>CM060363.1:67478783-72826283 GCA_030545235.1 Helianthus tuberosus | reverse complement strand
ATTAAAAAAAAATTAATTCTTAAAGAAAAAGCTGCGACTTAAAAAAAAAAAAAAAATTTTGCATTTTTTTCACCTTTTTTTTTTGCATTTTTTGCTTAGGGAAAATGTGTGGTCTAGATTGCTTCTCAAGTTTCTCAAATAAGGTGGACTTCTCTTAGGATCCCTACCCTATATTTATATATAGGTATAAGTATTATAGATATATGTAGGTTAGATTATCTACACATAACTTATATATACCTATAATAGTAGATGAACGTTTAAAAATTAAAAAAAAAACATATGAAAAAAATTATTTGATGGTATTTAGGTATATAAAATACATATTTGTATGTATAAAGTAATAATTTCAAACAATATGAACCATTAATAAAAAAGTACACGTTTAAAGTTTGTTCTCAAACTAATTTTAGTCTTTTTGAAATAAATCTCACCCTATATATGTATATGTAGGTTTGTATGTGCGCTTGCAATGTGTTTGTGTGAGGGGGGGGGGGGGGGGGGGGGGGGGGGATAAAGAAAACATGTCTTCTAGCAAATCCTTTATCAACTCTGTTTCAAGAAATTTCAATCGACATTTGATTGCTAAAGTAGTTGCCACCTTTAATGCAAGTCACATGCATTACCATTATGATATTACCTTCCATTACCATTGTCTAGTCATCATTTAAGAACTATTGGGTAAGGGGCTGTTTGGGAACTTATGAATGGTTAAGTGTTGAACCAGTAAGAGGTCTGAACCATTAAGAGCCAGTATAATGCTTAACCTTTCAGAGGCAAATATCTGACCAATTCAGATTAGAGGTCTTAACCATTCAGACTCTGTATAAAACTTAACCATTCAGAGGCAAATGTCTGAACCATTCAGACATCTGCTCACGAAACAAATAGTCTGAACCATTAAGTGCTTAACCAGTAAGAGGTCTGAACCATTAAGAGCCTCATTAAGAGGTAAACAAACAACCCCTAAAGTGAAGATGACAACTGTTTGAGATTTGGACCTACTCTACTAACTTGTCATATGGTCAACCTTAGAAGATCTATGTGGTGCCAATTCTTGCTTAAGGGCTAGCCATCACATCCGCTTCTTGAAATGGTTCATAAGTTTTCTTATCCCATGGATGCTTCCGGAGGATGGCTACAACTCCAGATCAGTGATACGCAAAAAAGTGTAATCACTTACGTTGCATGACTTTCCTTAATCATTGAAGCTCTTCCAAATGATAATGCATGACTAACAGGTACTGAACCAGGGACACTACGAGTAGAGACTATCAAGTCACACTATTCTTACATGAAAATCATATTTATATTTTATATATACTTAAAAACAAAGGTCGGTGATATAACCGACCAAAAGAAAAAAGTGCCCCTATATAAAAAAGGTCTTATGAATAGCAGCAGCACGCAAGGTCTGAAACTCCTTCACTCAACCACGCACCTACCAGCGATCGGAACAACAACTAACACAGTCTGAACCTTATGCAACATAGATATGAATAGCAGCAGCACGCAAGGTCTGAAACTCCATCGGAACAGCAGCAATAGATATATTTTCAACCATTTACAACATTTACCATCACTGCATATATGGTATGTGTCGTTGTCTTCCACCGTCACTGCTAGTGTCCTGCGCCGCATGTGCCAGCAACTCCACTTCTAGGGTTTCAAAGATGTAAGAACGGTTTGGTGTGAAAATCCATGTAAAATGTACATAATGAATATCTACATCATTACTATAAGCGTGGATTTTAAATAACAATGATGTGTAACGTGTAGTTTCCAAATATCTCTTTCATTAAAAATCTTGGTAGCACTTCATGAATACAAGTTCCAAATTTTCAAAGCTCTCCAAAACATGAATTATGAGCTCATGTGCACGAAGGACCTATATATAGGCTTGAGTCCTCCGTGCGCATGACTCCTGCATTAGACATGATCTAATATGTGCGTAGGACTTCTGCACACATATGAGTCCTTTTACATTCTAAGCTCAAAAACTCAAACACTAACTTAACGAACGTGCTACCTGTGCATACTGACACATACAAAAGACCCAGACATTAGACATATAGTGTACTAGCAGACTCCCTCTTGGATATTGTCACGGTCTTTTCTTTTTGTAGATCTTCAATCATCTATTCATTCATTCCAAAAATTCTCTTCAGATACTCTCCTCAAAACTCTTTTTCACCATCTAATCAGTCTTAGGAGGTCTTCTACACTTATACTTTGAACTCGACGCTCCTTTGATACGTTTCTTTATCTTCTCTTATCTTATTTGCTCTTTCTTCTCTTCCTTCTCCTCTAACTCTCTCCAATTACTCTCCTACATTCTCCCTGAATGTATTTCGTAAGCGAAGCATACTTTCACAACATTCTGATACTGTGATGCTTGCTTTCTGTCTTGCATCGCATAATAAATTTTGTTGAAAAATTGAACTTCAATGTCTTTCTCTAACAAATTAACCAACCACATCGGATCATAAACTCTAATCATTCCCTAGTTCTTCTCTGCTTTACAAAGCACTATTACTGCATTCCCAGTCTTCTCGTCATAATACCACCACTTAAAGTATTCATATCTCGTGAAATGGTATGACTTTAAAAACTTTTAGCTTTCTGTATTTTAAAGTAACAACGTACTTTCCAGTTTCTAGATCCACTTCAGTTTTTTTGAGTTTTTGATACAATGCATCTCGGTTGTTGAGGCTTCCACTACTTGAACCTTGTTTTTGCTTCTCTTTTGATAAACCTCAGAACATGTTGATTATAAGAATTCATTTTGTAGTTGATCAGTCTCAATTTGCATAACTCTTTAACATCCCACCACGGCATACTATTTATATCTTTGATAAATCTGAATATTGAACTCTGTATTCTCTTCTAATAGCAATCCTTTTCACTTCGGAATCCAAATCTAACTTATAATATATCCCATCAAAATATCTTTATACTGGGAGAAAAACTTCAAAGGTCTTATGTCTCACCCTCAAAATCCACAAGCGGAGTAATACCATGAGGCGTGTGGCTGACCAGGATCATACCACCAATCATACTGAACATTTAAGTAAAGTAAAGTAAAACCATAGCAACCAAACGTTTAATGTTCATCAAACCAAAATCCAAAACCAAGTTTAAAAGTTAGCGGGAGCATAAAGTCTAAAACCCATAAATAGTTTAAAAGATAAAGTTTAATGTTAGGAACCCAACAGTTGGTTCCTTGCCACAATGTCCACTCCACGTGCAAGCCCCAGCCATGTACCTAACGACCTGCAAAGCATGTGGTAACGTGTCAACAAAAGGTTGGCGAGTTCACAGTTGGTTTTTCGTTTTAATGTTGTTCCAAAAACCATAAGTTGTTAAGTTTCCTTGTTCTTTATAAAAACATGTCACGGGGAGCTACCCCACTATTTTAAACCACTAGACCCGTTACCGTACCGACTACTGACTGTAGTTATGTTTAGTGCCTCGAGTCAATGTCTATCGACATTGACTAAGTGCCCAAGTATATTAGTCCACGCCCATCCTCTGCTGCACGGTGCGAGGCTTGTCAAACCTAATAGCGCTATTTAACTAATAACCCGTTCGCCATTGGCCCGACGATTAAGTCGATACAAAAATGGTGGACTTAAGATAGAGTTGTTGTCTAGTAAGCTTAAGACATGTATTATAATGGTTTTCACCCTTCCCAAGGAGGGTGGAGGTACGTATTCTACCCAAGGAGAATACGCAGGTTGTATCCCACCTAAAGGGGATAGTTGTTGTTTAACCCATTCCCAAACCACCGGGAATCCCATGCTTTGACGAAAAGTGTGAACTCACATTTGATTGCTCGGTTGGTCTCTTACAAATGGTTAACAGTCAAGGTAGGTCAATCACGTCCTAATACGATTACCATTTAGTTCATTAGTGTGTTCAAGTAAAGCACAAAACTCCTACACGTATCTAACATGTAACATGCACTCACTTTGACAACTTGCGTACATACACATCTTCCACATATAATTACTCATGATCAAGCACACAATAGTTCACATAACACTTTCGTTGATATCAGACAAGTTTGATCAATCTCAGATAGCATAACCGACATCTTGACACGCAAATGACAACTTATACTGCTTCAGCTTTAACATTCAGAATTGGGCTGTTTTCGGGTATTTTTATAAAATAGTTATCTTGTTCCAAAAATTCCAAATAATTTACAGAACGTTCTAAATGGCCACGTCACATTGTGAAAAAATCTCGGGACTCAATTCGTTACCGATTATTTACTAAAAATCATTTATTGGGCTGCAGTCAGATTCGTCACTTTCTGACTGCAGTCCACGGAAAAATTTATTTAAAATTCATCGTAAGCCCGATTGGCGAAATTCCAGTTGGAGAATTTCGGCAACATCCGTGCCCAGCTACTATACAAATTTCATGACCTAATTCTATATAGATTACAAGTTATGATGATAAACATAACATGAATTTTCTGCAGGAAAAACACCGCTTTTGCACGGCTCTTTAAAAATAGCAAACGACCTCAAAAAAATGTGATTCCAGGGCCATTTGAAGCGTTTTTCGAAAATGTATAATTTAGACTTCAGAAAATCATTTTTTATTTATAACGATCCGCTTACAACCAACTGAAGTTGGCTTTTTTTGTTAATCATCATTCTTTTTTTCATTTAAACGATACCAAAACGCGTGTAAATGATCCTGACACTTCCTAATAACAACTAACAACAGATTAGCCATCAATTATCACCTAACCATATCAATAATCACATAACCATAGGTATAAACATCATGATTTTCGCAAAAAAAAAAAAAAAAACGCAGCCAATGATCATGTATGCATATGTATCATTAATTAATTTAAACAATCGCATAATCACCCGAAACTAATCATGCAACAACAAAAACCTATCATAACAACTCAAGATCATAGCCATGTCTACACAAAAACACACCATGAACCGCAATCTAATCAAGAACACTAACCTTGGAGCGAAGAGAAAGGCGATTCGAGGAAGAGAAGGCGAACAAGAAGCTGGATTTTCGAATGGGGGGGTGTCTCCTGGCCGTCGCACACCAAGGGGGTGTTAGGGTTTCTGTTATTTTTTTTTATCTCAAGTATTGTACGTATAATTAAAACATGGAGGTGTTTAGGCTTAATGGGCTGCAAAGAACAAGAAAGTGCGGGTTGGGCTTATAGTTTCGCATAAGGGGAATAGGGTGGGGGTTGGGCCGATTTGTGGCGCAAGGGGGAAAGGTGGGTTTGGGTTGGGTTTATCAAGTAGCGGTTTCTCGTATTTGACAAAATAACTAATCAAAACATTTCGTGTCGCAAAGTAACATACTACAATGTTTCGTTTCACAAAATAACGTATTCCAATATTCAAGTTTCGGGTTTCGGTTTCACGTAATTCACATCACACATTACCAAGTTCACAACCATTCAAAGAAATAATCAAACAGCGCATTCAAGTCATATACCGTACATGAAATTACAAAGTACGCGAAACGTAACAGGGATTTATATGAGTTGTCACATCTTAGAAGTTTTCTCTCATTCTTCAGATCTCTGAACCATTTAACTTGATCCACAATGATATCAGATTCCTTGACAATCTAAATATCTCCCTGCTTTTCTTCAACCTTTCTCTTGATGAGATGGTGCTTCACATCAGTTTGCATGAGCAACTGAGTGAGAACCACCTTCAAGGAGTCCAAATCAGGTGATTTCGAGCAGAAAATGTGTGATTTTGATGGAGAAAATGATGTAGAAGTGTGTAGTGATGATGATTGTACAAGATTTGAGGAGAATTACTTATGAAATAGCCTTGAATCTTGATGAAAAGTGTATAAGACTTGAGAGCGAGTAGTCGAATGGAGGTGTCAAATCAGTGAAAGGGACGTGTACGGGTACTATTTATAGAGGTGAGAGAGGAGTTAAGGCGGTGCACAGTGTGCAACAGTCGGATGGCCTTTCGGTCGGATGGTCATCCGAGCGAATGTCCATTCGATCAGTTGCCCATTCGACCTGCCGAGTTGTGCGAGTTAGTTTCCAAGTTTCGTTTCATGTGTTAAGCGTTGCGTTGATAACCACAATACATTTAAACAAATAGTCACACAATAACACACGTAAAATAAACAAATCCGTGTTTCGAGTCTGCGTTGAGTTTGCGTTGTAATAGAGTTGCGACAGCGTTTGCGAATACCATCCCAAACCTAAATATAGCACACACAAGTAATGCACATAAGAACACACATATAACATTACTAATACCAATAACTGTGTTTCGAGTTTGCACTGTGTTGGCGTTGAGATAGAGTTTAGTCTATATAAGCGATGCGTTTAAATAGTATGCATTGTAAAATAGCGTTTAAATGCAATAATTGCGTTTGTAAAATAGCGTTTAAAATGCGTGTTGAAAATATAGTGTAAAATAGTTAACCCATTGCGATAATCGGAATCTCGAGAGTATAACCAATTAAGCAAGAAATGACAGATGATAATTAATGACCTGGAAAGTCGGGTTGTTACAGCCTCCCCTACTTTACGGAATTTCGTCCCGAAATTAAGGTGCAGGCGTAACAAAGAGATGTGGATATTTAGCTTTCATATCACTCTCGAGTTCCCAAGTGAACTCGGCCCCGCGTTTGCCTTCCCAGCGAACCTTCACTATAGGGATGCGAGAGCGTCAAAGTTTCTTGGTCTCTTGATCCACGATTTCTACAGGCTTTTCCATGAAGTGTAGAGTTTCATTTACTTGCAAATATTCTAGAGGAACATGAAGATTTTATTCAGCTAGGCACTTTTCGAGGTTCGAGACGTGGAAAGTTGGATGTACGTTGCTGAGTTCCTCCGGTAATTCGAGTCGGTAGGCCACTTTGCCAATTCTTTCCAGAATCTTAAAGGGACCAACGTATCGTGGCGCTAGCTTTCCTTTCTTGCCAAATCGGATCACCCCCTTCCAAGGTGAAACTTTTAGGAGTACGTGATCACCAACTTCAAACTCAAGGGGCTTGCGGCGTTTATCGGCGTAACTCTTTTGACGACTCTGAGCTTTCAAGAGGTTGTCTCGTATCTGGAGGATCTTGTCAGTCTTTTCTTGTAATAACTCAGGACCAGTGATTTATGCGTCTCTGATCTCGTTCCATACAATAGGCGATCGACATTTTCTTCCATATAATGCCTCAAAGGGTGCCATTTGAATGCTAGAGTGATAACTGTTGTTGTACGAGAATTCGACTAAAGGTAAATGCGAATCCCAATTACCACCAAAATCTATAACGCAAGAACGAAGCATGTCTTCAAGGGTGTGAATCGTGCGATCAGTCTGACCGTCGGTATGGGGATGGAATGCGGTACTGAGATTAAGAGTAGTACCGAGAGTGGATTGAAAAGTCTCCCAGAGACGCGAGGTAAATCGACCATCGCGGTCAAAGATGATGTCATAAGGTGTCCCATGTCGACAAATAACTTCGTCGGTATAGATTCATGCCAATCGTTCAACCTTGTAGTCTTCTCGTATCGGTAAGAAGTGAGCGGATTTCGTGAGACAATCAACGATAACCCAAATGCTATCGTGTCCTGATGGCGTGCGAGGGAGTTTCGTAATGAAGTCCATGGCTATACTCTCCCATTTCCACATCGGGATCTCGGGTTGTTCGAGTAGGCAAGAGGGTCGTTGGTGTTCGGCTTAAACCTTCAAGCAAGTTAGGCACTTCAAAACATAGAGAGCGATATCTTACTTCATGCCCGGCCACCAGTACCTGGAGCGAAGGTCCTGGTACATCTTGTCCGCACCGGGATGAATGGAATATCAAGATTTGTGAGCTTCAGTCATCAAAATATCCCTGAGGTTGTTACGACTAGGAATCCAAATGCGGTCGCGGTAGTGAAAGATACCATTAGATTTGCTTATCAATTGGCTTTCGGAACCAAGTATTCTTTCTTCCCTTACTGTGTTCTCAAGAATACAAGCGTGTTGAGCGTCGCGAATGAGAGCTTCGAGGTCGTGTTGGGCTTGAACATTACGAACACTATGTAAATACCTTCGTCGGCAAAGAGCTTCTGCCACGACATTCGCTTTGCAAGGATGGTAGCGAATCTCGCAGTCGTAGTCGTTTAGCAACTCTACCCATCGTCGTTGATACCTATTCAGTTCCTTTTGGTTAAAGATGTGTTGTAGGCTCTTATGGTCAAGGAAGACCGTACACTTAGTACTATACAGGTAGTGTCGCCAAATCTTCAACGCAAAAACAACTGCACCGAGTTCGAGATCATGGGTTGTGTAGTTCTTCTCGTGGACTTTGAGTTGGCAAGATGCGTATGTGATAACTTTGTCTCGTTGCATAAGAACACAACCAAGTCCTAGGTTAGAGGCATCGCAATAAACAACAAAATCGTCGTTTCCATCGGGTAGCGCGAGTACGGGAGCGTTGCAAAGCATATGCTTAAGTGTTTGAAAGGCATCTTCTTGTTCGGTTCCCCAAACGAAAGGCTTGTCTTTATGCGTTAGAGAGGTGAGAGGAAAGGTGATTTTAGAGAAATCAGCGATAAATCGACGGTAATAACCCGCCAATCTGAGAAAAGAACGTACTTCGGATGGATTTTTAGGTGTAATCTAACTCTTAAACGCTTCAATCTTCACGGGATCGACGTGAATACCTTGACTATTGATGATGTGACCAAGAAATTGAACTTCCTCGAGCCAAAATTCACACTTGGAGAACTTGGCGTAGAGGCGATTTCCTTGGAGAAGCTCGAGAACTAAACGAAGATGTTGCGCGTGTTCGGCTCTTGGCTTCGAATAGATAAGGATATCATCGATGAACGCAATGACAAAGCGATCAAGAAAGGGTTTACACACACGATTCATTAAGTCCATGAAAACCGCGGGTGCGTTGGTGAGACCAAAAGGCATTACTACGAATTCGTAATGGACATAACGGGTATGAAAAATGGTTTTTGTTATATCCTGCTCTTGGATGCGCAATTGATGATAACCAGAACATAGATCAATCTTAGAAAAACTCGTAGCGCCTTGCAATTAATCAAATAAATCATCGATTCGGGGTAGAGGGTAGCGATTCTTGATAGTAAGCTTATTGAGTTCTTAATAATGATGCACATTCGGAACGATCCATCCTTCTTTTTCAAAAAAAGGACAGGTGCGCCCCATGGAGATGTGCTAGGGCGTATGAAGCCTTTATCAAGTTACTCCTGGAGTTGGCTAGAAAGTTCACGCATATCGGACGGTGCGAGATGATAAGGAGCTTTACCAACAGGATTAGCTCCAGCAATGAGGTCAATACGGAAATTGATATCACGAGTCAGGGGTAGATCGGGTAATCCATCAGGAAAGACACTAGGAAAATCACGAAACACAAGTACCTTTTCCATTCGCTTCTTTTCCTCCTCCGCTACTACGCTGTGAGCCAAGAAAGCCATGTATTCCTTTGGGAGATACTTGCTTGCTTGAATGCACGACATCAGTTTCAATTCTTTTGAAGATACTTCGCCATAAACACAGAGTTGATCGCCGTTTGAAAGAGAGAATTGGATCATCTTTTCGAAACAAACGACTTCAGCACGATTTTCACGAAGAAAATCCATGCCTACTATGACATCAAAACTACCAAGTTGCATCGGAATAAGATCAATCGAGAAAACGTGATTGTTGAGTTTGAGAGTACAATCACGGAGAACGGAACTAACGGTGACAGTTCTTCCGGTGGTGATTTCTATGTCGAACGTCGTTGGGAGGTTAGTGCGTTTACGGTTTAGGAGCTTTTTGAATTCAAACGACACAAAACAGTTATCGGCTCCAGTATCAAATAAACAAGAAGCATAAATACCATTAACAAGGAACGTACCATTGACAACGTTGTTGTTAGTTTGAGCCTGGCGGACATTGATGTTGAAAGTTCTTCCACGGGCTGCTTACTGTGGTTGTTGCCGTTGCTGCTGCTGAGGCTGCTGTTGCTGTTGCAGTGGTTGGTGTGGTTCTTGTTTCACCACACGGTTCGGGCAAGCGTTTGAAAAGTAATTTTTCAGGTCACCACAAGAGTACCAAGCTCGTGCATGAACAGCGGGAGCAGGAGCTGCTTGGTTTCCCTGAAGAGCAAGGGGTTAAGCTGGTGGTGCTGGAGGAGCTTGAGCTTGTTGAGATGGGCCTGAACAGCAGTGAGCAATAAAGTGCCCATAGATGTTGTAGTTTACTCAGAAACGGAAATTTACCCCTGTTGGGTGATGATAGGTGAAAGTTGGGCACAGAGGATGAACACCAGTATACGCACGCTGAGCAGACGGTGCGTTGGTGACGGTAGCTTGGCGGTTATGGTTGTTAGGTTGGACTAGGACAGCATTGGGTGGAGCGGCAGTAGTAGCATAGTACCTATTGTTGTTGTTCTTGTGCTTGCGATTCTGGCATGAAGACCTTGAAACTTGTGATGCTGCAGTTTCGGTAGCGGGAGTAGCAGTGACCTGGTTGAGACTTTTTGTTGAGGTCTTGAAAGCTCAAGCCAAGACTCGTTTGTCATTGATCTCGGCTGCTAGCTGATAAGTCTCCTCAATAGTAGCAGGTTTAGCTGCCTGAACAAATCTGCTACACAGTCTGGAAGAGATCGAATGTATTTCTTGATTGTCATATCAGGTGTTGCCACCTGACTAGGATAGATGATACTGAGCCACTTGAAGCGAGCGGTGAGACCAACGTTGTCACCACCTTCTTGTTTGATGTTCCAGAACTCGTTCTCTAGCTTCTCGACTTCATGTGGGGGACATAATTCTTTCATCATGACTTTCTTCAGTTCCTCTCATGAGAGGCCATAGGCTAAATAATTTCCGCGCCTGTTGCGCTCAGCAGTCCACCAATCCAGTGCCCTAGACTGGAAGACCCCAGTAGCATTTACAGTGCAGAGGGCGTTTGGATATCCACTTTGACGAAGGGTGACTTCAATTGAATCGAACCACTAAAACATATCACTGGGTCCATCTTCACCAGTGAAGTCTTTAGGACCACAGGCCTTGAATTGTTTAAAGCTGAAGGGCGTTTACAGAGAGTCGCTCTTGGATTCAACGGAGGACTTGCTGCTAATCTCGTTAATCTCGCTGACGATCTGAGGTATGACTTTAGCCATTTCCTTGGCTACCAGCGAAGCAATTCGCTTGTCAGCATGGTTTCGTTGAGCAGCGCATTGCGTTTGAGAACCAAATGATGAGATTTTCTGCAGCAGACATCATCATATGATTTAGAGGAGATTCGATTATATTAGGTTTCGAAATGTTTAGCGTTTAACCAACATACTTACTATTATTATTAAAGCACATAAACACGTCGGCACATATCACATAAGCACATAGGCACATAGTCTACGTAAGCACGCAAGCATAGAAGCACATAGGAGCACATATTCCACGTAAGCACATATTTTGCACGTATACATCTACATATTTTGCACGTATTCACCTATCCTTCAAATCCGCGATGTGCGTTGAGAGTTGCGAGTCATAGCGAGTAGCATAGCGAGAAGTATAGCGTACATCAGCAAGTACTGTAGCGTATGAGAGTCATTAGTCTGTCCATGATTTGTTAGCGTTTTGGATTGCAAGAGATGTGCGAGTTGTGCTCGTTTAGTAAGGCGAAGAGCGAAAAATGTATAAGAGTGACTTGAGAGTGAGTGGTCGAATGGAGGTGTCAAATCAGTTAAAGGGACGTGTACGGGTACTATTTATAGAGGTGAGAGAGGAGTTAAGGGGGTGCACAGTGTGCAGCAGTTGGATGGCCTTTTGGTCGGATGGCCTTTTGGTCGGATGGCCATCCGGTCGGATGGTCATCCAAGCAGATGTCCATTCGATTGGTTGCCCATTCGACCAGCCGAGTTGTACAAGTTACTTTCCAAGTATCGTTTCGTGTGTTAAGCGTTGCGTTGCGTTTAATCGAGTTGCGAGTAAGTGTTTGAGTGTATAAGAATTGCGTTGATAACCACAATACATTTAAACAAATAGTCACACAATAACACACATAAAATAAACAAATCCGCGTTTCGAGTCTACGTTGAGTTTGCGTTGTAATAGAGTTGCAATAGCGATTGCGAATACCATCCCAAACATAAATATAGCACACACAAGTAATGCATATAAGAACACACATATAACATTACTAATACCAATAACTACGTTTCGAGATTGCGTTGCGTTGGCGTTGAGATAACATTTAGTCTAGATAAGCGATGCGTTTAAATAGTATGCGTTGTAAAATAGCGTTTAAATGCGATAATTGCGTTTGTAAAATAGCGTTTAAAATGCGTGTTGAAAACATAGTGTAAAATAGTTAACCCATTACGATAATTGGAATCTCGAGAGTACAAGAAATTAAGCAAGAAATGACAGATGATAAGTAATGACCCAGAAAGTCGGGTTGTTACATAATCGTCTTCTAGAAATTTTTGAGCAATGTAACTACTTGGAACAAATGTGAATGGTACTACATCTATGACAATTCCTGTAGTTAATCCTGAATATAACACTAAAGATTGCTCTTTAAAATTCTCCTCTCTAGACTCCCCTGACCCTTTGTACTTTCATCAGTGTTGGTAGTCGGTTCTGGTTAATCTTCAGATATTCCAGAATCTCTAACTTTCTTAGCAGTAGATACACCAACATCACCACCCTGATCATCATCATCATTTCATCATCATCATCATCATCAATATCATCACCAGGATCACCAAAATCTAACTTTTCTTCATCATCCGCTTCATTATTATCCTCAGCTTCTTCTTTATCAGAACCATATAATGCTTTAACTAGCTCTTTCTCTTGTGTAGTTAACATTGGATCAAACATTTCAATTGTAGCAGGTTTAGATTGAGTTTCAACTTGTTTCCCTTTAAGCGAGTATCCGATCCGCCTTGACCACTCGACAATTCGCCCAATTTGCCTATAGAGTTCAATTCAAGTTAATCGTTTAGAACTCATGTTTCAATATTTAACACTAAATGTGTCTGTCTAATCAATTTAGCAATCCTTTCATATTTTTCAATATTTAAAGCTCATTTAGACATTTTGTCAAACATCTTATGGGCGAGATTAATTCACTAACATTATCAAGTTCATGGTTAATCATTGAACCATGCTAAATCATCATTTTCACAATCATATGTCTAGTATGTATAAACAACACCTAGAATTGTATCATAACAATCAAATAACACCAACTCATCATTATAATTCAAGTGTTCATTCTTTTATTCATAAAACCCATATAACACATATATGGTTAATAATCAATTCAGTAAGTGATGACACAAAATCACTAAATTCTTATCTAGGGTTTGTTCCTAGACTTGTAATTATATCAATTTTGCCATAACTTCAAACAGTCATTCAAGAATTTCATTTATAAGAGTTCACAACAAATCAAAACATCACCAAATATCAAAATTGAACATGCCTTGTGATCTCCTAACTATAGTGATCACGAATTTAGCATGGAATTGATTCCAAATCGGTTTCCTTCTTTGATTTTTAGAGGATCCGGTGAATTTAGGGTTTAAGGAGGAGAACTCTGTTTTCTCTGGTTTTGATCGAACAGGGGAAAATACACAAGTGTGTGTTTTTAAGTTTAAATTTCTATTTATTACACCTGTTTCAAGTTTGCCCCCTTTTAGTCCCTCTACTATTAAGATTTATAAAATGGGTTAGAATCCCTTGATTCTTTATCATTCAATAACATCTAATTAACTAGGTTAAATATTCCTAGTTTTACTTATATATACAGACATACATATATATATATATATATATATATATATATATATATATTCACATATAAGTGCATTTAATATTTTTGGAGTGTTACATATACTCCTCAAAATTTCATCATTTTACAACAAAAAAATGTAAATTAATATTAAATTCAATACAAGAATTCAGTCCTAGAGAAGTTTTTGTTAGAAAATGTGTTTGTTACTGAAAATGTGTTTCTTTACAACTTTACCAACCAAACAAAATTTTTACTAACCCAGAAAACATAATTTTTACTAACCCAAAAAACATGAATACTTAACAACATTTTTTTTTCAATATTTTTAATTTTATATATATTTTAAAAAAAATTAAGTTTTTAATGAGTTAAATGCCCGGATAGTCCCTGTGGTTTGGCCTTTTTTCACCATTAGTCCATGACTTTCTAAAATAACCTCTATAGTCCCCAACTTTTCAATTTTCGTTCCTGGATAGTCTCTGGCGCGGACGGAGGTTAGTTTTTCAGTTAAGTGGGTGTGAAATTACTAAAATACCCTTTTTATTAAAAAAATAACTTAAAGGTAAAAAGAAATATATTTAAATCAAGTGGGGCAACCTTATCCTACCCCTACCCCCTCTCCCCTTTCTCTCTTCCACTTTCTCGTTTTTTGTCTGCAAGAATCAAACCACCACCACCACTTCATCTTCTCCACCCTCACCACCCTTCACCACCATCTCCACATTTCACCACCATCTTCAGACCCCTCTCTCTCTCTAAACCACCACCACCACCACCTTCATCTCCACCACCACCACCACCACCATAAAACCCCACCGCCTGTCAACAGCTCTATCACCAACCCTTCGCCCTCGACGCCTTTCACCGCCATACCAATCAGCCACCATCGCCACAACCACCCCCGCCACAACCACCATCGCCGCCATTATCACCACTGCCACAACCACCCTCCGCCACAACCATCGCCGCCGCCGCCATAATCAGATGTGTTAATGTGACTGATTCTGGAAAACAGAGCATCGGTTGTGGAACGTGGAGAAAAATATCTGATTATGATTTGTTATTAAGGTAATTATTATTTCAAATGAAAATGGGTGTATAGAAGCAGGGGTGTGAAATGTGAAGAAGATGAAACGCCCCAAATTTAAAACCGTTCAACCAACGCGTTAAGTAAAAAAAATATAGAAATTTTTTTCGATAATTTCTTGACATCATAAGATTATAATTTATAACCATTCAACAAAACGAAGACATGACTAACTTGTTTAGTTACAAGGTTACTAACAAGACTAACTTTTTCAAAAAACATTATATCATTAAAAGGTTAAACATGTCGGTTATACATAAAACAAAAACTTGAACTATTCAAGTAATTAACATCGGAAGCGCGAGGTGGGCATAGTAAGTGTGCATTCGTTCCAAGATTGCCAAGCCATTTAAGTTGAGGATTTACCTACATCACAATCAAACTTCAAGTTAAGTTCGTTAAGCATAACATTATCTAAATTAGCAAAAACAATGTGATCTGTTTAATTCTTTCATGTCATCTTTCCATTCGCTTGACCCGTCAAAACGGGTCATTACTTGCTATTTCAAGTTCGAGATAAAACATACCATTCATTAATCCGTTAGTAACGGGTTAATTACATTCATAACATAAACTTTCATCAAATCCGTTCACAACGAACGAATACATTCCTTTCATCCTTTGCACTTACATCAACTTCAACCCGTTAATAACGGATTGAGTTATTTTATTTCTTTCTTACATAACTTTCCATTATACGGTTCGTTCAAGATGAACCGATCATAATACAATTCCCTTCATAAACTTTCATTTCATGTGACCCTTTCGTGACAGGTTATGCTATCTACTACATAACAACTATGAACTACCATAACTAAGGTTTTTGTACAAGAACGATAAATAGCAAAATAAAATTTGTATGCATAAGACAACATACCTCGATCTTGTGAGCTTTCCGATTTCCTAGCGTTTGAGCTTTCTTCTTTTACGCCTACATCAACACATCCATTCATTTAGCCCAACCAAATATCATTCCATCATTTACATAATGTTATCATATGATAACATTATCAAAAATTTCCAAATTTCACACATTTGTTCTCTTAGGCATTTCATCGAACACTTGGCGGGTTTCGCATTAATAGGACACTTAATACAAGTATTTTAAAACATGATTCTACTAATTCATCTAGTAATTCATCAATAATCAAACAAGTTCTTATGATCCTTTTTATCCTACATCAATTTATCTAATGTCCATGTATCATACACAAGATCAACCATCAAGATTTCAAGGTTATACATGATTACTTCAATTTTGATCATCCTACATTCATGAAAATTTCATATCAAATGGGTTTATGCAACAATTCCTTTAAATGATAAAAATCAAACATAAACCTTATTCTATAGTGAAATACTATTTCTAATTACACATATCATCACATGAACTCATGATTGGATTGAAACCCTATTCCTACAATTCACCAAATCAAGAAATTCAACTTACCACTTCACTATATGAGCTTAGATGATCGAAACTTGAGTTCATGCAATCTATTATCTTTGAGATTTCCTTCTAATTTGGCTGAATTAGCAATTAGGGTTGAACCCTTGTTCCTCCCTGCCTTGATCGATTCCCAGACACACACACACAATGTGTGTTTTATTTTTCCCTTCTTTTTAATATTTTGAGTTTTAATATTTACACATCTGGCCCTTCTAGTTTGTTCATTTATTTAACATAGTCACTTCTCATTATATTACTAGTAGTTGTAACATTTCCGTTAACTAAGTTAAACCTTCACTTAATTTAACTTATATGTCTAATAAGCCATTTTGGGGTGTTACAAGTTTACCCTCCTTAAAAGTGGTTTCGTCCCCGAAACCTAGACACATAACAAATTAAACATTTATGTACCGAAAAGAAAATGGTAGTGTTTTCGCATTTCATCTTCCGCTTCCCAAGTAAGTTCTGATCCTTTCCGATGTTGCCATTGCACTAAAACTTTTCTAACGGCTTTATTGCGAAGGTTCTTGTAACACCTCGAAAAATTCACGTCCTATAATGAGTTGACATGTGTCATATGTTTGAACGTGTGAAAGAATGTTATAAAAGGATTAAAGTTGACAATCATGGAAAGTATGTGAAAATACGAGTTCTAAATGTCAACAGTGAATAAATATATTGTACATTAACCCTACATGATGCTCATACCTTCAAACGAATAAATCATGGATCATACGAAGCTAAATATGAAAGAAAGTGAGAGATTACAAACTACAGGGGTTAAATGTGTCAACATGTTTAAGTTATACCTCTGAGTGACCTTTTGACAAACCCGAAGCTTTGTAACGGTTAATTATGCTCACTAGAATACACGATATAAATTTCATAAAGTTTCATTAACGTATGAGAAAGTTATGATCAAATTCGTATACAAGGGGTTAAAGCGTCAACGTTGAAAGTTAGGACTTCTCGGGTAACAATAAAGTTAACCGAGGACTTAACAAAGTGGGTAAATGTCTTGAAGCCTTTATACGTCAATTTGGAGGGGTCAAAGGGCAAGAAATAATATCGTTGCAAAGTCTTGAAGAGCCAAGGATCAAAACACAAAAATAAAAAATATAAGATTTGTTCAGAAGAGGCGTCGCGCCACGCGAAGCCCCAGGGGGGGTCTACGCGTGCCGCGAGGGCCTGTCTGGTCCGAAAAACTAGGGTTCTTGTCTGCCTTTGCCATTTTAACCGACTTATATCCGATTTTCCTCATCTTGCTTGACCCCTAGGCAACCCCTAGACACTTAGGGACATCTGTTGATGATCCATGGCCCTTGATAGCACTTGTTGTCAATGATCTAAGTGTTCTTGAGCACTATATAAAGGACCAAGGTTGCAACCATTTTCTCACACCTTCCATCTGCGCTTTGGAGCATTTCTGGAGCTCAAGACTTCTCTCTAAGCTTCACATTTCGGGCATAGGACTTCAGTAAGTTTTCCTAACCTTCCTTAGTTAAGTTTTTGCTTAGTTTTAGCTTAAAAGTCAAACCGTCGTAATTAACGGTTGACTTCAAGATTAATCACTAATGGTCCAGTGATTAGTCGAATTGAAAGTAGTTATAAGTTGGTAATTATGTGGGCATTAAACCCTTAAAAGGGTTCCCCCTGATTCCCACTCTAACTAGGTCAAATGTCGGGTCAAACTTGTTAATAAAAAGTCAACAGGATACTTAATTTGTAATTTATGCATGATTAGCAATGTAGAACACATACAACCTGTTTGATCATTAATATAAATTGGTAATTAGTGTAAGAACGTGTCTAAACATGTTCAACCCGACAAATTTATGTTTAGACCCGGTTCGGAACCGAAAGTCGCAAAGCTTTGACTTCAGTTCTGACCCATTTTGGTATGATTTAGAAATACCTTAGAGCTCTATTTAGACCAGGTTACATGCTAGTATAACCCTCTGTGGTTATACACCTTGGTTCATTAGTTAACCAATTAATACGCATGATTCCGTTAATTGCCTGTATGTTGACCATTATGCCCTTCTCACCTTAAAACGTGATTTTTGAAAATGTAAAAGAGAAGAAACCTTAGTTACTGAAATATAAACTTGTACCCAAAGTTTGACATCAGTTTGAGGTGTAGTTTGAGAGTTATGCTCATTAGCGTAAATTGAAAGCTTTATGTTAATTAAACGGCGTAATTAGCGTATAGCCTAGTTAAGCCTACTTTTTGATATAAAACTTATTACCCACCGATGTAATATATTATTTTGGGATTTTTGAAGATTTTTAATTAATTTTAGGCTGAGCATAACTTATAGTCATAGGCTTTATCCGTTAATTGTCGGTTTTGCCCTTACGAGCTATAAAATGAGTTTCACATATCTAATTGGCTCCAAACCTTTTGCTACTGATCACATATGATAAATAAATTATTTTAAGCCTTCTGAAATAATAAAAATATCAGCTTTATGTATAGAACCCGGAAATGGCTTTTAATCGCCTTTTAAGCGTTTTTAACGCATAGTATGTACTAGAACTATTTTAAACATACAAGGGTTGATACCTACTGATATTTTGGTTAAATTATAATATTTTAACAGTAAGCAAAAGTTGTTTAACTCAGACTTCAGTTTTGAGCTTTACGGCTTATGTGAAATTACCAAAATGCCCCTACGGTGCATAGTTTGGTTATAATTGATAAATTTCACATATATACTTTACCCTACTGTTATAAATTATCAAATTAAGTATTTTTGCTGATTACATCAGACCTGTAACTCAGGTTAATACTTAAACTCTTTTATAACCTTGAAAATGACCAAACTACCCCTACGGGGCATAGTTTGTGTTTTAATTCATTTCGGGCATAATAAAAGACATCTTACTGATGTCACAACGTATTTGAGGCATATTAACTTAGGAAACCTGTATATCGCTCTTACGTTCACCCGTTACGCTTATTACGTGTTCGGTTCGGTTTATGTAACTAGTTTGCATAAATTAGCCGAAACGGGTCAAACCTTATCGGTTATATCTCAAAATCCAGAATGTGTATGAAATACCCATATTAAGCAAGTCTTCAAACTTGTCGGGTCTAAATCACGTTCTATCCGGTCTTCGCTTAATAGTGCGTACGAACCGTATCTTTAAAACTAACCGGTCTAAGCTTAAGCTTAACTAAAGACCCGTTAGGATTCTAATAGGTTATTATAAACCTTCGTTCCAGATTAGGAGGACCAGTAAAAGCTACTTGCATTTGCTTATTGTGATTATTACTTTGCTCAGGTAAATACTTTTAACTTATGTTCCCTATACGGACTTGGGTTACGGTATATAAAATACCGCTTGATCGGGCATCAAATTTTCCATCGTTTGGTGGTTAATTGAATAATTTGATCGGCCCGTTTAAATTTTTTTGTTTACTTAAAGCCTTTGGGGGGTTAATGACCATGTCCCGGATATCCTTGGCATCATTTTACGAAATGGCCACGACCTAAGCGCGGAGTGTAGGCGTACACTCGTCAGTGCATAAATAGTTGATGTGGTGTGTCTATTGATCTTTAACCCGGCACGATCCGGGCTACTGAACGCATAAGGAACATGTAATTCTTTTACAAGATTATATATTTAAATAATTATCCCAAGTTATAAAATGTTTGTGCCATGTGCATTCAAATCAATTTATAATCATTTTTAAAATGAGTCAGTTGATTGTATTTACCAGTGTAAACTGACGTATTTTCCCAAAAAGATTAAATGCAGGTACTAAGCGTAATAGGCTGGATTCTCTCCTTAGCATCAATAAAGAGTCTCGTAAGCTTAAGATGCCTATCGTCTGTTGAACTACTGTTTCCTATTTATTTTCGATCCGTCTGTGGATAAACTTTCAACTGTTTGTGATACATGATATTACAATATTTTATTCGGTTGAAATATATCTTTCTTTTGGGATTGAACCCTATCAGAGGAACAGATAATGAAGCCAAAACTGGTTCAGCGCAGTGGTTCCAGAATAAGCTGATGATATGATCAAGTCTCTCCCCTTGAAAGTGAACTTCAACATCTGCTGACCTCCTATCTACTGATCTTGCAAAGTGCTGCCTTACATCTACTGCCCAATGTCAAAGACTGATAAAAGAACAAAGCTCTGCTGATTCAATCTACTGCCTTGAGTCAAGCAATGCTAATCCGGACAAGTACTGCTGGGTTCACAGCAGTGGAAGGTTGCAGCAGTTGATTATTAGTTTTTATGCAATATAATGTAACATCAGTAGTTTGTATAGCAGTGTCTGTATAGATCAGAGGTTAGAGTTTGTTAGGAGGTTAGATGTCACTTTCATGGTGACGTCAGCTAAGATGCTCAGTGGTTTGCAAGTGCCTATAAATAGTTCAGTACTTTGTACTGTTCTATTAGCTCTTTGCATCATCGTCTTCTTTGCACGAACAAACACTGAGCTCTGGCTGAGGGGGAGTTTGCATTCATTCATCAATCATTGTAATCGTTATTGAAATAAATTCAATCTTCCGATTCATTGAGAAAAGATGTTTGATCAAAGTATTACTCTCGTTTGATTGTATGCAAAGTTTGTTTTCATTATAATTCCGCTGCACACTCATCCATTTTCATTTTAATTATAAACACAAAATACAATCAGAAACAAACTCAGATCCAACAATTGGTATCAGAGCCTGGACAGTCAAATTTGATTTAACAATCATTTTGACGTAAATAGTTCGGCTCATAACAGTGGATACTGATCGTTTGTTTGTTCGTTGAAAAACAGAGCAAGGATTAATCACCATTAAAGTTGATTTCTCAGTGTCTGTAAAACAACAAGAATGACGTCACAATCTCAGGATGACAAAAACAACATCGGCTCGCTTTTTAAACCACCTATGCTAAAAAGAAAATACAACATCTGGCAGAGGAGGATGGGTCACATCCTCGCTCAACAAAGCACCGGATGTTGGAGATCTGTCGTCTTTGGTCCCCATGTTCCCATGGTGCCAAGCGCTGAAGATGCTAAAAAGTTCGTTCCTAAACCAACCGATAATTATACTGAAACCGACTTCCAAAAGTTCGAACTAGATGCTAAAGCGTTTTGCATCATTGCATCAGCGCTGCCCAATGAGATATATGCTGGACTGTTACACTGTAACAGTGCCAAAGAGTTATGGGACGCGCTTAAGGAACAGTTTGGGGGAAACGAAGAAGTCATAGAAAACAATAGGGAAATTCTGAACCAACAGTACGAAACATTTTGTCACGTTAAAGGTGAATCACTGACGCAACAATTTGAGCGTTTCAGTTGTCTCATCAATGAACTGAGGCTTGTTAACACCACTTTTACAAACTCAACTCAGAATAGCAGGTTCCTCAGGTCACTGCCAGAAAAATGGGACACCATAGCTTTTGTCACCCGAAACTCACCTGAGTTCAAGGATCTGACCTTGACCCAACTTCACGGTCGACTCCTGACCTACGAAAGGGAGTTGAACCAGAAAAAGAGGTTGCAAGAGTCAGGAAAAGTTGCTGATGATTACACTTTCGGTAACACTGCTCTTCTGGGTCAAGAAGAATCTGGGAGCAGTGGTAAGGATCAGGGTTTTGATCACTTCATTGACATAACTGCTGGTGCAAATTTTAACAACCCTGATCATTACTCTGCTAGTTATGCATTCACTGCAAACGAAAACCAGATGTCAGATAATTTAAGCTTTGAACTCAATGATTTGCAACATTTTGATCCCACTGACTTAGAAGAGATGGATATTCTGCACCAGTTGGCTTTGCTAAGTGTTATAACTAGCAAATTCTATAAAAGAACATGGAGAAAATTCCCAGGACTTCATGGGAATTTGAGGGTTGGGTTGGATAAATCGAAAATCAAGTGTTACAAGTGCAATAGGTTAGGGCACTTTGCTAGGGAATGCAGAAGTCAAAACAATGGACCAATAGTTACTCATCCTAGCTCAAACCCTAGACCACAAAATCAAAACACTGTGCACTATACCCAATATGCCCCTGCAGCTCATGTGAACACTGCTCACTATGCTGCTGCGCCTGTGCCTGTGCATTATGTCCAAACTACTGTCCCACAAATTCAGTATGTTCAAACCCCTGCTCCTCAGGTACAGGTGCAACCTGTTGCACCTCAAACCACTGCTCCAGCAGCAGTACAACCATATCAACAAAGTTTTTTCACTCAAGGGTTTGTTGACTGGAGCAGTATGCCTGAAGACCTTAGTGATGAAAATTTTGCACTCTATGCTTCTAATGATTCTTCTCATAATGAATTTTGTTTGATGGCATTAGAGTCAATACAGGAGGGGGTTGAAACTGAAGAGGAACAACTGAGTACTGAAAAAAAGGATGAGGTAACTGAAGCAGTGGTTACTGCTGTGGCTGGTGAACTACTGTTTGGAGAAAGTTCAGGTACCCTGATTGAACCAATGACAGATCCATGGTCCGAAGAGGACAAAGAAGAAGAGAAGGAAGAAAAGGCTGGTGAAAAGAAGGTGAGAGCTGATGATGAAGAGAATCATCAATGTGACTGTGCAATGATGGCTGCTGCCAAGGTATCTCCTCATGTTTTAGAAAAAATGTGTTCTGAAAATTGCATTATTGCTTTTGCTAACATCAAAGAGCTGAACGAAAACCTTCGGGTTAAAATCTTAACTGATGAAGTCAAATTTGAAAGATCTCTAAAAGAACATAAAAACAAATTGGCTGAAAAAGAGAAATAGATTAGCAGCATGAAAGAAGAGCAGAGCATAACCAAAACCCAACTCCAAACTTGGTAGAAAAATACCAAGGTTGCAAAAAGGAATTAGAGTCCACCCATATCACCTGTGAAAAATGGGTGGAATCTTGCAAAGGGTATGAGGTTATGCTCGAGAAACAGATTGAAAGTAATGTGAAATTTGGGATTGGGTATAGAAAATATGATGATGAATGCATTACTTGTGAAAAATCTGTTCAAACCACTGATGTAACCACTGAGTTCATCCCCACAAACAAGAATGGCCAAGAAGTGAAAATCACTGATAAACTTGGTAACAAAATCACACTTGGCAGACCAATGAGTTCCTCTACTTTTGAAGAACTTGAAAAATATCAGTTTAAACCCACCTGGTCTGACGAGTGTGACATTCTTGAGAACTTCAAGCCTATGGACTTTACAACCACTGCTGGTGTTAAAGCTCCTAAAGCCAAAGTCATTCCACTCAAGGACATACAGTAGAGGTTAAAAACTCTGCTGCAAAAGAGTCCGAAAAGAGAAAGAAGAAAGAAAAGATCAAAAATCTGTTTTGTGAGTTTTGTGAAAAAAGGAATCATCTAACAAAAGATTGTTTCCATTTAAAAGCATACGACTTAAACAAAACCAGTGTCATTGTTCCAGCTGAAAGCTGCATTGTTTGTGGTAAATCAAACCACAAAACTCAAGAATGTGTGTACCTTAAAAATTTTGATGTGAAAAAGAATGAGTACACTGCTAAAACATCCTTGAGTCCATCATCATCATCTGTCAAATTCACCAAACATCAACCACTGTTTGTGCCAGTTCAAACAGCTGTCACAAAACAGCTGAACCAAACATCTGTCAAAAGAGATGTTCAGGTTACTGATGCACTACCTGCCAATCACTTCAGAAGAGGTAAGGAGAAACCAAATTACCAAAGGATTCCACACGTTTATGAGGTCTACAAAAGGCCCTCTAAACCCAGGGTGAACAAGCATCCTTTTGGTTACCAGCAGGTGATTGGTCAGGACCCACAACAGTGGTTAGAGAAAAACTGTCCTAAAACAGTTCAAACCCCTGACCTAACCACTGTCCATCAATCTGCATCCATCCCAGACACTGTTGAGACCCCATCCAAAGCCTTGCTGGCTTTGGAGACCCTAATGAACTAATCCTTTTACTTCATGTGCAGGGAGCTTCTGCATGCTTTGATAGTCTTTGGTATGTAGATAGTGGAGGCTCCAGGCACATGACAGGATGTAAAGCCCTCCTCAAAGACTTTAAAATCCATGGAGGGGGTGATATATCCTTTGGGAATAATAGTAAAGGGAAAGTTCTGGGGTCTGGTACAGTGCAGTCTGGAAATGTAAAATTTGAAAATGTCAATCTGATAGACAATCTAAAATTCAACCTTCTGAGTGTGTCCCAAATGAGTGACAGAGGATTTGGTTCATTCTTCACAAAAGATTGTTGTAGGATTGTTGGACCAGAAATGGTCAAAAAGATTTAAGCAATAATAAAAGCTGGTCAAACAAAACTTGTTGCTCAAAGAAGTGGCAATGTTTATGTTGTTGATATGTCAAAAGAGTGTCCTAGAGCTGATGCCTGTCTGTTCTCAGCTGCCTCTAACAAAGAGACAGAACTTTGGCACAGAAGGCTGGGGCACACAAATCTTAAGACAATCACTGAAATTTCAAAAAATGGCTTGGTAAGAGGCCTGCCACAAAAATTGTTTTCATGTTCTGAGCATTGTATTTCCTGTTTAAAAGGGAAGCAACATAAAAGCTCTTTCAAGTCCATTGAAGAGTCCAAAACAATCCAGTGCTTGCAAATGCTGCACATGGATTTGTTTGGCCCAGTTCAAGTCATGAGTCTCAAAAAGAAGAGATATTGTTTAGTGATTGTTGATGACTTTTCTAGGTTTACATGGACTTTCTTTTTACACTCAAAAGATGAGACTACAGGCATTTTGCAAGAATTTGTGACACAGGTTGAAAAGCAATTTGACCTTCCAGTAAAAGTCTTTAGGAGTGACAATGGCACAGAATTCAAGAATAGGGAGTTAGATGCCTTCTGTGTGAAGAAAGGGATTGTAAGGCAGTATAGCATCCCTAGAACACCAGAGCAAAATGGGGTAGTTGAAAGGAAGAACAGAACTTTGATTGAGGCTGCCAGAACCATGCTTACAGATTCAAGTTTGCCATTGACTTTTTGGGCAGAGGCAGTAAACACTGCTTGCTATGTCCAAAACAGAGTTTTAATAAACCCCAGGCACAAAAAGACAGCTTATGAAATTCTGTATAAAATCAAACCACTGAACTCTTACTTTAAGGTGTTTGGCTGCCCATGCTTTATCTTGAACTTAAAAGATTCCATTTCAAAATTTGCAGCCAAAATTGATTGTGGTTATCATCTGGGATACTCAACCACTGCCAAGGCCTACAAAGTGTTCAATACACGGACCAAGGCAGTGGAGGAGACTTTGAATGTAAAGTTCAATGAACTTTTATCAATGAAAATCCCAGCAAATCCTGCAGATCTGTTTGATCTTGAAAAATTTACTTTTGAAAATACTGCTGTCAAGACTAACAGTGCAGGTCCATCAGAGGATTCACCACCAGACTATGGCTATGAAATCATCATCCCTCAAAAGTCTGTCAAAATGGGAAGAGCAGCAGATGTACAAAACAACTGTCAAAGCTCAACCACTGCTACATCAACAGTTGTTGACCAAAGTAGCCAATCAACCACTGCTTCCACATCATCCAGCACTGTTGATAAAAGCCCACAAACAGTGGATAAAAGTCAGCATGTGTCTACACCTCTGCCTCCTATTCCACCACCTTTTGAAGCCACTGCTGGGTCATCAAAGTCACCAGCAGTGGTTAGCTCAGATGATACACATTTGCAGCCTTCACCAACAAATGCCATCATACCATACCAAGGAGATTTAATCTTCTTAAGATCTCATCCACCTGATCAAATCATTGGCAACATCAATGAAGGGGTGCTCACAAGAAGCCAAACCCAAAACATTTGTCTTTTTGCTGGTTTTCTATCACTCCATCAGCCAGTCAAGTACCAAGAGGCACTAAAAGACAATAGCTGGGTAGAAGCCATGCAAGAGGAGCTCCAACAGTTTAAAAGACAACAAGTATGGGAGCTTGTACCACTGCCAGAAGAGGTTAGTCCCATTGGCACAAAGTGGGTCTTCAAGAACAAAACTGATGAAAGGGGTATTGTTGTCAAGAATAAAGCCAAGCTTGTGGTTCAAGGTTACAGACAGGAAGAGGGGATTGACTATGATGAAACATTTGCCCCTGTAGCAAGACTGGAAGCTATTAGACTGTTCCTGGCCTTTGCTGTCAACCACAACATGAAGGTGTTTCAAATGGATATCAAAAGTGCTTTCCTCTATGTTACAATTCAAGAAGAGGTGTATGTGTGTCAACCTCCAGGCTTTGAGGATCCATTTTATCCAGATCATGTCTACAGGCTGAACAAAGCCTTGTATGGCTAGAAACAAGCACCAAGAGCCTGGTATGAAACTCTTTCCAACTTTCTACTCTCAAATGGTTTCAAAAGAGGTACCATTGATAAAACACTGTTTCTTAAATGGAGAGGGAAGGATTTAATGATTGTCTAAATTAATGTGGATGACATTATTTTTGGAAGCACATGCAACAAAATGTGTGAAGAGTTTAGAGAACTCATGACAGCTGAGTTTGAAATGAGTGCAATGGGTGAGCTGCAATGCTTTCTTGGTCTCCAAGTACAACAAATGCAAAATGGAACTTTCATTCATCAAAGCAAATATGCTAAAGAACTTTTGACCAAATTTGATATGAATGATTGTAAACCATGCAGTACACCCATGGCAACAAATAAGTTGGTCATGTCTGATGAAAAGGATGAGCTGATTGACCAAACGCTTTATAGAAGCATGATTGGGTCTTTATTGTACCTAACCGCATCTAGACCAGACATCATGTTTGCAACATGTGTCTGTGCAAGAAGTCAATCAGCTCCCAGAAAATCAAATCTCATTTCTGTAAAAAGGATCTTCAGATACATAAAAGGTGCTCCCACACTTGGTATCTGGTATCCAGCTAATGGGAACATCAAGCTTTCAGGTTTTTCAGACAGTGACTTTGCTGGATGTCACACCACAAGGAAGTCCACTTCAGGAGGGTGCCAGTTTCTAGGTGATTGCTTGGTTTCTTAGCAAAGCAAAAAGCAAGCAGCAGTTTCAACATCCACTGCTGAGGCTGAATACATTGCTGCTGCAAGCTGTACAGCCCAACTCCTGTGGCTTCAAAATCAGTTACTGGATTTTGGTATCACTGCCTTAAAGACACCACTCATGTTGGATAGCCAGGCAGCAGAAAATATCATCAAAAATCCAGTTTCCCACTCTACCACCAAACACATTGACATCAGACATCACTTTGTGAGGGATTGCTATGAAAAAGGTTTGATTTCTCTGCATCATGTCCCAACTAAAGACCAGCTGGCAGATGTGCTCACAAAAGCACTTGATACAGCCACTTTTGAAAGCTTGGTCTCTAGGATTGGGATGCTGAACATGGAATAACAAGCAACATCTTGTTTTTCTATGAATAAATGCAATAAAATGTTTTCAGAAAATAAAAAATCCATCCTTAAAAAATAGCTAACAATGAAATTTTCATTAAAATCCTTAAAAGTCTGCCATAACCACTGATTGTTCAAAAGTCTGCTCTACTTCAAAAATCTATCCACTGCTGAATGTCAGCCCCTGTTCTCTCATTCCTTTGATAAACTCTGTTGTTCAAAAGCAGTGTCTTATCCACTGATATGCTATCCACTGATAGTGAAAATCATCCACTGCTTTAATACCACTGCTTTCATCAGTCACTTTCATAAAAGTAATGTCCTTCACTTTCACCAGGGGTTGTCACGTGGGCAGTACATAGTGGTCAGACCTTTTGTAACGGCTGCCACGTCAGCATTCACTTTCTTCCCTATAAAAATCCCCACTCACCACCAAAACAGGGTTTTACTGTCGAACTGAATTCTTAAAAATTCTCTTCTCAAAGCAGTTTTTCATCTCATCCTTCACAAATTTCTTCGATCATCATCTTCAAAAATGACAAAATCGAAGTCATCTGAAAAACCCACTTCCAAATCATCATCGAAAACAGCCTCTCAAAAGGTAATCTCTACTGAAATCACATATAAACCATCTCACAATCTCCTGGGTCTTCTCACAAAACCAGGAACCACCAATGTTTTCGATTCCATCCTTGACACCATGGCAAAATCAAAGTACAAAACTTTGTTCACCGCCGATGCACCAATCTATTTGGAGACCCAAAGAGAGTTATGGAAGAATGCAACCCTTGAAAAACAAGGAGACACTGCAACCACCATACACTCTTCTATAAAGGGTAAAGCTGTCCAAATCACGCCACAATCCATTTCAGAGGTCTTTCAACTCGATGATCAGGAAGGTAAAACTTCTTTCACTAAAAATGAGTTACAAACTGACTTCATTGAGAGAAGGTATGAAGCCACAATGATGAAGAAACTTACCTTACAAAAAGGTTATTTTCCTTCTGCAACCAGATTTTTATTTCATACCCTCCTACTATGTGTTTCAAACAAAACCACTTCTTTCAATGAAATCCCTTTAAAGATTCAAAATCTGGGATATGCAATTCTTCAAGAAGAAAATTTTAACTATTCTCGGGAAATCTTTAAAGATTTGGTTAATAATGTTGAAACAAAATCATTCTTACTGTTTCCAAGGTTTTTAAGTTACTATTTTGAAAAGAAATTCAGTAAGGATGATTTAGCAGCAATAATCCAAGGTGAATATACTCAAATAAACAGTTTAACAACTGAAACTTTTTCAAGAATGTTAACACCTTGCAAAACACAAGCAGAGGTGCCTGAGCAGATTTTAGCAGCTACCACTGCTCCTCAGGTATCTGCTGCTGAGCCCACTGCTCAAGGTGATCAAAGTGGCAGCACAACTGCTTTGAAACCCACACCTAAAATCACCAAAAAGCCAAAAAGAAAAACTCAAAAACCCCCCAAAACCCATCAAAAAGGCAACTGTGGAGGATGAGATACCAGAGCTACTGCCTGTGACAACACAAATGTCACAAGAAACCACTGCTGCTACTTCCTCACAGCAGTTGGTACAAATATCTCAACCCCTAACCAAAACTCCTCCTGCTTCTTCACAAAAAGAACAGGTTGTACACATAGGGCCACCACATCATGATGCTCTGAAACCACTTGGTTTCATCATCCACAGCTCAATGCCCGGAGCAAATCCTATTTCTACACCAAACCTCACATCCAAAATTCCATCACCAACTAAACTGCTATTGGATGCAATAGATTTGAACCAGGCACTGCCCAGTCCTTCTCAATCACCTGGTAATGAGAATATGCCTCAACAATTGACTGAGCCTGATGTATCATTCTTTGCTAACCCACCAACACAACCTGAGGAGGTTACACCCCTTGAGTTACACGTAACTCTTGGTGGTAGTCCAAGTGAAGCAGCCACTACAACTGTTGAACCCACTGGTTTACAGTTGGTCAGTGGTTACATTAATAAGACTTCCTTGGAGGCAATTCCTTACATAGCACCTCTGCCAACCACCAGTGGATTTATTTATCCTCCTGGCAACATCAAAAGGTTGTCAAGTGTTGAAGGAAGAAGACCCCAGTACCAAGACAAAGGGCATCAGTGGTTAGTGTTTGGAGTACACTCCCTACCTCAACCACTGATAAAACCACTGATAGTGGGAAATCAGATGATCCCATTAAATTGGGTGATGGTTTAAAGTACCAGAAATTGACGGATCGTATTGAAAAGCTTGATAACTCTGTTGCAGAACTCAAAGATATGCTACAACAGTTGTTACAAGTACAAAAGGTACAATCAACTGCTATTCCATCTCAAGCACCTGCTCCACAACAGGCACCTGCTACAAATGAGCTCTGGAATTTATTTCAACCTTTTCTCCATCAACAAGCACAAATAGCAGATCAGCAACATGAAAAACATGTTCAACAGCTGAGAAATGCAACGGAGTCAAGGTTCAAGAACACTCAGGCTGATCTAAAGGCTCTCAAAACTCAGATCCTGCATACCACTGGCACTGCTCCTCCAACAGTTCTCTTCATTGATCAACTTCCCCCAGATAATACCAAAAAGGGGGAGAAAATTCAGGAGTGCAAAAAGAAGGGAATAGATGATGGTCTCTACATTGAACCAGAAAATGCAAACATGACCAAACAGATCCCTCTGCCAGATGGAAGCAAGAAAATTGATGTGACCACAAATGCACTGGCAGAAGCAGTTGCAAGTGTAAAAAGGGATAGAGAGGCCAAAAAGAAAGCCAGGGTGGATTATCCGGATAAGGGTACTTCAGGGTCAAAAGATGATCTTGTTGATGAAAAGAAGAAGCCTACAAGAAGAGTAAGGCTACCCAAATCCATTCCAATCAGACATTCAAAGTTTGTTCCAAAACCACCACCTAAGACAGCTGTTGTAAGTCCTGTTGTACTCACTACTGTTGGTACTTCAGTGGTTTCAACATCTGCTCCCACTTCAACACACACCACTTCAACACACACTACATTCACTACTTTACCAACATCACCACCGACAACACACCTCCTGCCAAAAAGCAGAAGACAGCAGATGTTACAACATCTGTTGTAATGACAACAGTGGTTGGAACGCCAGTTGTTCCAACAGCTGTTAGTCAATCACAAACCACTGCCACTACAACCACCACTGCTTCATCCAAAACATCATTAGTCCCTCCTAAAACAAAAAGGAGAAGGCTAATTCTCAAAGATGATGACACCTTACCACCACAACCATCTTCAAAATCCTTAGAACTTGTCACAATTCCAAAACCTGTTCCTCTCTCTTCAGTTTAAATGCACAAGCCCTTAACTCCTGCAGGTGTTCAATTTCCTCTTGAACTAGCAGTTGTTAGAGAAGAAATAAAATCTTTTTACTATGAGGATGACCCTGCCAAAAGGAGTTTTCCATCAATAAAAGGATATCCCTGGCATAAAAATGTTGATGAATATTTGAAAATCAAGGCCAAGCAAGCAGAGGATATCTCAAAAAGAAACACACAAGGGAAATCTGACAAAGAAATTTCAAGAAACTATCAATATCTGCTCACACAAGTCAGATCCCTAGAACAATTTGCAAAAAATGTCAGTCAACAAATTTCAGAAAGAGCAGCTGAAACTTTGAAGAAAGACTACATTGAAAGCATCATGGCTCACAAGAAGTACATAGGAGAGAGATACATGTACAAAGAGTGGACTGTTCCTGAGCTTGAAAATGAAGCAGCAAGAATTCAAGACATGATTAAAAGGAAAGTCACTCACACTCCTCCTGACTGGGCAAAGTTTAGAAAGAATGTACCTGACAAACAGGTAGAACTGAAAAGAATGAAAGAACTGGTTGCTGCTGAATATGGAAACAAAAGACAAATTGCTAGATGGAAAGAAGATGTGGTTAGGGTCACCTACAAAAGGTTGGAGGAACTAAGAAGGAAAGATCCAAATGTTCCTCAAAATCCTGACTACCCTGAAGCAGAGGTTTTTAAAAGACCTTCAAAACTACAGATCAGGAGATCCACTGCTCCAGCAGGTTCAACCATCTTCAAAAGAAGGCCACAAAAACCACTGAGAGCTGAATCAATTCAAGAGCTAATGAAAGGAGATGAACTTATGAAAGAGGGCCTAAAGAAAATGTTTATAGAAACTCTTGAATTGAGTCAACCTGCAAATACTGCTCTGTCAGTTATGAATAGGCCAGCATCACCAAACTCCTATACAAATAAAAATCTCCCAAGAAACCCACCAGGCTCAAAAGTACTAAAGTGGGCAACTGACAAACAGACCCATGTATTGACTCTGTTCAGGTCTGGTGGAGAAGAGAAGAAAATAACAAGGGAACAAGCCTTGGCCTAAGTCTTGAAGATATGCAGGATCTCCTTGTTCTTCCTCTTGAAAGGGATGAAGATGATACAGATGCCCTAGACTTTGAGATACAACTGAAAGGTCATATAAGGGAGCTGTTAATGAGGCAATAAAGTTCCACAATAATGAAGTGTTTTGGCATTATCTGTTCCAGGGGGAGATTGTTGGGATTGAACCCTATCAGAGGAACATATAATGAAAGCCAAAACTGGTTCAGCGCAGTGGTTCCAGAATAAGCTGATGACATGATCAAGTCTCTCCCCTTGAAAGTGAACTTCAACATCTGCTGACCTCCTATCTACTGATCTTGCAAAGTGCTGCCTTACATCTACTGCCCAATTTCAAAGACTGATAAAAGAACAAAGCTCTGCTGATTCAATCTACTGCCTTGAGTCAAGCACTGCTAATCCGGACAAGTACTGCTAGGTTCACAGCAGTGGAAGGTTGCAGCAGTTGATTATTAGTTTTTATGCAATATAATGTAACATCAGTAGTTTGTATAGCAATGTCTGTATAGATCAGAGGTTAGATGTCACTTTCATGGTGACGTCAGCTAAGATGCTCAGTGGTTTGCAAGTGCCTATAAATAGTTCAGTACTTTGTACTGTTCTATTAGCTCTTTGCATCATCGTCTTCTTTGCAAGAACAAACACTGAGCTCTGGCTGAGGGGGAGTTTGCATTCATTCATCAATCATTGTAATCGTTATTGAAATAAATTCAATCTTCCGATTCATTGAGAAAAGATGTTTGATCAAAGTATTACTCTCGTTTGATTGTATGCAAAGTTTGTTTTCATCATAATTCCGCTGCACACTCATCCATTTTCATTTTAATTACAAACACAAAATACAATCAGAAACAAACTCAGATCCGACACTTTCAATTGCTTCCGCTGTGCATTTAAATATTGTGTTGTTTGACTATTATGTTTCCAACCACGGTGACACGTGGAATTCGGGGTGTGACTGGTTGGTATCAGAGCCAACACTGAGTGAATTAAACACTAGCCTTTTGTGTTTAATCTCAGTTACACAATTGCACGTTCTAAAAACTTTCGAGTCTAGACAAATAACATAGGACAAATTCTACTTTGTTTGTTTTGTTTTGTCTTTTATTTTATATATTCGTGTCGTTATCTCATGTTGTATTGACAGGATCAAATATGCCGCCAAGATTCTTTCGACGAAGAGGAAGAGGCAAGGGGCCAATCACCGCCCCCAATGACAACGAGGCAGGACCTTCGCATATGCGAGCTCCTTCTACCATCGAGAGTGACGATCCTCGACAGAACCGGAGGAACCTTTTTGAACCTGCGAGGCGATCTGTTTCACACAGTTCGACGCCTCCTGTTCATAACTCTTATGGGCCACATTCGGAAAATGAGCCCAACAACCCACAACCTTCCTACATACCTTTACAGCGATCTTTATCACACCACTCCTTTGGTGACCCTACACCTGTTTTTAGGGGCCGGTTTAACCCGGCCAACTACATACAAGAGCCAGTGGGTTTTAACCCATTGGGGCCAGAGGATCATTTCTCTGGCAATCATGCGGAGGATATGGACGAGGACACGAATCCTGTCGAACCTGCCAGTGGTACACCGAACCATCCCATTGAGATCTCGGATGGATCTTCTTTTCACGGATCACCCTACGGTGGTCCAGACAGCTTTCAAGCGAGGTTTAATTAGCACGAGTGGTACTTCACACCTTCTCGTCATTCGTCACCTCACCAGCACCACCAGCAGCAGCAGGATCCCTCTGTGGATTCACGATTTGTGGCAGTCACGCCACCGCCTCCACCACCACAAGTTAATCAGGCACCTCCGGAACCGCCGAGGCGTAGGAGGACAGGCGCACGTATGTCTGCGCGAGCGGGGGATTTCCATTTTAGTTCCCCACCTCAATCAAGTGGCAGTCATTACCCGCCACTTCAGGAAGACCCACAAATGGGTGGGCCTTCACACCCAGCAGCACCGCAACCACCACCGATGGGTTTTGATAACCCGATTCCAGCATACATGGGTTCGATGACGTACAACCCGTTTGGGCCGCCGATCCACATCAACTACAATTACGCTGAAGCCGACCCTTACTTGGTAGCATCAAATTACAACACCTTTAACCCTAAAGGACCGTATGGAGCTCCTTGGGGAGCAAGATACCCAACTCATGGGTACCAGATACCTGCCAGACCTATAATACGGACACAATCACAGCCGCCACGGTTTTCTCCCCCAGAACGGGAGGGAATTCTTCAGAGACTGGACCAGGTCGAGCGAGACTTTCACCGAGATCGCAGGGAGCGACAGACCTTCTTCCAAGGATTGACAAGCCTAATAAAAGGGAAGAGCAAGAAGGACCATTGAATCCTTCCACTGTTGTTGTAATTTCCTTGTATCATTTGAGCCCCTGCGTGGGCTGTCTTGCTGTATTAGCCCCTGTGTGGGTAAGTATGTTTGTTTGTTTTGACCCCTGCGTGGTTCTATCTTTCTGTTAACCCCTACGAGGGTATGATGTTTGTTTAAGTCCCTACGTGGACTAGTATGTTGCTTGACCCCTGCGTGGGTAACTTGTTTGTTGAAAAGACCCGTTTAGGGCAGTATGTAATCTTTTAATAATTAATGGAATGTTATGTTTATAAGTTTCATTTTGCTATTATCTGCATAAATATATTACATGAAATAAATAAATCAAAATCATTCCCTTTTTAATAATAATCTGCCTATTAAATATTGAATAAGAATCTTAAGAGTGAAACCTAGCCTGAGTGTCATTATAAAGACCTGGCCAAGATGGTAAGACCTGTTTAAAAGATTCGTATCCCTGTTAACATCTGAAAATATGTTAACACTCCTGGCAGACATGATTCATTAAAATCACACACGTCATTCTTATATAAGGATTCTTTAAAAGATTCCTAACCCAACTAAATGATCTCTGAATCATGGGTTTAAATCATCAATTAAGATGATCATATTTGACCATACATTGGTAATATAGTGCCTACGGGCCTTGCTCATTTCTACATGAGCCAAAGAACAGTGGTAGCTATGACTCCCTATCCGAAAAAGGTAATGAACTATGTTCAAGCCTTAAAAGCTTTGATTCTCTGAAATCATAGCTTATAATTTATAAATGTCCTTGTGACTAGGCCTTTTGTGCCACAAATAAAACTATTATTGTTTTATAATTAGGATAAATAATAATAAAATCCTAAATAAATATGATTAATAAATTAACCAAATATGGTCTCTGTTTACCATGGTTAATGAATTGCCATAAAAGACAATTCCATAATAAACTCCCAAGTAAACTATTGTCCTTGTTTTATGTAACAGTTCAATTAAAATGGCTGGCTCAGATGAAATTAATAGCCACCCAAGGGAGAACAATGATAACGCCCGAATTAATCTAACGGGTGCTGAATTGAAACCGTTGGTAGACGACGCAGTTACAAAGGCCTTAGAGTGGCAGTACGAAGAGTATAGTGGGACTCGAAGTAGGACCCTATCTACACCGCATACAAAGCCACCTTCCAAGAAGGATGAACCCAAGAAAGATGATGATAGACTCTCCTCAAACCACCACAGTGCTGCATCTCAACTGGTTGTTCTTAATCAAGGACCCCGTGATAAGGGTTGCTCCTATAAATATTTTGTCTCATGCAAACCCAGGGATTTCACTGGGGAAAAAGGAGCCATTGACTGCATGACGTGGCTAGATGAGATGGATACAGTAGTGGATATCAGCGGATGCGCTGAGAGGGATATAGTCAAGTTTGTGTCGCAATCTTTTAAAGGCGAGGCTTTAGCCTGGTGGAGATCACTGATTCAAGCCACTGGGAAGATCCCATTATACAATATGTCTTGGGAACAATTCGTTGCCCTTATCAGGGAAAATTACTGCCCTCAGCATGAGGTGGAGAAGATAGAGTCTGATTTTCTATCATTGGTAATGACAAACCTTGACTGTCAAGCTTACCTCACGAGCTTCAACACAATGTCCCGGTTGGTTCCGTATCTAGTGACCCCGGAACCAAAAAGAATAGCTCGTTTTATCGGTGGTTTAGCCCCCGAAATAAAGGCAAGCGTGAAGGCCTCTCGGCCAGCTACTTTTAGATCTGTAGCGGTCAGACAAAGATCGCTGAGGAACAAAGATGCTGAGAAAAGAAAACGTGAAGATGATAATTCACGGAGGTCAAACAAGAAGCACCGAGGAAACGGTGACAACAAGAGGGGGTTTGAGTCAAAGAAAGATGGGCATCAGTCTGGTGATAAGCCCAAGTGCAAGATTTGCAAGAAACAACACTTTGGAAAGTGCAGACTCGAATCGAACTCGCAAAGAACTTTCGCTTGAGGGATATGCAAGTCCAAGGAACACAAGACCTTGGATTGCAAAAAGCTGAAGGATACAACATGCTACAGTTGCAATGAGAAGGGGCACATTAAAACCAACTGCCCTAAATATGCCAAGAAGCCTGAAGAGGCCAAGAAGACCAATGCTAGAGTCTTCAGGATGGATGCGAAAGAGGCTGTGCAAGACGATAACGTGATCACAGGTACCTTTCTCATAAATGATATCTATGCAAGAGTACCTTCTGATTCAGGCGCTGATAAGTCTTTTGTAGATAATAAGTTTTGCAAATTGCTGAATTTACCTGTCAAAACCTTAAGTTTGAATTATGAGGTGGAGTTAGCAGATGGAACCATAGAAACCGTCTCAACTGTGTTAGATGGATGTGTTATATCCATTAAGAACCACTCTTTTCCTCTGTCCCTACTTCCCTTTAAGTTAGCCGGTTTTGACATAGTTTTGGGTATGGACTGGTTATCGCATAACCAGGCCCAGATTGTCTGCAATAGAAATCAAGTAGTGATTAAGACTCCGTCTGGTGAATCACTTACCATTCGGGGAGATACCCGGTATGGACTGCCTGAGCAAGTGACTATGCTCAAGGCCTCCAAGTGTTTAAAGAAGGGTTGTGTCGTCTACATGGCACAGGTGATTATTGATGAACCGAAACCGAAGATGGAAGACATCCCCGTCATTTCTGAATACCCAGAAGTTTTTCCTGAAGAACTACCTGGTTTACCACCAGATAGGCAAGTGGAATTCAGAATTGACATCATCCCTGGAGCAGCACCCGTTGCTAGAGCACCTTACAGGTTAGCACCAACATAGATGAAGGAATTGAGAACACAACTGGATGAATTTCTAGCTAAAGGTTTCATTAAACCTAGTTCGTCTCCTTGGGGAGCACCAGTTTTGTTTGTCAAGAAGAAGGATGGATCGATGCGTCTGTGCATCGATTATCGTGAGCTTAATAAAGTCACAATAAAGAATAGGTATCATTTGCCCAGGATCGACGACTTGTTCGATCAATTGCAAGGGGCAAGTTATTTCTCGAAGATTGACTTGAGGTCAGGCTACCATCAACGGAAGGTTAGAGATGAAGACGTACACAAAACTGCATTTAGGACTCGTTATGGTCATTACGAGTTCCTAGTGATGCCTTTTTGGCTCACTAATGCACCTGCCGCGTTCATGGATCTCATGAATCGTGTTTGCAAGCCTTACTTAGATAAATTCGTCATCGTTTTCATCGACGACATTCTTATCTACTCGAAGAACCAAGCTGACCATGAGAAACACCTTCGCTGTATTCTTAAACTCCTACATCACGAGAAGCTTTATGCCAAATTCTCTAAATGTGAATTTTGGCTTCGAGAAGTCCAATTCCTTGGACAAGTGGTTAGTGAGCGTGGTATCCAAGTGGATCCCGCTAAGGTTGAAGCTGTTATGAACTGGCAAGAGCCAAAAACGCCTACTGAAATTCGTAGCTTCCTGGGATTGGCAGGATATTATAGGCGTTTCATTGAAAAATTTTCAAGGATTGCAGCACCCTTAACGTCCTTGACTAAGAAGAAAGTAAAGTTCGTTTGGGGCCCTAAGCAGCAAGAATCTTTTGATATCCTTAAACTGAAGTTGAGCAATGCTCCTGTACTGACATTGCCTGAAGGTACCGAAGAATTCGTAGTTTACTGCGATGCATCTCACACTGGCATGGGGTGTGTGCTTATGCAGAAAGGCAAGGTTATTGCTTATGCTTCAAGACAGTTAAAGGTGCACAAAAAGAATTACACCACCCATGACTTGGAGTTGGGTGCCGTTGTATTTGCACTAAAACCATGGAGGCATTATTTATATGGAATCAAGTGTGTGATCTATTCTGATCACAAGAGCCTCCAGCACCTGTTTAATCAGAAGGATTTAAACATGAGGCAGCGCCGTTCGATGGAGACTTTAAATGATTATGATTGTGAAATCAGATATCATCCCGGCAAGGCGAATGTAGTCGCTGACGCCTTGAGCAGAAAGGAAAGGGTGAAACCCATCTGAATCAATGCCAAGAGCATTGAAATAAAGAACAATTTGAATGAAAGGTTGTTAGCTGCACAGAAGGAAGCTGTGTTGGAAGCTAACTATCCTAACGAAAAGCTAGGAGTAACTGAGGAGCAGTTATCTCTTGGCAAGGATGGAATTCTGAGATTGAATGGACGAATATGGGTTCCAATTTGTGGAGGACTTCGGGATGTTATTCTCCAGGAAGCCCATAGTTCTAAATATTCCGTTCATCCTAGAGCTGATAAGATGTACCAGGATCTAAGGGCAAATTATTGGTGGATAGGCTTGAAAAAGTCTGTAGCTGCCTATGTAGCTAAGTGCTTGACTTGTGCGCAAGTCAAAGCGGAACATCAAAACCCGTCAGGCTTGCTACAACAGCCTGAACTTCCTACGTGGAAGTGGGAAATGGTAACTATGGATTTTATCACCAAGTTACCTAAGACAAGAAAAGGAAATGATACCATTTGGTTGATCGTAGACAGACTGACTAAGTCAGCACATTTCCTACCCATTAAGGACTTATAGCTCCGATATGTTAGCCAAGTTGTATGTGGATAAGATTGTAGCTTTACATGGCATACCTGTGTCTATTATCTCTGACAGAGATACTAGATACACGTCACATTTTTGGAAGAGTTTCCAACAATCTTTGGGCACGCGTTTGAATTTTAGTACGGCTTACCATCCTCAGACTGACGGACAGAGTGAGCGTACCATCCAAACATTGGAAGACATGCTACGTGCATGTGTAATTGATTTAGGTGGTAGTTGGGATAACCACATACCATTGATTGAGTTCTCATATAACAACAGCTACCATACCAGCATCAAGGCTGCGCCTTTCGAGGCCTTATACGGTAGAAAGTGTAGAACGCCCGTTTGTTGGGCGGAAGTTGGAGATGTCCAATTATCAGGACCAGAGATAATCTTTGAAACGACGGACAAGATTGTCCAGATTCGTGACCGTCTCAAAGCTGCCCGGGATAGGCAGAAGAGCTACGCAGATCCAAAGCGTAAAGCTATGAAATTCGAAGTAGGCGATAAAGTCTTACTTAATGTATCACCCTGGAAGGGAGTGATGTAGTTTGGTAAGAAAGGCAAGCTAAGCCCGAGATACATAGGACCGTTCGAAGTCATCGAACGTGTCGAATCAGTTGCCTATAAGTTAAACCTACCTGAAGAGCTCAGTAGTATACATAATGTATTCCACATCTGCAATCTGAAGAAGTGTTTCGCTGACGAATCACTGGTCATGCCACATACAGATGTGCATATAGATGAGAGCTTGAAATTTGTGAAAAAACCATTATCGATTGAAGATCGACAGGTTAAGATGCTTCGAAGGAAGCATGTGCTTATTGTAAAGGTAAAATGGGATACCCGTAGAGGTCCCGAATATACGTGGGAGGTTGAGTCCACAATGAAAGAAAAGTACCCTTATTTATTTCAGTAAATCTCGAGGTCGAGATTTCTTTTAAGGAGGTGAGGATGTAACACCTCGAAAAATTCACGTCCTATAATGAGTTGACACGTGTCATATGTTTGAACGTGTGAAAGAATGTTATAAAAGGATTAAAGTTGACAATCATGGAAAGTATGTGAAAATACGAGTTCTAAATGTCAATAGTGAATAAATATATTGTACATTAACCCTACATGATGCTCATACCTTCAAACGAATAAATCATGGATCATACGAAGCTAAATATGAAAGAAAGTGAGAGATTACAAACTACAGGGGTTAAATGTGTCAACATGTTTAAGTTATACCTCTGAGTGACCTTTTGACAAACCCGAAGCTTTGTAACGGTTAATTATGCTCACTAGAATACACGATATAAATTTCATAAAGTTTCATTAACGTATGAGAAAGTTATGATCAAATTCGTATACAAGGGGTTAAAGCGTCAACGTTGAAAGTTAGGACTTCTCGGGTAACAATAAAGTTAACCGAGGACTTAACAAAGTGGGTAAATGTCTTGAAGCCTTTATACGTCAATTTGGAGGGGTCAAAGGGCAAGAAATAATATCGTTGCAAAGTCTTGAAGAGCCAAGGATCAAAACACAAAAATAAAAAAATATAAGATTTGTTCAGAAGAGGCGTCGCGCCACGCGAAGCCCCAGGGGGGGTCTACGCGTGCCGCGAGGGCCTGTCTGGTCCGAAAAACTTGGGTTCTTGTCTTCCTTTGCCATTTTAACCGACTTATATCCGATTTTCCTCATCTTGCTTGACCCCTAGGCAACCCCTAGACACTTAGGGACATCTGTTGATGATCCATGGCCCTTGATAGCACTTGTTGTCAATGATCTAAGTGTTCTTGAGCACTATATAAAGGACCAAGGTTGCAACCATTTTCTCACACCTTCCATCTGCACTTTGGAGAATTTCTGAAGCTCAAGACTTCTCTCTAAGCTTCACATTTCGGGCATAGGACTTCAGTAAGTTTTCCTAACCTTCCTTAGTTAAGTTTTTGCTTAGTTTTAGCTTAAAAGTCAAACCGTCGTAATTAACGGTTGACATCAAGATTAATCACTAATGGTCCAGTGATTAGTCGAATTGAAAGTAGTTATAAGTTGGTAATTATGTGGGCATTAAACCCTTAAAAGGGTTCCCCCTGATTCCCCCTCTAACTAGGTCAAATGTCGGGTCAAACTTGTTAATAAAAAGTCAACAGGATACTTAATTTCTAACTTATGCATGATTAGCAATGTAGAACACATACAACCTGTTTGATCATTAATATAACTTGGTAATTAGTGTAAGAACATGTCTAAACATGTTCAACCCGACAAATTTATGTTTAGACCTGGTTCGGAACCGAAAGTCGCAAAGCTTTGACTTCAGTTCTGACCCGTTTTTGTATGATTTAGAAATACCTTAGAGCTCTATTTGTACCAGGTTACATGCTAGTATAACCCTCTGTGATTATACACCATGGTTCATTAGTTAACCAATTAATACGCATGATTCCATTAATTGCCTATATGTTGACCATTATGACCTTCTCACCTTAAAACATGATTTTTGAAAATGTAAAAGAGTAGAAACCTTAGTTACTGAAATATAAACTTGTACCCAAAGTTTGACATCAGTTTGAGGTGTAGTTTGAGGGTTATGCTCATTAGCGTAAATTGAAAGCTTTGTGTTAATTAAACGGCGTAATTAGCGTATAGCCTAGTTAAGCCTACTTTTTGATATCAAACTTATTACCCACTGATGTAATATATTAGTTTGGGATTTTTGAAGATTTTTAATTAATTTTAGGCTGAGCATAACTTATAGTCATAGGCTTAATCCGTTAATTGTCGGTTTTTGCCCTTACGAGCTATAAAATGAGTTTTACATATCTAATTGGCTCCAAACCTTTTGCTACTGATCACATATGATAAATAAATTATTTTAAGCCTTCTGGAAAAATAAAAATATCAACTTTATGTATAGAACCCGGAAATGGCTTTTAATCGCCTTTTAAGCGTTTTTAACGCATAGTATGTACTAGAACTATTTTAAACATACAAGGGTTGATACCTACTGATATTTTGGTTAAATTATAATATTTTAACAGTAAGAAAAAGTTGTTTAACTCAGACTTCAGTTTTGAGCTTTACGGCTTATGTGAAATTACCAAAATGCCCCTACGGTGCATAATTTGGTTATAATTGATAAATTTCACATATATACTTTACCCTACTGTTATAACTTATCAAATTAAGTATTTTTGCTGATTACATCGGACCTGTAACTCAGGTTAATACTTAAACTCTTTTATAACCTTGAAAATGACCAAACTACCCCTACGGGGCATAGTTTGTGTTTAAATTCGTTTCGGGCATAATAAAAGACATCTTACTGATGTCACAACATATTTGAGGCATATTAACTTAGGAAACCTGTATATGGCTCTTAGGTTCACCCGTTACGCTTATTACGCGTTCGGTTCTGTTTATGTAACTAGTTTGCATAAATTAGCCGAAACGGGTCAAACCTTATCGGTTATATCTCAAAATCCAGAATGTGTATGAAATACCCATATTAAGCAAGTCTTCAAACTTGTCAGTTCTAAATCAAGTTCTATCCGGTCTTCGCTTAATAGTGCGTACGAACCGTATCTTTGAAACTAACCGGTCTAAGCTTAAGCTTAACTAAAGACCCGTTAGGATTCTAATAGGTTAGTATAAACCTTCGTTCCAGATTAGGAGGACCAGTAAAAGCTACTTGCATTTGCTTACTGTGATTATTACTTTGCTCAAGTAAATACTTTTAACTTATTTTCCCTATACGGGCTTGGGTTACGGTATATAAAATACCGCTTGGTCAGGCATCAAATCTTCCATCGTTTGGTGGTTAATTGAATAATTTGATCGGCCCGTTTAAATTGTTTTGTTTACTTAAAGCCTTTGGGGGGTTAATGACCATGTCCCGGATATCCTTGGCATCATTTTACGAAATGGCCACGACCTAAGCGCGGAGTGTAGGCGTACACTCGCCAGTGCATAAATAGTTGATGTGGTGTGTCTATTGATCTTTAACCCGGCACGATCCGGGCTACTGAACGCATAAGGAACATGTAATTCTTTTACAAGATTATATATTTAAATAATTATCCCAAGTTATAAAATGTTTGTGCCATGTGCATTCAAATCAATTTTTAATCATTTTTAAAATGAGTCAGTTGATTGTATTTACCAGTGTAAACTGACGTATTTTCCCAAAAAGATTAAATGCAGGTACTAAGCGTAATAGGCTGGATTCTCTCCTTAGCATCAATAAAGAGTCTCGTAAGCTTAAGATGCCTATCGTCTGTTGAACTACTGTTTCCTATTTATTTTCGATCCGTCTGTGGATAAACTTTCAACTGTTTGTGATACATGATATTACAATATTTTATTCGGTTGAAATATATCTTTCAATTGCTTCCGCTGTGCATTTAAATATTGTGTTGTTTGACTATTACGTTGCCAACCACGTCACGATACTCCCCACCGGGCCCACCGGTGACACGTGGAATTCGGGGTGTGACAGTTCTTTACTTTAGCGTCTTTAATGGCTATCGGTCTTTCGACATAGTTTAATCCCTCATCTAATTCAATGTCATCAAGAGGCACGAACGCCGATTCATCCGCAAGACACTTTCTCAATTGCGATACATGGAAGGTATTGTGGATCCCGTCTAATGTGGATGGAAATTCTAAATGATATGCAACCTTTCTAACTCGAGCCAAAATCTTAAACGGCCTAGTATAACGGGGACCCAATTTTCCCATTTACGAAAACGGATTATGCCCTTCCATGGGGATACTTTCAATAAAAAATAATCTCCGGCTTGAAACTCGATAAGACGTCTTCTCTTGTCCGCATAGGCCTTTTACCGATCTTGAACCGCCTTCAGTCGAGCTTAATAAGATCGATCTTTTCGTTTGTCATTGCTATTAAATCGTTAGGCGCAAGCTCTCTTTGTCCTACTTCCCCCCAACATACGGGAGTCCTACACTTACTTTTGTATAGTAATTTATAAGGAGCCTTTTGGATACCACTATGGTAACTGTTATTATAAGAGAATTCCACTAGTGGTAAATGGTCATCCCAATTTCCCCCAAAGTCTAAGGCGCATGCCCTCAACATATCAACAAGGGTTTGGATGGTTCCTTCTGATTGACCATCAACTTGGGGGTGATAAACGGTGCTTATGTGTAGTTTCGTGCCCATATTTTCATGAAACTTCTGCCAGTAACGAGAGGTAAATCTTGTATCCCGATGTGAGACGATTGACACGGGCACCCCATGTTGAGATATTATCTCGTTCATATAAACTTCCGCCATTCTTTCCGAAGAGTAGGCCTCTCGAATAGGTAAAAAGTGGGCACCTTTTGAAAGTCGGTCTACGATTACCCATATTGTATCGTGCCCCTTTTTCGTTCTAGGAATCTTGGTCACCAAATCCATTTTTATTTCCTCCCATTTCCATACCGGAATTTCCAAAGGCTGTAATTCTCCTTATGGTTTTTGATGTTCTGCCTTCACTTGGGAGCATGTTAAATGTTTCACGACATACTTAACAATATCACGTTTCATACCCGGCCACCAGTAATTGGCCTTCAGGTCCCGGTACATTTCCGTTTGCCCATGATGAATTGAATACGTTGATTTATGAGCTTCTTCGAGTAGTGAGGTTTTAATTTCACAAAACCATGGTATCCAAATTCGACCGAATCCCGTTTTGAGCCCGATCGAGTTTTCTTCCAATTTTTTGGCTACTCCTTTCGTTCTTTCTTCATTCGGATCTCCTGCCTCTAGCGATTTTATTTGAGCATCTCGTATTATTTCGAAGAGGCGAGGTGTAACTATCATTTTCATAGATTTTACTTGAATCGGATGTGGATACTCCTTTTGGCTCAAGGCATTCGCTACGACATTTTCTTTTCCCGGGTGATAGAGGATATCGCAGTCGTAGTCTTTAATAAGTTCCAGCCATCTCCGTTGCCTCATATTCAAGTCTTTCTGTTTGAAAAAATATTTGAGGCTTTTATGACCCGAGTAAATCATACATTTTGACCTGTACAGATAATGCCTCCGGATTTTTAAGGCGAAAACTACCGCTGCCAATTCTAAATCATGGGTTGGGTAGTTTCCTTCATGTGGTTTAAGTTGTCTTGAAGCATACGCGATAACTTTTCCTCTTTGCATTAAAACATACCCTAAACCTTGATGTGAAGCATCTGAACAGACAATCAAATCTTCCATTTCATCTGGTAATGTTAACACCAGGGAACTCGACAATTTCTCCTTTAGCTCTCGAAAGGCTTCTTCTTCTTCTTTACTTCACACAAACTTTTCCTTCTTTCTGGTCAATTTCGTTAAAGGTAGCGCTATGTTTGAAAAATCTTGTACAAACCTTCTATAATAACCAGCAAGGCCTAGAAAACTCCATACTTCAGTTGGGTTTTTCGGGGAAACCCATTTTATTACAGCCTCAATCTTTGATGGATCTACTAAGACACCTTCCGAGTTTATTATATGGCCGAGAAACTTCACCTCTCTGAGCCAAAAGGCACACTTTGAGAATTTTGCATAGAGTTTCTCCTTACTGAGTGTTTCAAGTACCTCCCATAGGTGTCTCGCATGTTCGGCCTCACTTCAGGAATAGACCAAAATGTCATCTATGAACACGATCACAGATTTGTCTAACATAGGTCGGCATACTCGGTTCATAAGATCCATAAACGTGGCTGGCGCGTTCGTCAACCCAAAGGACATAACTAAAAATTCATAATGTCCATATCGGGTTCTAAATGCGGTCTTTGCAATGTCTTCTTCTCGCACCCTGACTTGATGATAACCCGAACGTAAGTCTATTTTAGAGAACCAACTCGACCCCTTGTAATTGATCAAAGAGGTCATCGATTCTTGGTAAAGGGTAGCAGTTATTTATTGTTAATTTATTCAGCTCCCTGTAGTCGATGCACATACGCATCTGCCCGTCGTTTTTCTTTACAAATAGGACAAGTGCTCCCCAAGGTGACACACTCGGACGTATAAAGCCCTTGTCAAGTATATCTTGTATTTGTGTCATTAACTCTCGCATCTCGGTGGGGGCCAACCTATATGGAGCTTTAGCTACCGATTTTGCACCCGGATTCAACTTGATGCAGAACTCTACTTCACGTTCGGGTGGAAGTCCCGGTAATTCCTCCGGAAATACACTGGGAAATTCGGTCACAACCACGAGATCTTTAAACTTCGGAAGGCTTTGTTAAGCATCTACTATATAGGCTAATGTAGATGCATATGTTTGTAGCTTTCGTCTGTATTTAGTCTATCTTTTCCTGGTTGTTGTCTATGTATAGTTTTGTATATGTTTTATATCATATCCGGGATGAAACGCAAAGTTAGAATGTTTTGTAAGTCCATCCAGACGGATGGAGTCCATCCGAATGGATGGACATAGTCATTCGGACGGATGATCATCCGGACGGGTTATGCATTCTCCCGGATGGAGCGCGCCTATAAATAGGAGGTCCTGGTTCTCATTTGAGAGAGCAGTTTCTGACACCTCTGGCAAAGCTCTTGCAAATTCTCTCTGGAACTCTGTACGAATCAACAACTTTAATGAGAATGAATGCATTAAACGGTGTCTACGTTGTCTATCTCTCTTCTACATCACTATCGGATTCCGCACGATCGTGTTGTTGCTGATCTGACCTGAGTGTGTTCATTCAAACCGAACTCCCGATCCTCACAAGTGGTATCGGAGCTTGGAGGTCGGATTTGGAGGAGATCTACAACTATTCTACTCGAGATTCTACCGATTTTCAGAGATTTACAGCTGTTTCTTCATGAGATTCTATCATATTTCTCATCTACATCTCTGATTTCTACTCATTTCTACCTTTTCTCATCTTATACATCTAAAAATCCGAAATTAACAAAGAATTCACGGACAAAATTGCTTAAAATTCACACATATTGTGTGCAATGTACTAGAGAACAATCCTAAAAAGTTTCAAAACTGAATTCAAACTAAATCATATCGAAATCTATGAAAAACCATGAATTATCGAACACACGTTGCTGACGTCATCATCCATCCGGATGAATAGCCATTCGGAAGTTTGAAACACTTTGTTATTTGTTGATTCACTCGAGCGAATAACCATCCGAATGGATAGCCATCCGAACGACTGACCATTCAGACAAGCTCATCCGACACTTGACCATTTGACATATTTCATTCGGACACCCATCCGGACGATATCCCATCCGGACGACATCCCATCCGGACGACATCCATTCGAACAATTTCATTTGATTGATTGTATTTGTTGACCATCCGGACAATTGGTCATTCGGACAACAGTGTTTGTGTTCAATCAAGTTTAACTGTGTTTGATTTTTCATGAAATTTCAAAGATGGCAGAGGAATTTATGAACCCATTTTCTGACATATATGCTTTCAATATCACTGGAGAAACATCTTCTAATGCCAACCCAAAGACGACACCAAAAGCAATTTCCGATTCGCTTAGTGTGGACAATGCTTATGGGACATATAATAAACCATCTAAGCTAATGGCAATTGAAGATTACAATCGCTGGGCTAAACGATTCGATAACTTGTTAAGAGCTTTTGCTTTTGATAGTTGGAAGCTTATTAAAGTCGGATACACAACTACCAGAACTGATTTTGAAAATTTAGAAAATGATGAGCAAGAATAATTCGTTGCTGAGCAAAAGGCCATAGCACTATTACATCAATCAGTATGATGACATTATTTCCCTAATCGATTACAATAATATGAAAGAATTGTGGATTGCTTTGGAGAAAAAGTGCACGGGAGGTGAAGAGATTGTAAAGAGCAAAAAATCGTTATTGAAAAAGGAGTTTGATTTGTTCATTTGTATGAAAAATGAAACCGTTAGACAGATGATAGAAAGATTTTGCCACCTGAAAGCTGAACTGGAAAGATTTGGTATTACAAAGGATCAAGAGGAAATTGTTGATAAGTTGTTCGAAGCATTGCCAAATGAGCATGATTGGCAATATTTCACGATTATGTTAAAGAATACTAAGCCCATGAAGGAAATTACACTCAATTGGTTGATAGAGAAGCTGGAGGGTCACGAATTGGAGATCAAGAAGCAAAGTAAAGTGAATAATACAAATTATCAGCAGAACGTGGACCTATACTACCGGGGAAGCATGATTTCCAAAGCATCATCGCCAAAGACAACCTTTAGTGCTGAAAGTTCGAACACTGCTGCAAAAGACAATTCAGGAAGTGGATCGTCAGGTTCAAGTGGTTATGGTTTTCATGGTTCCAGATCGAGTACATCAGCACAGTCTGCTTCAAATGGCGTAACAAACTCAAAATGCTCCGAATGCAAATGTTTTCAAATGCAACATCGCCGTCAACCTAAATAACCCCAAAACTTAAACGAGGAGACCGCAAAACAATAGATAGTTTTTCTTGCATTGATCTTAGAGTCATATGAGAGCCTTGTAGCAGGAAAGATCGGGAACACAAATCTTACAAAAGAAAACTATGATCAGATCGACCCTAAGGAAATGGACTCATTGACATCAGATGGTGTATGGCAAGTGTAATCCGTCGGGCACAACGATTTATGGAAATCACTAGGCGACAATCTATTGGTGGGCCGTCAACGAAACTGGGTTTTGACAAGTCAAAGGTGACCTGTTTCAAATGTAAACAAAAGGGTCATTTCAAGAGAGAGTGCAGAAACTCAGCTGCTGACGAAACCGCTAACACATTTCACGATGATTACTACCGTAAAGCAGTTTACCACAGAAATCGAGAAGAGCCACCAAAGATGAAACAAATCGAAGATAACCTAGGGAAAGAGAAATCGAGGGCACTTGCAGTTATTCAGACGACGAGGGTTTTTACTGGAACGATTTTCTTCCAGAGGAAGATTATGTTGGATCTGCTTTCATGGCCCAAGTTGAACCAGAACCAGTGACGAATCAAAGAGAAAGACAACTGGCACATTTTCGAATGAAAGGAATTCATGAAGCCTATAAAGAAGCAGTGAAGGCAAAGAGGTGGGATCCTGATAGAGAATGCTACCTAGATCCGAAAGGGAATGTCTGCATAGATCCAAAATCAATCGATTTTGAAGCTCTTGTAAAGTCAATTCCAATGGAAGAGGAGCAGATCAAAATAGATTCCATGAAAAGGGCTGAAAGAGAGAGACTACAAAAGGAGAGAAATGAGAAATTTGAGAAGTCCAAGAAGTTGGATGAAGGAATCATTGATGTAAAGGCAGAAATGACAGCCGAGAACCTAAAGAAGATGGCTGATCAAGTTATGATGGCGAAGGCACTAGAGGTAGATTCCAAATCCGCCTCTGAGTCTAAGTCGTCGGGCAAGGTCAGTTCTGTTGGTTCAAATGTTGAACCAGGTAAGGCTGAGAAAGTAAAAACAGAAAGTGATTGCAGAAATTGCATGAAAGAGTGCAAAGTCTATAATACACATGAGTATCTTTTGAGATCTCAAATCCAGGAGCTAACAAATAAAATAAATATTCTCAAAAAGGACATGGTTAATAGAGACAAACTTGTGAAAAGTTCAACTTAAAAATTAATGAGTTAAATGAGAAAATAAAAAATGATGAAAATGATGTTGAACATTTTAGAAAAGAAAATGAAAAATTTGTGCTTGAAAACAGAAAAATATCTGAGGATTTTGACAGGTTAAAAAGAAAAATTAAAGACTCAGATGAAAGAAATGCTAAAACTCGAAAAGAAAACATGAGTTTGACAGGTGTTCTTCAAGCAAAAGAAAAACAGATAAATGCTCAGCTGGATGAGATTGCGAATCTCAAGCTTCAGTATCAAGAAGAAAATATTGAAAATGAAAGAATTAATTTGAAACTGAACAGTTACTCTTCTGCCAGCTTTGTTCTATAACACATCGTTCCAAAACCCATTGGAAAGAACAAAGACGGTGAAGATGTATATTCAGATGGAACTGGGGTAGGGTATCACAAAGTTCCACCACCCATGTGTAATAACTTTACTAAAACACAATATGGGTTGGTTAAAGAGTCAGATTTGAGTGAGAAACATAAAGCTGATAAACTACCTGATAACATTGATGTCACTTTTAGTTCACAATCCGATGAGGAGAGCAAAGAATTTGAGGTTGTGAAAGATGTGGTCAACAAAGTTTTGAAAACAGACAGTGATTCCACAGTGTCAAACGAGGATGATGATTATTTTCTGAACAATTATCTACCGAAAATCAAGTCCAAGAACAACTTAAAGGACTAACCGATTCTTGTCATGTACCAAATGAGTGGTTCTGATAAGTTGTACTCGGATGAGGAGTTTCTGATCGAGAATGTAAATGTGGATAAGCTTGAGAAAGTGTTTAAATTGGTTGAAATTGATGTGTCAGAGGTTAACAGTTTGTCAAGTTCAAAGAGGTTTTTGAATTTCCAAAAAGATAAATCTTACTCTAACAAACCCAAAGTGCCACCATGTTTTCAAAATAACAATCAGAACAGAGGGTTCACCGGGCAACATGATGGTAAGAATTATCTAAGAAGGAATTTTCAAAAGTCAAAGGTTGTAAAGAAAATTACTTTTGTGAAAAGTTTGAGTTCGATGAACGAACAAGAATCTAATATTTTTTCAAAGTCAAATGAAGAGTTTTTTGCAAAGAAGGTTTCATAACCACAAACTGAAGGTCAGAGTCGAGTTGTTGATACTCGAACATGCTTTAAGAGCAACCAGATTGGACACATTGCACGAAAGTGCACCAATCGACGACCTAAGTCTGTGATTGTTGAATATCCCAAGAAACCGAGTGATGCAAAAGGCAAGGCGCCTGCGTTTGTTGAGAAGAAGATTCAAAAAACTGAAACTGCTAATAACAACTTCTTCGACCCCACCAGTTATGAAGTATGTTCCAAAACCAAAAACATAACAAAATTCTTCAAATGATCAAATCAAAGAAAATGTTCAAAAAGTTGAAGTAAAAAAGGGACAAACTTCACATTTTGAAAAGTTTGATCCAAAAACTTATGTTCATTTAACGAATTTGACAAAAGTGGAAGTTGAAAATGAAACAGAGGAGGTTTCGAAAATGAACGATAAGAACTTTCCACCACTTTACACCATGAAAACTCATCTAAACGACAAGCTACCCGAGTCAAAAGAGGCTTGGGTTGCTTCATCTAACTAATTGCATTTGAAACGTGCAGGAGCTCCCGAGATCGATATCAAAATAGATAATGGATAGTGGAGCGTCCAAGAACATGACAGGGCGAAAAACCCTGTTGTATGATGTAAGAGGTTTTAATGGAAGATATGTTGGTTTTGCTGGAAACCAAGGTGGAAGATTAATCGAAGAGGGTACTTTATCAAATGGTATCGTATCTTTTGAAAGATTCAACTACATTTTGGAGCTGGAGAACAACTTGCTAAGCATTTCCCAGATTTGTGACAGAATGTATACAACTCACTTTACCGACAAAGAGTGTCTGATTCTGAAGCCGGGGTTTGTTGTCCCCGAAGAATGGATCATCATGCGAGCACCGAGGGAGAATGATTTGTACGTTCTAGATATGAGTATAGCAACTACAAATTCTGGTCATCCTTAGTGTTTCGTCTCAAAAGCTACCGAGAAAGAGTCAATTCTGTGGCATCGAAAGATGGGCCATATACACCTGCGAAAGATGAATCACTTGGTGCATAATGATTTAGTCAAAGGTGTGAATTTGAAAAGTTTTCACTTGGAGGGAGAATGCATAAGCTGTCAAAAAGGTAAACAAACCAAGAAGTCTCACCCCAGGAATATGGAAAACTCGATCTCAAGACCACTAGAAAGGCTTCACATGGATCTCTTTGGTCATGTGAATGTGAAGAGTATAAATGGTGATCTATATTGCTTAGTGGTTACAGACGATTATTCGAGATATTCGTGGGTCATGTTCTTGAAGTCAAAAGATCAAACCTATACGAGTTTGCTGAATCTGTTTTGAAAGATAGAGAGTTTGTACCAAAGGCGCATTGGTCGACTTCGAAGCGATAATGGTACCGAGTTCAAAAATAGTCAGATGGAAGAATTTTGTGACAGAAAGGGTATATTGCAAGAATTCAGTGCTCCGTACACTCCGCAACAAAATGGAGTAGCAGAGAGGAAAAACCGAACACTGATAGAGACAGCACGAACAATGTTGGCCGACTCAAAGCTTCATGTGAATTTTTGGGGAGAAGTCGTATTTGCTGCTTGCTAAACTCTGAATCGAGTTTTGACAGTGAAGAAGCATAACAAAATGTGTTTTGAGCTGCTGAACAATAGAAAGCCTAACTTGGAATATCTAGAGCCGTTTGGGTCCCCCTGTATGGTTTTAGATCCTGAAGGAAAGTTTGGTTCTAAGAGTTTGGAGGGAATCTTTGTGGGATATTCTAGTCCACTTAGACGAGTATTTGTTCCGAGTCTTGGAAAAATCATTGAAGCTCAACATGTAGAATGCCAAGATTATTCCATGCCTTCACAAAAACCTGGTGACTCCTGGCGATTCAACTACGAAATGTTGTGGGAGTCATTCGATCTTCCTGAAGAGCTAGAGTTTATTGATCAGATAAAATTGTTTCAGGAATAGGAATACGAAGCTTCCCAGATGAAATCATGGCCCACCAAGTCTTCTAGACGACATCAGAATACGAATGAAAATGAAGCTGCTTCTAGCCAAAGTGGTCAAAGAAATGCAGATTTGCAGCAAACTCAGACAACTTCAGAACAGGAGCCTGCTCAAGAAAATCAAACAACAGTTTTTGATGAATCAGAGTCTTACTCGGATAGCCCAACTTTTGATCGAGGTGATTCAGAACCTGAGGGGGAGTAGATCTAGTCATCAGATCAGACAACTCAAGTTGATGAGCAAGTTGCGGATCAAAATGTTACTTATTTGGAAAGCGAAGTGAATGTTCCTGGTGAAGTTATGCCGAGGAGGCTTTCGTACCATCTTGAAGAGCTTATCATTGGAGAATTGCAGTCTGGTGTTAGAACGAGACACCAAATAGACCAAGGCTTTGCTTGTTTTTATACTAAAATTGCACCGTTACAAAATGATTTTTCACTCGGTTGCTTCATTTCACAGGTTGAACCGAGAACGTACAAAGAAGCATTGACAGAGGAGTTATTGGTGAACGCGATGCAAGAGGAGCTAGGTCAGTTTGAAAAGCTTGGTGTGTGGAAGTTGGTGGATCTTCCTGATGGTCATAGAAAGATCAACATGAAATGGGTGTTTAAATGCAAGAGGGATGACAGAGGAGTGATCGTGCGCAACAAAGCTCGCCTGGTCATTCAGGGTTTCAGTCAACAGGAAGGAATAGACTTCACAGAAGTTTATGCTCCATTTGCTAGACTCGAAGCTATCAGAATCTTTCTCGCATTTTCATCATGGAAAGGATTTAAAGTATATCAGCTGGATGTGAAGTCGGTGTTCCTATACGGCAAAGTGAAAGAGGAGGTATACGTCGGTCAGCCACCATTCTTCACCGATCCGATTCACAAAGATAAAGTCTACCTCTTGGACAAAGCGTTGTACGGGTTGCATTAGGCCACGAGAGCCTGGTACGAGACACTCTCTCAGCACCTGCTAGCAAACGGCTTTATTCGAGGGAAAGTAGATGCCACTCTTTTCACAAAGGAAGTTGCCGGACATCTTCTGATCGTGCAGATATATATTGATGATATTATTTTCTGGTCCACAAACGAGGAACTCTGCAAAGAATTCAAGAACGTGATGAAGCAAAGTTCGAGATGTCTTCAATGGGTGAGATGAAGTTTTTCCTTGGGCCGCAAGTCTTTCAAATGCCGGAGGGAATCTTCATACATCAGATAAAGTATGTCCACAATGTTCTAGAGAAATTCAGTATGTCGGAGACTACACCTATATCCACCCCGTTAGCAACTAATCACGGTATCAATCCTGATCTTACCGGAGAGAAGGTCGATGAAACATTATACCGCTTGATGATTGGTTCGCTGATGTATCTCACTGCATCTCAGCCCGACATAATGTATCCAACATGCCTCGCGGCCCGTTATCAGTCGAGTCCAAGAGCCTCACACATCATCATCGTCAAACAGATTCTACGTTACCAGAAAGGAACTCCAAACTTGGGGTTGTGGTATCCAAAAGATGGTGATTTCAAACTGGAAGGTTACTCTGATTATGATTTCGGATGCTGCAAACTGAATTCAAAGTCTACAACAGTAGGATGCCAGTTTTTCGGACCACGTCTGGTGACTTGGCAATGTAAGAAGCAGACTACCGTCGCACTTTCAACGTGTGAAGCAGAGTATGTTTCAGCAAGCAGTTGCTGCTCTCAGATTCTGTGGATCCAACAGCAAATGAGAGATTACGGTTTGCAATTTCTTACTACTCCTATCTTTGTAGATAATGAGGCTGCAATCAACATAACTAAAAATCTGGTACATCACGCTAGAACGAAACATATTGAAATTCGAAATCACTTCATCCACGATTGTTACGAGAAGAAGTTGATTCGAATTGAAAAAATCCACACCGACGAACAAAAAGCTGACCTTCACACAAAACCGTTTGATAAAAACCGTTTTTAATATTTGTTAAAATTAAACGGGATGAAGCTTTTGTCATCAGGGGGAGATATTGTTGGTGTTGATGAACATTCCAAAGCAGAGGACGTTGGGAAGCAATCTGCTATGGTTTGTCGCATTTTTAGATGTTTTGGTCTTTAGGGGGAGATAGTGTTATATAGAAAATCCAAAAACATTAAAAAATGTAAAAATACAAAAGCAATAGAAATTTCAAAATGTAAAAAAACAATAAAAAAAGTTTGTGTATAAAGAGGAAATGATAGTACATCAGCTAGACTGTCACAGTACGCTAAAGATTTGTAAAGATAAAAGCGTTAAACGATCTCACTGATGATGTGTCTATAGGTTTTTACACATTTAGTAAGCTGTTTTTGGGATATAAACCTAAATTCATATATGGCTTATTTCATGGGGAACATCTCTCGGATATATAGGTAACCCCTGAAATCTTGTTTGAAAGATTGCGTGTTTCTGAGATACGAGGTCTATAAAATTAGTGATATCTGGGGTATTATACCAGGACTTCTGATATTGCGGAAGCAATGGCCTAGTCCTCGTATAATACTTTATGCGCTTTAAATCCAAAGGTTTCCCTCAGCATAAAATTGATAAATATCGAAAGATACGAATCAAGTGTTGTTGTAAAGAAGATCCCTAAGTGGGACACACCTAAAGTCGAGCCATCATCTCTCTGTCTGAACGGAAGTTCTACCCTGAGCTCTTATGATCTCGTACTACCAAGATAATAGATATCATTATAGTATATTCACCTATAAGACTGAATATAGGGAATCTGGATACGAGAGTATATTCTGAGGTGGGACACGCGAATAAGTTAAGTTCTTAAAATACTAAATCCGTATCCTGAATCAGTTGAACTTTGTGTGATAATTTAAGTGGATCAGTATATCGACAATCTAGGTGAATCGTTCAAAACTTAAAGTGAAATAAGCTCAACAGTGCTAGTGACACGTCGGTAGCTGATATGATCCTCTAACACAACTCACAAAAATATGTTTGTAAATAGTTTCCTGTTATTACATTTCAGTTTAAACCCAAAAAGATTTTCAGTGTGTTTTGACATAAACTTTCTAAAATTCAAAAAGATTTTATTTCTACATTAATTTTGACAAACCATTGTGGAGAGCGGATCTTCAGAATCTCAGATGCGATGCAGAGAAAGTTTGCTGAACGACTGGGTTGGGAGCTTATCTAAAGGTTTAGAAATCTTAAAAGTCAAACAAGTTCGTTAAATTGAAACTTGTATTTTCAGAAAAAGTTGATAATTTGATTGAAAATGTCAGAAGGTTCGATATCGGGTCAACCAAGGTCATTAACTTGGACTTTGTTGGTGCACTACGTCTGTTGACTACGTCTTGTATCGAGTCTTGTAGTGTATAGGTTAGAATATGGCACAAAATCCAAGAAATATGTGATAGATAGTATTTCGCTCATGTGTCATAGACAGGTTTCGCTCTTGTGTCCATAGTCTAGGTTTCGCTTATATGGCAAATGTGAGGTTCGCTCATATGTCATGTACGTATGAGCGAAACCTGCTCATCTATATATAGGTTGTAAGAGCGAAATCACAGACATAGTTGTAGGTGTTCTCTTCCGGTGAGCCACGAAGTGCTGCCGAAGTGTTGTCAGAGCTTGTAATCGCATTCAAGATCAATATAACAACAGTTTAAAGTGAATTCTACTGAATTTGCACAAAAGCATTAGTTTCCGCCTCTTGTTTTGGATAGGAATTCTTCTGATCGACTCAAACAGGGCCGAATACGATCCTACAAGTGGTATCAGAGCTCAGGAGGAAGAGTTCTTGGCATTTCAGCTAGATTTCTTCTGATTTTCTACACTTTCTTCAAAATTTTAAAATTTTTTACGGTAAAACCAGCTCAAATTCACACACAACACTCGTAATCACGTATTAATAAACCCTTGAAAGTTTCAAAGCTAAAATCGACCTAAATCTTAGTATTTTTGAGGTTTCGCTTTTAGTGACTTGTGAAAATGATGACATCAGCTGATTTCGCTCATAGTTCACACGTGATTTCGCTCATACGGTCACTTTTTGTCTGATTTCGCTCCAAGGGTTCAAGTTGGTTTCGCTCATCTGATCAAGTTGGTTTCACTCATTTGTACAAGTTGGTTTCGCTCATCTGTACAAGTTGGTTTCGCTCTTGTGACATTTTGAAGTTTCGCTTTTGTGACACTTCAGTGTTTTCGCTCATAGTGACATCCAGTGGTTTCGCTCATTGTGACATACAAGGTTTCACTCCAAGGAATAAGTTTGATCTCATTTTTGTGAAACTTTGGGATTTCGCTCCAAGGGTCAATTTTGTCTAAGCTTGGAAATTTGTGAACTTGTGAACTTTAAACAATGGACAACGAATTTTATAACGCATTTGCTAGCCCGATCACAAATACTCAAAATGCTTTACTTGAAAACGAAACCGGGACATCTCAAAAACCGCCCAAACTTATGGATATTGATGATTACAATGCATGGTCCGAATGGTTTGGAAATTGGGTTGAGGCGTATCATTTGGATGCGTGGGAACACACTGAGGAATAATATGTTATACCCACAACAAATGGTGTGCAGTTAACAATTCGAGAAATGAGTACGGAAGATAAAAAGAAATATCGAGATGAGAAATTGATGGCGAGTCTGCTTCAGCAAGCAATAAATGAAGATATCTTGATACTGCTTCAACATGATGGAACTGCTTACTCAATCTGGACAGAATTGGAAGCAAAATTTGTTGGAAGTGATGATATGCTCAAAAACAAAATGTCTCTCATGAAGAAAGAATTTGATTTATTCCGTGGTTTGAAATCTGAAAACACCAAGCAAATAATTGATAGATATTGCAATTTGGTGAGAAATATGACAAAACTTGGTATTAAAAAGGATACTGATGAATTGATTGAAAAACTTGCAGATGCGCTACCACATGAAACATGGGGAACGTTTCTGATGATGCTGAGATCCAACAGAAAGGATTATAAAAATATGACACTGGGAGATTTCATCAAACACCTGGAAGCTCAAGAGATGGAGCAAAGGAAGATCGCCAGGATGAAGAACTACGATGGAGAACAAGATATCAGCTTGTATTACAAAGGTGGTGTCAACGAAAAGTCAAATTTTTCTCCAAAAGTCGAAACTGCTTACAGTGCAAAAGATTCTTCAGAAAAGAAATCATCCCAGGGATCAAGCAGCACAAGATTTTCATCATTCGATCCAAACATTTCTGCAACAAAGAACGGAAGAAAACTTCAATGTAATATTGTATTAAATCCTGAAAGTGATCAAGATTATTCTGAAGAAGTAGCAAAAAATCAAAAGTCTTTGTTGGAAATAGTTCTAGAGTCTTATAGTAGTTTTGTGGCCGGAAAGATCGGTAATCCAATGCTCACGAAAGAGGATTACGATCAAATCGATGCTGAGGAAATGGAATTAATGGATATTAAATGGTGCATGGCCAGTGTATTGAGAAGAGCTGAGAAGTTTAAACAAATTACGGGAAGAGATGATTTCCGTGATGCAAATGTTTCAACTTTAGGCTTTGATAAATCTAAAGTTACATGTTTTCGTTGCAGGGAAAAGGGGCATTTCAAGAGAGAGTGCAAAAATCGTGAAGCTACTAGAGCCCAGAATCCTTTTGGAAACAACGATTATCACAAAAAGGAGATTTATCATCAAATCACACCACCAGCACCGCATCAGGCACAAACTGCACACGGGAGAGATGTGATTGAAGGTTCAAAAAGAGCATGTCTAGTTAATCAGGGCAAATATGATAATTTTAGATGGGATAAATATCTTCCAACAAACAGCAAAGTGTGTTTGGCAGAAACAAGATGATGAAAAGTTGGCTGAAGATTTCTGTTGGGACAATTTTTGCCCAGATCAAGAACTTATGGCCAAAGAGATGACCAAAGACACTTCATATGCTAAAGCTTTCATTGCAAATGCCTACGATTTGAAATGTGCCGAAAAGTGCAGAAAAGTAATGGAAGCTGCTGAAGCAAGACGGAGAAAGCTTGAAGAAGAGGAAGAAGAGGAAGAGAGATTAAAAGCTGAGGCAGAAGCTGAGAAAAAGAGAAGAGCTGAATTTTTACGATCAAACAGAACAGTCAAAGAGGTTCCTGAATTTGAAGTCAAAATTGAAGCTGAACCTGTCAAAGTTCCTGAAAAGTGCATGAATTGTGATTCTTTAATCAAAACAGAACAATGAGTTGCTGCACAATATAAACAGATTGAAAGAATCCTACGATACAATTAACAGAGAAATCAACAAGTATACTGATTCAAACGGTGAACAAGTTGTGGCAATGAATACGCTGAAGAGAGCATACCTGAGACAGTTGGATGATGTCAACTTTCATATAAAGAAATGTGCTGATCTGGAGTTAAAGTTGGCAACACAAAAGATAGAAACTGAGAGAGTTAACAAGCTATTAGAAAGTTACTCATGTTCTACTTTTGTTGTTGACAGGATTTATCCGGTTGTGGAGAAATTGAAGACATTTGAAGAAGTGAAGACGTCCGAAGAAAAGAAATCCATGACAAAAGATGAAGATAAAGTGAAAAGTTCTGGTAAGAAACCGAGTGTGGTCTACAATAGATGTCCGCCCCCGGTCGAAAATGGATATTCACCTCGAAATCCAAATTCCGAAAGAGTCGATAAGGCAATAAACTTACAATGGGAGTCTGGGCCGTTGGATAACTTGCCAGAAAATATTGATGTCACATACACGTCATCCGACACTGATCATGAGTCAAAGTTGATAAAAAGTGTGGTCGATCAGGTGTTAGATAAAGATAACTGTGAGGAGTCAAAACCGGAGTCCAAATCCAAGTCAAAATCTGAGTCCGATGCGTCAAAGTCAACAGTCAAAAGGACAAACGGGTTTATGATAAAGAGTTTTTGATATCAAAATATAATTTGAATGATGAATCATTCAAAGTGGCATATACTTTGAAAGATTCTGACAAATTATATTCTGTGAAGCTTTTCCAATAAGAAGTGTAAGATTTGAAATGATTCAAAAGGTTTTCAAAATTACAGAAATTAATATTTCTGAAATAAAAGATTTAAATCTTATCGGAAAACCTAAATAATACACTTCAAGAGATCAACAAAGAATTAACAAGAAAATGGGTTACAATTGTGGTTATAGTTTCCAAAAGAAACCAAACCATAATCGTAATTTTAAAAAGAAAGGATTAGGTTTTATTCAACTGAAAAATTATAAAAATGAAAAAGTTTATAAACCAAAAAATGTGTTTGTTTCAGGGAAAACGACAGAGGCTGAGAAAGAACAAGCATTCAGAAAACAGACGAATTAGGAATTCCTTGCCAAGAAGCAAGAAGAACTGAAGAAGAATGCTGTTCCAAAGAAGATTGAAAAGAGAACCTGTTTTCAGTGTAAAACTGTTGGTCATGTTGCTAGGGACTGTCCGAAGATATTCAAACCAAAACAGGAAGTCTCTGGTAAACTAAAAGAGAAAGTGATCGAGAACACTGAACTGAAAACCCGAAAGTTTACTGGCTTTGAAAATTCAATCTTTGAGAAGGGAGAATGTTCATAGAGTGTTTTGAAAGGAAAAGAAAATGTAAAAAATCAAAAATGGGTTGTGAAAGGTTCAGGTAATAATTCTGGTGATGAATCTGATTCCACAAAATCAGAGGAGCCACGTGTTGAGAAAAAGGTTGAAAAATCAGTTCCAACTATGAATGATGAAAATTTTCCACCTTTGCGTGCTGAAAATTTTATGAAGAAAGTTGGAAAAGTAGAAATTTCAAATCAATTTTATTCTGACAAGAAGAAATTTGATGTTGAAAAGACTTTCAATGGAAATGTGAAACGTATCTTTGGACAAATGGTCAATGGTAAGGCCAAAAGTGTCAAAGAATTTTATGCTTCTAAAAGACGTGTTCACAAGTCTGTTGAAAGAAAAGATGAAGAAGAAAATGTTGTTACATCCAAGGAAGGTCAGGCTTGGGTGGATATATTTTTTAAAGAATAAAAACCTGACTTGCCGGAGATCCCAAGTTGGTAATCGTGGATCATGAATCGGCATCATTCCTTATCATGTTTGTATAATGTGTTTTTGAAAAGCAGGACTTGCCGGAACTCCCAGGTTTGTAAGCGAGGAGTAGGAATCGGCACCTTGAGAATTCAACCAAAAGATGGTAAATGGTTGAAAAACAGGTTTGAAATGCTTAATTGTTAATCCTACAAGTGGTATGTATGATTGTTCTTTTTACAAGTGGTTCAGGTTGATTCTTCAAGTGGTTAATCAAGGTCATTAAATTGAACTTGAGTTAACTATCATTTATAAAAATTGGCAAACAATGTGATGATTTGATCCCCAAACTTTAAAAGTGGTAAAATCAACAAAATTAATTTTCCGGAAAAACCATTTTGATTAAAACAAACTTAAGTGTTTTGAGATCATAATGGGAAAATAGTTTGTTGTGAGTGAGAGTTCTGATTATTTATGCCAAGTGGATGGAGAATTGAGGCAATTTGATATCAGTTATCACGTTGTTGTACAGTTTATTTTCAAATTTCCTAAAATGTGTTTGCATTTTAGGGGGAGTAAGAATTTTTAGAAAATCCAAAAACATTAGAAAATTTGAAAAAGTCAAAAACATGATAAAATGAAAAAAATGAGTTTTTGTTGCATAAAAGAGGAAATGATAGTACATCAGTGGACTGTCACAGCATGCTAAAGAATTGGAAAGTTAAAATGTGATAAACGGTCTCACTGATGATATGTCAGTATGTTTTTACACATTTAGTAGATTGTGACGAGATATAAACCTAAATTTCAAACTTGCTTATATCATGGGGAAACATCTCTCGGATATATGGGTAACCCCCGAAATCTTGTTTGAAAGATTCCTTTTTCTGATATACTAGGTCTTTATACTCAGTGATGTCTGGGGTATTATTCCGGGACTTCTGCTGAATGGAAGTTCTGACCTAGTCCTTGAATAATACTTTCTGCAATGCTTGAAACATAGCATCACCCTTAGCATATATGATAAGACAATAAAATTGCTTAGCAATGCTGTTGTAAAAAGATCCTCTAAAGGGGACACACCCAAAAGTTGAGTCATGATCTCTCTGCTGAACGGTAGTTCTGACCTGAGCTCTCATGATTCTTCATAATTTATTAACCCCTACAGATATCATTTGTGTCATAATTACCTGTAAGACTGAATATTGGGATCTGGATACGGGAGTATATTCTGAAGTGGGACACGCGATTGAGTTTAAGTGCTTAAGACATTAATATCGTATCTCGAAGCAGTTGAACTTTGTGTGAGAATTTAAGTGGACCAGTATACTGACAATCTAAGTGAATCGTTTAGAACTTAAAATGGTTAAAGCTTAACGGTGTTAGTGATTTGTCTCAAAAACTGATATGATCCTCTTGCACGAACTCACAAAAACATTGTTTGTATATATTTCATTTCTGCATTTTCTTGATTCTACAAGTGGTGTCAGTTATTTTCTTTCAGAAAATCCAAAAAGATTTTAGTGTGTTTTAGCATAAAGTTTGTAAAATTCAAAAAGATTTTCGACGACTGATGCTGAAAAGCTGATTTTCGAAATTCAAAATGCTAAACATAAAGAACAGGTTTTGGAGAGAGTGTGAAAATGTTTTGTATCTACAAGTGGTTTTCAAAGAACAATTTTTTATAGAATGTCTGACATAGTTTCTAAATTGATAAAAGATTTAATCTTTAAAAAGAAACTTATGTGTTGGGTAGAGATTTTTCAGGTAAATTCATGCCAGGTGACGATACTGAGCTGTAAGAGAGCCAAGTAAAGATCTTGAAATGAATTTTGAAGCTGTGAATTCCTGACTACGATCCCAGCATATTGAGAGGGGGAGTCTGAAGACACCATGATATTCAACATTTGAGAGAGAGGAGTTTGTTGATGATGAAGATAGAGAATGAGGATTCTTGCAATGACAAATACTTCAAAGGAAGATTGAAGACTGATAAAGACTGTAGGTTAACAATCGAAGACTCAACACTGAAGACTCCGTCAACATCCGAGGGGGAGTTTGTTGGTGCACTACGTCTGTCAACTACGTCTTGTATCGAGTCTAGTAGTGTATAGGTTAGAATATGGCACGAAATCCAAGAAATATGTGATAGATAGTATTTCGCTCATGTGTCATAGACAGGTTTCGCTCTTGTGTCCATAGTCTAGGTTTCGCTTATATGGCAAGTGTGAGGTTCGCTCATATGTCATGTACGTATGAGAGAAACCTGCTCATGTATATATAGGTTGTAAGAGCGAAATCACAGACATAGTTGTAGGTATTCTTTTTCGGTGAGCCACGAAGTGCTGCCGAAGTGTTGTCAGAGCTTGTAATCGCATTCAAGATCAATATAACAACAGTTTAAAGTGAATTCTGCTGAAATTGCACCAAAGCATTAGTTTCCGCCTCTTGTTTTGGATAGGAATTCTTCTGATAAACTCAAACAGGGCCGAATACGATCCTACAGACTTGATCGACAAATCGAGTAACCAGGGTCATTAACTTGGACCTGGATACTTGAGTGGATGTTAAAATATGATAAAAATGGCAAAAAGTTAGAAAATCTGAAAAGTTTGGTTTTGGAAAGCCATCCGGATGGATGGCCATCCAGACCAAATACCATCCGAATGGTTTGCCATCCGGACGGATGGCCATTCGTCACCTATAAAAGGCTATCCGACCATCAGTTGACTCATTTGAACGAATAGTCATTCGTTACTCTATCTTTTTTCTCTCTACTCATACGTTGATTCTGAGCCATTATCTTGTCGGATCATTTACATAGGCTTGTTGGTTTGCTCGTCATTCACTATCGTGAAGGTAAGATCTTCTAATTTCAATGTTTAAATCATGTTTTGAGCCTTTCGGTTAGCCGACATGTCGTCTTTTTAGATCTAGGCCAATCTAGGGTGTTTTACATGAAATTGATCATAGATATAGGTTAATCAACCTCAGATTTAAGTGGTTACCGTTCCAATTTCATCAAAACATGTTTAGATTTGAATCTAGGCTCATTCGAACATAACATCAGCCAACAATACTTTTCTTTAGGTCTAGGGTTTATTAGGCCACTTTTGGAGAAATTGATCTTAAATTAGGCTTAATCGGCGAAATATTTGAGAGAATTTAAGTTCAATTTTGCAAAAAGCTGAAATATTTTGAGTTGATTTGATTGAATGTTTCTTAACTGTTCTTCGTTGTCACTCGGATGACCATCTGAGCGGATGACCATCCGGACGGATGACCATCCGGACGGATGACCATCCAGACCATGTTTCAAATCTGTTATAATGCCATCCGGACGGATGATCATCCAGGCGGATGACCATCCAGACACATGTTAAATTTTTTAATTGTTTGTGCCATCCAGACGAATGGTCATTCGGACCATTTATCATTTGGATGATGCCATTCAAACATTTGTTATTCAGATGATGCCATTCGAACCTTTATCATTCAGACCATTCCCATCCGGACCAAGTCTATCCGGATGAAGTGCACAGTATAAAAGTGTTAGAAAAATTTTCAAGTTTTGAAAATTTTCACTGTGTACTATGTGTCTCAATAAACGTGTATATTCTAAAAATATAACTTTTGCAGGCAAAGGCATTAGACTTTCACAATAAACACAACATATGCTGTGTTTTAGACGAGAGCTATCCAAATATCGGTCCATTCAAAGACGTAGTGCCATTTTTGAAGGATAGTAGGATTTATAAGGCGTTGACAGATAGCCATAAATGTTACGGATCACACGTTAGATTCTTCTGGAATGCCGCTCACTATGTGGTGGACGAGAAGGCGATACACTCAACGGTGAGAATCAAGGACGAAAACGACAATGACATAGATAATCCTGTGAAGATCACGGTGGGTGACGTGAGGAGAGTATCAGATTTGAAGGATAGAGATGAAGATCCTAACATTGGATCAGAACGTTTGTGCAAAGGCTTGTGGCTAAGGATGGGATATGCAAGATTCATCAATGATCAAGCTTACACAAAGTTGAAGTTCTGCAGACCATATAAGTTCTTAGTACACTGCGTGATACATGCTTTAGGGCATGGGAAGGTGCTTATGATGAAGCTTCGGATTACATTATGAATATCATATCTAGCTTGGTGCTCAACAGACCTTACAACATTTCACAAGTCATCTTCAATCACATGTTGGACAACATTAAAGGAGAAAGATATGTCCAATATCCAAGGTTTGTGCAAATGCTTATAGATGATCAAGTGCAAAATTTGCTGAAGGAAGATAGTGATGAACTACCATTAGATCATATGGATAGTGAAACATTGAAGAGGTTGGATGTATATAGAGAAGTGAAGAAGGAGAATGAGCCGAAATATAGACAGAAATTTGTTGCTATAAAGAAGCAAGAGTATGTAGCTCCAGAGAAAGACAAGTGTCACACCCCCAAAATCCACCTGCGGAGTATCACCGCTTGGAGGCGTGACTGAACAGGATCAAGCCACCAATCATATTGAACAAGCAAGTAAGTAATTATAAAAGTCCAAACAATACAATTGGTATCCAAACAAACATAGTTTAAGTTGCAAGTGGAAGCATAATGTTTAAAACCAAAATATAAGTTTAAATGTTTCAATGTTTAACATGGCACACAGCTGTCCATGTCTCACAACGACTCTTCCCCATGCAAGCTCCAGCTAAGTACCTATTGACCTGCAAAGCATGTAGTAACGAGTCAACAATAATGTTGAGCGAGTTCACAGTTGGGTGTTCGTTTTAAGTTGTTTCGAAAATAGTTTCCTTTAACTGGCATCCTGCCGTGGGGGTTACCCCATAGTTGAAAACGTGATTTGTTTAACCCATTTACTCTGGCAATCCAGCCGTGGGGGCTACCCCATGTTTAGTTATCTGGCTTTTCGGCCGTGGGGGCTACCCCATGTTTAGTTATCTGGCTTTTCGGCCGTGGGGGCTACCACATGTTTAGTTATCTGCTTTTCGGCGGTGGGGGCTACCCCATGTACACTACAAGACTCGTTACCATATCGACTGCTGACTGTAGTCATGTTTATGTGCCCTGAACTGTCAATGTCTATCATCATTGACGTGCCAAGATCCATTAGTTCACGCCCGTCCTCTGCTGCATGGTGTGAGGCTTGTCAGACCTAAATAGCGCTATCTAACTAATGACCCGCTCGCCATTGGCCCGGCGATTAAGTCGATATAAAAAGGAGGGACTTCGTGATAGAGTTTTGGTCTAGTAAAAGTTAACTGTCCATGAGGACGAGGAATTATATTCCTGAACCAGTACTGTCCTACCCAAGAAAGGACAAGGAATCCATATTCCTTAACCCATTCCCAACCCCTGGGAATCCCATGCTTTGTAGAAAGTGTGAACTCACCTTAGGTTAGCTCGGCAGATAAGTAAAGGTCAATTGAGCTGCTAGAGGTCAACCACGTCCTAACATGGTTACCATACAAGTCAGGTCTAGGTTCAAGTAGTGCACGTATGTTTACACATAACCAACAGATTATGAGCACGTATAGATCATGGCAACCACATAATACATGTTAACACTTTAACAGTAACAGTCAAGTACTCATCATGTCTAACTTGTACGATCCAGAAGATAAAGCCTAATAACAGGCGGCCCAACATGTTGTGCGTTCAACATAACCTTGTGCGATCCACAACATGTTCTGCGATTCCGCTAAACACCCGGCCCAACTAACAAGCAGATCCAACATACATACGGCCCAAACAAGTAAACGAACAAACAGCTTGTGCGATTACAATGACTTGTGCGATTGAAACCTACTTGTGCGACCAAGACTGACTTGTGCAATCAGCTTTGTTACCCAGCCCAACAGTCTACGGCCCAACAGACTAACCCAATGTTGTGTTGTGCGATTTATTACCCTTATGCGATTGTAACCATATTGTGTGATCGCACAAGTGTGTGTGTGTGGTGCCAATTAATGCCGTGAATTATTGCCAATTGGTTACAAGTTTCCATTATTCAGTTACAAGTTTCTATCATTACTTCCCTAATTCTCGCAAACATTATTCATTAACAGTTTCTCTTTTCATGAAGATCAAACGACATAATTATCATGGTCACAATCTAGAAATACATTCAATCATATTATCAAATCAGTGATTTCCGAATACTAACAGGCAATCCGAGTTCTTGTGTAACGTTAAACCGGTAATACAACGCACATAAATTTACAAATCATGATTCCAATAGCATATACTCAATTCCTAATCATATTTTACAGTTTCATCGTATATCAACAATCAACTATCAAGTTATTGATTTAACATTAGCGTGAAGTCGAAGCATTAACAATACACATACATGTAACCATTAAACGATTATTACTTGTTTAATATTCAAAGTGAACAGTGGCCATTAGGACGTGCTAATCCCAAATCATTTAATCAAATCATTAATATGTAAACGTATGAATTGCCAAATCATTGCGAGACCAAGATCATAAAATAATCATCGAATCATTCATTAACAGGCACAACATAAATTATAAGTTAAATCAATCCAATTACCATTCATCATGCAAGGTAACAGAACTAATTATATCACAAGGAACTTTATAATTCTAACAAATCACTGAATTCATAAAGCATAGTTATCATATATTCATACATCGATATTAATAAATTGCACATGTTAGGCTATCAACAACCACATGCCAACTGACAACTTTCATGCAACTTGAAATATAATGGCCAACACATGAAGTAATCATTATAAATTGGTTGCACTTTCAACACTTATCACATATATAAAACAATCAAGACATTACTAACCAAACACAAAGTGAACTGATGAAATTCTTGAGACGGAGTAAAGGGAGTGGGGCCTGCCGTCGCCAAGAAAGAGACTCTAGGGTTTTCCAAATGTTCTATCGTCTACGATGTTACAGTTATAACATAAACACATAGTTGGGCCAGTCGAACACCTTTGGGCCAAAGCCTATACCTCAAGAAATCGGTGAAGGTGACAAAACTGGGAATATTCGTTGGGTGGGTGTTTTCGTGTGAGGGAAATATTTCAGGTGGGGTGTGTTTGGTAAGGGGTCCGATCCAAGTTTTACTAATTACACAATTCATATTTCTAATACAATATATATATATATATATATATATAAATATACACACAAAGATTCACATAATACAACATAAAGTCTCATAACCATTCATTAAATCAACATATCGGATTATCACACAAGGTTCACATACGTTATATTAAATTACAAAGATTGGTTCCGAAATACGGGTTGTCACATTATCCCCAAGTTGAGAGAAATTTCGTCCCGAAATTTGGTACGTACTCACTGAGGAAGCTAGTTAAGTTGCATGGTTTTCCTGGTTTTCCTGGGGTGTCACATCCTCCCCCCGTTGATCTGGAATTTCGTCCCGAAATTCCGTAGCTTCAGCCTCAGTAGTGGTTGTACTGCTTGCGAATAGTTGGGGATACTTTTGTTTCATTTGATCTTCGCGTTCCCAGGTTAACTCGGGGCCGCGACGGGAGTTCCAACGAACTCAAACGAGAGGGATTCTAGTGCGCTTGAGGACCTTAACATCCCGATCTGTGATTTCAACTGGTTCCTCGATGAATCGTAACTGCTCGTCGATAGTGAGCTCCTTCAAATGAACTATGAGGGTCTCATCTGACAGACACTTCTTCAGATTCGACACGTGGAAAACGTTGTGAACTGCACTGAGTTCTGCTGGTAAGTTTAGTTTGTAGGCCACCGTGCCTATTTTCTCTATGACTTCGAAAGGTCCGACGTATCGTGGGTTAAGTTTGCCCCGTTTGCCAAAACGAACCACACCCTTCCAGGGTGAAACTTTGAGTAGCACTCGCTCCCCAACCTGGAGCTCGAGTGGTTTCCTGCCCTTATCGGCGTAGCTTTTCTGACGGTCACGAGCTGCCGCCATTCGTTTTCGTATTTGAGCAATTCGTTCTGTTGTGTCTACCACAAGTTCTGGACCAGTGATCTGACTATCCACCACCTCTGCCCAACAAAGAGGTGACCGGAATTTACGCCCGTACAATGCCTCAAACGGAGCAGCTTTAATGCTGGTGTGGTATCTATTATTGTACGAAAATTCTACAAGTGGCAGATGCTTTTCCCCAGCCGTTACCAAAGTCAATCACACATGCCCTAAGCATGTCTTCAAGGGTCTGGATGGTGCGTTCAGACTGCCCATCCGTTTACGGGTGATAAGTTGTGCTCATATCTAAACGTGAGCCAAAGGACTTGTGCATTGCTTGCCACAGTTCTGAAGTAAAACGTGCGTCACGGTCTGAGATAATAGAGGTGGGAACCCGTGCCTCGAGACAACTTCCTCAAGGTATACGTCTGCTAAAGTGGAGAACTTATCCGTTTCCTTGATAGCCAAGAAGTGTGCAGACTTTGTGAGTCGATCCACGATCACCCAAATAGTATCGTTACCACGTTGAGATCTAGGCAGGCCAGTAACAAAATCCATAGAAATTTGCTCCCATTTCCATTGTGGCATCTCTGGTTGTTGGAGTAGGCCTGAAGGTTTCTAGTATTCGACTTTGATTCTCGCACATGTCAAACACTTGCTGACGTAAGTTGCTATGTGGGCCTTCATGCTAGGCCACCAGTATGTAGTTTTGAAATCGTGGTACATCTTATTCGAACCAGGATGTACTGAGTAACGAGACTTGTGTGCCTCATCCATCACAAGCTCTCGTAGGTTGCCATAGAGTGGGACCGAAATGCGTCCTGTTATGTAGTAAGCACCATCTTCCTTTTGTTCTAATCGTTGCCTTGAGCCGCGTAGGGCTTCAGCCCTGACGTTTTCTGGTTTCAATGCTTCTACCTGAGCATCTCGTATCTGAGAGGGAAGACTAGATTGAATGGTGAGTTGTAAAGCTCGTACGCGCTTAGGTGTAGTGTCCTTTCGACTGAGGGTGTCAGCCACAACATTGGCCTTGCCTGGATGGTACCTGATTGCGCATTCGTAGTCATTCAGTAGCTCGACCCATCGTCGTTGTCGCATATTCAGTTCCTTCTGTTTGAAGATATGTTCGAGACTCCTGTGATCGGTGTAGATGGCGCACTTGGTACCGTACAGGTAGTGTCTCCATCTCTTATGTGCAAAAACAACAGCTCCCAGCTCTAAATCGTGTGTAGTGTAGTTCCTTTCATGAACTTTAAGTTGGTGTGAGGCGTAGGCGATAACTTTATGCCGTTGCATCAATACACAACCAAGACCCTGAATTGATGCGTCGCAGTAAACCACAAAGTCGTCTGTGCCCTCTGGCAATGAAAGAATAGGTGCGCTGCAAAGTCATTCCTTTAGGTGCTAAAATGCCGTTTCTTGTGTAGTACCCCAACGATAAACGACGCCTTTCTGCGTTAGTGAGGTGAGAGGTTGCGCAATCTTGGAGAAATCCTTAATGAACCTCCTGTAGTAACCTGCCAAGCCCAAGAATTGGCGAATTTCCGTTGGTGTACGAGGTGCAGGCCAGTTCTTAATTGAGTCTACCTTGGATGGATCAACGTGAATCCCATCCTTGTTTACCACGTGGCCTAGGAAATGAACTTCACGAAGCCAGAAGTCACATTTCGAAAACTTAGCATAAAGATGTTCTGTTCGAAGGAGTTCCAAAATGAGTCGTAGAGGGTGCTCGTGTTCCTCCTGATTCTTCGAATAGATCAGGATGTCGTCGATGAAAACTATAACGAACTTGTCCAGGTAAGGCTTGCACACTCGATTCATCAAGTCCATGAAGACCGCAGGTGCATTTGTCAGCCCAAAAGGCATGACCAAAAACTCGTAGTACCCATAACGAGTTCTAAAGGCTGTTTTGGAGACGTCCTCTTCTCGGACTCTCAGCTGGTGATATCCTGATCTCAAATCAATCTTCGAGTAGAAACTCGACCCTTGTAGCTAGTCGAATAGATCGTCGATGCATGGAAGAGGATAGCGATTCCTCACGGTCACCTTGTTGAGTTCACGGTAGTCGATGCACATTCTGTAGGTACTGTCTTTCTTCTTCACAAATAGGACTGGAGCTCCCCAGGGCGAAGAGCTATGTTGGTGCACTAAATGTCTGCTGATTACGTCTTAATCAAGTCTTGTGTCTAGATAGAATGAATGAACACACAATAGGGTTAAATTAGGGTTTTTACATGTTTAACTTGTAGATTTCGCTTGAAAGTGTTCTTGTGTGATTCAAGCTAAATCAACACTGGAGATTTAGCTTGAAATGATTCAAGCGAAATCAATAACAGGAGATTTAGCTTGAAATGGTTCAAGCGAAATCAACAACAGGAGATTTAGCTTGAAATGGTTCAAGCGAAATCAACAACAAATGAGATTTAGATTGAAATGGTTCAAGCGAAATCTTGAGTCCATATATAGGTTTGTGTGTGTCATTAGTAAGAGACTTGGTCATTGTATGTGAGACGAAGTGCTGCCGGTTTTGTATCAGAATACATTGTACAAGCACGTAAATCAATCAGAAAAGAAAGATTAAAAGGAAACTAGCTGTTATGACTTTGTTTATATTGATTCCGCCTTCATACTCAAAGATGAACTGCCTTAACTGACGTTTCAAGGTCGTAGAACGGTCCAACAAGTGGTATTAGAGCTCAGGACGAGGAGTTCATACCATTACAGCTTGATTCTACCGGATTTTCTTATCTCTACTCACTTCTTCTCTTACTTTTCTGATTTGAACATATTTCAGCGGTGAAATGACCTGAAATTGACATATAACAAGCGAATTAGTGTGATAACTAATCCTTGAAAGATTTGGACTTAAAATCAATCGAATTCATATAAAAAATTAACATTTCGCTTGAAAACTGTTCGTAAAAGATGACATCAGCGGATTTCGCTTGAAATATAGTGAAGATTTCGCTTGAAACTTGAGTTTGGCTGTCAATTTCGCTTGAATATCAAAGGATTTCGCTTGAACAGTTCAAGCGAAATTGATTTACTGGATTTCGCTTGAATCGATTGGACTTGTATTAAAGGATTTCGCTTGACAGTTCAAGAGAAATTGATCTGTTGGATTTCGCTTGAATATTCTGAGAATTTCGCTTGAATATTCTGAGAATTTCGCTTGAGTTGATCGCTTGAACTGTTTTTGATTAAACGTGAACATTTGTTGTGTCATTACTTTGATTGTGTCAGTCCATTGCATGTGTTTCTCGATTAAACAAGTATTTTAGGTTTGATTACATAGCAGTTCACGTGATAATTCTGTCCACATAAGTGTCTCGGTTCAATCAATATTAAAATCAAAATTAAATTGTTGCCGACCCATGTGAAGTATTAATTTGAGACTGTTGAACTTTGTAAATGAAAACCGGAGATTTAAAGTTGTGAACATTAAGTGTTGTCGGCCACCCACATTAGAAAATAATTAAACATATTTTACCGACCATGTGCTTCGACTGAATACGTTTATTTGGTCAAACTGAATTGTAAACTGTTTGGGAATTGTGAATTGATATCAGTATCTTTTAAATCATACGGCCCAATCATAGAGTTTGTGGTATTAAGAGTTTGTTGGCTTAAGTGAAAGTGCGGCCCAATATGTGTTGACAAAATTAATTGATTTGATAAGTGTTTGATTTTCAAAGGTCATCGGCCCAACAGTAGTTGAAATATTTGTCTAAGTGTCCTCGGTAATTCACTGTTACGTATTCAGTCCGTTTGAACTAATTGTTTGTTTGTTTGTTTGCAGGTGATTCGAGATGATTTACATGGCACAAATACCAAGAATTCAAAATGTTTGACGAACTGGAAAACACTAAACTTGAAAGAATAAACAATTGGACTTGTTGTTCTCATTTTGATAAAAAGGAGGTTTTGGTTGAAAGATTTGAACATTTTACGTGTAGGAAATATGAGAATTTTAATGATACGTATAAGCGATATGAAGATTTACATAAAGGTTTTGAAATGTGTTACTTAACGATATCAGATGCTGAAAAGATATCTAAGTTTGCAGATGCGTTACCTTCAGATTCGGATGAATTTTTGGGAAAATTGAAAAAGGATTCTAGGTTCTCAAAATTTGGTTATTATGATTTCATCAGAGAGCTTAGAAAACGCAATGATGAGAATGAAGAGAAAAAGAAAGAGTTGTTAGAGAAATTAAAAAGAAGCTCAAAATGGTTAAGTTTGGATGTGTTTCTGGAAATCATCAAAAGAATTGAAAATGGTATTGATGTAAGAAGAAAGATGAAATATGATCACAAGAGAGGTTGTTTTTTAAATGAAGATTTGAATCCTGCTGATATGGTTAAAATTTTTCTTGCAGGAACATCAAAGATTGAAGAATCCAAGAAAAATGAAACTTCAAAATATGAAGTTGTGTGCTCAAAATGCGAAAAATCCGAAGCAGAAAATATCAATCTCTCAAAAGATGTGGAAAATTTGACATTGGAAATCAAAAGCTTGAAGGATGAGAAAGAATCTGATAATAAACAGATTCTTGAAATGAGAGAAAATTGTGAGAAATTGATGTTTGAAAATGTCAAACTGTTGAGTAGTTTGGACAGTTTGACATTGGAAATTAACAATTTGAAAGAAAAAGAAAAATATTTTCAAAGACAAATGAAGGTTTTAGAAGATGAAAAATCTGTTATTTTTCAGAATAATCTTGAAAAACAAATTGAAATAAATTCTCATCTTCAGAAAATCATTCGGCTTGAAAATGAAGCTGAAATTGCTCGAAATAAAATTAACGAGCTTGAGAATAAATTGAAAGGTTTTGTGAATTCTACTTCACATGTTTGTCCAAAACCGATCAATTCTGTTCCAATAAGTGACAATGTCACAAATTTTGACAAAGTCAAAATTGAAGATTGTGATGAAATATCTGATGATGAAAAAGAAAAGAAAAGAAAAATATTTTTAGATTTACAAGAAAAATTTAAAAATACTATTTTGCAGTCTACTGAAACAGGTGAATGTTCTAAACAAAAACCTGTTAAGAAGATTGTAGAACAGAAACAAAAAGATGAAAATTTGAAAAATCCTAAAATTGAAAATAAAAGCTCATCAGTTAAGTCATCCAATCATTTTGAAAAATCACAAAAATCTGAAAATAAAAACTCACAAAATGTTGGTAATAAGTGGTGCAGGTTTGACCACAGTGCTCAAAAGCCAAATTCAGCTTACAAGAGAAGATGGGATGAAGATTTTTCAAGGACAAATCATTACAATGATAGAAAACAAAGAAATGGTGATTACCACAAGGCAAATCAATGCTTTGATCTAAGTGTGTGGTATGAAGACGGTATGTGGTATGAAAGTAGTGAAAGGTATGATAACAGAGTGTGTTACATTTGTGGATTTAAAGGACACATTGCTGTTAACTGCCAAAGTCAGAGATTCGAAACAAGAAGGTGCTATGAATGCCACATCAGAGGACACATTGTCAGAGATTGCCCAATGAGATCAAAAGGAAGATCGAGGGCTGAATCTCAGAAAATTGTAAAGAAACCAGTCAACGTCAAGCCCAAAGAACAGAAGGTTCAAGAACCTAAAGTTCAAGAAAAGAAAGTGAAGCTTTCTCAGGGGCAGAAAGACAGACTGCGAAAGAAAAGGAAGAAGGCGAGAGAGTATCTGGAGAAAATTTTGTCTTCAGGTTCACCAGACAGATTGAATAAGAGTTCTGATGAATCAAGTAACTTGATTGCAAAGTCAAGCAAGACGAATTCATCAGATACAAATCTGAGGACGAAAGAAGAAAAGAAGAAGAAGAAAATGGTTGGCGATGAATCTGATGTCTCAAAGTCAGACAAGCCACCATCAGGCAATGAATCTGACAGGTCAAAGTCAGACAAACCATGTGCAGGCAATGATTCTGGTTCATCAAAGCCAGATGAGCCTCGTGTTGAGGTAAAAAAGGAGAATTTGGGTTTAACAAGGGATGATGCAAATTATCCACCATTGTTGAACAAGAATTCAAAATCACCCAAGGCTGGTCAGGCTTGGGTGAATCTTTTCAAATAGAAAAACCTGACTTGCCGGAGTTCCCAGGTTGGTAAGTGTGGAACAGGAATCGGCATATTTCTTGAGAAATTCACAGGTTGGTAACTGTGATATTTCGAATCACAAAAGACTAATCAAGGACATTAAGTTATACTTGATTTATCTTTTCGATAAGTGGATAAAAGTAAACAATGTGATGAAACCCCGAATTTGTGAAATGACACATAAAACTAATTTTCCGGAAAAACCATTTGATTAAAACAAACTTAAGTGTTTTGAAATCTAAATGGGAAAATAGTTTGTTGTCAGGGGGAGTTCTGATTGTTTATGCCGAGTGAATGGCGAATTGAAGCGATTTGATATCAGTTTGTCACGTTTCTTGTATAGTTTTTTTTTTAAATTTTCTCAGAAAATCAAAATTGAAACATATTTTGATTTTAGGGGGAGAAAAATTTAAAAAAAAATTAGAAAATTTGAAAATGCCAAAAACATTGAAAAAGCAAAAATGAGTTTTGGTGTATAGAAGAGGAAATAATAGTAAATCAGTGAACTATCACAGCATGCTAAAGAATTGGAAAGTTAAATGTGATAAACGGTCTCACTGATGTTGTGTCAGTAGGTTTTTGTACATTTAGTAGATTGTGACGAGATATAAACCTAAATTCAAACTTGCTTATATCGTGGGTAACATCTCTCGGATATCTGGGTAACCCCCGAAATCTTGTTTGAAAGATTCCTTTTTCTGATATACTAGGTCTTTATACTCAGTGATATCTGGGGTATTATTCCGGGACTTCTGCTGAACGGTGGTTCTGACCTAGTCCTCGAATAATACTTTCTGCAAATGCTTGAAACATAGCATCACCCTCAGCATAAATGATAAGACAATAAAATTGCTTAGCAATGCTGTTGTAAAAAAGATCCTCTAAAGGGGACACACCGAAAGTTGAGTCATGATCTCTCTGCTGAACGGTAGTTCTGACCTGAGCTCTCATGATTCTTCATAAATTATTAACCCCTTACAGATATCATTTGTGTTATAATTACCTGTAAGACTGAATATTGGGATCTGGATACGGGAGTATATTCTGAGGTGGGACACGCGATTAAGTTTAAGTGTCTAAGACATTAAACTCATATCTCGAAGCAGTTGAAATTTGTGTGAAAATTTAAGTGGACCAGTATACTGACAATCTAAGTGAATCGTTTACAACTTAAAATGATTAAAGCTTAACGGTGCTTGTGATTTGTCTCATAATCTGATATGATCCTCTTACACAAACTCATAAAAATATTGTTTGTATATATTTGTTTACTGCATGTCTTTCAAAAACTCAAAATCCAAAAAGTTTTTAGTGTGTTTTAGCATAAAGTTTTGAAAAATTCAAAAAGATTTTCGACAATTGATGTTGAAGAGCTGATATTCAAAATTCGAGTGCTAAATATGATGAACTACATTGGATTGGGAGAATATGTTGAAAATTTTGAATGTCATATTAAATTGTTTTGAAAAATTGAGGGGTTAGTTAATCAAGGTCATTTATTTGAACTTGATGTAACTAGTATGTTTGATGAATGAATGATTTCTACCAGTAAGTTTCTTAAATCTAACTGTTATAAATTTGTGAAACTTATGTTGAAGTAGAGGATGTGCAGGTTAAACAGGATTGGACTTCATTATTCCCAACGGAAGCTAATTGTCAAAGCTTGAACCAGATATCTCAGATTCTAGCATATCGAGAGGGGGAGTCTGTGAAAGGGGGAGTTTGGATCAACAATCAAAGGGAAGATTGAAGTTTAAAGTTTGAAGATAAAGATTGAAGAAAGTTTTTACAATGTTTGAAGAATGATAAAGACAAAGACTTGAAGCCAAAGACTTCATCAACATCCAAGGGGGAGTCTGTTGGTGCACTAAATGTCTGCTGATTACGTCTTAATCAAGTCTTGTGTCTAGATAGAATGAATGAACACACAATAGGGTTAAATTAGGGTTTTTACATGTTTAACTTGTAGATTTCGCTTGAAAGTGTTCTTGTGTGATTCAAGCTAAATCAACACTAGAGATTTAGCTTGAAATGATTCAAGCGAAATCAATAACAGGAGATTTAGCTTGAAATGGTTCAAGCGAAATCAACAACAGGAGATTTAGCTTGAAATGGTTCAAGCGAAATCAACAACAAATGAGATTTAGCTTGAAATGGTTCAAGCGAAATCTTGAGTCTATATATAGGTTTGTGTGTGTCATTAGTAAGAGACTTGGTCATTGTATGTGAGACGAAGTGCTGCCGTTTTGTATCAGAATACATTGTACAAGCACGTAAATCAATCAGAAAAGAAAGATTAAAAGGAAACTAGCTGTTATGACTTTGTTTATGTTGATTCCGCCTTCATACTCAAAGATGAACTGCCTTAACTGACGTTTCAAGGTTGTAGAACGGTCCAACAAGCTAGGACGATTAAAACCCTTATTCCAAGAGTTCTTGTAGTTGTGTAGACAGCTCTTCCAATTCTGATGGGGCTAAGCGATAAGTTGCACGAGCTATAGGTGCTGCTCCAGAAGCTTGTCACCATGAATTACCAAAGGTTTTTAACTAGCACAAGGAATGCGGTCGATCTTTTCTTTGTAAAGAATCTCTGCTCGATGTTGAGGTAACAATGTCGAAACCATCACAACGTTAGGGCCATTCCTAGCATCATCCTGACCAATCACGAACACTCGACCCCTGGCGCCATCGCCATCGTTATTACCCCCGTTGTTGTCTCCACTAATGTTCCCGTTTCCTCGGTGGAGGTTCTGATTCTGGTTCTGGTTCAACTGTGGGCAGTGTCTCTTGAAGTGATCTTCAGCACCCCACTGGTAGCATCCCTTGCTACCCTGTTGTTGCTACTGATTCTGTGGAGCTCGTGGCTGCTGTTGTCGGTTCTGGTTTGTAGGACGTGAGCTTCTACAATCTTTGGTTTCATGCCCCATCTTGAGACATCTCTGACAACAACCGTTGTTTCACTGACCACTGTGGCGTCTGTTGCATCTATTGTACTCTGGGTGATTTCCTCGGTATCAATCCGGCCCTTGACTACCAGAAGATTGCTGACCAGGACTCTGGTAGTCATCGATCTTTCGCTGTTGTGCCCGCGACTGAACCATAGTCGAACCCTTACTAGAGGTTCCATCCCACTTCCGTTTGTTGTCACTAGGAGCATCTGAAGTAGCTGTAGCACCAATACGTTTTGGTAGCCTGTTCTGCTCCACCGCCTGATCAGTGAGACGATGAGCTAGTTGAACAACTTGTTGAATGGTGGCGAGGTTGGCCGAAGTCACATGACTTTGGATCTCTGGCACTAATCCCTTAAGGTATAGTTCAATGCGTTTGATGGGAGGGTCCACCATAGTAGGACACAGAATAGCAAGTTCATTCGACCTTTTTATATATGCTTCAATCTCTGACCCCGTCATCTTGAGGTTGATGAACTCGACTTCCAGTTTATGAATTTCATCACGATTGCAATACTCCTCTTTGACCATTTCCTTAAAGTTATTCCATGGGGTGGCGTTAGCAGCAACCAACCCCAGCATTTGAACCTGAGCGTTCCACCACGTGAGCGCTAAACCCTCGAGAGTATCGGTAGCATAATTCACCCTGCGAGCCTCAGGGCATTCACACATCTCGAAAACAGATTCGAGCTTTTCGAACCAGTGGAGGAGGCCTACCGCTCCTTCCGTGCCGCTGAAAGTTGTAGGTCGGCAGTCCATAAAGGTTTTGAAAGTGCACACAGGAGGTTGTGCAGGTTGACCTGCCGTGAGAGTAAGAAAGGACAAAGTTTAACACAACGGTTGGTTCACGAGAGTAGGACCTAAAGATCCTAGAATGAGTTTAGACTGCAGGGTATACCTCCTGCTTGTGCGGCTGCAAGTGCCGCAGCAACTTGTTGGTTAATCAGAGCCGTCAACTGGGCTTGAGTTCGGTTCACACGTTCCCTCATGATCTTCACATCGAAGGAAACACAAATAGGAAAGGTGTCGCGGATGTGTGTAAGTGTGGAGTGACAGAAGGGAGCAAGCACACAAGTGTTTTCAACTATAGTTGCTACGTTTATTCTAAGCATACCATGAGCAAGGTTCTATGTAACTAGCAAGTAAGCAATGTAAACATAGTTCATACCGCCTAGAATGTCGAGTCCTGCATGTGGAATGGAGCGTCGTTGTGGACCGTTGAGCACTGTACAGGTTATAGTCTGGTTTTAACAAAAACGTTTTCCCCTATTAAAACCAAGTTCACTATAACCAATGGCTCTGATACCAATCTGTCACACCCCCAAAATCCACCTGCGGAATATCACCGCTTGGAGGCGTGACTGACCAGGATCAAGCCACCAATTATATTGAACAAGCAAGTAAGTAATTATAAAAGTCCAAACAATACAATTGGTGTCCAAACAAACATAGTTTAAGTTGCAAGCAGAAGCATAATGTTTAAAACCAAAATATAAGTTTAAATGTTTCAAAATTTAACATGGCACACAGCTGTCCATGTCTCACAACGACTCTTCCCCATGCAAGCTCCAGCTAACTACCTATTGACCTGCAAAGCATGTAGTAACGAGTCAACAATAATGTTGAGCGAGTTCACAGTTGGGTGTTCGTTTTAAGTTGTTTCAAAAACAGTTTCCTTTAACTGGCATCCTGCCGTGGGGTTACCCCATAGTTGAAAACGTGATTTGTTTAACCCATTTACTCTGGCAATCTAGCCGTGGGGGCTACCCCATGTTTAGTTATCTGGATTTTCGGCCATGGGGGCTACCCCATGTTTAGTTATCTAGATTTTCGGCCGTGGGGGCTACCCCATGTTTAGTTATCTAGCTTTTCGGCAGTGGGGGCTACCCCATGTATACTACTAGACTCGTTACCATATCGACTGCTGACTGTAGTCATGTTTATGTGCCCTGAACTGTCAATATCTATCATCATTGACGTGCCCAGATCCATTAGTTCACGCCCGTCCTCTGCTACACGGTGTGAGGCTTGTCAGACCTAAATAGCGCTATCTAACTAATGACCCGCTCGCCATTGGCCCGGAGATTAAGTCGATATAAAAAGGAGGGACTTCGTGATAGAGTTTTGGTCTAGTAAAAGTTAACTGTCCATGAGGACGAGGAATTATATTCCTGAACCAGTACTGTCCTACCCAAGAAAGGACGAGGAATCCATATTCCTTAACCCATTCCCAACCCCTGGGAATCCATTGCTTTGTAGAAAGTGTGAACTCACCTTAGGTTAGCTCGGCATATAAGTAAAGGTCAATCGAGCTGCTAGAGGTCAACCACGTCCTAACATGGTTACCATACAAGTCAGGTATAGGTTCAAGTAGTGCACATATGTTTACACATAACTAACAGATTACGAACACGTATAGATCATGGCAACCACATAATACATGTTAACACCTTAACAGTAACAGTCAAGTACTCATCATGTCTAACTTGTATGATCCAGAAGATAAAGCCCAATAACAGGCGGCCCAACATGTTGTACGTTCTGCACAGCCTTGTGCGATCCACAACATGTTGTGCGATTCCGCTAAACACCCGACCCAACTAACAAGAAGATCCAACATACATACGGCCCAAACAAGTAAACGAACAAACAGCTTGTGCGATTACAATGACTTGTGTGACTGAAACCAACTTGTGCGACCAAGACTGACTTGTGCGATCAGCTTTGTTACCCAGCCCAACAGTCTACCGCCCAACAGACTAACCCAATGTTGTGTTGTGCGATTTATTACCCTTGTGCGATTGTAACCATATTATGTGATCGCACAAGTGTGTGTGTGTGGTGCCAATTAATGCCGTGAATTAATGGCAATTTGTTTCAAGTTTCCATTATTCAGTTACAAGTTTCTATCATTACTTCCCTAATTCTCGCAAACATTATTCATTAACAGTTTCTCTTTTCATGAAGATCAAACGACATAATTATCATGGTCACAATCTAGCAATACATTCAATCATATTATCAAATCAGTGATTTCCGAATACTAACAGGCAATCCGAGTTCTTGTGTAACGTTAAACCGGTAATACAACGCACATAAATTTACAAATCATGATTCCAATAGCATATATTCAATTCCTAATCATAGTTTACAGTTTCATCGTATATCAACAATCAACTATCAAGTTATTGATTTAACATTAGCGTGAAGTCGAAGCATTAACAATACACATACTTGTAACCATTAAATGATTATTACTTGTTTAATATTCAAAGTGAACAGTGGCCATTAAGACGTGCTAATCCCAAATCATTTAATCAAATCATTAATATGTAAACGTATGAATTGCCAAATCATTGCGAGACCAAGATCATAAAATAATCATCGAATCATTCATTAACAGGCACAACATAAATTATAAGTTAAATCAATCCAATTACCATTCATCATGCAAGGTAACAGAACTAATTATATCACAAGGAACTTTATAATTCTAACAAATCACTGAATTCATAAAGCATAGTTATCATATATTCATACATCGATATTAATAAATTGCACATGTTAGGCTATCAACAACCACATGCCAACTGACAACTTTCATGCAACTTGAAATATAATGGCCAACACATGAAGTAATCATTATAAATTGGTTGCACTTTCAACACTTATCACATATATAAAACAATCAAGACATTACTAACCGAACACAAAGTGAACTGATGAAATTCTCGAGAGGGAGTAGAGGGAGTGGGGCCTGCCGTCGCCAAGAAAGAGACTCTAGGGTTTTCCAAATGTTCTATCGTTTACGATGTTAGAGTTATAACATAAACACATAGTTGGGCCAGTCGAACACCTTTGGGCCAAAGCCCATACCTCAACGAAATCGGTGAAGGTGACAAAACTGGGAATATTCGTTGGGTGGGTGTTTTCGTGTGAGGGAAATATTTCAGGTGGGGTGTGTTTGGCAAGGGGTCCGATCCAAGTTTTACTAATTACACAATTCATATTTCTAATACAATATATATATATATATATATTTATAAATATACACACAAAGATTCACATAATACAACATAAAGTCTCAAAACCATTCATTAAATCAACATATCGGATTATCACACAAGGTTCACATACGTTATATTAAATTACAAAGATAGGTTCCGAAATACGAGTTGTCACAACAAGTGGAGGCATGACGATAGTAATTCGGATGATGAATCTAATGGAATGAAGCTACTTGTACTGAAAAAGCTTAGATGGTGGTTCGTGAAAGAAGAAAAATCAAGGAAAAGAACACCAAAAGTAACAACTCCGAAAGTTGTTTTAAAGGGTAAAATAGAGAAACAGGAATCAACACAAAGGTTGGTAGATAATTCATTTGAATATATTACTGAAAATGTTAATGTTTTTGTTGCAGAAACAAAAAAAAAAAAAAAGAAACCACCACCTCGATTGGTTGATGAGCCTGTGATTCCGCCAACATAAATGGTTAAACAAGGAGTTGATCTTCTGAAGATGTCATTCGCTGAATATGAAAAGTTATCTATTGCTCAAGGTACTAAAGATGCTGAAAAAACTACTGAGAATGTTGAAGCCGGTAGAGAGAGTTTGAAAGAAAAAGCTGTCGAAGGAGAGGTGCACACGGATTCGAGTGAAATTATAAGCGACATTGATCCTACACAAATAGCACCTACTTCATATGTTAGTGGAAAGTTCAAACTGAAGAAATCACCAAAGAAGAAGAAAGCTTCTGACGAAGGTGATGCTACTTATGAGCCAACACCAGCAGAACAAGAGAAACTGAAAAAGAAAGGTATCAAAAAGAGGAAATCACGTCTAACAGGAGAAGTATCAAGAAGGATCAAAGCTAGAAAAGATACAACTTCTATTCCTCAACAAGTTCCAGAGTCTGAAAAAGTTGAAAGTGTTGAAATGGAGATTACTGGAGTTCGAAAGGCAACACCTCCACCTTCACCTGTTCATAAAATAGTTCATATTTCTGAAGAACGAGAAAAGACTCCAGAACAGCCACCAAAATCAGTTGAAGAACCAACATCTGCTACAAAGAAACCTCCAACTCCACATAGTTCAAGTCACGGGTTTCCAAAGGTTCCTTCTGATCTTGGTGAAGGTCCAGTGGGGTTAGAAGAGTTTGGTGACATGTTCAATGATGCAAAAGTGATAGCTTTACAAAGAAAGATAAGTATTTTGGAAAAAAAGCTAAAGCTGAATCGGAAGCTGAGCTCAAGGCTGCAAAAGAGAAACTCAAAGATGTTGAAGTAGAGAACGTCACATTGAGAAACGAAGTTGAAGAGCTAACAGATGTTGTTGAACAGTTAGCAGAAAAGATTATAGAGGTTAACGCACAATACAAAGAAATGGATGAATCTAACAAAACAATGGTGGAGATGCTTGGTGATTTGCACGCATCTACTTTTAGTGAAAATGAAGTTCTGAAGAAAGAGTTAGAAGCATTAAGAGCATATAAGGAAATCAAAGATGAACAACTTAATGTGCTGTATACCGTGATAGAAAACAAACTTGGAATTAATGTTCAAGCAGCTTATAACGAGATAGAGATCCAAAGAGTCGAAGCTAGGATGACGGAAAGAGAGAAAAGAATGGCTGAAGAAGCTGCTGAAGCTCTTAAAGACAAAAGAAAGTGTCTTGTGATAGACACAGGAGAAATTCTTGGTTCATCTAGCCAGCAAGAACAACCAAAGCCTGATGCAGAGGTAAATATTTCTAATAATGAAGTTAATGTTAATGATGTTGAAAATGAAAGACGCAGAGGTAGAGGTTAAGGAAGATATTGAAGTGAATCTTGCAATAATTCCTGTTGGTGCAGTAAAAGATGTGATTCATACTGAGTGGGCTAGTCAAAGAAGGATTGAAGTTGAGCGTCATAGATTGAAAGCAAGGTTGAATAAGTATAAAGTTGTTGATGACGATAAAGAATTGGATGAGATGTTTGGTGATGAAGATGAAGATGATGATGATAAAGATGATAAGAAAGACAAAGACGACAAAGACGATAAAGATGATAAGAATGATGATGATGATCAAGGCGGTGCTAGTGGTTTATTGATAACAAAGCCATCAGGTCCAAGTACAATTGAAGATTTCTTGAATGATGAGCTGAATGAGCGATGTGAAGAAGATCAACATCAGGGGGAGTCGTCATCTGCAACCAAACATGCTGATATACAACAGGTATTCCTTAATCTTTCTAAAGTTATTTACTTGCATCATACAGAGGAAGAGGGGGAGTTAGTAGAAAACTAGACTAGGGAGTCCATGTTTGACAGATTGGATATGGAAGAAGACAAATTTAAGTTTGATATTGAGGAAGAGATTCCACCAACTCCAAAAAGGGAGTATACTTTCAAGTTTGTGAATGAAGCTGATAACTTTAATGATGTAATCATTAAGGAGCGATCAGATTCTGACCAGGACACTCTGTTTCATTACACTGGTTTAGATGATGATTTTCCTACCTTCGATGAACTTTTCCGATCACACAATGAAGAAGTAAGGAGGAAAGTGGTAGAAGATTGCTACTGAAGGTGTTCCTGAAACAGTCTCTAAAGAAGATCTTTTAGAAGAGAGAAAGAGATGGTTCAAAGTTATGCCTTAGGAGAGGAAGTTTAAAAGGCCGCTACAATTCTTTACAAGACATCCAGATAAATCTCTGGGTGATAATCTATCGTGGGGTTATTTGGAAGATCTGAAGGTTTACGCAAACAAGAGAGAGTTTGGGGTAGAGTATTTTGAATTCTCAGCAGATATAAAAACTCTACCTTGGTGGGATGTGGAGGAACTGGTGAAGACAAAGAACATCAAGCAATACTACTATGGTTTAGAGGTTAAAATTCACGAGTAGGGGTTATGGGATTACATAAAGCAACAGGCAAAGTTAAACTTTCCTTATTGGAAGCCACATCAACCGAAACAGATAGTGAAGATTGGTCCTGTCACTGGTGAGAAAGATATTACATTAGAAATCAGACGTCCAAGGTGTTTAAAGAACATGCCTCTACGTGCTCTGGAACAAGACTTTTATAAAGACTTCAAAGGCTGGATCTTTAATCGTAGTACGTGAGAAGCTGTGATTTCTCTTATGGATGCGAAGACAGGTGACTGGAGACATATTTTCGTGTTAGATCCTATGTGGCTGGTTAATTGCTCGAAGAAAGACATAGAATGCTTATTCTTTAATAAGATCGTCTATAATGAACCTGACAAAGTTCAAGCTCAGCAGTATCAGAAGTTGGTGAATGTTTGCTTTGCTAAAGATATCAATTCTGGAAGATACTGGGAGTCAAAGTTCAAAGATCTTGAGTTAGAAGAGTTTTTGAAGACAGAGCTTCGAAGTGAAAGGATGAAAAAGATAAGAGCTAAAGCTGCTGAATGTGTAAGCTGGAAGCTAAAATGGCCTGAAACTGATCAAACACCTATCGAATCTAAAGAGAAGAAGATACCGAGATGGTCGAAAGCCAAAGATAGTGATCCAGAATACCAAAAATGGTGGATTAACATTGGAAGACCTTTGAGGCAGAAAATGCTTGAAGAAAGAAAAGAAGAGATGAGGAGGAAAACGAGAGACAGAAGACGTAACAGGAAGGCACGTTGAAGGCTATATAGGAAGAAAAACTGCAGCTATATCTAGGGGTGTAAACAAGCCCAGAGGCTCGAGAGCTACTCGTGATCGGCTTGGTTAAAAGCTCGAACGAGTTGAGCCTCAACGAGCCCGAGCCTGAAATAGAGCTCGTTTAGTTATCGAGCCCGAGCTCGAGCCTGAAATACAAAGCTCGTTCAGGCTCGCGAGCCCAAACAAAATTTTAGTTTTTTTATATATATAATATAATAATGATGATGATAACATTGGTGAGCCGAGCTCGAGCCGAGCTTTGGCTCACTTAATCGTTGTTGAAACGAGCTCGAGCCGAGATTTTAACTCATTTAAGGTTGTTCTCGAAATAGCTCGAGCCGAGTCGGGCTTTGGGTTTTACTCGCGAGCCGAGCTCGAGCTTGAACTTCATAAAAATATAACGAGCCAAGCTCGAGCCTAGTCGGGCTCGGGTTCGGCTCGGCTCGTTTACACCCCTAGCTATATCCAAGGGGAGTTTGTAGATGCATATATCTGTAGCTTTCGTCTGTATTTAGTCTATCTTTTCCTGGTTGTTGTCTATGTATAGTTTTGTATATGTTTTATATCATATCCGGGACGAAACGCAAAGATAGAATGTTTTGTAAGTCCATCCGGATGGATGGAGTCCATCCGAACGGATGGACATAGTCATCTAGACGGATGATCATCCGAACAGATGATCATCCGGATGGGTTGTGCATTCTCCCGGATGGAGCGCGCCTATAAATAGGAGGTCCTGGTTCTCATTTGAGAGAGCAGTTTCTGACACCTCTGGCGAAGCTCTTGCAAATTCTCTCTGGAACTCTGTATGAATCAACAACTTTATTGAGAATGAATGCATTAAATGGTGTCTACGTTGTCTATCTCTCTCCTACATCACTATCGGATCTGACCTGGGCGTGTTCATTCAAACCGAACTCCCGGTCCTCACAGCTAAAATATCTCTACTCCCATTATGTACATACTTAACGGCTTGAACAATAGTGCAAAGTTTTGCTTTTGTGTTTCTCTCACCTTGAATTGTTAGTTGCCTTCCATTCGGAGATTGGACAAGTAAGGTCTTAGTCTTACTTTCACATTTGATCTCCGCATGGTGTCGGGCTATCCAATTCATACCCACTATCACTTTAAATTCTCCCAAGACCATTGGTACAAGTTCGATATCAAATTCCTCGTCTTCTATAGTAAGCTTACAATTTCTACATACTTTGTGCAATAAGTAGTTCTTACTATCGGCTATTTCTACCTCTAAGGGTATCGACATTCTTTCAATCTTAAACGAGGGGTGATGTACTACTTCACTTGAAATGAATGACATAGTAGCTCCAGTATCAAACAAAACGTACATAGGCCAGGAATTTAACAAGAAGATACCTGAAACAACATTCGAATGAGCCTTGGCTTCTTCGGATGTGATTTGGAACATCCTTCCTAGTGCCTTAGAGCTCTCCTCCTTCTTACTTTCCTTCTTTGCTCCTTGTTGAAGTTTAGGACACTCCACCTTAACATGCCCCTTTTGAAAACAATTGTAAGAAGTCTTCAGATTGTTAAGGCATTTGTAATACGGGTGTCCTTCATCGCCACAGTTATAACACCCTTTCTTACCCGGAAGGAATTCACCGGTATGAAGTTTCCCACAAGTCTTGCAAGGGGTAATACCACCTTTTGATTTATCCTTCCTGCCATGATCTTGAAATTTTGTTTTCTTAGACGGACTTGAGTTGGTCCCTTTTTTCGATGATCTCTTTTCGCCACGTTTTTCTTGTCTTTTAAGCTCGATTTCTCTATCCCGAGCCCAATTAATAAGCTCATCAAGGGTTTCACATTTTGAGGGAGTGATAAACTCCCTAAATTCAGCCTTTAACATGTCATGATAGCGGTTGATTTTCATCCTTTCAGTCTTCACAAAATCCACACAGAACTTCATCTTATCCAATAAGGTATTCGTTATTTCATTGATCGTTTCATTTTTCTGTCGGAGGCGTAAGAAATCCTCCTGAATCCTATCAACGGCTGATTGAGGACAATGATATTTCAGAAAGGGTTCCTTGAACTCCTGCCAAGTCATTGTCTGAAGTTTGTCTTCACCTATCTCCTTATAATAAGCATCCCACCAATCTTTCGCTTGTAAAAGAAGTTGACTCGTAGCGAATATCACTTGATCTTCCTTATCGCACCGACTTCGTATGAACACTGCCTCTGTATTTTAAATCCATCTTTGGCACGCTATCAGATCAATCTTTCTATCATAAGTTGTAGGGTTGCACGCCAAGAAATCTTTGTACGTACACCTACGTGCCTTGTTTTTACTTTTAGACCCTTCAATCATCTCCTTCAACTCTTCGATTTTACTAGTCATCATAGCATCAACCACCCCCAATACACGACTTTCGACTTCTTGAGCTAATTGGGGAAGGTTGGCTTGTATAACCCTTTCTGCCGCTTCCGTAACCTTATTATTAAATGCTTCTTGATGTACTACTTCATCATCATTCACATTCCCTGTGTCCGTCATCAACACAATATCGTTTACATTTATTAACAAATCATATGATTTCAACATATCAAAGTACTTTAGTCTATATTCACTTCATTCATAATCATACATTTCAATTTCAATCCCTTAAGTTCTGTAACAATCCTAAATAAACCGACACCCTTATAATTGTTCCGACACCCTAATATGTTTTAAAATATCCCAAAATGTCCCAAAATACACCCCATACACGAATACGGGCCTCAAATATATTAAATAGTATTAAAAATAAATAAAAATTGAAATCTTGGGCTGAGGCGGGCGGCGTAGACCCACCCCAACCTTACGCGGGTGGTTTCAAGGTTGAAACCTGATTTCGTTTGATTTCTTAAGTTCAGGCGGGCCGCGTAAGACCCCCCATTAGTTTACGTGGGCCGTGAGAGTCCTGGGCCGCCACCTGGCCCAACACATGTCAAGCCTACATAGTGATCCGGATGGGCTACAAGTTGACCGGAGGTCAACGCGGGCCGCGTAGGCCCTATGCTCATGTTACGCGGGCCGCGACAAACTCAGAATTCAGCACTATATAAGAATGGCATCGGGAGTTCATTTCCGATCGTTCAAAATCGTTTCTTTCCCTCAATTTCTGAATATTAGGCATAATACGCTGGTATTATACCCCCTAATTAGCAAAGTTCTGCTCCGTTGTAAGTATTATAACCCCTAGATACGTATTAGATATGCTGCCCGATTGATCTAGGGTTCCGTAACGGTTGTCGTGGTTAGCCCGACATAGTCGTTGGAATGCCGTATCGGGGAGGGTATTACTAATGTTAAAAAGGGTTATTATACTAACGCGTGTGCATTTGTGTAAATTTTAGATTATCACCAGGAAACCCTTACGGAAAATCTAATACAACAATGTGAGTTGACCCACTTTTTGTAAACTTTTTGTTAACTGTTTTTACAAAACCTTAAATACTTTTCAATGCGAATAACAGTTATTGAGTATTTGTAAGAATGCAATTATGATGAGTATGTTGGGGTTTTGTATACAAAATTTGTTACCACCTGGTCAAGGAGTAACATTTCCACAAGTCGGGTTCGACAGTACCATGGATGTTAATTGATATGTCTTGGAAACAAATATAATTGCAGCATCGCCCTCAATACTGTACGCTGGGATTTGTTTTTTACTTAAACTTGATTAAACTGGGATTCACTCACCAGTATTTCCCACTGACAAATGTTTTTAAAACGCGTTTCAGGAAACAAAATGTGAAAGCCAAATAGAAGCCGGCTGGACAGCACTGAAGGCTTGGAAAAGTGGCAATAAAGTTACCTAAAAATAAATAGATGTTTTTTTTAATAAATAGGATTTATTCCTATGAAAACGTGTGTACTCTGAACTTGGGTTAATCCCAAATGTTTAATGTTATATAAATGGTGGTGTTTTACTCTGATAAACATTTCCTAACTACGGTCCTGATGAAAATTTCCGCTGCCAAATTAGACAACACAAGATACCACCGAAACTGGCTCGCGGCCGCCCGTTCCCGGGGAAGTGGGATCGTGGGTTGCGATAGGAGGTGGTATCAGAGCTAAGCCACTAATTCAGCCACAGAGGTGTTCTGCTGACATCAAAATATAAAGTGTTAGAAAATAAATTATGGAAATACGTGCATAACTATATTTATTTGTTATGTGTTATTTGACTATCTGTTAGTTTACAGTATGAGCGACCAAGGACCATCTGACGCGTACCGTCAATTGTCTAGTTCGCCTAGAAGCGAAGGCACCTCCTCTTCTCAGCCTGCCCTCTCAAGGTACTCTGCTGATACGGAAGAAAGAATCTTTGTGTTTAAGGCTCAGTCAGAAGAACCATTTCCTCAGAAAAAGAGGGGATGGTTCAGTAGAGGAGCACACGAGCGTAGAAAACGTATGAAAAAGTTACAAGATCAGAGGGTATTAGCCGCAGCCAAGAGAGAGACAGATGCCTATGCCCATGATATGATAAATAGGGGTATAGCCAACATCCACATCCAAGCAACTATTGCAGCTGACCCAAATCTGGAGCAAATAATAGCACCCCAACCACAACTGCCAATCCCTGACCAACCCATGGAGATAGAAAACCCTAAAAACCAAGTAGAGATGCATGATTTCAACCCGGAGGAAATACCTAGGGTACCAGTACCAAACCCCCTAGACCCAAATTACGATCCCTGGTGGGATGAAGTTAGGGACTATGTGCAACGTTACCCGATACATGAAGATACACCCATGCAGAACATAGGAGCCTATCCAGGTATGGACCCTTTAGATCCCTATTACCACGATGACTACATTAGGGAGATCTTAGAAGATCCTTACCGATTTCAGGCACCTACACCCCCACACCAGGAACCCCCACACCAGGAACCCGCACCCCAGATTCCGAACCCAGTCCTAGAACCTGCACCCCCAATGAGTGTAGAAAACATCCAAGAACTTAGGACATTTGGTGAGGCAATTTTAGAGAGCAGTGAGAGAATGCGACAGGTGGGAGAGAGACTCGTCTGGAAATACGACGAGCGCAATATGGATTTTTGGATGAATCCATATCCGTAATATGATGGTGGGAACGGTAATAGTAATAATAATAAAATAACAAAATAAAAATAAAATAAAATATGTGTGTACGGATGCCGACTATTATTTATTTCAGTTGGTATTGTAATTTTATTTCAGTACTGGTGTGTAATAGATATATAGTAGATGAATAGAGTAAAGTCGCAATGATCGACGCTTTTGGCTGAATTGCGTGTCATGTGATTGACTATATTAAATATTAATTTGTGATATTAATATGGGGTAAATGTTTAAAATTCAGATGGCTGACGAAGGAAATCAAGGAAATCTGAATAACGATAACCAGAGTAACATTAACGTGGTTAATGAGAATCCAAGCGTCAATAACAATGGAAACCAAATGGATAATAGTGCAGTTCAACATATAGTGGCACAAGGAATTATAGATGCAATGCCATTTATTATTCAAATGATTCAAGAAGCGAATAATAAAAGTAAACATAGCAGTGAGCGACCAATTGAACCAGAACACAGCGTGAACAGTGGCCCTGTACTTCAAGTGCCCATTCCCAAAAGAAGAAGAACCGTGTCTTACAGTTGTTCTTATAAAGAATGCTGGTCCTGTAAACCAATAGAATTCTCAGGCAATGAAGGACCCATTGCAGCCGTACGCTGGATAGAGAAAACTGAGGCTGTTTTAAAAATAAGCAAATGTGCTGAAGAAGACAAAATAATGTTTGCTTCTAATCTGTTTAAGAACTCAGCCTTGAAATGGTGGAACACTATCCTCTAGTCAAGAGGAAGTGATAAGGTGTACAACATGGAATGGGAGGAATTTAAAAATACGGTAGAAAGGAAATTCTGCCCTCCCAATGAAAAGGAACAGATAGCTAATAAGTTCCTAAACTTAAGAATGACCGGAGTAGATAGTAAGGGTTATACTACTACATTCTTTGAATATGCTAGAATAGTACCAACCCTTGCATCACCAGAGCCGGTATTAATCTCCCGTTACATCTGGGGATTAATGGAGAGATTAGACATGTAGTCAAGGCAGCTAGACCTCAAACTATAGAGGAAGCTGTAGAACTAGCAAATACCTTGACAGATGAATTAATCTGTACTAGGGAAGAAGACCAGAGGAGAAACCTAACCCAAAGACTTACTCAAGAATTCCATTCTGGGAATTACAATTATAGCAATATGGGTTCTACCTCTGCACCATTCTGCAAGGTTTGCAAGAAAAAGCATTCGGGAAAATGCTCCACTCTTTGCAATTTCTGCAAAATGTCAGGAAACAACGAAGAAGATTGCAGGAGGAAATCCAGTAACGGACTATGCTACAACTGTGGAGAAAAAGGTCACATCAAGCTGAATTGTCCGAAATTGGCTCCAGCTGTGAACAACAGGAACACTAAAAATGCTAGAGCATTTGTTATGACTGCAGATAAAGCCAAGATGATTCCAGACGTGATAGCTGGTATGTTTTTAGTTAATGATGTATTTGCTAAAGTATTATTTGACTCTGGTGCAAACCAAAGTTTTATTAATACTTCTTTTTGCAAACTGCTAAACCAGTCATTAACTAAACTACCACAAGAATGTCTAGTAGAGACAACTAATGGAAAACTGTTAGGATTTCTGAAATCTTGCAGGGAGTAAGAATAGAAATTTTAACTCATAAATTTATGGCAAACCTTTATCCCATGAATCTGACGGGATTTGATATTGTATTAGGAATGGATTGGTTAATAGCCAATAAAGCCAGTATTTTATGTGATCAAAAGTCAATTCAAGTAAATTCCCCAAAAGGTAAAACGATCACAATTAAAGGAGATAAGCCCTCTAGGTCCACAAAATTCATCTCTGTGATGAAAACTACAAGTTATATAAGAAAATGTTCTATAGTGTATTTGATTTCCATAATCACTAAAACTAAAGGAAAAGAACTAAAAGACATTCCAGTAGTGTCCCAGTTTTCAGATGTCTTTCAAAATGAATTACTAGGATTACCACCAGACAGAGAAGTTGAATTCAGAATTCACCTGCTACCAGGAACAACACCAATTGCCAAAGCACCCTACCGTTTGGCACCCGCTGAAATGCAGGAACTGAAGAAACAATTAGATGAATTGCTGGAAAAAGGATTCATACAACCAAGTTCGTCGCCATGGGGAGCACCGATACTGTTCGTTAAAAAGAAGGACGGATCAATGCGTATCTGCATTGATTACCGTGAATTGAACAAAGTCACGATTAAGAATCGGTATCCATTACCGAGAATCGATGATCTGTTCGATCAACTGCAAGGAGCTCGATTTTTCTCTAAAATCGATTTAAGATCAGGATATCATCAATTAAAGGTACAGGAAGGGGACATTCCTAAGACCGCATTCAGAACAAGGTATGGCTATTATGAATTTACTGTCATGCCATTCGGTATAACCAATGCCCCAGCCGCATTTATGGACATGATGAACCGAATATGTAAGCCATATTTGGATAAATTCATAATTGTCTTTATAGATGATATTATCATTTATTCTAAAAATAGGGAAGATCATGCAAAGCATTTGCACGCACTTTTAAGTCTATTAAGAAAGGAAAAGCTTTATGCTAAGTTTTCAAAGTGCGAGTTTTGGCTAGAACAGGTACAATTTCTTGGACACTTAGTAAACCATGAAGGAATTCATGTGGATCCAACAAAGATCGAGGCGATTACTAAATGGAAAACCCCTGAGTCACCAACCGAGGTTAGAAGTTTCTTTGGATTGGCCGGTTATTATAGAAGGTTTATTCGAGATTATTCTAGAATAGCCATTCCTTTAACTAAGTTAACCTGTAAATCCATTAACTTTGAATGGGGACCAAAACAAGAAGAAGCATTTAGAATTCTTAAGCAAAGATTAACCTATACACCTATATTAGCGTTACCAGAAGGAACTGAAGACTTTGTAGTCTATTGTGATGCTTCTAAGTTAGGTTATGGATGTGTATTAATGCAACGTCAAAAGGTTATAGCTTACGCATCTAGACAACTTAAGAATCATGAAGAGAATTATTCAACCCATGATCTAGAATTAGGAGCTATAATTTTTGCCCTTAAGATTTGGAGACATTACCTTTGTGGTAGTAAATTTACCATATTCACTGATCATAAGAGTTTAAGGTATGTTTTCGGGCAAAAGGAGTTGAATATGAGACAAAGACGATGGATGGAGATGCTTAGTGATTATGATTGTGATATCCAGTATCGAGAAGGAAAAGCAAATGTAGTGGCAGATTCTTTAAGTCGAAAGTATCACAAAAAGCCAAAAAGGGTACGTTCTCTTAAATTAAATATACAAGTAGATTTAAATGATCAAATCAGAAAAGCACAAGAATCAGTAATCAAGGATGATGCTGAAAAACTAAAAGGTATGGTTAAGGAATTAGAACAAGGAACAGACGGAATTTGGAGATTCCATAAAATAAGAATGTGGATACCTAAATTAGGAAACCTACGTCATCGTATATTAGAAGAAGCCCATAAGTCTAAGTATACGATGCATCCTGGAAGTGATAAAATGTACCAAGATTTAAGAAGGAATTTTTGGTGGATAGGAATGAAAAAGGACATAGCAGCCTATGTTTGTAAATGTTTAACCTATTCACAAATTAAGGCTGAACATCAGAAACCCTCAGGCCTATTGCAACAGTTAGAAATGCCAGTGTGGAAATGTGAATTGATAACAATGGATTTTGTTACTAAATTCCCCAAAACAAAGAAAGGTAATGATACAATCTGGGTGATTGTAGATAGACTAACCAAGTCAGCTCATTTCCTACCAATGAAAGAAACTTTCAGTATGGAACAAATAGCTAAATTATATGTAAATGAAATTGTTTCATTACATGGAATTCCTTTATCAATTGTTTCTGATAGGGATAGCCAATTTACCTCTCATTTTTGGTCAAGTTTCCAAAAGGCAATGGGAACCAAGTTAAATCTGAGCACAACTTATCACCCTCAAACGGACGGACAAAGCGAAAGAACAATTCAGACAATGGAGGACATGCTTAGAGCTTGTGTAATTGATTTCAGAGGTAATTGGGATGATCACTTACCTTTAATAGAATTTTCTTACAATAATAGCTATCACACAAGTATCAATGTTGCACCATTCGAAGCACTTTATGGACGAAAGTGCCGAACCCCAGTCTGTTGGGCGGAAATTGGGGAAAAGCAATTATCTGGACCTGAGATAGTGCAATAAACAACCGACAAGATCATTCAAGTCAAGGAACGACTGAAAGCAGCACGTGATCGACAGAAGAGCCATGCCGATAACCGACACAAACCCTTGGAATTTCAAGTAGGAGATAAAGTATTGTTGAAGGTCTCTCCTTGGAAAGGAGTGGTAAGATTCATCAAAAGGGGAAAGCTAAGTCCCAGGTATATTGGACCTTTTGAGATTATTAGAAGAATAGGACCTGTATCCTATAAGCTACAACTGCCAGAGAAAATAGCAGGAATACATGATGTATTTCATGTATCTAATCTCAAGAAATGCCTAGCCGATGAATCATTGGTAGTACCTCTTAAGGATATAGAGGTAAATGAACAACTCAAGTTTGTAGAAAGGCCTCTACAGATTGAAGACATGAAAGTCAAGAATCTTAAGCATAAGAGATTAGTTCTGGTAAAAATGAAATGGGACTCCAAAAGAGGACCTGAGTACACATGGGAGCTTGAATCTGAAATGCAAAGGAAATATCCACACTTGTTCCAGTAGATCTCGAGGACGAGCTCTAAAACAAGGTGGGGAGGATGTAACAATCCTAAATAAACCGATACCCTTATAATTGTTCCGACACCCTAATATGTTTTAAAATATCCCAAAATGTCCCAAAATACACCTCATACGCGAATACGGGCCTCAAATATATTAAATAGTAATAAAAATAAATAAAAATTGAAATCTTGGGCTGAGGCGGGCCGCGTAGACCCACCCCAACCTTACGTGGGCGGTTTCAAGGTTGAAACCTGATTTCGTTTGATTTCTTAAGTTCAGGCGGGCCGCGTAAGACCCCCATTAGTTTATGCGGGCCGCGAGAGTCCCAAAATATGGCGCAGCCCTGGGCTGCCACCTGGCCCAACACATGTCGAGCCTACATAGTGATCCGGACGGGCTAAAAGTTTACCGGAGGTCAACGCGGGCCGCGAAGAACTCAGAATTCAGCACTGTATAAGAATGGACTCGGGAGTTCATTTCCGATCGTTCAAAATAGTTTCTTTCTCTCAATTTCTGAATATTAGGCATAATACGCGGGTATTATACCCCTCTAATCAGCGAAGTTCTGCTCCGTTGTAAGTATTATAACCCCTGGATACGTATTAGATACGTTGCCCGATTGATCTAGGATTCCGTAACGGCTGTCGTGGTTCTGCCTGACGTAGTCGTTGGAATGCCGTCTCGGGGAGGGTATTACTAATGTAAAAAAGGGTTATTATACTAACGCGTGTGCATTTGTGTAAATTTTAGATTATTACCAGGAAACCCTTACGGAAAATCTAAGACAGCAATGTGAGTTGATCCAATTTTTGTAAACTTTTTGTTAACTGTTTTTACAAAACCTTAAATACTTTTCCATACGGGATTGCCCTCAATACTGTACACTGGGATTTGTTTTTACTTAAACTTGATTAAACTGGGATTCACTCACCAGTATTTCCCACTGACAAATGTTTTTAAAACGCGTTTCAGGTAACAAAATGTGAAAGCTAAATAGAAGCCAGCTGAACAGCACTGAAGGCTTGGAAAAGTGGCAATAAAGTTACCTAAAAATAAAATAGATGTTTTTTTTAATAAATAGGATTTATTCCTATGAAAACGTGTGTACTATGAACTTGGGTTAATCCCAAATGTTTAATGTTATATAAATGGTGGTGTTTTACTCTGATAAACATTTCCTAACTATGGTCCTGATGAAAATTTCCGCTGCCAAATTAGACAATACAAGGTACCACCGAAACTGGCTCGCGGCCGCCCGTTCCCGGGGAAGTGGGATCGGGGGGTTGCGACAAGTTCGTCATTCATTTCATGCCATTCCATACATTCCATTCGACTTTTACGAATTTCATTTCATTATTACTACACCATTGTGATCACATGTAATCTTATTATACCTCTTAAGGACATTAAGGGACCATAAAATAGGCTTTCGGGTAACAGGGGAACCCAAAGTATGTAAAACGGAATGAAACAACAGACTGGAGCCGCACGTGGCGTCGGCGACGCCCGGAAAGCCCGTCGGCGACGGTGCCTAAAAAGCGGCGTCGTGTGAAAACCTCCGTAGATAGGAGATTAGGGAGTCTGGTGTCGCTTCGCTGCAGGTCTTGTTTTGGCTGTTTTGATCATTTTCTGGGTCCGTTTCCAACCATACGGGTCTTGGAACTTCCCGTATCATCCCCATTATTACTCCCCAGCATATCTAACTTAAAAATTCATATCGTAAACACATCATACATACTTGAATCTACCGAAAACTTAAACTTTTACCTCATGTGCGGTCTTGGAGCGAACACACCTTCGAGCTAGCCGTCGGTTTGAGTTCAAGCACTCCAACTTGTTCTTGAATCCCTCAAACCTTGGCTCTGATACCAACTTGAATTGCCCCAAATTTAAAACCGTTCAACCAACACATTAAGTAAGGAAAATCCAGAAAATTTTTCCGATAATTTCTTGACATCATAATATTATAATTTATAACCATTCAACAAAACGAAGACATGACTTACTTATTTAGTTACAAGGTTACTAACAAGACTAACTTTTTCCAAAAAACGTAATATCATCAAAAGGTTAAACATGTCGGTTGTACATAAAATAAAGACTTGAACTATTCAAGTAATTAACATCGGAAGCGCGAGGTGGGCATACTAAGTGTGCATTCGTTCCAAGATCGCCAAGCCATTTAAGTTAAGGATTTACCTACATCACAATCAAACATCAAGTTAAGTTCGTTAAGCATAATATTATCTAAATTAGCGAAACCAATGTGACCCGCTTCATTCTTTCATGTCATCTTTCCATTCGCTTGACCCATCGAAACGGGTCATTACTTGCTATCTCAAGTTCGAGATAAAACATACCATTCATTAATCCGTTAGTAACGGGTTGTGGGGGATAGTGCACGGTCCTCCCAACCACCGGAGTGATCTCACTCCGGGAGCCGCTACCCGACCAAGCAAGCTCCGCAGTGACTTCCCCATGCCGAGTTCTTACCATGGGCGACATTTGCCACTCCCAAGACTCGAACCCGGTACCTCTGGGAAGAGGTGGGTGTCGGTGGCCAACTGGGCTACCCCAGTTGGTTAGTAACGGGTTAATTACATTCATAACATAAACTTTCATCAAATCCGTTCACAACGAGCGAATACATTCCTTTCATCCTTTGCACTTACATCAACTTCAACTCGTTAATAACGGATTGAATTATTTCATTCCTTTCTTACATAACCTTCCATTATACGGTTCCTTCAAGACGAACATATCATAATAAATTCCCTTCATAAACTTTCATTTCTTGTGACCCATTCGTGACGGGTTATGCTATCTACTACATAACTACTATGAACTACCATAACTAAGGTTTTTGTACAAGAATAATAAATAGCAAAATAAAATTTGTATGCATAAGACAACATACCTCGATCTTGTGAGCTTTCTGATTTCCTAGCGTTTGAGCTTTCTTCTTTTACGCCTACATCAACACATCCATTCATTTAGCCCATCCAAATATCATTCCATCATTTACATAATTTATCATAAGACAACATTCTAAAAAATTTCCAAATTTCACATAATTGTTCTCTTAGGCATTTCATGGAACATGTGGCGGGGTTCGCATTAATAGGACACTTAATACAAGTATTTTAAAACATGATTCTACTAATTCATCAATAATCAAACAAGTTCTTATGATCCTTTTTATCCTACATCAATTCATCTAATGTCCATGCATCATACACAAGATCAACAATCTAGATTTCAAGGTTATATATGATTACTTCAATTTTGATCATCCTACATTCATGAAAATTTCATATCAAATGGGTTTATGCAACAATTCCTTTAAATGATAAAAATCAAACATAAACCTTATTCTACAGTGAAATCCTATTTCTAATTACACATATCATAACATGAACTCATGATTGTGTTGAAGCCCAATTCCTACAATTCACCAAATCAAGAAATTCAACTTACCACTTCACTATATGAGCTTAGATGATCGAAACTTGAGTTCATGCAATCTATTATCTTTGAGATTTCCTTCTAATTTGGTTGAATTAGCAATTAGGGTTGAACCCTTGTTCCTCACTGCCTTGATCGATCCCCAGACACACACACACAGTGTGTGTTTTATTTTCCCTTCTTTTTAATATTTTGAGTTTTAACATTTACACATCTGGCCCTTCTAGTTTGTTCATTTATTTAACTTAGTCACTTCTCATTATATTACTAGTAGTTGTAACATTTCCATTAACTAAGTTAAACCTTCACTTAGTTTAACTTATATGTCTAATAAGCCTTTTTGGGGTGTTACAGAAGAGGATCTGATTATGACTTGTTAATATCATATTATAAAAGAAATGGGGGTATAATTTTTGGTTAACTTTGACTGTGAATCATGATTCTGGAAAACAGAGCATCAGAAAAAAAAACAGAGTATCAGAAGCAGGGGATCAAAGAAGGTGGGGGTGGGATTAACGTGCCACTAAGGGTAATTAGTGTGCTAATTAAATTTAAAACGTTTGTAAATTGTTGGCATATAGCTGCCACTTGGTAAGGAGTGTGGGCCATTTAAGTAACCGGGGGGTGATTTCTTTTGAACATGGAGATGGTTGTCCAAACTAGTTGCTAGAGGTGGTGATGGTTGTGGCAGAGGGTGGTTGTGGCAGTGGTGATGATGGCGGCTGTGGTGGTTGTGGCGGGGTTGGTTGTGGCAGTGGTGGCTGAGTGGTATGGCGGTGAAAGGCGGCGAGGGCGTTGGGTTGGTGATAAAGGTGTTGACAGACGGTGGGGTTTTATGGTGGTGGTGGAGATGAATGTGGTGTTGATTTAGAGAGAGAGAGAGAGAGAGATGGGGGGGTTGAAGGTGTTGGTGAAATATGGAGATGGTGGTGAAGGGTGGTGAGGGTGGGGAATATGTCACACCCTGGCTTTTACGGAAGCGTGGGTTTATTTGGTGTGACTTCTTAATACCATAGCAATAATCATAGCAATGCTATATGAATAAAATCACAAGATGTTCATCCATTAAGATAATTAGAAAATACCATAACATAATTGTTCTGAATCATCAACCCAAAATAGATTACAACCAAGACTTGTTTAAAAATGAGTTCCCAACAGACTCAAAAAAGACTTTAAGTAAAACGAGGTTTGGAGACATGTGACCTGTCCAGGCAAGGGTTACACCTCCCAAACCCTACACCCCTGGATGACATCTTTTATTTAATACGCAGCTTAACGTGCATCACCCGCCAGATCCAATCAATTCCCTGAAATACATGTAGTTGAAAAATCAACAAAAGTTAAGCGAGTTCATGTGTATGTCTGTGAGTATAAACCGTTTAAGTACGTCCCAATGTATAAAGTACGTCCCAATGTATAAAGTACGTCCCAATGTATAAATGTCCCTGGTATGTAGCAATTAAGGAAAAAGAGATCACCAATGGGTTGCAAAGCCACTGGTATGTGTGAAGTGATGAAGGAAAACTCAAACCTAGCAAATTTGTACCGGGCCTCGGCTGTAAGACACAGTCACCTCTATGGGTCACCCTGACCTCACGGGCGTGGGCTCGCTACACCCAAATAGATCTATCACTCATGTCCCTTGGTCCTACGACGAGGATTAATGGCTTTAATTGTTGTACCCACCACTCACATGATCTAAGCGACCAAACCCTCCTTAAGCTAACCATACCACGTATAAAAATGCCCTTAATAATTGTAACATGTATTTCACCCCCGAAGTTATAAAACTGAAAACAGTTAAGAGAAAAGGGGGACATGAACTCACTGTAGTGCGTCCTGAATCGTATCGTCAACTCAAACTGGATCAGCTACCCGACGACCTACAACGTACTAAAGTCTATTTGACGATCGGGCCGTGCCATGCCTTCGTATTTAAGTTTGAGTTACGAAGCTTTGATATTATTCCAAGTTATAACTTATTGTTAAAATAATAATTATTTTAACTTACATTATATTTTTAGGTCTTGAAATAATAGTTAGGCAACTATTCCGTATTCATACTTCTCAAGTATATTTATGTGCGTATTTTCTTCCCAAGGATGGGGGTAGTTATACATGTATTTTGGTAATTTAACGCCTTGACATTATATATTTTTAAGTCCCACTCTAGAAAAAAATATATAATAATTCATTTATCAAAAATAATATGTCCCAAAATATATATTTTTCCCAAAAATAATATATTTTCATTCTTTGTATCCAAATAAGGTTTACCCCAAAATATATTCGTAAACGTATTTTCCGGATTTATAAGTGTCATGGTATTTTACTAAGTTACATTATTTTGTCCTAAGTAATGTAACTAGTTCCCAAAATAAACAAATAATCAAACAAGCGTTTTAGTATGAAATATATATTCTATATATATATTTATCCGTTTTTATTTCTGAAAACCCACCTCCAATACTTTGGAGTTTTGTAATAAAACTTATGGCGAAGTTTACTTCCGAAAAACAAGGTTAAACTCATTTGTAAATACTTGTTTGAAAATAATTTTCTAAGTCTTGAGATTTTTAGAAAATTTCGCTAGAGTTTCCCCTAAAACGGGAGTGTCCATGCTAATAAGCATATCGTTTTCTTTTCGAAATCAATCAACAATCATCAACAATCAATCTTTACATTACCAAGAGCAAAGATATATGTTTTACACCCTAATCATGAACTTAATATATTTCGAAAACGCGTAGTAACTTAGTGAAGCTTTTAGTAAACATAGTTATCTTCCGAAGTGTGGTTATTCCTTTAAAAATCACTTTCTTAAACGAGTTACGAGTTTACAACTTGTAAACAATATTTGCAAAAATATAACTTCTTGAACTCTTCTTGTAAATAAATGTTCTTACACTTATTTTGTTTATAAAAATAATGTAAGTGTATGTAAATTCATGGTTTTTCCAAAACCCGATTCTCTAACTTGGTTTACTTAGAAAAGCTCCTAGTAAAACTTGAATCAACATGATCACCAATCTACTAGTTCACTTATATTTTAGAAAATCATTCTTTTTCAAGTTCATGTCTAAACTAGAATGTGGTTATTTAGTGTAACACATAACCACTTTCTAATCTTGTAAAATCACATTACTAAATATTATTTAACAATATTCATATGGTGATTAACATCACACATCCAAGAATCATCATAAAAATAACAACATGTTTACTACAATGTTATAACATCATTTCATCTTCAAGTTTCATCCATAAGTAAACTTTATGTAAGCTTCATGTAAACTTTTATGTTTCTTGTTCTAACTCTTTTAGTGTTCTTATGAATCTCAACATAATACATAAATAAGAGTAAACTGAGACTTACTACTAGCACAAGGCTAGGGTAGAATCTAGTGAAGATGATGATGAGAAAAGTTGATGAAAAAGCAAGAACAAGGCTCCTTTGAAGTTCCACAAGTTCAAGCACCTTTGATTCACCTTCAAGCACTTAGATGAAGCTTAAAAATGGAAGAGATGGTGGTGGAATGGTGGTGATGTTGGCGGTGGTAGAGTGACCGAGAGAGGGAGAGAGAGTGAGGGTAAGGGAGTGTAAGATATGGAATGATATGTGTAAGAAGGTGCCATGCTTAAATAGATCATTTCACATATATTGGTCATCCTCACAAGTAACTTATCTATTATAAAATGAGATTAATTGAAAGAAGCATGGTGTGGAAAATAAGTTGGTGATTTGGTGGGTCCATCTTGGGACCGAATTTGGTTTTAGGGGGGGGGGGTTGGATGTAACATTTGTGACTAAGTGGTAAACATAAGTTAGATTTCAAGTAACAAGATCATATGTATTAGTATGTTGATTTTTAGTGGGTGTTATGGTAAACGGGGACCACAACTAGTCAAGAAATAATAATGCAATGTGTTTGACAAAAATTTAGTGTCCCGGGTAATGTCCGGTTGTCCAGTTAGATACCGTTCCGTTAAAGTGTTTAACTAGTCTGTAATGTGTCTTTTATATATATTTTTGCAACGCAATTTATTCCCGGCACTTAGGAAAGCATACAGGACCATTCTGCCATATTTTTGCACTCTACTAGTATGTTAAAATGCTGAGTTTTTATTAATGAATGCAGAATTCTGCATTTAAAGCATGTTTTAGGCACTTCCCGGCACTATAATTATCACCTAGTGACGCAGTTTTATGGTCCTCACTTCCCTACACCCCATACTAGTGTAGTACCTTGTCCTGGGCTCATACTGGCCATAATAACATTGTCTGTCTATGTGCTGGCATTGTCAGCATGTTTCTGAATTATCCGTTCAGTGTGCTAACTGTGCTTTGTGCATCAAGTATATCACTAAAGTTTGTGTGTAATAAATGGAGTGACTGTATGAAATGTGATGCATATGTATGTATGATACAAAAATCATAAAGCAGTTCAAGTTGTCAATTGTAATTAAGCACAGTCATTAAGCACATAATTAAAATTAATTAATTGTACAGTACCTGTAATTGTGAGGGTTGTCATATTTTCCCCTCGTTAAGAAAATTTCGTCCCGAAAATTTAGGTTCTGCTTCTAGTTGCAGGGGTCTTGGGGAATAAATGTGGGTACTTGGCCTTCATACGATCCTCACATTCCCATGTGAATTCTGGGCCATGTCGTGCATTCCATCGAACCTTGACGAGCTTGACACTACTCCGGCGTGTTTTGTTAACCTTCCAATCCGTAACCTCAACTGGTTCTTCAACAAAGTGGAGTGTGTCGTCAACATGAACCTCGTCTGTAGGAATGACAACTGTGTGTTGAGTTGGACTCTTTTTCAAATTGGATACATGAAATGTATCGTGAACGCCATTAAGTTCAGCAGGTAAATCCAACTTGTATGCTACGAGACCAATTCGTTCCAGGATTCTAAATGGACCAATGTATCTGGGGTTCAACTTCCCACGCTTCCCGAAGCTTGCCACACCCTTCCAGGGTGAAACCCTTAACAGTACCATATCTCCCACCTCGAATTCCAGAGGTTTTCATCTGAGGTCCGCATAACACTTTTGTCGATCATGAGCCGCTTTAATGCGTTCTCGGATCTGCAAAATATTGTCTGTTGTTTCCTGAACCAATTCTGGACCAACTAACTGTCTATCACCCGCGTCAGCCCAAGAAACCGGTGATCGGCACTTACGCCCATAGAGAGCTTCGAACGGTGCGGCTTGAATGCTTGCATGATAACTATTATTATATGAAAATTCAACCAATGGTAGGTGAGTGTCCCAACTTCCACCTATATCCATTACGCAAGCTCGCAGCATGTCTTCCAACGTCTGAATCGTTCGTTCGCTCTGTCCGTCTGTATGCGGGTGAAAAGCAGTACTCAGATTCAACTGAGAACCAAAAGCTTCTTGGAAGGATTGCCAAATCCTTGACACGAAGCGTCCATCCCTATCCGAGATAATTGAGAGAGGCACTCCATGACGTGCAACAATCTCTCTCAGGTATATCTCAGCAAGTTTGCTCGTATTGTCCTTCTCCCTGATGGGTAAAAAGTGAGCACACTTCGTTAGACGGTCTACTATTACCCAAATCGTATCATGGCCCTTAGGCGTCCTTGGTAATTTCGTTATGAAGTCCATGGAAATTTGTTCCCATTTCCATTTGGGTATTTCAGGTTGCTGCAGAAGACCTGAAGGCTTCTGGTACTCGGCTTTCACTTTGGCGCAAGTTAAACATTTGCCGACATATACCGCGACATCACCTTTCATCCTTGGCCACCAATAGAAATCCTTAAGATCTTGGTACATCTTATCTGCTCCTGGATGAATCGAGTATCGTAACTTATGAGCCTCATCAAAAATAACATTTCTCAAACCACCAAACAAGGGAACCCAGATTCGTTTCATAAACACAAAGTTCCTTCCCCGTTTGGTTCCAATTGCTTCTCCATCCCACGGAGATACTCATGTTCGATATTCCTTTCTTTAAGAGCTTCTCTCTGCGCGGCACGAATGCGCAATGAGAGGTCTGTCTGGACAATCATTTCCAAAGCCCTAACCCTTATGGGCTTGATTCTTTCCTTCCGACTTAGGGCATCGGCGACTACATTCGCCTTCCCTGGGTGATACTTGATTTCACAATCGTAGTCGTTCAACAATTCAACCCAGCGTCTTTGTCTCATGTTAAGCTCTTTTTGATCGAAGATATGTTGCAGACTCTTGTGATCAGTGAAGATTATACATCGCGTCCTATATAAGTAATCTCGCCAGATTTTTAAAGCAAACGCCACTGCGCCCAGTTCTAAATCATGAGTGGTGTAGTTTTTCTCATGGACCTTCAACTGGCGAGATGCATATGCTATGACCTTCTGTCGCTGCATCAGCATGCCACCTAAACCCTGACGCGAAGCATCGCAATATACCACGAAGTCGTCCGTGCCTTCGGGTAGAGATAAGATCGGTGCATCACAAAGTTTATTCTTCAGTAACTGAAATGCCTCTTCTTGTTTGTCTCCCCAGTCAAACTTTTTATCCTTCTGTGTGAGAGCAGTCAGAGGTTGAGCGATTTTCGAGAAATCCTCAATGAATCTGCGATAATACCCGGCCAAACCTAGAAACTGTCGAACGGTTGGTGTCTCCCAGTTCTTGATTGCTTCAATCTTTGCAGGATCCACATGGATTCCATTTCCGTTAACTACATGGCCAAGAAATTGAACTTCGCATAACCAAAATTCGCACTTTGAAAACTTCGCATATAACTTCTCCTTCTTAAGCAGCTCTAAGATGGCTCTTAGATGATGCTCATGTTCTTCTTTTGTTTTTTAGTAGATCAAGATGTCGTCGATGAACACGATCACAAACTTATCAAGGTAGGGCTTGTAGACTCTATTCATTAAATCCATGAATACCCGGGTGCGTTTGTCAACCCGAACGGCATAACCAGGAACTCATAATGTCCATAACGAGTCCTAAAGGCCGTCTTTGGGATACTTTCCTCTTGTATCCTTAACTGATGATATCCTGATTGAAGGTCGATCTTTGAATAAAAACTTGAACCTTGTAACCGATCGAACAGGTCATCGATCCTTGGCAAAGGATATCTGTTCTTGATGGTTAACTTGTTCAACTCCCGGTAGTCTATACACATGCAAAAACTACCATCGTTCTTCTTAACAAACAAAACCGGAGCTCCCCAAGGCGAGAAGCTTGGTCGGATAAATCCCTTGTCTAACAACTCCTGAAGTTGCGTCGATAACTCCTGCATTTCCGAAGGCGCAAGTCGATAGGGTGCCTTAGCTACAGGCGCGACGCCTGGAACTAAGTCAATATGAAACTCGACTTGTCTTTGAGGTGGCAATCCTGGCAAGTCTTCTGGAAAGACTTCTGGATACTCTTTAACGACTGGAATGTCTTCAAGTTTCGGCTCATCGGCTTCCTTATCTATGATGTGTGCCAAGAATGCCACACATCCCTTCTTCAAACACTTTCTAGCTTTCAAACAACCAATGATTCTTAAAGGCGTATCACACTTCTCTCCGTGAACTATAATCGTTTCTCCATCCATCATCGGGATACGAATGGTCTTCTCGTGACATACAATTTTGGCTCTATTGCTTGACAACCAATCCATCCCTACTACCACGTCGAAGCTTCCCAACTCGACTGGTAGTAAATCCAGTGTAAACTCGTGCTCTCCTAATTCAATCATGCATCCTTTGAAGACTTCATTTGTTTCCACAAGTTTTCCGTTGGCTAGTTCAATTGAGTATGGTATATCTAACTTACTAGCAGTTAATCCAAGTATTTTCTTAAATTCTAGTGATATGAAACTATAATCGGCACCAGTATCGAAAAGCACAGATGCAAAGCGTTGGTTAATAGGGAACGTACCAGTGACAACATTCGGGTCCTGGCGTGCTTCCCTTGCTCCAATATTGAATACCCTTCCCCGAGCTTGATTGAGTTTTGGGCAATCTCGTTTGAAATGCCCGATGTCTCCGTAGTTAAGGCATCCCGGCCCTTGGCCGTCACCATTCCCATTTCCTTGATTGTTGTTGTGGTTCCCACCTTGATTACCATGATTCCCAGAATTATCCCTATTACCATTCCTGCCATTGCGGTTTCCATTTCCGTTACCTCCTCGATTGTTGTTCTTATTACCAAAACCTCCTTGGCCACCCCGGCCATCACCAACCCAGCAAGTATCTTACAAGTGACCAGTTTTCCCACAAGTTTCACATTTTCTATTTCTGCACTGGCCAGCATGATGATACTGGCATAATTCACACTTGGGCAGAGTGCCCATGTATCCTTTTCCTTTTGCTCCGGCCGGTGTGCTAGTGTCACCCTTCTTGTTCGAACTGCTGGTACCCTGCTTAAAGTTGGAGAACTTTCATTTGTTTTCTCCAGAGGGCTCCACATAGGTTTCCTTCTTTTTCTGTTCAGCGTTGGAAAACTTGTTGAGCCTGATGGCTTCCTCAGTCAGAGATATGCTCAAATCGATGGCTTCAGTAATGGTTGACGGCTTCGATGATGTAACCATACTCATAATCTGAGGTGCTAATCCCCAGATAAAACGCTCCACTCGTTTAAATTCGGGCGTGACCATATAAGGTACTACGTGGGACAAATCATGAAACCTTTGAACATATTCGGCGACTTTTGGGCCTTCCATTTTTAGGTTCCAGAACTCCGTTTCTAGCTTTTGTACTTCAGCCCGGGAACAATATTTCTTCCTCATGAGCTCTTTCAGCTCAGCCCACGTTAATGCATATGTCGCCGCCTCTCCTAATGTTTGCACTTGCAGGTTCCACCACGATAGGGCACCATCAAGAAAAAGCCCTGAGATGTATCTAACTTTTTGATCGGGAGCACACTTGCTCATCCTCAAAATAGAATCCGTCTTTTCTGCCCATCTGACAAATGCGACAGCACCTCCAGTGCCGTCAAAGTTTAAGGGCTTATAGTCGAGGAATTGTTTGTAGGTGCAGCCTCTCCAAGCAATGTTATTCATAGAAAACATTAGCATTTGCACATGAAATGTCCAAATGTAGTGTAACGTATCTCGAGTGACTTAAACATTACCATGTGGCGGGTTGTTGTTGTTGTTTGAGTTATTCCTGCTTGTTTCAGGACGCGAGGCCTCATAATCAGCTATGGCCTTTTAAATTTGTTCCTGTAACTCCGCCTCTGTGGTTGGTAAATGTACAACTCTTCGTGGAGGCATTTTCTAGAGGAAGATCATATTGATCAGGTCATAGTAAGTATGGTACGTAAGTAATACGCGTATACAATAACATCCATCAACACAATAACACATAACATCCCATGTTATAATAAACAATAAATCAACAAAGCATGTAATGAGAATACTGCGATTGAGCTTTTATATAATCAAGACCACAATACAATGTTTACAAGTTTTCCAAATGTATCTTACAACCCAAAAGAGAATAAGAGTCACAATGCCCTTGTCTGAACTGTCTAGCCAAATACAACACCCAAAAATCAAATATCCAAAGTCATGATGTCAAAATGCTGTCTTCAAAATACTGTATAGTCTGGCTCAATCGCAGTCTTCTCACCAAAAGTAATCACTACCTGCAACATACCAAAAATAGCTATGCTGATGGCGGTGGAGGAGGTGGAGGAAAAGAGAAAAGCATACGGCGCATAAGCACCCAGTCCTCCTCCAGTGCGTGAACAACCCGCAGCAGATAGGCAATATGCTGCTCTGGTGTAAGGAAACGAACATCCGAATCAGGAGGTAGTGAAAGAGGAGTGTGTGGTACGGTAAAAGGATACTGACAATGGCACGGGGGACGTGGAGTCCTCTCTAACTCCTGAATGCGACGACTCAGTGCGTCCTGCTCTAGCTGTAGAGAGATGAGTATATCCTCTGTGGAGTATCCGACGTGAAATGGGTGATAAGGGTCGGATAACGGCATAACATTGGGCGAAGCCCACAGAAACGGCTCGCCCGAAGGTGCAAAGGATGGTGTAGTGTGAGGCAACTAAGACGTGACTGGTATAGCAGACGACATGGGTGGAACAAAAACAGGATGAGGAATCTGCGGTATAAACTGGCCATCCCCTGACATAAAAGGTACGTAGCCAAAAGGCTGTCTCGACGATCCCTCCCCTGGTCGTGGTGGAGGAATGTCCTGGAGGAATGTGATGGGAAGATCAGTGCGATGGGTATCAGATGTGTGTGGGTGGAATAATGGAATATCAAGTGATGCAGAAACAGGTGCGGTAGGGGGAGTGACTGGTAACACAAACGGAGGGTAGTCATCATCATCCTCGATCCACCCATTACGGGTGTTAGCATAACGAGGATCGACGTGAGTAGCGAAAGGTGCATGGTCAGCATGCATAGGGGCCGAATCAGGAAATAATGGTGCAATGACCGGTAACTCAGCAAAGACGGGGTCAGGCAGAGGTGCCACGACTGGAACCTCAACGACTGGCGGTGGAATGGCAGGAGCATCAATAACTGGTGGTACAATAACAGGAGCATCAGCATGAATAGGGTCGAGAGCAAGAATAGGCTCTGGTACTATATCGGGCTCTGGATCAACAGGAGCAGGCTGATGATCAGCAGTCATGTCAAGAAACTGATCATCAGGAAGAGCAGGAGCCTCAGCAGGCTGCTCCTCGAGGATCAACTCGTCCTCCTGGTCTAGATCGTGATCGAATGGGAAAATGGGGTCAAACTCATCCTCCAACTCTATATCCTCATCATCGTCAAAACCAGGAATGAAACCGAATCCCAGCGGTGGGATGGGTGCCTCGGACATGTCCGTATCGGTGTCGGTGTCAGTGGGGTATCGCTGTAACCCCAGCGCGTGAAGAGTAGAGGAAGCTACCGACTCAAAAGAATCTGGGACCGACGAATCAGAATGAACCTCTATATCAGGAATCTCAACCAACGGAAGAGCGACATCATCCGCAATCGGGGCCCCGCCCTCATGGTCGTCCTTAGGGGGACCCTCGAAAAGATCGATGTCGTCATCGGACACAACATCGTGTGGCAAATCCTCTACAGGAAATGCAGCAAGTGGAATAGGAGCAGGGATCTCCGCAAGAGGTAGATCCCTAACTGGAATGCCATCAGCTAGCTGTACGTCGTCACCGAAATCTGGCAGTGCGAAGGGCTGAAAACCGTCATCATCCGTACTGTCCGTATCAGATGTGTAGACCTCCGGGTCTGAGTGCATCGGGTCGTCAGAATCTACCTGCACTGGGTCAGAAACTCCGCTCGACGAAGACATAGCGTCTGTAATAACACAACAACAAAGTGTGCACATACATCAATAATAGTCAAGTAAGCATATAAGTCATAATCAATGTATACAAGTAATCATCCTAGTCTTCCCCAGACTATCCCACCCCAGTCTCTCAGACTGAACTCCCCAGTCTCTCAGACTAACTCCCTGGTCTCTATGACCAATCTCCCAGTCTCTAAGACTCAATCCCTGGTCTCTAAGACCAACTCCCTGGTCTCTAAGACCAACTCCCCTAGTCTCTGAGACCGAACTATAAATTTTGAAATATGTGTTTGTGCCCTTTGTTTGTAAAATGTCTGTGCCCCGGATCTGCACTTTTAGTGGATGCAATGTAAAAAAGTTTGAAAACATTTTCGTGAGAGCCCTAGTGATCATAGTCTAGACTCGAGGAAGAATCCTAGTTCGCTATGATCGAGGCTCTGATACCAAGCTGTCACACCCTGGCTTTTGCGGAAGCGTGGGTTTATTTGGTGTGACTTCTTAATACCATAGCAACAATCATAACAATGCTATATGAATAAAATAACAAGATGTTCATCCATTAAGATAATTAGAAAATACCATAACATAATTGTTCTGAATCATCAACCCAAAATAGATTACAACCATGACTTGTTTAAAAATGAGTTCCCAACGGACTCAACAAAAGACTTTAAGTAAAACGAGGTTTGGAGACATGTGACCCGTCCAGGAAAGGGTTACACCTCCCAAACCCTACACCCCTGGATGACATCTTTTATTTAATATGCAGCTTAACGTGCATCACCCGCCTGATCCAATCAATTCCCTGAAATACATGTAGTTGAAAAATCAACAAAAGTTGAGCGAGTTCATGTGTATGTCTGTGAGTATAAACTGTTTAAGTACGTCCCAATGTATAAAGTACGTCCCAATGTATAAATGTCCCTGGTATGTAGCAATTAAGGAAAAAGAGATCACCAATGGGTTGCAAAGCCACTGGTATGTGTGTAGTGATGAAGGAAAACTCAAACCTAGCAAATTTGTACCGGGCCTCGGTTGTAAGACACAGTCACCTCTATGGGTCACCCTGACCTCACGGGTGTGGGCTCGCTACACCCAAATAGATATATCACTCATGTCCCTCGGTCCTACGACAAGGATTAATGGCTTTAAGTGTTATACCCACCACTCAAATGATCTGAGCGTCCAATCCCTCCTTAAGCTAACCATACCACGTATAAAAATGTCCTTAATAATTGTAACATGTATTTCACCCCCGAAGTTATAAAACTGAAAACAGTTAAGAGAAAAGGGGGACATGAACTCACTGTAGTGCGTCCTGAATCGTATCGTCAACTCAAACTGGATCAGCTACCCGACGACCTACAACGTACTAAAGTCTATTAGACGATCGGGCCGTGCCTTGCCTTTGTATTTAAGTTTGAGTTACGAAGCTTTGATATTATTCCAAGTTATAACTTATTGTTAAAATAATAATTATTTTAACTTACATTGTATTTTTAGGTCTTGAAATAATAGTTAGGCAACTAATCCGTATTCATACTTCTCAAGTATATTTATGTGCGTATTTCCTTCCCAAGGATGGGGGTATTTATACATGTATTTTGGTAGTTTAACGCCTTGACATTATATATTTTTAAGTCCCACTCTAGAAAAAAATATACAATAATTCATTTATCAAAAAAAAAATATGTCCTAAAATATATATTTTTCCGAAAAATAATATATTTTCATTCTTTGTATCCAAATTAGGTTTACCCCAAAATATATTCATAAACGTATTTTCCGGATTTATAAGTGTGATGGTATTTTACTAAGTTACATTATTTAGTCCTAAATAATGTAACTAGTTCCCAAAATAAACAAATAATCACACAAGCGTTTTAGTATGAAATATATATTCTATATATATATTTATCTGTTTTTATTTCCGAAAACCCACCTCCGATACTTTGGAGTTTTGTAATAAAACTTATGGCGAAGTTTACTTCCGAAAAACAAGGTTAAACTCATTTGTAAATACTTGTTAGAAAATAATTTTCTAAGTCTTGGGATTTTTAGAAAATTTCACCAGAGTTTCCCCTAAAACGGGAGTGTCCATGCTAATAAGCATATCGTTTTCTTTTCGAAATCAATCAACAATCATCAACAATCAATCTTTACATTACCAAGAGCAAAGATATATGTTTTACACCCTAATCATGAACTTAATATATTTCGAAAACGCGTAGTAACTTAGTGAAGCTTTTAGTAAACTTAGTTATCTTCCGAAGTGTGGTTATTCCTTTAAAAATTACTTTCTTAAACGAGTTACGAGTTTACAACTTGTAAACAATATTTGTAAAAATTAACTTCTTGAACTCTTCTTGTAAATAAATGTTTTTACACTTATTTTGTTTATAAAAATAATGTAAGTGTATGTAAATTCATGGTTTTTCCAAAACCCGATTCTCTAACTTGGTTTACTTAGAAAAGCTTCTAGTAAAACTTGAATCAACATGATCACCAATCTACTAGTTCACTTATATTTTAGAAAATAATTCTTTTTCAAGTTTATGACTAAACTAGAAGGTGGTTATTTACTGTAACACATAACCACTTTCGAATCTTGTTAAATCACATTACTAAATATTATTTAACAAGATTCATATGGTGATTAACATCACACATCCAAGAATCATCATAAAAATAACAACATGTTTACTACAATATTATAACAACATCATTTCATCTTCAAGTTTCATCCATAAGTAAACTTTATATAAGCTTCATGTAAACTTTTATGTTTCTTGTTCTAACTCTTTTAGTGTTCTTATGAATCTCAACATAATACACTTTCTAACTACACAAAGTAGACATAAATAAGAGTAAACCGAGACTTACTACTAGCACAAGGCTACGGTAGAATCTAGTGAAGATGATGATGAGAAAAGTTGATGAAAAAGCAAGAACAAGGCTCCTTTGAAGTTCCACAAGTTCAAGCACCTTTGATTCACCTTCAAGCACTTAGATGGAGCTTAAAAATGGAAGAGATGGTGGTGGAATGGTGGTGATGTTGGCGGTGGTAGAGTGACCGAGAGAGGGAGAAAGAGTGAGGGTAAGGGAGTGTAAGATATGGAATGATATGTGTAAGAAGGTGCCATGCTTAAATAGATCATTTCACATATTTTGGTCATCCTCACAAGTAACTTATCTATTATAAAATGAGATTAAATGAAAGAAGCATGGTGTGGATAGGAATGAAAAAGGACATAGCAGCCTATGTTTCTAAATGTTTAACCTGTTCACAAATTAAGGCTGAACATCAGAAACCCTCAGGCCTATTGCAACAGTTAGAAATGCCAGTGTGGAAATGAGAATTGATAATAATGAATTTTGTTACTAAATTACCCAAAACAAAGAAAGTTAATGATACAATCTGGGTGATTGTAGATAGACTAACCAAGTCAGCTCATTTCCTACCAATGAAAGATACTTTCAGTATGGAACAGATAGCTAAATTATATGTAAATGAAATTGTTTCATTACATGGAATTCCTTTATCAATTGTTTCTGATAGGGAGAGCCGATTTACCTCTCATTTTTTGTCAAGTTTCCAAAAGGCAATGGGAACCAAGTTAAATCTGAGCACAACTTATCACCCTCAAACGGACGGACAAAGCGAAAGAAGAATTCAGACAATGAAGGACATGTTTAGAGCTTGTGTAATTGATTTCAAAGGTAATTGGGACAATCACTTACCTTTAATAGAATTTTCTTACAATAATAGCTATCACACAAGTATCAATGCTGCACCATTCGAAGCACTTTATGGACGAAAGTGTCAAACCCCACTTTTTTGGGCGGAAATTGGGGAAAAACAATTATCTGGACCTGAGATAGTGCAAGAAACAACCGACAAGATCATTCAAGTCAAGGAACGACTGAAAACAGCACGTGATCGACAGAAGAGCCATGCCGATAACTGACGCAAACCCTTGGAATTTCAAGTAGGAGATAAAGTATTGTTGAAGGTCTCTCCTTGGAAAGGAGTGGTAAGATTCATCAAAAGGGGAAAGCTAAGTCCCAGGTATATTGGACCTTTTGAGATTATTAGAAGAATAGGACCTGTAGCCTATAAGCTACAACTGCCAGAGGAAATGGCAGGAATACATGATGTATTTCATGTATCTAATCTCAAGAAATGCCTAGCCGATGAATCATTGGTAGTACCTCTTAAGGATATAGAGGTAAATGAACAACTCAAGTTTGTAGAAAGGCCTCTACAGATTGAAGACAGGAAGGTCAAGAATCTTAAGCATAAGAGATTAGTTCTGGTAAAAGTGAAATGGGACTCCAAAAGAGGACCTGAGTACACATGGGAGCTTGAATCTGAAATGCAAAGGAAATATCCACACTTGTTCCAGTAGATCTCGAGGACGAGCTCTAAAACAATGTGGGGAGGATGTAACAATCCTAAATAAACCGACACCCTTATAATTGTTCCGACACCCTAATATGTTTTAAAATATCCCAAAATGTCCCAAAATACACCCCATACGCGAATACGGGCCTCAAATATATTAAATAGTATTAAAAATAAATAAAAATTGAAATCTTGGGCTGAGGCGGGCCGCGTAGACCCACCCCAACCCTACGCGGGCGGTTTCAAGGTTGAAACCTGATTTCATTTGATTTCTTAAGTTCAGGCGGGCCGCGTAAGACCCCCCATTAGTTTACGCGGGCCGCGAGAGTCCCAAATTATGGCGCAGCCCTGGGCTGCCACCTGGCCCAACACATGTCGAGCCTACATAGTGATCCGGATGGGCTACAAGTTGACCGGAGGTCAACGCGGGCCGCGTAGGCCCTGTGCTCATGTTACGAGGGCCGCGAAGAACTCAGAATTCAGCACTATATAAGAATGGCCTCGGGAGTTCATTTCCGATCCTTCAAAATCGTTTCTTTCTCTCAATTTCTGAATATTAGGCATAATACGCGGGTATTATACCCCCTAATCAGTGAAGTTCTGCTCCGTTGTAAGTATTATAACCCCTGGATACGTATTAGATACGCTGCCCCGATTGATCTAGGGTTCCGTCACGGCTGTTGTGGTTTTGCCCGACGTAATCGTTGGAATGCCGTCTCGGGGAGGGTATTATTAATGTTAGAAAGGGTTATTATACTAACGCGTGTGCATTTGTGTAAATTTTAGATTATCACCAGGAAACCCTTATGGAAAATCTAAGACAGCAATGTGAGTTGATCCACTTTTTGTTAACTGTTTTTACAAAACCTTAAATACTTTTCCATGCGAATAACAGTTATTGAGTATTTGTAAGAATACAATTATGATGAGTATGTTGGGGTTTTGTATACAAAATTTGTTACCACCTGGTCAAGGAGTAACATTTCCACAAGTCGGGTTCGACAGTACCATGGATGTTAATTGATATGTCTTGGAAACAAATATAATTGTGGGATCGCCCTCAATACTGTACACTGGGATTTGTTTTGACTTAAACTTGATTAAACTGGGATTCACTCACCAGTATTTCCCACTGACAAATGTTTTTAAAACGCGTTTCAAGTAACAAAATGTGAAAGCCAAATAGAAGCCAGCTGGACAGCACTGAAGGCTTGGAAAAGTGGCAATAAAGTTACCTAAAAATAAAATAGATGTTTTTTTTAATAAATAGAATTTATTCCTATGAAAACGTGTGTACTATGAACTTGGGTTAATCCCAAATGTTTAATGGTATATAAATGGTGGTGTTTTACTCTGATAAACATTTCCTAACTATGGTCCTGATGAAAATTTCCGCTGCCAAATTAGACAATACAAGATACCACCGAAACTGGCTCGCGGCCGCCCGTTCCCGGGGAAGTGGGATCGGGGGGTTGCGACAAGTTCGTCATTCATTTCATGCCATTCCATACATTCCATTCGACTTTTACGAATTTCATTTCATTATTACTACACCATTGTGATCAAATGTAATCTTATTATACCTCTTAAGGACATTAAGGGACCATAAAATAGGCTTTCGGGTAACACGGGAACCCAAAGTATGTAAAAAGGAACGAAACAACAGACTGGAGCCGCACGTGGCGTCGGCGACGGTGCCTAAAAAGCGGAGTCGTGTGAAAACCTCCGTAGACAGGAGATTAGGGCGTCGGCCCAACTGGCGTCGGCGAAAGCTAGTCTGGTGTCGCTTCGCTGCAGGTGTTGTTTTGGCTGTTTTGATCATTTTCTGGGTCCGTTTCCATCCATACGGGTCTTGGAACTTCCCGTATCATCCCCATTATTACTCCCCCGCATATCTAACTTAAAAATTCATATCGTAAACACATCATACATACTTGCATCTACCGAAAACTTAAACTTTTACCTCATGTGCGGTCTTGGAGCGAACACACCTTCGAGCGAGCCGTCAGTTTGAGTTCAAGCACTCCAACTTGTTCTTGAATCCCTCTAACCTTGGCTCTGATACCAACTTGAATCGCCCCAAATTTAAAACCGTTCAACCAACACGTTAAGTAAGGAAAATCTAGAAAATTTTTCCGATAATTTTTTGACATCATAATATTATAATTTATAACTATTCAAAAAAACGAAGACATGACTAACTTGTTTAGTTACAAGGTTACTCATAAGACTAACTTTTTCCAAAAACGTAATATCATCAAAAGGTTAAACATGTCGGTTGTACATAAAATAAAGACTTGAACTATTCAAGTAATTAACATCGGAAGCGCGAGGTGGGCATACTAAGTGTGCGTTCGTTCCAAGATCGCCATGCCATTTAAGTTGAGGATTTACCTACATCACAATCAAAATTCAAGTTAAGTTCGTTAAGCATAATATTATCTAAATTAGCGAAAACAATGTGATCCGTTTCATTCTTTCATGTCATCTTTCCATTCGCTTGACCCGTCGAAACGGGTCATTAGTTGCTATCACAAGTTCGAGATAAAACATACCATTCATTAATCCGTTAGTAACGGGTTGGGGGGTAGTGCACGGTCCTCCCAACCGCCGGAGTGATCTCACTCCGGGAGCCGCTACCGACCAAGCTAGCTCCGCGGTGACTTCCCCATGCCGAGTTCTTAAACTGGGCGACATATGCCACTCCCAAGACTCGAACCCGGTACCTCTGGGAAGAGGTGGGTGTCGGTGGCCAACTGGGCTACCCCAGTTGGTTAGTAACGGGTTAATTACATTCATAACATAAACTTTCATCAAATCCGTTCACAACGAGCGAATACATTCCTTTCATCCTTTGCACTTACATCAACTTCAACTCGTTAATAACGGATTGAATTATTTCATTCCTTTCTTACATTCCATTATACGGTTCCTTCAAGATGAACATATCATAATAAATTCCCTTCATAAAATTTCATTTCATGTGACCCATTCGTGACGGGTTATGCTATCTACTACATAACTACTATAAACTACCATAACTAAGGTTTTTGTACAAGAACGATAAATAGCAAAATAAAATTTGTATGCATAAGACAACATACCTCGATCTTGTGAGCTTTCCGATTTCCTAGCGTTTGAGCTTTCTTCTTTTACGCCTACATCAACACATCAATTCATTTAACCCAACCAAATATCATTCCATCATTTACATAATTTATCATATGACAACATTATAAAAAATTTCCAAATTTCACATATTTGTTCTCTTAGGCATTTCATCGAACACTTGGCGGGTTTCGCATTAATAGGACACTTAATACAAGTATTTTAAAACATGATTCTACTAATTCATCTAGTAATTCTTCAATAATCAAACAAGTTCTTATGATCCTTTTTATCCTACATCAATTCATCTAATGTCCATGCATCATACACAAGATCAACCATCAAGATTTCAAGGTTATACATGATTACTTCAATTTTGATCATCCTACATTCATGAAAATTTCATATCAAATGGGTTTATGCAACAATTCCTTTAAATGATAAAAATCAAACATAAACCTTATTCTATAGTGAAATCCTACTTCTAATTACACATATCATAACATGAACTCATGATTGGGTTGAAGCCCAATTCCTACAATTCACCAAATCAAGAAATTCAACTTACCACTTCACTATATGAGCTTAGATGATCGAAACTTGAGTTCATGCAATCTATTATCTTTGAGATTTCCTTCTAATTTGGTTGAATTAGCAATTTGGGTTGAACCCTTGTTCCTCACTGCCTTGATCGATCCCCAGACACACACACAGTGTGTGTTTTATTTTCCCTTCTTTTTAATATTTTGAGTTTTAACATTTACACATCTGGCCCTTCTAGTTTGTTCATTTATTTAACTTAGTCACTTCTCATTATATTACTAGTAGTTGTAACATTTCCATTAACTAAGTTAAACCTTCACTTAGTTTAACTTATATGTCTAATAAGCCTTTTTGGGGTGTTACAGAAGAGAATCTGATTATGACTTGTTAATATCATATTATAAAAGAAATGGGTGTATAATTTTTGGTTAAATTTGACTGTGAATCATGATTTTGGAAAACAGAGCATCAGAAAAAAACAGAGTATCAGAGGCAGGGGATCAAAGAAGGTGGGGGTGGGATTAACGCGCCACTAAGGGTAATTAGTGTGCTAATTAAATTTAAAACGTTTGTAAATTGTTGGCATATAGCTGTCACTTGGTAAGGAGTGTGGGCAATTTAAGTAACTGGGGGGTGATTTCTTTTGAACATAGAGATGGTTGTCCAAACTAGTTGCTAGAGGCGGTGATGGTTGTGGCAGAGGGTGGTTGTGGCAGTGGTGATGATGGCGGCTGTCGTGGTTGTGGCGGGGGTGGTTGTGGCAGTGGTGGCTGAGTGGTATGGCGGTGAAAGGCGGCGAGGGCGTTGGGTTGGTGATAAAGGTGTTGACAGGCGGTGGGGTTTTATGGTGGTGGTGGAGATGAAGGTGGTGTTGGTTTAGAGAGAGAGAGAGAGAGATTGTGTGTGTGGGGGGGGGGGGGGGGTTGAAGGTGTTGGTGAAATATGGAGATGGTGGTGAAGGGTGCTGAGGGTGGGGAATATGAAGTGGTGGTGGTGGTTTGATTATTGCAGACAAAAAACTAGAAAGTGGAAGAGAGAAAGGGGAGAGGAGGTAGTGGTGGGGCAAGGCTAGGATAAATGTGGCCCCACTTGATTTAAATATATTTCTTTTTAGCTTTAAGTTATTTTTTAATAGCAATGGCGTTTTAGTAATTTCACACCCACTTAACTAAAAAAACTAACATCCATTCGCGCTGGGGACTATCTGGGAACGAAAATTGAAAAGTTGAGGATTATAGAGGTCATTTTAAAAGTTAGGCACTAAAGGTGAAAAAATGCCAAACCATAGGGACTATCCGGGCATTTAACTCTTTTTTTTTCCGTATTTTTAAATTTTAAATTTTTTTTTGATTTTTTTATAATTTTTTATTTTTATTGATTTATTCTCAACACATCTTGATCCGAAACCATCCTGACAATCTTCTTTCTTTTAACCATTTTCACCCAAACCCATTTTAACCAAAATCCATCCTGACAATACAACTAATCCAATCTAACTCATCCATTTTGCCACCTCTACTTAAAATTCAATTTCCACAAATAGATGACCATCCTACAAGTTCTTAAAATAATATTAATGGTGTAATTAAATTTGAATATAAATTGATCATTTGATAATGTTAAACAACAAATAAGTGGAATAACTCTTCAATCCCCATGTAACCGATCAACAAAAGATCAAAACAAAGCGTCAGGTCGGGCTTTGTAAATGAGCTGGGTTGCGTTTCAGTTTGAAGCCGTCGTGGACACGACTTTGAGTTTTACTTTAAATTTAAAACGTATCGACTTCATAAACCAATGAAGCTATGGCTGAGTGGTTCAGTTAGCGCCTATTTTGTGTTAACCTGGTAAGGTCGTAGGTTCGAGTCTCCTTCCTGTTTCTTTATATACTTTTTCTTTTAAATCTTTTAGGAGTTGTTTTATCCAGGTTTCCAGGAGAGGCTTGTGGTGGCTCAGTTGGTTGTGGGTATATACTCATTGTGTAGGGGGTACACCTGGTTTGAAACCCGCCCCGCACCTTATTTTTTTCTTTTGTTTCATTTTCAAGTTTTAGGAAATGCCAATTAGGCCCCTGAGCTTTATTAACTTAATTAACTGAGATAATAACTAATAAACTAACTTAGTTCGTTGTATTAAGTTATAATATGGTTATAAACATTCCAAAACTAACCCCTTAATTTCTCTAACAAGGTTAACTTAGTTTATATTAAATAAGCTAACTTAGTTAGTGGTTTTAAATTATAAAATAGTTTCCATTAATTGCATAATTAATCCCTTAACTTATAAATAACATATATAACTTACTTTTTCTTTTAAATCTTTTAGGAGCTGTTTTATCCAGGTTTAAAACAGAGGCTTGTGGCTCAGTTGGTTGTGAGTATATACTTGTTGAGTGGGGGGTACACCTGGTTCAAAACCCGACCCACACCTTATTTTTTTCCTATGTTTCATTTTCAAGTTTTAGGAAATGCCAATTAGGCCCCTGAGCTTTCTTAACTATATTAACTGAGATAATAACTAATGAACTAACTTAGTTCATTGTATTAAGTTATAATATGATTATAAACATTACAAAACTAACCCCTTAACTTCTCTAACAAGGTTAACTTAGTTTATAATAAATAAGCTAACCTAGTTAGTAGTTTTAAATTATACAACAATATCTATTAATTTCAAAATTAATCCCTTAACTTATAAATAACATATATAACGTCGTTAAAGCCTCCCTTTTATAATTTTAACCAACTACCCGATATTCTTTATACGACTAATCCTTTTTAATCGGGTTTTTACCCATCGTGTAACCAACATAAATTAATAAAACAATATAAATAACCAAGTTTTGATATTAAGATATACCAAGTTAAATGATAAAAAATTTTGACATTATATAATCTATCCTATCTAATAAATGAAGATTTTGGGTTGCCACGTGGCATCCTTAACAATCCACCATTTTGGAGGGAAGTTTTTCTACAATTTTGGGATTTATTAAAAAGATTAATTATAACTAACTAATTAAGTAAACAAAAAATCTGGATAAATCCGACATTCCCGTTCCAGTTTGTTTTGTTAAAGATTTATTAAAAGGATTAAAAAACTAATTAATTAATTAATTAAGTAAACAAATAACAATAATAATATAGATAAATCCGCCATTCCCGTTCCTGATCGACACTCACAATTCAATTTGAATCCCTAAATAACTGACGTTTCAATTTATATCGTTCAATTCCCTCTCAATTGCATACAAACCCCATTCGCGAAACATCAGGTTCATCCCGTTTTCATATTTCAAATTTACATCGACTATATATGTTAGTCAATGTCGCTATATATAAGTGACTGGTGTTATCATTTAACTCTCTACTGCTTAATACGGCTCTCCATTGCGATTTTCAGCTTAAGATTTCAGGTAAGAATCGTTTTTTTTTTTTTTTTTTTTTTTTTTTTGTTATTTGTTTAATTAGTGTTAGGTAAATCTTTTGTTCTTACTATTAAATTTAGAAATAGGAATTGATTTGTATTTGTCCGGTTTAAGGTTCTTTTGTTGATATGATTACCGTTTTCTTAGGTTGAGACTTGAGATTTAGGATTCTTTTACGGCTATATGAAACCATATTATTGTTTAGAGGTCTGTACATGATTCCGATTTTAGTATATATCATATCATAATTGAACTGTTTGTATAAAAGCAGGCCATTGAAGTGCAAAAAATGAGTGGGTTGGGAAACTAGACAAATTTGATATGGATCAAACGGATAACAATTTAGTAGGGTTCAAAGTGGTTGGGTTGGGTTGGGTTGGCACGAACCAGTTCACAAATTGTGTTCATGCAGTTTCTCAAAGAATCTCTTTACTAGGAAATTGAGTGCTCTTTGTCTTTATAGACAATCCACACTTTAATAATAATATTTTTCTATCTATTATGCTTCTATTTTTGTGTTACATCTAGAATAAGTAACTCTTCTGTATATCATAAATAAAAGGCTCAACACAATTCTAGATACCATATTTTTTCTACTCTTTAAAGTTTTTTTTTGATTAAACCCATATTATTTCTTTAACTGACATTGACTTTTATAAAAATAGCTTCATAACATCAATACATTAAAAAATAACTATGCTAGAGTTGTTTGAAGAGTGGGTGATTTTAATCCTCCATGCTAGAAAAGGACATCGACGATAAGCAAATTCGTGCTTTACATTTTGTACTTTCTAAAAAAGTTTACGAATTTTTTAAAACAAGTGCTCCTTGCTATCCTTACCGATTTCCATAAAATTACTCTTACTACTATATTTTTTATGCAACTTTTTGGATGCAATGATATTTTCTTATTATAAAATCTCTCCTCTTTTTTATCATAAGTTTTTATAAAATATATAACAATATGTTAATCGACTTCGAAAGCAAGCATCAATCAAATGAAATAAGAAGACCGGTGAAGCAATTGGTGTGGTTGGTAAGTTTTAAGATAGTTTTGAAATATCGTTTTACAATTTGTAAATATTTGGTTAATTCTAACTATATATATTATTTTTATTCAACCCGTGTAATATACGGGTTTCTAACCTAGTAATAGTTATATATACAATTTATAACAATTTATAAAAAGTATGATATTTCTTATTATATAATTTCACAACAATTTAAAGTAATACAACGAGTATAGATCCAATGTTTTCCACCAGACTTGCCCTTCTCAACCTGAATAAAATACCCTCGCCCTATACGATGCGTAGGTACGATATACTTCCAATATTTGGCTGGCGACCAATCACTGGCTTTTGATAAATTTGTCCTATAGGAGTTGTAGTATAGGGTTGACGTATACGGTGTGTACAACCCTGTACGTCTCATGTAGGGCACCGTGGGATGTCCGAATAAATAGGGGAGGGGGTGTCCAGATAACCAATCCCTATTTTAATTATATATCTTTGTATTTTAAATGTATTTCAATAAATCAACAACAAAATATGGAACTTTAGGTTGAAACTGGCAATAGTGCAACACAGTATGTTTTATGAATGATACGTTAGATGGAGACTCTGAATGCTCGTTAACAATTAGATCTGGTGTTCGGATTAGAGGATGTTTTCAGTGGTCTCGCTCCTGAAGTTGTGCGACTCTTGAATCGGGTTCAAAAAGTCGTTAATAGTAATTCTACGTCGCTAAAGGTTTCAAACTTTGTATTTAGTAGAATTGGTTTTTCTATTCAAAAGGGGGTGGCGGCACAACTTGTTGCCCGACTACCTGCCATTGCTTTGTAATTGTCTTTTTTCGTGTGGAATGATATCGTTTATTAGTATGTAAAAAAAAAATCAAACATGAATTGTATGAAATATATGAGCGAGTAGGATACATAAGTCAACATCAACAATGAACGCCTATTTTATTGAAATTTGGATTGAATCTGTTGAACGACCTTGCTGTCAACTTGAAAGGCCTTTGCAAGAATATCTCCAGCGATATCAGGGTTCGATCCAAACCCAGCATTTGTAATTGTAATGACACCTGGATTTTGACTGCTCAGAGCAGCAATTGCAAGAGCATAGCCATTTCCTACGTTTTGCTGGAAATGAATCAGACCTTCCAGGAACACGAAAACATCTCCCTTCTGAAGCAGTTTTGTGAATAAACGTTTTTCAGGGTTTGATGTGACAAAACCTACTAGAAGACTTCCTTCAATGATAGCCAATATTTCTATGGCTCGAGGATGCGTGTGTCGCAACCCCCGACCCCTAACCTAGGAACGGGTGGCCGCGAGCCAGTATCAGTGGTATCGATGTTTATCAATTTGGCAGCGGAATTTACATCACGACCGTAGTTAGGAAATATTTTATCAGAGTAAAATACCACATTTTTATAATAATCAATACATGGGAAATTCCCACGTTTTCATTACAAACATGTTTATAGGGATAAACCCTAATTTGTTGAAATAAAACATTTTTTTATTTAGGTAACTTTTATAGCCACTTTTACAAGCCTTCAGTGCTGTCCAGCTGGCTTCTAATTTGGCTTTCACATTTTGTTACCTGAAACGCGTTTAAAAACATTTTGTCAATGGGAAACACTGGTGAGTGAATCCCAATTTAATCAAAACAGTTTTATCATTATACAATATTGAGAGCGATTACAATGTTTATATCTACACAGTTACTCATTCAGTACTGTCAATCCTGACTGGTGGGTCATATTACTCATTGGCTATCTCTTTGTCCAATGGTAACGTATTCCACATTTTGTATACCAGCAATAATTGAAGAATTACAAAGACTCAATCACTGCTAATTATATTTTAAAACATTTAAGGTTTTGTAAAAACAGTTTACAAAATGGAGATTACTCACTAAAAAGGTTTACACAAAAAGAGGATTACTCACATTGCTACTTTAGGTATTTTTCCTGTGATTTCCTGGTTATTATCTATTAATTAAAACAATGCACACACGTTAGTATAATAACCCATTTTTACATTAGTTATACCATCCCCAAGACAGAACTCCAACGACTACGTCGGGCAGAGCCTCGACAGCCGTTACGGAGCACTAAATCAATCGGGCAACGTATCTAATACGTAACCAAGGGTTAAAATACTTACAACGAGGCAGAGCTTCGTTATATTAGTGGGTATAATGCCCGAGTATTACTTATACTATAGAGAAATTGAGAGAGAATTGAAACTTTTGAACGATGGAAACTGAAAGCCTGAGCTCCCAATTTATAGGGGTGCTTCGGCAGTCCCTCGCGCCCCGCGAAGGATACGCAAGGGGCCTTCGCGCCCCGCGACGTAGGTCGGGTAGGCCCTAGCTTGAGCCAGTCATCGACTAGCTTTGAGATAATTGGGGACACGTGGCAGCTCCGGGGGCGGCCCTGTGGCCTAGCTGTCGCGGCCCGCGAGCGCCCTTAACTTCTTGTTTTTTTTTTTTTTTTGCAAAAATAAAGTATTTAGGGCAACTTTGTATAAAAACATGTAAGCCCTTTATCAATCTGTCTTCGAGTGCGGACGCCTGTCTGTAGTTCTCCAATGATCAACTCCTCTGGATGATATGAAAGAGTTCATGGCATTACTTCGCCTGGAACATCTACATCACCTTCCAGATTAGTAACATTCTGATTTGCATCTTGTTCACTGACTGGGTTTGTTTGACTTGAGATCTGAATTTGCTCCCCCTCAGAATCTGTTGGCCACGAACAAATTGATCAGATTATCTGGTATTTTTTCTGAGGCAAAAAGAGCAAAGAGATGGGATCCTGACAGGGATTGTTATCTTGACCCCTATGGAAACATTGCTGTTGATCATAACACTCTTGATGTGAAAACCATAATCCAATAGTATAAAATTGAAGATGATTATTGGCAGAAGAAATGGTGGGGAAGCGGAGAAGATGAAGAGAAAGAGAAGAAGGAGAAAGAAGAGAAAGAGAAGTCAAAGAAGATTGACACTGGGATCATTGACACGACTCAAAAGTTGAATGCTGAAAACATGGGAAAGATGGCTGACAAGGTGCTAGCAGCTAAGACACTAGAAGTAGATTCTAAATCCGTCTCTGAGTCTAAAAGCCAAGTCAGTTCAAACACATCAACGACTGAGTCAGGTAAGAAGGTCAGTGGTGATGTTGACTGCAAAAATTGCATCAAAGAATGCAAGGTTTGTAGTACAAACACTTATCTCAAAGGTAAGAAGATTGAGGATATGACTACTAAAGTCAGAAGTGTTGAGGATCAAATCCTTGATCGTGATAAAATGGTGAAAGCTTCAACTAAACGATTAAAAGAATTAACTATCAAAATTGAAACTGATAAAATTGATCAAGAAAAGGTTAGGAAAGAAAATGAGAGGTTAGTTCTTGAAAATCGTCAGATCACTGAAAAATTTGAGAAGCTTAAAAGCACGATTAAAGATAATGATGATAGAAACGGTAAAACTTACAAAGAAAATTGCCAATTGCAATGTGTTTTGAGAATCAAAGAAGAATTAATAAACAAACAATTGGATGAGATTGCTAAATTGAAACTTCAGTTTGAAGAAGCTAAGATTGAGAATGAACGAATCAATTTGAAATTGAACAGTTACAACTCTGCAAGCTTTGTTTTGCAACACATTATTCCCAAACCCATCGGGAAAGACAAAGCAGGCGAAGATGTATACTGTGATGGAACTAGGGTTGGGTTTCATTAAGTTCCACCACCAGTTCTAGACAATTATTCGAAAAAACAATCTGGGTTGGTTAATCTTGAGGAAGAAAATGATGTGAAACTTCCTGATTCAATTGATGTGACATTTTCTTCATCATCATCTGATGATAGTGTTCAGACAGAGATTGTTAAAAGCACAGCTGAAAGTGTTTTGAATAGTGATTCAGCTTGAGATGATGAATGTTTCTTGAACAAATACATTCCGAAACAAAAGTCCAAAAACAACTTAGGTGATGAACCGGGTCTTGTGATGTACAAGATGGCTGGATTTGATAAGTTGTATTCGGATTCTGAGTTTCCTCTTGAGAATGTAAATGTTTCAAAATTGACAAATGTTTTCAAAATGGTTGAAATCGATTTGTCTGAAGTAAAGAGTTTAAAACAAACAAAAAGGCAAATGAATTTTGAGAAAGATAAAGCTTACTACAAGAAACTTGTAGTTCCACCACGTTTTTATAACAACAATCGAAACAATTGGTCGGGTGGATATCAGGGTGGTAAGAACTATCAAAGGAAAAATGTTCAAAACAAAAGGTTTGCTGAGAAGCAAGTGTTTGTGAACAGTTCAAATTCACTTTCTGATGAGGAAAATGAAATCTTTTCGAAATCAAATGAAGAATTTTTTGCGAAGAGGACCTCACAACCTCATTCTGAAGGCACAAGTCGGGTAGTTGATACTCGTACATGTTTTAGATGTAACAAAGTTGGTCACATTGCAAGAAATTGCACCAACTCCAAGCCTAAGACTGAAGTTGTTGAGAATCGAAAGAAGAAGGTTGAAGCAAAAGGAAAAGCTCCAATGGTTGTTGAGAAAGTTTTGAAAACTGAGAAAACAAAAGTCAAAATTGAACCAGTTAAGAACTTGGTAACTAAAAATGACAAATTTTATAAATGGGTTGCATCATCTCAACAAACATGGAAGCCAAAAGTTGTTGATAAACCAAAGGTTTCAGTGTCAGAAAAACAATCGTCTTCTACCACACCGGTAAAGATGGATGTTCCTTTGGATTATTATGAAAAATTAGAGAAACAATCTTCTACTTCATCAGAGAAGAAGAATGTTCAAAAGAAAAATCAACCAACCGGTCAACTTAAGATAGATGAGTTTTTCTTATACAAAAAGGTTGAGGTTGGATCAGATGAAAGTTTGAAAATGAATGATAAAAATTTTCCGCCACTGTACAATGCTAAAACTCACATTAAAGTCAAGTTACCCGAGTCAAAAGAGGCTTGGGTAGCATCAAAATCTAACTAAAGATTTTGGACTTGCCGGAGCTTCCTAGTTGGTAATCGTGAAGTAGGAATCGGCATCTTTATTGAATTATTTGTGATATGTGCAGGAACTTCCGAGAACTATTTCACGATGGATTATGGATAGTGGAACGTCTCGACATATGACAGGGAAGACTGCATTGTTGTATGATGTTAGAAATTTCAATGGAGGATATGTGGGATTTGCAGGAAACCAAGGTGGTAGAATTGTCAGTGAGGGAACGTTATCCAATGGGATTGTTACGTTTGAAATAGTTAACTACATTGCTGAGCTGGAGAAAAATCTGCTAAGCAGTTCGCAGATTTGTGACAGAATGTATACCACTCACTTCACAGACAAAGAATGTTTGATTTTGAAGCCAGGATTTGTTATCCCTGAAGAATGGATTATCATGAGGGCACCAAGAATCAATGATCTGTACGTGTTGGACATGAGCGTAGCTACTACAACCACGGGTCAGGCTCATTGTTTTGTGTCTAGAGCAACAGAGAGAATCGAAGTTGTGGCATAGGAAGATGGGGCATATTCATTTACGAAAAATGAATCATCTGGTGCATAATGATTTGGTTCTTGGAGTCAATATCAAAGGTTTTCATCTGGAAGGGGAGTGCATTAGTTGCATCAAAGGAAAGCAGAAGAAAAAGTCACACCCTAAAAAGCAAGTCAATTCAGTTTCCAGACCGTTAGAGAGACTTCATATGGATTTGTTTGGTCCAGTAAACGTCAAAAGTATTATAGGGGATCTCTACTGTCTTGTGGTTACTGATGATTATTCCAGATTTTCGTGGGTATCATTCTTGAAGTCGAAAGATGAAACGTTTGATAGTTTGATGGCGTTGTTCCGAAAGATTGAAAATCTGTACCAAAGGCGTATCAGAAGAATTAGAAGTGATAATGGTACTGAATTCAAGAACAATATGTAACACCTCAAAAATTTACGTCCTATAATGTCTTGACACGTGTCATAACCTTTGAACGTATGAAAGAATGTTCTTAAAGGACTAAAGTTGACAAACAATGAAACTGTGTAAATATAAGGGTTCAAAGTGTCAACAATGAATAAATATACTTTACAATAACCCTACATGATGTTTATAACCTTAAACGAATGGATCATGGATCATACGAAGCGAATTGTGAAAGAAAGTGTGAGATTACAAACTACAGGGGTTAAATGTGTCAACATGTTAAAGATATACCTCTGAGTGACCTTATAGCAAACCCGAAGCCTTGTAACGATTAATTATGCTCAATAGAATGCACCATAAAAATTTCACCAAGTTTCGTTGCCGTATGAGAAAGTTGTGATAAAATTCGTGTGTGAGGGTTAGAATCGTCAACAGTGAAAATTAGGGCTTTTCGGGTGATCACAAAGTTACCCGAGGACTTCACAAAGATGGTATAAGTCTTGAAGCCCTTATAAATCAATTTAGAGGGTTTATAATGCAAGAAACAAGGTGAAAGCGACGTTTAGGAGGACCGGGGACTGAAAATGCAATAACTGAAAACTTGAAACCTGAAGACATGTCCCAGGCGGCCCGCGTTGAGATCTGTCAAACGGGAGGCGGGCCGCGTCCGACCTGCAGATGCAGAAAAAACCCACAGGTGGCTGTATCAGCCTTGTAACCGACTTAAACTTCAAGATTTCGATTCTATGGGCTGCCTAAAGTGGTTTATAGCCTATAGAGGACATATGTACTGATCCTTGAACATTGGTAGACTCATTTGGCATCCATCTAATATGATCAAAGTTCATATAAAAGTCACAAAGTGGCAACATACAACCACACTTCATTTCTGAACATTTTGAGGAGCACAAGAGCTGATACAAGACTTCCAAATCATCCAATAGACTCATGTAAGTATCCTTGACCCTTCTAAATCAAGTTATGCTTAGTTTATAGCCTAGAAATCAAACCGTCGTAACTACGGTTTGACTTAATGATAAAACACAAACGGTTCAGGGTTTTGTCGAAACGAAATTTGTTATAAGTTGGTAATCATGTGGACTTTAAACCCTTAAAAGGGCACCCACTGATTCCAATCCTAACTAGGTCGTTTGTCGAGTCAAACGTTGTCCGAAAAAGTTAACAGAAATGGTATTTTCGATTTAACGCATGATTAACGATGTAAAAGGCGTATCACCTATTTTATCATTCTTATAAACTGATAATAAGCATAAAAACTCGTCTAAGCTTGTTTGATTCGACAACTTTCTGTTTTGAACCGATTCGGAACCGAAAGACGCAAAAGTTTGACTTTTGTTTTGACCTCAGTTCTGACCCGGTTTAGATAGGTTTAGACATGCCTTAAAGTTTCAGTAGGACCCAGTTACATGTGTGTATAACCCTCTGCGTTTATACCACATAAATCCTTAATTTTCCGACGTTTCCGTTAATCGCCTAAATATTGACCGTAATGCCCTTATGACTATAAAACGAGAATTTTGGAAATGTGAAAGTACAATAATCTTAGTTACTGATTTTTAAACATGTCTGTAAATTTTCACATCAGTCGGAGGTGTAGATTAGGAGTTATGCTTAATGACGTAATTATAACGCTTCTTAGTAATTAATCGGTGTCATTAGCGTAAAGCCTATCTAAATCCCATTTTTGACACCAAACCATTTACCCACTGATGTAATATAATATTTTGGGATTTTTGAAGATTTTTAATTATTTTTAAACAGATCATAACCTAGGATTATCGCCTTAATTCGGCAAATACCGAATATGCCCTTTTCGGCCATAAAATGAGTTTTACAAATCCTTTTGACACCAATCCAATTGCTACTGATTTCAAATAACAAACGAAGTGTTTTGAACCTTGTAAACTGACCTGGAAACTCAGAATACTATTTTAACCCGTAAATCGCTTAAAATGGCGTTATACCCATATTAAGCGCATAGTAAGGGTTTAAAACCATTTTGCCACATATGACTTAACACCAACTGTTATACCAAGTTAAAATAAACTATTTTACTGATTTATTCAGACCCGGATCACAGAAGCTTAATTGTTCCCTTTTATAATCTTTAAAATGACCAAAATACCCCTAAGGGGCTTATTATGAGATTAAATTCGTTTTAGGCATAATGGAAGGTATCCTAATGATATCACAACATATTTAAGGCATGTTAACTTAGGAAACCTGTTTAGGACTCTTATGGTTACCCGTTACGCTTCATACGCGTTCGGTTCGGTTTATGTAACTAGTTTACATAAATTAGCCGAAACGGGTCAAACATTATCGGTTTTATCTCAAAATCCAGAATGTATATAATATACCCATATTATACAAGTCTCCAAACTTTTCGGGTCTAAATCACATTCTATTCCAGTCTTCGCCTTATTATGCGTTTGAACCGTATCTTCCTTTTGATAACTAACTGGTCTAAGTCATGACTTAATTAAAGACCCGTTAGGATTCTAATAGTTATTAAAAACCTTCGTTCCAGATTTAGGAGCCCAGTAAAAGCTATCTATACTTGCTGATTTGATACGGATGGGATTGAATTTATATTTAGCTCAGGTAAATACTTTTAACTTATTTCTCTATACGGGCTTGGGGTACGGTATATAAAATACCGCTTGGTCGGGCATTGAATCTTTAATTGTATGGTGGTTAAAGTATTGAGATGTTCCGTTTAATTTGTTTTGTTTGCTTAAAGCCTTTGGGGGTTAATGACCGTTGTCCCGGATATCCCTGGCATCATTTTACGAAATGGCCACGACCTTAGCACACAGGTGTAGGCGTACACCTGTCAGTGTCTCATAAATAAAGTGGTGTGTCCATTAATCTTTAACCCGGCTCGATCCGGGCTACTGAACGCATTTGTATGGTGGTTAAAGTATTGAGATGTTCCGTTTAATTTGTTTTGTTTGCTTAAAGCCTTTGGGGGTTAATGACCGTTGTCCCGGATATCCCTGGCATCATTTTACGAAATGGCCACGACCTTAGCACACAGGTGTAGGCGTACACCTGTCAGTGTCTCATAAGTAAAGTGGTGTGTCCATTAATCTTTAACCCGGCTCGATCCGGGCTACTGAACGCATAAGGAACATGTAAATCCTTTACAAGTTTATATATTTAAATAATTATCCCAAGTTATAAAATATTATTTGTGCCATGTGCATTCAAATCAATCATTTTTAAAACCTTTTCAAAATGAGTCGGTTGATTGTATTTACCAGTGTAAACTGACGTATTTTCCCAAAAAGGCTAAGTGCAGGTACTAATCAGAATTGGCTGGCTACTCCTAGCATCAATAAAGAGTCTCGCAAGCTTAGATGCCTAAAGTCTGTTGAACAGTGTTATTTTATTTTCGATCCGCCTGTGGATCCTTTACTTCCGTTGTAATATTGTGATGTTACATTATTCGGATGGTAATATATATATCCTTTTGCTTCCGCTGTGCATTTATATATTGTGTTGTTTGACTATGATGTTGCCAACCACGTCACGTTACTCCCCTACCGGGCCAACCGGTAATACGTGGAAATTCGGGGTGTGACAGGTTAGTATCAGAGCCAACATTGAGTGAATTAAACACTAGCTTTTTGTGTTTAATCTCAATGACACATTAGCACATTCCTTGACCTTTTGAGTCTAGACTTAAGATAGGAATATTCTCAATCCTTATCTGGAAATTCTGCTTTCAAATTTTTATTTTGGATGCGTCGCCAAGCGAAGAAGCCGTAATAATAATCCTCCACACCCGGAGCCTTAATTTGCTGACCTTCGTACAGCGGCTAGGACGAAACATGCAACCAAGGAGAAAGCATTCAGAAATAAAATGAAGAAGAAACTCCTTTTGCTAAAGATCGTTCCCTTAATAGTCCTTCTAAGGACATAATTACCTTTCAGTTCCTTCGAGGACAACATTATTCCTTTCAAGTCCCGTCTAGGGCACATCGGAAATTTTTAATTTTATAGTGGAATAATTAACTTTAAATCTTCATTCAAACATTTCTTTTATAAGATCTACCTTTATATATATTGGCAAAATCTAAAAAGGACAAGACCTAGCCATGTGTCACATTAAGACAAGGCCAAGACGGTAGTTCCACAATTAGATTCAGATCCTCGTTAACATTTCAATTTAGGATTGCTCTGCGATAAATATTAAAAGAATCTTAAGAGTGAAACCTAGCCTGAGTGTCATTATAAAGACCTGGCCAAGATGGTAAGACCTGTTTAAAAGATTTAAATCCTTGTTAACTCCTAAGAGCGTGTTAGCACTCTTGACAAATGTGATTTGAGGAAATCACAATAGTCATTCTTATTATTGGATTCTTCAAAGATTCCTAACCCAATTTAATGATCTCTGAATCATGGGTTTAGATCATCACTTGAAATGATCATATTTGACCATACGTGGTAATATAACGCCTACGGGCCCTGCTCATTTCCATATGAGCCAAAAGATAGTGGTAGCAATGACTTCCTGTCAGATAAAGGTAATGAACTAGGTTCAAACCTTCATGCTTTGATTCTCTGAAATCATAGCTTATAATTTATAAACGTCCTTGTGACTAGGCCTATTGTGCCAGTATACCTTCATGCTTTGATTCTCTGAAATCATGGCGTATAAATTAAACTTGTCTACGCGACTAGGCCATTTGTGCTATTACTAACTTATAAATTAGGATTCATGATAAAAATCCTGAATAAAATAAATATCATTCCTTTCCTGCCAATATAGATATTAAAAGAGAATCTTAAAAGATTTGACCTAGCTTAAATGTCATTGAAGACCTAGCTAAGATGGTAAAACCTGTTTAAAAAGAGATTCAGATCCTTGTTAGCATCTGAAAATGTATTAACACTCCCGACAACCGTGATGCTATAAAAATCACACTTGTCATCCTTATATTAAGAATTTTTCCAAATTTTTTTTAGCGTAAATGATCAATAGGAATCATGGCTGGTAAACGTCGAAAATGAGGTACGCATCAAAACATCCATTTGGGATGTATATATACGAGTAAAGATGAATACATGAAAAAGATAGTTTTATTTCATAACTTCTTGTCAAGACAATGAACTATGAAATTTTCCGACCCAAAGGAATCATCGATTATGTTTTAAAATTTCCCCAGTGACAAGGCCTCTGGGCCATCATAAGTCCTTTGGAACAAGCCCTTGTGCTATATATAAAAGATGTCAGTATGAAATTGGCAGTCGTGACTTATGTCCCCTGTCTAATAAATATGAAGGATTATATTCCGCTTAAATGCCAAAGATGGTTTATTTAAACTTAGGCAAAACATAATCAAATAAATTGAATTCTATCTATTGGCCTATATGGTTTAATTGCGCCATGGCTATTTATTCATCAAATTCGACAATTCACTATATGATTAAACAAATTGTTTCTACTTGGATAATAGCCTTCAAAGCTTCACCATGGCTGACTCCTCTGAAGCTCACCATCATCCAGTTAATCAGAATGATGAAGTAAGACTGAACTTAACAAGAACCGAGTTACAGGCTATGTTAAATACGGCCATAAATAAGTTGTGGATCGCGTGCTGAGGGATCACAAACGAAAGGGCAATGATACCCCAATTCAAGGTTGTAAAAAGGGTAAGACCGGTTCAAACTATAACCAGTCCAAGCCAAAGGAGGCTAAACCCGAATGTAAGAATTGCGGGAAAAAGAGGCACTTCAGTAAATGTATATATGAATAGATCAGGGGATGTGGTATCTGTAAAGAGATGAATCATAAGACCCATGAATGCAAGAAATTGAAAAACAACCAACAGTCGGGTGAAAAACCCAGATGCAAAATCTGCAAGAAACAGCACTTCGGGAAGTGCAGGTATGGATCGAACTCGCATACACAGTCGAGAACTTTTGCATGTGGGATATGCAAGTCCAAGGGACATAAGACCTTGGACTGCAAGAAGATGGAGGACACAACCTGCTATGGTTGCAATGAAATAGGGCACATCAAAACTAACTGCCCTAATAAAATAAAGAAGTCTGGCGAGGCTAAGAAGACCAAAACCGAAAACTCTCGAATGGGTACTCAAGAGGCTATCCAAGATGACAAGGTCACAACAGGTACTTTCTATATCAATAACGCTCATGTTAGAGTATTATTTAATTCAGGTTCAGATAAGTCTCTCATAGACAATAGATATTGTAAATCATTAAATCTGCCTGTTAAAAAAAAAAAAAAAAAAAACTCTAAGCGTTAAGTATGAAGTAAAATTGACCGATAATACCTCAGAGACTGCTCCAGCAATATTAAATGGATGTTTTATATCCATTAGGAATTACCCTTCTCCGCTGTCCTTGTTTCGTTAATAAGAGGACTCGATATAGTAATAAAAAATCGATGGTTTGTCTTGAAAATCAAGCCCATATTGTGGGTGATAAGAAGCAATTAATTATCAAGACTCCTTATGAGACAACCCTCATAATTACATGCATCCGTGCGATTAATTAATATTAAACATAAAAAAAAGGTGGACTTGGCCGTCCCCGGAATCGAACCTGGGTCTAGGCCGCACCCTTTCGTGCGCCTAGCCAACCGAGCTAGGTGCCTAGTTTGTGAAATTTCCATTTTGAATAAATATAAGCACACGTACAATAAATTCCATACTTCTTACTACAATCACCTACTTATCCTTCTTAGGTTGACTAAGCACTTGGTGAATTCGGTATTTAATACCAAAACTTCGAGTATGAAAAAAACTCAGAAAGAGATTTCAATAATAAAAAAGGGGGCCATGGATTTCAAGAAAATTGATGGATGAAGTAGAAACCATCAGGTATATCAGCGGTTATGCTGGAAAGAACCTGGTAAAGCATACATCACAGTCATTTGATGACAATACCCTAAATTAGTGAGGACATTAAGGAAATCCTCAAGAAAGATCATATTATACATTGTGGAATGGTACAAGTTTTAAGGACCTTATTAGAAAAACCTAGTATCCGTTTCGCGAAAAAGGAAAAGACAGAATAAGAATTTTCTGACTCTCGCTATAAAAGTTCTAGACAGTCGACAGTATGTCGCAAATTTTAATTCATTGGCTAAGAGAGTACCCTATTCAGTATACCCAAAAATCTAAGCTTAAGGCACATAATTATTAGTGATTAGCATTGGCAATAAGAGGGCACACAAAGGTTTCAAAAACCTACTCATTAAAAATCCATTATGGATCTACCTCAGCTACCCACGTTATAATGATTAAGAAGTAATCAGTCAAAGCTGAGACTGCCTAAAGTTATCTAAGATTTTACAGCTAAGTTTAGAAGGATTAATAATGGAGGCGTTAACCCTCCTGTTGAATAATTAGAGACAGCTCTCATTAGGAATTTCACCAGATAAATCCTTATTTGTGATTTTATTGCTAGAAATTACAAGTGGTTTCTGGTGCTGTTAAGTCTCTCATAAGACCATAAACTTAGCAAACTTTTAGAAATTTTTCTCTGTGAGAACCCCAGATGTTAAGTATAAGGTAAAACCTTCGGGCAAATCATAAGAACCATTTCTTTTGTTCTTATCAGAAACCTTCAGTCGTAGAATTTTAAAAGTATCCTTTCTCTAAAAGGAAGTGCGACAGTGTACATAGTAGATATCTCTTTAATCTCTATCGATTCCGAATACCAGATGGTATGATAAAAGCTCCATATGAGGATTGGTGTATCTTAATAAGTTCCATAGATTGCTTCCATGCCTGATCAGTATGGAGGTTTAATACATGGGACCACAAAGATATTCCGATGGTCATAGAGTACTAAAGTCAACTAATGGTATTCAAAAGAGATGTCCAGAATGGAATTGTCCAAGTAAATGTTCCCGATTAAGGAATTTGTGGACTAGTAACATGAATGTGTCACTTATTTGACACAAGCAATTATGGGTGAACTGGAGCCCGAGATATGGAAATCTCTCTGTAACCTCCTTGTATCTTGATTATCTTCTCCTAATATTAACCTGTTTACCCCTGAGAGGCAGGTAGAGTTAAGGTTTAAATTCTGTTTAAGACTGTGTTATTATGAAATCTCCAAGACAGCTAGTACCATTTTGGCAGAATTGAAAACCCTGGTCAAATAAGTTTTAAGATATAGATTCATATAGCCTAACTCAATATCCTGAGAGTTCGGTATAGTTAGATATGAAAGACGGTTCATCTTGCTTATGCATTTTTACCGCAACCCAAATTAGGCAACGATTAAGGATTTGCCATCAGCTGCCCAGGACTGTCGATTTGTTCGACTCACGACAAGGATTAGCTATTCCTTAAAATTAGTTAAGCAGTGGTTAGAATAACCATCTCACCTTAAGATAAGTTTTTTTTTTATAACAGTTGATAAATAAGCTTTTCTATAATAATTGATATGTAAGTATTAAGGCTACTCCTTTGGAGACCTTGTATAGATGGAATGTTAAATGTCTAGTGTTAGATAGAGAATTGGTAAGTCCAATTATCAAGATCTGAAAGTTGCCTGGGGGACAACAAATAAGATTATACAAATCCATAATCGATGTAGGTTGCCAGTATACGGCAAGAAATCAAGGAGTTATGAAAATAGCAAACTTCCTAAGTTCTTGTTAAGGAATATGGTTTAACAAAAGATATCACCCAGGAAGGGTGTACCAAATTTGTGAAATTATCAGGCTAGTTAAGCTCTGAATATATGGAAATCATTCGAAGGAAATCGAATGTATCAAGATCAAGTAGCTTGTAAGCTAAAACCTATTTAAGGAGTTTGACGGAGCTCGCAATACATTGCACACTAGTGACTGGAGGATGTGTTCCGCCAATAAGTCAAGAAGCACTATCACATAATGATATGCAGAATTTTGATGTGATGAGCATCCTGTATCGATTGAGGATCGACAGGTCAAGAAGCTCCAAAAGGATACATACGCCTAATATAAGAGTCGATTTGGGAGCTTGGAAAGACTCCAGATATGTCATAGAAGTTAAGTCCATTATACTTCCATCATTTTAACAAATCTCGAGGTCGAGATTTCTTTTAAGGGGGTGAGGATGTAACACCTCGAAAATTTACGTCCTATAATGTCTTGACACGTGTCATAACCTTTGAACATATGAAAGAATGTTCTTAAAGGACTAAAGTTGACAAACAATGAAACTGTGTAAATATAAGGGTTCAAAGTGTCAACAATGAATAAATATACTTTACAATAACCCTACATGATGTTTATAACCTTAAACGAATGGATCATGGATCATACAAAGCGAATTGTGAAAGAAAGTGAGAGATTACAAACTACAGGGGTTAAATGTGTCAACATGTTAAAGATATACCTCTGAGTGACCTTATAGCAAACCCGAAGCCTTGTAACGATTAATTACGCTCACTAGAATGCACCATAAAAATTTCACCAAGTTTCGTTGCCGTATGAGAAAGTTGTGATAAAATTCGTGTGTGAGGGTTAGAATCGTCAACAGTGAAAATTAGGGCTTTTCGGGTGATCACAAAGTTACCCGAGGACTTCACAAAGATGGTATAAGTCTTGAAGCCCTTATAAATCAATTTAGAGGGTTTATAATGCAAGAAACAAGGTGAAAGCGACGTTTAGGAGGACCGGGGACTGAAAATGCAATAACTGAAAACTTGAAACCTGAAGACATGTCCCAGGCGGCCCGCGTTGAGATCTGTCAAACGGGAGGCGGGCCGCGTCCGACCTGCAGATGCAGAAAAAACCCACAGGTGGCTGTATCAGCCTTGTAACCGACTTAAACTTCAAGATTTCGATTCTATGGGCTGCCTAAAGTGGTTTATAGCCTATAGAGGACATATGTACTGATCCTTGAACATTGGTAGACTCATTTGGCATCCATCTAATATGATCAAAGTTCATATAAAAGTCACAAAGTGGCAACATACAACCACACTTCATTTCTGAACATTTTGAGGAGCACAAGAGCTGATACAAGACTTCCAAATCATCCATTAGACTCATGTAAGTATCCTTGACCCTTCTAAATCAAGTTATGCTTAGTTTATAGCCTAGAAATCAAACCGTCGTAACTACTGTTTGACTTAACGATAAAACACAAACGGTTCAGGGTTTTGTCGAAACGAAAGTTGTTATAAGTTGGTAATCATGTGGGCTTTAAACCCTTAAAAGGGCACCCACTGATTCCAATCCTAACTAGGTCGTTTGTCGAGTCAAACGTTGTCCGAAAAAGTCAACAGAAATGGTATTTTCGATTTAACGCATGATTAACGATGTAAAAGGCGTATCACCTATTTTATCATTCTTATAAACTGATAATAAGCATAAAAACTTGTCTAAGCTTGTTTGATTCGACAACTTTCTGTTTTGAACCGATTCGGAACCGAAAGACGCAAAAGTTTGACTTTTGTTTTGACCTCAGTTCTGACCCGGTTTAGATAGGTTTAGACATGCCTTAAAGTTCCATTAGGACCCAGTTACATGTGTGTATAACCCTCTGCGTTTATACCACATAAATCCTTAATTTCCCGACGTTTCCGTTAATCGCCTAAATATTGACCGTAATGCCCTTATGACTATAAAACGAGAATTTTGGAAATGTGAAAGTACAATAATCTTAGCTACTGATTTTTAAACATGTCTGTAAATTTTCACATCAGTCGGAGGTCTAGATTAGGAGTTATGCTTAATGACGTAATTATAACGCTTCTTAGTAATTAATCGGCGTCATTAGCGTAAAGCCTATCTAAATCCCATTTTTGACACCAAAACTTTTACCCACTGATGTAATATAATATTTTGGGATTTTTGAAGATTTTTAATTATTTTTAAACTGATCATAAGCTAGGATTATCGCCTTAATTCGGTAAATACCGAATATGCCCTTTTCGGACATAAAATGAGTTTTACAAATCCTTTTGACACCAATCCAATTGCTACTGATTTCAAATAACAAACGAAGTGTTTTGAACCTTGTAAACTGACCTGGAAACTCAGAATACTATTTTAACCCGTAAATCGCTTAAAATGGCGTTATACCCATATTAAGCGCATAGTAAGGGTTTAAAACCATTTTGCCACATAGGGCTTAACACCAACTGTTATACCAAGTTAAAATAAACTATTTTACTGATTTATTCAGACCCGGATCACAGAAGCTTAATTGATCCCTTTTATAATCTTTAAAATGACCAAAATACCCCTAAGGGGCTTATTATGAGATTAAACTCGTTTTAGGCATAATGGAAGGTATCCTAATGATATCACAACATATTTAAGGCATGTTAACTTAGGAAACCTGTTTAGGACTCTTATGGTTACCCGTTACGCTTCTTACGTGTTCGGTTCGGTTTATGTAACTAGTTTACATAAATTAGCCGAAACGGGTCAAACCTTATCGGTTTTATCTCAAAATCCAGAATGTATATAATATACCCATATTATACAAGTCTCCAAAATTTTCGGCTCTAAATCACATTCTATTCCAGTCTTCGCCTTATCATGCGTTTGAACCGTATCTTCCTTTTGATAACTAACTGGTCTAAGTCATGACTTAATTAAAGACCCGTTAGGATTCTAATAGGTTATTAAAAACCTTCTTTCCAGATTTAGGAGCCCAGTAAAAGCTATCTGTACTTGCTGATTTGATACGGCTGGGATTGAATTTATATTTAGCTCAGGTAAATACTTTTAACTTATTTCCCTATACGGGCTTGGGGTACGGTATATAAAATACCACTTGGTCGGGCATTGAATCTTTAATTGTATGGTGATTAAAGTATTGAGATGTTCCATTTAATTTGTTTTGTTTGCTTAAAGCCTTTGGGGGTTAATGACCGTTGTCCCGGATATCCCTGGCATCATTTTACGAAATGGCCACGACCTTAGCACACAGGTGTAGGCGTACACCTGTCAGTGTCTCATAAATAAAGTGGTGTGTCCATTAATCTTTAACCCGGCTCGATCCGGGCTACTGAACGCATAAGGAACATGTAAATCCTTTACAAGTTTATATATTTAAATAATTATCCCAAGTTATAAAATATTATTTGTGCCATGTGCATTCAAATCAATCATTTTTAAAACCTTTTCAAAATGAGTCGGTTGATTGTATTTACCAGTGTAAACTGACATATTTTCCCAAAAAGGCTAAGTGCAGGTACTAATCGGAATTGGCTGGCTACTCCTAGCATCAATAAAGAGTCTCGCAAGCTTAGATGCCTAAAGTCTGTTGAACAGTGTTATTTTATTTTCGATCCGCCTGTGGATCCTTTACTTCCGTTGTAATATTGTGATGTTACATTATTCGGATGGTAATATATATATCCTTTTGCTTCCGCTGTGCATTTATATATTGTGTTGTTTGACTATGATATTGCCAACCACGTCACGTTACTCCCCTACCGGGCCCACCGGTAATACGTGGAAATTCGGGGTGTGACACAACAAGATGGAAGAATATTTTGATGAAAGAGGTATATTGCATGAGTTTAGTGCTCCGTACACTCCACAGCAGAATGGAGTCGCAGAACGTAAAAACAGGACGCTAATCGAAACGGCTAGAACAATGCTTGCTGATTCAAAGCTACCGATAAATTTTTGGGCAGAAGCAGTTTCCGCCGCATGCTATACACTCAACCGGGTTCTCACTGTGAAGAAATTCAACAAGACATGCTTTGAATTGATCAATAACCGTAAACTGAACCTGAAGTTTTTAGAACTGTTTAGGTCTCCTTGTACAGTTCTAGAGCCTTTTGGTAAGTTTGGTCCAAAGAGTATTGAAGGAATATTTGTGGGTTACTCACAAAGACGAGTCTTTGTTCCAAGCATGAAGCAGATCATCGAAGCACAACATGTTGAGTGTCAGGGGTATACTATGCGGCCTCAAAATCCCGGTGACTCATGGCGTTTTAATTACGATAAATTGTGGGATTTGTTTGACATAAAAGAAGAAAAAGAAGAAGAAGAAGATTTCTTTAATGAGTTGGATATTCTAAGAGAGTATGAAGAATCGCAGGAAAGGTTCCCAGCTGAGTATTCAAGAAGACCGCAACGAGCTTCAAACGATGATAAAGCAGGTCCAAGCAATGCTGGTGAACATGATAATGTCCAACAAAATGAAGTTGCTCAAGATAATCAGTGGGCACAGAATGATAATCAAGAATCTGAGAACATGCCAGTATTTGATCGTGGTGATTCAGATTCTGAGGGGGAGCAAATTCAGATCTCAAGTCAAACAAACCCAGTCAGTGAACAAGATGCAAATCAGAATGTTACTAATCTGGAAGGTGATGTAGATGTTCCAGGCGAAGTAATGCCACGAACTCTTTCATACCATCCAGAGGAGTTGATCATTGGAGAACTACAGACAGGCGTCCGCACTCGAAGACAGGTTGATAAAGGGCTTAAATGTTTTTATACAACAGTTGCTCCTTTGCAAACTGAATTCTCATTGAGTTGTTTTATCTCGCAGGTTGAACCAAGAACTTACAAAGGGGCGCTTACTGAAGATTCTTGGGTCAATGCAACGCAGGAGGAACTGAGCCAATTCAAAAAGTTAGGAGTGTGGAAGTTAGTGGACTTGCCAGATGGTCAGAGGAAGATAAACACCAAGTGGGTGTTCAAGTGTAAGAGAGACGATAGAGGAGTTGTGGTTCGCAACAAAGCTCGACTCGTAGTCCAGGGTTTCAGTCAGCAGGAGGGGATAGATTTCACTGAAGTATATGCTCCTGTAGCTCGACTAGAAGCTATCAGAATATTCCTAGCATTTACATCATGGAAATACTTCAAAGTTTATCAGTTAGATGTAAAATCGGCGTTTCTCTATAGGAAGGTAAAAGAGGAGGTATATGTCGGTCAGCCACCGGGCTTCACCGATCCAATCCACAAAGACAAGGTCTATTAGCTAGTCAAAGCGCTGTATGGTTTACACCAGGCCCCGAGAGCTTGGTACGAGACATTGTCTCAACACCTACTAGCCAACAGTTTCATTCGTGGAAAAGTGGATGGCACTCTCTTCACCAAAGAGGTCGATGGACATCTTCTGATAGTTCAAATTTATGTGGACGACATCATATTTGGGTCAACAAATGAGGATCTATGCAAAGATTATGAAAGAGTTATGAAGCAGAAATTCGAAATGTCATCGATGGGTGAGATGAAATTCTTTTTGGGATTGTAGGTTAATCAACTACCCAAAGGAATTTTCATACATCAGACGAAGTACGTTCATGATATCTTAGAGAAATTCGGGATGTCAGGTTCTACTCCGGCTTCCACCCCGTTAGCAACGAATCATGGTATAAACCCTGATCTCATCGGAGAGAAGGTAGATGAAACGATGTATCGTTCCATGATCGGTTCGCTGATGTATTTGACAGCTTCAAGACCCGATATTATGTACCCAACCTGCCTCGCAGCAAGATTTCAATCTAACCCGAGAGCTTCGCATATGGTGATTGTGAAAAGGATATTATGCTACCTGAAAGGAACTCCATCATTGGGGTTGTGGTATCCAAGAAAAGGTGATTTTACGCTCGAAGCGTATTCCGATTCCGATTTCGGATGCTGCAAAGTGAATGCTAAATCAACAACAGCAGGGTGCCAGTTTTTCAGACCACGATTGGTCACCTGGCAATGCAAAAAGCAGACCTCTGTGCCTTTATCCACATGTGAAGCGGAGTATGTATCTGCTAGCAGTTGCTGCTCACAGATCTTGTGGATCCAGCAACAGATGCGCGACTGCGGTTTGCAATTTCTAAACACCCTTATCTTTGTTGATAATGAGGCAGCGATTAACATTACTAAAAATCCAGTTCATCACGCTAAAACGAAATACATAGAGATTCGTCATCACTTCATTCGCTATTGTTTCTAGAAGAAGTTGATACGAATTGAGAAAATCCACACTGATGAGCAAAAAGCTGATTTACATACCAAAGCATTTGATAAAACACGTTTTCAGTATTTGCTAAAACTGAATGGTATGAAGCTTTTATCGGTGTTGGAGGAGATTATTGGCGTTGATGAAGGAGACATTGTAGATGATGTTGAGAAGCAATCTGCAATGGTTTGTCAATTTTTTACATGTTTTGGTATTTAGGGGGAGTATAGGGTAATATTTTCAGAAAATACAAAAACAATAAAAAATGACAAAAATACAAAAACATGAGATATTTTCAAAATCCAAAAACAATAGAAAACCAGAAAAAGAGCTTGTGTAAAAAGGGAAAATGATAGTACATCGGCTTGACAGTCACGGTATGCTAAAGAAATGGAATGTTTAAATGTGTTAAACAGTCTCGCTGATGATATGCCGATAGGTTTTTACACATTTAGTAGGTTTGTTCGGGATATAAACTTAAATTCTTACTTGCTTATTTCGTGGGGAACACTACTTGGATATATAGGTAACCCCTGAAATTTCGTTTGAAAGATTCCTTTTTCTGATATACTAGGTCTTTATACTCAGTGATATATGGGGTATTATTGCGGGACTTCTGCTGAATGGAAGTTCTGACCTAGTCCTCGAATAATACTTTCCGCAAATGCTTGAAATATAGCATCACCCTCAGCATATATGATAAGACAATAAAATTGCTTAGCAATGCTGTTGAAAAAAAAGATCCTCTAAAGGGGACACACCCAAAAGTTGAGTCATGATCTCTCTGCTGAACAGTAGTTCTGACCTGAGCTCTCATGATTCTTTATAATTTATAACCCCTTACAGATATCATTTGTGTTATAATTATCTGTAAGACTGAATATCGGGATCTGGATACGGGAGTATATTCAAGAGGTGGGACACACGTATAATTTTAAGTCTCCAAAACACTAATTCCGTATCCTGGACAGATTGAAAATTGTGTGAAAATTTAAGTGGATCAGTATATCGACAATCTAAGCGAATTGTTTAATTCTGAGTATGTAATTGAAGCTTAACGGTACTTGTGATTTGTCGAATAGCTGATATGATTCCCTAACACGCTCATCAAAAATATGTTTGTAAATAGTTTACTTTTATTGCATTTTAGTTCTGTATTTCATTTCTAGTTTAGAAGTTCTATTAAAAATCCAAAAAGATTTTTCATTTCTGCTTTATTTTTGACAAACCAAAGTGGAGAGTTGATCTTCGGATTCGAAAGTTGAAAACAGACGCAGGAGATTTCTGGACTGGAGGATGAGTCGTGAGCCAATCTTGATAAGTTTGAGAAGTTGAATAGTTACAGCAAGTTCATTAATTTGAAACTTGTAAATTTTCAGAAAATCAAATTGAACAGAAGTCAGTGTGAATTATCTCTGATCAACCAAGGTCATTAAGTTGGACTTGGTAGATTAATTGAGTAATTTGGGTCATTAACTTGAACATGAATACTTAAGTGGATTTCTAACACTGAAAGTTAATGGTAAGTTTGGATTGAAACTGTTATTGTCATATATCTTATATTTAGGTAGAGTATATGCAGGTAACAGGAATCCCCATGGCAATGAAAAAGTCAAAGTGTGAACCAGAATTTAAAGCCCTAGCTTATTGAGAGGGGGAGTCTGTGAAAGGGGGAGTCAGAATTCTGGATCAACAGTCTAAGGGGAGATTGAAGATTAAAGTTTGAAGATAAAGATTGAAGAGAGCTTTACAATGTCAAAGACAAAATTTGGAAAGAGACAAAGACTGAAAACTTGAAGCCAAAGACTTCGTCAACATCCAAGGGGGAGTCTGTTGGTGCACCGAATGTCTGTTGACTACGTCTTATCAAGTCTTATGTCTAGATAGAATGAATGAACACACAATAGGTTAGAAATAGGTTTTACATGTTTATATAGGGTGTTTCGCTTGAAAGGATATTATGTACAGTTCAAGCGAAACCTAGTGATCAGAGTTCGCTTAAAACTGATGTTGTGCATGTTCAAGCGAAACCTATTAGCTTGTCATGTTCAAGCGAAACCCATCTGTCTATAAATAGGTTGTGTGTCATTTGAAGCGAGAGAGTCATAGTGTTTGTGTGTGAGTCGAGGTGCTGTCAAAATTTTGTTAGAAATTGATTGTAAAGACTCAGAATTGATTAATAGAGGAAGAATTGAAAGGAACAAAGCTGTTATGACTTAGTTTACTCTGTTTCCGCCTTTGTAAACAAAGATGAACTGCTTTAACTGACTTTTAGGGTCACGGAATCGATCCAACAATTTTTGAAAGTACAAAGATGTTTTAGTTATTTTAGCAGTGTTGAAAATATTTTTGAGGGTTGTTAGAGCATGTGTTGAGGGTTAATGCCCCATGGAACAAAGTCAATAAGGGCCATGGAAATACCAAGGGGGTTGAGTCTTGGCAACTCTACTACAGTCACAGCCGTCACATTAGACCCCACGTCATTTGTTGTGTTTCCCATTAGGTGGAGCCCCCGGAAGAGAAAATCATCTGCTTGCACAAGCTTTGCATCTTTGCAAACCACACCACTTACGAGTACTGGAAAACAGAAATTGGAACTTTATTAGCGACCATGATAAATGTTGCCTGTAGGCTATAATCATATAAAGAATGCTTGCTGGAGCATTTACTGAGAAACTTTGACAATCGTACCTTTGCTATCTGGATCAGCAACACAGAAGTCCTGGAGAGGACTAGGGTCCAAAGCTAATGCAAGCGAACAAGCAAGCAACAAGAGGCCTGCTACAAGCAAACGTAACGTCATTTCTGAGAAGTGAAAACCTGTTTTTCAATGAAATTTGCTACCTCAAGAAATCTTTGCAATAAAGTACGTAACTTGTACATGTTTTTATAGTTATCTTTGGGGATATAAGCAAGGATATGTTGTTCCCCCACTAATAAAAAAACACGAGGAAAGAGTTAAACCTTGATAAAGTCATCAAATGAAGACTTGTCAGTTTCAAACTTTGTGCAATTCAAAATTAGATAAAAGTCAGGCTCTTGTAGGTATGATCGATTCTTTCATTCTCACAGAAAGTAGTTGGCTTGAATAATTTTTATAATTGTGCTTTGTTTTGGTCCAATCATTTACATACTTTACATAACTTTAATCTTAATTTTCTAATCCATTTAAATAAAGTACCTTGGCTTTAATGTTATAGTGGTTGAAATACGTCACTATAAGGCGTCCAAAGTAGGAGTCATAAGTTGAATGGCTCACTCGTAGAAATCTTCATGTATAATGGTGTAAACAATGTTCTTCGGATAATGAAAATGAATTGAAAATGAACGTACTTGTAGGTCCACTCGGAGGATCAAGTTTACCTACTTCCTTGTGATACGACACGGACACGAGTGCGGAATCCAAGTGTTAGTGCAAACCAAGCCAAAGAACACAAACACACAAGAAAGGATTCAAACTTTAAAGCTCAAAGTGTATTCAACAAAAGAGTTTTGTTACAAGAAGATAATACAAGAAGAATACTCTCTCAAAAACTCTCTAATGTGCTCTCCTTATCTGAAAATGTTGCTGTGAACTGCTTTTATAGCCAACCTTATCTGTAGCCCTACGAAATACTTACTGGGCCCAGAAACAAGGCCCACGACACATGATCACCCATAAAAGTTCATGGTCTTTTGTCCAATCCCAAACCAACAAAACATCAGCAGATGAAGAATGTTCTTCGTCAGTTATGATTTGCATGGTTCTTCGTTGGGAGGATTCTTCGTGAGGTGCATGCATGAACATTGTATTTCATGTAAAGTTTAGTTATGCATGTGACATCATCATGATGATGTCATGGTGATGTTAGCTCACGGCTCTTCGAGCTTCGTATGTCGATCTCTGGGGTGCACGCCGGAGGAATGTCGCAACGTCGGTCTTGAGCTGAACCGAACCGAGCCACATCCACACAAAACTGAATTATCAAACTCCCCCTTGGATGTTGCTGGTGATGGTTCGATCTTCACGTTGTAGGAACTTCAAAGTCTTCACATGTCACAAACAGGGAGTGTATCAACAAACTCCCCCTTGAATGATGCTCGTAAATCTTTTCATCTTCAGTACTTCAGATCCTTTTGGTGTTGATGAGTGGTCAGCTGCAAATTGATCTTCTTGATCCACAGATTGCATCAGTGTCGTGTAGTCACTCCACAGTTTGTCACCTGACATGTTCTCTTTGCCTTTAGATGGTTCAGCTGCAACATCTGCACAAACCACAGAGATAAACGCATAATGAGAACAACCGCTAGGAATATAGTCAACATAAACAAACGACACACTTGCGACCAACTCTCAATCAACTACCGTCTGACAACAGTTTGAAAGTTAAAAAATTAGATCAATTTTATATTTTAACTTTCAAAACTTGTTAACTTCGACCGTTTATGAAGATGCAATTGTTTTTTGGCTTACAATCAGGATTTTAGGTAGGATAGACTAGAGATCCAACATTGGGCAATCAAAAATAAATTAGAAGTAAAATCTTTTTGGTTTTTATAAAGTTTATATTAAAACACACCTAAAATCTTTTTGGTATTTTTGAATACTTCAAACGTAAAGACAGAAAGCAGTAAATAAATATATACGGAGATGCAGAAACGAAGAAATGTAAATAAATATTTACAAACATTCTTTTTTTTTTGTGAGTTTCTAGGGTAAGAGAATCATATCAATGTATGGTCACGCCAAAACACCCTTGTTGTTTAATTAATTAACATTTAGATAAGCATCCTATAACGATTATCGGAATTGTTGTCCACTTAAGCTCAACTTATCAGATGTACTCGTGGTTAGGGGATACGATTAAGGTATGATTTATACTTACCAACCGGTGTTCATTGATGTGCGATAAAGTGTTACTTATTTTAGGTGTATATTTTAAGCCCTTTTTTAACACTTATTTTAGCCAAGTTTTAAATTTATAAAACACGATATTTCACTAACACTAAACACACATATGGGCAAGTGCACCCATCGTTGAGTGTAGTATAGCGTTGGTAAGATACCGAGGTCGTCCAAGGACACAAGAGCTTTTAGTACCGGTTTATCCTCAACGTCTAACCAAAATAAAAAGTTTAGAAAAATGTTTTAAACTAAGAAAATTAAAAACTAACTAAAATGCTGAAAAATAAAAATAAAAGAAAAAACAGATAGACAAGATGAATCACTTGGTTCCGACTCGTATCTAGTATAACCTTTGATTATTTCCGCACATTTGCACATAATTAAGAGATTATCTTAGTTATTGTAGTAGGCCCCTTTTTTGAAGGTGACGTTACCCTCACCCCAGTAGTTTGAGTCAGCAGGGATACAATCCTAAAAGGGTGGATTATTGGAAGATAATGAATTAAGTTATTAATGCAGTATTGTGGCAGGCCCCGCTTTTGGCGGTGACGTTACCCTCGGCTAAGTAGTCTGAGTCAGCAGGGATACAGTCCTAAATAGCCGGGTTATAGTATTAATAGTAGTTAACTTATGAGGGGATCAAAGAGTTTGGACCCCCGCCATCCAATACCGTGAAGTATTGAAGGAGGTCCTACTAAATTTGACCCAGGTCCATTGCAGGACCTCTAAACGCTGAACAATGGCAAGACCTTTACCAAACCGTTCCCTTAACCCCCTACCAGGTAGCCAACATATCTCCATATAGACCGTGGAGATATGAATGGTGAAAATCCTTTATTTTATATAGACAGTAAAATAATGGCAAGACACCACGGACAAACGATAAGGAAAGATCACCTTCAACATAAGTAACTAGTTATTAAAGTCATTAATACAAAACCAAATAAAAAGTGCAAAAGATTAAAAATAAAAAGTATTATACTAGACACTTTGTCTTCACCAAGTGATGTAAGAGACTTAGGCAAACATGGCCTTGATTGTCAAGAACTCTTACGATCAATCTTGGATCCCGAGACGACTCACACACTCTACGATGGACAATGGATGATGGTGGTGGATGATGGTGTTGTGATGGTGGTGGGTGGTGGATGAAGTGTGAGAGAGGTGGTGTGCCAAGGGATGAGATGAAATGAATCCAAGCACTCCTATTTATAGGCTGAACAGAGAGCTGGACACGGCCCCGTGTCCGCTGGGCACGGCCCCGTGTCCGTCTGACAATCTCTCTCCTCATTAATTGTAATTCGCAATTACAATAAATGCGCCTGCTGTACTTTCGACACGCCCTCGTGTCCGCTGGGCACGGCCCCGTGATGGGCAATAGAAGCTTCTATAGATTTGTCTTTTCTGCTGCTTCTTGGGCACGGCCCCGTGCTGGCTGAGCACGGGGCGTGTTCAGTCTTCTGATTTCTCTATTTTGCTTTGGAAGGTGCCGTTGAGGGGTCGGGCAGTCCACTAATGTTCCTTTTCTTGTATTTATGTTGGATTTAACTGTCTTTTTGCTTCTTTTGCGTTTTTGAGCTCATTTAATCCTGAAAATACAAAAGGAAGACAAAAACACTCTTTTTCCAATATTAGTACTTAAAAGGGGTTAGTTTTATGCCTCATTTGATGTAATTTATATGTTGCATTTTACACACATCAAATACCCCCACACTTGAACTTTTGCTTGTCCTCAAGCAAAACTCTTTAATATGTGGCTTACACTCCCAAATGGAATAGGTAGAAGAGAAGGTTTTGGGCTTGTCGTAGAGTGTCGGGATTTCCAAGATATTTTTGGGTTTTATTTTTATTTATTTACACTCCTATTCGTAATGATTTATTTAGAACTTTTCATAAAAGAAATTACTTATTTGGGCATAACATGCCTTTTTAAAATTCTATTTATATACAAGTTCACATACCTCACGGGGAAATCACTCACACTCGGCCGAAGGTGTATTTTTAGTGAATCACTCGAGAGCGGCATGGAACTTATTCCTACCATAGGCTTGCCAAGAAATCAATCCTCCTCCTTTTTAACTTTTATACCTTTGTAAATATCAAGAGGACTTTGTGGGTTAAGGGTTAGGCTAGGGTTAAAGGTAGGTGGTTGGGTTAGTGGTTAGTAGAAAAAGGGCTAAAAGCGTAACAAGTGTCGGTTTTCGTATTTTTTTTTTGATGAAGCTTTTATTCAAACTAAGTTATTTTTGATTAACTTATTTGTTTATTTTTTTGCTTCATCATTATCACACACATTTTTTTTTTTTTTACGAAGAACCGAACTTGTTACAAAAATAAAGGGTTAAAAATGAAAAAGGTTTTGGTGGGTAAAAGGGTTTTTGTTTGGGTGATGAAACGAAAAGGTTTAGGCTCAAAGGGGCTAACTAGGGGGATTTTTGGGTAGGTGGTAAAAGAAAAAGAAAAAGAAAAATAATGGTGTAGAAATAAAAAGGGTTAGTCCTAATACCTCCATCATTTACTTACTCGGGTTTAAGTTGATAAGGACCGGGAATGTATTGTCATGGCAAGTTCTAGAGTCGTAAGAACCAAGCGGCTATTCACACAAGAAACGAAAAATGAGCATTTAGTCAAATGATATGTAATTGTGTGCTCAATAAAGGCTCAAAACTCACTTTTGTGGGAATGGGTTTTTATGTGATCAAGTATATATAATCAAATTTTAAATAAGTTTGCTATGCCTTTTCATAATTTTCTTATGTTGGTTCTTTTTATCACTACGCTATCAGTTGTAAATTTGTAAAAATATAACCTTTTTGAGAACTTGAATTTCCCGAATTAAACCTAGACAAGTAAAAAAAATGAAAGTTTTTGAAAAAAATTTGGGGTGATTAGCGGTTCCAATAGAGTTTTGTGTAAGGCTTGTATTTAGGACTTGCAAAATTCAAGGTTTTAGCATCCCCCCCACACTTAAATTACACATTGTCCTCAATGTGTCCCAAAAATAAATTTTTAGGTTGATTAGATGTGTAAAATAGTGTTTAAAAAGCAAAAAATTGTGTTACTGGGCACTGAACACGGCCCCGTGTTGTCCGGGCACGGCCCCGTGTTCAAGTGCCAGTAACAGAATTAAAACAAGAGAAACAGAAGCCTGGACACGAGGGCGTGTTGGGTGAACACGGCCCGTGTCCAGTTACCTGTACTGGGCGTTTTCTGCAGGGTGCTCAGCACGGGGCCGTGTTGGTTGGGCACGGCCCGTGTTGAACCTTCTGAAATGGGGAGAATTGTCGGGTTGCCTTGTTCTTGTGCATGGGTTCATTTTTCTCGTTCCCCTTTTCATCCTTTATCACCATGAGTGTGTTTTATTCATTACAAACCATCCAAACCATCATTTCATTTCATCATAGAGAGAACTTACATAGTCCTAAATTAAAATAGATAAAACAAAGAAATAACAAACCATGGAGTCCTAGCCTTTACTTTATTTTAATTAGCAAAATTTCCAAGAAGTAATTAATCTTGGTTAAACAAGGCCTTTTTTTGAACTCCTTCTTCCGTGTGCGGCTCTCCTCAAATGTCGGCGAGCCATTCTTCCACCTCCCTTGGAAGGAGAAAAGAAGGCTCATTGGCATTAGTTTGAGGAGTTTCAACTTCCACCGGGATCTCTTGTTGGTGTTCCACGGGAGGTTCCGCCGGAAAGTCTTCCCACCCGGTAGGGTTGTTGATTCCGAGTGCCAGGTTCCAATCCTGTTGAGGAAGGACTGGTTCCATTGGAGGTGCTACAAGAATATTTAACCTCTGGTGCAAGAGGTTAATTTCTTGGAAGCTGCTTTCAAGTCCCATCGTAAGATCGTTAATACGGTCAATTAGGACCTCCTCTACTGAAGTCATTTCGTCGAGAGCCTCCCTTGATGCTATCACATAGTGCACAAGTGTAGCTTCAATGGAGGGTCTTCTTCCTCTTCGGCTGTTTGACGAATGCACAGAAGATGTTTCGCTGTTTTCACTTGACATCCTACGAAAAATAAACTAAAAATAGTTTATTTAATGAAACAGTGACCGGACACGGCCCCGTGCTCACTGAGCACGGCCCCGTGTTCATCTTTCTGCAGAGTTTTGGAACAAGGAAACTTGGATTTTTAAGTTATTTTCTGAACTTGTGGGGCCTTTTTAGCTACTAATAACTTAAAACACTGTTTCATAACATGTTTTTACCAAGATTCTTTGAACAAAACTCATGTATCCCTACCATAGAGTTGGAGGAATTCCAAACTTTCAATGGTAGCTCTTGGAGAAAGATGGAGAAGAAGGAAATGGCTAAAAGAGGAAAGGACAAGATGGGTTGTTGGAACCTTCTTTTAGACTTACCTAGGATAGTTTGAGAGAAGATTCCTGCAAATCTCTGCCCCAAGTTGGTCCAAATGTGCAGAATTCTTGGCTGCATTTATAGAAAACGACAGCATCCTGGACACGGCCCCGTATTCAGTGGACACGGCCCCGTGTGCAGGTGGAGTTCTGACACAGTTTGTCCGTATTCTGACGTACTGATCAGAATGGAATCTTTCGATGGACACGGGGGCGTGTTGGCTGGGCACGACCCCGTGTCTAGGGACTGTTTTATGAAGTTGTCTAGTTTTTTAAGGAACTTGTTAGTATCGGGTGGCTCCTGACTGGTTGGAACAACCCCAAAGTGCCTAAGATACCTTAATTGTCCTAGACTAAGGCGAGAACGCAAGAGGTTGTCGGTGAGGGTAATTCCTATTTTCATTCTAGGTGGACAAGTCCAACCCTTTCCCGGGCTCTTGTTAAAGAAGGTGTATGCCGAATCGCTCAGGTCTATGTATGCACCGAACGAAGTCGATGGAGAGTCCTTCACGGCACAATCGACACAGGGACGACTATCGTCCAAGTCTTTGCTAGGAACGAAGGTATTTTCGGGAGCAACGAGGTTGTCGGAATGCGGTTCCAACATTTCTTCATGGTTATCGTCTTGGGGTGGATTAATAAAATCCTTCCTAAGCTCCTTTAACCAATTCAAAATTAGTTTTTCTAGTTGAAATAACTCATCAAGGAGCATTTCCCCTAGAATATCTGGCTGGGCGCATTCGAGGGAGAAATAGTGCTTATTTTTACTTTCGCCCCTCTTAAGGTTGTGAGAAGTTGGTGGGTCCATGTAGTGGGGCCTATAATTTAGGAAGTAGCATTTTAGTTCTTCATGTTTGCCACCACATAATTGACACCACGTACCATAAGAGTGCCGAAAGTAGAAACAATTACTATCACTCATGTTTGTGTCAGAAATTACCAACCGCCGGGATCTAACGGTTCTGTTTTCAGTAACTGAAACTTGGGCACGGGGGCGTGTTGAGTGGGCACGGCCCCGTGTTCAGCTTACTGTCTGACGTAAAACAGGATTGCCAGTTCCAATGATTGAGCACGGGGCGTGTTCAGCGGGCACGGCCCGTGCTGAGCTCTGCAGAAGCTGAAAAACTAAGAAAAAAAAACCTAAAAAAAAATGATTAGGCCGTTGATTCCTAACTTTCTTAAAATCCTTGTGTCCCCGGCAGCGGCGCCAAAAACTTGATGTGCGATAAAGTGTTACTTATTTTAGGTGTATATTTTAAGCCCTTTTTTAACACTTATTTTAGCCAAGTTTTAAATTTATAAAACACGATATTTCACTAACACTAAACACACATATGGGCAAGTGCACCCATCGTTGAGTGTAGTATAGCGTTGGTAAGATACCGAGGTCGTCCAAGGACACAAGAGCTTTTAGTACCGGTTTATCCTCAACGTCTAACCAAAATAAAAAGTTTAGAAAAATGTTTTAAACTAAGAAAATTAAAAACTAACTAAAATGCTGAAAAATAAAAATAAAAGAAAAAACAGATAGACAAGATGAATCACTTGGTTCCGACTCGTATCTAGTATAACCTTTGATTATTTCCGCACTTTTGCACATAATTAAGAGATTATCTTAGTTATTGTAGTAGGCCCCTCTTTTGAAGGTGACGTTACCCTCACCCCAGTAGTTTGAGTCAGCAGGGATACAATCCTAAAAGGGTGGATTATTGGAAGATAATGAATTAAGTTATTAATGCAGTATTGTGGCAGGCCCCGCTTTTGGCGGTGACGTTACCCTCGGCTAAGTAGTCTGAGTCAGCAGGGATACAGTCCTAAATAGCCGGGTTATAGTATTAATAGTAGTTAACTTATGAGGGGATCAAAGAGTTTGGACCCCCGCCATCCAATACCGTGAAGTATTGAAGGAGGTCCTACTAAATTTGACCCAGGTCCATTGCAGGACCTCTAAACGCTGAACAATGGCAAGACCTTTACCAAACCGTTCCCTTAACCCCCTACCAGGTAGCCAACATATCTCCATATAGACCGTGGAGATATGAATGGTGAAAATCCTTTATTTTATATAGACAGTAAAATAATGGCAAGACACCACGGACAAACGATAAGGAAAGATCACCTTCAACATAAGTAACTAGTTATTAAAGTCATTAATACAAAACCAAATAAAAAGTGCAAAAGATTAAAAATAAAAAGTATTATACTAGACACTTTGTCTTCACCAAGTGATGTAAGAGACTTAGGCAAACATGGCCTTGATTGTCAAGAACTCTTACGATCAATCTTGGATCCCGAGACGACTCACACACTCTACGATGGACAATGGATGATGGTGGTGGATGATGGTGTTGTGATGGTGGTGGGTGGTGGATGAAGTGTGAGAGAGGTGGTGTGCCAAGGGATGAGATGAAATGAATCCAAGCACTCCTATTTATAGGCTGAACAGAGAGCTGGACACGGCCCCGTGTCCGCTGGGCACGGCCCCGTGTCCGTCTGACAATCTCTCTCCTCATTAATTGTAATTCGCAATTACAATAAATGCGCCTGCTGTACTTTCGACACGCCCTCGTGTCCGCTGGGCACGGCCCCGTGATGGGCAATAGAAGCTTCTATAGATTTGTCTTTTCTGCTGCTTCTTGGGCACGGCCCCGTGCTGGCTGAGCACGGGGCGTGTTCAGTCTTCTGATTTCTCTATTTTGCTTTGGAAGGTGCCGTTGAGGGGTCGGGCAGTCCACTAATGTTCCTTTTCTTGTATTTATGTTGGATTTAACTGTCTTTTTGCTTCTTTTGCGTTTTTGAGCTCATTTAATCCTAAAAATACAAAAGGAAGACAAAAACACTCTTTTTCCAATATTAGTACTTAAAAAGGGTTAGTTTTATGCCTCATTTGATGTAATTTATATATTGCATTTTACACACATCATTCATCCACACATGACACATTCCCGTATCAAGGTATGAACGAGAGTTCATCTTACTTGTGAGTATACCATTTATCATTTGTTTTCAACGTATATGATGTGAGATACTCATTTATTTGAGGATGAATACTAGCCCTATGTGATAAAATCAATTAATAATGTGGAACTTGATATTCGATGCATGCAAGGCACGAGAGCAAGTCCACGAACAGGTTAGTAACATCTTACCGACAAAGATACGAACTTGACTCTCGGATGATAGATGTGATTTAGAAACACTTATTCAGGGGTGACTGTGATATTTTATCACTTATTGATGGTCGAATGCATCATGTATTATATACATGTTGGTATGGAATTTACACGTATGTATGGTATCATGGAAGTTCTAGACTTGCATCCCCGTTGTTTTCGGTAAAAGAATCAACCATGAAACCCAGATGATAAACAGCATAAAGACCACTTATCTCAGAACCTCGGCAATCTATCAAACGAAATTTTGGTACCAAGACCATATGCCAATGAGCGGTTCCCACACGGTATTCAGTCGATTTAGGTTTATATCACCCTACACACTTTAAAATGATTGTGAGCCTACCGATACATCTTAAGTTCAAAGAGGTTTTGACAAACCACTGATGTACTATCACTTTCTCTTTTGCTCACTAGGAAACTCATTTTTGTTTTTCTATTGTTTTGAAATTTTTCGTTTGGAAATTACTCCCCCTAAAATGCAAAAAGTACGAGAAATTAAAAAATAACACAAATAAATATTTACAAAAATGATTTTCCGATGTCGGTTTTACCCTTGCTTGACCTTAATGCCGTTTACCATTAGTAAAAAGTCAAAACATAATTTGTCAAATGCTTTGGTAAAAAGGTCGGCACGCTGGTCATCGGTGTGGACCTAAACAACATTGACGAGTTTTATATTGAAACAATCACGTGTGAGGTGATATTAGAGATCAATGTGTCTAGCTAAAGAGGGTTGTACGAGATGTTAGTAATGTGACAACTGTCACTTTTTCGTACATTCCGTACACTAATTGAATAGTAATCTGTGCTTTAATAACTGTGCATGATCTAGTTTACAAGACAAATGAATTTATGATTACTGTTATATACATACAATGGCATTTCATGTTGCAAGACTTTTATCATTACTACATGCAACACGATATAGTTCTAATAATGCGCAGGACAGAATTGGCACCATTATCAGACAAACTAAAAGCACTGACGGGAGTTCAGTACAGAGACAGGAAATGTTTTGAGAACCAGTGTGAGCCAGAAACCAAGTTCTACACTAGTATAGTGTGTAGGGAAGTAAGGACCACAAAAACTGCATTCCTAAGTGATAGTTTAAGTGCCGGGAAGTGCCTAAAACTCACCCAAAGTGCAGAATTCTGCATAATTCAGCAAAAAACAGCTTTTTAACAAGCTAGTTTCATGTAAAAATATGACTAGATGGTACTGAATGCTTTCCTAAGTGTCGGGAAATAAAAGTGTCACAAAAGGGTACATAAAGAACACTAAACGGTATAGTTTGACACTTTAACGAACCGGTATCTAACCGAACAACCGGACACTACCCGAAACACCAAAATTATACTGGAAACATTGTTTTAATGTTTCTAAGCTAGTTATGATCCCCGAACACCCTAACACACTATATAACACATCATATGCATGGACACTAACTAATGCACTTAACTTCCAACTAAATTCTCTAACTTATCATTCAAACCAAACCAAGACCCCCCCCCATGGCGGACGGTCACCATGTGGCCCCACCTTGATCTTGTGTAATCTTCTCTTGATCTTGCTTGGATTCACCTAGATTTGTTTAGATATTGTAGTGTACTTAACAAACACAAGACCCATTGGACAAAGCTATAAGATGGATTATAAGTGGAGCATGGACCCTCATTCACACTTAACACACCACTCCACCTCCCTTCCCTTCTCTCCCTCTCGGCCGTGAATAACCACCAACACCACCACCATTATCAACTCACTTTCCTCCATTCCAAGACCATTACATGATGTTAGAAGGTGTTTAGTGAAGCTTGGTGGTCTTGGATCTTGAAGGACCTCTCCCAATTGCTTTTATCCTCCACATTTGTCATCTACAACATCTTGTGTTCATCCTTAGCCTTTGTGCTAGTAGTAAGGCCGCCATAACCCTTTGTTACTTCATATTTTGATGGTTAAAAGATGATACACATTGTTAATCTTGATGAACACTAAAGAACTTGATCATGAATCTTTAACATAAGCTTATAAACATATGAATACTTGTTGTTTGGTGATGATTTGCTTCTTGATGATTGATGATTTATGTTAGTGATGTTAGACACCATAAGAAACCTACAAGATTGTGATTAAACACATGATCTAGTAAGTTAAGGTGATGATCTTGTGAAAGACCAAGATCACCATGGTTATTGTTTTCATGAACTTGAAAGATAAAAATGATTTTTTTTTGTGAATGATGTAGTATGTAATATGTTACTAGACAAAAACATGGATGATTTCAAAAATAGTTTTCCAAAGAAACCAAGTTAAATCACAAGATTTACATGAACATAGTTTTTAAAGAAAATAACCATGTTTCTAGTAGTGAAACAAGTGTAAGAATACATTGTTTACAAGAAAAACCCAAGAGAATGATTTCTGGAAAAAAATCATCTAGTAAGTTGTAAACACCTAAATCTTTCAAGAATGAGATTTTTAAAGAAGTAAACACACTTTAAATGGTAACTAAACCTACTAAACACACTACCAAGTTACTACAAGTTTTTATGAAAGTTCAACTTCATGATTACTATGTAAGTAGCATTGTGTTGGCACTTGGTAAGTGTAGGATGATTGTTGATTGTTTGTGATGATTTTTGAAAAGAAAATGATATGATTTGATAGCATGGACACCTCCATTTTTAGGGGAAACTATGGCAAAATTTTCTAAAAATATAAACACTTAGAGAAATATTTTCTAAACAAATATTTACAAATGTGTTTCAACCATGGTTTTCAATATAAACTTTGCCATAGATTTTGTTACAAAAATACAAATATTGGAGGTTGTTTTTTGTAAACAAAAATAACTAAATATATATTTGAATGGTATATATTTAAAAGACATGTGTGTGAATATTTGTATACTTTGTGTGATAGTTATATTATTTTAGGATTTCAAATAATATGACTTAACAAATACCAAGAACTTAAAATCCAAAAATAATACCAAAAATCACAAGGAATAAATATATAAGTTACACACTTAATAATGTGAAATCGAATGCAAGAAAGTAACTTATAAAATATTCCGGAAAATGCTGTTATAAATATATTTTTGTTAAATATTATTTTGGATACGAAAGGGATGAAAATATGATTTTTATTACAAGTATATCATATTTTCGACAAGGAGAAAATATATTATTTTTGGAAGTTAAAATATATTTTCTTGGAATATTTAGAAGATATATGATTTTTGTGAAAAATATATATTTTCTGGACAATACATTATTTTTGGGACAAAATAAGTTATTATATATTTTCTAAAGTGAGACTTGAAAATATATTAATTTGGAACTACAAATACAAGAATACGAAAATACATGTATGAGATACCCCCATCATTGGGAAGGAAATACGAACATAAATACTTGAAAAATATTGTTACAAAAATATTGTTTAACAATTATTCCAAAATTGAATATAATTTAAAGTTAAAACAATTATTATTTTAACAAGTAATTATAACTTTGGATAATGTTAAAGACATAAAAGAAACGTAACTTAAAACATGAATACTAAGGCAAGGCACGACCCGCTCGTCTAATAGACCCTAGCACATTGTAGGTAGTCGTGTTTGCTGACGAGATTTGAGTTACGAGTACCGAAGACGCAAAACAGTGAGTTCATGTCCCCCCCCCTTTTCTCTTAACTGTTTTTGGTTTTATAACTCTCGGGGGTGGAATACATGTTATGAATGCTTAAACGGTATGAAATGCACTATTAGATCATGTGAGCATAGACTTAATATTGAAATGCCATTAATTCTTAATTAGGGACGAATGTTAGATCTAACGGGTACGGCCGAGCCCTACTCATGGTCCTCATGTGATCACTTGAGTGCTTCGGTGTCCCAGTCGAGGGAAATCGACATAGTCAAGGGAAATTGACATAGTCAAGGTAAATTGACATAGTCGGAGGGAAAAATCGACATAGTCGAAGGAAAATCGACAAGGGTATAAGACTACTCATTTCGAGTGTTCCCTATGTCCTCACATGCCTTAATGTCCTTGTAAAACATTTACTTGGTATGTTCATACACGCTTTTCATACCTGTTTTCAAAGGAGTCTCTCTAAGGTTTACAAGTTTACCAGTGCTCACACAAAACATATGAACTAGCTCAACTTTTGTTGATGTTTTCCAAAATTAAATGTATTTCAGGTGACAGGTTGGATCTTGGGCGCGGGTGGTGTTTCTAGAAGTAGACTTCACGTTTAGATGTCATCCACTTTTGTTGGATTATAACCTAGTCGAAGGTTGTGTTTTAAAACTTAAATAACCGGTGTTTGTAATACTCAAATTTTATGAATGGATGAACATCGTTTTGATCATGTAGTTGTTTATTATGATTGAATGCAATGATATTAAACCAGTCACACATCATACGCTTCCGCAAAAGTAAGGGTGTGACAGTTTGGTATCAGAGCTTCGATTGTAGTGAACTAGGATTCCTTCTCGAGTCTAGACTACAATCACTAGAACTCTCTCACAAAAACATTTTTACAAAAAAAGAGTTTTTCATTGCATTCACGTAAGCGTCAAGATCCATGAGTCAAACATTTTTCAAAGAAGAGACAAGGCAAGGACATTAGTAGGGAGGAGAATACCCCAAAATAAGGTGCCAACTAAGGCATAATCTACACGAGTTAGACTTCCCAAAGACAAAATGACCCCCCAAAGAATAAACGAGAGGTATATGTGATATGATGAATCAAATTGCCCAATTATGCTAAGTAACATATTTGTTGATTGATATATACATACGAATAAGTGTACGGAATAATTATTGACGTGAATAAGATACCTTCGACTCCAAATCCTATTATTATTATTCTTACTCACACGATGAAGCTATCGGCCTCATGTTCATTGCAAAGCTCATGGCTGGTGTGATTACCAAACAAGATTCTAAGCTTGCTTCCGTAGGAGATGGCTGCTCTTCCCTCTCGATCGTGAAGGTGCTTAACTACGGTAGTGACGGCGAGGCAGAGGCGGCAACCTTGAACAACTTCTTAATCAGCAGGACGAGATCCATGCGGCTTTTGTGAAGTGAGATTTACAACACACCTGACCAGATAAGGAACATGAAGTATTCATCTTGAAGGTGCCCCTCCAACTACTAGGAATTCTCCTTGTTCCTGTTTCATTTAATCATCGTGCCTATTCGCGCGTAACGATAACGAGTGTTAGTGCGTGGACCACCGCAATGGTCCTTTCCTTGTCAGAGGTATAAGGACAGTAGTATCCCCTCCTTGGTTGATCATCTGCTTGGACGAGGGAAAATTGGGGTAACTATGCAAGACAAGTTATTATTACGGGGGCCCACGTAATAACGACTTGTAGTGCATGGAAATCCTGTTGGACTCTGCGGGTCAGGTTAATAATCACCATCCCTCCAAAAATAAGCTATAGGTGTTCACACCTTCATCTGGTAGAACAATGCATAGACCATTGCTTTAGCACTTTATAAAGTAGGAAACCTGTCTTTGCCTACTTCGTGTCTGACACTTCTACCCGTGTACGAGATGTTTGAGAACCGATATTTAAGCAAGTGAATATGGATAACATTCGGAAAGATTTAGTGACGTTACACTCTCTATCACCCCTACATGGACAACCCCCATCTCAAGGGAAGAATACCCGTCTTGTAAAGCTATGAAGAAGGAAAACAACTACCACTTCATGAAACTTGTATGACCAAGGCGATGTAGCCTCGATTTCATTATATTTTTTTCCATTACAAAAAATAAGCCAAGTTGCCAAGCCTATGTGAAGGCTTAGTAATTGTTTCCGCGCTCGTACATTGTTGATTATATATGCATGTGATATTGGGTGATTACATGTTTGCTTATGGTACTATGTACCACAAGGACAATTATGGAATGATGTCTAACCTACTCCCTACCATTTTGACAGACGGAAATGCCGCCCAGACGTAACACGGACACCATTACGTTAACTGAGGCTGAACTCAATGAGCGCATTTCCCAAGCTATAGCGCAGCATGAAGCCCTCCACTCTGAACGCAGGGGTGGCACTTCTGGAATTAACCCTCCAACTGGCTGCACTTATAAACTGTTCCTGGACTGCAAGCCACTAAACTTTGACGGCACAAGAGGTGCCGTTGCATTTGTTCGTTGGGAAGAAAAGACTGACTCCGTTCTAAGAATGAGTAACTGTTCTCCTCAACGGTGTGTTACCTTTATCTCAGGGTTGTTTTTAGATGGCGCACTCTCCTGGTGGAACCTTCAGCTTCAGACCCTTGGTGAAGATGCTGCTCATGCACTGAGCTGGGACGAGCTCAAGGAAATGATGGAGAAGAAATACTGTTCTAGGGCTGAAATCCAGAAGCTTGAGGTGGAGCTCTGGAATTTGAAAATGGATGGGCCGAAGATTTCTGAGTACGTCCAGCGATTTCACGACTTATCTAGGGTCGTTCCCTACTTAGTCAAGCCGGAATTCAAGAGGATTGAGCGATTCATTTGGGGACTTGCAACTCAAATTAGGAGCATGGTTACTACCTCAAAGCCCCCAACCATCGCAGAGGCTATCGATTTGAGTGTCACTTTTACTGAAGAAGCTCTAGGCATGAGAAAATTTTCGAAATCTGAGGATAACAAGAAAGAGACTCATGTGGAGTCATCAGGCAACAAGAAGAGGAAGGAAGTGAACCCAAGTCAGCTATGGAAGCTCTAAAGCAAACAAGAGAAAGGAAGTGAACCCACCGCGTGGCAGGAAAGCTTATGGAGCCGCTAATAAGGCTGGTGGTAAGGTTTACTTGGGGACTAAGCCGAGGTGCGAGGAATGCAATTTTTACCATGAAGATCGATGTCTGAGGCCTAAGTGCGGAAAGTGTGGAAAAGAAGGGCACAGTAAGGATGCCTATTGGGCGAAGGATCCAGACGAAAGAGATAATGGGAAAATTCCAGGATGCTACAGGTGTGGTGAAGCAGGGCACTTTAGGAAAGATTTCCCTAGGAAGAACCAAGCTAGGAAGTGTCTTCACGATCGGAGCTCGTGAAGCACGCCAGGACCTAGATGCGGTTACGGGTACGTTCCCTATTAACCAACCTTATGCATCCATTTCTGATTAATACTGGCATCAACTTTAATCTCGTATCCTTAGAACTTAAGAACTACTTGGCCTAGTTTCAAGTAGAATAGACGTCCCCTATTCTTTAGAATTGGCGAATGGAAGGTTAGTTAAGCGAAAGATTAAGTACTATATTTTGGAAACTTAAGAAACCAATAAGCCTTTCCTGAACATTTGCTAGGAATACCCCCCCCACAACGACACGAGAAGTTTAGGATGAACCTTGTGCCAGGAGCGGCACCAGTGACAAGATGTCGCCTTACCAACTAGTTTTGTCCGAGATACAAGAGCCTCTAATGCAGCTGTGAGAGCTGAGGGAAATCTACCCGGCCGTGTTCTCACCTTGGGAAGCCCCAGTGTTATTCGAAAGGAAACAGGACAACAGTTTTTACACGCGTATATATAGCCTAATCTGAGAGGAACTCAGAGAGAATAATGAGGGAGAAAAGTATTACGCATGGGTTACAGGGAGATAGACAACTAACCAACAAGAATTGATACCCCTTACCGAGAACCGATGACTTGTCAACGAACTACAAGGTCCCAGCTACTACTCCAAGATGGAATTAAGGACATGGTGCCCTCAGTTAAGGACACAAGAAGAAAGTTGACAGTTTCCACCTTGCATCAATTCCAGAGAATTGGATATCAAGGATCGGTATCCTTTGCCAAGGATTGATGACATGAACAGACAAATCGTAAGGTCCTAGTTACCACTCAAAGATCAACTTGAGGACAGGGTGTCCTCAACTGTGAATACAAGAAGGAAATATCCCGAAAACGACCTTTAGGACTCGCTTCGAGCATTATGAGTTCCTTGTCGTACCATTTGGCTTAACACATGCATCGACAGTATTCATGGACCGCATGAATTGAACATGTAAGCCATACAAGAATAGATCACGATTATATTTATTGACTACATTCTTATATGCCCAACGACCAAGGAAGGTCGTGAGCAACATCTGCAATTTATCTTGCGACTCTTAGAGAAAGAACAGTTATGTGCTAAGATGTCGAAAAGCGGATTTCGAATTCGCGAGGTAAGAACTTTAGGATACATGGTGGATAAGAATGAGATTCATGCCAACCCTGCAATCAAGAGCTAAGGATTTAGAGTTGCAATTATGTGACGCTTCTCGACAAAGTCTCGATTGCGAGTCGATGCAACGAGACCACGGCATTGCATACGCGTCACGTTGATTAACGGATAATGAGAAGAAACCTTGATCTAGATACAGTAATTGCGCACCGCAAATTTGACGTCATTACCTGTAAGAAAACGCTGCACGACCTTTACTGATCACAAGGGTTGCAGCACACCGTTGATCATAAGAACTTAATTATTAACGAAGATAGACTGAGCTACTAAACGATGCAGACTGTATGGACATGTTGCGTGCTTGGGTGATAAACTTTGATGAAAAGTTGGAACACTCACTTGCCCTTAGTGGAGTTTTCCTACAACAGTATTTATCACACCGCTGTTTAAATCGCTTCGTATAAAGCTTTAGATGGAACATAATAAGTCAATCCCCGTTGTGTTAAACGGAGACCGGAGATAAACAATCTACTGGCCCAAGTTGGTTCAGGAAAAATTAGAGGCAAGATAGTTCAGATATGTGATCATATCAAGACAGCCCGCGGAATACAGAAAGATTGCGCCAACGAGCGGCGGAAATCGTAGGAATTTGAGATAAGAAGTATGGCTTTAATGGGATCCTTGCCTTGGGATGGCGTGGTGCGATTTAGAAAATGTGGAAGGTTGAACCCCCGGTATATTAGACCTTTCGAGATCCTGGTAGGGATCGGGACCATTGCTCACAAACTGAAACTTCCAGAAAAGATCAGTAGGGACCGCGACACATTCAATCTAGTCTTTAGAGGAGTCTGACTCAAGGAACAATCGTTGTTCCCAAAAAAAAGATTCACGTCAACGACAAACTGCAATTTACTATAGAACCTGTTAAGGATGCGGACTAAAAGTCCACAAAACACGGAGAAGACATAGTTGATTTACTTGAGTACGCTAGAATTCATATCATGACCCAGAGTTACATGGGAACATGAAGACAAATTTTAAACCTAAGTGACCACATTTGATTCACAACTCCCATGCGACCGATGGCATCACTTGAATTTCGGGACGAAATTCTTTTAATGGGGGGAGTCTGTGACAACTGTCACTTTTCCGTACATTCCGAACACTAATTGAGCAGTAATCTGTGATTTAATAACTGTGCATGATCTAGTTTACAAGACAAATGAATTTCTGATTACTGTTATATACATACAATGGCATTTCATGTTGCAAGACTTTTATCATTACTACATGCAACACGATATAGTTCTAATAATGCACAGAACAGAAGTGGCACCATTATCAGACAAACTAAAAGCACTGACGGGAGTTCAGTACAGAGACAGGAAATGTTTTGAGAACCAGTGTGAGCCAAAAACCAAGTTCTACACTATTATAGTGTGTAGGGAAGTAAGGACCACAAAAACTGCATTCCTAAGTGATAGTTTAAGTGCCTGGATGTGCCTAAAACTCACCCAAAGTGCAGAATTCTGCATAATTCAGAAAAAATCAGCTTTTTAACAAGCTAGTTTCATGTAAAAATATGACTAGATGGTCCTGAATGCTTTCCTAAGTGTCGGTAATTAAAAGTGTCACAAAAGGGTACATAAAGAACACTAAACGGTATAGTTTGACACTTTAACGAACCGGTATCTAACCGAACAACCGGACACTACCCGAAACACCAAAATTATACTAGAAACATTGTTTTAATGTTTCTGAGCTAGTTATGATCCCCGAACACCCTAACACACTATATAACACATCATATGCATGGACACTAACTAATGCACTTAACTTCCAACTAAATTCTCTAACTTATCATTCAAACCAAACCAAGACCCCCCCCCCCCCATGGTGGACGGTCACCATGTGGCCCCACCTTGATCTTGTGTAATCTTCTCTTGATCTTGCTTGGATTCACCAAGATTTGTTTAGATATTGTAGTGTACTTAACAAACACAAGACCCATTGGACAAAGCTATAAGATGGATTATAAGTGGAGCATGGACCCTCATTTTCATTCACACTTAACACACCACTCCACCTCCCTTCCCTTCTCTCCCACTCGGCCGTGAATACCCACCAACACCACCACCATTATCAACTCACTTCCCTCAATTCCAAGATCATTACATGATGTTAGAAGGTGTTTAGTGAAGCTTGGTGGTCTTGGATCTTGAAGGGCCTCTCCCAATTGCTTTTATCCTCCACATTTGTCATCTACAACATCTTGTGTTCATCCCTAGCCATTGTGCTAGTAGTAAGGCCCTCATAACCCTTTGTTACTTCATATTTTGATGGTTAAAAGATGATACACATTGTTAATCTTGATGAACACTAAAGAACTTGATCATGAATCTTTAACATAAGCTTATAAACATATGAATACTTGTTGTTTGGTGATGATTTGCTTCTTGATGATTGATGATTTATGTTAGTGATGTTAGACACCATAAGAAACCTACTAGATTGTGATTAAACACATGATCTAGTAAGTTAAGGTGATGATCTTGTGAAAGACCAAGGTCACCATGCTTATTGTTTTCATGAACTTGAAAGATAAAAATGATTTTTTGTGAATGATGTAGTATGTAATATGTTACTAGACATAAACATGGATGATTTCAAAAATAGTTTTCCAAAGAAACCAAGTTATATCACAAGATTTACATGAACACAGTTTTTAAAGAAAATAACCATGTTTCTAGTAGTGAAACAAGTGTAAGAATACATTGTTTATAAGAAAAACCCAAGAGAATGATTTTTGGAAAAAATTTAGGGGACACCTCTATTTTTAGGGGAAACTATGGCAAAATTTTCTAAAAATATTAACACTTAGAGAAATATTTTCTAAACAAATATTTACAAATGTGTTTCAACCATGGTTTTCAATATAAACTTTGTTATAGATTTGTTACAAAAATACAAATATTGGAGGTTGTTTTTTGTAAACAAAAATAACTAAATATATATTTGAAAGCTATATATTTAAAAGACATATGTGTGAATATTTGTATACTTTGTGTAATAGTTATATTATTTTAGGATTTAAAATAATATGACTTAACAAATACCAAGAACTTACAATCCAAAAATAATACCAAAAATCACAAGGAATAAATATATAAGTTACACACTTAATAATGTGAAATCGAATGCAAGAACGTAACTTAAAAAATATTCCGGAAAATGCCGTTATAAATATATTTTTGGTAAATATTATTTTGGATACGAAAGGGATGAAAATATGATTTTTATTACAAGTATATCATATTTTCGACAAGGAGAAAATATATTTTCTTGGAATATTTTGAAGATATATGATTTTTGGGAAAAATATATATTTTCTGGACAATACATTATTTTTGGGACAAAATAAGTTATTATATATTTTCTAAAGTGAGACTTGAAAATATATTAACTTGGAACTACAAATACAAGAATACGAAAATACATGTATGAGATACCCCCATCCTTGGGAAGGAAATACGAAAATAAATACTTGAGAAGTATTGTTACAAAAATATTGTTTAACAATTATTCCAAAATTGAATATAATTTAAAGTTAAAATAATTATTATTTTAACAAGTAATTATAACTTTGGATAATGTTAAAGACATAAAAGAAACGTAACTCAAAACATGAATACTAAGGCAAGGCACGGCCCGCTCGTCTAATAGACCCTAGCACATTGTTGGTAGTCGTGTTTGCTGACGAGATTTGAGTTACGAGTACCGAAGACGCAAAACAGTGAGTTCATGTCCCCCTTTTTCTCTTAACTGTTTTTGGTTTTATAACTCTCGGGGGTGGAATACATGTTATGAATGCTTAAACGGTATGAAATGCCTATGAAATGCACAATTAGATCATGTGAGCATAGACTTAATATTGAAATGCCATTAATTATTAATTAGTGACGAAGGTTAGATCTAACGGGTACGGCCGAGCCCCACTCATGGTCCTCATGTGATCACTTGAGTGTTTCGGTGTCTCAGTCGAGGGAAATCGACATAGTCAAGGGAAATTGACATAGTCAAGGTAAATTGACATAGTCGTAGGGAAATTCGACATAGTTGAGGGAAATCGACATAGTCGAGGGAAAATCGACAAGGGTATAAGCCTACTCATTTCGAGTGTTCCCTATGTCCTCACATGCCTTAATGTCCTTTTAAAACATTTACTTGGTATGTTCATACACGCTTTTCATACCTGTTTTCAAAGGAGTCTCTCAAAGGTTTACAAGTTTACTAGTGCTCACACAAAACGCATGAACTCGCTCAACTTTTGTTGATGTTTTCCAAAATTACATGTATTTCAGGTGATAGGTTGGATCTTGGGCGTGGGTGGTGTTTCTAGAAGTAGACTTCAAGTTTAGATGTCATCCACTTTTGTTGGATTGTAACCTAGTCGAAGGTTGTGTTTTAAAACTTAAATAACCGGTGTTTGTAATACTCAAATTTTATGAATGGATGAACATCGTTTTGATCATGTAGTTGTTTATTATGATTGAATGTAATGATATTAAACCAGTCACACATCATACGCTTCCGCAAAATTCAGGGTGTGACAAGTAAATCATAAAGCAACTTAAATATTGACAAGGATAGGAGAAATTAGAAATTCAAAACCGTAATCCTGCAGCTTCTTTGTGCATTGGCAGGAATCTGAGTGCTCTCCCAAACTGGGTATCCACCCGGTGTGGATTTCAAGGTCGATTTTGCAGCTACTTCAATTAACAGAGAAATCTCTTCACAGCAACAAGATCAGAAACCTCCGAGTCCGACTGGTAAGTGGCAAAGGAGCATGTGGGAAAGCTTGTACACATCATCATTGGTCGGTCCATACATGATGTGTTCCAAATGCTTTTACACCAGCAAAGGTCTTCTTCTTTCTCCTTTAGAAGTAGTGTGCGGGTTGGTATGGAAGAACTGCTGCGCCGCGGGAAATCCTTCTCTATACAAGTTCTCGGACGACTGTTTAATCCATGCCAAGGTATCCGCACACCCGATTGGTTTATTCAACAAACACATTTTCTTCAATCACATCGTGGAGAAATGTACACTGCACGCTCATCTAGCAAGGCTGAACCTTCTTATGAAAAGTATAACCCTTGAATCTTTGAAAGATCTCAAACATGCGGCAGGCACATACACTTCATTTGAATCTATCCTCTTGACTCGATCAAAGCCTTCAACAATCAAACTTTGGTATGTTTTTCATTTTGTCGAAATTTTTCAAATTCTTTCATCATCATTCTTTCATCAGACATTTTTGTCTTCTTTCCTTTTTCTCTCTCGATCAAAGGCAACAATATTCTCCTATATGTAACAATGTTTCGGAGCCTTATGTCGTCGATCTTGTGCATGGACGCTCCATTATCAACAATCCTAAGACTATCAATAGTTCCTCCTGGAACATCCTGCACACTTATTCAGAGATTAGTTGGAGAGGGGGACCCAAGCCTTCACAGACTTGGGCCGTCCGTCATCATCGAGGATTGTGACTTCCTTTTCCAGATGATTCGGAATTGATGTAGCTGGATCCCCCTGAAATAGTTACCGGTTTTGGTTTCCAAATATGTTTCTGTTTTTCATTTTTAACATCTGATTTAACGGACTGTGTTTGGATAACCTCTGGTTTTAAAGCCTTTTCAACTTCTTTTCTTTTTTTCTTTTTCTGTTTCTTTTCGCGTTGTTTAACAAGACGAGGGTCCTGTTTTGGTGAAACAGATCTTGTATGGTAATTGTTACCACAGGGGGCATCAACTTTTTTCCTTTCCTTTCGTGAGATATGGACAGTTTCTGACAGTGTGCCCATACTCACCGCATTCAAAACATGATCTCCGTTCAACAATCCTCAGAGTATCATGACGGTGATAACTTGATGATGAACTTTGTGATCTCGAGGTACTAGGTCCTACATTACAACCGTTTGTGTGTTGTGTGTAGTTTTATGACTGTTTCTTTTCAAAATATGAACTTGTTTAACAAAATCTGTTTTGGATTTGTTTTCAAAAGTTTCAATTTTATTAGTCCCCCGAGACTTCACGAAGTTTATCTTTTGAAACTTCTTCTTGTTCTGAGCTCTTATGCTCTTTCTCTTTCCTTGATTAACGTGATTTTGCTTTTGTCGATTTGGAAGTTTTTTATTTCCATATTGTTTCCGAACTTTGGTTTTTGGGAAAGGAGCACACTGAGTTACTTCAACTCTTGGCTCGACTTTCCCAAAAACGTACTTGTTGAATCCTCAAACACTTTATCAATCAAGGATTGATTAACATTTTTAATGGGAAAATCTTGGTTTGAGTAAACTTTGTCGGAACCAATCAACGTATAAAGCAAGCTCGTGCTTTCACAGGTTTCAACATGAGCTTCAGCAATCTCGACAGGAGCAGTCACACACGGTTTTGTCAGAGGATCTTAAAGAATGTGATTCTCGAGAGGTATATCCTCGTCTTTGATCATCGCATCAGACTGTGCTGAGTTAGTTTCCTCGGATTCCTCATCTGAAGAATCAACATCTTCAACAATGACTGGAGGATCCTGATTTTGTTCAGCCATTGACACTTTCGCATGTGCTGGTTGATTCGAATATGAGGGCACTTCCTTTTTTAAACCGAGCCCAGCTGTGAATTCCTCAAGGTCTAATGGAACTGATGGCTCAAAGTGAGGCTTATTTTCCTCATCAGGCATTGCGGTATAATCGTGTCTAACAGGTGGAGGACACTTCTTATATCCAATGCACGTGACATCTTCTTTCTTTTTCTGTATGTCAATGATGTGATCCAGCACATATCTCGAGTTTGAATAACTATCTAACTTAAGCTGGATCGCCTCACTTTCACACTTAACACAGGCCAATTCTTTTTGTGTTTACTCGAGCCTATTGATGTAATTGCTTATTACAATTTGTTTAGCTCAGAATTATCTTCTTTTAATGTGTCAATTACCTTCTTAAAATCCTTTTCATGAATTTTATGAAACATATTGGCCTCTGTGCATTTTGAAAGATCTACGATCAAATATCGATTGTGGATAAATATCACATCATATTTGCTTTGCAAATCGTCATATTTGCTTTGCAAATCAGACAATTTAGCACTTAATTCAACTCAACTATCACACCTATCAGAACTATCACATTTACCAGATTTTGGTTCATTGACACATACCTGACTGGACGAACCGCCAACATTAGCCATAAAGGCTGAATGATGAGAAGAAGAAGATTAACAGGCTTGATACACCAAAATTGATCTTCTATCAATCCCTGCTTTAGCTTCTCCCAAAAACTTCTCAACATCTACATCAATGGTCTCATGTGACACTTCATCCATACCTTCTTCACCCGAAGTTGAGGTTTCGTCATCTGAGCTTCCACTATAACCAGAACTGTCTTCATCTTCTGAAGATTCTCCACCACAAGCTTGTTTTAGATCCTTGACAATCTCAGCAAAACAAGTTGTTCCACCCTGATCACCACTACCCAGTTTAATCGACCTGTCATAACCTTCATCAACTTGTACCACAAGAGCTCGGTTGTTGTTTGATGATCCTGCTTGATGAGAATTGTTTGCAGGCATCAAGGAACACCCATTATTCCTGGTCTGATTCTAATTCGGTTGATTACCTTGATTTCTGAACGGATTCTGGTTCCCATGCTGAGTTGGCTTCGTGCATTCTTGTTTGAAATGACCTCGTTCAACACAGTTGAAACACTTGACTGCTTGCTTATCGAACCCATACTTGGTGTCCTTCCTGCTTTCCATGCTAGTTCTACCAGTTCTTTCCTGTTGGGATTGAACCCTATCAGAGGAACAGATAATTAAAGCCAAAACTGGATCAGAGCAGTGGATCCAGAATAAGCAGACGATTACAGTTAGTTCATGCAAATCTCTCCCTTTGAAAGTGGTTTTATATCTGCTGACCTCCTATCTGCTGATCTTACTAAGTGCTGACCTACAACTGTTGCTTTGCATCTACTGACAAATGTCAAAGACTGATGGAAGACCAAAGCTCTGCTGACTCAATCTACTGCCTTGAGTCAAGTACTGCTGATCCGGACAGGCACTGCTGGGTTCACAGCAGTGGAAGGATGCAGCAGCTGTTTAAGTGTCTTTTATGTAAAGAAATGTAATAGCAGTAGTTAGTACATCAGAGTTTGTATAGATCAGAGGTTAGAGTTTGTTAGGAGGTTAGATGTCACTTTCATGGTGACGTCAGCTAAGATGCTCAGTGGTTTGCAAGTGCCTATAAATAGTTCAGTACTTTGTACTGTTCTATTAGCTCTTTCACAACATTGTCTTCTTTGCACGAACAAACTACTGAGCTCTGGCTGAGGGGGAGTTTGCATTCATTCATCAATCATTGTAATCGTTGTTGAAACAAATTCAATCTTTCAATTCATTGTGTAAAGATGTTTGATTAAAGTATTACTCTCGTTTGATTGTATGCAAAGTTTGTTTTCATCTTAATTCCGCTGCACAACTCTCTCATTTCCATCTTAATTTCAAACGAAAATACAATAAAAAAGAAACTCAGATCCAACAATTGGTATCAGAGCTTGGACAGTCAAATTTGATTTAACAATCATTTTGACGTAAATAGTTAAGCTCATAACAGTTGATACTGATCGTTTGTTCGTCCGTTGAAAAACAGAGCAAGGATTAATCACCATTAAAGTTGATTTCTCAGTGTCTGTAAAACAACAAGAATGACGTCACAATCTCAAGATGATAAAAAAACATCAGCTCACTTTTTAAACCACCTATGCTAAAAAGAAATGAGTACAACATCTGGCAGAGGAGGATGGGTCACATCCTCGCTCAACAAAGCACAGGTTGTTGGAAGTCTGTCATTTATGGTCCCCATGTTCCTTCAGTGCCAAGTGCTGAAGATGCTAAAATGTTCGTTCCAAAACCAGTTGAAAATTATACCGAAACCGACTTTCAAAAGATCGAACTAGATGCTAAAGCGTTTAGCATCGTAGCATCAGCGCTGCCCAATGAGATGTATGCTGGACTGTTACACTGTAAAAGTGCCAAAGAGTTATGGGACGCACTTAAGGAACAGTTTGGGGGAACTGAAGAAGTCATAGAAAACAATAGGGAAATCCTGAACCAACAGTATGAAACATTTTGCTACGTTAAAGGCGAATCACTAACGCAACAATTTGAGCGTTTCAGTTGTCTCATCAGTGAACTGAGGCTTGTTAACACCACTTTTACAAACTCAACTCAAAATAGCAGGTTCCTCAGGTCACTGCCAGAAACTTGGGACACCATAGCTTTTGTCACCCGAAACTCACCTGAATTCAAGGATCTGACCTTGACCCAACTCCACGGTCGACTCCTGACCTACGAAAGGGAGTTGAACCAGAAAAGGAGGTTACAAGAGTCAGGAAAAGTTACCGATGACTACACTTTCGGTAATACTGCTCTTCTGGGTCAAGAAGAATCTGGGAGCAGTGGTAAGGATCAGGGTTATGATCACTTCATTGACATAACTGCTGGTGCAAATTTTAACAACCCTGTTCCTCACTCTGCTAGTTATGCATTCACTGCAAACGAAAACCAGATGTCAGACAATTTAAGTTTTGAATTAAATGATTTGCAACATTTTGATCCCACTGATTTAGAGGAAATGGACATCCTGCACCAACTGGCTTTGCTAAGTGTTAGAACTAGCAAGTTCTACAAAAGAACAAGGCGAAAATTCCCAGGTTTGCATGGGAATTTAAGGGTTGGGTTGGATAAATCGAAAATCAAGTGCTACAAGTGTAATAGGTTGGGACATTTCGCTAGGGAATGTAGGAGTCAAACTACTGGTCCCATAATTACTCATTCTAGCTCAAATCCTAGACCTCAAAACCAAAGCACTGTGCACTATGCCCAATATGCCCCAGCAGCTCAAGTGAACACTGCTCACTATGCTGCTGCCCCTGTGCCAGTACATTATGTCCAAACTACTGTTCCACAAATCCAATATGTTCAAACCCCTGCTCCACAGGTACAAGTGCAACCTGTTGCACCTCAAACCACTGCTCCAGCAGCAGCACAACCAGATCAACAAAGTTTTTTCACTCAAGGGTTTGTTGACTGGAGCAGTATGCCTGAAGACCTTAATGATGAAAATTTTGCACTCTATGCTTCTAATGATTCTTCTCATGATGAGTTTTGTTTGATGGCATTAGAGTCAATACAGGAGGGGGTTGAAACTGAGGAGGAACAGCAGAGCTTTGAAACAGTGGAAGAGGTGACTGAAGCAGTGGTTACTGCTGTGGCTGGTGAACTACTGTTGGGAGAAAGTTCAGGTTCCCTGATTGAACCACTGACAGATCCATGGTCCGAAGAGGACAAACAAGAAGAGAAGGAAGAAAAGGCTGGTGAAAAGAAGGTGAAAGCTGATGATGAGGAAGATCATCAATGTGATTGTGCAATGATGGCAGCTGCCAAGGTATCACCTCAAGTTCTTGAAAAACTGTGTTATGACAATTGCATAATTGCTTTTGCTAACATTAAAGAGGTGAATGAAAACCTTCGGGATAAAATCTTGTCTGATGAGGTCAAATTTGAAAGGTCTTTAAAAGAACTTAAAAACAAATTGACTGAAAAAGAAAAAGAGATCAGCTGTCTAAAAGAAGAGCAAAGTATAACCAAAACCCAACTTCAAACTATGGTAGATAAATACCAAGTTTGCAAAAAGGAGTTGGAATCCACCCAGATTACTTGTGAAAGATGGGTGGAATCCTGCAGAGGATATGAGGTTATGCTTGAAAAACAGATAAAAAGCAATGTGAAATTTGGGGTTGGCTATAGAAAAAATGATGATGCAAACACTGCTTTTGGAAAATCTGTTCAAACCACTGATGTAACCATTGAGTTCATCCCCACAAACAAGAATGGCCAAGAAGTGAAAATCACTGACAAACTTGGTAACAAAATCACACTTGACAGACCAATGGGATCCTCTACTTTTGAGGAACTTGAAGAGTACCAGTTTAAACCAAAATGGTCTGATGAGTGTGACATTCTTGAAAATTTCAAGCCAATGGACTTTACATCAACTGATGGTGTCAAGGCTCCAAAAGCTAAAGTCATACCTCTCAAGGACATCCCTGCAGTGGTTAAAACCTCTGCTGCAAAGGAGTCTGAAAAGAGAAAGAAGAAAGAAAAAATTGATAACTTGTTTTGTGAATTCTGTGAGAAAAGGAATCATCTAACAAAAGATTGTTTCCACTTAAAAGCGTATGATTTAAACAGAACAAGTGTCATTGTTTCAGCTGAAGGTTGCATTGTCTGTGGTAAAACAAACCACAAAACTCAAGCATATGTGTATCTCAAAAACTTTGATGTGAAAAAGAATGAGTATATTGCTAAAATATCCTTGAGTCCATCATCATCATCAACATCTGTCAAATTCACCAAGAAACAACCACTGTTTGTGCCAGTTCAAACAGCTGTTACAAAACAGCTGAACCAAACATCTGTCAAAAGAGATATTCAGGTTACTGATGCACCCCCTGCCAATCAGTTCAGAAAAGGCAGAGAAAAACAGTCTTACCAAAGGATTCCTCACGTTTATGAGGCCTATAAAAGGCCCTCTAAACCCAAAGTGAACAAGCATCCTTTTGGTTATCAGCAGATGATTGGTCAGGACCCACAACAGTGGTTAGAGAAACACTGTCCTAAAACAGTTCAAACTCCTGACCTAACCAATGTCCATCATTCTGCATCCATCCCAGACACTGTTGAGACCCCATCCAAAGCCTTGTTGGCTTTGGAGACCTTAATGAACTAATCCTTTTACTTCATGTGCAGGGAGCTTCTGCATGCTTTGATAGTCTTTGGTATGTAGATAGTGGAGGCTCCAGGCACATGACAGGATGTAAAGCCCTCCTCAAAGACTTTAAAATCCATGGAGGGGGTGATATATCCTTTGGGAATAATAGTAAAGGAAAAGTTCTGGGGTCGGGTACAGTGGAGTCTGGAAAAGTAAAATTTGAAAATGTTAATCTAATAGACAATCTAAAATTCAACCTTCTGAGTGTGTCCCAAATGAGTGACAAGGGATTTGGGTCATTCTTTACAAAAGACTGTTGTAGGATTGTTGGACCAGAAATGGTCAAAAAGATTGAAGCAATAATCAACTCTGGTCAAACTAAACTTGTTGCTCAAAGAAGTGGCAATGTTTATGTTGTTGACATGTCAAAAGAGTATCCCAGAGCTGATGCCTGTCTGTTCTCAGCTGCCTCTAACAAAGAGACAGAACTTTGGCATAGAAGGCTGGGACACACAAATCTTAAGACAATCACAGAAATTTCAAAAAATGGTTTGGTGAGAGGCCTACCACAAAAATTGTTTTCATGTCCTGAACATTGCATTTCCTGTTTAAAAGGAAAACAGCATAAAAGTTCTTACAAGTCCATTGAAGAGTCCAAAACAACCCAGTGTTTGCAAATGCTACACATGGATTTGTTTGGCCCAGTTCAAGTCATGAGCCTCAAAAAGAAAAGATATTGTTTGGTTATTGTTGATGAATTTTCTAGGTTCACATGGACTTTCTTTTTGCACTCAAAAGATGACACTGCAGGCATTTTGCAAGACTTTGTAATACAGGTTGAAAAGTAATTTGACCTTCCAGTGAAAAGCTTCAGGAGTGACAATGGCACAGAATTAAAAAATAGGGAGTTGGATGCCTTCTGTGTGAAGAAAGGAATTGTAAGGCAGTACATCATTCCTAGAACACCAGAGCAGAATGGGGTAGTGGAAAGGAAGAACAGAACTCTGATTGAGGCTGCCAGAACCATGCTTGCAGATTCAGGTTTGCCATTAACTTTCTGGGCAGAGGCAGTAAACACTGCTTGCTATGTTCAGAACAGAGTTTTAATAAACCCCAGGCACAAAAAGATTGCCTATGAAATTCTGTATAAAATTAAACCACTGATCTCATATTTCAAAGTGTTTGGCTGCCCATGCTTTATTTTGAACTTAAAAGATTCCATTTCAAAATTTGCAGCCAAAATTGATTGTGGTTATCATTTGGGATACTCAACCACTGCCAAGGCCTACAAAGTGTTCAATACACGGACCAAGGCAGTGGAGGAGACTTTGAATGTAAAGTTCAATGAACTTTCATCAATGAAAATCCCAGCAAACCCTGCAGATCTGTTTGATCTTGAAAAATTCACTTTTGAAAATACTGCTGTCAAGACTAACAGTGTAGGTCCATCAGAGGATACAACACCAGACTATGGGTATGAAATCATCATTCCTCAAAGGTCTGCCACAAAGGGAAAAGCACCAGCTGTTCAAAACAGTTGTCAAAGCTCAACCACTGCTACCTCAACAGTTGTTGACCAAAGTAGCTCATCAACCACTGCTTCCACATCCTCAAACACTGCTGACAAAAGTCCTCAAACAGTGGATAAAAGTCAGCAGTTGTCCACTTCATTACCTCCTATTCCACCACCTTTTGAAGCCACTGCTGGATCATCAAAGTCCCCAGCAGTGGTTAGCTCAGATGATACACATTTGCAGCCTTCACCAACCAATGCCATCATACCATACCAAGGAGATTTAATCTTCTTGAGATCTCATCCACCTGATCAAATCATTGGCAACATAAATGAAGGGGTGCTCACAAGAAGTCAAACCCAAAACATTTATCTTTTTGCTGGTTTTCTATCACTCCATCAGCCAGTCAAGTACCAAGAGGCACTGAAAGACAACAGCTGGGTAGAAGCCATGCAAGAGGAGCTCCAACAGTTTAAAAGACAACAAGTATGGGAGCTTGTACCACTGCCAGAAGAGGTTAGTCCCATTGGCACAAAGTGGGTCTTCAAGAACAAAACTGATGAAAGGGGTATTGTTGTCAAAAATAAAGCCAGGCTTGTGGTTCAAGGTTACAGACAGGAAGAGGGGATTGATTATGATGAAACATTTGCCCCTGTTGCAAGATTGGAAGCCATTAGACTGTTCCTGGCCTTTGCTGTCAACCACAATATGAAGGTGTTTCAAATGGATATCAAATGTGCTTTCCTTTATGGTACAATTCAAGAAGAGGTGTATGTTTGTCAACCTCCAGGTTTTGAGGATCCATTTTATCCAGATCATGTCTACAGGCTAAACAAAGCCTTGTATGGCTTGAAACAAGCACCAAGGGCCTGGTATGAAACTCTTTCCAACTTCCTACTCTCAAATGGTTTCAAAAGAGGTACCATTGATAAGACATTGTTTTTAAAATGGAGAGGGAAGGATTTAATGATTGTCCAGATTTATGTGGATGACATTATTTTTGGAAGCACATGTAACTCAATGTGTGAAGAGTTTAGAGAACTCATGACAGCAGAGTTTGAGATGAGTGCAATGGGTGAGCTGCAATGCTTTCTTGGTCTCCAAGTACAGCAATTGCAAAATGGAACTTTCATTCATCAAAGCAAACATGCTAAAGAACTTTTAACCAAATTTGATATGAATGATAGTAAACCATGCAGCACACCCATGGCAACAAATAAGCTGGTTATGTCTGATGAAAAGGATGAGCTGATTGACCAAACACTTTATAGAAGCATGATTGGGTCTTTATTGTACCTAACTGCATCTAGACCAGACATCATGTTTGCAACATGTGTCTGTGCAAGAAGTCAATCAGCTCCCAGAAAATCAAATCTCATTGCTGTAAAAAGGATCTTCAGATACATAAAAGGTGCTCCCACACTTGGTATCTTGTATCCAGCTAATGGGAACATCAAGCTTTCAGGTTTCTCAGACAGTGACTTTGCTGGATGTCACACCACAAGGAAGTCCACATCAGGAGGGTGCCAGTTTCTAGGTGATTGCTTAGTCTCATGGCAAAGCAAAAAGCAAGCAGCTGTTTCAACATCCACTGCTGAAGCTGAATACATTGCTGCTGCAAGCTGTACAGCCCAACTCCTGTGGCTTCAAAATCAGTTACTGGATTTTGGTATCACTGCCTTGAAGACACCACTCATGTTGGACAGTCAGGCAGCAGAAAATATCATCAAAAATCCAGTTTCCCATTCAACCACCAAACACATCGACATCAGACATCACTTTGTGAGGGATTGCTATGAAAAAGGTTTGATTTCTCTGCATCATGTCCCAACTAAAGACCAGCTGGCTGATGTGCTCACAAAAGCACTTGATACAGCCACTTTTGAAAGCTTGGTCTCTAGAATTGGGATGCTGAACATGGAATAACAAGCAACACCTTGTTTTTCTATGAATAAAAGCAACAAAATGTTTTCAGAAAATCAAAACTCCATCCTTAAAAATAGCTAAAAATGAAAATTTTTCATTAAAATCCTTAAAAGTCTGCCATTAACCACTGATTGTTCAAAGGTCTGCTCTACTTCAAAAGTCTGTCCACTGCTGAAAGTCAACCCCTGCTCTCTCATTACTTTGATAAACTCTGTTGTTCAAAAGCAGTGTCTTATCCACTGATATGCTATCCACTGATAGTGAAAATCATCCACTGCTTTCATACCACTGCCTTCATCAGTCCCTATCACACAAGTACTGTCCTTCACTTTCACCAGGGGTTGTCACGTGGGCAGTACATATTGGTCAGACCTTTTGTAATGGCTGCCACCTCAGCATTCACTTTCTTCCCTATAAAATCCCCCACTCACCACCAAAACAGGGTTTTACTGTCGAATTGAATTCTTAAAAATTCTCTTCTCAAAGCAGTTTTTCTTCTCATCTCTCACAAATTTCTTCGATCATTCATCTTCAAAATGACAAAATCGAAGTCATCTTCAAAACCCTCATCCAAATCATCTTCGAAAACAGCCTCTCAAAAGGCAATCTCCACTGAAATTCCACATAAACCATCTCACAATCTCCTGGCTCTTCTCACAAAACCAGGAACCACCAAAGTTTTCGATTCCATCATTGATCTCATGGCAAAATCAAAGTACAAAACTTTGTTCACTGCCGATGCACCAATCTATTTGGCGACCCAAAGGGAGTTCTGGAAAAATGCAACCCTTCAAAAACAAGGAGACACTGCAACCACCATAAACTCTTCGATAAAGGGTAAAGTTGTCCAAATCACGCCACAATCCATTTCAGAGGTCTTTCAACTCGGTGATCAGGAAGGTAAAATTTATTTCACTAAAAACGAGTTACAAACTGACTTCATTGAGAGAGGGTATGAAGCCACAATGATGAAGAAAATTACCTTAGAAAAAGGTTATTTTCCATCTGCAACCAGATTTTTATTTCATACCCTCCTACTATGTGTTTCAAACAAAACCACTTCTTTCAATGAAATCCCTTTAAAGATTCAAAATCTGGGATATGCAATTCTTCTAGGAGAAAATTTTAACTATTCTCAGGAAATTTTTAAAGATTTGGTTAATAATGTTGAAACAAAATCATTCTTACTGTTTCCAAGGTTTTTAAGTTACTATTTTGCAAAGAAATTTAGTAAGGATGATTTAGCTGTAATAAACCAAGGTGATTCTACTCAAATAAACAGTTTAACAACTGAAACTTTTTCAAGAATGTTAGCACCTTGCAAAACACAAGCAGAGGTGCCTGAGCAGATTTTAGCAGTTACAACTGCTCCTCAGGATCTGCTGCTGAGCCCACTGCTCAAGGTGATCAAAGTAGCAACACAACTGTTTTGAAACCCTCACCTAAAATCACCAAAAAGCCAACAAATAGAAAAACACAAAACCCCCCAAAACCATCAAAAAGGAATCTCTGGAGGATGAGATACCAGAGCTCCTGCCAGTGACAACACAAAAGTCACAAGAAACCACTGCTGCTACTTCCTCACAGCAGTTGGTACAAATATCTCAACCCATAACCGAAACTCCTCCTGTTTCTTCACAAAAAGAACAGGTTGTACAAATAGGGTCTCCACATCATGATGCTCTGAAAACACTCGTTTCTATCATCCACAGTCCAATGCCCGGGACACATCCTATTTCTACACCAATCATCACATCCACAATTCCCTCACCAATAAAACCACTGTTGGATGCAATTGATTTGAACCAGGCATTAACCAGTCCTTCTCAATCACCTGATAATGAGAATATACCTCAACAACTGACTGGGTCTGATGTATCAATCTTTGCTAACCCACCAACACAACCTGAGGAGGTTACACCCCATGAGTTACAAGTAACTCTTGGTGGTAATCCAAGTGAAGCAGCCACTACAACTGTTGAACCTACAGGTCTACAGTTGGACAGTGGTTACATTAATAAGACTTCCTTGGAGGCAATTCCTTTTATAGCACCTCTGCCAACCACCAGTGGATTTATTTATCCTACTGGCAACATCAAAAGGTTGTCAAGTGTTGAAGGAAGAAGACCCCAGTACCAAGAAAAAGGGGCATCAGTGGTTAATGTTTGGAGTATACTCCCTACATCTACCACTGATAAAACCACTACTAGTGGGAAACCAGATGATCCCATTGACTTGGGTGATGGTTTAAAGTACCAGAAATTGACGGATCGTATTGCAAAGCTTGATAACTCTGTTGCAGAACTCAAAGATATGCTACAACAGGTGTTACAAGTTTAGAAGGTACAATCAACTGTTGTTCCACCTCAAGCACCTGCTCCACAAAGGGCACCTGCTACAAATGAGCTCTGGAATTTATTTCAGTCTTTTCTCCAACAACAAGCACAATTAGCAGATCAGCAACATGAAAAACATGTACAACAGCTGAGAAATGCAATGGAGTCAAGGTTCAAGAACACTCAGGCTGATTTAAAGGCTCTCAAAACTCAGATCTTGCACACCACTGGCACTGCTCCTCCAAAAGTACGCTACATTTATCAAATCCCAGAAGATAATGCCAAAAAGGGGGAGAAAATTAAGGAGTGGAAAAAGAAGGGTATAGAGGATGGTCTCTATCTTGAACCAGAAAATTCAAACATGACCAAAAAGATCCCTCTGCCAGATGGCAGCAAGAAAATTGATGTGACAACAAATGCACTAGCAGAAGCAGTTGCAAGTGTAAAAAGGGATAGAGAGGCCAAAAGGAAAGCCAGGGTGGACAGAATGGATCATCCAGATCAGGGTACTTCTGGGTCAAAGGATCATGAAAATCATGTTGAGGAAAAGAAGAAGCCTACTAGAAAAGTAAGGCAACCCAAATCCATTCCAACCAGACATTCAAAGTCTGCTCAAAAACCACCATACAAAACAGCTGATGCAACAGGAGTTACAAAAACTACTGCTTGCCAAACAGTTGTTCCATCAACACACACCACTTCAACACACACAACATCCACTGTTTTACCATCATCACCACCAAAAACAACACATGTTGACATACAGTAGAAGACAGCAGATGTTATAACATTTGTTGTAATGACAACAGTGGTTGAAACACCAGTTGTTTCAACAGCTGTTAGTCAATCACAATCCACTGCCACTACATCTACCACCACTGTTCCATCCAAAACATCATCAGTCCCTCCCACAAAAAGGAGAAGACTAATTCTCAAAGATGATGACAATTCACCACCACAAACATCTTCAAAATCTTTAGCACTTGTCACAATTCCAAAACCTGTTCCTCTCTCTTCAGTTAAAATGTACAAGCCCTTACCTCCTGCAGGTGTTCAATTTCCTCTTGAATTAGCAGCTGTTAGAGAAGAAATAAAATCTTTTTACTTTGAGGATGACCCTGCCAAAAAGAGTTTGCCATCAATAAAAGGATATCCCTGGCCTAAAAATATTGATGAATATTTGGAAATAAAGGCCAAGCAAGCAGAGGATATCTCAAAGAAAAACACACAAGGGAAATCTGATAAAGAAATTGCACAGAGAAGTCAATATTTGCTCACACAAGTCAGATCCCTAGAGCAATTTGCAAAAAATGTTAGTCAACAAATTTCTGAAAGAGCAGCTGAAACTCTGAAGAAAGACTACATTGAAAGCATCATGGCTCACAAGAAGTACAAAGGAGAGAGATACATGTACAAAGAGTGGACTATTCCTGAACTTGAAAATGAAGCAGCAAGAATTCAAGACATGATAAAAAGGAAAGTCACTCACACTCCTCCTAACTGGGCAAAGTTTAGAAAGAATGTACCTGACAAACAGGAAGAACTGAGGAGAATGAAAAAGGAACTGGTAGCAGCTGATTATGGAAACAAAAGACAAGTTGCTAGATGGAAAGAAGATGTGGTCAGGGCTACTTACAAAAAGTTGGAACAATTAAGAAAGAAAGATCCCACAGTTCCTCAAAAGCCTGACTATCCTGAAGCAGCGGTTTCAAAAAGACCATCAAAGCTGCAAATCAGGAGATCCACAGCTCCAGTTGGTGCTGCCATCTACAAAAGAAGGCCACAGAAAAGCTGATTGCTGAAACCATCAAAGAGTTAATGGAAGGTGAAGACCTTGGAAAAGAGGGTATAAAGAAAATGATCATGGAAACTCTTGGTTTGGATCAAACTGCAAGTACTGCTCAGCCAGTCATGAATAGGCCAGCCTCTCCAAATACTTCTGCAAATAAACATCTCCCAAGAAACCCACCAGGCTCAAAAATACAAAAGTGGGAAACTGACAAACAGACCTGCGTATTAACTTTGCTCAGGTCTGGTGGAGAAGTGGAGAAAATATCAAGGGAACAAGCTCTTGGCCTGAGTCTTGAAGATTTGCAGGATCTCCTTGATCTTCCACTTAGCAGGGATGATGAAGATACAGATGCCCTAGACTTTGAATTACAATTTAAAGGTCAGATAAGGGAGCTGTTGATGAGGCAATAAAGAATTCCACAAATAATGAAGAGTTTTGGCATTATCTGTTCCAGGGGGAGATTGTTGGGATTGAACCCTATCAGAGGAACAGATAATTAAAGCCAAAACTGGATCAGAGCAGTGGATCCAGAATAAGCAGACGATTACAGTTAGTTCATGTAAATCTCTCCCTTTAAAAGTGGTTTTATATCTGCTGACCTCCTATCTGCTGATCTTACTAAGTGCGGACCTACAACTGTTGCTTTGCATCTACTGATAAATGTCAAAGACTGATGGAAGACCAAAGCTCTGCTGACTCAATCTACTGCCTTGAGTCAAGTACTGCTGATCCGGACAGGCACTGCTGGGTTCACAGCAGTGGAAGGATGCAGCAGCTGTTTAAGTGTCTTTTATGTAAAGAAATGTAATAGCAGTAGTTAGTACATCAGAGTTTGTATAGATCAGAGGTTAGAGTTTTTTAGGAGGTTAGATGTCACTTTCATGGTGACGTCAGCTAAGATGCTCAGTGGTTTGCAAGTGCCTATAAATAGTTCAGTACTTTGTACTGTTCTATTAGCTCTTTTACAACATTGTCTTCTTTGCACGAACAAACTACTGAGCTCTGGCTGAGGGGGAGTTTGCATTCATTCATCAATCATTGTAATCGTTGTTGAAACAAATTCAATCTTTCGATTCATTGTGTAAAGATGTTTGATTAAAGTATTACTCTCGTTTGATTGTATGCAAAGTTTGTTTTCATCTTAATTCCGCTGCACAACTCTCTCATTTCCATCTTAATTTCAAACGAAAATACAATCAAAAAGAAACTCAGATCCAACATTTCCATTAAGTCTTTTGCTTGCCTCACTGCACAAGCAAATGCCCACTTGATATCCATCAAATCCATTTCATCCTTATCTATTTGTTGATAATCTTCCTGGGTCAAATTGATGTTTCCAATTTGCCCTGCTACTAACCCACAGTATGCGCTCACCAAAGTGTTTAACAACCCCATATATTCCTTTGCCACCTCAACACTCACTTTTGAGAAACTTGAAGTGTCTAGCCGAACTGTGTTTGGATTAGTTGACTGACCAGCATTGACTGTTGATGAAGTGTTTCCATAACAAGCTTGTGGTTGACCTTTGTAGTTTGGATCAAGAAATGATGGTACTCCAGTAGACCGATAGCTTTGCTCTAAGGCAACTGGTTGTGGTGTTCCATACATATCGGTGCTTGAGATAATAACTGTTTGTAGTTGAGCATGTTGAGCAGGTCTCGCAACAGTGCTAGTACCTCCACAATTTCCATAATATATTTCAGGATTTTGTGGCACCGGAACTCTTTTTGCCTTCCTGATTTCTTCTTGATTTTTGTTCTCCAAAAGCTAAATGAAATCATGGATGTTGGTCATAGCCAAAGTGCCATTATACTTCAGAATTTCCAAGAATCCATTCCATAATTTCCCAACTCAGTTAACAAGTGATCAAATTGACTTATCAAATATCCCAGCGACTCCCTTTACATACACATGAAGCCGTCGAATTCCTTTTTGAGCAAATCATGTCGCAGTTTGCGTGACGCCGCATTTCCTTGACCTCTCGTCTTTAACGCATCCCATAAACTTTTTGTCGTTTTGAAACTCACAAACTGATGATAAATATCTTTATTTAAGGCTTGAGTTAGAATTGAGAACGCCTTCTTCTCTAAATCATATTTCTTCTTCTCATCGGCTGTAAGATCCGCAAATAACGCGGTATTTGAACTGGCTTCTTCAAGGGCTTGATCGAATTCCGAGTTAAAACACAACCACAACTTCATGAATAATGTTCTTCGTGTGATTTCATGTGCATGGTTCTTCGTTGATATGTGACCAACTCCAAGAATTATTGAGTTTTTGGTTGACCCATGCAAAGGATCACTAAAGTCAATTTAACAATAAAGTCCTTCAAGAAATGCATGCATTCATGTGGAAAATTGTATTTCATGCAAAGTGACACCATGATATGTCATCATAACATCATTATCTTTCAAACGGATCGCTCGCGGCTCTTTGTGCTTTGTGTGTTGAACTCTGGGGCGCACCAAGGATGAATGTCGCGATGTCGGTCTTGAACCGAACCGAACCGAGCCACATCCACACAAACTGTATCAACAACTTCCCCCTAGCAGGGCTTCTTATTGCACAAAGGTACGGTATCGGGGTGCACCTGTTAAGCATCGATGCGAGAGTCACTTTCTTCCCGATATTAATTCTTCCGGCTGATCGACAACCACTATTCATAACGCTTGCACATGTTAATGATAACCACTTCATACATGTTAAGCTGGAAAGAGATTATCCAATGCCACCAATAAATGGGCTATGGTTGATGCACCTAAGACCTCATCCGAGACAATGGGAAGATATGTACATGCCACGTCTAGAATTGTATGCATCGATAATGAATCCGCCACTAACCTCAAACCCGAGTCTTAATTACATCAACAGCGATACAGAAGAATGATTTTTGTAATTAATAGGATTTTTTGTATCAATAATTATTCTTATTGTAATTAACAAGATTTTTTGTATTAATTTCAATAATTTTTTTATAATTACAATTGCATAAAGCAATTCAATAAGGTTTTTTTATTAATTTCTATAATTTTTTTTATAATTACAATTGTACAAAACAATTTAATAAGATTTTTTATTAATTACTATATTTTTTTATAATTACAATTGTATAAAACAATTTAATAACAACATATATATATAGGAGAGGGATCCGTTAGGAACCACACTTTATTGCGAGAAACAATATGAACACAACCAAAAATACCAAAAAAAATAGCTAAAAAACACACAAGATTTTTTTTTAATATTTCCCCTCAAAATCGCTAATTTTTGTTACCGTTTTTAAAAAAAAAAGTTATTTTAAAAAATATTTTGTTTCTTAAAACATTTTAAAAAAAAAAAGAAATTTGTTTTTAAATTTTTTTTTGTACTAAAAGTAGCGATTTTGAGGTAAAAAATATTTAAAAAAATTGTGTGTTTTTTATATTGTTTTAGGTTTTTTTTTTGGGGGTTTAGGATTTAGCATTTAGCTTGGGTGGGGGGTGGGGGGGGGGTTTAGGTTTTTGAGGGTTAGGCGGGTTTAGGTCTTTTTTTTTTGGGGTGGGGGGTAGCTTCCTTTTAGATTTTTTTAGTTATTTTTTTTTTTTTTTGGGTGGGGGGAGAGGGGGGTCAGGTTTTTTTTTTGTGGGGGTGGGGTTAGGTTTTTTTGTTGTGTTCACATTGGTTCTCGCGGTTCTCGCAATAAAGGTGGTTCTCAAATGAACCATACCATATATATATATATATATGCCTCGTACAGACCTAGACGGGACGTCTAATGTATTCCAAAAGACCGTTTTACCCCTGCAATTCCCTCAGTATAGGCATAAACCAGGGGTATATATATATATATATATGTATGTATATATATATATATGTATATGTATATATATGCCTCGTACAGACCTAGACGGGACGTCTAATGTATTCCAAAAGACCGTTTTACCCCTGCAATTCCCTCAGTATAGGCATAAACCAGGGGTATAAATGTCATTTTACCAAAACAAAACTCCCCATACAGACCTAGACGGCTCGTCTATCATGAGCGGCAAATTTGATTTGATTAATCTTTGAATATTTAAAGGGGACTTGTGGATTTACCTTTTTACCCCTGAAATGCCCGCTGTATAGGCCACATTCAGGGGTAGGAAAGTAATTTTACAAGAAGTAGACGACACGTCTAGCCCTAGACGGGTCGTCTATTATGCGCGGCAACTTTCATTTGTTTAAAATTTGAATTTTAAAAAGGTTTTTATATAATTTCCATTTTACCCCTGATATTCCATAGTATAGGCTAGAATCAAGGGTATAAAGGTAATTTTAAAACCCTGGACGCCTCGTACAGACCTAGACAGGTCGTATGTTTTGAGTGGCAATTTTTGGAATTTTAATTTTGAATAATTAAAAGGATTTAGGAAATTACCATTTTACCCCTGAAATGCCCCAGTATAGGCCTCATTCAGGGGTAAAATGGTAATTAACCATTTCAGTAATATCTTTTTGAATTGGTTAATTACCATTTTACCCCTGAATGTGGCCTATACTAGGGGCAACTCAGGGATAAAATGGTAATTAACCTGACCAAATAGACGACCCGTCTAGCCCTATACGAGGCGTCTATGCCACGTATATTAGGGGAGAACCTAGACGCCCTTGCATATCACCCCAAATCAAATACACTCACACACGTAAGCAGGCATACGGATATACCCATTTCAGATGTATTCGGACCGTATTTTTTACAATTGAAGCTTCCCTAGCACGTATTTCAACCTATATTTTAGTATTCTTCATTTGTTTATACATTAGGACCGTAGGATTGCCTGAATTTTGAGATTTTTGTGCATTTAGGGATGTTCCTTGACTGTTGAAGATGAACTTGTAGAAAAGGACGCCTCGTCTACGTCTATACGAAGCATAGATGGGGCAATTAATTTTTTTTAATTTCTTAGTTATTATTATTATTGTTATTATTATTACTGCTATTATTATTATTATTATTATTATTATTATTACTGCTATTATTATTATTATTATTGTTATTATTGTTATTTATTATTATTATTGTTATTATTATTATTGTTATTATTATTAATACTATTAGTATTATTATTATTAATTATTATTATTATTATTATTAATATTACTAATTATTATTATTATTGTTATTTATTATTTTTAATATTGTTATTATTATTGTAAATATTATTATTGTTATTTATTATTATTATTATTACTGTTATATATTTTTATTATTATCATTGTTGTTATTATTATTATTGTTATTTATTATTATTATTATTATTACTATTTATTATTATTATTATTATTACTATTGTTATAATTATTATTATTAGTATTTTTATTATTATTATTATTATTATTATTATTATAAGTTTTATAATAATAATAAATATTGTTTAGTATTATTATACGTATACGGTATTTATTTGTAGATTGATTATGGACGAGGATGAGATTTAGATGGAGACGCACCGCATCCGCAGGGTCCGCGACGGGCGCGGCCACTGTCGTGGATCTGCTGCTTGGTCACCCATATCTAGAGTTTATCGAGGGCACCCCACCTTCCGTATTTGCCGGAAGCTTAGGAGGATGCACATTGGAGCGCATGCCGTGATCGACTGGGATGCGATCGAGGCTATTGGTGAGACGCCTAGACTGCGTCGGTTTATACCTGTGTCTTCGCCGTGGCGTCGTCTTTTTGAGTTAGCGCACACGCCAAGCTACAGGGTGCTGTTGTTCGAGTTTCTATCGACATTCATATTTCACCCTCCTCGGGCCGACCAGCCACCTGCACAGCCAGATGCTCATCCCCCTCCGCCTGAGGTTTCTTTCAGGCTTGCTAGTGTTTGGCGTTCGATGACACTAGCACAGTTTGCGGTTCATTGCGGTTTATACTTGCAGGAGGAGATCGAGACTGACGTTTATACGCAGGGGCTAGTGGTGGTTGATAGACCCACTCTTTTAGGGTTTTGGCAGCTGGTTGAGGCGCCAGAAACGTGGGAGCACGACAAGTCGAAGTGGAGGATTTCACATGTCCGTGACCCATTGTACCGGTACGTACGTTTATTATAGTAATTATTGTGATTATTATTATTTATTAATTTCTGTTTCTGTATTTCGCTAACACTATATGCAGGTATCTACATAGGATGCTCGATACTTCTATTACAGTCGCGGCTACAGCCGTGAGTAGTGTACGAGCACGAATGTTTTTTTTTGTTTTATTGTTTGTTGTACAGGCGGCTGTGCGCACTAGGACAAGGTCTAGCCCAGTACTTCGCTTTCGCCCATCACCGGCAGGAACGCGGATTTTTGTATGGCGGCGCATACTTGACCGTCATTGCCCGTTCGTTGGGCCTTTTACCGAAGGAGGACCCATATTTACTGGCGCCCATAGCGCCGACGCGGATGGGTTTTCTGACGTAGTGGGGGATGGGACTAATTAAGAGGGTCGACGTCCTCGGCGAACGGTTTAAAACCCGCGGAGGTCTCTTATTTCAGCAGGAGAAACTACCAGAGCAATTCGATCTAGTCTATCCTCCGCCAGATCCTGCTGCAACGGTCGTGCAGGACCCTCCGGTGGATTTAGACTTTCCAGCGATGCCACAGCCACCACCACCACCCCCCGGGGCGCCTCAGTTTCCACGTCAAGTTATTCCAGGTCATGCCTTGGGAGCTGCAGTACATCCATTTATACGAACCGAGCTTGACAGGCTGAACAATTTGATAGGTTGGTTGGTTCGGGAGGCACAGGATAGACGAGAGAGAGGGGGTTACCCCCATACCGCTCCCACCACCTCGAGCAACACATCAGCAGCAGCAGCCGCAACAGCCAGATCCAGATTCGGACTCAGGCCCTGAGGCACAGACCAGCTACGTGGATATATTTTGGTATTTAGTGTTCAGCTGTAGTTTTTATTTTTATTATGGATGTAGAAAAGTTATCTTATATATGTTATATTTAAGTTTGTTTTCAGTTATTCAGTTACTTAATGATTGTTTGTCTTAAATTGATATAACACGGAAACAATATATGTTTTGAATATAATACGGAAACAATATAATTTTCAAAATGTTAAATAATATTTAAACGAGATAATATTTTAATGGTAGGAAAATATTTTAAAAAAAATGTTAAAAACAATATAATATTTAAACAATCGAATATATTTAAAGAGCCGATCTTGAAAACCGTAAATTTTTTTAATGATTGTTTGTCTTAAATTGATATAATACGTAAACAATATATGTTTTGAATATAATACGAAAACAACATAATTTTCAAAATGTTAAATACTATTTAAACGAGATAGTATTTTAATGGTAGGATAATACTTAAAAAAAATAAAATGTTAAAATCAATATAATATTTAAACGATCGAATATATTTAAAGAGCCGATCTTGAAAACGGTAAAATTTTTTAGTTATTGTTTGTCTTAAATTGATATAATACGGAAACAAAATATGTTTTGAGTATAATTCAGAAACAATAAAATTTTCAAAATGTTAAATAATATTTAAACGAGATAATATTTTAATGGTAGGATAATATTTAAAAAATAAAATGTTAAAAACAATATAATATTTAATCGATCGAATATATTTAAAGAGCCGATCTTGAAAACGGTACAATTTTTGTCCTAAATTGATATAATACGGAAACAAAATATGATTTGAATATAATACGGAAACAATATAATTTTCAAAATGTTAAATAATATTTAAAAGAGATAATATTTTAATGGTAAGATAATATTTAAAAAATAAAATGTTAAAACCAATATAATATATAAAAGATCAAATATATTTAAAGAGCTGATCTTGAAAACAGTAAAATTTTCAATGATTGTTTGTCTTAAATTGATATAATACGGAAACAAATTTTTTCAAACAAAAAAACATCACCTCCAAAAACTATCAAAATACCCCACCAAAACAACCATTCTTTCAACCAAAAAACACCCAACACCTAGACACCTCGTATAGGCCTGTACGAGGCGTCTAGGTTTCTTAAACTTTGTGCTTGACATCCCACACAGACCCTCTTGAATTCAGTGCCTAGACGCCCTCTATAGGCCTATACGAAGCGTTTTGGATTTCAAAGATGTCCAAATAGGCAGAATGGGTGTGTGAATATCTTGAGCCTTTATAATTGTGCATTGTTTTGATCCAATCATTTACATACTTTACATAACTTTAATCTTAATTTTCTAATCCATTTAAATTAATTACCTTGGCTTTAATATTATAGTGGTTGGAATACGTCACTATAAGGCGTCCAAAGCAGGAGTCAAAAGTTGAATGGCTCACTCATAGAAATCTTCATGTATAATGGTGTAAACCATGTACTTCTAGGGATGGCAATGGGTTAGGAATTGGTAATCCCATACTCATACCCAGTTTTAAAATCGTGTCCCATACCCGACTCAATACGCGTCGGGTATTTGTCGGGTAATTACCCGTCGGGTACCGGGTATACCCGTTACTTTGTTAAAAGATATACATTGGGATTTCTAAATACATTTTTTACTATTATAAATTAAAAATATGCATTACATACATATAAGTTTTATCATAAATTAATAATAACTTTATAATATTTATACACTTATATGTATATACTTCACAACATACAAAATATAAATACTATCATTAAATCCATATGGTAAAAGAAATTTATTTTTTTACATTATGAACATACTAAAATAAATAACTAATAGATAAGGGTTAACGAAAAATAAAAATATAAATTAAAAACTTCGGTTATATGATTGGGTATATATTTCGGGTAAACGGGTATGGGGTATTGGGTAATCGGGTCGGGTATCACCTAATCCCATACCCGACCCATTCCCATGAAAATTTTTAAAATTAATCTCATACTCGGCCCAATACACGTCGGGTATCGGGTGTACCCGTCCCATTTGTGTCGGGTTTCGGGTATACCCGTCGGGCTCGGGTAGTTTTGCATCCCTATGTACTTCGGATAATGCAAATGAATTGAAAATGAACTTACTGTGCGATTGATCAGTTGCGGTCACATGTTTTTGCTTAAACCCAATTGACCTTTAGCCATTTTTATCATTAATTACTAGAGTACATACCTATATGTATATGTACACAACTTTTATTTATTTAATATTTTTTGGTAACTAATTTTAGCATTTTTATTTAATGTTTTGTGATAATATGTTTCTAACCTTCTCAAACCTCTTTTCCCATAACCTTTCTTAAGAAATTTCAAATCTATATTTAATGCAAAGTTTTATTATATTCTTTTATATAACAGTTTATTTTGTAACTGATAAGGGCCCAATTAAAGTTTATAGGAGAAGAAGGAAACGGGCCACAGCTGCCCATATGGAAAAACTGAATTATGTGAAAGTAAACATCCTTCAATAATCCAAATCGGAAACTTTATTTGAACTGAAGTAAACAACCCGATTCGAGAGGGGCAATGTCTCCAAATACACAATACTTTGATAATGAAAAACAAGGATGAACCATGTGAAAGTAAAAAGCTTGCTTTAATAGACCATGACACTTAGAAACTGCTCCATAAAGTAGGCGTAGGAACATCTCTTCAACCTTTCATTTTCTCGCTAATAATAGGCATAGTAACTGCTCCCCATTGTTCCAATTTGCTGCTGACTCCTTGACCAAGTGGATCCAACTTAATCCCAAAAACATAATTCAGTTTTTCCATATGGGCAGCTGTGGCCCGTTTCCTTCTTCTCGTATAAACTTTAATTGGGCCCTTATCATTACTTCCCTCCCGGTAAAACTCCTTGTCCTCAAGGCGGAATGTCGGGAATTGTTTTGCCAATAGATCATAGGATTCCCAGGTTGCTTCTTCCACTGGGCGATTACACCAAGATACCAGCAATTCTAGAACCAAATGGTCAGCTTCGGAAACCCAACGATGAGCTATAATATAATTTGGTTGCAAGTCAATTTCCCAATCTTTAGTGATGGGTAATGGAGGTTGTTGCTCAGAAGAGAACGATCCATGGGCGGGTTTAAGCATGGACACATGGAACACCGGGTGAATTCTAGCAGTAGGTGGAAGCTCCAGTTCATATGCAACAGGACCCGGGCAAATACTATTTGGACCGAAAAAGTGTGGAGAAAGTTTTTCATATCGACGTTTGGGTAAACTCTTCTGATGGTAGGGTTGAATTTTTAGGAAAACAAAATCACCAACCTGAAATGTCAGATCTCGTCGTTTGTGGTTGGCTTGATTCTTCATCCGATCTTGGGCCCTTTTGAGATTGTTTCTAAGAAACCTTAGCATATCATCTCGGTCTATTAATTGCTGCTCCAATTCTGCATTTTTAGTCTCCCCCATCACATAAGGGAATAAACAAGGGGACTGCCTGCCATAGACGACGGTGAAAGGAGTGGTGCTTGTTGCCGTATGATACCCGGTGTTATACGAATATTCAGCCCATGGTAAATAAGTACTCCATTTGGTAGGTTGTTCACTAGCAAAACACCGTAAATAGGCTTCAAGACAACGGTTCAGAACTTCGGTTTGCCCATCCGTTTGGGGATGGTAACTAGTACTCAATTGGAGCTTAGTTTGGCTCAAACGAAATAATTCCTGCGAAAAATGGCTGAGAACAATCACGTCCCGGTCAGATACAATGGATCGTGGCAAACCATGCAACCGAATTATCTCCTTACAAAAAATTGCAGCCACCCCTTTTGCAGTGAAAGGATGCGAGAGGCAAAGAAAATGAGCATATTTGCTCAAACGATCGACCACCACTAAAATAGTATCATAACGACCTGAAGGAGGTAAACCGACTATAAAGTCCATTGAGAGGTCTTCTCAAATCTGATTGGGAATGGGTAAGGGCTGAAGTTGACCAGCAGGAGACAATGTTTGGTATTTCTGTTGTTGACAGATTACACATTGTTGCACAAATTTTCAAACATCTTGTTTCAGTTTAGGCCAAAAGTACCTGGCTGAAATACGCTTAAGTGTCTTTAAAAATCCCCATGACCTCTAGTCGGGGTGTCATGTGCCTCCTGTAACAACTTCTGCTTGAGATCAGGTATCTCTGGTATCACTAAGCGTCCTTTATAGAATAAAAACTGATCAATGATGGAGAAGCCAACAATTGATGATGGATCAGCTTGTAGTTTGTTGATTTTATTGCTGGTAACTGGGTTATTTTTGAGTCCCAGTTTGATGTCAGCCACCTCTACACAATATGGTACCATTAGTGTCAATAACTCACCCGAATAGGGTCGGCGAGATAAGGCATCTGCTCCTCTATTCTCTTTCCCTGCTTTGTGAATAATAGAGAAGTCATAAGGCATAAGTTTCAATAGTAAACGCTGCTGCTCGGTAGTTGTAATCCGCTGCTCAAGTAAGAACTTCAAGGTGTAATGATCGGTACGGATGAGAAAATGTCGACCAAGCAGGTAATGACTCCACTTTTGTACCACCATTACTAAAGCCAACAGCTCCCGATCATAAGCTGATTTGCATCGATTAGAAAGGTGATCTGCTTGAGACAATATAGCCCCTACACCATCAGAAGAAGCGTCACATTCGACAACAAATGGTTGTGAGAAGTCGGGTAACCTCAAAATAGGTGTGGACAACAATGCTTGTTTCAATTCGTTAAAGGCATTTGGGGCTTCTTTTGACCACACAAAACCATCTTTCTTAGTCAACGCTGTGAGGGGTCATTCTATCAAGCCATAGTTCCTAACGAAACGTCTATAGTATCCCGTTAGACCAAGGAACCCTCTTACTTCCTTGACTGTTGAAGGTATTGGCCAAGATTTCACTGCTGAAATCTTTTCGTCTTCAACTTTAACACCTTTCGAATTAACCACATGCCTGAGAAACACCACTTGTGGCTGCCCGAAACAACACTTCGACATCTTAGCGAAAAATTGATTGTCGTATAGTAACTTTAAGGTCTGTTCCAAATGAGATCGGTGTTGCTCCATGGTATGGCTGTAAATCAAGATATCGTCAAAAAATACAAGTATGAAGCGACGTAAAAAGGGACGAAATAAATCGTTCATAATAGCTTGAAACGTGGAAGACGCATTCGCCAACCCAAAAGACATAACCTTGAACTCGTAATGCCCCGAATGAGTGCAAAAAGCCGTTTTTGCAACATCTTGAGCTGTCACTCTGATTTGGTAATACCCAGATCGTAAATCAAGTTTAATAATACTGTTGCACCATACAATTCATCCAGTAACTCGCCGATATTCGGAATGGGGTACTTGTCGGCTACCGTTATCTTGTTAAGGGCTCGATAATCGACACCCATTCTCCATGTATTATTTTTCTTTTTTACTAACAAGACCAGACTCGAAAAGGGGCTTGTCCTTGATTGAATAAACCCGCATGTCAAAAGTTGGTTGACTTGTTTCTCTATTTCGGTTTTTTGCGAATGCGGGTATCGGTAGGGTCGGATATTGGGTGGTGGTGCGTTGGGAATTAGGTGGATTGAGTGGGTTTGGGTTCTAATAGTTGGTAGGGTTTTTGGTTCATCAAAAACAGTGGAGTATTGGTTGATAATAGGTTGTAGTGGAGTTTGAATTTGTGGGTTGCTTACTGGTTCAATAGCCAAGTGTTGGAAACTAGATGATTTTTGGGGTCACGTTTCAATACCTTTCAGCTTGTATCGTTTACCATCAATAGTGAAAATCATAAATAATTCTTTCCAATTTGCTTGAACCGTATTCAAGGTAGCTAGCCAATGAATGCCCAAAACTAAATCAGCCCCTCCAATTGAGAAAGGGTGAAAGTCTTGAATAATCTTCAAATCATTAACCTGTACAGAAAGACTTTTGCAAATCTGATCACATCGGATTACATCACCATTACCGATTTGAACCCCGAAAGGTGGTATCGGTTGGGTCTCAAGTTTCAGCTCTTTCACCAAACAATCTGGGATAAAATTATGGGTGGAACCCCCATCAATTAAAACTAAAACCTCTGTAGAATTCAACATACCATGGACTTTCATCGTTGTTGGATGCGATTTCCCGAGGATAGCATGTAAACTGATCTCTGCTGTCTCCTCTTGTGTCTCATCAGTATTAGTTATTTCAGTTTCTTGTTGCTCCACTAAGTCCTCTTCGGCTTCTAACATTTTTAGTGTACCCGTTTTACATCTATGTCCTAGACCATATTTCTCCTCACACCTGAAGCATTCACCCCTTAAATAACGATTTTGTTTTTCGGTGTCTGAAATTTATAATGGAGTTTTTGGTTGGTTAGAGGGTTGAGAGTTGGAAGAGGTAATGGTTTTAGAATCAAGTGGTGGTGGTTTGGAATTTGGTGCCCCTATAGAACTCTTTCCGGGTCGATGCTGGTTTGATTTAGACTCAAATTCCAAAGCAAGACTCATAGTGTTGTAAACGGTATGTGGTTTGTGTATTCTCACATCAGCCTTTAATTCTTCCTTCAACTCGTTGAGAAAAACCCCTAACAAACAGTGGTCTGGCCAGTTTAAAACCTGCGAAGATCGCCTGGAAAATTCTTGACAGTATTCCTGTACCGATGCAGTTTGTTTTATACTACACAGGTATTCATCTGGATTTTGAAACTCGGCTGGACCGAAGTTTTTGGTGAAGGTTTGCACTAACTCTTCCCAGAAAGTCAAAGTATGATCATCCGAAAGCCAGGAATAGAGGTCTAAGGCATCTCCCTCTAGGTGCATAGATGATATTTCTACCTTCTCCTCATCTGGTATCTTATAATACCGAAAATATTTTTCCGCCTTTAATACCCACCCACGTGGATCCCCTCCGTTAAAAATAGGAAAATCAATTCTGTTGTAGGGTTTGTATCCGACTCGTCCCTTCCACGAGCTCTCCCCTTCATCAAAGATACTGCCCTTAGACCGGTCTCCTTTCAAGGCTGCAATGTCTTCCTTCATTGAATCAATGGACTCTAATTTTGCTGCAATGGCAGCCAGTTGAGCAGTAAGTTGGTCTGGGTTTGAGCTGCTGCCATCATAAGTGCTCCGGGTTTGAACCATCTTTCGTTTCCCGGCAATGGAACCAAATGATAAGATCTATAATCCAAACAGGAAACTTTATTTGAACTAAAGTAAACAGCCCGATTCGAGAGGGGCAATGTCTCCAAATATACAATACTTTGATAATGAAAAACAAGGATGAACCATGTGAAAGTATAAAGCTTGCTTTAATAGACCATGACACTTAGAAACTGCTCCATAAAGTAGGCATAGGAACAGCTCTTCAACCTTTCATTTTCTCGCTAATAATAGGCATAGTAACTGCTCCCCATTCTTTCAATTTACTGCTGACTCCTTGACCAAGTGGGTCTAGCTTAATCCCAAAAACATAATTCAGTTTTTCCATATGGGCAGCTGTGGCCCGTTTCCTTCTTCTCGTATAAACTTTAATTGGGCACTTTTCAGTAACCTTTAAGTTTTAGGTTCGACATGCTTTTATCTTCAATGAATGGGCGCCATTCAGTGCGGATCTGAGCACATGGTTGTTGGGTTGCTTAAGTTCTATTAACGAGAATACTTATTCACTATTCTCAACATCAGGTCCTGGCATGAATAAAATACTAAGAAAATTGGGACGAGTTTGGTATGAATTCTTGTTTTAGCGGGATTGGAGGATAAATTACGACTTCACAAGATGTCTTTGGAAGCCCTCGGGCAAAGGTTATTTTAAGAGAACCAACAAAAAAACAACTCGATGAATTTAGTCCAATACTTGTGAGCGTGATGGATCTAATATTTTCAAATGCAGGGATAATAAACTAGGGACTATAAAGTAATCCGGACAATAAAAAAGTGTTTACAATAACCCATAAGTTACAAGTGTATGAATTATAATACCTTCCTAATGTTCAAATAAAGTAAGTTTTGATATTAAGATATACCAAGTTAATTGATAAAAAAATTTGACATATAATAATAGTTATATATAATTTTTCACAACAATTGAAAGTAATACGACGAGTATAGGTCCAATGTTTTCCACAAGACTTGCCCTTCTCAACTTGAATAAAATACCCTTGCCCTATACGACGCGTAGGTACGATGTACTTCCAATGTTTGGCTGACGACCAATCACTGCCTTTTAATAAATCGGTCCTATATGCGCCGTAGTATAGGGTTGACCTATACGGCGTGTATAGCCCTGTACGTCTCGTATAGGGCATCATGGGATGTCCGAATAAATGGGGGAGAGGGTGTCCAAATAACCAATCCCTATTTTAATTATATATGTTTGTATTTTAAATGTCTTTCAATAAATCACCAACAAAATATGGAACTTTAGGTTGAAACTTGCAGTAGTGCAACACAATATGTTTTATGAATGATACGTTAGATGGAGCCTCTGAATGCTCGTTAACAATTAGATCTGGTGTTCGGATTAGAGGATGTTTTCGGTGGTAAATCACAATCAACAGTATATTTTCTATATTAAATGGATATAAAACAAGAGAAAATCAAACATGAATTGTATGAAGTATAAGAGCGTAATAGGATACATAAGTCAACATCAACAATGAACGCCTATTATATTAGAATTTGGATTGAATCTGTTGAACGACCTTGCTGTCAACTTGAAAGGCCTTTGCAAGAATATCTCCAGCGATATCAGGGTTAGATCCAAACACAGCATTTGCAATTGTAATGACACCTGGATTTTGACTGCTCAGAGCAGCAATTGCAAGAGCATAGCCATTTCCTATGTTTTGCTGGAAATGAATCAGACCTTCCGGGAACACGAAAACATCGCCCTTCTGAAGTAGTTTTGTGAATAGACGATTTTCAGGGTTTGATGTGACAAAACCGACTAGAAGACTTCCTTCAATGACAGTCAATATTTCTGTGGCTCGAGGATGCGTGTGTGGAGGGTTAATGCCCCATGGAGCAAAGTCAATACGGGCCATGGAAATACCAAGGGTGTTGAGTCCTGGCAACTCTGCTACAGTCACAGCCGTCACATTAGACCCCACGTCATTCGTTGTGTTTCCCATTAGGTGGAGCCCTCTGAAGAGAAAATCATCTGCTTGCACAAGCTTTGCATCTTTGCAAACCACACCATTCACGAGTACTGGAAAACAGAAATTGGAAGTTTATTATAAAAAGAATGTTTGCTGGAGCATTTACTGAGAAACATTGACAATCGTACCTTTGCTATCTGGATCAGCAACACAGAAGTCTTGGAGAGGACTAGGGTCCGAAGCTTACGCAAGCGAACAAGCAAGCAACAAGAAGCCTGCTACAAACAAACGCGACGTCATTTCTGAGAAGTGAAAACCTGTTTTTCAGTGAAATTGGCTAGCTCGGGAAATCTTTGCAATAAAGTACGTAACTTGTACATGTTTTTATAGTTAGCTTTGGGGATATAAACAAGGATATGTTGTTCTCCCACTAATAAAAAAAACATGTGGAAAGAGTAAAACCATGATAAAGTCATCAAATAGAAAACTTGTCATTTTCAAACTTTGTGCAATTCAAAATCAGATAAAAGTCAGGCTCTTGTAGGTATGTTCGATTCTTTCATTCTCATAGAAAGTAGTTCGCTTGTCCAGTTTTTATAATTGTGCATCGTTTTGGTCCGATCATTTACATACTTTACATAACTATAATCTTAATTTTCTAATCCATTTAAATTAATCACCTTGGCTTTAATATTATAGTGATTGAAATAAGTCACTACAAGGAGTCCAAAGTAGAAGGAGTCATAAGTTGAATGGTTCACTCATAGAAATCTTCATGTATAGTGGTGTAAACCATGTTCTTCGGATAATGCAAATGAATTGAAATATGAAAATACTGCGTTATTCATCAGTTGAAGTCACATATTTTTGTTTAAGCCCAACTGACTTTTAACCAATTTTATGTTTAATTACTAAAGTACATACATGTATGTATATGTAGACATCTTTTTTTTTTCTTAACTAATATTAGCATTTTTATTTAACGTTCTGTGATAATATGTTTCTAACCTTCTCAAAACTCTTTTCCCGTTACCTTTCTTAAGAAATTTCAAATCTATATTTATGATATTTTAGTGAAAAGTTTTATTATATTCTTTTATATAATAGTTTATTTTGTGACCTTTATGTTTTAGGTTCGATATGCTTTTATCTTTAATGAATGGGCCCCCTTTTAGTGCGGATGTAAGCACATCGTTGTTGGGTTGGTTAAGTTCTATTAACGAGAATTCTGATTCACTATTCTTAACACCAGGTCCAGGTCCTCCTGGCATGAATACAATACTAAGGAAATTGGGACGAGTTTGGTATTCATTCTTGTTTTATGGGGATTGGAGGATAAATTACAACTTCACAAGATGTCTTTGGAAGGCCACAGGAAAAGATTATTTTAAGAGAACCAACAAAAAAACAACTTGATAAATTTAGTCCAATTTAATTGCACGAAGTCCATGACACAAAGTTTTTCCACAATAATTGTGACCGTGATGGATTTAATATTTTCAAAAGCAGGGATAATAAACTGGGGACTATAAACTAATCCAGACAATAAAAAAATGTTTACAATAACCCCTAAGTTGCAAGTGTATGAATTATAATACCTTCCTAATGTGCAAATTGTTGGTACACTTTATATGGACGCGACTTGACTCGGTTCGGTTCGACTCGGTTAGGTTCGGCTCAAGCCCGACGTCACGACATTCCTTCGTCGTGCGCCCCAGAGTTCGACACGCGAAGCACGGAGAGCCGCGAAACAATTTCCGCTGACACATCATCATGACATCATCATGATGATGTCACATGTTGACTAAACTTTACATATATGAATTTGAGAAATTGATGTCACACATGCTACAATTTGCATATTTGTTGAATCATGTACGTAAATGGTAGTTGGGCCACTACCATTGGGCAGAAACCTCACTTGCGCCGAACATACATATGACGAAAACACCCATTGAAGAAGCCCAAGACCAGGTGACGAAATCCCAGGCCCACATATGTGACGAAGATCCTATATGCGACGAAATCACCGGATTTCGTCGACGATGATGGATTTCGTCGATGTGTTTTCGTCTAGAACTTCTTTTCGTCGACATGTTACTATATAAGCACAGACATTAGACAGAAACACTGAGAGACGAGTCTGCATAGACTTTGAGAGTGAACACACCGTAAACACACACACACTGAGAGTTTAGGAGAGCATCTTGTAAACATTGCTTTGAACCGTTTTCTAGATTAATACAATGGAGTGTTAATCGGTGAATCTTGTGTTTTACGTGTAACTTGGTTTAACTTACCCGTTTGGATTCCGCACTTTTGGGTTTGTCGGAAAACAGGGAATAGAGGTTACTCGATCCTCCGGGTGGACCTACACAAATAAAGTAAGTTTTGATATTAGGATATACCAAGTTAACTGATAAAAAATTGACATTATATAATAATAGTTATATATATAATTTTTAACAATTTATAAAAATGAAATTTCTTATTATATAATTTCACAACAATTTAAGGTAATACGATGAGAATAGGTCCAATATTTTACACTAGACTTGCCCTTCTCAACCAGAATAAAATACCCTCGCCCTATACGACGAGTAGGTATGATGTACTTCCAATGTTTGGCTGACGACCAATCACCGGCTTTTAATAACTTGGTCCTATAGGCGTCGTAGTATAGGGTTGACCTACACGGTGTGTATAGCCCTGTACGTCTCGTATAGGGCACCATGGGATGTCCAAATAGTTTGGGGGGGGGGGGGGTGTCCAAATAACCAATCCCTATTTTAGTTATGTATCTTTGTATTTTAAATGTCTTTCAATAAATCACCAACAAAATATGGAACTTTAGGTTGAAACCGGCAGTACTGCGACAGAATACGTTTTAAGAATGATACGTTAGATGGACCTCTGAATGTTCGTTAACAATTAGATCTGGTGTTCGGATTAGAGGATGTTTTGGGTGGTAAATCACAATCAACAGTATATTTTTTTATATTAAATGAATATAAAACAAGTGAAAATCAAACATGAATTGTATGAAACTAGTGGGATTCCCCGCTGCCACGCGGCGGGAATCCGGTTCGTAGAGTTTTTTTTTTTGTTCGTAACAATACCAACATCCACTATCGCAATCGAAAGAGAAAACAAAAGAAAAAAACTAATTAAGAAGCCAGTGATGCGTTCAAAATGATGTCAGCATGTGGTTTACATCGATCAAACTGGAAAAAAAATTGATCGGTATACCGGTAGCGATGCTCATTTAGAGGCGTTTGATTCATCAAGGTACCGATACATATGTAGTGTACTTTACCAAAGAAAAACTCTATTTTTAAGCAACTAAAGTTAGATTATAATCAGAAATACACATATATAGGGTTAAAGAATCATATATCGATGCATTAGATAATAATTTAAAAATTTACTTAACGATAATAACAAAGCATGTTCGTCTTTTACAATATTCTAAAATTATTATGAGTTGCATTCCACTGATTCATAATTACAGTCACGTGAAATATATAATTCATATTTCAATAAATATTCACACCACGTTTCCCCTGTTCATCTAATCGAAAGTCTCTTTGAAGCAAACAATTTGATCCAACAATTTGAGTCTTGGATCTTTGAATATAGTTTCTATTAGCTCCCATTTATGTTGCTAAGGTAGACGGCGACGAAGCCATCATCTACAACGGCAGCTCTCATAAGCTTCGCTTTGGTAAATTGAACTATAACTTTAGTAATATTTTATTATTTTAGAATAGATTTTTTTAACAACCAAGATTCTATAACTATAGAAACGGGACCAGCGGAGGCTGTAAAACCCAAAAAGCAAAACAGTTACGTGATTACATATCTTACATTAAAATCTGGTCATCTCTCTCATTCTAAATTTTTTAACTTTGATCTTTCTTTTAACAATAAATAAGTGCTCACCTTTAGATATATAAGTAACATTTAAACATCTTAAACTTTAATTAATCAACCCTCAAATTAATTCTAACTTCCTTTTAGTATGTTGCAGCTTTTCAAATATATTTTTGTGACTAAATGGCAAATAAATTATATAAAATATTAATTTATTAGTCTTATCATTTATTGAGAATTGGTTTTTCTATTCAAAAGGGGGTGGCCGCGCAACTTGTTACCCGACTACCTGCCATTGTTTTGTAAAAAAAAAAAAAAAAATGTTTACCCCATTGTTTTGTTAATGCAAGTATTTCTGTTATCAAAACTTGTCATAGCATTTTCAAATAATTTAACTCTTGCCATTTAATTTTCAGATTTCTGAAATTCTCTCTTCTTTTTTCTTTTTGGTACACAACAAATCAACCATTCTCTCTCTACATTTGTTTTCTTGCTTAATTTCGCATCTTTTTTATTGAATGAAGGTTAAATCTCATCTAACACACCATTTCTCTTGTTTCAAATACCCATCAGATCTTGTGTTTTCATTTCTTTTCTTTTTTTTGTTTTCGCCGACTATCTTCCCCATCACGATCGCCATCGTAAGGTTCTTAGGCCAATGGTTTCAGGCAAGGGGCTTCTTTGTTTAGTTGCAGCAGTACCCCCCAACAACCACTTGACTCGAGATCGACCTCCAATGTACCAGATCTGGCCGGAAATGGGACATGCAGGACAAATCGGACAACCGTCGACGTCGCCGGAGTCATGCCGGTTGTTCCTTTCCCTCTGCCTGCCGCCTGTCGGTCTTCAAACAACCAAACGATTAAGGCAGATTTCATCATCCGACTTGAAGTCATTGGATTTGGCCGGAGAAGAAAAGAGGTGCAGTGTCGGTGATCTCGCGTGTCGCATAGAGCAGGAGATAAGTTTTTCTCTGGTTCTCTTTTTTCACAAGGCTACTGGCACAAACATGTTTCGATATAGCGAACTGTGGAAAATTGCAGGATGATAAAGACACTGACCGGCAGATGTAGGTGTCAAAAACTGGAGAACCGGGACTGTTCTTAAGACCTTTCATCCTTTGTTATTATATAAATATAAATATATGAGCTTAATAGGATACATAAGTCAACATCAACAATGAACGCCTATTATATTAGAATTTGGATTGAATCTGTTGAACGACCTTGCTCTCAACTTGAAAGGCCTTTGCAAGAATATCTCCAGCGATATCAGGGTTCGATCCAAACACAGCATTTGCAATTGTAATGACACCTGGATTTTGACTGCTCAGAGCAGCAATTGCAAGGCGTAGCCATTTCCTACGTTTTGCTGGAAATGAATCAGACCTTCCGGGAACACGAACACATCGCCCTTCTGAAGTAGTTTTGTGAATAGACGATTTTCAGGGTTTGATGTGACAAAACCGACTAGAAGACTTCCTTCAATGACAGTCAATATTTCTGTGGCTCGAGGATGCGTGTGTGGAGGGTTAATGCCCCATGGTGCAAACTCAATACGGGCCATGGAAATACCAAGGGTGTTGAGTCCTGGCAACTCTGCTACAGTCACAGCCGTCACATTAGACCCCACGTCATTCGTTGTGTTTCCCATTAGGTGGAGCCCTCTGAAGAGAAAATCATTTGCTTGCACAAGCTTTGCATCTTTGCAAACCACACCATTCACGAGTACTGGAAAACATAAATTGGAACTTTATTAGCGACCTTGATAAATTGTTGCCTGTAGGCTATAATCATATAAAGAATACTTGCTGGAGCATTTACTGAGAAACTTTGACAATCGTACCTTTGCTATCTGGAATTCTGGATCAGCAACACAGAAGTCTTGGAGAGGACTAGGGTCCGAAGCTAACGCAAGCGAACAAGCAAGCAACAAGAAGCCTGCTAAAAGCAAACGTGACATCATTTCTGAGAAGTGAAAACCTGTTTTTCAGTGAAATTAGCTAGCTGGGGAAATCTTTGCAATAAAGTACGTAACTTGTACATGTTTTTATAGTTTGCTTTGGAAGCAAGGATATGTTGTTCTCCCACTAATAAAAAAAAAACATGTTGAAAGAGTAAGACCATGATAAAGTCATCAAATAGAAAACTTGTCATTTTCAAACTTTGTGCAATTCAAAACTAGATAAAAGTCAGGCTCTTGTAGGTATGATCGATTCTTTCATTCTCATAGAAAGTAGTTGGCTTGTCCAGTTTTTATAACTGTGCATTGTTTTGGTCCGATCATTTATGTTGGTACACTTTATGTGGACGCGACTCGACTCGGTTCGATTCGGTTCGATTCGACCCGGTTAGGTTTGGCTCAAGCCCGACGTCACGACATTTCTCCGTCGTGCGCCCCAGAGTTCGACACGCGAAGTTCGGAGAGCCGCGGACCAATTCCCGCGTGACACATTCATCTGACATCATCATGATGATGTCATGATGATGTCACATGTTGACTAAGCTTACAAATCTGAATTTTGTGAAACATGTTTACGTAAAGATTGTTTGGGCCACTCCTATTGGGCCGAAACCTCACATGGACCAATCAACTTGCATTTGGGCCGATCCTTTATATATTCTGCATGAATGTTTCGTCGACTTTGGAGTTTCGCCATAGCCATCCAATGTTTCGTCGTGTCTGTTACTATATATATATTCAAATAGAACTCACAGCAAGGTAGAACACACACACACGAGAGAACTAGAGAGAGTTTACAGAGATTATTTTGTAAACATTGTATTGTAACTGTTTCAAAGTATTAATACATTGTGTGTTAATCGTTGAGTCTCATGTTTATCATTTACGTGTTCGAACTTGGTTTAACTTACCCGTTTGGATTCCGCACTTTCGGGTTTGTCGGAAAACAGGGAAGAGGTTACTCGATCCTCCGGGTGGACCTACAATTGGTATCAGAGCCTTGGCTCGATTCCTTGTGAAAACCAAGTTGATTTCTTGTGTTTTTCTTGATTTTGAGCTTTGAAAAATCATATATTTTCTGGGAAAATAGCTTGAAATTCTTGAAAATCTTGATATTTTGTTGTTAGTTCATACAAAACCTTGTTTAAAACTCATGCATATATGTTAGGATTGGGCTTTCATTGAACTTTATTGCAAAATCGTGATTAGGAAATTTTCGGTTCACCAGAAAACTCATAGTGTTCTTCATATATTCATGTTGTTCTTCAAAAGTATTTGAGTTTTGATCCTTGTTTGGGTCACTGTTGAAGTGTGATTATTATTATAATAATACTTTGAAAACTTTACTAAAACAATGATGGTTTGAAAGTATGATGAAAAGTATGGTGTGAATGAAAGTTGTTTTACCAACTATACGTGTGTCAGGAGATAAGACTTAATTTGTGAAAATATCTTTACTTTGTGAAAATATCTTTACTTTGCAATCATAAGTCAACGAAACCCCATAGAATTTCGTCATAGGCCAGGTTTCGTCGTGCATAGATTTCACCAAGGAGAGTTACGTCGAGCATTATTTAATCAAAAGGTTTCGTCGCTATCATCCAAGGTTTTCGTCGTGTAACAGTGGTCTATCATTACAAGTTTTGTCGTAACATGTTAACCCATAGAGTTTCGTCATCACACATATTTCACTTTTAAGTTTCGTCGAACAAAATCATCAACCAGTTTTCGTCGATAGTGAAGTTTCGTCAATAGTGAAGTTTCGTCGAGAAATTTGTGAAATTTTGACAGAAACTTTGCAAAACTTATTTAACAGTTTGTTTTTAAGTGTTTGATCAGGTTTTCAATTTTATTCATCTAAAATGAATCCAGACTGGTGGGGTACTCCGTCAACTGCAGAGAGCAAGTATATAAACATCGTTTATCTCCCTCGTGGGCCGAATCTCCCGCGCCCGCATCTAATACAGAAAGAAAGTATACAAACACGCGTTTGTCGCCATCATGGGCCGAATATCCCGCACCCGCATCTTCGCAAGCGAATCCAATGTCGACAGGTCAATGGGGGGTTTGTTTCAAATCAAACTCCAAGTATTGAAAGTATACTCCTAAGCGAAAGCGAGACCGAAAGTCTAAATCGCCCACCGAAACTGATGCACATAAACGAATATCCTGGATGGGTAGATAGATTCCATACGTATGTCCTTGGGCAAAACACGGAATTGTGGTTATGTTTTATTACAGATTTCGATCAAGCTCTTGAGGTTGCCGCTTCAACTGCCGCTACATATGCAGATCTTACGGAAGACGAGAAGAAGGCATATTATTTAGAAAAGAAAGCATATGCTATTCTGACTCAGGCGTTGAGCAAGGATATATATCATCAGTTTGTCAGCTTCATGACGTCAATTGCGACATGATTTACTCAAGAAGGAGTTTGTAGCTTCACATGTATGGAAAATGAATCTTTGGGAGATATGACAAGTCGATTTCATCACTTGCTGACTGAATTGAGTAATTTTGCGGTAGAAACAACTCCAGCACAGGTTGTCACAAAGTTTGCCGATGCACTGCCACCTTAATGGAATGGTTTCTTGGAAATCCTGAAATACAATGGCACATTGGCTACGACAAACATCAATGACTTCTGTCAGCTCTTGGAGAACAAAGATCAGGAAGAAACCCTAAAGGCAAAAAGGGTTCCAGTGCGACAAAATCCTGATATGTATTATGGAACTTCTAGCACTTCTGCAAGACCTGCTTCACACGCTCCACTTCAAACGGCGTTTGCACAAGCACAGATTTATATGGCAATTCGATACAAGTTCCTGTAAAGCCAGCTCCAACCACAGACTTGTATGGAAATCCACTACATCCAGTTCCCCAACAGCAAAGCTATCGGCCATCTACCGTAGCAACTGATTTGTATGGAAATCCACTTCCTACTCAACAACAAGCTTGTTATGGGAGCACATCATCTGCTGGTCAGCCATCAAAGTCAAATACAGTACGGCTTGACACGTCAAACTTCTCCAAAGTTAGCGTTGAATTAGCTAAAGATCATATGGAGATACTGAACACGTTGGTGAGCTCGTATTGTGGGTTGATTGCAGGGCAGATCGGAAATATCAATCTAACTCAAGAAGATTATCAGCAGATCGATAAAGAAGAGATGGATATGATGGACATCAAATGGGCTTTCGCCAGTGCTGTAAGGCGAGCTAAAGACTTCATGGAACGGACGGGTAGAACCAGCTTGGAAACAAGAAAGATACCAAGTATGGGTTCGACAAGCAATCCGTCAAGTGCTTTCATTGTGGTGAACGTGGTCATTTCAAGCGTGAATGCACAAAGGCAGAAGAACATGGGAACCAAAATCCTTTCAGAGGTCAAGGCAACCAACAGAATCAGAATCAAACCAGGAATGACGATCACACCCTGGTCCATGCAAACAATCAAGCAGGACCATCAAACACCAATCAGGCTCTTGTGGTGCAAATAGATGAAGGTTGAGACTGGTCAATGCATTTAGGCATTGGTGATCAGGGAGGAGCAGCTTGTTTTGCTGAAACTGCTAAGGATTTGAAGCACGCCAGTGGTGGAGAATCTTCCGCCAGTGGTGGTGAATCTTCAGATGATGAGAGTTCTGGTTATTCAAGGAGTTCAGATGAGGAAATCTCAACCTCAGGTGAAGATTTTTCTGATGATGTATCTAGTGGGAGAATCGATGCAGATAACGATGAATTGTTAGGAGAAGCTGCAGCAAGGAATGATAGAAGATCTATTCTGGTGGATCAAGCTGCTTATTCTTCTTCTTCTTTTCTTCATTCAGCCTTTATGGCTAATGGCGGCAGTTCATCAAGCCAGGTATGTGTCGATGAACCAACTGTTGTTAATTGTGATAATTGTGCTAGCTTAAGTGATAAATGTGCTGATTTGGATGCTAATATGTCTGAGTTGCAAAGAAAACATGATGCTTTAAAAGCTGAATTGTCTGACTTGCAAAACAAACATGTTTCTTTTGATGCTAAGTGGTGTGATTTGCAAAGCAAACATGAGGCTTTGCAAAACAAATATGAAGTGACAAATATCCACAATCAAAAGTTGATAGTGGATCTTTCGAAATTCAAAGAGGCTAACATGTTTTATGAAAATCATGAAAAGGAGTTTAAAACGGTGGTTGCAAATTTAAGAAAAGATAAAACCGAACTGACAAAAATGGTTTCAAGAAAACAAACTAACATAAACTGTTATATCGATCGTCTTGAGATCATGCAAAAAGAGATAGCCTTTGTTAAGTGTGAAAGTGAGGCGATCCAGCTTAAGCTAGACAGTTATTCAAACTCTAGATATGTGCTGGATCACATCATTGACACACAAAAAGTGAAAAAGGATGTCACGTGCATTGGATATAAGAAATGTCCACCACCTGTTAGACAAAATTATGATGCCATGCCTGATGAGGAGAATAGAACTTATTATGTGGAATCTGTTCCTTTAGACATTGAGGAATTTGCAACGGGACTTGGATACAAACCGGAAGTACCATCAGATTCGGATGTGTCAGCAGATACAAGTGTGTCTTCTGCTAAACAGAATCAAGATCCTCTAATCATTGTTGAGGATGCTGATTCTTCAGATGATGAATCCAATGATACTGACTCAGCACAGTCAGATGCGGTAATCAAAGAAGAGGACATACCTCTTGAGAATCATATTCTATGTGATCCTCCCGCAAAACCTGCTAAGACTGTTCTGGTCGAGTCCACGTCTGCAAAAGAGTCAGAGAGTGTGAATTTGCTGTACACTCTTGTTGGTGATGATAAAATCAATTCTGACAAAGATTTTCCGATTAAGAATGTAAATCAATCTTTAATCAGTAAAGTTTTTGAAGATTCGACAAGTAGGTTTTTGGGAAAGTCCGGTTCACACGTTGTGGTAACACAGTGTCCTCCTATCCCAAAGGACGAAGTTCGAAAACAATATGAAAATCAACGATTGCCAACAGTGAAAAAGCAGCAAAATCATACAAAACCAAAAGGTAAATCAACGACTCAAGGTCGAAAGGAACCGAACCAAAAGAAGAACAAGAAAGTGAACTTTGTGAAATCAAGGGGAACGGATAAAATTGTCACATTTGAAAACAAATCTAACTTAGATTTTGTTAATCAAGCGAAAATTTTGAAAAGAAATGAACAAAACAGTTCAAAACCAAGTACCTCGGGATCACAAAGTTCATCATCATCAAGACAATCACATGATACTTCGGGGTTTGTAGAACGAAGTTCATGTTTTTCATGTGGCACATTTGGACATATTAATCGCAATTGTCCATATCTTCATAAACAAAAAGCCAAAGTTGATGATCCCTGTGACCAAAATGACCGAAAGCGATATGTTTCATCAAAACCAGATTCCCGTCTTGTAAAAGAAAGGGAAAAGAAACAGAAACGCCATCAGGTCAAGAAAATTGAAAAAGCGATTAAAACCGACGTGGTTAACAAAACATCTGTTTCTGTCAAACCGGACAATTCAAAAACTTCAGACAATCATGAAGTTAAGATTTTAAAGAATAAAACTGGTAAAACAAAATAGACCTGGAAACCAAAAACGGTTACTGAATCAGGGGGAACATCACAATTTCCACAACATCGAGAAGTTCAAGTAACTGGCGTTGATGAAAATGGAAGACCCAAGACCACAAAGGCTTGGGTCCCCATCTCCAACTAATCATGTGAGTACATGTGCAGGGTGTTCCAGGAGGAACTTTCAGCAGTCATTGGATTGTTGATAGTGGGGCATCCAGGCACATGACAAACGACATGAAGCTTCTCTACGACGTTAAATCTATTAGAGGAGGTTATGTTGCTTTTGCTGGAGATAAAGGAGGTTATATTACGGGAGAAGGAATGGTATCTAAAGGGGTTGTAAGTTTTGACAAGATCAACTTTGTACAACAACTTAATCACAATCTTCTCAGCGTTTCACAAATCTGTGATAAATAGTTTTCAGTACACTTTGACGCAAATGGATGTTATGTGCTGAAACCCGGCTTCAAGATTCCAAAATAATGGATTCTCTTATTAGCTCCAAGGATAAACGATTTATATGTCCTTGATATGAGCCAAGCAATAACGACGACCGCACATGCAACTTGTTTTATTACAAAAGCCACGGAAAAAGTCTCAATCTCTTGGCACAGACATATGGGTCACATTCACTTACGGAAAATGAATCATTTGGTGTCGAAGGAATTAGTGAATGGTGTTCTTCTTAAAAATTTCCATCTTCAAGACGTCTGTGATTCATGCCAAAAAGGAAAGCAAACTAAGAAGCGACATCCGACAAAGAAGATCAAAACGGTGGTAGTTCCTCTTGAACGTTTGCACATGGATTTGTTCGGTCCTGTAAAGCACAAAAGCATTAGGAATGATCAATACTGCCTCGTGATAACTGATGATTATTCAAGATTTTCTTGGGTGGCGTGTATGGGTCACAAGAGTGAAACTTTCGGTACTATCAAAAACTTAATCATTCAGATTGAGAATTTGTATAAGTTGAAAGTTAGATGGATACGCAGCAACAATGGTACAGAATTTAAAAATCATGCCATGGCGGAGTTTTGAACATCAAAAAAGTATTCTTCATGAATTTAGTGCGGCTTATACTCCTCAACAGAAAGGCGTCGCTGAACGTAAAAACCGTACATTGATCGAGACTGCTAGGACTATCTTGGTAGAGTCGCAGTTGCCCATTCCATTCTGGAGTGAAGCTGTGGCCTCTGCATGTTACACGTTGAATCGAGTCCTTACAGTCAAAAGACACAACAAGACCTGCTTCGAGCTTCTTCACATACGGAAGCCAGATTTGTCATATCTTGAACCGTTTGGAGCTCCTTGCACAATGATCGATCCTAATGGAAAGTTTGGGGTAAAAGCTATTGAATGTCACTTTCTTGGTTATGCCACCCCGAATTTAAGAGTCTGGAATCTGGAGACTAAAAGGGTTGAGGAATGGTCTGAAGTCAGAGTACAAAGGCACACTTTGCCAGTCAGAAATCCAGGTCAACCATGGATGTTTGAGTGCGCTGACTTTTTCAATTCGATCAATGTTGAAGCAGTTGAAGAAAATGTTGCGGCAAGGATGTTTTTTGAGAGTGACAACGCAACAGAATCACCGTTGGTTCGTCCAATTATTGTCAATCAAGAACCATCTTCAGTGAATAATAATGCTCTCGACAATGAGGATTTTCATGATGCAACCGAACTGAACGAATCTTCAGAGGATGAAGAATTTCTAGATGCAGATCAAGAAGCTCTTACATTAGCTGTTCATGGTACTTCAGAGGCTACACCTCCAGTGGACGCCCCTAAAACAGCCGAAGCTACTGCATCATCCTCTTCGCCAGTTCCGGGTATTGAATTGGTTGTTGATCTCAATCTCAACAATCTGGGTACAAATATTCCAGTTCCGGAAAAATCCAGAAACAAGGATTCACAATACCCATCCTCAACAAAACATCATCGGTAATGTACAGAGTGGCATTCAAACAAGAAACATGTTGCGAAACAACAACAACGCAGGCATGTATGCGGCGATTAGAGAATCTGGTCAACAAAACGATTGGTCTTTCGCATGTTATATCTCACAGGAAGAGCCAAGAACTTGGAAAGAAGCTTTGAAAGATAACTCTTGGGTTGAAGCAATGCAAGAAGAACTACAACAATTCCAGAAACTTGGAGTCTGGAAGCTCGTAGAGAAACCTGCTGATTACATGAAGATTTGTCACACCCCCAAAATCCACATGCGGAGTACCACCGCTTGGAGGCGTGACTAACCAGGATCCAGCCACCAATTATACTGAGCATTGGTTAATAGTAAGAATGTTCACCAACCACAATAGTTAGTAAACATCATAGTTTGAAGTTTTAAAAGTTTAAGTTCAAATAACAGTTTAAGTAAACAGCGGAAGCATAAACCAAACAGTTTCAAAACAAAGTTCAAGATTATTTAAAACCCAACACATGGGTTAGACGACCACTACACATTCCCAAGCTGCAAGCTCCTGAGTCACTGGGTACCTGCAAAGCATGCAGTAGGGTATCAACAAAAATGTTGGCGAGTCCACGAGTTGTCCAGTTTTTAATTACCAAAAACTTGTTTTACCAGTTAATTTATCCGTTTATACATGCCATGGGGAGCTACCCCATAAGTAAGCGACTAAATTGTTTTACAATACCGAATACTTACTTAACCGTACGTTTCTGCAGTGCCCCGTTTGTCAATGTTCTATCATCATTGACGGTTTGCCAGAGTACATTAGTTCACTCCCGTTACCAGTAACAAGGGTCGGTGTGAGGCTGGTTACACCTAAATAGCGCTATTAACTAATAACCCGTTCGCCAGGCCCCGACGACTAATCGGTATTAAATGGTAGGGACTTAAGTGATAGAGTTTCGTTTAGTGTTGCTTGTTGCATTTCCGTATAAACAATAATTAACTAAGGGTCCCATTTAAGGGGAAGAAAGTAGGTTTGTATCCCTTACGAGGGGATAGCGTTGTTTAAGTTTTCGTTTCCCAAAACCACCGGGAACGCGTGCTTTAATAGTTGTGAACTCACCTTGGGTTGCTCGGTAGTTTAGTTTACTTGGTTATGTATGCCGGTCACCACGTCCTAATATGGTTACCAGTATAGGCCAGGCTCGGATACAAGTAATCACGTATATCTTACACGTATCTAACACATAGCATGCTTATCACGCAGCATACACATCGATAATTTATACACTAAGTTAATGGGCCTGTTCTAACAGTTATCCATAAAAGCACAAAGCAACAGTAACACAGATTAAACAGTAACAGGCATATCAGTCCACACACCTTGGCCCAATACGGAGATAACCAGCCCAGTCGAGACCAGGGGGTCTCAATTCGAGAACACTCGGTCTCGAGTCGCAAACAAGAGATCTCGAGTCATGAATGTCTGGTCTCGAGTGATGCTGGCATGTGTTGCAACCTCAGAGGTCTCGAGTCCAATCTCGAGTCGAGATTATGAGATCTCGAGTCGAGACTTCGCTGGTCTCGAGCCCTTGATGTCTGCCGTCTTGATCTCGAGTTGTTGATTCGTGGTCTCGAGTCGAGATCATAATATCTCGAGTCGCAACCACTACGGTCTCGAGTCATCACTCGATGGTCTCGAGTCGTAACCGAGGGTCTCGACTCGTTTGTCTGGTGATTCTAGAACATCTATCAAGGTTTGCACTATCCAATAGAATTCCGATTTCATGTAATTGTGTACTATCCAACCGAAATGCACCAACATGTTTTCTTGTCTAAAACCTTAATCAAATGGATCAAACAAAGCATCTTTCAAATGTTCATAGCATATTCAAATATTCATATTAACATTCAAACTTGTTCATCATTTTAGGGTTTTCATCATTTTCAAAACACATTCAAATATTCATAACATGTTCATGTATTTCAAAACTAGGGTTTTATCATTCATCTTTATCTTCAAGGCATGTGCATATATCCTTATTTCTACAACATATAACACGGGATTTGTGAACAAGAATTATGTGACATATATTCTAAGTATCAAGACAATCGTTAAACACAATATTTGCCCTATTTTATCAATCATGGATCGGATAGTGATAAGCATCATCAATTATTTATCATTCAAAGCACAATAGTTCACATCTCATTCATCATTTAATCAATCAAGCAAGTAACACCATTATTCACATAAACACCTAGTGAGCATCTAAAAACACTAACCGGTTGATATATACTCATGACTTATCATATGTTTTAACCAAACAACTACGAGGTACTAACCGGCTAGATGTTGAGGGTATGAAGAATCAATGAACCAACTTCCGAGTGATGATCTCGAGCTTGATCCGACAGTCTTCGTGCTACCGGTTGAATCCGAGAGAGAGATGAGGGGAGGTTTGTGGTGGTGTTCTAGGGTTTTAGTGAGAGAGTGTGTAGGAGAGTGTGTGTGGGTTCCCCAAAAATGGCAAAGTTGGCTATCAACATGGGTTATATACTCGTTCCAAGTTGGTGCACCCTTATGGGCTTTCGGGTGGGCTCAAGGATGGCGGCCTAACCGATGTGGGTTACACGAGGCCGGGTGGTCTCGGGTCGGGTCTTGGTGGTCTCGGCTCACCAATACTCTTATTCATATATATATATATATATATACATAACTTATACATTATACGTACACATTATCGACACATAGCACATCAAGATAAATCACAACTTTCATTTAATATTATGTACACGCAATTTCAATACAAAATGGTTGCTCGGGAAAACCCAGAGTGTCACATTATCCCCAAGTTTTAAGAACTTTCGTCTCGAAAGTTAAGGCAATCACTGTCAAGCTAGAATAAGTGAGAACGTTTCGACGGGGTGTCACATCATCCCCCCGTTAGTTTGGAATTTCGTCCCGAAATTCGGTTGTAGCTTCAGTGCTGGGAGTTTCATTTGGGAACAACTGAGGATACTTGCACTTCATCTGGTCTTTCCGCTCCCAGGTAAACTCTGGGCCACGTCGCGAGTTCCAACGGGCTCGCACGAGAGGTATCTGGCTACGTTTGAGGGTTTTGATCTCTCGATCCGTGATCTCATTTGGTTCCTCAGTAAAGTGCAGCTGTTCGTCAATAGTGAGTTCCTTGAAAGGAATGATGAGTGTTTCATCTGACAGACACTTCTTCAGATTAGACACATGAAAGACGTTGTGCACGGCACTCAGCTCTTCAGGCAGATTCAATCTATAAGCAACCTTACCAATTTTCTCGGTAATTTCAAAGGGTCCGGCATATCTTGGATTAAGCTTGCCCTGTTTTCCAAAACGAACCACACCCTTCCAGGGTGAGACTTTAAGTAAAGCCCGGTCTCCAACCTGGAACTCTAGCGGTTTCCTATCCTTATCAGCGTAACTCTTCTGACGGTCACGAGCTGCCGCCATGCGTTGTCTGATCTGGGCAATCCTTTCCGTAGTGTCTACCACAAGTTTCGGACCTGTGATTTGGCTGTCACCAACTTCCGCCCAGCAGAGAGGCGATCGGCATTTACGACCGTACAATGCCTCAAAGGGTGCTGCCTGAATGCTGGTGTGGTAGCTGTTGTTGTAGGAGAATTCTACTAAAGGTAGATGTTTTTCCCAGCCCTTGCTAAAATCGATCACACATGCCCTAAGCATGTCTTCAAGGGTTTGGATGGTGCGTTCAGATTGCCCATCCGTTTGTGGATGATAAGTAGTGCTCATGTCTAAACGTGAGCCAAAGGATTTGTGCATAGCTTGCCACAACTCAGAAGTAAAACGCGCGTCTCGATCGGAAATAATAGAGGTTTGCACCCCGTGCTTTGAAACCACTTCCTTTAAGTATACCTCTGCTAAGGTAGAGAACTTATCTGTTTCTTTAATAGCCAAAAAGTGGGCAGACTTAGTTAATCGATCCACTATCACCCAAATGGTATCATTTCCGCGTTGAGACCTAGGCAGGCAAGTAACAAAATCCATGGAAATTTGCTCCCATTTCCATCGCGGGATCTCTGGTTGTTGGAGTAGGCCCGATGGTTTCTGATACTCAGCCTTGACTCTCGCACAGGTCAAACATTTACTGACATAAGTTGCTATGTGGGCTTTCATGCTAGGCCACCAGTATGTAGTCTTTAAGTCGTGGTACATCTTATCCGAACCAGGATGTACTGAGTAACGGGACTTATGGGCTTCGTCCATTACAAGCTCACGTAAATTTCCATAGAGTGGGACCCATATACGCCCGTTTACGTAGTAAGCACCATCTTCTTTTTGTTCTAGCCGTTTCCTGGACCCTCGCAGGGACACAGCCCTGATTTTCTCGGCTTTCAATGCTTCAACCTGGGCATTTCGGATTTGCTTAGGGAGGTTCGAGTGGATGGTGAGCTGTAAGGCACGAACACGCTTAGGTTTGGTTTCCTTTCTGCTGAGGGCATCGGCTACCACATTAGCCTTGCCTGGATGATATTTAATCGCGCACTCGTAGTCTTTTAGAAGCTCGACACATCGGCTTTGCCGCATATTCAACTCCTTTTGCTCCATTATATGCTGGAGACTCTTGTGATCGGTGTAAATCGTGCACTTGGTACCGTATAAGTAGTGTCTCCAAATCTTGAGTGCGAAGACCACAACTCCGAATTCTAAGTCATGTGTCGTGTAGTTCCGTTCGTGGATCTTGAGTTGTCGTGAAGCGTAAGCAATAACCTTCTCGCGTTGCATCAACACGCAGCCAAGTCCTTGAATAGAAGCGTCACAGTAAACAACAAAGTCGTCGGTACCTTCAGGTAACGACAGAATAGGAGCACTACAGAGATTATCCTTTAGCTTCTGAAAAGCAGACTCCTGAGCATCATTCCACTTGTAAGCAACACCCTTCTGAGTGAGGGTCGTGAGTGGTTGAGCGATTTTTGAAAATCCCTTGATGAATCTTCGATAGTATCCTGCCAATCCCAAGAATTGGCGAACTTCGGTCGGAGTCTTAGGTATAGGCCAATTCTTAATGGATTCGATCTTAGTGGGGTCGACGTGAATCCCATCCTGATTGACTATGTGCCCAAGGAAATGGACTTTTCTAAGCCAGAAATCACATTTCGAGAATTTGGCGTACAGTTGCTCATTGCGAAGGATTTCGAGAATAAGACGCAGGTGTTATTCATGCTCCTTTCGACTCTTCGAGTAAATTAGGATATCGTCAATAAACACAATCACGAACTTGTCGAGGTAGGGTTTGCACACTCGGTTCATGAGATCCATGAAGATCGCAGGTGCGTTGGTCATTCCGAAAGGCATAACAAGGAATTCGTAGTGACCATAGCGGGTTCTGAAAGCAGTTTTAGAGACTTCCTCATCGCGGACTTTCAGCTGGTGACAGCCCGATCGCAGATCAATCTTGGAATAATAGCTCGACCCTTGCAGCTGGTCGAACAGATCGTCGATACGGGGAAGTGGATAACGATTCTTGATGGTAACCTTGTTCAGTTCGCGGTAGTCAATGCACATTCGGAATGTGCCATCCTTCTTTTTAACAAAGAGCACTGGGGCTCCCCAGGGTGACGAGCTAGGACGGATAAAACCTTTGTCCAAAAGTTCTTGTAGTTGAGTAGAAAGTTCCTTGAGTTCTGCGGGAGCTAGTCGATAAGGTGCACGAGCTATGGGTGCTGCTCCGGGAGATAGTTCGATTTGAAATTCGACCTGACGGTGAGGAGGGAGTCCAGGTAGTTCTTCCGGAAATACCTCAGGATAGTCGCGTACAACTGGAAAATCTTCAATCCTGTTTTCCTTTTTCTGCGTGTCGGCAACAAGTGCTAAGATAGCGGTGTGACCCTTTAGTAAACACTTCTGTGCTTTTAAGAATGAAATGATGCATGTGACTTCACCGCTTTTGTCGCCTTGGACGATAAGGGGTTTGCCAGGAGGACGGGGAATACGAACAGCTTTCTCTTGGCAGAGGATTTCAGCCCGATGCTTGGATAACCAATCCATACCAATGACGACGTCGAAGCTTCCGAGAATGATGGGGAAGAGATCGATACGGAAGGTCTGACCAGACAATTCTAGTTTGCAGTTACGAATAACGTGTGAGGCCTCAAGGTTTCTACCATTGGCTATTTCAACGATGCGCTTAGAGCTTAACGGCGTAAGAGTGGACTTAAGTTTCTTATTAATACGTAGGGATACATAACTAGCATCTGCTCCAGAATCAAATAATACGGAAACATAACGATCATTAAGTAGGAACTTACCCGCCACCACGTTGGGGTCGTTCCTTGCTTCACCAGCCCCAATCACGAATGCCCTTGCATTGTTTCCAGCTCCCTGGTTGTTGTTGTTGTTTCCAGCCCCTTGATTATTGTTGTTGCGATTCTGGTTCAGTTGAGGGCAATCCTTTCGCATATGCCCTATTGCCCCACATTTGTAGCATTCACGGTTGTTCCCTTGTTGCTGTTGTGGTTGTTGTTGATTCTGCCTAGCTGGAAGCTGGCTCCTGCAGTCTTTGGCTTCATGCCCCATCTTGTTGCATCGCTGACACTGACTTTTGCCACATGGCCCACTGTGGTGTTGGTTACATTTGTTACACTTGGGGTGGTTTCCTCGATAGCCACCCAGTTGCTGAGGGCCCTTGTTGCTTTCAGTCTTCCTTTGTTGAACTGAGGCCTGAGTGGGGTTAGCATCCTTACCCTGATTTCCATCCCACTTTCGTTTGTTATAGCTAGAAGTTCCGGCAGTAGCACTGATCCTTTTGGGCAGCTTGCCCTCCTCCACAGCCTGATCGGTGAGTTTATGAGCAAGACGGACCACTGGCTGAATGGTATGGAGGTTGGCTGAGGTCACATGGCTCTGGATCTCTGGGGCCAAACCTTTGATGTACAATTCGATCCTTCGATACATAGGTCGGGACATGTTTGGGCAAAGTGCAGCATAGTCGTTGGACTGCTTGGTGTAGGTCTCAATCTCTGATCCAACCATCTTGAGCTCATAGTATTCGTTTTCGAGTTTGTGGATGTCATCCCTGTGACAATACTCCTCTTTGATCATGTCCTTGAAATCTTCCCATGCAGTAGCATTAGCAGTTTCCAGACCAAGCATCTGAATCTGCGCCTTCCACCATGAAAGTGCGTTTCCTTCAAGTGTACCAGTCGCGAACTTTACCCAGTTAGCAAGGGGACACTCGCAGACAGCAAAGACAGCTTCGGCCTTTTCAATCCAGTGTAGAAGGCCTATAGCACCCTCAGTGCCGTTGAAAGGGAGAGGCTTACAATCCATGAAGGTTTTGAAAGTACAAACACGTGGCTGCGCAGGCGCAGGCTGACCTGTCGTTAGAAGTGAAGCGAATAGGCTAAGAGGTGAAAAGACGATGCGGGGGTAGGATCTAAACATCCTAAAGTAACGAGTTTACCTCCAGGGTGAGCTGCGAAAGCTGCAGCCACCGTGTTGAGCAAGTTAGTGAACTGAGCCTGAGTCATGTTAACGTTTCCTCTTCCGCGCCCACTCATTGTCTTCATAACCAGAAAATACAGTATGAGTGTGATGTCGTAATGTAGCGAGAATGAGGTAGATGAGGAATACGTATCTATCTAATTAGGCACACTAGTATGTATAGTAGAGCAACAACATAAAGTAAACAAGCAAGTAAACACAAGTCCGAGCTATGAGGTCTAATACGTTGAGTCTTGCCCTTGGAGTGTAGTGTCGTCACGAGTCACGGGTTATAGTCTGGTTTTTCTCAAAAAGACATTCTCTTTAAAACCGAGTTCACTATAACCAATGGCTCTGATACCAATCTGTCACACCCCCAAAATCCACATGCGGAGTACCACCGCTTGGAGGCGTGACTGACCAGGATCCAGCCACCAATTATACTGAGCATTGGTTAATAGTAAGAATGTTCACCAACCACAATAGTTAGTAAACATCATAGTTTGAAGTTTTAAAAGTTTAAGTTCAAATAACAGTTTAAGTAAACAGCGGAAGCATAAACCAAATAGTTTCAAAACAAAGTTCAATGTTCAAGATTATTTAAAACCCAACACATGGGTTAGACGACCACTACACATTCCCAAGCTGCAAGCTCCTGAGTCACTGGGTACCTCAAAGCATGCAGTAGGGTATCAACAAAAATGTTGGCGAGTCCACGAGTTGTCCAGTTTTTAATTACCAAAAACTTGTTTTACCAGTTAATTTATCCGTTTATACATGCCATGGGGAGCTACCCCATAAGTAAGCGACTAAACTGTTTTACAATACCGAATACTTACTTAACCGTACGTTTCCGCAGTGCCCCGTTTGTCAATGTTCTATCGTCATTGACGGTTTGCCAGAGTACTGATAGAAGGGTGAATAACTGTGTTTTAACATGTGTAAATATAAGGTTTTAAGTGTTTATTATCATAAAACATGGTTACTTTGAGTGTGTTTCTACTTGTAGGTACCCGGAGCTTAACGGATGGATTTTGAAGCTAAATGGGAGGTTTTCGGGAAGATTTATGAAGGTTAGAAGCTTACACACAAGTTGGGAGTTGAAAAATGAGAAAAATGGTGAGAAACCAGCACTTGGCGCAAGAAGAAACCAGTTTGGCGCGACCTGGTGTCAGTTTGGACGCAATACAGGTGCTGGTAAGTCAGGGGCGCAACCTTGTGCCAGGAGGGGCGCAACCTTGCGCTGGCAGCAGATAGTTACGTGAAAATTCAGGATTTCACTTTATTTTATGATATCTTCAACCCCAAACGAGGGATTGACTAACCCTAGCCGTTTTCCATCTTCCAAGGACGAATTTTTGAGTTCCGAACCTCAATTTTCATCAATCTTTCATGCAATCAAACATCCAAGACAACCAAGAAGATCAAATCATGACTATGAGTGGCTAGATTCTTTTGTGACCACCTCCGGGTGGATGGTTCATGTATGTGAAATTCAAACCTTGTTTATTTAGTTTTTTGGATTGTTTTTCATAACTTGAAGAATACTTGTGGTTTAGTTTTGTTTAAAAGAATTGTGAGTGTTGCAATTATTCATCTTTTACCATTCGCATTCGGTTTTCTTGCATCGTGAGTAGTTTGGTTATTGGGTGGGTTCTTGGCACTTATGATTTGGTAATTAAATTGCATAGGTTATTATTAAAAACTTGTCTTTGATTATCAATCAAACTAAACCGTTAACAAGACCGTTTGGTATCTATCTAATTAAACAGGTTTGGGTGAATCATTGAACCGGAAATCCGAAGGGGGTTGCTTTTCTTTAAAATTGATAACTTTCTTAATTATTCTCGATCAAAAATCTCAAAACGCAATCAAAGCAATAGTTTTTCTTAGTTTTAGTTAATCTAGGTTTATACAATCAACACTAACCACATATTCCCTGTGGAGACGACCCTACTTACCCTTGCTAGTAAAGGTACTTAGGACCAATTTTTAAACTTGTTTTTGACCGACCTTTCGACATCGATCAAAATGGCGCCGCTGCCGGGGAATCGGTGCGCTTAGTGTTAGTTAGTTGCTTTTATTAAAAAAAAAAAACAAAAATTCAAAAAAAACCTAAAAATTAGAAAAACCAAAGATCCAAAAATATTTCCTTTTGTTTGTCTTTTATTTGTTTCGTGCCGTATTACGCTTGGTTTTTTTGTTTGTCTGTGTGCAGGTGATTCTCGTGTTGCATGCATACCAGGTTTTCAAAGAAATCATCACCGCTCTTATTTGTTCCAGAAATAGAAAAGACTGCTCGACAGAATCTCGTTCTTCTACGTTCAGCAGTGAAAGCTAAAGCTCAGTCGTCAACAGTTGCTCAAGATCTTGAATAAGCAGCTCACGAGATGGCTGATCAAGAACCACAAAACCAAGCACAAAATGAGCCAATCCCTCCCATTCCAGATCCACCAATCCCTCAAAACCAAAACCAGCCTAATAGCCAAAATCATAATCAACCACCACCACAACCATTTCCACAATTCAACCCAGGCCCACAAAATCAACCTGGGAATCTAAATCTCCGACATGGGGAAATTATTCGTCTTAACCAACCACAACATCAACACGGGTATGATGTGGATCCCAACCAAAGAGAAGGCAGTGTTCACACGTGGGAATCCGGTTGGGAAGATGATGATTATCAAAACCAGTACGATGGGAGATATGCTGATTACAGATACGATGAAGGGTATAACGTGAATCAAGGACACCCGGTACAACAACAGGTCAACCAAAGAAATCACATCCATCGGCCGATTCCACAAAATCAAGTTCAACATGGAGTCCCGCAGTTTAATGCGGGGAGAGCTAATAATCGGTTTAGGGGTGATCAGATTCAGTTTGTGGATGGTGTCCCACAAGTCATTCAAGGGGCACCAATTCAAGGCGTTGAAGGTCATTGTCGACCCGTTGTAGTACCCAACTCATCAGCTATAGTTACACCGGTGGGGAATAATAATCGACCCTTCGAGGTGAGGCCTCAATACTAAGGTCATTTGCCGGAAATTTATGGAAAAAGAACCGAAGAGCCATACTTGCACATTGCAAGTTTTGATTCAATTTGCCAAACTATAGGAGGTTCGGGTTTCACAAAGGATGAGGTGAAGCTAATGTTGTTTCAATTTACCCTGAAAGACAAGGCACGCCAATGGTTCGCAACATTACCTCCGGGGAGTATCTACACTTGGCAAGAGATGCAACAGGTATTTTTGGAGGAGTATTACACAATGAACAGAACCAGTGAAGCTCGGGATGCAATCAGAGCATTCCAGCAGCACTCAGGGGAACTGTTCCATGAGGCATTCACAAGGTTTAAGGAGTTGCTTAGGAAATGCCCACATCATGAAATTCAGACATGGGAATTAATTAAGGCGTTTTATGATGGGCTACTTCCCGATAATGTAAGAGATCTTATCGCCATCAGCAATGGTACGTTCCTCACGAACACCGAGGCTACAGATTGGGCATACTTGGAGAGACAAAGTGCCACTTCGAAGAGACAGGCACAATCAAGCAGGAGGGCAAGATCTAGTTCAGCAAAGTTAGTTGATTATGAAGCTGAGGAACGGGTTGAGAAGTTGAGGCATCAAAACTTATTACTTGAGCGCCAGGTAGCTCAAATGAACCTTGGAAAAAGGGGGTGAAGTTAAAACCGCCAATACGTTTTCGGTGTGCACTGGATGTGGAGAGTTAGGGCATCAAGTCGGAGAATGTGCTGTGTTGGGTGGTCAGACCGATGAAGTGAATCAAATATATGGTGAACGAAAGCAATATGATATGAAATTGAATACATATCATCCAGGTTTGCGAAACCACCCCAATTTTAGTTACGGTAATTCTACTAATCAGTTGAACCCCAATTTTCAGGTACCTAACCAAGGAGGTCAACAGTATCAGAATCGGCAAGGAAATTACCAACAAGGAGGTTACCAGAATCGTGGCCAATATAATCAAGGGCCTCAAGCCAACAACCAACAGCAAAATCAAAGCAATTATCAAGGCAATTATCAAGGGGGTTGGAGGAATCAAGGTAACCAGCAAAGTAATTCTTCGGGTGGTGGAGGCGACTCGAGTGATTCAAAGCTGGATGCAATCATATCGTTCATGAAGGATATTCAGAAGGATAATGAGGTGAGAGATAAGACTTCCGCAACAATGCAGAAGCAATTAGGGCAATTGGTAGAGGATATAGCCCAGTTGAGAAGAGACCCCGGAAAGCTGCCAAGTACCACCACGATCAACCCACAACATCAGAGCAGCAGTTCAGCTACCAAGAGTGCACGTGTAAACCAGGTAAGTGTACTTCGTTCTGGTAAAGTGTATGATAATAAGGTTGGTACTCCACCACAATTTGTTGAGGGTGTGGTGGAGGATTGGGATGAAAATGAGGATAATGAGCTTGAGTCTGAACCTATAAGCCCTAAGGAATCTAAAAAAATAACTTTTCAAGAATCTAACAATAGGGTAATAGAGAATGACTTGTCCAAACCAAAGGAAAAGGGTGTGGAGGGTAATACCATCCCGTTTCCTAAGGCATTGGAAAATCCTGAAACAAAAACTGGCAAAACAGGAAAAAGGGGCCCACAACAGGAAGAAGTTTGGGAAATTTTTAGACAAGTAAAAATCAATATCCCCTTATTAGAAGCCATTAAACAGGTTCCGGCTTATGCTAAATATCTAAAGGATCTCTGCACCCAAAAACGACATAACAAATTTCCAAAGAAAATTGATTTAACAGAAAATGTTTGTGCCGTTTTGTCGGGTGCCCTACCTCCAAAACTCCGAGATCCAGGTGCTCCTTTGATTCCCATTCAAGTGGGAGAATTTAAGATGAGTCGAGCATTACTGGATTTGGGAGCAAGTGTTAGTATCTTGCCGGGTAGTTTATACGACCAATATGATTTCGGACCATTACAAAAAGCCGACACCACGGTGGTGTTGGCCGATTTGACCTTAAAACTACATCGGGGGATTGTGTATGACGTTATTGTTAAGGTTGAAGATTTTTACTATCCAGTTGATTTCTTGGTTTTAGACTATGTGTCAATTGACAAAACTAAACAACCTAATGTCATACTTGGTAGACCATTTTTAGCAACTGCAAATGCTTTAATAGACTGTAGAAACGGGACAGTTGACATGACCTTTGGTAATAGGAAGGTGCGTTTAAATGTCTTTTCCAATACATCTCATTCTCTGGTCAATGATGAATGCTTTTTGGCGGACATTATTGACGGGTGCCAACCTCATGTTAATGAGGAAAGCACCACAGAAACGTGTGCTATTTGTGACAGGGTTGATTTTGAGATGCATGAAGAGTTGGAAAAGCTGAAAAATGAGTTGGAGGTAATGGCTATAAAGGAAGGAAAACCCACTTGGACCCACCAAGTAGAAAGTTTACCCGAACATATTGACACTCACCTTAAGCCATCATTGGAATCACCTCCTCAATTAGAACTGAAGGAGTTACCGAAGCATTTGAAGTATGCATTTGTGGGAGACAATGACACCCTTCCGGTGATCATTGCGTCTAATTTGACGGAAGCTCAAGAAAAGGCGTTGATGGAAGTTCTCATGGAACATAGGGCGGCTATTGGATGGACAATCGCAGATTTGAAGGGAATTAGCCCATCCATTGTGATGCACAAGATCATCAATGAAGAAGGAGCCAAGCCAGCTAGGGATGCTCAAAGAAGATTGAACCCGAATATGCGGGAAGTGGTGAAGAAGGAAGTTCTGAAGTGGCTGGATGCGGGAATCGTTTACCCCATCTCTGACAGCACTTGGGTAAGCCCGACTCAGACAGTACCAAAAAAGGCAGGAATTCAGATTATCAAAGGTGAATCAGGTGAAGAAATTGCCACTTGTCCGGTAACTGGGTGGCGTATTTGCATAGATTATAGGAAGTTGAATGCTGCAACTTCCAAAGATCACTTTCCATTGCCTTTTGTTGATCAGATTGTAGAGAAACTCGCAGGTCATAAGTTTTATTGTTTTCTAGACGGGTATTCAGGTTACAATCAAATAGCTATACATCCAGATGATCAACAAAAGACCACTTTTACATGTCCATATGGCACCTTCGCATTTAGGAGAATGCCATTTGGATTGTGTAATGCCCCGGCCACCTTCCAAAGGTGCATGATGAGTATCTTCTCAGATATGGTCGGGGAGTCTTTGGAGATTTTTATGGATGATTTTTCCATATTCGGTACATCATTTGAGTCATGTTTAGATCAATTAACAAGAGTTTTAAAAAGATGTGTCGAAACGAATTTGGTACTAAGTTGGGAGAAGAGCCATTTTATGGTTCAAGAGGGAATTGTGTTGGGACACGTGATTTCAAGTAAGGGGATTGAGGTAGATCATGCCAAAATTAAAGTAATTTCATCTTTACCTCCACCTACTAATGTTAAAGGCGTTCGTTCCTTTCTAGGACACGCTGGGTTTTATAGACGGTTCATTAAAGGATTTTCAGTTATCACCAAACCGCTATGTAACCTTCTTTTAAGAGATGTTCCATTTGTTTTTGATGAAAAATGTTTAAAAGCGTTTAATACTTTAAAACAAAATTGATTGAAGCCCCAATTTTACAATCACCGGATTGGTCTCTCCCATTTTAAATCATGTGTGATGCGAGTGACTATGCGGTTGGGGCGGTTTTGGGACAACGGGTTGACAAGAAACCCGTAGCTATTTATTATGCAAGCAAGACTCTTTCAGATGCTCAGTTAAATTACACCACTACTGAGAAAGAGTTGCTTGCGGTTGTTTATGCGTTGGATAAGTTTAGATCCTATCTTTGGGGTAGCAAGGTTATTATTTATTCTGATCATAGTGCTGTCAGGTATCTCATGGAAAAGAAGGATGCTAAACCAAGGTTGATTAGATGGATTTTATTATTGCAGGAGTTCGACCTTGAAATCCGTGATAAGAAGGGAAGCGAGAATGTGGTAGCGGACCACTTATCTCGAGTGATTCATGAAATTGATGAACCAGATACCGACATTAAAGAGACGTTTCCAGATGAGCATTTATTAGCTATTTCAACTGAACCTTGGTTTGCTGACTTTGCAAATTATGCAGCTACAGGTAATGTTCCAGAACATTGGACACGGAAGAAAAACAACAATTTTTAGCTAAAGCGAAGCATTACATTTGGGAAGAGCCAGATATTTTCAAAGTTGGAGCAGACCAGATCATCCGAAGATGCATCCCAGATGAAGAAATCCCTTGTGTTTTGGAGATGTTACATGCCTCCGCATGTGGTGGCCATTTTAGTGGTCAAAAGACGGGTCACAAAGTTTTATCATGTGGACTTTATTGGCCCACCATATTTAAAGATGCTTTTGAATTTTCTAAGAATTGTGTAAAATGCCAAAGGATGGGTAGTATTTCGAAACGGAGTGAGATGCCCATGCAACCGATTTTGGTAGTTGATATCTTTGATGTATGGGGAATCGACTTCATGGGCCCATTCCCGAATTCATTTGGCAATTTATACATCTTGGTGGCGGTAGATTATGTATCTAAATGGATTGAAGCAATCGCCACCAAGACGAATGACCATAAAGTTGTATGCAAGTTTGTCCGAAGCAACATATTTTCACGATTTGGAATCCCCCGTGTGATCATAAGTGATGGGGATCACATTTTAAAAACTTTTATTTTGGCAAACTTCTTAAACAATATGGCGTAGATCACCGAATTGCAACACCGTATCACCCACAAACAAGTGGGCAAGTTGAGGTATCGAATAGGCAAATTAAAGAAATTTTACAGAAAACCGTACGAGCCGACCGTAAGGATTGGTCTACTAAACTGGATGACGCCTTGTGGGCGTATCGTACGGCTTACAAAACGCCTATTGGTACCACACCTTATCGGTTGGTCTATGGAAAGGGATGTCATTTACCTGCTGAACTTACTCATCGTGCTTTATGGGCTATTAAACAAGTTAACATGGATTATGAAAATGCAGGTAAAACGAGGAAGTTGGTGTTAGGGGAATTGGAAGAGTTAAGGGATGAAGCATACGAATGCGCGTCTGCTTATAAGGACAAGACGAAAAAGGTGCACGATGCCAAGTTGCGGTTGCAGAAGTTTGAGGTGGGTCAGAAAGTGTGGTTGTTCAATTCTAGATTGAAGTTGTTTCCTGGAAAACTTAAAAGTAAGTGGATGGGCCCGTATCTCATTACGCGGGTTGGTAATTATGGAGACATTGAGATTGAAGACTTTGATGACCACCTGAGGCAAGTGGTGAATGGACATCGGTTGAAACCGTATATGGAAGCTAATGACATTAATGGACCATGCAAACAGTCGGAGAGCTTTATGTTAAGCACTCTGGTCCATGACGAGGAATAACCATGTTCAGGTATGAAGTCCGGCTGAAGACTCATAAACTTAGCGCTCTCGGGAGGCAGCCCGAGGATGTAGAGTAGTGTATTGTTTTTGTTTTGTCTTGCGTGTGTGTCTTGCGGGTATTAATCTCCATGGATGCAGTTACCCAAGTGTGGGGATATTTAGTGAAATCCCAGGTATGTTTTAGGTGCGATTGAGGACAATGCACGGGTAAGTGTGGGGATAAGTGGTCAAACGAGTAAGAAAATACGAGCACACACGTTTGTTTTTATATATTTCTATTCTAAAAAAAAAATAAAAAAAAAGAAAAAAAAAACATGTTCTTAATTTTTTTTCTGAAGCAATCGTTGGCTCTCAATATGAAAAAAAAAAAAAAAATCGACCTGCCATCATTTCATAAAATCCACTCATTTTTTGTATGTTAGTTTTACTTTAAAAAAACGAAAAAAAAATAACAATAATACAAAAGTCAGTCAATATGGGTTGACAAATGACAGTGCTGGATGGTTTTGAGTTGTAGATAACAGCGCTGGGTGGCGCCATGTCAGCCGCCAGGTTACGCCATGTCTTGTTTACTCCTGTAATGCGCCATATTAAAGGAGTAAGTTTGCGCTGAATTATTTTCACCGAGCCCCAAAGTAAATAATTCCATGGGAGACCATTACTTTTCACCTGGGCCCCACTTATTTCTTGACCCACATGATCGTGATCTGCTTTTCATTAGAATTCCTATACCCCACTTTTAAAACATATACAGCACCCATTGTCATCTTCTTAACAAAACCCACATAAACCCTAGAACTTCTAAGCACCATAACTCACTCGATTCTTAACGAAATCAAGCGGTTCTTGGGTCCAAATTGTGTGTTTTTTCGAGACGAACAAGACTAACCGAATAGAATTTCGAAATTCTTCACGGTTTTTGAGATTTTTGGATATTTTTGGTCCGAAATTTTGGGGTTCTTGGTGGGTTTTTGCAAGTTTTCATCCTTGGTGTTTAGTTCCTGTTTAATCATCATTCAAGGTATGTTTTCACCCGTTTTTGCTAGATTATTACAGATTATGTTGATTATCCATGTGATTTTGAACTTTATTGTTTGAATGTGGGTGGGTTTTTTGATGTATAATGAGTTGATTGGTATTGATTTGGGGATAACTTACTTGCTGGGTGTTGAATAGTGTATACCTTGGTGAAAGTGGGGTTGCTGTTAGAAAATCACCATTCGAATGCTTAGAATGAGAGTTCTTCATGAATTTTAGTTAAATGGTGAATGTGATTAAGGTTATGTAATTGGCATTTTCTTGAAAATTTAAACTCTTTTATAAAACCTTGATTCATAATGGTGATTTGGGGAAAGGATTGTTGTTGGAAACAAGTGTGGGGATGGCACACTTGTGTGAATTTGATAGTAAAAAGGGTTGGGATTATGTTGAATTCGGCTTTTTGATGATGTTTTGCTGAAAGATAGAAAGATGGAAACGCCTAAAAATGGTTTGAAAGTTATATTGTCTTGGTTAAGTGAAATTGGTATCTTGTTAAGATTTAAATTCTTTTTCAAACAATTAAGATAATATAATTAATCAAGTGGCCGAATTTTGCATAATGTTATTTGTTGATTATCAGAAGTTGATAGTTGGAAGTTTGTGTGTATTGTAGGAATGGCACGTGTTCGAGAGAGTAAGAAAGGGAAAGCCCAAGAGGAACCTTCTAAAAGGGCTTCAAAGAAGGCAAAGAAACAACTTCTTGTTGTAGAGGAGTCGGATGATTCGGATCCGGAATATGATGCTTCAGATGAGGAAGAAGAAATAGAAGAAGTAGAAGAGGAAGACGAGAATGATGATGAGGTGGAGTTAGTACTTGATGAGGATGGGATACCGGAGTGGGATGCGTCGAAGAGATTATCTAGGTATCCTATTGAACATAGAGCGGGTATGTATCGTAAGAAGCTAGAGCCAAAGTACACAACCTAGGAAAGAATTATTTTTATGTGAGAAGTTTATAGTTTTGAAGGACTTTCATGCATTTGGTATAGAAGAGTGTTTCAAGAAGTTAGGTTGGCTTGATTTTCTACAGTTTACCGGGGGCGACGAGATTTATATGGATGAAATTATAGAGTGGATGTCTAGTTTGGAAAAGGACGAGGGAAATAATCCACCGGTCACTACTCGGTTGATTGGAAAGGTTAATGGGGTGGACGTGGTGTTGTCATTTGACGAGATGAAGAGGATAAGTAAGTATGATACTAAGGCTACGTTGAAGGGGCCATATACATATCCTAAAGATGCGGAGTTGGCAGATGAGACAAAGACGGAAGAGTAGAAAGCGAGAGTTCGAAGTTTATTTGATTTGCCCCGGGGGGTTGATTTGACAAAGTGGTCCTTGAAGACAGATTTTTTACGCCCTATGCCTAGGTTTCTTGTGCGGTTTATCACTTACAATGTTATGCCGCGCACGAGTGATTTGGGTAAGGTACGTTTTCCCGAAATGTTGGTTCTTGAAGCTTTATTGACAGGTGTTCCAAAGTTGTCGGTCAAACACCTTATCATGTATAATGTGTGGGAAGCGAGGGAGAGAGAACAACGAATGATGATTCCACATGCTAGTTTGTTATCTTTGTTGTTGAAAAAGCAAGGGGCCATTCCTAAGGGGGTTAAGGGGTTTGTTAAGAAGCAAACAAAAATTAATATGCAAATGTTCACTAAGTCGTCTAGGTGGAAGTATTCCAAGACGAGGACTAAACATCGATTGACTGTAGAAGGGACAAATAAGTATGTAGAGGGGCAGAGATCAGATGTGGAAGTGGACGGAGAGGATGAGGAGATGACGGTTCAGGTTGGTACGAGAGTTCAAGAGGGTGTTCCTTTGGAGATTGAGTTGGAACCAAGGAGAGTTGAAAATGCAGGTGAAGGTGCTTCGCAGACGGCAGTGTTAGAGCCGTATTTGACCGGGTTCACCCCGGAAATGTTAGGGACACCTTGGTATGTTCATATGTATGATACGGTGATGCGAGCTTGGCCCCCAGTTTTTGGGACATGGGATGAATATAAGAGAATTCAGTTTGATAGGCAGTCTCAGGCGATGGAGGAGACTAGGATGTTTCAAAAGCTGATGATCTTGCAGAATCGGCAGCGGATGGGTGAAGGATCGAGTTCGCAGGAACCGCATGGCATGGATGCAGTGATGAGAGGCTATTATGAGATGGTTTGTATGGGACAGGATACGCTTCTAGGAGTTTGATGGGTAGTGTGCGTTTTTTTAAACACTCACTGATCAGGGTTGCATCCATGATCAGGTCCATGTGTTTTTTCTCTTTCTTCTACTTGGCATGTTATGATTGTTACTTTAAAACTTGTAGGATCGGATTGCGACTTAAACGAGTCGTTTGGAAGAGCTCAAATCCGTTTCAGAGGCGGAAACAGAGAAACGGATGTGAAAACAGCTTGAAATATACTTTAATCCTCTTGTATATTGATTTTACAATGTTTACAATCAGAAGAAAAACCGGCAGCACCTCGGTATCACTCTCTGAAAATCGTTACAAATGACAAGAATGAACCTCCTATTTTTAGCCTACCACTTTCGCTTGAAGGACCCTATGACAATCCCAAGCGAAACCCCTAAAAAAGTTCAAACGAAACCTTCTAGATAACTTTCAAGCGAAACCCACAAACTAATATAATCATTCTGTTTTCAAGCGAAAGCCTCCCATATTGTTTTGTCTTCTTGTGTAATGATGCAATGATGATGTCATATTGATGATGTCATCAATGTATAAGATGACATCACTCTTGAACACATCCGCAACAAATCGAGACTCGATATAAGACGAAGTCGACAGATGAATGCACTAACAGACTCCCCCTCAGATGTTGACGAGTCTTAAGTGTCGAGTCTTTACAATCTTCAGTCTTTATCAGTCTTCGGACTTCCTTCAGAATCTCTATCTGGCTCTATCCTATCTCCAATTCTCTTTCAGGATCTCTGGCTCCTAGCTCTTGCATCTTCAGACTCTCTTTCTCTAACAGACTCCCCCTCAACTTGTGCTGGGATAGTAGTCTGGCTTTCACAGGTTCAGGTATCGTAACCTGGCTCACCTGCAAATTCTCTGCCCAAAACATAAGTTTCATGAAAGATAAGATATAACAAATTTAGAAACTTTTCTAATCACTTGAAGACACAATCCTGAATACATCATTTTCAAGAATCAATCAAAATGATTTATCATGTCAAATTCTGATGAACCACATGAATATATATCATTTTCATTTCAAACATCTTCAAACACACTTTCCTAAACCTGTTCGTCATGTTTAGCACTCGGAATTTTGAAATTCAGCTTTTCAGCATCAGTCGTCAAAAATCTTTTTGATTTTTTTTCAAAAAAATTATGCTAAAACACACCGAAACTCTTTTTGTATTTTTGATATTGAAAGAAACAAAATGAAGTAAAGAAATATTTACAAACAATATTTTTGTGAGTTTGCGTAAGAGGATCATATCAGTTTTTGAGACAAATCACCAACACCGTTAAGCTTTAAACATTTTAAGTTCTAAATGATTCACTTAGATTGTCAGTATACTGATCCACTTAAATTTTCACACAAAGTTCAACTGCTTCGAGATACGATATTAATGTTTTAAGCACTTAAACTCAATCGCGTGTCCCACCTCAGAATATACTCCCGTATCCAGATCCCAATATTCAGTCTTACAGGTAATTATAACACAAATGATATCTGTAAGGGGAATAAATTATGAAGAATCATGAGAGCTCAGGTCAGAACTACCGTTCAGCAGAGAGATCATGACTCAACTTATGGGTGTGTCCTCTTTAGAGGATCTTTTTTACAACAGCATTGCTAAGCAATTTTATTGTCTTATCATATATGCTGAGGGTGATGCTATGTTTCAAGCATTTGCAAAAAGTATTATTCGAGGACTAGGTCAGAACTTCCATTCAGCAGAAGTCCTAGAATAATACCCCAGATATCACTGAGTATAAAAACCTAGTATATCAGAAAAATGAATCTTTCAAACAAGATTTCGGGGGTTACCCATATATCCGAGAGATGTTACACACGATATAAGCAAGTTTGAATTTAGGTTTATATCTCGTCACAATATAATAAATGTGCAAAAACCTACTCACACATCCACAGTGAGATCGTTTATCACATTTGACTTTCCAATTCTTTAGCATGCTGTGATCGTCCACTGATGTACTATCATTTCCTCTTTTATACAACAAAACTCATTTTTCATTTTATCATGTTTTTTGACTTTTTCAAATTTTCTAATGTTTTTGGATTTTCTGAAAATATTTACTCCCCCTAAAATGCAAACACATTTTAGGAAATTTGAAAATAAACTGTACAATAAAGTGACAACTGATATCAAATCACTTCAAATCGCCATCCACTTGGCATAAACAATCAGAACTCCCCCTTACAACAAACTATTTTCCCATTGTGATTTCAAAACACTTAAGTTTGTTTTAATCAAATGGTTTTTCCGGAAAATAAGTTTTGTTGATTTTAAGAAACCATTTGTAGGTTAGGGGATAAGTTCCTCTTCTCAATGTAATGAACCCCATATATTTGTTAACCACTTGTAATAATGATCCAATCAAGTTCAACTTAATGACCTTGATTAACCACATTGTCAATGAAAACCTCTTTCAACCACTTACAGGTTTACTTATCAATCATAACCACTTGCACATCAAAATATAACAATTTAAATATACCACCTGTACTTTACCAACTGTACCACTTGTAGGATCAAATACTAAGAAAGATGCCGATTCCTGCTCCACTCTTACCAACCTGGGAACTCCGACAAGTCAGGAATTTATGGTGAAAATGCTGTCACCCAAGCCTGACCAGCCTTGGGTGATTTTGGTGGCAAACATCTGTCCCACCAACATTTTGATTTGTAAAATTCTTTAGCATCCTTCACTTTCCTGTCAACCATCTTTCCAAAAATATGTTTAACATTTCCATTAAAAACCTTCTCAACATCAAAATCTCCCTTATCAGCGAAGAATTGATTTGAGATCTCTACCTTTCCCACTTTCTTCATCAAATTTTCCTTTGACAATGGAGGAAAATCCTCATCGTTCACCTCTGGAACGGAATTCACAACCTTTTTCTCAACCAAAGACTCCTCTGATTTTATGGAATCAGATTCATTGTCAGAATTACCCTCAGATTTAACCACCCACTTTTGTTTACTCAAATCACCTCTTCTTTTGTAAAACCTTTTTGAACTTTCTCCTTCCTCAGAAGTAGAATTTTCAAACTTTTTAACATTTTTCACAGGTTGTTCTTTCTTATCAACACAAGTCTTTCTCAAAACAGAGTTAGAAGAAACTTCCTGTTTTTGGTAGTTGGTCTTGGGGCAATTCCAAGCTATATGTCCAACTTCTTGGCATTTGAAACAGGTTCTTCTGTCAACTCTTTCAGCAAACCTTCTCACATTCTTCTTCACTTCAGCAAGAAACTCTTGATTCGATTGTTTCCAGAACGGTTTCTTCTGTTCATCCTCTGAACTTCCTCCTGAAACAAATTTTGTTTTTGGTGTATAAGTTTTCTGATTTTTATAATTTTCTGAAGAATTGAATCCAAGACCTTTCTTTTTGAGATTACCATTATGGTTTGATTTCTTTTGAAAACCATAACCAGAACCATAACCCTTTTTCTTGTTCAATCTCTGTTGAACTCTTGAAGTGTACTTTTTAGGTTTTTCATGAAGATTTAAATCTTTTATTTCAGAAATATTAATTTCTGTTAATTTGAAAACCTGTTTGATCATTTCAGTTTTAACACTTCTTATTGGAAATTCCTCATCAGAATATAATTTGTCTGAATCAAACAAAGTATATGCCACTTTGATTAATCCGTCATTCAAATTAGATTTTGATAACAGGAATTCTCTATTGTAAACCCTGTTAACCGGTGAACTCGGACTCTTTTCTGACGAACTCGGACTATAAGACTCAGGCTCCGGTTTTGACTCTTCATCCGTATCTAACACCTGATCGACAACTTTCTTTAATAACTCAGACTCATGATCAGTGTCAGACGCTGTGAATGTAACATCAATATTGTCTGGTAATTCATCAATGATTTTAGACTTTAACTTGATGTTGACTGCCTTTTTTAGACGCTCCTCGTTAGGATTCCTTGGAGAATAAGTTTCATGGATTGGGGGCAGACATCTGTTATACTTGACACTTGGTTTCTTACCAGTATCAGTATCTTCAATCTTTTTATCCATGAATGCTTCCAGACCTGCAACAGTAGGATAAACACGATTAATCAGATAATCACATGTTGTATAACTCAACAGTAATCGTTTAATCCTTTCACTTTCGATCTTTTCAATTTCCACTTCTTTCTTCAGCTTAGCACAGTCTTCAATATATTCATTGATAACACTCTGCTTTGTCATTAATGTTGCGCTCATCTTTTCCATTGCCTTTTCAATCTCTGTATTCGTCCTTCTCAGACTATCAACTGTCCTGTTCAGCACATCGTACGACTCTTTTACATACTTCACATCAGACAGTAAATCTTCCTTCGTTTTCTCTAATTCAGCAATCTTCCTGTCTTTTTCTTCACAAGCTGTGCAAGATTCTGAACATTTCAAACATTGTTTTTCAACTTCAACCACCTTTTCAACTATCTTCTCAACCTCAACAATCTTTTCAACTTCAACAACTTTTTCTATCTCGACGATCTTTTCAACTTCGACAAGTTTTTCAATTTCAACAATCTTTTCGACCTCAACAATCTTATCAACAACTTTCTTTACTTCGACAATTTCTTCTCCTGCTTCTGTCTTTTCAGCAGCTTGCATTTTTGCTGCTTCCAGCTCTTTCCTCAATCTTGCCATCTTCTTCTGGTACAACATCTCCATTTTATCTGCAAAAAACAAATTAAAACTAGTTAGATCAATGCCTTTTCTAGCTTTGTTGAGATGTTCTTCCTCATCATCGGTATCCACATCGCTTCCAAGATCAGGAAATATCGGGATTCTTTTCTCACTAGCCTCTTCATCTAGTATTCTAGCAACAAAGCCTGAATCAGATGGAATGTATTTATCCCAACTAAATCCCTCTGCAACTTTTTCATCATCTTGATGAATCAGTAAAGCTTTCTTCTTTCCATCATTAGTAGCATGAGCATGTGCAATTTGAGGTTGTTGAGTAGTCTGATGGAAAATTGATTTCTAATAATAATTGTTTTTATCTTGATTCCCGGTAGCTTCTTTACTTTTGCACTCTCGTTTAAAATGACCTTTTCCTTTACAACGGAAACAGGTAACCTTTGATTTATCAAATCCCAATGGAGAGGTAGCCATTCCTCGAAATTCATCCCTACCAGTAATCTCTTGAAACTTTTCAGCTCTCCTCCAAGCACTTGCTAAGCACCATTTGATATCCATCACTTCAAGTTCTTCAGCATCAATTTGGTCGTAATCTTCTTTGGTAAGCATCGGATTGCCAATCTTCCCATCGATCAAACTTTCATAAGATTCTAACATAGTAACCAGTTATGCCATGTGCTGCTTGGCAACTTCTGGAGACAGATTCTGACCATTTTGAATGTTTAATGTAACATTGCACTGAAGATGTGTTGAATTTTGTTGTTGAGAAGTTGACGTTGCGCTATTTGGATCAATACTTCAAAATGACGAAGAAAATCCACCACTTTGAGTCGCATTACTAATCTTTTTTCCAGATGAGCTGTCAGCACTAAAACCAGTTTGAATCTTTGGACTATGGCTGGGAGTGGCCTCAAACTTGTTACCTCTGTAATACAAACTGACATCTTGTTTTGCATTTGGATTCGTCATTATAGCAGTCTTTTGAATATCCAGCTCTTGTTCCTCAATCTTCTGGATAAACTGTGCCAAGTTCATACTCTCAGTCTTCCTCATGAGTTTCACAATCATCAGATAAGTTCCCCACTTCTGTTGGGGTAATGCCTCTGCTAACTTATCAACCCACTCATCATCATCTTTCTGAATATCCAATCTTTTCATTTCTAGAACCAGATGACAGTATCTATCTATCTATCGTTTCCTTTGTGGTTTCATGATCAAATGCAGTAAATATGTCAAACGACTTCTTCAATAAGGCCTTTTTGTTTTTGATCATATCAGCACTCCCTCGGAATTTCTGAAGTAAAGCTTCCCAGATTGATCTAGCAGTTCCATTATGTTGAAGTAAAACAAAGATGTCTTCTTTAACTGCTTGCTGTAAAATGCTGATCATCATCTTCTCACTAATGTACTTCAACTTATCAGCTTCAGTAAAATCATTGAAACCCTTTTCCAAACCATGTTCATTCTTTGGTTTCTCATAGTCTTTCAGTAAAGAACACCAAGCATCGAATCTGCAAGCCTGAACCCAATTCTCAAAACGGTTTTTCCAACCCTGAAAATCTTCGATATACATCAACTTTGGTGGTTTCTGATGAGTTCCCGTTTCATTTTCACTGTATAAACTTTCTGCAGCAGTTACGGGAGCAATTGGCGTGGCAAATGCATTGTAGAATTCCTCTTCCATGTCTTCAGAAAAATTGATATATTTCGGCAAATACCTCGGTATCACTCTCTGAAAATCGTTACAAATGACAAGAATGAACCTCCTATTTATAGCCTACCACTTTCGCTTGAAGGACCCTATGACAATCCCAAGCGAAACCCCTAAAAAAGTTCAAGCGAAACCTTCTAGATAACTTTCAAGCGAAACCCACAAACTTATATAATCATTCTGTTTTCAAGCGAAAGCCTCCCATATTGTTTTGTCTTCTTGTGTAATGATGCAAAAATGATGTCATATTGATGATGGCATCATTGTATAAGATGACATCACTCTTGAATAGATCCGCAACAAATCGAGACTCGATATAAGACGAAGTCAACAGATGAATGCACTAACAAAACTGTTGGAACGGTTGGGAGGTGGATTAAGATGTTCTATGGGATGTTTGAACATTATGGTAACATTTTGGTTGAATAGAGGGTTAAATGTTTTGAGATCTTAAGTTCGCAAATAGTACCCCGTCCCATTATTGATAAAAGAGTTTTTTGAAAAGCATACATTGGGGACAATGTATCCCAAGTGTGGGGATGGGGACACCCGAGGGAAATGTTTGAAAGTCACACAAACATTGAGCGAATTTGAAAAAAAAATGAAAATTTTGAAAATTTTTGTTTCTAAGCGGGCTTAATTGCGCTTGAAAACTGCATTTTCAATGTAAATCATCAACTTTTCAAACGCTAACTTATTGGTCTAGGTCCTTAGTCATGGTCTAATTCTATAGAGAAGTAATATGAACCGTTTTCAGCAGGTATTTTACAGAAAATGTTTAGAATTGCCTAACTAGGGGTGACAAGCTCTTGGTAATAAATGCATGCACACATCGGCAACCCTATTCCCTACTTTAGTGAGATTTTGAGCCTACGAGAATGGTTAGATGATCTGATATATATTCATTTGTTGAGAGTGGGCTGTATGTTGCTCTGTTTTAGAACTTGTCTGATTTGATACATGCTGAGACTGTGAGCTTGATTTATGCACATAGATGATAAAGGCAAATTAGGAATTCCTTCTCCTTTACACTTTTGTTTAACAATTACCCGTAGTAGCCAAATTTGAGCCTGATACCTATTCGTTTGTTAAACCCAAATTATTACCTAAACCGAACCAGTCTATTATCAGCTGTTAATGACAATCTATGTGTTTAGCTATGTATATAGTTGTTGAAAAAAAAAACAATTAAAAAAAAAGAAGAGAAAAAAAAAGAGAAAAGTTCAGCCAAGTAAATGGGTCAAATGACCAAGATAGGCGGCTGAGAAAAAAATATATGTTAGTTGTGTTTAATTATGGGTCGAAAATAACCCAAAGTTGTTCGTTAGTAGGATTAGTATGAATAAAGATTGTTACGGTTTGGTATTCCTCTGCTCTTATTAGCTACATACAAAAATCGAGAAAAATTACCTATCCTTAGCCTAAGCCCAAAACCCGCAAGTCCTTTAGATATGTGCATTGTCTATGTGGTACAGTGGAGGTGTGATTGTCAAACAAGCTTATGAGTACAGAGTTTCATATTCAGTTGATGAGTGATTAATACTAGTGCATTACATACTAGTTCAGATATTAAACCGAGGGGAGTGACAATTTGTGAGGGGTGTGTTGCATGAGAATAAAACCGGGAGCATGTTATATTTAGTTGGGTAAATTTGGTTTTAAATGTAGTATCATGTTTTCCTGTTGAATTAACACATCTAATGCTGATCTGTGAATGGGGTATGACTTTGGACCGAACCAAGAATTTGTAATGATTAGTGAAGTGTAAATGCTAATGTTGGTGGGATAGTTGTGAGAAAGCTTTGCTTGGGGGCAAGCAAAGGTGAAGTGTGGGGATGTGATAGAAGGGTGAATAACCTTGTTTTAACATGTGTAAATATAAGGTTTTAAGTGTTTATTATCATAAAACATGGTTACTTTGAGTGTGTTTCTACTTGTAGGTACCCGGAGCTTAACGGATGGATTTTGAAGCTAAATGGGAGGTTTTCGGGAAGATTTATGAAGGTTAGAAGCTTACACACAAGTTGGGAGTTGAAAAATGCGAAAAATGGTGAGAAACCAGCACTTGGCGCAAGAAGAAACCAGTTTGGCGCGACCTGGTGTCAGTTTGGACGCAATACAGGTGCTGGTAAGTCAGGGGCGCAATCTTGTGCCAGGAGGGGCGCAACCTTGCGCTGGCAGCAGATAGTTACGCGAAAATTCAGGATTTCACTTTATTTTATGATATCTTCAACCCCAAACGAGGGATTGACTAACCCTAGCCGTTTTCCATCTTCCAAGGACGAATTTTTGAGTTCCCAACCTCAATTTTCATCAATCTTTCATGCAATCAAACATCCAAGACAACCAAGAAGATCAAATCATGACTATGAGTGGCTAGATTCTTTTGTGACCACCTCCGGGTGGATGGTTCATGTATGTGAAACTCAAACCTTGTTTATTTAGTTTTTTGCATTGTTTTTCATAACTTGAAGAATACTTGTGGTTTAGTTTTGTTTAAAAGAATTGTGAGTGTTGCAATTATTCATCTTTTACCATTCGCATTCGGTTTTCTTGCATCGTGAGTAGTTTGGTTATTGGGTGGGTTCTTGGCACTTATGATTTGGTAATTTGCATAGGTTATTATTAAAAACTTGTCTTTGATTATCAATCAAACTAAACCGTTAACAAGACCTTTTGGTATCTATCTAATTAAACAGGTTTGGGTGAATCATTGAACCGGAAATCCGGAGGGGGTTGCTTTTCTTTAAAATTGATAACTTTCTTAATTATTCTCGATCAAAAATCTCAAAACGCAATCAAAGCAATAGTTTTTCTTAGTTTTAGTTAATCTAGGTTTATACAATCAACACTAACCACATATTCCCTGTGGAGACGACCCTACTTACCCTTGCTAGTAAAGGTACTTAGGACCAATTTTTAAACTTGTTTTTGACCGACCTTTCGACATCTATCAAGTACATTAGTTCACTCCCGTTCCCAGTAACAAGGGTCGGTGTGAGGCTGGTTACACCTAAATAGCGCTATTAACTAATAACCCGTTCGCCAGGCCCCGGCGACTAATCGGTATTAAATGGTAGGGACTTAAGTGATAGAGTTTCAGTTAGTGTTGCTTGTTGCATTTCCGTATAAACAATAATTAACTAAGGGTCCCATTTAAGGGGAAGAAAGTAGGTTTGTATCCCTTACGAGGGGATAGCGTTGTTTAAGTTTCCGTTTCCCAAAACCACCGGGAACGCATGCTTTAATAGTTGTGAACTCACCTTGGGTTGCTCGGTAGTTTAGTTTACTTGGTTATGTATGCCGGTCACCACGTCCTAATATGGTTACCAGTATAGGTCAGGCTCGGATACAAGTAATCACGTATATCTTACACGTATCTAACACATATCATGCTTATCACGCAACATACACATCGATAATTTATACACTAAGTTAATGGGCCTGTTCTAACAGTTATCCATAATAGCACAAAGCAACAGTAACACAGATTAAACAGTAACAGGCATGATTAGTCCACACACCTTGGCCCAATACGGAGATAACCAGCCCAGTCGAGACCAGGGGGTCTCAATTCGAGAACACTCGGTCTCGAGTAGCAACCAAGAGATCTCGAGTCATGAATGTCTGGTCTCGAGTGATGCTGGCATGTGTTGCAACCTCAGAGGTCTCGAGTCCAATCTCGAGTCGAGATTGTGAGATCTCGAGTCGAGACTTCGCTGGTCTCGAGCCCTTGATGTCTGCCATCTTGATCTCGAGTTGTTGATTCGTGGTCTCGAGTCGAGATCATAATATCTCGAGTCGCAACCACTACGGTCTCGAGTCATCACTCGATGGTCTCGAGTCATAACCGAGGGTCTCGACTCGTTTGTCTGGTGATTCTAGAACATCTATCAAGGTTTGTACTATCCAATAGAATTCCGATTTCATGTAACTGTATACTATCCAACCGAAATGCACCAACATGTTTTCTTGTCTAAAACCTTAATCAAATGGATCAAACAAAGCATCTTTCAAATGTTCATAGCATATTCAAATATTCATATTAACATTCAAACTTGTTCATCATTTTAGGGTTTTCATCATTTTCAAAACACATTTAAATATTCATAACATGTTCATGTATTTCAAAACTAGGGTTTTATCATTCATCTTTATCTTCAAGGCATGTGCATATATCCTTAGTTCTACAACATATAACACGGGATTTGTGAACAAGAATTATGTGACATATATTCTAAGTATCAAGACAATCGTTAAACACAATATTTGCCCTATTTTATCAATCATGGATCGGATAGTGATAAGCATCATCAATTATTTATCATTCAAAGCATAATAGCTCACATCTCATTCATCATTTAATCAATCAAGCAAGTAACACCATTATTCACATAAACACCTAGTGAGCATCTAAAAACACTAACCGGTTGATATATACTCATGACTTATCATATGTTTTAACCAAACAACTACGAGGTACTAACCGGCTAGATGTTGAGGGTATGAAGAATCAATGAACCAACTTCCGAGTGATGATCTCGAGCTTAATCCGACAGTCTTGGTGCTACCGGTTGAATCCGAGAGAGAGAGATGAGGGGAGGTTTGTGGTGGTGTTCTAGGGTTTTAGTGAGAGAGTGTGTAGGAGAGTGTGTGTGGGTTGCCCAAAAATGGCAAAGTTGGCTATCAACATGGGTTATATACTCGTTCCAAGTTGGTGCACCCTTATGGGCTTTCGGGTGGGCTCAAGGATGGCGGCCCAACCGATGTGGGTTACTCGAGGCCGGGTGGTCTCGGGTCGGGTCTTGGTGGTCTCGGCTCACCAATACTCTTATTCATATATATATATATATATATATACATAACTTATACATTATACGTACACATTATCGACACATAGCACATCAAGATAAATCACAACTTTCATTTAATATTATGTACACGCAATTTCAATACAAAATGGTTGCTCGGGAAAACCCAGAGTGTCACAAGATTGGTACCCGTTGGGTGTATAAATGCAAAAAGGACGACCGTGGAATCGTTATTCAAAACAAAGCCAGATTGGTTGTTCAAGGTTTTTGTCAGATTGAAGGTATAGACTACAATGAAGCGTATGCACCTGTTGCACGTCTGGAAGCAATTCGGATCATTCTGGCTTATGCCTCATTCAAAGTATTCAAGGTTTACCAGATGGACGTCAAAAGTTCATTCTTACATGGTCTAGTCGAAGAAGAGGTGTATGTTGAACAGCCTCCTGGTTTTGAAGATCCTATCCATCCCGATCGGGTTTGGTTGCTGAACAAAGCTCTCTATGGTCTACATCAAGCACCACGAGCTTGGTACGCAACCTTATCTAATTATCTGCTGGAGAATGGATTTCGCAGAGGTCTTATCGATTGCACTCTCTTCATAAAAGAACAAGATGGAGATCTTCTACTGGTACAAGTATATGTGGATGATATTATATTTGGTTCTACTAACAATGTTATGTGTAAGGATTTCGAGCATGTAATGCAGGATAAATTCGAGATGAGCGCCATGGGGGAGATGACTTTCTTTTTGGGCTTGCAAGTGCAACAAACGAAGTCTGGGATTTTCATCCATCAGACTAAGTATGTTCAAGACATTCTGAACCAGTTTCAGATGTCTGACACATCGCCCATCGGTACCCCACTGCAGCAAAATCATGGAATCAATCCAGACTTGAAGGGTGAACTCGTTAGCTCTTCATACTACCGCGTGATAATTGGATCCCTTATGTACCTCACAGCATCAAGACTATATATAATGTATCCAACAAGCCTGCTAGCCAGATATCAAGTGAACCCGAAGGCCTCACATCTTGCAGCTGTAAAAAGGATTTTTCATTACTTGAAGGGTTGCCCAGACACCGGTCTATGGTACCCTAAGGATAATAACTTTGACTTGATCGCTTTCAGTGATTCTGATTTTGGCGGATTCAAAATCGACGGCAAATCCACAACGGTTGGATGCCAGTCCTGTGGATACAACAGCAAATGCGTGATTACGGTTTTGAATTCCTAATTACTCGTATTTTAGTTGATAATTCTGCTGCCTTATCTATCACTAGAAATCTTGTGCAGCATTCAAAGACCAAACACATCGATATTAAGTATCACTTCATACGTGATTGCTTTGATAAAATCTTATCGATGTTGTTAAAGTCCATACCGATGACCAACGTGCCGACCTTTTTACCAAAGCATTTGATAAATCAAGATTTGACTTTTTATTATTGGTAAATGACATTAAGGTCAAGCAAGAGTAATCCGCATCGGAAAATCGTTTTTGTAAATATCTTTGTGTTTTAAAATTATTTTTAGTTTGTTGATTTTAGGGGGAGTAAATCCAAAATTTGAAAATTTAAAAACATCGAAAAAATTCAAAACGCAAAAACAATAGAAAAACAAAAATGAGTTTCCTGGCGAGTAAAAGAGAAAATGATAGTACATCAGTGGTCTGTCCAAACCTTTTTAAAACTGAAATGCAAAATGAAAAATGTTAAGCAGCTCTATATAAGATGTATCGGTAGGCTCACAATCATCTTAAAGTGTGCAGGGTGATATAAACCTAAATCGACTGAAGACCATGTGGGAACCACTCATTGGCATATGGTCTTAGTACCGAAATTTCGTTTGAGAGATTGACGAGGTTCTGAGATATGTGGTCTTTATGCTGTTTATCATCTGGGTATCATGGTTGTTTCTTTTACCGAAACAAACGGAGACGAAGTCTAGATCTTCCATGATATCATACATACGTGCACATACTGCATACGACCTCAATAATGATCAACAATCACATGTTCAAACAAAATAAGTGATAATATATCACATTTATCCGGGAGTCAAGTTCGTCTCTTTGCTGTACGAAAGTACTGACCTGTTCACGGACTTGCTCCTGTGCCCTTTATGCATCGAAAATCAAGTTCCTCATCAATAAGTGATTCTATCACATAGGGCTTGTTTTCAACCAAAATAAGTGAGTATCTAACATTTTCATATACGTCAAAACAGATGATAAATGGTATACTCACTAGTAAGATGAACCCTCGTGCATACCTTGATACGGGAATGTGTTGTGATGTGGATGAACACCGGTCGGTAAGTATAAATCATACCTTAACGTATCCCCTCGCCATGATTACATCTGATAAGTTGAGCTTATGTGGATAACAATACCGATAATCGTTATAGGATGTTTATCTAAATGTTAACAAAAAGAACAACAAGAGCGTTTTGGCATGACCGTACACTGATATGATTCTCTTACCCTCGAAACTCGCAAAAAGAATGTTTGTATATATGTACTTTTCTTAGTTTTTGCAACTCTATATATATTTATTTACTGCTTTCAGTCCTTAAGTTTGAAATATTCAAAATGCCAAAAAGATTTTAGGTGTTTTTAATATAAACTTTATAAAAGTAAAAAAGATTTTATTTGTACTTTAGTTTTGATTAACTGATGTTGGAACTCAAGTCTTCGTTGCCTGAAATCTGATGAAAACCAAAATGACTGAATCTTCATAAATGGTCAGAGTTTGCAAGTTTTGAAAGTTAATAATCAAAATTGAAAAATCTGTTAACTTTTCAAACTAATTGTCGGACGGTAGTTGAAAACATGGTCACATGTGTCATTTGTTTATGTTAACTATATTCCAAGCGTTTATTCTCATTACGTGTTTAGCTTTCTTGCATGTGCAGATGCTAAAGGCGAGGACAACATGTTCGATGAAAAGCTTCGGATTGAAGACACGATGTGAAGGCACTCAAATGATAAAGATGATCCAGTTGTCGCTGATCAATCATCAACACCACAAGGATCTCAAGTATTGAAGATCAAAAGTTTCACGAGCATAACTCAAAGGAGAGCTTATCTTAAGGGGGAGTTTGTTAACACACTTCCTAAATGAAAAGGGGAGTTTGTTGATACACTTTCTACTTACGTCATGGAAGATATGGAAGATGAACCTTATGAGTAGTGTCCAAGGGGGAGTTTGTTGGTACACTTTATGTGGATGCGACTCGACTTGGTTCGATTCATTTCGGTTCGACCGGGTTAGGTTCGGCTCAAGCCCGACGTCACGATATTCCTCCGTCGTGCGCCCCAGAGTTCGACACGCGAAGCTCGGAGAGCCGCGGACCAATTCCCGCCGACACATCATCATGATAATGACACATGTTGACTAAGCTTACAAATCTGAATTTTTGAAACATGTTTACGTAGAGATTGTTTGGACCACTCCTATTGGGCCGAAACCTCACATGGACCAATCAACTTGCATTTGGGCCAATCCTTTATATCTTCTGCATGAATGTCGACGAAACCTTTGATGGTTTCAAAGACTTTGGAGTTTCGACATAGCCATCCAATGTTTCGTCATGTCTGTGACTATATATATTCAGATAGAACTCACAGCAAGGTAGAACACACACACGAGGGAACTAGAGAGAGTTTACAGAGATTATTTTGTAAACCTTGTATTGTAACCGTTTCAAAGTATTAATACATTGTGTGTTAATCATTGAGTCTCGTGTTTATCATTTACGTGTTCGAAGTTGGTTTAACTTACCCGTTTGGATTCCGCACTTTCGGGTTTGTCGGAAAACAGGGAAGAGGTTACTCGATCCTCCGGGTGGACCTACAATTTACATACTTTAAATAACTTTAATCTTAATTTTCTAATCCATTTGAATTAATCACCTTGGCTTTAATATTATAGTGGTTGGAATACATCACTATAAGGCGTCCAAAGCAGAAGGAGTCAAACGTTGAATGGCTCACTCATAGAAATCTTCATGTATAATGGTGTAAACCATGTACTTCTAGGGATGGCAAAGGGTCGGGTATTTGTAATCCCATACGCATACCCAGTTTTAAAATTGTGTCCCATAGCCGACCCAATACCCGTCGGGTATTTGTCGGGTAATTACCCGTCGGGTACCGAGTATACCCGTTAGTTTGTTAAAAGATATACATTGGGATTTCTAAATACATTTTTTACTATTATAAGAGTTAAATGCTTGGTTGGTCCCTGTGGTTTGTGAAAATTGCAGACTTGGTCCCAGTGGTTCACTAATTACACGCGTGGTCCTTGTGGTTGCAATTTTTGCACTCGGGTGGTCCTTATCACTAACCTCTGTTAAGTTATCCAGTTAAGTGTGTGTGAAAATTACCTATGCAACAGGCTGGTCTTATGATTATTATTGCTAATGTTTGAAATCGCTTAATACGCAATCGGAGATGTTGGTGGTGAGGCGGTGGTGGTTTGAGGTAGAAGAAGAAGTGGGGATTAAACATTTTTATTAATAAGTAAGGGTACTTTGGTCATTTAACAAAACTTAACTGAAAAAATTAACAGAGTTTAGTGATAAGGACCACCCGAGTGCAAAAATTGCAACCACTGGGACCACGCGTGTAATTAGTAAACCACTGGGACCAAGTTTGCAATTTTCGCAAACCACAGGGACCAACCAAGCATTTAACTCCTATTATAAATTAAAAATATTCATTACATACATATAAGTTTTATCATAAATTAATAATAATTTTATAATATTTATACACTTATATGTATATACTTCACAACGTACAAAAAAAAACCCTATCAATAAATACATATGCTAAAAGAAAATTTATTTTTTTACATTATGAAAATACTAAAATAAATCACTAATAGATAAGGGTTAACGAAAAATAAAAATATAAATTAAAAACTTCGGGTATATGACCGGGTATATAGTTCGGGTAAACGGGTATCGGGTATCGGGTAATCGGGTATCGGGTAATCGGGTATCGGGTAATCGGGTCGGGTATCACCTAATCCCATACCCGACCCATACCCATGCAAATTCTAAAATTAATCCCATACTCGGCCCAATACTCGTCGGGTATCAGGTATACCCGTCCCATTTGTGTCGGGTTTCGGGTATACCTGTCAGGCTCGGGTAATTTTGCATCCCTATGTACTTCGGATAATGCAAATGAATTGAAAATGAACTTACTTTGCGATTGATCAATTGCGGTCACATGTTTTTGTTTAAACCCAACTGTGTAGGTCCCGAAATCTGAGGATCGATAACGAAAACCAAACCCTTGTTTATAACAAACAATGTCACGGGTGCGAAATCCCCGTAACGATGCCAAATCAAACACAGTTAATAACAGACACATGGTATAACCAATGAAATGCAATCTATTGATTAAACGGGATGAGAACCAAGAACAACTGATACACTCACAGTTTTACAGAATAATTCTCAGGGTATGCTCTCATCTTGTTTCAGAATGAAACTAGAAAGTGTTTATATAGCAGTATGGGCCCTAACATCGACGAAACCATATGTGGGCTCGACGAAACATCATTGGGCCTGACATTGGGCCTGAAGAAACCCAACAGACGACGAAACCAGGGGGTTTCGTCATTGTTCACGACGAAACCTTAAGTTTTGGACAATTGGGGGTTTCGTCATGATGTGTGCGACGAAATCTGGGGGTTTCGTCGCAGGCTGCAAAAGCTGTAATGTTTGCTGCAAACAGACAGTTGCAGCAAACAACTTCTAAACACATAAATAAAGACATAAATACCCTTACATGCAACATACATCGTTCATAAACATTACATATCAAAGATGAGACAAACATGTCGGACACAAGTGGATAGGAGGATATCCGACTTGGGCGACGACGAATACAGACTCGATAAACGTAAAAGACCGTACAAAATACAAAGCTAATAAAGACTAGTTACGGACACAAAAAGGTGCACCAACAAACTCCCTCTTGTCTGTTACTCGTCTTCGGTCTTCGAATCTTCTATCTTCAGTGTTGTTCGGACCACGAACTGCCCGCATGAATTCCTCGGTAGTAGCAGAAGCAAGCGACGTGCTGGAATCGCAAAGCTTGATGCGCGTCCTTGTCTTCGTAGAAAATGTCGTGTCGATATAATTTGTCGATGTCGGCTGCGGACATGTAACGATCCACATCGGATCCAACATCCAGAAATTTTCACGATCACCTCTAAACACGATCACCGCTTCATGAGTGTTTGAGTCGTAGCACCATAATGCCATTTCATTAAGAAAGTTCTGCTGCATCGGAATTAATGGGATTTTATCTACGACTTTCACGGGCTGATACACAAGCTTGTAGCGCGCTGTGTTCGTTGCTGGATCAAGAGTAAACTTGATCTGCTGATAAATAGGGAACTGAGGCTTGTACGACTCATCTTTCCAGCCAAACTTTTTGTTCATCTTTATCAGCCGCTCGAATAAAGTTGCGCCTTCGAAGTTTGAGCAATTAATGAGCTCAATCTTCGTCAATGCTGCAACATCGTAAAAAGGCAAAGATAGTATGCTCAGCAACGAACGGAAGTATTGAATACCGAATTCCTGTTTGATGGCGACACAATGTATTTCCTTGACGAACATCCAACAGAGGATTCTTCCACTCGGCTTCGCTTTCTCAAACTGTAAGTAATCAACTTGTGCGACATCTGGCACAGGCTTAGAAATCTTCGATAAGAATTGTTTTCGCCACTCGGAGAACGCATCTGTGGCATTTTCAGAAGTATCACGGTTCTTTAAATGCTCATCTATGACGTCCACATTCTCTTTTAACCATTCTTCATCCAAAGGAGCGAATTCAGTCCCGTCTCAACGAACAAACATACGAAGACTTCTTCTCATTTCCTTCAAATACGATTTCTTCAATATTTTCAATATCGGCAGATTCAGGCTCACTAGGCATTCGATCAATCTCAGAATCATCAATCTCTTTCATTGTGTTTAGAGCAAGCAATTGCTCATGAGAAAGATCCTGGATAATTTCTCCTTCTTCAAGTAATTCCCCAGTGATAGGATGAATAACCTGCAATGCAAGATCAGCACTGCTGGGAACAGAAGATGTACCTTCAATCTGTTGTATTTCTTCAACTGTTCCAGAGGAGGTTCCTTGAGCAGATTCGATCGCTGACGGTTGAACAGCAATGACTTCAGAAGATGTAATGGCTGGTGGCTGTTGTGATGTAGTAGAAGGATCATCATCCCTTTTCTTCATCACTTCTTGTTGCTTACATCGATCATCCCAGAGAGTAGCGACGCGCTTTCGAAGGAACTCATAGCCTGCATTGATCTTTTTGACTCCGTCAACTACAGTTGTGTTACGAGAGTCGTGCCACTCTTTCATGAAATCACATCTTCCTTTCAGATCCTCAGCCAAGTTCTGAAGTATAGAGCTGCTTTGTTCTCTTGCCTCGTCTGTAGTTTTCAAAGTGCATTCTCTACTTTAAGTTGATCAATCTCGGGTTGTTGGCGTCCTATAACAGTTTGTTGTTGTTCAACAGTGGACTTCAACGAATTTATTTCCACCAGTTGATTGAGTTGATCATTCTTCGTGATCCTCATGAAATCGGTTTGCCTTTGTATACGATCTGCAGCAGCTTCAAGTTGAGAGAATAAGAAGTTGTTCTTTTCATCTTGAGACGTTTCCGAGAATATCCTTTGACGTTCAGAACTAGGCTGAGTTGTAGTTGCTCTAATTGCGGAAGCCATTGATCTTTGTGGAGCAGCTTGAGGAATTACTGTTGGAGTTTCAGGAGCTGAAGATACCACATGAGTTTCATGAATAGGCTCTTGAGGAACGGATGCAGAGGTAGCCAAGTATCTTCTAGCTTTCTTCTTCTGAAGGACATCCGATTTCTTTTTCTTCAAACGTTCCGCTTCAGTATCCGAAGGAACGTATTCTGGGTCATCCTCCTGTCTAATCCTCCTGTATCTTTTAACACCACGTTCATCGAGATACATTTCGTATCCAGGCTCAATAAGATAATCATCCGAATCAGAATCCTCTTCGTCATCGCCAGCTGATGTACCATCAGCTGCACCAGCACTAGATGCACCAACGACACCTGTATCTCCACCATCATCGCCATTATCTTCATTATCACTTTCAGACATATCAGAATCAACTGGATCTGGACCAAACTTTTCAATCCTTTTTCTATTCAACTCTGGTTCTTCATCATCTGATTGGCTGTCATTGTGACGCCATTTATCATCTTCAGCAGCAACGTAATCTGGTTTCCCAAGAGCACCGATTAACTTCCTTGGAGGATCGCTTTCTTTGTATCGCTTGGCATCAAGACACTTGATTATCTTTAATGAATTCAAGATCATAGGATCGATCTTCAGAATGTTGCCGTCGGCTTTAGGAAGACCAGGAAGTTGAACGTTCATGATCATTTGAAGAAACTGAGGATACATCCAGAACTTGTTCCCGGTTATTCTACTTCCAGTCCTCGTCATATTTTCCTTCATATTGGAGAAGATATACTTTGAGATGCTAAACGGTTTGTTTAGCACCAACGCCACCATAAGACCAGCTAGATCATTGCCTGCCATATCGTATCCGGCACGTCTATTTCTAAGACACTGAATGAGAACGTGTAATAGAAACTTGTAGCGCAATGGCAGATCACCCTTGTTGATTTGTTTGCTGAAAATATCGCCTGTACACTTCATTCGTAATAGACATCCACGCGTACACATGATAGGTACAAAATATGGAGCATCCGGATGGTCTTGTAGCTATAAAACATTGTTCAAGATATCCAGAGAGACTATAACATCCAAATCATTCACACGACCCTGAATAACTTCCTTTCCATCCACTTGCACAACACTTGCGGAATCCCAGAAGGCTTTAATGAGAGAATTGTACACAGGCGTTGAGAAAGTAACAGCATGATTGATCCGCGACTCCCTGATCCATTTAGTGATATCTTTCAGTTCAGCAATCTTTTCCTCGGGATCCAGAAAGGCAATCTGATTATGACGTTTCTCAGACATGATATGCTCCTCATATATATTTTCCTTCTTAATCGGTTTCTTACGTTTTCCTTCTTTCGGTGCCATCTGAAACTGAAGGCGTCCACAATAGGCAACAATGGTATCACACATGCGTTTAGACATGTATGTATACAAGTTCATGTATCCAATTGACATTTAACATATACATACACATCTTCTGTGAACAAGCACCAAACTAAAGTCAGAGTTGACCATTGACCAACAGAGTTTCATCGACAGTACTTCGACGAAACTGGATCCATTTCAAGGGGGTTTCGTCACAGGTGGTTTCGTCATCAAGATTGAGTTTCGTCATGATTAGGGTTTAGTAAATTGGGGGTTTCGCCAAAATTAGGGTTTCGTAAATTTGGGGTTTTTGCCATAAGGGGTTTAAACAATGACCAGATCACAATCAAACCAACATTTTTTGACACTTTGTTTATACCCAAACCCACCGAAAAAAACCAATGTACAAATCGACATCAATTTGACCGAAACCCACACTTAAACTTGTTTAAATATCCAATAATTCACATCCCCTATTTTGAGTTTCAAAACCCAAACCCAAATCAAAACATATATCAACATATATATCCTAAATCTATGTGTTTTATCAAGTACACAAACAAAGATCAAGGGTGCATATGCAAGAATCAAACAAAGAGGGGTGTCCGAGGGTTTGTCGCACAAACAGACAAACACACAGGATTCCTAAGGGATCGAAACATGTAGTACAACATTTTGTATACCTTGATTATATGAAAAATCTTAAAGAAAACACACGGTTTTGATTTGGTGTAAAAGAGATGGGGTTTGGAGTGTTGAAGGAGAAGAACAGTGAATGAGATTGAAAAAGTGAACTGCTGGGACCCCTTTTTATACTGACATACCTCGGCAAAACCTCCATTTCGACGAAACTCTAGGTGGGCTCGACGAAACTCCCTTGTTTGGGCTTGGACTGGGCCTGAACATTTAGCCCATGACGAAACATAAAAGGGCCAGGGGGTTTCGTCCTGATATCGACGCAACCTAGGGTTTCGTCGTGAACCAAATCAGGTTTGACCAAAGTTGACCAAGTTGAAAAACATTGACTTTGACCATAGGGTTTCGTCGACTCTTAGGGGTTTCGTCGACCATGTAGGCTTTCGTCGACACCATTTTTCAAAATTCACTAAGTGTTGAAAATTTTTGCACAGTGAACATATTTTGTTTAATTGAACACATTTCAATTTTGATTGAGTTTTCAAATGCAAGGACGTGTTATGAAGTAGGTTTCAGGCTTCCGGCAGAAAACTTCGAGATACCAACCATCGGCTAATCAAAACAAGTTTTACAACTTACACTACAACACAAATTAAAGTGCGGTAAACTAACGAAAGACAATAACATAATGAATTTGTACAATGAACAATCTTTTTACGTGTTTCAAGGTAAGAGAATAATTACCAGCTTACGGTCTTTGTCAAAACGGTTTCTGATTTCTGTTTAAAGCTTTAGATAAGTATTCTACTACAATTATCAGTATTGTTGTCCACCTAAGCTCAACTTATCAGATGTAATCATAATTAGGAGATATGATTTACGGTAAGAGTTATACTTACTTGTCGGTGTACATCCACTCACGACACATTCCCGTATCAAGGTATGCATGAGAGTTCATCTTACCGGTGAGTATACTGCTTATCATCCGTTTGACCGTATAAAAGATGTGAGAAACTCACTTATTTGATTTGAAAACTAGCCCTATGTGATAGAATCACTTATTGATTAGGAACTTGATTTTCAGATGCATGAAGGGCACAGGAGCAAGTCCGTGAACAGGTCAGTACTTTCATACAGCAAAGAGACGAACTTGACTCCCGGATAAATGTGATATATTATCACTTGTTTGTTTGGACATGTGATTGTTGATCACTTATTGAGGCCGAATGCAATATGTACACGTATGTATGGTATCATGGAAGATCTTAGACTTCATCTCCGTTATTTTTATGGTTTGATACAACCATGATACCTAGATGATAAGACAATATAAAGACCGAATATCTCAGAACCTCGGCAATCAATCAAACAAAATTTCAGTACCAAGACCATATGCCAATGATTGGTTCCCACCTGACTTGAAGTATGTTAGGTTTATATCATCCTGCACATTTTAGTCTGATTGTGAGCTTACCGATACATCGTTAGTAAAGCTACTTATCATTTTTCAATTTTTCTTTTTCTTTTGACCATATTCACAGACCACACCAGTGTATATCATCACTTTCCCTTCTTTTCTCCAAGAAACTCATTTTTGGTTTTCTATTGTTTTTGAATTTTTGATTTTTCAAATTTAAAGACAGAAAGTAAACGACATATTTTTGGATTTTTGAATTTTTCACATGTTTTTGTATTTTCTGAAATTTCTCCCCCTAAAATGCGAAAAGATAAGTAAACTGAAAATCTTTTTGAATTTTTGACACTTAAGAAAATATTTATAAAAACGATCAGCCGACAGAAGTTTACTCTTGTTTCACCTTAATACCATTGACCAATAAAAGATAGTCAAAATGAGATTTTTCAAAAGCTTTTGTAATCAGGTCAGCACGCTGTTCATCAGTGTGGATTTTAACAACATCGATTAATCTTTTGTCAAAACAATCACGTATGAAGTGTGACTTAATTTCGATGTGTTTGGTCTTGGAGTGTTGGACATGATTTCTAGTGATAAATAAAGCATCATTATTATCAACAAAAATAGAGGTAGATAGGAATTCAAAACCGTAGTCGCGCATTTGTTGCTAAATCCATAGAACTTGAGAGCAAGAACTTGAGGCAGCAATGTATTCAGCTTCACAAGTTGACGTAGCGACACAAGTTTGCTTCTTGCACTGCCACATGACTAAGCGACTTCCTAAGAATTGACATCCAGCCATTGTGGATTTCCCATCTATTTTGCTTCTTGCACTGCCACGAGACTATCAGCCTCAGGGTACCAGAGACCGGTGTCCGGACAACCCTTCAGATAGCGAAAAATCCTTTTAACAGCTCCAAGATGAGATGCTTTTGGATTGGCTTGATATCTTTCAAGCAGGCACGTTGGATACATGATGTCAGGCCTCGATGCTGTGAGATACATGAGAGATCCAATGATAGCGCGATAATAAGAAGAGTTGACACTTTCACTCTTCAAGTCTGGAGTAATCCCGTGATTAGTCGGAAGTGGGGTACCAATGGGCGTTGCTTCAGACATCTGGAATCGGCTCAAGATGTCACCAACATATTTACTCTGATGGATGAATATCCCAGACTCAATTTGTTGAACTTGTAGGCCCAAAAAGAAATTCATCTCTCCCATTGCGCTCATTTTTAACTTCTCCTGCATAACACATTCAAATTGCCTGCACAAAGTATCGTTAGTAGAACCAAAAATGATATCATCAACGTATATCTGTACCAACAAAAAATCACCATCCTGTTCCTTGATGAAAAGCGTACAGTCGATAAGACCCCGGTGAAAACCGTTCTCCAACAGATAAGTAGATAAGTTGCATACCAAGCCCTCGGTGCTTGATGTAACCCGTAGAGAACTTTTTTGAGCAACCAAACCCGATCGGGATGGATAGGATCTTCGAAACCTGGAGGTTGTTCGACATACACCTCTTCTTCAACAATACCATGCAAGAATGCGCTTTTGACGTCCATCTGGTAGACTTTGAATCCTTTAAAAGAAGCATAAGCTAGAAAGATCCGAATAGCCTCCAGACGAGCAACTGGTGCATAAACCTCGTTGTAATCAATGCCTTCAATTTGACGAAAGCCTTGAATAACCAATCTCGCCTTGTTGCGAATGACCACTCCACGTTCATCCTTTTTGCACTTGTAAACCCAACGGGTGCCAATTTTCTTGTAGTTGTCGGGTTTTTCAACAAGTCTCCAAACACCCAGTTTCTGGAACTGTTGTAGTTCCTCTTGCATTGCTTCAACCCAAGAATTATCCTTTAAGGCTTCTTTCCAAGATTTCAGTTCTACTTGTGAAACGTAGCACGCAAAGGACCAATCATTTTGAAGACCAGATTCTCTAATGGCTGAATACAAACCAGCACTCTTGTTGTTTCTTAGCTGATTACGCGTCTGCACCCCGTGTTGGACATCTCCTATGATATTCTGCTGTGGATGGGTATCGTGAATCCTCATTTCAGGATTTTCAGGAACACGGGCATTAACACCCAAATTGTTAATATTAAGATCAACAACCAACTCCATACCGGGAATATGCGTGGAAGTGGATGCATTCCCTTCAGCAGTATCAACATCCTGCACATGAGGAGTTTCAACAGAAGTGCCCTGAATAGGAGCAACTGGACCTGGAGTGCCTTCCGAAGCATCAAGATATTCATCATCTTCCGATGACTCATTGTACTCAGTAGCATCTTCAAATACTTCATTTTGAACCGTGTTGTTAACCGAATTAGAACCTTGGGGTTAACAATAATAGGTCTAACCAATGGCGAGCCAGCAGCGTTGTCACTATCAAATAACATTCTAGCAGCTGCAGAATCTTCGTCAAAGGTTGGCAGATTAAAGGAGTCGAATAGCCCATCGTAGTCGAACATCCAAGGATCACCCGGAGCCCTAACAGGACTTGTATACCTTTGAACCCTTACTTCACTCCATAGCTCAATCTTTTTGGTAGCCAGATTCCATACGCGAAAATTCGGAGTAGCATATCCAAGGAGGAAACCCTCGATAGCTTTCGTGCCAAATTTTCCATCCGGCTCAATCATTGTGCATGGACCGCCAAAAGGTTCTAGAAAGGAAAGATCCGGTTTCCTTTTCTGTAGAAGTTCGAAATAAGTCTTGCGATGTCTCTTAACTGTAAGAACTCTGTTTAATGTGTAGCAAACAGTGGACACAGCCTCCCCCCAGAACTGAACAGGAAGCTCCGACTCTACCAACATCGTTCTTGCAGTTTCAATTATCGTTCGATTCTTCCTCTCCGCAACACCGTTTTGTTGTGTAGTGTATCGAGAACTGTATTCATGAAGAATGCCCTTAGAAGTACAGAACTCATCCATCACACGGTTCTTGAACTCAGTTCCATTGTCGCTTCTGATCCTCTTAACTTTCAACGTGTAGAGATTTTCCAACATTGTAAGAAGATCCTTGAGGATGCCAGGAGTATCACTCTTGTGTGCCATAAAAGCTACCCAAGAAAATCTAGAATAATCATCAGTAACCACTAAACAATAAGCATCCCCGAATGTTGTCTTGTGTCTCATAGGTCCAAAGAAGTCCATATGAAGACGTTCGAGAGGCATGCTAACAGTGTTGATTTTCCTCAGAGGGTGAGACTTCTTCGTTTGTTTCCCTTTCTGGCATGAAACACAGATATCTTGTAGATGAAAACTTCTCACAGGCACACCATTGACAAGATTGTTTTTCACCAAATGGTTCATTTTTCTTAAGTGAATGTGCCCCATTCTTCTGTGCCAAGATATAGACTCCTTCTCCATGGCTTTCGAGACAAAACAAGTGATTTGTGCAGAAGTCGTAATCGCTTGGCTCATATCAATAATATAAAGATCATTAACTCTTGGAGCCGATAAGAGAATCCATTCTTCTGGAATTTTGAAACCAGGTTTCAGCACATAACAACCGGCATCATCAAAATGCACAGTGAATTTTTTATCGCAGATATGCGAAACACTGAGAAGATTATGATCAATTTGACGAACATAATTGATCTTATCGAAACATACAACACCATTGGAGATCATTCCCTCTCTAGTGATGTATCCGCCTTTGTCTCCAGAAACCCGACATAGCCTCCTCTAATATTTCTCACATCATATAGAAGCCATAAGTCGCCTGTCATGTGCCTAGATGCTCCACTATCAACAATCCAATGACTATTAATAGTTCCTCCTGGAACACCCTACACACATCATCAATGATCAGTTGAGGATGGGGACCCAAGCCTTAGTGGTCTTGGGTCATCCCTGAGCATCACAAAAGATGATCTCGATTTCCTGGTGATTTTGTAACACAACACCTCCCCCTGAATTTTCACCCGTCCTAGGTCTCCAAGTTTGATTTGCTTTACCAGATATAGTTTTATGAAAAGATTCTGAAACTTCTGGTTTTAAAGATTGTGGAGAACTTGGTTCCCTGTTGACCGTTTTAACTTCAGATTTTAAAGCCTTTTCAACAGTTTTGACGTCGTTGTTTCGTTTCTTGTTCCTTAACATTTCTTTTATCATGTTTTGGTGAAACGGGACGGCGTTGAGGGTGAACCTTTTCAGGTGGTGCTTTCTCAACAAATTTATCTTTGGGAGTGTTTGGACAATTTTTAATGATGTGTCCAAACTCCCGACACTTAAAACATGTTCTCCTTTCCACAAACTTAGGAGAATCTGATCGACAAACAGATGTCGAACCCGTAGAACCCGAGGTACTTGCTTTTTCATCACACCCGTTTGTATGTTGAGTGTAATTGTTTTGGTTATTACGCTTTAAAATCATTACTTGTTGGTCAAAATCGGTGTTTGATTTGTTTTCAAAAGTCTCAATTTTATCCGTACCATTCGATGCTACAAATTTGACATTACTGTTTCTCTTTTGATAACGAGCTCCTTTTGTTTCAAATTTAGATTTAGAAACGTTAGGCTTATTAGCTCGCTTTTCTGGTTGTTTACGCTTAGAAGCAATAGGTTGTTGCCTTTTTGGTGATTTTTGATTTCCAAATTGTTTCCTGATTTCAGCTTTTGGAATTGGGTCACATTGAGTTACAATGACTCCTGGAATTGTCTTTCCCAAAAACTTGTTTGTATTATCTTCAAAAACTTTTTCAATCGAAGATGGATTGACATTTTTAATTGGAAAATAGTGATCTGAAGAGATTTTAGAATCACCAACTAAAGTGTACAACACGTTATTACTCTTAACAGCAGACACAGATTTCTTGTCATTCTTGACAAGATCTATCACTTGTTTGACAACTGGTTGAACAGCAGGAGTATGAGGATCACAAAGAATATGATTCTCAATTGGAACTTCTACTCCCTTCATCCTGTCAAGTGATTTATCCTGATCACTCATATCTGATTCTGATTCATCATCATACGACTCATAGTCCTTAATGATTGGAGGACTTTGTTTCGTAGATGTTGAAGTTTCTGTTTGCTCAGATGATCTACTTGAAGAACTGTCCGATTTGAACCCTAGGCCAGTAGTAACTTCCTCATAATCAAGAGGCACACTGGGCTCAAAATGTGGCATTTCTTCTTCATTAGGCATATGAGTAACTCTCCAATTTGAGCTTGATTGCATCATGCTTGCATTTGGCAATGGCTAGCTCCTTTTTGGTTTCCTCAACGATGTTAATGTAATCGTTAATACTAATTTGTTTATGATAAACAGTTTTGGTCAATTCGGAAACACTTTTCTTTAAGGTTTCAATTACAGATTTAAAATCCTTTTCATTTCTAGCTAAAGCCATATTTGTCTCTTTGCACTTAGACATTTCAATAACCAAACTTTGATTATGACTATGAAGCTTTTTGGAATCAAGCTTCAAATTAGCACATTCATATTTCATATCAGCACAATCATTACATATGCTAGGAGTTTCAGATTTTACCTGACTCGTAGAGGCTGAGACATTTGCCATAAAGGCAGTTTGAAAAGAAAAAGATCCGTCTTCAGAGAAGAACTTCTCCATTTCTTTAGATGCTACAACAGCCTTCTTAATCAAAACTGATTTCTAACATTTCAATTCCTCTGCTTCATTTAACAAGTCATCAATATCAGAACTTGCTTCTTCCTTCACATCAGATTCAGAATGGTAATCGCCCAAAGTAGAACTTTCTTCATCAGAACTCCCGATATAACCCGAAGTGTCGACACTTTCAGAAAATTCTTCCTTATGAACGTGCTTGATGTTATTGATGATCTTTGCATAACACGCTGTTCCTCCTCCTTCTTGATCACCTTCCCCAAGTTGTACAGACCAATTACACCCTTCATCAGCTAGAACGGTCAATGCTCGATTGGTGTTTGATGGTCCAGACTGGTTCTGGTTCTGATTGTTGTTCACCGCTACCATCCTTCTTTCACAATTGTCTTGATTGACATTGACATTGACATTGGAAGTACTCGTCTGATTTCTGAATGGGTTCTGATTGCCTTGTTTGCTTGGTCGGGTGCACTCACGTTTGAAGTGCCCCTTTTCGCCACAATTGAAACATGTAACTGCTTCTTAATCAAATCCGTACTTCGTATCCTGTTTACTTTCCAAAGAACTTCTCCCTGTTCGAACCATAAACTCCTTCGCCCTTCTAACAGCACTTGCGAACACCCACTTTATATCCATCAACTCCATTTCATCACGGTTGATTTGTTGATAATCTTCGTAGGTCAAATTAATGTTTCCAATTTGACCTGCGACCAAACCGCAGTAAGCACTGACCATTGTATTAATGAGTTCCATATGCTCCTTCGCTACTTCAATGCTAACTTTTGAGAAGTTTGATGTATGAACTCTGACTGTGTTAGGGTTTAGGGGTGGAGGATTGTTGGTATAATGAGCTTGCTGTTGTGGTTATTGTTGTGGCTGGGCTTGTTGTTGTGGTTGAACTTGTGGCTGTGATGGGACAGGAATATAAGCACTTGGATCGAACTGAGGTTGAGTAGTGGTAACTTGAGGTGGAAGTTGAGGTGTTGGTTGTAGCCACGCACTTGCATCGAATTGAGGTTTAGAAAAAGCATGAGCTTGAGCAATCATATGCGCTGGCGGATGATAAACACTAGGATCGAAAACCGGAGGTGGAGCTGATTGTGGAAATGGAAAAGAGCTTGTATTTGACATAAACGCCGTTTGTAACTTCGGTTGCTGAACTAAACTGGAACTGGAACTAGCTAACTGGTTAAAACCTGCAAGATACATTTCGGTATTTTGAGGAACAGGAATTCGTTTAGCTTTCCAGATTTCTTCATCATTCTTGTGTTCCAGCTTCTGAATGAATTCATAGATATTGACATTGACAGCATCTAGAACGCCCGTATGCTTTAAAAGCTCAATGAATGGGCTCCACTTTGGAGGTAGAGCATCAGCAAACCGTGCAACCATTTCTGGTTGAGTTGCAGTAACACCATAAGCAAACATTTCACTAAACAAATGATAAAAATGTGTAGTCATATCATTTAGCGTTTCATTTTCCAAGAACTGAAATGATTCAAACTTTTTCTTCAATAGATCATGGCGTGTCTTTCTAGTAGCTGCATTTCCTTCTCCTCTTGCTACCAAGGCATCCCATAACGTTTTCGTGTTTGTACAGTAAGAGAACTGATGATAGATTTCTTTGTGAAGCGCTTGTGTAAAAATAGCAAACACCTTCTTCTCAAAGTCATAGGCTTTCTTGTCATCTTCAAGCATATTAGTAAAACCCGCTGCAGTTGATGCTGCTGCTTCGAGGGCAAGATTGCATTGAGTAGTGAAACACGTCCAAAGTTCCGTGTTTTGCCCTAAAACATATGTGTGAAAATGACCCTTCCATGATGGATAGTCATTCATGTGATTCAACTTTGGCGGTCGATTGTTGCTGCCCGTTTCACTCTCGCTAAGCAAAAGATTATGAATGCTTTGATTTTGATTCCCCATTGAGTTGCACTTATAGATTGCGGAGGAAAAACATTCCTTACCCATGCTGCTGCCGAAGTTTGATCTTGACCTGGTCGTGGGTCCGTACTCCAATCCCACGGACTTGTACTACTCATATTTGATATTAGAACAACTGTACCTGATTAAACACTTGAAAACTCCAAGTTAGAACACTTTTTCAAGTCCTCTATTTAAAATTGACAACAGATCTCGACGAAACTCCTTCTACGAAACTCCTTCTACGAAACTCTGAGGTTTCGTTGAAGTGATTTTGACGAAAACAAGGGGGTTTCGTCGAGGTGATTATGACGAAACTATAAGAGTTTCGTCGAAAATCCTTGTGACGAAACTTAAAAGGGTTTCGTCGGGTAATGATTTCGTCGGGATAAGGTTCAGACAAGTGGGTGAGAGTTGGTAAAATTTTTCAACTTAAATCTTATCTGTTTACTGACACAGTACAAACTTTTCAACACACAACATGCCTGTTTCACCTAAAAGTATGGTGAATATTATTTAATCAGTTTAAATCTTTTATCAATTTCTTTTAATTCTAAATTCAAAGAATATCACAAGAACAGTTTGAATGTTTTATGAAGATATGAAGATACAACCCAGATTATATGAACTTCCGGTCACCTGAACAATTTTCTGAAACGCGAATCCGCACAAACTTTTACTGAAAAACCCAGTTTTTATCTTATGAACAAGCAATGTAACAAAGGTTTTTAACAAAACTTTGGCAAATAAGCAAGATACAAACAGATTTCAAGCACTTTTTCCAGAAAATATGAGTTTTTCAAGAACAAGATTTCCAGAAAATCATAAACAACAGTTTCCAATACTTGATAAAAATCCAACTATGTTTGATTTTAAACAAGGATAAGAGCCATTGCTCTGATACCACTTGTAGGTCCCGAAATCCGAGGATCGATAACGAAAACCAAACCCTTGTTTATAACAAACAATGTCACGGGTGCGGAATCCCCGTAACGATGCCAAATCAAACACAGTTAATAACATACACACGGTATAACCAATGAAACGCAATCTAGTGATTAAACGGGATGAGAACCAAGAACAACTGATACACACACAGTTTCACAGAATAACTCTCAGGGTATGCTCTCATCTAGTTTCAGAATGAAACTAGAAAGTGTTTATATAGCAGCCTGGGCCCAAACATCGACGAAACCATATGTGGGCTCGACGAAACATCATTGGGCCTGACATTGGGCCTGAAGAAACCCAACAGACGACGAAACATCATTGGGGGTTTCGTCATGATGTGTGCGACGAAACCTGGGGGTTTCGTCGCAGGCTGCAAAAGCTGTAATGTTTGCTGCAAACAGACAGTTGCAGCAAACAACTTCTAAACACATAAATAAAGACATAAATACCCTTACATGCAACATGCATCGTTCATAAACATTACATATCAAAGATGAGACAAACATGTCGGACACAAGTGGATAGGAGGATATCCGACTTGGTCGACGACGAATACAACCACGATAAACGTAAAAGGTGCACCAACAAACTGACTTTTAACCATTTTTATCATTAATTACTAAAGTACATACCTATATGTATATGTACACAACTTTTATTTATTTAATTTTTTTGGTAACCAATTTTAGCATTTTTATTTAATGTTTTGTGATAATATGTTTCTAACCTTCTCAAACCTCTTTTCCCATAACCATTCTTAAGAAATTTCAAATCTATATTTAATGCAAAGTTTTATTATATTCTTTTATATAACAATTTATTTTGTAACCTTTAAGTTTTAGGTTCGATATACTTGTGAGCGTGATGGATCTAATATTTTCAAAAGCAGGGATAATAAACTAGGGACTATAAAGTAATTTGGACAATAAAAAAGTGTTTACAATAATCCATAAGTTGCAAGTGTATGAATTATAATACCTTCCTAATGTGCAAATAAAGTAAGTTTTGATATTAAGATATACCAAGTTAATTGATAAAAAAATTTGACATTATATAATAATAGTTATATATAATTTTTCACAACAATTGAAAGTAATACGACGAGTATAGGTCCAATGTTTTCCACAGACTTGCCCTTCTCAACCTGAATAAAATACCCTTGCCCTATACGACGCGTAGGTACGATGTACTTCCAATGTTTGGCTGACGACCAATCACTGCCTTTTAATAAATCGGTCCTATATGCGCCGTAGTATAGGGTTGACCTATACGGCGTGTATTGCCCTGTACGTCTCGTATAGGGCATGATGGGATGTCCGAATAAATGGGGGAGAGGGTGTCCAAATAACCAATCCCTATTTTAATTATATATCTGTTGGAAAATTTGTGAAAATAGCAATTTTCACAAATATAGGAAAATGATTTTTTCCTATTTTGGACTAGAAATAAATATAATAAAATGAGCGGGTTTTATATATTTATTTGTGGATTTGTGTTCTATGTTGGAAGAGCTTCGCAACGAACTAAACCACGTCCAAAACGGAGCTAAGATGAATGAGATATCGATGCTCAAAGTTTGGTGTTTAAAACTTGAAATGCTGAACATGTGGGAAAGTAGCACCTTGTCCCACATCGGATGAGAGATGGAACTTAAAGGGGTATTTAAGTAGGATCTCTCCATCCTTATTGTTTCATGGGAGCACTCACTAGTGTACTCGCGAAGGGTGCGGAGCACCCTAACTCGCACTCGCACACGCTCGCGCGCGCGCGTGGCGTGGGCGATGAGGCGCAATGTGGCGCTTTGAGGCGCACGCGCACATGGGTGTGAGCCAAGAGGACGCACCGCGCATGACGTGCACACCTGGGCGCGCGCACCAGTGTGGCTTGAGCGCGCGCGCGCGCAGAAGCTTCCAGCAGCAGTTACTGCAGTGCAGTTACGTTTTCAGCATTCGAAACTGACATAGTTAATGCGTTTGACTGAGAATTTAATGACGAATTAAGGTGCATTGAGGACGTTTAATGCAGTTTAATTCTCCCATTAAATTTGTTTTTCAGTTTCTTCAAGTCTAGCTAGTATAAATAGGAGCATCCTATTGAAGACCAAGATACCGAATTTACCAGCTCTAACAATCTCTATTCACTGAATTTTCTTCTTCATCTTCAAGAGTTCAAGGTACACCTTCTGGTTGGAGTCAAGACCGGCAGTGCAACTGCTTGCGGCTGTTGTATCCTGGAAACAAACGTGTTCTCTTGGGAGACACGAAATTTGTTTTAAGGGACCCGTGTCTAACACGATCCTCAGCCAAGAACAGTTTCGTCTGTTCGTGTTTTCAGTTCTTGTATTTCTAATTTTTCAGTTGTAATTGTATTGTACTTCAATTTACATTCTGTAATTTTTCTGTTATTCAAGTTAATAAATTATTTTATTTATTTTAAACGAACGGATTCCTACAATCTTAAAACAAATTTTAAAACACCGTTCGTGTAGAATCATAAACTTCTCTGTTGTGATTTCAATTTTTTTTCTCACAGCAGGTTGTGTTTTAAAAGGTTTCTCTGTTTTGATTCAAAGTAGCGACTTTGTCAAAACAGAACTCTGTTCTTCTACTCCTTCTTCGTCTTTGGGTTCTAAGATCTTCTCTTGTAGTCTTCAAAGTTGGACTTAGAAGCTACGAGGCTGATTTTCTTACTCATCGATTTTGTTAGTTAAATAATAAATCAGCACATTTATTATTCTAACAGTTTATTAACTTGGTTTTGTGGAATTTTTCAGAATGTCGACTGAAAATACCAACGTCAACGTTGTTGTCGGTACCCCTGCCAACACTGTGGGAGCGACCACAGTGGCGAATCATGCTGAACGACCCGAGAAGTTCTCGGGTCTCCACTTCAAAAGGTGGCAACAGAAGATGTTCTTCTATTTGACCACCATGAACCTTGCGAGGTTCTTAACGGAGACCGCTCCCCAACCTGCGGAAGGGGAGACCGATGCTCAGGCTCTGAGCGCGGTAGAGGCGTGGAAGCACTCGGACTTTATATGTCGAGGCTACGTTCTCAACGGTCTCTCGGATGCGCTGTATAATGTGTACTATAATATCAAGACTTCCAAAGAATTATGGGAGTCTTTAGAGAAAAAGTACAAAACGGAGGATGCGGGAACAAAGAAATTTGTTGTCGCCCGTTTCTTGGACTTCAAAATGGATGATAACAAGCCTGTTATGAACCAAGTCCAAGAGTTGCAAATTATACTGAATGACATCCATGCTGAGGGAATGGTACTCAGCGAAACTTTTCAAGTGGCAGCCATGATCGAGAAATTACCTCCTGCTTGGTTGGATTTTAAGAATTATCTTAAACACAAGCGAAAGGAAATGTCAGTCGAGGATCTTGTTCTTCGTCTTCGTATAGAAGAAGAAAACAGGGTGGCCCAAAAAGGCACCATTTTGCAAGCTTCGGCTAAAGCAAACATGGTGGAAGTTGGGGAGTCCTCAAAGGGCAAGAAAGGCAAGGGTAAAAAGGACAACAAAGGGAAAGCAAAGGTTAGCAACCTTGGACCTAAAAAGGGGGCTGTGAAAAAGAAGCCTGCGCCTTTCCAAGGTATTTGTTACAATTGTAACGAGACGGGGCACCGTGCTAACCAATGCAACAAACCTAAGCGTGAGCGTGCGCACATGGTTGATGAGGATGGTATGCCTCTGATTGCAATGATAACCGAGGAAGCGGCTATGATTGAAGAAGTCAACGCAATGGGTGAAAACCCAAAAGGATGGTTCGTTGACACGGGTGCAACCCGCCATGTGTGTGGAGACAAGGCTCTTTTCTCTACATTCAAGGAAGCTTCGGGTGAAGAAAAGCTTTATATGGGGAATAAAGCTACCGCAAGCATCAAAGGGGAAGGCACGGTCGTTTTGAAGATGACTTCGGGCAAGGAGCTTACCTTGACAAATGTGCTTTATGTCCCAGAGATACGGAAGAATCTCGTGTCAGGATGGATGCTCAACAAGTTTGGATTTCGTCTAGTGTTTGAATCGGACAATTTTGTCTTGTCTAGACGTGGAATGTTTGTTGGAAAGGGCTATGCCCTTAATGGTATGTTCAAAATGAATGTAATGGTTGTTAACCAAAACAAGAAAATGAATGAAATTTCTACTTCTACTTACATGGTTGAGTCTTCTAATGTTTGGCATGGTAGACTAGGGCTTGTAAATTTTAATTCATTATGACGTTTAATTAAATTAAACTTGATACCAACATTCCATATCGAGTCCAATCACAAATGCGAGACATGTGTTGAATCCAAACTTACAAGATCATCGTTTAAATCGGTTGAACGAATAACCGAACCCCTTGATTTAATTCATACCGATGTGTGTGATTTAAAAGCGGTTCCCACGCGTGGAGGAAATAAGTATTTCATCACGTTTATTGATGATTGTACGAAATATTGCTACGTGTATTTACTAAAGAGTAAAGACGAAGCAATAGAGAAGTTTATCTTGTACAAAAACGAAGTTGAGAATCAACTTAAAAACAAGATAAAAGCCTTGAGAAGCGATCGAGGAGGTGAATATGTTGTACCTTTTGCGGATTTATGCGCAAAAAGTGGCATTGTACACGAGTGTACACCTCCTTATTCTCCACAATCAAATGGCGTTGCGGAACGAAAGAACCGCACATTGAAAGAAATGATGAACGCTATGTTGATAAGCTCGGGAGTGAACCGAGAAATGTGGGGGGACGCCATTCTCTCAGCAAACTATCTTTTGAACAAGATACCTTTGAAAAATAGGGACGAAACTCCATATGAGTTATGGAGAAAAAGGAAGCCTTCTTACAAATACTTGAAAGTGTGGGGGTGCCTAGCCAAGGTGATTGTACCACCTCCTAAGGCTCTTAGGATAGGACCCAAAACAGTTGATTGCATTTTCATTGGATATGCACATCAAAGTAGTGCGCATCGTTTTCTTGTATATGAATCCAAGAATCCCGATGTACACAAACACACTATTATGGAGGCAAATCCTAATATCGTCTCATATTTTGAGAATGTGTTTCCTATGTTAGGACAAACACATGTGCCTTCATCAAGAGCGGTTGATGAAGCAGGTCCAAGTTCGTCTACCTGGTTAGATGAAGCAGGACCAAGTTCGTCTACAAGGATAGATGAAAGTCATGAACGACCTGAGGTCGAGGAGGGTGAGCTTAGACGAAGTAAGCGACAAAGGGTTGAAAAATCCTTTGGTCCAGACTTCATGAGCTATATGGTTGAGGGTGAGCCCAATACCTACCGCGAAGCGGTTACCTCCACGGAAGGACCTCAATGACAAGAAGCAATTAAGAATGAAATTGATTCTATATTGCAAAATCATACTTGGGAGTTAGTAGATCTTCCACCTGGTTGCAAACCACTTGGATATCGTTGGATATTCAAAAGGAAGATGAAAGCTGACGGAAGTATTGATAAATACAAGGCAAGGTTAGTGATCAAAGGATTTAGACAAAAGGAGGGTCTAGATTACTTTGATACTTACTCGCCTGTTACGCGAATAACCTCTATAAGATTGGTTCTTGCAATTGCGGCTCTAAGAAATTTGGAAGTTCACCAAATGGATGTAAAGACCGCGTTTCTAAATGGCGATTTAGAAGAAGAAATTTACATGGAACAACCTGAGGGTTTTTCCGCCCCTGGAAACAAGGGTAAAGTATGTAAATTGGTCAACTCTTTGTATGGCTTGAAGCAAGCTCCAAAACAATGGCACCAAAAGTTTGATCATGTCATGATTGACAATGGTTTCAAAATAAATGAGTGCGACAAGTGTGTTTATTTTAAAGACACACCAAGAGGTTATGTGATTCTATGTCTTTATGTAGATGATATGCTTATCATTGGGAGTGATGATAAGATGATCAACTCAACGAAAGACATGTTGAAAGCGAGGTTTGACATGAAAGACATGGGTCTCGCGGATGTGATTCTTGGAGTAAAAATCACTAGAACACAAAATGGTCTTGTGTTGAGTCAATCTCACTACGTGGACAAGATCCTTGGGAAATTCAATTCGGACGATACGAGTATAACTCGATCTCCAATTGATAATACCCAACGCTTAAGGAAGAATAGAGGCGAGAGTGTTTCTCAGTTAGAATACTCAAGGATCATTGGTAGTCTCATGTATTTAATGACATGTACTAGACCCGACTTAGCGTACGCTGTGAGTAGGCTAAGTAGATACACCAGTAATCCGAGCGAGGATCATTGGAAAGCTATCACGAGGGTGCTTAGATACATAAGATACACGAGAGACTATGGATTGCATTATACCCGTGATCCAGCAGTGATCGAAGGATTCACTGACGCGAACTGGATATCGGATATAAAAGATCATAGATCGACAAGTGGATATGTGTTTACACTTGCTGGCGCAGCTATAGCTTGGAAGTCTTCCAAGCAAGCAAACGGTTATAGCTAGATCTACGATGGAATCCGAATTCGTCGCTTTAGATTAAAGCGGTGAAGAAGCGGAGTGGCTACGTCAATTTGTGGAAGATATTCCAAGATGGCCAAAGCCGTTGACGGCGATTTGCATACATTGTGACAATCAGTCTGCTCTTGCTAGAGCACAAAACATGATGTACAATGGCAGATCAAGGCACATTCGACGTAGACACAACACGGTGCGACAACTTATCTCAACGGGTGTTATCTCAGTTGACTATGTGAGGTCAAATGATAACATTGCGGACCCGTTAACAAAAGGCTTAAGCACAGATAAGGTGTATAGGTTGTCAAGTGGAATGGGACTAAAGCCCATGGATGAAGGGAATATGAGGGAAACCTAACCTAGTTGACTGGAGATCCCAAGATCTAGGTTCAATAGGCAAACTTAATCATAAACCCAAAGGGAGTCACTGTGGGGGGTGCCCCAAAATCAATAAAGGGAGTTGTATACTTCCTAGTCCATTCCAATCAGTGACATGAAGGAAAGGTTAAGCATGTTGAGGTTAAGGATTTTGAGGAAATCCAAATTAACCATGATGCTTTTAATGATTCAGAGGAATCACCTATGTTAGAGAGAAGTGGGGTCGCTTCAAATGGATTTGTGGGGAGGCGCAAATCCTAGAGCTCTCGCAGAACCAGGAACGTGTTCCATGACCATGAACGGACACAACCATGAGGTCTTAACTCGACTAGGGCGAGTATTGTGTGAATGTATATTGTCGCCTACATAAATGGGGGATTGTTCAAGCACACCGCGTCTACAAGACCCTAGGAGGCTAAGTATGCTTCACAAAAGGAGGTTCAAAGGTTACACCTACCTATCTTGCAATACTCAACTGTTGAACGTGTATCGTTGAAACTTGATAGATCGATTTCTATTCATGTGGGGGATTGTTGGAAAAATTGTGAAAATAGCAATTTTCACAAATATAGGAAAATGATTTTTTCCTATTTTGGACTAGAAATAAATATAATAAAATGAGTGGGTTTTATATATTTATTTGTGGATTTGTGTTCTATGTTGGAAGAGCTTCGCAACGAACTAAACCACGTCCAAAACGGAGCTAAGATGAATGAGATATCGATGCTCAAAGTTTGGTGTTTAAAACTTGAAATGCTGAAAATGTGGGAAAGTAGCACCTTGTCCCACATTGGATGAGAGATGGAACTTAAAGGGGTATTTAAGTAGGATCTCTCCATCCTTATTGTTTCATGGGAGCACTCACTAGTGTACTCGCGAAGGGTGCGGAGCACCCTAACTCGCACTCGCACACGCTCGGGCGCGCGCGCGCGTGGCGTGGGCGATGAGGCGCAATGTGGCGCTTTGATGGCGCAATTTGCACTTCTCATCGCCGCGAGCCGCTTGAGAGCCGCCTTTGTATTTTTGACCACGTGCGCGTGGTGGATCTCATAGGCTGCAGGGACCAAGTGGAGTGCAGGTTCGAAGCGCGTGACGTGGCAGAACGCGCGCGGGTATACGTGGCACGGAGGCACGCGGTTGCGCATGGTGCATTGGTCCGGAGGTGTCGTGCGCGGCGCACCATAGTGAGCCAAAACGGCGCGACTGTGTGGCGCGCTCGTAGAGGCTCATAGGTGACGTGGCGCACGCGCGCATGGACCTGAGTTAGTGAGGCGCACGCGCGCATGGGTGTGAGCCAAGAGGACGCACCGCGCATGGCGTGCACACCTGGGCGCGCGCACCAGTGTGGCTTGCGCGCGCCCGCGCGCAGAAACTTCCAGCAGCAGTTACTGTAGTGCAGTTACGTTTTCAGCATTCGAAACTGACATAGTTAATGCGTTTGACTAAGAATTTAATGACGAATTAAGGTGCATTGAAGACGTTTAATGCAGTTTAATTCTCCCATTAAATTTGTTTTTCAGTTTCTTCAAGTCTAGCTAGTATAAATAGGAGCATCCTATTGAAGACCAAGATACCGAATTTACCAGCTCTAACAATCTCTATTCACTGAATTTTCTTCTTCATCTTCAAGAGTTCAAGGTACACCTTCTGGTTGGAGTCAAGACCGGCAGTGCAACTGCTTGCGGCGGTGTATCCTGGAAACAAACGTGTTCTCCTGGGAGACACGCAATTTGTTTTAAGGGACCCGTGTCTAACACGATCCTCAGCCAAGAACAGTTTCGTCTGTTCGTGTTTTCAGTTCTTGTATTTCTAATTTTTCAGTTGTAATTGTATTGTACTTCAATTTACATTCTGTAATTTTTCTGTTATTCAAGTTAATAAATTATTTTATTTATTTTAAACGAACGGATTCCTACAATATCTTTGTATTTTAAATGTCTTTCAATAAATCACCAACAAAATATGGAACTTTAGGTTGAAACTTTCAGTAGTGCAACACAATATGTTTTATGAATGATACGTTAGATGGAGCCTCTGAATGCTCGTTAACAATTAGATCTGGTGTTCGGATTAGAGGATGTTTTCGGTGGTAAATCACAATCAACAATATATTTTTTATAATAAATGGATATAAAACAAGAGAAAATCAAACATGAATTGTATGAAGTATAAGAGCGTAATAAGATACATAAGTCAACATCAACAATGAACGCCTATTATATTAGAATTTGGATTGAATCTGTTGAACGACCTTGCTCTCCACTTGAAAGGCCTTTGCAAGAATATCTCCAACGATATCAGGGTTAGATCCAAACACAGCATTTGCAATTGTAATGACACCTGGATTTTGACTGCTCAGAGCAGCAATTGCAAGAGCATAGCCATTTCCTACGTTTTGCTGGAAATGAATCAGACCTTCCGGGAACACGAAAACATCGCCTTTCTGAAGTAGTTTTGTGAATAGACGATTTTCAGGGTTTGATGTGACAAAACCGACTAGAAGACTTCCTTCAATGACAGTCAATATTTCTGTGGCTCGAGGATGCGTGTGTGGAGGGTTAATGCCCCATGGAGCAAAGTCAATACGGGCCATGGAAATACCAAGGGTGTTGAGTCCTGAAAACCCTGCTACAGTCACAGCAGTCATATTAGACCCCACGTCATTCGTTGTGTTTCCCATTAGGTGGAGCCCTCTGAAGAGAAAATCGTTTGCTTGCACAAGCTTTGCATCTTTGCAAACCACACCATTCACGAGTACTGGAAAACGTAAATTGGAACTTTATTAGCGACCTTGATAAATGTTGCCTGTAGGCTATAATCATATAAAGAATACTTGCTGGAGCATTTAGTGAGAAACTTTGACAAACGTACCTTTGCTATCTGGATTAGCAACACAGAAGTCTTGGAGAGGACTAGTGTAACAACCCTCAAGAAAACCGACACTCTTGAATATTTTCCGACACCCCATTATATTTTAAAATACCCTTATATGTCTTATATTATACCTCGCATGTGAAAACTGAGCCCGAAATATGTTATAGTATTAGAAATAAAATATAAAATCTGAATTCTGAGTTGAGGCGGGCCGCGTAGGATCCCACCTCAATCTCACGCGGGTCGTATGAGAGTGCTGACCGGACTCCGCTGAATTCTTTAGTTCAAGCGGGCCGCGTAAGTTTAAGTTGACACGGGCCGCGCGTGTTCCGAATGGTGGCAGATCCATGAGCCGACACGTGTCGACATCGTGTCGAACCTAGTTGATGACCGGACTAAGCTACTGAGTTGACTGGAGTCAACGCGGGCCGCGAAGGCCTTATGCTTACCTTACGCGGGCCGCGACAGGACGAGATGACACAACTATAAATAGCAGGCATCGGATTTCACTTTCAATCGTTCATTCTTTCTTTCAATCTCGAATTTCTGAAGTAGTAGAGATTATAGTTGGGTATTATACCCCTAATTAGGGAGGTTCTCCTCCGTTGTAAGTATTATAACCTCAGTTTCGTAATAGTTACGCTGCCCGATTGATTTAGGGTTCCGTAACAACTGTCGTGGTTCTGCCCGACGTAGTTGTTGGAATGCCGTCTCGGGGAGGGTATTATTAATATTTTCAAAGGGTTATGATACTAATCAATGTACATTTGTATAAATTATAGATTATATCCCGGAAACCCTCACGCGAAGTCTAAGATAGCAATGTGAGTAATCCTTATTTTGTGTAAACCTTTTTGTTAACTGTTTTTACAAAACCTCATACAATTAATTTGTTACCACCTGGTCAAGGAGTAACATTAAACAATGATTGAGTATTTGTAAGAATACAATTATAGTGGGTATGTTGGGGTTTTGTATACAAAATTTGTTACCACCTGGTCAAGGAGTAACATTACCACAAGTTGAGTATGACAGTACCACTGATGTTAATTGGTATATCTTGGAAACAAATGTAATTGCGGATGTGCCCTCAATACTGTTCACTGTGACTTTTTATTGAAACTTGATTAAACTGGGATTCACTCACCAGTATTTCTTGCTGATAAAATGTTTTAAACACGTGTTTCAGGTAATTTAGTGTGAAGCCAACAAGAGCCAGCTGGACAGCACTGAAGGCTTGGAAAAGTGGCAATAAAATTACCTAAAATAAAATAGATGTTTTTATTAAATAAAATAGGATTTATTCCTATAAAAATGTGTGTACTATGAACTTGGGTTTCATCCCATTTGTTTAATATTATAAAATAAGGTGGTTTTACTCTGATAAACATTTCCTAACTACGGTCCTGATGTAAATTCCGCTGCAAGACTAAATAAACTGATACCACCAAACTCTGTGATCACGTTCGCCCGTTCCCAGGGATCAGGGATCGGGGGTTGTGACAGAAGGTGGTATCAGAGCCTAGCCACTGGCTCAAGCCAAAGAAGTGTTCTGCTGACACTTAAAGTTATATTTTGTGTTAGGAAATAAATTATGAAAATCCATGCATAATTGTAATTATTATGATGTGTTATTTGACTATTTGTTAGTTACAGTATGAGTAAGAGAAGAATTTTGGACATCTATCATAAATTAGATAGTTCACCCAAAGAAAAGGGAAGTTCATCTCAAACAAATTCCTCAGGATATTCATCAGATATTGAGGAAGGAATATTTGTCCGTAAAGCTCAGTATGAAAATCCACTTACCCCTAGTAAAAGAAGCCGGATTCTTAGAAAAAGTCAATAGAATATGAAAAAGTCTCAGGAAAACCAGAAAATAGGCAGTAACCCACCTTGGGAAGATAAATTAGACGAAAAATGGGCAAATCTCTACATGTTAGCCACTATAGCAGTAAATGTTAACTTATAGTTGAATTGCCAAACCAGTATCAGCACTCATGCCACCTACGAGCTAGAAACTTTAAAAGAATTTTTTTCATTTGATAAACAACCTAGTGAGAAGAAAGAGATAGAATAAACCTTACATAAAAATGCATGTTGAGCATAATACTCCTATAATCTAGTTAGACTAAAATAAGTTACGAATTTCAGTTCTAGTTTGTAATAAATATATAAATCGCAATATTTCATTTTAATCACTCTGTTCGTATAATTGTACTAGATATTCATTTATGATAAATAAACATTCGGATGAACAACAAAGTGAACCAACAAAACTAGAATAAAGACCTAGAAGTACAAGAGAATTTTTAATGCTATGCCTTAATATGAAGCTTTGAGATAAACCAATTGCTTGCATAAATAAAGTGTGATGGTTATTGGTATCCTGTGAGGATAATGACTAGAACAGTGCCTGTATGATAAATAAGCAATAACAATTGGCCACTGTTATTTCTTGTTTATTGATACTACTCGGTTCTAGAATATGATTCCTTATGAGAATACTAATTTCGTTGTTTCTTGAAGTAAACCATAATAAATGATTCCTTTTTAAGATCATGATTTGAAATAAGTTTATGGGTGGAAAATACTATGATAATTACCTCTCCGGTAAACCTGGGCATGATGTGGTAGACTCTCCAGCTTGTCCGGGTGAGATGGGGTTACCTCTCCGGCGAGACCGGGTGAGATGGGGTATAAGTTGTAATAATGAAATTCCCTAAATAGTACTATGACTTGATGTCTGACTTGTGAGTCTGTTTACATTATGGATAATGTGCATACTACAGTATATGAAATATTATATAGACATGTATGTCTATGAGGAAATCCAAAAGATCCTAATAATTGATAATGAGAAATAAATTACGAACAGAGGTGTCAATTATGAATTTAGATTTGTCAGAAATCTCTAGTAGTATATATATATATATATATATATAAATTCTGATGATAAACATTATTTGATTATCAATCTATGCGATAAAATGAACGGTAGTAATAATAATATTAGAATAAGAATAATAATAAATAAAATAAAATATGTGTGTACGGATGTATATTACTATTAGTGTGTTTTTATTTCTGTTGGTATTGTAATTTTTATTTCAGTACTAGTGTGTAATAGACGCATAGTATATGAAAAGAGTATAGTAGCAATGATCGACGCTTTTGGAAAAAATGCGTGTAATGTGATTAACTATAGTAAGATATTAATTGTGATATTAATATGGGATAAATGTTTAAAATTCAGATGGCCGACGAAGAAAATCAAGGAAATCTGAATAACGATAACCAGAGTAACATTAACGTGGTTAATGATAATCCGAGTATCAATAACAATGGAAACCAAGTGGATAATAGTGCTATTCAACACATAGTGGCACAGGGAATTATAGATGCTATGCCATTTATTCTTCAAACTGTTAAGGATGCTGATAAAAGTAAACATAGTAGTAAGCGACCCGTTGAACCAGAAAACAGTGTAAACAATGGACCAGTATTTCAATTGCCTATTCCCAAAAGAAGAAGAACCATGCCTTATGGTTGTTCTTATAAAGAATTCTGGTCTTGTAAACCAATGGAATTCTCAGGCAATGAAGGGGCTATTGCAACCTTACGCTGGATAGAGAAGACTGAGGCAGTCTTAAGGATAAGTAAATGTGCTGAAGAAGACAAGATATTGTTTGCTTCTAATCTATTTAAGAATGCAGCATTAGAATGGTGGAACACTATCCTCCAGACAAGAGGAAGTGATAAAACTTATAATATGGAATGGGAAGAATTTAAAGAAAAGGTAGAAAGGAAATTCTGCCCACCTAATGAAAAAGAACAGATAGCAAACAAGTTCCTCAACCTTAGGATGACTGGTGTAGATAGTAAAGGGTACACTACTACATTCTTTGAATATGCTAGGATAGTGCCAACCCTTGCATCACCAGAACCGATATTAATCTCCCGTTATATCTGGGGATTAATTGGAGAAATTAGACATGTAGTCAAGGCAACCAGACCCCAAACCATAGAAGAAGCCGTAGAACTAGCCAATACCTTGACTGATGAACTAGTTCGTGCTAGAGAAGAAGATCAGAGGAGAAACTTGACCCAAAGGCTTACTCAAGAATTTCGTTCTGGGAATTTCAATCATAGGAATGTAGATTCTACCTTTGCACCGTATTGCGGGATTTGCAAAAAGAAGCATTCTGGAAAATGCTCCACCCACTGCAATTTCTGCAAAGCACCAGGACACAATGAAGAGAACTGCAGGAGGAAATCCAGTAATGGATTGTGTTTTAACTGTGGAGAAAAAGGTCATATCAAGCCAAACTGTCCAAAACTGGCTCCAGCTACAAACAACAAGAATACTAAAAATGATAGAGCATTTGTTCTGACTGCAGATGAAGCCAAGATGATTCCAGATGTCATCGCTGGTATGTTTCTAGTTAATGATGTCTTTGCTAAAAGTATTATTTGACTCTGGTGCGAACCAAAGTTTTATTAATACATCGTTTTGCAAATTTCTAAATCAGTCATTAACTAAACTACCACACGAATGCTTAGTAGAGACAGCTAATGGAGAAACCATTAGGATTTCTGAAATCTTGCAGGGAGCAAGAATAGAAATTTTAAACCAAACATTTAGGGCAAACCTTTATCCAATGAATATAGCCGGATTTGATATTGTTTTAGGAATAGATTGGTTAATAGCCAATAAAGTCAGTATTTTATGTGATCAAAAGTCAATTCAAGTAAATTCATCTAAAGGTAAAACGATCACAATTAAAGAAAATAAGCCATCTAGATCCTCAAAATTCATCTCTGTGATGAAAACTGCAAGTTCTATAAGAAAAGGTTCTATAGTGTATTTGATTTCTATAATCACTAACACTAAAGGAAAAGAACTAAAAGACATTCCAGTAGTATCTTAGTTTTCAGATGTCTTTCAGAAGAATTACCATGACTACCTTCAGACAGAGAAGTTAAAATTCAGAATTCACCTGCTACCAGGAACATCGCCAATTGCCAAAGCACTCTACCGTTTGGCAACCGCCGAAATGCAGGAATTAAAGAAACAATTAGATGAATTGTTGGAGAAAAGATTCATACAACCGAGTTCGTCGCCATGGGGAGCGCCGATACTATTCATTAAAAAGAAGGACGGATCAATGCGTATGTGCATTGATTACTGTGAATTTAACAAAGTCACGATTAAGAATCGGTACCCATTACCGAGAATCGATAAATTGTTTACAAGGAGCTCGATTTTTCTCTAAAATTGATTTAAGGTCAGGATATCATCAATTAAAGGTACAGGAAGAGGACATTCCTAAGACCGCATTTAGAACAAGGTATGATCATTATGAAATTACTGTCATGCCATTTGGTTTAACCAATGCCCCAGCTGCATTTATGGACATGATGAACCGAATATGTAAGCCATATTTGGATAAATTCATAATTATTAATAGATGATATTCTAATTTACTCTAAGAGTAAAGAGAATCATGCAAGACATTTGCACGCACTTTTAAGTTTATAAAAATAAAAAATAAAAAATAATACAATCTGGGTGATTGTAGATAGGCTAACCAAGTCAGCTCATTTTCTAAAAAGGAAAAGAAATATCCGCATTTATTCCAGTAGATCTCGAGGACGAGCTCTAAATTAAGGTGGGGAGAATGTAACAACCCTTAAGAAAACCGACACTCTCGAATATTTTCCGACACCCCATTATATTTTAAAATACCCTTATATGTCTTATATTATACCCCGTATGTGAAAACCGAGACCGAAATATGTTATAGTATTAGAAATAAAATATAAAATATGAATTCTGAGTTGAGGCGGGCCGCGTAGGATCCCACCTCAATCTCACGCGGGTCGTATGAGAGTGCTGACCGGACTCCGCTGAATTCTTTAGTTCAAGCGGGCCACGTAAGTTTAAGTTTAAGTTGACGCGGGCCGCGCGTGTTCCGAATGGTGGCAGATCCATGAGCCGACACGTGTCGACATCGTGTCGAACCTAGTTGATGACCGGACTAAGCTACTGAGTTGACTGGAGTCAACGCGGGCCGCGAAGGCCTTATGCTTACCTTACGCGGGTCGCGACAGGACGAGATGACTCAACTATAAATAGCAGGCATCGGATTTCACTTTCAATCGTTCATTCTTTCTTTCAATCTCGAATTTCTGAAGTAGTAGAGATTATAGTTGGGTATTATACCCCTAATTAGCGAGGTTCTGCTCCGTTGTAAGTATTATAACCCCAATTTCGTAATAGTTACGCTGCCCGATTGATTTAGGGTTCCGTAACAACTGTCGTGGTTCTGCCCGACGTAGTTGTTGGAATGCCGTCTCGGGGAGGGTATTATTAATATTTTCAAAGGGTTATGATACTAATCAATGTACATTTGTATAAATTATAGATTATATCCCGGAAACCCTCACGCGAAGTCTAAGATAACAATGTGAGTAATCCTTAATTTGTGTAAACCTTTTTGTTAACTGTTTTTACAAAACCTCATACAATTAATTTGTTACCACCTGGTCAAGGAGTAACATTAAACAGTGATTGAGTATTTGTAAGAATACAATTATAGTGGGTATGTTGGGGTTTTGTATACAAAATTTGTTACCACCTGGTCAAGGAGTAACATTACCACAAGTTGAGTATGACAGTACCACTGATGTTAATTGGTATATCTTGGAAACAAATGTAATTGCGGATGTGCCCTCAATACTGTTCACTGTGTCTTTTTATTGAAACTTGATTAAACTGGGATTCACTCACCAGTATTTCTTGCTGATAAAATGTTTTAAACACGTGTTTCAGGTAATTTAGTGTGAAGCCAATAAGAGCCAGCTGGACAGCACTGAAGGCTTGGAAAAGTGGCAATAAAATTACCTAAAATAAAATAGATGTTTTTATTAAATAAAATAGGATTTATTCCTATAAAAATGTGTGTACTATGAACTTGGGTTTCAACCCATTTGTTTAATATTATAAAATAAGGTGGTTTTACTCTAATAAACATTTCCTAACTACGGTCCTGATGTAAATTCCGCTGCAAGACTAAATAAACTGATACCACCAAACTCTGTGATCACGTCCGCCCGTTCCCAGGGATCAGGGATCGGGGGTTGTGACAACTAGGGTCTGAAGCTAACGCAAGCGAACAAGCAAGCAACAAGAAGCCTGCTACAAGCAAACGTGACGTCATTTCTGAGAAGTGAAAACCTGTTTTTCAGTGAAATTAGGTAGCTCGGGAAATCTTTGCAATAAAGTACGTAACTTGTACATGTTTTTATAGTTAGCTTTTGGGATATAAGCAAGGATATGTTGTTCTCCCACTAATAAAAAAAAACACGTGGAAAGAGTAAAACCATGATAAAGTCATCAAATAGAAAACTTGTCATTTTCAAACTTTGTGCAATTCAAAATTAGATAAAAGTCAGGCTCTTGTAGGTATGTTCTATTGTTTCATTATCATAGAAAGTAGTTCGCTTGTCCAGTTTTTATAATTGTGCATCGTTTTGGTCCGATCATTTACATACTTTACATAACTTTAATCTTAATTTTCTAATCCATTTAAATTAATCACCTTGGCTTTAATATTATAGTGGTTGAAATACGTCACTACAAGGAGTCCAAAGTAGGAGTCATAAGTTGAATGGTTCACTCGTAGAAATCTTCATGTATAGTGGTGTAAACCATGTTCTTCGGATAACGCAAATGAATTGAAAATGAACATACTGCATGATTCATCAGTTGAAGTCACATATTTTTGTTTAAGCCCAACTGACTTTTAACCAATTTTATGTTTAATTACTAAAGTACATACCTGTATGTATATGTAGACATCTTTTTTTTTTCTTAACTAATATTAGAATTTTTATTTAACGTTCTGTGATAATATGTTTCTAACCTTCTCAAAACTTTTTTCCCGTTACCTTTCTTAAGAAATTTAAATCTATATTTATGATATTTTAGTGAAAAGTTTTATTATTTTCTTTTATATAATAGTTTATTTTGTGACCTTTATGTTTTAGGTTCGATATGCTTTTATCTTTAATGAATGGGCCGCCATTCAGTGCGGATGTAAGCACATGCTTGTTGGGATGGTTAAGTTCTATTAATGAGAATTCTTATTCACTATTCTTAACACCAGGTCCCCTGGCATGAATAAAATACTAAGGAAATTGGGACGAGTTTGGTATTCATTCTTGTTTTATGGGGATTGGAGGATAAATTACAACTTCACAAGATGTCTTTGGAAGGCCTCGGGCAAAGACTATTTTAAGAGAACCAACAAAAAAACAACTCGATGAATTTAGTCCAATTTAATTACAGGAAGTCCATGACACAAAGTTTTTCCACAATAATTGTGAGTGTGATGGATCTAATATTTTCAAAAGCAGGGATAATAAACTAGGGACTATAAACTAATCCAGACAATAAAAAAGTGTTTACAATAACCCCTACGTTGCAAGTGTATGAATTATAATACCTACCTAATGTGCAAATAAAGTAAGTTTTGATATTAGGATATACCAAGTTAAATGATAAAAAAATTGACATTATACAATAATAGTTATATATACAATTTATAAAAATGAAATTTCTTATTATATAATTTCACAACAATTTAAAGTAATACGACGAGAATAGCTCCAATGTTTTCCACCAGACTTGCCTTTCTCAACCTGAATAAAATACCCTCGCCCTATACGACGCGTAGGTATGATGTACTTCCAATGTTTGGCTGATGACCAATCACCGGCTTTTAATAAATTGGTCCTATAGGCGTCGTAATATAGGGTTGACTACACGGCGTGTATAGTCCTGTACGTCTCGTGTAGGGCACCATGGGATGTCCAAATAACCAATCCCTATTTTAGTTATATATCTTTGTATTTAAATGTCTTTCAATAAATCACCAACAAAATATGGAACTTTAGGCTGAAACCGGCAGTACTGCAACAGAATATGTTTTATGAATGATACGTTAGATGGAGCCTCTGAATGTTAGTTAAGAATTAGATCTGGTGTTCGGATTAGAGGATGTTCTCAGTGGTAAATCACAATCAACAGTATATTTTTTTATATTAAATGGATATAAAACAAGAGAAAATCAAACATGAATTGTATGAAATATATGAGCGTAATAGGATACATAAGTCAACATCAACAATGAACGCCTATTATATTAGAATTTGGATTGAATCTGTTGAACGACCTTGCTGTCAACTTGAAAGGCCTTTGCAAGAATATCTCCAGCGATATCAGGGTTCGATCCAAACACAGCATTTGCAATTGTAATGACACCTGGATTTTGACTGCTCAGACCAGCAATTGCAAGAGCATAGCCATTTCCTACGTTTTGCTGGAAATGAATCAGACCTTCCGGGAACACGAAAACATCGCCCTTCTGAAGTAGTTTTGTGAATAGACGATTTTCTGGGTTTGATGTGACAAAACCGACTAGAAGACTTCCTTCAATGACAGTCAATATTTCTGTGGCTCGAGGATGCGTGTGTGGAGGGTTAATGCCCCATGGAGCGAAGTCAATACGGGCCATGGAAATACCAAGGGTGTTGAGTCCTGGCAACTCTGCTACAGTCACAGCCGTCACATTAGACCCCACGTCATTCGTTGTGTTTCCCATTAGGTGGAGCCCTCTGAAGAGAAAATCGTTTGCGTGCACAAGCTTTGCATCTTTGCAAACCACACCATTCACGATTACTGGAAAACAGAAATTGGAACTTTATTAGCGACCTTGATAATGTTGCCTGTAGGCTACAATCATATAAAGACTGCTTGCTGGAGCATTTACTGAGAAACTTTGACAATCGTACCTTTGCTATCTGGATCAGCAACACAGAAGTCTTGGAGAGGACTAGGGTCCGAAGCTAACGCAAGCGAACAAGCAAGCAACAAGAAGCCTGCTACAAGCAAACGTGACATCATTTCTGAGAAGTGAAAACCTGTTTTTCAGTGAAATTAGCTAGCTCGGGAAATCTTTGCAATAAAGTACGTAACTTGTACATGTTTTTATAGTTAGCTTTGGAAGCAAGGATATGTTCTTCTCCCACTAATAAAAAAAAACTTGTTGAAAGAGTAAAACCATGATAAAGTCATCAAATAGAAAACTTGTCATTTTCAAACTTTGTGCAATTCAAAACTAGATAAAAGTCAGGCTCTTCTAGGTATGATCGATTCTTTCATTCTCATAGAAAGTAGTTGGCTTGCAGTGGCGGATCTAGAAAATCTGTCAAGCCGTAACGTTTTATAAATAAGTCGTAACGAAATCGAAAAAACCTCAAATTTTTCCAAAATTTACACTAATTTTTCCAAAATTTTCCGCGTCAAGCCGTAGTGGGTGTTGCCCCCCGGCATAAGGTAGCTCCGCCCCTGTTGGCTTGTCCAGTTTTTATAATTGTGCATTGTTTTGGTCCGATCATTTACATACTTTAAATAACTTTAATCTTAATTTTCTAATCCATTTAAATTAATCACCTTGGCTTTAATATTATAGTGGTTGGAATACGTCACTATAAGGCGTCCGAAGCAGAAGGAGTCAAACGTTGAATGGCTCACTCATAGAAATCTTCATGTATAATGGTGTAAACCATGTACTTCTAGGGATGGCAAGGGGTCGGGTATTTGTAATCCCATACTCATACCCAGTTTTAAAATCGTGTCCCATACCCGACCCAATATCCGTCGGGTATTTGTCGGGTAATTACCTGTCAGGTACCGGGTATACCTGTTAGTTTGTTAAAAGATATACATTGGGATTTCTAAATACATTTTTTACTATTGTAAATTAAAAATATTCATTACATACATATAAGTTTTATCATAAATTAATAATAACTTTATAATATTTATACACTTATATGTATATACTTCACAACATACAAAATATAAATACTATCAATAAATACATATGCTAAAAGAAAATTTATTTTTTACATTATCAAAATACTAAAATAAATCACTAATAGATAAGGGTTAACGAAAAATATAAATATAAATTAACTACTGCGGGTATATGACCGGGTATATAGTTCGAGTAAACGGGTATGGGGTATCGGGTAATCGGGTCGGGTATCACCTAATCCCATACCCGACCCATAGCCGTGCAAATTTTAAAATTAATCCCATACTCGGCCCAATACTCGTCGGGTATCGGGTATACCCGTCCCATTTGTGTCGGGTTTCGGGTATTCCTGTCAGGCTCCGGTAATTTTGCATCCCTATGTACTTCGGATAATGCAAATGAATTGAAAATGAACTTACTGTGCGATTGGTCAATTGCGGTCACATGTTTTTGTTTAAACCCAACTGACTTTTAACCATTTTTATCATTAATTACTAAAGTACATACCTATATGTATATGTACACAACTTTTATTTATTTAATTTTTTTTAACTAATTTTAGCATTTTTATTTAATGTTTTGTGATAATATGTTTCTAACCTTCACAAACCTCTTTTCCCATAAGCTTTCTTAAGAAATTTCAAATCTATATTTAATGCAAAGTTTTATTATATTATTTTATATAACAGTTTATTTTGTAACCTTTAAGTTTTAGGTTCGATATGCTTTTATCTTCAATGAATGGGCCGCCATTCAGTGCAGATCTAAGCACATGGTTGTTGGGTTGCTTAAATTCTATTAACGAGAATACTTATTCACTATTCTTAACACCAGGTCCTGGCATGAATAAAATACTAAGGAAATTGGGAAGAGTTTGGTATAAATTCTTGTTTTAACGGGATTGGAGGATAAATTACAACTTCACAAGATGTCTTTGGAAGCCCTCGGGCAAATATTATTTTGAGAGAACCAACAAAAAAACAACTCGATGAATTTAGTCCAATACTTGTGAGCGTGATGGATCTAATATTTTCAAAAGCATGGTTAATAAACTAGGGACTATAAAGTAATCCGGAGAATAAAAAAGGGTTTACAATAACCCATAAGTTGCAAGTGTATGAATTATAATACCTTCCTAATGTGCAAATAAAGTAAGTTTTGATATTAAGATATACCAAGTTAATTGATAAAAAAATTTGACTTTATATAATAATAGTTATATATAATTTTTCACAACAATTGAAAGTATTACGACGAGTATAGGTCCAATGTTTTCCACCAGACTTGCCCTTCTCAACCTGAATAAAATACCCTTGCCCTATACGACGCGTAGGTCCGATGTACTTCCAATGTTTGGCTGACGACCAATCACTGCCTTTTAATAAATCGGTCCTATATGCGCCGTAGTATAGGGTTGACCTATACGACGTGTATTGCCCTGTACGTCTCGTATAGGGCATCATGGGATGTCCGAATAAATGGGGGAGAGGGTGTCCAAATAACCAATCCCTATTTTAATTATATATCTTTTTATTTTAAATGTCTTTCAATAAATCACCAACAAAATATGGAACTTTAGGTTGAAACTTTCAGTAGTGCAACACAATATGTTTTATGAATAATACGTTAGATGGAGCCTCTGAATGCTCGTTAACAATTAGATCTGGTGTTCGGATTAGAGGATGTTTTCGGTTGTAAATCACAATCAACAGTATATTTTTTATAATAAATGGATATAAAACAAGAGAAAATCAAACATGAATTGTATGAAGTATAAGAGCGTAATAGGATACATAAGTCAACATCAACAATGAACGCCTATTATATTAGAATTTGGATTGAATCTGTTGAACGACCTTGCTGTCAACTTGAAAGGCCTTTGCAAGAATATCTCCAGCGATATCAGGGTTAGATCCAAACACAGCATTTGCAATTGTAATGACACCTGGATTTTGACTGCTCAGAGCAGCAATTGCAAGAGCATAGCCATTTCCTACGTTTTGCTGGAAATGAATCAGACCTTCCGGGAACACGAAAACATCGCCCTTCTGAAGTAGTTTTGTGAATAGACGATTTTCAGGGTTTGATATAAACAAAACCGACTAGAAGACTTCCTTCAATGACAGTCAATATTTCTGTGGCTCGAGGATGCGTGTGTGGAGGGTTAATGCCCCATGGAGCAAAGTCAATACGGGCCATGGAAATACCAAGGGTGTTGAGTCCTGACAACTCTGCTACAGTCACACCCGTCACATTAGACCCCACGTCATTCGTTGTGTTTCCCATTAGGTGGAGCCCTCTGAAGAGAAAATCGTTTGCTTGCACAAGCTTTGCATCTTTGCAAACCACACCATTCACGAGTACTGGAAAACATAAATTGGAAATTTATTAGCTACCTTGATAAATGTTGCCTGTAGGCTATAATCATATATAGAATACTTGCTGGAGCATGTAGGTCCGTTTTTTCTCGGAGGATCCGATACGTAACCTATCTTTGTTTATAACAAACATTGTCACGGGTGCGGAATCCCCGTAACGATGCAAACCAAACAATGTAAAGCGAATAACACGGAACAGATAATCAAAGATTCACTTAGATTAACAGGATGTGAACAACTGGAAACACATACACACAATTCTTGACAATAAACTCTCAGTTTCTCTCTATGCTCTCATGAACTAAACTGTGAAACAAGCCAAGTATTTATACTGTCCCTTGGACGAAAACCCTTTGGACGAAAACAAGTGTGACGAAATCAGTGATTTCGCCACACCTATATCAATGAAATCCAAAAGGGATTTCGCCAATGTGATCCCTGATGTGTTTTCGTCAAAACCAAAACAAGGACAAATTCTACTAAGGCATGTACAGTAAAGTATGATTACACAACCTCTAAACATAATGCACACTAGCATTAAGTTAAGATACAGATACAAAGACAAGACGTCATACCAAGTAGGATAGGAGGATATCCGACTAAGTAGACACGACGGAACGTACAGACTCGATAACAAAAGACTGTTTAACATACAACGAAACAAGACAAGTTACAGACACAAAACTGTACTAACAAACTCCCCCTTGTCTGTTGCTTGGTCTTCGTTCTTTGAGTCTTCAATCTTCAGTTTTTTGCCGACCAGGTGCTTCCAGCATGAATACCACGATAAAAGCAGAAACAAGCAACGCGTTGGAACATTAAGCTTGTTGAGCGTACTCGTCTTCATAAAAGATATCATGCCGAAACAGTTTGTTGATGTCGGCCGCAGACATGTTGACAATCCACATCGGATCTAGCATGCGGAAATTTTCCTGATCTTTAAATACAATAACCGCTTCATGCGTATCCGAATCGTAACACCATAACCACATATTCCCCAAGAAATTATGTTTCATCGGCATCAGCGGAATTTTATCCATGACTTTCGGAGGCTGATAGATAAGCTTGTATCGACCTGTGTTCGTCTCTGGATCTAACGTATACTTGATCTGCTGACAGATCGAAAACTGTGGTTTGTATAGTTCATCCTTCCACCCGTTTCGACGATTGAACTTCAATCTCTTTTCGAACAAAGTTGCTCCAGCATAGTTTGAGCGATTGATCAGTCTCAATTTAGTTAAGGCAGTAACGTCATAGAATGGCAGAGATGTAATACTCAGCAACGAATTGAAATGCTGGATGCCGTGTTCGCGCTTGATGGCCATACAGTGAATATCCTGCACGATCATCCAGCTGAGTATCTTCCCATTCGGTTTTTCTTTTACATACTGCATGTAACCAACTTGCGCTTTCAGGAGGATTTGGTTTCTCGATCTTTGACAAAAAGCTTTTTCTCCATTCTTGGAATGCGTCTGTCGAATCGTCTGAAGAATCACGTTTATTAAATTGCTCGTTGATTTCATCAAGATTCTCTTTCAGCCATTCTTCATCAAATGGATCAAACTCCGTTCCGTCAGTACGAACGTAAGTTGATTTACTAGATTCGCCTTCAAAAACAATTTCATCCATATTCTCGATATCAGCTGTTTCTGGTTCAATTGGCATTTGATCAATCACAGCATCATCAACTGTGTTCATTTCTTCCAAAGCTAGTTTCTGTTCATGTGATAAATCTTCCATCAACTCCCTTTCTTCTAAAAGTTCTCCAGATACAAGATGTACAACCTGTAATGCAATATCAAAAGAGCTAATAACATTAGAAGTATCAGCCATGTAGCTTCCAACATAGGAACTTTCGAGCATTTTCATCAATTCTTCCTGTGCACCACTAGAAGTTCCTTGCGAAGATTCAACCTGAGGAGTCTTGTAAGCAACAATCTGTGTAGATGTAGAGGCTGGAGGTTGTTGAGCTGCAGTTGAGGGATCTGGATTCCCTTGATCTTCAGAATCATGATCATGCTTCTTCAACACTTCCTGTTGCTTGCATCGATCTTCGCACAAAATAGCGACACGATTTCGAAGGAACTCATAGCCTGCATTGATCCTTTTAACTCCGTCAACTATAGTTGTGTTACGAGATTCATACCACACTTTCATGAAGTCACGTCTTCCTTTCAGATCCTCAGCCAACTTCTGAAATATAGAGCTGCTTTGTTCTCTTGCCTCGTCTGCAGTTTTCAAACGTGCATTCTCTGTTTTCAATTGATCGATCTCGGCTTGTTGACGTCCTATAACAGTTTGTTGTTGTTCAACAGTGGACTTCAACGTATTTATTTCCACGAGTTGAGCGATTTGATCATTCTTTGTGATCCTGATGAAATCAGTTTGCCTTTGTATGCGATTTGCAGCAGCTTCAAGTTGAGAAAATAAGAACTTGTTCTTTTCATCTTGAGACATTTCCGAGAATATCCTTTGACGTTCAGAACTAGGCTGAGATGTAGTCGCTCTGATTGCAGAAGCCATTGATCTTTGTGAAGCAACTTGAGGAGTTACAGTTGGAGTATCAGGAGCTGATGTAACCACAGGAGGTGGTTGAATGGTTATAGTTGGTGGTTCTGTCGACCTCGGAGGAGACGGCACCATTGTAGAAGCTTCTTCAGCTGTGAATCCAAAGTTTGGATCCATTGCAGCTTCCTGTATAGGCTCAGAAGGAACAGATTGCTGTGTAGACGATGAAGTACCAATGTTCCTTTTACCTTTCTTCTTACGAAGGATAGCCGTTTTCTTTTTCTGCACACGTTCAGGCTCAGTATCCAATGGAACATAATCAGAATCTGCTCGCTCATCTCCACCAGCACTACTAGCGCCAGGTGCACTAGCTACTGTCGCTCCAGCATCACCACCATCACCATCACCATCACCATCACCACCTTCTTCATCATCATCACTATCAGATGAATCATGCTTTCATTTGAGCTTTTCTTTCATCCTCTTTTCTAACTCGGGTTCTTCATCATCTGACTGGCTGTCATCCTGATGCCATTTGTCATTAGCAGGAGCCACGTATGCTTTGTTCGCTAGAGCACCAAACATCTTCCTTGGAGGATTAGACTCTTTATATTTCTTAGTCGAGTGACCTTTGAACAAGTTAAAGGAATGATCCAACATAGTTTCAATCTTGAGAATGTCAATGTCAGATTTGGGTAAATCAGGGTGTTGAGCATTCATGATCATTTGCATGAATCTTGGATACATCCAGAATTTCTTGCCAGTAGTCCGAGATCCAGTTCTTCGTATGTTGTCTTTCATGTTTGCGAATAAGAACTGTGATATGCTAAATGGCTTATTTAAAATAAGCGCTACCATCATACCGATGAGATCGAATCCAGTCATGTCATAACCAACACGGTTTTTGCCTAAACATTGAATAAGTACATGTAACAAGAACTTGTACCGCATAGGCAATGTAGCTTTGTTGATTTGCCCAGCAAAAATATCAGTAGTACATTTCATCCTGAGCAGACATCCGCGTGTGCACGTGATTGGTACAGAGAACGGTGCATCAGCAACGTCTTGAAGCTCCAAAACAGTGTTGAGAATCTCTGGAGTTACATCCACATCCAGCTTATAAACCTGACCTCGGATCACTTCCTTTCCATCAACTTCCAGTATCTGAGCAGTATCCCAGAATGCTTTAATCAATGTCTTATACACTGGTGTTGAGAAAGTAACGGCCTTGTTTATCCGTGATTCCCTTAGCTATTGCGTGATTTCCTTAAAATTGACAAACTTTCCTTCCGGATCAAGATGAGCAATCATATTATGTCGCGGTTCAGACATGATTTTTTCTTCGGTTTTGTTGGTTTTCTTTGTGGGGGCTTTTCGAGATTTCGGAGCCATTCTGTGTTTGACAAAAACGCGTAATGAGAGCGAGTTATGTGACACTTACAAAATACATATATGTATACATTTTTAATGTGTATTTTGGACATTAACCATGTATAATTATAGATACTGTATAAGGTTTCAAAGTTCACAGTTAACAAAATGTTTCTAAGTGTTGTGTAATGGACCCTGTGACGAAATCAAAGAGCTAGTTATTCACATATGACGAAAATACTTGTGTTGGGCTTTAAACAGTTAGCCCAAACACTTGGGATGACGAAATCAGATGTGGGACGACGAAAACACTTGTGGTCCGACAAAAACAGGTGATTTCGGCAATTGGGGATTTCGGCAAAAAAGGTGATTTTTGCAACAGGTGATTTCGGCAAAGAGGTGATTTTTTTTTTGCAACAAGTGATTTCCGCAAAGAGGGATTTCGGCTGAAAAGGTGATTTCGTTAACAGTTAGGGTTTGCACATTTGGGGGTTTTCGTCAATGATGTTAATCAACCAGTTGATTAAACACCCAGTTGATACAATTTGTCAAACAAAATCAAAAACATTATCAACATTATGAACAATAAATTGAACCCAAAACCCAGAACTTTGTTCAAATCCCTTTTAACCAATGTAACAACACCCAACACCCACACCCAGTTTCACTCAATCACACCAAAAACCCATACCCTTTGTTTGAGTCGGTTACCCATTTCAGACAAACAACAAGAAATCTAGCATATCCAAAATAAACACAACCATAAACAATCTCAACCCCAAACCCCTGTTTGATACCCGAAACAAAAACCAACTCAATAACCCAGATAAAACCACAATATACATACAATTTTTATCACAATCTAACATTTCAAACTCATTGTACAGAAAATAAATGAAAATATGAACAGAAACATGTATGAATGGTCAGGTATCATCGAGTCCCAAAGAGTTTTATAAGCATCCGGACAAAATCAGTGGATTCAATCAGGTTTAGAGAAGTTTTTGATGGATTTGAGTACCTTAGATTGTTAAAATATCAAACAAATCAAAGGAAACTTGAAGTCGGTTGGGGGGTTACGCCGATAGAGATGATGAACAGTGAAGGAGATCTTTTTGAGAGTGATGTTTAGGAAAAGTTGAAAGCAATAATGCACATGGGACCCTTTATATACCTGGTCCACTTCGACGAAAACACAAAGGAGACGAAAACACATGTGGGCCGTCGAAATTAGTTTTGGTTTGATGAAAACAGAATTGGGCCGATGAAAACAGTTTAGGGCCGACGAAAACACATTGAAGTTACATTGGTTTTGACGAAAACACCTTTGGGCCGACGAAATCACATGTGTTGGGCATTTAGACATTTGGCCCAAACACCTAGGATGACGAAATCAGTGATTTCGTCATTTTAAAACAATTTTTGGGATTTCGTCCAAGACCAAAAAGGGTTTTCGTTGACTAGTCAAACCAGTTTTTCATTTTCAAACACATTTTGAACAACTTTAAACAACATTTTGGTTTTGTTAGAATAACCAACTGCAAAAAGGACATTTTTATGAAGTAGAAAGCACAAACGAGTCAGTTTCAGGCTTTTTGGCATAAAACTTCGAGTTACCAACATCGGCTAATCAAAACAAGTTTTACAACTTACACTACAACACAAATTAAAGTGCGGTAAACTAACGAAAGACAATAAGATAAAGAATTAGTACAAGGAACAATATTTTTGCGAGTATTCAAGGTAAGAGAATCATTACCAGCTTACGGTCTTTGTCAAAACGGTTTCTGATTTCTGTTTAAAGCTTTAGATAAGTATTTTACCACAATTATCGATATTGTTGTCCACCTAAGCTCAACTTATCAGATGTAATCATAATTAGGAGATATGATTTACGGTAAGAATTATACTTACTTGTCGGTGTTCATCCACTCACGACACATTCCCGTATCAAGGTATGCACGAGAGTTCATCTTACCGGTGAGTATACTGCTTATCATCCGTTTGACCGTATAAAAGATGTGAGAAACTCACTTATTTGATTGAAAACAAGCCCTATGTGATAGAATCACTTATTTATGAGGAACTTGATTTTCAGATGCATGAAGGGCACATGAGCAAGTCCGTGAACAGGTTAGTACTTTCATACAGCAAAGAGACGAACTTGACTCCCAGATAAATGTGATATATTATCACTTGTTTTGTTGGACATGTGATTGTTGATTACTTATTGAGGTCGAATGCAATATATACAAGTATGTATAGTATCATGGAAGATCTTAAACTTTGTCTCCGTTATTTTTACGGTTTGATACAACCATGATACCCAGATGATAAGACTGCATAAAGTCCGAATATCTCAGAACCTCGGCAATCAATCAAATGAAATTCAGTACCAAGACCATATGCCAATGAATGGTTCCCACCTGACTTGAAGTCTCTTAGGTTTATATCATCGTGCACATTTTAGTCTGATTGTGAGCCTACCGATACATCGTTAGTAAAGCTACTTATCATTTTTCAAATTTTCTTTTGACCATATTGACAGACCACACCAGTGTGTATCATCACTTTCCCTTCTTTTCTACAAGAAACTCATTTTTGATTTTATATTGTTTTTTAATTTTTGATTTTTCAAATTTAAAGACAGAAAGTAAACGACATATTTTTGGATTTTTGAATTTTCCACATGTTTTTGTATTTTCTGAAATTTCCCCCACTAAAATGCGAAAGGATAAGTAAACTGAAAATCTTTTTGGATTTTTGATGCTTAAGAAAATATTTACAAAAACCATCAGCCGACAGAAGTTTACTCTTGTTTCACCTTAATACCATTGACCAACAAAAGATAATCAAAACGAGATTTGTCAAAAGCTTTTGTAAACAGGTCAGCACGCTGTTCATCAGTGTGGATCTTAACAACATCGATTAATCTTTTGTCAAAACAATCACGTATGAAGTGATATTTAATTTCGATGTGCTTGGTCTTGGAGTGTTGGATAGGATTTCTAGTGATAGATAAAGCAGCATTATTATCAACAAAAATAGAGGTAGATAGGAATTCAAAACCGTAGTCGCGCATTTGTTGCTGAATCCACAGAACTTGAGAGCAACAACTTGAGGCAGGAATGTATCCAGCTTCACAAGTTGATGTAGCGACACAAGTTTGCTTCTTGCACTGCCACGTGACTAAGCGACTTCCTAAGAATTGACATCCAGCCGTTGTGGATTTCCCATCTATTTTGCATCCGCCGAAATCTGAATCACTAAAAGCAACCAAGTCAAAACTATCATCCTTAGGGTACCAGAGACCGGTGTCTGGGCAACCCTCCAGATAGCGAAAAATCCTTTTAACAGCTCCAAGATGAGATGCTTTTGGGTTAGCTTGATATCTTGCAAGCAGGCACGTTGGATACATGATGTCAGGCCTCGATGCTGTGAGATACATGAGAGATCCGATCATTGTGTGATAATAAGAAGAGTTGACACTTTCACCCTTCAAGTCCGGAGTAATCCCGTGATTAGTCGGAAGTGGGGTACCAATGGGCGTTGCTTCAGACATCTGGAATCGGCTCAAGATGTCACCAACATATTTAGTCCGATGGATGAATATCCCAGACTCAGTTTGTTGAACTTGTAGGCCCAAAAAGAAATTCAACTCCCCCATTGCGCTCATTTCGAACTTCTCCTGCATAACACGTTCAAATTGCCTGCACAAAGTATCGTTAGTAGAACCAAAACTGATATCATCAACGTATACCTATACCAAAAACAAATCACCATCCTGTTCCTTGATGAAAAGCGTACAATCGATAAGACCTCGGCGAAAACCGTTCTCCAGCAGATAAGTAGATAAGGTTGCATACCATGCCCTCGGTGCTTGATGTAACCCGTAGAGAGCTTTGTTTAGCAACCAAACCCGATCGGGATGGATAGGATCTTCAAAACCTAGAGGTTATTCGACATACACCTCTTCTTCAACAATACCATGCAAGAATGCGCTTTTGACGTCCATCTGAGAGACTTTGAATCCTTTAAAAGAAGCATAAGCTAGAAAGATCCGAATAGCCTCTAGACGAGCAACTGGTGCATAAACCTCGTTGTAATGCCTTCAATTTGACGAAAGCCCTGAACAACCAATCTCGCCTTGTTGCGAATGACCACTCCACGATCATCCTTTTTGCACTTGTAAACCCACCGAGTGCCAATTTTCTTGTAGTTGTCGGGTTTTTCAACAAGTCTCCAAACACCCAGTTTCTGGAACTGTTGTAGTTCCTCTTGCATTGCTTCAACCCAAGAATTATCCTTTAAGGCTTCTTTACAAGATTTCGGTTCTTCTTGTGAAATGTAACACGCGAAGGACCAATCATTTTGAAGACCAGATTCTCTAATGGCTGAATACAAACTAGCACTCTGGTTGTTTCTCAGCTGATTACGCGTCTGCACTCCACGTTGGACATCTCCTATGATATTCTGCTGTGGATGGGTATCGTGAATCCTCATTTCAGGATTTTCAGGAACACGGGCATTAACACCCAAATTGTTAATATTTATATCAACAACCAACTCCACACCTGGAATATGCATAGAAGTGGATGCATTTCCTTCAGCAGTATCTACATCCTGCACATGAGGAGTTTCAACAGAAGTGCCCTGAACAGGAGCAACTGGAGCTGAAGTGCCTTCAGTCGCATCAAGATATTCATCATCTTCCGATGACTCATTGTACTCAGTAGCATCTTCAAATTCTTCATTTTGAAATGTGTTGTTAACCGAATTAGAACCTTGGGGGTTAACAATAACAGGACTAACCAATGGCGAGCCAGCAGCGTTGTCACTATCAAATAACATTCTAGCAGCTGCAGAATCTTCGTCAAAGGTTGGCAGATTAAAGGAGTCGAATAGCCCATCGTAGTCGAACATCCAAGGATCACCCGGAGCCCTAACAGGACTTGTATACCTTTGAACCCTTACTTCACTCCATAGCTCAATCTTTTTGGTAGCCAGATTCCATACACGAAAATTCGGAGTAGCATATCCAAGGAAGAAACCCTCGATAGCTTTCGCGCCAAACTTTCCATCCGGCTCGATCATAGTGCATGGACCGCCAAAAGGTTCTAGAAATGAAAGATCCGGTTTCCTTTTCTGTAGAAGTTCGAAACAAGTCTTGCCATGTCTCTTAACTGTAAGAACTCGGTTTAAAGTGTAGCAAGCAGTCGACACAGCCTCCCCCCAGAACTGAACAGGAAGCTCCGACTCTACCAACATTGTTCTTGCAATTTCAATTATGGTCCGATTCTTCCTCTCCGCGACACCATTTTGTTGTGGAGTGTATCGAGAACTGTATTCATGAAGAATACCCTTAGAAGTACAGAACTCATCCATCACACGGTTCTTGAACTCAGTTCCATTGTCGCTTCTGATACTCTTAACTTTCAACGTGTAGAGATTTTCCAACATTGTAAGAAGATCCTTGAGGATTCCAGGAGTATCACTCTTGTGTGCCATAAAAGATACCCAAGAAAATCTAGAATAATCATCAGTAACCACTAAACAATAAGCATCCCCGAATGTTGTCTTGTGTCTCATAGGTCCAAAGAGGTCCATATGAAGACGTTCGAGAGGCATGCTAACAGTGTTGATTTTCTTCAGAGGGTGAGACTTCTTCGTTTGTTTCCCTTTCTGGCACGAAACACAGATATCTTGTAGATGAAAACTCCTCACAGGCACACCATTCACAAGATTGTTTTTCACCAAATGGTTCATTTTTCTTAAGTGAATGTGCCCCATTCTTCTGTGCCAAGATATAGACTCCTTCTCCGTGGCTTTCGAGACAAAACAAGTGACTTGTGCAGAAGTCGTAATCGCTTGGCTCATATCAAGAATATAAAGATCATTAACTCTTGGAGCCGATAAGAGAATCCATTCCTCTGGAATTTTGAAACCAGGTTTCAGCACATAACAACCGACATCATCAAAATGCACGGTGAACTTTTTATCGCAGATTTGCGAAACACTGAGAAGATTGTGATCAATTTGACGAACATAATTGATCTTATCGAAACATACAACACCATTGGAGATCATTCCCTCTCCAGTGATGTATCCGCCTTTGTCACCAGCAAACGCGACATAGCCTCCTCTAATATTTCTCACATCATATAGAAGCCTTAAGTCGCCTGTCATGTGCCTAGATGCTCCACTATCAACAATCCAATGACTATTAATAGTTCCTCCTGGAACACCCTGCACATATCATCAATGATCAGTTGAGGATGGGGACCCAAGCCTTAATGGTCTTGGGTCATCCCTGAGCATCACGAAAGATGATCTCGATTTCTTGATGATTTTGTAACTCAACACCTCCCCCAGAATTTTCACCCGTCTTAGGTTTCCAAGTTTGATTTGCTTTACCAGATATATTTTTATGAACAGATTCTAAAACTTCTGGTTTTAAAAATTGTGAAGAACTTGGTTCCCTGTTGACCGTTTTGACTTCAGATTTTAAAGCCTTTTCAACAGCTTTGACGTTTTGACGTCGTTGTTTCGTTTCTTGTTCCTTAACAGTTCTTTTGTCATGTTTTGGTGAAACGGGATGATGTTGAGGGTGAACCTTTTCAGGTGGTGCTATCTCAACAAATTTATCCTTGGGAGTGTTTGGACAAATTTTAATGATGTGTCCAAACTCCCCACACTTAAAACATGTTCACCTTTCCACAAACTTAGGAGAATCTGATCAAAAAACTGATGTCGAACCCGTAGAACCCGAGGTACTTGCTTTTTCATCACACCCATTTGTATGTTTAGTGTAATTGTTTTGGCTATTACGTTTTAAAATTTTGACTTGTTGTACAAAATCAGTGTTTGATTTGTTTTCAAAAGTCTCAATTTTATCCGTACCCTTCGATTCTACAAATCTGACATTACTATTTTTCTTTTGATAACGAGCTCCTTTTGTTTCAAATTTAGATTGAGAAACATTAGGCTTTTGAGCTCGCTTTTCTGATTGTTTACCCTTAGCAGCAATAGGTTGTTACTTTGTTGGTGATTTTTGATTTCCAAATTGTTTCCTGATTTCAGCTTTTGGAATTGGGTCACATTGAGTTACAATGACTCCTGGAATTGTCTTTCCCAAAAACTTGTTTGTATTATCTTCAAAAACTTGATCAATCGAAGATGGATTGACATTTTTAATTGGAAAATCGTGATCTGAATGGATTTTAGAATCACCAACTAAAGTGTACAACACGTTATTACTTTTAACGGCAGACACAGATTTCTTGTCATTCTTGACAGGATCTATCACTTGTTTGACAACTGGTTGAACAGCAGGAGTAGGAGGATCACAAGAATATGATTCTCAATTGGAACTTCCAATCCTTCATCTTGTCAAGTGATTTATCCTTATCACTCATATCTGATTCTGATTCATCATCAGACGACTCATAGTCCTCAATGATTTCTGTTTGCTCAGATGATGTACTTGAAGAACTATCCGATTTGAACCCTAGGCCAGTAGTAACTTCCTCATAATCAAGAGGCACACTGGGCTCAAACCGTGGCATTTCTTCTTCATCGGGCATATAAGTATAATTATGTCTTAAAGGGGGCGGACACTTCTTATACCCTACGCCTTTCTTGTTACCTTTGAGTTGTTGAGCATCAATGATATGATCGAGCACATATCGGGAGTTAGAATAACTCTCCAATTTGAGCTTGATTGCATCATGTTCGCATTTGGCAACGGCTAGCTCCTTTTTCGTTTCCTCGATGATATTAATGTAATTGTTAATACCGATTTACTTATTGAAAACAATTTTTGTTAGCTCGGAAACACTTTTCTTTAGGGTTTCAATCACAGATTTAAAATCCTTTTCGTTTCTAGCTAGAGCCATATTTGCCTCCTTACACTTAGACAACTCAATAACCAAACTTTGGTTATGACTATGAACCTTTTCAGATTCAAGCTTCAAATCAGCACAAACATTACAAACACTAGGAGCATGAATTTCATATTTTACCTGACTCGTAGAGGCTGAGACATTTGACATAAAGGCAGTCAGATAAGAAAAAGATCCGTCTTCAGAGAAGAATTTCTCTATTTCTTTAGATGCTACAGCAGCCTTCTTAATCAGAACAGATTTCTGACTCTTCAACTCCTCTGCTTCAGTCAATAAATCATCAACATCAGAGCTCGCTTCTTCCTTCACATCAGATTCAGAATTATAACCACCCGAATAAGAACTTTCTTCGTCAGAACTCCCGGTATAACCCGAACTGTCATCACTTTCAGAAAATTCTTCCTTGTGAACGTACTTGATGTGATTGATGATCTTTGCATAACAAGCTGTTCCTCCTCCTTCTTGATCACCTTCCCCTAATTGTACAGACCAATTTACACCCTTCATCAGCTTGAACAACTAATGCTCTGTTGGTGTTTGAAGGTCCAGACTGGTTCTGGTTCTGGTTCTGGTTCTGATTGTTGTTCACCGCTACTATCCTTCGTTCACAATTTTCTTGATTGACATTGACATTGGAAGTACTCGTCTGATTTCTGAATGGGTTCTGATTGCCTTGTTTGCTTGGTCGGGTGCACTCACGTTTGAAGTGCCCCTTTTCACCACAATTGAAACATGTAACCGCTTCTTTATCAAATCCGTACTTCGTATCCTGTTTTCTTTCCGAAGAAATTCTCCCTGTTCGAACCATAAAGTCCTTCACCCTTCTAACAGCACTTGTGAACGCCCACTTTATATCCATCAACTCCATTTCATCACGGTTGATTTGTTGATAATCTTCGTTGGTCATATTGATGTTTCCAATTTGACCTGCAACCAATCCGCAGTATGCACTGACCATTGTATTAATGAGTTCCATATGCTCCTTTGCTACTTCAATGCTAACTTTTGAGAGGTTCGAAGTATCAACTCTGACAGTGTTGGTGTTTTTGGGTGAAGGATTGTTGGTATAATGTGCTTGTTGTTGTTGTGGTTGGGCTTGAGGTTGGGGTTGAGATTGTGAAAGATAAGCACTTTGATTGAACTATGGTTGAGTAGTGGTAACTTGAGGTGGAGGTTGCGGTGTTGAAAGATAAGCACTTTGATTGAACTGTGGAAACAGAGATGAGCTTGTATTGGACACAAACTTCGTTTGAAGTGTCGGTTGCTGAACGGAACTAGAACTAGTTGAAGGAGCAAAACCAGGCAAATACATTTCTGTGTTTTGAGGAGCTGCAATCCTTTTAGCTTTCCGAATTTCCTCTTCGTTCTTTTGCTCCAACTTCTGAATGAATTCATAGATAGTGACATTGGCCGTATCCAGAGCGCCCGTATGCTTTAGAAGCTTAATGAATGGACTCCACTTAGGAGGTAGAGCATCAGCAAACCTTGCAACCATTTCCTGATGAGTTGCATTAACATTATAAGAACTTATTTCACTAATCAAATGATAAAAACGAGAAGTCATATCATTTAGGGTTTCATTATCCAAGAATTGAAATGATTCAAACTCTTTCTTCAATAAATCATGGAGTGTCTTTCTAGTAGTTGTATTTCCTTCTCCTCTCGCTACCAATGCATCCCATAAAGCTTTCGTGCTCATACAATAAGAGAATTGATGATATATGTCTTTGTGAAGTGCTTGAGTGAGAATAGCATACGCCTTCTTCTCCAGATCATATGCCTTTTTGTCGGCTTCTTGCAAATTATTGAAAGTTGTCGCATTTGATCCTGCCTCTTCAAGAGCTTGACTAAATGCAGAGGTGAAACAAGTCCATAATTCTGTGTTTTGCCCTTGAACGTAATTATGGAAACGACCCTTCCATGATGGATAGTCGTTCATGTGATTTAACTTTGGCGGGCGATTGTTGCTACCTGTCTCACTCTCACTAAGCAATAGATTTTGAACGCTTTGATTTTGATTTGACACCAATGCCCATTGACTTGCACTTATTGATTGTTGTTGTTGTTGAGGTACGGAATTCATTAACATTGCGGCCATCGAAGTCTGATTTTGAACTGGTCGTGGGTCCGTACTCCAATCCCACGGACTTGTACTACTCATATTTGATATTAGAACAACTGTACCTGATAAAACACTTGAAAACACAAAGTTAGAACACTTTTGCAAGTCCTCTGTTTAAAATCACAGTAAAGTAATGTATGAAGAAATCCAATGGTGATGAAATCGAGGGAATTTGTTGACAAGAATGAGTGACGAAATCGAGTGATTTCGTTTAGTGGATCCACTTGTAGGTCTGTTTTTCTCGGAGGATCCGATACGTAACCTATCCTTGTTTATAACAAACAATGTCACGGGTGCGGAATCCCCGTAACGATGCAAACCAAACAATGTAAAGGAATAACACGAACATATAATCAAAGATTCACTTAGATTAACAGGATGAGAACAACAGCAAACACATACACACAATGCTTGACGATAAACTCTCAGTTTCTCTCTATGCTCTCATGAACTAAATTGTGAAACATGCCAAGTATTTATACTGTCCCTTGGACGAAAACCCTTTGGACGAAAACAAGTGTGACGAAATCAGTGATTTCGCCACACCTATATCAATGAAATCCAAAAGGGATTTCGCCAATGTGATCCCTGACGAAAACACATGTGTTTTCATCAAAACCAAAACAAGGACAAATTCTACTAAGGCATGTACAGTAAAGTATGATTACACAACCTCTAAACATAATGCACACTAGCATTAAGTTAAGATACAAATACAAAGACAAGACGTCATACCAAGTAGGATAGGAGGATATCCGACTAAGTAGACACGACGGAACATACAGACTCGATAACAAAAGATTGTTTAACATACAACGAAACAAGACAACTTACAGACACAAAACTGTACTAACAGAGCATTTACTGAGAAACTTGGACAATCGTACCTAACGCAAGCAAACAAGCAAGCAACAAGAAGTCTTGCAGAGGACTAGGGTCCGAAGCTTGGAGAGAAGTCTTGGAGAGGAATAGGGTCCGAAGCTAACGCAAGCGAACAAGCAAGCAACAAGAAGCCTGCTACAAGCAAACGTGACGTCATTTCTGAGAAGTGAAAACTTGTTTTCAGTGAAATTAGCTAGCGCGGGAAATCTTTGCAATAAAGTACGTAACTTGTACATGTTTTTATAGTTAGCTTTGGGGATATAAGCAAGGATATGTTGTTCTCCCACTAATAAAAAAAACATGTGGAAAGAGTAAAACCATGATAAAGTCATCAAATAGAAAACTTGTCATTTTCAAACTTTGTGCAGTGCAAAACTAGATAAAAGTCAGGCTCTTGTAGGTATGATCGATTCTTTCATTCTCATAGAAAGTAGTTCGCATGTCCAGTTTTTATAATTGTGCATCGTTTTGGTCCGATCATTTACATACTTTACATAACTTTAATCTTAATTTTCTAATCCATTTAAATTAATCACCTTGGCATTAATATTATAGTGGTTGAAATACGTCACTACAAGGATAATGAAAATGAATTGAAAATGAACATACTACGTGATTCATCAGTTGAAGTCACATATTTTTGTTTAAGCCCAACTGACTTTTAACCAATTTTATGCTTAATTACTAAAGTACATACCTGTATGTATATGTAGACATCTTTTTTTCTTAACTAATATTAGAATTTTTATTTAACGTTCTGTGATAATATGTTTCTAACCTTCTCAAAACTCTTTTCCCGTTACCTTTCTTAAGAAATTTCAAATCTATATTTATGATATTTTAGTGAAAAGTTATATTATATTCTTTTATATAATAGTTTATTTTGTGACCTTTATGTTTTAGGTTCGATATGATTTTATCTTTAATGAATGGGCCCCCATTTAGTGCTGATGTAAGCACATCGTTGTTGGGTTGGTTAAGTTCTATTAACGAGAATTCTGATTCACTATTCTTAACACCAGGTCCGCCTGGCATAAATAAAATACTAAGGAAATTGGGACGAGTTTGGTATTCATTCTTGTTTCATCGGGATTGGAGGATAAATTACAACTTCACAAGATGTCTTTGGAAGGCCTCAGGCAAAGATTATTTTAAGAGAACCAATAAAAAAACAACTTGATGAATTTAGTCCAATTTAATTGCAGGAAGTCCATGACACAATTTTTTTCCACAATAATTGTGACCGTGATGGATCTAAAATTTTCAAAAGCAGGGATAATAAACTGGGGACTATAAACTTGTGGGTCCACCCGGAGGATCGAGTAACCTCTATTCCTGTTTTCCGACAAACCTGAAAGTGCGGAATCCAAACGGGTAAGTTAAACCAAGTTACGAACACGCAAGACACAAAGATTCAATGATTAACATGCAATGAATTAATACTCTGAAACGGTTACAATGCAATGTTTACAAGATAAACCTATAAACTCTCTGGTCTCTGTGTGTGTGTTCTCTCCGAAATTTATTCAGACTTCCGTAACTGTGTTATGTCTGTTGTCTGTGTTTATATAGTAAAGTCCTCGACGAAAACATGAAGCCGACGAAAACAGATCGATGAAATCCAAGATCTGTCACATACCCTGATTTCGTCCCATTTGGTTTTCACCACAAAGGGATTTCGCCACTGTTGGGCCTTCTGATTTCATCCCACATGGACATGGGCTTCTGTCTTCATGTTGGGCTTCAGGGACTTCATCACATGTGATGGGGTTCATCATGGATTGGACCAATCAAACTAACAGACAACATAAACATAAGCTAAGTGCATACTGCACACACGCAGTAGCAATTACATCGAACGTCACGAAGTAAATCGCATACCGAGTCAAGACAGGAGGATGTCTTGACTACGGCCTTCACTTCGTAGCCGAGTCGAACCGAGCTGAGCCGTATCCACATAATATGTGTCAAAAAACTCCCCCTTGGATGCTTCTGGTGAGGTTCTTAATCTCGTTCTCCATTTCTTGATGGTTCTTTTTCTCGGAAAGGATCTTCAAAGTCTTCACGTGTCACACATAGAAAGTATATTAACAAACTCCCGCTTTTATCAAGGAAGTGTATCAATAAACTCCCCCTTTGATTATGCTTGTGAATCTTTTGATTTTCGATACTTTAGATCCTTGTGGTGTTGATGATTGATCAGCGGCAACTCGATCATCTTTATCATTTGAGTGCCTTCACGTCGTGTCTTCATTCTGAAGCTTGTCATCGAACACGTTCTCTTCGCCTTTAGCATCTGCACATGCAAGAAAGTTAAACGCGTAATGAGAACAACTGCTTGGAATATAGTTAACATTAAACAAATAACACATATGAGACCAGTTCTCATTCACCTACCGTCCGACAGTGTCTTTGAAAAGTTAACAAATTTTTCAATTTTGGTTATTAACTTTCAAAACTTGGAAACTCTGACAGTTTATGAAGATTTAGTTGTTTTGGTTTTCATTCAGATATCAGGTAACGAAGATTCGAGTTCCAACATCGGTTAATCAAAACTAAATTAGAAATAAATTTTTTTTTGACTTTTATAAAGTTTATATTAAAACACACCTAAAATCTTTTTGGTATTTTGAATATTTCAAACTTAAAGTCTGAAAGTAGTAAATAAATATATACATACAAAGTTGCAGAAACTAAGAAAAAAATAAATATATACAAACATTCTTTTTGCGAGTTTCGAGGGTAAGAGAATCATATCAGTGTACGGTCACACCAAAATGCTCTTGTTGTTCTTTTTGTTAACAGTAGATAAACATCCTATAACAATTATCGGTATTGTTATCCACATAAGCTCAACTTATCATATGTAATCATGGCGAGGGGATACGTTAAGGTATGATTTGTACTTACCGACCTGTGTTCATCCACATCACGACACATTCCCGTATCAAGGTATGCACGAGGGTTCATCTTATTGGTGAGTATACCATTTATCATCTGTTTTGACGTATATGAAAATGTAAGAAACTCACTTATTTAGATAAAAACAAGCCCTATGTGACAGAATCACTTATTGATGAGGAACTTGATTTTCAGATGCATGAAGGGCACAAGAGCAAGTCCGTGAACAGGTCAGTACTTTCGTACAGCAAAGAGACGAACTTGACTCCCGGATAAATGTGATATATTATCACTTGTTTTGTGGACATGTGATTGTTGATCACTTATTGAGATCGTATGCAGTATGTACACGTATGTATGGTATCATGGAAGATCTAGACTTCGTCTCCATTTTGTTTCGGTAAAAGAAACAACCATGATACCCAGATGATAAACAGCATAAAGACCACATATCTCAGAACCTCGACAATCTCTCAAACAAAATTTCGGTACCAATACCATATGCCAATGAGTGGTCCCACACAGTCTTCAGTCGATTTAAGGCTTATATCACCCTGCACACTTTAAGATGATTTTGTGCCTACCGATACATCTTATATAGAGTTGCTTAACATTTTTCATTTTGCATTGCAGTTTAAAAAGGTTTCAACAGACCACTGATGTACTATCATATTCTCTTTTGCTCGCCAGGAAACTCATTTTTGTTTTTCTATTGTTTTTGGGTTTTGAAATTTTTCAATGTTTTTGAATTTTCAAATTTGGATTTACTCCCCCTAAAATCAACAAACTTAAAATAATTTTAAAAACACAAAGATATATACAAAACGATTTTCCGATGCGGATTACTCTTGCTTGACCTTAATGCCATTTACCAATAATAAAAAGTCAAATCTTTATTTATCAAATGCTTTGGTAAAAAGGTCGGCACGTTGGTCATCGGTATGGACCTTAACAACATCGATTATCCTTTTATCAAAGCAATCACGTATGAAGTGATACTTAATTTCGATGTGTTTGGTCTTTGAATGCTGCACAGGATTTCTAGTGATAGATAAGGCAGCAGAATTATCGACTAAAATAGGAGTAGTTAGGAATTCAAAACCGTAATCACGCATTTGCTGTTGTATCCACAGGACTTGGGAGCAACAACTTGAGGCAGCAATGTATTCAGCTTCACAAGTTGATGTAGCGACACAAGTCTGCTTCTTGCACTGCCATGTTACGAGGCGATTTCCTAAAAACTGGCATCCAGCCGTTGTGGATTTGCCGTTGATTTTGCATCCGCCAAAATCAGAATCACTGAAAGCGACTAAGTCAAAGTTATCATCCTTAGGGTACCATAGACCGGTGTCTGGGCAACCCTTCAAATAACGAAAAATCCTTTTTACAGCTGCAAGATGTGAGGCCTTCGGGTTCACTTGATATCTGGCAAGCATGCACGTTGGATAAATTATATCTGGTTTTGATGCTGCGAGGTACATAAGGGATCCAATCATCGCGCGGTAATATGAAGAGCTAACAACTTCACCCTTCAAGTCTGGATTGATTCCGTGATTTTCCTGCAGCGGGGTACCAATGGGCGATGTGTCAGACATCTGGAATCGGTTTAAGATGTCATGAACATATTTAGTCTGATGGATGAAAATCCCAGACTTCGTTTGTTGCACTTGCAAGCCCAAAAAGAAAGTCATCTCCCCCATAACGCTCATCTCGAATTTATCCTGCATTACACTCTCGAAATCCCTACACATAACATTGTTAATAGAACAAAATATAATATCATCCACATATACCTGTACCAGTAGAAGATCTCCATCTTGTTCTTTTATAAAGAGAGTGCAATCGATAAGATCTCTGCGAAATCCATTCTCCAGCAGATAATTAGACAAGGTTGCGTACCAAGCTCGCGGTGCTTGATGTAGACCATAGAGAGCTTTGTTCATCAACCAAACCCGATCGGGATGGATAGGATCTTCAAAACCTGGAGGCTGTTCAACATACACCTCTTCTTCCACTAGACCATGTAAGAATGCACTTTTGACGTCCATCTGGTAAACCTTGAATCCTTTGAATGAGGCATAAGCCAGAAAGATCCGAATTGCTTCAAGACGTGCAACAGGTGCATACACTTCATTGTAGTCTATACCTTCAATCTGACAAAAACCTTAAACGACCAATCTTGCTTTGTTTCGAATAACGATTCCACAGTCGTCCTTTTTGCACTTATACACCCAACGGGTACCAATCTTCTTGTAATCAGCAGGTTTCTCTACGAGCTTCCAGACACCAAGTTTCTGGAATTGTTGCAGTTCTTCCTGCATTGCTTCAACCCAAGAGTTATCTTTCAAAGCGTCTCTCCAAGTTCTTGGCTCTTCCTGTTAGACATAACACGCGAAAGACCAATCGTTTTGTTGACCAGATTCTCAAATTGCCGCATACAAGCCTGCGTTGTTGTTGTTTCGCAACATGTTTCTTGTTTGAATGTCACTTTGTACATTACCGATTATGTTTTGTTGAGGATGGGTATTGTGAATTCTTGTTTCTAGATTTTCCAGAACATGAATATTTGTACCCAGATTGTTGAGATTTATATCAACAACTAATTCAATACCCGGAACTGACGAAGAGGATGATACAGTAGCTTCAGCTGTTATAGGGGCGTCCACTAGAGGTGTAGCCTCTGAAGTACCATGTATTGCTGATGTAGCAGCTTCTTGATCTGCATCTAGAAATTCTTCATCCTCTGAAGATTCGTTTAGTTCGGTTGCATCATGAAAATCCTCATTGTCGAGAGCATTATTGTTCACTGAAGTTGGTTCTTGATTGACAACAATTGGATGAACCAGCGGTGAATCTGTTGCATTGTCACTCTCGAAAAACATCCTTGCCGCATCATTTTCTTCAACTGCTTCAACATTGATCGAATTGAAAAAGTCATGGTACTCAAACATCCATGGTTGACCTGGATTTTTGACTGGCAAAGTGTGTCTTTGTACTCTGACTTCAGACCATTCCTCAACCCTTTTAGTCTCTAGATTCCAGACTCTTAAGTTCGGGGTGGCATAACCAAGAAAGTGACCTTCAATAGCTTTTGCCCCAAACTTTCCATTAGGATCGATCATTGTGCAAGGAGCTCCAAACGGTTCAAGATATGACAAATCTGGTTTCCGTTTGTGAAGAAGCTCGAAGCAGGTCTTGTTGTGTCTTTTGACTGTAAGGACTCGGTTCAATGTGTAACAAGCAGAGGACACAGCTTCTGGCCAGAAGGGAATCGGAAATTGTGACTCTACTAACATCGTCCTAGCAGTCTCAATCAATGTACGGTTTTAACGTTCAGCGACGCCGTTCTGTTGAGGAGTGTAAGCCGCACTAAATTCGTGAAGAATACCTTTTGATGTGCAAAACTCCACCATAGCATGATTTTTAAATTTTGTACAATTGTCGCTGCGTATCCATCTAACCTTCAACTTATACAAATTCTCAATCTGAATGATCAATTTTTTGATAATACCGATCACTCTTGTGAGCCATGAACGCCACCCAAGAAAATCTTGAATAATCATCAGTTATCACGAGGCAGTATTGATCATTCCTGATGCTTTTGTGCTTGACAGGAATGAACAAATCCATATGCAAACGTTCAAGAGGAACTGCCACCGTGTTGATTTTCTTTGTCGGATGTCGCTTCTTAGTTTGCTTTCCTTTTTGGCATGAAACACAGACGTCTTGAAGATGGAAATTTTTAAGAAGAACACCATTCACTAATTCATTCGACACCAAATAATTCATTTTCCGTAAGTGAATGTGACCTATACGTCTGTGCCAAGAGATTGAGTCTTTTTCTGTGGCTTTAGTAATAAAACAAGTTGCTTGTGCAGTCGTTGTAATAGCTTGGCTGATATCAAGGACATACAGATCATTAATCCATGGAGCAGATAAGAGAATCCATTCTTTTGGAATCTTGAAGCCGGGTTTCAGCACATAACATCTATTTGCGTCAAAGTGTACTGAAAACTGTTTATCACAGATTTGTGAAATGCTGAGAAGATTGTGTTCAAGCTGTTGTACAAAGTTGACCTTGTCAAAACTTACAACCCCGTTAGATACCATTCCTTCTCCTGTTATATATCCGCCATTATCTCCAGCAAAAGCAACTTAACCTCCTCTAATAGATTTAACGTCGTAGAGAAGCTTCATGTCGCCGGTCATGTGCCTGGATTCCCCACTATCAACAATCCAATGAATGCTGAAAGTTCCTCCTGGAACACCCTACACATGTACTCAGATGATTAGTTGGAGATGGGGACCCAAGCCTTTGTGGTCTTGGGTCTTCTATTTTCATCAACGTAAGTTACTTGAACTTCTCGATGTTGTGGAAATTGTGATGTTCCCCCTGATTCAGTAACCGTTTTTGGTTTCCAGGTATGTTTTGTTTTACCAGTTTTATTCTTTAAAATCTTAACTTCATGATTGTCTAAAGTTTGTGAATTGTCTGGTTTGACAGAAACAAATGTTTTGTTATCCACTTCGGTTTTAATCACCTTTTCAATTTTCTTGACCTGTTGGCGTTTCTGTTTCTTTTCCCTTTCTTTTACAAGACGGGGATCTGGTTTTGATGAAACAGATCGTTTGCGGTCAATTTGGTCACGGGGATCGTCAACTTTGGCTTTTTGTTTATGAAGATATGGACAATTGCGAATAATATGTCCAAAAGTGCCACATGAAAAACATGATCTTCGTTCTACAAACCCCGAAGTATCATGTGATTGTCTTGTCGATGATGATGAACTTTGTGATCCCAATGTACTTGGTTTTGAACTGTTTTGTTCATTTCTTTTTTAAATTTTCGCTTGATTAACAAAATCTAGGTTAGATTTGTTTTCAAATGTGTCAATTTTATCCGTTCCCCTTGATTTCACAAAGTTCACCTTCTTGTCCTTTTTCTGGGTCTGTTTCTTTTGACCTTGAGTCGGTGATTTACCTTTTGGTTTGGTGCGATTTTGCTGAACTTTCTCAGTTGGTAATCTTTGATAGCCATTTTATTTGCGAATTTCAGCTCTTGGAATCAGAAGGCACTATGTTACCACAACGTGTGATCCTGTCTTTCCCAAGAACTTACTTGTTGAATCTTCAAAAATTTTACTAATTAAAGATTGATTAACATTCTTAATAGGAAAATCTTTGTCAGAATAGATTTTATCATCACCAACAAGAGTGTACAGCAAATTCACACTCTCAGACTCTTGTGAGGAACTGAACGTGGACTTGGTCAGAACAGTCGTAGCAGGTTTTGCGGGAGGATCACATAGAATATGATTCTCGAGAGGTATGTCCTCTTCTTTGATTATCGCATCTGACTGTGCTGAGTCAGTATCATTAGATTCATCATCTGAAGAATCAGTATCCTCAACAATAACTGGAGGATCCTGATTCTGTTCAGTAGAAGACACACTTGTATCTGCTGATACATCTGAATCTGATGGTACTTCCGGTTTGTATCAAAGTCCCGTTGCAAACTCCTCAATGTTTAAAGAAACAGATGGCTCAAAATAAGTTCTATCCTCTTCATCAGGCATGGCATCATAATTGTGTTTCACAGGAGGTGGACATTTTTTATATCCAATGCACGTGACATCCCTTTTCTCCTTTTGAACATCAATGATGTGATCCAACACATAACTAGAGCTGAAATAACTATTTAGCTTAAGATTGATCGCCTCACTTTCAGATTTTACACAAGCCATCTCTTTTTGCATTATCTCAAGCCTATTAATGTAACAGTTAATGGTTGTTTGTTTTCTTGAAACCATTTTCGTTAGCTCGGATTTGTTTTCTCTTAAATTTTCAATCATTGTTTTATACTCGTTTTCATGGTTTGTATAAAACATGTTGGCTTCTGTGCCTTTGGCAAGATCCACGATTAACTTTTGGTTGTGGATAAATGTCACATATACTTGGTTTGCAAAGCCTCATGTTTGCTTTGCAAATAAGACATCTTAGCATTTATAGAAACATGTTTGTTTTGCAAGTCAGACAATTCAGCATTTAAAGCATCATGTTTGATTTGCAACTCAGACATATTAGCATCTAAATCAGCACATTTATCACTTAAGCTAGCACAATTATCACAAATAACGATAGTTGGTTCATCGACACGTACCTTGCTTGATGAACTGCCGCCATTAGCCATAAAGGCTGAATGAAGAGAAGAAGAAGAATAAGCAGCTTGATCCACTAGAATAGATCTTCTATCATTCCTTGCTGCAGCTTCTCCTAACAATTCATCAATATCTGCATCGATTCTCCCACTAGATACATCATCAGAATAAACTTCGCCTGAGGTTGAGATTTCCTCATCTGAACACCTTGAATCACCAGAACTCTCTTCATCCGAAGATTCACCACCACTGGCGGAAGATTCTCCACCACTGGCGTGCTTCAAATCCTTAGCAGCTTCAGCAAAACAAGCTGCTCCTCCCTGATCACCAATGCCTAATTGCATTGACCAGTCGCAACCTTCATCTATTTGCACCACAAGAGCTTGATTGGTGTTCGATGGTCCTGCTTGATTGTTTGCAGGGACCAAGGTGCGATTGTCATTTCTGGCTTGATTCTGATTTTCCTGGTTTCCTTTACCTCTGAAAGGATTCTGGTTCCCATGCTGAGCTGGCTTTGTGCATTCACGCTTGAAATGACCACGTTCGCCACAGTTAAAGCACTTAACAGACTGCTTATCGAACCCATACTTGGTGTCTTTCTTGCTTTCCATGCTGGTTCTACCCGTCAGTTCCATGAAATCTTTAGCTCGCCTTACAGCACTGGCGAAAGCCCACTTGATGTCCATCATATCCTTCTCCTCTTTATCTATCTACTGGTAATCTTCTTGAGTCAAATTGATGTTCCCGATCTGACCTGCTATCAACCCACAATACGCGCTCACCAATGTGTTCAATATCTCCATGTGATCCTTAGCTACTTCAACGCTAACTTTAGAGAAACTTGATGTGTCTAGTCGTACTGTATTAGATGGCTGACCAGCTGATGACGTGCTACCATAACAGGCTTGCTGTTGCACAGGTATTAGATTGCCATACAAATCTGTGGTTGGTAGAACAACCGTTGGTCTTGAGGAAGGTGGAAGTGGATTTCCATACAGATCTGTTGCTCTGGTAGATCAAACAGGTAATGGATTTCCAAACATATAAGTTGCTACAATAGATCGTTGGTTTGGCTGTTGTGGAGCTGGTTGTAGTGGATTTCCATACAAGTCTGTGGTTGGAGCTGGCTTAACAGGAACTTGTATCTGATTGCCATACAAATCTATGCTTGTGACAAACGCCGTTTGAAGTGGAGCATGTTGAGCAGGTCTTGCAGAAGTGCTAGAAGCTCCATAATACATATCAGGATTTTGTTGTACCGGAACCATTTTCGCCTTTAGAGTTTCTTCCTGGTCTTTATTCTCCAACATCTGAACGAAATCATTGATTGAGGTTGTAGCTAATATGCTATTGTACTTCAAAATTTCCAGGAAACCCATCCATTGAAATGGCAGCGCATCGGCCAACTTTGTGACAACCTCTGCAGGAGTTGTTACTACCCCATAATGATTTAACTCAGTCAACAAGTGATAAAATCGACTTGTCAAATCTCTCAAAGATTCTCTTTTCATACATGTGAAACCATCAAACTCTTTCTTGAGTAAGTCATGTCGTAATTTGCATGACGCTTCGTTTCCTTCGCCTCTCGTCTTCAATGAGTCCCATAACCGCTTTGTTGTCTTGAAGCTTAGAAACTGATGATAGATTTCTTTGTTTAATGCTTGAGTTAGAATAGAAAAAGCCTTCTTTTCTAAATCATAAATCTTCTTATCATCTGGAGAAAGATCTGCAAAAGACGCAACAGTTGAAACGGCAACATCAAGTGCTTGATCGAAGTCTGTAATGAATCGTAACCATAACTCCGTGTTTTGCCCAAGAATATACGTATGAAATCTGTCTTCCCATCCCGGATATTCATTCATGTGAATTAGCTTTGGTGGACGATTATTTCTTCCTGTTTCATTTTCGCTTAAAAGTATACTTTGAATACTTTGATTTTGATTTGAAACAAACGCCCATTGAGTTGATGAAATTTGAGGTGATGACGATTGTGTAGGAGGTTCAGCCCATGAAAGAGATAATCCCGTGCTCCTATACTTATTTTCCGTATTAGACGGAGTACCCCACCAATCAGGATTCATTTCGAATATTTAATGACGAATACCTGAATAAATCACACAAATCAAACAGTTAAGAATGAGTTACAAGTCTTCTGTTTAAAAATAATACAAGTATGTGACGAAAATAGTGGTTTTCGTCGCTGATATGTTTGACGAAGATGATTTATTTCGTTGCTGGAATGCTTTTGACGAAATTGGATGAGATTTCGTAGATGAAATGGTTTCGTTGACAAATGCGATTTCGTCTGGATACTGAAGTTGATTTCGTGAACAAATACAAGTGATTTCGTCAACTGAATGTAGGTGATTTCGTTGAAGCTTGATTTTGTTGACTGGATGAGATTTCGTTGACTGGATGAGTGATTTCGTCCAGACACACCTGATGGATTTCGTCCAGGATGATGTGGATGAAGATAGGAGTTTTCGTCCAGCAACACAAGTGTTTTCGTCCCAGATATTGAAGTGATTTCGTCTGGATGTAGGTGATTTCATTTGATGTTTGACGAAATCAGGCTTGGATTTCGTCCAGCATAAGTTTACAAGACATGTGATTTCGTCCAGCTAACATGTGATTTCGTCTGAAGACTGTTTTCGTCCAGTATAGTGTTTTCGCCCAGCTGATTTCGTTGACCAAATGACCAGACAAGTGAGATATTATGCAACAATTAAACAATTAAGATCATATCCTTCTGACACTAAAACCTTCTTTTTCAAACAACCATGCTTTTCAGACTTTTCTTACCAACTATCATGATGCAAATGTACACAAATGTCAAACAAGTGTATTTATTAATAACAACACAATAATTCAAACCACAATATAGATCAAAACCATAGATAATTCAAGAACACTTTGAAGATGGACAAGAACAACTTGAATATTCTGGCCAAGTTTTCACCAGACAAATTTTTCGAGTTCTATTTTTTTGCTAAAACTTTCAATAAAACACCCACAATAACATACTAGCATGTAATATAACAAGGTTTTATATGAACTAATAAGCAAAACAACAAGATTTTCAAGGATTTCAAACTATTTATAAAAACGATGAAAAATCAAGAACACAAACTTGGTTTTAACAAAGAATCGAGCCAATGCTCTGATACAAATTGTAGGTCCACCCGGAGGATCGAGTAACCTCTATTCCTGTTTTCCGACAAACCCGAAAGTGCGGAATCCAAACGGGTAAGTTAAACCAAGTTACGAACACGCAAGACACAAAGATTCAATGATTAACACACAATGTATTAATACTCTGAAACTGTTACAATGCAATGTTTACAAGATAAACCTATAAACTCTATGGTGTTTGTGTGTGTTCTCTCTGAAATCTATTCACACTTCCGTAACTGTGTTATGTCTGTTGTCTGTGTTTATATAGTAAAGTCCTCGACGAAAACATGAAGCCGACGAAAACAGATCGACGAAATCCAAGATCTGGATTTCGTCACATACCCTGATTTCGTCCCATTTGGTTTCACCAAAAAGGGATTTCGCCACTGTTGGACCTTCTGATTTCGTCCCACATGTTGGACCTTCTGATTTCGTCACACATGGACATGGGCTTCTGTCTTCATGTTGGGCTTCAGGGACTTCATCACATGTGATGGGGGCTTCATCATGGATTCTACCAATCAAACTAACAGACAACATAAACATAAGCTATACTAAATGCAGGAGCAATTACATCGAACGTCACGAAGTAAATCGCATACCGAGTCAAGACAGGAGGATGTCTTGACTACGGCCTTCACTTCGTAGCCGAGTCGAACCGAGCTTAGCCGTATCCACATAATATGTATCAACAAAACTAATCCAGACAATAAAAAAGTGTTTACCATAACCCCTAAGTTGCAAGTGTATGAATTATAATACCTTCCTAATGCGCAAATAAAGTAAGTTTTGATATTAGGATATACCAAGTTAACTGATAAAAAATTGACATTATATAATAATAGTTATATATATAATTTATAACAATTTAAAAAAATGAAATTTCTTATTATATAATTTCACAACAATTTATGGTAATACGACGAGAATAGGTCCAATGTTTTCCACCAGACTTGCCCTTCTCAACCTGAATAAATTACCCTCGCCCTATACGACGAGTAGGTATGATGTACTTCCAATGTTTGGCTGACGACCAATCACCGGCTTTTAATAAATTGGTCCTATAGGCGTGGTAGTATAGGGTTGACCTACAGGGCGTGTATAGTCCTGTACGTATCGTATAGGGCACCATGGGATGTCCAAATAAATGGGGGGGGGGGGGGGGGGGGGGGCTGTCCAAATAACCAATCCCTATTTTAGTTATGTATCATTGTATTTTAAATGTCTTTCAATAAATCACCAACAAAATATGGAACTTTAGGTTGAAACCGGCAGTACTGCGACATAATATGTTTTATGAATGATACGTTAGATGGACCTCTGAATGTTCGTTAACAATTAGATCTGGTGTTCGGATTAGAGGATGTTTTCGGTGGTAAATCACAATCAACAGTATATTTTTTTATATTAAATGGATATAAAACAAGAGAAAATCAAACATGAATTGTATGAAATATATGAGCGTAATAGGATACATAAGTCAACATCAACAATGAACGCATATTATATTAGAATTTGGATTGAATATGTTGAACGACCTTGCTCTCAACTTGAAAGGCCTTTGCAAGAATATCTCCAGCGATATCAGGGTTTGATCCAAACACAGCATTTGCAATTGTAATGACACCTGGATTTTGACTGCTCAGAGCAGCAATTGCAAGAGCGTAGCCATTTCCTATGTTTTGCTGGAAATGAATCAGACCTTCCGGGAACACGAACACATCGCCCTTCTGAAGTAGTTTTGTGAATAGACGATTTTCAGGGTTTGATGTGACAAAACCGACTAAAAGACTTCCTTCAATGACAGTCAATATTTCTGTGGCTCGAGGATGCGTGTGGGGAGGGTTAATGCCCCATGGAGCAAAGTCAATACGGGCCATGGAAATACCAAGGGTGTTGAGTCCTGGCAACTCTGCTACAGTCACAGCCGTCACATTAGACCCCACGTCATTCGTTGTGTTTCCCATTAGGTGGAGCCCTCTGAAGAGAAAATCATTTGCTTGCACAAGCTTTGCATCTTTGCAAACCACACCATTCACGAGTACTGGAAAACATAAATTGGAACTTTATTAACGACCTTGATAAATGTTGCCTGTAGGCTATAATCATATAAAGAATGCTTGCTGGAGCATTTACTGAGAAACTTTGACAATCGTACCTTTGCTATCTGGATCAGCAACACAGAAGTCTTGGAGAGGACTAGGGTCCGAAGCTAACGCAAGCGAACAAGCAAGCAACAAGAAGCCTGCTACAAGCAAACGTGACGTCATTTCTGAGAAGTGAAAACCTGTTTTTCAGTGAAATTAGCTAGCTCGGGAAATCTTTGCAATAAAGTACGTAACTTGTACATGTTTTTATAGTTAGCTTTGGGGATATAAGCAAGGATATGTTGTTCTCCCACTAATAAAAAAAAACATGTGGAAAGAGTAAAACCATGATAAAGTCATCAAATAGAAAACTTGTCATTTTCAAACTTTGTGCAGTTCAAAACTAGATAAAAGTCAGGCTCTTGTAGGTATGATCGATTCTTTCATTCTCATAGAAAGTAGTTGGCTTGTCCAGTTTTTATAATTGTGCATTGTTTGGGTCCAATCATTTACATACTTTACATAACTTTAATCTTAATTTTCTAATCCATTTCAATTAATCACCATGACTTTAATATTATAGTGGTTGAAATACGTCACTACAAGGCGTCCAAAGTAGAAGGAGTCATAAGTTGAATGGCTCACTCATAGAAATCTTCATGTATAGTGGTGTAAACCATGTTCTTCGGATAATGCAAATCAATTGAAAATGAACATACTGCGTGATTCATCAGTTGAGGTCACATATTTTTGTTTAAGCCCAACTGACTTTTAACCAATTTTATGTTTAATTACTAAAGACTACATACCTTTATGTATATCTAGACATCTTTTTTTTGTTAACCAATATTAACATTTTTATTTAACGTTATGTGACAATATGTTTCTAACCTTCTCAAATCTCTTTTCCCATAACCTTTCTTAAGAAATTTCAAATCTATATTTATGATATTTTAATGAAAAGTTTTATTATATTCTTTTACATAATAGTTTATTTTGTGACCTTTATGTTTTAGGTTCGATATGCTTTTTGTTGGTACACTCTATGTAGACGCGACTCGACCCGGTTCGATTCGGTTTGATTCGACTCGGTTAGGTTCGGCTCAAGCCCGACGTAGCGTCATTCCTCCGTCGTGCGCCCCAGAGTTCGACACGCGAAGCACGGAGAGCCGTGAACCAATTCCCGCTGACACATCACCATGACATCATCATGATGATGTCATGATGATGTCACATGTTTGACTAATCTTTACAATCTGAATTTTGAGAATTCATGTGTACGTATAGCATGTGCATTGTTTGGGCCAATCAACTTCTTTGGGAAGAAACTCTAGTGGGCCGAAACTCCTTTGGGCCGAAACCCATTATGTCAGCATGCATGTCGACGAAACCTGTGTGAGTTTCGTCGACTTTCAAGTTTCGGCAACCCCCCCCCCCCATGTTTCGTCATATATATCGACGAAACTCTTCAAGTTTCGTCGATATTGGAGGTTTCGTCGGGTCCATGAAGTTTGGTCTCTGATGTGGTTATATATACAGCAACTGGACAGAACACAGAGAGAGAGAGAGAGAGAGCTGAGAGTTTCATTTGTGTTTTTCAATGTAATATCTTTCTGTAACGAAACTCTGTTAATTCAATATACAACCGTTAAACTTTATATCTTTTTGTTGTGTTTATCTCTCGCTCGGTTTGTATCGTAACGTGGATTCCGCACTCGTTACGTATTCGAAACAGGATCTCGTAGTTGTCCGGCGATCCGAAAACGGACCTACACTTTTATCTTTAATGAATGGGCCGCCATTCAGTGCGGATGTAAGCACATGCTTGTTGGGTTGGTTAAGTTCTATTAACGAGAATTCTTATTCACTATTCTTAACACCAGGTCCTCCTGGCATGAATAAAATACTAAGGAAATTGGGACGAGTTTGGTATTCATTCTTGTTTTATCGGGATTGGTGGATAAATTACAACTTCACAAGATGTCTTTGGAAGGCCTCAGGCAAAGATTATTTTACGAGAACCAACAAAAAAACAACTCCATGAATTTAGTCCAATTTAATTACAGGAAGTCCATGACACAAAGTTTTTTCACAATAATTGTGAGTGTGATGGATCTAATATTTTCAAAAGCAGGGATAATAAACTAGGGACAATAAACTAATCCAGACAATAAAAAAGTGTTTACAATAACCCCTATGTTGCAAGTGTATGAATTATAATACCTTCCTAATGTGCAAATAAAGTAAGTTTTGATATTAGGATATACCAAGTTAACTGATAAAAAATTGACATTATGCAATAATAGTTATATATACAATTTATAAAAATGAAATTTCTTATTATATAATTTCACAACAATTAAAGCCTTTTCGATCACCTTCACATTTTGAAGTCGTTGTTTTGTTTCCTGTTCTTTAACAGTGCGTTTGTCAGTTTTTGGTGACACAGGACGACGTTGTTGGTGACCTTGTTCAGAAGGGGCTCTTTCTACAAAATTTGGTTTCGGAGAGTTTGTGCAATTTCTGATAATGTGGCCAAACTCCCCGCATTTAAAGCATGATCTCCTTTCAACAAAATTAGGAGATTCTGTTCGAGGACCTGACGTTGAATTTGTAGACCCCGAGGTACTAGCTTCACACCCGTTTGTGTGTTGGGTGTAATTGTTATCACTATTACGTTTCAAAATTTTGACCTTTTGAACAAACTCAGTATTGGATTTATTTTCAAAAGTCTCAACTTTATCAGTACCCTTGGAGGGCACAAATTTAACATCTTTGCATTTCTTCTTGTAACGAGCTCCTTTTGTTTTAGCCTTCGGTTGTGAACCTTTAGAATTTTGAGCTCGCTGTTGTTGTTGTTTACCCTTAAAAGCGATAGATTGTTGCTTCGTTGGAGATTTTTGATTTCCAAATTGTTTTCTAATTTCAGCTTTTGGAATAGGATCACATTGAGTTACAGAAACTCTCGGGATCGCTTTACCCAAAAACTTAGTTGTATTATCTTCAAACACTTTATCAATCAAGGATTGATTAACGTTTTTGATTGGAAAATCTTTGTCTGAATAAATTTTACTATCACCGACCAAAGTATACAACACGTTATCACTTTTAATGGTAGACACTGTCTTAGTGATAGGATCTATCTCTTGTTTAGCACAAGTTGATTGCACAGCAGGAGTAGGAGGATCACACAGAATGTGATTCTCAATAGGCACTTCTACTCCTTTCCTATCATTAAGAGATTTATCCTCATCACTCACATCTGATTCATCATCCGAAGAATCATAGTCCTCAACGGTTGGAGGACTTTGATTTGAAGCACATGATGACTTTTCCTTGCTATCAGATGAGCCCTCCGATGAATTTCCCGTTTTGAACCCTAAGCCAGTTGTAACTTCCTCATAATCAAGAGGTACATTTGGCTCAAAACGCGGCATTTCCTCCTCATCGGGCATCATGGTATAGTTGTGTCTCAAAGGAGGCGGACACGACTTATACCCAACGCCTTTAACATTACCCTTTAGTTGTTGAACGTCAATGACGTGATCAAGCACATATCGGGAGTTTGAGTAACTCTCCAATTTGAGCTTGATCGCCTCATATTCACATTTAGCCGTGGCCAACTCTTTCTTTGTTTCTTCAATGATATTAATATAGTTATTAATATCAATTTGTTTATTAAAAACAATTTTTGATAACTCAGAAACGCTTTTCTTAAGTGTCTCAATTAGTGATTTAAATTCTTTTTCCTGATGAGTTAGAGCCATGTTTGCTTCTTTGCATTTAGACAGTTCAATAACCAAACTCTGATTGTGACCATGAACCGTTTCAGATTCATGTTTAAGATTAGCACATTCATGTTTAATCTCTTCAAATTCATGTTTAAGATTAGCACATTCATGTTTCATATCAGCACAATCACTACATATGCTAGAAGTTTCAGATTTTACCTGACTTGTAGAAGCTGCGACATTATTAGGAATGTCAGTCTGGCAAGAGAAAGATCCATCTTTAGATAGGAACTTCTCCATTTCTTTTGAAGCAGCAGCAGCTTTCTTGATCAAGTCAGATTTCTCGTTAGCATCATTTGACAAATTATCAGCTTCAGAATCCACTCCTTCCTTCACATCTGATTTTGAACTGTAATCACTCACACCTGGGCCATCTTCATCAGTACTGCCACTATATCCTGAACTGTCATCATTTCCTGAAGATTCACCATCATTGACATTCTTGACAATTTCAGCATAAAACGCAGTTCCTCCATTTCCCAGTTGAGAGGTTGGTTGAGAAGCTTGTTGTTGGGTTTGTTGTGGAACAGCTTGATGAAAAGGAAGATAGGCGTTCAGATCGAATGGTCTTCCATAAGGATCTGTGAGAGGACCAGGGGGTTGTGTCGGTTTGGGTGGTGGAATACCGAAGTAGATACTTGGATCGAATTTAGGTTTTGAAAGGGCGTGAGCTTGAGCAATAACATGCGGTGGTGGAAGATAGGCACTTGGATCGAAAACCGGAGGAGGAGCTGATTGTGAAAACGGAAACGAACTCGACATTGAATTGTTATTTGCGAGTAATTACTCGAAAAACCAACTAAAACTAGTTTGATATGATTGTAAACCTTCTGTGAAAAAAAATTACTGGTTTCTCGACGAAACTCCAGGTCTTGGCGAAACTCTATGCTTGAAACACTATGTGACTTTGGCGAAACTCTTTTGTGAACCTCTTGATGACGAATCCTCATATTATGATAAGGCTCGACGAAACTTCTTGTGATTACGAAACCTGTTGTGTGAAATCTATGTTCGACAAAACCTTCGATGATTGAAATACAAAATGACCTTTTCTTTCAAACGAATCACATGTCACCACTGAATGAATTCATATGCAAATTTTGACTTAATTGAACCACAAAATTGAAATCTCATGAGCTGACACATGAAATACATCACGTGACTATGGGCCACAATCATTAATTCACATCACATTCAAAGTCACTAACTGATCTTACATGTATATGGCCGACATCATTTATATCTACTTAATTCTTATTGGGCCGCAACATCTAACACATATGGGCTGATGATGACATCTAATATGTATAATGAAAAGAATATAATAAAGCTTCGACGAAACTTCAACTCAAATTTGGCGAAACCTCTCTAATGACGAAACTTAGGGATCAACGAAATCTGATTTTGTGTGACGAAATCTGATTTTGTGTGACGAAATCTAATTTTGTTTGACGAAATCTATTTGACGAAATTGTAGGTTACGAACTTGACGAAATCTGATGTTTTGACGAAGACCCTTTGACGAAAATTGTGTTTGACGAACACCCTTTGACGAAAATACTGTGCGACGAACACTTGTTCTTTGACGAAAACCTACTGGTTGATCTTAGAAATTGATTTTGTCTCTTATGAATTTTGTCAACAAAGGGATAAGGTGTGAGATTTTCAAAGGAAACTTATCCAATCTACTGACACATGACACTCTTTTCAAACTACAACATGCTTTTCTGACTTACAAAGCTTCTTTTTCAACATACCATCATCATGAATGTACAATATTGTCAAACAATAGTATAATAATCAATATCACTTTAATTTAAACCACAGTTTTAGATCAAACACAAATATTTTTCAAGAACAGTTATGAACAACTTGAATACTGGATGAACTCTTATGAAGATTTCGGTCAAAAATTTCACCGGACAAACTTTCTGAACATGAATTTTGCATAAACTTTCAATAAAAACCAATTCCTAACATGCAAACATGCAATAAAACAGGGTTTCACTAAAAATTATAGCAAAACAAAACAATGTAAAACACTGATTTTTAATAAAATTTCCAGAAAAGATAATTTTTCAAATAAGAAAAATTTCTGAAAAAGATGAACACACTTGTTTCAAACAATAACAATGTTTGGTTTTAAACAAGGAAAAGAGCCTCTGATACCACTTGTAGATCCGTTTTCCTCGGAGGATCCAATACGTAACCTATCATAGTTTATCACAAACACTATCACGGGTGCGGAATCCCCGTGTGACGGTGCAAACCAAACACAATGTAAAACACACGTGTAACCAACGATTCAATATCTATTGATTAGGGATGAGTACAACCACAAACATATACAAACAATGTTTACAGACTCTCACTAAGTCTCTCTGTGCTCACTCATGACTAAAACTGTTAACATATGTGCTATATATACTGACCAACGACGAAAACCCATATGACGAAAACCATGTGTGACGAAATCAAGGATTTCGCCACACACATACTGACGAAAACAAAAGGGAGTTCACCATTCAAGATTGACGAAATCTAGGAGAGTTCGTCATGCATGGCATGGCATTTAGATTGTTAAGTATAGTCAAACTTATGACATCATCATGACATCATCACGACATCACTACGGTGATGTCATGGTGATGTGTCGGCGGGACTGGTCGGCGGCTCTCCGTACTTCGTGTGTCGATCTCTGGGGTGCACGGCGGAGGAAAGTCGCGACGTTGGACTTGAGCCGGACCTAACCGAGTCGAATCGAGTGGAGTCGCGTCCACATAAAATGTATCAACATTTTCCCATAACCTTTCTTAAGAAATTGCAAATCTATATATGATATTTTAATGAAAAGTTTTATTATATTCTTTTATATAATAGTTTATTTTGTGACCTTTATGTTTTAGGTTCGATATGCTTTTTGTTGGTACACTTTATGTGGACGCGACTCGACTCGACTCGGTTCGATTCAGTTCGGTTTGACTCGGTTAGGTTCGGCTCAAGCCCGACGTAGCGTCGTTCCTCCGTCGTGCGCCCCAGAGTTCGACACGCGAAGCACGGAGAGCCGCGAACCAATTCCCGCTGACACATCACCATGACATCATCGATGTCATGATGATGTCACCTGTTTGACTAATCTTTACAATCTGAAGTTTGAGAATTCATGTGTACGTATAGCATGTGCATTGTTTGGGCCAATCAACTTCTTTGAGAAGAAACTCTAGTGGGCCGAAACTCCTTTGGGCCGAAACCCATTATGTCAGCATGCATGTCGACGAAACCTTTGTGAGTTTCGTCGACTTTGATGTTTCGTCAAGGCCCCCCCATGTTTCGTCATATATATCGACGAAACTCTTCAAGTTTCGTCGATATTGGAGGTTTCGTCGAGTCAATGAAGTTTCGTCTCTGATGTGGTTATATATACAGCAACTGGACAGAACACAGAGAGAGAGAGAGAGAGAGAACTGAGAGTTTCATTTGTGTATTTCATTGTAATATCTTTCTGTAACGAAACTCTGTTAATTCAATATACAACCGTTAAACATTATATCTGTGTGTTGTGTTTATCTCTCGCTCGGTTTGTATCTTAACGTGGATTCCGCACTCGTTACGGTATTCGAAACAGGATCTCGTAGTTGTCCGGGGATCCGAAAACGGACCTACACTTTTATCTTTAATGAATGGGCCGCCATTCAGTGCGGATGTAAGCACATGCTTGTTTGGTTGGTTAAGTTCTATTAACGAGAATTCTTATTCACTATTCTTAACACCAGGTCCGCCTGGCATGAATAAAATACTAAGGAAATTGGGACGAGTTTGGTATTCATTCTTGTTTCATCGGGATTGGAGGATAAATTACAACTTCACAAGATGTCTTTGGAAGGCCTCAGGCAAAGATTATTTTAAGAGAACCAACAAATTATTTTAAGAGAACCAACAAAAAAACAACTCGATGAATTTAGTCCAATTTAATTACAGGAAGTCCATGACACAAAGTTTTTCCACAATAATTGTGAGTGTGATGGATCTAATATTTTCAAAAGCAGGGATAATAAACTAGGGACAATAAACTAATCCAGACAATAAAAAAGTGTTTACAATAACCCCTATGTTGCAAGTGTGTGAATTATAATACCTTCCTAATGTGCAAATAAAGTAAGTTTTGATATTAGGATATACCAAGTTAACTCATAAAAAATTGACATTATACAATAATAGTTATATATACAATTTATAAAAATGAAAATTTTTTTATATAATTTCAAAACAATTTAAACGAGAATAGGTCCAATGTTTTCCACCAGACTTGCCTTTCTCAACCTGAATAATATACCCTCGCCCTATACGACGCGTAGGTATGATGTACTTCCAATGTTTGGCTGACGACCAATCTCCGGCTTTTAATAAATTGGTCCTATAGGCGTCGTAGTATAGGGTTGACCTACACGGCGTGTATAGTCCTGTACGTCTCGTATAGGGCACCATGGGATGTCCAAATAACCAATCCCTATTTTAGTTATATATCTTTGTATTTAAATGTCTTTCAGTAAATCACCAACAAAATATGGAACTTTAGGTTGAAACCGGCAGTACTGCAACAGAATATGTTTTCAGTGGAGCCTCTGAATGTTAGTTAAGAATTAGATCTGGTGTTCGGATTAGAGGATGTTTTCCGTGGTAAATCACAATCAACAGTATATTTTTTTATATTAAATCGATATAAAACAAGAGAATCAAACATGAATTGTATGAAATATATGAGCGTAATAGGATACTTAAGTCAACATCAACAATGAACGTCTATTATATTAGAATTTGGATTGAATCTGTTGAACGACCTTGCTGTCAACTTGAAAGGCCTTTGCAAGAATATCTCCAGCGATATCACGGTTCGATCCAAACACAGCATTTGCAATTGTAATGACACCTGGATTTTGACTGCTCAGACGAGCAATTGCAAGAGCATAGCCATTTCCTACGTTTTGCTGGAAATGAATCAGACCTTCCGGGAACACGAAAACATCGCCCTTCTGAAGTAGTTTTGTGAATAGACGATTTTCAGGGTTTGATGTGACAAAACCGACTAGAAGACTTCCTTCAATGACAGTCAATATTTCTGTGGCTCGAGGATGCGTGTGTGGAGGGTTAATGCCCCATGGAGCAAAGTCAATACGGCCATGGAAATACCAAGGGTGTTGAGTCCTGGCAACTCTGCTACAGTCACAGCCGTCACATTAGACCCCACGTCATTCGTTGTGTTTCCCATTAGGTGGAGCCCTCTGAAGAGAAAATCGTTTGCTTGCACAAGCTTTGCATCTTTGCAAACCACACCATTTACTGGAAAACAGAAATTGGAACTTTATTAGCGACCTCGACAAATGTTGCCTGTAGGCTATAATCATATAAAGAATGCTTCCTGGAGCATTTACTGAGAAACTTTGACAATAGTACCTTTGCTATCTGGATCAGCAACACAGAAGTCTTGGAGTGGACTAGGGTCCGAAGCTAACGCAAGCGAACAAGCAAGCAACAAGAAGCGTGCTACAAGCAAACGTGACGTCATTTCTGAGAAGTGAAAACCTGTTTTTCAGTGAAATTAGCTAGCTCGGGAAATCTTTGCAATAAAGTACGTAACTTGTACATGTTTTTATAGTTAGCTTTGGGGATATAAGCAAGGATATGTTGTTCTCCCACTACTAAAAAAAAAAAAAAACATGTGGAAAGAGTAAAACCATGATAAAGTCATCAAATAGAAAACTTGTCATTTTCAAACTTTGTGCAGTGCAAAACTAGATAAAAGTCAGGCCCTTGTCCAGTTTTTATAATTGTGCATTGTTTGGGTCCAATCATTTACATACTTTACATAACTTTAATCTTAATTTTCTAATCCACTTCAATTAATCACCATGGCTATAATATTATAGTGGTTGAAATACGTCACTACAAGGCGTCCAAAGTAGAGTCATAAGTTGAATGGCTCACTCATAGAAATCTTCATGTATAGTGGTGTAAACCATGTTCTTCGGATAATGCAAATCAATTGAAAATGAACATACTGCGTGATTCATCAGTTGAGGTCACATATTTTTGTTTAAGCCCAACTGACTTTTAACCAATTTTTTGTTTAATTACTAAAGTACTTCATACCTTTATGTATATCTAGACATCTTTTTTTTTTTGTCAACTAATATTAGCATTTTTATTTAACGTTCTGTGACAATATGTTTCTAACCTTCTCAAATCTCTTTTCCCATAACCTTTCATAAGAAATTTCAAATCTATATATATGATATTTTAATGAAAAGTTTTATTATATTCTTTTATATAATAGTTTATTTTGTGACCTTTATGTTTTAGGTTCCATATGCTTTTTGTTGGTACACTTTATGTGGACGCGACTCGACTCGGTTCGGTTCGACTCGGTTAGGTTAAGTTCGGCTCAAGCCCGGCGTGGCGTCATTCCTCCGTCGTGCGCCCCAGAGTTAGACGCGCGAAGCACGGAGAGCCGCGAACAATTCTTGCTGACACATCACCATGACATCATCATGATGATGTCATGCTGATGTCACATGTTTGACTAATCTTTACCATCCGAATTTTGAGAATTCATGTGTACGTATAGCATGTGCATTGTTTGGGCCAATCAACTTCTTTGGGAAGAAACTCTAGTGGGCCGAAACTCCTTTGGGCCGAAACCCATTATGTCAGCATGCATGTCGATGAAACCTTTGTGAGTTTCGTCGACTTTGAAGTTTCATCAAGGCCCCCCCATGTTTCGTCATATATATCGACGAAACTCTTCAAGTTTCGTCGGGTCCATGAAGTTTCGTCTCTGATGTGGTTATATATACAGCAACTGAACACGTGACATCCTTTTTCTCTGTTTGCGTGTCAATGATGTGATCCAACACATATCTAGAGTTTGAATAACTGTCTAGCTTAAGCCAGATCGCCTCACTTTCACACTTTGCACAGGCTAATTCCTTTTGCATGATCTCAAGACGATCGATATAAGAGTTTATGTCAGTTTGTTTTCTTAAAACCATTTTTGTCAGCTCGGTTTTATCTTTTCTTAAATTTGCAACCACTGTTTTAAACTCCTTTTCATGGTTTTCATAAAACATGTTAGCCTCTTTGCATTTCGAAAGATCCACTATCAACTTTTGATTGTGGATATATGTCACTTCATATTTGTTTTGCAAAGCCTAATGTTTGCTTTGCATATCACACCACTTAGCATCTAATGAAACATGTTTGTTTTGCAAGTCAGACAATTCAGCATTTAAAGCATCATGTTTGCTTTGCAACTCTGACATATTAGCATCTAAATCAGCACATTTATCACTTAAGCTAGCACAATTATCACAATTAACAACAGTTGGTTCATCGACCCATACCTGGCTTGATGAACTGCCGCCATTAGCCATAAAGGCTGAATGAAGAGAATAAGAAGAATAAGCAGCTTGATCCACTAGAATAGATCTTCTATCATTCCCTACTGCAGCTTCTCCTAACAATTCATCAATATCCGCATCGATTCTCCCACTAGATACATCATCAGAATAATCTTCGCCTGAGGTTGAGATTTCCTCATCTGAACTCCTTGAATAACCAGAACTCTCTTCATCTGAAGATTCACCACCAATGGCAGAAGATTCTCCACCACTGGTGTCACGGCCCCCAACCCGGTTTGACCCGTTTCAAGAGCTGCGGGACAGAAATCCCGTGGTATTTAATTAACAGCGGAATTTTCTTCAGGATCTTTTTAAAACTGAAATATTTCCCGATTATTTTATTTCACAATTCGGGATAAAACCCGGTAACTTACAATATTGAGATTTCACGAAGAAATCTTTTATTTTACAAAACATGTTTCTTTATTTATTGCTGAGCCACTTCCTTAAGCTGATAGTGCTTCACGGCACTTTTCTTGGATCACAACAGATCACCTGAAACATGTTTGAAAAAGGTTTTGTCAGCGGGAAATACTGAGTGAATCATTCTATTTACTAAAACGACACGTTTGTTATAATTTACAGTATTAAGAGCGATTACAATGTTTCTGATATCAAACCAACTACCCACGGTATTTGTCACTCGACCGGATCTGTGACTATGGTCATATCCCCCATTGGCTGCCCCAATGGTGACGATTATCAAGTAATGTATACAAAACCCCACATACCGGCTGTAACTTGGTGATTACAAAGACTTAATCCCAGTGATTAAAACTTTGAAATAAACATGCTTTTTGTAAATAGATTTGATAAAAAGAGAATGACTCACATTGCAGATTTAACAGAGCTTATTCTACTGATTAGCCTCGATAACCTAGTTTAAATAATCAAGCACACAAACTAGGTTAGTAACTTAATACAGCATTTACGACAACTCACGAGATTACAACCTTCACAACGAATGACAAAGTGCGATACTTAAACATCCATCGATTAATCGACGAATGACATAGCATAAACCCTAATGTGGGCAGCACTTAAACATCCATTGGATAGTTTAATCAATCGGACATTGAATCGTAGCAGCGATCGAGTTATTACCTTGAATTGTGGCAGCACTTCGTGATCAGTGTGTGTTTTGGAACTGTTTTGATTATAACTCAGCGTATAATTTGAAATTGAACGTCGAACGAACACTCAATTGCATGAAACAGACTGTCCTATTTATACGTGAAATTGACATCTCCCGCGTGTCGCGGAAGATGTCGTGGACCCTGTCGCGACTCGCCTGGGGTGACGACCTACCCTAGGGTAGCCTTGTCACTAGTATAGGCCTGCTGAGTCGATTTCGTGTTATTTTGAATTTTTGACAACGTTTTCTATAGATAACTCTAACTAGGGTTTACCCGCCCCCCCCCCCCCCCCTTAGTTTTAGGGGCCCTAATCCTGATTCCAAATGTTCTGAAAAATTTAGGGTTTGTGCAGAATCACTTGGGTTTCTCAATTAGGGTTTCCTATTGGACAATTTAATTAAATAATTATGAGTTTTGATGAGAGTTGTTACATTCTCCCTACCTTAATAAAAATCTCGTCCTCGAGATTTACTGGAATAAGTGAGGATATTTTCGCTTCATTTCTGATTCCAGCTCCCAAGTGTATTCAGCTCCTCTCTTTGAATCTCATCTGACTTTGACTAAAACTAATCGTTTGTGCTTGAGAAACTTGATCTTTCGATCCTCAATTTGAAGAGGTTTCTCAACAAATTTCAACTTTTCGTTTACCTCTATATATCTCGAAGAGGTACTACTAGTGATTCATCTGATAAGCATTTCTTGAGATTGGATACATGAAATACATCATGTACTCCTGATAATTCTTCTGGTAGTTGTAAACGATAAGCAACTGGTCCTATACGTTGGATCACTGAAAATGGTCCTACGTACCTTGGACTTAGCTTTCCTTTCTTTCCGAATCTGAATACTCCTTTCCAAGGAGAAACTTTCAATAGTACTTTGTCTCCAACTTGGAATTCTAACGGCTTGCATCTATTGTCTGCATAACTCTTCTGGCGATCTCGAGCCGTCTTCAGTATTTCCTTGATTTGAGTAATCTTATCAGTCGTCTCTTGCACTATTTCAGGACCTGACAATTGACCTTCTCCTATTTCTGCCCAACAAACTGGAGTTCTGCATTTTCTTCCGTATAGTGCTTCAAATGGGGCGGTTTCAATACTTGAATGATAGCTATTGTTATAGGAGAATTCAATTAATGGTAAATGATCATCCCAATTTCCACCAAAATCTATTACACATGCTCGGAGCATGTCTTCTAGAGTTTGGATCGTCCTTTCACTTTGTCCGTCTGTTTGGGGATGATATGCAGTACTCAGATTTAATCGAGTTCCCATAGCTTGCTGGAAACTTTTCCAGAAATGAGAAGTAAAACGACTATCCCTATCCGAAACAATGGAGAGTGGAACTCCATGTAAGGATACAACTTCATCTACATACAATTTAGCCAGTCTTTCCATGCTAAAGGTTTCTTTCATAGGTAAAAAGTGAGCTGATTTGGTTAATCGATCCACAATTACCCAAATCGCATCATTACCTTTTCTTGTTTTGGGTAACTTAGTAACAAAATCCATTGTTATAAGTTCCCATTTCCATACCGGCATTTCTAATTGTTGTAGTAACCCTGAAGGTTTCTGATGTTCTGCCTTAACTTGTGAACAGGTAAGACATTTAGAAACATATTGTGCTATGTCCTTTTTCATTCCTATCCACCAAAAGTTCTTTCTTAAATCTTGGTACATCTTATTGTTTCCTGGGTGCATAGTATACCTAGATTTATGAGCTTCTTCTAAAATCTTAGGTCTTAAGTCTCCCTGCTTAGGTACCCAAATTCTATTTTTGTGGAATCTCCAAACTCCATCTACTCCTTGTTCTAATTCTTTGATTCGTCCTTTCATTCCTTCAGCATCATCCTTGATTGCTGTAGTTTGAACATTCTTCAATTGTTCCATTAAATCTATTTGTAGATTTATTCTGAGAGCACGTACCCGTCGTTGTTTCTCATAATACTTACGACTTAAGGCATCTGCAACTACATTTGCCTTTCCTTCGTGATACTGAATATCACAGTCGTAGTCACTTAAGATTTCCATCCATCTCCTTTGCCTCATGTTTAACTCTTTTTGCCCAAATATATATCTTAAACTTTTGTGGTCTGTGTAAACAGTAAATTTACTTCCGTAAAGATAATGTCTCCAAATTTTAAGGGCAAAAATTACGGCTCCTAATTCTAAATCATGAGTCGTATAGTTTTCTTCATGCTTTTTCAATTGCCTTGAAGCATATGCAATCACCTTTTTGCGTTGCATAAGCACACATCCATATCCTAATTTTGAAGCATCACAATATACCTCAAAATCTTCAGTTCCTTCTGGTAAGGCTAAGATTGGTGCATTTGTTAATTTCTGCTTCAAAATTCTAAAGGCTTCTTCTTGCTTAGATCCCCATTCAAACTTAACCGCTTTACAGGTTAACTTAGTTAATGGTACGGCTATCTTGGAAAAATCCTTAATAAACCGTCTATAATACCCAGCTAAACCTATAAAACTTCTTATTTCCATTGCTGTTTGTGGAACCTTCCATTTGGTAATTGCCTCTATCTTAGCAGGATCTACGTGAATACCTTCGTGATTCACCATGTGTCCTAAGAATTGCAATTCCTTTAACCAATATTCACACTTCGAGAATTTGGCATAAAGCTTTTCTTTTCTTAACAAAGTTAAGAGTGCATGAAGGTGTTCACAATGCTCTGTCTGACTTTTGGAATAAATAAGTATATCATCTATGAAGACAATTACAAATTTATCCAAATATGGTTTACAGATCCTATTCATCATGTCCATGAATGCAGCAGGTGCATTTGTTAACCCAAAGGGCATGACTGTAAACTCATAATGACCATACCTAGTTCTGAAAGCAGTTTTAGGTATGTCTTCTTCTTGTACCTTCAATTGATGATATCCGGAGCGTAAATCTATCTTAGAAAAATATCTAGCCCCCTGAAGTTGATCAAATAGATCATCAATCCTAGGTAATGGGTATCGATTCTTAATTGTAACCTTATTCAATTCTCTATAATCGATACACATTCTCATTGAACCATCCTTCTTCTTTACAAACAACACTGGCGCTCCCCAAGGGGATGAGCTAGGTTGTATGAATCCTTTACTTAGTAATTCATCTAATTTCTTTTTCAGTTCTAACATTTCTGTAGGTGCTAACCGATAAGGTGCCTTCGCTATCGGTGTAGTTCCTGGAATTAGATGAATCCTAAATTCTACTTCCCTATCTGGGGGTAATCCTGGTAACTCTTCTGGAAATACATCTGGATATTCAGAGACTACTGGTATTTCCTTAAGATCTTTACCCTTAGTGCTAATGATTACCGAAATCATATACACTCTTCCTTGTTTTCGTTCATAATTAGCAACTTTCATTACTGATATGAACTTCATGGACTTACGTGGTTTATTTCCTGTAATCCTAATTATTTCTCCGGTGGGTGATTGAATTTCTATGGAATTCTGAACACAAAGGATTCTAGCATGGTTGGCTACTAACCAATCCATTCCTAATACAACATCAAATTCAGCTAAATTCATCGGTAATAGGTTTGCAGAGAATTTATGTCCTAAAAGTTCTATGTTTTCTTCTTGCAAAACTTTATCTATTTTAACTGAATTTCCGTCTGCTGTTTCAACTGTAAAAATCTGCCTAATATTGGTTGAAGGTAAATTGAGAGCTTGGCAGAATGAAGTATTTATAAAACTTTGGTTTGCACCAGAGTCAAATAATACTTTGGCGTAAATGTTGTGAACTAAGAACGTACCCGCTATCACATCTGGGATGAGTTCTGCTTCTTGAGTGGTCAGCTGAAATGCCCTAGCATTCTTTTTAATAGTTCCGTCGGTCGCCTTGGTTTTGTTGTCTGCTGGTTTGCCCAATTTAGGACATTCTATTTTATAATGTCCATTTTCTCCACAGTTATAGCAAACTATTGTTTTCTTTCTGCAGTTTTCTTCCCGATGTCCTACAACTTTGCAAAAATTGCAGGTTATATCACATCTTCCATAATGTTTCTTCTTGCATTTCCTGCAGAATGACGGAGTTGAAAATTGCCCAGTTCCTTTTCTCTTGAAGCTGTTATTATTACCCGTACGGAATCCTTGGGTAATTTTCTGAGCTAATTCCTTCTTCCTGTTTTCATCTTGGGTGCGTACTAGCCACTACAAAGAAGTTCCGGGAGTTACGTTCTTCTTAGCAAGAATTATTGCAGTAGGATAATGGCTAGGAGGATTTGAAAGGCATTATGAATTGGGAGGGATTGGTCGACGAAATATGAATCGGAGGTATTAGCTAATTCCACAGCATCGTCAATAGTGCGAGGTCTCGCAGCTTTAACAATATTGCGAATTTCACTAATCAGTCCCCAAATGTAGCGAGAAATGAGTACCGGTTCTGGCGAAGCCAGCGTTGGTACCACTCTAGCATATTCAAAGAATGTCGAAGTATAACTGCGACAATCTACACCCATCATCCTATGATTTAGGAACTTATTTGTCATTTGTTCCTTTTCATACTCTGGACAGAATTTTCTTTCTACAAAACCCTTAAATTCTTCCCAAGTCATAGCATAAGCTATTATTCTTCCTTTTAATTGTAACACAGTGTTCCACCATTCGAGTGCTCCTTTTTTGAAGAGATTTGATGCGTACATGACCTGATCATCTTTAGCACACTTACTTATTGCAATGACTGCTTCGGTTTTCTCTAACCAACGTAGTGATGCAGTTGCTCCTTCATTGCCTGCAAATTCAGTAGGTTTACAAGCAAGGAATTCTTTGAAAGTGCAACCAGGCGTTGCAGTTTTCATTTTCTTAGGAAATGGAGCTTGATGTGGTTTTGCATTATGATTGATATTATCATTGCCTCCGTTTACACTATTACTGAAGTTATCTTCAGAAATACGTTTACTCGGAATAATTGGTTGCGGTTCAATTGGATTCTTTATAGCAGCAACGAATGCTGGAATAGCATTAGCTATCCCTTGAGCAACAATATTTTCGATATCTTGTCTAGTCATATATTGATCTCCTGGATGTTGCTCAGACTGATTAACCTCATTTACTGGTTCGTTACCAATGTTTGACATCTGATAATAAATTTTATATAAATAATTAGTATAAATACAATTATAATAAAACATTTTGCACATAATCACATTAACATGTATAACCAAAATTTATCAATTTCCCAAGTTTCATTTCTATATATATATTATATTATGCCTCGTACACACGATTATCATACAACGTTTTATTGTTAAGTTATTTACACATACTGGTTATTATGATTATTTATTAACACATATTCCTGCAAACTCCCATTATCTGGTTAGCTAATTTCTTAAAAACGACGTTCCCTTTCGTCATACTTCCAAGTAACTCATTCTCCTACATCCCTAATTCGATTTCCTGCATCAATTAACTCTTCGCCCCAGAGGCGAAGTTCAGTCAGATTCTCCGGGCTCATAGTTGGGTATAGTGGAGGTTCTGGGTCAACTTGTGGGAAAAATGTATCAGGATTGTTTAAAAGATTTTGGTATTGCCAATCAGTTGTCCACCATTCATCTAATTCTACTGGTAGTGGTTGAGGTTGGACAATAGGATCTGGAATAGCAGGTTCCAGATTGATTGGGATTGGAGCTTCTAATGGGTAACTGAAAAGATCTTCTTCAGTAAATATAAGGTTTGGATTAGCTGCTTCAAGGTTTCCATCGGCAGGTCCGATGAGGTCACTCATTACTAGTTTATGATCTAAAACATCCCAGGGAGTCATTTTCTGTTTCTGTCTAGAACTTTCCCCGACTTCTCTTTCTGGTTGCTTAAAACCCTTCTCAGTTTCTATCTCTATTTGATTAATATTTTCCTAAATTTCTATCCCTTTTCCTTTGTCTTTTGGTTCTTCAGTTTTGGTAACCTTTCTTGTTGCTGGCTTTTTCCTACGTACACGCCTCCAGCCCACGAATCTGCTACTTTTCTTGGGTTAGGTTTTGCCAGTGGTTTGGATTGAAATTCCATGGGTTCTTTATCAGCGAAGTAACCAGTGAATTCCTTGGAAACTTCTATCTTAACGGGATAGATGTTAAGATTTTCTAAACCTTCAGATATCTCATTCATGCTGTTTAGCATATATGCAAAATACATACCAAATGTTAAAATAAAATAACAAAATTTTATAGATAACCCGTAAATATTATTGCATACATAAAACAACTAACAAGTAAATTATACTACGATTTACTGTAACTTATTTATTTACTAAATAAGGTTTCTGGGAAATAAGAGTGCGAAAACTTTTGAGTATTTAGAGATTTGCATTTTCTGCTACTGTGGCTAACATATAAAGATTTGCCCATTTCTCATCTAATTTGTCCTCCCAAGGTGATTTATTGATTAAATCCTGGGTTTCTTGTTTAACTTTCTTCTCTCGGTTTTTCCTTATTTCCTCCTGACTTTCCTAATAATCAAACTTCTTTTATTAGGAGAAAGTGGTTCCTCGTAATGTGCCTTACGGACAAATATTCCTTCTTCAGGAATTACATAAGGTTTTGTTTGGGATGAACTTCCCTTCACGTTGGATGACCTATCTAGTTTAAGATAGATATTTGACAGCTTTTGTTTACCCATACTGTAATTAACAAATAATCAGTTAATAAAACACATAATCACATAATTGGCAATCAGTAAAATTAAGTATTTCTAAATACTTAATAGGCTTAGATCAGTGGCTCTGATACCACCCTATTTCTGTCACGGCCCCCAACCCGGTTTGACCCGTTTCAAGAGCTGCGGGACAGAAATCCCGTGGTTTTTAATTAACAGCGGAATTTTCTTTAGGATCTTTTTAAAACTGAAATATTTCCCGATTATTTTACTTCACAATTCGGGATAAAACCCGGTAATTTACAATATTGAGATTTCACGAAGAAATCTTTTATTTTACAAAACATTTTCTTTATTTATTACTGAGCCACTTCCTTAAGCTGATAGTGCTTCACGGCACTTTTCTTGGATCACAACAGATCACCTGAAACATGTTTGAAAAAGGTTTTGTCAGTGGGAAATACTGAGTGAATCATTCTATTTACTAAAACGACACGTTTGTTATAATTTACAGTATTAAGAGCGATTACAATGTTTCTGATATCAAACCAACTACCCACGGTATTTGTCACTCGACCGGATCTGTGACTATGGTCATATCCCCCATTGGCTGCCCCAATGGTGACGATTATCAAGTAATGTATACAAAACCCCACATACCGGCTGTAACTTGGTGATTACAAAGACTTAATCCCAGTAATTATAACTTTGAAATAAACATGCTTTTTGTAAATAGATTTGATAAAAAGAGAATGACTCACATTGCAGATTTAACAGAGCTTATTCTACTGATTAGCCTTGATAACCTAGTTTAAATAATCAAGCACACAAACTAGGTTAGTAACTTAATACAGCATTTACGACAACTCACGAGATTACAACCTTCACAACGAATGACAAAGTGCGATACTTAAACATCCATCGATTAATCGACGAATGACAAAGCATAAACCCTAATGTGGGCAGCACTTAAACATCCATTGGATAGTTTAATCAATCGGACATTGAATCGTAGCAGCGATCGAGTTATTACCCTGAATTGTGGCAGCACTTCGTGATCAGTGTGTGTTTTGGAACTGTTTTGATTATAACTCAGCGTACAATTTGAAATTGAACGTCGAACGAACACTCAATTGCATGAAACAGACTGTCCTATTTATACGTGAAATTAACATCTCCCGCGTGTCGCGGAAGATGTCGTGGACCTTGTCGCGACTCGCCTGGGGTGACGACCTACCCTAGGGTAGCCTTGTCACTAGTATAGGCCTGCTGAGTCGATTTCGTGTTATTTTGAATTTTTGACAGCGTTTTCTATAGATAACTCTAACTTGGGTTTACCCCCCCTTAGTTTTAGGGGCCCTAATCCTGATTCCAAATGTTCTTTAAAAAATTTAGGGTTTGTAAAGAATCACTTGGGTTTCTCAATTAGGGTTTCCTATTGGGCAATTTAATTAAATAATTATGACTTTTGATGAGAGTTGTTACAACTGGCGTGATTCAAATCCTTAGCAGTTTCAGCAAAACAAGGTTTTCCTCCCTGATTACTAATGCCTAATTGCATTGACCAGTCGCAACCTTCATTTATTTGCACCACAAGAACTTGATTGGTGTTTGATGGTCCTGCTTGATTGTTTGCAGTGACCAAGGTGCGATCGACATTCCTGGTTTGATTCTGATTCTGTTGGTTGCCTTGACCTCTGAAAGGATTTTGGTTCCCATGATGTGCTGGCTTTGTGCATTCCCTCTTGAAGTGACCACGTTCACCACAATTAATGCACTTGACGGATTGCTTATGGAACCCATACTTGGTATCTTTCTTGCTTTCCAAGCTGGTTCTACCCGTCTGTTCCATGAAGGCTTTAGCTCGCCTAACACCACTAGCGAAAGACCATTTGATGTCCATCATATCCATCTCTTCTTTATCGATCTGCTGATAATCTTCTTGAGTTAGATTGATGTTTCCGATCTGCCCTGCAATCAACCCACAATATGAGCTCACCAATGTGTTTAGTATCTCCATATGATCTTTAGCTACTTCAACGCTAACTTTGGAGAAGTTTGACGTGTCAAGCTGTACTGTCTATGAATTTGATGGCTGTCCAGCAGATGATGTGCTTCCATAACAAGCTTGTTGTTGAGCAGGAAGTGGATTCCCATACAAATCAGTTGCTACGGTAGATGGCCGATAGCTTTGCTGTTGTGGGGCTGGTTGTAGTGGATTTCCATACAAGTCTGTGGTTGGAGCTGGCTTTAGAGGAACTTGTATCAGATTGCCATATAAATCTGTGCTTGTGACGAACGCCGTTTGAATTGGAGCATGTGAGGCAGGTCTTGCAGAAGTGCTAGAAGCTCCATAATACATATCAGGATTTTGTCGCACTGGAACCCTTTTCTCCTTTAGGGTTTCTTCCTGATCTTTGTTCTCCAAGAGCTGAACGAAGTCATTGATGTTTGTCGTAGCAAATGTGCCATTGTATTTCAGAATTTCCAAGAAACCATTCCATTGAGGTGGCAGTGCATCGGCAAACTTTGTGACAACCTCTGCTGGAGTTGTTACTACCCTATAATTACTCAATTCAGTCAGCAAGTGATAAAATCGACTTGTCATATCTCCCAAAGATTCATTTTCCATACAAGTGAAACCATCAAACTCCTTCTTGAGTAAATCATGTCGCAATTGACGTGACTTTTCATTTGCTAGACCCCTTATCTTCAATGCATCCCACAATCGCTTTGACGTCTTGAAGCTGACAAACTGATGATATATATATCCTTGCTCAACGCCTGAGTCAGAATAGCATATGCTTTCTTTTCTAAATCATATGCCTTCTTCTCGTCTTCCGTAAGATTTGCAAATGTCGCGGCAGTTGAAGCGGCAACCTCAAGAGCTTGATCGAAATATGTAGTAAAACATAACCACAATTCCGTGTTTTGCCCAAGGACATACGTATAGAATCTATCTACTCGTCCAGGATATTCATTTATGTGTAACTGTTTCGGTTGGCGATTTAGACTTCCGCTCTCGCTTTCGCTTAGAAGTATACTTTGAATACTTGGAGTTTGATTTGAAACAAACGCCCATTGACCTGTCGAAATTGGATTCGCTTGCGAAGATGCGGTTGCGGGAGATTCGGCCCATGATGGCGACAAACCCGTGCTTCTATACATGCTCTCCGTATTAGATGCGGGTGCGGGAGATTCGGCCCATGATGGGGATAAACCCGTGCTTCTATATTTGCTCTCTGCATTTGACGGAGTACCCCACCAATCCGGATTCATTTTGGATGTATAATGATGAAAACCTGCTTAAATCACTCAAATCAAACAGTTTAGTGTGAAATGAAAACCTTCTGTTTAAAAATATCACAAGTATGCGACGAAATCTAAAGGTGTTCGTCCAAGACAACAATGACGAAAACAATAGTACTGATTTATTCACAGGGCCTGACACTCAACTCAAATTTTCAAATTATAACTGACAATGATTGAATATAATTGGGCCGATGTTAGTAGACTTTTAACAAACTTTCACCTCTTCACGTGAACAACAATTATTAAAATCTAAAACATCCAAGTGAATATGTCAGACATGCTCTAAAATCAAATATCAATTTAACCTCAAACAATTAATAGATTGAACTGATTGTACCGATGACTATTTAGAGCATTTGAATAAACGTGGGCCGATGACAGTTGTTGGACTAATATCATTAATACAATTCACATGCACACTCAGTCATTACTTCACATGGGCCGACAACCGTCGTTGCAACATAGAATATGATTGGGCCATAAGCTTTGATTGTAATGTGATGAAATTAGGTGTGACGAAATCAGGTAGAGTTCGTCCAAGATATGTTTGACGAAGATGGTGATTTCGTCGCTGTGATTAATGGTGATTTCGTCGAAGACACAAATGTTGATTTCGTCCCGAAACGATTTCGTCCAGAACCGATTTCGTTGAAAATGTAATTTCGTCTAAATGTAATTTCGTGACAAATGAGAAGGCCTGTAAGATATTTTCACAAAATAAAATCTTATCCTTCTGAAAAGTTGGTGACCAAATTTCAACAGACCATGCCTTACTTTCTCTGATGTAGAAGCTCTTTTTTCAACAACAAATCATTTGTGTGCCACAAAATTCAAACAATGATATTATAATTGACAACAATAATTCATAACACAAACAAATTCAGATTTTTAAGATCAAACACAGAAACCTCATGAAGAACACTTGAAGGTCTGATGAACTTGATGAGTTTTCCGGTTACAAGAAAATTTCTGAACACAAATTATTGCACAATGTTTCAATAATAACCTTATCCTAACATGTATAGATGAGGTATAACAAGGTTTTTATAAAAACAAGAAACAAAACATCATGATTTTCACGATTCAAAAGCTGTTTTTCAGAAAGTGTATGATCTTTAAAATCCAAAATACAAGAAAAACACTTAAAAATCTTTAAAATCACAAGAAAACACTTGGTTTTAACACGGAATCGAGCCAATGCTCTGATACCAATTGTAGGTCCACCCGGAGGATCGAGTCAACCTCTATTCTTATTTTCCGACGAACCCGAGAGTGCGGAATCCAAACGGGTAAGTTAAACCAAGTTACGAACACGTAAGACACAAGATTCAACGATTAACACTCATTGTATTAATGCTATGAAACGGTTACAATGCGGTGTTTACAAATGGTCTCTGTAAACTCTTAGTGTGTGTGTGTTTTACAGTGTGTTCGCTCTGAAATCTATTCAAACTTCTCAGTCTGTTATGTCTGCTGTCAGATGTATATATAGTAACATGTCGACGAACTCCCGTTGTTGACGAAATCCCTCGGCGAACTTCCAAGGTCTCAACGAAATCAACAGATTTCGTCACATGTGGGATTTCGCCACATTAGTCTTCGGCCCATGTGAAGGTTTCGGCCCAAGTGCTTTGATTGGCCCAACTACCATGCATGTATGTATGAATTCTTTTTCGGATGTCGCTTCTTAGTTTGCTTTCCTTTAAGAAGAACACCATTCACTAATTCATTCGACACCAAATGATTCATTTTCCGTAAGTGAATGTGACCCATACGTCTGTGCCAAGAGATTGAGTCTTTTTCTGTGGATTTGCTAATAAAACAAGTTGCTTGTGCAGTCGTTGTTATTGCTTGGCTCATATCAAGGACATATAAATCATTTATCCTTGGAGCTGATAAGAGAATCCATTCTTTTGGAATCTTGAAGCCGGGTTTCAGCACATAACATCCATTTGCGTTAAACTGTTTATCACATATTTGTGAAACGCTGAGAAGATTGTGATCAAGCTGTTGTACAAAGTTGATCTTGTCAAAACTTATAACCCCGTTAGATACCATTCCTTCACTAGTAATATATCCGCCTTTATCTCCAGTAAAAGCAACATAACCTCCTCTAATAGATTTAACGTCGTAGAGAAGCTTCATGTCACCGGTCATGTGCCTGGATGCCCCACTATCAACAATCCTATGACTGCTGAAAGTTCCTCCTGGAACACCCTGCACATGTACTCACATGATTAGTTGGAGATGGGGACCCAAGCCTTTGTGGTCTTGTATCTTCCATTTTCATCAACGTGAGTTACTTGAACTTCTCGATGTTGTGGAAATTGTTATGTTCCCCCTGATTCAGTAACCATTTTTGGTTTCCAGGTCTGTTTTGTTTTACCAGTTTTATTCTTTAAAATCTTAACTTCATGATTGTCTGAAGTTTTTGAATTGTCTGGTTTGACAGAAACAGATGTTTTGTTAACCACGTCGGTTTTAATTGCTTTTTCAATTTTCTTGACCTGTTGGCGTTTCTGTTTCTTTTCCCTTTCTTTTACAAGACGGGGATCTGGTTTTGATGAAACAGATTGCTTGCGGTCAATTTGGTCACGGGGATCATCAACTTTGGCTTTTTGTTTATGAAGATATGAACAATTACGGTCTTTGCCAAAACGGTTTCTGATTTCTGTTTAAAGCTTTAGATAAGTATTTTACCACAATTATCGATATTGTTGTCCACCTAAGCTCAACTTATCAGATGTAATCATAATTAGGAGATATGATTTACGGTAAGAATTATACTTACTTGTCGGTGTTCATCCACTCACGACACATTCCCGTATCAAGGTATGCACGAGAGTTCATCTTACCGGTGAGTATACTGCTTATCATCCGTTTGACCGTATAAAAGATGTGAGAAACTCACTTATTTGATTGAAAACAAGCCCTATGTGATAGAATCACTTATTTATGAGGAACTTGATTTTCAGATGCATGAAGGGCACATGAGCAAGTCCGTGAACAGGTTAGTACTTTCATACAGCAAAGAGAAGAACTTGACTCCCAGATAAATGTGATATATTATCACTTGTTTTGTTGGACATGTGATTGTTGATTACTTATTGAGGTCGAATGCAATATATACAAGTATGTATAGTATCATGGAAGATCTTAGACTTTGTCTCCGTTATTTTTACGGTTTGATACAACCATGATACCCAGATGATAAGACTGCATAAAGTCCGAATATCTCAGAACCTCGGCAATCAATCAAACGAAATTCAGTACCAAGACCATATGCCAATGAATGGTTCCCACCTGACTTGAAGTCTCTTAGGTTTATATCATCGTGCATATTTTAGTCTGATTGTGAGCTTACCGATACATCGTTAGTAAAGCTACTTATCATTTTTCAAATTTTCTTTTGACCATATTGACAGACCACACCAGTGTGTATCATCACTTTCCCTTCTTTTCTACAAGAAACTCATTTTTGATTTTCTATTGTTTTTTAATTTTTGATTTTTCAAATTTAAAGACAGAAAGTAAACGACATATTTTTGGATTTTTGAATTTTCCACATGTTTTTGTATTTTCTGAAATTTCTCCCCCTAAAATGCGAAAGGATAAGTAAACTGAAAATCTTTTTGGATTTTTGATGCTTAAGAAAATATTTACAAAAACCATCAGCCGACAGAAGTTTACTCTTGTTTCACCTTAATACCATTGACCAACAAAAGATAATCAAAACGAGATTTGTCAAAAGCTTTTGTAAACAGGTCAGCACGCTGTTCATCAGTGTGGATCTTAACAACATCGATTAATCTTTTGTCAAAACAATCACGTATGAAGTGATATTTAATTTCGATGTGCTTGGTCTTGGAGTGTTGGACAGGATTTCTAGTGATAGATAAAGCAGCATTATTATCAACAAAAATAGAGGTAGATAGGAATTCAAAACCGTAGTCGCGCATTTGTTGCTGAATCCACAGAACTTGAGAGCAACAACTTGAGGCAGGAATGTATTCAGCTTCACAAGTTGATGTGGCGACACAAGTTTGCTTCTTGCACTGCCACGTGACTAAGCGACTTCCTAAGAATTGACATCCAGCCGTTGTGGATTTCCCATCTATTTTGCATCCGCCGAAATCTGAATCACTAAAAGCAACCAAGTCAAAACTATCATCCTTAGGGTACCAGAGACCGGTGTCTGGGCAACCCTTCAGATAGCGAAAAATCCTTTTAACAGCTCCAAGATGAGATGCTTTTGGGTTAGCTTGATATCTTGCAAGCAGGCACGTTGGATACATGATGTCAGGCCTCGATGCTGTGAGATACATGAGAGATCCGATCATTGTGTGATAATAAGAAGAGTTGACACTTTCACCCTTCAAGTCCGGAGTAATCCCGTGATTAGTCGGAAGTGGGGTACCAATGGGCGTTGCTTCAGACATCTGGAATCGGCTCAAGATGTCACCAACATATTTAGTCCGATGGATGAATATCCCAGACTCAGTTTGTTGAACTTGTAGGCCCAAAAAGAAATTCAACTCCCCCATTGCGCTCATTTCGAACTTCTCCTGCATAACACGTTCAAATTGCCTGCACAAAGTATCGTTAGTAGAACCAAAACTGATATCATCAACGTATACCTGTACCAAAAACAAATCACCATCCTGTTCCTTGATGAAAAGCGTACAATCGATAAGACCTCGGCGAAAACCGTTCTCCAGCAGATAAGTAGATAAGGTTGCATACCAAGCCCTCGGTGCTTGATGTAACCCGTAGAGAGCTTTGTTTAGCAACCAAACCCGATCGGGATGGATAGGATCTTCAAAACCTGGAGGTTATTCGACATACACCTCTTCTTCAACAATACCATGCAAGAATGCGCTTTTGACGTCCATCTGAGAGACTTTGAATCCTTTAAAAGAAGCATAAGCTAGAAAGATCCGAATAGCCTCTAGACGAGCAACTGGTGCATAAACCTCGTTGTAATGCCTTCAATTTGACGAAAGCCCTGAACAACCAATCTCGCCTTGTTGCGAATGACCACTCCACGATCATCCTTTTTGCACTTGTAAACCCACTGAGTGCCAATTTTCTTGTAGTTGTCGGGTTTTTCAACAAGTCTCCAAACACCCAGTTTCTGGAACTGTTGTAGTTCCTCTTGCATTGCTTCAACCCAAGAATTATCCTTTAAGGCTTCTTTACAAGATTTCGGTTCTTCTTGTGAAATGTAACACGCGAAGGACCAATCATTTTGAAGACCAGATTCTCTAATGGCTGAATACAAACTAGCACTCTGGTTGTTTCTCAGCTGATTACGCGTCTGCACTCCACGTTGGACATCTCCTATGATATTCTGCTGTGGATGGGTATCGTGAATCCTCATTTCAGGATTTTCAGGAACACGGGCATTAACACCCAAATTGTTAATATTTATATCAACAACCAACTCCACACCTGGAATATGCATAGAAGTGGATGCATTTCCTTCAGCAGTATCAACATCCTGCACATGAGGAGTTTCAACAGAAGTGCCCTGAACAGGAGCAACTGGAGCTGAAGTGCCTTCAGTCGCATCAAGATATTCATCATCTTCCGATGACTCATTGTACTCAGTAGCATCTTCAAATTCTTCATTTTGAAATGTGTTGTTAACCGAATTAGAACCTTGGGGGTTAACAATAACAGGACTAACCAATGGCGAGCCAGCAGCGTTGTCACTATCAAATAACATTCTAGCAGCTGCAGAATCTTCGTCAAAGGTTGGCAGATTAAAGGAGTCGAATAGCCCATCGTAGTCGAACATCCAAGGATCACCCGGAGCCCTAACAGGACTTGTATACCTTTGAACCCTCACTTCACTCCATAGCTCAATCTTTTTGGTAGCCAGATTCCATACACGAAAATTCGGAGTAGCATATCCAAGGAAGAAACCCTCGATAGCTTCCGCGCCAAACTTTCCATCCGGCTCAATCATAGTGCATGGACCGCCAAAAGGTTCTAGAAATGAAAGATCCGGTTTCCTTTTCTGTAGAAGTTCGAAAGAAGTCTTGCCATGTCTCTTAACTGTAAGAACTCGGTTTAAAGTGTAGCAAGCAGTCGACACAGCCTCCCCCCAGAACTGAACAGGAAGCTCCGACTCTACCAACATTGTTCTTGCAATTTCAATTATGGTCCGATTCTTCCTCTCCGTGACACCGTTTTGTTGTGGAGTGTATCGAGAACTGTATTCATGAAGAATACCCTTAGAAGTACAGAACTCATCCATCACACGGTTCTTGAACTCAGTTCCATTGTCGCTTCTGATACTCTTAACTTTCAACGTGTAGAGATTTTCCAACATTGTAAGAAGATCCTTGAGGATTCCAGGAGTATCACTCTTGTGTGCCATAAAAGATACCCAAGAAAATCTAGAATAATCATCAGTAACTACTAAACAATAAGCATCCCCGAATGTTGTCTTGTGTCTCATAGGTCCAAAGAGGTCCATATGAAGACGTTCGAGAGGCATGCCAACAGTGTTGATTTTCTTCAGAGGGTGAGACTTCTTCGTTTGTTTCCCTTTCTGGCACGAAACACAGATATCTTGTAGATGAAAACTCCTCACAGGCACACCATTCACAAGATTGTTTTTCACCAAATGGTTCATTTTTCTTAAGTGAATGTGCCCCATTCTTCTGTGCCAAGATATAGACTCCTTCTCCGTGGCTTTCGAGACAAAACAAGTGACTTGTGCAGAAGTCGTAATCGCTTGGCTCATATCAAGAATATAAAGATCATTAACTCTTGGAGCCGATAAGAGAATCCATTCCTCTGGAATTTTGAAACCAAGTTTCAGCACATAACAACCGACATCATCAAAATGCACGGTGAACTTTTTATCGCAGATTTGCGAAACACTGAGAAGATTGTGATCAATTTGACGAACATAATTGATCTTATCGAAACATACAACACCATTGGAGATCATTCCCTCTCCAGTGATGTATCCGCCTTTGTCACCAGCAAACGTGACATAGCCTCCTCTAATATTTCTCACATCATATAGAAGCCTTAAGTCGCCTGTCATGTGCCTAGATGCTCCACTATCAACAATCCAATGACTATTAATAGTTCCTCCTGGAACACCCTGCACATATCATCAATGATCAGTTGAGGATGGGGACCCAAGCCTTAATGGTCTTGGGTCGTCCCTGAGCATCACGAAAGATGATCTCGATTTCTTGATGATTTTGTAACACAACACCTCCCCCAGAATTTTCACCCGTCTTAGGTTTCCAAGTTTGATTTGCTTTACCAGATATATTTTTATGAACAGATTCTAAAACTTCTGGTTTTAAAAATTGTGAAGAACTTGGTTCCATGTTGACCGTTTTGACTTCAGATTTTAAAGCCTTTTCAACAGCTTTGACGTTTTGACGTCGTTGTTTCGTTTCTTGTTCCTTAACAGTTCTTTTGTCATGTTTTGGTGAAACGGGATGATGTTGAGGGTGAACCTTTTCAGGTGGTGCTATCTCAACAAATTTATCCTTGGGAGTGTTTGGACAAATTTTAATGATGTGTCCAAACTCCCCACACTTAAAACATGTTCTCCTTTCCACAAACTTAGGAGAATCTGATCGAAAAACTGATGTCGAACCCGTAGAACCCGAGGTACTTGCTTTTTCATCACACCCATTTGTATGTTTAGTGTAATTGTTTTGGCTATTACGTTTTAAAATTTTGACTTGTTGTACAAAATCGGTGTTTGATTTGTTTTCAAAAGTCTCAATTTTATCCGTACCCTTCGATTCTACAAATTTGACATTACTATTTTTCTTTTGATAACGAGCTCCTTTTGTTTCAAATTTAGATTGAGAAACATTAGGCTTTTGAGCTCGCTTTTCTGATTGTTTACCCTTAGCAGCAATAGGTTGTTACTTTGTTGGTGATTTTTCATTTCCAAATTGTTTCCTGATTTCAGCTTTTGGAATTGGGTCACATTGAGTTACAATGACTCCTGGAATTGTCTTTCCCAAAAACTTGTTTGTATTATCTTCAAAAACTTGATCAATCGAAGATGGATTGACATTTTTAATTGGAAAATCGTGATCTGAATGGATTTTAGAATCACCAACTAAAGTGTACAACACGTTATTACTTTTAACGGCAGACACAGATTTCTTGTCATTCTTGACAGGATCTATCACTTGTTTGACAACTGGTTGAACAGCAGGAGTAGGAGGATCACAAAGAATATGATTCTCAATTGGAACTTCCAATCCTTCATCTTGTCAAGTGATTTATCCTTATCACTCATATCTGATTCTGATTCATCATCAGACGACTCATAGTCCTCAATGATTTCTGTTTGCTCAGATGATGTACTTGAAGAACTATCCGATTTGAACCCTAGGCCAGTAGTAACTTCCTCATAATGAAGAGGCACACTGGGCTCAAACCGTGGCATTTCTTCTTCATCGGGCATATAAGTATAATTATGTCTTAAAGGGGGCGGACACTTCTTATACCCTACGCCTTTCTTGTTACCTTTGAGTTGTTGAGCATCAATGATATGATCGAGCACATATCGGGAGTTAGAATAACTCTCCAATTTGAGCTTGATTGCATCATGTTCGCATTTGGCAACGGCTAGCTCCTTTTTCGTTTCCTCGATGATATTAATGTAATTGTTAATACCGATTTACTTATTGAAAACAATTTTTGTTAGCTCGGAAACACTTTTCTTTAGGGTTTCAATCACAGATTTAAAATCCTTTTCGTTTCTAGCTAGAGCCATATTTGCCTCCTTACACTTAGACAACTCAATAACCAAACTTTGGTTATGACTATGAACCTTTTCAGATTCAAGCTTCAAATCAGCACAAACATTACAAACACTAGGAGCATGAATTTCATATTTTACCTGACTCGTAGAGGCTGAGACATTTGACATAAAGGCAGTCAGATAAGAAAAAGATCCGTCTTCAGAGAAGAATTTCTCTATTTCTTTAGATGCTACAGCAGCCTTCTTAATCAGAACAGATTTCTGACTCTTCAACTCCTCTGCTTCAGTCAATAAATCATCAACATCAGAGCTCGCTTCTTCCTTCACATCAGATTCAGAATTATAACCACCCGAATTAGAACTTTCTTCGTCAGAACTCCCGGTATAACCCGAACTGTCATCACTTTCAGAAAATTCTTCCTTGTGAAAGTACTTGATGTGATTGATGATCTTTGCATAACAAGCTGTTCCTCCTCCTTCTTGATCACCTTCCCCTAATTGTACAGACCAATTTACACCCTTCATCAGCTTGAACAACTAATGCTCTGTTGGTGTTTGAAGGTCCAGACTGGTTCTGGTTCTGGTTCTGATTGTTGTTCACCGCTACTATCCTTCGTTCACAATTTTCTTGATTGACATTGACATTGGAAGTACTCGTCTGATTTCTGAATGGGTTCTGATTGCCTTGTTTGCTTGGTCGGGTGCACTCACGTTTGAAGTGCCCCTTTTCACCACAATTGAAACATGTAACCGCTTCTTTATCAAATCCGTACTTCGTATCCTGTTTTCTTTCCGAAGAAATTCTCCCTGTTCGAACCATAAAGTCCTTCACCCTTCTAACAGCACTTGTGAACGCCCACTTTATATCCATCAACTCCATTTCATCACGGTTGATTTGTTGATAATCTTCGTTGGTCATATTGATGTTTCCAATTTGACCTGCAACCAATCCGCAGTATGCACTGACCATTGTATTAATGAGTTCCATATGCTCCTTTGCTACTTCAATCCTAACTTTTGAGAGGTTCGAAGTATCAACTCTGACAGTGTTGGTGTTTTTGGGTGAAGGATTGTTGGTATAATGTGCTTGTTGTTGTTGTGGTTGGGCTTGAGGTTGGGGTTGAGATTGTGAAAGATAAGCACTTTGATTGAACTATGGTTGAGTAGTGGTAACTTGAGGTGGAGGTTGCGGTGTTGAAAGATAAGCACTTTGATTGAACTGTGGAAACAGAGATGAGCTTGTATTGGACACAAACGTCGTTTGAAGTGTCGGTTGCTGAACGGAACTAGAACTAGTTGAAGGAGCAAAACCAGGCAAATACATTTCTGTGTTTTGAGGAGCTGCAATCCTTTTAGCTTTCCGAATTTCCTCTTCGTTCTTTTGCTCCAACTTCTGAATGAATTCATAGATAGTGACATTGGCCGTATCCAGAGCGCCCGTATGCTTTAGAAGCTTAATGAATGGACTCCACTTAGGAGGTAGAGCATCAGCAAACCTTGCAACCATTTCCTGATGAGTTGCATTAACATTATAAGAACTCATTTCACTAATCAAATGATAAAAACGAGAAGTCATATCATTTAGGGTTTCATTATCCAAGAATTGAAATGATTCAAACTCTTTCTTCAATAAATCATGAAGTGTCTTTCTAGTAGTTGTATTTCCTTCTCCTCTCGCTACCAATGCATCCCATAAAGCTTTCGTGCTCATACAATAAGAGAATTGATGATATATGTCTTTGTGAAGTGCTTGAGTGAGAATAGCATACGCCTCCTTCTCCAGATCATATGCCTTTTTGTCGGCTTCTTGCAAATTATTGAAAGTTGTCGCATTTGATCCTGCCTCTTCAAGAGCTTGACTAAATGCAGAGGTGAAACACGTCCATAATTCTGTGTTTTGCCCTTGAACGTAATTATGGAAACGACCCTTCGATGATGGATAGTCGTTCATGTGATTTAACTTTGGCGGGCGATTGTTGCTACCCGTCTCACTCTCACTAAGCAATAGATTTTGAACGCTTTGATTTTGATTTGACACCAATGCCCATTGACTTGCACTTATTGATTGTTGTTGTTGTTGAGCTACGGAATTCATTAACATTGCGGCCATCGAAGTCTGATTTTGAACTGGTCGTGGGTCCGTACTCCAATCCCACGGACTTGTACTACTCATATTTGATATTAGAACAACTGTACCTGATAAAACACTTGAAAACACAAAGTTAGAACACTTTTGCAAGTCCTCTGTTTAAAATCACAGTAAAGTAATGTATGACGAAATCCAATGGTGATGAAATCGAGGGAATTTGTTGACAAGAATGAGTGACGAAATCGAGTGATTTCGTTTAGTGGATCCACTTGTAGGTCTGTTTTTCTCGGAGGATCCGATACGTAACCTATCCTTGTTTATAACAAACAATGTCACGGGTGCGGAATCCCCGTAACGATGCAAACCAAACAATGTAAAGGAATAACACGAACATATAATCAAAGATTCACTTAGATTAACAGGATGAGAACAACAGCAAACACATACACACAATGCTTGACGATAAACTCTCAGTTTCTCTCTATGCTCTCATGAACTAAATTGTGAAACATGCCAAGTATTTATACTGTCCCTTGGACGAAAACCCTTTGGACGAAAACAAGTGTGACGAAATCAGTGATTTCGCCACACCTATATCAATGAAATCCAAAAGGGATTTCGCCAATGTGATCCCTGACGAAAACACATGTGTTTTCATCAAAACCAAAACAAGGACAAATTCTACTAAGGCATGTACAGTAAAGTATGATTAAACAAACCTCTAAACATAATGCACACTAGCATTAAGTTAAGATACAAATACAAAGACAAGACGTCATACCAAGTAGGATAGGAGGATATCCGACTAAGTAGACACGACGGAACATACAGACTCGATAACAAAAGATTGTTTAACATACAACGAAACAAGACAACTTACAGACACAAAACTGTACTAACAGAGCATTTACTGAGAAACTTTGACAATCGTACCTAACGCAAGCAAACAAGCAAGCAACAAGAAGTCTTGCAGAGGACTAGGGTCCGAAGCTTGGAGAGAAGTCTTGGAGAGGAATAGGGTCCGAAGCTAACGCAAGCGAACAAGCAAGCAACAAGAAGCCTGCTACAAGCAAACGTGACGTCATTTCTGAGAAGTGAAAACTTGTTTTCAGTGAAATTAGCTAGCGCGGGAAATCTTTGCAATAAAGTACATAACTTGTACATGTTTTTATAGTTAGCTTTGGGGATATAAGCAAGGATATGTTGTTCTCCCACTAATAAAAAAAACATGTGGAAAGAGTAAAACCATGATAAAGTCATCAAATAGAAAACTTGTCATTTTCAAACTTTGTGCAGTGCAAAACTAGATAAAAGTCAGGCTCTTGTAGGTATGATCGATTCTTTCATTCTCATAGAAAGTAGTTCGCTTGTCCAGTTTTTATAATTGTGCATCGTTTTGGTCCGATCATTTACATACTTTACATAACTTTAATCTTAATTTTCTAATCCATTTAAATTAATCACCTTGGCATTAATATTATAGTGGTTGAAATACGTCACTACAAGGATAATGAAAATGAACATACTACGTGATTCATCAGTTGAAGTCACATATTTTTGTTTAAGCCCAACTGACTTTTAACCAATTTTATGCTTAATTACTAAAGTACATACCTGTATGTATATGTAGACGTCTTTTTTTCTTAACTAATATTAGAATTTTTATTTAACGTTCTGTGATAATATGTTTCTAACCTTCTCAAAACTCTTTTCCCGTTACCTTTCTTAAGAAATTTCAAATCTATATTTATGATATTTTAGTGAAAAGTTATATTATATTCTTTTATATAATAGTTTATTTTGTGACCTTTATGTTTTAGGTTCGATATGATTTTATCTTTAATGAATGGGCCCCCATTTAGTGCTGATGTAAGCACATCGTTGTTGGGTTGGTTAAGTTCTATTAACGAGAATTCTGATTCACTATTCTTAACACCAGGTCCGCCCTGGCATAAATAAAATACTAAGGAAATTGGGACGAGTTTGGTATTCATTCTTGTTTCATCGGGATTGGAGGATAAATTACAACTTCACAACATGTCTTTGGAAGGCCTCAGGCAAAGATTATTTTAAGAGAACCAATAAAAAAACAACTTGATGAATTTAGTCCAATTTAATTGCAGGAAGTCCATGACACAATTTTTTTCCACAATAATTGTGACCGTGATGGATCTAAAATTTTCAAAAGTAGGGATAATAAACTGGGGACTATAAACTTGTGGGTCCACCCGGAGGATCGAGTAACCTCTATTCCTGTTTTCCGACAAACCTGAAAGTGCGGAATCCAAACGGGTAAGTTAAACCAAGTTACGAACATGCAAGACACAAAGAATCAATGATTAACACGCAATGAATTAATACTCTGAAACGGTTACAATGCAATGTTTACAAGATAAACCTATAAACTCTCTGGTGTCTGTGTGTGTGTTCTCTCCGAAATTTATTCAGACTTCCGTAACTGTGTTATGTCTGTTGTCTGTGTTTATATAGTAAAGTCCTCGACGAAAACATGAAGCCGACGAAAACAGATCGATGAAATCCAAGATCTGTCACATACCCTGATTTCGTCCCATTTGGTTTTCACCACAAAGGGATTTCGCCACTGTTGGGCCTTCTGATTTCGTCCCACATGGACATGGGCTTCTGTCTTCATGTTGGGCTTCAGGGACTTCATCACATGTGATGGCTTCATCATGGATTGGACCAATCAAACTAACAGACAACATAAACATAAGCTAAGTGCATACTGCACACACGCAGTAGCAATTACATCGAACGTCACGAAGTAAATCGCATACCGAGTCAAGACAGGAGGATGTCTTAACTACGGCCTTCACTTCGTAGCCGAGTCTAACCGAGCTGAGCCGTATCCACATAATATGTATCAAAAACTCCCCCTTGGATGCTTCTCGTGAGGTTCTTAATCTCGTTCTCCATTTCTTGATGGTTCTTTTTCTCGGAAAGGATCTTCAAAGTCTTCACGTGTCACACATAGAAAGTATATTAACAAACTCCCGCTTTTATCAAGGAAGTGTATCAATAAACTCCCCCTTTGATTATGCTTGTGAATCTTTTGATTTTCGATACTTTAGATCCTTGTGGTGTTGATGATTGATCAGCGGCAACTCGATCATCTTTATCATTTGAGTGCCTTCACGTCGTGTCTTCATTCTGAAGCTTGTCATCGAACACGTTCTCTTCGCCTTTAGCATCTGCACATGCAAGAAAGTTAAACGCGTAATGAGAACAACTGCTTGGAATATAGTTAACATTAAACAAATAACACATATGAGACCAGTTCTCATTCACCTACCGTCCGACAGTGTCTTTGAAAAGTTAACAAATTTTTCAATTTTGGTTATTAACTTTCAAAACTTGGAAACTCTGACAGTTTATGAAGATTTAGTTGTTTTGGTTTTCATTCAGATATCAGGTAACGAAGATTCTAGTTCCAACATCGGTTAATCAAAACTAAATTAGAAATAAATTTTTTTTGACTTTTATAAAGTTTATATTAAAACACACCTAAAATCTTTTTGGTATTTTGAATATTTCAAACTTAAAGTCTGAAAGTAGTAAATAAATATATACAAAGTTACAGAAACTAAGAAAAAAATAAATATATACAAACATTCTTTTTGCGAGTTTCGAGGGTAAGAGAATCATATCAGTGTACGGTCACACCAAAATGCTCTTGTTGTTCTTTTTGTTAACAGTAGATAAACATCCTATAACAATTATCGGTATTGTTGTCCACATAAGCTCAACTTATCATATGTAATCATGGCGAGGGGATACGTTAAGGTATGATTTGTACTTACCGACCTGTGTTCATCCACATCACGACACATTCCCGTATCAAGGTATGCACGAGGGTTCATCTTATTGGTGAGTATACCATTTATCATCTGTTTTGACGTATATGAAAATGTAAGAAACTCACTTATTTAGATAAAAACAAGCCCTATGTGACAGAATCACTTATTGATGAGGAACTTGATTTTCAGATGCATGAAGGGCACAAGAGCAAGTCCGTGAACAGGTCAGTACTTTCGTACAGCAAAGAGACGAACTTGACTCCCGGATAAATGTGATATATTATCACTTGTTTTGTGGACATGTGATTGTTGATCACTTATTGAGATCGTATGCAGTATGTACACGTATGTATGGTATCATGGAAGATCTAGACTTCGTCTCCATTTTGTTTCGGTAAAAGAAACAACCATGATACCCAGATGATAAACAGCATAAAGACCACATATCTCAGAACCTCGACAATCTCTCAAACAAAATTTCGGTACCAATACCATATGCCAATGAGTGGTCCCACACAGTCTTCAGTCGATTTAAGGCTTATATCACCCTGCACACTTTAAGATGATTTTGTGCCTACCGATACATCTTATATAGAGTTGCTTAACATTTTTCATTTTGCATTGCAGTTTAAAAAGGTTTCAACAGACCACTGATGTACTATCATATTCTCTTTTGCTCGCCAGGAAACTCATTTTTGTTTTTCTATTGTTTTTGGGTTTTGAAAATTTTCAATGTTTTTGAATTTTCAAATTTGGATTTACTCCCCCTAAAATCAACAAACTTAAAATAATTTTAAAAACACAAAGATATATACAAAACGATTTTCCGATGCGGATTACTCTTGCTTGACCTTAATGCCATTTACCAATAATAAAAAAGTCAAATCTTGATTTATCAAATGCTTTGGTAAAAAGGTCGGCACGTTGGTCATCGGTATGGACCTTAACAACATCGATTATCCTTTTATCAAAGCAATCACGTATGAAGTGATACTTAATTTCGATGTGTTTGGTCTTTGAATGCTGCACAGGATTTCTAGTGATAGATAAGGCAGCAGAATTATCGACTAAAATAGGAGTAGTTAGGAATTCAAAACCGTAATCACGCATTTGCTGTTGTATCCACAGGACTTGGGAGCAACAACTTGAGGCAGCAATGTATTCAGCTTCACAAGTTGATGTAGCGACACAAGTCTGCTTCTTGCACTGCCATGTTACGAGGCGATTTCCTAAAAACTGGCATCCAGCCGTTGTGGATTTGCCGTTGATTTTGCATCCGCCAAAATCAGAATCACTGAAAGCGACTAAGTCAAAGTTATCATCCTTAGGGTACCATAGACCGGTGTCTGGGCAACCCTTCAAATAACGAAAAATCCTTTTTACAGCTGCAAGATGTGAGGCCTTCGGGTTCACTTGATATCTGGCAAGCATGCACGTTGGATAAATTATATCTGGTTTTGATGCTGCGAGGTACATAAGGGATCCAATCATCGCGCGGTAATATGAAGAGCTAACAACTTCACCCTTCAAGTCTGGATTGATTCCGTGATTTTCCTGCAGCGGGGTACCAATGGGCGATGTGTCAGACATCTGGAATCGGTTTAAGATGTCATGAACATATTTAGTCTGATGGATGAAAATCCCAGACTTCGTTTGTTGCACTTGCAAGCCCAAAAAGAAAGTCATCTCCCCCATAACGCTCATCTCGAATTTATCCTGCATTACACTCTCGAAATCCCTACACATAACATTGTTAATAGAACAAAATATAATATCATCCACATATACCTGTACCAGTAGAAGATCTCCATCTTGTTCTTTTATAAAGAGAGTGCAATCGATAAGATCTCTGCGAAATCCATTCTCCAGCAGATAATTAGACAAGGTTGCGTTCCAAGCTCGCGGTGCTTGATGTAGACCATAGAGAGCTTTGTTCATCAACCAAACCCGATCGGGATGGATAGGATCTTCAAAACCTGGAGGCTGTTCAACATACACCTCTTCTTCCACTAGACCATGTAAGAATGCACTTTTGACGTCCATCTGGTAAACCTTGAATCCTTTGAATGAGGCATAAGCCAGAAAGATCCGAATTGCTTCAAGACGTGCAACAGGTGCATACACTTCATTGTAGTCTATACCTTCAATCTGACAAAAACCTTAAACGACCAATCTTGCTTTGTTTCGAATAACGATTCCACAGTCGTCCTTTTTGCACTTATACACCCAACGGGTACCAATCTTCTTGTAATCAGCAGGTTTCTCTACGAGCTTCCAGACACCAAGTTTCTGGAATTGTTGCAGTTCTTCCTGCATTGCTTCAACCCAAGAGTTATCTTTCAAAGCGTCTCTCCAAGTTCTTGGCTCTTCCTGTGAGACATAACACGCGAAAGACCAATCGTTTTGTTGACCAGATTCTCAAATTGCCGCATACAAGCCTGCGTTGTTGTTGTTTCGCAACATGTTTCTTGTTTGAATGTCACTTTGTACATTACCGATTATGTTTTGTTGAGGATGGGTATTGTGAATTCTTGTTTCTAGATTTTCCAGAACATGAATATTTGTACCCAGATTGTTGAGATTTATATCAACAACTAATTCAATACCCGGAACTGACGAAGAGGATGATACAGTAGCTTCAGCTGTTATAGGGGCGTCCACTAGAGGTGTAGCCTCTGAAGTACCATGTATTGCTGATGTAGCAGCTTCTTGATCTGCATCTAGAAATTCTTCATCCTCTGAAGATTCGTTTAGTTCGGTTGCATCATGAAAATCCTCATTGTCGAGAGCATTATTGTTCACTGAAGTTGGTTCTTGATTGACAACAATTGGATGAACCAGCGGTGAATCTGTTGCATTGTCACTCTCGAAAAACATCCTTGCCGCATCATTTTCTTCAACTGCTTCAACATTGATCGAATTGAAAAAGTCATGGTACTCAAACATCCATGGTTGACCTGGATTTTTGACTGGCAAAGTGTGTCTTTGTACTCTGACTTCAGACCATTCCTCAACCCTTTTAGTCTCTAGATTCCAGACTCTTAAGTTCGGGGTGGCATAACCAAGAAAGTGACCTTCAATAGCTTTTGCCCCAAACTTTCCATTAGGATCGATCATTGTGCAAGGAGCTCCAAACGGTTCAAGATATGACAAATCTGGTTTCCGTTTGTGAAGAAGCTCGAAGCAGGTCTTGTTGTGTCTTTTGACTGTAAGGACTCGGTTCAATGTGTAACAAGCAGAGGACACAGCTTCTGGCCAGAAGGGAATCGGAAATTGTGACTCTACTAACATCGTCCTAGCAGTCTCAATCAATGTACGGTTTTAACGTTCAGCGACGCCGTTCTGTTGAGGAGTGTAAGCCGCACTAAATTCGTGAAGAATACCTTTTGATGTGCAAAACTCCACCATAGCATGATTTTTAAATTTTGTACAATTGTCGCTGCGTATCCATCTAACCTTCAACTTATACAAATTCTCAATCTGAATGATCAATTTTTTGATAATACCGATCACTCTTGTGAGCCATGAACGCCACCCACGAAAATCTTGAATAATCATCAGTTATCACGAGGCAGTATTGATCATTCCTGATGCTTTTGTGCTTGACAGGAATGAACAAATCCATATGCAAACGTTCAAGAGGAACTGCCACCGTGTTGATTTTCTTTGTCGGATGTCGCTTCTTAGTTTGCTTTCCTTTTTGGCATGAAACACAGACGTCTTGAAGATGGAAATTTTTAAGAAGAACACCATTCACTAATTCATTCGACACCAAATAATTCATTTTCCGTAAGTGAATGTGACCTATACGTCTGTGCCAAGAGATTGAGTCTTTTTCTGTGGCTTTAGTAATAAAACAAGTTGCTTGTGCAGTCGTTGTAATAGCTTGGCTGATATCAAGGACATACAGATCATTAATCCATGGAGCAGATAAGAGAATCCATTCTTTTGGAATCTTGAAGCCGGGTTTCAGCACATAACATCTATTTGCGTCAAAGTGTACTGAAAACTGTTTATCACAGATTTGTGAAATGCTGAGAAGATTGTGTTCAAGCTGTTGTACAAAGTTGACCTTGTCAAAACTTACAACCCCGTTAGATACCATTCCTTCTCCTGTTATATATCCGCCATTATCTCCAGCAAAAGCAACTTAACCTCCTCTAATAGATTTAACGTCGTAGAGAAGCTTCATGTCGCCGGTCATGTGCCTGGATTCCCCACTATCAACAATCCAATGAATGCTGAAAGTTCCTCCTGGAACACCCTACACATGTACTCAGATGATTAGTTGGAGATGGGGACCCAAGCCTTTGTGGTCTTGGGTCTTCTATTTTCATCAACGTAAGTTACTTGAACTTCTCGATGTTGTGGAAATTGTGATGTTCCCCCTGATTCAGTAACCGTTTTTGGTTTCCAGGTATGTTTTGTTTTACCAGTTTTATTCTTTAAAATCTTAACTTCATGATTGTCTAAAGTTTGTGAATTGTCTGGTTTGACAGAAACAAATGTTTTGTTATCCACTTCGGTTTTAATCACCTTTTCAATTTTCTTGACCTGTTGGCGTTTCTGTTTCTTTTCCCTTTCTTTTACAAGACGGGGATCTGGTTTTGATGAAACAGATCGTTTGCGGTCAATTTGGTCACGGGGATCGTCAACTTTGGCTTTTTGTTTATGAAGATATGGACAATTGCGAATAATATGTCCAAAAGTGCCACATGAAAAACATGATCTTCGTTCTACAAACCCCGAAGTATCATGTGATTGTCTTGTCGATGATGATGAACTTTGTGATCCCAATGTACTTGGTTTTGAACTGTTTTGTTCATTTCTTTTTTAAATTTTCGCTTGATTAACAAAATCTAGGTTAGATTTGTTTTCAAATGTGTCAATTTTATCCGTTCCCCTTGATTTCACAAAGTTCACCTTCTTGTCCTTTTTCTGGGTCTGTTTCTTTTGACCTTGAGTCGGTGATTTACCTTTTGGTTTGGTGCGATTTTGCTGAACTTTCTCAGTTGGTAATCTTTGATAGCCATTTTATTTGCGAATTTCAGCTCTTGGAATCAGAAGGCACTATGTTACCACAACGTGTGATCCTGTCTTTCCCAAGAACTTACTTGTTGAATCTTCAAAAATTTTACTAATTAAAGATTGATTAACATTCTTAATAGGAAAATCTTTGTCAGAATAGATTTTATCATCACCAACAAGAGTGTACAGCAAATTCACACTCTCAGACTCTTGTGAGGAACTGAACGTGGACTTGGTCAGAACAGTCGTAGCAGGTTTTGCGGGAGGATCACATAGAATATGATTCTCGAGAGGTATGTCATCTTCTTTGATTATCGCATCTGACTGTGCTGAGTCAGTATCATTAGATTCATCATCTGAAGAATCAGTATCCTCAACAATAACTGGAGGATCCTGATTCTGTTCAGTAGAAGACACACTTGTATCTGCTGATACATCTGAATCTGATGGTACTTCCGGTTTGTATCAAAGTCCCGTTGCAAACTCCTCAATGTTTAAAGAAACAGATGGCTCAAAATAAGTTCTATCCTCTTCATCAGGCATGGCATCATAATTGTGTTTCACAGGAGGTGGACATTTTTTATATCCAATGCACGTGACATCCCTTTTCTCCTTTTGAACATCAATGATGTGATCCAACACATAACTAGAGCTGAAATAACTATTTAGCTTAAGATTGATCGCCTCACTTTCAGATTTTACACAAGCCATCTCTTTTTGCATTATCTCAAGCCTATTAATGTAACAGTTAATGGTTGTTTGTTTTCTTGAAACCATTTTCGTTAGCTCGGATTTGTTTTCTCTTAAATTTTCAATCATTGTTTTATACTCGTTTTCATGGTTTGTATAAAACATGTTGGCTTCTGTGCCTTTGGCAAGATCCACGATCAACTTTTGGTTGTGGATAAATGTCACATATACTTGGTTTGCAAAGCCTCATGTTTGCTTTGCAAATAAGACATCTTAGCATTTATAGAAACATGTTTGTTTTGCAAGTCAGACAATTCAGCATTTAAAGCATCATGTTTGATTTGCAACTCAGACATATTAGCATCTAAATCAGCACATTTATCACTTAAGCTAGCACAATTATCACAAATAACGATAGTTGGTTCATCGACACGTACCTTGCTTGATGAACTGCCGCCATTAGCCATAAAGGCTGAATGAAGAGAAGAAGAAGAATAAGCAGCTTGATCCACTAGAATAGATCTTCTATCATTCCTTGCTGCAGCTTCTCCTAACAATTCATCAATATCTGCATCGATTCTCCCACTAGATACATCATCAGAATAAACTTCGCCTGAGGTTGAGATTTCCTCATCTGAACACCTTGAATCACCAGAACTCTCTTCATCTGAAGATTCACCACCACTGGCGGAAGATTCTCCACCACTGGCGTGCTTCAAATCCTTAGCAGCTTCAGCAAAACAAGCTGCTCCTCCCTGATCACCAATGCCTAATTGCATTGACCAGTCGCAACCTTCATCTATTTGCACCACAAGAGCTTGATTGGTGTTCGATGGTCCTGCTTGATTGTTTGCAGGGACCAAGGTGCGATTGTCATTTCTGGCTTGATTCTGATTTTCCTGGTTTCCTTTACCTCTGAAAGGATTCTGGTTCCCATGCTGAGCTGGCTTTGTGCATTCACGCTTGAAATGACCACGTTCGCCACAGTTAAAGCACTTAACAGACTGCTTATCGAACCCATACTTGGTGTCTTTCTTGCTTTCCATGCTGGTTCTACCCGTCAGTTCCATGAAATCTTTAGCTCGCCTTACAGCACTGGCGAAAGCCCACTTGATGTCCATCATATCCTTCTCCTCTTTATCTATCTACTGGTAATCTTCTTGAGTCAAATTGATGTTCCCGATCTGACCTGCTATCAACCCACAATACGCGCTCACCAATGTGTTCAATATCTCCATGTGATCCTTAGCTACTTCAACGCTAACTTTAGAGAAACTTGATGTGTCTAGTCGTACTGTATTAGATGGCTGACCAGCTGATGACGTGCTACCATAACAGGCTTGCTGTTGCACAGGTATTAGATTGCCATACAAATCTGTGGTTGGTAGAACAACCGTTGGTCTTGAGGAAGGTGGAAGTGGATTTCCATACAGATCTGTTGCTCTGGTAGATCAAACAGGTAATGGATTTCCAAACATATAAGTTGCTACAATAGATCGTTGGTTTGGCTGTTGTGGAGCTGGTTGTAGTGGATTTCCATACAAGTCTGTGGTTGGAGCTGGCTTAACAGGAACTTGTATCTGATTGCCATACAAATCTATGCTTGTGACAAACGCCGTTTGAAGTGGAGCATGTTGAGCAGGTCTTGCAGAAGTGCTAGAAGCTCCATAATACATATCAGGATTTTGTTGTACTGGAACCATTTTCGCCTTTAGAGTTTCTTCCTGGTCTTTATTCTCCAACATCTGAACGAAATCATTGATTGAGGTTGTAGCTAATATGCTATTGTACTTCAAAATTTCCAGGAAACCCATCCATTGAAATGGCAGCGCATCGGCCAACTTTGTGACAACCTCTGCAGGAGTTGTTACTACCCCATAATGATTTAACTCAGTCAACAAGTGATAAAATCGACTTGTCAAATCTCTCAAAGATTCTCTTTTCATACATGTGAAACCATCAAACTCTTTCTTGAGTAAGTCATGTCGTAATTTGCATGACGCTTCGTTTCCTTCGCCTCTCGTCTTCAATGAGTCCCATAACCGCTTTGTTGTCTTGAAGCTTAGAAACTGATGATAGATTTCTTTGTTTAATGCTTGAGTTAGAATAGAAAAAGCCTTCTTTTCTAAATCATAAATCTTCTTATCATCTGGAGAAAGATCTGCAAAAGACGCAGCAGTTGAAACGGCAACATCAAGTGCTTGATCGAAGTCTGTAATGAATCGTAACCATAACTCCGTGTTTTGCCCAAGAATATACGTATGAAATCTGTCTTCCCATCCCGGATATTCATTCATGTGAATTAGCTTTGGTGGACGATTATTTCTTCCTGTTTCATTTTCGCTTAAAAGTATACTTTGAATACTTTGATTTTGATTTGAAACAAACGCCCATTGAGTTGATGAAATTTGAGGTGATGACGATTGTGTAGGAGGTTCAGCCCATGAAAGAGATAATCCCGTGCTCCTATACTTATTTTCCGTATTAGACGGAGTACCCCACCAATCCGGATTCATTTCGAATATTTAATGACGAATACCTGAATAAATCACACAAATCAAACAGTTAAGAATGAGTTACAAGTCTTCTGTTTAAAAATAATACAAGTATGTGACGAAAATAGTGGTTTTCGTCGCTGATATGTTTGACGAAGATGATTTATTTCGTTGCTGGAATGCTTTTGACGAAATTGGATGAGATTTCGTAGATGAAATGGTTTCGTTGACAAATGCGATTTCGTCTGGATACTGAAGTTGATTTCGTGAACAAATACAAGTGATTTCGTCAACTGAATGTAGGTGATTTCGTTGAAGCTTGATTTTGTTGACTGGATGAGATTTCGTTGACTGGATGAGTGATTTCGTCCAGACACACCTGATGGATTTCGTCCAGGATGATGTGGATGAAGATAGGAGTTTTCGTCCAGCAACACAAGTGTTTTCGTCCCAGATATTGAAGTGATTTCGTCTGGATGTAGGTGATTTCATTTGATGTTTGACGAAATCAGGCTTGGATTTCGTCTAGCATAAGTTTACAAGACATGTGATTTCGTCCAGCTAACATGTGATTTCGTCTGAAGACTGTTTTCGTCCAGTATAGTGTTTTCGCCCAGCTGATTTCGTTGACCAAATGACCAGACAAGTGAGATATTATGCAACAATTAAACAATTAAGATCATATCCTTCTGACACTAAAACCTTCTTTTTCAAACAACCATGCTTTTCAGACTTTTCTTACCAACTATCATGATGCAAATGTACACAAATGTCAAACAAGTGTATTTATTAATAACAACACAATAATTCAAACCACAATATAGATCAAAACCATAGATAATTCAAGAACACTTTGAAGATGGACAAGAACAACTTGAATATTCTGGCCAAGTTTTCACCAGACAAATTTTTCGAGTTCTAATTTTTTGCTAAAACTTTCAATAAAACACCCACAATAACATACTAGCATGTAATATAACAAGGTTTTATATGAACTAATAAGCAAAACAACAAGATTTTCAAGGATTTCAAACTATTTATAAAAACGATGAAAAATCAAGAACACAAACTTGGTTTTAACAAAGAATCGAGCCAATGCTCTGATACAAATTGTAGGTCCACCCGGAGGATCGAGTAACCTCTATTCCTGTTTTCCGACAAACCCGAAAGTGCGGAATCCAAACGGGTAAGTTAAACCAAGTTACGAACACGCAAGACACAAAGATTCAATGATTAACACACAATGTATTAATACTCTGAAACTGTTACAATGCAATGTTTACAAGATAAACCTATAAACTCTATGGTGTTTGTGTGTGTTCTCTCCGAAATCTATTCACACTTCCGTAACTGTGTTATGTCTGTTGTCTGTGTTTATATAGTAAAGTCCTCGACGAAAACATGAAGCCGACGAAAACAGATCGACGAAATCCAAGATCTGGATTTCGTCACATACCCTGATTTCGTCCCATTTGGTTTCACCAAAAAGGGATTTCGCCACTGTTGGACCTTCTGATTTCGTCCCACATGTTGGACCTTCTGATTTCGTCACACATGGACATGGGCTTCTGTCTTCATGTTGGGCTTCAGGGACTTCATCACATGTGATGGGGGCTTCATCATGGATTCTACCAATCAAACTAACAGACAACATAAACATAAGCTATACTAAATGCATATTGCACACACGCAGGAGCAATTACATCGAACGTCACGAAGTAAATCGCATACCGAGTCAAGACAGGAGGATGTCTTGACTACGGCCTTCACTTCGTAGCCGAGTCGAACCGAGCTTAGCCGTATCCACATAATATGTATCAACAAAACTAATCCAGACAATAAAAAAGTGTTTACCATAACCCCTAAGTTGCAAGTGTATGAATTATAATATCTTCCTAATGCGCAAATAAAGTAAGTTTTGATATTAGGATATACCAAGTTAACTGATAAAAAATTGACATTATATAATAATAGTTATATATATAATTTATAACAATTTAAAAAAATGAAATTTCTTATTATATAATTTCACAACAATTTAAGGTAATACGACGAGAATAGGTCCAATGTTTTCCACCAGACTTGCCCTTCTCAACCTGAATAAATTACCCTCGCCCTATACGACGAGTAGGTATGATGTACTTCCAATGTTTGGCTGACGACCAATCACCGGCTTTTAATAAATTGGTCCTATAGGCGTGGTAGTATAGGGTTGACCTACAGGGCGTGTATAGTCCTGTACGTCTCGTATAGGGCACCATGGGATGTCCAAATAAATGGGGGGGGGGGGGGGGGGGGGCTGTCCAAATAACCAATCCCTATTTTAGTTATGTATCTTTGTATTTTAAATGTCTTTCAATAAATCACCAACAAAATATGGAACTTTAGGTTGAAACCGGCAGTACTGCGACATAATATGTTTTATGAATGATACGTTAGATGGACCTCTGAATGTTCGTTAACAATTAGATCTGGTGTTCGGATTAGAGGATGTTTTCGGTGGTAAATCACAATCAACAGTATATTTTTTTATATTAAATGGATATAAAACAAGAGAAAATCAAACATGAATTGTATGAAATATATGAGCGTAATAGGATACATAAGTCAACATCAACAATGAACGCATATTATATTAGAATTTGGATTGAATATGTTGAACGACCTTGCTCTCAACTTGAAAGGCCTTTGCAAGAATATCTCCAGCGATATCAGGGTTTGATCCAAACATAGCATTTGCAATTGTAATGACACCTGGATTTTGACTGCTCAGAGCAGCAATTGCAAGAGCGTAGCCATTTCCTATGTTTTGCTGGAAATGAATCAGACCTTCCGGGAACACGAACACATCGCCCTTCTGAAGTAGTTTTGTGAATAGACGATTTTCAGGGTTTGATGTGACAAAACCGACTAAAAGACTTCCTTCAATGACAGTCAATATTTCTGTGGCTCGAGGATGCGTGTGGGGAGGGTTAATGCCCCATGGAGCAAAGTCAATACGGGCCATGGAAATACCAAGGGTGTTGAGTCCTGGCAACTCTGCTACAGTCACAGCCGTCACATTAGACCCCACGTCATTCGTTGTGTTTCCCATTAGGTGGAGCCCTCTGAAGAGAAAATCATTTGCTTGCACAAGCTTTGCATCTTTGCAAACCACACCATTCACGAGTACTGGAAAACATAAATTGGAACTTTATTAACGACCTTGATAAATGTTGCCTGTAGGCTATAATCATATAAAGAATGCTTGCTGGAGCATTTACTGAGAAACTTTGACAATCGTACCTTTGCTATCTGGATCAGCAACACAGAAGTCTTGGAGAGGACTAGGGTCCGAAGCTAACGCAAGCGAACAAGCAAGCAACAAGAAGCCTGCTACAAGCAAACGTGACGTCATTTCTGAGAAGTGAAAACCTGTTTTTCAGTGAAATTAGCTAGCTCGGGAAATCTTTGCAATAAAGTACGTAACTTGTACATGTTTTTATAGTTAGCTTTGGGGATATAAGCAAGGATATGTTGTTCTCCCACTAATAAAAAAAAACATGTGGAAAGAGTAAAACCATGATAAAGTCATCAAATAGAAAACTTGTCATTTTCAAACTTTGTGCAGTTCAAAACTAGATAAAAGTCAGGCTCTTGTAGGTATGATCGATTCTTTCATTCTCATAGAAAGTAGTTGGCTTGTCCAGTTTTTATAATTGTGCATTGTTTGGGTCCAATCATTTACATACTTTACATAACTTTAATCTTAATTTTCTAATCCATTTCAATTAATCACCATGACTTTAATATTATAGTGGTTGAAATACGTCACTACAAGGCGTCCAAAGTAGAAGGAGTCATAAGTTGAATGGCTCACTCATAGAAATCTTCATGTATAGTGGTGTAAACCATGTTCTTCGGATAATGCAAATCAATTGAAAATGAACATACTGCGTGATTCATCAGTTGAGGTCACATATTTTTGTTTAAGCCCAACTGACTTTTAACCAATTTTATGTTTAATTACTAAAGACTACATACCTTTATGTATATCTAGACATCTTTTTTTTGTTAACCAATATTAACATTTTTATTTAACGTTATGTGACAATATGTTTCTAACCTTCTCAAATCTCTTTTCCCATAACCTTTCTTAAGAAATTTCAAATCTATATTTATGATATTTTAATGAAAAGTTTTATTATATTCTTTTACATAATAGTTTATTTTGTGACCTTTATGTTTTAGGTTCGATATGCTTTTTGTTGGTACACTCTATGTAGACGCGACTCGACCCGGTTCGATTCGGTTTGATTCGACTCGGTTAGGTTCGGCTCAAGCCCGACGTAGCGTCATTCCTCCGTCGTGCGCCCCAGAGTTCGACACGCGAAGCACGGAGAGCCATGAACCAATTCCCGCTGACACATCACCATGACATCATCATGATGATGTCATGATGATGTCACATGTTTGACTAATCTTTACAATCTGAATTTTGAGAATTCATGTGTACGTATAGCATGTGCATTGTTTGGGCCAATCAACTTCTTTGGGAAGAAACTCTAGTGGGCCGAAACTCCTTTGGGCCGAAACCCATTATGTCAGCATGCATGTCGACGAAACCTGTGTGAGTTTCGTCGACTTTCAAGTTTCGGCAACCCCCCCCCATGTTTCGTCATATATATCGACGAAACTCTTCAAGTTTCGTCGATATTGGAGGTTTCGTCGGGTCCATGAAGTTTGGTCTCTGATGTGGTTATATATACAGCAACTGGACAGAACACAGAGAGAGAGAGAGAGAGCTGAGAGTTTCATTTGTGTTTTTCAATGTAATATCTTTCTGTAACGAAACTCTGTTAATTCAATATACAACCGTTAAACTTTATATCTTTTTGTTGTGTTTATCTCTCGCTCGGTTTGTATCGTAACGTGGATTCCGCACTCGTTACGTATTCGAAACAGGATCTCGTAGTTGTCCGGCGATCCGAAAACGGACCTACACTTTTATCTTTAATGAATGGGCCGCCATTCAGTGCGGATGTAAGCACATGCTTGTTGGGTTGGTTAAGTTCTATTAACGAGAATTCTTATTCACTATTCTTAACACCAGGTCCTCCTGGCATGAATAAAATACTAAGGAAATTGGGACGAGTTTGGTATTCATTCTTGTTTTATCAGGATTGGTGGATAAATTACAACTTCACAAGATGTCTTTGGAAGGCCTCAGGCAAAGATTATTTTACGAGAACCAACAAAAAAACAACTCCATGAATTTAGTCCAATTTAATTACAGGAAGTCCATGACACAAAGTTTTTTCACAATAATTGTGAGTGTGATGGATCTAATATTTTCAAAAGCAGGGATAATAAACTAGGGACAATAAACTAATCCAGACAATAAAAAAGTGTTTACAATAACCCCTATGTTGCAAGTGTATGAATTATAATACCTTCCTAATGTGCAAATAAAGTAAGTTTTGATATTAGGATATACCAAGTTAACTGATAAAAAATTGACATTATGCAATAATAGTTATATATACAATTTATAAAAATGAAATTTCTTATTATATAATTTCACAACAATTAAAGCCTTTTCGATCACCTTCACATTTTGAAGTCGTTGTTTTGTTTCCTGTTCTTTAACAGTGCGTTTGTCAGTTTTTGGTGACACAGGACGACGTTGTTGGTGACCTTGTTCAGAAGGGGCTCTTTCTACAAAATTTGGTTTCGGAGAGTTTGTGCAATTTCTGATAATGTGGCCAAACTCCCCGCATTTAAAGCATGATCTCCTTTCAACAAAATTAGGAGATTCTGTTCGAGGACCTGACGTTGAATTTGTAGACCCCGAGGTACTAGCTTCACACCCGTTTGTGTGTTGGGTGTAATTGTTATCACTATTACGTTTCAAAATTTTGACCTTTTGAACAAACTCAGTATTGGATTTATTTTCAAAAGTCTCAACTTTATCAGTACCCTTGGAGGGCACAAATTTAACATCTTTGCATTTCTTCTTGTAACGAGCTCCTTTTGTTTTAGCCTTCGGTTGTGAACCTTTAGAATTTTGAGCTCGCTGTTGTTGTTGTTTACCCTTAAAAGCGATAGATTGTTGCTTCGTTGGAGATTTTTGATTTCCAAATTGTTTTCTAATTTCAGCTTTTGGAATAGGATCACATTGAGTTACAGAAACTCTCGGGATCACTTTACCCAAAAACTTAGTTGTATTATCTTCAAACACTTTATCAATCAAGGATTGATTAACGTTTTTGATTGGAAAATCTTTGTCTGAATAAATTTTACTATCACCGACCAAAGTATACAACACGTTATCACTTTTAATGGTAGACACTGTCTTAGTGATAGGATCTATCTCTTGTTTAGCACCAGTTGATTGCACAGCAGGAGTAGGAGGATCACACAGAATGTGATTCTCAATAGGCACTTCTACTCCTTTCCTATCATTAAGAGATTTATCCTCATCACTCACATCTGATTCATCATCCGAAGAATCATAGTCCTCAACGGTTGGAGGACTTTGATTTGAAGCACATGATGACTTTTCCCTTGCTATCAGATGAGCCCTCCGATGAATTTCCCGTTTTGAACCCTAAGCCAGTTGTAACTTCCTCATAATCAAGAGGTACATTTGGCTCAAAACGCGGCATTTCCTCCTCATCGGGCATCATGGTATAGTTGTGTCTCAAAGGAGGCGGACACGACTTATACCCAACGCCTTTAACATTACCCTTTAGTTGTTGAACGTCAATGACGTGATCAAGCACATATCGGGAGTTTGAGTAACTCTCCAATTTGAGCTTGATCGCCTCATATTCACATTTAGCCGTGGCCAACTCTTTCTTTGTTTCTTCAATGATATTAATATAGTTATTAATATCAATTTGTTTATTAAAAACAATTTTTGATAACTCAGAAACGCTTTTCTTAAGTGTCTCAATTAGTGATTTAAATTCTTTTTCCTGATGAGTTAGAGCCATGTTTGCTTCTTTGCATTTAGACAGTTCAATAACCAAACTCTGATTGTGACCATGAACCGTTTCAGATTCATGTTTAAGATTAGCACATTCATGTTTAATCTCTTCAAATTCATGTTTAAGATTAGCACATTCATGTTTCATATCAGCACAATCACTACATATGCTAGAAGTTTCAGATTTTACCTGACTTGTAGAAGCTGCGACATTATTAGGAATGTCAGTCTGGCAAGAGAAAGATCCATCTTTAGATAGGAACTTCTCCATTTCTTTTGAAGCAGCAGCAGCTTTCTTGATCAAGTCAGATTTCTCGTTAGCATCATTTGACAAATTATCAGCTTCAGAATCCACTCCTTCCTTCACATCTGATTTTGAACTGTAATCACTCACACCTGGGCCATCTTCATCAGTACTGCCACTATATCCTGAACTGTCATCATTTCCTGAAGATTCACCATCATTGACATTCTTGACAATTTCAGCATAAAACGCAGTTCCTCCATTTCCCAGTTGAGAGGTTGGTTGAGAAGCTTGTTGTTGGGTTTGTTGTGGAACAGCTTGATGAAAAGGAAGATAGGCGTTCAGATCGAATGGTCTTCCATAAGGATCTGTGAGAGGACCAGGGGGTTGTGTCGGTTTGGGGTGGTGGAATACCGAAGTAGATACTTGGATCGAATTTAGGTTTTGAAAGGGCGTGAGCTTGAGCAATAACATGCGGTGGTGGAAGATAGGCACTTGGATCGAAAACCGGAGGAGGAGCTGATTGTGAAAACGGAAACGAACTCGACATTGAATTGTTATTTGCGAGTAATTACTCGAAAAACCAACTAAAACTAGTTTGATATGATTGTAAACCTTCTGTGAAAAAAAATTACTGGTTTCTCGACGAAACTCCAGGTCTTGGCGAAACTCTATGCTTGAAACACTATGTGACTTTGGCGAAACTCTTTTGTGAACCTCTTGATGACGAATCCTCATATTATGATAAGGCTCGACGAAACTTCTTGTGATTACGAAACCTGTTGTGTGAAATCTATGTTCGACAAAACCTTCGATGATTGAAATACAAAATGACCTTTTCTTTCAAACGAATCACATGTCACCACTGAATGAATTCATATGCAAATTTTGACTTAATTGAACCACAAAATTGAAATCTCATGAGCTGACACATGAAATACATCACGTGACTATGGGCCACAATCATTAATTCACATCACATTCAAAGTCACTAACTGATCTTACATGTATATGGCCGACATCATTTATATCTACTTAATTCTTATTGGGCCGCAACATCTAACACATATGGGCTGATGATGACATCTAATATGTATAATGAAAAGAATATAATAAAGCTTCGACGAAACTTCAACTCAAATTTGGCGAAACCTCTCTAATGACGAAACTTAGGGATCAACGAAATCTGATTTTGTGTGACGAAATCTGATTTTGTGTGACGAAATCTAATTTTGTTTGACGAAATCTATTTGACGAAATTGTAGGTTACGAACTTGACGAAATCTGATGTTTTGACGAAGACCCTTTGACGAAAATTGTGTTTGACGAACACCCTTTGACGAAAATACTGTGCGACGAACACTTGTTCTTTGACGAAAACCTACTGGTTGATCTTAGAAATTGATTTTGTCTCTTATGAATTTTGTCAACAAAGGGATAAGGTGTGAGATTTTCAAAGGAAACTTATCCAATCTACTGACACATGACACTCTTTTCAAACTACAACATGCTTTTCTGACTTACAAAGCTTCTTTTTCAACATACCATCATCATGAATGTACAATATTGTCAAACAATAGTATAATAATCAATATCACTTTAATTTAAACCACAGTTTTAGATCAAACACAAATATTTTTCAAGAACAGTTATGAACAACTTGAATACTGGATGAACTCTTATGAAGATTTCGGTCAAAAATTTCACCGGACAAACTTTCTGAACATGAATTTTGCATAAACTTTCAATAAAAACCAATTCCTAACATGCAAACATGCAATAAAACAGGGTTTCACTAAAAATTATAGCAAAACAAAACAATGTAAAACACTGATTTTTAATAAAATTTCCAGAAAAGATAATTTTTCAAATAAGAAAAATTTCTGAAAAAGATGAACACACTTGTTTCAAACAATAACAATGTTTGGTTTTAAACAAGGAAAAGAGCCTCTGATACCACTTGTAGATCCGTTTTCCTCGGAGGATCCAATACGTAACCTATCATAGTTTATCACAAACACTATCACGGGTGCGGAATCCCCGTGTGACGGTGCAAACCAAACACAATGTAAAACACACGTGTAACCAACGATTCAATATCTATTGATTAGGGATGAGTACAACCACAAACATATACAAACAATGTTTACAGACTCTCACTAAGTCTCTCTGTGCTCACTCATGACTAAAACTGTTAACATATGTGCTATATATACTGACCAACGACGAAAACCCATATGACGAAAACCATGTGTGACGAAATCAAGGATTTCGCCACACACATACTGACGAAAACAAAAGGGAGTTCACCATTCAAGATTGACGAAATCTAGGAGAGTTCGTCATGCATGGCATGGCATTTAGATTGTTAAGTATAGTCAAACTTATGACATCATCATGACATCATCACGACATCACTACGGTGATGTCATGGTGATGTGTCGGCGGGACTGGTCGGCGGCTCTCCGTACTTCGTGTGTCGATCTCTGGGGTGCACGGCGGAGGAAAGTCGCGACGTTGGACTTGAGCCGGACCTAACCGAGTCGAATCGAGTGGAGTCGCGTCCACATAAAATGTATCAACATTTTCCCATAACCTTTCTTAAGAAATTGCAAATCTATATATGATATTTTAATGAAAAGTTTTATTATATTCTTTTATATAATAGTTTATTTTGTGACCTTTATGTTTTAGGTTCGATATGCTTTTTGTTGGTACACTTTATGTGGACGCGACTCGACTCGACTCGGTTCGATTCAGTTCGGTTTGACTCGGTTAGGTTCGGCTCAAGCCCGACGTAGCGTCGTTCCTCCGTCGTGCGCCCCAGAGTTCGACACGCGAAGCACGGAGAGCTGCGAACCAATTCCCGCTGACACATCACCATGACATCATCGATGTCATGATGATGTCACCTGTTTGACTAATCTTTACAATCTGAAGTTTGAGAATTCATGTGTACGTATAGCATGTGCATTGTTTGGGCCAATCAACTTCTTTGAGAAGAAACTCTAGTGGGCCGAAACTCCTTTGGGCCGAAACCCATTATGTCAGCATGCATGTCGACGAAACCTTTGTGAGTTTCGTCAACTTTGATGTTTCGTCAAGGCCCCCCCATGTTTCGTCATATATATCGACGAAACTCTTCAAGTTTCGTCGATATTGGAGGTTTCGTCGAGTCAATGAAGTTTCGTCTCTGATGTGGTTATATATACAGCAACTGGACAGAACACAGAGAGAGAGAGAGAGAGAACTGAGAGTTTCATTTGTGTATTTCATTGTAATATCTTTCTGTAACGAAACTCTGTTAATTCAATATACAACCGTTAAACATTATATCTGTGTGTTGTGTTTATCTCTCGCTCGGTTTGTATCTTAACGTGGATTCCGCACTCGTTACGGTATTCGAAACAGGATCTCGTAGTTGTCCGGGGATCCGAAAACGGACCTACACTTTTATCTTTAATGAATGGGCCGCCATTCAGTGCGGATGTAAGCACATGCTTGTTTGGTTGGTTAAGTTCTATTAACGAGAATTCTTATTCACTATTCTTAACACCAGGTCCGCCTGGCATGAATAAAATACTAAGGAAATTGGGACGAGTTTGGTATTCATTCTTGTTTCATCGGGATTGGAGGATAAATTACAACTTCACAAGATGTCTTTGGAAGGCCTCAGGCAAAGATTATTTTAAGAGAACCAACAAATTATTTTAAGAGAACCAACAAAAAAACAACTCGATGAATTTAGTCCAATTTAATTACAGGAAGTCCATGACACAAAGTTTTTCCACAATAATTGTGAGTGTGATGGATCTAATATTTTCAAAAGCAGGGATAATAAACTAGGGACAATAAACTAATCCAGACAATAAAAAAGTGTTTACAATAACCCCTATGTTGCAAGTGTGTGAATTATAATACCTTCCTAATGTGCAAATAAAGTAAGTTTTGATATTAGGATATACCAAGTTAACTCATAAAAAATTGACATTATACAATAATAGTTATATATACAATTTATAAAAATGAAATTTTTTTTATATAATTTCAAAACAATTTAAACGAGAATAGGTCCAATGTTTTCCACCAGACTTGCCTTTCTCAACCTGAATAATATACCCTCGCCCTATACGACGCGTAGGTATGATGTACTTCCAATGTTTGGCTGACGACCAATCTCCGGCTTTTAATAAATTGGTCCTATAGGCGTCGTAGTATAGGGTTGACCTACACGGCGTGTATAGTCCTGTACGTCTCGTATAGGGCACCATGGGATGTCCAAATAACCAATCCCTATTTTAGTTATATATCTTTGTATTTAAATGTCTTTCAGTAAATCACCAACAAAATATGGAACTTTAGGTTGAAACCGGCAGTACTGCAACAGAATATGTTTTCAGTGGAGCCTCTGAATGTTAGTTAAGAATTAGATCTGGTGTTCGGATTAGAGGATGTTTTCCGTGGTAAATCACAATCAACAGTATATTTTTTTATATTAAATCGATATAAAACAAGAGAATCAAACATGAATTGTATGAAATATATGAGCGTAATAGGATACTTAAGTCAACATCAACAATGAACGTCTATTATATTAGAATTTGGATTGAATCTGTTGAACGACCTTGCTGTCAACTTGAAAGGCCTTTGCAAGAATATCTCCAGCGATATCAGGGTTCGATCCAAACACAGCATTTGCAATTGTAATGACACCTGGATTTTGACTGCTCAGACGAGCAATTGCAAGAGCATAGCCATTTCCTACGTTTTGCTGGAAATGAATCAGACCTTCCGGGAACACGAAAACATCGCCCTTCTGAAGTAGTTTTGTGAATAGACGATTTTCAGGGTTTGATGTGACAAAACCGACTAGAAGACTTCCTTCAATGACAGTCAATATTTCTGTGGCTCGAGGATGCGTGTGTGGAGGGTTAATGCCCCATGGAGCAAAGTCAATACGGCCATGGAAATACCAAGGGTGTTGAGTCCTGGCAACTCTGCTACAGTCACAGCCGTCACATTAGACCCCACGTCATTCGTTGTGTTTCCCATTAGGTGGAGCCCTCTGAAGAGAAAATCGTTTGCTTGCACAAGCTTTGCATCTTTGCAAACCACACCATTTACTGGAAAACAGAAATTGGAACTTTATTAGCGACCTCGACAAATGTTGCCTGTAGGCTATAATCATATAAAGAATGCTTCCTGGAGCATTTACTGAGAAACTTTGACAATAGTACCTTTGCTATCTGGATCAGCAACACAGAAGTCTTGGAGTGGACTAGGGTCCGAAGCTAACGCAAGCGAACAAGCAAGCAACAAGAAGCGTGCTACAAGCAAACGTGACGTCATTTCTGAGAAGTGAAAACCTGTTTTTCAGTGAAATTAGCTAGCTCGGGAAATCTTTGCAATAAAGTACGTAACTTGTACATGTTTTTATAGTTAGCTTTGGGGATATAAGCAAGGATATGTTGTTCTCCCACTACTAAAAAAAAAAAAAAACATGTGGAAAGAGTAAAACCATGATAAAGTCATCAAATAGAAAACTTGTCATTTTCAAACTTTGTGCAGTGCAAAACTAGATAAAAGTCAGGCCCTTGTCCAGTTTTTATAATTGTGCATTGTTTGGGTCCAATCATTTACATACTTTACATAACTTTAATCTTAATTTTCTAATCCACTTCAATTAATCACCATGGCTATAATATTATAGTGGTTGAAATACGTCACTACAAGGCGTCCAAAGTAGAGTCATAAGTTGAATGGCTCACTCATAGAAATCTTCATGTATAGTGGTGTAAACCATGTTCTTCGGATAATGCAAATCAATTGAAAATGAACATACTGCGTGATTCATCAGTTGAGGTCACATATTTTTGTTTAAGCCCAACTGACTTTTAACCAATTTTATGTTTAATTACTAAAGTACTTCATACCTTTATGTATATCTAGACATCTTTTTTTTTGTCAACTAATATTAGCATTTTTATTTAACGTTCTGTGACAATATGTTTCTAACCTTCTCAAATCTCTTTTCCCATAACCTTTCATAAGAAATTTCAAATCTATATATATGATATTTTAATGAAAAGTTTTATTATATTCTTTTATATAATAGTTTATTTTGTGACCTTTATGTTTTAGGTTCCATATGCTTTTTGTTGGTACACTTTATGTGGACGCGACTCGACTCGGTTCGGTTCGACTCGGTTAGGTTAAGTTCGGCTCAAGCCCGGCGTGGCGTCATTCCTCCGTCGTGCGCCCCAGAGTTAGACGCGCGAAGCACGGAGAGCCGCGAACAATTCTTGCTGACACATCACCATGACATCATCATGATGATGTCATGCTGATGTCACATGTTTGACTAATCTTTACCATCCGAATTTTGAGAATTCATGTGTACGTATAGCATGTGCATTGTTTGGGCCAATCAACTTCTTTGGGAAGAAACTCTAGTGGGCCGAAACTCCTTTGGGCCGAAACCCATTATGTCAGCATGCATGTCGATGAAACCTTTGTGAGTTTCGTCGACTTTGAAGTTTCATCAAGGCCCCCCCCATGTTTCGTCATATATATCGACGAAACTCTTCAAGTTTCGTCGGGTCCATGAAGTTTCGTCTCTGATGTGGTTATATATACAGCAACTGAACACATGACATCCTTTTTCTCTGTTTGCGTGTCAATGATGTGATCCAACACATATCTAGAGTTTGAATAACTGTCTAACTTAAGCCAGATCGCCTCACTTTCACACTTTGCACAGGCTAATTCCTTTTGCATGATCTCAAGACGATCGATATAAGAGTTTATGTCAGTTTGTTTTCTTAAAACCATTTTTGTCAGCTCGGTTTTATCTTTTCTTAAATTTGCAACCACTGTTTTAAACTCCTTTTCATGGTTTTCATAAAACATGTTAGCCTCTTTGCATTTCGAAAGATCCACTATCAACTTTTGATTGTGGATATATGTCACTTCATATTTGTTTTGCAAAGCCTAATGTTTGCTTTGCATATCACACCACTTAGCATCTAATGAAACATGTTTGTTTTGCAAGTCAGACAATTCAGCATTTAAAGCATCATGTTTGCTTTGCAACTCTGACATATTAGCATCTAAATCAGCACATTTATCACTTAAGCTAGCACAATTATCACAATTAACAACAGTTGGTTCATCGACCCATACCTGGCTTGATGAACTGCCGCCATTAGCCATAAAGGCTGAATGAAGAGAATAAGAAGAATAAGCAGCTTGATCCACCAGAATAGATCTTCTATCATTCCCTACTGCAGCTTCTCCTAACAATTCATCAATATCCGCATCGATTCTCCCACTAGATACATCATCAGAATAATCTTCGCCTGAGGTTGAGATTTCCTCATCTGAACTCCTTGAATAACCAGAACTCTCTTCATCTGAAGATTCACCACCAATGGCGGAAGATTCTCCACCACTGGTGTCACGGCCCCCAACCCGGTTTGACCCGTTTCAAGAGCTGCGGGACAGAAATCCCGTGCTATTTAATTAACAGCGGAATTTTCTTTAGGATCTTTTTAAAACTGAAATATTTCCCGATTATTTTATTTCACAATTCGGGATAAAACCCGGTAACTTACAATATTGAGATTTCACGAAGAAATCTTTTATTTTACAAAACATGTTTCTTTATTTATTGCTGAGCCACTTCCTTAAGCTGATAGTGCTTCACGGCACTTTTCTTGGATCACAACAGATCACCTGAAACATGTTTGAAAAAGGTTTTGTCAGCGGGAAATACTGAGTGAATCATTCTATTTACTAAAACGACACGTTTGTTATAATTTACAGTATTAAGAGCGATTACAATGTTTCTGATATCAAACCAACTACCCACGGTATTTGTCACTCGACCGGATCTGTGACTATGGTCATATCCCCCATTGGCTGCCCCAATGGTGACGATTATCAAGTAATGTATACAAAACCCCACATACCGGCTGTAACTTGGTGATTACAAAGACTTAATCCCAGTGATTAAAACTTTGAAATAAACATGCTTTTTGTAAATAGATTTGATAAAAAGAGAATGACTCACATTGCAGATTTAACAGAGCTTATTCTACTGATTAGCCTCGATAACCTAGTTTAAATAATCAAGCACACAAACTAGGTTAGTAACTTAATACAGCATTTACGACAACTCACGAGATTACAACCTTCACAACGAATGACAAAGTGCGATACTTAAACATCCATCGATTAATCGACGAATGACATAGCATAAACCCTAATGTGGGCAGCACTTAAACATCCATTGGATAGTTTAATCAATCGGACATTGAATCGTAGCAGCGATCGAGTTATTACCTTGAATTGTAGCAGCACTTCGTGATCAGTGTGTGTTTTGGAACTGTTTTGATTATAACTCAGCGTATAATTTGAAATTGAACGTCGAACGAACACTCAATTGCATGAAACAGACTGTCCTATTTATACGTGAAATTGACATCTCCCGCGTGTCGCGGAAGATGTCGTGGACCCTGTCGCGACTCGCCTGGGGTGACGACCTACCCTAGGGTAGCCTTGTCACTAGTATAGGCCTGCTGAGTCGATTTCGTGTTATTTTGAATTTTTGACAACGTTTTCTATAGATAACTCTAACTAGGGTTTACCCGCCCCCCCCCCCCCCCCCTTAGTTTTAGGGGCCCTAATCCTGATTCCAAATGTTCTGAAAAATTTAGGGTTTGTGCAGAATCACTTGGGTTTCTCAATTAGGGTTTCCTATTGGACAATTTAATTAAATAATTATGAGTTTTGATGAGAGTTGTTACATTCTCCCTACCTTAATAAAAATCTCGTCCTCGAGATTTACTGGAATAAGTGAGGATATTTTCGCTTCATTTCTGATTCCAGCTCCCAAGTGTATTCAGCTCCTCTCTTTGAATCTCATCTGACTTTGACTAAAACTAATCGTTTGTGCTTGAGAAACTTGATCTTTCGATCCTCAATTTGAAGAGGTTTCTCAACAAATTTCAACTTTTCGTTTACCTCTATATATCTCGAAGAGGTACTACTAGTGATTCATCTGATAAGCATTTCTTGAGATTGGATACATGAAATACATCATGTACTCCTGATAATTCTTCTGGTAGTTGTAAACGATAAGCAACTGGTCCTATACGTTGGATCACTGAAAATGGTCCTACGTACCTTGGACTTAGCTTTCCTTTCTTTCCGAATCTGAATACTCCTTTCCAAGGAGAAACTTTCAATAGTACTTTGTCTCCAACTTGGAATTCTAACGGCTTGCATCTATTGTCTGCATAACTCTTCTGGCGATCTCGAGCCGTCTTCAGTATTTCCTTGATTTGAGTAATCTTATCAGTCGTCTCTTGCACTATTTCAGGACCTGACAATTGACCTTCTCCTATTTCTGCCCAACAAACTGGAGTTCTGCATTTTCTTCCGTATAGTGCTTCAAATGGGGCGGTTTCAATACTTGAATGATAGCTATTGTTATAGGAGAATTCAATTAATGGTAAATGATCATCCCAATTTCCACCAAAATCTATTACACATGCTCGGAGCATGTCTTCTAGAGTTTGGATCGTCCTTTCACTTTGTCCGTCTGTTTGGGGATGATATGCAGTACTCAGATTTAATCGAGTTCCCATAGCTTGCTGGAAACTTTTCCAGAAATGAGAAGTAAAACGACTATCCCTATCCGAAACAATGGAGAGTGGAACTCCATGTAAGGATACAACTTCATCTACATACAATTTAGCCAGTCTTTCCATGCTAAAGGTTTCTTTCATAGGTAAAAAGTGAGCTGATTTGGTTAATCGATCCACAATTACCCAAATCGCATCATTACCTTTTCTTGTTTTGGGTAACTTAGTAACAAAATCCATTGTTATAAGTTCCCATTTCCATACTGGCATTTCTAATTGTTGTAGTAACCCTGAAGGTTTCTGATGTTCTGCCTTAACTTGTGAACAGGTAAGACATTTAGAAACATATTGTGCTATGTCCTTTTTCATTCCTATCCACCAAAAGTTCTTTCTTAAATCTTGGTACATCTTATTGTTTCCTGGGTGCATAGTATACCTAGATTTATGAGCTTCTTCTAAAATCTTAGGTCTTAAGTCTCCCTGCTTAGGTACCCAAATTCTATTTTTGTGGAATCTCCAAACTCCATCTACTCCTTGTTCTAATTCTTTGATTCGTCCTTTCATTCCTTCAGCATCATCCTTGATTGCTGTAGTTTGAACATTCTTCAATTGTTCCATTAAATCTATTTGTAGATTTATTCTGAGAGCACGTACCCGTCGTTGTTTCTCATAATACTTACGACTTAAGGCATCTGCAACTACATTTGCCTTTCCTTCGTGATACTGAATATCACAGTCGTAGTCACTTAAGATTTCCATCCATCTCATTTGCCTCATGTTTAACTCTTTTTGCCCAAATATATATCTTAAACTTTTGTGGTCTGTGTAAACAGTAAATTTACTTCCGTAAAGATAATGTCTCCAAATTTTAAGGGCAAAAATTACGGCTCCTAATTCTAAATCATGAGTCGTATAGTTTTCTTCATGCTTTTTCAATTGCCTTGAAGCATATGCAATCACCTTTTTGCGTTGCATAAGCACACATCCATATCCTAATTTTGAAGCATCACAATATACCTCAAAATCTTCAGTTCCTTCTGGTAAGGCTAAGATTGGTGCATTTGTTAATTTCTGCTTCAAAATTCTAAAGGCTTCTTCTTGCTTAGATCCCCATTCAAACTTAACCGCTTTACAGGTTAACTTAGTTAATGGTACGGCTATCTTGGAAAAATCCTTAATAAACCGTCTATAATACCCAGCTAAACCTATAAAACTTCTTATTTCCATTGCTGTTTGTGGAACCTTCCATTTGGTAATTGCCTCTATCTTAGCAGGATCTACGTGAATACCTTCGTGATTCACCATGTGTCCTAAGAATTGCAATTCCTTTAACCAATATTCACACTTCGAGAATTTGGCATAAAGCTTTTCTTTTCTTAACAAAGTTAAGAGTGCATGAAGGTGTTCACAATGCTCTGTCTGACTTTTGGAATAAATAAGTATATCATCTATGAAGACAATTACAAATTTATCCAAATATGGTTTACAGATCCTATTCATCATGTCCATGAATGCAGCAGGTGCATTTGTTAACCCAAAGGGCATGACTGTAAACTCATAATGACCATACCTAGTTCTGAAAGCAGTTTTAGGTATGTCTTCTTCTTGTACCTTCAATTGATGATATCCGGAGCGTAAATCTATCTTAGAAAAATATCTAGCCCCCTGAAGCTGATCAAATAGATCATCAATCCTAGGTAATGGGTATCGATTCTTAATTGTAACCTTATTCAATTCTCTATAATCGATACACATTCTCATTGAACCATCCTTCTTCTTTACAAACAACACTGGCGCTCCCCAAGGGGATGAGCTAGGTTGTATGAATCCTTTACTTAATAATTCATCTAATTTCTTTTTCAGTTCTAACATTTCTGTAGGTGCTAACCGATAAGGTGTCTTGGCTATCGGTGTAGTTCCTGGAATTAGATGAATCCTAAATTCTACTTCCCTATCTGGGGGTAATCCTGGTAACTCTTCTGGAAATACATCTGGATATTCAGAGACTACTGGTATTTCCTTAAGATCTTTACCCTTAGTGCTAATGATTACCGAAATCATATACACTTTTCCTTGTTTTCGTTCATAATTAGTAACTTTCATTACTGATATGAACTTCATGGACTTACGTGGTTTATTTCCTGTAATCCTAATTATTTCTCCGGTGGGTGATTGAATTTCTATGGAATTCTGAACACAAAGGATTCTAGCATGGTTGGCTACTAACCAATCCATTCCTAATACAACATCAAATTCAGCTAAATTCATCGGTAATAGGTTTGCAGAGAATTTATGTCCTAAAAGTTCTATGTTTTCTTCTTGCAAAACTTTATCTATTTTAACTGAATTTCCGTCTGCTGTTTCAACTGTAAAAATCTGCCTAATATTGGTTGAAGGTAAATTGAGAGCTTGGCAGAATGAAGTATTTATAAAACTTTGGTTTGCACCAGAGTCAAATAATACTTTGGCGTAAATGTTGTGAACTAAGAACGTACCCGCTATCACATCTGGGATGAGTTCTGCTTCTTGAGTGGTCAGCTGAAATGCCCTAGCATTCTTTTTAATAGTTCCGTCGGTCGCCTTGGTTTTGTTGTCAGCTGGTTTGCCCAATTTAGGACATTCTATTTTATAATGTCCATTTTCTCCACAGTTATAGCAAACTATTGTTTTCTTTCTGCAGTTTTCTTCCCGATGTCCTACAACTTTGCAAAAATTGCAGGTTATATCACATCTTCCATAATGTTTCTTCTTGCATTTCCTGCAGAATGACGGAGTTGAAAATTGCCCAGTTCCTTTTCTCTTGAAGCTGTTATTATTACCCGTACGGAATCCTTGGGTAATTTTCTGAGCTAATTCCTTCTTCCTGTTTTCATCTTGGGTGCGTACTAGCCACTACAAAGAAGTTCCGGGAGTTACGTTCTTCTTAGCAAGAATTATTGCAGTAGGATAATGGCTAGGAGGATTTGAAAGGCATTATGAATTGGGAGGGATTGGTCGACGAAATATGAATCGGAGGTATTAGCTAATTCCACAGCATCGTCAATAGTGCGAGGTCTCGCAGCTTTAACAATATTGCGAATTTCACTAATCAGTCCCCAAATGTAGCGAGAAATGAGTACCGGTTCTGGCGAAGCCAGCGTTGGTACCACTCTAGCATATTCAAAGAATGTCGAAGTATAACTGCGACAATCTACACCCATCATCCTATGATTTAGGAACTTATTTGTCATTTGTTCCTTTTCATACTCTGGACAGAATTTTCTTTCTACAAAACCCTTAAATTCTTCCCAAGTCATAGCATAAGCTATTATTCTTCCTTTTAATTGTAACACAGTGTTCCACCATTCGAGTGCTCCTTTTTTGAAGAGATTTGATGCGTACATGACCTGATCATCTTTAGCACACTTACTTATTGCAATGACTGCTTCGGTTTTCTCTAACCAACGCAGTGATGCAGTTGCTCCTTCATTGCCTGCAAATTCAGTAGGTTTACAAGCAAGGAATTCTTTGAAAGTGCAACCAGGCGTTGCAGTTTTCATTTTCTTAGGAAATGGAGCTTGATGTGGTTTTGCATTATGATTGATATTATCATTGCCTCCGTTTACACTATTACTGAAGTTATCTTCAGAAATACGTTTACTCGGAATAATTGGTTGCGGTTCAATTGGATTCTTTATAGCAGCAACGAATGCTGGAATAGCATTAGCTATCCCTTGAGCAACAATATTTTCGATATCTTGTCTAGTCATATATTGATCTCCTGGATGTTGCTCAGACTGATTAACCTCATTTACTGGTTCGTTACCAATGTTTGACATCTGATAATAAATTTTATATAAATAATTAGTATAAATACAATTATAATAAAACATTTTGCACATAATCACATTAACATGTATAACCAAAATTTATCAATTTCCCAAGTTTCATTTCTATATATATATTATATTATGCCTCGTACACACGATTATCATACAACGTTTTATTGTTAAGTTATTTACACATACTGGTTATTATGATTATTTATTAACACATATTCCTGCAAACTCCCATTATCTGGTTAGCTAATTTCTTAAAAACGACGTTCCCTTTCGTCATACTTCCAAGTAACTCATTCTCCTACATCCCTAATTCGATTTCCTGCATCAATTAACTCTTCGCCCCAGAGGCGAAGTTCAGTCAGATTCTCCGGGCTCATAGTTGGGTATAGTGGAGGTTCTGGGTCAACTTGTGGGAAAAATGTATCAGGATTGTTTAAAAGATTTTGGTATTGCCAATCAGTTGTCCACCATTCATCTAATTCTACTGGTAGTGGTTGAGGTTGGACAATAGGATCTGGAATAGCAGGTTCCAGATTGATTGGGATTGGAGCTTCTAATGGGTAACTGAAAAGATCTTCTTCAGTAAATATAAGGTTTGGATTAGCTGCTTCAAGGTTTCCATCGGCAGGTCCGATGAGGTCACTCATTACTAGTTTATGATCTAAAACATCCCAGGGAGTCATTTTCTGTTTCTGTCTAGAACTTTCCCCGACTTCTCTTTCTGGTTGCTTAAAACCCTTCTCAGTTTCTATCTCTATTTGATTAATATTTTCCTAAATTTCTATCCCTTTTCCTTTGTCTTTTGGTTCTTCAGTTTTGGTAACCTTTCTTGTTGCTGGCTTTTTCCTACGTACACGCCTCCAGCCCACGAATCTGCTACTTTTCTTGGGTTAGGTTTTGCCAGTGGTTTGGATTGAAATTCCATGGGTTCTTTATCAGCGAAGTAACCAGTGAATTCCTTGGAAACTTCTATCTTAACGGGATAGATGTTAAGATTTTCTAAACCTTCAGATATCTCATTCATGCTGTTTAGCATATATGCAAAATACATACCAAATGTTAAAATAAAATAACAAAATTTTATAGATAACCCGTAAATATTATTGCATACATAAAACAACTAACAAGTAAATTATACTACGATTTACTGTAACTTATTTATTTACTAAATAAGGTTTCTGGGAAATAAGAGTGCGAAAACTTTTGAGTATTTAGAGATTTGCATTTTCTGCTACTGTGGCTAACATATAAAGATTTGCCCATTTCTCATCTAATTTGTCCTCCCAAGGTGATTTATTGATTAAATCCTGGGTTTCTTGTTTAACTTTCTTCTCTCGGTTTTTCCTTATTTCCTCCTGACTTTCCTAATAATCAAACTTCTTTTATTAGGAGAAAGTGGTTCCTCGTAATGTGCCTTACGGACAAATATTCCTTCTTCAGGAATTACATAAGGTTTTGTTTGGGATGAACTTCCCTTCACGTTGGATGACCTATCTAGTTTAAGATAGATATTTGACAGCTTTTGTTTACCCATACTGTAATTAACAAATAATCAGTTAATAAAACACATAATCACATAATTGGCAATCAGTAAAATTAAGTATTTCTAAATACTTAATAGGCTTAGATCAGTGGCTCTGATACCACCCTATTTCTGTCACGGCCCCCAACCCGGTTTGACCCTTTTCAAGAGCTGCGGGACAGAAATCCCGTGGTTTTTAATTAACAGCGGAATTTTCTTTAGGATCTTTTTAAAACTGAAATATTTCCCGATTATTTTATTTCACAATTCGGGATAAAACCCGGTAATTTACAATATTGAGATTTCACGAAGAAATCTTTTATTTTACAAAACATTTTCTTTATTTATTACTGAGCCACTTCCTTAAGCTGATAGTGCTTCACGGCACTTTTCTTGGATCACAACAGATCACCTGAAACATGTTTGAAAAAGGTTTTGTCAGTGGGAAATACTGAGTGAATCATTCTATTTACTAAAACGACACGTTTGTTATAATTTACAGTATTAAGAGCGATTACAATGTTTCTGATATCAAACCAACTACCCACGGTATTTGTCACTCGACCGGATCTGTGACTATGGTCATATCCCCCATTGGCTGCCCCAATGGTGACGATTATCAAGTAATGTATACAAAACCCCACATACCGGCTGTAACTTGGTGATTACAAAGACTTAATCCCAGTAATTATAACTTTGAAATAAACATGCTTTTTGTAAATAGATTTGATAAAAAGAGAATGACTCACATTGCAGATTTAACAGAGCTTATTCTACTGATTAGCCTTGATAACCTAGTTTAAATAATCAAGCACACAAACTAGGTTAGTAACTTAATACAGCATTTACGACAACTCACGAGATTACAACCTTCACAACGAATGACAAAGTGCGATACTTAAACATCCATCGATTAATCGACGAATGACAAAGCATAAACCCTAATGTGGGCAGCACTTAAACATCCATTGGATAGTTTAATCAATCGGACATTGAATCGTAGCAGCGATCGAGTTATTACCCTGAATTGTGGCAGCACTTCGTGATCAGTGTGTGTTTTGGAACTGTTTTGATTATAACTCAGCGTACAATTTGAAATTGAACGTCGAACGAACACTCAATTGCATGAAACAGACTGTCCTATTTATACGTGAAATTAACATCTCCCGCGTGTCGCGGAAGATGTCGTGGACCTTGTCGCGACTCGCCTGGGGTGACGACCTACCCTAGGGTAGCCTTGTCACTAGTATAGGCCTGCTGAGTCGATTTCGTGTTATTTTGAATTTTTGACAACGTTTTCTATAGATAACTCTAACTAGGGTTTACCCCCCCTTAGTTTTAGGGGCCCTAATCCTGATTCCAAATGTTCTTTAAAAAATTTAGGGTTTGTAAAGAATCACTTGGGTTTCTCAATTAGGGTTTCCTATTGGGCAATTTAATTAAATAATTATGACTTTTGATGAGAGTTGTTACAACTGGCGTGATTCAAATCCTTAGCAGTTTCAGCAAAACAAGGTTTTCCTCCCTGATTACTAATGCCTAATTGCATTGACCAGTCGCAACCTTCATTTATTTGCACCACAAGAACTTGATTGGTGTTTGATGGTCCTGCTTGATTGTTTGCAGTGACCAAGGTGCGATCGACATTCCTGGTTTGATTCTGATTCTGTTGGTTGCCTTGACCTCTGAAAGGATTTTGGTTCCCATGATGTGCTGGTTTTGTGCATTCCCTCTTGAAGTGACCACGTTCACCACAATTAATGCACTTGACGGATTGCTTATGGAACCCATACTTGGTATCTTTCTTGCTTTCCAAGCTGGTTCTACCCGTCTGTTCCATGAAGGCTTTAGCTCGCCTAACACCACTAGCGAAAGACCATTTGATGTCCATCATATCCATCTCTTCTTTGTCGATCTGCTGATAATCTTCTTGAGTTAGATTGATGTTTCCGATCTGCCCTGCAATCAACCCACAATATGAGCTCACCAATGTGTTTAGTATCTCCATATGATCTTTAGCTACTTCAACGCTAACTTTGGAGAAGTTTGACGTGTCAAGCTGTACTGTCTATGAATTTGATGGCTGTCCAGCAGATGATGTGCTTCCATAACAAGCTTGTTGTTGAGCAGGAAGTGGATTCCCATACAAATCAGTTGCTACGGTAGATGGCCGATAGCTTTGCTGTTGTGGGGCTGGTTGTAGTGGATTTCCATACAAGTCTGTGGTTGGAGCTGGCTTTAGAGGAACTTGTATCAGATTGCCATATAAATCTGTGCTTGTGACGAACGCCGTTTGAATTGGAGCATGTGAGGCAGGTCTTGCAGAAGTGCTAGAAGCTCCATAATACATATCAGGATTTTGTCGCACTGGAACCCTTTTCTCCTTTAGGGTTTCTTCCTGATCTTTGTTCTCCAAGAGCTGAACGAAGTCATTGATGTTTGTCGTAGCAAATGTGCCATTGTATTTCAGAATTTCCAAGAAACCATTCCATTGAGGTGGCAGTGCATCGGCAAACTTTGTGACAACCTCTGCTGGAGTTGTTACTACCCTATAATTACTCAATTCAGTCAGCAAGTGATAAAATCGACTTGTCATATCTCCCAAAGATTCATTTTCCATACAAGTGAAACCATCAAACTCCTTCTTGAGTAAATCATGTCGCAATTGACGTGACTTTTCATTTGCTAGACCCCTTATCTTCAATGCATCCCACAATCGCTTTGACGTCTTGAAGCTGACAAACTGATGATATATATATCCTTGCTCAACGCCTGAGTCAGAATAGCATATGCTTTCTTTTCTAAATCATATGCCTTCTTCTCGTCTTCCGTAAGATTTGCAAATGTCGCGGCAGTTGAAGCGGCAACCTCAAGAGCTTGATCGAAATATGTAGTAAAACATAACCACAATTCCGTGTTTTGCCCAAGGACATACGTATAGAATCTATCTACTCGTCCAGGATATTCATTTATGTGCAACTGTTTCGGTTGGCGATTTAGACTTCCGCTCTCGCTTTCGCTTAGAAGTATACTTTGAATACTTGGAGTTTGATTTGAAACAAACGCCCATTGACCTGTCGAAATTGGATTCGCTTGCGAAGATGCGGTTGCGGGAGATTCGGCCCATGATGGCGACAAACCCGTGCTTCTATACATGCTCTCCGTATTAGATGCGGGTGCGGGAGATTCGGCCCATGATGGGGATAAACCCGTGCTTCTATATTTGCTCTCTGCATTTGACGGAGTACCCCACCAATCCGGATTCATTTTGGATGTATAATGATGAAAACCTGCTTAAATCACTCAAATCAAACAGTTTAGTGTGAAATGAAAACCTTCTGTTTAAAAATATCACAAGTATGCGACGAAATCTAAAGGTGTTCGTCCAAGACAACAATGACGAAAACAATAGTACTGATTTATTCACAGGGCCTGACACTCAACTCAAATTTTCAAATTATAACTGACAATGATTGAATATAATTGGGCCGATGTTAGTAGACTTTTAACAAACTTTCACCTCTTCACGTGAACAACAATTATTAAAATCTAAAACATCCAAGTGAATATGTCAGACATGCTCTAAAATCAAATATCAATTTAACCTCAAACAATTAATAGATTGAACTGATTGTACCGATGACTATTTAGAGCATTTGAATAAACGTGGGCCGATGACAGTTGTTGGACTAATATCATTAATACAATTCACATGCACACTCAGTCATTACTTCACATGGGCCGACAACCGTCGTTGCAACATAGAATATGATTGGGCCATAAGCTTTGATTGTAATGTGATGAAATTAGGTGTGACGAAATCAGGTAGAGTTCGTCCAAGATATGTTTGACGAAGATGGTGATTTCGTCGCTGTGATTAATGGTGATTTCGTCGATGACACAAATGTTGATTTCGTCCCGAAACGATTTCGTCCAGAACCGATTTCGTTGAAAATGTAATTTCGTCTAAATGTAATTTCGTGACAAATGAGAAGGCCTGTAAGATATTTTCACAAAATAAAATCTTATCCTTCTGAAAAGTTGGTGACCAAATTTCAACAGACCATGCCTTACTTTCTCTGATGTAGAAGCTCTTTTTTCAACAACAAATCATTTGTGTGCCGCAAAATTCAAACAATGATATTATAATTGACAACAATAATTCATAACACAAACAAATTCAGATTTTTAAGATCAAACACAGAAACCTCATGAAGAACACTTGAAGGTCTGATGAACTTGATGAGTTTTCCGGTTACAAGAAAATTTCTGAACACAAATTATTGCACAATGTTTCAATAATAACCTTATCCTAACATGTATAGATGAGGTATAACAAGGTTTTTATAAAAACAAGAAACAAAACATCATGATTTTCACGATTCAAAAGCTGTTTTTCAGAAAGTGTATGATCTTTAAAATCCAAAATACAAGAAAAACACTTAAAAATCTTTAAAATCACAAGAAAACACTTGGTTTTAACACGGAATCGAGCCAATGCTCTGATACCAATTGTAGGTCCACCCGGAGGATCGAGTCAACCTCTATTCTTATTTTCCGACGAACCCGAGAGTGCGGAATCCAAACGGGTAAGTTAAACCAAGTTACGAACACGTAAGACACAAGATTCAACGATTAACACTCATTGTATTAATGCTATGAAACGGTTACAATGCGGTGTTTACAAATGGTCTCTGTAAACTCTTAGTGTGTGTGTGTTTTACAGTGTGTTCGCTCTGAAATCTATTCAAACTTCTCAGTCTGTTATGTCTGCTGTCAGATGTATATATAGTAACATGTCGACGAACTCCCGTTGTTGACGAAATCCCTCGGCGAACTTCCAAGGTCTCAACGAAATCAACAGATTTCGTCACATGTGGGATTTCGCCACATTAGTCTTCGGCCCATGTGAAGGTTTCGGCCCAAGTGCTTTGATTGGCCCAACTACCATGCATGTATGTATGAATTCTTTTTCGGATGTCGCTTCTTAGTTTGCTTTCCTTTAAGAAGAACACCATTCACTAATTCATTCGACACCAAATGATTCATTTTCCGTAAGTGAATGTGACCCATACGTCTGTGCCAAGAGATTGAGTCTTTTTCTGTGGATTTGCTAATAAAACAAGTTGCTTGTGCAGTCGTTGTTATTGCTTGGCTCATATCAAGGACATATAAATCATTTATCCTTGGAGCTGATAAGAGAATCCATTCTTTTGGAATCTTGAAGCCGGGTTTCAGCACATAACATCCATTTGCGTCAAACTGTTTATCACATATTTGTGAAACGCTGAGAAGATTGTGATCAAGCTGTTGTACAAAGTTGATCTTGTCAAAACTTATAACCCCGTTAGATACCATTCCTTCACTAGTAATATATCCGCCTTTATCTCCAGTAAAAGCAACATAACCTCCTCTAATAGATTTAACGTCGTAGAGAAGCTTCATGTCACCGGTCATGTGCCTGGATGCCCCACTATCAACAATCCTATGACTGCTGAAAGTTCCTCCTGGAACACCCTGCACATGTACTCACATGATTAGTTGGAGATGGGGACCCAAGCCTTTGTGGTCTTGTATCTTCCATTTTCATCAACGTGAGTTACTTGAACTTCTCGATGTTGTGGAAATTGTTATGTTCCCCCTGATTCAGTAACCATTTTTGGTTTCCAGGTCTGTTTTGTTTTACCAGTTTTATTCTTTAAAATCTTAACTTCATGATTGTCTGAAGTTTTTGAATTGTCTGGTTTGACAGAAACAGATGTTTTGTTAACCACGTCGGTTTTAATTGCTTTTTCAATTTTCTTGACCTGTTGGCGTTTCTGTTTCTTTTCCCTTTCTTTTACAAGACGGGGATCTGGTTTTGATGAAACAGATTGCTTGCGGTCAATTTGGTCACGGGGATCATCAACTTTGGCTTTTTGTTTATGAAGATATGAACAATTACGGTCTTTGCCAAAACGGTTTCTGATTTCTGTTTAAAGCTTTAGATAAGTATTTTACCACAATTATCGATATTGTTGTCCACCTAAGCTCAACTTATCAGATGTAATCATAATTAGGAGATATGATTTACGGTAAGAATTATACTTACTTGTCGGTGTTCATCCACTCACGACACATTCCCGTATCAAGGTATGCACGAGAGTTCATCTTACCGGTGAGTATACTGCTTATCATCCGTTTGACCGTATAAAAGATGTGAGAAACTCACTTATTTGATTGAAAACAAGCCCTATGTGATAGAATCACTTATTTATGAGGAACTTGATTTTCAGATGCATGAAGGGCACATGAGCAAGTCCGTGAACAGGTTAGTACTTTCATACAGCAAAGAGACGAACTTGACTCCCAGATAAATGTGATATATTATCACTTGTTTTGTTGGACATGTGATTGTTGATTACTTGTTGAGGTCGAATGCAATATATACAAGTATGTATAGTATCATGGAAGATCTTAGACTTTGTCTCCGTTATTTTTACGGTTTGATACAACCATGATACCCAGATGATAAGACTGCATAAAGTCCGAATATCTCAGAACCTCGGCAATCAATCAAACGAAATTCAGTACCAAGACCATATGCCAATGAATGGTTCCCACCTGACTTGAAGTCTCTTAGGTTTATATCATCGTGCACATTTTAGTCTGATTGTGAGCTTACCGATACATCGTTAGTAAAGCTACTTATCATTTTTCAAATTTTCTTTTGACCATATTGACAGACCACACCAGTGTGTATCATCACTTTCCCTTCTTTTCTACAAGAAACTCATTTTTGATTTTCTATTGTTTTTTAATTTTTGATTTTTCAAATTTAAAGACAGAAAGTAAACGACATATTTTTGGATTTTTGAATTTTCCACATGTTTTTGTATTTTCTGAAATTTCTCCCCCTAAAATGCGAAAGGATAAGTAAACTGAAAATCTTTTTGGATTTTTGATGCTTAAGAAAATATTTACAAAAACCATCAGCCGACAGAAGTTTACTCTTGTTTCACCTTAATACCATTGACCAACAAAAGATAATCAAAACGAGATTTGTCAAAAGCTTTTGTAAACAGGTCAGCACGCTGTTCATCAGTGTGGATCTTAACAACATCGATTAATCTTTTGTCAAAACAATCACGTATGAAGTGATATTTAATTTCGATGTGCTTGGTCTTGGAGTGTTGGACAGGATTTCTAGTGATAGATAAAGCAGCATTATTATCAACAAAAATAGAGGTAGATAGGAATTCAAAACCGTAGTCGCGCATTTGTTGCTGAATCCACAGAACTTGAGAGCAACAACTTGAGGCAGGAATGTATTCAGCTTCACAAGTTGATGTGGCGACACAAGTTTGCTTCTTGCACTGCCACGTGACTAAGCGACTTCCTAAGAATTGACATCCAGCCGTTGTGGATTTCCCATCTATTTTGCATCCGCCGAAATCTGAATCACTAAAAGCAACCAAGTCAAAACTATCATCCTTAGGGTACCAGAGACCGGTGTCTGGGCAACCCTTCAGATAGCGAAAAATCCTTTTAACAGCTCCAAGATGAGATGCTTTTGGGTTAGCTTGATATCTTGCAAGCAGGCACGTTGGATACATGATGTCAGGCCTCGATGCTGTGAGATACATGAGAGATCCGATCATTGTGTGATAATAAGAAGAGTTGACACTTTCACCCTTCAAGTCCGGAGTAATCCCGTGATTAGTCGGAAGTGGGGTACCAATGGGCGTTGCTTCAGACATCTGGAATCGGCTCAAGATGTCACCAACATATTTAGTCCGATGGATGAATATCCCAGACTCAGTTTGTTGAACTTGTAGGCCCAAAAAGAAATTCAACTCCCCCATTGCGCTCATTTCGAACTTCTCCTGCATAACACGTTCAAATTGCCTGCACAAAGTATCGTTAGTAGAACCAAAACTGATATCATCAACGTATACCTGTACCAAAAACAAATCACCATCCTGTTCCTTGATGAAAAGCGTACAATCGATAAGACCTCGGCGAAAACCGTTCTCCAGCAGATAAGTAGATAAGGTTGCATACCAAGCCCTCGGTGCTTGATGTAACCCGTAGAGAGCTTTGTTTAGCAACCAAACCCGATCGGGATGGATAGGATCTTCAAAACCTGGAGGTTATTCGACATACACCTCTTCTTCAACAATACCATGCAAGAATGCGCTTTTGACGTCCATCTGAGAGACTTTGAATCCTTTAAAAGAAGCATAAGCTAGAAAGATCCGAATAGCCTCTAGACGAGCAACTGGTGCATAAACCTCGTTGTAATGCCTTCAATTTGACGAAAGCCCTGAACAACCAATCTCGCCTTGTTGCGAATGACCACTCCACGATCATCCTTTTTGCACTTGTAAACCCACTGAGTGCCAATTTTCTTGTAGTTGTCGGGTTTTTCAACAAGTCTCCAAACACCCAGTTTCTGGAACTGTTGTAGTTCCTCTTGCATTGCTTCAACCCAAGAATTATCCTTTAAGGCTTCTTTACAAGATTTCGGTTCTTCTTGTGAAATGTAACACGCGAAGGACCAATCATTTTGAAGACCAGATTCTCTAATGGCTGAATACAAACTAGCACTCTGGTTGTTTCTCAGCTGATTATGCGTCTGCACTCCACGTTGGACATCTCCTATGATATTCTGCTGTGGATGGGTATCGTGAATCCTCATTTCAGGATTTTCAGGAACACGGGCATTAACACCCAAATTGTTAATATTTATATCAACAACCAACTCCACACCTGGAATATGCATAGAAGTGGATGCATTTCCTTCAGCAGTATCAACATCCTGCACATGAGGAGTTTCAACAGAAGTGCCCTGAACAGGAGCAACTGGAGCTGAAGTGCCTTCAGTCGCATCAAGATATTCATCATCTTCCGATGACTCATTGTACTCAGTAGCATCTTCAAATTCTTCATTTTGAAATGTGTTGTTAACCGAATTAGAACCTTGGGGGTTAACAATAACAGGACTAACCAATGGCGAGCCAGCAGCGTTGTCACTATCAAATAACATTCTAGCAGCTGCAGAATCTTCGTCAAAGGTTGGCAGATTAAAGGAGTCGAATAGCCCATCGTAGTCGAACATCCAAGGATCACCCGGAGCCCTAACAGGACTTGTATACCTTTGAACCCTTACTTCACTCCATAGCTCAATCTTTTTGGTAGCCAGATTCCATACACGAAAATTCGGAGTAGCATATCCAAGGAAGAAACCCTCGATAGCTTTCGCGCCAAACTTTCCATCCGGCTCAATCATAGTGCATGGACCGCCAAAAGGTTCTAGAAATGAAAGATCCGGTTTCCTTTTCTGTAGAAGTTCGAAAGAAGTCTTGCCATGTCTCTTAACTGTAAGAACTCGGTTTAAAGTGTAGCAAGCAGTCGACACAGCCTCCCCCCAGAACTGAACAGGAAGCTCCGACTCTACCAACATTGTTCTTGCAATTTCAATTATGGTCCGATTCTTCCTCTCCGTGACACCGTTTTGTTGTGGAGTGTATCGAGAACTGTATTCATGAAGAATACCCTTAGAAGTACAGAACTCATCCATCACACGGTTCTTGAACTCAGTTCCATTGTCGCTTCTGATACTCTTAACTTTCAACGTGTAGAGATTTTCCAACATTGTAAGAAGATCCTTGAGGATTCCAGGAGTATCACTCTTGTGTGCCATAAAAGATACCCAAGAAAATCTAGAATAATCATCAGTAACTACTAAACAATAAGCATCCCCGAATGTTGTCTTGTGTCTCATAGGTCCAAAGAGGTCCATATGAAGACGTTCGAGAGGCATGCTAACAGTGTTGATTTTCTTCAGAGGGTGAGACTTCTTCGTTTGTTTCCCTTTCTGGCACGAAACACAGATATCTTGTAGATGAAAACTCCTCACAGGCACACCATTCACAAGATTGTTTTTCACCAAATGGTTCATTTTTCTTAAGTGAATGTGCCCCATTCTTCTGTGCCAAGATATAGACTCCTTCTCCGTGGCTTTCGAGACAAAACAAGTGACTTGTGCAGAAGTCGTAATCGCTTGGCTCATATCAAGAATATAAAGATCATTAACTCTTGGAGCCGATAAGAGAATCCATTCCTCTGGAATTTTGAAACCAGGTTTCAGCACATAACAACCGACATCATCAAAATGCACGGTGAACTTTTTATCGCAGATTTGCGAAACACTGAGAAGATTGTGATCAATTTGACGAACATAATTGATCTTATCGAAACATACAACACCATTGGAGATCATTCCCTCTCCAGTGATGTATCCGCCTTTGTCACCAGCAAACGTGACATAGCCTCCTCTAATATTTCTCACATCATATAGAAGCCTTAAGTCGCCTGTCATGTGCCTAGATGCTCCACTATCAACAATCCAATGACTATTAATAGTTCCTCCTGGAACACCCTGCACATATCATCAATGATCAGTTGAGGATGGGGACCCAAGCCTTAATGGTCTTGGGTCGTCCCTGAGCATCACGAAAGATGATCTCGATTTCTTGATGATTTTGTAACACAACACCTCCCCCAGAATTTTCACCCGTCTTAGGTTTCCAAGTTTGATTTGCTTTACCAGATATATTTTTATGAACAGATTCTAAAACTTCTGGTTTTAAAAATTGTGAAGAACTTGGTTCCATGTTGACCGTTTTGACTTCAGATTTTAAAGCCTTTTCAACAGCTTTGACGTTTTGACGTCGTTGTTTCGTTTCTTGTTCCTTAACAGTTCTTTTGTCATGTTTTGGTGAAACGGGATGATGTTGAGGGTGAACCTTTTCAGGTGGTGCTATCTCAACAAATTTATCCTTGGGAGTGTTTGGACAAATTTTAATGATGTGTCCAAACTCCCCACACTTAAAACATGTTCTCCTTTCCACAAACTTAGGAGAATCTGATCGAAAAACTGATGTCGAACCCGTAGAACCCGAGGTACTTGCTTTTTCATCACACCCATTTGTATGTTTAGTGTAATTGTTTTGGCTATTACGTTTTAAAATTTTGACTTGTTGTACAAAATCGGTGTTTGATTTGTTTTCAAAAGTCTCAATTTTATCCGTACCCTTCGATTCTACAAATTTGACATTACTATTTTTCTTTTGATAACGAGCTCCTTTTGTTTCAAATTTAGATTGAGAAACATTAGGCTTTTGAGCTCGCTTTTCTGATTGTTTACCCTTAGCAGCAATAGGTTGTTACTTTGTTGGTGATTTTTCATTTCCAAATTGTTTCCTGATTTCAGCTTTTGGAATTGGGTCACATTGAGTTACAATGACTCCTGGAATTGTCTTTCCCAAAAACTTGTTTGTATTATCTTCAAAAACTTGATCAATCGAAGATGGATTGACATTTTTAATTGGAAAATCGTGATCTGAATGGATTTTAGAATCACCAACTAAAGTGTACAACACGTTATTACTTTTAACGGCAGACACAGATTTCTTGTCATTCTTGACAGGATCTATCACTTGTTTGACAACTGGTTGAACAGCAGGAGTAGGAGGATCACAAAGAATATGATTCTCAATTGGAACTTCCAATCCTTCATCTTGTCAAGTGATTTATCCTTATCACTCATATCTGATTCTGATTCATCATCAGACGACTCATAGTCCTCAATGATTTCTGTTTGCTCAGATGATGTACTTGAAGAACTATCCGATTTGAACCCTAGGCCAGTAGTAACTTCCTCATAATGAAGAGGCACACTGGGCTCAAACCGTGGCATTTCTTCTTCATCGGGCATATAAGTATAATTATGTCTTAAAGGGGGCGGACACTTCTTATACCCTACGCCTTTCTTGTTACCTTTGAGTTGTTGAGCATCAATGATATGATCGAGCACATATCGGGAGTTAGAATAACTCTCCAATTTGAGCTTGATTGCATCATGTTCGCATTTGGCAACGGCTAGCTCCTTTTTCGTTTCCTCGATGATATTAATGTAATTGTTAATACCGATTTACTTATTGAAAACAATTTTTGTTAGCTCGGAAACACTTTTCTTTAGGGTTTCAATCACAGATTTAAAATCCTTTTCGTTTCTAGCTAGAGCCATATTTGCCTCCTTACACTTAGACAACTCAATAACCAAACTTTGGTTATGACTATGAACCTTTTCAGATTCAAGCTTCAAATCAGCACAAACATTACAAACACTAGGAGCATGAATTTCATATTTTACCTGACTCGTAGAGGCTGAGACATTTGACATAAAGGCAGTCAGATAAGAAAAAGATCCGTCTTCAGAGAAGAATTTCTCTATTTCTTTAGATGCTACAGCAGCCTTCTTAATCAGAACAGATTTCTGACTCTTCAACTCCTCTGCTTCAGTCAATAAATCATCAACATCAGAGCTCGCTTCTTCCTTCACATCAGATTCAGAATTATAACCACCCGAATTAGAACTTTCTTCGTCAGAACTCCCGGTATAACCCGAACTGTCATCACTTTCAGAAAATTCTTCCTTGTGAAAGTACTTGATGTGATTGATGATCTTTGCATAACAAGCTGTTCCTCCTCCTTCTTGATCACCTTCCCCTAATTGTACAGACCAATTTACACCCTTCATCAGCTTGAACAACTAATGCTCTGTTGGTGTTTGAAGGTCCAGACTGGTTCTGGTTCTGATTGTTGTTCACCGCTACTATCCTTCGTTCACAATTTTCTTGATTGACATTGACATTGGAAGTACTCGTCTGATTTCTGAATGGGTTCTGATTGCCTTGTTTGCTTGGTCGGGTGCACTCACGTTTGAAGTGCCCCTTTTCACCACAATTGAAACATGTAACCGCTTCTTTATCAAATCCGTACTTCGTATCCTGTTTTCTTTCCGAAGAAATTCTCCCTGTTCGAACCATAAAGTCCTTCACCCTTCTAACAGCACTTGTGAACGCCCACTTTATATCCATCAACTCCATTTCATCACGGTTGATTTGTTGATAATCTTCGTTGGTCATATTGATGTTTCCAATTTGACCTGCAACCAATCCGCAGTATGCACTGACCATTGTATTAATGAGTTCCATATGCTCCTTTGCTACTTCAATGCTAACTTTTGAGAGGTTCGAAGTATCAACTCTGACAGTGTTGGTGTTTTTGGGTGAAGGATTGTTGGTATAATGTGCTTGTTGTTGTTGTGGTTGGGCTTGAGGTTGGGGTTGAGATTGTGAAAGATAAGCACTTTGATTGAACTATGGTTGAGTAGTGGTAACTTGAGGTGGAGGTTGCGGTGTTGAAAGATAAGCACTTTGATTGAACTGTGGAAACAGAGATGAGCTTGTATTGGACACAAACGTCGTTTGAAGTGTCGGTTGCTGAACGGAACTAGAACTAGTTGAAGGAGCAAAACCAGGCAAATACATTTCTGTGTTTTGAGGAGCTGCAATCCTTTTAGCTTTCCGAATTTCCTCTTCGTTCTTTTGCTCCAACTTCTGAATGAATTCATAGATAGTGACATTGGCCGTATCCAGAGCGCCCGTATGCTTTAGAAGCTTAATGAATGGACTCCACTTAGGAGGTAGAGCATCAGCAAACCTTGCAACCATTTCCTGATGAGTTGCATTAACATTATAAGAACTCATTTCACTAATCAAATGATAAAAACGAGAAGTCATATCATTTAGGGTTTCATTATCCAAGAATTGAAATGATTCAAACTCTTTCTTCAATAAATCATGAAGTGTCTTTCTAGTAGTTGTATTTCCTTCTCCTCTCGCTACCAATGCATCCCATAAAGCTTTCGTGCTCATACAATAAGAGAATTGATGATATATGTCTTTGTGAAGTGCTTGAGTGAGAATAGCATACGCCTTCTTCTCCAGATCATATGCCTTTTTGTCGGCTTCTTGCAAATTATTGAAAGTTGTCGCATTTGATCCTACCTCTTCAAGAGCTTGACTAAATGCAGAGGTGAAACACGTCCATAATTCTGTGTTTTGCCCTTGAACGTAATTATGGAAACGACCCTTCGATGATGGATAGTCGTTCATGTGATTTAACTTTGGCGGGCGATTGTTGCTACCCGTCTCACTCTCACTAAGCAATAGATTTTGAACGCTTTGATTTTGATTTGACACCAATGCCCATTGACTTGCACTTATTGATTGTTGTTGTTGTTGAGCTACGGAATTCATTAACATTGCGGCCATCGAAGTCTGATTTTGAACTAGTCGTGGGTCCGTACTCCAATCCCACGGACTTGTACTACTCATATTTGATATTAGAACAACTGTACCTGATAAAACACTTGAAAACACAAAGTTAGAACACTTTTGCAAGTCCTCTGTTTAAAATCACAGTAAAGTAATGTATGACGAAATCCAATGGTGATGAAATCGAGGGAATTTGTTGACAAGAATGAGTGACGAAATCGAGTGATTTCGTTTAGTGGATCCACTTGTAGGTCTGTTTTTCTCGGAGGATCCGATACGTAACCTATCCTTGTTTATAACAAACAATGTCACGGGTGCGGAATCCCCGTAACGATGCAAACCAAACAATGTAAAGGAATAACACGAACATATAATCAAAGATTCACTTAGATTAACAGGATGAGAACAACAGCAAACACATACACACAATGCTTGACGATAAACTCTCAGTTTCTCTCTATGCTCTCATGAACTAAATTGTGAAACATGCCAAGTATTTATACTGTCCCTTGGACGAAAACCCTTTGGACGAAAACAAGTGTGACGAAATCAGTGATTTCGCCACACCTATATCAATGAAATCCAAAAGGGATTTCGCCAATGTGATCCCTGACGAAAACACATGTGTTTTCATCAAAACCAAAACAAGGACAAATTCTACTAAGGCATGTACATTAAAGTATGATTAAACAAACCTCTAAACATAATGCACACTAGCATTAAGTTAAGATACAAATACAAAGACAAGACGTCATACCAAGTAGGATAGGAGGATATCCGACTAAGTAGACACGACGGAACATACAGACTCGATAACAAAAGATTGTTTAACATACAACGAAACAAGACAACTTACAGACACAAAACTGTACTAACAGAGCATTTACTGAGAAACTTTGACAATCGTACCTAACGCAAGCAAACAAGCAAGCAACAAGAAGTCTTGCAGAGGACTAGGGTCCGAAGCTTGGAGAGAAGTCTTGGAGAGGAATAGGGTCCGAAGCTAACGCAAGCGAACAAGCAAGCAACAAGAAGCCTGCTACAAGCAAACGTGACGTCATTTCTGAGAAGTGAAAACTTGTTTTCAGTGAAATTAGCTAGCGCGGGAAATCTTTGCAATAAAGTACATAACTTGTACATGTTTTTATAGTTAGCTTTGGGGATATAAGCAAGGATATGTTGTTCTCCCACTAATAAAAAAAACATGTGGAAAGAGTAAAACCATGATAAAGTCATCAAATAGAAAACTTGTCATTTTCAAACTTTGTGCAGTGCAAAACTAGATAAAAGTCAGGCTCTTGTAGGTATGATCGATTCTTTCATTCTCATAGAAAGTAGTTCGCTTGTCCAGTTTTTATAATTGTGCATCGTTTTGGTCCGATCATTTACATACTTTACATAACTTTAATCTTAATTTTCTAATCCATTTAAATTAATCACCTTGGCATTAATATTATAGTGGTTGAAATACGTCACTACAAGGATAATGAAAATGAACATACTACGTGATTCATCAGTTGAAGTCACATATTTTTGTTTAAGCCCAACTGACTTTTAACCAATTTTATGCTTAATTACTAAAGTACATACCTGTATGTATATGTAGACGTCTTTTTTTCTTAACTAATATTAGAATTTTTATTTAACGTTCTGTGATAATATGTTTCTAACCTTCTCAAAACTCTTTTCCCGTTACCTTTCTTAAGAAATTTCAAATCTATATTTATGATATTTTAGTGAAAAGTTATATTATATTCTTTTATATAATAGTTTATTTTGTGACCTTTATGTTTTAGGTTCGATATGATTTTATCTTTAATGAATGGGCCCCCATTTAGTGCTGATGTAAGCACATCGTTGTTGGGTTGGTTAAGTTCTATTAACGAGAATTCTGATTCACTATTCTTAACACCAGGTCCGCCCTGGCATAAATAAAATACTAAGGAAATTGGGACGAGTTTGGTATTCATTCTTGTTTCATCGGGATTGGAGGATAAATTACAACTTCACAACATGTCTTTGGAAGGCCTCAGGCAAAGATTATTTTAAGAGAACCAATAAAAAAACAACTTGATGAATTTAGTCCAATTTAATTGCAGGAAGTCCATGACACAATTTTTTTCCACAATAATTGTGACCGTGATGGATCTAAAATTTTCAAAAGCAGGGATAATAAACTGGGGACTATAAACTTGTGGGTCCACCCGGAGGATCGAGTAACCTCTATTCCTGTTTTCCGACAAACCTGAAAGTGCGGAATCCAAACGGGTAAGTTAAACCAAGTTACGAACATGCAAGACACAAAGAATCAATGATTAACACGCAATGAATTAATACTCTGAAACGGTTACAATGCAATGTTTACAAGATAAACCTATAAACTCTCTGGTGTCTGTGTGTGTGTTCTCTCCGAAATTTATTCAGACTTCCGTAACTGTGTTATGTCTGTTGTCTGTGTTTATATAGTAAAGTCCTCGACGAAAACATGAAGCCGACGAAAACAGATCGATGAAATCCAAGATCTGTCACATACCCTGATTTCGTCCCATTTGGTTTTCACCACAAAGGGATTTCGCCACTGTTGGGCCTTCTGATTTCGTCCCACATGGACATGGGCTTCTGTCTTCATGTTGGGCTTCAGGGACTTCATCACATGTGATGGCTTCATCATGGATTGGACCAATCAAACTAACAGACAACATAAACATAAGCTAAGTGCATACTGCACACACGCAGTAGCAATTACATCGAACGTCACGAAGTAAATCGCATACCGAGTCAAGACAGGAGGATGTCTTAACTACGGCCTTCACTTCGTAGCCGAGTCTAACCGAGCTGAGCCGTATCCACATAATATGTATCAAAAACTCCCCCTTGGATGCTTCTCGTGAGGTTCTTAATCTCGTTCTCCATTTCTTGATGGTTCTTTTTCTCGGAAAGGATCTTCAAAGTCTTCACGTGTCACACATAGAAAGTATATTAACAAACTCCCGCTTTTATCAAGGAAGTGTATCAATAAACTCCCCCTTTGATTATGCTTGTGAATCTTTTGATTTTCGATACTTTAGATCCTTGTGGTGTTGATGATTGATCAGCGACAACTCGATCATCTTTATCATTTGAGTGCCTTCACGTCGTGTCTTCATTCTGAAGCTTGTCATCGAACACGTTCTCTTCGCCTTTAGCATCTGCACATGCAAGAAAGTTAAACGCGTAATGAGAACAACTGCTTGGAATATAGTTAACATTAAACAAATAACACATATGAGACCAGTTCTCATTCACCTACCGTCCGACAGTGTCTTTGAAAAGTTAACAAATTTTTCAATTTTGGTTATTAACTTTCAAAACTTGGAAACTCTGACAGTTTATGAAGATTTAGTTGTTTTGGTTTTCATTCAGATATCAGGTAACGAAGATTCTAGTTCCAACATCGGTTAATCAAAACTAAATTAGAAATAAATTTTTTTTGACTTTTATAAAGTTTATATTAAAACACACCTAAAATCTTTTTGGTATTTTGAATATTTCAAACTTAAAGTCTGAAAGTAGTAAATAAATATATACAAAGTTGCAGAAACTAAGAAAAAAATAAATATATACAAACATTCTTTTTGCGAGTTTCGAGGGTAAGAGAATCATATCAGTGTACGGTCACACCAAAATGCTCTTGTTGTTCTTTTTGTTAACAGTAGATAAACATCCTATAACAATTATCGGTATTGTTGTCCACATAAGCTCAACTTATCATATGTAATCATGGCGAGGGGATACGTTAAGGTATGATTTGTACTTACCGACCTGTGTTCATCCACATCACGACACATTCCCGTATCAAGGTATGCACGAGGGTTCATCTTATTGGTGAGTATACCATTTATCATCTGTTTTGACGTATATGAAAATGTAAGAAACTCACTTATTTAGATAAAAACAAGCCCTATGTGACAGAATCACTTATTGATGAGGAACTTGATTTTCAGATGCATGAAGGGCACAAGAGCAAGTCCGTGAACAGGTCAGTACTTTCGTACAGCAAAGAGACGAACTTGACTCCCGGATAAATGTGATATATTATCACTTGTTTTGTGGACATGTGATTGTTGATCACTTATTGAGATCGTATGCAGTATGTACACGTATGTATGGTATCATGGAAGATCTAGACTTCGTCTCCATTTTGTTTCGGTAAAAGAAACAACCATGATACCCAGATGATAAACAGCATAAAGACCACATATCTCAGAACCTCGACAATCTCTCAAACAAAATTTCGGTACCAATACCATATGCCAATGAGTGGTCCCACACAGTCTTCAGTCGATTTAAGGCTTATATCACCCTGCACACTTTAAGATGATTTTGTGCCTACCGATACATCTTATATAGAGTTGCTTAACATTTTTCATTTTGCATTGCAGTTTAAAAAGGTTTCAACAGACCACTGATGTACTATCATATTTTCTTTTGCTCGCCAGGAAACTCATTTTTGTTTTTCTATTGTTTTTGGGTTTTGAAAATTTTCAATGTTTTTGAATTTTCAAATTTGGATTTACTCCCCCTAAAATCAACAAACTTAAAATAATTTTAAAAACACAAAGATATATACAAAACGATTTTCCGATGCGGATTACTCTTGCTTGACCTTAATGCCATTTACCAATAATAAAAAAGTCAAATCTTGATTTATCAAATGCTTTGGTAAAAAGGTCGGCACGTTGGTCATCGGTATGGACCTTAACAACATCGATTATCCTTTTATCAAAGCAATCACGTATGAAGTGATACTTAATTTCGATGTGTTTGGTCTTTGAATGCTGCACAGGATTTCTAGTGATAGATAAGGCAGCAGAATTATCGACTAAAATAGGAGTAGTTAGGAATTCAAAACCGTAATCACGCATTTGCTGTTGTATCCACAGGACTTGGGAGCAACAACTTGAGGCAGCAATGTATTCAGCTTCACAAGTTGATGTAGCGACACAAGTCTGCTTCTTGCACTGCCATGTTACGAGGCGATTTCCTAAAAACTGGCATCCAGCCGTTGTGGATTTGCCGTTGATTTTGCATCCGCCAAAATCAGAATCACTGAAAGCGACTAAGTCAAAGTTATCATCCTTAGGGTACCATACACCGGTGTCTGGGCAACCCTTCAAATAACGAAAAATCCTTTTTACAGCTGCAAGATGTGAGGCCTTCGGGTTCACTTGATATCTGGCAAGCATGCACGTTGGATAAATTATATCTGGTTTTGATGCTGCGAGGTACATAAGGGATCCAATCATCGCGCGGTAATATGAAGAGCTAACAACTTCACCCTTCAAGTCTGGATTGATTCCGTGATTTTCCTGCAGCGGGGTACCAATGGGCGATGTGTCAGACATCTGGAATTGGTTTAAGATGTCATGAACATATTTAGTCTGATGGATGAAAATCCCAGACTTCGTTTGTTACACTTGCAAGCCCAAAAAGAAAGTCATCTCCCCCATAACGCTCATCTCGAATTTATCCTGCATTACACTCTCGAAATCCCTACACATAACATTGTTAATAGAAAAAAATATAATATCATCCACATATACCTGTACCAGTAGAAGATCTCCATCTTGTTCTTTTATAAAGAGAGTGCAATCGATAAGATCTCTGCGAAATCCATTATCCAGCAGATAATTAGACAAGGTTGCGTACCAAGCTCGCGGTGCTTGATGTAGACCATAGAGAGCTTTGTTCATCAACCAAACCCGATCGGGATGGATAGGATCTTCAAAACCTGGAGGCTGTTCAACATACACCTCTTCTTCCACTAGACCATGTAAGAATGCACTTTTGACGTCCATCTGGTAAACCTTGAATCCTTTGAATGAGGCATAAGCCAGAAAGACCCGAATTGCTTCAAGACGTGCAACAGGTGCATACACTTCATTGTAGTGTATACCTTTAATCTGACAAAAACCTTAAACGACCAATCTTGCTTTGTTTCGAATAACGATTCCACAGTCGTCCTTTTTGCACTTATACGCCCAACGGGTACCAATCTTCTTGTAATCAGCAGGTTTCTCTACGAGCTTCCAGACACCAAGTTTCTGGAATTGTTGCAGTTCTTCCTGCATTGCTTCAACCCAAGAGTTATCTTTCAAAGCGTCTCTCCAAGTTCTTGGCTCTTCCTGTGAGACATAACACGCGAAAGACCAATCGTTTTGTTGACCAGATTCTCAAATTGCCGCATACAAGCCTGCGTTGTTGTTGTTTCGCAACATGTTTCTTGTTTGAATGTCACTTTGTACATTACCGATTATGTTTTGTTGAGGATGGGTATTGTGAATTCTTGTTTCTAGATTTTCCAGAACATGAATATTTGTACCCAGATTGTTGAGATTTATATCAACAACTAATTCAATACCCGGAACTGACGAAGAGGATGATGCAGTAGCTTCAGCTGTTATAGGGGCGTCCACTAGAGGTGTAGCCTCTGAAGTACCATGTATTGCTGATGTAGCAGCTTCTTGATCTACATCTAGAAATTCTTCATCCTCTGAAGATTCGTTTAGTTCGGTTGCATCATGAAAATCCTCATTGTCGAGAGCATTATTGTTCACTGAAGTTGGTTCTTGATTGACAACAATTGGATGAACCATCGGTGAATCTGTTGCATTGTCACTCTCGAAAAACATCCTTGCCGCATCATTTTCTTCAACTGCTTCAACATTGATCGAATTGAAAAAGTCATGGTACTCAAACATCCATGGTTCACCTGGATTTTTGACTGGCAAAGTGTGTCTTTGTACTCTGACTTCAGACCATTCCTCAACCCTTTTAGTCTCAAGATTCCAGACACTTAAGTTCGGGGTGGCATAACCAAGAAAGTGACCTTCAATAGCTTTTGCCCCAAACTTTCCATTAGGATCGATCATTGTGCAAGGAGCTCCAAACGGTTCAAGATATGACAAATCTGGTTTCCGTTTGTGAAGAAGCTCGAAGCAGGTCTTGTTGTGTCTTTTGACTGTAAGGACTCGGTTCAATGTGTAACAAGCAGAGGACACAGCTTCTGGCCAGAAGGGAATCGGAAATTGTGACTCTACTAACATCGTCCTAGCAGTCTCAATCAATGTACGGTTTTAACGTTCAGCGACGCCGTTTTGTTGAGGAGTGTAAGCCGCACTAAATTCGTGAAGAATACCTTTTGATGTGCAAAACTCCACCATAGCATGATTTTTAAATTTTGTACAATTGTCGCTGCGTATCCATCTAACCTTCAACTTATACAAATTCTCAATCTGAATGATCAATTTTTTGATAATACCGATCACTCTTGTGAGCCATGAACGCCACCCAAGAAAATCTTGAATAATCATCAGTTATCACGAGGCAGTATTGATCATTCCTGATGCTTTTGTGCTTGACAGGACTGAACAAATCCATATGCAAACGTTCAAGAGGAACTGCCACCGTGTTGATTTTCTTTGTCGGATGTCGCTTCTTAGTTTGCTTTCCTTTTTGGCATGAAACACAGACGTCTTGAAGATGGAAATTTTTAAGAAGAACACCATTCACTAATTCATTCGACACCAAATAATTCATTTTCCGTAAGTGAATGTGACCTATACGTCTGTGCCAAGAGATTGAGTCTTTTTCTATGGCTTTAGTAATAAAACAAGTTGCTTGTGCAGTCGTTGTAATAGCTTGGCTGATATCAAGGACATACAGATCATTAATCCATGGAGCAGATAAGAGAATCCATTCTTTTGGAATCTTGAAGCCGGGTTTCAGCACATAACATCTATTTGCGTCAAAGTGTACTGAAAACTGTTTATCACAGATTTGTGAAATGCTGAGAAGATTGTGTTCAAGCTGTTGTACAAAGTTGACCTTGTCAAAACTTACAACCCCGTTAGATACCATTCCTTCTCCTGTTATATATCCGCCATTATCTCCAGCAAAAGCAACTTAACCTCCTCTAATAGATTTAACGTCGTAGAGAAGCTTCATGTCGCCGGTCATGTGCCTGGATTCCCCACTATCAACAATCCAATGAATGCTGAAAGTTCCTCCTGGAACACCCTACACATGTACTCAGATGATTAGTTGGAGATGGGGACCCAAGCCTTTGTGGTCTTGGGTCTTCTATTTTCATCAACGTAAGTTACTTGAACTTCTCGATGTTGTGGAAATTGTGATGTTCCCCCTGATTCAGTAACCGTTTTTGGTTTCCAGGTATGTTTTGTTTTACCAGTTTTATTCTTTAAAATCTTAACTTCATGATTGTCTAAAGTTTGTGAATTGTCTGGTTTGACAGAAACAAATGTTTTGTTATCCACTTCGGTTTTAATCACCTTTTCAATTTTCTTGACCTGTTGGCGTTTCTGTTTCTTTTCCCTTTCTTTTACAAGACGGGGATCTGGTTTTGATGAAACAGATCGTTTGCGGTCAATTTGGTCACGGGGATCGTCAACTTTGGCTTTTTTTTTTATGAAGATATGGACAATTGCGAATAATATGTCCAAAAGTGCCACATGAAAAACATGATCTTCGTTCTACAAACCCCGAAGTATCATGTGATTGTCTTGTCGATGATGATGAACTTTGTGATCCCAATGTACTTAGTTTTGAACTGTTTTGTTCATTTCTTTTTTAAATTTTCGCTTGATTAACAAAATCTAGGTTAGATTTGTTTTCAAATGTGTCAATTTTATCCGTTCCCCTTGATTTCACAAAGTTCACCTTCTTGTCCTTTTTCTGGGTCTGTTTCTTTTGACCTTGAGTCGGTGATTTACCTTTTGGTTTGGTGCGATTTTGCTGAACTTTCTCAGTTGGTAATCTTTGATAGCCATTTTATTTGCGAATTTCAGCTCTTGGAATCAGAAGGCACTATGTTACCACAACGTGTGATCCTGTCTTTCCCAAGAACTTACTTGTTGAATCTTCAAAAATTTTACTAATTAAAGATTGATTAACATTCTTAATAGGAAAATCTTTGTCAGAATAGATTTTATCATCACCAACAAGTGTGTACAGCAAATTCACACTCTCAGACTCTTGTGAGGAAGTGAACGTGGACTTGGTCAGAACAGTCGTAGCAGGTTTTGCGGGAGGATCACATAGAATATGATTCTCGAGAGGTATGTCCTCTTCTTTGATTATAGCATCTGACTGTGCTGAGTCAATATCATTAGATTCATCATCTGAAGAATCAGCATCCTCAACAATAACTGGAGGATCCTGATTCTGTTCAGTAGAAGACACACTTGTATCTGCTGATACATCTGAATCTGATGGTACTTCCGGTTTGTATCCAAGTCCCGTTGCAAACTCCTCAATGTTTAAAGAAACAGATGGCTCAAAATAAGTTCTATCCTCTTCATCAGGCATGGCATCATAATTGTGTTTCACAGGAGGTGGACATTTTTTATATCCAATGCACGTGACATCCCTTTTCTCCTTTTGAACATCAATGATGTGATCCAACACATAACTAGAGCTGAAATAACTATTTAGCTTAAGATTGATCGCCTCACTTTCAGATTTTACACAAGCCATCTCTTTTTGCATTATCTCGAGCCTATTAATGTAACAGTTAATGGTTGTTTGTTTTCTTGAAACCATTTTCGTTAGCTCGGATTTGTTTTCTCTTAAATTTTCAATCATTGTTTTATACTCGTTTTCATGGTTTGTATAAAACATGTTGGCTTCTGTGCCTTTGGCAAGATCCACGATCAACTTTTGGTTGTGGATAAATGTCACATATACTTGGTTTGCAAAGCCTCATGTTTGCTTTGCAAATAAGACATCTTAGCATTTATAGAAACATGTTTGTTTTGCAAGTCAGACAATTCAACATTTAAAGCATCATGTTTGATTTGCAACTCAGACATATTAGCATCTAAATCAGCACATTTATCACTTAAGCTAGCACAATTATCACAAATAACGATAGTTGGTTCATCGACACGTACCTTGCTTGATGAACTGCCGCCATTAGCCATAAAGGCTGAATGAAGAGAAGAAGAAGAATAAGCAGCTTGATCCACCAGAATAGATCTTCTATCATTCCTTGCTGCAGCTTCTCCTAACAATTCATCAATATCTGCATCGATTCTCCCACTAGATACATCATCAGAATAATCTTCGCCTGAGGTTGAGATTTCCTCATCTGAACACCTTGAATCACCAGAACTCTCTTCATCTGAAGATTCACCACCACTGGCGGAAGATTCTCCACCACTGGCGTGCTTCAAATCCTTAGCAGCTTCAGCAAAACAAGCTGCTCCTCCCTGATCACCAATGCCTAATTGCATTGACCAGTCGCAACCTTCATCTATTTGCACCACAAGAGCTTGATTGGTGTTCGATGGTCCTGCTTGATTGTTTGCAGGGACCAAGGTGCGATTGTCATTTCTGGCTTGATTCTGATTTTCCTGGTTTCCTTTACCTCTGAAAGGATTCTGGTTCCCATGCTGAGCTGGCTTTGTGCATTCACGCTTGAAATGACCACGTTCGCCACAGTTAAAGCACTTAACAGACTGCTTATCGAACCCATACTTGGTGTCTTTCTTGCTTTCCATGCTGGTTCTACCCGTCAGTTCCATGAAATCTTTAGCTCGCCTTACAGCACTGGCGAAAGCCCACTTGATGTCCATCATATCCTTCTCCTCTTTATCTATCTACTGGTAATCTTCTTGAGTCAAATTGATGTTCCCGATCTGACCTGCTATCAACCCACAATACGCGCTCACCAATGTGTTCAATATCTCCATGTGATCCTTAGCTACTTCAACGCTAACTTTAGAGAAACTTGATGTGTCTAGTCGTACTGTATTAGATGGCTGACCAGCTGATGACGTGCTACCATAACAGGCTTGCTGTTGCACAGGTATTAGATTGCCATACAAATCTGTGGTTGGTAGAACAACCGTTGGTCTTGAGGAAGGTGGAAGTGGATTTCCATACAGATCTGTTGCTCCGGTAGATCAAACAGGTAATGGATTTCCAAACATATAAGTTGCTACAATAGATCGTTGGTTTGGCTGTTGTGGAGCTGGTTGTAGTGGATTTCCATACAAGTCTGTGGTTGGAGCTGGCTTAACAGGAACTTGTATCTGATTGCCATACAAATCTATGCTTGTGACAAACGCCGTTTGAAGTGGAGCATGTTAAGCAGGTCTTGCAGAAGTGCTAGAAGCTCCATAATACATATCAGGATTTTGTTGTACTGGAACCATTTTCGCCTTTAGAGTTTCTTCCTGGTCTTTATTCTCCAACATCTGAACGAAATCATTGATTGAGGTTGTAGCTAATATGCTATTGTACTTCAAAATTTCCAGGAAACCCATCCATTGAAATGGCAACGCATCGGCCAACTTTGTGACAACCTCTGCAGGAGTTGTTACTACCCCATAATGATTTAACTCAGTCAACAAGTGATAAAATCAACTTGTCAAATCTCTCAAAGATTCTCTTTTCATACATGTGAAACCATCAAACTCTTTCTTGAGTAAGTCATGTCGTAATTTGCATGACGCTTCGTTTCCTTCGCCTCTCGTCTTCAATGAGTCCCATAACCGCTTTGTTGTCTTGAAGCTTAGAAACTGATGATAGATTTCTTTGTTTAATGCTTGAGTTAGAATAGAAAAAGCCTTCTTTTCTAAATCATAAATCTTCTTATCATCTGGAGAAAGATCTGCAAAAGACGCGGCAGTTGAAACGGCAACATCAAGTGCTTGATCGAAGTCTGTAATGAATCGTAACAATAACTCCGTGTTTTGCCCAAGAATATACGTATGAAATCTGTCTTCCCATCCCGGATATTCATTCATGTGAATTAGCTTTGGTGGACGATTATTTCTTCCTGTTTCATTTTTGCTTAAAAGTATACTTTGAATACTTTGATTTTGATTTGAAACAAACGCCCATTGAGTTGATGAAATTTGAGGTGATGACGATTGTGTAGGAGGTTCAGCCCATGAAAGAGATAATCCCGTGCTCCTATACTTATTTTCCGTATTAGACGGAGTACCCCACCAATCCGGATTCATTTCGAATATTTAATGACGAATACCTGAATAAATCACACAAATCAAACAGTTAAGAATGAGTTACAAGTCTTCTGTTTAAAAATAATACAAGTATGTGACGAAAATAGTGGTTTTCGTCGCTGATATGTTTGACGAAGATGATTTATTTCGTTGCTGGAATGCTTTTGACGAAATTGGATGAGATTTCGTAGATGAAATGGTTTCGTTGACAAATGCGATTTCGTCTGGATACTGAAGTTGATTTCGTGAACAAATACAAGTGATTTCGTCAACTGAATGTAGGTGATTTCGTTGAAGCTTGATTTTGTTGACTGGATGAGATTTCGTTGACTGGATGAGTGATTTCGTCCAGACACACATGATGGATTTCGTCCAGGATGATGTGGATGAAGATGGGAGTTTTCGTCCAGCAACACAAGTGTTTTCGTCCCAGATATTGAAGTGATTTCGTCTGGATGTAGGTGATTTCATTTGATGTTTGACGAATCAGGCTTGGATTTCGTCCAGCATAAGTTTACAAGACATGTGATTTCGTCCAGCTAACATGTGATTTCGTCTGAAGACTGTTTTCGTCCAGTATAGTGTTTTCGCCCAGCTGATTTCGTTGACCAAATGACCAGACAAGTGAGATATTATGCAACAATTAAACAATTAAGATCATATCCTTCTGACACTAAAACCTTCTTTTTCAAACAACCATGCTTTTCAGACTTTTCTTACCAACTATCATGATGCAAATGTACACAAATGTCAAACAGGTGTATTTATTAATAACAACACAATAATTCAAACCACAATATAGATCAAAACCATAGATAATTCAAGAACACTTTGAAGATGGACAAGAACAACTTGAATATTCTGGCCAAGTTTTCACCAGACAAATTTTTCGAGTTCCAATTTTTTGCTAAAACTTTCAATAAAACACCCACAATAACATACTAGCATGTAATATAACAAGGTTTTATATGAACTAATAAGCAAAACAACAAGATTTTCAAGGATTTCAAACTATTTATAAAAACGATGAAAAATCAAGAACACAAACTTGGTTTTAACAAAGAATCGAGCCAATGCTCTGATACAAATTGTAGGTCCACCCGGAGGATCGAGTAACCTCTATTCCTGTTTTCCGACAAACCCGAAAGTGCGGAATCCAAACGGGTAAGTTAAACCAAGTTACGAACACGCAAGACACAAAGATTCAATGATTAACACGCAATGTATTAATACTCTGAAACTGTTACAATGCAATGTTTACAAGATAAACCTATAAACTCTCTGGTGTTTGTGTGTGTTCTCTCCGAAATCTATTCACACTTCCGTAACTGTGTTATGTCTGTTGTCTGTGTTTATATAGTAAAGTCCTCGACGAAAACATGAAGCCGACGAAAACAGATCGACGAAATCCAAGATCTGGATTTCGTCACATACCCTGATTTCGTCCCATTTGGTTTCACCAAAAAGGGATTTCGCCACTGTTGGACCTTCTGATTTTGTCCCACATGTTGGACCTTCTGATTTCGTCACACATGGACATGGGCTTCTGTCTTCATGTTGGGCTTCAGGGACTTCATCACATGTGATGGGGGCTTCATCATGGATTCTACCAATCAAACTAACAGACAACATAAACATAAGCTATACTAAATGCATATTGCACACACGCAGGAGCAATTACATCGAACGTCACGAAGTAAATCGCATACCGAGTCAAGACAGGAGGATGTCTTGACTACGGCCTTCACTTCGTAGCCGAGTCGAACCGAGCTTAGCCGTATCCACATAATATGTATCAACAAAACTAATCCAGACAATAAAAAAGTGTTTACCATAACCCCTAAGTTGCAAGTGTATGAATTATAATACCTTCCTAATGCGCAAATAAAGTAAGTTTTGATATTAGGATATACCAAGTTAACTGATAAAAAATTGACATTATATAATAATAGTTATATATATAATTTATAACAATTTAAAAAAATGAAATTTCTTATTATATAATTTCACAAAAATTTAAGGTAATACGACGAGAATAGGTCCAATGTTTTCCACCAGACTTGCCCTTCTCAACCTGAATAAATTACCCTCGCCCTATACGACGAGTAGGTATGATGTACTTCCAATGTTTGGCTGACGACCAATCACCGGCTTTTAATAAATTGGTCCTATAGGCGTCGTAGTATAGGGTTGACCTACAGGGCGTGTATAGTCCTGTACGTCTCGTATAGGGCACCATGGGATGTCCAAATAACCAATCCCTATTTTAGTTATATATCTTTGTATTTTAAATGTCTTTCAATAAATCACCAACAAAATATGGAACTTTAGGTTGAAACCGGCAGTACTGCGACATAATATGTTTTATGAATGATACGTTAGATGGACCTCTGAATGTTCGTTAACAATTAGATCTGGTGTTCGGATTAGAGGATGTTTTCGGTGGTAAATCACAATCAACAGTATATTTTTTTATATTAAATGGATATAAAACAAGAGAAAATCAAACATGAATTGTATGAAATATATGAGCGTAATAGGATACATAAGTCAACATCAACAATGAACGCATATTATATTAGAATTTGGATTGAATATGTTGAACGACCTTGCTCTCAACTTGAAAGGCCTTTGCAAGAATATCTCCAGCGATATCAGGGTTTGATCCAAACACAGCATTTGCAATTGTAATGACACCTGGATTTTGACTGCTCAGAGCAGCAATTGCAAGAGCGTAGCCATTTCCTATGTTTTGCTGGAAATGAATCAGACCTTCCGGGAACACGAACACATCGCCCTTCTGAAGTAGTTTTGTGAATAGACGATTTTCAGGGTTTGATGTGACAAAACCGACTAAAAGACTTCCTTCAATGACAGTCAATATTTCTGTGGCTCGAGGATGCGTGTGGGGAGGGTTAATGCCCCATGGAGCAAAGTCAATACGGGCCATGGAAATACCAAGGGTGTTGAGTCCTGGCAACTCTGCTACAGTCACAGCCGTCACATTAGACCCCACGTCATTCGTTGTGTTTCCCATTAGGTGGAGCCCTCTGAAGAGAAAATCATTTGCTTGCACAAGCTTTGCATCTTTGCAAACCACACCATTCACGAGTACTGGAAAACATAAATTGGAACTTTATTAACGACCTTGATAAATGTTGCCTGTAGGCTATAATCATATAAAGAATGCTTGCAGGAGCATTTACTGAGAAACTTTGACAATCGTACCTTTGCTATCTGGATCAGCAACACAGAAGTCTTGGAGAGGACTAGGGTCCGAAGCTAACGCAAGCGAACAAGCAAGCAACAAGAAGCCTGCTACAAGCAAACGTGACGTCATTTCTGAGAAGTGAAAACCTGTTTTTCAGTGAAATTAGCTAGCTCGGGAAATCTTTGCAATAAAGTACGTAACTTGTACATGTTTTTATAGTTAGCTTTGGGGATATAAGCAAGGATATGTTGTTCTCCCACTAATAAAAAAAACATGTGGAAAGAGTAAAACCATGATAAAGTCATCAAATAGAAAACTTGTCATTTTCAAACTTTGTGCAGTTCAAAACTAGATAAAAGTCAGGCTCTTGTAGGTATGATCGATTCTTTCATTCTCATAGAAAGTAGTTGGCTTGTCCAGTTTTTATAATTGTGCATTGTTTGGGTCCAATCATTTACATACTTTACATAACTTTAATCTTAATTTTCTAATCCATTTCAATTAATCACCATGACTTTAATATTATAGTGGTTGAAATACGTCACTACAAGGCGTCCAAAGTAGGAGTCATAAGTTGAATGGCTCACTCATAGAAATCTTCATGTATAGTGGTGTAAACCATGTTCTTCGGATAATGCAAATCAATTGAAAATGAACATACTGCGTGATTCATCAGTTGAGGTCACATATTTTTGTTTAAGCCCAACTGACTTTTAACCAATTTTATGTTTAATTACTAAAGACTACATACCTTTATGTATATCTAGACATCTTTTTTTTGTTAACCAATATTAACATTTTTATTTAACGTTATGTGACAATATGTTTCTAACCTTCTCAAATCTCTTTTCCCATAACCTTTCTTAAGAAATTTCAAATCTATATTTATGATATTTTAATGAAAAGTTTTATTATATTCTTTTACATAATAGTTTATTTTGTGACCTTTATGTTTTAGGTTCGATATGCTTTTTGTTGGTACACTCTATGTGGACGCGACTCGACCCGGTTCGATTCGGTTTGATTCGACTCGGTTAGGTTCGGCTCAAGCCCGACGTAGCGTCATTCCTCCGTCGTGCGCCCCAGAGTTCGACACGCGAAGCACGGAGAGCCGTGAACCAATTCCCGCTGACACATCACCATGACATCATCATGATGATGTCACATGTTTGACTAATCTTTACAATCTGAATTTTGAGAATTCATGTGTACGTATAGCATGTGCATTGTTTGGGCCAATCAACTTCTTTGGGAAGAAACTCTAGTGGGCCGAAACTCCTTTGGGCCGAAACCCATTATGTCAGCATGCATGTCGACGAAACCTGTGTGAGTTTCGTCGACTTTCAAGTTTCGTCAACCCCCCCCCCCCCCCATGTTTCGTCATATATATCGACGAAACTCTTCAAGTTTCGTCGATATTGGAGGTTTCGTCGGGTCCATGAAGTTTGGTCTCTGATGTGGTTATATATACAGCAACTGGACAGAACACACAGAGAGAGAGAGAGAGAGCTGAGAGTTTGGTCTCTGATGTGGTTATATATACAGCAATAGGTTCGATATGATTTTATCTTTAATGAATGGGCCGCCATTCAGTGCGGATGTAAGCACATGCTTGTTGGGTTGGTTAAGTTCTATTAACGAGAATTCTTATTCACTATTCTTAACACCAGGTCCTCCTGGCATGAATAAAATACTAAGGAAATTGGGACGAGTTTGGTATTCATTCTTGTTTTATCAGGATTGGTGGATAAATTACAACTTCACAAGATGTCTTTGGAAGGCCTCAGGCAAAGATTATTTTACGAGAACCAACAAAAAAACAACTCCATGAATTTAGTCCAATTTAATTACAGGAAGTCCATGACACAAAGTTTTTTCACAATAATTGTGAGTGTGATGGATCTAATATTTTCAAAAGCAGGGATAATAAACTAGGGACAATAAACTAATCCAGACAATAAAAAAGTGTTTACAATAACCCCTATGTTTCAAGTGTATGAATTATAATACCTTCCTAATGTGCAAATAAAGTAAGTTTTGATATTAGGATATACCAAGTTAACTGATAAAAAATTGACATTATACAATAATAGTTATATATACAATTTATAAAAATGAAATTTCTTATTATATAATTTCACAACAATTAAAGCCTTTTCGATCACCTTCACATTTTGAAGTCGTTGTTTTGTTTCCTGTTCTTTAACAGTGCGTTTGTCAGTTTTTGGTGACACAGGACGACGTTGTTGGTGACCTTGTTCAGAAGGGGCTCTTTCTACAAAATTTGGTTTCGGAGAGTTTGTGCAATTTCTGATAATGTGGCCAAACTCCCCGCATTTAAAGCATGATCTCCTTTCAACAAAAATAGGAGATTCTGTTCGAGGACCTGACGTTGAATTTGTAGACCCCGAGGTACTAGCTTCACACCCGTTTGTGTGTTGGGTGTAATTGTTATCACTATTACGTTTCAAAATTTTGACCTTTTGAACAAACTCAGTATTGGATTTATTTTCAAAAGTCTCAACTTTATGAGTACCCTTGGAGGGCACAAATTTAACATCTTTGCATTTCTTCTTGTAACGAGCTCCTTTTGTTTTAGCCTTCGGTTGTGAACCTTTAGAATTTTGAGCTCGCTGTTGTTGTTGTTTACCCTTAAAAGCGATAGATTGTTGCTTCGTTGGAGATTTTTGATTTCCAAATTGTTTTCTAATTTCAGCTTTTGGAATAGGATCACATTGAGTTACAGAAACTCTCGGGATCGCTTTACCCAAAAACTTAGTTGTATTATCTTCAAACACTTTATCAATCAAGGATTGATTAACGTTTTTGATTGGAAAATCTTTGTCTGAATAAATTTTACTATCACCGACCAAAGTATACAACACGTTATCACTTTTAATGGTAGACACTGTCTTAGTGATAGGATCTATCTCTTGTTTAGCACCAGTTGATTGCACAGCAGGAGTAGGAGGATCACACAGAATGTGATTCTCAATAGGCACTTCTACTCCTTTCCTATCATTAAGAGATTTATCCTCATCACTCACATCTGATTCATCATCCGAAGAATCATAGTCCTCAACGGTTGGAGGACTTTGATTTGAAGCACATGATGACTTTTCCTTGCTATCAGATGAGCCCTCCAATGAATTGCCCGTTTTGAACCCTAAGCCAGTTGTAACTTCCTCATAATCAAGAGGTACATTTGGCTCAAAACGCGGCATTTCCTCCTCATCGGGCATCATGGTATAGTTGTGTCTCAAAGGAGGCGGACACGACTTATACCCAACGCCTTTAACATTACCCTTTAGTTGTTGAACGTCAATGACGTGATCAAGCACATATCGGGAGTTTGAGTAACTCTCCAATTTGAGCTTGATCGCCTCATATTCACATTTAGCCGTGGCCAACTCTTTCTTTGTTTCTTCAATGATATTAATATAGTTATTAATATCAATTTGTTTATTAAAAACAATTTTTGATAACTCAGAAACGCTTTTCTTAAGTGTCTCAATTAGTGATTTAAATTCTTTTTCCTGATGAGTTAGAGCCATGTTTGCTTCTTTGCATTTAGACAGTTCAATAACCAAACTCTGATTGTGACCATGAACCGTTTCAGATTCATGTTTAAGATTAGCACATTCATGTTTAATCTCTTCAAATTCATGTTTAAGATTAGCACATTCATGTTTCATATCAGCACAATCACTACATATGCTAGAAGTTTCAGATTTTACCTGACTTGTAGAAGCTGCGACATTATTAGGAATGTCAGTCTGGCAAGAGAAAGATCCATCTTTAGATAGGAACTTCTCCATTTCTTTTGAAGCAGCAGCAGCTTTCTTGATCAAGTCAGATTTCTCGTTAGCATCATTTGACAAATTATCAGCTTCAGAATCCACTCCTTCCTTCACATCTGATTTTGAACTGTAATCACTCACACCTGGGCCATCTTCATCAGTACTGCCACTATATCCTGAACTGTCATCATTTCCTGAAGATTCACCATCATTGATATTCTTGACAATTTCAGCATAAAACGCAGTTCCTCCATTTCCCAGTTGAGAGGTTGGTTGAGAAGCTTGTTGTTGGGTTTGTTGTGGAACAGCTTGATGAAAAGGAAGATAGGCGTTCAGATCGAATGGTCTTCCATAAGGATCTGTGAGAGGACCAGGGGGTTGTGTCGGTTTGGGTGGTGGAATACCGAAGTAGATACTTGGATCGAATTTAGGTTTTGAAAGGGCGTGAGCTTGAGCAATAACATGCGGTGGTGGAAGATAGGCACTTGGATCGAAAACCGGAGGAGGAGCTGATTGTGAAAACGGAAACGAACTCGACATTGAATTGTTATTTGCGAGTAATTACTCGAAAAACCAACTAAAACTAGTTTGATATGATTGTAAACCTTCTGTGAAAAAAAATTACTGGTTTCTCGACGAAACTCCAGGTCTTGGCGAAACTCTATGCTTGAAACACTATGTGACTTTGGCGAAACTCTTTTGTGAACCTCTTGATGACGAATCCTCATATTATGATAAGGCTCGACGAAACTTCTTGTGATTACGAAACCTGTTGTGTGAAATCTATGTTCGACAAAACCTTCGATGATTGAAATACAAAATGACCTTTTCTTTCAAACGAATCACATGTCACCACTGAATGAATTCATATGCAAATTTTGACTTAATTGAACCACAAAATTGAAATCTCATGAGCTGACACATGAAATACATCACGTGACTATGGGCCACAATCATTAATTCACCTCACATTCAAAGTCACTAACTGATCTTACATGTATATGGCCGACATCATTTATATCTACTTAATTCTTATTGGGCCGCAACATCTAACACATATGGGCTGATGATGACATCTAATATGTATAATGAAAAGAATATAATAAAGCTTCGACGAAACTTCAACTCAAATTTGGCGAAACCTCTCTAATGACGAAACTTAGGGATCGACGAAATCTGATTTTGTGTGACGAAATCTGATTTTGTGTGACGAAATCTAATTTTGTGTGACGAAATCTATTTGACGAAATTGTAGGTGACGAACTTGACGAAATCTGATGTTTTGACGAAGACCCTTTGACGAAAATACTGTGCGACGAACACTTGTTCTTTGACGAAAACCTACTGGTTGATCTTAGAAATTGTTGATACATATTTATGGACGCGACTCGACGCGACTTGATTCGAGATTGTGGACGCGACTTTGCTCGGCTTATTTTGTGACGACTTTCCTCCGTTGTTTACAAGACTTCAAGCCGACACAAGAGACAAGACAAGGACTGGACTCAACATCACAGTCCTTGGGCTAAGACAAGTTGACGAAACAAGACTTGGGCTTATCTGCTTTGGGCCGAAGCCCATCATTGGCGAAACAGCCCAGAAGTCGACGAAACAGGTGTGTTTCGTCGACCATGATGCTGATTCGTCGCCTGTTTTCTGTTTCGTCGAGTATGTGTGTGTCTGTTAGTATAAATAGAGTTCATTTGTTCTGTTTCGATATAGAACACATAGAGAACACAAGACACGAGAGGAGACACAAGAACAGAGCACACACACGAGAGAGAGAGTTTACAGAATAGATTTGTAAACATTGAGCTTGTAACTGATCTTTTCATACGTATTAATACAGAGGTGTTAATCGGTGAATATTGTGTGTCGTGTATTTGCGTGTTCTATCTCGGTTTGCTATTCCGGTTGGATTCCGCACAACCGGAGTGGTTCGTATACAAGGATTAGGCGACTAGATCCTCCCCTAGCCGGACCTACAAGTGGTATCAGAGCCTTGGCTCTTATCCTTGTTAAAACCGAGGAGTTCTTGCTGATTTTCGGATTTGGAGTTCATAATTTTCTGGAAAAATCTCTTAAAATCGGCTGTAATCTTGTTGTTTTGCATTATGTTTGCTTAAAAACCTTGTTAAAATAAAGTTCACATATTATTTGTTGGTTTTTATTAAACATTTTTGCAAAATTCAGCTTTCGGAAATTTATCGGGTCACCGGAAAACTCATAGTTTACCGGAAAATTCATTGTGTTCTTGAACATCTTCAAAGTGTTCTTCACCAAGACCCACTTTTTGATCTTAAAATTTTTAAATTAAAAAGTGTTTGTGAATTGGAAATTGAAATAGATTATTAAAATTGGACACCTTACCGGGTTAGTAATCTTACCATACCAGTTGTTTGAAAAAGAGTGTTGTGTCTGACAGATCTCACCCACCCAGCTACTTCTTCGACGAATCAAACATCAGACGAAACATGTCTCATTCGTCAAGCCCCTCCTCGACGAAACAGGCCTTCTGTTTCGTCGATATTACTTGTTGTTGGGCCTCTGTTTCGTGGACTGTGTTGTGGGATTGGGCTAACAATTTGGGCTTCTGTTTCGTAGTATATCTTGGGTCTCTGTTTCGTCGAGTGGCAGCCCAAACACAAGTGGGCTTGTTTCTTCGACACATTTAGCCCAATTGCTCAATATCAGTTTCGTCGAATACCTTTGTTTCATCAAACCCAATACACAAATCTGTTTCGCCACTCATAAAGAAACTGTGTTTCGTCATACATCTGTTTCGTGGATCTGCGTTTCGTCAAAACACTTATCAATTTTTAACAGAGGGTTTGCAAGTGTGTCTTAACAGTTTGTTTTGAGTGTGTTTCACAGGTACTTATCATCCTATATCAAAAATGAATCCAAGGTGGAATACTCTGGTAAATACAGATATGTATTTTGGTACTCCGTCATCTTCCGCACCGGTATCTTCTCAAGCTAATGCAATGTCTACCAGTCAATGGGCATTCGTATCAAATCAAGTTCCAAGTGTTCAAAGCATTCTCTTAAGCGAGAGTGAAACGGGAAGTTTGACTCGGCCTCCAAAGTTGAATCATTTATACGAATATCCAGGATGGATTGATAGATTTAACACATACGTTCTTGGTCAAAATACAGAATTGTGGTTGCGGTTCATCACAGATTTTGATCAAACAATAGAGGTTGCTGCATCATCTGCTGCTACGTTTGCAGACCTCACAGAAGATCAAAAGAAGATCTATGATTTGGAAAAGAAGGCGTATGCCATTCTTACTCAAGCATTGAGTAAAGATATTTATCATCAATTCGTCAGTTACAAGACTACAAAAAGGTTGTGGGACGCATTGAAGACAAGGGGCGTGGGAAATGAAGCGACACGTCAATTGAGAAAAGAACTGCTGAAGAAAGAATTTGATGGTTTTGCTTGTATGGAGAATGAGTCGTTGGGTGATTTGACAAGTCGATTTAATCACTTGTTGACTGAATTGACAAATTTTGGGGTTGCTACAACTCCTGTAGAGATTGTGAAAAGGTTTGCAGATGCATTGCCACCTCAGTGGAATACATTCTTGGAAATCATGAAGTACAATGGTACTTTGGCTACAACAAGCTACAACGACTTTGTTCAAATTCTAGAAAACAAGAATCAGGAAGAAACTTTGAAGGCAAAAAGAATTCCCGTGCCTCAAAATCCTGAAATGTATTTTGGAACTTCTAGCACTTCTACAAAACCTGCTTCACACGCTCCAATCCAAACAGCGTTTGTGTCTACTACTGACATTTTTGGCAATACTATCCAAGTTCCGGTGCCTCCAAAGACAGACATGTATGGAAATCTGCTGGAACCAGTCCCTCAATCAGCACCACAACAGCAACGACCTCTCAGACCAACTGATATGTTCGGAAATCCTTTACCAGTTCGATCCACAACAACAGATATGTATGGGAATCCACTTCCTCCTGTTCAATCTACCGTACCAACAGACATGTACGGGAATCCACTTCATCCTCCACAGCAAGCATGTTATGGAAGTACATCATCTGCTAGTCAGCAATCTAAGCCAAATACAGTACGGCTCGACACTTCAAGCTTCTCAAAAGTTAGTGTGGAAGTAGCTAAGGAACACATGGAGCTGCTAAACACTTTGGTGAGCGCATACTGTGGTTTAGTAGAAGGTCAGATTGGCAACATAAATCTGACTCAAGAAGACTATCAGCAGATAGATAAAGAGGAGATGGAGATGATGGATATCAAGTGGGCCTTTGCCAGTGCTGTTAGGCGAGCAAAGGATTTCATGGAAAGAACGGGCCGAACCAGCTTGGAGAGCAAGAAAGACACCAAGTATGGGTTTGATAAACAGGCCGTCAAGTGCTTCAATTGTGGTGAACGTGGCCATTTCAAGCGTGAATGTACAAGGCCATCTCAACATGGGAACCAGAATCCCTTCAGAGGTCAAGGCAACCAGCAGAACCAGAACAGGAACAATGTTCGTACATTGGTGCCTGTCAACAACCAAGGTCAAGCAGGACCATCTAATGCCAACCAGGCACTAGTGGTTCAAGTAGATGAAGGCTGTGATTGGTCAATCCAGTTTGGAAATGACGCACCAGATGGAACAGCTTGTTTTGCTGAAGTGGTTAATGATCTTAAACACGCCAGTGGTGGAGAATCTTCCACCAATGGTGATGTATCTTCTGAAGATGAAGACTCTTCTGGTTATAGTAGAAGCTCGGATGAAGAATCCTCCACTACAGGCAATGATCAGGTGGATGACACATCAAGTGCGTCAGTCGATGCCAATATTGATGAGCTTTTGGATGAAGCAGCAGCAGGAATTCAAAGAAGATCTATTTTGGTGGATCAAGCTGCTTATTCTTCGTCTTCTCTCCATTCAGCCTTTATGGCGAATGTCGACAGTTCATCAAGTCAGGTATGTGTCGATGAACCCACTTCTGTTAGCTGTAATAATTGTGATAGATTGCATGCTAGATGTGCTGATTTGGATGCAAACATGTCTGAGTTGCAAGGCAAACACGATGCTTTACAAGCTAGTTTGTTTGAATTGCAAGACAAACATGTTCTAGTAAATGATAAGTGGTGTGAATTGCAAAGCAAACACGAGGCTTTGCAAGAGAAATATGATGTGACATTTATTCACAATCAGAAATTGACAGTTGATATCTCCAAGTGCACTGAAGCCAATATGTTTTATGAAAACCATGAAAAGGATTTTAAAAAGATGATTGAAACATTGAAGAAAGATAAAACAGAGCTGACTAAAATGGTTTCCAGAAAACAAACTGACATTAATTTGTATATCACTCGTCTTGAGGTGATGCAAAAAGAAATGGCTTGTGTTAAAACAGAAAGTGAGGCGATCCGACTCAAGTTAGACAGTTATTTGAGTTCTAGCTATGTGTTGGATCACATCATTGATGTTCAAAAGGAGAAAAAGGATGTCACATGCATAGGTTATAAGCAATGTCCACCACCTGTCAGACACAATTATGATGCCTTGCCTGATGAGGAATATAGAACTCACTTTGAGCCCTCTGTTCCGTTAGATGTGAATGAGTTTGCTGCAGGACTCGGATATAAGAAAGAAGTATCATCCGATTCAGATGTGTCAGCAGATACCTTTGTAACTGCCGAACAGAATCAGGATCCTCCAGTTGTGATTGAGGATACTGATTCTTCTGATGATGAATCTGATGATACTGATTCAGCAAAGTCTGATGCGGTGATCAAAGATGAGGACATACCTCTTGAAAATCACATTCTGTGTGATCCTGTTGCAAAACCCGCTAAGACTGTTGCAACTGAGTCCTCGTCTGAGAAAGAGTCGGAGAGTGTGGATTTGCTGTACACTCTTGTTGGTGATGATAAAATTTACTCAGACAAAGATTTTCCTATTAAGAATGTAAATCAATCTCTAATTAGTAAAGTCTTTGAAAATTCTACAAGTAAGTTTTTGGGAAAGACAGGACCACATGTTACAGTCACACAGTGTCCTCCTATCCCAAAGGCTGAAGTTAGAAAACAATTTGGGAACAAGAAATTACCAACAGTGGAAAAACAGCAAAATCATGCCAAACCCAAAGGTAAAGCACCGACTCAGAATCAAAAGAAGCCGAATCAGAAGAAGAAGAAGAATGTGAACTTTGTGAAATCGAAGGGAACGGACAAAATTGCAAAGTTTGAAAATCAATCTAATTTAGATTTTGTCCAAAAAGCAACTGTGATGAAAAGGAATGAATCAAGTAGTTCAAAACCTAGTACCTCGGGATCACAAAGTTCATCATCGGCAAGACGACCACATGATTCTTCGGGGTTTGTTGAACGAAGATCATGTTTTGAATGTGGTACAATTGGGCATATCGTTCGAAATTGCCCGTATCTTCATAAACAAAAAGGCATAGTTGATGTTCCCCGTGACCACATTGACCGCAAGCGATCTGTTTCATCAAAACAAGATCCCCGACTCATAAGAGAAAGGGAAAAGAAACAGAAACGCCAACAGGTCAAGAAAATTGAAAAGGCAATTAAAACCGATGTGATTCACAAACAATCTGTTTCAGTTAAACCAGATAATTCAAAGTTTTCAAAAACTTCAAACAATCAAACTGGTAAAACTCAACAGACCTGGAAACCAAAAACGGTTACTGAGTCAGGGGGACCATCTCAATTCTCGAATCATCAAAGAATAGAGGTTATTGTGATTGATGAAAATGGAAGACCCAAGACCACAATGGCTTGGGTCCCCATCTCCAACTAATTGTGTGAGTTCATGTGCAGGGTGTTCCAGGAGGAACTATCAGTAGTCATTGGATTGTTGATAGTGGGGCATCCAGGCACATGACAGGCGACATGAAGCTTCTCTACGATGTCAAATCTATTAGAGGAGGTTATGTTGCTTTTGCTGGAGATAAGGGCGGATACATTACGGGTGAAGGAATGATTTCCAACGGGGTTGTTAGCTTTGACAAGATCAACTTTGTGCAACAACTTGACCACAATCTTCTTAGTGTTTCTCAAATTTGTGACAAGCAGTTCTCAGTACACTTTGATGCTAATGGATGTTATGTGCTGAAACCCGGATTCAAAATTCCAAAAGAATGGATTCTCTTGTCGGCTCCAAGGATAAATGATTTGTATGTCCTTGATATGAGCCAAGCTATTACTACGTCTGCACAAGCAACTTGTTTCGTTTCCAAAGCCACAGAAAAAGACACAATCTCTTGGCACAGACGAATGGGTCACATTCACTTACGCAAAATGAATCATTTGGTGTCAAATGAATTGGTGAATGGTGTTCCTCTTAAAAATTTCCATCTTCAAGACGTCTGTGTCTCGTGCCAGAAAGGAAAACAAACAAAGAAGCGACACCCTACAAAGAAAGTCAACACGGTGGCTGTTCCTCTTGAACGTTTGCACATGGATTTGTTCGGTCCTGTCAAGCACAAAAGTATTAGGAATCATCAATACTGCCTCGTGATTACTGATGATTATTCAAGATTTTCTTGGGTGGCGTTCATGGCACATAAGAGTGAAACCTTCGGTATTATCAAAAACTTGATCATTCAGATTGAGAATCTTTATAAGTTGAAGGTTAGGCGGATACGTAGCGACAATGGTACTGAATTCAAAAATCATGCCATGGCGGAGTTTTGCACTTCTAAAGGTATTCTTCACGAATTTAGTGCAGCTTATACTCCTCAACAGAATGGCGTCGCTGAACGTAAAAACCGCACATTGATCGAGACTGCTAGGACTATGTTGGTAGAGTCGCAGCTACCCATTCCATTCTGGACTGAAGCTGTGTCATCTGCATGCTACACGTTGAACCGAGTCCTTACAGTCAAAAGGCACAACAAGACCTGCTTTGAGCTTATCAACAAACGGAAACCAGACTTGTCATATCTCGAACCGTTTGGAGCTCCTTGCACAATTATCGATCCTAATGGAAAGTTTGGGGCAAGAGCAATTGAGGGATACTTTCTTGGGTATTCCACCCCGAACTTAAGAGTCTGGAATCTAGAGACTAAAAGGGTCGAGGAATGGTCTGAAGTCAGAGTACAGAGGCACACTTTACCAGTCAGAAATCCTGGTCAGCCTTGGATGTTTGAGTACGATGACTTTTTCAATTCGATCAATGTTGAAGCCGTTGAAGAAAATGCTGCGGCAAGGATGTTTTTCGAGAGTGACAACGCAACAGATTCACCGTTGGTTCGTCCCATTATTGTCAATCAAGAACCATCTTCAGTGAACAATAATGCTCTCGACAATGAGGATTTTCAAGATGCTTCCGAATTGAACGAATCTTCAGAGGATGACGAATTTCTCGATGCAGATCAAGGACCAACAGCAGCAGTACATGGTACTTCAGAAGGTACACCTCCGGTGGATGTCCCTAGAACAGCTGAAGCTACTGCATCATCCTCTTCGTCAATTCCGGGCCTTGAATTGGTTGTTGACCTCAATCTCAACAACCTGGGTATTAATGTTCCTGTACCAGATAATCCAGAAACTAGGATTCACAATACCCATCCTCAACAAAACATCATCGGAAATGTACAGAGTGGCGTTCAAACAAGAAACATGTTGCGAAACAACAACAATGCAGGCTTGTATGCAACTATCCGAGAATCTGGTCAACAGAATGATTGGTCTTTCGCGTGTTATGTCTCACAGGAAGAACCAAGAACTTGGAAAGATGCTTTGAAAGATAGCGCATGGGTTGAGGCAATGCAGGAAGAACTGCAACAATTCCAGAAGCTTGGTGTCTGGAAACTCGTAGAGAAACCTGCTGGTTATAAGAAGATTGGTACCCGTTGGGTGTTTAAATGCAAGAAGGATGACCGTGGAATCGTTATCCGGAACAAAGCAAGGCTAGTCGTTCAAGGTTTTCGTCAGATTGAAGGAATCGACTACAACGAAGTCTATGCACCTGTTGCACGTCTAGAAGCAATTCGGATCTTTCTGGCTTATGCCTCATTCAAAGGTTTCAAGGTATACCAGATGGACGTGAAAAGTGCATTCTTACATGGTGTGGTGGAAGAAGAGGTGTATGTCGAACAACCTCCAGGTTTTGAAGATCCTATTCATCCCAATCGGGTTTGGTTGCTCAACAAAGCTCTCTATGGTCTTCATCAAGCACCGCGAGCTTGGTATGCAACCTTATCTAATTATCTGCTGGAAAATGGTTTTCGAAGAGGTCTTATCGATTGTACTCTTTTCATCAAAGAACAAGATGGAGATCTTCTACTGGTACAGGTATACGTTGATGATATTATTTTTGGTTCTACTAATGATGTTTTGTGTAGGGATTTCGAGCGTGTTATGCAGGATAAATTCGAGATGAGTGCTATGGGGGAAATGACTTTCTTTTTGGGCCTACAAGTTCAACAAACGGAGTCTGGGATATTCATCCATCAGACTAAATATGTTGGTGACATCTTGAGCCGGTTCCAGATGACTGATGCAACGCCCATTGGTACCCCATTGCCTCAAAATCACGGAATTACTCCAGACCTGAAGGGACAAGATACTAGCCCCTCATACTACCGCGCGATGATCGGATCTCTTATGTACCTCACAGCATCAAGACCAGATATAATGTACCCAACGTGCCTGCTTGCCAGATATCAAGTGAATCCGAAGGCCTCACATCTTGCAGCTGTAAAAAGGATTTTTCGTTATTTGAAGGGTTACCCTGACACCGGTCTATGGTACCCTAGGGATAATAACTTTGACTTGATCGCATTCAGTGATTCTGATTTTGGCGGATGCAAAATCGACGGCAAATCCACAACGGCTGGATGTCAGTTTTTGGGAAATCGCCTAGTCACATGGCAGTGCAAGAAGCAGACGTGCGTCGCTACATCAACATGCGAAGCTGAATACATTGCTGCCTCAAGTTGTTGCTCCCAAGTCCTATGGATCCAACAACAAATGCGTGATTACGGTTTTGAATTCCTAACTACTCCTATTTACGTTGATAATTCTGCCGCCTTACAGATCACTAAAAATCCTGTGCAGCATTCAAAGACTAAGCACATCGACATTAAGTATCACTTCATACGTGATTGCTTTGAGAAAAGGCTAATCGATGTTGCTTACGTCCACACCGATGACCAACGTGCCGACCTTTTTACCAAAGCTTTTGACAAATCAAGATTTGACTACTTATTATTGGTAAACGGCATTAAGGTCAAGCAAGAGTAAAACCAACATCGGAAAATCATTTTTGTAAATACCTTTGTGTTTTTAAATCCGTCTTAGTTTATTGATTTTAGGGGGAGTAAATCCAAAAATTTGAAAATCCAAAAACATTGAAAAATTTCAAAAACACAAAAACAAAAGAAAAGCAAAAATGAGTTTCCTGGCGAGCAAAAGAGAAAATGATAGTACATCAGTGGTCTGTTTAAATCTCTTTAAACCTTAAATGAAAAATGTTAAGCAGCTCTATATAAGATGTATCGGTAGGCTCACAATCATTTTAAAGTGTGCAGGGTGATATAAACTTAAATCGACTGAAGACCAGGTGGGAACCATTCATTGGCATATGGTCTTAGTACCGAAATTTCGTTTGAGAGATTGCCGAGGTTCTGAGATATTCGGTCTTTATGCTGCTTATCATCTGGGTATCATGGTTGTATCTTTTACCGAAAAATAACGGGGACGCAAGTCTAGATCTTCCATGATACTATACATACGTGTACATATATGCATACGACCTCAATAAGTGATCAACAATCACATGTCCCACAAAATAAGTGATAATATATCACAAATTCTTTCCGGGTGTCAAGTTCGTCTCTCTGCTGTACGAAAGTACTGACCTGTTCACGGACTTGCTCCTGTGCCCTCATGCATCGAAAATCAAGTTCCTAATCAATAAGTGATTCTATCACATCGGGCTTGTTTTCAAATCAAAATAAGTGAGAATCTCACATCATATACGGTCAAACAGATGATAATCGGTATACTCACCGGTAAGATGAACCCTCGTGCATACCTTGATACGGGAATGTGTCGTGATGTGGATGAACACCGGTCGGTAAGTATAAATCATACCTTAACGTATCCCCTCGCCATGATTACATCTGATAAGTTGAGCTTATGTGGACAACAATACCGATAATTGTTATAGGATGCTTATCTTAATGTTAACTAATTGAACAACAAGAGCGTTTTGGCATGACCGTAAACTGATATGATTCTCTTACCCTCGAAACTCGCAAAAAGAATGTTTGTATATATTTATTTACTGCTTTCAGTCTTTACATTTGAAATATTCAAAAATACCAAAAAGATTTTAAGTTTGTTTTAATATAAACTTTATAAAATCCAAAAAGATTTTGTTTCTATTTTATTTTCGATCGTACGATGTTGGAGCTCGAGTCTTCGTTATCTGAAACCTGAACGAAAACCGAAACGACTAAATCTTCATAAACGGTCGAAATTTGCAAAGTTTTGAAAGTTAAAATTGAAATTGATAAAATACTTTAAACTTTCAAACTGTCGGACGGCGTTTGCTTGAACAATGGTCTCACGTGTGTCGGTTGGTTATGTTATGATATTCCAAGCGGTTGTTCTCATTACGCGTTTAGATTTCTTGCATGTGCAGATTCTAAAGGCTAGGAGAACATGGTCGATGACAAGCTTCGGAATGAAGACACGACGTGAAGGCACTCAAAAGACAAAGATGATGGAGTTGCCGCTGACCTTCAACACCACAAGGATCTCACTTCATAAAGATAAAGACTTTCACGAGCATAACTCAAGGGGGAGCTTATGTTAAGGGGGAGTTTGTCAACACCCTTCTTACATGAAACAGGGAGTTTGTTGATACACTTTCTACTTTCAAGACGTGAAGACTTTGAAGATCCTCCGACATAGAAGATATGAGAAGATAATCTCGCGAGTAGCGTCCAAGGGGGAGTTTGTTGATACATATTTATGGACGCGACTCGACGCGACTTGATTCGAGATTGTGGACGCGACTTTGCTCGGCTTATTTTGTGACGACTTTCCTCCGTTGTTTACAAGACTTCAAGCCGACACAAGAGACAAGACAAGGACTGGACTCAACATCACAGTCCTTGGGCTAAGACAAGTTGACGAAACAAGACTTGGGCTTATCTGCTTTGGGCCGAAGCCCATCATTGGCGAAACAGCCCAGAAGTCGACGAAACAGGTGTGTTTCGTCGACCATGATGCTGATTCGTCGCCTGTTTTCTGTTTCGTCGAGTATGTGTGTGTCTGTTAGTATAAATAGAGTTCATTTGTTCTGTTTCGATATAGAACACATAGAGAACACAAGACACGAGAGGATACACAAGAACAGAGCACACACACGAGAGAGAGAGTTTACAGAATAGATTTGTAAACATTGAGCTTGTAACTGATCTTTTCATATGTATTAATACAGAGGTGTTAATCGGTGAATATTGTGTGTCGTGTATTTGCGTGTTCTATCTCGGTTTGCTATTCCGGTTGGATTCCGCACAACCGGAGTGGTTCGTATACAAGGATTAGGCGACTAGATCCTCCCCTAGCCGGACCTACAAGAGTCGCGTCCACTAATCGAATCACGTCGCGTCGAGTCGCGTCCATAAATATGTATCAACAAACTCCCCCTTGGACGCTACTCGCGAGATTCTCTTCTCATTTCTTCTATGTCGGAGGATCTTCAAAGTCTTCACGTCTTGTAGGCAGAAAGTGTATCAACAAACTCCTTGTTTCATGTAAGAAGTGTGTTGACAAACTCCCCCTTAACATAAGCTCCCCCTTGAGTTATGCTCGTGAATGACTTGATCATTAGCTTGAGATCCTTGTGGTGTTGATGATGGTCAGCGGCAACTCGATCATCTTCATCTTTTGAGTGCCTTCATGTCGTGTCTTCATTCCGAAGCTTGTCATCGACCATGTTCTCCTTGCCTTTAGAATCTGCACATGCAAGAAATCTAAACGCGTAATGAGAACAACTGCTTAGAATATAGTAAACATAAACAAACGACACACGTGTGACCATTGTTTAATCAAACACCGTCCGATAGTTTGAAAGTTTAATGTATTTTATCAATTTCAATTTTAACTTTCAACACTTTGCAAATTTCGACCGTTTATGAAGATTTAGTCATTTCGGTTTTCGTTCAGGTTTCAGGTAACGAAGACTCGAGATCCAACATCGTACAATCGAAAATAAAATAGAAATAAAATCTTTTTGGATTTTATAAAGTTTATATTAAAACAAACTTAAAATCTTTTTGGTATTTTTGAATATTTCAAATGTAAAGACTGAAAGCAGTAAATAAATATATACAAACATTCTTTTTGTGAGTTTCGAGGGTAAGAGAATCATATCAGTTTATGGTCATGCCAAAACGCTCTTGTTGTTCATTTAGTTAACATTAAGATAAGCATCCTATAACGATTATCGGTATTGTTGTCCACATAAGCTCAACTTATCAGATGTAATCATGGCGAGAGGATACGTTAAGGTATGATTTATACTTACCGACCGGTGTTCATCCACATCATGACACATTCCCGTATCAAGGTATGCACGAGGGTTCATCTTACCGGTGAGTATACCGATTATCATCTGTTTGACCGTATATGATGTGAGATTCTCACTTATTTTGATTTGAAAACAAGCCCTATGTGATAGAATCACTTATTGATGAGGAACTTGATTTTCGATGCATGAGGGCACAGGAGCAAGTCCGTGAACAGGTCAGTACTTTCGTACAGCAGAGAGACGAACTTGACTCCCGGAAAGAATTTGTGATATATTATCACTTATTTGTTTGGACATGTGATTGTTGATCACTTATTGAGGTCGAATGCAATATGTACACGTATGTATAGTATCATGGAAGATCTAGACTTGCGTCCCCGTTATTTTTCGGTAAAAGATACAACCATGATACCCAGATGATAAGCAGCATAAAGACCGAATATCTCAGAACCTCGGCAATCTCTCAAACGAAATTTCGGTACCAAGACCATATGCCAATGAATGGTTCCCACCCAGTCTTCAGTCGGATTTAAGTTTATATCACCCTGCACACTTTAAAATGATTGTGAGCCTACCGATACATCTTATATAGAGCTGCTTATCACTTTTCATTTAGCATTTTAAGTTAAAGAGGTTTGGATAGACCACTGATGTACTATCATTTTCTCTTTTGCTCGCCAGGAAACTCATTTTTGTTTTTCTATTGTTTTTGGATTTTCAAATTTTTGGATTTACTCCCCCTAAAATCAATAAACTAAGACAAATTTAAAACACAAAGGTATTTACAAAAAAAATGATTTTCCGATGTTGGTTAACTCATGTTTCACCTCAATGCCGTTTACCAAAATTAAATTTTGATCTGAAAAGATTTATCGAATTTTGGAGAAAATGAGTTGGCACGTCGGTAATCGGTGTGGACCATGACAACATTGACGAGTTTCATATTGAAACAATCACGTGTGAGGTGATATTCGAGTTCAACGTGTCTGGTCAAAGAGTGCTGTATGAGAGGATAATAAATTATAAAGCAGCTTAAGTATCGACAAGTATAGGAGAGGTAAGAAATTTAGAACCGTATCCTGCAACTGCTTCGTGCATTGCCAGGAATCTGAGTGCTCTCCCAAACTGGATATCCACCCGGTGTGGATTTCAAAGTCGATTTTGTAGCTACTGAGAAATCTCTTGACAGCAACAAGATCATAGACCTCTGGGTCCGGCTGGTCTTCCACATTGCACCAGCGAAGGTCTTTGCCTTTCTCTTTCAGAAGTAGTGTGCGGTTGTTCAATCCACGCCAAGGCATCCGCACACCCGGTGTAGTTTGTTCACCAAACACATTTTCTTCAATCACACCGTGGAGAAATGTACACTGCACGTTCATTTTGTCGATTGCGAACATCAGACGTGCTGCAGGCGCATACTTTTCATTTCAATCTTCCCTGAGGACCCGATCAAAAACCATAACAACCAATTTTTGGAATGATCTTCATTTTTTCGAAGTGGTCAAATTCTTTCATCATCATTCTTGCATCAGACATTTTTGTCTTCTTTCCTCCTCTCTCCATCAAAGGCAACAACATTCTCCTATATGTAACAATATTTCGGAGCCTTATGTCGCCGATCTTGTGCATGGACGCTCCACTATCAACAATCCTAAGACTATCAATAGTTCCTCCTGGAACATCCTACACACTCGTTCAGAGATTAGTTGGAGAGGGGGACCCAAGTTTTAACAATTTCGGAGCCAAGTTTTAACAATTTCGGTCTTACTGATGTTCAGAGCCTTCTTACTCGTTCAGAGTCTTCACGTCGGAGGATCCTCCCATATGGTCTTACTGATGTTCAGAGCCTTCTTACTCGTTCTGATGTTAAGGGGGAGTTTGTCAACACCCTTCTTACATGAAACAGGGAGTTTGTTGATACACTTTCTACTTTCAAGACGTGAAGACTTTGAAGATCCTCCGACATAGAAGATATGAGAAGATAATCTCGCGAGTAGCGTCCAAGGGGGAGTTTGTTGATACATATTTATGGACGCGACTCGACGCGACTTGATTCGAGATTGTGGACGCGACTTTGCTCGGCTTATTTTGTGACGACTTTCCTCCGTTGTTTACAAGACTTCAAGCCGACACAAGAGACAAGACAAGGACTGGACTCAACATCACAGTCCTTGGGCTAAGACAAGTTGACGAAACAAGACTTGGGCTTATCTGCTTTGGGCCGAAGCCCATCATTGGCGAAACAGCCCAGAAGTCGACGAAACAGGTGTGTTTCGTCGACCATGATGCTGATTCGTCGCCTGTTTTCTGTTTCGTCGAGTATGTGTGTGTCTGTTAGTATAAATAGAGTTCATTTGTTCTGTTTCGATATAGAACACATAGAGAACACAAGACACGAGAGGAGACACAAGAACAGAGCACACACACGAGAGAGAGAGTTTACAGAATAGATTTGTAAACATTGAGCTTGTAACTGATCTTTTCATACGTATTAATACAGAGGTGTTAATCGGTGAATATTGTGTGTCGTGTATTTGCGTGTTCTATCTCGGTTTGCTATTCCGGTTGGATTCCGCACAACCGGAGTGGTTCGTATACAAGGATTAGGCGACTAGATCCTCCCCTAGCCGGACCTACAAGAGTCGCGTCCACTAATCGAATCACGTCGCGTCGAGTCGCGTCCATAAATATGTATCAACAGAAATTGATTTTGTCTCTTATGAATTTTGTCAACAAAGGGATAAGGTGTGAGATTTTCAAAGGAAACTTATCCAATCTACTGACACATGACACTCTTTTCAAACTACAACATGCTTTTCTGACTTACAAAGCTTCTTTTTCAACATACCATCATCATGAATGTACAATATTGTCAAACAATAGTATAATAATCAATATCACTTTAATTTAAACCACAGTTTTAGATAAAACACAAATATTTTTCAAGAACAGTTATGAACAACTTGAATACTGGATGAACTCTTATGAAGATTTCGGTCAAAAATTTCACCGGACAAACTTTCTGAACATGAATTTTGCATAAACTTTCAATAAAAACCAATTCCTAACATGCAAACATGCAATAAAACAGGGTTTCACTAAAAATTATAGCAAAACAAAACAATGTAAAACACTGATTTTTAATAAAATTTCCAGAAAAGATAATTTTTCAAATAAGAAAAATTTCTGAAAAAGATGAACACACTTGTTTCAAACAATAACAATGTTTGGTTTTAAACAAGGAAAAGAGCCTCTGATACCACTTGTAGATCCGTTTTCCTCGGAGGATCCAATACGTAACCTATCATAGTTTATCACAAACACTATCACGGGTGCGGAATCCCCGTGTGACGGTGCAAACCAAACACAATGTAAAACACACGTGTAACCAACGATTCAATATCTATTGATTAGGGATGAGTACAACCACAAACATATACAAACAATGTTTACAGACTCTCACTAAGTCTCTCTGTGCTCACTCATGACTAAAACTGTTAACATCTGTGCTATATATACTGACCAACGACGAAAACCCATATGACGAAAACCATGTGTGACGAAATCAAGGATTTCGCCACACACATACTGACGAAAACAAAAGGGAGTTCACCATTCAAGATTGACGAAATCTAGGAGAGTTCGTCATGCATGGCATGGCATTTAGATTGTTAAGTTTAGTCAAACTTATGACATCATCATGACATCATCACGACATCACTACGGTGATGTCATGGTGATGTGTCGGCGGGACTGGTCGGCGGCTCTCCGTACTTCGTGTGTCGATCTCTGGGGTGCACGGCGGAGGAAAGTCGCGACGTTGGACTTGGGCCGGACCTAACCGAGTCGAATCGAGTGGAGTCGCGTCCACATAAAATGTATCAACATTTTCCCATAACCTTTCTTAAGAAATTGCAAATCTATATATGATATTTTAATGAAAAGTTTTATTATATTCTTTTATATAATAGTTTATTTTGTGACCTTTATGTTTTAGGTTCGTTATGCTTTTTGTTGGTACACTTTATGTGAACGCGACTCGACTAGACTCGGTTCGATTCAGTTCGGTTTGACTCGGTTAGGTTCGGCTCAAGCCCGACGTAGCGTCGTTCCTCCGTCGTGCGCCCCAGAACGCGAAGCACGGAGAGCCGCGAACCAATTCCCGCTGACACATCACCATGACATCATCATGATGATGTCATGATGATGTCACCTGTTTGACTAATCTTTACAATCTGAAGTTTGAGAATTCATGTGTACGTATAGCATGTGCATTGTTTGGGCCAATCAACTTCTTTGAGAAGAAACTCTAGTGGGCCGAAACTCCTTTGGGCCGAAACCCATTATGTCAGCATGCATGTCGACGAAACCTTTGTGAGTTTCGTCGACTTTGATGTTTGGTCAAGGCCCCCCCATGTTTCGTCATATATATCGACGAAACTCTTCAAGTTTCGTCGATATTGGAGGTTTCGTCGAGTCAATGAAGTTTCGTCTCTGATGTGGTTATATATACAGCAACTGGACAGAACACAGAGAGAGAGAGAGAGAGAGAGAACTGAGAGTTTCATTTGTGTATTTCATTGTAATATCTTTCTATAACGAAACTCTGTTAATTCAATATACAACCGTTAAACATTATATCTGTGTGTTGTGTTTATCTCTCGCTCGGTTTGTATCTTAACGTGGATTCCGCACTCGTTACGGTATTCGAAACAGGATCTCGTAGTTGTCCGGGGATCCGAAAACGGACCTACACTTTTATCTTTAATGAATGGGCCGCCATTCAGTGCGGATGTAAGCACATGCTTGTTTGGTTGGTTAAGTTCTATTAACGAGAATTCTTATTCACTATTCTTAACACCAGGTCCTCCTGGCATGAATAAAATACTAAGGAAATTAGGACGAGTTTGGTATTCATTCTTGTTTTATCGGGATTGGAGGATAAATTACAACTTCACAAGATGTCTTTGGAAGGCCTCAGGCAAAGATTATTTTAAGAGAACCAACAAATTATTTTAAGAGAACCAACAAAAAAACAACTCGATGAATTTAGTCCAATTTAATTACAGGAAGTCCATGACACAAAGTTTTTCCACAATAATTGTGAGTGTGATGGATCTAATATTTTCAAAAGCAGGGATAATAAACTAGGGACAATAAACTAATCCAGACAATAAAAAAGTGTTTACAATAACCCCTATGTTGCAAGTGTGTGAATTATAATACCTTCCTAATGTGCAAATAAAGTAAGTTTTGATATTAGGATATACCAAGTTAACTCATAAAAAATTGACATTATACAATAATAGTTATATATACAATTTATAAAAATGAAATTTTTTTTATATAATTTGAAAACAATTTAAACGAGAATAGGTCCAATGTTTTCCACCAGACTTGCCTTTCTCAACCTGAATAATATACCCTCGCCCTATACGACGCGTAGGTATGATGTACTTCCAATGTTTGGCTGACGACCAATCTCCGGCTTTTAATAAATTGGTCCTATAGGCGTCGTAGTATAGGGTTGACCTACACGGCGTGTATAGTCCTGTACGTCTCGTATAGGGCACCATGGGATGTCCAAATAACCAATCCCTATTTTAGTTATATATCTTTGTATTTAAATGTCTTTCAGTAAATCACCAACAAAATATGGAACTTTAGGTTGAAACCGGCAGTACTGCAACAGAATATGTTTTCAGTGGAGCCTCTGAATGTTAGTTAAGAATTAGATCTGGTATTCGGATTAGAGGATGTTTTCCGTGGTAAATCACAATCAACAGTATATTTTTTTATATTAAATCGATATAAAACAAGAGAATCAAACATGAATTGTATGAAATATATGAGCGTAATAGGATACATAAGTCAACATCAACAATGAACGTCTATTATATTAGAATTTGGATTGAATCTGTTGAACGACCTTGCTGTCAACTTGAAAGGCCTTTGCAAGAATATCTCCAGCGATATCAGGGTTCGATCCAAACACAGCATTTGCAATTGTAATGACACCTGGATTTTGACTGCTCAGACGAGCAATTGCAAGAGCATAGCCATTTCCTACGTTTTGCTGGAAATGAATCAGACCTTCCGGGAACACGAAAACATCGCCCTTCTGAAGTAGTTTTGTGAATAGACGATTTTCAGGGTTTGATGTGACAAAACCGACTAGAAGACTTCCTTCAATGACAGTCAATATTTCTGTGGCTCGAGGATGCGTGTGTGGAGGGTTAATGCCCCATGGAGCAAAGTCAATACGGCCATGGAAATACCAAGGGTGTTGAGTCCTGGCAACTCTGCTACAGTCACAGCCGTCACATTAGACCCCACGTCATTCGTTGTGTTTCCCATTAGGTGGAGCCCTCTGAAGAGAAAATCGTTTGCTTGCACAAGCTTTGCATCTTTGCAAACCACACCATTTACTGGAAAACAGAAATTGGAACTTTATTAGCGACCTCGACAAATGTTGCCTGTAGGCTATAATCATATAAAGAATGCTTCCTGGAGCATTTACTGAGAAACTTTGACAATAGTACCTTTGCTATCTGGATCAGCAACACAGAAGTCTTGGAGTGGACTAGGGTCCGAAGCTAACGCAAGCGAACAAGCAAGCAACAAGAAGCGTGCTACAAGCAAACGTGACGTCATTTCTGAGAAGTGAAAACCTGTTTTTCAGTGAAATTAGCTAGCTCGGGAAATCTTTGAGGTCACATATTTTTGTTTAAGCCCAACTGACTTTTAACCAATTTTATGTTTAATTACTAAAGTACTTCATACCTTTATGTATATCTAGACATCTTTTTTTTTTGTCAACTAATATTAGCATTTTTATTTAACGTTCTGTGACAATATGTTTCTAACCTTCTCAAATCTCTTTTCCCATAACCTTTCATAAGAAATTTCAAATCTATATATATGATATTTTAATGAAAAGTTTTATTATATTCTTTTATATAATAGTTTATTTTGTGACCTTTATGTTTTAGGTTCCATATGCTTTTTGTTGGTACACTTTATGTGGACGCGACTCGACTCGGTTCGGTTGGACTCGGTTAGGTTAAGTTCGGCTCAAGCCCGGCGTGGCGTCATTCCTCCGTCGTGCGCCACAGAGTTAGACGCGCGAAGCACGGAGAGCCGCGAACAATTCTTGCTGACACATCACCATGACATCATCATGATGATGTCATGCTGATGTCACATGTTTGACTAATCTTTACCATCCGAATTTTGAGAATTCATGTGTACGTATAGCATGTGCATTGTTTGGGCCAATCAACTTCTTTGGGAAGAAACTCTAGTGGGCCGAAACTCCTTTGGGCCGAAACCCATTATGTCAGCATGCATGTCGATGAAACCTTTGTGAGTTTCGTCGACTTTGAAGTTTCATCAAGGCCCCCCCATGTTTCGTCATATATATCGACGAAACTCTTCAAGTTTCGTCGGGTCCATGAAGTTTCGTCTCTGATGTGGTTATATATACAGCAACTGAACACGTGACATCCTTTTTCTCTGTTTGTGTGTCAATGATGTGATCCAACACATATCTAGAGTTTGAATAACTGTCTAGCTTAAGCCAGATCGCCTCACTTTCACACTTTGCACAGGCTAATTCTTTTTGCATGATCTCAAGACGATCGATATAAGAGTTTATGTCAGTTTGTTTTCTTAAAACCATTTTTGTCAGCTCGGTTTTATCTTTTCTTAAATTTGCAACCACTGTTTTAAACTCCTTTTCATGGTTTTCATAAAACATGTTAGCCTCTTTGCATTTCGAAAGATCCACTATCAACTTTTGATTGTGGATATATGTCACTTCATATTTGTTTTGCAAAGCCTAATGTTTGCTTTGCATATCACACCACTTAGCATCTAATGAAACATGTTTGTTTTGCAAGTCAGACAATTCAGCATTTAAAGCATCATGTTTGCTTTGCAACTCTGACATATTAGCATCTAAATCAGCACATTTATCACTTAAGCTAGCACAATTATCACAATTAACAACAGTTGGTTCATCGACCCATACCTGGCTTGATGAACTGCCGCCATTAGCCATAAAGGCTGAATGAAGATAATAAGAAGAATAAGCAGCTTGATCCACCAGAATAGATCTTCTATCATTCCCTACTGCAGCTTCTCCTAACAATTCATCAATATCCGCATCGATTCTCCCACTAGATACATCATCAGAATAATCTTCGCCTGAGGTTGAGATTTCCTCATCTGAACTCCTTGAATAACCAGAACTCTCTTCATCTGAAGATTCACCACCAATGGCGGAAGATTCTCCACCACTGGTGTCACGGCCCCCAACCCGGTTTGACCCGTTTCAAGAGCTGCGGGACAGAAATCCCGTGGTATTTAATTAACAGCGGAATTTTCTTCAGGATCTTTTTAAAACTGAAATATTTCCCGATTATTTTATTTCACAATTCGGGATAAAACCCGGTAACTTACAATATTGAGATTTCACGAAGAAATCTTTTATTTTACAAAACATGTTTCTTTATTTATTGCTGAGCCACTTCCTTAAGCTGATAGTGCTTCACGGCACTTTTCTTGGATCACAACAGATCACCTGAAACATGTTTGAAAAATGTTTTGTCAGCGGGAAATACTGAGTGAATCATTCTATTTACTAAAACGACACGTTTGTTATAATTTACAGTATTAAGAGCGATTACAATGTTTCTGATATCAAACCAACTACCCACGGTATTTGTCACTCGACCGGATCTGTGACTATGGTCATATCCCCCATTGGCTGCCCCAATGGTGACGATTATCAAGTAATGTATACAAAACCCCACATACCGGCTGTAACTTGGTGATTACAAAGACTTAATCCCAGTAATTAAAACTTTGAAATAAACATGCTTTTTGTAAATAGATTTGATAAAAAGAGAATGACTCACATTGCAGATTTAACAGAGCTTATTCTACTGATTAGCCTCGATAACCTAGTTTAAATAATCAAGCACACAAACTAGGTTAGTAACTTAATACAGCATTTACGACAACTCACGAGATTACAACCTTCACAACGAATGACAAAGTGCGATACTTAAACATCCATCGATTAATCGACGAATGACATAGCATAAACCCTAATGTGGGCAGCACTTAAACATCCATTGGATAGTTTAATCAATCGGACATTGAATCGTAGCAGCGATCGAGTTATTACCTTGAATTGTGGTAGCACTTCGTGATCAGTGTGTGTTTTGGAACTGTTTTGATTATAACTCAGCGTATAATTTGAAATTGAACGTCGAACGAACACTCAATTGCATGAAACAGACTGTCCTATTTATACGTGAAATTGACATCTCCCGCGTGTCGCGGAAGATGTCGTGGACCCTGTCGCGACTCGCCTGGGTGACGACCTACCCTAGGGTAGCCTTGTCACTAGTATAGGCCTGCTGAGTCGATTTCGTGTTATTTCGAATTTTTGACAACGTTTTCTATAGATAACTCTAACTAGGGTTTACCCCCCCCCCCCCTTTAGTTTTAGGGGCCCTAATCCTGATTCCAAATGTTCTGAAAAATTTAGGGTTTGTGCAGAATCACTTGGGTTTCTCAATTAGGGTTTCCTATTGGACAATTTAATTAAATAATTATGACTTTTGATGAGAGTTGTTACATTCTCCCTACCTTAATAAAAATCTCGTCCTTGAGATTTACTGGAATAAGTGAGGAAATTTTCGCTTCATTTCTGATTCCAGCTCCCAAGTGTATTCAGCTCCTCTCTTTGAATCCCATCTGACTTTGACTAAAACTAATCGTTTGTGCTTGAGAAACTTGATCTTTCGATCCTCAATTTGAAGAGGTTTCTCAACAAATTTCAACTTTTCGTTTACCTCTATATCTCGAAGAGGTACTACTAGTGATTCATCTGATAAGCATTTCTTGAGATTGGATACATGAAATACATCATGTACTGTTGGTACACTTTAGATAAAAACTGTTGTCTCCATTCAGCAAAAGCATTTGTGTCTTTTTCAGATGAATTCCGATTCTTCAAGTGCTCGTCTATGTCATCAATGTTTTCTTTCATCCAATTTTCATCAAATGATGCAAATTCAGTACCATCTTCTCTGACATAGGTTGACTTTGGTGCGTCACCTTCAATCACAATTTCATCAATCTCTTCAACATTCGTTGTATCAGTCTCAGTAGACATTTTGTCTATTTCAGCATCATCTACTTCTCTCATAGACTGTAAAATACTTAATTGCTCCGGAGAAAGATCTTCTATCAACTCCCCTTCTTCAAGTAATTCTCCTGTAAATGGATGAACAGCTTGTAGAGCAATATCAGCACTGCTAAATATAGAAGAAGTACCTTCTATCTGTTGTACTTTTCCAGTAGATGTTCCTTGAGATGATTCGACAACGGTAGGTTGAACTTCAACAACTTCAGAAGAAAGTGTGGTTGGCTGTTTCTGTGATGTTCCGGAGGTATCAGGATTTCCTTGATCTTCCGTATCATCATCCTTTTTCTTTAGAACCTCTTGTTGTTTACAGTGATAGTCCCACAGAATAGCAAGCCGTCTCTCTTTCTCTTTATCAATAGCCTTCAAGCGATCATTTTCAGCTTTAAGCGCATCAATTTCACTTTGTTGTCGCTCTATAACTGTTTGCTGATTACCAACCATTGACTTCAAATTGTTGATTTCCACAGATTGTTTAAGTTGGTCATGCTTCGTGAGATTTCCAAAATGAGATTGCCTTTGAAGACGATCAGCAGCCGCTTCAAGTGTAGAAAACAGATAGTTAATCTTTTCATTTTGAGAAAATCCAGCAAATGTCCTGTGATGTTCAGCACTGATTTCAGAAGTAGTTGCCCTGATTGCTGAAGCCATAGATCTTATAGGAACTTCCTGAGGACCAACAGATGGAGTAGCAGTAGCTGGTGTAACAACTGGAGCAACTGGAGGTTCTGTAGCTGAAGTAACTACAGTAGGAATTTCTTGCACATGCTCCTGAGGAATAGATTGTACAGGTTCCTGAGGAATGGACGAAGACTCCTGAGGCCCAGATTTCCGAGAATAAGTACTCAGATATCTCCTAGACTTCTTCTTTTGTACTTCAACAGCTTTCTCTGCTCTTCTTTTTGTTCTCCTTTCACCTTCAGGATCTTCTGGAACATACTCTGGATCATCCTCTGTTCTAATGTTTCTGTACCTTGTTACTCCACGTATATCAATATACTTTTCATAACCAGGTTCAACGATATGATCACTAGAACTCGAATCAGTTCCATCATCACCACTTGCTGATGAACTACTTTCTGATGTACCAGAAACAGCACCCTTGCTTGATGTTCCAACAGCAGCACTAACAGCACCTGCATCACCTGCATCACCTGCATCACTATCTCCACCACTTTCATCATCATCACTACCAGATTCATCTGAATCAACTGGGTCAGGACCAAATTTTTCTATCCTTAACCTTTCCAACTCAGGTTCTTCATTGTCTGATTCGCTGTCTTCATGACGCCATTTGTCATTTGCCGGAGCAACATAATCAGGATTCACTAGAGCTCCAAAAAGTTTCCTTGGAGGAACACTTTCTGTGTATCTTTTGGCAGCCATAGTCTTGATTAGTCGTAAGGAGTTTAAATTCATTGCCTCTATTCTCAACAGATCATTTTCAGCTTTCGGAAGGTCTGGATGCTGAACATTCATTATCATTTGTAGAAACCGTGGATACATCCAAAACTTGTTCCCTGTGGTTCTACTACCAGTCCTTGTCATGTTCTCTTTCATGTTGCTAAAAATGTACTTCGAGATGCTAAACGGTTTGTTTAACACTAAAGCAACCATGAACCCAACAAGATCATCTCCCGCCATATCATATCCAGATCGTCTATTGCTGAGACACTGAATAAGCACATGTAATAAAAACTTGTATCTTAATGGAAGATCACCTTTGTTGATCTGTTTGACGAAAAGATCTCCTTTGCATTTCATCCTTAGTAAACAGCCTCTCGAACACATGATTGGTATTGAATAAGGTGCATTCGTTTGATCTTGTAATTGAAGAACTTCATTCAATATCTCCGGAGTAACAACGACATACTGATCATTAACACGACCTCTGATAATATCCTTTCCATCGATTTGAACAACGTTTGCAGAATCCCAGAACGCTTTAATGAGAGATTTGTAGACGGGTGTCGAATATGTAACAGCATAATTGATGCGTGACTCCCTGATCCACTTCGTCATATCTTTAAATTCAACGAGCTTGTCTTCCGGATCCAAAAATGCAACTTGATTATGGCGTTTCTCTGACATAATCTCTTCTTCGGTTTTGTTTTCTTTCTTGATCGCCTTCTTGCGTTTTCCCTTTTCTTGCTGTGCTTTAGGAGCCATCTGTACATGAAAATGTCCAGAATAAGTCACAATTTACATAACATAGCATTTAGACATGTATAAATACACTTTCATGTATTCACATAACAGATAACTGATTTGAACAGTCTACTGTGAACCAACAGCAACATAAGAAAACTGCTAAGGCATTGACGACGAAACAGAGGTTCAACGACGAAACAGAACATTGAACGACGAAACAGAGGTTTGACCATTGACTGGTTTGATTCGTCGACTTTTGATTCGTCGAGTCTAATTCGTTCCATTCTGATTCGTCATGTTTGATTCGTCGTCTGATTCGTCGTAAGTGTTTTGATTCGCCAAAATTAGGGTTAAATCAGATTCGTCAATTTGGGGGTTTTGTTCAGTTTCGCCGTAATGGGTTTAAACACACATCAGATATGATCATAAACACATTCAATCATCTTTGTTTACCCAACCCATCTATAAACACCCATAAATGTTTTTCCGAACAAAAACCTTTGTAAAAACAGGTAATACCATTTTCAAAAACAAACCCCTGTTTTTATGATAAAAACCCACTAACAAATCAAAACAAATCAAACAATGATAAACATAAATCTATCAGTTTAGAAACAAAACACAACAACATGCATCAACAACACATATTTAATCAAAGAAAACAACGGTTTCAAAGGAGTTTCTAAGGGTTTTCGGATGAAAAACCCGACGGTTCAAAATGTTCGGAATGAGAATCAGAACATGTTTCTACCTTTGATGTTTGTAAAATTTTGAGTAAATACGATGTTTTGAACGATTTGTGAGAGTAACCGTAGGTTTGGTGTTTTTGTTGTGTGAAGAAGAAGATAACTGTTGTTTTGAAAAAATGAACAAGTGGGATCTATTTATACACCGCCTTGTCTCGACGAATCAGAGGATTCGACGAAACAGAAATAGGCCTGGCGAAACAGAACTTGGGCTTGAACTTGGGCCTAAACTTTTAGCCCATGACGAATCAGAATTGGGCTCCTGTGATTCGTCGTCTGTTATGACGAATCAGATTTGATTCGCCGACTGGTCTGATTCGTCGACTATGTTGATTCGTCAACACTTGTGATTCGTTGACAGGTCTGTTTCACCAACAGATTTTTCAAAACAGCAACACCCAGGCTGGAAATATTTTGCAGTCAAAATAGTAACACAGGCTGGAAATATTTTGCAGTCAAAACAGATTATGAACACAATTCCATTCAGTTTGAATTTTCAAATGCAAGAACGTTTTTATGAAGAAGGTTTCCGGCTTCCGGTAGAAAACACCAAGCAACAACTTCGGCTTAATCAAAAAACGAACTTTACACAAATATACTAAAAACAATTTTAAAGTACGGTAAACTAAATGAAAATGCGGAAAACTGTTAAAAACACTAAACAACTGTACAAGTGCAATCTTTTTGCAAATCTCAAGGACAAGGAATCATACCAGCTTACGGTCTTAGTCAACATGATTTTGATTCTGTTTAAAGCTCTGGATAAGTATACTACCTCGATTATCGGTATACTTACAAGTCGATGTAAATCACAATAAATTGTAGGTCCGTTTTTAGTCAACATGATTTTGATTCTGTTTAAAGCTCTGGATAAGTATACTACCTCGATTATCGGTATACTTACAAGTCAATAAATTCACTTAGATCTGAGTTTATTATACTACCTCCATAATAAAGCTCTGAACAAAAAATCATAATAAACTCAGATCTAGAGCTCTGGATAAGTATACTTACAAGTCGATGTAAATCACATTTTTCTTTAAGGTTTCAATTTGAGATTTAAAACCCTTTTCGTTTCTAACCAGAGCCATATTCGCCTCTTTGCACTTAGACATTTCAACAACTAAACTTTGATTATGACTATATGCCTGATTTTGAAGAAATGCCACGGTTTGAATCCAGTGTGCCTCTTAATTATGAGGAAGTTACCACTGGCCTAGGGTTTAAATCGGACAGTTCTTCAAAAACATCATCTGAGCAAACAGAAACGTCAACATCTACGAAACAAAGTCCTCCAACCATTGAGGACTATGATTCGTCAGATGATGAACCAGATGTGAGTGATGAGGATAAATCTCTTGCAAAGAACAAAGGAGTAGAAGTGCCTTTTGAGAATCACATTCTGTGTGATCCTCCTACTCCTGTTGTGCAATCATCTGCTGTTAAACAAGAGATAGATCCTATCACTGAGACAGTGTCTACCATTAAAAGTGATAACGTGTTGTATACTTTAGTTGGTGATGACAAAATTTATTCAAACACATCTTTTCCAATTAAAAATGTCAATCAATCTTTGATTGACAAAGTGTTTGAAGATACTACAACTAAGTTTTTGGGAAAAGTGATCCCACGAGTTTCAGTAACTCAGTGTGATCCTATTCCAAAAGCTGAAGTTAGAAGAAAATTTGGAAATCAAAAATCACCGACAAAGCAACAACCTGTCGCTTTTAAGGGTAAACAACAACAACAACGAGCTCCAAAGCCTAAGGATAAGGTTGAATCAAAAGGAGCTCGTTACAAGAAGAAGGCAAAAGACGTTAAATTTATGGCCTCCAAAGGTACTGATAAAGTGGAGACTTTTGAAAATAAGTCAAATACCGATTTTGTTCAAAAAGTCAACATTTTGAAACGTAATAATGATAACAATTACACTCAACACACAAATGGGTGTAAAGCTAGTACCTCTGGGTCTACAACTTCAACGTCAGGTCGTCGAACAGATTCTCCTAAGTTTGTTGAAAGGAGAACTTGTTTCAAATGTGGGAAGTTTGGGCATATCATTAAAGACTGCACAAACTCGCCCAAACCAAATTTTGTAGAAAGAGCACCACCTGAAAAGGTTCACCCACAACGTCGTCCTGTTTCACCAAAACATGATAAAAGAACTGTTAAAGAACAAGAAACAAAACAACGACGTCAAAACGTCAAAAAGGTTGAAAAGGCGTTAAAACCGGAGGTTGTCCTAACAAAATCTGTTGAATCAAATGTTAAATATGAAAAACAAAAACAGATTTGGATACCAAAATCGGTAAATGTTTCAGGGGGAGCTCATTCTATTCCGAATCATCGGGAAATGGATGTCACAATCCTCGATGATGACGGACGACCCAAGTCTGTGAAGGCTTGGGTCCCCCTCTCCAACTAATCTCTGAGTGAGAGTGCAGGATGTTCCAGGAGGAAATATCGATAGTCATAGGATTGTTGATAGTGGAGTGTCCATGCACAAGATAGGCGACTCAAAGCTCCAAGATATTGATATTTCTAGGAGTGGTTGCCTTTGATGGAGAGAAAAAGAAGAGAAGACAGAATTGTCTGTCGAAAGAATTTGAAAAGCTTCGACAAAATGAAAATCATTCCAAGAGTTTGGTTGTTCAAGGCTTTGATCGGGTCCCCAGGGTAGATTCAAATCAAAATTGTGATTGAAGAAAATGTGTTTGTTGAACAAATCAACCGGGTGTGCGGATGCCTTGGCGTGGATTGAACAACCGCACACTACTTCTCAAAGAGAAAGACAAAGACCTTCGCTGGTGCAATGTGGAAGACCAGCCGGACTCAGAGGTTTATGATCTTGTTGCTGTGAAGAGATTTCTCAGTAGCTACAAAATCGACTTTGAAGTCCACACCGGGTGGATATCCAGTTTGGGAGAGCGCTCAGATTCCTTGCAATGCACGAAGCAGTTGCAGGATACGGTTTTAAATTTCTAATCTCTCCTATACTTGTCGATATTTAAGCTGCTTTATAAATTGTTATACTCTTATAGCTCTCTTTGGCCTGACACGTTGAACTCGAATATCACCTCACACGTGATTGTTTCACTATGAAACTCGTTAATGTTGTCATGGTCTGCACCGCTTACCAACATGCCAACTGATTTTTCCAAAATTCGATAAATCATCTCTGATTCAAAATTAATTTTGGTAAACGGCATTGAGGTAAAACATGAGTTAACCGACATCGGGAAATCGTTTTTGTATATATCTTTGTGTCTTTTTAAATTTATCTTAGTTTGTTGATTTTAGGGAGAGTAAATCCAAATTTGAAAAATTCAAAAACATTGAAAAATTTCAAAACCCAAAAACATTGGAAAAACAAAAATGAGTTTCCTGGCGAGCAAAAGAGAAAATGATAGTAGATCAGTGGTCTGTCTAAACCTCTTTAAAAACTGGAATGCAAAACGAAAAATGTTAAGCAGCTCTATATAAGATGTATCGGTAGGCTCTCAATCATTTTAAAGTGTCCAGGGTGATATAAACCTTAAATCGACTGAAGACCAGGTGGGAACCATACATTGGCATATGGTCTTGGTACCGAAATCTCGTTTGAGAGATTGCCGAGGTTCTGAAATATTCGGTCTTTATGCTGCTTATCATCTGGGTATCATGGTTGTATCAAACCGTAAAAATAACGGAGACGAAGTCTAAGATCTTCCATGATACTATAGATACGTGTACATACTGCATTCGACCTCAATAAGTGATCAACAATCACATGTCCAAACAAAATAAGTGATAAATTATCACAGATTCTTTGCGGGAGTCAAGTTCGTCTCTCTGCTGTACGGAAGTACTGACCTGTTCACGGACTTGCTCCTGTGCCCTCATGCATCTGAAAATCAAGTTCCTCATCAATAAGTGATTTTATCACATAGGGCTTGTTTTCAATCAAAATAAGTGAGTCTCTCACATTTTTATACGGTCAAACAGATGATAAACGGTATACTCACCGGTAAGATGAATTCTCGTGCATGCCTTGATACGGGAATGTGTCGTGTGTGGATGAACACCGGTCGGTAAGTATAAATCATACCTTAACGTATCCCCTAAACATGATTACATCTGATAAGTTGAGCTTATGTGGACAACAATACCGATAATTGTTATAGGATGCTTATCTAAATGTTAACTAATTGAACAAAAAGAGCGTTTTGGCGTGACCGTACACTGATATGATTCTCTTACCCTCGAAACTCGCAAAAAGAATGCCTGTAAATATTTGTTTACTGCTTTTTAGTTTCTACATCTTTGTATATATTTATTTATTGCTTTCCGTCTTTACATTTAAAAAAAAAACTTTATAAAATCCAAAAAGATTTTGCTTCTAGTTTATTTTAGATTGACCGATGTTGGAACTCGAGTCTATCCTACCCAAAATCCTGATCGTAAGCCGGAAAACAATTGCATCTTCATAAACAGTCGAAGTTAACAAGTTTTGAAAGTTAAAGATTTAAAATTGATCATTTTCTAAACTTTCAAACTGTTGTCGATCGGTGTTTGATTGAGATTTGATCTCATATGTGTCATATGTTTAATGTTAACTATATTCCAAACGGTTATTCTCATTATGCGTTTAGCTTTCTTGCATGTGCAGATGTTAAAGGCGAGGAGAACATGTTCGATGACAAGCCGTAAAGTGAAGACACGAAGTGGAGGCACTCAAAAGATAAAATGATCGAGTTGCCACTGACCCTTCATCAACACCACAAGGATCTAAAGAATTGACGTTCAAAAGATTCACGAGCATAACTCAATGGAGAGTTCATTCTAAGGGGGAGTTTGTTAACACACTACCTAAATGAAAAGGGAGTTTGTTGATACACTTTCTACTTACGAAGCGTGAAGACTTTGAAGATCCTCCGACATGAAAGACACAGAAGACGAACAATCACAAAAGACGAACCTCACGAGTAGCGTCTAAGGGGGAGATTGTTGGTACACTTTATGTGGACGCGACTCGGCTCGGTTCGACTCGGCTCAGTTCGACTTGGTTTTGACTCGGTTAGGTCCGGCTCAAGCCCGAAGACACGACATTCCTCTGTCGTGCGCCCCAGAGTTCGACACGCGAGGCACGGAACGCCGGAAGCCATTCCCGCACAACACATCACCATGACATCACTAAGGTGATGTCATGATGATGTCAACTTTTGTCTCATATGGGAAAAGTGTGCAAAACATTTACAACAGAAACGTGTCTGGGCCAATCTATTTCATCTCTGGGCCGTAACCTTCATACATGGGCCGTGAAACTTGTGTGGACTTGGACTACACTTGGGCTTCTACAACAGTCGACGAAACAGAAAATAGAGTCAATATGTATATCGACGAAACAGAGTGTTTCGTCGAATCTGTGTGTTTCGCCGAGTTATTTCAGTTTCGTCAAGTTGTGTGTCTGTTTTAGTATAAATACCATCTCAGTTTCACTTTGAAACAGAGATGAGTGCAGAGAGATCAGAAAATACTTGTAAAGAAACTCTGTCAAAATTCCGTCAAAACTGTGTTTGTATCAGTTTGTAATCGGTTCTCATCCCGTTAATCAATAGAGTGTGTTTCATTGATTAATCCGTGTTATTTTATACACTTTGTTTGGTTTGCACCGTCACGGGGATTCCGCACCCGTTACCGTGTTCGTGATAAACAAGGATAGGTTTACGTTATCGATCCACCGGAAAAACGGACCTACATGTACTCCTGATAATTCTTCTGGTAGTTGTAAACGATAAGCAACTGGTCCTATACGTTGGATCACTGAAAATGGTCCTACGTACCTTGGACTTAGCTTTCCTTTCTTTCCGAATCTGAATACTCCTTTCCAAGGAGAAACTTTCAATAGTACTTTGTCTCCAACTTGGAATTCTAACGGCTTGCATCTATTGTCTGCATAACTCTTCTGGCGATCTCGAGCCGTCTTCAGTATTTCCTTGATTTGAGTAATCTTATCAGTCGTCTCTTGCACTATTTCAGGACCTGACAATTGACCTTCTCCTATTTCTGCCCAACAAACTGGAGTTCTGCACTTTCTTCCGTATAGTGCTTCAAATGGGGCGGTTTCAATACTTGAATGATAGCTATTGTTATAGGAGAATTCAATTAATGGTAAATGATCATCCCAATTTCCACCAAAATCTATTACACATGCTCGGAGCATGTCTTCTAGAGTTTGGATCGTCCTTTCACTTTGTCCGTCTGTTTGGGGATGATATGCAGTACTCATATTTAATCGAGTTCCCATAGCTTGCTGGAAACTTTTCCAGAAATGAGAAGTAAAACGACTATCCCTATCCGAAACAATGGAGAGTGGAACTCCATGTAAGGATACAACTTCATCTACATACAATTTAGCCAGTCTTTCCATGCTAAAGGTTTCTTTCATAGGTAAAAAGTGAGCTGATTTGGTTAATCGATCCACAATTACCCAAATCGCATCATTACCTTTTCTTGTTTTGGGTAACTTAGTAACAAAATCCATTGTTATAAGTTCCCATTTCCATACTGGCATTTCTAATTGTTGTAGTAACCCTGAAGGTTTCTGATGTTCTGCCTTAACTTGTGAACAGGTAAGACATTTAGAAACATATTGTGCTATGTCCTTTTTCATTCCTATCCACCAAAAGTTCTTTCTTAAATCTTGGTACATCTTATTGTTTCCTGGGTGCATAGTATACCTAGATTTATGAGCTTCTTCTAAAATCTTAGGTCTTAAGTCTCCCTGCTTAGGTACCCAAATTCTATTTTTGTGGAATCTCCAAACTCCATCTACTCCTTGTTCTAATTCTTTGATTCGTCCTTTCATTCCTTCAGCATCATCCTTGATTGCTGTAGTTTGAACATTCTTCAATTGTTCCATTAAATCTATTTGTAGATTTATTCTGAGAGCACGAACCCGTCGTTGTTTCTCATAATACTTACGACTTAAGGCATCTGCAACTACATTTGCCTTTCCTTCGTGATACTGAATATCACAGTCGTAGTCACTTAAGATTTACATCCATCTCCTTTGCCTCATGTTTAACTCTTTTTGCCCAAATATATATCTTAAACTTTTGTGGTCTGTGTAAACAGTAAATTTACTTCCGTAAAGATAATGTCTCCAAATTTTAAGGGCAAAAATTACGGCTCCTAATTCTAAATCATGAGTCGTATAGTTTTCTTCATGCTTTTTCAATTGCCTTGAAGCATATGCAATCACCTTTTTGCGTTGCATAAGCACACATCCATATCCTAATTTTGAAGCATCACAATATACCTCAAAATCTTCAGTTCCTTCTGGTAAGGCTAAGATTGGTGCATTTGTTAATTTCTGCTTCAAAATTCTAAAGGCTTCTTCTTGCTTAGATCCCCATTCAAACTTAACCGCTTTACAGGTTAACTTAGTTAATGGTACGGCTATCTTGGAAAAATCCTTAATAAACCGTCTATAATACCCAGCTAAACCTATAAAACTTCTTATTTCCATTGCTGTTTGTGGAACCTTCCATTTGGTAATTGCCTCTATCTTAGCAGGATCTACGTGAATACCTTCGTGATTCACCATGTGTCCTAAGAATTGCAATTCCTTTAACCAATATTCACACTTCGAGAATTTGGCATAAAGCTTTTCTTTTCTTAACAAAGTTAAGAGTGCATGAAGGTGTTCACAATGCTCTGTCTGACTTTTGGAATAAATAAGTATATCATCTATGAAGACAATTACAGATTTATCCAAATATGGTTTACAGATCCTATTCATCATGTCCATGAATGCAGCAGGTGCATTTGTTAACCCAAAGGGCATGACTGTAAACTCATAATGACCATACCTAGTTCTGAAAGCAGTTTTAGGTATGTCTTCTTCTTGTACCTTCAATTGATGATATCCGGAGCGTAAATCTATCTTAGAAAAATATCTAGCCCCCTGAAGTTGATCAAATAGATCATCAATCCTAGGTAATGGGTATCGATTCTTAATTGTAACCTTATTCAATTTTCTATAATCGATACACATTCTCATTGAACCATCATTCTTCTTTACAAACAACACTGGCGCTCCCCAAGGGGATGAGCTAGGTTGTATGAATCCTTTACTTAGTAATTCATCTAATTGCTTTTTCAGTTCTAACATTTCTGTAGGTGCTAACCGATAAGGTGCCTTGGCTATCGGTGTAGTTCCTGGAATTAGATGAATCCTAAATTCTACTTCCCTATCTGGGGGTAATCCTGGTAACTCTTCTGGAAATACATCTGGATATTCAGAGACTACTGGTATTTCCTTAAGATCTTTACCCTTAGTGCTAACGATTACCGAAATCATATACACTATTCCTTGTTTTCGTTCATAATTAGCAACTTTCATTACTGATATGAACTTCATGGACTTACGTGGTTTATTTCCTGTAATCCTAATTATTTCTCCGGTGGGTGATTGAATTTCTATGGAATTCTGATCACAAAGGATTCTAGCATGGTTGGCTACTAACCAATCCATTCCTAATACAACATCAAATTCAGCTAAATTCATCGGTAATAGGTTTGCAGAGAATTTATGTCCTAAAAGTTCTATGTTTTCTTCTTGCAAAACTTTATCTATTTTAACTGAATTTCCGTCTGCTGTTTCAACTGTAAAAATCTGCCTAATATTGGTTAAAGGTAAATTGAGAGCTTGGCAGAATGAAGTATTTATAAAACTTTGGTTTGCACCAAAGTCAAATAATACTTTGGCGTAAATGTTGTGAACTAAGAACGTACCCGCTATCACATCTGGGATGAGTTCTGCTTCTTGAGTGGTCAGCTGAAATGCCCTAGCATTCTTTTTAATAGTTCCGTCGGTCGCCTTGGTTTTGTTGTCTGCTGGTTTGCCCAATTTAGGACATTCTATTTTATAATGTCCATTTTCTCCACAGTTATAGCAAACTATCGTTTTCTTTCTGCAGTTTTCTTCCCGATGTCCTACAACTTTGCAAAAATTGCAGGTTATATCACATCTTCCATAATGTTTCTTCTTGCATTTCCTGCAGAATGACGGAGTTGAAAATTGCCCAGTTCCTTTTCTCTTGAAGCTGTTATTATTACCCGTACGAAATCCTTGGGTAATTTTCTGAGCTAATTCCTTCTTCCTGTTTTCATCTTGGGTGCGTACTAGCCACTACGAAGAAGTTCCGGGAGTTACGTTCTTCTTAGCAAGAATTATTGCAGTAGGATAATGGCTAGGAAGATTTGAAAGGCATTATGAATTGGGAGGGATTGGTCGACGAAATATGAATCGGAGGTATTAGCTAATTCCACAGCATCGTCAATAGTGCGAGGTCTCGCAGCTTTAACAATATTGCGAATTTCACTAATCAGTCCCCAAATGTAGCGAGAAATGAGTACCGGTTCTGGCGAAGCCAGCGTTGGTACCACTCTAGCATATTCAAAGAATGTCGAAGTATAACTGCGACAATCTACACCCATCATCCTATGATTTAGGAACTTATTTGTCATTTGTTCCTTTTCATACTCGGGACAGAATTTTCTTTCTACAAAACCCTTAAATTCTTCCCAAGTCATAGCATAAGCTATTATTCTTCCTTTTAATTGTAACACAGTGTTCCACCATTCGAGTGCTCCTTTTTTGAAGAGATTTGATGCGTACATGACCTGATCATCTTTAGCACATTTACTTATTGCAATGACTGCTTCGGTTTTCTCTAACCAACGCAGTGATGCAGTTGCTCCTTCATTGCCTGCAAATTCAGTAGGTTTACAAGCAATGAATTCTTTGAAAGTGCAACCAGGCGTTGCAGTTTTCATTTTCTTAGGAAATGGAGCTTGATGTGGTTCTGCATTATGATTGATATTATCATTGCCTCCGTTTACACTATTACTGAAGTTATCTTCAGAAATACGTTTACTCGGAATAATTGGTTGCGGTTCAATTAGATTCTTTATAGCAGCAACGAATGCTGGAATAGCATTAGCTATCCCTTGAGCAACAATATTTTCGATATCTTGTCTAGTCATATATTGATCTCCTGGATGTTGCTCAGACTGATTAACCTCATTTACTGGTTCGTTACCAATGTTTGACATCTGATAATAAATTTTATATAAATAATTAGTATAAATACAATTATAATAAAATATTTTGCACATAATCACATTAACATGTATAACCAAAATTTATCAATTTCCCAAGTTTCATTTCTATATATATATTATATTATGCCTCGTACACACGATTATCATACAACGTTTTATTGTTAAGTTATTTACACATACTGGTTATTATGATTATTTATTAACACATATTCCTGCAAACTCCCATTATCTGGTTAGCTAATTTCTTAAAAACGACGCTCCCTTTCGTCATACTTCCAAGTAACTCTTTCTCCTACATCCCTAATTCGATTTCCTGCATCAATTAACTCTTCGCCCTAGAGGCGAAGTTCAGTCAGATTCTCCGGGCTCATAGTTGGGTATAGTGGAGGTTCTGGGTCAACTTGTGGGAAAAATGTATCAGGATTGTTTAAAAGATTTTGGTATTGCCAATCAGTTGTCCACCATTCATCTAATTCTACTGGTAGTGGTTGAGGTTGGACAATAGGATCTGGAATAGCAGGTTCCAGATTGATTGGGATTGGAGCTTCTAATGGGTAACTGAAAAGATCTTCTTCAGTAAATATAAGGTTTGGATTAGCTACTTCAAGGTTTCCATCGGCAGGTCCGATGAGGTCACTCATTACTAGTTTATGATCTAAAACTTCCCAGGGAGTCATTTTCTGTTTCTGTCTAGAACTTTCCCCGACTTCTCTTTCTGGTTGCTTAAAACCCTTCTCAGTTTCTATCTCTATTTGATTAATATTTTCCTAAATTTCTATCCCTTTTCCTTTGTCTTTTGGTTCTTCAGTTTTGGTAACCTTTCTTGTTGCTGGCTTTTTCCTACGTACACGCCTCCAGCCCACGAATCTGCTACTTTTCTTGGGTTAGGTTTTACCAGTGGTTTGGATTGAAATTCCATGGGTTCTTCTTTATCAGCGAAGTAACCAGTGAATTCCTTGGAAACTTCTATCTTAACGGGATAGATGTTAAGATTTTCTAAACCTTCAGATATCTCATTAATGCTGTTTAGCATATATGCAAAATACATACCAAATGTTAAAATAAAATAACAAAATTTTATAGATAACCCGTAAATATTATTGCATACATAAAACAACTAACAAGTAAATTATACTACGATTTACTGTAACTTATTTATTTACTAAATAAGGTTTCTGGGAAATAAGAGTGCGAAAACTTTTGAGTATTTAGAGATTTGCATTTTCTGCTACTGTGGATAACATATAAAGATTTGCCCATTTCTCATCTAATTTGTCCTCCCAAGGTGATTTATTGATTAAATCCTGGGTTTCTTGTTTAACTTTCTTCTCTCGGTTTTTCCTTATTTCCTCCTGACTTTCCTAATAATCAAACTTCTTTTATTAGGAGAAAGTGGTTCCTCGTAATGTGCCTTACGGACAAATATTCCTTCTTCAGTAATTACATAAGGTTTTGTTTGGGATGAACTTCCCTTCACGTTGGATGACCTATCTAGTTTAAGATAGATATTTGACAGCTTTTGTTTACCCATACTGTAATTAACAAATAATCAGTTAATAAAACACATAATCACATAATTGGCAATCAGTAAAATTAAGTATTTCTAAATACTTAATAGGCTTAGATCAGTGGCTCTGATACCACCCTATTTCTGTCACCGCCCCCAACCCGGTTTGACCCGTTTCAAGAGCTGCGGGACAGAAATCCCGTGGTATTTAATTAACAGCGGAATTTTCTTTAGGATCTTTTTAAAACTGAAATATTTCCCTATTATTTTATTTCACAATTCGGGATAAAACCCGGTAATTTACAATATTGAGATTTCACGAAGAAATCTTTTATTTTACAAAACATTTTCTTTATTTATTACTGAGCCACTTCCTTAAGCTGATAGTGCTTCACGGCACTTTTCTTGGATCACAACAGATCACCTGAAACATGTTTGAAAAAGGTTTTTGTCAGTGGGAAATACTGAGTGAATCATTCTATTTACTAAAACGACACGTTTGTTATAATTTACAGTATTAAGAGCGATTACAATGTTTCTGATATCAAACCAACTACCCACGGTATTTGTCACTCGACCGGATCTGTGACTATGGTCATATCCCCCATTGGCTGCCCCAATGGTGACGATTATCAAGTAATGTATACAAAACCCCACATACCGGCTGTAACTTGGTGATTACAAAGACTTAATCCCAGTAATTATAACTTTGAAATAAACATGCTTTTTGTAAATAGATTTGATAAAAAGAGAATGACTCACATTGCAGATTTAACAGAGCTTATTCTACTGATTAGCCTTGATAACCTAGTTTAAATAATCAAGCACACAAACTAGGTTAGTAACTTAATACAGCATTTACGACAACTCACGAGATTACAACCTTCACAACGAATGACAAAGTGCGATACTTAAACATCCATCGATTAATCGACGAATGACAAAGCATAAACCCTAATGTGGGCAGCACTTAAACATCCATTGGATAGTTTAATCAATCGGACATTGAATCGTAGCAGCGATCGAGTTATTACCCTGAATTGTGGCAGCACTTCGTGATCAGTGTGTGTTTTGGAACTGTTTTGATTATAACTCAGCGTACAATTTGAAATTGAACGTCAAACGAACACTCAATTGCATGAAACAGACTGTCCTATTTATACGTGAAATTGACATCTCCCGCGTGTCGCGGAAGATGTCGTGGACCCTGTCGCGACTCGCCTGGGGTGACGACCTACCCTAGGGTAGCCTTGTCACTAGTATAGGCCTGCTGAGTCGATTTCGTGTTATTTTGAATTTTTAACAGCGTTTTCTATAGATAACTCTAACTAGGGTTTACCCCCCCTTTAGTTTTAGGGGCCCTAATCCTGATTCCAAATGTTCTTTAAAAAATTTAGGGTTTGTAAAGAATCACTTGGGTTTCTCAATTAGGGTTTCCTATTGGACAATTTAATTAAATAATTATGACTTTTGATGAGAGTTGTTACAACTGGCGTGATTCAAATCCTTAGCAGTTTCAGCAAAACAAGGTGCTCCTCCCTGATTACTAATGCCTAATTGCATTGACCAGTCGCAACCTTCATTTATTTGCACCACAAGAACTTGATTGGTGTTCGATGGTCCTGCTTGATTGTTTGCAGTGACCAAGGTGCGATCGACATTCCTGGTTTGATTCTGATTCTGTTGGTTGCCTTGACCTCTGAAAGGATTTTGGTTCCCATGATGTGCTGGCTTTGTGCATTCCCTCTTGAAGTGACCACGTTCACCACAATTAATGCACTTGACGGATTGCTTATGGAACCCATACTTGGTATCTTTCTTGCTTTCCAAGCTGGTTCTACCCGTCTGTTCCATGAAGGCTTTAGCTCGCCTAACACCACTAGCGAAAGCCCATTTGATGTCCATCATATCCATCTCTTCATTATCGATCTGCTGATAATCTTCTTGAGTTAGATTGATGTTTCCGATCTGCCCTGCAATCAACCCACAATATGAGCTCACCAATGTGTTTAGTATCTCCATATGATCTTTAGCTACTTCAACGCTAACTTTGGAGAAGTTTGACGTGTCAAGCTGTACTGTCTATGAATTTGATGGCTGTCCAGCAGATGATGTGCTTCCATAACAAGCTTGTTGTTGAGCAGGAAGTGGATTCCCATACAAATCAGTTGCTACGGTAGATGGCCGATAGCTTTGCTGTTGTGGGGCTGGTTGTAGTGGATTTCCATACAAGTCTGTGGTTGGAGCTGGCTTTAGAGGAACTTGTATCAGATTGCCATATAAATCTGTGCTTGTGACGAACGCCGTTTGAATTGGAGCATGTGAGGCAGGTCTTGCAGAAGTGCTAGAAGCTCCATAATACATATCAGGATTTTGTCGCACTGGAACCCTTTTCTCCTTTAGGGTTTCTTCCTGATCTTTGTTCTCCAAGAGCTGAAGGAAGTCATTGATGTTTGTCGTAGCAAATGTGCCATTGTATTTCAGAATTTCCAAGAAACCATTCCATTGAGGTGGCAGTGTATCGACAAACTTTGTGACAACCTCTGCTGGAGTTGTTACTACCCCATAATTACTCAATTCAGTCAGCAAGTGATAAAATCGACTTGTCATATCTCCCAAAGATTCATTTTCCATACAAGTGAAACCATCAAACTCCTTCTTGAGTAAATCATGTCGCAATTGACGTGACTTTTCATTTCCTAGACCCCTTATCTTCAATGCATCCCACAATCGCTTTGACGTCTTGAAGCTGACAAACTGATGATATATATATCCTTGCTCAACGCCTGAGTCAGAATAGCATATGCTTTCTTTTCTAAATCATATGCCTTCTTCTCATCTTCCGTAAGATTTGCAAATGTCGCGGCAGTTGAAGCGGCAACCTCAAGAACTTGATCGAAATATGTAGTAAAACATAACCACAATTCCGTGTTTTGCCCAAGGACACACGTATAGAATCTATCTACTCGTCCAGGATATTCATTTATGTGCAACTGTTTCGGTTGGCGATTTAGACTTTCGCTCTCGCTTTCGCTTAGAAGTATACTTTGAATACTTGGAGTTTGATTTGAAACAAACGCCCATTGACCTGTCGAGATTGGATTCGCTTGCGAAGATGCGGTTGCGGGAGATTCGGCCCATGATGGCGACAAATCCGTGCTTCTATACATGCTCTCCGTATTAGATGCGGGTGCGGGAGATTCGGCCCATGATGGGGATAAACCCGTGCTTCTATATTTGCTCTCTGCATTTGAGGGAGTACCCCACCAATCCGGATTCATTTTGGATGTATAATGATGAAAACCTGCTTAAATCACTCAAATCAAACAGTTTAGTGTGAAATGAAAACCTTCTGTTTAAAAATATCACAAGTATGCGACGAAATCTAAAGGTGTTCGTCCAAGACAACAATGACGAAAACAATAGTACTGATTTATTCACAGGGCCTGACACTCAACTCAAATTTTCAAATTATAACTGACAATGATTGAATATAATTGGGCCGATGTTAGTAGACTTTTAACAAACTTTCACCTCTTCACGTGAACAACAATTATTAAAATCTAAAACATCCAAGTGAATATGTCAGACATGATCTAAAATCAAATATCAATTTAACCTCAAACAATTAATAGATTGAACTGATTGGACCGATGACTATTTAGAGCATTTGAATAAACGTGGGCCGATGACAGTTGTTGGACTAATATCATTAATACAATTCACATGCACACTCAATCATTACTTCACATGGGCCGACAACCGCCGTTGCAACATAGAATATGATTGGGCCATAAGCTTTGATTGTAATGTGATGAAATTAGGTGTGACAAAATCAGGTATGACGAAATCAGGTAGAGTTCGTCCAAGATATGTTTGACGAAGATGGTGATTTCGTCGCTGTGATTAATGGTGATTTCGTCGAAGACACAAATGTTGATTTCGTCCCGAAACGATTTCGTCCAGAACAGATTTCGTTGAAAATGTAATTTCGTCTAAATGTAATTTTGTTGACAAATGAGAAGGCCTGTAAGATATTTTCACAAAATAAAATCTTATCCTTCTGAAAAGTTGGTGACCAAATTTCAACAGACCATGCCTTACTTTCTCTGATGTAGAAGCTCTTTTTTCAACAACAAATCATTTGTGTGCCACAAAATTCAAACAATGATATTATAATTGACAACAATAATTCATAACACAAACAAATTCAGATTTTTAAGATCAAACACAGAAACCTCATGAAGAACATTTGAAGGTCTGATGAACTTGATGAGTTTTCCGGTTACAAGAAAATTTCCGAACACAAATTATTGCACAATGTTTCAATAATAACCTTATCCTAACATGTATAGATGAGGTATAACAAGGTTTTTATAAAAACAAGAAACAAAACATCATGATTTTCACGATTCAAAAGCTGTTTTTCAGAAAGTGTATGATCTTTAAAATCCAAAATACAAGAAAAACACTTAAAAATCTTTAAAATCACAAGAAAACACTTGGTTTTAACACGGAATCGAGCCAATGCTCTGATACCAATTGTAGGTCCACCCGGAGGATCGAGTCAACCTCTATTCTTATTTTCCGACGAACCCGAGAGTGCGTAATCCAAACGGGTAAGTTAAACCAAGTTACGAACACGTAAGACACAAGATTCAACGATTAACACTCATTGTATTAATGCTATGAAACGGTTACAATGCGGTGTTACAAATGGTCTCTGTAAACTCTTAGTGTGTGTGTGTTTTACAGTGTGTTCGCTCTGAAATCTATTCAAACTTCTCAGTCTGTTATGTCTGCTGTCAGATGTATATATAGTAACATGTCGACGAACTCCCGTTGTTGACGAAATCCCTCGGCGAACTTCCAAGGTCTCAAAGAAATCAACAGATTTCGTCACATGTGGGATTTCGCCACATTAGTCTTCGGCCCATGTGAAGGTTTCGGCCCAAGTGCTTTGATTGGCCCAACTACCATGCATGTATGTATGAATTCTTTTTCGGATGTCGCTTCTTAGTTTGCTTTCCTTTAAGAAGAACACCATTCACTAATTCATTCGACACCAAATGATTCATTTTCCGTAAGTGAATGTGACCCATACGTCTGTGCCAAGAGATTGAGTCTTTTTCTGTGGATTTGCTAATAAAACAAGTTGCTTGTGCAGTCGTTGTTATTGCTTGGCTCATATCAAGGACATATAAATCATTTATCCTTGGAGCTGATAAGAGAATCCATTCTTTTGGAATCTTGAAGCCGGGTTTCAGCACATAACATCCATTTGCGTCAAACTGTTTATCACATATTTGTGAAACGCTGAGAAGATTGTGATCAAGCTGTTGTACAAAGTTGATCTTGTCAAAACTTATAACCCCGTTAGATACCATTCCTTCACTAGTAATATATCAGCCTTTATCTCCAGTAAAAGCAACATAACCTCCTCTAATAGATTTAACGTCGTAGAGAAGCTTCATGTCACCGGTCATGTGCCTAGATGCCCCACTATCAACAATCCAATGACTGCTGAAAGTTCCTCCTGGAACACCCTGCACATGTACTCACATGATTAGTTGGAGATGGGGACCCAAGCCTTTGTAGTCTTGTATCTTCCATTTTCATCAACGTGAGTTACTTGAACTTCTCGATGTTGTGGAAATTGTTATGTTCCCCCTGATTCAGTAACCATTTTTGGTTTCCAGGTCTGTTTTGTTTTACCAGTTTTATTCTTTAAAATCTTAACTTCATGATTGTCTGAAGTTTTTGAATTGTCTGGTTTGACAGAAACAGATGTTTTGTTAACCACGTCGGTTTTAATTGCTTTTTTCAATTTTCTTGACCTGTTGGCGTTTCTGTTTCTTTTCCCTTTCTTTTACAAGACGGGGATCTGGTTTTGATGAGCTGTCAATTTGGTCACGGGGATCATCAACTTTGGCTTTTTGTTTATGAAGATATGGACAATTGCGAATAATATGTCCAAATGTACCACATGAAAAACATGATCTTCGTTCTACAAACCCCGAAGTATCTTGTGATTATCTTGATGATGATGATGATGATGAACTTTGTGATCACGAGATACTTGGTTTTCAACTGTTTGGTTCATTTCTTTTCAACATTTTAACTTGATTAACATGATCTAAGTTAGATTTATTGGCAAATGTTTCAAGTTTATCCGTTCTCGTTGATTTCACAAAGTTCACTTTCTTGTTCTTCTTTTGATTCGGTTCCTTTCGACCTTGAGTCGTTGATTTACCTTTTGGTTTGGTATGATTTTGCTGCTTTTTCACTGTTGGTAATTTCTGATTTCCATATTGTTTTCGAACTTCAGCTTTTGAAATCGGAGGGCACTGTGTTACCACAACGTGTGAACCCGACTTTCCCAAAAACCTACTTGTCGAATCTTCAAATACTTTACTGATTAAAGATTGATTTACATTTTTAATCGGAAAATCTTTGTCAGAATAGATTTTATCATCACCAACAAGAGTGTACAACAAATTCACACTCTCTGACTCTTTTGCAGACGTGGACTCGACCAGAACAGTCTTAGCAGGTTTTGCGGGAGGATCACATAGACTATGATTCTCAAGAGGTATGTCCTCTTCTTTGATTACGGCATCAGACTGTGTTGAGTCAGTATCATCGGATTCATCATCTCGAATCAACATCCACAACAATGACTGGAGGATCCTGATTTTGTTCAGCAGTTGACACACTTGAAACTGTTGAAACATCCGAATCTGATGATACTTCATTTTTGTATCCAAGTCCAGTTGCAAATTCCTCAATGTCTAAAGGAACAGATTCCTCATAATAAGTTCTATTTTCCTCATCAGGCATGGCATCATAATTTTGTCTAACAGGTGGTGGACATTTCTTATATCCAATGCACGTGACATCCTTTTTCTCTTTTTGTGTGTCAATGATGTGATCCAGCACATATCTAGAGTTTGAATAACTGTCTAGCTTAAGCCGGATCGCCTCACTTTCACACTTTGCACAGGCTAATTCTTTTTACATAATCTCAAGACGATCGATATAACAGTTTATGTCCGTTTGTTTTCTTGAAACCATTTTTGTCAGCTCGGTTTTATCTTTTCTTAAATTTGCAACCACTGTTTTAAACTCCTTTTCATGGTTTTCATAAAACATGTTAGCCTCTTTGCATTTTGAAAGATCCACTATCAACTTTTGATTGTGGATATATGTCACTTCATATTTGTTTTGCAAAGCCTCATGTTTGCTTTGCAAATCACACCACTTAGCATCTAAAGAAACATGTTTGTTTTGCAAGTCAGACAATTCAACACTTAAAGCATCATGTTTGCTTTGCAACTCCGATATATTAGCATCTAAATCAGCACATTTATCACTTAAGCTAGCACAATTATCACAATTAACAACAGTTGGTTCATCGACACATACCTGGCTTGATGAACTGCCGCCATTAGCCATAAAGGCTGAATGAAGAGAAGAAGAAGAAGAAGAATAAGCATCTTGATCCACCAGAATAGATCTTCTATCATTCCCTACTGCAGCTTCTCCTAACAATTAATCAATATCTGCATCGATTCTCCCACTAGATACATCATCAGAATAATCTTCGCCTGAGGTTGAGATTTCCTCATCTGAACTCCTTGAATAACCAGAACTCTGTTCATCTGAAGATTCACCACCACTGGCGGAAGATTCTCCACCACTGGCGTGCTTCAAATCCTTAGCAGTTTCAGCAAAACAAGCTGCTCCTCCCTGATCACCAATGCCTAATAGCATTGACCAGTCGCAACCTTCATCTAGTTGCACCACAAGAGCTTGATTGGTGTTCGATGGTCCTGCTTGATTGTTTGCAGTGACCAAGGTGTGATCGTCATTCCTGGTTTGATTCTGTTGGTTGCCTTGACCTTTGAAAGGATTTCGGTTCCCATGCTGTGCTGGCTTTGTGCATTCCCTCTTGAAGTAACCACATTCACCACAATAAAAGCACTTGACGGATTTCTTGTCGAACCCATGCTTGGTATCTTTCTTGCTTTCCAAGTTGTTTCTACCCGTCCGTTCCATGAAGTCTTTAGCTCGCCTAACAGCACTAGCGAAAGCCCATTTGATGTCCATCATATCCATCTCTTCTTTATCGATCTGCTGATAATCTTCTTGAGTTAGATTGATGTTTCTGATTTGCCCTGCAATCAACCCACAATACGAGCTCACCAATGTGTTTAGTATCTTCATATGATCTTTAGCTACTTCAACGCTAACTTTCGAGAAGTTTGACGTGTCAAGCCGTACTGTCTTTGAATTTGATGGCTGTCTAGCAGATGATGTGCTTCCATAACAAACTTGTTGTTGAGAAGGAAGTGGATTCCCATACAAATCAGTTGCTATGGTAGATGGCCGACAACTTTGCTGTTGTGGGGCTGGTTGTTGTAGATTTCCATACAAGCCTGTGGTTGGAGCTGGCTTTACAGGAACTTGTATCAGATTGCCATATAAATTTGTGCTCGTGACGAATGCCGTTTGAATTTGAGCATGTGAGGCAGGTCTTGTAGAAGTGTTAGAAGATCCATAATACATATCAGGATTTTGTCGCACTGGAACCCTTTTCGCCTTTAGGGTTTCTTCCTGATCTTTGTTCTCCAAGAGCTGAACGAAGTCATTGATGTTTGTCGTAGAAAATGTGCCATTGTATTTCAGAATTTCGAAGAAACCATTCCATTGAGGTGGCAGTGCATCGGAAAACTTTGTGACAACCTCTGCTGGAGTTGTTACTACCCCATAATTACTCAATTCAGTCACCAAGTGATAAAATCGACTTGTCATATCTCCCAAATATTCATTTTCCATACAAGTGAAACCATCAAACTCCTTCTTGAGTAAATCATGTCGCAATTGACGTGACTTTTCATTTCCTAGACCCCTTGTCTTTAATGCATCCCACAATCGCTTTGACGTCTTGAAGCTGACAAACTGATGATATATATCCTTGCTCAACGCCTGAGTCAGAATAGCATATGCTTTCTTTTCTAAATCATATGCCTTCTTCTCGTCTTTCGTAAGATCTGCAAATGTCGCGGCAGTTGAAGCGGCAACCTCAAGAGCTTGATCAAAATCTGTAGTAAAACATAACCACAATTCCTTGTTTTGCCCAATGACATACATATGGAATCTATCTACCCATCCAGGATATTCATTTATGTGCATCAGTTTCAGTGGGGGATTTAGACTTCCGGTCTCGCTTTCGCTTAGAAGTATACTTTGAATACTTGGAGTTTGAATTGAAACAAACGCCCATTGACCTGTCGAAATTTGATTCGCTTGCGAAGATGTGGTTGCGGGAGATTCGGCCCATGATGGCGACAAACCCGTGCTTCTATACTTGCTCTCCGTATTAGATGTGGGTGCGGGAGATTCGGCCCATGATGACGATAAACCAGTGCTTCTATATTTGCTCTCTGCATTTGACGGAGTACCCCACCAATCCGGATTCATTTTGGATGTATAATGATGAAAACCTGCTTAAATCACTCAAATCAAACAGTTTAGTGTGAAATGGAAACCTTCTGTTTAAAAATATCACAAGTATGCGACGAAATCTAAAGGTGTTCGTCCAAGACAACAATGACGAAAACAATAGTACTGATTTATTCACATGGGCCTCACACTCAACTCAAATTTTCAAATTATAACTGACAATGATTGAATATAATTGGGCCGATGTTAGTAGACTTTTAACAAACTTTCACCTCTTCACTTGAACAACAATTATTAAAATCTAAAACATCCAAGTGAATATGTCAGACATGCTCTAAAATCAAATATCAATTTAACCTCAAACAATTAATAGATTGAACTGATTGGACCGATGACTATTTAGAGCATTTGAATAAACGTGGGCCGATGACAGTTGTTGGACTAATATCATTAATACAATTCACATGCACACTCAGTCATTACTTCACATGGGCCGACAACCGTTGTTGCAACATAGAATGTGATTGGGCCTTAAGCTTTGATTGTAACGTGACGAAATTAGGTGTGACGAAATCAGGTATGACGAAATCAGGTGGAGTTCGTCCAAGATATGTTTGACGAAAATGGTGATTTCGTCGCTGTGATTAATGGTGATTTCGTCGAAGACACAAATGTTGATTTCGTCCGGAAACGATTTCATCTGGAACTGATTTCGTTGAAAATGTAATTTCGTTGACAAATGAGAAGGCCTGTAAGATATTTTCACACACTAAAATCTTATCCTTCTGACAAGTTGGTGACCAAATTTCAACAGACCATGCCTTAGTTTCTCTGATGTAGAAGCTCCATTTTCAACAAAAAATCATTTGTGTGCCACAAAATTCAAACAATGATATTATAATTGACAAAAATAATTCATAACACAAACAAATTCAGATTTTTAAGATCAAACACAGAAACCTCATGAAGAACACTTGAAGGTCTGATGAACTTGATAAGTTTTCCGGTTACAAGAAAATTTCCGAACACAAATTATCGCACAATGTTTGAATAACAACCATATCCTAACATGTATAGATGAAGTATAACAAGGTTTTTATAAAAACAAGAAGCAAAACATCATGATTTTCACGATTCAAAAGCTGTTTTTCAGAAAGTGTATGATCTTTAAACTCCAAAATACAAGAAAACACTTAAAAATCTTTAAAATCACAAGAAAACACTTGGTTTTAACACGGAATCGAGCCTCTGCTCTGATACCAATTGTAGGTCCACCCGGAGGATCGAGTCAACCTCTATTCCTTTTCCGACGAACACGAGAGTGCGGAATCCAAACGGGTAAGTTAAACCAAGTTACGAACACGTAAGACACAAGATTCAACGATTAACACTCAATGTATTAATGCTATGAAACGGTTACAATGCGATGTTTACAAATGGTCTCTGTAAACTCTCAGTGTGTGTGTGTTTTACAATGTGTTCGCTCTGAAATCTATTCAGACTTCGCAGTATGTTATGTCTGCTGTCTGATGTATATATAATAACATGTCGATGAACTCCCGTTGTCGATGAAATCCCTCGGTGAACTTCCAAGGTCTCGATGAAATCAACAGATTTCGTCACATGTGGGATTTCGCCACATTAGTCTTCGGCCCATGTGAAGGTTTCGGCCCAAGTGCTTTGATTAGCCCAACTACCATGCACGTATGTATGAATTCTCAAATTCAGATTTGTAAAGTTTAGTCAACATGTGACATCATCATGATGATGTGTCAGCGGGAAAGGCTCACGACTCTTCTTGCTTCGCGTGTCGATCTCTGGGGCGCACGACGGAGGAATGTCGTGACGTCGGGCTTGAGCTGAACCTAACCGAGTAGAACCGAAACGAGTCGAACCAAACCGAGTCGATCCGAACCGAGTCGCGTCCACATAAAGTGTACCAACAATACCAAACTCGTCCCAATTTCCTTAGTATTTTATTCACGCCAGGAGGACCTGGTGTTAAGAATAGTGAATAAGAATTCTCGTTAATAGAACTTAACCAACCCATCAAGCATGTGCTTACATCCGCACTGAATGGCGGCCCATTCATTAAAGATAAATTGTAGGTTCGTTTTCGGATCGCCGGACAACTACGAGATCCTGTTTCGAATACTGTAACGAGTGCGGAATCCACGTTAAGATACAAACCGAGCGAGAGATAAACACAACACAAAGATATAACGTTTAACGGTTGTATATTGAATTAACAGAGTTTCGTTACAGAAAGATATTACAATGAAATACACAAATGAAACTCTCAGTTCTAAGGCGCGATGTCAAAATTATAAAAAGGTCACGTGTATTATGTGTGACCACTTACTCTGGCCAAGTAAGTAGCGAATATATGATACCATAAACTTCTTATGATGGACACATTTATGCCGATGTAGTAAGGACAGATTGGGACGAACTGAAAAGGTACCCAAATAAATTAAATAAGCAAGATGTTTGATAATAAACGTAAACGCAAGCCGGATGGTGGAAGCGTATTATGTTAGAATAACTAGCCCGAGTGAAGAGACAAGGATCAAAGTAAATGAAAATACAGACCGACTAATGAGAATGTTAAAGCATGGGAATAAAGTTTGATGGTCATAAGTGATGAAATTCACATGAACAAGTCAAACGAGATGAATAATAATAAGAACTCGGTTGAATAAAAGTGATGGATTTCGCGAAGACAACCAAATAAGTTAAAACGAAGTCTAAAACCATATCAGAATGGTTACTTTGAAGATGGCTTCGGTAAAGATACCCGATAGATGGGTAGGATTTTGAGTATATGCGTAAACCAAGATACGGGAACGTGGATTAGAAAGTCAAAAGACTCGGGTCATGAGTTATGACAAAGAGATGATGAAATTTTGCGAACAGAAATTTTGATAATTATGTTTAACTATTTCGAGGTTAAATAAGTAGAATAAAGAATAGCATTTTATAATAAAAAGAGAAAAACACAAACCAAGAACTATTTCGAGGTTAAATAAGTAGAATAAAGAATAGCATTTTATAATAAAAAGAGAAAAACACAAACCAAGCAACAGGAGCGTTAAAAACATTAAGATAAAAGAACCCGGGTAACGGGCTGTAAAGAAATATAAATATCAACTGGATAACGGTAAGCGAAGAACAAACCAACGCGTAAATGACGTTAGAAGTCATAAAGTCGGAAGGATAATTCGAAAGAAAACAAACGTAGCCTTAGACTACGGTCAAGGTCAAATGAAATTCAAAAAGCAAAAATAAATATTTCTAAACATGAAAAGGGGTGCCTTGACGCTATCTACATATATATATATAAATATATATATATATATATATATATATACCAGTCTAAGTACCCGTGTATTACACGGGTGGCTTTCAAAAAAAATATCTCCTTTAACAATGTTGACACAAATATTTTAAATATATAAATGTTAAACTACTAACGCAAATATTAGAGTACACTGAATAATTGAAATACTGAGAAAAAATCACAAATCATTAAAGATTTCTTCAACTGACCTGGAATGGCTCTTTTCAACCTGGCCATCTTGCCACCTCCGTATTCTATATTCTTGAATCAATATTGAGTGTGGAAATAAAGCTTTTTGGACTAAATGAACTTACCCACCAACACCTTGGTCGCTGAATCAACGGAGAGGTGCAAAGCTAGCAAATCTTGCGTAATCCGCTCCTCCCAAGTCATTTTTGGCCTACCTTTACTCCTCCTTCCATCTACAGTGAGTGTTTCAACTATTCTAATCGTGTCTGTCGTCTGCCTCCTCCTGAAAAAAAAAAGGTATTTTTACCACCCTTTTGCTAATATACGAAGACAAATACATGGTGTATAATGATTTGAATCAAATGTTTATAGCATTATTATAACTTAAAAGAAAATCGTTTACAATAGTGGGTCAACAATTCAAGCACCAAACAAAATAGCCCTAGACTCTAGTTGGTTTTACCTTTAGAAGAGCCTCCAAGCCAGACTTGAAATCTTCCAGATTGACATCTAACAGGACACAATAACTGAAACATCAAAAAGAAAGTGATGTTAATAATCAAATGCTACTTCAATCACATGTAACTTTCTTTCCTGGTTGTTCTCAAATAAAATCGACAATAACAACCTGTAAACTGTATTCTTTAAAAAAAACTTTCAAAGTTTTGCAACAAACACCTTGTTATTGGGGTTGAGAATTAATCTCAGAAATACCTACCTAGTTTCGATAGTCAAGATTAAAGCTTAAATCGGGTTAAAGTGGCCAATTCGGCATTTGAGTAGCCACAAAAGAAAGAAAATAAGTTAACTACTACTCATCTTTGATTAATATTATGGATTTAAACGACAATTTATTAGACCCCAAAAATTCATTAAGTGTCATTAAGGTTGTGTTTTATTTCACACGTATCATATAAAAAGTTACCAAAAGGAAAGCGGGCCAGATGGGTATAGTATGTCAAACCCGTGGTAAGTTACAGTGAGATTTTTATTATAATTGTAGTATTATTATTTAAAGTGTTAATTATGCATATAAAATATATAATATAGACAAAAGGGATTAAAGAGGAACAACCCAACCAACATTTCACTTGAGCCCACTAAATAAATAACACATTTCAATGTTGAACCCAAACTCAAGTTGACCCGTTACTCCGACTACGTACCTGTCTTGCCACCTTTTAAGTTTATATAAAAATGGTAGCACAGCAGTGGTGGCAATGTTATTTGGAGATGGACGTGGCTTTTGAGGAACTTTACAGGATGGAAAATTTAATTTACGTTAATAAAAAATGTATAAATAAAACATATACAAACAAACTGACATGTTACATGAATTAATGGAAAATTTGAAATACAATTAAAAATACATATAAGTATGAAATATTAGATCTTTTGAACTACATTCTATGGAATACAATGTTAAATTCACATTAAAACCTCCCATTCCCAAATGTGAAGCCCCTAACTACGTTTTGCTTCTAATTATTGATATCGAAGTTTACATTGTTTGGAGCAACATCTCTAACTTGACAAAATATCGGCTCACCGCTCATGTATCTAACTTGACAAAATATCGGCTCATGTATCTATTCGTAACTGTGTATAATTGACTATGTTACCCAACCAATGAGCCTTGTCCATTGTTTGTAAATCTAATGTTGGATTCCAATCGCTTTCATAGAAAATGACGGTGTAAGCATCTCTCAATTTGATCTCAAGCCCAACAACTCTTATGAAAAATATCACTCCCGGAATATTAAAAATTCAGGTGAGATCCATGTCTTTGAAAGACTGTTTTAAGACGTAATGGATATTGTTTAATTATAATATTCTCACAGGTGCTGGAAATCTTTTGGCCATGTCCCTGCGGTCCATAATGGTGGATGACCCATCAAGCCTTAAACTGACGGTTCTGGTTAGATAAAGAGCTGACTTTCACCAACTCCGCCCATGATAACTTCATGTAACGCGCCCCAAGGCACGTCTCGGGATGTACCATCTGGGAAAAAGTGAAAAAAAAACATTAATTATCATCCCTAAGAAATAAATAATCAAAATTAATATATTTAACTTATATGGTCAAAGTCAAACAACCTGATCCTACAAATAAGAAAAGATAATTGACAAATTCACATGGCCCACATATAATAGTACTCGTGTGCTACACGAGTTACACAATATCAATTATATTATTTATAAGCTTTTACACAAAATTTTGAAATGAGGTCGAGGCACCAACTCCCGTGTTTTAATTTCTATTAGGGCCTTGTACTCATCGGACATAGCGCTAGTTTAGGTCATATAATGCAAGTTTAGGAGATTTTGGTAAGGGGAGATTGTGGGGCTGGTGTCAATGTGTAGGTATAAAGGTAGTGCTTCCGAAAACACAAATGGTTTTCTTAATGAAAATAATAAAGTTGCGTGTTTACACAATTCAGGTCTACAGATGGATCAGCAGGGGCAATATCAAAAGCCGTTTTTAAACTTTGGTTCTTGTGTGGTATAAGATGTGATAAATAAATTAAGGTTCAAATAATTTGGTCTTATATAATTGATGGTATACATTATCTTCTATATAACTTGCTTATATTGTCAGTAAACAGTACATAAAGATCACCTTGCAGAAATAGATGAAGTAACCTAAGCACTAATAATCACAACACATGTTGATAACCATTTCCAAAAAGTGTAGCAAGACCTTCCTTCAAATTTAAGTATTTGTTTAGCAGTCTCCTCATGCAACCAACATCTACACTTGAAATGTAACATGTGAAAGAATATATATCAATGAATTCCGACATGATGAACTACTGCCGAACTAAACTGCAAGTATCATAATACAGTAGATAATATTATTATCTATTGTAGGGATAAGCAAATCGTACCGGGTACCGGTTCGAGACCATTAGAGCATTCACAAAGGATTTCTTATATTTGTGCGAGTGAGTTAGTTATGTTATAAGGAATGGTTGTGAGTGGTTGTGAAGGAGAGAGAAAATGTTACTGTTCATTTGTAAATATACAGAAACACTGTTCATCCCTTATAATTTTTTTAATATTTTTGAAAGTGGTTGTGAGTGGAGGAGAAAGGAAATGTAATGATAAAGGTATTAAAAAATATTATCTTATTGAACAGGAGAGAGAAAAAGTATTGATTTTTAGTGTAATTATATGCATAAGGAAAAGCAATTCTCACTGGTACCGAATTTCCTGAACCGAAATATTTTTGGTATTGACATTGGGCGTTTTCGGTACCAGTTTGATACCAGTATTTACCGGTTTTGACCATCAAATACCGGTCTGTGCCGGTACCGAACCGTACCGTACCGAGTATTTTTGGTACCCGTACCGGTTGGTACCTAGCTCATCCCTAAATAATATCTCCTTACCAAAACATGAGTTATCTTGCATCCAAACGACTGAAATAAAATAATGAAATGACTTACCTCAATTATCAAATGTTTCAGGCAAAACTATAAGAGCAGAATACATGTTTGTCTCACTATTAGGAATATGTAGTTTATGGATCAATATCCAATATCCACTCCCAAATGACCTGTAGATATTCATACAATATACAGTTGCCTAAAACAAAAGCAAAAGAAATAATAAAAAAAATGATTATATTTTCTCGCCATTAGCAAGGTTAGTGTATAAGAACTAAATACATGTTTCTCTCACTATGAGGAATATGCAGTTTATCGATCAATTCCAATCCTAGATGACTTGTAGATCTCCATATAATTGACTTGTAGCTACCTAAAACTTAAGTAAAAGAAATAATATAAACTGATTATTTTTTTTCTCAGCCTAAGGAAGGTTAGTGTATGAAGCCCTTGAATTGCATTGGTTCAAATTAAGTACTTTCTCATTCACATTGTCAATGCTCTAGTTGAATAACGTTCGAGGACGTTTCCTCATGGCTTGGTTCATATCAGACTGCAATTACATGATAGAAATCTATTTAATGGCGGCAAGGAGTTTAAAATTATTATCTTTCTGACATAACAAGCGGTTTCTTAACAAAAAAAAATTGATAGTCAAAAGGCAAGATCAAGTCAAAATTCAGAAATTAAATCTCTAAAGTCAAAATACATCAAATAAATACGAGGATGAGAAGAAAGCTCATAAGAACTTTTAGTAAAAATCACGCAGAGTTGCCATCATTGGGATTGAACTTTTCCGGTGGTTGATCACAAACAGTTTCAGTACAATCTACTCGAAAAAGAGAGAAGCCTTTAATGGTATCAAGCACCGGCAACTTGTAGAGGCGGAGCTGCTGAGCCAACACAGCTAGCATGGACAAAATAAAGTGATGTTTAAACCCTATAAAAAGGTGATAATAAGCTAACGACTCAATAAAAAAGTGCATATATCATTGTGGTTGTGTTTCTTAATTGGGTTTTCCATGTGAATGGTGATATATGATTATTACCCTCCAAAAGCCTGTGTGTGTGAATTAAAAATACATATATGTGAGCATAATTAAAAATTAATAACCACCTTTGTTACAACAAAGCTATCGAATAACACTTGGTTAAACATGAATGGGTCAGACATGTCAGTTACAGACATGTCTTTTTAGAAGAATTATGTATGCTTTATCCTATTGTACCAAGTGCATTATAATATGTAAGTTTCCATAGCTCCAGCTTGTTATTTATTATATAAAAAAGGTGTAAGAGTGAAGAAAGTCATATGGCCAATATCAAGACATCAAACACTTGTTGGCGCTTTCAGCTAGTGTTTTTGTATAAATAAATATATGGGGAACTGATAGAATGTAATGGTATTCAGCATCTTGCTGTTACCTTTTTTTGGTGATGAATAGATGACTTTTGCAGTCCAAATTGTTTTTAGTGACAACTCAACACTTAACCTCTGTTGAGTAGAGAAAGCACAACAACTTAGCACTTGCTTGCATGCCTCAGGCAAGATGCTTTAATCCTTTCAAGCCCGTCTTCATCGACCGATGGCTCGACTCCAAATGTTACACATACCCAATTCTCCATTCTCAAAACAAACCCTGCAAAATAACATCAACTCTTAAACAACTTCTAGTTAGAAACACATTCAACACTTGCAATAGACATCTCTATCAAAATGAGGCAGACTTGACTTTTAGACTCACATGGATTAGATTTTAAAAACACAACCAGCTTACCTGGGAAAAGGATAACAGACTCTTCTTTAGAAAGTTTTGAGCGAAACTCATGTCATCATGTATGCCTTGCAGCTGTGAAATGCCCTAGTGCAAGAAGAAGTTGGTCAACTCTAGTCTGGCTATAATCTCTCTCGCATCTTTGTTTGACGTTACCTTGCCCAATGTTTTGAAGACCTCCAGCTTCACCCTAACCCCATTTTTGAAAAACCCATGGTGCATTCATATAGTAGTAGGCCTCCAGATAACATTATAGCATTGGATCCAAATCAGATGGTAACTAATGGAGTTTATCTTATATGCGTGCCACAAATAGACCAAATTTGTGAGTGATTTGCGTCTTGCATGATGAGCCGGTCGATCTTCTCAGCAGCCGCTACTTGAAGGTGATGTTTCTCACTGTAAAACTTCCAAATCAAACCGTGTTAGTTTTTTTAACGGCAAACATCTATATAAAGATATAGGAACGGGTCAGCAAGAAAGTGAACTACATCCACACATTGTGAATATTGAAATCTCTCACCAATATAAAAATATAGAATGTTATCTAACGACGTTAGTGTCAACATTTGATAAAAAAACAAAAATAGTTAATCAATATGCATATAATACTCAATCGTCAGATGGCTTAGAAGACTCATCAACTCTTACTTTATCTTCGTGTTCCTTAGTTGTTTATAAATAACTGAAATCAAAACTTATACGTAACTGAAACAAAGTACAAACGATGCTCAAGCAGATTCAAAACCAAAAAAAACACTATCATTCACACAAAATGACAAATAATCATAGAATAAAAGAATAAGAGCTATGTCTCTGCTCAACCCCAAAATACAATGATTCTAAATCAAGACTCTAGAGAGGTGCCAAATGCCCACTCACACCAAGTCGATAAACCCAAAGACCCCCACCCATATCTGAAACAACATTTCATTCTAAACATTGCTAATCCATGAAGATATACCAACATAGTGTGAAGATGCAGCCCCAAAAAAGAAAATAACCATACACCGCGAAACGAAAACATTAATACGGGTATCACAGTCCCCTCTATAATCTTATCCCTTGAAACATGACAAAAACTCAAAGCAAAACTGAAACGAAAAAATCGTACAGCTAACTAATGTAATGCAGCCAAAAAAACTTCTCGGGTTCAGGCCACTTCTGACATTTTAATAACTATTACCAGCAGAAATGAAGATAGAATCCACGTAAAATACAATTGCGTTCACGCCTCCAAATTGCTGCAATACCATAAGTCCAACTCCAACCTATGAAACAATTATTAACATATGAATCATATCAATCGAACACCGTAAAAACTGAGATAGTGAATGATATAAGACTCACAATAAGATATTTAGCATATGTCGGTTGGAATAAATCAAAGACTCTAGTTTCTGACAGCTGGTGAAGTGTTTTGGTATAATCCTGAATATCCATGAGCATGCCATTTTCATCATAATTCATAATATAGTAGCACATTATTAAAAAAGTGGAATTCAAGTGAAATGATTTGGGTTACTCTGATTTCAGCTGCTTCTTCAAAGATTTTTGCATTCTTTCCCCTAAGCCTGTGAAGTGCAGACTCGTAGTCTTCCCACAGACCAATTTTTGCCTGTAGAATTCTAATATCAGAACTCACATGGTAAAACATTGATATGCATAAGTATGAGTGATGAAGACATATAATGAAATGCCAGTGTTCATTTGCAGTGTAATAGAGAAGAAAAGGAAAATGAATAGTGCAAACATTAACAACTTGGCAACTAACTCACCAGCCATCTAGGAGATTCAGATATGAAGAACATGCCTATAACCTGTAGTAGACACGAAATGATTCCTGAAAGCACATACTTAATAAAGAGTTGCTTCAACCCATTTGGGTCAATTCGGGTTATGTTTACCTCTAATGGGTAAAATAAAATAAAAAAGCAGGTAAAAAGGGAACGAAAAGTCTATTTTTAATGTATATTACTGAAATAATGTAACAATATTTTGACATAACAATCACTTGTAGCCAGCCCATTTTGCCAACTCCACAAATTATCAAATTGGTATATCTTCAAGATTGGTAGAAATCTGAACAACTTTACCAATTAGAGCTAGGGTGCGCCAAGAATGAATGTTCCAATAAGCCACATTACAGATACTCCAACACATATCATCAGCTGTAGCGGTGCTCAACGCATTTGTCAACACTTGATCTGACCTATAAGAATGAACCACATAAAAAATGCTATATACCTTATTAACAGTGGTAAAAGCTCCGTGAAGGTTTTGAGGTGATATTTCTGCTATGTAAACGGGTACCTGTTTTATTAATCAGAGCCAAAGAATCAGAAAGTTTGGTGTAACAGTAACAGAATGAAGAAGAATTTCCAAGTGCCACATAAGAGAGAACCTCAATTCCATATCCGATCAACAGTGGTCCAGCATCAAGCAACCAAGAAACCTGCAATAAGATGAATCAAATTTTGAAAAAGTAGTCTTAAAAAGAGATGAGTGAGGAGAAGAATTGCATGTGAATATATATTTGGTAACCACCCTAAAAGACAGAACATTTTAGAAAGTCCCATAGTCTGTATGTATATCATCAATCAAATAGTGAAAGAGGCAACCAAATGAAAACATGGTAATAGTATTAAGTAGCATCTACCATTCTTCGCCCAAGTCGATCTGCTATTTTACCATGCACGAATGTCCCTACCATTGCTCCAATTGTCAAAATGGAACCAAAAACTGAGTACTGCAAAACATTAATTTATTTAAACTTTAAACGCTATGCTGAGGCTTGTTAATGATATTGAAATGCATCTACAGATAAAGATGAAGCATTTAACAAAACCATTTGACATGCTAAAGATTAAAATTCAAATAAACCTACGCTCTGATTGTGCTATCAAAAAAACCCCATTTGATGAAGAACATAACCTAAAAATCAATACATATGCTCTGATTGCGCTATAAAAAAACAATAACTGATGAAGAACATAACCTAAAAATCAATACTACAAATGCAACACCAAAATCGGAGCACATTATTTTGATTATTTTGATCTGGTGTTGAGTAAATTAGAATTGCTCCCACCAAGTCAACCTGTTATAGATGACCTGGTCATCAGCAAAAGGTGTTCCCTTTTCACCATGAAAGAAGTGATGAAGGATGTTTGGTCTGCTATTGTTGTTGTCAAACAATACATGTTTGTGTTTGGGTTAATGGGTCAAATAAGTGAACTCAAAAGAGAAAGTTGCATAGTTATAATGAAGACAAACTCGATGTATGATGGAGTCGTATCAATGCTTCGCAATTAGAGAAGGATCTCAAACCTGATCAATTTTTTCATTCAGAACAAAACATTGATGAGTGCTAGGGTTTTGATGCTTGCTTTCAATCATATAAAAGAGATTTAGGGCAAACAAAACCACGAATCGATACATAGATCGACCACCCTCTCTGTTGTTGCTTTCTTCAGATTGCAGAGGTTTAAGCAGAAGGAAAGCACCGTGAAGGAAAAAAGATAGGCTTCAAACAGAAGGAAGAAGAAAGCGCCATGAAGGAGAAGATATTGAAGCGATAATAATGGAAACGGATTCATAATTGTAGAAAATGTTGAAGGGATTGATGATTGATTGGTGTTTCCATATAAAGAACACATAAGCGGTTTCAGAATTGAAGGAAAATGGAGGAAAAGCCTTTTTGCCGCCCATCAGAAGTGAAGGAGAGCAGAGGAAATCCATTTTGCCGCTCAAACACCAATTCTCTGCCTAAATAGCCATGCCACATCAAAGTCAAATAGTCAACATTGTTTTGCTTTAGTATAAGAGATATATATATATATATATATATATATATATATATATATATAGGGAGAGGATCATGATAAAACTACATATAAATGAGAAAACTAGAAAACTAACTAAAAAAACCTAAAAAAAAGCTAAAAAAAACATATCAATTTTTTTTTTACAATTTTTTATAAAAAAATCGCTAGCTTTTATATATAAAAAAATTTTCAAAACAAAAAAAAGTAAAAAAAATTGTTGTACTGCACATGTGCAATAAAACAATTTTTTTTTCTTTTTGAAATTTTTTTCCATGCATAAAAACCTGCAACTTTTTTATAAAAATTAAAAAAAAATTGGTATGTTTTTTAGGCTTTTTTAGTTAGTTTTTTGGTTTTCTCATTTAAACTTGTTTTCTCATGATCCATCCCCTATATATATATATATATATATATATATATATATATATATATACGCACTTTAATAAGCACACGAGTAAAGGATGATCTATGGGATCATTATAACCTTCCAGATTATAAGTAGTGTTAAGATCTATCGGACCAAAAAGACCCTTGGGTCATAAGTAGAAAGAAACGAACTGTTGGGGTCTCACCTTAAAAAGGAAAAAACCTAAAGAAATATCCTACGAGGCTTAGTGAAAGAACCTACAGGTCACTTGGGTAAAGCGTGGAAAACTGGTTACGATTCCCCATGATAAACAATAATGGGAAGGAATAAATCCTCAGACGTAAAATTCCTAGATATGAGAAAAAGATTTAAGACAAAGAGAAAACGTAAACTAAAATTTTAGTTTTTAGTCAAAAGCATCATTTTAACAAACATAAGTAGTATGAGGTGGTTTAGGAAATCATAAACACACATAAGGTCGGAGATGGCAGTACAGTATACCCGGGTGACGGGGTGTGAAGTGATGGTGACTAATTAGTCTATCCGGTAAAACTATTCAAAGTCAAGATAGTGTCATGACCAATACAAAGTGCTAGTCAATATAAGACAAGCACGGAGTAAACGTGTTGACAGATTCAGTGACCGGGTGGTCAAATGACAACTCGGTCAAATAGATGACAAAGAAAAGTGTTTTGGTCAAAAATCACACAAGGATAATGCAACCAAATCTGATTTTGTGAGGTATGATGCTTGGTTAAATGATCAAATGTATGAACAACAACTATATGAAATGAGTGGTGAACACAAGGATTTATACAAGGAAAAGATCTTGATCAATGAATGATCTCTGGCATAAAAAACGTTGGGTGACGGAAACTACCGATCACCAACTATATTAAACCAAGAAAGATTACAAATTGGGATGATAACAAGCTTGGTACAAGGATCACTAGTGTGCAAAAGTGAGTAATCGTAGAGAGTTCTTGAGAGTTTGAGAGTAGTGCAGTTGTGTTGCTAATAATATCTTAAACAAGCTTATATCCCCATTTAAAAATAGAAATTAACTAGCCTAACTAACTATCCACAAATGATGCAAGCCTCCCCACGATCGAAGAGTTCATGCACGTGCAGAATCACCAAGCATATTCCCCTAGAATCTCGGTTGGACCAAGTTTTATTTGAATACACTTGCAAAACAAGTTCAAAAATGATGGAAATAATTGTTAGTGTTAGGATAATAATGAGGATCCTGGATCCTTAGTCCTGCAACATCTTCTGAGGATCCTTAATTCAAACTGAACTGAGGATCCGTGATCCAAGCTGCACTTGAGGATCCGTGATCCATAAGCTGTGATATTCTATCCCTAACAATTACCCCCAAACATGACTAGTTGATATCCAATTTGATAGTCATGTTTCAATTTAATTCGAACTAGCCGTTACTTATGGATATAGTCGTTGCGATGCCGACATCAGCGATAAGACTTCCTGCAACAATCATCATTATAAATAGGGTTAGAGATAAGGATGAAGATTGCATTTAAATTCGAGACCCTTCCCCTTGAAATCCTCATTCGAAGATTTCATCAGGTATCTCTTCTTTCCTTCTCTCCAAATTTACTTCTTTCCGAGACCCTGTTCTTCGATTAATCCATGGCAAAGATGAATCTCAGATCCTCCCCTACTAAGGATCCCAAAAAAGAGAGCCCTCCGATGAGTCAGGGCATAACTAAGAATCCTTCAATGGAACTCTGTCGTTTCACCGATCCTGAGATTGATCGGTTACGTCATTGTTTTCCGGAAGGCACCATTTTTAGACCCCTTGACTCTTCCATGAAGAGTGACTACATTTTGGACGTCTGGATCACCTTTCCTGCAGTCCCTTTCCAGATTGGCTTCACATATCCTTTCCCATTCTTCACCCAAAGCTTTTACACACTCACTGGTTTATGCTACAACCAAGCCATGCCGATGGTGTGGAGAGTCTTGTACACGCTTGAACATATTGTTTAACAAGAGGGGATTGATATAGGCTTATCTAAATTGAGCCAGTTGTATAATCTTGTTAGCCATGGTTCTCATCGTTTTCTTTTCAAACACAAACCCGGACAAGCACATCCAATTCTGAAAACCACTAAGAATGACTCCAACTGGAGGAACCAGTTCTTCTTCGTAAGAAGGGACTCTATCCCAAATGGGGGTCATCTTCCCAAGAAGTGGATCACCCAAGGTAGGATATGGGATCCTTGGACCAGGACCATGGTAGGATTCTTCTTTTCTGTTGAGGATAACTGACCCTTCTTTTTGTTGTGCAGCTATCTCATTCTCTCACATCCAAGAATCTCCTATCACAAGAGGGAGGATTGCTGCTTTCTGGAAGCTTGATCCTGCTATAAGAACATTTCAAGCCAAAGCAAAGGATTCTCAAGAAATCTCCTCCAGTTCCTACACAATGTTGAGTATGTATCCATATTTATGTGTAATTAAGTGTTTAAATGAGTATAAGATATGAATACTTATATGTGAATTATATTTGTAGGTGCTGCCAAATCTTCCAAGTCTGCTTCAAGATTCAGTGTGGGTGACATCCAGGAATATGCATCCCCTAGGTCTATTAAGAAGGATCTGGCTGCAAGACAAAGCGTCCCTGAGACCAAAGGAGTCAGCACTAGGGGTAAAGGAACCAAAAGGAAGAAGCCTGCTGAACCTGCTGAAGGCCTACCTCTGATGGAACACCAGGTTCTAGAGTATGTCTCCGAGGTAAGGATTTCATATCCTTAAATTTACATTTCTATTGTGGATATAGGATCCTGAATACTGAATTCTTTTATTACAGAAATTCGCTGAAGTCCAGATCCTCATTGACCAACATGTGGCTGAAGCTGAACAAAAGAGTCTTAACCTCCAGGCCATTGCAGTTGCCAAAGATAAAAAGATCTCCCAGTTGGAAAAAGAGAACAAGGTACTGCAAAAGGAGCTACTTCTTGCTGAAATGACAACCCAAAGGGAGAGGATAGAGGTCATGGAAGGGGCCAAACACTCTGCTGCTGTCGTGATGCTGAAGATCAAACTCCAGATGGCTAAGGAGGTTGCTGATCCTGTCTTTAATAGGTCTGAGTGGGATCTGGAGGGATGGATCAAGAGGCTGGCTGAACTCGGAGATGATGAAGAGCCTGAGAAGGTGCTGGTACTTGAAGTAGGAAGTAGTGGAACCAAGGATCCTGAGGATGCAATGGCTGGAGGCAGTGGTTAAAGTGGTGATGAGAAGGTGGAGGATGCAGTTGTTTTGGTCAAAAATCAGGCTAGGATAATAAAACCAAATCTTTATTGTAAGGAATGATGCTTGAAACTATAAACAAATGAATGAATAACTTGGAAAATGTAATGAACAAGTGACACAAGGATTTATACGAGGAAAAAGCCCTTAATCAAGAGTTGATCTCCGGCATAAAAAACCTCGGGTGATGGAAACTACCGATCACCAACTACAATTAAACAAATGGTTATTAGAACTCGGGATGATAACAAGCTTGTTACAAGGATCACTAGAGTGCAAAGTGCAAAAGTGTATGAAATCGCCAAGTAAACTGTTGAGAGCTGATTGAGAGCTGTTACGAGAGTGTGTGTTTGCTAAATTCACTAAGTGTTCTAATTCAAGCTTGTTATTCCCTTTTAAAATTAGAAATAACTAAAGCAACTAACTATCCGCAATTCATGCTAGCTTCCCACGATCTCCATAACATTCACTAAGCCATGCACGTGCGGAATATTGAGAGCATATTCTCCAAGAATATCAGCAAGACCAAGTCTAAGGCGTATACTCCTGCAAAACAAAACAAACTCAAACATAGCAAAGACAATCGTTAGTGTAAGGATAACCATGAGGATCCTGAATCCTGATCCTGCAACACCTTCTGAGGATCCCTAATTCAAACAAAATCGAGGATCCGTGATCCTGGAAGTACTTGAGGATCCGTGATCCTTAGGATTGGAAAATTCTCCCCTAACAATTGCCCCCAAAATATAAGGAGTAAAGTGTAATTTGAATGAGTTATATTTTTTATCTTATCTCCAACTGACTAACGGATATATAGTCGTTTGGATCGAACTAGCCGTTGCTGATCTTACGTCACTGAAGTTACAATCCTGCAGAATCATCATTATAAATAGGTTAGAGATGAGGATCGGCAGGCATTTAAATTCGTGCGTTACTTCCTTTAAATCCTCATTCAAAGATCAACCAGGTATCTTTCTCTCCTCCTTCTCTTTTCATCTTCTTAATCTGTTCTTTCTCCGAAATCTCTAGACCACAATGAAGTTACGATCATCCCCTGCCAAGGATCACCAGAAAGATAGTCCTTTGAAAAGCCAAGGGATTATCAAAAGTACTCCGAAGGAACTCTGCAGTTTTACCGATCCGGAGATCGATCGGATTCGCCATTGTTTTCCGGCGAACACCGTCTTCAAGTCCTTTGACCCTACCACCAAAAGTGATCTTGTTTCTGAAACCTGGGTTGCTTTTCCGGCCACTCCATTCCTGATAGGATACTCCTGTCTTTTCCCTGCCTTCACTGAATCCTTCTTCTGTCTCACCGGCATGTGCTATGTTCAGGCAATGCCAATGATGTGGAGGGTTTTATATACCCTAGAGAGAATCATTGAGCAAGAAGGCATAGAGTTGGGGATGTCAGAACTTGCTGAACTGTACAACCTTGTGAGCCATGGTTCACACCGCTTTTTATTCAAACACAAACCCGGTGAAGAACACCCAATCCTCAAGACCACCTAAAATGACACTAACGGGAAGAAGCGTTTTTTATTCGTTAGGAGGGATTTCATCCCAGATGGGAAGGATCTCCCCAGAAAATGGGCCACTCATGGTAGGATAGAGGATCCTTATAGAAGGATTATAGGATAACCCTGTTCCTGTTCCTGTGAGGATAACTGATCTTTTTTTGTTTTGATTTGCAGCTATCTCTGTTTCTCATATTATTCCATCACCTGCAACAAAGGAGAGGATCGCTGCTTTCTGGAATCTTGATCCTGCAGTAAGATCATTTCAAGCAAATACCAAGGATTCTCAAGAAGTATCCTCCGGCTCAGTTACAATGTCAAGTAAGTATCCAAGTTTATATATGGTTAAATGTTTAAATGAAAATAAATCAAGAATACTTATCTGTTGTTTTGGATTGATAGGCGCTGGAAAATCCTCGAAGTCAGCCTCCCGCTTTAGTGTCAGTGATCTTAGCACTGTGGCACCTCGGTCTGAAAAGAAGAAAACTACTGCTAGCCCAAGTGCTACAGTCCCTAAGCCTGTTATCTCCAAGGGCAAAGGAGGAAAGAAGAGGAAGTCTTCTGAAGCTGACAACCTTGAAGGCCTGCCCCTTCTCCGTCACCAATTTGAGGAATACTTCAATGAGGTAATGATCCCTGATCCTTAATCCTATCCTGCACTCATGAGGATAAGTGATCCTGAAATGAATCCTTCTTTCTTTTGCAGAAATTCGCTGAGATCCAGATGCGTTTTGATGCCTTTGTTGAAGAGGCTGAGGCGAAAGAGTTGGACTTCCAGAAAATCTTCTTGGCTAAGGATGAGACTATCTCTCGCCTTGAGAAGGATCTGAACTTGGCAAAGAAGCAGCTGGTAATGGCCCAGATCAATGCTGACCATGAGAAGAGCGAGGTAATGGAGGATGCCAAACTCTCTGTTGCCATTGCTATGTACAAGACCAAGCTGCAGATGGCTCAAGAGGCTGAGGATCCTAACTTTGACAGGACCAACTGGGACCAGGAGGGCTGGAAGGCTAGACTGGCTGAGCTTGATGATGAGGAGGAGGCTACAGAGGTCTCGATGCTGGAGGAAAGCGGCAGTGGAGCTAAGGATCGGGCGGGTGATGCTGGAGCAGGAGGTGATGGTGATGCAGCGAAGGTGTGAGCTGCTGAAATGGGCGATGATGGATTTATCCAGACGCGGCCGGAGCCCATTTTTTACGATTTGGTAGTGGTTTTTGTTTGATGGTGTTTTGAATAATGGTTTTTACTTTGAACAATAGCTTTAGGTATAAGGATCACTGATCCTTTGGACAATAGGTAGGATAATGGGTGGTGGATGGATCCTCTGTTTGGGGGATGAAGCCACTTGTTATCCTTCCGGCTTTATTTCCTGCACTAAGACCTTATTAAAACGGACACCATTTGCCAACCCAAGTGGACGGGCCACGTTTTGCTGGTAGAAGCTTGGGTTGGCAATTTTGACAACCTTTAAAGGGTTTAACTTTTGGTAAATAAAATCTTAATCTTTTGACTATCCTGTGTTGTTCCTTTTGTAAATATTTTATCTTTCAATTGTTGTGATATATTTTGTTTGAATTCACAAATAAAGGATAAAAGTTCAATAGATTATGTCAAAAAGCTTAGGATATGATCAAGGATCAAATAGCCTATAATCGATAAATTCAAAAAGTAATGTAACTTAAGGATCATGTATCCTGTTGTCAAAGAATAAGGGTCACTTAGATAAATAAAGGATACAACCAAAATGATCAAGGATCATACCTGAGAATCCAAGTTAGGATCCTAAACCTTTAACATTTACAATCAGGATAACCAAAAGACAAACCTTAGTAAAAGGTAAGGATCAAGGATCCTTAGCTGTTAAGCTTCAAAAACCTGAAATGGAACATAACTTGGGACTAAGCCAGTATAAGAAAAGAGTTAGCAACTGGGGACAAGCCCAAAGGATCTTGTGTAAACTAGAGTATGGTCCTCACTGGCGACTATCCAAACATAGTGACATGAAAATGCCAAAACCTTAGCTAACGTGAAAACGTTAGAAACCTTAGGAACGGATGTATGGTACGTCTACCATTATACGTAGGATCCCGGATACAACCAGTACAATGAAATTGTCAGCTCCTAAAGCGAGTACTGGTCCCATTGCCATGAACTGTACCAGGATCATCGTGCGCTGCTGGCGATACTGGGGACATGCCCAACAACTAGGGACTAGCCCAAATAACTGGGGTCAAGCCCAAATAACTGGATACTACTGTAGATACTCAACCCTTTGTCAAGGATATATGAACCTTCTGCAAAACTCAGAATTAAGTGAAAGAAGGATAAAGGATCCAAGATCCTTTTCCTTGTATATAGGATAATTAAAGAATGAAATAGTTTGAGATTAGATCATTACCAAAATGAGAATCATCCATCCTCTAAGGATCCTTCAAGGATGTGGATCATGAATATTGCTAAGGATCATGAATCCTTATCACATGAAGTATTTCTTCGGTGGACAGCATTCTAAGCTCTTGGTATCAAATCGCCTTCCATTGTTAGCAATCGATATGCCCCCTTTCAAGCCTCAGCTTCAATCAGGTAGGGGCCTTCCCACTTTGGTGCCAATATTCCATCAGCAGGATTTGTGGTATTCTGAAATGCTTTCCTTAATACCATATCACCAACTTGGAACTTCCTGATCCTGACATTCTTATTGTAGGCTCCAGCCATCCTTTGTTGATAATTAGTCATCCTTATCCTTGCCAAATCCCTGAGTTCTTCTATAGTATCCAAGTCTTGAACCAAGTTTTCAGCATTTCCTTCAGGATCATGAATGCTTGTTCTTGCAGTAGGAACCACCATCTCTGTAGGGATCCCTGATTCTGCCCCAAATACCAAAGAAAATGGAGTTTGGCCAGTGGCATTCTTGGGAGTTGTCCTATCAACCCATAGTACATAAGGTAGTTCTTCTGCCCACTTTCCTTTCTTGGATTCAAGCTTCTTCTTCAAGTTGTTGATGATGATCTTGTTGGATGATTTTGCTTGACCATTAGCTTGTGGGTGGACTGGTGTTGATGTTATCATCTTAATCCCCCAGTTGTCACAAAAGTTAGTAGTTCTACTCCCAATAAACTGGGATCTATTATCACAAACAATTTCAGAAGGGATACCAAATCTAGTAATAATGTTTCTTTTAATAAAGGATATCACTTCCTTTTCTCTGACTTGAGCAAAGGCTTCAGCCTCTATCCACTTAGAGAAGTAATCAGTCATGGCAAGCATGAACACCTTTCTTCCTGGTGCTTTGGGAAGTTTTCCAACTATATCCATTCCCCATCTCATGAATGGCCAAGAAGAGGATATAGGATGCAAGAGCTCTGCTGGTTGGTGAAGGATATTACTATGTCTCTGACAAGGATCACACTTCTTGGCATAATCCACATCATCCTTCTTCATTGTAGGCCAATAGTATCCTGTCCTAAGGATCCTTGAGAACAATGCTCTGCCCCCAGTGTGGTTTCCACAATCTCCTTCATGAAAATCCTTTAAGACTTCTTGAATTTCAGGATCCTCTATGCATCTTAGATATGGACCTGCAAGAGATCGTTTATATAACATGTTATTCAATATTGTGAATTGAGATACCTTGATTTTGAAAGCCATGGGGTTTTCTCCTCTAGGAATCACTCCATATTGTATGTATCTCATGATTGGAAGGATCCATGATCCTGAACGAGACTGTGCACCATCACTAGGAACCATTGCAGAATCCTTTTCTATCTCCATAGTTATGTGATCCTTAGTAGCAGGAGCCAAAACATGGATGATAGGGATCTTGATATCCTCTGGGATCTTTAAGGATGATCCTAAGTTGGCCAATGCGTCAGCTTCTGCATTTTCTTCCCTGGGTACCTGTGTCAAACTAAAAGAAACAAAAGAGAGTGCCAATTCCTTGACTATCTCTAGGTATTTGATTAGCTTTTCACCTTTAACAGCACAGGATCCATTAAAGTGATTAGTGATTAACAACGAATCTACATGTACCTCAAGATACATGATCCTCATATGCTTGGCAATTTGCAAACCAGCTATCAAGGACTCATATTCAGCCTCATTATTAGTAGTTTGAAACTCACAAGCTATGGAGTGGGGTATTATGTCCCCCTGTGGCGATTTTAGTAGTATTCCACGTCCTGTTCCTTTGACATTAAAGGCTCCATCAGTGAAAAGTATCCAAGGATCCTTAGTTTCTTCAAGCTGTTGAACTTCTAACTCAACTTCTTTTTGTAAATCACTACTAAAATCTGCCACAAAGTTAGCTAAGGCTTGGGATTTGATGGCAGTCCTTGGTTCATATCTTATATCATAAGCACTAAGCTTCACTGCCCATTTAGCCATCCTTCCTGACATTTCAGGTTTTCTGAGAACATTCTTAATTGGAAAATTAGTCTTAACAATAATGGCATGAGTTTCAAAATAATGTCTTAGTTTAGTAGATGCCATAATCAAAGCATGAATAAGTTTTTTTCTAAATGTGAATACCTGGATTCAGCATCAAGCAAACTCTTACTTACATAATAGACAGGATGTTGTGTACCTTCGTGATCCTTAACAAGGACCGCACTTACTGCTTTAGAGGATACCGCTAGGTACAAGGATAATACATCCCCTTTTTCTGGTTTCATCAAGGCAGGAGCTGAGGATAGGTAATCCTTAAGGGCTTTGAGAGCATTTGCATGATTTTCAGCCAATTCAAATTTCTTGTTCTTTCTCAAAATGTCATAGAATTTCTTGCACTTTTCTGATGATTTTGATATGAACCTATTCAAGGCCGCGATCCTTCCTGTCAACCTTTGCACATCCTTGGCATTGGCAGGAGATTTGATATTCACAATAGCCTTAATCTGCTCTGGACTTGCTTCAATGCCTCTTTTTGTTACCATGTATCCTAGGAACTTGCTTGCTTTAACACCAAAGTGACACTTTAAAGGATTCAGCTTCATATTGAATTTGTCAAGGATATTGAATGCTTATTCTAGGTCTCTAAGGTGATCCTCAACTCTCTTGGACTTAACCACCATGTCGTCTATGTAGACTTCCATAGTGTGTCCAATTTGTTCCTTAAACATCATATTGACTATCCTTTGATAAGTAGCACATGCATTCCTTAGTCCAAATGGCGTAGCAATATAATAATAGATACCAGTTGGGGTCATAAAGGCCGTATCCTCTTGATCAGATGGTTCCATCTGAATTTGTTGAAATCCAGATGAAGCATCCATAAAAGTCAACAACTCATGACCCGCGGTAGCATCCACCATGGAGTCAATGTGGGGTAATGAGAAAGGATCCTTGGGACATGCCTTGTTTAAATCAGTGAAATCGACACATACCCTCCACTTTCCATTTTTCTTTTTAACAACAACCACATTGGCTAACCATCTTGGATACTTAACCTCTCTAATCATACCTGCTCGGAGTAATTTGTCTACCTCCTCCTGAATAATGGCATTCCTCTCAGGTGCAAACTTCCTCCTCTTCTAATGTATGGGCATGAATGACCTATCAATACCAAGTTTATGAGTAATTATATCCTTAGAGATACTTGTCATGTCTTCATGCTTCCAGGCAAAGGTAGTTTTCCTCCTTTTAAGGAAGGATACTAGATCCTGTTCAATGTTGCTGAGGATCCTTGATCCTATGAAGACTTTGGATTCAGGATCATGAGGATCCATAAGGATTTCTTTCACATCCTGTTCTCTTGCCTCCAAGACCTCTCTTGGAGGATACTTTAGTTGCTATTGCTCCCTTGGTCTTGAGGCTGGCTTCATTGTTGGTCACTCTCAATCTTTATCACCCCCCATGGACTAGGAAGCTTCACACACAGATGATATGTAGATGCAACTACCTTCATGTCATCTATCCATGGCCTGCCAAGGATAACATTGCAACAGGATAAGCAATCTATAACACAAATTTTTTTATAAGAATGAAGTCGTTCAATGTAAATGGGAAGTTTAATGTCCCCCAATGTATTCTTGGTTTCTCCACTGAATCCCACAAGAACTGAGGAACTTGGGATAATATATGATTCAGGGATATTCATCTTCTGGAGGACATCAAGCTGAATGATGTTCACTGAGCTTCCTACATCGATTAGGATCTTGCAAACAAAATGGTTAGATATGAATAAAGTAATAACAAGACCATCATGGTGAGGATCCTGCACATCAACATGATCATCCTCATCAAAGGTTATGACTTTCTCCTGTGTAACAGTAGAGGTCCGGATGGGTCTATCTCCATTATCCATCTTGGTCTCCTTGGCATGTCTTTTGGCTGCTGAAAAGGAAGTACCACAAATGTCTGATCCACCGGAAATGAAGTTTATAACTTGTGCATCTGCTGGAGGAGCAGGAGCTCTTTCTGGGATCTTCTCAGGATCCTGGATCCTTGACTTCTTCCTGCCCAAAAGTTCCTTTAAGTGCCCCCTGCTTAACAAGTAACCAATTTCTTTTCTAAGTGCAATACACTCTTCAGTAAGATGCCCGAAATCCTCATGATATGCACACCATTTGGATTTGTCTTTTGTTGCGGCTGGTTTATCACTTTTCCTTGCCCATCTTGCTTTATCACCTAGATTCTGCATTGTAAGAATTAGTTCATTGTTATCAACAGAAAAACAGTATTCAGAAATGGGAGGATAATCCTCATCATCCTCTTCCTGTTCTACTGCAAGCACGTTCTGGTTATCAGACTTGTTGTAGGACTTGAACTTGTTCTTCTTGAAGTAGGATCCTTGCTTTTCCTGTTTCGAGGATCCTGCCAATCTTTCCTGGATCCTTTTATCATCCTCTAATCGGATGAATCTAAGGGCCCTGGTTCTCACTTCATCAAGATTCCTGCATGGGGTCATAACAAAATCATCATAGAATAATGAATCCCTAAGCAAACCCATTTTAAAGTCTTCCACAACCGTAGCTATATCCAGATTAGGAATGTCTAAGGATTCTTTACTAAACTTAGTGATGTAATCTCTAAGTGATTCATTTTGACCTTGTGTTACCCTATATAGATCACTAGTTAAACGTTCAAATATTCTGCTACATAAGAATTGACTATTAAACAGATTAACTAGATTGGCAAATGAAGTAATAGAGTAAGGGGGAAGACTTAGTAGCCATTTAAGAGCTGATCCTGTGAGTGTGGATCCAAAACCCTTACATAGACATGTTTCCTTTAACCTCTCAGGAGTTGGATTGATCTTCATCCTTTCTCTGTATTGAGCTACATGTTCCTCTGGGTCTGTCGAACCATCATACAGCTTCATAGTCGGTGTCTGGAACCTTTTGGGTATCTCAGCATCACAAATAGGTGGGGCAAAACGAGATATCCTATGGCTACCATCTGCGATTTCAGGAATGGGCTTAACCACTCCTGGAACACTGGATATCATATCCTTTAGCTTCTGTAATTCTCTACCATAGCTTGATTAATACCTGTATCCTGCATAAAGCCATGGTTAGTGTTGTAAGAATTATTCAAAGTGTTACCTCTCGGAGGATTCAAGTTTGGAATCCCAGATGTGAATCCATATTGATGAGATTCTGGTATGATTGAAGGACCAGAAGTAGCAATGGTCTGCATTAGAATGAAGTCTCCTTGATGAACATCTTAACTTGAAGGTTGTACAATTCTTAAGAATCCTTGATCCTGAAAGATGTTGGATCCTTGAACCTGGAAGGAGGATCCTTGAAACTGAGAGGATCCTTGAACCTGTGAGGATCCTTGAACCTATGAGGATCCTTGGACCTGAGAGGATCCTTGGACCTGTGAGGATCCTTGGACCTGAGAGGATCCTTGAACTGTGTGCGTCCCCATATATCCTCCTGAGCAGACAAAGGATCCGTGATGCTGGAAAGAGGATCCCGAAGGCTGAAAACAGGATCCTAAAGGCTGGAAGTGACACCCAAAAGCCTGATTCATAGTTATTGTTCCATAACGCCTTCCCAATGGTCCACTCTGATACTGGATATCCAGAGCTGCAGATTGCTGGGCAGTCATAGCTGGAGTGTCGAAATCCAGTGACCTTGGTATCAGAGGAGAGTGACCCTCCCCTGATTTCTTCTGTTTCTTAATGTCACCAATTTCCCAAGGATCATTTCGTTGGTTTTGTCCTGCTCTTGTATGTGATCCCTCATCTGCAAAATCAAAGAAAAAAGATCACTAGTAGTAGGATTAGAAGAAACAGCAGAAGTTGGTGGTTTAGGAAAAATGGGGATTTGTCTCTTTGCAGTATTTTCAGCATTCTTCTGGGATCCAAAAGGTGGTGGAGGCAAAGGTGGAATGCCCTGTGAAGAAGTGATTGCCGGCATTGAACTTGACGTGTTCTTCGCTGAAGAAGCCATGTGGTTGAAGATGATGAACCAAAATGAACACAATGAGCAAATTTTTTCAGAAATGAAGCACCAATTGCCCCACGGTGGGCGCCAAACTGTTTTGGTTAAAAATCAGGCTAGGATAATACAACCAAATCTTTGTTGTGAGGAATGATGCTTGAAACTATAAACAAATGAATGAATAACTTGGAAAATGTAATGAACAAGTGACACAAGGATTTATACGAGGAAAAAACCCTTGATCAAGAGTTGATCTCCGGCATAAAAAACCTCGGGTGATGGAAACTACCGATCACCAACTACAATTAAACAAATGGTTGTTATAACTCGGGATGATAACAAGCTTGTTACAAGGATCACTAGAGTGCAAAAGTGTATGAAATCGCCAAGTAAACTGTTGAGAGCTGTTACGAGAGTGTGTATTTGCTAAATTCGCTAAGTGTTCTAATTCAAGCTTGTTATCCCCTTTTAAAATTAGAAATAACTAAAGCAACTAACTATCCGCAATTCATGCTAGCTTCCCACGATCTCCATAACGTTCAATAAGCCATGCACGTGCGGAATATTGAGAGCATATTCTCCAAGAATATCGGCAAGACCAAGTCTAAGGCGTATACTCCTGCAAAACAAACTCAAACATAGCAAAGACAATCGTTAGTGTAAGGATAACCATGAGGATCCTGAATCCTGATCCTGCAACACCTTCTGGGGATCCCTAATTCAAACAGAATCGAGGATCCGTGATCCTGGCAGTACTTGAGGATCCGTGATCCTTAGGATTGGAAAATCCTCCCCTAACAGCAGCGAAGGTTTAGGCTGCACAAATGGGCGATGATGGAAATTCTAGACATGGCCGGAGCCCATTTTTTATGGTTTAATAGTTTTTTGGTGATGTTTTGAAGAATGGTCTGTAGTAAATTGAACAATAGTTTTAGGGTTTAAGGATCACTGATCCTTTGGACAATATGGGGTAGCAAAGGTGGATGGGTCCTTCTGTTTGTGGAGGATGAAGCCTTTGATGCCCCTTATCTTTTGATTTCCTGCACTCAATGAACCTTATGAATATGGACACCCTTTGCCTACCCAAACGGATGGGCCACGTATTGCTGGTAGATGTTTGGGTAGGCAATTTTGACAACCTTTGCCTACCCAAACGGATGGGCCACGTATTGCATAGTTTTAGAACTTACAAGTTATTGATAAAAATATTAAATGAATACCAAAATCAGCTTAGATCAAAGAGTTTAGAATATGATCGAGGATCACATATCCTCTTGATTTGAAAAATGAGATGATTTAGGATCATATATCCTGTTGTCAAAGAATAAGGGTATAATTGATAAACCAAGAATAAAATTAAAGTAAATAAGGATCATACCAGGGAATCCAAGTTTAGATTCTATATCCTTGTAAATTATTACTGAAGAAACAAACTGGGAAAAGTAAAGTATCAAGGATCCAGGATCCTTATTGTCAGAACTTTTGTAACTTTAGAGCTCCAAGATCTTGTAAGAAAAACAAACTTGGGACCAAGCCAAATAATTGGGAATGAACCCATAATAACTGGGGACAAGCCCAAATAAACTGGAGACAAGCCCAACAAACTGGGAACAAACCCAAATAACTGGGGACAAGCCCAAATAACAGGTGTAAACTGGGGTCAAGCCCAAATAAACTGGTGTAAACTGGAGTATGGCCCAAACTGGCGACTATCCCAACGTGAGCGGCATGAAAATGCTAAAACCTTAGCTAACGTGAAAACATTAGAAACCTTAGGAACGGATGTGTGGTACATCTACCATTATACTTAGGATCCTAAATACAGCCAGTACAATGAAATTGTCAGCCCCTAAAGCGGGTACTGGTCCCATTGCCTTTAATTGCACTAGGATAATCGTGCACAACTGCCGAATGTGTAAGAACCTGATTCGTAGGAGGTAATAAATACCTTAAACTGGGGACAAGCCCAAAAACTGGGGACAAACCCAAAGACTTAGGAGATTTCAGTGGATACTTGATCCTTTGTCAAAGATGTGCCAACTTCTGCAAAACTCAGAATTTAGTGAAAAAGGATAAAGGATCCTAGATCCTCCTCCTTGTAATCAAGTAAATTAAAGGATTAGATAAATAAAAAGAATCAAATCATTACCAGGATGAGGATCATAAATCCTCTATGGATCCTTAATGTGTATTAGATATGAGCATGACCAATGATCCTGGATCCTTCCTACATGAAGTATTTCTTTAAATGGACAGCATTCCAAGCTCTTGGTAATAGATCACCTTCCATTGTTAGTAAACGATATGCCCCCTTTCCTGCCTCAGCTTCAATCAGATAGGGGCCTTCCCATTTTGGTGCCAACTTGCCATCAGCAGGATGTGTGGTATTATAGAATGCTTTCTTTAACACCATATCACCAACTTGAAATTTTCTGATCCTGACATTCTTGTTGTAAGCCGCAGCCATTCTTTGTTGATAGCTAGCCAATCTTATCGTTGCTAAATCCCCGAGTTCTTCTATGGCATCTAAATCTTGAACCAAGTTTTCACCATCTCTGTAGGGATCACCGATTCAGCTCCAAACACTAAAGAAAATGGAGTTTGGCTAGTAGCATTCTTAGGAGTTGTTCTATCAGCCCACAACACATATGGTAGCTCTTCTGCCCATTTTCCTTTCTTGGATCCAAGCTTCTTCTTCAAGTTGTTGATGATAATCTTGTTAGATGATTCTGCTTGACCATTAGCTTGTGGGTGGACTGGTGTAGATGTTATCATCTTAATCCCCCAACTGTCACAAAAGTTAGTACTTCTACTCCCAATAAATTGGGATCCATTATCACAAACAATTTCAGAAGGAATACCAAATCTGGTAATAATGTTTCTTTTAATAAAGGATATAACTTCCTTTTCTCTGACTTGTGCAAAGGCTTCAGCTTCTATCCATTTGGAAAAGTAGTCAGTCATAGCTAGCGTAAACACTTTTCCTCCTGGTGCCTTGCGAAGTTTGCCAACTGTAACAACACTCACCAAAATTATTATTTGTTATTATATTTTGTCCAATAGGAAACCCTAATTAAGACCCCCATGTGATCCTATATAAACCCTAAAATTTTCAGAACAATCGGAATCAGGATCAGGGCCCCTAAAACTCAGGGGGGGTAAACCCTAGTTAGTAATATCCACACAGTTTTACGTGTAAAACGAAATTGAACGCAAGACCAACTCAGCTAAGCTACCCGTACACGAGGCTACCCTATGCTAGTAGGGGACCCCTCGCGCCACGCGACACTCCCTCGCGCCACGCGAGGGAACTGTTTTCCAGGTATAAATAGGGGAGTTTGGCTGTTGCAATTCCGCGTTCGTTCGACGTTCAAACTCAAAACGTACACTGAGATATTGTAGAAACAGTCCCAAAACACATATAATCTCGAAGTTCTGCCGCGATAATAGGGTAATAACTCCATCGCTGCTACGATTCAATGTCCGATCGATTGAAACTATCCAATGGATGTTTAAGTGCTGCCCACATTAGAGTTATGCTTTGTCATTCGTCGTGAATTCGATGGATGTTTAAGTATCGCACTTTGTCATTCGTTGTAAGGGTTTAATCTCGTGAGTTATCGTAAAAGTTGTATTAGTTACTAACCTAGTTCGTGTGCATGTTATTAATTTAGGTAACAAGGTTCATCAGTAGACTAGACTCGGCCTGTGTTAAATCTGCAATGTGAGTCCTTCTCTTTTTATCAAAAGTACTTTAAAAATTCTTAAATGTTTTCAGAGTTATAATTACAGGGATTAAGTCTTTGTAATCTCCATATTACAGCCGGTATGTGGGGTTTTGTATACATTACTTGATAATCGTCATCATTGGAGAACGGGTTAGCCAATGGGTGATATGATCATAGTCACAGAAATGAGTCGAGTGACAAATACCGTTGGGTAATTGGTTGATATATAAACATTGTAATCGCTCTTAATACTGTAAATTTTAACAACGTGTCGTTTTAGTAAAAAGAATGATTCACCAGTATTTTCCTGCTGACAAAACATTTTCAAACATGTTTCAGGTGATCTGTTGTGATCCAGGAAAAGTGCCGCGAAGCACTACAAGCTTAAGGAAGTGGCTCAATATAAATAAAGAAACATGTTTCGTAAAATAAAGATTTCCCAGTGAAATCATATGTTTGTAAATTACCGGGGTTTTATCCCAAATTATGAAATAAAATAATCAGGCATTTTCAGTTTTTTTAAAAGATCCTGCTAAAATCTTCCGCTGTTAAACTCAATTAAATAAATACCACGGGATTTTCTGTCCCGCGGCTCCTGAATCGGGTCAAACCGGGTCGGGGGTCGTGACAGGAAAAGGTGGTATCAGAGCCACTGAGTTAAGCTAATTAAGTATTTGAGAAGTACTTAATTTTCCTGATTACCATTTTATGATTATGTGTTTTATTAACTGACTACTTGTTAATCACAGTATGGGTAAGCAAAAGCTTTCGAACATCTATCTTAAATTAGATAGTACTCCAAAAGAGAAGGGAAGTTCATCCCAATCAAAATCCTCGAGATACTCAGTAGATACTGAGGAGGGAATATTTGTTCGTAAAGGCCATTATGAGGAACCACTTTCTCCTAATAAAAGAAGTTTGATTATTAGGAAAATTCAGGAGAAAATAAAGAAATCTCAATCAAAAGAAATGAGAGTTAATCAGGAAATCCAGAAACTAGGCAGTAACCCACCATGGGAAGACCAGTTAGATGAAAAATGGGCAGATCTCTATATGCTAGCCACTGTAGCAATAAATGCAAATCTTTAAAATACCCTGACCCAGTATTAGAACCCTTATCACCTACAATCCAGAAACTTTACCCAGTAAATAAATAATTTTACAATAAACCCTAGTATGTTTAATTGTCAGTTATCTTTTGTATTAAATTAGTCAGGTATGCAATAATACTTGAAGGTTGAATGTGAAATTTTGTTATAAAATGTTAACTTAGTATTTTTGCATATATACTAAACAGCATGAATGAGTTATCTGAAGCCCTTCAGAATCTCAATCTCTATCCGGTGAAAATAGAAGTTTCCAAAGACTTTACTGGTTACATACCCGATATAGAAGAACTTATGGAATTCAACGCTCCACCTCCAGAGAAACCAAAACCCAAGAAAAGAAGAAGATTTGTAGGTTGGAGACGTGTACGCAGGAGAAAACCAGCAACTAAGAAAATTCCCAAAATAGAGAATCCCATAGATAAAGGAAAAGGAATTGCAATCGGGGAAGATTCTAGGTATGTAGAAATGGAAATTGGGAAAGTTCTAAACAAGTCGAGGAATTGCCATTACAGGAGGAATTGGATCGCGTACTGGCAAGCTGTGATATTCTCAGGCCCATAAATAACAACCTTTACCCTTATCCTACTGAAACTCAACTTCCAATAAATTTGGAACCAGCCATTCCAGAACCTTTAATCCATACTCAACCTTTAGACGAAATGGACGAGTGGTGGACTAACGATTGGCAGTTTCAAAACCTCCTTAATAATCCTTATACCTTTCTCCCTCAGTTCGACCCAGAACCTATACCAAACCCGCCAATGAGCAATGAAAACTTAGCTGAACTCCGTCATTTTGGCGAAGAGCTGGTGGATACAGGGAATAGGATCAGGGAAGTGGGAGAACAGATCTCTTGGAAGTACGACGAAAGGGAACGTCGTTACTGAAGTACTAACTGACGAGGGTGATGGTGAAACTGTGTATTCTATAATAATAATCATACTAAATAAAAAAATATAAAGTCTGTAAAATAATTTAGAAATAAAACTTTGTAACATAATGGTGTGTACGGATGCATAATAGGATATATAAAAAGGAATCGAGAAATCGATAATTTTGGATATATATATTTTTGTTGTGAAATATGTATGATTGTTTTGTGTAGAATTGTTATTTATTCTGTACTAATAAATTATATATATTAATTATCAGATGGAAAACGCTAATAATGAACCAGTTAACGAGGTTAATCAATCTGAGCAACATCAGGAGGATCACTTTATGACTAAGCAAGATATAGAAAATATCGTTGCTCAAGGAATAGATAATGCTATTCCAGCAACCCTTGTTGCTGCCCAGAAACCTGTTGAACCTCAACAAATTATTCCTAGCAAACGCACACAAGGCGACAATTTTAGTAATAGTGTAAACGGAGGCGGTAACCATACTAATAACGACAATGAAGGGAGGCAAGCCCCGTTCCCTAAGAAAATGAAAGCTACAACGCCTGGTTGCACATACAAAGAATTTCTTGCTTGTAAACCAGCTGAATTTGCAGGCAATGAAGGAGCGACTGTGGCACTGCGTTGGTTAGAGAAAACCGAGGCAGTAATCATAATAAGTAAATGTGCCGAAAATGACAAAGTCATGTACGCGTCGAATCTTTTCAAAGAAGGGGCGCTAGAATGGTGGAATACAGTACTTTAAGCCAAAGGAAGAAGTGTGGCTTATGCCATGAATTAGGAAGAATTTAAAAGTCTGATAGAAAGAAAATTATGTCCCGAATATGAAAAGGAACAAATGGCGAATAAATTTCTGAACCACTGGATGGTGAATGTAGACTGTCGAGGGTATACTTCGACATTCTTCGAGTATGCTAGAGTAGTACCAACCCTGGCTTCGCCAGAGTCGGTGCTCATTTCTCGTTATATTTGGGGATTGATTAGAGAAATCCGTAATATCGTTAAAGCTGCGAGACCTCGCACTATTGACGATGCGGTAGAATTAGCTAACACCCTAACTGACGAGCTAATACCCACAAGAGATGAAAACAGGAAAGAGGAATTGGCTCAGAAAATTACCCAAGGATTTCGTGTGGGTAATAATAGCAACTTCAAGAAAAGAGGAACAGGGCAATCCTCAACTCCACCATTCTGTAGGAATTGCAAAAAGAAACATTATGGAAGATGTAATGTAACCTGCAATTTTTGCAAAGTTGTAGGACATCGCGAAGAAGACTGCAGAAAGAAAACAAGGATCTGCTATAACTATGGAGAAGTAGGACATTTTAAATCAGAATGCCCTAAATTGGTTAAACCAGCAGACAATAAAGCCAAGCCAGCTGACGGAGCTACCAAGAAGAATGTTCGAGCCTTCCAATTGACTACTCAGGAAGCCGAGCTAATTCCTGATGTGATAGCTGGTACGTTCTTAGTTCACAACGTTTACGCAAAAGTATTATTTGACTCTGGTGCAAACCAAAGTTTTATAAATACTACATTCTGCCAAGCTCTTAACTTACCCTTAACCAACCTTAGGCAGATTTTTACAGTCGAAACGGCAGATGGGAATTCTATTAATATAGATAAGGTTTTGCAAAAAGAAAATATAGAACTTTCAGGTTATAAATTTCATGCAAACCTATTACCAATGAATTTAGCTTGGTTCGATGTTGTGTTAGGAATGGATTGGTTAGTAGCCAACCATGTTCGAATCCTTTGTGATAAGAACTCTATAGAGATTCGTGCACCCACTGGAAAAGTAATCATGATTACAGGAGATAAGCCACGTAAACCCATGAAGTTCATATCAGTAATGAAAATTGCCAATTATGAACGAAAGCAAGGAATAGTGTATATGATTTCAGTAATCATTAGCACTAAGAGTAAGGAACTTAAGGAAATTCCAGTAGTATCAGAATACCCAGATGTTTCCCAGAAGAACTACCTGGATTACCACCTGATAGGGAAGTAGAATTTAGAATTCATCTAATTCCCGGAACTACACCGATAGCCAAGGCACCTTATCGGTTAGCACCTACTAAAATGCTAGAATTGAAAAAGCAATTAGATGAATTACTAAGTAAAGGATTCATACAACCTAGTTCATCACCTTAGGGAGCACCAGTATTGTTTGTGAAAAGAAAGATGGGTCAATGAGAATGTGTATTGATTATAGAGAATTGAATAAGGTTACAATTAAGAATCGATACCCATTGCCTAGGATTGATGATCTTTTCGATCAACTTCAAGGAGCTAGACACTTTTCTAAGATCGATTTACGCTCTGGATATCATCAATTAAAGGTACAAGAAGAAGACATACCTAAGACTGCTTTTAGAACTAGGTATGGTCATTACGAGTTTACAGTCATGCCCTTTGGACTAACGAATGCACCCGCAACATTCATGGACATGATGAATCGAATTTGTAAACCGTACTTGGATAAATTTGTAATTGTCTTCATCGACGATATACTTATTTATTCCAAAAGTCAGGAGGAACATTGTGAGCATTTGCATGCACTCTTAACTTTGTTAAGAAAAGAAAAGCTTTACGCCAAATTCTCTAAGTGTGAATTTTGGCTACAGGAAGTACAATTTTTAGGACACATGGTGAATCATGAAGGTATTCACGTAGATCCTGCTAAGATAGAAACAATTACCAAATGGAAGGTTCCACAAACAGCTATGGAAATTAGAAGCTTTTTAGGATTAGCTGGATACTATAGGCGCTTTATTAAGGATTTTTCCAAAATAGTTGTACAATTAACTAAGTTAACCTGTAAATCAGTTAAGTTTGAATGGGGACCTAGGCAAGAAGAGGCTTTTAAGATTTTGAAGCAAAAGTTAACAAATGCCCCAATCTTAGCCTTACCAGAAGGAACTAAAGATTTTGAAGTATACTGTGATGCTTCAAAACTAGGATTAGGATGTGTGCTAATGCAACGCAGAAAAGTAATTGCGTATGCATCAAGGCAATTGAAAAAGCACGAGGAGAACTATACAACTCATGATTTAGAATTAGGAGCCATAATTTTTTCCCTTAAGATTTGGAGACATTACCTGTATGGAAGTAAGTTTACTATCTATACAGATCATAAGAGTTTAAGATACATATTTGGGCAAAAAGAATTGAACATAAGACAAAGGAGATGGATGGAAATCCTAAGTGATTACGACTGTAATATTCAATATCACGAAGGAAAGGCAAACGTAGTTGCAGATGCTTTAAGTCGTAAGTATCATGAGAAACAAAGACGAGTTCGAGCTCTCAGATTAAATATACAATTAGATTTAATGGAGAAACTGAAAAATGTTCAAGAAAAAGCAATAGAGGACGCTGCTGAAGGAATGAAGGGACAAATAAAGGAATTAGAGCAAGGAGCTGATGGAATTTGGAGATTCCATAAGAAAAGGATTTGGGTACCTAAGCAAGGAGAATTAAGAAATAAGATTTTAGAAGAAGCTCATAAATCTAGGTATACCATGCATCCTGGTAATAATAAAATGTATCAAGACTTAAGAAATAATTTCTGGTGGATAGGAATGAAAAAGGACATAGCTAGATATGTTTCTAAATGTCTAACTTGTTCACAAGTTAAAGCAGAACACCAGAAACCTTCCGGTCTACTACAACAACTAGAAATACCAGTATGGAAATGGGAACTCATAACAATGGATTTTGTTACTAAGTTGCCCAAAACTAGAAAAGGTAATGATGCGATTTGGGTAATTGTGGATCGATTAACCAAATCAGCTCATTTTCTACCGATGAAAGAAACCTTTAGCATGGAAAGGTTAGCCAAGTTGTATGTAGACAAAGTCGTATCCCTACATGGAGTTCCACTCTCCATTGTATCAGATAGGGATAGTCGTTTCACTTCCCACTTCTGGACAAGTTTCCAAGAAGCCATGGGAACTAAACTGAACTTGAGCACTGCATATCATCCTCAAACAGACAGACAAAGTGAAAGGACGATACAAACCTTGGAAGACATGCTTAGGGCCTGTGTAATAGATTTTGGTGGTAACTGGGACGACCACCTACCCTTAATAGATTTCTCTTATAATAATAGTTATCATTCAAGTATCGAATCTGCCCCATTTGAAGCACTATACGGACGTAAGTGCAGAACTCCAGTATGTTGGGAAGAAATAGGAGAAAGTCAATTATCAGGTCCTGAGATAGTACAAGAAACTACTGACAAGATCACTCAAATCAAGGAAAGACTAAAGACGGCTTGAGATCGTCAAAAGAGTTATGCAGATAATCGACGCAAGCCATTAGAATTCCAAGTTGGAGATAGAGTACTATTAAAAGTTTCTCCTTGAAAAGGAGTAGTTCGGTTCGGTAAGAAAGGAAAGCTAAGTCCGAGATACGTAAGACAATTTCTAGTCATCCAACGAATAGGACCAGTTGCCTATCGCTTACAACTACCAGAAAAGTTAGCTGGAGTACATGACGTATTTCATGTATCCAATCTCAAGAAATGTCTATCTGACAAGTCCCTGGTAGTACCTCTTCAAGATATAAAGGTAAATGAAAAGTTAAGTTTTTTGAGAAGCCATTACAAATAGAAGATAGAAAGATCAAGTTTCTCAAACACAAGCGGCTAGTGTTGGTCAAAGTCAAGTGGGATTCAAAGAGAGGATCCGAATACACTTGGGAACTGGAATCGGAAATGAAGCGAAAATATCCTCATTTATTCCAATGAGTCTCGAGGACGAGATTTTTATTAAGGTGGGAAAAATGTAACAACACTCACCAAAATTATTATTTCTTATTATATTTTATCCAATTGGAAACCCTAATTAAGACCCCCAAGTGATCCTGTATAAACCCTAAAATTTTCAGAACAATCAGAATCAGGATCAGGGCCCCTAAAACTCAGGGGGGTAAACCCTAGTTAGTAATATCCACACATTTTACGTGTAAAACGAAATTGAACGCAAGACCAACTTAGCTAAGCTACTCGTACACAAGGCTACCCTATGCTAGTAGGAGACCCCTCGCGCCACGCGGCACTCCCTCGCGCCACGCGAGGGAGCTTTTTTCCAGGTATAAATAGGGGAGTTTGGCTGTTGTAATTCCGCGTTCGTTCGACGTTCAAACTCAAAACGTACACTGAGATATTGTAGAAACAGTCCCAAAACACATATAATCTCGAAGTTCTGCCGCGATAACAGGGTAATAACTCGATCGCTGCTACGATTCAATGTCCGATCGATTGAAACTATCCAATGGATGTTTAAGTGCTGCCCACATTAGGGTTATGCTTTGTCATTCGTCGTGAATTCGATGGATGTTTAAGTATCGCACTTTGTCGTTCGTTGTGAGGGTTTAATCTCGTGAGTTATCGTAAAAGTTGTATTAGTTACTAACATAGTTCGTGTGCATGTTATTAATTTAGGTAACAAGGTTTATCGGTAGACTAGACTCTGCCCATTTTAAATCTGCAATGTGAGTCATTCTCTTTTTATCAAAAGTACTTTATAAATTTTTAAATGTTTTCAGAGTTATAATTACAGGGATTAAGTCTTTGTAATCTCCATATTACAGCCGGTATGTGGGGTTTTGTATACATTACTTGATAATCGTCATCATTGGACAACGGGTTAGCCAATGGGTGATATGACCATAGTCACAGAAATGAGTCGAGTGACAAATACCGTTGGGTAATTGGTTGATATATAAACATTGTAATTGCTCTTAATACTGTAAATTATAACAACGTGTCGTTTTAGTAAAAAGAATGATTCACCAGTATTTTCCTGCTGAGAAAACCTTTTCAAACATGTTTCAGGTGATCTGTTGTGATCCAGGAAAAGTGTCGCGAAGCACTAAAAGCTTAAGGAAGTGGCTCAATATAAATAAAGAAACATGTTTTGAAAAATAAAGATTTCCCAATGAAATCATCTGATTGTAAATTACCGGGGTTTTATCCCAAATTATGAAATAAAATAAACAGGCATTTTGAGTTTTTTTAAAAGATCCTGCTAAAATCTCCCGCTGTTAAACGCAATTAAATAAATACCACGGGATTTTCTGTCCCGCGGCTCCTGAATCGGGTCAAACCGGGTCGGGGGTCGTGACACCAACTATATACATTCCCCATCTCATGAATGGCCAGGAAGAGGATATAGGATGCAGGAGCTCCGCTGGTTGATGAAGGATATTGCTATGTCTTTGACAAGTGTCACATTTCTTTGCATAATCCACAGCATCCTTCTTCATGGTAGGCCAATAATATCCTATTCTGAGGATCCTTGAAAACAGTGCTCTGCCCCCATTGTGGTTTCCACAATCTCCTTCATGAAAATCTTTGAGAACTTCTTGGATTTCTGGATCCTCGATGCACCTTAGATATGGACCTGCAAGAGATTGTTTATATAATATGTTACTTAGTAACATAAATTGAGATACATTGTCTTTGAAAGCTCTAGGATTCTCCCCATTAGGGATCTCCCCATGTTGTATATATCTCATGATTGGGAGGATCCAGGATCCTGAACTTGATTGTGCATCATCACTAGGTATAATTGCAGAATCCTCCACTATCTCCATAGTCGTGTGATCCTCAATAGAAGGAGCTAATATATGGATGATGGAAATTTTAATATCCTTTGGAATCTTCAATGAAGATCCAAGTTTGGCTAAAGCATAAGCTTCTGCATTCTCTTCCCTGGGTACCTGTGTCAAACTAAAAGAAGCAAAAGAGTCTGCCAATTTCTTGACTATCTCTAGTTATTTGATTAGTCTTTCACCTTTAACAGCATAAGAACCATTAAAGTGGTTAGTAATTAATAATGAATCAACATGCCTCAAGATACCTGATCCTCATGTGCTTAGCAATTTGCAAACCAGCTATTAAGGCTTCATACTCAGCCTCATTATTAGTAGTTTGAAACTCACAAGCAATTGAATGGGGTATTATGTCCCCCTGTGGCGATTTTAATAGTATTCCTGGTCCAGTTCCTTTGACATTTGAAGCCCCATCTGTGAAGAGTATCCAAGGATCCTTAGTCTCTTTAAGTTGTTGAACTTCCAATTCAGCATCCCTTTGTAGATCCCTATTGTAATCCGCCACAAATTCAGCTAAGGCTTTAGATTTGATGGCAGTTCTTAGTTCATATCTGATATCATAAGCACTAAGCTTGACTGCCCACTTTGTCATCCTTCCTGGCATTTCAGGTTTCCTAAGAACATTCTTGATTGGAAAGTTAGTCTTAACAATAATAGGATGTGTCTCAAAATAAGGGCGTAATTTAGTAGATGCCATGATTAAAGCAAGGATAAGTTTTTTCTAAATGAGAATACCTGGATTCAGCATCAAGTAAACTTTTACTTACATAATACACAGGATGTTGGGTACCTTCATGATCCTTACCAGGACTGCACTTACTGCCTTAGAAGAAACTGCCAAGTATAAGGATAATATATCCCCCTTTTCCAGTTTCATTAAGGCTAGAGCTAAGGATAGGTAATCCTTAAGGGCCTTGAGAGCATTCTCATGCTTTTCAGTCCACTCAAATTTCTTGTTCTTTCTCAGAATGTCATAGAATTCCTTGCATTTCTCTGATGACTTTGAGATGAACCTGTTCAAGGCTGCGATCCTTCATGTCAATCTTTGCACATCCTTGGCATTGGCAGGAGACTTGATGTTCACAATCGCCTTGATTTGCTCTGGACTTGCCTCTATCCCTCTTTTTGTCACCATATAACCTAGTAACTTGCCAGCTTTTACACCAAAGTGGCACTTGGAAGGATTCAATTTCATATTGAATTTATCAAGGATATCAAATGCTTCTTCCAAATATCTAAGGTGATCCTCAGCTCTCTTGGACTTAACCACCATGTCATCAATATAGACTTCCATTGTGTGTCCAATTTGTTCTTTAAACATCATATTAACCAGCCTTTCGTATGTAGCACCTGCATTTCTTAGTCCAAAGGGCATAGCAATATAACAATAGATACCAGTAGGGGTCATAAAGGTTGTATCCTCTTGATCAGATGGTTCCATCTGAATTTGTTGAAATCCAGATGAAAAATCGGTTGGACCAAGCCAATGTGGGGTAATGGGAAAGGATCCTTGGGACATGTCTTATTTAAATCAGTGAAATCGACACATACCCTCCACTTTCCATTTTTCTTTTGAACAACAACCACATTGGCTAACCACCTTGGATACTTAACCTCTCTAATCATACCTGCTCTGAGTAGTTTATCTACCTCCTCCTGGATGATGGCATTTCTTTCAGGTGCAAACTTTCTCCTCTTTTGATGTATGGGTTTGAATGACCTGTTAATGCCAAGTTTATGAGTAATAATATCTTTAGAAATACATGTCATGTCCTCATGCTTCCAGGAAAAGGTAGTTTTTCTCCTCTTTAGGAAGGATACTTGATCCTGTTCAATGTTACCGAGGATCCCGGATCCTATAAAAACTTTGGATTTAGGATCCTGAGGATCCATCAGGATATCTTTCACATCTTGTTCTCTTGCCTCCAGAACATCTCTTGGAGGATACTTTAATTGCTATTGCTCCCTAGGTCTTGAGGCTGGCTTCATGGATGAAGTGTAACAATTTTTTGCTTCTTGTTAGTCACTTTCTATCTTCACTACACCCCATGGAGTAGGGAGTTTCACACACTGATGATAAGTAGACGGAACTACTTTCATATCATGTATCCATGGCCTGCCAAGGATAACATTGCAACAGGATAAGCAATCTATGACACAAATTTTTTGAAAAGAATTAACTCCCTCTATGTAAATGGGAAGTTTTATGTCCCCCAATGTGTTCTTGGTTTCTCCACTGAATCCTACAAGAACCGATGATCTTGGAATAATTTTTGATTCAGGAATGTTCATCTTCTTGAGGGCATCAAGTTGAATGAAGTTCACTGAGCTTTCTCCATATATGAGAATCCTGCGAACAAAATGGTTAGAAATAAACAATGTAATAACAAGACCATCATGATGTGGATCTGAATATCTACGCGGTCGTCCTCATCAAAGGATATGACTTTATCCTGTGTAAGGATTGAGGTTCGAATGGGTCTATCCCCGTTTTCCATCTTTGTCTCTTTAGCGTGCCTCTTGGCAGAAATGAAGTTGATAATTTGTGCATCAGCTGGAGGAGCTGGAGCTCTTTCTGGAGTCTTTTCAGGATCCTGGATCCCTGACTTTTCTCTTCCAAATAGCTCCTTCAAATGTCCTTTGCTTAACAAGTAACCAATTTCTTTCCTGAGTGCTATGCATTCATCAGTGAGATGACCGAAATCTTCATGATAGGCACACCATTTGGATTTATCCTTTGTAGCAGCTGGCTTATCATTCTTTCTGGGCCATCTAGCTTTTTCACCTAAATTCTGCATGGCAAGTATTAGTTCATTGTTATCAACAGCAAAGCAATATTCAGAAATGGGTGGATAATCTTCATCATCCTCTTCTTGCTCCATAGCATGCACATTTTGATTATCAGACTTATTGTATGATTTCGATTTGTTGTTCCTGAAATAGGATCCTTACTTTTCCTGTTTTGAGGATCCTGACAGTCTCTCTTGGATCCTTTTATCATCCTCTAAACAGATGAATCTAAGGGCTCTGGTTCTTACTTCATCAAGATTCCTGCAGGGGGTCATGACAAGATTATCATAGAATTGTGAATCCTTTAGTAAACCCATTTTGAAAGCTTCTACAGCTGTAGCAATATCCAAATTAGGAATCTCTAAGGATTCTCTACTGAATTTAGTTATGTAATCTCTAAGTGATTCATTTTGACCTTGTGTTACCCTATATAGATCACTAGTTAATCGTTCAAATCTCCTACTACATGAAAATTGGCTATTAAACAAATTAACTAGATTAGCAAATGAAGTAATAGAATAAGGGGGAAGACTTAGCAGCCATTTAAGAGCCGATCCTGTCAGTGTGGATCCGAAACCCTTGCATATACATGCTTCTTTCAACCTTTCAGGAATGGGATTGATCTCCATTCTCTCCGTGTATTGAGCTACATGCTCTTCTGGATCAATTGTGCCATCGTAGAGCTTCATGTTAGGTGTTTGGAACCTCTTTGGTATCTCCGCATCACAAATGGGTGGTGCAAAACGAGATATCCTGTGACTCCCATCCGGAATCTTACGAATGGGTTTAACCACTCCTGGGACACTGGATATCATATCCTTGAGTTTTTGTAACTCCCTAGCCATAGCTTGGTTGATTCCTGTCTCCTGCACAAAGCCATGGTTAGCATTATACGAAGTATTTAAAGTGTTACCTCCTGATGGATTCAAGGTTGGAATTCCTGATGTGAATCCATATTGATGTGATTGTGGCATGATTGAGGGACCAGATGAAGCAATAGTTTGCATAGGTATGAAGTCTCCCAAGTGAATATCTGAGCTTCTGGGTTGTACACTCCTTAAAGATCCTTGATCCTGAAAGATGTTAGATCCGGTATGCATCGGTGCTGAAGGTCTTGGAGGATACTCCATGGATCCATAAACCTGAGATGAGGATCCTTGAACCTAAGATAAGGATCCTTGAGCCTGAGATGAAGATCCTTGATACTGAGAATAGGATCCTTGAACCAACTGGTTTCCCATGTATCCTCCCGAACTAGAGAAGAATCCTTGATGCTGGAAAGAGGATCCTTGAGGCTAAAGAGAGGATCCTGAAGGCTGGAAGTAGGATCCTTGAGCCTGTGTCATTGCCGATGATCCATAGTGCATACTCGATGATCCACCCTGGTATTGGACGCCTGATGCTGTGGAATGCTGGGTAGTTATGACTGGAGTATCGAAATTCAGTGATCTAGGCATCAATGGAGAGTGATCCTCCGTTGATCTCTTCAATTTCTTGATTTCATCGATCTCCCGAAGGATCCTGTCATTAGTTTTGTCCTGCTGTTGCATGTAATCCTTCATCTGCAAAATCAAAGAATAAAGATCATTGTTAGTAGGACTATAAGAAACAACAGTAGTTGCTTTTGTGAAAACGGGTGTTGGCTTCTTCGCAGCATTCTCAGCATTATTCTGGGATCCAGAAGGGATAAGAGGCAAAGGTGGAATGCCCCGTGAAGAAGTGATCGCCGGCTTGGAGCTTGAAGTGTTCTTCGCATGAGAAGCCATAAGGTTGAAGGTAATGAACAGAAATGAGTAAAATGAACAAGGTTTTTGAATAATGAAGCACTGATTGCCCCACGGTGGGCGCCAAACTATTTTGTTAAAAAATCACATAAGGATAATGTGATAACTCGTATTTCAGAACCTATCTTTGTACTTTGTGTATCATGTTTTGAACGCTACGTGATTATGTGATGCATTGATTTAATGAAATGTTATGTTATATGTTATGTTTGATTTTGTGTTATGTGAATGTATGTAACCGATCGCACAATTCTAACTCGATCACACAAGCCCACTCGGGCTACACTCTTTTGTAATTGAACCGAATGGGCAGCCCATTATGATGGATTCGGCCCACCTCTCACACGCATAACCTCATGAGGAGGTTAACACTTCTCATTTGTTGCAAATCTCATATCACACACAAACCCTACTCTCTCTCTCCTCTCAAACTCGACGGCAGCCACATCCCCATCTCTCGAAGACTTTCTTGTTGGATTGATCTAATTCTTTTCTCAATCGGTTAGTGTTATATCCTTGCTTGATTCTTGTATGATCGATGTTTGTTGTATGAAGTGAATGATGATTTAAAATCCGAAAGTATGATATTCGGCTGAGGTGTATACATGTTCGAATGATCGTTTGATGGTTTGGTTGTGTTGGTATGAATTGGATTTGTTGATGATGAATAAAAACCGAATGCTTGTTAATCGGTTGTGATATGTTTACTTTAGGACGATTTATTGTGTTGTCATAATAGGATGTATGTTAGTGATCAAGAATAAGAATCATGTTAATATGTTTAAGTGTTATGATTATTGTTCATGTTTTGATTATGTTTAGGGTTCAAGAGAATGGATGTTAAAATTCTAGTTTGATCGAAAATGCTGTGGTTGGTAACTGTTAGAGTTAATCTTGCATAATAAAAGGAGACAAATTAATTGATTGCATAAATTAAGGGAATTAGTTAACCGGTCACACAAGATCCCTAGTCGCACAAGCTCTTGGATAGCACAAGATCAGATCATACAAGATCTGATCTAATCGCACAAGTGCAATCGTACAAGTTGGGTACAAACACATAAAGCACATGGTATTGTTTTATTATGCATGATCACACAAGACTTGTGGATCGCACAAGAAGGTGTTGATCGCACAAGGCTTGGGCCACACACAAATTACTTAAACTGTTTCACTGTTGGGCCTTGAAGCCCAAACTCAATCGCACAAGCCATCCGGATCGCACAAGGCCATCCGGATCGCACAAGACCAATGTTAAATTGTTTGGGCCGTTTACGTGTGGGACTGACTATGTTATCTGGGCCGGGCATGATTGGATTGCACAACCCATTGGGGATCGCACAAGTATGCTGATCGCACAATAGGTTGGGCCGTCTGTTTATTGGGCTTTATCTTTCGGGTCGCACAAGTTGGACATGATGAGTACTTAACCGCTACTGTTAATGTGTTATACGTGTTTGCCATGATCAATACGTGTTCCTAACCTATTAGCTTATGTGTGAACATACGTGCACTACTTGAACCTAGACCTGACTTTATGGTAACCATGTTAGGACGCGGTTGACCACTAGGAGCTCAATCGACTTTTACTTATCTGCTGAGCTAACCTAAGGTGAGTTCACACTTTCTACAAAGCATGGGATTCCCAGGGGTCGGGAATGGGTTAAGGAAGATGGATTCCTCGTCCTTTCTTGGGTAGGACAGTACGGGTTCAGGAATATAATTCCTCGTCCTCATGGACAGTTAACTTTCACTAGACCAAAACTCTATCACGAAGTCCCTCCTTTTTATATCGACTTAATCGCCGGGCCAATGGCGAGCGGGTCATTAGTTAGATAGCGCTATTTAGGTTTGACAAGCCTCACACCGTGCCGCAGAGGACAGGCGTGAACTAATGGATCTGGGCACGTCAATGATGATAGACATTGACCCTAAGGGCACATAAACATGACTACAGTCAGCGGTCGATATGGTAACGAGTCTAGTAGTATATACACGGGGTAGCCCCCACGGCCGAAGAGCCAGATAATTAAATATGGGGTAGCCCCCACGGCTGAATAGCCAGAGTAAACGGGATTTAAACAGAACACGTTTTCAACTATGGGGTAACCCCCACGGCAGGATGCCAGCTAAAGGAAACTGTTTTTGGAACAACTTAAAACAAACACCCAACTGTGAACTCGCTCAACATTATTGTTGACTCGTTACTACATGCTTTGCAGGTCAATAGGTTTAGCAGGAGCTTGCATGGGGAAGAGTCGTTGTGGAGCATGGACATTGAGTGTTCATGATAAACTTAAACATTATTAACTTCTGCTTTGGTTTTAGACATTATGCTTCCGCTTGCAACTTAAACTATGTTTTGTTTGGACACCAATTGTATTGTGTTAGATTTTATTATTACTTACATGCTTGTTCAATATGATTGGTGGCTTGATCCTGGTCAGTCACTCCTCCAAGCGGTGATACTCCGCAGGTGGATTTTGGGGGTGTGACAGATTGGTATCAGAGCCATTGGTTATAGTGAACTTGGTTTTAATAAGGGAAAAAGTTTTTGTTAAAACCAGACTATAACCTGTACAGTGCTCAACGATCCACAACGACGATTCACTCCACGTGCAAGGCTCGACATTCTAGGTGATATGATTTATGTTTACATTGCCTACTTGCTAGATTACATAGAACTTTGCTTATGGTATGCTTAGATAAACGTAGCAACAATTGTTTGAACACACGAGTGTGCTTACTACCTTCTGTCATCGCATCTTCGCGAATCCCTCTCACTCATGTTTCCCTTGATATGAAGATCATGGCTGGATGCATTAACATGACTCAAGCCCAGTTGACGGCTTTGATTAACCAACAAGTTGCTGTGGCACTTGCAGCCGCTCAGGCGGGAGGTCAACCTGCACAGCCTCCTGTGTGCACTTTCAAGACCTTTATGGACTGTCGACCTAGTACATTCAGTGGTACCGAAGGAGCTGTAGGTCTCCTCCACTGGTTCGAGAAACTCGAATCCGTCTTCGAGATGTGTGAATGCCCTGAGACTCGCAGGGTGAAGTATGCTACCGGTACTCTCGAGGGTATAGCGCTCACATGGTGGAACACTCAGGTTCAGATGCTGGGGTTGGTTGCCGCTAACGCCACCCCATGGAACAATTTTAAGGAAATGATTAAGGAAGAGTACTGCAATCGTGATGACATCCACAAGTTGGAGGTAGAGTTCTTCAACCTCAAAATGACGGGGTTAGAAATCGAAGCTTATACAAAAAGATCGAACGAGCTGGTAATTTTGTGTCCTACTATGGTGGATCCTCCCATCAAACGCATCGAACTATACCTTAAGGGTTTAGTGCCTGAGATTCAAAGTCAAGTGACTTCAGCTAACCTCGCCACCATCCAGCAAGTTGTTCAACTGGCACATCGTCTCACTGATCAGGCGGTGGAGCAGAACAGGTTACCAAAGCGTATTAGTGCTACCACTTCTGATACTCCCAACGACAACAAGCGTAAGTGGGATGGAACTTCAAGCAAAGGTTCAACTTCTGTTCAATCTCAGTCGCAGCAGAGAAGGACTGACGACTACAAGAGCCCTAATCAGCAATCATCTGGTAGTCAAAGTCAAGGAGGGTACAGGGGAGTTCACCCCAAATGCAATCACTGTAACCTACACCACAACGGGCCATGCACCAGGAGTAACTGTCATCGGTGCAACAAGCCAGGCCACGCCGCAAAGGATTGCAGGAGTTTACACCCCGCGAATCAGAATCGTCGTCAACAACAAGCCCCACAAAACCAACGCCGGCAGCAGCAGCAGCAGCAAGGCATCAACAAAGGGTGCTTTCAGTGTGGAGCTGAAGGCCACTTCAAGAGAGATTGTCCCCAACTGAACCGGAACCAGAACAACAACAACAATAATAACAACCAGGGGAATGGAAACAACGGGGGTAACAACGGCAATGGTGCAAGGGGTCGTGTATTCGTTATTGGCCAGGGTGAAGCGAGGAATGATCCCAATGTTGTGACGGGTAACTTCCTTCTCGACGACTTTTATGTTACAGTTTTATTTGATTCGGGCGCCGATACTAGCTACGTGTCCTTAAAAGTTAGTTAAATGCTTAAGCGTACCCCAACACTATTGAAAACCAAGCACACTGTAGAGCTAGCTAATGGTAAGAGTTTAAAGGCCACACATGTAGTCAAGGGTTGTAATCTTCTTCTTTCTGGTCATACCTTCTCCATCGACCTCATTCCTATCGTCCTGGGTAGTTCCGACGTTGTCATTGGGATGGATTGGTTATCCCAACACCAAGCTGAGATCCTTTGCAACGAGAAGATCGTCCGCATTCCTCGTTCATGTGATTTATGATTCGTGGCGATAAGATGGTGCTATCGTGAGCATCATCTCTTTCCTTAAGGCCCAGAAATGTTTGCGAAAGGGCCACACTGCTATTTTGGCTCTCGTTACTGACACCTCGAAGAAGGAGAAGAAGATAGAAGATTTTCCGATTGTACATGACTATCCTGAGGTATTTCCTGAGGAACTACCTGGTCTTCCGCCTCATCGTCAAGTCGAGTTTCAAATCGAGCTGGCTCCTGGAGCAGCGCCTATAGCTCGAGCACCTTATCGCCTAGCTCCATCAGAATTGGAAGAACTGTCCATGCAACTACAAGGGCTTTTGAATAAGGGTTTTATTCGTCCTAGCTCTTCGCCCAGGGGAGCTCCAGTGCTATTTTTGAAGAAGAAAGACGGTACCTTCAGAATGTGTATCGACTACCGTGAACTCAACAAGGTGACGGTGAAGAATCGTTATCCTCTTCCACGTATTGATGACCTGTTCGACCAGCTGCAAGGGTCGAGCTAGTACTCGAAGATTGATCTGAGATCAGGATATCACCAGCTGAGAGTCCGAGAAGAGGACGTCTCCAAAACAGCCTTTAGAACTCGTTATGGACACTACGAGTTTTTGGTCATGCCTTTTGGGCTGACAAACGCACCTGCGGTTTTCATGGACCTTATGAATCGAGTGTGCAAGCCTTACCTGGATAAGTTCGTCATAGTTTTCATCGACGACATCCTGATCTATTCCAAGAGTCAGGAAGAACACGAGCAGCATCTACGACTCATTTTGGAACTCCTTCGAACAGAACAGCTTTATGCAAAGTTCTCGAAATGCGACTTCTGGCTTCGTAAAGTCCATTTCCTAGGCCACGTGGTAAACAAGGATGGTATTCATGTTGACCCATCCAAGGTAGACTCGATTAGGAACTGGCCTGCACCTCGTACACCAACGGAAATTCGCCAATTCTTGGGTTTGGCGGGCTATTATAGAAGGTTTATCAAGGATTTCTCCAAGATTGCGCAACCTCTCACCTCACTAACTCAGAAAGGTGTCACCTATCGTTGGGGTGATGTACAGGAAACTGCGTTTCAACACTTAAAGGATAGACTTTGTAGCGCCCCTATCCTCTCATTGCCTGAAGGCACAGACGATTTTGTGGTTTATTGCGACGTATCCATTCAGGGACTTGGTTGCGTGTTGATGCAACGTGATAAGGTCATTGCTTACGCATCACGTCAACTTAAGATTCACGAAAGGAATTACACTACACACGATTTGGAGCTGGGAGCTGTTGTTTTCGCACTCAAGATATGGAGACATTACATGTACGGTACCAGGTGCACCATTTACACCGATCACAGGAGTCTCGAGCATATCTTCAAACAAAAGGAGTTGAACATGCGACAACGACGATGGGTCGAGTTATTAAATGATTACGAATGCGCCATCAAGTATCATCCAGGCAAAGCCAATGTTGTGGCTGACGCCTTCAGTCGAAAGGACACTACGCCTAAGCGCGTGCGAGCGTTACAATTCACCATTCAATCTAGTCTTCCTTCCCAGATACCAGATGCTCAGGTAGAAGCATTGAAACCAGAAAACGTCAGGGCTGAAGCCCTACGTGGCTCAAGGAAACGGTTAGAACAAAAGGAAGACGGTGCATACTACGTAACAGGACGCATTTGGGTCCCACTCTATGGCAACCTACGAGAGCTTGTGATGGATGAAGCACACAAGTCTCGCTATTCAGTACATCCTGGTTCAGATAAGATGTACCACGACTTGAAAACTACATACTGGTGGCCTAGCATGAAAGCCCACATAGCAACCTACGTTAGTAAGTGTTTGACTTGTGCGAGAGTCAAAGTCGAATATCAGAAACCTTCAGGCCTACTTCAACAACCAGAGATACCACAATGAAAATGGGAGCAAATTTCCATGGATTTCGTTACTGGTCTGCCTAGATCTCAACGTGGAAATGATACTAATTGGGTGATCGTGGATCGACTCACAAAGTCTGCACACTTCCTGGCTATCAAGGAAACGGATAAGTTCTCCACTCTAGCAGACGTATATCTTAAGGAAGTTGTCTCGAGGCACGGGGTGCCCACCTCTATTATCTCTGATCGTGATGCACGTTTTACTTCTGAATTATGGCAAGCAATGCACAAGTCCTTTGGCTCACGTTTAGATATGAGCACAGCTTATCACCCGCAAACGGATGGGCAGTATGAACGCACCATCCAGACCCTTGAAGACATGCTTAGGGCATGTGTGATTGACTTTGGCAACGGTTGGGAAAAACATCTGCCACTAGTGGAATTCTCGTATAATAACAGTTACCACTAGTGGAAAAACATCTTTTTGGTCTTGAAGACATGCCCAGGAGATCTTTGATGATTTGTTGAAAAATGTTGATAGCAAAGCATTTCTACTTTTTCCAAGGTTTCTAAGCTACTATTTTAAACAAAAATTTGGAAAAGAAAATGAAAATTTGCTTAAACAAGGTGTTTATTTTCAAATAAAATGTTTAACACCTGAAACATTCACTAGAATGTTAACACCTATAAAAACAAAAGCAGAGGTGCCTAAGCAGAATTTAGCAGTTACCACTGCTCCTCAGGTATCAGCTGCTGAGCCCACTGCTCTAGGTGATCATAGCAGCACAACCACTGCTTTGAAACACACACCTGCCATTACCAAAAAGACCAAAAAGAAATCATACAAAAACCCACCAAACCCAAAACAAAGGCAACTCTGGAAGATGAGATCCCAGAGCCACTGCCAGTGATAACACAAATGTCACTTACAACCACTGCTGATACTTCCTCACAGCAGTTGGAAGAAATATCACCACCATTGCCTCAAACTCCTCCTGCATCCTCACAAAAGGATCAGGTTGTAAGCACAGGGACCCCACAATATGAAGCTCCGAACCCAATCGGTTCCATCTTCCTCAGTCCTGATCCCAAGGACATGTCTCTTTCAACACCTATACCCTCACCAATCACATTACCACAATCCATAATACCCTTGCTGCATGCAGTTGCTATAGCTCAGACACAAACCAGTTCCTCTCTATCACCTATCACTGAGAGTACACTCCCACAAGTGACTGGGTCTGATGCTACTACCCCTGCTATCCCAGCAACAACTGAGGAGGTTACACCCCTTGAGTTACAAGTAACTCTTGGTGGTAGTTCAAGTGGAGCAGCAACTACAAGTGATGGATCAAAAGATCTACATTTGGACAGTTGTTTCATTAGTAAGACTCCCTTGAAGGCAATTTCTTCTAAAGCACCTCTGGTAACCACCAGTGAGTTTATTTTAACCACTGGTACCCTCAAAAGGTTATTAAGTGTTGAAGAGAGAAGACCCCAGAACTAAGAACAAGGGGCATCAATGGGTGATTTTTGGAACTCAGTTCCTAAGTCACACATTGGTACAACCACTGCTGGTAGGGAATCAGATGATCCCATTAACTTGGGTGATGATTTAAAATATCATAAATTGACGGACAGAGTTGAAAATCTTGAAACATCAGCTGCTGAAATAAAGGATATGGTGCAACAGTTGTTAAAAGCTCAAAAAGCACAATCCACTGCTGTTCCAGCACAAGCACCTGCACAACCTGCACCTGCTGCAAATGAGCTATGGAATGTCTTTCAACCCCTGCTTGAAAAAACAAAAACAAATGGCTGATCAGCATCATGCAATACATGTACAAATGCTGACAAACATGGTGGAGTCAAGATTTAAAGATACTCAAGCAGACATCAAAGCTATCAAGGCTCATATCCAAAGCACCATTGGAAAAGTTCCTCCCACTATCCTCTTCATGGATAACCCCCTTCCAGATAATGCCAAAAAGGGGGAGAAAATCAAGCAGTTGAAGAAGAAGGGAATTGAGGATAGTGTTTATATTGAACCGGAAAAAGATAGCCACACTAAAGCTGCCATAACAACACATACTACTTCACCACACACCACCACAACCACTGCCCTACCACCATCATCATCTACAACAACATCACCACCATCGCCTCCTGCCAAAAAGCAGAAGACAGCAGATGTTACAACATCTGTTGTAATGACAACAGTGGTTGAAACACCAGTTGTTTCAACACCTGTTAGTCAGACACTTTCCACCACTCAAACCACTACCATTTCAAACACATCATCAACTACCAAATCACCACCTGCTCAAAAGCAGAAGACAACTACTGACACATCAGTAGTTGTAATGACAACAGAGGTTGAAACACCAGTTGTTTCAACAGCTGTTAGTCAACCATCCACCACTGCTATCACCATTCCTACATCACAACCAAAATCCCCTTCACCCATAAAGCTTTACACAAGCAAAAGGAAAACAACTCAACCAAATGAGGACAAATATGATCCTATTGCTGCAAAACATCCACTGAAACTGGAAGCGGTAAAAAATGAGATGAGACAATTCTACACCGAGGATGATCCTTCAAAAAGAAGATTTCCTTCTCTCATAGGCTTCATAGTCCCAGAAAATATGGATGAATACCTCAAGATCAAAGCAAGGCAGGCTAAGATAAGAGCCAAACTTGAAAGTGAAGATCAAAGTGACAAAGCCATTTCTGAAAGAATGGAATTCTTGCTCACTAAGGTCAAACAGATGGAAGTCTATGCAAGATATCTGAGCAAAGAAATGTCAACTTTACCACCCAAAGCAGATCTACGAAAAGAAATGAGAAAAGAATATCTCGCATACATCTTGAAAGAAAAATTCTATCCAGCTGAAGAAAAACAATTTGAAGAATGGCCAATAGTTTCCTTAAAGCATGAGGCAAACAGAATTGAAAGGATCAAAAATGATCCAAGCAAGAAGAGAACAACTCCAAACTGGAGCAAATACAAAAAGCTCATTGCTGACCTTACGTCTGAGTACAAAAGAAAGAAGCAGGAGCTGGTGGATGCAAAGGTGGATACTGCTAAAGCCATAGCAAAATGGACAAAACAGTATACAAATGAGGCTTATGAAAGGCTGAAAAGAAGAAAAGTGACAGATCCAAATTCACCAAAGAAGCCTGAACACAAAGAGCCAAAACAGGTCATTGATCCTAAACCACTGTTCACATCAGCAGATACCTCTATTATTGTGACAAACCAAGAAAAGAGGAAGCATCTGACTGTTGCAGAAGAAAAGGAAAAGGAAGTTGAATACTTTGAAGAAGTGTAGGTCCCGAAATCTGAGGATCGATAACGAACCGAATCACTTGTTTATAGCAAACACGGTCACGTGTGCGGAATCCACGTAACTATGCCAAATCAAACATATAAAACAGTAACGACACAGTATTAATCAATGAAACACACTCGATTGATTAACGGGATGAGAACCGATAACAAACTGATACAAACACAGTTTAGACAGAATTTTGACAGAGTTTCTTTAAGGGTATGCTCTCATCTAACTTCAAAGTGAAAGCAGACATTGTTTATATAGTCCCTGGGCCCAAGTCTCGGCGAAACACAAGGTGGATCGACGAAACAGCATATGGGCCACACATTGGGCTTGAAGCAGCCCAACAGACGACGAAACACACGTGTTTCGTCATGACTATCCGACGAAACAGACTTAATGAATGTTGTTCTGTTTCGTCATGATGTATTCGACGAAACAGCCTGTTTCGTCGAGGGCTGCATCAGCTGTTCTGTTTGCTGTTGACAGACAACAAACAGATAGAACATATAAACATCATTAATGACCATTCTACCCTTTAATGCAATATGCATTGTTCGTTATACATTACATACCAAACGAAGACAAATAAGTCAGACACAAGCGGATAGGAGGATATCCGACTTGGTCGACGTCAAATACATACTCGATAATTCATAAAGACCGTACAAAATACATCGTTAAGTACAAGACTAGTTACAGACACTAAAAATGCATCAACAAGAAGCCATCAAGAAAATGGCTCTAGATAAAGACAGATCAGCAAAGCTTCAAGACGTTGCCAAAAAGGTTTTGAACAAATCATCATCACCAAACACATCAGCAGATATTTCAGACATTGAGCTAGATCAACAAAAGAGACAAGAGCAGATTGACAAAGAAGTTGCAGAAGATATAGCTGCAGCAAATGATGTCATAAAAATGGCTTTTTAACAAATGTCTAAAAATTCTAAGCTAACAAAAGCTCAGGATACTGCTTCACAAATATTTACATGGCCAAAATCTCCCAAATCATTAGTAAATAAATTTCTCCCAAGAAACCTATTGGGTTCAAAAATACTAAAGTGGATGTCTGATCAAAAGACCCATGTATTGACCCTGTTCAGATCCAATGGAGAAGTGAAGTACATATCAAGGAAACAAGCACTAAGCCTTGGTGTTAAAGATCTACAAGATCTCCTTGAACTTACACTGTGCAGGGATGAGGATGACTCAAGTTCCAAGGACTTTGAAGCAGAATTTAAAAAACAAGCTAAGGGACTTCTGGTGAGAAAATAAAGATCCAGAATAATGAAGGGTTTTGGCATTAATTGTTCCTGGGGGAGATTGTTAGGATTGAAACCTACCAGAGGAACTGATAATTAAAGCCAAAACTGAATCACAACAGTGGATTCACAATAAGCAGCTGTTTACATTAGACTTTCCCCTTAAAAGTGATTATAACAACTGATGGTTCTCTATTCACAGTTCGTATACAACTGCTGCTACCCTTTAAACTATTGATATAGCCCTGAAGAAGTAAACACTGCTGGTGCAATCTACTGATGATAAAGCACTGCCCACTCAAGGACTGATCAACTTTGAGGATAACACTGATGAAAGGAGAAAGCAGTAGTTTAGCGTATATTTTGTATTGTATAGTATCAGTGGTTAGGATAACAGTGTTTGTATAGGAACAGTTGTTACAGGTTGTTATAGGTTGTTAGGCTGTTAGACGTCGCCTTCATGGTGACGTCAGCTGAGATGCCTCAGTGGTTTGGTTTGCCTATAAATGGAGCAGTACTCTGTATTGTTACATTTGATTGACTGAGTGAGTTCTTCTCCTCTAGTCCAATCCTTTCATCTTGTGTGCAATCAACCTTGGAGCATCAGGCTGAGGGGGAGTTTAGTTTGTAAGCATGATTTGTAATCTTTTGATTTACTTTGTAATCTTTCGACTGATGCAATTCATGTGTTTATCAAATCTATTTCTCTTTATGATTGTGTTTACAAAGTCTGTTGTTCATTTCTGTTGCACTTAAACTCTGTTCATCTATATTGATTTGATTAAATTATACAAACAAACACAATCATGAGAGCCTCCGATCCTAACACACCTAAATCTAACACACGTCTCACATCACCAACCTTTATCTTAATCTCCAAATCCACATGCTGTCCATTCCCATCTCTCTTTGTTACTACAGAGTAGATCGTCTTATCTTTCTCTTCATATCTTGCAGAGTTTCAAAATCGTCTGACATGTGATTCATAAACTATGGTTTTGTCAGTTAGAGATTTAGCAATCCTGCTTTCTCTCAAGAATTTTGCATTCTCTTCAACTACAGTTTTCTCTGTATACTGTGTTTCTAACAGATAGCAGATGTTATGCATTTTCTCCCAGTCCTACAGACAAATTTAACAAATGATACAGTTCTTGAAATTTCTCAAAAATTTTCTAACACTGAAAAATCTCACTATACATAGTACAGTGGCTCGGATGGCTGTCCGACCGTATTGTCATCCGACCGGATTGCCTTTTGAGAAATGATAAGTCAACACAAGTCAATAGAACGTGAGTCTAATTGCCATTCGACCGAGTTGTCACTCGAGTCATGTGACAAGAAAAGATACTTATGACTTAGAGAATGAATGCCTTGGGACGGATTACCACCCGATCGAGTTGCCATTCGACCGAGTTACCACTCGAGTCAATGACAAGAGTGCACAAATTTCAAATTATAATAATGTGAATGAATTGGTTGTTTGGACGGATTGCCACTCGACCTGATCACCACTCGAGTCAATTCAAGAGATGAACAGTTGCAAGAGTGAACTTTGGAATGAGTTGCCACTCGGTCGGATTGCCACCCGACCGGGTTGCCAAAATAAGCACAAATTTCAAGACATCAATTACTTAACAAATTTAATAAGTAAACATGTTAAGGGTCGGATGGTCATTCGGTCGGATTGCCACTCGACCGAGTTGCCACTCGATTGAAGAACATATGAACACAATATGTACATCAAAATTTTCTAAGTCTAATCCTTAATTTGAACACAGATCTTCATAGAAAATCTCATCGTGATCAAAACCTTATGTTCATTATTGTCTAATTCGTTCTAATCAGGGTTTAATTTGATAAAAACTCTACCGAATACCGACTCGACTAGACTTCAATTCTCCTAGATCTAGCAAGTTATGGGACAAATCAAGACGGTAAGCTCGTAGATCTAACACTCGTGATCGAAACCCTATGCTTAGATTTCATCAAAACAACCTAAAATTGCCTAGATCTATCACTAAAAGACCGATAGTGACGTCATCATTCAAGAACAGTCAATCAACATCAAGATTTAACAGTTTAGATCTCGAAACACTTACCTTTGCCATTGTAAAAGTTGTGCTAACCAACGATCCAACGATTTGTGCAATGAAGTATGAAGAAAACAGAATCAGAAATCAAAAGTGTGAGAGAGTAGGATGGCAGTTCGAGCGAGTAACCATTTGACTGAACCATTGACCCTCTATATATAGTGACACTTGAGTAGGATGGCTGTCCGACCGGATTGCCACCCGGTCGGATTGCCATACGAGTGAGGCACACAATTGACTTTCAAATCTTTGACATTTTGACCTTTTGACATTTTCTCAGATTTTATCAGTTTTTAGAAATCCACTTAAGTATCTAGGTCCAAGTTAATGACCCTAAGCACTTAATTTGCCGACCAAGTCCAACTTAATGACCTTGGTTGACCCGAAGCACAGCATTACTGACGTTTTGTTCAAACATTTTCAAACATTTTTCTGAAAATTACAAGTTTCAACTTAATGAACTTGCTTTGACTTTGCATTTTTATCAGATTTAACATGATAAGCTCCCAACTCATCTGCCCAGCTCAGAAACTTCCTGCATCTGCCTCAAACTGCGAGTCTGAATATCAGCTTTCCGCTTTAGATTGTCGATAAAACAAAACAGAAATGTAAAATCTTTTTGGATTTAAGAAAGTTTCTAGACTAGAAAGCTATGAAGTCTTTTTAGGTTTTGAATGTTAAACAGAAATGAAATGCAGTAAATGAAAACTAATTACAAACATATTTTTTGTGAGCGTGTTAGGGATCATATCAGTTGCCGACTAGCTACAAGTACCGTTAAGCTTTGATTTCATACTCAGAATTAAACAATTCGCTTAGATTGCCGATATACTGATCCTCTTAAGCTTTCACACAAATTTCAATCTGTTCAGGATACGAATTTAGTGTTTTAAACCCTTAACTTATACATGTGTACCACCTCAGAATATACACCCGTATCCAGACTACTATATCCAGTCTTACAGGTGAGTGCACACTAATTATATCTGAAAGGGGTTAAGTGCGAGACCATGAGAGCTCTGGATATTGCTTCCGCAAAATAAGAGAGATGATGGCTCGACTTTAGGTGGGTCCCCTTTGGGGATCTTCTTTTACAACAACACATGATTAGCATTTTTCAATGTTTCATCATTTTTTATGCTGAGGGGGGAGGGGGCTTTAAAAATAAAGCAGTGCAGAGTATTATATGAGGACTAGGCTATTGCTCCCGCAAAATCAGAAGTCCAGGTATAATACCCCAGATATCATCACGTACAAAGACCTAGTATGTCAGAAATAGAGCCTTTCAAACAGGATTTCAGGGGTTACCTATATATCCGAGAGATGTTCCCCACGTAAAAGCAAGTTGTGATTTAGGTTTATATCCCGAACAAACTTACTAAATGTGCAAAAACCTACCGGCATATCATCAGCGAGACTGCTTAACACTTTAAAACTTCACATTTCTTTAGCATACTGCAACTGTCTAGCTGATGTACTATCATTTTCCCTTTTTACACAAGCTCTTTTTCGGTTTTTCTATTGTTTTTGGATTTTGAAATATCTCATGTTTTTGGGTTTTTGAAAATTTTTTATTGTTTTTGTTTTTTCAGAAAAATATAACCTATCTCCCCCTAAATACCAAAACAAGTAAAAAATCTACAAACCATTGCAGATTGCTTTTCAACATCATCTACAGTGGTACCTTCATCAACGCCAATGATCCCCTCCGCAACCGACAAAAGCTTCATACCATTAAGTTTCAAAAGATATTGAAAACGAGTTTTGTCAAATGCTTTAGTATGTAAGTCAGATTTTTGTTCATCGGTGTGGATTTTTTCTATTCGTATCAACTTCTTCTCGAAACAGTCTCGGATGAAGTGATGACGAATTTCAATGTGTTTCGTTTTAGCGTGATGAACAGGATTTTTTGTTATGTTTATAGCTGTCTCATTATCAACAAAGATAGGGGAGTTAAGAAATTGCAAACCGTAGTCTTGCATTTATTGTTGGATCCACAAGATCTAAGAGCAGCAGCTGCTAGCAGATATATATTCGGCTTCACATGTGGATAAAGCGACAGAGGTCTGCTTCTTACATTGCCAGGTGACCAATCGTGGTCCGAAAAACTAGCATCCCGCTGTTGTTGACTTAGCGTTCACTTTGCAGCATCCGAAATCGGAATCAGAATATCCCTCGAGCGTGAAATCACCTTCTTTTGGATACCACAACCCCAGTGATGGAGTTCCTTTCAGGTAGCGTAGAATCCTTTTCACAATTACCATATGCGAGGCTCTGGGGCTTGACTGAAACCGTGCTGCGAGGCAGGTTGGATACATGATATCAGGTCTTGAAGTTGTCAAATACATCAGCGATCCGATCATGGAGCGATACAACGTTTCATCCACTTTATCTCCGGTGAGATCAGGGTTTATCCCATGGTTTGTCGCTAACGGGGTGGACATTGGTGACATTCCTGACATCCCGATTTTCTCCAGAACATCATGAACATACTTCGTCTGATGTATGAACGTTCCCTCGGGTAGTTGATCAACCTGAAGCCCCAAGAAGAACTTCATCTCACCCATTGATGACATTTCAAACTTCTGCTTCGTAACTTTTTTAAAATATTTGCAGAGTTGTTCATTTGTTGACCCGAAAATTATGTCATCCACGTAAATCTGGACTTATTAGAAGATGGCCGTCGACTTCTTTTGTGAACAGAGTGGCGTCTACCTTTCCTCGGATGAAGTTGTTGGCTAACAGATGTTGAGACAGGGTCTCGTACTAGGCTCTCAGGGCCTGATGTAAGCTGTATAACGCCTTATCTAAGAGATAAACTTTATCTTTGTGGATTGGGTCAGTGAAGCCTGGTGGCTGTCCAACATAAACCTCCTCTTTCACCTTGCCATAGAGAAATGTCGACTTCACATCTAGCTGAAAAACTTTAAATCCTTTCCAAGATGCAAATGCCAGGAAGATTCTGATTGCTTCAAGTCTAGCAACCGGAGCATACACTTCAGTGAAATCTATCCTCTCCTGCTGACTAAAACCTTGGACAACGAGTCGAGCTTTGTTGCGAATAATAACCCCTCGATCATCCCTCTTACACTTAAACACCCACTTGGTGTTAATCTTCCTATAACCATCAGGCAGATCCACCAGTTTCCAGACACCCAACTTCTCAAACTGACTTAGTTCCTCCTGCATAGCGTTAACCCAGGAATCTTCAGTTAGTGCTTCCTTGTACGTTCGCGGCTCAATATGCGAAATAAAACAACTAAGTGAAAACTTTGTTTGTAAAGGAGCAACTGTAGAATAAAAACAAGTAAGGGCTTGGTCAATTTGTCGTCTGGTGCGGACGCCTGATTGCAACTCTCCAATGATTAACTCTTCTGGATGGTATGAAAGAGTTCTTGGCATCACCTCGCCTGGAACATCTACCTCGCTTTCCAAATTCGTAATGCTCTGGTTTGCGACTTGTCCACTAACTGGAATAGTTTGATCTTGAGACTGAATTTGCTCCCCCTCAGACTCTGAATCACCACGATCGAATGTTGGCCTTTCACCAGATTCTAAATTATCATTGATTCCCATCTGATTGATAGGGACTTGTTCACTTTCTGAAGATGTCGGAGTTTGCAAAACATCATCATTCTCTCCAGAATTGCTTGGACATGCTTCATCATCGTTCGAAGCTTGTCGTTGACGACTGTAAGGTTCTGCTGGGAATCTTTCTTGTGATGCTTCATATTCTCTCAGAATATCCAACTCGTCAAAGAAATTTGGTTCTTCCTCCATGTCGAATGAATCCCATAGAGTGTCATTATTGAATCACCATGAGTCGCCGGGATTCTGAGGTGGCATGGTGTAACCTTGGCATTCAACATTATGTACTTCGATAATCCGCTTAAGAATTGGAACAAAGACTCGTTTCATTGGACTTGTGAATCCCACAAATATTCCTTCGATACTCTTGGGACCAAATTTTCCATAAGGTTCCAGAACTGTACAGGGAGACCCAAATGGTTCCAAATACTTGAGGTTCGGTTTGCGGTTGTTTATCAGCTCGAAACACGTTTTGTTGAATTTCTTCACTGTAAGAACCCGGTTGAGCGTATAGCAAGCGGCTGACACTACTTCTGCCCAGAAATTGACAGGTAGTTTGGAATCAGCAAGCATTGTCCTAGTCGTTTCTATCGGTGTTCTATTTTTCCTTTCTGCTACTCCATTTTGCTGCGGAGTATAAAGCGCGCTGAATTCTTGCAGTATACCTCTTTCATCACAATACTCTTCCATCTTGTTATTCTTAAACTCTGTACCGTTATCACTTCTTAATCTTCTGATGCGGGTACGGTACAAGTTTTCAATCTTTCTGAAAAGTGTCATCAAACTTTCGAATGTCTCATCTTTTGTCTTCAGAAACGTTACCCATGAAAATCTCGAAAACTCGTCTGTGACTACTAAACAGTAGAGATCACCAGTTATACTTTTGACATTCACAGGACCAAAAAGATCCATGTGAAGTCTCTCTAATGGCCTCGAGATTGAGTTTTCCTTCTTCCCAGGGTGAGATTTCTTCCGTTGTTTTCCTTTGACACAACTAATACACTCCCCCTCAAGATGGAAACCCTTCAGATTAACACCAGTTACTAAGTCGTTGTGCACCAGGTGGTTAATTTTTCGCAGGTGAATGTGGCCCATCTTTTGATGCCACAATTTCAATTCCTTCTCAGTGGCTCTTAATATGAAGCAGTGAGCCTGACCCGTGGTAGTAGTTGCTACACTCATGTCCAAGACGTACAGATCATCGACTCTTGGTGCTCTCATGATAACCCACTCTTCGGGGACAACAAACCCCGGTTTCAATATCAAACATTCTTTGTCTGTGAAGTGTGTCAAATACATACGATCACAAATCTGAGAGATGCTCGGAAGATTGTTTTCCAGCTCGGCAATATAATTCACTCTTTCAAACGTGACAATTCCATTTGATAAAGTTCCCTCACCAACTATACGACCACCTTGATTGCCTGCAAATCCCACATATCCTCCATTAAACCCTCGAACATCATACAGTAGGGTTTTCTTTCCCGTCATGTGCCGAGAAGCTCCACTATCCATTATCCAACGTGAGATGGATCTCCGAAGCTCCTGCACTTTTCAAAGACATTTAGTGAGATTTTGAAGCAACCCAAGCCTCTTTCAACTCAGGTAGCTTGACATTTAGAATTGTGGTTTTGGTGTATAATGGCGGAAAATTTTTGTCATTCATCTTTAAACTTTCTTCAGTACCAACCTCAACCTCTTTGTATAAGAAAGATTCACCTTTTTGAGGTTGACCAGATGGTTGGTCTTTCTTCGGAACATACTTCTTCCCTAGTGGGGTAGAAGTTTGTTTCTCAAGTTTCTCATAGTAATCCAAAGGAACATTCATCTTTACCGGTGTGGTAGAGGATGAATGTTTTTCACACTCAGAAACCTTTGGTTTTGGAGAACTTGCTTTCTTTTCGACAGATTTTGGCTTTCATGCTTGTTGAGATGACGCAACCCGCTTGTAAAATTTGTCATTTTTAGTTACCATCTTCTTTACGGGTTTGATTTTCTTAACTGACTCTTTTACAGATTCAGTTTCAACTTTGGCATTTTCCTTCTTTAAAAACTTTTTCTCAACAAACATTGGAGCTTTTCCCTTTACATCATCTTTTCTTTTCAGATTCTCGACAACCACAGACTTGGGCTTCGAGTTGGTGCACTTTCTTGCAATGTGTCCAACTTGATTGCATTTGAAGCATGTTCGGGTGTCAACTACCCGACTTGTGCCTTCGGTCTGAGGTTGCAAGGCTTTCTTCTCAAAGAATTCTTCATTAGTTTTCGAAAAAATCTCGGATTCTTGCTCGGAGTGTGAACTCGAGCTTTTCACAAACACCTTTTTCTCAACAAATTTCTTGTTTTGAAAGTTCCTTCTTTGATTATTCTTACCACCCTGATAACCACCCAACCATTTGTTTTGGTTGTTGTTAGAAAATCATGGTGGTACAACAGGTTTTTTGTAGTAAGATTTATCTTTTTCAAAGTTCAGTTGTCTTTCAGAACGTTTCAAACCTTCGATTTCACAAACATCAATCTCAACCAATTTAAACACATTTTTCAATTTGTCGACATTTACATTTTCTAATGGAAACTCAAGATCCGAATACAACTTATCCGAACCCGACATCTTGTACATCACAAGAGTAGTTTTCACTTAAGTTGTTTTTGGATTTTGATTTAGGAATGTATTTGTCTAAAAAGCACTCTTCATCCTCAGTTGAGTCACTGTCAGATTTCAAAACATTTTCAACCACATTTTTAACAATTTCGGACAGAACACTATCTTCATCAGATGATGAAGTGAATGTGATGTCAATTGTTTCTGGAAGTTTAATTTCATTTGTTTCATCATTGTTAACCAACCCAGACTTTTTCTTTGAAAAGTTATTCAACACTGGTGGTGGAACTTGATGATACCTAACCCCAGTTCCATCAGAATCTATATATTCGCCAGCTTTGTTCTTCCCAATGGGTTTGGGAACTATATGTTGAAGAACAAAACTTACGGAGTTGTAACTGTTGACTTTCAGATTGATTCGTTCATTTTCAATCATAGCTTCCTGAAACTGAAGCTTCAAATTAGCAATCTCATCCAACTATTGGTTGATTTGCTTTTCTTTCGACTGAAGTACTCCTGACAGTTGAAAATTTTCTTTGGCTGTTTTATCGTTTCTTTCATCAGAATCTTTTATCGTTCTTTTTAGCTTCTCGTAATTTTCCGAAAGTTGACGGTTTTCATGAACTAACTTTTCATTTTCTTTCCTGATTCGTTGTACGTCAATTTTATCTTTTTCAAGTTTATCAATTAATTCTTTTATTCGATCATTTGAAGCTTTTACCAATTTGTCATGACTTAATATTTGATTTTCAACTTCTTTGACTCTTTCTGTCAGTTCTTCAGTCTTTTTACCACTGAGGTAAGCATGTGTGCTACAAGCCTTTCAATCTTTCATGCAATTTTTGCAGTCACTTTCAATTTTGGCTTTATCAGTTTTACCTGACTCATTTGTTGAATCATTAGAACTGACCTTACTCTTTGACTTAGTACCAGACTTAGAATCTACCTCTAACTCTTTCGCTGCAAGCACCTTGTCTGCCATTTTCTTTAGATTTTCTGCAGTCATTTCTTTGGTCGTGTCGATTATCCCATCATCGACCTTTTTCGACTATAGCTCCTTTTCTTTTTCTTCAGCTTCTTTTGCCCACCACATTCTCTGTCTTGCTTCTTCCTCTTCTGCTATTTGCTCGATGAGAGTTTCAACACTGATTGATGACGGTTCAACAACTATGTTTCCATTTGGATCCAAATAGCATTCTCGATCATCATCCCATCTTTTTGCGCTTTTTGCCTCTTTCCATGTTTGATAGATTTTATCTTTCATTCCTTGGGCTAACATCTTCCTATTGACATATTTTACTTCTTATGTTCGAGTATCTTAGAAAGGAACAATTTTTGTCATGAAGGCATAACCCACTGCATCTTCTTCCGGTAACAAATCACTCCAATCAAATCCCTCATCATCATGGATAACGGCTAATGCTCTTGACTTTTCTTTGGGATTTTCTTCTATCTGTTTCATTCGTGGAGGTTCGGATTTGTTTTGATGATAGATGGCTCTTTATAATAGTCCTCACGGAATGGGTTGGCCGTTTCATCAGCAGCTGCATTTCGACATTCTCATTTAAAATGCCCCTTTTGCTTGCATTTAAAGCATGTAACCTTCGATTTATCAAAACCTAGCTTTGTTGAAGGTCCACCAATGGAGTGTCTGCATGTTATCTCCATGAATCTCTGAGCCCTTCTGACCGCACTCGCCATACACCATCTAATATCAATCAACTCCATCTCTTCAGGGTCGATTTGATCATAATCTTCCTTGGTGAGGTTGGTGTTTCCGATCTTTCCAGCAACAAGGCTCTCATATGATTCCCAGACGGATGCCAAAAACACCATTTGCTGCTTGGCTGCTTCTTCGCTGAAGTTTTGTGCATTGTTGAGGTCTACAACAATATTGCACTGGAACATGTTTTTTGGAACTAATTGTTGTTGTTGACTTGGAGCAGTTGAAGATGATCCTCCATGATAACCACTGCTTGGACTTTCTTGATTTAGCATGTTTGAGTTTTCTGCTGAGAATGCAGTCTTTGGTGACACAGTTTTTGGGATCATACTTCCTTGATAGTATAAATCAACATTTTGTTGATACGAGGAGTTGTTGACTTTGTTCGTCTTCCTGATCTCCAATTCATGACTTTCCAATCTTTCAATTAACAAATCAACTGTCAGATCAGTCGACTTCACTGTGTTCTTCAACATTAACGCAAAATACTGCCAATCTTTCTCATCAGGCAGTTCCATCTTTAAGTGACCGAATCTTTCTATCATCTTTGACACAGACTCATTTTTCATACACCCAAACAGATCGAATTCTTTTTTCAACAATTTTTTCTTGTTTTTAACAATTTCTGCACCACCCACACACTTCATCTTTAATTTCTCCCATAAATCTCTGGAATCTTTGTAGTCAATTAATGATATAATATCATCCCTCACTGATTGATGTAATAAGGCAATGCATTTCTGTTCTGCAATGAAAGATTCTTGAGCAGTGTCAGTTAAATTTTCATAGTCAGTTCTTCTGATGTCAAAACCATTTCTCAAACTCTTCCAACTTTGGTAGGCGAATCCCTTAAGCCATTCCTCGAACCTACTTGCCCATCTATTGTATTCTTCTATGGCCATGAGCTTGGGCAGTTTGTTGTATGTGCCATATGCGTTATCCACGCTCAATGAGTCAGCAATGGCTTTCTTTGGATTCGAGTTAGGAGCAGTGTCGTTTGTGTTGCTTGAAGAAGCATCTCCTATGTTGCTGGTGTAAGCAAATATGTCACTGAAGGGATTGAGAAAATCGTCCCCCATTTTAGTGTACCTGTAACAATTTACAAACACTTAGACAATTTTCACTAGTTTAAAAAATTTCAAACAAAAGCACCTGGATCGAATGGTGATCCGGTCGAGTCACAATCCGAACGAGTGACACAAGTAAACAAATGTACTTCTTTAAGACGGTTATCCGATCGGGTGGTCGTTCGTTCGAGTGACACACTAAACTTTTGAAAGTTTGAACTTTTCAACCTTTCACCGCTCGGATGGTAATTCGACTGGGTGACAGGTTAACTTTTGCAAATGAAAACTAGTACTTCCAAATCCAATCCGATCGGATTACTGTCCGACCGGGTGGGATGATGAAGTAAGCTGATACACTTGAACAGTCAAAATCACACCACTTGGATGGTAATCCGAGTGAGTAACACTGATGATGTCAGCAAGCAACTAACAGGTACTGTCTAGTCCAATCCGTTCGGACAGCTGTCCGAGCGAGTGGATGACGTCAGTAAACATGAGCAGTTCAACATGGTTTTTGATGAATTTGATCTAGTTTTTTATTGAATCTGATTTTGAAACTTTGTAGGATTATACTTTGATTGATTGCGAATCGTTTGATACCAAATTTGTCAAATTTTAACCGTAAATTCTCGTTTAATTTTACGTTTTTCTGGTTTTAAGGTATAGAAGTGAAGGACAATGCAAAAAATGAGTAGAAAGTGAGAGAATTTGTCAAATTTCTGGTGAAATTTGACTCTAATCGGCAAGAATAGCTCAAATCCCGGTGAATTCGCTACCGTAGATCACGATTCAGCTCCCTGGAAACTCTGATACCACTTGTTGGTCCCTTCTATAGGATCTGTTCGTCAGGAACTTAGATGAATCGACTTTGACTTATGTGCGGAATCCATTTGATCAAATCACAGATGTACGACAAAGTATTCAACGCTTAAACGCAGTCTGATCTTTCTATTCAACTGTTATGAAAGTACAAAAGTGCCTGTAGAAGTCAGACAATGACAGAGTTCTCTCTACAGTCAAAAATTCTAAATGTCATACCCGGATGGGGCATTTATAGGCAAACTCAGGGATGAAATAGATGTTGTCCGACCGAGTGACTGTCCGCTCGGATGGCTATCCGGTCGGATGTCCATTCGATCGGATGACACAAGTCAGCCGACGGACATCATCTTTACATACAAAACCAATCCCTGAGCTGTCTTAACATACATACATAACACAATTGTTTCACAAATATACAAAATATGACTAACTACGGACGGAAGCTACAGACGTATGAACTAACAAAATAGTTTAAAACGGTGGCATAATGATAATGCCTACCGGATAATTGATGAAATGCCTAATGAGTTATAGAACATGTTGTGCATTTTATATAATTAAAGGTAGCTGACTTATGGAAGTCAAACTAACCAATGACGAAGTCGAATAGTAGTTTCGACAAAGAAAATACGTAAGGTGGAATAGTCGTGATTGTTAATGACTAATCTAACCACCTTGTGAATGATGACGATAGTTTGACGCTTAACGAGCTTGGTGGAGGCTTGGGAAAGAAGCGGGTCAAACGGATCGAGTATGTGGAAAAGAGCATAACCGGATGGAAGGTAAGTAAATGCTTACACCCTTTTTTTATATTCTTAATCTGTGGATTGAAAATGAATAGAGAAAAATCCGTAATTGAATTATGATGTTCCGACGTGAATAATATGAGTCGGAACAAGTGAAAATGATGAAAACCACAATGGTTGGTAAAAAGGGGTAAAATGGTAACAAAGTCATGGATGACGAACAAATACTGAGTTTTTGAAATGTTACCTTTTAGGGTATCTCATAATGAGAAAAATGGGTAAAATGGCAAATAGTCACGTGATTGACAAATGTAAGTTTAAGTTCAAAAGATACCCTAAGGCGTAAGCCGAAACGGGTTAAATGTGGAAGAAAAGAAAAAGAAGATCTTACGGTAAAGTCCGAAATGGGTCGGACGTGTGAAAGGGTAGTTAAAAAAACCATGCTTTGTTATAAATGTGAATGTTTGGTCATATAGGCCAAACGGGTCGAATGGCGGTGATAACACCATTCGACAATATCGACTAATGTTGGTTGTCAAGTCATATGTTCACAGGAATGAACCGGAAGTGGATAATTGCATCGCTATAAAGTAGAGGCTAATAAAAGCAAGGTATAAAACGAGTCTATATGTTGACCCGAGCCAGGTACGTATAAGTATGATTATAGTTAAACATACGATTTTGGTCAAATAAGTAGCGAAAGTCCTTCGTCGTAAAATGGGGGACTAAGTTAACCAAAGCGCCCTTGATGGGTAAATCGGGCAAAATACCCCCATGGGTTGTATAGCAATTTGTATATTGATTATGAAGTCCTTAGATATGTATAAATGTTATAGGCATAAACATTCGTGGGTTGAATGCCTAAAAATGGGTCATTTGCATAAAATGACTAACCGAAGGGTAAAATTTGGGATTTTGGGTTCCTTATGTTAAATCCACTACAAAAATAGTTGTGGTAAAGATAACTAGTTAATTAATATGGGAATGCGAAGTTCAAAAAGAAAAGAGCGATTTTGATGCTTAAATGCTTAAAAGTCCTCTAAACGGGTCAAAATAAATTAAGAAGTTAAATGTGATTAAGTGCTTAGAAAGATAAAAATAAGCCGGAGTATGTAAATGCGTACGCGAACCCCGAAATGGGAGCGAAAACGCTAATGCTTGATAAGCCCGAGATGGGCAGGAAGGTTTAGAAACGATTCTTGATAACATTCATGCAATGTAACTTAAAACTAAACGGGTCAAATAAGTGTAAAATGAGAATTAGAAGCCATTTGTTTATAAGTCAGGTTTTGATGCAAACGAAGATGGTAAATGAATCCATATTTTAATTATGGACGCATAGGAAAAAGAATCACGCAAAACGGACATCCAGACCAAAAGTTATGGTAATTATAAGTTTGAAAATTGGTTAAAAATGGAGCTGGGCATTTGCAGCACAAAGAAAACAAACATTCTGTCAAAATTGGGATGTCGCGCCACTCGACAGCGAAGGAAGTGGACCGTCGGCTCACACTACCATATTCGCAGCCCGCGACAACACTAGAGCAATCTCTCGTGGCCCGCGAGAGCTGCTTTAGTTGGCAAATTGTTTTAATTTGGTTGTTTAACTCATGGAACTTGATTTAATGCATTAATAAACTAATAAAACTAACTTTTATGTTGGTTTTGATTATAGGTAAACGTTATGAGGAATCGAATGAAGATCAAGCATTGTACAAGAACCGAACACATGAAAATGAAGGTTCCGCACGTTGTTTTGTCGTTATTTTTAAACGATGAATCCATACATATTAAGTTGGATTATTTTTAAATTGTAAAAGTTTTAATAAACCCGTATTTTTCAATGTATTTGTAATCATAATTACATGTTAGTTTCCTAAACTATACGAAAACCGTTAAAAAATAATAAGGGTCTTACAATTACCTTCTACGGTTTAAAGGTTTTCACATTTCACACGAATTGGGTTTCGACACCCCGCCAGTAGCGCACGTTATCCAAGTATAGTTCGAGGAAATGGGACTAGTACCCGCTTTAGGGGCTGACAATTTCATTGTTGTTGGCTATATGTAGGATCCTAAGTATAATGGTAGACATACCATACATCCGTTCCTAAGGTTTTGGCATTTTCATGTCACTCACATTGGGATAGTCGCCAGGATGGGCCATACCCCATTATTCTAAGGTTTCTAACATTTTCACGTTAGCCCAAGTTTATTTGGGCTTGTCCCCAGTTTATTTGGGCTTGTCCCTAGTTCGTTGGGCTTGCCCCCAGTTTATTTGGGCTTATCCCCAGTTTATTTGGGCTTATACCCAGTTTATTGGGCTCGTCTCAAGTAACTAATGATTCATTCAATTGCTATTTGGCTTAGTCCCAAGTTGTAAATTGTTACAGGTTCCTGAAGCCTTAAAAGTAAGGATCTTGGATCCTCAAACTTTAATTAATTTATGTGATTTATTGAAACAACAGTAAGTGTTAAGGATATTGATTCCTAACTTGGATTTACTGGTATGATTTATTATTTGTCCTTACTTCATTTTTTAATATTTATGTTACCCTCAACCTTTGAATTGAGGATATATGGTCCTTGTTCATATAATATTCAGCCCTTTAAGGAATTTGTTATGATAAACACTTGGTATTCTTTTTAACAACTTGTAAATTTCCAAGTTATATGGATTAAAGTTAATCAACACGAATCAACATAACGACATTTCAAATAAAGGACAAATACATAACACCAAAGATGGTCAAAAGATTAAGTTTTATTTATTTATAAAAACCCTTTTAAAGGTTGTCCAAATTGCTAACCCAAACATCTAACAACAATACATGGCCCGTTCGTTTAGGTTGGCAAAGGGTGTCCATACTTACGGTTCATAAAGTGCAGGAAATTAAAGACGAGGGGCATCAAAGGCTTCATCCTCCACAAACAGAAGGATCCATCCACCTTTGCTACCCCCTATTGTTCAAAGGATCATTGATCCTTAACTACTGTTTAATTACAAACCGTCATTGTTCAAAATAAAAACACCATAAACCACAACCACAACCACCACCAAATCCTAAAAATGGGTTCCAGCCACGTCTAAATTTTCCATCATCGTCCATTGTTGCAGCCTAAACCTTCGCTGCATCGTCCACCCTCGCTTCACCGCCTTTACCACTGCCACCAGCCGCTGCCACATCTAGAGGATCCTTTGTGCCACTCGGTCCAGCCTCCAGTGTCAGCATCTCCACAGGCTCTTCATCGTCGCCCAGCTCCTGCAACCTTTGCTTCCACCATGCAGTATCCCAGTCAGCCCTATCAGAGGTAGGATCAGCAGCTTCTTAGGCCATCTTCAGCTTGGTCTTCAGGATAACAATGGTAGCAAAGACTTTGGCATCCTCGGTGATCTCCATCCGCTCCTTATTGGCCTTCATCTCAGCAACCAGAACTTGTTTCTCCAGAGCTTTGTTTTCCTTCTCCAGGTGGGAGATCCTCTTGTCCTTTGCAGCAGACATGGTTTGGAGGTCCAGAAGACCCTATTCGGCTTCGGCTAGGCGTTTGCTTTGGATGGCTTGGATCTCAATAAGTTTCTTCAGATGTTAGGGATTATAATCAGAATCAATGATCCTTAAGTATTTGCAGAATTGAGGATCTGTGATCCTTACCTCGGAGATGAAGTCATGGATTTGTTGTTCAATGTGGGGAGCATCAATAGAGGGCTCGTTTGTCTTCCTCCTTTGGCTCCGGCCTTGGCTCTAGTGGTCGTGCCTTTGGCTTCTAGATGGCTTTGGCCTGCGGCCTGCTCTCTTTTGATGGACTAGGGAAAGATGATACCTTCAACATCTCCCATACCAAACCTGGTAGCAGACTTTGATGATGACTTGGCAGCACCTACATGAACAAAACATAGATAAGTATTCATATTCCATTTTTTATTAAATACTTACATACATATACATGGATACTTACTTGAAATGGTGTAGGAGGCTGATTTGGCTTCTTCTGAATCCTTGACCTTGGGATAAAATGTTCTAATAGTTGAGTCCAAATCTCAAAAAGCAGCAAGTCTATCAGGTGTGGCAGGAGTATCCGTCAAGGTAGCTAAGCTGGCAGCTGCACAAACAACAAAATTAAGGATCAGTTATCCTCTTTAGGAAGAAAGAAACTTTCTACGGTCCTGTCATAAGGATCCTCTATCCTACCCTTCAAGTTCCATTTCTTAGGAAGATGATTCCCATTGGGAATGGATTCTTTCCTGACGAAAAAGAACTGGTTTCTCCAGTTGGTGTCATTCTTAGTGGTCTTGAGGATTGGATGGGGATGCTGAGGCTTGGCCTTGAAAAGGAATCGATGGGATCAATGGCTGAAAAGGTTGTACAGATGGTTAAGCTCAATGAGACCAACGTTGATACCCTCTTTGGCTAAGATCTGTTCAAGGGTGTACAGAACCCTCCATAGCATAGGCATGCCCTGGCTATACGTCAAGCCAGTGAAGGTAAACAACCTCTGAGTGAAGGCTGAGAAAGGATATGAAAAACCAATCTGGAAAGGGGCAGCAAGAAAGCAAACCCATGTGGTGGATATACAATCACTTTTCAGTGAAGAATCGAAAGGCCTGAAAATAGTACCTTCGAGGAAATAGGGGTGCATTTGGTCAATATCTGGATCGGTGAAATGGTAGAACTCTTGGGAAGGTTCTTTCAAAAGATTTTGGCTTTTTGGGGAACTGTTTGGTTCTTGATCCTTACTTGGTGAACAACAGATCATTGTTTTGGTCATGGTGGATAATGAGAAGAAGAGGATCGAAAATGAAATTTGAAAGAAAGGGGGAGAGATGTTACCTAATGAGTCTTCGAATGAGGATTTAAATGGGAAAATCTTGAACTTAAATGGAGGATTTCATCCCTGTCTCTAACCTATTTATAATGATTATTGTTTCAGGTGATCGCAGCGCTAATGTCAGGGACTGTAACGGCTATATTCACTTGCAACGGCTACTCGAAAATTAATGAAATATGACATATCCGATTCGCATCCAACTAGTCATATTTGGGGGCAATTGTTAGGGATAGAATTTTAGCAATTGTGGATCATGTATCCTGAGTTGGCCTGGAACATGGATTCTTAGAAAATGGTGCAGGAAGACTAAGGATCACGGATCCTCGCTGTTATTCTAACTAGCTAACAAGTGTTTCCTATATCGTTTGGCCTTGTTTTGCAGGTACATTTCGAAGAGGACTAATTCTAACCGGGAATCAAGGGGAATATGCTTCTATTTCGAACACGTACATAGACTGCTGACCGTTAATGGGGAACGTGGATGCAAGGCTGAAATTTCGGATAGTTAGTTCCTAGGATTAGATAGATATTTTTGTGGGGTATTGAGCTTGATAGTTAACAAGTTTTTGGCAACACACACACTCGCATACACTCTCCCTCGAACTCAGCTCTCAAACACACTAGAAAGATCATTGTGACAAGCTCAATATCATCCAAAGTTGTAACCTTTATTGTTCAATATAGTTGGTGACCAGTAGTTTCCATCACCCGAGGTTTTTTATGCCGGAGATCATTTATTGATCATTTATTGAAATTTCTTATTATATAATTTCTCAACAATTTAAAGTAATATGACGAGTATAGGTCCAATGTTTTCCACCAGACTTGCCCTTCTCAACCTGAATAAAATACCCTCGCCCTATACGACGCGTAGGTACGATGTACTTCCAATGTTTGGCTGATGACCAATCACTGGCTTTAAATAAATTGGTCCTATAGGCGCCGTAGTATAGGGTTGACCTATACGGCATGTATAGCCCTATACGTCTCGTATAGGGCACCATGGGATGCCGAATCCCTATTTTAATTATATATCTGTGAAAGCACCGGATCGATGACGAACATCAACATTGCACTTGATTCAAGACATGAAGAACAATCATAAACATAAAAATAGAAAGATGTAGAAGATGAAACACTTTATTAATGAACCAGTCATCACAGATTACTAACCAAAAGAGTATACATCATCTAAAAGCTGGATTAGATCACAAAGATCTAAACCGAGCTTTCTCTCACTAATACATAGTTACTCTCCCTCTCTAAAAATGTGCACACGCTATTGAGAAATTCTTAGGGTTTGTGAGAAGTTGCACACAGCTGATCACCCAATTCTAACCTATACACTCATATATATAGGCTAGGGCAAAACCCTAAGTCCTGACCATCCATGTCCACAAATTCGGACCCCCATCAGACTTTATGTTGTCTGAATTTATTTAATAGACTCATACTATCCGAATTTAATCAATAATGTTTGACTTGAGCTTTGACTTTGTTACACAAAACTGATAAAGCACAGTTACCCAATGAGAGCTGTACTTACACTGATGATATTTTAAGAGATATTTGTATTTGTTATAATGAAAATGACTATTTTAGGAATGTATCTCTAGATAATGGTATGGCTAGATTTCAAATATTGAAACGCATAAAGCACAACTCTAGATGTATTGTATTTTCATTATACATTGACATTTGTAATGCTTTTGTTCAGTATATAAAATTTAGTTTAACTATCTTTTTATGTGACCTAGTAGATCAGACCTTAACCAAATCAAAAAAAATAATTCTATAACTATCGGCAAACGACCCCTAAAATTCATTCATCAATAAAAAAAAATTCCGGGTCTGCCACTGTGTTCAAGTCTTTTGAGTGTTAGTTTGTTCAAGGAAAAAAACAAGATTGCTTGATCATCAAGTTTATTAACCGAAATCCAAACTCAAGAGTGACATTCAGGCATGACTTTTGGATTATTTTTAATTTTTTTATTTTGCAGATCTTGGATGATTTTTAATTATTTTTGGTTGGAAACGTTTGAATAAATTTTGAATTATGTTAGTTAAATACACTCTGCTTCTCATAATATATATTTATTATAATTTTTAGTGGAAAATTTTTGTGAAAACTAGTAATTTTTCTTTATTTTGAGACAAGGGTATTGTTGTCATTTTCAATAAATTATATTCCATTCACTAGAATATAGACCCGTGTGATACACGGGTTTAAGGATATAAATTATATAACTTGATAATTTTGTATAAATCTTTTTAGCAATTTGTTCATATATACGATCAAGATAGATATCATATTCAGTTTTCTCAATCAAATATCGCAAATGTATGGTAGCCATACCAAATTTAACTATAACTAAAACCATTTCAATTAATAATTTTCAAACACATTTATTTAAATATGGGATTTTATTTGTCTTTCCAAATTATTTTGCATATTTCTATTTTTTTAGCTCACGAAACACATCTTATAAATATGTCTAATATTTTAAACAAGTGACTAATTAGGCTATAGGGTGTGGTCATGACCCTCATTACCACCATGACCCTCTACGTTAGCGTAATGTTACTCACCTCTAATCCATCATCCAAAACCACTACCATAAAGTATGGTTATGACCCAAACCACTATCCCCTGATTTATTTTAATTTATATGTGTGTAAAGAAAAAGAAAATAAAATCTTGAAAAATGCAAAAGAGGACCATGCTATGGTTTAATCCATACAAACCATGGTGAATCATGCAAGGGGGTGGTATAGCTTTCTATTCATATTCCTACGTGCCAAATCATGTCCCAACCATGACCCCCACACCCTTTAGCCTTATAAAACAATTATACTCACATCTTACTTTCCAATCTATTGTGGAGTTGTTAAGACGCTATGGATCCACGTTCGTTTTATGTTACTATTTTTTTACATTGCTTTGCTTTGTTATGATTTGATTTTGATTATATTTCTGTTATATATAACTTTTATATATTATTTTAACTTTTTATAGGTATATTTTGATATTATCAAATATAAAAACCATAATATCATAGTACTAATATCTAGATGAAGTCACGACTAGAAACAAAGTTCCATAGTTTGCTGCCTCCACTACCCCAACAAGTCGTATGTATGAAAATAATTTAGTTATGTAAATTTATACATACATTATTAAATTATATATTTTTTATCCTCAAACCTATGTAATACATATGTTTATAACCTAATCCTTAAACTCGTGTAATTCACAACAAAATTTTGAATAAAACTTATATCTAATGTAGACTAAAATACACATGTTGCAGCACTATATTCATAATTATAATTTTATGAAAGACACTATTTTAAAATTATATGAGAAAAACAAAATTTGTTAAAACTTAATTATAATAACTAAATAAGAAAAAGAAAAACAATTGCTGATTCAAGACCTTTTAATTTAATAATTGTGAAATACCAAAAAAGTTAAAACATCCAATAAAATAAAATAAATAAGAAATTATTTAAGTTTTAATGATAAAAAGTTACGATAAATAATAAAAATTTCGTTTAAGGATACCATCAATCCGATAAGAAATCTTGAAAAAAAAACTCACTACTATTTTTTATAGATTAAAGTGAAAAGATAAAAAAAACTAAAATTTAAATTTAAAAATAAAACCAAAACAAAATTTTAAATCATGAAAAATATAAGATAAAGGAAATTTTAAATGAAGATTGTATATAGATATAAACGTGATATTAAAAATTAAAAATTTAAATATATATAAAAATCAAAACAAATAAAAAATTAAATTTAACAAAATAAAAAATAGATTGTATGAGGTATTGCCATGTGGCATTAATTGTAGTCTTTTATTAGAATTTAGATTCGTCTTTTTTTGCATACGAAACAACACAATGTAATGTATTATTCCATTCCACCAAACATGACCATGAAATGGTAATGACCGGCCAATTTCATTCCCTTGCTCATTCCATTCATTCCTTTGCCTATTCTATTCACTCGTCCATTCTATTAGTTCATACCAAACAGACCCCAAGACAATATTATTATTAGGTTACAAAAACTGTAAAAATTCTTGTGACCTACAGACTATGGATCCAAATAAACGTACATAACCATCCATATTATTTATGAAGATTGAAACAGTAGTTCCATAAATGAGCTTCAATCGATAACCATCTCCTTTAAACACAGGTAGGAGAAGTTGATTTGTGTTAGTGTTTCCAGACGCCGTCACTCTCTTGTTTTTTCCTTTTTTTGTAACCTCACGGATCTTTTAAGCCAAGCTCTGATACCACAATGTTATTTGCGATATCAAGAAGCCAGAAAACAAGATATTTTATTCATTGCATAAAGCTGCTTATATAGAGCAGACTACAACGTAAACATGAAACAGTAAAAGCAAAGCGAACTGACTCCTACTGACCGGTAGTTTCCTGTAGACTAGGATGTACCATACTTATTCAAATACGTAAATAAAAACATATGCAAATACTTTTTGAATTATTCTCAGTAGAAACTGCAGTTCCATAAATTTTTTTGATTAAGAGGCGGGTACTACAACAAACGATAGGGCCGCAACTATCAGTCGACATGATAGTCCCTTAACCCCACTCCGGCCAGTGTGGTGTCTTAACCGTGCCCACGGCCTGGCATCAGAGTTTGGCATGGCTCTCCACGAGAAATTTCCAGCCCCCAGTGCCCCCGTTACCGGGACTGGTGGTTGCACCCTCCACAAGAGCCGAGGCTCTCTGGAGTAAATGCACTGTACTAGAAACTCGTGTTGGGATCAGGAGTCGAACCGGTGACCGGCCCTTTCCCCATCATTTCCTCTTCCCCCAAATGCAGCGGGTGGGGATCGAACCCGGGTCTCCAAGGAAACCCAAAGTCTTCTCCACCACTCCACTACAAGTGAGGGATTGCAGTTCCATAAATGAGCTTCAATCGATGGGAAGCAGTTCAATTTTGATCTCGGAAACGGTGGCCTCCTTAGTCCCTGCTCTCGGCACCAAAGTCACCAAAACATACTCATCCTCTTCAGCTTCAAGGTCCTCCAAAACTTCTGTGATCCCGTACGACGCCCCACTCGTAATAAACATCTTGTGGCCAGGCATATGCGGCACCTGCGCGAAAGTACCAACAAACTCGCTTGAGGTCGCGGTGGTCTGGATCCCATCGTCTACATCATTCACCAACACATCGAACTTGAAAAAGTTCTCACTGTTGAACTTGATCCCATTCAAAACCAACACTTCAGTAGCTTTCTCCTTTTCATCCTCACTCCTCGTTGTAGCTGGCCTCTTCACTAGAACGTTCACTCTGTTGTCTAACTTCACAGGAAACTCCGTCTCCTCCGCTTTCTTCACAGATCTAACCGACTTAAGTGCATGTATCCCATCCTTCTCATGTTTGGACGCTTTAACACGAGGAATCGGCGGACTCTCCAACCAGGGGATGCTTGATGCTTCGTACATGTATCCCATCCTTGTCATGTTTACACAGTCTCTATTGTAGACACGTACAAGCTCCTCGTTCTCGTCATAAAACACGTATGAGGAATTCTTCCAGTCAGTGGATCTTGGACCTTTGTTGCGGTTACCCTTCAAACCCATCCAGATATGCCACATGCGGTCGACATTAGCATGATGGACATAAAAAACCGGGTCATATCCAGCCGAGTAAAAGTTACCCAAGTCCTCGTGGTTGGCCATCGTAGGGTTACCCACCCATCTGTGCACGGCTGTATGAGCACCATTCTCTATGGAACCACCACACGTACTTACCTTTGGATTGGGATCACAACCGAAGAAGTCATCTGTCCTTTTGGTTCGGACCATCTGAGTGTGCAATGAAGACAGATTAATGCTTACCTGGTCTACACAAGGACGGCCATGTTCTTTATCATCAAACTGGAGATCAACTATAGCTGGAGAGGCGTGTGATACGTTGCGGTATGGGTCAAATAACGGGTTGGTTCGGAGATCATTGTCTGCGCCAGGGGCTTCGAACATGGCAGGAAGCATCATTCCCATGGGATTGTCCCAGTTCCAGTATGGTAAAGCGAATGATTGGTCGTTGATTAACTTACCCAAGATCCGCTCATAGAAATAGAGGTACCATCGGTGGAAAGGGTAGAAGATGGAGGAGAAGTGAACCTGTATTAAAAGACACTATGTTTAGTCCATAAATGTAAATAATTATAGTCTATGTTAGTTTATATAAATTTCTCGAGATAGCATAAATAAATACTCTTGCACAAACCCTAATCATTAGAATATCATTCACAATTCACGAACATAACATAGACATTCTCTTTCTCATTTCTCAATTACCTTGACTTCCACGTTTTGATTTTCACTCAGTTGTTGATGGTACGCGCCGTTGCAGTAAGCGCAATGGATCTTACCTTGTTGTTTCCAGCTGTGTGGATGATCATCGGGGAGAGCCTTCATGGCCGCGATTGCGGCTTTATACTTCTCGATGTACTCAGGAGTGACTTTGTGTGCAGGGCGTCGAACACGAAGTGCATTGAAGCTAGGCAAGACGTAAGGTTTTGGGAAAGCTGGTGAGGATGGAGGGCAACAAGCTACTCCTCTAACCACGTCATCGGGGTTTTTTATCAGTGAATTCGCAGGAACGCAGTCTGAAATGTCGTCTGGAGCTGTGACGGGGTATGCTAAGGCCGAGCCGATGTTGGTCATGTTCGCGGTGCCGTATAGACCGCCTAGCCCCAGGAGCAAGTTTCTCCGGTCTAGATTATTATTCTGCATGGGAAGTATGAGGTTTGGGGTTTCAGAGGTTTTAGGATGATCGTCTGAAGAAGCATTGCATGAGACTTTGAAGCGATAGGAAGGGGGTTTGGAAGATAAGGGTGAGAGAGGGGACAGAGAGGTGGTGGGAAAGGTGGACACGCAAAGAGAAGCCATTATCTTGGTTTAGTTGGTGCTCTCAGTTGTTGCTGAACACCTGAATATATAGAGAAATTTTAGGAAAAAATTTGGAGTTATTAGGGAGTGTTTGTAGGTGGGTTAAGTTCGAAGTTATTACTATGATCAACATATAATATTATGGCTTTTTTAAAATTTATGCTAGAGTGGATGTTTGAATGATAGGAGTTCCAGGAAATTTGGGTTCGGTTCTTAGCCAAATTAACAGGTTTTACAGATAATTTCACCGTCGTGTCTACGGGCGGGTGGCTTACCTGCCTACCTGGTTTTTCTCGGAATTGGTGGTGGACTCGGGTTACTCTCGAATTACTCCGTTTGGTCCAGCGGATTGCCTGAGAGTGTTCGGAATTAGTTTTGTTTGCCGTTCAAAAAATAAAATCAGTGGATGTTTGAAGGATCTTACAGTTTATAATTAATTCAATTCAGCAAAGATTTGTTTCTAAAATTTATGCTACATTGGATTGTTAAGGAATTTTATTATCATTTCTTATTTAATATAGCTTATGCCGTAAAAATATTACAACAATTTGATCTCCTTGTGTACTTTGACTATATAATTCCGATAGTGGACTTAACAGAACCTCGAAACCCTTTTATCGTTATGGCCTTAATTTATATATTATGTAAACATTAATTTATTGTTAAATTTTAAATATTTGATACTAGTGATGTTTTAAATTATCTAAATATTAATTTCCATTTATAAATTGTCTATTTTTTTCAAACGTTACTGTTCCAACAGCTATTTTTTTCAAACGGTTACCGTTCAATGGCTATTTTTTGTATAAATACAACAGTTGGTTTTACATCCCACATTTGCAACTCTTACTTTACAAATCACTACAACAACCAAACTAATTCGAAGAGCTGGGTGGTGGTTATAATCCAGGTGGTGCAGCCAGACTGTCAAACCATAGGCAACTGTCTCGTTTAGTTCTAACACTCAACCTGCTCCGTCAAACCCACCATCTACAACAATCTACCTGCCACCGACAGTATTCTATATCCACCACCTATAGCAGTCTACCCACCATCGGCAGCACTCTATCCACCTCCTGCAGTGAGGAAGCGAACTTGGTGTATGACTACACCATGACACAACTCCAATTTGATTGTGTGCGAATTGGGGGAGTAAAAAAAAACTTCAACACAAACCCTCATCCAACACAAGTCGCAGCTTGTTGGGCCGAAGGGTACGAAACCGACCAGGATGAGGAATACCTATCACCATTTGACGATGAACCATACCCTCCATCTCCCAACTCCGGACGCCTTCGTCAAGACGCGAGATCGGACGGTCGTTATAGCGATCGTGGTGTGTCATCTCCAGAGGGCAACCCGGATGGTTACTATTAGGGCTTTTGTGTGTTTAAATAGGATTTAATATTGTTGGTTTAATTAGATTTGTGTAATAGTTTACTTTTAGCTTTGTGTAATGGTTTAATTAGATTTGTGTAATAGTTAAATTTTAGGTTAATGTAATTTTTATGTAACTAGTTTAATATATTTTTTGTATAATATAATTATGTTTAATTTTTTTATTTTAAAAAAAACATAAGAATTCTTTTTTTTATTTAAATTAAAGTGGGGAAATGTGAGACGACACCGTATAATCTAATGAAAATTGGAAAAAGTTGAGTTGGCGCTGATAATTACGTAGACAATACCAATGAAGTAGCATTTAGAGGTTTATTTGGTGGATTTATATATCTAACTCACTCTCACTGGACCTAGCCTATCCAATAAGTTTGATCTAGATATGTGTAATGTCCCTTTAAGTTGCATCCAGGTGTTACTTGTAGAATTTTGCAATATGTTGTTGGGACTGTAAAACAGGAAATTTTGTATGCCAAGACAGCTTAAATCAATTTGACAAGTACACGGATAGCAAGTGGGCAAGTTATGTTGATGACAGGAAGAGTATATCCGCTAATGTGTTCCCCGAGCATCCCCAATAATGGGTTTTTGCTCCATTTTTTCTGCCCACGTGGCATTTTTTTTCATTCTTATTATTGTGGCATATGTTTTTTTGTTGTGTTTTTAGCATTTAGTTCTTCTACAAAAACGTTGAAAAACAATATTTTGTGGGCCCTTATGTACTATAAACATATAAATATATTATGGAGAGAGAATTAGTGGTGGGCCATGTTAACTTTCTTTTATAAAATATATGAAGAGGGTAATAAATTAATGACTAAATATAAGAAAAAGATAATGACGTGGCAGAGCTTTTTGTTTTCCTTATTGAGTTAGTTTTTAGTGTTTTTGAAGAATGGGTGTTTTTATGATGTGTCGGCTGACTAGGCATGTTTTTATACGTTTTTGTGTTTCCTTATTGTGGATGCTCTTTAGTAGTGATGTGGTCACTTGAAACTCAAAGAAACAACATATTGTTGCATTGTCTTGTGTAGAGGCTGGATATGTTACAACCACTGCTGCTACATGTCAAGTTGTTTGGTTACGAAGGATTCTTGAAGATATGGGTGTCATCATCACATACCCAGTAAATCTCACCAATAGCAAAACTAAGGTAGGGTCAGAGGAGGGTAAGATGTCGACAGCCTTACCTCTACCCCGTAGGAATAGAGAGGCGGCTTCCAATGAGAACGCCCCCCCCCCCCCCCGACAAATGCCGATTAGTGCATGTACCCCCTTGTCTTTCGGCCATCAACGTCACCACATGATACATAATTAACCATCCGCCTCTTTTAACGTTATTTTCACAAAATTAGTAAAATAACGTTAGAATTAGTGCACTTTCACTTTCACTTGAATATATGGGTGTAAAACAAGTAAATGCAACTACCATTTTTAGTGATAGCAAATCATCCTTTAATTTATCAAGGAATCTGAAACTTCGAAGTCGGTCCAAGCATATCAAACTCAAGTATCATTTTATTAAAGATGTTGTGGACCAAGAAAATGTGAAGCAAGCAAGTTATGGTACTTAGACCACCCGTAGTGGTAGAGAAAAATAATGCCCCCACCATGGGGCATTATCCGACACGTGGCATCCTAGTCAGCGTTGGGCATTATAGCAAAAGTGGCGTAATGGGGCATTATTCCAATAACGCCCCTTCCAATTATTAAACAAAAAAAAAAAAGCAAAGAGATGGGATTGGCTGGTCAAAGTTGCATAGGGTTTCTCCAAAGTTGTCAGACAAATGCCCACATTTGATTGGCTAAACAAACAAGTGCCAAAGTAACTATGTGCGTTATTATTAACACGCCAAACTTCATTTTTTTGATTTTTAAAAAAAAAACGCCCCATGTAATGGGGGAAGGGGCGTTTTTAGGCGTTTTTTTCAATTTTTTTTTAAAAAAACGCCCCACTACGGGCGGCCTAATGATTAATAGGTTGATGTCGTTACTAAGATTACTTTGGACATTTAATTGCAGGGAGCATTCACTATTCATTAGGTATGAACTACTCGTAAACACTAATAGTTTCTAGGGTTTAAATCAATAAAAACCTAATGTTCATTCTAAATTAATTATTAAAATTGTTGTACTATTTTAGAGATTTAGAAATACATACATATATATATATATGTAGGGGCTCATGCGAGAACCACCCTTATTGTGAGAACCTTGAGAACCAATGTGAACACAACCTAAAATAGCTAAAAAAACCTTAAAAAAACCTGACCCCCACCCCACCCCCACCCCCAAAAAACCTAAACCCCCCCCCCCCCCCCAAAAAAAAACCTAACACCCCCCCCCCCCCCAAGCTAAAATGCTAAAAACTAAACCCCCAAAAAACCTAAAAAAATCTTAAAAAATTTTTTTGAATTTTTTAATATTTTTTATGTTAAAATCGCTACTTTTAGAAGCAAAAAAAAAAAAAAAAATTTAATTTAAAAAAAAAAATTTTTTTTTTTTTTGCTTCGAAAAGTAGCGATTTTTTTATAAAAAATTCAAAAAAATTCAAAAAAAAAATTTTGTGTGATTTTTAGCTATTTTTAGGCATTTTTGGTGTGTTCACATTTGTTCTCGCGGTTCTCACAATAAGAGGTGGTTCTCGCATGATCTTCTCCCTATATATATATATATAGGGAGGGGTTCATGCGAGAACTCCATTTATTGTGAGAACCATGAGAACCAATGTGAACACAACCTAAAATAGCTAAAAAAACCTAAAAACAACCTAACCCCCACCCCCCCCCCCCCCCCAAAACCTAACACCCCCCCCCCCCCCCAAGCTAACCCCCCCGCCAACCAAAAACCTAAAGCCCCCTCCCCCACCCCCCAAAAACCTAAACCCCCCCCCCCCCAAGCTAAAATGCTAAAAACTAAACCCCAAAAAAACCTAAAAAAATCTTAAAAAATCAAAAAAAAAAATTGGTGTGATTTTTAGCTATTTTTAGGCATTTTTGGTTGTGTTCACATTGGTTCTCGCAATAAGAGGTGGTTCTCGCATGATCTTCTCTCTCTCTCTCTCTCTATATATATATATATATAGGACAAAGATCCGTTAGGAACCACCTCTTATTGCGAGAACCGCGAGAACCAATGTGAACACAACCAAAAATGCCTAAAAATAGCTAAAAATCACACAAAAAAAAAATTTTATGTTTTTTATAAAAAAATCGCTACTTTTCGAAGCAAAAAAAAAATTTCTTTTTTTTAAATTTAGATTTTTTTTATTTTTTTATATTTTTTTTAAATTTTTTTAGGTTTTTTGGGGGTTTAGTTTTTAGCATTTTAGCTTGAGGGGGGAGGGGTTGGTGGGGGGGTTAGGTTTTTTGGGGGTTTTAGTTTTTAGCATTTAGCTTGGGGGGGTTAGGTTTTTTTGGGGGAGGGGGGTTAGGTTTTTTTAGCTATTTTAGGTTGTGCTCACATTGGTTCTCGCGGTTCTCGCAATAAGGGTGGTTCTCGCATGAACCTTACCCTGTATATATATATATATATAGGCCAGTTATCATACAATATGCCTAATCATACATTATGTACGCTATAACCACACCCGTCAGATCATCTCATTTAAACCCCGTGCTTAACTATTAAATTAATCAAATAAAAATATATATATGAAACCGCAAAGGTTAAAATCGTCCATTACGAAATCAAAAACCCCTGATAATCAGCAAACAAAAACTCACAATCATACCGTAAGATTCTTATTCAAAATCGTATTCGAAAATCCAACAAGTAATCAAAAATCGATCTATTCTTATTCACCAACTCCTTCTACGATTTCATTATCTGCTGATTTTGGAAGTTTAGAACTGAAACAAATCGATAGACCGTCTATCGAAGAAGATGATGCAGGATAAAAATTATAAAATATGCGAAATACATATCAAACGTGCGAAAAAACATTGCAGACAAAAGGAAATGTTGTGTTTTTTTAAACTGTGCGAAATCATATATTATAACATGCAATTTAAAAAAAGGTAATAATGTTTAAGATGTCTTATAGTGTGCGAGTTCATGATTTAAACACATGCGATTTCAAAAAAAGTTAATAATGTTTGAGATTTCTTATAGTTTGCGAATTCATGATATATACATATGCGATTTCAAAAAAAGGTTAATAATGTTTAAGATTTCTTATAGTTTGCGAATTCGTTTTCGAATCATAAGCGAATTTGAAAAAAAAATGCTGCTAATACTTTCATGTAACTTTGTACTAAAATGAAAAAAAAATATGAATTAATAACTAAAATAAATAAAAATTAACTATTTTATATAAAAAATGAATTTATTACCGATGTGACTGTAATTTGACATGTAATGATCAATTTTACCATAAATACTACTGAACTTACCACCCTACCTACATAATAAATTTACTATTTTAATATAAAAAACTCAGAGATAACTACCTTCCATATTAAGATATAGAACACGAAAACACACCCACAAAAATGGCATCTGAAGATTCAGAAAAAATAAAAAACATTGCAATAAAGGAACTATTGTCAACTCGCACGTTGACAGAAATAAGCACTGATGTCACCTCTTCTCATTTGATTCTTGATGTGCAGAGGAAGATTCTTGAAGAAATCAAGAAAAATCAAGAAATGTGGGAGAGACTACTTGAAGAACCACCATCAAGCTTCAGAGACGCAGCTTTGGATCACATAAAGGAACAGCCTCGAGCTGATGCCTTAGCCTTCTCTTTCCTGAAAGATGCTCTAAACACTGTGAAGGAGAAGATGGAGTTCAGCTCGGTTGAACGTGACAAAATCTTTGCTTCAAGTAACTAAATTTATGTTTAATAGTTTTATGGTTTTAGCTGTGTAAGACAATAACAACTACTTTATATTTATGTTTTGGGTAGATGTTTTGAATATATCTTATGCTTCATTATAAAATAAATCGCATGAATGATTTAGACATCTTTGTCACAAAAAAACATAAAAGATAACTCAAAATCGCATGTACTAAAATGAAAACAAAGTGAAAATCGCATGTATCCTACTTATATACTGACGCATATGAAATCGCATGTTTACAAGCTAAATCACATGATTATATGAAAAAACTCATATGTATGAAATCGCATGTTTGCCTTGTAAAATCGCATGTATATGAAAAAAAAATTAATCTTCCTCATCTGAAACCTCCTCCCACTGATCTTCTTCTTCGGTGCCATCATCACTACTTCCACTATAATCTTCAAACTCATCTTCCTCTTCATCGTTTTCGACCTCGTTGGCTTTGTGTCTGGGATCTTTTTCAATCTGGACTCCCTTCATCTTCTTTTGTTGTTTGCCTTTCAGTATCTCGCAAGTCCGAATATCAAGACCTTTTTCGTTGCATACACTACATGTCCTTGACCTTTTACCTTTGCGGCTGATCATTTGTTCCTTCTTCTATTTAATCCTTTTATGCGAACCATGACCTTTGTTTCTTATACTAGCCGGCACACGGACAGTAGGAGGTGCATTAGTTACTGGTTGTTGGTAACCAATCAACTTTGAAAACCGGTCAAACTTTGGATCAAGCTGCTTGGTTATACGACTCTGATCAACTCTCTCTTTAAGCTGCTTCATTTGATCCCTCACTAAAACAAGTTGATCAAGGTCGGAAATCAAATTGCTAACCAAATACTCCCCTGTGTAGATGATTTCACGAGCAATCTGTTTAGCCTTGTGTTGCTCATCCTTATCACCCACATTTACATCGAACGTCACGTTTAATTCATTCGAGACCACATCCTTTGTCCATCTCTTCATAACATATTTGTTTGGTATTTTTTAACACCAAACATCTTGAAAATAAAATAGATGTGTTTACATAGCAGCCCATACTGCTCAAAACGCAAACAGCTACACTGTGAAGTTACATCATTTTCAAGATTTTCAACCACACCTAAGAAAACCAAATATATAAATATATATATATATATATATATATATATATATATATTAAAAATTAAAATCGCATGTGTAAATTAACAATTTCGCATGTCTAAAAAATCATTTAATTGTATTAATTTAAAATTGCATGTGTACATCAAAATCGCATAGTGAAAAATCATGTTCTGAATGAAATTTGCATGTAGGTTTTCAAAATCGCATGTTTTAAATATATATATGCTATAATACCTCTAATAACCCATCTCCATGAGCTTTAAAGTCTTTTAACGATATCCTGATCTGTGGACCCTCGATTTTGGTGTCCTTGGCAGACATTCGGTAATAGTTCCATATATCTCTATTTGCTGATCAAAGAATATAGACCTGGTGTATATCTTAGCAGCATCTTTTTCCAAAGTAGTTTGGCTCCAATCATTAGGCTCAGTATATCTTGAAATATGATCATTCTTTCTGTGATTGAACCTTTGGACATCCATTGCACGTCAAAATGATTCATAAACTCTACAAGAGTGAGTTGTGAATTTGCCACCTGGCAAAAAAAATGATTCTCGCTCTCTGATCTCGAAGTTGTTCGCATTAGACCAGACATGGGCTCATGCCGGTAAAAAGCCAGAATCCACTTGTATCTCATCGAAAACATATCATCAATCCATTTGTTTTCAGTGAGACCGTACTCAATCATCACCAACTTCCACTGTCTCCTGAATTCTTCAGGCTCAACTGTAACAACCATAATTTTATTTAGCGATTTCCGTAAATAATCACAAATTACTGAGTATTTATATTTAAACATTCATGCTCAAATACGGGTTTATTAAAACTTTTCTAAACTTGAAAGCAAAACAACATAATGTAATTTAATTCATCGTTTTAGAATAACGACGAAACAACTTGCGGAAGCTTCATTTAACGTGTGTTCGGTTCTTGCTCGACGCTTAATCTTCATCCGGGACTCTCGACATTCACCTATGATCAATACCATCTTAAATGTTAGTATTGATAGTTTAAATAACGGTACAAGACAAGATAAATGATAATGGGAGGAAATCCCAAACATTAATCTATTGATCCCAAAAACAAGGACTTCAAACTAGCCTCTACTTACGGTAGCCACCGTAAGCTACGGTGGCCTCTGTTTTAAAATACCCCCACCGTAAGGCAGGAGGTAACTATCGTAAAGATTTCAGCCCCACCATAACTTACAGTGGGCACCGTAAGTTACGGTGGTCCCTGTATCAGACATTTCCATTTTTTTTTTTTGCCGTTTGAAACGAAAACTTCCGTATCTTTCAATCCGCATATCCGTTTGACCTCTCGTTTCTTCCTACATGATCGTAATTTGACTCTCCATCTCATGGAGTTTAAATCCAACATTCAAACTAATAAAATCCTAAATTTTTAAGCATGCGGCTTATTATTAAAAATCCACATTTTGACCCGATGGTATTTAGGACCTCCAAACTTGTTTCTAGTTAATCATAAATCATAGACCAAGGTATTTAACTCAAAATATCTATCTTGGATTCATAAGTTTTGTGAATTACGCGGCAAATACCCAAGTTACGTGTGTAATTCATTTTGACCCGTTTAGAAAATCTTTATGCATTTTGGTCCAAAACTAGCTCCTTTCTTTTCAATACTTCGTAATGCCACATCTAAATATCTGCTTATGTTCCACCACAACTATCTTTGTGGTTGATTTAGCATAACTAACCTATTATCCCACATTTGCCCATCGGTTGGTCATTTTACGCAAATGACCATTTTTGTGCATTTGACTCACAAATGTATATTCCTATAACTTTTATTCATATTTAATGATTCCATAATCTTAATGCAAGTTCCTAAACAACCCATGCCCAATTTACCCTTCAAGGGCGTTTTAGTCAACATTAGCCCCTCACTTACTATGAAGGGCTTTTGCTACATATTTGGCCATGAAGTACGTTATCCACAACCATATTTACACATACCTGGCTCGGGTTAACTTATTGACCCGTTTTGGATACCTTGCCTCTATAATATGCTAATTTGTAGCGCTTTAATCCATAAACCATTATTACCCTGTAAGCATAAGACTTGACACGTACTTATTAGTCGTCACTTGTCAACTGGCACTAAAAGTCACCCTTTGACCCGTTTGGTCTAAAGGACCAAACATTTTGCATTTGAATTTAGAATGGTATATATATATATATACCATCTCGTTATTTAACCCATTTCGGCTTACGCCGTAGGGTATCTTATAACTTTTCTTATATTTATCGGCACCCGACTAAATTACCATTTTATCCCTATCCTTATTATGAGTTACCCCATACGGTAACATCTCAAGATTCATTGTATGCTTGTCATTTACGGCTATATTACCATTTACCCATATTTACCATTCATCATGGTTTTTATCAATTTTGTGTATGTCCCGACTCGTAACATTTGCATCGGGAATCCATATTTTCCAATATTGTTTTTATCGAGTTTAAAACTTATAGAATAAATAAGTATTCTACAAAATGGTGTAAGTTTCACTTACCTTGCATCCGGTTATTGCTCTTTTCGCGTACCCGATCCGTTTGACCCGTTTCTTTCCCAAGCCTCCATCTAGCTTGTCAAGAGTCAAACTATCATCATAATTCGTAAGACGGTTAGATTAGTCATCATTATTATGGTTATTTCATCTTACGGATTTTATGTCGAAACTTCTATTCTACTTCATCATTGGTTAGTTTGACTTTCTAAAATTAACTACCTTTAATCTTATAATATGCACAATCAAGGCAAATCAATATTATGATTAGAAATCGTTTTATCCCATATCTTATGTAATTAGTCAAGTTAGCTAATTACGTGTTTCTTTCATAATTCCATCTTTTCATACAAAACCCAATTCATGGTAATTATAATTCATGTACCCAAACACCTAAATTGTTCAAGTACTATATCTTTACTATCTAATATGATGATTCTAATCACAAATTAGACACTAACATCATCATATTATAAAAACCCATTTCAAGTCATGTATGATCAACACTCAAACTTGCAAATTGTTCAAGTATCTTGTTTCTACTATCAACTATGATGATTTTAAACATGTGTATATCTTCATCTTCACTACATAATCAAAACTCACTTGTCTAAAAGTGGTAAATCGTCAAATTACTCAAATCATAGCAATTTTACTTCAATTTTCTACTTCGGGTTTGTTCCTAAGCAATCACACTTCATAAATTCGGCCATAGCCTCTACGATTCATGCATAGATCGCATCATGCAAAGGTGACAAATTTTCACAACTTCATGAATGTTAGAAATTCGACATACCTTATGATCCCCTTGACTTGGTGATCGTTTCTATGTATTCAAATCTGGATTTGGCCTTCGATTGATCCTCCAATTTGAAGGTTTTGTTGAGTTTTTGGGTTAGCTCCCATGGAGCTTGTCTCCTAATCATATCACGCACGCACACACACAAGAGTGTGTGTGTTGTGTTTTGTTTTTAAGTTTATAATTCCATTTGCAAGATACCCGGCTTTGGTCCCTCGTGTTTGGTTAGTTATTAATTAGGTCACAACCTAATTATTTTCAACAATATTCCCACTTATTAACTGGGTTTAATATTCCCAGTTAATTTAGCGGGTTTGGGAATATTTATGACTAAGTTTATTTTACGTCCCGTTAACTCAGGCCTTTTATAAACTTTATTTTCCTTAGAAGCATTTATGCATGTTTTATTATATATTAGGTTTATCTATTTAAATCCTAATATTTACCGGGTTACTTTTACCGCTAACGGTATTTTACCCGTCTTTTAGTATTTATGGGGTTTGATTACCAAACCCGTTTTCGGGGTGTTACAAGTCTACCCCCCTTAAAGAGGTTTCGTCCCCGAAACCTTTCTCACGTACTTTACTAGATTAGATCATTCGAACCTTAGCTTCGGTGATCGCTTGAGCATTGCTCGCACATAATACCCTTACCAGGGAAGTAGGGTACTGTGCTTTTGGTTTCAAAGCGTATACGCCTTTTATGTGTATGGCCTAGCGGGCCGATACTTTCATTTTATATTTCTTATTCTGGTCCTTTATTTGACCGAGCTATCATCTGATCACTCAGTTATATTTATTTTCAACATGCTTACTCCAAGCTAATCTTATATCGACAAGTGCTTGTATAAGTCGTAACACTAATCTGACTTTGAAAGGATTTACCGACTAGACTGATTAGTCACCGTCATTTTACTCCCTGTCATTAGGGTATATTTTATTGCCAACCCGGCCTTTTTACGATCTCTTCGCTTTTAACCCATTTAGTTAACTTAGCGAAACCCATCGCTTTTATACGAACTTTATCTCCGGTTATTATTTTACGTCGGAGGTTACAACCAGTTTCCTCGTCTTATACTATTGACCCGTAGGTTATTTCACTTAGCCTCGTAGGCTATTTCTTTAAATTTTCACCTTTTTGCCTTTTTAAGGTGAAACCCCCGACAATTCGTGTCTTTCTATCTGTGACCCAAAGGTCTTCTTGGTCTCGCAGACCTTAGCCTCATTTATAATCTCGTAGGTTATGATAATCCCGTAGATCATCTTTTATTCAAGTCTTTATTCAAATGTATATATGTACATATATAGCTCCAAGGCACCCCTTGTTATATTTGGAACCATTTATTTTCGCTTTTGAGCTTTAGTTGACCTTGACCGTGTTCTAAGGCTTCATTCGTTTACTTTCGGACTAATCTTCCGACTTTATGACTCCTTACATTATTTTCACATCGGTTTGTTTTACGCTCACCGTTTCCCGGTTCATAATTATACTTCTTTACAACCCATTAATCGGGTTCTTTTATCTTAATGTTTCTAACGCCTATAATCCTTTGCATAGGTTTATTAATATTTCTCACTTTCATTTACTCGGTTCGTGCGTACTTATTTTAGCAAGCGTTGTCCTTTATTAAATTCGTTTGACTTGTCGCGTGAAAATTCATCACTTATGAATGTCAAACTTCATTCTTTGTTCGACCTGTTCAACTTTAAAATAGTTGAATGTAAATTTATCAAAATTTCTATTTGCAGTGTCTTATCGTCTTTTAGTCATAACTCGAAACCCGAGTCTTTTGACTTTCCATCCGAATTTCCGTTTCTCGGTCTACTCAGTTTAACTCCTTACCCATCAACTGGGTGTTTTACCGAAGTCGTTATTATTGCAACCCTTCCGGTATGCATTAAGACTTCGTTTCACTTTTATATTCCGACTTTTTCCTCAGGTTTGGCGTTTTACAAAAACGGCCCGTTAAGAGTCATATTTGCATTCTCCGGGTTCGAGTGCAAGTACACCCCCTCCCAATGCCTATCTTACTCATTTTACATATTTGCATTTTCCGGGTTCGAGTGTAAGTACACTCTCTCCCAATGTATATCTTAGTTATTTTACATTAATCTTTGTCCCCTTCTCTCGGACACATTATCCTAATGTAATACGCTTCCCTCACCCGGCTATGCGCTTACATTATTATCAAGTATTTTGCTCTTTTGATTCATTTGGGTACTTTTAATTTGTCCCATTCACCCCGTCCTTACTACATCAGATGTAAATGTGTCCGCTATAAGAAGCTCATGGTATCATATGCCACTACTTACTTGGCCAGAGTAAGCGATTAACACATGACACACACGACCCTTTTATAGTTTTCACATTACGCCCTATGTAAGTAACGCCTCTATTTAGTTTTCTTGGAAATAATATCCTGGATAGGTATTCTATTCAGGTTTTCCAAGTTTCTGGTTTACATATGCAACAATCATTCTCTACATGTTTGTTGCATATTGCTATTTGTGCGATTATATTTAAAATCGCGCATCTGGTAATGTTTGCCCCGACGGGCGTTCTTCGCCATTAACCTTGTTCACGGTCGTTACGCGATTTAGTCCTTGGTAAGCATGCTCCTCTTGTCATACTTCGGACCATTCCTCTATCATATCTGTAATTTGTTTAACCCTTGTCATCTTTAAATGAAAGTGTCCTTCAATTAAAACATTCACAAAAGTTAGCCATGTCAACTTTACTAAAAGCCCGTATCATAATACAAGGCTTTTCTACCATATGTGTCAATGCACGAAATTTTGTTAGCTATATCTATCATTTGATTGGGGTAACGTGTATTACACGGTAACCCTATGCGCTGTTTACAACACTTTAATACACTAAACCATTAACATACATGCACTTACCGGATTTGCGATCAAGCCTCGAACCGAACACATTTGTCAACAACCTTGAGCTCTGATTACCAACTTGTAACAACCATAATTTTATTTAGCGATTTCCGTAAATAATCACAAATTACTGAGTATTTATATTTAAACATTCATGCTCAAATACGGGTTTATTAAAACTTTTCTAAACTTGAAAGCAAAACAACATAATGTAATTTAATTCATTGATTTAGAATAACGACGAAACAAATTGCGGAAGCTTCATTTAACGTGTGTTCGGTTCTTGCTCGACGCTTGATCTTCATCCGGGACTCTCGACATTCACCTATGATCAATACCAGCTTAAATGTTAGTATTGATAGTTTAAATAACGGTACAAGACAAGATAAATGATAACGGGAGGAAATCCCCAACATTAATCTCTTGATCCCAAAAACAAGGACTTCAAACTGGCCTCCACCGTAGCTTACGGTAGCCACCGTAAGCTAAGGTGGCCTCTGTTTTAAAATACCCCCACCGTAAGGTAGGAAGTAACTATCGTAAAGATTTCAGCCCCACCGGTGGTCCCTGTATCAGACCTTTCCATTTTTTTTGTCGTTTGAAACGAAAACTTCCGTATCTTTCAATCCGCATATCTGTTTGACCTCCCGTTTCTTCCTACATGATCGTAATTTGACTCTCCATCTCATGGATTTTAAATCCAACATTCAAACTAATAAAATCCTAAATTTTTAAGCATGCGGCTTATTTTTAAAAATCCACATTTTGACCCATTGGTATTTAAGACCTCCAAATTTGTTTCTACTTAATCATAAATCATAGACCAAGGTATTTAACTCAAAATATCTATCTTGGATTCATAATTTTTGTGAATTACGCAGTAAATACGCAAGTTACACGCGTAATTCATTTTGACCCGTTTAGAAGATCTTTTATGCATTTTGGTCCAAAACTAGCTCCTTTCTTTTCAATACTTCGTAATACCACATCTAAATATCTGCTTATGTTCCACCACAACTATCTTTGTGGTGGATTTAGCATAACTAACCTATTATCCCACATTTACCCATCGGTTGGTCATTTTACGCAAATGACCATTTTTGTGCATTTGACCCACAAATGTATATTCCTATAACTTTTATTCATAATTAATGATTCCATAATCTTAATGCAAGTTCCTAAACAACCCCTATGGGTTGTTTGCCCAATTTACCCTTCAAGGGCGTTTTAGTCAACATTAGCCCCTCACTTACTATGAAGGGCTTTTGCTACATATTTGGCCATGAAGTACGTTATCCACAACCATATTTACACATACCTGGCTCGGGTTAACTTATTGACCCATTTCGATACCTTGCCTCTATAATATGCTAATTTGTAGCGCTTTAATCCATAAACCATTATTACCCTGTAAGCATAAGACTTGACACGTACTTATTAGTTGTCACTTGTCAACTGGCACTAAAAGTCACCCTTTGACCCGTTTGGTCTAAACGACCAAACATTTTGCATTTGAATTTAGAATGGTGTATATATATATACCATCTCGTTATTTAACCCATTTCGGCTTACGCCGTAGGGTATCTTATAACTTTTACTTATATTTATCGGCACCCGACTAAATTACCATTTTATCCCTATCCTTATTATGAGTTACCACATACGGTAACATCTCAAGATTCATTGTATGCTTGTCATTTACGGCTATATTACCATTTACCCATATTTACCATTCATCATGGTTTTTATCAATTTTGTGTATGTCCCGACTCGTATCATTTGCATCGGGAATCCATATTTTCCAATATTGTTTTTATCGAGTTTAAAACTTATAGAATAAATAAGTATTCTACAAAATGGTGTAAGTGTCACTTACCTTGCATCCGGTTATTGCTCTTTTCGCGTACCCGATCCGTTTGACCCGCTTCTTTCCCAAGCCTCCATCTAGCTTGTCAAGAGTCAAACTATTATCCTAATTCGTAAGACGGTTAGATTAGTCATCATTATTATGGCTATTTCATCTTACGGATTTTATGTCGAAACTTCTATTCTACTTCATCATTGGTTAGTTTGACTTTCTAAAATCAACTACCTTTAATCATATAATATGCACAATCAAGGCAAATCAATATTATGATTAGAAATTGTTTTATCCCATATCTTATGTAATTAGTCAAGTTAGCTAATTACGTGTTTCTTTCATAATTCCATCTTTTCATACAAAACCCAATTCATGGTAATTATGATTCATGTACCCAAACACCTAAATTGTTCAAGTACTATATCTTTACTATCTAATATGATGATTCTAATCACAAATTAGGCACTAACATCATCATATTATAAAAACCCATTTCAAGTCATGTATGATCAACACACAAACTTGCAAATTGTTCAAGTATCTTGTTTCTACTATCAACTGTGATGATTTTAAACATGTGTATATCATCATCTTCACTACATAATCAAAACCCACTTGTCTAAAAGTGGTGAATCATCAAATTACTCAAAGCATAGCAATTTTACTTCAATTTTCTACTTAGGGTTTGTTCCTAAGCAATCACACTTCATAAATTCGGCCATAGCCTTTACGATTCATGCATAGATCGCATCATGCAAAGGTAACAAATTTTCACAACTTCATGAATGTTAGAAATTCGACATACCTTACGATCCCCTTGACTTGGTGATCGTTTCTATGTATTCAAATCTGGATTTGGCCTTTGATTGATCCTCCAATTTGAAGGTTTTGTTGAGTTTTAGGGTTAGCTCCCATGGAGCTTGTCTCCTGATCATCTCACGCACGCACACACACAAGAGTGTGTGTGTGTGTTGTGTTTTGTTTTTAAGTTTATAATTCCATTTGCAAGATACCCGGCTTTGGTCCCTCATGTTTGGTTAGTTATTAATTAGGTCACAACCTAATTATTTTCAACAATATTCCCACTTATTAACTAGGTTTAATATTCCTAGTTAATTTAGCGGGTTCGGGAATGTTTATGACTAAGTTTATTTTAGGTCCCGTTAACTCGGGCCTTTTATAAACTTTATTTTCCTTAGAAGCATTTATTCATGTTTTATTAAATATTAGGTTTATCTATTTAAATCCTAATATTTAACGGGTTACTTTTACCGCTAACGGTATTTTACCCGTCTTTTAGTATTTACGGGGTTTGATTACCAAACCCGTTTTCGGGGTGTTACATCAATGGCATCAGTCCATACAATATCGCACATCCTCCTTTTAAACTCGTCATTATTGCACAACTCGTGTCAAACCTATACCGATAAATGCTTTTTATATCAGCCTATAACAAAATCTATATTATAAGAAAAACGCTAACGAAAGACAATATAGCATGCTATACCTTATCTGCCACTTTTTTCATTATGTGCCACATGCACAATCTGTGTCTGCTGGTAGAAAAAACCTCCTCAATAGCCTGTTTCATAGCAGGGTCTTGGTCCGTCACTACAACCTTTGGCTGTCGACCAAATGACTTTACGAATGAATTCAGAAGCCATTTATAGGATTCAATGTTCTCCGATGCCAACAACCTAGCTCCAAGAGTTACATTTCGACAGTGGTTGTCAATCCCAGTGAACGGAACAAACACCATCTTGTACCTGAACAAACACATGCGAAATACACATTGTAACATGAGAAATGGACAAAATATCACATGCAAAAATATACAGTACAACATGCGATATATTCAACACCTACTCTTCTATGTATATTAACATGCGATATTGCAAAGTTTAGGAAATCATATAACATGCGAAAATAAATAAAAACCATTTTATGTAACACTTACCTGTTTGTCTTGAAAGTTGCATCGAACGATATCACATCCCCGAACTCCATAAACTTATGCTTACATAACCCATCGGCCCAGAACAAACCAGTTAACCGTTTGTCTTCATCGACAGAATATTCAAACGAATAATCAATTAAATACTGTTTTTTTTTCGGTCAACCTATTAATAACCATTTCAGCGTCATATTCTCCTATATAGCTGTTAATTCGATTCCTAAAATTTTTGCAATCATCAACCATGGCGCCAACGTTCTCGAACCACCGTAACGTTTCCTCATTATATGGAAAGCTTTGACAGGACCAAGGTTGAAAGTGCCTAGTTGTGGAGCTACAAAAGCAAAGCAACAAAAGCATTGTTTGAAAAGATAGAGAGTCATGATCTGGAGCTACAAAAGCAAAGCAAGACGACTGGTTTTTCACATCAACAGAATGTTGGCTTGTACTACAAAGGCAGTGTATCTTTAGAGAAAGGTGTTAGTTCACCAAAGACAGCCTTCAGTGGTGAGAAGATGAAAGAACCACAAACAACTTCACCAAGTTACCATTCTGGATATCATTCATCTTCAAAATCAAGTTCTGATGAAGCTGGGGAGATCCTGTGCAACATCGCTCTCAAACTGAAGAATTCTCCATCGATGAGCATCAATGCAGCTAAGCAGCAAATGAGTTTCCTTGCAACCATTCTGGAATCATATGAAGGTCTTGTAGCTGGTAAAATTGGAAACTCCGAATTGACCAAAGAAGACTACGACCAGATTGATCCAGAAGAGATGGAGCTCATTGACATCCGTTGGTGCTTAGCAAGTTGCATCCGAAGAGCGCAGAGGTATATGGAGATTACTGGGAAACAATCTCTTGGAGGTGCATCAACAAAGCTTGGATTCGACAAATCTAAAGTGACTTGCTTCAAATGTAAGCAGAAAGGTCATTTCAAGAGAGAATGCACTAATTTTGCAGTTGGTGGAAATGAACATCCGTTCAATGATGATTACTACCGAAAGGCAATCTACCATCGAAGCAGAGAAGAGCCAAAGATGATTGAAGATAAACCCAAATCGAGAGCTTGTTTTGTAATTCAAGATGATGAAGGTTTTGATTGGTCCGAGATATGTCCAGAAGAAGATTGTTTGGAGAATGTTCGAAAAAACAGCTCATGGCAAAGCTATAACAGAGGAAAGAAAGTTTGTTTTTGTTGCTGAGATTAAAGATGAAAACAAAGACAAAGATACAGCCGAGATCAAAGTGAAAACCAGAGAAGAGATTCTGAGAGAAAAGACCTACAAAGAAAGAAACATTGTGTTGAACAGAATGGATGAAATGCATGAAGAGTATGAGAGTGCAGTGAGCAACAGAAGATGGGATAAAAAGAGAGAGTGTTACTTCAACAGAGAAGGTGAACCAGTTGTTCCAAAGAAAGACATAATCTTTGATGATGTTCTTCTCATAATTCCTTTGAGAGCCGAATACTATAGAAATGTGATGAAAGATGACACATATGCTAAAAGGCATGAAAAGGAGATCAGATATGCCATGACATCGTGTCTGAGAAAAAGGGATGAAGAGAGAATGAAGAAGAATGTTGAAGAAATGGTGAACAATCTAAAGAAGGTTGCTGAAGAGGTTAATGCAGAATCTGTTGAAGTTGAGTTTGTGAAGGAAATCAAAGAAGCGAAGGTTGCTGAAAAAGTTGTTGTGAATAAAGAGGTAAAGAAAGCTGTTACTGAAGAACAGCAGATTGGAGAAGAAGAAAAGAATGAGAATTTGGAAGCTGGTGATGTTGGTGATGAAGTAAGTGTTGAAGAAAAGCAGAAGGTTGCTGATCAGAAGCAGACAGAGACTGCAACAAACACTGAAGTGCCAATCACTGAGGTAAATTCTGATTCTGAGGTCTTAAAACTGATAGATCAGTGCAAGAAATGCATGGAACCGTGCAGAGCTTGTACTGAAAAAGATGAGGAATTCAAAACAAGAGATCTTGAGTTCACAAAAATTGAAAACATTTTCAAAGAAAAATGCAAAGAAATGCTAGAAAAAGAAAAAGTTTTGAAAGAAAATGATGAAAAACTTTCAGAAAAATGTAAAAAGTTAGAAACAGAAAATGAAGTTTTGAAAGAAAATGTTTCTAAAATGACAGAAGAATGTTCACAAAAAGAAATTGCTTGTCAAGAAATGAAAAAGGAATATGACTCAATAAAATTGGCATATCATATTACAAAAGAGTCATACGAAAAAGTGAAAGATGAAATGAAATATGCTCAATCAAGAATGAATTATCTTTCTGTAACAACTAAAGAACTTAAACGAATGTATTCCATAAAACAAGATGTTGTTAATTCTTATATTGAGGATGTTGCTAAGCTAAAGCGACAAATTGCTGATTTAGAACAGGATAACAACAAGTTGAAGAGTTATCATGTGTCGTCATATGTGCTTGAATGAATTTTTAATATAAAACCGGGAGATGGTGAATCTGAGCAAAACAAGACAGGCATTGGCTCAGATTTTCATCAAGTTCCACCACCGGGAAAATTTGCATTTTATGATGATGAAAAGGTCGAAAAAGCTTTCAACATGGTAGATCAATTGCCAGACAACATTGACATAACCTATTCCAAATCTGATGATTCTCATGATTCAGAGGTGGTAGGTAAAGTCATTGAAAGTGTGTTGAAAGAAGAGTCGGTTGATACAGGTAAATCCGAATCACAGGATGAAGATGAAGGAAATCTTCATGATAGTTATCTGAAAAACACAAAATCCAAGAAAAATTTGAATGATGATTCAAAAGGATTGGTTTATACCATGATTGGATCGGACAAATTGTTCTTAGATGTTGTATTCCCGATTCAGAATGTGATTTCAGAAAAGGTTGATAAAGTTTTCAAAATGGTTGAGATTGAGAAGTCTGAGATTTCAAAGTTTGCTGGTAAGAGTCATAGAGGTTCGTATAACAAACCTGGTTACAAGAAAAAAAACATGAAGGCTGGGTTGGGTTATAAGAAGAAACAGAATAGAAACAAAAATGAAACGCCAAATTATCAGGCAAAAATGAGTTTTGTTCAAGGAAACAGTTTAGCAGAAGAAAAAGAACTCAAATTAAGACAATCTAATGATGAGTTCTTTGCTAAACAAAAAAAGCAACAACCACAGGTCAAAGATGTGTCCATCAGAACATGTTTCAAATGTGATAAAAAAGGACATCTTGCACGAAAGTGTCCTAATCTAAAACCTGTGGATGTTGATATAAAGAAGATTGATGCTGAGAAACAAAAATCTGAGAATGAGAGACAAAGGTCAACCAGATTTGACTCAAAACAAACTTGGAGGTACAACACAAACAAGTTTGCTTTGAATCAAAATTGGAAGTCAAACCCATATAGGTTCGATTCAAGACAGACCTGGAATTCTTACACACCCAGAGTCAGAACCACTCAAAGTTGGCAAAAAGAGTTTTGGAAACCAAAAGTTGTTTTTCAAAATCAAAATGTTCAAAAGGAGTCACATTTTTACAAACGTGGTACTCTTAAAGGTCAAACATGGAGTGTAAAGAAACAGGCGATTATTGAAAAAGATGAAGAAAAAGTTGAAAAGATTTTTATGAAAGATGACAAAGAGTTTCCAGCATTGAATGAAAATTATTGTGTTGAAATGCCTAAGGTCCAAAAGACCTGGGCTAAATTGTTCAATTAATTGAGTAGTTTGTTTGTGCAGGTGCTCATGGAATTTGAAGATTGTAAGTTTGGAACTCAGAGCAGCCTGGCACAATAAGAGGAGGAGGCTGCTGCTGGACCTTGGTTTGGTTGAACAGGGAGTTTATTTGTTTTTTTGTACATAAATAAAAAATATTTTCAAAAACTCTAAAAATTTTAAAACTTGAAAAACCAAAAATATGTTTGTTTTTAATTTTTGTCAAATATTCAAAATTACAAAAATATGTGTTGATTGAATACGCCGAAACCCTCACGGCTGAACAAACATGATTACTTTCACAAGATTGAAAAACGGTTTTCAAACTGTCGAAAATCAATGGGTTGTAAATCATGGGGGTACTTAATATTGGTTTTTCTGCAAAACAGAGCATAGTTAGCAGAAAATGGATGGCGAGACAAAGCTATCAGCATCGTGTTGTCAAATTTTCTTTAAATGATTTTGCACTTTAGGGGGAGAAAAGTTGTCAGAAAATCCAAAAACATTTGAAAATTTGAAAAAGCCAAAAACATGATAAAATGAAAAATTGAGTTTTTGTGTAAAAAGAGGAAATGATAGTACATCAGTAGACAGTTACAGTACGCTAAAGAATTGAAAAGTTTAAATGTGTTAAACGATCTCACCGTGGATGTGTCGGTAGATTTTTATACATTTAGTAAACTTTTTCGGGATATAAACCTAAATTCAAACCTGCTTATTTTGTGGGGAACACTACTTGGATATATAGGTAACCCCTGAAATCTCGTTTGAAGGACCCCTCTTTCTGAGATACTAGGTCTTTATGCTTAGTGATATATGGGGTATTATTCCGGGACTTCTGCTGAATGGAAGTTCTGACCTAGTCTCCGAATAATACTTTCCGCATTGCTTGAAAAATAGCGCCGCCCTCAGCAAATTGATGAAACAATAAAATTTATAGTCATTGCTGTTGTAACAAAAGATCCTCTAAAGGGGACACACCAAAAGTCGAGCCGTCATCTCTCTGCTGAACGGAAGTTCTGACCTGAGCTCTCACGGTTTCGTACTTTAATTTATTCCCCTTACATATATCATCTAGGTATATTCAGCTGTAAGACTGAATATTAGGATCTTGATACGGGAGTATATTCAAGAGGTGGGACACATGAATGAGTTTAAGTTCTTAAAACATCTAATTCGTATCCTGAATCAGTTGAAATTTGTGTGAAAATTTAAGTGGATCAGTATATTGACAATCTAAGTGAATTGTTTAATTCTTAATGTGTAACTAAGCTCAACGGTACTTGTGACTTGTCAAAAACTGATATGATCCTCTAACGTATACTCAAACAAAAATATTGTATGTAAATATGTTTGTACATATTTCTTTACTACTTTATATTTTCAGAAATATACAAAAAGATTTTGATTTCTGTTTTATTTTCGACAACCGATGTCTGAGTGCTGAGTTTCAAAATCTAAGTAAGCTGATTGTGTTTCTGAAAATAAAACAAGTTCATTAATTTGAAACTTGAATTAAAATCAAAAATTTCAAAAACAGTTTGTGATATCTCCAAGGTCATTAATTTGGACTTGGATGATTAACTGTGAGGGAGTTGGATTCTTAAACTTTGCTATATCAATTAAGTTTGTTGATAGGGGGAGTAGTTAAAGAGTTTAAAAGAGCCAATTTACATTTTCTGGGTAATTGAATTTGAAAGCATTGTATTTATAAATGTTTGAGTGTTTTCAGATAGTCCAGATTACGATCCCAAGAGCAGAGTCTAAGGGGGAGTCTGAAGACAAGCTTGAAGCAAGAGGAGCTTATAGATGGATAGCTAGGTGTCGATCCCAAAGCACGAAAGCTTGACGAAAGGGGGAGCCTGAAGCTGATGGAAGAAAAGAAGGATTGATGGATGCTTATAATGTTACAATTTGGATGAGAAGGCAGAATGATCAAGACTGAAGATGTGTCATGTTAAAGATTAGACACTGAAGACTTCATCAATATCCGAGGGGGAGTCTGTTAGTGCATTACGTCTATTGACTTCGTCTTGTATCATGTTATAGGATAGAATAGGTTTATCAGTGCCTAAGGTTCGAGAAACAGATTTTTAGGTTTAAGGAGGTGATTCCGCTCGAAACAGCACAAGACCATTTCGAGCGAAATCAGAACTTTCTGATTCCGCTCGAAAGTGCATTATGCCATTTGGAGCGAAATCAGGACTAGTATATATAGGGCACTTGACATTTCATTTGGTGCGACTTCTGAATTTGTAACGAAGTGCTGTCAAAGTTTGTCCAGGTTGTAATCAGTGTTATTATCAGTATAAGTGACAAATTAAAGAGTATCAAGTTGTTTCCACGTCCGTTTCACGGATTCCGCCTTTGAACCGGATATAAAGCTCTTCTGAATGACTCGTTTGGGTCCTACAACGATCCTACACCCAGAAACAAATTGTTTGAAAAGACAAGAACTTGAAACATAAAAAAAACTAAAAAAAACCCTAGTTGTGGTTTTCTAGGGTTTCAGAACATCAAAAAAGTGGTGGGGTTGTAAATTGAAACAAAAATAGATGTCAAAAACTGTTCATCGGTGGCTGGAGATCACCTCCGGCGCCGGTAATCACCGCCGCCACCTGTAAGCACCACCACAACCACCTCAAACTCTATAGATCTAAGACAATAACAATAGTGGAATGAGAGGTTCACTAACCGACACCTAAAGTCGTCGGAGTCTGACCTTAAACCCAAGCTGCTGGTGTACATCTCCACCCCTTCGTCACTAACAAAACACCATCGCCGTCATTAGACGCCAAACAAACACCACCACTAACCGGCTATCACCATCACACCGCCACTCCAATCTGTGCTTTGGCGGCCATGAGTCGTATGTCAGGCTGTCGCCCACCTCTGCCCCACACCACCACCATCATCGATCTCTACCGACCACCACCACCTAGGGTTCCGGTGGTGAGCAAGGAGAGAAAGATATGGGAAAGTGATCTGACTTCTGTATGAGAGAGAGAGAAAGGTGATGTGATTTAAAAGACAATGACTAGTTTTGGTTAAATTACACATATACCCTTCAAATATAATAACATGTTTAATGAGGTGTCCACTTTTGATTGGTAAGTATTGGTTCCTACGGTTCTCATAACTCGGCTTGGTTCTCGCTTGAACCGGATTCTATATATATACATATAGGGGAAGGTTCACTGGGGAACACTAAAAAAGTGGGGAACAGCGGGGAACCGACTCAAACAAACTCCGATTGGACTCATTCCAGCGGCGTTGTGTGACAACTGTCAAAAATTCAGGTATCCGTACAATTAGTTAACCATGATTAGTGCTTAATGACTGTGCTGAATTACAATTAATTGCTTTCTGGTTACTGCTTTATACATACATGTGCATCATCTATTGCTAAATGTTATGACATGATTGCATGAGAGCTTTATTGACTCAAATGATGCATGAAACATAGTTAGCACAGTTATCTGACAAATCAGGAAAATGCTGATAGAACTCAGCCCATATACAGACAGTGCATTGAGACACAGAATGAGCCAGAAACCAAGTCTTACACTAGTATAGTGTGTAGGAAAGTAAGGATCACAAAACTGCCTTTCTAGTGATAGTTTAAGTGCCAGAAAGTGCCTAAAACTCACCCAAAGTGCTGAATTCTGCAAAATTCAGCAAAAATCAGCATTTGAACAATCTGATATAATGCAAAAATATGGTTAAATGGTCCTGAATGCTTTCCTAAGTGTCGGGAATCAAAAGTGTCACAAATGGTAACATAAAGCACCCTAAACTGCATAGTTTAGCACCTTAACGAACCGAACAACTGGACACTACCCGAAACACCAAATTTACACTAAAAGAACTGTTTTAACATTACCGAGCTAGTTATAGTCCCCAAACATCATAACACACCATACAAATGTCTAACAACTAAAACATGTAACTTATACTTGGATTTCAACTAGTAATCAACTAACTTAGTTCAAGCCTAATCTAGACCCCCCCCCCCCACCCCACCTATTTACGGCCAACATGGCCCCCACCATGTTGATTTTGTTTCAATTAAAAATTAGATCATGTTCCCTTGTTATGAGCACAATATACAAGAGTTAAAGAGTTAGAATGGATTATAAGAAGGCACCTTGAGTTCTAAACTTCATTTTCACACACACTAGAAAACACACGTCTTCTCCTTCTTTCCTTGGAGCTCTCGGCCGAACCTCACCACACACACACTCACCTTCATTCTTCCATTCTCATATAATCCAAGCTCATACAAAGGTGTTAGAGATCATACAAAGAAGCTATGAGCTTTCGGAAGTGCAAGGACCTTCATCATTTGCTTTTATCCATCTCATAACTTTTCTTGATCATCCCTAGCCTTGTGCTAGTGGTAAGAACATTGATCTTGCTATTTTACTTCCATTTTAAGTAGTTAAAAGGAGAAACATAATCATAATCTTGAAGAACACTAAGAATCATAAGAATGAAACTTGAACATAAGCATGATTAATGAAGAAACTAAGTTGTTTGTGAGTTGTTATGCTTGATGATTGTTGGTTATTTGTGAAAATGATGTTGATCATCATATGATCTTGCTAGATCATGATTAAAAACATAATCTAGCAAGATGAGAGAATGAAAATGTTGTAGGGTGATAGATCATCCACACATGAAGCATGAACTTGAAAGAACAAAATGTTTTCTTGAAAAATAATGATCAAAGTGAGTAGTAATACTTGTAGATCTAAAGATTTATGGATGATTTCTAAAGAAACCAAGTTAAAAATATAAGTTTTACTAAATCTTGGTTCTTACATAAACAAACATTATTTTTGGTGGTTAAACAAGTATAGAAACACTAGTGTAACAAGAAGAATTCATAAAGAAATAGTTTTAGAAAACATGATCATAAGTTGTAAAGATCAATATTCTTTAAAAATGAAGTTTTAAAAGAATCAATCACACTTTAAAGGATAACAAGGCTTACTAATAACACTAGTAAGTTACTACATTTTTTTGTGAAATTTCAAGTTGATGAGGTATTAGCTTATACATGTTTTTGGCAAAATTGGTAAGTAAAGGTTGTTTATTATTGTTGATGGATTGATTGTGATGATTTTTACAAAAGAAAATGATATGCTTGAAAGCATGGAAACCTCCATTTTTAGGGGAAACTATGGCAAATTTTTTCTAAAAATCTAAACACATAGAAAAATATTTCTAAACAAGTATTTACAAGTGTGTTTTAAACCATGAATTGTTACAAAAACCTTGCCATAATTTTTTGTTACAAAAATATAAATATTAGAGGTTGGTTTTTATAAATAAAAGTTACTAAATATGTATTTAGGAAATATATATTTAGAAGACACCATGTGTGTGATTATTTGTATATTTTGTGTATTAGTTATATTATTTTAGGACATGAAATAATATAACACATCAAAATACCAAGAATCACAATCCAAAATATTACCAAAATTACAAGGAATAAATATACAAGTTGTACACAAAATATTGGTGAAAACCGAACTATGGAATAAGACTTACAAAATATTCCGGAAATTGATTCACAAAGTATATTTCGGTAAATAATATTTTGGACACCAAGGAAATGAAAATATGATTTTTATAATTACTACAAGAACATATCATATTTTTGACAAAGGAAAAATATATTATTTTTGGCATGTATGAATATATATCTTTCTTGAAATTCTTGGAAGATATATTATTTTTAAGAAGTATATATATATTTTCTTACACAAACACGGAATACAATATTTTTGAGGTGAAAGATATATTTTCTCGAATGAATATGAAATATATCATTTTTGGAGAAAATGAGTTTATATATATATTTTCAAAATTAGGCAAGAAAATATATTATTTTTGAAACTTATGAGAAAATACAAATATTTTTGCCAAAAGAAAAATTATAAATAATTTTTCTAAATAATATTTATTACAATATATATTTTGGAAATATATATTGGTGGACTTTTATTAAAGAAAATATTCTGGAAAAATTAATACAAAATTAAGTATAAGAATACTTAATGAATACATTAAAAATACGTATTCTCATACGTATAAATACACACCGGAATACGACCCTAATACATGGCGAAAATATACAAGTATAAGAATACAAATACAAATACCCACATCCCTAGGAAGGAGATACAAGTATAAATACTTGGGAAGTATTAAGTTAAAATAATTGTTTTAACAATTATTCCAAATTTAATAAATATAGTTTAAGTTAAAATATTAAATAGTTTAACAAATAATTATATAACCTGGAATAATATCGAAGACACAAAAGAAACGTAACTCCAAGACATTAATACTAAGTCAAGGCACGACCGCCCGTCTAATAGATCATAGTACGTTGTAGGTAGTCGTGTTTACCATAAGGTGCTTGAGTTACGTTGGTTGAAGACGCAAGACTGTGATTTCATGTCCCCCTTTTCTTTAAACTGTTTAGTTTTATTACTTCGGGGGTGAAGTACATGTTACAAAATAATTACAAACAATTACAATTGGTATGTTTAGCTAAGGAAAGTACAGTAGATCATGTGAATGGGTAGGCGCACTCCTAAGACCATTAATCCTCGTGTTAGGACTGAGGGGCATGAGTGATAGATCTATTTGGGTGTAGCGACCCCACACCCATGTGGACCAGGGTTTGGCCCATGAGGTAACTATTTCTTACAGCCGGAGGCCTGGTACAAAATCTGCTAGGTTTGAGCCTTCCTACGTCGTTCATGTTAATGGCCTTGCAAACAATTAATCGATTTGTTTCCTTGTTTTGCTTTCATACCGGGATTTACAAAACATACATACATACAATGATATAAAAGGTTTATTCATACACACAAACAAATACATGAACTCGCTCAACTTTTGTTGATGTTTTTAAAACTACATGTATTTCAGGGAATTAAAAGTGGATCTGGCGGGCGTTGGATGTTTCAAGTTGCATTAAGAATAAATGATGTCATCCATTGTCTTAGGGTTTGGTTAGCGTGTCCTATTCCTGGACGAGACACATCTACCAAAGCCTGATTTTATTTAAAGTCTTTTGATGAGTCCTTAGGGAACTCTAAATAATTCATATGGTTTGTAAAACTTAAACTTGAAGTCTATGTTTCAAACAATGATGTTTGTGATGTTTTAAACTTATCTAATGGATGACCATCTATGGTTTTATCATATAGTTATTGTTATGATTGAATGCAATGATATTAAGCAAGTCACACATAATCACGCTTCCGTAAAAGACATGGTGTGACACGTTGGAACCGGCTCGTCGAACCCTAACTAGGATCTCTTAACTCTAAACCCTTAATCCTAACTCTTAAACTCTAAACCCTAAAGCTAAAAAATAAGGCTAAAACCTAAGGTAAACCGTAAAATCTAAACTATAAACCCTAAAAGCTAAACCGGAAAGGCTAAACCCTAAAGGTTAAACCTAAAGCTAAACCCTAAAGCTAAACCCAAAAAGCCAAACCCTAATATATTTAGGGTGTAGGGGTTATGATTTAGGGTTTAGATATCCTAGTTAGGGTTCGACGAGCTGGTTCCAATGCCACTGGAATGAGTCCAATCGGAGTTCGTTTGAGTCAGTTCCCCATTTTTTTAGTGTTCCCCAATGAACCTCACACTATATATATATATATATATATATATATATATATATATATAGGCAAAAGCTAGGGAGAAAACCCTCCATTTTGAGAAAACCCTAGAAAACCCAACCTCCCGACAATTTTTTTTTGGAAAAAATAACACATGTAATATACATGTTTTTAAGAGTTTTGGACCAAAAAAAACAAAAAAGCGCCGAAGGAATTTAAAAAAAAAATAAACAAGTTTCAGCATTTTTTGTCTAACACATGTTAGTCACAAAAGTTGCTGAAATTTGTTTATTTTTTTTAAAATAATCCTTCGGCGCTTTTTTGTTTTTGTTTTTGTTTTTTTTTTTTTTGCCCAAAACTCTTAAAAACATGTATATTACATGTGTTATTTTTTTCAAAAAAAAATGTCGGGAGGTTGGGTTTTCTCAAATTTTTTAGGGTTTTCTCCCTAGCCCTACCCTATATATATATATATATATATATAGGGTAGGGTTCATGCGAGAACCACATTTATTGCGAAAACCGCGAGAACCAATGTGAACACAACAAAAGAAACCCACTACAACACCAAAAACCTAAAACACCTAAACAAACCTAACCCCCCCCCCCCCCCACCCCCGACCAAAAAAAAAACCTAACCCCCCCCCCCCCCACACACACACACCCAAACTAAATGCTAAAAACTAAACTATAAAGCTAAACCCTAAAAAACCTAAAAAAATCTTAAAAAATCTAAAAAACACACAAAAAAAATAATATTTTAAAAAAAATCGCTACTTTTAGTATCCAAAAAAAATTTTTAATTTTTTTATTAACGAAAATTAACGATTTTTTTCAAAAAAATTTTTTTTTTTTTAAATTGTGTGTTATTTTAGATTTTTTTAGGTATTTTTGGTTGTTTTCACATTGGTTCTCGTGGTTCTCGCAATAAAGGGTGGTTTCTAACGGATCATTCTCCTCTCTCTCTCTCTCTCTCTCTCTATACATATATATATATATAGGATCAGGAAGAGAAAATGGGGGAAAGTGTGAGAACGGTGAGAATGCTTATGGATCGTCAGATCGAAACAATCCACGGACTAGATTGCGCTGGGGCGTTTTCATAAATAACATCAATTTTATTATGTGGGACGCGCTTCATTAAGGGTAAAAGAGTCTTTTACCGCTCAAATTCAAAACGCCAACAAATGATAACACGCCATTCAAAAAAATAAAACGTCATTAAAAACAAAACGCCAAAAATTAGTGATAAAACGCGTTGGATATTACAGGAAGAGAAAACAACACGGTAACTGAATTTCAGTTATTAACATTTATTAGAAGAAATGCCCTCCTAAATTACGCGCCAAAAACATCATTATATAAACGACGTAAAACATCGTTTCCATAATCACTTCAATCTATCATTTCTGCAAAAACATCTTTAACTAAAAACGCCAATTTAACCAAAACACCAAAAATGGCAACAATCGTTTGGTGGAGATACACTCTGGCAATCAGGTGATTTGTCCTGCGTTTTGACAACAGAAGGAGGTAAACATCTTTAACCAAAAACAACAATTTAACCAAAACACCAAAAATGGCAACAATCGTTTGGTGGAGATACACTCTGGCAATCAGGCGATTCGTCCTGCGTTTTGACAACAGAAGGAGATAAAAATTAACCAGAAAACGCTATAACGCCAAAAAATTATCTATGTGACACAAAAATAATTAATTCAACGCCAAAAAGTTTAATAAATACAATTAACGCCAAAATAATCTTAGACGCCAGAAATGTTATAGCGTGTTGGGAAAATAAAAGAAGATTGAAAAGACAAAAAACCCCACACCCCCTGATCATATCCCGCGCCACGTGCATATCCTGCGCCACGTGTTGGGCCAGGATGCGTTCTCACCATTCTCACACTTTTGGGAGTTTTCTCCTGATCCCGTACCTATATATATATGTGTGTGTGTGTGTGTGTGTGTGTATGTGTATATATATATATATATATATAGATGCCGGTTAACGTACAAAATGCCTTAACCTATGACGCGCGCGATGCATTATCAACATGTTAATTCTTGTAACTAACATATGAATTTGGGTTCCAATAACAACATGCAAAATTGTTGTTTTATTTCAACATGCGAATTGGGGTTCCATAACAACATGAGAAATTGTTGTTTTATTTTAGCATGAAGTATAAAAGGGCTTAGTAACCCCTAATCCCTCCATTATCACCTCATTTCCTTTAAACTAGAGGGTGAAAGAGAATCATATCTAAGTCAGGTTCGAGTTTCAATCATAGGGATTAACAAAAGGATCATTGTGGATCAGTTTCAAAGCTTAAAGGTAAGGATTTAACCTGTTTTACACCATGTATTAAAGTTAAAGGATGTTTCGATATTTCATGCACGGTTCTGCATGGGAATTCAAAAGGTTGTTTTCTAGGGTGCAAGGTATAGTAAATTCTAAAACTTGATTCGATTTCAGGATCAAACTCGCAGCCCTCATCAACCGCCTAGATCTAGGTTTCTACAAGGAACACGGCCCGATAAGTTTGTGCTTGGGTCCAAGTATGCACTTAGACTGCAAATTTGTGCTTTTGTTGAAAGTACACTACTTCCATGTATGTGCAAAGCACTAAAGTATGCACAAAGGATATAGCACGTGTTTGGAATAGAGTTTGCACTAAATGTATAGTATACACTTGGAATAGTATGCACTTTTGTTTATAGTATGTACTTATAGTATAGTTGACCTATTTTATCTTATGTGAACCTTGCTCAAATTTGACTTGACAGTCTTGATTGGGTTGTAATGGCTAGGGTTAAATATGTGGAATTGGAATTTGAAAGTGGCTAAAAGGGCTGAAAAACCCGGCAGTTAGACTAACTCAATACAAAAGAAATAAATGTATACAATCTACTAATAGCTAACTGAGAGCTAACTCTACATTTAGCTTTCCATTTCCACAAAATCGCTCTGAGCCATTTTATAAGGCTTTTCAAACTATACAACACATGATTTTGATTATTTTTTATCTCATGCTTTAAAGGGAACTAAGTACGTCTACTTAGATAAAAACTCCTAATCATGGGATTACAATAAATAAAATAAAGGATTACAAAAAAAAACTAGACGTTAGTCACTAACCAAACCGGATTTCCAACCAAAAATTGGTTAGAATACAAAAGGCTAATTTGGCTAAGTGGCTAATTTTTTTGGTTTAAAATAAACGAATGGGAAAAGGCTCAACTTTGGCTAACTAAGGGAATAATTTTGGGCATGGATGTGAATAATAAATGGCTAAAAATAAAAAGGTCGTCCTAATACCTCAATCATTTTCATGCTACAAATTTGCTTTGTGGCCTCGACATGTATGCCTAACACAAGTTTTAAATTGCAACGGCGCGATACATCGCGTCCTTGGCAACGGCGCCAAAAGCTTGATGTGTGTGAATTATATATATATTGTTATGAATGATTGAATAAAACCAAACATATATCACATGCTCAATAGTTATTCATTTTGTATATATATGTATGCATTATGAATCGATAATGGTCAGATGAAAATAAGGAAGAAAAATTCTTTGCAAAATATATTAGCCCTTTTGTTTGATCAGTTGTAAACCAGAATAGACGAGAATAGTTCTATTTTTCACAGTGATTTTATAACACGTTATCAGCACGAAGCTCTAACTAAGCACGAAGCTCTAGCCAAGCACGAGGCTCTAGCAAAGGAAACGTTCAAGCAATTGTAATCAAAGTAAGTGTTTGATTAATTTATATAAACTATAATTGTTATGATAAACGTAATATTTCTTTTATACCGTGGGATTGTTTTCCTTTTAGGAGACCCAGTTATCCAGACACTCCTATGATAAAAACATATAAATCCCATACTTAATAATAAAAATGAGTACGAGGTACCTATTGCTATGGGACTACTAACAATCTAAATCAGTGCAGAGAACCTCATACTATGGATATATAATAACTTTGGGACTACTAACAATTTAAATTTCTTTTATGCACCTAACATTTACATTTATGTTATCTAACATTTATTTATGCACCTAACATTTACATTTATGTTATCTAACATTTATTTAAGCACCTAACATTTACATTTATGTTATCTAACATTTATTTATGCACCTAACATTTATGTTTATGTTATCTAACATTTATTTATAAAATCTAATGATTAATAACGTTTATTTATGTTATAAAACTGGCCTAAAAGCATTTTGTGTAATGGAGACTTAGGCTCCTTTTTTTAGCTCCTTTATTGCAGTTTCTTTAAGGGAAAAGAAATAAAATAAAACTGGTGGGGCCTATATCATAATAATTCGTTCGAATTATTTCATTTACTGTGCGCTTTTACTGTGCGCGTCGTTGTCATCCACTATTCATAATAATTTATTTATTATTGTGCATACTAATTATATATATATATATATATATATATATATATATATATATATATCCGTAAAAAATGGCTATGAATATTTTACTATAAAATTACCAATTATTAATATCATCACTGTTGTTATCGGAACCATTTAGAAGTGATACTCAGCACGTTACCCACGATACCTACCGAATCTAATATTAGTTTAAACATTTTGTTTGTTACCGAAATTTTCAAACCTAATACAGTAAAACTATTTTCAAGGTGTATCATGGAAGCCTTAACCAAGCGTATTATGTAAGCTTAATTTTTATCTATATAAGTAACCCACCACTCATGTAAATCCTCAAACCAACTGAACTTCTGATATAGTTCGACACATACCCAAAACAACTCATACTCAAATTCTATTTTTTTTAGAACTCAAACAAAGCCCAATATTACTATCATGAGTCTTCAGTTTTCTACTCGTGCACACGCTGAATCTTCAAACGCAGCAGAAATTCGTGCCCAGATCGAAGTCCATAAATTTCTTCAGTTTAGGGATGCACGCACCCATACGAAATGTCTAACCCTCAGGAGGCTTAAAGTTAATACTATTAATAGTATCGACTGGAACATAACGGGGATTCTAGACAAAGATGATCGACTGACGAGGTTACTACCCATTGGTTCACCATGGCGTCGTTTTTTTGATATCTTAGAACCCTCATACGATGAATTTGTATATGAGTTCTGGTCTACTTTTCATTTCACACGAAATAAAGACCTATCTGATCCCTCTATCGATTTTAGACTCGGTGGAAAAACTTTTAATTTGTCATTATCTGAGTTCGCAGTACATTTAGGTATTTATACAGAAGAAGAGGTTAGATCACCTATATTTATAAACGCATTAACCGAATATCCTGATCGCATACAAGATTATTGGTCTACACTTACACCAGCAGTGTGGAGTAGAAATAATAATTCAAGAACATTTAGAGATCCTCTTTATCAATATATGCACCATGTTCTAGCCAACACGATCAGGGGGCGCACGTCTAATCTACACAGGGTTAGTGGTACCGATCTTTTCCACTTATACAGTATTTTTGAGTCAGTCCATTGTAATATTGCTTACTCTCTTGCTATGTACTTTGAGCAATACCAAACACGTCTCACGAAAAACCTTATGGGAGGATCATACATAACAAAAATAGCTAAATCTCTAGGTGTCATAAACGATCAGATTATTCAAGAATTATCCCCACCACGATTACCTGGAGTGGTAAGTTTTACCAATATTGATATAATACCTATTGATATTCCTACACAAACACGATCGTTTCAATCTGAGGCAGCACCGGTTATCCCAGAAAATACATCACAAAATATACAACAGCAACTATCGCAGTTTCCTCCACCATCTTTTTATCAGTTTGATTTGTTGTCTCAACAGCAGCCAATACCACCCGTGTTTGAACATATTTCAACTAACACATCTCAAACACAACATACTCAACCACAAACACCAGGCATCTACCAGGCACTTTCACCTTTAATTTTTGGGCAAGGAGAAATGATGCAACCATCCATATTTAATGATGCCATGACATTCCAAGAGTTGTTTGTACCAGAACAACTCATGTCACCACTATTACAGCAACAATCTTCACAACATCCGGAGCAACAACAACCGTCAATTGCTGAAGCCGGACCAAGTACGGTGCCTCTAATAAATCCACTTTTAGATCCAATGAAGGTTGCTAAACTAATAAAAAAGAACCGGAAAATGTCCAGACAAATAGAGTGGTTGACGAAAAAGAATGAGTGGCAGGAAGAAAGGCTAAGACAAGTAGCTAGTATTATCTCAAAACAATTTACTCCGCCACCTCCATCACCTCATGATTCTGATTCTGATTTTGATTAATTTCAGTTGTATACACAGACAGAGGTCTGCAAACATAACAATATACTAGAATTATTTTACTACGATTCAATTAGTTTAATATATCTATTCAAGTATCTGGGAAATACATACAAACTAAAAGACTTACTTGCTATAGCTGAAACTAAACCATTCGTAAGTCTGTGAATAAGCATAAATTAAAGGCTACATATCTGGATAAGTAGCCATATGAATTGAAACATGTTTGCATACAACATTGATATGGAAGATTACACGAGCATTGTCATCCCAACAGCAACTCCCATCACCGTTAGATGGATCCCACCACCATATTAATAATTATGTGATTGAATTATTTTGCACTACGGAACGAATATATATTTGTATTCAAGTGTATGGATTCTTGTGATGAATCATCATAAAGAGTTGGCTATAACTATAAACTCTTTTTGGGAAGTTAGAAAACTGTCAGATTTATTTGATTCATAAAAAACAAGTTTATATTTACAAAATATATTAAATTGTAAAGACGAAGCATGATAAACATACAAGTTTGGATTGTACATACATACTTCTGCCTGGGAAATTCAAAATTAATAGAAAGAATGGGAAAAGCTAATTACCTAATGGTACAAAGCTTTTAAATAGAGGACGCTCTATTTTTCCCAAAAATATGTGCCTCATGCACATGTGACAGTCATATAAGGCTATGATGATATTAAACTTATGGCATGACAGATTAAGTCATCATGGATATACTATGATGAAAATGATTCATATATCATATAATGATCCTAAAAGGGATTAAAGGATACACATATCCTAGCATGATACCATTTAGTTTTTAAATCGATGCATCGTCTAAATGGTTATCAATTCGCAACTTGAAGTTTGCACATATGGCTTAACTAATATAGCAAGAATATTATTCCAGACTGGAAAATTTATTTTTCATAAATTCTTAATTATCAATGATCATTGGAACAAGTATTATTATTGAAACATTTACTCCCCATTACAGTTATTTTAGAAACCAAATATTTATCATCTTTGGGTATGCGATATATATACTCTATATACTGAAATTGTTACAACACAACGCACAAAGATGAGATTTAATGACATGTTGGGAATAAATAATATATAGCCATAAATGGGAGATTTCTTATGGGCTTCATTTGCTGATTATAAATCCCAACATGAGGGGGAGATAGAAAACAACTAAAAGTGAAATAAATTTTGAAGTTATCATTGAATTATCTGTATCCTCGAGTAAAATATCTAAAAGATATATTAAGAAGGAAATTCATCCAAAAAGTTTTGAATTGCTCTAGTTAAAATTAATGTCCAAGAAGGACAAAGACATATTGAAAATTTTATATACCAGATGCTAATGCTTTAGCTCGAGTTGATATTACAGATAAGCAAAGGGATAATAATATGGCTATTGAATCCCGTTTGAAACATGGGAGGCCAGTCGGTTCAAAGGATAAAACATCCTCGAAAAAGAAAAGGTACTGAAAGGGAAATTGACCATAAGAGAAAAAAAAAATGGTAAATTCAATTCACTCAGGAAGGAGTAAATGATAAAACCTTCCCTTAGGAATGAGTGAATGATAATACCTTCCCTCAGGAAGAAGTAAATGAAGGAGTGAATGATAATACCTTCCCTCAGGAAGAAGTAAATAATTTCAACATAGAATTGTCGATCAATTATGGTCATACACATATATTATGGAATCAAGATGAAATAGAAAGTTTGAAGCATAATAGACCATTTGATTTTTTCAAACATTAAATTTCTTGAAAAATAGGAAGTTATTGTACATGTGCTTATATTTAACCAAAAACGGAAATTTCACAAACTAGGCACCTAGCTCGGTTGGCTAGGTGCGCGAAAGGGTGTGGCCTAGACCCGGGTTCAATCCAGGGGACGGCCAGTTTCACCATTTTTACCATACAAATTTAGAAATTTTTCATTAACATCATATATATATAGGCATATTTTCTTCACTTCAAGCGCTATATAATATACACAATTCTATCATCGACGTCGATATTCGATTTGATATATTTCTAGACATTATATAAATTAAAATGAAAAGTTATAAGGACCGGTAGTCCATACAACTAATTTTGTGAAATATGCTAAATGGGTCTTCTGATGCGAAACCATGATATGAAATTTTTTTAATGGCTCAAATGTTTTTCGCAAAGACCCAGAATTGATCATATACAATAAGAAAATAATGTAATAAGGTGAAACAAAATTTTTGATACACTTGAGGTATGTAAGGTATAATTTATATTTTTACTAACCCATCGAAACAAGTTTGGTTAGTTTTGTAAATGCAGGTAATGTAACAAAACACAGTTGTGGATCTTATGATATTTGTTTCCAAAATGGAACCAGAAGTCTCATATGAAGATCATATAACACTGATCGGAAAAAGATTGCCTACCTAAGGATCAAGCGAAAAATTGTTGTCTATAAAGCTTTGATCAACTTTCAAGGAAGATAGAGACAAGTCACATAAATGATACATATTAAAATGAGGGGGAGTACTATACAAGTTGCACTCTTTTTCCCTTAACTAAGTTTTATCCCATTGGGTTTTCTTAGTAAGGTTTTTAATGAGGCAACATACATGATCCAGAAATATCAGGAGAAGACTATACACTGCACTCTTTTTCCCTTAGCTACGTTTTGTCCCACTGGGTTTTCCTAGCAAGGTTTTTAACGAGGCAGTATTCCATAGTCAAACCCCAAAATTGAAAATTGGCATCCAACTTGGAACGTATGGATTATTGATCAAGTAAATGGTGATAATATGTCTGAGGGGGAGTGTTATGAATGACTGAATAAAACCAAACATATATCACATGCTCAATAGTTATTCATTTTGTATATATATGTATGCATTATGAATCGATAATGGTCAGATGAAAATAAGGAAGAAAAATTCTTTGCAAAATATATTAGCCCTTTTGTTTGATCAGTTGTACACCAGAATAGACGAGAATAGTTCTATTTTTCACAGTGATTTTATAACATATATATATATATATATATGAATATATTCTTTCACACAAATTTATTTTTAAAAATAGTTTTTACCCTATAACTAAATCACCCACATGATGATGCTAGGATACTGGTGACCTAGGATGATTATGCTTGATTCTGGCATAACCATGCCATATCTATCAATTGCTAGAATTGTCAGTTTTTGCTTAATTTTTCTCCAAACACTTGGTTTTACCACTGGGTTGGACCTGTATTTCCACAAAAACTCAATGAGTACTAAAATCAGTGAAAACACAAAGAGCATTCACATAAACGGGGATAAATTTAATGTTAAAAGATGTATAAATTCTTATACATCAACTGTTAAAAATGAAATTTGGTATGCTAAGACAATTAAAATCAATTTAACAAGTACAAGAACAGCGAGTGGGCTAGTTATGTTGATGACAAGAAGAGTATATCTACTAATGTGTTCTCCATTAAAAGTGATGTGGTCATTTGAAGCTCGAAGAAACCACATATTGCTGCAATGTCTTGTGCAGAGGCTGGATATGTTGCAACCACTCCTGCTACATGTCAAGTTCTTAGGTTACGAGGGATTTTTAAATATATTGGTGTAAAACAACTTAATGTAACTACCATTTACTGTGATAGCAAAACATCCATTAATTTATCAAAGAATCTGAAACTTCGTAATCGTTCCAAGCATATCGAACTCAAGTATCATTTTATTAGAGAAGTTGTGGATCAAGAACATGTGAAACAAACATGTTGTGGTAACAGTGATCAATTGGCTAATGTCCTTACTAAGGCTCTTACTCAAGATAAGACAATGGGGTATGGGGCGGGGGTTGGGGCATGGGTTGGGTACAAACGCCCAAGTCACCACCCCGGGTGGGCTTGGGTTTCGGCGTGGCCCCTTTAGCGGGGGTTTCAGCCCAGGCGTTAAGCGGGGCTACGAACATGACATGGCAGGATCTCATTGGCCAAGACAAGTAGCCATTTGAGCTAGCCGTTGGGCACGAATTTAAAAAAAAATCCTATATAAATACCCTAACATATTTAACATTTTTCTCACACAATATCAAACACATTAAACACAATCTTGCCATGAGTTCTTCAAGTTCAAGTGAATCGTCATCATCATCTGACGATGGTACGGAAATATTACTACAAACGATCGCGACGGTGGTGAAAGCTATCGTGGAAGACGATGAGGAAGAGACTTCGAAACCTAAACAGAGGAGGTACATCGCTCGTGAACGGCACACCGCTAACAATTTGTTGGTAAGCGATTATTTCTCAGCCGAACCTAAGTATGATGAAAAAATGTTTAGGCGTCGTTTTCGTATGAGTAGGAACTTATTTTTAAGGATATCTAGGGATCTTGAGTAGAAGTATGCTTTTTTCCAACAAAAACCGGATGTAACCGGGCAATTAGGATTTAGTACGTGGCAAAAGGTCACGGCCGCACTTAGACAGTTAGCGTACGACAATAGTTCGGATATTATGGATGACTATTTAAAAATGTCTGCACATGTAGCTAGAGAAAGTCTTCACAACTTTTGTTCGTGTATTTTAGAACTTTATAAGAAAAGATATTTGAGAAAGTCGTCGTTCGGTGACATGCAACAAATATTAGAACATCACGCCGATTATCATGGGCTACCCGGGATGCTAGGTAGTTTAGATTGTATGAAATGGCCTTGGGAACTTTGTCCAACCGCATGGAAAGGTGCTCACACGAGTGGATATCACTGGATGCCAGCCATCATGCTTGAAGCGGTTGTGTCCCAAGATCTTTGGTTATGGAATGCGTTCTTCAGTATGCCAGGTTCACATAACGATATTACCATCATAAACCACTAGCCCTTTTTCAATGATCGGCTAAATGGTATAGGACCCAAAGGAAGTTTCTTTGTAAACGGGGTTGAGTACGTGTATGGGTACTACCTAGTTGATGGAATTTACCCGGAGTGGGGGTTCTCGTAAAATCATTCACAAAACATGGTAACACAGATCCAAAGAGATTAAAATTTAACAGGGTCCAAATGGCTGCACGTAAAGACATCGAGCGAGCGTTCGGTGTTTTGAAGAAAAGGTGGCGAATATTGGCAATTTGTTGTCGACTATGGGACAAGGATCAGATTGGAAACGTGATGTACGCATGTATCATTCTTCACAACATGATTTTGGAGGATGAACGTAGAGCGGTCGTTACCTACTATGATGACGATGACCGCCAACCAGATAACGTAACAGTTACAGACGAAGATAAATCAACAAATGAATTTTTGATCAAGTCAAGGGATATACATCACAACCTTCGATCTGATTTGGTGGATCATGTTTCAACGATTCCTGGCTTCGAAACCGACGAAGAGAACGATTCAAACAAAGAATGATTGTTTTTATTTTGATACTATGTTTTTGTAATTATTATTTATGTTTATGTAGTTTTTAATGGTTTATATATATATATATACATTTAAAAAAATGATGTGGCTTGGCCACGCCACCCCAGCCACACCCACCATACCTCTATGAAATTGGGTTTCGGTATTGGATGCCCCATAATCCACGTGTCAACCCATGCCCCAAACTTTCGCCCCACCATACCCTACGGTCTAAGTTCCCTTAGTTTGAACATTTAATTGGAGGGGCCATTCATTATTTATGTAAGTATTAACTATTCATAAACACCAATAGTTTCTAGAGTTTAAAAAAGTAAAAAACTAATGTTGATTCTAAATAAATTATTAAAAATGTGGTACTATTTTAGAGATTAAGAATATATATATTATTTGACCTTTAAATACTAAAAAATCCAGTTTCCTATATAAATTACTAATTTTATTCAAATATTTTAGTTTTATGTAAAGTCACTAAAAAGAAGTATAAAACTTCAAACTTTTAAAATCAAATGAACTAAAATAAACATGTAAGAATCTTTGTTAATCTTTAGTGTTTTTTTAATTAAACAATTATGAAACATAATCTTTTTTCTTTATTATTACCTACTACTTCAATTTAATTTGAAAAAATAACCACTTAATTTGAAGACTTTTTAACATTTTTAAAAACAATTTACAACATTGTAACATTTAATGAAAATTGACCAACTTTAAAATAATATAAATGTTTAGCGACTTTAGTGAAATCATTTAAAAAGCCGGTTACTTTGGTCCATTGTTCTCCCTTTATTATACAATAAATTTAATATTTTTACACACGTATTTGTAATGGTATCATTTTTACTTTTTTATATTTACCGTTGGCACACCCTATATAATCCTAATATCCAATAGGGTTAGGTTCATTGGTGAACAATCCCTCTGATTGTGAACACAAGTGAACTAATTCTAGCCACTGATTATCAATACACAAGTGTATACACAAGTGTAAATCAATGGTCAGGATTTGATAATGAAAATACACCGGTGTATTTTACGATTTGATGATATAAATCAGTGGTCAGGATTGTTCACTCAGTTCACAAATACACTAGTGTTCACTCTAGAACCCCACCATATATATATATATAGGGTAAGGTTCTACGCAGAACACAAAATATTGCGAGAACACGCAGAACACAATGAATCACCTATTTTTTCAATCCTAAAAACCTAAAAAGTAAATGAAAATGTTGCAAATGTAAGATTTATTGTTTCTTACACAAGAATTCAAAACAAAATATGGAAAATTTTCACTTTTTGTTTAACCTACACATATGTAGGTTATGTGTAGGTTAAATTAGCAACATGTATCTAAGCTACGTGTAGGTAAAAAAAAAATATGGTTTTTTATGTATATATAATACACATATGAGTGTAAGAAACATAAAATTTAAAAAAAACATGAAACTTAAATCCCAAAATTTAGTGTTTTAAAGTTGTTATTTTTTTTCTCGCAATAGTTAGTGTTCTGTAATGATCCTCATCCTATATATATATATATATATATATATATAGGGTGGGGTTCCTCTACAAAGTGTGTTTTTCCTACAAAGTGTAGGAAGTGATCTCGAACATTGGATGAGTGTGTTTAATGGTTGGGATCATTTTGGTGGCATTTTAGTAATATATGTTTCTTAAAAATAGGCTAATTTAATTGATTGGGGGTAAGTGTGTCATTTAAGTTGTTTTAAATAAGGAAATAACTGCCAATCATAAACCACCTCCATAATTGTCGCGATTTTCTCTCTCTCATTCCCTCTCTCTAATCCTTCACATCCGAAAACACCAAATCATACCAAAAATAACGATAAATAAGATCTAGATGTGTTTATAGTACTGTGTTTTATTGATAAAACCCAAAGTGACGAACTCGCGATTGACTTCTAAAACACAACGTCAATAATTTGTTTACGATAAAACACAATGTGATAAACCAGTAACAATTACTGACTTCTAAAACACAACGTGACGAATCAGTTACTGGCTGCTAAAACACAACGTTACGAATCAGTTACCGGATGCTAAAACACAACGTAGATGTTTTCATAAAAGTGTGTTTTAGTGATAAAACACAATGTGACGAACTAGATGAAATACGAATTGAATGTGAATGTGTTGTAGCGATTGTATTATAATCATTGATTCGCATTTGAAATCAAAGAGATATATAGTTTCCTTAAAACTCTCATTAGTTAGTTTAGGATATAATAAATTCCATAATTAATAATTATCAAATTACAATCATGCCCTTTTGATAAAAATATCTAATTACCACATGTCACAAGGATATAGCTTCCTACACTTTGTAGTAAAAGTTGGCTTTGTAGCCAACTCCTACCCTATATATATATATATATCGTTTAGGTCCATCATAAGAGCTGTACTCTCAACCTCATAGGAAGTAACATGCTTCTGTCTCACCTTGAAATAAAGTAATTATGCTTTCTTTTAAACGTGATAGACTATAACAAAGTTTTCTAAAGTAAAGCATACAATTTAAAGTCTTAAAGTATTGTAGTAACAAAGTGTATGGTGTTATAGTATGTATATTGTCAATACAAACAGTTACCTTCAGAGTCGTATTACAGGTGGTTACCTACGAGGCTGTATTACAAGTGGTTACCTACAGGGTTGTATTACAGGCACTTACTACCTACGGGGTCGTATTAAGTGACACTGCGTTTGTTACTTGTCTGTAGTTTTACAATTACATATATTATAGCTGCATGTATAGGTCATAGTATTATTTTAGAATGTTATGTTTGATATGTATAGTAAAGTTATGTGATGCGCTTTAAAAGCTTAATGTGATTAGTACACGTTAAGGATTATAGTTACCTGATATAACTACAACTCACTCAACATTGCTGACTTTTAGTATGTACATTAGCAGATGAAAGGCTAGTTCGTTGCGAAGGCTCTCTTTTGCTACCCGCATCCTATGTTATTGTGTTTATGATTTTATACATGGTTATATTTTGTTTTTAGAATGTAATGACTTAAACTCTCCGTTGAATTAAAACAAGATTTACTTTTATGAGTTATCTGTTAAAAAGTAAATCCAACGATTAAGATCTACGGATTTAAGGTGTTTCACTATAAGACCTTTAGCATCTTTCATCACACTGGCCAATTTATATAATATTAAAAAGAAAGGTTGGTGGCTGTCACATCAAAAGCCACCAACTCATTCTTTGATATATATTACTCTGCTACAAGGTTAGTGACTAAATAAAGGTTGGATGGATTGAATGAGGCTTTGGTGATCTAACCTCAAGGCTCTAGTTCGATTCCCTTCAATTTCACTCCTTTGAAGTTTTTTTTTCATTTAATAGTAAGTGTCATGCTTTTTCTTTTTCTATTATTTTTTTCGTGTTTTCCCCCCTTTTCTTTTCTCTTATTTATTTTTTTCTTATCTGTTTTTTTTTTTTCGTGTTTCCCCCCTTTTAGTTTTCTTTTATTTCGTCTATAAGCCTTGCCTATTTAATAATATGGTTATTATAATGTACATGTCGTTATAAATTCACGTTCCGATATAATTTTTTTCAAACAAATCGAGTAAAATATAAAATGTTTTCATATTTATTATTATGTGTGGGTATCAATTCACGTTCTTTACTTAAATTGTTCTCGAAAATAAGCGGGGTAAATTCTAACACGTTTTGATTCGATGGTATAAATTTCAGTTAGTGTACATTTTGATGGCGCTAGGTCTTGATAGAAAAGTAAGGGTGATACGGTGGTTAAGTGGAACCCTCACTAAACGAACCACCCCGGGTTCGATTCCATTTCTTTGTAACCGCAATGCTTATATATGTTACACTGAGTTAGATCGGACACTATAAACAACTAAGTCGTTGCCGCCGCAACGCGCGACCTATGGCAAGAATCTAGTATCTATGGTTGATGAATACAATAATACAGATTAAATGACTTAGTCGTCATATTTATTGAAGGCCCCTCTTATTTACACATACCCTATATCTTATTTTCACACCCCCTATTGTATATGGGCCGTATAACATTATACAGCCCGTATAGAATGTTTTTTAATAGGAAAGGCGCAGGGAATGTTTTTTTGATTTTACTATATACGGCCCGTATATAGTTATACGGGACGTATACATGTGTATACGATCAGTAAAACATATACGGCTCAATGGATTTATTTTGTGAGGTTTTTTCAAACTTTTTGATGTTACCAAATGTATACGGGTCGTATAACTGTATACGGGCCGTATAAATGGTTGTTTTTTCTAGTATCCCATTTTTCCAATAAAAACACAATCATTCTAGGGTTTCTAAACTCTTCATCACCTTTAACAATGTTGATAAATGTTGATCGAAACACGCCGCTTAAATCAGAGCACAAGTAGAATAACGTTACCGATCAGTCCGTTGATGGAAACCTTAGCGATCGCAGAGATCTTTGTGTTGGTTATTTATCGATTTTGCTAGTTATCGACGGGGATGGGTACAGAAACCACCAAGGATGATAATGGATTGATTACAGAAACCACTAGCAGAAGAACCCGACATGCCTTCTATGATGATCTGAAACATTCCGAATAACTAGCAGAATAACCCGACACAAACAAGTTCTCCACAGTTTGATCACATTTTACTTCATCTGTCCAAGTTTGAGAACCTGATTCAGATACACAACGGTTCTCCAATTCCAGATCAGTAAGCAAATGCACAACGGTGTGTGTTCATATCAGTGTTGTTTATCACCCTGTGTGAGCATTGGAAGCCCGACAAACAGTCTTAGACGTGGTTTAATATCTTTAATCTATTAGAACGATCCTTGTTATGTCACACACATGCGTTTAATTCCCAAAAATCATTACAAATACCACGTTTTCTTCTGCTAGTTATTCGGATTGTTTCGGATCATCTTTAGTAGTGTTTGTTGGACAACCTGATTCAGATTTAAACAATGCACGCCTCATTTAATCTTTTTTACTCATTTCTTCGATTTCAACAAATCTTTTCAACAATCGGTAAGCAAATACACAACGTTATTAAGATAATGAACTGTCAAATGTGATGGGTACATTCCGAAGGGATGGGTACGGAAACCTGGAAGGGTGATAATGGATTTGTTACAGAAACCACTAACAGAAGAAGCCGACACGTCTTCTATGATGATCCAAAACATTCCGAATAACTAGCAGAAGAACCCGACACAAACAAGTTCTCCACAGTTTGTTATTCAGGTCTCTATTCGGTCATCTTACCAAACTACAACACACGATAAGTTTAAACTTTATAGTGTGTGATTTGACCAGGAAAGGATTGGAGGTGATTTATACTTTTAATAACCTATCACAGTTGTCAAATTCGTTGTGTGCATTCATATTGTTTAGACAACAACAGATAATGAACGGATTGTTGGACTTCTTGTTCCAAATGCAGCTGTAGGATCCGTACTTAAAGGTCTCTCTAAAATATGCAACCGAGACCACCTTGTTAATTTTAATGAAGCAATGAAGATTGAATGTGCAAACCGCAACCGCATTTTACTACGGAAACGGTGGCTATGAAATCTTACTGATCTAGAATTGGAGAACCATTGTGTATCAAAATCAGGTTCTCAAACAAACACCACTAAAGATGAGTCGGAAAATTGCATCAACTCTCCTATATCAACGTACTCTTCTTCAGACGGTTGATTAGCCTGTAATGAAGAAACCAAATTCGCAACAATGAAAATGCTGATAAACGTTGATCGAAAAACGCCGATTAGTTGTTATCAAATGACAACTTGAGGGGTCTAGTCCTAGCTAGTTGTCATCATCTGATTGTCATTCCGAATAACTAGCAAAAGACGTGTATACCGTATAGAATTATTTCCACGTGTCGGGTTCTTTTGCTAGTTGTTGGGCTTCCAATGCTCACACAGGGGGATAAATGCGGGAAATGGCTTCTCGAAGACTCGTTGAATATTTGTAGATCCCGCATATATCAAGGGGGAGTCTGTATGTGCACCAAAGTTTGATAAATGTTGGATACTGCTGAAGTTTCAACAATGAGGGACTAATCGGGTAATTATGTGAAAGTGTCACAAGTTTGGACAAGGGTTCTTATTCATGAGAACTTGTGGATTTATCCCTCATGAGAACTTGTGGATTTATCTCTCTTTAGAACTTAGTGGTGAGTACTTTTGGTTCTCTAAATGGTGCGAACTTAGTGGTGAGTACTTGTGGGTTTAGAAGGTGAGTACTTGTAATCTTTTATAAGGTGAATACTTGTGGTTTTCTTATATGTGCGAACTTGTATTGTCTAGATAGTGGTGAGTACTTATTTGTTAAGTACTAAGGGTTTTATGGATAGGTCTAGAGTGTCCGAACTTGTTTGTGTATTTAGTCTAAGTGATTGTACATTATTCATGGAAGACAATCAATGAAACAGTGAAATTTTGGAGAAAACTTCTTGTGCAAACAAACCCTACCTTTGTGTTCTTCATTCAATCAGTGTGATTGTCGATTGTGAATACTCGATGTATTCACGGTTCTCATCTTCTACACCTTCTGTACGAGCTCTACGTTGCGGTACGAGGCACGCAGTGGTTTCCGCACATCGTGTGTGTGTTCGATCGATCCGGTTCATGTGTTCGTTGAAGGAAGACGACCATACACAACACTTAGAGCCTAAAGGTAGAAGAACTAAGTGAGAGAGTACACCTGGTGAGGGGGAGAGATTCTGCACTTTGAATTTTACTATACTCATTAATGACTATCATATGAGATAATTCAAAAATCATTCCCAAAATCCAGTTGTGTTAGATTGATGTGTTTATTATCATTGTTTGATTGAATTGTTCAAATTATTCAACTGTTTTTTTATCTAAAACACACACTATCACACACTCTCAAATTCAACAATTGGCATCAGAGCACGTTACACTGAATTAACTTACATGTTGATTCAGAAGACAAACTAGCTCATATTGATAATTGATTAAGTGATCAAAGGACTTGAGAAGAATTAGACCATTCGGAACATTCAATTGTAATAATACTCAGTTTTCTTAGAAATTCTCAATAGAATTTAGAGAGATGTCAATTACTCACTCATGATCCTCACAATATGGCAACAAAGGATGTGTCACCCCCCTATCCTAGCAAAACAAAGGTTTCTAGAGGTCTGTGGTTTTTGGTCCGTATGTTCCATCTGCACCAAGTTCTGAACAACCAAACATTAATGTTTCTAAGAAACTCACTAATTATTTGGAGCAGGAATTTCAGAACTTGGAGCTCGATGCTAAGGCATTTGGGATACTAGCCATGGCCTTACCCAATGAAATATATGCTAGATTGTTCCATTATGAGAATGCCAAAGAATTGTGGGATGCTTTTAAAAAATAGTTTGGTGGCACGGATGAAGTGTAGCAGAACAATAAGGAGATATTGAATCAACAGTACGAGACATTCACTTATGTTAAGGGCGAATCTCTGACTCAATAGTTTGAGCGATTTAATTGCTTAATCAGTGAGCTAAGGCTTGCTGATCAAACTTACACAAATGCTGCTCTAAGTCACAGATTTTTTAGATCTTTCGCTAACAAATGGAATACAATAGCAATTGTCTTAAGGAATTCTGTTAGATTCAAAGAAATGAATCTTACACAACTTCATGGCAAACTCCTCACATTTGAGAGAGAACTTGACCAAAAACAGAAGTTGATGTTATCAGGTAAGGTTTCTACTGATTACATGTTTGGTAACACAACCCTAATGAGTCGTGATGGATCATCATTAACCAAAAATATGAGTGATCATGAGTTATGATCATTTTATCAACATAACTACTGGTTTTAATTCCCAATATAACTCATCACTTATTGGAAACCAGAATTTTGCATTGATAATGAATACAAAAGGCCCTTGGATCCAACAAACCAAGAGGAATTTGACCTTCTTGACCAATCACTTCTAAGCATTAAAACAAACAAATTTATAACAAAAGTGGTAGAAGGTTTCCTTGTTTGGAACGTAAGGGTAAATTTGAGACGGATAAGTCTAGGATTCAATGTTACAAGTGCCAAAGGACATTTTGCTAGGGAATGTAGTGGTTCTACATAGAATCCCACGTCATATGTGACATATCCAAGCCAAATGAACCAATCTGACTCAACTATTGGACAACAATCAAAACTTTCAAATACATACCAACATTCTTCACAAATTGCCCCTTGTCCATCAACACATTACAATGCACATCTTCCACATGGACCAATACAACTGGCATACCAATATGTTCACGGGCCACCACAATTTCAACAAACACATGTCCAAGCACCCTCACAATCACATATTTAATCTCAGGAACACGGGGTAAGATTTTCATTGTGAGATTTTATGGCTTCATTCAAAAAAAAAAAATTAGATTTCTCACATTTTTTTCTTAACATGTTATTCACTGCTTTGATATCCCCAAATGATTGTAACAGATCAAGAAAATGAAAACCTAGCACTAGTAGCACTTGACACCTTAAATGTCTCAGCAAATCACAACACTAGAAAATCTACTAGTTTTTGTTCTGTATCACACGCTATATCAACAACTAAAAATCTCACTTGGAATGCATTAAAGCATTTGGGGATATCAAAGTAGTGAATATCATGTTAAGAAAACATTGTGAGAAATCTGAATTTTTTTTAAATGAAACCATAAAATCTCACAATGAAACTCTTACATTGTGTTCCTGGGATTAAATATGTGATTGTGAGGGTGCCTGGACATGTGTTTGTTGAAGTTGTGGTGACCCGTTAACATATTGGTATGCCAGTTGTAGTTGTATTGGTCCATGTGGAAGATGTGCATTGTAATGTGTTGATGGACAAGGGGAAATTTGGGAAGAATGTTGATTGCATTTGAAAGTTTTGATTGTTGTCCAATAGTTTAGTCATCTGATTCATTTGGCTAGGATATGTCACATATGACATGGGATTCTATGTAGAACCACTACATTCCCTAGCAAAAGGTCCTTCTACCACTTTTGTTATAAATTTGGTTGTTCTAAAGCATAGAAGTGCAAGTTGGTCAAGAAGGTTAAATTCCTCTTGGTCTGTTGGATCCATGGGCCTTTGGTATTCATTATCAATGCAAAATTCTGGTTTCTAACAAGTGATGAGTTATATTGGTAATTAAAACCAGTAGTTATGTCGATAAAATGATCATAACTCATGATCAGTCATATTTTTGGTTAATGATGATCCATCGTGACTCATTAGGGTTGTGTTACCAAACATGTAATCAATAGAAACCTTACCTGATGACATCAACTTCTGTTTTTGGTCAAGTTCTCTCTCAGATGTGAGGAGTTTTCCATGAAGTTGTGTAAGATTCATTTCTTTGAATCTAACAGAATTCCTTAAGATAATTGCTATTGTATTCCATTTGTAAGCGAAAGATCTAAAAAATCTGTGACTTAGAGCAGCATATGTGTAAGTTTGATCAGCAAGCCGTAGCTCACTGATTAAGCAGCTAAATCACTCAAACTGTTGAGTCAGAGATTCCCCCATAACATAAGTGAATGTCTCATAGTGTTGATTCAATATCTCCTTATTATTCTACTTGTTAGTGCATATATCTGTTGACTTCGTCTTGTATCAAGTCATGTAATAGAATAGATAGACCAAGACACGTAGTACGAGAGAAACGGGAAACAGGTCTGAACCAGCAGGTTCACACGAAGTGACCAGTTCGTGCGAACTGACCAGTTCGTGCGAATTGGACAAGACTGGTTCGTGCGACCTGGTGATCCTTATATATAGTGTGTCTTGGATCTTCATTTGTAACATTCTGATTCCGGTAGCGAAGCTCTGCCGAAGTGTCGCCAGCTTGTGAAACGTTGTGAAATCAATACAAGAGATAGTTAAAGTGATTCTAAGTGTAAATCAAGCTGATATAACTTCAATACGTCTGATTCCACTTTTCGTATTGATCGAGAGCTCTTCTGAACGTCTCGTTTAATCGATTCCCCGATCCTACAAGTGGTATCAGAGCTCAGGAGGAAGAGTTCTTACCATTTCAGCTTGATTTCTTCAAAAACAACTTCTTTCTACTCATTTTCTACACTTTTTCATCAAATTTACTGAGATTTCATGGTTAAAATGATCTGAATTTCACATATAACACGTATGCTTAAATTACGAATCTCAGCAATTCAGTCCTAAAAAGAAAGAAGAAGAAGAACCAGTTTCAACAAGAGAGGCTTCAGAAAAAGCCCCAATCTTTGATCACTCATCAGATGAAGAGAGTGATGATGACAGTGAAGAAATTCAAAAACTTGAATATTATAAAAGAGAATTTTCACCTGATAGGTATAATTTGTATTTTGCAGGTAAAATGGAAGAGATCAAAGAAAGACAAGCTGCGAAAAAGGAGAATCATAAGGCAGCAACTGTTAAAGAAAAAATCAAACCTGAAGAAAATGTTCGAGTAATAAAGAAGCAGGTTAAAGAAATTCCAGCTATTAAGGTTGAGAAGGAAGAAGATACTGAAAAGATACCTGAGAAGTGTGAAAATTGTGATACTGTGAAAAGGCACAACAACAAACTGATTCATAACATGAATAGACTGAAAGAATCTTATGATGTTTTGAACAAAGCTATGAATCAATATAGCAAGTCAAGCAATGAACAAGAGATAGCTATGAAGACACTCAATGGAGCGTTCATGACGAAGCAGAAAATCATCAATCAGTACATTGAGAAATGTGCCGAACTTGAACAAAAATTGGACACTCAGAGGATAGAAACTGAGAGGGTAAACAGGTTATTGAAAAGTTATTCATGTGCTTCTTACGTGATTGACAGAATTTACCCTACAGTAGAAGGCATGGAAGCGTTTGAAGAAAAGAAATATGAAGTAAAGAATACTGGTAAGAAACATAGTACCAATTATACAAAGTGTCCGCCGCCGCTTGAAGAAGGATATTCTCCACGAAATCCTAATTCAGAAAGAGTCAAAAAGGCAACCAATTTAAAGTGGGAATCTGAACCTTCAGATGGATTGCCAGACAACATTGACATCACATTCACATCGTCTGACACTGATCATGAGTCTGAGTTAATAAAGAAAGTGGTTGATCATGTGTTAGATAAAGATGAAAGCGAGGAGTCAAAGTCAAAGTCTGACACTTCAAGTCCAATAGTTGAAAAGGGAAAAAGGGTTTACAATAATGATTTTCTGATATTAAAAAATAATTTGAATGACGAAACATTCAAAGTAGCATATACTTTGAATGACTCCGACAAATTATATTCTGATGAAGAATTTTCAATAAGAGGTGTTAAAACTGAAATGATTAACAAGATTTTCAAATTAACATAAATTAATATTTCTGAAATAAAAGATAAAAATTTTTCTGAAAAACCTAAACAATACACTTCAAGAGTTCAACAAAAGTTAAACAAGAAAAAAGGTTTTGGTCTAAATCACCATAAGAAACCAAATCACAAAAATAATTTCAAAAAGAAAGGATTAGGTTTTATTCCAAAGGAAAATGAAAAATATGTTAAAGATTTTAAATCGAAAGTTGTTTTTGTATCAGGAACATCTTCTGATGAAGAAAAAGAGAATTTGTTCAGAAAGCAGACGAACAAAGAATTCCTTGCTAAGAAGCAAGAGGGAATGAAGAATGATGTTTCTTTGAAGAAGGAAATGAGAACCTGTTATCAATGTAAAAAAGTTGGGCATATTGCATGGAACTATCCAAAGGCAACCCAAACAAAATAGTGAGTCTCTGAAAACTTGAAAGAAAAGTTGGTTGATAATGAACCACCAACCGAACAATTTAAAGGGTTCAAAAATTCAAAATTTGAGGTTGGTGAGAGTTCAACACGTTTTTACAAAAGAAGAGTTAATCTGAACAACCACAAGTGGGTTGTTAAGAAATCAGAAGCACTTTCTGGCGATGAATCTGTCTCGTCAAAGTCAGAGGAGCCACAAGTTGAGCTAAAAAGTGATAATTCCGTTCCAACAATGGATGATGCAAATTTTCCACTATTGTCAAATGGAAACTTAAAGCAAAAAATTGGCAAAGTTGAGATTTCAAATCAATTCTTTTCTGAAAAGAAAGAATTTGATGTTGAAAAAGCCTTTAACTCTAAAGTTCTAAATATTTTTGGAAAAATGGTTGACGGGAAGGTCAAAGGGGTAAAGGAATTCTATGAAAAGAATAAGAAAGGAAAGAAACCGAGTGATGATGACTCGGAATCACCCAAGGACCGTCAGGCTTGGGTGAATCTCTTTAACTGAAAATCCTGACTTGCCGGAGCTCCCAAGTTGGTAATCGTGGAGCATGAATCGGCATCATTCTTGAAAAATGTTTTTGTGTGAAAAACTTACAAGTAGTATTGTGATTGTTTTTACAAGTGGTTGAACTTGATTTAACTTTCATATAAGTGGTTAAAAGAAAAAAGGGATTCATTCATAAGCTATGGAAAGAACAAAATGATGAATTAAACCCCATGATATGTAAAATCAACAAAACTAATTTTCCGGAAGAACCATTTTTATTAAAACAAACTTAAGTGTTTTGAAATCATAATGGGAAAATAGTTTGTTGTCAGGGGGAGTTCTGATTGTTTATGCAAAGTGGATGGAGAATTGAAGCAATTTACATCAGTTTGTCATTTTATTTGTACAGTTTATTGTTTTAGTTTTCAAATTTTCCCGGAAAATCAAAAATTGAAACATATTTTTGATTTTAGGGGGAGTAAAAAATTTAGAAATTTTGAAAATTTGAAAAATCCAAAAACATGATAAAATCTAAAACCAAAAACATCGAAAAATCAAAAATGAGTTTTGTTGTGAAAAAGAGGAAATGATAGTACATCAGTAGACAATCACAATACGCTAAAGAATTGGAAAGTTAAAATGTGATAAACGGTCTCATTGATGATATGCCAGTAGGTTTTTACACGTTTACTAGATTGTTTTCGAGATATAAACCTAAATATCAAATGCTTACTTATTTCGTGGGGAACATCTCTTGGATATATAGGTAACCCCTGAAATCTTGTTTGAAGGGCTTTCTATTTCTAACATACTAGGTCTTTGTGCGTGATGATATCTGGGGTATTATATCTGGACTATCAAATGCTTACTTATTTCGTGGGGAACATCTCTCGGATATATAGGTAACCCCTGAAATCTTGTTTGAAGGGGTTTCTATTTCTGACATACTAGGTCTTTGTGCGTGATGATATCTGGGGTATTATATCAGGACTTCTGATTTTGCGGGAGCAATAGCCTAGTCCTCGTATAATACTCTGCACTGCTTTAATCATAAAGCCCACCCTCAGCATAAAAAATGATGAAACATTGAAAATTGCTAATCATGTGCTGTTGATGAAAAGATCCCCAAACGGGACAGACCTAAAGTCGAGCCATCATCTCTCTGATTGAACGGAAGTTCTAGCCTGAGCTCTCATGGTCTCGCATTACCCATTTACAGATATCATTAGTGTACATTCACCTGTGAGACTGAATATAGGAGTCTGGATACGGGAGTATATTCTGAGGTGGGACACGCGAATAAGTTTAGTGCTTAAAACACTAATCTGTATCTCGAATCAATTGAACTTTGTGTGAAAATTTAAGTGGATCAGTATACTGACAATCTAAGTGAATCGTTTAGAACTTAAAGTGTTTAAAGCTCAACGGTACTAGTGATTTGTCATAAACTGATATGATCCTCTTACACAAATTCACAAAAAGATGTCTGTATATAGTTTATTTCCCAAAATCAAAAAAGATTTTCAGTATGTTTTAGCATGAAATTTTTGAAAATTCAAAATGATTTTATTTCATCTTATTTTCGACAACTGATGATGGAAAGCTTATTTTCAAAATTCCTAGTGCTAAACATGATGAACAACAAGGTTTGGGAGAGCTTGTTTGAAATGAGAAATGAATTTGAAATGATTAAATGGTTCATTAATTTGAAGCCAAATTTGAGCGTTACAAATACAAGTGATTAAGTAGAGATCTTAAATGAGAGATCATGATGATTTGAGAATGTTTCAAGTGGTTTCTAAATTTGTTAATTTTTAAAATTGTAAAATTTACTTTTGGGTAGAGAATTGTGCAGGTAAAAAGCTCTGAAAAAGCTAGCTTTCGACTCCTGAGGTTTTTCCGCATAAGCGTATGCAGATTAAGAGCCAGGTTTCTGATCCTGTTGCTACGGAGAGCCAGGAGACGTTCCTAAACTTGTGAAAGATGCAGATAGTGAATTCCAGACTGCGATCCCAGCTTATCGAAAGGGGGAGTCTGAAGACAAAAGTGCCAGATTTCAGATTGCTGATAAACTTAAAGAATCAAGAGATCTGATCGAGAGAATAGAGCCAGGTTGAGATTCTGAGATAGTAAAAGAGAGATATAAGGATGTTTTCTTAGAAAGATACTTTGGAGAGAGCGAGAAGACTGATCAAGACTGAAGACTCAATACACTGAAGACTCGTCATCATCCAAGGGGGAGTTTGTTAGTGCATATGTCTGTTGACTTCGTCTTGTATCGAGTCATGTAATAGAATAGATAGACCAGGACACGTAGTACGAGAGAAACGGGAAACAGGTCTGAACCAGCAGGTTCACACGAAGTGACCAGTTCATGCGAACTGACCAGTTCGTGCGAACTGGATAAGATTGGTTCGTGTGACCTGGTGATCCCTATATATAGTGAGTCTTGGATCTTCATTTGTAACATTCTGATTCCGGTAGCGAAGCTCTGCCGAAGTGTCGCCAGCTTGTGAAACGTTGTGAAATCAATACAAGAGACAGTTAAAGTGATTCTAAGTGCAAATCAAGCTGATATAACTTCAATACGTCTGATTCCGCCTTTCGTATTGATCGAGAGCTCTTCTGAACGTCTCGTTTGATCGATTCCCCGATCCTACACTACTACACTTCATTTGTGCCACCAAACTATTCGTTCAAAGCATCCCACAATTCTTTAACATTCTCATAATGGAACAATCTAACATATATTTCATTAGGTAAGGCCATGGCTAGTATCTCAAATGCCTTAGCATCGAGCTCCATGTTCTGAAATTCCTGCTCCGAATAATCAGTGGGTTTCTTAGAAACATTAATGTTTGGTTGTTCGGCACTTGGTGCAGATGGAACATACGGACCAAAAACCACAGACCTCCAGAAACCTTTATTTTGTTAGGATAAGTGGGTGACACAACCTTTGTTTCCATATTGTGAGGATCATGAGTGAGTGATTGACATCTCTCTCTGAATTCTACTGAGAATTTCTAAGAAAGCTGAGTGTTATAACAATTGAATGTTCCGAATGGTCTAATTCTTCTCAAGTCCTTTGATCACTTAATCAATTATCAATATGAGCTAGTTTGTCTTCTGAATCAACATTTAAGTCAATTCAGTGTAACGAGCTCGAGCTCTGATGCCAATTGTTGAATTTGAGAGTGTGTGATAGTGTTTGTTTTACATTAAAAGAACAGTTGAAGAATTTGAACAATTCAATCAAACAGTGATAATAAACATATCAATCTAACACAAATAGATTTTGGGAATGATTTTTGAATTATTTCATATAATATTCATCAATGATTACAATAAAATTCAAAGTGCAGAATCTCTCCCCCTCACCAAGTGTACTCTCCCACTTAGTTCTTCTACCGTAGGCTCTAAGTGTTGATTTTTACATTTACAGACTGAACTATTTATAGTGGAGAGAACAATTGGTGACGTTATCTTGAAAGCGACCCTAAACAACCTCATAAATGATGTAACAGCTGTCGTTTGCAAAAATGTTTGACAATCAAGTAAACTAACTATTACATTGAAACTACTGTATTACAAAGGAAAACAGCTGGGATTTGAAAACTACTGGAAGGATTCCGACACTTTTGGTTCCAACAATTTTGGAATCTTGTACTTGTGGTCTTGTGATGATTTGTTAACTTGGTCTGTGGTCTTCAGTTTTGACTTGTTGACTTGGCTGTTGACTTATTGACTCGTCACTTTTACATTCTAGCACTTTAGTACTTTGTCTTCTTTGAAGCAGTATTTCTTGTATTAGCAGTTTGGGTTGGTTATTTAGAAAAGTCTTCAAGGGGGGAATTTCTAGAACTTCAATCATACTTAACCTTATTCCATCTGGCATGGAAGATTGTTCACTTGGGTTTTGACTTTTATCATCAGCAGATCTTATATAACCCAACATATATATAGAGGTCGGTTAACGTGCATAGGTTGGATTAACCCTAATTATGCACGTTATTGCATAATTACACACGTTATATTGGTGGCCGCGTACCATCACACGTGAAGAGCCTTTTGCATTTTAAAATTTCACTACATATATTTAAAGGTTATGAATTTATAGAACTATGTCTTATTGGCGTAATTTTTTCAAAACCTATGAATTTCATAACACAAACATATAATATTTCTTCCAAGTCTGTATTGATATCCTAAATATATTTATGTTCACTAAACATTTTTCAAAACCTATGAATTACATAACACAAACATATAATATTTCTTCCACGTCTGTATTTATATCATAAATATATTTATCTTCACTAAACATAAAATAAAAAAAACAATAATATAAAAACTTGAGCTGAAACATCAAAAGGGTTGTTACATGCATTCCGCTAGTCTCTTATCTATAATCTTGAATTAAAATGCAGTTTTATTACGTTCAGACCAACTGAACTCTTTGTACAACCTGGCCTACATAAATGCTGGTCCCCCAAAATAAATCGCCGTCGTCCTGATTTTCAAGCAATTTACCACGACCATGTGCTTCACACTCATGACATAAATGATACAGTTAAACATTAACATAATATGAGAAATTACATTTTGTAACATTGTCAACTGCCTAGAGAAGCATGCTATGGCTTTGGGAAATTCGACCACATGTGTAGGGTATTTTAAACATGTGACACTTAGGTGTAGACTATAAGATGGACCACATATATAGAATGAAGTCAAGAGATGATAATTGTGATAACAACAAACGTAAAACTCTTGTGATAAAATGATATACTTTAAATAATTAAATAAATCATGAGCTTCTCGTGTATGCCTATTTTTAGTCGTCAATTAAAGTCGGGCTCTCTGGTGGTTCTTTTCCTTTGTGGAACGAATATTTCCCAGTGCTGCCTCTTGTACATACTATTTTTTAGTTGGATTTAAAAGATCAAACATCATACTACATTACATTTAATTGGGTAAATGGGTTTAATTATTTAAATGGGCAAAAATTAAATAAAAGGGTTTAAAACACAAATTGGGTTGCCAATAATAGTAGGTTTTAAAGTTAATTACAATATTTTTCTTTAAAAACAAGTTATAAATGACATTTTTTACAATGTTAAACCCGAGAAAGTGGACCATGGTCACACACTCTGCCCTTACCCGGGCAGCCATGCTTAGGTGTATTAATTATTAAAGGAGTTCACTGTTATTTTCGTCTATGTGGTTTGTTCACTTTTGCTATTTAGGGCCAATTTTCAAAATTGCACCATTTTCCTTCTGACATACTCGAAAAGTGTCATTTCAATCCAAAAAACTAATCTCAACTAGAGTAACTCAGATAGCGCAGAGTTAAAATGGTCATTTTACATAGTTTTTTATTTTATTTTTTTAGACTTTAGGTTTTAAAAGAAAGAAAATAAAAACATTAGCAGTTGGACAGGATTGAACCCGTGACCATATGCTTAGAAACGGACGCATCAACCAGCGTGCCAAAGGGCCTTTTGTTCATTCGTTTTTCTTTTGATATGGGTTGAACCATTCAACCACCACCACCACCATTAAACAACTCCACCACCATCAAATCAACTACCACCTACCACCACAACTCAGACCACCGCTGCCTGCCACCACGTGACCACCGCCGTAGCCGCACGTCACCACCACCCTACGTTATTCCACCACCAAACGTCGATCTACACAGGTAATTATGACCTCAATTTGATGCTTCTGCTATGTTTTTGCTTATAACCTCGCTGCTTATAACTTGCAATGGAGTCAATGGTACACTATCATTATATTAATACAAATAGATTTGCTCATAACGGCAAATTAGTTCAGAGGTGTCTTGAATTCAACGGATAGGTCACGAATTCAAGACCCATCTCTTGCGTATTTTTATTTGAAAACCTATGAAGTTTAACACATGTCAAAAGAAAAATAAATGGACCTTTCGAAAAAAAGGCGCTTTCGCTCGTTGGTTGATCCGTTCGTTTCTAAGCAGATGGTCACGGGTTCGATCCCGGCCAGCTACAAATGTTTTTATTTTCTTCCTTATAAAACCAAAAGTCTAAAAAATAAAATAAAAAACTTTGTAAAATGACTATTTTACCCCTGAGTGAACTGAGTTAATACAACCGGGGTTAGTTTTTTGGACTGAAATTGCACGTTTCCAGTATGTTAGGGAGGAAAATGGTGCAATTTTAAAAATTGACCCGAAATGACAAAAATAAACAAACCACAAGAGTGAAAATGGTAGTTAATTCTTATTAAAGAAATTACAGGTGTGAATGTAATTCAATGAACCTACTCGCATTAAGCTACTCAAGTTTATCTTTAAAAGAAAACACTCGAATGCAAGTAAGAGTAAAACTAAATTTCAGCTTGTTGCTACAACAAATATGAGACCAATAGTGGAGAGATTGGTTAGGCAAAAGGTTTCACGAGTCTCGTTTTGCCTAACGCAGGTTACGAGTCCCCCTACGTATGCAATACGTAGGGTTGGATCACTCCTCTATCAATTGCTTGGAATTCAAGGTTAAGAGAGACGCGACCCAGATTCTATGCATGCAATGTGATAGTATTGAATGTGAAGAATAGAATATACAATGTGCAATGTGATAGCCAATCCCTGTGAAAATTGACCAACTTTAAAATAATATAAATGTTTGAACGACTTTAGTGAAATCATTGAGAAAGCCGGTTACTTTGGTACATTGTTCCTCCTTTATTATACAATAAATTTAATATTTTTACACACGAATTTGTTATGGTATCATTTTTACTTTTTATATTAACCGTTGACACACCCTATATAATCCTAATATCCAATAGGGTTAGGTTTATTGGTGAACAACCCCTCTTTGTGAACACTAGTGAACTAATCCTAGCCCTTGATTATCAATACACAAGTGTAAATCAATGGCAAGGATTTGATGATAATATATATATATATATATATATATATATATTCTCACCTTCAAATAAGGTAATTATGTTTTCTTTTAAACATGATAGACTATAACAAAGTTTGCTAAAGTAAAGCATACGATTTAAAGTCTTAAAGTATTGCAGTAACAAAGCGTATAGTGTTATAGTATGTATATTATCAATACAAACGGGTTACCTTCAGAGTCGTATTACAGGTGGTTACCTACAAGGCTGTATTACAAGTGGTTACCTACAGGGTTGTATTGCAGGCACTTACTACCTACGGGGTCGTATTAACTGGCACTACATTTGTTACTTGTCTGTAGTTGTACAATTACATATATTATACCTACATGTATAGGTCATAGTATTATTTTAGAATGTTATGTTTGATATGTACAGTAAAGGTATGTGATGCACTTTAAAAGCTTAATGTGATTAGTACATGTTAAAGATTATAGCTACCTGATATAACTACAACTCACTCAGCATTGCTGACTTTTAGTATGTACATTAGTAGATGAAAGGCTAGTTCGTTGCAAAGGCTCCCTTTTGCTACCTGCATCCTATGTTATTGTGTTTATGATTTTATACATGGTTATATTTTGTTTTTAAAATGTAATGACGTAAACTCCCTGTTGAATTAAAACAATATTTACTTTTATGAATTATCTGTCAAAAAGTAAATCAATGTTTTTAGAATGTAATAACGTAAACTCTCTGTTGATGAATACAATAATACACATTAAATGACTTTGTTGTTATATTAACTGAATTAAACAAAACAATAAATGTGTATTGTCCTTTATTATTATATTAATCAGCTACTAACAATAAATGTGCATTGTCCTTTATTATTATATTAATCATTTATTTTCAATCTTAAGTACATGAAATAGTATTTCACCTTTAATGTTTATTATCATAATTTATATTTGTGAAGTCGAATTATAAAATAACTTGGAAGATACATGAAACTTTTAAATCTAAAAATAAAATTAAACAAAACGAAGGGATAATGACTCAAATAAAAATGTTATTTTAATAATAATCTTTTGGAAGTCAAGTTGGTAGCATGTCAAAAGTTTGGCAATTCCTTCCGGATGAATGGTGGGTTATATTGTAGGAACAAAAACCTTATACTCTTATGGCTTTCACTAGTTTTATTTCTGGCAGTTCAACTGGGTAGATTCAAGCTTTTTTTGACATATTTGATATCTTGAGAGAAGTGAAACTATTTGTGTAGTGTAAACTGTGGCGTCATGTTTTAGAATTAAAATAATTTGGTCCTTTTCCTTAAGAGTTTCATTGTGAGATTTTATGGTTTCATTCAAAAAAATTTCAGATTTCTCACAATTTTTTCTTAACATGATATTCACTGCTTTGATATCCCCAAATACTTTAATGCATTTTGAGTGAGATTTTTAGTTGTTGATATAGCATGTGATACAAGACAAAAACCAGTAGTTTTTTTAGTGTTGTGATTTGATGAGTCACTTAAGGTATCAAGTGCTACTAGTGCTAGGTTTTTGTTTTCTTGATCTATTACAATCATGCCAAAAATGCTCATCATTCAAGTCCTCAGGCAAGCTACTCCAATCCACAAAGCTTTTAGTAAAAAAGCTATGTTGAGTAGTTTCAGCTGCAGGCATCCAATAGTTTCCCAAACTACTAGTTTTGTTCCTAGGATTAAATATGTGATTATGAGGGTGCTTGGACATGTGTTTGTTGAAATTGTTGTGGCCCGTTAACATATTGGTATGCCATTTGTATTGGTCCATATGGAAGATGTGCATTGTAATGTGCTGATGGACAAGGGGCAATTTGGGAAGAATGTTCATAAGCATTTGAAAGTTTTGATTGTTGTCCAATAGTTGAGTCAGATTGATTCATTTGGCTAGGATATGTCACATATGATGTGCGATTCTATGTAGAACCACTACTTTCCCTAGCAAAATGTCCTATGGCACTTGTAACTTTGAATCCTGGACTTATCCTTCAAAAATTTACCCTTACCCTCCAAACAAGGAAACCTTCTACCACTTTTGTTACACATTTGTTTGTTCTAATGCTTAGAAGTGTAAGTTGGTCAAGAAGGTCAAATTCCTCTTGGTCTGTTAGATCCATGGGCCTTCGGTATTCATTATCTGTAGGATCGTCATGTGACCCAAACGAGTCAATCAGAAGAGTTCTTATCTATTTCAAAGGCGGAAACAATGAAATAGACTTGGAAAACAGCTAGTTTCACACTTAATTGTCTTGTATTATTGAAATAACACGTTTTCAGATCAGTAGACACATCGGCAGCACTTCGGTACCGGAAATCAGAATGTTCCAAATGATTTCGCATGAATGCTATTTATAGGGAAGCTGATTTCGTTTGAAATGACACATGTCACTTTCAAGCGAAATTAGCTCAAACACTCTAAAACCCTATTTCTCGAACTACTTGCCCTGATCTAACAATTCTAGTACAAGACTCGATACAAGACAAAGTCGACAGACGTAATGCACCAACATTATCAATGCAAAATTCTGGTTTCTAACAAGTGATGAGTTATATTGGGAATTAAAACCAGTAGTTATGTCGATAAAATGTTCATAACTTATGATCACTCATATTTTTGGTTAACGATGATCCATCATGACTCATTAGGTTTATGTTACCAAACATGACATCAATAGAAACCTTACCTGATGACATCAACTTCTGTTTTTGGTCAAGTTTTCTTTGTCAAATGTGAGGAGTTTGCCATGAAGTTGTGTAAGATTCATTTCTTTGAATCTAACAGAATTCCATAAGATAATTCCTATTGTATTCCATTTGTCAGCGAAAGATCTAAAAATCTATGACTTAGAGCAACATTTGTGTAAGTTTGATCAGCAAGCCTTAGCTCACTGATTAAGCAATTAAATCGCTAAAAACTATTGAGTCAGAGATTCGCCCTTAACATAAGTGAATGTCTCGTACTGTTGATTCAATATCTCCTTATTGTTCTGCTACACTTCATCTGTGCCACCAAACTATTCGTTCAAAGCATCCCACAATTCTTTGGAATTCTCATAATGGAACAATCTAGCATATATTTTATTGGGTAAGGCCATGGCTAGTATCCTAAATGCCTTAGCATCGAGCTCCAAGTTCTGAAATTCCTGCTTCGAATAATCAGCGGGTTTCTTAGAAACATTAATGTTTGGTTGTTCGGCACTTGGTGCAGATGGAACATACACACAAAAAAACCACAGACCTCCAAAAACCTTTGATTTGCTAGGATAGGTGGGTGACACATCATTTGTTGTCATATTGTAAGGATCATGAGTGAGTGATTGACATCTCTCTGAATTCTATTGAGAATTTCTAAGAAAACTGAGTGTTATAACAATTGAATGTTCCGAATGGTCTAATTCTTCTCAAGTCCTTTGATCACTTAATCAATTACCAATATGAGCTAGTTTGTCTTCTGAATCAACATTTAAGTCAATTCAGTGTAACAAGCTATGATGCCAATTGTTGAATTTGAGAATGTGTGATAGTGTGTGTTTTAGATTAAAAAAACAGTTGAGTAATTTGAACAATTCAATCAAATAGTGATAATAAACACATCAATCTAACACAATTGGATTTTGGGAATGATTTTTGAATTATTTTATATAATATTCATGAATGATTACAGTAAAATTCAAAGTGCAGAATCACTCCCCCTTTCCAGGTGTACTCTCTCACTTAGTTCTTCTGCGTTTAGGCCCTAAGTGTTGATTTTTACATCTACAGACTTAACTATATATAGTGCAGACGTTATCATGAAAGCGACCCTAAACAACCTTATAAATGATGTAACTGTCGCCGTTTGCAAAACTGTTGGACAATCAAGTAAACTAACTATTACATTGAAACTACTGTATTACAAAGGAAAACAGCTCGGATTCCTAAATTGCTAGAAGGATTTCAGCAATTTTGGTTCCAACAGTTTTGGAATCTTGTACATATGATCTTGTGATGACTTGTTAACTTGGTTTATGGTCTTCAGCTTTGACTTGTTGACTTGGCTGTTGACTTATTGACTCATCACTTTTACATTCTAGCACTTTAGTGTCACACCCCAAAAACGTCGCAACGGAATATAAAACGTAGTGGTAACGGAAGCTGGTGCCCATTTCTATCTTGATGTTTGATGCATTATAGTGCTGGTCATATTAACTTAATTAAAACATAAGTTTTTAAGTATGATATCCCATATGTGACACAACCGTGACATAATTATATTGTCTTTGATCCTTATGGATCATATTACATTTCTCCCAGAAAATTTTAAAATTAATCCAATATATTTAAGTGACAAAACATGCATCAACAACCACAAGATACGCCATAATTCCCGAAGCCGACCTCAAGTACCTGTAGAACACGTTAAAATCAAGTGTCAACACAAAGGAATGTGAGTTCACTTATTCGTTTACTAACAAATTTTATTCCAAGGAAAACTTTCTGAATAGGTGTTTATTTGAAAACATCCATGTAGTTTTAGAAAGTCCATTTTACTCCTTTGATAAAATCCATGGGCCTTCCATCGGGTCATTACTCCGACAATTGTAATATTGCCCAGCTTTTGTATATTAAATTATAGCGTCAACTTTCAGACTCGTATGTTAGCTAGATGATACGAACTATATATTAACCATGCAGGGATAATCAAAGCTAGACAATGAACAGAATATTAATTCGTTGTTTGACATTGACTCGGGGCGACCGGTCATGACGGGGTTGTCAACCCGATAGATCTACCAACAATTCCTCGAGTGCAATACTTAAACTGATTAAACGACATCATGGGCGCATGGTTCTTTCTCGAAGAACAATATGATGTATGCCTCACGTACAATATATATATATATCCTACTAATATGACAATTTAATACACGATGATTACGAAGCCCCTGAAATCCCCGACGAAATGCAAGCCTATGCTGATACTTACTCTCTTGAGACCAAGCAATATTCGTATCAACTCCATGGTCGTTTTCCCCCCAACCACCGTGCATAATCCCGTTTCTACCCGAAACATATTTATTCTTCAAAACCATTTCATCCCGAAATACATATATAATTTCCCAAAAATCCATATATTTTCAATGAAAATATATAATTTATATCAAAAGTTATGTTTTATTTCAAAAACATTATTAAACCCTTTTATTGGCGTGTTCTACCCCAAAATATATATAAAGCAGTAAAAAAGAGGGGTTTAGTGACACTCACCTTTGGGTGCGTATTTTTAATACCGGAATCCCAGAAATTGATTATATACGTCCTAATATGGGAAAAATTCTAAATCAATATACATTTAATCACAAAAATCCTAAGTTTCTCCGTTTCTTAGAATTATCACATAACTTTGAGATTTTCTCAAAAAGTTGTCATTTTTTATTATGTTGGCGTGTTAATATATATATATATATATATATATATATATACGTATATATATGTATATCTTTATGATTTTGCGTTTTGAACGGTTTTATTGGTGACCATTATTGTGTAAATCCATTAACTCTTCCGTTTATACGTAATATATCTATGATTTGCGCGTCGTAATATATATACATAAACGTTCATATAATCTAACACCGAAACATGCGAAACATTACTAACTTAACTATTTTGTCATTTTTAAGGCAAATATACATAAAACATCTCATATATACTAAATTTCATGCTCGACAAAGAAGTTACACACATTTAACGCATATTTACCATTTCTATCGCACAAAACGTACATGCATACATGCATAGTCTAATTTTCTCATTATCGAATTAACACTTAACATATAATCACATTTACATGTTCAAATCACTTAATACATTTTATCACATAAGATTCACTCAAAATTCACCCATATTCATGTTCATTGAAAAATGCATATTTTAGCGATTCGGTAACGTTTTCGGGCGTCGGAAGTCATGTATGACCAACCAAACACCAAGTAAACTTAAAATTAGTTAAAATAATTATTTTTAAACTAAAAATATCAGTTTATTTACTGATCTAATTCAGTTTTATAGAAATCACCCGAAAAGCCGATTTTTGACCGTTTTAACGCATAGTTTTGCGTTAAACGTTACCGTAACCATCCCAACTCGAAACGACTTGATATTTTAACACAATACATGTTATTTACTGATTAAAACATTTTTTTACTCATGTATATGCAGGTCTCATAAATAGCACAAAAGTCATGCAAGCATTACCCGATTTACTACTTTTCAAGCTTTTAGTACAACATGCAAAGCTACCAAGTTATGACTCAATTTTTGTAACTTCAAAACTTATCATATAGCTTTATTTTTCATGTTTACTTACTGATTTTAATGAACATTCATCATATCATACACAAATCATCAAACACTTGCATTTTAATCATCATTCAAGAACATGCATCAACTTAAAAACTTACAACCATACTTAACAATTTTCGGCCATATGCTTAAGCATGTTTTAACATTACTTCAAATAAAAAATCATGATTCAAGCATTCCTTTATATCCCTAACACATTTGCACATAGTCTTGTTCATTCAAACAAACATCTTACAAGTATTATTGCAAACAAAAATTAACATACAAACACCATACACACACACATAAACTTACGGTTACACACACACACATATTCATTCATTTTTATTTCTTTCAAAAACTCATTTGTTTTTAGTTTCAAGTTTTGTGATTAAACTCAAGAACAAGAGAAACTTTTCACTATTATTCTCATCAACAAGAATCAAGAACATGTTTAAAAAGAATGGTTTTATACCCTCAAGATTCAAGTGGGTTTTTTACAAGATTTTGAGATTGTGGAGCTTGTTTCACCTTGAAAACACCTTCAAATCACCTTAGGATCTTCAAAAATGCTTGGAAGTAGCTTGAAAAGGACTTGGATCTTCAAGAATGGGTTAAATTTCGAAAATGGAAGGGAGTTAGAGGGTGTTCGGCCGATTGCTTAAAGGAGAGAGAGAGGAGTGATTTGTTTCTTGGTTTGTGAAGATTTGATCTTGAAAAGAGGAGATATGGAAAGGTTTCAAGGACATGCATGCATGACACTTGTCCAAGTGCAAGAAATGAGGCAATGTGGTGGCCTCTCTCTCCTCTATACACGACATCACACACATATATGCATACAAATCTTATACATATATATATAAATAGGTTAAAACAGGTATTTTACTAGATACCGGGTATTTTACCTAGCGTTTTAATCCCGTTTTAGCGCGTTTTAAATTATTTTTAATACTCTACAAAAATAAACTCACCAAAATATCATTGAACATTATTTTGTTTTCCTGGACTGGCGACGTTGTCGGTATTTGGCAGTATGCGCGCTGTGCTGCGCAGTACGCGCTTAAAATCGCAAAAATAGGAATTTATGCGGTTTTATTTATTTTTATCGTTCTAAAGTAATAAACTCATCAAATTATTATTAAAATGATTATTAGTTGCTTTGACAGGCTGTGTTGACAGTATTTTGTCGGTACACGCGCTGCATCGCGCGGTACATGCTTAAACTCGAAAAATAGAGTTTCCTAGCGTTTTAAATTAGTTTTCCACACGGATATGATTTCAATAATTATTCTAATCATAATAAACTTTTTTTTAGGATTTTAACACTGATCGGGTGGTCACCGACGTTCGTTTTGCATTTTAAACGTTACGCGATAAGCGTTTATTTTATTGTTGCCAACATAATTTTTACCAAAGTTTAAATTTACCAACTCATCAGATTTCACATATAAACATCATAATCAGTCAAATATGGCCCTATTACCTATTTACAACGTGTGCTACAATTGTACGGTATGGCCTGAAAAGCCGGGTGTCACAGTCTCCCCCTGTTTATGAAATTCCGTCCCCGAAATTTTACTCTACAGGTTTTGTTTTCACACTGGGTGAAAACAGCAAAAACAGGTTTAATGAATATAGTCTTATAGTTTCTGCGAGAAACTTTGATTCTTACAAAGAATCTTCGTAGACCTATATTACATACACTTTCAATTCCTAATCTCACATCTCAACGCTTTCCATCCTGATGGTAGCTTGAGCCTATAAGCGGCTGTTCCAACTCAAGATGGGCTCTTGAAAGGACTAAGTCAATGTGGCTCAGCCTTTCTTTTCTCTGCCAAACCTAACAACATCTCTGCAAGATAACTCCTTCATCAGAACCAAATCTTCAATCTGGAATTCCAATAGTTCCTTCAATTGTCCATGTAATCCTTCTGTAGATCAATTGGCGACTTTAACCTTCCCTCGATCCAGGAAAATCTTGTCGCTGATTTCCTAGATAAACTAAGGCCTGGTTAATTGTCCTTTGTTACATCAGCTCGACAAAATGGGGATCAACACTTCCGTCCATACAAGGCTATAAACCGAGCAACCTGAATACTAGCGTGTTAGTTATTATTGTAAGATAACTCTGCCAAGGACATGTAAGTATCTAAACTTCCTTCGGAGTCCATCATACACACTTCCAACTTTTCTCTCAAGGGTCCGAAAAGCTTCCCACTGTCTTCCTGTCCAATCAATTTCCCTTTCCCTTTTAGGGTTATTAGTGACGAAGGCTACACTAATTAAGGGAAATTCTTAATAAATCTCCGGTAGCACATAGCTAGTCATATGGATCATCATACTCCCGATGAGGTCTTTGATACTCCTCATCATTCACCATCTCTATAGTTAACTTCAATGTTTCCCATAAGTTTCCTTGGCTCGCACATAGGCAAGTATGTTGTCGATGAATATTATCGTGAATTCATCCGATCAGGGTTCCCATACCCTTGTTCATGAGATTCATAATTATAAATGGCGCATTAATTTAGTCAAAAGGCATGACTAATAACTCGTAATGGCCATATTGTGTTCGAAAAGCAGTCCTCAGCATATCTTCATCAGCAACCTTCAACTGATAGTATCCCAATCATAGATCGATCTTCGTGTAGCAGCTGGATCCCGGTAACTTGATTGAACAAATCGTCAATCCTCGGTAAAAGGGTACCGATTCTTGAAGGTCAACTTGTTCGGCTTTCTGAAATCATCATGTATCCTGAAGGATTCATCCTTCTTCCTCTTCAACAAAACAGATGCACCTTAAACGAAAAGTTTGATCGAATGAAACCCTTGTCCAATAGCTCTTGAAGCTGATTTGACATTTCCTTCATTTTCTAACGGTGCGTAATCTATAAGGAGATTTTGCAAACGGGTGCAGCACCATCGGGTGCTAGATCGATCCGAAATTCAATCTGTCTCGCAGGGGAAAATCCAGGTAAGCCTTTTTAGGAAAACTTCTGGATAATTGCGAACAATAGGAATCTCTCCGGTATTCCTACATTCGGCTTTCGTATCCACCACGTTAGCAAAGAACGCAGGATAGCCTTTTCGCAACAACTCGAACATCTTCACAACACTGACGACTCTTAACCATTAACACTCAACACTCGAAACTCGACACTCGACTTGGTCGGTCTTCGTGAACAACTATCACCTTTCTACCGTCATTAGTACGAGATATCCTATCTAGTTTCTTCAAGCGATAGTCCCCACTTTGTCCTTGGATAATCAGTCCATTCTCACCTCCACGTCAAGGCTCCCCAGCTTCACTGGAATTAAACCAACTCTAGAACTACGATCTCCTAACCAAATACTACAACCGCGAACGGCCTCGCTAGTTTCCATCAATTTACCAATTACTAGTTCTATCGAGTACTTTATACTCAGCTTACTTGTTGGTGAACACAACAATGGTTCAGAGTTTTCCGAACAAAACTAAAGTCAGCTTTGTTATTAAGAGTATAAACATAGATTGGTTTTTGATTTGAAACATACTGGTAACAACAACAAGATCATCACATGCCTTTCCTAGCGTTTAGCTCGAGCACTCTACTTCTGGCATCCTGACCCTTCATTTTTAGACAATCTCTTTCGAAATGTCCGTGCTCACCACACTCGTAGCATCCCTCGAGTGTACCTCCCTCCGATGTACTCCTAGTATAGCACTCGCGAGTCATATGTCTAGTCCGACCACATCTGGCGCACTTTCTCCACTCATCTTCTTGAGTCTTCATCTCAAGACCACTCCTGCCATCCTCGGCATTATCATTTCCCGACTCTCTAGGGTTAGCTACACACGCTTTCTCCAATCTGCGTTCCTCACCACGCTTCTCATTGATATCCAAAATAGTTCAATCATTAAATGCTAGTGGACCATACATCGCACATGTATAATATCCACGTATTAATGAGAACGATTTTTATACAAAAAGGAACCCATTCAATATTTATATCAGAAATTTTCAGAGCTTGCTTTTAGTACTAAGACTAATCAAAATTCGGCGTGTCTACATCAACACCAGCAACAAGTCTATATGAAATTTCTTCCTAAACATCTGAAAATTTGGCATGCAAGCCATAAATAGGGTTCATCGAATGAGACATACAAAACAAACAACATAAACAACGAACAACTAACGCTTCAGTCCCTGGAAGTCCAACATCTTCCTAACATGCTCTTCTAGCGCATCATACTAGTTTATTTGTCCCTTAAGTCCTTCATCGTCTCCATGCCTCTGCGTAACGTGGCGAACTGACGATCACAGTGAGAGTGATTGACCCAAACCCCTTTCTGCCTCTTCAAAGCGGACGTCGTCTCAGCCCTCGAAGTCGATGCAATCTCTGTAACGACGGGCGAAAGAATCTCAAGTGTAGGCTAGACAGCATCAGTGAGCAGGACTACTAATGGCTCTATAGATCGAGACGTGACATATCGTAACCGTACAAAGTAAGTGTATGATCAACGGGAATAGTAACACATAAGGTCCAAATAAACAGAAAATCACGTATGCACATAAACACATAAGGGTTTTCATATATGATAAAATTTTCCTATGTTTATTTAAAAATCTTGGCTTCGAGAATTTTGGACTTTATATTTCAAAATTCTCCGGTTGAAGTCTAGTGTTTTCCTTCGAAAACATCTAGTTCGCTAACAACCAATGGCTCTGATACCAACTTCTGTCACACCCCAAAAACGTCGCAGCGGAATATAAAACGTAGTGGTGACGGAAGCTGGTGCCCATTTCTATCTTGATGATTGATGCATTATAGTGTTGGTCATATTAACTTAATTAAAACATAAGTCTTTAAGCATGATATCCCATACGTGACACAACCGTGACATAATTAAATTTTGTTTGATCCTTATGGATCTTATTACATTTGTCCCATAAAATTTTAAAATTAGTCCAATATATTTAAGTGACAAAACATGCATCAACAACCACAAGATACGCCATAATTCCTGAAGCCGGGCTCAAGTACCTGTAGAACACGTTAAAATCAAGTGTCAACACAAAGGAAGGTGAGTTCACTTATTCGTTTACTAACAAATTTTATTCCAAGGAAAACTTTCTGATTAGGTGTGACACCTGTGCCTCCACGGCCATCAAAAAAATACTGTATCAATGAAATATTGTATTTCATACTTGGGATTTGTATAAATATGTGTATCCTTTGCACATATCAATTCTTGTTCGATTTCAAGCTTTAAATCGCTTTCCGGAAGGTTATATGTGTACTGATGCGTAAATATAACCCGTTTAATGCAACGAACACTCATGAATAGTGAAATAGGCTTAACATACCTTAAATAACCTTTACATAACTTAGAAATAAGTTTTGAAGGCTTTGGTATGGCAAAATCGAGTTAAATCGCTTACAGGGACTAAAGTTGACAAACTGCGAAAGTATGCCAATTTGAATTGTAACAAACATTCCAGAACATGACCACAAGTTAAACATACCATAAATATCCTTTACATAGCTTAGAAATAGGCTTTGAGGGGTTCGGTGTGCTAAAATAAACTTTTGGGTCATTCAGGGACTAAAAGCGTCAAAAAGTGCACAAGTTTGCACTTTCGCGCATAACTTACGTTCTGAATACATCTGGACATCCAAAAATTTATGTAAGCATTATAATATTATGCTTTAGTGTTTGGCTTGTCAAAATTCCATTCGTCGCGCATTTTGGACTTTTTGCGTCCGTTACGACTTCCGTCGTAATTAACCGAACATCGTAACCGTACCACCAAACAAACCGACATCCGAGATATTTTCAAGCATATTTCATGTTCCCTATATCTTAACATCATTGTGGGGCTTGAAATAGGGTTTGACGGGTGTTAGAAGTGCCGTTACGCAACGAAACAAGGTGCGGGGACCAAAAGTGTAATTCTACCAAAGTTGATGGCTTACGGACCGTAAGCCATCACCCTTACGGTCCGTAAGCAGGGGCTAGATGCAGAAACTCGTTTTTGACTGCTGTTATCAGCTTTTCAACACTCCAAAGGCCAATGCCACATGTCAATCTCTGGTGGTGGGGGGCAAAGTGAGTTACCATAACATTCCAACACATGTACGGATGAGATTCGAGCACGGTATTCGATAAACGATCCTAACGGTTGTCAAAATACTATAAATACCCAACCCCATTCAACTCAAAACCCACACAATCTGATCTAAAAGCTCTAAGTTGAAGCCATTACTTCATACCTGAGCTATTCGATCAAGATTTACTAGCGGGGACCCTTTGTAAGTGTTCCTTCGTTCTTTTATCGCTTTTCGAGTCCGAAAGTCAAACTTTGTTTAACTTTCTGCATTGACCAGTTTATGGTCAATGCGAAGTTCATTTGAACTTCATAACGTGAGCGTAATCACGATGGTTATAGTCTCTTGTGACTATACCTACTTATTACCACGTTATCTAGGCTTAGTGACGAGTCGTAGTTTCGGCCAAATGCGCATTCTTGTGTATTTTGTAACCAAACTACTCTTAGGTATCAAAACCATTTGTTTTGATACCAAACCTGTTTTCTAAACTTAGTTAAGCATGTTTTAACACGCTTAGCTCGTCACTTTTAGTTTAGTGCTTATATAGGGTCGTAAGGTAAGCGATCTAAACAATCGCTTATACTTTCGAACCCGACCCGTTTGGTCGATCATTAGGATTCGACCAAACACATTAGGTGACCTTATTATATAGGGAATAACCTTCCGAGATTATACCTTATGGTCGCTTCGTTTAAGTAGTTGTATGATAGGTAGTTTATATGCCTTAGGTAAATTACCAAAATGCCCTTTTTACGCCAAAATTCATATTAAGCATATGTAACATAACTTTTGATATCTAAACTGATTTGGCAACAATATTAGACATGTTAAGGCATATTTTACTTATCATAGGGCTAGTTAGGCGTTTCAAACGCGTTTTACGCGAATGACGCGTTAAAGTAGCATAAGCTACCTAAACGGGTCGTAATGGGTCGTAAGCACTTAGGTGCCGTTTGATTCCGTGATCTCTAGCATTGCTTGGCGGTTAACTTAGGACTTCTGAGCAATCTCAAGTGAGTACATAGACCCCTCTTTTACTGTTTTCCAAACATTTTGAGGTGAAACACATGTGCCTACTTGTTACTTTCATGCTTTCCTGCTTTCACATCATATACTTGCTATGTTCATTAATACATTTATAGTACATGATTTCATTATATTTCATGCTATGTATGCCCATTGTGTGCATACTTAGTACATCATTTTACATTATATTTCATGTTATGTATGCCCATTGTGTGCATACTTAGTACATCGTTTTACATTACATTTCACGCTATGTATGCCCATTGTGTGCATACTTAGTACATTGTTTTACATTACATTTCATGCTATGTATGCCCATTGTGTGCATAATTAGTACATTGTTTTACATTACATTCTATGCTATGTATGCCCATTGTGTGCATGCTTAGTACATTTATTATTCATCACATGCTTACATTTTGGTATGACATTTGGTTTGTTTAAATGGGACAATGTACATTCATTAACACCGATCATGCCGCTCGGTACTAGGTAGTGGTACCATAGGACTTGACAACTCCCATTCCTGAAATCCCGGGTTTGTTTGGATTGGAAGGAATGACCGAATCCTAATACATTTCTAGGTGGACCTTAGACTTTGTGCTAGGGTTTATTCTACAATCGCAAGGCTTGGATGTATGAATTTTCACAATACCGCATAGATGTTTATATCAGTATAGCATGCATTTGTTACACAAAACATAACTTTGATTTAAACCATGTTTTACTTCAATACCTTGATTTGTGCATTTTACATATGGTTTAGTTGATATATTTCACTTACCATACATAAACATTTTGACATTGATATACACAATTCATGATTCACATTAGACATAAACATTTTGACATTGATATACACAATTCATGATTTACATTAGACATAAACATTTTGACATTGATATACACAATTCATGATTCACATTAGACATAAACATTTTGACATTGATATACACAATTCATGATTTACATTAGACATAAACAGTTTGACATTGATATACACAAAACATTTTGACATTTGATTTTACATAAACATTTTTACTTTGGTGGTTTGGTTTGAGTAAGTGATTTAAGTAACGAGGCGTGTGTAATATGATACAAGCATGGTGGATACGCCGCTGGTACTTCCTATATATAAGTACTTGTATGGTATTACATATCGTAGCATTATTTGAATCATTTCAATTTAAGACATATAACATTTTATACAAATAACATACTTTTCACAAGACATTGTTTTACAAAACAACTTATCTTATATAAACTCATTTTACTTGGTTATTCATTTAACCATACATTATTCTCTTATTTATACATATCATCTGATCTTATTGCTTTTCAAATGATTTACAAGACAAAGCAAATTACAAGGTTCATGACTAAACATTTTCTTAAACATAAGTGATGAATTCTATTTTCACAAAACCTATGTATCTCACAGGCATTTTTATGCCGACGTACCTATTTTCACATGTGTTTCAGGATATGATGCATAGGATTTATCAAGATACACTTAGGCGGACTTGGGCCTTAGTGACAATAAAAGATGCAAGACTAGTTATTTATGTTATATTTCTTTGATTGTCAAGACATTGTAACTCTTTTAATCAATAAAACAATATTTCAATTTCCATGTGTTATGAAACAATGATTCTGTTACAACACTCCCCGACGTTTCCGCCACGTTTTGTTGTTTTACGTGGTCGGGGTGTGACAGAAAAGTTGGTATCAGAGCTCATGGTTATATGGAATTAGGTTATTAGTAATGCTTTGACCTAGTCTATAACCTTCCTAGGACCCTAACACGAGTTTACTTGCGTGTAGTCATAAAACAATACCGTCACCTATCCTTAGGCGACGACCTCAACAAGAACACAAATTTCAAAACCGCTTTGAAAACTAATCACCTGTTCTAGGATGATTGATTACTAGGTTTTGAACCCTCTGTTATAAGGTTTTGAACCCCTTTGAATTTTCAAAACATCGTCAAAGTTTGGGTCTTATAGTGTGAACACGTGCAATCTGGAAGAGTGGATGCCTGTACTCTGAGTTTTCTGTCTAAGACTAGAGTGTTCGTACAAATCCACATAATTGGACCAGTCACTCTTACCTGGGAACTCTTGGGGTGAGTGTCCACTTATAGGCTAAAGCATGTCTTCGCGACACATTAATATGACCCGCTTACTTTGATTAGTCACCGTCTCATTTGTTTGCCTTAGGTAATAAACAAATGATCGCAATTTCTATGCGTTGTCATTTTGTTTTATTTACCGATAACATTTCATTTGTTTCCTCCTATATCCTTCATTTCCTCCAGAATGTCTCTTCATCGCAACGATGCGCAGATATCGGAGCAGACTGCCAAATTTGCCCAGCGAATAGGCGAAGTAATTCTGAAGACTGTTGAATTAGGCATTGCCATGTATCGTCTCCAGAATGAAGCCACTCAAGAGTCATCAAAGGAAGCAGAAGGCAAGACCTAGCCAAGTGACAGCACCACCAGCCAAGAAACCAATCAAGGAATCAAAGACCATGGATGAACAGACTGGATCCCCTAAGAAGTCAAAGAAGCGAAAGGCTTCTCAGAACTTCGCCGTGGTCGCTCACAATGGTCAAGCCATCCCTAACCAATCAGCTCAACCCCCAGCTAGGAAGCCGTACTTAGGAGCTGCCCCATGGTGCAAGCAATGCAACCGTCATCATTCAAACCTCATACCCTGCCTCAAATATACCTACTGTGGACGGAGGGGACATTTGGTCAACATATGCCCCTTTGCTATCCAAAACAAAGCTGCTATAAACCTTGCTGCTACCCAACTCCAAGTTAACCCTACTCAAGCTCGTTTTTCGTCTGGTACTTGCTACAACTGTGGCGAGACGAGCCATTTCAGGAACAAATGCCCAAAGATTGTCAATGCAAATCCAACCCTTGGATGAGCATTTGGCAGGTTAGAAGAAGCTGCTGCTTTAATAAGTTGTATCTGTTGCTTTTGTTTTCTTTTGTTGAACTCAGAAACAACCAGTTTTGTTTATATATAAATCGTTGTTCACAATTCTGATATACAAGTGTAGTTACATGTGTGTATGGCATTTCCCTATAATACCTACATTAATGAACTATGTTCCTTACAAACTACTCTTGTGAATATTTCCCATTCTTGTGTTTACTCATGATTCCCATAGAAAATTCTAAGTACTCGTTTCATTCTAAGATACGAAGTACAGAAAATAAAGTGACATTATGAGTAATCATGCTTCTACACATCTGTGCCTTTGAATCCTTGGTTAGATAACTAAGGGTATTTTCAAATCTCATACCCATTACGTTTTGATTTTTCAACATACATAGTAAGAGTATTTCAAAAACAATCTTCATGATCTCGAAACATTTCATATAGTTTGAAAACAATTTTTTTCAAATGCATTGTCTATGTTATTTCAAAAACATTGGCTATGTTTCAAAAACAACCTTCATGATTTCAAAATGTCTCATATAGCCTGAAAACAATATTAATACAATATATTTTCATATCAAGTGCATGATTTCAAAAGCATCATTCATGTTTTCCAAAAACCTTATACATAATTTCAAAATTCATCTCGCATGATTTTAAAACATTTTTACCTAATACACCTACTTTATGATTTCAAAGGTATTATATATAAGGTTTCAAAAACATTGAACACATTTTTTGAACTCCATACATAATTTTCAAAAAAAAAAATTCTCATACATTGACTTAACTTCCAAATTCTGCTTCATATGTCACCTTGGCATATCTAGCATCTCAACTTTATAAGCATTTTTACTTCATGTTTTGACATAAACACATCCAGTGCAAGGTTTCAAAACATCTTCAACTTCTAAAATCCATATGGGATCTTTTTATCTTCACATTTAGACCCTTGTAGATGATTATCATTCAAATCAGGGTCCTTAATTGGATTCCTTATGTACCTAAATTCGAACATTTCGGTTCCTTATAATCGAAATCGAATTTTTCTTTTAAAAATCTTTCTATCTATATAGTTAGATTCTTGATAATGTTTAAAGTACCAAATGAAATCCACGAGATGGATTCCTAATGTGCTTTAAATACATGTGCTCTGTTAGCAAAACAAATTAACAAATTAAAGATCTAGATAAACAATTTTTTTGATTATATGACTATGTGTTTATGCATCTTGTGTTTTCTTTTATGCATTTTGTGTTTTTGTATACTCTGGATATTTGTTATCCAAATCCTCGTAGAATCTTTCATATCTTCATATGAGGGATTCGTAGTAGGATATTCAAAAGGGTACTACCTTAAATCCTTAATGGGCTTCTATGTAATAGTTAAGACCCTTGGATTATATAGTACCACTCCATGATTCATAAGAGACCCTTTTAGGGGTCTAGTAAAAAAGATTGATTCAAAAATCTGGTTAAGAATGACATGTGATGATATAAGCTGAAAATACTCCTTGGTTGTCTATTAAAATCATTTATTGATTTAATAAAAGGGACCCTATGGTGGTCTAGTCACACACATCACAGGTTTGTTCATTTGGTTTTCCCCTACACATTATAAAATAGACTGTGTGAACTATGCAAGGAATTGTCTAATTATGGACGCGTACATAATTATGAAATTTAGTGCACAGAAACCCAGTAAGATTTATTATGTGTAAGAACCGATAGTGACAACAATAACAAAATGAGAACAATGTAATGGATGTACGGTGGACGCACCAATGACGCTTCATATACTTGTATATAAGTATCCCTCTTACATTGCAAGCATGATGTTATTAAAGTTACTAGAAGTTCAGAACCCTAACCAATGTTGTTCGATCTTTTCAACTTCATGTTTTAAACTCTCACAAGTTTCCTCAAAATAAAATTTCGGGACGAAATTTCCTAAAGTAGGGGAGACTGTGACATTTGTGCCTCCATGGCCATCAAACATATACTGTATCAATGAAATATCGTATTTCATACTTGGGATTTGTATAAATATGTGTATCCTTTGCACATATCAATTCTTGTTCGATTTCAAGCTTTAAATCGCTTTCTGGAAGGTTATACGCGCACTGATGCGTAAATATAACCTGTTTAATGCAACGAACACTCTGTAATAGTGAAATAGGCTTAACATACCTTAAATAACCTTTAAATAACTTAGAAATAAGTTTTGAAGGCTTTGGTATGGCAAAATCGAGTTAAATCGCTTACAGGGACTAAAGTTGACAAACTGCGAAAGTATGCCAATTTGAACTGTAACAGACATTCCGGAAAATGACCACAAGTTAAACATACCATAAATATCCTTTACATAGCTTAGAAATAGGCTTTGAGGGGTTCGGTGTGCTAAAATAAACTTTTGGGTCATTCAGGGACTAAAAGCGTCAAAAAGTGCACAAGTTTGCACTTTCGCGCATAACTTACGTTCTGAATACATCCGGACATCTAAAAATTTATGTAAGCATTATAATATTATGCTTTAGTGTTTGGCTTGTCAAAATTCCATTCGTCGCGCATTTTGGACCGTTTTTGCGTCCGTTACGACTTCCGTCGTAATTAACCGAACATCATAACCGTACGGCCAAACGAACCGACATCCGAGATGTTTTCAAGCATATTTCATGTTCCCTATGTCTTAACATCATTGTGGGGCTTGAAATTGGGTTTGACGGGTGTTAGAAGTGCCGTTACGCAACGAAACAAGGTGCAGGGACCAAAAGTGTAATTCTGCCAAAGTTGATGGCTTACGGACCGTAAGCCATCACCCTTACGGTCCGTAAGCAGGGGCCAGATGCTGAAACTCGTTTTTGACTGCTGTTATCAGCTTTTCAACACTCCAAAGGCCAATGCCACATGTCAATCTCTGGTGGTGGGGGGCAAAGTGAGTTACCATAATATTCCAACACATGTACGGATGAGATTCGAGCACGGTATTCGATAAACGATCCTAACGGTTGTCCAAATACTATAAATACCCAACCCCATTCAACTCAAAACCCACACAATCTGATCTAAAAGCTCTAAGTTGAAGCCATTACTTCATACCTGAGCTATTCGATCAAGATTTACTAGCGGGGACCCTTTGTAAGTGTTCCTTCGTTCTTTTATCGCTTTTCGAGTCCGAAAGTCAAACTTTGTTTAACTTTCTGCATTGACCAGTTTATGGTCAATGCGAAGTTCATTTGAACTTCATAACGTGAGCGTAATCACGATGGTTATAGTCTCTTGTGACTATACCTCCTGATTACCACGTTATCTAGGCTCAGTGACGAGTTGTAGTTTCGGCCAAATGCGCATTCTTGCGTATTTTGTAACCAAACTACTCTTAGGTATCAAAACCATTTGTTTTGATACCAAACCTATTTTCTAAACTTAGTTAAGCATGTTTTAACATGCTTAGCTCGTCACTTTTAGTTTAGTGCTTATATAGGGTCGTAAGGTAAGCGATCTAAACAATCGCTTATACTTTCGAACCCGGCCCGTTTGGTCGATCATTAGGATCGACCAAACACATTAGGTGACCATAGTATATAGGGAATAACCTTTCGAGGTTATACCTTATGGTCGCTTCGTTTAAGTAGTTGTATGATAGGTAGTTTATATGCCTTAGGCAAATTACCAAAATGCCCTTTTTACGCCAAAATTCATATTAAGCATATGTAACATAACTTTTGATATCTAAACTGATTTGGCAACAATATTAGACATGTTAAGGTATATTTTACTTATCATATGGCTAGTTAGGCATTCCAAACGCGTTTTACGCGAACGACGCGTTAAAGTAGCATAAGCTACCTAAACGGGTCGTAATAGGTCGTAAGCACTTAGGTTAGGTTTCATTTAGTATGTAGGCTTTGTTAAACCATACTACATGAGTTCCCATACTCATTTGGTTTACGAGCCCTCATTCTATCCGATCCTCCGATATAGGTCCGGTTCATTAACATAGTTACCTATATTAGGTGTCGTTTGATTCCGTGATCTCTAGCATTGCTTGGTGGTTAACTTAGGACTTCTGAGAAATCTCAAGTGAGTACATAGACCCCTCTTTTACTATTTTCCAAACATTTTGGGGTGAAACACATGTGCCTACTTGTTACTTTCATGCTTTCCTGCTTTCACATCATATACTTGCTATGTTCATTAGTACATTTATAGTACATGATTTCATTGTGTTTTGCTATGTATGCCCATTGTGTGCATACTTAGTACATCGTTTTACATTATATTTCATGCTATGTATGCCCATTGTGTGCATACTTAGTACATCGTTTTACATTACATTTCATGATATGTATGCCCATTGTGTGCATACTTAGTACATTGTTTTACATTACATTTCATGCTATGTATGCCCATTGTGTGCATAATTAGTACATTGTTTTACATTACATTCTATGCTATGTATGCCCATTGTGTGCATGCTAAGTACATTTATTATTCATCACATGCTTAAATTTTGGTATGACATTTGGTTTGTTTAAATGGGACAATGTACATTCATTAACACCGATCATGCCGCTTGATAGTAGGTAGTGGTACCATAGGACTTGACAACTCCCATTCCTGAAATCCCGGGTTTGTTTGGATTGGAAGGAATGACCGAATCCGAATACATTTCTAGGTGGACCTTAGACTTTGTGCTAGGGTTTATTCTACAGTCGCAAGGCTTGGATGTATGAGTTTTCACAATACCGCATAGATGTTTATATCAGTATAGCATGCATTTGTTACACAAAACATAACTTTGATTTAAACCATGTTTTACTTCAATACCTTGATTTGTGCATTTTACATATGGTTTAGTTGATATATTTCACTTACCATACATAAACATTTTGACATTGATATACACAATTCATGATTCACATTAGACATAAACATTTTGACATTGATATACACAATTCATGATTTACATTAGACATAAACATTTTGACATTGATATACACAATTCATGATTTACATTAGACATAAACAGTTTGACATTGATATACACAAAACATTTTGACATTTGATTTTACATAAACATTTTTACTTTGGTGGTTTGGTTTGAGTAAGTGATTTAAGTAACGAGGCGTGTGTAATATGATACAAGAATGGTGGATACGCCGCTGGTACTTCCTATATATAAGTACTTGTATGGTATTACATATCGTAGCGTTATTTGAATCATTTCAATTTAAGACATATAACATTTTATACAAATAACATACTTTTCACAAGACATTGTTTTACAAAACAACTTATCTTATACAAACTCATTTTACTTGGTTATTCATTTAACCATACATTATTCTCTTATTTGTACATATCATCTGATCTTATTGCTTTTCAAATGATTTACAAGACAAAGCAAATTACAAGGTTCATGACTAAACATTTTCTTAAACATAAGTGATGAATTCTATTTTCACAAAACCTATGTATCTCACAGGCATTTTTATGCTGACGTACCTATTTTCACATGTGTTTCAGGATATGATGCATAGGATTTATCAAGATACACTTAGGCGGACTTGGGCCTTAGTGACAATAAAAGATGCAAGACTAGTTATTTATGTTATATTTCTTTGATTGTCAAGACATTGTAACTCTTTTAATCAATAAAACAATATTTCAATTTCCATGTGTTATGAAACAATGATTCTGTTGCAACACTCCCCGACGTTTCCGCCACGTTTTGTTGTTTTACGTGGTCGGGGTGTGACATTAGGTGTTTATTTGAAAACATCCATGTAGTTTTAGAAAGTCCATTTTACTCCTTTGATAAAATCCATGGGTCTTCCATCGGGTCATTACTCCGATAATTGTAATACTGCGCAGGTTTTGTATATTAAATTATAGCGTCAACTTTCAAACTCGTATGTTAGCTAGACGATACGAACTATATATTAACCATGCAGGGATAATCAAAGCTAGATAATGAACAGAATATTAATTCGTCATTTGACATTGACTCGGGGCGACCGGTCACGACGGGGTTGTCAACCCAATAGATCTACCAACAATTCCTCGCGTGTAATACTTAAACTGATTAAACGACATCATGGGCGCAGGGTTCTTTCTCGAAGAACAATATGATGTCTGCCTCACGTACAATATATATATATATCCTACTAATATGACAATTTAATAAACGATGTGTACGAATCCCCTGAAATCCCCGACGAAATGTAAGCCTATGCTGATACTTACTCTCTTGAGAACAAGCAATATTCATACCAACTCCACGGTTGTTTTTCCCCCAACCACCGTGCATAATCCCGTTTCTACCCGAAACATATTTATTCTTCAAAACCATTTCATCCCGAAATACATATATAATTTCCCAAAAATCCTTATATTTTCAATGAAAATATATAATTTATACCAAAAGATATGTTTTATTTCAAAAACATTATTAAACCCTTTTATTGGCGTATTCTACCCCCAAAGTATATATAAAGCAGTAAAAAGAGGGGTTTAGTGACACTCACCTTTGGGTGCATATTTTTAATACCGCAATCCCAGAAATTGATTATATACGTCCTAATATGGGAACAATTCTAAATCAATATACATTTAATCACAAAAATCCTAAGTTTCTCCGTTTCTTCGAATTATCACATAACTTTGAGATTTTCTCGAAAAGTTGTCATTTTTTATTATGTTGGCGTGTTAATATATATATATATCTTTATAATTTTCGTTTTGAACAGTTTTATTGGTGACCATTATTGTGTAAATCCATTAACTCTTCCGTTTATACGTAATATATCTATGATTTGCGCGTCGTAACATATATACATAAATATTCATATAATCTAACACGCGAAACATTACTAACTTAACTATTTTTTCATTTTTAAAGCAAATATACATAAAACATCTCATATATACTAAATTTCATGCTCGACAAACATGTTACACACCTTTAACGCATATTTACCATTTCTATCGCACAAAACGTACATGCATAGTCTAATTTTCCCATTATCGAATTAACACTTAACATATAATCACATTTACATGTTCAAATCACTTAATACATTTTATCACATAAGATTCACTCAAAATTCACCCATATTCATGTTCATTGAAAAATGCATATTTTAGCGATTCGGTAACGTTTTCGAGCGTCGGAAGTCACGTATGACCAACCAAACACCAAGTAAACTTAAAATTAGTTAAAATACTTATTTTTAAACTAAAAATGTCAGTTTATTAACTGATCTAATTCAGTTTTACAGAAATCACCCGAAAAGCCGATTTTTGACCGTTTTAACGCATAGTTTTGCGTTAAACGTTACCGTAACCATCCCAACTCGAAACGACTTGATATTTTAACACAATACATGTTATTTACTGATTAAAACAAAAAATTTTACTCATGTATATGCAGGTCTCATAAATAGCACAAAAATCATGCAAACATTACCCAATTTACTACTTTTCAAGCTTTTAGTACAACATGCAAAGCTACCAAGTTATGACTCAATTTTTGTAACTTAAAAATTTATCATATAGCTTTATTTTTCATGTTTACTTACTGATTTGAATGAACATTCATCATATCATACACAAATCATCAAACACTTGCATTTTAATCATCATTCAAGAACATGCAACAACTTAAAAACTTACAACCATACTTAACAATTTTCGGCCATATGCTTAAGCATGTTTTAACATTACTTCAAATCAAAAATCATGATTCAAGCATTCCTTTATATCCCTAACACATTTGCACATAGTCTTGTTCATTCAAACAAACATCTTACAAGTATTATTGCAAACAAAAATTAAAATACAAACACTATACACACACACATAAACTTACGGTTACACACACACACATATTCATTCATTTTTATTTCTTTCAAAAACTCATTTGTTTTTAGTTTCAAGTTTTGTGATTAAACTCAAGAACAAGAGAAACTTTTCACTATTATTCTCATCAACATGATCAAGAACATGTTTAAAAAGAATGGTTTTATACCCTCAAGATTCAAGTGGGTTTTTGACAAGATTTTGAGATTGTGGAGCTTGTTTCACCTTGAAAACACCTTCAAATCACCTTAGGATCTTCAAAAATGCTTGGAAGTAGCTTGAAAAGGACTTGGATCTTCAAGAATGGGTTAAATTTCGAAAATGGAAGGGTGTTAGAGGGTGTTCGGCCGATTGCTTAAAGGAGAGAGAGAGGAGTGATTTGTTTCTTGGTTTGTGAAGATTTGATCTTGAAAAGAGGAGATATGGAAAGGTTTCAAGGACATGCATGCATGACACTTGTCCAAGTGCAAGAAATGAGGCAATGTGGTGGCCTCTCTCTCCTCTATACACGACATCACACACATATATGCATACAAATCTTATACATATATATATAAATAGGTTAAAACAGGTATTTTACTAGATACCGGGTATTTTACCTAGCGTTTTAATCCTGTTTTAGCGCGTTTTAAATTATTTTTAATACTCTACAAAAATAAACTCACCAAAATATCATTGAACATTATTTTGTTTGCCTGGACTGGCGACGTTGTCGGTATTTGGCAGTATGCGCGTTGTGCTGCGCAGTACGCGCTTAAAATCGCAAAAATAGGAATTTATGCGGTTTTATGTATTTTTATCGTTCTAAAGTAATAAACTCATCAAATTATTATTAAAATGATTATTAGTTGCTTTGACAGGCTGTGTTAACTGTATTTTGTCGGTACACGCGCTGCATCGCGCGGTACGCGCTTAAACTCGAAAAATAGAGTTTCCTAGCGTTTTAAATTATTTTTCCCCACGGATATGATTAAAATAATTATTATAATCATAACAAACTTTTTTTTAGGATTTTAATACTGATCGGGTGGTCACCGACGTTCGTTTTGCATTTTAACCGTTACGCGATAAGCGTTTATTTTATTGTTGCCAACATAATTTTTATCAAAGTTTAAATTTACCAACTCATCAGATTTCACATATAAACATCATAATCAGTCAAATATGGCCCTATTACCTATTTACAACATGTGCTACAATTGTACGGACGGCCTGAAAAGCCGGGTGTCACATTTAGTACTTGGTCTTCTTTGAAGCAGTATTTCTTATATCAGCAGTTTGGGTTTGGTTGTTTAGAGAAGTCTTCAAGGGGGGAATTTCTAGAACTTCAATCATTCTTAACCTTATTCCATCAGGCATGGAAGATTGTTCACTTGGGTTTTGACTTTCATTATCAGCAGATCTTATATAACCCAACATATATAGAGGTCGGTTAACGTGCATAGGTTGGATTTACCCTAATTACGCACGTTATTGCATAGTTACGCACGTTATATTAGTGGTCGCGTACCGTCACACGTTCAAAGCCTTTTTCATTTTAAAATTTCACTATATAAATTTAAAGGTTATGAATTTATAGAACTATGTCTTATTGGCGTAATTTTTTTTTTCAAAACCTATGAATTACATAACACAAACATATTTTCAAGTCTGTATTGATATCCTAAATATATTTACGTTCACTAAACATTTTTCAAAAGCTATGAATTACAAAACACAAACATATAATATTTCTTCCACTTCTGTATTTATCTATTATCTATTATATATAATAAATGAGAGTTATTTGGGCCACGTGTCACCTTATTAGGGCATCCTCAGTTCTGTTTTCCCGCCCAACAGTACCACACTTCCATCCCTTTTATACTCTCTCCGTCTCCTTTTTTACTTTTCAAAACCCTGAATCTGAATCTTCTTCTCCTCTCCTTCTCCTTCTCCTGTACTCTTCTCCTTTCTTAATCAAAGATTAAACCAAATCATCTCATCATGAATCATTCAGCCTTTGTAATTTTCATGTCTGATTATACCATGAAGAGGTAATATCTGGCTTTTGTAATTATCATCCCGAGCTATAGTTGGGAAGATTCTTTCATCTTCTTCGTCTGCAAGGTTCTTCCATTTGAGGTTTGATTTCTATGTTTATAGATCTGTGTTGATTTCTTCTTATTTTCATACAAAGTTTTAATTAAACCCTAATTTCTACTCGTAATCTCATCATATGGTTCCAAGGATTTTGTCATCGATGGTCATCAAAGTTTAAATCCGCTTACCTGCGGATAGATTACTGTCATGAACTGGTATGTTTGAATATGTTCAGAAACTAAGGGTTTTTTTCTTAACGGTGATGATATGAGTACAACATATGTTTGTTTTGGTCAAAAATTACCGAAGTAATTAAGTGATCAAATTAGTTAAGTGAGGTAGTGTGCTAGAAATGAGTGTCGAAAATATGTTAATCAAGTTAATTTGTAAAAACAGTTTCAGGATACGGCTCAGGATATAGAGCTGTATCTATGATCAAACAATGAGCAAAAGTAAAGTAAACGACACGGGATGTACGAGGAAAGCCCTTGATCAATCTAGATCGCCGGCATAAAACCTCGGGAGCTGACAATCGCAGCTGCCTAGTTCTTCTATTGCTTCAAAAATCAGGATACAGTGCAGGATGTGGTACGGATCGACTAAGTGTTACAACGAAACTTGGATACAAGTGTGGTGTTTGCGATGAGCTAGAGAGTGTAAGTGTATGAGAGTGTTAGTGAAAAATCGTGTGTTCTAAGCTGATCCGCCCCCATCTATTTATAGTAAAGATAAAATAACAAACTAGCCTAAACTTGCGGGATCCACCGAATATTCCTTCTTCGAACGTTGTAGACCTGGTCTTTCGGGCTCAACGTCTCTTCCTCAACAAATTCGTCCGAGTCTTGAGGAGAAGAAGTCCTCTTGACCGTTAGCAAGTCTCAGCCCTTAACCTGCACGTGGTTAATTCAATAAGCCTCAGGATATCGCGCAAGATGTTAGCAATATCCTCTTCCAGCATCCTGGTCACAAATGAACAAACATAGGCAGGATATTGGTCAGGATATATACGTTAAGAAAATGACCCCTAACAATTGTCCCCAAATATATCGGTTGGTTTACCAATCCAACGGATATATTTCAAAAATCTTATCCCACAACTCAAGGCATTTAAAACGAAGCGACGGTCAAGATCACATCGTAACTTCTAACGCGTTTTTTACTCAATGGAGATCCACGATGCCCCTATATCTTCTCTTTTCTTGTTTGAAAAGCAGATATCTTCAACAGACCCTTCAAGTAATTCTCCATTTCTGATTTTCTTCCTGTCAATTTACTTCATCTTTCTAGCAATGGCCGCCGAGACCTTCACCCAGCAGAATCTTCTTAAAAATCCCGAGAAGGAGATCTGCGCTTTTGACAACGCAGACATTGCAGCTTTAAGAGCCTCCGGCGCTTTCCCCGACAGCACAGTCTTTAGGCCATTCGATCGGTCAATCCGGTCGGATGTTTCTTCTACCGAATGGATCTGTTTTCCAGCATATCCTTTTTCACTAGGTCTTCGATACCCTTTTCCTGAATTCATGATGCAATTCTTTCGTATTACTGGCATCTCTTTTGCTCAAACCATGCCCATGGTTTGGAGAGTACTAATTGTACTCAACCAAATCAAAAACCTCCATTGCTCTGACCTCTGCATCGAGGATTTACCTATTGCTTATCGCCTCCGATCCCACGGCTCTAGCCGGTTCTTGCTTTTTTCAACCTCTAGCAAACCCCTGATTCTCAAAGCCACCAAAAACGAAGACGGATGGCAACGCAAATTCTTCTTTGTCAAACGAGATTCCATTGCTGAGGGTGCCAACCTTCCGGTGGAGTGGTTAACCACCGGTAGGATCATAAATATCCTCATAGACGATTTGATTGTTATCCTCTATTAATATTCTTCTTTTTGATCTTTAGGCAGTGAACTTCAAGGAAGTTGCTCCTCCTACCGCTGAGTCAGAATAGAGAATCAATACCGTTTACCGGTTACCTGCAATAGACAGGACTTTTACCACACACGTCCCGAGTTCAAGTCAGTACTCATCATCCGAGATGTCTGGTAAGAATTCCTTTCAAAATAATTAGTCAAAACAATATAATGATAAAGAGTAAAACTTTTCCCTTTACGCAGCACCAGCTAAGATCCCTGAAGTCTTTGATCTTGACGAACTGGATAGCTATTTTGACCAGATCCAGGTCAATAAAGAACCTGGCTCCAAGACTACTGCTACATCCAAACCCAGCAGCTCCAAAGCCATCATCATTCCTAAACCTTCACCGGCTACCAAGCCCCGGAGTTCAAGTTCCCGCAAAAGGAAAGAACCCGATTCCCCTGTCATTTCTGACACCTTTCCTTATGAAAAGCACGGGTTCATTGAAGCCAGTGGTTTTATGACTTCTTTTCTTAACCAGGTTAGTATCTTCATATCATATCCTGCAATTTAGACTATTTTCAAAGATTTAATAATATTAATCCCTGTCCTCTTACCTTTGTAGGGTCTTGAGCGTTTGGTTCACTTATATCAAGAATCCTGCAAGCTTAACAAAACACTTGAATCTAAGCTAAAGGAAGCAGAAATCACAATCTCTGACCAAGGTATGATCGCGGCCGCGAAGTCTCGTCATTACGAGGAGAAATACAAAGCTATGACCCAAGAACACCAAGTTGCTCTCAACAAAGCTACTCTTCAAGCCCAGGCCGATCTGGAAGCTGCCCATGTGCAGTACGAACGGGATATGGTCAGTTACCGAGAAAGCCTCAAAAGTTCCGTCGTCATTTCTCTTCTCCAGGCTAGGTTGAAGATGGCTCACGAAGCCAAAACATTAGGCTTCGAATGCCCTTCTTGGGACGTTGGTGCTTGGGAGACCAAGCTGAAGAATCTTGGCGGTACCTCTTCCAAATCAACTGTCGATGAACCTTCTAAAGCAGTTGAAAAGGCAATCGATGCTGACAAGGATGCTGAGGCGGATCCCAAGATGGATGTTGCTGAAACCGTTATGGACCAAGAAGGCACTACCCCCTAGAGCTTATTTTCATTCGAACAATTTTATGTCTTTATGAACAATTTTCATTTCTGTCTCTAAACAATTTGATAACCGAAGGCGGATGGGTCCTGGGTTTCAGGATGAAACCTTCGGTTATCAATCAGTATTGATTGCTTTAAGAATAATTTCATCTTTTGACTTATTTTCTGTTACCTTGCATTACTTAGTGTGAGTCTTATTTTTGTAAAGGTTTTGTATTGGTATCTTATAAAATATCCTGATCAGTATACTCAGCAACATACTGCAAAAGCCTTTTATTAGATAGATCTTCCAAACGTTCCTTCAACTTTGTAAAAATTTCTTTAGAAAGTAAAAAATAGTTTATCTTTTCAAAACCAAGTTTTGATAATATTTAAATGATCAAAGTTCCAAACCAATACTAGTTTCAAACATCCTAATCATATATCCTTAAAAGGACTTTGAGGATATATATCAGGATACTTAACATAATGTCACCAAAAACCTAAACGAGGCTTATAAAGGAAAGATCATACCAGAAATAGGACATAAACCTATTACCAAACTTCAATCCCTTTGCAACTCTTCCAGTGAAGATGTCCCCTGTGCAAGGTACTTAGTGCATTAGTCGCAAACTTCATCCTTTTAGCTTTACACCACCACCTTGGAGGGAATGTCCCCTGTATACAATGCCTTCAAGTATCTTAGAAATCTACTTAATGTCAGTTTCCATTGCATAAGAGATTTTTTACGTCCCAAGGGTAGAACCCAAGGATGTACTGGAGATAAATCCCTTGTATCCTGTGGAAAATCCCAATTTTTCATGCGCTACAGGCGGGAGTGTATAAACTCCAAGACTTAGAAAGGTGAAAACCTTTAAACCTTAGAGAGTATGAAAATACCCTTTCGTGAGAGAGGGTGATCAATCCTCATATACCTTTAGGATTCAGGATATAGCCAACAGTAACGAAATTGTCAGCCACTTTTACATGGACTGGTCCCGCCACCTTGAACTATCCCTGAATAACTTGCGCTCCAGGCGGGGTGTTTAAACCCAATTCCGAAGAAAGGTGAATACCTTTAAACCTGTGAAGGAATCAGTATCCCTTAAACGTAAGAGAGGGGGCCAATCCTCTAATCTTTTGAGTTATCCTGAGTGCATATCCTGGAGCTATATCCTGGAACACATCTTGCAAAACAACTGTAAACTAAGGTGGGTGTTAGCTTGGCTAACACCCCTCCGATGCTTAAGTCAGTATTGAGTTTCAAAAAATAAATTAAACCAAAACGTATTTAAAAAAGATAGAATTCATACCATTCTGAGTTAGAAATTGAATTCTAAACTCACTTGAAATAGAGCTTAAGGTGTATAGCATTCCAAGATCTCGGTAGCATATCCCCCTCCATATTCTTGAGTCTGTATGCTCCTTTCCCTGCTTCTGATTCAACCTCATATGGTCCTTCCCATTTTGGAGCTAACTTGCCATCGGCAGGATTAGTAGTATTTTGAAAAGCCTTTCTTAACACCCAATCTCCAACCTTAAATCTTCTGGTTCTAATATTCTTGTTATATGCCCTGGATATTCTCTGTTGATATGCTGCCATCCTTAGCCTTGCCGCATCTCTCTTTTCATCTATATTGTCTGAATCCTGACTCAAGGCTTCAGGATTCTTCTCAGGATCACTTAAGACAGATCTTGCAGTAGGTATCGTCATTTCCGTTGGAATCATTGCTTCTGCTCCAAACACCAAGGAAAATGGGGTTTGGCCTGTTGCATTCTTTACCGTTGTCCTGTCAGCCCATAAAACAAAGGGTAATTCTTCTGCCCATCTTCCTTTTTTGGCTCCAAGCCTTTTCTTTAAGTTATTGACAATTATCTTGTTTGAGGATTCTGCTTGTCCATTTGCTTGAGGATGTACCGGAGTAGATGTGATCATTTTGATTCCCCAACTCTTGCAAAAGTCAGTAGTCCTCTTACTTATGAACTGAGAACCATTGTCACAGATTATCTCAGCTGGTACTCCGAATCTGGTCAGGATATTCCTCTTTATGAAGGATACTACTTCTTGGTCTCTAACTTGAACAAATGTTTCAGCTTCAACCCACTTAGAGAAATAATCCGTCATTGCTAGCATGAAGACTTTTCCTCCCGGAGCTTTCGGTAGCTTTCCCACTATATCCATACCCCACTTCATAAATGGCCAAGGGGAAACAATAGGATACAATGGTTCAGCAGGTTGATGCAGTATGTTACTATGTCTTTGACGTGAGTCACATCTTCGAGCATATTCTTCGGCATCTTTTCTCATTGTTGGCCAATAATATCCTGTTCTTAATACTTTTGAGAATAACGACCTGCCCCCAGCATGGTTACCACAATCCCCTTCATGTATATCCTGAAGTACTTCCTTGGCTTCAGGATCCTCCAAGCACCTCAAATACGGTCCTGTAAGAGATTTTTTGTATAAAATATTATCTATAATAGTGAATCGTGATACCTTCATCCTAAATGCCTTAGGATTTTCATTTCCAGGGATGTGTCCTTCTTTGAGATATTTCATGATTGGAGCCGTCCAGGATTTAGGATCCTCTTCAATATGTTCTACTCCAGGATCCTGAATACCAGCTACTTCTTTATCCTGAGGATTCGTTGCAGGATATAGGACATGTAATATTGGTATTTGCGTCCCTTCAGGTATCTTGATCGATGATCCCAAATTTGCTAAGGCATCCGCTTCAGCATTATCCTCCCTTGGTACCTGTTTAAGTACAAAAGCATCGAAATATCCTGCTAATTTTTTGAGAATATCGAGATATTCGATTAATTTCTCACCCTTAACTGCATAGGATCCATTAAAATGGTTAGTAATTAACAAAGAGTCAACATATACTTGCAAATTTTTGATACTCATGCTCTTAACCAACTCTAATCCTGCAATTAAAGCCTCATACTCTGCTTCATTATTAGTAGCAGGAAATTCACACCTAATAGCCTGGGGTAATATGTCCCCCTGTGGCGATTTTAGTAGTATTCCTAATCCTCTTACATTAGATGCACCATCAGTATTTAATGTCCAGGATCCTGAGGATTCTCCTAGCTGTTGAACTTCTAGATCTACCTCGTCCTGAATGTCACTACTAAAATCAGCCACAAAGTCAGCTAAAGCCTGAGACTTTATGGCATTCCTAGGTTCATATACTAAATCATAAGCACTCAACTTTACTGACCACTTGGCCATCCTGCCTGACATCTCTGGTTTCCTAAGCACATTTTTGATAGGATAATTTGTTTTAACATGTATCCTATGTGTCTCGAAATAATGCCTAAGTTTCGTTGATGCCATAATTAATGCTAGTATCAATTTTTCTAAATGAGAATACCTAGTTTCAGCATCTAACAAACTTTTACTAACATAATAAACAGGATACTGCTGACCTTCATGGTCTTTTATAAGAACGGCACTTACAGCATTCCCTGATACAGCAAGGTACAGGGATAGTGGTTCACCATTTTCCGGCTTCATCAATAGAGGTGCGGTTGATAGATACCGTTTCAAATCCTGCAGGGCTGCTTCATGCTTTTCCCCCCATTCGAATCTTTTGTTCTTCTTTAGGATATCATAGAAGTCTTTGCATTTCTCTGAGGATCTTGAGATAAATCTGTTTAGAGCTGCTACTCGGCCTGTTAATCTTTGTACGTCCTTCATATTCGAGGGTGATTTTATATCCAGGATAGCTTTAATCTGTTCCGGGCTTGCCTCTATCCCCCTTTTCGTCACCATATACCCAAGAAACTTTCCTGCCCCCACTCCGAAATGGCATTTAGCAGGATTCAGCTTCATGTTGTATTGATCCAGGATATCAAATGCTCCCTTGATATCCTGGAGGTGATCCTCAGCCTTTTTAGATTTCACCACCATATCATCGATATATACCTCCATGGTGTCCCCCAGTTTGTCTTTGAACATCATGTTTACCAATCTTTGGTATGTTGCACCTGCATTTTTCAAACCAAAAGGCATAGCTGTATAACAATAAATACCTGTTGGTGTCATGAAGGCAGTATCCTCCTGGTCAGAAGGCTCCATTTGGATCTGTTGAAATCCTGAGGATGCATCCATGAAGGTCAGCATTTCATGCCCGGCAGTGGCATCTACCATTGCATCAATGTGGGGAAGAGGAAATTGGTCTTTAGGACAAGCTTTGTTCAAGTCTGTGTAGTCTACACAAACTCTCCATTTCCCATTCTTCTTCTGTACTACAACCACGTTTGCTAGCCACCTTGGGAACTTAACCTCTCTGATCATTCTGGACTTTAATAATCTTTCAACTTCCTCCTGGATAATCGTGTTCCGCTCAGGAGCAAACTTCCTTCTTTTTTGTTGCACAGGCTTGAATGATTTATCAATTCCAAGCTTGTGAGTGATAATATCTTTGGATATGCCTGTCATATCCTCATGCTTCCATGCAAACGTAGACATCCTGCATTTCAAAAAGTTAATTAATTGTTCTTCAATATCCTGAGGGATATTGGTCCCTACGAGCACCGAAATATCGGGATTATCCTGGTCCAGGATAATTTTCTTCACATCCTGCTCCGGATCCTCCACGATATCCTGGACCCGTGTCTTTAATTGCTATGCTGCACTAGGTTTGGTTGAGGATTTCATTGAGGATGAGTAGCATTCTTTCGCCTCCTGCTGATCACTATCAACTTTGACCACTCCCCAAGGGGTAGGTATCTTGATGCATTGGTGATATGTTGATGGTACGGCCTTCATATCGTGAATCCACGGTCTTCCCAGTATGATGTTATAGCAGGATAGAGAATCCATCACACAGAAACGTTGTATCGAATTGACTCCTTCAACGTATACTGGCAACTTTATCTCTCCCACTGTGTTTCTAGCCTCCCCACTGAATCCAACAAGCACAGTAGACTTTGAAGTGATATCCATTGGAGATACGTTCATTCTCTTCAGAGTTTCTAGTTGGATTATGTTGACGGAGCTGCCATTATCAACCAGTATCCTGCGTACAAAATGGTTAGCCGCATATAATGTTATTACCAGAGCATCATGGTGAGGATCTTGGACAGTATCCCTGTCATCAGCATCAAAAGTGATCACTTTATCAGTTGTGAGGGTAGTCATCCTGACAGGTTTGTCTCCCCTTTCGGCCTTGGATTCCTTTGCATGTCTCTTTGCCGCCGAATACGATGTTCCACAAATGTCGGATCCTCCCGAAATGAAGTTGATTATCTTGGCATCCGCGGGAGGTGATGCTGCTCGTTCAGGATCCTTCTCGGTATCCTGACCCTTATTCTTCTTTCTTCCTAAGAGATCTTTCAGATATCCCTTGCTTAGAAGATAGCTTATTTCTTTCCTTAGAGCAATGCAATCCTTAGTCATATGTCCGAAATCTTCGTGGAAAGAACACCATTTTGACTTATCTTTCCAGTCAGCCTTTTGTTGATTCTTTCGAGGCCACCTAGCCTTGTCTCCTAGACCCTGCATAGCATACATCAATTCAGGAATATTAACAGAAAAGCAATATTCGGACAACTCAGGATACTCTTCAGGATCCTCATCTTCAACAGCGTTCACTCTTTTGTTTTCATTTCTATTATACGGCTTAGGCCGATGTGACTTGAACAAGGATTCTGACTTCCTATTAGTTGACTCATAAGTGTTGGATGAGTTCATCCTTTCTTGCATCTTTCTGTCATCTTCCAGACGGATATATCTCAAAGCCCCGTTACGAGCTTCGTCGAGATTCCTGCAGGGATTCATTACAAGATCCTGATAAAACTGAGAATCCTTTTGTAATCCCATCTTGAAAGCTTGCACGGCTGTTGCAACATCAAGATGTGGGATATCCAAGGATTCTCGACTGAATTTGTTCACATAATCCCTCAAGGATTCCTGAGGCCCTTGAGTTATCCTGTAAAGATCACTGGTTAGTTTCTCAAAACTCCGACTACAAGAAAATTGACTGTTAAATAAATTAACCAAATGAGCAAATGAAGTAATTGAGTGAGGAGGAACGTTTAATAGCCATTTTAAGGCCGATCCTGTTAGAGTAGAACCAAATCCCTTGCACAAGCACGCTTCCTTAAGCTCCGGAGGGATAGGGTTAATCTCCATTCTTTCCCTATACTGAGCAATATGCTCCTCAGGATCCGTACTCCCATCATAAAGCTTCATGTTGGGAGTTTGGAATCTCTTTGGGATCTCAGCATCACAGATAGGATATGCAAAACGAGATATCTTGTGGCTGTCTTGAGATACTTCCGGGATCGGCTGGACCACCCCAGGTACACTAGATATCATGTCCTTCAACTTCTGAAGTTCCCTGGTAAGTGCTGATGTTACACCTGTATCCTGCAAAGATCCACCACTGTTAGTAGCATGAGTATTATTATTATTCGACACGTTACCCATTGGAGGATTTTGCCCATATCTTGAAGCATATCCTGAGCTCCTCATGATTGACATCCTAACCGAGGAGGGTATTTCAGGAGTATGATTCTGAGGAAGACTGGGCACGATATTCCCCCTATTATCCTCGGTATATACAGCTGAACTAAAGTTCAACGCTCTGGGGTGTAACAGAGTGACATTGTCCTCAGCAGATCTGCTCGAGCCAGCCTTCAGGAGTTGTATTTCCCTCAAAAGCATTTGGTTTGTTTCCTGTTGCTGCCTCATTTGTTCCTGCACACTTCCAAATAAGGTTAAAATTTCATCATTAGAAGCTAAAACGGGAGCAGATCCCTGGACACTCCGAGTTGGGATAACATCTTGAGATTGTGTATAGGCTGGCATCCTTGGAGGAGGTGGTGGAAGCACCGAACCGGTAGTAGCAGAAGTCATAGCAGACACAGTAGAGGAACTCATGTTTGATCTTGAGGCCATTATGGACAATGTGGCAAAAAGTTTTGAAAATAGAAAACCGATTAGCGATTTGACAAAAAGTTTTAGTAAAGAGAGCACCACTTGCCCCACGGTGGGCGCCAAATTGTTTTGGTCAAAAATTACCGAAGTAATTAAGTGATCAAATTAGTTAAGTGAGGTAGTGTGCTAGAAATGAGTGTCGAAAATATGTTAATCAAGTTAATTTGTAAAAACAGTTTCAGGATACGGCTCAGGATATAGAGCTGTATCTATGATCAAACAATGAGCAAAAGTAAAGTAAACGACACGGGATGTACGAGGAAAGCCCTTGATCAATCTAGATCGCCGGCATAAAACCTCGGGAGCTGACAATCGCAGCTGCCTAGTTCTTCTATTGCTTCAAAAATCAGGATACAGTGCAGGATGTGGTACGGATCGACTAAGTGTTACAACGAAACTTGGATACAAGTGTGGTGTTTGCGATGAGCTAGAGAGTGTAAGTGTATGAGAGTGTTAGTGAAAAATCGTGTGTTCTAAGCTGATCCGCCCCCATCTATTTATAGTAAAGATAAAATAACAAACTAGCCTAAACTTGCGGGATCCACCGAATATTCCTTCTTCGAACGTTGTAGACCTGGTCTTTCGGGCTCAACGTCTCTTCCTCAACAAATTCGTCCGAGTCTTGAGGAGAAGAAGTCCTCTTGACCGTTAGCAAGTCTCAGCCCTTAACCTGCACGTGGTTAATTCAATAAGCCTCAGGATATCGCCCAAGATGTTAGCAATATCCTCTTCCAGCATCCTGGTCACAAATGAACAAACATAGGCAGGATATTGGTCAGGATATATACGTTAAGAAAATGACCCCTAACAATGTTGATTATTGATCTTTGAGTATGTTCACCGATTATTATTTTTGAAATTCGGGTTTTGTTTCCAGTTCCCGAGGTATTATCTGTTTGTAACAGCAGTGGTTCAGCATCTACAGTGGACTCAACATCAGGTGTTTGCTATTATTGTTTGATGTTGTTTGCTATTGTTGTTTGATGTTGTTTGCTATTATTGTTTGATGGTGTTTGCTATTATTTTTTGATGTTGTTTGCTATTGTTGTCAAGTAAGGTAAAAATGGTCATTCTAATTACCTGAATATTGCGTATGATATCCTTTTAATTTTAATCGCCCAACAAGTTTTTTGGTTTGTTTCTTTCATATTTCATTATGATTTGTATGCTATTAGGGTTTGATTTTATATTGATCATCACATTAATGGTGAGTACTCAAGAATATTGGATGGTTTTATTAGTTTTATTTTGGGTATTTTTGGATGCAGTTGAAGGGATCATTTGAGTGAAATGAATGTTGGTTTATTTGAAGATGTAGTTGAAGGTATCTTAAATAAGGTAATAATTGTATTACATCCCTGTTGAAAAATAGAATTGATAAATTTAGGGAAAGTTAGGTTGAAAGATGTTAACCCAATAGTGGAGATCTCATTCTACAGGTTCGATAAATTAAGGGTATTCTCATATAATTCTTCCTCGATGCTTCCAATGAAGCGGCACTTTGGACATCTGTTGTCTTCAAACATCTATTATCTATTCTATCTATTATATATAATAAATGAAAGTTATTTGGGCCACGTGGACCAAATCACTTTCATTTATTATATATAATAGATAGAATAGATAATAGATAATAGATGTTTGAAGAACAACAGATGTCCAAAGTGCGGATTCTTTGGAAGCAGCCAGGAACCATTATATGAGAATACCTTTAATTTATCGAACCTGTAGAATGAGATCCTCCACTGTTGGGTTATCATCTTTCAACCTCAATTTCCCTAAATTTATCAATTCTATTTTTCAACAGGGATGTGATGCAATTATTCCTCTCAATCAAATAGACCGACCCTTGGTTCCTCTCAAAGTGTTATGGAATGGTTATAACAGCTGATCATGCTAAGGACTGTTATAACTAACCACTGCTCCTTATAAAGACTGATGGACTTAAATACTGATGAGGCCTATCCACTGTTGAAGGCAAATCCCTATTAAAGTTCCATGTGCTAAGGACTGTTATAACTAACCACTGCTCCTTATCTATTATCATCGTTCCAGTATCATTGTTCCAACATCGTTGTTTCATGAAGCTTCCCATCACACATCAACCTTTCAATATCGATGTTGCAGTATAATTGTTGCAACATCGTGAAAACTTGCATGTGCTACCTTCTTTGATGGGAGAGTTATAAGTTGAACGGACGATATGTATCTCTTCTTCTCAATACTCGGCATTTGTTCGTAAAGGATAAGAGCAAACTGAAGCTCTCTCTAACCCATTTTCAGAAAAAATGGTGTTGATATGTGGTTTTCCTTGATAATGGTATGTGTTTTTGTTTTTGATTTTTACTGAAGTTTTGTTATATGAGTTGTGACTAAATGATGATTGTGAATGATCTGCTGCAGATGATGATGATGATGATGATGATGGTTGTTCTACGGTTGTTTCCAGTATCATTGTTCCAACATCGTTTAAAGTATGTGTGTTTTGCTACTCCAATTTTGAATTTTTTTAGTTTTTTTATTTTTAAGTGATATACTCTAATTCTTGCTTTATATTTCATTCTAATCACAGTGGTTTGAAATTGATACACTCTGTTGCGGGTTATTATAGGTTTGTATTAAAGAAGCATAAAGTTAAATTAAACACAAAGAAATATTTTTAAATCTACATTTATAATAATTTTTGCTAGTGACTAAATGATGATTATATGTGATTCTGGGCAAATGATGATGATGTAGAAGCCGTAGTAGTTCCTACTAAACGCAAGAAAGCATCTGCTATTGCTGTAAGATAAGGTTTTATCTTACTAGAGTAATGGTCTTTCCTGCCTTTTTGTATTTAAAGAAGCATAAAGTTTGTTTTAAAGCAGCTCTTTATGAACAAAGTTAAGTATTAAGTATATGAGGACAGGGCTACTCTTCCACAACTGAAGAAGTGTTTTCATGTACTGCATGTTGGTCTGTTCACGAGAGATCAGGTTTCTATAAATCCTGCTGTTGATGCATTGAGTACTTCCACGGAGTTCATTGCGATTGTTGAAGATATACTTTGATGGAGTTTAAAGCTAAAAGCACTAAATTTTAAGCTAAAAGCACTAAATTTTTGCTGTTAGGTTCGTAAATTTCTTGGTGTTGTTCTTAGATTTTAAATTGTTGCTTTTAGATTCGTAAATTTCTTAGTTTCGTTTTCTTGAATTCTATGTAATTTTGTAAAGTACAATAACAATCAGTGGTTTGAACATCTGTTTGCATTTTGGTCAATAGATAATGGAAACCCATATTATGTTGAACAGTGTTTTTAAGAGGAAAACAGTGTGAGAAGACAGTAGATCATATAAAGTTAAACATCTGTTCAGTGTTAAACAGATGTTTGGCCTTTAACAGATGTTTGGCCTTTTATATTAGAGGTTTGGACTTAAACAGTTGTTTGACCTTAAACAAATGTTTGGCCATAAACAGATGTTTGACCTTAAACATATGTTTTACCTTAAACAGATGTTTCGCCTTCTGTATCATATATTTGGACTTAAACAGATGTTTGACTTTAAACAGATGTTTGGCCATAAACAGATGTTTGGCCTTAAACGAAACATCTGTTTAAGGTCAACATCTATTTCACTATTGGCCAACATTTGATTGACTTTTGGTCAACAGATGTTTGAATTTTGATCAACATCTTATTTTTTAAACAAGTACAAAATCCCAAATCACCGTATCATTTAAGTGCATTGAAGTAAAAGTGGAAATGATATTATTCATGTGGTCCTGTTGTTGTTTTGTTTGACCTCTAATATGGGTTCATCATCTAATCCGGTGATTTGAAGACATTGTTGTTTCATGTTTATACTAATAAATAAAAATCAAGTACACTTGGATGATTATTAAGCTCCTCATTTTGATTGTTTGGGTATAGTATTCTTGAAATTGGTCTTTTTTTGCAAACAGATGTTTATGGGCAAATATCTGTTTATGGCCAAACTTCTGTTTATGGGAAAACTTCTGTTTAAGCTCAGACCTTTGTTTATGTTAACAGTGTTTATATGTAACAGTGTTTTACACATTAGTGTTTTATAGTCTGTTAGGTTGTTAGATGTTATCACCTTAGTGTCTTATATGTAACAATTTTTATGACATCAGTGTTTATATGTAACAGTGTATATCCCAACAGTGTTTATATGTAACAGTATTTATCAAATCCCTTCATTGATTTGATCTGTACTATAAACTGAACAGTTGTTTCATTTTTTTGGGTATAATATTCTTGAAATTGGTCTTTTTTTGCAAACAGATGTTTATGGGCAAACATTTGTTTAAGCTCGAAGATTTGTTTAAGGCCAAAAATATGTTTATGGCCAAATTTCTGTTTATTGGCAATCATCTGTTTAAGTTCAAACTTTTGTTTAAGTCCAGCATGAGGAGGAAACCTTAGCGAAGGCTTATATAGGCTCATCCATACACCCCGTTAAAGGTACGTGAAGTTAACTTGGAATTTTTTTTAGTATATACTGTTTAGTATTAATTTTTTAATTTTTTGTAATATATATTTTTGTTGAATATAGGTAACAATCAAACGGGTGAGGGGTTTTGGAAATCGGTGTTTGCGAGGTTTCTTGAGCTAATGGAACAAGGACCGTATCGAGATCTCGACTCGGTATCTTCGAAGTGGCGGAAGATGAGTGGGATCGTCAACCGGTTTTCGGAGGAATATAATAAAATATATACAAGTGGGCGTCGTAGTGGGATGAGCGACGAGGGTGTCTTCAAAGCGGCATTGGAAAAATACAAGACGAACCATAAAACCGCATTCCCACATGCTCGGGCTTGGGAAGTTATGCGAAAGGCCCCAAAGTGGGCGCCGGTTCCGAACGAGGTTGAGATGGCAAAACGTCAAAAAAACTCAGAGACCGGTAGTTTTAGCGCCGGCGGCTCGGACGCGAGATGTCACATTAATTTGAACGACGACGCCGAGTTTGACGAAGAAGAGTACGCCGTAAGGGAAGAGGAACGTCCCACGGACCGGGACAAATCAAAGAGGGAGGCCGCCTCAAAGAAAGAAAAGCAAAAGGTTAGCGATTCGAAGATGGAGGCGTTTATGTCGTAATTTAAAACTTACACGGAGGTCACGGCCCAAAAGGCGAAGGCGAAGGAACGGGCGGTCGAAGAAAGGGCACGTGTGGCGGGAGAAAAGGTATGCATGGCCGATGATAATGTTCGGCTCAAAGAGTGGGAGATATTGACGATCGATGTTGATAATTATCCCGAACCAAAACGCTTCACTTTAAAGAAAATGCTAGAAGACATCATGAAGAAGCATCAAAGTAGATGATTTTTTAAGTTTATGTTTATTTTTTTTAAGTTTATGTAATGTTTTTTTTAATATTAATGAAATTATTTTTCTATTTTATTTGTTAAATGTTAAAAGAAAAGTAGATGATTTTTTTTAAAAAAAGGTAAACTAGTGGGATAGGATCATCCTCTCATTTCCATTGATTTAGTGTCTTGGACTATCCTTAAAGAAACAATGACGTGGCACCTAGGTGACAGATCATTGTCCAAGGAGAGATGGTCACCATACCGCATAACCTAAGTGAAGGCTATGGAACTATGGTGTCATCTTTCCCTACATAAATGCTGGTCCCTCAAAATAAATCGTCGTCGTCCTGATTTTCAAGCAATTTACCCCGATCATATGCTTCACACCTTGACATAAATGATACAGATAAACATTAACAAAATATGGAAAATTATCAACATATACATTATCAAGTCGCTGACGTAATCGGGTAATAGTATTGTCAAGTGGTTGGCCACTTTTGACGGCCATTTTGACTTTTGTTTATTTTTTCTTTTTCCATATAATAGATATTTATAGGTGATGCCAAATTACAATTTTATCCCGGGTGTAAAATTACGTTTTCGTACTCGATTCAAAATAAAGTTTTGCTTTTGCCCCTTGCTTAAATTTACGATTTTGCCCTCAGTTAAAAAATACAATTTTGCCCCCAGCTCAAAATAAAATTATGCTTTTGCCCTCAGCTAGAGTCCTGCCAAGTTACGATTTGGTTCCCAGTTTAAAATTACGATTTTGCCCCCAGCTAAAAATTACGAATTTGCCCGCAGCTAAAATATTACGATTTTGCCCCCATTTAAAAAAAATGATTTTTCCCTCAGTTCAAAATATTATTTTAGCTCCATTTTAAAATTACGATTTTACCTCCGCTAAAAATTGCAATCTTGCCATCGTTTTTTTTTTCTTTGGCAAAACCATGGTAGTGTTTTATTTTACTTTGTTGACTTAATTTTGTTTTTATTCACTCCAAACAGCTGCCTGGCATTCGCTACTTGGTCCTGACAAATTATTGTTTTGCCCCCAACTCTAAATTACACGCTTGTCATCGTTTTAGTTATTTTTTTTTATCATAACTATGGTACTGTTTTTCTTTAACTGGTTAACTTGATGTATCTTTTTTTATATCGTGTTATATGTAGCATGTATAACTAACCGACATAAAGGTGTACATGTTATTAACCTAAGAAATAATACTCGGTTTAGCGCCCCGCAACGCGGGCGGCGCATAACTCTAGCTGCCTAACACTGGCTCATTAGTCCTGAAAATTAATAGTTTTGCCCTGAGTCAAAAATTACGGTCTTATAATCGTTTTTTTTATAGCAAAATTATAGTAGTCTTTTCTTAATTGATTGAGAATTTTTTTAAACGTCCAACATAAGAATCGCCGGGTAGTCCGTACGCGCCACCCATTGGCCGAAAAGTAGCCCGCGGCAGCCCAACCTGCAGGCACGGAGCCCCTAGCCCACCATGCCACCAGTTCCGGGGAAAACCCGACCCTGCACCCGCCCGAGGGCACGACAATGCAAAGCCGGTAAAACCTGGGTGGATCAGGAATCGAACTCGAGACCTTTCGGTCAGAAGTCTTCCCTCATTTCCATAACCACTGAGATATAAGCCCAGGGTTAATTGATTGAGAATTATTCGGCTATCGCCCCGCAACGCGGGCGAGACATCTACTAGTTACATTACATTTTGTAACATTGTCAACTGCCTAGAGAAACATGCTTTGGCTTTGGGAAATTCGACCACGTGTGTAGGCTATTTTAAACATGTGACACTTAGGTGTAGACTATAAGGGGCCCTCAAAATATAAATTATACATAATATATAGAAAGAAGTCAAGAGATGATAATTGTGAGAAGACCAATGCGTAGTGCGCCGCGCGTTGTTTTTTCAAAATTTCCCTCTAATATCGCCTCACCCCACCCCTGGGCGTGATTGGGTGTGTTTTTGCAAAAAAAAAAAAAAAAAAACCCTCGGCGTGTTTTAAATCACGCCAAATGTGGAATCAATTGACCAATCACATTTAACTTCATTTGTTTTGTCTAATAAGATTTTTTAAATGTTTATTTTATTTTATTACAAACATAATGCCCCACAATCCCCACATCCCTACTACACCCCTTTTGTAAAAACGTCCAATAATGCCCCATTGTTGACTGGACTGCCACATATCGCAAAACGCCCTAGGGTGGGACATTATTCACCCCAATGACTACGCATGGTCTAACAACAAACGCAAAACTCTTGTGATAAAATGATATACTTTAAATAATTAAATAAATCATGAGCTTCTCGTGTATGCCTATTTTTAGTCGTCAATTAGAGTCGGGCTCGGTCGATCTTTTCCTTTGAGGAACGAATATTTCCCAGTGCTGCCTCTTGTACATACTATTTTTTAGTTGGATTTAAAAGATCAAACATCATATTACATTATATTTAATTCGGTAAATGGGTTAAATGGTAAATGGGTTTAATTATTTAAATGGGCAAAAATTAAATAAAAAGGTTAATGGGTTTAAAACACAAATTGGGTTGCAAATAATAGTAGGTTTTAAAGTTCATTATAAGATTTTTCTTTAAAAACAAATTATAAATGACATTTTTTACAATGTTAACTCCGATAAAAGTGGACCATGGTCACACACTCCACCCATACCCGGGCAGCCATGCTTAGGTGTGTTAATTGTTAAAGGATTTAACTGTCATCTTTGTCCTTGTGGTTTGTTCACTTTTGTTATTTCGGGTCAATTTTCAAAATTGCACCATTTTCCTCCCAGACATACTAAAACGTGTTATTTCAGTCCAAAAAACTAACCTCAATTAGAATAACTCAGTTAGCTCCTGGGTAAAATGGTCATTTTACATAGTCTTTTTGTTTTATTTTTTTAGACTTCAGGTTTTAAAAGAAAGAAAATAAAAACATTAGCAGCTGGCCAGGATCGAACCCGTGACCATATGCTTAGAAATGAACGCATCAAAACAAAACAACCACCACCGTTAAACAACTTTGTTAAGTAATTTTGTACACCTTTGCTTTTCGTTGGATATAAGGCCCACCACCATCAAAACAACCACTACCGTTAAACAACTCCACCACCATCAAAACAACTACCACCTGCCACCACAACTCAGACCACCGCTGCCTGCCACCACGTGACCCCCGCCGTCGACGCACGTCACCACCACCCTACGTTATTCCACCACCAAACGTCGATCTAACAGGTAATTATGACCTCAATTTGATGCTTTTGCTATGTTTTTGCTTATAACCTCGTTGTTGATGACTTGCAATGGTACACTATCATTATATTAATACAAATAGATTTGCTCATAATGGCAAATTAGCTCAGTAGCTCGTTGGTTAGGTGTCTTGAAATCTTGAATTCAACGGAAAGGTCACGAGTTCAATACCCATCTCTTGTGTATTTTTATTTAAAAACCTATGAAGTTTAACACATGTCAAAAGAAAAACGAATGGACCTTTTGAACAAAAGGCGCTTTCGCTCATTGGTTGATCCGTTCACTTCTAAGCAGATGGTCACGGGTTTGATCCCGGGCAGCTGCAAATGTTTTTACTTTCTTCCTTATAAAACCTAAAGTCTAAACTCTAAAAGAATAAAATAAAAAAAACTATGTAAAATGACCATTTTACCCCTGAGCTAACTGAGTTAATACAACTGGGGTTAGTTTTTTGGACTGAAATAGCACGTTTCCAGTATGTTAGGGAGAAAAATGATGTAATTTTGAAAATTAACCTGAAATGACAGAAGTGAACAAACCAAAGTGATAAAAATAACAGTTAATTCTTATTAAAGAAATTACAGGTGTGAATGTAATTCAATGAACCTACTCACATTAAGCTACTTAAGTTTGTAAGAGCAAAACTAAATTTCAGCTTGAGTGTCAAATTCATATCTTAATATTAAGCAAGACTCGTGAATAGTTATATAAGTATAATAGTATTTGTATATAAATAGGGTTAAGTGATTATACAAAGACTCCTAATTATAAGAAGTGTAAGAAGGATTTACTGAGTGACAAGTGTTTAATAACCTAAAACCTAAACCCGCTACACCACCACCCAAAACCTAAACACCCACCCCCACCCCACTATCACCCAAAAACCTAAACCCCCCACCTCCCATCCCCCCACCCCGGCAAAAAAAAAAAAAAAAAAAAAAAAACTATACCTCACCAACCCCCCAACCCCCCCCCCCCCAAGACTCGTGAATAGTTATATAAGTATAATAGTATTTGTATATAAATAGGGTTAAGTGATTATACAAAGACTCCTAATTATAAGAAGTGTAAGAAGGATTTACTGAGTGACAAGTGTTTAATAACCTAAAACCTAAACCCGCTACACCACCACCCAAAACCTAAACACCCACCCCCACCCCCACCCCCACTATCACCCAAAAACCTAAACCCCCCACCTCCCATCCCCCCACCCCGGCAAAAAAAAAAAAAAAAAAAAAACTATACCTCACCAACCCCCCCCCCCCCCCCCCCGCCGCAGCAAAAAAAAAAAAAATTGGGGGGGTTGGGGGGTGGGTAATTGGAATGGTGGGGGTGGGTGTTTAGTTTTTTTTTATAGTGGGTTTTTTTAGGAGTCTTTGTACCATTTTTACAATTAGAAGCTTTTATATTTGATTCTAATCCTATATAAATAATATATTGTTATATAAAAATCTTATACACGGGCATCTCAACGTTTTCAGTGGCCAAAATGAAACTACAAATTTTGAAGCCCTTTCATTTAACTTTTATTTATTTAAAAAAACCTTTTTTTTTTCTTTACTCGGATTTGAAACCGCTAATTATTAACTATAAAATTTATGGATGGAAGAGTTAAAATAAATTAAGTTATATCTTGTGGTAGCTTGGGCGAGCGAGGTTAACCACAACAGGCTCAAGTGAGCGGAGGCGTGAGTGGGGAAAGTGATGAGTAGGCATCTTGTCAGCGCAATGTATTACAACATTTGAGGATGAATCTGGGTTCTTGTCAGCGCCATGTGTCACAACATTTGAGGATGAATCCGGGTTGTGAGGTGAGCGACAACGGGTAGTCTAAGCTATGTAGAATTCACTTTTACTTGGTAGGCCCATCACTCATAACACAAGAAAGTGTTTCAATGTGATTCAACTTCTAAAAGTGCATAAAAGTTTAGGGATGATGTTTGAAAGATGATGAGATGAATGCTTAAATAGATTGATGAAACATTACAGAAGGTTTGGACCACACAAATAACAATAATCAATCACATGGATAAATACCTATTGAGCCAAGAAAAGCGAAGTACCACTAGAATAAAAACAGGTTTATATAATTTGAGCGATAAGAGACGTGTACGCGATATAAAAAAAAACATAGAGCAAGTGTTCATCTATAAAACATTTCAACATTGCGAGTGAAATACATCTGGTCATTTTGCGGCTTCAAAACCCTGCAACAAGAAATGGTAATACATGAGTTCATCCTTCAACATAAAACTAAAGTTATGAAATGCTAATATAAGAATGCACACACTTTCACCGCCTCAAATAAAGCCTTTGCTGTCTCATCATTTTTGAAATGATCGCGAACAGGCAGCGTTTATGTTAAACATGAATATTTTATAAAGTTATGTAGATGGAAAAATAACATGTTGTCAAAAACTTATAAAATTCTAATAGCAAACCTGCAGAATCCTGTTTAACGCCTTTGCTAGAGCCGGTCTTATGTCAGCAGGCTGTAGATCCCCTTTTACATAATCAGCACTTATCTCATCAAAACTCGTATAGGTCCTGATTTTAAAGCAAATAAGTACGAAAACAGTTCTTAATTAAAAACGATGACAATAAAACATCAAACTCACTTTTCTCCGTTTTTGGTTTTTTGTTCAACCTTAAACTCCTTAAACCAAGGTAACACGATGTATTTTATATACTCGAGGCATGGATTACGATCAACCAAATTTGGCGGACAGTATGTGTTTTGTATCTTCAAATTAACTACAGCTTGTGACATTCATTCATCATGCACCTGAAATTAATATCACACAACCAAAATGCAATATGTTATATGTATGCCAAATTATACCTCCTTGTCTTCCATAAAGATGGCAGAATTAGGATTCGACTTTGCCATTTTCTCTTGCCCTTCCAACAATCCAGGAAGCATGTCTGCACACAGCAAACAACATTAAGTAATGACGACGTCACAATGACAATATATATACAAGAAAGTTAAAAACCGGGCTCTACGGTGTGACAATATGATAGGTTTGTTTTTCCGCTTGATATCGTCACAGTACTCCCTAGCAAGCACATTCACTTTTCTTTGATCCATGCCTAACTGACATATGTCATTATGTCCGCCTGTTTCAATAAACAAACTCCGATTATTTACAAATCCAAATTGCAATGTTTCTTAAAAAATAACATAATAAAAACACAAGAGGCAACAAACCTTAAGGAAAAATATATCGGCACACTGCATGCACGGGTAAAAAATCTGGCCGCCAGTCAACTCGTCCTGTTCTTTTCGGCCCATAATTTGACAACACCTACAACGTCAAAAAAGACAAAAGCTTGTTGAGTTGGTAACATCATATATTGCGCATATATGTCGTTACTTTTTTACCTTGTTATCCTAGGAAGCTTATTTCTCCGCGCAATGTCCGTCACAATAGGCCAGTATTCATGCGGCCGAGACATAATTTCCTCTGAAGACCACAAAAACTCTACGTTACCTCCATCGAGATTCATTCCAGCCGCTTTCCATACCTCAATGAGGTAACGTCCAACCGTTTGGATTTTATCAATATCTCCGTCCATTTTATCGTTCAGTTGTGCAAACCAGTCTGCGATCCAGATTTTCACCTTGCAGCCAGCGGATGTGAGTTTGTTGACGTTAATGGTCTTCATGATGCCCTGTGCTATATGCATTCTGCCAGAAGGTTCGAACCCGTCATAGCAAATGGGATGGGGTTTCTTTGTAAGAAGATTCCAGAGTTCGTCTTCCTGTATACACTCTTCGCCGATGCTCCTCACGATCCTGAACCTTTCCTCAACGCTCATCCTCACGAACCCACCAATGAGACTGCATGCAATCGCGTAACTAAATTGTACATAAACTGACAATATATTGTACCGGCAGGAATTTTGAGACTTTAGAACCCTAGGGTTTTAGTAAGGCCCAATAAGAATAAATTATGCAATTAATTATGATATTACCCGGCACATGCAAAAAAACTTCTCATAAAAATCTGTTCAGGGTTCGTTTCCGCTTATTACAAACAATATAAAAAAAAAAAAATTAAACAAGGGTTTTGGTGTGTAATGTTACCTGAATGACTGGTGGGGTACTGCGCTTTCGGAATCTTGTGATCGCAATTAGGGCAGTTTGAAAGGGAAACAGAGGAGTTGGGGTTTGGAGATAACTAGTTTTGTGGGTTAAATAACGAAAGGTCATGCCTATATATGCGGAAAACTTAAATCTTTGTTATCCGGATCATCATCATCATTATTATTATTATTCTAAAAATCATCTATAGTATTTAATCATCGTACATTGTTACTTAACCTTCAAGAAAAAATGTTACTTAATTAAGTGTATTATGAATTACATATCTAAAAGAAAATTTTCTTAATATATAATATACACAATATTTGTTGTTCTAAGCATGGTTTTGAAACCAATGTAGACAGACTGGTCAAATTGCGAACCTGCATATGCACTTGTTTGATTTGCATCTACCAGATAGGTTGATATGCATTTGGTGTGTGGTGGTGGATGGCCCTAATCATGGGGCTTTGTCTAGCCCGGTGAGGGTGATAGAGGGCGTTAAGAGTATGCAAGACCGTGGGGTATGGTGGGGATTTGGGGCATGGGTTGACACGTGTAACTTTGAAAACTCAAATGACAAACCCATTTTGTATGGGGTATGGTGGGCGTGGCTTGGCTGGCGTGGCCAAGCCACATCAGGTTTTTTTTTTTTTTTTTTTTAATATATATATATTTATAACCATTAAAAACTACATAAACATACAAAATAATTATCAAAAATAAAAAACTATCATTCTTCGTCGTCTTCGTCGGTTTCGAACCCAGGAATCGTTGAAATATGATCCACCAAATCAGATCGAAGGTTGTGATGTATATCCCTTGACTTGATCAAAAATTCATTTGCCGCTTTATCTTCGTCTGTTACGTTACCTGGTTAGGGGTCATCGTCATCATAGTAGGTAACGACCGCTCTACCTTCATCCTCCAAAATCATGTTGTGAAGAATGATACATGCGTACATCACGTTTCCAATCTAATCCTTGTCCCATAGTCGACAAGGCATTGCCAATATTCGTCACCTTTTCTTCAAAACACCGAATGCTCGCTCGACGTCTTTACGTGCAGCCATTTGGACCCTGTTAAACTTTAATCTCTTTGGATCTATGGTACCGTGTTTTGTGAACGGTTTTACGAAAACCCCCCACTCTAGGTAAATCCCATCAACTAGGTAGTACCCATACACGTACTCAACCCCGTTTACAAAGAAAGTTCCTTTGGGTCCTATACCATTTACCCGATCATTCAAAAGGGGCGAGTGGTTTATGATGGTAATATCATTATGTGAACCTGGCATACCGAAGAACGCATGCCATATCCAAAGATCTTGGGACGCAACCGCTTCAAGCATGATGGCTGGCATCCCGTGAAATCCACTCGTGTGAGCGCCTTGCCATTGGGTAGAACAAAGTTCCCAAGCCCATTTCATACAATCTAAACTACCTAGCATCCCGGGTAGCCCATGGTAATCTGCGTGATGTTCCAATATTTGTTGCATGCCACTGAACGAGGGCTTTCTCAAATATCTTTTCCTATAAAGTTCTAGAATACACGAACAAAAGTTGTGAAGACTTTCTCTAGCTACACGTGCAGACATTTTTAAATAGTCAGCCATAATGTCCGAACTATTGCCGTACGCTAACTGCCTAAGTGCGGCCGTAACCTTTTGCCACGTACTAAATCCTAATTGCCCGGTTACATCCGGTTTTTGTTGGAAATAAACATACTTCTCCTCAAGATCTCTAGATATCCTTAAAATAAGTTTCTACTCATACGAAAACGACGCCTAAACATTTTTTCATCATACTTAGGTTCCACTGAGAAGTAATCGCTTACCAACAAATTGTTAGCAGTGTGTCGTTCACGAGCGATGTACCTTCTCCTCCGTTTAGGTTGTTGAGTCTCTTCCTCATCGTCTTCGTCTTCCACGATAGCTTTCACCACCGCCGCGATCGTTTGTAGAAATATTTCCGCACCATCGTCAGATGATGATGACGATTCACTATAACTTGAAGAACTCATGACAAGATTGTGTTTTATGTGTTTGATATTGTGTGAGAAAAATGTTAAATATGGTAAGGTATTTATAAGGGAATTTTTTTTTAAAATAGCCCCCAACGACTAGGCCAACGGCTAGCCCTACGGCTAGTTTGGTTTGGCCATTGAGAGCCCGCCATGTCAGCTTCCTAGACCCGCCCCACGCCCGGCTTCAAACTCCCGCCCAAGGGGCCACGCCCAAACCCAAACCCACCCGGGGTGGTGGCTTGGCTGTTTTCCCCCAACCCACGCTCCAACCCAAGCCCCATACCCCATACTCTAAATAAGAGAATAGGAGGGTGGGTGTTCTGATTTTTTAGTGGTGTGAAATGTGGATGGGTAATGAACCTAAGAGTGACGCTCTTAAGTTAAAGAGTCACATATGTACAAATAAATTTGGTCAGGGTTTGGTGTAAGAGTCTTAACATAGTCACATACATGTCCAAGCTACATAAATAACATCCTCAAACAAATAAATTTGTCAAGTAATTTTGTACACCTTTGCTTTTCGTTGGATATAAAAACTATGAGGTTCTTTTTTATTTACTTAGAACTTTTTATATTTTCTAAAATTCTTATAACTTTTTAATTGACCATTACATCATCCGGCTCTTGAAACCAGTTCACTTGGTGTGACTGGTCTAAATGAACTAATAAAGTGATTGGTTCGATCACCGATATAGTTTCTGAATATTGGTTACAAGTATCATTGCAAACTATGATCTTATGGGCACTGGCAAAGCTTTATTGAGGCGGGGGGTACCCCTTCCCCCACCGATTTTTTGCTTGTAGTGGTAATTTTACTAAAAATTTCCGGAAAAAAAATTGTAGGGTAAAATATTGGATCTTTAAGAATACGGCCCCCACCGATTTTGATTTTTAGAGTCCGTCCTCCATGAAGTTTTTGTTTAAACTCTCCCAGTGGTTATAGGAGCTTCACCTTACTCTACTCAAATGCATATTTGTGCAAAACTATTATCTGTATATCTGCAAAACAAACCTAAAATGCAATTTTGGGTCATTACGGGTGATTTTTGTAAATATTGGGTTATTTTGGGCCACATAAAATTCGTCGATGTTTAATAAAAGAAACGGTCATAATACCATGTGGTGTGTTAGTGTGGAAAATTTGGTGTGGAAAGTGGAAACTACCACGTAGATGCTACATCATTCTCACATGGTTTCCACATGTAAGGAAATTGCACGAGTTTCCACATCTAAGTTCCATGTTTTTTTTTTAAGCGATCCACCTTCTCCACGCTCAACTCCCCACGTTGCGACCAAGCCAGGGCGGCGCAGTGTTCCACAGTGTGACTTTCAGCCACGTAGGACCACACCCAAAATCCATGCTGGTATACCCCGTGGTCTAATGGACGGAACAAAATAAAATGAGGGCCAGAATGACCGGTACCAGTTACACATCCAATAAGCGAAAACCAAGCCAAATATCTTATTTCATGATGATGCTCTGAAGCTGCTGAATGTGATGATGATGATTGAGCATATAATCTTTGCATTTCTTTCTTATAATTTAGTAATCTGCTAGTTTTTCCTAAATCAACGTGTTTTGATCAAAACCTAATTTGGTCAGGACCGCTCAAACCCGGACCAAACTGAACACTTTTAACCAACATGTTCTGACCCGAACCATGTATGACTTCTTACTTAACCGACCCACTCGTTTTACCAAGTTTAATTATATGCAAAACCCTTACGTACTAAGTGATATTATTCGGTTTTGAGATATTACTTTGTTCAGGCCAGCCATGACGCAGGCTGATGGTACAACAGGACCAAGTTTTACTCAAGCCTAGTATTTCGGTTATAAGCTTAAAGGGGGTGTTACAGATATGACAGGATCATTATATTGGCTTATGTTAAATCAATGAACAAACAATAGAACTCCTTGAAAAGAAATATAACATAAGATTTACTCGTCGGCGTTTGCTTCATCGAAAATGATCAAAGCAAAAGAAAAAGAAAGTAAAAATCAACATCGTCACAAAACTCAGAAAAATAATACAGTTTAAATATACCATAATGATATATAATTTGTGCAATAAAAGTCAAAGCAATACCGTCCGGGATGCTAGACACCCTCCCCCAAAAGTTGTATGCGATATAAGTAAAACATAATAATGTGCACGATAGCATGTATGCGATATAACTAAAACACAAGCCAAGTGTCAATCTACCAAAAATGCCAACATTGTGAGCAAAATCAGTTTTTGATCATTTTGTGACTTTAAACCCCTACAAAAAAGGTAAAAATATAAGGTAAGACACAAGTTTGTCATTCATCATCAAGCTAAGATTATAAAATATTAATATAAGAATGTACAAACCTTCACCCTCTTGAGTAAAGCCTTAGCATTCTCATCATTTTTAAAATGATCACGAACAGGCTGCATTCATATGATTTACGATTAACTACAATATTTAAAGTTATGTATATGGAATAATAACACACAAAACACTAGCAAACCTGCAAAATCCTGTTTAAGGCCTTCGATAGAGCAGGTTTCAGATCAGCAGGATGCAGATCCCCTTTTTCATAGTCGGAAACTAGTTCCTCAAAAGTTGTAAAAGTCCTGATTATATAAACGTATATAAAGTAAATAAGTACGAATGTGAGTTTCAATTAAGAATTAAAAAAAACGATATTAAAACTTACTTTTCTCCACCGTTTTCGGCTTTTCTTTCCACCTTAAACTCATTAAACCATGGAAATACGACGTATTTTAAGTACTCAAGGCATGGGTTCCCATCAACGATATTCGGTGGACAGTATGATTTTTTAATCTTCGAATTAACCTCAGCCTCCTCATCTTCCATAAAGATGGCGGAATTAGGATCCGATTTTGACATTTTCTCTTGCCCCTGCAACAATCCAGGAAGCATGTCTGCACACAGCAAACAAAAAATAATAATAATGACAATGTTATATATATGCAGAAAAGATAAGGTTCCAGACTTACGATGTGACAGTATGATAGGCTTGTTTTTCCTCTTGGTATCATCACAGTACTCTCTAGCAAGCACATTCACTTTCCTTTGATCCATGCCTAACTGACATATGTCAGCCTGTTTCAACAAACAAACTATATTATTCACACTTGATAAAAATATAAAAGAGTAAAATGCCATTTTCGTCCCTCAGGCCTGGCCAGTTTTGCGACTTTCGTCCAAAGATTTGTTTTTTCGCATCTAGATCCAAAAGATTTAAAATAATCTTGCTATTTTATCCGGCTCATTAACTCCATCCATTATTCTCTGTTAAGTCAGGGGTATTTTCGTCTTTTTTGTTCACCTAAAGGGCAATTCAGTCTTTTTCACTTTATGTAGAAGCATTTAAAATACCCCTGACCGAATCCATTAGATCGAATTGCCCTTTAAGTTAACAAAAGAGAAAGAAATACCCCTGACTAAACAAAGAAAAATTGATGGAGTTAACGAGCAGAATGAAAATGACAAAATTTCAAACCTTTTGGATCCAGATGCGGAAAAACAAACCTTTGAACGAAAATGGCATTTTACTCAAAATAAAAAGAATGAATGTAGCAAGAGACCTTAAGAAAAAATATATCTGCGCATTGCATGCATGGGTAGAAAATCTGGGCAGCTGTCAGCTCGTCCTGATCGGTTCGGCCCATAATTTGACAACACCTATGATCAATGATACCAAGACACATAAGCTTTTTGTTAACATTAATATTACACAAAAATGTAAATAGAATGGTAACTTTTTACCTCATGATCCTAGGAAGCTTGTTTCTTCTAGCGATGTCCATCACAATGGGCCAGTATTCATGTGCTCGAGAATTAATTTCCTCCGAAGACCATATAAACTCTACGTTCTCTAGATTCATCCCGGTTGCTTTCCATATCTCAATGAGGTAACGCCCGACAACTTGGATTTTGTTTAAGTCTCCGCCCATTTTGTTGTTCAGCTGTGCAAACCAGTCGGCTATCCAGATTTTGACTTTGCAACCAGCAGATGTCAGTTTGTTGACATTTATCGTTTTCATAACACCCTGTTCAGCATAGCAAGCAAATTGAACATAAAAAATACGGTCAGTAATAAATGAAGGGGTCAACTAAACAAACCTGTGCGATATGCATTCTGCCAGAAGGTTCGAACCCATCATAGCAAATGGGTTGGGGCTTCTTGGTAAGAAGATTCAAGAGCTCTTCTTCCTGAATACACTCTTCTCCAATACTCCTCACAATCCTGAACCTTTCCTCCACGCTCATCCTTAGCACACAACACCAATTCACCAATAAGTAATAAAAAGTGAAATTAACGTTTGATTAGGTTATAAAAAGCATATAACACTCTTATGCATTTTGATCCCAAAAGCCGAGGCAAGAAGGGTTTATCACGTATGTGAGGTAGAGGGGGCAATTCTGACCCGGATTAATTGATTTGGGTCCATTTGGGTCTCTTTTAAATTGCAATGGGTCGGTTTGGGCTTCTTTTTAGTAACTAACGGGTCCAGATGGGTCATCCCTAAAACACGGATATATTTTATGGGTCAACTTGGTTCTGATTGTAAACTGGAACGGGTTGGAACGGGTTATGAATATCAGAGGCGGGTTGAAGTGTTCTGCGCATCTAGGGTTTTTTTCACATCGATGTTCATAGATTTTTTGATTAATTTTCATTTGTTCTTCATAAAAATAGATTGGGTTTTCCGATCAGTTTCAGTCTTTGTTCATAAACTCGATTAGTTTCAGCCGTTCTTCATAAAAACGGCTAGTTTTTTTCTATTGATTTAACTGGTTCTTTCATAAAATCAATTAGTTTGTTCGATTAGTTGCCGTTGTTCATACAATCAATTAGTTTTTTTGTTTAATTTTGAGTTCGTTCATGATATTGATTACTTTATTTGATTAATTTCACTCGTTGTTCATAAAATCGATTAGTTTTTTTAGATTGTTTCAGTTGTTCTTAGTGAAAATCGATTAGTTTATTCGAATAATATTAGTGGTTCTTGATATAATCAATTAGTCCATTCGATTAATTTCAGTTGTTTTTTGTAATACCAATTAGTTTATTCAATTGATTTCAATTGTTCTTCGTAATACAAACTAGTTTATTCGATTAGTTTCAGTTCGATCTTCATTAAATCAATTAGTTTATTCGATTGATTTCTGTAGTTATCGATCAGTTAATTTGATTAATTTCTGTAGTTCTTAGTAAAATCGATTAGTTTATTTGATTAATTTCTGTCGTTCTTCATAAAATCGATTAGTTCGTCAGATTAATTTCAGTCCTTTCTTTGTAGAATAGATTTGTTTACAAGATTAACTTCTGTATAGCTTTTTATTTCAGATCTCAGTTTCATAACATAATGTCATCTCTGGAGTAACATGTTGACATTGTTCTTGTTGATTCATGAATAATTTGGGGGGTTTCAGGCTGCTAATTATCTTAACATCAAGAGCTTGCTAGATCTGACTTGTCTGACGGTTGCGGACATGATAAAGGGGAAGACATCGGAGGAGATTCGCAAGACGTTTAGCATCAAGAACGATTTCACACCGGAGGAAGAAGAGGAGTTTTGCCGCGAGAATGCTTGGGATTTTGAGTAAATCAAGTATGCTAAATCTAATTTTATAATGCTAAATCAAGTAGTAGTAGTAATATGTAATGTTATTATGATTCTCTTAGTAAACTTCATGCATCTTCAATGTGATCTCTGTTTAGATTAAAAGGGTAATTGCACGGTACCCCTGACCGCGGAAGGGATCTCCCTTCCCAGTTCACCACCCGACAAGGATCCCTGGCGGCAAATACCCATAGCCATCAAAGAGGGGTAAGAAACATGTTTCAAACCCGAGACCTCGAGTGTCCTCGGTCCGGCTTTAAAGCGGGTGTCGGTGGCCACCAAAATGGCACTAATGGGAATTGAACTTGGGTCTCCATTGGAGAACCCAAGTCACTCCACCACTAGGCCACTTGTGGTGGTTATCTCTGTTTAGATTAGTTAACTGATGTTTCTGCTTCTAAACATAGTCAATATGGAAATCAATTTCGTTAGTTAGTATTGTTTTTTTAAATGATATAAAGATGATTCATGAATCACAAACTGGCATGCTGAGTTCCTATTTTGTTGGTTTGAAATTTGTGTTTTAAAAGGTGCACCAGAGTGCCTTGGTTACATGTCGTTGAGCTTCAAAAGAACGGCTTGTGACGCAGGTATGAGGCGCGCCTCTTGTACATTGGATGATTTTATGTTATATATCCATGGATTCAGCCTCAGTCAATTCAACGACTCATGAAACAATAAGCATGGATTGATTGGTCTCAAAAAGTATTAACCGTACTCAACCCGAACCAACCCGGACCCGTTTAACCCGACAACATTGCCCCCTTGATGTACAATCCTTTTATAAAAAAGTGTTTTTTAACTGACCGACCCGACCCGAAACCCGTTCTGACCTGGACCCATTTCAACCCGAACCCGTTCTGACCCGAACCCGTTTTGACCCGAACCCGTTTCGACCCGAACCAAAACAACCCTTTTTTTAATTGACCCGTTTTGACCCTAACCCGTTCTGACCCGAACCCGTTCTGACCCATGACCCGACCCAACCCGACCCGACCCGTTTGCCAGGTCTAATATTGTGAGGCGTTCGTTATCAAAATAACTAATGCTAAAAAATTACCCAGATACAATTAATACCAGATACAAACAAATCACCAATTGTACTAAAATTAGAAACAACTTACTGTGCATTGGATGAATTTGAAGATGCAGATTCATCTTCTGCTTTCAAAGAGAGCGATTCAACTTCCTTTGCTGGAGGATTCTCCATTGACAGACTCCGTGAATCTTGTTCGCTGCTTATGTGCTGGAGAATAAGTAATTTAGGGTTTCAAATACTTTCAAAGATTACTGAAGTAAATTATACAACGATATGAATGAATTGAACATGTGTGTGTGTGTGTAATCAAGATAATTAATTAAATGATAAAGATAGAAGATAAGGAGCTTCATACCTGTGCTGTTGAGAGATGTGGAGACGATGATGAATTAATGCAATTTTAAACAGAAAATTTGACTTGTTGAAAAAGTTAGGGTTTATACCTAGCAGTTAATGGGCCGAGCTTTATATTTTGTAGGCCCAATCTGTTACACGTTGGCTATTTAGGCTGGTTTTGTTGGTAATAACTAATCAGGGTTGTATTTTTAATTACGGGTAGAAGTATGAATAAAAAAAATTATTTTTCAAATTAAGTACCAGATGAAAGTGTAGACAGGGTAAAGGGATTTTTGAAATAAATTATTTGTAAACTTTTTCTCTCCATAACACACATAGATATTCTTTCGAACGAGTAACTTTTTATTCGACATTATATAGAAAAAAATGCACTATAAAATTGATATATTTGTATCTTGTGTTTAAGTATCATATTACTATATAAAATATGAAAACTTAATAACCCAAAAAAAATTGTGTTGTATAACATTTTTTGCTATTTTTTTACTAGATTTTTTTGTGCTATATTTGTGTTTTAAGACTAGTCATGCATCCTCCTTATTGTTAGTAATTTTAGTGTTATTGACGGGTATTTTAGGGTATTGGATTAACTTGACGATCGTGATAATAACGTCGGTGTTTAATCGAGTTAGGTGACGCGGAAGTGCAGACTCGTTTAACACAAATGTTATTTGGGCCTGGTAATCGATAATTGTTTTGGGCTTAATATATTTTATAGTGGGCTTAATAATTAGTTTTCATATTATCGTATTGTTAAAAGTTTATTACTTTATTTATGTTCACTTTAAATTTCTTAAAGCCCGTTGATTATTTTAGTGCATTAAAATTGCACTATTGTTGAATTAAAATCCATTACGCGGTTTTAATAATATGGGCCATGATGGCTGATTTTGGATAATGGAAAAGTCCATAAATGTTTGTTTTTAATTAAGAGGCCGAATGAAGTCAAATGTCAATACAGGGACTTTTGTTTCCTTGATCACATACATGAACGCAAAAAGGCAAAAGCAGACGTACGGTTATAGTTTTTGTGCTCTTCATATCACGGAATCAATAGATCCAATTCTAACAAGAGTGATCTCTGTCTAATCCGATAAATCATTGCGTGTAACCCGCAAATATGTTTATCTTATAGTTCTCATATAGATTAATCCAGGTTTTATCACATACTTTGCAATTTCAATTCGGTTCCAGGTTTGTTAATTCTTCTAATTACTTGTTATAGACCAATTTTACAACACTTATAAGGTGTGCCACATGATCTCTACGATCCTTTTTAGGCTACTTAAGCAAAGCTCACTTTTAATGGATCCTCCCCCTTAAAATATAATTACACTCTAATTCCCCAAATATTAAGCGATACATAAATTGTCTAATAGTTAGAAAGCAATGAGTTGGTAAATTCGACTTTGTAGTTATAATAGAATGAGAATAACGACTGTGTTTTTATTAGATTTAATCTATCTTCTTTTTTTATTTTTCTTTACATTGTGTTCTCGAGTTTATACTAAAGGAAAGAAAAGAAGAGAAGAGAAGAGAATTGGAATTTAGAATAAAAAAGGAAAGGGAAATGTGAATACATAATTTCATTTAAAGGAAACAAAAGAAGAGAAAGGGTATCTAGAAGACAAAAAGGGAGGGAAATGTGAAGAAATAATTTCATTTAGTATTGAAAAGCTCCAAGGAAAGGAAAAGAAAGTAAAGATTTTATGTGGTCTCGAGTTGAAAGAAAGAGAAAAGAAATGTTTAATTTTACTATCATACCCTTGTTGGGTTTTATAATAGGTTAAGTATGGTGGTAACATGTAAAATGGTAAAACTTTATATTTATCTTCCTTCCACTTCCTTCCATTTTGAAAGGAAAGTTATGAGGGAAGATTTTCGTTCCACTTCCTTTCGTTAATGAAACTATGGAACACAAATATTTTCCATTTTCTTTCTACTTTCTTCCATTAGTAAACTCGGGAACACGGTGTTAGTGTAAATGGTATCAGAACTCTTGTTATATGCTGCTATGGATAATTTGATTACCATCAATGATTTATTAGAACAAGTGATTCGACAATCAACCATAGTAATTCTCAACAACAATGTGGGGTACTTCATGGCAACATTACTTCACGGCAACAAATTCATGTCATAACAAGTGATGGTTTTTATAGCGTTTTCTAGCATCAGCACCAAAAATTGATTTATACAATAAATCAGAAGTTAAGAAAGACAATCAAGGAGAATGAGAATATTCTTTTGTGATTAGAGGTAACAACATATAGGACATTTAAGGATATGAGAGCTACAAACAAGCGATTATTCATCGAGGGATTAAGCAATAATCCTATTTTGTTTTCACGTAACTGAAACCAAAACAATGACAATTCAATTCACGATGATCCATTGGAGAGGGCAACTAATGCAAGAACATGAGACATGGTGGAGTATTTCTTCACAGTTAACGAGACTCTTGAGCGTTTAAAACTCATATGTGCAGTCACTTATTTAGAATAAAATGCTATGTTATGGAACCAATCTTATATAAAGACTTGAGGGCTTATGATCACTGAACTATCTTGGGTGAGTATGCTTGATCAATTTCAGCATGTTTTGCACACTACATACTTAACAAGAAACTCGCAAATATCACTATCAATCTTTACATTCTTTGTTAAAAAATGCCAATGGTATGTGGTAATCATCCTTTTAAGAGACTTTAAATCGAATCTTGGATGTCATATGAAGTTGTTTAAACCAAAAACACTTTGAGATGCTTATTCTGTAGCAAAAATGCAAAATGCATCTAATGTAATCTAACAAGCACCATTAAATCAAAGTAGACCAGGAGATAGGTCAACAAAGTCGTTGATGGGGAAATATGAATCAATAACTCTTACTATAGAGGCACTGTTTTTTTGCAAACAAATGAGCATTGCTTTTATAACCTATGTCTAAAACATATCCCATCCCTCTTGGGCCCACATCGGTTGCATGTTCTCTTTCTCTACTTCACGTGAGCTCAAAGAAGCCACTAAACGTGCAATGAAATGCTTTGAGGAACATAAAAGAATGGGTCCATATCATAATTTAACCATTGTTATGGAAAGTAGCCTAAATAACAAAGTGATCATAATTTAACCATTGTTATGAAAGTAGCCTAATAGCAAAGTGATTTGAGAAGAATAATAGGGAGAAAATGTAAGATTAAATATTTATGTATATGTATTTAATCTAGTAGCCATCATTATCATTTGTATAGTATAGATCAGAATATATTAAAACCTATAATATAATTAGTTAGTAATTATTGATAGACCATATTACCCTTATTAACTAATTGGGGTTTCCCCTTGTATATAAGGAGACTACTAGAGAGGGATTAGGGTTAGACAATCATAACATCACTTAAAATTCGACCTCCTTTCTCTCTCTCCGTTACTACGAGTTCTTCAACCCTAAAAAACTCGATACTACCATGAAGAACATACATCCTAAAGGGGAACTAGATCAAGCTGACTATCATGTCGAACTCCATGGCTGCATCTGTGTCTGGATTCTCTGCTGGCCTGTCTGCTGTATCAGTTCCATTATGTTTAAAACAAAACTGATCAACAGAAAAAAAAATAAGATATTTCAATTCATTGATCAAGTTTGTAATAACACGAGATACAATATGATATATACATAGTATAGGAGAGGATAACTTGTTGAACAAATCTAATTTATTTCAGTTGTTGATAACCATGATAATATATATCTTTAACAACCATAATTTTGTTAACAATTTGAACAACATCATGGGGGACACAGGGGCGGATCAACGTACAAAGGAACGGGTTCACGCGAACCCATTAAGTTTTGGATTTTTAATAGAGAACATGTAAAAAATATGACGGAACCCGTAATTAAATATTAAGTGAACAAATATATGAAACCAAGATTAGGGTGGTGATTGGTATTATAGAAGGATTTGATTTGTAGTGGGTTTAAAAGATGTTAAAGATAGAAGGATTTGATCTGTGTTTATGGAAAACAAAGATAAAGGCTTGAATTATAACAATTACAAGTGGTCTTTACCTACTACAATAGTACTTACTAATTGCCGGATAATTTAAAACCACATCAAACTCTGGAGAAATTGTTGTTGTATACATTGATATAGAAGAATATTATGTTTAAATTTTGATAGGTTTAGGTTTTGAACATATGAGATGGAACAGTATTTGATTATGTTCCCAGACTTGACCCGCTCCCAAAAGCTCTAACGTTTGATTAGAGAAATCTGACAATAAAAAAAAATCTAGATCCACCACTGGGGACATCACCCGCAACAATTTGAAGTTTGTGGAGGCTAACTACAAAATTAGTAATGGAAAAAAAAAAGAAATAAAAAATTTGCTTGAAGTTTCAGCGGAGAAAAGGATTTTTTTTTTTTTGATAAAAATCACTAAATTTTCATTAAAACAGAGACCATTACAGACTAATGGCAGGTAGACGGGTAACAAGCTGCGCCGCTATCCTCCTCTGAATAGCAAAGCCTACCCTGCTAAACGCTAAACACGGTAGAGGATTAATGGAAACTTTAGTTCGCTCAAAGATGTTCACTACTGGACTTGTTCGAACACAAAGTGTAGTTGGGCCTATTGGTTAGGCTATATATATGCCTAGGTTGACGAACTTGGAACAATAAAAATTTGAACAAAAGTGGGCTTTGTTTGTAAGACCATATGGCTTAAAATGTTTAATCATATAGGAAATTATATTCTTTATTTATTATGTGTTTGTCAGATTTATAGTCACTAAAACTGATATCCATTAAAGCGATTTATTACATCTTATAAACTAACGAAATTGCCCTTTCCAAAGTACACATGGTTCCTAAACTTCAAAAAAAAAAAATTAAAACTAATTTTTGTCCCCAAAATTCTAAAAATACCATACTTGCAGCCCCTAAACACCAATTGACACTAGCATTGTTATGGACCATGTCCTCTCCTTTGTCCTCGGCTTCTCCAGCCACCTCATATAGTACGACTCTTCTTTATGGCGATTACCAAACAATCCTCATGTTGCCAACGCCTACACACACCTGTAAAAATCTTACACCCGCTCATCAATCTATAACTTCACTCTAATCTTTGTAGGGACCACTCTTCTTCTTTTCAAGGTAGACATTTTTTTTTATCAAATTGATATGTTGCATTTAATACACAATACCACTCAAACACTCCTTCCAAATCAGAAAAATAATTTAAAACATTAGGGAAAGAAACTCTTTACGAAACTATGTATGTTTGAATTTGAAAATAACTTGTAAGGTTGGGAAGGTTGGGGTGCCAATGAATAAAAACATGTTTAATGCTCTTCTAATTTGGAAGATGTTTTTCCAGTTTGTTCAAATGCCCTTAGAAATGAAAGATCATGTTGCTTATTCTACGTACATCTTCATTAGTCAAACAGACAATTATAAAGTTGTAACATTTAAAAAAAAAAACTATGTTTGTTTATTTTAAAAACATGTAATATGCAAGGCGTTTCAATCCAATAATATTTGGCCTTACATATACACTAAAGTTGATGTTCATTTGGTTATGTTGAAACTAAGATACTTATTTACATGATGTAATGAATTTCTTGTTACTATATTTGTTGGCCCCATGACCAAATATGTTTGTTTAAAATCTTAATCCATTATGATAAGCATCCATTTGGAAAGAGACTAAGGGATGTTACACATGATTGGTGTTGATAAGCATCCATTTGGAAATAGATTAAGGGATGCTACACATGATTAGTGTTAATGTTGTTCTAAAGAAAGAAAATGAATGATCTATTCATGTGCCATTATATGAAACGTTAAATCATCGATTTTGTATCAAGTTGTAGCCACATAGCATAGACGTACTCTACGTTATGTATACTTGAAATACGCAACAAGTTTGTTCAACCGTAAAACATTATATAATTTAAATATATAGATCAACATTCTAGTGAAATATCATAGATTTATTTGGTTAAGTTTTGTAGAAATTAATTACTCATTAGCCATACTTATATTTTTCTAAAAGTTAGTGATTTTGGACTTAATTATAATCACATTATGATATTAAAAGATATTATTCATAACGTTCTTCATGTCCTAAAATAAAAAAGTTCTGTTGGAAACAAGTATCACCCATGATTTTGTTTCAAATAAGCATGTTCCATTCAACTTCCCCTATGTCGCATGTGGGCGCGCACCTATATGAGGTATGACGGATAACATAGCAAGTCATTAAACCAACTTTGTAACATGAACCGTTATACCGACAAAGCTAACTTTGTAACATGAACTCGTAAACACGATCACAGATTTGGCCTATTATTGATTTGAAGGTATGGAATAATTGGACAAACATTAGGTATGCAAAACAAGATTTCATGAGAAGTACCATGTTTAGGATTAAAACTGATATTGCCAAGGTGGCCAATATTGAAGGCCATTCAACTTTAAACACACAATCAACACCTTGTATTGTATTTCTTCCAAAGTTTATATTTATATTCACTAAATATAAAATATAAAATATAAAAATATGATAATATAAAAAAAATTGTATTGAAAAACGAAAGGGTTGTTACATTAGCTCATCAAGTATGGAGGGAAATTCTACAAAATAGCAAGTGGGAGATTAAAAAAAAATCTTACAAAGTCTTATTTTCTTAATTTTCCTCATTTCATCTGTGTTCAAAACAATAAAAATCATAACCCTTTGCTCTCTAACACCCTTTTAGTAGTGAGCTATTATTAACGTATTTCCATGTGTGCCATGTAAAACGGTATTATGTGATATCTGAGTGATAACTTCAAACTGGTCCTTTCAACTCGAGACAACATCGTTATTTTCAAAAAACCCGAGTCGGTTATCTGATAATCTTGAATTAAATGCAGATTTTTTATATTCAAACCAAGTAAACTCTTTGTACAAGCTGGCCTCATCATTTTCCATAAGTGAAGGCAATGGTGCTATCTTCTCATTCAATGGTGGTCCTCCAAAATAAATCATTGACAACCTGCTTTTCAAGCTATTTGCCACGACTCTATGCTTCACACTCTTGAATCTTCCATTAGTCATTACCTGGTTTCGTTACATCGTTTTCACACAACGTTGTATACACCAAAAAATAAATGATCTAAATAAACAAAATATATGAGAATTTAATAAAGGGAATATGGTAGAATAAAAATTTATGATCAACTTATGAATAAATAAATCATTGACATAGAGGTCTAAAAAAGATATTTGATTGTACCAAATCTCTAGGCTATAGTCTATAGATACATGTAGGGACGACATACTGGACCATTATAATGGTCTACTAAAACGTGCATGGCTAAATTTGGTTATGGGTTTAACCGAGTGAAATCGTACATAAGCTCATTTATCTCAATCATTTAATTTAAGAGAGTTTGAGTTTGAGTTTGAACCTGAACTTAATTCAAGCTTTATTTTTAAAGCTCGAACCCGACCTATGTATAATTTTTGAAACTCTGAACTTTATTTAACTAGTATGTTATTTATTTACATATAAGATTATTTTATATGTTTCATGATTTGACCTCTTATATTTGTAACATATTAAATAAATAATACATACACATATATATTATATATACCATCTAGTTTTTATGGTAGTTATATTGTGCACGCATACACACACTCTTCAATTATTCATCATGCAATTATATATTTGTCATATAAAATACAAAATATTATATTTTATAAATAATTGACTCCGAACTTACTAAAGCTCAATATATAAAACTTAAGTTTAAACTCGATTAATAATAAGCTTTAAGCTTTAATTTAGACTCAAGTTAAGTCTGAATTATCAAGTAGCTTACAAAACACTCTAGAATCTAGAGACCATATTTATAAGATATTTTACAGAATTGAAAAATAGGTATAAGACTATATATACTATGTAATTATTTATTTGTTATATCACATACATAATATTATATTTATATAAATAATTGACTCATGTATTTTAGTAAAGCACGATTTATAAAGCTTAGGTTCAAACCCGTTTAGTAATGAGTTTTAATTTGAATTCGAGCTTATAACGGATTCAAACTTTTAACGAATCGATATCAAGTAGTTTCTTACTGGTGTCAAGTTTCAAATTCAGACGTAAGATATTTTTAATGGTTAGAAAATTACTTGTATAAATTGTGAAAGAAATTAAAGATTTGAATGAGACGTTTTAGAAGCTAAAAAGTGACGTATTGTACTTGGACTACGATTGATCATGACCTAAAAATCATATGCCAACCTAGATTGAGTGGCAATCATCGTAAAGATTTCTTCAGTCACAAAACATACGACACCAAGATTACGATGTACACGTTGCTTTAACGAATGTACGTTTTTAAAACACGTGTGTACCTGTAAGGAATCACCCACATTGATGAAGAACGAGTTCGAATCAGGAGGAACTGGCATCCAACTCCCATCTTTCAGTAAAATTTCAAGACCAGAAGTGTTATTGGACCTCAAAACGGATATGATTTGCGGGTCTGTGTGTTCCCCAAATCCGATTAGTTTCTTCCCTTGTGTTTCGTGTTCTTGAAGCTCCGGGCATGGGGGATAGTAGTTCACCCTGAAAACAGAATCGCTTTGTTCGTCTAACAACATTTTACTTAATGCATCTCTTGACTGCAATTTCAATTCGTCTGCTAAAAGTTCAAGAATCTCACATGTCATCTTCTTCACTGCTGTCACATAGTCATTCACAGCACATCTGCACTAACACGTTTAGGTTTCACAACACATAAAAAACCAAACCCGGCTTAAGCTTTTCGGATAAACAAAACAAATAAAAAAAACCGACACAATTTATGCAAAAAGATAATAACAATAATAATTTTGCTTTAATAACAATAATAATTTTGCCTTTAAGTCTTATTATTCTTATATTTTATCTTTCATAGACCACAAACTTCACCACTAATAATCTTCTAGCCTGAATTATTTATGTAGTTTTTTATGAGAAAATTTCATATATCTCTTCTAAGCTTGAAAATTTACACTTTTCACAAATGATTCTTGAAAAGCATCGTGTATCATGCATCAAAAACTTGTGAATTCTAAAAAAAAAAAATATTTGCTAGTTTAAATCGTATATCATGCACTAAAAACTTGTGAATTAACTCAAACGTCACTTTATTTCACTTCCTCTTGAGCCGGTCATTGAAAAACCTCAAAAAATATCGAAATATGTTATTCTTACTGGAATTCTTGTGGGTTATCTTCACAAACGGAAATTATTGGATTTTTGCGATCAGGTTCAACTTTCAGATCAAGAAGAAGATATTCGACCCATCCGAAATCGCCATTTTGACCCAGTTGTTTGTTTCCATACCCGAAGGGGTCGGGTGGCCCTGCTTTTTGTTTGAAAGAAAGTGGAGAGGAGAAGAACTTCATGGCTTTTGATTCCAACTTATTGATGAATTTCAAAGGAACTCCATGATTAACAACCTTGAAGAATCCAAAATCTTGGCAGGCTTTAACCAGGAGATGTTTGGATTCGGTTTTCGACAGGTCGATAATCGGGATTGTTGGAGGGTGGTGGTTGTTTGTGATTTGTTTGAGAAAGAAGAGTTCAACTGGAGGCTTTGATATGGCCACCATTGTTTAAAACTTGAAAAAAAAAGTGATTTAGTGGTTTTTGAATGGAAGAGGAGATGTGTTGTTTTTATGTTTATGTGTTTGAAGCTAGAAAAGGCATACGAAAGGTGGTTTCTTTGCTTGGCTATTTGTAGGAGTTGAGAGAAAGAAAGTCAACATCGCTTCCTTTTTTTAATAGTGTTATTGAAAATTAGGAGTGTTCAGGGGTTGGGTCGGTTGTGAGTTTTAATGGGATCAAAAGTGAATTTTTTGGTTAATGGAGAATGGTAATTGATCGGTTTCGGTTAATCAGTTTTGACATGATCTTGATTTGGTTATTGGGAAGTTGACTGCGTAAGGAACTTGAGATTACAACTGTTGGGCCTCGAGAAAATTGATGCAAAATAATCTTTATTAAGACGTGGGGCGTGGTTTTTAAAAAAAATTCAAAAAACAAAACGCCGGATAACGCCCCCCCCCCCCCCCATTACACCCGGCGTTTCTGGGCGTTATTTTCGAAAAAAATTGAGTTTGGCGTTTTATTTAAAACGCTGAAATTGTATTGGGGTGCGAGATTGGACCGTTGCCAACGGTCAAATGTGTTTATTTTTTTTTAATTCAAAAATTTACCCACTATATATATATCAACCCACTTTCTCCTATTTTTTATACAATCATGCATCCATTCCGACCCCCTTTTGGTGTCCCCGCAAGACCCACGAACCCGAACACAACCCAACCGCAACACCCGTATAACCTTCAAGACATGGACCCGAGCTTTTATTCGTACGCGGCTTACTTGAGTGGCGCCACTCCGTTTGTGCCTCCCACCTTCGGCTATGGTCAAGCCGGCGGGTCGCAACCGCCACAACAACAAGCCGAATCCGAACCCGATGTCGATGTCGTGCCGGAGACGCAACCCGAACCTGTGCAAGAGAAATCGAAACGCGGCAGAAGGTCGCATAAGAAGAAGGAAAAGGACGAACCTCGACGTACAAAAACTACCATTAAATGGACGAAGGACGAGGAATTCACGTTGACTCGGGCGTGGCTCGACATTTCGGAGGACGAAGAAACCGGTAACTCTTATATTTTTTTTTACTTATATTTTTACTTTTATTTTTAACATACAACTTATATTTTTACTTTTTTTTAATTTGTAGCAAACTTTCAAACGGGCCCCGTTTTTTGGGATAGGGTTCGTGCACTCTTTTTTAGCACGTGGGGTCAAGGCGAACATCGGGACAAAGATTCCATTTCTAGCAAATGGACCGACATCAAAAACAAGTCTCACGCGTTCCAAGAAGTTTACCTACGTAACTACGATACTCGCCCAAGCGGTGAAAGTGACGTCGGGGTTTTAACGAGGACTTTGGAGGAGTTCGAGAGGACGAAATGCCCTTTCCCGTACTATAAGTGTTGGGATCTACTACGAAAAAGTCCAAAGTGGGCGCTAGTTAATCCAATGACGTCTAGTAGTAGACGTCGAGCTAAAAGGTCAAAAACATCATCCTCCGTTGACTCTTCAACTCCGACATCGGATGCCCGCAATGTCGATTTAAACGAAGTGGTGGACGTTGACGAGGAACTTCAAGAAGAGTTGACCCGACCGCCCGGTAGAAGAAAGGATAAGCGAACCGGGTAAAAAACGGTCGAGTCGTCTTCCGATCTCGAGTTAAAGGAAGATTTCGAGGAGATGAACCGTCTGTCACACCCCTTTCTGCGGCGGAAGCACGAGGTGTGATCATGAAAGGTTCTCATTGCATACGAAAGGTAAACATGCTACATGCTCGTAAAAATAACATCAAATACCATAATTTGAAAACATAAGTTTAGCATTTACATCGCTAAGTAGCATAAAACATTTTCTTAAAAAGTTTACAACTTTATTTAAAGATAAACATACGCGACATCCAAGAGCATAAGCAAGACCGCGCGCACATCCATCCTAGTTACCTGAAATACATGTGAGTTTTGGAAAAACGTCAACATAATGTTGGTGTGAATTCATGCAGTTTTTGTATTTCACGTTTATATACTTTGTATGAAAACATAGTTTGTGTCATGTATAAATCAAGTTTTCATATATAAATCAAGTATTCATGTGTACACCACGTACTCATGTTTAAATCAAGTTTTCTTAAATACCCCACGTACTCAAGTATAAATCAAGTTTTCTTGAATACCCCACGTACTCAAGTATAAATAAAGTTTTCTTGAGTACCCCACGTACTTCAAGTATAAATCAAGTTTTAGTATGGTATGAATTTTATGTAAATAAAGTATTCCTGTAAGTATCAGGATTTGTTAATGGGTTGCAAGGCCATTAACATGTGACACGACATAGGAAGTCACCAAACCTTAGGCATTTTCTAGTTCGCATATTCTGAGACACAAAAGCACTACTCGGTTCTCGTCCTCACCGAGAGTGTGGCTGCCCGGCACCCGTTAGATCTAACCTTTTGTTCTGCGGTCAAGGTATATTGTTGATTAATGGTGCTTATGTACCCTATTCGTGACACGATTTCTCGTATCATTTCTCATAATGCATCATACTTGGTACTCGTCCTCACCAAGCGCGCTTCTTGTATTCTTATATCACATCACACTTGGTACTCGTTCTCACCAAGTGTGCTTCTTGTTATCATATCGTTTGTAAACATATTAATATTTGTAACATGTATTTCACCCCCGAAGTTATAAAACTGAAAACAGTTAAAGAAAAGGGGGAGCATGACCTCACAACTTTGCGTTCCTTGCGTCGTAAACTTTACCGGATTTGCTTAATTAACGTCGTGACCTATACGCGTTTTCTTAACGTTAGTCACTAGACTTGTATCGCACAAGTACAGTCACTATCTTTTGTATATGTTTTGTTGTGTTAAAAATATTTTATATTTTTAACTAAATATCTTACTTATATTATTTTCTCAAAAATTAATATAAGTATCTTATGTTTTGCACCCGAATTATGTATCTTGTCCAAGTAATATATTTTCATAAATATATTCTCTTGTATTTGTCTAAGTATGTTGTATGTGTATTTTGTGTTTTTACTTCTCATGAGTATTTAGCGTATTTTCAAGTTCTAATACACTATCAAGTATAATACATACTACATACACTTAGCACAAAAGTTGGTGATCAAATAATAAATATATTTTTCTCAAAAATATACATACTTAATATAAATTTTAGTCTTGAAGAAATCATCATTTCTTATCGCCAAAAATTAGGGAAACCTTGGTAATATTCTTAGATACATTTTTAGGGAATAAGTTTCTCAAAAACTTATATTTTTCTAAGTGTCAAAATTTATAAAAATTTCGACAGAGTCTCCCCTAAAAATGGAGGTTTCCCATGTTTTCAAAACATGTGTTTATTTTCTTTTAAATCATCAACAACATTAACAACACAACCTTTATTTACCAAACTTGTCAAAAACAAGCATAAACCACAAACTTATGAACTTGAAAGTCTTGTAAAAATATGTAGTAAGTTACTAACATACTTAGTAGGTCTTGTTATCTTTAAAAACATGATTAGTTTCTTGTAAACCTTATTTTTAAAGAACTTTAAGTTTCACAACTTCTGGTCAAGATTTACAAAAATACTTTCTTGTTAAATTTCTTTGTTACACAAGTGTTTACACACTTGTTTAGTTACTATAAATGTGCTTCTTTCATAAAATATCCGGGTTATGACAAAACTAGTATCTTTCGCTTGGTTCTTCCGAAAAACCACTTGTAGATCTTTAGATCCACAAGTTTACAACTTCATTTTACAAGAAAAATTATTTTTATTCAAGTTTCAAGTTCATGGTGGATGGTTTCATCATCTTTCACATTTCTAACACTAACATCCTACTAGTTCATGTTCTTGAACATGATCTAGTATGTCTAGATGATGATCCATCTCACTTTTAGTAACAAACAACATCAAATAATCACAACTAGACAAGATTCACATGATTTACACACATATCTACTCTTTATCCACCATTAATCACTTATGTTCAAGACTTTATGTTATGTTCTTTAGGGTTCATAATTTTTAACCATTAAATCACCTATTAACCACCATAAACAAGATCAAGATGATGATTAGAAACACTTACTACTAGCACAAGGCTAGGGAAGAAACAAGATGTAAATGTGGTGGATAAAAGAAATCTAGAGCGGTTCTTGCACTTTCGAAAGCACCGGGCTTGATTGTATGACCTCCTGCTTCTATGTGTGTATGAAAAATGGCTAGGATCAAACTTGATGGTGGAGCTATGGTGGTGGAGGTGTTCGGCCGAGATGGGGTGTAGGGGGAAAGAAGATGAGTTGTTGTTGATGTGTGGAATGAAAGAGACTAGTTACCTTGGGTGTATATTTATAATCCAACTCAAGTTTTATCCAACAAATATTATGTCTCTAAATCACCAACATTAGCCAATTAAATAATCAAGCAAAAATGGAAGTGGGTCACCCCCTTGGGTGACCGTCATTTGAGGGGGGGGTATGGTTGGGTTGTGAGGATATGGTTAGTGATTTGGTTGAAATCTAAAGGTTCTAGTTAGTAGCTTAAGTGTGTTACTCAATACAAAGGGTGTTAGGGTGTTCGGGGACCCTAACTAGCTTAAAAAAAATAAAAACAATGCTTCTAGCATTATTTTGGTGTTTCGGGTAATATCCGGTTGTTCGGTTAGACACCGGTTCGTTAAAGTGCTAAATTGCACCGTTTAGTGTCTATTAAGTATCTTTTTGTACCCTTTTCAATTCCCAACACTTCGGGAAGTATTCTGGATAATAAAACGAAATTTCTACGTAATATTTATGTGCTAAAAGCTGATTTATTGCTGAATTATATAAAATTCTGCACTTAAAGTGCGTTTCGGGTGCTTTTTAGTGCTTATTTTTGCTTCCGGAGAGTATATATATTAAACCCTTGTATGTACTCTTGGGTTTTAATGCATTCTTGTCGTTGGACCTACACCTAGGCTCCAATTTTAATGTCCGACTGCTTTCTGCAGTTCTGTTGACACAGTGTGTCTTACCGGTGAGTTTACTAGTATTTCTGACGCAACGCTCTCGTTTATGCATAAAGCAATATTTTGTAGTATACAACGTGCATGAATTCACTTGTTTAGCATGTTTTCAGACATTGCTGACAATTAAGCACATATTTGCAGTCATTAACTAATAGTTAAAGTGTACGGAAATTACCGGTTTCGTGCCAGTTGTCACAGTCTCCCCCCGTTAAAAGAATTTCGTCCCAAAATTCAGGTTGAACTAACTCTCGCAGGAGTCTTCTTGAATAGGTGGGGATACTTTTCCTTGAACTGGTCTTCGCGTTCCTGTTTTGGTCAAAAATTACCGAAGCAATTAAGTGATCAAATTAGTTAAGTGAGGTAGTGTGCTAGAAAAGTGTGTCGAAAATATGTTGTTCAAGTTATTTGCAAAAACTGTTTCAGGATACGGCTCAGGATATAGAGCTGTATCTGTGATCAAACAATGAGCAAAAATGTAAAGGGTGACACGAGATGTACGAGGAAAGCCCTTGATCAATCTAGATCGCCTGCATAAAACCTCGGGAGCTGACAATCGCAGCTGCCTTGTTCTTCTATTGCTTCAAATATCAGGATACAGTGCAGGATGTGGTGCGGATCAACTAGGTGTTACAATGTAATTCGATTACAAGTGTTTGTGTGTAGTGATTGTTGAAAGCTAGAAAGCAGAAGTGTTCGAGAGTGTGTGAAAGTTGCGTCGTGCCTTAATCTGATCAGCCCCCATCTATTTATAGTAAAACAAATGTAACTAACTATCCTACATAACCGGGATCCAACGAATATTCCTTAGTCAAACTTTGTAGACCCGGTCTTTCGGGTTCAGCGTCTCTCCTTTAACAAATACGCCCGAATCTTGAGGAGATGGAGTCCATTTGACCGTTGGCAAGTCCCAGTCTTTAACCTGCACGTGATTAATTCAATATACCTCAGGATATCACCCAGGATGTTAGCAATACCCTCGTCCAGTATCCTGATCACAGATAAACAATTAAAAGCGGGATATTAGTCAGGATATGTATACTCAGAAAATGACCCATAACAATTGTCCCCAAATATATCTGTTGGTATACCAATCCAACGGATATATTTTTAAAGTTTTATCTCATAACTTAAGGCAATCAATACGACTAGACCCTTGAAATGACAGTGGTGCAACTTCCAAAGCGTTATTTACTCTTTACCCCCTACATTCAGCCTATATTAACTGAGAGACTCCTCATTATGGTTATCCTTATCTTCAACCGAATATCAGGTACTTTTCTCTCTATCCTTTCTATTTTCCTTGTTTATATCTCCTTTTCTCCGATTGTGTTCTTCCATGGCGACCCGTACCAGATCGCAAATGGCGGACTCTGTTTCCCCCTTCTACAAACAAAATTTGCTTCAGAATCCTTCAAAAGAGGTGTGTTCTTTCGATAATTCCGACATCGCGGCCCTATGAGCTTCCGGTGCCTTTCCCGCCGGGACAATCTTCCGTCCATTCGACCGAGAGGTCCGATCAGATTTTTGTTCCGACGAATGGGTTTGCTTTTTTGCATATCCTTTTTCATTAGGGCTTCAATATCCATTTTCTCCCTTCATATCTCGCTTCTTTGAGCTTACCGGTCTTAGTTTCGCCCAAATCATGCCTATGGTTTGGCGCGTGTTAGTCACCCTGGAGCAGATTAAGGCTCGTCATATGCCTGATCTATGCATCGAAGACCTTCCGATGGCCTACCGTCTAAGGTCACATGGTTCCAGCCGGTTTCTCCTTTTTTCTATTTCCAGCGATCCTCTCATTCTTAAGGCCACCAAGAATGAGAATAAATGGACAAGAAAATTCTTCTTTGTGAAAAGAGACACCATTGATAAGGGTTTTGACCTCCCTAAAAGATGGTTGACTTCTGGTAGGACTTAGGGTTTTAGGAATATCCCCAATCATATCCCGAACCTCCATCCTGAACCAACACCCTGATATGTTTATTTCTTTTCTTGCAGCAAACTTTAAAGAACTAGCTCCTCCTAGTGCTGAATCGGAAGGGAGAATAAAAGAGATCTACAAGCTTCCAGAGGGTGAAAGAACCTTTAACCTGTTACTCACAAGCTCAAGTCAAAGATCAAGTTCCAACATGTCTGGTAAGTGTTTTGGTCAAAAATTACCGAAGCAATTAAGTGATTAAATTAGTAAAGTGAGGTAGTGTGCTAGAAAGTGTATTTGAAAATATGCTTGTTGAGCTAATTAGGAAATCAGTATTCAGGATACGGCTCAGGATATTGAGCTGTATCTATGATCAAACAATGAGCAAAAGTAAAGTAAACGACACGAGATGTACGAGGAAAGCCCTTGATCAATCTAAATCGCTGGCATAAAACCTCAGGAGCTGACAATCGCAGCTGCCTTGTTCTTCTTATTACTTCAAACGTCAAGATACAGTGCAGGATGTGGTGCGGATCGACTATGTGTTACAATGAAATTTGAATACAAGTGTGGTGTTTGCAATGAGCTAGAGAGTGAAAGTGTTCGAGAGTGTTAGTGAAAATTGTGTGCCTTAAACTGATCCGCCCCCATCTATTTATAGTAAAGATAAAATAACAAACTATGCTAAACTTCCGGGATCCACCGAATATTCCTTCATCGAACGTTGTAGACCTGGTCTTTCGGGCTCAACGTCTCTCCTTCAACAAACTCGTCCGAGTCTTGAGGAGAAGAAGTCCACTTGACCGTTAGCAAGTCTCAGCCTTTAACCTGCACGTGGTTAATTTAATAAACCTCAGGATATCACCCAAGATGTTAGCAATATCCTCTTCCAGCATACTGGTCACAAATAAACAAACAAAGGCAGAATATTGGTCAGGATATGTATGCTAAGAAAATGACCCATAACAATTGTCCCCAAATATATCAGTTGGGATACCAATCCAACGGATATATTTCAAAAGCTTCACCTCATAACTTAAGGTAATTAATACGACTAGACCCTTGAAATGACAGCGGTGCAACTTCCAAAGCATTATTTACTCTTTACCCCCTATATTCATCCTATATTAACCGAGGGACTCCTTATTACGGTTATCCTTATCTTCAAGCGGATATCAGGTATTTTCCTTTCTATCCTTCTTTCTTGAATCTCTTTTAGTTTGCTCAATACTTTTCATGGCACCACGAACGAAATCCCGATCGGACCGACCGGCCTCAAGCCTCGTAAGTCAGAACTTCATTGTTGCTCCAGCAAAGGAGATCTGCTGTTTCAACAATGCCGACATCGCTGCTCTTAAAGATTCCGGCGCCTTCCCCACCGGAACAGTCTTTCGCCCTTTTGATCGGGAAGCCCGATCAGATGCAATATCCGATGAGTGGGTTTGTTTCTTCGCCTACCCCTTCTCTCTTGGACTCCGGTACCCGTTTCCACCCTTTATTTCTAGCTTTTTCGACCTCAGCGGCCTTAGTTACGCCCAGGTTATGCCAATGGTTTGGCGAGTTTTAATAGTGCTGAATCAAATCAAATCTCGTCATTTTCCTAACCTACTTGTTGAGGACCTTCCTATAGCATACCGGTTGAGATCCCACGGCAATCATCGTTTTCTTCTGTTTTCTACCTCCAAGAACCCTCTGGTTCTTAAAGCCACCAAGAACGAGGATCGATGGCGACGAAAATTCTTTTTTGTAAAAAGAGACTCTATTGATAAGGGTTTCGATCTACCGGTTAAATGGTTAACCAAGGGTAGGATTTAGGGTTTTAGGAATATCCCCAATTATATCTTCAAACTGTATCCCAGACTTATATCCTGATGTTTTTATGCAGCGAATTTCAGAGATTTAGTGCCTCCCAGTGCAGAATCCGAATCCAATATCAAGGAAATCTACCGTCTTCCTGCTAGTGAAAGAACTTTCTCCCTGTCTCTTACAGATTCAAGCCAGAAATCAAGCTCAGAAATGTCTGGTAAGCACATTCTCAGCATATATTACTTATTTTTCAAAAGTATGATGAGTTTAAGAATATCTTCCCTTGTGTAGTACCAGTCGTCAACCTTGAAGGTTTCGAACTTGACGAGTTGGATTGCTACTCCAGCCTCGAACCCACCAAACAAGAATCCAAGCCAAAGTCGTCTGCTACACCAAAGGCTACCTCCTCGAAGACTATTTCTGCTCCCAAAGGCCCTCCGGCATCCAGGACCCGGGCATCTAGCTCTCGGAAGAGAAAGGAGACGGACTCCCCAGCTGTTTCTGAAACATTCTCTCTCGCGAATCATGGGTTTAACGAAGCCACCTCATTCCTCAAACAGGTAAAATTTCCCTTACAATATCCTGCGCAAGTATGTTAGTCTTTATCCTGCCTATTTTTTACATCGATACCCGTGTCTTTATCGATAGGGTTTGGACCGCCTTATGCACTTGTATGAAGACGCCTGCGGGCTTAACAAGATGTTGGAGATCAAGTTGGAGAAAGCTGAGGCCACCATAGCTGACCAAGGAACCATTGCAGCTGCTAAATCCCAGCATTATGAAGACAAATACAAGGCAATGATCCGGGATCACTAGGCTATTCTCCACAAAGCCAACGAGGATGCTCAAGCCAAACTAGATGCCGCCCTTCTCCAATATCAGCAGAATATGAGTTCATATCGGGATAGCCTCAAAGCATCCGTGGTCGTCTCTCTTCTCCAAGCCAGGATAAGGATGGCTTATGAGGCCATGGATTTGGGTTTTGAATGCCCTTCCTGGAATGTAAAGGCTTGGGAGGAGAAACTACAGGGCCTCGGAGGTCACCCCGTTGCTCATCCTGCAAAACATACTGGTGAAGGGCCTTCTAAGGCGACAGAGGAAGCGGCCAATGCTGATGATGATGCCGAGAAGAATCCTGAGGCTGATGCTGGTGCGAACGCTGGGAAGGAGGTTGCTGTTCAAGAGGGTGCTGCCCCTTAGGCAGCGGAGTGGGCGATGATGGATATACGTGCCAAGGCCGGAGCCCATTTTTAAATTTCATGGTTGTGGTTGCATAAACAATTTACTTTTCCTGTCTTCGAACAATTTACATTTCCTGCACTAGAACAATGTGATGACCAAAGGTGGATGGGTCCTAGGTTTTAGGATGAAGCCCTTGGTCATCAATTAGTATAACTCGTTTTGAATGTGATAACGGTTGCAGGTGGATAGGTCCCGTTTTGAGGTATATCCTGCAACCGTTACACAAGTATAGTAAAAACTAATTGTGCTTTTGGCGGATGGGCCTCGGTTTGTGGTGAAACCAAAAGCACAACTTTTGACTTGTTAATAACATAACTATCTTTTGACTTATTTGCTGTTGCCTTGCATTACTTAGTGTAATTCTTAGCTTTGTAAAAATTTTATATTACTATCTTATGAAAATATCCTGATCAGTATGCTCAGCGATATACTGTTAAAACCTTTTATTAGATAGAACTTCCAAACGTTCCTTCAACTTTGTAGGAATTTCTTTAGAAAGTGAAAAACAATCTATCTTTTCAAAACCAAGTTTTGATAATATTTTAAATGATCAAAGTTCCAAACTAATACTAGTTTCAAACACCCTAATCAGATATCCTGAAAAGGATTTTGAGAATATATCAGGATACTTAACATAATGTTACTAAAAACTTAGACGATGCTTACAAAGGAAAGATCATACCCGGAGTAGTATATAACCTTTTTATCAAACCTCAATCTCCTTGCAACTTTTCCAATGAAGATGTCCCCTGTGTGAGATATTTAGCATACTAGTTCCGAACTTTAGCCTTTGAGCTTTACATCACTGCCTTGGTAGGAATGTCCCCTGTGTACAATGTCTTCAAATACTTAGAAATCTTCTAAATGTCAATTTCCATTGTATAGGCAATTTTTTAGGTCCAAAGGGTAAAACCCAAGGATGTACTGGAGATAAATCCCTTGTATCCTGGGGAAAATCCCAAATTTTCATGCGCTACAGGCGGGAGTGTATAAACTCCAAGACTTAGAAAGGTGAAAACCTTTAAACCTTAGAGAGTATGAAAATACCCTTTCGTGAGAGAGGGTGATCAATCCTCATATACCTTTAGGATTCAGGATATAGCCAATAGTAACGAAATTGTCAGCCACTTTTACATGGACTGGTCCCGCCACCTTGAACTATCCCTGAATAACTTGCGCTCCAGGCGGGGTGTTTAAACCCAATTCGGAAGAAAGGTGAATACCTTTAAACCTGTGAAGGGATCAGGATCCCTTGTACGTGAGAGAGGGGGCCAATCCTCTAATCTTTCGAGTTATCCTGAGTATATATCCTGGAGCTATATCCTGAAACATATTCTGCAAAACAATTGTAAACTAAGGTGGGTGTTAGCTTGGCTAACACCCCTCCGATGCTTAAGTTAGTATTGGGTTTCAAAGGATAAATTAAACCAAAACATATTTAAAAAAAAATAGAATTCATACCATCCTGAGTTAGAAATTGAATTCTAAACTCACTTGAAATAGAGCTTAAGGTGTATAGCATTCCAAGACCTCGGTAGCATATCCCCCTCCATATTCTTGAGTCTGTATGCTCCTTTTCCTGCTTCTGATTCAACTTCATACGGTCCTTCCCATTTTGGAGCTAACTTACCATCGGCAGGATTAGTAGTATTCTGAAAAGCCTTTCTTAGCACCCAATCTCCAACCTTAAATCTTCTGGTCCTAATATTCTTGTTATATGCCCTGGATATTCTCTGTTGATATGCTGCCATCCTTAGCCTTGCCGCATCTCTCTTCTCATCTATAGTATCTAAATCCTGACTCAAGGCTTCAGGATTCTGCTCAGGATCACTTAGGGTAGATCTTGCAGTAGGTATTGTCATTTCCGTTGGAATCATTGCTTCTGCTCCAAATACCAAGGAAAATGGGGTTTGGCCTGTTGCATTCTTTACCGTTGTCCTATCAGCCCATAAAACAAAGGGTAATTCTTCTGCCCATCTTCCTTTTTTGGCTCCAAGTCTCTTCTTTAAGTTATTGACAATTATCTTGTTTGAGGATTCTTCTTGTCCATTTGCTTGAGGATGTACCGGAGTAGATGTAATCATTTTGATTCCCCAACTTTTGCAAAAGTCAGTAGTTCTCTTGCTTATAAATTGAGAACCATTGTCACAGATTATCTCGGCTGGTACTCCGAATCTGGTTAGGATATTCCTCTTTATGAAGGATACTACATCTTGATCTCTCACTTGAACAAATGCTTCTGCTTCAACCCACTTAGAGAAATAATCCGTCATTGCTAGCATAAAGACTTTTCCTCCCGGAGCTTTTGGTAGCTTTCCCACTATATCCATACCCCACTTCATAAACGGCCAAAGGGAAACAATAGGATATAATGGTTCAACAGGTTGATGCAGTATGTTACTATGTCTTTGACATGCGTCACATCTTCGAGCATATTCTGCTGCATCCTTTATCATTGTTGGCCAATAATATCCTGTCCTTAATACTTTTGAGAATAACGACCTGCCCCCAGCATGGTTACCACAATCCCCTTCATGTATATCCTGAAGTACATCTTTGGCTTCAGGATCCTCCAAGCACCTCAAATACGGTCCTGCAAGAGATTTCTTGTATAAAATATTATTTATAATAGTGAATCGCGATACCTTCATCCTAAATGCCTTAGGATTCTCATTTCCAGGGATGTGTCCTTCTTTGAGATATCTCATGATTGGAGCCATCCAGGATTTAGGATCCTCTTCAGGATGTTCTGCTCCAGGATCCTGAATACCCGCTACTTCTTTATCCTGAGGATTCGTTGCAGGATATAAGACATGTAATATTGGTATTTGGGTCCCTTCAGGTATCCTGATTGATGATCCCAAATTTGCTAAGGCATCCGCTTCAGCATTATCCTCCCTCGGTACCTGTTCAAGTATAAAAACATCGAAATATCCTGCTAATTTTTTGAGAATATCGAGATATTCGATTAATTTCTCACCCTTAACTGCATAGGATCCATTAAAATGGTTAGTAATCAACAAAGAGTCAACATATACTTGCAAATTTTTGATACTCATGCTCTTAGCCAACTCTAATCCTGCAATTAAAGCCTCATACTCTGCTTCATTATTAGTAGCAGGAAATTCACACCTAATAGCCTGGGGTAATATGTCCCCCTGTGGAGATTTTAGTAGTATTCCCAATCCTACTCCTCTTACATTAGATGCTCCATCAGTATACAATGTCCAGGATCCTGAGGATTCTCCTAACTGTTGAACTTCTAGGTCTACCTCATCCTGAATATCACTACTGAAATCAGCCACAAAGTCAGCTAAAGCTTGAGACTTTATGGCATTTCTAGGTTCATATACTAAATCATAAGCACTTAACTTTACTGACCACTTGGCCATCCTGCCTGACATCTCTGGTTTCCTGAGCACATTTTTGACAGGATAATTTGTTTTAACATGTATCCTATGTGTCTCGAAATAATGCCTAAGTTTTGTTGATGCCATAACTAGAGCTAATATCAATTTTTCTAAATGAGAATACCTAGTTTCAGCATCTAGCAAACTTTTACTAACATAGTAAATAGGATATTGCTGACCTTCATGGTCTTTTACAAGAACGGCACTTACAGCGTTCCCTGATACAGCAAGGTATAGGGATAGTGGTTCACCATTTTCAGGCTTCATTAGTAAAGGTATGGTTGAGAGATATCGTTTCAAATCCTGCAAGGCTGCTTCATGCTTCTCCCCCCATTCAAATCTTTTGTTCTTTTTTAGGATATCATAAAAATCTTTGCACTTCTCTGAGGATCTCGAGATAAACCTGTTTAAAGCTGCTACTCGGCCTGTCAATCTTTGTACGTCCTTCATATTTGAGGGTGATTTTATATCCAGGATAGCTTTGTTCTGCTCTGGGCTTGCTTCTATCCCCCTTTTTGTCACCATATATCCAAGAAACTTTCCTGCCCCCACTCCGAAATGGCATTTAGCAGGATTCAGCTTCATGTTGTATCGATCCAGGATATCAAATGCTCCCTTGATATCCTGGAGGTGATCCTCAGCCTTTTTAGATTTCACCACCATATCATCGATATATACCTCCATGGTGTCCCCCAGTTTGTCTTTGAACATCATGTTTACCAATCTTTGGTATGTTGCACCTGCATTTTTCAAACCAAAAGGCATAGCTGTATAACAATAAATACCTGTTGGTGTCATGAAGGCAGTATCCTCCTGGTCAGAAGGCTCCATTTGGATCTGTTGAAATCCTGAAGATGCGTCCATGAAGGTCAGCATTACATGCCCGGCAGTGGCATCTACCATTGCATCAATGTGGGGAAGAGGAAATGGGTCTTTAGGACAAGCTTTGTTTAAGTCTGTGTAGTCCACACAAACTCTCCATTTCCCATTTTTCTTCTGTACTACAACCACGTTTGCTAGCCACCTTGGGAACTTAACCTCTCTGATCATCCTGGACTTCAGTAATCTCTCAACTTCCTCCTGGATAATTGTGTTCCGCTCAGGAGCAAACTTCCTTCTTTTTTGCTGCACAGGCATGAATGATTTATCAATTCCAAGCTTGTGAGTGATAATATTTTTGGATATGCCTGTCATATCCTCATGCTTCCATGCAAACGTTGACATCCTGCATTTCAAAAAGTTAATTAATTGTTCTTCAATATCCTGAGGGATATTGGTCCCTACGAGCACCGAAATATCGGGATTATCCTGGTCCAGGATAATTTTCTTCACATCCTGCTCCGGATCCTCCACGATATCCTGGGCCCGCGTCTTTAATTGCTATGTTGCACTAGGTTTGGTTGAGGATTTCATAGAGGATGAGTAGCATTCTTTCGCCTCCTGCTGATCACTATCGACTTTGACAACTCCCCAAGGTGTAGGTATCTTGATGCATTGGTGATATGTTGATGGCACAGCCTTCATATCGTGAATCCACGGTCTTCCCAGTATGATGTTGTAGCAGGAGAGAGAATCCATCACACAGAAATGTTGTATCGAGTTGACTCCTTCAACGTATACTGGCAACTTTATCTCTCCCACTGTGTTTCTAGCCTCTCCACTGAACCCAACGAGCACAGTAGACTTTGAAGTGATATCCATTGGAGATACATTCATTCTCTTCAGAGTTTCTAGTTGGATTATGTTGACGGAGCTGCCATTATCAACTAATATCCTGCGTACAAAATGGTTAGCCACATATAACGTTATTACCAGAGCATCATGGTGAGGATCCTGGACAGTGTCCCTATCATCAGCATCAAAAGTGATCACTTTGTCAGTTGTGAGGGTGGTCATCCTGACAGGTTTGTCTCCCCTTTCGGCCTTAGCTTCTTTTGCATGTCTCTTTGCTGCCGAATACGAAGTTCCACAAATGTCGGACCCTCCCGAAATGAAGTTGATTATCTTGGCATCCGCAGGAGGTGATGCTGCTCGTTCAGGATCCTTCTCAGTATCCTTATTCTTCTTTCTTCCTAAGAGATCTTTCAGATATCCCTTGCTTAGAAGATAGCTTATTTCTTTCCTTAGAGCAATGCAATCCTCAGTTATATGTCCGAAATCTTCGTGGAAAGCACACCATTTTGACTTATCTTTCCAGTCAGCCTTTTGTTGATTCTTTCGAGGCCACCTAGCCTTGTCTCCTAGACCCTGCATGGCATACATCAATTCAGGAATGTTAACAGAAAAGCAATATTCAGACAACTCAGGATACTCTTCAGGATCCTCATCTTCGACAGCATTCACTCTCTTGTTTTCATTTCTACCATATGGCTTAGGCCGATATGACTTGAATGAGGATTCTGACTTCCTGTTAGTTGACTCATAAGTGTTAGATGAGTTCATCCTTTCTTGCATCTTCTTGTCATCTTCCAGACGGATATATCTCAAAGCCCTGTTACGAGCTTCGTCTAGATTCCTGCAGGGATTCATTACAAGATCCTGATAAAACTGAGAATCCTTTTGTAATCCCATCTTAAAAGCTTGCACCGCTGTTGCAACATCAAGATGTGGGATATCCAAGGATTCTCGACTGAATTTGTTCACATAATCCCTCAAGGATTCCTGAGGCCCTTGAGTTATCCTGTAAAGATCACTGGTTAGTTTCTCAAAACTCCGACTACAAGAAAATTGACTGTTAAATAAATTAACCAAATGAGCAAACGAAGTAATTGAGTGAGGAGGAACGTTTAACAGCCATTTTAAGGCTGATCCTGTTAGAGTAGAACCAAATCCCTTGCACAAGCATGCTTCCTTGAGCTCCGGAGGGATAGGGTTAATCTCCATTCTTTCCCTATACTGAGCGATATGCTCTTCAGGATCCGTAGTCCCATCATAAAGCTTCATGTTGGGGGTTTGGAATCTCTTTGGGATCTCAGCATCACAGATAGGATATGCAAAACGAGATATCTTGTGGCTGTCTTGGGACACTTCCGGGATCGGCTGGACCACCCCAGGTACACTAGATATCATGTCCTTCAACTTCTGAAGTTCCCTAGTAAGTGCTGATGTTACACCTGTATCCTGCAAAGATCCACTATTGTTAGTAGCATGAGTATTATTATTATTTGACACGTTACCCGTTGGAGGATTTTGCCCATATCCTGAGCTCCTCATGGTTGACATCCTGACCGAGGAGGGTATTTCAGGAGTATGATTCTGAGGAAGGCTGGGCACAATATTCCCCCTGTTATCCTCAGTATACACGGCTGAACTAAAGTTCAACGTTCTGGGATGTAATGGAGTGACATTATCCTCAGCAGATCTGCTCGAGCTAGACTTCAGGATTTGTATTTCCCTTAAAAGCATTTGGTTTGTTTCCTGTTGCTGCCTCATTTGTTCCTGCACACTTCCAAATAAAGTGAGAATTTCATCATTAGAAGCTAGAACAGGAGCAGATTCCTGAACACTGCGAGTAGGGATAATATCCTGAGGTCGTGAAGAGGCTGGCATCCTTGGAGGAGGTGGTGGAAGCACCGAACCAGTAGTAGCAGAAGTCATAGCAGACACAGTAGAGGAACTCATGTTTGATCTTGAGGCCATTATGGACAATGTGGCAAAAAGTTTTGAAAATAGAAAGCCGATTAGCGATTTCACAAAAAATTTTAGTAAAGAGAGCACCACTTGCCCCACGGTGGGCGCCAAATTGTTTTGGTCAAAAATTACCGAAGCAATTAAGTGATCAAATTAGTAAAGTGAGGTAGTGTGCTAGAAAGTGTATTTGAAAATATGCTTGTTGAGCTAATTAGGAAATCAGTATTCAGGATACGGCTCAGGATATTGAGCTGTATCTATGATCAAACAATGAGCAAAAGTAAAGTAAACGACACGAGATGTACGAGGAAAGCCCTTGATCAATCTAGATCGCCGGCATAAAACCTCGGGAGGTGACAATCGCAGCTGCCTTGTTCTTCTTATTACTTCAAACGTCAAGATACAGTGCAGGATGTGGTGCGGATCGACTATGTGTTACAATGAAATTTGAATACAAGTGTGGTGTTTGCAATGAGCTAGAGAGTGAAAGTGTTCGAGAGTGTTAGTGAAAATTGTGTGCCTTAAACTGATCCGCCCCCATCTATTTATAGTAAAGATAAAATAAAAAACTATGCTAAACTTTCGGGATCCACCGAATATTCCTTCATCGAACGTTGTAGACCTGGTCTTTCGGGCTCAACGTCTCTCCTTCAACAAACTCGTCCGAGTCTTGAGGAGAAGAAGTCCACTTGACCGTTAGCAAGTCTCAGCCTTTAACCTGCACGTGGTTAATTCAATAAACCTCAGGATATCACCCAAGATGTTAGCAATATCCTCTTCCAGCATCCTGGTCACAAATAAACAAACAAAGGCAGAATATTGGTCAGGATATGTATGCTAAGAAAATGACCCATAACAGTAAGCATAATTTCAAGAATTATTTTTATACTAAATTGATTATTATTTTTAGAGATATAATAAGCTTAAAACATCTTCCCTTGTGCAGTGCCAGTTATCAACCTTGAAGGCTTCCAACTCGATGAGCTGGACAGTTATTCCAGCCTTGAACCTGTCAAGCAAGAATCTAACCCGAAGTCATCCGTTACACCAAAACTTACCAGTTCAAAGACCGCCACTGCTCCCAAAGCTCCCCCAGCATCCAGGACCCGAGCCTCCAGCTCTCGGAAAAGAAAGGAAGTCGAGCCCTCTGCTCCACCCCACGTGTTCCCATTCGAGAACCACGGGTTCACAGAATCCAGCACATTTATGACCGGCTTCCTTAACCAGGTTAGTATCCTGACCTATATCCTGCACCATATGCTAAATAGAAATGTTCATTTAGAATAACGCCTGTTTCTTTACCTTGCAGGGCCTTGAACGCCTGGTTTTCCTTTATGAAGACGCATGTGGGTCCAACGTCATGCTTGAAAGCCAGCTAAAAAAGGCCAAGGCCACCATTGCAGATCAAGCAGCAATTGCCACCGCTAAATCGGAACACTACGAAGCTAAGTATAAGGCTATGACTCAAGATCACCAGTCCGTCATCCAGAAGATCACCCAGGAGACTCAAGCCAAGTTTGACGCGGCCCAGGTTCAACACGAGCAGGCCATGGCTTCATACCGAGAGAGCCTCAAGAATTCCGTCGTGATCTCCCTTCTCCAGGCCTGGCTGAAAATGGCTTACGAGGCGATGGCTTTGGGTTTACAATGCCCTTCTTGGAACATCAAGGCCTGGGAGGCGAAGTTAAAAGATCTTGGGGGAAATCCTGTGGAGCCTCCTGCCAAATCTGCTGTGGAAGAGTCTGCCAAGATAATGGATGCTAGCGCTTCAAAGGATGTTTCCGAGAATGCTAGGGCAAATGCTGGAAAGAATGCTGGTGGAGAGGATGCTGTTGCAGATGCTGAGAAGAATCTCGAGGATGATACTGGTACAGATGCCGGGAAAGAGGTTGCTGTTCAAGAAGGTGCTGCCCCTTAGGCAGTGGAGTGGGCGATGATGGATATACGTGCTGAGGCCGGAGCCCACTTTTTTTTTAAATTTCATGGTTGTGGTTGTGAAAAACAATTTACATTTCCTGTCTTTGAACAATTTATTTTTCCTGCATTATAACAATACAATGACCAAAGGTGGATGGGTCCTAGGTTTTAGGATGAAGCCCTTGGTCATCAGTTAGTATAATCTGTTTTGAATTTCGTAGCGGTTGAAGGTGGACATGTTTCGTTTTGAGATAAAACCTTCAACCGTTACGTAGGTATGGTAAAAACTAATCGTGCTTTTGGCGGATGGGCCTTGGTTTAAGGTGAAACCAAAAGCACAACTTTTGACCTGTTAATAATATAACTATCTCGTGACTTATTTGTTGTTGCCTTGCATTACTTAATGTAACTCTTAGCTTTGTAAAAATTTTGTATTGTTTTCTTATGAAAATATCCTGATCAATATGCTTAGCGATATATTACAAAAACTTTTATTAGATAAGACTTCTAAACATTCGTTCAACTTTGTAGAAATCTTTTCAAAGAGTGAAAAACAGTCCACTTTTCCAAAACCTGTTTTGATAATACCTAAATGATCAAAGTTTCAAACTAGTACCAGTTTCATATATCTTAATCAAATATCCTGGAAAGTATTTTGAAAATATATTTTGAGAATATATCCCGAGAATTTATCCTAATCAGGATATTTAACCTTTTACCAAACATAGTATTATCAAAAACTTAAACGATGTTTACAAAGGAAAGATCATACCAGGAATAGGGTATAACCCTATTTATCAAACCTCAATCCCTTTGCAACTTTCCCAACGAAGATGTCCCCTGTCTGAGACACTTAGTGCATTAGTTCCAAGCCTCATCCTTTGAGCTTTACACCATTGCTTTAGTAGGAATGTCCCCTGTGTACAATGTCTTCAAATACTTAGAAATCTTCTGGACATCAGTTCCCATTGTATAGACAATTTTTCATGTTACAGGGGTAAAACCCAAGAATGTTCTGGAAATAAACTCCTTGTATCCTGGGGAAAATCCCAAATTTTCGTGCGCTACAGGCGGGAGTGTATAAACTCCAAGACTTAGAAAGGTGAAAACCTTTAAACCTTAGAGAGTATGAAAATACCCTTTCGTGAGAGAGGGTGATCAATCCTCATATACCTTTAGGATTCAGGATATAGCCAACAGTAACGAAATTGTCAGCCACTTTTACATGGACTGGTCCCGCCACCTTGAACTATCCCTGAATAACTTGCGCTCCAGGCGGAGTGTTTAAACCCAATTCGGAAGAAAGGTGAATACCTTTAAACCTGTGAAGGGATCAGGATCCCTTGTACGTGAGAGAGGGGGCCAATCCTCTAATCTTCTGGAGTAACCTGAGTGAGCATCCTGGAGCTATATCCCGAAGCATATACTGCAAAACATCCTTAAACTAAGGTGGGTGTTAGCTTGGCTAACACCCCTCCGATGCTTAAGTTAGTATTGGGTTTCAAGGAGTAAATTAAACCAAACATATTTAAAAAAGATAGAATTCATACCATCCTAAGTTAGAAATTAAATTCTAAACTCACTTGAAATAAAGCTTAAGGTGTATAGCATTCAAGGATCTCGGTAGCATATCCCCTTCCATATTCTTGAGTCTATATGCTCCTTTCCCTGCTTCTGATTCAACTTCATATGGTCCTTCCCATTTTGGAGCTAGCTTGCCATCGGCAGGATTAGTGGTATTCTGAAAAGCCTTTCTTAACACCCAATCTCCAACCTTAAATCTTCTGGTCCTAATATTCTTGTTATATGCTCTGGATATTCTTTGTTGATATGCTGCCATCCTTAGCCTTGCTGCATCCCTTTTTTCATCTATAGTATCCAAATCCTGACACAAGGCTTCAGGATTCTGTTCAGGATCCCGTAGGGTAGATCTTGCAGTAGGTATTGTCATTTCCGTTGGAATCATTGCTTCTGCTCCAAATACCAAGGAAAATGGGGTTTGGCCTGTTGCATTCTTTACCGTTGTCCTATCAGCCCACAAAACAAAGGGTAATTCTTCTGCCCATCTTCCTTTTTTGGCTCCAAGTCTCTTCTTTAAGTTATTGACAATTATCTTGTTTGAGGATTTTGCCTGTCCATTCGCTTGAGGATGTACCGGAGTAGATGTTATCATTTTGATTCCTCGGCTCTTGAAAAAGTCAGTAGTTCTATTGCTTATAAACTGAGAACCATTGTCACAGATTATCTCGGCTGGTACTCCGAATCTGGTAAGGATATTTCTCTTTATGAAGGATACTACTTCTTGATCCCTGACTTGGACAAATGCCTCGGCTTCAACCCATTTGGAGAAATAATCTGTCATTGCCAACATAAAAACCTTCCCTCCTGGAGCCTTTGGAAGCTTTCCCACTATATCCATACCCCACTTCATAAATGGCCAAGGGGAAACAATAGGATATAATGGTTCAGCAGGCTGATGCAGTATGTTACTATGTCTTTGACATGCATCACATCTTCGAGCATATTCTGCGGCATCTTTTCTCATTGTTGGCCAATAATATCCTGTCCTTAATACTTTTGAGAATAACGACCTGCCCCCAATATGGTTACCACAATCCCCTTCATGTATATCCTGAAGTACTTCTTTGGCTTCAGGATCCTCAAAGCACCTCAAATACGGTCCTGCAAGAGATTTCTTGTATAAAACATTATTTATAATAGTGAATCGTGATACCTTCATCCTAAATGCCTTAGGATTTTCATTTCCGGGGATGTGTCCTTCTTTGAGATATCTCATGATTGGAGCCGTCCAGGATTTAGGATCCTCTTCAGGATGCTCTGCTCCAGGATCCTGAATACCCGCTACTTCTTTATCCCGAGGATTCGTTGCAGGATATAAGAGATGTAATATTGGTATTTGGGTTCCTTCTGGTATCCTGATCGATGATCCCAGATTTGCTAAGGCATCTGCTTCAGCATTATCCTCCCTTGGTACCTGTTCAAGTGTAAAAACATCGAAATATCCTGCTAATTTTTTTAGAATATCGAGGTACTCGATTAATTTCTCACCCTTGACTGCATAGGATCCATTAAAATGGTTAGTAATTAACAAGGAGTCAACATATACTTGCAAATTCTTGATACTCATATTCTTAGCCAATTCTAATCCTGCAATTAAAGCTTCATATTCTGCCTCATTATTCGTAGCAGGAAATTCACACCTAATAGCCTGGGGTAATATGTCCCCCTGTGGCGATTTTAGTAGTATACCTAAACCTACACCTCTTATATTGGATGCACCATCAGTATATAATGTCCAGGATCCTGAAGATTCTCCTAATTGTTGAACTTCTAGGTCTACCTCGTCCTGAATGTCACTACTGAAATCAGCCACAAAGTCAGCTAAAGCCTGAGACTTTATGGCATTTCTAGGTTCATATACTAAATCATAAGCACTTAACTTTACTGACCACTTGGCCATCCTGCCTGACATCTCTGGTTTCCTAAGCACATTTTTTACAGGATAATTCGTTTTAACATGGATCCTATGTGTCTCAAAATAATGTCTAAGCTTTGTCGATGCCATGACTAGAGCTAATATCAATTTTTCTAAATGAGAATACCTAGTTTCAGCATCTAACAAACTTTTACTAACATAATAAACAGGATATTGCTGACCTTCATGGTCTTTTATAAGAACGGCACTTACAGCATTCCCTGATACAGCGAGGTATAGGGATAGTGGTTCACCATTTTCAGGCTTCATCAATAGAGGTGCAGTTGAGAGATATCGCTTCAAATCCTGCAAGGCTGCTTCATGCTTTGCTCCCCATTCAAATTTCTTATTCTTCTTGAGGATATCATAGAATTCCTTGCATTTTTCCGAGGATCTTGAAATAAATCTATTCAAAGCTGCTACTCGGCCTGTTAACCGTTGTACGTCCTTCATATTCGAGGGTGATTTTATATCCAGGATAGCTTTAATCTGCTCCGGGCTTGCCTCTATCCCCCTTTTCATCACCATATATCCAAGAAACTTTCCTGCCCCCACTCCGAAATGGCACTTAGCAGGATTCAGCTTCATGTTATACCGATCCAGGATATCAAACGCTCCCTTGATATCCTGGAGGTGATCCTCAGCCTTTTTTAGATTTCACCACCATATCGTCAATATATACCTCCATGGTGTCCCCCAGCTTATCTTTGAACATCATGTTCACTAATCTCTGGTATGTTGCACCTGCATTTTTCAAACCGAAAGGCATGGCAGTATAGCAATATATACCTGTTGGTGTCATGAAAGCAGTATCCTCCTGGTCCGAAGGCTCCATTTGAATCTGCTGAAATCCTGAGGATGCGTCCATGAACGTTAACATTTCATGTCCAACAGTAGCATCCACCATTGCATCGATATGAGGGAGAGGAAATGGGTCTTTAGGACAAGCCTTGTTCAAGTCCGTGTAGTCTACACAGACTCTCCATTTCCCGTTTTTCTTCTGTACCACAACTACGTTTGCTAGCCATCTTGGAAACTTGACTTCTCTGATCATCCAGGACTTCAACAATCTTTCAACTTCCTCTTGGATAATCGCATTCCGCTCAGGAGCAAATTTTCTTCTTTTTTGCTGAACGGGCTTGAATGATTTGTCAATTCCAAGCTTGTGAGTGATAATGTCTTTGGATATGCCTGTCATATCCTCATGCTTCCATGCAAACGTTGACATCCTGCATTTCAAAAAGTTAGTTAACTGCTCTTCAATATCCTGAGGGATATTGGTTCCTACGAGCACCGAGATATCAGGATTATCCTGATCCAGGATAATTTTCTTCACATCCTGCTCCGAATCCTCCACGATATCCTGGGCCCGCATCTTTAATTGCTATGCTGTACTAGGCTTAGTTGAGGATTTCATTGAGGATGAGTAGCATTCTTTTGCTTCATGCTGATCACTTTCAACCTTGACAACTCCCCAAGGGGTAGGGATCTTGATGCATTGGTGATATGTTGATGGCACAGCCTTCATATCGTGAATCCATGGTCTTCCCAGTATGATGTTATAGCAGGATAAGGAGTCCATCACGCAGAAGCATTGTATCGAGTTGACCCCTTCAACATATACTGGTAACTTTATCTCCCCTACGGTATTCCTGGCTTCTCCACTGAAACCAACGAGCACAGTGGACTTCGAAGTAATATCCATTGGAGATACATTCATCCTCTTCAATGTTTCCAGTTGAATTATATTGACAGAACTACCGTTGTCTACCAGTATCCTGCGTACAAAATGGTTAGCCACATATAATGTTATTACCAAAGCATCATGGTGAGGATCCTGAACAGTATCCCTGTCATCACTATCGAAAGTGATCACTTTATCAGTTGTGAGGGTAGTCATCCTGACTGGTCTATCTCCCCTCTCACTCTTAGCTTCCTTTGCATGTCTCTTGGCCGCCGAATACGAAGTTCCACAAATATCGGATCCTCCTGAAATAAAGTTAATTATCTTGGCATCTGCTGGGGGTGATGTTGCTCGTTCAGGATCCTTCTCGGGATCCTGAACTTTATTCTTCTTTTTTCCCAGCAAGTCCTTCAGATACCCTTTGCTTAACAGGTAGCTTATTTCTTTCCTTAAAGCAATGCAATCCTCGGTCATATGTCCGAAGTCTTCGTGGAAGGCACACCATTTGGATTTATCCTTCCAATCAGCTTTCTGCTGGTTCTTTCGAGGCCACCTAGCTTTGTCCCCTAAACCCTGCATAGCATACATTAACTCAGGTATATTAACAGAAAAAGCAGTATTCAGATAAGTCAGGATATTCTTCAGGATCCTCGTCTTCAACAACATTCACTTTCTTGTTATCATTTCTGCCATATGTCTTGGAGCGATATGGCTTATATGAGGTTTCTGATTTCCTGTTAGTTGATTCATAGGTTGAGGTAGAATTCATCCTCTCCTGCATCTTCTTGTCATCTTCCAAACGGATATATCTCAAAGCCCTGTTACGAGCTTCGTCGAGATTCCTGCAAGGATTCATTACAAGATCCTGATAAAACTGAGAATCCTTTTGTAACCCCATCTTAAAAGCTTGCACAGCTGTTGCAACATCAAGATGTGGGATATCCAAGGATTCTCGACTGAATTTGTTCACATAATCCCTCAAGGATTCCTGAGGCCCTTGAGTTATCCTGTAAAGATCACTAGTTAGTTTCTCAAAACTCCGACTACAAGAAAATTGACTGTTAAATAAATTAACCAAATGACCAAACGAAGTAATTGAGTGAGGAGGGACGTTTAACAGCCATTTTAAGGCTGATCCTGTTAGGGTAGAACCAAATCCCTTGCATAAGCATGCTTCCTTGAGATCTGGAGGGATAGGATTGATTTCCATCCATTCCCTATACTGGGCAATATGCTCCTCAGGATCCGTAGTCCCGTCATACAGTTTCATGTTGGGGGTCTGGAATCTTTTTGGTATTTCAGCATCACAGATAGGATATGCAAAGCGAGATATCCTGTGGCTGTCTTGGGATACTTCCGGAATTGGCTGGACCACTCCAGGTACACTGGATATCATGTCCTTCAATTTTTGGAGCTCCCGGGTAAATGTTGACGTCATACCTGCATCCTGCAAAGAGCCATTGTTGTTAGTAGCAAGAATATTATTATTCGACACATTACCGGTCTGAGGATTTTGGCCATATCCTGAAGCATATCCTGAACTCCTCACAGTCGACATCCTGACCGAAGAGGGTATCTCAGGGGTATGATTCTGAGAATGGCTTGGGACGATATTCCCCCTGTTATCCTCAGTGTAAACTGCGGAACTGAAGTTCAAAGCCCTGGGCTGTATTGGAGTGACAGTTTCTTCAGCAGGTCTGCTCGAGCTAGCTTTTAAGAGTTGTATTTCTCTTAACAGCATTTGGTTAGTCTCCTGTTGCTGCCTCATTTGTTCCTGCACACTTCCAAATAAAGTCAGAATTTCATCATTAGAGGCTAAAACGGGAGCAGATCCCTGAACACTCCGAGTAGGGATAACATCTTGAGATTGTGAAGAAAATGGCATCCTTGGAGGAGGTGGTGGAAGCACCGAACCGGTAGTAGCAGAGGTTGCAGCAGACATAGGAGAGGAGCTCATGTTTGATCTTGAGGCCATTGTAAACAATGTGGCGAAAAGTTTTGAAAATAAAAAACCGATTAACGATTTCACAAAGATTTTTAGTAAAAGTAGCACCACTTGCCCCACGGTGGGCGCCAAATTGTTTTGGTCAAAAATTACCGAAGCAATTAAGTGATCAAATTAGTTAAGTGAGGTAGTGTGCTAGAAAAGTGTGTCGAAAATATGTTGTTCAAGTTATTTGCAAAAACTGTTTCAGGATACGGCTCAGGATATAGAGCTGTATCTGTGATCAAACAATGAGCAAAAATGTAAAGGGTGACACGAGATGTACGAGGAAAGCCCTTGATCAATCTAGATCGCCGGCATAAAACCTCGGGAGCTGACAATCGCAACTGCCTTGTTCTTCTATTGCTTCAAATATCAGGATACAGTGCAGGATAGGGTACGGATCAACTAGGTGTTACAATGTAATTCGATTACAAGTGTTTGTGTGTAATGATTGTTGAAAGCTAGAAAGCAAAAGTGTTCGAGAGTGTGTGAAAGTTGCGTCGTGCCTTAATCTGATCCGCCCCCATCTATTTATAGTAAAACAAATGTAACTAACTATCCTACATAACCGGGATCCAACGAATATTCCTTAGTCGAACGTTGTAGACCCGGTCTTTCGGGTTCAACGTCTCTCCTTTAACAAATACGCCCGAGTCTTGAGGAGATGGAGTCCATTTGACCGTTGGCAAGTGCCAGTCTTTAACCTGCACGTGATTAATTCAATATACCTCAGGATATCACCCAGGATGTTAGCAATACCCTCGTCCAGTATCCTGATCACAGATAAACAATTAAAAGCGGGATATTAGTCAGGATATGTATACTCAGAAAATGACCCATAACAGTTCCCATGTGTACTCGGGTCCGTGCTTAGAGTTCCAACGTACTTTGACAAGTTTAACAGTGCTCCTCCTGGTCTTGTTGACTTTCCAGTCGGTAACCTCAACGGGTTGTTCTGTAAATCGGAGGGAGTCATCAATATGCACTTCATCCACCGGGATGATCACGTTTTCTTGTGTTGGACTCTTCTTGAGATTGGATACATGGAACGTATCATGTACTCCATTAATTTCTTCCGGTAATTCCAGCTTGTATGCCATGGTACCAATTCTTTCCAATATTCTGAATGGTCCGATGTATCGTGGATTCAACTTTCCACGTTTTCCAAATCTTACTACGCCCTTCCAAGGTGAGACCTTTAACAACACTTTGTCTCCCACCTCGAATTCTACTGGTTTTCTTTTCAGATCAGCGTAGCTCTTTTGTCGATCTCGAGCCGCCTTAATGCGCTCTCGGATCTGCGCAATCTTGTCGGTTGTCTCTTGTACAAGTTCAAGACCAACCATACGTTTATCTCCAGCATCTGCCCAACATAAGGGCGATCGGCACTTGCGGCCATACAGAGCTTCGAACGGCGCGGCCTTTATGCTTGTATGATAACTGTTATTGTAGGAAAACTCAACTAAAGGTAGATGAGTATCCCAGCTGCCGCCCAGATCCATGACACATGCGCGAAGCATATCTTCTAACGTTTGTATAGTCCGTTTGCTCTGGCCGTCTGTTTGTGGATGGAATGCCGTGCTTAGATCTAACTGAGATCCAAAGACTTCCTGAAATGATTGCCAGATTCTTAAGACAAAGCGTCCATCTCTGTCTGAAATGATTGAGATTGGCACTCCATGACGTGCCACAATTTCCTTTAAGTATATCTCTGCAAGCTTTCCAGTGCTATCCTTCTCTCGGATCGGTAGGAAATGCGCAGATTTCGTTAATCGATCAACTATTACCCATATCATATCGTGCCCTCTCGGGGTCCTGGGTAATTTTGTTATGAAATCCATCGAGATTTCTCATATTTCCACATGGGTATCTCTGGCTGTTGTAGTAGGCCGGACGGTTTCTGATATTCTGCCTTAACCTTGGCACAGGTTAGGCATTTTCCAACATAGACAGCAACGTCACTTTTAAGTCTCGGCCACCAGTAGTATTCTTTTAAGTCTTGATACATCTTGTCTGACCCTGGATGGATTGAGTATCTCGATTTATGCGCTTCATCAAGGATGACTTCTCGTAGGCCACCATAGAGCGGAACCCAAATACGCTTCTTAAAGTATAAGGCTCCCTCTTCATTTGGCACCATATAATTCAACATACCTCGTAGGTATTCAGCTTTACGGTTTTCCATCTTAAGGGCTTCTTGTTGTGCATAACGAATACGTGCAGTGAGGTTCGTTCGAATAGTCATTTCTAACGCTCGAACCCTTAGGGTCTTAACCCTTTCTTTTCGACTTAGCGCGTCTGCTACAACATTTGCCTTTCCAGGATGGTACTTAATCTCACAGTCATAATCGTTTAGTAGCTAGACCCATCGTCGTTGGCGTATGTTTAATTCTTTCTGATCGAATATGTGTTGTAGGCTTTTGTGATCTGTGAAGATTGTACATCGAGTACCATATAGATAGTGTCGCTAGATCTTCAAGGCGAATACCACTGCGCCCAGCTCCAGATCGTGAGTGGTATAGTTTCTCTCATGAACCTTCAATTGTCTTGAAGCGTAAGCGATGACTTTTTGGCGCTGCATGAGCACGCAACCCAAGCCTTGTCGTGAGGCGTAGCAGTATACCACGAAGTCTTCAGTGCCTTTGGGTAATGATAGTATCGGTGCATCGCATAGCTTGTTTTTAAGTAACTGGAAGGCTTCTTCTTGTTTGTGACCCCAGTCGTATTTCTTGTCTTTCTGCGTAAGGGTCGTTAGCGGTTGAGCTATCTTTGAGAAATTCTCGATGAATCGCCGATAATAGCCCGCTAAGCCCAAAAATTGTCGAACTTCAGTTGGGGTTTTGGGGGCTTCCCAATTCTTTATTGCTTCTATCTTGGACGGGTCTACATGAATGCCCTTCTCATTCACAACGTGACCAAGAAATTGTACTTCGCGAATCCAGAATTCGCATTTCGAGAACTTTGCATAAAGCTTCTATTTCTTCAGTAGTTCTAAGATGGTTCTGAGATGTTGCTCATGCTCTTCTTTCGTTCGCGAGTAAATCAGGATATCATCGATAAATACAATCACGAATTTATCGAGATATGGTTTGCATACGCGGTTCATCAGATCCATAAAGACCGCTGGTGCATTTATCAGCCCGAATGGCATCACAAGAAATTCGTAGTGCCCATAGCGTGTTCTGAATGCAGTCTTTGGTACGCTTTCCTCTTGGATTCTCAGCTGATGGTATCCAAATCGAAGGTCGATCTTGGAATAGTAACTTGATCCTTGCAATTGATCAAATAAGTCATCAATCCTCGGTAGTGGGTACCAATTCTTGATAGTGAGCTTGTTCAGTTCCCTGTAATCAATACTCATCCGCAGTGTTCCATCCTTCTTCTTTACGAACAATACAGGAGCTCCCCAGGGCGAGAAGCTTGGCCTTATAAATCCTTTATCCAACAACTCCTGAAGTTGTGTAGACAATTCTTGCATTTCGGATGGTGCAAGCCGATAGGGTGCCTTGGCTACAGGAGCGGCTCCTGGAACCAAGTCTATACGGAATTCGACTTGTCGTTGCGGAGGTAGTCCTGGCAGATCTTCGGGAAAAACATCAGGAAATTCCTTCACCACAGGAATGTCTTCGAGTTTCGGCTCCTCAGCCTTCTTATCTACCACGTGTGCTAGGAAGGCAACACATCCTTTCTTTAAGCACTTCTGTGCCTTCATACAACTGATGATTCGAAGAGGTGCGTTACGTTTTTCTCCATGCACGATGAGAGTTTCATCATTCGCCAAAGGGATGCGAATGATTTTCTCGTGACAAATAACTTCAGCTTTGTTCTTGGACAGCCAGTCCATGCCGACTACTACATCGAAACTACCCAATTGAATAGGTAGGAGGTCGATGCTAAAATTTCGTTCACCAAGTTCCAATGAGCAGCCTCTAATGACTTCGCCCGATTCAACAAGTTTACCGTTGGCTAGTTCTATGGAATAAGGAATTTCTAATCTACTAGCTTCTATTCCAAGCATGCGTTTAAATTCCACAGACATGAAGCTATAATCGGCGCCAGTGTTAAATAATATGGATGCAAAGTGATTGTTAATGAGTAACGTACCGGTGACCACGTTAGGGTCCTCGCGTGCGTTCTTTGCTCCAATCACAAATGCTCGAGCCTGAGCATTGTTTCCCTCTGGGCAGTCCTTCATGAAACGATCATTGCTTCCACATCTGAAGCATCCTTGGTTCTGCCCCTTCCCGTTACCATTCTTGTTTCCAGCACCATTTCCATTCCGGTTCTTTCCTTTTCCCCAACAGTCTTCTGTTTGATGACCCAACCTACCACATTTGTCGCACCTTGGAATGCGACAAGCTCCTTCATGATGAAACTTACATTTTTGGCATTTAGGCATGGTGCCTTGGTATCCTTTGGTTGCAAGGGTTTTCGTCTCCTGGGGCGGGTTAGTGTCGCGCTTCTTGCTGAAACCTTTGTTGTTACGAGTTGCTTGATTTAGATTCGAATACTTTCTCTTCTTGTCACCGGACGACTCAGCATGTGTCTCGGTCTTCTCTGTTGGGTTCAGTGATAACTTCTTCATACGAACACAATCTTTAGTCAGGCTGACAGCCAGAGTTACAGCCTCGGTGATCGTTTGAGGTTTGGCCGAAGTTACCATGCCACGAATGTCACAACCCCCGATCCCTAGTTCCCGGGAACGGGCGGCCGCGAGCCAGTTTCGGTGGTATCACATGTTTGTCAAATTTGGCAGCGGAATTTTCATCAGGACCGTAGTTAGGAAATATTTTATCAGAGTAAACCACCATATTTTATAAATACAAATACATGGGAAAAACCCAAGTTTGCAGTACACATATTTTCATACGAATAAATCCTATTTTATTTAATAAAAACATCTATTTCATTTTAGGTAACTTTATTGCCACTTTTTCAAGCCTTCAGTGCTCTCCAGCTGGCTTTTATTGGCTTCACACTAAGTTACCTGAAACACGTGTTTAAAACATTTTATCAGCAGGAAATACTGGTGAGTGAATCCCAGTTTAATCAAGAAACATTTTATTGATTAAAAGAGTATCGAGGACGATTACAATGTTTATGTCTACACAATTACTCCATTTGGTACTATCAATCCACTGACTTGCGGGTCATATTACACATTGGCTAACTCATTATCCCAATGGTAACGTACTGTCATCCTCGACTTACTACTCACAGTGTAGTAAATTTTGTATACAAAACCCCAACATACCGACAGTAATTGAAGACTACAAAGACTCAATCACCGCTTAATCACATTGTAAAAAAATTAAGATTTTGTAAAAACTGTTAACAAAAAGGAGATTACTCACATTGCTGTCTTAGACTTCTTCTAAGGATTTTCTGAGATTAATCTATAATGTACACAAATGTATATATGTTAGTATAATAACCCTTTATTTATATTAATGATACCCTCCCTGAGACGGCATTCCAATAACTACGTCGGGTAGATCCACGACAGTTATTACGGAACCCTAAATCAATCGGGCAGCGTATCTAATACGTATCCAGGGTTATAATACTTACAATGGAGCAGAGCTTCGCTAATTAGGGGTATAATACCCGACTATAATATCACTTCTACAGAAATTTGAGATTGAGAATTTCAAATGTGAGCGAGTTGAAATGAAATCCGATGCCTGCTATTTATAGTTGCTGATACTTGGTCTCCACGCGGCCCGCGTAAGGGTAGACAGGAGTCTACGCGGCCCGCGTCAAACTCCAGTCAATGCGTAGCTTATCCTGGTCATGATCTAGATCCGCCACGATGTCGACACGTGTCGGCACCGGGCTGCGCCACCTTTTTAGTCTCTCGCGGCCCGCGTTAACTATCGAGGGGTCTTACGCGGCCCGCCTGAACTAAAGAAATCAATGGAGTCTGGTTCTAGCTTCATACCGCCCGCGTAAGGGTTTGGGGTGGGCTCACGCGGCCCGCCTCAGCCCTAGATTTAAACTTTTATATTTTATTTAAATACTATATTGTATCACGGGCTCGATTTTTACATACGGGGTGTATTTTAGAAAGTGTAGGGTGTCAGGGGTGTGTTAGGAGGATGGTTATATTTTGGGTATCACTTCTGGGTTATTTGATAAAATATATAGTGTACTCACATTAAGTATAGTGACCCAATTCCACTTTTATCCCTACGTCACAAGACAGAACCCCAACGAATTTAGGCAGAGCCTTGACATACGTTACGGGGCCCTACGTCACTTGGACAGGGTATCGGTGATCAGGGGCTACAATACTTAAAATGGGACAGGGTGTTGTAGGATTTTAGGGTGTAATATTTAAAGGAAATGGGTATATAAAAATGGCGAGAGGGAAAGAAAGATGGTGAACAATTTTTCTTGACTGCCATATGCTCTATATATATAGTTAGATAACTTAGTTGTTAAGTTGCCTTTATGTTCAATTTGATCACAAGGATACACGTATCCTTATTATCATTCATTATTTTAATTCAACAATTGAAATTTTTCCTTACATGCATATGCCACGAAAACATTGAATTAGATTCAATGTATATTTTTGATATCATTTATTTAGTTTTATATTTATTATTATTATTATTATTAATTTAACTACTTCACTTATTTGGCGCGTATAACTTCTAAAATATAATATTGTATAAAATAATAAATATATCATTAGAATGAGAATATTTTTGTCTACATTTTGAACCAAGTTTCATTAAAAACAGAATAGGTTCAAATATAATGTATTTTTATAAATTAGTTATTAAACGGTTCCTACGCTTGCCCAAAATATCTCATATTTTCATTGGTCAATTTGCCCATGATGTATCCTTTTAATAACATAAGTTTTATTTTTTTATATATAAAAATTTTGGGAATGTTACATCCTTCCCACCTTGTTTTAAATCTCGTCCTCGAGATTCCCTGAAATATGGATAAATATTTTTAGGTAGTCTAGTTTCTAGGTATATTCTGGTCCTTGTTTTGAACTTCACTTTACTTTGACCAGAACTATTCTCTATGTTTTGAGACTCTTATCTTCTCAAGATTTCCTAATGAAAGTAAACTTACTATTAGCGTAAGTTTTAGACGTTTTGTGTCTTAGCAAAATTTTTAGTTATTGGTTTCCTAATGCGTTAATAATTTGCAAAGAAAATTCTTATACTTTCGATGGCGTCCCAACTTTCCTGTCGTTCATCTTGTCGCGCGAGTTACGAGATGTATAATCAAACGAAATAGTGTTTGATACCGGAATTATAGACGTATACGAGAGATTCCTAATAAATAAATCTAAAATTATTACTGACACACCTGTTCATGATTTATTCCTAATCGTCAATCAATATAGTCTTTGGATTTCCTCATAGATATACACGTCTATATAATCATATATTTCACATACTGGTAGTATACATACCATTTATAAGGTCACTGTATTTAATAAATTCAGACATCAGGTCATAGCACTATTTAGGGAATTTCATTATCATAACATATACCCCATCTCACCCGGTCTTGCCGGAGAGGTAACCCCATCTCACCCGGTCTTGCCAGAGAGGTAACCCCATCTCACCCGGACAAGCTGGAGAGTCTAACACACCATGCCCAGTTTTACCGGAGAGGTAATTATCATAGTATTTCCCCTAAATAGACTTCTCTCAAATTAGGATTTTGAAAGGACATTGTTTATCATAGTTTGCATCAAGAAACAAGGAAATTAGTATTCTCATGTTGGATAATATTCTAGAACCGAGTAGTACTAATAAACAAGAAATAACAGTGGCCAGTTGTTATCGCTTATTTATCATACAGGCACTGTTCTAGTCATCATCTTCACGGGACACCAATAACCATCACACTTTATCTATGCAAGTAATTGGCTTATCTCAAAGCTTTATACTAAGGCATTCTTCTTAGGTTCAAGTCTAAATACTGTCCTGGTTGTTACCATTGAATATCAATATCCCAACTCTTTCATTTAAGCATAGATATTATTATGGTTGTGGTTTTCTTTTGGTTGGAGAATGGAGTTTCAAATATTTCATTGTCTCCTTTGACACTATGGTTTGTTTAAATGTGAAGAGTATGCTTACAGCTAACTATATTTATGCATATATAACCTTAGATTCCGTTACAAGGAATATTTTATTGAGACAGATAGCATTTTAAAACATAGTAGGTTTCATGGTTTATTCTTATAATGACTTCATATTTTCATATGAATTACCAATGACATGTTTATCTTACAGAAGATATTATATTGAGTATACCATCAAGAAATTCTATTGGGTATATGCATATATGTGTATAAATTTTCAAATCTTTAGTTAATATTAAACTTACGGAATATATACACACATATATATAAAATAATAACTATACATTCGATGGTACCAATCATTAAGCTTATTTCCATAACTTTATTTATAAAGGTAGTATATTGAAATAAATTTCTGTCAAATATAATATTTTAGAATTAAAAGTTTAGGGAATTAAATTACTCAAAATATAAATTTTCTGGACTCATAAGAACAATTTCATTTTTAACTAATGGGTTAAACTATACCAGACTCACTATTTATGTTACCTTAATAATTTCTCCTCAAGTAACCATCTATATCTATTCCAAATATCACATTCCTATATTTTCCTTTATAAGAATCAATCCCAGATTCCAAACCCAGGCCTGCACCCCCAATGACTTTTGGGGAGGAGATTTTAGAAAGCAGTAGGTTTAAAATATCAAAACTTAATTCTCAATTTATTGTATATTATATTATTTATTCAAAAAAATACTTATGGTAAGTAATACAGAGTTTGACTTTTCAAAAATTGATTCTGAATATATATTTGAATAATATACATGTATTAGAATATGTATGTATATTCCATACAATAGTAATAGTAATTTATTTAAAGATATTACAATATTAAAATTGTAATCTGATTTTTAAATAAAGTTTTATAAAGGACAAACTTACTAAACATACATTTGATTCAAATATTTTTATGTGGGGCATCCTTTTTAAATTCTACTTTGAAAAATGAATGTTTAGGAATATTTTAACGTGCAAGGATCAAAATATACAGTATATTATTTTCATATAGTATAATATACTTATACTTATGAGAAAATAGGATTTGTATACATATTCTAGTAAAAAGATCTAATAGCATTGTTACATTTTACTAAACTTGTGACGGACTTATAACATAAGTGCATATACTATTCTATATACTATATTACACGTATTAGAATTTATTACACCATGATATTTTATTAAAATTTTAGATATAAAATATATCTTTTACTTACTATACTATCTTATAGTAAAATATACTGTTCATATATTGATGCGTGCGAAGTGTTATATATATTAGGTGTATATTTGAAGCCCTTTTTAACACTTATTTTTAGCCAAGTTTTAAATTTATAAAACACGATATTTCACTAACACTAAACACACATATGGGCAAGTGCACCCATCGTTGAGCGTAGTATAGTGTTGGTAAGATACCGAGGTCGTCCAAGGACACAAGAGTTTTTAGTACCGGTTTATCCTCAACGTCTAATCAAAATAAAAAGTTTAGAAAAATGTTTTAAACTAAGAAAAATAAAAACTAACTAAAATGCTGAAAATAAAAATAAAAGAAAAACAGATAGACAAGATGAATCACTTGGTTCCGACTCGTATCTAGTATAACCTTTGATTATTTCCGCACTTTTGCACATAATTAAGAGATTATCTTAGTTATTGTAGTAGGCCCCTCTTTTGAAGGTGACGTTACCCTCACCCCAGTAGTTTGAGTCAGCAAGGATACAATCCTAAAAGGGTGGATTATTGGAAGATAATGAATTAAGTTATTAATGCAGTATTGTGGTAGGCCCCGCTTTTGGCGGTGACGTTACCCTCGGCTAAGTAGTCTGAGTCAGCAGGGATACAGTCCTAAATAGCCGGGTTATAGTATTAATAGTAGTTAACTTATGAGGGGATCAAAGAGTTTGGACCCCCGCCATCCAATACCGTGAAGCATTGAAGGAGGTCCTACTAAATTTGACCCAGGTCCATTGCAGGACCTCTAAACGCTGAACAATGGCAAGACCTTTACCAAACCATTCCCTTAACCCCCGACCAGGTAGCCAACATACCTCCATATAGACCGTGGAGATATGAATGGTGAAAATCCTTTATTTTATATAGACAGTAAAATAATGCCAAGACACCACGGACAAACGATAAGGAAAGATCACCTTCAACATAAGTAACTAGTTATTAAAGTCATTAATACAAAACCAAATAAAAAGTGCAAAAGATTAGAAATAAAAAGTATTATACTAGACACTTTGTCTTCACCAAGTGATGTAAGAGACTTAGGCAAACATGGCCTTGATTGTCAAGAACTCTTACGATCAATCTTGGATCCCGAGACGACTCACACACTCTACGATGGACAATGGATGATGGTGGTGGATGATGGTGTTGTGATGGTGGTGGGTGGTGGATGAAGTGTGAGAGAGGTGGTGTGCCAAGGGATGAGTTGAAATGAATCCAAGCACTCCTATTTATAGGCTGAACAGAGAGCTGGGCACGGCCCCGTGTCCGCTGGGCACGGCCCCGTGCCTGTCTGACACTCTCTCTCCTCATTAATTGTAATTCGCAATTACAATTAATGCGCCTGTTGTACTTTCGACACGCCCCCGTGTTCACTGGGCACGGCCCCGTGGTGGGCAATAGAAGCTTCTATAGATTTGTCTTTTCTGCTGCTTCTTGGGCACGCCCCCGTGCTGGCTAAGCACGGGGCGTGTTCAGTCTTCTGCCTTCTCTATTTTGCTTGGGAAGATGCCGTTGAGGGGTCGGGCAGTCCACTTATGTTCCTTTCCTTGTATTTATGTTGGATTTAGCTGTTTTTTTTGCTTCTTTTGTGTTTTTGAGCTCATTTAATCCTGAAAATACAAAAGGAAGACAAAAACACTCTTTTTCCAATATTAGTACTTAAAAAGGGTTAGTTTTATGCCTCATTTGATGTAATTTATATGTTGCATTTTACACACATCAAATACCCCCACACTTGAACTTTTGCTTGTCCTCAAGCAAAACTCTTTAATATGTGGCTTACACTCCCAAATGGAATGGGTAGAAGAGAAGGTTTCGGGCTTGTCGTAGAGTGTCGGGATGTCCAAGATCTTTTTTTGGGTTTTATTTTTATTTATTTACAATCCTATTCGTAATGATTTATTTAGAACGTTTCATAGGAGAAATTACTTATTTGGGCATAACATGCCTTTTTTTTTAAATTCCATTTATATACGAGTTCACATACCTCACGGGAGAAATCACTCACACTCGGCCGAAGGTGTATTTTTAGTGAATCACTCGAGAGCGGCTTGGAACTTATTCCTACCATAAGCTTGCCAAGCAATCAATCCTCCTCCTTTTTAACTTTTATACCTTTGTAAATATCAAGAGGACTTTGTGGGTTAAGGGTTAGGCTTGGGTTAAAGGTAGGTGGTTGGGTTAGTAAAAGGGCGAAAGGCGTAAAAAGCATCGGTTTTCGTAAGACCTCTTTTTTTTATTTTTATTTTTATTTTGATGAAACCACTATTCAAACAAAGTTATTTTTGATAAACTTGTTTGTTTATATCTCTTTTGCTTCATCATCATCATCATCTTTTCTTTTTTTTTGAAAGTCATAAGAAAAACCGAGCTTGTTACTAAAACAAAGGGTTAAAAATAAAAAGGTTTTGGTGGGTAAAAGGGTGTTTGGTTTGGGTTATGAAATGAAAAGGTTTAGGCTCAAAGGGGCTAACTAGGGGGATTTTGGGTAGGTGGTAAAAAAAAAGAAAAAGAAAAAGAAAATAATGGTGTAGAAATAAAAAGGGTTAGTCCTAATGCCTCTATCATTTACTTACTCGGGTTTAAGTTGATAAGGACCGGGAATGTATCGTCATGGCAAGTTCTAGAGTTGTAAGAACCAAGCGGCTATTCACACAAGAAACGAAAAATGAGCATTTAGTCTAAAGATGTAAATTTGTATGCTCAATAAAGGCTCAAAACTCACTTTTGTGGGAATGGGTTTTTTTTTTACGTGATCAAGTATATATAATCAAATTTTAACTAAGTTTGCCATGCCTTTTCATAATTTTCTTATGTCGGTTCTTTTTATCACTACGCTATCGGTTGTAAATTTGTAAAAATATAACATTTTTGAGAACTTGAATTTCCCGAATTAAATCTAGACAAGTAAAAAAAATGAAATTTTTGAAAAAATTTGGGGTGATTAGCGGTTCCAATAGAGTTTTGTGTAAGGCTTGTATTTAGGACTTGCAAAATTTCAAGGTTTTAGCATCCCCCCCACACTTAAATTACACATTGTCCTCAATGTGTCCCAAAAATAAATTTTTAGGTTGATTAAAATGTGTAAAAGTGGGTTAAAAACAAGATTTTATGGTACTGGGTAGCTGAACACGGGGTGGTGTTGGCTGAGCACGGCCCAGTGTCCAGACTGCCAGTACCAAAAGTAAACAGAAGGCTGGGCACGGGGGCGTGTCCAGTGAGCACGGCCCCGTGTCCAGGTACCTGAACTGGGCATTTTCTATAGAACCTTGGGCACAGGGCGTGTTGGGGTGAGCACGGCCCCGTGCTGAACCTGCTGTAATGAAGAAAAATCGTCGGGAGGCTCTGTTTTTGTGTATGGGGTGTTGGTTCAAGCTTCCCTTATCATCCTTCACCATCCCGAGTGTGTTTTATTCCTGAAAATTAAAAACTAAACTAGAAAACATAAAGGTTAATATAAACTAAACTACGGATAGTTCCGCGGAATGCCTCCGTGGTGCGCCACGTTTATAAGGGTCCTTGGCTAGACCCACCTTATCGGGTGGTTCTGGCTCATCTTCAATTAGGGGGTCATCATTACCGAATGGATATTTCATTGATCGCTCAAGATCGACACTTCTTTTAAATTCCCCTAATTGAAGAGGTAGATTGTTGAACTTCCGGTTTTTCAAAGCTTCGTGAGTTTTTACAAATGGTCGTCCCAACACTAGAGGAGCGTCATCGAGGATGACAAAATCGGTCGGGATTACCATTTGATTTGTTTGAACCAATACATCCTCAACTATACCGATTGATTTTATTACTTTCCGATTGGATAGAAAAATGGGTATTTGAAGTGGAGAAAAATCACTAATACTTAATTTTTCGAAAATGTAGTTAGGCATTATGTTAACACAAAGATCTTTATCGATTGTGACATTACTAATAAACGAATTTTGAAAGAAACATGCAACCGGTGTAATGTTAATTTCAAATGGGTCTTCTTTTATTAGTGAGGTTTGATCATCAGTTAACTTAACACTTACCGTTTCGTCAATTTTAGTGTTAGTGTTTAACTCTTTTAAAAACTTAGCATGAGTGGGTACTAAACAATGATTTTCGAAAGAAGGTGACAAGAGGTTAATTTCTTCAAAATTAGACTCTTCTTGTATTTTAACGTTGTCGGACTCACCTATTTCGTTGTTTAACTCATGTGTCGGTTTTTCACTTATTTGTTCTTCCATTTTTACAATTTCAGTTATCTCTTCATTTTTTAATTCTTCTCTTGCGCGGGACTCCTCTTCCCTTGCGCGAGATTCTCTTATACAGCGATCGATAACTCTTATGTGTTCTAATATCCTATCGGTTACTTCGGTTATAGAAAAAGAATCGGTATTTTCTAAGCTTGAATCCGGTTGTTCGACCCTTTGTTCCTCATAATACCCATATGAAGTAGATGGTTCGCACCATTGTTCTTCATTGTAAGTATATGATGGATAAGGTTCGTAATTTTGTTCTTCATAATACTCATATGAGGTGGGTTGTTCACGCCAAGGTTCCTCATAATAAGCATATGAAGGTGGTGGCTCATATCTTGGTTCCTCAAAGTATGAGTATGAAGGCTCATACCTTGGTTCATCAAAATATGAGTATGAGGGAGGAGGTTCATACCTTTGGTCTTCATAGGATGTGTATGAAGTTGATGGCTCGTACCTGGGCTCCTCATAGTAGGTGTATGAATTGGATGGTTGATATGAGCGATTATTTTGAACCGATCGTGCGTTACGACAATTAGTGCAATAATTACCCCTATAATCATCCTCCTCATAGGTGTAGTTGTAACCTCCTGAGTATTGATCCATAAGAATCACTCAGCAGACCACAACTGAGTCTCGAGATCAGAAAACAAAAATAAAAGCGTAAACAGAGGCTGGACACGGCCCCGTGTTCAGTGAACACGGCCCCGTGTTCAGAATCTGTATCTGGGCGTTTTAATTAAATTTACTGATTTCGTTGAGCACGGGGCGTGTTCAGTGAGCACGGCCCGTGTTCAAGCTTCTGTTACTGGGTGTTTTATGAAAAATATGCAGCACGGCCCCGTGTTCAGCGAGCACGGCCCGTGTTCAACCTACTGTAAATGCAAAACTAAACTAAAATGCAGAAAAATGTGGGCCCGTTTTGAAAAGGTTTTGAAAAACTGATTAGGCCGTCGATTTTAAGCTTTTCTAAAATCCTTGTGTCCCCGGCAGCGGCGCCAAAAACTTGATGCGTGCGAAGTGTTATATATATTAGGTGTATATTTGAAGCCCTTTTTAACACTTATTTTTAGCCAAGTTTTAAATTTATAAAACACGATATTTCACTAACACTAAACACACATATGGGCAAGTGCACCCATCGTTGAGCGTAGTATAGTGTTGGTAAGATACCGAGGTCGTCCAAGGACACAAGAGCTTTTAGTACCGGTTTATCCTCAACGTCTAATCAAAATAAAAAGTTTAGAAAAATGTTTTAAACTAAGAAAAATAAAAACTAACTAAAATGCTGAAAATAAAAATAAAAGAAAAACAGATAGACAAGATGAATCACTTGGTTCCGACTCGTATCTAGTATAACCTTTGATTATTTCCGCACTTTTGCACATAATTAAGAGATTATCTTAGTTATTGTAGTAGGCCCCTCTTTTGAAGGTGACGTTACCCTCACCCCAGTAGTTTGAGTCAGCAAGGATACAATCCTAAAAGGGTGGATTATTGGAAGATAATGAATTAAGTTATTAATGCAGTATTGTGGTAGGCCCCGCTTTTGGCGGTGACGTTACCCTCGGCTAAGTAGTCTGAGTCAGCAGGGATACAATCCTAAATAGCCGGGTTATAGTATTAATAGTAGTTAACTTATGAGGGGATCAAAGAGTTTGGACCCCCGCCATCCAATACCGTGAAGCATTGAAGGAGGTCCTACTAAATTTGACCCAGGTCCATTGCAGGACCTCTAAACGCTGAACAATGGCAAGACCTTTACCAAACCATTCCCTTAACCCCCGACCAGGTAGCCAACATACCTCCATATAGACCGTGGAGATATGAATGGTGACAATCCTTTATTTTATATAGACAGTAAAATAATGCCAAGACACCACGGACAAACGATAAGGAAAGATCACCTTCAACATAAGTAACTAGTTATTAAAGTCATTAATACAAAACCAAATAAAAAGTGCAAAAAATTAGAAATAAAAAGTATTATACTAGACACTTTGTCTTCACCAAGTGATGTAAGAGACTTAGGCAAACATGGCCTTGATTGTCAAGAACTCTTACGATCAATCTTGGATCCCGAGACGACTCACACACTCTACGATGGACAATGGATGATGGTGGTGGATGATGGTGTTGTGATGGTGGTGGGTGGTGGATGAAGTGTGAGAGAGGTGGTGTGCCAAGGGATGAATTGAAATGAATCCAAGCACTCCTATTTATAGGCTGAACAGAGAGCTGGGCACGGCCCCGTGTCCGCTGGGCACGGCCCCGTGCCTGTCTGACACTCTCTCTCCTCATTAATTGTAATTCGCAATTACAATTAATGCGCCTGCTGTACTTTCGACACGCCCCCGTGTTCACTGGGCACGGCCCCGTGGTGGGGAATAGAAGCTTCTATAGATTTGTCTTTTCTGCTGCTTCTTGGGCACGCCCCCGTGCTGGCTGAGCACGGGGCGTGTTCAGTTTTCTGCTTTCTCTATTTTGCTTGGGAAGATGCCGTTGAGGGGTCGGGCAGTCCACTTATGTTCCTTTCCTTGTATTTATGTTGGATTTAGCTGTCTTTTTGCTTCTTTTGTGTTTTTGAGCTCATTTAATCCTGAAAATACAAAAGGAAGACAAAAACACTCGTTTTCCAATATTAGTACTTAAAAAGGGTTAGTTTTATGCCTCATTTGATGTAATTTATATGTTGCATTTTACACAAATCATATATCATTGTAAAATGTTTTATCATTATACTAAAAAGGTACGGATGAACTCAAATATTATGAGTTATATAAAAAAATAACTGACTTACTGTACGAGTCGAATATTGGAAAATTTATATTAGATTTTAGATATCAAATGATTTTCCAACAGAAAACCGTGTAGGATAGATACACATATGTACTAGTGGATTTCTATATTTTGGTCAAACTTTAACACCTGTTTGAAAAATGAATATTTTCCTCAAGTGTTTTATTAAAGATACTCCAAAGATGTACTATAAAATTAATTTAAGTTTAAACTAATAAATTATTTTGAGAAAGAACATCTTAATAAAAATAATTAATTTATGGTTTTAGGCAAACCAACAAACCATGTGCTAATATTCAAACCAAAATCAAAACTTCGCAACTACTTAGGGTAAGTTTAATATCCAATTTATCAACTCCACTCATTTACTAATATTGTATTATTTAACTATTATACATCAGCTAGCTAACTCGAATATTTTTCTTTATAATTTAGGATACACAATCCTATAACTAATATGACGGGTTAATCTTATAATCTTATATTAATTATTTCCAGGCATAAGACCTATTCTGGACATATCTTAATATTAAAGATCTATAGAAATGCTTTCAACGTTTAGTTAAGTCTTTCTACATAGTCCAACCAACCCAAATTTCTTAAAAAATTTAAATGATTTTATTTAATCATGACTACCCATCATATTCATTTAACCCTTTATTTTATTACTAAGTAATTTAATAGAAACCTGAGTAATTCCAACATTAGTTATTTCATAAAACTTATGAAAGTATGAAGTCTTATGGTTAACTAGTTATAAACCAGAAAGGATAAAATAGAGTGGTAAATTGGTACACCTAGGTTTCAAAATTTGCTTTGACTAGATCCACTAAAGCAATCTTTTAAATTTTTACTATTTCTTAGAATCCTTTTGGTTAATTCAATAGCTTTGGTTTTATTTATTTAAATATAAATTATTTTGAAACAATATTATTAAAACCACAAAGTTTTAAAGCTTTATACCATATATTTCAATATGTATTTTAAACCAAAGTAATTAATTGGTTCCAAAAGAGAATCATAAACATGACTGCTTTATTAATAACTAACTTAGTTTGATGCATATTATGATATTATTTGGGTATAATCATAAAAATGGATTGATTAAAAATGGCGAACATGGCAACTTATATATATATATATATATATATATAGGGGGAAGATCCGCTAAAAAGTCGATTTTGCCTAAGAAGGCTAAGAAGTAATCTCATCCATCTAATTTGTTGATCAATGGATGAGATTAAATTGTAGAAAAAAGGTTGGCTGGAAGGGTATTTTAGGAAGAACCACTTTTGTTGACTTTTACAAGTTCCCCTACTTTATTTTAACGGCTCATAACTTTTTCATACGAAATTATTATTTTTAAATAACTACACCATAAAATCGAGAATTTTTTTTCTTTTTAATTTGAGTACCATATTGTTATACAAAAAAAGACGATTAAAAAATCCAGCACATTCCATTACATATAGGAAGGAACAAAAATAAAGCACATGTTGTGTTGATTTAAAACTCAATACGTTGATGTGCTGGATTAAAAATACAGTACATCGGTCTTGTTGTGCTGGATTAAAAATACAGTACATTGGTCTTGCTATGCTGGATTAAAAATACAGTACATTGGTCGTGTTGTGCTAGATTAAAAATACAGTACATTGGTCTTGCTATGTTGAACTAAAAATACATCACATCAACTACAGCAAACTAGCACAACAAAATCAACACAAGAAAACTAGCACAACAAACAACACAATGTAATGCTTGAAAAGTAAAACAAGACATAATATAACAACAAAACCAACACATAATACAACTAGTACAATATTTTTAAATTGGTATAAAAAGAAAATCATCACAGCAAACCCACTAAACAACACATATAATGATTAAAAATGTAAAACATCACATAATAAATCAGCAAACCAACACATAATAAAAAGTAGTACAACATATTTTAAATGGTACAAAAAACAAAGCAACACAATAAAACTGGAAAACTAGCACATGTAATTAAAAATAAACAAAAATTCACTCAATTGAACAAAAGCAGTACAATGTCTTTACCGGAGATGTGGTTTGTTCCGTAATCGATTGAGCTCAAATTCATGAAAGTGAAGTAAGGGGTTAGCTCCATGGTGGTGGAACTAAGATATGGCTTGTAATTGTTTTCCAGATCTGGACACAGTGGTTCACTCAGATGATTCAGATCTGAAAAATAGATGAAAAGGGAGACGAGGGACCAAAGAAAGGGTCGAGTTACATGCTAAAACGAATTCATGGTGGTATACGGTATTGTTGCATTGGTTGTGGTCGGCGGTGATGTTGAAGCTGTGGTGGTTGGTGATGATGAATCGTAAATGTTACCTGTTAGATCTTCGTTTGGAGTGTGTGAGATATCAAAAACCTAATCGAATTATCCAGAACTTGTTGGATTCACGTCTAGACATGGAGGAAGCATGTGAGTCAATAAAGGGTTAGAGGGATAGATATTGGGATGTGTTGATTTTGAGGAAAGAAAAAGATCGGGAAACAAATCTGGGGAGAAGGAAAAATTATATCTTGACCAAAATACCCTTTTCCATCATGTCTAAGGAGTGCCACATGTCATCTCCATAATCCTTCTTAGTCTACTTAGGCAAAATTAACTTTTTATTTGATCTTACCCCTATATATATATATATTACAAACTACAACTAGAATTCAAAATATACTAATGATTATGCATCCGTAACTTATTTTAGTCTGTCTAGGTTATAAGAGTATTATGCTCAACATGCTTTTTTTTATAAGGTTGATTCTATCTCCTGTCTCTACTAAGTTGTTATCTAATGGGCAAAGTTCTTTTAAAGTTTCTAGCTCATAGGTGGCATGGGTACTAGTACTGGTTTGGCCGTTCGACTATTTAATATAAGTTAGCATTTACTGCTGTAGTGGCTAACATATGGAGATTTTCCCATTGTTCATCTAATTCATTTTTCCCTAGTGAATTATTGTCTGCTTCCTGAGTTTGTGCATTTATTTCCTGATTGATTATCGCTCCCTTTGGTTGTGAATTCTTTATTTTCTCTCGACTTTTGCTAATAATCCAATTTCTTTTCTTAGTGGTAAGTGGTTTCTTAGACTGTGCCTTACGAATGAATATTTCTTCCTCAGTATCTGCTAAGTATCCTGAGGGATTTGGTTGAAATGAGGTTCCCTTATCTTTTGATGAACTATCTAATTGACGATAGATGTCCGAAATTCTTTGTTTACCCACACTGTAAACTAACAAATAGTCAAATAATATAAAACACACAATCACATAAGTTATTTCCTAACACATAATTTAAAACTTAAGTGTCAGCAGAACACTTATTTGGCTTGAACCGGTGGCTAGGCTCTGATACCACCTTCTGTCACAACCCCCTGATCCCTAGTTCCCGGGAACGGGCGGCCGCGAGCCAGTTTCGGTGGTATCACATATTTGTCAAATTTGGCAGCGGAATTTTCATCAGGACCGTAGTTAGGAAATATTTTATCAGAGTAAACCACCATATTTTATAAATACAAATACATGGGAAAAACCCAAGTTTGCAGTACACATATTTTCATAGGAATAAATCCTATTTTATTTAATAAAAACATCTATTTCATTTTAGGTAACTTTATTGCCACTTTTCCAAGCATTCAGTGCTCTCCAGCTGGCTTTTATTGGCTTCACACTAAGTTACCTGAAACACGTGTTTAAAACATTTTATCAGCAGGAAATACTGGTGAGTGAATCCCAGTTTAATCAAGAAACATTTTATTGATTAAAACAGTATCGAGGACGATTACAATGTTTATGTCTACACAATTACTCCATTTGGTACTATCAATCCACTGACTTGTGGGTCATATTACACATTGGCTAACTCATTATCCCAATGGTAACGTACTGTCATCCTCGACTTACTACTCACAGTGTAGTAAATTTTGTATACAAAACCCCAATATACCGGCAGTAATTGAAGACTACAAAGACTCAATCACCGCTTAATCACATTGTAAAATAATTAAGATTTTATAAAAACTGTTAACAAAAAGGAGATTACTCACATTGCTGTCTTAGACTTCTTCTAAGGATTTTCTGAGATTAATCTATAATGTACACAAATGTATATATGTTAGTATAATAACCCTTTATTTATATTAATGATACCCTCCCTGAGACGGCATTCCAATAACTACGTCGGGTAGAACCACGACAGTTATTACGGAACCCTAAATCAATCGGGCAGCGTATCTAATACGTATCCAGGGTTATAATACTTACAATGGAGCAGAGCTTCGCTAATTAGGGGTATAATACCCGGCTATAATATCACTTCTACAGAAATTTGAGATTGAGAATTTGAAATGTGAGCGAGTTGAAATGAAATCCGATGCCTGCTATTTATAGTTGCTGATACTTGGTCTCCACGCGGCCCGCGTAAGGGTAGACAGGAGTCTACGCGGCCTGCGTCAAACTCCAGTCAATGCGTAGCTTATCCTGGTCATGATCTAGACCCGCCACGATGTCGACACGTGTCGGCACCGGGCTGCGCCACCTTTTTAGTCCCTCGCGGCCCGCGTTAACTATCGAGGGGTCTTACGCGGCCCGCCTGAACTAAAGAAATCAATGGAGTCTGGTTCTAGCTTCATACCGCCCGCGTAAGGGTTTGGGGTGGGCTCACGCGGCCCGCCTCAGCCCTAGATTTAAACTTTTATATTTTATTTAAATACTATATTGTATCACGGGCTCGGTTTTTACATACGAGGTGTATTTTAGAAAGTGTAGGGTGTCAGGGGTGTGTTAGGAGGATGGTTATATTTTGGGTATCACTTCTGGGTTATTTGATAAAATATATAGTGTACTCACATTAAGTATAGTGACCCAATTCCACTTTTATCCCTACGTCACAAGATAGAACCCCAACGAATTTAGGCAGAGCCTTGACATACGTTACGGGGCCCTACGTCACTTGGACATGGTATCGGTGATCAGGGGCTACAATACTTAAAATGGGACAGGGTGTTGTAGGATTTTAGGGTGTAATATTTAAAGGAAATGGGTATATAAAAATGGCGAGAGGGAAAGAAAGAAGGTGAACAATTTTTCTTGACTGCCATATGCTCTATATATATATATAGTTAGATAACTTAGTTGTTAAGTTGCCTTTATGTTCAATTTGATCACAAGGATACACGTATCCTTATTATCATTCATTATGTTAATTCAACAATTGAAATTTGTCCTTACATGCATATGCCACGAAAACATTGAATTAGATTCAATGTATATTTTTTATATCATTTATTTAGTTTTATATTTATTATTATTATTTTTAATTTAACTACTTCACTTATTTGGCGCGTATAACTTCTAAAATATAATGTTGTATAAAATAATAAATATATCATTAGAATGAGAATATTTTTGTCTACATTTTGAACCAAGTTTCATTAAAAACAGAATAGGTTCAAATATAATGTATTTTTATAAATTAGTTATTAAACGGTTCCTACGCTTGCCCAAAATATCTCATATTTTCATTGGTCAATTTGCCCATGATGTATCCTTTTAATAACATAAGTTTTATTTTTTTATATATAAAAATTTTGGGAATGTTACAACGAAACTCTGGGGCCAGTCCTCAAATGTAGCGTTCAACGCGCTTGAATTCGGGAGTTACCATGTAGGGAAGCACTCTAGGCAGATCGTGGAACCTTCGAGTATAACCATTAATGTCAGCACCTTCCATAGTCAAGTGCCAGAACTCTGTTTCCAGCCTTTGGAGTTCAGTACGAGAGCAGTACTTCTCTCTCATTCTTTCCTTCAGTTCATCCCAAGTTAGGCCATAAGCTGCATCATCGCCCAGGGTTTGGGCTTGCAAGTTCCACCAAGGCAGAGCTTCATCGACAAACAACCTAGTAGCAAAAGTGACTTGCTGATCCGCGGTACACTTGCTCATGCGGATAATAGCTTCAGTCTTCTCCGTCCAGTGTACAAATGCTACCGCACCTCCTGTGCCGTCATAGTTTATCGGCTTGCAGTCGAGGAACTGCTTGAAAGTGCAGCCTGGAATTGATTCAACCAATTCACATGTGAGCAATCGAAGAAATAATGAAACAAGGACCGTTCATAAATTTCTTCATGCTTAGTGCATTGTCTTAAGGTTACCTTGAACTGCGTTCCCTCCAGACGAATCTCCATGCCCGTTACATCTAGCATTGCATGGTCCTCCACTGTCTTGAGTACGGTTCGCCTCGTACTGGGCGATAGCAGCGGAGATCCTTTCTTCAGTAGAGCGTTCAGCTCTTCAGCAGTTCTTGGCAGTGGGGGAGGAGGAGGTTGATCATTATTGCGAGCATTCACAGCTTTCCTGGGTGCCATGTTCTGACAGAACATAACACAACAGGGTTAAACATTTGTTTGATATCGTCATACTAGACAGTAGTAGTATATATATTCACAGGTATATATCACATAAGTGACATCAAACAACTATTACTCTAGCAGAGTACTTAGTAGGCTTGCACTGAGGGAATCTACACGTGACAAGACTTGCTGTGGTTTCTGTGCACTGAATCCCATAATTATGTATGCATCCATAATTAAGTAACTCCTTGCACAGTCCGCACAGTTCGTTTCATCCTCGTATTTCTTCCTTCAGATGGGCCATCGCTTTCAGATAAAGTCACGTATACTTGTGACATTCTACTTCTAGTATATGCTAATTATCACACATAATTTGCAGGTAGTTTCTAGTCGACGACAAGTGCTACTCAAGTGCACTTCTAAGTCTCGTAGTGTCTTTTCTAGACTCTTGTAGACAGTTTCAGGTAGTGGATGTCGCGGGACGATTTTATGCAATGAAAATCCTTTGAAAAATTGCTTTCGTGAAAGGATCCTAGAGATTGTAGACTAGACTCGAGAAGGAATCCTAGTTCACTACAATCGCAGCTCTGATACCAATCTGTCACACCCCTTTCTGCGGCGGAAGCACGAGGTGTGATTATGAAAGGTTCTCATTGCATACGAAAGGTAAACATGCTACATGCTCGTAAAAATAACATCAAATACCATAATTTGAAAACATAAGTTTAGCGTTTACATCGCTAAGTAGCATAAAGCATTGTCTTAAAAAGTTTACAACTTTATTTAAAGATAAACATAAGTGACATCCAAGAGCATAAGCAAGACCGCACGCACATCCATCCTAGTTACCTGAAATACATGTGAGTTTTGGAAAATCGTCAACAAAATGTTGGTGTGAATTCATGCAATTTTTGTATTTCACGTTTGTATACTTTGTATGAAAACATAGTTTGTGTCATGTATAAATCAAGTTTTCATATATAAATCAAGTATTCATGTGTACACCACGTACTCATGTATAAATCAAGTTTTCTTGAATACCCCACGTACTCAAGTATAAATCAAGTTTTCTTGAATACCCCACGTACTCAAGTATAAATCAAGTTTTCTTGAGTACCCCACGTACTTCAAGTATAAATCAAGTTTTAGTATGGTGTGAATTTTATGTAAATAAAGTATTCCTGTAAGTATCAGGATTTGTTAATGGGTTGCAAGGCCATTAACATGTGACACGACATAGGAAGTCACCAAACCTTAGGCATTTTCTAGTTGGCATATTCTGAGACACAAAAGCACTACTCGGTTCTCGTCCTCACCGAGAGTGTGGCTGCCCGGCACCCGTTAGATCTAACCTTTTGTTCAGCGGTCAAGGTATATTGTTGATTAATGGTGCTTATGTACCCTATTCGTGACACGATTTCTCGTATCATTTCTCATAACGCATCATACTTGGTACTCGTCCTCACCAAGCGCGCTTCTTGTATTCTTATATCACATCATACTTGGTACTCGTTCTCACCAAGTGTGCTTCTTGTTATCATATCGTTTGTAAACATAGTAATATTTGTAACATGTATTTCACCCCCGAAGTTATAAAACTGAAAACAATTAAAGAAAAGGGGGAGCATGAACTCACAACTTTGCGTTCCTTGCGTCCTACACTTCACCGGATTTGCTTAATTAACGTCGTGACCTATACGCGTTTTCTTAACGTTAGTCACTAGACTTGTATCGCACAAGTACTGTCACTATCTTTTGTATATGTTTTGTTGTGTTAAAAATATTTTATATTTTTAACTAAGTATCTTACTTATATTATTTTCTCAAAAATTAATATAAGTATCTTATGTTTTGCACCCGAATTATGTATCTTGTCCAAGTAATATATTTTCATAAATATATCCTCTTGTATTTGTCTAAGTATGTTGTATGTGTATTTTGTGTTTTTACTTCTCATGAGTATTTAGTGTATTTTCAAGTTCTAATACACTATCAAGTATAATACATACTACATACACTTAGCACAAAAGTTGGTGATCAAATAATAAATATATTTTTCTCAAAAATATACATACTTAATATAAATTTTAGTCTTGAAGAAATCATCATTTCTTATCACCAAAAATTAGGGAAACCTTGGTAATATTCTTAGATACATTTTTAGGGAATAAGTTTCTCAAAAACTTATATTTTTTCTAAGTGTCAAAATTTATAAAAATTTCGACAGTGTCTCCCCTAAAAATGGAGGTTTCCCATGTTTTCAAAACATGTGTTTATTTTCTTTTAAATCATCAACAACATTAACAACACAACCTTTATTTACCAAACTTGTCAAAACAAGCATAAACCACAAACTTATAAACTTGAAAGTCTTGTAAAAATATGTAGTAAGTTACTAACATACTTAGTAGGTCTTGTTATCTTTAAAAACATGATTAGTTTCTTGTAAACCTTATTTTTAAAGAACTTGAAGTTTCACAACTTCTGGTCAAGATTTACAAAAATACTTTCTTGTTAAATTTCTTTGTTACACAAGTGTTTACACACTTGTTTAGTTACTATAAATGTGCTTCTTTCATAAAATATCCGGGTTATGACAAAACTAGTATCTTTCGCTTGGTTCTTCCGAAAAACCACTTGTAGATCTTTAGATCCACAAGTTTACAACTTCATTTTTACAAGAAAACTTATTTTTATTCAAGTTTCAAGTTCATGGTGGATGGTTTCATCATCTTTCACATTTCTAACACTAACATCCTACTAGTTCATGTTCTTGAACATGATCTAGTATGTCTAGATGATGATCCATCCCACTTTTAGTAACAAACAACATCAAATAATCACAACTAGACAAGATTCACATGATTTACACACATATCTACTCTTTATCCACCATTAATCACTTATGTTCAAGACTTTGTGTTATGTTCTTTAGGGTTCATAATTTTTAACCATTAAATCACCTATTAACCACCATAAACAAGATCAAGATGATGATTAGAAACACTTACTACTAGCACAAGGCTAGGGAAGAAACAAGATGTAAATGTGGTGGATAAAAGAAATCTAGAGCGGTTCTTGCACTTTCGAAAGCACCGGGCTTGATTGTATGACCTCTTGCTTCTATGTGTGTATGAAAAATGGCTAGGATCAAACTTGATGGTGGAGCTATGGTGGTGGAGGTGTTCGGCCGAGATGGGGTGTAGGGGGAAAGAAGATGAGTTGTTGTTGATGTGTGGAATGAAAGAGACTAGTTACCTTGGGTGTATATTTATAATCCAACTCAAGTTTTATCCAACAAATATTATGTCTCTAAATCACCAACATTAGCCAATTAAATAATCAAGCAAAAATGGAAGTGGGTCACCCCCTTGGGTGACCGTCATTTGAGGGGGGGGGGGGGGTATGGTTGGGTTGTGAGGATATGGTTAGTGATTTGGTTGAAATCTAAAGGTTCTAGTTAGTAGCTTAAGTGTGTTACTAAATACAAAGGGTGTTAGGGTGTTCGGGGACCCTAACTAGCTTAGAAAAATAAAAACAATGCTTCTAGCATTATTTTGGTGTTCCGGGTAATATCCGGTTGTTCGGTTAGACACCGGTTCGTTAAAGTGCTAAATTGCACCGTTTAGTGTCTATTAAGTATCTTTTTGTACCCTTTTCAATTCCCAACACTTCGGGAAGTATTCTGGATAATAAAACGAAATTTCTGCATAATATTTATGTGCTAAAAGCTGATTTATTGCTGAATTATATAAAATTCTGCACTTAAAGTGCGTTTCGGGTGCTTTTTTGTGCTTATTTTTGCTTCTGGAGAGTATATATATTAAACCCTTGTATGTACTCTTGGGTTTTAATGCATTCTTGTCGTTGGACCTACACCTAGGCTCCAATTTTAATGTCTGACTGCTTTCTGCAGTTCTGTTGACACAGTGTGCCTTACCGGTGAGTTTACTAGTATTTCTGACGCAACGCTCTCGTTTATGCATAAAACAATATTTTGTAGTATACAACATGCATGAATTCACTTGTTTAGCATGTTTTCAGACATTGCTGACAATTAAGCACATATTTGCAGTCATTAACTAACAGTTAAAGTGTACGGAAATTACCGGTTTCGTGCCAGTTGTCACACCGTCGTCTCCAAGACATTCGCGACCTCGGCCACCAACGTTATGAGATTATTGAAAGAACGAGTGGCCGAAACCAAAAAGTTTAACGAGATGCAAGAGGCGAGGCAAATGGAAAAGGACATTGAGTTTTTGTCCAAACCTATCGACCACCTCCAAGGCGATGCGTTGATCCTTGCGCAAATGCGTCGCCAAAAAATTCGAGAAAAATATGGACTCTAGATCATCTTCTTTTTTTTTAACTTTATTTTTTTTTGGTTTTTTTATTTTCTGCTTTTTTTTTCGTTTTTTTTAATTTCAAGTAGTGTAATTTTTATTTTAAATTAATGAAGTTTTTTATGTTATGTTTTAAATTAAAAAATAATAATAATTGTGAAATGATTGCATAAGCGTTATTGGAATAATGCCCCACTACACCACTTTTGCAATAATGCCCCATGCTGACTGGGATGATACGTGTCGAATAATGCCCCATGGTGGGGGCATTATTTTGATTTACCACTACACATGGTCTAAGGGTGTGGACGAGCCAAGCTGATACAAAGCAAGAGCTCAGCTCGTTTGACCTATTAGAGCTCGAGCTCTGCTTTTTTCGAGCTCTATTCATATAGTTCGAGTTCAGTTTCTATATAGTTTTAAATCATGAATTTAACTCGGGCTCAAGCTTGCTTATCATTATTAATTATGTACATTTTTAGTTAATTTTAATACCATTATTATGTATATATACATATAAGTGTATATATATTATATTATTAGGGAATGATCCACTAAAAAGTGGATTTTGCCTAAGTAGCCTAAGAAGGATTGTGATGATGACATGTGGCACTCCTAATAAGTAGGAATGAATGGCATTTTGTTCCTTATAAATAAGAGTGAAAATGACATGTAGCACCCCTTTTGTTTTTTAAAAAATACAACAAAAAAAATCTAGTACAAAAAAATCTAGCACAAAAAAACTAGTACAAAAAAATATAGCACAAAAAAATCTAGTACAAAAAAATATAGCACGAAAAAAATCAGCAAAAAAATGTAGTACAAAAAAATCCAGCACAAAAAATTAAGGAAAAAAAATTTAAGACAAAAAAATTCAGCACAAAAATATAGTAAAAAAATTTGGCACAAAAAATGTTATACAACATAGAAATACAACACATTTAAGTGGTTTTTTTAGTCTTCATATTTTATATAGCAATATGGTACTCAAATTAAAGATAAAAAAACGCTCGATTTTACGGTGAAATTTTTATGAAAAAATAACGTCGTATAAAAAAGTTATGAACGTTTAAAAAATGGGGGTGGAATATGCATGTGCCTTGCATGTGGAGAGAGAAAGTCCATAAATAGGATTTTCCCAAGATACCCTTGTACTCATCCTTTCCCTTACCATTTCATCTTAACCATTGATTTGAAAAATGAATGTTTAAGATTACTTCTCATCCTACTTAGGCAAAATTAACTTTTTATTTGATCTTACCCCTATATTATATACTATTTGTTTGTTTTTGTCTTATTTTGTATATAAAGTTTGTTATATTTAATATTAAACAAAAACACAAAACCACTCCACCATGATGAATAATCTACATAACTTTGAAGAAAATGGATATATATACACACTTAAAAAGGGTATAAGGGAAAAAAGTCAACAAAAAATGACTTGAAGTTATGTATATTTACTATTCATGACAACCAATAAGAAAAGTTTACTATTCATTTTGATGTGACAACTACTATTCATTAGCTTTGTTTTTTAATATATAGGATAATTATACAAATAATATATATTCCTGGATTCATGAGCTAGTTCAATCCTTATAAGTGAAACAAAATATCTTATACCGAATCATCATTTAATGCGGTTCTTTGATTAGTGTTGTATACAGCAATTCGAACTATGTGGTTTGGTTTGGTGTGATTCGGTTAAATTGGAGTTGTAGATGTGTGTAATGTTTGTTAACAATTTTTTTTTAACAAAATATGTAATACTGGATCATCATTTAAATTGATTTTTTAATCGATTTTATGCTCACCTTTATTTAAAAGAATTAGTTGTTTCGATAATATGCTCATGAGCTAGCTGGATCTTTATTAGTGAAACTTAAATCTGCACTTGTTTGTTAAACAAGCTACTAAAATAGGTTTTTATTCGGTTTTATGCTTTTTTTTTTTTGAGAAGATTTCCGTTATGCATTTTTAATGATGTTTGACATACTTTTGTTATGTGTTTTACAATGTTAGAGCAAATTACAAATCATGGGTTGGTAGACGGGCAACAAGCTGCGCCGCCACCCTCTTTTGAATTGCAAATCCTACTCGGCTAAACACATAACTATGGCCTACAGACACTGTCGCATGCGCAAGTGCTGCCTTTTGAACCCGCTTCAAGAAACCGGACGCCACAGGGGCCAGACAACCAAAGGTATCGAACGCGAAAGGAAGGAAGGCATGTTGATTATCTATGCAGGCCTGCTCGTGTTTGGATATTTTCCCCGCCTCAGCCTTCCGCGCCGCTTTAAACAAATTATTCATGCTGAAACACAAAATAAATCTCGTAATTACATAACTAACAATACTAAAAAAATGTGACAGATAGTGTTTTGAAATAATAATTTTGTTTAAACTTTTCTACAACTCATCATTACCCACCGGACAGTGTGAGTATGGGTGTTCAGAAAAAACCGTAACAGTAACCAAATAAACTGATCCGAATAACGAATTCGGTTTTTGGTTTGGTTTCCAACCCAGGGGCGTACCCACCCTAAGCCAAGGGTGGGCGGGCGCACCCCATGAAAAAATATTTTTTAGTGTTATTTTTCGCCGGAAATCCCGACCGCACCCCTTGGAATTTTTCACCCGCACCCATTGAAAATTTTCAACCGCCCCATTTAGAAAAAAAATAATTATTAATCACTTATTCACTTATTCACTTAGTTATTTAATACAATCAAAGCCCAATCTGCAATCAATTTTTATTAACATAAGGCCAAACCCAACTTAAAAAAATTTGAACTAAATAAAATAACCAAACCTATCCACCCATTCCATTTCCAAATCCCGCCCCCCAAAAACTCCCAGCGACTTCACGCCACTGCTCACGACCTGGTGGCTTTTTTTACCGGAAAAACCAAAATTCCGGTTGGACCGACCCATATTACGCCCGAATTCCAATATAGAACTAGTATGGTTTATTTATTTTGTTTTGTTTTGTGTGATGATTAGGAGAAAATATAGATGTGTAAGGGTTTAATCTTTTTATATTTTTTTATTGTTCTTGACTTGTAGTTAAATGATTTTGTTGTTTTATTTATAGCTTTGTTTGTTTAAATGATTAGTTACAAGTAATCAACATTTAATATTAGGGCTTGAATGTTTAAAAATATAATTGAAAGTTATGGGCTATGGTTGAACATGATTGTTTATTTTGTTTAAGTGTTTAGTGTTGTTTTATGAACTTATGGAGCAAATTATATGTGTTACGAATAATGAGTAAGAATGTAATGAACTTATGACGTGTTTAGTATCTTTAGATGATATTTTGGATATATTAAAAAAAAGAAAACCTGTAGGGCACAATTTTAAATACATTTGTAATTTGTAATGACGTTTGACGTGTTTTTGATGATTTATAAATTTTAGTTTGATGTTCTTTTGTCTTACATGGTTCGACCCGACCCGCTATGAACCGATATTTTTATACAGCTAGGTGCCTAAAATCTTTGAAAATATTTCGCACCCCCAGGAAAAAATTCCTGGGTCCGCCACTGTTCTAACCGGAACCGAATTGTGAATATGGTTTTTGGTTTGGTTTATGGATCCACATTTTATTTTATCTGGTTTATTCAGTTTATTTGGATAACCGAATAAACCATTTAACTTAATTAATTATTAAATAAAAATAATAATATTATAAACCATATACAATTTATTAGCCCAAAATAGTTATTTTTTATGCAGCCCGAAATACCAAATGTAAACCTAAAAACCAACTCAAACCCACTCATTTAAAAAAAATAGAACTTTAGACCTTCGGTATAGAAACGAGGGTTTAGGATTTCTACATTTTCTTGATACATTTAGCACGGGAGGTAGAGTGCTTGATACATTTAGGAGTTCTTTAAGTTCTCCAATTGTTGAAGCTTTAATTTGTTGTCAAGATTGACTTTTTCCAGATGGTGATGTTGTTAACGTGAAAGAGAACATTGAAGAGCATGATAAGTTCGAAGAATGTTATTGTTTTTCTTTTTGACCCGTTTCTCATTATTCTTTTAACATACATTATTTATATTATATTTACAAGTTTTAACAGCTAAACATCTATTGGTTTTCTTGTAGAAATGAAGGATTATGCGTGATTGGGGGAAAGGGTTATATATGCAGGTTCACTCGAGTTGGAGAAAGACTCATGTTTGAAGATTATTTATATTTTGTGCCATTAGACTTGTTAACTATTTATAGTTTCTATGATCTACGTTTTGAAGCTTTAACTTTGTGGTTGTGTCTACGACTACTTTATGGATGTGTTTGTTTTATTTCGCAATGAAACTTTCTTGTATTCATATATTGTTAGGTGTAAATTAGTTGCGATGTTCGGAAGTTGGAAAACAAACATAAATATAAATTAGGAAAAAAAGTACTTAGGTACAATTTGGTTAGATTTGGTTTCTAACCGAAAACCAAACCAAATTTAATTTGGTTTGGTTTGGATCGGTTTGCATATTCCTTATTTGGTTTGGTTTGGTTTTTGATTTGGGGTACAAAATTTTAAAAACCGAATAAATCGAACCGAATAAAACAAATAAACCATAAACCGAACCGATGAACACCCCTAAGTGTGAGATGTACATTGCGTAAACAACAAATAAAAAAACATGAGGTTAGAATTTAATTTTTGAACATTCGTTTTAGACGTAGTCGTCGCTAAATGATCATCGCAGAGAATTGAAGTTAAATAACTAGATAATAAGTTATGTTCTTTTTTTATAAGATCTTACTAGTTATTGACTAATTCAGTTAATAAAGAAACGTATAAAATCGTTGTTTTAAAATCAAGAAAAATATTGTAGAACATAAGTAAAGAATCTTGTTGGTGAACTTTTGCTGCATTGACAGCTTGATGACCTTTCAATATAAAGGTTATGGGTTCGCATCTAACTTGGAGCAAAAATTGCTCTTGGTTGAGCCAAGGGTCCTATCGTAGTGGGCTTCGAACGGTGGATTTTCTCTGGTATAGTGGTTGGCCGGGTTATCAGCGTTGTCTGCTTTCACGGGCATGGATAGCATTTTCCCATTAAGTTTACCCGGGTGATCATGCCTTTATTGGGCATTAAAGAATCTTAAAGTAAGGTTTAAATGTTTTTATTATATTCTTACTTGTAACAATAATGTTTAGTTACCCATCCTCATTATATAAAATGTTTTCAAAACTGGGTTGGACTTGTTGGTCAGATAGTGTCAGACTAAGTACTTTTAAACCGGCTTCAAGTGGATCAGCCGGTTACCGATTAGACCAGTTAAACTAGCAAGCTAGATCGATGTATTCACCAAATTTCAAAATTTAAATTTTTAGTTCTAAAATTTGTTTGCTAGTTTATTTAACATGGCTTCGTATGTGTGTATATAGAGAGGGGAGGGGGTTATTATAAAAAACATTTTTAACCTTTATAACTTTTGAAACCACTATACCACACGTGTCTTGAGACAAAGGGTGTTTGCGTTAATAGACATATTCGGTATGAGAGAGGGTAGTCATTGGAGGATGATCCTCTACCTCAGCGCCACGTCATAGTACTTGAAAGCTGCCCCTTCAAGGATGGAAGCAAGGAAATGAGTGATGACCCTACCACACCTAGTTAATTTTTTTTTAATTTTTGGCAATTTTTGACAAACGGACTCCACTTATTAATTCAATTTTCATTCAACCCACCTTTAATTTCCCCTGTTAAATCATTCCCCCAATTTAATTTTCCCCAATAATCACAAACCCAACCATGTGTCGGTCACAACACCACCCCATCTGCCCCATCGGAGCTCCACCCACAACCCTGTGTCACTTTCTCCGGCAACGGTGACGGTGACAGAGAAGATTCCGCCGTCACAGATCTGAGAAGATGATGAAGTTGAACAACAACAAACGATTTAAAGCAAAATCAACAAAGTTTGAAAGATTACGGTGATGAATTAGATCTGAGAAGATGATGAAGTTGAAGAATTAGATCTGAGAAGATGAACAAAGTTGAAGATGATTCAAACGGCTAGAATTTTTGTCTTGTAGTGTCCGTCTTCAACGTCTGGGAGGCGACGATTAGGACGACGACGTCCAGAACGGTATGGTGTTAAAGTCCGGCGACGGGCCAAGCCGAGCCCCACACCGAGTGGCCATATAGATCCGCATCATAATTACGCATGAATTACAATGTACATATAAATAGTTACGCACAAAATTAAGAAATCTAAATAAATAATTACACAACATAATTTTTTTTGAAAGTTAAACCTTTATTCACAACAGACAAACAACACAAACTGGAAACCAAATATATATACAGACCAAAACACCCAGCCAAATTACATCCTAACTACAGAAACTAAATCTACACCACTGATCCCAATCAAACTTCAGTTTAGACCTGCTTTTTATCCATAAGAAACCCATGGTACGTAACTCATCCAAGGTGCTTCTGATATCTATTCTGCTCGATTTAAATACCACTTCATTCTTGTGTTTCCATATAAGCCAACACCCAATTTTAATAATTACACAACATATATGTATACTAATGCACTCTTAGGTCATAATAATGCACAATTATTACACACGGTACAAAGATGTTTTTAGTCATTTTTTTTATATACAACTAAATATTGCAAGATTAAACTTAAGTTAAAGAAAAATTTATTTGAGTTGATCTATGGTGGAACGAGAAAAAAAGCGTAAGGTTGAGCTAACTTTTTTTTATTATTAGTTATTACTTCCTAACCATTAGAAAAAATAAGATTAAAGGTTCATATCACTTACGACACTTAGACTATGGTGTGAAGATGATTGGATTGGAGACATTGCTCGACACGTGACTGGTGTTGGCTTTACAAATTCACACCCAAAAAAGTGGGGAGTGGAAGAGGCGTGGCCAGGCCGGAGTTGGGATGCCACATGACACCTATTTTTTATATTAATCATAGAATTTAGTAAAGTAACTTTTAAAAAAAATAGTATTTTATTTTTATTAAATAACTACAATAAAAAATACATTACATAACCAATAAAAAAATCAATCATTTTCATCTTCATCTTCATTGGAGTCGAAACTAGGAAGTGTTGAAACATGTTCTACCAAATCAGCTCGAAGGTTTGAATTTATTTGTCTTGACTCGATTAGATATTGGTTTTGCGTTCTCTCTTCGTCACTAATGTTTTTGTTATTTGATTCGGGCTCCTCGTCATAATATTCAACGATTGCACGCCCTTCATCTTCTAAAATCATCATGTAGTGTAGAATAATGCACGCGTACATCACGTTTCTTATTTGATCTTTTTCATACAATTGACAAGGCATGCTCAAAATGTGCCACCTTATCTGCAAAATACCAAATGCTCAGTCGATGTCTTTGCGTGCCGCCGTCTAAACTTTGTTAAACTTTATTCTTTTAGGATCAAGGGTTTCATATCTTGAAAATGATTTCACGAAAACAACATACTCAGAGTAAATTCCATCAACAAGATAGTACCTATACTTGTATTCAACCCCATTTACAAAAAATGTTCCTTTCGGTCCAATACCATTTATTCGATCATTGAAAATGGGCGAGTGGCGTATAATGTTTATATCGTTATGTGAACCGGGCATACCAAAGAATGCATGCGAGATCCAAAGATCTTGTGATGCAACCACTTCAAGTATCATAGCCGACATTCCATGATATCCACTTGTGTGATAGCCTTGTGATGTGCCTAACATACAACATATAAATTATATCAAATATGGAGTAAAATCAACCCTTTTTCGGTACTAATATTTGAAAAAAACGTGTTTCTTTGTTCCTTTTTAATTTATAGGGTCAAAAGAGTTTAACGCACAAAAGGAGAAAAATAGCAGCAAAAACCAACATAAATACAATGAAGGAGGATTGACACAACTCGCCAAGCCCCCATCCACATCCAAACCAAGGAAATAACAAGATCAGAAGCTTTGGCACGGGGTCGTGCCCACCAGGCACGGGCCGTGCCCAGTGGAGAATCTATGCAGAAGAAAAAGACAACAACAAAAGACAAATCTGACAGAACAACACGGGGCTGTGCTAAGGCAACACGGGGCGTGGTCAACTTTAAGATTCACATAATCTGACATAGTACAACAAGTACTTTGGCCACAGGCCGTGCCGTTGACGCACGGGACCGTGTTAGTACTAGGTCTGACACTGCAGTTAATGTAGAGGAGAGAGATTGAAGGCCACGGGGCCGTGCCAGGTGGGCACGGGCCGTGTTGAGCGTCTGACTTCAGCTATAAATAGGGGTTCTTGGTTTCATTCCAATTCATCCCTTGGCAAACCACTTCTCTCACACTTGCTACCACTTCACCACCACTACAACACCCTCATCCACCACCATCATCCATCTTCCATCATTTAGAGTGTGTAGTAGTCTTGGGGATCCAAGATCGATCGTAAGAGTTTTTGTCAAACAAAGGCCATTCTTGGCTAAACTCTTAAATCACTTGGTGAAGACAAATCTTTTATGTATTACTTTTTGATTTCCAATCTTTGGCTCATTTTTATTTGGGTATGTATTAATGACTTTAATAACTAGTTTTTTTATATTGAAGGTGAATTTATTTAACCCTTCTTCATATGTTGTTGATTCACATATTCGTGTCTTTACGGTCTATATAAAGCGCGTTAACTACCTAAAAGGGGGGTTAGAAGGGTGGTTGGGTCATTCTATGTCTAGTTCAGTGCATAGATCCTGCGAGGACCTGGTTCAAGCTTAGTATTACTTCAAGGTTTAGGCGGTACTGTTCTCCCTAGAAGAAAGTAAGAAACCGCTTGAATCCCTTATCGATAAACTACTATTAAAACTTTAAACCAACCCTGCGAGGACTGTATCCCTGCTGACTCAGACCAAAGGGTTGAGGGTAACGCTTCCTGGAAGGGGGCCTACCACTTTTCGCATTGATAACTTACTTAATTATCTTTCAATAATCCGACCTTGTGGGACTTTATCTCTACTGACTCCGACCAATAGTGTCACACCCCAACTGATGGCGGAATCATCGGGATATGGCACTAAACGAATCAGATTGTTCAAGAGAATCCATAACAACAAATTTTGTGACAATATTTAACAAGTTTAATTTCCCAAACAATCAAATAAATATTTCAACAAAAGTCAAAACGGATTATAAGTTTCTCAAACAATTTAAAATCCGACAACTTAGATTTTTATGTGAGTTTCTAGGGATCCTATCCATTTGCTGCATATGATAATCATCAACCTATCACATACGTTAAAATAAAAGTCAATACAATAATGTAAAGGTGAGTACACAAGTTTAGCATAAGTATAGTAAGTAAAGCGTTTACGCATAACCATCATGTAACACGTAGAGAGGTGAATCAAGTAAGCTATCGACAATGGTACAAGCTAACCAACATGACTGCGAGGTGGGGGTATGCGTGATATGTGTTCACCGAAGTGAGCACGTAAAGTAAAGTACATATGAGATCCTTAACAACCCTTGAATAAACAGGTGCTGAGTCCAAACTATAGTACTATTGTTGCTAAGGTTGGTAGGGCAATTCATCACTGTATAAACATTGCATACAAACATTCAACGATTCACGTATAACATGTGAGAGCGATTAGTGTTTAAAAGAGTTTAAGCGTTGTGTGCGGCGTGTATTGATAGAGAACGTATGTAACACCCAAATGTGCGTTAAGCGAAAAAGGGTTCGAGTATACTCACAGTGCGTGTTTAGCAGTAGACACGGTCTGAAATGGAGTGGAGGGAGTGCCGGATCAGCCTGTGTACGGGGACAGAAGTGCATCAGTCTTCCAAAGTGCTGAAACGGTCGAGTTGAAGCGTCGAGTGGGAAATAGACTCTTGGTACGAAGGGAGTGCCTTCGTATAAAGGGAGTGCCTTCGTACGAAGGTAGTGTCTTCCTACATGTCGCTTGTTTCCGTGTCCAAAATCGAGTGTTGTCCGCGTCTTGCTTCGGTAAATCGAGTGTTCATCTCTCCAGTCTTAAGCTACTGATTAAACTTAGAGCCGGAGAGGTCTTTTGGGTGATTGAGTCACATGTGGAAATATGGGCTGGTTTGTATGAAGGGTGCCTTCGTACGAAGCCGGTGCTTCGTACAAGTCAGTCCAGGTTCGTACAAGTGACTGTTCAGTGTCTTTGAGCGTTCAGATCTATGTTTTCGCCTGAATCGGATGTGTTTTCGAGTCCTTTTCATGACGGTTTTGACACCACTTCGTCCCACTATTCACTGAACGAAATATATGTCGGTTTGGTCCGTTTTAGTGTGAAAATCGAGTTTAGAACAGTTTTTCCTTGGATTAAACACTTGGTGAGTGCGAAATCATTAGATCTCTAACTTGGGAAGCCAAAGCTAAGCCCAATACACTCGGTTAAATGCAAATCCATAACAAAATAAGAAGTTTTGATGAAAAAGATGAAGGTTTTTTAAAAATAAAGAAGTTTAGATGAAATTGGAAATAAACTCGAGAAAAATCATGATGGAAATCGTTGTGTTTTGTGTAAAAATAGGTGGTTTTTACATGGAAATCGAGAGGAGCAGGTTTGGGAGTGTTCTTGGAAGAAATGGCAGCAAGTGAGGAAGTGAGGAGTGAGCTAGGTATTTATAGAGAAAGCTGGGATCTCTGGACGAAGCTGTTGGCTTCGTACGAAGCTGCTGTCTTCGTACGACGGGACCAGTTTCATGTGAGAAACTCCCGTTTCGTGTGTCGGATGTTCGTTAGGTGCGTTTGGTTGCGTTAATTAGTTCGAGTACTTAAAATATTTTAACGAGGTATTAAGTATTACGTTGCGTTGCGTTTCAGTGTGATAAATCAAGTTGAGCGAGTGAGCGTTTAAGCGTTTTAAGCGAGTAACAGACACATATTACACATTTAACAATTAAATACACAAATATAGTTAATCATAGGAACGAAGGGTTAGCTTTCATATCACTCTCGAGTTCCCAAGTGAACTCGGCGCCGCGTTTGCCTTCCCATCTAACCTTCACTATGGGAATTTCTACTATGTCGAAGTTTCTTGGTCTCTCGATCCATGATTTCTACCGGCTTTTCCACAAAGTGCAGTGTCTCGTTTATTTGCAAGTCTTCAAGAGGCACATGAAGATTTTCCTCAGCTAGACACTTCTTGAGGTTTGAGATGTGGAAAGTCGGGTGTAAGTTGCTGAGTTCAATCGGTAATTCGAGTCAGTAGGAGACTTTACCAATTCTTTCCAGAATCTTAAAGGGGCCCACGTAACGTGGAGCTAGTTTCCCTTTCTTGCCGAATCGGATAACCCCTTTCCAAGGTGAAACCTTTAAGAGGACGTGATCTCCAACTTCGAACTCTAGGGGCTTGCGCCGTTTATCGGCGTAGCTCTTTTGACGACTCCGAGCTTTCAGGATATTGTCTCTTATTTGGAGAATCTTGTCTGTCGTTTCTTGTATTAACTCAGGACCGGTGATCTGTGCATCTTCGATCTCGTGCCAAACAATAGATGATCGACATTTTCTACCGTATAGTGCCTCAGAGGGTGCCATTTGTATACTAGTGTGATAACTTTTATTATACGAGAATTCTACTAAGGGTAAATGCGAATCTCAATTACCACCAAAATCTATAACACACGAACGAAGCATGTCTTCGAGGGTGCGGATCGTGCACTCAGTCTGACCGTCGGTCTGGGGATGGAATACAGTATTGAGGTTGAGAGTCATACCCAGAGCGGATTGGAATGTCTCCAAGAGACGTGAGGTAAAACGACCATCGCGGTCAGAGATGATGTCATGAGGCGTCCCGTGTCGACAAATGACTTCACCGGTATAGATACGTGCTAATCGTTCAACCTTAACGTCTTCTCGTATTGGAATGAAATGAGCAGATTTCGTAAGACGATCAACGATAACCCAAATGCTATCGTGACCAGAAGACGTTCGGGGAAGTTTTGTAATAAAATCCATGGTTATACTTTCCCATTTCCACATCGGGATTTCGGGTTGTTCGAGTAAACCAGAGGGTCGTTGATGTTCAGCCTTAACTTTCGAGCAAGTTAGGCATTTTCGAAACATACAGAGCGATATCCTTTTTCATGCCCGACCACCAATACCTAGAACAGAGGTCCTGGTACATCTTGTTGGCACCGAGATGAATGGAGTATCGAGATTTGTGAGCTTCATTCATAATTTCCCCCGGAGGTAATTGCGACTAGGGATTCAAATACGGTCGAGATAGTGAAAGATACCATTCGATTTATTCACCAATTGAGTTTCGGCACCACACTTCTTCATTTCCTCTTTCAAAGTATTCTCAATGAAGCATGTGTGCTGTGCGTCGCGAATTAATGCTTCGAGGTCGTTCTGGATTTGAACATTACGAATACTATGCACATAGCTTCGTCGACTGAGAGCATTGGCTACGACGTTTGCTTTGCTGGGATGGTAGCGTATTTCACAATCATAGTCATTGAGAAGTTCAACCCATCTGCGTTGGCGCATGTTCAGTTCTTTCTGGTTCAAGATATGTTGTACGCTCTTATGGTCGGTGAAGAACGTATACTTTGTACCATAAAGGTAGTGTCGCCATATCTTTAACGGAAAAACAACTGCACCGAGTTCGAGGTCCTGGGTAGTGTAGTTCTTCTGGTGGACTTTGAGTTGTCGAGACGCATATGCGATAACCTTGTCTCGTTGCATGAGAACACAATCAAGACCCATGTTAGAGGCATCGCAATAGACAACGAAATCGTCATTTCTGTCAGGAAGTGCGAATACAGGAGCGTTGCAAAGCATACGCTTGAGAGTTTGAAAGGCGCCCTCTTGTTCAGAACCCCAAACAAAAGGTTTGTCCTTATGAGTTAAGGCAATAAGAGGTACGACGATTTTAGAAAAGTCGGCGATGAATCGACGGTAATAACCCGCCAATCCGAGAAACGAACGGATTTCAGATGGAGTCTTCGGCATAATCCAACCCTTTACAGCTTCTATTTTCGCGGGATCGACGTGGATTCCTTGACTGTTAACGATATGACCGAGGAATTGAACTTCATCAAGCCAAAATTCACACTTGGAGAACTTGGCGTAGAGGCGATTTCCTTGAAGAAGTTCGAGAATTAAACGAAGATGTCGCACGTGTTCGGCTCTCGACTTCGAATAGATAAGGATATCATCAATAAACACAATGACGAAACAATCTAAAATGGCTCTGCACACACGGTTCATCAAATCCATGAAGACCGTGGGTGCGTTCGTGAGACCAAAAGGCATGACCACGAATTCATAATGGCCATAACGAGTATGAAAAGCGGTTTTCGGGATGTCTTGCTCTTGTACACGTAACTAGTGATAGCCAGAACGTAAATCAATCTTCGAGAAACACGTAGCGCCTTGGAGTTGATCGAATAAATCGTCGATTCGGGGTAGCGGGTAGCGGTTCTTGATAGTAAGGTTGTTAAGTTTCCTGTAATCGATGCACATTCGGAACGATCCATCCTTCTTTTTCATAAAAAGAATGGGTGCGCCCCAAGGTGATGTGCTCGGGCGTATAAAGCCTTTATCAAGCAATTCTTAAAGTTGGCTAGATAGCTCACGAATTTCGGATAGTGCAAGGCGATAAGGAGCTTTTACAATAGGTCTAGCACCAGGAATAAGATCAATACGAAAATCAATATCTCGAGCAGGGGGTAGACCAGGTAAATCATTGGGAAAAACTTTAGGAAAATCACATACAATAGGAACCTCTTTAACGGTTTTCTTCTCGTTCACCGGTACTATGATATGGGGTAGGAAAGCGATGTATTCCGTTCGTAAGTACGCACTCGCTTGAATACACGACATAAGCTTCAATTCTTTCGAGAGTACCTCACCATAAACATGTAATTGATCACCATTTGGAAGAGAGAAACAAATCATCTTATTGAAACAAACAACTTCGGCACGATTCTCACGAAGAAAATCCATACCTACTATGATGTCGAAGCTACCTAGTTGCATAGGTATGAGATTGATCAGGAAAACGTGATTGTTGAGTTCAAGAGTACAATCACGTAGAAAGGAGTTAACGGTAACGGTTCTTCCAGTGGCGACTTCTACATTGAATGTAGTTGGGAGTTTAGCGCATTCACATTTTAAAAGCTTATCGAATTTAATCGATACGAAACACTTATCGGCTCCAGTATCAAATAAGCATGATGCATAAATACCGTTGACAAGGAACGTACCATTGACAACATTGTTGTCATTCTGGGCCTGGCGGAGGTTGATGTTGAAAGTCCTTCTGCGTGCAGCTTGTGGTTGTTGTTGCTGCTGTTGCTGCGGTGGCTGTTGTTGCTGATGTGGTGATTGCTGCTGCAGCGGCTCTTGTTTCATAGCATGTTGCTGGCAGACATTGCTAAAGTGGTTGGGATCGCCATAAGTGTAGCAAGCACATGCATTAGCAACTGGTGCTGAAAGTGTTGGGTTGACCTGAGGAGTGCGAGGTTGAGCTGGCGGTGCTGCGAGAGCTTGAGGAGCTTGCTGACGAGGGCTTGTGCGGCAGTAAGCTGTGAAGTGCCCATAGATGTTGCAGTTGGCACAAAAATGACAATTAGCCCCAACTGGATGATGATAGGTGCAAGTAGGGCACAGTGGGTGGTTCCCAGTATACGCACGCTTAGCAGGCGGTGCGTTGGGAGTAGCAATCTGAGAAGAGTGGGAATTGAGCGGTGCTGCAGTAATCGCACAATTCTTGCTGGAGTTACTTCGCTTTCAACTCGGATGATTAGACTTGGGAGCTTGAGATGGCGTGGTCTCGGTGCTTGGTGTTGTAGTAGCTTGGTAGACACTCTTGGTCGGGACCTTGAAAGTTCCAGCCAAGACTCACTTGTCGTTGATTTCTGCGATGAGCTGATAGGTTTCCTCAATTGTTGTCGGCCTTGCTGCTTGAACAAATTCCGCGACACAATCGGGGAGAGCACGGATGTATTTCTTGATGGCTTTCTCAGGATTGTCCACTTGACTCGGACAAATGATGCTCAATTGCTTGAACCGGGCGGTGAGACCAGCGTTATCACCACTAACCTGCTATGTTCCAGAACTCGTTTTCCAGCTTTTGGACGTCGTGGGGAGGGCAACATTCCTTCATCATGAGCTCTTTTAGCTCCTCCCATGCGAGACCATATGCTGCATCATTTCTGCGCCTATTGCACTCGACGGTCCACCACCAGTCAAGTGCCCTTGACCGAAATACACCAGTGGCGTTGACAGTGCGGAGATTCTCGGGACATATGCTTTGTCAGAAAGTGACTTCGATCGACTCAAACCATTGAAACGTCTTACTAGGTCCATCTTCACCAGTAAATGTCATAGGACCGCAGGCCTTAACTGCTTGAAGCTGAACGGAGTTTTCGACGCTTCATTCTTAAAATCAACTGAAGAGGTGCTACTGACGGCCTGAATCTCACTAACGATTTGTGGGATCACCTTCGCCATTTCCTTGGCCACGAGAGATGCGATGCATTTGTCAGCATTGTTTCGCTGAATGCTTCGGCGAGTGTGAGATCCCATTGAAGCCATTAGGGAGTGGGAGTACCTCTACAGATGGTACATGAGGAATTAGACGAGATTCGATTATATTAGGTTTTGTTTAAAAGTTTTGCATTCCATTATACCGTATATTTTATTATTATTATTCACATACGGCACACAATCAGATAATCACGTAAGCACATAATCACACTGGCACATAATCATGTATACACATAATCACATAGGCACATAATCACGTATTTGCACGTATACACATAAGCACGTATTAGCACATATTTTGCACGCATTCACTTCTTTCTAAATTGCATGTAGCGCGTGTGAGATACGTGTGATATAGCATAGCATAAGCGAGTAACATAGTGTATGAGAGTAAAACCACGTATGAGGCTCGCATACTCTCAGGATCGTAAGGTAAATAAGACTTTTTAGTTTATTCACGATTAGTTAGCGTTTCAGATTGCGAGAGCTGTGCGAGTTGTGTGTACTTTCGTAAAGCGTGGAACGATAAATTGAGAAAATCGATAAAGCGTAAAAATCTCCAAATTTAAAGCACATAAACACAATAAACTCTAATGATGCGTAAAATTGGCAATTACAGGTTTAAAATAAATAGAGTGTCCTGGGTGTTGGGACATCGACCATCCAAAGTGATTCAACTATCCCCCAACAAGTTCGGGCATATGCTTTGGCCTAATAGACTATGCTCTCACCGTAATACGGTTAACGACATTCATCCTTCCAGTTACTATGTGCCCTGAGTCATTGGAATAGTCAAGACTTTGGTGAGATCTTTTAAAATCAGTTTAGAGAGTAGAACGGGTTATTAAGATGCGGGTTTCACCCCTAACTTAACAACTTCGCTCATAACTGTGGTAGTTCTTACCACAAGATAGAAATGGAGATTTCCGTTAGGATATGGATACCACTCCTAACTCAACGAAAGATTCTCGTGCTAAGAGTGAGTGACTTAATCGAGAGTTCTTGGTTTTCACACCTATTCTTGAAGCAATCACTTATTTGTGTTATAAGAGTGCCTTCAAGCCTTCAAACGTGTATATTGTGCTAGCCTTAGGAAAGGCAAATAAGAATTTAAACCTTAGGAAAGGTTGCCTTCGTACGAAGCATGTGGGTTCGTACGAAGGTGCATCATGTGGGTTCGTACGAACCAAGCAGGTTCATATAGAAAGGTCTGTTTTGGTACTTAGACTATAGACTAGGTCTGTTTTGCATGACTCGACCAAATTCCCTATAGTTATGGCTCTGATACCAATCTGTCACACCCCAACCGATGGCGGAATCATCGGGATGTGGCACTAAGCGAATCAGATTGTTCAAGAGAATCCATAATGACAAATTTTGTGATAATATTTAAAAAGTTTAATTTCCCATACAATCAAACAAATATTTCAACAAAAGTCAAAACGGATTACAAGTTTCTCAAACAATTCAAAATCCGACAACTTAGATTTTTATGTGAGTTTCTAGGGATCCTATCCATTTGCAGCATATAATAATCATCAACCTGTCACATACGTTAAAATAAAGGTCAATACAATAATGTAAAGGTGAGTACACAAGTTTAGCATAAGTATAGTAAGCTATCGACAATGATGCAAGCTAACCAACATGACTGCGAGGTGGAGTATGCGTGATACGTGTTCACCGAAGTGAGCACGTAAAGTAATAATATGATATCCTTAACAACCCCTGAATAAACAGGTGCTGAGTCCAAACTATAGTACTATCGTTGCTAAGGGTGGTAGGGCAAGTCATCACTGTATAAACATAGCATACAAACATTCAATGATTCACGTATAACATGCGAGAGCAGTTAGCGTTTAAAAGAGTTTAAACGTTGTGTGTGGCGTGTTTTGATAGAGAACGTATGTAAATCCCAAAAGTGCGTTAAGAGAAAAAGGGTTCGAGTATACTAACAGTGCGTATTTAGCAGTAAACACGGTCTGAAATGGAGTGGAGGGAGCGCCGGATTAGCCTGCGTACGGGGACAGAAGTGCATCAGTCTTCCAAAGTGCTGAAAGGGTCGAGTTGAAGTGTCGACTGGGAAACAGACTCTTGGTACGAAGGGAGTGCCTTCGTACGAAGATAGTGTCTTCGTACGTGTCACTTGCTTCTGTGTCCAAAATCGAGTGTTCTCCGCGTCTTGCTTCAGGAAATCGAGTGTTCATCCCCCCAGTCTTAAGCTACTGATTAAACTTAGAGCCGGAGAGGTCTTTTGGGCGATTGAGTCACATGTGGAAACATGGGCTGGTTTTTACGAAGGGTGCCTTCGTACGAAGGTAGTGCCTTCGTACAAAGCCGGTGCTTCGTACAAGTCAGTCCAGGTTCGTACAAACGACTGTTCAGCGTCTTTGAGCGTTCGGATCTGTGTTTTCGCCTGAATCAGATGTGTTTTCGAGTCCTTTTCATGACGGTTTCGACACCATTTCGTCCCACTATTCAATGAACAAAATATATGTCGGTTTTGGTCCGTTTTAGTGTGAAAATCGTGTTTAGAACATTTTTTCCTTGGATTAAACACTTGGTGAGTGCGAAATCATCAGATCTCTAATTTGGGAAGCCAATGCTAAGCCCAATACACCCAGTTAAATGTAAATCCGTAACAAAATCAGAAGTTTTGTTGAAAAGATGAAGGTTTTTGTAAAAAGAAAGAAGTTTAGATGAAATCGGAGATAAATTCATGAAAAATCAAGGTGGAAATCGTTGTGTTTTGTGTAAAAATAGGTGGTTTTTACCTGGAAATCGAGAGGAGCAGGTTTGGGAGTGTTCTTGGAAGAAATGGCAGCAAGTGAGGAAGTGGAGTGAGCTAGGTATTTATAGAGAGAGTTGGGAGTTCTGGACGAAGCGGTTGGCTTCGTACGAAGCTGGTGGCTTCGTACGAAGGGACCAGATTCATGTGAGAAACTCCCGTTTCACGTGTCGGATGTTCGTTAGTTGCGTTAATTAGTTTGAGTACTAAAAGTATTTTAACGAGGTATTAAGTATTGCATTGCGTTGCATTTCAGTGTGATAAAGCGAGTCGAGCGAGTTAGCGTTTGAGCGTTTTAAGCGAGTAACAGACACATATAACACACTTAACAATTAAAGACACAAATAACAAATAATATAAGTAAATCCGCGTTTTGAGTTCGTGTTGAGTTGCGTTGCGTTGCGTTGCGTTGCGTTGCGTTGCGATGAGCGTTCAAGTAATAAGTGTTTAAATGAAATCAATAAGGGATATAAAATGCGTTTTAAAAATATAGTTAATCATAGGAACCAAGGGTTAATCATCGAATCTCGGAATACAAGCGTTTACGAATGAATCAACGATAACAGTAGGAACAACCGAAAGTCGGGTTGTTACAAATAGGTTGAGGGTAAAGCTGCCTGGAAGGGGGCCTACTACTATAACTTAAAGATAATCTCTTAAAATGCCCAAAGTGCGGAAATTATTAAAAGGATACATAAAAGAGGAGTTGGAACCAAGTGATTCCTTTTTGTCTATTTGATTTTCCTTATATTTTATTTTTTAGTTTATCTTTTTATAACTTTAAAAACCTTTTTATGAAAATTTGGTTAGATTAGACGTTAACGATAAGCCGATATTAAAAGCTCTTGTGTCCTTGGACGACCTCGATATCTTTCCATCACTATACTACGTCCGCGATGGGTGCACTTGCCCTAACGTGTGTGTAGAGTGATAGTAGTATATCGTGTTTTATAAGTTTAAAACTTAAATTTGCGAGTAAAAAAGCTTAAATATATCTAAAAAAATATATACTCACGCCCACACGTTAAGTTTTTTGCGCCGTTGCCGGTGACATAAGGATTTTAAGAAAGCTTAAAATTAGTGGCCTAATCAAATTCTAAACATTTTTCAAAACTGCGCGCTCGTTTTCAAAACTTTTTTCTTCTTACAGTAGGTTTAACACAGGGCCGTGTTACTAGGACACGCTCCCGTGCTACAAATTTCCCTCAAAACTTTTTCAAACGCCCAGATACAGACCTGCCCACGGGGCCATGCCAGTTCAGCACATGGCCATGGTCAACGTTCTGTTAAATTTTAATCTTCGTTTTTCTGATCCCGAGGCTCGTTATTCTTCTGGGTATCTTCCAATACAATTGATTACTACTCAGAAAACTACACCTACTACATTGAGAATGATTATGAGGAACCTTATTGTACCATTTGCGGTGAATCCCATTCGGTACAACATTGTTACCTTTTAAACCATCAACCTCATACACCACTTACGAAGAACCAAGGTTTGAGCTCCTAAAGTCAAACTTTGACTGGGATGCCAATCCATTTGAAACCTATGACAGGCCACCAACACTCAATCCTGAAGCCGAAAACCTAATACAAAGTCTCAAAATCTATAACTCTTAATCAAGAGATCTCGAGAAAAGGAAGAGCCCATTTGTACTAAAGAGGTAATAATCGAAGAGCAAAAAATAGAAGAGCAACAAAATGAAAAACTCATGCATGAACCAAACCAAGAAGAACGCAAGTCTAAAACTAACGACTTTAAAATAGAACAAAATTTTCAAGAAATTCACATTTTACAACCCTCTTTTGAAAATCATTGTTTGGTATCTTCTCATGCCAAGTTTTTAAAAGAGTTAAACACTACTACTAAAATCGAAGAGTTAGTTAGCATCACATTAACAAATGATCAAACTTCGCTAATAAAAGATGAATACCATTAACTAAATATAAAACCAGTACCATGTTTTTTTCAAAACATCTTTGTTAGTACGCGCTAATTGATAAAGATCTTTGGGTTAACTTAATGCCAAACTATATTTTCGAAAAATTGGGCACTAGTGATTTTTCTCCTCTTAAACTTCCTATTTTTCTCTCTAACCTAAAAACAATTAACGGCATGGGAATGGTTGAGGATGTCTTAATTCAAACAAGCCAAGCGGTAGTACCAACCGACTTTATCATCCTAAACGATACCCCCTAATGTTGGGACAACCGTTTCTAGAATCCCATCAAACCTTGACCAAACAGAAGCAAAACAACCTACCACTTCAATTAGGAGCCGACAAAAGGTGTCAATCTCGACCAATCAATGAAATACCCAATTTGCAATGACGACCCCCTAATTGAAGATGAAGCAGAGCCACCCGATACATAAGAAGTAGAGGAACAATTCGTCGAAGAGGTAGACGCCATCGAACAAACATTTTCGGCTATCGATTTTAATAAAGAAGAAAATAAGCGGTCTCTTGAAGACCCACCGCCACTTGAACTCAAGGAACTATCAAAAGGTCCAGAAGACGCATTTTTGGACGAACATGGTAAGCTCCCCGTCATTATTTCATCTAAACAAACACTTTTTGAAAAAAGAAAAATTAATAAAACTTTTGAAAAAACATAAAAACGCGATCACATGGAGGCTCATGGATATCAAAGGCATCAATCCTTCAATGTGCACACACAAAATTTTAATGGAAGATGACTATAATGTGACAACTGTCAAAAATTCAGGTATCCGTACAATTAATTAACCATGATTAGTGCTTAATGACTGTGCAGAATTACAATTAACTGCTTACTAATTATTGCCATATGCAAACATGTGCATCACATATTGCTTGATGTCATATCATTATTGCATGATAGCTTATTGACTCAAATGATGCACGAAACATAGTTAGCACAGTTATCTGACAAATCAGGAAAATGCTGACAGAACTCAGCACATAGACAGACACTGCATTGAGACACAGAATGAGCCAGAAATTAAGTACCACACTAGTATAGTGTGTAGGAAAGTAAGGATCATAAAACTGCCTTTCTAGTGATAGTTTAAGTGTCGGAAAGTGCCTAAAACTCACAAAAGGTGCCGAATTCAGCAAAATTCAGCAAAAATCAGCATTTAAACAATCTGATATAATGCAGAAATATGGTTAAATGGTCCTGAATGCTTTCCTAAGTGTCGGGAATCAAAAGTGTCACAAAAGGTAACATAAAGCACACTAAACTGCAAAGTTTAGCACCTTAACAAACCGGTAACCAACCGAACAACCGGACACTACCCGAAACATCAAATTTACTCTAGAAGCACTGTTTTAACATTACCAAGCTAGTTATGGTCCCCGAACATCATAACATCCCATACAAATACCTAACAACTAAAACACTTAACTTATACTTGAAATTTAACTAGAAACTAATCAACTTAGTTCAAGCCTAATCTAGACCCCCCCATGTCTACGGCCCCAACAAGGGACCCACTTGGTTGATTTTGTTTCAATATTAATTGGATATGCACATGCTTTACTAAACATAGAAACCAAGGGTTAGAAGGTGAATATGGTTTATAAATAAACATGTAAGATCATGAGCTCATTTCTCACACACTCAAAACACACACTCATTCTTCCTTTCCCCTTGGAGCCCTCGGTCGAACTCAACCACAAACACACTCACCTTCATTCCTCCTTTCTCATACAATCCAAGCTCATACAAAGGTGTTAGAGATCATACAAAGAAGCTAGGAGCTTACGGAAGTGCAATGACCTTCTCTATTTGCTTTTACCCACTTGTTTTCTTCACTTGATCATCCCTAGCCTTGTGCTAGTGGTAAGAACCTTGATCTTGCTAGTTTACTTCTATTTTAAGTGGTTAAAAGAAGAATCATACTCATAATCTTGAAGAACACTAAGAATCACAAGATGAAACTTGAACATAAGCATGATTAATGAAGAAAGTAAGTTGTTTATGAGTTGTTATGCTTGATGATTGTTGATTGTTTATGAAAATGATGTTGATCATCATATGATCTTGCTAGATCATGATTAAAAACATAATCTAGCAAGATGAGAGAATGAAAATGTTGTAGGATGATAGATCATCCACACATGAAGCTTGAACTTGAAAGAAGAAAATGTTTTCTTGAAGAATAATGATCAAAGTGAGTAGTAATACTTGTAGATCTAAAGAATTATGGATGATTTCTAAAGAAACCAAGTTAAAAATTTAAGTTTTACTAAATCTTGGTTCTTACATAAACAAACCTTATTTTTGGTGGTTAAATAAGTGTAGAAACACTTGTGAAACAAGATGAATTCATAAGGAAACATTTTTAGAAAACATGATCATAAGTTGTAAAGATCAATCTGCTTTAAAATAAAGCTTTTAAAGAATCAAACACACTTTAAAGGATAACAAGGCTTACTAAAAACACTAGTAAGTTACTACAAATTTTTGTGAAATTTCAAGTTCATGAAGTATTAGATTATACTTGTTTTTGGAAAAATTGGTAAGTAAAGGTTGTTTATTATTGATTGTGAATTGATTGTGATGATTTTTACAAAAGAAAATGATATGCTTGAAAGCATGGAAACCTCCATTTTTAGGGGAAACTATGGCAAAATTTTCTAAAAATTTAAACACTTTAGAAAAATATTTATAAACATGCACTTACAAGTGTATTTTCAATCATAAATTGATACATAAACTTTGCCATAATTTTTGGTCACACAAATATAAATATTGGAGGTTGGTTTTTATAAATAAAAGTGACTAAATATGTATTTAGAAGACACCATGTGTGTGATTATTTGTATATTTTGTGTATTAGTTATATTATTTTAGGACATGAAATAATATAACACATCAAAATACCAAGGATTACAATCCAAAATATTACCAAAATTCCAAGAATATGAATATACAAGTTATACACAAAATATTGGTGGAAATCAAACTATGGAATAAAACTTACAAAATATTCCGGAAAATCTATTCACAAGCATATTTTGGTAAATAATATTTTGGACACCAAGAGATAAAATATGACTTTTATGATTATTACAAGAATATATCATATTTTGACAAAGGAAAATATATTATTTTTGGGCAAGTATAAATATATATTTTTCTTGGAATTATTAGAAGATGTAATATTTTTGGGAGAAAATATACATTTCTTAAACAAACATGAAATACAATATTTTGGGATGAAAGATATATTTTCTCAAAATAAATATGAAATATATCATTTTTGGATGAAAAATGAGTTTATATATATATATATTTTCAAAGTTAGGCATAAAAATATATTATTTTTGAAACTTATGAGAAAATACAAACATTTTTGCTGAAAGAAAAATTATAAATAATTTTTCTAAATAATTTTTATTACAATATATATTTTGGAAATGTATATTGGTGGACTTTTATTAAAGATAATATTTCGGAAAGATTAATACGAAATTAAGTATAAGAATACTTAATGAATACAATAAAAATACGTATTCTCATCCGTACAAATACACACCGAAATACTACCCTAATACATGGCAAGAATAAACAAGTATAAGAATGCAAATACAAATACACCCATCCTTGGGAAGGATATACAAGTATAAATACTTGGGAGGTATAAAGTTAAAATAATTGTTTTAACAATTATTCCAAAATTTAATAAATATAATTTAAGTTAAAATATTAATTATTTTAACAAATAATTATATAACTTGGAATAATATCGAGGACACAAAAGAAACGTAACTCAAAGACATTAATACTAAGTCAAGGCACGACCCGCTCGTCTAATAGATCATAGTACATTGTAGGTAGTCGTGTTTACCCGAAGGAGCTTGAGTTACGTTTGTTGAAGAAGCAAAACTGTGAGTTCATGTCTCCCTTTTCTTTAAACTGTTTTGTTTTATAACTTCGGGAGTGAAGTACATGTTACAAAATGATTACAAACAATTACAATTGGTAAGGTTAGCTTTGGAAAGTACAGTAGATCATGTGAATGGGTAGGCGCACTCCTAAGACCATTAATCCTCGTGTTAGGACCGAGGGGCATGAGTGATAGATCTATTTGGGTGTAGCGAGCCCACACCCATGTGGACCGGGGTTTGGCCTATGAGGTGACTATGTCTTACAGCCCGAGGCCCGGTACAAAATCTGCTAGGTTTGAGCCTTCCTACGCCGTTGCACGCATGTTAATGGCCTTGCAAACCATTAATCGATCTGTTTCCTTGTTTTGCTTTCATACCGGGATTTACAAAACATACATACATACAATGATATCAAAGGTTTATTCATACACATAAACAAACACATGGACTCGCTCAACTTTTGTTCATGTTTTTAAAACTACATGTATTTCAGGGAATTAAAAGTGGATCTGGCGGGCGTTGGATGTTTCAAGTTGCGATGAGAATAAATGATGTCATCCGTTGTCTTAGGGTTTGGTTAGCGTGTCTTAATCCTGGACGAGACACATCTACCAAAGCCTGATTTTATTTAGAGTCTTTTGCTGAGTCCTTCTGGAACTCTAAACAATTCGTATGGTTTGTAAAATTTGAATTTGAAGTCTGTGTTTAAACAATGGTGTTTGTGATGTTTTTAAACTTAATTAATGGATGACCATCTATGGTTTTTATCATATAGTTGTTGTTATGTTTGAATGCAATGATATTAAGCAAGTCACATATAATCACGCTTCCGCAAAAGACAGGGTGTGACAGTTTGGTACCAGAGCTTCGATTGTAGCGAACTAGGATTCTTTTCATTGCATACACAAAATGCCCAGATCCAGGAAAACAAACATTTTTACAAACAAAAAGACACGAAACACATTTCAAGGTTTGTGTTTGTGGTTCAGTCTGAGAGACTGGGTGGTACAGTCTGAGAGACTGGGAGGTTTAGTCTGGGAGTCTAGAAGGTTTAGTCTGGGAGACTAGGTGGTTTAGTCTGGGAGACTAGGTAGTTCAGTCTGGGAGACTAGATGGTTTAGTCTGGGAGACTAGGAAGGATACATGATTACATGATTACCTTGTCATTGATTACATGCTTAATGTTAGTAGTTAATATATGTGCATATGTGGTGATTATTATGTTACAGATACCATGTCATCATCCGAGAGTGGATTGTCCGATATTGATGACCCCATGGCTATTGGCTCGGGGGCAAGTGAGCCAGAGATCTTTACTTCTGATACCAAGAGTGACCCCGCAGATGATGTCCGACGATGATGACGACTTTCAGCCCTTTGCGCTGCCCGATTTCGGAGATGATTTACCGATTGCTGATGGTATCCCGGAGGAGGATCCATTTGTTATTCCCATTCCTGTGCACGATCATCTTATCATCGGTCACCCCGATGGTGAGCATGTCGTGGCACCGATCCTCGCTCTTATTCCTTTAGTGGTTATTCCTCCTGAGGATTGGCCATTCGATGATCTTTTTGACGATGAGATTGATTTGTTTGTCGATGGTCCCCCTGATGATGCTCATGGCGATGGAGAGCTCGATGTGGACGTTGTTGATATTCCACTTCTGGGAATTCCTGTTATCGAGATTTCTTCTGATTCTAGCTTACACTCTGTCCCAGATTCCTTTGAGTCTGTGACATCTTCCGCCTTACAGGCAGTTGGTTTGCGACATTACGCCACTGATACTGACGACGATACAGCCATGTCAGCTGCACCGTTTCCTCCACATGACATTGAGCCTGGACTTGAGCTTGATTTTATCCCTGTTGATCAGCCTGTTGATGCACCCGCTAATCCTGAGCCGATACCTGCTCCTGAGCATTTGCCTGATCATGACCCTGTTCCACTTGGCATACCTGACATTGCATCACTTATTCCCGACCCAGTTCCCGCACCTATAAGCCCTCCTCTGATTGAGCCATTCATTCATCCACCCGCACCCGCTGATGTTACTCCTCATCCTCCTGTAGAGTCCGATGTCCATCGTACTGACTTACCTACCGTCTACCTTCAGGACATCCCTGCACCCCGTCCAGGGGAATGCACTTCTAGCCAGCAGCCTAGCCATGACCCTCATGTATCAGTAGCTTTCCCTCACATGCCTCAGTCTGCACCTTTCGCTCATTTTACTTCTTTACCACTTGATGAGCCACTTAGATGGTTCCCACCTTACACCATGCCGATTTCTGATCCCTACCATCCCTCACATTTTACTGGTTATACACGGGGTGAGTTACTTCTATCATTGCAGCTCCAGTATGAGATCATGAGTCGCGGGATTTTAGAGTTTGAGATAATACATTTACCTATGCCATGTCCGTGTCAGCCTGCATTTGTTCCTCGTTCATCACCATCCCCATTCTCACATCCTCCTGCACCGCTTACTCCATTTCCTGATTTGATACTCGATTTCTCACTGTTGAGCAGCAGATCAGTTATCTGTTGCGTCATGTTTATGATCTTGAGGAGGAGCTAGCGCATGTGCGCAGCTTACTTTTTGTTCCTCCACCACCTCCTCCACCACCATCAGCATAGCCGGTTTTTGGTTTTATGTAGGTAGCTTGCTTTTGATGAGAGCACCGCTATTAAGCTGAGCTAGTGAAGCCTTTTGGAGATCACCTTTTTGATTATATGACTGTTGTAGACTGATAGACATTTTGGACAAGGGTAGTGTGACCCTGTGTTCCCTTTTGATATGATACTTTGTAAAACATGTAACAATATGCGTGGTCGATGATTAATGGAAAGCTCAACCGTAATGTTCTCATTAAATACGTTGTTAATTTACATGGTTGTAAATGATTGTGATGTTATATGATTGCTGCTATGATAATTACTTACATACCTACGTATATACACTCCTAGGTCTTACTTGTATAATAGATGCTTATGTGCTTGAATCTTCATTAAGACCTGACCTATACAATCTTCTTTATAGAAGATGCCTCCTCGAAGGAACAATCAATTGCCCACAACAGAGGCAGAACTGCATGAACGGATTTCACAAGCAATCGTACAACATGAGGCCTTACGCTCCGAACACAGCGGAGGTACCTCAGGAAATAACCCACCTCACGGTAATGTTTAAGTCACTTAAGACACATTACGATATGTTTGGACATTCCATGTGCGTTTGCTAATGCTTTATGTGAATGATGTTGCTTGTACAGGCTGTACTTACAAGCAGTTCCTTGACTGCAAGCCTCTGAATTTTGACGGCACTGGAGGTGCTGTAGCCTTTGTAAGATGGGCTGAGAAGACAGACTCTGTGCTATGAATGAGCAAGTGTGCGCCTGAGCACCAGGTCACTTACATTTCTGGACTATTCCTAGACGGAGCTCTATCCTGGTGGAACCTTCAGGTTCAGACTCTAGGTGAGGAAGCAGCATATGGTATGACCAGGGATGAGATGAAAGAACTGATGCGCAAGAAGTACTGCTCGAGAGCTGAGATTCAGAAGTTGGAAACTGAGTTCTGGAATCTGAAGATGGATGGACCTAAGAATGCTGAATATGTGCAGAGATTCCATGACCTGTCTCGTGTTGTCCCCTACATGGTAGAACCGAAATTCAAGCGAGTTGAACGCTTCATCAGGGGATTGGCACCCCAAATTATGAGCATGGTGACTACTTCGAAGCCTCCAACGATCACTGAGGCCATTGATTTGAGCGTGGCATTGACTAAAGAAGACATTAGGCTGAACAAGTTTTTGGTTTCTGAAGGAAAGAAGAAGGATACTCATGTTGAGTCATCATGAGAGAACAAAAGGAAGTTCTCCAATTTCAAGAAGGGTACCCAAGGAAACAACAGTGGTAATAAGAAGAGAGATGTGAATCCACCAGCCGAGGTTAAGATTGGTGCTGCTACTTCTGGTGCTGAGGTTAGAGGAAAAGGATATATGGGCACCCTACCTAAATGTGATGTGTGTCAGTTTCATCACACTGGACGATGCAGAGCTGGAAAGTGTGAAACGTGCGGAAAAGTTGGCCATGCCAAAGAGACATGCTGGTATGGTGCCGGTCGTGGGAATAATGGTCAGAGAGGAAATGGTAATGGCAACGGAAACCATTATGGCAACGGTTATGGGAACAGAAGCCAAGGTGGAAACAATAATCCAGGAGGTAATGGTAATCGTGGTGGTTCTGGAAACCAAGCTGGTAATGGAAACCACAACCAAAAAAACAACCAAGGTGGTACTGGAAACAAGCAAGGATGCTTTAGTTGCGGAGATGTCGGGCATTTCAAGCGAGATTACCCAAAGAACAATCAAGCCCAAGGAAGAGTCTTCAACATTGGAGCTAGGGAAGCTCGCCAGGATCCGAACGTAGTTACGGGTACGTTCCCTATCAACCAACACTTTGCATCTGTACTATTTGATACTGGTGCCGATTATAGCTTCGTATCCCTAGAATTTAAGGATATACTTGGGTTAGTTGCCAGTAAGTTAGAAATTCCATACTCAATAGAGCTAGCTAATGGAAAGCTAGTAGAGGGAAACGAAGTAATTAGAGACTGTGTAATAGAGCTCGGAGAGCATGAGTTTACGCTTGATCTTCTGCCAGTCGAGTTGGGAAGTTTTGACATGGTAGTTGGAATGGATTGGTTATCAAGTAACTGAGCTGAGATCGTATGTCATGAGAAGATCATCCGAATGCCAATGATGAATGAAGAGGCGATCGTGATTCATGGAGAGAAGCAGGATGCACCTCTAAGGATTATTAGCTGTTTGAAGGCCCGAAAGTTTTTACAGAAAGGATGTGTTGCCTTTTTGGCTCACATTATGGATAAAGAAGCCGAATAGCCAAAGCTGGAAAATATCCCTGTGGTAAGGGAATATCATGAAGTCTTCCACGAAGACTTGCCAGGATTGCCGCCCCAACGACTAGTCGAATTCCATATTGACTTGGTTATAGACGCCGCGCCTGTAGCCAAGGCACCTTATCAACTTGCGCCTTCCGAGATGCAAGAGTTGTCGACGCAACTTCAGGAACTTTTGGACAAGGGATTTATTTGACCAAGCTTCTCGCCTTGGGAAGCTCTAGTTCTGTTTGTCAAGAAGAAGGACGGTAGTTTCCGTATGTGTATTGACTATCGAGAGTTGAACAAGTTGACCATCAAGAATCGGTATCCCTTGCCGAGGATTGATGATTTATTCGATCAACTTCAAGGTTCAAGGTACTACTCCAAGATCGATCTTCAATCAGGTTATCACCAGCTGAGGATTCAAGAAGAGGGTATACCAAATACTGCCTTTAGAACTCGTTATGGACATTACGAGTTTCTAGTAATGCCGTTTGTTTTGACAAACGCGCCGACAATATTTATGGATCTAATGAACCGAGTTTGCAAGCCATATCTCGATAAATTCTTGATTGTATTTATCGATGATATTTTGATCTACTCAAGGACGAAGGAAGAGCATGAGCAATACCTTAGAGTTATTTTAGAGCTGCTCAAAAAGGAGAAACTGTACGCAAAGTTCTCGAAGTGCGAGTTCTGCTTGCGTGAGGTACAATTCCTTGGTCATGTAGTGAATGAAGATGGAATCCATGTGGATCCCACCAAGATCGAGGCGATTAAGAATTGGGAAACTCCAAAGACGCCAACCGAGATCCGTCAGTTTCTAGGTTTAGCAGGGTATTATCGCTAATTCATTGAAGATTTTTCGAAAATGGCTCAACCGCTGACCTCCCTTACTGAAAAGGATAAGAAGTATGAATGGGGAGATAAACAAGAAGAAGCTTTTCAGTTGCTCAAGAACAAGCTTTGCGATGCACCTATTTTATCCCTACCCGAAGGCACCGATGACTTCGTGGTATACTGTAACGCCTCGCGTCAGGGATTCGGTTGTGTGCTGATGCAGCAACAGAAGGTTATCGTTTATGCTTCGCGCCAGTTGAAAGTTCATGAGAAGAACTACACTACACACGACTTGGAGTTAGGTGTAGTGGTGTTTGCTTTGAAGATCTGGCGACATTATTTGTATGGCATCCGATGCACAATCTTTACAGATCATAAGAGCCTTCAGCACATATTCGATCAGAAAGAGCTTAATATGAGACAGCGGAGATGGGCAGAGCTGTTAAATGATTATGATTGCGAAATCAAATATCACCCAGGAAAGGCGAATGTGGTGGCAGATGCCTTGAGTCGAAAAGAGAGGATTAAGCCCATAAGGGTTAGGGCTTTGGAAATGATCATTCAAACAGACCTCTCGTTGCGTATTCGTGCTGCACAAAGAGAAGCTCTCAAGAAGGAAAACTTGAAGGATGAATATCTCCGTGGGATGGAGAAAAATCTGGTACCCAATGAGGAAGGAACCTTGTGTTTCATGGGACGAATTTGGGTTCCCCTCTTTGGAGGTCTTAGAGATGTGATCTTTGATGAAGCTCATAAATCAAGGTACTCGATCCACCCAGGATCTGATAAGATGTACCAAGATTTGAAGGATTTCTACTGATGGCCGAGATTGAAGGGTGATGTTGCAACTTATGTTGGAAAATGTTTAACTTGCACCAAGGTGAAGGCCGAGTATCAGAAGCCTTCAGGTCTCCTACAATAACCTGAGATACCCATGTGGAAGTGGGAGCAGATCTCGATGTATTTTATAACAAAGTTGCCAAAGACACCCAGAGGTCATGATACGATTTGGGTAATCGTAGACCGTCTGACAAAGTCTGCGCACTTTCTGCCAATCAGAGAGAAGGATAACACAGGTAAGCTAGCTGAGCTATAGCTAAGGGAGATAGTTGCACGTCATGGAGTGCCTATCTCGATTATATCTGATAGAGACGGGAGATTTGTGTCAAGGATTTGGCAATCTTTCCAAGAAGCGTTTGGTTCACAGTTCAATTTGAGCACCGCATTTCATCCACAGACGGATGACCAAAGTAAGAGAATGATTCAGACACTTGAAGATATGTTACGAGCTTGCGTAATGGACTTGGGTGGTAGTTGGGATACTCACCTGCCTTTGGTTGAGTTTTCCTATAACAACAGCTACCATACAAGCATACAAGCTGCACCGTTCGAAGCTCTCTATGGACGAAAGTGTCGATCACCGTTATGCTGGGCATATGCTGGTGATAGACAGCTGGTTGGTCCCGAATTGGTCCAAGAGACGACAGATAAGTTCATACAGATCCGAGAGCGCATTAAGGCGGCTCGTGATCGACAAAAGAGCTATGTGGACCAAAGAAGGAAACTTTTGGAATTCGAAGTGGGAGATATGGTTTTGTTAAAAGTTTCACCTTGGAAAGGTGTGGCACGCTTTGGGAAGCGTGGAAAATTAAACCCATGATTTATCGGACCATTGAAAATACTGGAGAGGATTGGTCCTGTAGCATACAAGTTGGAACTACTAGCGGAACTTAATGGTGTTCATGATACATTCCATGTATCTAATCTGAAGAAGAGTCCAACTCAAGAAACAGTGATCATACTTGCTGATGAAGTTCACATTGACGACCCACTCCACTTCACCGAAGAACCTGTTGAGGTTACTGATTGGAAAGTTAACAAGACTCGGAGGAGTAGTGTTAAGCTTGTCAAGGTTAGATGGAATGCATGTCACGGCCCAGAGTTTACTTGGGAGCGTGAGGACCGCATGAAAGCTAAGTACCCACATTTATTCCCTAACGGCTAACACGCCTACAGCTAGTAGTAGAGCTTAAAATTTCGGGACGAAATTTTCTTAACAGGGGGAAAATGTGACAACTGTCAAAAATTCAGGTATCCGTATAATTAATTAACCATGATTAGTCCTTAATGACTGTGCTGAATTACAATTAACTGCTTACTAATTATTGCCATATGCAAACATGTGCATCACATATTGCTTGATGTCATATCATTATTGCATGATAGCTTATTGACTCAAATGATGCACGAAACAAAGTTAGCACAGTTATCTGACAAATCAGGAAAATGCTGACAAAACTCAGCACATAGACAGACAGTGCACTGAGACACCGAATGAGCCAGAAACTAAGTACCACACTAGTATAGTGTGTAGGCAAGTAAGGATCATAAAACTGCCTTTCTAGTGATTGTCTAAGTGCCGAAAAGTGCCTAAAACTCACAAAAGGTGCTGAATTGAGAAAATTCAGCAAAAATCAGCATTTAAACAATCTGATATAATGCAGAAATATGGTTAAATGGTCCTGAATGCTTTCCTAAGTGTCGGGAATCAAAAGTGTCACAAAAGGTAACATAATGCACACTAAACTGCAAAGTTTAGCACCTTAACAAACCGGTAACCAACCGAACACTACCCGAAACATCAAATTTACACTAGAAGCACTGTTTTAACATTACCAAGCTAGTTATGGTCCCCGAACATCATAACACCCCATACAAATGCCAAACAACTAAAACACTAAACTTATACTTGAAATTTAACTAGAAACTAACCAACTTAGTTCAAGCCTAATCTAGACCCCCTCCCCATGTCTACGGCCCCAACAAGGGACCCACTTGGTTGATTTTGTTTCAATATTAAATTTGATATGCACATGCATAGAAACCAAGGGTTAGAAGGTGAATATGGTTTATAAATAAACATGTAAGATCATGAGCTCATTTCTCACACACTCAAAACACACACTCATTCTTCCTTTCCCCTTGGAGCCCTCGGCCGAACTCAACCACACACACACTCACCTTCATTCCTCCATTCTCATGCAATCCAAGCTCATACAAAGGTGTTAGAGATCATACAAAGAAGCTAGGAGCTTACGGAAGTGCAAGGACCTTCTCTATTTGCTTTTACCCACTTGTTTTCTTCACTTGATCATCCCTAGCCTTGTGCTATGTCACACCCTGATATTTCCACGTATTACCGGTGGGCCCGGTGGGGAGTATCGTGACGTATTTGATATCATCATAGTCAAATAAGACAATATTTAAATGCACAGCGAAAGCAAAAGATAAATATATTACAATCCGATATAAAGTAATATCAAATATTACAGCGGAATGTAAAATGGATCCACAGGCGGATCTAAAATAGAAGGATAACACTGTTCAACAGACTTTAACATCTAGAGCTTGCAAGACTTGATTATTGATGCCTGGAGTAGCCAGCCTATTACGTTTAGTACTTGCACTTAGCCTTTTTTGGAAAATACGTCAGTTTACACTGGTAAATACAATTAACTGACTCATTTTGAAAAGGTTTAGAAAGTTGATTCAAATGCACGAGGCACAAACATTTTATAACTTGGGATAATTATTTCAATATAATCTTGTAAAAGAATTACATGTTTCTTATGCGTTCAGTAGCCCGGTTTGTATCGGGTTAAAGATCAATAGACACACCACATTATTTATTTTGGCACTGACGGGTGTACGCCTACACCCCGTGCTTAGGTCGTGGCCATTTCGTAAAATGATGCCAAGGATATCCGGGACATGGTCATTAACCCCCCAAAGGCTTTAAGCAAACAAAACATTTCCAAACGGAGCATATCAATGGTTTAACCTCTATTCGATTAAAGATTCAATGCCCGACCAATCGGTATTTTATATACCATACCCCAAGCCCGTATAGGGAAAAGGGATTTATTCGACCAAGCTTCTCGCCTTGGGGAGCTCCAGTTCTGTTTGTCAAGAAGAAGGGCGGTAGTTTCCCTATGTGTATTGACTATCGAGAGTTGAACAAGTTGACCATCAAGAATCGGTATCCCTTGCCGAGGATTGATGATTTATTCGATCAACTTCAAGGTTCAAGGTACTATTCCAAGATCGATCTTCAATCAGGTTATCACCAGCTGAGGATTCAAGAAGTGAGTATACCAAATACTGCCTTTAGAATTCGTTATGGACATTACGAGTTTCTAGTAATGCCGTTTGTTTTGACAAACGCGCCGACAGTATTTATGGATCTAATGAACCGAGTTTGCAAGCCATATCTCGATAAATTTGTGATTGTATTTATCGATGATATTTTGATCTACTCAAGGACGAAGGAAGAGCATGAGCAATACCTTAGAGCTATTTTAGAGCTGCTAAAAAAGGAGAAACTGTACGCAAAGTTCTCGAAGTGCGAGTTCTGCTTGCGTGAGGTACAATTCCTTGGTCATGTAGTGAATGAAGATGGAATCCATGTGGATCCCACCAAGATCGAGGCGATTAAGAATTGGGAAACTCCAAAGACGCCAACCGAGATCCGTCAGTTTCTAGGTTTAGCAGGGTATTATCGCTGATTCATTGATGATTTTTCGAAAATCGCTCAACCGCTGACCTCCCTTTCTGAAAAGGATAAGAAGTATGAATGGGGAGATAAACAAGAAGAAGCTTTTCAGTTGCTCAAGAACAAGCTTTGCGATGCACCTATTTTATCCCTACCCGAAGGCACCGATGACTTCGTGGTATACTGTGACGCCTCGCGTCAGGGATTAGGTTGTGTGCTGATGCAGCGACAGAAGGTTATCGTTTATGCTTCACGCCAGTTGAAAGTTCAAGAGAAGAACTACACTACACACGACTTGGAGTTAGGCGTAGTGGTGTTTGCTTTGAAGATCTGGCGACATTATTTTTATGGCATCCGATGCACAATCTTTACAGATCACAAGAGCCTTCAGCACATATTCGATCAGAAAGAGCTTAATATGAGACAGCGGAGATGGGTAGAGCTGTTAAATGATTATGATTGCGAAATCAAATATCACCCAGGAAAGGCGAATGTGGTGGCAGATGCCTTGAGTCGAAAAGAGAGGATTAAGCCCATAAGGGTTAGGGCTTTGGAAATGATCATTCAAACAGACTTCTCGTTGCGCATTCGTGCTGCACAAAGAGAAGCTCTCAAGAAGGAAAACTTGAAGGATGAATATCTCCGTGGGATGGAGAAAAATCTGGTACCCAATGAGGAAGGAACCTTGTGTTTCATGGGACGAATTTGGGTTCCCCTCTTTGGAGGTCTTAGAGATGTGATCTTTGATGAAGCTAATAAATCAAGGTACTCGATCCACCCAGGATCTGATAAGATGTACCAAGATTTGAAGGATTTCTACTGATGGCCGAGATTGAAGGGTGATGTTGCAACTTATGTTGGAAAATGTTTAACTTGCACCAAGGTGAAGGCCGAGTATCAGAAGCCTTCAGGTCTCCTACAATAACCTGAGATACCCATGTGGAAGTGGGAGCAGATCTCGATGGATTTTATAACAAAGTTGCCAAAGACACCCAGAGGTCATGATACGATTTGGGTAATCATAGACCGTCTGACAAAGTCTGCGCACTTTCTGCCAATCAGAGAGAAGGATAACACAGGTAAGCTAGCTGAGTTATAGATAAGGGAGATAGTTGCACATCATGGAGTGCCTATCTCGATTATATCTGATAGAGACGGGAGATTTGTGTCAAGGATTTGGCAATCCTTCCAAGAAGCGTTTGGTTCACAGTTGAATTTGAGCACCGCATTTCATCCACATATGGATGACCAAAGTAAGAGAATGATTCAGACACTTGAAGATATGTTACGAGCTTGCGTAATGGACTTGGGTGGTAGTTGGGATACTCACCTGCCTTTGGTAGAGTTTTCCTATAACAACAGCTACCATACAAGCATACAAGCTGCACCGTTCGAAGCTCTCTATGGACGAAAGTGTCGATCACCGTTATGCTGGGCAGATGCAGGTGAGAGACAGCTGGTTGGTCCCGAATTGGTCCAAGAGACGACAGATAAGATCATACAGATCCGAGAGCGCATTAAGGCGGCTCGTGATCGACAAAAGAGCTATGTGGACCAAAGAAGGAAACTTTTGGAATTCGAATTGGGAGATATGGTTTTGTTAAAAGTTTCACCTTGGAAAGGTGTGGCACGCTTTGGGAAGCATGGAAAATTAAACCCATAATTTATCGGACCATTGAAAATCCTGGAGAGGATTGGTCCTGTAGCATACAAGTTGGAACTACTAGCGAAACTTAATGGTGTTCATGATACATTCCATGTATCTAATCTGAAGAAGAGTCCAACTCAAGAAACTGTGATCATACCTGCTGATGAAGTTCACATTGACGACACACTCCACTTCACCGAAGAACCTTTTGAGGTTACTGATTGGAAAGTTAACAAGACTCGGAGGAGTAGTGTTAAGCTTGTCATGGTTAGATGGAATGCACGTCACAGCCCAGAGTTTACTTGGGAGCGTGAGGACCGCATGAAAGCTAACTACCCACAGTTATTCCCTAACACCCCTGCAGCTAGTAATAGAGCTTAAAATTTCGGGACGAAATTTTCTTAACAGGGGGAGAATGTGACAACTGTCAAAAATTCAGGTATCCGTATAATTAATTAACCATGATTAGTGCTTAATGACTGTGTTGAATTACAATTAACTGCTTACTAATTATTGCCATATGCAAACATGTGCATCACATATTGCTTGATGTCATATCATTATTGCATGATAGCTTATTGACTCAAATGATGCACGAAACAAAGTTAGCACAGTTATCTGACAAATCAGGAAAATGCCGACAGAACTCAGCACATAGACAGACAGTGCATTGAGACACAGAATGAGCCAGAAACTAAGTACCACACTAGTATAGTGTGTAGGCAAGTAAGGATCATAAAACTGCCTTTCTAGTGATTGTTTAAGTGCCGAAAAGTGCCTAAAACTCACAAAAGGTGCTGAATTCAGAAAATTCAGCAAAAATCAGCATTTAAACAATCTGATATAATGCAGAAATATGGTTAAATGGTCCTGAATGCTTTCCTAAGTGTCGGGAATCAAAAGTGTCACAAAAGGTAACATAAAGCACACTAAACTGCAAAGTTTAGCACCTTAACAAACCGGTATCCAACCGGACACTACCCGAAACATCAAATTTACACTAGAAGCACTGTTTTAACATTACCAAGCTAGTTATGGTCCCCGAACATCATAACACCCCATACAAATGCCAAACAACTAAAACACTAAACTTATACTTGAAATTTAACTAGAAACTAACCAACTTAGTTCAAGCCTAATCTAGACCCCCTCCCCATGTCTACGGCCCCAACAAGGGACCCACTTGGTTGATTTTGTTTCAATATTAAATTGGATATGAATAGAAACCAAGGGTTAGAAGGTGAATATGGTTTATAAATAAACATGTAAGATCATGAGCTCATTTCTCACACACTCAAAACACACACTCATTCTTCCTTTCCCCTTGGAGCCCTCGGCCGAACTCAACCACACACACACTCACCTTCATTCCTCCATTCTCATGCAATCCAAGCTCATACAAAGGTGTTAGAGATCATACAAAGAAGCTAGGAGCTTACGGAAGTGCAAGGACCTTCTCTATTTGCTTTTACCCACTTGTTTTCTTCACTTGATCATCCCTAGCCTTGTGCTATGTCACACCCCGATATTTCCACGTATTACCGGTGGGCCCGGTGGGGAGTATCGTGACGTATTTGATATCATCATAGTCAAACAACACAATATTTAAATGCACAGCGGAAGCAAAAGATAAATATATTACAATCCGATATAAAGTAATATAAAATATTACAGCGGAATGTAAAATGGATCCACAGGCGGATCTAAAATAGAAGGATAACACTGTTCAACAAACTTTAACATCTAGAGCTTGCAAGACTTGATTATTGATGCCTGGAGTAGCCAGCCTATTACGTTTAGTACCTGCACTTAGCCTTTTTTGGAAAATACGTCAGTTTACACTGGTAAATACAATTAACTGACTCATTTTGAAAAGGTTTAGAAAGTTGATTCAAATGCACGAGGCACAAACATTTTATAACTTGGGATAATTATTTCAATATAATCTTGTAAAAGAATTACATGTTTCTTATGCGTTCAGTAGCCTGGTTTGTATCGGGTTAAAGATCAATAGACACACCACATTATTTATTATGGCACTGACGGGCGTACGCCTACACCCCGTGCTTAGGTCGTGGCCATTTCGTAAAATGATGCCAAGGATATCCGGGACATGGTCATTAACCCCCCAAAGGCTTTAAGCAAACAAAACATTTTCAAACGGAGCATATCAATGGTTTAACCACTATTCGATTAAAGATTCAATGCCCGACCAAGCGGTATTTTATATACCATACCCCAAGCCCGTATAGGGAAAATAAGTTAAAAGTATTTACCTGAGCTAAATATAAATTCAATCCCAGCCGTATATCAATTCAGCAAGTACAGATAGCTTTTACTGGGCTCCTAAATCTGGAACGAAGGTTTTTAATAACCTATTAGAATCCTAACGGGTCTTTAATTAAGTCTATACTTAGACCGGTTAGTTTTCAAAAGGTAGACACGGTTCAAACGCATGTTAAAGCGAAGACCGGTTTAGAATATGGTTTTGACCCGACAAGCTTGTATGCTTATTTAATATGGGTAACTTAAACACATTCTGGATTTTGAGACAAATACGATATGGTTTGCCCCGTTTCGGCTAATATATGCAATCTAGTTACATAAGCCGATCCGAACGCGAAAAGTGCGTAACGAGTAACCAAATGAGCCATATGCAAGTTTCTTAAGTTATTATGCCTTAAATATGTTGTGATATTAGTAAGATATCTTCTATTATGCCCAAAACGGATTTAAACTCAAATTACGCCCCGTAGGGGTATTTTGGTATTTTAAAGGTTATAAAAGAGTTTAAATATTAATCTGAGTTATAGGTCGATGTAATCAGCAAAAATACTTAATTTAATAAGTTATAACAGTAGGGTATCATATATATGTGAAATTTATTAGTTATAACCATACTATGCACCGTAGGGGCATTTTGGAAATTTCACATAAGCCTAAAAGGTCAAAACTGGAAATCTGAGTTTAAAAATATAGCTTACTGTTAAGATATAAAAATTTACTGAAAATATCAGTAGGCATCAACCCTTATATGTTAAAAATAGTCTTAATACACACTATGCGTTAAAAACGCTTAAAAAGGCGATTTGGAGCCATTTCTGGGTTTTCATTGGAAAGCTGATATTTTTATTATTCCAGAAGGCTCAAAACATTTTATTTATCATTTAGAATCAGTAGCAAAAGGTTTGGGGTCAAAAGGATTTGTAAAACTCATTTTATAGCCCAAAAGGGCGAAACCGACAATAACCGAATTAGGCTTAGAACTCTATGTTATGCTCAGCCTAAAAATAAATAAAAATCTTCAAAAATCCCAAAATATTATATTACATCAGTGGGTAAATAGTTTGGTATCAAAAATTGGGTTTAGATAGGCTATATGCTAATTACGCCATTTAATTATTAAAAGACTTTCTAATTACGCTAATGAGCATAACTCTCAATCTATACCTCAAACTGATATCAAATTTTAGGTACAAGTTTATAAATCAGGAATGGAGGTTTCTATACTTTTATATTTTCAAAAATCACATTTTAAGGTCATACGAGCATAATAGTCAACATTTAGGCTTTTAACGGAATATGCATATGAATCGGATAATTAATGAACCAAGTTGTATAATCTCAGAGGGTTATACTTATAGGTAACTTGGTCCTAATAAAGCTCTAAGGCATTTCTAAATCATGCTACATTGGGTCAGAACTGAAAGTCAAAGCAGAAGTCAAAGTATGCGACTTTCGGTCCCAATCCGAGCTTAAACTGAAAATTGTCGAGTTGAACATGTTTAGACATGTTCTTACATTAATTACCAAGTTATATTAATGACAAAACAGGTTGCATAGCTTCTACATTGCTAATTGTGCATTAATTTGAAAATAAGCTTTCTGTTGACTTTTTGAGATTAACTTTGACCCGACAATTGACTCAGTTAGAGTGGGAATCAGAGGGTGCCCTTTTAAGGGTTTAATGCCCACATCATTACCAACTCATAGGTACTTTCAATTTGGAATTTGACTGAACAAATTTAGATTAATGACGAAGTCAAATCTTAATTACGACGGTTTGACTTTAAGCTAATAAACTAAGCAAAACTAAATTAAGGAAGGTTAAGGATACTTACCAAGGTCCTATGCACGACTAATGATCACTAGGAAGGGTGCTTGAGCTCCAAGAACCTCCAGAAACCAAGTTGTGAAGTTTTCAAATGAATGTGATCAAATGTTGCAACAATGGTTTCTTATATAGGAGTTCTTGATGCCTTTAGATCGTTACAAACAAGTCTACAAGTGTTATGGGATCATCCCAAGTGTCCCTAGGCCCTTCTAAAACATTAAACAAGCCCCTAGAATTGCAAAATGGTGAGTTAAGGCGGTGGAACCGGCTGGAACAGGAAACTGCCTATATTTTCTGTATCTGGGGTGTTTAGGCGGCCCGCGTAAGGACCCCTTGAGGTCTTACGCGCCCCGTATGGGCCTCCAGAACCTGCCAAACAAGTTTCATTATTTGCACTTTTGGTCCTTGGTCCTTCCAAACTTGATTTTAACATGATTTCTTGCACTTTGAGCCCTCTAACTTGACTTTTAAGGGCCTTAAGACATAACCAAACTTTGTTAAGTCCTTGGTTAACTTTATGATTACCCGAAAAGTCATAAATTTCAGCGTTGACGCTTTTAACCCCTCGTATACGAATATTGTCATAACTTCCTCATTCTTTATCGAAACTTTGTGAAATTTTAATCAGTTATTCTAGTGAGCATAATTAATTATTACAAAGCTTCGGGTTTTCTAAAAGGTCACTCAGAGGTATAGTTTAAACATGTTGACACATTTAACCCCTGTAGTTTGAAATCTCTCACTTTCTTCCACAATTAGCTTCGTATGATTCATAATTTATTCGTTTAAGGCTATAAACATCATGTAGGGTTATTGTAAATTATATTTATCCATTGTTAACACCTTGAACCCTTATATTCACATAGTTTCTTTGTTTGTCAACTTTAGTCCTTCTTAAGAGATCTTTTACATGTGTAAAGCTCATGACACGTGTCGATACATTATTGGACACGAATTTTCGAGGTGTTACATCCTCACCGCCTTAAAAGAAATCTCGACCTCGAGATTTGCTAAAATGCTGGAAGTACTTTTTGTCGTGTAATAGACTTAACTTCTACAGTATATCTGGAGTCTTTCCAAGCTCCCAAGTTGATCTCTATAATAGGTACATGTATCCTTTTTGGAGTTTCTTAACCTGTCGATCCTCAATCGATACAGGTTGCTTATCATATTATAAATCTGCATATCATTATGTGATAATGCTTCTCAACTTATTGGTGAAACACATCCTTAAATCATTAGTGTGTTAATGCATTGCGAGTTCCGCCAAGCTCCTCAAATAGGTCTTAGCTTATAAGCTATTTGATCTTGATGCATTTGATTTCCTTCGAATGATTCTATATATTCAGAGCTTAACTAGCTTGATAATTACAAATTGGCACACCCTTCCAGGGTGATATCTTTTGTTGAACCTTATTCCTTAACAAGAACTTAGGAGGGCTGCTACTTTCACTAATTCTTGATTTTCTGCCGAATACTGGCAATTTACCTATGATTATGGATTTGTATGATCTTATTCGTTGTTTCCAAGGAAACTTTCGGATCTTGATAATTGGACTTACCAATCCTTTGTCTAACAATAATTGTTTAACATTCCATCTATGCAAGGTCTCCAAAGGAGCAGCCTTGATACTTATATAACAACTATTATAGGAAAGCTTATTTTAAGGTGAACCACTGCTTAAAACTAATCTTAAGGAATAGCTAATCCTTGCCGCTAGTCGAACAATTCGACGATCCTGGGCAGCTGATGGCGATTCTTAATTGTTGCCTAAATAGGGTTGCGGTAATCATACCAAAATGAACCGTCTTTCTTTATTAACTATACCGAATTCTCAGAATTTTGAGTTATGCTAAAAGAATCCTCTATTTGTAAAACTTACTTAATCACGGTTTCGATTCTTCCAACGATGGCACTAGCCGTCTTAGAGATTTCATAATAATACAGCCCCAAATGGGATATTTGATCTTAACTCTACCTGCCTCTCAGGGGTAAACAGGGTAATCTTAGGAGAAGATAATCAAGATGCAAAGAGGTTACAGAGATTTTCCATATCTCAGGCTCCAGTTCATCCATCATTGCTTGTGCCAATTAAGTGACACATTTATGTTATAAGTCAACGAATTCCTTAATCGGGAACATTTACTTGGACAATTCCATTCTAGATATCTTCTTTGAATACCATTAGCTGACTTTAGTACTCTATGACCATCGGAATATCTTTGTGGTCCCATTCATTAAACCTCCATACTGATCAGGCATGGACACAATCTATGGAACTTATTAAGATACACCAATCCTCATATGACGCTTTTATCATACCATCTGGTATTCGGAATCGATAGAGATTAAAGAGATATCAAATATATATGCTGACGCACTTCCTCTAGAGAGAGGATACTTCTAAAATTTTACGCCTGAAGGTTTCTGACAGGAACAGAAGGAATGGTTCTTATGATTTCGCTTGTAAGTTTTATCTTACACTTAATATCTGGGGTTCTTACGGGAAAATTTCTAAAAGTTTGCTAAGCTTAAGATCTTATGAGAGACTTAGCAGCACCTGAACCCAAACGTATCTCCTAGCAATCAAATCACAATAAGGGATTTATCTGGTGTCATTATTAACGTGAACTGCCTCTAATCATTCATCAGGAGGGTTAAACGCCTCCATTCTTAATCCTTTTAGACTTAGCTGCAAAATCTTTGACAAATTTTTAGGGCAGTTTCAGCTTGGACTGGTCATTTCTTAATCTATATTACGTGAGTAGCTGAGGTAGATCCATAATGGATTTATAATGAGCAGGCTTTGAACTTTAATGTGCCCCTCTTATTGCTATTGCTAACCATCAATATTTATCGCATTAAGCTTAGATTTTTGGGTAAACTGAATAGAGCACTACCTCAGCCAATGAATTAAAATTTGCGACATACTGTCGACAGTCTAGAAATTTTATGGTGAGAGTCAGAAAATTCTTATTCCATCTTTTTCCATTTCGTGAAGCGGATAATAGGTTTTTCTAATGAGGTCCTTAAAACTTGGACCATCCCATAATGTATAAGAGGATCTTTCTTGTGGACTCCATTAATGTCCTTACTAATCAAGGGCATTGCCATCGAATGACTGTGACGCACAATTCACCGTGTGCTTTCAGGCATAACCGCTGATATACTTAATGGTTTCCTCTTCATTCAACAATTTCTTGTAATCGATGGCCCCCTTTTACCATTGAAGTCTCTTGACTTTCAAGAGACGAAGTACTTTTAAGTACATCCTAAAAGGAATGGGCTCCTTGCCACATATGATTTTGTTTGGGTTATTCTTAGCATTTGAAGTATGAATATAGCTCTTCTTATGAGTAGCGACATGTGTTTTTAAGCGAACATCATTCGACTTCTTGAACCTTTTCATGACTTTTCTCATAGCCTTCCTAACAGCTGCGTAAATTACAGTTTCGGGAGATTAACTCCAATAACATTGAGGTTCACATTGGATGCACCATTATCATTTGTCGCATCTCTAGCATCGCGACTGTTGTTTGTCTCTTCTGAGTTTTCCATACTCGAATCTTTGGTATATAAATACCAAATTTAACAAGTGCTTGGGCAATCCATACCCAGTATCTCCTTGAATGGTTAAAGGCTCACCATAAGGAGTCTTGATAACTACTCGCTTCTCATCACATAATGTATGGGCTTGGTTACAGGATGACCAACCCATTTTCTATTATTATATCGAGTCCCTCTATTTTAATGGAACAAGGACAGTGGAAAAGAATAATTCCTAATGGATATAAAACATCCATCTAATATTGCTGAAGCAGTCTCTGAGGTACTATCGGCCAATTTTTACTTTATACTTAACGCTTAGAGTTTTAACAGGCAGATTTAATGATTTTTAAAATCTATTGTCTACGAAAGAGTTATCTGAACCTGACTCAAATAATACTCTAGCAAGAGAGTACCTGTTGTGACATTTTCATCCTGAATAGCCTCTTGAGCATCCATTTGAGAGCTTCCAGTTTTGGTCTTCTTAGCCTCCCCAGGCTTCTTGGTTTTATTCGGGCAATTTGTCTTGATGTGCCCTATTTCATTGAAACCATAACAGGTTGCGTCCTTTATGTCTTGGCACTCCAAAGTCTGGTGCCCTTTCTTTTTACAAATTCCACAAGGCCTAGCTTGTGACTCTAAAGTGTATTTCCCTTTAGTCGCCTTCTTTGGGCAACGGGTCTTTATGTGCCCTTTCTTGCCACAACCATTGCATGTGGCATCCTTCAAGTCCTTGCACTCAAGGGTCTTGTGATCCATTTCTTTACAAATGCCACACCCCCCCGGTCTGTTCATAGAAGCATTTTCCGAAGTGTTTCTTCTTGCAGGTTTTACATTTGGGTTTTGCCTCCTTTAGCTTGGACTGGTTATAGCTTGAACCGGTCTTACCCTTTTTACTACCTTTATTTGGGGTATTATCGCACTTTCACTTATGATCCTTCAACACACGGTCCACAACATTGTTTACGGCTGTATTTATCATAGCCTGTAACTCGGTGCTTGTTAAGTTCAGTCTTGCATCATCATTCTGATTAACTGGATGATTGTGAGCTTCAGAGCACTCAGTCATGATGAAGCTTTGAAGGCTACAAACCAAGTAGTAATAATTTGTTTAAGTATATAGCGGATTGTCGAATTTGATGATTAAATAGCCATGGTGCAAAAAAAACCATATAGGCCAATAGATAGTATTTAATTTATTTGATTATGTTTTGCCTAGGTTTTTAAATAAACCATCTTTGGTGTTTAAATGGAATATAATCCTTCATATTTATTAGACAGGGGACATAAGTCACGACTGTCAATGTCGTACTGACATTTTATATATATAGCACAAGGGCTTGTTCCAAAGGACTTTTTGATGGCATATATGCCTTGTCACTAGGGAAATCTTAAAACATAATCAATGATTCCTTTGGATCGGAAAATTTCATAGTTCATTGTCTTGACAAGAAGTTATGAAATAAAACTATCTTTTCCATGTATACATCTTTGCCCGAAGGTTTTCATCCCAATGGATGTTTTGATGTGCTCATCATGTTCGACGTTTATTAGCCATGATTCCTATTGATCATTTAGGCAAAATAAGGGGTTTGGAAGTTCCTAACATAAAGATGACAAATGTGATTTTATCGCACCACCGTTGTCAGGAGTGTTAACATGTTTTCAGATGTTAACAAGGATCTGAATCTCCTTTAAACAGGTTTTACCATCGTAGCTAGATCTTTAATGACATTCAAGCTAGGTTATACCCTTTAAGATTCTTTTCAATATGTATACTGGTAGGAAAGGAATGATATTTATTTTATTCAGGATTTTTATCATAAATCCTAATTTACAAGTTAATAATAGCACAAATGGCCTAGTCGCGTAGACAAGTTTAATTTATAAGCCCATATTTTATGGAATCGAGACATTAAGGTCTGAATCAAAGTTCATTACCTTTTCTTGACAGGGAGTTGCAGGCTACGACTGTCTTTAGTCTCAGAGGACGTTAATTATAGCCCGTAGGCACTTCATCCTTAAGGGATGATTATATAAATAAGGGAAATTAGTATAACCCAATTTAAGAATGACTTATGTGATTTTTATCGAATCACATTTTGTCAAGCATGTTAATATGCTTTCAAATGTTAATAAGGATTTGAATCTTTTGAATAGGTTTTACCATCTTGGCCATGTCTAAAATGACATGTGGCTAGGTCTTACCCTTAAGATTCTTTTTAATATTTAATGCAGAACAATCCTAAATTGAGATGTTAGTAAGGATCTGAATCTAATTGAGGAACTACCATCTTGGCCTTGTTTTAAAAAAATGACACGTGGGCTAGGTCTTGTCCTTTTTAGATTTTTGCCATTTCATTATAATGGTACATCTTATAAAAGGAATGCTATCTTAATTTATTTCATATATTATATTCACATACAATGATATGAGTGAAATTTAGATAAAACACTCCAATGATTTTTAAAAGAGGTACAGAATTGCCCTAAACGGGACTTGAAAAGAAATAATGTTGTCCACGAAGGGACTGAAAGATAAGTATGTCCTTATAAGGACTAATAAAGAAATGAAAAGCAACGAAAGAGTTTCTTCTTTACTTTATTTCCAGAAATTTTCTCCTTGGTTCTTTGCGTGAGGTATGAATACCGAATGTTTTGGTGGGTAATCCAAATCTTCTATTTTGAAATCTTTGCAAGAGTGGGATCCAAGGATTTAATAGGTAATCAACAATATGGATCATGAAATAGATTAGAATAGGTATATTCCAAGTCTGGGATTCCAAGACTTGGAGGTAAGAAATATGAGTCCCTTGATTTCATAGGTATTATCTTTGGAATAGGACCTTCAAGGACAGCAAGTACGAACTCCTCCGATGTTGGCTTCCCATTTGAAGTTTCCAAAGTCTTGGGTAAAGAATTTGAAATATGATTAATGGGTTCAAAAGGTCATTCCTTCATACAGGTCGTGCGCCTATTTGAGCTATAGTACGAAGCTTTACATTCTTAAACTTCGGATTTGGAGAGCCTCCACCAATGGCAGCTTTGCTCGGTGACACGATCCGGAGATACTGAAGTATTGAAAACAATGCATACATATAACATGGATGAGATCATTCCTAGTTCAAGTCTAGACTCGGAAGTTAAGGAATGTGCTACTGTGTCATTGAGATTAAACACAAAAGACTAGTGTTTAATTCACTAAATGTTGGCTCTGATACCAACCTGTCACACCCCGATATTTCCACGTATTACCGGTGGGCCCGGTGGGGAGTATCGTGACGTATTTGATATCATCATAGTCAAACAACACAATATTTAAATGCACAGCGGAAGCAAAAGATAAATATATTACAATCCGATATAAAGTAATATCAAATATTACAGCGGAATGTAAAATGGATCCACAGGCGGATCTAAAATAGAAGGATAACACTGTTCAACAGACTTTAACATCAAGAGCTTGCGAGACTTGATTATTGATGCCTGGAGTAGCCAGCCTATTACGTTTAGTACCTGCACTTAGCCTTTTTTGGAAAATATGTCAGTTTACACTGGTAAATACAATTAACTGACTCATTTTGAAAAGGTTTAGAAAGTTGATTCAAATGCATGAGGCACAAACATTTTATAACTTGGGATAATTATTTGAATATAATCTTGTAAAAGAATTACATGTTTCTTATGCGTTTAGTAGCCCGGTTTGTACCGGGTTAAACATCAATAGACACACCACATTATTTATTTTGGCACTGACGGGTGTACGTCTACACCCCGTGCTTAGGTCGTGGCCATTTCGTAAAATGATGCCAAAGATATCCGGGACATGGTCATTAACCCCCCAAAGGCTTTAAGCAAACAAAACATTTCCAAACGGAGTATATCAATGGTTTAACCTCTATTCGATTAAAGATTCAATGCCCGACCAAGCGGTATTTTATATACCATACCCCAAGCCCGTATAGGGAAAATAAGTTAAAAGTATTTACCTGAGCTAAATATAAATTCAATCCCAGCCGTATATCAATTCAGCAAGTACAGATAGCTTTTACTGGGCTCCTAAATCTGGAACGAAGGTTTTTAATAACCTATTAGAATCCTAACGGGTCTTTAATTAAGTCTATACTTAGACCGGTTAGTTTTCAAAAGGTAGACACGGTTCAAACGCATGATAAAGCGAAGACCGGTTTAGAATATGGTTTTGACCCGACAAGCTTGTATGCTTGTTTAATATGGGTAACTTAAACACATTCCGGATTTTGAGACAAAAACGATATGGTTTGACCCGTTTCGGCTAATATATGCAATCTAGTTACATAAGCCGATCCGAATGCGAAAAGTGCGTAACGAGTAACCAAATGAGCCATATGCAAGTTTCCTAAGTTATTATGCCTTAAATATGTTGTGATATTAGTAAGATATCTTCTATTATGCCAAAAACAGATTTAAACTCAAATTACGCCCCGTAGGGGTATTTTGGTCATTTTAAAGGTTATAAAAGAGTTTAAATATTAATCTGAGTTACAGGTCGATGTAATCAGAAAAAATACTTAATTTAATAAGTTATAACAGTAGGGTATCATATATATGTGAAATTTATTAGTTATAACCATACTATAAACCGTAGGGGCATTTTGGTAATTTCACATAAGCCTAAAAGGTCAAAGCTGGAAATCTGAGTTTAAAACTTTTGCTTACTGTTAAGATATAAATAGTTACTGAAAATATCAGTAGGCATCAACCCTTATATGTTAAAAATAGTCTTAATACACACTATGCGTTAAAAACGCTTAAAAAGGCGATTTGGAGCCATTTCCGGGTTTTCATTGGAAAGCTGATATTTTTATTATTCCAGAAGGCTCAAAACATTTTATTTATCATTTAGAATCAGTAGCAAAAGGTTTGGGGTCAAAAGGATTTGTAAAACTCATTTTATAGCCCAAAAGGGCGAAACCGACAATAACCGAATAAGGCTTAGAACTCTATGTTATGCTCAGCCTAAAAATAAATAAAAATCTTCAAAAATCCCAAAATATTATATTACATCAGTGGGTAAATAGTTTGGTATTAAAACTTGGGTTTAGATAGGCTATATGCTAATTACGCCATTTAATTATTAAAAGACTTTCTAATTACGCTAATGAGCATAACTCTCAATCTATACCTCAAACTGATATCAAATTTTAGGTACAAGTTTATAAATCAGGAATGGAGGTTTCTATACTTTATATTTTCAAAAATCACGTTTTAAGGTCATACGGGCATAATAGTCAACATTTAGGCTTTTAACGGAATATGCATATGAATCGGATAATTAATGAACCAAGTTGTATAATCTCAGAGGGTTATACTTATAGGTAACTTGGTCCTAATAAATATTTAAGGCATTTCTAAATCATGCTACATTGGGTCAGAACTGAAAGTCAAAGCAGAAGTTAAAGTATGCGACTTTCGGTCCCAATCCGAGCTTAAACTGAAAATTGTCGAGTTGAACATGTTTAGACATGTTCTTACATTAATTACCAAGTTATATTAATGACAAAACAGGTTGCATAGCTTCTACATTGCTAATTGTGCATTAATTTGAAAATAAGCTTTCTGTTGACTTTTCGAGATTAACTTTGACCCGACAATTGACTCAGTTAGAGTGGGAATCAGAGGGTGCCCTTTTAAGGGTTTAATGCCCACATCATTACCAACTCATAGGTACTTTCAATTTGGAATTTGACTGAACAAATTTAGATTAATGACGAAGTCAAATCTTAATTACGCCGGTTTGACTTTTAACAAATTTATATTAAGGAAACATTTTTAGAAAACATGATCATAAGTTGTAAAGATCAATCCTCTTTAAAAATGAAGCTTTTAAAGAATCAAACACACTTTAAAGGATAACAAGGCTTACTAAAAACACTAGTAAGTTACTATAAATTTTTGTGAAATTTCAAGTTCATGAAGTATTAGATTATACTTGTTTTTGGCAAAATTGTTAAGTAAAGGTTGTTTATTATTGATTGTGAATTGATTGTGATGATTTTTACAAAAGAAAATGATATGCTTGAAAGCATGGAAACCTCCATTTTTAGGGAAAACTATGGCAAATTTTTCTAAAAATTTAAACACTTAGAAAAATATTTATAAACATGCACTTACAAGTGTATTTTCAATCATAAATTGATACATAAACTTTGACATAATTTTTGGTCACAAAAATATAAATATTGGAGGTTGGTTTTTATAAATAAAAGTGACTAAATATGTATTTAGGAAATATATATTTAGAAGACACCATGTGTGTGATTATCTGTATATTTTGTGTATTAGTTATATTATTTTAGGACATGAAATAATATAACACATCAAAATACCAAGGATTACAATCCAAAATATTACCAAAATTCCAAGAATATGAATATACAAGTTATACACAAAATATTGGTGGAAACCGAACTATGGAATAAAACTTACAAAATATTCCGAAAAATCTATTCACAAGCATATTTTGGACACCAAGAGATAAAATATGACTTTTATGATTATTACAAGAATATATGATATTTTGACAAAGGAAAATATATTATTTTTGGGCAAGTATAAATATATATTTTTCTTGGAATTATTAGAAGATGTAATATTTTTGGGAGAAAATATACATTTCTTAAACAAACATGAAATACAATATTTTTGGGGTGAAAGATATATTTTCTCAAAATAAATATGAAATATATCATTTTTGGATGAAAAATGAGTTTATATATATATATATATATATATATATATTTTCAAAGTTTGGCATGAAACTATATTATTTTTGAAACTTATGAGAAAATACAAATATTTTTGCTGAAAGAAAAATTCTAAATAATTTTTCTAAATAATATTTATTACAATATATATTTTGAAAATGTATATTGGTGGACTTTTATTAAAGATAATATTTCGGAAAGATTAATACGAAATTAAGTATAAGAATACTTAATGAATACAATAAAAATACGTATTCTCATACGTACAAATACACACTGGAATACTACCCTAATACATGGCAAGAATAAACCAGTATAAGAATGCAAATACAAATACACTCATCCTTGGGAAGGATATACAAGTATAAATACTTGGGAGGTATAAAGTTAAAATAATTGTTTTAACAATTATTCCAAAATTTAATAAATATAATTTAAGTTAAAATATTAATTATTTTAACAAATAATTATATAACTTGGAATAATATCGAGGACACAAAAGAAACGTAACTCAAAGACATTAATACTAAGTCAAGTCACGACCCGCTCATCTAATAGATCATAGTACATTGTAGGTAGTCGTGTTTACCCGAAGGAGCTTGAGTTACGTTGGTTGAAGACGCAAGACTGTGAGTTCATGTCCCCCTTTTCTTTAAACTGTTTTGTTTTATAACTTCGGGGGTGAAGTACATGTTACAAAATGATTACAAACAATTACAATTGGTATGGTTAGCTTTTGAAAGTACAGTAGATCATGTGAATGGGTAGGCGCACTAGTAAGACCATTAATCCTCGTGTTAGGACCGAGGGGCATGAGTGATAGATCTATTTGGGTGTAGCGAGCCCATACCCATGTGGACCGGGGTTTGGCCCATGAGGTGACTATGTCTTACAGCCGGAGGCCCGGTACAAAATCTGCTAGGTTTGAGCCTTCCTACGCCGTTGCATGCATGTTAATGGCCTTGCAAACCATTAATCGATCTGTTTCCTTGTTTTTCTTTCATACCGGGATTTACAAAACATACATACATACATACAATGATATCAAAGGTTTATTCATACACACAAACAAACACATGAACTCGCTCAACTTTTGATGATGTTTTTAAAACTACATGTATTTCAGGGAATTAAAAGTGGATCTGGCGGGCGTTGGATGTTTCAAGTTGCGTTAAGAATAAATGATGTCATCCGTTGTCTTAGGGTTTGGTTAGTGTGTCTTAATCCTGGATGAGACACATCTACCAAAGCCTGATTTTATTTAGAGTCTTTTGATGAGTCCTTCTGGAACTCTAAACAATTCGTATGGTTTGTAAAATTTGAATTTGAAGTCTGTGTTTAAACAATGGTGTTTGTGATGTTTTTAAACTTAATTAATGGATGACCATCTATGGTTTTTATCATATAGTTGTTGTTATGATTGAATGCAATGATATTAAGCAAGTCACACATAATCATGCTTCCGCAAAAGACAGGTTGTGACATATAAAGCGGTAATACAACCACAAAGAAGAATAAATCCAAATGTGCAAGAAGTGGTTAAAAATGAAGTCATCAAGCTAGTAGACGCCGGACTTATCTACCCTATCTCTGATAGCCCATGGGTAAGTCCCCTCCAAGTAGTGCCAAAGAAAGGAGGTATGATATTAATAACGAATGATAAAAATGAACTTATACCAACTAGAACCGTTACCGGATGGAGGGTTTGTATCGACTATCGAAAATTAAACGAAGTAACAAGGAAAGACCACTTTCCTTTACCATTCATCGACCAAATGTTAGAAAGACTATCCAGTCATAAATTCTATTATTTTCTCGATGGTTTCTCCGGGTATTTTCAAATTCCCATAGCACCGGAGGACCAAGAAAAAAACTTTTACACGTCCCTACAAAACTTTCGCTTATCAACTCATGCCTTTTGGTCTATGCAATTCCCGCGCTACATTTCAACATTGCATGGTGGCTATCTTCCACGACATGATAGAAAAAACCATGGAAGTTTTCATGGATGACTTTTCTATCTTTGGAGATACATTTGACCAATGCCTCGATAACCTTGAACGAATGCTATCCTGATGTGAGGAAACTAACCTAGTCCTTAATTGGTAAAAATGCCAATTCATGGTAACTGAAGGAATAGTACTTGGTCATAAAATCTCAAGCGAAGGAATGGAAGTGGATCGGCCAAAAAAAGACACTATTTCTCGATTACCTCCACCATCCTCCGTTCGAGTCATTCGGAGTTTCTTAGGACATGGCAGATTTTATAGGCGATTTATCAAAGACTTTTCAAAAATCTCTCGACCTCTAACAAAATTACTTGAAAAAGATGCACCATTCATCTTCGACAAGGAATGCAATAAAGCTTTTCTTACCCTAAAAGAAATGCTAGTCAATGCCCAATCATGATAGCACCCGATTGGAAACTACATTTTGAAATCATGCACGAGGCAAACGACTTTGCAGTTAGAGCCATCTTAGGACAACGAAAAGAAAAACACTTTCACCCAATATACTATGCAAGTAAAACTCTTAATGATGCTCAAGAAAATTATGCAACAACCAAAAAAGAGTTACTAGCCGTAGTATTTATTTTTGATAAATTTCATTCCTATCTTGTTCTTTCTAAAACAATAGTCTATACGAACCATGCTGCCATTCGATACCTCTTTAAAAAACAAAATGCCAAACCACGTTTGATCAGGTGGATTCTTCTCCTCCAAGAATTCAACATTGAAATAAAAGATAAACGAGGAGCTGAAAACACCGCCGCCGATCATCTATCTCGCTTAGAAGATCCCGCTTTGGAGCTAACTCGGGAAGAACTCATCAATGAAAAGTTCCCCGCCCAATCCTTGGAAATGGTCGAATATCAAGAAGAACCATAGTACGCCGATTATGCTAACTGCCTCGCTAGTGGCATTCTCGTCAAAGGTTGGTCACATCAACAAAGAAAAAAAAATCTTTACCGATGTAAAATACTATTTTTGGCAAGACTCATATCTTTTTAAAATGCGTGCCGATCAACTCATCTGAAGATGCGTCCATCGTCAAGAAGCAAGGAAAATTCTTTGCCATTGTCACGAAGGATCCTATGGAGGACATCATGGAGTCACAAGCACCGCGCGAAAGGTACTCGATTCAGGATTTTATTGGCCAACCATCCATAAGGATGCATACAGTTTAATTAAAATATGTGACGTATGCCAACGAACAGGTAATATCTCATCAAGAAACAAAATGCCTCAAAATGGCATTCTTATTTGTGAATTTTTTTTTATGTTTGGGGTATGGATTTTATGGTACCTTTCCCACTGTCAAAAGGAAACAAATACACAATTGTAGCAGTTGATTACATGTCCAAATGGGCCGAGGCCGAAGCTGCTCCAACTAACGATGGGAGAGTTGTAAAATTCTTAAAACAATTATTCTCTCATTTTGGTACTCGAAAAGCACTAATTAGTGATAGAGGTACCCATTTTTGCAATCATCAATTAAATAAAATTTTAACAAATTATGAAGTCTATCACCGACTTTCAACCGGCTACCATCCTCAAACCAACGGTCAAGCCGAAGTAACAAATCAAGGGCTAAAAAGAATCTTAGAAAAAAACCGTAGGTCAAAACAAAAAAGATTGGGCAGATAAACTAGACGATGCTTTATGGGCCTTTCGAACCGCCTACAAAACACCAATAGGCACCACTCCATAGAAGCTCGTCTATAGAAAAAATTGTTATCTCCCAGTAGAAATTGCACACAACGCCTACTAGGCGTTAAAAACGTAAACCTAGACCAAGAAACTACCGGTAAAAATCGATTCTATCAGTTAAACGAATTAGATGAATTGTGAAATCAAGCATACTCTAACTCCAAAATTTACAAGGAACGCATGAAAAATATACACGATAAAATTAGCAAACCTAAAGAATTTCGGGAGGGGGATCAAGTGCTATTGTTTAACTCGAGGCTTCGATTATTTACAGGAAAACTAAGGTCAAGGTGGTCGGAACCTTTTTCCATCACCCAAATCTTTCCACATGGAGCGGTAAAAATTAAGCCTCCAAACGGAGAACCTTTTAAGGTAAACGGACAAAGGCTTAAGCTTTACCAAGGCTTCATTGAGGAGGAGGAAGTTGAAGTGGATCTTCAAGAGGTAGATACGTGATCGAGAAACGATCAAACGCTAATTGTAAATATGCATGTTTTTCTTTTTAATCACCTTGTAGGAGCAATTGGGAAGCATCATCCTTGAAGATTTGATGAAAAACTGGTAAGTACACAAAAGGAACCCTGGAAAAACGGTCACACACACGTGCACGATAAAAAATAATGTTACTGGGACTCTGAACACAGGGTCGTGCCTACTTGACACGCCCCATGCCCAAACGCCCAGATGCATAAAAATAAATAAAACTCGGCACGAGGCCATGCTGCATCAGCACGAGGTCATGGCCAACGTGCAGACAGAAGTATATAAGGCACTGTTTTCAATTTTTTGACTCAAAACACAACTCGTTTCTCCAGAGACTCTGGTTCCTGGCCATTTTCCGCCAGATTTCAATGATCATCCGACCAAATCCAACTACGAGGTATGATTCTAATATCATAGTTAGTTAGTTTAACGATTTTCATGTAGTATAACATCAAAAATTCGGGTTTAATCTAGGGTTCTTGAACTAGATCCATGTCAATCTCGAATTTTTTTTAGATCTTGTAGTAGTAGTAGTTAGTACTAGTATTTTGAGAAGTAAACCACTGAACGTTGTTGGAAAAACAGATTGTTCAAGCAGATATGCCCAAACCCTTGTTCTTGACGAAAAAAATCTAAAATCAAAAGGGTAAACAAGTTTTTTATGTAAAATTGATAGTTGGGGTTTTATTTTCGGGGTAAACCGCACCTAATGGACCAAAGATTTTGAATTTTTCAAAGGCGGCTCGAAAACCTTGCAGGGATGGCGCCACACAGGTTCATCAGGTTCAAATATTCTGAGCTTGAATACCAAAATCGGTTTGAGGTTTTGCAAGCTAGGCATGAAGAGCCTCTGAGATAAGTTTGCTATATAACACTTGAAACTGTAGGGCAGCGGGAAAGATATGATGCTCTCGTCACTGGTCCTCTTTGTATCTTCTTAGAGACTCGGCTCCGACCAATCCATGAGTATAACATGGAGTTTCTGAGCACATTGACTTTCAATAGAACTGAGACGGACCTCTTTGATTCTGATGCAGTGCAATTCAGGTGTGGGGGGTGAATGGTACATCATATCAGTCACCCAATTCGGTATCAATATTGGCCTTTACACCGAGGAAGATGCTGCTGAACCCGAATTCACTGAAGCTATCCGAGAACTACCAGACAACCTTAGACAAGCTGCATGGGCAACAATCGGAGATGGCCACCACAACCCGAGCTCCATGAAAAGTACCAAGGTCAGGGACCCGCTTATCCGCTACATCCATCGGGTCCTTAGCGGTGCCTTGTGCCAAAGGAAAGATAGCGGTGGTGCGGTGAACCTTCGCGAGCTCACTTACCTTTATTGCCTCGTGACCCACCAGCCCATCGACGTTGCCCACATACTTCTGCGAAACATGACCACCAACGCCACCGCAGACGTTCGCACACCTATCTTTTACGGAGGGTGGATCGCCAAACTATTCAAAAACTACATTAGGCGAACTCCGACAGTATTTCACAAGGGTGTAGGTATAACCAAAGCTGATCTTGTTGTGTGCCGAAGTTTGAATCTGATCATTGATTGCAAAAATGGATTGATGCGCCTTAAGGATGCAAGAGACCGGGTTTGGAACCCGAATGACCCAGATGAAATCCTAGCAATCGAAGATATCCCGAATCATCCTCGTACCGGATCATTTCTGGGCTCCTCATCCCAAGGCGGGGGAGATTTTCCTAACCTCCATAATTTATATAATATCATGCAGGAAACCCTCCAAGTCTCAAAGAACGCCTACAACTTGGGTCAAAACTCAAGTTCCCAGATTGGAAGCATGGGGTGCAACATCATCACCATGCAAAACGACATCACATACATCAGGGACACCATGTTGCTTCGAGGCGACGGGGAGGAAGAGGAGGATGGACATGATATAGATTCAGACTAGGTGGTGGTGGTAGCAGGCGACATAGTTATCTTCTAGGTTATCTTTCCCTGACTTTTGAACTCACTTATATTTCCCGGGCTGCGTCCCGTTGAACAATTTACTTTTCTACATTTGTTTTTATTTTCTTTTGTGATGGTGGTGGAACAACTTGAACGATCGTAATCTAGGTTGTTTTATGTTTGTGTTGTATTATGTTGGATTGCAGTAGTATTGTAGCTCATTGGTACCATGGGAGGTTTGGACACACTAAGAATAGTGGTCCCCATGCCCGGAAAATAGAAGCCAAATGTCAAAACCTGAATTTTTACCTAAAACATATGATCGCCCACGGGTCGTGTCCACCAGGCACGACCCCATGCTCACTCCACTGTAAGTTTTCTGAAAATACATTTTACTGGCACTTGTACCACGGGTCGTGTTCACCCGACATGCCCCTGTGCCCAGTGCCCAGTAACTGTAAAATTTTGTTATTTTTCACACTTTCAACACATTTAACCAAAATGAATCCTTTTTGGGACACATTGAGGACAATGTGTAATTTAAGTATGGGGGGAATGTCAAAACCTTGAATCGTTTGTCCTAAATCAAGCCTTACACAAAACTCTACTTGGAATCACTAAAACACCGCAAATCTTTTTCAAAATTTTTCTTTGTTTTGTCTTGTTTATAGTTTAAGTGAAGAAACCAAGAACTAGAATTTTCAAGTTTTTATAAAAATTTACAACCAATAGCGCCATGATAAAAAGAACCATACAAGAAAAATTTATAAAAAATGGCATGACAATTCTTTGTAAAATTTAATTGTATGTATCTAATTTCACACTTATACCTTTTCCCACAAAAATGTGAGTTTTGAGCCTTTACCGAGCATTCAATCAAAAATATTTACTAAATGCTCATCTTTCGTTTCTTGTGTCAATAGCCGTATGAATCTTACGAATCTAGAACTTGACAAGATAATACATTCCCGATCCTTACCGACAAATCCAAGTAAGTAAATGATAGAGGCATTAGGATTTTAAACCCCTTTTTCATCTTCAACCTTATTTTCTCTTTATATACCCCCCATAAACAAAAATAATTCCCCTAGATAAACTCTTTGAGCCTAAATTTTCATTTCAAAACCCGCAAAATATCGTTTTGCACAAACCACCCATCACCCCAAAACCAATTTTTATTTTTTCACAACCCTTGTTTTTAGTAAAATGCGGTTCTTTTGAAAATCATATAAAAACGAAATGACTTAGTTATTTAAAAAAAAGAACTCTCGAACTACTTGAAATAAATAAGCAGAAATTATTGCTTATAAATATGTAGTTCATAACTAAGTCACAAATAAATAAATTTTCAAAAAGAAAACCGACATTTTATGTTTTAGCCACTTTTCAATAAAACTATCCTACCCTTAACCAAAACCTCCCCTTTCAAAGACCTCTTGATATTTACAAAGATTATGTTAAAAAGGAGGGGGTTTGATTACCTGTCAAGCATATGGTAGGAGTAAAAGCCATACCAGTATCGAGTGTTTCACTTAATACATCCTCGGCCGATTTTGAGTGATCACTTGTGAGGTGTGTGAATTTATATAGCTAAATGAAATTTTATAAAGGTATGTTATGCCTAAAATATTTATTTTTCTTTAAAAAGGTTCAAAATAGATCATGACGAATAGGATTGTAAATAATATAAAAACAAGAATAAGGAACTTGGATTCCCGACACTCTACAATCAAGACCCAAAAACTTCTACTCCACCAATTCCATTTGGGTGTGTAAGCAACATTATAGAGTTTTGCTTGAGGATAAGCAAAGATTCAAGTGTGTGGGTATTTGATGTGCGTAAAATACAAAATATAAATTATATCAAGTACGGCATAAAATCAACCATTTTTCGGTACTAATGTTGGAAAAAGCGTGTTTCTTTGTTCCTTTTTAATTTATAGGGCCAAAAGAGCTTAAACGCACAAAAGGAGCAAAATAGCAGCAAAAACCAACATAAATACAACGGAGAACGATTGACACAACTCGCCAAGCCCCCAAGCCCCCATACACATCCAAACAATGGAAATAACAAGATAATAAGCTTTGGCATGGGGCCGTGCCCACCAGGCACGGGCCGAGCCCAGTGGAGAATCTATGCTGAAGAAAAAGACAACAACAAAAGACAAATGTGACAGAACAACACGGGGTCGTGCTAAGGCAACACGGGGCGTGGTCAACTTTAAGATTCACATAATCTGACATAGTACAACAAGTACTTTGGCCACAGGCCATGCCGTTGACGCACGGGGCCGTGTTAGTACAAGGTCTGACACTAAAGTTAACGTAGAGGAGAGAGATTGAAGGCCACGGGGCCGTGCCAAGTGGGCACGGGCCGTGTTGAGCATCTGACTTCAGTTATAAATAGGGGTGCTTGGTTTCATTCCAATCCATCCCTTGGCAAACCACTTCTCTCACACTTGCCACCACTCCACCCCCACTACAATACCATCATCCACCACCATCATCCATCTTCCATCATTTAGAGTGTGTAGTAGTCTCGGGATCCAAGATCGATCGTAAGAGTTCTTGTCAAACAAAGTCCATGCTTGGCTAAACTCTTACATCACTTGGTGAATACAAATCTTTTATGTATTACTTTTTGATTTCCAATCTTTGGCTCCTTTTTATTTGGGTATGTATTAATGACTTTAATAACTAGTTTTGTATATTGAAGGCGAATTCATTTAACCATTCTACATATGTTGTTGATTCACATATTCGTGTCTTTACGGTCTATATAAAGCGCATTAACTACTTGGAAGGGGGTTAGAAGGGTGGTTGGGTAATTCTATGTCCCGTTCAATGTATAGATCCTTCGAAAACCTGGTTCATGCTTAGTATTACTTCACGGTTTGGGCGGTATTGTTCGCCCCAGAAGAAAGTAGGAAACCGGTTGAGTCCCTTATCTATAAAATACTTTTAAAACTTTAAACCAACCATGCGAGGACCGTATCCCTGCTGACTCAGACCAAAGGGTTGAAGGTAACGCTGCCTGGAAGGGGGCCTACCACTTTTCGCATTAATAATTTACTTAATTATCTTTCAATAATCCGACCTTGCGGGACTGTATCCCTGTGGAATCAGACCAATACGTTGAGGGTAACGCTGCCCATGGGGCCTACTACTATAACTTAAAGATAATCTCTTAAAATGCGAAAACCATTAAAAGGATACATAAAAGAGGAGTTGGAACCAAGTGATTCCTTCTTGTCTATTTGTTTTTCCTTATATCTTTTTATAACTTTAAAAACTTTTTTTTCAAAATTTGGTTAGATTAGACGTTAACAATAAGCCAGTATTAAAAGCTCTTTTGTCCTTGGACGACCTCGGTATCTTGCCATCACTATATGACATGCTGTCGTAGTACACGCAAATTTAATCCAAATAACAACTATAGATAGTGGTAAATGGGTATCGAACTCAGGGAGTATATGGAAAATGTGTAGATTTAATAGCTTTGTGATTTAACTAAAATTAACCCAATTTGCAGAATTTAAAGATTAATGATTTGGATTGTTGTTTTAGAAAACTAAATTACTAGCTAATTGCAAATCAAAATTGGGTATTTAACAGATTAAGAGAAAATGACCATCTTAGGTTCCGGTTTCCGTTAACAATTGTGTGCGAATCCAACTAGAAAGAGTTACATAGACATAACTCATACATAAACACTTGTTGTGATAAAAGGGAACAAAGTACTCGGATTATGTAAACGCGAGGTTGTTACCCGATGATCAATTAACCAATATCCAACCCTACCCTTCCCGTGATATCTCAATTGTCAACGACACCAAGAACGTACGATTTAGATTAGGAACAAAACATCAATTAACAATTTACAATCAAACATTCATGCATCATAATAAACATAGCAACATACCAAGTCTATTATTCTAGAAATAAAGATTCATCACACAAAAGTCAATAAGAAACCTTCACCTAAGATGATCACCGAAAGTTTAGCCAGACATTGTTTGGTGGATCATCATAACATCAAGATTGAAGTTCATGTGAATCAAAAGACAAACCGAATGTTAGAAATTGTTCACAAACACTTGCCAAAAGCCAAAATTCGCCCCAACACTCCAGAGAAACGTCCAATGATGAGATCATCCCAAAAGACACCATAAAAAACTATTTTAATGAGCAGTTACGAAGTTGTGCGTCGCCTCCACCGTAAATTACGGTACCACCGTAAGTTACGATGGACCAGAAAATGTTACGGTGAGAATAGCCTGTGTTACGGTAGAGAACTGGGCAAATTTCAGGGCCACCGTAAATTACGGTGGCCACCGTAATTTACGGTGGTACCCTGACTTGTGTGTTTTGTTTCTCCATTTCTCCCACGCACGACCCATTCATCTCTAAACCGTCCAAAGCTGCGTTTTATCCCTTTTTAGCTCCCGAACCGCACCTGAAACATAAGCAACCGTAGTCATCTAATTCAAGATAATTACGCGATTAAGTGAAGGATAAAATCATCTTTTAACATCATTAAGGGTTGTCCTATGGACCACCCGTCACATCCCCACACTTAACCGTTGCTTGTCCCAAGCAACTCATTAAAACATTTTCAAAACAAGTGATCAATATAAACCAATCAGAAACATGTAGTCCTTTTACTAACCCCTTTTTAACACCCAAAATAACGCACCCCTCTTTATGTCTCTCCTCTCGGTAACAAGTAAGCACTAGCAAATGTAAGCTAGACACACAAAGGCTAACGGGCGGTTGCACAACTATAAGCTTGTACCTAAATCGATCCTTCTCCTAACAAGTGCCAAACATGAATGCCAATCAAAGGGACTTTTAGGGTTGTAACGTGGCTAGGCGTATGGGTAGGAAATGGAATATATATGAAGTAGCGAAAACTTAACCCGGTCTTTTATTACACAAAGAAATAAACAAACAACTACCAAACTAAACTACTATATACAAGATAACTAATCATCACTTTGTTTTTTTTTTTCATTTTTCATTGCTTTTTCTCTTTTTTTTTTTTTTTTTTTTTTGCAATATAACATCAAATGAAATTACATACTACTAAACAATCACTAACACTATAAGACCGGGTCAACTCGGGTAAATTTTTAGGTAAGTAGCTAGGGGGTAACTAACGATAGGCTTTTAGGCACAAAATTGGGCAACTAAATGTCCAAACCCCCGCCCCTCTCGCAACCATGCTCATATATATGACTTATGAGGTCCAACCCCCCAAATCCCACACTCACACACACTAAAAACGAGGCTACCTAAATGCCCTTATCCTTTTCACATTCACACCCAACTAAGGACTCAAACCGTATCAAGGCACAAGTTCTAATGCACCCCCACACGTAGCCATTCTCATCAAAGACAAGTTTTATTTATTTACATGTGTGGCTTCAACTCTCACCAAGAATAAAAAGGTATTAAGGGTTGCCGGTGCATCATTTGGGGTTAATCTAGGGTGTTCAAATTCTCACATTGTTTTGCTTGATTAATTTTTTTTTTTCAAAATCGTCAAAAATTCCCCCCATCCCCACACTTGGGATACATTGACCCCAATGTATGGTTTTAGGAGGATTTGATCACTAAACATCTTTCACATCACCCAAAAGCTCAACACTCAAACCACAAAATTCTTTTTGGATTTTTCATTTTTTTTATATTTTCTTCTTTTCAAACATCACACCACCAACTCGCACCAACCCAATATAACATCACAACTCAAACTAACACCATCCAACCACCCGACCATAAACAAAACAAGCTAACAAATATTCACAAAATATACAAAGAAGGAACACAACCTGGCTAGTAATAGCGTGGCTGTGGAGGCCCAAAAATGGAAGACATCATGTCATTCCATTCTCCAAATGCAAATGAACCGCTACTACTCCCACCTTGTTGCGGAGCTCCTTCTTGTTGGCGCGGATCGATCCATTGTGAATGATGGAGGGGCGGGGTCGGATACAATATACTACCATCATAAGGTGGTAGAGACGCATAATCCACATGTTGTGGATCCACAACCACCGGCCTCCCGGCGTGCCAATCTGCATGCAATCTTCTTTCTTGGTCATTGTGGTATCGATTATTCATTTCCAATTCATGGGAATACGCGTGTGTGCGATTCCACGCTTCTTGACGATCAGAACTTTGTTTCAAAGACCGCTCCATGCTTGCACTCATCATTGTATGTTGATCAAATAACGTCCGCTCCGAACCCGACCACGACTCAAAAATGGGTGCCGGAGGCCGTTGATTTTCGATAACCTCTTGCATTGTGCCATCATAAGCCCAATTTGGCACATAGGAACGCTCCGTATAATCGTAAAAGGCACCACCATAACCTCTACCTAGGCCCCCTTGGCCTACATTCTCACCACCATGCGGCTCGTCCGCATAATCCTCATCACCACTTGGAGCCTCCACATCACTTTCCGGCTCATTCGCTTCTCCCAGTAGAAGATCCCTTGCACCCACCTTTAATGCTCTCCATCACTACCCCTCTGACTTGAGTTTATGGTACCGTTCCGACTGCGTGTAAGTCCAACCAATCCCCAACTTGTCTAAAGTAAAAGGCTGATGCCTTTTTTGTGCCCCTTTTATCTTCGGACGTGATTGCCTTTTGCTGCTTCATCAATCCTGTGATAATTCTGCAGTACGGGATAATATCCCTTCCCAACTTGTTTCGGCAAATCCAGAGGTGGTTCATGATCAAATATCGGATGGGAAAACGCGGAGGCCCATTGAGTAGCGAATAGAGGAAAGGTACTTCCGGGTACCTCACTTGCTCCTTGTCCCCTCTTCTCGGAATGACATTTAAAATGCAGATTGCTAGCAATAACTTCGCTTCTATCCTCAAGTTCCTCTGGTATAAAACTCCACTGTAAGTACCGGGTAAAAACAGCGCTGCCAACATATCATTCCAACGAACATGCTTCTCTGGTTTAAGCAAAAGGTCATAAAGACTAGGTATCATGTAATCACCAGCCAATAGACTGTCGTATTTTCCCAATTTCTTCAATGTGTTAAAAGACATCTCTACCGGAATCCCATTCACCACACCCGTTAACTTCATTTGTGACGGCTTTTCGTATGTGTTGCACTTGAGGGTTGCCATCCATTCTTGAATTTCGGTCATGAATAAATTCTTGCTATCCTTATCATAGCAATTAAGCGCCCCCTCCCATCCTAGAGCGCAGAATTTAGCAAACACACCAAACGGACTAAATTGAACCTCATTAACAACTCTCTCGCAAATAAATGCGGCAGCCCTGTTTTTCAATCGATTCATACTGTCGTGAAAGAGTGTCGGTTGCCAATGTTCTGGTTGGTCATCCAATGGACCCGACTCACATCTTGGCTTTTCAGCCGGGTCCAACTCCATTTATTCACCCTCGCTTTCACTTTCATCAACTCGACCCAAATATTGCCTCTTTCTCGGTTGTTGTTCCGGTTTCTTGCCCTTATCTTTAGACGAAGAAGATGAACTTTCTCCGGCTCTTTCTTTCGTTCGTACCATTTTTCTACACACATTAGAGCAAACAACACAACCAAACACAATAAATTAGCCCCTTTTCACCAAAATATCCCCACACTTGCTTGTTACTATGGTTGTAGATGCTAGTGAACCAAAACTTTTATAAATCTTTTTCAAAAATTGGGCATCGTGTCTCTACATTGTAGAGATTCCCAAAAAGTTCACTACTTTACCATCAATCCTACATCTACAACCCATAACAATACTCAAGTAACAATTTTCATAACAAAATCTAAGAACAAGCAAGTGGGTTTGAACAACGATAAAAAATAACCTCAATCTTCACAATGCATCATCAAAATAGAACAAATAAACTTCCATACCTTGATTAGAAGATGCTAGCACACTTGTGAAACAAAAACTTCAAAAAACCCCTAAAATTTTCAGACCTAGGGTTTGTGATTCGGACCCGAAAGCTTTGTATTTTCGAAAATCTCTCCTCAAAATCAGAAAGTATGTGAAAAATTAGCCAAGATAGACATAGATTTCACTGGATTTGGCTAGAAATTGAGAGAGATATGAAGAATTGGAGGTTGAAGAAGGCTATGGAGTTCTTAGATTTGGTTGGGCAATAGAAAGTGATAGATGAGAATGTTTGGAGGAGATGAGTGAAGGGAAATTGTGTGGATAGGGAAGAGTTCACGTGACATGATTGCTTTATTATATTTTTTTTATAACTGCAGGAACCGGAACGACCCACTTACTCGCCAGGTCCACCGTAAATTACGGTGTGGACCGTAAATTACGGTGGATGCTGGCACTTAAATTCCACCGTAACTCAGTGTATTTTCACCGTAAAGCCCAACAATTTTCACAAGCCACCGTAAATTACGGTTCCACCGTAAATTACGGTGGCACCTGGGCGTCTATGGTTCCGCTGAAAATTGTGATTTTAAGTGACATTTTTATATTTTTTTTTCAGTTTTTTCGATTTTTTTTGTGTTTTTAAAATTTTTCAAAAACATGTAAAACTTACCCTACCCCCTTGAAAGTCCCGTGTTGTCCTCAACACAATGTTAGAGCAATTCGCAACCCGAATGTCCCCACACTTGTTTCAAACACAAGCTTCAAGCGAGTACGGTAAACATGCAAACTATACAAAACAAACAAAATGAAATGCTAATTATTTACACTACCAAACCTGGGCCTCTCATGGTTGTTCCTCATCGACCGTGCGTAAAATGTATCCTGCTTTATCAAGCTCCAAGTTGTTGATGTCGTTCCCCTCCAAGTATGGCTTCAATCGGTGAGCGTTTACCGTTTGTTGTTTTAGTGTTTGCTCATCTTGGATATCTACATCACCAAACCTCCCAACTCGCCGAACGACATACGGGCCCATCCATTTGCTCTTAAGCTTGCCCGCAAACATCTTGAGTCTTGAATTGTACAACCAAACCTTTTGACCCACTTCAAAGGTTTTCTTCCTCAACTTCGCATCATGTACTTTCTTGAGCTTGTGTTTATAAGCCGATGCACATTCATATGCCTCATCTCTAATCTCTTCTATCTCGCTCAATAGCAACTTTCTCATCTTTCCCGCCTCGTCGTAACCCGCGTTTACCGTCTTAATTGCCCAATGTGCCCGATGTGCTAACTCCATTGGCAAATGACAACCCTTTCCATACACCATCCGGTAAGGTGTTGTACCAATCGGAGTTTTGTAGGCCGTTCGATATGCCCACAGCGCATCATCCAACTTGCTCGACCAATCCTTCCTATCCGTTCTAACCGTCTTCATGAGAATTTCTTTGATTTGACGGTTGGACACTTCGACTTGTCCACTCGTTTTCGGATGGTAAGGTATGGCAATTCGGTGATTCACGCTATACCTTTTCAACAATTTCCCGAAGTTAAAGTTCTTGAAATGTGAATCACCATCACTTATAATAACACGCGGGATACCAAAACGAGAGAAGATGTTGGATTGAACAAATTTACAAACAACCGAATGGTCATTTGTGCGTGTTGCAATAGTTTCAATCCACTTTGAGACGTAATCCACCGCTACCAAAATATATAGGAATCCATTCGAATTTGGGAAGGGACCCATAAAGTCAATACCCCAAACATCGAATATTTCCACAACCAAGATTGGTTGTAATGGCATCTCATCCCTCTTCGATATGCTTCCCATCTTTTGACAATTTATGCAATTTCTAGCGAACTCACATGCATCCTTGAAAATTGTGGGCCAATAAAACCCACATGAGAGAACTCGGTATCCCGTTTTATGCCTACTAAAGTGACCTCCACATGCGGATGAATGAGCATGGGTCAGAATTTCCAACACTTCCGTTTCGGGCACACACCTCCTAATAACTTGATCCGGCCCTATCTTGAAAAGATCCGGTTCATCCCAAATGTATTGCTTCACTTGGACCATAAATTGTTGTCGTCGCTTCTTGGTCCAATGACTTGGGATGGCACCCGTGGCTAAGTAATTTACATAATGAGCATACCATGGTGCAACAAAGGTAGAAACGGCTAAGAGTTGCTCGTCGGGAAACGTTTCATTTATTTCACTAACATCATCGATCCCTTCCACTGGAATCCGAGACAAGTGATCTGCCACTACGTTCTCACTTCCCTTTTTGTCTCGGATCTCTAAATCGAACTCTTGTAATAACAACACCCACCGAATTAAGCGGGGCTTCGCATCCTTTTTCTCCATCAAATATCGGACCGCACTATGATCCGAATAAACCACCACCTTGCTCCCCCAAATATAAGCACGAAACTTATCCAAAGCATACACCACCGCTAATAACTCCTTTTCGGTTGTGGTGTAATTGAGTTGCGCTTCGGATAAAGTTTTGCTTGCATAGTAAATCACCACCGGCTTTTTATCAACCCGTTGACCCAAAACTGCACCAATAGTAGTGTCGCTTGCATCACACATAATCTCGAACGGCTTTGACCAATCCGGTGGTTGCAAAATAGGAGCTTTGACCAAATGTTCCTTCAAAATAGTGAAAGCTTGCATACACTCATTAGTAAAATCAAATGGGACATCTTTTAATAACAAGTTGCATAAAGGTTTGGTGATAACACTAAAACCTTTTATGAAACGTCTATAAAACCCCGTGTGTCCCAAAAATGACCTTACACCCTAAACATTTTTCGGAGGTGGCAAAGATGCTGTTACCCTTATTTTTGCCTTATCCACCTCCATTCCCCTTTCCGATATTACGTGACCCAACACAATGCCCTCTTGCACCATGAAATGACTTTTCTCCCAACTAAGCACTAAATTTTTCTCAACACATCTTTTTAAAACTTTTTGTAATTCGTTGAGACAAGATTCGAAACTAGTGCCAAAAATGGAAAAGTCATCCATAAATACTTCAAGCGACTCTCCAACCATGTCCGAGAAGATACTCATCATACATCGTTGAAAAGTTGCCGGTGCATTGCACAAGCCAAATGGCATTCGCCAAAAGGCAAAGGTGCCATATGGACAAGTGAAGGTGGTCTTGTGTTGGTCATCCGGGTGTATTGCTATTTGATTGTAACCCGAATACCCGTCCAAAAAGCAGTAATATTTTTGACCCGATAATTTTTCAATAATTTGGTCAATAAAAGGTAGCGGGAAATGGTCCTTAGAAGTGGCGGCATTCAATTTTCGTTAGTCAATACAAACACGCCACCCGGTGATCGGTCGGGTGGCAATTTGTTCACCATTTTCATCTTTGACTACTTGAATGCCGACCTTCTTAGGCACAACTTGGGTGGGACTCACCCAAGCACTATCCGAAATCGGATAGATGATTCCCGCATCCAACCATTTGATTACCTCCTTTTTTACTACCTCCCTCAAGTTCGGGTTCAATCGCCTTTGAGCTTCTCGTGTTGGTTTTACATCTTCGGTGGTAATAATCTTGTGCATGACAATTGATGGACTAATCCATTTAAGATCGGCAATCGTCCATCCAATAGCTCCCTTGTTTTCTCTCAAAACTTTCAACAATGCTTGCTCTTGCGCTAACTCTAGATTAGAGGCAATAATGACCGGTAGAGTGTCATTATCCCCTGGGAAAGCATACTTTAAGTGGCTCGGCAAGTCTTTGAGTTCCAACTTCGGTGGTTCTTCTAATGATGGTTTTGTACCCGAGCTAATTTCCACCGGTAAGACTTCAAATTGGTGCGTCCATGGCGGTCGACCTTCTTTCAAGGCCATGGCATCCTGTTTTTCCTCTTCAACCCATAGTGCATAAGCATGTACCTGTTCAGAAAAATCACACAAACAAATATCCATACCATCCTCCTCATACTCATTCGGGTTGCATCCGTCAACTAAATCTGCCATGAAACACTCATCAACACCATTAGCATTAGAATTGTTAGTAAAAACATTCAAACGCATTTTTCGATTCCCAAAAGTCATATCGACTGTACCAAATCTACAATCGATCACAGCATGCGCGGTGCTCAAAAATGGCCGACCAAAATTACGTTTTGTTGTTGTTTTGGGTCCGCGGATGAGTAGTCCAAGACTAAAAAGTCAACCGGGTAATAAAACTCATCAATTTTAACAATTACATTTTGAACCATCCCCCGGGGTAACTTATGAGACAAATCGGCTAAAACAACCGTTGTCTCCACCCTAGCTAACGGACCAAAGTCATATTGGTCATATAAGCCCCCCGGTAAAATACTAACTCCGGCTCCAAGATCTAGCAACGCCTTCGCCATTTGAAAATTACCAACTTGTATATTAATCAATGGCGTGCCCGGATCTTGGAGCTTAGGAGGAAGCTCCCCATTTAAAACTGCACTTACTTGCCCGGTTAAGTCCATCCGCTTAGGCATTTTCTTCTTTTGTTGCCTTTTTTGTGTACATAATTCTTTTAGAAATTTTGCATAAGCGGGTACTTGTTTTATTGCATCAAGGAGTGGAAGGTTAATTTTAATTTGTTTAAACATGTCCCACAACTCTTCTTTTTGGGGACCTCTTGGTGCAATAAAATTTTTCCTACCCGGATCAAGTAAGGCCGATGGAAACGGGACTTGACTCGGTTCACCCTCAACTTTTTCACTTTTTTCATTTTCTTTATTTTCACCCAACCCCGATTTTTTAACATTTGATTCTTTAGGTGTAACCGGTGAAACTTCATCATCACTATCATTACCCGTGATGTCCTCAACTACCCCCTAAACCAATTCGGGTGACAAATTGGCTTTAAATTCTTTTCCACTTCTTAAAACACTAACATGATGAACATTAACATTACCTCGTGACGAACCGTGTGAAGGATTTACCTTGGTGTCGCTAGGAAGTTAACCCTTGTTTTTCTTCAATTCCGCCACATCGGTTGCCAATTGACCCATTTGGGTTGTTAGTGATTGGATGCTCTTGTCACGAACCTCATCCTTTTGCATTCGAACTTCATCGAGTTGGTTCCGTTTTTGCATCTCTGCTTGCATGCTTTTTAGCATGTCCATCATCTCATTTCCACCCGAAGACCCCCTTGTTCTTGACCCGTTTGATATTGCTTTTGATACCCTTGGTTGTTCCCACCTCGATATCCACTTTGATTGTTGTAAGGTTGGCGCGAACCAAAGTTACCTTGGCTACCTTGAAAGTTCGGGTTAGCTTGATTTGAAGGGTTCCCATACCGAAAATTTGGGTGGTTCCTCAACCCGGGGTGGTAAGTATTAGAATTCATGTTGTAGTTTCTACCACCCCCCTTGACCTTGAATCGCATGAACTTCTTCATATTGCCCTTCCACCATTCCATGGGAATTTTCAGCCGCATGACCTATTTCATTGCACAATGCACAAACATCATAAATTTGATTAGTGGTTTGAACATTACCATCATCTATTGCGTGCACTTGAGGTCGGGCAATGGCCGGTCATGCTCTCCTCGATGCTTGAGCTTTCCTCTTTGAAGTAATTGACATTTGCTCCAAAAACTACCAATCGTCATTCTCGTAGTTTGTGCCAAAAGTCCCACCGGTAATAGACATTAAGTCGCGAGCATCTTCGGCACTCAACCCCTCATGAAAGGCATTCATCAACTCCCAAAGTTCAATTCCATGATGAGGGCAATTCTTGATCATCATGTTGAAACGCTCAAAGGCTTCATGAAACATTTCGCCTTGTTGTTGTTGTTGAAAACTCCTCAACCCCTTCCTAGCATCGTTGGTCTTTTGAGCGGTGTAAAATTCATCTAGAAAAATTTGTTGCATTTCCGCCCAAGTGTAAATAGATGCTGAAGGCAAGGTGTAGAACCACTTCTTTGCCTTGTCCTCCAAAGAAAATTGAAACAGGACTAACTTGACATCATCAGCCGAAAAACCTTGACTCCCAAGAGTATTGCAAATTGAGTCATAGGCCTCCAAATGGAAATACGGTTCCTCCGTTGCTAGACCTTTATATTTTGTCAAACTTTGCAAAGAATTTGTTCTCACTTCAAAGGTCCTCCCTTGATCATTATAAGGAATAACTACCGGTGAGGGATTTTGAGTGATTACCGGCCTAAAATGCGCTTCAATTCCTCTCGCATGTTCTCTAAGATGCCTTCTTGATACCCCCAACCTAACCCTTGGTCGAACAGGACCCATTGGCCTTGGTATATGCCCTTGTGGTGCGAATGGTTGTTGAAATTGCTGTTGTGGCATCGGCATCGGTTGGTGTTGAATCGGCCTTTGGAATTGTGGTTGTACATTTTGTGGGCGAACTTGTTGCAATGGTGTAGGGCGTTGCACTTGTGGCCCTTGTGGTCTTGGCCGGATGTTTTGTGGTATAATTTGTTGTTGTTGTGGCATTCCACCTACACTTGCCATCCCTTGAGGTTGACCTTGCACATAACCAAACTCTCCTTGATCACCATAACCCCCATAAGCATACCCGTCCTCATCATAACCCTCAAAATCTTCATAACCTTCCTCATATCCATCTCCCCCTATACCCGAAGATTGCCCAAATGGAAGGGTAGAGTATTGAAAGCCCGATTGGTTCGATGGTCTAAATGTTGAAGTTGCATGAACGACAGTTGAACCTTGGGGTAATGTATATGTTGAGGATGATTGACCTGAAACTGGGAAGAAATGAGTGAGTGGTGGAATCGTAGTAGAAGGGTTAAAAGTCAATGTAGGTTCTTCTTGAGTGGTAATGGGTTGGGTGATGTTGGTTGGTGTAACATTGTGAGGTTGAGTAGGATTGGTAGTGGTGTTTGGAATAGTAGTGTTTGGTGAAGGTTGAGTGGATGATGGTATGAATGGTGGTATAAGTTCACCCGTAGTGGGTGGTGGTGGTGGATCCATGTATCGAATTGGTGTGTTTGGTGTAGTGGGTGTTGTTGGTGAACCGCTTATTATGTTTTCTCTTAACAAAATTCTGTTTCCTCCTAATGTCCGCTCAATTTCGGGATCAAACGCCAATGGTGATAGCTTATGAGAGCTCATAGTACGCATGCACCTGTAAATACCTGCACACTAACACACCCAGCGTAAACCAGAAAAATAACAAACTTAAAAAGAACAAAAATAACACACGTTGCGCACTACTCCCCGGCAACGGCGCCAAAATTTGACGTGCTGTCGTAGTACACGCAAATTTAATCCAAATAACAACTATAGATAGTGGTAAATGGGTATCGAACTCAGGGAGTATGTGGAAAATGTGTAGATTTAATAGCTTTGCGATTTAACTACAATTAACCTAATTTGCAGAATTTAAAGATTAATGATTTGGATTGTTGTTTTAGAAAACTAAATTACTAGCTAATTGCAAATCAAAATGGGGTATTTAACAGATTAAGAGAAAATGACCATCTTAGGTTCCGGTTTCCATTAACAATTGTGTGCGAATCCAACTAGAAAGAGTTACATAGACATAACTCATACATAAACATTTGTTGTGATAAAAGGGAACAAAGTACTCGGATTATGTAAACGCGAGGTTGTTACCCGATGATCAATTAACCAATATCCAACCCTAACCCTTCCCGTGATATCTCGATTGTCAACGACACCAAGAACGTACGATTTAGATTAGGAACAAAACATCAATTAACAATTTACAATCAAACATTCATGCATCATAATAAACATAGCAACATACCAAGTCTATTATTCTAGAAATAAAGATTCATCACACAAAAGTTAATAAGAAACCTTCACCTAAGATGATCACCAAAAGTTTAGCCAGACATTGTTTGGTGGATCATCATAACATCAAGATTGAAGTTCATGTGAATCAAAAGACAAACCGAATGTTAGAAATTGTTCACAAACACTTGCCAAAAGCCAAAATTCGCCCCAACACTCCTGAGAAACGTCCAATGATGAGATCATCCCAAAAGACACCATAAAAAACTGTTTTAATGAGCAGTTACGAAGTTGTGCGTCGCCTCCACCGTAAATTACGGTACCACCGTAAGTTACGGTGGACCAGAAAATGTTACGGTGAGAATAGCCTGTGTTACGGTAGAGAATTGGGTAAATTTCAGGGCCACCGTAAATTACGGTGGCACCCTGACTTGTGTGTTTTGTTTCTCCATATCTCCCACGCACGACCCGTTCATCTCTAAACCGTCCAAAGCTGCGTTTTATCCCTTTTTAGCTCCCGAACCGCACCTGAAACATAAGCAACCGTAGTCATCTAATTCAAGATAATTACGCGATTAAGTGAAGGATAAACTCATCTTTTAACATCATTAAGGGTTGTCCTATGGACCACCCGTCACTATACTACGTCCGCGATGGGTGCACTTGCCCTAACGTGTGTGTAGAGTGATAGTAGTATATCGTGTTTTATAAATTTAAAACTTGAATTTGCTAGTAAAGAGAGCTAAAATATATCTAAAAAATATATACTCACGCCCACACGTCACCTTGCCATGTAGTTGGAAAAAGTTCCCACTCTCATTTCATACAATTTAAACTACCGATCATCCCGAGGAGACCAATGTTTCAAAATTTGTTGCATATCACTAAACGTAGGTTTTCTCAAGTATCTTTTCATATATAGTTCAATGATATAGGCACAAAAATTGGGAAGACTTTCCCTAGCCACTCGTGCCGACATTTTTAAACAGTTGTCGATTATGTCGGAACTATTGCGTTAAGCCAATTGTCTTTGGGCGGCTGGTGCGTGACGAAGGGCACATATTTATTTACAGTGAACTTCGCACTCACGTAGGTTTTAATATTTATAAAAATGGTTTATACCTTAGCATTAAAACACACACAACAAAGGACAAGTGTATCCCATCATATATGTAGCAAAGTATTGGTAAGAGCCAGATATCGATCCATGGAACACGGGCGTTATTAAGTACTAAATCTTTGTCATTAATTTACCAGATAAAAAGATAAGTGAATGAGTATTTAACTAAAATTATCTAAAACATAATAGACTCCAAATATGAAAAATATATATTATATTGTTTCACAAACATCCTAAACATGTTATCTACATCAGATATGTCACAAAATCACTTGATCAATTTGCCAATTGCAAGACAGCTAGTTACCGGGTCTGGATTTCTAGCATCATGATCCTTCAGAAAGTTAACGCGATGGTTACACGTTAACCACCTAAAATCACTCATTTGCGAGCTATTGATATTTATTCATGCGAACCTTTAAAGATAGGTTATCGGGTCTGGATTCCTAACCTCACTTATCAAAGAAAGAAATACCGATGGTCACAATACAGCCACAAGGATAAGCAATTAAGTAGATCATATAACAAAATATTTCACCTTTATAAGTCTTGAACACAAATCTACCATGTTAGCAATTTCAGACCAAAACTACTAAACAAGTATCATAAACTGCGTCAAGAACATGTAATCAACACCATATAATTCGTTAGAACCCTTACGTGCAAGAAAGCATGCTCAATCAAAATAAGATATATCTTGTATAAAACCAATACCCAAGTCTGGTTTCATGGTGTAAACTGATGTATTATAAAATACATCGTTATTCGCGTCTAGTTTTAGTCGTTAGATAGTCGGTTTTGTCTGTTTTTTAGAATAGATTGTACATACTTTTGATGGCTTGTGTTTTCCAGGTTTTTGCAGAAAAAGGAGCAGATACGAGTCAGAATATGGAGAGGCGAATGTCTGGAACGAACTCGGGAGCGAAACGGAGCGAAATAGCAAGTCTGAAGGTCTAAGGCGGGCCGCGTAAACTCATAAGACATTCATACGCGGGCCGCTTGAGCTTAATACACGTTTCCGGATGATCATACGCGCGCGGCCCGCGTGAGTGATACACATAAGTTGATGCGGGCCGCAAGGGGGTTGTTTACGCGCACAGAATTGTTCCAGCAATCGGATTTAGGGTTTTGAAAGTTATATAACATCAGAATCGACATCAGACGAGGGGATACGAACGAGGGACGAATTTAGGGGTTCTTTTGCACTTGGAGAGGCTGATTCAAGGTGTTTGAAGTGCTCGGGAGGCTAGGAATCGTCGGGGAACATTCGGGAGCACACGAGATCGAAGATTACGGGTTTTATCATCTTGTTCATTCGTTTCTCGTTTGTTTTTTATTGTTTAATGATGAATTCAGTTTATACATTGATTGCTATGTTTTTAGACATGATTATTGGCTAGATTTCTGTTACTACCTAGACATGGTTGAATGATTGCTTAGGTTTTGATTATTTTTGGATTTATGAATGCTATGGATTGTTTATAAATTGTAAACGGTTTGTTCTATCAGTTAGATGTGTTTGCGTGCTTGATGTTGTTTTATTATTGATTATTGCTTCGCTTGAATCTTGGTGACGGTCTTTATCACGGAATAGAGTCGGGCTAGGGTTTTAGGTTTTGGTGAGTGTCTATATCACATAATAAACCTTTGATCCTTTAGGGTGAAAATTGCATAAGTAGCCTTAGAAGTAATTATTGGTAATCTTATAAAATCAAGTGTTCTACTAATCGTCAATAGCTGTAAGGTGCGAGATTATTGCTAGGTCTAAGTGATTAAACCGCAAGGTGGGTCCTTATTAGAAAGTTAACCTATTTGCTGCTGTCTAGCAAGTCTAGCTGAGAAAACAAACCTATCCTAGGTTTAGGTCTCGTAAGGGAGTGAGCCTTGTAGGATACTTTTATAAACCCAATTAGATATCTTGTAAAGGAGTCTAATAACCGGTAGTTTAACAACCTTTAGGGGATCTTAGCGTGCTCTTGAGAGGGTTTAGGGGTCCTTAGATTTCCCGATAGGTGAGAATTTTAAGATCCCGGTTCCATAGCAGACAACTTCCAATTATAATCATAACTAAAAGCAATCAGGATTCCTGTCTAGGTAGTTCTTTCATCATCCTTGAGTTCAGCCTTCGTGTGAGTTCGTGTCTAGTTCGTCTAGCTAGTTTAGTCGTTATTTGCATTCTTAGGATTTTTAGAAAACCCCCCCAATCAACAAACAATTAGTTAAGTCGTGTCAATTTAAGTCTAGATATAGTCTTAGCGTAATCAGTAGAGTCTCTTGGGTTCGATACTCGGACTTCCTTAGGCTATACTACATTCGATCGGTGCACTTGCTGGTTGTGTGTTTTAGGGTTTAGAGAGTCTTAGTCTTATAAATTTAAAACTTAGAGAGTCTAGAATTAGGGTAAATTTAGTTAATTTAGTTAACCCGTTTCGAGCACATCAAGTTTTTCGCGCCGTTGCCGGGGATTCTTTGGCGATTGCGTTGATTACTTTGTTTGGACTTGTTTGACATTATACGTGCTATTTGTTCTTTTTGTTTGAGTCATAGGAGTCTAATTGTCTGTGTCTTTTATTTTTCTTGAGTCTTGTAAATATGTGTGAAATTTGTGGAGGACCTCACTTTACAGTTAAATGTCCCCAGTATGAGGGGTCCTCTACGGATTATGATACTAACCCCTTTGTGCAGCCACATCAATATTCTTTGCAGGGGTATCCCCCAAATGCTAAGGAGATGTTGCCAAATTTTTTCGCGCTCAGGGAAGTAATTTTGGAGTGCACGCAAGCAATAAAAGAGTTGGAGTATGGGGATCCAAGGTTACCAAGAATGATTGATATACTTGATCGACTGTTTGAGCAAATAGCCCCAACGTTAGAGTGTGACCTCAGTCGGCAAAGGGATCCGAAGTGTGAAGAATGTGGTGGACCGCACCGGTATGAAGAATGTGCGATCGCTGCTCGGTTTGAATGGGGTTGGAGAAGTAGAGAACAGAAGCAACCAATACAGTGGGGCTATGATGATGATGATGAGTGGGTTACAGTTAAAAGCTCATATTATAAGGCAATAGTACTCCCCGAGCTTGCTGAAGGAGAGACAATATGGGGATATGTGGAGAGTAAGGCAGAAAAAGTGGAGATAGAAACAAAAGAAGAAGAGGAGGAAGAAGTTGAGCAACCATCTAGTGAAGATCAGATGTCTTGGGAGAATGAATTTAGGGATGAACTAGATGGGTTGCCGGTAGATGAAGTGGTAAAGGAGTTTGATCCGGAGGGAGACCTTGCTTACTTAGAAGTTTTACTTGAAGGAAACCTAATGATGGACATCAAAGAAGAAGAAATGGTGGTGGAAGAGGAAGAGCACCACAGCTGGCCCATGGTATTAGTGATACATGAAACTTTAAAATCAACAACACCACGGGAGAAGGCAAGAAAAGGGAAGAACCGAGAACAGAAGAGGATTGAAGGCTGGTACAAGAAGGAGCCGTTGGCACACGATCAGTCCTTTCATTACATGCCACGCATTCGGTTTCTTCCAGGTATGTTTAAATTTTGGTGCCGTTTGAAAATTTTAAAATATTTTATTATTCCACCATTATATTTTTAAATATTTTTGAGTATCAGGTGGAATTAAACGGGTTGGATAGGGTCCAAGTCAAAGAAAAACCTCCTGATTAAATTCAAGTGTGGGGAGGTCTTGTAGAGTTTGTATATTTAAGTCGTAATTCGTTTCGTGTCGTTTAGTTAGGTTGATAGCGTCTTTTGCGTCTTTTTCGTGTTTTTGCGTCTTTTGTGTGTTTTGTCAAGTATTTTGCAGGTTGCATCACATGTACGAAGGCGAGATCGACGTCCGAGCAGCTTACCAGGTCTGTTGAATGTTAAAAACCGACGAAATACGTGCAGGGGCAGTTTGGGAATAAAGAAATTATTTTTCTGCATAATTCTGCTGTTGCTGCATGCTGTTCTGCTGTTACCTGCTGTCCAGGAGGCCCGCCTCAATTAAACCCACATTTAAAGCGGGCCGCGCGGGTTTTAAAATGTTGCCGGAAGTTTAAGTGAAATCGGCCCGCCTCCACTTATCATCACACTCATGCGGGCCGCGAGCCCACTACTGTAGACAACGGACTGTTCAGGCCCAATGGGTTCAGCCATTTTGATCCATCATCCATATTCGACCTTCATCCATTTATCACCATCATCATTCGGTTGGTTCGGGTCGATGTTCAGGTTCGAATTTGTTCCACCCGTACTCAATCTCCATTCGGGTGAATTTGGAGCTGCTTATCAGATTTCAAGCATTTATCGAGTATACCAGTTGAGTCAAAAGCCGATCGCGACCAAAATGCTATACGATCGAGCTGCATTGGACGAGAGTTTTGGAGCATCCACGCGAATTAAACCAGCTAAGTCCTTTCCGATTTGCCCTTTGTCTTTTATTTCTTATTTATTTATTTTTAGTTTTTGAGTCGGTTTCCATCTTACATTGAGGGCAATGTAGAGTTTAAGTGTGGGGATGGGAACTATCGTTTAGTGTCGTTAGTTTAGTGAGTCTTGAGTCATAAAAATTGAAAAATCCAAAAAAATAAAAAAATTAGAAAATGTCTTTTGAAATAAGAAGTTTGCAAAAATAAAAACGGAAAATGATAGAAAAGTTGGATTTTTGTTCGGGTTCAAATAATGATAATATGAGATGAAATATAATCGTGCTTGTGTCTAGTTTGGGATATGCGGGTAGGCTTGATTCGGTTCTGGGTTCCTTTGATATTAAAATTATTTAATTGTCGGTCTACTAGTGGGTTCTCATCTAGGGAAAGTGGGGAAATTGAAACCGCCAAAAATAGTATAAGGGGCACCGTTATAAGCTAAGATCGTTAGAGTTTTTAGTCATTATCTCGCTGAAAAAGAAAAAAAAATAGAATAATAAGTGAGCTAGAAACTAAATGAAAGTAACACAGGTCTATGTAATCCGAGTTGGGGATAGCGACTCTACAGCCGGAATGCCTCTGGGATGTGTGAAATCGACTTGCCGAATAAAAGTACCGAAACCTAAGTAATCTGTGGTTGGGGATCGCGACTCTACAGCCGGAATACCTCTTGGTTAGGGAAAGCATCGTCTAGACTCACGAAAGAAAGAAAGAAAAAAAAAAAAGAGCAAAAAGCAAAGTCTAAGCTCGTATGAAAAAAAAAATAAAAAAATAAGATTTGATTTTAAACTCTCTTGATCTTAGTATAAAACGGTTAGGAAATAACCCAGTGGTTGTTCCTTTTGTCCTATAAGCTTGAGGGGGGATTAGGTGGACTTGCGATTCTTAGCGTGAGACCCTAGGTAGATTGACCGCACTTGAACTAAATTGCATGATAAGGATTTGGAACCGGGTTGGGTTTAAGTGGATCAAAATACTTGCAATCGCGGCTAACATGAGTTTCGATTTTAATAAAATAACTAATACTTTGGCCCGTTCGATTATTCCGACTATGATTCCGTTTGCATAATTCTTTTTCGAGGACGAAAAAAGGTTAAGTGTGGGGATATTTGATGTATTGTAAAATACATCTTTATTCGCGTCTAGTTTTAGTCGTTAGATAGTCGGTTTTGTCTGTTTTTTAGAATAGATTGTATATACTTTTGATGGCTTGTGTTTTCTAGGTTTTTGCAGAAAAAGGAGCAGATACGAGTCAGAATATGGAGAGGCGAAAGTCTGGAACGAACTCGGGAGCGAAACGGAGCGAAATAGCAAGTCTGAAGGTCTAAGGCGGGTCGCGTAAACTCATAAGACATTCATACGCGGGCCGCTTGAGCTTAATACACGTTTCCGGATGATCATACGCGCGCGGCCCGCGTGAGTGATACACATAAGTTGATGCGGGCCGCAAGGGGGTTGTTTACGCGCACAGAATTGTTCCAGCAATCGGATTTAGGGTTTTGAAAGTTATATAACATCAGAATCAACATCAGACGAGGGGATACGAACGAGGGACGAATTTAGGGGTTCTTTTGCACTTGGAGAGGCTGATTCAAGGTGTTTGAAGTGCTCGGGAGGCTAGGAATCGTCGGGGAACATTCGGGAGCACACGGGATCGAAGATTACGGGTTTTATCATCTTGTTCATTCGTTTCTCGTTTGTTTTTTATTGTTTAATGATGAATTCAGTTTATACATTGATTGCTATGTTTTTAGACATGATTATTGGCTAGATTTCTGTTACTACCTAGACATGGTTGAATGATTGCTTAGGTTTTGATTATTTTTGGATTTATGAATGCTATGGATTGTTTATAAATTGTAAACGGTTTGTTCTATCAGTTAGATGTGTTTGCGTGCTTGATGTTGTTTTATTATTGATTATTGCTTCGCTTGAATCTTGGTGACGGTCTTTATCACGGAATAGAGTCGGGCTAGGGTTTTAGGTTTTGGTGAGTGTCTATATCACATAATAAACCTTTGATCCTTTAGGGTGAAAATTGCATAAGTAGCCTTAGAAGTAATTATTGGTAATCTTATAAAATCAAGTGTTCTACTAATCGTCAATAGCTGTAAGGTGCGAGATTATTGCTAGGTCTAAGTGATTAAACCGCAAGGTGGGTCCTTCTTAGAAAGTTAACCTATTTGCTGCTGTCTAGCAAGTCTAGCTGAGAAAACAAACCTATCCTAGGTTTAGGTCTCGTAAGGGAGTGAGCCTTGTAGGATACTTTTATAAACCCAATTAGATATCTTGTAAAGGAGTCTAATAACCGGTAGTTTAACAACCTTTAGGGGATCTTAGCGTGCTCTTGAGAGGGTTTAGGGGTCCTTAGATTTCCCGATAGGTGAGAATTTTAAGATCCCGGTTCCATAGCAGACAACTTCCAATTATAATCATAACTAAAAGCAATCAGGATTCCTGTCTAGGTAGTTCTTTCATCATCCTTGAGTTCAGCCTTCGTGTGAGTTCGTGTCTAGTTCGTCTAGCTAGTTTAGTCGTTATTTGCATTCTTAGGATTTTTAGAAAACCCCCCCAATCAACAAACAATTAGTTAAGTCGTGTCAATTTAAGTCTAGATATAGTCTTAGCGTAATCAGTAGAGTCTCTTGGGTTCGATACTCGGACTTCCTTAGGCTATACTACATTCGATCGGTGCACTTGCCGGTTGTGTGTTTTAGGGTTTAGAGAGTCTTAGTCTTATAAATTTAAAACTTAGAGAGTCTAGAATTAGGGTAAATTTAGTTAATTTAGTTAACCCGTTTCGAGCACATCATAAACAAAGTCTACAAATAAGTGATTAATCAAGAAATAGTTACCATCCCACTAACCGTAGATTCATTATCCAAGATAATCAAACATAATCAAGAACTCAACATCAACAAAACATTCATCATATAATCATGAAAATTCAAACATGAAAAAGTACTAAAGATTCATACAAACGAGATTACAACATAAAGATTATTCAAGAAACAAGTTCATTACTATTATTACACAATACTACTTTAAACATAAACTAACATCAACTCAATACTTGAATAATGATCAGAATACATGTATAAGAACAAGGAATCGAACCATAAACAAGCAAGGAATTGATGGGTTGGATCGGTTATGCTTCCATTCGGTCTTGAAGCTTCAAAATGGTCTGATCAGGACTACTTCAGAACCCAGAAATCGCCCAAAAACATGGAGAAAACCCCAACATTTTGATCAGTAGCGAATGCTGCTATTTATAGGCAATTTTCAGTTTGGTACGACCGTGCAGTTGGATCGCACGGTCATGCACTGGCACTTATCGGGTGACGTCAGTTCTCCGATTAGGGTCTGTCAAGTGGACTAGTGGACAGGTTGTCTCGGTCATGATATCGGCACGGTCATGCTTCAGGTTACACGGTAGTGCGAGGTCATCAGAAACTGTGGTCCCGGTGGTGCACGGTCATGTGGCTGGTCACACGGTAGTGCGTTCCTGGTAAATAGTGGCACCATCACTTGCACTGGCAGTGCTTCCGAGGTCGGAGGTCTCGCACGGTCGTGCACTTGGATCGCACGGTTGTGCGATATCTGGCAGTCATCATATTTTTGCCAATTTCATCAGATTTGCATCAAAATTTGCCCATTTTTATAAGATTTGTCGTTTGTACTTCGTTTAAGACCTGAAAATATAAAAGTATTGGATTTGGTACCTAACCGTTGTGGTTTCGGTCAAAAACGCTTAAAACGGAAGTGTTTTGTGGGATAAAAACATGTATAATTTAACGTATATCAAACATCCCCGCACTTGAACTTTGCTTGTCCTTAAGCAAACTTAAAATAAAGCAAGGAAACAAATATGAATATTTACAGAGTTACTAATTTGTGTGGTGGTCAAATTGGTTTTCAAGAAGTCATCATCAAAGATTTAAAGTCAAACAAGCATATAATAATGTATGAAAAGATAAACAAATAGGCAATGACTTAACATTTGATTGACTTAGCATGCAAATCCTAATATTTCTCACAATTTTCACACACACTCGGTTATATTTCTGAATCATACATGTAATGTGTATATGTAAAGCACTCTATGCCAAGTCAACGAATCATGCAATATCATAAGTTTGTCAAAAGATATAATCTCCACCAATTTAACATGCCAAAAAGCATAAATCAAGAGGTCATTGGTGGTTGTAATGATAGGCTATGGTTAAGGGTGTGGAATGGATATTTAAAATTGACTAAATGGTTAAAACTCGGCGGTTATTTGTAACTAGCGTAAATGAATCAACAACTATACAGAAATAACGCTTAAAGACGATTTTACCCTTTTCGAGCTATACAACATATCTTGTACTATTTAGTGCTTAAAATTGCTCTAAATTGATCGTCTTTGATCTGTTTTTCGATCTCTATTTTCTGGTTTTTTAAAAGGAAATAATTACAAACAAGTTAGTTTGATAACAACTTTGATAGTTTTAACACAAAGGTTTAAAAAAAAAGGATAAATTTGGTTAAGTAGGCTAATTAGTTGGGTAAAATTGGAAAAACACGGAAAATAGGCTCAACATGGCGGACTAATGGATAATGTTGGGTGCGGGATATAAACAAAGAAAAAGGCTAACACAAAAGGGTATCATATTTGCCTCTGATGTGTGCAAAATGCAACATATAAATTACATCAATTGTGGCATAAAACTAACCCTTTTTTAGTACTAATGTTGGAAAAAGTGTGCTTTTGTCTTCCTTTTGTATTTTCAGGATTAAATGAGCTCAAATTAACAAAAGAAGCAAAAAGACATCAAAATCTAACATAAATACGAGAAAAGGAACAAAGCATGACATGCCCGACCCCATGACAGCATCTTCCCAAGCAAAACAAGAAGACTGAAGACTGAACACGCCCCGTGCTCAGCCAGCACGGGGGCGTGCCCAAGTGTCAGCAGAAAAGACAAAGAGGTAGAAGCTTCTATTGGCCACCACGGGGCTGTGCTCAGTGGACACGGGGCCGTGGTCAACTATAAGATTCGCACAATCCAGGCAAATCTTCATAGTACAAAGAGTCTTCTGCACACGGGGTCGTGCTCAGCGGACACGGGGGCGTGGTTAACTAATAAGACAAGCTGCATTAAATGAAGAAAGAGAAGGATGTGGACACGGGGCCGTGCCCAAGCTTCTGTTCAGCCTATAAATAGGAGTGCTTGGCTCAAGCTCAAACCATCCCTTGGCACACCACCTCTCTCACACTTCACCCACCACCCACCACCACCATAACACCATCATCCACCACCATCATAGAGTGTGTGAGTCATCTCGGGATCCAAGATTGATCGTAAGAGTTCTTGACAATCAAGGCCATGTTTGCCTAAGTCTCTTACATCACTTGGTGAAGACAAGTGTCTAGTGTAATACTTTTTATTTCTAATCTTTTCGCACTTTTTATTTGGTTTTGTATTAATGACTTTAATAACTAGTTTCTTATGTTGAAGGTGATTCTTCCTTATCGTTTGTCCGTGGTGTCTTGACATTATTTTAATGTCTATATAAAATAAAAGATTTTCACCATTCATATCTCCACGGTCTATATGGAGGTATGTTGGCTACCTGGTCGGAGGTTAAGGGAACGGTTTGGTAAGAGTCTTGCCATTGTTCAGCGTTTAGAGGTCCTGCAATGGACCTGGTGGTGGGGGTCCAAACTCTTTGATCCCCTCATAAGTTAACTACTATTAATACTATAACCCGGCTATTTAGGACTGTATCCCTGCTGACTCAGACTACTTAGTCGAGGGTAACGTCACCTCCAAAAGAGTGGCCTACCATAATTTGCATTAATAACTTAATTAATTATCTTTCAATAATCCGACCCTTTAGGATTGTATCCTTGCTGACTCAAACTACTGGGTTGAGGGTAACGTCACCTTCAAAAGAGGGGCCTACTACAATAACTAAGATAATCTCTTAAATAAGTGCAAAAGTGCGGAGATAATCAAAGGTTACACTATACACGAGTCGGAACCAAGTGATTCATCTTGTCTATCTGTTTTTTCTTTTATTTTTATTTTTTCAGCATTTTAATTAGTTTTTATTTTTCTTAGCGTAAAACAATTTTTCTAAACTTTTTGATTTGATTAGACGTTGAGGATAAACCGGTATTAAAAGCTCTTTTGTCCTTGGACGACCTCGGTATCTTACCAACACTATACTACGCCCACGATGGGTGCACTTGCCCATATGTGTGTTTAGTGTTAGTAAATATCGTGTTTTATAAATTTAAAACTTGGCTAAAAAAGTGTTAAAGGGCTTAAAATATACACCTAATATATATAACACTTCACACGCATCAAGTTTTTGGCGCCGTTACCGAGGACACAAGGATTTTAAGAAAGCTTAAAATCGACGGCCTAATCAGTTTTTCAAAACCTTTTTAAAACGTGCGCACATTTTTCTGCATTTTAGTTTAGTTTTGCATTTACAGTAACCTGTGCACGGGGCCGTGTTCATTGAACACGGGGCCGTGCTGCACATTTTTCATAAAAACACCCAGTAACGGTAGCTTGAACACGGGCCGTGCTCACTGAACACGCCCCGTGCTCAACGAAATCAGTAAATTTAATTAAAACACCCAGATACAGATTCTGTACACGGGGCCGTGTCCACTGAACACGGGGCCGTGTCCAGCCTATGTTTCCGTTTTTATTATTATTTTCTGATCTCGAGACTTGGTTGTGGTCTGCTGAGTGATTCTTATGGATCAATACTCAGGAGGTTACAACTACACCTATGAGGAGGATGATTATAGGGGTAACTATTGCACTAATTGTAGAAATCTGCACTCGGTTCAATATAATCACTCATATCAACCGTCCAATTCATACACCTACTATGAGGAGCCCAGGTACGAGCCATCAACTTCATACACATCCTATGAAGACCAAAGGTATGAACCTCCTCCCTCATACTCATATTTTGATGAACCAAGGTATGAGCCTTCATACTCATACTTTGAGGAACCAAGATATGAGCCACTACCTTCGTATGCTTATTATGAGGAACCATGGCGTGAACAACCCACCTCATATGAGAATTATGAAGAACAAAATAACGACCCTTATCCATCATATACTTACAATGGAGAACAATGGTGTGAACCATCTACTTCATATGAGTATTATGAGGAACAAAGGACCGAACAACCGGATTCAAGCTTTGAAAATCCCGATTCTTTTTCTATATCCGAAGTGACCGATAGGATATTAGAACACCTTAGAGTTATCGATCGTTATATAAAAGAGTCTCGCGCAAGGGAAGAGGAGTCCCGCGCAAGAGAAGAATTAAAAAAGGATGAGATAACTGAAAGTGTAAAAATGGAAGAACAAATAAGTGAAAAGCCGACATATGAGTTAAACAACGAGAAAGGTGAGTCCGACAACGTTAAAATTCAAGAAGAGTCTAATTTTGAAGAAATTAATCTCTTGTCACCTTCATTTGATAATCATTGTTTAGTACCAACTCATGCTAAGTTTTTAAAAGAATTAAACACTAACACTAAAATTGACGAAACGGTAAGTGTTAAGTTAACTAATGATTAAACCTCACTAATAAAAGAAGACCCATTTGAAATTAACATTACACCGGTTCCATGTTTCTTTCAAAATTTGTTTATTAGTAATGTCACAATCGATAAAGATTTTTGTGTTAACATAATGCCTAACTACATTTTCGAAAAATTAAGTATTAGTGATTTTTCTCCACTTCAAATACCCATTTTTCTATCCAATCGGAAAGTAATAAAATCAATCGGTATAGTTGAGGATGTATTGGTTCAAACAAATCAAATGGTAATCCCAACCGACTTTGTCATCCTCGATGACGCTCCTCTATTGTTGGGACGCCCATTTGTAAAAACTCACGAAGCTTTGAGAAACCGAAAGTTCAACAATCTACCTCTTCAATTAGGGGCATTTAAAAGAAGTGTCGATCTCGAACGGTCAATGAAATATCCATTCGGCAATAATGACCCCCTAATTGAAGATGAAGATGAAGATGAACCACCCGATACAAGTGAAGAAATTGACCACTTTGTTGAAGAAGAGGTCGCCATAGAACAAACTTTTAAAGTTCTTGATCAAAATGAGCAACCGAATAAGGAGTCTCCTAAAGACCCACCACTTGAGCTCAAAGAACTTCCAAAAGGTTTGGAATATGCTTTTCTAGACAAAGATGGTAATTTACCTGTAATTATTTCGTCTAAATTAGATAGCTTAGAAAAAGAAAAATTAATCAATCTTTTGAAAAAACACAAAAACGCGATCGCTTGGAAACTTGTAGACATTAAGGGAATAAGTCCTTCCATGTGTACGCACAAAATTTTAATGAATGATGACTACAAACCGGTAATACAACCACAACGTCGAGTAAATCCAAATGTTCAAGAAGTGGTTAAAAACGAAGTCATCAAATTACTTGACGCCGGACTTATCTATCCTATCTCCGATAGTCCTTGGGTGAGTCCTGTCCAAGTAGTTCCAAAGAAAGGGGGTATGACGGTAATAACTAATGAAAAAAATGAATTAATACCCACGAGAACCGTCACAGGATGGAGAATATGTATAGATTATAGACGATTAAATGAAGCAACAAGAAAAGATCACTTTCCTTTACCCTTCATTGATCAAATGTTAGAAAGATTATCCGGTCATAAATTTTATTGTTTCTTGGATGGTTTTTCAGGTTACTTTCAAATCCCGATAGCACCCGAAGACCAAGAAAAGACAACTTTCACATGACCCTATGGAACTTTTGCCTATCGACGCATGCCGTTTGGTCTATGTAATGCCCCCGCAACATTCCAACGTTGCATGGTAGCCATTTTCCATGACATGATAGAAAAGACAATGGAAGTCTTCATGGACGACTTTTCTATCTTTGGGGATTCATATGACCAATGCCTCGATAACCTTGAACGAATGCTATCCCGATGTGAGGAAACTAACCTCGCCCTTAATTGGGAAAAATGCAATTTCATGGTAACGGAGGGAATAGTACTCGGTCACAAAATCTCAAGCGAAGGAATGGAGGTAGATCGAGCCAAAATAGATACCATTTCTAGACTACCACCCCCATCCTCCGTAAGAGCTATCAGAAGTTTCCTAGGGCATGCCGGATTTTATAGGCGGTTTATCAAAGACTTTTCTAAAATTTCAAGGCCTCTAACAAAATTACTTGAAAAAAATGCCCCTTTCATCTTTGACAAGGATTGCAATCAAACATTTCTAACCCTAAAAGAAATGTTAGTCAATGCACCTATCATGATAGCGCCTGATTGGAAATTTCCTTTCGAAATCATGTGTGATGCTAGTGACTTTGCAGTTGGAGCTGTCTTAGGATAAAGAAAAGAAAAGCATTTCCACCCCATTTATTATGCTAGTAAAACACTTAACGATGCACATGAAAATTACACAACAACTGAAAAAGAATTACTAGCTGTGGTATTTGCTTTTGATAAATTTCGTTCTTATCTTGTTCTTTCTAAAACTATAGTCTATACAGATCATGCAGCCATTCGATATCTTTTCAAAAAGCAGGACGCAAAACCACGTTTGATTCGGTGGATTCTACTCCTCCGAGAATTTGATATCGAAATCAAAGATAAAAGAGGAGCAGAAAATACCGCAGCAGATCATCTTTCGCGCTTAGAAAACCCAGCTTTGGAGGCAACCAGGGATGAGCAAATCAACGAAAAATTCCCGACTGAGTCCCTGGAAATGGTGGAATACAAGGAAGAACCATGGTACGCCGACTATGCTAATTACCTAGCTAGCGGTATAGTCGCAAAAGGTTGGCCACATCATCAAAGAAAAAAATTCTTTGCCAATGTGAAACACTATTTTTGGGAAGATCCATATCTTTTCAAAATGTGTGGCGACCAACTCGTCCGACGATGCGTACATGGTAGCGAAGCACGAAGAATTCTCCGCCATTGTCATGAAGGTCCATACGGAGGGCATCATGGTGCCGCTAGTACCGCACGAAAGGTATTTGATTTAGGATTTTATTGGCCAACCATTTACAAAGACGCCCAAAATCTTGTCAAGACATGTGATGCTTGCCAAAGAACATGTAATATTTCTTCCAAAAACGAAATGCCACAAAATGGCATTCTTGTTTGTGAAATTTTTGATGTGTGGGGACTCGACTTTATGGGACCTTTCCCACCGTCGAAAGGAAACATATATATACTTGTGGCAGTAGATTACTTGTCTAAATGGGCTGAGGCCGAGGCACTTCCAACGAATGATGGAAGAGTCGTGGTAAGATTTCTGAAAAAACTATTCTCTCGTTTTGGCACACCTAAAGCATTAATAAGTGATAGAGGTACCCATTTTTGCAACCATCAACTTGAATTTTTTTTAACAAGATATGGGGTCTATCACCGGGTCTCAACAGCATATCATCCTCAAACAAACGGACAAGCCGAAGTGACAAATAGAGGTTTAAAACGAATACTTGAAAAAACCGTAAGGTTAAATAAAAAGGAATGGACAGATAAATTAGATGATGCTTTATGGGCTTTTCGAACTGCGTATAAAACAACAATAGGTACAACCCCATATAAGCTAGTCTATGGAAAAAGTTGTCACTTGCCAGTAGAAATTGCACACAAAGCCTACTGGGCAATCAAAAATGTAAACTTAGATTTAGAATTTGCCGGAAAAAATCGATTTTGTCAATTAAATGAATTAGACGAACTTAGAAATTATGCATACTCAAACTCCAAAATTTATAAGGAAAGAATGAAAAATTTGCATGACAAACATATTAAACCTAATGAATTTCGAGTAGGAGATCTAGTTCTTTTGTTTAATTCACGACTTCGATTGTTTCCTGGTAAATTAAAGTCTAGGTGGTCAGGACCGTTTTCCATCACCCATATTTCCCCACACGGTGCAATAGAAATTAAATCTCGGAATGGACCTCCATTCAAACTCAATGGCCAACGGCTGAAACTCTATCAAGGATTCATTGAGGATGAAGAGGAGGAGATCTCGCTTCAAACGATCGAAGAATGAAAGCATCAACGTCATACCTGGTGAGTTACGAACGATTGGGACGACATCTAAAGAGGTAAGTTTTCAAACCAAAGTTTATGGGAAACAAGGGCACTCACACGAGCACTAAAAAAAAAACTGTGCTCGGCACGAGGCCGTGTCCGCTGGACACGGGGCCGTGTCCGCGCTGCAGTCGGGATAAAACCCCTTTTTCAAAACAGTTACTTCATTCCACACGCCCCGTTTCCCCGAAAACGCTCTGGTTCCAGGCGATTTTCCACAGATTTTCAACGTCTCCTATCATTCTAACAACATCAAGGTATGATTCTATCACTATCTTTAGTTAGATTAGTTACTTGCATGTAGTTAAAACACCAAAAATTTGGGGAAAAATCTAGGGTTCTTGAAGTTCATTCGGATCGAACCTCAAATTTTTGTTTAGATCTGTTTGCATTTAGTTAGATTAGTGTTAAAGGAAGTAAAGACACTTGTATTGTTCATAGATTCGCCCGATTTCACACAAAAACCCCAAACCCTTGTTCTTGAACCGAAAAAGATAAAATTGAATGGGTAAACGGGTCGTTTTGGGAAAAACGGCATTTAGGGTTTCATTTTCCGGGGAAACCGCATCTATTGGACCAAAAATTTTCAAGTTTTCGAAACCGGGTCGAAAAATGGAATTTTTTGTGTAACAGACGCCTGGACACGGGGCCGTGTCCGCTGAACACGGGGTCGTGTCCAGCCCGCTGTTTGTAGTTTTGTCCGAAAACTCTTCTGTTTCGTGCTAACTTTTGGTGTATTCTTTCAGATGGCTAGGAAGTTCACAAGATTTAACTCCAATGAGCTCGATGCTAGGGCTAGATACGAAATACTTCAAACAAGGCCGGAGGAATACCCGAGGCAAGCATGCACAGACTTGTTAACATTGGTAAACCAAATCGACCGCTTCAACAACCTTGTCACGGGACCACTAAGAGTCGCTTTAACAACTCGACTCCGTTCCGTCCACGAATGCACTTTGGAATTCTATAGCACCTTCACATTCAACTCAAGGTGTAACCCATTCGACAACGATGGGGTAGCATTCCGATATGGCGGAACTTGGTATTCGATCTCTATGGCACAATTTGGGTCGATTGTCGGGTTGTATGCGGAAGAGGATGCGGGAAATGAGGAAAATACCGGAGGGATGCGTGAGATAGATGAAAACGATCGCCAAGCTGCGTGGGCTCAGATTGGTGAAGGGTACTACAATCCGAGCAGCACTAAGAGCACGAAGTTGAGGGATCCACTCTACTGATACATCCATAGGCTCCTCGGCTACTCTCTTAGTCAAAGGCATGATAGCGGCGGCGTCGTTGGGTTAAGAGATCTTGTTGTCCTCCACTGTATCCATAATCGCAGGCCGCTTGATGTTCCGTTTCTCATGCTCCGAAACATGCATCATAACCGCCTTGCTAATGCACCGACTCCTATCTTCTTTGGGGGATGGGTGTACCGTCTCTTCAGGCACTTCACCCGCATACCTAGGTCATTCGGAAGGAGCCCATGGTCGGGTAGGGTGGATATACACATATGCCGCTCAATGAACCTAATCTATGAGGCTGAAGACGGGACGGTGAGCTTTCAAAGGATGCAAGGTCATGCATGGAACCCGCAAGAAGCGCTTGTTCTCCACGCTCCTCAACATCATCAGTACCAATACCAACCCCATGGTGATCCGGGCCAGTCCTCCTCCTCAAGAGGCAGTTTTCCTAACTTTCAAAGTTTACATGATTTGTTGCAGGAAAACCTCATGTGCACCAGGAACACCTACAATATGGCAAGCAACACGTACAACCGGGTTGGAGCGATCGAGAGAAATATATCCGATATCCAAGACGATATTGGAAATATCCGGGAGTACATAGCTGGCCATGGTGGGGATGATGACGATGATGATGAGGACATGGATTAGGCGGGATGAGCGGAGGAAGAAGCGGTTGGTTGGTGATTCCCCAAGTTAACCTTTTCTAATCTTGAACAATTTAAGGCCTGCGTGCCAAGTGTTGAACAATTTACTTTTCCTAACTTATTTTATTTTCTGCATTTTTTTTCTTTTAACTTTGACATGGATGTTGAACTTGGTAAAATTAGGATGTTTGCTATGGTGTGGTATAGTGTTTATTGATTAAGCAGGTACATACGAGGCTTAGAGTACTAAGCATTAGTACTACTAAAGCCGGGACGGGGAAAACCGAAGAAAGAAACCTGTTTTTCAACCTTGCAGATTGTCCACACGGGGCCGTGTTCAGCCAACACGCCCCCGTGCCCACTCCCCTGAACCTACTGTTTGTTTTAATTCTGCAGACTTTGACAGACACGGGGATGTGTCCACCCAACACGCCCCCGTGTTCACCTTCTATAAGTTTTCGTTACTGGCACTTGAACACGGGGTCGTGCCCATCAGGCACGAGGTCGTGTTCAGCGCCCAGTAACACAACATTTTTGCTTTTTCACACCTTTTACACATTAAATCAACCTAAAAACTTATTTTTGGGACACATTGAGGACAATGTGTAATTTAAGTGTGGAGGGGGGGGGATGCTAAAACCTTGAATCTTGCAAGTCCTAAATACAAGCCTTACACGAAAACTCTATTGGAATCGCTAATCACCCCCCAAATTTTTTCAAAAATTTTCATTTTTTTTACTTGTCTAGGTTTAACTCGGGAAATTCAAGTTCTAAAAAAGGTTATATTTTTACGAATTTACAACCGATAGCGTCGTGATAAAAAAGAACCAACATAAGAAAATTATGAAAAGGCATGACATGCTTAGTTAAAATCTAATTATATATACTTGATCACATAAAAACCCATTCCCACAAAAGTGAGTTTTGAGCCTTTATTGAGCATACAAATATATATCTTTAAACTAAATGCTCATTTTTGTTTCTTGTGTGAATAGCCGCTTGGTTCTTACGACTCTAGAACTTGCCACGACGATACATTCCCGGTCCTTACCAACTTAAACCCGAGTAAGTAAATGATGGAGGCATTAGGACTAACCCTTTTTATTTCTACACCATTATTTTTTCTTTTTTTACCACCTACCCAAAAATCCCCCTAGTTAGCCCCTTTGAGCCTAAACCTTTTCATTTCATAACCCAAACAAACACCCTTTTTACCCACCAAAACCTTTTTCATTTTTAACCCTTTGTTTTAGTAACTAGCTCGGTTTCTCATATGACTTTCAAAAAAAAAAAAAAAAAAAAAAAAGAAGATGAAGAAGTTGATTATGAAGCAAAAGCAAATAAACAAACAAGTTTATCAAAAATGACTTTGTTTGAAAAATAGCTTCATAAAAATAAAAGTGGAAAAATAGAAAGTCTTACGAAAACCGATACTTGTTACGCTTTTCGCCCTTTTTCTACTAACCACTAACTACTAACCCAACCACCTACCTTTAACCTAAGCCTAACCCTTCACCCAAAAAGTCCTCTTGATATTTACAAAGGTATATAAGTTAAAAAGGAGGAGGATTGATTGCTTGGCAATCCTATGGTAGGAGTAAGTTCCATGCCGCTCTCGAGTGATCCACAAAAATACATTTTCGGCCGAGTGTTGAGTGATCCCAGTGAGGTATGTGAACTTGTATATAAATAAAATTTTACAAAGGCATGTTATGCCCTAATAAGTAATTTATCTTATGAAAAGTTTTAAATAAATCATGACGAATAGGATTGTAAATAAATAAAAATAAAACTAAATAAAGAATCTTGGAAATCCCGACACTCTATGACAAGCTCAAAACCTTCTTTTCTACCCATTCCATTTGGGAGTGTAATAGCCACATATTAAAGAGTTTTGCTTGAGGACAAGCAAAGATTCAAGTGTGGGGGTATTTGATGTGTGCAAAATGCAACATATAAATTACATCAATTGTGGCATAAAAGTAACCCTTTTTTAGTACTAATGTTGGAAAAAGTGTGCTTTTGTCTTCCTTTTGTATTTTCAGGATTAAATGAGCTCAAATTAACAAAAGAAGCAAAAAGACATCAAAATCTAACATAAATACGAGAAAAGGAACAAAGCGTGACATGCCCGACCCCACGACAGCATCTTCCCAAGCAAAACAAGAAGACAGAAGACTGAACACGCCCCGTGCTCAGCCAGCACGGGGGCGTGCCCAAGTGTCAGCAGAAAAGACAAAGTGGTAGAAGCTTTTATTGCCCACCACGGGGCCGTGCTCAGCGGACACGGGGCCGTGGTCAACTATAAGATTCACACAATCCAGGCAAATCTTCATAGTACAAAGATTCTTCTGCACACGGGGTCGTGCTTAGCGGACACGGGGGCGTGGTCAACTAATAAGACAAGCTGCATTAAATGAAGAAAGAGAAGGATGTGGACACGGGGCCGTGCCCACTGGACACGGGGCCGTGCCCGAGCTTCTGTTCAGCCTATAAATAGGAGTGCTTGGCTCAAGCTCAAACCATCCCTTGGCACACCACCTCTCTCACACTTCACCCACCACCCACCACCACCATAACACCATCATCCACCACCATCATCCATTGTCCATAATAGAGTGTGTGAGTCGTCTCGGGATCCAAGATTGATCGTAAGAGTTCTTGACAATCAAGGCCATGTTTGCCTAAGTCTCTTACATCACTTGGTGAAGACAAGTGTCTAGTGTAATACTTTTTATTTCTAATCTTTTCGCACTTTTTATTTGGTTTTCTATTAATGACTTTAATAACTAGTTTCTTATGTTGAATGTGATTCTTCCTTATCGTTTGTCCGTGGTGTCTTGACATTATTTTACTGTCTATATAAAATAAAAGATTTTCACCATTCATATCTCCACGGTCTATATGGAGGTATGTTGGCTACCTGGTCGGGGGTTAAGGGAACGGTTTGGTAAGAGTCTTGCCATTGTTCAGCGTTTAGAGGTCCTGCAATGGACCTGGGTCAAATTTAGTAGGACCTCCTTCAATACTTAACGGTGTTGGATGGCGGGGGTCCAAACTCTTTGATCCCCTCATAAGTTAACTACTATTAATACTATAACCCGGCTATTTAGGACTGTATCCCTGCTTACTCAGACTACTTAGTCGAGGGTAACGTCACCTCCAAAAGAGGGGCCTACCATAATTTGCATTAATAACTTAATTAATTATCTTTCAATAATCCGACCCTTTAGGATTGTATCCTTGCTGACTCAAACTACTGGGTTGAGGGTAACGTCACCTTCAAAAGAGGGGCCTACTACAATAACTAAGACAATCTCTTAAATAAGTTCAAAAGTGCGAAAATAATCAAAGGTTACACTATACACGAGTCGGAACCAAGTGATTCATCTTGTTTATCTGTTTTTTCTTTTATTTTTATTTTTTCAGCATTTTAATTAGTTTTTATTTTTCTTAGCTTAAAACAATTTTTCTAAACTTTTTGATTTGATTAGACGTTGAGGATAAACCAGTACTAAAAGCTCTTGTGTCCTTGGACGACCTCGGTATCTTACCAACACTATACTACGCCCACGATGGGTGCACTTGCCCATATGTGTGTTTAGTGTTAGTAAATATCGTGTTTTATAAATTTAAAACTTGGCTAAAAAAGTGTTAAAGAGCTTAAAATATACACCTAATATATATAACACATCACACGCATCAGCCTCTATCATATTCATGCAATTTCTCATATTTATGATTTTGAAAAGTATACTATTGACAAGTTCTAAATTGCATAAAACATCCGGCTCACTCATATTCCCAAAAAAAAAACAATAAGCATGTCAAGAAAGTAGTAAAAGGCTCAAAAATATGCTCGCGAAAACGGAAGGAATGGATATAAATGTAAAGATAAATATGCAAGTCTTTCTTTTTGTTTGTCACGCTTTTAGTTATCTTTTTCAAAAAATCGATTTTGCATGTCGGTTTTGATCAAATCTGATGCTTTCTAAAGAACACAACTGACCGTTTTTGTTTTTTAAAGGTTTTTTTATAATTTTTTTATTTCTTTTTTCAAAATAAATATATACAAAATTGAGGACATTCAAAAAATAAATATATACAAAAAACGAGGACATTCAAGGACAAACAAAGTTAAACCTACAAACCCCTCCCCACACTTGAACTTCACATTGTCCCCAATGTGAAACGCGTATTAGTTAAGCGATTATGAAGAGCTAAACTAAAGTGTGAAAAAGGATAGAAGTACTCCCTTAGAGTTGAAGTAGACTTGTATGAATAGACTTTGAGAATAAGTCTTCTCAACTCTGTGTGCGTCCCTATATACCTGCCAATTACGTCACTAACCAAAACAGCAAACAATACTATTGATCAAACCGTTAGATGACTAAAACCAAATCTATTATTAAACAAAAACCAACACACACTAAAAACAAGTAAGGAATCATACCTTGATTGAAGATTCGAGTTAAATCCTAGCAAAAATTGGTTGGTTTTAGGAGTGGGAGAGCCAAGAACGGGTGTGCGGCCAGGGTTAGTAATTTTGAAGGTTATTATTATTATTATTATTATTGTTATTTTTTTTCAGAAAAACTAGTTTTTTTTACAAAATTACTGTTGCTAAAAAGTCGTGCACGGTAGTGCAATCTGTCCGCACGGTAGTGCGTGTCTGACGACCACCTTATGCACGTTGTTCTTGGTCAGATGTGATTATGAAGTGTACGGTCGTGCGGATCAGGTGCACGGCCGTGCGTTATCTGTACATTCTGCAGACAGAAGTAATAGAATGCTCTCAACTCCTTTTTCTCAATAGATTTCACCATTTTTGTAAGATTTTACATGTTTTAACTTTAAACTAACTTCAAAACTTCCTAAAACATGAATCAATCTTGTTCAAACCTACTAAAAACAGATAAAGTTAACGAACAAGGAAATAAATGCGATAAATTTAATATTTACAAAAATACCCTTAGCGTGTGAAAACACGCTCGCTAAATTTTTCAGCGAGTCGATATCTAGACTCATTTTTCCCCGCACTTGTTATGCGTGTGGGGCATTGACACGCCCTTTCGGATTTGGCTCCGTGTTACTTGGAAGACCATCGGGGGGTCTCTCAGACAACATTTTAGCCAATTGTCCAACCTGATTCTCAGTGGTCTGTATAGAAGCTTTCTGACTCCGCATCTCCCCTTCTTGTGCCATGAAGCGTTCCTCATGCTGTTGGTAGCGGTTCTCAGCTATCTGATTAGCACAATTGAAGTTTCCTAACAGTTGTGCCATCATCTCCTCTAGTTTAGAGTTATTTTGAGAGGCGTGTGGCTGGGAACTGTTCCCGGAGCTTTGATGATGGTATTGTGGCTGTAAGGACGGACCTTAAGACTGGTAAGGCTGTCCTTGAGGCTGCTGTGGAGTGGGGTCACGCTGGACGTATCCGAGTGGGTTTTGGTTCCCAGAACCGGATTTCCATCCAAAGTTTGGGTGATTCTTCCACACCGGATTGTACGTGTTGCAGTAAGGGTTATTTTGGGGCCTGATTTGATTGCCTAGATAGTCCACCTCCTCGTGGCCTGTAAACATAACACCATTCTCACAAGTACCTGGCTTGTGTGAAACTCCACACTGCTCACATGATGATTACACCCGTGAAATGTTCTGAGCTTGATCAAATCTTGCTGCCAAAGCTCCAATCTGTGCAGTAAGAGCCGTATATGTATCTACAGCATGAACGCAAGGAATGGATGATGCTTTAGCTCGCACTCCACTGCGTCGAGAACTTGACTTTCAGGTAGCTTTTTCTATAATTGTGTAGGCTTTATTGGGTGTTTTTGTTCCAAGATCGCCTCCTGCATATACATCTAAACGTTCTTGTGAGTTGTAATTGAGTCCTTTGTAGAAATTAAGTACAAGCTGCCTTTTGGACAGCCCATGATATGGGACATCAATCAAAAGATCTCTGAATCCCTACCACGCAGCGTGTAGAGATTCCCCGTCATCCTGCTTAAATGTCATAATACGATTCTTCAACTTGGCTATTTTTTCGGGAGGAAAGTATTTTTGCATGAAAAGTTCTGCCATATCGTTCCAAGTCGTGATGGATCCTGTCGAAAGTGACAAAAGCCAAGATCGGGCTTTGTCTCACAAAGAGAAAGGAAAGAGCCGCAAACGGATTGCATCTTCAGAAACGTCTCATATTTTGAAAGTCGAACACACTTCGAGAAACGAAGTGATGTGTCGACCCGGATCTTCGTGATCCTTCCCATCAAACTGCACTGAATTTTGTAACATATTAATAATACTATATTTGATTTCAAAACAAGGTGCTATTACTATAGGTCGGGCGATGCTCGGTAGCAAGCCCTCTCCTCCTGGTCAGCCGGTCTCATTCAATGGCTGGTCGTCTTCCGCCATGATGCTTCCTCTATCGTCTTCTGAACTCTTGCTATCAGAAAGTATTACCGGTTCATCGATTGCTGCAACAATTCTTTATGCAATAACACGGGATCTTTTGCGAAGCCTCCTACTTCTTCTTAGGTTAGGTTCTGGTTCGTTGGCTGGCTCAGCAATAGCAGGTATGGGGGTTGAGGACATCAACCTACAAATAAAAGGAAAGCATTATACGAAAAAAGAATATAATATATTATACTATTATAAATATATTTACACACACACACACATATATATATATATACTATAATACTTATTTATTTATTTATTTGTTTATTTATTTAATCGTTAATTTTTTTATTCAGAAAATTTGTTGAGATTTGATAAAAATCTGATTATCTCATTGAAAATAATTTTTTTTTATATTTTACCATAAATTCTCTGATAACTTCATCAGAATATCTGATAACTTCATTAGAAATCTAATAAATTCATTAGAAATCTGGTGATTTTATCAGAAAGTCTTATTTTATTTTTGTGAAGTAATAAATAAATAATTAAACAATCGGTTCGATTCCGAACACGTAAATAAATAAATAAATAAATGAATGAATAAACACTTAACTATATAAATAAAAAGACAAAAATGAATAAATGAGCGTAAATAAATAAATGTAAATAAATGCAAAAATGAATTATATATATATATATATATATATAAAAGTGGTTCGACATGCGAACACGGGCATAAATATAAATATAAACAATAATGAAATGACTGAATTGAAATAAATGAAATAACATAAAGAAAAGAAAATGGTTCGATTCCGAACACATAACTGAATTAAAATGAAACAAAAAGAAATATTAGTTAAACAATAAATAAAAGGTTAGTAAGTTAGAGGTTAGTCAGCCAGTCACTTAGTTGGTTTGTAAAACAGAAAAAGAAAAGTTAGTCAAACAGTTAAATATTAACAAGTTAGTAAATAAAAGAAAACAAATAAATACAAAAATGTCCAAGTATTCACAGTATGTACACCGGTAAAATAATGACTCGGATTGTTCCAAAAATTCGCCGTGTCCCCGACAACGGCGCCAAAAACTTGGTGCGTGGCGAAGGGCACATATTTATTTACAGTGAACTTCGCACTCACGTGGGTTTTAATATTTATAAAAATGGTTTATACCTTAACATTAAAACACACACAACAAAGGACAAGTGTATCCCGTCATATATGTAGCAAAGTATTGGTAAGAGCCAGATATCGATCCATGGAAAACAGGCGTTATAAAGTACTAAATCTTTGTCATTAATTTACCAGATAAAAAGATAAGTGAATGGGTATTTAACTAAAATTATCTAAAACATAATAGACTCCAAATATGAAAAATATATATTATCTTGTTTCACAAACATCCTTAACATGTTATCTACATCAGATATGTCACAAAAGCACTTGATCAATTTTACAATTGCAAGACAGCTAGTTACCGGGTCAGGATTTCTAGCATCATGATCCTTCGGAAAGTTAACGCGATGGTCACACGTTAACCACCTAAAATCATTCATTAGCAAGCTATTGATATTTATTCATGTGAACCTTTAAAGATAGGTTATATACCGGGTCTGGATTCCTAATCTCACTTATCAAAGAAAGCAATACCGATGGTCACAATACAGCCACAAGGATGAGCAATTAAGTAGATCATATAACAAAATATTTCACCTTTACAAGTCTTGAACACAAATCTACCATGTCAGCAATTTCAGACCAAAACTACTAAACAAGGATCATAAACCGCGTCAAGAACATGTAATCAACACCATATAATTCGTTAGAACCCTTACGTGCAAGAAAGCATTCTCAATCAAAATAAGATATATCTTGTATAAAACCAATACCCTGGTCTGGTTTCATGGTGTAAACAAAGTCTACAAATATGTGATTAATCAAGAAATAGTTACCATCTCACTAACCACAGATTCATTATCCAAGATAATCAAACATAATTAAGAACTCAACATCAACGAAACATTCATCATATAATCATGAAGATTCAAACATGAAAAAGTACTAAAGATTCATACAAACGAGATTACAACATAAAGATTATTCAAGAAACAAGTTCATTACTGTTATTACACAATACTACTTTAAACATAAACTAACATCAACTCAATACTTGAATAATGACCAGAATACATGTATAAGAACAAGGAATCGAACCATAAATAAGCAAGGAATTGATGGATTGGATCGATTATGCTTCCATTCGGTCTTGAAGCTTCAAAGTGGTCTGATCAGGACTGCTTTGGAACCTAAAAATCACCCAGAAACATGGAGAAAAACCCAACATTTTGATCAGTAGGGAATGCTGCTATTTATAGGCAATTTTCAGTTTGGCACGACCGTGCGGTGGAATCGCACGGTCGTGCACTGGCACTTGGTGGGTTGACGTCAGTTCTCCGATTCGGATCAGTCAAGTGGACTAGTGGACAAGTTGTCTACGTCATGATATTGGCACGATCATGCTTCAGGTCGCACGGTAGTGCGAGGTCATCAGAATTTTAATCAGAAACTGTGGTCCAGGTGGTGCATGGTCATTCAGCTGGTCGCACGGTAGTGCGTTCTGGGTAAATAGTGGCACCATCACTTGCACTAGCAGTGCTTCCAAGGTCGGAGGTCTTGCATGGTCGTGCACTTGGATCGCACGGTTGTGCGATATCTGGAAGTCATCAGATTTTTGCCAATTTCATCAGATTTGCATCAGAATTTGCCCGTTTTTATCAGATTTATCGTTTGTACTTTGTTTAAGACCTGAAAATATAAAAGTACCGGATTTGGTACCTAAACGTCGCGGTTTCGGTAAAAATCACTTAAAACGGAAGTGTTTTGGGGGATAAAAACATGTATAATTTTACGTATATCAGCGGGTGTAACCTTTTGTGACATGGTAAATCCTAAATTACCACGCGCATCGGGTCTTTGTCAGAAAAAAGCATAATTATCCTCTAAATTCTTTGATTTTCTTAAAATAAATTTTTACTCACACGAAAATGACGCCTAAACATTCTTTTGTCATACATTGGTTCGGGTGAGAAATAATCGCTTACCAGCAAATCGTTCGCGGTTTTGCGTTCACGAACAATATACTTCCTCCGTTTGGGTGTGGTTGGGAAGTTCCTTCATTTGCATCTTCAACAATAGCATTCACCACCATCGACACTTCTGATAATAATAAGTCCGCCCCATCGTCCGATGAGGATGACAAAACAAATTTGTCATACAAATCGCTTGAACTTGAAGAAGCCATTTTATATATATTTTTTTGAAGTTAGATAGTGGTTTTTCAATTTTTGGATGGTAAAACTGAGTAAGAAATGAAAGGTTTATATAAGAAAAAATTAAAAGAATTTTTTTAATAGCCGTTTGCCAACGGCTAGCCAAACATGTTGATCAGTTCTGTATAAAAATAATTGAAAACATGTAAATAATACCTGATACAACAGATAAGCCAGCAGAGAATCCAGTCAGAGACGCAACCATGGAGTTCGACATAGTTGTCAGCTTGATCTGGTTCCCCTTTAGGATGTATGTTCTTGATGGTAGTACCGACTTCTTTAGGGTTGAAGAACTCATAGTAATGGAGAGAGAGGATGGGCGATTTTAGTGTGATGTTATGAGTGTCTCTAACCCTAATCCCCCTCTAGTAATCTCCTTATATACACCCAAGAGGAAACCTAATTAGTTAACAAAGGTAATATGGCCCATCAATAAATACCAACTAATTTATTATATGTTTTAATATATTTTGATCTATATTATATAAATGATAATGATGGCTAATGATACGTGGTCGAAAACCGTGTTCGTATTTGTGTAAATTGATGTTTTTACATGGTTTTTAATTCCGAATAGCCTACTTTTGATTAAAATTGTGTTTTGCAGGTTTAATGAAGGTTAAGGAGCTATTTGGGAGCTTTACGGATGGTGTGCGTTCGGCGTGATATATTTTTATTGATATTTTAAGCCCATTTTACACATTAGTCAAGTTTTAAATTTATAAAACACAATATTCTACTAACACTAAACACACACTTGGGCAAGTACACCGATCATGAGCGTAGTATAGCGTTGGTAAGATAACAAGGTCGTCCAAGGACACAAGTGCTTTTAGTACCGGTTTGTCCTCAACGTCTAATCAATCTAAAATTTTGAGAAAAGTTTTTTGAAAAATAAAAACTAAAAATGCAAAAATAAAATAAAATAAAAACAGATAGAAAAGTTGAATGACTAGGATCCGACTCGCCTTTAATGTATCCTTTAATGATTTTTGCACTATCGAACTTTTTAAAAGATTATCTTAGTTATAGTAGTAGGCCCCTCTTTTGAAGGTGACGTTACCCTTAACCCAGTGGTTTGAGTCAGCAGGGATACAATCCCAAAGGGTCGGAATATTGGAAGACAATTAAGTAAGTTATTAATGCGAAAAGTGATAGGCCCCTCTTTTGAAGGTGACGTTACCCTTGGCTAAGTGGTTTGAGTCAGTAAGGATACAATCCCAAGAAGCCGGTTTAATGTATTAATAGTAGTTTACATATGAGGGGTTCAAGCTATTCGCACCCCCGCCATACAATACCAGTGGGTATTGAAGGAGGTCCTAGTAAGCTTGAACCAGGTCCTTGCAGGATCTAAACACTAAACAAGGCAAGAACCTTACCAAACCATTCCCCTAAACCCCGACCAGGTAGTCAAATGCCTTTATATAGACCGTAAAGACATGAATGATGCAATCTTTTACTTTATATAGACAGTAAAGTAACTTCAAGACACCACGGAAAAATGATAGGAAGAATTCACCTTCAACATAAGAAAGTAGTTATTAAAGTCATTAATAGAAACCCAAATAAAAAGTGTCGAAAGATTAAAAATCAAAAGTAATACGTAAAAGACTTGTCTTCACCAAGTGATGTAAGAGGCTTAACCAAACATGGCCTTTGATTGGCAAGAACCCTTACGATCAATCTTGGATCCTGAGACTACTACATACTCTAAAGATGGATGATGGATGATGGTGGTGGGTGTTGGTGTTGTAGTGGTGGTGGAGTGGTGGCAAAGTGGGAGAGTATTGGTTTACCAAGGGATGCCTTTGAAGTGAACCAAGCACCCTTATTTATAGCCTGCACAGAACTCTGGCCACGGCCTCGTGTCCAGCGGGCACGCCCCTATGGCCAGCCTTTTCTCTTCCTTCATTAATAGTAAGTGTCAGCAGAAGGCCCCACATGGCCCCGTGTCGCCTGGGCACGGCCCCATGGTCAACTTCGTATCTGTACTATCAAGATTTGGCAAGATTTTGCGTATCTTTGCATTGACCATGCCCCGTGCTGAGCTGGGCACGCCCCCGTGGTGGGCGTGGAAGCTTCTACAGGTTTGTCTTTTGTGCAGGACTCTGATAACGCCCCGTGTTCAGCTGGGCACGACCCCATGGTCAGTTTTTTGATTCCTTGTTTTTACTTTGGGGATGCTGCCGAGGGGTTGGGCATGTCACGTTTATTCCTTTTCTTTGTATTTATGTTGGTTTTGGCTGCATATTTGCTCCTTTTGTTCGTTTAAGTTCATTTGGTCCTGTAAATTCAAAAGGAAGACAAAAACACGCTTTTTCCAACATTAGTACTAAAAAGGGTTAGTTTTATAGCTCATTTGATGTAATTTATATGTTATATTTTGCACACATCAAATACCCCCACATTTGAATCTTTGCTTGTCCTCAAGCAAAACTCTTTAATATGTGGCTTACACACCCAGATGGAAGAGGTAGAGGAGAAGTTTTGGACTCATCTTGAGTGTCGGGAATCCAAAATCTTTAATTGGGTTTTATTTTTATTTTATTTACAATCCTATTTGTCATGATTTATTTAAAACACTTTTATAAGAAAAATTACTTATTTGGGCTTAACATGCCTTTTTAAAATTCCATTTATATACAAGTTCACATACCTCAAGGGAGATCACTCAACACTCGGCCGAAAATGTATTTTTGTGAAACACTCGAGACCGGCATGGAACTTACTTCTACCATATGCTTGCCAAGCGATCAAGCCTCCTCCTTTTTAACTATAAACCTTTGTAAATATCGAGAGGACTTTGGGAAGGGTTAGGCTTGGGCTAAGGGTAGGTGGTTTTGGTTAGTTGTTAGTAAAAATGGCTAAAATTGTAAAAAGCGTCAGTCGTCGTAAAACCTTTTGTTTTTGTGACTTTTATTCAAACTAAGCATATTCAAACAAGATTTCTTTGAGGAACTTGTTTGTTTATTGCAAGACTTTCATTTTTTTGTCACAAGATAACCGAGCTTTTTACTAAAATAAAGGGATTGAAAAGAAAAAGGTTTTGGTGGGTAAAGGGTGTTTGTTTTGTGGGTTTTGAATTGAAAAGGTTTAGGCTCAAAGGGGTTAACTAGGGGGATTTTGGGTAGGTGATAAAAAATGAAAAATAATGGTGTTGAAAGGAAAATGGGTTAGTCCTAATGCCTCTATTAGTTACTTACTTGGGTTCAAGTTGGTAAGGACCGAGAATGTATCGTCGTGGCAAGTTCGAGAGTCGTAAGAACCAGGCGGGTATTCACACAAGAAACGAAGAATAAGCATTTAGTTTAAAGATGTGTTCTTGTATGCTTAATAAAGGCTCAAAACTCACTTGTTGTGGGAATGGGTTTATAACGTGATCAAGTATATATAATAAAATTTTAATTAGATTTGTCATGCTTTTTCATAATTCTCTTATTTGGTTCTTTTTATCACGACGCTATCGGTTGTAAATTTATAAAATATAACATTTTTAGAACTTGTTATTCCTGAATTAAACCAAGACAAGTAAACAAAATGAAAATTTTTTGAAAAAATTTGGGGTGATTAGCGGTTCCAATAGAGTTTTGTGTACGACTTGTTATTAGAACTTGAAAGATTCAAGGTTTTAGCATCCCCCCAGATTTAAATTACACATTGTCCTCAATGTGTCCCAAAAATAAGTTTTTAGGTTGATTGAATGTGTAAAAAGGTGTTAAAAAACAAAATTTATTGATACTGGGCGTCTGCCAACGGCCCCGTGGTCAGATCTCCAGTACCAAAATTAAACAGAAGGCTGGCCACAGGGCGTGTTCAGCGAGCATGACCCCGTTACAAGTTACCTAAACTGGGCAATTTTCTACAGAGACTGGGCACGGGGCGTGTTGGGCTGAGCACAGCCCCGTGCTGAACTTGCTGTAATGCTGGAAAAGTTGTCGGGAGGCTCTGTTTTTGTGCATGAGGTGTGGTTTTAACGTTCCCTTGGTAACCTCCATTTTTCCTTGTTTATTAAACCATTATAACATCATCCAAACACCATACAATAATTTAAACCATCATTCATTAAGAGTGCAAAATACATAGTTCCCAAAAATTTGAAATTACAAACTAGAAATTAAGGTAGATAGGTAGGTCTTAGAATGAAAGAACTTTAAACCATGAAGAAGTTCTATCCTAGATGTTTTGTTAGTGCAGTTATGTCTATCGCCTCCGTCAATCCAGTTTGTAGCAGAATCTGAAGAATTCTAGCGCTTATATTGTAATAGTTAGGAAAAAGGGCAAGGTGGCATTATTGTAAATAAGGAAAGTCTCCTTATATCCTTTGCCTATAAATAGAATCCTTAGGGTTAGGATTTAGCACTTTTTCCGTTTTGCACTTTGGAGAGCTATAGTGTTAGAGAGAGAAGCTAGAGAGAGAAAGTGCTGTGTATGTGATTCAGGTGCTTGTACGTTTTCAGATTCATCAATCGAATCACCGATTATATTACGTCTTGTGTGTTCGGTCACGTTCGTGTACGGATTCCGCACGTTACACGAGTCGGTTCGCAATCTTTTTGGAAGTTAAAACCGGTCCTACATGTTTTCATGACAAGAACAACAAAAACACGAAAAAATGATTTTTTCGGTTAAATAAGGCTCTTAGAACTTCTACCCGGAGGGTGCTTCCTCAAACATCATTGAGCCACTCCTCTATCTCCCGAGGGAGAAGGAAGACAGGCTCATTGTCCACAACCTCTTGTAGGGGAGGTGTGAAATCCACCGGAACCTCGTGTAGTGCGTCTAGAGGAGGCTCCGGAGGAATATCATCCCATCCGGTTGGATTGACAACTTCTTGTGCCAAGTTCCAATCTTCTTGTGGGAAGATTGGTTCCATAGGTGGCATTGCAAGAATGTTCAACCTTTGGTGCAAAATGTTGATTTCTTGAAAGCTACTCTCCAGCCCCACCGTCAAATAGTTGATACGGTCAATGAGAACCTCTTCCACGGATGTCATTTCATCAAGTGCCTCCCTTAGTGCACACACGTATCGGACAAGGGTAGCTTCTATCGACGACCTTCTCATCCTTCGACTGTTTCTCGAGTGAGCTGAAGATATTCCACTATTTTGGCTCGAAATTCTAAGAAAACAATTTGAAAATTTCAAAATAATGAAACTGTAACTCCGGCCACGGCCCCATGCCCGCTGGGCATGGCCCCGTGGTCATAACTCTGCAGATTTTTGAACCAAGGAATTTCATTGTTTTAAATTATTTTTCTGAATTTTGAAACATTTCTGAGCATAAATAACTTAAAACAGTGTTGTAACACTTAGTTTTAATAAGTTTCCTTAGTTAAAAACCTTGCAATTACCACAATAAAGCTTGAAGCTATGGATGTTTCAAGCTTTAATGGAGGTTGAGGAGTTTTGAAGAAGAAGGTAAGTGACAAAAGTGGCAAAGATAAGATGGTTGTTGAGAAACCTTCTTTGGAATATACCTTTTAAGGTATGTGTGAAGATCCCAGCAAATCTTGGTCTTTGGAATGGGTCCAAATGTGCAGGAATCATGCTGACTTTATAGAAAACGACAGCACGCTGACCACGGCCCCGTGGTCAGACAAGACCCTGCCACATTTTGTCCGTATTCTGAGCACGGGGCGTGTTGGCCTGGACACGACCCCGTGGTCAATTTTGAAGTGGGCATGGGGCGTGTTGACATGGGCACGACCCCGTGGCTAAAGTGTTTTATGAAGTTGTATCTTATTTTAAGGTTTTTATTCGGATCGGGCGGTTCCTTACTGGAGGGAACAACACCGAAGTGCCTAAGGTACCTTAATTGCTCTTGATTTAAGCAAGAACGCAAGAGGTTATCGGAAAGGGTAAAACCTAAACTAAATACCGGTGGGCGAAACCAACCTTTATTCCCCTTATCCGGGCTCTTGTTAAAGAAGATATATGTCGAATCGCTCAGGTCTATGAGCTCATCGGTGGGGACCGATGGAGAGTCCTTCACGGCACAATCGACACAGGGACGACTATCGCGCATGTTTTCACAAGAGGTTGAGGTGCTTTCGGTATCGTCGATGTTGGTAGAACCCGAATGTGACCTCAACAATTGTCGTTTATCGTTGTCTTGGGATGAATAACTTGTTTTCATCCCAAGCTCTAATTCTTTTAATTTTAGGAGAATTATTTCTTCGAGTTGGCATAATTCTTCGGAAGTTATGTATTTTGAAAGAGATGGTTGAGGGCATTCGGGCGAGAGATAGTGATCGTTTTTACTTTCGCCCATCTTAAGGTTATTACAGGAAAACGATGGTTCTAAATAGTGGGGAGTGCAATTTAGAAAGAAACATTCTAAATCTTTATGGAATCCACCACATATTTGACACCACTCACCGTAAGAGGAGCGAAAGTAAAAATAATCAATATCACTCATATTTTTGTAAGAAATTACCAACCGTCGGGATCTTACGGTTCTGTTTTCATCAACCGGAGGTTGGACACGAGGGCGTGTTCAGTGGGCACGGCCCCGTGGTCAGCTACTGTCTGACTTAAAACAGGATTGCTAGTAACGAAGATTGGACACGGCCTCGTGTCTGGCTAAGCACGACCCGTGCTGAAGTCTGCAGAAACTGAAATATTAAGAAAAAAGTCCTAAAAAATCGAAAAATAAGTAAAAATAATTAGGCCGTTGATTTTAAACTTTCTTAAAATCCGTGCGTCCCCGGCAACGGCGCCAAAAACTTGGTGTGCATTCGGCGTGATATATTTTTATTGATATTTTAAGCCCATTTTACACATTAGTCAAGTTTTAAATTTATAAAACATGATATTCTACTAACACTAAACACACACATTGGCAAGTGCACCCATCGTGAGCGTAGTATAGCGTTGGTAAGATACCGAGGTCGTACAAGGACACAAGAGCTTTTAGTACCGGTTTATCCTCAACGTCTAATCAATCTAAAATTTTCAGAAAAGTTTTTTGAAAAATAAAAGCTAAAAATGCAAAAATAAAATAAAATAAAAATAGATAGACAAGATGAATCACTTGGATCCGACTCACCTTTAATGTATCCTTTGATGATTTTCGCACTTTCGGGCTTTTTAAGAGATTATCTTAGTTATAGTAGTAGGCCTCTCTTTTGAAGGTGACGTTACCCTCAACCCAGTGGTTTGAGTCAGCAGGGATACAATCCCAAAGGGTCAGAATACTGAAAGACAATTAAGTAAGTTACTAATGCGAAAAGTGGCGTTACCCTCGGCTAAGTGGTTTGAGTCAGCAAGGATACAATCCCAAGAAGCCGCTTTAATGTATTAATAGTAGTTTACATATGAGGGGTTCAAGCTATTCGCACCCCCGCCATCCAATACCAATGGGTATTGAAGGAGGTCCTAGTAAGCTTAAACCAGATCCAATACCAGATCCTTCGAGACTACTACACACTCTAAGGATGGATGATGGATGATGGTGGTGGGTGTTGGTGTTGTAGTGGTGGTGGAGTGGTGGCAAAGTAGGAGAGTAGTGGTTTTCCAAGGGATGCCTTTGAAGTGAACCAAACACCCCTATTTATAGCCTGCAAAGAACTCTGGCCAATACCCCTTGTCCAGCGGCACGCCCCCGTGGCCAGCCTTTTCTCTTCCTTCATTAATTGCAAGTGTCAGCAGAGGGCCCCACACGGCCCAGTGTCGCCTGGGCATGGCCCTATGGCCAATTTCGTATCTGTACTATCAAGATTTGGCAAGATTCTGCGTATCTTTGCGTTGACCACGCCCCGTGCTGAGCTGGGCACGCCCTCGTGGTGGGCGTGGAAGTTCTACAGGTTTTTCTTTTGTGAAAGACCCTGACCATGCCCCGTGTTCAGCAAGGCACGACACCATTTATTCCTTGTCTTCGTATCTGTACTATCAAGATTTGGCAAGCTTCTGATTTCTTGTTTTTACTTTGGGGATGCTGCTGAGGGATCGGGCATGTCACGTTTATTCCTTTTCTTTGTATTTATGTTGATTTTGGCTGAATATTTGCTCCTTTTGTTCGTTTAAGCTCATTTGGTCCAGTAAATTCAAAAGGAAGATAAAAACACGCTTGTTCCAACATTAGTACTAAAAAAGGGTTAGTTTTATGCCTCATTTGATGTAATTTATATGTTACATTTTACACACATCAACGGCCCACCGGGACGAAAAACGGACCACCGGGACGCGAATCGGGTCAACCGGGATCAAGATATGCGAAAAATGGAGAGTTGGATTTGTAGGCACCGTCGGCGACGCCCATATCGGTCGTCGGCGACGCCCTCTAGTTAACCCCATCGCCCGAAACCTTCGTAGACAGCAATATACGACGTCGGAGGTCATCTTTGGAGCCTAAAACCTTCAACCAATTCCATTCTTAATCATCCACAACATCAATTATTAACCGAATCATCATCAACTTATCATCATATAAACCCTAATCCCATCCATCATCATCCATTCCATTCAACCCATTCATCATCACCATCAATCGCAAACCCTAATCATCATTCATTGCCAATTTTAAAGTCCAAGATGTTCAAATTCAAGACTTCATCATCCGGTGATCGCGTCTCTTCGACTATGAGCGGCTAATCACCTCGGTTTCACCCTGGTGTAGGTAGTTGTTGAATCTAGGGTTTTGAATTGTTCTTTAATTCAACTTTATGCCAATTTGTGTTTGATTTTGTAAACCATTGTCAATTGTTTGCATTTGTTTCGTATTCATAAATTGTCGAACGATTATAAAGTTATGACTTTGCGAAATGGTTATGTGTAATTGTACGTTGTCGTGGTTAGGATTTACTTGTTGTGATTACAAAGTGCATTCTTGTCCGTTCTTCGAAACGTTGATAGTTATCAGCACCTAAGTCACGGTACACTAAATCCACTAATCGTTACGCAATTGAGTTGAGTTTAAAACTTGTAGAACCCCTAGGTTTGCAACTACCGAAATCGGGTGTGAACTCTTTTTATAAATTATTGTTTAAATCATTAATTGTGTTTATGTTAATCGTAATCGATTGAATATTAGCAGTTAATCAAATTTACAACCATTGTTGGTTAGTTCCAACATTTCTTTCAAACAAACAAACAAATTCAACATAGCAAGCTTCATAAGAACGTGACAACTTCATAATCGAGCTAATCCATACATAAAAAACAAAATCTTCATGGATCGACCCCTTACTACCACTAACACATAGTTAAGGGTAATTTGGGTTTATAAAATATTATCTTTTACTGGAGCGCGACACTCCAATCAAATTTGGGCGTCGTTGCCGGGGAGTTCGTGCGCTTTGTGTTTGGATATTTGCTTGATTTTTGTGATTAACTGTTTAAGGTGCTTATTTCTTTTTGTTACTTTCTCTTTTTCCTTGTTACGCGGGGTGTGTTATTTGTGCAGGTTACAGGTAGTGCATGCATACAAGGAATTCCGGGAGGACTTCACCGTTGATCTTCGCACCGGAGATCGAGAGAGTAGTTCGAAGAAATCTAGCCAACTGGTTGGAAGTAACACTTGCTTCCTACCTATCTAACACCCATCCATCATCTTCACCATTCGTTGAACATAATTCAATGGCTTATCAAAACTCAAACCAACACCTCAACCAAAACTAATTCCAATACCGGGGCAACCTTCGCTCCAATCAAAACATCCAACAAGATCAACCGGGCGGTGGTAACAACTCGAGACCACCAACACCACCATTTCAAAACCGCAGTCATAACAACAACCAAAGAACACCCACAGCTCCACATCAAAACCTCAACCGACAAAACCCTTTACCCATCAACCTCGATGACCGAAATGTGAACTCAGATCGTAGAGGTAACCAAGATCGCGGCAATCCCGTGAATGAAGACCCATTCTTTGACATTGATGGCTTGAGGAATGCAATCCTCGATGATGAACCGTATTGTGTTCCCGTTATCAATCGCCCGAACACGTGAGTATTCACTCGGAATACTTGAATGATGGGGAAAATACGATGAAAGAGAAGACAATGGTTGGGGTATGTGAATATGGATATTGTCTACAATGCGTGAGGGTTCGATAATGAGGAGTTCGGTTATGGATATAACCAAAACGATGGCTATGGGAATACTCGCCAACCACAAAACAACAATCAAAGGAACCAGGATGACGGTTACTACAACAACAACAACAATGTTAATTGTAACTTGATTCCTAGATTTGTGGGAGGTGGTAACCAAGGTGGTGATAGAGGCGGTAATAGAAGTGATAACTGAAGACCGTTGGATCAAGAAGTTGACGGTCCATGTCGTCGTCAGCAACAACCTCCGTGGGTTGTCAATGATCGTTTTAGACCGGTGGTCATTGAAAATGACTCACTGATTGTACCACCACTAAGAGGAAGAGTTGCATTTGATTGTAAACCGAACTACATCAACATCCTTACTCATTTTAACGGACAATCAAATGATGAACCATACACACACTTAGTGGAATTTTCGGCTATATGTAGTACCATTGGGGGTAGTCACTTTTCGCAAGATGAGGTTCGGTTGCATCTATTCCAATTTTCCTTGAAGGATAAGGCCAAACAATGGTTTTTAACATTACCCAATAATAGTATTCACACTTGGGTCGAGATGCAACAAGCCTTTCTTGGTGAATATTATTCAATGGCCAAGACTGATGATGTACATGATGAAATTAGAGCATTCAAGCAATTATCGAGTAAGCCGTTACATAAAGCATTCAACCGATACAAGGAATTGATCCGGAAATGCCCTCATCACCAAATTGAAAAGTGGGAATTGGTCAAATGCTTTGTGAGAGGTTTGGATGATGAGACGTGGAACCACCTTGAGTCGACTAGTAATGGAACTTTGTTGACTAATCACGAGGACGATGATTGGGAGTTCCTCGAGAGGATGAGCAAGAGATCAAAGTTGAAAGAGTCGGCCGATCGAGCCAAAAAGCATCCAACCTCAAGGTCTTGGCCCGATCGTGATGATAATTCGAAGGATTGGATTGATACGTTGGAGCGGGAATTGGCTCGCATGAAGAAAAAAGAAGTGGGTACGATACAATATACCGTATGTGAAGAGTCTGGTGACATCGGTCACCGAACCGAGAATTACCAAGCCGTCGAAGAGGTAAATCAAGTGTACGGAGACCGAAAGCAATACCATATAAACTCCAACACTTATCACCCGGGTTTGAGGAACCATCCAAATTTTAGGTATGATAACGCTTTGAATCAAATGAACCCGAACCTTCAATCGGGAAATCAAGATGGTAATCAAGGTGGCTATTCAAATCAAAGCCGACAAGGCGGTAATCAAGGGGGTTACCAAAGAGGTTACAATTAAAATGGTAACGGGTTGGCAAATAATCATGGTGGCGGTGATGATTTGAGTGCTAAGATGGACGCCATGTTGAACATGATGAAGGAAAAGAACAAACAGAATGAGGTGCGAGACAAGTCGCATGAGGCGTTGGCAAAGAAAGTGGGCCAACTAGTGGAGGAGATGGCTCAATTGAGAGGTAGCGGAGGAAGACTCCCAAGTGACACTACGATGAACCCGAAGTATCAAAGTTCAAGCACGAGAAATGTGAGGAATGTGCACATTAGCGTGGTAAGTCTTCTCTCAAATGATGAGATTTGTAGTAGTGTTGAAAGCATTCCACCACCATAATTCGTTGATGGTGTAGTGGAAAATATAGGTGATGAGCTAGGAAGTGAAAATGAACAAGAAACGATTTCACAAATTAAACTTGAAAACGTAACTAAAAATTCTTTTTGTGAAAATTATTTAAATAAACTTAACCCGATTAATGTATCAAAATTTGAAGAACGGTGCCCACCAAAGGACGAGAGGTGGGAAATTTTTAAACAAGCAAAAATTAATTTACTGTTACTTGATGACATTAAAAAAGTTCCGGCTCATGTGGAATGCTTAAAAGAGTTGAGCATTGAAAAACAGCACAACAAATTACCCAAACTGGTTGATTTGATATCTCATGTTAGTGCCATTTTATCGAGTGCGCTCCCCCAAAAAGCTCAAGATCCGGGAGATCCTCTTATTTCAATTCAAATTGGAACATTCAAAATTGAGAGGGCGCTCCTAGATCTTGGAGATTGTGTGAGCATCTTGCCCGGGAGTTTATACGACCAATATGATTTTGGTCCATTGAAAAAGTTTGACACTCCCGTGGTATTGGCTGATCAGACTCCCACGCATCCAAGGGGGATGGTGGAAGATGTGATTGTGAAGATAAATGATTGCTACTACCCAGTGGACTTTTTGGTAGTAGACTATGTTGGGTGTGTTGAGGACACCCAATCGATAATCATACTGGGTAGACCATTCCTGGCAACTGCTAATGTTATAATAAATTATGCAACAGGAATGGTAAGCATGACGTTTGGGGACCGGGAATTGAATTTAAATGTTTTTCCAAAATTTACTAACCCACTCTGTGAGGATACGTGTCCCAAGAAGGACATGAATCCAAATAAAAAGGTATGTGCTATGGTTGGTAGGTTTGGAGAACCAAAGAAGAAACTGGTCAAGAAGAAGAAGGCGAAGAAGTCGCCTCAAGAAAAGAAGAAGGAAGAGGAAAAGAGGAAGTTTGGCCCGTTTGGGAGTAGACGGTATGAATCACCGGTGAGTGATTTTGATGAGTTTGTGGGCGGCAAGCACTCCATTCGACCACCATGAGGTGGTACGTTAATTGTTGTTGTATACGTTTTGTAGTTCTTTTTAGTTCATCTCCGTACTCTAGTTTGTGTTGTTGTGTTGTATAATTGTGTTATTTCGTTTTATTTCTAGCATTTTTAATTTGTAGTTAAATGAACGTTGTGGGTGTGTTCCCTAGATAACCCTGATGAGACCTACTCATCCTCCCAAGCTATCGGGAGGTTTAAAAGGGCTTGTTGCATAAGCTAAATGCAACCATGATTCCTACGAAAGTGAGTTAGGTTTGTTGTTATTGTACATTATTTTTTCCACATAAATCAAAATGAAATTACGTATGGCTTGGTAATGTTTTCATAAAGGTGGTAGAACTAGGTAACTAACAAATTCTGATGGTTGTGAGAAGCATGCTTCTACACAAGGGTTGATGTAACACCAAAAAAACAGGTTTGGTAATCAAACCACGTTAATAGTAATGACGGGTAAAATGCCGTTAGTGGTAAAAATTAACCCGGTAAATATTAGAAAATAAATAAATAAACTTGATGTTAATTAAAAAGGAGGATAAATACTTTGAGGAAACAAAGTATGTAAAAGGCCCGAGTTAACGGGACTTAAAAAAAATAAAACATGTTATGACTTCCCGAACCCATTAAGTTAACTAGGAATAATTAACCTACTTAATTAGAGGGAATGTTACTAGAAATAAGTAGGTTGTGGCCTATTTAATAACAAGCCAAAACATGAGGGGCTAAAGGTGGGTAAATAGGAAAATGTTTTAATTAAAACATTTATAAAAAAAATTAATTAAATTAAAACACACACAAAAGTGTGTGTTCTAGTTCGATCGACCAGGGGAGAAACAAAAGGGGTCTAACCCAAATTTCAACAAAAGCATCAAATTGAAGGTCAAATCTTGCCCGAACCAGATGCATGAACACGTATAAACGATCACCAAGTCAAGACGATCGTAAGGTATGTCAAATTTTGTAATTTGGTGATGTTTTGAAATCTATGATGAACACTCATAATCAAAATACGTAAATGGATGTTGAATGTATGAGTGATATTGTGTTGAATTCATGTTTAGAAACAAACCCTAGTTGGAAACTTGATGAATTGGTGTTAGAAACTAGGGATTTGATGATTTCTCTTGTATGTGCTAAGTGGGTTTTGACTAAATAAGGAAGATGATGATATGTTTATGCTAGAAATCATCATAATTGATAGTTGATGCGAGACACTTAAACAATTTGCAAGTTTGAGTATTTGATCATACATAATTTAGATGGGTTTTTGAAATTTGTAATGAAATTGGTAAATTATTAACGAATATGAATGTTTGAAACCATGATATCAATTAGTTGAATATAAAACTTGATTTGAATAGGTAACCGAATGAATACCTAATGACATGATGAAACGGGTTTCACTTATAGATTGAACCCGTAGAATTTGCGTAATGAAAGAACGAGTTTTATATAATTAGATGATTATATGATGCATATAAACTATGTTGATGAATATAGTTAAATTAGTTGCCTAAAAATAGCGACTACAAAATAGTTGAAGAAATGCTTAAGCGAGTCGTGGAACTCAAATTGTGCATTTCAAACATTAAAAAGGAACAGTGTACTTTTGAAAGTCAAACTGACAATTAATAAGATTGAATGATAATTTTGATAGAAAGTGTGTAAGGTGGAGTAGTCGTGATTGACAATGACTAAACTAACCATCTTACGAATTACGTTGATAGTTTGACGCTTAACAAGATAGGTGGAAGCTTGTGGAGGAAGCGGGTCAAACAAATCAAGCATGCAGAGAAAAAGCGCAGCTTGGATGCGAGGTAAGTGAAACTTACACCTTTTCGTAGAATACGTACCTATTCTATAAGTTATGAATACAATAGAGATAATATTTGAAATATGGTTTCCGACGCGAAATGATACGGGTCGGAACCAAAAACAATTGTTAAAAACCATAGTTAATGGTAAAACGGGGTGGAACGATAAATTAGCAACTAAAGGACTTAAAGATGAAATGAACTTTCGAATGGCTACTTTATAAATAGGTCTAAACTAATAAATAGGGTAAAACAGGTCAAATGGTAATAATGATAACACTTCACAATTAACGACTAATAAGTGTATGTCGAGTCTCATGCTCGCATGATAAAACGGCTTGTGAATTAGTGATGCTATGAAATAGCAAATAAATGAAGACAAGGTATTATAATGGGTCAATAAGTTACCCGAGCCAGGTACGCATAAATAAGTTGTTAGTCAAACATGCGATTTTGGTCAAATAATAAGTGAAAGTCCTTCGTCGTAAAAGAGGGACTAACATTGACCAAAATGCCCTTGATGGGTAAATCGGACAAATGACCTTTACGAGTCGTTTAGAAACGTGTATTATGATAAAGTAAAGCTTAGTTAAGTGTTGAAGCATAGGCATAAATCCTTTTCAGATAAAATGCCTCAAAATAGCTTCTTATCGTAAAATAACAACCGAAAGGGGGTAAATTCGAAATAACCAATTGATATTCATTAACCACCATAAGGACAGCTGTGGTGGAAGTTCATTTGACAAGTAATATGAAGATATAACGCTAGAAATGAATGAGCGGGGTTGGTGCGTAAAAGCGATTAAATACCCTTAACGGGTCAAAATAAGCGTATAATTATAGACGGGTTAATGATGCATAATAACCCATGATTTAAATCTTATGTCATAAGAAACAATTGAAATATGATGTTTATAAGAATTTTGGAATAACAAACATGTTGGTTTAATGAATCATGAAACGGGTCAAAAGTGTTAAAAAGGAATTTCAATCCGAGAGCTTGTAATCCAAATTTCGATAGTAGTCGAATATCAGGTTTTAATTCCATAAGATGGAGAATTAAATTATGAACGTGTAGGAAAAACAATCGTGTAAAACGGATGTGTAGATTGAAAGATATGCAGGTTTTCGTAAAAACTTGTATGGCTGGGAAAAATGCAGATTCAGAGCTGGAATCGCTGGAAAAGGGTCTCCCCCGCGCCACACGAGGGAGTACGTAACCCTGGGTGCGACACGCGAGGCACGTCGCGGCACGCGGCAAACTTAACCGAGTCTCTCGCGTGGCGCGAGAGACTTATAAGTTGAAAAATTATTTTTGTTTGATGCGCAGAACTTGTTTAAATCCATTTCAAACTACGTATGACTAAAACATTTAATGGTTTATGAAATGTAGGTATATCATGGGATGCCAGACAACGATCATGCGCAATGAAGAACCGAACATACAAGAACCGATCGTATGAAAATGAAGCTTCCGCACGCGTGTCGTCGTAACTTTTAAACGACGAGCTTTATTACATTATGTTGTTTATATTTTAAATTGTAAAAGATTTAATTACCCCGTGTTTTCAACGTACTTGAATTCATAATTACAAGTTTATTTTGTAATATATACGAAAACCTTTAAAATAATAGCAAGGGTGTTACAAGTTGGTAATCATAGCTCACGGTTAAATAGTAAAGTGTGTTCGGTCGAGGCTTGATCGCAAATCCGGTAAGTACAAGTATGTTAATGGTTTAGTATGATTAAAGTGATGTGAACAACACATAGGGTTATCGTGTAATACATGTTACCCCAATGAAAATGATTGGTATGGTTAACGAAATCACGTGCGTTGACACGTACAGTAAAATGCCTTGTTTTACAATACGAGCATTTATTGATGTCGAAATTACTAACTTTTGTAAATGTTTAGTTGAAGGACACTCGCTTCTGAAGATGACGAGAGTTGAATGAATTGTGGATATGACGGTGGAACGGTTTGAGGTATGACAAGCAGAGCATACTCATCAAGGACCTAAATCGCGTGACGATCGCGAACAAGGTTAACGGCAAGAGAAACCCGTTAGGGCAAGAATTACCAGGTGCACGTTTTAAATTAATCGCACAAATAGTAATATGCAACAAACATGTAGAAAATGACGGTTGGAACACCTAAATAGGATATCTATCCAGGATGAAGTTTCCAGGAGCAATTAGGTAGAAATAATTGTTATTCATGATGATGAATAGCAAAGCAATAACAAGATTAGTTCATATGGAAACTTGGACGGGAGTAATTATCCAAGTGAATAATTCTCAATATAATATTATTGAGAAAAGTAGCGATCACCTTAACGAATGTGATTATATAATAGTTTGATAAAAAGGAAAAACATTTTATATGTTCAAAAATGAAACGGGCAAAACTAATGATCGTTAAATAACAATTAAATAAAGTTTTAACAACTGAAACCATGAATATGGGAATCATTAGAGGCGTTATTTACATGGGGTGTAATGTGAAAATTATAAAAGGTCATGTATATCAGGTGTTGATTGCTTACTCTGGCCAAGTAAGTAGTGAACGCGTGGTACCATGAACTTTTATGATGGACATACTTACATCCAATGTAGTAAGGACGGGGTGAGTGAGACAAATTAAAAAGTATCCAAATGAATCAAATGAACAAAATATTTGATAACAATGTAAACGCACAGCCGGGCGACGGAAGCGTATTACATTAGGATAACGAGCCCGAGAAAAGGGACAAAGATTAATGTAAATGAAGATATAAATGAATGACCTAAGGAAAATTAATGAAAAATAGGTCATTTTGGACGAAAGAGCCATGGTTGACAAAATGGGCAAGTAAAACCAAAGTATAGATGATCCACAGGGTCACAAAAACGAAGGTATTGCCCACACGAAAAAGATAATCAAGGTTGTCAACGTTGGTCGTAGTAAAGAAAGAATGACGATGATAATCGTCACTTAGAATCTATAAGGCCGTCAAGGATGGTCACATAAAGAATAAAAGACATGGTTGAATAAAAGCGATAGATTTCGCTAAGACGACCAAATAAATCGAAGCGAAGTCATAATGCATACCGGAAGGGTTGCAATGATAACGACTTCGGTAAAACACCCGGTTAATGGGTAAGGAGTTAAACACATGCGTAGACCGAGAAACGGGAACACGGATGGAAAGTCAAAAGACTCGGGTTTGGAGTCATGACTAAAAGACGATAAGATATTGCAAATAGATATTTTGATAAATTACGTTCAACTATTTTAAAGTTGAACGGGTCGAACAAAGAATGAAGTTTGACATTCATAAGTGATGAATTTTCACACGAACAAGTCAAATAAATTTAATAATGGATGACGCTTGCTAATGTAAGTAAGCGCGAACAGAATAAATAAAAGTGCGAAATATTAATAAATCTATGTAAAGGGTTATAGGCGTTAAAAACATTAAGATAAAAGAACCCGGGTAATGGGTTGTAAAGAAATATAAGTATGAACCGGATAACGGTAAGTGAAGAACAAACCGACGTGTAAATGACGGAAGAAGTCATAGAGTCGGAAGAATAATTCAAAAGAAAACGGGATCATATATACACAGTTGAATACAAAAGCGAAAATAAATGATTCTAAATATAAAAGGGTAACTTGACACCAAAAATATCTATACACAGTTGAATAAAGACTCGGATAAAAGATGATCTACGGGATCATCATAACCTATGGGATTAGAAGGAGTGTTAAGGTCAACGAGACCAAGAAGACCCTCGGGTCATAAATAGAAAGAAACGAACGGTTAGGGTCTTACCTTAATAAGGTAGAAAGGTGAAAGTCTAAAGAAATAGTCTACGAGGCTAAGTGAATGAACCTACGGGTCAATAGTATAAAGCGAGGGAACTGGTTATTATTCCCCGCGTAAAACGAGAACGGAAAAGAATAAATTATTGGTTGTCAATTTCCTTGATGCGAATAATTGACATAAGTTAAAAAGAAAATCGTTAAACTAAAGTTCAGTTTTAGTAAGAAATAATGTATTGACAAATATGAATATTATGAGACGGATTGGGAAATGATTAATATTAAAGGATACAGTCAAGAAAAAGTAATATAGAAGGTGACCACGTTGTAACGTGGGTCACGGGATAGGAGATCATGAACTCAGATAAGCCTCGGGGGGGGGGGGGAAGGTGAATGTACCCGAGCGATGGGGTATACGGTAATCGGTGACTAACAAGTCTAACCGCCAAAAGAAACATTCAATAAAGATAAAAGGTACCAGCTGAAAGTAATGGCCTACGAGGCCGTACACGTGAAAGGCGCATACGCCTTAAAACCAAAAACACATTACCGTACTTTTTGGTAAGATTATTATATGCGAGCAATGCTCAAGTGATCACCGAAACTAAGGTTTAGATGATCTAAACTAAGAAAGTACGTGAAAAAGGTTTCGGGGACGAAACCTCTTTAAGGGGGGTAGACTTGTAACACCCTAAAAACCGGTTTGGTAATCAAACCACGTTAATAGTAATGACGGGTAAAATGTCGTTAGTGGTAAACATTAACCCGGTAAATATTAGGAAATAAATAAATAAACTTGAATTTAATTAAAAAGGAGGATAAAAACTTTGAGAAAACAAAGTATGTAAAAGGCCCGAGTTAACGGGACTTAAAAAAATAAAACAGGTTATGACTTCCCGAACCCATTAAGTTAACTAGGAATAATTAACCTAGTTAATTAGAGGGAATGTTACTAGAAATAAGTTGGCTGTGGCCTATTTAATAACAAGCCAAAACATGAGGGGCTAAAGGTGGGTAAATAGGAAAATGTTTTAATTAAAACATTTATAAAAAAAAATTAATTAAATTAAAACACACACAAAAGTGTGTGTTCTAGTTCGATCGACCAGGGGAGAAACAAAAGGGGTCTAACCCTAATTTCAACAAAAGCATCAAATTGAAGGTCAAATCTAGCCCGAACCAGATGCATGAACACGTATAAACGATCACCAAGTCAAGGGGATCGTAAGTGTGACAACTCGAATTTCCGACTTTCTTTATTCGCATTTAATGCACGTTGACTTTGACTATTTAGTTGTGATATGATAAAACCTAGTGTGTTTGCATGGTTATGTGTGATTGTATATCATGTGTACTGTTTGTAGAACCTAAACTGTTAAGAACCCGACGAAACACAAGGCTGTTTCGCCATAACCCATTCCGACGAAACAGACTGTTTCGCCATGAACATTCCGACGAAACAGAAGTCTGTTTCGCCGGCCCAGTAATTCACGAAGCCCAGTTCGGGCCCAGCTTGTTATTTCGGGTTTTAAAACATGTAACAGCCTTAGTTTCACCCATTTATCATAACAGCCGAAACCCTAGAGCCCTCCTCTCCTTTGTGACGGCAGTAGGAGCTTCTCGGAGATATCCCTAGCGATCGATTGTGTTTTCTCATATCTCGGTTAGTATGTGTTCGTTAATCGGTTCATGTTTCTGTGATATCTCGATCCATGCTTGTGCTTATAGTTGATGTATGTTACTGCTGCGATTATAAGAATATGTTGATGTTATAGATTGTGGTATGTATGGTGTAGTTGGATATAAATCATTTTATACGAAACCTAATACAATCGAATACTCGGTTCTGGATATTGTTATTATTATGTTCTAATTCTGAATATAAGTTAGCATCTTGATAGGGTTCAATGATATGATTGTTGGATGTTAATTTAATATGTTATACACAAAAACTAGGGTTTATGCTAGACAATGATTCTTGGATGATTGAGTTATGATGATTCGTTCTGCACATTGACCTTCATATGATTTCTGCTATTGATGACGGCTGTTAGAATGATTAGGGTTTATGTGTTATTCGCATCTGCTGTAACTGATGTCTGCGAAACTGAACTGTCCGACGAAACAGGACTCTCGGCGAAACAGAATGTGTTTCGCCATGAACCATCGACGAATTAGAATCCTGTTTCGCCAAACAAGATCACGACGAAACAGAACGTGTTTCGTCAAATATGTGTTTCGCCATATATGTGTTTCGCCGAGCTGTGCTGTAACTTGAGTTAATGCTGTTAAGTGTTAACTGGAATATTTAACTGCTGTTAGACGTTAGACATGACCTGTATGATTGTGATTACGTGTTACATGTATATACGTGAACAACTTGAACACAAACTGATTTCACATACGTGCCTACTTTAGGACGCGATTGATTACTTGTGAGCATACACTTAGCATACCGAGCAAACCAAGGTGAGTTCACACCCTTACTAAGGCATGGGATTCCCAGGGTTTGGGGAATGGGATGGAAGGAATAAGGTTGAATAGATTCGTACATACACTGATACTAGACTACCATACCATTGTCCTCGGTTGTGAAGGACACATACGTAAAACCTACGTATACATATGCTACTCGCTATCCTCGGTTGTGAAGGATACTCACGTAAAACCTACGTGAACTTATACTCAATACTATCCTCGGTTGTGAAGGATACTCACGTAAAACCTACGTGAACTTATACTCAATACTATCCTCGGTTGTGAAGGATACTCACGTAAAACCTACGTGAACTTATACTCAATACTATCCTCGGTTGTGAAGGATACTCACGTAAAACCTACGTGAACTTATACTCAATACTATCCTCGGTTGTGAAGGATACTCACGTAAAACCTACGTGAACTTATACTCAATACTATCCTCGGTTGTGAAGGATACTCACGTAAAACCTACGTGAACTTATACTCAATACTGTCCTCGGTTGTGAAGGACACTTACGTAAAGCCTACGTAAACTATGTACGTACTACTGTTCTCGGTTGTGAAGAACACTTATGGTTACAAATAGTCTAGTGTATATGCAATATGGGAAGCCCCCACTAATAGAACATACGATCGGCCTAGTAGCGCCACATGTTACGAAACAAACTTACAATTACGAACTTATTTACTGTGAACTCGCTCAACTAGTTGTTGATTCTCTGTTACATGCCTTGCAGGGCCTTAGGTACATATGGAGCTTGCACAGGAAGGAGCAGGTCGTTGTGGGATACGGATCGTAGACGATATTTGAACTTATAACTTATTTTGGGTTTTCATTATTATGCTTCCGCTACTTAAACAATGTTTGGTTATGAACATCAGTCATGTCAAGATGAATTACCTTTTCCTACTTTTACACTTAAATACTATGTTTGATATGATTGGTGGCTTGATCCTGGTTATGTCACGCCTCCAAGCGGTGGTACTCCGCGGGTGGATTTTGGGGGTGTGACAGTAAGGTATGTCAAATTTTGTAATTTGGTGATGTTTTGAAATCTATGATGAACACTCATAATCAAAATTCAGAAATGGATGTTGAATGTATGAGTGATCTTGTGTTGAATTCATGTTTAGAAACAAACCCTAGTTGGAAACTTGATGAATTAGTGTTAGAAACTAGGGATTTGATGATTTCTCTTGTATGTGCTAAGTGAGTTTTGACTAAATAAGGAAGATGATGATATGTTTATGCTAGAAATCATCATAATCGATAGTTGATGCGAGATACTTAAACAGTTTGCAAGTTTGAGTATTTGATCATACATAATTGAGATGGGTTTTTGGAATGTTGTAATGACATTGGTAAATTATTCATGAATATGAATGTTTGAAACCATGATATCAATTAGTTGAATATAGAACTTGATTTGAATAGGTAACCGAATGAATACCTAATGACATGATGAAACGGGTTTCACTTATAGATGGAACCCGTAGAATTTGCGTAATGAAAGAACGAGTTTTATATAATTAGATTATTATATGATGCATAGAAACTATGTTGATGAATATAGTTAAATTTGTTGCCTAAAAATAGCGACTACAGAATAGTCGAAGAAATGCTTAAGCGAGTCGTGGAACTCAAATTGTGCATTTCATACATTAAAAAGGAACAGTGGACTTTTGAAAGTCAAACTGACTATTAATAAGATTGAATGATAATTTTGATAGAAAATGTGTAAGGTGGAGTAGTCAAACAAATCAAGCACGAAGAGAAAAAGCGCGGCTTGGATGTGAGGTAAGTGAAACTTACACCTTTTCGTAGAATACGTGCCTGTTCTATAAGTTATGAATACAGTAGAGATAATATTTGAAATATGGTTTCCGACGCGAAATGATACGGGTCGGAACCAAAAACAATTGTTAAAAAACCATAGTTAATGGTAAAACGAGGTGGAACAGTAAATTAGTCACGAAAGGACTAAAAGATGAAATGAACTTTCGAATGGCTACTTTATAAGTAGGTCTAAACTAATAAAAAGGGTAAAACGGGTCAAATGGTAATAATGATACCACTTGACAATTAACGACTAATAAGTGTATGTCGAGTCTCATGCTCGCAGGATAAAACGGCTTGTGAATTAGCGATGCTATGAAATAGAAAATAAACGAAGACAAGGTATTATAACGGGTCAATAAGTTGACCCGAGCCAGGTACGCATAAATAAGTTCTCAGTCAAACATGCGATTTTGGTCAAATTATTAGTGATGGGTAAATCGGACAAATGACCTTTACGAGTCATTTAGAAACGTGTATTATGATAAAGTAAAGCTTAGTTAAGTGTTGAAGCATAGGCATAAATCCTTTTCAGATCAAATGCCTCAAAATAGCTTCTTGTCGTAAAATAACAATCGAAAGGGGGTAAATTCAAAATAACCAATTGATATTCATTAACCACCATAAGGACAACTGTGGTGGAAGTTCATTTGACAAGTAATATGAAGATATAACGCTAGAAATGAATGAGCGGGGTTGGTGCGTAAAAGCGCTTAAATACCCTTAACGGGTCAAAATAAGCCCATAATTATAGACGGGTTAATGATGCATAATAACCCATGATTTAAATCTTGTGCCATAAGAAACAATTGAAATATGAAGTTTATAAGAATTTTGGAATAACAAACATGTTGGTTTAATGAATCATGAAACGGGTCAAAAGTGTTAAAAAGGAATTTCAAGCCGAGAGCTTGTAATCTAAATTTTGATAGTAGTCGATTATCAGGTTTTAATTCCATAAGATGGAGAATTAAATTACAAACGCGTAGGGAAAAAAATCATGTAAAACGGATGTGTAGATTGAAAGATATGCAAGTTTTTGTAAAAACTTGTATGGCTGGGAAAAATGCAAATTCAGAGCTGGAATCGCTGGAAAAGGGTCTCCCCCGCGCCACGCGAGGGAGTACGTAACCCTGGGCGTGACACGCGAGGCACGTCGTGGCACGCGACAAACTTAACCGAGTCTCTCGCGTGCCGTGAGAGACTTATAAGTTGAAAAATAATTTTTGTTTTGATTGTTTGATGCACAGAACTTGTTTAAACCCATTTCAAACTACGTATGACTAAAACATTTCATGGTTTATGAAATGTAGGTATATCATGGGATGCAGGACAACGATCAAGTGCGATGAAGAACCGAACATACAAGAACCGATCATACGAAAATGAAGCTTCCGCACGCATGTCGTCGTAACTTTTAAACGACGAGCTTTATTACATTATGTTGTTTATATTTTAAATTGTAAAAAAATTAATTACCCCATGTTTTCAACGTACTTGAATTCATAATTACAAGTTTATTTCGTAATATATACGAAAACCTTTAAAATAATAGCAATGGTGTTACAGTTGAGATTTGTAGGTGCATCATGTATGTGAAACGACCATTTTGTTGAAGGATGAAGAGCACACGAGGAACGAGCGAAAGACCAGGTGCATACGTTTCTTTTTATTTCTAATTCTTAGTTAGCGAATACGTGGATAGTAAATTGTATTTTATTTTCCGGGGTGAAATTTTGGGGGAAGTTAGCCATGTCACATCCCTTTTGCGTTTTAAAAAGCTATATTCTTACACATTGAGGACAATGTTTACCTCAAATGTGGGGATGGGGGAGTAATTTTTTTTTTCGATTCTTGACCCGTTCATTTAAACTCTACACATTGAGGACAATGTTGACGTCAAGTGTGGGGATGGGGGAAATTTTCAATTTTTTTTCAAAAATGTCTTTGTTTGAAGCGATCTAAAAAGCACAAGTAACTAAGTCAATGAGGGATGACATACCCATTTGGTCTTTTGTCATGGTCAAGTCCAAACAATTAACATGAATGGTATTTACCGGGCGGTTATTTGGGAATAATCCGCCTAAGAAACTAGCATATCATGCATGTCACATAGCATACCCTTTATATGTGAGGTTTTGAGCCACTTTTACATCATAGAATTACATATTTATGTTTCTTTGTTTGAGTGGACCATTATTCACGTATTGTAGAACTTGCGACTTTTGATACGTTTGAGACCATAGACCGAATATAAGCACGGGAATGATTAAGGCACTAGGTGAACCTTTTCCTTTAAAACCATTTATCTACCCTTACCCAAACAAATCCCCTAGTCGCCCACTTTGAGCCTAAACCTTTCGTTTGACAACCCATTTAGCCCACAACCATAAACCTTTTCTCTACACCCATGTGATGAAAATTCAATTATAAGATTTTGTGTTTGTATTGTTGTGATTTATATTTGTGAATTTTTTTTTCAGAAAGTGTTGCGAAAAAGAAAAAAACACATTGAGAAAAGAACAAAAATATGTGTTATTAGTTGTTGAATAAAAGGCGAAAAATCGTTGCCTCGTAGTTGATGTTTATAGTTAGTTTGTTTAGAGTAGTTGCTTTGTAATAAAAATCGAGTTTTCATCACCTTAGACACTTTAAAATATCCTACTTCCTACCCTTCACCTAGCCCCATTACAACCTTTCAAAGACCTTTTGACTTGTTCTTTAGTATTCGTGTTCGGTAGTGGAGAATGATTCAGTTACAAGCATCTGAAGGGTACATGTTCTAATCGGTTTTGAGTGATTACTTAAAAAGTGCTAATTTATTATCTAATTAGCCAAATTCTAAACCGAGTGGAGAGAACATTGTGAGGGATGTGCATGGTTTATTAGTTTCAAGGGCGGGTTAATCTTGGTTAACCATTTTATATGTGATCATTCACTTTACCGTTAAATATTTCCTAAATTGTAAAAAGTTGAACCGGGTATGACATTAGACCTTAACCTTAGTCTTGGGAATGGGACATATGTTTCTCGTTCGACCCACGTGAAAGTGAAAAACAGATTTGCTTGAGGGCAAGCAAAAGACAAGTGTGGGGATGTGATATATGGTCGAAAACCGGTGTTCATTTTTGTATAAATTGATGTTTTATATGGTTTTTAATTCCGAAGAATCTAATTTTGATTAAGATTGTGTTTTGCATGTTTAATGAAGTTTAGGGAGCTATTTGGGAGCTTTACGGACCACCAGGATGAAAAACGGACCACCGGGACGCGAATCGGGTCAACCGGGATCAAGATATACGAAAAACGGAGAGTTGGATTTGAAGACACCATCGCCGACCCCCATATGGGCCATCGGCGACGCCCTATGGTTAACCCCGTCGCCCGAAACCTCCGTAGATAGCAATATAAGACGTCACAGAAAACTTCAAAATCTGGGCACCGTCGGCGACGCCAAAGGGGGCCGTCGGCGATGCCCTCTATATCTTCCAGTCGCGAAAATTGTTGAGTTATGCCTCTTGGACGATTTATAACATATCTTTGACCTCAAGAACGGGAGTTACACAACATTGGAGTTTGGAAATCATCTTTAGATCCTAAACCTTCAACCAATTCCATTCCTAATCATCCACAACATCAATCATTAACCGAATCATCATCAACTTATCATCATATAAACCCTAATCCCATCCATCATCATCATCCAATCCATTCATCATCACCATTAATCTCAAACCCTAATCATCATCCATTGCCAACTTCAAAGTCCAAGATCTTCAACGCGTCTCTTCGACTATGAGCGGCTAATCACCTCGGTTTCACCCCGGTGTAGGTAGTTGTTTAATCTAGGGTTTTGAATTGTTCTTTGATTCAACTTTGTGACAATTTGTGTTCGATTTTGTAAACCATTGACAATTTTTTGCATTTGATTCGTATTTGTAAATTGTCGAACTATTATAAAGTTATGACTTTGCGAAATGGTTATATGCAATTATGCGTTGTCGTGGTTAGGATTTACTTGTTGTGATTACAAAGTGCATTCTTGTACGTTCTTCGAAACGTTGATAGTTATCGACACCTAAGTCACGATACACTAAATCCACTAATCGTTATGCAATTGATTTGAGTTTAAAACTTATAGAAACCCTAGGTTTGCAACTATCGAAACCGGGTGTCAACCCTTTTTATAAATTATTTTTTAAATCATTAATTATGTTTTTGTTAATCGTAATCAATTGATTATTAGCAGTTAATCAAATTAACAACCATTGTTGGTTAGTTCCAATATTTCTTTCAAACAAACACACAATTTCAACATAGCAAGCTTCATAAGAACGTGACAACTTCATAATCAAGCTAATCCATACATAAACCACAAACTCTTCGTGGATCGACCCCTTACTACCACTAACACATAGTTAAGGGTAATTTGGGTTTATAAATATTATCTTTGACCAGAGCCCGACACTTCGATCAGCTACTAGATTAAATACATATAAATAAAATGTTTAATCTTACCTTCTCCCACTTAGCCGAATAATCATTTATCATGAGCATTAGATAAGTTTGATCAGAAGTTAATACTCATTTTAGCTTTAAATCAAGAACCGTAGCAGAGAAATACAGTCGTTGAATTATCATTCGACTTAGGACCCCCATTAATCATACTACAACCTCAATTTAGAACCTAACAGTTTTGATCAAAATAAGTAAGCCATATAACGTTTCACTTGTATTTATATTTGTCTATATGTCATTATACCGGCATAACATATGTTAGAGACATACAAAATTAAACTAATGAGGAAAATTAATTGATAGTTAGTCATTCATAGTACAATATGTAGTTATACATGGGTAATAGACCTTCAGTTATAGGATCCTTAAGCATATCATGAATGTATTCGGTACAAAGATTTAGTTTCCTCAAAACGTTCATAAATGAATAATTAATTTCGTATCGACCCGTTTTTTCTTCTCATTTTCATTTCACCACGACCCGTTTCCCCTGAAAACTCTCTGGTTCAACCGTAAATCTCTGCAGATTGTTACGTCTTTTCTCAATCCTACGTCAACAAGGTATGATTCTATCATCTTTTGTAGTTAGTTTAACGATTTGGATGCTGTTTAATATAAAAAATTTGGGGAAAATCTAGGGTTCTTGAACTTGAACCAAATCAAACCTCAAATTTTTGCTTAGATCTGTTAGTATTAGTATAGTTGCATGACATAGGAAGTAAATCAACTTAAATTGTTTGTGGATATGCCTGATTTCAAACAGAAACCTCAAACCCTTGTTTTTTAACCGAAAAAGATGAAATTGAAGGGGTAAACGGTTTGTTTTTGGAAAAAAACGGCACTTGGGGTTTCATTTTCGGGGAAAACCGCCCCTACTCAACAAAAATTTTTCAAGTCTTCGTAACCGGGATGAAAAACTCAATTTTTGGGAAACAGACCCTTGACCATGGGGTCGTGGTCAGCGATCACGGGGGCGTGGCCACCAGAAATCTGTCGAACACGGGGCATGGCCAGTGGCCACGGGGCCGTGTCCAGCTTGCTGTTTTCAGTTTTATTCGAAAATTTATTGTTTCGTGCTAATTGTTTTATGTTTCCTTTCAGATGGCCAGAAAATTCACGAGTTTTAAACAAAATGAATGGAACTATCATGCCCGATTTGATACTCTCAAGACAAGGCCCGAAGAAATTCCAAGACAAGTATGCCTCGAAACCCTAGAAGCTGTGGGGCAGCTAGACCGTTTCAACACCTTGGTCACGGGTCCATTAAGGGTGGCCCTCTGCACTAGACTCCATGCGGTTCACGAATATAGCATGGAGTTCTATAGCACATTTTCTTTCAAAGCTAAAGCGGAGCCGTTTGATGGAGAAGGGGTCGAATTCCATTGTGCGGGGGAGATGCTTTAAATTTCTATTGCACAATTTGGGGTGCAAATTGGTTTGTTTTCTGAAGAGGATGCCGGTGAAGAAGAAAACACGGGTGGTATCCGTGAAATCTCAGCCAACATGCGTCAAACGACATGGTCTCAAATCGGGGAAGGTCCATACGATCCAAGCCAAACCAAGAGCTCCCAATTGTGGGACCCTCTCTACCGCTACATTCATAGGGTCCTTAGTAACTCCCCCAGTCAAAGGCGTGATAGTACTAGTGTTGTCAAACTACGTGATCTGACGGTCTTGTACTGCATCCACAACCGTGTCCATCTTGATGTCCCACACCTACTCCTCCAAAACATGCATCTCAACCAACTGGCCTCCTCCCCGAAACCTATCATCTTTGGGGAATGGATCTACCGCCTCTACAAGACCTTTGTTCAAAGAATGCCAAAATCTTTTCGTAAGGGTCCATGGCCGGGCAAGGTGGATCTCATTCAATGTCGTTCAATGGAAATCATCCACGAGGCGGGTGACGGAACTGTCCGCTTCCAAACTGTTCAGGGGCATGTTTGGAACCTACAGGAGGCTCTCGTTCTTCACGCTAACCCAATCCTCCTCAATTTCATGGCCAGCTGGGTTCATCCTCGTCTCAAGGGGGTGGTTTTCCTAACTTTCAAAGCTTACATGATCTTTTGTAGGAAAACCTCTTATGCACCCGCAACACCTACAACATGGCCAGCAACACCTACACCCGGGTCGGAGCAATGGAGAGGAACATCTCCGACATGTAAGATGACATCAGCCAGATCCGGGAGCACCGTGTCCAACAGGCACGCCCCCCGTGGCCACCTTCTGTAAGTTTCTGATACTGGCACTCTGACCACGGGGCCGTGCTCACCCAGCACGTAGCCGTGGCCAGGTGCTCAGTAACACCAAACCTTGTTTTTAAACACCTTTTTACACATTCAATCAACCTAAAAACTTATTTTTGGGACACATTGAGGACAATGTGTAATTTAAGTGTGGGGGGGGATGCTAAAACCTTGAATTTTGCAAGTCCTAATAACAAGCCTCACACAAAACTCTATTGGAACCACTAATCACCCCAAAGTTTTACAAAAAAAAATTGTTTACTTGTATTGGTTTAATTTAGAAATAACAAGTTCTAGAAAGCTTATATTTTTACAAATCTACAACCGATAGCGTCGTGATAAAAAGATCCAATATAAGAAAATTATGAAAAGGCATGACAAATCTAATTAAAAATTGATCATATATACTTGATCACATTTTAAACCCCTTCCCACAATAAGTGAGTTTTGAGCCTTTATTGAGCATATAAACATACATCTTTAAAACTAAATGCTCATTTATCGTTTCTTGTGTGAATAGCCGCTTGGTTCTTACAGCTCTAGAACTTGTCACGACAATACATTCCCGATCCTTACCAACTTAAACCCAAGTAAGTAAATGATGGAGGCATTAGGACTAACCCTTTTTCCTTTCAACACCATTATTTTTCACTTTTTAATCACCTACCCAAAAAATCCCCCTAGTTAACCCATTTGAGCCTAAACCTTTTTATTTCTAAACCCACAAAACAAACACCCTTTACCCACCAAAACCTTTTTCTTTTCAACCCCTTTATTTTAGTAAAAAGCTCAGTTTTCTTGTGACATTTGAAAAAAATGATGAAAGTCTAGCAATAAACAAACAAGTTCCTTAAAGAAACTTTGTTTGAAGATGCTTAGTTTGAATAAAAGTCACAAAAACAAAAACTTTTACGACGACCGACGCTTTTTACGCTTTTAACCCTTTTTACTAACCACTAACCAAAAACCACCTACCTTTAGCCCGAACCTAACCCTTTCCCAAGTCCTCTTGATATTTACAAAGGTTTTTAGTTAAAAAGGAGGAGGATTGATTGCTTGGCAAGAATATGGTAAAAGTAAGTCCCATGCCGGTCTCGAGTGTTTCACAAAAATACATCTTCGGCCGAGTGTTGAGTGATCTCCCGTGAGGTATGTGAACTTCTATATAAATGGAATTTTAAAGAGGCATGTTATGCCCAAATAAGTAATTTATCTTATGAAACGTTCTAAATAAAGCATAACGAATAGGATTGTAAATAGAATAAAAATAAAACCCAATAAAGATATTGGATTCCCGACAATCAAGACAAGCCCAAAACTTCTCTCCTACCTATTCCATTGGGGTGTGTAAGCCACATAATAAAGAGTTATGCCCACTTGACACGGGGGCGTGCTCAGAGGTCTGCAAAAATGGACAAAGCTGTGGAAGCTTCTACGCCCACCACGGGGGCGTGCCCAGCTCAGCACGGGGCATGGTCAACGCTAAGATTTGCAGAATCTTGCAAATCTTGGTAGTACATATACGCTTCTGCACACGTGGCCGTGCCCAGCGAACACTGGCCGTGTGGAGCCAAATGCAGACAAATGAAATTAATGAAGGAAGGAAAAAGGGATGGCCATGGGGGCGTGTCCGCTGGACACATGGCCGTGGCTGGGCTTCTGTTCAGGCTATAAATAAGGTTGCTTGGATCACTTCAAAGGCATCCCTTGGCAAACCACCTTTGTCCCACTTTGCCACCACTCCACCACTACTACAACACCCACATCCACCACCATCATCCATCATCCACCTTAGAGTGTGTATAGTAGTCTCGGGATCCAAGATTGATAGTAAGAGTTCTTGTCAATCAAAGGCCATGTTTGGCTAAGTCTCTTACATCACTTGGTGAAGAATAACATTTAATGTATTACTTTTGAGTTTTAATCTTTTCGCACTTTTTATTTGGTTTTGTATTAATGACTTTAATAACTAGTTTCTTATGTTGAAGGTGAAACTTCTTTATCATTTATCCGTGGTGTCTTGGCGTTACTTTACTGTCTATATAAAGTAAAAGATTTTCACCATTCATATCTCTACGGTCTATATAGAGATATGTTGGCTACCTGGTTGGGGGTTAAGGGAATGGTTTAGTAAGGTTCTTGCCTTGTTCAGTGTATAGATCCTTCAAGGACCTGGGTTAAGCTTACTAGAAGCTCTTTCAATACCCACTGGTATTGAATGGCGGGGGTGCGAATGGCTTGATCCCCTCATATGTAAACTATTATTAATACATTAAACCAGCTACTTGGGATTGTATCCTTGCTGACACAAACCACTTAGCCGAGGGTAACGTCACCTTCAAAAGAGGGGCCTACCACTTTTTGCATTAATAACTGAATTAATTATCTTTCAATATTCTGACCCTTTGGAATTGTATCCTTGCTGACTCAAATCACTAGGTTGAGGGTAACGTCACCTTCAAAAGATGGGCCTACTACTATAACTAAGATAATCTCTTAAAAAGTGCCAAAGTGCGGAAATCATCAAAGGATACATTAAAGGCGAGTCGGATCCAAGTGATTCCTCTTGTCTATCTGTTTTTATTTTTGTTTTTATTTCTGCATTTTTAGTTTTTATTTTTCATGCTTACAACCTTTTCTAAAAATTTTAGTTTGATTAGACGTTAAGGATAAACCGGTACTAAAAGCTCTTGTGTCCTTGGACAACCTCGGTATCTTACCAACGCTATACTACGCTCACGATGGGTGCACTTGCCCATGTGTGTGTTTAGTGTTAGTAGAATATCGTGATTTATAAATTTAAAACTTGAATAATGCGTAAAATGGGCTTAAAATATCAATAAAAACATATTACACCTAACGCACACCAAGTTTTTGGCGCCGTTGTTGGGGACACAAGGATTTTAAGAAAGCTTAAAATTGACGGCCTAATCGTTTTTCAAAATTTTTTCAAAACTGTGCGCACATTTCTGTATTTTTCTTAAATTTTTGCATTAAAGTAACCTGAACATGGGGCCGTGCTCACTGAACACGCCCCCGTACTGCATAAAAAATAACAAAACACCAGTTACAGAGTCTGAACACGGCTCTGTGTTCGCTGAACACGCCCCCGTGCTGCACAAAACCAGTCACATTTTTCAAAATGCCCAGATACAGGATCTGACCATGGGTCGTGCTCATTGAACCCGGTGTCGTGCTCAGCCTCTGTTTTCGTTTTTATTTTTGTTTTCTGTTCCCGAGACTCTGTTGTGGTCTGCTGAGTGTTCTTATGGATCAATACTCGGGAGGTTACAACTACCACTATGAAGAGGATGATTATGAAGAAGAGTATTGTATCATTTGTGGTATTCCGCACTCGGTACAATATTGTGACCTCTTCGAACCATCTTCTTCATACACATACCATGAGGAGCCCAGGTACGAGCCAACCACTTCATACACATACTATGAAGAACCAAGGGATGAACCTTCTCCCTCATACTCATATCTTGAAGAACCAAGGTATGAGCCTTCATACTCATACTTTGAAGAACCAAGATATGAATCAACTCCTTCATATACTTACTATAAGGAACCAAGGCGTGAACAACCCACCTCATATGAGTATTATGAAGAACCAAGTTACGACCCTTATCCACCATATACTTACAATGAGGAACAATGGTATGAACCATCTACCTCATATAAGTATTATGAGGAACCAAGGATCGAACTTCCGAACTCAAGCAGTGGGGATATTTATTCGGATCGCTTTGACGAACCCCTAACTATCTCCCCCGTAGCCGAAAAGATAATAGAACACCTTAAAACTATCGAGCGCGATATAAAAGAAGCCCGTGCAAGGGAAGAGGAATCCCGCGTAAGGGAAGAGGTAATTTGTACTAAAGAAGTGATAGTAGAAGAGGTAAAAATGGAAGAACAAGTAAGTGTAAAACCGACACATGAACTAAACAATGAAAAAGGTGTGTCCGACAACGTTAATCTTCAAAAAGAGTATAATTTTCAAGAAATTAACTTCTTAACACCTTCTTTCGAAAACCATTGTTTGGTTCCTACTCATGCTAAGTTTTTAAAAGAGTTAAGCACTAACACTAAAATTGACGAAACGGTAAGCATTAAGTTAACAAATGATTAAACTACACTAATAAAAGATGATCTATTTGAAATTAACATTACACCGGTTCCATGTTTCTTTCAAAATTCCTTTATTAGTAATATTACAATTGATAAAGATCTTTGTGTCAATATAATGCCAAACTACATTTTCGAAAAATTAAGTATTGGTGATTTTTCTCCACTTCAAAAACCCATTTTTCTATCTAATCGGAAAATAATAAAATCAATGGGAGTATTTAAAGATGTGTTAGTCCAAACAAATCAAACGGTAGTCCCAACCGACTTCGTCATCCTTGATGACGCTCCACTAGTGTTGGGGCGACCTTTTGTGAAAACCCACAAAGCTTTGAAAAATCGGAAGCAAAACAATATACCCATTCAATTAGGAGCATTAAAAAATGTGTCGATCTTGAGCGTTTATTGAAATATCCAATCGGCAATGATGACCCCCTAATTGAAGATGAAGATGAGCCACCCAATACAAAAGAAGAAATCGACCACTTTGTTGAAGAAGAGGTCGCCATTGAACAAACCTTTTTGGTTCTTGACCAGCATGAGCAACCAAATAATGAGTCTCCTAAAGACCCACCACTTGAGCTCAAAGAACTCCCAAAAGGTTTGGAATATGCTTTTCTCGACAAGGATGGTAAGTTACCTGTAATTATTTCGTCAAAATTAACTAGTGTAGAAAAAGAAAAATTAATCACACTTTTGAAAAAACACAAAAACGCGATCGCTTGGAAGCTTGTAGATATTAAAGGAATAAGCCCTTCCATGTGCACGCACAAAATTTTATTGAATGACGACTATAAATCGGTAATACAACCACAACGTAGAGTAAATCCAAACATCTAAGAAGTGGTTAAAAATGAAGTCATCAAATTACTTGACACCGGACTTATCTACCCGATTTCCGATAGTCCTTGGGTAAGTCCCATCCAAGTAGTTCCTAAGAAAGGAGGTATGACGGTGGTCACTAACGAAAAAAAATGAATTAATACCAACAAGAACCGTCACCGGATAGTGTGTATAGATTATCGTCGATTAAATGAGGCAACAAGGAAAGATCATTTTCCCTTACCCTTTATTGATCAAATGTTAGAAAGATTATCCGGTCACAAATTTTATTGTTTCTTAGATGGTTTTTCAGGTTACTTTCAAATACCGATAGCACCCGAAGACCAAGAAAAGACAACATTCACATGTCCCTACGGAACTTTTGCTTATCGACGTATGCCTTTCGGTCTATGTAATGCCCCCGCAACTTTCCAACGTTCCATGGTGGCCATCTTCCATGATATGATAGAAAAAAACTATGGAAATCTTCATGGACGACTTTTCTATCTTTGGAGATTCATATGACCAATGCCTCGATAACCTTGAACGAATGCTATCCCGATGTGAGGAAACTAACCTCGCCCTTAATTGGGAAAAATGCCATTTCATGGTAACGGAGGGAATAGTACTCGGACATAAAATCTCAAGCGAAGGAATGGAGGTTGATCGGGCTAAAATAGACACTATTTCCTTATTACCACCCCATCCTCCGTTAGAGCCATCAGAAGTTTCCTAGGGCATGCCGGATTTTATAGACGATTTATCAAAGACTTTTCAAAAATCTCAAGACCTTTAACAATATTTCTTGAAAAAGATGCGCCATTCATCTTTGACAAAGATTGCAACCAAGCATTTTTTAACACTAAAATAAATGCTAGTCAATGCACCTATCATGATAGCACCGATTGGAAATTACCTTTCGAAATCATGTGTGATGCAAGTGACTTTGCAGTTGGAGCTGTCTTGGGACAAAGAAAAGATAAGCATTTTCACCAAATATATTACGCTAGTAAAACACTTAACGATACACAAGAAAATTACACAACAACTGAAAAAGAATTACTAGCGGTAGTATTTGCTTTTGATAAATTTCGTTCTTATCTTATTCTTTCTAAAACGATAGTTTATACAGACCATGCAGCCATTCGTTATCTCTTTAAGAAACAGGATGCCAAACCACGTTTAATCAGATGGATTCTACTCTTCCAATAATTCGACATTGAAATAAAAGACAAAAGAGGAGCAGAAAACACCGCTGCAGATCATCTATCCCGTTTGGAAGATCCAGCTTTAGAGGCAACAAGGGTCGAGCTAATCAATGAAAAATTCCCAACGGAGTCCTTAGAAATGGTGGAATACCGAGAAGAGCCATGGTACGCCGACTACGCCAACTACTTAGCTAGTGGGATAGTCGCAAAAGGATGGTCGCATCATTAAAGGAAAAAATTCTTTGCTGATGTAAAGCATTATTTTTGGGAAGATCCTTATCTTTTCAAAATGTGTGCCGACCAACTTATCCGACAATGAGTAGATGGTGGAGAAGCAAGAAAAATTCTCCGCCATTGTCATGAAGGTCCATACGGAGGACATCATGGTGCCGCTAGTACCGCACGAAAGGTATTTGATTCAGGATTCTGTTGGCCGACCATTTACAAAGACGCCCAAAGTCTTATTAAGACATGTGATGCTTGCCAACGATCAGGTAATATTTCTTCCAAAAACGAAATGCCACAAAATGGCATTCTTGTTTGTGAAATTTTTGATGTGTGGGACTCGACTTTATGGGACCTTTCCCGCCATCGAAAGGAAACTATTTTATACTTGTGGCAGTAGATTACTTGTCAAAATGGGCCGAAGCCGAAGCTCTTCCAACAAATGATGGAAGTGTTGTGGTAAGATTCCTGAAACGATTATTTTCTCATTTTGGAACTCCAAAAGCGTTAATAAGTGATAGGGGAACCCATTTTTGTAACTATCAACTCAACAAAATTTTAACAAGATATGGGGTCTATCACCGGATCTCTACCGCATATCACCCTCAAACAAATGGACAAGCCGAAATGACTAATAGAGGTTTAAAAAGAATACTTAAGAAAACCGTCGAGTTAAATAAAAAGGAATGGGCCAATAAATTAGACGACGCTTTATGGGCTTTTCAAACTGCATATAAAACAACCATAGGTACCACCCCATATAAGCTTGTCTATGGAAAAAGTTGTCATTTGCTAGTAGAAATCGCACACAAAGCCTACTGGGCAATAAAAAGCATTAACTTAGACATAGAAACTGCCAGTAAAAATAGATTTTGTCAATTAAATGAATTAGACGAATTAAGGAATCACGCATATTCCAACTTCGAAATTTATAAGGAAAGAATGAAAAATTTGCATGATAAACACATAAAGCATAATGAATTTTGAGTAGGAGATCAAGTTCTATTATTTAATTCACGACTTCGATTATTTCCCAGTAAATTAAACTCTAGGTGGTCGGGACCTTTTTCTATCACCCATATTTTTCCACACGGTGCAATTGAAATTAAATCTCGGAATGGAATTCCATTCAAAGTCAATGGCCAACGGCTAAAGCTTTATCAAGGATTCATTGAAGATGAAGAGGAAGAGATCTCGCTACAAGCGGCCGAGGAATGAACAAAGGTTTGTGCATCAACATCATATCTTGAAGGTAATGGACATTGGGAAAGCTTCTAAAATCAGTAAGATTTCTTAAACCAAGTTCCGGGAAACAGGTCACTTACACATGCACAAAAAAATAGTTTTTACCCACCCACGGGGCTGTGCCCGCTAGACACGGGGCCGTGGTCGGCTACTATCAGGCATAAAACCCTCTTTTTCTTCCCATTTTCATTTCACCACAACCCGTTTCCCCCGAAAACTCTCTGGTTCAACCGCAAATATCTGCAGGTTTTTACGTCTTTTCTCAATCCTACGTCAACAAGGTATGGTTATCATATTTTGTAGTTAGTTTAACAATTTGCATGTAGTTTAACATCAAAAATTTGGGGAAAATTCTAGGGTTCTTGAACTTGAACCAAATCAAACCTCAAATTTTTTTTTAGATCTATTAGTATTAGTATAGTTGTATGTTATAGGAAGTAAATCAACTTAAATTGTTTGTGGATTTGCCCGATTTCAAACAGAACTCAAACCCTTGTTTTTTAACCGAAAAGATGAAATTGAAGGGGTAAACGGTTTGTTTTTGAAAAAACGGCACTTGGGGTTTCATTTTCGGGGAAAACCGCCCCTACTCAACCAAAAATTTTCAAGTTTTCAAAACCGGGACAAAAAACTTAATTTTTGGGAAACAGACGCCAGACCACGGGGTCGTGGTCAGCGAGCACGGGGGCATGGCCACCAGAATCTGTTGAACACGGGGCGTTGCCAGTGGCCACGGGGCCGTGTCCAGCTTGTTGTTTTCAGTTTTCTTTGAAAATTTATTGTTTCGTGCTAATTGTTTTGTGTTTTCTTTCAGATGGCCAGAAAATTCACGAGTTTTAATCAAAATGAATGGAACTATCAAGCCCGATTTGATATTCTCAAGACAAGGCCCAAAGAAATTCCAAGACAAGTATGCCTTGAAACCCTAGAAGTTGTGGGGCAGCTATACCGTTTCAACACCTTGGTCACGAGTCCATTAAGGGTGGCCCTTTGCACTAGACTCCATGCAGTTCATGAATATAGCATGGAGTTCTATAGCACATTTGCTTTCAAAGCTAAAGCAGAGCCGTTTGATGGAGAAGGGGTCGAATTCCGTTGTGCGGGTGAGATGCTTTCAATTTCTATTGCACAATTTGGGGTACAAATTGGTTTGTTTTCCGAAGAGGATGCCTGTGAAGAAGAAAACATGGGTGGTCTCCGTGAAATCTGAGCCAACATGCATCAAACGGCATGGTCTCAAATCGGGGAAGGTCTATACGATCCAAGCCAAACAAAGAGCTCCCAGTTGCTGGACCCTCTCTACCGCTACATTCACAGGGCCCTTAGCAACTCCCTCAGTCAAAGGCATGATAGTACCAGTGTTGTTAACCTACGTGATCTGATGGTCTTATACTGAATCCACAACCGTGTCCCTTTTGATGTCCCACACCTACTCCTTCGAAACATGCATCTTAACCAACTGGCCTCCTCCCCGACACCTATCTTCTTTGGGGGATAGATCTACCGCCTTTACAAGACCTTTGTTTAAAGAATGCCAAAATCTTTCCGTAAGGGTCCATGGTCGGGCAAGGTGGATCTCGTTCAATAGGAATCATCCATGAGGCGGATGATGGGAAGGTCCGCTTCCAAACCGTTCAGGGGCATGTTTGGAACCCACAGGAGGCTCTCGTTCTTCACGCCAACCTAATCCGTCCTCCTCCTCAATTTCATGGCCAGCCGGGTTCATCCTCGTCTCAAGGGGTGGTTTTCCTAACTTTCAAAGCTTACATGATCTTTTGCAGGAAAACCTCATATGCACCAGCAACACCTACAACATGGCCAGCAACACCTACACCCGAGTCAGAGCAATGGAGAGGAACATCTCCGACATGCAAGATGACATCAGCCACATACTGGAGCACATGGTGTATCGAGGAGGAGACGATGAAGACGAGGACATGGATTGATGCAGAGGCATTGGAAGTGGTGTGACACGGATGCAACTTCTACCAGGTTAACCCTTTATCTGACGAACAATTAACTGGCCTGCGTGCCAAAGTTTTAACAATTTACTTTTCTGCATTTTATTTTTTAGTTTTTGTGATGTGGATGATTAACATTGGTATGTTTAGGATGGTTGTTATTTGTTGTGTGGTGTGGTATTTAAGCAAAACAGGTACCCAGGAAGCTTGGAAGCACTAAGTATTAGTGCTACTTAATCCCGAAAACCCAAACCGAAAGCCAAAAACCTGTTTTCATTGATTGTAGACTGTCACCACGGGGTCGTGCTCAGCCAGCACGCCCCTGTGTCCACTCCCCTGTATCTGTTGTTTGTCTGAAAACTGCCCGCCACGGGGCCGTGTCCACCAGGCACGCCCCCGGGGCCACCTTCTGTAAGTTTCTGTTACTGGCACTCTGACCACGGGGCCGTGCTCACCCAGCACGTAGCCGTGGCTAGGTGCCTAGTAACACCAAACCTTGCTTTTAAACACCTTTTTACACATTAAATTAAACTAAAAACTTATTTTTGGAACACATTGAGGACAATGTGTAATTTAAGAGTGGGGGGGATGCTAAAACCTTGAATTTTGCAAGTCCTAATAACAAGCCTTACACAAAACTCTATTGGAACCGCTAATCACCCCAAAATTTTTCAAAAATTTTATTTTTTTTACATGTCTTGATTTAATTTGTGAATAACAAGTTCTAGAGAGGTTATATTTTTACAAATTTACAACCGATAGCGTCGTGATAAAAAGAACCAACATAAGAAAATTATGAAAAGGCATGACAAATCTTATTAAGAATTTGATTATATATACTTGATCACATTTTAAACCCCTTCTCACAATAAGTGAGTTTTGAGCCTTTATTAAGTATATAAACATACATCTTTAAAACTAAATGCTCATTTTTCGTTTCTTGTGTGAATAGCCGTTTGGTTCTTACGACTCTAGAACTTGCCACGACAATACATTCCCGGTCCTTACCAACTTAAACCCAAGTAAGTAAATGGAGGCATTAGGACTAACCCATTTTCCTTTCAACACCATTATTTTTCACTTTTTTATCACCTACCCAAAAAATCCCCCTAGTTAAACCCCTTTGAGCCTAAACCTTTTCATTTCTAAACCCACAAAACAAACACCCTTTACCCACCAAAACCTTTTTCTTTTCAACCCCTTTATTTAGTAAAAAGCTCGGTTTTCTTGTGACGTTTCAAAAAAATGATGAAAGTCTGGCAATAAACAAACAAGTTCCTCAAAGAAACTTTGTTTGAAGATGCTTAGTTTGAATAAAAGTCACAAAAACAAAAAGTTTTACAACGACCGACGCTTTTTACGCTTTTAGCCCTTTTTACTAACCACTAACCAAAACCTCCTACCTTTAGCCCAAACCTAACCCTTTCCCAAGTCCTCTTGATATTTACAATGGTTTTTAATTAAAAAGGAGGAGGATTGATTGCTTGGTAAGCATATGGTAAAAGTGAGTTCCATGCCAGTCTCGAGTGTTTCACAAAAATACATCTTCGGCCGAGTGTTGAGTGATCTCCCGTGAGGTATGTGAACTTGTATATAAATGGAATTTTAAAGAGGCATGTTATGCCCAAATAAGTAATTTCTCTTATGAAACGTTCTAAATAAAGCATAACGAATAGGATTGTAAATAGAATAAAAATAAAACCCAATAAAGATCTTGGATTCCCGACACTCAAGACAAGCCCAAAACTTCTCTCCTACCTATTCCATTTGGGTGTGTAAGCCACATAATAAAGAGTTTTGCTTGAGGACAAGCAAAGATTCAAGTGTGGGGGTATTTGATGTATGTAAAATGCAACATATAAATTACATCAAATGAGGCATAAAACTAACCCTTTTTTAGTACTAATGTTGGAAAAAGAGTGTTTTTCTCTTCCTTTTGTATTTTCAGGACCAAATGAGCTTAAACGAAAAAAAGGAACAAATATGCAGCAAAAGCTAACATAAATACAAAGAAAATTAATAAACGTGACATACCCGACCCCTCAGCAGCATCCCCAAGAGCAAAAACAAGAAACAGAAGGCTGAACACGGCCTGTGCCCACTTGACACGGGGGCGTGGTCAGATGTCTGCAGATATGGACAAAGTTGTGGAAGCTTCTACGCCCCCCACGGGTGCATGCCCAGCTCAGTACGGGTCGTGGTCAACGCTGAGATTTGCATAATCTTGCAAATCTTGGTAGTATAGATACGTTTCTGCACACGGGGCCTTGCCCAGAGAACACGGGCCATGTGGAGCCCAATGCAGACAAATGCAATTAATGAAGGAAAAGAAAAGGGATGGCCATGGGGGCATGTCCGCTGGACACGGGGCCGTGGCCGGGCTTCTGTTCAGGCTATAAATAGGGGTGCTTGGCTCACTTTAAAGGCATCACTTGGCAAACCACCTCTCTCCCACTTTGCCACCACTCCACCACCACTACAACACCCACATCCACCACCATCATCCATCATCCACCTTAGAGTGTGTGTAGTAGTCTCGGGATTCAAGATTGATCGTAAGAGTTCTTGTCAATCAAAGGCCATGTTTGGCTAAGTCTCTTACATCACTTGGTGAAGACAAGCATTTAATGTATTACTTTTGATTTTTAATCTTTTCGCACTTTTTATTTGGTTTTGTATTAATGACTTTAATAACTATTTTCTTATGTTGAAGGTGAAACTTCTTTATCATTTATCCGTGGTGTCTTGGCATTACTTTACTGTTTATATAAAGTAAAAGATTTTCACTATTCATATCTCTACGGTTAATATAGAGATATGTTGGCTACCTGGTCGGGGGTTAAGGGAATGGTTTAGTAAGGTTGTTGACTTGTTCAGTGTATAGATCCTACAAGGACCTGGGTCAAGCTTACTAGGACCTCCTTCAATACCCACAGGGATTGGATGGCGGGGGTGCGAATGGCTTGATCCCCTCATATGTAAACTACTACTAATACATTAAACCGGCTACTTGGGATTGTATCCCTGCTGACTCAAACCACTTAGCTGAGGGTAACGTCACTTTCAAAAGATGGGCCTACCACTTTTCGCATTAATAACTGAATTAATTATCTTTCAATATTCCGACCCTTTGGGATTGTATCCTTGCTGACTCAAACCACTAGGTTGAGGGTAACGTCACCTTCAAAAGAGGGGCCTACTACTATAACTAAGATAATCTCTTAAAAAGTGCAAAAGTGCGGAAATCATCAAAGGATACATTAAAGGAGAGTCGGATCCAAGTGATTCATCTTGTCTATCTGTTTTTATTTTTATTTTTATTTCTGCATTTTTAGTTTTTATTTTTCATGCTTAAAACCTTTTCCAAAAATTTTAGTTTGATTAGACGTTGAGGATAAACCGGTACTAAAAGTTCTTGTGTCCTTGGACGACCTCGGTATCTTACCAACGTTATACTACGCTCAAGATGGGTGCACTTGCCCATGTGTGTGTTTAGTGTTAGTAGAATATCGTGTTTTATAAATTTAAAACTTGAATAATGCATAAAATATCAATAAAAACATATTACACCTAACGCACACCAACACAAACCTCGTCATCTTAGACATTCTCTTGGGCATTCCGTTTATGTTTAGGTAAATCAAGCGTCTTAAAAATGTCATTAACACTCACGGAATCGTATTACAAATGAAGAATTTATTACATGAAATTCTATGTTGTGAGAAGTAAGTATAGACTGCGTGAATCTTTATAATATGTGAATTACGTAAATTTACGTGCTATATGACTTTATGTGCTATGTGACTTACATATTCATTTTGTGAACTTTAGTGAAACTATGTGTATTTACGTGTAATAATAAGGCCATTAACAAATCTATAAATAAGAATGTATCGTATATTATAGCTTAAATTTCGAGGACGAAATTCCTGTAACATGGGGAGAATGTGACAACCCGTACTCTTGATCCCAATCATCGGGAGAAGGATACTTTATTATCATTCTTATTTATTATATTTTATTATTATTATTATGGCCGTTATTATTATTATTATTTAAATAATGACCCGCAACGAGAGAAACATATCGTTTAGCTGATAGCTCGAACCAAGCATGCATAATTTAAGCGTATATATATATATATGCATTGCTACAACTAATTGTTAATTTAAACGAGTTTATGCTCATGGCCCAAGCCCAACTCAATTTCACACCCAAAAACCCTAACCTATATAACATACCATTCGAAAAACAAACCCTACATGACATACAACAAAATTTTCAGCCGTATCCTTCTACTCCCTCCTCCCTTAACCTTCGGCCACCGGATTAGGGTTCCGGTGACCCTTCCGGCTCCGCCTTTCCGGTGAGACTCACCCAACATCAAACCATTCATCTCTCTACTTCCCAGCTCTCGTTTTCTCTCTCTCTCTCTCTCTCTCTCTCTCTCTCTGATGAAGTATCGGCCAACCACCATCCACTGGTGGTAGTGCACAGCAGCAATAACCACAACAATGTGTCGACAGAAGGTGGTGGGGGCTGGAATAACGATGATGATGACGAAAGCTACCATATGATTGAAATGGTGATGCCGATTGAAGAACCAGCCGTGGTGAAGATCACCGGTGAAGAACAACAAGATAATGATGAGGGTGTTAGGAATGGCAATGGTTGAGGTGTGGTTCAAGGGTAATCAGTGGTGGTGGAACCCCATAACAACGGCGACGGTAACCGACAGCGGCGGCGGCTGCCGGAGCTCCAAAACAGGCTGAAGTTGTGGCAACAGGCACCCCTCTCGCCTCTTAATTTCTCGGTCAGTGTATAACCATCAATATTGGTCTTAAACTCTTTGTGACTTGAGATTTATGAAATGATAGTATGTTTTTGTGGGTGTTCGAAAGATTTACTATTAATAAAGAACTAGTGATGAATAATGCCAATTGTCTATTGTGATCTAAATATGTGTTTGATAAGTTGTTTTGACTATAAATGTGAGAAAAGGATAAAATATGTATGGAATAATATGTGTTTCCTTCTTGAATCTGATATGTATGACTATAAACTGTTAGGGAATTTTGTTTGATCCGTGAAATATATGTGATTGCTTCTGTGGTTAGTCTCTAATCGAATGATGTGATCAATGATGATCTTGAAGTTCAATACTTGTTTAGGTAATTATAAGTGGCATCATGTTCATAAAAATTTGGGTAAACGAGTTCATACGACGTTGATGACGATTTGATTGATATTAGATGATTATGAGGATTTCTCATGTTAATGACATGCTAGAGCAGATTTACATGGACGGATTGTGATGATATATGAATGAATCTGAATGCACGGCAATGAGATGATACTAGGATTTCAATGATTGATGCATAAAGTGGTATGATTTACTGTTTGTGTTAATGATTCTCTGATTTAATTATATAAACATAAATGTTACTGTTTGAATTAATTAAATGTACAATTGGATAATGTGTCACCATTTATGAGAAGAAAAGCGACAACCTCATAATATGCTCGATGATGGAGGCTCGAAAAATCATTCAAAATGGGTGTAAAGCGTATCTTACCTACGTGTTGGATACAGAAAAAGTGCTCTCGAAAATTAAAGAAGTACCTGTTGTACGGGAATTTGATGATGTATTCCCGGAGGATTTACCTAGGATACCACCTGAACGCAAGGTAGAGTTCGGGATTGAATTAATCCCAGGTGCGAAACCGGTAGCCAAGTCCCCATATAGGTTAGCACTGTCGGAAATTCAAGAATTGATATCGCAATTACAAGAACTGCTTGACAAGGGATTTATTCGACCCAGTGTCTCCCCTTGGGGAGCGCCGTTGTTGTTTGTGAAGAAGAAGGACGGAAATGTGCGCATGTGTATCGATTACCGAGAATTGAAAAAACTCACGGTGAAGAATCGATACCCGCTTCCAAGAATCGACGATTTGTTTGACCAACTACAAGGTGCGGACTGGTTTTCAAAAATCGACTTGAGGTTGGGGTCCCATCAGTTGAGAGTAAAAGAGGAAGATGTACCAAAGACGGCATTTCGTACATGATACGGACACTATGAATTCCTCGTAATGTCCTTCTGGCTAACTAATGCACTCGTCGCGTTCATGGATCTCATGAACCGGGTGTGACAACTGTACTCTGTAATCGATGTACGATGTAAAACAATGATGATTTTTAATAAAAAAATGTGATTTGGCGTTACTATATGTGTTTTGATGTTATTATGTGTTTATTTGTGTTTGGTGAAATTTCAATTAGATTCGACTCCAATTTCAAGCTTTAAATCGCTTTCTGGAAGGTTATACGCAAACTGGTGCGTAAACGGAGTCAGTATAACGCGAAAAACACTCCAGAATAGTGACATAGGCTTAACATACCTTAAATAACCTCCACATAACTTAGAAATAAGTTTTGAATGGTTTGGTGTGTTGAAATCAACTTTGTTCGATCGCAGGGACTATTTGTGTCAAAATTGCAAAACTATACTGATTTGTATAGTAACGAACACTCCATAACTTGATCATAAGTTAAACATACCCTAAATATCCTTTATATAGCTTAGAAATAGGTTTTGAGGGGTTCGGTATGCTAAAACAAACTTTATTGGTCATTCAGGGACTAAAAGCGTCAAAAAGTGCACAAGTTTGCATTTTCGTGCATATCTTACGTTCTGAATATATCCGGACATCCAAAAATTTATGTAATCGTTAAAATATTTTATTTTAGTGATTGGCATGATAAAATTCCATTCGTCGCTTAATTTGGATCGTTTTTGCGTTCGTTACGACTTCCGTCGTAATTAACCGAACAACGCAACCGTACGACCAAACGAGCCGACATCCGAGATATTGTTGAGCATGTTTTGAGTTCCCTATACTTTAACTTCATTTTAGAGCCTTGAAATGAGGTTAACGGGGCTTAAACGTGTCAAAAATGAGCCGAAATGCAAGATTCTGAAGTGCAGGGACCTGTTTTGACAATCTGTTAAACATCCTTAAGCGGGCCGCGTAAGGTTTCTTGTATATCTACCCGGGCCGCGTGGCGTTGTCAGACAGAATGTTCAGAAACAGCAATCTGGGCTAAATTCAGGGGTTTTAATGTAATATTTGCAATACCTGGAGCTGGTTTTCGGCCCCCATTGTATTCTAATACCATTAACCCAAAAGTATGGCCAAGATCACTCCCTCAAACCACTTGGAATCATCCTATTGATCCTAGCTTACTATAAATAGCAACCCCCACTTCACTTCATTCTCACACTTGATCTGAAATCAGCTCTAAGTTTGGGTGTTTACACTTCATACCTGAGCTATTTTAGATCAAACATCCTTCTTGGACCCTTTGTAAGTCCTCTTCTTGCTTGTTCTTGAGTTTCAAGGATGAAAGTCAAAAAAGTTTGACTTTCAGCTTTGACCAGTCAATGGTCAACACAAATTTCCGTTGAACTTTGCAACGTGAGCGTAATCACGATGGTTATAGTCCCTTGTGACTATACCTACTGATTACCACGTTGACTAGGCGTAGTGACGAGTCGTAGTTTCGGCCAAAATGCGTATTTATGCGTATTTTGTAACCAAACTACTCTTGGGTATCAAAACCGTTTGTTTTGATATCAAAACCTGTTTTCTAACTTATCTAAACATGTTCTAGCATGTTTAGCTCGTCACTTTTAGTTTGGTGCTTGTGTAGAGTCGTAAGTCAAGCGGACTAAACACCCGCTTTGACTTTCGAACACGACCCGTTTGGTCGATCATTAGGATCCGACCAAACATGTTTAGTGACCACAGTTGCATAGGGAATAACCTTCTAAGGTTATACCTTATGGTCACCTAGTTTAATGTAGTTGTATGATAAGTAGTCTATATGCCTTAGGTAAATGACCAAAATGCCCTTTTCATGCATAATTGGTAATTACGCGTATGTAACATAAACTTTTGTCACGTAACTGATTATGCAACATATTTAAACATGTTTAGGCATATAACACTTGTCATAGGGCTAGTTAGACGTCTCAAATGCGTTTTTGCGCGCACGACACGTTAAAGTAGCGTAAGCTATCTTAATGGGTCGCAACGGGTCGAAAGCACTTAGGTTAGGTTCCGATTTAGGATGTAGGCTTTGTTAAACCATATCACATGAGTTCCAACACTCATTTGGTTTACAAGACCTCATTCTATCCGATCTTCCGATTTAAGTGTCTATTGTTTGACTAGTGATTCGATTACTAGGTGCTGTTTGATTTCTCTGGCTTGCTCGAGTTTGTTGAAGTTCTATTGATTGAGGATACTTTGCACTCCAAGTGAGTACATAGTTCCCCTATTTTACTGTTTTCAATTATTTTGGGGTGATTCATATGTACAAAATGATTTCAAGGTTTAAACGATGATTTCAAAAACGATTAAGATGGTTTATACTAAACTAATAACGATTTCAATAAAGTGAATAAACTAGTTGGTTGTAATTACATAACGAATGGCATTCATTAGCATTGATCAAGCCGACCAGTATTAGGTTATGGTACCATAGGATCTGACAAATCCCATTATCGTACTGCACCCATGGTTATGTGTGGGTTAGGTGGGTAATGACTGAATCTGAATGTTAATTTACCCTTTGGTGGTTTATTAATGCGAGAGCGAGATAGTCGAGTCACGAAGGTTTGAATGTTATTAGCGAGGCGACCACAAATAGTTTTCACACTTAAAACGAGGATGATTTAAACGATTTAAACGAATTAACGATTTGGGAACGATTCATACAAGATTAAACGAGTTGGATAAACGATTGGTTCTTGGTTAAGTGTTTAGATAACGGGACGGGGGTAATGTGGTGAAAACATGGTAGATACGCCACGGGTACTTCTTATATATAAGTGTTTTCATCGTATTACATACCGTGGCGTTATTTAGTTCACTTGGGTAAACGATTTTGAAACGATGTCACACAAACGAGGTTTTCGAAATAATGTAAACCATATGAGTTTTATTAACGAGATTTATTAACGAGTTTTATTAACGATTTAATACGAGATGTTTTACACATTGCTTTACTAAAACAAATGTTTTGGGTTAAGAATCATGGCTACGAGGTTTTATAAACTATAGCCCGCTTGATTTGAGTTGGTTAATTAAGTTTCTATATTATACTCTTTTCAAAACAAGGTTTTTAATAAAGTATTGCAACATTTAAACTAGCCATGAATCCGACACTCCTATAAAACCTATGTACTCGCCATCATTTCTTTGCTGACTTTGTTTTTACATATGTTTCAGGTGTTGATGCTTGATGATGATTACTAGGATGCATGAGTCACATAGGATCTGGACGAGGCCTTAGTGACATAATAACAATATTAGTCGATATGTAACTTGTTTGTTTTATGTTAAGACAATGTTAATGTTTAATATTATCAATAAAACGAAACACTTTTTGTGTCCATGGTTATGAAACGATAATTCTGCCACGACACTCCCCGACGTTTCCGGCGTGGTTTTGATATTTTAACGCGGTCGGGGTGTGATAGAAGAGTTGGTATCAGAGCCAATGGTTATAGGGAATTAGGTTATTAGTAATGCTTTGACCTAGACTATAACTTTTAGGACCCTAACGCGAAGAAATTTGCGTTTAGATTTTTAAAACAAAACTGTCACCTACCCTTAGGTGATAACCACAACGAGAACACAATTTTCGAATCCGCTTTGAAAACTAATCATCTATTCTAGGATGATTGATTACTAGGTTTTGAACCCTTTGTTATAAGGTTTTTAACCCTTTAAGTTTTCAAAATCTCATCAAAGTTTGGGTCTAAATAATGTGAACACGTGCAAACTGGAAGAGTGAATGCCTGTACCCTGAGTTTTCTGTCTAAGGCTAGAGTGTTCGTACAAATACACATAATCGGACCAGTCACTCTTACTTGGGAACTCTTGGGGTGAGTGTTCACTTATAGGCGAGCATGTCTTCGGCGATACATTATATTGACCCATTTACTTTGATTAGTCACTGCGTGTCATTTATTTGTTCGAGGTAACGAATAAATGATCGCCTTCCTTGTGTTTTGTCGATACCTCTTTTTCTTTTCCTAATTATCAACCTCACTCGTTTCTCATATCTCCTTGTTAGACCATGCCTCCTCGACGTGAAGCACAATCTTTTACTATTGAAGAAATCGCAGCCCTGGTCTCTCAGCAACTGGCTGCTGTGCTTCCCGGTGTTGTGACCCAAGTCCACGAGATATACAACAACAACAATAATAACAACAATAATGCACCGTGTAATTTCAAGAATTTCAATTCTGCTAAGCCTCTAAAGTATTCTGGGTCGCAAGGAGCAACTGCGCTCCTGCAGTGGTTCGAGAGTATCGAGAGCACATTCAGACATGTGCAGTGTCCGAATGCGCGTAAGGTTGAATTTGCTTCGAGCGTGTTTGAGAAGCGAGCTCTTACCTGGTGGAATGGTATTATGCGCGATAGGGGTGCCGAAGTGGCGTTGGCACAAACATGGGAAGAGCTTCGAGCTCTCATGATGAAAGAGTTTTGTCCCCGTCACGAGGTTTGAGCTTTGGAACAAGAGTTTGACGATTTAAAGAAAGATGGGGTTGAGCACCGTGCGTACACGGATCGTTTTGAGGAACTCAGTCTATTGTGTCCCACCATGGTTACCCCACCAGAGAAAGCAATCGACAGATATATCGATGGTTTACCCGATTCTATGCTGGATATTGTGACCGGTGTTAATCCTACTACCCTTCGTCAAGCGATCGAGTTGTCTGCTACCCTGACTGAGACTCAAGTCAGGAAGGGTAAACTCACCCGCAAGGGTGATAAAAAGAAGGCGACTGATTCTGGGAAGGACAAGAAAAAGGGTAAGGGTAAAGAAGGTGAGTCGTCGAAGAAATCGAGGAAGCGAAAGGGTGCCCAGAATTTTGCTGTTACGGCACAGACTGATCAGAACCCACCGGCTCAACCTCCTGCGAAGAAGGCGTATGCTGGTACGACACCTCATTGTGCTCGCTGCAACGGTCATCATATTGCACAGCAAGCTTGTAAGCAGTGCACGGCGTGTGGTAAACTTGGGCATTTGGCCAATGTTTGTCGTTTAGGACAAAATCAAGTTGCCCAGGTTCAAGCTCCGGTACAACGGAATGCTGCTAGATTCCCACCAGGTTATGGAGAGTTTGGTCACTTCCACAACAACTGTCCGAGGCTGGTGAATGCAAACACGAATGCTAATGCGAACCTGAATGCGAACGTCAACGCCAACGCGAATCCTGCTCGAGGGCGAGCATACAATTTGAATGCAAACGAAGCGAGGGCTGACAACGAGGTGGTGAATGGTACGTTTCTTGTTAATAATCGACCTGCATCTATTCTCTTTGATTCTGGTGCCGATAGAAGTTTTGTTTCGTTATCTTTTGAACCGTTGCTTGCGATACCTAGAACTAAATTGAGGAAACCCTTATCTGTCGAAGTTGCTACTGGTAAACCTCTTGTTCTCGATTCTGTTATTCGTGGTTGTCAGTTAAACCTTGATAACCATCCTTTTCCTATTGACCTCACGCCGATAAGATTGTTCGTATCCCTTTGTCTTCTGGCGAAATTCTAGAAGTTTGTGCCGAGAAACCTTCAGGTGGACTGAAGCTTATGGCGTGTATGGAAGCTCAAAGGTATTTGAGAAAAGGATATGTTGCTTTTCTAGCACATGTCACCGAGGAGAAAGGCAAGAGCAAGAGTATTCAGGATATTCCGATTGTTCAGGATTATCCAGAGGTGTTTCCTGATGAACTGCCTGGTTTGCCTCCAGTTCGTCAAGTCGAATTTCATATTGACCTTGTACCCAATGCCAACCCGATCGCGAAAGCACCTTATCGTCTTGCACCGTCAGAGATGCAAGAGTTATCGAAACAGCTTCAAGAGTTATCTGATAAAGGATTCATCCGTCCGAGTTATTCACCTTGGGGAGCACCTGTCCTCTTCGTGAAAAAGAAAGATGGGTCTTTTCAAATGTGTATCGATTATCGTGAGCTTAATAAGCTTACCATCAAGAATCGATATCCCCTACCTCGAATTGATGATCTCTTTGACCAGCTGCAGGGTGCTTCGTGTTTTTCTAAGATCGATCTGCGTTCTGGGTATCATCAACTTCGTGTTCTCGAAGAAGATATTCCCAAAACAGCTTTCCGCACAAGATATGGGCATTACGAGTTCACTGTCATGCCTTTTGGTTTAACGAATGCCCCAGCTATCTTTATGGACTTAATGAATAGGGTCTGTAAACCTTATTTAGACAAGTTCATTATTGTGTTCATCGACGATATTCTCATTTATTTGAAGACTCGAGCCAATCACGAGCAACACCTTCGCTTAACGTTGGAACTCCTTAAGAAGGAACAACTTTTCGCTAAATTCTCCAAGTGTGAATTCTGGCTTAAAGAAGTTCAGTTTCTGGGTCATATAGTCAACGAGCAGGGTATTCATGTGGATCCATCCAAGATTGTTGCTATTAAGGATTGGAGTACGCCGACGACACCTACAGAGATTCGATCTTTTCTTGGTCTTGCTGGTTATTATCGTCGATTCATTTCGAATTTCTCGAAGATTGCGGTTCCACTCACTGCTTTGACTCAGAAGAATAAGCCTTTTGAGTGGGGACCCAAGCAAGAAGAAGCATTCCAAATGCTGAAGCAGAAGTTATGTAATGCTCCTGTTCTATCTCTGCCCGAGGGAAGCGATGATTTCGTTGTCTATTGCGATGCGTCCAACTTAGGCCTTGGTTGCGTCCTCATGCAACGAGGTAAGGTTATAGCATATGCATCTAGATAATTGAAAGTTCACGAGAAGAACTATACGACTCATGATCTTGAGTTAGGAGCTGTGGTTTTCGCGCTTAAAATCTGGAGACACTACCTCTATGGAACGAAGTGTGTGGTTTTCACAGACCACAAAAGTCTCCAGCATATTCTTAATCAGAAGGAGCTGAACATGAGGCAACGACGTTTGGTTAAACTCTTGAACGATTACGATTGCGAGATTCGCTACCATCCTGGTAAGGCGAATGTCGTAGCCGATGCGCTTAGTCAAAAAGAGTGAGTCAAGCTTCACTCTGTCCGAGCTCTATCCGACATCCAATCTCGTGTCCTTCAAGCTCAACGATCCTGTGTGATCAAAGGTTTACTGAAAGATGAGCTACCGCTTCAACTTGAGCTTGAGCTCGAAAGGAAAGACGATGGTTTACTCTACTTCAAGGATCGTTTGTGGATTCCGAAACAAGACGATCTTCGCACCCTAGTGATGGACGAATCTCACAAGTCTCGATATTCTATCCATCCTGGTGCTGATAAAATGTACAAGGATCTTCGTACTCAGTACTGGTGGCCTGGTATGAAGAAGGATGTTGCCTTGTATGTATCAAAATGCCTAACTTGTCTCAAAGTCAAGGCTGAACATCAATGACCTTCTGGTTTGCTTGTACAACCAGAGATACCGGTTTGGAAGTGGGAGAACATTGCGATGGATCTCATCACTAAGTTACCGCGTACGTCTAAAGGTCATGATGTTATTTGGGTTGTTATCGATCGATTAACGAAATCAGCTCATTTTATTCCGATTCGCACGGATCTATCTGCTGATAAACTTGCAAAGATTTATGTTGATGAGATAGTATCTCAACATGGTGTTCCTTTGGATATCATTTCTGATCGTGATGCTCGACTTTCATCTCATTTCTGGATGACCATGCAATCTGCTTTGGGAACCCAACTGAATCTAAGCACTGCTTATCATCCCCAAACAGATGGTCAATCTGAAAGGACGATTCAAACTTTGGAGGATATGCTTAGAGCATGCGTGATAGACTTTGGTGGTAATTGGGATTCTCATCTGCCATTGATCGAGTTCTCTTACAACAATAGTTATCATGCTAGCATTAAAATGGCACCATTCGAAGCTCTCTACAGTCAAAAATGTCGTTCACCTGTCTGTTGGAACGAGACCGGTGAAGCTCAGCTTACTGGACCTGAGCTCGTTCTGGAAACAACAGAAAAAATCAAGAAAATTTGCGATAATCTTGTCACAGCTAGATGCCGTCAAAAGAGTTATGCGGATTTACGACGCAAGCCCTTAGAATTTCAAGTCGGAGACCGTGTCCTACTCAAGGTGTCACCTTGGAAGGGAGTGGTGAGATTTGGAAGGAAAGGAAAACTTGCACCTCGATATGTGGGACCATTTAAGATTGTGGAAAGAATTGGGAAGGTTGCCTATCGACTAGAGCTACCTCCAGAGCTTGGAAATATTCACCCGACTTTTCACGTGTCCAATTTGCGAAAGTGTTTAGCTGACGCTGATCTTCACATTCCTCTCGACGAGATCCGAATCGATGAAACGATGCACTTTGTCGAGAAACCAGTGGAGATAGTGGACCGTACTTTCAAACATTTGAAGAACAAACGGATTCATTTGGTTAAAGTTTGTTGGGAGTCCAAACGTGGCCCAGATTTTATGGGGGAATGTGAGGACCAAATGAAGGCAAAATATCCGCATTTGTTTTCACAAGCTTCCTCTAAATAAAATTTCGGGACGAAATTTCCTGAAGTAGGGGAGACTGTGACAACTGTACTCTGTAATCGATGTACGATGTAAAACAATGATGATTATTAATAAAACAATGTGATTTGGCATTACTATATGTGTTTTTATGTTATTATGTGTGTATTTGTGTTTGGTGAAATTTCAATTAGATTCGACTCCAATTTCAAGCTTTAAATCGCTTTCTGGAAGGTTATACGCAAACTGGTACGTAAACGCAGTCAGTATAATGCGAAAAACACTCCGGAATAGTTAAATAGGCTTAACATACCTTAAATAACCTCCACATAACTTAGAAATAAGTTTTGAATGGTTTGGTGTGTTGAAATCAACTTTGTTCGATCGCAGGGACTATTTGTGTCAAAACTGCAAAACTATACTGATTTGTATAGTAACGAACACTCCGGAACTTGATCATAAGTTAAACATACCCTAAATATCCTTTATATAGCTTAGAAATAGGCTTTGAGGGGTTCGGTTTGCTAAAACAAACTTTATTGGTCATTCAGGCACTAAAAGCGTCAAAAAGTGCACAAGTTTGCATTTTCGCGCATATCTTACGTTCTGAATATATCCGGACATCCAAAAATTTATGTAATCATTAAAATATTTTATTTTAGTGATTGGAATGATAAAATTCCATTCGTCGCTTAATTTGGATCGTTTTTGCATTCGTTACGACTTCCGTCTTAATTAACCGAACAACGCAACCGTACGACCAAACGAGCCAACAACCGAGATATTTTTTAGCATGTTTTGAGTTCCCTATACTTTAACTTCATTTTAGAGCCTTGAAATGAGGTTAACGGGGCTTAAACGTGTCAAAAATGAGCCGAAATGCAAGATTCTGAAGTGCAGGGACCAGTTATGACAATCTGTGAAACATCCTTAAGCGGGCCGCGTAAGGTTTCATGTATATGTACACGGGCCGCGTGGCCTTGTCAGACAGAATGTTCAGAAACAGCAATCTGGACTAAATTCAGGGGTTTTAATGTAATATTTGCAATACCTGGAGCTGGTTTTCGGCCCCCATTGTATTCTAATACCATTAACCCAAATGTATGGCCAAGATCACTCCCTCAAACCACTTGGAATCATCCTATTGATCCTAACTTACTATAAATAGCAACCCCCACTTCACTTCATTCTCACACTTGATCTGAAATCAGCTCTAAGTTGGAGTGTTTACACTTCATACCTGAGCTATTTTAGATCAAACATCCTTCTTGGACCCTTTGTAAGTCCTCTTCTTGCTTGTTCTTGAGTTTCAAGCAAGAAAGTCAAACAAGTTTGACTTTCAGCTTTGACCAGTCAATGGTCAACACAAAGTTCCGTTGAACTTTGCAACGTGAGCGTAATCACGATGGTTATAGTCCCTTGTGACTATACCTACTGATTACCACGTTGACTAGGCGTAGTGACGAGTCGTAGTTTCGGCCAAAATGCGTATTTATGCGTATTTTGTAACCAAACTACTCTTGGGTATCAAAACCGTTTGGTTTGATATCAAAACCTGTTTTCTAACTTATCTAAACATGTTCTAGCATGTTTAGCTCGTCACTTTTAGTTTGGTGCTTGTGTAGAGTCGTAAGTCAAGCGGACTAAACACCCGCTTAGACTTTCAAACACGACCCGTTTGGTCGATCATTAGGATCCGACCAAACATATTTTGTGACCATAGTTGCATAGGGAATAACCTTCCGAGGTTATACCTTATGGTCACCTAGTTTAATGTAGTTGTATGATAAGTAGTCTATATGCCTTAGGTAAATGACCAAAATGCCCTTTTCATGCATAATTGGTAATTAAGCATATGTAACATAAATTTTGTCACGTAACTGATTATGCAACATATTTAAACATGTTTAGGCATATAACACTTGTCATAGGGCTAGTTAGACGTCTCGAATGCGTTTTTGCGCGCACGACACGTTAAAGTAGCGTAAGCTATCTTAATGGGTCGCAACGGGTCGAAAGCACTTAGGTTAGGTTCCGATTTAGGATGTAGGCTTTGTTAAACTATATCACATGAGTTCCAACACTTATTTGGTTTACAAGACCTCATTCTATCCGATCTTCCGATTTAAGTGTCTATTGTTTGACTGGTGATTCGATTACTAGGTGCTGTTTGATTTCTCTGGCTTGCTCGAGTTTGTTGAAGTTCTATTGATTGAGGATACTTTGCACTCCAAGTGAGTACATAGTTCCCCTATTTTATTGTTTTCAATTATTTTGGGGTGATTCATATGTACAAAATGATTTCAAGGTTTAAACGATGATTTCAAAAACGATTAAGATGGTTTATACTAAACTAATAACGATTTCAATAAAGTGAATAAACTAGTTGGTTGTAATTACATAACGAATGGCATTCATTAGCATTGATCAAGCCGACCAGTATTAGGTTATGGTACCATAGGATCTGACAAATCCCATTATCGTACTGCACCCATGGTTATGTGTGGGTTAGGTGGGTAATGACTGAATCTGGATGTTAATTTACCCTTTGGTGGTTTATTAATGCGAGAGCGAGATAGTCGAGTCACGAAGGTTTGAATGTTATTAGCGAGGCGACCACAAATAGTTTTCACACTTAAAACGAGGATGATTTAAACGAATTAAACGAATTAACGATTTGGGAATGATTCATACAAGATTAAACGAGTTGGATAAACGATTGGTTCTTGGTTAAGTGTTTAGATAACGGGACGGGGGTAATGTGGTGAAAACATGGTAGATACGCCGCTGGTACTTCTTATATATATGTGTTTTCATCGTATTACATACCGTGGCGTTATTTAGTTCACTTGGGTAAACGATTTTGAAACGATGTCACACAAACGAGGTTTTCGAAATGATGTAAACCATACGAGTTTTATTAACGAGATTTATTAACGAGTTTTATTAACGATTTTATACGAGATGTTTTACAAATTGCTTTACTAAAACAAATGTTTTGGGTTAAGAATCATGGCTACGAGGTTTTATAAACTATAGCCCGCTTGATTTGAGTTGGTTAATTAAGTTACAATATTATACTCTTTTCAAAACAAGGTTTTTAATAAAGTATTGCAACATTTAAACTAGCCATGAATCCGACACTCCTATAAAACCTATGTACTCGCCAACATTTCTTTGTTGACTTTGTTTTTACATATGTTTCAGGTGTTGATGCTTGATGATGATTACTAGGATGCATGAGTCACATAGGATCTGGACGAGGCCTTAGTGACATAATAACAATATTAGTCGATATGTAACTTGTTTGTTTTGTCTTAAGACAATGTTAATGTTTAATATTATCAATAAAACGAAGCACTTTTTGTATCCTTGGTTATGAAACGATAATTTTGCCACGACACTCCCCGACGTTTCCGCTGCGGTTTTGTTGTTTTAACGCTGTCGGGGTGTGACACCGGGTCTGCAAACCAATGTTGGATAAATCAGTAATAGTATTCATTGATGATATTCTAGTATACTCGAAGAATTAGGCCGTACATGCTCAACATTTAAAAGAAGTGTTAAAAACTCTTAGACGAGAAAAACTTTACGCTAAATTCTCGAAGTGCGCCTTTTGGCTTTGATAGGTACAATTCATCGGGCATGTCATAAGTGCCGATGGAATACTTGTAGATCCGGCTAAAATTGAAACAATGTCAAAATGGAATCCTTTAAAAACCCCATTAGAAATCAGAAGCTTTTTGGGGATTGCAGGGTATTACAGGCGATTCATTCAAGATTTTTCCAAGATAGCTTCGACGTTAACTAAACTAACTTATAAGGACGAAAAGTTTGTCTAGAGTGATGAACAGGAAAGGGCATTCCAAATGCTCAAAGAAAAGTTGACTAGTGCTCCGGTGTTGACCTTATCGAAAGGCAGTGATGACATGGTAGTGTATTCGGATGCATCACACCTAGGTCTTGGGTGTGTGTACTCATGCAACGGGGCAGGGTGATTGCCTATGCCTCGAGACAATTGAAGATTCATGAAAAGAAAAATCCTATGCGCAACCTCGAATTGGCAGCAGTGGTTTTTGCCTTGAAAATTTGGAGGCATTACTTATACGGAGTGAAGTGCACTATTTTTACAGATCATAAGAGCTTGAAATACTTCTTCGATCAGAAGGAGTTAAATATGAGGCAAAGACATTGGCTATAGACGGTAAAGGATTATGATTTTGAAATTGATTATCATCCAGGAAAGGCCAATGTAGTGGCGGATGCGCTAAGCCGAAAGGAAGAGTTCACAGTTATACTAGTGCGATCAATGCAACTCGTGATAACTTCGGGTCTTCTCGAAAGAATTCGAGAAGCACAAATTGAGGCAATAAAAGAGGTAAATTAGAGAAAAGAACGTGTAAAGGGGGAAGTGAAAAACATAATTGATGGTGACAACGGGTTAAAATCCCAATTTGGTAGAATATGGGTTCCCAACACATGCGGTGTTAAGGACCTATTACTCGATGAAGCCTATAAATCACGATATTCGATTCACCCAGGAGCAACCAAGATGTACAGGGATTTGAAACAAAATTATTGGTGGCCCGATATGAAAAGGGATGTAGTGAAATATGTTGAAAAGTTCTTAACTAGTTTACAAGTAAAAGCGGAACATAAAAAGCCCTACGGAAAACTCCAACCACTAGACATATCCGTTTGGAAATGGGAAAAATATTAATATGGACCTGTTAACCAAACTGCCGAGAACGGCTCGGGTTTTGACGCCATTTGGGTAGTCGTGGTTAAATTGATTAAAAGTGCTCACTTTATCCCAATCCGTGAGACCTATACTTCTGAAAAGATGTCGGAGGTGTATATGAATGGAATTGTAGCGCGCCACGGAGTGCCAGTATCGATCGTGTCCGATAGAGATACACGGTTCACCTTAAATTTTTGGCGTGACTTCCAAGAACATATGGGTATGAAACCGTTGATTAGTACGACATACCACCCTCAAACTGACGGACAAAGCAACCGAACAATTCAAACATTAGAATGTAACACCTGTGTCATTTCAACCATCAAACAAATGCCAAACCAATGAAATATTGTATTTCATACTTTGGACTTGTATAAATATGTGTATCTTTTGCACATATCAACTCTTGTTCGATTTCAAACTCTAAATCGCTTTCTGGAAGGTTATACGCGCACTAATGCGTAAATATAACCAGTTTAATCCAACGAACACTCCGGAATAGTGAAATAGGTTTAACATACCTTGAATAACCTTTACATAACTTATATATAAGTTTTGGAAGGTTTGGTGTGGTGAAATCAAGTTAAATCGCTTACAGGGACTAAAGTTGACAAACTGCGAAAGTATGCCAATTTGAACTGTAACAGACATTCCGGAACATGACCATAAGTTAAACACACCATAAATATCCTTTACATAGCTTAGAAATAGGCTTTAATGGGTTCGGTGTGCTAAAATAAACTTTTGGGTCATTCAGGGACTAAAAGTGTCAAAAAGTGCACAAGTTTGCATTTTCGCGCATAACTTACGTTCTGAATACATCCGGACATCCAAAAATTTATGTAAGCACTAAAATATTTTATTTTAGTGTTCGCCATAAGAAAACATGCAGAAACTCAGTTTTTCGCATTCGGGACCAGATTCGATGTATTAGCCGTTGTTTAATTCACAACCACACATTCTAAACATGCTTAGTCAGCGGATAAGGATGGAATTTAGGCACCATAACTTTGCAACACATGTATGGATGGAATTTAAGCACCTAAGCACCATAACTTTGCAACACATGTATGGATGGAATTTAAGCACCATAACTTTGCAACACATGTACGGATAGGATTAAGGCACGTTTTCCATGAAACGATCTTAACGGTTCGGGTATTCCTCTAAATACCCCATACCCCCCATTGCTAAAATCACTAGAATTCTGATTTGAGAACCTCTAAGTTGAAACCATTGTTTCATACCTGAGATTCTTGAATCGGGATTAGCATTCGGGGACCCTTCGTAAGTATTCTTTCGTTCTTTTCCTTATTTTATTGCTTTTCGAGTCCGAAAGTCAAACTTTGTTTGACTTTCAGCGTTGACCAGTAATGGTCAATGCGAAGTTCTTTTGAACTTCGCAACGTGAGTGTAATCACGTTGGTCATAGTCCCTTGGGACTATGCCCACTGATTACCACGTTGTCTAGGGTCGTAGGGTAAGCGATCTAATGAATCGCTTATACCTCGAACCCGACCCAGTTTGGTCGATCATTAGGATCCGACCAAACACATTAGGTGACCATAGTAGGTAGGGAATAACCTTCCGAGGTTATACCCTATGGTCACATCGTTTAAGTAGTTGTATGATAGGTAGTTTATATGCCTTAGGTAAATTACCAGAATACCCTTTTCATGTATAATTGGTAATTAAGCATATGTAACCTAAACCTTTGTCACATAACTGATTATGTAATATGTTTAGGCATATAACACTTGTCATAGGGCTAGTTAGGCGGTCCGAACGCGTTTCACGCGAACGACGCGTTAAAGTAGCATAAGCTACCTAAACGGGTCGTAATGGGTCGTAGACACTTAGGTTAAGTTTCATTTAGTATGTAGGCTTTGTTAAACCAAATGACACGAGTCTCTACACTCGTTTGGTTTACAAACCCTAATGCTACCCGATCTTCCGATTTAGGTCCGGTTTATTAATGTAGCTACCTATACTAGGTGCCGTTTGATATCCGCGATCTCTAGCATTGTTTAGTTGTTACTCAAGGACTACTGAGCAATCTCAAGTGAGTACATAGACCCCTCTTTTACTGTTTTCCAAACTGTTTTGGGGTGGAACACATGTGCCTACTTGTTACTTTCATGCTTTCCTGTTTTAACATCATATACTGCTATGTTCGTTAGTACATTATAGTACATGATTTTATGACATTTCATGCTAGGTGTGCCCAATTGTGTGCATTACTTAGTACCTCGTTTTACATGACATTTTGACATAGACATTTGACATAGACATTTCGGCATAGACATTTTAACATGATTGACATTTGATCATGCATTTCCCACAAAACATAACTTTGATTTAAACCAAGTTTTACTTCAATACTTTGTTTTTGTGCATATGGTTTAGTTGAGACATTTCACTTGCCATACATGACATCTTGACATAGACATTTGACATGGATATTTGACATAGACATTTTGATATGATTTACATCTTGACATGAACACTTTGGCATATTACCCAATACATTTGACAATTGATTTAAAACATAGACTTCTTACATTGGTTGGTTTGGTTTGATTAAGTGATTAAGTAACGATGCATGTGTAATATGATACAAGCATGGTGGATACGCCGCTGGTACTTCCTATATATAAGTGTTTGTATGGTATTACATGTCGTAGCGTTATTTGAATCATTTCAGTTTGAGACATAGAACATTTTATACAAATAACATACTTTTCACAAGACATTGTTTTACAAACAACTTATCTTATACATACCCATTTTACTATGGTTATTCATTTAACCATACATTATTCACTTATTTTATACATATCATCTGAACTCATTGTTTTTCAAATGATTTACAAAACAAAGCAAATTACAAGGTTCATGACTAAACATTTTCTCAAACATAAGTCATGGAACCTATTTTTACAAAACCTATGTATCTCACAGGCATTTTTATGCTGACGTACCTATTTTCACATGTGTTTTTCAGGAACTGTTGCATAAGATGATCAAGATACACATAGGCAGACTTGGGCTTTAGTGACAATAAAAGATACAAGACTAGTTAATTATGTTGTATTTCCTTGTTTGTTAAGACATTGTAACACTTTTAATCAATAAAACGAAACTTCAATTGCCATGGATTTGAAACAATTAATTCTGTTACAACACTCCCCGACATTTCCGCCACGTTTTGTATGTTCCACGTGGTCGGGGTGTGACAGAAAAGATGGTATCAGAGCCAATGGTTATAGGGAATTAGGTTATTAGTAATGCTTTGACCTAGTCTATAACCTTCTTAGGACCCTAACGCGAGTTTACTTGCGTTTAGTCATAAAACAATACCGTCACCTATCCTTAGGCGACGACCACAACAAGAACATAAATTTCAAAACCGCTTTGAAAACTAATCATCTGTTCTAGGATGATTGATTACTAGGTTTTGAACCCTCTATTGTAAGGTTTTGAACCCTCTGTTATATGGTTTTGAACCCCTTTGAATTTTCAAAATCTCGTCAAGGTTTTGGGTTTTTAATAATGTGAACACGTGCAAACTGGAAGGGTGAATGCCTGTATTCTGGGTTTTCTGTCTAGGCAAGCGCTTCGTATACATCTCATCAGACGCGAGACCAGTTGTGCTTACCTGGGAATTCTTGGGATGAGCGTTCACTTATAGGCGAGCATGTCTTCGCGATACATTATATTGACCCATTTACTTTGATTAGTCACTGTCTCATTTGTTTGCCTTTGGTAACAAACAAATGGTCACAATCTTCATGCGTTGTCATTTTCTCTCGACTATCTTTCCCTTGTTTCCTCCCATGTCTTCTATTTTCTTCATGGTGCCTCTTCATCGTAACAACAATGTCCGAACCAGGTGCTGCAATTACCCAGCGAATAGGCGTCGTACTCCAGAGGACCGTTGACTTAGCTATCACCATGACTCGCCTCAGGGATGAAGCCGTAAGGGAACTGCTCCTTGGTGCAATCAATGCAACTATCATCATCCAAACCAAATACCGTGTTTCAAATGTACCCACGGTGGACGATGGAGACATTTGGTTAACATGTGCCGCTTTGCAATCCAAAGCAAAGCTGTTACAAATCCTGCTGCTGCTCAACCTTCAAACTCTGCTTCATATGTTGCTTGGCATATCTGGCGCCCCAACCTCATGAACTTTCTACCTTGTGTATCGAATTAAGCACGCCTAGTGCAAGGTGTCGGAACACCTCTCGTTACACAAATTCCAAAATCCATGTAGGATCTTTCTATCCTCATAATTAGATCCTTGTGGATGGGTATCATTCATCGGAATCCTTAATTGAATTCCTTGTATGATTCAATACGTACAAAACAACTCAATTAGGACAAACCGAATTCCTTTTAAGATCTTCCTATCTTCATAGTTAGATTCTTGAAAATATTTAAAGTGCCAAAGGAAATCCACGGATTGGGTTTCTGGTATGCTTTAAATACCCGTGTCCAAAGATAACAAATTAATAACCAAGTTAAACAACTATGTGATTATGTGCTTATGTGTTCTCTTTTATGTTATTGTGTGATCCAAATTCTTGTCATCCAAATCCTCGTAGAATCTTCCATATCTTTGGGTGCTATATTAAATCCTCAACGGGCTTGTACGTAATAGTAAAGACCCTTGGATTATATTGTACCATTCCATAATTAGACCCTGAGAGGTCTAGGTAAACAGATTGATCCAAAAATCTGGTTAGGAATATCATGTGATGATATAGCTGAAAGGACTCCTTGGTGGCCTAATTTAAAAGGATCCTTTGTCGATCTAATTAAAAGGACCCTATGGTAGTTTAGTCACACTCATCATCAGGTTTGATTTTTCCTCCCCTTCACATTTCAGACAAATTGTGCGGACTATGCAAGGAATTGCGTAATTATGGATGCATACATAATTATGAAATTCAGTGCACGGAAACCACAGCAAATTTTGTCATGTGTCTAGAGACTATTCCGTTCATTTTTGTTTCTGAAGATGTAAAATGACTATTCCGTTCATTTTTGTTTCTGAAGATGTAAAATGACTATTCCGTTCATTTTTGTTTCTGAAGATGTAAAATGACTATTCCGTTCATTTTTGTTTCTGAAGATGTAAAATGACTATTCTGTTCATTTTTGTTTCCGATGATGTAAAATGACTATTCTGTTCATTTTTGTTTCTGAAAATGTAAAATGACTATTCTGTTCATTTTTGTTTCCGAAGATGTAAAATGACTATTCTGTTCATTTTTGTTTCTGAAGATGTAAAATGACTATTCTGTTCATTTTTGTTTCTGAAGATGTAAAATGACTATTCTGTTCATTTTTGTTTCTGAAGATGTTATGGAAAATGACTATTCTATTCATTTTTGTTTCTAAAGAATGCCTGTTGAGAATAACTCTGTTCATTTTTCATTTCTGAAAAATGTTCGTTAAAGAGAAATTACAGGATTACGTCTTGTTCATCTTTGATGGTTATTTAACACAAAGTCACAAATAGACTCCTACGAATTAATTTCGGGACGAAATTTCCTAAAGTAGGGGAGACTGTAACACCTGTGTCATTTCAACCATCAAACAAATGCCAAACCAATGAAATATTGTATTTCATACTTTGGACTTGTATAAATATGTGTATCTTTTGCACATATCAACTCTTGTTCGATTTCAAACTCTAAATCGCTTTCTGGAAGGTTATACGCGCACTAATGCGTAAATATAACCAGTTTAATCCAACGAACACTCCGGAATAGTGAAATAGGTTTAACATACCTTGAATAACCTTTACATAACTTATATATAAGTTTTGGAAGGTTTGGTGTGGTGAAATCAAGTTAAATCGCTTACAGGGACTAAAGTTGACAAACTGCGAAAGTATGCCAATTTGAACTGTAACAGACATTCCGGAACATGACCATAAGTTAAACACACCATAAATATCCTTTACATAGCTTAGAAATAGGCTTTAATGGGTTCGGTGTGCTAAAATAAACTTTTGGGTCATTCAGGGACTAAAAGTGTCAAAAAGTGCACAAGTTTGCATTTTCGCGCATAACTTACGTTCTGAATACATCCGGACATCCAAAAATTTATGTAAGCACTAAAATATTTTATTTTAGTGTTCGCCATAAGAAAACATGCAGAAACTCAGTTTTTCGCATTCGGGACCAGATTCGATGTATTAGCCGTTGTTTAATTCACAACCACACATTCTAAACATGCTTAGTCAGCGGATAAGGATGGAATTTAGGCACCATAACTTTGCAACACATGTATGGATGGAATTTAAGCACCTAAGCACCATAACTTTGCAACACATGTATGGATGGAATTTAAGCACCATAACTTTGCAACACATGTACGGATAGGATTAAGGCACGTTTTCCATGAAACGATCTTAACGGTTCGGGTATTCCTCTAAATACCCCATACCCCCCATTGCTAAAATCACTAGAATTCTGATTTGAGAACCTCTAAGTTGAAACCATTGTTTCATACCTGAGATTCTTGAATCGGGATTAGCATTCGGGGACCCTTCGTAAGTATTCTTTCGTTCTTTTCCTTATTTTATTGCTTTTCGAGTCCGAAAGTCAAACTTTGTTTGACTTTCAGCGTTGACCAGTAATGGTCAATGCGAAGTTCTTTTGAACTTCGCAACGTGAGTGTAATCACGTTGGTCATAGTCCCTTGGGACTATGCCCACTGATTACCACGTTGTCTAGGGTCGTAGGGTAAGCGATCTAATGAATCGCTTATACCTCGAACCCGACCCAGTTTGGTCGATCATTAGGATCCGACCAAACACATTAGGTGACCATAGTAGGTAGGGAATAACCTTCCGAGGTTATACCCTATGGTCACATCGTTTAAGTAGTTGTATGATAGGTAGTTTATATGCCTTAGGTAAATTACCAGAATACCCTTTTCATGTATAATTGGTAATTAAGCATATGTAACCTAAACCTTTGTCACATAACTGATTATGTAATATGTTTAGGCATATAACACTTGTCATAGGGCTAGTTAGGCGGTCCGAACGCGTTTCACGCGAACGACGCGTTAAAGTAGCATAAGCTACCTAAACGGGTCGTAATGGGTCGTAGACACTTAGGTTAAGTTTCATTTAGTATGTAGGCTTTGTTAAACCAAATGACACGAGTCTCTACACTCGTTTGGTTTACAAACCCTAATGCTACCCGATCTTCCGATTTAGGTCCGGTTTATTAATGTAGCTACCTATACTAGGTGCCGTTTGATATCCGCGATCTCTAGCATTGTTTAGTTGTTACTCAAGGACTACTGAGCAATCTCAAGTGAGTACATAGACCCCTCTTTTACTGTTTTTCAAACTGTTTTGGGGTGGAACACATGTGCCTACTTGTTACTTTCATGCTTTCCTGTTTTAACATCATATACTGCTATGTTCGTTAGTACATTATAGTACATGATTTTATGACATTTCATGCTAGGTGTGCCCAATTGTGTGCATTACTTAGTACCTCGTTTTACATGACATTTTGACATAGACATTTGACATAGACATTTCGGCATAGACATTTTAACATGATTGACATTTGATCATGCATTTCCCATAAAACATAACTTTGATTTAAACCAAGTTTTACTTCAATACTTTGTTTTTGTGCATATGGTTTAGTTGAGACATTTCACTTGCCATACATGACATCTTGACATAGACATTTGACATGGATATTTGACATAGACATTTTGATATGATTTACATCTTGACATGAACACTTTGGCATATTACCCAATACATTTGACAATTGATTTAAAACATAGACTTCTTACATTGGTTGGTTTGGTTTGATTAAGTGATTAAGTAACGATGCGTGTGTAATATGATACAAGCATGGTGGATACGCCGCTGGTACTTCCTATATATAAGTGTTTGTATGGTATTACATATCGTAGCGTTATTTGAATCATTTCAGTTTGAGACATAGAACATTTTATACAAATAACATACTTTTCACAAGACATTGTTTTACAAACAACTTATCTTATACATACCCATTTTACTATGGTTATTCATTTAACCATACATTATTCATTTATTTTATACATATCATCTGAACTCATTGTTTTTCAAATGATTTACAAAACAAAGCAAATTACAAGGTTCATGACTAAACATTTTCTCAAACATAAGTCATGGAACCTATTTTTACAAAACCTATGTATCTCACAGGCATTTTTATGCTGACGTACCTATTTTCACATGTGTTTTTCAGGAACTGTTGCATAAGATGATCAAGATACACATAGGCAGACTTGGGCTTTAGTGACAATAAAAGATACAAGACTAGTTAATTATGTTGTATTTCCTTGTTTGTTAAGACATTGTAACACTTTTAATCAATAAAACGAAACTTCAATTGCCATGGATTTGAAACAATTAATTCTGTTACAACACTCCCCGACATTTCCGCCACGTTTTGTATGTTCCACGTGGTCGGGGTGTGACATAGAAGACATGCTTCAGGCATGTATTATTGACTTTGGTGGTAGCTGGGATGCCTATTTACCTTTAGTAGAATTCTCTTACAACAACAGCTATCATTCGAGTATCGGTATGGCACCTTATGAGATGCTTTATGGCAGAAAGTGCCGAACCCCGGTATGTTGGGGTGAAGTGGGTCCAAGAGAACTCGCCCATAAAGATGTAATTAGGACCACAAACAAAAAGATTGACACAGTACGAGCCCATTTGAAAGCAGCACTAGATCGACAAAAGTCTTACGCGGATAAGAGGCGAAGACCTATTGAGTTTCAAATCGGCGATAAAGTTATGCTCAAAGTATCTCCGTGGAAGGGGATTATTCGATTCATAAAAAGAGGGAAGTTGAGCCCGCGGTTTATTGGGCCTTTCAAGATTATAGATCAAGTGGGAAAGGTAGCATACCGCTTGGAATTACCTGATGAATTGAAAGGTATACATAGCTCATTTTAAGTCTCGCACCTTCGCAAATGCTTAGCGGACAAAACATCTTATGTACCAATTAACGATATCAAGGTTAATGACAAACTTAGCTACATAGCTAAACCGATTAAAATCCTTGACCGAAAGGTTAAAGGATTAAGGAACAAAGAGATTGATCAGGTAAAGGTCAACTGGGAGCATCGGAAAGGATCAGACACCTCTTGGGAGTCCGAGGAAGAAATGAGACGACTCTACCCTTTACTTTTCGGTACGTATTCAAGTTTCGGGGTTGAAACTCCCATAAGGGGGGGTGGACTTGTAACACCCCAAAAATATTAAATATATAAATATGTGTATACATCTATTTAAGAAATAAATATATGTTTAGACACATAATCGAACAAGGTTTACTAACCTAGTTAAACACCACATAATGGAATAATTAAACAAGGCAAATTGAGTATAGTAAATAAAAACAAAGTACAAGGACCAAAATGGTCAAGTTGATAACTAGTGTTTATTAAACAAAATAATTAAAACAAAAACACACATCAGTGTGTGTTCTGGAGATCGACCAGAGAGAAGAAAAAGGGGTGAAACCCTTCTTTTACCTAAAATCAGCAATTGAAACCTAAATTGAGGTTATAGCTCGTGCATGATTAGGGATTGTTGATCATCTAATCATAACTAACACAAGGTATGTTGAAATTTAAGATTAGATGATGATATGAAAATGTATAGAATTCTTGAAATCTCAATTTCTGCATAAATTGTAGGAATCAAAGTGATATAAGAACAATGTAGATGGTTTAGAACCAACTTTGATAAAGAATGGAGATCGAACACTAGGATTTGGTGTGTGATCTTTTGTAGCCATGGTTATGTAGCTGGGTTTTGATAAATGGGTGGAATCCATGAACTTGTGATATTGAAATTTATATGATTGTTGTTAGGATAGTGAATTTGTAAATGTAGTTTGAACATACTAGTCGTATTGATTTGTATGGAGTAAAAACATGGCAAATTCATGAAATAGGAACTCATTGAATTAGTGTAAAGATCCATGCCTATAAGGTGTTTGATATAATGCCTAAATGAAGATAAAATGATGAAAAGAATGAGAAAATCATGATAAGGATCTTATAATTGTAACTTTGACAATTACATGTCATAGAATGAGTTATGAGTTCTAAACGATAAATTGGGTTGCACTTTTAGGCAACTCGAGTGGAGCTCCTGACGCTCAAACCAGGATGAATACGCGTTTGAAGGGAAAGTTCTAAGGTACGCTACTTGATGCTTCGTTATTAATGTCTTTTAAATTCTTCGTTGTTTGATGTGTTGATAAGTAGAATAGGAAATTTGCGTGTTTGGTTTACTTGATATGAAGGAAATTCATGAAAGTAAATCAAACGGATCAATTGAAGATGAGTGCAAACCGGGTAGTAGAAGCACTTTTACTTAAATGACAAACCCAGGAATGGGAGGTCATTGATTAAATTAGCAATCCCATTACGGCAACGTGAGGGTTGTAAATAACAAAACTGGGAATGGGTATAAGAAATATGAGAATACTTAACTAGAAGCCTTGTTACTTAGTCTAAGTTCATGATCTTAGACTTCAAATGGGTCAATTAGGTTAGAAGCGCAAACCGGGATTTCGGAGCGTGAACCAAAGAGTTATAGACTCTTAGGTTGAGTACGTCTAATAAATGCACAATTTCCGCATGTAGGAATTGTGTTAAAAACTTCCAACTATAGATAGTTGAACGGGTCAAATGACGGAAACAAGTATTAGTTAACGAATGTGTAATTCATTTGATTTGAAACTTTGGATATTGGAAATCTTATAAGGATATAATGTTCATGTAAATTTTTAAGATAAACAAGCAGTTCATGTTTGATAAAACATGAATGGGTCAAGATTTTGTAATTAATTATAAAGCCGAGAGCCATAATTTGAAAATAGTGTTAAAGCCAATGTTGGATTTCAACCTTATGTGATAGAATATCGAATTACGATCATGTGGGAAGAAACGGGAGGTTAAACGGGCGTATGGTTTGAAAGTTATGCGTGTTTTAGTGTTTACGAACGATTAAAACAACAGAGCAGAAAAATGGGAGACGGGGGGCGTCGACGACGCCAAGACCAGTGTCGCCGATGCCACTTCTGGTGTCTGGTGTTGGCCGACGCCCTCTTTGACTGCCTACGCGAAACGTGGTCGACGCGACAAACCAGGAGGCGTTGCCAACACCCCTAAGGGCTGTCGCCGACGCCGGATATTGTGTGAATGATTTTGTTTGATTGTTTTGATTATGATATTCAATCTAATCAATTTCTTTTGCATTCTAACACTATTACTTTTTAAAATCCTCAGCTTTAGGTGCATAACGACTCTTGGATGAAGATCAAGCCCCTTTTAAAGAACTGAATACATCAAAGAATCAAGCTTCCGCTTTTGTTTAAATGATTTATGTATATGATACTTCGCGTATGTTTAGTAAATGTTTCAAAACACTTTGGTAACTTGATATTTAGATCAAGGTTGTTTGTAAAACCTTTATATGATTTAATAACTTTTGTTTAAACTTTTTAAATGAAGCAAATTTTGTATGTATTTGTGTTTTATCAAATAAGGGTGTTAAACAAAACAAGATAGAAAGATGTAGAAGATGAATCTCTTTATTAATGAATCAGTCATCACAGATTACAAACCGAAAGAGTATACATCATTTACAAGCTGGTTTAGATCACAAAGATCTAAAGCGAGCTTTCTCTCACTAATACATAGGGGGTGTTTGTTTTTTCAGAAAAACCTTTTCTGACCTCTTATGTCTACGCCGCGCAGACCACACGCAGACGTTTAGCTCTGCAGACCGTTTATTTTTTTAGAAGACATTTCATTAAAAAATGTCTTTAAACCTCTGTGCGTCCTCTTCCCCACGCAAACATGGTCCAATGTCTTCTCACCTCTTCCAACCCTATCTTCACCCCTCTCCTCCTGTTGAAAAGGAAAATTAAATCACATTCTAGAACTGATAACGTCAACGAGCATAACAAAATGGTCAAAACCACACACAATCATCTCCATCGTTAAAAACTCGGCGTCTTCATCTGCTCCGACCACCGTCCGCCACCGCAATCTTCTCATCATCACAGATTCAACAATACTGCTCAAAACTGAACAAATAAACCCTAGGTTTGACCTCTTGTAGCGGCAGCAACATCAATTACACATGGCGTAAGCGGATGAATATATCTCCCAGCTCATGCAGTGCAAACCCTTGTCTGAACCAGAGGTATATACCCTTTTCATTTCTTGGTCTCATAATTAAATCTCATTATTTTTGGGGATTATATATTCCATTTGGGATCGGATCCATATGGGCTCGGATCTATTGTGATAAAGTTTGAAGATTTTTCTGTTTTTATTTAATTTTGGTGGTGGGGTAATCGAGGAGTGGTGGTGGTGGAGAAACGATGAGCAGAGGAAGGGGTAAAGAGGTAAGATAATCAAACACCTTTTTTATTACACCCGCAACATTTGGCCCACCTCTTCTTGTGCAGACGTTTGCAGATGTGGTCCGTAGACTGCAGACCTTGTACATCTGAAAAAACGAACGCCAACATAGTCACTCTCTCTCTAGAATTGTGCACACACTATTGAGGAATTCCTTAGGGTTTGTGAGAGATTGCAAAAAGCTGATCGCCTAGATCCATTCTCACTGAGATGAATGAATGTGATGGATGCCCAAATCTAACCTATACACCCATATATATAGGCTGAGGCAAACCCTAACTCCTGGCAATACAAAGTGCTAAATTAAGACAACACACCATAAGTTCTGACAGATCCAAAATCACAAATTCGGACCCATTCAACTTATATATGTCCAAATTTGTCAGAATATAATAACTTGACTTGGCCTTTGACTTTGTCGAATAGAACTGATAAAGCACAGTTACCCGACGAGAGCTGTACTTACATCTTATTGTTTGATGATCTGTTATGCGGTGTTGCATTTATCTCTTTTTTTGGTCGTCACTAAAATGTGATTTCATGCTCATGTATGTATTAATCAGGCTGCTGCTGATGAAGATGATGACAATGGTGTGGATCTTTTTGGTGAAGAGACCGAAGAGGAGAAGAAGGCTGCTAAAGATCATGCAGCTGCAGTGAAGGCATCTGGAAAGAAGAAAGAATGTGAGTTGTTGAAAGTTTAGCACTTGAAAGTCTGGTTTGCTGCATTTTGATTGATTTGAGAAGATTACCGACGCCCATATGATGGTTCAAATCAATTTTGGCTTCTTGATCCCTACTGGAAGCTTTTTATTTGGGGATTTGAATTACATAGGTTTAGGCGAAGCATTGATGGAATGGCGGTACTCTAAATAGGTGGAGAATATTACCTCAACATCATCCCCCTACTAGGACACTGATGATAATAGTGATTGTGGTATGCTTCTTTTTAGTTTTAACTAGTATTAAGCAGCCCCCACGTTGCGGCGGGGGCAAGCACTAATGCCACACTACTGCTAACGACCACCGACACTGAAGTTAGGGCGTGTTAATGCGAAGAAATTAAACCGAAACGTAAAACATAGAATAAAATAACTAAGTTGATCTAGGACTCGCTAGTTACGATGAACCCGCGTCTATTTTTTCTGTTTGATAGGTTCATCGTAATCTATATATAATATATATCATTACCACTATACAAACCATAATGCATATATTACAACAACCATTGCATCAGTATGTTGCAAGTTAAATTTATATAAGATTTTGGCTAAATTAATTAGATTATTATAAATAATTATAATTTACAAATAAAACAAAACAAATTGAATGGATCAAACCGATTGAACATGGTAAGATAATGAAACCATTATTTGATTAGGGCATAACCACTTAAGCACAATTTACAACCATACATGCATACAAAACATATCGAATTTGGTAAGGTAATGAAACAATTATTTTATTAAGGTACAACCACTTAAACATAATTTACAACCAAGCATGCATACAAATTATTTGATTAAGGTACAAACATTTAAGAATAAGTTACAACGAAAGATGCATACACATGTTACAAATTGTATTTGATTAAGGTACAAACATTTAAGCATAATTTACAACCAAAGATGCATACACATGTTACAAATTAATAGTATATAAATTTTTCCTTTAATCTAGAGAAATGGTAGAGCTTACATATGTATAAAAAAGTGAAAAATCTTTTTGAAAGCTATAATCTTTTTAATTTTACTTTTAAACTAGAGAAAATGTGAGTTTTGCTCTATCTCTCCTCACACTCACACATATATCAAACTATTTCATGAATTAGTTTGTTGGTGTTAGTTTCACGTGTTTGTTAAAGGGGTAACTTCCGGAACATGTTGAAACGGGTCATTCGGGTTGGCCCATAAACAACTTCTTTTGAACTTTTTAAAACAACTTATGTATTCAATATGATTACAGAAAATAAATTGTTAAAATAACAATACAAGTTTGTGCAGTTATGAACTTGAATCTTACATCATTCATATTATTATTCTTAAATGCATTATCTTTTTTTTTTAAACCAAAATGTAGTCTCTTGAGGAAAACCCCTTCTCAACAAAGAGGATTCATAGTGTACCTTGAGCTAGGTAGATGTAAAAGGGTTTCGCTATTCCGGAGGGCACAAACAAGTAAAAAAAATAATGTTATAGTCTTTATGTTTATTTGTATAAATGAAGTTTCACAATGATGATTTGTATACTCATGCTATGAGTGGATTTGTAGGATTTATTATTAAAGGGACACAAAAATCATAAATGCAACTTCATTCACTGTTAAAAGTGAAGATGACACTATAGAAAACGTCGTGCGTAAAAATATTTCTTTTTGTTGAGTTTAAATGATTTTTTTGAATTAATGATAATTGTTTAATAATCTTAAATTGAAATTTGCATATGTTTAGGGATTGCTAACCTTTAGTTCTAAATTCATTTTAGCTGGCAACTAAAAGGAATGGACGATATATTGACAGGTGTGTGAAGATTTTAGATATGAGTGGCCTAAAGCTTTTTGCATTGAACTAGATTAAGGTATATTTATTAGCACAAATTATTTAAGGTTTTAATTTAAACAAATATTTATTGATAGAATATTGATGTCTTGCCACTGCGGCCGCTGGCAACAATCTCTATTGTTGTTGATCTCAACTGCCCGGAGAAAACAATCACATATTATATAGTAAATGTGGCAGGCGGAAGGGGCGTATCGGTCAGCTTAAGGGAAAAAAAAGTTGCTCAAACCTATGTTATGTTTTCTTTCATACTACATACCTTCTACATTGTGCATAAACTATAGCCTATTGATACCTTTCTTAAATTAGAGTTGTTCAATTTGCAACGAAAATTAGAGTTTGAACTGCTAACTACAGTTTTGAAATATGGCCATGGTTGCAAAAGTCGTTAGTCGCTCCCTAGTAGGTCGACCGGGGAGTTGAGAGTACTCGGTATAGGCGGAGAGTACTCGGGGAGTACTCGGACATGTTAAATTATAAGAAATTACTTTTTGGAGATTAAATATATGTCAAATAATATAAATTTACTAATGTTTATAACAAAATATATGAAAATGATATTCATTCCTTAATATGATAGGCATAAAAATTATGTTTTATTATTATTTAAGTCAAACTAGGCACGAGTTGACCTACTAGATCCAATTCTGGCCCAGGTTGACCGCGTTTGACCGACTCCGAGTAATTAGGCGGAGTCGAAGAAAGTCACCTCGGTAGCCTACCTTGTAGTGACTACTCGGTGAGTACTCGGCCTTGGAAACCTTGTTTTACAACCATGAATATGGCAAACCAAATTGGGTTGGTTGGGTTGCCCAGACCGGCCAAACTAGCCTAATGGGTTTGGAAAAAAACCAGTAAAGGAAAATGGTTGGGTTTGTCGGGTCGGTCGGACCTGCCAAACCAACCTTAAATCGTGGATGGTACTGTATAGATATCTTACCGGCTGACCAACCCATGAAGATGGTTTGGTTGGTTTCCACTATTTATAAACACAATGCTTCGAATTACAGGACGAATCTCAGGATATGTACAAAAGACAACAGTTGAGAGAGCTAGCAATTCTAAACATTAACCTTCGATGGCGCAGTACGCAGCAAGAGGCAGTGTGTCGCCTTTTGGTTCCAAGTAACCTGACATCATACTCGGGCTACTTTAAAACTAAAGATGAAACACGTGTTACTCAGACTTTAGATGCTTCTGAAAGAAACGGTTATTGTATTTATCTGTCATCAACCTGTGTTTATTAGTATACACAATTATTTATATAACGTATTTATTAGTGTACACAATTATTTATATAACATTGTAGTTATAGTTGGTACTCGGATTTTGATGACGAAAGAAGTATGATAAGCTTAAATACAACTAGTGTAAATCTGATCGATTGCACACCAATTTTGTTGCCTGCGACGCAACGCGCACGAGTCACTTTTCTAGTTATATATATATTCGAAACAAAACCAACTATAAACCTCCAAATAACCTCATATTTAAAATCATAGTTTCATATCCAAGCATTTTATTGTAATTAACTAAAAGAACCTTAGGGTTTTTTTTAATACTATATAAGCCCGGATATCTTGGTAAACCCATTGGCGAAACGCCACCCACGCCCTATGTACGCAAACAGGGCTGGTGGCCAGGCCCGTCATTTATTCCAAGAGAAACCCGTCATTTGAAGGCTCACTGTGATAAAACCCCTGACCCACCTAAAATAAATTGCAAGCACTTGTGAGTTGATCGAACAAAATTCAATCAAGCAAAGTGCACCAACTGTCGCTTGTGAGTTGATCGAACAAAATTCAATCAAGCAAAGTGCACCAATTGTCACTTGTTAGTTGATCGAACAAAATTCAATCAAGTATCGTCCATATATTTTCATCCCAATCTTGTTGGTATCTGCTGCTGGTAGTAGCATTACTAGATATGAAAGATCTTGTTATTCGATATGCGATACTTATGAAATCCTTTTGAAGCAATATTCGAACCGGGCCACTACATTTTACCCAATGGTATATCATCATACATTTGAAAGAATCGTTTTTTTTGGAAATGTCTATATCAGTCTCTTTAAATATCATCTCTTATTTTATTTTTATTTTTTAACAACAAATTTGGATCTCTGGTGAGAATCGAACCCATGACCTAATGGTCATAAGTCTTATTCCACCACCAAAATGCCACTAGGCTATAATGTCATGGGCCCTTAAATATCGTCTAAGCATGTGTTTTAACTTAAATCGATAGTTCATTTTTTTCGAACAGTAAATCGATAGCGTCTATAAATATGTCTATTTAAATCTTCATCTAAAAAATATAGTCTAAAATATAAACGGCGTGTTTCGTTAACAAACGTTTTTAACATTTTTAGCGAGTAAAATGCCCGGATAGTCCCTGTGGTTTTGTAAGATAACACATATGGTCCCCAATTTTGAAATTATACTGGTGCTCCCTATGGTTTGACAATTTGTTACTCGGATAGTCCCTAGAGTGGATGTCCGTTAGTTTTCTCCGTTAACTTCATGTAAAATGACCAACATGCCTTTAGTATTAAATTAAAACACTAAAATAGATATATTAAAATTAAAATATATATTGGTGGTGGATGACTCGAGTTACTCTCGGAGTAATCCGTTTGTCCGCTGCGTTCCCCGAGAGTGCTCGGGATTGATTCTGTTAGCCGTTTAAAAAATATATACTAAAATTAAAGGTGAGACCCACCAACCTTCTTATTCACCCTTTATATGTCTCTCTCTCTCTCTCTCACACACACACTCACTCACCACCACCTACCTCCACCACTTACCACCAGCCGCCACCACCTGCAACTCCACCAACATCAACATCTCCACCACCTGAACTCCCTCCTCCATCCCAGATCCTTTCATCCACCACATTTAGAGAGAGAAACAACTAGAGAGAGAAAGAAAAACACACTTGAGATTCAAATTTCGATGATCGGGAAAGAAAAAGACACTTGAGATTCAAATTATCACTCTTCTCACCGGAAACGGTGACAAACACTACAAAAAAAATGAGTATTAGAGACTAAAAAATCAGTATTTGATACATAAAAATCAGTCCCTAATGGCCACTTTTCTTGTATTAGAGACTGATTATTAGTCACGGACATCAGTCACAAAAAAATCAACCTCTAATACAATTAGTAACTAATAAATTAGTCCCAGATACTACGTATCCGAGACTGATAGATTAGTCCCTCATAGTTTAGTCCCTCGGTGTCAATATATTAGTGACTGAATATTAGTGACCAATAAAATGGCGCCATTTTTATTAATGGGGGCAGTTATTTAGGACTGAATTTCAGTAACCAATATGTTTCCCTCCAAAAATTATTTATAGACTAACATATTTGTGACTAAAATTCAGTCTCAGATAAGTTGTCCAAGTATTAAGGACTGATTATTAGTCACGGACATCAGTCACAAAAAAATCAATCTCTAATACAATTAGTAACTAATAAATTAGTCCCAGATACTATGTATCCGAGACTGATAGATCAGTCCCTCATAATTTAGTCCCAAATGGTCATTTTTCTTGTAGTGAAAAACCGACAAAAAACGATGATAAACTTGAGATTCAAATTATCACTCTTCTCACCAGAAACGGTGACAAAAACTGCCAAAATTAACGAACAGCAGAAATGAGCACCGAATCACCGATTCCTTACACACCGCCATTGCTAATACAAAACTCCTTCAGTTCTCACTTCTTAAACCAGACACACATAGTGAATGTGTGTGTTTATGTGTGTGTATGGATCTGAAAACAGAGCAAGGTGAGCAACGATATATATATATATATATATATGTGTGTGTAACGATATGACAAAGAGACGAAGTGTTGAGTCAAATCATTAACCCCAACTAAACGACTTCATTTATAGAGAACAAAACTGTAAACGTTGAATACTTAATGTGGTGGATGAAGGGATATAGGATGGAGGAAGGAGTTTGATGCGTGGTGGAAAACCGGTGTTCTATTATGTTTAAGTTAATATTTTTACATGACTTTTTGTTTCGAATGGCCTACTTTGATTGGAATTGTGTTTTGTAGGTCTAACGGAGTTTAAAGAGCTATTCAGGAGCTTTATGGAGCATCGGGGAGCAAATGGGATCAACCGGGAACGCGAAACAAAGAAATTAGAAAAACAGGTTTTAGAGAGCCCGTCGGCGACGCCCTCCAAAAAACGCCGTCAGCCAGAATTGCTCGTAAGTAGTAGTTTAAGGCGTCAGGAAGATTTGGACTAATCAGGGGTCGTCGGCGACGCCCTAGGGGGTCGTTGGCGACGCCCTAGGGGGTCGTCGGCGACGCCCTCATCTGATGCAAAACGAGAATTTTCAATTTTTCATGTTTGGGGACGAGTTATATCAATGTTTTTGGGGGGTTTTCAAGGAGTTACACAATTTTGAAAGGAGAGCAATATCTTGGAGCCAAGAAACACCACCAACCTCATTCCCAATCCATTTGGATCAATCACAATCATCTGAATTCACCATCCATCTTCACCTTCCTAACCCAAATCTCCATCATTCCCATCATCCGACCAAACCATTCTCCATAACCATCCACTACAACCCTTCATCGTCATCATCTTCTTCAAGGCTTCAAGATGTCCATGTCCGAGCTTCAATCATCTATTGATCATGTTCCGTTCACCATGAGCGGCTAGTCACTGCGGGTTTCACCCCGGTGTAGGTTTTTGCAAGTTTCTAGGGTTAAGCATTGTTTTGAATTTGATTTCTAACACATTGTAATTTGATTTTGAAACCTTCAATAATTGTTTTGCATTTGTATCATATTCGAGAATTGTCGAGTGAAGATTAATTCGACTTTGCGAAATCTTTATGTGCACTTATGCCTTGTCTAGGTTAGAATGTACATGTTCTTTGTGAAACACCCCTAAAATACCACATGCAAAATTCACCGCGAGGCGTGTGACGTACCAGCATTTAGCCACTAATCACATTGAACTAACAGTAGAATAATAATCACAAGATCGGAATCAATGTGAAAAGTGCATTTCAAAACATTTAATTCAAACCAATAATCCTTCAGCGGAAGCATAAATCATTGTTTAACCTATTCAACATTGTTTGGTAAAAAAAACATAAACAAACATCAAATGACTTCGCGAATACCACTACCCATGACGACACCGGCTTCCCAGACTGCAAGTTCCAAATCGATGCATCTAGCGAGCTGCAAGCATGCAGAAAAAGTGTATCAGCATAAAGCTGGCGAGTTCACAGTTTTGATTAACGCAAAGTTGGTAAATGTTTAGTTTAAAGACATGCCAATAATAAACTCGATACCGAAGTGACGTTATGTTTGTTTGCCCTCATCAATACCTATCAACATTGGCCATGTGTTTAAGGTCATTAGTTCACACCCGTCCTCCCTGGTACGGTGTGAGGTTTGTCAAGGCTAATAGCGCTATCAACTAATACCCTGTTGCTTCCACGACAATTAGTTCGGTAGTAAGTAGGGAATTTCATGATAGAGTTGAGTTTATTAACTAACATCAAATTAAACCAAAGTAATAAAAGTATTCCTCACGGGAATATTAGTTTGTTTGTTCCCTCCCGGGACGCATGCTTGTGAAAGATTAGTGAACTCCCCTTTGTTTGCTCGGTTTGATAATGTGCTTCTAGTGTTTGTTAACTGTTAGGTCTGTTACACGCGACCTAAGGTACGAAAGATATAAGTATACATATGTAGGATCATGCAATACCCTAATGTCCAAAGAACTAGGTGTTCATGTGATCAAGTTGACATGTTCATCATATATATTATGGTAACACTCAACCAACTATTAATATTCTTACCATACATGAGTGACAACACTGCACCCAAAGCACCCAAATCATTAATATTTTCTATGGTATAATAACATCCCATTTGATAAAGAGAATAAAAGAATTCACTTATTTCAACATGTATTTCAGTTTTCTTCAACCCCTAAAGTTTTAAGTGAGAAACTTAAAACTAGAGATGGTCCATTGTCGTGTAGTATAAATAGGTTAGTCGCATGGCACAATCAATTAAATAACCTTGGAGCCATTTAAAAACTTATCATGCGTTTAATAACCTTGATTGGCTGTGACATCCAAAGTTGGAACAAGAATTAAAAGTCCTACTCATGTGCATAAAGGCCCACTTAACAGAATATGCATATTATTATACATTATATTATACATATTATTATACATATTAATAAGTTGTCATGAACAGTAGTTTAAGTTTTTCTTTTTTTAATATTGTTTTTTTTTCTAACATTTTATTATTTTGTGGTTTTAGCACTTTAATTGATTTTAAAATATTTATTTTCTCATAAAACTTTTAAGTTGTGATTAAGTATCCGTTATCAAACAAAAAACCATAAAAATGAATGCATACCAATATTGATGTTGTTCGGTTCAGCTCGATATAGTATGGTAACGATACGGTATCAGTTTATCCAAAGAAAGAACAATAAAAATAAATATTGGTATCCATATAGATGTTATTCAATCGGTTTCGATTCGGTTTGGTACGATAGCTTGCACACTATCCATTTAAAAAAAAATATCTGAATGTCAAAATAAAATAAACATAGAATGCAAACAAACCTGATATCGTCAACTAAACAACAATGGTACCAATATCAATATTCGTTTTTATTGCGTTCGATCGATGTAATGTTTTCTCTTTCGATTATTATAGTGAGTGTTGTTACCATAACCATCTGAACTTATACCGACTGAATTCCCGCCGCGAAACGCAGGAACAGTAGGTCAATATTTTTATAATATTATAGTTTTTTCATTATTTTATTATTTTATTACTTTAATCTATTATTTTATTGTTTCCTTATTTTATTATTTTATGTTTTCTCATATAACATTTAAGATAATATCTTAGCAACATTGATGCCCTGCCGATCTGATATTCGTATTTATGGTTTTTGACCGATGTAAAATACGTATTGATATTATTTTGGTCATATCGTGACTTTATTTTTTGGGTTTTATCGTTCGCTTGATATACCGAGTGGCGATACCGTATCGGTGTCGTAATGAATCGAACCCATACCGAATGATACCCGCCGCAACGTGCGGGGAAATTTAACTAGTTATACATATGAATTGAAACTGCTGATGAACAGAGTTTCGTTTATAATATAACGAGTTTTAGGACCCGCGTGATATGGCGGAACCGTTAAACCAAACAAAAAATAGACGTAAAAATGTTGAACCACACACGTGTGTGGCAAGGTGTTAACTCGCCAAATTTTGACCAAGACGTAAAACATTATCGTAGAAAATTTCACTCGTGTATTGCGGTGGAAACGTAGCGGAAACTCGGTTGTTTTCGATGGTTCCCGCTATGTTTCCGCACAGTTTGGTTCGTCAAGTACCAATATGTTACCGACGTACGATATATTAACCGAAAGTGAAAACCTAAAGAATATAGTTTTAATAAGACCAAAACTACATCAACACGCATTTGACTCGTTTTGACCGCTCATTTATGCACATAAAAACGTAAGAAACATACGTAATTAAAAGAGTCGTATGATATGTGCGTATTATTATATCGATTCTATATATAAATTGTTGCTTCTTGCCTTTTTAAGATACCATGAACTGTTTAGAAATACATATAAAAGGACTACCAATAAAACATAACTATATTTATTTTATTAATAATCAGAAAAGCAGAACAAAAGAAAAACCAAAAGCAAATTGGACCAATAGAAAGATAAAAAAATTGAACAGTGAATTCTAGAGAGAACAAAATTTTGCAAATTGATAGGTAGAAAATAACTCTTTTTGCCCATTAACATTAAGTCATTAACATTTCTTTAATCTTAGATCTATAAATTTTAACCTGAGCTCTTCACCCATAATTCTTTTCTCTTCCCCTCTTTCTAACCACCTAATCACCACCGTTTCCAAATCTGATATCTCAGCATCACCACTAAAAAATGTTTCTAGATCTTGATTTTGAACAAGGTAATGGTCGCAAAGTAGAGAGAGGGTGTCGTAGTTAATGGTAACGATGGTGTGAAGATGAAGATCAGAGGGGTTAGATGACGGCGGTAGTGGTGATGGGTTTTGCTGAGCAAAGAGGGGCGAAATAAGGATTTCGGTCGGCACAGCTTCACCGGTACCGGAGATTGGGATGTGGGTTTGTTTGCGGTGGGGTTTCTTGATGGTGAGGAATGGAGTGGTTTGGTGGTGGTTAAAGTTTCCGGGCGCATAGATATAGAGAAGATTAGCGAGAGGGAGAGAGAGATAGAGATTAGAGAGAAAGACCGGAGATGCAGAGGTTAGAGGATTTAGGTCATGCACATGGTTTTAGAAAATGGTTTCAGATGCAACGTTTTAGATGTTTTTAACTTGCTATAGGCATTTAATTGTTTTTTATTCTTTACATGCTGAATCTACCGTTTAAAAAACTATAAGGGTGTCCGGAGTGGGCGGTAAAGGGGTGCGGCAAACTCGGTTTGCCGAGCGGGAACACCGCCGCCGACCCCTTTACCGATCGGCAAAGTTTAAACATCGGTGAAGGTTCACCGAAGCGGGGAAGTTGGTTTGTTCGAGGTTTGTTCATTCTCAACGGCTATAAAGCCGTTTATTATAAAAAAAGTTTTATGGTGGTCGTGGAAAAGATGACCGGAGAGGAGGATGACGATGAATGGTGGTCGACGTGGTGGTTTTGAGATGGTTGTGGAGAAGATGACCGGAGAGGAGGATCACGATGAATGTGCGGTGATGAGGAACGGTGAATGGTGGTCGACATGGTGGTTTGGAGATGGTGATCGATGTACGGTGGTGATTATAGAGAAAGACGGAGGTGATCGGTTTCGAGTGAGGGTGGTTGGAATGATGATCGGTAAGGCGGAGGTGGATCACGGTGGTGGTTATGATGATGAAGGAGGTGATGACCGTGATGGCAGTTGAACGGAGAAGACTGCGGTGGTTGGCGACGATGAAAGTTATCAGAGATGATGGAGATGGCAGTTGCAGGTTGTTGGAGGTGGTGATCGGTGGTGGCGGAGGTGGATCACGGTGGTGGTTAAGTTAAAAAAATAAAAAATAAAAATAAAAGTTTACCACTTCAGCAAGTGTTTAAACCATTGCCAACACTTTTCAGCAAAGTTTAAACACTTTTGCCTGATTGACATGGCGCACTCTGATTGGTCGGTTTTTTAATTTACCACTCCAAAGTCTTTAACCACTCCTTACACCCTAATATCTATCGAGTTTGTATATTATGTTTTACATGAACTTTTTATCAGCAAAAATCTCTATAAGAACATCCAGCAAGCAACTGGGAATTTATTTACAAGAACTACATCACAACTTGATACCTTTAAAAATTGGATTTAAGATCACATTTCAATTAATTAGCCATAATAAAAAAAAAAGTGTCGCAACTTTCCTTGACAAACATATTACTTTTTTTTTTTTACAAAATAAACATACGATATTTTGGAAAACAAGTGTGTATTATTAACTAAAAAGAATATAAAAAAATTAATATTTTACTTTTTTTGTGAGATTATTAAAAACGTTAATAACATTCATTCAAGTATATCTATATAATATATTTTAAGAAGTTACTGTTTTAAGATGTTTAGGTCACCGTGTTGTCACAAACCAAACCAACTCTGACTAAACAATATCGGTAGCGATATCGATACTATCAAAATCATTATTAATATTTGTTTTAGGGTCTTCGATCTATGTACAACGGTTGCTATAAAGAGTGTCGGTGTACCAATACTGTAATAAACTTATTTCTTTATTATTTTAATTTATTTAAACATATTTTTTTTCCATATAACTTATAAGATATGATCAACATACCAATTATTAAACAGGAAACCATAAAAGTGAATGTATACAGGCACCGACTTTGTTCGGTGCGGTAAGGTGGCGATACAGTATCAGGTTATCGAAAGCAAAAACAATAAAAATAACTACCGGTACCAATACAGATGTTGTTCAATCAGTTTCGATTGGGTTTGGTACGATAGCGGAACAATATCCGTTTAAAAAAAAATATTATCATAATGTTGAAATAAAAGAAAACATGAATTGAAATGCAAATGAACCGAACCGATATCAATAGAACAACATAGGTACCGTATCGATATGTGTTTTTTTTTTCGATCGATGTAGTGTTTTCTCTTTCAATTCTATAACGAGTACATGTACCATAACAAACCAAATTGATACCGACTTAATCCCCGTCGCTAGGGCTGTAAACGAACCGAATGAACACGAACAAGGCCATGTTCGTGTTCGTTAAAGGAAATTAACATGTTCACGAAATGTTCACGAAACCATACCGAACATAAGTTTATGTTCGTGTTCGTTCGTTAAGGAAATTTAGTTGTTCACGAAAAGTTCGTGAACACTAGTCTCGAACACAAATGAACGGAAGCAAATAAAAAGGAACACAAACGAACATCTAACTTGAAAATAAAAAAAATATAAAACATTGTTATGCTTAAACATTGGATAGAAGTAATTAAATAAAACCATCAAATAATAAATCAAAACACAAGAAGTCTAAATGATTAATCAAGTTTAACTAACTTATACTTAATTATCCCCAAAAATGTCTTACACAGTCCAAATTTTAGCTAACTTAGAAAAATTAGGGTTTCAGGTTTTCAATATGTTTTGATATAAAAGGTTTATTATTTATTGTTTTTTTAATATAATCAAACGAACACGAATGAACTTAAACGAACATAACTGAACATATTACCAAACAGTATCGAACGCAATCGAACGAACGAGGCCTGTGTTCGTGTTCGTTCGCTAAGCTAACCGAACAAAATTTTTTGTTCGTGTCCGTTCGTTAAGCTAATCGAATGAACATAAACAAACTTCCCGCCAAACGGTTCACGAACTGTTCGCTGAACGTTCGGTTCGTTTACAGCCCTACCCGCCGCGAAGCACGGGGAATATCACTAGTTATACATATTATTTTGAAATGATGATGAATAGTAAAACTAAAGCTTTAATATTATATTTATTTTAATTTAATTTTTTCTAATATGTTTTTTATTGAAAATGGATACTGTGTTGCTATCGTATCAAATCGAATCGAAACCGATAATGATATTTAAGATGGATACCATGACGCTATTGTAGCAAATCAAACTGAAACCGACAATGATATTTAAAATGGATACCATGACGTTATCATACCAAAGCGAACATGAACCGACAATGATATTTAAAATGGATACCATGACGTTATCGTACCAAAGCGAACAGGAACCGACAATGATATTTAATTTGTTTTTTTTTTTCTATCGTAAACTATACAAGTGCTAATAAAAATATAAGAAACACATTTTTTGTATCGTAAACTGTACGAGTATTGATCTGGGACTTACTGAACCAATTTCAACCGAATAACATCGGTACCAATATCGGGAGTATGGGAACAAATATTTCTTTTTATGGTTTTCGATTGATATTTTTTTATCGGAACCGGTACTCCTTTCTATGGTTTTCGATTGATATAAAGTACGTATTCTTTTGGGCATAACCCGATTTATTTTATAGTTTTCTCTTTCAGCTACTATACCGAGTGTCGGTACCAGAACAAACCGAACAGATACCAACTGAGTTCCTGCCGCATAGCGCGGGGGAAAACCACTAGTTTAATGTAAAGTTGAACACTTAAATTGAAGTTTGGGCCCTTTTAAAAAGATCCAACAGGTTCGGACCTACTCAATTCTACATGTACGGACACTTGAAGAACAATTTAAATTCGGACTAATTGCTTTATATATGCGGACAATATAGGTCTAATATATTCGGACTCTCTAACCTTCCACATATTCGGACCATCCAAGTTCTGACTATATAATTTCCTTAAATTCGGACCATGTTCAAAATATGTGTATATGCGCGGACAACTTCGTACCATATAGCTTTCAATTTAAATTCGGACACTTATTTCACCCATATAATCGGACCAAATAAGTTATACACATGTGTGGACCATTTGCAAATGATTAAATGGGGACACCATTTCAATACTTAAGTGCGACATGTATCATTCCATATATTCGGACCTTTTACATACTAACAAGTTCAGACACTTTAATCAAATCACAAGTTCGGACTCCAATATTTCCACAAGTGCGGATCAACATCTAGTATATATGTGCGGACATAATAAGGGTTTCACATGTGCAAATAATATTAAAGAACTTAACAAATACGAACACTTTATAAAAATAACAATTGCGGACAATAGCTATTATGTATGTGCGGACAGTTTAGTGGATGCACAAGTACGGACAATTTATTAAAACACAAGTGCGGACAGTATAAGGTACCACAAATATGGACATATAATCAATCACATATACTGACAGCTTTGTGAGTTCACAAAGTTCGACAAATTCAGGGATTCCATTCTTCAAAGTTTCTACGAACAGAAACCCCCAAATGCACAGAAATCAATAATGTCAGGCATCAAATCAAACAATTTAACAATGATATCATACCAGAAACAACAACAATCATTGCACAATCATTCGTCTAACAATTACGTATTCATTGGCGTAAATAATCACACACAATCAGTTGTTTGGGTCATCTAGGGTTTGTATAAATCAAAAGAACAAGATTAATAACATATCATGTAATCATAAATGTTATGGGTGGAATTTTGAGTCCATATCCTGACAGTATATCTTGCTTTTATGTCTCTTATCTGTGATCAGGATACCGAACCAGGATATTGGTAACATCCTGCGGAAGTATCTTGCTCATTACTAGTGATTTGCTTGTAGACTTCAGTTGCAAGAGGTTAACGTTCATAAGGACCAGGTCATCCTGAAGACTCGTCAAGTTGGTTGAAAGAGGGACGCTGATGCCGGAAGAAAGGGTCTACAACGGTCACAAGGGAATATTCAGAGTATCCCAAATTTGTAGGATAGTTAGTTGATTTGTAAAACTATATAAATGGGGTGCCGTATCAGTAGAACACACACATTATCTAGCACACAATCTCTTACAATCTCATACACTTGCTACATTCTCACTTAAACACTCACATTTCACAATCATAGTAACACTTAGAGCTGACCGAGCATTATCCTGAAGTTGTATCCTGGTTATTCAATCAATAAGAAGAACAAGGAAGCTGACAGTTGTCAGCTCCCGAGGTTTTGTGTCGGCGATCAAGATTGATCAAAGGCTTTCCTCGTACATCTCATCTAAACTTTTACTTTTATCGCTCATTGTTTGATAATTGATACAATTTGATATGCTCAAGCTCTATCCTGAAACTATTATTATTTTTAATCAACTTAAGACATTTTTGCAAATATCAATAGCACACTACCTCACAAACTAAAGTTGATCACTTAATTACTTCGGTAATTTTTGACAAAACAATTTAGCACCCACCGTGGGGCAAGTGGTGCTATTTTTATTCAAAACTTTGCTAAAATCGTTACTCGGTTTTTTGTTCTCAAAACTTTTTACAAAACTATTTTCGATGGCCTCTTAATCAAACTTGAGCTCTTCTTCGATGCCTACTTCAACCTCTGCTGTGACTGGTTCATTGCCTCTTCCACCTCCATAGGTTCAAGCTTCTCAGAGGAGAAATGAAAGGCAAACATCTCGAGATACTCATGTTGCTCAGAATGTTTACAGATCCGGGTTTTCAGGGAGAACTCATATCCTTGCTTCTAATGATGAAATTTCGTCTTTGTTTGGCAATATACAAGATAAAATGAAAAAGCAGCACGAAACCAACCAGATGATAATGAAGGAGATACTATAACAACCCTCCTAGAACCCTTAACGTGACCCTAAACGTTCCTATCATACCTCGTATACGTGTTAAACGGCCCTAAATACCTTTATATTTATAAGAATCAAATAAAAATCCAAATACGGTGTCCTCGCGGGCCGCGACCCATCCCTATCGGTCTTTCGCGGGGCGCGAGCCCCTTTGCTTGCTCGACACTGCATTGCGCCACGTGTCCGGTGATACAACAAAGCTAGGCCAATGACTGGCCAAACTATAACTGCCACGCATGCTCTCATGGGCGGCGAAGGCTGAAGCCAAAGGAGTCGTGTGCCATGACTCGATGTCCGATCAGCTTATAAAAGGGAGTCGAGAGCTCATTTGATCGCCGTTCAAAACTTTCTTTTCTCTCTCAAACATATAGTAGAAATTATACTCGGGTATTATACCCCTATAGAGCAAAGCTCTACCTCGTTGTAAGTATTATCACCCTATTTGTTACCCTACACGATCGATCTAGGGCTCCGTAATGCATGTCAAGGCTTTGCCTGACTCAGTCGTTGGAGTTTTGTCTCTTGTTACACCCGATTGATCTAGGACTCCGTAATGCATGTCAAGGCTCTGCCTGACTCAGTCATTGGAGTTCTGTCTCGAGTTGTACGGTTAATGTAATTTGGGTTATTTTACTAACACGTGTGCATTGTTTAATTTTAAAAGATAATAACTAGGAGATACACCAGGAAGCCTTAGTTTTACCTAAGTAAACAATGGGAGTACATTCTTTTTTTGTCACCTTTTTGTAAGTATATTTTTGTGAGTCAAAATGTTTTACCAAAACCTCAAATATTTTAAATTACGCTTAACAATAATTGAGTATTTGTGATTCTACAATTACTGCCGGTATGTTGGGTTTTGTATACATTACTTGAAACTCGTTACTATTGGAATAGTAGCATGACCACAAGTCAGGATTGACAGTACCAAAGGGGTAATTGGATAGATATAAACAAATGTAATTGAGGACGCCCTCAATACTGTAAAGTGATGAAACTGTTTTGATTAAACTGGGATGCACTCGCCAGTATTTCTTGCTGATAAAAACCTTTTTAAAACGCGTTTCAGGTAACTTAATGTGAAGCTAATAGAAGCCAGCTGGAGAGCACTGAAGGCTTGGAAAAGTGGCTATAAAAGTTACCTAAATAAAAAAGGAGTTTTGTCTTTCGATAAACTAGGGTTTATCCCTATAAATGTATTGTAATGAAAACTTGAGTTTTATCCCATTTATTTGTTATAATAAGTTTGGTGTTTCAACTATGATAAAACATTTTCTAACTACGGTCATGATGAAAGTTTTCCGTTGCCAAAGTAATTAACACCGATACCATCAGCTCTGAGCGCTCGCGGCCGCCCGCCTCCCCGGGCAAGGGTCGGGGGTTGCGACAGAAGGTGGTATCAGAGCTACAGACACTGGTTTAAGCCAATGAAGTGTTCTACTGACACTTAAATTCTGTGTTAGGATATAATTTATGTAATTATGTGTGAATATGTATATTAATGTTTTGTGTTATTTGACAATTTGTTAGTTTACAGTATGAGTAAGCAAGGTACATCTGACGCTTATCGTCAATTAGCTAGTTCCCCAAAAGATAAAGGAACCTCATCTCAGCCAAATCCCTCAGGATACTCAGCTGATACTAAGGAAGGAATATTTATTTTTAAGGCACAGTCTGAGGAACCGTTCCCTTCTAAAAAGAGAGGATGGTTTAATAGGGGAGCGCATGAGAGGAGGAAGAGGATGAAGAAATTACAACAACAAAGACCGATAGTAAAAGCCAATAGGGAAGTAAATGCTCAAACTCAGGAAACAGTCAATAGACCACCATGGGAAGAATTAGATAGACACTTGGCAGATTTCCATATGCTAGCCACTACCGTAGTAGCCTCTAACCAAATAGCTGAACCACCACTGTTACCCTTATTCCCAGACCAACAAATGCTAGAACCCAACCAGGAAGACCAGTTTCCAATCCCAGATATTGACCCCTATGAGATTCCCAGAATTCCCAAACCAAACCCCATAGCTCAGTATACCGACCTTAACCCTTTAGACCCATTTTGGAATAGCGACTGGTCGAAGCAGAGTGTAATAAGAAACCCATACCCTTACGGACACCCCATACCTCGATACCCTGACCCAGAACCAGTACCATTACCTCCCATGAGTGAAGAAAATATGCAGGAACTTCGCCAATGGGGCGATGAGTTATTAGAGGAAGGGGATAGAATCTGACAGATAGGAGAAAAGCTAATATGGAAGCATGTTGAGCGAGAGATACTCGATTGGATACATGATACCTAGAATAATACCTAGATATATGTGTAATTTTGTGTTTTGATAAAAAAAACTACTAGTGTCGTCACTGACCATAATTTGGTGTCGTCACTGACCATAATTTTTAAACATACTTGGTGTCGTCACTGACCATAATTTTTAAACGGTTTCATGGGTTTTTGTTTGTAAAGGTATAGATATTTAGTATTGCGCCATTTACCATGATTCTGACTAATTTGAGTTTTGATTTGAAGCCCTTTATTTACGAGTTTACATTTTGATTTTGGATATATTTGCTTGTTTAATTTGATGGGTTGGTGTTAAGCTTGCAATATTGTAAAATGAACATGCCCCTTAATATGCTAAAAGAAATACAATTGACAAATTTGGAAGAACTAGAGCCAGATCTGATGGTTTTTAAGGTGGTGGTTGATGTGTTCAAAATGCAACATATAAAATTCATCAACTGTGGCATAAAACTAACCCTTTTTTAGTACTAATGTTGGAAAAAGTGTGCTTTTGTCTTCCTTTTGTATTTTCAGGATTAAATGAGCTCAAATTAACAAAAGAAGCAAAAAGACATCAAAATCTAACATAAATACAAGAAAAGGAACAAACGTGGCATGCCCGACCCCCATCAACAACAACTCCCAAAGCAAAAACAAGAAGAAAGCTGAGCATGGGGCGTGCCCAGCTCGACACGGGGCGTGTCCAGCTCAACATGGGGCCGTGCTCAGCGAGCACGGGGCAGTGTCCAGGATGGTCAGCCCTGGCACAAAAGACAAACCTATAGAAGCTTCTATTGCCCACCACGGGGCCGTGTCCAGTGAACACGGGGGCGTGGCGAAAGTACAGCAGGCGCATTAATTGTAATTGCGAATTACAATTAATGAAGAGAGAGAGTGTCATACAGGCACGGGGGCGTGTCCAGCGGACACGGGGCCGTGCCCAGCCTTCTGTTCAACCTATAAATAGGAGTGCTTGGTTTCATTTCAACTCATCCCTTGGCACACCACCTCTCTCACACTTCATCCACCACCCACCACCATCACAACACCATCATCCATTGTCCATCGTAGAGTGTGTGAGTCGTCTCGGGATCCAAGATTGATCGTAAGAGTTCTTGACAATCAAGGCCATGTTTGCCTAAGTCTCTTACATCACTTGGTGAAGACAAAGTGTCTAGTATAATACTTTTTATTTCTAATCTTTTGCACTTTTTATTTGGTTTTGTATTAATGACTTTAATAACTAGTTACTTATGTTGAAGGTGATCTTTCCTTATCGTTTGTCCGTGGTGTCTTGGCATTATTTTACTGTCTATATAAAATAAAGGATTTTCACCATTCATATCTCCACGGTCTATATGGAGGTATGTTGGCTACCTGGTCGGGGGTTAAGGGAATGGTTTGGTAAAGGTCTTGCCATTGTTCAGCGTTTAGAGGTCCTGCAATGGACCTGGGTCAAATTTAGTAGGACCTCCTTCAATGCTTCACGGTATTGGATGGCGGGGGTCCAAACTCTTTGATCCCCTCATAAGTTAACTACTTTTAATACTATAACCCGGCTATTTAGGACTGTATCCCTGCTGACTCAGACTACTTAGCCGAGGGTAACGTCACCGCCAAAAGCGGGGCCTACCACAATACTGCATTAATAACTTAATTCATTATCTTCCAATAATCCACCCTTTTAGGATTGTATCCTTGCTGACTCAAACTACTGGGGTGAGGGTAACGTCACCTTCAAAAGAGGGGCCTACTACAATAACTAAGATAATCTCTTAATTATGTGCAAAAGTGCGGAAATAATCAAAGGTTATACTAGATACGAGTCGGAACCAAGTGATTCATCTTGTCTATCTGTTTTTCTTTTATTTTTATTTTCAGCATTTTAGTTAGTTTTTATTTTTCTTAGTTTAAAACATTTTTCTAAACGTTTTATTTTGATTAGACGTTGAGGATAAACCGGTATTAAAAGCTCTTGTGTCCTTGGACGACCTCGGTATCTTACCAACACTATACTACGCTCAACGATGGGTGCACTTGCCCATATGTGTGTTTAGTGTTAGTGAAATATCGTGTTTTATAAATTTAAAACTTGGCTAAAAATAAGTGTTAAAAAGGGCTTCAAATATACACCTAATATATATAACACTTCGCACGCATCAAGTTTTTGGCGCCGTTGCCGGGGACACAAGGATTTTAGGAAAGCTTAAAATCGACGGCCTAATCAAATTTTCAAAACCTTTTCAAAACGGGCCCACATTTTTCTGCATTTTAGTTTAGTTTTGCATTTACAGTAGGTTGAACACGGGCCGTGCTCGCTGAACACGGGGCCGTGCTGCATATTTTTCATAAAACACCCAGTAACAGAAGCTTGAACACGGGCCGTGCTCACTGAACACGCCCCGTGCTCAACGAAATCAGTAAATTTAATTAAAACGCCCAGATACAGATTCTGAACACGGGGCCGTGTCCACTGAACACGGGGCCGTGTCCAGCCTCTGTTTCCGTTTTTCTTTTTGTTTTCTGATCTCGGGACTTGGTTGTGGTCTGCTAAGTGATTCTTATGGATCAATATTCAGGAGGTTACAACTACACCTATGAGGAGGATGATTATAGGGGTAACTATTGCACTAATTGTTGTAACACACGCTCGGTTCAAAATAGTCACTCATATCAACCATCCAATTCATACACCTACTATGAGGAACCCAGGTACGAGCCATCAACTTCATACACATCATATGAAGACCAAAGGTATGAACCTCCTCCCTCATACTCATATTTTGATGAACCAAGGTATGAGCCTTCATACTCATACTTTGAGGAACCAAGATATGAGCTACCACCTTCATATGCTTATTATGAGGAACCATGGCGTGAACAACCCACCTCATATGAGTATTATGAAGAACAAAATTACGAACCTTATCCATCATATGCTTACAATGAAGAACAATGGTGTGAACCATCTACTTCATATGGGTATTATGAGGAACAAAGGGTCGAACAACCGGATTCAAGCTTAGAAAATACCGATTCTTTTTCTATAACCGAAGTAACCGATAGGATATTAGAACACATAAGAGTTATCGATCGCTGTATAAGGGAATCTCGCGCAAGGGAAGAGGAGTCCCGCGCAAGAGAAGAATTAAAAAATGAAGAGATAACTGAAATTGTAAAAATGGAAGAACAAATAAGTGAAAAACCGACACATGAGTTAAACAACGAAATAGGTGAGTCCGACAACGTTAAAATACAAGAAGAGTCTAATTTTGAAGAAATTAACCTCTTGTCACCTTCTTTCGAAAATCATTGTTTAGTACCCACTCATGCTAAGTTTTTAAAAGAGTTAAACACTAACACTAAAATTGACGAAACGGTAAGTGTTAAGTTAACTGATGATCAAACCTCACTAATAAAAGAAGACCCATTTGAAATTAACATTACACCGGTTCCATGTTTCTTTCAAAATTCGTTTATTAGTAATGTCACAATCGATAAAGATCTTTGTGTTAACATAATGCCTAACTACATTTTCGAAAAATTAAGTATTAGTGATTTTTCTCCACTTCAAATACCCATTTTTCTATCCAATCGGAAAGTAATAAAATCAATCGGTATAGTTGAGGATGTATTGGTTCAAACCAATCAAATGGTAATCCCGACCGATTTTTTCATCCTCGATGACGCTCCTCTAGTGTTGGGACGACCATTTGTAAAAACTCACGAAGCTTTGAAAAACCGGAAGTTCAACAATCTACCTCTTCAATTAGGGGCATTTAAAAGAAGTGTCGATCTTGAGCGATCAGTGAAATATCCATTCGGCAATGACGACCCCCTAATTGAAGATGAGCCAGAACCACCCGATAAGGTGGGTCTAGCCAAGGACCCTTATAAACGTGGCGCACCACGGAGGCATTCCGCGGAACTATCCGTAGTTTTAGTTTAGATTAGCTTTTACGTTTTCTAGTTTAGTTTTTTTTTTCAGGAATAAAACACACTCGGGATGGTGAAGGATGATAAGGGAAGCTTGAACCAACACCCCATGCACAAAAACAGAGCCTCCCGACAATTTTTCTTCATTACAGCAAGTTCAGCACGGGGCCGTGCTCACCCCAATACGCCCCGTGCCCAAGGTCCTGCAGAAAAACGCCCAGTTCAGGTACCTGGACACGGGCCGTGTTCACCCGACACGCCCCCGTGTCCAGTCTTCTGTTTCTCTTGTTTTAGTTTTGTTACTGGCACTTGAACACGGGGCCGTGCCCGGACAACACGGGGCCGTGTTCAGCGCCCAGTAACACAAAATTTTTGTTTTTTAACACCATTTTACACATCTAATCAACCTAAAAATTTATTTTTGGGACACATTGAGGACAATGTGTAATTTAAGTGTGGGGGGATGCTAAAACCTTGAATTTTGCAAGGCCTAAATACAAGCCTTACACAAAACTCTATTGGAACCGCTAATCACCCCAATTTTTTTTCAAAAATTTCATTTTTCTTACTTGTCTAGGTTTAACTCGGGAAATTCAAGTTCTCAAAAAGGTTATATTTTTACGAATTTACAACCGATAGCGTAGTGATAAAAAGAACCAACATAAGAAAATTATGAAAAGGCATGACAAACTTAGTTAAAATTTGATTATATATACTTGATCACATAAAAACCCATTCCCACAAAAGTGAGTTTTGAGCCTTTATTGAGCATACAATTACATATTATTAAACTAAATGCTTATTTTTCGTTTCTTGTGTGAATAGCCGCTTGGTTCTTACAACTCTAGAACTTGCCATGGCGATACATTCCCAGTCCTTATCAACTTAAACCCGAGTAAGTAAATGATGGAGGCATTAGGACTAACCCTTTTTATTTCTACACCATTATTTTTCTTTTTCTTTTACCACCTACCCAAAAATCCCCCTAGTAAGCCCCTTTGAGCCTAAACCTTTTTATTTCATAACCCAAACCAAAACACCCCTTTTTACCCACCAAAACCTTTTTCATTTTTACCCTTTGTTTTAGTAACAAGTTCGATTTTTCGTATGACTTTTCAAAAAAAAAAAAAAAAGAAAAAATTTTTTTGTGTTGATGATGAAGCAAAAGAAAATAAACAAACAAGTTCATCAAAAATAACTTTGTTTGAATAATAGCTTCATCAAAATAAAAGTTACAAAAATAGAAAGTCTTACGAAAACCGAAACTTGTTACGCTTTTCGCCTTTTTCTACTAACCACTAACCACTCACCCAACCACCTACCTTTAACCCAATCCTAACCCTTCACCCAAAAAGTCCTCTTGATATTTACAAAGGTATATAAGTTAAAAAGGAGGAGGATTGATTGCTTGGCAAGCTTATGGTAGGAGTAAGTTCCATGCCGCTCTCGAGTGATCCACAAAAATACATTTTCGGCCGAGTGTTGAGTGATCCCCGTGAGGTATGTGAACTTGTATATAAATAAAATTTTACAAAGGCATGTTATGCCCTAATAAGTAATTTATCTTATGAAAAGTTTTAAATAAATCATGACGAATAGGATTGCAAATAAATAAAAATAAAACTAAATAAAGAATCTTGGAAATCTCGACACTCTATGATAAGCCCAAAAACCTTCTTTTCTACCCATTCCATTTGGGAGTGTAATAGCCATATATTAAAGAGTTTTGCTTGAGGACAAGCAAAGATTCAAGTGTGGGGGTATTTGATGTGTTCAAAATGCAACATGTAAAATTCATCAACTGTGGCATAAAACTAACCCTTTTTTAGTACTAATGTTGGAAAAAGTGTGCTTTTGTCTTCCTTTTGTATTTTCAGGATTAAATGAGCTCAAATTAACAAAAGAAGCAAAAAGACATCAAAATCTAACATAAATACAAGAAAAGGAACAAACGTGGCATGCCCGACCCCCATCAACAACAACTCCCAAAGCAAAAACAAGAAGAAAGCTGAGCATGGGGCTGTGCCCAGCTGAGCATGGGGCTGTGCCTAGCTCGACACGGGGCGTGCCCAGCTCGACACGGGGCGTGTCCAGCTCAACACGGGGCCGTGCTCAGCGAGCACGGGGCAGTGTCCAGGATGGTCAGCCCTGGCACAAAAGACAAACCTATAGAAGCTTCTATTGCCCACCACGGGGCCGTGTCCAGTGAACACGGGGGCGTGGCGAAAGTACAGCAGGCGCATTAATTGTAATTGCGAATTACAATTAATGAAGAGAGAGAGTGTCAGACAGGCACGGGGGCGTGTCCAGCGGACACGGGGCCGTGCCCAACCTTCTGTTCAACCTATAAATAGGAGTGCTTGGTTTCATTTCAACTCATCCCTTGTCACACCACCTCTCTCACACTTCATCCACCACCCACCACCATCACAACACCATCATCCACCACCATCATCCATTGTCCATCGTAGAGTGTGTGAGTCGTCTCGGGATCCAAGATTGATCGTAAGAGTTCTTGACAATCAAGGCCATGTTTGCCTAAGTCTCTTACATCACTTGGTGAAGACAAAGTGTCTAGTATAATACTTTTTATTTCTAATCTTTTGCACTTTTTATTTGGTTTTGTATTAATGACTTTAATAACTAGTTACTTATGTTGAAGGTGATCTTTCCTTATCGTTTGTCCGTGGTGTCTTGGCATTATTTTACTGTCTATATAAAATAAAGGATTTTCACCATTCATATCTCCACGGTCTATATGGAGGTATGTTGGCTACCTGGTCGGGGGTTAAGGGAATGGTTTGGTAAAGGTCTTGCCATTGTTCAGCGTTTAGAGGTCCTGCAATGGACCTGGGTCAAATTTAGTAGGACCTCCTTCAATGCTTCACGGTATTGGATGGCGGGGGTCCAAACTCTTTGATCCCCTCATAAGTTAACTACTATTAATACTATAACCCGACTATTTAGGACTGTATCCCTGCTGACTCAGACTACTTAGCCGAGGGTAACGTCACCGCCAAAAGCGGGGCCTACCACAATACTCCATTAATAACTTAATTCATTATCTTCCAATAATCCACCCTTTTAGGATTGTATCCTTGCTGACTCAAACTACTGGGGTGAGGGTAACGTCACCTTCAAAAGAGGGGCCTACTACAATAACTAAGATAATCTCTTAATTATGTGCAAAAGTGCGGAAATAATCAAAGGTTATACTAGATACGAGTCGGAACCAAGTGATTCATCTTGTCTATCTGTTTTTCTTTTATTTTTATTTTCAGCATTTTAGTTAGTTTTTATTTTTCTTAGTTTAAAACATTTTTCTAAACGTTTTATTTTGATTAGACGTTGAGGATAAACCGGTATTAAAAGCTCTTGTGTCCTTGGACGACCTCGGTATCTTACCAACACTATACTACGCTCAACGATGGGTGCACTTTCCCATATGTGTGTTTAGTGTTAGTGAAATATCGTGTTTTATAAATTTAAAACTTGGCTAAAAATAAGTGTTAAAAAGGGCTTCAAATATACACCTAATATATATAACACTTCGCACGCATCAGTGGTTTACAGATGTGGTACTGTTATTCCCTACTCGCAATTATTATGAATGTGTTAAGTTGGCTGATGGTTGTTTTGTGATTTGCTAGGCATTAGATGATGTTATTGCAGAATTGGATACTCTAGAAGAGGGTTCTTACAAGGACAACATCCTGATACAACTTTTTCATGAAAACCTCACCTTTTGATAAAGAAGTTTGTAGGGCACTTGTCTTTTGAGCTGAAGGAAAACAGAAATTGGTAGTTTATACCAGCCAAATTGGTAGTTGCGAGGCCACCATTAGTGCCTGGTTCCACCCACCAAATTGGAGTCCTTACTTAGTAAGAAAGATTATAATTTTTTATTTAATTTTATACTATATATATGTAGTTACTGTGTTAAGGTGTTTTATTATTTGCTTGTTTTTTGGTCTTCTCATACACTTAGGTTTATGAAAGTTGTACTCAATTTTATATTCTTTCCAAACTTGATAATAAAGGTAGCTAAGCGATATGTTGAGACTACACTGGAATATGGCAAAAACATGAATATTGGCAACATTTTATGATTATATCAAAATGTACATTTATGGTTATATTATTTTATGTGATGAAGACCTGGGAGTGCAACATTTTAATCCTAATAGGTACAGTTGGTTTACTAATTGTCAGTCATACGGTGGAACCATGCTCTTTTGTCATCCTAAAATTATATATCAAAAGTTCTAAGCTAAAGCTACTCTCTCAGAATCAAAAGAATAAGCAAATCTTTTTGAGTATTGATATAATGTTATGGCATGTTATGTGCAGGTACTTAGATACTATTAAAACGGAGGGGTTAAAGATATCACATCTAGTTTTCGATCCAAATTCAACTGGTATACATCATAGAATCGCAATACGCACAAGAGAACAAGCAAGTTTCATATGTGAACGACAACAAATTGGTTTCTTACTATTTCCGGCAACTTTTTCTGCCAAACAGAGGAGTGTATGACAGCAGAGACAGTGTGAAATGTTTAGATACCAGTGATGGCCATCCATGTGCTGAGTAAGTTTCTATACATACAAAAGACATGAATTGTATTATTGCAGATATTATATTTTTTGCTATTTGAATTGTAGCTTTGTAGAAGGAATAGCTCCAGTTTGTAGAGAGATGAGCTTCTGAATAACGGTTTGGGTCTTTGACTTAGTTGTCTCTCTTTATAGAAAACCCAGTTCCACCACCGCCTCTCACTCTTGATGGCAACCACACCGAATCCACCTCCTTCAACCTCCCTTTGGCATCTAACTTGCAATGGCGATGGTGATATATGGTGGTGGTTGTAACGGTAGATAGCCATCGTTTTTGTGGCGAGGAACAGTGGATATTGCAGCGCCAACCCGATCCAATCCAAAAGATGGGTAAAAAAAAGTCCAGACGAGGAATTGTGAATATGGGCAGCAGGAACAAGAAAGCAAGAGCAGGTTAAGAAATCTAGATAACTCAAATCAATTTATTTGCGGCTATGATTTTGGTAAGTTACTCGCTTAACCATTCCACTTCTGTACCTCTGAATCTAGCTTGAATCTGTTCGGTTTCAACCACCAGTTTTGGCTTTTTGAAATTAAAGTCCGTTTGTTGGTATGTTGGGGTTTGTACAGGGCTATTTTCTAAGTTTTGAAATGATAGTCATCTAATTATTTAAACTGGTTATAATTTTCTTACAATCTTTGCTGCACACTTTGGTGATCATGGTAGTTTGAGTCCGAATCATAAGAAAATGAATTGCTATTAGCCTTTTCTTTTAGTTCTATCTAATTTTCAGATGTAATACAATTAATAAACTATTATCGTTGTTTTCTTTTTTAGGGTGGATTTTAGCCAATTTGAGAGTGCTTGACCCAGTTAAAATATTTACACTCAAATTTCTTGCCCGCGATGGACCTACATCATCTGTTGGATATGCTTGTTTTTTGTAGTGTAAAATGATGACCCGTTCATATGCAAATTTGCTGTTTTCGTCATTTTTTGTAGATGTCAGTCAATTTGTTCATATTTGCTTCATCACTTCTTTTATATTTTTGTTGAAATGAGATGCTTAGTATTGTGTTTGCAGCTGGATGTGATATCATCTCAGCTTCTTGTGACTGATAGTGACTTCGGGAGTCCAGAATTTAGGAAACAACTTACTGATGATACTGAGCTTTAACACAAAACAATGACACATTGATTAGCGAACAAAGTATGTTTTAATTTAAACTACAAATTTTACTACTGGGCCTTTGTTTCATTTCGTATTAAATTATTAGAACTTACAGCTATGAGCAGCTGGAAGCACTGGAGTGCTTTCAAAATTCAAACCCTTTCACTTCCTTTGTTCTCTATCTCCCTCTCTCAAAAACCTTAATATAATTTCACTTCTTGAATGAACCCGTAGATTGAACAAACACACATTGCATAGAAATAGAGAGAGAGAGAGAACAAGTGTTTATCTTGGTTTAAAAAAGCGCGCCTTAAGTGCGCTTAAGCGTAAAGCTCATCTATGCACAAACCCCATAGCCTTGTGTGACATAAGGTGCACGATGTACAAGAAGCGCAGCTGAGGCGTGCTTTTTAGGGTGAAAATCGACCTAAGGCGCAGCTGAGGCACACAATGTTTGTACATGGGGTGTTTCTATGCTTCTGAGTGTTGTACAACAGGCGTTTTATGCTGTACCTTTATCTTTTTTTCATTTTAAAACATATATAAAGCTTAATTATAGCTAAATCATAGGTATTGGATGCTAAACACTTACGGGATATATAAAATAAATTATATAATCACTTTGCGCTTTGAGTTCGAAAAGCTCACCGCTTTTGCGCTTCGCTTTTTAAAAATCGGTTTTAGACCTCATCGCTTTTGTGCGCTTCCCACTTTTTTAAACCAAGGTGTTTATTCACATGTTGACGAGTTTCTTGTTGAACTTCTCATGTACATAAGTTCCCTGTTATGATTGTGTCTAACTTTCCATTTAATTTTTTCAATAATTTTTGGCCCGCCCACAGAGCGAAGCGCGGGTGTCACTAGGTGTTTAGTTCCTCAAATTTTTGTGACAAGAACTGATCTTTCTTTTTCTTACTCTCTTCTATGTTTATTTCTTTTTATTTCTTAAACTTTGACATATAGAAACACATATTGGTACCTGATACAACAGATCCGCTTGGTCATTGGCACTGATGCCAGCTCAGTTTCACAACAGATTGAAGTACTCCAAGGTATTTAGTTCATGCATTTGGCAAAATACTGTGACTAGGCTATAACTTAGGGGTGTTCAATGCCCAGTTAGGACAGTTTTGATGAAAATTCTTGGTCGGGCCACTAACTATGGTTTTAAAAAACGACAAACGAAAATGATTGGTTTGAAGTTTTTGTGGTTTGGCAGTTTTGAACCAATTATTATATTTAATTTTATACATCATTGAAGTCCTGGCCAATTGGGTAACTGTTAACCATTACTAATGTTGCTCATATTTTGAACCTTCGGCTTCACGTGTGATGGGCTCAACATTTTAGTGATGCTACTAGCTGTTATGGGTGAAATTCTGAGCCCATATCCTGAGAAATATCTTGGGTTATATCTTGGTTATATGATATTTGTTCACATCCGGGATGCTGATTCAGGATATTGGTAACATCCTGAATGGTATCCTCAGGATCACTAACGGATTATGTGCAGGTACACGGGTTATAAGCTAGCAACGTTCACAAGGACTCATTCCGCGGAAGACTCGGTCCAAGTCGTTCAAATAAAGACGTTGAAGCCGCATTACTCGGTCTACAACGTTTACAATGGAATATTCGGAGCATCCCATATTTATAGGAGTTTTCGTTTGTAATTCGTTACTATAAATAGGTGGGTATATCAGATCGAATAGGACATCACAAAAACACTCACTACACTCTTACACTTGTTCTCTAGCAATTTTCACTTTCACACAAAAGCGTTGTAACACTTAGCGATCTGGTCAATATCCTGCACTGTATCCTGACGTTTAAAGCAATAAGAAGAACAAGGCAGCTGCGATTATCAGCTCCCGAGGTTTTTTGCCGGCGATCTAGATTGATCAAGGGCTTTCCTCGTATATCTCGTGTCACCCCCTTTACTTTTTGCTCATTGTTTGATCGTAGATACAGCTCAATATCCTGAGCCGTATCCTGAATACTGTGTTTCCAAACAACTTAACCAACATATTTTCAACACACTCTTCAGCACACTACCTCACTTAACTAATTTGATCACTTAATTTCTTCGGTAATTTTTGACCAAAACAATTTGGCGCCCACCGTGGGGCAAGTGGTGCTCTCTTTACTAAAAATCTTTGTGAAATCGTTAATCGGTTTTCTTTTTTCAAAACTTTTTGCCACATTGTTTACAATGGCCTCAAGATCAAACATGAGCTCCTCCACTGCGTCTGCTACAACTTCTGCTACTACTGGTCCGGTGCTTCCACCACCTCCTCCAAGGATGCAATCTTCTTCACAGCGTCAGGATATTATCCCTACTCGGAGTATTCAGGGATCTGCTCCCATTTTAGCTTCTAATGATGAAATTCTAACCTTATTTGGAAGTGTGCAGGAACAAATGAGGCAGCAACAGGAAACAAACCAAATGCTGTTGAGGGAAATACAACTCCTGAAGTCTGGCTTGAGCAGATCTGCTGAGGATATCGTCACTCCACTACAACCCAGAACTTTGAACTTCAGTCCAGCTGTGTACACTGAGGATAATAGGGGGAATATTGTGCCCAGCCTTCCTCAGAATCATACTCCTGAAATACCCTCCTCGGTCAGGATGTCGACCATGAGGAGTTCAGGATATGCTTCAGGATATGGGCAGAATCCTCATACGGGTAACGTGTCAAATAATAATTGTTATGGGTGAAATTCTGAGCCCATATCCTGAGAAATATCTTGGGTTATATGATATTTGTTCACATCCGGGATGCTGATTTAGGATATTGGTAACATCCTGAATGGTATCCTCAGGATCACTAACGGATTATGTGCAGGTACGTGGGTTAGAAGCTAATAACGTTCACAAAGACTCATTCCGCGGAAGACTCGGTCCAAGTCGTTCAAATAAGGACGTTGAAGCCGCATTACTCGGTCTACAACGTTTACAATGGAATATTCGGAGCATCCCATATTTATAGGAATTTTCGTTTGTAATTTGTTACTATAAATAGGTGGGTATACCAGATCGAATAGGACATCACAGCAACACTCACTACACTCTTACACTTGTTCTCTAGCAATTTACACTTTCGCACAAAAGTATTGTAACACTTAGCGATCTGGTCAATATCCTGCACTGTATCCTGAAGTTCAAAGCAATAAGAAGAACAAGGCAGCTGCGATTGTCAGCTCCCGAGGTTTTATGCCGGCGATCTAGATTGATCAAGGGCTTTCCTCGTATATCTCGTGTCACCCCTTTACGTTTTGCTCATTGTTTGATCGTAGATACAGCTCAATATCCTGAGCCGTATCCTGAATACTGTTTTTTTTTTCAAACAACTTAACCAGCATATTTTCAACACACTTTTTAGCACACTACCTCATTTAACTAATTTGATCACTTAATTGCTTCGGTAATTTTTGACCAAAACAATTTGGCGCCCACCGTGGGGCAAGTGGTGCTACTTTTACTAAAAATCTTTGTGAAATCGTTAATCGGTTTTCTATTTTCAAAACTTTTTGCCACATTGTTTACAATGGCCTCAAGATCAAACATGAGCTCCTCCACTGTATCTGCTACGACTTCTGCTACTACCGGTTCGATGCTTCCACCACCTCCTCCAAGGATGCCAGCCTCTTCACAACCTCAGGATATTATCCCTACTCGCAGTGTTCAGGGATCTGCTCCCGTTTTAGCCTCTAATGATGAAATTCTAACCTTATTTGGAAGTGTGCAGGAACAAATGAGGCAACAACAGGAAACAAACCAAATGCTGTTAAGGGAAATACAACTCCTGAAGTCTGGCTCGAGCAGATCTGCTGGGGATGTCGTCACTCCACTACAACCCAGAACTTTGAACTTCAGTTCGGCCGTGTACACTGAGGACAATAGGGGGAATATTGTGTGTAGGATCGTTTTGTGACCCAAACGAGTCGTTCAGAAGAGATTTAATCCGTTTCAGAGGCGGAAACTAACAAACAGACTGCAAAACAACTTGAATATCACTTTAAACACTGATTATATTGATTTACTATCTATTACAATCAGTCTTCACACCGGCAGCACCTCGGTATGGAATACAAGGACCTATTCTGTTCTAACCGCTTGAAATAACAAATGACACATATATATAGGGCTAGTCTGATCGCTTGAAATGGACACATACATGGTTCAAGCGACCAGACATTTCAAGCGGACAAGACATATTACAATTACAAGCGAACAAGACATATTACATTTCTGATTTCATATTTCATGCAAGTTCACGTGTTGTAGTAATATGTGATGTCATCTTTGTGATGTCATCATTAAATATGATGACATCATACTTGATCAACTTCACAATGAACCCGAGACTCGATATAAGACGAAGTCGACAGATGAATGCACCAACAGACTCCCCCTCAGATGTTGACGAGTCTTAAGTGTCGAGTATTCTCAATCTTCAGTCTTTATCAGTCTCTTTTCTTTCTTAGCAAAAACCAGGATCTTCTCTTTGGCTCTAACCTCGTCAGACTCCCCCTTTCATCATGATGGGATCGCCGTCTGGAATTAGCTATCACCTTGAGATCAATCCCTGGCTTTAATTCTGAATAAGCTCATTTCCTGCACAATATTCTCTCAAACACATAAGTTTTTACTTAAATCAATAAGAAAAACTTATTAGAAATAGTTCCATCAAGTTCAAATTAATGACCCTGATTAACTAATTTCAACTTCTTTCTCAAATCAAAAATTTTCAATTCAATACACACACTCCCAAACCAGTTCATCTTGTTAGCACTCGGAATTTTGAAAATCAGCTCTTCAACATCAGTTGTCGAAAATCTTTTTGTATTTTTCAAAATTTATGCTAAAATACACTAAATTTTTTTTTTAATTTTTACTGAAACAGAAATGCAGAAAATGAAATATTTACAAACAATATTTTTGTGAGTTCGTGCAAGAGGAACATATCAGTTTATGAGATCAATCACCAACACCGTTAAGCTTTAAACATTTTAAGCTCTAAACGATTCACATTGATTGACGATATTGTTGTCCACTTAAACTCAATCTAAAAACTTTCAATCTGCTTACCGATACTTTAAGGTATATTAAGATAGCACTAAGTTCTTATGGACCCCACGATCTCAGCATATCCCCTCATCATGCAATACACTAACCCAAGCAATGCCTTTAAACTTTTATCAACTGTGATTTGTGCGAAAACAAAGCAGAATGTTTAAACATTAACAATCAGGTCGATACTTCCGTATACACAGAGAAAGTCCAATGTTTAAACAAAATAAGAAAAATAAAACAAGTTGAAGTTGTTTAGGCTTTAACCACCAGGTCGATACTTCCGTATACGCAGAGGAGGTCCAAAGCTTAAACGAAACACCAAAGAAAATAAAGCAGAACGTTTAGGCAACAACATCCAGGTCGATACTCACATATACGCAAAGGATGTCCGATGCTTAAACAAAATAAAGAAATAAAACAAGTTTAAGTCTTTGCAAAAAGAAATGCACAATCACAGCGACTTTTCAGCAAAGTTGTGAAAGTTCACAAACTTAACCAGTTTTATGTCTTTCGACAATCAGCGATTACTGAGTAGGTACACAATCAAGAAGGACAAAACTAAGTACTATGCTTTTGACCATGTTTCCCACTAGAACTAGGCTTTTTCATTTAGGTTTGTATCATTATCGCAAATCTACTAGTCTAGCTGAGCCTACCGTCACATCTTTAGTGAGACCGTTTATCACATTATATCTTTCCATTTCTTTAGCATGCTATGATAGTCCAACTGATCTACTATCATTTCCTTTTTTTGACAACAAAACTCATTTTTTTTAATTTTTCAATGTTTTTGACATTTTCAAATTTTCTAATTTTTTCAAAATTTTTTACTCCCCCTAAAATCAAAATATGTCTCAATTTTGATTTTCTGGGAAAATTTGAAACAAACTGTACAAACTTGACAACTTGATGAGAATCACTTCAATTCTCCATCCACCTGGCATAAACAATTAGAACTCCCCCTCACAACAAACTATTTTCCCATAGTGATTTCAAAACACTTAAGTTTGTTTTAATCAAAATGGTTTTTCCGGAAAATAAGTTTTGTTGATTTTACCACTTGTAAAATTGGGGATCAAATTATCACATTGTTTTTCAACCACTTGTAGAAAATCAGATACAACTTAATGTCCCTGATTTACCACTTGTACGATCAATCCAATCAAACATTTTCAACCAATCATCATCTGTTGGTTGAATTCTCAAAGTGCCGATTCCTACTCCACACTTACCAACCTGGGAGTTCCGGCTATTCACACATATACACAAACAAATTTCAAAAACAATGAATGATGCCGATTCATGCTCCGCGATTACCAACTTGGGAGCTCCGGCAAGTCAAGTTTTTCATTTAAACAGATTCACCCAAGCCTGACGGTCCTTGGGTGATTTTGAATTCTTGTTCAACAATGGTGGAAAATTTGCATCATCCATTGTTAGACCAGAATTCTCAATTTTTACCTCAACAACTGGCTCTTCTGGTTTTACCATACCAGAATCATTGCCTGAATGTGGCTTGTCTGACTTTGATGAGCCAGATTCATCGCCGACATGTGGCTCCTTTATTTCCGAAGAAACAAATTCATTACCACAAACTTTCTTCTTCTTCTTTCCCTCTTTCGTCCTCAGATTTGTATCTGATGAATGCGTTTTGCTTGATTTGTTGTTCTTTGGTGAGCAAGACGATTTATCAGAACTTTTATCTGTTTTACCAGTTGTATCCGAGGACAAAATCTTCTCCAGATACTCTCTCCCCTTCTTCCTCTTTTTCCTCAGTCTGTCTTTTTGCCCCTGTGAAAGCTTTACTTTCGGTTCTTGAACTTTCTGTTCTTGAACTTTACGTTCTTGAACTTTCTGTTCTTTGGGCTTGACATAGACTGGTATCTTTGCCATTTTCTGAGATTTAGCCCTCGCTCTTTCATTCGATCTCCTTAGGCAATCTCTGGCAATGTGACCTTTGATATTGCAGTTATAGCATCTCCTCGTCTCATAACTCCAACTCTGGCAGTTAACAGCAATGTGTCCTTGATAACCGCATCTGTAACACACTCTGTTATCGTACCACTCACCATTTGCCCAAACATTCAGATCATAGCACTGTTTGGCTTGGTGATATCCATCTCTCCTCTTATATGCTGGATTTGGCCTTTGAGCTCTGTGGTCCGACCTGCACCACTTATTACCAACAATTTTTGAGTTTTCATTTTTCAATTTTTGTGATTTTTGATTATGATTGGATGATCGATCTGATGAACTTTTATTTTCTTTTTGAACATTTTTCAAAATTTTCTCTTTTTGTTTTTGTTCCACTTTCTTCTTCAAAGGTTTTTGCATAGAGCATTCTCCCTTTTCAGTAGATTGTGGAACAGTTTCTTGAAACTTTTCTTTTAACTTCAAAAATAAATTCTTTTTGTCAATTTTTTCATTTTCAACATCAGATTTCTCATCACAATCTTCAACTATGACTTTGTCATAGTTTGTGACATCGTCACTTATTGGAACAGAATTTAAAGGTTTTGGGCAAGGAATAGTTGAAGTATTCACAAACACCTTCAACTTTTCTTCCCATTCATTGATTTTCTTTTGAGCACATTCTGCCTCTTTTTCAAGTCGAATGATCTTTTCAAGATAAGAATTGATTGCAATTTGTTTTTCAAGATTGTTTTTACCAATCATATCTCTCTCATCTTCTAAAATTTTTATTTGACTTTGAAAAACTTTTTCAATCTTTGATTTTTCATTTTCAAAACTTTTAATTTTTTCTTCAAAAGTTTTGTTTTCTGATGTTAAACTATTCAAGTCATTTAACAGTTTAACATTGTCAAATTTAAGCTTTTCACAATTTCCCTGCAACATAAGAATCTGGTTAATATCAACTAGCTTTTCATCCCTCAACTTTTTGACTTCCAATGTCAAACTTTTTGCATCTTTCAAGAGTTTGTCATTATCAGCCTTAAAGTTGTCACATTTAGAGCACACTGATTCTGAACTTGAAGATCCAAGCTTCACAGATTCTTCATTCTTTGTAACTTGCTCTGTCTCTGTTTTGTATGTTCCTGCACAAAAGATTTTAACGAAGTCAAGGGGATTCATATTCTCATCAATATAACAACCCCTCTTCATATCGTATTTCATAACATCTTTTGCACTAAGACACACACAGACTCTTTTGTTCAGTTCTACAACCACATCCAAACTTAATTCTTTCAAATTATTTTCTATCGTATTCAACAATTCTTTCTTTTTCTCTTCATTATCATATCTATGTGTTGTAAGTTTACTGATGAATTTACTTAAAGATAGTTTTGAAAAACTAGAATTCTTTCTTAGATTTTCCAAAAAAATCATTCCATTCAGCTGGTAATCCATTAGCAAACTTTGATACTTTTTCAGCTTCTGATATCATTATCTTGTTTTCTTTCAAATGGTCAATCAAACAATCAAATCTCTTCTCCAAATCAACTAATTTCTCATCTTTCTTACACAAAAAACATTCGAACCGGTTAGCCCAAACATTCTTGGACAAATCTTGATAATGACTTCTGAAATATCCTCGATACCAATCATTTATCCTTTCAAGATAATGGTTTTCTTTTTCATCAAAGACCACTTCCATTTTTCAAATAGTCCCGACAAATTTCCTTCAAAACACACTTTCAATTGTTCCGAGGCTGCACTAAACAATGATTTGGCCGATGATGATTACATGCAATCGCAAATCTCAATCCCACTAAGCTTTGATCCAAGCCCACTTAATCTCAAATTCTTGATTCAAATATAAATGGCCGACAACAATTTTTTTTATTTATTTAACTGAAAAGCACATGGATAACAATCTCAAACATGCATTTGGTCAACAACAACTTTAGCATTTGATTATATCACATGAACTACTCACTTGTATCAAGACTCAATTTATAATTCTAGTAAGTTGGTGCTGACACAATACAGATCACGTGAAACAATTTATGGCTGACAAACTATGAATAGAATATGACAATTAATTGCGAATCACATGCAAGCTTTGATTAGAACTAGACACATTATCAAACTTAGTGTACCAACATCACATGCGCCTGACACATAACCATATTCTCGTGAAGATGCTTGACTATCAAAACAATATCACATGCAAATCTCGAATGAAACCAAACTGACACACTGCAAACCGACACTTTCTTTTACTTTTCACACAAACCAATGTAATTTTCAAACGGTCAATGTTTTTCAAGTGAGAGTTTCAAGCGGTCAGACGTATTTTCAAGCGAGCAGACAATTTGAAGCGAACAAGGTTGAATTTTCAAGCTAACAAGGTCAATTTCAAGCGGTCACACGACGTTATGTTCGCTTGAACAGATGATGATGTCAGCAACTACGAATCACTTTCAAGCGAGTAGACCGATTTGAACCAGATTTAAGTCGATTTTAAAGCTAAAACTTTCCAGGATTTGTTAATACATGATTACGCACAATATGTGAAAGTTTGAGCCGATTTTAACCGTGAAAATTTTTAAATTTTGAAAAGAATGGTGTAGAAATCAGAAAAAATGATGAAAACGAGCTGTTTTTGCGAAATCTCTTCCTCCTGAGCTCTGATACCACTTGTAGGATCGTTTTGTGACCCAAACGGGTCGTTCAGAAGAGATTTAATCCGTTTCAGAGGTGGAAAATAAGAAACAGAATGCAAAACAACTTGAATATCACTTTAAACACTGATTATATTGATTTACTATCTATTACAATCAGTCTTCACACCGGCAGCACCTCGGTATGGAATACAAGGACCTATTCTGTTCTAACCGCTTGAAATAACAAATGACACATATATATAGGGCTAGTCTGATCGCTTGAAATGGACACATACATGGTTCAAGCGACCAGACATTTCAAGCGGACAAGACATATTACAATTACAAGCGAACAAGACATATTACAATTCTGATTTCATATTTCATGCAAGTTCACGTGTTGTAGTAATATGTGATGTCATCTTTAAATATGATGACATCATACTTGATCAACTTCACAATGAACCCGAGACTCGACATAAGACGAAGTCGACAGATGAATGCACCAACATTGTTCCCAGCCTTCCTCAGAATCATACTCCTGAAATACCCTCCTCGATCAGGATGTCAACCATGAGGAGCTCAGGATATGCTTCAGGATATGTGCAGAATCCTCCTACGGGTAACATGTCAAATAATAATAATACTCATGTTGCTAACAATAGTGGATCTTTGCAGGATACAGGTGTAACATCAGCATTTACTATGGAGCTTCAGAAGTTGAAAGACATGATATCCAGTGTACCTGGAGTGGTCCAGCCAATCCCGGAAGTGTCCCAAGACAGCCACAGGATATCTCGCTTTGCATATCCTATCTGTGATGCTGAAATTCCAAAGAGATTTCAAACCCCCAACATGAAGCTTTATGATGGAACTACGGATCCTGAAGAGCATATTGCCCAGTATAGGGAAAGGATGGAGATTAACCCGATCCCTCCGGAGCTCAAGGAAGCATGCTTGTGCAAGGGTTTTGGCTCTACCTTAACAGGATCAGCCTTGAAATGGCTTCTAAAAGTTCCTCCTCATTCGATTACATCATTTGCTCACCTAGTGAATTTATTTAATAGTCAGTTTTCTTGTAGTAGAAGCTTTGAAAAACTAACAAGTGACCTCTACAGGATAACACAGGGGCCTCAAGAATCCCTAAGGGATTATGTGAACAAGTTCAGCCGGGAGTCCTTAGACATTCCGCATCTTGATGTTGCAACAGCTGTGCAAGGTTTCAAGATGGGTCAGCAAAAAGATTCTCAATTTTACCAAGACCTTGTAATGAACCCATGCAGGAACTTGGATGAAGCTCGAAACAGGGCCCTAAGATATATTCGATTGGAGGATGACAGAAAGATGCAAGAGAGGATGAACTCATCCAACACCTATGAGACAACTAACAGGAAGTCAGAATCCTCATTTAAGCCATATCGCCCTAAGCCATATGGTAGAAATGAAAATAAGAAAGTGAACGCTATCGAAGACGAGGATCCTGAAGAATATCCTGAATTATCTGAATATTGCTTTTCTGTTAACATTCCTGAATTGATGTATGCCATGCAGGGTTTAGGAGACAAGGCCAGGTGGCCTCGAAAGAATCAACAAAAAGCCAATTGGAAAGATAAGTCAAAATGGTGTGCCTTCCACGAGGATTTCGGACACGTAACTGAGGATTGCATTGCTCTAAGGAAAAAAATAAGCTATCTTCTAAGCAAGGGGTATCTGAAAGATCTCTTAGGAAGAAAGAAGAATAAGGGTCAGGATACTGAGAAGGATCCTGAGCGAGCAGCCTCGCCTCCCGCGGATGCCAAGATAATCAACTTCAATTCGGGAGGATCCGACATTTGTGGGACTTCGTATTCGGCGGCGAAGAGACATGCAAAAGAAGCTAAGGCTGAAAGGGGAGACAAACCTGTCAGGATGACTACCCTCACAACTGACAAAGTGATCACATTTGATGCTGATGACAGGGATACTATCCAGGATCCTCATCATGATGCTCTGGTAATAACGTTATATGTGGCTAACCATTTTGTACGCAGGATATTGGTTGATAATGGCAGCTCCGTCAATATAATCCAACTAGAGACTCTGAAGTGAATGAATGTATCTCCGATGGATATCACTTCAAAGTCCACCGTGCTTGTTGGGTTCAGTGGAGAGGCTAGGAACACAGTGGGAGAGATAAAGTTACCAGTATATGTTGAAGGAGTCAACTCGATACAACGTTTCTGTGTGATGGATTCTCTATCCTGCTATAACATCATACTGGGAAGACCATGGATTCACGATATGAAGGCTGTGCCATCAACATATCACCAATGCATCAAGATCCCTACCCCTTGGGGAGTTGTCAAGGTCGAAAGTGATCAGCAGGAGGCGGAAGAATGCTACTCATCCTCGATGAAATCCTCAACCAAGCCTAGTACAGCATAGCAATTGAAGATGCGGGCCCAGGATATCGTGGAGGATTCGGAGCAGGATGTGAAGAAAATTATCCTGGATCAGGATAATCCTGATATCTCGATACTCGTTGGAACCAATATCCCTCAGGATATTGAAGAGCAGTTAACTAACTTTTTGAAATGCAGGATGTCAACGTTTGCATGGAAGCATGAGGATATGACAGGCATATCCAAAGACATTATCACTCACAAGCTTGGAATCGACAGATCATTCAAGCCTGTTCAGCAAAAAAGAAGAAAATTTGCTCCTGAGCGGAATATGATTATCCAAGAGGAAGTTGAAAGATTGTTGAAGTCTAGGATGATCAGAGAAGTTAAATTTCCAAGATGGCTAGCAAACGTAGTTGTGGTACAGAAGAAAAATGGGAAATGGAGAGTTTGTGTAGACTACACAGACTTGAACAAGGCTTGTCCTACAGACCCATTTCCTCTTCCTCACATTGATGCAATGGTGGATGCTACTGCCGGGCATGAAATGTTGACCTTCATGGATGCATCCCCAGGATTTCAGCAGATTCAAATGGAACCTTCTGACCCGGAGGATACTGCCTTCATGACACCAACAGGTATCTATTGTTATATGGCTGTGCCTTTTGGTTTGAAAAATGCAGGTGCAACATACCAGAGATTGGTAAATATGATGTTTAAAGACAAGTTGGGGGACACCATGGAGGTATACATTGATGATATGGTGGTAAAATTAAAGAAAGCTCAGGATCACCTCCAGGATATTAAAGGAGCATTTGATATCCTGGACCAATATAACATGAAGCTAAATCCTGCAAAGTGTCTTTTTGGAGTGCGGGCAGGAAAATTTCTAGGATATATGGTGACCAAAAGAGGAATAGAGGCGAGCCCGGAGCAGATTAAAGCCATCTTGGATATTAAATCACCCTCAAATATGAAAGATGTTCAACGATTAACAGGGAGAGTGGCAGCATTAAACAGATTTATTTCAAGATCCTCAGAGAAATGCAAAGAGTTTTATGATATCCTGAAGAAGAACAAGAAATTTGAATGGGGTGAGAAGCGTGAAGCAGCCCTGCAGGATTTGAAGCAATATCTTTCAACTGCACCTCTACTGATGAAGCCTGAGAATGGTGAACCACTATCCCTATACCTCACAGTATCAGGGAATGCTGTAAGTGCCGTCCTTGTAAAGGATCATGAAGGTCAGCAATATCCTGTTTATTATGTTAGTAAAAGTTTGTTAAATGCTGAAACTAGGTATTCTTGTTATGGGTCATTTTCTTAGCATACATATCCTGACCAATATTCTGCCTTTGTTTGTTTATTTGTGACCAGGATGCTGGAAGAGGATATTGCTAACATCTTGGGTGATATCCTGAGGTTTATTGAATTAACCACGTGCAGGTTAAAGGCTGAGACTTGCTAACGGTCAAGTGGACTTCTTCTCCTCAAGACTCGGACGAGTTTGTTGAAGGAGAGACGTTGAGCCCGAAAGACCAGGTCTACAACGTTCGATGAAGGAATATTCGGTGGATCCCGGAAGTTTAGCATAGTTTGTTATTTTATCTTTACTATAAATAGATGGGGGCGGATCAGTTTAAGGCACACAATTTTCACTAACACTCTCGAACACTTTCACTCTCTAGCTCATTGCAAACACCACACTTGTATTCAAATTTCATTGTAACACATAGTCGATCCGCACCACATCCTGCACTGTATCTTGACGTTTGAAGTAATAAGAAGAACAAGGCAGCTGCGATTGTCAGCTCCCGAGGTTTTATGCCGGCGATCTAGATTGATCAAGGGCTTTCCTCGTACATCTCATGTCGTTTACTTTACTTTTGCTCATTGTTTGATCATAGATACATCTCAATATCCTGAGCCGTATCCTGAATACTGATTTCCTAATTAGCTCAACAAGCATATTTTCAAATACGCTTTCTAGCACACTACCTCACTTTACTAATTTGATCACTTAATTGCTTCGGTAATTTTTGACCAAAACAATTTGGCGCCCACCGTGGGGCAAGTGGTGCTCTCTTTACTAAAAATTTTTGTGAAATCGCTAATCGGCTTTCTATTTTCAAAACTTTTTGCCACATTGTCCATAATGGCCTCAAGATCAAACATGAGTTCCTCTACTGTGTCTGCTATGACTTCTGCTACTACTGGTTCGGTGCTTCCACCACCTCCTCCAAGGATGCCAGCCTCTTCACGACCTCAGGATATTATCCCTACTCGCAGTGTTCAGGAATCTGCTCCTGTTCTAGCTTCTAATGATGAAATTCTCACTTTATTTGGAAGTGTGCAGGAACAAATGAGGTAGCAACAGGAAACAAACCAAATGCTTTTAAGGGAAATACAACTCCTGAAGTCTAGCTCGAGCAGATCTGCTGAGGATAATGTCACTCCATTACATCCCAGAACGTTGAACTTTAGTTCAGCCGTGTATACTGAGGATAACAGGGGGAATATTGTGCCCAGCCTTCCTCAGAATCATACTCCTGAAATACCCTCCTCGGTCAGGATGTCAACCATGAGGAGCTCAGGATATGTTTCAGGATATGGGCAAAATCCTCCAACGGGTAACGTGTCAAATAATAATAATACTCATGCTACTAACAATAGTGGATCTTTGCAGGATACAGGTGTAACATCAGCACTTACTAGGGAACTTCAGAAGCTGAAGGACATGATATCTAGTGTACCTGGGGTGGTCCAGCCGATCCCGGAAGTGTCCCAAGACAGCCACAAGATATCTCGTTTTGCATATCCTATCTGTGATGCTGAGATCCCAAAGAGATTCCAAACCCCCAACATGAAGCTTTATGATGGGACTACGGATCCTGAAGAGCATATCGCTCAGTATAGGGAAAGAATGGAGATTAACCCTATCCCTCCGGAGCTCAAGGAAGCATGCTTGTGCAAGGGATTTGGTTCTACTCTAACAGGATCAGCCTTAAAATGGCTGTTAAACGTTCCTCCTCACTCAATTACTTCGTTTGCTCATTTGGTTAATTTATTTAACAGCCAATTTTCTTGTAGTCGGAGTTTTGAGAAACTAACCAGTGATCTTTACAGGATAACTCAAGGGCCTCAGGAATCCTTGAGGGATTATGTGAACAAATTCAGTCGAGAATCCTTGGATATCCCACATCTTGATGTTGCAACAGCGGTGCAAGCTTTTAAGATGGGATTACAAAAGGATTCTCAGTTTTATCAGGATCTTGTAATGAATCCCTGCAGGAATCTAGACGAAGCTCGTAACAGGGCTTTGAGATATATCCGTCTGGAAGATGACAAGAAGATGGAAGAAAGGATGAACTCATCTAACACTTATGAGTCAACTAACAGGAAGTCAGAATCCTCATTCAAGTCATATCGGCCTAAGCCATATGGTAGAAATGAAAACAAGAGAGTGAATGCTGTCGAAGATGAGGATCCTGAAGAGTATCCTGAGTTGTCTGAATATTGCTTTTCTGTTAACATTCCTGAATTGATGTATGCCATGCAGGGTCTAGGAGACAAGGCTAGGTGGCCTCGAAAGAATCAACAAAAGGCTGACTGGAAAGATAAGTCAAAATGGTGTGCTTTCCACGAAGATTTCGGACATATAACTGAGGATTGCATTGCTCTAAGGAAAGAAATAAGCTATCTTCTAAGCAAGGGATATCTGAAAGATCTCTTAGGAAGAAAGAAGAATAAGGATACTGAGAAGGATCCTGAACGAGCAGCATCACCTCCTGCGGATGCCAAGATAATCAACTTCATTTCGGGAGGGTCCGACATTTGTGGAACTTCGTATTCGGCAGCAAAGAGACATGCAAAAGAAGCTAAGGCCGAAAGGGGAGACAAACCTGTCAGGATGACCACCCTCACAACTGACAAAGTGATCACTTTTGATGCTGATGATAGGGACACTGTCCAGGATCCTCACCATGATGCTCTGGTAATAACGTTATATGTGGCTAACCATTTTGTACGCAGGATATTAGTTGATAATGGCAGCACCGTCAACATAATCCAACTAGAAACTCTGAAGAGAATGAATGTATCTCCAATGGATATCACTTCAAAGTCTACTGTGCTCGTTGGGTTCAGTGGAGAGGCTAGAAACACAGTGGGAGAGATAAAGTTGCCAGTATACGTTGAAGGAGTCAACTCGATACAACGTTTCTGTGTGATGGATTCTCTCTCCTGCTACAACATCATACTGGGAAGACCGTGGATTCACGATATGAAGGCTGTGCCATAAACATATCACCAATGCATCAAGATACCTACACCTTGGGGAGTTGTCAAAGTCGATAGTGATCAGCAGGAGGCGAAAGAATGCTACTCATCCTCGATGAAATCCTCAACCAAACCTAGTGCAGCATAGAAATTAAAGACGCGGGCCCAGGATATCGTGGAGGATCCGGAGCAGGATGTGAAGAAAATTATCCTGGACCAGGATAATCCCGATATTTCGGTGCTCGTAGGGACCAATATCCCTCAGGATATTGAAGAACAATTAATTAACTTTTTGAAATGCAGGATGTCAACGTTTGCATGGAAGCATGAGGATATGACAGGCATATCCAAAAATATTATCACTCACAAGCTTGGAATTGATAAATCATTCAAGCCTGTGTAGCAAAAAAGAAGGAAGTTTGCTCCTGAGCGGAACACAATTATCCAGGAGGAAGTTGAGAGATTACTGAAGTCCAGGATGATCAGAGAGGTTAAGTTCCCAAGGTGGCTAGCAAACGTGGTTGTAGTATAGAAGAAAAATGGGAAATGGAGAGTTTGTGTGGACTACACAGACTTAAACAAAGCTTGTCCTAAAGACCCATTTCCTCTTCCCCACATTGATGCAATGGTAGATGCCACTGCCGGGCATGTAATGCTGACCTTCATGGACGCATCTTCAGGATTTCAACAGATCCAAATGGAGCCTTCTGACTAGGAGGATACTGCCTTCATGACACCAACAGGTATTTATTGTTATACAGCTATGCCTTTTGGTTTGAAAAATGCAGGTGCAACATACCAAAGATTGGTAAACATGATGTTCAAAGACAAACTGGGGGACACCATGGAGGTATATATCGATGATATGGTGGTGAAATCTAAAAAGGCTGAGGATCACCTCCTGGATATCAAGGGAGCATTTGATATCCTGGATCGATACAACATGAAGCTGAATCCTGCTAAATGCCATTTTGGAGTGGGGGCAGGAAAGTTTCTTGGATATATGGTGACAAAAAGGGGGATAGAAGCAAGCCCAGAGCAGATCAAAGGTATCCTGGATATAAAATCACCCTCAAATATGAAGGACGTACAAAGATTGATAGGCCGAGTAGCAGCTTTAAACAGGTTTATCTGGAGATCCTCAGAGAAGTGCAAAGATTTTTATGATATCCTAAAGAAGAACAAAAGATTTGAATGGGGGGAGAAGCATGAAGCAGCCTTGCAGGATTTGAAACGATATCTCTCAACCGCACCTTTACTAATGAAGCCTGAAAATGGTGAACCACTATCCCTATACCTTGCTGTATCAGGGAACGCTGTAAGTGCCGTTCTTGTAAAAGACCATGAAGGTCAGCAATATCCTATTTACTATGTTAGTAAAAGTTTGCTAGATGCTGAAACTAGGTATTCTCATTTAGAAAAATTGATATTAGCTCTAGTTATGGCATCAACAAAACTTAGGCATTATTTCGAGACACATAGGATACATGTTAAAACAAATTATCCTGTCAAAAATGTGCTCAGGAAACCAGAGATGTCAAGCAGGATGGCCAAGTGGTCAGTAAAGTTAAGTGCTTATGATTTAGTATATGAACCTAGAAATGCCATAAAGTCTCAAGCTTTAGCTGACTTTGTGGTTGATTTCAGTAGTGATATTCAGGATGAGGTAGACCTAGAAGTTCAACAGTTAGGAGAATCCTCAGGATCCTGGACATTGTATACTGATGGAGCATCTAATGTAAGAGGAGTAGGATTGGGAATACTACTAAAATCGCCACAGGGGGACATATTACCCCAGGCTATTAGGTGTGAATTTCCTGCTACTAATAATGAAGCAGAGTATGAGGCTTTAATTGCAGGATTAGAGTTGGCTAAGAGCATGAGTATCAAAAATTTGCAAGTATATGTTGACTCTTTGTTGATTACTAACCATTTTAATGGATCCTATGCAGTTAAGGGTGAGAAATTAATCGAATATCTCGATATTCTCAAAAAATTAGCAGGATATTTCGATGTTTTTATACTTGAACAGGTACCGAGGGAGGATAATGCTGAAGCGGATGCCTTAGCAAATTTGGGATCATCAATCAGGATACCTGAAGGGACCCAAATACCAATATTACATGTCTTATATCCTGCAACGAATCCTCAGGATAAAGAAGTAGCGGGTATTCAGGATCCTGGAGCAGAACATCCTGAAGAGGATCCTAAATCCTGGATGGCTCCAATCATGAGATATCTCAAAGAAGGACACATCCCTGGAAATGAGAATCCTAAGGCATTTAGGATGAAGGTATCGCGATTCACTATTATAAATAATATTTTATACAAGAAATCTCTTGCAGGACCGTATTTGTGGTGCTTGGAGGGTCCTGAAGCCAAAGAAGTACTTCAGGATATACATGAAGGGGATTGTGGTAACCATGCTGGGGGCAGGTCGTTATTCTCAAAAGTATTAAGGACAGGATATTATTGGCCAACAATGAGAAAGGATGCAGCAGAATATGCTCGAAGATGTTGCGCATGTCAAAGACATAGTAACATACTGCATCAACCTGCTGAACCATTATATCCTATTGTTTCCCCTTGGCCGTTTATGAAGTGGGGTATGGATATAGTGGGAAAGCTACCAAAAGCTCCGGTAGGAAAAGTCTTTATGCTAGCAATGACGGATTATTTCTCTAAATGGGTTGAAACAGAAGCATTTGTTCAAGTGAGAGATCAAGAAGTAGTATCCTTCATAAAGAGGAATATCTTAACCAGATTCGGAGTACCAGCCGAGATAATCTGTGACAATGGTTCTCAATTTATAAGCAAGAGAACTACTGACTTTTGCAATAGTTGGGGAATCAATATGATTACATCTACTCTGGTACATCCTCAAGCAAATGGACAAGCAGAATCCTCAAACAAGATAATTGTCAATAACTTAAAGAAGAGACTTGGAGCCAAAAAAGGAAGATGGACAGAAGAATTACCCTTTGTTTTATGGGCTGATAGGACAACGGTAAAGAATGCAACAGGCCAAACCCCATTTTCCTTGGTATTTGGAGCAGAAGCAATGATTCCAACGGAAATGACAATACCTACTGCAAGATCTACCCTAAGTGATCCTGAGCAGAATCCTGAAGCCTTGAGTCAGGATTTAGATACTATAGATGAGAAGAGAGATACGGCAAGGCTAAGGATGGCAGCATATCAACAGAGAATATCCAGGGCATATAACAAGAATATTAGGACCAGAAGATTTAAGGTTGGAGATTGGGTGCTAAGAAAGGCTTTTCAGAATACTACTAATCCTGCCGATGGTAAGTTAGCTCCAAAATGGGAAGGACCGTATGAAGTTGAATCAGAAGCAGGAAAAGGAGCATACAGACTCAAGAATATGGAGGGGGATATGCTACCGAGGTCTTGGAATGCTATACACCTTAAGCTCTATTTCAAGTGAGTTTAGAATTCAATTTCTAACTCAGGATGGTATGAATTCTATTTTTTTTAAAATATGTTTTGGTTTAATTTATCCTTTGAAACCCAATACTAACTTAAGCATCGGAGGGGTGTTAGCCAAGCTAACACCCACCTTAGTTTACAATTGTTTTGCAGAATATGTTTCAGGATATAGCTCCAGGATATATACTCAGGATAACTCGAAAGATTAGAGGATTGGCCCCCTCTCTCACGTACAAGGGATCCTGATCCCTTCACAGGTTTAAAGGTATTCACCTTTCTTTCGAATTGGGTTTAAACACCCCGCCTGGAGCGCAAGTTATTCAGGGATAGTTCAAGGTGGCAGGACCAGTCCATGTAAAAGTGGCTGACAATTTCGTTACTATTGGCTATATCCTGAATCCTAAAGGTATATGAGGATTGATCACCCTCTCTCACGAAAGGGTATTTTCATACTCTCTAAGGTTTAAAGGTTTTCACCTTTCTAAGTCTTGGAGTTTATACACTCCCGCCTGTAGCGCATGAAAATTTGGGATTTTCCCCAGGATACAAGGGATTTATCTCTAGTACATCCTTGGGTTTTACCCTTGGGACCTAAAAAATTGCCTATACAATGGAAACTGACATTCAGAAGATTTCTAAGTATTTGAAGACATTGTACACAGGGGACATTCCTACCAAGGCAGTGATGTAAAGATCAAAGGCTAAAGTTCGGAACTAGTATGCTAAATATCTCACACAGGGGACATCTTCATTGGAAAAGTTGCAAGGAGATTGAGGTTTGATAAAAAGGTTATATACTACTCCGGGTATGATCTTTCCTTTGTAAGCATTGTCTAAGTTTTTAGTAACATTATGTTAAGTATCCTGATATATTCTCAAAATCCTTTTCAGGATATCTGATTAGGGTGTTTGAAACTAGTATTAGTTTGGAACTTTGATCATTTAAAATATTATCAAAACTTGGTTTTGAAAAGATAGATTGTTTTTCACTTTCTAAAGAAATTCCTACAAAGTTGAAGGAACGTTTGGAAGTTCTATCTAATAAAAGGTTTTTACAGTATATCGCTGAGCATACTGATCAGGATATTTTCATAAGATAGTAATATAAAATTTTTACAAAGCTAAGAATTACACTAAGTAATGCAAGACAACAGCAAATAAGTCAAAAGATAGTTATGTTATTAACAAGTCAAAAGTTGTGCTTTTGGTTTCACCACAAACCGAGGCCCATCCGCCAAAAGCACAATTAGTTTTTACTATACTTGTGTAACGGTTGCAGGATATACCTCAAAACGGGACCTATCCACCTGCAACCGTTATCGCATTCAAAACGAGTTATACTAATTGATGACCAAGGGCTTCATCCTAAAACCTAGGACCCATCCACCTTTGGTCATCACATTGTTCTAGTGCAGGAAATGTAAATTGTTCGAAGACAGGAAAAGTAAATTGTTTATGCAACCACAACCATGAAATTTAAAAATGGGCTCCGGCCTTGGCACGTATATCCATCATCGCCCACTCCGCTGCCTAAGGGGCAGCACCCTCTTGAACAGCAACCTCCTTCCCAGCGTTCGCACCAGCATCAGCCTCAGGATTCTTCTCGGCATCATCATCAGCATTGGCCGCTTCCTCTGTCGCCTTAGAAGGCCCTTCACCAGTATGTTTTGCAGGATGAGCAACGGGGTGACCTCCGAGGCCCTGTAGTTTCTCCTCCCAAGCCTTTACATTCCAGGAAGGGCATTCAAAACCCAAATCCATGGCCTCATAAGCCATCCTTATCCTGGCTTGGAGAAGAGAGACGACCACGGATGCTTTGAGGCTATCCCGATATGAACTCATATTCTGCTGATATTGGAGAAGGGCGGCATCTAGTTTGGCTTGAGCATCCTCGTTGGCTTTGTGGAGAATAGCCTGGTGATCCCGGATCATTGCCTTGTATTTGTCTTCATAATGCTGGGATTTAGCAGCTGCAATGGTTCCTTGGTCAGCTATGGTGGCCTCAGCTTTCTCCAGCTTGATCTCCAACATCTTGTTAAGCCCGCAGGCGTCTTCATACAAGTGCATAAGGCGGTCCAAACCCTATCGATAAAGACACAGGCATCGATGTAAAAAATAGGCAGGATAAAGACTAACATACTTGCGCAGGATATTGTAAGGGAAATTTTACCTGTTTGAGGAATGAGGTGGCTTCGTTAAACCCATGATTCGCGAGAGAGAATGTTTCAGAAACAGCTGGGGAGTCCGTCTCCTTTCTCTTCCGAGAGCTAGATGCCCGGGTCCTGGATGCCGGAGGGCCTTTGGGAGCAGAAATAGTCTTCAAGGAGGTAGCCTTTGGTGTAGCAGACGACTTTGGCTTGGATTCTTGTTTGGTGGGTTCGAGGCTGGAGTAGCAATCCAACTCGTCAAGTTCGAAACCTTCAAGGTTGACGACTGGTACTACACAAGGGAAGATATTCTTAAACTCATCATACTTTTGAAAAATAAGTAATATATGCTGAGAATGTGCTTACCAGACATTTCTGAGCTTGATTTCTGGCTTGAATCTGTAAGAGACAGGGAGAAAGTTCTTTCACTAGCAGGAAGACGGTAGATTTCCTTGATCTTGGATTCGGATTCTGCACTGGGAGGCACTAAATCTCTGAAATTCGCTGCATAAAAACATCAGGATATAAGTCTGGGATACAGTTTGAAGATATAATTGGGGATATTCCTAAAACCCTAAATCCTACCCTTGGTTAACCATTTAACCGGTAGATCGAAACCCTTATCAATAGAGTCTCTTTTTACAAAAAAGAATTTTCGTCGCCATCGATCCTCGTTCTTGGTGGCTTTAAGAACCAGAGGGTTCTTGGAGGTAGAAAACAGAAGAAAACGATGATTGTCGTGGGATCTCAACCGGTATGCTATAGGAAGGTCCTCAACAAGTAGGTTAGGAAAATGACGAGATTTGATTTGATCCAGCACTATTAAAACTCGCCAAACCATTGGCATAACCTGGGCGTAACTAAGGCCGGTGAGGTCGAAAAAGCTAGAAATAAAGGGTGGAAACGGGTACCGGAGTCCAAGAGAGAAGGGGTAGGCGAAGAAACAAACCCACTCATCGGATATTGCATCTGATCGAGCTTCCCGATCAAAAGGGCGAAAGACTGTTCCGGTGGGGAAGGCGCCGGAATCTTTAAGAGCAACGATGTCGGCATTGTTGAAACAGCAGATCTCCTTTGCTGGAGCAACAATGAAGTTCTGACTTACGAGGCTTGAGGCGGGTCGGTCCGATCGGGATTTCGTTCGTGGTGCCATGAAAAGTATTGAGCAAACTAAAAGAGATTCAAGAAAGAAGGATAGAAAGGAAAATACCTGATGTCCGCTTGAAGATAAGGATAACCGTAATAAGGAGTCCCTCGGTTAATATAGGATGAATATAGGGGGTAAAGAGTAAATAATGCTTTGGAAGTTGCACCGCTGTCATTTCAAGGGTCTAGTCGTATTAATTACCTTAAGTTATGAGGTGAAGCTTTTGAAATATATCCGTTGGATTGGTATCCCAATTGATATATTTGGGGACAATTGTTATGGGTCATTTTCTTAGCATACATATCCTGACCAATATTCTGCCTTTGTTTGTTTATTTGTGACCAGGATGCTGGAAGAGGATATTGCTAACATCTTGGGTGATATCCTGAGGTTTATTGAATTAACCACGTGCAGGTTAAAGGCTGAGACTTGCTAACGGTCAAGTGGACTTCTTCTCCTCAAGACTCGAACGAGTTTGTTGAAGGAGAGACGTTGAGCCCGAAAGACCAGGTCTACAACGTTCGATGAAGGAATATTCGGAGGATCCCGGAAGTTTAGCATAGTTTGTTATTTTATCTTTACTATAAATAGATGGGGGCGGATCAGTTTAAGGCACACAATTTTCACTAACACTCTCGAACACTTTCACTCTCTAGCTCATTGCAAACACCACACTTGTATTCAAATTTCATTGTAACACATAGTCGATCCGCACCACATCCTGCACTGTATCTTGACGTTTGAAGTAATAAGAAGAACAAGGCAGCTGCGATTGTCAGCTCCCGAGGTTTTATGCCGGCGATCTAGATTGATCAAGGGCTTTCCTCGTACATCTCGTGTCGTTTACTTTACTTTTGCTCATTGTTTGATCATAGATACAGCTCAATATCCTGAGCCGTATCCTGAATACTGATTTCCTAATTAGCTCAACAAGCATATTTTCAAATACACTTTCTAGCACACTACCTCACTTTACTAATTTGATCACTTAATTGCTTCGGTAATTTTTGACCAAAACAATTCTCATTTAGAAAAAATGATACTAGCATTAGTTATGGCATCAACGAAGCTTAGACATTACTTTGAGACATATAGGATTCATGTTAAAACAAATTATCCTGTCAAAAATGTGCTTAGGAAACCAGAGATGTCAGGCAGGATGGCTAAGTGGTCAGTAAAGTTGAGTGCTTATGATTTAGTATATGAACCTAGAAATGCCATAAAGTCTCAGGCTTTAGCTGACTTTGTGGCTGATTTCAGTAGTGACATTTAGGATGAGGTTGACCTAGAAGTCCAACAGTTAGGAGAATCCTCAGGATCCTGGACATTATATACTGATGGTGCATCTAATGTAAGAGGAGTAGGATTGGGAATACTACTAAAATCTCCACAGGGGGACATATTACCCCAGGCTATTAGGTGTGAATTCCCTGCTACTAATAATGACGCAGAATATGAGGCTTTAATTGCAGGATTGGAGTTGGCTAAGAATATGAGTATCAAGAATTTGCAAGTATTTGTTGACTCCTTGTTAATTACTAACCATTTTAATGGATCCTATGCAGTTAAGGGTGAGAAATTAATCGAATATCTCGATATTCTCAAAAAATTAACAGGATATTTCGATGTTTTTACACTTGAACAGGTACCAAGGGAGGATAATGCTGAAGCAGATGCCTTAGCAAATTTGGGATCATCGATCAGGATACCAGAAGGGACCCAAATACCAATATTACATGTCTTATATCCTGCAATGAATCCTCAGGATAAAGAAGTAGCGGGTATTCAGGATCCTGAAGCAGAGTATCCTGAAAAGGATCCTAAATCCTGGACGGCTCCAATCGTGAGATATCTCAAGGAAGGACACATCCCCGGAGATGAAAATCCTAAGGCATTTAGGATGAAGGTATCACGATTCACTATTATAAATAATGTTTTATACAAGAAATCTCTTGCAGGACCCTATCTGAGGTGCTTGGAGGATCATGAAGCCAAAGAAGTACTTCAGGAGATACATGAAGGGGATTGTGGTAACCACACTGGGGGCAGATCATTGTTCTCGAAAGTATTAAGGACAGGATATTATTGGCCAACGATGAGGAAAGATGCTACAGAATATGCTCGAAGGTGTGATGCATGTCAAAGGCATAGTAACATACTACATCAACCAGCTGAACCACTATATCCTTTAACTTCCCCTTGGCCATTCATGAAATGGGGGATGGATATAGTAGGGAAGTTACCAAAAGCTCCGGGAGGAAAAGTCTTTATGCTAGCAATGACGGATTATTTCTCTAAGTGGGTTGAAGCTGAAGCATTTGTTCAAGTTAGAGACCAAGAAGTAGTATCCTTCATAAAGAGGAATATCCTGACCAGGTTTGGGGTACCAGCTGAAATCATTTGTGATAATGGGTCCCAGTTTATAACCAAGAGAACTACTGACTTTTGCAAGAATTGGGGAATCAAAATGATCACGTCTACTCCGGTGCATCCTCAAGCGAATGGACAAGCAGAATCCTCAAACAAGATAATTGTCAATAACTTAAAGAAGAGACTTGGAGCCAAAAAAGGAAGATGGGCAGAAGAATTACCCTTTGTTTTGTGGGCTGATAGGACAACGGTAAAGAATGCAGCATGCCAAACCCCATTTTCCTTAGTATTTGGAGCAGAAGCAATGATTCCAACGGAAATGGTGATACCTACTGCAAGATCTATCCTACAGGATCCTGAACAGAATCCTGAAGCCTTATGTCAAGATTTGGATACTATAGATGAAAAAAGTGATGCAGCGAGGCTAAGGATGGCATCATATCAACAAAGAATATCCAGAGCATATAACAAGAATATAAGGACTAGGAGATTTTGAGTTGGTGATTGGGTGCTAAGGAAGGCTTTTCAAAATACCACTAATCCTGCCGATGGCAAGCTAGCTCCAAAATGGGAAGGACCATATAAAGTTGAGTCAGAAGTAGGGAAAGGAGCATATAGACTCAAGAATATGGAAGGGGATATGCTACTGAGATCCTGGAATGCAATACACTTAAAGCTCTATTTCAAGTAAGAATAGAATTTAATTTCTATCTCAGAATGGTATGTATTCTATCTCTTTTAAATATATTTGTGTATTATCCTGAACCCAATACTGACTTAAGCATCGGAGGGGTGTTAGCCAGGCTAACACCCACCTTAGTTTACAATTGTTTTGCAGCATATATTTTAGGATATAGCTCCAGGATATGCACTCAGGATAAATCGAAAGATTAGAGGATTGGCCCCCTCTCACACGTTTAAGGGATCTTCATCCCTTCAAAGGTTTAAAGGTATTCACCTTTCTTTCGAATTGGGTTTAAACACCTCGCCTGGAGCGCAAGTTATCTAGGTGTAGTTCAAGGTAGCGGGACCAGTTCATGTAAAAGTGGCTGACAATTTCGTTACTGTTGGCTATATCCTGGATCCTGAAGGTATACGAGGATTGATTACGCTCTCTCACGAAAGGGTATTTTCATACTCTCTAAGGTTTAAAGGTTTTCACCTTTCTAAGATTTGGAGTTTATACACTCTCGCCTGTAGCGCATGAAACTCAGGGTTTATCCCCAGGATATCAGGGTTTATCCCCAGGATATTAAGGGTTTATCCCCGGTATGCTAAGGATTTTTTTCAAGATATCAAGGTTTTTGCCTCGGGGTGTTTGGAATTTATTCAAGCCAAAGTATGAATACATTTACATTTCTGTGTCATACACAGGGGACATACATTATACTATTCAACGGTTGGATCCAAGTTTGTAAGTATGTACTGGGGACATTCCTAAGGTGGAAGATTGGAATTGACTCTCTAAGAGTCTTTGGTATGATCTCTCCTTTTTTTTCAAATGATTTAAGTCTTCTAAGTTATATGACAATATCCTGACCAGGATATCTCTTAGAATACTTGTCAGGATATTTTCAGAATGTGTTCCCATAATATTCCCAAAAATGTTCAAACAAAACAGTTTTAATAAGTAAAATTTGTGCACTAATAAAAACAATAATAAAGTCAAAAGAGAAGTTATATTATTAACATACCAAAAGATGTGCACTTAGTTTCACCTCAAAACAAGGCCCATCCACTAAGAGCACTAATAGTTCCTTACCATATTTACCCAACAGTTGAAGGTTTCATCTCAAACCGAGACCCATCCACCTCCAACTGTTGTATTGTTCAAAAAGCATACAGGGAATGTAAATTGTTCAGGTGCAGAAAAGTAAAGTGCAGGAAAGGTAAATTGTTTTGGGGGATTACAGACCAACATTTAAATTCAAAAAGGTGGGCTCCGGCCTTGGCACGTATATCCATCATTGCCCACCTGAATGCCCTCACACAGCGGCATCTTCTCCAACCTTCTCCGGCTTCTCAGCACCAGCATCTTGAGCAGCATCCTCACCAGCATCCATCCCAGCATCCGCTCTAGCGTCCTTCTTATCTCCAGCCTTGTCCACCACCTCTGCTGACTTAGAGGATTCTCCGGCTTCAGTAGGAAGTGGCACAGCTTTGCCCCCAAGCTCCTTTAGCTTGGCCACCCAGGATTCGACCGGCCAGGATGGGCATACAAGGCCTGTCTCCTTGGCCTCGTAGGCCATTTTGATGCGAGCTTGCAGCAGGGAGACGATAGCAGAGGCTTTGATTCCTTCCCGAAACGAAACCATGGCTTGCTCGTGATCCATTTGGACGGTGGCAAGTTTGAGCTCAGCATCTTGGGTGACCTTCTTCAGCATGCCCTTGTAGTGCCGGGACTTTGCTTCAGCGATGGCACCTTGGTCGGCAACGGTGCTTTCGAGCTGTTTGATCCTGGCTTCGTGGAGTACAACAGTACCACAGGCATCATTGTACATGTGGAGCAAATGCTGGAGGCCCTGCACATCAAATTCAGGTATGAGTCAGAATATGTTAACCAGGATATCCTGTCAGGATATGTAGCAGGATATTACCTTGTTGAGGAAGGATATCATTGGCTCTAAGGAGTCAGAAAAGCTGAGTTCATCGTAGGAGAACCCTTCTGGACCTGGAGCACTGACTTCAGGACCTTTCCTCTTTTTTGCTGTGGAAGCACGAGTCCTCGGGTTAGCCTTGGGAGCTGGGAGCGGCTTGGAGCTGGTGGCAGCAGGGGTCTCTTTCTTGACCATGACTGGAGTAGGATAGCAGTCAAGTTCGTCGAGATCTAGATAGACTGGAACCTTGCTGGAGTCTGCATACAGGGAGTAAAAATTTCTCCTAAGTATTTCGAATAAAAGACATGTATGTACAGGATATTTTGCAGGATCCTTACCAGACATGTTTGCACTAGAAAGGGGACTTGGAGATGGTGGAGATGGGTTGAAACTTCTCTCAGCCTCTGGAAGGAGTCTGATGGTGTCAATCCTTTTCTTGGAATCAGCAAGGGGAGGTGCAATCTTCCTAAAATCAGCTGCGTACACAACAGAAAAAATAAAGTTGATCAGTTCAGGATATGAAACAGGATAAAAGGCAGGATCATCCTTAAAACCTAAATCCTACCCTTTTTCAACCATTGCACCGGATATTCCGTTCCACCAGGGATTGAGTCTCTTTTTACAAAGAAGAACTTAGATTGCCAATTATCCTTGTTCCTGGTGGCACGAAGTATCAGCGGGTCGCCGGAAGTAGAATAAACAAAAATCTACATGATCCATGGCATCTAAGCTTGTAAGCTAGGGGGAGATCATGAACAGAAAGATCAGGGATGTGGTTTTTCTTGATCTGGTCAAGAACGGACAGAACACGCCAAAGCATTGGCATTGTTTTACAAAAGGAGATTTTGGTAATGTTGAAGAATTCCATGATGAAGTCTGGAAAGGGGAATTGTAACCCTAAAGTGAAGGGAAAGGCACTAAAGCATAACCACTCATTGGAGACCATATCCGACCGGATTTCCCGGTCGAACGGCCGGAACACTGTTCCTTTCGGAAAGATACCGGAGGATTTGAGAGCTGCCAAGTAGGCACTATCAAAAGAGCATATCTCTTTCTCCGGTTCTTGGAGAAGATTCTGCTAGATAAATGTGGGAGTTGAATCACCGGAACTAGATCTCGTCTGTCTCGGCATTTGATAGCTTGAATTTTTGACCGGAGAAGGAGAATGAAGATAAAGATGGAGATTAGAGAGAGAATGTTACCTTTTTCCTTATCGATATTGATTAAAAAAGAGATGGGGATGAGAAGATATAGGGTGCAATGAGTAAATATAGGCTGAGTAGTTGCAAACGGTCACATCATGTGTCTTATCTCTTAATTACATCGATCTCCGTGAAAAATGTAACCGTTAGTGGTGAGGATACTAAACGGTAACATTTTTGGGGACAATTGTTATGGGTGAAATTCTGAGCCTATATCCTGAGAAATATCTTGGGTTATATCTTGGTTATATGATATTTGTTCACTTCCGGGATGCTGATTCAGGATATTGGTAACATCCTGAATGGTATCCTCAGGACCACTAACGGATTATGTGCAGGTACGTGGGTTAGAAGCTAATAACGTTCACAAAGACTCATTCCGCAGAAGACTCGGTCCAAGTCGTTCAAATAAGGACGTTGAAGCCGAATTACTCGGTCTACAACGTTTACAATGGAATATTCGGAGCATCCCATATTTATAGGAATTTTCGTTTGTAATTTGTTACTATAAATAGGTGGGTATACCAGATCGAATAGGACATCACAGCAACACTCACTACACTCTTACACTTGTTCTCTAGCAATTTACACTTTCGCACAAAAGTATTGTAACACTTAGCGATCTGGTCAATATCCTGCACTGTATCCTAAAGTTCAAAGCAATAAGAAGAACAAGGCAGCTGCGATTGTCAGCTCCCGAGGTTTTATGCCGGCGATCTAGATTGATCAAGGGCTTTCCTCGTATATCTCGTCTCACCCCCTTTACTTTATGCTCATTGTTTGATCGTAGATACAACTCAATATCCTGAGCCGTATCCTGAATATTGTTTTTTTTTCAAACAACTTAACCAGCATATTTTCAACACACTTTTTAGCACACTACCTCACTTAACTAATTTGATCACTTAATTGCTTCGGTAATTTTTGACCAAACAATAATAATACCCATGCTGCTAACAATAGTGGATCTTTGCAGGATACAGATGTAACATCAGCATTTACTAGGGAGCTTCAGAAGTTGAAGGACATGATATCCAGTGTACCTGGAGTGGTCCAGCCAATCCCGGAAGTGTCCCAAGACAGCCACAGGATATCTCGCTTTGCATATCCTATCTGTGATGCGGAGATTCCAAAGAGATTTCAAACCCCCAACATGAATCTTTATGATGGAACAACGGATCCTGAAGAGCATATTGCCCAGTATAGGGAAAGAATGGAGATTAACCCTATCCATCCGGAGCTCAAGGAAGCATGCTTGTGCAAGGGTTTTGGTTCTACCTTAACAGGATCAGCCTTGAAATGGCTCCTAAATGTTCCTCCTCATTCGATTACATCATTTGCTCACCTAGTCAATTTATTTAATAGTCAGTTTTCTTGTAGTAGAAGCTTTGAAAAACTAACAAGTGACCTCTACAGGATAACACAGGGGCCTCAAGAATCCCTAAAGGATTATGTGAACAAATTCAGCCGGGAATCCTTAGACATTCCGCATCTTGATGTTGCAACAGCTGTGCAAGCTATCAAGATGGGGCTGCAAAAAGATTCTCAATTTTACAAAGACCTTTTAATGAACCCATGCAGGAATTTGGATGAAGCTCGAAACAGGGCCCTAAGATATATTCGATTGGAGGATGACAGAAAGATGCAAGAGAGGATGAACTCATCCAACACCTATGAGTCGATTAACAGGAAGTCAGAATCCTCATTTAAGCCATATCGCTCTAAGCCATATGGTAGAAATGAAAACAAGAAAGTGAATGCTATCGAAGACGAGGATCCTAAAGAATATCCTGAATTATCTGAATATTGCTTTTCTGTTAACATTCCTGAATTGATGTATGCCATGCAGGGTTTAGGAGACATGGCTAGGTGGCCTCGAAAGAATCAACAAAAAGCCGATTGGAAAGATAAGTCAAAATGGTGTGCCTTCCACGAAGATTTCGGACATATAACTGAGGATTGCATTGCTCTAAGGAAAGAAATAAGCTATCTTCTAAGCAAGGGATATCTGAAAGATCTCTTAGGAAGAAAGAAGAATAAGGGTCAGGATACTGAGAAGGATCCTGAGCGAGCAGCGTCACCTCCCGCGGATGCCAAGATAATCAACTTTATTTCGGGAGGATCCGACATTTGTGGGACTTCGTATTCGGCGACGAAGAGACATGCAAATGAAGCTAAGGCCGAAAGGGGAGACAAACCTGCCAGGATTACTACCCTCACAACTGACAAAGTGATCACATTTGATGCTGATGACAGGGATACTGTCCAGGATCCTCATCATGATGCTCTGGTAATAACATTATATGTGGCTAACCATTTTGTACGCAGGATATTGGTTGATAATGGCAGCTCCGTCAACATAATCCAACTAGAGACTCTGAAGAGAATGAATGTATCTCCGATGGATATCACTTCGAAGTCCACCGTGCTTGTTGGGTTCAGTGAAGAGGCTAGGAACACAGTGGGAGAGATAAAGTTACCAGTATATGTTGAAGGAGTCAACTAGATACAACGTTTCTGCGTGATGTATTCTCTATCCTGCTATAACATCATATTGGGAAGACCATGGATTCACGATATGAAGGCTGTGCCATCAACATATCACCAATGCATCAAGATCCCTACCCCTTGGGGAGTTGTCAAAGTTGATAGTGATCAGCAGGAGGCAAAAGAATACTACTCATCCTCAATGAAATCCTCAACCAAGCCTAGTACAGCATAGCAATTAAAGATGCGGGCCCAGGATATCGTGGAGGATTCAGAGCAGGATGTGAAGAAAATTATCCTGGATCAGGATAATCCTGATATCTCGGTGCTCGTAGGAACCAATATCCCTCAGGATATTGAAGAGCAGTTAACTAACTTTTTGAAATGCAGGATGTCAACATTTGCATGGAAGCATGAGGATATGACAGGTATATCCAAAGACATTATCACTCACAAACTTGGAATTGATAGATCATTCAAGCCTGTTCAGCAAAAAAGAAGGAAATTTGCTCCTGAGAGGAATACGATTATCCAAGAGGACGTTGAAAGATTGTTGAAGTCCAGGATGATCAGAGAAGTCAAGTTTCCAAGATGGCTAGCAAACGTAGTCGTGGTACAGAAGAAAAATGGGAAATGGAGAGTCTGTGTAGACTACACAGACTTGAACAAGGCTTGTCCTAAAGACCCATTTCCTCTTCCTCACATTGATGCAATGGTGGATGCTACTGCCGAGCATGAAATGTTGACCTTTATGGATGCATCCTCAGGATTTCAGCAGATTCAAATGGAGCCTTCTGACCAGGAGGATACTGCCTTCATGACACCAACAGGTATTTATTGTTATACGGCTATGCCTTTTGGTTTGAAAAATGCAGGTGCAACATACCAGAGGTTGGTAAACATGATGTTCAAAGACAAGCTGGGGGACACCATGGAGGTATACATTGACGATATGGTGGTAAAATCAAGGAAAGCTCAGCATCATCTCCAGGATATTAAAGGAGCATTTGATATCCTGGACCAATATAACATGAAGCTAAATCCTGCTAAGTGTCATTTCGGAGTGGGGGCAGGAAAATTTCTAGGATAAATGGTGACCAAAAGAGGAATAGAGGCGAGCCCGGAGCAGATTAAAGTCATCTTGGATATTAAATCACCCTCAAATATGAAGGATGTTCAACGATTAACAGGGCGAGTAGCAGCATTAAACAGATTTATTTCAAGAACCTCAGAGAAATGCAAAGAGTTTTATGATATCCTGAAGAAGAACAAGAAATTCGAATGGGGTGAGAAGCATGAAGCAGCCCTGCAGGATTTGAAGCAATATCTTTCAACTGCACCTCTACTGATGAAGCCTGAGAATGGTGAACCACTATCCCTATACCTCGCAGTATCAGGGAATGCTGTAAGTGCCGTCCTTATAAAGGATCATGAAGGTCAGCAATATCCTGTTTATTATGTTAGTAAAAGTTTGTTAAATGCTGAAACTAGGTATTCTCATTTAGAAAAGTTGATACTAGCATTAGTTATGGCATCAACGAAGCTTAGACATTACTTTGAGACACATAGGATTCATGTTAAAACAAATTATCCTGTCAAAAATGTGCTTAGGAAACCAGAGATGTCAGGCAGGATGGCCAAGTGGTCAGTAAAGTTGAGTGCTTATGATTCAGTATATGAACCTAGAAATGCCATAAAGTCTCAGGCTTTAGCTGACTTTATGGCTGATTTCAGTAGTGACATTCAGGATGAGGTAGACCTAGAAGTCCAACACTTAGGAGAATCCTCAGGATCCTGGACGTTATATACTGATGGTGCATCTAATGTAAGAGGAGTAGGATTGGGAATACTACTAAAATCACCACAGGGGGACATATTACCCCAGGCTATTAGGTGTGAATTCCCTGCTACTAATAATGAAGCAGAGTATGAGGCTTTAATTGCAGGATTAGAGTTGGCTAAGAGTATGAGTATCAAGAATTTGCAAGTATATGTTGACTCCTTGTTAATTACTAACCATTTTAATGGATCCTATGCAGTAAAGGGTGAGAAATTAATCGAATACCTCGATATTCTCAAAAAATTAGCAGGATATTTCGATGTTTTTACACTTGAACAGGTACAAAGGGAGGATAATGCTGAAGCAGATGCCTTAGCAAATCTGGGATCATCGATCAGGATACCAGAAGGGACCCAAATACCAATATTACATATCTTGTATCCTGCGACGGATCCTCAGGATAAAGAAGTAGCGGGTATTCAGGATCCTGGAGCAGAGTATCCTGAAAAGGATCCTAAATCCTGGACGGCTGCAATCATGAGATATCTCAAGGAAGGACACATCCCCGGAGATGAAAATCCTAAGGCATTTAGGATGAAGGTATCACGATTCACTATTATAAATAATGTTTTATACAATAAATCTCTTGCAGGACCGTATTTGAGGTGCTTGGAGGATCCTGAAGCCAAAGAAGTACTTCAGGATATACATGAAGGGGATTTTGGTAACCACACTGGGGGCAGATCATTGTTCTCGAAAGTATTAAGGACAGGATATTATTGGCCAACGATGAGGAAACATGCTGCAGAATATGCTCGAAGGTGTGATGCATGTCAAAGGCATAGTAACATACTACATCAACCAGCTGAACCACTATATCCTGTAGCTTCCCCTTGGCCATTCATGAAATGGGGGATGGATATAGTAGGGAAGTTACCAAAAGCTCCAGGAGGAAAAGTCTTTATGCTAGCAATGACGGATTATTTCTCTAAGTGGGTTGAAGCTGAAGCATTTGTTCAAGTTAGAGAGCAAGAAGTAGTATCCTTCATAAAGAGGAATATCCTGACCAGGTTTGGGGTACCAGCTGAAATCATTTGTGATAATGGGTCCCAGTTTATAAGCAAGCGGACTACTGACTTTTGCAAGAGTTGGGGAATCAAAATGATCACGTCTACTCCGGTACATCCTCAAGCGAATGGACAAGCTGAATCTTCAAACAAGATAATTATCAATAACTTAAAGAAGAGACTTGGAGCCAAAAAAGGAAGATGGGCAGAAGAATTACCCTTTGTTTTGTGGGCTGATAGGACAACGGTAAAGAATACAACCGACCAAACCCCATTTTCCTTGGTATTTGGAGCAGAAGCAGTGATTCCAACGGAAATGGCGATACCTACTGCAAGATCTATCCTACAGGATCCTGAACAGAATCCTGAAGCCTTTTGTCGAGATTTGGATACTATAGATGAAAAAAGAGATGCAGCAAGGCTAAGGATGGCAGCATATCAACAAAGAATATCCAGAGCATATAACAAGAATATAAGGACTAGGAGATTTCGAGTTGGTGATTGGGTGCTAAGAAAGGCTTTTCAAAATACCCACTAATCCTGCCGATGGCAAGCTAGCTCCAAAATGGGAAGGACCATATGAAGTTGAGTCAGAAGCAGGGAAAGGAGCATATAGACTCAAGAATATGGAAGGGGATATGCTACTGAGATCCTGGAATACAATACACTTAAAGCTCTATTTCAAGTAAGAATAGAATTTAATTTCTATCTCAGAATGGTATGTATTCTATCTCTTTTAAATATATTTGTTTATTATCTTGAACCCAATACTGACTTAAGCATCGGAGGGGTGTTAGCCAAGCTAACACCCACCTTAGTTTACAGTTGTTTTGCAGCATATGTTTCAGGATACAGCTCCAGGATATGCACTTAGGATAAATCGAAAGATTAGAGGATTGGCCCCCTCTCTCACGTTTAAGGGATCCTGGTCCCTTCAAAGGTTTAAAGGTATTCACCTTTCTTTCGAATTGGGTTTAAACACCTCGCCTGGAGTGAAAGTTATATAGGTATAGTTCAAGGTAGCGGGACCAGTTCATGTAAAAGTGGCTGACAATTTCGTTACTGTTGGCTATATCCTGGATCCTGAAGGTATATGAGGATTGATCACCCTCTCTCACGAAAGGGTATTTTCATACTCTCTAAGGTTTAAAGGTTTTCACCTTTCTAAGATTTGGAGTTTATACACTCTCGCCTGTAGCGCATGAAGCTCAGGGTTTATCCCCAGGATATCAGGGTTTATCCCTAGGATATCAGGGTTTATCCTCAGGATATTAAGGGTTTATCCCCAGTATGCCAAGGATTCATTTCAGGATATCAAGGGTTTTGCCTCGGGATGTTCGGAATTTATTCAAGCCAAAGTATGAATACATTTGCATTTCTGTGTCGTACACAGGGGACATACATTATACTATGTGTCACACCCCGACCACGTAAAACAACAAAACGTGGCGGAAACATCGGGGAGTGTTGTAACAGAATCATTGTTTCATAACACATGGAAATTGAAATATTTTTTTATTGATTAAAAGAGTTACAATGTCTTGACAATCAAAGAAACATAACATAAATAACTAGTCTTGCATCTTTTATTGTCGCTAAGGCCCAAGTCCGCCTAATTGTATCTTGATAAATCCTATGCATCATATCCTGAAACACATGTGAAAATAGGTACGTCAGCATAAAAATGCCTGTGAGATACATAGGTTTATGAAAATAGGATTCATGACTTATTGTTTAAGAAAAATGTTTAGTCATGAACCTTGTAATTTGCTTTGTCTTGTAAATCATTTGAAAAGTGATATATAAACCAAATGTTATATATGTATAAAAGAATAATACATGGTTAAGTGAATAACCATGTGAAATGAGTTTGTATAATTTACGTTGTTTGTAAAACAATGTATTGTGAAAAGTATGTTGTTTGTATAAAATGTTATATGTCCAAATTGAAATGATTCAAATAACGCTACGATATGTAATACCATACAATCACTTATATATAGGAAGTACCAGCGGCGTATCCACCATGCTTATCACTTATATATAGGAAGTACCAGCGGCGTATCCACCATGCTTGTATCATATTATGCACGCCTCGTTACTCAAATCACTTACCCAAACAAACCACCAATGTAAGATGTCTATGTTTAAACCAATTGCTAAATGTATTGAATAATATGCCAAAATGTTTATGTCAAGATGTAAATCATGCAATATATAACCAATGTCGAAAATGTTTATGTGTCAAATGTAAATTATGTAATGTGTAACCAAAATGATATGTATGGCTAGTGAAATGCATCAACTAAACCATAGGTGAAATGCACAAAACAAAGTATTGAAGTAAAACTTGGTTTAAATCAAAGTTATGTTATGTGGAAATGCATGCTATACTGATACAAATATCTATGCGGTATTGTGAGAATGCATACATCCAAGCCTTGAGACTGTGGCGATAAACCCCTAAACAAATTAAAGGTCTATCTTGTTGTAAATGTATATCGAATTCGGTCATTCCTTTCATCCCCACCTACCCAGGATGTCCGGAACGGGAGTTGTCAATTCCTATGGTACCACTACCTACTAACGAACGGCGTGATCGGTGTTAATGAATGTATATTGATCCATCAAAACAAACCAAATATCATATCAAAATGTAAGCATGTGATGAAAACAACTGTACTAAGTATGCAACAATAGACATACATAGCATGTGACCTGAAACAACTGTACTAAATATACACACAATGGGCATATATAGCATGAAATGTAATGTAAAACAATGTATTAAGTATGCACACAATGGGCACACATAGCATAAAATGTAATGTAAAACAATGAAATCATGTACTATAAATGTACTAATGAACATAGCAAGTATATGATTTGAAAGCAGGAAAGCATGAAAGTAACAAGTAGGCACATGTGTTTCACCCCAAAAATTTGGAAAACAGTAAAAGAGGGGTCTATGTACTCACTTAAGATTGCTCAGAAGTCTTAAGATAACCACCAAGCAATGCTAGAGATCACGGAATCAAACGACACCTAATATAGGTAACTATATTAATAAACCGGACCTAAATCGGAGGATCGGATAGAATGAGGGTTCGTAAACCAAACGAGTGTGGAGACTCATGTAATATGGTTTAACAAAGCCTACATATTAAATGAAACCTAACATAAGTGCTTACGACCCATTACGACCCGTTTAGGTAGCTTATGCTACTTTAACGCGTCGTTCGCGTGAAACGCGTTCGGACCGCCTAACTAGTCCTATGACAAGTAACATATGCCTTAACATGTCTAATATTGTTGTCAAATCATTTTAGATGTCAAAAATTATGTTACATATGTTTAAAATGAATTTTGGCATAAAAGGGGCATTTTGGTAATTTACCTAAGTCATATAAACTACCTATCATACAACTACTTAAACGAAGCGACCATAAGGTATAACCTCGGAAGGTTATTCCCTAAATGCTATGGTCACCTAATGTATTTGGTCGGATCCTAATGATCGACCAAATGGGTCGGGTTCGAAAGTATAAGCGATTGTTTAGATCGCTTACCTTTACGACCCTACATAAGCACTAAACTAAAAGTGACGAGCTAAGCATGCTAAAACATGCTTAACTAAGTTTAGAAAACAGGTTTGGTATCAAAACAAACGGTTTTGATACCAATAAGTAGTTTGGTTACAAAATACGCAAGAATACGTATTCTGACCGAAACTACGGCTCGTCACTGAGCCTAGATAACGTGGTAATCAGTAGGTATAGTCACTAGGGACTATAACCATCGTGATCACGCTCACGTTATGAAGTTCAAATGAACTTCGCATCGACCATAAACTGGTCAATGCAGAAAGTCAAACAAAGTTTGACTTTCGGACTCGAAAAGCAATAAAAGAACGAAGGAACACTTATGAAGGGTCCCCGAATGCTAATCTAGATCAAAATAGCTCAGGTATGAAACAAAGGTTTCAACTTAGAGCACAATTGATCAGATTCTAGTGAGAAATGAAGTTGGGGTATGTGGGTATTTATAGTTTTCGGTTCACCGTTAGGATCGTTTCTTGGAAAAGAGGGAATGATCTAGCCCGTACACTTGTCAAGATGTTGTGGTAACTGATTTTGGCCACCATAGGAAGTTAACATGTGGCACTTGACCTTTGGAGAGTGTTTAAAGGCTGTAATCAGCTGTTACTTGACCTTTCCTGATCTGAAGGGCTGACGCGGGCCGCGTAAAGATACACACTGATCTTACGCGGGCCGGCTGGCCATGTCTGATCAGAAATAAGTTTCAGAAACTACAGTTTTGGTCCCTGCACGTGTTTAAGGCCATTTCCGACACTTCTAAGGCCCGTAAAGCCAACTTTAAGGCCCTAAAATGATGCCTAAACATTGTGGACATGAAACATGCTCAAAAATATGTCGGATGTTGGTTCGTTTGGTCGTACGACCGCGATGTTCGCTTAATTACGACGGAATGCGCACAAGCGCGAAAAACGATCCAAATGACGCGACGAATGGATTTTTCTTATGCCAAACACTAAAATAAAATATTTTAGTGCTTACATATATTTTTGGATGTCCAGATGTATTCAGAACGTAAGTTATGCGCGAAAATGCAAACTTGTGCACTTTTTGACACTTTTAGTCCCTGAATGACCCAAAAGTATATTTTAGCACACCGAACCCCTCAAAGCTTATTTCTAAGCTAGGTAAAGGATATTTAAGGTGTGTTTAACTTATGGTCATGTTCCGGAATGTTCGTTACAGTTCAAATTGGCATACTTTCGCAGTTTGTCAACTTTAGTCCCTGTAAGCGTATTAACTTGATTTTGCCATACCAAAGCCTTCAAAACTTATTTCTAAGTTATGTAAAGGTTATTTAAGGTATGTTAAGCCTATGTCAGTGTTCCAGAGTGTTTGTTGCATTAAACTGGTTATATTTACGCGTCAGTGCGCGTATAACCTTCCAGAAAGTGATTTAGAGTTTGAAATTGAACAAAAATTGATATGTGCAAATGGTACACATATTTTTACAAATCCCAAGTATGAAATACAATATTTCATTGGTTTGGTATTTGTTTGATGGTCGCAGTGACCCAGGTGTCACACTATGCAAAGGATGGATCCAAGTTTGTAAGTATGCACTGGGGACATTCCTAAGGTGGCAGATTGGAATTGACTCTCTAAGAGTCTTTGGTATGATCTCTCCTTTTTTCAAATGACTTAGGTTTTCTAAGTTATATGACAATATCCTGACCAGGATATGTCTTGGGATACTTGTCAGGATATTCTCAGAATGTGTTCCCGTAATATTCCCAAGAATATTCAAACAAAACAGTTTTCGTAAGTAAAATTTGTGCACTAATAACAACAATGGTAAGGCCAAAAGAAAAGTTATATTATTAACATAGAAAAATTTTGTGCTTTTGGTTTCATCTCAAACCGAGATCCGTCCACCAAAAGCACAATTAGTCTTTAAACATATTTACCCAACAGTTGAAGGTTTCATCTCAAACCGAGACCCATCCACCTCCAACTGTTGTATTGTTCAAAAAGCATGCAGGAAATGTAAATTGTTCAGGTGCAGAAAAGTAAAGTACAGAAAAGTAAATTGTTTTGGGGATTACAAACCAACATTCAAATTTAAAAAGGTGGGCTCCGGCCTTGGCATGTATACCCATCATTGCCCACCTGAATGCCCTCACACAGTGGCATCCTCTCCAACCTTCTCTGCCTTTTCAGCTTCAGCATCCTGAGCAGCATCCTCATCAGCATCCTCTCCAGCATCCTTCTTATCTCCAGCCTTGTCAACCACCTCTGCTGACTTAGAGGATTCTCCGGCTTCAGCAGGAAGTGGCACAGCTTTGCCTCCAAGCTCCTTCAGCTTGGCCACCCAGGATTCAACCGGCCAGGATGGGCATACAAGGCCTGTCTCCTTGGCCTCATAGGCCATCTTGATGCGAGCTTGTAGCAGGGAGACGATAGCAGAGGCTTTGATTCCTTCCCGGAAAGAAACCATGGCCTGTTCGTGATCCATTTGGACAGTGGCAAGTTTGAGCTCAGCATCTTGGGTGACCTTCTTCAGCATGCCCTCGTAGTGCCGGGTCTTTGCTTCAGCAATGGCACCTTGGTCGGCAACGGTGCTTTCGAGCTGTTTGATCCTGGCTTCATGGAGTACAGTAGTACCACAGGCATCGTTGTACAGGTGGAGCAAATGCTGGAGGCCCTGCACATCAAGTTCAGGTATGAGTTAGAATATATTAACCAGGATATCCTATCAGGATATATGTGCAGGATATGTAGCAGGATATTACCTTGTTAAGGAAGGATGTCATTGGCTCTAAGGAGTCAGAAAAGCTGAGTTCATCATAGGAGAACCCTTCTGGACCTGGAGCACTGACTTCAGGACCTTTCCTTTTTTTTGCTGTGGAAGCACGAGTCCTCGGATTAGCCTTAGGAGCCGGGAGCGGCTTGGAGCTGGTGGATGCAGGGGTCTCTTTCTTGACCATGACTGGGGTAGGATAGCTGTTAAGTTCGTCTAGGTCTAGGTAGACAGGAACCTTGCTGGAGTCTGCATACAGGGAGTAAAATTTCTCCTAAGTATATCAAATAAAGACATGTGTGTACAGGATATTTTGCAGGATCCTTACCAGACATGTTTGCACTAGAAAGAGGACTTGGAGATGGTGGAGACGGGTTGAAACTTCTTTCAGCCTCTGGAAGGAGTCTGATGGCGTCAATCCTTTTCTTTGAATCAACAAGGGGAGGTGCAATTTTCCTGAAATCAGCTGCGTGCACAACAGAAAAAAGAAAAGTTAATCAGTTCAGGATATGGAACAGGATAAGAGGCAGGATCATCCTTAAACCCTAAATCCTACCCTTTTTCAACCATTTCACCGGATATTCCGTTCCACCAGGGATTGAGTCTCTTTTTACAAAGAAGAACTTAGATTGCCAATTATCCTCGTTCCTGGTGGCACGAAGTATCAGCGGGTCGCCGGAGGTGGAATAAAACAAAAATCTACATGATCCGTGGCATCTAAGCTAGTAAGCTAGGGGGAGATCATGAACAGAAAGATCAGGGATGTGGTTTTTCTTGATCTGGTCAAGAACGGAAAGAACACGCCAAAGCATCGGCATTGTTTGGCTAAAAGAGATTTTTGTAATGTTGAAGAATTCGGTGATAAAGTCTGGAAAGGGGAACTGTAACCCTAAGGTGAAGGGAAAGACACTAAAGCACAACCACTCATTGGAGACCATATCCGACCGGATTTCCGGGTCGAACGGCCGGAATACCGTTCCTTTCGGAAAGATACCGGAGGATTTGAGAGTCGACAAGTGGGCACTATCAAAAGAGCATATATCTTTCTCCGGTTCTTGGAGAAGATTCTGCTGGATGAATGTGGGAGCCGAATCACCAGAACTGGATCTTGTATGTCTTGGCATTTGATCGCCTGAATTTTTGACCGGAAAAGGAGGATGAAGATGAAGATTAGAGAGAGAATGTTTACCTTTTTCCTTATCGGTAGTGATTAAAAAAGAGATGGGGATGAGAAGATATAGGGTGCAATGAGTAAATATAGGCTGAGTAAGTTGGAAACGGTCACATCATGGGTCTTATCTCTTAATTGCCTCGATCTCTGTGAAAAATGTAACCGTTAGTGGCAGGATACTAAACGGTAACATTTTTGGGGACAATTGTTATGGGTGAAATTCTGAGCCCATATCCTGAGAAATATCTTGGGTTATATCTTGGTTATATGATATTTGTTCACATCCGGGATGCTGATTCAGGATATTGGTAACATCCTGAATGGTATCCTCAGGATCACTAACGGATTATGTGCAGGTACACGGGTTAGAAGCTACCAACGTTCACAAGGACTCATTCCACGGAAGACTCGGTCCAAGTCGTTCAAATAAAGACGTTGAAGCCGCATTACTCGGTCTACAACGTTTACAATGGAATATTCGGAGCATCCCATATTTATAGGAGTTTTCGTTTGTAATTCGTTACTATAAATAGGTGGGTATATCAGATCGAATAGGACATCACAAAAACACACACTACACTCTTACACTTGTTCTCTAGCAATTTTCACTTTCGCCCAAAAGCGTTGTAACACTTAGCGATCTGGTAAATATCCTGCACTGTATCCTGACGTTTAAAGCAATAAGAAGAACAAGGCAGCTGCGATTGTCAGCTCCCGAGGTTTTATGCCGGCGATCTAGATTGATCAAGGGCTTTCCTCGTATATCTCGTGTCACCCCCTTTACTTTTTGCTCATTGTTTGTTCGTAGATACAACTCAATATCCTGAGCCGTATCCTGAATACTGTTTTTCCAAACAACTTAACCAGCATATTTTCAACACACTCTTCAGCACACTACCTCACTTAACTAATTTGATCACTTAATTGCTTCGGTAATTTTTGACCAAAACACTAGCTTACGCTTTAACTTTAGGATAAGAATGATGGTTTATATTGATTTTTATGCCAAATGAAGCTTATCTCTGGAGTGAAAGTTAATATGAAATAAAATCGTAACATACCATCCTAATTCGAAAAGGCGAGCTATAAAAACTTTATTGATCTCCAAGATAAGCTCCACTAGAATATATGTGGGCTTTTCCACCATCCAAGATAAGCTTCATCAGCTATTAGAGCTTTATCTTATCTTCTTTTGTTAGTTTATGCAAGCTTTGCCACCAAATTAGGTGGTGGATTTGGTCAGAAGGTAATTACCACTTGCTCATCAGATGATGACCCAAATTAGGTGGTGGATTTGGTCAGAAGGGCATTACCACTTGCTCACCAGATGATGACCCAAGGAGGGAGGGCATTACCCCTTGCTCAGAGTCTGTTGTTAAAAGAACTTGACTTTTCGGTTGATATATTTTGGGGTTACTTATAGTATGCAAGAAGTAAATTGAGTTATAAAATGTCAATTTTTATGTTACACAATGTATTTAGAGCTTACTTAAACATACTTTGTAACCTTTCGTACTTTTAGACATCGCCTAGGTCGTGAGTTGAAAGGGACACCACTTGCTTATATGTATATACTTACTCTATTTTAAACAATATGGTGGATTAACTTGTTTATTTACGACCTAACCTGAACATGACTTTTTTTTTAAACATGTTAGGCAGGCGAGCCAACCCTTAAGGGTCCGGGCACAATTAGTTTAGACTCAACCCAAAGAAACCACTTCTGATATAATTAAGATATCGCCTAATAAGAATGGTTAAAGTCATTGTAGATGTTGGCCAGATTTTCATGGCTCAGCAAAAAAGGGACCCCACTATTTTGTTTTGGTTCTTCAATACACGATTGTCGCAAGTCAACACTTGCATAAGAAAATTTTAATTTTAGAATTTTGTCGTATATACCTTTGAAGGTTAAATATAGATAAGAAATTACAGGCGGATTGGTTTGATTAGTTTTGAGCTTATGGTTGTGCTTTTGTTGGCTTAGCGCAGTTGGGTTTGTTTACATTCTTTTAAAACTCTTTAAATCCCCATGACCGATTTTGAAGTACCTTAACCGAAAATTTAGATTTTAGTTATAACCCAACTGAACTGAACATTCTCATGCACACCCTTAGAATTACCAACAAGTGTTGTGTTTTCCTTTGCATCGTGAATTTGGTTTTGGTTATGGCTCAAAACCGAACCGCCCTGTACATAGCTCTAAACTCACCAACCTAAGTGATATGTTTCCCGCCGCATCGCTCGGGTAAACGACTAGTATATATATATATATATATAATCACGCTAAAATGAGAACCACCTCGAGTTGTAAGAACCGTGAGAACTACACCGTACGGGGCGAGGTGGACCAATTTTTTTTTTCACAAACGTAGATGCGTGTATTATAAACACATTTGTAAAAAAAAATTCAAAAAAAAAAAAGTTTTTGAGCACCACAAGTGTGTGTTTACGGGTACCGTAAATTTTCCGGTAGGATTTACGGTACCCGTAAACATAAACTTGTGGTCCTCAAAACTACACAAACGACATTTTTTTTGAATTTTTTTTACAAATGTGTTTATAGTACACGCATCTACGTTTATGAAAAAAAATTTGGTCCACCTCGCCCCGTACGGTGTAGTTCTCACGGTTCTTACAACTCGAGGTCGTTCCCATTTTAGCGGGCCCCTATATATATATATATATATATAGGGATGAGTTCATTTCAGAACTCTAAATAACTACAGAACTTTCAGAACTCCTAATAAACAATCATTTTATATATAAAATTTTGTATTTAGGATCTTTTTATCATCTATTATAAGTATTTCTTTGATTACATACATGTTAAAAGTAGTTCACATATGTTTAATTGCCAAAATTATATATATGTGTCATAACTAATTACATATATGTAAAAACTAGTTTACATATGTGTAATTATAAAATTACATATAAAAAATGATAAAATTACTCTTAACATGTATGTAATCGTAAAAATACACATAATAAATGATAAAATTATCCTAAACATAAAAATATGTAAATAAAAAGATTGTTTATTAGGAGTTCTGCGAGTTCTGTAAATATTTATGGTTCTGAAATGATCCTGGCCCTATATATATATATATATATATATATATATATGGGATCATGAGAAAACTAGAAAACTAACTAAAAACCACTAAAAAGGAGGGGGAGACTTTTAATGAAGGGGGGGGGGGGGACTTTTAATGAAAGAGGGGTAAAATTGGAAAAATATATATAACTTTTCAAACATTTCCCACTTCTCCATACAAATTTTTGTATCTTTCATTCAAGTATATTCGAGCATATTTTTTATGACATAAAAAAAGATTTATGGTGTCGTCTTGTTTTCAATACTAATATTATAGTAGTGCACATGTGCAATATAACATGTACTACAATTGCATTACATGCTTAAAATTAGCTTTTTGAATCTTGTTTAGCTTTTAGGGTTAGTTTTTTTGAAGGTTTAGGATTAGGATTAGGTTTTTGGGTGTGGGGGGGGGGGGGGGGAGGGGATTTAGGTTTTTGGGGGGTGGGGGTGGGGGGGGGTTTAGGTTTTTTTCGGGTTTATGTTTAGGGTTTAGTTTTAGGTTTTCGGGAGGGTGGGGGGGGGGGGGTTTAGGTTTTTTTTGGGGGGGGGGGGGGTGGGGGGTGGGTTAAGTGGTTTAAGCTTTATGTATTAGTGCAAATGTGCAGTACAACAAAAAAAAAATTTTAATTTTTTTCCATACATAAAAAGTAGCGATTTTTCTAAAAAAAATTGTAAAAAAAAAAAAAAAAATTTGGTATGTTTTTAGGTTTTTTTAGGCTTTTTGGTTAGTTTTTTGGTTTTCTCATTTAAACTAGTTTTCTCATGATCCATCCCATATATATATATATATATATATATGAAAAGAGTAAAAGTCTCAATGTTCGACGATTTTGATCAATCTGTTTATGTGATTCAGTGATTGTTTGTAGTAGATTTTATTTTGTGATAATTAATACCTAATAAATGTTTCCAATTTAGATGGACAACGAAGTAAATCAGGAAAACCCAAATAATGAGAATAACGGAAACCAAATAGATAACAGTGTCATCCAACATATAGTAGCACAAGGAATTATAGATGCTATGCCTTATATTATCAAGACTGTTAAAGAAGCAGAAAATGATAAATCTGCAAATGGAAGTAAACGCCAACACACTTAACCAAGTCACAGTGTGAAAGATAATAACAGACCTTTAATCCAAGCTCCAATTCCTAAAAGAAGAAGAACCGTCTCTTACGATTGTTCTTATAAAGAATTCTTGGCCTGCAAACCAATAGAATTCTCAGGCAATGAAGGAGCTATTTCAGCTTTGCGTTGGATAGAAAAGACAGAAGCAGTCATAAAAATAAGTAAATGTGCAGATGAAGATATGATTATGTTTGCTTCTAATCTTTTCAAAAAATGTAGCCTTAAAATGGTGGAATACTATTCTCCAGTCTACGGGAAGTGACAGAGTTTATAGAATAGAGTGGACTAATTTTAAAGAAATAGTCGAAAGAAAATTATGTCCTCCTCATGAAAAGGAACAAATCGACAATAAGTTCCTAAATCATAAAATGACTGGAATAGACTGCAAAGGTTACACTACCATATTCTTTGAATATGCTAGAATTGTGCCAACCATAGCCTCACCTGAGCCAGTGTTAATCTCCCGCTACGTATGGGGATTAATTAGTGAGATTAGACACGTAGTCAAGGCAGCTAGGCCGCAAACCATAAAAGAAGCAGTAGAATTAGCCAACACTCTGACTGATGAATTGGTACGCACACAAGAGGAAAACCAGAGAAAGAACCTAGCTCAAAGGCTTACCCAGGAATTTCGCTACGGTAATTCCAACAGTGGAAAAGGAACATGTTCTTCTTCTGCACCTTATTGCAAGACTTGTAAAAAGAAGCATTATGGGAGATATGCAAATTATTGTAATTTTTCCAAAAAGCCTGAACATAAGGAAGAAGAATATCGATCAAAACCTAGCAATAGGCTATGCTTCAATTGTGGAGAAACTGGGCACATTAAACCGAACTATCCGAAACTAGCTCTAGCAGCAACCAGTAAAGCTAAGACAGCTGAAGGACCCAAGAAGAATGCCAAAGCATTCGTTCTGACAGCTGAAGAAGCCAAGATGATTCCGGATGTGATTGCCGGTACGTTTCTAGTTAATGATACTTTTGAACCATCATTTCTTTGCTAACCTTTACCCAATGAATCTAGCTGGATTCGATATTGTATTAGGAATGGATTGGTTGGTAGCCATTCATGCCAGTATTTTATGTGATCAAAAGTCAGTGCAAGTAAGTACACCAAGTGGTAAAAAGATCACAATCAAAGGAGATAAGCCCACCAGGTCGACAAAATTCATCTCTATGATGAAAGCTACAAGTTATGAAAGGAAAGGAGAAATAGTGTATATGATTTCCATAATCATTAACACTAAGGGAAAAGAATTAAAAAATATTCTTGTAATATCTAAATTCTCATATGTTTTTCCAAAAGAGTTACCTGGATTACCGCCTGATAGAGAGGTTGAATCTAGAATTCACCTAATACCTGACGGGTGGTCCATGGGACAACCCTTAAGTGTGATAAAAGTTGAGTTAATCCCTCATTTAATCATGTAATTGTCTTGAATTAGATAACTACAGTTGCTTTTGTTTCAGGTGCGTTTGGAGCTTAAAATGAGGGAAAACGCTGCTTTGGATGGAATGGAGTGGAACGGGATTCACTAGGATGGAAAGAAGAAACAAGGAAGAGCATTCAGGGCACCGTCACCAAGAATCATACGAAGCAAGTGAAAATAATAAACCAAATTAAAGCATGCATATACATCAAATCAATAGACCAAACCTTTTACTTAACACAATCAATCCATACAATTCATGCAAATAACGAAAAAGGTAAATACTTTATTCAATCCATTAATCAAAGTCTAGGTGGCTTAAATGTTTAGCCGAGCATGTTAATAAATGAAAACAACGTAAAGACAATCCAACAAGAATTCATTGTAACGAGTTTCGAAAGGAAAATAAAAAAACAAAGAACTAGAAAACCCGTGTAGTCTTCAATCCTTAGTCCCGAACGCGTACCAATGATTCCAAAGCTTCAAAATCTCCAAAATTGCTCTCCGAATGCTCCAAAGTTTGTCTAAGATGCTCTCCAATCGTAATTAGGGTTTAGATAATGATTTCTTGAGTTTATATAGTAAACCCTAATAATTAACGAAGATTTTCCGTCAAATACCCCCGTCGCGTCACGCAACGGGTAAGACCCTTCAAGGTCGCGTGGCGCGACATCAACAAAAAGCAGAAATTATTATTTTTATGGTGGCGGCACGCCACAGCAAACCCTGATCATGGTCGCGTAGCGCGACAACACAAAATGGACAGACTTTCACGTTTCTTGATCAGCTTCAGCTCTCTAAAACTCCAAAATAATTCTAACTCTTTTCCAACTTGTTCTGGGACTTGGTGTTTCAGCATTTTGGCTCGTTTCTACTCCATTTTCAGCAACATTTAGTACCAAGACCTGCAAAACTCGAATTTATCAATAGTATGCACATTCTAACGCAAACTAAACTAAATATAACGCAAAACTATACAAACTGTACACGAATAAAGGATGTATTTTGCAATACATCAAATATCCCCACACTTACTCTTTTTTCATCCTCGAAAAAGAATTATGCAACAGAATCAGATATGAATAGTCACTCGGGTCAAAAGTATATTTAAATTTTATTAAAACCATAGCTTGCGTTAGCCGTGATTGCGAATATACTTGTCCCTTTAAACCCAAATCCGGTCCTAAGCCCTTATCATGTGAATTTAATTTAGGTGTGGTCAATCTACCTAGGGCCTCACGCTAGAATCTACGGTCCACCTACTCCCGCCTCAAGCTTATAGAACTAAAGGAACGATCACTGGATCAATTCCTAACCATCTTATATCAAAACCAAGAGAATTTGGAATCAATATTTTCTTTTTCAGCATTCTTTCCTTTTTTTTTCTATGAGCGTAGACATTGCTTTCCCTAACCAAGAGGCAATCCGGCTGTACAGTCGCTATCCCCAACTCGGATTACTTAGGCTTCGGTACTTTTTCTTTTCTTTGCAAGTTCGATTTCACACATTCTAGAGGTAATCCGGTTGTAAAGTCACTATCCCCAACCCAGACTGCATAGAACTGTGCTAATTTCATTCAGTTTCTAGCTCATTTTTTTCTATTTTTTTTTCTGATAAAAAATTTCTAACGGTTTTAACTTATAACGGTGCTCCTTATACTCTTATAGGCGGTTTGAATTTCCCATATTTCCCAGGTGAAAACCCACTAGTAAACCGACAATTAAGGTAGTATTAACTCAAAGGGACCTAAAACCAAACACGGGCCTATCCACACATCCCTAACTAGACACAAGCTCTATTTATTTTATTCTCTTATTATTATTATTCGAACCCGAGCAAAAATTCATCTTTTCTATCATTTTCCATATTATTTTGCAAACTCCTTTATTCAAAAGACATTTTTCTGATTTTTCAATTTTTTTTTGTGTTTTTCATATTTATGACTCGATTATTTACATGTATCCCATCCCCACACTTAGAGATTGCATTGTCCCTAATGCAAGAGCGGAAATACGACTCAACACTACCTAAAAATAACTACTAAACAACCTAAATATAAAGACTGCAAACGAAATAAATAAATACAACAACAAAAAGGGAAACGACTTAGCTGAATATGTGAAACTATCAAAGTGCCAGTCATTTCCACATAAGCCCTCCAATTTGAAACGCGCTCAACAAACAACTCCTATTCTCGGACACACGAACGAAAGCGGCTAAACATCAACCTATCAATCAACATCACAAACTACCCAAAATATCATAATATATATCATCAAAAGTTATCAGTTCAAACACAAACCAACCCATCCTTCCCAACCAACCTGTTCAAAGTATATCAGTATAAGTACAGACCAACAAGCGAGGATCAAAAAAAGCATAAAAGAAAAATCAAACAAAAGATATAGTCAGCTGCTGCTTCTGCATCCTCATCCCCACACTAATCCTCGTCATGCTCACTGGCAGACTCCTCGCTGCCCTCCTGTCCACCTGCACCAGAACTGCCCTCTCCAAATACACAAAATGGGAGAACCGGATCAAACTTCTCAGCAGCACCAGCCGAGCCACCCTACTGCCTCAGCTGGAAGAAGTCTGGAATCCCCATGCTATGCCTGCTCATCATGTAACGAAGGGCACCCTCCTGCCTCTCCTGACCCGCCATAATAAGATGCTCGAGCCTGTCGAATCTCTGCTCCACATAGCCAGAGAACGACTCCAAAGTAAGAGGCACAGGTGGAGGCTGCCTACGGGGGTACTGAGGTGCGGGCCGCTCGTGTCGCTATGGTGGCCTCTGTCGGTGTGTCGGATCAAACTGAAGCATCACATCCTCAGCTGGATGTCCCTCTGGCGGCTGCACCTGCGGGCCTTCCCTAATCAGCTCCCAGCTGTAGGGCTCAGTCCACGACACTATCCCTGCCTGCTGTAGCTCCTTAATCCCAAATGTCATCGTCTTGGGCCCCTCATGTAGGAACTGGGGGACATACTTGTCAAACACCCCCAAGTTCTGTGCAATCCGAGTAATATAAGGGGCCATAGCCAAGCCAGCCCGATGACAACCTCTACGACCTCTACTAAACGAATCTGCTAAGACCGTAGCCAGATTCATCTCCCTGTTCTCCACTCGACACATCAAAACAAACAACTCAATCCACTTCGCCTTGTTCTCCCCAGATTTCCGACCCACCAGCGTAGTAGACAAAATCTTCAAAATATACCTATAAACTTGGTTACGAACAGAAGTAATCAGGTTCGTAACCGTGAATGGGTGGTCGGAAATCGTCTGCCAGAAATTCCGCAGCTCAGCTAAACCAACACTGTGATCCCTAACAATCGAATAAGCACCCCTCAAACTAGTCACAAATCCCGGCTGTCTCACCTCCTCCTCAGTATAAAATCCTGACACGATGGCAAACCTCTCCATATTCATCTCAAAAACCTGCCTACCCAAACTGAAAGACACAGCTGTGTCCTGATCAAACTTCCCTTCCTTGTGTCTCCACGTGCTGTGGAACTCCAACACCAACTCCTCATACTGAGGCTGTGTACACTCCAATGCATCAGTCATCTTTGGATCCAAGAGGTCTGCAATTACCTTCCTCGAACCTGTCTCCCCAAACCAGGTCTAGTCTATCACCCTATGTTGAAGCAAATCAGTATCCTTCAATTTATCATACTTATTCCACTCAGATGTACCCGGCTTGAATTTCAGTATCGGGTGGTTGGCTCTACTACATTTCTTGTCCGGAATAAACTCATACATTTGATATTGGATCTTTCTCAGTTTTGGATCGTCAGCAGCTATCTGAATAATCTGGATCTCCTGAGGAATCGGATCAATCGGGTCCTGTTGTGGTACAGTCTGACCCGCGGCCCTCTTCCGGGCCCTACCGCTGCGTGAACTACTAGCCATGTCTGCAAAACAGATATTAAACAAGACAAAACAAGCAAACAATCAGTAATAACAAACTAATTTTGGTATTTTTAATTTTTTTTGAAATTTTTATATTTTTTTTTGGACTTTTATAAAAACTGTTTTTTCTAAAACTAAGAATAGCCGTATAGCATTTCATTCGCGGCTAATTCTGAAACAAAAGGGTTACCTTTTTACAAATGCTAAGTGATAGGTAAACTCGCCCGAATGGAGATTGAGTACGGGCGAGCCTAAATCACTTGTACGTGCAAGTAATCCCAAGAAACAACTAAATACGACTCAAACTATACTAAAACTTGACTAAAACGACACAAAGACACTAAACTGGACTCAATGTACACTACTCCCCTCGGCACTTTAATTGTCCGCAATTAAATCGGGTGCCTAACCAAGACATTGAAGTCCAACCTCGCTTAAATTTTGTTGATTTTTAGTTTTAAAACCAAAATTTTAGCGATTGAAAAAGTCCGCCTAGTTAAAGGAGGGTTTCCCGTTTGCAAAAATTTTGTTTCATATGCAAGATTGGAACTTTATGTGTCAATATCCCACACCAAACACTAAATTCAACAATATCAACTCCCATATCCAACCAGACAAACATCTATACCCCGAAACCAAACACAAACCAATACCAAAATTGAGTGTAAACCACATTAAAGTTGAACACTTTAGTATGCGTTAGTGAAACGGTTCAAAACAATGAATAAATCTGATTTTTAGCTCAAATATTCACCCAACCGAATCCCCACACTTAATTTTTGCAAGCCCGAGCCTAAGATATGATAAACATAGCACGCATACCCTAAACCGAGCCATCCGCAACCTGCAAATATTGACATACCCAAACCAATCCCATGCCGTAACCTCTTTTTTCCGAAAACATGAAGTTAACACATACCAATGGCTGTCGTCACCTAACTTGACTCGTCACTGGGCCGAAAAATTGACCAGACACATGACACAACTGACTCAACAAGACTCGACACTCATGACTCGACTCGACTGATCTACAACTGAACCGACAAGAACAAGACTGACTCAACATACTACGGACTCACACAATGCTCTAATCAACACATATAAGAGAATAATGCATAGAAACGTACCTGAATCGCTGAAATTCGGAAGAAAAAGGAATGATTTTTTGTGAACTTGTGGGTAGCCTGAGAAAGAGAATCAGTGGTTTTAAGGAGATGATGTTCGGTGGGTTTTGTTCAGCGGCCGATTTCGGTCACAAAGGTGGTTTCATGGTGAGATGTGGGGGTGTGACGGTGGAGATATGGTGGTTATAGTGGTGTTCGGCGGTAGGGTTTAGGAGAAAGGGGTTTGGTGACATTTGGGATGAAAGCTTTAAAGATAGGCTTTTAAACGACATTTAGTGTTGTTTCGTGCCGCCAGGATAATGTATGGAAGCTGTGGCGTATCGCCACAGCACGGTTCAGGATGACAGGTTCAGGTGAGGGGTCGCGTGGCGTGACTGGTGGGCTCAGAGGTGGTAGCGTAGCGCCACAGGGGGGTTCACAAGTGGTTTTATGGACCTAGGGGTGGCGTAGCTCCACCAGGGTGTTATGTTAGTGTGGCGCGACGCGAGGGCAGGTTTTGGACAGAAAGGTGCGTAAAAATTCCAGTTTGTTGCCTTAGAAAATTTTCCAAGTGTTACCAAACCTTCCCCAAACCATCCTAAATTTTTTCTAAGTATTGGGACTTACTTGGAATGTCGTTTTCTTCGCAAATTCAGCTCCTCAATGGTATGATTCCTGCAAAATTACTCAAACACACAAAACAAAGACACGAAAAACTACGAGAAATACGAAAATTAACGAAATTACAATACGGTACATACTCTACACTTGGGATTTCATCCCAAAACACTAATTGGTGGCTTTGGATGGGATTTCGAGAGGAGTTTCCTCCATCTCGGTCTTGTCTATTGCCCCTCTAATGTAGTGCTTCATCCGATGGCCATTCACCTTCCAACTTCGGCCATCTGACTCATCCATAATCTCCACTGCTCCGTACGAAAACAGTAGTGAACCATATAAGGTCCCGACCACTTCGACTTCAACTTTCCCGCAAACAATTTCAATCTTAAGTTGTAGAGAAGTACTCTACCCCCTTACTAAATTCCTTAACCTTTCTCAACTTCCTATCATGTGAAGCTTTCGTCTTCTCCTTGATTCCCAACAATCGAGTATAAGCCGCATCCCTAAGCTCCTCAAGCTCATGGATTTGAAAGAACCGCTTCCTAGCGGCTTCGGTCATGTCAAGATTAACGATTTTTAACGCCCAAAGTGCTCGATGCTCCAGCTCTACGGGAAGGTAACAAGCTTTTCCATAGACGATCATAAATGGTGTAGTTCCTAAAGGCGTCTTGTAGGTGGTTCGAAATGCCCACAATGCATCGTCTAGCTTGTCGGACCAATCCTTCCTATTCTTACCAACTGTCTTCTCTAAGATACGTTTGATACCACGATTTGCATTCTCCACTTGACCACTTGTCTGTGGATGATATGCGGTAGACAAACGATGAGTAACTCCGTAGCGTGCAAGCAATTTCTCCATCAATGCATTGCAAAAGTGAGTGCCACGATCACTAATTAAGGCTTTAGGAGTCCCGAATCGGGAAAAGAGCTTCTTAAGGAATTTGAAGACTACTCGGGCTTCATTTGTGGGAAGAGCTTGAGCTTAAACCCATTTAGACACATAGTCAATTGCCACGAGTATGTAACGATTCCCTTTGGAGATGAGAAAGGATCCCATGAAATCAATGCCCCAAACATAAAAAACCTCTAACACTTGGATCGGGTTTTGAGGCATCTCATCTTTGGCTGAAATGTTTCCGGTTCGTTGACACGCATCACATGTCTTCACGAACTCTACGGCATCTCGAAGTACGCTAGGCCAATAAAAGCCACAATCAAACACCTTTTGAGCGGTGGCATATGGACCATGATGTCCTCCCGCGAGACCTTCATGCACATGTTTGATTATGTTCCAACCCTCCTCTCTCGATACGCCCCATCTAAGTATCCTATCCCCTCCAATTCTAAAGAGAAAAGGATCATCCCACACATACTTTCTCAACTCACTAATGAATTTCCTCTTTTATTGTGTAGTCATTCCTCTCACAATATTGCCACTAGAAAGATAATTTGCTAAGTCACAAAACCAAGGCAATCCCTCTTTCTTGGCCTCTACAAACTCAATAAACTCGTGAGGGAATGTGTCTCCAATCTCCTCCTCACGAATCTCTTCTCTCTTAGGGTCCTCTAGACCTGATAGATGATCGGCCGCAACATTTTCGGCCCCTCTTTTGTCTCTAATCTCTATATCAAACTCACTAAGCAAAAGAATCCACCGAATGAGTCAGGGTTTAGCGTCTTTCTTTTGAAAAAGAAAACGCAACGCGGAGTGGTCGGTAAAAACTATTGTCTTGGAGAGAACGAGGTATGAGCGGAATTTGTCGAAAGCAAATACTACGGCTAAGAGTTCTTTCTCCGTGGTGGTGTAGTTCTCTTGAGCATCATTTAGCGTTTTGCTCGCGTAGTATATGGGATGGAAGTGCTTATCCTTTCTTTGTCCTAATACCGCTCCAATGGCATAGTCACTCGCATCGCACATGAGCTCAAACGGTAAACTCCAATCGGGCGAGATAAGAATAGGTGCACTCACAAGCTGTTCCTTCAAGAAGTTGAAGGCTTTAAGACACTCACCGTCAAAGACGAATGGAACATCTTTCTCTAGCAAACGGGTCATGGGGTGAGTAATTTTTGAGAAATCCCTAATAAAGCGTCTATAGAAGCCCGCATGCCTAAAAATCTCCTAACCGACTTCACACTAGTGGGTGGAGGTAACCTACTAATGGTATCTATTTTCGCACAATCTACCTCCATACCATCCCTAGAAATCTTAAGCCCTAACACAATACCTTCCGTCACCATGAAGTGACACTTCTCCCAGTTTAGCATAAGCTTCGTCTCAACGCACAACTTCAACATCCTCTCGAGATTCTTCAAACAGGCATCAAAGGAGTTACCATATACTGAAAAATCATCCATGAAAACCTCCATGGAACTCTCAATCATATCCTGAAATATGGCAACCATGAACTGCTGAAAAGTAGCTGGAGCGTTGGACAACCCAAATGGCATGCGTCGGTACGCATAGGTGCCATAGGGGCATGTGAAAGTGGTCTTATCATGATCCTCTGGTGCTATGGGGATCTGGAAGTACCCGAAAAAGCCATCGAGAAAACAATAGAATTTTGACCCGTGAGAAGCTCCAACATTTGATCGATGAAGGGCAATGGGAAGTGGTCTTTTTGGGTGGCATCATTCAACTTTCGGTAGTATATGCACACACGCCACCCGATGACCGTACGAGAAGGGATAAGCTCATTCTTTGCGTTCATGACAATAGCCATCGCTCCCTTCTTAGGGACAACCTGAGTAGGACTAACCCAAGGCGAATCAGAGATGGGATATACCATCCCGACATTTAGGAGTTTAAGAACCTCCTTCTTCAGTACATCTTGCATATTGGGGTTGAGCCGCCTTTGAGGTTGCACCACCAGTTTGAAATCATCCTCTATTTGTATCCGGTGGGTGCAATAGGAAAGGCTTATGTCACACCCCGACCACGAAAAACAACGAATCGTGGCGGAAACGTCGGGGAGTGTTGTAACAGAATCATTGTTTCATAACACATGGATTGAAGTTTTGTTTTATTGAATTAAAAGTATTACATTACATTGAAATTAGAAACAAAATATGAACAAGTAGACTTTTATTGGTATTAAGTCACTAAGGCCTCGTCCGTTCCTATGTGAGCATACATCAATATCATCATCAAACATCACAAACTATGGTACCTGAAACACATGTGAAAATACGTCAGCATAAAAATGCCGGCGAGTACATAGGTTTTATGTGAGTGTCCGATTCATGGCTCGTTTATGTTTTGAAAATATAACTTAAACACCTTTGTAAATTGATAATTAGAAAACCAAGTTTTGTAAAATGTTTGTAATGTAAATTGAAATAACTAAGTCAAAACCGATTTGTTTTATAAAACCTCGATACCATGAATCTTAACTCCAAAACATTTGTTTAAGTAAACTCAAAGCGTAAATTGTTTTTATAGTAAAACTCGAATGTTTTATATTGTTAGAAAAACCTCGTAATATAACTTTTTTTGATAACCTTGCCCAAGTGATCTAGATAATGCAACGATATATAATGTGTTAAAAGCACTTATATATAGGAAGTACCAGCGGCGTATCCACCATGATTTTAACACATTACACCCGCCCCGTTACCTAATCACTTCCCTAACCCAACGGTTCAAACAGTATCAAACGGTTCACATAAATCAAACAGTTACAAAGGTTCACACAAATCAAACGGTTCACACAAATCAAACGGTTACAAACGGTTCACACAATTCAAACGGTTACAAACGTTTCACACAAATCAAACGGTTATAAATGGTTCACACAATTCAAACGGTTACAAATGGTTCACAACAATCAAACGGTTACAAACGGTTCAAAATGTAAAACAATGTGTCCATATGCGGGATGAACATATGCGACAAAATGTAATTATGAAAATCAATGTGCTAGCATGCTAAGTGAACATACATAGCAAAACATAATGAAATCATGTACTATAGGTGTACTATTAAACATAACAAGCATATGATATAAAAACATGAAAAGCACGAAAGTAACAAGTAGGCACATGTGTTTCACCCCAAAACATTTGAAAACAGTAAAAGAGGGGTCTATGTACTCACTTGAAGATGCTTAGAAGTCTTGACTAACAACCAAGCAATGCTAGAGGGATCACGGAAATCAAACGGCACCTAATATAGGTAACTATGTCAATAAATGGACCTAAATCGGAGGATCGGATAAAATGAGGTTTCGTAAACCAAATGAGTGTAGGGACTCATGTAATATGGTTTAACAAATCCTACATTCTAAAACGAAACCTATCCTAAGTGCTTTCGACCCGTTAAAACTCATTAAGTTAGCTTTCGCTACTTTAACGCGTCGTTCGCGTAAAACGCGTTCGGAACGCCTAACTAGTCCTATGACAAGTATTATATGCCTAAACATGTCTAAATATGTTGCATAATCAGTTAAATGAGAAAAGTTTAAGTTACATATGCTTAAAATCCAATTATGCATGAAAATGGCATTTTGGTCATTTTCCTAAGGCATATAAACTACTTATCATACAACTACTTAAACTATGTGACCATAAGGTATAATCTCGGAAGGATATTCCCTATACAACTATGGTCACTAAACATGATTGGTCGGATCTTAATGATCGACCAAACGGGTCGGGTTTGAAAGTCTAAGCGGTTGTTTAGACCGCTTATCTTACGACCCTACACAAGCACTAATCTAAAAGTGACGAGTTAAACATGTTAAAACATGTTTAACGAAGTTTGAAAACAAGTTTGGTATCAAAACAAACGGTTTTGATACCCATAAATAGTTTGGTTGCAAAATATGCATAAATACGCATTTTGACCGAAACTATGACTCGTCACTACACCTAATCAACGTGGTAATCAGTAGGTATAGTCACAAGTGACTATGACCATCGTGATTACACTCACGTGGCGAAGTTCAAACGAACTTCGTATTGACCAAAGACTAGTTAAAGCATAAAGTCAAACACTATTTGACTTTCACGCTTAGAAAGCAATAAAAGCATGAAAGAATACTCACAAAAGGTCCAAGCAATGGAGACTTGATCTAAAATACTCAGGTATGAAGCTAAGGCTTCAACTTAGAGCCATTTAGAGCAAGGTGTGAGCTGAATGAATGAGAAGTGATGGGTATTTATAAGATTTCCACAACCGTTAGGATCGTTCCTCGATAAACGAGCTTCAATCTTGGCCTTACACTTGGGCCCAAGGTTTAGAATACAATGGGTACTCAAATACCAGTCCATAGAATAAAAAATCAGGGGTTAAAAACCATTGGAATAGGTGGTATTGGCTAGATTCAATGTTTCTGCATTTCTTCTGATCTGGGCACTGCATACGGACCGCAAGGGGTCTCACATAAGGTCCGTAAGGGGCCTATCAGACCTGCACTTTCAGAAAATGACAATTTAGCCCCTGCATTTTGTTTCGTCGTTTTTTGGCACTTTTAACACCCTTCAAGCCCATTTCCAAGCTCCAAAATGATGTTAAATCATAGGGAACATGAAATATGCTCAAAAACATATCGGATGTCGGTTTGTTTGGTCGTACGGTTGCGTTGTTCGGTTAATTACGACGAAACACGAACGGACGCGAAAAATGATCCAAATCACGCGACAAATGGAATTTTATAATGCCAATCACTAAAATAAAATATTTTAATGATCACATAAATTTTTGGATGTCCGGATATATTCAGAACGTAAGATATGCGCGAAAATGCAAACTTATGCACTTTTTGACGCTTTTAGTCCCTATTGATCAACAAAGTTTATTTTTGCGCATCAAACACCTCAAAGCCTATTTCTAAGCTATGTAAAGGATATTTAGGGCATATTTAACTTATGATCAAGTTCCGGAATGTTCGTTACAGTACGAATCGGCATACTTTCGCAGTTTATCGAAATTAGTCCCTATAAGCGAATAAACTTGATTTCGGCTTACCAAACCATCTAAAACTTATTTCTAAGTTATGTAATGGTTATTTAAGGTATAAGCCTATGTCACTATTATGGAGTGTTTGTTGCATTAAAATGGTTATATTTACGCATCAGATCGCGTATAACCTTCCAGAAAGCGATTTAAAGCTCGAAATCAAACATGAATTGATATGTGCAAACGATACACATATTTATACAAATCCCAAGTATGAAATACAATATTTCATTGATTTGGTATTTGTTTGATGGTCGTAGAGGCACAGGTGTCACAACTTATGCCCTTGATGTCGGACAACCTCCAAGCAATGGCCTCTTTGTTGGCCTTCAACACCTCCAATAATCTCGACTTCTCTTCTTCCTCCAATAGTGATGAGATAATAGCGGGTAGCTCGGAACCCTCCCCTAGAAAAGCATACTCTAAATGAGATGGAGGTACTTTAAGCTCTAAGGGTGGGGGTTGGGTGCTGTCCTCATTAACGGCTAACAGTTCGGGAATTAAAGGAATTTCCTCTACTTCAACTTCATCTACCAACTTTAACTCTTCCTCTACCTTCTCTCCTACCACTAGGTCCGCACTGCTAATATACTCTAAATAATGATAAATGTATGAGATGAACGAATTCAAGAAGTAGACGGAATGGAAAGGTCCACTATAGTCATCCGAACCACTCGGGTGGTTCATGGAACAATCTATGTCAAAAGTAACTCTCTCCTCACCAACCCTAAGGGTGATTTTACCATCGTAAACGTCAATGAGTGCTTTAGCGGTACGCAAGAAAGGACGACCAAGGATAATGGGAACTCTCTCATCCGCTTCCATATCAAGAATTTTGAAATAGGCGGGAAACACAAATTTGTCGACCTTGACAAGCAAATTCTCTACTATGCCCCTCGGGTATTTAACGGATCGATCGGCTAAGGATAATGTCATTCGGGTAGGTGAAAGCTCTACTAGGTCTAGCTTCTCGTAGAGAGAAAAGGGCCTCAAATTGATGCTATCACCTAAGTCAGCTAAAGCTCTAGTGTTGGTGTTACTACCGAATAGACAAGGAATAGTAAAAATACCGGGATCGGTAAGCTTTTTGGGAAGCTTATTTAAAACAATAGCGGAACACCCTCCATTCAATGGGACATTAGATAACTCCCCTAACTTCTCTTTGTTCCTAAGAAGGTCTTTCAAGAATTTCGCATACTTAGGCATGGATTGAAGTGCCTCGATAAACGGTAGATTAATCTTCAATTGCTTGAAGATGTCCAAGAATTGCCCGTATTCCCTTGAATATTTTTGGTTCCTAAGACGTGAAGGAAACGGGATACGCGAAACGTCTATGGGAGGTTTCTCAACTTTCTTCTCAACTTGAGACTCACCGGGTTGTGCGGTACTTGCTGGGCTTAGCCTCGATTGCACTTTGCCGGGAGCCTCCATCTCGATCTCTTCGTCTACAATCTCCTCATCTTCCTCTTCTACTACTCTCTCCTCTACTCTCGGGTTCCCTACGGTTTTACCACTACGAGTGGTAATGGCTTTGGCATGGGCATTAGGGTTTGGTAGGGTGTTACCCACAAATTGACCGGGTAATCTCTCCTCTAGTTTCCTAGAGATCTCTCCTACGACTCTTTGAAGGTCTTGGAAAGAGGCTTGGTGGTTCTTAAGCATAAGGTCATGTTCACTAAGGGTCTTTTGGGTGGTTTGGTCCCTAACAACTAACTGGCTCATCATGGCCTCCATTCTTTCAAGACTACCCCTAGATCATAACTTGAACCCTGACCTGATGGAACCTGATTATTTTAACCCCCCTCTTTGACCTGTCCATTGAATCCCTTATTGAACTGCCCAATTGAACCCCCACCAAAGAATGAACCTTGATCCCTATTTGGATTTTGAGCTAATTGAAAACCAGGGGGGTTGCCATTGGACTGAAAGTTATTATTATTATTAAAGTTATTATTACGCCAACCCGACCCAAAATTATTACCAAACCCACTAGGTTGACCTCTACCTAGACCTCCCCCTACGAAATCAACTTGCTCCTCACCAGCTAGCAATGGACAAGCACTCGTATCGTGACCCCCTCGGCAAAACTCACACTTATCAACCTTTGCCTTGATCTTCTTAAGTTCCCTAGTCACGTTTTCTAATACAGCGGCTAAACTAGGGTCCATAGTGACATGGTTCACCCCACGGGCGGGTGCACTAGTAGTGGTTTTTGAATTACCACTTTGATACCGCTGATCAGCTCGCGACTGAAATTGGGATTGGGCAAATGCCTCGAACCGCTCTAAACACTCAGCAACAGTAAGAATACCCATCATATTAAAAGAGTTTATGGTCAAATAATTTTCTGTGTCTCCATTGAATAAAACAAGGCCCTTTAAATAGGCACCAGTACATCAGAAAAATAGGAAGAGATATACATGGCTAAGGAAAGGATATACAATACAATAAACTAATAATTATCACAAATCTATTCCTATAATAATGGAGACATTATTATTTGCTAAGACACCCCCGCAGTTTGAACGGGCGTCGGACAGACGTTCAAACTGGATCGAAAAGACTGAAACAATTGCCGCGAAATCCCCTTGGTAAAAATGTCTGCGTACTGTAATGATGATGGAACATGAAGCACTCGAATATGACCTACGCGAACCTTTTCCCTGACAAAGTGAATATCAATTTCGATGTGCTTAGTACGCTGATGTTGTACCGGATTATCTGAAAGGTAAACGGCTGAAACGTTTTCACAATACACTATAGACGCTTGTCGTAATGGGGTATGCAACTCAAGAAAAAGATTTCGAATCCAAGTGGCCTCGGCAACAGCATTTGCAACACCCCTGTATTCGGCCTCAGCACTAGATCTTGAAATGGTTGGTTGTCTCTTAGAGGACCAGGAGATTAAGTTATCACCAAGGAATACGCAATAACCACTAGTCGACCGGCGAGAATCCGGGAAGCCTCCCCAATCGGCATCAGAGTAGGCAACTAAAGATGTATTAGTCGAAGGGTGGATATGAAGACCGTAATCTGTGGTGCCCTGTAAATACCGAATGATACGCTTTAAGAAAGTAAAGTGCGGTTCTCGTGGATCATGCATGAAGAGACAAATCTGTTGAACCGCATAGGAAATGTCAGGACGCGTGAACGTGAGGTACTGCAATGCTCCAGCCAAGCTTCTGTAAAGTGTGGGATCATGAAAGGGAGCCCCATGAGTAGCACTTAGTTTGGCTGCCAAATCGACTGGAGTGACACATGGTTTACAGGTCGTCATGGCGGCACGAGCAATGATGTCCTTGGTGTATTGGGCCTGAGATAAGAAGAGACCCGTCTTACTGCGAGTGGCCGTGATGCCCAAAAAGTGATGCAGAGTACCCAAGTCGGTCATGGAAAACTCTTTGGAAAGCATGTCTATAAGCTGCCGAAGAAGAACTGAAGATGAGGCTGTAAGAACAATATCATCCACATACAGCAACAAGTAAGCCATGTCAGTCCCGGACTGATATATGAAAAGCGAATTGTCACATACACTGCTCTTAAATCCCTTTGATATAATAAAGTTTGCAAACCTTGTATACCACGCCCTGGGAGCTTGTTTAAGCCCGTATAGAGATTTTTTAAGACAACAAACAAAATCCGGATGCCGTTTATCCACGAAGCCGGGAGGTTGATGCATAAAGACAACCTCATTTAAATGCCCATGTAAAAAGGCATTTTTAACATCTAATTGATGTATAGGCCAAGACCGAGAGACTGCTAAGGACAAAACCGTACGAATGGTAGCCGGTTTAACAACCAGACTAAAAGTGTCTTCACAATCGACCCCCACTGTTTGAGATTTTCCGTTAACAACCAGCCTAGCTTTGTACTGTTCTAGGGAACCATCAGACTTAAACTTATGTCGAAATAACCACATGCATCGAATTATCGGTCTATCGACCGGTCTTGGAACCAACTCCCAAGTATCATTCACCTGTAAAGCAGAAAATTCGGTTTGCATCGCATGTAACCAATTAGGATCCGAGAAGGCTTTGGCATAGGTTGTTGGAACAGGTGAGATGGATGTGGAAAGAAGGGTTTGGGAAGTGGTGGGCGGATGTGTGTTGGCTTTTGAGCGGGTGACCATGGGGTGGGTGTTAGTTGGGGGGTTCGGGGCTGCAGTGGGTGCGGATGGTGTAACAGGAACCGAAGGCTGAGTATTGGCAGTGGGCTGCTGAGCTGTTTTGGCGCGACGGGAGTATGTAATGGGAAAAGGGATGGTACTTGGGTGGGGAGGAATGGCGGCTGTTGTGGTGGGGACCAAAGGCTGAGGAGAGGGATGACGAAAAACAAAAGGTTGAGGGATGGTATCATCTAAGAAGTTATAGGAGCTGGTAGAGGATGGGATTGTGTATGGAAAGGTGTTCTCGTCAAAAGTGACGTGACGAGAAATATGAACTCTACCAGTTGTGGGGTCAAAGCACCTGTAGCCTCGAAAATCCGGAGGATAGCCGAGGAATATGCAGCGAATCGAACGATGATGGAGTTTGTGTGGCTGCGTTGTAGATGTATTCGGGTAGCAGGCACAACCAAAAACTCTTAAATGGTCATAGGTGGGATGACGCAGGTACAAAGCAAATGTGGGGGTATAAAAGTTTAGACGTTTTGTCGGTAAAATGTTGTGTAAATAGGTGGCTGTATGAAGTGCTTCGACCCAGAACATCGGCGGTAAGTTGGCATGAATGAGTAAGGAGCGGATGATGTCGTTTAGGCGACGAATCATACGCACTGCTCGGCCGTTTTGAGACGAGGTTTGAGGGCATGAGAATCGGAACAGCAAACCATGTTGGTTAGCAAAGGTTTTAAAAGCATTATTATCGAATTCACCCCCGAGATCACATTGGAATGTTTTTATGTTCCGGTTAAATTGGGTAGCTATTAGGCTGTGGAATTTAATGAAGGTTGGTAAAGTTTCGGATTTATATTTTAAAGGATAAGCCCAAAGAAAGTGTGAGAAGTTATCAATGAGTACCATATAGTATTTATAGCCACTTTTACTTGTAATTGGTGATGTCCATAAGTCACAATGGATGATATCAAAAGGCGAAAAGGTAAAATAATTTGAAGCATAAAAAGGAAGTCGTTTACTATTAGATAATTGACAAGAATGACAAAAAGACTTGGTTTTATTACATGGAAAATTAAAATTACGACTAAGAATATCCAAAACTTGAGCACCAGGGTGGCCGAAACGCTCGTGCCAAGGTAAAGAAGTAGAGGTGATGAAATAAGCAGAGGGCGGAAGCTGAGGGGCGGTGAAAGGGTAGAGATCCCCGGTACTATTGTGGCGCGACAGAATCCGTCCAGTTGTTAGGTCCTTCAAAGAAAAACCAAACGGGTCAAATTCAACAGACAAATTATTATCGCGAGTAAAACGTCTAACTGAGATAAGGTTTTTAATAATTTTGGGGCTGTAAGGGATATCGGGTAGGATGTATGTACGGTCGAAAACGGTATGAAAACCTGTCCCGGATCCATATATTGGTAAACATTGACCGTTGCCTACCAAAATTTTACTACTAACAGGAGAAGATAAAGGTTGTTGAATCATACCCTGGTCCTGAGTAACATGTCGTTCAGCGCCTGTATCCATGAACTTTGTGGGGTCTGTTTGATTCAGATGCATAGCGGTAAAAGCAGCTTGGAGATCCGACGGGCACAAGGCATTGTACCCGGGCTGCTGATGGCCTGAATGTGCTGCGGTATGGGGCTGATTCGGATCAGGCTGCTGATACATGAAGTTTACCTGTGTGACAACTGGCACAAACCGGTAATTTCCGTACACTTTAATCATTATTTAATGATTGCAATTATGTGCTTAATTGTCAGCAATGTCTGAACACATGATTAAACAAGTGAATTCATGCATGTTGTATACTACAAAATATTGTTTTATGCATAATCGAGAGCGTTGCGTCAGTAATACTAGTAAACTCACCGGTAAGACACCTGTGTCAATGGAACTGCAGAAAGCAGTCAGACATTAGAATTGAGGCCTAGGTGTAGGTCCGACAACAAGAATGCGTTAAAACCCAAGAGTACATACAAGGGTTAATATATATACATTGCGAAAGCAAAAATAAGCACTAAAAAGCACCCGAAACGCACTTTAAGTGCAGAATTTATATAATTCAGCAACAAATCAGCATTTAGACATATAAATATTATGCAGAAATGTCGTTTTATTATCCAGAATACTTCCCCAAGTGTTGGGAATTGAAAGAGTACAAGAAAGGTACTTAAAAGACACTAAAAAGTGTAATTTAGCACTTTAACGAATCGGTATCTAACCGAACAACCGGATAATACCCGGAACACCAAAATAATGCTAGAAGCATTGTTTTTATTTTTCTAAGCTAGTTAGGGTCCCCGAACACCCTAACACACTATAGATTGCTTAACATACATGCACCCCTAAATACTTCATTTATTTACTAACTAGATTAGTAACTTGGAATTGAAATCAAACTAAGCCAACCCCCCCCCCCCCCCCAACCGGATTTGGACTAGTGGGACACCCCACTTGATTTTCTTGATTAAATTAGTGGATATGCATGGTACTTAAGGAACATGTAATCCAAAGGGTAATGGTTTGTTGGAGAACTTGTAGTTTATAACCCTTAGACCACCCACATTCTCACCATTCACCACCCAACTTCACAAAACTCCTCTCCTCCCTTCCTCTTGGCTACGGCCCAAACCATACACACCCACACATCCATTGCAAGCTTCATATCAAGCAATCTAAGGTAACTCCAAGGTGTAAGAAGCTAAGTTAGGAGGTGTGGAAGCAACGGAACTTGAAGGACCTTCACCAATTGCTTTTATCCACCTCATTTGCACTCTTGAACTTCCCTAGCCTTGTGCTAGTAGTAAGTGCTCTAAAACACCTTCTTGATCTTGTTTATGATGGTTAATAGATGATTTATGGGTTAAAAAGCAAGAACACACAAGAACATAACTAAAAGTCTTGAAAGAAAGATAAACTAGTTGGATAAAGAGTAGATATGTGTGTAAATCATGTGAATCTTGTATGATTGTTATTATTTGATGTTGTTGTTAGTAAAAACAAGATGGATCATCATCTAGACATACTAGTCCATGTTAGAAAGCATGAACTAGTAGGATGTAAAAGTTGTAAAGTTAAAAGATGATGGATCCATCCATTCATAAGACATGAACTTGTGTAAAAGTAAATTTTCTTGTAAAATAAGACTCTAAACATGTAGATCTAAAGATCTACAAGTGGTTTTTCGGAAGAACCAAGCAAAAATATTAGTTTTGTTAAAACCCGGATCTTATCCGAACTAAAAGCATTTTAGTACATAAACAAGTGTGTAGACACTTGTGTCACAAGAAAAATTTAACAAAGAAATATTTTTGCGAATCTCGACTAGAAGTTGTGAAACTTCATATTCTTTAAAAAATAAAGTTTTTAAGAAACTAAAATTATTTTTAAAGATGACAAGACTTACTAAATGTGCTAGTAAGTTACTACACATTTTTGTAAATATTCAAGTTCATGAAATGGAGAAATTAGTGATTATTGTTGATGATTGATGACGATTTAAAAGAAAATAAACACATGTTTTGAAAACATGGGAAACCTCCATTTTTAGGGGAAACTCTGTCAAAATTTTTATAAATTTTGACACTTAGAAAAATATAAGTTTTTGAGAAACTTATTCCCTAAAAATGTATTTAAGGGTATTACCAAGGTTTCCCTAATTTTTGGTGATAAGAAATGAGGATTTCTTCAAGAATAAAAATGGATATAAGTATGTATATTTTTGTGAGAAAAATATATATTATTTTATCACCAACTTTTGTGCTAAGTGTATAAAGTATGTGTTATACGTGCTAGTGTATTAAGACTTAAAAATACACTAAATACTCATGAGGAGTATAAACATAGAAATACACATACAACGTACAAGATACATAATTCGGGTGCAAAGTGCAAAACACGAGATACTTATATTAATTTTAGAGAAAATAATATAAGTAAGATACGTAGTTAAAAATATAGAATATTTTTAACACAATAATATATACAAAAGAGAGTGACTGTACTTGTGCGACGCAAGTCTAGTGACTAACGTTAAGAAAACGCGTATAGGTTACGACGTTAATTAAGCAAATCCGGTGAAGTTTACGACGCAAGGAAAAGCAAAGTTGTGAGTTCATGCTCCCCCTTTTCTTTAACTGTTTTCAGTTTTTATAACTTCGGGGGTGAAATACATGTACAAATGTACAATATTTATAATTGGTATGATATAAATATAAGAAGCACACTTGGTGAGAACGAGAATCAAGTGTGATGAAATATAAGAATACAAGAAGTACACTTGGTGAGAACGAGAACCAAGTGTGACGAAATATAAGATAATAAGAAACGCACTTGGTGAGGACGAGAACCAAGTAGGATGCGTTATGAGAAATGATAATAAGAAACGCGCTTGGTGAGGACGAGAACCAAGTAGGATGCGTTATGAGAATTGATAACAAGAAACGCGCTTGGTGAGGACGAGAACCAAGTAGGATGCGTTATGAGAAATAGTGTCACGAATAGGGTACAGAAGCACCATTAATCAACAATATACCTAGACCGCAGAACAAAATGTTAGATCTAACGGGTGCCTGGCAGCCACACTCTCGGTGAGGGCGAGAATCGAGTAGTGCTTTTGTGTCTCAGAATATACCAATTAAATGCCTTAGGTTTGGTGACTTCCTATGTCGTGTCACATGTTAATGGCTTTGCAACCCATTAACAATCCTGATATTTACAGAAATACTGTATTTATATAAAATTCATACCATACTAGAATTGATATATGACTTGAAGTACGTGGGGTACTCAAGAAGATTGATATATAACTTGAAGTACGTGGGGTACTCAAGAAGATTGATATATAACTTGAAGTACGTGGAGTACTCAAGAAAAACTTGATTTATTCACAACTATGTTTTTATACAAAGTATACAAACGTGAAATACAAAACTGCATGAATTCACACCAACATTATGTTGACGTTTTTCCAAAAACTCACATGTATTTCAGGTAACTAGGATGGATGTGCGCGCGGTCTTGCTTATGCTCGTGGATGTCGCTTGTGTTTAACTTTAAATAAAGTTGTAAACTTTTAAGACAATGTTTCAAGCTGTCTAGCGATGTAAACGCTAAACTTATGTTTTCAAATCATGGTATTTGATGTTATTTTACGAGCATGTAGCATGTTTACTCTTCGTATGCAATGAGAACCTTTCATGATCACACCTCGTGCTTCCGCCGCAGAAAGGGGTGTGACAACCTGCGGCTGTCCCTGCTGACCAGAAGAATTCCACGCAGGTTGAGTTGGATACGGGCATGGAGGTGTGTTCCACCATGCCCATTGTGGGTATCCGGCTGACTGAAAAGACCAGGGGCTGTTTGTTTGCTGCTGAAAACGGCCACCCCCACGTCCGCGACCACCGCGACCTCGGTAACCTTGCCCGCGACCCCGTCCCCGACCCCGTGTGTAGCCTGTGGGTGACGGATTAGGGTTGTTGGAAGGCTGAGACGGTGGCTGTGGATTGGAAGATGGTTGTTGTGAGGTTGGTGGCTGAGGGGTTACGAGAACCGATTGGGGGCTTTGGCGGGCAGCTTGGCGAATCAGTTCATCCTGCAACATGCTTCGAGCTAAATCCCAGTCAGCGTCCTGGGCATTGATAAGAGAAGCTGTTGTGTCAAATTCTGCGGGTAGGCCACGGACGAGTTGTAAGACGAGTCGAGACTCGGTCACGGGCTGATCAACATCCCCAAGTTGATTAGCGAGATCTTTCAGCTGTAGGCAGTAATCGTCTAAAGACGAACATGCTGATAACGTGAGGTTAACGAATTTGGTTTCCAGGGCAGCCGCTCGTGCTTTCTTGTTGCTCAAAAAAATCTTCTCAATCTTGACCCAAGCGGCGCGGGCTGTCATCTCGGTATCCAAGACGCGACCTAGTATATCATCTGAGATGGTGCTATAAATCCACTGCAACACAAGAGCATCAATTTCTTTCCAGGAGGCGTAGTCTTCATCAGTTTCAGCAGGCGGTTTGGTGCCATCGATGTGGCTGAGGACTTTATAAGCCACCGCATGCAGCTTAAATAGTTTAATCCAGGCAGAATACGTAACTTTGGTGCCATCAAGAGTGCGTACTTTGGTCTGGATATTGGTTACAGAATACGCTGGATGGAGGGTGGCTGTGGGTTTCTGGGATGGCTCTCCTTGATCGGATTTAGGCATGGCAGCGATCGGAAAAAAAAGAGAAGGGATCGGGAAAAAAAATCGCCGGCTAGGGTTTTAGGGTTTGAGAAGAAAATCAGAACCGTAGCTCTGATACCATAAAAGAGTTTATGGTCAAATAATTTTCTGTGTCTCCATTGAATAAAACAAGGCCCTTTAAATAGGCACCAGTACATCAGAAAAATAGGAAGAGATATACATGGCTAAGGAAAGGATATACAATACAATAAACTAATAATTATCACAAATCTATTCCTATAATAATGGAGACATTATTATTTGCTAAGACATATGACCCCCCACATTATTATCGAAACGATCACGAGTCTCTTGGGTGAGACCGTTATAGAACTTCTCACAAAGGGCCCAATTAGAAAGACCATGCTGGGAGCAACGAGCACAAAGGTTATGGAAACGCTCCCAAGAAAGGTAATAGGGCTTGTCGGGCTCCATGCAGAAAGAGTGAATTTGATCGCGAAGACGTAAGGCCTTCGCGGGTGTAAAGTATTTGTTCAGAAAAGCTTGACGGAGGCCCGCCCATGTGGTAAAAGTACCGGTTGGTTGAGAATCCAACCAAGTAGCCGCACGACCGGCTAGTGAAAAGGGGAAAAGCTGTAGGTAAGTAGCATCGTTAGGGGCTCCGTGAAGGCTAAAAGTAGCTAGGATACATGAGAAATGGTTTATATGGGCGGGGGCATCCTCGTCATCGCGACCGTGAAACTGGATGGTATTGGTGATGGCCTGTATGGCATATGATGGAATCTGCCATGAGTTTTCGTTAACTATGGGTGGAACGGTGATGGGTGAAGCAAGACCGATGAAATTTTGGGTGGCTTGTTGATGGGCGGTTTGTCTTGCATTGGCCATTTGTTCTATGTTTTCTGGGGCGCTAGAAGTGGAACTATCGGGTGGGGAAACCTTAGGTGATGTTTTAGTTGAATGGTTTGTGAAGGTGGTGGGGTTGGAGGTGGGGTGGGTAACGGAGTGGAATCGAAATTAGGAAATTGAGAAGAGGATGAAACACTAACCTGTGGGCCTTGGCCCAATCGAGACGATGACTCGGTGACTCGAGGCTTCGACGGTCCGTGCGAGCGCGGATGTGGCATCCACTATAAGCAAAAACCTAGATATGAGAAAAGCAAACACTAGTCACTAAGACTCAAATTAAAAAAAAATAATAAGACAAAAAATGAAATAAATAAAAAACACTAGTCACTCGAGGCTTCGACGGTCCGTGTAGCACGTATATGTCAATTAAGTCTATCAAAGCTAGTGAACGCGATTGCCAAGAGTCCCCGGCAACGGTGCCAAAAACTTGATGTGTGCTAAACAAACTATAAAAATCAAGACACCAACTAAGCCCCTTAACCCTTCTCGAGGTGAAACTTATGGCGCTACCTAGGCCGTTAATCCTACCGGTTATTAGACATCTTTCCAGTTGTCTAATTATTGTGTAAGTACCCTAATGTTGACCTACTCTTTTCCAATTATAGATCTAGGGTAGTATGGGTTCTGAACTTGACTTGATAGACTAATAAACCGACGGGGAAACTAAGGCACGACCTTTTCCAAGGACTGTCTAAAGCAATTCGCCGGGTAAGACCTATCAATAGCCCAGCACCTTCCAGCTATTGGAACTAGTAGAACACTAAAATCTAGGGAATCACTAACAGTTACTTCTAGGGTTATTTGCGCATTTTCACCCTAAAGTGTTAAGATTTATTACGTGATATAGACACTCACCAAAACCTAATTTATCAATAGTATGCACATTCTAACGCAAACTAAACTAAATATAACGCAAAACTATACAAACTGTACATGAATAAAGGACGTATTTTGCAATACATTAGTCCAATGACTTGGGATTGCATCCGTGGCTAAGTACTTAACATAATGGGTATACCACGGTGCAACGAAAGTAGACACGACCAACAATTGCTCATCGGGAAACCGTTCGTTTATCTCGCTCAAATCATCAACCCCTTCCATCGGAATTCGAGACAAATGATCCGCCACTACGTTTTCACTTCCTTTTTTGTCCTGAATTTCTAAATCAAATTCTTGCAATAACAATACCCAACGGATCAAACGAGGCTTTGCATCTTTTTTCTCCATCAAATATCGGACGGCACTATGGTCCGAGTACACAATCACCTTACTTCCCCATATGTAAGACCGGAACTTGTCCAAGGCATACACCACCGCTAATAACTCCTTTTCGGTTGTGGTGTGATTCAGTTGCGCCTCGGACAATGTCTTTCTTTCATAGTAAATCACCACCGGCTTTTTATCAATTTGTTGTCCCAAAACTGCACCAATTGTAGTATCGCTTGCGTCACACATGATTTCAAATGGCTTTGACCAATCCGGCGGTTGCAAGATGGGAGCTTTCACCAAGTGTTCCTTCAAAATATTAAAAGCTTGCAAACACTCATTAGTAAAGTCAAAAGGAACATCTTTTAATAACAAATTGCACAAAGGTTTAGTAATGACACTAAAACCCTTTAATGAAACATCTATAAAAATCCACGTGCCCCAAAAATAACCTTACCCCTTTCACATTTTTCGGTGGAGGAAAAGATGATATTACCCGTATTTTTGCCTTATCCACCTCCATACCCCTCTCCGAAATCACATGGCCTAACACAATACCCTCTTGCACCATAAAATTACTTTTCTCCCAACTAAGCACCAAATTTTTCTCAACACATCTTTTTAAAACTTTTTATAACTCGTTGAGACAAGATTCAAAACTAGTGCCAAAAATTGAAATGTCATCCATAAAAACTTCAAGCGATTCTCCAATCATGTCCGAGAAAATACTCATCATACATCGTTGGAAGGTTGCCGGTGCATTACACAAGCCAAATGGCATTCGCCTAAAGGCAAAAGTGCCATATGGACAAGTGAAGGTGGGTGAATTGCAATTTGATTGTGATGCGTGTGAAGTGTGTATATAAGTTTAAATATTTTTTAAGCCCTTTTTACACTTTTTTAGCCAAGTTTTAAATTTATAAAACACGATATTTACTAACACTAAACACACATATGGGCAAGTGCACCCATCGTGAGCGTAGTATAGTGTTGGTAAGATAATGAGGTCATCCAAGGACACAAGAGCTTTTAGTACCGGTTTATCCTCAACGACTAATCAAATCAAAAATTTAGAAAAAAGGTTTTTAAACTAGAAAAAAAAACTAACTAAAATGCTGAAAATAAAATAAAAATAAAAACAGATAGACAAGATGAATCACTTGGTTCCGACTCGTGTTTAGTGTAACCTTTGATTATTTCCGCACTTTTGCACTTTTTAAGAGATTATCTTAGTTATTGTAGTAGGCCCCTCTTTTGAAGGTGACGTTACCCTCAACCCAGTAGTTTGAGTCAGCAAGGATACAATCCTAAAGGGTTTGGATTATTGAAAGACAATTAATTAAGTTATTAATGCATATTATGGTAGGCCCCTCTTTTGAAGGTGACGTTACCCTGGGCTAAGTAGTCTGAGTCAGCAGGGATACAGTCCTAAGTAGCCGGGTTAAAGTATTAATAGTAGCTTACATATGAGGGGATCAAAGAGTTTGGACCCCCGCCATCCAATACCGTTAAGTATTGAAGGAGGTCCTACTAAATTTGACCCAGGTCCTTGCAGGATCTATACACTGAACAAGGCGAGACTTTTACCAAACCGTTCCCTTAACCCCCGACCAGGTAGCCAACATACCTCCATATAGACTGTGGAGATATGAATGGTGAAAATATTTTATTTTATATAGACAGTAAAATAATGCCAAGACACCACGGACAAACGATAAGGAAAAATCACCTTCAACATAAGAAACTAGTTATTAAAGTCATTAATACAAAACCAAGTAAAAAGTGCGAAAAGATTAAAAATAAAAAGTATTACACTAGACACTTTGTCTTCACCAAGTGATGTAAGAGACTTAGGCAAACATGGCCTTGATTGTCAAGAACTCTTACGATCAATCTTGGATCCCGAGACGACTCACACACTCTATGATGGACAATGGATGATGGTGTTATGGTGGTGGTGGGTGGTGGGTGAAGTGTGAGAGAGGTGATGTGCCAAGGGATGGTTTGAACTTGAGCCAAGCACTCCTATTTATAGGCTGAACAGAAGCTCGGGCACGGCCACGTGTCCATCCTCTTCTCTGTCTTCATTAATTGCACTTTGTCTGCATTAGTTGACCACGCCCCCATGTCCGCTGGGCACGCCCCCGTGTGCAGAAGCATATCTGTACTATCAAGATTTGCCTGGATTCTGCGAATCTTATAGTTGACCACGGCCCCGTGTCCGCTGAGCACGGCCCCGTGGTGGGCGATAGAAGCTTCTATAGCTTTGTCTTTTATGCTGGCACTTGGGCACGCCCCCGTGTTCACTGAGCACGGGGCGTATTTAGCTTTCTGTTCTCTTGTTTTGCTTGGGAAGTTGCTGTCGTGGGGTCGGGCATGTCTCTTTTGTTCCTTTTCTTGTATTTATGTTAGATTTAGCTGTCTTTTTGCTTCTTTTGTTAATTTGAGCTCATTTAATCCTGAAAATACAAAAGGAAGACAAAAGCACACTTTTTCCAACATTAGTACTAAAAAAAGGGTTAGTTTTATGCCACAATTGATGTAATTTATATGTTGCATTTTACACACATCAAATACCCCCACACTTGAATCTTTGCTTGTCCTCAAGCAAAACTCGTTATAATGTGGCTTTACACTCCCAAATGGAATGGGTAGAAGAGAAGGTTTTTGGGTTTGTCATAGAGTGTCGGGATTTCCAAGATTCTTTATTAAGTTTTATTTTTTTTATTTATTTACAATCCTATTCGTTATGATTTATTTAAAACTTTTCATAAGATAAATTACTTATTAGGGCATAACATGCCTCTTTAAAATTCCATTTATATACAAGTTCACATACCTCACGGGGATCACTCAACACTCGGCCGAAAATGTATTTTAGTGAATCACTCGAGAGCGGCATGGAACTTACTCCTACCATAGGCTTGCCAAGCAATCAATCCTCCTCCTTTTTAACTATATACCTTTGTAAATATCAAGAGGACTTTTGGGTGAAGGGTTAGGCTTGGGTTAAAGGTAGGTGGTTGGGTTAGTGGTTAGTGAAAGGGCGAAAAGCGTAACAAGCGTCGGTTTTCGTACGACTTTTGATTTTTTTGCAACTTTTATTTTGATGAAGCTTTTATTCAAACAAAGTTATTTTTTGATAAACTTGTTTGTTTATTTCTCTTTTGCTTCATCATCAACATTTTTTTTTGAAAAGTCATATGAAAAACCTAGCTTGTTACTAAAACAAAAGGTTAAAAATAAAAAAGGGTTTTGGTAGGTGAAAGGGTGTTTGGTTTGGGTTATGAAATGAAAAGGTTTAGGCTCAAAGGGGCTAACTAAAGGGATTTTGGGTAGGTGGTAAAAAAAAGAAAAATAATGGTGTAGAAATAAAAAGGGTTAGTCCTAATGCCTCCATCATTTACTTACTCGGGTTTAAGTTGGTAAGGACCGGGAATGTATCGTCGTGGCAAGTTCTAGAGTCGTAAGAACCAAGCGGCTATTCACACAAGAAACGAAAAATGAGCATTTAGTTTAAAGATATGTATTTGTATGCTCAATAAAGGCTCAAAACTCACGTTTGTGGGATTGGGTTTTTATGTGATCAAGTATATATAATCAAATTTTAACTAAGCTTGTCATGCCGTTTCATAAATTTCTTATGTTGGTTCTTTTTATAACGACGCTATCGGTTGTAAATTTGTAAAAAATATAACCTTTTTAGAATTTGAAATTCCCATGTTAAACCTAGACAAGTAAAAAAAATGAAAGTTTTTGAAAAAATTTGGGGTTTTAGCGGTTCCAATAGAGTTTTGTGTAAGGCTTGTAGTTAGGACTTGCAAGATTCAAGGTTTTAGCATCCCCCCCACACTTAAATTACACATTGTCCTCAATGTGTCCCAAAAATAAGTTTTTAGGTTGATTGAATGTATAAAAGGGTGTGAAAAAGCAAAAATTTGTGTTACTGGGCATCTGGACACGGCCCCGTGTCGGATGGACACGACCCCGTGTTCAGGTGGCAGTAACGAAAAACTTACAGAAGGTAGACACGGGAGCGTGTTTACTGGGCACAACCCCGTGTCTGGCGAAATTCTGTAGACTAAGATAAACAGCAGGTCTGGGGTAGTGGGCACGGGGGCGTGTCGGCTGGACACGACCCCGTGTAGACAATCTGCAAGGTTGAAAAACAGGTTTCTTGCTCTGGTTTTCCTGTCCCGGCTTTAGTAGCACTAAGGTTTAGTGCTCTAAGCCTCGTATGTACCTGTTTTAGCAATAAACACTACACCAAACCATAGCAAACATCCTAAATTACCAAATTCAACATCCACATCACAAAGTTAAAAAGAAAAACCAATGTAGAAAGTAAAAAGAGTTAAAGGAAAGTAAATTGTTCAACACATGGCACGCAGGCCGGAAATTGTTCAAGATAAAAGGGGGGTTAACCTGTGTGATCACCAACCAACCGCTTCTGCCTCCGCTCTTCCTGCCTAGTCCATGTCCTCGTCCTCATCATCATCATCTCCTCCACCGTGCCCCGCAATGTACTCCCGGATATTTCCAATATCATCTTGGATATCGGATATGTTTCTCTCGATTGCTCCAACCCGGTTGTACGTGTTGCTCGCCATGTTATAGGTGTTCCTGGTGCACATGAGGTTTTCCTGCAATAAATCATGTAAACTTTGGAAGTTAGGAAAACCACCTCCTTGTGAGGAGGATTGGCCTGGATCACCATGGGGCTGGTACTGGTACTGATGATGTTGTGGAGCGTGAAGGACAAGTGCCTCTTGCGGGTTCCATGCATGCCCCTGCATCCTTTGGAAGCTAACTGTCCCGTCTTAAGCCTCATAAATTAAGCTCATGGAGCGGCATATGTGTATGTATACCCTTCCCGACCATGGACCCCTTTCGAAGGACCTAGGTATGTTCACGAAGTGCTTGAAGAGACGGTATATCCACCCCCCGAAGAAGATAGGGGTTGGTGAAGTAGCAAGCCGGTTCAGATGCATGTTACGGAGCATGAGGAATGGAACATCGAGGTGTCTGCGGTTATAGATGCAGTGGAGGACAACCAAATCTCTCAACCCAACAACACCACCGCTATCATTCCTTTGGCTAAAAGAGTAGCCGAGGAGCCTATGGATGTATCGGTAGAGCGGGTCCCTCAACTTAGTGCTCTTAGTGCTGCTCGGATTGTAGTGCCCTTCACCAATCTGAGCCCACACGGCTTGGCGATCGTTCTCATCAATCTCTCGTATCCCTCCGGTATTCTCCTAGTTACCCGCATCTTCCTCCGCATACAGCCCGACTATCGACCCAAATTGTGCCATTGAAATCGAGTACCTAGTTCCACCACATCGGAATGCTACCCCATCATTGTCAAATGGGTCGCACCTTGAATTGAACGTGAAGGTGCTATAGAATTCCATAGTGCACTCGTGGACGGAACGAAGTCGAGTGGTTAAGGCCACTCTTAGCGGGCCGGTAACGAGGTTGTTAAACCGATCAAGTTGGTTCACCATGGCTAACAGATCCGTGCATACTTGTCTCGGGTATTCTTCCGGTCTTGTTTTAAGTACCTCGTATCTAGCCCTAGCATCGAGCTCATTTGCGTTGAACCTCGTGAATTTCCTCGACATCTGAAAGAATACACCAAAAGTTAGCATGAAACAGTGGAATTTTCGGACAAAACTGCAAACAGCGAACTGGACACGACCCCGTGTTCAGCGGACACGGCCACGGGTCCAGGTGTCTGTTACTCAAAAACATCATTTTTCGACCCGGTTTTGAAAACTTGAAAATTTTTGGTCCAATAGGTGCGGTTTCCCCCGAAAATGAAACCCCAAGTGCCGTTTTTCCCAAAACAACCCGTTTACCCATTCAATTTTATCTTTTTCGGTTCAAAAACAAGGGTTTATGGTTTTTATGAGAAATCGGGCGAATCTTTGGACAATACAAGTGGATTTACTTCCTATAATACTTATCTAACTAAATGCTAACAGATTTAAGCAAAAATTTGAGGTTCGTTCCGGATGTAGTTCAAGAACCCTAGATTTTTCCCCAAATTTTTGAAGTTTTAACTACATGCAAGTGCTAAATCTAACTACTAATGGTAATAGAATCATACCTTGATGTTGTTAGAATGATAGGAGACGTCGAAAATCTGCGGAAAATCGCCTTGAACCAGAGCATTTTTGGGGAAACGGGGCGTGTGGAATGGTGTAACGGTTATGAAAAAGGGGATTTATCCCGACAGTTGCGTGGACACGGCCTCGTGCTGAGCAAAGTTGATTTTTTTAGTGCTCATGTGAATGCCCTCGTTTTTCCCAAAACTTGGTTAGAAGACTTACCGATTTAGATGTCGTCCCAATTGTTAGTAACTTACCAGGTATGATGTTGATGCTTTCATTCTTTGACCGTTTGAAGCGAGATTTCTTCCTCTTCATCCTCAATGAATCCTTGATAGAGTTTTAGCCGTTGGCCATTGACTTTTAATGGAATTCCATTCCGAGATTTAATTTCTACTGCACCGTGTGGGAAAATATGGGTGATGGAAAAAGGTCCTGACCACCTAGACTTTAATTTACCAGGAAACAATCGAAGTCGTGAATTAAACAAAAGAACTTGGTCTCCTACTCGAAATTCATTAGGTTTAATATGTTTGTCATGCAAGTTTTTCATTCTTTCCTTATAAATTTCAGAGTTTGAGTATGCATAATTCCTAAGTTCGTCTAATTCATTTAATTGGCAAAATCAATTTTTACCCGTAAATTCTAAATCTAAGTTTACATTTTTAATTGCCCAGTAGGCTTTGTGTGCAATTTCTACTGGCAAGTGACAACTTTTTCCATAGACGAGCTTATATGGGGTTGTACCTATTGTTGTTTTATAAACAGTTCGAAAAGCTCATAAAGCATCATCTAATTTATCGGCCCATTCCTTTTTATTTAACCCTACGGTTTTTTCAAGTATTCGTTTTAAACCTCTATTAGTCACTTCGGCTTGTCCGTTTGTTTGAGGGTGATATGCTGTTGAGACCCGGTGATAGACCACATATCTTGTTAAAAAAATTTCAAGTTGATGGTTGCAAAAATGGGTACCTCTATCACTTATTAACGCTTTAGGTGTGCCAAAACGAGAGAATAAATTTTTTTTCAGAAATCTTACCACGACTCTTCCATCGTTTGTTGGAAGTGCCTCGGCTTCGGCCCATTTAGACAAGTAATCTACTGCCACAAGTATATATTTGTTTGCTTTTGACGGTGGAAAAGGTCCCATAAAGTCGAGTCCCCACACATCAAAAATTTCACAAACAAGAATGCCATTTTGGGGCATTTCATTTTTGGAAGACTTTGGGCATCTTTGTAAATGGTCGGCCAATAAAATCCTGAATCAAATACCTTTCGTGCAGTACTAGTGGCACAATGATGTCCTCTGTATGGACCTTTATGACAATGGCGGAGAATTCTTCGTGCTTCGCTACCATGTACGCATCGTCGGATGAGTTGGTCGGCACACATTTTGAAAAGATATGGATCTTCCCAAAAATAATGTTTCACATTGGCAAAGAATTTTTTTTCTTTGATGATGTGGCCAACCTTTTGCAACTATACCGCTAGCTAGGTAGTTAGCATAGTCGGCGTACCATGGCTCTTCTTTGTATTCCACCATTTCTAGGGACTCCGTTGAAAATTTTTCGTTGATTTGCTCGTCCCTAGTTGCCTCCAAAGCTGGGTCTTCTAAGCGTGAAAGATGATCTGCAGCGGTATTTTCTGCTCCTCTTTTGTCTTTGATTTCAATATCAAATTCTTGGAGAAGTAGAATCCACCGAATCAAAGATGGTTTTGCGTCCTGCTTTTTGAAGAGATATCGAATGGCTGCATGATCTGTACAAACTATACTTTTAGAAAGAACAAGATAAGAACGAAATTTATCAAAAGCAAACACCACAGCTAGTAATTCTTTTTCAGTTGTTGTATAATTTTCTTGTGCATCGTTAAGTGTTTTACTAGCATACTAAATTGGGTGAAAATGCTTTTCTTTTCTTTGTCCTAAGACAGCTCCAACTGCAAAGTCACTTGCATCGCACATGATTTCGAAAGGAAATTTCCAATCAGGCGCTATCATGATAGGTGCATTGACTAGCATTTCCTTTAGGGTTAGAAATGCTTGATTGCAATCCTTGTCAAAGATGAAAGGGGCATCTTTTTCAAGTAATTTTGTTAGAGGCATTGAAATTTTAGAAAAGTCTTTGATAAACCGCCTATAAAATCCGGCATGCCCTAGGAAACTTCTGATAGCTCTAACGGAGGATGGGGGTGGTAGTCAAGAAAATGTGTCTATTTTGGCTCGATCCACCTCCATTCCTTCGCTTGATATTTTATGACCGAGTACTATTCCCTCTGTTACCATGAAATGGCACTTTTCCCAGTTAAGGGCGAGGTTAGTTTCCTCACATCGGGATAGCATTCGTTCAAGGTTATCGAGGCATTGGTCGTATGAATCCCCAAAGATAGAAAAGTCGTCCATGAAGACTTCCATTGTTTTTTCTATCATGTCATGGAAGATGGCTACCATGCAACGTTGGAATGTTGCGGGGCATTACATAGACCAAACGGCATGCGTCGATAAGCAAAAGTTCCATAGGGGCATGTGAAGGTTGTCTTTTCTTGGTCTTCGGGTGCTATCGGGATTTGAAAGTAACCTGAAAAACCATCCAAGAAACAGTAAAATTTATGACCGGATAATCTTTCTAACATTTGATCAATAAAGGGTAAAGGAAAGTGATATTTCCTTGTTGCTTCAATTAATCGTCTATAATCTATACATACTCTCCATCTCGTGACGGTTCTCGTTGGTATTAATTCATTCTTTTCATTAGTTATTACCGTCATACCTCCTTTCTTTGGAACTACTTGGACGGGACTAACCCAAGGACTATCATAGATAGGATAGATAAGTCCAGCGTCAAGTAATTTGATGACTTCGTTTTTAACCACTTCTTGAACATTTGGATTTACTCAACGTTGTGGTTGTATTACCGATTTGTAGTCATCATTCATTAAAATTTTATGCGTGCACATGGAAGGACTTATTCCTTTAATGTCTACAAGCTTCCAAGCGATCGCATTTTTGTGTTTTTTCAAAAGACTAATTAATTTTTCTTTTTCTAAACTATCTAATTTAGACGAAATAATTACAGGTAATTTACCATCTTTGTCTAGAAAAGCATATTCCAAACCTTTTGGAAGTTCTTTGAGCTCAAGAGGTGGGTCTTTAGGAGACTCCTTATTTGGTTGCTCATTTTGATCAAGAACTTTAAAAGTTTATTCTATGGCGACCTCTTCTTCAACAAAGTGGTCAAACTTTTCACTTGTATCGGGTGGTTCATCTTCATCTTCAATTAGGGGGTCATTATTGCCGAATGGATATTTCATTGACCGCTCAAGATCGACACTCTTTTTAAATACCCCTAATTGAAGAGGTAGATTGTTGAACTTCCGGTTTTTCAAAGCTTCGTCAGTTTTAACAAAGGGTCGTCCCAACACTAGAGGAGCGTCATCGAGGATGACAAAGTCGGTTGGGATTACCATTTGATTTGTTTGAACCAAGACATCCTCAACTATACCGATTGATTTTATTACTTTCCTATTAGATAGAAAATGGTTATTTGAAGTGGAGAAAAATCACTAATACTTAATTTTTCGAAAATGTAGTTAGGCATTATGTTAACACAAAGATCTTTATCGATTGTGACATTACTAATAAACGAATTTTGAAAGAAACATGGAAACGGTGTAATGTTAATTTCAAATGGATCTTCTTTTATTAGCGAGGTTTGATCATTAGTTAACTTAACACTTACCGTTTCGTCAATTTTAGTGTTAGTGTTTAACTCTTTTAAAAACTTAGCATGAGTTGGAACTAAACAATGATTTTCAAAAGAAGGTGACAAGAGATTAATTTCTTCAAAATTAGACCCTTCTTGAATTTTAACATTGTCGGACTCACCTTTTTCGTTGTTTAACTCATGTGTCGGTTTTTCACTTATTTGTTCTTCCATTTTTACACTTTCAGTTATCTCTTCTTTATTTAATTATTCTCTTGCGCGGGACTCCTCTTCCCTTGCGCGAGATTCTTTTATATAGCGATCGATAACTCTAAGGTGTTCTAATATCCTATCGGTCACTTCGGTTATAGAAAAAGGATCGGGATTTTCAAAGCTTGAATCCGGTTGTTCGATCCTTTGTTCCTCATAATACTCATAGGAAGTAGATGGTTCACACCATTGTCCTTCATTGTAGGTATATGATGGATAAGGGTCGTAATTTTGTTCTTCATAATACTCATATGAGGTGGGTTGTTCACGCCATGGTTCCTCATAATAAGCATATGAAGGTGGTGGCTCATATCTTGGTTCCTCAAAGTATGAGTAAGAAGGCTCATACCTTGGTTCATCAAAATATGAGTATGAGGGAGGAGGTTCATACCTTTGGTCTTCATAGGATGTGTATGAAGTTGATGGCTCGTACCTGGGCTCCTCATAGTAGGTGTATGAAGTGGACGGTTGATATAAGTTACAATATTGAACCGAGTGCGGGTCACCACAATTAGTGCAATAATTATTCCTATAATCATCCTCCTCATAGGTGTAGTTGTAACCTCCTGAGTATTGATCCATAAGAATCACTCAGCAGACCACAACCAAGTCTCGAGATCAGAAAACAAAAATAAAAACGGAAACAGAGGCTGGACACGGCCCCGTGTTCAGTGAGCACGACCCCGTGTACAGAATCTGTATCTAGGCGTTTTAATTAAAGTTACTGATTTCGTTGAGCACGGGGGCGTGTTCAGTGAGCACGGCCACGTGTTCAGCTTCTGTTACTGGGTGTTTTATGAAAAATTTGCAGCACGGCCCCGTGTTCAGCGAGCGCGGCCGAGTTCAACCTACTGTAAATGCAAAACTAAACTAAAATGCAGAAAAATGTGCGCGCGTTTTAAAAAGGTTTTGAAAAACTGATTAGGCCGTCGATTTTAAGCTTTCTTTAAATCCTTGTGTCCCCGGAAGCGGCGCCAAAAACTTGATGCGTGTGAAGTGTGTATATAAGTTTAAATATATTTTAAGCCTTTTTTACACTTTTTTAGCCAAGTTTTAAATTTATAAAACACGATATTTACTAACACTAAACACACATATGGGCAAGTGCACCCATCGTGAGCGTAGTATAGTGTTGGTAAGATACCGAGGTCGTCCAAGGACACAATAGCTTTTAGTACCGGTTTATCCTCAACGTCTAATCAAATCAAAAATTTAGAAAAAGGTTTTTAAACTAGAAAATAAAAACAAACTAAAATGCTGAAAAAAAAACAAAAAAAAAAAAAACAGATAGACAAGATGAATCACTTGGTTCCGACTCGTGTTTAGTGTAACCTTTGATTATTTCCGCACTTTTGCACTTTTTAAGAGATTATCTTAGTTATTGTAGTAGGCCCCTCTTTTGAAGGTGACGTTACCCTCAACCCAGTAGTTTGAGTCAGCAATGATACAATCCTAAAGGGTCGGATTATTGAAAGATAATTAATTAAGTTATTAATGCATATTATGGTAGGCCCCTCTTTTGAAGGTGACGTTACGCTCGGCTAAGTAGTCTGAGTCAGCAGGGATACAGTCCTAAGTAGCCGGGTTAAAGTATTAATAGTAGCTTACATATGAGGGGATCAAAGAGTTTGGACCCCCGCCATCCAATACCGTTAAGTATTGAAGGAGGTCCTACTAAATTTGACCCAGGTCCTTGCAGGATCTATACACTGAACACGGCAAGACTTTTACCAAACAGTTCCCGACCAGGTAGCCAACATACCTCCATATAGACCGTGGAGATATGAATGGTGAAAATCTTTTATTTTATATAGACAGTAAAATAATGCCAAGACACCACGGACAAACGATAAGGAAAAATCACCTTCAACATAAGAAACTAGTTATTAAAGTCATTAATACAAAACCAAGTAAAAAGTGCGAAAAGATTAAAAATAAAAAGTATTACACTAGACACTTTGTCTTCACCAAGTGATGTAAGAGACTTAGGCAAACATGGCCTTGATTGTCAAGAACTCTTACGATCAATCTTGGATCCCGAGACGACTCACACACTCTATGATGGACAATGGATGATGGTGGTGGATGATGGTGGTGGATGATGGTGTTATGGTGGTGGTGGGTGAAGTGTGAGAGAGGTGGTGTGCCAAGGGATTATTTGAACTTGAGCCAAGCACTCCTATTTATAGGCTGAACAGAAGCTCGGGCACGGCCCCGTGTCCAGTGGGCACGGCCCCGTGTCCATCCTCTTCTCTGTCTTCATTAATTGCACTTTGTCTACATTAGTTGACCACGCCCCCGTGTCCGCTGGGCACGCCCCCGTGTGCAGAAGCATATCTGTACTATCAAGATTTGCCTGGATTCTGCGAATCTTATAGTTGACCACGGCCCCATGTCCGCTGAGCACGGCCCCGTGGTGGGCGATAGAAGCTTCTATAGCTTTGTGTTTTATGCTGGCACTTGGGCACGCCCCCGTGTTCACTGGACACGTGGCGTGTTCAGCCTTCTGTTCTCTTGTTTTGCTTGGGAAGATGCTGTCGTGGGGTCGGGCATGTCTCTTTTGTTCCTTTTCTTGTATTTATGTTAGATTTAGCTGTCTTTTTGCTTCTTTTGTTAATTTGAGCTCATTTAATCCTGAAAATACAAAAGGAAGACAAAAGCACACTTTTTCCATCATTAGTACTAAAAAGGGGTTAGTTTTATGCCACAATTGATGTAATTTGTATGTTGCATTTTGCACACACCAGATTGTAACCCGAGTACTCATCCAAAAAGCAGTAATATTTTTTACCCGATAATTTTTCAATGATTTGGTCAATGAAAGGTAGCGGGAAATGGTCCTTAGAAGTGGCGGCATTCAATTTGCGGTAATTAATACAAACACGCCACCCGGTGACCGGTCGGGTGGCGATTTGTTCACCATTTTCATCTTTGATTACTTGAATACCGGCCTTCTTAAGCACTACTTGGGTAGGACTTACCCAAGCACTATCCGAAATAGGATAGATAATTCCCACATCTAACCACTTAATTACCTCCTTTTTTACCACTTCCCGTAGATTCGGGTTCAATCTTCTTTGCGCCTCCCTTGTTGGTTTTGCATCGTCGGGAGTGATGATTTTGTGCATAACAATCGATGGACTAATTCCTTTCAAATCGGCAATTGTCCTCCCCATGGCCCCTTTATTCGCCTTTAACACCTCCAACAAAGCTTGCTCTTGTGCCATCTCCAAATTAGAGGCAATAATGACCGGTAAAGTGTCATTATCCCCTAAAAATGCGTACTTCAAATGGCTTGGCAAGTCTTTCAACTCCAACTTCGGTGGTTCCTCCAATGATGGTTTGGTACCCGAATTGATTTCCAACGGTAAACTTTCAAATTGATGGGTCCATGGTTGTCGACCCTCCTTTAGTGCCATAGCATCTTGCTTCTCTACTTCAACCCATAATGCACAAGCATGTACCTGTTCAGAAAATCACAAACACACTTATCCATACTATCTTCCTCATACTCATGGGGGGTTGCATCCGTCGACTAAATCTGCCATAAAACACTCATCGACACCAACAGAATTAAAATTGTTAGTAAAAACATTTAATCTCATTTTTCGATTCACGAATGTCATGTCGACCGTACCAAATCGACAATCAATCACGGCATGCGCGGTGCTAAAAATGGCCGACCCAAAATAACATTTTGTTGTTGTTTCGGGTCCGCGGATGAGTAGTCTAAGACTAAAAAGTCAACCGGGTAATAAAACTCATCGATTTTCACTATAACATCCTGAACCATCCCCCCGGGGTAACTTATGAGACAAATCGGCTAACACAACCATTGTCTCTACCCTTGCTAATGGACCAAAGTCGTATTGGTCATATAAGCCCCCGGTAAAATGCTTACTCCAGCTCCAAGATCTAGCAATGCCTTTGACATTTGAAAATTACCTACTTGAATACTTATTAATGGCGTGCCTGGATCTTGGAGCTTAGGAGGAAGCTCCCCATTAAGTACCGCACTCACTTGCCCGGTTAAATCGACCCGCTTAGGCATCTTTTTCATTTGTTGCCTTTTTTGTATCCACAATTCTCTTAAAAATTTAGCGTAAGCGGGCACTTGCTTTATTACATCAAGTAACGGAAGATTGATTTTTACTTGTTTAAAAATTTCACACAACTCCTCTTTTTGGGGACCCCTTGTTGAAATAATTTTTTTTCTACCCGGGTCAAGTAGAGCCGATGGAAATGGGACTTGACTCGGCTCCCCTTCATCTTTTTTATCTTTTACACTTTCACCCAACCCCGGTTTTTTAACATTTGATTCCTTAGACACAATAGGTGAAACTTCATCTTCTTCACTTTCATTACCCGTAATATCTTCAACCACCCCATCAACCAAACTCGCCTTAAATTCTTTGCCACTTCTTAAAACACTAACATGGTTAATATTAACATTACCTGATGTGCTATGGGAAGGATTTACCTTAGTGTCACTTGGAAGTTGACCTTTGCTTTTCTTCAACTCCGCCACATCGGTTGCTAATTGACCCATTTGAGTTGTTAGTGTTTGAATGCTTTTGTCACGAACCTCATCTTTTTGCATCCGGACTTCATCAAGTTGATTCCTTTTTTGCATGTCTTGTTGCATTACCTGAAGCATATCCATAACTTCATTCCCACTTGATGAGGTTTGACCTGAAGAGCCACCTTGACCACCCGATTGTTGAAATTGCCCTTGGTATCCAAAATTGTTTCCACCCCGATAATTACCTTGATTGTATTGTTGACGAGGTGCGAAATTGCCTTGAGCTCCTTAGAAATTTGGGTAAGCTTAGTTCGCCGGGTTCCCATAACGGAAGTTAGGATGATTTCTTAACCCAGGGTGGTATGTATTCGAATTCATGTTAAAGTTTCAACCACCCCCTTGAATAGCATTCACCTCTTCCACTTGCTCCTCAACCACTCCTACCAAACATACTTCCGCCGTGTGGCCTATCTCATAGCAATTAGTGCACACGTTGTACACTTGATTCGTGGTTTGAACACCTACATTCTCTACCCTATGAACTTGTGGCCTTGTAATAACATGCCTTGCCCGCCTCGAAGATTGAGCCTTCCTTTTTGAAGTAATCGCCATTTGCTCTAAAAATTGCCAATCATCATGCTCAAAATTTGTACCGAATGTACCATTAGTGATTGACATTAAGTCACGAGCATCCTCTGAACTCAACCCCTCGTGAAAAGTATTTAACAACTCCCAAAGTTGTATACCGTGATGAGGACAATTCATCAACATCATGTTGAACCTTTCAAAAGCCTCATGAAACATCTCCCCCGGTTGTTGAAAACTTCTCAAACTCCTTCTAGCATCATTTGTCTTTTGAGCGGTAAAGAATTCGTCCAAGAAGATTTGTTGCATTTCTTCCCATGTATAGATTGACGCAGAGGGCAAAGTGTGAAACCATCGTTTTGCTTTATCTTCCAATGAAAATTGGAATAGAACCAACTTGACATCGTCCGATGAAAACCCTTGACCTCCAATAGTGTTGCATATGGAGTCATATGTCTCCAAATGAAAGTAAGGTTCTTCCGTTGCTAACCCCTTAAACTTTGGCAAACTTTGGAGTGCGGTTGTTCTAACCTCAAAAGTCCTTCCATCCGCATGATGAGGAATCACTACAGGAGAAGGATTGTTGGTGATAACAGGTCGGAAATGAGCTTCAATTCCCCGTACTACCTCCCGATGATGTCTTCATGGAGCACCCAATGGTGCTCTTGGTTGACCCATTTGCACTTGCATAGGCCCTTGCGGTGCAAATGGTGGCTGAAATTGATAGTGTTGCATTGGCGGTTGTTGAATTGGCCTTTGAAATTGGGGTTGTGTATTTTGTGGATGAACTTGATGTAAAGGCGTAGGCCGTTGCAATTGTGGCCCTTGTGGCCGAGTAAGTTGTACCCCAGTCGGTAGTCTACCCACATCTTGAATTTGTTGCAATGGTTGACTTTGTTGACCCGCTCCTCCTTGAGGTCCCAAATTACCTCCATCACCCCATAGTAGAATCCCTCTTCTTCGTATCCTCTAAATTCTTCGTCATAACCATCATCATATCCATCTCCTCCTATTCCCGAAGATTGCACAAATGGAAAAGATGAATAGTGGAAACCCGATTGGTTCGGTGGTCGGTATGTAGATGTAGTATGGATAACGGTTGAACTTGGTGGTATTGGGTAAGTAGAAGATGATTGACCCGAAGCTGGAAAGAAATGTGAAAGTGGTGTAATTGTTGAGGCAGGGCTAAAGGTAAGGGTAGGTTCGACTTGGGTAGTAATAGGTGATGTAGTGTTGGTTGGTGTAACATCATGTGGTAGAGTAAGATCGGTAGTGGAATTTGGAATTTGGAATAGTGGTATTTAGTGAAGGTTGCGTTGATGTAGGAATGAATGATGATGTTAGTTGACCCGTAGTGGGTGGAACTTGTGAGTCAGCCATAATGTTTCTAGGTGTAATGGGTGAAGTGGGTGAACCAGTAATTTTGTTTTCTCGCAATTTTGCCTTAAAGTTCTTTCAATTTCCGGATCGAACGATAGTGGTGATGACTTGTGAGAGCCTCTAGTATGCATACACCTGTAGTGCCTACACACTAAACACAACCAGCGTAATCCCGAAAATAACAAACAAAACTACTAAATTAACACATGTTGCGCACTACTCCCCGGCAACGGCGCCAATACCAGGGACGACACCGATTGCTAAAGTGCCATATCGACTAGCACCAACAGAGATGTAGGAACTGAAGAAGCAGTTAGATGAACTTCTTGACAAAGGTTTCATACAACCAAGTTCATCTCCATGGGGAGCACCAGTGTTGTTTGTTAAGAAGAAAGACGGATCAATGCGTATGTGCATTGATTACCGAAAATTGAACAAGATTACGATTAAGAATTGATACCCACTACCGAGAATCGATGATCTGTTCGATCAACTTCAAGGAGCTCGATTCTTTTCTAACATCGATTTACGCTCAGGATATCATCAATTGAAAGTACAGGAAGAGGACATTCCTAAAACTGCTTTCAGAACAAGGTACGGTCATTATGAATTTACCATCATGCCATTTGGTTTAACCAATGCCCCAGCCGCATTTATGGACATGATGAACAGGATATGTAAACCATACCTGGATAAATTCATAATTGTCTTTATAGATGATATTCTAATTTACTCTAAGAGTAAAGAGGAACATGCAGCACATCTGCATACACTTCTGACATTATTGAGAAAAGAGAAGCTTTATGCTAAATTCTCAGAATGTGAATTTTGGTTACAAGAAGTGCAATTCCTTGGACATTTGGTTAATCACGAAGGAATTCATATGGATCCCACAAAGATCGAGGTGATTACCAAATGGAAATACCCCGAGTCGCCAACAGAAGTAAGAAGTTTTCTTGGATTAGTCGGATATGATAGACCATTTACCCAAGATTTCTCTAGGATAGCCATTCCACTAACCAAACTGACCTGTAAATCAGTTAAGTTTGAATGGGGACCAAAATAGGAAGAAGCCTTTAAGATTCTTAAGCAAAAGTTAACCAACGCACCCATACTTGCATTACCAGAAGGAACTAAAGACTTTATAGTCTATTGTGATGCGTCTAAATTAGGATATGATTGTGTGTTGATGCAACGTCCAAAGGTTATAATTTATGCCTCTAGACAACTTAAGAAACATGAAGAGAATTATACAACCCATGATCTAGAGTTAGGTGCCATAGTTTTTGCCCTTAAAATTTGGAGACACTATTTACATGGAAGCAAATTTGTTGTCTTCACAGATCATAAGAGTTTAAGGTATATTTTTAGGCAAAAAGAATTAAATATGAGACAGAGACGCTGGATGGAAATTCTTAGTGATTATGATTGTGATATCCAGTATCATGCTGGAAGAGCTAATGTAGTAGCTGATGCTTTAAGTCAAAAGTATCATGAGAAGCCGAAACGAGTACGCTCTCTCAAATTAAATCTGCAGATAGATTTAAATGAACAAATTAGAGAGGTACAGGAAACAACATTCAAGGACGATGCTGAAGGTTTAAAAGGAATGATTAAGTAATTAGAACAAGGATCAGATATAATTTCGAAGTTCCATAAGAAAAGAATGTGGATACCTAAACAAGGAAACCTACGCCAAAAAAATCAAGACGAAGCCCATAAGTCTAAATATACGATACATCCCGGAAGTGATAAGATGTATTACGATCTAAGAAATAATTTCTGGTGGATAGGAATGAAAAAGGATATAGCCAACTATGTTGCTAAATGGCTGACCTGTTCACAGGTTAAAACTGAACATCAGAACCCTCAGGATTATTACAGCAATTAGAAATGCTAATATGGAAATGGGAATTGATAATAATGGACTTTGTTACCAAATTACCCAAGACTCGAAAAGAAAAGGAAATGATACAATCTGGGTGATTGTTGACAGATTAACTAAATCTACTCATTTCTTACCAATGAAGAAAACTTTCAGTATGGAACAGTTAGCCAAGCTATATCTAAATGAAATAGTTTCATTACATGGAATTCTTTTATCTATTGTATCTGATAGAGATAGCCGTTTTACTTCTCATTTTTGGATAAGTTTCCAAAAAGCAATGGGAACCAGGTGAATCTAAGCACAACTTATCATCCACAAACAGACAGACAAAGCGAAAGGACAATACAAATAGGGATGAGCAAGTGGTATCAAATACGAATCCCATCCTGATCCCATCCCGATCCCGATCCCGATAATACCATACCGAAGCGGTTTCGGTATCCACTTTTAGGTTTTTTCGGTATCGGTACGGTATGGTATCGGTATAATACCGAATTTTACCCTCAAAATACCGACACCGTACCGATACCGTACCGAACCGACGTATTTCAGTATCGGTACCTAGTTTTCACAAAATTCGGGATCGGGATTTGTCGGTATCGGGACGGTATGGTTTCGGGATCGGGATTTGCCCATACCTAAGTACAAACAATGGAAGATATGCTTAGAGCCTGTGTAATTATTTTCGGAGGAAATTGGGATGATCATTTACCATTAATAGAATTTTCCTACAATAACATCTATCATACTAGCATTAGTGTTGCACCTTTTAAAGCACTTTATGGACGAGAGTGCCGAACTCCAGTCTATTGGGCAGAAATTGGAGAAAACCAATTATCTGGACAAGAAATAGTGCAAGAAACAACAGATAAGATAATTCAAGTCAAGGAAAGACTAAAAGCATCACGAGATCGTCAAAATAGTTATGCAGATAACATATGAAAACCTTTGGAATTTCAAGTTGGAGATAAGGTATTATTAAAAGTTTCTCCATGGAAAAGAGTAGTCAGATTCGTTAAGAGAGGAAAGCTAAGCCCCAGGTATGTTGGACCTTTTGAAATTATTAAAAGGATAGGACCTGTAGCTTATCAGCTTCAACTACCACAGGAAATGGCAGGAATACATGATGTATTTCATGTATGTAATCTCAAAAAGTGCTTAGCAGACGAATCATTAGTGATACCTCTTAAGGACATAGAGGTAAATGAGAAACTTAAGTTTGTAGAGAAACCCATTCAGATTGAAGATAGGAAGATCAAGAATCTCAAGCACAAAAGACTAGTTCTAGTCAAAGTAAAATGGATTCCAAGAGAGGACCAGAATACACTTGGGAGCTCGAGTCAGAAATGCAAAAGAAATACCCACACCTGTTCCAGTAGACCTCGAGGACAAGATCTAAAACAAGGTGGGGAGGATATAACAACCCTCCTAGAACCCTTAAAGTGACACCCTAAACATTCCTATCATACCTCGTATACACGTTAAACGGCCCCAAATACCTTTATATTTATAAAAATCAAATAAAACCCAAATACGGTGTCCTCGTAGGCCGCGACCCATCCCTATGGGTCTTTCGCGAGGCGCGAGCCCCTTTGCTTGCTCGATACTGCATTGCGCCACATGTCCGGTGACACAACAAAGCTAGGCCAATGACTGGCCAAAGCTATAACTGCCACGCATGCTCTCGCAGGCCGCGAAGGCCGAAGCCAAAGGAGTCACGGGCCGATACTCGATGTCCGATCAGCCTATAAAAGGGAGTCGAGAGCTCATTTGATCGTCGTTCAAAACTTTCTTTTCTCTCTCAAACATATAGTAGAAATTATACTAGGGTATTATACCCCTATAAAGCAAAGCTCTGCCTCATTGTAAGTATTATAACCCTATTTGTTACCCTACATGATCGATCTAGGGCTCCGTAACGCATGTCAAGGCTCTGCCTGACTCAGTCGTTGGAGTTATTTCTCGTGTTACACCCGATTGATCTACGACTCCTTAATGCATGTCAAGGCTCTGCCTGACTCAGTCATTGGAGTTCTGTCTCAAGTTGTACGGTTAATGTAATTTGGGTTATTTTACTAACACATGTGCATTGTTTAATTTTAATAGATAATAAACAGGAGATACACCAGGAAGCCTTAGTTTTATTTAAGTAAACAATGTGAGTACATTCTCTTTTTGTCACCTTTTTGTAAGTATATTTTTGTGAGTCAAATTGTTTTACCAAAACCTCAAATATTTTAAATTACGTTAACAGTAATTGAGTATTTGTGATTCTACAATTACTGCCGGTATGTTGGGGTTTTGTATACATTACTTGAAACTCGTTACTTTTGTATACTGCCGGTAGTCAGGATTGACAGTACCAAAGGGGTAATTGGATAGATATAAACAAATGTAATTTTGGACGCCCTCAATACTCTAAAGTGATAAAAATGTTTTGATGAAATTGGGATGCACTCGCCAGTATTTCTTGCTGATAAAAGCTTTTTTAAAACGCGTTTCAGGTAACTTAATGTGAAGCTAATAGAAGCGAGCTGCAGAGCACTGAAGACTTAGAAAAGTGGCTATAAAAGTTACCTAAATAAAAAAGGAGTTTTGTCTTTCGATAAACTAGGGTTTATCCCTATAAATGTATTGTAATGAAACTTTGGGTTTTTATCCCATTTATTTGTTTTAATAAGTTTGGTGTTTCAACTCTGATAAAACATTTCCTAACTACGGTCCTGATGAAAGGTTTCCGCTGCCAAAGTAATAAACACCAATACCACCAGCTCTGAGCGCTCACGGCCGCCCGCCTCCCAGGGCAGGGGTCGGGGGTTGCGACAGATACAACTCTTGAAGTCAAACTCCAAGAGACCTACTAAGGATGTAGCTACTCCTCTACAGCCATGGATGTTGAACTTTAGTTCAGCATCATTCACTAAAGATAATTAAGGAAACATGATACCGAGTCATTCCTGGAGCAATATGCTAGAAATATCCCCAACGGCTAGGATATCGACCGTGATGGATCCAGGATATGGTCTAGGATATGGCCAGAATCGCCAGGCTGGTAACATATCTATTAACACCAGTATCCCTACTACTAACAATCTTGAATCTTCGCAAGATGCAGTTGTAACATCAGCATTGTCCAGAGAATTTCAAAAACTGAAGGATATGATATCAAATGTACCTGAGGTAGTGCAGCCTATACCAGAATTATCCTAGGATAGCCACATGATATCCCGATTTGCTTACCCCATTTGTGATGCAGAAATCCCAAAGCGATTCAAGACTCCCAACATGAAGCTTTATGATGGGATGACGGATTCTGAAGAGCATGTTGCCCAGTATAGGGAAAGGATGGAGATAAATATGATCCCACTAGAACTCAAAGAAGCATGCCTATGCAAAGGCTTTGGTTCCAATTTAATAGGATCGGCCTCAAAATGGCTTTTAAATGTTCCACCTCATTCTATTACATCTTTTTCTCATTTAGTTAACTTATTTAACAGTCAATTTTCTTGTAGCGGGAGCTTTGAGAAACTAACAAGTGATCTTTATAGGATAACGGAGGGGTCACAAGAATCCCTGAGGGATTGTGTTAACAAATTTAGAAGAGAATCCCTGGATATTTCGAACCTTGATGTTGCCATGGAAATACAAGCGTTCAAAATGGGGTTAGAGAAGGATTCTCAATTTTATCAAGATCTTGTAATGAATCCTTGCTGGAATCTGAATGAAGCTCGAAATAGGGCCTTGAGATATATGGCTCAAGGATGACAAGAAAATGCAAGAGAGGATGAACGCATCCTCAACGTATAAATCGACGAACAGGAAGTCAGAATCCTTATACAAACCATACCGATCCAAGCCATATGCTAAGAATGACAATAAAAGAGTGAATGTTGTTGAGGATGAGGATGGAGAAGAATATCCTGAACCATCAGAATATTGTTTTTCAGTAAATATTCCTAAACTAATGTATGCCATGCAGGGATTGGGGGACAAAGCAAGATGGCCAAGAAAGAATCCAAAGAATGCTGATCAGAAGGACAAATCAAAGTGGTGTGCCTTCCATGAGGATTTTGGGCACATGCCGGAGGATTGTATAGCCTTGAGAAAAGAAATCAGCTACTTCTTAAGCAAAGGTTACCTAAAGGAACTTCTTGGCAGGAAGAAGTACAAGACTCGGGATACTGACAAGAATTCTGAAAGAGTTGCATCTTCGCCAGCCGATGCAAAAATAATTAACTTTATCTCTAAAGGATCTGACATATGTGGAACTTCTTACTCTGCGGCCAAAATACATGCTAAAGAAGCCAAAGTAGATAGGGGAGATAGGCCAACAAGAATGACAATGCTTACGGATGATAAAGTGATAACTTTCGAAAGTGATGATCGGGATAACATCCAGGATCCCCATCATGATGGGTTGGTAATTACTTTAATTGTTGCTAACCATTTTGTCCGCGGGATACTGGTAGATAATGAGAGCTCAGACAACATCATCCAGTTGGAGACATTGTAGAGGATGAATATCCTAGAAGCTGAAATCACTTCAAAATCCACTGTGCTTGTAGGATTCAGTGGGGAAACGAAGAACACTATTGGAGATATCAAGTTGCCTGTCTATGTCAAAAGGGTGAACTCGTTACAACGCTTCTGTGTTATGGATTCATTATCCTGCTATAACATAATATTAGGCAAGCCTTGGATTCATGACATGATAGTCGTACCCTCCACTTACCATCAATGTGTGAAGATCCCTATTGTAGGTCCCCTTATTCGTACGGATCATCACAGAATTGTCAATCCAATCAAGAGTGCGGAATCCTCTTGATCAGAATATCACAGAATGAGTAGAAACACAGAATTCACAATCAAACGGGTCTTCTATTGATTATCCAAACTAGAAGTTTTACAATCAATTCAAGACCTCACAACCTCACAGCCACTATCTGTGATCTTGTCTACAAACCCTAATTTCGAATTCTCTCCCTCTCTCTACGTTTTCTCTCTCTAGCCTCCAAGAACTATTCTAAGAACTCAAACCCTAATCACAAAACATGTTTATATACCACATGTCTGTGAACTGGGCTTCCTACTGGGCTAGGCCATTTTCCAAGCCCATCACAACAATAAACTCACTAACCAATAAGCTAAGCCCATTACAAAATATCCAAATACTAAATAAACAAACTATTAGGTTGTTGTCACAGAATATACACCAACACCTACTCCTTGGGGAGTGGTGAAAGTTGAAAGTGACCAACAGGAAGCAAAGGAGTGCTACTCTTCCTCGATGAAGGCATCAACAAAATCCCAGGAAGGATAGCAATTAAGGATACAAGCACATGATATTGTGGAAGCTTCTGAATAGGATGTCAAGAAAGTCATCCTTGATGAAAACAATCCAGATATCTCAATGCCTGTAGGAGTCAATATCCCTGAGGATATTGAGAAACAACTTACCAACTTTTAAAAATGCAGGATGTCTACATGTTCCTGGAAGCACGAGGATATGACAGGTATATGAAAGGATATTATAACCCATAAACTTTGAATTGATAAATCTTTCAGGCCTGTTCAACAAAAGAGCTGACTTTAACAAAGCATGCCCGAAGGATCCATTCCCATTGCCTCATATCGACTCCATGGTAGATGCAACTGCTGGACACGAAATGCTGACTTTCATGGATGCATCCTCGGGATTTCAACAGATCCAAATGGATCCGTCCGACCAGGAGGATACAACATTTATGACACCTATATGTATATATTGTTATACTGCTATGTCGTTTGGTTTGAAAAATGCAGGTGCAACATATCAGAGGCTAGTCAACATGATGTTCTAGGATAAATTAGGGGACACTATGGAAGTATACATCGATGATATGGCAGTGAAGTCTAAAAAAGCAGAGAATCATCTACAAGACTTGGAAAGTGCCTTTAATATCTCGGACCAGTATAACATGAAGCTAAATTGTAACACCTCGTAAAATCACGTCCAATAATGTATTGACACGTGTAATAAGCCCTAATAAAGTCAAACATTGAATTTGAGGGACTAATTTTGCGAAAAATCAAAAACTTTGATTATAGAAGGACTGGAAATGTTAACATGCTTATTATAAGCCTCTGAATAACATTACATGGTAATCATGTTCACAAATGAGCCAATCGTTGATCAAGAGTAGCCGTTTGCGTAATTAATTGAAAGTTTGCGCGATGAAGGGTTAAAAGCGTCAACATGTTAATTCTTACCTCAGAGTGACCTTTTAACAATTCGAGAGCTTTATGATAATTGATTAGACTCTCGGGAATGCCTAATATTGGCCATTAAGGGCTTTTATGCCAATAAGTGAAGTTACGCGCAACTTTGTAAGTTAGAGGGACTAAAAGTGTCAATATATTTAATTATACCTCTGAATGATCTTTTAATGAACCCGAGGCATCGCGATGTTTATTAATACTCTCAAGAATGCCTAACATAGGTTAGGATAGGCTCCGATGCTATCAAACGATGATATGCGCAAGTTTGCGCATTAGAGGCACCAAAAGCGTCAACTTTTGAATCTACGCCTTTCGATGACCATTTAAGTGAACGGGAGCGTAGTAATAATTAAACACATACTTGGGAATACCCATTATGGGCCATGGAAGGCTTGGATATCATTAAATGACATTTCGCGCTACTTTGTGCTATTAAAGGACTATTTGCGTCAAACTGTAAAAGTATATCTATTCGAAGGGTATCGAACCTTCCGGAATATGATCATAAGTTAAACATGCCCTAAATATCCTTTGTATAGCTTAGATATAGGCTTAGAGGTGTTTGGTGCGCAAAAATAAACTTTTAACTCATGCAGGGACTAAAAGTGTCAAAAAGTGCACAAGTTTGCATTTTCGCGCATATCTTACATTCTGAATATATCCGGACACCCAAAAATTTATGTAATCATTAAAATATTTTATTTTAGTGATCGGCATGATAAAATTCCATTCGTCGCGTAATATGGATCGTTTTTCGCGTCCGTTCGTGTTTCGTCGTAATTAGCCGAACAACGTGACCGTACGACCAAACAAACCGACATCCAAGATATTTTTGAGCATGTTTTATGTTCCCTATGTTTAGTCATCATTGTAGAGCCTTAAAAATGGCTTGACAAGCCTTGGATGTGCCAGAAATGCACTTAGATGATGACAGGGACCATTTCTGCTTGTTTGCTAAACTTTGAATCAGCACCAGGGGCCAGGCGGGCCGCGTAAACCCCCTGGGTTTCCTACGCGGGCCGCGTAGAACAGAAACAGCAGCAGAACTGGTTTCTTTTGCTGGTTTTCATCAAAAATGGTTTCCTATACTCACATACAAGACTCTAGGGGCTGCCCACTGAATTAAAACATGGTTTTATACCTGTCATGATCTGGTTATAACATCCCGACGCTTGTCACGATCCTACGAAGACCCAAAAACTATATATAGGAAATGGGTTTCATGGTTCAAGCACTCCATTTCCCAAATTATGTTGTGCCTCTGATTCTATGAGGGTCTTGAGCTTCTTGAGAACCTCCTTCAGTCCATTAGACCCTTTGTAAGCTTCCTTAACCTCTCTAAATTCAGTTTTATTAGTTTAATGGCCTAAAGTCAAACCCGTCGTAATTAAGGTTTGACTTAGCAATTATTCGATAATGGTCCAGCCAATTCTCGAATTGAAAGTACCTATGAGTTGGTAATTATGTGGGTAATAAACCATTAAAAGGGCACCCTCTGATTCCCACTCTAACTAGGTCCATTGTCGGGTCAAACTTGATTGTAAAAAGTCAATAGAAAGCTAAATTTCATTTAAACGCATAATTAGCAATGTAGAAGCCATGGAACCTGTTTTATCACTCATATAACTTGGTAATTAATGTACGAACATGTCTAAACATGTTCAACCCGACAATTTTCAGTTTAAGCTCGGTTCGGAACCGAAAGTCGCAAAAGTAGACTTTTGCTTTGACTTTCAGTTCTGACCCGATGTAGCATATTTTAGAAATGACTTAGAGCTCTATTAGGACCAGGTTATTGATTAGTGTAACCCTCTGAGGTTATACAACTTGGTTCATTAATTATCAGATTCATGTGCATGTTTCCGTTATATGCCCAAATGTTGACCATTATGCCCTTTTTACCGTAAAACGAGATTTTTGAAAATGTGAGAGGACAAAAAGCTTTATTACTGATTTATAAACTTGTCTTAAAAATTTGATATCAGTTTGAGGTCTAGATTAGGAGTTATGCTCAATATCGTAATTAAGAAGCTTTTTATTAATTAAACGGCGTAATTAGCATATAGCCTATCTAAACCCAAATTTTGATACCAAAATTTTTACCCACTTATGTAAAATTATATTTTGGGATTTTTGAAGATTTTTATTTATTTTTAGACTGAGCATAACATAGGGTTCTAGCTTTGATTCGGTAATTGTCGGTTTTGCCTTGTTGGCCTATAAAATGAGTTTTACATAATATTTTGTTACCAAACCTTTTGCTACTGATTCTATATGATAAATAGAATATTTTGAGCTTTCTGGAATGATAAAAATATCAGCTTTTCTTTAAAAACCCGTAAATCGCTTAAAACCGCCTTTTTACGCGTTTTAAGTGTATAGTATGAGTTAAAACTATTTTTGGCATATGAAACATAATACCTACTGATGTTTTAAGTAAATTTTTATAATTAAATAGTAAGCAAAATTTTTGAACTCAGAATTCCAATTTTGACCTTTAAAGCTTATGTGAAATTACCAAAATGCCCCTACGGTGCATAGTTTGGTTATAAAAGATAAATTTCACATATATGCAATACCCTACTGTTAAGACTTATAAAAATAAATATTTTTACTGATTATATCAGACCTGAAACTCAGATTTATATTTAAACTCTTTTATAAGCTTTAAAATGACCAAAATACCCCTACGGGGCATAATTTGAGTTTAAATTCGTTTTGGGCATAATGGAAGGTATCCTACTCATATCACAACATATTTAAGGCATATTAACTTAGGAAACCTGTTCATGACTCATTTGGTTACCCGTTACGCATTATTCGCGTTCAGTGCGGTTTATGTAACTAGTTTGCATAAATTAGCCGAAATGGGTCAAACCTTATCATTTTTATCTCAAAATCCAGAATGTGTTTAGTTTACCCATATTAAATAAGTATACAAACTTGGCGGGTCTAAACCACATTCTAACCCGGTCTTCGCTTAATCGTGCGTTTTGAACCATATCTTCCTTTAAAACTAACCGGTCTAAGTCTAGGCTTAATTAAGACCCGTTAGGAATCTAATAGGTTATTAAAAATCTTTGTTCTAGATTAGGAGCCTGGTAAAAGCTACTTGCACTCATTGTTTGTGATATATACTTGCTCAGGTAAATACTTTTAACTTATTTTCTCTATACGGGCTTGGGGTACGGTATTATATTAATACCGCTTGGTCGGGTATGTAGTTGTTTAAATCGGATTGTGATTAATATATTTACATAACCCGTTTTAATCTGTTTTATTTGGTATATGGCCCTTGGGGGGTTAATGACCATGTCCCGGATATCCTTGGCATCATTCATTGTAATGGCCACGACTTAAGCACGGGGTGTAGGCATACACCTAACAGCTGCATACGTAAAAACTGGTAACCCACTTTAAGGAATTAACCTTGTGGGCATTATGCCTGTGGCCTGTCAGTTAATCCTGTCCGGCTCTTCTAACCGGCCCTGACGGACGACAAATAAGTAAAACTGTATACAAGATTATTTTTTAAATAATTGTCCCAAGTTATAAAAGATATTTTGTGCCTTGTGCATTCAAATCAATTTTCTTAAACTCTTTTGAAAATGAGTCGGTTAATTGTATTTACCAGTGTAAACTGACGTATTTTCCCAAAAAGGCTAAGTGCAGGTACTAAACGGAATAGGCTGGCTACTCCTAGCATCACTAAAGAGTCTTGCAAGCTTAAGATGTTAAAGTCTGTTGAACAATGATCTTTTTATCTTTTGATCCGCCTGTGGATCCTTTACAGTCAATTTGTAATACTTTGATATTACTTTTTATTCGGTTTGTAATGTTATTCATCTTTTGCTTCCGTTGTGCATTTAAATTGTGTTGTTTGACTATGATGATATCAACTACGTCACGATACTCCCCACCGGGCCCACCGGTAATACGTGGAAATATCGGGGTGTGACAGGTTGGTATCAGAGCCAACATTGAGTGAATTAAACACTAGCCTTTTGTGTTTAATCTCAATGATACTGTTTGCACATTCCTTAGACCTTATGAGTCTAGACTTAACCTAGGAATGCTCGCATCCCTATTAAGTAAGCATTGCTTTCGATTTTATGTATTTTTAATATATCGCCAGGCAAGGAAGCTGTCGATGGAAATTCTCCACATCCGAAGCCTAGAAATGCCAAGCTTCGTACCACGGCTAGGATAAGCGTACAACCAGTTGGAGGAAAGACCTTTATGAATCTATTCCCAAAAACCAAACTTGTTTAAACCCTTATCCAGACTACGGAGTCCATACCAGAAGGTCCCTGAGGCTCCCATATTGAAGATGATGCATGTGGATGATATTAAACCCTAATTCTTACCTCTGAGTTTTCAAATTTCAAACTTAGACTATACTAGTCAAAACCTAATCCGCGAATCCATGCAATTCCTTTAATCAGCGAATCTTTGAATTCTACTTCTGCAATGGATCCGGATTTGAAATATTACTTATTCACTAAAATCTTCAGAGTCGCTACTGCGTACGATAAATAAAGATGAAAAAGAAATCAGAATACAGAAAGGAAGACATTTGAAGACCCTCCTTTCATCATACTTCTTTCATTTAAGTGCCTGTTCGGGCATTTGATTATTGTAGTCCTTTGTGCACATATTATTTCATCATAGTCCTTGTAGACTTACCTCTTTTGACAAAAACTTCATATATATATATATATATATATATATACATGTACGTTTACCTATTAAAAATCCCTTGAGGACATTATCTTTCTATATAGTCCTTTCGAGGACATTTTATTTCAATAATAGTCCCTTCGAGGACATCATACTTCAAAATAGTCCTTTCATGGACATGTTATTTCATTAAAATCCCTTTGGGATATATTATTTCTAAATAGTCCTTTCATGGGCAGTCTGTTTTAATATAGTCCCTATACGGACTTATGATATTTTTGTAGTCCCTATACGGACATATAATTTCCTTTTAAAGTCCTCTATGGACAAATATGATACTACAAAGTCCTGATTAAGGCACTATTGTAGATTTCCTAACAATTTATGGAAAGTTTAAAAAAAAATATCATATAGGTATTCATTTCGTCTTTTATCAACCATTAGTATCACTTGATTCGAATTTTATCAATGTGCTAGATAATTTCAAAAGATCTTCTTAATGGTTTACCCCTGCCAAGTGGCAAGTCCACATTAATTGGCCAAAACTTTCGGTAGTTAAGGATAATTATTCCTTCTACTATGATAGTTAAAGGAGTTACCCCTCCTATCCAAAGGTGGCGAACTATGTTCAAGCCTCCAAGCCTATATGATCAATGCGATCATGGTAATGTTGTGTAACCATTAAGACAAATTAATCCTTGTTGACATCTAAGAACATGTTAACATTCCTGGCAGTGTGACTTGAGAAACCACACCAGCCGTTAAGGTATTTTGGACTATGTCATCCTATAGGATCGAATTTGATCTTGGCAAGTATTATCAATGTGATGATCAAAATGTAAACATCCGTTAGTGATGGATTGCCTACGGGCTAAATTTGTTGCCTGATAAAGACAACGATAATAGTGGTCTATGACCCCTGTCTAAGAATATTGGACTACGTCCAAGCATAATAGTCTATATGATCATTACGATCATGACTAATATCGTATAAACACGATGGTCACATTATTTGACATCATTTGGAGATGTTTTCACCTACAGGCTATATTATATTGTCCATTTGTGACAAAGATAGTAGTGATCTTTTATGATTCCTTGTCCAAGGTGGTGAGCTATGATCAAACCACATAGTCTATATGATCAGTGCGATCAAGACTAATATTATCAAAAAGATGATCATGTGTAAATACCGTTAATAATGTTTCACCTACGGGCTATGTATAATATATTGTCCATTAGTGACATTGACATTGTGATCCTTCTGATCCCATGTCCAAGGTAGTGAGTTATGCTCGAGCCTAAATAGTCGATGTATGATCAGTGCGATCATGACTAATATCAACTGATACGGTGATCGTATTATTTTATAGGATAATTGAAGTTCAGGCTTAGGCCTTCCTATCTTCATAGTAAGATTGTAAGACATACTTACGACCCGATGGTTATAATTTATGCATAAATTTTCGTGCTTAGATAACAAAACTAGAGTAATACAATAAGCACATGGTGGATACGCCGCTGGTACTTCCTATATATAAGTGTGTTTATTGTATTACCCTTGGTGGCGTTATCTTGAGTCACCATTAGAGATTGTGCTGCCTACGGGCTATATACTATGTTGTCCATTAGAGACATTAACAAGTGTGACCGTTATGGTCCATCGTCAAAGGTGATGGGCAATGCCCAAGCCTTATAGTCTATAAGATCGATAAGATCAAGACAAATATACTCAATGACGGTAATTATATATATATATATATATATACATGTGTGTATATATGAAAACATCCATTAGTGATGTCCTATGATTTACCCAGTACCTAAATGAATCATCTTTCAGAACGATGACAGTTGTAGTCTATGACTCCCTGTCCAACGGTAAAGAACTAGGTTAAACCTTAAAACCCCTAATCTAATAAGATCGCGACTTATAAATTAATGTCATCCGTGACAGGAGTTTGTTGCCATATCTTATAATGTCCTTTGCGACAAGGCCTTTGTGCCACATGATTATTTATGTCCTCCCTGACGGACTAATGTTTCATATTTTAGAGAGCCATTATGGCAAGCCTTCGAGGTATCTAAAAACATCTATATGCCAAAGACAGTTGGGACATTTTGATCCCCTGTCAAAAGGGTAATGGACTCGGTCCAAACCCTAAGGGCCATTGATGGTCCTTTTGTGACCTAGGCTGAATGTAATTGATGTACATTCAAATAACATTCATTAGGAATGTTCATACCATATTAGCTTATATGGTTTACTAATACCATGGTCACTGTTTGTTAGGTCGTCAGGGTGATGACTCGCTATAGAAATGCAATTAAGCAATTGATTAATTTTGGCGCTTAGTGCCAAGCTTCAAGTATGGCAAACTTGAATGAGACAAATAATAGTTGCGATACTGAAAATGCAACAAATATGAACCTCAAGGTTAATATGAATGACGCAGCTGTGAGAAAGGCTATGAGAAAAGTCATGAAAACATTCGAAGAGCAGAATGCTACTTGCCCTAAATCATATTCCCTCTGATCATGAAAAAGAGCTTTGTGCATACTTCGAATGCGAAAAATGAACCAAATAAGATGATATATATAGTGACGAGCCCCGTTCCTCTAAAGGATGTACTTAAAAGTACTTCGTCTCTTGCAAATCAAGAGACTTCAATGGCGAAAAAGGGGCCATTGATTGCATGAAATTGTTGGATGACATAGAAACCATTATAGACATCAGCGGTTGTGCTGAGAGGGACATTGTGAGATATGTATCACAGTCATTCAAGGGCAGTGCCCCTAATTGGTGAAAGACTTTAATAAAATTATAGGAAGAATACTCTTACACAAATTGGGATGATCCTGGTTCATGGACTAATTAGAAAAACCGGTTGTCTGCAACACGGAATGGAAAAGGTGGAATAAGAATTTTCCGACTCTCACCATGACGGATCTAGACTGTAAACAGAATGTTATAGACTTTAGCTTATTGTCTGGGATAGTGCCCTATTCGGTTAACCCAAAATCTAAGCTTAATGCATAAATTATTGGTGGTTTAGCATCGGTAATAAGGGGCACATTAAGGTTTTAAAAGCCTGCTTCATATAAATCCACTATGGATCTATCTCAGCTACTCACATTATATAGATTAAGAAATAAACCAGTCAAAGATGAGGCTGCCCTTAAACTGTCAAAGATTTTATAGCTAAGTATAGAAGGATTAAGAATGGAGACGCTTAAACCCTCCTGATGAATGTTAGAGGCAGTTCGTATCAATAATAACACCAGATAAATCCCTTATTGTGATTTTATTGCTAAGAGTTACGTTTGGATTCAGGTGCTACTAAGTCTCTCATAAGGCCGCAAGCTTAGCAAACTTTTAGAATTTTCCTATAAGAACCCCAGATATTAAGTGTAAGGTAAAACTTATAGGCGAAATCATAGGAACCATCTCTTCTTTTCCTGTCAAGAGTCTTCATTCGTAAAATCTAAAGTATTCTTTCACCAGATCAGATATAATGATATATGTTATTTTATTTTTGTTATATCCTTGATTTTTTTATCAACTGCGAATGCTAGACTATACTCGATAAAGGAGCCATATAAGGATTTGCGTATCCTAGTGCGTCCCATAGATTGCTTCCATGCCTGATCAGTATGGAGGTTTAATGCATGGAACCACTGAGATATCCCGATGATCATATGGTACTAAAATAGGCTAATGGTATTCAAAGAAGATATCCTTTATAGGAGTGTCCAAGTAAGTGCCACTAATTAAGGCATCCATGCATTCATAAAGTCAATGTGTCATTTATTTGACACGAGTATTGATGGATGAACTGAAGCCTGAGATTTAGAATACCTCGGTAATCTTGGTATGTTTTGGTTATCCCTCCAAGGAATCACTCGGTTTTTACCCTGTGAGGCTAGTAGAGTTAAGAAAAACATCCCGCTTGTTGGACCGATCTACGACCTCTACACGTCAGTTAAGGCAGTTCATCTTTGCATACGAAGGCGGAATCAACGTAAACAAAGTCATAACAGCTATAATCCTTTTAATCCTTCTTTTCTGATTGATTTACGTGCTTTTACAACATTTTCTGATACAAATCCAGCAGCACTTCGTGTATCATACAATGACCTCTCTTACACAAATGAAACACACAACACCTATATATAAGATGTAGATTTCGCTTGAAACAGCTTGAAGCGAAATCAATAGATGTTGATTTCGCTTGAACTCAGTTCAAGCTAAATCACTTGATGTTGATTTCGCTTGAATCAGTTTCAAGCGAAATCTTGAAGTTAAATCACATAAACCCTAAATAAAACCCTATTGTGTGATCATTCAAACATTTCTAGACACAAGACTTGATAATGACGTAATCAGCAGACATTTAGTGCACCAACAGACTCCCCCTTGGATGTTGATGAAGTCTTTGGCTTCAAGTCTTTGTCTTTATCATCTTCAAACATTGTAAAAACTTTCCTCAATCTTTATCTTCAATCTTCAAACTTTAAACTTCAATCTTCCCTTTGACCGTTGATCCAGACTCCCCCTTTCACAGACTCCCCCTCTCGATATGCTAGAATCTGAGTAATCTGGTTCAAGCTTTGACACTTAGCTTCCGTTGGGAATTATGAAGTCCAAACCTGTTACTCAACCAACAAACATAACCATTCTACCTTTTCAACCATAAAATACAAACTCAATCAGTTTTAACAATCCACTCAAGTATTCAGGTCCAAGTTAATGACCCTGATCACTTGATTAATCTACCAAGTCCAAATTAATGACCTTGGTTGATCTTTTGACGAATCAAACTGATTTTAAAAACAACAATTTCAAACATTTTCTGAAAATAACAAGTATCAAATTAATGAACTTGTTTTTTACTTTTCAAACAATTCAAACTTCAACAAAGTAAGCTCTCCTCATTCTTCAGTCCAGAATCTCCTGCATCTGCTTCAAACATCTGAGAATCCAACAATCAACTCTCCACTTTGGTTTGTCAGAAAATAAAGCAGAAATAAAATCTTTTTGGATTTTATCAAAGCAATCTAAACTAAGAAATGAAATACAGAAAACTTAAATTGCAGAAAGTAAACAAAGTAAACTATTTACAAACAAATTTTTGGCGAGCGTGTCAGGAAATCATATCAGCTTTTCAGACAAATTACAAGTACCGTTAAGCTTCATTTCATACTCAGACTTAAACAATTCACCTCGATTGTCGATATACTGATCCATCTTAAATTCCCACACAAATTTCAATTTACTCAGGATACGATTTAGATGAATTAAGAACTTAGCTCATTCATGTGTCCCACCTCTTGAATATACTCCCGTATCCAGAATCCCAATAATCAATCTTACAGGTGAGAATACTACAATGATATCTGTATATAAATTAGGTATGCGAGGGCCGAGGGATCTCAGATCGATACTTTCGTATACGCAGAGAGATATCAGCTTCGACTTTTCGGAGTGTCCCCTTTAGAGGATCTTTTTGCTTACAATAGCAGCGACTATCAATTTTATTGTTTCAGCATGCTGAGGGATTAATGCTGTGTTTCAAGCATTGCAGCAAGCATTATTCAGGAACTAGGTCAGAACCACCGTTCAGCAGAAGTCCCAGAATAATACCCCAGACATCATTGAGTATAAAGACCTAGTATATCAGATTAAGAGACCTTTCAAACGAGATTTCAGGGGTTACCTATATATCCAAGTAGTGTTCCCCACGAATTCACAAGTTTGAATTTAGGTTTATATCCCGAATAAATCTACTAAATGTGTGAAAACCTATCGACACATCATCAGTGAGATTATTTAACTCTTTTATACTTTACAAATCTTTAGCATACTGTAATCGTCTAGCCGATGTACTATCATTTTCCCTATATACACAAGCTCTTTTTCAGATTTTATCATGTTTTTGTATTTTTGCATTTTTTACTGTTTTTGTATTTTCTGAAAATATAAACTATATACAAATATCTACTCCCCCTAAATACCAAAACAAGTAAAAATTCGACAAACCATTGCAGATTATTTCTCGTCTTCATCCGCAACAGTACTCTCATCAACGCCAATTATGCCATCCGACACTGAAAGAAGCTTCATACCATTCAGTTTTAACAAATATTTAAACCGATTTTTATCAAAAGCTTTGGTATGTAAATCAGCTTTCTGTTCGTCAGTGTGGATTTTCTCAATTCGTATCAACTTTTTCTCAAAACAATCACGAATAAAGTGATGTCGAATTTCTATGTGTTTAGTTTTAGCGTGATGTACTGGATTCTTTGTTATATTTATTGCGGCCTCATTATCAACAAAAAGAGGTGTGTTAAAAAACTGCAAACCGTAGTCGCGCATCTGTTGCTGTATCCACAAGATCTGAGAGCAGCAACTGCTAGCAGAAACATACTCCGCTTCACATGTAGATAACACCACAAACGTTTGTTTCTTACACTGCCAGGTAACCAATCTAGGACCAAAGAACTGGCATCCTGCAGTTGTTGATTTTGAATTGACTTTGCAGCATCCGAAATCCGAATCGGAATACCCTTCGAGCGTAAAGTCGCCTTTCCTAGGATACCACAACCCCAATGAAGGAGTTCCTTTCAGGTAGCGCAATATCCTCTTCACAATGATCAAATGCGATGCTCTTGGGTTAGACTGAAATCTTGCTGCGAGGCACGTTGGGTACATGATATCAGGACGTGAAGCAGTTAGGTACATTAAAGAACCTATCATGGATCGGTAAAACGTTTCATCAGCCCTGTCTCCGGTGAGATCTGGATGAATCCCATGATTTGTTGCAAGTGGGGTAGCAGCTGGAGTAGAACTTGACATCCCAAATTTCTCTAGAATATCATGAACATACTTTGACTGATGAATGAAAATTCCCTCAGGAAGTTGTTCAACTTGTAAACCCAGAAAGAATTTCATCTCCCCCATTGATGACATTTCAAACTTCTGCTTCATCACTGATTCAAAATCTTTGCATAGATATTCATTTGTCGACCCAAAGATTATATCGTCCACATAAATCTGAACTATCAGAAGATGACCATCGACCTCTTTAGTGAAGAGAGTGGCATCCACTTTTCCACGAATGAACTTGTTGGCTAGTAGGTGTTGAGACAAAGTCTCGTACCAAGCTCTCGGGGCCTGGTGTAAACCATACAGCGCTTTGTCCAATAAGTAGACCTTGTTTTTTGTGGATTGGATCGGTGAAGCTCGGTGGCTGACCGACATAAACCTCCTCTTTGACCTTCCCATAAAGAAACGCTTATTTAACATCAAACTGATAAACTTTAAAGTTCTTCCAAGACGCAAATGCTAGGAAAATTCTGATTGCCTCTAGTCGTGCTACAGGAGCATAGACTTCAGTAAAATCAATCCCCTCCTGTTGACTAAATCCCTGAACAACGAGTCGAGCTTTGTTTCTTACAACAACTCCTCTATCGTCCCTCTTGCACTTGAACACCCACTTGGTGTTAATTTTCCTCTGACCATCCGGCAAATCAACTAACTTCCACACTCCCAATTTCTCGAATTGACTAAGTTCCTCCTGCATTGCATTGACCCAAGAGTCTTCAGTAAGCGCCTCTTTGTAAGTACTTGGCTCAACCTGCGAGATAAAACAACTTAATGAAAATTCAGTTTGCAAAGGAGCAATTTTTGTATAAAAACATGTAAGCCCTTTATCAATCTGATTTCGAGTGCGAACGCCTTTCTGTAAATCTCCTATGATCAACTCCTCTGGATGATATGAAAAAGTTCGCGGCATCACTTCGCTTGGAACATCTACATTTCCCTCCAGATTAGTAACATTCTGCTCTGCATCTTGTTCACCAACTTGGTTTGTTTGACTTGAAATCTGAATTTGCTCCCCTTCAGAATCTGAATCACCATGATCAAATATTGGCATGTTTTCAGCTTCTAGATTATCATTCTGAGCCGACTGATTATCCTGAGCAACTTCATTCTGTTGGACATCATCATGTTCACCAGCATTACTTGGACCTGCTTCGTCGTCATTTGAAGTTTCCCGTGGTCTCCTCAAATACTCAGCTGGGAACCTTAACTGCGACTCATATTCTCGCAAAATATCCAACTCATCAAAGAAATCTTCATCATCCTCTGATTCTTCTCTCATGTCAAACGAATCCCACAGTTTGTCATAATGATAACGCCATGAATCACCAGGATTCTGTGGCGGCATAGTATAACCTTGACATTCAACATTTGCAGCTTCAATAATCCGTTTCTCACTTGGAACGAAGACACGTCGCATCGGATTTGCATAACCAACAAATATACCTTCAATGCTCTTCGGACCAAACTTTCCATGAGGCTCTATAACCATACAGGGTGACCCAAACGGTTCTAGATACTTCAAATTCGGTTTGCGGTTATTGATTAGCTCAAAGCATGTTTTGTTGAACTTCTTGACAGTGAGAACCCTGTTGAGCGTATAGCATGCGGCGGAAACAGCTTCAGCCCAAAAATTAATCGGTAACTTTGAATCTGCGAGCATAGTTCTAGCCGTCTCGATTAGTGTCCGGTTTTTACGTTCTGCGACTCCATTCTGCTGCGGAGTGTACGGAGCACTAAACTCATGCAAAATACCTCTTTCATCACAAAATTCTTCCATCTTGCTGTTTTTGAATTCAGTACCATTATCACTTCGAATTCTCTTGATACGCCTTTGGTACAAATTCTCAATCTTCCTGAACAGCCCCATCAAACTGTCAAATGTTTCATCTTTCGTCTTCAAGAAAGAAACCCACGAAAATCTGGAATAATCATCAGTAACGACCAAACAATAGTAATCTCCTGTAATACTTTTGACATTCACAGGACCAAACAAATCCATGTGAAGTCGTTCCAGAGGTCTCGAAACTGAATTGACTTGCTTTGTAGGGTGTGACTTTTTCTTCTGCTTGCCTTTGATACAGCTAATGCACACCCCTTCCAGATGAAAACCTTTGATATTAACACCCAATACCAAATCATTGTGCACCAAGTGATTCATCTTCCTTAGGTGAATATGCCCCATCTTGCGGTGCCACAATCTTGATTCTTTCTCAGTTGCTCTAGACACAAAACAATGTGCTTGACCAGTAGTTGTAGTTGCTACAGACATATCTAACACATATAAATCATTCACTCTAGGTGCCCTCATGATAATCCATTCTTCAGGAACAACAAAACCAGGTTTCAAAATCAAACATTCTTTATCAGTGAAGTGAGTAGTATACATGTTGTCACAAATCTGCGAGATACTAAGCAGATTGTTCTCCAGCTCAGTGATGTAGTTAACTCTTTCAAATGTCACAATCCCATTGGATAACGTTCCTTCTCCAACAATTCGACCACCTTCATGACCTGCAAATCCCACATAACCACCATTGATATTCCTCACATCATACAGTAATGCAGTTTTTCCTGTCATATGTTGAGATGCGCCACTATCCATGATCCATCTTGAAATGGCTCTTGGAAGATCCTGCACATAACAAACTTCAAATTAACCAACTTTAATAAAGATTCCGATTCATGCTTCGCGAACAAGGAAGCTCCGGCAATTCAAACTGCTTATTCGAACATGGTGTCCACCCAGGCCTCATCAGCCTTAGGTGTAACCTTGACTCTCGCAATTTGAATTTTGAAATTTTCAGCCTTCAAAGGTGGAAAATTTGCATCATAATCAACCGAAATTGATTCTTCAGCCTTTTTCACTTCAGAAGTTGAAATTTTCATCTCTGTTTTTGGTTTCCAAACTTGTTGAGATAATGCAACCTGTTTATAAAACTTGTCGTTTTTAGTTACCACTTTCTTTACAGGTTCATTTTTCACTTTGATGTTGTTATTTTTCACACTCTTTTTCTCAACAACGATTGGTGCTTTACCCTTCACATCAACTTTCTTCTGTTGAATCTTCACAGTTTCAGTCTTAGGCTTCACATTGGTACACTTTCGTGCAATGTGACCCACTTGATTACATCTAAAACTTGTTCGAGTATCAACAACTCGACTTGTGCCTTCAAACTGATAATGTGAAGCTCTTTTCTCAAAGAATTCTTTATTTGATTTTGAAAAAATTTCATTTTCCTCATCAGAAAGTGAACTCGAACTGTTCACAAACACCTTCTTTTCAGCAAACCTTTTGTTTTGAAAACTCTTTTTCTGATAACTATTACCACCTCGATAACCACCCGACCATTTGTTTCGATTGTTATTATAAAAACGTGGTGGAACAACAGGCTTTTTGTAATAAGCTTTATCTTTCTCAAAATTCATTTGCCTTTTTGTTTGACTCAAACTGTTCACTTCTGACAACTCAACTTCAACCAATTTGAAAACATTTGTCAACTTTTTCACATTAACATTCTCAATTGGAAACTCAAAATCCGAATACAACTTATCAGATCCAGCCATCTTGTACATCACAAGACCCGGTTCATCACTTAAGTTGTTTTTGGATTTTGATTTCTAAATGTATTTGTCCAAGAAACACCCATCATCTTCAGTTGAATCAGACATCAAAACACTTTCAGCTGTGCTCTTAACAATCTCTGTCTGAACACTATCATCAGATGATGTAAAAGTAACATCAATGTTTTCCGGAAGTTTAACTTCTTTTTCTTCTTCAATTTCAACCAACCCAGATTGCTTTTTCGTGTAGTTATCAAGAACAGGTGGTGGAACTTGATGAAACCCCACCCCAGTTCCATCACAATACACATCTTCGCCCGCTTTGTCTTTCCCGATGGGTTTGGGAATGATATGTTGCAAAACAAAGCTTGCGGAGCTATAACTGTTAAGCTTCAACTGGATTCGCTCGTTTTCGATAACAGCCTCTTGAATTTTAAGTTTCAATTTAGCGATTTCATCCAGTTGTTGATTGATTGATTCTTCTTTGACTCTAAGCACTGCTTTTAAATGTTCATTTTCCTTAAAAGTTTTACCATTTCGATCATCACAATCTTTCATTGTGCTTTTGAGTTTTTCAAATTTTTTAGAAATATGACGGTTTTCAAGAATCAACTTTTCATTTTCTTGTTTAATTTTGTAATGATCAATTTTATCATTTTCAATTTGTTTAGTTAATTCTCTTATCCGTTCAGTTGAAGCTTTAACTGTTTTGTCACGATCAAGAATCTGATTCTCAACGCTTCTGACCTTAGCTGTCAGATCATCAACTTTCTTCCCGTTGAGATACGTGACTGTGCTACAAAATTTGCACTCTTTGTTGCAATTTTTGCAATCAGCATTTCCATCGATTTTCTTACCTGACACATTTGTTGACACATCTGAACTGACCTGGCTTTTTGACTCAGACACGGAGTTAGAGTCTACCTCAAGTGCTTTAGCAGCTAGCACTTTGTCAGCCATTCTTCCAAGATTTTCAGCAGTCAACTCCTGCGTTGTATCAATAACTCCAGTATCAATCTTCTTTGCTTTCTCGATCTCTTCTTTCTCTTCTTTTTCTTTCTTCGCTTCCTCTTTCATTTTCTCGGTTGGAGTTCCCCACCATTTATGTTGCCAATACTCATCATCTTCTTTATATTGCTGGATTATGGCTTCAATATCAAGTGTACTATCACCAATTGCAATATTTCCATACTCATCAAGATAGCACTCTCTATCTGGATCCCATCTATTGGCTATCCTTGCTTCCAGAAAGATACGAGATATTCTAATGATTTTGTTTTCAGCTATCATTTTTCTGTATCTATACTTTTGCTCTTCAGTTCGATCGTCTTTCCATGGAATAGGTTCATCGTTTTTTGCCATGAATGCGTAACCAACCGCATCTTCTTCTGGTAAAACCTCCTGACTCCAGTCATAACCCTCATCATCGTAAATCACCGCAAGAGCTCTAGATTTCTCTCTGTTGTCTTCAACCTGCTTCAATCTAGGCGGCTCGGATTTATTCTGATGATAGATTGCCTTCTTGTAGTAATCATCTCTGAAAGGGTTCTCCGATTCATCAGCATAAGCATTTCGACATTCTCGTTTGAAGTGACCCTTCTGCTTACACTTGAAACAAGTCACCTTCGATTTATCGAACCCCAACTTAGTAGACGCACCACCAATTGTCTTTCTTCCGGTAATTTCCATGAATCTTTGTGCACGACGAACAGCACTTGCCATAGCCCAACGAATATCGATAAGTTCCATTTCCTCCGGATCAATCTGATCGTAATCTTCTTTTGTCAGATTTGTGTTGCCTATCTTCCCAGCTACTAACCCTTCATACGATTCCAACACCGATGCTAGGAAGATCATCTGTTGCTTGGCCGATTCCTCATCAAAGTTCTGAGCATTCTTCAAATCTATCGCGATGTTACATTGAAAACGATTCTTTGCATCTAGATGATTTCCAGAAGATGAAGATCCACTGTGATAACCACTGTGACTTCCACTGCTCTGAGTACTTTGACTTTCTTTGCCAGCTGTCGACACATTTTCAGCAGAAAACGCAGTTTTTGGAGAAGTTGCTTTTGGCATCATGCTCTTTGGATAATACAAATCCAAATTCTGCTGGTAAGATGAGTGATTGACTTTGTATGTCTTTTTCAACTCCAACTCGTGACTCTCGAGTTTCTCAATCAGCAAATCTATTGTCAACTTTTCTGGTTCTTTGATAGTATTCTTCAGCATCAGCGCATAATATCTCCAACCCATCTCGTCAGGCAACGAATCGAACAATTTGTCGATAAGATCTTCTTCAGGAATGTTGATATCATGTCTTACTAATTCCAGCTTCAGATGACCAAATCTTTCTATCATTTTACAAACTGACTCGTTCTTTAAACATCCAAACAGATCAAACTCTTTTCTAAGAAGTTTCTTTTTGTTTTTCTTAATTTCTTCACTACCTATACATTTCTTTTCTAGCTTTTCCCAAAGATCTTTTGCATTTGAATAGTCGATCAAGGCAATAATGTCTTCCCGGACTGACTGATATAACAATGCCACACACTTTTGTTCAGCTACAAACGATTCAATCTCCTCAGCTGCTCTTAAAGTTTCACCATATTTCTTTCCATGTTCATAACCGTTTTTCAAACTCTTCCAGCTGGGAAATGCGAATGCCATCAACCAGTCTTCAAATTTTCTTGACCATCGACTGTATTCCTCAATAGCCATTAGCTTTGGAGGTTTATTGAACGTTCCGAAGGCACTTTCAGACTCCCAAGCTTCCTTTTTCTTCTCTTTTGGCGGGTTATCATTCACATTGCTTGATGAAGTATCAGTGTTTCCGGAATCTCCAGCGAACGCGTACATATCGCTGAATGGGTTCATGAAAAGATCATCCATCGTGAATGTTCCTGCAATATTAGCAAACACTTAGAAAATTTTTAAGATTTGAAAAATTCAGCAAGTTCAAGCGAAACTGAATAGTTTGAAGCGAAATCAACACTTAAACTATTCAAGCGAAATTACACTATTACACTTCAAGCGAAAACTGATCTAAACTATGTTTCAAGCGAAAACCAACAATTCAATTTCGCTTCAAGAGTTTCAAGCGAAATCCTTATGATCAGATCCAACAGTTTCAAGCGAAAACCTGATGAACAATTTCGCTTCAAATGATTCAAGCGAAATCCGAGAACAGATCTGATTCAAGCGAAATCCACAGTTAATCAATTTCGCTTCAACAATTTCAAGCGAAATCTAGCCAAAATTGTCTATTTTGAAGCGAATTCAACTACTAATTTCGAACACTTTCAAGCGAAAATCTGTTTTAGGTCATTTTAACAAGTTTTAAACTGAATTTTAGTCCGAATCTTTGTAGGCTTTGTTAAAACACTGTTATACACGATATACTTGAAAATCAGATCATTTCGACCGTTGGAACTCGTTCAGATCAGAAAAAATATAAAAAGAAATGAGTAGAAAGAAGAGAATCTGCTGCTATGGTATGAACTCCTCGTCCTGAGCTCTGATACCACTTGTTGGACCGATCTACGACCTCTACACGTCAGTTAAGGCAGTTCATCTTTGCATACGAAGGCGGAATCAACGTAAACAAAGTCATAACAGCTATAATCCTTTTAATCCTTCTTTTCTGATTGATTTACGTGCTTTTACAACATTTTCTGATACAAATCCAGCAGCACTTTGTGTATCATACAATGACCTCTCTTACACAAATGAAACACACAACACCTATATAGAAGATGTAGATTTCGCTTGAAACAGCTTGAAGCGAAATCAATAGATGTTGATTTCGCTTGAACTCAGTTCAAGCTAAATCACTTGATGTTGATTTCGCTTGAATCAGTTTCAAGCGAAATCTTGAAGTTAAATCACATAAACCCTAAATAAAACCCTATTGTGTGATCATTCAAACAATTCTAGACACAAGACTTGATAATGATGTAATCAGCAGACATTTAGTGCACCAACACCGCTTAGGGCTACATTATTGCAAAAGCTCCATATCGGTTAGTACCAATATTAAGGGAAGGATTGAGACCCTAATCATATGAGTTTCAAGATAAAGCTTCATTTTAAGAGCTCCAGCATTATTATTTTCAGAAAGACGGTACGTTACGCTTATGCATTGGTTACCGCAACCCTAGTTAGGCAACAATTAAGAATCTCCATCAGCTGCCTAGGATCGTCGACTTGTTCGACTAACTATAAGGATTAGCTATTCTTTAGGATTGGTTTAAGTGGTAGTTGGAACGACTATCTCACCTTTAATAAGCTCTCCTATAACAAATGGTTGTTATACAAGTATCAAGGACTACTCCTTTGGAGACCTTGTATAAACGGAATGACAAACGTTTGTTTGATGGATAGGACTTTGGTAAGCCAAATCAACAGGATCTGGAAATTTCCCTGGAAACGACGGATAAGATCATATAAATTTATGATCGTCTGGAAGCTGCCAGTAATCGGCAGAAAAGTCTATGATTAATGAAATTCGCAACCCTCCTAAGTCCTTAATAAGGAATAAGGTTCAACAGAAAGTATCACCTTGGAAGGGTGTGCTGAAAATTTAATACAACGGGCTAGTTAAGCTCTGATATATAGAATCATTAGAGGAAATTGAATATATCAAGATTGTTACCTATAAGCTAAAACTTACTTGAGGAGCTTGATGGAAATCAGTGTATCCCACACTAGTGATTTAAGGATATGTTTCACCGATAAGACAAGAAGCATTATCACAGAATGATATGCAGACAAATGAAAATTTATGTATTGATGGGAAACCAGTATAGATTAAAGGATCGACAGGTTAAGAAGCTCCGAAAGGAAGTACATACCTATCATATAGGTCAACTGAGATGCCTTAGAGGCCCAGATATGCTATGAAGGGTAAGCCCAAGATACGTCAGAAAGTACTTCCATTACTTTAGCAAATCTCGAGGTCGAGATTTCTTTTAAGGGGGTGAGGATGTAACACCTCGTAAAATCACGTCCAATAATGTATTGACACGTGTAATAAGCCCTAATAAAGTCAAACGTTGAATTTGAGGGACTAATTTTGCGAAAAATCAAAAACTTTGATTATAGAAGGACTGGAAATGTTAACATGCTTATTATAAGCCCTTGAATAACGTTACACGGTAATCATGTTTACAAATGAGCCACTAGTTGATCGAGAGTAGCCGTTTGCGTAATTAATTGAAAGTTTGAGCGATGAAGGGTTAAAAGCATCAACATGTTAATTCTTACCTTTGAGTGACCTTTTAACAAGTCGATAGCTTCATGATAATTGATTAGACTCTCGGGAATGCCTAATATTGGCCATTAAGGGCTTTTATGCCTATAAGTGAAGTTACGCGTAACTTTGTAAGTTAGAGGGACTAAAAGTGCCAATATGTTTAATTATACCTCTGAATGATCTTTTAACGAACCCAAAGCATTGTGATGTTTATTAATACTCTCAAGAATGCCTAACATAGGTTAGGATAGGCTCCGATGCTATTAAACGATGATATGCGCAAGTTTGCGCATTAGAGGGACCAAAAGCGTCAACTTTTGAATCTACGCCTTTCGATGACCATTTAAGCGAATGGGAGCGTAATAATAATTAAACACATGCTTGGGAATACCCATTATGGGCCATGGAAGGCTTGGATATCATTAAATGACATTTCGTGCTACTTTGTGCGATTAAAGGACTATTTGCGTCAAACTGCAAAAGTATACCTATTCAAAGGGTATCAAACCTTCCGGAATATGATCATAAGTTAAACATGCCCTAAATATCCTTTGTATAGCATAGATATAGGCTTAGAGGCGTCTGGTGCGCAAAAATAAACTTTTAAGTCATACAGGGACTAAAAGTGTCAAAAAGTGCACAAGTTTGCATTTTCGCGCATATCTTACATTCTGAATATATCCGGAGACCCAAAAATTTATGTAATCATTTAAATATTTTATTTTAGTGATCGGCATGATAAAATTCCATTCGTCGCGTAATTTGGATCGTTTTTCGCGTCCGTTCGTGTTTCATAGTAATTAGCCGAACAACATGACCGTACGACCAAACGAACCGACATCCGAGATATTTTTGAGCATGTTTTATGTTCCCTATGTTTAGGCATCATTGTAGAGCCTTAAAAATGGCTTGACAGGCCTTAGATGTGCCAGAAATGCACTTAGATGATGACAGGGACCATTTCTGCTTGTTTGCTAAACTTTGAATCAGCACCAGGGGCCAGGCGGGCCCCGTAGAACAGAAACAGCTGCAGAACTGGTTTCTTTTGCTGGTTTTCATCAAAAATGGTTTCCTGTACTCACATACAAGACTCTAGGGGCTGCCCACTGAATTAAAACATGGTTTTATACCTGTCATGATCTGGTTATAACATCCCGACACTTGTCACGATCCTACGAAGGCCCAAAAACTATATATAGGAAGTGGGTTTCAAGGTACAAGCACTCCATTTCCCAAATTATGTCGTGCCTCTGATTCTATGAGGGTCTTGAGCTTCTTGAGAACCTCCTTCAGTCCATTGGACCTTTTGTAAGCTTCCTTAACCTCTCTAAATTCAGTTTTATTAGTTTAATGGCCTAAAGTCAAACCCGTCGTAATTAAGGTTTGAGTTAGCAATTATTCGCTAATGGTCCAGTCAATTCTTGAATTGAAAGTACCTATGAGTTGGTAATTATGTGGGTAATAAACCATTAAAAGGGCACCCTCTGATTCCCACTCAAACTAGGTCAATTGTCGGGTCAAACTTGATTGTAAAAAGTCAACAGAAAGCTAAATATCATTTAAACTCATAATTAGCAATGTAGAAGCCATGGAACCTGTTTTATTACTCATATAACTTGGTAATTAATGTAAGAAAATGTCTAAACATGTTCAACCCGATAATTTTCAGTTTAAGCTCGGTTCGGAACCGAAAGTCGCAAAAGTAGACTTTTGCTTTGACTTTCAATTCTGACCCAATGTAGCATATTTTAGAAATTCCTTAGAGCTCTATTAGGACCAGTTTATTGATTAGTGTAACCCTCGGAGGTTATACAACTTGTTTCATTACTTATCCGATTCATGTGCATGTTACCGTTATATGCCCAAATGTTGATTGAGCATAACATAGGGTTCTAGCTTTGATTCGGTAATTGTCGGTTTTGCCCTTTTGGCCTATAAAATGAGTTTTACATAATATTTTGATACCAAACCTTTTGCTACTGATTTTATATGATAAATAGAATATTTTGAGCCTTCTGGAATGATAAAATATCAGCTTTTCTTTAAAAACCAGGAAATCGCTTAAAACCGCCTTTTTACGCGTTTTAAGCGTATAGTATGAGTTAAAACTATTTTTGGCATATGAAACATAATACCTACTGATGTTTTAAATAAATTTTTATAATTAAACAGTAAGCAAAAGTTTTGAACTCAGAATTCCGATTTTGACCTTTAAAGCTTATGTGAAATTACCAAAATGCCCCAACGGTGCATAGTTTGGTTATAAAAGATAAATTTCACATATATACAATACCCTACTGTTATGACTTATAAAAATAAATATTTTTACTGATTATATCAGACCTAAAACTCAGATTTATATTTAAACTCTTTTATAAGCTTTAAAATGACCAAAATACCCCTACGGGACATAATTTGAGTTTAAATTCGTTTTGGGTATAATGGAAGGTATCCTACTGATATCATAACATATTTAAGGCATATTAACTTAGGAAACCTATTCATGACTCATTTGGTTACCCGTTACGCATTATTCGCGTTTTCGGTGCGGTTTATGTACCTAGTTTGCATAAATTAGCCGAAATGGGTCAAACCTTATCATTTTTATCTCAAAATCCAGAATGTGTTTAGTTTACCCATATTAAATAAGTATACAAACTTGTCGGGTCTAAACCACATTCTAACCTGGTCTTCGCTTAATCGTGCGTTTTGAACCATATCTTCCTTTAAAACTAACCGGTCTAAGTCTAGGCTTAATTAAGACCCGTTAGGAATCTAATAGGTTATTAAAAATCTTTATTCTAGATTAGGAGCCTGGTAAAAGCTACTTGCACTCGCTGTTTGTGATATATACTTGCTCAGGTAAATACTTTTAACTTATTTTCTCTAAACGGGCTTGGGGTACGGTATTATAATAATACCGCTTGGTCGGGTATGTAGTTGTTTAAATCGGATTTTGATTAATATATTTACATAACCCGTTTTAATCTGTTTTATTTGGTATATGGCCCTTGGGGGGTTAATGACCATGTCCCGGATATCCTTGGCATCATTCATTGAAATGGCCACGACTTAAGCACGGGGTGTAGGCATACACCTAACAGCTGCATATGTAAAAACTGGTAACCCACTTTAAGGAATTAACCTTGTGGGCATTATGCCTGTGGCGTGTCAGTTAATCCTGTCCGGCTTTTCTAACCGGCCCTGACGGACGACAAATAAGTAAAACTGTATACAAGATTATTTTTTAAATAATTGTCCCAAGTTATAAAAGATATTTTGTGCCTTGTGCATTCAAATCAATTTTCTTAAACTCTTTCAAAAAGAGTCGGTTAATTGTATTTACCAGTGTAAACTGACGTATTTTCCCAAAAAGGCTAAGTGCAGGTACTAAACGGAATAGGCTGGCTACTCCTAGCATCACTAAAGAGTCTTGCAAGCTTATGATGTTAAAGTCTGTTGAACAATGATCTTTTTATCTTTTGATCCGCCTGTGGATCCTTTACAGTCAATTTGTAATACTTTGATATTACTTTTTATTCGGTTTGTAATGTGATTCATCTTTTGCTTCTGTTGTGCATTTAAATTGTGTTGTTTGACTATGATGATATCAACTACGTCACGATACTCCCCACCGGGCCCACCGGTAATACGTGGAAATATCGGGGTGTGACATAAATCCTGCCAAAGGAGGAATATAAGTAATCCCGAAGCAGATCAGAGCTATTCTAGATCTCAAATCCCCATCCAATATGAAAGATGTTCAAAGATTAAATGGAAGGGTAGCAGCATTAAACATATTTATATCAAGATCCTCTTAAAAGTGTAAAGAAATCTATGATATCCTAAAAAAGAATAAGAAATTCGAATGGGGAGAAAGACATGAAGTTGCTCTACAAGCATTAAAGTAGTATCTCTCAAGTGCACCTCTACTAATGAAGCCTGAAGATGGTGAACCCCTATCTCTATATCTTGCAGTGTTAGGAAATGCATTAAGTCCAGTCTTGGTAAAAGATCATGAAGGTCAGCAGTATCCTATCTATTATGTTAGTAAAAGTTTATTACATGCTTAGTCTAGATACTCTCATTTAGAAAAACTAATATTAGCTTTAGTTATGGAATTAACTAAGCTTAGGCATTGTTTTGGTCAAAAATCACACATGGATAATGTAACGAAATCGGATTTTTGTGAGGTTGGATGCTTGGTTAGATGAACAAATGTATGAATAATGACTGAAAGAAAATGCCAATGAACACAAGGATTTATACGAGGAAAAAACCCTTGATCAACGTATGATCCGCGACATAAAAAACCTTGGATAGTGAAAACTATCACTATCAACTATATTGATAAAAAAGGTTACAATTTTGGAAGTATTGAGCTTGTTACAATGAATGCTAGTGTGTGTGTACGAAAGAGAGAGTAGCAATAGTGTTGTTCGACAATCAGAATGCAAGTGCTTTCTAATCTAGCTAAAATTATCCTTAACTAACTATCCGAATTTTCAGCCCTCTACCCACATTCACCACCAACGGTCTTCAACTCATGCGTGTGCCAAAAAAGAGAGCATATTCCCCTTGAATCTCGGTAGGAATAAGTCTTCTACAAAATGCACCTGCAAAACAAAGCCAATGGGTAATGGAAACAATTGTTAGTTTAAGTATACAGGTGAGGATCCGTGATCCTTAGTCTTCCTGCACCATTTCCTGAGGATCCTTGATCTAGGCCAAACTAAGGATACGTGATCCATAAGCACTAAAATTCTATCCCCAACAATTGCCCCTAAACATGACTGGTTGGATTTCAATCAGATAAGTCATGTTTCAATTAATTCGGACTAGCCGTTAGAAGTGGATATAGCCGTTGCAAAGCCGACGTCAGCAACAGATCATCCCTGCAACAAATCATGATTATAAATAGGTTAGAGATAGGGATGAAATTCTCCATTTAAATCCAAGATTTCTCCTTTTAAATCCTCATTCAAAGACTCATCAGGTACATCTCTTCCCTTCTCTTTCAAATTCTCAGTCTCGATCCTCTGTTTCTTCCCAAAAAATCCATGGCAAAGATGATTATCCGATCCTCACCAGCCAAAAATCCTGAGAATAACAGCCCTCCGAGGAGTCAGGGCCTCACTAAAAATCCTTCCTTAGAACTCTGCCGTTTCACTTATCTTGAAATCGATCAGTTACGTCATTGCTTTCCTGAGGGAACGATATTCAAGCCATTCGACTCTTCAATGAAGAGTCATTGCAAGTCCGATACTTGGGTCACCTTTCCTACTGCCCCGTTCCAGATTGGCTATAGCTATCCTTTCTCGGCGTTCACACAGAGCTTCTTTACCTTGACCTGCTTGTGCTACATACAAGCCATGCCGATGCTGTGGAGAGTCCTCTTCACACTCGAGCAGATCATAGAGCACGAGGGCATAGATATTAGGCATTCTGAACTTAGCCATATGTACAATCTGGTTACCCATGGGTCTCACCGATTCCTTTTCAAACACAAGCCACAACTGTTAGGGATGGATTTTCTAAGCCTAAGGATCACGGATCCACAAATGCAGCCAGGATCACGGATCCTCAATTCTGTTTGAATTAAGGATCCTCAGAAGACGTTGCAGGTTTAAGGATCCAGGATCCTCATTGTTATCCTAACACTAACGGTTGTTTCCACTATGTTTAAACTTATTTTGCAGGAATGAACGAGTGGGACTTGGTCTTGCCGATATTCCTGGGGAATATACTTTAATATTCTGCACGTGCATAGCTAGAATGACCGTTATGGAAGTCGTGGGTAGCTTGCATAATTTGTGGGATGTTTGTTACTCAGCTTATTTCTATTTTTAAAGGGGATAACAAGCTTGATAGTTTGAAGATTTAGAAAACGCACACACTCTTGCAAGCTCTCTGCAACTCATTGGCGATTACATACATTTTGCACACTAGTGACCCTTGTAACAAGCTTGTTAGCATACCGAGTTGTAACCTTTACTTGTTTAATTATAGTTGGTGATCGGTAGTTTCCATCACCCGAGGTTTTTTATGCCGGAGATCATACATTGATCAAGGGCTTTTTCCTCGTATAAATCCTTGTGTCGCTTGTTCATTTCGTTTACAAGTTGTTCATACATTTGTTCGTTGATTCAAGCATCATACCTCACAAAAGAAGATTTGGTTACATTATCCTAGCCTGATTTTTTACTAAAACAGTTTGGCACCCACCGTGGGGCAATTGGTGCTTCATTTCTGAGAAATTTTGTTCATTGTGAACATTTTGGTCCACCACTTTCAACTACATGGCTTCTTCAACGAAGAACATTTCAAGTTCCATGCCGGCAGTCACTTCTTCACAGGGCGTTCCACCTTTGCCTCCATGACCTTTTGGACCTCAGAAGAATACTGAGAATCCTGCGAAGAAACCGACCCCCGTTTTCTCAAAACCACCAACTTCTGTTGTTTCTTCTAGCCCTACTAACAGTGATCTTTATTCTTTGATTGTGCAGATGAAGGGTTACATGCAACAGCAGGACAAAACCAATGAAAGGATCCTCCGGGAGATTGATGACATCAAGAAATTGAAGAGATCAGCGGAGGATCACTCTCCTTTGATGCCGAGGTCGCTGAATTTCAACACTCCGGTCATAACTTCCCAACATTCTGCAGCTCCAGATGTCCAATACCAGGGTGGATCAATAGGAATGCGTTCTGGATCATCAGCAATGTCTCAGGTTCAAGGATCCTCTCAGGTTCAAGGATCCTCCTTTCAGGTTCAAGGATCCTCATCTCAGGTTTACGGATCCATGGATTATCCTCCAAGACACCCATTCACAGCACATCAAGGATCAAACATCTTCCAGGATCAAGGATTCTTAAGGAGTGTACAACCCGGAAGTTCAGATGTTCATCTAGGAGACTTCATCCCAATGCAGACCATTGCATCATCTAGTCCCTCAATTATACCAGAATCCCGTCAATATGGATTCACATCTGGAGTCCCAAACTTGAATCCTTCAGGAGGTAACACTTTGAATAATTCTTATCACACTAACTATGGCTTTGTGCAGGATACATGTATCAATCAAGCTATGGCTAAGGAAATACAGAAACTGAAGGATATGATATCCAGCATTCCAGGAGTGGTTAAGCTCATTCCTGAAATTGCAGATGGAAGCCATAGGATATCTCCTTTTGCACCACCTATTTGTGATGCTGAGATATCGAAAAGGTTTCAAATACTAACCATGAAGCTATATGATGGTTCAACGGATCTAGAAGAACATGTAGCTCAGTACAGAGAAAGGATGGAGATCAATCCCATCCCGGAGAGGTTAAAAGAAGCATGTTTATGAAAGGGTTTTGGATCCACACTAACAGGATCAGCTCTTAAATGGCTGTTAAGTCTTCCCCCTTACTCTATTACTTCATTTGCTAATCTAGTTAACCTGTTTAATAGCCAATTCTGATGTAGCAGAAAATTTGAACGTTTAACTAGTGATCTATATAGGGTAACACAAGGTCAAAATGAATCACTTAGAGATTATATCACTAAGTTTAGTAAAGAATCCTTAGATATTCCTAATCTGGATATAGCTACGGCTGTGCAAGCCTTTAAAATGGGTTTACTTAGGGATTCATTGTTCTATGATGATCTTGTCATGACTCCTTGCAGGAATCTTGATTAAGTAAGAACCAGGACCCTTAGATTCATCCGATTAGAGGTTGATAAGAGGATACAAGAAAGACTGGTAGGATCCTCGAAACAGGAGAAACAAGGATCCTACTTCAGGAACAACAAGTCCAAGTCCTATAACAAGTCTGATAACCAGAAAGTGCATGTAGTGGAACAGGAAGAGGATGATGAAGATTATCCTCCAATTTCTGAATATTGTTTTTCTGTTGATAACAATGTACTAATCCTTGCAATGTAGAATTTAGGTGAAAAAGCAAGATGGCCCAGAAGTCCAAATGGTGTGCATATCATGAGGATTTCGTACATCTCACTGAAGAATGTATTGCACTTAGAAAAGAAATCGGTTATTTGTTAAGCAAGGGGCACTTGAAGGAGCTTTTGGCAAGGAAAAAGTCAAGGATCCATGATCCTGAAAAGGTTCCAGAAAGAGCTCCTGCTCCTCCGGCATATGCACAAATTATAAACTTTATATCCGGTGGATCAGACATATGTGGCACTTCTTTTTCAGCAGCCAAAAGGCATGCCAAGGAGACCAAGATGGATAGTGGGGACAGACCCATCCGAACCTCTACTGTTACACAGGAAAAAGTTATAACATTTGATGAGGATGATCGAGTGGATGTTCAGGATCCTCATCATGATGGTGTTGTTATTACTTTATTTATATCTAATCATTTTGTTCGCAGGATCTTAATAGACGGAGGAAGCTTGGTGAACATCATTCAGTTTGATGTCCTCAAAAAGATGAATATTCCTGAATCAGAAATCATCCCAAGATCCTCAATTCTTGTGGGGTTCAGTGGAGAAACCAAAAATACATTGGGGGACATTAAGCTTCCCATCTACATAGAGGGACTTCATTCTTATCAAAAATTTTGTGTTATAGATTGCTTATCCTGTTGCAATGTTATCCTTGGCAGGCCATGGATACATGATATGAAGGCAGTTACATCTACATATCATCAGTGTGTGAAGCTTCCTAGTCCATGGGGGGTGATAAAGATTGAGAGTGACCAACAAGAAGCAAATAATTGTTATACCTCATCAATGAAGCCAGCCTCAAGACCAAGGGAGCAATAGCAACTAAAGTATCCTCCAAGAGACGTCTTGGAGGCAAGAGAACAGGATGTGAAAGAAATCCTTATGGATCCTCATGATCCTGAATCCAAAGTCTTCATAGGATCAGGGATCCTCAACAACATTAAACAGGATCTAGTATCCTTCCTTAAAAGGAGGAAAACTACCTTTGCCTGAAAGCATGAAGACATGACAGGTATCTCTAAGGATATAATTACTCATAAACTTGGCATTGACAGGTCATTCAAACCTATACATCAGAAGAGGAGGAAGTTTGCACCAGAGAGTAATGCCATTATCCAGGAGGAGGTATACAAATTACTCCGAGCAGGTATGATTAGAGAGGTTAAGTATCCAAGATGGTTAGCCAATGTGGTTGTTGTTCAAAAGAAAAATGGAAAGTGGAGGGTATGTGTCGATTTCACTGACTTAAACAAGGCATGTCCCAAGGATCCTTTCCCATTACCCCACATTGACTCCATGGTGGATGCTACCGCGGGTCATGAGTTGTTGACTTTTATGGATGCTTCATCTGGATTTCAACAAATTCAGATGGAACCATCTGATCAAGAGGATACGGCCTTTATGACCCCAACTGGTATCTATTGTTATATTGCTATGCCATTTGGACTGAGGAATGCAGGTGCTACTTATCAAAGGCTAGTCAATATGATGTTTAAGGAACAAATTGGACACACTATGGAAGTCTACATAGACGACATGGTGGTTAAGTCCAAGAGAGCTGAGGATCACCTTAGAGACCTAGAAGAAGCATTCAATATCCTTGACCAATTCAATATGAAGCTGAATCCTTCAAAATGTCACTTTGGTGTTAAAGCAGGCAAGTTCCTAGTCTATCTGGTGACTAAAAGAGGCATTGAAGCAAGTCCAGAGCAAATTAAGGCTATTGTGAATATTAAATCCCCTGCCAATGCCAAGGATGTGCAAAGGTTGACAGGGAGGATCGCGGCCTTGAATAGTTTCATATCAAAATCATCAGAAAAGTGCAAGGAATTCTACGACATTTTGAGAAAGAACAAGAAATTTGAATGGACTGAAAAGCATGAAAATGCTCTCAAAGCCCTTAAGGATTACCTATCCTCAGCTCCTGCCTTGATGAAACAAGAAAAAGGGGATGTATTATCCTTGTACCTAGCGGTATCCTCTAAAGCAGTAAGTGCGGTCCTTGTTAAGGATCACGAAGGTACACAACATCCTGTCTATTATGTAAGTAAAAGTTTGCTTGATGCTGAATCCAGGTATTCACATTTAGAAAAACTTATTCTTGCTTTGATTACGGCATCTACTAAACTAAGACATTATTTTGAAACTCATGCCATTATTGTTAAGAATAATTTTCCAATTAAGAATGTTCTCAGGAAACCTGAAATGTCCGGAAGGATGGCTAAATGGGCACTGAAGCTTAGTGCTTATGATATAAGATATGAACCAAGGACTGCCATTAAATCCCAAGCCTTAGCTGACTTTGTGGCAGATTTTAGTAGTGATTTACAAAAAGAAGCTGAGTTAGAAGTTCAGCAGCTTGAAGAAACTAAGGATCCTTGGATACTTTTCACTGATGGAGCTTCTAATGTCAAAGGAACAGGACTTGGAATACTACTAAAATCGCCACAGGGGGGCATAATACCCCACTCCATAGCTTGTGAGTTTCAAACTACTAATAATGAGGCTGAATACGAGGCCTTGATAGCTGGTTTGCAAATTGCCAAGCATATGAGGATCAGGTATCTTGAGGTACATGTAGATTCATTGTTAATTACTAATCACTTTAATGGATCCTATGTTGTTAAAGGTGAAAAGCTAATCAAATACCTAGAGATAGTCAAGGAATTGGCACTCTTTTTTGTTTCTTTTAGTTTGACACAGGTACCCAGGAAAGAAAATGCAGAAGCTGACGCATTGGCCAACTTAGGATCATCCTTAAAGATCCCAGAGGATATCAAGATCCCTATCATCCATGTTTTGGCTCCTGCCATTGAGGATCACATAACTATAGAGATAGAAGAGGATTCTGCAATGGTTCCTAGTGATGGTGCACAGTCTCGTTCAGGATCATGGATCCTTCCAATCATGAGATACATACAACATGGAGTGATTCCTACAGGAGAAAACCCCAGGGCTTTCAAAATCAAGGTATCTCAATTCACAATATTGAATAACATGTTATATAAACGATCTCTTGCAGGTCCATATCTAAGATGCATAGAGGATCCTGAAATTCAAGAAGTCTTAAAGGATTTTCATGAAGGAGATTGTGGAAACCACACTGGGGGCAGAGCATTGTTCTCAAGGATCCTTAGGACAGGATACTATTGGCCTACAATGAAGAAGGATGTTGTGGATTATGCCAAGAAGTGTGATCCTTGTCAGAGACATAGTAATATCCTTCACCAACCAGCAGAGCTCTTGCATCCTATATCCTCTTCTTGGCCATTTATGAGATTGGGAATGGATATAGTTGGAAAACTTCCCAAAGCACCAGAAGGAAAGGTGTTCATGCTTGCCATGACTGATTACTTCTCTAAGTGGATAGAAGCTGAAGCCTTTGCTCAAGTCAAAGAAAAGGAAGTGATATCCTTTATTAAAAGAAACATTATTACTAGATTTGGTATCCCTTCTAAAATTGTTTGTGATAATGGATCCCAATTTATTGGGAGTAGAACTACTAACTTTTGTGACAGCTAGGGGATTAAGATGATAACATCAACACCAGTCCACCCACAAGCTAATGGTCAAGCATAATCATCCAACAAGATCATCGTCAACAACTTGAAGAAGAAGCTTGGATCCAAGAAAGGAAAGTGGGCAGAAGAACTACCTTATGTACTATGGGCTGATAGGACAACTCCCAAGAATGCCACTGGTCAAACTCTATTTTCTTTGGTATTTGGGGCAGAATCAGTGATCCCTACAGAGATGGTAGTTCCTACTGCAAGAACAAGCATTCGTGATCCTGAAGGAAATGCTGAAAACTTGGTTCAAGACTTGGATACTATAGAAGAACTCAGGGATTTAGCAAGGATAAGGATGGCTAGTTATCAACAAAGGATGGCTGGAGCCTACAATAAGAATGTCAGGATCAGGAAATTCCAAGTTGGTGATATGGTATTAAGGAAAGCATTTCAGAATACCAGAAATCCTGCTGATGGAAAATTGGCACCAAAGTGGGAAGGCCCCTACCTGATTGAAGCTGAGGCTGGAAAGGGGGCATATCGATTGCTAACAATGGAAGGCGATTTGCTACCAAGAGCTTGGAATGTTGTCCACCTGAAGAAATACTTCATGTGATAAGGATTCATGATCCTTAGCAATATTCATGATCCACATCCTTGAAGGATCCTTAGAGGATTGATGATTCTCATTTTGGTAATGATCTAATCTCAAACTATTTCATTCTTTAATTATCCTATATACAAGGAAAAGGATCCTGGATCCTTTATCCTTCTTTCACTTAATTCTGAGTTTTGCAGAAGGTTCATACATCCTTGACAAAGGGTTGTGTATCTACAGAAGTATCCAGTTTTTTGGGCTTGACCCCAGTTTTTTGGGCTTGACCCCAGTCATTTGGGCTTGACCCCAGTTATTTAGGCTTGACCCGAGTTATTTGGGCTAGTCCCCAGTTGTTGGGCCTGTCCCCAGTATCGCCAGCAGCGCACGATGATCCTGGTACAGTTCATGGCAATGGGACCAGTACTTGCTTTAGGGGCTGACAATTTCATTATACTGGCTGTATCCGGGATCCTACGTATAATGGTAGACGTACCATACATCTGTTCCTAAGGTTTCTAACGTTTTCACGTTAGCTAAGGTTTTGGCATTTTCATGTCACTAAGTTTGGATAGTCGCCAGTGAGGGCCATACTCCAGTTTACATAAGATCCTTTGGGCTTGTCCCCAGTTTTTTTTTTGGGCTTGTCCCCAGTATATTGGGCTTGTCCCAAGAATTGTTGGGCTTGTCCCCAGTTGCTAACTCTTTTCTTATAATGGCTTAGTCCCAAGTTATATTCCATTTCAGGTTTTTGAAGCTAAACAGCTAAGGATCCTTGATCCTTACCTTTTACTAAGGTTTATCTTTTGGTTATCCTGATTGTAAATGTTAAAGGTTTAGGATCCTAACTTGGATCCTCATGTATGATCCTTGATCATTTTGATTTTATCCTTTATTTATCTAAGTGACCCTTATTCTTTGACAACAGGATACATGATCCTTAAGTTACATTACTTTTTTTGAATTTATCGATTATAGGCTATTTGATCCTTGATCATATCCTAAACTTTTTGACATAATCTATTGAACTTTTATTCTTTATTTGTGAATTCAAACAAAATATATCACAACAATTGAAAGATAAACTATTTACAAAAGTAACAACACAAGATAGTCAAAAGATTAAGATTTTATTTACCAAAAGTTAGACCCTTTGAAGGTTGTAAAAATTGCCAACCCAAGCTTCTACCAGCAAATCGTGGCCCGTCCACTTGGGTTAGCAAAGGGTGTCCATTTTAATAAGGTCTTAAGTGCAGGAAATAAAGGCGGAAGGATAACAAGTGGCTTCATCCCCCAAACAGAGGATCCATCCACCACCCATTATCCTACCTATTGTCCAAAGGATCAGTGATCCTTAAACCTAAAGCTATTGTTCAAAGTACAAACCATTGTTCAAAACATCATCAAACAAAAACCACTACCAAATCACAAAAATGGGCTCCGACCGCGTCTAGATAAATCCCTCATCGCCCATTTCAGCAGCTCACACCTTCGCTGCATCACCATCACCTCCTGCTCCAGCATCACCCGCCTGATCCTTAGCTCCGCTGCCTCCTGCCTCAATTGCCAAGACCTCTGTAGCCTCCTCCTCATCATCAAGCTCAGCCAGCCTAGCCTTCCAGCCCTCCTGATCCCAATTGGTCCTGTCAAAGTCAGGATCTTCAGCCTCTTGAGCCATATGCAGCTTGGTCTTGTACATAGCAATGGCAGCAGAGAGTTTGGCATCCTCCATCACCTTGTTCTTCTCATCGTCAGCATTGATCTGGGCCATTACCAGCTGCTTCTTTGCCAAGTTCAGATCCTTCTCAAGGCGAGAGATAGTCTCATCCTTAGCCAAGAAGATTTTCTGGAAGGCCAACTCTTTCGCCTCAGCCTCTTCAACATAGGCATCAAAAAGCATCTGGATCTCAGCGAATTTCTGCAAAGAAAGAAGGATTAATTTAAGGATCACTTATCCTCATACGTGCAGGATAGGATTAAGGATCAGGGATCCTTACCTCATTGAAGTACTCCTCAAATTGGTGACTGAGGAGAGGCAGGCCTTCAAGGTTGTCAGCTTCAGAGGACTCCCTCTTCTTTCCTCCTTTGCCCTTGGAGATGACAGGCTTAGGGACTATAGCGCTTGGGCTAGCAGCAATTTTCTTCTTTCCAGACCAAGGAGCAACAGTGCTGAGATCACTGACACTAAAGCGGGAGGCTGACTTCGAGGATTTTCCAGTGCCTATCAATCCAAAACAACAAATAAGTATTCTTGTTTTATTTTCATTTAAACATTTAATCATATACAGACTTGCATACTTACTTGACATTGTGACTGAGCCGGAGGATACTTCTTGAGAATCCTTTGAGTTTGCTTGAAATGATCTTACTGCGGGATCAAGATTCCAGAAAGCAGCAATCCTCTCCTTCGTTGCAGGTGATGAAATGATATGAGAAACAGAGATAGCTGCACAAAAGATACAAAAAGGGGGTCAGTTATCCTTACAGGAACAGGAACAGGGTTATCCTATGATCCTTCTATAAGGATCCTCTATCCTACCATGAGTGGCCCATTTTCTGAGGAGATCCTTCCCATCCGGGATAGAATCCCTCCTAACGAAGAAAAAGCGCTTCTTCCAGTTAGTGTCATTCTTGGTGGTCTTGAGGATTGGGTGTTCTTCACCGGGTTTGTGTTTGAATAAAAAGCGGTGTGAACCATGGCTCACAAGGTTGTACAGTTCAGCAAGTTCCGACATCCCTAACTCTATACCTTCCTGCTCAATGATTCTCTCTAGGGTATATAAAACCCTCCACATCATAGGCATTGCCTGAACATAGCACATGCCGGTGAGAGAGAAAAAGGATTCAGTGAAGGCAGGGAAAGGATAGGAGTATCCTATCAGGAAAGGAGTGGCCGGAAAAGCAACCCAGGTTTCAGAAACAAGATCACTTTTGGTGGTAGGGTCAAAGGGCTTGAAGACGGTGTTCGCCGGAAAACAATGGCGAATCCGGTTGATTTCTGGATCGGTAAAACTGCAGAGTTCCTTCGGAGTACTTTTGATGATCCCTTGGCTTTTCAAAGGACTATCTTTCTGGTGATCCTTGGCAGGGGATGATCGTAACTTCATCGTGATTCAAAGATTTCGAAGAAGAACAGATTAAGAAGATGAAAAGAGAAGAAGGAGAGAGAGATACCTGGTTGATCTTCGAATGAGGATTTAAAGGGTGTAACACATGAATTTAAATGCCTGCCGATCCTTATCTCTAACCTATTTATAATGATGATTCTGCAGGATTATCACTTCAGTGACGTAAGATCAGCAACGGCTAGTTCGATCCAAACGACTATATATCTGTTAGTTAGTTGGTGATAAGATCAAAAATATAACTGGTTCAAATTACATTTTACTCCTTATATTTTGGGGGCAATTGTTAGGGGAGGACTCTCCAATCCTAAGGATCACGGATCCTCAAGCACTGCTAGGATCACGGATCCTCAATTCTGTTTGAATTAAGGATCCTTAGAAGGTGTTGCAGGATCAGGATTCAGGATCCTCATGGTTATCCTTACACTAACGATTGTCTTTGCTATGTTTGAGTTTGTTTTGCAGGAGTATACGCCTTAGACTTGGTCTTGCCGATATTCTTGGAGAATATGCTCTCAATATTCCGCACGTGCATGGCTTAGTGAACGTTATGGAGATCGTGGGAAGCTAGCAGGAATTGCAGATAGTTAGTTGTTTTAGTTATTTCTAAATTTAAAAGGGGATAACAAGCTTGAATTAGAACACTTAGCTAATTTAGCAAACACACACTCTCGTAACAGCTCTCAATCAGCTCTTAACAGTTTACTTGGCGATTTCATACACTTTTGCACTTTTGCACTCTAGTGATCCTTGTAACAAGCTTGTTATCATCCCGAGTTGTAACAACCATTTGTTTAATTATAGTTGGTGATCGGTAGTTTCCATCACCCGAGGTTTTTTATGCCGGAGATCAACTCTTGATCAAGGGCTTTTTCCTCGTATAAATCATTGTGTCGCTTGTTCATTTTCCAAGTTATTTATTCATTTGTTCATTGTATCAAGCATCATTCCTCACAACAAAGATTTGGTTGTATTATCCTAGCCTGATTTTTGACCAAAACAATTCACATTTAGAAAAACTTATCCTTGCTTTGATTATGGAATCCACTAAACTAAGACATTATTTTGGAACTCATGCCATTATTGTTAAGACTAACTTTCCAATTAAGAATGTTCTCAGGAAACCTGAAATGTCAGGGAGGATGGCTAAATGGGCAGTGAAGCTTAGTGCTTATGATATAAGATATGAACCAAGGACTGCCATTAAATCCCAAGCCTTAGCTGACTTTGTGGCAGATTTTAGTAGTGACTTACAAAGATAAGCTGAGTTAGAAGTTCAGCAGCTTGAAGAGACTAAGGATCCTTGGATACTCTTCACTGATGGAGCCTCTAATGTCAAAGGAACAGGACTTGGAATACTACTAAAATCGCCCCAGGGGGACATAATACCCCACTCAATAGCTTGTGAGTTTCAAACTATAAATAATGAGGCTGAGTATGAAACCTTGATAGCTGGTTTTCAAATTGCCAAGCACATGAGGATCAGGTATCTTGAGGTACATGTAGATTCATTGTTAATTACTAATCACTTTAATGGATCCTACGCTGTTAAAGGTGAACGACTAATCAAATACCTAGAGATAGTCAAGGAATTGACACTCTCTTTTGTTTCCTTTAGTTTGACACAGGTACCTAGGGAAGAGAATGCAGAAGCTGATGCATTAGCCAATCTTGGATCCTCATTGAAGATTCCAGAGGATGTCAAAATTCCTATCATCCATATTTTGGCTCCTGCTATTGAGGATCACATAGCTACGGAGATAGAAGAGGATTCTGCAGTCGTTCCCAGTGATAATGCACAATCTCATTTAGGATCATGGATCCTCCCAATTATGAGATATATACAACCTGGAGAGATTCCTACAGGAGAAAACCCCAGGGCTTTCAAAGTCAAGGTATCTCAATTCACAATATTAAATAACATGTTATATAAACGTTCTCTTGCAGGTCCATATCTAAGATGCATTGAGGATCCCGAAATTCAAGAAGTCCTAAAGGATTTTCATGAAGGAGATTGTGGAAACCACACTGGGGGCAGGGCATTGTTCTCAAGGATCCCGAGGACAGGATACTATTGGCCTACTATGAAGAAGGATGCTATGGATTATGCCAAGAAATGTGATGCTTGTCAGAGACATAGTAATATCCTTCATCAGCCAGCAGAGCTCCTGTATCCTATATCCTCTTCTTGGCCATTCTTGAGATGGGGAATGGATATAGTTGGTAAAATTCCCAAAGCACCAGGAGGAAAAGTGTAACACCTGTGCCTCCATGGCCATCAAACAAATACCAAACCAATGAAATATTATGTTTCATACTTGGGATTTGTAAAAATATGTGTATCATTTGCACATATCAATTCTTGTTCGATTTCAAGCTCTAAATCGCTTTCTGGAAGGTTATATGCGCACTGATGCGTAAATATAACCAGTTTAATGCAACGAACACTCCGGAATAGTGAAATAGGCTTAACATACCTTAAATAACCTTTACATAACTTATATATAAGTTTTGGAAGGTTTGGTGTGGTGAAATCAAGTTTAATCACTTACAGGGACTAAAGTTGACAAACTGCGAAAGTATGCCAATTTGAACTGTAACAGACATTCCGGAACATGACCATAAGTTAAACATACCATAAATATCCTTCACATAGCTTAGAAATAGGCTTTGAGGTGTTCGGTATGCTAAAATAAACTTTTGTGTCATTCAGGGACTAAAAGTGTCAAAAAGTGCACAAGTTTGCATTTTCGCGCATAACTCACGTTCTGAATACATCTGGACATCCAAAAATTTATGTAAGCACTAAATTATTTTATTTTAGTGTTCGCCATAAGAAAAATCCATTCGTCGCGTCATTTGGATCGTTTTTCGCGCTTATGCGCATTCCGTCGTAATTAAGCGAACATCGCGTTCGTACGGCCAAACGAACCAACCTCCGGCATATTTTTGAGCATGTTTTGAGTTCCCTATACTTTAACTTCATTTTAGAGCCTTGAAATGAGGTTAACGGGGTTCAAACGCATCGAAAAAGGCCTTAAACACGTGCAGGGACCATTTCTGCCAATTTTGAAACAATTCTGGAACTGGGAGGCAGTAGCGTAGCGCGAGCCCTAAGGGCCTACCTGTCGCGCTACGCGACTGCATGATCTGGATCAGATTCAATGTTTTAACAAGCGGGTCCCAGCTGTTCGATTCTCAACCACACATTCTCAATCGTCTAGTCAGCGGATAAGAACCTAATTTCAGCTTCCATAAGGTTCCGACAAGTGTACGGGTTGGATCATGGCACGTTTTCCATGAAACGATCCTAACGGTTCGGGTATTCCTATAAATACCCAACCCACACAACCTCATTTTGCACAAGAATTCTGATTTGAGAGCTCTAAGTTGAAACCATTGTTTCATACCTGAGTTCTTAGATCGGGATTAGCATTCGGGGACCCTGGGTAAGTATTCTTTCGTTCTTTTCCTTATTTTATTGCTTTTCGAGTCAGAAAGTCAAACTTTGTTTGACTTTCAGCGTTGACCAGTAATGGTCAATGCGAAGTTCGTTTGAACTTCGCAACGTGAGTGTAATCACGTTGGTTATAGTCCCTTGGGACTATGCCCACTGATTACCACGTTGTCTAGGGTCGTAGAGTAGGCGATCTAATAAATCGCCTATACCTTCGTACTCGACCCATTTGGTCGATCATTAGGATCCGACCAAATACATTAGGTGACCATAGTAGGTAGGGAATAACCTTCCGAGGTTATACCCTATGGTCACATCGTTTAAGTAGTTGTATGATAGGTAGTTTATATGCCTTAGGTAAATTACCATAATACCCTTTTCATGTATAATTGGTAATTAAGCATATGTAACCTAAACTTTTGTCACATAACTGATTATGTAACATGTTTAGGCATATAACACTTGTCATAGGACTAGTTAGACGGTCCGAACGCGTTTCACGCGCACGACACGTTAAAGTAGCATATGTTACCTTAATGGGTCGCGATGGGTCGAAAGCACTTAGGTTAGGTTTCATGTAGTATGTAGGCCTTGTTAAGCCATATCATATGAGTTCCAATACTCATTTGGTTTACCAAGCCTCATCCTATCCGATCTCCCGATTTAGGTCCGGGTTATTTATGTAGTTACCTATATTAGGTACCGATTGATTTCCGGGACTCCTCTAGCTTACTTGGTAGTTGTTCAAGACTCCTAAGCACTCTCAGGCGAGTACATTATTCCCCTATTTTACTGCTTTCAACTGTTTTGGGGTGACTCATATGTGCTAAATGTTTTCGATGTTATAACGATGGTTTCAAAAACGATTAAGACGATTTATACAAAACTAATAACGATTTCATAAAGTGAACAAACTTGTTGGTTGTAGTTACATAACAAATGACATTCATTAGCAATGATCAAGCCGACCAGTATTAGGTTATGGTACCATAGGATCTGACAAATCCCGTTATTTACTACACCCGTGGTTATGTGTGGGTATGGTAGGTAGCGACTGAATCTGTAATTATTAACTTACCCTATGGAGGTTTGTTAATACGAAAACGAGAAGCGACGAAAACGAGAAGCGATGAAAGTCACGAAGGTTTGAATGTTATTAGCGAGACGACCATATAAGTAGTTTCACGACCTAAAACGAATTAAACGATTTACGATTGGTTTTCACACGATGTTTTAACGATTGGGTTTCACACGATGTTTTAACGATTGGGTAAACGATTGGCTTCAAAGCGATATACGATATTATTTTGGTTATACATATTACATGATTTACGTTTGGGCATGAACATTACTTTGGTGGTTTGGTTTGGATTAAGTGATTAAGTAACAATGCGTGTGGAATATGATACAAGCATGGTGGATACGCCGCTGGTACTTCCTATATATAAGTGTTTGTATGGTATTACATATTGTAGCGTTATTTGAATCATTTCAGTTTGAGACATATAACATTTTATACAAGTAACATACTTTTCACAAGACATTTATTTACAAACAACTTTTCTTATACAAACTCATTTTTACATGGTTATTCATTTAATCATGCATTATTCACTTATTTATACATATCACCTAAACTTATTATTTTTCAAATGATTTACAAAGACAAAGCAAATTACAAGGTTCATGACTAAACATTTTCTTAAAACAGAAGTCATGAATCTTATTTTCACAAAACCTATGTACTCGCCAGCATTTCTTTGCTGACCTCGTTTTCACATATGTTTCAGGTATTGTTGAATGATATCGATTGATAAGATTCATGCTCACATAGGATTGGACAAGGCCTTAGTGACTAAATAACAATGATAGATTACGTTTAAATTGTGTATTTAGATTTCCAAACGATGTAATTATTCAATGATTAATAAAACGAAACACTTTTGATATCCATGGTTATGAAACATTAATTCTGTTGCAACACGCCCCGATGTTTCCGCCACGTTTTGTATGTTCTACGTGGTCGGGGTGTGACAAAAAGTGTTCATGCTTGTTATGACTGACTACTTCTCTAAGTGGATAGAAGCTGAAGCCTTTGCTCAAGTCAGAGAAAAAGAAGTGATATCCTTTATCAAAAGAAATATTATTACCAGATTTGGTATTCCTTCTGAAATTGTTTGTGATAATGGATCCCAATTTATTGGGAGTAGAACTACTAACTTTTGTGATAGCTGGGGGATTAAGATGATAACATCAACACCAGTCCACCCACAAGCTAATGGTCAAACAGAATCATCCAACAAGATCATCATCAACAATTTGAAGAAGAAACTTGGATCCAAGAAAGGAAAATGGGCAGAAGAGTTACCTTATGTGCTATGGGCTGATAGAACAACTCCCAAGAATGCTATTGGCCAAACTCCATTTTCTTTAGTATTTGGAGCAGAATTAGTGATCCCTACAGAGATGATGGTTCCTACTGTTAGAACAAGCATCCGTGATCCTGAAGGAAATGCTGAAAACTGGGTTCAAGACTTGGATACCATAGAAGAACTCAGGGATTTGGCAAGGATAAGGATGGCTAATTATCAGCAAAGAATGGCTGGAGCTTACAATAAGAATGTCAGGATCAGAAAGTTCCGAGTTGGTGATATGGTGTTGAGGAAAACATTCCAAAATACCACAAATCCTGCTGAAGGCAAGTTAGCACCAAAGTGGGAAGGCCCCTATCTTATTGAAGCTAAGACAGTAAAGGGGGCATATCGATTGTTAACAACGGAAGGTGATTTGCTACCGAGAGCTTGGAATGCTATTCACCTGAAGAGATACTTTAGGTAATAAGGATCCAGGATCCTTAGCTATTTTCATGACCGATATCCTTGAAGGATCCTTAGAGGATAGATGATCCTCATTCTGGTAATGATCTAATTTCAATCTATTTAATTCTTTAATTATCTTGTTTACAAGGAGAAGGATCCTGGATCCTTTATCCTTCTTTCACTTAGTTCTGAGTTTTGCAGAAGATTGATGTATCCTTGAGAAAGGATCAAGTATCCACAGAGGTCTCCTAAGTTAGTTGGGCTTGTCCCCAGTTTTTGGGCTTGTCCCTAGTTATTTGGGCATGTCCCTAGTTATTTGGGCTTGTCCCCAATTTTTGGGCCTATCCCCAGTTTCGCCAGTAGCGCACGATGATCCTGGTGCAGTTCAAGGCAATGGGACCAGTACCCGCTTTAGGGGCTGACAATTCATTGTACTGGTTGTATCCAGGATCCTACGTATAATGGTAGACGTACCATACATCCGTTCCTATGGTTTCTAATGTTTTCACGTTAGCTAAGGTTTTGGCATTTTCATGTCACTAAGTTTGGATAGTCGCCAGTGAGGGCCATACTCCAGTTTACACAAGATCTTTGGGCTTGTCCCTAGTTTTTTGGGCTTGTCCCCAGTTTTTTGGGCTTGTCCCCAGATTGTTGGGCTTGTCCCCAGTTACTAACTTTTATCTTATGTTGGCTTAGTCCCAAGTTATGTTTCCTTTCAGGTTTCTGAAGCTAAACAACTAAGGATCCTTGATCCTAACCTTTTACTAAGGTTTGTCTTTTGGTTATCCTAGTTGTGAGTGTTAAAGGTTTAGGATCCTAACTTGGATTCTCAGGTATGATCCTTAATTACCCAAATTTTATTCTTGATTTATTTAAGTTACCCTTATTCTTTGACAATAGGATACATGATCCTTAAATTACATCACTTTTTTTGAATTTTTCAGTTATATGATATTTAATCCTTGATCATATCCTAAACTTCTTGACATAATCTATTAAACTTTTATTCTTAAGTTATGAGTTCAAACAAAGTGTATCATAACAACTGAAAGATAAAGAGACACAACATATACAGCACGAGATAGGCAAAAGGTTAAGGTTTTATTTATTTATCAAAAGTTAAACCCCTTTAAAGGTTGTCAAAATTGCATACCCTGAGCATCTACCAGCAAAACGTGGCCCGTCCGCTGGGGTAGTCAAAGGGTGTCCTTAGTTAACAGTTCATAAAGTGCAGGAAAAGAAAGACGGCAGGATCACAATGGCTTCATCCCCCAAACAGAGGATCCCTCCACCATTTGTAATCCGACCTATTGTTCAAAGGATCGATGATCCTTAAACCTAGATACTATTGTTCACCATTACAAACCAACCATTGTTCTAAAAACATCAATAACCAAAATAACTACCAAACCATAAAAATCGGCTCCGGCCACGTCTAGAAATTTCCATCATCGCCCATTTGTGCAGCCTACTCCTTTGCTGCATCACCCCCAGCCGCTGATCCTTCCGCCTGATCCTTCAACCCGCTGCCACTAGCCTCGATTGCCAGAACCTCTTTAGTCTCTTCCTCATCATCTAGCTCAGCCAGCTTGGCCTTCCAGCCTTCTTGGTCCCAGGCGGTTCTGTCAAAGTTAGGATCCTCAGCTTCCCTTGCCATCTGCAGTTTAATCTTGAGCATGGCAATGGTGGCAGAGAGCTTAGCACCCTCCATCACTTCATCCTTCTCCTGATCAGCTGTGATCTGGGCCAGGACCTGCTCCCTCTTCGCCAGATTGATGTCATTCTCTAGGGAGGCTATCTTCTGATCCTTTCCCAAGAAGATCTTCTGAAAGTCCAAGTGCTTCTGCTCAGCCTCTTCAGCATAGGAATCCATGAGCATATGGATCTCAGCAAATTTCTGCAAAAGAACAACACATGTCAGTATCCGTTATCCTCAATATGGACAGAACAGACTTAAGGATCAGGGATCCTTACCTCAGAGACATATTCTTCGAACCGATGCTGGATGAGAGGCAGGCCTTCAAGGGTGTCAGCAGTTTTTCTCTTCTTTCCACCTTTGCCTTTGGTGTTGACAGTCTTAGGAGCTGGGATGCTAGGACTAGCAGCATGTTGTTTCTTGCCGGACCGGGAGGAAGTAAATGCATCAAGATCACTGACACTGAAGCGAGAGGCTGATTTTGAATATTTTCCAGCACCTACAAATGGCAGACAACAGATAGGTATCCTTATTCTATATCTATTTAAATTCTAAATTATACATAAATGCGAATACTTACTTGACATGGTGATTGAACCAGAGGATACTTCTTGTGAATCCTTTGTTTTTGCCTGGAATGTTCTAACAGCAGGACCAAGGTTCCAAAAGGCAGCTACCATTTCCTTTGTTGCAGGGGATTCTAGAAGATGAGAAACTGAGATAGCTGCACAATAAACAGAAAAAAGGATCAGTTATCCTCAGAAAAGACAGAGTCTTCCTATGATCCTTCTATAAGGATCCTATATCCTACCATGGGTGGTCCACTTCTTGGGAAGGTCTTTCCCGTCTGGGATAGAGTCCTTTCTAACAAAGAAGAAACGGTTTTTCCAGTGGGTATCATTTTTTGTGGTCTTGAGGATTGGGTGAGGATCACCAGGTTTGTGTTTGAACAAGAAACGGTGTGAACCGTGGCTGACAAGATTGTACAACTCGGCCAACTTAGACATTCCTATCTCTATACCCTCTTGCTCGATGATATTCTCTATGGTGTACAGAACTCTCCACATCATCGGCATGGCCTGGATATAGCACATGCCGGTGAGTGCAAAGAAGGATTGGGTGAAGGCAGGGAAATGATAGGAGAATCCTATCAAGAATGGGGTGGCTAGATAAGCAACCCAAGTGTCAGAGACAGAATCACTTTTCGCAGAAGGGTCGAAAGGTTTAAAGACGGTATCCGCCGGGAAACAATGGCGAATCCGGTCAATCTCTGCGTCGGTGAAGCGGCAGAGTTCCTTTGAAGAATTTTGGATAATGCCTTGGCTTTTTAGGGGACTATCCTTTTTGGATCCTTGGCCGGTGAGGATCGAAGAACCATCTTCGTCATGGATGTTCAGAAAAACAAAAATCAGAATAAGCAAATGAAGAGAGAAGGAGAAAGAGAGATACCTGATCGGTCTTTGGATGAGGATTTAAAGGGAAGTAACGCATGAATTTAAATGCCTCTCAATCCTTATCTCTAATTTCGAATTTATAATGATGATTTTGAAGGTTGTCATGTCACTGACGTATGATCTGCAACGGCTAGTTCGATTTTAACAGCTATGTTTCCGTTGGCTAGTTGGTTCGAGATAAGATCAAAATATGACTCATTAAGTTATATTTTATTCCTCATATTTTGGGGGCAATTGTTAGGGATGGATTTTCTAAGCCTAAGGATCACGGATCGACAAATGCAGCCAGGATCACGGATCCTCAATTCTGTTTGAATTAAAGATCCTCAGAAGATGTTGCAGGTTTAAGGATCCAGGATCCTCATTGTTATCCTAACACTAACGGTTGTTTCCACTATGTTTAAACTTGTTTTGCAGGAATGAACGAGTGGGACTTGGTCTTGCAGATATTCCTGGGGAATATGCTTTAATATTCTGCACGTGCATAGCTAGAATGACCGTTATGGAAGTCATGGGTGTTAGGGGAGGATTTTTGAATGATCAGTGATCCTCAATTACTGTTGGGCTTAGTGATCCTCACTTCTGTCTGAATTAGTGATCTTCAGAAAGTATTGTAGGATCAGGATCATGGATCATCATAACGATCCTTATACTAATGGTTGTCTGCTTTGAATATGATGTTGTTTTGCAGGAGTACGAGCTTGGACTTGGTCTTGGCGATATTCCTGGAGCATATTCCTTATTTATTCCGCACGTGCTTGACCAATATGGACGTTATGGAGTTCGTGGGAGACTTGCATGAAATGCGGAAAGTTAGTTAGCTTAGATATTTTCCATTTTTAAAAGGGGATAGCGAGCTAAATTAGAACACATGGCTATTTTTTTAGCTTAACACACACTCGTAACTGCTCTCATCAGCTCTCGACAATTCACTTGGCGATTACACACTTTTTTGCACATTACACTCTAGTGATCCTTGTAACTAGCTCGCTATCATCCAAAGTTGTAATACTTGTTTGTTTAATCTGAGTTGGTGATCGGTAGTTTCCATCACCCGAGGTTTTTTATGCCGGAGATCAACTCTTGATTGTTTTGGTCAAAAATCAAGCAAAGATAATGCAACCAAACGTTCTGTTGTGAGGTATGATGCTTGAATTGATGAACAACAATAAGGATCACTATGAAATGTAATGAACAAGTGACACGAAATTTATACGAGGAAAAAGCCCTTGATCAATGAATGATCTCCGGCATAAAAAACCTCGGGTGATGGAAACTACCGATCACCAACTCAAATTAAACCAGAAATGTAATACAATTTCGGATGATAGCGAGCTAAGTATAAGGATCACTATAGTGTGTTGTGTAAAAAAGTGTGTAATCGCCAAGTGGGTTAACGAGAGCTGGTGAAAGCAATTGTACGAGTGTGTGTGTAACCAAAAATAGCCAAGTGTTTTCTAATTAGCTCGCTACCCCTTTAAGAATGGAAAATATCTACTCTAACTAACATTCCGCAAATGGTGCAATCCTCCACGACTCCATAACGTCCATTTCTGGCCAAGCACGTGCGGAATAGGCTTAGAATATTCTCCAGGAATATCGCCAAGACCAAGTCCAAGTTGATACTCCTGCAAAACAATTTCAAATTCAAAGTAGACAACTGTTAGTACAAGGATCCTTATGATGATCCATGATCCTGATCCTGCAACACTTCTGAGGATCACTACTTCAGACAGAATTGAGGATCACTAAACCCAACAGTAAATGAGGATCACTGATCATTTAGAAATCCACCCCTAACAATTGCCCCCAAAATATAAGGAGTAATTATGTAAATAAATGAGTTATATTTTGTTCTTATCCGCAATTAACCAACGGATAACTAGCCGTTATAATCGGACTAGCCGTTGCGAACATGACGTCACTGAGGTGACTATCCTGCAGAATCATCATTATAAATAGGAGTTAGAGATAGGGATCATTTCACATTTAAATTCAAGAGAACTCCATTTAAATTCACATCCGACGATTAAGCAGGTATTTCTCTTCCCCTTCCTCCTTTACGTTTTCTTTCTCTGCTCCTTCTTTCTTCACCTTCTTCACAATCAATATGATGCTGAGATCCTCACCGGCGAAGGATCATAAGAAGGACAATCCTCTCAAGAGCCAGGGGATCATCAAAGATTCACCGAAAGAAAGATGTTGTTTCTCTGACCCACAAATAGACAGAATCCGGCATTGCTTCCCGGCGAACACCACTTTCAAATCGTTTGATCCCACTGTTCTGAGTGATTACGTTTCCGAAACTTGGGTAGCTTTCCCAGTCACTCCTTTCTCAATAGGATACTCGTATCCTTTCCCTGAATTCACCCAATCCTTTTTCTCCCTCACCGGCATCTCCTATATTCAAGATATGGCAATGATCTGGAGGGTCTTATATACCATTGAAAGGATCATTGAGCAAGAAGGAATTAACCTGGGAATGTCGGAATTGGCCGAGATGTATGATCTCACAACATTTGGATCCCACCGATATTTATTCAAGCGTAAACCCGGAGAAGAACATCCCATCTTTAAAGCTACTAAGAATGATACCAATTGGAAACGGCGGTTCTTCTTTGTCAGAAGGGATTCTATCCCGGATGGAAAGGATCTGCCAAGGAAGTGGAGCACTCATGGTAGGATAGAGGATCCTTAGAAGGATCACTGAGTAAGCTCAATTCTGATGATGATTACTAATATGCTTCTGTTTCTTTTGTACAGCCATCACTATTTCACATATTATACCCTCACCTGCCACTGAGGGGAGACTTGCTGCTTTCAGAAAACTTGATCCTGCAACAAGATCATTCAAAACAAACACCCAGGATTCACAGGAAGTATCCTCAGGTTCTGTTACTATGTCAAGTAAGTATCCTATACTTTTTATATTTAAATATTTGAATAGATAGTTAAAAAGAAATAGGATAAGGATACTTATCTGTTTTGGATGTGTAGGCGCTGGAAAGTCATCAAGATCTGCCTCCAAATTCAGTGTCACTGAGCTTGACACCGTCCGATCCAAGAAAAAGTCTGCTGCTAGCCCCTCCGTTGTAATCCCCAAAGCTACCACTTCAAAGGGAAGAGGTGGAAAGAAGAGAAAAACCTCCGAAGCTGACAACCTCCAAGGCTTACCTCTGATTCGTCATCAATTTCTCGAGTACTTTAATGACGTAAGGATCACTGACTCAGTTTAATTACCCTATCCACTTGAGGATCACCTGATCCTAATCTTTGCATTGTCTTTATTGTAGAAATTTGCGGAGATCGAGGACTATGTTGGGAATGTTGAAGAGCTAGAGGAGAAACACTCTGACCTCCAAAAAGTAGCCATGCTCAAAGACCTCAAGATCGCTTCCCTTGAAAAGGTTCTCAACGATGCCAAAGCGCAAACAGCTGCCATTCTGATCAACTTTGATTATGAGAAGCACGAGATCACAGAGGATGCTAAGGTCTCCACTGCCATTGCCAATGCCATGTACAAGACCAAACAACAGATGGCTCAAGAAGCTCAGGATCCCGCATTTGATAGGAGCAGCTGGGACATGGAAGGCTGGAAGGCCAGGCTGGCTGAGTTGGAGGATGAGGATGAGGCTGATGAGGTCCTAGCAATCGAGGCTAGTGGTAGTGGCAAGGATCAAGCGAATGATACTGGAGCTGGAGGGGATGATGATGCAGCGAAGGTGTAGGCTGCACGAATGGGTGATGAAGGACATTTCTAGATGTAGCCGGAGCCCATTTTTTAGTTTGGTTATGGTTTTTATTTTGATGATGTTTTGATGAACAATGGTTGGTCTGTACTTAAACAATAGTAATTAGGGTTGAGGATCATGGATGATCCTTTTAACAATAGGTAGGATAATGGGTGGTGGATGGATCCTCTGTTTGGGGGATGAAGCCACTTGTTATCCTTCTGTCTTTAATTTCCTGCACTTGTTAGACCTATGAACAACGGACACCCTTTGCTAACCCATGTGGACGGGCCACGTTTTGCTGGTAGAAACGTGGGTTGGCAATTTTGACAACCTTAAAAGGGTTTAAGCTTTTGTGAATAAAATAACCTTAACTTTTTGGCTTATCCTGTGTTGATATCCTTGTTAGTATTTTACTTTCTAACTGTTGTGTTGTTCAATTTGTTTAAACTTATCAAGTAAAGAAAGAATTTAAGAGATATCCTCAAAAAAATTTAGGATATGATCAAGAATCACATATCCTATAATCGATAAGTTCTGAAAAGTAATATAGTTTAAGGATCATAAGTTCAGTTGTCAAAGGATAAGGGTTATTCAAATAATTAATGAATAAAATCAAAATAGTTAAGGATCATACCTGAGAATCCAAGTTAGGATCCTATCTTTTAACACTTAATATCAGGATAACCCATAAGACAAACCTTAGTAAAAGGTAAGGATCAAGGATCCTTAGTCATTTAACTTCAAAAACCTGAAATAGGATATAACTTGGGACTAAGCCAATATAAGATGAAAGTTAGTAACTGGGGACAAGCCCAACAATTCTAGGGACAAGCCCAATATACTGGGGAAAAGCCCAAAGGATAACTGGGGACAAGCCCAAAGGATAACTGGGGACAAGCCTAAAGGATAACTGGGGATAAGCCCAAAGGATAACTGGGGACAAGCCCAAAGGATCGTATGTAAACTGGAGTATGGCCCTCACTGGCGACTATCTAAACTTAGTGACATGAAAATGCCAAAACCTTAGCTAACGTGAAAACGTTAGAAACCTTAGGAACGGATGTATGGTACGTCTACCATTATACGTAGGATCCTGAATATAGCCAGTACAATGAAATTGTCAGCCCCTAAAGCGAGTACTAGTCCCATTGCCATGAACTATACCAGGATCATCGTGCGCTACTGGCGAAACTGGGGACAGGCCCAAACTGGGGACTAGTCCAAATAACTGGGGTCAAGCCCAAATAACTGGATACTTCTGTGGATACTCAATCCTTAGTTAAGGATACATGAACCTTCAAAACTCAGAATCAAGTAAACGGAGGATAAAGGATGCAGGATCCTTATCCTTATATAAGAGAATAAAAGAATGAAATAGTTTGAGATGAGAATGTTACCAGAAAGAGGATCATCTGTCTGTAAGGATCCTTCAAGGATACTTGTCAAATGGGGATCATGGATCCTAGTCACATAAAATACTTCTTCAAATGGACAGCATTCCAAGCTCTTGGTAGCAAATCACCTTCCTTTGTTAGCAATTGATATGCCCCCTTTCCTGCTTCAGCTTCAATCAAATAGGGGCCTTCCCACTTTGGTGCTAGCTTTCCATCAGCAGGATTGGTGGTGTTTTGAAATGCTTTCCTTAATACCATATCACCAACTTGGAATTTCCTGATCCTGACATTTTTGTTGTAAGCTCCAGCCATCCTTTGTTGATAACTGGCCATCCTTATCCTTGCCAAGTCCCTGATTTCCTCTATAGTATCCAGGTCTTGAACCAAGTTTTCAGCATTTTCTTCAGGATCACGAATGCTTGTTCATGCAGTTGGAACCACCATCTCTGTAGGGATCACTGATTCTGCCCCAAATACCAAAGAAAATGGAGTTTGGCCTGTAGCATTCTTGGGAGTTGTCCTATCAGCCCAAAGCACATAAGGTAGTTCTTCTGCCCATTTTCCTTTCTTAGATCCAAGCTTTTTCTTCAAATTGTTGATGATAATCTTGTTGGATGATTCTGCCTGACCATTAGCTTGTGGGTGGACTGGTGTTGATGTTATCATCTTGATCCCCCAGCTGTCACAAAAGTTAGTAGTTCTATTCCCAATAAATTGGGATCCATTATCACAAATAATCTCAAAAGGGATACCAAATCTAGTAATAATGTTTCTTTTAATAAAGGATATAACTTCCTTTTCTCTGACTTGAGCAAAGGCTTCAGCCTCTATCCACTTAGAGAAGTAATCAGTCATAGCAAGCATGAATACTTTTCCACCAGGTGCCTTAGGAAGCTTTCCAACTATACCCATTCCCCATCTCATGAATGGCCAAGAAGAGGATATAGGATGCAAGAGCTCTGCTGGTTGGTGAAGGATATTACTATGCCTCTGACAAGGATCACATTTCTTGGCATACTCCACAGCATCCTTCTTCATAGTGGGCCAATAGTATCCTGTCCTCAGGATCCTTGAGAACAATGCTCTGCCCCCAGTGTTGTTTCCACAATCTCCTTCATGGAAATCCTTTAGGACTTCTTGGATTTCAGGATCCTCAATGCATCTTAAATATGGTCCTGCAAGAGATCGTTTGTACAACATATTATCCAATATTGTAAATTGAGATACCTTGATTTTGAAAGCCCTAGGTTTTTCTCCTGTAGGAATCTCTCCATGTTGTATGTATCTCATGATTGGAAGTATCCATGATCCTGAATGAGATTGAGTGTCATCACCAGGGATGATTGCAGAATCCTCTCCTATCTCCATAGCTACATGATCCTCGATAGCCGGGGTCAGGATATGGATAATAGGGATCTTGATATCCTCCGGGATCTTCAAGGATGATCCTAAATTGGCTAATGCATCTGCCTCTTCATTCTCTTCCCTTGGTACCTGTGTCAAACTAAAGGATACAAAAGAGAGTGCCAATTTTTTTACTATCTCCAAATATTTGATTAGCTTTTCACCTTTAACAGCATAGGATCCATTAAAGTGATTAGTGATCAGTAAAGAATCTACATGTACCTCAAGATACCTGATCCTCATATGCTTTGCAATTTGCAAACCAGCTATCAAGGCTTCATACTCAGTCTCATTGTTGGTAGTTTGAAATTCACAAGCTATGGAGTGGGGTATTATGTCCCCCTGTGGCGATTTTAGTAGTATTCCAAGCCCTGTTCCATTTACATTGTAGGATCCATCAGTGAACAGTACCCAAGGATCCTTGGTTTCTTCAAGCTGTTGGACTTCTAACTCAGCCTCCTTTTGCAAATCACTACTAAAATCTGCCACAAAGTCAGCTAAGGCTTGGGATTTGATGGCAGTCCTTGGTTCATATCTTATATCGTATGCACTTAACTTCACTGCCCACTTAGCCATCCTTCCTGACATTTCAGGTTTCCTGAGAACATTCTTAATTGGAAAATTAGTCCTAACAATAATGGCATGAGTCTTAAAATAATGTCTTAATTTAGTGGATGCCATAATTAATGCAAGGATAAGTTTTTCTAAATGTGAATACATGGATTCAGCATCAAGTAAGCTCTTACTTACATAATAAACAGGATGTTGTGTACCTTGGTGATCCTTAACAAGGACCGCACTTACTGCTTTTTAGGATACCGCTAAATATAAGGATAACACATCTCCTTTTTCTGGTTTCATCAAGGCTGGGGCTGAGGATAGGTAATCTTTAAGAGCTCTGAGGACACCTTCATGCTTCTCAGTCCATTCAAATTTCTTGTTTTTCCTCAGGATATCGTAGAATTCCTTACACTTTTCTGAGGATTTGGATATGAATCTGTTCAAGGCTGCGATCCTGCCCGTTAATCTTTGCACATCTTTAGCATTGGCAGGAGATTTGATATTTACAATAGCCTTGATTTGCTCTGGACTTGCTTCAATGCCCCTCTTTGTCACCATATATCCTAAGAATTTACCTGCCTTAACACCAAAATGACACTTAGAAGGATTTAGTTTCATATTAAATTTATCAAGGATATTGAATGCTTCCTCCAAGTCTTTAAGGTGATCCTCAGCTTTCTTGGACTTAACCACCATGTCATCAATATAGACCTCCATAGTGTGTCCAATTTGTTCCTTGAACATCATATTAACTAGCCTTTGATAAGTGGCACCTGCATTCCTTAATCCAAACGGCATAGCAATATAACAGTATATACCAGTTGGGGTCATAAAGGCTGTATCCTCTTGATCAGATGGTTCCATCTGAATTTGTTGAAATCCAGATGAAGCATCCATAAAAGTTAACAACTCATGACCCGCGGTAGCATCCACCATGGAGTCAATGTGGGGTAATGGGAAAGGATCCTTGGGACATGCCTTGTTTAAATCTGTAAAATCGACACATACCCTCCACTTTCCATTTTTCTTTTGAACAACAACCACATTGGCTAACCATTTTGGATACTTAACGTCTCTAATCATACCTGCCCGAAGTAGTTTATCTACCTCTTCCTGGATAATGGCATTCCTTTCAGGTGCAAATTTCCTCCTCTTTTGATGAATTGGCTTAGATGACCTGTCAATGCCAAGTTTATGAGTAATTATATCTTTAGATATACCTGTCATATCCTCATGTTTCCAGGCAAAGGTGGTTTTCCTTCTTTTGAGGAAGGATACTAGCTCCTGTTCAATATCGCTAAGGATCCCTGATCCTATGAAGATCTTGAATTCAGGATCATCAGGATCCATGAGGATTTCTTTCAAATCCTGCTCTCTTGCCTCCAAGACATCTCTTGAAGGATACTTTAATCACTATTGCTCCCTTGGTCTTGAGGCTGGCTTCATTGAGGATGTATAACAATTCTTAGCCTCCTGTTGATCACTCTCAATTTTCACCACTCCCCATGGACTTGGAAGCTTTACACACTGATGATAGGTGGATGGGACCGCCTTCATGTCATGAATCCATGGCCTGCCAAGGATAACATTACAACATGATAAGCAATCTATAACACAAAACTTTTGATAAGAATGCAATCCTTCAATATAGATTGGGAGCTTGATGTCCCCCAATGTATTCTTAGTTTCTCCACTAAATCCCACAAGCACTGAGGATCTTGGGATAATATCAGACTCCGGGATATTCATCTTCTTGAGGACATCAAGCTGGATGATGTTCACAGAGCTTCCTCCATCTATAAGGATCCTGCGAACAAAGTGGTTAGAAATAAACAATGTAATTACAAGACCATCATGGTGAGGATCCTGGACGTCAACACGATCATCCTCATCAAAGGTTATGACTTTATCCTGGGTGACAACGGAGGTCCGAACGGGTCTGTCTCCACTATCCATCTTGGTTTCCTTAGCGTGTCTCTTTGCTGCTGAAAAGGATGTACCACAAATGTTTGATCCACCGGATATGAAATTTATGACTTGTGCATCTGCTGGAGGAGCAGGAGCCCTTTCCGGGATCCTTTCGGGATCCTGGATCCTTGACTTCTTTCGACCCAAGAGTTCCTTCAAATAACCCTTGCTCAGCAAGTAACCAATTTCCTTTCTCAGTGCAATACACTCTTCAGTGAGATGCCCAAAATCCTCATGATATGCACACCACTTGGACTTATCCTTTGTAGCAGCTGGTTTATCATTCTTCCTTGGCCACCTAGCTTTCTCACCTAGATTCTGCATTGCAAGGATTAGTTCATTGTTATCAACAGAAAAACAATATTCAGAAATAGGAGGATAATCCTCATCATCCTCTTCTTGTTCCACTGAATGCACGTTCTGATTATCAGCCTTATTGTAGAACTTGGATTTGTTGTTCCTAAAGTAGGATCCTTGTTTATCCTGTTTTGAGGATCCTGTCAGTCTATCCTGAATCCTTTTGTCATCCTCTAAGCGGATGAACCTAAGGGCCCTGGTTCTTACTTCATCAAGATTCCTGCAAGGTGTCATAACAAGATCAGCATAGAATAATGAATCCCTAAGTAATCCCATTTTAAAGGCTTCTACAGCCGTAGCAATATCCAAGTTAGGAAGATCCAAGGATTCTTTACTAAACTTAGTGATATAATCTCTAAGTGATTCATTTTGACCTTGTGTTACCCTATATAGATCACTAGTTAATCGTTCAAACTTTCTACTACAAGAGAATTGACTATTGAACAAGTTAACTAAATTAGCAAATGAAGTAATAGAGTAAGGGGGAAGACTTAGCAGCCATTTAAGAGCAGATCCTGTAAGTGTGGATCCAAATCCCTTGCATAGACATGCTTCTTTCAACCTTTCAGGAATTGGATTGATCTACATCCTCTCCCTGTACTGAGCTACATGCTCTTCTGGATCCGTTGAACCATCATATAACTTCATAGATGGTATCTGGAACCTCTTGGGTATTTCAGCATCACATAAGGGTGGTGCAAAACGAGATATCCTATGGCTACCATCTGCAATTTCAGGAATGGGTTTAACCACTCCTGGTACACTGGATATCATATCCTTAAGCTTCTGTAGCTCTCTAGCCATAGCCTGATTAATACCTGTATCCTGCATTAAGCCATGGTTAGTGTTATATGAATTATTAAAAACGTTACCTCCCACAGGATTCGTGTTTGGAATTGCGGATGTGAATCCATATTGACGAGACTCTGGCATGATTGAGGGACCAGAGGGAGCAATGGTTTGCATTGGTATGAAGTCTCCTTGATGAACGTCCGAGCTCTGAGGCTGCATACTTCTCAAGAATCCTTGATCCTGAAGGACGCTGTATCCGTGAAGTTGAGATGATCCTTGAACCTGAAAGGATCCTGGAACCAGAGAGGATCCTGGGACCAGAGAGGATCCTGGGACCGGAGAGGATCCTGGGACCGGACAGGATCCTGGAACAAGGGAGGATCCTCGGACCGGGAAGGATACTTGAATCTGGGAGGATCCTTGGACCTGGGAGGATCCTTGGACCTGTGAGGATCCTTGGACCTGTGAGGATCCTTGGACCTGTGAGGATCCTTGAACCGCATGCATTCCCAAATATCCTCCTGTTGTGAAGTATCCCTGATGCTGAGAAGAGGATCCTGATGGTTGAGAAGAGGATCCCTGAGGCTGGAAGTAAGAGCCAAATGCCTGACTCATAGTTGTTGTTCCATAACGCCTTCCTGCTAATTCACCCAAGTATTGCACGTCCAGAACTGCTGAGTGTTGGGAAGTTATGGCTGGAGTGTCGAAGTTCAGCGATCTTGGCATCAGAGGAGAGTGATCCTCCACTGATTTCTTCTGTTTCTTGATCTCATCGATCTCCCGGAGGATCCTTTCGTTGGTTTTGTCCTGCTCTTGTGCATGATTCCTCATCTGCAAAATCAGAGTATAAAGATCATTAGTAGTAGGATTAGTTGAAACAGAAGAAGTTGGTGGTTTTTGGAAAATGGGGGTTGGTTTCTTCGCAGCATTCTCAGCATTCTTCTGGGATCCAGAAGGTGGTGGAGGCAAAGGAGGAACGCCTTGTGAAGAACTGAATGACGACATCAAGTTTGAAGTGTTCTTTGCTGAAGAAGCCATCTGCCTGGTTGTTATGAACCGAAATGACCACGAAAACACGAATCTCTTTAGGAGTGAAGCACCAATTGCCCCACGGTGGGCGCCAAACTGTTTTGGTCAAAAATCAAGCAAAGATAATGCAACCAAACTTTCTGTTGTGAGGTATGATGCTTGAATTGATGAACAACAATAAGGATCACTATGAAATGTAATGAACAAGTGACACGAAGATTTATACGAGGAAAAAGCCCTTGATCAATGAATGATCTCCGGCATAAAAAACCTCGGGTGATGGAAACTACCGATCACCAACTCAAATTAAACCAGAAATGTAATACAATTTCGGATGATAGCGAGCTAAGTATAAGGATCACTATAGTGTGTTGTGTAAAAAAGTGTGTAATCGCCAAGTGGGTTAACGAGAGCTGGTGAAAGCAATTGTACGAGTGTGTGTGTAACCAAAAATAGCCAAGTGTTTTCTAATTAGCTCGCTACCCCTTTAAGAATGGAAAATATCTACTCTAACTAACATTCCGCAAATGGTGCAATCCTCCACGACTCCATAACGTCCATTTCTGGCCAAGCACGTGCGGAATAGGCTTAGAATATTCTCCAGGAATATCGCCAAGACCAAGTCCAAGTTGATACTCCTGCAAAACAATTTCAAATTCAAAGTAGACAACTGTTAGTACAAGGATCCTTATGATGATCCATGATCCTGATCCTGCAACACTTCTGAGGATCACTACTTCAGACAGAATTGAGGATCACTAAACCCAACAGTAAATGAGGATCACTGATCATTTAGAAATCCACCCCTAACAATTGCCCCCAAAATATAAGGAGTAATTATGTAAATAAATGAGTTATATTTTGTTCTTATCCGCAATTAACCAACGGATAACTAGCCGTTATAATCGGACTAGCCGTTGCGAACATGACGTCACTGAGGTGACTATCCTGCAGAATCATCATTATAAATAGGAGTTAGAGATAGGGATCATTTCACATTTAAATTCACATCCGACGATTAAGCAGGTATTTCTCTTCCCCTTCCTCCTTTACGTTTTCTTTCTCTGCTCCTTCTTTCTTCACCTTCTTCACAATCAATATGATGCTGAGATCCTCACCGGCGAAGGATCATAAGAAGGACAATCCTCTCAAGAGCCAGGGGATCATCAAAGATTCACCGAAAGAAAGATGTTGTTTCCTGCAACACAATTTCAAATTCAAAGTAGACAACCGTTAGTACAAGGATCCTTATGATGATCCATGATCCTGATCCAGCAACACTTCTGAGGATCACTACTTCAGGCAGAATTGAGGATCACTAAACCCAACAGTAAATGAGGATCACTGATCATTTAGAAATCCACCCCTAACATTGATCAAGGGCTTTTTCCTCGTATAAATCTTTGTGTCACTTGTTCATTACATTTTTTAGTGATCCTTAGCATTGTTCATTGATTCAAGCATCACACCTCACAACAGAAAGTTTGGTTGCATTATCTTAGCTTGATTTTTGACCAAAACTGTTTGGCGCCCACCGTGGGGCAATTGGTGCTTCATTCCTAAGAAGATTCGTATTTTCGTGGTCATTTCAGTTCGTTACAACCAAGCAAATGGCTTCCTCAGCGAAGAACACTTCAAGCTCTATGCCGGCAATCAGTTCTTCACAAGGCGTTCCTCCTTTGCCTCCACCACCTTCTGGATCCCAGAAGAATGCTGAAAATGCTGCGAAGAGACAAACCCCCATTTTCCAAAAACCACCAACTTCTTCTGTTTCCACTAATCCTACTACTAATGATCTTTTTAATCTAATTTTGCAGATGAGGGATCGCATGCAAGAGCAGGACAAAACCAATGAACGGATCCTCCAAGAGATTGGTGATATAAAAAAACAGAAGAAATCAGTGGAGAATCACTCTACTCTGATGCCAAGGTCATTGAATTTTGACACTCCAATTGTAACTACTCTACAATCAGTAGTTCCGGGCATCCAGTATCAAAGCGGTCCATCAGAAAGGTGTTATGGAATAGCAACTATGAGTCAGGCATTTAGCTCTCACTCCCAGCCTCAGGGATCCTATTTTCAGCCATCGGGAACCTCTTCTCAGCATCAGGGATCCTTCGTCAGCTCAGGAGGATATTTGGTAATGCACACAGTCCAAGGATCCTCCCAAGTCCAAGGATCCTTCCCGGTCCAAGGATCCTCCCAGGTCCAAGGATCCTCCCTGGTCTAAGGATCCTCCCAGGTCCAAGGATCCTCTCTGGTTCCAGGATCCTTTCAGGTTCAAGGATCCTCTCAGCTTCAAGGATCCAACATCTTTCAGGATCAAGGATTCTTAAGAAGTATGCAGCCTCCAAGCTCGGATGTTCATCAAGGAGACTTCATACCAATGCAGACCATTGCTTCCTCTGGTCCTTCAATCATACCAGAGTCCTGTCAATATGGATTCACATCTGGAATTCCAAACACGAATCCTTTGGGAGGTAACACTTTTAATAATTCATATAACACTAACCATGGCTCTATGCAGGAGACAGGTATCAATCAGGCTAAGGCCAGGGAGTTACAAAAGCTTAAGGATATGATATCCAGTGTTCCAGGAGTGGTCAAGCCCATTCCTGAGATCGCAGATGGTAGCCATAGGATATCTCGCTTTGCACCACCCTTATGTGATGCTGAGATACCCAAAAGATTCTAGATACCATCCATGAATCTATATGATGGTTCAACGGATCCAGAGGAGCATGTAGCTCAATACAGGGACAGGATGGAGATCAATCCAATTCCGGAGAGGTTAAAAGAAGCATGTCTATGCAAGGGATTTGGATCCACACTTACAGGATCTGCTCTTAAATGGCTGCTAAGTCTTCCCCTTACTCTATTACTTCATTTGCTAATCTAGTTAATTTGTTTAATAGTCAATTCTCTTGTAGTAGAAAGTTTGAACGATTGACTAGTGATTTATATAGGGTAACACAAGGTCAAAATGAATCACTTAGAGATTACATCACTAAGTTTAGTAAAGAATCCTTAGACATTCCCAACTTGGATATTGCTACGGCTGTAGAAGCCTTTAAAATGGGTTTGCTTAGGGATTCATTATTCTATGATGATCTTGTTATGACCCCATGCAGGAATCTTGATGAAGTAAGAACCAGGGCCCTTAGGTTCATCCGCCTAGAGGACGACAAAAGGATCCAGGAGAGATTGACATGATCCTCAAAACAGGAGAAGCAAGGATCCTACTTTAGGAACAACAAATCAAAATCCTACAACAAATCTGATAACCAGAACGTGCATGCAGTGGAACAAGAAGAGGATGATGAGGATTATCCTCCCATTTCTGAATACGGTTTTTCTGTTGATAACAATGAGCTAATCCTTGCAATGCAGAATCTAGGTGAGAAAGCTAGGTGGCCGAGAAAAAGTGATAAACCAGCTGCTACAAAGGATAAGTCCAAGTGGTGTGCATATCATGAGGATTTCGGGCATCTCACTGAAGAGTGTATTGCACTTAGAAAGGAAATTGGTTACTTGTTAAGAAAGGGGCATCTGAAAGAGCTTTTGGGACGAAAGAAGTCAAGGATCCAGGATCCTGAAAGGATCCCGAAAAAGGCTCCTGCTCCTCCAGCAGATGCACAAGTTATAAACTTCATATCGGGCGGATCAGATATTCGTGGCACTTCCTTTTCAGCAGCCAAAAGACATGCCAAGGAAACCAAGATGGATAATGGAGACAGACCCATCCAAACGTCCACTGTCACCGAGGATAAGATCATAACTTTTGATGAGGATGATCGTCTTGACGTTCAGGATCCTCATCATGATGGTCTTGTTATTACCCTGTTTATTTCTAATCATTTTGTTCGCATGATCCTTATAGATGGAGGAAGCTCTGTGAACATCATTCAGCTTGATGTCCTCAAGAAGATGAATATCCCGGAGTCTGATATTGTCCCAAGATCCTCAATACTTGTGGGATTTAGCGGGGAAACTAAAAACACATTGGGGGACATCAACTCCCTATCTATATTGAAGGACTCCATTCTTATCAGAAGTTTTGTGTTATAGATTGCTTATCTTGTTGTAATGTTATCCTTGGCAGGCCATGGATACATGACATGAAGGCAGTCCCCTCCACATATCATCAGTGCGTGAAGCTTCCTAGTCCATGGGGAGTGGTGAAAATTGAGAGTGGTCAACAAGAAGCTAAGAATTGCTATACCTCATCAATGAAGCCAGCCTCAAGACCAAGGGAGCAATAGCAATTAAAGTATCCTTCAAGAGATGTCTTGGAGGCAAGAGAGCAGGATGTAAAAGAAATCCTCATGGATCCCCATGATCCTGAATCCAAGATCTTCATAGGATCAGGGATCCTTAGCGACATTGAACAGGATCTAGTATCCTTCCTTAAAAGAAGGAAAGCTACCTTTGCCTGGAAGCATGAAGATATGACAGGTATATCTAAGGATATAATTACTCATAAGCTTGGCATTGACAGGTCATTCAAGCCTATACATCAGAAGAGGAGGAAGTTTGCACCTTAAAGGAATGCTATTATCCAGGAGGAGGTAGACAAACTACTTCGGGCAGGTATGATAAGAGAGGTTAAGTATCCAAGGTGGTTAGCCAATGTGGTTGTTGTTCAAAAGAAAAATGGAAAGTGGAGGGTATGTGTCGATTTTACTGATTTAAACAAGGCATGTCCCAAGGATCCTTTCCCATTACCCCACATTGACTCCATGGTGGATGCTACTGCGGGTCATGAGTTGTTGACTTTTATGGATGCTTCATCTGGATTTCAACAAATTCAGATGGAACCATCTGATCAAGAGGATACAGCCTTTATGACCCCAACTGGTATATATTGTTATATTGCTATGCCATTTGGACTAAGGAATGCAGGTGCTACTTATCAAAGGCTACTCAATATGATGTTCAAGGAACAAATTGGACACACTATAGAAGTCTATATAGATGACATGGTGGTTAAGTCCAAGAAAGCTGAGGATCACCTTAAAGACTTAGAGGAAGCATTCGATATCCAAGATAAATTTAATATGAAACTAAATCCTTCCAAGTGTCATTTTGGTGTTAAAGCAGGTAAATTCTTAGGCTATATGGTAACAAAGAGGGGCATTGAAGCAAGTCCAGAGCAGATTAAGGCTATTGTGACTATCAAATCTCCTGCCAATGCCAAGGATGTGCAAAGATTGACAGGCAGGATCGCAGCCTTGAACAGGTTCATATCCAAATCCTTAGAAAAGTTCAAGGAATTCTATGACATCCTGAGGAAGAACAAGAGATTTGAATGGACTGAGAAACATGAAAGTGCCCTCAAAGCTCTCAAGGATTACCTATCCTCAGCCCCCGCCTTGATGAAACTAGAAAAAGGTTATATATTATCCTTATACCTAGCAATATCCTCAAAAGCAGTAAGTGCGGTCCTTGTTAAGGATCACCAAGGTACACAACATCCTGTTTATTATGTAAGTAAGAGTTTGCTTGATGCTGAATCCAGGTATTCACATTTAGAAAAAACTTATCCTTGCATTATTTATGGCATCTACTAAATTAAGACATTATTTTGAGACTCATGCCATTATTGTTAAGACTAATTTTCCAATTAAGAATGTTCCCAGGAAACCTGAAATGTCAGGAAGGATGGCTAAGTGGGCAGTGAAGCATAGTGCTTATGATATAAGATATGAGCCTATAACTGCCATTAAATCCCAAGCCTTAGCTGACTTTGTGGCAGATTTCAGTAGTGACTTGCAAAAGGAAGCTGAGTTAGAAGTCCAACAACTTGAAGAAAAACTAAGGATCCTTGGATACTCTTCACTGATGGAGCCTCTAATGTAAAAGGGACATGACTTGGAATACTACTAAAATCGCCACAGGGGGACATAATACCCCACTCCATAGCTTGTGAATTTCAAACTACTAACAATGAGGCTGAGTATGAAGCCTTGATAGCTGGTTTGCAAATTGCCAAGCGTATGAGGATCAGGTATCTTGAGGTATATGTGGATTCATTATTGATCACTAATCACTTTAATGGATCCTATGCTGTAAAAGGTGAAAAGCTAATCAAATATTTAGAGATAGTCAAAGAATTGGCACTCTCTTTTGTATCCTTTAGTTTGACACAGGTACCAAGGGAAGAGAATGCAGAGGCTGATGCATTGGCCAATCTAGGATCATCCTTGACGATCCCGTAGGATATCAAGATTCCTATTATCCGTATCCTGACCCCTGCTATCGAGGATCATGTAGCTATGGAGATAGGAGAGGATTCTGCAATCATCCCTAGTGATGATACTCAATCTCATTCAGGATCATGGATCCTTCTAATCATGAGATACATACAACATGGAGAGATTCCTACAGGTGAAAACCCCAGGGCTTTCAAAATCAAGGTATCTCAATTTACAATATTGAATAACATGTTATATAAACGATCTCTTGCAGGTCCATATCTAAGATGCATTGAGGATCCTGAAATCCAAGAAGTCCTAAAGGATTTCCATGAAGGAGATTGCAGAAACCACATTGGGGGCAGAGCATTATTCTCAAGGATCCTGAGGACAGGATACTATTGGCCTACTATGAAGAAGGATGCTGTGGAATATGCCAAGAAATGTGATCCTTGTCAGAGACACAGTAATATCCTTCACCAACTAGCAGAACTTTTGCATCATATATCCTCTTCTTGGCCATTTATGAGATGGGGAATGGATATAGTTGGTAAGCTTCCTAAGGCACCTGGTGGAAAAGTATTCATGCTTGCTATGACTGATTACTTCTCCAAGTGGATAGAGGCTGAAGCCTTTGCTCAAGTCAGGGAAAAAGAAGTGATATCCTTTATCAAGAGAAATATTATTACTAGATTTGGTATCCCTTCTGAAATTGTTTGTGATAATGTATCCCCAATTTATTGGGAGTAGAACTACTAACTTTTGTGACAGCTGGGGGATTAAGATGATAACATCAACACTAGTCCACCCACAAGCTAATGGTCAGGCATAATCATCCAACAAGATCATCATCAACAATTTGAAGAAAAAGCTTGGATCCAAGAAAGGAAAGTGGACAGAAGAACTACCTTATGTACTATGGCCAGTTATCAACAAAGGATGGCTGGAGCTTACAACAAAAATGTCAGGATCAGGAAATTCCAAGTTGGTGATATGGTGTTAAGGAAAGCATTTCAGAATACCACCAATCCTGCTGATGGAAAGTTGGCACCAAAGTGGGAAGGCCCTTACTTGATTGAAGCTGAGGCAGGAAAGGGGGCATATCGATTGCTAACAATGGAAGGTGATTTGCTACCAAGAGCTTGGAATGCTGTCCACTTGAAAAAATACTTTATGTGATAAGGATCCATGATCCTTACCTGACAAGTATCCTTGAAGGATTCTTACAGGATAGATGATCCTCATTGTGGTAATATTCTAATCTCAAACTATTTCATTCTTTAATTATCTTATATAAGGATAAGGATCCTGCATCCTTTATCCTCCTTTCACTTGATTCTGAGTTTTGAAGGTTCAGGTATCCTTAATAAAGGATTGAGTATCCACATAAGTAACCAGTTATTTGGGCTTGACCCCAGTTATTTGGGCTTGACCCCAGTTTGAGCCTGTCCCCAGTTTCACCAGTACTCGCTTTAGGGGCTGGCAATTTCATTGTACTGGCTATATTCAGGATCCTACGTATAATGGTAGACGTACCATACATCCGTTCCTAAGGTTTCTAACATTTTCACATTAGCTATGGTTTTGGCATTTTCATGTCACTAAGTTTGGATAGTCGCCAGTGAGGGCCATACTCCAGTTTACACACGATCCTTTGCGCTTGTCCCCAGTTATCCTTTGGGCTTGTCCCCAGTATATTGGGCTTGTCCCCAGAATTGTTGGGCTTGTCCCCAGTTACTAACTTTTATCTTATATTGGCTTAGTCCCAAGTTGTATCCTATTTCAGGTTTTCGAAGCTAAATGACCAAGGATCCATGATCCTTACCTTCCACTAAGGGTTGTCTTTTGGTTATCCTGATTATAAGTGTTAAAGGATAGGATCCTAACTTGGATTCTCAGGTATGATCCTTAATTACTTTGATTTTATTTATTATTTACATATGTGACCCTTATCCTTTGGCAACTGAACCTATGATCCTTAAATTACACTACTTTTCAGAACTTGTCGACTATAGCATATGTGATCTTTGATCATATCCTAAACTTTTTGAGGATATTTATTAAATTTTCCCTCTTTGCTTAACAAATTCAGGCAAAATATATATCACAACAATTAAAAAGTAAAGTATTCACAAGGATAACAACACGGGAAATAGTCAAAAAGTTAAGATTTTATTTATTCACAAAACGTTAAACCCTTTAAGGTTGTCAAAATTGCCAACCCATGTTTCTACCAGCAAAACGTGGCCCGTCCACATGGGTTGGCAAAGGGTGTCCATTGTTTACGGGTCTTGAGATTGCAGGAAATAAAGGCGGAAGGATAACGAGTGGCTTCATCCCCCAAACAGAGGATCCATCCACCACCCATTATCCTACCTATTGTCCAAGGATCCATGATCCTTCACCCTAGAAACTATTGTCTGAAGTTATTACAACCCGAGATTGTTTCAAAACACCATAACCAAAATAAAACTACAAAATTCTAAAAAATGGGCTCCGACTACGTCTTGAAATGTCCTTCATCGCCCATTCCTGCAGCCTACACCTTTGCTGCATCACCATCACCTTTACCAGCTCCTCCGGCTCCAACATCACCCGCATGATCCTTCATCCCACTGCAGCCAGCCTCGATTGCTAGGACCTCATCAGCCTCTTCTTCGTCGTCCAGCTCAGCTAACCTTGCCTTCCAGCCCTCTACGTCCCAGCTGCTCTTGTGAAAGTCAGGATCCAGAGCTTCTTGGGCCATCTACAACTGGGTTTTGTACATAGCAATAGCAGCAGTGACTTTGCCATCATTGGTGATTTCAGCCTTCTCTTGGTCAGCAGTGATGTGAGCCAGGACGAGTTCCCTCTTTATCAGATTGACATCGTTTTCGAGGGAGGCAATCTTCTGATCCTTGGCCAGCATGATCTTTTGGAGGTCCTAACACTTTTGCTCAACCTCTTCAATATTGCCTACGTAGTCCTTGATTTCAGCAAATTTCAGCAAAAAGACAATGAGAAGTTTAGGATCATATGATCCTCAAGTGGGCAGGATAACTAAGCTAAGTCAGTGATCCTTACATCAGCAAAGTATTCAAGGAACTGGTGGCGGATTAGAGGCAGGCCTTCTAGATTTTCAGCCTCAGAGGCTTTCCTCTTCTTTCCCTTGGAGGTGGTAGGCTTGGGGATGGCAGTACTTGGGCTAGCAGCAGCCTTCTTCCTCCCAGATCTGGGACCAACAGTGATGAGGTCGGGGACACTGAAACGGGTAGCAGACTTCGATGATTTTCCAGCACCTACACATCCAAAACAGATAAGTATCCTTATTTCATTTTTATTTAAATATTTAGTTATGCACAAAATGGGATACTTACTCGACATTGTGACAGAACCTGAGGATACCTCTTGAGAATCCTGGGTATTTGCTTGGAACGATCTTATTGCAGGATCAAGCCTCCGGAAAGCAGCAAGTCTTTCCTTCGTTGCAGGTGTTGTAATAAGGTATGCGACAGTAATAGCTGCAAAATAGAAACGAAAGGATGTTAGTGATCCTCAGCAGAAATAAGGTTATCCTATGATCCTTCTCAGGATCCTCTATCCTACCATGGGTGGTCCATTTCCTAGGCAGATCCTTTCCATCAGGGATAGAATCCCTTCTAACAAAGAAGAATCGCCTTTTCCAGTTGGTGTCATTTTTGGTGGCTTTGAAGATGGGATGCTCTTCACCGAGTTTGTGTTTGAATAGATATCGGTGGGATCCATGGCTAACAAGGTCGTACATCTCTGCTAACTCCGACATTCCCAGATTAATTCCTTCACGTTCAAAGATTCTTTCAAGGGTATACAAGACCCTCCAGATCATTGGCATTGCTTGGATGTAGGAGATGTCGGTGAGAGAGAAGAAGGATTGGGTGAAATCAGGAAAAGGATACGAGTACCCTATCGTGAACGGGGTGACCGGAAAAGCCACCCAAGTTTCAGAAGCAAAGTCGCTCAGGACGGTGGGATCAAAAGTTTTGAAAATGGTGTTCGCAGTGAAACAATGGCGGATTCTGTCTATCTGTGGATCGGTAAAGCAGCATCTTTCTTTTGCAGAATCTTTAATGATCCCTTGGGACTTCAAGGGACTGTCCTTTTTGTGATCCTTAACCGGTGAAGACCTCAGTATCATCTTGGTCATGAAGATGCTGAAAAACAAGAAACAGAATTCAGAAGATGAAGAGAGAAAGGAAAGAGAAATACCTAATCAAGTCTTCGAATGAGGATTTAAAGGAGGAAACGCACGAATTTAAATGCTCTCTAACCCTTATCTCTAACTTCAATTTATAATGATGATCTTGCAGGATAGTCACTTCAGTGACGTCAGGATGGCAACGGCTAGTCAGAAATTAACGGCTATATATCCGTTGATTTGTTACGGATAAGAACGAGAAAATATAACTCGTTTATTTACACATTACTCCTTATATTTTGGGGGGCAATTGTTAGGGGGGGATTTTTGAATGATCAGTGATCCTCAATTACTGTTGGGCTTAGTGATCCTCACTTCTGTCTGAATTAGTGATCTTCAGAAAGTATTGTAGGATCAGGATCATGGATCATCATAAGGATCCTTATACTAATGGTTTTCTTCTTTGAATATGATGTTGTTTTGCAGGAGTACGAGCTTGGACTTGGTCTTGGCGATATTCCTGGAGCATATTCCTTATTTATTCCACACGTGCTTGACCAATATGGACGTTATGGAGTTCGTGGGAGACTTGCATGAAATGCGGAAAGTTAGTTAGCTTAGATATTTTCCATTTTTAAAAGGGGATAGCGAGCTAAATTAGAACACTTGGCTATTTTTTTAGCTTAACACACACTCGTAACTGCTCTCATCAGCTCTCGACAATTCACTTGGCGATTACACACTTTTTTGCAGATTACACTCTAGTGATCCTTGTAACTAGCTCACTATCATCCAAAGTTGTAATAACTTGTTTGTTTAATCTGAGTTGGTGATCGGTAGTTTCCATCACCCGAGGTTTTTTATGCCGGAGATCAACTCTTGATTAAGGGCTTTTTCCTCGTATAAATCTTTGTGTCACTTGTTCATTACATTTCTGAGTGATCCTTAGCATTGTTCATTGATTCAAGCCTCACACCTCACAACAGAAAGTTTGGTTGCATTATCTTAGCTTGATTTTTGACCAAAACAATGGGTAGCTTGCACAATTTGCGGGATGTTTGTTACTCAGTTTATTTCTATTTTTAAAGGGGATAACAAGCTTGATAGTTAGAAGATTTAGAAAACACACACACTCTCGCAAGCTCTCTGCAACTCATTGGCGATTACATACATTTTGCACACTAGTGATCCTTGTAACAAGCTTGTTATCATCCCGAGTTGTAACCTTTACTTGTTTAATTATAGTTGGTGATCGGTAGTTTCCATTACCCGAGGTTTTTTATGCCAGAGATCATAGATTGATCAAGGGCTTTTTCCTCGTATAAATCCTTGTGTTGCTTGTTCATTTCATTTACAAGTTGTTCATACATTTGTTCGTTGATTCAAGCATCTTACCTCACAAAAGAAGATTTGGTTACATTATCCTAGCCTATTTTTGACCAAAACAACAACAACCCCATCCACTCCTCAAAGTCACAAAGAACGAAACCAATTGGAGAAATCAGTTCTTTTTTATGAGGAGAGATTCCATTCCCAATGGAAACTATCTTCCTAGAAAAATGGAACACACAGGGTAGGATATAGGATCCTTAGGCTAGGAACACAGAGAATTCTTTTCTTTTCCGTAGAGGATAACTAATGCTTATTTTTTTGTTTATGCAGCTATCACCTTATCAAGCATACAAGATACACCTGCTACTCCTGAAAGACTCAGCGCCTTCTAGAATCTTGATTCAGCTGTTAGAACATATCAACCAAGGATAAAGGATTCACAAAAACTTTCTTCCACTTCCTACACCATGTCAAGTAAGTATCCATTTATGTAAAGATTTAGTTGAAAAATAATTAATGAATACTTATATGTTTTACGTGTATGTAGGCGCTGCAAAATCATCCAATTCTTCCTCCAGGTTCGGAGTTAGTGACATCCAGGACATCGTCTCTCCCCGGTCTATCAAAAAAGAGCTGGCCGCAGGCCAAAGCATCCCCGAGGGCAAAGGCATGAACACCCGGGCCAAAGCAGGTAGTAAGAGAAAGAAGCCCTCTGAGCCCACCGGTGATCTTCCTCTGATTGAGTAGCAACTCCATGAAGCCGTCTCTGAGGTAAGGATTACATATCCTAAAACTCATAAATGATCCTGAATGATGTTTCCTTTGTTTGCAGAAATTTGCTGAGATCCAGATCCTTCAAGGCCAACACTTGGCTGATCCTGAAGAACATATCCTGGACCTCTAGACCATGGAAGCTGCCAAGGACAAAAGGATCTCCCATCTGGAGAAGGAGAATAAAGCGTTGCAGAAGCAAGTTCTTCTCACTGAAATGACTGCTAACAAGGAGCAATTGGAAATCATCGATGAAGCCAAGAACTCTGCTGCAATTGTGACGCTGAAGATCAGGCTCCAAATGGCCAAGGAAGTTGCTGATCCTTCCTTCGACAGTGCTGAATTGGATGTTGCAGCTTGGAAGCAAAGGTTGCATGAGCTTGGGAATGATGAGGATACTGAGGAGGTGCTCACCATTGAGGCTGGTGGAAGCGGCAGTAAAGATCCTGCAGATACGGCAATAAGGATCCTGCGGATGTGGCAGTGGCTGGAGGCAGTGGTGAAGGTGGTGAAGCCAAGGTGGATTATGCGGCCAAGGCATAGGCTGTGACAAATGGGCGATGATGGATAGTATAGACGAGGCCGAAGCCCATTTTTTTTAGGATTTGTGGTTTTTGGTTGATGGTGTTCTGATTCTGAACAATTATGGTCTGTATTTTGAACAATAGCTTTTAGGGTTAAGGATCAGTGATCCTTTGGACAATAGGGGATAGCAAAGGTGGATGGATCCTACTGTTTGTGGAGGATGAAGCCTTTGGTGCCCCTCGCCTTTATTTCCTGCACTTTTTGATCCGTTAGTATGGAGACCCTTTGCCAACCCAAGTGGACGGGCCACATTTTGCTGGTAGAAACTTGGGTAGGCAATTTTAACAACCTTTAAAAGGGTTTTTAAATAAATAAATAAAACTTAACCTTTTGACTATCTTTGGGTTTAATTATTTACCTTTATCTTGAATACTGTTTTGTCTATTCTTATTTGTCAACTTCGTTTCATATAACTTAGAAATTCATAAGTTGTTAAAAAGAATACTAAATATGTGTCAAAACAAGTCCTTTAAAAGACTGAAAATTATATGATCAAGGATCACATATCCTGTTGTCAAAGGATAAGGGTAACATTAATAAGTCAGAAATAAAACAAAGGCAAATAAAGGATCATACCAGTGAATCCAAGTTAGGATTCTATATCCTTAACACTTACAACTATGCTAATGGGACATATGAATCAGTAGAAAGTTAGGATCCTGGATCCTTAGCTATTTAGCTTTATGAACCTGTAACAATACATAACTTGGGACTAAGCCATACATCACATAAGAAAATTGTTAGTAACTGGGGTCAAACCCAACAAGCTGGGGACAAACCCAATAAACTGGGGACAAGCCCAAAAACTAGGGACAAGCCAAAATATACTTGTGTAAACTGGAGTATGGCCCAAACTGGCGACTATCCCAACATGAGTGACATGAAAATGCCAAAACCTTAGCTAACGTGAAAATGTTAGAAACCTTAGGAACGGATGTATGGTACGTCTACCATTATACATAGGATCCTGCATATAGCCAACAACAATGAAATTGTCAGCCCCTAAAGCGGGTACTGGTTCCATTGCCTTGAACTATACTTGGAAAATGGTGCGCAACTGGCGAGGGTGTCGAAACCCGATTCGTGTGAAAGGTGAAGACCTTTAATCCGTAGAAGGTAATGGATACGTTAGACTGGGGACAAGCCCAAAAACTTTGGAGAGGTGACCAACCCCTTGATCCTTTGTCAAAAATGTATATACTTCTACAAAACTTAAAACTTGACAAAAAATGGATGTTGTAAATCTAACACCCTTTCCTCATAATGAATTAAATAAATAACTCATGAAATAATAAGGAAATCATTACAGGAATGAGGATCATATATCCTCTGAGGATCCTCAAACATGAACAAAGTATCAGGATATCTAAGGATCCTCAATCCTTCTTACATGAAATACTTCTTTAGATGAATAGCATTCCAAGATCTTGGTAAGAGGTCACCATCCAAAGTTAACAAACGATATGCCCCCTTTCCTGCCTCAGCTTTAATTAAATAGGGGCCTTCCCATTTTGGTGCTAGCTTGCCATCAGCAGGATTTGTAGTATTTTGGAATGGCTTCCTCAATACCGTTATGGGTGAAATTCTGAGCCCATATCCTGACTTTGTATCTTGATTTTTTATTAGCTGTTTTCAGGATACCGGACCAGGATATTGGTAACATCCTGAGGCAGTATCCTGACTATTACTAACAATTTGTTTGTAAACGTTGGCTACAAGGGACTAACATTCATGAGGACCAAGTCATCCTGAAGACTCACTCAAATTGGTTAGGATAAGGACGTTGAAGCCGGGAGAATAGGTCTGCAACAGTCATAAAGGAATATCCAAAGTATCCCAGAATTTTAGGATAGTTTGTTATTTCTTGTAACTATAAATAAGGGATGCCAGATCGTAGGAACACACACTTTCGAGCTCTCAAACTCTCACACTTTTCTTTCTAGCAGCAAACACACTTCTACACTCACCTTTTGCATTCATTGTAACACTGAGTAGCGATCTGAGAAATATCCTGCACTGTATCTTGGTTATTCAAGCAATAAGAAGAACAAGGCAGTCAACGATTGTCAGCTCCCGAGGTTTTATGCCGGAGATCTAGATTGATCAAGGGCTTTCCTCATATATCTTGTGTCCACTTTTACTTTTTTAGCTCATTGTTTGATTGTTGGTATAGTTTCATATGCTGAGACTATATCCTGAAACTGTTTTTTATAAATGAACTAACCTACATATTTTTCACAAGCATTTCTAGCACACTACCTCACAAAACTAATTTGATCACTTAATTACTTCGGTAATTTTTGACCAAAACAATTTGGCGCCCATCGTGGGCCAAGTGGTGCTATTTCTACTAAAAGCTTCGTTAAAATCACTACTTGGCTTCTTATTTTCAAAAATTTTTACACAACTATTTTCAATGGCTTCCAAATCAAACATGAGCTCTTCGTTCATGCCTGCTACAACCTCTTCCACAACCGGTTCAGTGCTTCCACAACCTCCACAGATGCAAGCTCCTTCACAGGCTCAGGCTCCTCCAAGGAGGGTTGAGACTCATATATCCTGAGATACTGTTCCTGCTCAAAATGTCCACAGATCTGGTGTCCCAGGGAGAACTCTTATTATGGCTTTTAATGATGAAATTCTAACTTTGTTTAGTAGTATAAAGGATCAAATGATGCAACAGCACGAAACTAACCAGATGATAATAAGAGAAATACAACTCTTCAAGTCTAACTCCAAGAGACCTGCTGAGGATACTGTCACTCCCTTGCAGCCCAGAACGCTGAACTTTAGTTCAGCAGTGTATATTGAGGATAGTCAGGGCAATGTTGTGCCAAGTCATTCCCAACGCAATACTCCTGAAATACCCTCAACAGCCAGGATATCAACTGTCAAGGGACCAAGATATGCTCCAGGATTTGGCCAGAATCCTCAAGCTAGTAACTTATCAAATAATGTTAATACCCTTGCTACTAACAATCTTGGATCTTTGCAGGACACAGGTGTGACGTCGGCACTCTCAAGAGAGCTTCAGAAGTTGAAGGATATGATATCCAGTGTACCTGGGGTAGTGTAACCTATACCAGAAGTATCCCAGGATAGCCACAGGATATCCCGGTTTGCATATCCTATATGTGATGCTGAAATTCCAAAGAGATTTCAAACCCCCAATATGAAGCTGTATGACAGAACCACGGATCCTGAGGAGCATATTGCTCAGTATAGGGAGAGGATGGAGATTAACCCTATTCCACCAGAACTTAAGGAAGCATGCCTCTGCAAGGGCTTCGGCTCTACTCTGACAGAATCAGCACTGAAATGGCTCTTAAACGTTCCACCACATTCAATTACATCATTTGCTCATTTGGTTAATTTATTTAATAGTCAATTTTCTTGCAGTGGAAGTTTTGAAAAACTAACAAGTGACCTCTACAGGATAACTCAGGGTCCTCAAGAATCCTTAAGGTATTTCGTGAACAAGATCAGCAGGGAATCCTTGGATATCCCACATTTTGATGTTGCTACGGTTGTGCAAGCATTCAAGATGGGCTTGCAAAAGGATTCCCAATTTTACCAGGATCTTGTGATGAATCCTTGTAGGAACCTGGATAAAGCTCGAAACAGGGCTCTGAGATATATCAGGCTTGAAGATGACAAGAAAATGCAAGAGAGGATAAATGTATCCTCAACATATGAATCAACAAACAGGAAATCAGAGTCCTCGTATAAACCATACCTCTCTAGGTCGTATGGCAAAAATGACAGCAAGAAAGTGAATGCTATTAAGGATGAAGATGGCGAAGAATAACCTGAATTGTCAAAATATTGTTTTTCTGTTAATATACCTGAACTGATGTATGCCACGCAGGGTTTAGGAGATAAAGAGAGGTGGCCAAGGAAGAACTAGCAAAAGGCTGATTGGAAGGATAAATCCAAGTGGTGTGCATTCCATGAGGATTTTGGACATGTGACGGAAGATTGCATAGCCCTGAGGAAGGAAATAAGCTACCTGTTGAGCAAGGGATATTTGAAAGATCTTCTGGGCAGAAAGAAAAATAAGGGTCAGGATACTGAAAAGGATCCTGAACGAGCAGCATCACATCCTCCAGACGCCAAGATAATTAAGGGGCTGTTTGGTAGCCTCTTAATGACCATTCAGATGCTACCTCTTAATGGTTTAAAACCTCTGAATGAATAAGAGGTAACCTCAAGTCTGAATGGTTAAGAGGTAACCTCTGAATGGTAAATCATCACATGTCGCATTCTTCTACCTTCCCATTGGTAAAATTCTTAATGGTTCCATTAAGAGGTAGCCTCTTAATGACCATTCAGAGGCTACCAAACAGCCCCTAACTTCATATCCGGAGGATCCCATATACGCAGAACCTCTTATTCTGTAGCAAAGAGACATGCCAAGGAGGCTAAGGCAGAAAGAGGGGACAAACCGACGAGGATGACAACACTTACAACTGACAAAGTGATAACGTTTGACAGTGATGACCGGGACAGCATTATGGATCCACATCATGATGGTTTGGTAATCACTTTATATATTGCTAATCATTTTGTACGCAGGATACTGGTGGACAACGGCAACTCGGTCAACATAATCCACTTGGAAACCCTGAAGAGAATGAACATCCCTCAAATGGAGATCATTTCAAAATCCATTGTGCTCGTAGGGTTCAGTGGATAGGCAAAGAACACTGTTGGAGAAATAAAACTACCTGTGTATATTGAGGGAGTGAACTCAATGCAACGATTCTGTGTGATGGATTCACTGTCATGTTACAATATTATATTGGGCAGTTTGTGGAATCATGATATGAAGACTGTGCCATCAACTTATCATCAGTGCATCAAGATCCCTACTCCTTGGGGGGGGGGGGGTAGTCAAAGTGGAGAGCGATCAACAGGAGGCAAAGGAATGTTATTCCTCTTCGATGAAGGCCTTAACAAAATCCAGAGCAGGATAGCAATTAAAGATGAAAGCCTAGGATATCGTGGAAGCTTCGGAGCAGGATGTTAAGAAAGTTATCCTGGATCAGGATCATCCAGATATCTCGGTGCTTGTAGGGGCTAATATCCCTCAGAATATTGAGAACCAGCTTACTAACTTTTTGAAATACAGGTTGTCCATGTTTGCATGGAAACACGAAGACATGACAGGTATATCAAAAGATATTATAACTCACAAGCTTGGAATTGACAGGTCCTTCAAGCTCGTTCAGCAAAAGAGAAGGAAATTTGCTCCTGAAAGGAACGCAATTATACAAGAGGAGGTTGAAAGGCTATTGAAGTCCAAGATGATTAGGGAAGTCAAATTCCCTAAGTGGCTAGCAAACGTAGTGGTGTTCCAAAAGAAAAATTGGAAATGGAGAGTTTGTGTAGACTACACAGACCTCAACAAAGCTTGTCCTAAAGACCCACAAATCCTCGTTGCCTCATATAGATTCAACGGTAGATGCAACTGCCGGGCATGAAATGCTAACCTTTACGGATGCATCCTCAGGATTTCAGCAAATCCAAATGGAGCCATCCAACATGGAAGACACAGCATTCATGACACCCACATGTATATATTGTTATACTGCCATGCCTTTCGGTTTAAAAAATGCAGGTGCAAGATATCAGAGGCTGGTCAATATGATGTTTAAAGATAAACTAGGGGACACAAGGAAAGTATGTATTGATGATATGGTGGTCAAATCCAAGAAAGCGGAGGATCAGCTCTAGGGTCTAAAGTGTGCCTTCAATATCCTGGACCAGTATAATATGAAGCTAAATCCTGCTAAGTGTCATTTTAGAGTGGGGGCAGGAAACCTTTTAGGATATATGGTGGCCAAGAGGGGGATAGAAGCAATCCAGAAAAGATTAAAGCTATCCTGGATCTCAAATCACCATCTAACATGAAGGATGTGCAAAGGTTAATTGGAAGAGTAGCAGCGTTGAGCAGGTTCATATCAAGATCCTCAGGAAAATGCAAGGAATTTTACAATATCCTGAAGGAGAATAAAAAGTTTGAACGGGGAGAAAGACATGAAGCTGCTCTACAAGGATTGAAGCAATATCTTTCAAGTGCACCTCTGCTGATGAAAGCCGAGGATAGTGAACCTCTGTCCCTATATCTTGCAGTATCAGGGAATGCAGTAAGTGATGTCTTGGTAAAAGATCACGAAGGTCAGCAGTATCCTATTTATTATGTCAGTAAAAGTTTGTTAGATGCTGAAACTAGATACTCACACTTAGAAAAATTGATATTAGCTCTAGTCATGGCATCAACTAAGCTCAGGCATTATTTTGAAACACATAGGATTCATAAAAAAAAACAATTATCCTATTAAAAATGTGCTTAGAAAACTTGAAATGTCTGGTAGGATGGCTAAGTGGTCCGTAAAACTAAGTGCATATGATTTGGTATATGAACCTAGGAATGCTATAAAGTCTCACGCTTTAGCAAACTTTATGGCTGATTTTAGTAGTGATATACAAGATGAAGCTGACCTAGAAGTACAACAACTAGGTGAAAGTTTAGAATTTTGGATATTGTATACTGATGGTGCATCCAACATAAGAGGTGTAGGATTAGGGATACTACTAAAATCTCCACAGGGGGGCATATTACCCCAGGCTGTTAGATGTGATTTTCCTACTACTAATAATGAGGCTGAGTATGAAGCTCTGATAGCAGGATTAGAATTGGCAAAGAATATGAATGTTAAATGTTTACAACTATATGTTGATTCCCTGATGATTACTAACCATTTCAATGGATCTTATGCAGTCAAAGGTGAAAAGTTAGCTAAATATCTTGTAATTGTTAAAAAATTAGCAGGATATTTCAAAAATTTTACACTTGAACAGGTACCGAGAGAAGAAAATGCTAAAGTAGACGCTCTTGCAAATTTAGGATCTACTATCAGGATACAGGAAAGAACTCAGATACCAATACTACATATCCTATATCCTGTGATGGAACACTTTAAATCTCAGGATAAGGAAGTAGCAAGTATCCACGATCCTGGTGGTGGATATTCAGAGAAGAATCCTGAATCCTGGATGGCTCCAATGGTAAAGTATCTTGAAAAAGGAGATATCCCAAAGGATGAAAATCCTAAGGCTTTAAGAATGAAGGTATCCAGTTTTACTATTATAAATAATATTTTGTATAATAAATCCCTTGTAGGTCCATACCTAAAGTGCTTGAAGATCCTGAAACCAAGGAGGTACTTCAGGATATACACGAAGGAGATTGTGGCAACCATACTGGAGGCAGATCTATTTTCTCGAAGGTGTTGAGAAGAGGATACTACTGGCCGACTATGAGAAAGGATGCTGCAGAGTATGCTCGAAAGTGTGATGCATGTCAAAGACACAATAATATATTGCATCAGCCTACTGAGCCATTGTACCCTATTGTATCCCCTTGGCCATTTATGAAGTGAGGTATGGACATAGTGGGGAAACTCCCAAAGGCTCTAGGAGGAAAGGTTTTCATGTTGGCAATGACAGACTATTTTTCCAAATGGGTTGAAGCAGAAGCCTTTGTCCAGGTTAGAGATCAGAAAGTGGTATCCTTCATAAAGAGGAATATCCTGTCAAGATTTGGGGTATCGGCCGAAATAATTTGTGATAATGGCTCCCAATTCACCAGCAAAAGAACTACTAATTTTTGCAAAAGTTGGGGAATCAAGATGATCACATCAACTCCAGTACATCCTCAAGCAAATGGACATGCAGAATCCACGAACAAGATAATTGTCAACAACCTAAAGAAGAGGTTAGGTGCTAAAAAGGAAGATGGGAAGAAGAACTACCATTTGTCCTATGGATTGATAGGACAATTATGAAGAATGCTACTAGGCAAACCCCATTTTCTTTGGTGTTTGGGGCAGAAGCAGTGATCCCGACAGAAATGGTAATACCTATAGCTTGATCAAGCCTATGGGATCCTGAGTCAAATCCTGAAGCATGTCAAGAACTGGATACTGTTGATGAAACTAGTGATGCAGCAAAGCTGAGGATAATAGCATATCAACAAAGGATAATAACAAGAATTTAAGACCTAGGAGATTTCAAGTTGGAGATTGGGTGTTAAGGAAAGCTTTTCAGAATACAACCATTCATGCCGATGGGAAGTTAGCCCCAAAATGGGAAGGACCCTATGAAATTGAATCAGAGTCTGGGAAAGGAGCATACCGACTCAAGAATATGGAGGGGGACATGTTTCCAAGATCCTGGAATGGTATACACCTTAAAGCTTATTTCAAGTGAGTTTAGAATTTAATTTCTAACTCAGGATGGTATGAATTCTGTCTGTTTTAAATATATTTAATTTGATTTATTATTCTTTGAAACCCAACACTGACTTAGCATCGGAGGGGTGTTAGCCAAGCTAACACCCACCTAAGTTTAAAGGTGTTTTGTAGGATACGCTTCAGGATGTTACTCCAGGATATATACTCAAGATAAATCGAAAGATTAGAGGATCGGCCCCCTCTCTCACGTTTAAGGGATTCATATCCCTTCAAAGGTTTAAAGGTATTCACCTTTCTCTCGATTTGGGTTTAAACACCCCGCCTGGAGCGCAAGTTATCCAGGAATAGTTCAAGATAGCGTGACTAGTTCATGTAACAGTGGCTGACAATTTCGTTATTATTGGCTATATCCTGGATCCCTAAGATATATGAGGATTGATCACCCTCTCTCACGGAAGGGTATTTTCATACTCTCTAAGGTTTAAAGGTTTTCACCTTTCTAAGTCTTGGAGTTTATACACTTCCGCCGTAGCGCACGAAAACAAGGGTTTATCCCCAGAATACTAAGGGTTTATCCCCAGGATACTAAGGGTTTATCCCCAGGATAATAAGGCTTTATACCAGTACATTAAGGGTTAATCCCTAGTAAAACTAAAGTTTTTGGATAAGTTCCAAAGATATGACAAATTACGATTGTGTTTACACACATTCTTTTGTTGATGAAAAGTTACAAAGTTTGATCACTAAGTGAAGGAATATTCAAGTATGTCATATACTGATGCAATGTCCTGCACAGACAGGGGACCTTCATACCTGGGACATCTCATGTGATTCAAAGGTTGAAGATGAAGGTTATTGCATAAGTGTTTCTGGTATGTTTTTTTTATTTTCCTATGTTTAAAGGCCTTATCTAAATGATCTAAGCTTTTATAAAGTTGTATTTAACTAAATTCTTATCTAACATTATGAATAAAAGTGACAAAAGTGTTGAGCATAATATCAGTATCCTGACCAGGATATTTGGTTAGAACATTCAGAAGGTATTTTTCAAAATAAGAAACACAAAAACAAAGATAAGGCCAAAAGGATTAGTTTAATAATGGTTCAAAAGGTTGTATTCTTGGCTTCATCTCAAAACGAGACCCATCCACCAAGAATACAACTAGTTTTAAAGCATATTTACATAAACAGTTGAAGGTTTCGTCCTGGAAACACATAATCCCTCCACCTCCAACCGTTGAATTGTTCTAAAGCATGCAGGAAATTAAAATTGTTCTAAGTACAGGATGACCAGATGATTCAAATCCTACAAAGCAAAATACAGGTATCATTAAAGACAAACTAACCAGGATACATGTTCAGTATATGTGTACGGAATACAGGATCTGGATATTTACCTTATTAAGAAAGGAGGTCATGGGCTCGATGGATTTCATGAAGCCGAGGTCATCATAAGAGAAACCTTCGGCAGCAGCAGCAGCAGATGGCTTAGAGCTGGTTGCAATAGATGGCACCTTTTTCACCAGAACAGGCTTGCAGTAGCTGTCAAGTTTCTCAAGATGGAAGACAACAGGGACCTTAGCGAAGTCTACAGAAAGGTAGGGTTGGAGGTATGTTAGGTTTTTTTTTGGGGGGGGGGGTTTGGTGAGGTATAGTTTTTATTTATTTATTTATTTGTTTTTTTTTTTTTTTGGTGGGGGGTGGGGGAGGGGGTTTAGGTTTTGGGGTGGTGGTAGGGTGGGGTGGGGTGGGGGTGGGTGGGTGGGTGTAGTGGGTTTAGGTTTTAGGTGCTTGAATACTTGTAACTCTATAAAGCCTTCTTACACTTCTTACAATTAGGAGTCTTTGTAGAATAAGTTAAACCTAGGGTTCTAAACATCAAAAACAAAAACCACAATTTCATCAGCCTCTCTCATCAAATTATAATTGTAAACCCACCCTTCCCCTCAAACATCTCTTGTCTTAAAAATCCCTAATTTCATCAACATACCACATGATGATGCAGGTAAGTTTGAACAGTCTTTGCATCAATTCCATCACTTATAATTGTTGCTCTATATCGCCTTCTCTTCATTTATGTTGGTAAGTTGACGTAAATTTCCTAATTTCTCTGCATCTTCATCAGTTGGTTTAGTAAACATCGATGCTAAACCTGTCATATCACAGGTGGGGTAGTCATTTTTGAGGTCACAATGAAAACAAATCATTCATCAATTTCAGAAAAAAAAAATAGATAGCCAAAATTAGACTTCATAAAACCACTACACATGGGTTATTGTTAGATTATCAAATTTCTAACCATGTGTATACAAATTTTGAGCTTGAATATTCATAAGTTTGACCTAAAACGATCAAATGATACTTGTATATTGGTTTCTGTAACCAAGAATGTGGCATTTGTGATTACCTTGATTCATTACAATTTTTTCTTTTATTTTATAGTTCAAAAACATAGTCAACAATCCATTCTCATCAGAAGCTTTTGTAGCTGCGATCATGGCGTACTTTCTTGATAATACGCTTAAGTATAGAGACGACTCAGTTAGAAATGACAGGGGCAAACATTGATCAATTTCATTCTTTCAAGAATGTGGCATAATTGCTTAAAACCCTATTTTTTTACAACACAGTGCACAAGTTCAAAACAAGCATTGGTTTTGGAGGTACTGATGGCAAAAGGTAACCTGGTAAATTTTGCTTTATTGCAAGAATCACAAAAATGTTTTGAATTCAAAGATAAGTCTTTAGCAAAATCTAAATGATAAAGTTTTGAAATAGATACATGACCCAGTCTTTTATGCCATGTGTTTCCATTCACCATCATTGCCTGTCTCTCATTCTTGATTATCTCCATCTTGTATAGACCATTTGAACATTCACCCGCTCCAATCAATTCCCTCGAACTCAAATTCTGCATGACACAAAAATTTGGAAAGAAGGTCACGGCACATTTTAAATCTTTTAATAGTTTACTAACTGACAACAAATTGTATTTAATATTGGGAACGTATAAAACGTTCTTTATGGTCATTGCATTGGGTAGTGTGTATTCACCACGTCCTTCAACGGGTATGGATTCCCCATTGGGTATAGTGACCGGAGAATCATGGGTTCTCTTAATTAAATTATCAAGCCATGATTTTATATAAGTGAAGTGTTCGGTGGCTCCAGAATCAAAAAACCATTTACCTCCTTTGCTTATGTTACCTGCAACATTGGCAGTTGGTGTTAGGATCTGAGTTTCTTATGAATGTTGTTTGTTTAACAAAAGTGAAAATGAATGATAAACAATTGCAGCGAAATGATGTGAATAAACTTTCAACAACAATCAAATGAGAGAATTATTTTAAGCAAACATGTTTACATGGAATCGAATGATTGTGTTTATTATAAACTTCAAATTACAATGCATGCATGCATACAATCTCCCCATCAGCCTGAGCTCACAAATGGTTTGTTCGTACAGAATGACTTGTAGAAGAAGAGAGCTAATAGAACACTACAGGGTACTGTTCTATTTATAGTACGTAACCAAAGGTCAAAGGTCAAAAGAATAATAAAAGGCAAGAAAAAGGAAAGCATGAAATCCTCCACAATTTACGCCATTACTATAATAAAAGGCAAGAAAAAGGAAAGCATGAAATCCTCCACAATTTACGCCATTACTCCCCCCTCAAGTTGGAGCATGGAGATTGAAAATGCCCAACTTGCGAGTTAAGTCTTGAAAGTCATGCGTCCCCAAAGGTTTAGTCAAAACATCTGCAATTTGGTCCTTAGTGTTAATAGCCATGGGTAAGATTTCTTTGGACTCTACCCGTTCTCGAACAAAGTAGCAATCCATCTCAACGTATTTGGTGCGTTCATGAAAGACTGGATTGTTTGCGATGTGTCTTGCGGCTTGATTGTCACAAAAGAGTTGAGTGGGGTGATGGCAAGATATGTCTAATTCAGTTAGTAACCATCGAATCCATAACACCTCGCTAACAGTTGACGTCATGGCACAGTATTCGGCTTTGGCAGATGAACGAGAAACAACTAATTGTTTCTTGGATTTCCAAGATATGGGAATGCCTCCTAGAAGTAATAGATGGCCCGTGCGTGATCTTCTAGTCATGGGGCAACCGAGCCAATTGGAGTCACAATAAGCCGTGAGATTGGTGCCCCCGTCCTTAGCAAGAAAAATCCCTTGCCCGGGGGTTTTCTTTAAGTACCGAAGAACGCGATTAGCAGCTTCGAGATGACTAGCTCTTGGGTCACTAACAAATTGTCTAAGGACATTGACTGAGTAGGCGATGTCTGGACGTGTGGCTTGTAGGTAGAGTAGTCTTCCGACAAGTCTTCGGTATTGGTTTGCATCAACCCGTGTCTCTTCTTCACGCTTATCTAGCTTGAGATTTTGTTCCATTGCAAATGAGCTTGGGCGGCATCCTAACATGCACGCATTTTACAAAATATCCAACGTGTATTTGCGTTGGCTAAGGACCGTCCCTTGCTTTGTTCTAGCCACCTCGATGCCGAGAAAAAAATTTAGAGGACCGAGATCTTTGATGCTAAACTGTTGGTCAAGGAAGTCCTTTATGAATTGGATTTTGGTCAGGTCATTTCCCGTGATGATGACGTCGTCAACGTATATTAATGCAGCAATGAACACACCATTTCTTTTGAATAGAAATAATGAGTGGTCGGCCTTAGATGATTTGAAACCAAGATTTTGCAAGGAGGTGGTAATTTTTTTATACCAAATCCTGGAAGCCTGTTTGAGACCATAGAGGGATTTATTTAGTTTGCAAACTCGATTGTCACCTTCCTTTCGAAAACCTTGTGGTACCTTCATGTAAATGTCTTCATCCAAGTCTCCAAGTAGGAAAGCGTTATTGACATCTAATTGATGTGTGTGCCATCCTCGTTTAACCGCAACGACGAGAAGAGTTCGAACGGTAACAAGCTTTGCCACGGGAGCGAAGGTATCATGGAAATCAATACCTTCTAGTTGGGTAAAACCCTTTGCAACGAGTCGTGCTTTGTATCGCTCAATGTCCCCATTTGGTTTATATTTGATTTTGTAAACTCATTTGGAGTCGATGGCCCGCTTTCCATCTGGTAGGTCTTCTAACGTCCCCGTCTGATTTTGTTCAAGCGCTTGAATTTCAGCTTCCATGGCATCAATCCACTTAGGATCACGAATGGCTTGACCGAAAAATTTGGGCTCATTATTTGAAGTAATGGCCGACAAAAAAGCTTTGTGTGAGTTAGAGAAATTATCATAAGAAACAAAATGTGATAAAGAGTGTACCATCGAGGGATTGTTTTCGGATAGCTTGGTTGGGTGCGGGTGCGTTTGGGTCGTGCAGCGGAGTGTGGATCAAGAGAATTGGCCTGTTCAGGAACATTTGGGCTGGTTTCAGGATGGGTCGGTATGGTGTTGGGCAAAAGATCAGGTTGAGGTGTGGTTGAATCTTCTTCAGCAAGAGATGGGCTAGGTGATTGGGGTTGTACGGAAGTTGATAGGCTGGTGGTCAGGTCCTCGATATGGTCAGGAACCTCAGATGTGTGGTTGTTTTCATTAAAAGTTGTGGCTGATTGATTAAGATCTTCGCTGTTTGGTATAGTCTCCCTTTGTAAATGTTGAGTTTCTCCATTAGGAATACTCAAAGTGGAGTCTACCCATCCCTTTGGCATAACAAAAATTTCTTCTTCATTCTTTGGTATATCCACTTTGGTGAAATGGAATACATCTTCATAAAATTTTACATAAAGTTGGAGGTCATATATTTTGTACCCCTTTTGTCCCGATGAATACCCCAAGAAGGTCCCGAGCATCCCCCTCACTTCAAACTTATCCCAATGTGTTTTGGTATTGAGATAGTATACGAGACATACAAAAACCTTTAGGTGTTCATATCTAGGGAGTTTGTCGTGCAACAACTCATGAGCGTTTTGCCATCAATGACATCGGATGGGATCCGATTGATTATATGAGTTGCTGTTAAGACACACTCTCCGCCAAAACGAGTAGGAAGATTAGCCTCAAACTTTAAGGCCCTAGCAGTTTCTAGAAGATGGCGATGCTTTCGTTCAACCACACCATTTTGTTGAGGTGTGTGGGGACATGTGGTTTCCAACATGATCCCATTTTTTAGCATAAAAATCAAGCATCTTGTTTGACTCAAATTCTCCTCCATTATCACATCTAATTCTTTTTATGTTCTTCTCAAATTGAACTTGCACCATTTTAGGAAACTCAACCAAACAATTGCCAGCTTCATGTTTGTGTTTAAGGAGAAAAACCCAAACATTTCGACTAAAGTCATCTACGATGGTGAGGAAATATCTAGCCTGTGTGAAGGAAGGCGTTCGATACTTACCCCATACATCACAGTGCACAAGTTCAAAACAAGCATTGGTTTTGGAGGTACTGATGGCAAAAGGTAACCTGATAAATTGTAATTCAAAGTCCATGGAACTTATGTCATCCTCATCCCTACACAGTGCAAGCTCAAGGAGATCTTGAAGATCCTTTTCACCCAGGCCAAGTGCTTGTTCCCTTGATATGTGCTTCACCTCACCATTGGATCTGAGCAAAGTCAATATGTGGGTCTGTTTATCAGACTTCCACTTTAGTATTTTTGAATCCTTTAGGTTTCTTGGGATAGGTTTATTTGTTGATGAGTTTGGAGATTGTGGCCTGTTGATAACTGGTTGAGCAGTGTTTGTAGTTTTTGCCAATTCAGGATTTCCTGTTATCATCTGCTGAAGGACCATTTTTATAATGTAATCCCCTTGTGCTATATCTTCTAATGTTTCTGTATCCATCTGCTTTTGTTTCCTTCTTTGATAAAGGATGGCAGCAGGTGGAGCAGTGGATCTCCTTATTTGTAGCTTGTGTGGTTTAACTGGAACCACTGCTTCAGGATAATCAGGCTTTTGGGGAATATTTGGATTTTTCTTTCTCAACTCCTCCAAATTTTTGTAAGAAGCTATGACCTTATCCTCTGACCATCTTGTGACCTGATTCCTTGACCCAAAATCAGCTGTAATAAGCTCTTCTTTCATTCTCTTCAGCTTTAAAGTTCTTTCAGATACATTTTTCTTGTACTTTGACCAAACAGGAGGAGTGTGCTTTACTTTGTCTTTGTTCATCTTTTGTACACTTTCTAACTCCTCTTTAAGCTCACCAATGGTCCATTCTTTATATTGAGCTTTATCTGCCTTGTATTTCTTGAATGCCATGATGTGATCAATGTAATCTTTTCTCAGGCTTTCATCATCTCTTTCTGATAGTTTCTAACAAAGATCTTTTCAAAACTGCTCCAAAGTTCTGACTTGAGTGAGCAGATATTGGTAGTTTCTTTGAATCTCTTTGTCAGATTTTCCTGTTGTATTCTTTTTGGAGATATCCTCTGCCTGTTGAGCCTTTAACTTCAAATATTCTTCTATGTTGTTAGGCCTAGGATAACCTTGAAGAGATGGAAGACTCCTTTTTGTAGGGTCATCTTCAGAGTAGAAGGATTTTATCTCCTCTCTAACTACTGGAATATCTAATGGATACTGGACTCCTGCAGGAGTAATGGCAGTGTTTGGATTAAGAGCTGATACTGAAGAGATTGGAACAGGGTTTGGAATGGTAGCAAGGGTCAGTGGTTGTGAAGATGTTGGTGGTCGTGAAGAGTCATCATCCAGTATGATCCTTCTCCTTTTGAGTTTAGGAGAGGTTGGTGGTGTTTTGGTGGGTTGAGTGGTGGTGATTTGAGTGGAAGGTGGCTGACTAACAGCTGTTGAAACAATTGGTGTTTCAACCACTGTTGTCATTACAACAGATGATGTATCATCTGATGTCTTCTGCTCTTTGGCAGGTGGTGTTTGTGATGGTGGTTTTGTTTGTAATGTGGCAGTGGGTTGTATGGTGAGGGCAGTGGTTGAAGTGTGTGTTGATGTAGTGGTGGCAGTTGTTGGGTTAACTTCTGTTGAAACCACTGAAGTACCAACAGCTGTTGATACAACAGGTGTTTTAACATCTGTTGGTTTGGGGTTTGATGAGAGGAGTTTTTGGTAGTTTGGGGAGTATGTTTTGTAGCTTTGGAAGGTGTGGATTTGAGTTGCCTCACTTTTCTAGTGAGCTGTCTTCTTTTAGGCTTAGGATCTTCTTGATCCTTGGGCTTAGAAGTACCCTTTTCTTCCATCTCCATTAAAACTTTCTTCTCCTATTCAAACCTTGTTTTACCCTTAATCTCCATATCCTTTTTTAGGCTTGCTTTTTCATCTGCAAAAGCATTTAAGGTTACATCAACCTTTTTGGAACCATCTGGCCTAGGGATTTCTGCAACCAAACTAGATTTTGCATCTGGTTCAATGTAAAGACCATCTTCATATCCCTTCTTCTTTTTCTCCCCCTTTTTTGGCATCATTTGGAGGATTGTCAACAAAAATTATTGTAGGAGGAGCAGAGCCAGTGGTTTGTAACAAGTGGGCCTTAATTGCCTTGATATCTGCTTGTGTATCCTTGAACCTAGCTTCCATCAAATTTCTGATCTTTTGAATTTGAACTTCATGTTGTTGATCAGCATATTCTCTTTGTTTATGAAGCATAGGTTGAAATAAACTCCATAGCTCAGCAGGAGTAGGAGCAGATGATGGAGCAGATGTTGCAGAAGTGGGTGGTGCCTTTTGTGCTTGTAACAACTGTTGCAGCATAGTTTTGATCTCTACAACAGATGTATCAATCTTATCAACCCTCTCCGTTAATTCTCTGTACATTAAACCATCACCCAAGTTAATGGGATCATCTGATTTCCCACCAGTGGTGGTTGTATCAGTGGTTGACTTAGGGAAAGTTTCCTAAAAATCATCCACTGATGCCCCTTTTTTCTTGGTACTGAGGACTTCTTTCCTTAGGAAGGGTAACCATTTTAAGTGTACCAATGAATACTGGAAACACCCTGGTTCCTAAAGAGGAAATTGCCTTCAAGGGAGTCTCACTTATGAAACTACTGTCCAAGTGTAAACCAGTGGGTTCAACACTTGTAGTAGTTGCTCCACTTGAACTACTGACAGGAATTACATGTAATTCCTGCAGTGTAACCTCCTCAGTTGTTGGTGGGTTAGCAATGATAGAAGCACCAGACTCAGTCACTTGTTATGGCATAATCTCATTGACAGGTGATTGAGATGAACTGATTTATGCCTGGGCTATATCAAGTGCATCCAACAAGGGTAATATTTGTGGTGGAATATGTGCAGTGAGGATAGGGGTGGAAAGAGAATTTGCCCTGGGCTGTGGATGATGGAATCAAGTGATTCTAGAGCATCATAATGTGGTGTCCCTGTGCTTACAACCTGATCTTTTTGTGAAGATGCAGGAGGAGTTTTAGGCTCGGGTTGAGATCTTTCTTCCAACTACTGTGAGGAAGTAGCAGCAGTGGTTTCTAGTGACTTTTGTGTTGTCACTGGTAGTTGCTCTAGGATCTCATCTTCCAGAGTTACCTTTTTTGTGGGTTTGGGGGGCTTTTTGGATTTTTTCTGTTTGGGCTTTTTGGTGGATTTAGATGTGGGTTTCACAGCAGTGGTTGTGCTGTTGTGATCACCTTGAGCAGTGGGCTCAACAGCATGTGCCTGAGGAGCAGTGGTTACTGCTAAAGTCTGCTCAGGGACCTCTGCTTGTGTTTTGGAAGGTTTTGACAGCCGTGTAAATGTTTCAGAAGTTAGGCTGTTTATTTGATAAGGTTCTCCTTGGATAAGCACATGAGCATTATCCTTTGAAAATTTCTTTTGAAACTAGTAGCTCAAAAACCTTGGAAATAGTAAAAATGTTTTTTTATTAACATTTTTAACCAGATCATTGAAGATCTCCTAGGAGTAGTTAAAATTTTCTTCATTCAGTATAGCATAACCCAGGTATTGAATCTTCAATGGTATTTCATTGAAAGCAGTGGTTTTGTTTGGCACACACATAAGGAGGGTATGAAATAAAAATCTTGTGGCAGGAGGAAAACTGCCCTTTTGTAAAGTATCTTTTTTCATTTCCTCTGCATACCCTCTCTCAAGAAAATCAGTTTGATACTCTATTTTTTGGGAAAGAGCTTTTACCTTGAAGATCATCGAGTTCAACGACTTCCGATATGGTTTGTGGTGTTATTGTAACTGGAATTCCCTTTATTGAAGAATTAATGGCTAAGGGCTTTTTATCCTTAGTTTCAAGTTTAGCATTTTTCCAAAATTCTTGTTGGGTTTCCAGGTAAATCGTAGCATCACAGGTCAACAAAGTTTTGTACTTTGTAGACGAAAGAGCGTCAATTACGGAGTTGAAGATGGTGGTATGACTTGGTTTTTCAAGTAAACCCAAGTAATTGTGGGGAGTTTTGAATGGAAGAGTCATGATGATTCGAAAATAGTAAGAACGAATGAGGAAGATGAGTGATTTTTGAGAAATGGATGGTAACTGCTTTGAGAAAGGAATTTTGAATTCGATTCGACAGTGAAAACTTTGTTTGGGGTTTTGATCAGGGTTTTATAAAGGGAAAAGTGAATGCTGACGTGGCAGCGGTTACAAAAAGATCTGACGGCCAAGTACTGCCCACGTGACAACCTCTGATGAATAATGGATGACAGTTGTTAGGAAACCACTGATGGAACAATATCAGTGGTTTGCAAAGGTAACAAAGAAAACAGTGGCTGATTTTTAACTATCAGTGGATAGCCTATGAGTGGATTTTTAACAGAGGTTGACTTTCAGCAGTGGACAGCATTTAGCAGAACAGATGTTTGAACCAAAACAGTGGTTATGGCAGACTTTTAAGGATTAATGAATTTTTTTCATTTTTAACTATTTTTAAGGATGGATTTTTGATTTTATGAAAACATTTTAATGCTTTTATTGATAGAAAAACAAGATTTTGCTTGTTACTCCATGTTCAACATGCCAATCCTAGAGATCAAGCTTTCAAAGGTGGATGTGTCTAATGCTTTTGTTAGCACATCTACCAGCTGATCTTTAGTTGGAACATAATGCAGAGAAATCTAACTCTTTTCATAGCACTCCCTCACAAAGTGATGTCTGATATCAATGTGCTTGGTGGTTGAATGAGAAACTGGATTTTTGATGATATTTTCTGCTGCCTGACTGTCCAACATGAGAGGTGTCTTTAAGGCACTGATACCAAAATCCAGCAATTGATTTTGAAGCCATAACAGTTGGGATATACAGCTTGCAGAGCTATATACTCTACCTCAGCAGTGGATGTGGAAACAGCTTCTTGTTTTTTGCTTTGCCAAGACACTAAGAAATTGCCTAGGAATTGGCACCCTCCTGAGGTGGACTTCCTTGTGGTATTACATACAGCAAAGTCACTATCTGAGAAATCTGAAAGCTTGATATTTCCATCAGCTGGATACCAGATACCAAGTGTGGGAGCACCTTTTAGGTATCTGAGTATCCTTTTTACAGCAATAAGGTTTGACTTTCTAGGGGCTGATTTGGATCTTGCACAAACACATGTTACAAACATGATGTCTGGCCTAGATGCAGTTAGGTACAATAAAGACCCAATCATGCTTCTATAAAGTGTTTGATCAACCAAATCATCCTTTTCATCAGACATGACTATTTTTGTGGTTGCTATGGGTGTACTACATGGTTTACAATCATCCATCTCAAATTTCTTTAAAAGTTCTTTGGCATATTTGTCTTGGTGGATGAAAGTACCATTTTGCAGTTGCTTTACTTGGAGACCAAGAAAGCAATGGAGTTCACCCATTGCACTCATCTCAAACTCAGTTTTCATGAGTTGTCTGAACTCTTGACACATTTTAGAACATATGCTTCCGAAATTGATGTCATCCACATAAATCTGGACAATCATCAAGTCTTTCCCTATCCATTTTAAAAACAGTGTTTTGTCAATTTTACCTCTTGTGAACCCAATGGAAAGAAGAAAGGTGGAAAGAGTTTCATACCAGGCTCTAGGTGCTTGTTTCAAGCCATACAAAGCTTTATTTAGCTTGTAGAGATGATTTGGATAAAATGGATCCTCAAAACCTGGAGGTTGACAAACATATACCTCTTCTTGAATTTTACCATAGACGAATGCACATTTGATATCCATTTGATACATCTTTATGTTGTGGTTGACATCAAAGGCCATGAACAGTCTGATAGCTTCCAATCTTGCTACAGGGGCAAAAGTTTCATCATAGTCAATGCCCTCTTCCTGTCTGAAACCTTGAACCACTAGCCTTGCTTTATTCTTGACAACAATTCCCCTTTCATCAGTTTTGTTTTTGAATACCCACTTTGTGCCAATAGGACTCACACCCTCTGGCAGTGGTACAAGCTCCCATACTTGTTATCTTTTAAACTGTTGGAGCTCCTCTTGCATGGCTTCTACCCAGCTGTTGTCTTTTAGTGCCTCTGGGTACTTGACTGGCTGATGGAGAGATAGAAAACCAGCAAAAAGACAGATGTTTTAGGATTGCTTTCTTGTGAGCACCCCTTCACTGATGTTGCCAATGATTTGGTCAGGTGGATGAGACTTCAAGAAGATTAAATCTCATTTGTATGGAACAATGGCATTTAAGGGTGAGGGCTGCTGTCACACCCCGATATTTCCAAGTATTACCGGTGGGGAGTATCGTGACGTAGTTGATATCATCATAGTCAATAATCACAGTTTAATGCACAGCGGAAGTCTAAAAGTAAAATATTACAAACTGAATTGAAAGTAATAAAATATTACAAACGGAATGCAAAGGATCCACAGGCGGATCAAAACAAAAGAGATAATGTTCAACAGATTTTCAAGTGATAAAGCTTGCATAATTCTTTATTTAGGTCACTCAGGAGAAACCAGCCTATTCCGCCGAGTACCTGCACTTAACCTTTTGGAAAAGGGCATAATGGTCAACATTTAAGCAATTAACGGAAACATGCAAATGAATCGGATTAATTAGGAACCAAGTTGCATAACCTCAGAGGGTTAAACTAACCTATAACCTGGTCCTAATGGAACTCTAAGTCATATCTAAACTAAGCTAAATCGGGTCAGAACTGAAAGTCAAAGCAAAAGTCTACTTTTGCGACTTTTGGTTCCGAACCGAGCCTAAACTCAAAATTGTCGGGTTGAACATGCTTAGACATGTTCTTACATTAATTACCAAGTTATATAAGTGTTAAAACAGGTTTCATGGCTTCTACATTGTTAATTATGAGTTTATTTGCAAAATAGCTTTCTGTTGACTTTTTAATATTAAGTTTGACCCGACAATTTACCTAGTTAGAGTGGAAATCAGAGGGTGCCCTTTTAAGGGTTTTTTACCCACATAATTACCAACTCATAGCCACTTTCAATTCGAAAAATGACTGGACCATTAGTGATTAATCACTAAGTCGAAGCTTAATTACGACGGCTTTGACTTTTGGTTATTAGACTAATTAAACCTGAATTAGAGAGGTTAAGATTGCTTACAAAGGCCCTTAGCACGAATTAGGAGCTTGTGGAATCTTCCTTGAAGTCCAGAGAGTGTGTTATGAATAATTTTTGAAAGGTGCAATTGAACTAGCAACAAACGAGTTCTTATATAGGACATTATAACTCACAAGATCAATCCAACAAGGTCTACAGATGTTTTCTGATCATCCCAGGTGTCCCCTATGCATGTAATACTGTTGGCTCAGTCCCTGAATTCGAAAACAAGCTTCCTAAGGCGGTGGAATTGGCTGGACAAGCAGCTGTCCATTTTTCTGCCCAGTTACAGGTCCTACGGACCGTAAGTTTAGGGCCTTAGGGTCCGTATCCGCTTTTTAATTTTTATCTCCTAGATCAGCACCTTACGGTCCGTAAGGTGGTCTCTTTGCGGTCCGTAAGACTTGGTCAGAAGACAAAAATTTTGATAACTTTTGGCATTTGATCATGCAACCTATAATACCTTGAATCTCTGGTCATTATCAGCAGTAAAGGCCCATATGATCAGGTCTGCATTACTAAGAATGCATTGCCATGCATTGGTTGCCTTGGAGTCTTGTAAAAAGAGGTTATTGAATGAAATTGGTTGATTTTGCACATGGGATTCCAAATTCTTGGGTTTGAATGTTGAATTATTCATTGCATGATTTAACCGGATACCTATGAAATCTTAATCAGATTTTTATGGGAAGGTAATTATATTTTACTAAAGTTGAAAAATGTTAAAAGGTCACTCAGAGGTAATAATTAACATGTTGACACTTTTAATTTCTTCATATATCCTTTTTAATCATGATCCGGGTTTATAACATGTTTAGAATCCATGACACGTGTCTTTACTATATTGGTCGTGATTTTACAAGGTGTTACATCCTCACCCCCTTAAAAGAAATCTCGACCTCAAGATTTACTGAAATAAATGAGGGTACTTCTGTTTCATTGTAGATTCAACCTCCCACGTGTATTCGGGACCTCTACGGGCATCCCATTTAACCTTTACAATCGGTACATGCTTCTTTCGAAGCTTCTTAACCTGTCGATCCTTAATTGACAAAGGTTTTTCAACAAACTTTAAGCTCTCATCAATATGCACATCCTTATGTGATATGGCTAGCGATTCATCGGCTGGACACTTCTTTAGATTGCAGATGTGGAACACATTATGAATTCCATTGAGCTCTTCAGGTAGGTTTAACTTGTAAGCCACTGTTCCGACACATTCGATGATCTCGAATGGTCCTATGTATCTTGGGCTTAACTTGCCTTTCTTGCGAAAATGCATCACCCTTTTCCAGGGTGATACCATAAGTAACACTTTGTCACCTACTTTGAATTTCAGAGGTTTACGCCTTTTATCTGTGTAGCTTTTCTGCCTTTCCCTGGCAGCTTTGAGACGATCACGTATCTGCAAAATATTATCTGTCGTCTCCAGGACTATATCAGGTCCTATTAGTTGGACATCTCCAACTTCTGCCCTACAAACGGGCGTCCTGCACTTTCTTCCATACAAAGCTTCAAAAGGTGCAGCTTGAATACTCGAATGATAGCTATTATTGTACGAAAATTCTATCAATGGAAGATGATCATCCCAACTTCCTCCTAAGTCAAAAATACAAGCTCGTAGCATATCCTTGAGTGTTTGTATTGTACGTTCGTTTTGACCATCCGTCTAAGGATGATACGCAGTGCTGAAGTTTAATTGAGTGCCTAGGGATTGCTGAAAGCTTTTCCAAAAATGCGATGTATATCTCGTATCCCTATCAGAGATGATAGACACTGGCACTCCGTGAAGAGATCCAATCTCGTCCACGTACAGCTGAACTCACTTATCTGAGCTGTGTGTTTCCTTTATAGATAGGAAGTGGGCTGACTTGGTCAATCTGTCTACTATAACACAAATAGTATCATTTCCTCGCTTCGTCTTTGGTAACTTAGTAATGAAATCCATAGTTACCATTTCCCACTTCCAGGTGGGAAGTTCAGGCTGTTGCAGCAAATCAGACGGCTTCTGATGTTCTTCTTTAACTTGAGCGCATGTCAAACATTTGGCCACATAAGTGGCTATAGACTTCTTCAAACCTATCCACCTGTAATTTGCCTTTAAATCCTGGTACATCTTGTCACTACCAGGGTGAATAGAATACTTGGAACTATGGGCTTCTTGGAGGATAACGTCCTGAAGTCCTCCATAGATTGGAACCCATATTCGTCCATTCAATCTTAGGATTCCATCCTTGCCATATGATAACTGCTGAGCAGTTACTCCCAACTTTTCATTCTGATAGTTGGCTTCCAATACAGCTTCCTTCTGAACGGCTAACAATCTTTCATTTAAGTTATTCCTCAATTCAATGCTCTTGGCATTGATTCTAATGGGCTTAACCCTTTCCTTTCTGCTCAAAGCATCGGCGACACATTCGCCTTACCTGGATGTTATCGAATTTCACAATCATAATCATTCAGTGTCTCCATCCATCGACGCTGTCTCATGTTCAGATCTTTCAGATTAAACAGATGCTGAAGGCTCTTATGATCAGAATAGATCACACACTTGGTACCATATAAATAATGCCTCCAAAGTTTTAGTGCAAACACAACGGCACCCAACTCCAAGTTGTGGGTGGTGTAATTCTTTTCGTGCACCTTTAATTGTCGGGAAGCATAGGCAATAACTTTGCCCTTCTGCATAAGCACACATCCCATGCCAGTGTATGATGCGTCGTAGTAAACCACAATCTTCAATCCCTTCAGGCAATGTCAACACAGGTGCATTGCTCAATTTCTGCTTAAGTATATCAAAGGATTCTTGCTGCTTAGGACCCCAGTCAAATTTGATATTCTTGCGAGTCAGTGAAGTTAGGGGCGCTGCAATTCTTGAGAAATTTTCAATAAAACGCCTATAATATCCTGCCAGACCCAAGAAGCTACGAATCTTAGTGGGTGTCTTCGGCTCTTGCCAATTCATGATAGCTTAAATTTTAGCGGGATCCACCTGGATACCACGCTCACTAACCACATGTCCAAGAAACTGGACTTCACGAAGCCAAAACTCACATTTTGAAAACTTGGCGTAGAGCTTTTCCTGCTGAACTAGTTTAAGAATACAACGAAGGTGTTTCTCATGATCAGCCCGGTTCTTCGAATAAATAAGAATGTCATCAATGAAGACAATGACAAACTTGTCCATGTAGGGTTTGCAAACGTGATTCATGAGATCCATGAATGCTACTGGTGCATTAGTGAGCCCAAAAGGCTTCACTAAGAACTCGTAGTGACCATAACGAGTCCTGAATGCAGTCTTATGCACATCTTCATCTCTTACCTTCAGCTAATGATAACCTGACCTTAAATCAATCTTGGAGAAGTAGCTAGCCCCTTGCAATTAATCGAACAGATCGTCAATCCTGGGCAATGGATATATGTTCTTGATTGTAACCTTGTTCAGCTCTCAATAATCAATGCATAAACGCATTGATCCATCCTTTTTCTTCACCAACAGAATCGGTGCTCCCCAGGGAGATGAACTAGGTCGGATAAAACCTTTTGCCAACAATTCATCCAGTTAAGTCCTCAACTCTTTCATCTCAGTCGGTGCTAATCTGTAAGGTGCTCTTGCAACTGGCGCTACTCCAGGAATAATGTCAATTCTGAACTCCACTTGCCTATCTGGTGGTAAACCAGGTAGTTCTTCAGGGAAAACTTCTGGATATTCAGAAATGACAGGGATATCTTCAACTTTGGGCTTTGGTTCATCAATAGTTACTTGTGCCATGTAAATGACACAACCCTTCTTCAAACACCTTGATGCCTTAAGCATAGACACTTGCTTAGGCAACCCATGCTAAGTATCTCCTTGTATGGTAAGTGGCTCACCATATGGAGTCTTGATAACCACTTGTTTCTTGTCACAAACAATCTGGGCTTGGTTATGAGATAACCAGTCCATGCCAATCACTATGTCGAAACCAGCTAGTTTCAAAGGAAGCAAAAGTTAGTGCATAACGTCTGTAGCTTCCGTCAGCATGTAATCATGTTTTGTATATTTGTGTCTTTGTAAACAATTATGTATATGTGTAGATAGTATGACAACTCAGGAAACGGGGCATATATGTAAAGTGTTGACTTTTGTTGACTGATCTCATCCGATCGGATTGCCATCCGATCGGATAGCACTCATCTGACCGGACAGCATGTTATCCGTTCGGACAGGATGTCATCCGTTCGGACAGGATGTCATCCGATCGGATAGCTTGTTATACGTACGGACAACACTCACCACTTCCTGAGTTGCCTATAAATACCTCGTCAGGGTATCACTTTCAGAACTTTTGACTCGAGCGAGAACCTGACCAGTGTCTGTCTTCTACTGGAGCTTTGTACTTTCAGAACAACTAATAGAAAGAACAGATCGTGTTTAATCATTGAATTCTGTGTTTATCATCTGTGATTTGTCATAATGGATTCCGCACATTAGACAAAGTCAATTCATCTTGTTCCTTACGATCAGATCCTGTGCAATGGGACCAACAAGTGGTATCAGAGCATCCAAGGAGCTGAATCGAGATCAACGACACCGAATTCACCGGAATTCGAGTTTCACTTGCCGATCAGAGTCAAATTTCACCAGAGATTTGACATTTCTTGCCGATCAGTTTCAAATTTCACCAGAGATTTGACATATTTCTTCTCTTTCTACTCATTTCTTGCAATATTTCTCAGTTTGTTACCTTAAAATCAGAAAAACTTAAAATTGAACGAGAATCTATGGTTAAAAATTGATAAAATCGATATCATTTGATTCGCAATCAATCAAAGTATAATCCTACTAAGTTTCATAATCAAATTCAATCAAAAACTAGATCAAATTCATCAAAAACCATGTTTAGCTGTTCATATGTGCTGACGTCATCCACTCGCTCGGACAACTGTCCGAATGGATTAGAATAGTTAGTATCTGCTAGTTGCTTGCTGACATCATCAGTGTTACTTGCTCGGATTACTATCCGAGTGGTGTGATTAAGTTTGATCAAGAACTTCAGCTTACATCATCTCACCCGATCGGATAGCAATCCGATCGGATAGGATTTGGAAGTGCTAGTTTACCTGTTAACCTGTCATCTGGTCGGATCACCATCCGAGCGGTGAAAGGTTGAAAAGTCAACTTTCAAAGTCAAGCTTGTGACTCGAATGGATCACCATCCGAGCAGATCACCATCCGGTCGGATAGCCTGTGTTACTCGTTCGGATAGTGACTCGATCGGATCACCATCCGATCCAAGAGTTTTATTTTTGAAATTTTTGAACATTGTAAAAAGTTTCTAAGTGTTTGTTGACTATTTCAGGTACGTGAAAGATGGACGAATTCATGAATCCTTTCAGTGATATGTTTGCCTTTGCTGGAAACTCTGGAGATGATGGTACTTCTAGCAACACCAATGAGAACACGTCAAATGCAAAGAAAACTTTGACGGATGCTTTAGGCGTGGAAAGTGCATACGGAACATATAACAAACCCCCAAAGTTGATGGCGATCGAAGAGTACAGTCGGTGGGCCAAGAAATTTGGAGAATGGTTAAAGGCATTTGCGTATACCAGCTGGAAAAGTCTAAAGAATGGATACAGTGATGGAGGGAAAAATGGTGAAAATTTGACATCAACCGAAGAAATAGAAGTTTTTGTTGCCGAGCAAAAATGCATCGCATTGCTGTTTCAATCTGTTCGAGAAGATATAATATCTTTGATCGAGTATACCAATGCTAAAGATCTGTGGAAAAAGTTAGAAGTAAAATGCTTGGGAAGTACAGAAATAGTGAAAAACAAAAGGAAACTACTAAGAAAAGAGTTTGATTTATTTGGTTGTTTAAAAAATGAATCAGTTTGTAAGATGATTGAGAGGTTTGGGCACTTGAAGTTAGAGTTGGCCAGACATGGAATTACCTATTCTCAAGAAGAGTTAGTCGATAAATTGTTTGATTCGTTGCCAGATGAGATGGATTGGCAATACTACGCGTTAATGCTGAAGAATACTATCAAGACTGAAGAGATGACAGTGGACCGGCTTATCGAGAGACTAGAGAGTCACGAGCTGGAGATAAAGAAAACACACAAAGTCAATCATTCATCATATCAGCAGAATTTGGAGTTGTATTATCCAAAAAGCATGATTCCCAAGAATACGTCTCCCAAGACAGCTTTTTCTGCTGAAAATTCCAACAAAATCCAAAATTCCAACACATCTAGCAAAGAGAGTGCAAGCAGTGGATTTCACAGTGGCTCTTCGTCTACTTCAAACCAATCAGCTGCAAAGAACTCATTTCAATGCAATATTGCTGTGGATTTAAAGAACGCTCAAAACTTCAGCGAGGAGTCTGCAAAGCAACAGATGGTTTTCTTAGCTTCTGTGTTAGAGTCGTATGAAAGCCTTGTGGCAGGCAAGATTGGCAACACCAATCTAACAAAGGAAGATTACAATCAAATAGATCCTGAGGAGACGGAATTGATCGACATAAGGTGGTGTATGGCCAGTGCAGTGAGAAGGGCACAGCGTTTTATGGAGATTACAGGAAGAAAGTCTATTGGTGGACCATCTACCAAGTTAGGCTTTGACAAGTCAAAAGTGACCTGTTTCAAATGTAAACAGAAAGGTCATTTTAAAAGAGAGTGCCGAAATGCTTATGCTGATGATTATGAAAATCCGTTCAAAGAAGATTACTACAAGAGAGCAATTTATCATCAGAATAAATTAGAACCGCCCAGAATGAAACAACTTGAGGATAATAAAGAAAAATCCAGAGCTCTCGCTGTGATTCATGACGATGAAGGTTTTGACTGGAGCGAGTTGTTACCAGAGGAGGATGCGGTTGGATATGCTTTTATGGCAAAGACTGTTGAACCTGTTCCTTTTAAAGACAACAGAAATGAAGAAGAAAAGTATGTCAACAGAAAGATGATAGCTCAAAACAGAATGATCAGAATTTCTGATATATACACTGAAGCAAAAAGGGCAAAGAGATGGGATCCAGACAAAGAATGCTATCTTGACCCCATGGGAAACATTGCTATTGACTATAAGACCCTCGATCTTGAAACCATAATTCAACAAATTGCTGAAGAAGAAGAGGGTTGGCAAAGAAAATGGTGGGAAAGTAAAGAAGAGAAAGAAAAAGAAAAAGAAGAAAAGTCAAAGAAGATTGATGAAGGGATCATTGATACATCACAAGAGTTGAATGCTGAAAACTTTGGAAAGATGGCTGACAAAGTGCTGGCTGCTAAGGAACTTGAGGTAGATTCTAAATCCGTATCTGAGTCCAAAAGCCAGGTCAGTTCAAATGCGTCAACGAGTGCGTCAGGTAAGAAAGTAAATGGTGACATTGACTGCAAAAATTGCATGAAAGAGTGCAAAGTTTGTAGTACAATCACTTATCTCAATGGTAAGAAAGTTGATGATCTGACTGCTAGAGTCCGAAGTGTTGAGGAGCAGATTCTTAACCGTGATAAAATGTTGAAAGCTTCGAACGATAGATTAAAAGAATTAACTGACAAAACCGAAACTGATAAAATTGACATAGAAAGAGTTAGAAAAGAAAATGAAAAACTAATTCTTGAAAATCGTCAAATTTCTGAAAGTTTTGAGAAGCTAAAACGCACGGTAAAAGATTCTGATGACAGAAACGGTAAAACATACAAAGAAAATTGTCACTTGCAAGGTGTTTTGAGGGTTAAAGAAGAATTAATCAACAAACAATTGCATGAGATTGCTAAATTGAAGCTTCAGTTTGAAGAAGCTAAGATTGAGAATGAGCGTATTAATTTGAAACTGAACAGTTACAACTCTGCAAGCTTTGTTTTGCAACACATTGTTCCAAAACCAGTTGGGAAAAACAAAGCAGGTGAAGATGTATACTATGATGGAACTGGGGTCGGGTTTCATCAAGTTCCGCCACCAGTTCTAAACAATTTTTCAAAGAAACAATCAGGGTTGATTAATGATGAAGTTGAAACGAATGAGATAAAACTTCCAGAGTCAATTGATGTGACATTTTCTTCATCATCATCTGATGATAGTGTTCAAACTGAGATTGTTAAAGGCATGGCTGAAAGTGTTTTGGATAGTGATTCAGCTGAGGATGAAGAGTGTTTTCTGAACAATTACATTCCGAAACCAAAATCCAAAAACAACTTAGGTGATGAGCCGGGTCTTGTGATGTATAAGATGGCTGGATCTGATAAGTTGTATTCAGATTCTGAGTTTCCTCTGGAGAATGTTAATGTGAACAAATTGAAAAATGTTTTCAAACTGGTTGAAATTGATTTGTCTGAAGTAGAAGGTTTGAATCAGACAAAGAGGAAAATGAATTTTGAGAAAGATAAAGCTTACTATAAGAAACCTGTTGTTCCACCACATTTTTATAACAACAATCAAAACAAATGGTCGGGTGGATATCAGGGTGGTAAGAATTATCAGAAAAAGAATGATCAAAACAAGAGGTTTACTGAGAAAAAGGTGTTTGTGAACAGTTCAAGTTCACTTTCTGATGAGGAATCTGAGATTTTTTCAAAATCAAACAAAGAGTTCTTTAAAAATAAGGCCTCACAACCTCAGTCTGAAGGCACAAGTCGGGTAGTTGACACCCGAACATGCTTCAAATGCAATCAAGTTGGACATATTGCACGAAAGTGTACCAATTTGAAGCCTAAGACTGAAGTTGTGATGAATTCAAGCAAGAAAGATGTTGTGAAAGGAAAAGCTCCATTGATTGTTGAGAAAAAGGTTTTGAAAAATGACAACACCAAGATCAAAATTGAACCTGTTAAGAATTTGGTAACTAAAAATGACAAATTTTACAAACAGGTTGCATCACCTCACCAAACATGGAAGCCAAAAATTGTTGACAAGAAAGCAAATTCTCCAAAACCAAAGTTGTTTGAGACTGAAAAACCATCATCTTCAACCAAGAAGATGTATGTACCTTTGGATTTATATGAGAAACTAGAAAAACAAAAATCGACCTCTGAAAAGAAGTATGTGGTAAAGAAAGACCAATCATCTAATCAACCTCCGAAAAATGATTTTTCCTTACAAAAAGAGGTTGAGATTGGATCTGAAGAGAGCTTGAAGATAAATGATATGAATTTTCCGCCACTTTACACTGCTAAAACACACATTAATGTCAAGTTACCCGAGTCAAAAGAGGCTTGGGTGGCAACAAAATCTCACTAAATATTTATGATATATGCAGGAGCTTCCAAGATCTGTTTCACGTTGGATTATGGATAGTGGAGCTTCTTGGCACATGACAGGGAAGACAGCGTTGCTGTATGATGTTAGAAATTTCAATGGAGGTTATGTAGGGTTCGCAGGTAACCAAGGTGGTAGAATTGTTGGTGAAGGAACGTTATCCAATGGGATTGTCACGTTTGAAAGAGTTAACTACATTGCTGAGCTGGAGATCTGCTGAGTATCTCACAGATTTGTGAAAGGATGTATACCACTCACTTCACAGACAAAGAATGTTTGATCTTGAAGCCAGGTTTTGTTATCCCTGAAGAATGGATTATCATGAGAGCACCTAGAGTGAATGATCTGTATGTATTAGACATGAGTGTAGCAACTACAACAACGGGTCAGGCTCATTGTTTTGTGTCTAGAGCAAGGGAGAAAGAATCACAATTGTGGCATCGCAAGATGGGCCACATTCACCTACGAAAAATGAATCACTTGGTGCATAATGATTTAGTTCTGGGTGTTCACATTAAAGGTTTTCATCTGGAAGGGGAGTGCATTAGTTGCATCAAAGGCAAGCAGAAGAAAAAGTCACACCCTAAAAAGCAAGTTAATTCAGTCTCAAGACCTCTGGAGAGACTTCACATGGATTTGTTTGCTCCTGTGAATGTCAAAAGTATTACAGGAGAACTTTACTGTCTTGTGGCTACTGATGATTATTCCAGATTTTCGTGGGTATCATTCTTGAAGTCTGAAGATGAGACTTTTGAAAGTTTGATGGCGTTGTTCAGAAAAATTGAAAATTTGTACCAAGGTCGTATCAGAAGAATCAGAAGTGACAACGGTACAGAGTTTAAGAACAACCGAATGGAAGAATTTTGTGAAGAGAAAGGATTATTGCATGAATTTAGTGCTCCTTATACTCTACAACAAAATGGAGTAGCAGAACGAAAGAACAGGACACTAATCGAAACAGCCAGAACAATGCTTGCTGATTCAAAGCTACCAATCAACTTTTGGGCAGAAGCAGTGTCAGCCGCTTGTTATACTCTCAACCGGGTTCTCACAGTAAAGAAATTCAACAAGATATGTTTTGAGTTGATAAATCTCCGCAAACCTAACCTGAAGTATCTGGAACCGTTTGGGTCTCCCTGCACAGTTTTAGAGCCTTTCGGGAAGTTTGGTCCAAAGAGCATTGAAGGAATATTCGTGGGTTATTCTAGTCCACAAAAACGAGTCTTTGTTCCAAGTTTAAAGCGGATCATTGAAGCATACAATGTTGAATGTCAGGGCCATACAATGCCACCACAGAATCCCGGCGACTTATGGCGTTTCAATTATAATACTTTGTGGGATTCCTTTGACATGGAGGAAGAACCAGAGTTCTTTGACGAGTTGGATATTCTAAGAGAGTATGAAGAATCAGATGAAAGATTTCCAGCTGAAACTTATCGCAAACAACAAGTTTCAAATAATGATGAAGCAGGACCAAGCAATGCTGGAGAACATGATGATATTCAACAAAATGAAGTTGCTCAGGATAATCAGATGGTAGAGAATGATAATCAAGAATCTGAGAACAAACCAATATTTGATCGTGATAATTCAGATTCTGAGGGGGAGCAAATCCAGTTTTCAGATCAAACAATTCATGTAAATGAACAAGATGCAAATCAAAATATCACAAATTTGGAAGGCGAGGTAGATGTTTCAGACGAGGCGGTGCCAAGAACTCTGTCATACCATCCAAAGGAGTTGATAATTGGAGAACTGCAGTCAGGCGTCCGCACTCGAAGACAACTTGATCAAGGGCTAACATGTTTTTATTCAAAAGTTGCTCCATTACAAACTGATTTTTCACTAAGTTGTTTTATCTCGCAGATTGAACCAAGGACTTATAAAGAGGCGCTTACTGAAGATTCCTAGGTCAATGCGATGCAGGAGGAACTAAGACAATTCGAGAAGTTAGGTGTGTGGAAGTTAGTGGATTTGCCTGAAGGTCATCAGAAGATCAACACCAAATGGGTGTTTAAATGTAAGAGGGATGATTGAGGAGTTATTATTCGCAATAAAGCTCGACTCGTTGTCCAAGGCTTCAGTCAGCAGGAGGGGATAGATTTCACCGAAGTATACGCCCCTGTTGCAAGACTTGAAGCGATCAGAATCTTCCTAGCATTTGCATCGTGGAAAGGATTTAAAGTTTTTCAGCTAGATGTGAAGTCGGCGTTTCTCTATGGCAAGGTGAAAGAGGAGGTTTATGTCGGACAGCCACCGGGCTTTAGCGATCCAATTCACAAAGATAAAGTTTATCTCCTGGATAAGGCGTTATACGGCTTACATCAGGCCCCGAAAGCCTGGTATGAGACCTTGTCTCAACATCTGTTAGCTAACAAATTCATCCGAGGAAAGATAGACGCCACTCTTTTCACAAAAGAAGTCGACGGCCATCTTCTGATAGTCCAAATTTACGTGGATGACATAATTTTCGGGTCTACAAATGAACAACTCTGCAAAGATTTTGAAAAAGTTATGAAGCAAAAGTTTGAAATGTCATCAATGGGTGAGATGAAGTTCTTCTTGGGGCTTCAGGTTGATCAACTACCTGAGGGAACGTTCATACATCAAACAAAGTACGTTCATGATATTCTGGAGAAATTCGGGATGTCAGGAATGTCACCTATGTCCACCCCATTAGCGACGAACCATGGGATAAACCCTGATCTCACCGGAGAGAAGGTGGATGAAACGATGTATCGCTCCATGATCGGTTCGTTAATGTACTTGACGGCATCAAGACCGGATATTATGTATCCAACCTGCCTCGCAGCTCGGTTTCAGTCAAATCCTAGAGCCTCGCATATGGTAATTGTGAAAAGGATTCTACGCTACCTGAAAGGAACTCCATCGCTGGGGTTGGGGTATCTAAAAGTAGGCGATTTCACGCTCGAAGGATATTCTGATTCCGATTTCGGATGCTGCAAAATCAACGCTAAATCAACAACAGCGGGGTGCCAGTTTTTCGGACCATGATTGGTCACCTTGCAATGCAAGAAGCAGACCTCTGTAGCTTTATCCACATGTGAAGCCGAATATGTATCTGCTAGCAGCTGCTGCTCTCAGATCTTGTGGATCCAGCAACAGATGCGAGACTACGGTTTGCAATTTCTTAACTCCCCTATCTTTGTTGATAATGAGGCTGCTATAAACATAACAAAAAATCTTGTTCATCATGCTAAAACGAAACACATTGAAATTCGGCATCACTTCATCCGAGACTGTTTCGAGAAGAAGTTGATACGAATAGAAAAAATCCACACCGATGAACAAAAAGCTGACTTACATACCAAAGCATTTGACAAAACACGTTTTCAATATCTTTTGAAACTTAATGGTATGAAGTTACTATCGGATGCAGAGGAAATCGTTGGCGTCGATGAAGGTACCACTGTAGATGATGTTGAAAAGCAATCTGCAATGGTTTGTCGTTTTTTTACTTGTTTTGGTTTTCAGGGGGAGATAGGTTATAATTTTAGAAAATACAAAAACAATAAAAAAATTCCAAAACTCAAAAACATGATAAAATTCAAAAAGAGCTTGTGTAAAAAAGGGAAAGTGATAGTACATCAGCTAGACAGTTACGGTATGCTAAAGAAATGGAAAGTTTAAATGCATTAAACAGTCTCGCTGATGATGTGCCGATAGGTTTTTACACATTTAGTAGGTTTGTTCGGGATATAAACCTAAATCTTTACTTACTTATTTCGTGGGGAACACTACTTGGATATATAGGTAACCCCTGAAATCTTGTTTGAAAGATCCCTCTTTCTGAGATACTAGGTCTTTATACTCAGTGATATCTGGGGTATTATCCTGGGACTTCTGATTTTGAGGAAGCAATGGCCTAGTCCCGGAGAATACTTTACTGATTGCTTGAAATATAGCGCCGCCCTCAGCATTAAATGATAAGACAATAAAATTGCTAATCAATGCTGTTGTAACAAAAGATCCTCTAAAGGGGACCCACCCAAGTCGAACCGTCATCTCTCTGCTGAACGGAAGTTTTGACCTGAGCTCTCACGGTTTCGTACTGTTTCATAATTTATTCCCCTTACAGATATCATCTGTGGTATACTCACCTGTAAGACTGAATATTGGGATCTGGATACGGGAGTATATTCAAGAGGTGGGACACATGAATAAGTTTAAGTCGCTAAAACACTAAATCAGTATCCTGGACAGATTGAAATGTGTGTGAAAATTTAAGTGGATCAGTATATCGACAATCTAAGTGAAATGTTTAATGCTGTGTATGAAATCAAGCTTAACGGTACTTGTAATTTGTCGGTAGCTGATATGATTCCCTAACACGCTCGCCAAAAATATGTTTGTAAATAGTTTACTTTTACTGCATTTATTTCTGTATTTCATTTCTAGTTTAGAAACTTTATTAAAAAATCCAAAAAGATTTTACATTTCTACATTATTTTCCGACAAACCAAAGTGGAGAGCTGATCTTCAGATTCACAGTTTGAGAAAGATGCAGGAAGTTACTGAGCTGGAAGATGAGTTTGGAGCTAATCATGCTAATCATGAAATGAAAAGTCAAAACAAGTTCATTAAGTTGAAACTTGTAATTTAAAAAAAAATGGTTGAACACAAATAAAGAAAATGTCAGTGTGCTTTGAATCAGGTCAACCAAGGTCATTAAGTTGGACTTGGTCGGAAAATTAAGTACCTAGGGTCATTAACTTGAACCTAGATACCTAAGTGGATTTCTAAAAACTGATAAAATTTGAGAAAATGACAAATGGTCAAAAAGTCAAAGTTTTTTTTAAGTCAAATAGTGTGCCTCACTCAGATAGCAATCCGTTCGGATGACAATCCGCTCGGATGGCAATCCGGTCGGATGACCATCCGACTCAAGCATCACTATATATAGAGGGTCAAAGGTCAGTCAATGGTTACCCGCTTGGACAACCTTCTTTCTCTCTCACACACTTTGATTTTCTGATCTTATTTTCTTCGGATTTCTTTGCACAAATCGTGGGATCGTTGGTTTGCACAACTTTTACAATGGCAAAGGTATGTATTTCTTACTCAAATCTATTAAAATTCTTTGTTTGTTGACTGTTCTTGACGATGAAGTCACTGTCGGAGGGTTTAGGACAGATCTAGAATGTTTTGATCAGTTTTGTTGAGAAATAATCATAGGGTTGTGTTCGGAATGTTCAGATCTATAGTTTTACCGGTTTAATTTGTGTCATAACATGCTAAAATCAAGTAGATCTGATATTAGAACGTTACGGCTATCGGTGCAGTTTTTGTCAAATTAAACAATGTTTAGGACGAGTTAGACATCATTGAACATGGGGTTTTGATCGTGATAAGATTTTCTATGTAGATATGTGTTCAATTTGAGATTTTGCCTTAGAAAATTTTTGATGTTTCTAGAATGTTCTTGAACTGTTGTTTGAATCGGATGACAATCCGATCGGATGAGAATCAGTTCCATCACTTGATTCTTGAAGTTTGTGCATCTCGTGTCATGACTGGGATAACAATCCGATCGGATGACCATCCGATCGGATAACATAGCACTCACATGATAGGGATGACAATCCGATCGGATGATCATCCGATCGGACAGTCATTTCTTTCACAAGACTCGGATAACAATCCGGTCGGATAGCAACCCGACCGGACAGCAAAATCAAATTCATTTCAGAAGGAAATCCACTCGGATGACAATCCGATCGGATAACCATTCAAGCTATTCATAATTCAATCTGAACGGATGATCATCCAGTTGGATAGCCATCCGAGTTTCTGCACTAGGTAGAGTGAAATCTTCAGTGTTAGAAAATTTTTGATAAAATTCCAAGTATTTTTCTGCAGGACTGGGAGAAAACGCATAACATTTACTGCCTGTTAGATAAAGAATATACAGAGAAATTAGTAATTGAAAAGGTTGCAAAATTCTTGAGAGAGAGCAGAATTGCTAAGGCATTAACTGATAAAACCATAGTTTACGAATCACATGTCAGACGTTTTTGGAATTCTGCACGATACGAAGAGAAAGATAAAACGATCTACTCTGCAGTAACAAAGAGAGATGAGAAGGGAAAGAAAATAGATTTGGAGATTAAGATAACAGTTGGTGATGTAAGACGAGTGTTAGATTTACGTGATTCTGATGATGATCCAACCATTATCTCTGAACGTCTAACAAAAGGTTTGTGGTGCAGAATGGGGTTCACATGAAGTGTAAATGGAAAGATCTTGAAAACAAGTTTCAGTAATGCTTACAAGTTCTTGGTACACTGTGTTATTCATGCTTTATCACACAGGAAGGGTGCTTATGATGAAGCTTCATACTATATCATGAACATTGTCACTTGCCTTGTTTTGAACAGGCCATATAATGTTTCTCAAGTGATATTTGACTACATGACTGAAAATGCAAAGGCTGGAAACAAGAAGTACATCATGTATCCTCGCTTTGTACAGATGCTACTTGATGATCAGTTCAAAGATCTTGAGAAGAGTGATGATGATATTTTGGGACTAAGACACATGACAGCAGAAACAATAAGCAGACTTACAAAGGGTCCGAACACAAGAGCAAAAAGGATGATATGCAGAATTAGTAGTCCAGCTTATGTTGCTCCAGAAAATGATGCTTGGAGACATCAAAACAGTGATTCTGACAATGAAAATGAGAAAATGAGTTTGTTTTCTGAAAAGAATACTAGATGGTGGTGTGTAAAAGATGGGAAGAGAAAGAGAACTCCCAAGTCATCCCCTACAGTTCAGATTCCAAAGGAACCAGTTCCTAAGATTGTTATTAAGGGTACAGTGAAAGGGGGAGTAATAAGAGAAGTTAGAATTTTTAAATGTTATATTATTCTAATGACATCTTCTATGACTATTTTGCAGAACCACAACAGAAATTGGTGGATGACATAGTATTGGAACCATCTGCAGTTATTCGAGAGGGAGCTGATTTGCTGTCACAATCTTTTGAAAGCTTTCTAAAAAGGAATGAAGATGTTGATGCTCAGAAAGAGAAAAGTTCAAGTATTCAAGATAAAGGTTTCAAAGGCAAAGAACCTGAAGGTGTTGTTCAAGATGTCTCAAGTAATGAAGATTCTGAAGCTACAGAGTCAGAATCAGAACTTGATCCAACTACACTTGGAAGAGGCAAAGCACAACTGAAGAAAAATCCTACAAAGAAACAAAAAGTATCAGATGAGGAAGATTCTTCTTTTGAACTGGATCAACCAAAGAAACAAATAAAGAAGCAAAAAGCTGTTCAAACTGGAGTTATTCCAAGAAGCGTGCGTGCAAAGAAAGGAGAAGCTAAAGCTCAAAAAGATCAAGGAGGCAAAGGCAAAAAGCATGTTGAATCATCAAAGGCTCAAGAACCAGAGGATAAAAAGAAAGTTGGTCATGATGATTATGTTGAAGTGACTGAGGGTGGAGTATTTTCTTCATAGTTCCCACCAATTCCAGAAAATATTGAGATTCCAGAATCCTCACGCCCAAAAGTTACAGATGATTATTTTGGTAATCTTCCACCTGCAACTGGAGTTTATAGTGAAGATATTCCAGAAGATGATTACGACATGTTCAATAATGAAGCTATAAAAGAATTACTGAAGAAAGCTGCAGCTCTCGAAAAGGCTAAAGACAAAGCTGAAGCAGAACATGATATTTTAAAGAAGCAAGTTAATCAGCTGATGAAAGCTCATGATCAAATCAGGATGGTGCTGATAGAAAAAGAGAAGATGATAAATGAATTGAAGGATGACAGCAGTGATAAGTCTAAAATGTTTGAATTATTGACAGCAGAAATTTCGTCATTAAATGTGAAGATAAAGAATCTTCAAGATGTGAATCAGCTGCTTAATCAGCTTCTCAGTGAAATGAGTGAAGCTTCATCAAATGAAATGAAGGCTATGAAGTTGGAGATGGAAGCAATGAAGGCTGATAAAGTAATGAAAGACAATCAGCTAAATATGTTATTTGCGGTGATGGAAAGTCACTTGAAGATTGATATTCATGCTGCTTTCAATGAGAGTGAAGTAAGAAGAGTTGAGGAAAGAAGAATGGAAAGAGAAAGACGACTAGCTGAAGATGCCATTCAAAAGAACAAAAGTGTAATTGTAGATACTCAAGAAGCTGCTGGTTCTTCAAGTCAAGTTGATGTTGAAATGGTTGATGCTGAAGTTGTTCAAGAACAAGTTGCTGAAGGTATTCAAGAACAAGATGTTCAAGAACTAGATGTTGAAGATGAACAAGGTCAAGACTATATGTTGGTTGGTGAGTCTTCTTTATTCATTGATACTGATGAAGTTATTCGTAGAGTTGTTGCCATACAAAAGAAAAGAAAGGCCAAAGAAGTGTTGCTACTAGAATGGAAGACGCAACAGTTTGTACTTGTTGGTGGAGCTTCTACAAAGCCTTATAGTATACCAGAAATTGCTCGCCAAATAAAGATTAAGGAAAGGCGAAGAAAGGCAAAGAAAGCACGTGGTGAAATCGTTGATGAAGATTCTGATATAGAGTTGTTTGGAGATGAAGAAAATGAAGATGAAAATGATGATAAAGACGAGTCTGTTCAAAAAGATGATAAGAAAAATGATGATGACAAGAAAAACGATGATGATGATGATCAAGGGTCTTCTGGCTTGTTAATCGATAATCCCAATGTTCAAGAAAGGATTGAAGAGTTGCTGAATGATGAAATTAACGAACAGGAAGATGATAGTCAACATGAAACCTCATCATCAGGAAAACAACATGCAGACCAGGTATTTCTAACAAACCCTACTGTTATCTACCTACATGAGAAATATGAAAGTGAGATCGAGGTTCAGAGAACTAGAGCTGAAATGTTAGAAGAGTTAGGTCTGGAAGATAGAAAGTTCAAGTTTGATATTGAGGATGAGATTCCTCGGTATCCAGAAAAATATTTTGAACCAAGATATGCTCATGAAGCTGATCATTAGGATGATGTCATTGTTGAAGATGCTTCAGATTCATCCGATGAAGATACTGATTTTCATTATGCTGGAATTGATGAAACATTTCCGTCACTTGCTGAAATGTTCAAAGATAGAAATGAAGATGAAATCAGAATGAAAATTGTTGAAAAAGTTTCTACCGAAGGTATTCCAGAAACAGTTCCCAGAGAAATTCTTGCAGAAGAACGAAAAAGGTGGTTCAAAGTTATGCCCAAAGAAAGAAACACTCTTAGAGCTCTTCAGTATTTCACACATGACAAAAATCTTTCATGGGGAGATATTTTATCATGGGGCTATCTTGAAGATCTTAAAGTCTATGCTATCAGATGGGAAGAAGGAGTTCAGTACTTCGAATTTCTGTCAGATATCAGTTCTTTACCATGGTGGGATGTGGATGAATTGGTGAAAACAAAGAATATCAAGCAGTTCTACTATGGTCCAAAAGTTAGACAACATGATCAAGATTTATGGAACTACATCAAATTGCAAGCAAAGAATGGTTATCCTGATTGGAAGCCACAGTATCCAAAGCAGATTGTCACATATCTAGAGAATGGCAGAAAAGATATAACTTTGGATGTAAAGCCGCCTAAATGTTTGAAGAATATGCCTCTCAGAGCCATAGAACAAGACTTCCATGATTTGTTTCAAGGTTGGTTGTACAACGAAACGATGGCTGAGGCAGTTATCTCTCTGTTTGACAAGTCCACGGGAAAGTCTCGAAGAATCAGTAATCTGGATCCAATGTGGCTTGTTAATTGTTCGAAAAAGGATATCGATTGCTTGTTCTACAACAAGATCGTTTATGAAAAGAGAGACAAAGCTCAAGCTCAGCAATACCAAACAGTTGTAGATGTATGTTTCGCGCAAGACATCAATTCCGGAAGATACTGGAAGACAAAATGGAGAGATCTAGAGATTGATGAATTCCTGAAAAAGTATAAGCAATACCAAACAGTTGTAGATGTATGTTTACAGAAACTGGTGGTTAACTGAAGGAAGGCATAAAAGACGTATAATGTTATAAGAAAAGGAAGAAAAGAGAAGACAGAAAGCGAGAGAACGAAGACGCAACAGGAAGAATTAAAGACTATGCTGGAAGGAACTACAGCTACATCCGAGGGGGAGTCTGTTAGTGCATAACGTCTGTAGCTTCCGTCAGCATGTAATCATGTTTTATATATTTATGTCTTTGTAAACAATTATGTATATGTGTAGATAGTATGACAACTCAGGAAACGGGGCATATATGTAAAGTGTTGACTTTTGTTGACTGATGTTATCCGATCGGATTGCCATCCGATCGGATAGCACTCATCCGACCGGACAGCATGTTATCCGTTCGGACAGGATGTCTTCCAATCGGATAGCATGTTATCCGTACGGACAACACTCACCACTTCCTGAGTTGCCTATAAATACCTCGTCAGGGTATTACTTTCAGAACTTTTGACTCGAGCGAGAACCTGACCAGTGTTTGTCTTCTACTGGAGCTTTGTACTTTCAGAACAACTAATAGAAAGAACAGACCATGTTTAATCATTGAATTCTGTGTTGATCATCTGTGATTTGTCATAATGGATTCCGCACATTAGACAAAGTCGATTCATCTTGTTCCTTACGATCAGATCCTGTGCAATGGGACCAACAGCAAAGACAATGGAAAAGAGTGGTTCCTAATGGATATGAAACATCCATCTAACACGGTTGAAGCAGTTTCTATGGTACCATCGGCCAATTCTACTTCATACTTTATACTTAGGGTTTAACAGGCAGATTTAATAACTTACAAAACTTATTATCTACAAATGATTTATCTGCACCCGAATCAAACAATACCCTTGCAAAAACATCATTGATAAGAAAGGTACCTGTTATCACATTGTCATTTTGGATCGCTTCTTGGGAATTCATTTGGAAGACCCGGGCATTGGTCTTCCTACCTTCTTCAGGTTTCTTCGCATACTTTGGGCAGTTGGACTTGATATGCCCTTTCTCGTTACAATTGTAACAAGTTGCATCCTTAATATTTTTACAATCCAACGTCTTATGCTCATAATACTTACAGATCCCACAAGCTCTTGGCTGTGATTGGGACTTTGATTCATACCTGCACTTTCTGAAATGGCGCTTCTTGCAGGTCTTGCATTTAGGCTTCTCACCCGACTGTTGGTCCTCTTTCTTGAACCCTGAACTCTTCTTGTGATCAGAGTTCCCTTTGTGCTTCTTGTCTGAACGGTATGAGTTATCATCCTCATGTTTTCTCTTCCCAGCATCAGAATTCCTAAGCGATCTCTGCCTGACTGCATCAAGGGTAAGAGATAATGACAAATCAGCTACTGACCTAAAGGTAGTAGGTCTTGATGCTTTCACACTAGCTTTAATCTCTGGGGCTAAACCCCCCCCCCCCCAATGAAACGGGCTATACGTTTTGGTTTCGGTGTCACCAAGTATGGAACCAATCGTGAAATAGTGTTAAAACTCGTGAGATATGCCTGACAGTCTAAGTTTTTCATAACCAATGTCAGAAAGTCAGTCTCGATCTTCTCAACTTCATGTTGAGGACATAAATTCTATCTAATCAACGCAACAAACTGAGCCCATGTTAAGTTGTATAACGGAATCTTTCCAGTAGCTTGGATTAAGGACCTCCACCAAGCTAGGGCTTCTCCCTTGAATGACTGTGAAACATACTTCACAATATCTTTCTCAGCACATCGACTAATATCAACCACCGTATCCATCTCATCTAGCCACGTCATGCAATCAATGGCGCCTTTTTCCCCAGTAAAATCTCTGGGCTTACAAGAGATTAAATACTTATATGAACAGGCCTTTGCACGTGGCTCTTGATCAAATACAATCTTCTTAGATGGAATACTGTGCTGATTTGATGAGTGTTAGGCATCATCTTTCTTTGACTCATGAGATTTAGAAGGTGGCTTACTGTGAGCCACAGAGTGAGTCTTTGAGCGTGTACCACTAGATTCTCTAAACTGTCTGTCCATGGCTTTAGAAACAACATTGTCAATCAAGGCTTGAAGTTCCGCACCAGTTACGTTGATTCTGGTAGTATCATGATTCTCTATAGGGTGACTGTGGATGTCTTCAGATTCTGCCATGTAGCTTGTTTGCTACATAAAATAATGATAATGATTCATTCGGAAGTCTATAACACAATTGTCACCTTGATAAATTTATTAACCATGGTATTAATAAACCATATTGGTTAATTTATTAAGCACATCCATCCAGGATTTTTCATTATAATTTTCCTCAGATATAATTTATTAATATTATAATGGCACAAAAGCCAAGTCACAGGGACAATTTAAACTATAAGCCATGATCTTATATGATCGAGGCATTAAGGCATTGAATCATAGTTCATTACCTTTCTTGACAGGGAGTCATAGACTACAACTGTCTTTTGTCTTATATGACAATGATTATGGACCGTAGGCATTACATCACTAATGGATGTTTAAAATAATAAGAAAGGAAATGGGAAGGATCCAATATAAGGATGACTTATGTGATTTTATAGAATCACATTTTCCAGGAGTGTTAACATGTTTTCAGATGTTAACAAGGATTTTGAATCTTACAAGGAACTACCATCATGGCCCTGTTTTAAAATGACACATGGCTAGGTTTTGCCTTCAAGATTTTCTTTTATATAATGGCAGATTAATTTTCAAAAGGAATGATATTTTGTTTTATTTTATTTTATATATTATATTTATGCATATAATGATAATTAAAATTTTAAACTCAACACATTCCATAATTAAATAAAAAGAGTACATAAATTCCCTAGACGCGACTTTAACAGAAATAACTTGCCCACGCAGGGGCTAAACTGAAAATACAAGTCCTCGCAGGGACTGAATACATAAATAGATGTCCACGCAGGGACTTGATTGAAACAAGGAAATTACAATACAAATAAATAAATAAGGAATCTTCAAAAATCCCTTTTCTTCTTTCCCTTGATTAGATTCGCCAAACCCTTGAGAAATCCTCGGTGGCTCCTATGCTCTTCTTGAACCTCCCGCTCAACCTGGCTCAACCTTTGAAGAATCTCCTGTTGTTACGGTGGCGGTATCAATGGCGGCTGCTGCGGCAGCTGCTGATGTGGAGGTTGAGGAGGTGGCAGGTATGGATACCCAAAAGCTTGGTACCCAGACTGGTACGAAGCTGCATAGGCCCCTTCAGGGTGAAGAGCATTGTAGTTGGCTGCTACGAGGTATGGGTCAACATCGGAGGCATTGTAGTAGTTGTACCCCGGGTAGGCAGGCTACTCAAAAGGGTTATATGCCGCTTCACCGTCGTATGAAGGAATTGGGTTATCATAACCCACTGGTGGCGGTGCGACTGGCGCAGAGTCCACCTCAGAAACGGGGTTTGAAGGCCCACCCATCTGTGGGTCTTCATAAAGTGGCGGGTAGTGACTGCCACTTGAATGCTGAGGGGTGCTGAAGTGGAAATCCCCTCCTCGCACGGACATCCATGCTCCTGATCTCCTACGCCTCGGTGGCTCCGGAGGCGGTTGCTGCTCAGGCGGCGGTGGTGGCGGTGGAGTGACCGCTATAAAACGTGAATCCTCAGAGGGATCCTGCTGCTGTTGCGATGGGTTGTAAGAGGGAGTAAACACCCAGTCGTATTAGGCAAACATTGCCTCATAGTTGTCTGGACCACGATAAGGTGATCCATGAAAAGATGACCCATCCGAAATCTCGATGGGGTGAGTCGGTGTCCCAGATGGTGGTTCGGCGGGATCTGGGTTATCATCCATCTCCATGTCCTGAGCTTCAGGGAAGTGGTCTTCGGGGCCCAATGGGTTATGACCCATTGGTCCTTCAATTTGATTTGCCGGGTTAAACCGGCTCTGGAAATACGGGGTCGGGTCTTGAAACGCGCGGTGTTACCCCGACCGCTGTAGTGGTAGGTAGGAATGGCGTGAATGGTCGGACTCGTTGCCTTGATGGAGTCCGAAGGAATCATGCTCTAAGTAGGTCCTCTAGTCTTCTTGAGGACTGGTGCTAATTGTAACAAACGGAGTTCGCCGGTGGGATGGTCCGGCCTCGTGATCGTTGGGGGCGTTGAATGGCCCCTTTCCTCGTCCTCCTCTTCGGAACCTTGGTGGCATTTTGTTGAACCTGTCAAAACAAACAAAAGAAACAATAAAGGGCAAAATAAAAAGAATTAGGATTAGTCCTAAGTTCTTTGTCTAGACTCGGAAGTCGAGGAATGTGCAAACTGTGTCATTGAGATTAAACACAAAAGGCTAGTGTTTAATTCACTCAATGTTGGCTCTGATACCAACCTGTCACACCCTGATATTTCCACGTATTACCGGTGGGCCCGGTGGGGAGTATCGTGAGGTAGTTGATATTATCATAGTCAATAATCATAGTTTAATGCATAGCGGAAGTCTAAAAGTAAAATATTACAAACCGAATTGAAAGTAATAAAGTATTACAAACGGAATGAAAAGGATCCACAGGCGGATAAAAACAAAAGAGATAATGTTCAACAGATTTTCAAGTGATAAAGCTTGCATAATTCTTTATTTAGGTCACTCAGGAGACACCAGCCTATTCCGCCTAGTACCTGCACTTAACCTTTTGGAAAATACGTCAGTTTACACTGGTAAATACAATTAACCGACTCTTTTGAAAAGTGTTTATAAAAATTGATTTAAATGCACAAGGCACAAATATTATTTTATAACTTGGGATAATTATTTAAAAATAAACTTGTTAAAGAATTACATGTTTATTATACGTTCAGTAGCCCGGGCTAAAAACCGGGTTAAAGATTAATAGACACACCACATAATATATCCCACGGTGTGTTATTCTCGAACAGGTGGGTACATTATTTTACATACGCACCAGCAGGTATATGCCTACACTCGTGCTTAAATCGTGGCCATTTCAATGAATGAGCCGAGGATATCCAGGACATGGTCATTAACCCCCCAAAGGCTTAAAACAAACAAAACAGATTAAACGGGTTATCTCAATGATTTAACCTTCATATGATTAAAAATTCAATACCCGACCAAGCGGTATTTTATATACCGTACCCCAAGCCCGTATAAGGGAAAATAAGTTAAAAGTATTTACCTGGGCAAATTATACAAATTTATCCCAGCCGTATACAATCAGCAAGTGCAACTATCTTTTACTGGGCTCCTAAATCTGGAACGAAGGTTTTAATAACCTATTAGATTCCTAACGGGTCTTACTTAAGTTTAAACTTAGACCGGTTAGTTTTAAAGAAAGGTATACGGTTCAAAACGCAAGATTAAACGAAGACCGGATTAGAATGTGGTTTAGACCTGACAAGTATGAAGACTTGTATAATATAGGTAAACTAAACACATTCTGGATTTTGAGGTAAAATTGATAAGGTTTGACCCGTTTCGGTCAATTTTTGCAAACTAGTCACATAAACCGTACCGAACGCGAATAGTGCATAACAGGTAACTAAAAGAGTCATCTACAGGCTTCGCATGTTAATATGCCTTAAATATGTTGTGATATCAGTAGGATACCTTCCATTATGCCCAAAACGGATTTAAAATCAATTTAAGCCCCGTAGGGGTATTTTGGTCATTTTAAGGATTTTAAAAGAGTTTAAATATTAATCTGAGGTTCTGGTCTAAAATGATTAGTAAAAATATTTAATTTAATAAGTTATATCAGTAGGGTATTGCGTATATGTGAAATTTATCATTTATAACCAAACTTATGCACCATAGGGGCATTTTGGTAATTTCACATAAGCTTTAAAGGTCAAATTTAGAAATCTGAGTTCAAGACTTTTGCTTACTGTTAAAGTACAAAAATTTACTTAAAACATCAGTAAGTATTAAGTCTTATATGCCAAAAATAGTTTCAACCCAAACTATGCGTTTAAAACGCGTAAAAAGTCGGTTTTAGGTGATTCTCGGGTTATATAAGGAAAGATGAGATTTTTATCAGCCTAGAAGGCTTAAAATATTTTATTTATCATATAAAATCAGTAGCAAAAGATTTGGTATCAATATGTTATGTAAAACTCATTTTATTAGCAAAAAGGTATAACCGACAATTACCGAATCAAAGCAAGAACCCTATGTTATGTTCAGTTTAAAAATAAATAAAAAATCTTCAAAAAACCCAAAATATTATATTACATCAGTGGGTAAAAAGTTTGGTGTCAAAATTTGGGTTTAGATAGGCTTCATGCTAATAATGCCGTTTAATTAATAAAAAGCTTTCAAATTACGATATTAAGCATAACTCCTAATTTAGACCTCAAACTGATGTCAAATCTTTAGGATATGTTTATAAATTAGTAAAAAAGGTTTTTGTCCTCTCACATTTTCAAAAATCTCGTTTTAAGGTCAAAAGGGCATAATGGTCAACATTTAAGCAATTAACGGAAACATGCAAATGAATCGGATTAATTAGGAACCAAGTTGCATAACCTCAGAGGGTTATACTAACCTATAACCTGGTCCTATTGGAACTCTAAGACATATCTAAACTAAGTTAAATCGGGTCAGAACTGAAAGTCAAAGCAAAAGTCTACTTTTGTGACTTTCGGTTCCGAACCGAGCCTAAACTCAAAATTGTCGGGTTGAACATGCTTAGACATGTTCTTACATTAATTACCAAGTTATATAACTGTTAAAACAGGTTTCATGGCTTCTACATTGTTAATTATGAGTTTATTTGCAAAATAGCTTTCTGTTGACTTTTTAATATTAAGTTTGACCCGACAATTTACCTAGTTAGAGTGGAAATCAGAGGGTGCCCTTTTACTGGTTTATTACCCACATAATTACCAACTTATAGCCACTTTCAATTCGAAAAATGACTGGTCCATTAGTGATTAATCACTAAGTCGAAGATTAATTACGACGGCTTTGACTTTTGGTCATTAGACTAATGAAACTTGAATTAGAGAGGTTAAGATTGCTTACAAAGGCCCTTAGCATGAATTAGGAGCTTGTGGAATCTTTCTTGAAGTCCAGAGAGCTCCAGAGAGTGTGTTATGAATAATTTTTGAAAGCTGCAATTGAACTAGCAACAAACAAGTTCTTTTATAGGACATTAGAACTCACAAGATCAATCCAACAAGGTCTACAGATGTTTTCTAATCATCCCATGTGACACCTGTGTCACTTCAACCATCAAAAAAATTCCAAACCAATGAAATATTGTATTTCATACTTGGGATTGGTAAAAATATGTGTATCGATTGCACATATCAACTCTTGTTCGATTTCAAGCTCTAAATCGCTTTCTGGAAGGTTATACACGCACTGATGCGTAAATATAACCAGTTTAATGCAACGAACACTCCGGAATAGTGAAATAGGCTTAACATACCTTAAATAACCTTTACTTAACTTAGAAATAAGTTTTGAAGGCTTTGGTATGGCAAAATCAAGTTAAATCGCTTACAGGGACTAAAAGTTGACAAACTGCGAAAGTATGCCAATTTGAACTGTAACAGACATTCCGGAACATGACCATAAGTTAAACATACCCTAAATATCCTTTACATATCTTAGAAATAGGCTTTAAGGGGTTCGGTGTGCTAAAATAAACTTCTGGGTCATTCAGGGACTAAAAGCGTTAAAAAGTGCACAAGTTTTCATTTTCGCGCATAACTTATGTTCTGAATACATCCGGACATCCAAAAATTTATGTAAGCACTAAAATATTTTATTTTAGTGTTTGGCATGAGAAAAATCCATTTGTCACGCATTTTGGATCGTTTTTCGCGCTTGTGCGCATTCCGTCGTAATTAATCGAACATCGCGTTCGTACGGCCAAACGAACCAACATCCGACATATTTTTGAGCATGTTTCATGTACACAATGTTTAGGCATCATTTTAGGGCCTTAAAGTTGGCTTTACGGGCCTTAGAAGTGTCGAAAATGGCTTAAAACATCAACAGGGACTGAAACTGTAATTCTGCAAACATGTTTCTGATCTGCAACTCCCAGGCGGCCCGCCTGAGTTTTAGTAGATCCTGAAGCGGGCCGCGTCCGCCTCACTGATCAGATTAGATCGAACAGTCAGCAGTTTCCAGCTGTTTGATCCTCACCCACACATTCTCAACTGCACATTCAGCTCATTTAGACCCATTTTTAGTCACCACAACTTGCCAACACATGTACGGGTAGGATTCGAGCACGGTTTCCATGAAACGATCCTAACGGTTCGGGTATTCCTATAAATACCCATCCACCCCCATTGCTAAAACCCACTAGAATCTGATTTGAGGAGCTCTAAGTTGAAACCTTCGTTTCATACCTGAGCTACTTGAATCACGATTAGCATTCGGGGACCCTTCGTAAGTATTCTTTCGTTCTTTTATTGCTTTTCGAGTCTTTTCGAGTCTGAAAGTCAAACTTTGTTTGACTTTCTGCGTTGACCAGTTTATGGTCAATGCGAAGTTCGTTTGAACTTCGCAACGTGAGTGTAATCACATTGGTTATAGTCCCTTGGGACTATGCCTACTGATTACCACGTTGTCTAGGGTCGTAAGGGTAAGCGATCTGATAAATCGCTTATACCTTCGAACCCGACCCAGTTTGGTCGATCATTAGGATCCGACCAAATACATTAGGTGACCATAGTATATAGGGAATAACCTTCTGAGGTTATACCTTATGGTCACATCGTTTAAGTAGTTGTATGATAGGTAGTTTATATGCCTTAGGTAAATTACCAGAATACCCTTTTCATGTATAATTGGTAATTAAGCATATGTAACCTAAACTTTTATCACATAACTGATAATGTAACATGTTTAGGCATATAACACTTGTCATAGGACTAGTTAGGCGGTCCGAACGCGTTTCACGCGAACGACGCGTTAAAGTAGCATAAGCTACCTAAATGGGTCGTAATGGGTCGTAAGCTATTAGGTTAGGTTTCATTTAGTATGTAGGCTTTGTTAAACCATATGACACGAGTCTCTATACTCGTTTGGTTTACGAACCCTCATTCTATCTAAATCCTCCGATTTAGGTCCGGTTTATTAACATAGTTACCTATATTAGGTGCCGTTTGATATCCGCGATCTCTAGCATTGCTTGGTGGTTATCTTAGGACTTCTGAGCAATCTCAAGTGAGTACATAGACCCCTCTTTTACTGTTTTCCAAACTATTTTGGGGTGGAACACATGTGCCTACTTGTTACTTTCAAGCTTTCCTTTTTTCACATCATATACCTGCTACGTTTGTTAGTATATTATAGTACACGATTTCATTACATTTCATGCTATGTATGTTCATTGTGTGCATACTTAGTACAGGTCACATGCTACGTATGTCTATTGTTGCATACTTAGTACATGTCACATGCTACGTATGTTTATTGTTGCATACTTAGTACAGGTCACATGCTACGTATGTCTATTGTTGCATACTTAGTACAGGTCACATGCTACGTATGTCTATTGTTGCATACTTAGTACATTTTTTATTTATCACATGATTACATTTTGGATACATATTACATGATTTACATTAGACATGAACATTTTACTTTAGTAGTTTGTTTTGAGTAAGTGATTAAGTAACGAGGCGTGTGTAATATGATACAAGCATGGTGGATACGCCGCTGGTACTTCCTATATATAAGTGTTCGTATGGTATTACATATCGTAGCGTTATTTGAATCATTTCAATTTGAGACATATAACATATTATACAAATAACATACTTTTCACAAGACATTGTTTTACAAACAACTTATCTTATACAAACTCATTTTACATGGTTATTCATTTAACCTTACATTATTCTCTTATTTATACATATCATCTGATCTTATCGTTTTTCAAATGATTTACAAGACAAAGCAAATTACAAGGTTCATGACTAAACATTTTCTCAAACATAATTCATGAAACCTATTTTCACAAAAACCTATGTATCTCACAGGCATTTTTATGCTGACGTACCTATTTTCACATGTGTTTTTCAGGAGCTGTTGCATAAGATGATCAAGATACACATAGGCAGACTTGGGCTTTAGTGACAATAAAAGATGCAAGACTAGTTAATTATGTTGTATTTCTTTGTTTGTTAAGACATTGTAACACTTTTAATCAATAAAACGAAACTTCAATTGCCATGGATTTGAAACAATTAATTCTGTTACAACACTCCCCGACATTTCCGCCACGTTTTGTATGTTCTACGTGGTCGGGGTGTGACAGAAAAGATGGTATCAGAGCCAATGGTTATAGGGAATTAGGTTATTAGTAATGCTTTGACCTAGTCTATAACCTTCTTAGGACCCTAACGCGAGTTTACTTGCGTTTAGTCATAAAACAATACCGTCACCTATCCTTAGGCGACGACCACAACAAGAACATAAATTTCAAAACCGCTTTGAAAACTAATCATCTGTTCTAGGATGATTGATTACTAGGTTTTGAACCCTCTATTGTAAGGTTTTGAACCCTCTGTTATATGGTTTTGAACCCCTTTGAATTTTCAAAATCTCGTCAAGGTTTTGGGTTTTAAATAATGTGAACACGTGCAAACTGGAAGGGTGAATGCCTGTATTCTAGGTTTTCTGTCTAGGCAAGCACTTCGTATACATCTCATCAGACGCGAGACCAGTTGTGCTTACCTGGGAATTCTTGGGATGAGTGTTCACTTATAGGCGAGCATGTCTTCGCGATATATTATTTTTGACCTATTTACTTTGATTAATCACCAGGGTCGTTTGTTGCTTTGTAGTAACAAACAAATGACCACTATCCTTGCTTTCATCAGATTTGTTTCATCTCATTCTTTTCGTCTAATTCTCTCACTCGTTTCCTTTCATGTTCTTCTCTTTTAGAATGCCTCCACGACGCGAAAATCCGGTATCTATTGACGATCTGGCAGCTGTCATTACACAGCAAATTACTGCTGCAATCCCGACCATCGTTGCCCAATGTCACCAAGCTATCAACAACAATAATGCCCTCTGCAACTTCAAGACGTTCAACTCGGCTAAGCCATCAAAGTTTTCTGGGTCTCAAGGAGCGACTGCACTTCTGCAATGGTTCGAGAGTCTAGAGAGCACCTTCAGGCATGTTCAATGTCCAAACGAGCGAAAGGTAGATTTTGCATCTAGTGTCTTTGAGAAACGAGCTTTGACGTGGTGGAAAGGTGTGGTGAGAGATAGGGGTGCCGATGTGGCACTGGCTCAAACATGGGAAGAACTTAGAGCACTGATGATGAAGGAATTCTGTCCTCGTCACGAGATCAGGGCCTTGGAAAGGGAATTTGACGATCTTAAGAAAGACAGCGGTGAACATCGAGCATACACTGATCGATATGAGGAGCTAAGCCTGTTGTGTCCTACCATGGTTACGCCTTTGGATAAGGCGATCGAAAAATATATTGATGGTCTCCCTGACTCAGTTCAGGACATTGTTACCGGTAGTAACCCCACTACGGTTAGGCAGGCCATTGAGCTATCTGCAACGTTGACTGAATCTCAGATCAGGAAACGTAAGCTTTTCCGAAAGGGGGACAAGAAACCGATCGAGGAATCAAAGACCATGGATGAACAGACTGGATCCCTTGAGAGGTCAAAGAAGCGAAAGGCTTCTCGGAACTTCACCATGGTCGCTCACAGTGGTCAAGCCGTCCCCAAACAACCAGCTCAACCCCGTGCTAGGAAGCCATACAATGGAACTTCACCTTTGTGCAACCGATGTAACCTTTATCATCATGTTAATGTGAAGTGCCGCGAATGCCAAATTTGTGGACGTAAAGGTCAAATAGCAAAAGTTTGCGTAGCAGCAGTTGCACCAAATCAAGCTGACAACAAACCTGCTCGAGCTCGCTTTCCACAAGGTTCTTGCTACAAGTGTGGCGAGATGGGACATTTCCGAAGAAATTGCCCAAAGCTTGCTAATGCTAATCCAGCACAGAGATGAGCATCTGACCGACTAGAAGACAACACTCTTTAGAAATAATCACATCTTATGTATTATTTTCTTTTGTTGTCAAGGTCCATGAAACAGTTGTTAACATTGTTTATAAATAAATCTTTTATTTACATTACAATGTATTTATGTGGTTGTATGCATAAACAACATATCCCCTACAATACCGACAATCAAGGAATCGTATTCCTTGAAAAGCAAACTACCCCCAAAATTCTTCCATTTTACAATCTCTTGCGTTTTCCACAAAGATCCTAAGTACCCGTCTCTTGCAAAGAAACGAAGTACAAGGTGCAAGTTATAACTCTGTACGAATACCCCAAGTACCACTATAAATTCTTAATAGGGTACCTAAGGGTATTTCCGTATGTCCTAAATTATTGTGTACCTTAATTCGAACATTGCGTTTTCCTGAAAACGAAAATCGATTTTTTGGTAGATCATCCTATCTTCATGGATGGATTCTTGAAATGATTAAAGTGCCAAATGAAATCCACGAATTGGATTCCTGGTGTGCTTTAAGTATCCGCGTCCAAAGATAACGAATTAATAACCAAGTTAAACAACTATGTGATTATGTGCATATGTGTTTTCTTTTATGTTTTTGTGTAATCCAAGTTTTTGTTATCCAAATCCTCGTAGAATCTTTCATATCTTCATATAAGGGATTCATAGTAGGATATCCAAAGGTGCTATATTAAATCCTCAATGGGCTTGTACGTAATAGTAAAGACCCTTGGATTATATTGTACCATTCCATAATTAGACCCCTGAGTGGTCTAGGTAAACAGATTGATCCAAAAATCTGGTTAGGAATATCATGTGATGATATAGCTGAAAGGACTCCTTGGTGGCCTAATTAAAAAGGATCCTTTGTCGATCTAATTAAAAGGACCCTATGGTAGTCTAGTCACACTCATCACATGTTTGATTTTTCCTCCCCTTCACATTACAAACAAATTGTGCGGACTATGCAAGGAATTGCGTAATTATGGATGCATACATAATTATGAAATTCAGTGCACGGAAACCACAGCGAGTTTTGTCATGTGTCTAGAGTTCGTTCCGTTCATTTTCGTTTCTATCTGAAGAAATGGTGGAAAATGACTCATTTCGTTCATTTTCGGTTCTGAAGAAGTGGTGGAAAATGACTCATTTCGTTCATTTTCGGTTCTGAAGAAGTGGTGGAAAATGACTCGTTTGGTTCATTTTCGGTTCTGAAGAAGTGGTGGAAAATGACTCATTTCGTTCATTTTCGGTTCTGAAGAAGTGGTGGAAAATAGGGGTGTTCACGATCCGATCCGATCCGATCCGATCCGATCGAGGGTCTGCTCATGCTCGGATTGAATTACAACCGATCCGATCCGAGCGGATCAAATTTGTAAAACCGATCGCAAAAGTGATGCTCATGCTCGGATTGAATTTGAATCGATCGGCTCGGTTTTGAATCGATCGGCTCGGTTTCGCTCGGTTTTTATCAAATCCTAAAAAAAAGCAAGTGGATCGTTTTCGCTCGATTGAATAATAAGGCTTCGTTCAACAAAAACAAATTCTAACTTAAAGTGCGAATACAAAAGCAACACAAAATAAAGTGCGAATAGAAACGAAACATAACAGAAACCAACTGGTTACCAAATAGAAACGATTTAACATATAAACATAAATAATCTGCTAAACATACAGAAACAATCTGCTTAACATAACAAACAGAAACATAACAGACGATTAGAGTGAAGTTATACGACTGAACGATTTAACATACCAAACGATTTAAGACCGTCCGACGAACTGTTGAAGATTGAAGACCGTCCGACGAACAATTGCAGATTGAAGACCGGAGATTGAAGACTGCTCAGTTTGTGTCGGAGACTAGAGAGCGAAACACAGGAGCGGCGACTGAATTCTGAGTGAATACTGAATACTCTTTTGAATAGGATTTAGGGTTAGATACTTAGATTTACGTATTAAATATTAAGTTGGGTTGGGTTAAATGTGATTTGGGCTTTTAATTTTTTTTTTTTTTTTGGGCTATTATATTTTTTGAGTTTTTAATCTATAATATAAATATATATATTAATTATTAATAAAAATAATTCGATCGAAACCGAGCGATCGACGAGCGAGTGGAGCTATGCTCATGCTCGGATTGAATTTGAATCGAACCGATCCGATCGGCTCATTTACAAACTGAGCGGAAATCGAACGAGCATTTTTCGAGCATTTTTCGAGCGATCGTCGAGCGATCTTCGATCATCGAGCAGTTTGGACAGCCCTAGTGGAAAATGACTCATTTCGTTCATTTTCGGTTCTGAAGAAGTGGTGGAAAATGACTAATTTCGTTCATTTTCATTTCTAAAAGAATGCCTGTTGAAAATAACTCCGCTCATTTTTCATTTTTGAAAAATGTCCGTTAAAGAGAAATAACAGGATTATGCCTTGCTTATCTTTGATGGTTATTTAACACAAAGTCACAAATAGACTCCTACGAATGAATTTCGGGACGAAATTTCCTAAAGTAGGGGAGACTGTGACACCTGTGTCACTTCAACCATCAAACAAATGCCAAACCAATGAAATATTGTATTTCATACTTGGGATTTGTAAAAATATGTGTATCGATTGCACATATCAACTCTTGTTCGATTTCAAGCTCTAAATCGCTTTCTGGAAGGTTATACACGCACTGATGCGTAAATATAACCAGTTTAATGCAACGAACACTCCGGAATAGTGAAATAGGCTTAACATACCTTAAATAACCTTTACTTAACTTAGAAATAAGTTTTGAAGGCTTTGGTATGGCAAAATCAAGTTAAATCGCTTACAGGGACTAAAAGTTGACAAACTGCGAAAGTATGCCAATTTGAACTGTAACAGACATTCCGGAACATGACCATAAGTTAAACATACCCTAAATATCCTTTACATAGCTTAGAAATAGGCTTTAAGGGGTTCGGTGTGCTAAAATAAACTTCTGGGTCATTCAGGGACTAAAAGCGTCAAAAAGTGCACAAGTTTGCATTTTCGCGCATACCTTATGTTCTGAATACATCCGGACATCCAAAAATTTATGTAAGCACTAAAATATTTTATTTTAGTGTTTGGCATGAGAAAAATCCATTTGTCACGAATTTTGGATCGTTTTTCGCGCTTGTGCGCATTCCGTCGTAATTAATCAAACATCGCGTTCGTACGGCCAAACGAACCAACATCCGACATAATTTTGAGCATGTTTCATGTCCACAATGTTTAGGCATCATTTTAGGGCCTTAAAGTTGGCTTTCCGGGCCTTAGAAGTGTCGAAAATGGCTTAAAACATCAACAGGGACTGAAACTGTAATTCTGCAAACATGTTTCTGATCTGCAACTCCCAGGCGGCCCGCCTGAGTTTTAGTAGATCCTGAAGCGGGCCGCGTCCGCCTCACTGATCAGATTAGATCGAACAGTCAGCAGTTTCCAGCTGTTTGATCCTCACTCACACATTCTCAACTGCACATTCAGCTCATTTAGACCCATTTTTAGTCACCACAACTTGCCAACACATGTACGGGTAGGATTCGAGGACGGTTTCCATGAAACGATCCTAACGGTTCGGGTATTCCTATAAATACCCATCCACCCCCATTGCTAAAACCCACTAGAATCTGATTTGAGGAGCTCTAAGTTGAAACCTTCGTTTCATACCTGAGCTACTTGAATCACGATTAGCATTCGGGGACCCTTCGTAAGTATTCTTTCGTTCTTTTATTGCTTTTCGAGTCTTTTCGAGTCTGAAAGTCAAACTTTGTTTGACTTTCTGCGTTGACCAGTTTATGGTCAATGCGAAGTTCGTTTGAACTTCGCAACGTGAGTGTAATCACGTTGGTTATAGTCCCTTGGGACTATGCCTACTGATTACCACGTTGTCTAGGGTCGTAAGGGTAAGCGATCTGATAAATCGCTTATACCTTAGAACCCGACCCAGTTTGGTCGATCATTAGGATCCGACCAAATACATTAGGTGACCATAGTATATAGGGAATAACCTTCCGAGGTTATACCTTATGGTCACATCGTTTAAGTAGTTGTATGATAGGTAGTTTATATGCCTTAGGTAAATTACCAGAATACCCTTTTCATGTATAATTGGTAATTAAGCATATGTAACCTAAACTTTTATCACATAACTGATAATGTAACATGTTTAGGCATATAACACTTGTCATAGGACTAGTTAGGCGGTCCGAACGCGTTTCACGCGAACGACGCGTTAAAGTAGCATAAGCTACCTAAACGGGTCGTAATGGGTCGTAAGCTATTAGGTTAGGTTTCATTTAGTATGTAGGCTTTGTTAAACCATATGACACGAGTCTCTATACTCGTTTGGTTTACGAACCCTCATTCTATCTAAATCCTCCGATTTAGGTCCGGTTTATTAACATAGTTACCTATATTAGGTGCCGTTTGATATCCGCGATCTCTAGCATTGCTTGGTGGTTATCTTAGGACTTCTGAGCAATCTCAAGTGAGTACATAGACCCCTATTTTACTGTTTTCCAAACTGTTTTGGGGTGGAACACATGTGCCTACTTGTTACTTTCAAGCTTTTCTGCCCAGTTACAGGTCTTACAGACCGTAAGTTTAAGGCCTTACTGTCCGTATCCGCTTTTTAATTTTTATCGCCCAGATCAGCACCTTACGGTCCGTAAGGTGGTCTCTTTGTGGTCCGTAAGACTTGGTCAGAAGACAAAAAATTTGAGAACTTTTGGCATTTGACCATGCAACCTATAATACCTTGAATCTCTAGTCATTATCAGCAGTAAAGGCCCATATGATCAGGTCTGCATTGCTAAGAATGCATTGCCATACATTAGTGCCTTGGAGTCTTGTAAAAAGAGGTTATTGAATGAAATTGGTCGATTTTGCGCAACGGATTCCAAATTCTTGGGTTTGAATATTGAATTATTCATTACATGATTTAACCGGATACCCATGAAATCTTAATCAGATTTTTATTGGAATGTAATTATATTTTACTAAAGTTGAAAAATGTTATAAGGTCACTCAGAGGTAATAATTAACATGTTGACACTTTTAATTTCTTCATATATCCTTTTTAATCATGATCCGGTTTATAACATGTTTAGAATCCATGACACGTGTCTTTATTATATTGGTCGTGATTTTACGAGGTGTTACAGCTGCAGACGTGAATCATCTGAGCTAACCACTGATGGTGACTTTGATGATCCATCAGTGGCTTGAAATGGAGGTGGAGGAATAGGTGGAATTGGTGTGAAAACATGTTGACTTTTATCCCCTGTTTGAGGATTTTTATCAACAGTGTTTGATGATGTGGAAGCAGGGGTTAATGGGCTACTTGGGTCAACAACTGTTGAGGTAGCAGTGGTTGAGCTTTGACAGCTGTTTTGAACATCTGCTGCTCTGGCAATGGATTTGAAGGTTTGTTGTGGAAGGATCACTTCATACCCATTGTCTGATGGAAGATTTTCTGATGGACCTGCACTGTTAGTCTTGACAGAAACATTTTCAAAAGTAACTTTATCAAGATCAAACAATTCTGCAGGATTAGCAAGGATTTTCATTGAAGAAAGTTCATTGAACTTTACATTCAAAGTCTCTTCCACTGTTTTTGGTCCTTGTGTTAAACACTTTGTAGGCCTTAGCAGTGGTTGAGTATCCCAAATGATATCCACTGTCTACTTTGGCTACAAATTTTGAAATCGAGTCTTTTAAGTTCAAAATAAAGCATGGGCAGCCAAATACTTTAAAGTATGAGATCAGTGGTTTGATTTTATACAGAAGTTCATAGGCAGTCTTTTGATGCCTGGGGTTGATTAAAACTTTATTCTGGATGTAGCAAGCAGTGTTTACTGCCTCTGCCTAGAAAGTTAATGGCAAACCTGAATCAGCAAGCATGGTTCTGGCAGCCTCAATCAATGTCCTGTTCTTTCTCTCAACAACCCCATTTTGCTCTGGTGTCCTTGGAATGCTGTACTACCTTACAATTCCTTTTGACACACAAAACTCATCTAACTCTCTATTTCTGAACTCTGTGCCATTGTCACTCCTGAAGATTTTTACTGGCAAATCAAACTACTTTTCAACCTGTTTGACAAAGTCTTGCAGAATGCATGTAGTCTTATCTTTGGAATGTAACAAATAAGTCCATGTAAACCTATAAAATTCATCTTCAATCACCAAACAATATCTTTTCTTTTTAAGACTCATGACTTTTACTTGACCAAACAGATCCATGTGCAGCATTTGCAGGCACTTGGTTGTTTTGGACTCTTGAATGGACTTAAATGAGCTTTTATGTTGTTTTCCTTTTAAGCAGGAAACACAATGCTCAGGACTGGTGAACAGTTTTTGAGGAAGACCTCTTACTAACCCCTGTTTTAACAAAGCAGTGATTGTCTTGAGATTTGTGTGCCCCAATCTCCTGTGCCAAAGTTTTGTCTCTTTGTTAGAGGCAGCTGAGAACAGACAAGCATCAGTCCTAGGACTCTCTTTTAACAAATCAACTACATAAACATTGCCACTCCTTTGAGCAACAAGTTGGGTTTTTCCAATTTTTATTATTTCTTCAATCTTTTTAACCATTTCTGGTCCAACAATCCTTAGTGAAGAATGAGCCGTAGCCCTTATCACTCATTTGTGAGACACCAAGGAGATTGAATTTTAGATTGTCTATTAGATTGACATTTTCAAATTAACATTTCCAGACTAAACTGTATCAGACCCTATCACCTTCCTTTTACTATTATTACCAAAGGATATATCCCCCCTCCATGAGTTTTGAATTCTTTGAGTAGGGCTCTACATCCTGTCATGTGCCTGGAGCCTCCACTATCTACATACCAAAGACTATCTAAGCATGCAAAAGCTACCTCCACTATCTACATACCAAAGACTATCTAACCACTGTTGGGGGTCTTGCCCTATCATCTGCTGGTACCCAAAGGGATGCCTGTTCACTCTTGGTTTAGAAGGCTTTTTGTAAGCCTCATAAACATGTGGGACCCTAGGGTATGGTGGTTGACCTTTACCTCTTCGGTATTGGTTTGCAGGGGGTGCATCAGTCACCTGAACTTCTCTTTTAACAGAGGTTTGGTTCAGCTGTTTTGTAACAGCTGTTTGAACTGGCACAAACAGTGGTTGTTGTTTGGCTTGTGGTTTTGATGAACTCATTGGTGTTTTTGACATGTACTCTTCCTTTTTTACCTCAAAGGATTTCAGGTACACACACTGCTGAGTAGAATGATTTGTTTTACCACAGATGGTGGAGCTCTATGAAGGCACAATAGTACTTGTTTTGTTAAGATCATAAGCTTTTAAGTGAAAACAATCTTTGGTCAAGTGATTTTTCTTTTAACAAAAGTCACAAAACAAGTTTTTAATCTTTTCTCTTTTCTTTCTCTTTTCAGACTCCTTTGCAACAGAGTTTTGAACTACTATTGGGATGTCCTTAAGAGGAATGACCATGGCCTTAGGAGATTTGACACCATCTATAGTTGTGAAGTCCATGGGTTTGAAGTTTTCGAGGATGTCACACTCATCAGACCATGTGGGTTTAAATTGGTATTTCTTAATCTCCTCAAAAGTTGAGGATCCCACAGATCTTTCCAAAGTGATCTTGTTACCAAGTTTATCAGTTATTTTAACCTCTTGCCCATCCTTGTTTGTGGGTATGATTTCAACAGTGGTTTGAACATATTCATTTGCAGCAGTGTTTTCAATTTCATCATGTTTTCTAAAACCTACACCAAATTTTACATTGCTTTTGATCTGTTTCTCAAGCATAACTTCATAACCTTTGCAGGATTCCACCCATTTTTCACAAGTGATTTGGGTGGATTCCAACTCCCTTTTGCAGACTTGATATTTTTCTATCATGGTCTGGAGTTGGTCCTTGGTTATGCTATGCTCTTGTTTGATGCTGCAAATTTCATTTTCTTTTTCTTTTTCATTCAATTTGTTTTTCAATTCTTTTAAGGACTTTTCAAATTGAACTTCAGCAGTTAATAACCTATCTCTAAGGTTTTCATTCACCTCCTTAATGTTTGCAAATGCTATGATGCTTTTGGCTGAACAAAGGTTTTTGAGAACCTGGGGTGATACCTTAGTTGCAGCCATCATGGCATAGTCACAGATATGATGACTTTCTTCTTGAGCTTTCTCTTCTTTTTGACCTTCTTTCTTCTTTTCTTCTTCTTCAGACCAGGGGTTAGACAGTGGTTCCAACAGGGGTTTTGAACTTTCTCCCAATAGTATTTCACCAGCAACAGCTGTAACCACTGCTTCAGCAATTTTGTCCACTGCTTCATCACTTGACTGTCCTTCTTCAGCTTCCAGCCCTTCTTGTATTGACTCTAATGCCATAAAACAAAAATCATCATTAGGAGCATCATTAGTAGCATAGAGTGCAAAATTTTCATCACCTAGCTCATCAGGTAAGCTGCTCCAGTCAACAAAGCCTTGGGTGAAAAAGCTTTGCTGATCTGGTTGAACCACTACTGGTGCAGTTTGTTGAGGTGCAGCTTGTTGTACCTGAACCTGAGGAGCAGGGGCTTGGACATACTGTATCTGAGGAACAGTGGTTTGAACATAATGCACAGGCACAGGGGTTGCAGGGTGTGCATAATGAGTAGTGTTTACATGAGCAGCAGGGGCATATTGGGCATAGTGCAAAGTGTTTTGGTTATTTTGTGGTCTAGGGTTTGAGCTAGGATGTGTAATAATTGGTCCATTGGTCTGACTCCTGCACTCTCTAGCAAAATGACCTAACCTATTACACTTATAGCATTTAATCTTTGATTTATCCAGCCCCACTTTTAGGTTCCCATGTAACCCTGGAAATTTTCTCCCTGTCCTTTTGTAAAACTTGTTGGTTCTAACACTCAGCAGTGCAAGTTGGTGCAAAATGTTCATTTCCTCTAAGTCAGTTGGATTAAAATGCTGCAAATCATTGAGTTCAAAGCATAGATTGTCAGAATTCTGGTTTTCACTACTAGCTGTGAAAGCATAGTTGTTTAAGTAAGAATTAGAGTTGTTGAAAGCTCCACTAGCAGTTATGTCAATATAATGATCATAACTCTGATCCTCACTACTACCAGATTCTTCTTGACCCAAAAGAGCTGTGCTGCCAAATGAGTAGTCATCTGCAACTTTTCCAGACTCTTGTAACTTCTTTTTCTGGTTTAACTCCCTTTCATAAGTCAGGAGTCTACCATGAAGTTGAATCAGGGTCAGATCTTTGAACTCAACAGAATTTCTGGTTACAAAAGCAATTGTGTCCCATTTTTCAGGAAGTGACCTTAAAAACCTGTTGTTTACAGTTGATTTAGGAAATTCAGTTTTAACAAGCCTAAGTTCACTAATGAGACAACTAAATCGCTCAAACTGCTGTGTTAATGTTTCACCCTTAATGTGACAAAAGATTTCATACTGTTGGTTCAAAATTTCCCTGTTGTTTTCAATTACTTCTTCAGTCCCCCCAAATTGTTCCTTAAGTGCATCCCACAATTCCTTGGCACTGTTACAATGTAACAGCCTAGCATAGATCTCATTGGGAAGTGCAGATGCAACGATGCTAAATGCCTTGGCATCCAGTTCAATTTTCTAAAAATCCTGTTCAGTATAGTTTTCAACTTTCTTAGGTTCAAACTTCTTTGGATCCTCAGCACTCGGCACCATTGGAACATGTGGTCCAAAGATAACCGACTTCCAACATCCAGTATTATGTTGAGCTAAGATGTTACCCATCCTTCGCTCCCAGATGTTGTACTCATTTCTCTTCAACACAGGTGGTTTGAAGAGAGAACCAATGTTATTGTTCATATCTTGTGATTCTGACGTCATTCTGGTTGTTTTATAGGCACTGATTAATCAACTTTGCTCGTGATTAAACCTTACTCTGTTTTTCAACAAAACGAACAATTAAAAGTATCAACGATTTTGAGCTGAACTTTTAAGTCAAAATGATTGTTAGATCAAGTTTGACTGTCCAAGCTCTGATACCAATTGTAAGATATGAGTTTCTTATGAATGTTGTTTGTTTAACAAAAGTGAAAATGAATGATAAACAATTGCAGTGGAATGATGTGAATAAAATTTCAACAACAATCAAATGAGAGAATTGTTTTAAGCAAACATGTTTACATGGAATCGAATGATTGTATTTATTACAAACTTCAAATTACAATGCAAAGGCATGCATGCATACAATCTCCCCCTCAGCCTGAGCTCACAAATGGTTCGTTCATACAGAATGACTTGTAGAAGAAGAGAGCTAATAGAACAGTACAGGGTACTGTTCTATTTATAGTACCGAACCAAACCACTGTGGCATCTTTGCTGACATCACCATGAAAGTGACATCTAACCTCCTAACAAACTCAAACTACTGACCTATTACAACCACTGATTAAAAACAACTAATTACAAATATACAAAGCATAAATGAAACAACTGATCCTTCATTCCACTACTTAGGCTCCAGCAGTGCTTTAGGTCTTCAGCAGTACTTGAGACAAAACAGTTGATTGAGCATCTGCACTTTAGTCTTCATCAGTTTTTTGGTCAGCAGTAGTTAGGTAGGGCAGTGCTTTGAATCCATCAGATGTTAGAGCCACTGTCAAAAGGAAAGATTGAATACAAACATCTGCTTATTCTGAATCCACTGTTCTGATCCAGTTTTGGCTTTATCAACTGTTCCTTTGGTAGGGTTCAATCCCAACAGTTGGTTTACCTTCTTCTTTGTCCATTTGCTCATTAATTCCAAAGAAGTTAATGAACTGTTGATATTGTTCTTCAATTAGTCCTATGGGACTAGTCATGTTAGCAGCAAAAGCAGCCTTTGGTTTGGATGTTTGTTTCCCTTTGCCTAACCACCATTCCGGATAACCAATGATTTTGAAACAGACACTCTTCTTGTGACCGTCTTTGCCACAATGATCACAATGATCCATGGGTTCACTGCCAATTCCCTTCTTAGTCTCCTTCTTCACAAATTTAATATGGGACTGATCTGGGCTTTGCTTGGCTGAAAAGGAAGCCTGGAATGCAGCTGCATCTGTGGACCTCTTGGTTCCGGTTATGACTTGTTGTTGTTCATCGTCCGCTACAAGGTGGTAAACACTTCCGAGACCGGGTATGGGTTGCATAGACAAGATCTGAGTTCTTATAGTGGCAAACTCAGGATCTAAGCCTAGCAAGAATTCATACAATCTCTCCTTATCTTTATGTTCACGTAGTTGCTTTCCAACATCACAAGTGCATTTGTTACAGCTACAGATTGGTAAAGGAAAAACGGATTCTATCTCATCCCACAAGGTGCGAAGCCTTGTGTAATAAGCAGAAAGAGAGGCACCTTCTTGTCGTATGCCGCTGAGAGACTGTTTCAATTCATATGCTCTTGACGCACTTCCTTTTCCAAATCGTTCCTTTAAATCTGCCCAGACCTCTTGTGCAGTGGTTGCATACTTCACGCTCGTGCGAATGTCCTTCTCCATGGCTGTGTTCAACCATCCCTTTATCATGGCATCAGCCCTCATCCAGGCCATGTAATCATCTGAGTCAGGTTCGGGTTTCTTGAGGGTTCCATCAATGAAACCAACTTTGTTTTTGGCGAACAAAAAATTCAACATCTTTTGCGCCTAATCGATATAATTTTCGTCTGTAAGTGTTTCACTAACCTGCATCTGCCTTGGATAATCTGAAGCATGGATATAGAAGGGGGAATTGTGATCAGACAGATTCTGATTTTGGCTTTCGGATTTTCCGACGACATTATCATCTTTGCCGCCGGCCATTATTTAGGGTTTTTTGTGGGTTTTGTGGAGGGAAGTTAATCCCGCTCTGATACCATAATAACTTTGTTATTATGGTAAAGGATAATACTCTCAATTTTCTCTTGATTGAAATAATACAGAAAGCCCCATTTATATAGATAGGGGTCAAAGGCAAGAAAAAGAAAAGCATGAAATCCTCCACAATTTACGCCATTAACTGGTTTATGTTAAATTCAACTTGAATTTTTTTAAATCCAAAATTGACTACAGTAGTTAGTTTGATTTGCTAAGCAACTAATAAACTCGTGTACCCTTGTGTGTAGACTGTAGAGATGAAGAGTTGGTTTTGATTAGCCTCACAACCGAAAACTCGTATACTATTCTTGGTTAAAAAGGTTAGTTTTGAATCACTTTGTGAGCGAAAAACCTGTGTAGCTTTTGTGTTCAGAGTAGTTGGTTTGATTTGTTTAGGCAACCGAAAACCCATGTACTAGTGTCGGTGGAGACGGACAGTTCCTCGAACCGACCCATATTTTTTTATGTTTAGACATATTATCATTTAAAAAAGTGAACCCCCTCAGAAAAAAAAAATTAAGAATCCGCCACTGATGCCACCTAAGTGTCATCCAAAGACCTCAATGCCATATACGCCTTCAAGTAACCCATATTGCATGTTTTCTTATTCGTAACATTTGTATTATATGATCGTCTTTTTGCCGTAATCAAAATATATCGCATTCACCATCTGCCTTGTATATACTTCATTTATCGTTTATTTTTTTTTCCTAATTGTAACTTCTTTCGCTCTTTAGTTTGTACACTTTTTGATTCATGTATTGTTTATATTAATTTATTATTGCTATATTTACTCTGTCTTATAAAAAAATAATAAAAATAAAAAGAGTAAAGTACAAAAATCTTCCTTTATTGTAACACCCCGAAAACGGGTTTGGTAATCAAATCACGTTAATACTAAAAGACGGGTAAAGTACCGTAGTGATAAAATTAATCCGATGAATATTAGGATTTTTAAATAAATAAGCCTATTATTAAATTAGAAGCTGAAGGAAAGCTTTTGAGAAAATAAGGTTTATAGAATCCCGAGTTAACGGGACTTAAAATAAACTGAGTTATAGATTCCCCGAACCCACTAATTTAACTAGGAATGTTTAACCTAGTTAATAAGTGGGAATATTGTTAGAAATAAGTAGGTTGTGCCCTACTTAATAACTAACCAAACAAGAGGGGCCAAATCTGGATAATTATAAACTTAAATTATAAATAAAGAAGTCAAAACAAAACACACACTCAGAGTGTGTGTTCTGTTCGCACCCAGGAGGTTCCCTAGGAGCCAAAACCCTAACTCTCAACATAATCATCAAATTGAAGGCTCAAACGAGGTCTAAATTCACAATTGAACGTGAATTAATAATCATCCAAGCTAGGGGATCATAAGGTATGTCAATTTTTGATGATTTGTGAAGTTGTGAAATTTGGATAATCGTCATAATCGCGAATTATGAATGAATTATTGAAGCTATGATTGAATTAATGATGTATACATGCTTAGGAACCAAACCCTAAGTGAAAATTTTACATATGATGTTATAATTTGAATGATTTGATGAATTACCACACCAGGATAAGTGGGTATTAATCATATGATGAAAATGATGATATAATTATGATTAGAATCATCATACATGCTAGTAATCAGGAAATACTTGAACAAATTGTGTGTTTGAGTATATAATCATACTTCCTATGAAATAATTTTAGTATGATATGATAAAATTTGATGATAGGTTCATGTTAAATGATGTCTAATATCATCAAGTAATAATTCGGTAACTTATGGTTACAAAAATTTGGTAAATAAGTGATTAAACGGTAGCATAATAAGGATGCTTACCGTATAGTGGCAAAGTAATAAAACGAGTAGTTAAGCTACATCGTGTAATTACTTTTGTCAATAGGCAGTTTGACTTTAAAAACCAATGATATGATCGAATGATAATTTCAACATAAAGATCATAGGATGGAGTAGTCGTGAATGATTATGACTAATCTAACCATCTTACCACTTACAATGATAGTTTGACGCTTGACAAGCTAGGTGAAAGCTTGGGAAGGAAATGGGTCAAACGAATCAAGAATGACGGAAAAGCATAATCTGGATGCTAGGTAAGTACAGCTTACACTCTTTGTATTAAATACCTATTGGTTTTATAGGTTACTAATAATATAAAGTCTTGTTTGAGTTATGATGTTTCGACACGACATGTGCGGTTCGGAACAAGAGACAAAGAAAATAAACTATGTTTAATGGTTAAAATGAGCTAATACAATTATTTAGTCATGAAATGACTAAATGATAACGAGTTTTGAATAATTACCTTATAAGGTAAACCAATGCAAATGATAAGGGTAAAACGGTAATTCGGTCACTCGTTGACGATAACCGTTAGTTTTGAAAGACACTTTATGCCATAAGACATAAAGGAGTCAAAATAATCAAGAAATGGATTATAAGTAAAATGACCGTACGGTGTAAACCGGAGCGAGTCATGTAGACGAGATGATACTAAATAACATCTCGCAAAGATAAACGGTCACTTAGACCAAACGGGCCGAATGGTGAAAATATCACCATTTAAAAATATCGACTAATGAATATTGTCGAGTTTTATGTTCACAGGAGTGAATAGGTGAAAGATAACTTGCATCGCTAGTAAGTAGCGATTATTAAAGCAAGGTGTTTAAAATGGGTCAATATGTTGATCCGAGCCAGGTATGTATAATAGGTTAACTACTCAATTTGAACTAGAGGTTCATTGAGAGTTAAATGAAGTTAATAGACATTCGGTTACTTTAAATAAGTAAACCGAATGATTTAAATGATGGTCATGGTGTTTTGAAAACCTAATGACCTTTAATACAAGCTCATAGCTAAAAAGAGGGAATTTGGGTCAAACATGCTTTCCAAAAGCCCTTCATTGCAAATGAAAGACTAAAATGGACCAAAACGCCCTTGTAAACTAAATCGAGTGAACGACCCTTAAAGGTTGTTTGGAAACGAGTAGTATGCTTAAATAAATACTTAGAATAAGTATAAAAAGCGAAAAATGTAAATCTTTGGTCATTTGACTCTATAAGAGTCGTTGCCGTAAAATAATGATCCGAGGGGTAGAACTCGGAATTTATGAATTACCACATTAAATCCAACACAAATATAGTTGTGAAGGAAGATTATTTGAAATGAAATGTGGTAATAAAATGCTAGGAACGAATGGAAGCGATTCGTGTCTAAATTATGCTTAAATTCCCTTAACGGGTCAAAATAAGCATATGAGCGAAAATTTATTTAAAACACTTATGAGACCCATGATTTGAACCTAATATGATAGATAATATCATAAATATACGGTTCATAAGAAATCGGGATCAAACAACGCGTTTGTTCGATTAATACATAAACGGGTCAAAAGTTAGTAACTATATTTTAAGCCGAAAGCTTAAAAGTCTTAAATCTATTTAATCAGGATGTCGGATGTTAACTCCATGTGATGGAGAATAAATTTACAATCACGTAGGAAGAAACGTGACGTAAATCAGATCAAAAATGAGCAAGTTATGCTCGTTTTCGTAAAACTTGGTTTGGCTGGAAATGTGCAGCAGCTGTTAACAATCATTCTACCGAAACTAGGCCCTCGTGTCGCGTGACGGAGATGGCTAGTTATGGTCGCGGCATGCGACGGGTGTCGCGGCACGCGATAGTGAGTTTAGATCCCGTCGCGGTACGCGACGGGTGTATAGTTCAGCAAAAGCTGTTAAAAAGTGTGGTTTTGCTTATTTCGACCCACGATCTTGTTCGGACATGTTTATATGCCGAATTACTAACTCATTTCATGTTTTATGAAATGTAGGTTTAATATGAGTTGCCGGTGGACGATCAAGCTCGATAAAGAACCGAACACAATCAAGATTCAAGCTTCCGCGAAAAAGTTTTGTCGTCACATTTTAAACGGTGAATATATAAAAAAATGTTGAAATGTTTTATTTCTTAAAATGTTTTGACAAACACGTATTTTTTTTTAGTGTATGTTTAACCATAAATACACTATTATAGTCAAAACTTATATGATAAGCGTATAAGTGGACCAAGGGTCTTACAAGTTGTTGATCAGAGCTCCAGGTTAAGGAGTAAGGTGTTCGGTTCGAGACTTGATCGAAAAATCCGGTAAGTTATTCAATACATTAACGGTGTAGCATGTAAAGTGCTGAAAACAACATATAGGGTTATCGTGTAAAACACGTTACCCCAAATAAAGTAATAAAAGACCGATATAGTTAAACGAATTACGTGTGATAACACGTGTCGTAGAAAGCTTTGTATTATAATATGGGCGCTTATAAAGATCGACGTTACTAATGTTTGTAAACGTTTTAAGATGAAGGAACCTCGCATTGGAAGATGACAAGAGTTTAAGGATTTATTGATACGAGGAAGATATGGTCTGAAGTATGACAAGTAAGTCATACATGCCAAAGACATGAAACCAAGAAATGATCTCTAATGAGAGATCGAATAACAAGAAAGTTATTAGGGCGAGTATCTACAAGGTACACGTCTTAAACTTATAGTATAACTAGAAATATGCAACAAATACATAGTGAATGACTGTTGCATATAGAATATAAAACTTGGAAAACCTGTATAGGATTCCTATTCAGGATGACGTTTCCAAGAGAAATTCAGTAGAGATATGTATTATTCACAGTCGTGAATAATAAGACAATAATTGAATTTAGTCTAAATATAAACTTGGACGAAAGTAATCATCCAAGTAATTATTCTCAATAAGGATTCAATTGAGAAAAGTAATGATCACATCGACGAATGTGATTGTATAAATGATTATAAAAAGGAACAATGTATATGTTCAAACATAAAACGGGTAAAACCAATAATTGTTAATTGACAGTTAAATAAAGTTTTACCAAATAAAATAGATCCAGAGATTACTTACATGGACATGATGTGGTAATTATAATAAGATCATGCGTACCATGTGTTGATCGCTTACTCTGGCCAAGTAAGTAGTGAACACATGATACCATGAGCTTCTTATAACGAGCACAGTTATGTCCGATGTGGTAAGGTCAAGACGAATGAAAAAAAGTTAAAAGAACCTTGGGTTCAAGAAATCTTATGGTCATACTCGTATAAATGGTTTTCGAGGGAACCATAAAAAACGATGTATGGTGCGCAAAGAAATAAATGACCCAAGAGAATTCGAGAAATAGGTCATTATGGACGAAAGAGCCTGTTGGTCCCAGTTTGGACTTAAAAGCTTCTTTTCACGTAATATGGCAAGTGATTTCAGTAGATGTGAAAAATATGTGCGGAAATGGAAATCAGACTTTCAAGAAACAAGACCTATAGAATTATCAAGTTTATATCACTTTGAAACAAAATAGTTTACAAGGTGATTGTAAGATTATTATCTATTACAAATGAATCTTGAATTCTGTGGGTGAGAGGGCAATGGAGTTTTATAGTATGTATGAATGCTAAGCTTAACTCATTGTCTTCTGCTTGGTGAGCCTTCTATTTATAGAAGGTTGGGTACATGAATAAACAATTGTTTATTCATGTAATAAGTGCTGCAAAAAGTAGCCATTTGACATATTCATTGAATCCAACAGTCAAGTTGCCTTTGTAATCATGATATCCAATAATGTCAAGTTGCTTCGGTTATTGTGGCAGGATAGAGCTGTTTTTAGAAAAGTGGGGTATTCATCAGAATTTCTGATAAACCACTTCATCAGACAATTGTTCAAAACAGACAATTGTAACATATTGTTCTCAAAAACAAAAATTTAGTCTCATCAATTCATCAATTGATCTTCACTCCGCTTCTGTATTTGTCTCCTGGTTTCAGTCTTTTCTTGTGATCAATTGCCTTTTGAGTTTCCTTGTACAGTTCTTTGTACCATCCTCTGGATTCCATCCATTTATCAATGCAATCTTCAATTGTTTTTCTTAGTTGTTCATTGTTCTTTCCCTTCTTTTTGAGTTGTTCTTGTTTCTCATTCATGCAGTTCTTTATGTATTTCAGAGTTTGATTTGAATACCTGCATATTTCACTGATTCTGAACATAGCTTTCTCATCATGAGCATCTTTGAAGACTACACATATTTCTGGTTTGTCAAAGATTGCTCCAGTTCTTACTAGTTTAGAAGGAATTTCAGCTGGAATTGTGTTGTTGGGAGGAAGTAACAGCACTTTGTTGCTATACTCAAAATTGATACACAGATCAAAGTCTGCTAGTGCAACCCTTTTATATAACTTTGCTCCTGCATTTTTGAAGTTGTCAAGGGCTCTTCTGATCACAACTGAACCACTTTTATCTCTATCAATGATATTCTTCATTTTGACTATGCCCATTGGGTGAATATCATCAGCCAGATTTCCATCAGTAACCTTCTGTTCACTGTTATCTTTTCTGATCAAGGTGTACTTGTTCTGTCCTTCATTTCCTAAGATACCTCCTCCAGTGGTCAAAGTATCGATTCTTTCAATAGATACTATTGGATTGGTCATCTGTTTGTGCAGAATTTCCCAGCTTCCATTGTTCCTGATTTCAACAATACCTTTACTCATTGGAGAGAGTGGCCTTTTGGGTTGTCTTCTGGACCTTTCCAGTAGTAGTGCTTTAGATGTTCTTCAGGGTACATAATTGTGTGTAAATCACCTTTCAGCACTTCTATTTCTTTGATGTTTCCATCTGAATCTTCTCTCATCACTTTTCTTGGCCTTTTTGAGGAGGTCACTTCATGTTCCATTCTTCTCTTCTCTTTTGTATCCATCTTAACTTGTTGTGAAAAGTTGTTGGTTCTTATGGATTTGAAGTTTCCCCCTGAACAGTTGCCTCAGTTGTGTGTATTGTATCAGAATTCTGAGTTTCTGACGTACTACTCACTTGTTCTGCAGGATTAGTACATGAAGTATCTATTGCTTTGTTTTTGAAAGAATTATCATGTTCTAAGAAATCTTCAGTTATCATTTCAAAGACATGTTCATAATTTTCTTGTTTGTCAGAAAAATTTATTTCTTTCATGTATTCATAAGAAACCTCTGTTTCTGATGAGTCATCAAATGAAACATACAGACTTTCTCTGATTGTCCTTGTGTTGAGAATAAAAATTCTATATGCTTTTGATGACAAAGAATAACCAAGAAAAATACCTTTTTCTGCTTTTCTGTTAAAATTTTCAAGGCTTTCAAAATCATTGAAAACAAAACATCTACAACCAAATGTATGTAAAAATTTTACACTTGGAATCCTTCCATTAATAATGTTGTAGGGTGTTTTGTTTAGCCTTTTGTTGATTAGGGTTCTGTTTTGGGTAAAACAGGCATTTGCTATTGCTTCTGCCCAAAAATGAGTGGGCATTTTAGCATAAGCAAGCATTGTTCTGGCAGCTTCTACTAAGGTTCTATTTTTTCTTTCAACTACCCCATTCTGTTAAGGTGTTCTGGGAGCAGAAAAATCATGAGAGATTCATTTACTTACAAGAAAGCTCTCAATTTTTGAATTCTTAAACTCTGTCCCATTGTCTGATCTGATCCTTCTGACTGTTAGTTTTAACAGATTTTCAATTTTCTTGATTAAATTAATGATCAGATCAGGAGTTTCACTTTTCTTCCTTAAAAATTCGACCCATGTGTATCTGGAGAAATCATCTACTATTACTAGTATGTATTTCTTTCCAGAAAAACTTTCTGTACTTATGGGTCCACACAAATCCATGTGTAAAAGTTCCAAATTTTGTGTGATAGAGGACTCAGAAATTGATTTGTGTGAGCTTCTTTTTTATTTTCCCATCTCACAAGCTTCACAAATTTTATCCTTCTTTGAGGATATAAAAGGTAATCCTTTTACCAGACCCTTGCTTGCTAGTTTGCTTAGGTTTTTGAAATTTAAGTGGGCTAACCTTTTATGCCACAACCAACTACTTCCCTTGTTGATTTTTGAAAATAAACATAATTTTGGATGTTCATTTTCTTCTTTGAAATCAAAATAGTATATTGATTGTCTTATTCTTTTTCCACTTAAATAGATTTTATTATCATCCATACCTATCAGCAAGCATTTTTCTGGTAAAAAGGTTACCTGAAAACCTTTGTCACAGAATTGACCACAACTTAGCAGATTATACTTTAAGCCTTCAACATAGGCTACTTTCTGTATGGTCAAGCATCCATACCTTATGCATCAATATCCCATGATCCTCCCTTTCACTCCATTTCCAAAGTTTACCATTTTACCCAGCTTTGAAACAAAGTTGCTGAGTAAGCTCCTGTCCCGAGTCATGTGCTTGGAGCTTCCTGAGTCGCAGTACCAGATCTGCTGCACATGATAGTCCTGAAATGGAATGATTAGAGGGTTTTTGGTACCCAGACTTGCTTGGGTACTCTTTCTGATGAGATTTTAAACAAATTATTTTCTCTTGTTGGCCTTTCATCAAAAATTCTGTTATATGCTGAGCCATAAACAAATTTTACATTTTTATTTTGGAGATGGTGTTGAACAAGCTTCAGTATGTCAACACACATACAAGATTTATTAGAATTTTCTGATATTCTTTCTTGTGATGGAATGAGTGGATAATTTTGAAAAGATGAGTGAACTACTTCTAGAGTCTTTAAAGATTCTTGTTTGCATTCACTTCCTTTTGGTTTAAAGTTGGGTTTTTCAAAAGAGTATTCAGAACAGGTTGACTTGCAAGATTCAGAATCAGATTCTGATGAAAATTTATCAGAAATCTGATGGGTTGCTTTTACAAAGACAGTGGGTTTACTTTCTCTTGTTTTTACATATCCTAAACCCTCTCCTTAGTTCTTTGGTGTGGACTCAATGAAGTTTATGAATTCTTTGGCTTGTTGAAAACCTCTTACATTAATTTCTTTATCATTGATTTTCTTGTAAAGATCTTTTCTTTCATTTTCATAGAACTCAATTTTAGCTCTTTGATCTAAACTTTCTTCTATTAGTAATTGGTTTTCAAGAATAATTTTGTTCATGCTCCTTTGCAACTCATCAGATTTTTTACTATCTGATTGATGTTTATCTTGCAGATTTAGAAAATCTGACATGAGCTCATTTATCTTGTGTTTAAGATCAAGATTATCTAAATTTACCTGTTTTTCTGAAGTTTCTAGTAAGCCATCAGAAAGTACCATGAGGCAGAAGTTAGCCATCTCCTCTTCTTCTTCATCAAAAGAATCATCAGATAGCCATGTATCTGTCCCAGCAATTAAGCTGACTTGTTGCTGCTTCTTTGCTTCTTCTAGCTTTTTCTAGCTTTTTCTCATAATAAGCAACATCCTTGAGCTTCTTTGTCTTGCATTCTGATACATAGTGACCTCTTTGCTTGCACTTGTAACACACAACTTCAGCCTTCCCCTTATCCTTAGATCTACCTTCCTCCTTAGATCTTCCATCCATCCTCCCTCTATCACTTCTCTGGTATCTCTGACTTCCTCCCCTTAACCTCTGCTCAAATGTTTTGGTGAGCAGTGCTATTGCTTCAGCAAAAGCTGAAAAATATAATGATGTATCAGAAATTTCAAGATTTTGGCTGTTTGATGGTTGTGGATCATTGGTAGGTGGTGTTCCTTGTGAGTTTGAGATAAGAGCTAAAGATCCCCCTCTTTGAATGGTTTCTTCAAATATTTCTTCCTCTCTGGGGATCAAGATGCTGTATAAGTCATGAAGACTCATATTTCCTAGTTTTAAGGTTGAGGACAAAGTCATGGTTAGACTTCTCCATTCTCTAGGTAAAGCATCTAGAAATTTTATGTTTCTTTCATCATTTGATTTTGTTATACCAAATTTCTTTAGCTCATTCAAAAGTTTTGTAAATCTTTGATATGTATCATTTAATCTTTCATTGGGTAAACTTTTGAACCTCTAATATGAGGAAACATTGTTTGTTCTCTTGTTTCTTCTCATCCTTTCTCCTCCTTCACAAAGATTTTCCAACTGATCCCATATTTCCTTAGCTGATGCACATGCATCAACTTGTGAAAATATGTCATTGGGGATGGCCATTATTAAAAGTGACTTTTCCCTTTCATCCCCAGCCACCAGTTCCTTGTCTTCCGCACTCTAGTTAATTTCACTTTTAAGAGCACGGGAGGCAGGGATTGCTGGTGATTGGTCAGTTGCTGGAATAGCTGGTATTTCAGTCATTGGTATATGTGAACCCATTTCAATGGATTGAAACAGAGCTCGGTCATGACCATTAAGGAATTTGACCATCCTGATTTTCCATTGGGGGTATTCCTCTCTGACCAGAGTCAGAGGTTTAGACATAGAACCAATGTTAAAAGCATTATTCCAGGATTGAAAGCTGGCCATATTTAGAGAAAAGAATATGAGCGATTGATCGTTTGAAAATAGTTTATTCAATCTGCTCTGATACCAATTGTTGGTCCCAGTTTGGACTTAAAAGCTTCTTTTCACGTAATATGAAAAGTGATTTTAGTAGATGTGAAAAAGATGTGCGGAAATGGAAATCAGACTTTCAAGAAACAAGACCCACAGAATTATCAAGTTTATATCACTTTGAAACAAAATAGTTTACATGGTGATTGTAAGATTATTATCTATTACAAATGAACCTTGAATTCAGTGGGTGAGAGGGCAATGGAGTTTTATAGTATGTATGAATGCTAAGCTTAACTCATTGTCTTCTGCTTGGTGAGCCTTCTATTTATAGAAGGCTGGCTACATGAATAAACAATTGTTTATTCATACAATAAGTCCTGTAAAAAGTAGCCATTTGACATATTCATTGAATCCAATAGTCAAGTTGCCTTTGTAATCGTGATATCCAATAATGTCAAGTTGCTTCGGTTATTGTGGCAGGATAGAGCTGATTTTTAGATAAGTGGGGTATTCATCAGAATTTCTGATAAACCACTTCATCAGAAATTCTGGTGAACAAATCATCAGAAATAGCATCAGATCCATCAGAAATGACCTTCTCTGATAATCTTCTTCAGCTCTTGATCAACTTGTGATTCTTTTAAGTAGATGTTGTTCATTTCAGTTGTCCTATCCGATCTTCTTCTTCTTGTTGTGATCTTCAGGACTGTTATCTTCTTCAGAGATCCAGTTGAATCTGATTTTCTTCAATACTTACAAATAAAGTTTCCTAACAGAGCCATAGTTGACAAAAAGGGCATGTAAAACCAAATTATAAATGGCCCGCGAGGTCATAGAAACGAAGGTATTGCCCATACAAAAGACGATCGAAATCATTGACTTTGGTCGTAGTAAAGAAAGGATGATGATGATAATCATCATTCATAATTTATAAGACCATCAAGCATGGTCACCTAAAGAATAAAGGTTTGGTTAAATAAAGCGATGGATTTCGCTAAGACAACCAAACAAGTCAAAGCGAAGTCTTAACGCATACCTAAAGGGTTGCATTAATAATGATATCGGTAAATTACCCGGTTAATGGGTAGGAATTTAAACATATGCGTAAACCAAGAGACGGGAACGCGGATTTAAAGTCAAACGACTCGGATTACGAGTTATGACTAAAAGACTATAAAAATTTTCGTAAATAGAAATTTTGAATAAATATGTTCGACTATTTTGAGGTTGAATGGGTTGAATAAAGAATAAAGTTTGATTGTTTATAAGTGATGGATTTCACATTAACAAGTCAAACGGGTTAAATACAATATAATGCCGGATGGCATAAGTAAGCGCAAACCGGATAACGGTAGCGTTAAACGCAAAAGAATAATGAGCCCGGTAATGGGACATAATCAAATTCGAATATATGTAAACCGGATAACGGTGAGCATAAGACGGACCGACGCATAAATGACGTCAGAAGTCATAGAGTCGGGAAAATGATCCGAAATAAAACGATTGTAGTCACGAACTACAGTCTAGGTTAACGGATCTTAAACTTGAAACCAAATTATTTAAACAAGGTGCCTTGACACCAAACATGTATTTTAAGAATGACATGAGTAAGAAATGATCTACGGGATCACCGTAACCTTCGGGTTATAAATAATAAAAAGGTCTACAGGACCAAATTGACCCTTGGGGTTATAAATAAAAAGAAATGAATTATAAGGGCCTTGCTTTAACGAGTTGAAAGCCTAAAGAAATAGCCCACGAGGCTAAGTGAAAGAACCTATGGGTTACTTAGACAAAGCGAGGAAAATATTTGAGAATTCCCGCGTAAAACAAAGGCTGTAAAGAAATATTTTTCAATAATGAAAGGTAAATATAAATTTAAACATGATGTGACACGATCACGATCAAGAAAAGTAATGTGAAATATAATCACATTGTAGCCCGAGTGATGAATGTAAAGTAACTGGACTGATAAGTCGAGTTAGTGAGACCGGTTAAGGTCAAAATTCAAATTAAGAATTTGTTTAATACGCTATTCACTACGAAGATTAGCGTAGAATAAACATAATTTATAAACTCATGTGCCTAAGTGGCCAAATTTTGGCGACTCAGTCAAGTAAACAACAAAGGTAATGGTACATGATGAAAGTGATGGCCCATGAGGCCTTACTAACGGAAAATACTGATTACCTATATTGAGGGATCATAAGGCAACACAAGCAAAGTGTCAGGAGATCAATTCGAGCAAAAGCTCGATTAAAGAATAAAGCTATAAGGTACGTGCTTATATGCTTTATAGAATTTCATTAATATCATCTATTAAATTATGTTAGATAATTAAGACAAAAATCAAGAAATTGGTTTGTTTGTAAGCGGTGGATTCCGTATAAATGAATCGAATAAATGAATTCGAAAACAAAAGAGTTTGTTTGGTAAAAGTGAAAGATTTCACTAAAGACCTTTAAACGGGTCAAAATAACGGATTCATAAAGAATTCGGTAGTATGAAAGCGATGGATTTCGGTAAGTTAACTAAACTAGTGGAAATAACGAGATTATGTTATTTCAAGTTGCATGATGTCGTATGAGATACATAGATGATTAGTAACCAAAAACATATTACCTTATTTTTTTTTGGTAATATTAACAATTGGTTAAGGTATGAGTAATGCTTAAAGGATTACTCGGGTCAAATTGCATTGAGTTTAAAAACTCAATGAACTATGTAAGAAAGGTTTCTAGGACGAAACCTCTTTAAGGGGGTAGACTTGAAACACCCCGAAAACGGGTTTGGTAATCAAACCACGTTAATACTAAAAGACGGGTAAAGTACCGTAATGATAAAATTAATCCGATGAATATTAGGATTTTTAAATAAATAAGCCTATTATTAAATTAAAAGCTGAAAGAAAGCTTTTGACAAAATAAGGTTTATAGAAGCCCGAGTTAACGGGACTTAAAATAAACTAAGTTATAGATTCCCTGAACCCACTAATTTAACTAGGAATGTTTAACCTAGTTAATAAGTGGGAATATTGTTAGAAATAAGTAGGTTGTGCCCTACTTAATAACTAACCAAAACAAGAGGGGCCAAATCTGGATAATTATAAACTTAAATTATAAATAAAGAAGTCAAAACAAAACACACACTCAGAGTGTGTGTTCTGTACGAACCCAGGAGGTTCCCCATGAGCCAAAACCCTAACTCTCAACATAATCATCAAATTGAAGGCTCAAACGAGGTCTAAATTCACAATTGAACGTGAATTAATGATCACCTAAGCTAGGGGATCATAAGGTATGTCAATTTTTGATGATTTGTGAAGTTGTGAAATTTGGATAATCGTCATCATCGCGAATTATGAATGAATTACTGAAGCTATGATTGAATTAATGATGTATACATGCTTAGGAACCAAACCCTAAGTGAAAATTTTACATATGATGTTATAATTTGAATGATTTGATGAATTACCACACTAGGATTAGTGGGTATTAATCATATGATGAAAATGATGATATAATTATGATTAGAATCATCATACATGCTAGTAATCAGGAAATACTTGAACAAATTGTGTGTTTGAGTATATAATCATACTTCCTATGAAATAAGTTTAGTATGATATGATAAAATTTGATTATAGGTACATGTTAAATGATGTCTAATAACATCAAGTAATAATTCGGTAACTTATGGTTACAAGAATTTGGTAAATAAGTGATTAAACAGTAGCATAATAAGGATGCTTACCGTATAGTGCCAAACTAATAAAACGAGTAGTTAAGCTACATCGTGTAATTACTTTTGTCAATAGGCAGTTTGACCGATGATATGATCGAATGATAATTTCGACATAAAGATCATAGGATGGAGTAGTCGTGAATGATTATGACTAATCTAACCATCTTACCACTTACAATGATAGTTTGACGCTTGACAAGGTAGGTGAAAGCTTGGGAAGGAAACGAGTCAAACGAATCAAGAATGACGGAAAAGCATAATCTGGATGCTAGGTAAGTACAGCTTACACTCTTTGTATTAAATACCTATTGGTTTTATAGGTTACTAATAATATAAACTCTTGTTTGAGTTATGATGTTTCGACACGACATGTGCGGTTCGGAACAAGAGACAATGAAAATAAACTATGTTTAATGGTTAAAATGAGCTAATACGATTATTTAGTCATGAAATGACTAAAATAACGAGTTTTGAATAATTACCTTATAAGGTAAACCAATGCAAATGATAAGGGTAAAACGGTAATTCGGTCACTCGTCGACAATAACCGTTAGTTTTGAAAGACACTTTATGCCATAAGACATAAAGGGGTCAAAATAATCAAGAAATGGATTATAAGTAAAATGACCGTACGGTGTAAACCGGAGCGAGTCATGTAGACGAGATGATACTAAATAACATCTCGCAAAGATAAACGGTCACTTAGACCAAACCGGGTCGAATGGTGAAAATATCACCATTTAAAAATATTGACTAATGAATATTTTCGAGTTTTATGTTCACAGGAGTGAATAGGTGAAAGATAACTTGCATCGCTAGTAAGTAGCGATTATTAAAGCAAGGTGTTTAAAACAGGTCAATATATTGATCCGAGCCAGGTATGTATAATAGTTTAACTACTCAATTTGAACTAGAGGTTCATTGAGAGTTAAATGAAGTTAATAGACATTCGGTTACTTTAAATAAGTAAACCGAATGATTTAAATGATGGTCATGGTGTTTTGAAAACCTAATGACCTTTAATACAAGCCCAAAGCTAAAAAGAGGGAATTTGGGTCAAACATGCTTTCCAAAAGCCCTTCATCGTAAATGAAAGACTAAAATGGACCAAAACGCCCTTGTAAACTAAATCGAGCGAACGACCCTTAAAGGTTGTTTGGAAATGAGTAGTATGCTTAAATAAATACTTAGAATAAGTATAAAAAGCGAAAAATGTAAATCTTTGGTCATTTGACTCTATAAGAGTCTTTGCCGTAAAATAATGATCCAAGGGGTAAAACTCGGAATTTATGAATTACCACATTAAATCCGACTCAAATATAGATGTGAAGGAAGATTATTTGATAAGAAATGTGGTAATAAAATGCTAGGAACGAATGGAAGCGATTCGTGTCTAAATTATGCTTAAAATCCCTTAACGGGTCAAAATAAACATATGAGGGAAAATTTATTTAAAACACTTATGTGTAACACCTCGTAAAATCACGTCCAATAATGTATTGACACGTGTAATAAACCCTAATGAAGTCAAATGTTGAATTTAAGGGACTAATTTTTTGAAAAATCGAAAAACTTTGATAATGAAAGGACTGGAAGTGTTAGCATACCTAAAATAAGTTTCTAAATAACCTCTCACGATGATTATATTCACAAATGAGCCACTTGTCGATCGAGTGTAGCTGTTTGCGTAATTAATTGAAAGTTAAAATCGTCAACATATTAATTCTTACCTCTGAGTGACCTTTTAACAAACCGGGAGCTTCATGATATTCGATTATACTCTCGGGAATGCTAATTATTGGCCGCCTAAGGTTTTTATGCCTATAAGTAAAGTTACGCGCAACTTTGCAAGTTAAAGGGGCTAAAAGTGTCAATATGTTTAATTATACCTCTGAATGACCTTTTAGAAAACCCGAAGCATAGTGATGTTTAATAATACTTTCAAGAACGCCTAACATGGATTAGATGAGGCTTCAATGCTATTAAATGATGAGATGCGCAAGTTTGCGCAATAGAGGGACCTAAAGCGTCAACTTTGGAATCTACGCCTTTCGGTGACCATTTAAGCAAATGAGAGTGTAGTAATATTTAATTATATGCTTGGGAATGCCCATTATGGGCCATGGAAGACTTGGATATCATTAAACAACGTTTCGCGCTACTTTGCGCAATTAAAGGACTAATTGCGTCAAACTGCAAAAGTATGTCGATTCGTAGGGTATCGGACCTTCTGGAATATGACCATAAGTTAAACATACCCTGTTATCCTTTATATAGCTTAGATATAGGCTTGGAGGTGTTTGGTTCGGGAAAAATAAACTTTTAAGTCATTCAGGGACTAAAAGTGTCAAAAATTGCACAAGTTTGCATTTTCGCGCATATGTTGCATTCTGAATATATCCGGACACCCAAAAATTTATGTAAGCACTAAAATATTTTATTGTAGTGTTCGGCATGATAAAATTCCATTCGTCGCGTAATTTGGATCGTTTTTCGCGTCCGTTCGTGTTTCGTCGTAATTAGTCGAACAACGTGATCGTACGACCAAACGAACCGACATCCAACATATTTTTGAGCATGTTTTATGTTCCCTATGTTTAGGCATCATTGTAGAGCCTTGAAAATGGCTTAATGGGCCTCAAACATGCCAAAAATGACCTTATATGCTCACAGGGACCAAAACTGCAACGTCTGAAAGTTGTTTGATCTGTGCAGGCAGTAGGCTACGCCCCCTACAGCGTAGCCTACGCCCAGGTCTGGGCAGATTCTTATTTTCAGCATTCTAGTTGTTTTTCAAGGGCTTTTATGTAAAATCCTCAATACCATGAGCTGGTTTTCAACCCCCATTGTATTTAGAAACCATGGGCACATATGGAGGGCCAAGATTGAAGCACGGGTTACGAGAAACGATCCTAACGGTTCTTGAAATCCTATATAAACCCACTTCATTTCTTGCCAAACCCACACTTGATTTCTGAATTCTCTAAGTTGGAGACCTTGCTCTTCATACCTGAGAATTTAGGATCAAAACCTCCTTGCTTGGACCCTTAGTAAGTGTACTTTCGTGCTTAGTTTTATTATTTACCGTTTATAGCCGAAAAGTCAAGCGTTTGCGATAAACGCTTTGACTTTTAACGGTTGAGTCATTGTTCGCAACGAACATGGCTACGTGATCGTAATTAGGTAGGTGTTAAACCCTCAAAAGGGCACCTCCTAATTACCACGTTTACTTAGTTAATTGTCGGGTCAAAGTAATTAAAATAAAAAGTCAACGAGTCGTTTTTAAATAAAATTCATAACTGATGATGTAAAAAGCAATAAAATCAGTTGTCACTTTAATAACTTGGTAAATATTAATTGAACATGTCTAGGCATGTTCAACCCGACAATTCTAAGTTTAGGCTCGGTTTGGAACCGAAAGTCGCAAAAGTTGACTCTTGCTTTGACTTTCAGTTCTAACCCGATTTGCCTTAGTTTAGATATGCCTTAGGGTTCCTTTAGGACCATGTTATAGGTTAGTATAACCCTCTGAGGTTATACAACTTGGTTCCTTAGTTATCCGATTCATTTACATGTTTCCGTTATATGCTTAAATGTTGACCATTATGCCCTTTTGACCCTAAAACGAGAATTTTGAAAATGTGAGAGGACAATAATCTTTATTACTGATTTATAAACTTGTCCCTAAAATTTGACATCAATTTGAGGTCTAGATTAGGAGTTATGCTCATTAGCGTAAATGAAAAGCTTTTTATTAATTAACGGCGTAATTAGCATAAAGCCTATCTAAACCCAATTTTTGATACCAAACTTTTTACCTACTGATGTAAAATAATATTTTGGGATTTTTGAATATTTTTTATTTATTTTTAGGCTGAGCATAACATAGGGTTCTAGCCTTGATTCGGTAATTGTCGGTTTTGCCCTTTTGGCCATAAAATGAGTTTTACATAACATTTTGATACCAAACTTTTTGCTACTGATTTTATATGATAAATAAAACATTTTAAGCTTTCTGGAATGATAAAAATATCAGATTTTCTTATAAAACCTGGAAATCGCTTAAAATCGCCTTTTTACTCGTTTTTAACGCATAGTATAAGTTAAAACTATTTTTAACATATAAGGTTTGATACCTACTGATGTTTTAAGTAAATTTTCATAATTAAACAGTAGGCAAAAGTTTTAAACTCAGAATTCTAATTTTGACCTTTAAAGCTTAAGTGAAATTACCAAAATGCCCCTTCGGTGTATAGTTTGGTTATAATTAATAAATTTCACATGTATGTAATACCCTACTGATATAACTTATTAAATTAAGTATTTTTACTGATTATATCAGACCTAAACCTCAGATTATTATTTAACCTCTCTTATAACCTTTAAAATGACCAAAATACCCCTACGGGGCATAAATTGGTTTTAAATTCGTTTTGGGCATAATGGAAGATATCCTAATGATATCACAACATATTAAAGGCATATTAACTTAGGAAACCTGTTCATGACTCATGTGGTTACCCGTTACGCACTTTTCGCGTTCGGATCGGCTTATGTATCTAGTTTGCATAAATTAGCCGAAACGGGTCAAACCTTATCATTTCTATGTAAAAATCCAGAATGTGTTTAGTTTACCCATACTAAACAAGTATACAAGCTTGTCGGGTCTAAACCACATTCTAATCCGGTCTTCGCATAATCATGCGTTTTGAACCATATCTTCTTTTTAAAACTAACCGGTCTAAGTTTAGGCTTAATTAAAGACTCATTAGGAATCTAATAGGTTATTAAAAACCTTCGTTCCAGATTTAGGAGCCCAGTAAAAGCTATCTGTACTTGCTGATTTGATATACGGCTGGGATTGAATTTATTTTTAGCTTAGGTAAATACTTTTTAACTTATTTTCCCTTATACGGGCTTGGGGTACGGTATATAAAATACCGCTTGGTCGGGCATTGAATCTTTAATTGTATGAAGGTTAAATCATTGAAATGTCCCGTTTAAATTGTTTTGTTTTCTTAAAGCCTTTGGGGGGTTAATGACCATGTCCCGAATATCCTTGGCATCATTTTAAGAAATGGCCACGACCTAAGCATGGGGTGTAGGCGTACACCCGACAGTGCATATATAAATAATAAGGTATAACCGCCGGTTCGGGAATAACCCGCCGCGGGACTATATTATGTGGTGTGTCAATTAATCTTTAACCCGGCGTCAATCCGGGCTACTGAACGTATAACGAACATGTAATCCTTTTACAAGTTTATATATAAATAATTATCCCAAGTTATAAAAAGTTTTGTGCCATGTGCATTCAAATCAATTTTCTTAAACGTTTTCAAAATGAGTCAGTTAAATTGTATTTACCAGTGTAAACTGACGTATTTTCCCAAAAAGGCTAAGTGCAGGTACTAATCGGAATAGGCTGGCCTCTCCTAGCATCAAATAAAAGTCTCGCAAGCTTAGATGCCTTAAAGTCTGTTGAACAAAGTTTCTTTTTATCTTTTGATCCGCCTGTGGATCTTTTACATTCTGTTTGTAATACTTTGATATTACTTTATATCGGATTGTAATATATTTATCCTTTGCTTCCGTTGTGCATTTAAATTGTGTTGTTTGACTATGATGATATCAACTACGTCACGATACTCCCCACCGGGCCCACCGGTAATACGTGGAAATATCGGGGTGTGACAGGTTGGTATCAGAGCCAACATTGAGTGAATTAAACACTCGCCTATTGTGTTTTATCTCAATGACACAGTAGCACATTCCTTGACCTTCTGAGTCTAGACTTAACATAGGAATACTCTCATCTCTATTCGGAGAATTATTGCTTTCAATTCTATATACTTTTAATATGTCGCCAAGCAAAGGAGCCGTAATGGAAATCCTCCCCATCCGAAGCCTAGGAATGTGGAGCTTTGTACCGCGCCTAGGATAAACGTGCAACCAAGGAGAAAACATTCAGAAATAAAATGAAGAAGAAACTCCTTTTGCTAAAGTTCGTTTCCTTAGTAAGTCCTTATAAGGGCGTACTTATCTTTCAGTCCCTTCTTGGACAACATCATTCCTTTCAAGTCCCGTTTAGGGCAATTCTGTACCTCCTTTTAAAATCATTGGAGTGTTTTATCTAAATTTCGTTCATATCATTGTATACGAATATAATATATGAAATAAATTAAAATAACATTCCTTTTATAAGATCTACCATTATAATAAAATGGCAAAATCTAAAAAGGACAAGACCTAGCCCATGTGTCATTTTAAGAACAGGGCCAAGATGGTAGTTCCTCAATTAGATTCAGATCTTTATTAACATTAATTTAGGATTGTTCTGTGTTAAATATTAAAAAGAATCTTAAAGGTACAACCTAGCCTATATGTCATTTCAGACAAGGCCAAGATGGTAGAACCTATTCAAAATATTAAAATCCATGTTAACATCTATAAACATGTTAACATTCCTGGCAGATGTGATTTGATAAAATCGCATAAATCATCCTTATACTGGATTCTCCCGAAATCCTTTCTTATTTTGTGAATTCAGCATCCATTAGGAATGTAATGCTTACGAGCCATATTCATTGTCGTATAAGACAAACGACAGTCGTAGCCTACAACTCCCTGTCAAGAAAAGGCAATGAACAATGTTCAAGCCTAAATACCATGATTCTACAAAAACATGGTTTATAATTTAAAGTTGCCCTTGTGACTTGGCCTTTTTGTGCCATAGTTATATTTTAATTAAGTTTAGGATAATTATAATGAAAATCCTGAATAAAATAAATATCATTCCTTTTCTGCCAGTATACATATTAAAAAGAATCTTAAAAGGTATAACCTAGCTTAAATGTCATTAAATACCTAGCTATGATGGTAGAACCTGTTTAAAAAGAGATTCAGATCCTTGTTAAACATCTGAAAACATGTTAACACTCCCAACAATAGTGATGCGATAAAATCACCCTTGTCATCTTCATATTAGGAATTTCCAAACCCCTTATTTAGCGTAAATGATCAAGAGGAATCATGGCTAATAAACGTCGAACATGATGAACACATCAAAACATCCATTGGGATGAATACCTTCGGGCAAAGATGTATACATGAAAAAGATAGTTTTATTTCATAACTTCTTGTCAAGACAATGAACTATGAAATTTTCCGATTCAAGGGAATCATCGATTATGTTTTAAAATTTCCCTAGTGAGAAGGCATCTATGCCATCAAAAAGTCCTTTGGAACAAGCCCTTGTGCTATATATAAAATGTCAGTACGACATTGACAGTCGTGACTTATGTCCCATGTCTAATAAATATGAGGGATTATATTCTTTTTAAACGCCAAAGATGGTTTATTTAAAAACCTAGGCAAAACATAATCAAATAAATTAAATACTATCTATTGGCCTATATGGTTTATTTGCACCATGGCTATTTAATCATCAAATTCGACAATTCACTATATAATTAAACTAATTATTACTACTTGGTTTGTAGCTTTCAAAGCTTCACCATGGCTGACTCATCTGAAACTCACAATCATCCAGTTGATCAGAATAATAATGCAAGACTGAACTTAACAGGCACCGAGTTACAGGCTATGTTGGATACAGCCGTAAACAAAGCCGTGGACCGTGTATTAAAGGATCATAAGCGAAAGTGCGATAATACCCCAAATAAAGGTTACAAAAAGGGTAAGACCGGTTCAAACTATGGCCAGTCCAAGCCAAAGGAGACAAAACCCAAATGTAAAACCTGCGGGAAGAAGCACTTCGGAAAATGTTTCTATGAACAGACCAGGGGATGTGTCATCTGTAAAGAGATGGATCACAAGACCCATGAATGCAAGGACTTGAAGGATAACCAACAGTCAGGTGAAAAGACCAGATGCAAAACCTGTAGGAAATACCACCTCGGGAAATGCAGATTTGAATTTCAGCCTCTACCCTGTGGAATCTACAAGTCCAAGGAGCATAAGACCTTGGATTGCAAGAAGTTGAAAGATGCGACCTGTTATGGTTGCAACAAGAAGGGGCATATCAGGACTAATTGCCCAAATAAAACCAAGAAGTCTGGAGAGGCTAAGAAGATCAAAGCTGGGGACTCTCAAATGAATGCTCAAGAGGTTGTTCAGAATAACAATGTCATAACAGGTACTTGCTTGATCAAGGACGTTTATGCTAGAAGTATTATTTGATTCATGATCAGGTAAGTCTTTCGTAGACAATAGATTTTGTAAATTATTAAATCTGCCTGTTAAAACTCTAAGCGTTAAGTATGAAGTAGAATTGGCCGAGGGTACCTCAGAGACTGCTTCAGCAATATTTGATGGATGTTTTATATCCATTAGGAAGCATTCTTTTCCGCTGTCCTTGTTTCCGTTAAAATAGAGGGACTCGATATAGTGATAGGAATGGATTGGTCGTCTTAAAATCAAGCCCATATTGTGTTTGATAAGAAGCAAGTAGTTATTAAGACTCCTTATGGTGAGCCTTTGACAATTCAAGGAGGCACTGGGTATGGATTGCCTAAGCACTTGTTGAATATGGTATTTAATACCAAAGATTCGAGTATGGAAAACTCAGAAGAGACAAACAACAGTCGCGATGCTGGAGATGCGACAAATGTTAATGGTGCATCCAATGTGAACCTCAATGTTAATGGAGTTAATCTCCAAAACTGTAATTAACGCTGCTATTAGAAAGGCTATGAGAAAAGTCATGAAAAGGTTCAAGAAACCAGATGATGCTCGCTCTAAAACACATGTCGCTGCTCATGAGAAGAGCTTTATTCATACTTCAAACGCGAAGAATAACCCAAACAAATTCATATGTGGCAAGGAGCCCATTCCTTTTAGGATGTACTTAAAAGTACTTCGTCTATTGGAAGTCAAGAGACTTCAATAGTAAAAAGGGGCCATCGATTGCAGGAAATTGTTGAATGAAGTAGAAACCATTAGGTGTATCAGCGGTTATGCTGGAAAGGACACGGTAAGGTATACATCTCAGTCATTCGATGGCAATACCCTTGATTAGTGAGGACATTAATGAAGTCCACAAGAAAGATCCTCTTATATAATATGGGATGGTCCAAGTTTTAAGGACCTTCTTAGAAAAACCTATTATCCGCATCACGAAATGGAAAAAGATGGAATAAGAATTTTATGACTCTCACCATAAAAGTTCTAGAATGTCGACAATATGTTACAAATTTTGATTCATTGGCTGAGATAGTGCCCTATTCAGTTTACCCAAATTCTAAGCTTAATGCAAATAATTATTGGTGGTTAGCGTCGGCAATAAGAGGGTACATTAAGGTTTCAAAGCCTGCTTACTATAAATCCATTATGGATCTACCTCAGCTACTCACGTTATATAGATTAAGAAATAACCAGTCAAAGTTGAGACTGCCCTAAAATTTGTCAAAGATTTTGCAGCTAAGCTTAAAAGGATTAAAAAATGGAGGCGTTTAACCCTCCTGATGAATGATTAGAGGCAGCTCACATTAATAATGACACCAGATAAATCCCTTATTGTGATTTTATTGCTAAGAGTTACGTTTGGGTTCAGGTGCTGCTAAGTCTCTCATAAGATCATAAGCTTAGCAAACTTTTAGAAATTTTCCCGTAAGAACCCTAGATATTAAGTGTAAGGTAAAACTTACAGGCAAAATCATAAGAACCATTCCTTCTGTTCCTGTCAGAAACCTCCAATAGTAGAATTTTAGAAGTATCCTCTCTCTAGAAGAAGTGCGTCAGCATATATAGTTGATATCTCTTTAATCTCTATCGGTTACGAATACCAGATGGTACGATAAAAACACCATATGAGGATTGGTGTATCTTAATATGTTCCATAGATTGCTTCCATGCCTGATCAGTATGGAGGTTTAATGCATGGGACCACAAAGATATTCCGATGGTCATATGGTACTAAAGTCAGCTAATGGTATTCAAAGAAGATATCCAGAATGGAATTGTCCAAGTAAATGCCTCCGATTAAGGAATTCGTGGACTTGTAACATAAACGTGTCTCTCATTTGACACAAGCAATGGTGGATGAACTGGAGCCTGAGATTTGGAAAATCTCTGTAACCTCCTTGTATCTTGATTTTCTTCTCCTAGGACTACCCTGCTTACCTCCTGAAAGGCAAGTAGAGTTAAGATTTAAATCCTATTTAGGGCTGTATTATTATGAAATCTCCAAGACGGCTAGTACCATTATTGGAAGAATCGAAACCCTGATTAAATAAGTTTTAAAATAGAGAATTCATATAGCCTAACTCAATATTCTGAGAATTCGGTATAGTTAATTAAGAAAGACCGTTCATTTTGCTTATACATTGATTACCGCAACCCTAATTAGACAACAATTAAGAATTTGCCATCAGCTGCCCAGGATCGTCGATTTGTTCGACTAACGGCAAGGATTAGCTATTCCTTAAGATTAGTTTCAAGCAGTGGTTGGAATAACCATCTCATCTTAAATTAAGCTTTTCTATAATAGTTGTTATGTATGTATCAAGGCTGCTTCTTTGGAGACCTTGCATAGATGGAATGTTAAACATCTATTGTTAGATAGAAGATTAGTAAGTCCAATTATTAGGATTTGAAAGTTGCCTTGGAAACAACGAATAAGATCATACGAATCCATAATCATCTGTAAGATGCCAGTATTCGGCAGAAAATCAAGGATTAATGAAAGTAGCAACCATCCTAAGTTCTTGTTAAGGAATAAGGTTCAACAAAAGATATCACCCTGGAAGGGTGTGCTAATTTGTTAAATTATCAGGCTAGTTAAGCTCTGAATATATAGAATCATTCGAGGGAATCGAATGTATCAAGATCAAATAGCTTATAAGCTAGAACCTATTTAAGGAGCTTGGCGGATCTCGCAATGCATTACACACTAATGATTTAAGGACGTGTTTCACCAATAAGTCGAGAAGCCCTATCGCATAATGATATGCAGATTTATGATATGATGAGAAGTCTATATCGATTGAGGATCGACAGGTTAAGAAGCTCCAAAAAGGATACATGTACCTATTATAGAGGTCAACTTGGGAGCTTGGAGAGGCTCCAGATATGATATAGAAGTTAAGTCCATTATGCGACAAACAGTACTTCCAATGTTTTAGCAAATCTCGAGGTCAAGATTTCTTTTAAGGGGGTGAGGATGTAACACCTCGTAAAATCACGTCCAATGATGTATTGACACGTGTAATAAACCCTAATGAAGTCAAATGTTGAATTTAAGGGACTAATTTTTTGAAAAATCGAAAAACTTTGATAATGAAAGGACTGGAAGTGTTAGCATACCTAAAATAAGTTTCTAAATAACCTCTCACGATGATTATATTCACAAATGAGCCACTTGTCGATCGAGTGTAGCTGTTTGCGTAATTCATTGAAAGTTTGCGCAATGAAGGGTTAAAAGCGTCAACATGTTAATTCTTACCTCTGAGTGACCTTTTAACAAACCGTGAGCTTGATGATATTTTATTATACTCTTGGTAATGCCAATTATTGGCCGCCTAAGGTTTTTATGCCTATAAGTAAAGTTACGCGCAACTTTGCAAGTTAGAGGGGCTAAAAGTGTCAATATGTTTAATTATACCTCTGAATGACCTTTTAGCAAACCCGAAGCATAGTGATGTTTAATAATACTTTCAAGAACGCCTAACATGGATTAGATGAGGCTTCAATGCTATTAAATGATGAGATGCGCAATAGAGGGACCTAAAGCGTCAACTTTTGAATCTACGCCTTTTGGTAACCATTTAAGGGAACGAGAGTGTAGTAATATTTAAGTATATGCTTGGGAATGCCCATTATGGGCCATGGAAGACTTGGATATCATTAAACAACGTTTCGTACTACTTTGCGCAATTAAAGGACTAATTGCGTCAAACTGCAAAAGTATGTCGATTCGTAGGGTATCGGACCTTCCGGAATATGACCATGAGTTAAACATACCCTATTATCCTTTATATAGCTTAGATATAGGCTTGGGGGTGTTTGGTGTGCAAAAATAAACTTTTAAGTCATTCAGGGACTAAAAGTGTCAAAAAGTGCACAAGTTTGCATTTTCGCGCATATCTTGCATTCTGAATATATCCGGACACCCAAAAATTTATGTAAGCACTAAAATATTTTATTTTAGTGTTCGGTATGATAAAATTCCATTCGTCGCGTAATTTGGATCGTTTTTCGCGTCCGTTCGTGTTTCGTCGTAATTAGTCGAACAACGTGACCATACGACCAAACGAACCGACATCCGACATATTTTTGAGCATGTTTTATGTTCCCTATGTTTAGGTATCATTGTAGAGCCTTGAAAATGGCTTAATGGGCCTCAAAGATGCCAAAAATGACCTTATATGCTCACAGGGACAAAACCTGCAACTTCTGAAAGTTGTTTGATCTGTGTAGAGGCCGTAGGCTACGCCCCCTGCAGCGTAGCCTACGCCCAGGTCTGGGCAGATTCTTATTTTCAGCATTCTGGTTGTTTTCAAGGGCTTTTATGTAAAATCCTCAATACCATGAGCTGGTTTTCAACCCCCATTGTATTTAGAAACCATGGGCACACATGGAGGGCCAAGATTGAAGCACGGGTTACGAGAAACGATCCGAACGGTTCTTGAAATCCTATATAAACCCACTTCATTTCTTGCCAAACCCACACTTGATTTCTGAATTCTCTAAGTTGGAGACCTTGCTCTTCATACCTGAGAATTTAGGATCAAAACCTCCTTTCTTGGACCCTTTGTAAGTGTCATTTCGTGCTTAGTTTAATTATTTACCGTTTATAGCCGAAAAGTCAAGCGTTTGCGATAAACGCTTTGACTTTTAACGGTTGAGTCATTGTTCCCAACGAACATGGATACGTGATCGTAATTAGGTAGGTGTTAAACCCTCAAAAGGTTACCTCCTAATTACCATGTTTACTTAGTTAATTGTCGGGTCAAAGTAATTAAAATAAAAAGTCAACGAGTCGTTTTTAAATAAAATTCATAACTGATGATGTAAAAGCAATAAAATCAGTTTTGTCACTTTAATAACTTGGTAAATATTAATTGAACATGTCTAGGCATGTTCAACCCGACAATTCTATGTTTAGGCTCGGTTCGGAACCGAAAGTCGCAAAAGTTGACTCTTGCTTTGACTTTCAGTTCTGACCCGATTTGCCTTAGTTTAGATATGCCTTAGGGTTCCTTTAGGACCATGTTATAGATTAGTATAACCCTTCTGAGGTTATAAAACTTGGTTCCTTAGTTATCCGATTCATTTACATGTTTCCGTTATATGCTTAAATGTTGACCATTATGCTCTTTTGACCCTAAAATGAGAATTTTGAAAATGTGAGAGGACAATAATCTTTATTACTAATTTATAAACTTGTCCCTAAAATTTGACATCAGTTTGAGGTCTAGATTAGGAGTTATGCTCATTAGCGTAAATGTAAAGCTTTTTATTAATTAAACGGCGTAATTAGCATAAAGCCTATCTAAACCCAATTTTTGATACCAAACTTTTTACCTACTGATGTAAAATAATATTTTGGGATTTTTGAAGTTTTTTTATTTATTTTTAGGCTGAGCATAACATAGGGTTCTAGCCTTGATTCGGTAATTGTTGGTTTTGCCCTTTTGGCCATAAAATGAGTTTTACATAACATTTTGATACCAAACTTTTTGCTACTGATTTTATATGATAAATAAAACATTTTAAGCTTTCTGGAATGATAAATATATCAGCTTTTCTTATAAAACCCGGAAATCGCTTAAAATCGCCTTTTTACTCGTGTTTAACGCATAGTATAAGTTAAAACTATTTTTAACATATAAGGTTTGATACCTACTGATGTTTCAAGTAAATTTTCATAATTAAACAGTAGGCAAAAGTTTTAAACTCAGAATTCTAATTTTGACCTTTAAAGCTTAAGTGAAATTACCAAAATGCCCATTCGGTGCATAGGTTGGTTATAATTAATAAATTTCACATGTATGTAATACCCTACTGATATAACTTATTAAATTAAGCATTTTTACTGATTATATCAGACCTAAACCTCAGATTATTATTTAACCTCTCTTATAACCTTTAAAATGACCAAAATACCCCTACGGGGCATAAATTGGTTTTAAATTCGTTTTGGGCATAATGGAAGATATCCTACTGATATCACAACATATTAAAGTCATATTAAGTTAGGAAACCTGTTCATGACTCATGTGGTTACCCGTTACGCACTTTTCGCGTTCGGATCGGCTTATGTATCTAGTTTGCATAAATTACCCGAAACGGGTCAAACCTTATCATTTCTACCTAAAAATCCAGAATGTGTTTAGTTTACCCATACTAAACAAGTATACAAGCTTGTCGGGTCTAAACCACATTCTAATCCGGTCTTCGCATAATCATGCGTTTTGAACAGTATCTTCTTTTTAAAATTAACCGGTCTAAGTTTAGGCTTAATTAAAGACCCGTTAGGAATCTAATAGGTTATTAAAAACCTTCGTTCCAGATTTAGGATCCCAGTAAAAGCTATCTGTACTTGCTGATTTGATATACGGCTGGGATTGAATTTATATTTAGCTCAGGTAAATACTTTTTAACTTATTTTCCCTTATACGGGCTTGGGGTACGGTATATAAAATACCGCTTGGTCGGGCATTGAATCTTTAATTGTATGAAGGTTAAATCATTGAAATGTCCCGTTTAAATTGTTTTGTTTGCTTAAAGCCTTTGGGGGGTTAATGACCATGTCCCGGATATCCTTGGCATCATTTTAAGAAATGGCCACGACCTAAGCATGGGGTGTAGGCGTACACCCGATAGTGCATATATAAATAATAAGGTATAACCGCCGGTTACGGGAATAACCCGCCGCGGGACTATATTATGTGGTGTGTCTATTAATCTTTAACTCGGCGTCAATCCGGGCTACTGAACGTATAACGAACATGTAATCCTTTTACAAGTTTATATATAAATAATTATCCCAAGTTATAAAAAGTTTTGTGCCATGTGCATTCAAATCAATTTTCTTAAACGTTTTCAAAATGAGCCAGTTAAATTGTATTTATCAGTGTAAACTGACGTATTTTCCCAAAAAGGCTAAGTGCAGGTACTAATCGGAATAGGCTGGCCTCTCCTATCATCAAATAAAAGTCTCGCAAGCTTAGATGCCTTAAAGTCTGTTGAACAAAGTTTCTTTTTATCTTTTGATCCGCCTGTGGATCTTTTACATTCTGTTTGTAATACTTTGATATTACTTTATATCGGATTGTAATATATTTATCCTTTGCTTCTGCTATGCATTTAAATTGTGTTGTTTGACTATGATGATATCAACTACGTCACGATACTCCCCACCGGGCCCACCGGTAATACGTGGAAATATCGGGGTGTGACATTATGAGACCCGTGATTTGAACCTAATATGATAGATAATATCGTAAATATACGGTTCATATGAAATCGGGATCAAACAACGCGTTTGTTCGATTAATACATAAACGGGTCAAAGTTAGTAACCATATTTTAAGTCGAAAGCTTAAAAGTCTTAAATCTATTTAATTCGGATGTAGGATGTTAACTCCATGTGATGGAGAATAAATTGACGATCACGTAGGAAGAAACGTGACGTAAATCGGATCAAAAATGAGCAAGTTATGCTCGTTTTCGTAAAACTTGGTTTGGCTAGAAATGTGCAGCAGCTGTTAACAATCATTCTGCCGAAACTAGGCCCTCGCGTCGCGCGACGGAGATGGCTAGTTATGGTCGCGGACTCGACGGGTGTCGCGGCACGTGACAGTGTGTTCAGATCCCGTCGCGGTACGCGACGGGTGTATAGTTCAGCAAAAGCTGTTAAAAATTGTGGTTTTGCTTATTTCGACCCACGATCTTGTTCGGACATGTTTTATATGCCGAATTACTAACTCATTTCATGTTTTATGAAATGTAGGTTTAGTATGAGTTGTCGGTGGATGATCAAGCTCGATAAAGAACCGAACACAATCAAGATTCAAGCTTCCGCGAAAAAGTTTTGTCGTCACATTTTAAACGGCGAATATATAAAAAAAATGTTGAAATGTTTTATTTCTTAAAATGTTTTGACAAACACGTATTTTTTAAGTGTATGTTTAACCATAATTACATTATTATAGTCAATACTTATATGATAATCGTATAAGTGGACCAAGGGTCTTATATTTATGTTGACACCAGATTGCAAACTATGTCCTTTATCTTTAAAAAGTACAAAAAACATACTCGATTTTTGCAAACTCTTGCATTTTATGTCCTTTAGCCCTAACCCGGTTAGTTTTCATTGTTAAATCTGACCAAGTAAAACCCATCTAAGGGCAAATTAGTCTTTTTACATATTTATTTTAATAAATAAACAAAATCAAATTTTAAAAATATATACATACACAATAATCTAATTACTCTCTCTCTCTCTCTTTCTACTCTTCGTTATCTCTTTCTCTCAACCACACCTCCATCACCATCACCACCCCACCTCCACCATCACCACCGCATTACCATGGCTACGCACCACCATCGCCACCGCACCTGCACCTCCATCCCCGATGCACACCCCCACCACCGTCGTCCCCCAACCACAACCCACATATTCAGATATCTGAACACCACCGCTTAATTATAAAACTCTGCTTTTGGTAATGATATATAACCACTGTTAAATCCCAATTAAATTTAGATCTGGAAGAGGCTCACAAGAAGGTTTAGATTGTGGATTCCAATGGGTTGATAGTTAAATCCCGGTTGCAAACTCCATTAAACATTACCCAAACCTCTTATTCCAATAATGTCTTTTACTGCTCTCCTAGTCTCATTTATATGCAATTAGTTTGTTCATTGCTATAAGGGTGATTGTGAAATTGTACTCAACCTGGTTGTGAACTTCTTATCATCTTTAATTAAATCCTGAACTCCCTGATTAACAAAGTGTGCTTAGGTTCAGAACCAAATGTAGCATTTTAGACATGCTTGCTTGCCCTATCGAGCTGGCAAGGGATTCCTATGGTTGTCCGAAATCCATCTTAAAATACTCATGAGGCATAAGTTCGTAATCTTGCCCTATCGAGCTGGCAAGGGATTCATATGGCCGGCACAACAGTCACCATCATCCTCTATCTCTTAACTCTTATAATATCTATCTCTCTACATTTCTCGGCCTCTCTATCTTTGCTCTCACTCTCTCTTACAGTGGCGGATCTAGAAAAAACATTAAGGGGTAACGTTTCAAAAAAAAAGGGTAACGAAATAAAAAAAAAGTCAATTTTTTCTAAAATTTACACTACCGCCGGAACGTTACGGGGTAGCGGGGGCTACCCCTATTCAAAGGCTATATCCGCCCCTGCTCTCTTATCTCCAGGTTTCTCTCTCTCTAAAAAAAGTTTCTGGAAAGTGAGTTTTATATTTAACCATTAAAATGTAAGTAAAAACAAGATAAATAGACTAATTTGTCCTCACATGGGGTCTACCTTGTTAGATATAACCAGAAAAATTAACTGAGTTACGGTCAAAAGACGTAATGTGTAAGGGTTTGCAAACATCAAGTACTTTTTTTGTATTTTTTGAAGATAAAGGACATAGTTTGTAATCTGGTGTCAACTAAAGAACGATTTTTGTAATTTACTCAAAATAAAAAATAAGGGAATTGGATTTTATCACCCAAAACTAATCAATTTTGCCTGCTACCACTCCCAACTTTCATTTTGACTCCCACCACCCCCAACTTAACACTTGGGTTGCTATGTCACCCTGTCGTTAACTAGGCACTAACTCAGTTAGTGTTTTTGCTAACGTGTCCAATTTATCCAATGTGGCATGCTGACGTGGATTTGGAACATAATTTATAAATAACAAAATTTTTAAATGTTTATATATGTGTATATAGATATATATTACTTACAAAATTCAATTTATAAAATTTTCAACTCTCTCTCTCTCTTAACATCACCACCACACCCCACACCACAATCCTGCCATCCGCCCTTCCACCATCCTCTGCTGCCATCCACCCCACCCACCACCATAGATTTGTTAGGACAAGTTTCCTAAACCGTTTCCTCAAGGCATAACCACCGCCATTACCTCTTCCACCATAAAAATGATATCATCGGAACCCTAGATTACCTCCACCGTCGACAATAACTGTCGTAGCCACCGTCAACAATCATCCTCACTCCTACCTTCGAATCTGAGACACGATTGAACCACCACCGCTCCACTTCCGGGTAAATAAAGACCACCATGAAATTCACCATGCCCGAGACCTTTGGCTGGAGTATTCCATATACCGAAAAAGCGACCAGAGGACAAATCCCTCTTCTTTCTCTCTACAGAAACACATACACGACTATTATTAATTGTGATTTTGAGGGTTTTACGGTGGCTCGGTGATGGAGATTGGCGGTGAACGACGGTTGTATCGCCGTCGGAAGGATCGATTTTGCCGTAGCCTTTAACGAAGGTGACAGATTCTTCCATGAGTGAGTTTGTGCAGAATGTTGTGTAGCAGAAGAAGTAAAGGGATATATAATGACTTTAAAAAGAAGCTATTTGATTTTATATAATGATAAGGGTTATGTGATTTGGGGAAGATGATAATAAACCGTTGAAGATGAAGAACCAATGAAGATGATGATGGTTTTTTGGTTTTGTATAATAGTAAAATGGTTATTTGATTTGGGGATGATTTATTGCATTCTGTTCATATATCACATTTGCATATATATTTCTTAAAGAAAATAATTTACATATATTTAAAAAAAATCCATCAGCATGCCATGTCATAAAAAACTAGCCACGTCATCAAAATTTGGTCACGTCAACAAAAAAAACACTAATTGAGTTAGTGACTGGTTAACGATGGGGTGACACAACAACCCAAATGTTGAGTTGGGGGTGGTGAAAGTCAAAGTGAAAGTTAAGAGTAGTAATGGCCAAAATTGATTAGTTTGGGATAATAAAATTCAATAACCCAATAAAATATATGAGGAAATTTACCTTGTTCGTACTACAAGGCACAAGCATTATGAAACGCATTATACAACGTACATACACAACTACCACGTTTAGATGGAATCCCTGTTGTGTTATAATTCTTCAATTATTAGTTGGTATGAACCTTTCAATTGTTTATACGTAGGGTATTCGAAAAATTATTACTCGGATATCCAACGTACATACAATTTTGTAGAGTATAAAGTTATGGTATTTTTATAAAATTTTCTGTAATTTTCCTTCTAGTGTAACTGAATCGATCAGCAAACCCGTAAGATGACTGGTTTAATAACCGGCCATTTATGAAAACATTAACGTAAATGATGAATGCTACATTTTTTGTTTTTTAGAATTATCATTTACCTTCGGTGGCGCCGTGACGGACCCAGGATTTTTATCAAATAGGGTTCATTTTTTCGGTATTCAAAATTTTCACAACAAAACGTTAAAATTTTCGGGTCAGTCCTCTTTCGGGTCGGGTTAGAGCGAGGTTTGAACTAGATTAAAAAAAATAAAAAAGAGGAAAAACAAGCAATACAAGTAGGGCTGTAAATGAACCGAACGTGTTCATCGAACAGTTCGTGAACCGTTCGGCGGGAAGTTCGCTTATGTTCGTTCGTTTAATAAACGAACGAACATGAACAAGAAATTTCGTTTGATTAGTTAAATGAACGAACATGAAAAGAGGTCTCGTTCGTTTGATTGTGTTCGTGAACGTTCGATAAGGTGTTCGTGAACGTGTTCGTGAACATTCGTTCATTTACGTACGTTTATGTTCATTTATTTGTGTTTTAATTGAATATTTTTATACTTTAATATATTTTATCTATACTTTTTTTATTATTACACTTTTATTTATTTTATTACCCTAATAGAGTGGGGATCCTTCGGAAAGTGTGTTTTTCCTAGAAAGTCTAGGAAGCGATATGGGCCATCCAATGGGTGTGTTTAATGGTTGAGATCATCTTGGTGGCATTTTGGTAATATGTGTTTCTTAAAAATAGGATTATTTAATTAATCAGGGGTAGATATGTCATTTAGCTTGTTTTAAATATGGAAATAACTGTCATTCCATAAACCATCCCACATTTCTTGCGATTTGCTCTCTCTCTCTCTCTCTCTCTCTCTCTCTCTCTCTCCCTTTCTCTCTTCTCTCTCTCTTCCTTCTATCCTTCATGAAGAAACACAACATCAAAAAAACACATCGTGACAAATGTCACACATCGTACCAGCATGAATGGTAAAACACAACGTCAAGAAATCCTCCAGCATTAACAGCATGAATGCTAAAACACAACGATATTAATCTGCTTGCTATTAAAACACGAAGTCAAGAAATCCTCCAGCATTGCCAGCATGGATGGTAAAACACGGCGTCAAGAAATCCTCCAGCATTACCAGCATGAATGCTAAAACACAACGGTATTAATCTGCTTGCTGTTAAAACACAATGTTAAGAAATCCTCCAGCATTACCAGCATGGATAGTAAAACACAGCGTCAAGAAATCCTCCAGCGTTACCAACATGAATGCTAAAACACAATTGTATTGCTGTTAAAACACAGTGTCAAGAAATCCTCCAGCATTACCAGCATGGATGGTAAAACACAGAGTCAAGAAATCCTCCAACAATACCAACATGAATGCTAAAACACAACTGTATTAATCTGCTTGCTGTTAAAACACAATGTTAAGAAATCCTCCAGCATTACCAGCATGAATGGTAAAACACATCGTCAAGAAATCCTCCAGCATTACCAGCATGAATGCTAAAACATAACGGTATTAATCTGCTTGTTGTTAAACACAATGTCAAGAAATCGTCTAGCGTTACCAGCATGAATGCTTGCTGTTAAAACACAATGTCAAGAAATCCTCCATCATTACCAGCATGAATGGTAAAACACAGCGTCAAGAAAATCCTCCTTCTAAAACACAACTGTATTAATCTGCTACTTTTTTTTTGAATTTACAGAGAAAATTATTACCAAGAAGGTGATCATGTGTACCCGAGGCTCAAGGTTCTTGATGCATACAAAAGGGCGCTTGCAACGTGGGCCTGATGGTTATATGAGAACATCGACATCAATAAAATCGTCTTTTGTTCCGTTCACATCTTACTATGTTTCGAAACCACCATTCAGAAAATCATGGAGAAACAGTTTCCATAATCTTAATTGTTAGTTAATGAGAGATAAAATTCCAAAAATAAAATAAAATGTCAAATTATACAAGTGCCCTTTTAGTTAAAATCCCTCCATGCCACGTGTCACATTCTTATTGCTTCCTAGACTTTCTAGGAAAAAACCCACTTTCTACCTAACTCATTCTCTACCCTAACAATTAAACTAGGAAACCCTCTTTCACCATGTTATGCACCATTTCACTTTCCTTTCACATTATTTAAAACGACGAATATAATCGACCTCCGTTCCACAATAAGGGATTCAAGTTCCAGTGCTACTCCGTGCTACTCTCTAGGCCATCTACCTTTATCATTCGTCGCGTTCTCCAAATTTATTTGCGTTCGTTCGTGTTCGTGAACCGTTCGCGAACACGCTCATTTCCTTAATGAACGAACATGAACATAAAATCTTGTTTGGTAAGTGTTCATGAACCGTTCGTGAACACATTTGTTTCCTTAACGAACGAACACGAACAAGGCCTTGTTCGTGTTCGTTCGGTTCGTTTACAGCCCTAAATACAAGAATTGAACCCATGAACTCTTGTTGGTAGAGAAGGGAATTTACCACTACACTAGCTTTTCTTTTCTTTCTATAGTGTTCACCTAATTGTATTTATGGGGTAGTTATACAATTTAATATACCGAATCTACTATTTTTTCCAAAAACATTGGGCTCCAGGTACCCCGACCCACTCTATGTGGGTCCGGCCCTGTTTACCTTGGGCTGAAAACGAGCCGAGCCGAGCCCGAGCTTGACCAGGCTCGAGCTTGATTAACTTATGAGAGCTCGGGCTCGAGCTCGGCTTGTTTGTATTTTCTCAAGCTCGAGCTCGGCTCGGCTCGTTTATTATCTATTAATTAATATATTAAATAAAAATAGTATAAATAATAAACTTTTTAGATTCACGAAGTCGGCTTGTCTACAACTTTAAATAAGCTTATTTTTAGATTCGAAGTCGGCTTGTCTACAACTTTAAATAAGCTCGGCTCGACTTGGCTCGTTTACACTAAGGCTCGATAAGGCTCGACGAGCCAAACGAGCTTCACATTCGAGACTTGAGCTCGGGCTCGATAAACGAACGAGCTTTATTTTAGGCTTAAGCTCGGCTCATGCTCGATAAGGCTCGGCTCGTTTCGAGCGTTTTCTCGAGCTGCTCGCGAGCCGCTCGGCTCATTTGCACCCCTATTTGCCCTATATAAATTTATAAAATTTCCTCCCTCACAAAAACGCTATTCCTTTTCTTTTCTTTTTAACCCTTTTACTTTTTAACTTTTACATTTCTAACCTAATAGTTTTCATCCTTTACATAACCCCGATAGTTTTCATCTTTTATACTTTTAACCCTATAGATTTTATCTTTTACATATTTGTCACAAACGTTTTCTATTTTTAACCAATTTCAACTTTGGACTCCTGTACTTTACATCTTTTACAAATTTTTCGTTTTACAATTCGTTCTAGATTTTGCGAATTAACATGTTGCAATACAATATCAATGGGGTGGTGGTCTATTGACAAATACAATGCCTTTAAACAACTTGGGAGGAGGAGGCGGTCTTGGGTTTAAGTCCCACAGACGACAGTAGTAAAAAAAAATTGCCGTTCAAAAAAAAAGTTGCAATGCATATGTGTGATTAAACGTTTTTACCTCTATTTTTTTACCGTTTAACGGCTCCCTCGAAATTCGCGGGTCCTTAGACGACTGAGTTATTATGTTCTATGTTTTACTTTTTTGGTCTAATATTTGCGAGTTACACGTCGTAACATGCGTGCATGATTCATCATTTTAACATTTACTTTTTGTTCAGCTTAAGAGTTTCACTGCAAAACACGATCATGAATACTAGTTATAATACAATTCAGAGATAAATGATTGTTTGGATATATAATTGCATGTGCTATTGGAAAATCAGATATTTTGTGGAGTTACATAAAGGCACACACATATGTATCATTTTCTTGGTTTATTGATTTGAATGAAAGATATATATTTTTTGTGTAAGATGTATTATATCCTAATGTTGATTGGTCACGATAGTGACATGACACTCAAGTTGTATGATATTATACCTAAGGAGGTGTCCTTGTTATTTAGTTATATGGATAAATCAAGTAAAAAGTTTATGATGAATAATGATATAAGGTTTAGGATCAAATGCGAACCACTTGTTATTTGTAAATTTGAAAGAACCACTATTAACCAAGTAAATTTTTTGAATTTGTTTTCTTACTTTTATTTATATGTTACTAATATTTACCCAAATAAAAGAAAAAAAAATGTAGATCAACGAGTCACAGCTAGGTGCATCTTAAATTACATATATTTATCTACACATGTGTACATTCGCATACTACACATATGTATATCGTCAATCTACATATATTATTTTCGGGTTCTTTAATATTTTTACAATAATAACCTTTTAATTAAAAAGGTTGACAAAAAAATTAAAAAAAAAAAAACTTGGTAGATAGTGGTTCTCTAAAGATCTCGAATAACAAGCGATTCGCTCAGGATCTCCTCCCCACCCTGATATAATATAAGTAAATTATTAAGTATTAACATTATAACTAAAGAAGTAAGGCTTAAGTTGATAGCACTTCATCGCTCACAAGAGCTTTTCAGTTTTCTATCTCCTTGTTTTGATTGGAAAGGATCGTGCGATGAATTTATATTATACACAACAAAATTGATGGGTGACCAACACGAGATATGGTGACAATAGTGGAGTAGACATCTAGTGTTTTTTTTAATCAAAACTCCTGCTTCGTCATTCTGTTTCGTAACTGCTGGGAAGCTCAAATTTTGTTACTCAAAGTTGATTAAACTAAAAATTAAACTGATTTTATAGTGGCACAACCACAACTTTTTAGTTGAGCAGGTCATCATAATATTATCTTCTCTATTGATTACAATTATGGGTCCAACTCATATTTTTTTTTAAATAAGTTTAGATTTTTTATGTGAAAATCTACCAAAATCTAGTGATTGAGGATCACTCAGAGGGTCAACGGACCCTCTTGACCGCCTTGGTTCTGCTCCTAATACCGAACTAAAATCCTTTAAAACCAAACCAAATTAGTTCTTTAAATTTTAGTACATTACACTTGTAGAAGAACTGCAATAGCCAAACACATGTAGAAGAACTGAAATAGTGCATTACACATCAAGTCTCAGAGACAACACGAATAAAAGAAATTTGTTGTTTAAAAAAACATAACCATTCATTTTGACTGTGAGATACATGGTGATGGTTGTAATGAATCCAAATACGCATTTTAAATGTCACCTCTTATCAGGAACAATATAAGCTGGCCATAGCTCGACACTGGGGGGTGTGTGAATAGACAAAGGGGTAGGTGGGGGTGTGTGAATAGCAAGACCCATTACCCATATTTAAAATATTAATGTTGGATTATCATGAAACATATTGTGAACTTTATCATGATGATATGAAATGATAACTATAATTAATGTAGCCATGCATAGAAGTGTATGGAATTATTAAATAATTTAAATGTAATAGTGATATTGTGCGCACTTGCGAACAAAATATATAGTCAAATAATAATTCATATATTATCTATCAATTAATCATCACCGAGAATCATCATCATGAGCTAAGTTGATCAATATGTATCATCGTGAGTTATTGTAAACCTAACAGAAAAAATAATGCCTAAGCGAACAAGGAGAAAGAACTAATCTTAAAAACAATATGTTGTGTAAATGTATTTTTTTTAAATGACAAAGAATCTCACGTGTAAACCCACTCTGCTCGGGAGTATGTCCGAAGTCGACTTTCCGACTGTCATGAGACCGTGCCCCCTGATGCACGGAAACCGGATGAAATCTGTAAACCTTCTGTAACAATCCTCAATAAACCGACACCCTCATAATAATTTCCGACACCCTATTATCTTTTAAAATGTCCCAATATGTCTTTAAATAAACCCCGTATATGAAAATCGAACCCGAAATACAATATAGCATTAAAAATAAATTAAAAATCTGTTTATTAAGTTGAGGCGGGCCGCGTAGACCCTACCCCAACCTTACGCTGGCAGTATCAAGGTTAAAATTTGATTTCTGTAAATTTTAAGTTTAGGCGAGCCGCGTAAGCCACCCCCTAAGCTTACGCGGGCCGCGTGAGATCAAGATAGTGACGTAGCCTGGTGATGACACGTGTCATCATTGTGGCGGACCTACATGATGAGCCGGACAAGCTAGTCCGTTGACTAGCTTTGACGCGGGCCGCGTAGCCCTTAGGCTACTCTTACGCGGGCCGCGAGAGAACCGAGATCAGCACCTATATAAAAAAGCAACGGGTTTTCGTTTTCCGTCGTTCATTTCTTTCTTTCTCAATCTCAATTTCTGAATATAGGCTTTATTAAGCGGGTATTATATCCCCCTAATTAGCGAGGTTCTGCTCCGTTGTAAGTATTATAACCCCAGTTTCGTATTAGATATGCTGCCCGATTGATTTAGGGTTCCGTAACAACTGTCGTGCTTCTGCCCGACGTAGTTGTTGGAATACCGTCTCGGGGAGGGTATCATTAATATTATCAAAGGGTTATTATCATGGTTGTAAAACAAGGTTTCCAAGGCCGAGTACTCCCCGAGTAGTCGCTACAAGGCAGGCTGCCGAGGCGACTTTCTTTGACTCCGCCTAATTACTCGGAGTCGGTCAAACGCGGTCAACCTCGTCCAGAATTGGATCTAGTAGGTCAAGTTGGGCCAAGTTTGACTTAAATAATAATATAACATAATTTCTATGCCTAGCATATTAAATAATGAATATAACTTTCACGTATTTTGTTATAAGTATTAGTAAATTTGTGTTATTTGACATATATTTAATCTCCAAAAAGTAATTTCTTTATAATTTAACATGTCCGAGTACTCCCCGTGTACTCTCCGCCAAGACCGAGTACTCTCAACTCCCTTGTCGACCGACTAGGGAGCGCCTAGCGACTTTTGCAACCATGGTTATTATACTAACCTATGTACATTTGTGTAAATTATAGATTAATCCCAGGAAACCCTTACGCGAAGTCTAAGATATCAATGTGAGTTTATCCAATTTTTGTTAAACTTTTTGTAATATTTTACAAAACCTTAAATGTTTTAGAATGTGATTAAGCGGTGATTGAGTCTTTGTAGTTCTTCAATTACTGCCGGTATGTTGGGGTTTTGTATACAAAATGTGGAACACGTTACCATTGGACGACGAGTTAGCCAATGTGTAATATGACCCACCAGTCAGGATTGACAGTACTGAATGAGTAATTGTGTAAAAATAAACAATGTGATCGCTCTCAATATTGTGTTAATTGATAAAATATTTCTTGATTAAACTGGGATTCACTCACCAGTATTTCCCACTGAAAAATGTTTTTAAAACGCGTTTCAGGTAAAACAATGTGACAGCCAATTAGTAAAAAGCCAGCTGGAGAGCACTGAAGGCTTGGGAAAAATGTGGCTATAAAAGTTACCTAAAAGACGATGTTTTAAATTCAATAAAATAGGGTTTATCCCTATAAACATATTGTAATAAAAAACTTGGGATTTTACCCATGTGTTTATTAATATCAAATATGGTGGTTTTACTCTAATAAACATTTCCTAACTACGGTCCTGATGTAATTTCCGCTGCCAAATTAACCAACTGATAAAACCAAAATTCTGAGTTCGCGTCCGCCCGTTCCCGGGACAGATAAGGGATCGGGGGTTGCGACAGAAGGTGGTATCAGAGCCTAGCTACTAGTCTAAGCCAAAGAAATGTTCTGCTGACACTTAAAATTTTAAATTTTGTGTTAGAAAATAATTTATGTGATTTTGTGTTTTGTGTTATTTGACTATTTGTTAGTTTACAGTATGAGTGATCAAGGACCCTCAGACATGTGTCGTCAGTTGTCTGATTCACCTAGGAATGAAGGTACCTCTTCACAGCCTGCCCTTTCTGGGTATTCTGCTGATCAGGAAGAAGGGATGTTTGCCTTTAAAGCTCAGTCGGAGGAGCCATTCCCTCATAAAAAGAGAGGATGGTTCAGTAAGGAAGCATTTGCACGTAGGAAAAGAATGCGAAAGTTGCAACAGCAAAGAGTTCTAGCAGCCGCTTAGCGAAAGACAGATGCCCATACACAGGATATGCTTAATAGAAGCCTAGCTAATTTCCATATCCTAGCTACAACTGCTGCTAACCCAAGTCTGGAACAACTAGTAGCCCCACAACCCTTACCTTTGATTCCCACTCAATCGATGGAGGTAGAAATGCATGATTTTAACCCTGAGGAGATAACTAGGATACCAGCTCCTAATCCTCTAGATCCAAATTATAATCCATGGTTTGATGATCTTAGGGATTATGTGCCACGCTATCACTTAAACGAAGAAACCTTGCCAAACTTAGCAGCATATCCAGGTTTGAACCCTCTAGATCCCTATTATGACAATGATGAATACATTAGGGAGATTTTGGAGAATCCATACCCTTAGGAGAATCCAGTACCTCAGTACCCAGAGCCAATACCAGTACCTGCACCCCCAATGAGTGCAGAGAATTTGCAAGAACTCCGAAATTTTGGAGAAGAAATCATAGAAAGTAGCGAGAGGATGAGATATGTAGGAGAGCAACTCGTATGGAAATACGATGAGCGCCAGATGGATTTCGCGGGAAATCCATATCCATGAAGGAGATGGTAAAGTTAGTAATAATAATAAATAAAATATGTGTAATAATAATAAATCTATCGTAGTATAGATCACTCTGTGGTTAACGAGGCATATTAGTATTGTAATTTTTAAATTTCTGTTTTATTGTGTATTTGACACATACTATATCAAAAAGAGTAAAGTCGCAATGCACGACGTTTTTGACCAATATGTGTATTATGTGGTTGTTACTTAAACTATTTAATTATTCTATCAATGATTGGTAAATGTTTAAAATTCAAATGGCCGACGAAGGAAATCAAGGAAATCTGAATAATGATAACCAAACTAATATTAACGTGGTTAATGAGAATCTGATCATCAATAACAATGGAAATCAAGTGGATAACAGTGCTATCCAACACATAGTCGCACAAGAAATAATAGATGCAACGCCATATATTATTCAAATGGTTAGGGAAGCCGATAATAAGAGTAAACATGATAGCAAGCGACCCTCTGAACCCGAAAACAGCGTGAACAATGGACCTATACTTCAAATGCCCATTCACAAAAGGAGAAGAACCGTGTCTTACGGTTGTTCTTATAAAGAATTCTGGTCTTGTAAACCAATGGAATTCTCGGGCAACGAAGGGGCCATTGCAACCCTACGCTGGATAGAGAAGACTGAGGCAGTCTGAAGAATAAGCAAGTGTGCTGAAGAAGATAAGATAATGTTTGCTTCTAATCTGTTTAAGAATTCAGCACTAGAATGGTGGAACACTATCCTCCAATCAAGAGGAAGTGATAGAACTTATAATATGGCATGGGAGGAATTTAAGAACAAGGTAGAAAGGAAATTATGCCCACCCAATGAAAAGGAACAGATAGCAAACAAATTCCTAAACCTTAGGATAACTGGTGTGGATAGTAAGGGATACACTAAGTTATTCTTTGAATATGCTCGAATAGTACCCACCCTTGCTTCACCTGAACCAGTATTGATCTCCCGTTATATCTGGGGATTAATTGGGGAGATAAGACACGTAGTCAAGGCAGCTAGACCTCAAACCATAGAAGAAGCTGTAGAACTAGCAAATACCTTGACAGATGAGTTAGTCCGTACCCGAGAAGAGGATCAAAGGAGGAACCTAACCCAGAAGCTCACACAAGAATTTCATTCTGGAAATTTTAATCGTGGGAAAAATATAGGTTCTACCTCTACACCTTACTGTAAGAATTGCAAAAGAAAGCATTCAGGAAGATGCTCAATATACTGTAACTTTTGCAAAATATCGGGACACAAGGAAGAAAACTGCAGGAAGAAAGCTAACAACAGGATATGTTACAACTGTGGAGAACAAGGTCATATCAAGCCTAATTGCCCAAAATTAGCTCCAGCTACAAACAACAAGAATACCAAAAAAGCTAGAGCATTTGTTTTGACTGCAGATGAAGCCAAAATGATTCCAGATGTCATAGCTGGTACGTTTTTAGTTAATGATATTATTGCTAAAGTATTATTTGACTCTGGTGCGAACCAAAGTTTTATTAATACATCATTTTGAAAATTTCTAAATCAATCATTAACTAAACTACCACAAGAATGCTTAGTAGAGACTGCTAATGGAGAAACCGTTAGGATTTCTGAAATCTTGCAGGGAGCAAACATAGAAATTTTAATCAGAAATTTATTGCAAACCTTTATCCCATGAATCTGGTAGGATTTGATGTTGTATTAGGAATGGATTGGTTAATAGCCAATAAAGCCAGTATTTTATGTGATCAAAAGTTAATTCAAATAAATTCACCAAAAGGTAAAACGATCACAATTAAAGGAGATAAACCATCTAGATCCACAAAATTCATCTCTGTGATGAAAACTGCAAGTTATATAAGAAAAGGTTCTATAGTGTATTTGATTTCTATAATCACTAACACTAAAGGAAAAGAACTAAAAGACATTCCAGTAGTGTCTCAGTTTTCAGATGTATTTCCAGAAGAATTGCCAGGGCAACCTCCAGATAGAGAAGTTGAATTCAGAATCCATTTAATACTAGGAACAACACCGATTGCCAAAGCACCTTACCGTTTGGCACCCGCCGAAATGCAAGAATTAAAGAAACAATTAGACGAATTGTTGGAGAAAGGATTTATACAACCAAGTTCGTCACCATGGGGAGCGCCGATACAGTTTGTTAAAAAGAAGGACGGATCAATGCGTATGTGCATTGACTACCGAGAATTAAACAAGGTCACGATTAAGAATCGGTACCCACTACCAAGAATCGATGATCTGTTTGATCAATTGCAAGGAGCTCGATTTTTCTCTAAAATCGATTTAAGGTCAGGATATCATCAATTAAAGGTACAGGAAGAGGATATTCCTAAGACCGCATTCAGAACAAGGTATGGCCATTATGAATTTACTATCATGCCATTTGGTTTAACCAATGCCCCAGCCGCATTTATGGACATGATGAACCGAATATGTAAGCCATATTTGGATAAATTCATAATCGTCTTCATAGATGATATTCTCATTTATTCTAAAAATAAGGAAGATCATGCAAAGCATTTGCACGCACTTTTAAGTCTATTAAGAAAAGAAAAGCTTTACGCTAAATTTTCAAAGTGCGAATTTTGGTTAGAACAGGTACAGTTTCTTGGTCACCTAGTCAATCATTAAGTGGTGATTGAGTCTTTGTAGTTCTTCAATTACTGCCGGTATGTTGGGGTTTTGTATACAAAATGTGGAACACGTTACCATTGGACGACGAGTTAGCCAATGTGTAATATGACCCACCAGTCACGATTGACAGTACTGAATGAGTAATTGTGTAGAAATAAACAATGTGATCGCTCTCAATATTGTGTTAATTGATAAAATATTTCTTGATTAAACTGGGATTCACTCACCAGTATTTCACTCTGACAATGTTTTTAAAACGCGTTTCAGGTAAAACAATGTGACAGCCAATTAGTAAAAATCCAGCTGGAGAGCACTGTAGGCTTCGGAAAAATGTGGCTATAAAAGTTACCTAAAAGACGATGTTTTAAATTCAATAAAATAGGGTTTATCCCTATAAACATATTGTAATAAGAAACTTGGGTTTTTACCCATGTGTTTATTAATATCAAATATGGTGGTTTTACTCTGATAAACATTTCCTAACTACGGTCCTGATGTAATTTCCGCTGCCAAATTAACCAACTGATACCACCAAAATTCTGAGTTCGCGTCCGCCCGTTCCCGAGACAGATAAGGGATCGGGGGTTGCGACAGAAGGTGGTATCAGAGCCTAGCCACTGGTCTAAGCCAAAGAAATGTTCTGCTGACACTTAAAATTTTATATTTTATGTTAGGATATAATTTATGTGATTATGTGTTTTGTGTTATTTGACTATTTTTTAGTTTATAGTATGAGTGATCAAGGACCCTCAGTCATGTGTCGTCAGTTGTTTAATTCACCTAGGAGTGAAGGTACCTCTTCACAGCCTGCCCTTTCTGGGTATTCTGCTGATTAGGAAGAAGGGATGTTTGCCTTTAAAGCTCAGTCAGAGGAGCCATTCCCTTATAAAAAGAGAGGATGGTTCAGTAAGGAAGCATTTGCACGTAGGAAAAGAATGCGAAAGTTGCAACTGCAAAGAGTTCTAGCAGCCGCTAAGCGAAAGACAGATGCCCATACACAGGATATGCTTAATAGAAGCCTAGCTAATTTCCATATCCTAGCTACAACTGTTGCTGACCCAAGTCTGGAACAACTAGCAGCCCCACAACCCTTACCTTTGATTCCCACTCAACCGATGGAGGTAGAAATGCATGATTTTAACCCTGAGGAGATACCTAGGATACAAGCCCCTAATCCTCTAGATCCAAATTATGATCCATGGTTTGATGATCTTAGGGATTATGTGCCACGCTATCACTTAAACGAAGAAACCTTGCCAAACTTAGCAGCATATCCAGGTTTGAACCCTCTAGATCCCTATTATGACAATGATGAATACATTAGGGAGATTTTGGAGAATCCATACCCTCAGGAGAATCCAGTACCTCAGTACCCAGAGCCAATACCAGTACCTGCACCCCCAATGAGTGCAGAGAATTTGCAACAACTCCGATATTTTGGAGAAGAAATCATAGAAAGTAGCGAGAGGATGAGATATGTAGGAGAGCAACTTGTATGGAAATACAATGAGCGTAAGATGCAAGCCACTTGACCGTTGAAACAACATCTCATGACTATGTAAATGTATTTAGTGGCAATGTTTATGTGGTGGATTATGGCACAGGACTGATGCCTGTCTGTTCTCAGCTGCCTCTAACAAAGAGACAGAATTATGGCACAGGAGATTGGGGCACACAAATCTCAAGACAATCACTGCTATTTCAAAACAGGGGTTAGTAAGAGGTTTACCTCAAAAACTGTTCACATGTCCTGAGCATTGTGTTTCCTGCCTAAAAGGAAAACAACATAAAAGCTCATACAAATCAATTGAAGAATCCAAAACAACCAAGTGCTTGCAAATGCTTCACATGGATTTGTTTAGCCCAGTTAAAGTCATGAGTCTTAGGAAGAAAAGATATTGCTTGGTTATTGTTGATGACTTTTCTACGTGTACATGTACTTACTTTTTACACTCCAAAGTTGAGACTGCAGGCATTTTGCAAGACTTTGTTACACAGGTTGAAAAGCTATTTGACTTGCCAGTAAAAGTCTTCAGGAGTGACAATGGGACAGAGTTCAGAAACAAGGAGTTAGATGATTTCTGTGTGTCAAAAGGAATTATAAGGCAGTACAGCATTCCAAGAACACCAGAACAAAATGGGGTTGTTGAAAGAAAGAACAGGACTTTGATTGAGGATGCCAGAACCATGCTTGCTGATTCAGGTTTGCCATTAACTTTTTGGGAAGAGGCAGTAAACACTACTTGCTATGTCCAAAACAGAGTTTTAATCAACCCCAGGCATCAAAAGACTGCCTATGAACTGCTATATAAAATAAGGCCATTAATTTCATATTTCAAAGTTTTTGGCTGCTCATGTTTCATTTTAAACTTAAAAGATTCTATCTCAAAGTTTGCAGCCAAAATTGATTGCGGTTATCATCTGGGATACTCAACCACTGCTAAGGCCTACAAAGTGTTTAACACAAGGACTAGGGGTGTTCATGAACCTATCCAATCCGATCGAAGGTCTGCTCGTGCTCGGATTGAATTACAACCGATCCGATCTGATCGGATCGAATTTGAAAAACCGAGCACAAAAGTGATGCTCATGCTCGGATTGAATTTAAATCGAGCGGGTCGTTTTCGCTCGGTTTTTCTCAAATCTTAACTAAAATCGAGCGGATCGTTTTTGCTCGGTTTCGCTCGATTGAATTATAAGGCTGGATTCAATAAAAACAAATCCAGACTTAATTAATACATAACTAAAATCATGATTCAAAAAATTTTCTTAACAATATCAAGAAGCAGATCTTCGAACAATCAGTTTATGACTATGTGAATGTTTTAGGAATTAGGGATTTAGTGCTAGATTTTGATATTAACTATTAAATTGGGCTAGTATATTTTTTGGGCTTTTAATTTTTTTTGGGCTAGTATGTTTTTTGGGTTTTTATTCTTTAAAATCTATAATATATATATATATATATATATATGTATTATTAATAAAAATAATTCGAGCGAAACCGAGCGATCGATGAGCGAGCGGACCTTTGCTCATGCTTGGATTGAATTTGAATCGAACCGATCCGATCCGAGCGGCTCATTTACAAACTGAGCGGGAATCGAACGAGCATTTTTCGAGCGATCTTCGATCGTCGAGCAGTTTGGACAGCCCTAACAAGGACTAAGACAGTGGAAGAGACTTTGAATGTGAAGTTCAATGAACTTTCATCAATGAAAATCCCAGCAAACCCTGCAGAATTATTTGATCTTGATAAATTCACATTTGAAAGTGTTGCTGTCAAGACTACCAATGCAGGTCCATCAGAAAATCCTCCATCAGACTATGGTTATGAAGTCATCATTCCACAACAAAAGTCTGCTTCAATGGAAAGAGCAGCAGATGTTCAAAACAGCTGTCAAAGCTCATCCACTGCTACCTCAACAGTTGTTGACCAAAGTAGCCCATCTTCATCAACCACTGTTGACAAAATCCATCAAACAGTGGATAAAAGTCAACATGTCTTCACACCTGTTCCTCCTATTCCTCCACCTCCATTTGAAGCCACTGTTGGATCATCAAAGTCACCAGCAGTGGTTAGCTCAGACGATTCGCATCTGCAGCCCTCACTATTAAATGCCATAGTTCCATACAAAGGAGATCTAATCTTCTTGAAGTCTCATCCACCTGACCAAATCATTGGCAACATCAGTGAAGGGGTGCTCACAAGAAGTCAATCCCAAAACATCTGTCTTTTTGCTGGTTTCCTATCTCTCCATCAGCCAGTCAAGTACCAAGAGGCACTAAAAGACAACAGCTGAGTAGAAGCCATGCAAGAGGAGCTCCAACAGTTTAAAAGACAACAAGTATGGGAACTTGTACAACTGCCAGAGGGTGTGAGTCCTATTGGTACAAAGTGGGTCTTCAAGAACAAAACTGATGAAAGGGGTATTGTTGTCAAGAATAAAGCTAGACTTGTGGTTCAAGGTTTCAGACAGGAAGAGGGCATTGACTATGATGAAACATTTGCCCCTGTAGCCAGATTGGAAGCTATCAGACTGTTCTTGGCCTTTGCTGTCAACCACAACATCAAGGTGTATCAAATGGATATTAAATGTGCTTTCCTCTATGGTAAGATTCAAGAAGAGGTATATGTTTGTCAACCTCCAAGCTTTGAGGATCCATTTAATCCAAATCATGTCTACAAGCTAAATAAAGCTTTGTATGGACTAAAACAAGCACCTAGAGACTGGTATGAAACTCTTTCCACCTTCTTACTTTCCATTGGTTTCACAAGAGGTAAAATAGATAAAACACTGCTTTTAAAATGGAGAGGGAAGGACTTGATGATTGTCCAGATTTATGTGCATGACATCATTTTTGGAAGCACATGTAATAAAATGTGTGAATAGTTTAGGCAACTCATGACAGCTGAGTTTGAGATGAGTGCAATGGGTGAACTCCAGTGTTTTCTTAGTCTCCAAGTAAGGCAACTGCAAAATGGCACTTTTATCCATCAAGGCAAATATGCCAAAGAACTTTTAAAGAAATTTGAGATGGATGATTGTAAGCCATGCAGTACACCCATTACAACCAATAAAATTGTCATGTCTGATGAAAAGGATGATTTGGTTGATCAAACTTTATATAGAAGCATGATTGGGTCTTTATTGTACTTAACTGCATCTAGGCCAGACATCATGTTTGTAACATGTGTTTATGCAAGATCCCAATCAGCCTCTAGAAAGTCAAACTTAATTGTTGTAAAAATGATATTCAGATACCTAAAAGGTACTCCCACACTTGGTATCTGGTATCCAGCTGATGGAAATATCAAGCTTTCAGGTTTCTCAGACAGTGACTTTGCTGGATGTGACAAGACAAGGAAGTCCACTTCAGGAGGGTGCCAATTCCTAGGCAGTTGCTTAGTGTCTTGGTAAAGAAAAAAGCAAGCAGTTGTTTCCACATCCACTGCTGAGGCAGAGTATATAACTGCTGCAAGCTGTACAGCCCAACTGCTTTGGCTTCAAAATAAATTGCTGGATTTTGGTATCTCTGCCCTAAAGACACCTCTCATGTTGGACAGTCAGGCAGCAGAAAATATCATCAAAAATCCAGTCTCCCATTCAACCACCAAGCACATTGATATCAGACATCACTTTGTGAGGGATTGCTATGAAAAAAGGTTTGATTTCTCTGCACCGTGTTCCAACTAAAGATCAGCTGGCAGATGTGCTAACAAAAGCATTAGACACATCCACCTTTGAAAGCTTGATCCCTAGGATTGGCATGCTGAACATGGAATAACAAGCAAAATCTTGTTTTTCTATGAATAAAAACATTAAAATGTTTTCAGAAAATAAAAAATCTATCCTTAAAAATAGCCAAAAATGAATTTTTCATTAAATTCCTTAAAAGTCTGCCATAACCACTGTTTTGTTCAAACATCTGTTTCACTAAAAGCTGTCCACTGCTGAAAGTCAACCCCTGTTTTCTCATTTCATTGGTAATCATTGTTGTTCAAAATCAGTGTTTTCAGCCACTGATAGGCTATCCACTGATAGTTAAAATCACCCACTACTTTCATTTTAACCGTTTCAACCACTGATATTGCTCCATCAGTGGTTTCCTTAACAACTGTCTTCCATTATTCATCAGGGGTTGGCACGTGGACAGAACATAGCGGTCAGATCTTTTGTAACTACTGCCACATCAGCATTCACTTTTTCCCTTTATAAAACCCTACTCAAACCCCAAACAGGGTTTTTCACTGTCGAATCGAATTCAAAATTCCTTTCTCAAAGCAGTTACCATCCACTTCTTCCAAATCAATCATGTCTTCTTCTCCCGAATCACCGTCATCTCCTAAAAAATCCACCGAAATCCCTGAAATTCCATACAAAGCTCCTCATAACTACTTGGGTCTACTCAAAAAACCCAATCATACTGAAACCTTCAATTCCATCATTGATGCTATGTCGTCTTCAAAGTACAAAACTTTGTTGACTGCTGATGCTCTGATTTTTCTGAAAACCCAGAGAGAATTTTGGAAGAATGCCACACTTGAATCTCAAGATGAGACAATCATAGCCATCAATTCCTCGATAAAGGGTGTATCAGTTAAAATTACACCACAATCCATTTCGGAAGTATTTGAACTCGATGATCTGCAAGGTAAAACTTCTTTTCCCAAAATCAAGTATCAAACAGATTTTATTGAGAGGGGGTATGCTGAGGAAATGAAAAAGGACACCTTACAAAAAGGCAGTTTTCCTCCTGTAACAAGATTTTTATTCCATACCCTCTTGATGTGTGTTTCAAATAAGACCACTGCTTTTAATGAAATACCATTAAAGATCCAATACCTGGGTTATGCTATTTTACATAATGAAAATTTTAACTATTCCCAGAAGATCTTTGATGATTTGGTCAAAAATGTTGATAAAAAAGCATTTTTACTGTTTCCAAGGTTCTTGAGCTTCTATTTTCAAAAGAAATTTGCAAAGGATAATGCTCATGTGCTTATCCAGGGTGAACCTTTTCAAATAAATGGCCTTACATCTGAAAAATTTACAAGGCTAGCAAAACTTTCCAAAACAAAAGCAGGGGTTCCTGAGCAGAATTTAGCAGCTACCACTACTACTCAGGTATCTGTTGCTGAGCCCACTGATCTAGGTGATCACAGCAGCAAAACAACTGCTGTGAAACCCACACCTAAAACCACCAGAAAACCAAAACAAAAAAAACACAAAAGCCCCCCAAACCTACAAAAAAGGTAACTCTGGAAGATGAGACCCCAGAGCAACTGCCAGTGACAACACAAAAGTCACTAGAAACCACTGCTGCTACTTCCTCGCAACAGTTGGTAGAAAGATCTCAACCCATGCCTCAAACTCCTACTGCTTCTTCTAAAAAAGAACAGGTTGTAAGAACAGGGACACCAAATTATGATGCTCTGGAATCACTTCAATCCATCATCCACAACCCACTGTCCGGGGCAAATTCGCTTTCTACACCCATACTCACTGCCACAATTCCCCTACAAACAAAACTTTTGTTGGATGCTCTTGATTTAAACCAGACACAAACCAGTCCTTTTCACTCACCTGTAAATGAGAATATACCCCAACAAATGACTGGGTCTGGTGTTTTAATCATTTCTAACCCACCAACAACACCTGAGGAGGTTACACCCCTTGAGTTACAAGTAACTCTTGGTGGTAGTTCAAGTGAAGCAGCTACTACAAGTGCTGAACCCACTAGTTTGCACTTAGACAATGGTTTCATCCATAAGACTTCCTTGAAGGCAATTTCTTCTCTGGGAACACTAGTGTTTCCAGCATTTACTGGTTCACTAAAAAGTGTTTCTCATTTTGAAGGAAGAAGTCCCTAGTACCAAGAACAAGGGGCATCAGTGGATGATTTTTGGGATACAATCCCTAAGTTAACCACTGTTACAACCACTGCTAGTGGAAAATCAGATGATCCCATTAAGTTGGATGATGGTTTAATGTACCGAGAATTGACGGGTAGAATTGACAAACTTGATACATCTGTTGCAGAAATTAAAGACATGCTGCAACAGTTGTTGAAAGTACAAAAGGTACCACCCACTGCTGCTCCAGCTCAAGCACCTGCACCACCACCTGCTCTTGCTGCAAATGAGCTCTGGAGTTTATTTCAACCTCTGCTCATCCAACAAAGAGAATATGCTGATCAGCAACATGAGATACAGGTTCAACAGATCAGAAATCTCATGGAAGCAAGGTTTAAAGATACACAGGCAGATATTGTCGCAACCCCAGATCCCTTATCTGTCCTGGGAACGGGCGGACGCGAACTCAGAATTTTGGTGGTATCAGTTTGTTAATTTGGCAGCGGAAATTACATCAGGACCGTAGTTAGGAAATGTTTATCAGAGTAAAACCACCATATTTGATATTAATAATCACATGGGTAAAACCCAAGTTTCTTATTACAACATGTTTATAGGGATAAACCCTATTTTATTGAATTTAAAACATCGTCTTTTAGGTAACTTTTATAGCCACATTTTTCCCAAGCCTTCAGTGCTCTCCCGCTGGCTTTTTACTAATTGGCTGTCACATTGCGTTACCTGAAACGCGTTTTAAAAACATTTGTCAGTGGGAAATACTGGTGAGTGAATCCCAGTTTAATCAAGAAACATTTTATCAATTAACACAGTATTGAGAGCGATCACATTGTTTATTTCTACACAATTACACATTCAGTATTGTCAATCCTGACTGGTGGGTCATATTACACATTGGCTAACTCGTCGTCCAATGGTAACGTGTTGTCATCCCGACTTACTACTAATAGTGTAGTAAATTTTGTATACAAAACCCCAACATACCGGCAGTAATTGAAGAACTACAAAGACTCAATCACCGCTTAATTTCATTGTAAAATATTTAAGGTTTGGTAAAATATTACAAAAAGTTTAACAAAAATAGGATAAACTTACTTTGCTATCTCAGACTTCGCGTAAGGGTTTCCTGGGATTAATCTATAATTTACACAAATGTACATAGGTTAGTATAATAACCCTTTGATAATATTAATGATACCTTCCCCGAGACGGTATTCCAACAACTACGTCGGGCAGAACCACGACAGTTGTTACGGAACCCTAAATCGATCGGGCAGCGTATCTAATACGAAACTGGGGTTATAATACTTACAACGGAGCAGAACCTCTCTAATTAGGGGGTATTATACTCGGAATTATGCCTACTATTGAGAGAATTCGAGATACAGAAAAGAAAATGAACGAGTTGAAATGAAATCCGATGGCTGCTACTTATAGTGGTGATTTCTGTGTTTCTCGCGGCCCGCGTAAAACAAAGACAGGGCTTACGCGGCCCGCGTAGTAGCCCGGGTAGGGTTTAGGTGATTCGGGTCATCGCCTAGACTCGCCACGATGATGACACGTGTCATCACCAGGCTGCGCTACCTTTTTGATCTCACGCGGCCCGCGTAAGTGTTAAGGTTAGCTTACGCGGCCTGCCTAAACTTAAAAATCAACGAATTCAGATTTTAACCTTGATACCACCCGTCTAAGGTTGGGGTGGGGTCTACGCGGCCTGCCTCAACTTAATAAACAGATTTTTAATTTATTTTTAATGCTATATTGTATTTCGGGCTCGGTTTTCACATACGGGGTGTATTTAAAGACATATTGGGATATTTAAAATATTTTGGGTTGTCGAAAAATATTCGAGGGTGTCGGTTTTATTGAGGATTGTTACATCCTCTCCACCTTGTTTTAGAGCTCGTCCTCGAGATCTACTGGAACAATTGCGGATATTTCCTTTGCATTTCTGATTCAAGCTCCCATGTATACTCAGGTCCTCTTTTGGAGTCCCACTTTACTTTGACCAGAACTAATCTCTTGTGTTTGAGATTCTTGACTTTCCTATCTTCAATCTGTAGAGGTCTTTCTACAAACTTGAGTTGTTCATTTACCTCTATATCCTTAAGAGGTACCATTAGTGATTCATCAGCTAAGCATTTCTTGAGATTAGATACATGAAATACATCATGTATTCATGCCATTTCCTCTGGCAGTTGTAGCTGATAGGCTACAGGTCCTATTCTTCTAATAATCTCAAAAGGTCCAATATACCTGGGACTTAGCTTTCCCCGTTTGATGAATCTTACCACTCCTTTCCAAGGAGAGACTTTTAATAATACTTTATCTCCTACTTGAAAGTCCAAGGTGTCACACCCCAACCGATGGCGGAATCATCGGGGCATGGAACTGAGCGAAACAGATTGTCCAGAAGTTTCCATAACAATTATCAACACTATTCAATTTAAAATAATACGTCCCATAACGTATCTTAAACAGTACAACAATTATTACAGACAAAAACTAGGCAAATATTCTGTTCCGACAACTCAGGTTTCAAAATAGAGTAATTGTTTATCTGCTTCTAGAGACCCTTAGTTTGACCACTACAGACAACTATTTGTTGGGCTCTAAAGCTTTATTCTAGCTTCAAATTCCTACCAAGTGTGCGTCCTAAGCACCTGTCACATACGTTAAAATAAAAGTCAATACATAAAATGTAAAGGTGAGCATACAAGTTTGATAATAGCATATAGAGTTCGAATTCGTTTACGCATAACCAGCACGTACACATAGTGAAATGAAGCACGTTAGTTATCGACATAGATCCATCGATACCAATGACTGCGGGTTGACTGCCCAAGGCAGTTCTCAATACATGATTACCACCGTAATCCATGCAAGTAAAAGATCCTTAACAACCCCCGTGTGAACGGGTGCTGAGTCCAAACTATAGTACTATGGTTGCTAAGGCAGGTAGACAGCATTCCATGTGTAAACATAACAAACAAGCATTCATAAGCCACGTATAACATGCATTAACGGTTAACGTTCAAATAGTTTGAGTAGTGTGATAGTTGTAGTTTGAATATTCGTAACGTATGTAACACCCAAAAGTGCTTAAAGCAAAAAGGGATCGAGTATACTCACAGCGATTAATGGATTGAAGGGAGCGCTTAGCGAGTACGGTTAGCCTGAATAGATTTGGTAGCATAACGGTAAGTGAAACGTAAAATGGAAAACAAGTGTTGGAGGGTCGGACAGCTGGTCGATCGGACGATAGTTCGATCGGACGGCTGACCGTTCGGTTGACAGTCCGTTCGGTCCGCTGTCCAGTCAGTCGGTAGGCCGATCGGATGGCTGTTCGAGTGGATTGTTTCTTCCTATAAGAAGTATGTGTTTGTGTATGATGGCTTGACTTTTGAAGTTTTCGTTGTAGCATTTGAAAACTTTGAAGTACCTTTACTTTTCAGGTCGGTCGATCGGACGACTGTTCGATCGGCCGGCAACCCGATCGGTTAAGCATTCAAATGAATTGCAATGTTTAGTCTTTGGATCGGACAGGTGTTCGATCGGACAGGTCAACTAGTCAAAGACCTTAAATGAAATGTAAAGTATGGTGCAATGGATCGGATAGTTGATCGATCGACTAACACAACTGCTGTTCGATCGGACAATCAGGGTGTCACCTGATCGGACGGCTGTTCGATCAGGTGGCACTTCTAGTGCATTGAACACGTTAAAAAATCGATTAAGTATTGAAGCATAGTATCTCATGATTTGAAGAGTAATCCGATCGGAGAGTAGTTCGATCGAACAACAGTTCGTTCAATACTTAGTCTTCAAAATAGGTTAGTTGATTGTGTGGGACCATGTGTTAACCGATCGGCTGGCCGGTCGATCAGCTGACTATCCGATCGGCTGGCTGTCCGTTCGGACAGCAGTCCGATCGGTCAGCTTTCTGACCTGATCAGCCTATTCGTCTAACACTTGGCTGTTCTGGTTTGTTTGTCGTTATATCGAGGTATTTTGACAACGAGTCGAACCATAGAACCCTCGTTCTTACTTGTTCCCCCTGCACGGGCAGGAATCACCCAAACCCAGTCGGTGAACTGTTCGGAACGGAGTTTAACGTTTAACCCGTAACCGGTTAACCTCGTGGGTAGAATACGGATCTTGAGTCATGCAACCACCGAAGTGATTTGCAGAACGTCGCAGACTCCGTTTCTATCGGTTGACGGCATTGAGTGTAAAAGAGTTGAAAGAAAGTTGGAATATCCCTCTTTCAATCCTTTTTCACCGGGTATATGTTTAGATCTACTGCAGATCTTTGTTTGTTTATATGGAAATCGGTTAGATCCAAGCTATTCTTGGTGGATTGAGGCCAATCATGAAGTTCTTCAAGAACCCATGATGACATCATCCTAGAACACTTGATTCTTGATGATTTCACGGTTAAAAGTTAAGATTTGAAAGATAGAAAGGTGTAGGAGTGTGTCTAGATCAAGAAAGTACAAGAATTAGGACGAAAACTTACCGGAATCGAGAGGAATCTGCGAAAAGATGAGCTGAGCATGCTGGTCGGTCAAAAGTGGAAAGAATGACAATGAGAGGGGTATTTATAGGATGCCAAAAGGGTAGGTGCTGGCCGATCGGCCAGGCTGCTCGATCGGACAGCCTGTCCGATCGGACAACAGTCCGTTCGGCTGGCTGTTCGATCGGCTGGGAGCCTGATCGATCAGTCGCACCTTTCGAGTGTTTCGCGCGACGATTTTTGTTATTTCGAGTTTCGATTGAGCTCGCTTGATTAACACAACACGACATAAATAAACATGCACAGGTAACACGTAAGGCACACACACACGTATAATAACAAGTAAAATTCGTAGCTCGAGTTGCGATTAGAAGTCGATTCGATTAGCATAGCTTGATTATTGATTGGTTAACTTTATCGCATTGTTACTTCCTATAATTCACAGTCGTAAGTCGATTGATTAACGATTAACACACACCGATTATTGTCATTAACAACACTTACTCCACATAATACGAATTAAATAAAGAAATTTCTACGAGTCAAGTTGCGCGAAACCGGTCGTTGACTTAGACCTTGACTTGACTTTGACTTATGAAAACACGGGGTGTTACACAAGGGTTTGCGTCGGTTATCAGCATAGCTCTTCTGTCGCTCACGTGCTGCTTTTAGTCGTTCTTTGACTTGAATAATCTTGTTGGTTGTTTCTTGTACTATCTCAGGTCCAGATAGTTGTTTTTCCCCAATTTCTGCCTAACAGACTGGGGTTCGGCACTTTCGTCCATAAAGTGCTTCGAATGGTGCAGCATTGATACTTGTGTGATAACAATTATTATAAGAAAATTCTATTAAAGGTAAGTGATCGTCCCAATTACCTCCGAAATTAATTACACAAGCTCTAAGCATGTCTTCCATTGTCTGAATTGTTCTTTCGCTTTGTCCGTCTGTTTGAGGATGATAAGTTGTGCTTAGTTTTAACTTGGTTCCCATAGCCTTTTGGAAACTTGACCAAAAATGAGAGGTAAAACGACTATCTCTATCAGAAACAATTGATAAAGGTATTCCATGTAAAGAAACGATTTCATTTACATATAATTTAGCTAACTGGTCCATATGGAAAGTTTCTTTCATTGGTAGGAAATTAACTGACTTGGTTAGCCTATCTAAAATCACCCAGATTGTATCATTTCCTTTCTTTGTTTTGGGTAATTTAGTAACAAAATCCATTGTTATCAATTCCCATTTCCACACTGGCATTTCTAATTGTTGTAACAAACCTGAGGGTTTCTGGTGTTCAGCTTTAACTTGTGAACAAGTTAAACATTTAGAAACATAGGTTGCTATGTCCTTTTTCATTCCTATCCACCAGAAATTTTTCCTTAAATCCTGGTACATTTTATCATTTCCTGGATGCATTGTATACTTAGACTTATGGGCTTCTTCTAATATATGATGACGCAGGTTTCCTAATTTAGGTATCCACATTCTCTTCTTATGGAATCTCCAAATTCCATCTGTTCCTTGTTCTAATTCTTTTACCATACCTTTTAATTTTTCAGTATCATCATTGATTACTGATTCTTGTGCTTCTCTTATCTGATCATTTAAATCTACTTGTTGTTTTAATTTAAGAGAACGTACCCTTTTTGTCTTTTCATGATACTTTCGGCTTAAAGCATCTGCCACTACATTTGCTTTTCCTTCATGATACTGGATATCACAATCATAATCACTAAGCATTTCCATCCAGCGTCGTTGTCTCATATTCAACTCCTTTTGCTTGAAAACATACCTTAAACTCTTATGATCGGTGAATATGGTAAACTTACTACCATAAAGGTAATGTCTCCACATCTTAAGAGCAAAAATTATAGCTCCTAATTCTAAATCATGGGTTGAATAATTTTCTTCATGATTCTTAAGTTTTCTAGATGCGTAAGCTATAACCTTTTGGCGTTGCATCAACACACATCCATAACCTAATTTAGAAGCGTCACATTAGACTACAAAGTCTTCAGTTCCTTCTGGTAACGCTAATATGGGTGTATGGGTTAATCTTTGCTTAAGGATTCTAAAGGCTTCTTCTTGTTTTAATCCCCATTCAAACTTAACAGATTTACAGGTTAGCTTAGTTAAGGGAATGACTATTCTAGAAAAATCTTGAATAAATCTTCTATAATAACCTGCCAATCCTAAGAAACTTCTAACCTCGGTTGGTGATTCAGGAGTTTTCCATTTAGTAATCGCCTCGATTTTTGTTGGATCCACATGGATTCCTTCATGATTGACTAGGTGTCCAAGAAACTGTACCTGTTCTAACCAAAATTCGCACTTTGAAAATTTAGCGTAAAGCTTTTCCTTTCTTAATATACTTAAAAGTGCGTGCAAATGCTTTGCATGATCCTCTTTATTCTTAGAGTAAATTAGAATATCATCTATAAAGACAATTATAAATTTATCCAAATATGGCTTACATATTCAGTTCATCATGTCCATAAATGTGGCTGGGGCATTGGTTAAACCAAATGGCATGACAGTAAATTCATAATGACCATACCTTGTTCTAAATGCGGTCTTAGGAATGTCCTCTTCCTGTACCTTTAATTGATGATATCCTGACCTTAAATCGATTTTAGAGAAAAATCAAGCTCCTTGTAATTGATCAAACAGATCATCGATTCTCGGTAATGGGTACCGATTCTTAATCGTGACCTTGTTTAATTCACGGTAGTCAATGCACATACGCATTGCTCCGTCCTTCTTTTTAACAAACAGTATCGGCGCTCCCCAAGGCGACGAACTTGGTTGTATAAATCCTTTCTCCAACAATTTGTCTAATTGTTTCTTTAATTCTTGAATTTCGGCGGGTGCCAAACGGTAAGGTGCTTTGGCAATCGGTGCTGTTCATGGTATTAAATGGATTCTGAATTCAACTTCTCTATCTGGAGTTTGCCCTGGAAATTCTTCTGGAAATACATCTGAAAACTGAGATACTACTGAAATATCTTTTAGTTCTTTTCCTTTAGTGTTAGTGATTATAGAAATCAAATACACTATAGAACCTTTTCTTATATAACTTGCAGTTTTCATCACAGAGATGAATTTTGTGGATCTAGATGGTTTATCTCCTTTAATTGTGATCGTTTTACCTTTTGGTGAATTTACTTGAATTGACTTTTGATCACATAAAATACAGCCTTTATTGGCTATTAACCAATCCATTCCTAATACAACATCAAATCCTGCCAGATTCATGGGATAAAGGTTTGCAATAAATTTCTGATTTAAAATTTCTATTTGCTCCCTGTAAGATTTCAGAAATCCTAACGGTTTCTCCATTAGTCGTCTCTACTAAGCATTCTTGTGGTAGTTTAGTTAATGATTGATTTAGAAATTTGCAAAATGATGTATTAATAAAACTTTGGTTTGCACCAGAGTCAAATAATACTTTAGCAAAAATATCATTAACTAAAAACGTACCAGCTATGACTTCTGGATTCATCTTGGCTTCATCTGCAGTTAAAACAAATGCTCTAGCATTTTTGGTATTCTTGTTGTTTGTAGCTGGAGCTAATTTTGGGCAATTAGGCTTGATATGACCTTGTTCTCCACAGTTGTAACATATCATGTTGTTAGCTTTCTTCCTGCAGTCTTCTTCCTTGTGTCCCGATATTTTGCAAAAGTTACAGTATATGGAGCATTTTCCTGAATGCTTTCTTTTGCAATTCTTACAGTAAGGTGTAGAGGTAGAACCTATATTTTTCCTACGATTAAAATTTCCAAAACGAAATTCTTGTGTGAGCTTCTGGGTTAGGTTCCTCCTTTGATCCTCTTCTCGGGTACGGACTAACTCATATGTCAAGGTATATGCTAGTTCTACAGCTTCTTCTATGGTTTGAGGTCTAGCTGCCTTGACTACGTGTCTTATCTCTCCAATTAATCCCCAGATATAACGGGAGATCAATACTGGTTCAGGTGAAGCAAGGGTGGGTACTATTCGAGCATATTCATAGAATAACTTAGTGTATCCCTTACTATCCACACCAGTTATCCTAAGATTCAGGAATTTGTTTGCTATCTGTTCCTTCTCATTGGGTGGGCATAATTTCCTTTCTACCTTGTCCTTAAATTCCTCCCATTCCATATTGTAAGTTCTATCACTTCCTCTTGATTGGAGGATAGTATTCCACCATTCTAGTGCTGAATTCTTAAACAGATTAGAAGCAAACATTATCTTATCTTCTTCAGGACACTTGCTTATTCTTAAGACTGCCTCAGTTTTCTCTATCCAGCGTAGGGTTGCAATGGCCCCTTCGTTGCCCGAGAATTCCATTGGTTTACAAGACCAGAATTCTTTATAAGAACAACCGTAAGACACGGTTCTTCTCCTTTTGGGAATAGGCATTTGAAGTACAGGTCCATTGTTTACACTGTTTTCGGGTTCAGGGGGTCGCTTGCTATCATGTTTACTCTTATTATCGGCTTCCCTAACCGTTTGAATAATATATGGCATTGCATCTATTATTCCTTGTGCGACTATGTGTTGGATAGCACTGTTATCCACTTGATTTCCATTGTTATTGATGCTTGGATTCTCATTAACCACGTTAATGTTACTTTGGTTATCATTATTCAGATTTCCTGGATTTCCTTCGTCAGCCATCTGAATTTTAAACATTTACCAATCATTAATAGAATAATTAAATAGTTTAAGTAACAACCACATAATACACATACTGGTCAAAAACGTCATACTGGTCAAAAACGTCATGCATTGCGACTTTACTCTTTTCGATATAGTATGCGCCAAATACACACTAAAACAGAAATTAAAAATTACAATACTAATATGCCTCGTTAACCACAGAGTGGTCTATACTATGATAGATTTATTATTATTACACATATTTTATTTATTATTATTACCAACTTTACCATCTCCTTCATGGATATGGATTTCCCCCGAAATCCATCTGGCGCTCATCGTATTTCCATACGAGTTGCTCTCCTACATACCTCATCCTCTCGCTACTTTCTATGATTTCTTCTCCAAAATTTCGGAGTTCTTGCAAATTCTCTACACTCATTGGGGGTGTAGGTACTGGTATTGGCTCTGGGTACTGAGGTACTTGATTCTCCTGAGGATATGGATTCTCCAAAATCTCCCTAATGTATTCATCGTTGTCAAAATAGGGATCTAGAGGGTCCAAACCTGGATATGCTGCTAAGTTTGGCAAGGTTTCTTCGTTTAAGTGATAGCGTGGCACATAATCCCTAAGATCATCAAACCATGGATCATAATTTTGATCTAGAGGATTAGGGGCTGGTATCCTATGTATCTCCTCAGGGTTAAAATCATGCATCTCTACCTCCATTGGTTGAGTGGGAATCAAAGGTAAGGGTTGTGGGGCTACTAGTTGTTCCAGACTTGGGTCAGCAGCAGTTGTAGCTAGGACATGGAAATTGGCTAGGCTTCTATTAAGCATATCCTGTGTATGGGCATCTGACTTTCGCTTAACGGCTGCTAAGGCTCTTTGTTGTTGCAACTTTCGCATTCTTTTCCTACGCGCAAATGCTTCCTTACTGAACCATCCTCTCTTTTTATGAGGGAATGGCTCTTCTGACTGAGCTTTAAAGGCAAACATCCCTTCTTCCTGATCAGCAGAATACCCAGAAAGGGCAGGCTGTGAAGAGGTACCTTCACTCCTAGGTGAATCAGAAAACTGACGACACATGTCTGAGGGTCCTTGATCACTCATACTGTAAACTAACAAATAGTCAAATAACACAAAACACATAATCACATAAATTATTTCCTAACACAAAATTTAGATTTTAAGTGTCAGCGGAACACTTCTTTGGCTTAGACCAGTGGCTTGGCTCTGATACCACCTTCTGTCGCAACCCCCGATCCCTTATCTGTCCCGGGAACGGGCGGACGCGAACTCAGAATTTTGGTGGTATCAGTTTGTTAAGTTGGCAGCGGAAATTACATCAGGACCGTAGTTAGGAAATGTTTATCAGAGTAAAACCACCATATTTGATATCAATAATCAAATGGGTAAAACCCAAGTTTCTTATTACAACATGTTTATAGGGATAAACCATATTTTATTGAATTTAAAACATCGTCTTTTAGGTAACTTTTATAGCCACATTTTTCCCAAGCCTTCAGTGCTCTCCAGCTGGCTTTTTACTAATTGGCTGTCACATTGTGTTACCTGAAACGCGTTTTAAAAACATTTGTCAGTGGGAAATACTGGTGAGTGAATCCCAGTTTAATCAAGAAACATTTTATCAATTAACACGGTATTGAGTGCGATCACATTGTTTATTTCTACACAATTACTCATTCAGTACTGTCAATCCTGACTGGTGGGTCATATTACACATTGGCTAACTCGTCGTCCAATGGTAACGTGTTGTCATCCCGACTTACTACTCATAGTGTAGTAAATTTTGTATACAAAACCCCAACATACCGGCAGTAATTGAAGAACTACAAAGACTCAATCACCGCTTAATTTCATTGTAAAATATTTAAGGTTTTGTAAAATATTACAAAAAGTTTAACAAAAATAGATAAACTCACTTTGCTATCTTAGACTACGCGTAAGGGTTTCCTGGGATTAATCTATAATTTACACAAATGTACATAGGTTAGTATAATAACCCTTTGATAATATTAAAGATACCTTCCCTGAGACGGTATTCCAACAACTACGTCGGGCAGAACCACGACAGTTGTTACGGAACCCTAAATCAATCGGGCAGCGTATCTAATACGAAACTGGGGTTATAATACTTACAACAGAGCAGAACCTCGCTAATTAGGGGGTATTATACTCGGAATTATGCCTACTATTGAGAGAATTCGAGATACCGAAAAGAAAATGAACGAGTTGAAATGAAATCCGATGGCTGCTACTTATAGTGCTGATTTCTGTGTTTCTCGCGGCCCGCGTAAAACAAAGACAGGGCTTACGCGGCCCGCGTAGTAGCCCGGGTAGGGTTTAGGTGATCCGGGTCATCACCGGGCTGCGCCACCTTTTTGATCTCACGCGGCCCGCGTAAGTGTTAAGGTTAGCTTACGCGGCCCGCCTAAACTTAAAAATCAACGAATTCAGATTTTAACCTTGATACCGCCCGCCCGCGTAAGGTTGGGGTGGGGTCTACGCGGCCCGCCTCAACTTAATAAACAGATTTTTAATTTATTTTTAATGCTATATTGTATTTCGGGCTCGGTTTTCACATACGGGGGTGTATTTAAAGACATATTGGGATATTTAAAATATTTTGGGGTGTCGGAAAATATTCGAGGGTGTCGGTTTTATTGAGGATTGTTACAGATATCAAGGCTATCAAGGCCCATTTATTGAACACCACTGGCACTGCTCCTCCCTCTATCATCTTTGTGGATAATCCACCACCAGCTGATGCCAAAAAGGGGGAGAAATTGAAGTAGTTGAAGAAAAAGGGTTATGAAGATAGTCTTTACATTGCACCTGACAATTCAAGTATGCTTGCAGACATCCCTAAGCCAGATGGGTCTAAAAAAGTTGATGGACCACAAATGACATTACTTATGCAAATGCAAGGGTAAAAGGGGATATGGAGGCAAAGGATAAAGCAAGGTTTGAACAGGAGAAAAGAGTTTTTATGGAAATGAATGAGCAGGGTACTTCTGAGCCAAAGGATGTAGAAAGTACTGAGCAGAAAAGAAAGCAGCCCACTAGAAAAGTGAGGCAACCCAAAACCACACCATCCAAATCCACAAAACATACTCCCAAACCTCCTAAAAAATCCTCACATAAAACCTCCAAACCAACAGCTGTTGTAGCTCCTGTTGTATCAACAACTGTTGGTACTTCAGTGGTTTCAGCAGTTGTTAAACCAACAACCACCACTTCAATACACACCACAACTACTTCTCCCACTTCAACCACTGCCTCACCAAAAATCACTTCTCCATCAAAAACAACTTCATTACCACCAACACCTCCTGCCAAAAAGCAGAAGACATCAGGTGACATATCACTTGTTGTAATGACAACAGTGGTTGAAACCAGTTGTTTCAACAGCTGTTAGTCAGCCACCTTCCACTACAATAACCATCGCTCAAATCACCACCACTGAACCAACCAAAACACCACCAACCTCTCCTAAACCAAAAAGGAGAAGGGTAATTTTGGAAGATGATGATTCTCCATCACCACCACCAACATCTTCATAACCTTTGTCAATTGTTACTATTTCAAACCCTGTTCCACTCTCTTTAGCACAAGTCTTTAACCCAAACACTACCATTGTATCTGCAGCTGTCCAGTACCCTTTAGAGCTTGCAGCTGTTAGAGAAGAGATCAAATCTTTCTATTCAGAAGATGATCCAGATAAAAGGAGCTTGCCATCTGTTCAAGGATATCCAAGACCTAAAAACATTGAAGAATATTTGAAGTTGAAAGGATAACAAGCAGAGGATATCTCCAAAAGAAACCCAAAGGGTAAATCTGACAAGGAAATCCAAAGATACTATCAATTCCTGCTTACACAAGTCAGTACTTTGGAAAGGTTTTCAAAGAATCTCTGTCAGCAACTTTCAGAAAGAGATGATGAAACCTTAAGAAAAGATTACATTGAGCGCATCATGGACTTCAAAAGGTACAAGGGTGACAAAGCTCAATATAAAGAATGGACAGTGGGTGACCTCAAAGAGGAGTTGGAAAGAATTGAAAAGATGAACAAAGAAAAAGTTAAACATACTCCTCCTGTTTGGGCAAGTTACAAGAAAAATGTGCCTGATAAAGTATTAAAGTTGAAGAGAATGAAAGAGGAACTTATCACTGCTAATTTTGGGTCAAGAAATCAAGTGACAAGGTGGAAAGAAGAAAAGGTGATTGCATCTTATCAAAGGCTGGAAGAACTAAGGAAGAAAAATCCTAATATTCCACAAAAGCCTGATTATCCTGAAGCAGTGGTTTCAGCTGAGCCACAAAAGCAACAAATCAGGAGATCCACTGCTACACCTGCTGCCATCCTTTACCAAAGAAGAAAACAAAAGCAGATGGATAAAGTAACAGCAGCAGACAAAGAAGCAGAGGATTACCTTGTGAAAGAAGGGGTTAAGCGGATGATTGAAGAAAGACTTGAATCTGCACGAACTGCAAACACTGCTCAACCTGTCATTACCAGGCCACCATCTCCAAACTCATCATCAATAAAACCTCTCCTAAGAAACCCAGCGGACTCAAAAGTACTAAAGTGGAAATCTGACAAACAGACCCACGTACTGACTCTGATCAAGTCCAGTGGTGATGTGAAGAAAATATCAAGGGAACAAGCATTGGGCCTGGGTGTTGAAGATCTACAAGATCTCCTTGATCTTACACTGTGGAGGGATGAGGATGACATAGATTCTTTGAATTACAATTCAAAGGGCAAGTCAGGGAACTTTTGATGAGGCAATAAAGATCCTAAATAATGAAGAGTTTTGGCATCATCTGTTCCAGGGGGAGATTGTTGGGATTGAACCCTACCAAAGGAACAGTTGATTAAAGCCAAAACTGGATCAGAGCAGTGGATCCAGCATAAGCACTGCTGTATACAAGTCTCTCCCCTTGAAAGTGATTCTAACAACTGATGGCCTGTATCCACTGACCATATACAACTGCTGATCTACAAACAACTGATCAAGTTAAAGACTGATGAAGACTAAAGCCCTGATGATCAATCTACTGTTATGGGTCAAGCACTGCTGAAGAAAACAAAGTACTGCTGGAGTCACAACTGTGGAAGGAGAAAGCAGTAGTTTAGTCTATTTGTTTGTAATGTATTGTAATCAGTAGTTAGCTAGACAATGCTTGTATTAGATCAGTAGTTTCAGGTTGTTAGGAGGTTAGATGTCACTTGCATGGTGACGTCAGCCAAGATGCTTCAGTGGTTTGCTCGTGCCTATAAATAGAACAGTACCATGAACTGTTCTATTGGCTCTTTCACCACTTGTCTTCTTGTACGAACAATCACTGAGAGCTCAGGCTGAGGGGGAGTTTGTGATACATGCATGCATTGTAATTGGTGTTTGAAATAAATTCAATCATTCGGTTCTATGTTAAAATGTGTGTTGAAAGCATTTCTCCTATTTGATTGTGTGTGAAAGTTTGTTTCCATAATTAGTTTCCGCTGCAATTACTTGTTCATTTTCATCATTATCAAACGTAAAACACAATCAATTGAAACTCAAATCCTAACAGAGATAGTGGTATCGGTGTTTATCATTATTTGGCAGCGGAATTTACATCAGGACCATAGTTAGAAAATATTTTATCAGAGTAAAACACCACCTTTTATATTAATAAACATAATGGGATAAAACCCAAGTTTTCGTTACAACCATGTTTATAGGGTTAAACTCTAATTTATTGAATAAAACATCTTTCTTTATTTAGGTAACTTTTATAGCCACATTTTTTCCAAGCCTTCAGTGCTCTCCAGCTGGCTTCTATGTTTGGCTTTCACATTTTGTTACCTGAAACGCGTTTAAAAACATTTTGTCAGTGGGAAATACTGGTGAGTGAATCCCAATTTAATCAAGACATGTTTTATCCTTGTACAGTATTGAGGGCAATCAGCAATTACATTTGTTTATTATTCTACCTTAATTACCACCCACGATACTGTCAACCCGACTTGTGGTCATGTTACTACTCACAATGTAGTAACAAATTTTGTATACAAAACCCCAACATACCAACGATAATTGTAGAATTACAAATACTCAATCACTATTAAATTATGATGTAAAGCATTGAGGTTTTGTAAAAATAGTTTGCAAAAAGGTTTACAAAAAGGAGATTACTCACATTGCTAGTTTAGACTTTTCCTAGTGTTTTCCTGGTTATAATCTAATAATTTAAACAATGCACACACGTTAGTATAATAACCCAATATTTACATTAGTTATACCCTCCCCGAGACAGAACTCCAACGACTACGTCGGGCAGAACCCCGACAGCCGTTACGGAGCACTTGATCAATCGGGCAGCGTATCTAATACATAACCGGGGGTTATAATACTTACAACGAGGCAGAACTTCGTTAATTAAGGGGGTATAATACTCGAGTGTAGCTTTTACTATTCAGAATTTGAGAGAGAACGTAAAGTTTTGAACGATTTCAACTGACAGGCGTTGCCATCTATTTATTGGGCTTGATTCGAACTTCCTCGCGGCCCGTATAAGCTAAGGAGAAGGCCTTCGCGGCCCGCGACGTAGAGGTAGTAGGACCTAGCTTGGTCGACTCAGCTTACTAGCTCCAACACGTTGCTGACACGTGGCAGCTCAGGGTGTCGCCCTGACCTTGAGCTGTCACGGCCCGCGTAAGACGAAGAGATGGTCTTCGCGGCCTGCCAGAAAACAATAAAAATTGTTTTTATTTTATTTTTATAAAATTAAAGGTATTCGTGACCAGTTTTCGTATACGGGGTGTATTTTAGGACGTATAGAGACGTTCTAAATATTTTAGGAGTGTCAGTAAATATTTTTGGAGGGTTGTTATAAAAGCAGAAGCAACCGTAGCAAGAACAGTAGTGGTAGCAGTAGCACTAGCAATCTAGCAGTAGCAGTAGAAAGGTGCTCGTGCGATGCAACGGGAATCGCAGACACTATTAGAGTGTGCATGGTTCAATTATTATCCTTAACTGAAGTCATTTATGAGTCTATTTTGCTAGCCAATTGGTTTTCGGTTAAACAGTTCAGTTTATTTAGTTAGACTGACGGTTTTTTGGTTCGGTTCGTTTAACTTCGGTTAATAACCAAAATTGGACTAAAACTTTTACTTAGAAATACATGATATTATTGTATAACTACATGAAACGGATGTATAAAATATGAAATACATGAACTGAATGTATAAAAGCTACCAATATATGAAAATATGAATGGTCTGGGTATATTTTGTTAAAAGGATACAAAAACCTTATAACTAGTTTGTGGTTAATTAAATTTTTTGTTGATTCAGGTTCGATTTCATATTTTTCGGTTCGGCTTCGATTAACGATTCATTTATTGATCATCCATAACACTAATATTCACGTAACATATCAAATTTTTTATTTAAAAAAACTATAACAATACTATATTCAAATTAAAGATAATAAAATGTTCATTTTTATTATGTAATTTTTCTAAAATAAAATATTGATGTACGAAAAAGTTATGAATTTAAAAAACATAACAGCAGTTTGTTTTATATAGGGAGGTTAAAGTGTAACTATTAAATAATTAAGCAGAATTTGGTTAAAGATGAGGGATTAAAGTTTAATTAAGATAAGGTGATTAAAGTGTAATTAGTTTTGAAAGACTAATTTAGTATTTATTTTAGGGTTGTACATTATGCATTAAACTAAAAAAATTAATTTTTTAGTATTATAAAATGACATTTCCAAATACATTATAATATAGTATAAATTTAGGTTAATGGATCATGGATTTATCATTTTTATTTAAGCCTAATAAGCTCCGTGGTTTTAATTTTTTATATAGAAGCCCTATAAAGTTTTAAGGTTTTATTTAGAGTACTCAAGAAATTTTTTCGGTTCATATTTTAAAAAATAAATATAAAACTTAGGGCCCGAGAAAAACGGACCTCGGCTTGGAATGCGGCTTGTCCACCCTGGACCCGGCCCTACCAGTCACATAGAATCAGATTTACAAAAATACCATCCAAGCAACGCCTCAATGAGTTTATTCCAACTCCATGGACACAACTCTTAGAAATGTTTTTACTTGTAAACCCAAAGCCTCGTGCAGTTTAGAACTCAATTGAGTCACAAAGAATAATGTTTTTAGAAATACATATATGTTGTTTTGTAACTTCTTTTCGTTTCTTTTATAATCATAAATAAATAAGAAAAATCTTCTAAAAGTAGAATTACATTACAATGATTAGAGATTTATTGCAAAAAGTAAATGGGCCAAGGGAAATCCGAGATCTTAAAATATAAATCTTTTGAAAGTGCGACAGGTGGGTCTTGAAAAGATTGACCGTGACTGGCATTTACAGTTGGATAAATGTATGCAATATTGTTGTTATTAGCGAGACTCGTAAATAAAGGATCATGTATTAGGGAGATGCGTAAATAATAAACGATCATGTTATTCATACACGCATGTATTTGATTCATACATTATTTTTTATTCTATTTCTTTCTATACATAGAGAGAGGAGATTTTTTAGAATTTTTTTTTATTTTTTAGAATTTTTTGATTTTTTTAGAATTTTTATGATTTTTTTTATATTTTAGAATTTTTTTGATTTTTTAGAATTTTTATGATTTTTTAGATTTTTTTATTTTTTAGATTTTTCAGAATTTTTATGATTTTTTAGAATTTTTTTGATTTTTTAGATTTTTTTTTTAGAATTTTTCTGATTTTTAGAATTTTTTATTTTTATGATTTTTTTTTATTTTTTAGAATTTTTTGGATTTTTTAGAATTTTAATATTTTTTTTTCATTTTTTAGAATTGAATCAAAATGACAACTGAAAATATTTAAAATGAAAAAAAATCCCGAAAATACCCCTGGTTAAAATTTGGGTTTTTTAAATGGAGTTAGGGTATGTGATCAAAATGGCAACAAAAGAGAAAAGTCAGGGACACAGAGACGAAAAAAAAACTATTTGGATTAAAATGACAAATTTGAACAAATCTTAGGGACTAAAATGACAATTAACTCCAACGCTGATTTATATTCATTTGTTTATATATTCGTTAAAACTTTTTAGGTCAAGTACGATTTAGTATAGTTTTACGAACTTTAAATATCACTCATTATAATTTAGTATAGTTTTATTTTTAAATCCATCTGACATGTGTTTGATGTTTACTTTTAATTGGTCTTCATATGGCTATGTTTGTCCATCGAGGTCCAATTTTGTTTGTACCTTTGTGTTCTTTTAAGCGCAATGACCCCGTTCATTTATACTACTAATAAATGTACCTGAACACGTCCTTTTTTAATGAACGAACGCAAACAAGAAAATCATGTTTATTTAAATGTTTGTGTTTGATCGATTGTATGGTTAAAACTAAATTAATGAACACGGAAATGCGCCATTCGTGTTCCTTTAGTTTGTTCACAGTTAGTAATATATCTGGTGATTTATTAACAATTTAAACAACCAATGACTTTATTTAAAAAAAAACTAAAAACAAAACAAAACAAAACTTTCCTAGCAACAAAGGAAATGGGCGCCAATGAGCTTGCAGCCCAGTGGTGGAGAGACTGGCCTCCTCTTCATGAGGTCTCCGGTTCGATCCCCACAGGCTGCAGGGGAGGCACCAGGGTTTTACCCATGATGCCCGGGTTCGATCCCCACTTGAGGCGGTTTATTCCCCTCTGTGGCGGCTCTCAACCCGTCAAGTCCTACGATGGGCGAGGCACCTGTGGGGTTTTTCCTTTGGACGCCGGTCACACTCTGATGCCAGCTGGGGCACGGTTAAGACACTCACGTCTGGCCGGAGTGGGGCGACGGGCCTCCCCAATGAGGGGGGGTGTGGGGTGTCTCGCACCCAAAAAATTGTGACACCTTGCCGTTCAAAAAAAAACAAAGGAAATGGGCATTCGGGAAGCGACTAAGTCTGTCATTGTCTGATTTTTAGTTGTATGATGTCACACTTGAAACTATGTATCTACTTTAGTAACTTTTAATTTATAACTAATATTTTTATATATGTTTTTGTTCTTAGCTCAAAATAGAGGACCGGGATGTAAAAAGACATGGGAATAGAATAGTGAAGAATAACAGTTTCTCCAAAATCTAAATATGAACTCTTTTAAAAAATCTTGAAAGATTAAACGAGATAACAAGTTAGGGTGTTCGGAGCGGTAGTCGGCAAAGTGTGTTATCATACAAAACGTATGAAATCATCACTAGTTCTTTAGCGGTGGCTACGTGTATTTAAGTTCCACTTATGGGGATGAGTTTTCCTCTCCAGATCTCAAGTTCGAGTTTGGGTGATAAGGATTTCTCATTGAGTGGTTTAAATTGGGGATCTATTGTACGAGAGAGCTCTCTAGCGCGAACCCGGTTAAGACAACGTATGCTAGATCTTCCGACATACGCGAATAATTCAAACCTTAAAAAAAAAAAAAACATACGAGTGAAGGTTTTTTCTGGAAAAAATACGGTGATATTTTCGTAATTATTTACTCGTAGGGTAATTATCAAAATTACCCTACAAGATCATTTGTAAAGTAATTATGATATGCTACAAAATTACCCTATAAGATCAAATTAATCTACAAGATCAAAATCACCTTACAAGGTCATTTGTAGAGTAATTATGACACTCTACAAAATTACCCTATAAGATCATGTGTATAATAACTATGAAATTTTACAAAATTATCACATAAGATCAAAATAACCTACAAGATCGTTTGTAGAGTAATAATTATACTCTACAAAATTACCTACAAGATGATTTTACAAAATTATCCAACAAAATAAAAAATTACCCTACAAGATCATTTTGATAATTATTCTACGAGTTTTAATTACGAAGATGCCAGCACGTTATTTCAGCAAAACATTCAATTCGTACGTTTTGTACGATAATACTCTTTGTATTTGATCTTTTGTCAATATTTATTATGGGTCGAAAGCATAGGTGTTTCGTACCGACAATGCAATTTAATACCATATATTTAATTTCTTTGTTATGTATGGTATAACTGGTTGGACACGTGTCCTAACTTTGTATGCTAAGATATTTTTTGTTTCTCTTATTTCACTCATTCATGTTCTATTTTTTGCATATAGAATTTCAATATATCATTTTATAATTTCAAAATCTTCATTACTAACTACTTAATTTTTTTATTTAACCCCTGTAATAGAGTGTGTGTATATATTATTTTGTAGAAATAGCAAAATGTTCAGATGGTTGATACGTGAAAGTCGAATTAACTTGTGTGTGAGCTCTCGCTTCTTAGAGGGACTTTGAGCGTGAGATAGCTTTGAGGCAAAGCTTGCTTTACACCCCATAGTTGGACTTATAGTTGACCCATTTTGCACGTTAACTTGGAAAGGTTAAATAGAGGTTACTAGAGGTCAGAAAGCTCGTTTATTGGTAAAGAACAACATGGTATCACATGTGAGTCTCTAGACCCTCTTTTTATTACTGTTTTGGGGTGATGTGTATAGTTACTATAATTTTCATGGTAAAGTATTGTGTTTTCAAACATGATACATTATGCAAAGTTTTAAAGTGCTAAAGGATTAAAGTGATAAAAGTATTAACATGTTCAAAGCATGCATATCACATTGGTTAAAAGGTAGAGGAGACTTATTGTGTCTAAAGTTAATATTGGTGTCTAATTTAACACAGAAGTCTCAAACAACGTATAAAGTTAATGTTGTAGTCACACATTGTGTCGTAAGTTAACATTATGACCATTTGATAAAGGGGCAGTGCCTTTATGACTTGCCGGTGGTTGATAAAATGCGTAAAGCATACAGTGCATGTTATAGTTCATAATATAGTAGTTTATGATAAAGTGTGTTGTAATTTAATAGTGTATAGTTATGTGGTATACTATTGTGCCTTAATTGCTTGCGTGTTTAAAGTTGCTGAAATTTACAGTACCCTTAATTAAACTAAAACTGACTCTGCGTAATTGACGTTTAGTACACACATCAGGTTGATTAGACAGAATGATGGCTTACTTGTGGCGAAGGTTCCCACTGGCTAACAGACATCCCATAATGTTAAATGTTTTTTAGTTAAAGGCAATCACTAAAATTGTAATTGACTTGGTTGTCTATGTTTTAAACTTCCGGTGTTATTTTAATCATATTACATGATTTATGGAGTCTTTGGCGAAGAGTAAAGTTAACAGCTGAAAACCTCGGGTTTTGAGGCGTTTCATCATTCCATTCTTAACATCCAACATCTCATGCCACCTCATTTATTTTTATTTAATTGGTTGTCGAATGAGTGAGAAAAAAACCATAACCCCCCTCCCCCACCTCAGATGGTAAATATGAAATTGGAATATGGTAATGTAGCGTTAATGTAGATGAGAGATGATTGTGGGGTGGATGAGAAGAAACGTATCCATACTATGTGAAGAGCTACAACGCTCAAAAATGGATATCAAGGTATCAACACGTTAACCTAACTATCTTCACTGGTGGAGAGAGAGAGAGGAGGAGGAATAAGAGGAAACTCATTAAGGTAGATGTGAGTGATAGTAGAAGGAGAAGAACAATAATATTTGCGTAAGGATAAATTCTTAACTTATGTGCGGGAGTGAGGGGGAATAAAATGTAGTGGATGGTGAGACGGAGTAAGAAGGAAATACCCAATGTGCATAGTCTTAGGCGTATAAGTATTCACACTCTGCGTCCTTAAGTTACGTGAGGGAGTGAGGATAGGGAGTGAGGAGGAGTGAAATGAAATGAAATGTAGTAGATGGTGAGATGGAGGAAGAAGGACATGCCCAATGTGAGTAGTCTTAGGCGTATAAGTATTCATACTCTGCATCCAGCGTTTATAGTCAAGTTTGATCCATTACAACAATCTCAGGTAAACCTGAACATGATCATTGTCGCAACCCCCGAGCCCACCGCAGGAGCGGGAGCCGTGAGCAACAGCCGGTGGTATCGGTGTTTATTAATTTGGCACCGGAAATGAGACATCAGGATCGTAGTTAGGAAATAAATTTCAGAGTTTCAAAACACCAAACTTTTACAATAAATAAATGGGATAAAACCCATGTTTCATTCATAACATCTTTATAGGGGTAAACCCTTAATTATTGAAAACATATACTTCTTTTATTTACGTAACTTTTATAGCCACTTTCTTTAAGCCTTCAATGCTCCATAGTTGGCTTCTAATAGCTCTCACATCAAGTTACCTGAAACGCGTTTCAAAAACATTTTATCAGCATGAAATACTGGCGAGTGCATCCCAGTTTAATCAAATAAGCTTTTATAACTTTACAGTGTTAAGAGTGATTACAATGTTTATATCTACCCAATTACTCGTTTAGTACTTGTCACTCGACGTATCTGTGACTATGGTCATATCACACATTGGATACCCGTGCCCAATTGTGAAGGTTGTTAGTGCAGTATGTCTATCACCTCCGTCATCTCAAGACCGTAGCTGAAACAGTTTAATTCTAGCCTTATATTGTAACATCTAGTTAAGAAAGGAAAGGTGGCAATATTGTAATTAATGAGTTTTCTCATTAAAGCCTTGGCCTATAAATAGTAGCTTTAGGGTTAGAGTTAGAGACTTTTTGGAGACTTTTGCTACTTTTGCAACATTAGAGACTTTGAGCATTTGAAGATCTAGAGAGAGATTCTAGAGAGAGAAAGCTCGTGTACGTGATTCAGGTGCTTTGTACGATTTCAGATCTGATAAATAGAATCACGATTATATTACGACTCGTGTGTTTGGTCACGCACGTTCACGGATTCCGCATGTCGAACGTGTCATACGCAATCGTTTCGGAGTCAAAACCGGTCCTAACAAGTGGTATCAGTGCAGGAGCTCGATTGCACGGATCAAACGCACGAATTCACACAGAAATTCATCAGATTCAGATCGAAATTTCACTCAGATTTGTTAAAATTCTTCACTTTTTCATTTTGTCACGTTTTTATCTGAAAATCACCAAATTAAACAACTTTCCACGGTTAAAAATTACTAATTTTTGGATATGTCGTGCGAAACTATCTGATCTACAAGCCTACAAATTTTCAGATCTTAACTCTAAGTAATTTGGGAGAAATCTTGAATTTTTGGTTCGAAAGAGTTGGAATATGTTTGCTATTGATGTTGAAGTTCATATGGATGCCAACCAATCGGCTAGCTAACCGATCGGCTAGCTAACCGTTCCAAAACACATCATTGCAAATTCATTAAATCGTTGACTTTGACTTGCCAGCCGATCGGCTAGCATCCCAGCCGAACGGTCAGCACACCGTATCATTACATCACTCATTCATTAAAAGACTTTGACTTTGTTTGACTTAACCGATCGGACAGCAAGCCGATCGGCTAGCATCTCTGACCGATCGAACAGCATCTTCACTTTATAATTCATTTGTTGACTTGTTGACTGTCAGCCGAACGGACAGCTATCCGAACGGCTAGCATCCCACGTAGTCAAAAGCATTTAATCGATTGTGTCAATCAACATTTCTCAGTATTCAGGTGATTAAAAAGGTACTTGTAAATCGAGAAGATCACATCATGGCTGAAGAATTTTTCAACACTTTCTACAACGCGTTTACCTCGGATACAGTGGAAGCTTCAGATGTTACACCTAAAGCGATAACTAAAACGATCAAAGACAACATCAAACATGACAACTTTTATGGAACCTATTCAAAACCTCCGAAGCTGGATAACATTGAAGATTATGTATGGTGGAAGGAGAGATTTGTCAATTGGACAAAGGCATATGCACATGAGAGTTGGTTTTGTTTGAAGTTTGGATATGCTAACCCAACAAATGACAAAAGAGAAGAAATTCTGATTAAAGATTTTTCAGAAGAAGACAAAAAGAAATTTTCATATGAACAGAAGATGATTGCTTTGATTCAGCAATCAGTTCGAGATGACATTTTTTCATTGTTAATACATGATGGGTCATCGCAGTCTGTGTGGAAAGCTTTAAAGGCAAAAGCTAAGGGGGGTAAACAAATTCAGAAAAACAAAATCGCGTTATTGAAAAAAGAATTTGATTTGCTTGACAGTTTAAAAGGAGAGACAGTGAGGCAAATGGTTGAGAGATTTTGCCATTTAAAAATTGAACTTGAAAGGTTTAAAATTGTGAAAACTAGAGAAGAAATTGATGAAAAAGTAATCGAAGCGTTACCACGAGCTGATCAGTGGCAAACGTTTGTTTTTATCTTGAAAAATGATGATAAATTTGATACAATTTCTCTTGATGCATTGTTAGAAAAGATTGAGAGTCATGATCTGGAGCTACAAAAGCAAAACAAGATGAGTGGTTCATCACATCATCAGAATGTTGGTCTATACTACAAAGGCAATGTACCTTCGGAGAAAGTTGCTAGTTCACCAAAGACAGTATTCAGTGGTGAAAAGAAACAACTTCATCAAGTTATCATTCTGGATATCATTCATCTTCAAAATCAAGTTCTGATGAAACTGAGGAAATTCTGTGCAACATTGCTCTCAAACTGAAAAACTCTCCGTCGATGAGCATCAATGCAGCTAAACAACAAATGAGTTTTCTAGCATCTGTTCTGGAATCGTATGAAGGTCTTGTAGCTGGTAAAATTGGAAACTCAGAATTAACCAAAGAAGACTATGACCAGATTGATCCAGAAGAAATGAAGCTCATAGACATTCGTTGGTGTTTGGCAAGTTGCATTCGCAGAGCTCAAAGATATATGGAGATTACATGGAAGCAATCATTGGGCGGTCCGTCAACGAAGCTTGGATTTGATAAGTCCAAGGTGACCTACTTCAAATGTAAGCAGAAAGGTCATTTCAAACGAGAATGCACTAATTCTGAAGCCGGAGGAAATGAACGTCCTTTCAATGATGATTATTATCGAAAGGCGATCTACCACCGAAGTAAAGAAGAGCCGAAAATGATCGAAGATAAACCCAGAGATAAGTCCAGAGCTTATGCAGTAATTCATGACGATGAAGGTTTTAACTGGAGTCAGATTCTTCCAGAAGAAGATTGTCCTGTAACAGCTCATGGCAGAAAAGCATCAAAAGCCCAGCATCATGTTCTTGTTGCTGAAATTCGTGAAGAAATCAAAGTAAAAGACACATTTGAGATAAAAGAGAAAACTCGAGAAGAGATTTTAAAAGAGAAAACTGAGAGAGAAAGATTCATTGTGGGGTGCAGAATGGAGAAAATGCAGGAAGAATATGAGAATGTTGTTGCGAACAAAAGATGGGATAAGAAACAAGAATGTTATGTCAACAAACAAGGAGAACCGGTTGTTCCAAGAAGTGACATAGTTAATGATGATGTTCTCCTTGTTATTCCTCGATCCGACGAATATTACTCAAATGTTGCAAAAGACAAAACATATGTAAAAAGGGTGGATAAAATCATTAGAGATGCTATGACAACAAAGCTGAGGAAGAGGAATGAAGAACGAATGAAGAAGAATGTTGAAGAGATGGTAAACAATCTGAAGAAAGCTGCTGAAGAGGTTAAAGCAGAAGCAGTTAAAGAAGAAGATGTGAAGATTGTTGAAGAAGTGAAAGAAGAAGTGGTGGTGAATGTAGAAGTTGTGAAAGAAGCTGTTACTGAAGAACAGCAGGCAGAAGATAAGAAGAAAAATGAAAGTTTTGTTGAAGTGAAGGATGAGAATTTGAAGGTTGCTGGTAATACTGATGATGTTGGTGTTGATATTGAAGCTGTTGATGAGAAGCAGCAGAAAGAAGCTGATCAGAAAGAAACTGAAGCAAACACCGAAGTGCCAATCACTGAGGTAAATTGTGATTCTGAAACTCATATCAAAATCGTTGAACAGTGCAAGAAATGCATGAAAACGTGCAGTGCTTGTACTGAAAAAGACGAAAGGATCAGAACAAGAGATCTTGATTTCACAAAACTTGAAGAAGTTTTCAAAAACAAATACAAAGAAATGTTTGAAAATGAAAAAGTTTTGAAAGATAATGATGAAAAACTTTTGGAAAAATGTAAAAAGTTAGAAAAAGAAAATGAAGTTTTGAAAGAAAATGTTTCTAAAATGACAGAAGAATGTTTTCAAAAAGAAAATATTTGCCAAGAAATGAAAAAGGAGTATGATTCAATAAAATTGGCTTATCACATTACAAAAGAATCATATGAAAAAGTAAAAAGTGAAATGAAACTTGTTCAATCAAGATTGAAATATTGTTCTGAAACAACTAATGAGTATAAACGAATGTATGAAATAAAACAACAAATGGTAAATTCTTATATTGAAGATGTTGCTAAGCTAAAACGTCAGATTGCTGATTTAGAACAGGATATTAACAAGTTAAAAAGTTATCATGCGTCGTCATATGTGCTTGAAAGAATTTTCAATATAAAACCGGAGGATGGTGAGTCTGAGCAAAATAAGAAAGGCATTGGCTCAGAGTTTCATCAAGTTCCACCACCGGAAAAGTTTGCATTTTATGATGAGGAAAAGGTCGAAAAAGCTTTCAACATGGTAGATCAATTGCCAGACAACATTGACGTAACCTATTTCAAATCTGATGATTCTAGTGATTCAGAGGTGGTAGGTAAGGTCGTTGAAAGTGTGTTGAAAGAAGAGTCGGTTGATACAGGTAAATCTGAATCACAGGATGAAAATGAAGGAAATTTTCATGATGGATATCTGAAAAACACAAAATCCGAAAAAAAATTTGAATGATGATTCAAAAGGATTGGTTTATACCATGATTGGATCGGACAAATTATTCTTAGATGTTGTATTCCCGATTCAGAATGTGATTTCAGAAAAGGTTGATAAAGTTTTCAAAATGGTTGAAATTGAAAAATCTGAGATTCCAAAGCTTGCTGGTAAAGGTCACAAATCTTTTTATAACAAACCTGGTTTCAAGAAGAAAAACATGAAGGCTGGGTTGGGTTATAAGAAGAAACAAAGTTAGAAAACAAATGAAAGTCCAAATTATCAGACAAAGATTAATTTTGTTCAAGGAAAAAGTTTTGAAGAAGAGGAAAAACTCAAATTTAGACAACAGTCTAATGAAGAGTTCTGTGCTCAAAAGAAAAGACAACAACAACAGGTCAAGGATGTGTCCAAGAGAACATGTTTCAAATGTGATCAAATAGGACATCTTGCACGCAAGTGTCCAAATCTGAAACCTGTTGATGTTGAGACGAAAAAGAAGTCTGTTTATGTTGAAAAACAGAAATCTGAAGTTGTGACTCAGAAGTCAACCAAGTTTGATTCTAAGCAAACTTGGAAGCCGAAAATGTCAAAGGCTGACTCACAACAAACATGGAAACCAGTGACGTCTAGACTTAGAACAACACAAAGTTGGAAAACAACTATTGATGCAACAAAACCAAACCAGTTTTGAAAACCAAAAACTGTTGTTCAAAATCAAAATGTTCAAAAAAAGTCACATTTTTACAAACGAGGTACTCCTAAAGGTCAAACATGGAATGTTAAGAAACAAATGATTTCTGTAAAAGATGAGAAAATTGAAGTTAAAGATGAAAAAGTCTTTGTTCAGAATGACAAAGATTTTCCGAAATTAAATGATGCATATTGTGTTGAAATGCCTAAGGTCCAACAGACCTGGGCTAAATTATTTAAGTGATTGAGTAAGTGTAAATGTGCAGGTGCTCAAGAAAATTGAAGACTGTGAGATGGAAATCGGAGCAGCCTGGCACAAGAAGAAGAGGTTGCTGAACCCTGTGTTGGTTGAAACAGGGAGTTTGTTTGTTTTCTGTACATAAATAAACAATATTTTTAAAACCCTAAAAATTAAAAATTTTGAAAAACCAAAAATATGTTTTGATTTTGTCAAAAAATATTCAAAAATACAAAAATATATGTTGATTGAATACACCGAAACCCTCACGGCTGAACAAACATGATTAATTTCACAAGATTGAAAAAACGGTTTTCAAACTGTCGAAAATCAATGGGTTGTAAATCATGGGGGTACGTTATATTTCTGCAAAACAGAGCATGAGATGCAGAAAATGGATGGCGAGACAAAGCTATCACTATCAGGTTGTCAAATTTTCTTTAAATGGGTTTGCATTTTAGGGGGAGTAATATTGTCAGAAAATCCAAAAACATTAGAAAATTTGAAAAAGCAAAAAACATGATAAAATTCAAAAATTGAGTTTTTGTGTAAAAAGAGGAAATGATAGTACATCAGTAGACAGTTACAGTATGCTAAAGAAATGTAATGATTAAATAGTGTTAAACAGTCTCACTGATGATATGCCGATAGGTTTTTATACATTTATTAAACTTTTCGGGATATAAACATAAATTCAAACTTGATTATTTCGTGGGGAACACTACTTGGATATATAGGTAACCCCTGAAATCTCGTTTGAAGGACCCCTCTTTCTGAGATACTAGGTCTTTATACTTAGTGATATCTGGGGTATTATCCCGGGACTTCTGATTTTGCGGAAGCAATGGCCTAGTCCCCGTATAATACTTTCTGCATTGCTTGAAATATAGCGCAGCCCTCAGCAAAAATGATGAAACAATAAAATTGATAATCATTGCTGTTGAAGAAAAGATCCTCAAAAGGGGACACACCAAAAGTCGAAGCCGTCATCTCTCTGCTGAACGGAAGTTCTGACCTGAGCTCTCACGGTTCTTCGCAATTTAACCCCTAACAGATATCATCTAGGTATACTCACCTGTAAGACTGAATATTGGGATCTGGATACGGGAGTATATTCAAGAGGTGGGACACATGAATGAGTTTAAGTTCTTAATACTCCTAATTCGTATCCTGAATTAGTTGAAATTTGTGTGAAAATTTAAGTGGACAAGTAGATCGACAATCTAAGTGAATTGTTTAATTCTTAATGTGTAACTAAGCTCAACGGTACTTGTGACTTGTCAAAAACTGATATGATCCTCTGATGCATACTCAAACAAAGATATTGTCTGGAAATATGTTTGTACATATTTTTTACTGCTTTATATTTTCAGAAAAATACAAAAAGATTTTTGATTCTGCTTTATTTTCGACAACCGATGTTTGAGAGCTGAGTTTCAAAATCTAAGTATGCTGATTGTGTTTCTGAAAATAAAACAAGTTCATTAATTTGAAACTTGAATTAAAAAATCAAAAATCAAAAACAGTTTGTGATATCTCCAAGGTCATTAGTTTGGACTTGGATGATTAACTGTGAGGGATTTTGGATACTTAACACTGCCAAATCTGTAAAGATTGTTGATAAGAAGAGTGATTTAGAAAGTTGAATAGAGCCAGATTACGATGTCTGGAAAATTGAAGATTCAAAACATTTTCACTTATAAATGTTTGAGGATTGTAGATACTATACCAGACTACGATCCCGATAGCCGAGTCTAAGGGGGAGTCTGAAGACGAGTTCAACGCAAAGGGAAGCGTGCATTCAAGGACCCAGGAACTATTCTGGAGGAGCTTGTAACCGAAAATCCAGGTGTCGATCCCAAAAGCACGGAAGCTTGACGAAAGGGGGTGCCTGAAGAGTCTACCGAAAGGAAGAAGCTGAAGACAGATCCACGGGGATTCTGTTCAAGCAAGAGGGAGTCTATGTTGCTGAAGACGTGTTAAAGCTTCAAGAAGACTCAGAAAGAGAGAAAAAGTCAAGATGCTACGAGTTTGACTCAATGATTGAGATTGACTGCGGCAATATCCAAGGGGGAGTCTGTTAGTGCAGTATGTCTATCGCCTCCGTCATCTCAAGACCGTAGCTGAAACATTTTAAATCTAGCCTTATATTGTAATATCTAGAGTAAAAGGCAAGGTGGCAATATTGTAAATAAGAGGAAAGCTCTTATAAGCCTTGGCCTATAAATAGATGTGTCAGGGTTAGAGTTTAGAACTTTTTGCTACTTTTTTCATTTGGAGCTTTGGAGAGCTAGGATCTAGAGAGAGAAAGCCTAGAGAGAGAAAGTTCCGTGTACGTGATTCAGGGGCTGTACGATTTCAGATCTGTTAATAGAATCACGGTTATTATTACGTCACATGTGTTCTGTCACGCACGTTCGCGGATTCCGCACATTGAACGTGTCGATACGCAATCGTTTCGGAGTCAAAACCGGTCCTAACAAAGGTTATCAAGTACTGTATACAAACCCCATAATACTTGCAGCAATTGGAGAATAGAAAAGACTTAATCACTGTAATTATAATTGATAAACATTTGTAAAAAATTTGAAACAATGGCTACAAACTGTGAGAAAAAGAGAATGACTCACATTGTAGACTTAGGTATTCTACGGGCTTCCTGGAAATATTTCTTGATTATTTTCCTGAGTTTCTATTAAATACATACAATGTACATGTGTTAGTAAAATAACCCAAGTCACTTTTAGCCATACAACACGAGACAGAACCCCAACGAATTTATTCAGGCAGAGCCTCGACATGCGTTAGTGGGTCCTAAATCAATCGGGTAGTGTAAAAAATTAGTAATCGGGGTTAAAATACTTACAACGGGGCAGAGCTTCGTGTTTTAAGGGTATAATATCGATTTATTTTCGCATTATTGGGTTAGAGAGAAAGAAAGAAATGAACGAAGATTGAAATGCTGACTGAGGCTCCTTTTATAGCTAAAAATGGAGTCCAGCGCGCCCCGCGACCCCCTCCCCTTGTTCCTGTCGCGCTCTACGAAGGCACCCTAGCTATGGCTAGGGTTTTCGAGTTGCACCGTAGCTCCGCCACACGTCGGGACACGTGGCACCAGGGGTAACCGGCAAGAAAAGGGGTGTCGCGCCCCGCGACCAACCCCCCTTGACTTGTCACGGCCTGCGTGTGGTCCAAAATAATTATTTTTTTGTTTTTAAATAAAATTAGGGTTATACGGTTTAGTTTACGTATACACGGGGTATATTAGGGCGTTTTTCGAGGGTTGTTATATACTCCCCACCTTGTTTTAAATCTCGTCCTCGAGATTCACTAGAATAGGTGTGGATATTTCCGTCGCATTTCTGACTCTAATTCCCATGTATATTCTGGCCCTCTCTTTGAATGTCATTTTACTTTGACCAGAACTAATCTCTTGTGCTTGAGATTCTTAATCTTTCTATCTTCATTCTGAATTGGTTTCTCTATGAACTTAAGATTTTCATTTACCTCTATGTCCTGAAGAGTTATTAGCAAAGATTCGTCTACTAAGCACTTCTTGAGGTTACATACATGAAATACATCATGTATTCCTGTCATTTCCTCTGGAAATTGTAGCTGATAAGCTACTGGTCCTATTCTTTTGATAATTTCAAAAGGTCCAACATACCTTGGGCTTAGCTTTCCTCTTTTAACGAATCTGACAACTCCTTTCCATGGAGAAACTTTTAATGATACTTTGTCTCAAATTTGAAATTCCAACGGTTTTCTTCTGTTATCTGCATAACTCTTTTGACGATATCGTGCTGTAATCAGTCTTTCCTTGACCTGAATAATTTTGTCAGTTGTTTCTTGCACAATCTCAGGACCTGAAAGTTGTTTTTCTCCAACCTCTGCCCAACAGACCGGGGTTCGGCATTTTCGTCCATAGAGTGCTTCAAATGGTGTAGCATTGATGCTGGTATGATAACTGTTGTTGTAAGAAAATTCTATTAAAGGTAAGTAATCGTCCCAATTTCCTCCAAAGTCAGTTACACAAGCTCTAAGCATGTCTTCCATTGTCTGAATTGTCCTTTCGCTTTGTCCGTCCGTTTGAGGATGATAAGTTGTGCTTAGATTTAATCTGGTTCCCATTGCTTTTTGGAAACTTGTCAAAAAATGAGAAGTAAAATGGCTATCTCTGTCAGACACAATAGATAAAAGAATTCCATGCAATGAAACTATTTCATTTACATATAACTTGGCTAACTGTTCCATACTGAAAGTTTCATTTATTGGTAAGAAATGAGCAGATTTGGTCAATATGTCTACAATCACCCAGATTGTATCATTACCTTTTCGTGTTTTGGGTAATTTGGTAACGAAGTCCATTGTTATCAATTCCCATTTCCAAATTGGCATTTCCAATTGCTGCAATAATCCTGAAGGTTTCTGGTGTTCGGCTTTAACTTGTGAGTAAGTTAAACACTTAGCAACATAATTTGCTATATCCTTTTTCATTCCTATCCACCAAAAATTCTTTCTTAAGTCTTGATACATCTTGTCACTACCAGGATGTATGGTATACTTAGACTTATGGGCTTCTTCTAGAATTCGGTTCCTTAGGTTTCCTTGAATGGGTATCTAGATCCTTTTCTTACGGAATCTCCAAATTCCATATGCTCCTTTTTATAATTCCTTAATCATTTCTTTTAAACCTTTAGCATCGTCCTTGATTGTTGTTTCCTGTATCTCTCTAATTTTCCCATTTAAATCTATCTGCAGATTTAGTCTAAGGGAGCGTACCCTTTTTGGCTTTTCATAATACTTTCGACTTAAAGCATCAGCTACTACATTAGCCTTCCCTGCATGATACTGGATATCATAATCACTAAGAATTTCCATCCAACGTCTTTGCCTCATGTTTAATTCCTTTTGTCCGAAGACATATCTTAAACTCTTATGATCCATGAAAATAACAAACTTACTACCATAAAGATAGTGTCTCCAAATTTTAAGGGCAAAAATTATTGCTCCAAACTCTAAATCAAGGGTTGTATAATTCTCTTCATGCTTCTTAAGCTGTCTAGAGGCATAAGCAATTACTTTTTGACGTTACATTAACACAAATCCAAATCCTAATTTGGAGGCATCAAAGTAAACTATGAAGTCTTCAGTTATTTCTGGCAAAGCAAGTATTGGTGCGCTGGTTAAATTTTGCTTTAAAATCCCGAATGCTTCCTCTTGTTTTGGTCCCCATTCAAACTTAACTGATTTGCAAGTCAGTTTGGTTAATGGAATGGCTATTCTAGAAAAATCTTGAATAAAACGTCTATAATATCCTGCCAATCCAAGAAAACTTCTGACTTCTGTAGGTGACTCAGGGACTTTCCATTTGGTAATCGCCTTAATTTTTGTGGGATCCACATGAATTCCTTCATGATTAACCAGATGTCCAAGAAATTGCACTTTTTGTAAACAAAATTCACATTTTGAGAATTTTGCATAAAGCTTTTCTTTTCTCAACAATGTCAGGAGTATATGTAAATGCTCCGCATGTTCTTCCTTACTCTTAGAGTAAATTAGAATATCATCTATAAATATAATTATGAATTTATCCAGGTATGGTTTGCATATTCTGTTCATCATGTCCATAAATGCGGCCGGGGCATTGGTTAAACCAAATGGCATGACGGTAAATTAATAATGACCGTACCTTGTTCTGAATGCGGTTTTAGGAATATCCTCTTCCTATACTTTCAATTGATGATATCATAAGGTAAGTCGATCTTAGAGAAGAATCAAGCTCATTGAAGTTGATTGAATAAATCATTGATTCTCAGTAGTGGGTACCGATTTTTAATCGTGACCTTATTCAATTCTCGATAGTCAATGCACATACGCATCGATCCATCCTTCTTGACAAATAACACCAATGCTCCCCACGGTAATGAACTAGGTTGTATGAAACCTTTTCAAGTAGTTCGTCCAATTGTTTCTTCAGTTCTTGCATCTCCGTTGGCGCTAGTCGATAAGGTGCTTCGGCAATCGGTGCTGTTCCTGGTATTAGGTGAATTCAAATTCAACCTCTCGATCTGGCGGTAATCCAGGTAACTCTTCTAGAAAAACATGTGAGAATTTGGATACTACGGAAATATCTTTTTATTCTTTTTCTTTAGCGTTAATGATTACTGAAATCATATACACCATTCCTCCTTTCCGTGCATAACTTGTAGCTTTCATCACAGAGATGAATTTTGTTGTTCTTGTTGGCTATCTCCTTTAATTGTGATCTTTTCACCAGTTGGCGTACTTATTTGTACAGACTTTTAATCACATACTATTTGCACCTGATTGGCTACCAACCAATCCATTCCTAATACGTCGTCAAATCCGGCTAGATCCATTGGAAAAAGGTTAGCAGTAAATCTATGATTTAAAATTTATATCCTTGCTTCCTGCAGGATTTCTCTTATCTTGATAGAGTCTCCATTTGCCGTTTCCACCCGACAGTCTTGTTGAAGTTTAGTTAATGGTTGATTGAGAAGTTTGCAGAAAGAAGTATTGATAAAACTTTGGTTTGCACCAGGGTCAAATAATACTTTAGCATAAACATCATTAACTAAAAATGTACCTGCAATCACATCCGGAATCATCTTGGCTTCTTCAGCTGTCAGAACGAATGCTCTGGCATTTTTCTTGGGTCCTTCTGTTGCCTTTGCCTTGTTGTTTGTTGCTAGAGCTAGTTTCAGACAGTTCGGTTTGATATGACCAGCTTCTCCGCAATTATAGTATATCCTGGTGCTAGCTTTCTTCCTACAATCTTCTTCTTTATATCCTGGGAACTTGCAAAAGTTGCAGGACACTGATGCGTGTGAAGTGTTATATATATTAGGTGTATATTTTAAGCCCCTTTAACACTTATTTTTAGCCAAGTTTTAAATTTATAAGACACGATATTTTACTAACACTAAACACACATATGGGCAAGTGCACCCATCGTGAGCGTAGTATAGTGTTGGCAAGATACCGAGGTCGTCCAAGGACACAAGAGCTTTTAGTACCGGTTTATCCTCAACGTCTAATCAAAATAAAAAGTTTAGAAAAAAGGTTTTAAACTAAGAAAAATAAAAACTAACTAAAATGCTGAAAATAAAATAAAAAGAAAAACAGATAGACAAGATGAATCACTTGGTTCCGACTCGTATCTAGTGTAACCTTTGATTATTTCCGCACTTTTGCACATATTTAAGAGATTATCTTAGTTATTGTAGTAGGCCCCTCTTTTGAAGGTGACGTTACCCTCACCCCAGTAGTTTGAGTCAGCAAGGATACAATCCTAAAAGGGTGGATTATTGGAAGATAATTAATTAAGTTATTAATGCAAATTATGGTAGGCCCCTCTTTTGGAGGTGACGTTACCCTCGACTAAGTAGTCTGAGTCAGCAGGGATACAGTCCTAAATAGCCGGGTTATAGTATTAATAGTAGTTAACTTATGAGGGGATCAAAGAGTTTGGACCCCCGCCATCCAATACCGTTAAGTATTGAAGGAGGTCCTACTAAATTTGACCCAGGTCCATTGCAGGACCTCTAAACGCTGAACAATGGCAAGACCTTTACCAAACCGTTCCCTTAACCCCCGACCAGGTAGCCAACATACCTCCATATAGACCGTGGAGATATGAATGGTGAAAATCTTTTATTTTATATAGACAGTAAAATAATTGCAAGACGCCACGGACAAACGATAAGGAAAGATCACCTTCAACATAAGCAACTAGTTATTAAAGTCATTAATACAAAACCAAGTAAAAAGTGCAAAAGATTAGAAATAAAAAGTATTACACTAGACACTTTGTCTTCACCAAGTGATGTAAGAGACTTAGGCAAACATGGCCTTGATTGTCAAGAACTCTTACGATCAATCTTGGATCCCGAGACGACTCACACACTCTACGATGGACAATGGATGATGGTGGTGGATGATGGTGTTATGGTGGGTGGTGGGTGAAGTGTGAGAGAGGTGGTGTGCCAAGGGATGGTTTGAGCTTGAGCCAAGCACTTCTATTTATAGGCTGAACAGAAGCTCGGGCACGGCCCCGTGCCCAGTGGGCACGGCCCCGTGTCCACATCCTTCTCTTTCTTCATTTAATGCAGTTTTGTCTTTTTAGTTGACCACGCCCCCGTGTCCGCTGAGCACGACTCCGTGGTGCAGAAGAATCTTTGTACTATGCAGATTTGCTGGATTGTGCGAATCTTATAGTTGACCACGGCCCCGTGTCCGCTGAGCACGACCCCGTGGTGGGCAATAGAAGTTTCTACCACTTTGTCTTTTCTGCTGACACTTGGGCACGCCCCCGTGCTGGCTGAGCACGGGGCGTGTTCAGGCTTCTGATCTCTTGTTTTGCTTGGGAAGATGCTGTCGTGGGGTCGGGCATGTCACGTCTTGTTCCTTTTCTTGTATTTATGTTAGATTTTGATGTCTTTTTGCTTCTTTTGTTAATTTGAGCTCATTTAATCCTGAAAATACAAAAGGAAGACAAAAGCACACTTTTTCCAACATTAGTACTAAAAAAGGGTTAGTTTTATGCCTCATTTGATGAAATTTATATGTTGCATTCTGAACACATCAAATACCCCCACACTTGAATCTTTGCTTGTCCTCAAGCAAAACTCTTTAATATGTGGCTATTACACTCCCAAATGGAATGGGTAGAGAAGAAGGTTTTTGGGCTTGTCGTAGAGTGTCGGGATTTCCAAGATTCTTTATTTAGTTTTATTTTTATTTATTTACAATCCTATTCGTCATGATTTATTTAAAACTTTTCATAAGATAAATTACTTATTAGGGCATAACATGCCTCTTTAAAATTCTATTTATATACAAGTTCACATACCTCACGGGGATCACTCAACACTCGGCCGAAAATGTATTTTTTTGTGGATCACTCGAGAGCGGCATGGAACTTACTCCTACCATAGGCTTGCCAAGCAAACAATCCTCCTCCTTTTTAACTTATATACCTTTGTAAATATCAAGAGGACTTTGCGGGTGAAGGGTTAGGCTTGGGTTAAAGGTAGGTGGTTGGGTGAGTGGTTAGTGGTTAGTAGAAAAAGGCGAAAAGCGTAACAAGTGTCGGTTTTCGTATGACTTTCTATTTTTGTAACTTTTATTTTGATGAAGCTATTTATTCAAACAAAGTTATTTTTGAGGAACTTGTTTGTTTATTTTGTTTTGCTTCATCATCAACACAAATTTTTTTTTTTTTTTGATAAGTCATACGAAAAATCGAACTTGTTACTAAAACAAAGGGGTAAAAATGAAAAAGGTTTTGGTGGGTAAAAAGGGTGTTTGGTTTGGGTTATGAAATGAAAAGGTTTAGGCTCAAAGGGGTTAACTAGGGGGATTTTGGGTAGGTGGTAAAAAAAATAAAAAAATAATGGTGTAGAAATAAAAAGGGTTAGTCCTAATGCCTCCATCATTTACTTACTCGGGTTTAAGTTGGTAAGGACCGGGAATGTATCGTCATGGCAAGTTCTAGAGTCGTAAGAACCAAGCGGCTATTCACACAAGAAACGAAAAATGAGCATTTAGTCAAATGATATGTAAGTGTTTGCTCAATAAAGGCTCAAAACTCACTTTTGTGGGAATAGGTTTTTATGTGATCAAGTATATATAATCAAATTTTAACTAAGCTTGTCATGCCTTTTCATAATTTTCTTATGTTGGTTCTTTTTATCACGACGCTATCGGTTGTAAATTCGTAAAAATATAACCTTTTTAGAACTTGAAATTCCCGAGTTAAACCTAGACAAGTAAAAAAAAATGAAAATTTTTTTTTTGAAAAAAAATTTGGGGTGATTAGCGGTTCCAATAGAGTTTTGTGTAAGGCTTGTATTTAGGACTTGCAAGATTCAAGGTTTTAGCATCCCCCCCCCCCCCCACACTTAAATTACACATTGTCCTCAATGTGTCCCAAAAATAAGTTTTTAGGTTGATTGAATGTGTGAAAGGTGTGAAAAAAGCAAAAAAAAAATTTGTGTTACTGGGCGCTGAACACGGCCCCGTGTTGTCCGGGCACGGCCCCGTGTTCAAGTGCCAGTAACAAAATTAAAGCAAGAGAAACAGAAACCTGGACACGGGGCCGTGTTGGGTGGACACGGCCCGTGCCGAGCTTACTGTAAATGAAGAAATTTGTCGGACGGTTCTGTTTTCCTGCATGGAGTGCTGCTTCAAGTTTCCCTTGCATCCTTTGCCATCTCAAGTGTGTTTTATTCCTGAAAATTAAAACTAACTAGAAAACAAGAAAATTAATTTAAACTAAACTAAGGATAGTTCCGCGGAATGCCTCCGTGGTGCGCCACGTTTATAAGGGTCCTTGGCTAGACCCAAAGCCTGGTCACATGTTACCCAAGTGGGATGTATTGCATCCCATGTTACACCGTCGGAGAGCGTCATCCAAGCTTGAGTCTATGACCTTCATGTAGTCGACCGGGTCTTCTTCCTCAACTTTCTTTCCACATTCAAACTTCACTTCCTCATCCCCAAACTTCAATGTTAAAGTTCCGTCATTCATATCCACCACTGCTTGGGCGGTGGCTAGAAATGGCCTCCCGAGGATGAGAGGGACATCGGTGTCTTCTTCCATGTCTACGATGACAAAGTCGGTTGGAAAAACAAATTTGTCAACCTTGACCAGCAGATTTTCAGCGACACCTTGTGGAAATTTGACGGACCTGTCGGCGAGTTGTATGCTCATCTTTGTAGGGCTTGTTGTTCCTAGGCCGAGTCGTTTGAACATTGACGTGGGCATGAGGTTAATGCTAGCCCCAAGATCGGCTAATGCATTACGAACGGGGGACTTCCCAATCGAGCAAGGAATTGTGAAGCTCCCGGGGTCGATTTTCTTTTGTGGAAGTTTGTTGAGTACTAAAGCGGAGCATTCTTCGCCTAAGTTAACTAATTGCAATGATTCAATTTTCCTTTTGTGAGTGAGGAAATCCCTCATGAATTTTGCACATTTAGGCATTTGGGTTAGGACCTCAATAAAAGGAATATTAACATGCCATTGTTTTAGTAAACTTTCGAACTTTGCGAATTGCTCATCGGTCTTTTGACGATTTAACCTACCGGGGTACGGAATTGGAGGAGTCTTGGTGGCCTCTTGATTTGGTGAAGAAGCCTTTTCTGGTTGAGGTGTAGGTGAAGTCGTGCTTTGGCGTTGACTTCCTTCAACTGGCGGTAATGGGGCATCCTCGGGACCCACGGTTCGGTTTCTCAATGTGATGAGGTGTACTTGCGCCTTTGGGTTGGTTTCGGTATTACTTGGTAACGCGCCTTGTGGTCTCTCGGAGAAATTTTGAGCTAGTTGATTTAATTGTTTTTCAACGTTTTGAATGCTAGCTTGTTGATTTCTAAAATTCGATTCCAATTGTTGAAATCGATCCGAGTTTTTCTTTTCGGTGTCGGAGATGAGGCGAGATATGGTATCTTCAAGCCTTTCACTTCCACCTTGTTGTTGAGAGAAATTTTGTGGTTGTTGAAAATTAGTTCGTTGGTTTTGTTGGTTACTACTATTGCCGGGATCTCTCCAACCAAGATTTGGGTGGTTACGCCATCCTTGGTTGTAGGTACCCGTTGGAGGACCTGACGGCCTAGGTGTATTATCAATGTAGTTTACCGTTTCTGTTTGTTCATCTAATTCTTTCATACAACTCCAATTTTCATGTGACCCACCACACCCTTCACAAGCCATAACCGAGGCCATTTTTGTCATTTCTAACCTTTTGATTTTTGAAGAGAGGGCCTCGATTTGGGCTTGTAAAGAGGTGCTTTCATCAACCTTATGGGCGCCCGGGGCAATAGATTTATTACCTCGGGGAGTGTGCCATTGAAAATTGGTTTGAGCAATTTCCTCACTTTGATTATATATTTCATTAGGGCGACGATTACCTAAAAGTCCCCCAGAGCTTGAATCAAGTGTTTGTCTTGTGTGTGGCAACAACCCAATGTAGAAAGTGGATACTTGTTGCCACACCGCTAGACCGTGATGAGGACACTTTCTTAGAAGCTCCTTGAACCTTTCCCATGTTTCATATAAGGATTCCCCATCCTCTTGTGAGTATGTATTAATTTCAGTCATTAATTTAGCCGTTTTAGCAGGAGGGAAATACGTATATAGAAACTTTTGGGCTAGTTAATCCCAGGTGTTTACCGAGCCAACTGGGAGGGTGTTAAGCCAAGCCTTAGCTCGGTATTTTAGTGAAAATGGAAACATCCTAAGGCGAATGGCGTCGTTTGATGCTCCATTGATCCGAAAAGTATCACATATTTCCAAGAAATTAGTAATATGTAGATGGGGATCCTCGTCCGCAAGCCCGTGGAAGGTTGCGGAGTTTTGGAGCATTTGTATCAAATGTGGCCGAAGTTCGAAGTTGTTGGCTTCGACATTCGGTGCATTGATAGCGGCGCCGAGATTGCCTACGGTGGGCCGTAGGTAATCCATGAGGGTACGTTGGTCCGCCATTGGAAGTGGGTCCCCCGAAACTTTCTCTTGATTTTTAGCTTTAAGTCTTTTTCTGAGAAAGCGTTCGGGTTCTTCTAGAGGTTCTTTTATGTCTTTACTAGAACTGGAGCTCATGCACTACGTAGGAGGTTCAACTGTGGCCCCTGGGTTCCAAGTCCTGCAATAAAAACAGAAAAGAACGTTGGTCAGAATGTTCACCACGGCCCCGTGCTCGGTGAACACGACCCGTGGTCAGAGATACAGTGATTGTTTTCTGGATCCCTGTTACTGGGAGTTGGACATGGCCCCGTGTTGCACCGACACGGCCCCGTGTTTAGCTCTCTGTAACTCAGAAAATAAAAACTGCCAGTGATGATGCTGGGCACGGCCCGTGTCCGACCAGGCACTGCCCGTGTCCGACCAGGCACGGCCCGTGCTGAGCTCTGCAGAAACAGAAAAACTAAAAAAAAAATCCTAAAAAATGAAAAATAAGAAAAACGATTAGGCCGTTGATTCCTAACTTTCTTAAAATCCTTGTGTCCCCGGCAACGGCGCCAAAAACTTGATGCGTGTGAAGTGTTATATATATTAGGTGTATATTTTAAGCCCCTTTAACACTTATTTTTAGCCAAGTTTAAATTTATAAGACATGATATTTTTCTAACACTAAACACACATATGGGCAAGTGCACCCATCGTGAGCGTAGTATAGTGTTGGCAAGATACCGAGGTCGTCCAAGGACACAAGAGCTTTTAGTACCGGTTTATCCTCAACGTCTAATCAAAATAAAAAGTTTAGAAAAAAGGTTTTAAACTAAGAAAAATAAAAACTAACTAAAATGCTGAAAATAAAATAAAAAGAAAAACAGATAGACAAGATGAATCACTTGGTTCCGACTCGTATCTAGTGTAACCTTTGATTATTTCCGCACTTTTGCACATATTTAAGAGATTATCTTAGTTATTGTAGTAGGCCCCTCTTTTGAAGGTGACGTTACCCTCACCCCAGTAGTTTGAGTCAGCAAGGATACAATCCTAAAAGGGTGGATTATTGGAAGATAATTAATTAAGTTATTAATGCAAATTATGGTAGGCCCCTCTTTTGGAGGTGACGTTACCCTCGACTAAGTAGTCTGAGTCAGCAGGGATACAGTCCTAAATAGCCGGGTTATAGTATTAATAGTAGTTAACTTATGAGGGGATCAAAGAGTTTGGACCCCCGCCATCCAATACCGTTAAGTATTGAAGGAGGTCCTACTAAATTTGACCCAGGTCCATTGCAGGACCTCTAAACGCTGAACAATGGCAAGACCTTTACCAAACCGTTCCCTTAACCCCCGACCAGGTAGCCAACATACCTCCATATAGACCGTGGAGATATGAATGGTGAAAAAATCTTTTATTTTATATAGACAGTAAAATAATTGCAAGACGCCACGGACAAACGATAAGGAAAGATCACCTTCAACATAAGCAACTAGTTATTAAAGTCATTAATACAAAACCAAGTAAAAAGTGCAAAAGATTAGAAATAAAAAGTATTACACTAGACACTTTGTCTTCACCAAGTGATGTAAGAGACTTAGGCAAACATGGCCTTGATTGTCAAGAACTCTTACGATCAATCTTGGATCCCGAGACGACTCACACACTCTACGATGGACAATGGATGATGGTGGTGGATGATGGTGTTATGGTGGTGGTTGGTGGTGGGTGAAGTGTGAGAGCGGTGGCGTGCCAAGGGATGGTTTGAGCTTGAGCCAAGCACTTCTATTTATAGGCTGAACAGAAGCTCAGGCACGGCCCCGTGTCCACATCCTTCTATTTCTTCATTTAATGCAGTTTTGTCTTTTTAGTTGACCACGCCCCCGTGTCCGCTGAGCACGACCCCGTGGTGCAGAAGAATCTTTGTACTATGCAGATTTGCTGGATTGTGCGAATCTTATAGTTGACCACGGCCCCGTGTCCGCTGAGCACGGCCCCGTGGTGGGCAATAGAAGCTTCTACCACTTTGTCTTTTCTGCTGACACTTGGGCACGCCCCCGTACCAATTTGTCTGTTAGAGTGTTAGGAAGTTCTACTGCTTCTTTTATGGTTTGTGGTCTAGATACCTTGACTACATGTCTGATCTCACTGATTAATCCCCAGATATACCGGGAGATTAACACTGGTTCTAGTGAGGCTAGGGTTGGTACTATCCTTGCATATTCGAAGAATATGGAAGTATAATCCCTGCAATCTACCCCAGTCGTTCTTTGATTCAGAAACTTATTGGCAATCTGTTCTTTTTCATGAGAAGGACAAAATATTCAGTGGGTGCACGTTTACTGCCTATTATAGAATTATTTTCTGCCTTTTTATTTGTGTTGATAATATATGGCATAGCATCTATGATTCCTTGGGCTACTATGTGTTCGATAGCACTTTTATCCACTTGGTTTCCATTATTATTGTTATTCTGGATTTCCTGATTAACTTCCTTTGACATCTGAATTGTAAACATTTATCAGATATTAATATCACAGAATAAAATTAAACAAGCAAACACACAAGCATATAGAATCAAAATCGTCGATCATTGCTACTTTTACTCTTTCCATATATATGCATCTATTACAACTATAACTGGAATTCAAACACTAGTAACTATGCATCGATATATATATATATATATATATATATATATAGGTGATATATATTAATTTATATTTATCTTAGTTGATTTGATTTTTTAATCAAAGAAACAGAAATTACACACACAGACACACACACACACACACACATATATATATATATAGCGGAGGGTTATCTTGAGAACGCTAAATATTGTGAGAACCGTAAGAAAGAATGAAAAAACCAATCAAAACCAATTTTTTTAATACAAACCTCATTGTAATTAAGATACAACATCAAAAAAGAATTTACAACATCAAATAATTTATTTCTCCTTTCAAACTCACTCTTTTTAGATTTTTTACACATGTGTAAATTTTCTTTATTTACGAATTCACGTAAATTTAAACGTGTAAATTAAATTTATAACATTGTATTCGAATAATAATGATAAGTGTAGAAAAAAATTTTGAATTTGAATTGTTTTTGACCAAGTTTTCACGGTTTTTTCATTTGTTCTCACGGTTCTCACAATATTTAGCATTCTCATTTAAACCTTCCCATATATATATATATATATATATATATAGGGAGAAGATCATGCGAGAACCACCTCTTATTGCGAGAACCGCGAGAACCAATGTGAACACAACAAAAAATGCCTAAAAATAGCTAAAAATCACACAAATTTTTTTTTTAATATTTTTTATATAAAAATCGCTACTTTTCGAAGCAAAAAAAAAATTAATTTAAAAAAAAAAAAAAAATTTTGGCCACTAAAAGTAGCGATTTGAGCATAAAAAATATTAAAAAAAAATTTTAGATTTTTTTTTTTTTTTTTATAGATTTTTTTAGGTTTTTTGGGGGTTTAGTTTTTAGCATTTTAGCTTGGGGGGGTTTAGGTTTTTGGGGGTGGGGGAGGGGGGTTTAGGTTTTTTTTTGGGGGGGGGGGTGGGGGGTTTAGGTTTTTTTTTGGGGGGGGGGGTGGGGGTTAGGTTTTTTAGCTATTTTAGGTTGTGTTCACATTGGTTCTCGCGGTTCTCGCAATAAGGGTGATTCTCGCATGAACTCCTCCCTATATATATATAGCAGGCGACTTGTTTCTAGTACTGCATTTCCTACTCGTAATACTTCCAGACGAGTTTTTCTCTGATTTGGCGAATCCAGTTTCCTTCCTCAACTAACTCTTCACCGTATTGTCGAAGTTATTCCACATTCTCCTGATTCCTTAGTGGCATTGGAGCTAGTACGGGTTCAAGGTAACGTGGTATTGGTTATCCGTAAGGATATGGGTTATTCAATATTTCCTGAAAGGAACGGTTGCCGTCCCACCACGGATCTAAAGGGTTCGGTGCTTATAGCAACCCCCCTCCAAAATAATTTTCGACACCCTAATATATTTAAAATGTCCCTATATGTCTTAAAATGCACCCCGTATGCGAAAACCGGACCCTAAATACCATATATCATTAAAAATAAAATAAAAACAAGATCTAGTCCTCGCTCGCGGGCCTCGAACGAGTTGGAGGTGTTCTACGCGGGCCGCGACAGCTCGTAGTCAGGGCGAGCCCCCAGGCCACCACATGGCAGCCTCGTGTCAAGCCTAGTGGCCGAATCAGCACACCTAGGGCCTACCCTAGCTGGCCTCGCGGGGCACGAAGGACCCCTGTGTGGTCTACGCGGGGAGCGAGGGCCCCCTGTTTCAGCCCTATAAATTGAGTCGAGAGGCCTTCAGTCCAAATCGTTCAGTCTTTTCTTTCTCTCTCGAATTTCTGCATAGTAAACATAATTTTCAGGCATTATACCCCCCTAAATAACGAAGTTCTGCCTCGTTGTAAGTATTATAACCCCCGGTTACGTATTAGATACGCTGCCCGATTGATCCAGGGTTCCGTAACACCTGTCGTGGTTCTGCCCGACGTAGTCGTTGGAATGCCGTCTCGGGGAGGGTATTACTAATGTAAATATTGGGTTATTGTACTAACGAGTGTGCATTTGTGTAATTAATAGATAATCACTAGGAAATCCTTAAGGAACACCCTAAGACAGCAATGTGAGTAATCTCCTTTTTGTAAACCTTTTTTCAAACTGTTTTTACAAAACCTCATATGATTAACATTATATTAAACAGTGATTGAGTATTTGTATTCTACAAATTATCGTCGGTATGTTGGGGTTTTGTATACAAAATTTGTTACTACATTGTGAGTAGTAACATGACCACAAGTCGGGTTGACTGTACCGTGGGTGGTAATTAAGGTAGATGGAAACAAATGTAATTGCGTGACCTCCCTCAATGCTCTAGACTGATAAAACCTGTTTTGATTAAACCGGGATTCGATCACCAGTATTTCCCACTGACAAAATGTTTTTAAACGCGTTTCAGGTAACAAAATGTGAAAGCCAAATAGAAGCCAGCTGGATAGCACTGAAGGCTTGGAAAAGTGGCAATAAAAGTTACCTAAATAAAGAGATGTTTTTATTTAAATAAAATAGGGTTTATCCCTATGAAAATGTGTGTACTTGAAACTTGGGAATTTCCCATGTGTTTAATATTATAAAGCGTGGTATTTTACTTTGAAAAAATATTTCCTAACTACGGTCCTGATAAAATTTCCGCTGCCAAAATGATAAAACAACGGTACCACCGAAACTGGCCGCGGCCGCCCGTTCCCGGGTTGTTAGGGGACGGGGGTTGCGACAGAAGGTGGTATCAGAGCTAAGCCACTGATTCAGCCACAGAGGTGTTCTACTGACACCAAGATATTATTCAAATTGTTAGGAAATTAATAACAAAAATACGTGCATATCTGTATTTTATTGTTGTGTGTTATTTGACTATTTGTTAGTTTACAGTATGAGCGGCCAAGGACCTTCCGATGCCTACCGTCAGTTTTCCAGCTCACCTAGGAGCGAATGTACCTCTTCACAGCCTACCCTCTCAGGGTATTCTGCTGATGTTAGGATCGGAGGCTCCTCGTGATTGTGTTTGTTTGTATAATTTGAACAAATCAATAGAAATGAACAGAGTTTGAGTGCAGCGGAAATGAACAACAAACTTTGTAAACACAATCAAAGAAGAAAATAGTTTTGATAAATATATGCTTTTCATTAAGTCAAATGATTACAATACAAATCAAAAGATTACTAAGCATGCTTACAAGATGAAAGGATTGGATCAGAGGAGAAGAACTCACTCAGTCCATCAAATGTAACAGTACAGGGTACTGTTCCATTTATAGACAATTCAAACCACTGAAGCATCTAAGCTGACGTCACCATGAAAGCGACATCTAACAACCTGACAACCTGTAACCACTGTTCCTATACAAACACTGCTAATCTTAACCACTGACTTTAGACAAAACAAGTGACACACTAAACTACTGCTTTCTCCTTTCATCAGTGCTTTCCTCAAGGTTGATCAGTCCTTGAGTGGGTAGTCCTTTAGCATCAGTAGATTGAACCAGCAGTGTTTACTTCTTAACAGTCTTCAGGGCTTCATCAGCAGTTTGAAGGACTGCAGCTGTTGTATACGGACAGTGGATAGAGGACATCAGATGTTATAACCACTTTCAAGGGGAAAGTCTAATGTAAACTGCTGCTTATTATGAATCCACTGTTGTGATCCGGTTTTGGCTCTTATTATCTATTCCTCTGATAGGGTTTAATCCCAACAATCTCCCCCTGGAACAGATAATTCCAAAACCCTTCATTATTCTAGATCTTTATTGTCTCATCAGAAGTTCCCTAACTTGTCCTTTAAACTGTAACTCAAAATCCATAGAACTTGTATCCTCCTCATCCCTACACAGTATAAGCTCAAGGAGATCTTGTAGATCTTCAACACTCAGGCCTAGTGTTTGTTCCCTTGATATGTGCTTTACTTCTCCATTGGATCTGAACCGGGTCAATACATGGGTCTTTTGATCAGACATCCATTTTAGTATTTTTGAACCCAATGGGTTTCTTGGGAGAGGTTTATTTACAGATGAGTTGGGTGATTGTGGCCTTGTGAGAATTTGTTGATCAGTACTCTGTGCTTTTGCTGGTTCAGAGTTTTCAGCCTGATCATTACTCTGAGCTTTTGGTAGTTCAGAGTTTTCAGCATGATCAGTACTCTGAACTTTTGCTGCTTCAGAGTTTTCAGCTGACATTTGTTTGTAGGCCTTTTCTTTGATTTCATTTGCTGCAGCTATGTCTTCTGCAGTTTCTTGTTCAATCTGCTCCTTTTTCTTTGTTCTAGCTCAATAACTGAAACATCTGCTGATGTGATCAGTGGTTCAGAAGTTTTGAACTGCTGTTTTGGTTTTTTTGTAGTTAGGCTTTTTTGGAGTGTCAGAATCTGTCATCCTTCTTTTCTTAAGCCTTTCATAAGCCTCATCTGTATACTGCTTTGTCCATTTTGCTATGGTTTTGGCAGTTCCCAGCTTTGCATCCACCAACTCTTGTTTCTTCTATTTGTATTCTGTGGTAAGTTTATCAATGGCCTTTTTGTATTTGCTCCAGTTTGGAGCTGACCTTTTCTTACCTGGATCATTCTTGATCTCCTTAATTCTGTTCACCTCACGTTTCAAAGCAATGAGTGGCCATTCACTGAATTGTTCTTCTTTAGCTGGATAAAATTTTTCTTTCATGATGAATGCAAGATAATCTTTTCTCATCTCCTTTTGTAGGACAGCATCAGGTGGCAGATTTGACATATCTTTGCTTAGGTCTCTTGCATAATCTTCCATTTGTTTGACCTTAGTGAGTAAAAATTCCATTCTTTCTGAAATGGCTTTGTCACCTTGATCTTTGCATTCAACTCTGGCTATTATATCTGCTTGCCTGGCTTTGAGTTTTAGATATGCATCCATATTTTCTGGTTTCCTCAAGCCCATGAGAGAATGAAATTTTCTTTTTGAAGGATCATCTTCTGTATAGAATTGTCTCATCTCATCCTTTATAGCTTCCAATTCCAGTGGATAACTTGCAGCAGTGGATAAAAGGTTAGCAGGGTTTATTGCTTTGACTAGAGTTGGTGGAGTGGATGGTTGTGGCTCAACAATATTGTAAGATGCGGAGGATAAAGGAATGGGTGCTGGTATATCATCATTACCCTCATGAGATTTCCTTTTCCTTGTGTAAAGCTTTTTGGGTGAAGGGGGTTTTGTTTGTGATGTGAGAATGGGTTGTATGGTGAGGGCAGTGGTAGATGGCTGGCAAACAGCTGTTGAAACAACTGGTGTTTCAACCTCTGTTGTTATTACAACTACTGATGTGTCAGTAGATGTCTTCTGCTTTTGAGCAGGTGGTGGTTTGATGGGTGGTGATGTAGTTGAAGTGATGGTTTTAACAACTGCTGAAACTACTGATGTACCAACAGTTGTTGAGACAGCAGGAGTTACATCAGTTGTTTGGGTAGATGGTTTAGAAGCATGCTCTTCTTTTTCTGGTTCAACATGAAGGCCATCATCTATTCCCTTTTTCTTCCATTTCTTAATTTTCTCCCCCTTTTTGGCATTATCTGGGGGAAATTGATAAATGAAAAGAACATTGGAAGGAGCAGTGCCAGTGGTATTCAACATTTGGGCTTTTATAGCCTTGATGTCTGCTTGTGTGTTTCTAAACCTTGACTCAATCATGTTTCTCAGTTCTTGCACGTATATTGCGTGTTGCTGATCTGCCATTTGTCTTTTTTTTTTGAGCAGGGGTTAAAATAGATTCCAAAGCTCATTTGCAGCAGGTGCAGTTTGTGCAAGTGCTTGAGCTGGAACAACAGTGGATTGTGCATTTTGAGCTTTTAAAAGCTGTTGCACCATATTTTTTATTTCAGCAACAGATGTTTCAAGGTTGTTAATTCTCCCCGTCAATTCCTGATATTGTAAATCATCACCCAATTTAATGGGATCATCTGATTCCCCACCAGCAGTGGTTGTATCAATGTGTGACTTAGGACATGAATTCCAAAATTCATCCATTGATGCCCCTTGTTCTTGGTACTGGGGACTTCTTCCTTCAGCACTTGATAGCCTTTTAATGGTGCCAGTGGTCATTATATACTCACTAGTTGTTATCAGAGGTGCTATAGAAGGAATTTCCTTCAAGGAAGTCTTATAGATGTAACCACTGTCCAAATGTAAACCAGTGGGTTCAACATTTGTAGTGGCTGCTTCACTTGAACTACTGACAGGAATTACTTGTAACTCCTGCAGTGTAACCTCCTCAGTTGTTGCTGGGATAGCAGAGGTATAATCATCAGACCCAGTCACTTGTGGGAGTGTGCTCTCAGTGATAGGTGATTGAGAGGAACTGGTTTGTGTCTGAGCTATATCGACTGCATGCAACCAGGGTATTATGGATTGTGGTAATGAGAGGGGTGAAGATATGGGTGTTGAAAGAGACATGTCCTTGGGATCAGGACTGAGGAAGATGGATCCAATTGAATCCAGAGCTTCATAATGTGGGGTCCCTGTGATTACAACCTGATCCTTTTGTGAAGATGCAGGAGGAGTTTGAGGCAAAGGTGGAGATCTTTCTTCCATCTGCTGTGAGGAAGTAGCAGCAGTGGTTGTAGGTGACATATGTGTTGTCACTGGCAGTGGCTCTGGGATCTCATCTTCCAGAGTTGCCTTTGTTTTGGGTTTGGGGGGCTTTCTGGATGTTTTCTTTTTGGTCTTTTTGGTAATGGCAGGTGTGGGTTTCAAAGCAGTGGTTGTGCTGCTATGATCACCTGGAGCAGTGGGCTCAGTAGCTGATACCTGAGGAGCAGTGGTAGCTGCTAAATTCTGCTCAGGCATCTCTACTTTTGTTTTTGAAGATGTTAACATTCTTGTGAATGTTTCAGGTGTTAAACCTTTTATTTGAAAATAAGCACCTTGTTTGAGCAGATTTTCATTTTCCTTTCCAAATTTTTGTTTAAAATAGTAGCTTAGAAACCTTGGAAAAAGTAAAAATGATTTGATATCAACATTTTTTACCAAGTCATCAAAGATCTCCTGGGAATAGTTATAATTTTCATTATGTAAAATAGCATAACCCAGACATTGGATCTTCAATGGTATTTCGTTAAAAGCAGTTGTTTTATTTGAAACACACATCAAAAGTGCATGGAATAAAAACCTAGGTGAAGAAGGGAAGAGACCTTTTTGTAAGGTATCTCTTTTTATTTGTTCTGCATACCCCCTTTTTAGAAAATCAGTTTTCAACTCGCTTTTAAGAAAAGAAGTTTTACCTTGTTGATCATCGAGTTTAAAGACCTCTGAGATGGATTGCGGAGTAATTTGAATCGTTTTACCCTGTATGAAAGAGTTGATGGCTATGACTTTCTCGCCTTGTTTGTCAAGGGTAGCATTTTTCCAAAACTCTCTCTGGGTTTATTGATAGATTGGAGCGTCTGCTGTTAGCAAAGTTTTGTAGTTTGATGTAGACATGATGTCGATGATGGAATCGAAAGTGTTGGTGGTAGTGGGTTTTGTGAGTAGACCCAAGTAATTGTGAGGAGATTTGTATGGGATTTCAATGGGTTCAGCGGCCATTTGAGTGACCTCTTTGGAAGATGAGGATGATTTTGATTTCGTCATTTTGATGAAGAAGAACGAAAGATGATTTGGGATGGAAGGTTTGAAACTGCTTTGAGAAGAGAATTTTGGAATTCAATTCGACAGTGTAAAAACCTGTTTGGGGTTTTGGTCAGGGTTTTGTTTTGGGGAAAAATGAATACTGATGTGGCAGCGGTTACAAAGATCTGATGGCTAAGAACTGACCACGTGTCAACCTCTGATAAGAAGGTGAATAATGGAGGACAGTTATTTTGGAGAACCACTGATGAAGCAAGTATCAGTGGTTACAACGATAACAATATGAGAGCAGTGGGTGGTTTTTACTATCAGTGGATAGCATATCAGTAGATAAGACACTGATTTTGAGCATCAGTGCTTGCCAAGAAAATGAAAGATCAGGGGTTGACTTTCAGCAGTGGACAGTATTTACGAAAAAGATGTTTGAACAAAAACAGTGGTTAGGGGTAAGGTAATGGTAAAGATTTGAAAGACTAGTATATTAGCAACTGTTAGTGCACCAGTGGATAAGCTTTTGACAAATATTTGAGCATCTGCTATTTTGATGAAAGGAATGATTTTGTCTTGTGAAATCACAATATCATGTCTAACATCTGTTGATGGTGATTCTTAAATATCTGCAAGATTGCTATCCTCAACAAAATACATTTTAGATGCAAATTGTCAAGTTCAAATATGTCAGCAGTTTTTACAGAAATTTTCATTCAAGGTTTTGCCACATGTCAATTACAGGTTTTGAAGCTTTTATAGATTCCTGACAGTGGTTTAGTACCCCAAATGATGAAAACTCTTTTACAATGGCTACTCATTTTGAGTCATAATTTTTAATTTTGACATGAGTATCCAAGTATTTTAAGGTCTTTTAGCAATCAATCTTTGATCTGTTTTAAAACAAACTTGAGTTTGACATAACCTTGACACTAGTACCATTTCCTTTTGATCTGTTTTTAAGGATAATATCACCAACAAAAATAAAGGTTCTATATCCTAACAGGAGATTGAAACTTTTACTATAAAAAACAAGTAAAAGTACAAAATATATTATTCTAAAGAAAAAATAAAGAATAATATATCCTGTTTATATTGTGAAAAACCTTAAAAAAAATAATTAAAGGTTATTCTGAAAACAACATAAAAAAGGATCTGGTATATTTTCCAATTTAAACTCATAGTCACATCATTCTCAAGTTTTAGGAATATGGTCAATGATTTGAAATACATTGTAATAACCACTGTTTGAGACCATTTCCTTGTCAATTGATTGCAAAAATGAGGAGACATGTACACATAGGTTTTGAGAGTCCTGATATAGACTTTACCATGTGATGACACTGAAAAACTTGCCTAGTCCTCTTTTAAGTTTAACCACAGGTGATACAATTTTTACCTGAACTTTCCTAAATCAATGAATGCACACAGCTGCTTGATGACCATTGTTTACCCAATTTTGGACTCTTAAGTGTTTTACATTTATACTATTTTCTTTTGACTTCAAAAGTTTTGAGATAAACACACTTTTGAGTTTTTGTGATTTTTCTTCTTCCCCTTTTTACCCTTCCCATTCATAAGTACTGGAATACTCACTGGGAGGTTTTTATTGAAAAATCACCTAGACCCAAATCATTTTATAGCAATGTTTGAAGAGATTTGGACATTTTTGCACATGCTTATGTCAAATCTCACATTACATATGATTTGGACTATTTTAACACCTGATTTTCTTAATGTTTTTAACAAGGTTGATTTAGTCCTTTTGAGGATTCTCAACCTGTTTTTCAACACACAAGATCTAATAACTAAGGTTTTTATTTCCCTCTTTTTATGTTAAGAAAAACACTAATTTTATTTAATCGAACATAGGTTTTTGTTGACCTGAGGTACACACCTTAGCAGCAATTAGCACGAATTTCATAACAACAATTGAAGTCAATTTTGTAAGTAAAATAATCATACCATAAGTATCAGACACATTTTCAGATCTGTACACTATAGGTGGTTTATGCATGACATCACTTAGTTATATGAAGTTTGTGTGTCTTATGACATCTTGGTTGTTTTACAGAGCTTTTGAATAGTCACTTTGAGCATGATTTCTAGTTACTCTGTTTTTCAACTAAATACAATCAACCTTAGTATCAATGAATTTTTGAGCTGAACTGTTATGTCAAATTAACTGTTAGATCGAATTTGACTATCCAAGCTCTGATACCAATTATTAGGATCGGAGGCTCCTCGTGATTGTGTTTGTTTGTATAATTTGAACAAATCAATAGAAATGAACAGAGTTTGAGTGCAACGGAAATGAACAACAAACTTTGTAAACACAATCAAAGAAGAAAATAGTTTTGATAAATACATGCTTTTCATTAAGTCGAATGATTACAATACAAATCAAAAGATTACTAAGCATGCTTACAAACTAAACTCCCCCTCAGCCTAATACTCCATGGTGATTGCACAAGATGAAAGGATTGGATCAGAGGAGAAGAACTCACTCAGTCCATCAAATGTAACAGTACAGGGTACTGTTCCATTTATAGACAATTCAAACCACTGAAGTATCTAAGCTGACGTCACCATGAAAGCGACATCTAACAACCTGACAACCTGTAACCATTGTTCCTATACAAACACTGCTAATTGTTAGTGCATTTATGTTTATAGCCTTCGTCAATCCGAGCCGTAGCGAGAAATAGAAGAAAATGAGTCGTTATGAGATAGCTAGACAAAAAGGCAAGGTGGCATAATTGTAATAATGAGAAATCTCATTAAATGCCAAGGCCTATAAATAGGAGCTTTATGTTTAGATTAGAGACTTTTGCTACATTTGTCATTTGGAGCTTTCTAGATCTAGAGAGAGAATCTAGAGAGAGAAAGTGATTCAAGGTGCTGTACGATTTCAGATTTCTAATAGAATCACGTTAATATTACGTCACGTGTGTTAGGTCGCGTTCGTGTACGGATTCCGCACGTTACACATTCGTTTCGCAATCGTTTCGGAGTCAAAACCGGTCCTACAAGTGGTATCAGAGCAGGAGCTCGATTGCACTGATCTTTCACACATTTTCGTGCAGAAAATCATCAGATTCAGATCCGAATTTCATCTACTTCTTCATCTTTTTCAAGTTTTTCACTTTCGTCAAATTGAACGGGTTTTTACGGTCCAAATCGTCTGATTTTTTGATATGTTGTGCGAAAACACCTGATCTATAACCCTACCAAATTTCAGATTCAAACTCCTAGCCGTTTAGGAGATATTCGAGTTTTTAGGTCCGATTCCGTTTGAAAAATGGTGACCGTTTGAACGAAACTGACCTGACCGTTTGAATCTGACTGACCGTTTGAAAATACATGACCTTCCCGTTTGAAACATGACTACAGTTTGAAGGTGTGACCGTTTGAGGGTGTGACAGTTTGAAGGTGTGACCGTTTGAGGGTGTGACAGTTTGAAGGTGTGACCGTTTGAGGGTGTGACAGTTTGAAGGGGTGACTGTTTGAGGGTGTGACCGTTTGAGAGTACCATTTGAAACACGATTCCTGTTTGAAGGTGGTTTAGTAGTTCAAGTGATAAAATTGTTGTGATCAGATCTATATCATCGGTGTACATGTGACTAAATTTACGGCCCAATCAGCATATCGCATTAAACAAAGTTGTCGGCCACATTTATAAAGGGTCCAATCAGATTGATTTGAACAATTGCTGTTGTCGACAAAGTGAACTTTGAGGTCCTATAAAATTGAGTCTTATCATATTATCGGCCCAATCAAACGAATTTGTATTTTTTATTAATCTAGTCAGCCCGTGTGACTTCAAGAGTATCGGCCCAATCACATTATATGTGTATTAATTTTGTGGGACATAAATTCAGATTTGCATGATTGCATGTGTCAGACCCACTAAGTTGTTCGACCCATGTGCTTTGACTATACAATTCGAGTCCCAATTTGGAGAAGCATTTAATTGACAAACGGTCCATGTGATGAAATAATGTTGATCTTACCACATTAAAAAGAAATTAGTGTGAGAATGTGTTGAATATAAAAGATTCATTGTTGAGAATTTTGTCGCGTAGTGTCACAAAGTCACCCGATTGGACAAAGTCATTATATTCATTGAAAGTTGACTTTATTTGACCCACTTGATCGGGTTACAATTTGTTTCAAAGAATTTTGTTTTGTTCAATTTCAAAGTGCAACAAATCGAGTGGAAATCCGAACGGATTACCATCCGACCCTAATCATTTCATTTGTTGTTGATTCAAGGTCAAAGCATCGGATACTCGCTCGAACAGATCTTCACCCGATTCGCTGTCATCCTATCTTTGTTATATTGTTGATTTTTGTTGACTCACTCGATCGGATACCTGTCCGATTCAGTTGATTGTTAGAAATTGAACTGATCTTGTTGTTTATATTGAGGTGATTCAAGAAAACATCATGGCTGAAATCAAAGAGAAAACTCGAGAAGAGATTTTGAGTGAGAAAACGTACAGAGAAAGAAACGTGGTCTACAACAGAATGGATGATATGCAGGAAGAGTATGAGATGGCTGTCGGTAGCAAAAGATGGGATAAAAAGAGAGAATGCTATTATAACAGAGAAGGAGAACCAGTTGTTCCCAAGAAAGACATAATCTTCGATGATGTTCTTCTCAAAGTTCCGTTGAGAGCAGAATACTATAGAAATGTATTGAAAGATGACACATACGCTAAGAGATTTGAAAAGGAGATCAGATATGCTATGTTATCGTGTCTGAGAAAAAGGGATGAGGAGAGAATGAAGAAGAATGTTGAAGAAATGGTGAACAATCTGAAGAAAGCTGCTGAAGAGGTTAAAGCAGAAACTGTTGAAGTTGAAGCTGTGAAGGAAATCAAAAGTGAAGAAGTTGTTGTGAATGAAGAGGTTGAGAAGGCTGTTACTGAAGAACAGCAGATTGAAGAAGAGGTGAAGAAAGAAGAAAAAGAAGAAAAGAATGAGAATGAGGAAGCTGATAATGTTGGTGATGAAGTCGGTGTTGAAGAAAAGCAGAATGATGCTGATCAGACAGATGCAGCAAACACCGAAGTGCCAATCACTGAGGTAAATTCTAACTCTGAAATCTTAAAAACGGTTGAACAGTGCAAGAAATGCATGGAACCATGCAGAGCTTGTACTGAAAAAGATGAGCAATTTAAAACAAGAGATCTTGAGTTCACAAAAATTGAAAAGATTTTCAAAGAAAAATGCAAAGAAATGCTAGAAAAGAAAAAGTTTTTATAGAAAATGATGAAAAACTTTCAGAAAAATGTAACAAATTAGAGAAAAAAATGAAGTTTTGAAAGAAAATGTTTTGAAAATGAAAAATGAATGTGAACAAAAAGAAATTGCTTGTCAAGAAATGAAAAAGGAATATGACTCAATGAAATTATCATATCATATTACAAAAGAGTCATATGATAAAATAAAAGATGAAATGAAATATGCTCAATCAAGAATGAATTATATGTCTGAAACAACCAAAGAGCTTAAACGAATGTATTCTATAAAACAAGATGTTGTTAATTCCTATATTGAGGATGTTGCTAAGTTAAAGCGACAGATTGCTGATTTAGAACAGGATAACAACAAGTTAAAGAGTTACCACGTGTCGTCATATGTGCTTGAACGAATTTTCAATATAAAACCGGGTGATGGCGAGTCTGAGCAGAACAAGAAAGGTATTGGCTCAGAGTTTCATCAAGTTCCACCACCGGGAAAATTTGCATTTTATGATGAGGAAAAGGTCGAAAAAGCTTTCAACATGGTAGACCAATTGCCAGACAACATTGACATAACCTATTCCAAATCTGATGAGTCTCATGATTCAGAAGTGGTAGGTAAAGTCGTTGAAAGTGTGTTGAAAGAAGAGTCAGTTGTTACAGGTAAATCTGAATCACAGGTTGAAGATGAAGGAAATCTTCATGATGGATATCTGAAAAACATAAAATCTGAGAAAAATTTGAATGATGATTCAAAAGGATTGGTTTATACCATGATTGGATCAGACAAATTATTCTTAGATGTTGTATTCCCGATTCAGAATGTGATTTCAGAAAAGGTTGATAAAGTGTTCAAAATGGTTGAGATTGAGAAGTCTGAGATTTCAAAGTTTGTTGGTAAGAGTCATAGAGGTTCGTATAACAAACCTGGTTTCAAAAAGAAGAACATGAAGGCTGGGTTGGGTTATAAGAAGAAACAACATCGGAACAAAAATGAAACGCCAAATTATCAGGCAAAAATGAGTTTTGTTCAAGGAAACAGTTTAGCAGAAGAAAAAGAACTCAAATTGAGATAGTCTAATGATGAGTTCTTTGCTCAAAAGAAAAAGCAACAACCACAGGTCAAAGATGTGTCCATGAGAACATGTTTCAAATGTGATCAAAAAGGACATCTTGCACGAAAGTGTCCAAATCTAAAACCTGTGGATGTTGACAAAAAGAAGATTGATGCTGAGAAACAAAAATCTGAGAATGTGAGACAAAGGTCAACCAGAGTTGATTCAAAACAAACTTGGAGATACAACACAAACAAGTTTGCTTCGAATCAAAATTGGAAATTAAACCAGAACAGGTTTGATTCAAAACAGACCTGGAATTCTCACACACCCAGATTCAGAACAACACAAAGTTGGAAAACATCTATTGATATGACAAAACCCCAAGAGTTTTGGAAACCAAAAGTTGTTGTTCAAAATCAATATGTTCAAAAGGAATCACATTTTTACAAACGTGGTACTCCTAAAGGTCAAAAATGGAGTGAAAAGAAACAGGTGGTTCTTGAAAAAGATGAAAAAGTTGAAGTAAACGTTGAAAAGATTTTTGTGAAAGATAACAAAGAGTTTCCAGCATTGAATGAAAATTATTGTGTTGAAATGCCTAAGGTTCAACAGACCTGGGCTAAATTGTTCAAGTAATTGAGTAGTTTGTTTGTGCAGGTGCTCATGGAATTCAAAGATTGTGAGATTGGAGATTGGAGCAGCCTGGCACATCGAGAGAAGGCTGCTGTTGGACCCTGGTTTGGTTGAACAGGGAATTTATATGTTTTTCTGTACATAAATAAACAATATTTTCAAAAATCCTAAAAATTGAAAAATTTGAAAAACCAAAAATATGTTTGTTTTTAATTTTTGTCAAATATTCAAAAAAAAAACAAAAATATGTGTTGATTGAATACGCCGAAACCCTCACGGCTGAACAAACATGATTACTTTCATCAGATTGAAAAACGGTTTTCAAACTGTAAAATATCAATGTGTTGTAAATCATGGGGGTATGTATATTTTCTGCAAATCAGAGCTCTTTAAGCATAAAATGGATGGCGAGACAAAGCTATCAGTATTGGTTGTCAAATTTTCTTTAAATGATTTTGCATTTTAGGGGGAGTAATATTTGTTAGAAAATACAAAAACATTTGAAAATTTGAAAATGACAAAAACATGATAAAACCTATTAGCAAAAAGACAAAAACATTAAAAAATGAAAATTGAGTTTTTATGTAAAAAGAGGAAATGATAGTACATCAGTAGATAGTTGCAGTACGCTAAAGAATTGGAAAGTTAAAATGTGTTAAACGATCTCACCGTGGATGTGTCGGTAGGTTTTTGCACTTTTAGTAGGTTTGTTCGGGATATAAACCTAAATTCAAATACTTGCTTATTTCATGGGGAACACTACTTGGATATATAGGTAACCCCTGAAATCTCGTTTGAAAGGTTCCTTTTTCTGATATACTAGGTCTTTATACTCAGTGATATCTGGGGTATTATTCCGGGACTTCTGCTGAATGGAAGTTCTGACCTAGTCCTCGAATAATACTTTCTGCAAATTCTTGAAACATAGCATCACCCTCAGCATATATGATAAGACAATAAAATTTCTTAGCAATGCTGTTGTAAAAAAGATCCTCTAAAGGGGACACACCCACAAGTTGAGTCATGATCTCTCTGCTGAACGATGGTTCTGACCTGAGCTCTCATGATTCTTCATAATTTATTAACCCCTTACGGATATCATTTGTGTTATAATTACCTGTAAGACTGAATATTGGGATCTGGATACGGGAGTATATTCAAGAGGTGGGACACACGTATAAGTTTAAGTCTCTAAAACACTTAATTCGTATCCTGGACAGATTGAAAATTGTGTGAGAATTTAAAGTGGACCAGTATATCGACAATCTAAGTGAATTGTTTAATACTTACTGTGTAATTAAGCTCAACGGTACTTGTGACTTGTCAAAAACTGATATGATCCTCTAACGCCCGCTCAAACAAAAATATTGTCTGTAAATATGTTTGTACATATTTCTTTATTGCTTTATATTTCAGAATATACAAAAAGATTTTGATTCTGCTTTATTTTCGACAACCGATGTCTGAGTGCCGAGTTTCAAAATCTAAGTAAGCTGATTGTGTTTCTGAAAATAAAACAAGTTCATTAAATTGAAACTTGAATTAAAATCAAAAATTTCAAAAACAGTTTGTGATATCTCCAAGGTCATTAAGTTGGACTTGGATGATTAACTGTGGGGGATTTGGATGCTTATATTGTTATAGAGCTAGTTTCCGATTCGATTCGATGAAACTGCCAAATTCATGAGAAGTGATTTAGAGAAGATTAAATTGCCAGGTTACTATTCCTGGTAGTCTAAAATGTTGTTACTTATAAATGTTTGAGAATTGCAGATGTTGTACCAGACTACGATCCCGAAAGCCGAGTCTAAGGGGGAGTCTGAAGACGAGCTCAATGCAAAAGGAAGCGTGGGTTCAAGGAGCCATGTAACTATCCTAAAGGAGCTTGTATACGGAAAGCAAGGTGTCGATCCCAAAGCACGGAAGCTTGATGAAAGGGGGAGCCTGATGAAGAAAAGAGTCTACCGAAAGGAGAAGAAACTGAAGCTGAAGACAGATCCACCGGAATTCTGTTCAAGAAGATTCAAAGAGAGAGAGAAAAAGAAGACGCTACGAGTTTGACTCAATGATCGAGATTGACTGCGGCAATATCCAAGGGGGAGTCTGTTAGTGCATTTATGTCTATAGCCTTCGTCAATCCGAGCCGTAGCGAGAAACAGAAGAAAACGAGTCGTTATATTAGTGATAGCTAGACAAAAAGGCAAGGTGGCATAATTGTAATAATGAGAAATCTCATTAAATGCCAAGGCCTATAAATAGGAGCTTTATGTTTAGATTAGAGACTTTTGCTACATTTGTCATTTGGAGCTTTCTAGATCTAGAGAGAGAATCTAGAGAGAGAAAGTGATTCAAGGTGCTGTACGATTTCAGATTTCTAATAGAATCACGTTAATATTACGTCACGTGTGTTAGGTCGCGTTCGTGTACGGATTCCGCACGTTACACATTCGTTTCGCAATCGTTTCGGAGTCAAAACCAGTCCTACACTAATCTTAACCACTGACTTTAGACAAAACAAGTGACACACTAAACAACTGCTTTCTCCTTTCATCAGTGCTTTCCTCAAGGTTGATCAGTCCTTGAGTGGGCAGTCCTTTAGCATCAGTAGATTGAACCAGCAGTGTTTACTTCTTAACAGTCTTCAGGGCTTCATCAGCAGTTTGAAGGACAACAGCTGTTGTATACGGACAGTGGATAGAGGACATCAGATGTTATAACCACTTTCAAGGGGAAAGTCTAATGTAAACAGCTGCTTATTATGAATCCACTGTTGTGATCCGGTTTTGGCTCTTATTATCTGTTCCTCTGATAGGGTTCAATCCCAACAGCTGACAATGAAGATGGGATATTCATGTTCAAGGCTCAATCTGAATAGCCATTCCCTCCTAAAAAGAGAGGATGGTTCAGCAGAGGTGCGCATGAACGTAGGAGGAGGATGAAAAAGTTACAACAACAGCGAGTTTTAGCAGCCGCTAAGAGAGAAACAGATGCTCACACCCAAGACATGCTCAATAGGAGTCTAGCAAACTTTCATATTCTAGCAACTATGGCTGCAGACCCTAATTTAAAGCAACTCATAGCACCCCAACCATTACCCTTGTTTCCCACACAACCAATGGAGATTGAAGTAACTTGGAAAACCAAATTCCAGCACCAGCCTTTGACCCAACTGAGATACCTAGAGTACCAGCACCCAATCCCTTAGACCCAGGCTACGACCCGTGGTTTGACGGCCATAGGGATTATCAGCAACGCTACCCAATATCAGAAGAACCCATGCCAAACCTAGCAGCTTACCCAGGTCTGGACCCTCTAGATCCCTATTATGATAATGATGAATACATTAGGGAAATCCTAGAGAATCCATATCCTCAGGAATAACCAATGCCACAATACCCAGATCCCATACCAGCTGTAACACCTGTGCCTCCACGGCCATCAAACAAATACCGAACCAATGAAATATTATATTTCATACTTGGGATTTGTAAAAATATGTGTATCATTTGCACATATCAATTTTTGTTCAATTCCAAACTCTAAATCGCTTTCTGGAAGGTTATACGCGCACTGATGCGTAAATATAACCAGTTTAATGCAACAAACACTCCGGAATAGTGACATAGGCTTAACATACCTTAAATAACCTTTACATAACTTTGAAATATGTTTTGAAGGCTTTGGTATGGCAAAATCAAGTTAAATCGCTTACAGGGACTAAAGTTGACAAACTGCGAAAGTATGCCAATCTGAACAGTAACGAACATTCCGGAACATGACCATAAGTTAAACACACCTTAAATATCCTTTATATAGCTTAGAAATAGGCTTAGAGGGGTTCGGTGTGCTAAAATAAACTTTTGGGTCATTCAGGGACTAAAAGTGTCAAAAAGTGCACAAGTTTGCATTTTCGCGCATAACTTACGTTCTGAATACATCTGGACATCCAAAAATTTATGTAAGCACTAAAATATTTTATTTTAGTGTTTGGCATGAGAAAAAATCCATTCGTTACGCAATTTAGATCGTTTTTCGCGCTTGTGCGCATTCCGTCGTAATTAAGCGAACATCGCGTTCGTACGACCAAACGAACCAACATCCGACATATTTTTGAGCATGTTTCATGTCCACAATGTTTAGGCATCATTTTAGGGCCTTAAAGTTGGCTTTACGGGGCTTAGAAGTGTCGGAAATGGCCTTAAACACGTGCAGGGACTGAAACTGTAAATTCTGAAACTATTTCTGATCTGTGACTCCCAGGCGGCCCGCCTGAGTTTTTCTTGATCCTGACGCGGGCCGCGTCCGCCTTCCTGACCAGATTAACTGCATTTAACAGCAGTTTGCAGCTGTTTAATCCTCCACCACACACTCACACTTGTCTAGTCAGCTGATAAGAACCCATTTTTAGTCACCATAACATTCCAACACATGTACGCACAAGATTCGATCACATTTTCCAAGAAACGATCCTAACGGTTCGGGTATTCCTATAAATACCCATCCACCCCATTTCAAAACTTACAAGAATTTTGATTTGAGAAACTCAAAGTTGAAACCATTGTTTCATACCTGAGATTCTTGGATCGAGATTAGCATTCGGGGACCCTTCGTAAGTATTCTTTCGTTCTTTTATTGCTTTTCGAGTCTTTTCGAGTCTGAAAGTCAAACTTTGTTTGACTTTCTGCGTTGACCAGTTTATGGTCAATGCGAAGTTCGTTTGAACTTCGCAACGTGAGTGTAATCACGTTGGTTATAGTCCCTTGGGACTATGCCTACTGATTACCACGTTGTCTAGGGTCGTAGGGTAAGCGATCTGATAAATCGCTTATACCTTCGAACCCGACCCATTTGGTCGATCATTAGGATCCTACCAAATACATTAAGTGACCATAGTATGTAGGGAATAACCTTCCGAGGTTATACCTTATGGTCGCTTCGTTTAAGTAGTTGTATGATAGGTAGTTTATATGCCTTAGGTAAATTACCAGAATACCCTTTTCATGTATAATTGGTAATTAAGCATATGTAACCTAAACTTTTGTCACATAACCGATTATGTAACATGTTTAGGCATATAACACTTGTCATAGGACTAGTTAGGCGGTCCGAACGCGTTTCACGCGAACGACGCGTTAAAGTAGCATAAGCTACCTAAACGGGTCGTAATGGGTCGTAAGCACTTAGGTTAACTATACTTTGGTATGACATTTGGTTTGTTTAAACTATACTATACATTCATTAACACCGATCATGCCGCTCGGTAGTAGGTAGTGGTACCATAGGACCTGACAAATCCCATTCCTGAAATCTCGGGTGTGTTTGGACGTAAGGAATGACCGAATCCGAATACATATTCTTTTGATAACTCATTTTTACATAGTTATCCGACTGTCGCAAGGCTTGGATGTATGAATTTTCACAATACCGCATAAATGTTTATATCAGTATAGCATGCGTTTACTACACAGAACATAACTTTGATTTAAACCAAGTTTTACTTCAATACTTTGTTTTGTGCATTTCATCTATGGTTTAGTTAATGCATTTCACTAGCCATACATATCATTTTGGTTACACATTACTTGACTACTTTTGGACTATTAACATTTGATATGATTTATACAAGGACTTTTGACAATTGGTTTAAACATAGACTTATTACATTGGTGGTTTGTTTAAGTGACTTAAGTAACGAGGCGTGTGTAATATGATACAAGCATGGTGGATACGCCGCTGGTACTTCCTATATATAAGTGTTTGTATGGTATTACATATCGTAGCGTTATTTGAATCATTTCAATTTGGACATATAACATTTTATACAAATAACATACTTTTCACAAGACATTGTTTTACAAAACAACTTATCTTATATAAACTCATCTTACTTGGTTATTCATTTAACCATACATTATCCTCTTACTTATACATATCACCTGATCTCTTTGCTTTTCAAATGATTTACAAAACAAAGCAAACTACAAGGTTCATGACTAAACATTTTCCTAAACATAAGTCATGAATCTCATTTTCACAAAACCTATGTATCTCACAGGAATTTTTATGCTGACGTACCTATTTTCACATGTGTTTTCAGGATATGATGCATAGGACTTGTCAAGATACACTTAGGCGGACTTGGGCCTTAGCGACAATATAAGATGCAAGACTAGTTATTTATGTTATGTTTCTTTGATTGTCAAGGCATTGTAACTCTTTTATTCAATAAAACAGTATTTCAATTTCCATGTGTTATGAAACAATGATTCTGTTACAACACTCCCCGACGTTTCCGCCACGTTTGGTTGTCCTACGTGGTCGGGGTGTGACAGAAAAGTTGGTATCAGAGCTCATGGTTATAGGGAATTAGGTTATTAGTAATGCTTTGACCTAGTCTATAACCTTTCTAGGACCCTAACGCGAGTTTACTTGCGTTTAGTCATAAAACAATACCGTCACCTATCCTTAGGCGACGACCCCAACAGGAACACAAATTTCAAAACCGCTTTGAAAACTAATCATCTGTTCTAGGATGATTGATTACTAGGTTTTGAACCCTCTATTGTAAGGTTTTGAACTCTCTATTATATGGTTTTGAACCCCTTTGAGTTTTCAAAACCTCGTCAAGGTTTTGGGTTTTAAATAATGTGAACACGTGTAAACTGGAAGAGTGAATGCCTGTATTCTGGGTTTTCTGTCTAGGCAAGCACTTCGTATACATCTCATCAGACGCGAGACCAGTTGTGCTTACCTGGGAATTCTTGGGATGAGTATTCACTTATAGGCGAGCATGTCTTCGCGATACATTATTTTTGACCCATTTACTTTGATTTGTCACCATCTCATTTGTTTGCCTTAGGTAACAAACGAATGATCACAATTTTCATTCGTTACCATTCTATATTGATTATCCAATAACCTTTCACTTGTTTCTTCCTATGTCTTTCATTTTCTTCTAGAATGTCTATTCCTCTCAGCACTGGTCAAATGTCCGAGCGAACAGCCAAATTTGTCCAGCAAATAGGTGAAGTGATCCAGAAGACTGTGGATTTAGGCATTGCCATGGCTCGTCTCGAAAATGAAGCCTCTCGTCTCGACAATGAAGCCACTCAAGAGCCACCAAAGGAAGCAGAAGTCAAGCCAGCACCAAAATCAAGGAAGCGTAAGGCTTCAAGGAAACCCGCAGCGGTTACACCTAATCAAGCGGGACCTAGCCATGTGGCAAGGACACCAGCTAGGAAGCCATACATAGGAACTGCCCCTTTGTGCAACCAATGTAGCCTTCATCATCAGGCTAGTGTGAAGTGCCACAAATGCCATATTTGTGGACTTATAGGTCATACGGCAAGGGTTTGCCCAACTACAGCAGTACCAAATCAAGCAGGACCCATCCGGGTGGTAGCACAACCTGCTAAGAAGCAATACAAGGGAACGACGCCATTTTGCGACAAATGTAATGGGCATCACCAAGCTCACTTACAGTGTCATCTGTGTGCATCGTGCGGGCGACTCGGTCACCTGCCAAATGTTTGTCGTTGTAACCCGAACCAAGGTGGTCCAAACCAACCACAAGCCAACTCTGCTCAAGCTCGTTTCTCACCAGGGTCTTGCTACAACTGTGGCGAGATGGGCCATTTCCTAAGGGATTGCCCAAAGCTTGCTAATGCAAATCCAACCCACGGATGAGCAGTTGACTGACTAGAAGATGTTGCTGTCTTATGCTTTTGTTCTTTTATTTCCTTGTAATGTGAAACAATCTGTTTTGTTTATAAATAAATCGTTGTTCACAAATTCTGATATACAAGTATAGTTACATGTGTGTATGATTTTCCTATGATACCTGCATTAAGGAACTATGTTCCTTACAAACTACTCTCGTGATTTCTCTCTTTCAAATGATCGCTCATGATTCTATCAAAAATTTTAAGTACTCGTTTCACTCTAAGAAACAAAGTACAGAAAATAAAGTGACATTATGAGTAATCATGCTTCTGCACATCTGTACCTTTGAATCCTTGGTTAAATAACTAAGGGTATTTCCAAATCTCATACTCATTACGTGTAAATTTTTCAACATATACAGTACAAATATCTCAAAAACAATCTTCATGATCTCAAAACATTTCATATAGTTTGGAAACAATTTTTCTAAATGCATTGTCTATGTTATTTCAAAAACATTGGCCATGTTATCAAAACCAACCTTCCTAATTTCAAAATATTTCATATAGTTAGAAGGCAATATTAACACAATACATTTTCTTATCAAGTGCATGATTTCGAAAAGCATCATTCATGTTTTTCAAAAACCTTATACATAATTTCAAAATTTATCTCACATAATTTTAAAACATTTTTAGGAATATACCTACCTAATACACCTACTTTATGATTTCAAAGGTATTATATATAAGGTTTCAAAAAAAAAAAAAAAAAAACATTTTTAACCCCATGCATGGTTTTCAAAAATATTTTTCCTCATACATTGACTTAACCTTCAAATTCTGCTTCATATGTCGCCTTGACATATCAAGCATCTCAACTTCATAAGCATTCTTACTTCATGTTTTGACATAAGCACATCCAGTACAAGGTTTCAAAACATCTTCAACTTCTAAGATCCATATGGGATCTTTTTATCTTCACAATTAGATCCTTGTGGATAATTGTCATGCAAATCAGAGTCCTTAATTGGATTCCTTATGTACCTTAATTCGAACATTTCGGTTCCTTACAATCGAAATCGAATTTTCTTTTTGAATCTTTCTATCTTTATAGTTAGATTCTTGATAACGTTTAAAGTACCAAATGAAATCCGCGAAATGGATTCCTAGTATGCTTTAAATGCATGTACGCAATTAACAAGACAAATTAACAAACAATTTTGTGGTTATGTGACTATGTGTTTATGCATCTTATGTTTTCTTTTATGCATTTTTGTGTTTTTGTATACTCTGGATATTCGTTATCCAAATCCTCGCAGAATCTTTCATATCTTCATATGAGGGATTCGTAGCAGGATAGTCAAAAGGTACTACCTTAAATCCTTAATGGGCTTCTATGTAATAGTTAAGACCCTTGGATTATATAGTACCACTCCATGATTCATAAGAGACCCTTTAGTGGTCAAGTCAAAAAGATTGATTCACGATTTGGTTAAAGAACGACATCTAGTGATGTAGCTGAACAGACTCCTTGATAGTCTATTTAGATCATTTATTGATTTAATTAAAAAGGACTCTATGGTGGTCTAGTCACACCCATCACAGGATTGTTCATTTGGTTTTACCCTACACATTATAAAATAGACTGTGTGAACTGTGCAAGGAATTGTCTAATTATGGACGCGTACATAATTATGAAATTTAGTGCACAGAAACCCAGTAAGATTTATTATGTGTAAGAACCGATAGCGACAACAATAACAAAATGAGAACGATGTAATGGAGGTACGGTGGACGCACCAATGGCGCTTTATATACTTGTATATAAGTGTCCCTCTTACATTGCAAGCATAATGTTATTAAGATTACTAGAAGTTCAGAACCCTAACCAATGTTGTTCGATCTTTTCAACTTCATGTTTTCAAACTCACACAAGTTTCCTCTAGATAAAATTTCGGGACGAAATTTCCTAAAGTAGGGGAGACTGTAACACCTGTGCCTCCACGGCCATCAAAAAAATACCGAACCAATGAAATATTATATTTCATACTTGGGATTTGTAAAAATATGTGTATCATTTGCACATATCAATTTTTGTTCAATTCCAAACTCTAAATCGCTTTCTGGAAGGTTATACGCGCACTGATGCGTAAATATAACCAGTTTAATGCAACAAACACTCCGGAATAGTGACATAGGCTTAACATACCTTAAATAACCTTTACATAACTTAGAAATAAGTTTTGAAGGCTTTGGTATGGCAAAATCAAGTTAAATCGCTTACAGGGACTAAAGTTGACAAACTGCGAAAGTATGCCAATCTGAACTGTAACGAACATTCCGGAACATGACCATAAGTTAAACACACCTTAAATATCCTTTACATAGCTTAGAAATAGGCTTAGAGGGGTTCAGTGTGCTAAAATAAACTTTTGGGTCATTCAGGGACTAAAAGTGTCAAAAAGTGCACAAGTTTGCATTTTCGCGCATAACTTACGTTCTGAATACATCTGGACATCCAAAAATTTATGTAAGCACTAAAATATTTTATTTTAGTGTTTGGCATGAGAAAAATCCATTCGTTACGCAATTTAGATCGTTTTTCGCGCTTGTGCGCATTCCGTCGTAATTAAGCGAACATCGCGTTCGTACGACCAAACGAACCAACATCCGACATATTTTTGAGCATGTTTCATGTCCACAATGTTTAGGCATCATTTTAGGGCCTTAAAGTTGGCTTTACGGGGCTTAGAAGTGTCGGAAATGGCCTTAAACACGTGCAGGGACTGAAACTGTAAATTCTGAAACTATTTCTGATCTGTGACTCCCAGGCGGCCCGCCTGAGTTTTTCTTGATCCTGACGCGGGCCGCGTCCGCCTTCCTGACCAGATTAACTGCATTTAACAGCAGTTTACAGCTGTTTAATCCTCCACCACACACTCACACTTGTCTAGTCAGCTGATAAGAACCCAATTTTAGTCACCATAACATTCCAACACATGTACGCACAAGATTCGATCACATTTTCCAAGAAACGATCCTAACGGTTCGGGTATTCCTATAGATACCCATCCACCCCATTTCAAAACTTACAAGAATTTTGATTTGAGAAACTCTAAGTTGAAACCATTGTTTCATACCTGAGATTCTTGGATCGAGATTAGCATTCGGGGACCCTTTGTAAGTATTCTTTTGTTCTTTTATTGCTTTTCGAGTCTTTTCGAGTCTGAAAGTCAAACTTTGTTTGACTTTATGCGTTGACCAGTTTATGGTCAATGCGAAGTTCGTTTGAACTTCGCAACGTGAGTGTAATCACGTTGGTTATAGTCCCTTGGGACTATGCCTACTGATTACCACGTTATCTAGGGTCGTAGGGTAAGCGATCTGATAAATCGCTTATACCTTCGAACCCGACCCATTTGGTCGATCATTAGGATCCGACCAAATACATTAAGTGACCATAGTATATAGGGAATAACCTTCCGAGGTTATACCTTATGGTCGCTTCGTTTAAGTAGTTGTATGATAGGTAGTTTATATGCCTTAGGTAAATTACCAGAATACCCTTTTCATGTATAATTGGTAATTAAGCATATGTAACCTAAACTTTTGTCACATAACTGATTATGTAACATGTTTAGGCATATAACACTTGTCATAGGACTAGTTAGGCGGTCCGAACGCGTTTCACGCGAACGACGCGTTAAAGTAGCATAAGCTACCTAAACGGGTCGTAATGGGTCGTAAGCACTTAGGTTAGGTTTCATTTAGTATGTAGGCTTTGTTAAACCATATGACACGAGTCTCTATACTCGTTTGGTTTACGAACCCTCATTCTATCAGATCTTCCGATTTAGGTCCGGTTTATTAACATAGTTACCTATATTAGGTGCCGTTTGATTCCGTGATCTCTAGCATTGCTTGGTGGTTATCCTAGGACTTCTGAGCAATCTCAAGTGAGTACATAGACCCCTCTTTTACTGTTTTCCAAACTGTTTTGGGGTGAAACACATGTGCCTACTTATTACTTTCATGCTTTCCTGTTTTCACATCATATACTTCCTACGTTCATTAGTACATTATAGTACATGATTTCATTACATTTTATGCTATGTATGTCCATTGTGTGCATACTTAGTACATGGTTCTACATTACATTTCTGCTATGTATGTTAACTGATAGCATGCTAGCACAATGATTTACATGACTTTTCTGCTTTGTATACTTAGTACATTTCTTATTCATCATATGCTTACATTTTGGTATGACATTTGGTTTGTTTAAACTATACTATACATTCATTAACACCGATCATGCCGCTCGGTAGTAGGTAGTGGTACCATAGGACCTGACAAATCCCATTCCTGAAATCTCGGGTTTGTTTGGACGTAAGGAATGACCGAATCCGAATACATATTCTTTTGATAACTCATTTTTACATAGTTATCCGACTGTCGCAAGGCTTGGATGTATGAATTTTCACAATACCGCATAAATGTTTATATCAGTATAGCATGCGTTTACTACACAGAACATAACTTTGATTTAAACCAAGTTTTACTTCAATACTTTGTTTTGTGCATTTCATCTATGGTTTAGTTAATGCATTTCACTAGCCATACATATCATTTTGGTTACACATTACTTGACTACTTTTGGACTATTAACATTTGATATGATTTATACAAGGACTTTTGACAATTGGTTTAAACATAGACTTATTACATTGGTGGTTTGTTTAAGTGACTTAAGTAACGAGGCGTGTGTAATATGATACAAGCATGGTGGATACGCCGCTGGTACTTCCTATATATAAGTGTTTGTATGGTATTACATATCGTAGCGTTATTTGAATCATTTCAATTTGGACATATAACATTTTATACAAATAACATACTTTTCACAAGACATTGTTTTACAAAACAACTTATCTTATATAAACTCATCTTACTTGGTTATTCATTTAACCATACATTATCCTCTTACTTATACATATCACCTGATCTCATTGCTTTTCAAATGATTTACAAAACAAAGCAAACTATAAGGTTCATGACTAAACATTTTCCTAAACATAAGTCATGAATCTCATTTTCACAAAACCTATGTATCTCACAGGCATTTTTATGCTGACGTACCTATTTTCACATGTGTTTTCTGGATATGATGCATAGGACTTGTCAAGATACACTTAGGCGGACTTGGGCCTTAGCGACAATAAAAGATGCAAGACTAGTTATTTATGTTATGTTTCTTTGATTGTCAAGGCATTGTAACTCTTTTATTCAATAAAACAGTATTTCAATTTCCATGTGTTATGAAACAATGATTCTGTTACAACACTCCCCGACGTTTCCGCCACGTTTGGTTGTCCTACGTGGTCGGGGTGTGACACCAGCACCTGCACCCCCAATGAGCACAGAAAATGTGCAAGAACTCCGAACCTTTGGTGAGGAGATTTTAGAAGAGAGCGAAAGGATGAGACAAATAGGGGAACGACTCGTCTGGAAATATGACGAGCGTAATATGGACGTTTGGATGAACCCCTATCATTAATAATAATAATAATAATATAATATATATATATATACATATATATATAATATGTGTGTATGTTTGAAAAAAAATATAATATATGATAATATATATGTTGTAGTATAGACCACCTCGTGGTTAGTGATGCATACTAGTATTGTATTTTTATTCCAGTCGTTTTGTAATAATTATAGATGCATACTATAAAATAGAGTAAGTCACAATGCTCGACGATTTTGATCAACATGCTTGCCGTGTGATTGTTTGTATTGGATATTGTCCTGTGATATTAATACTTGGTAATTGTTTAAAAATCCAGATGGCTGACGCAGCAAATCCAGAAAACCAGAATAATGAAAATCAAATGAATAATAGTGAAATTCGACACCTTGTAACCCAAGGAATTAGAGATGCTATGCCAGCTATTATCCAAAATGTCAGGGATGCATAAAATAATGATGAAAGTGGTAATGGAAGTAAACGAACCCATACAGAACCTAGTCACAACGTGCACAATGGACCCATACTTCAAGTGCTCATTCCCAAAAGAAGAAGAACCATGTCTTATGGTTGTTCTTATAAGGAATTCTGGTCTTGTAAACCAATAGAATTCTCGGGTAATGAAGGGGCCATTGCAGCTCTACCCTGGATAGAAAGACTGAGGCAGTCTTAAAAACAAGCAAGTGTGCCGAAGAAGATAAGATAATGTTTGCCTCCAATCTGTTTAAAAACTTAGCCTTAGAATGGTGGAACACTATCCTCCAGTCTAGGGGAAGTGACAGGATTTACAATATGGAATGGGAAGAATATAAGAATATGGTGGAAAGAAAATTCTGCCATCCCAATGAAAAAGAATAGATAGCAAATAAGTTCTTAAACCTTAGAATGACTGGAGTGGATAGTAAGGGATACACTACTTTATTCTTTGAATATACTAGAATAGTGCCAACCCTTGCATCACCAGAACCCGTGTTAATCTCCCGCTACATTTGGGGATTAATCAGTGAGATAAGGCATGTAGTCAAGGCAGCTAGACCTCAAACTATAGAAGAAGCCGTGGAACTAGAAAATACCTTGACTGATGAATTAGTTCGTACACGAGAAGAAGACCAGAGGACAAACCTAGCTCAAAAGCTTACCCAAGAATTTCGTTATTGAAATTCCAACCGTGGAAAAAATGTAGGTTCTACCTCTGCACCTTACCGCAAAGCTTGCAAGAAGAAGCATTCAGAAAAATGCTCCACTTACTGCAACTTCTGCAAGATACCAGGTCACAAGGAAAAAGATTGCAGGAAGAAACCTAATAATGGAATGTACTTCAACTGTGGAGAAAAAGGTCACATCAAGCCGAACTGTCCGAAACTAGCTCCAGCCCCGAACAACAAAACTACTAAAAATGCTAGAGCATTTGTTCTGACTGCAGAAGAAGCAAAGATGATCCCGGATGTGATAGCCGGTACGTTTTTAGTTAGTGATGTTTTTGCTAAAGTATTATTTGACTCTGGTGCAAACCAAAGTTTTATTAATACTTCATTTTGCAAACTTCTCAATCGACCATTAACTAAACTCCCACAAGAATGTCTAGTAGAGACAGCAAACGGGGAAACCATTAAGATTTCTGAAATCTTGTAGGAAGCAAGAATATAATTTTTGAATCAAAAATTTATTGCAAACCTTTACCCAATGAATCTGGCAGGATTTGATGTTGTATTAGGAATGGATTGGTTAATAGCCAATAAAGCCAGTATTCTATGTGATCAAAAGTCAATCCAAGTAAATTCACCAAGGGGTGAAAATATCACAATTAAAGGAGATAAACCCTCTAGATCCACGAAATTCATCTCTGTGATGAAAACAGCCAGTTACATAAGAAAAGGATTATTAGTATATTTGATTTCTATAATCATTAATACTAAAGAAAAGAACTAAAAGATATTCCAGTAGTATCCCAGTTTCCAGACGAGTTTCCAGACGTGTTTCCAGAAGAATTACCAGGACTACCGCCAGACAAAGAAGTTGAATTCAGAATCCACCTGCTACCAGGAACAGCACCACTTGCCAAAGCACCTTACCATTTGGCACCTGCAGAAATGCAGGAACTGAAGAAACAATTAGACAAATTGTTAGAGAAAGGATTTATACAGCCAAGCTCATCACCATGGGGAGCACCGATCTTATTCGTCAAAAAGAAGGACGGATCAATGAGTATGTGCATTGATTACCGCAAATTGAACAAAGTCACGATAAAAAATCGGTACCCATTACCGAGAATAGATGATATGTTCCACCAGCTGCAAGGAGCTCGATTTTTCTCAAAGATTGACTTACGTTCAGGATATCATCAATTAAAGGTACAGGAAGAAGACATTCCTAAGACCGCTTTTAGAACAAGGTATGGCAATTATGAATTTACTGTCATGCCATTTGGTCTAACCAATGCCTGTCACACCCCGACCGCGTAAAACAACAAATCGCGGCGGAAACATCGGGGCGTGTTGCAACAGAATTAATGTTTCATAACCATGGATACCAAAAAGTGTTTCGTTTTATTAAACATTGAATAATTACATCGTCTTGAAATCTAAATACACTATTTAAACATAGTCTATCATTGTTATTGAGTCACTAAGGCCTTGTCCAGTCCTATGTGAGCATGCATCTTATCAATCGATATCATTCAACAATACCTGAAACATATGTGAAAACGAGGTCAGCAAAGAAATGCTGGCGAGTACATAGGTTTTGTAGGAGTGTCGAAATCATGGCTAGTTTAGACGTTGCAATACTTTATTTAAAAACCTTGTTTTGAAAAGAGTATAATATTGCAACTTAATTAACCAACTCAAATCAAGCGGGTTATAATTTGTAAAACCTCGTAGCCATGACTCTTAACCCAAAAACATTTGTTTTAGTAAATTATTTGAAAAATAATGATAAGTTCAGGTGATATGTATAAATAAGAGAATAATGCATGATTAAATGAATAACCATGTAAAATGAGTTTGTATAAGATAAGTTGTTTGTAAATAAATGTCTTGTGAAAAGTATGTTATTTGTATAAAATGTTCTATGTCTCAAACTGAAATGATTCAAATAACGCTACAATATGTAATACCATACAAACACTTATATATAGGAAGTACCAGCGGCGTATCCACCATGCTTGTATCATATTCCACACGCATTGTTACTTAATCACTTAATCCAAACCAAACCACCAAAGTAATGTTCATGCCCAAATGTAAATCATGTAATATGTATAACCAAAATAATATCGTATATCGCTTTGAAGCCAATCGTTTACCCAATCGTTAAAACATCGTGTGAAACCCAATCGTTACCCAATCGTTAAAACATCGTGTGAAACCCAATCGTTACCCAATCATTAAAACATCGTGTGAAAACCAATCGTAAATCGTTTAATTCGTTTTAGGTCGTGAAACTACTTATAAGGTCGTCTCGCTAATAACATTCAAACCTTCGTGACTTTCATCGCTTCTCGTTTTCGTCGCTTCTCGTTTTCGTCGCTTCTCGTTTTCGTATTAACAAACCTCCATAGGGTAAGTTAATAATTACAGATTCAGTCGCTACCTACCATACCCACACATAACCATGGGTGTAGTAAATAACGGGATTTGTCAGATCCTATGGTACCATAACCTAATACTGGTCGGCTTGATCATTGCTAATGAATGTCATTTGTTATGTAACTACAACCAACAAGTTTGTTCACTTTATTGAAATCGTTATTAGTTTTGTATAAATCGTCTTAATTGTTTTTGAAACCATCGTTATAACATTGAAAACATTTAGCACATATGAGTCACCCCAAAACAATTGAAAGCAGTAAAATAGGGGAATAATGTACTCGCCTGAGAATGCTTGGAGGTCTTGAACAACAACCAAACAAAGCTAGAGAGAGCACGGAATCAGTCGGCAATCTAAAACTATATAAATAAACCGGACTTAAATCGGGAGATCGGATAGAATGAGGCTTGGTAAACCAAATGAGTGTTGGAACTCATATGATATGGTTTAACAAGGCCTACATACTACATGAAACCTAACCTAAGTGCTTTCGACCCATCGCGACCCATTAAGGTAACATATGCTACTTTAACGTGTCGTGCGCGTGAAACGCGTTCGGACCGTCTAACTAGTCCTATGACAAGTGTTATATGCCTAAACATGTTACATAATCAGTTATGTGACAAAAGTTTAGGTTACATATGCTTAATTACCAATTATACATGAAAAGGGTATTCTGGTAATTTACCTAAGGCATATAAACTACCTATCATACAACTACTTAAACGATGTGACCATAGGGTATAACCTCGGAAGGTTATTCCCTACCTACTAAGGTCACCTAAAGTATTTGGTCGGATCCTAATGATCGACCAAATGGGTCGGGTTCGAGGTATAAGCGATTTATCAGATCGCTTACCCTACGACCCTAGACAACGTGGTAATCAGTAGGCATAGTCCCAAGGGACTATAACCAACGTGATTACACTCACGTTGCGAAGTTCAAACGAACTTCGCATTGACCATTACTGGTCAACGCTGAAAGTCAAACAAAGTTTGGCTTTCTGACTCGAAAAGCAGTAAAAATAAGGAAAAGAACGAAAGAATACTTACGAAGGGTCCCCGAATGCTAATCCCGATCCAAGAACTCAGGTATGAAACAATGGTTTCAACTTAGAGCTCTCAAATCAGAATTCTTGTGCAAAATGAGGTTGTGTGGGTTGGGTATTTATAGGAATACCCGAACCGTTAGGATCGTTTCATGGAAAACGTGCCATGATCCAACCCGTACACTTGTCGGAACCTTATGGAAGCTTAAAATGGTTCTTATCATCATGACTAGGCAATTGGGAACATGTGGTGGAGGATCAAACAGCTGCAGCCTGCTGTTTAAAAACTCTGAATCTAGTCAGCAGACCCCTAGCGCACCGCTACGCTATAAGTGTAGCGCACCGCTAGGCCCAAGTTTGGCAGATTTACACTTTTGGTCCCTGTCATGCATTCAGCCCATTTTTGACACGTTTAAGGCCCGTTAACCCCATTTCAAAGCTCTAAAATGAAGTTAAAGTATAGGGAACTTAAAATGTGTTCAAAAATATCTCGGATGTCGGTTCGTTTAGCCGTACGAACGCGATGTTCGCTTAATTACGACGGAATGCGCATAAGCGCGAAAAACGATCCAAATGACGAAACGAATGGATTTTTCTTATGCCGAACACTAAAATAAAATATTATAGTGCTTACATAAATTTTTGGATGTCCGGATGTATTCAGAACGTAAGTTATGCGTAAAAATGCGAACTTGTGCACTTTTTGGCGCTTTTAGTCCCTGAATGACACAAAAGTTTATTTTAGCATACCGAACACCTCAAAGCCTATTTCTAAGCTATGTAAAGGATATTTATGGTATGTTTAACTTATGTTCATGTTCCGGAAGGTCTGTTACAGTTCAAATTGGCATACTTTCGCAGTTTGTCAACTTTAGTCCCTGTAAGCGATTAAACTTTGATTTCACCACACCAAACCTTCCAAAACTTATAACTAAGTTATGTAAAGGTTATTTAAGGTATGTTAAGCCTATTTCACTTTTCCAGAGTGTTCTTTGGATTAAACTGGTTATATCTACACATCAGAGCGCGTATAACCCTCCAGAAAGCGATTTAAAGCTTGAAATCGAACAAGAGTCGATATGTGCAAACGATACACATATTTTTACAAATCCCAAGTATGAAATACAATATTTCATTGGTTTGGTATTTGTTTGATGGCCGTGGAGGCACAGGTGTTACAGTCTCCCCTACTTTAGGAAATTTCGTCCCGAAATTTATTTAGAGGAAACTTGTGAGAGCTTGAAAACATGAGGTTGAAAAGATCGAACAATATTGGTTAGGGTTCTGAACTTCTAGTAATCTTTAATAACATCATGATTGCAATGTAAGAGGGATACTTATATACAAGTATATGAAGCGTCATTGGTGCGTCCACCGTACCTCCATTACATCGTTCTCATTTCGTTATTGTTGTCACTATCGGTTCTTACACATAATAAATCTTACTGTGTTTCTGTGCACTAAATTTCATAATTATGTACGCGTCCATAATCAGACAATTCTTTGCACAATTCACACAGTCTATTTTATAGTGTGTAGGGGAAAACCAAATGAACAAACCGGTGATGAGTGTGACTAGACCGCCATAGAGTCCTTTAAATTAAATCAATAAATGATCTAAATAGACTATCAAGGAGTCTGTTCAGCTACATCACTAGATGTCGTTCTCTAACCAAATTGTGAATCAATCTTTTTGACTAGACTACTAAGAGGGTCTCTTATGAATCATGGAGTGGTACTATATAACCCAAGGGTCTTAACTACCAGGTAGAAGCCCATAAGGATTTAAGGTAGTACCTTTTGAATATCCTACTATGAATCTCTCATATGAAGATATGAAAGATTCTATGAGGATTTGGAAAATCGTAACACACAAAAACATAGAGGAGAACACATAAACACATATCATATAACCACAAAATTGTTCGTTAATTTGTCTTGTAAATTGCGTACATGCATTTAAAGCACACTAGGAATCCATTCCGTGAATTTCATTTGGTACTTTAAACGTTATCAAGAATCCAACTATAAAGATAGAAAGATTCAAAAAGAAAATTCGATTTCGATTACTAGGAACCGAAGTGTTCGAATTAAGGTACATAAGGAATCCGATTAAGGACTCTGATTTGAATGATAATCATCCACAAGGATCTAATTGTAAAGATAAAAAGATCCCATATGAATTTTAGAAGTTGAAGATGTTTTGAAACCTTGCACTGGATGTGCTTAGGTCAAAACATGATGTAAAATGCTTATGAAGTTGAGATGCTTGATATGTCAAGGTGACATATGAAGCAGAATTTTGAAGGTTAAGTCAATGTATGAGGAAAATATTTTTGAAAACTATGCATGGGGTTCTTTTAAGAAAAATGTGTTTAACGTTTTTGAAACCTTATATATAATATTTTTTTGAAATCATAAAGTAGGTGTAATAGGTAGATATATTTACAAAAATGTTTTAAAATCATGCGAAATGAATTTTGAAATTATGTATAAGGTTTTTGAAAGACATGAATGATGCTTTTCGAAATCATGCACTTGATCAGAAAATGTATTGTGTTAATATTGTCTTCAGACTATATGAAATATTTTGAAATTAGAAAGGTTGGTTTTGATAACATGGCCAATGTTTTTGAAATAACACAGACAATGCATCTAGAAAAATTGTTTTCAAACTATATGAAATGTTTTGAGATCATGAAGATTGTTTTGAAATACTGGTACTGTGTATGTTGAAAAATCAAAACGTAATGGGTATGAGATTTGAAAATACCCTTAGTTATCTAACCAAGGATTTAAAGGCACAGATGTGCGAAAAGCACGATTACTCATAATGTCACTTAATTTTCTGTACTTTGTTTCTTAGAGTGAAACGAGTACTTAAAATTTTCGAGGGAATCATGAGCAATCATTTGAAAGAGAGTAATCACAAGAGTAGTTTGTAAGGTACATAGTTCCTTGATGTAGGTATCATAGGAAAAGCCATACACACCTAGCAAGGGGTTGAGCTGGTTGGTTGGGGACTGCTTTACCATTGTGAGCGACCATGGCGAAGTTCTGAGAAGCCTTTCGCTTCTTTGACTTCTTAGGGGATCGTTCATCCATGGTCTTTGATTCCTCGATTGGTTTCTTGGCTGATGGTGCTGTCACCTGACTAGGTCCTGCCTGTCTTGGTGACTCTTGAGTGGCTTCATCCTGGAGATGATACATGGCAGTAGCTAATTCAACAGTCTTCAGGGCTACTTCGCCTATTCGCTGAGCGAATTTTGGCTGCTTGCTCAGATATCTGGGCGTCATCGTGATGAAGAGACATTCTTGAAGAAAAAGAAAGGCATAGGGAGAAACAGGTGAAAGATTATTGGACAATCAAAACAGAATGATAACGCATGAAGATTGCGATCATTTGTTTGTTACCTAAGGCAAACAAATGAGACGGTGACTGATCAAAGTAAATGGGTCAAAAATAATGTATCGCGAAGACATGCTCGCCTAATAAGTGAACACTCATCCCAAGAATTCCCAGGTAAGCACAACTGGTCTCGCGTCTGATGAGATGTATACGAAGTGCTTGCCTAGACAGAAAACCCAGAATACAGGCATTCACCCTTCCAGTTTGCACGTGTTCACATTATTTAAAACCCAAAACCTTGACGAAGTTTTGAAAACTCAAAGAGGTTCAAAACCATATAATAGAGAGTTCAAAACCTTACAATAGAGGGTCCAAAACCTAGTAATCAATCATCCTAGAACAGATGATTAGTTTTCAAAGCGGTTTTGAAATATATGTTCTTGTTGTGGTCGTCGCCTAAGGATAGGTGACGGTATTGTTTTATGACTAAACGCAAGTAAACTCGCGTTAGGGTCCTAAGAAGGTTATAGACTAGGTCAAAGCATTACTAATTACTAATAACCTAATTCCCTATAACCATTGGCTCTGATACCATCTTTTCTGTCACACCCCGACCGCGTAAAACAACAAATCGCGGCGGAAACATCGGGGCGTGTTGCAACAGAATTAATGTTTCATAACCATGGATACCAAAAAGTGTTTCGTTTTATTAAACATTGAATAATTACATCGTCTTGAAATCTAAATACACTATTTAAACATAGTCTATCATTGTTATTGAGTCACTAAGGCCTTGTCCAGTCCTATGTGAGCATGCATCTTATCAATCGATATCATTCAACAATACCTGAAACATATGTGAAAACGAGGTCAGCAAAGAAATGCTGGCGAGTACATAGGTTTTGTAGGAGTGTCGAAATCATGGCTAGTTTAGACGTTGCAATACTTTATTTAAAAACCTTGTTTTGAAAAGAGTATAATATTGCAACTTAATTAACCAACTCAAATCAAGCGGGTTATAATTTGTAAAACCTCGTAGCCATGACTCTTAACCCAAAAACATTTGTTTTAGTAAATTATTTGAAAAATAATGATAAGTTCAGGTGATATGTATAAATAAGAGAATAATGCATGATTAAATGAATAACCATGTAAAATGAGTTTGTATAAGATAAGTTGTTTGTAAATAAATGTCTTGTGAAAAGTATGTTATTTGTATAAAATGTTCTATGTCTCAAACTGAAATGATTCAAATAACGCTACAATATGTAATACCATACAAACACTTATATATAGGAAGTACCAGCGGCGTATCCACCATGCTTGTATCATATTCCACACGCATTGTTACTTAATCACTTAATCCAAACCAAACCACCAAAGTAATGTTCATGCCCAAATGTAAATCATGTAATATGTATAACCAAAATAATATCGTATATCGCTTTGAAGCCAATCGTTTACCCAATCGTTAAAACATCGTGTGAAACCCAATCGTTACCCAATCGTTAAAACATCGTGTGAAACCCAATCGTTACCCAATCATTAAAACATCGTGTGAAAACCAATCGTAAATCGTTTAATTCGTTTTAGGTCGTGAAACTACTTATAAGGTCGTCTCGCTAATAACATTCAAACCTTCGTGACTTTCATCGCTTCTCGTTTTCGTCGCTTCTCGTTTTCGTCGCTTCTCGTTTTCGTATTAACAAACCTCCATAGGGTAAGTTAATAATTACAGATTCAGTCGCTACCTACCATACCCACACATAACCATGGGTGTAGTAAATAACGGGATTTGTCAGATCCTATGGTACCATAACCTAATACTGGTCGGCTTGATCATTGCTAATGAATGTCATTTGTTATGTAACTACAACCAACAAGTTTGTTCACTTTATTGAAATCGTTATTAGTTTTGTATAAATCGTCTTAATTGTTTTTGAAACCATCGTTATAACATTGAAAACATTTAGCACATATGAGTCACCCCAAAACAATTGAAAGCAGTAAAATAGGGGAATAATGTACTCGCCTGAGAATGCTTGGAGGTCTTGAACAACAACCAAACAAAGCTAGAGAGAGCACGGAATCAGTCGGCAATCTAAAACTATATAAATAAACCGGACTTAAATCGGGAGATCGGATAGAATGAGGCTTGGTAAACCAAATGAGTGTTGGAACTCATATGATATGGTTTAACAAGGCCTACATACTACATGAAACCTAACCTAAGTGCTTTCGACCCATCGCGACCCATTAAGGTAACATATGCTACTTTAACGTGTCGTGCGCGTGAAACGCGTTCGGACCGTCTAACTAGTCCTATGACAAGTGTTATATGCCTAAACATGTTACATAATCAGTTATGTGACAAAAGTTTAGGTTACATATGCTTAATTACCAATTATACATGAAAAGGGTATTCTGGTAATTTACCTAAGGCATATAAACTACCTATCATACAACTACTTAAACGATGTGACCATAGGGTATAACCTCGGAAGGTTATTCCCTACCTACTAAGGTCACCTAAAGTATTTGGTCGGATCCTAATGATCGACCAAATGGGTCGGGTTCGAGGTATAAGCGATTTATCAGATCGCTTACCCTACGACCCTAGACAACGTGGTAATCAGTAGGCATAGTCCCAAGGGACTATAACCAACGTGATTACACTCACGTTGCGAAGTTCAAACGAACTTCGCATTGACCATTACTGGTCAACGCTGAAAGTCAAACAAAGTTTGGCTTTCTGACTCGAAAAGCAGTAAAAATAAGGAAAAGAACGAAAGAATACTTACGAAGGGTCCCCGAATGCTAATCCCGATCCAAGAACTCAGGTATGAAACAATGGTTTCAACTTAGAGCTCTCAAATCAGAATTCTTGTGCAAAATGAGGTTGTGTGGGTTGGGTATTTATAGGAATACCCGAACCGTTAGGATCGTTTCATGGAAAACGTGCCATGATCCAACCCGTACACTTGTCGGAACCTTATGGAAGCTTAAAATGGTTCTTATCATCATGACTAGGCAATTGGGAACATGTGGTGGAGGATCAAACAGCTGCAGCCTGCTGTTTAAAAACTCTGAATCTGGTCAGCAGACCCCTAGCGCACCGCTACGCTATAAGTATAGCGCACCGCTAGGCCCAAGTTTGGCAGATTTACACTTTTGGTCCCTGTCATGCATTCAGCCCATTTTTGACACGTTTAAGGCCCGTTAACCCCATTTCAAAGCTCTAAAATGAAGTTAAAGTATAGGGAACTTAAAATGTGTTCAAAAATATCTCGGATGTCGGTTCGTTTAGCCGTACGAACGCGATGTTCGCTTAATTACGACGGAATGCGCATAAGCGCGAAAAACGATCCAAATGACGAAACGAATGGATTTTTCTTATGCCGAACACTAAAATAAAATATTATAGTGCTTACATAAATTTTTGGATGTCCGGATGTATTCAGAACGTAAGTTATGCGTAAAAATGCGAACTTGTGCACTTTTTGGCGCTTTTAGTCCCTGAATGACACAAAAGTTTATTTTAGCATACCGAACACCTCAAAGCCTATTTCTAAGCTATGTAAAGGATATTTATGGTATGTTTAACTTATGTTCATGTTTCGGAAGGTCTGTTACAGTTCAAATTGGCATACTTTCGCAGTTTGTCAACTTTAGTCCCTGTAAGCGATTAAACTTTGATTTCACCACACCAAACCTTCCAAAACTTATAACTAAGTTATGTAAAGGTTATTTAAGGTATGTTAAGCCTATTTCACTTTTCCAGAGTGTTCGTTGGATTAAACTGGTTATATCTACACATCAGAGCGCGTATAACCCTCCAGAAAGCGATTTAAAGCTTGAAATCGAACAAGAGTCGATATGTGCAAACGATACACATATTTTTACAAATCCCAAGTATGAAATACAATATTTCATTGGTTTGGTATTTGTTTGATGGCCGTGGAGGCACAGGTGTTACAATGCCCCATCTACATTTATGGACATGATGAACCGAATATGTAAGCCATATTTGGATTAATTCATAATTGTCTTTATAGATGATATTCTTATTTATTCTAAGAGCAAAGAGGAACATGCAGTGCATCTGCACTCACTTCTAAGTTTATTGAGAAAGGAAAAGCTTTATGCAAAGTTTTCAAAGTGTGAATTTTGGTTAGAACAGGTACAGTTTCTTGGACATTTAGTCAATCATGAAGGAATTCATGTGGATCCCACCAAGATCGAGGCGATTACGAAATGTAAAACCCCTGAATCACCAACCGAGGTTAGAAGTTTCTTAGGATTGGCCGGTTATTATAGAAGGTTTATTCAAGATTTTTCTAGAATAGCCATTCCCATAACTAAGTTAACCTGTAAATCTGTTAAGTTTGAATGGTGACCAAAACAAGAAGAAGCCTTTAGAATCCTTAAGCAAAGATTGACCAATGCACCCATATTAGCGTTACCAGAAGGAACTGAAGACTTTGTAGTCTATTGTGACGCTTCTAAATTAGGTTATGGATATGTGTTGATGCAACGTGAAAAGGTTATAGCTTACGCCTCTAGACAACTTAAGAATCATGAAAAAAAATTAATCAACCCATGATTTAGAATTAGGAGCCATAAATTTTGCCCTTAAAATTTGGTGACATTACCTTTACGGTAGTAAGTTTACCATTTTCACTGATCATAAGAGTTTAAGGTATGTTTTCGGGCAAAAGGAATTGAATATGAGACAAAGACGGTGGATGGAGATACTAAGCGATTATGATTGCAATATCCAGTACCATGCAGGAAAGGCAAACATAGTAGCTGATGCTTTAAGTCGAAAGTATCACGAAAAACCAAAAAGAGTACGTTCTCTTAAAATAAATCTACAAGTAGATTTAAATGAACAAATTAGAAAAGCACAAGAATCAGTAATCAAGGAAGATACTGAAAAATTGAAAGGAATGATTAAGGAACTAGAACAAGGAACAAATGGAATTTGGAGATTCCATAAAAAAAAATGTGGATACCTAAATTAGGAAACCTATGCCACCGTATATTAGAAGAAGCCCATAAGTCTAAGTATACGATGCATCCCGGAAGTGATAAAATGTATCAAGACTTAAGAAAGAATTTTTGGTGGATAGGAATGAAAAAGGATACAGCAGCATATGTTGCAAAGTGTCTAACCTGTTCACAAGTTAAAGGTGAACATCAGAAACCCTCAGGTTTGTTGCAATAGTTAGAGATACCAGTTTGGAAATGGGAATTGATAAGTATGGATTTTGTTACTAAATTACCCAAAACAAGAAAAAGTAATGATACAATCTGGGTGATTGTAGACATGCTAACTATGTCAGCTCATTTCTTACCAATGAAGAAAACTTTCAGTATGGAACAGTTAGCTAAATTATATGTAAATGCAATAGTTTCATTACATGGGATTCCTTTATCAATTGTTTCTGACAGAGATAGCCGTTTTACCTCTCATTTTTGGACAAGTTTCCAAAAAGAAATGGGAACCAAGTTAAATCTAAGCACAGCTTATCATCCTCAAACGGACGGACAAAGCTAAAGAACAATTCAAACAATAGAAGATATGCTTAAAGCTTGTGTAATTGATTTCGGAGGTAATTGGGACAATCACTTACCATTAATAGAATTTTCTTATAATAACAGCTATCACACAAGTATCAATGCTGCACCATTCGAAGCACTTTATGGACGAAAGTGCCGAACGCCAGTCTGTTGGGCAGAAATTGGAGAAAAGCAACTATCCGGACCCGAGATAGTACAAGAAACAACAGACAAGATCATTCAAGTCAAGGAACGATTGAAAGCATCACGTGATCGACAGAAGAGTTATGCAGATAACAGACGAAAGCCATTGGAATTTCAAGTAGGAGACAAAGTGTTATTGAAAGTCTCTCCTTGGAAAGGAGTGGTAAGATTCATTAAAAGAGGAAAGCTAAGCCCCAGGTATGTTGGACCTTTTGAGATTATCAAAAGAATAGGACCTGTAGCCTCTCATGTCACACCCCGACCACGAAAAACAACAAAGCGTGGCGGAAACGTCGGGGAGTGTTGTAACAGAATCATTGTTTCACAACCATGGATCAAATAATTTTGTTTTATTGAATAAATGAACTCATTGTTTTAATACAATCAAATAAGTACAACTATTATCTTTCAAGTTTTAAAGTTGCTAAGGCACGAGTCCATCCTAAGTGTAGCATATATCATCAATCATCACAAAGCAGTACCTGAAACATGTGTAAAAATAGGTACGTCAGCATAAAAATGCCTGTGAGATACATAGGTTTTGTGAAAATAGGATTCATGACTTAAGTTTAAAGAAGATGTTTAATAAAAATTAGTCATGAATCTTGTTAAGTGTTTTCTTTCATAAATCATTTGAAAAGTGATAAATAAACCAAATGATATATATGTATAAAAGGATAATGTATGGTTAAGTGAATAACCATGTAAAAGGAGTTTGTATAAAACAATGTTTTGATAAAAAGGTTTATGGTATATATATAAAAATATACTTTGTTTTTAAGAAAATTGAATAAGTAAGATATATTAAAATATATTTCAGTTCCAAGTTCGTTAACCCAAGTGTACTAAATAACGCCACGGTAAGTAATATGATAAAAACACTTATATATAAGAAGTACCAGCGGCGTATCTACCATGTTTCCATCATATTTCACCCGTCCCGTTATTTAAACACTTAACCCAAAAATTAGTCGTTAAATAATTAGTATATTAAATAAACTTTAGTTGTTAGCAACAATAACCTTCAGTAGTATATCAACAGTATACTTTGGATTTATAAATAACATATTTAAACTATGCTTTGGTTATGAAAACAACATATTAAACTATGCTTTAGTTAAGAAAATAGCATAATAAACTATGCTTTAAGGATTAATAAAATACATGTTGATTTCGTACAGTATCACATATGGGAGTATATCAAACTATACCTTCGGGAGTATAATTAAATACACAAAAATAATGTGATTTAAGAATTCATTCAGACCTAGTGCATCAAAATACACCTTTGTGACTATAGGGATACCACAAAGGAAATCCCTATTTGGATGGAGAAACAAATTGGTTTCAGACATTCCATGACAACAAGAATGGGGTGTCAAATCCTATAGCGCTATATCATACTACCAACCGGTCTGGTGAACAAAAATAAGTACAATTCAACAATTAATTTTATAATCTTTGAAAAATCAGTGTTTAAACCATAGATAGTCATTTAGTTTGTCAACAGATAAGTACTAACATGTATAATCAATTATACTTTGAAATCATGAAAATAACAGATAAGTACACATGCTTCACCCCAAAACAGTTGAAAATAGTAAAAGAGGGGACTATCTACTCACTTGAGATTGCCTATGAGTCCTTGAGTAACAACCAAACAATGCTAGAGATCACGGAAATCAAACGGCACCTAATATAGGTAACTATGTTAATAAATCGGACCTAAATCGGAGGATCGGATAGAATGAGGGTTCGTAAACCAAATGAGTATGGAAACTCATGTAATATGGTTTAACAAATCCTACATACTAAAAATGAAACCTAACCTAAGTGCTTCTGACCCATTACGACCCGTTTAGGTAGCTTATGCTACTTTAACGCGTCGTTCGCGTAAAACGCGTTTGGACTGCCTAACTAGTCCTATGACAAGTAAAATATGCCTTAACATGTTTAATATTGTTGCCAAATCAGTTTAGATATCAAAAGTTATGTTACATATGCTTAAAATGAATTTTGGCGTAAAAAAGGGCATTTTGGTAATTTACCTAAGGCATATAAACTACTTATCATACAACTACTTAAACGAAGCGACCATAAGGTATAACCTCGGAAGGTTATTCCCTATATACTATGGTCACCTAATGAGTTTGGTCGGATCCTAATGATCGACCAAATGGGTCGGGTTCGAAAGTATAAGCGATTGATTAGATCGCTTACCTTCCGACCCTATATAAGCACTAAACTAAAAGTGACGAGCTAAGCATGTTAAAACATGCTTAACTAAGTTAGAAAACAAGTTTGGTATCAAAACAAATGGTTTTGATACCTAAGAGTAGTTTGGTTACAAAATACGCAAGAATGCGCATTTTGGCCGAAACTACGACTCGTCACTGAGCCTAGATAACGTGGTAATCAGTAGGTATAGTCACTAGGGACTATAACCATCGTGATTACGCTCACGTTATGAAGTTCAAACGAACTTCGCATTGACCATAAACTGGTCAATGCAGAAAGTCAAACAAAGTTTGACTTTAACGCCAAAACGAATGAAAAGAATGAAAGAACACTTACAAAGGGTCCCCGCAAGATTTGATTCCATGTAATCTCAGGTAGGAAGTGAATAATCACAACCACTTAGAGAAAAACTTAGATCAAATGTGGGTTTGCAAGAAGTGGGGGTTGGGTATTTATAGGAATGTTGGAACCGTTAAGATCGTTTATCGAATAATGTGCTTCAATCTCATCCCTACATTTGTTGCAACACCTTGGTACCCAAATTGGCCCCCCATCATCAGGGATTAACATGTGGCATTGGGTTTGGGTGTACTTAACAGCTGTTAACAGCTGTTTTAGAAGTTTCTGATGAGCTGGGAGTCCCTTACGGACCGTAAGGTTGAGGGCTCACGGTCCGTAAGCCAGCAACTTTGCTGAAATGACAGTTTTGGTCCCTGTTGGTGTTTAAAGCTTATTTTGTCATGTTTAAGGCCCGTTAAGCCAACTTTAAGGCCCTAAAATGATTCCTAAACATTGTGGACATGAAACATGCTCAAAAATATGTCGGATGTCGGTTCGTTTGGCCGTACGATTGCGTTGTTCGGTTAATTACGACGGAAGTCGTAACGGACGCAAAAACGATCCAAATTGCGCGACGAATGGATTTTTCTTTTTCCAAACACTAAAATAAAATATTTTAGTGCTTACATAAATTTTTGGATGTCCGGATGTATTCAGAACGTAAGATATGCGCGAAAATGCAAACTTGTGCACTTTTTGACGCTTTTAGTCCCTCAATGACCCAAAAGTTTATTTTAGCACACCGAACCCCTCAAAGCCTATTTCTAAGCTATGTAAAGGATATTTATGGTATGTTTAACTTATCGTCATGTTCCGGAATGTCTGTTCTAGTACGAATCATCATACTTTTGCAGTTTGTTGAATTAAGTCCCTGTAAGCGAATAAACTTGATTTTGCCATACCAAAGCCTTCAAATCTTATTTCTAAGTTATGTACAGGTTATTTAAGTTATTTTAAGACTGTGTCACTATTTCGGAGTGTTTGTTGCATTAAACTGGTTATATTTACGCATCAGTGCGCGTATAACCTTCCAGAAAGCGATTTAAGGCTTGAAATTGAACAAGAATTGATATGTGCAAATGATACATATATTTATACAAATCCCAAGTATGAAATATAATATTTTATTGGTTTGGTCTTTGTTTGATGGTTGAAGTGACACAGGTGTCACAGTCTCCCCTACTATAGGAAATTTCGTCCCGAAATTTAATTCTAGAGGAAACTTGTGAAGACAGCTGTGACGGTTTCGCCTTCAAATAGATCCATTGAACCCTTAAGTAAAACTCTGGGCCATGTTAGGATTCTTATAGAATTTGTTAACCCTCAAAGTGAAGTCCTTGTAGTAACAAAACATGGGATTTTGAATTACGGACAAAAGAACATTTCTCCTGAAGACTTATCATAGGGAACTTGTGTGTGCTCGAAATCAGAATTGGGGAGTGTAAGAATAAATGACATTGGTCGAGGTCCAAGACTTCTCCCGTATCATTACTCTTGTCACTATAGGTCTTAACACACGACAAAACTTCTCGTGGTTTCTGTGCACTGAATTCCATAATTATGTAGGCCTCCGTAATTACGTAATTCCTTGCACAATCCGCACAGTTCATTTCATAATGCGTAGGAAAAAAATTAATTGAGTAAACATGAGGCGAGTTGACTAGACCGCCAAAGGATCTTTCTAACTAGATCAGCGAACGACCCTTTTAACTAGATCAACACATGATCTTCTTAACTAGGTCGTCGTATGATCTCCTTAAATAGACCACTTAAGGGATCTTTTCATTATATCATCACATGATATTTCTAACCAGATTTTTGAAACAAGAAGTTTAACTAGACCTCTCAATGGGCCCAATTATAGAATAGTACTTCATAACCCAAGGGACTTAATTACAACGTAAAAGTCCGTTAAGGATTTAAGGTAGTACCTTTGGATATCCTACTATGAATCCCTCATATGAGATATGGTAGATTCTACGAGGATTTGGATGGATCACAAAACATACATGAAAACACATAAGCACATAATCACATAATTAGTTAGCTTGATTCTTTAATTTGTTATCTTTGGATACGGGTATTTAAAGCACACCAGGAATCCAATCCGTGGATTTCATTTGGCACTTTAAACACAAGAATCTAACTATGGAGATAGAAAGATCTTAAGAGGAATTTTGGCTTTGTTTCTTAAAAGAAACGAGTATTTAAGAATTCTTGGGGAGATCACAAGTGATCATAAAAATGACAGAACCACACGAGTAGTTTGTCTTTGTGTTGGCATCATAAGGTTGTATCAAACATTCACACAATCGTATTAGTTTTGCAAAATAAAGACGACGAATTTTTATTTATATAACAACTGACTTGTCTTTAAATGTCAAAAGATAACAATCAAAGGAAATAACAAGACACTAGTTGTTCACTGCTGCATCATTGTTCACGTTTGCCTCATTGATGTTAAACACTCGTCCACGCGCTGGAGGTATGTTAACAAGTCTTGGGCAATTGTTTCTGTAGTGAGTAAGGTCACCACAGTTATAACATGACCCCGGAGGGAACCGTGCTTGAACAGCAGCAGGGTTTGCGGCAGCTTGATTTGCATAACGGCAAACATTGATCAAATGTCCCAACCGCCCACAGTGGGTACATTTGTGGCATTGCTCTTGCTCCAGATGATGACGGTTGCATTTATTGCACAAAGGTGCGGTACCAACATAGTTTTGCCTTTTGCGAGGTTGTGCTGGCTGGTTTGGTGCAACCTGTTTGTCTTGAGCAGCTATGGCGCAATTTTGAGAGGCTTTGCGCTTCTTCTTCTTGGATACTTCAGCCTGTTTTTCCTTTGGCTCAGCTTGAGCAGCCTTGTCAGATGGTCTTGGGTCGCCTTTTCGAAAAAGCTTACCCTTCCTGATGTGGGATTCAGTTAGGGTGGCAGACAGTTCAATGGCTTGTCTGACAGTAGTAGGGTTACTGCCAGTAACAATATCCTGAACTAGGTCAGGAAGACCATCAATATATTTCTCGATCGCCTTATCCACAGGAGTAACCATAGTAGTAGGGTTACTGCCAGTAACAATATCCTGAACTGATGTGGGTCGCCTACCCTAGCTGGCCTCGTGGGGCGCAAAGGACCCCTGTGTGGTCTGCGCGGGGCGCGGGGCCCCCCTGTTTCAGCCCTATAAATTGAGTTGAGCGGCCTTCAGTCCAAATCGTTCAGTCTTTCTTTCTCTCTCGAATTTCTACATAGTAAACATAATTTTCGGGCATTATACCCCCTAAATAACGAATGTCTGCCTCGTTGTAAGTATTATAACCCTCGGTTACGTATTAGATATGCTGCCCGATTGATCCAGGGTTCCGTAACGGCTGTCGTGGTTCTGCCCGATGTAGTTGTTGGAATGCCGTCTCGGGGAGGGTATTACTAATGTAAATATTGGGTTATTATACTAACGAGTGTGCATTTGTCTAATTAATAGATAATCACCAGGAAATCCTTAAGGAACACCCTAAGACAGCAATGCGAGTAATCTCCTTTTTGTAAACCTTTTTCAAACTATTTTTACAAAACCTCATATGATTAACATTATATTAAACAGCGATTGAGTATTTGTATTCTACAAATTATCGTCGGTATGTTGGGGTTTTGTATACAAAATTTGTTACTACATTGTGAGTAGTAACATGACCACAAGTCGGGTTGACAGTACCGTGGGTGGTAATTAAGGAAGATGGAAACAAATGTAATTGCGCGACCGCCCTCAATGCTGTAGACTGATAAAACATGTTTTGATTAAACTGGGATTCACTCACTAGTATTTCCCACTGACAAAATGTTTTTAAACGCGTTTCAGGTAACAAAATGTGAAAGCCAAATAGAAGCCAGCTGGACAGCACTGAAGGCTTGGAAAAGTGGCAATAAAAGTTACCTAAATAAAGAGATGTTTTTATTCAAATAAAATAGGGTTCATCCTTATGAAAATGTGTGTACTTGAAACTTGGGAATTTCCCATGTGTTTAATATTATAAAGTGTGGTGTTTTACTCTGATAAAATATTTCCTAACTACGGTCTTGATAAAATTTCCGCTGCCAAAATGATAAAACAACGGTACCACCGAACTGGCCGAGGCCGCCCGTTCCTGGGTTGTTAGGGGACGGGGGTTGCGACAGTGCTGGAATCCTAGGTATCTCATTTGTATCAAAGGCTGGAATTGGAAGTTGGTTCTCTAAGATTTGTTCTATATTCATGGGTTGGTTAGGGAATAAAGGTAGACGTTGTGGATCTGCTACTTGGTTAAGATAAAGTTCTGCTGCTGCATTTTCTAACATATGGAAGTTTGCTAGTTGCCTATCTAATTCTTCTTCCCATAAGGGTCTGGCTTCTGGGTTTTGGGTATTTCTCTCTCTATTCACAATTCTTTGTTGTTGAAAATTTCTCATCCTTTTTCTCCATTCTGATTTTGCTCTACTAAACCAACCTCTCTTTTTAAGGGGAAATGGTTCTTCGGATTTGGCTTTGAAAACAAAGATATCCTCGGAATCGGTTGTGTATCCTGGGGATGGCTGGGATGTTCCTTCATCAATGGGAGAATGAGATAGATGAGGTAAGCGTCAGAAGTACCCTGATCACTTATACTGCAAACTAGAAAATTGTCAAAATAACAATAAAATAATATATATATATATATATATATATATATATATATATATATATATATATATATATAGGGAGAAGATCATGCGAGAACCACCTCTTATTGCGAGAACCGCGAGAACCAATGTGAACACAACCAAAAATGCCTAAAAATAGCTAAAAATCACACAAATTTTTTTTTTTAATATTTTTATATAAAAATCGCTACTTTTAAAAGCAAAAAAAAAAATTTTGGCCACTAAAAGTAGCGATTTGAGCATAAAAAATATTAAAAAAAACAAATTTTAGATTTTTTTTTTTTTTTGATTTTTTTAGGTTTTTTGGGGGTTTAGTTTTTAGCATTTTAGCTTGGGGGGGTGGGGGGGTTTAGGTTTTTGGGGGGTGGGGGAGGGGGGTTTTGGGGGGGGGGGGTTAGGTTTTTTGGAGGTTTTAGTTTTTAGCATTTAGCTTGGGGGGGTTAGGTTTTTTTAGGGGTGGGGGTGGGTTAGCTAGACGTATCTGTGACTATGGTCATATCACACATTGGATACCCGTGCCCGATTGTGGAGGTTATCAAGTATTATATACAAACCCCATAATACAGGCAGCAATTGTAGAATACAAAGACTTAATCACTGTAATTATAATTGATGAACATTAGTAAAATATTTGAAATAGTGGCTCACAAACTGTGAGAAAAAGAGAATGACTCACATTGTAGACTTAGGTATTCTACGGGCTTCTTGGAAAAATTTCTTGATTATTTTCCTGAGTTTCTATTAAAAACATACAATGCACACGTGTTAGTAAAATAACCCAAGTCATTTTTAGCCATACAACACGAGATAGAACCCCAACGAACTTAGTCAGGCAGAGCCTCGACATGCGTTGGTGGGTCCTAAATCAATCAGGTAGTGTAACAAATTAGTAATCGGGGGTTAAAATACTTACCACGAGGCGGAGCTTCGTGTTTTAAGGGTATAATATCGAGATATTTTCATACTATAGGGGCAGAGAGAAAGAAAGAAATGAACGAAGATTGAAATGAAGACTGAGGCTCCTTGTATAGTTGAAAACGGAGTCCATCGCTCCCCGAGACCGCCTCCCCTTGTTCCTTTCGCGCCCCGCGAGGGCACCCTAGCTACGGCTAGGGTTGTCGAGTTGCACCGTAGCTCCGCCACACATCGGGACACGTGGCACCGGGGTAACCGGCAAGCAAAGGGGTGTCACGCCCCGCGACCACCCCCCCCCCCGACCTGTCGCGGCCCGCAAGTGGTCCAAAATAATTATTTATTTGTTTTTAAATAAAATTAGGGTTATACGGTTTAGTTTACGTATATACGGGGTATATTAGGGTGTTTTTCGATGGTTTTTATAATCATCTTGATGTCGGTAACATTTATCAAGGATGAAGTTAGTTAGCAATATTTTTAGAAGTAAAAAGCTCGTCTTCATGGTGAATTATCCCGGGTAATAATGGGTATTTTGAGTTTTGACCTCCAATTAATTTATATTATATTGATGGGAAAGTGTCACAGAATAGTAACCAAGTTTTAAAAGTGTTCTAATTAGATCACCCGTATCATTTTGTCCCAATTAGATAACTTAGCATTAAAATTGAGCTATGTCTTTTTTTCCATGTGTCAAGAAAAAAATGAAGCATAAGATGTTGGGGACTGATTTATATAATATAGTAAATGAGATGTATTTGGGCCACGTGGTGTGTTATAGTGGAACCTCAGTGGGAGGGAAGCAATATTAGATAGCCTACATTGTTTGGTCGCGGGATCCAGAAACAATCGGGTCGGACTTTTGGGTTTTTATATATGTCTTTTTTTCTCATTCTTCTTTCACACTCCGTCTATTTCTTCCTCATCTCTTAAACTCACTTTACAAACCCTAAAAAATAAAGCTGCAACTCTCACTCCTATCGCCACCGTAATATCCTCCATCGTTTCCACAATATTACAAGATGACGACGTTGATGCTCCTCCTCAACAGTAAAAATACCCTCTCAAATTTTGCACAATTTTCTCTCGATTTCATCTATCCAGCAGATGTTTTGGCTTGGCCATCATTTAGATCTAAGGTAAGATATATGTTTTTTTTATCATCTCTCAGTTTTTGGAATGATTATTGAGACTTAATTCTCTGTATTTTGTATAAATATTAAGGTTAAGGTTCTTACGCATCTTCCATATCCATGTATATTATCATACCCCAATTTTCGGTGGGCCCAAAATGGTTTAGTCGTGACGGTTGGTCATCAGTTTATCACAATTAATTAATAATAATGCAGCAGAAGTATTAGGAGTAAAAATATTCATTCATAACATCAATGTGTCGAATATTCTAAATACAAATTTGTTTCAAGTGTTCAAATTCTAGCCCACAGTAGGATCGAAGTAAATGAAGCTTAGACATCATAGGCCTTAAGCTAGGAGTTGCAAATTCCAATGCTTTTATCATAGCCGACCCGGATTCCCTGCCTAATAGTCAAGGTTCGGTACCTGCAGTTTAGTCTTTTTTGTAAATACGTCAGCTTTCGCTGGTAAATACAATTAAATGACTCATTTTGAATGTAGTTTCTCAAAAAATGATTTTTATACATAGAGAAAACCCGTAGGTAATCATTTAATATTTATTGGGATTTAGTCTTGTCACCAGATTTACATATTTGTCATACATTGGGAACCAGAAATCAAAGCCGGTCTTTTTCAATGTTATAATGATTAAGGTACACACCAAAGTTGAATAACGTGTCTTACAGTCGGTATGCCTATGCCGACAGGTTATTCTGTATGGTCATAATAGTTCATGAGTCGGGACGCCTGGACACGGTACCAATAACCCCTAATTGTTTCAGTTATCAAATATAACAGATTAAGACGGATTCTTACATTTATGAGCAATCATAGGCGGCTCATTTATGTAATAGCCGCTCCAAGTGGCGTATTCGCCATACCCAAAGTTTAAAAATAAAATAAGTTAAAAGTATTTACCTTTTAGCTAGCTTCCAGCCGTTACTGGTTTTCAAATATAGTAAAAGCCATAAAGACAAAGTATTAAACTCAAGTCCGATTATCTGGGGGGGTTCTATAGTCCGGAGTGAACAGATTTAGATATCTATTAGAATGTATACGAGTTATAGGTTAGTTCCTTTGACACGACCCATTACGTAAGAATAAGATTAATCGCTAGATTAAGCGTAAATTGATTTGAATGTGGTTTATATGTATCCGAGTGTTAGGACTCATTGGATAATGATAATTTAACAAACGTTCTGATTTGGATAAGTCTTAAAAGGTTTTGACATGTTATGCCTAGTTTATACGAACTAGGTTCACATAACTAGTTATGCGCATAAAAATCGGGTTCGGATGGTCGGATGGGTCTATGACAAGTCCAAGTAGTAAAACATATTTTAATTTAACGTATAAACTGTTGTAAAGTCAGATTATAGTTTAGTTTGGTTTAAAAAATCAACTAATTAGCTTATTTGACCACATAAGGGCATTGTGGTCATTTTTTAATATAATTTCAAGACTTCTCAATAAACCTATCAAACGGGCTGACCATGTAGCATAACTTCAGTGAGCTATACTTCCTCTTGCTAAAAAAATCCTAAATGCTTCCTCTTGTTTTGGTCGCCATTCAAACTTAACTGTCTTGCAAGTCAGTTTGGTTAATGGAATGGCTATTCTAGAAAAATCTTGAATAAAACGTCTATAATATCCTACCAGTCCAAGAAAACTTCTCACTTCTGTAGGTGACTCAGAGACCTTCCATTTGGTAATCGCTTCGATTTTTTTGGGATCCATATGAATTCCTTCATGATTCACCAGATGTCCAAGGAATTGCACTTCTTGTAGCCAAAATTCACATTTTGAGAATTTAGCATACATCTTTTCTTTTCTCAACAATGTCAGAAGTATATGCAAATGCTCTGCATGTTCCTCTTTACTCTTAGAGTAAATTAGAATATCATCTATAAAGACAATTATGAATTTATCCAGGTATGGTTTACATATCCTGTTCATCATGTCCATAAATGCAGCTGGGGCATTGCTTAAACTAAATGGCATGGTTGTACATTCATAATGACCGTACCTTGTTCTGAAAGCAGTTTTTGGAATGTCCTCTTCCTTTACTTTCAATTGATGATATCCTAAGCATAATCCGATCTTAGAAAAGAATCCGGCTCCTTAAAGTTGATCGAATAGGTCATCGATTCTCGGTAGTGGGTACCGATTTTTAATCGTAACCTTATTCAATTCTCGGTAATCAATGCACATACGCATTGATCCATCCTTTTTCTTGACAAATGACACCGATGCTCCCTATGGTGATGAACTAGGCTGTATAAAACCTTTTTCAAGTAGTTCGTCCAGCTGTTTATTTAGTTCCTGCATCTTCGTTGGCGCTAGTCGATAAGGTGCTTTGGCAATCAGTGCCGTCCCTGGTATCAGGTGAATTCTAAATTCAACCTCACGATCTGGCGGTAATCCAGGTAACTCTTCTTGAAAAACATCTGAGAATTTAGATACTACGAGAATATCTTTTAATTCTTTTCCTTTAGTGTTAATGATTATGGAAATCTTATACACCATTCCTCCTTTCCGTGCATAACTTGCAGCTTTCATCACAAAGATGAATTTTGTTGTTCTCATCGGCTTATCTTCTTTAATTGTGAGTTGTTCACCAGTTGGCATACTTACTTGTACAGACTTTTGATCACATAAAATACGTGTCTGATTGGCTACTAACCAATCCATTCCTAATACGATGTCAAATCCGGCTAGATTCATTGGTAAGAGGTTAGTGGTAAAGTTATGGTTTAAAATTTCTATCCTTGCTTCCTACAGGATTTCGCTTATCTTGATAGACTCTGCATTTGCCATTTCAACCAGGCAAGCTTGGTGAATTTTAGTTAATGGTTGATTGAGAAGTTTGTAGAAAGAAGTATTGATAAAACTTTGGTTTGCACCAGAGTCAAATAATACTTTAGCATATACATCATTAACTAAAAACGTACCGGCAATCACATCTAGAATCATCTTGGCTTCTTCGGCTGTCAGAACGAATGCTCTGGCATTCTTCTTGGGTCCTTATGTTGCCTTTGTTTTGTTGTTTGTCACTAGAGCTAGTTTCAGACAGCTCGGCTTAATATGACCAGCTTCTCCACAATTGTAGCATATTCGGGCATTAGCTTTCTTTCTATATTCTTCTTCCTTATGTCCTGGGAACTTGCAAAAATTGCAGGACACAACACACTTTCCTGAGTGCTTCTTTTTACAAAACTTGTAGTAGGGTGAAACGGAAGAACCTGTTCCTTTACCGTGATAGGAATTACCATAACGAAATTCTTGATTAATCTTTTGATCTAGGTTCTTTTTCTGTTTTTTCTCTTGGGTACGTACCAATTCATTTGTAACGGTGTTAGCAAGTTCTACTGCTTCTTCTATGGTTTGTGGTCTAGCTGCCTTGACTACATTATGATCTCACTAATTAATCTCTAGATGTAACAGGAGATTAATACTGGTTCTAGTGAGGCTAGGGTTGGTACTATCCTTGCATATTCAAAGAATATGGTAGTATATTCCCTGTAATTTACTCCACTCATTCTATGATTTAGGAACTTATTAGCAATCTGCTCCTTTTCATAAGGAGAACATAATTTCTTTTCAACTATCTCCTTAAAGTTGTTCCATTCCATACTGTACACTCTGTCACTTCCTCTTGACTGGAGAATGGTATTCCACCACTAAGGGTGTGCAATAACCGAACCGTTAACCGAAACCGAACCGAAAACCGACAAAACCGAACCGAAATTAACCGAAACCGAATTAACCGAAAGTCGGTTAACGGATATTTTTTTTACCATCGGTTAACCGAACCGAACCGAACATAACATTTATTTTTTTATATATTTCTAGCTTTTATACCTCTATTTTATGTATTTCATGTTTTATACTTTCATTTCTTGTAATAATACCTCTATTTCATTTATTTATGCCTTCATTTCATTTATTTAAACATATATTCATGCATTTATACCTCCATTTCATTTATTTATAAATCCATTTCATGTATTTATACATCTATTTCATGTATTTGTACCTCCATTACATGTATTTCTAAGCAAAAAAGTTAGCCCTTGATTTAATTGGTTATTAACCAAAAATTAACCGAACCGAACCAAAAACCGACAACTTAACCGAATTAACCGAACCGATTAACCGATGACTTCGGTTACGGTTACGGATAATGCTAATAACTAAACCGAACCGAACCATGCACACCCTATCCACCATTCTAATGCTGCATTCTTAAAGAGACTGCATTCTTAAAGAGATTTTAAGCGTACATGATTTTATCCTCATCAGCACACTTACTTGTTTTTAAGACTGCTTCTGTCATTTCTATCCAGCATAAAGCTGAAATGGCTCTTTCGTTGCCTGAGAATTCTATCGGTTTACAGGATAAGAATTCCTTATAAGAACAACCATATGAGATGGTCCTTCTTCTTTTTGGAATCGGAGCTTAGATAAGTAGTATGTGATTTCCATTCATGTTGTGATTTGGTTCGGTGGATGCACGTTTACTACCTATTACAGAATTATTTTCTGCCTTTTTATTAATAGTGTCAATAATATAGGGCGTGACATCTATAATTCCTTGAGCTACTATGTGTTCGATAGCACTTTTATCCACTTGGTTTCTGTTATCATTATTATTCTGGATTTCCTGATTTACTTCGTTTGACATCTGAATTGTAAACATTATCAGGTATTAATATCACCGAATAAATTAAACGACAAACACACAAGCATATTGAACCAAAATCGTCGATCATTGCGACTTTTACTCTTTTCATATATATGCATCTGTTACAAACTATAACTTAAATCTAAACGTTAGTAATTATGCATCGATATATATATACATATATATATATATAGGTTATATATATATATATATATATATATATTAGTTTATATCTATCTTAGTTTTTTTTTCTAAGTAACAGAAATTACAAATATACATATATATATATATATATATATATATATAATATAGTAGGCGATTGTTTGTTTAGTACTGCATCTCCCTCTCGTCATATTTCCAGACGAGCTTTTCCCTGATTTGACGAATCCGGTTTCCTTCCTCAACTAACTCTTCACCATACTGGTGAAGTTCTTTCACGTTCTCTTGAGTCATTGGTAGTAATGGGGCTAGTATGGGTTCAGGGTAAGCTGGTACTGGTTCTCCGTAGGGATATGGATAATTTAATACTTCCTGAATTTCCCAGTCGTTGGCCCATCACTGTTCTAAAGGGTTCGGTGCTGGAATCCTAGGTATCTCATTTAAATCAAAGGCTGGGTTTGGAAGTGGGTTCTCCCTGTTTTGTTCTAGATTCATGGGTTAGTTAGGGAATAAAGGTAGAAGTTGTGGATCCGGTTCTGCTACTTGGTTGAGATCAATTTCTTCTTCTGCATTTCTAAATATATGAAAATCGGCTAGTTGCCAATCCAATTCCTTTTCCCATTGTGACACCTGTGCCTCCACGGCCATCAAACAAATACTAAATCAATGAAATATTGTATTTCATACTTGGGATTTGTATAAATATGTGTATCGTTTGCACATATCAATTCTTGTTCGATTTCGGGCTCTAAATCGCTTTCTCGAATGTTATACGCGCCCTGATGCGTAAATATAACCAGTTTAATGCAACAAACACTCCGGAACAGAGAAATAGGCTTAACATACCTTAAATAACCTTTACATAACTTAGAAATAAGTTTTGGAAGGTTTGGTATGCCGAAATCAAGTTTATTCGCTTACAGGGACTAAATTCGACAAACTGCGAAAGTATATCAATTCGTACTGTAACGGACATTCCGAAACATGACCATAAGTTAAACATACCCTAAATATCCTTTACATAGCTTATTAATTGGCTTTGATGGGTTCGGTGTGCTTAAATAAATTTTTTGGCCATTCAGGGACTAAAAGCGTCAAAAAGTGCATAAGTTTGCATTTTCACGCATAACCTACGTTTTGAATACATCCGGACATCCAAAAATTTATGTAAGCATTAAAATTTTTATTTTAGTGTTTGGCATGATAAAACTTCATTCGTTTCACAATTTGGATCGTTTTCGCGTCAGTTACGACTTCCGTCGTAATTAACCGAACAACGTAACCGTACAGCCAAACGAACCGACATCCGACATATTTTTGAGCATATTTTAAGTTCTCTATACTTTAAATTTATTTTAGAGCCTTGAAATGGGGTTAACGGGGCTTAAAAGTGCAAAAAAATCAAGTTTTATAAGTGCATGGACCATTTTTGAAATTACTGGCAGATACATTGAACTTGGTCCATTTTTGAGATTTTGATGGTTTTAACCCATGGTTTTGCAATACCATGGGCTGGTATTTAATGGTTTTTACAATTCTATGGGCTCATATGAGGGGCTCCCATGGTTTTACAAAACCATGGGCACATGTGTACGGTTGATATTAAAGCACGTTTTACGATGAACGATCTTAACGGTTCCATGAAATCTATAAATACCCCCCATTCATTTGTTGCAAGCCACATTGATCTGATTTCATCTCTCTAAGTTGAAGTATTTACTTCATACCTGAGAGTAATCGGATCAAAACTTCCGTTCTTGGACCCGTTGTAAGTATTCTTTCGTTCTTTTACGTTTTAGCGTTAAAGTCAAACTTTGTTTGACTTTCTGCATTGACCAGTTTATGGTCAACGCGAAGTTCGTTTGAACTTCATAACATGAGCATAATCACGATGGTTATAGTCCCTAGTGACTATACCTACTGATTACCACGTTATCTAGGCTTAGTGGTGAGTCGTAGTTTCGGCCAAAATGCGTATTCTTGCGTATTTTGTAACCAGACTACTTTTGGGTATCAAGACCCATTGGCTTGATACCAAACCTGTTTTCAAACCTCATTAAACATGTTTTAACATGTTTAGCTCGTCACTTTAGGTTTAGTGCTTATATAGGGTCGTAAAGGTAAGCGATCTAATCAATCGCTTATACTTTCGAACCCGACCCGTTTGGTAGATCATTATGATCCGACCAAACACATTAGGTGACCATAGTTGTATAGGGAATAACCTTCCGAGGTTATACCTTATGGTCACGTCGTTTAGTTAGTTGTATGATAGGTAGTATATATGCCTTAGGAAAATTACCAAAATGCCCTTTTTACGCCAAAATTCATTTTAAGCATATGTAACATAAATTTTGACATCTAAACTGATTAGGCAACTATATTAGACATGTTAAGGCGTATTTTACTTGTCATAGGACTAATTAAGCGATCCGAACGCGTTTTACGCGAACGACGCGTTAAAGTAGCGTAAGCTACCTAAACGGGTCGTAAGCACTTAGGTTAGGTTTCATTTTAGTATGTAGGCTTTGTTAAACCATATCATATGAGTTCTAATACTCATTTGGTTTACGAAACCTCATACTATCCGATCTTCCGAAGTTAGGTCCGGTTATTTATGTAGTTATCTATATTAGGTGTCGTTTGATTCCGTGATCCCTCTAGCTTTGCTTGGTTGTTGTTCAAGACTTCTAAGCACCCTCAAGTGAGTACATAGACCCCTCTTTTACTGTTTTTTAAACGTTTTGGGGTGAAACACATGTGCCTACTTGTTACTTTCGTGCTTTCCATGTTTTCATATCATATACTTGCTATGTTCATTAGTACACTTATAGCACATTATTTTACATTACATTTTATGCTATGTATGTCCTTTTAGTGCATACTTAGTACATTGTTTTACATTGCATCTCTGTTGCATATATTCCCGTAACATATGGACACATTGTTTTACATCTCTACCTTGTATGTTCACTTAGCATACTAGGTACATTATTTCATAAAACATGCTTACATTTGGTATAACATTTGGTTTGTTCAACGAACTAATACATTCATTAACACCGATCATGCCGCTCGGTAGTAGGTAGTGGTACCATAGGACTTGACATCTCCCATTTCTGAAATCCTAGGTTTGTTTGGGTGGAAGAAATGACCGAATCCGAAAACATTTTTTGGTAGACCTTTGACTTTGTTATAGGGTTTATCTTACTGTCTCAAGGCTTGGATGTAGACGTTTTACAATACCGCATAGATGTTTGTATCAGTAAAGCATGCATTACTCTACAAAACACAACTTTTGATTATAACTTATCAAATGCATTGTTTTATACATTTCTTTCTTATAGGATCGAGTAAATGCTTTTAATCAATAAAGGCTTTTATTAACTATACATTACATTTGTTTACACAATAACATTTCAACATTTGTTTGAACATTACATTTGGTTATACATGAACATTTTTACATTGGTGGTTTGTTTTGGTAAGTGATTTAAATAACGAGGCGTATGTAATAAGATAAAAGCATGGTGGATACGCCGCTGGTACTTCCTATATATAAGTGCTTTTATAGTATTACATATCGTAGCGTTATTTAAACCATTTCAATATTTGACATATTACATTTTACACAAATGACATATTTTCACTATACAATTGTTTTACAAAACAACTTATTTTATACAAACTCATTTTACTTGTTTATTCATTTAACCTTACATTACTCTTTTACATATCATCTACTTTATCATCGCTTTTCAAATGATTTATAAAACAAAACATTTTACAAGGATCATGACTAACTTTTGTTAAACATTTTTCTTTAAAACTTATAAGTCTTGAATCCTAAATCAATAAAACCTATGTATCTCACAGGCATTTTTATGCTGACGTACCTATTTTCACACGTGTTTCAGGAAATGATGTATAGGGTTGATCAAGATACACTTAGGCGGACTTGGGCCTTAGTGACAATAAAAGATGCAAGACTAGTTAATTATGTTATGTTTCTTTGCTGTTAAGACATTGTAACTTCTTTTGATTCAATAAAACAAAACTTTAATTTCCATGTGTTATGAAACAATGATTCTGTTACAACACTCCCCGATGATTCCGCCACGATTTGTTGTTTTACGTGGTCGGGGTGTGACACCCATAATGGTCTAGCTTCTGGATTTTGGGTATTTCTATTAGCTCTAATCATTATTGCTTGTTGTTGGGCTTTTCTCATTCTTTTTCTTCTTTCTATTTTTTCTCTACTAAACCACCCTCGTTTCTTAGGGGGAAATGATTCTTCGGAATTGGCTTTAAAAATAAAGATTCCCTCGGAATCGACTGTGTATCCTGTGGTTGACTGGGATGTTCCATCTCCATTGGAGAATGAGGTAAGTGACGATAAGTGTCAGAAGTACCCTGATCAATCATACTGTAAACTAAGAGAATTGTCAAAATGACATAAAACAATAATATACATATTTACACAGAATAACACATAATTTATTTCCTAACACAATTGGTTAAAATTTAGGTATTTAAAAGAACACATAAATGGCTTAAACCAGTGGTTCTGATACTACCTGCTGTCGCAACCCCCGACCCCACCCCGGGAGTGGGAGACACGAGCAACAGCCGATGGTATCGGCGTTTATTAATTTGACAGCAAAAATGAGATATCAGGATCGTAATTAGGAAATAAATTTCAAAGTTTCAAAACACCTAATTTTTATATCAAATCAATGGGATAAAACCCATATTTTATTCATAATATCTTTATAGGGATAAACCCTAGTTGCTGAAAACATGAACATTTTATTTAGATAACTTTTATAGCCTCTTTCTCTAAACCTCCAGTGCTCCATAGCTGGCTTCTTATAGCTTCACATTAAGTTACCTGAAACGCGTTTTAAAAATATTTTATCAGCAAGAAATACTGGCGAGTGCATCCCAGTTTATAAAATAACCTTTTATGGCATTACAGTATTAAGAGCGATTACAATGTTTATATCTACCCAATTACTCGTTCAGTACTTATCACTCGACGGATCTGTGACTGGGGTCATATCACACATTGGATACCCATGCCCAATTTTGAAGGTTATCAAGTACAGTATACAAACCCCATAATACTGGAAGCAATTGTAGAATACAAAGACATAATCACTGTAATTATAACTAATAAACATTTTAAATACTGACTCACAAACTGTGAGAAAAAGAGAATGACTCACATTGTAAACTTATGTTTTTCTACGGGCTTCCTGGCAATATCTCCTTATTATTTTTTTGAGTCGCTATTACAAACATACAATGCACGCGTGTTAGTAAAATAACACAAATCACAATAGCCATAAGACACGAGACAGAACCGAAACAGACTTAGTCAGGCAGAGCCTAGACATGCGTTGCTGGGTCCTAGATCAATCGGATAGGGTAACGAATTAGTGATCGAGGGTTAAAATACTTATAATGGGGCAGAGCTTCATGTTTTAGGGGGGGGGCGTATAATAGCTAAAATTTTCAGACTATAGGCTTGAGAGAAGAAAGAAATTGAACGAGGTGGGACTGTGGCTAATTAGCTCTAGTTATAGCTGATCAGTGAGTCCATCGCGCCCAGCGACACACACGGGCAAGGCCTGTCGCGGCCCGCCACCCCCTTATGGCTAGTGTTTAGGTTTTCCTGGTCATGCAATAGACTCGACACGATAGGTGACACGTGTCACCATGCAGTGTCCGGCAAGTAATGGCCGTTGCGCCCCGCTACACACATGGGTGGTGTCCGTCGTGGGCAGCCACCGGCACATAATTATTATTTTATTTAATTTTTTATGAAAATAATGTGACACGGTTCCGGTTTGCGATTACGAACTGGTTTAGGGGGTTTTTAAGGGTTATTATAGTCGGCGTCGCCCTCCCTAACTCGCTGACGGGAATTTTGGGTTTGTTTCACTTGTTGACGACTTAAAACACTATTGGAGGTCATTTTTCGGGAGTTACACATTCTTGGGAGTTTGAAATCACTTTTTGGAGCCTAGAACTCAAGACATATCATCCCCAATCCATCCAATCGATCCATCTTCAACCAAATTCATCATCAAAACCCATTCCACAACCCGAATCACCATCCATCCTTCAATCCACTCATCACCACCATTCCTCCTAAACCCTAATCACCATTTTCACCACTTCAAAGCTTCATGATCTTGATGTTCAAGTTCCAATCATCCGTTGATCACGTTTATCCTACCATGAGCGACTAATTCTTGTGGTTTCACCCCGGTGTCGGCTTTTGTAGGGTTTACTATTTGTTTAATACTTGGTTTGTGACAATTTGAATTGCATTTGAAACATTGGATAATTGTCTTACATTTGTATTCAATTTACAAATTTTCAAATGAGTTATGAAATTCGACTTTGAAAAATGAATATGCATATTTATACCGTGTCTTGTGTTAGGATTTAATTGTCCGAGGTAACGAAGTGCATTGTTGTCCGTCTTGAATGTCGATAGTAATTGGCACCTAAGCCTCGTGATCCTAAAACCATTAATGAACTAATTCATCTAAACCGAGTTAAAACATTTAGTAACCCTAGGCTTTGCAATTGTTGAACCAGGTGTGAGCCTAGCTTTCACTTATTGTTTTCAATCATTAACTAAAGTTTTCATGCAATCCTTTAAGCTTTTCTCAGTTAAATAATTCAAAACAAAATTGTCGGTTCATTCCGACACCCTTTTCAACCAACCAAAGTAATTATTTCGTAGCAAGCTTCATAATTTGTGACAAAACCTTTAAAATCAATCAAATCCACGCACAAACCACCAACTCTTTGTGGTTCAACCCCTTACTACCACTAACACATTGTTAAGGTAATTTGGGCTTATAAATTTTATATTTGACCGGGGCGCGACACTCCGATCAAATTTTGGCGCCGTTGCTGGGGAGTTCATGCGCTTTATGTTTGGATATAGTTGATTTTCGTGATTAGGTGTTTGTTTCTTTTTGCTACCTTCCCTATTTTCTTATTACGTGAGTGTGTTACTTGTGCAGGTTATAGGTAGTGCATGCATACGAGGAATTCCGGGAGGACCTCACCATTAGTGTTCGAACCGAAGATCGAGCGGGTAGTTAGAAGGAATTTAGCCAACCGGCTGGAAGCAAGTCTTGCTTCCTACCCACTCAACACCCATCCACCATCTTCACAATCCGTTGAACCTAGTTCAATGGATCCAAAAATTTCAAACCAACCAAACAACCAACACTAATTTCAATAACAAGGCAACCTTCGCTCCACCGCAAACCCTCGAAATGACCAACCAAGTGATGGCAACAACTCGAGACTACCAACACTACCATTCCAAAACCGTGGAAAAAATCATGACAACTAACAGACACCCACACCTCCACATCAAAACCCGAATAGACAAAACCCATTACCACCCAACATCAACAACCGAAACGTTAACCCCAACCATGGAGTTAACCAAAATCGCCGCAATCCCACGAGTGAAGATCAATTCCTCAATCTCGATGATTTGAGGAATGTTGTCCCCGATGATGAACCTTTTAGTGTTCCCGTTTATCAATCTCCATAACATGTGAGTATTCACTCGGAATACTCGGATGATGGGGGAAATTATGACTAGAGGGTTGATGATGACATATGGGGAGATGTCAATGTGGAAAATCTTTACAATGCTTGGGGGTTTGAATACAAAGACTTTGGCTATCAAAGTACCAATTATGTAGGAAACGAGGGTTACGAATATGGCCGAAACGACGGGTACGGTAACAACAGCCAACCATGAAGCAATAACCAAACGAACTGGGACGACGGTTATTACAACAACAGCAATAATCCTAACCGTAACCAGATTCCCCAATTCGTGGGTGGTGGAAACCAAGGTGGTGATAGAGGAGGTAATCGAAGTGGTAACCGATGATCGGGAGATCAAGAGGTTAATGGTCCACGCCGGCATCCGCAACAAGCTCCATGGGGTGTGAATGGTCGATTTAGACCGGTGGTCATCGAAAATGACTCACCTATTATTCCTCCACTTCGAGGAGTGAGGTCTTCTGAATGCAAATCGAACTACATCAACATCCGACCTCACTTCAATGGTAGGACACACGACGAACCATATACTCATTTAGCGGAATTCTCCGTTATATGTGGCACCATCGGAGGCCACAACTTCGAGATAGAGGAGGTGAAATTGAGGTTATTTTAAATTTCATTGAAGGATAAAGCAAAGCAATGTTTCCTCACACTTCCGGTGAGTAGTATTCGTACATGGGCCGAGATGCAACAAGTATTTCTTGATGAGTATTACTCCATAGCAAAGATCGATGATTCAAGGGATGAATTTCGGTCGTTTTGACAACCATCGGGAGAGTTGCTACATGAAACACTTACTCGGTTTAAGGAGTTAGTTCGGAAGTGTCCTCACCATCAAATCCCTAGATGGGTGTTGTTGAAGTGTTTCGTGCAAGGGTTAGATTCGGAGGATCACAAATACTTACTATACGTAAGCAACGGTACTCTATTAAACAATCATGAGGAAGACGACTGGGATTTTTTTGGAATGGATGAGCAAGAATTCAAAAGTGGTTGCTATAGCGGATCGAACCAAAAAGCAACTGGTTTCCCGATCTCTTCTCTATCTTGATTCGAGTGCCAAGGCTCGAATCGCCACATTAGAGTGGGAGTTGGCCTGTATGAAGAGAAATGATGTGGGGCGGTTCAATTTGCGGTATGTGAGGAATGTGGTGATATTGGCCATCAAGCCGAATAGTGCCAAGTGAACATGGCACAAGCCGCCGAAGAGGTGAACCAAGTGTACGGAGATAGAATGCAATACAATATGAACTCCAATACTTATCATCTAGGTTTGAGGAAGCATCCAAATTTCAGATATGGAAATGCTTCATATCAAATGAACCTGAACTTTCAATCAGGAAATCAAGGCGGAAATCAAGGTGGCTCTTCATATCAAAACCGACAAGGTGGTAACCAAGGGGGTTACCAACGCGACAATTACAACCAAGGGAGTGGTAACCAAAGGTATCAAAGTTGAGACAGCTACCAATGGAGTTACAACCAAGGGGGTAATAGTAGCGGGTCGGTGAATAATCAAAGTGGTGGTGACGATTTGGGTGCCAAGATAGATGCTCTTTTGAATGTAGTGAAGGAATCTAGTAGCAACAGCAAGGAGATGAAAATAGTTAATGAGATGAGCGATAAATCTCATGAGGCGTTGGCGAAACAAGTCGGTCAACTAGCGGAGGAGATGGCTCAACTGCGAGGAAGCGGGGGAAGACTTCCAAGCGACACTACAGTGAACCCTTAGCACCAAGGATCATGCTCAAAAAGCACACGTGAGGTACCCATCAATAAAATCTCTTTACGTAGTAGTCGAGTCGTAGATAGTGGTGTTTAGCCACCACCACCCTAGTTTGTTGAAGGGGTGGTGGAAGATGTTGGTGATGAGGAGGTTGACGATGGTCGAATGGGTCAAAATAAAAATGATTCAAAAATTGATAACAATACCCCCGTTGTGACCGTCCCTGTCCCAAAGGCTAAGGACAAGGGTGTGGAGGTTAATAGTGCTCCATATCCTGAAGCTTTGTTGGGACCATCTAAGAAGGTGGTAACTAAACGTGGCCCACAAAAAGAGGAAATGTGGGAAATTTTCAAACAAGTTAAAATCAATCTACCACTCTTAGATGCAATAAAACAAGTACCCTCATATGCTAAGTACTTGAAAGATTTGTGCACACAAAAGCGAACTCACAAGTTTCCTAAGAAACTTGACTTAACTGAAAATGTGAGTTCGATTCTTTCGGGTGCACTTCCACCTAAGTTACAAGATCCGGGGGCGCCTATTATTTCAATACAAGTGGGTGAATTTAAAATGACAAGGGCACTTCTTGCTCTTGGGGAAAGTGTGAGTATCTTTCCGGGTAGTTTATATGACCACTATAATTTTGGACCACTTCAAGCATCAAACACCACCGTGGTGTTAGCCGACTTGACTCCTAAACTACCCCGTGGGATATTCATGGATGTAATAGTCAAAGTTGAGGACTTTTATTATTCGGTGGACTTTCTAGTGCTAGATTAGGTCTCTTTGGATCGAACTAAGCAACCAACGGTTATTCTCAGTCGGCCATTTTTGGCAACATCAAATACCCAAATAAATTACAAATCGGGCATGGTCGACATGACTTTTGGTAACCGTCGGTTGCGGTTAAATGTCTTTTCGGGATTGACGAATCCTTTAGTTAGCAACGAATGCTATATGGCGGACGTTGTTGACGAGTGTATACCTCTATGTGACGTTAGTGTCGAGGAGGAAAACACAATAGAGGAATATTTCATGTTTGACAGGTTGCAAATGGAGATAAATCGAAGCACGGATAAGGAGGTGATGGCGACAAAGGAATGAAGACCCATTTGGACACATAAAGTGGAAAGTCTTCCGGAAAATATCGATACAAAATTGAAGCAATCATTGGTAGAGCCTCAGATCGTCGAGTTGAAGGTGTTGCCCAAGCATTTGAAATATGCTTATGTGGGTGAGGGCAACACGCTACCGGTCATCATTGCGTCAAACTTGACCAGGAGCAAGAGAAGAAGCTTATGAAGGTCTAGTTCACCAATAGGGCGGCTATTGGGTGGACCATCGTGGATTTGATGGGAATTAGTCCCTCAGTGGTGATGCACAAAATCATCACGGAAGATGGTATCACTTCTAATCGTGATGCACAACGGAGACTGAATCCGAACATGCGGGATGTGGTTAAGAAGGAGGTTTTGAAGTGGCTAGATGTGGGTATCATATACCCCATTTCTGATAGCCAATGGATGAGCCCAATGCACATAGTTCCTAAAAAGGCAGACATTCAAGTCGTCACTAATGACGCAGGTGAAGAGGTCGCCACTCGGCCGGTAACCGGGTGGCGTATTTGTATTGATTATAGGAAGTAAAATGTTGTAACTTCCAAATACCATTTTCCTTTACCTTTTATTGACCAAATAGTTGAGAAATTAGCGGGTCAAAAATTTTATTGTTTGTTGGATGGTTATTCAGGTTACAGTCAAATCGCTATCCATCCGGAAGACCAAGCAAAGACAACGTTTACTTGTCCATACAACACATTCGCATTTAGGCAAATTCCATTTGGACTACGTAATGCCCCCGCCACCTTTCAAAGGTGTATGATGAGTATTTTTTCAGATATGGTGGGGGAGTCTTTGGAAATATTCATGGATGAATTCTCAAGATTTGGGTCATCATTTAATGCATGCCTTGACCAACTCGAAAAAGTTTTAAAAAGATGTGTAGAGAAAAATTTGGTTTTGAGTTGGGAGAAGAGCCATTTTATGGTTCAAGAAGGAATTGTGTTAGGGCATGTTGTGTCAAGCGTGGGATAGAGGTTGACCATGCAAAAGTGCAAGTCATCTCTACTTTACCTTATCCCACGAGTGTTAAGAGTGTTAGGTCATTCTTAGGTCACGCGAGTTTTTATAGAAGGTTCATAAAAGGGTTTAGTGACATAACAAAACCTTTGTGTAACTTGTTGTTAAAAGACCAACCGTTTGATTTTAACAAAGATTGTCAAAATGCCTTTAATGTGTTGAAAAAGAAATTGGTTGAGGCCCCAATCTTGTAATCACCGAATTGGTCTTTAGCATTCGAAATTATGTGTGATGCAAGTGATTATGCGGTGGGGGCCGTATTGAGTCAACGTGTAGAGAAGAAACCAGTTGCCATATACTACGCAAGTAAGACTTTCTTGGATACACAATCGAATTACACAACTACCGAGAAAGAGCTACTTGCGGTGGTATATGCATTGGATAAATTCCGGGTGTATATATGGGGTGCTAAAGTGATTATATATTCTGATCATTCCGATGTCAGGTACCTCATGGAAAAGAAGGATGTTAAGACGCGGTAAATCAGATGGGTTCTCTTACAATAAGAGTTTGATCTTGAGATACGGGACAAGAAAAGCAGTGAAAATGTGGTTGCGGACCACTTGCCCCGGTTATTAGTGGAAGAGGGTTCTTCGCGTGTGGAGATTAATGAAACTTTCCCAGATGAGCACATTTTAAAATTTTTGGTATTACACACCTCACAAGTGGTCACTCAACACTCGACCAATGATGAATTAAATGAAAACGCTCGTGCCTGTTTTTGGAACTTACTCCTACCATAGGCTTGACAATTGATCAAACCTCCTCCCTTTGATGTTAAATCCTTATAAATATCAAGAGGGGTTTGAAGGGTAGGTGGTGGTTCGGGTTTGGTAGGTTTTATTGGAAAAAGGTGAAAAACGTAAAATATCGGTTTTTCTATTGCTTCGTGGCTTAGCAAAAAATACTTTGGCATATTTTTCTGGTTTTTTTGCCAAAGTTGAAACTGAGTCGTAATCGTAATTTCAAAACCGACAAGTTTACAAAAATGAAAGATGAAAAAAGAAAATTTTGTTTTTATGAGTTTGGAAAGGAAAAGGTTTTGGGGTTCAAAGGGTTTAACTAGGGGGATGTTTTTGGATAAAGCAAAAAAGGATTTGTTTTTGTAAAATGGGTTGGTCCTAATGCCTATCATTTACTTACTTGGATTTTTGTCGGTAAGGACTTGGAAGGCATCACATTGTCAAGTTCTAGATTCGTGAGAACCAAACAGGCTATTCACATAAGAAACGATAATTTGAGCAATTAGTACAAATGTATAATTGTATGCTCGGTAATGGCTGAAAACTCACTTTTGAGGGAAAAGGGTTGTAGTGTAAAAATGTATATATAATCAAATTTTACAAAGATTTGTCATGCATGTTTTCGTAATTTTTCTAAATGATCTTTTTATCACGACGCTATCAGTTGTAAATTTGTAAAAACATGATTTTTAGAACTTGTTTTACCAAACTAAACCAAAATAAGTAAAAAAATGAAAAGAAAATTTTGAAAAAGTTTGGGGTGATTAGCGGTTCCAAGGCAAATTTTGTGTAAGGCTTGATTTAGGACAAATGATTCAAGGTTTTTATTATCCTCCCCCCACACTTAAATTACACATTGCCCTCAATGTATCCCAAATAGGATTTATTTTGGTAAAATGTGTAAAAAGTGTGAAAATAACAAAAAAATTTGGTTACTGGCACTTGCAGCACGGGGGCGTGTTATGGGGACACGGCCCCGTGTCCAAAGTGCCAATAATAAAATAAAATCAGAAGACTTATAGTGGGGTGGCCGCAGGGGAATGCTGGGTGAGCACGGCCCGTGCCACCTTCTGAACATAAAATTTTTGACAACAGTAAGTTGGGCACGGGAGCGTGTTGGGTGAGCACGGCCCCGTGCTGCAGCCACTGTTCTGCAGTTTATGAGTTGGGAGGCCTCTGATTTACGTGCATAGGTTCCATTTTTCATCATCCATCAGGTGTTTCCATTTCCTTTAACACATTTATTTAAAATACCACCATCCATTCATCCATTTCATTTAAAATAAATATATTACAAGAAATAAAATAAACTTACAAACCTACATAGTCCTAAGATAGATAGATAAGACCTTGAGAAATGCCTCCTCGATATCATTTTTAAACAACCCTAAAGCTACGATCCTTGATTTATAAATGTAGGATGATGGAGGACTTGAGCTTTTGCGGGAATACTCAATTTAGAGGTCATTGAGCATTTCTTCAATATCCCTTGGTAGGAAGATGAAGGGTTCCTCTTCTACCTCCACTTGAGGGGGAACGGGATTTATCGGGACCTCGAAGGTAGCATTGATAGGGGAGGCTCTGGAATCTCATCTTCCCATCTCGTAGGGTGTATGACCTCATTAGCAAGGTTCCAATCTTCTTGTGGGAAGATTGGCTCCATTGGAGGTAAGGCCAAGATATTCAACCTTTGATGTAAAAGGTTGATTTCTCTGAAACAATTTTGTAGCCCCATGGTCAGATAGTTCACACGGTCTATCAGAACCTCCTGTACTAAGGTCATCTTGTTGAGACTCTCTCTTAAGGCACTCACATATCTTACGAGAGTGGCCTCGATGGAGAGCCTTCTCCCTGTTCTCTGGTTCCTGGAGCTTGTTGACGACGTTCCACTTTGCTGGCTTGACATCTTGAGAGAAAATAACCAACCATTAACAAGATATGGAAGATCAGAATGTGCAGCACGGTCCCGTGCTGCTCCAACTGCTCCAGATTCTTATCTCTTAAAATTTTATTTCAAGTTAGATTTGACTGATTTTTAATTTTCTAAACGTAAATAACCTATAACAATGTTTTACTATAGTTAATTTGCAAAATTTTGTGCTAAGAATCAAGAGTATAACCCTCCTATTGAAGCTTTTGAAGCTTAAAGCTTCAATGGAGTTCATGAAGAATGAAGAAGGGGAAATGCACAAAAGAGGAAAGGACAAGAAGGTCAAATGAGACCTTTTTAAGAACATACATTTTGGGGTATGTGTGAAGAATCTCAGGGATCTTGCCTTTTGGGAATGGTTCCAAACATTCTCCTAAAGGCTGACTTTATAGACAATGACAGCACGCGGGCACGGCCCCGTGTCTGGGCAGCATGGCCCCGTGCCAGATGCATGTGTCAGAGAATGTTGTTCGTAAGTACAACACGGCCTACATCATTGCTGACATGGCCCGTTCCCAAAAAAATACGAGGGGCACGGTGCCGTATTAGTTCGGTACGCCCCATGTTGTTAGAAGAAAGTTAGGCACGGCCCTGTGTTCAAGGAACATGACCCGTGTTCAGAGTTTTTATGAAGGTTGTCTAGGCTTTTTAAGGGATTATCCGACATCGAGTGGTTCCTTACTAGTTGGAACAACACCGTACTGTCGGATATACCGCAGACTTAGGCGAGGGGTACGAAAACGCAATAGGATATCAGAAAGGTAGAAGATTTCTTTAAAAATAGGAAAATGGGACCTTCCCTTATTTACCTTTTCCGGGCTCTCATTAAAGAAGGTGTGAGTCGATTTGCTCCTGTCCACGCTGTTGGTGTGAGATTCAAACTTGGTAAGGGGGGCCGTCATTGCTGAATCAAAACAGGGACGACTATCGCTCTCGTCTTCGCGGTCGTCTATGGTGGAGGGTTGGTTGAACTCGGAGTTGTTGTATGTACCTGAATTTTCCTCCATCGATTCTCCTTTGGATGGAATCCTTGATGAATATTTCACCTTCATGAAGGATTCTAATTCCTTGATCTTTAGGATAATCCTTTTTTTCTATTTGACCAATGTCTTCTAGATCATCTAGGTAAGAGGTTTGATGGAGTTCGGGCGGAGGGATTTCGTTATTATTTCCATTCCCGCTTGTCTCAAGGTTTTCGTTACAGGAAAACAATGGGGCTAAATAGTGGGGAGTGAAGTTTAGAATGCTACATTCGGATTCTTCATGCTCCACCCTACAATAATCGCACCATAAACCGTAAGAGTGGCGGGGGTAGAAATAACCAAAGAAATCCATCTTTTTAGACCGTCGGGATCAGGCGGTCACTATTTTCATACAAATAGAGAGTTTGACACTGCCCCGTGTTAGGGTAACACGGCCCCGTGTCAAGTCTGTAGAAAGTGAAAAATAAACAGAAAAAGAAGAAAAACCAAAAAAGAAAAGATAAAAAGGATTAGGCCGTTAATTTTAAGCTTTCTTAAAATCCTTGTGTCCCCGGCAACGGCGCCAAAAACTTGACGTGCGTGTGGGTGTCTATATTTTGTAGTTATATTTTTAGCTTTTCTTACTCGCTGATTTCAACTTTTAAATTTATAAAACACGAAGTTCTACTATCACTCTACACACACGCTAGGGCAAGTATACCCATCATGGACGTAGTATAGTGATGACAAGATACCGAGGTCGTCTAAGGACACAAGAGCTTTTAATACCGGCTTATCGTCAACGTCTAATCGAACCAAACTTTGAGAAAAGATTTTTTAACTAATAAAAAGATAAAAACAGAAAATAAAATAAAACAAACATAGATAGACAAGAAAGAATCACTTGGATCCAACTTATCTTCCATGTACCTTTTTGATGATTTCCGTACTTTAGGCATTTTAAGAGATTATCTTAGTTATAATAGTAGGCCCCTCTTTTGAAGGCGACGTTACCCTCAACCTAGTGGTTTGAGTCAGCAAGGATACAATCCGACCAGGTCGGAATATTGAAAGATAATTAAGTAAGTTATAAATGCAAAATGTGGTGGGGCCCCTTCCAGGCAGCGATCACGCTCAACCCGTTGGTCTGAGTCAGCAGGGATACAGTCCTCACGGGGTTGGTTTAAAGTTTTAATAGTAGTTTGTAAATAAGGGGTTCAAGCAGTTTCTTACTCTTAGTCGGGCCAGTCATTCCCGGCCAATCCATGGAGTAGTACTAAGCTTGAACAAGGTTCTCGCAGGATCTATACACTGAATGAGACATAGAATTACCCAACCACTCTGCTAACCCCTTCCAAGTAGTTAACATGCTTTACATAGACCGTAAAGACATGAATATGTGAATAAACGACATATGAAGAATGATTGAATAAATTCGCCTTCAAAAAGTTGCCAAAGTTTGGAAATCATAAAAGAAATACATAAAAGATATGTCTTCACCAAGTGATGTAAGAATTTAGCCAAGCATGATCTTTGTTTGACAAATATTGTTACTATCAATCTTGGATCCCGAGACTACACACACTCTCTAAAAGATGGAAAATGGATAATGGTGGTGGATGATGGTGGTGGAGTGGTGGTGGAGTGGTGGCAAGTGAGAGAGAAGTGGTTTGCCAAGGGATGGTTTGAAGTGGAACCAAGCACTTCTATTTATAGATGTGTCCAGAAGCTTTAGCACGGCCCGTGCCCAGCTAGCACGGCTCGTGCCCAGTTGGCATGGCTTCGTGGCCATCTCTCTCTCTCTCTTCCACATTAACTGCTTGTCAGTTTTTGTACTAACACGGCCCCGTGTGTCAATGGCACGGCCCGTGGCCAAAGTACTTGTTGTACTATCATAGATTCAGAAAATCTTTGAGTTGACCACGCCCCGTGTTGGATTATCACGGCCCCGTGTCGGCTGCCAGTTTTGTCCTTTGCAGTTGTCTTTTCTTCTACACAGCATCCATCTTCGGACACTGCCCGTGTCTGGTGAACACGGCACCGTGTCAAGTGTTCTGTTCTTGCAATTTTGAGGTTTGGATGTGAATCGGGGCTTGGCGAGTTACGTCAATTCCTCCTTTCTTGTATTTATGTTGGTTTTTGCTGTCTTTTTGTTCCTTTTGCACATTTAAGCTCTTTTAACCCTGAAAATTAAAAAAGAACAGAAAACCAAGCTTTTTCCAACATTAGTACTAAAAAGGGGTTGATTTTACGTCGTATTTGATATAACTTATATGTTGTATTTTAAGCACATCAACTAGCAAAGTGGGAGCAATTGTGCACTTTACCGAACATCGATGATAGATTCTTTCGTCAAAGTTAGGATTGGTCCATGTATAATGACGCAAATATTAGGGCTCGATGGGATGAGGATCAAAGTAAATATCTGCACCGGTTTAACCACAAATAACCTAAAGTTAAGTTGTGGAGATACAAGATGGCTTAAGTGACAAACCCGATAGACAAACTTTGTGTGTGTGAAGGATAGGTGAATTTTGAAGAACTCCGATTAATCGGAGTTACACAAAAGTTTGAAAGGCTTGGATGGGAGCGCATGCTTGACTGGATTGAAGGTGCGACTCCAAAGGTCTATTTGAAGGCAGTCACAGAGTAGTTATCCACGTTGAGGTTAGAGAATGCGGATGAGAATCCGGCGAGGTGGAAATTGAAGGGTGAGACTTCCAAAGGGACAATGGTAATGTCCTTTTGGACGATGAACCAAATTGCAAACTTCAACTCTTTGGGCGAGGGTAGTTATTATTACTATGATATCGGGCTCTTCTGGCAAGGCCAGGTGGTTCGGGCGGATCCGGTTGACCTTGTTGATTTAACATTGCCAAATTGTACAACTAGTCCTTATAACCGGATCCATTTATCGGTTGAGGGGAGGATCTTACAAAACATTTCTTTGGAGAACATCATGTTCAGGTTGGGAGATCGCGGGAAGTTGCGTGTTTGGGATCTTTGGGTGCTTCACTCGCTCATGTACGGTGAGCCAAAGTTGTCATGGCGGCACATCGTCATGATGAATATATGGGATACACGGAACCAGTTCAAGCAAAAAATGATTCCTCATTTCCGTTTGATAAGTGCAATGATTGTACAGCAGAACCGGTTGCCCGATAACTCACTATGAGTGATTAAACCCATTAAGGATATTGATTTCTCGAAAATGCGAAAAGCATCGCATATATACATCGAGGAGGTGGGGAAAAGGTACATAATTATGGATCGGGACACGGGGTTCGATTACATGTATCCGGAGCGAGAAGAAGGTGGAGATGAAGAAATGGATGAAGGTGAAGGAGAAGGAGATGGTGATGAAGAAGAAGAAGTAGCGGGTGGGTAGCCCGATAGGCAAAGGTTCGCACGACGCCACATTGAGGCGTCTAACTATGTCGCCTAGTTTATGGCGAATAAGCGGAGGGCTGCCTATTCAAGTTATAACCTCGGACAACAAGATGTCTACGATAATGTATACGCAGTTATGGTCGAGGCGAGAGAAAGAGAAGAAAAGAGGATGAAGGCTGATGATGATTGGCGGAATCGGCAACAAGAACGGTGGGCATTACAAAAGTCCCACTTGGAGCAGGAGGATCTATAGAGGGCACAAGAATTATTCTGGAGACTAGCATGAGAGCAGGAACAAGACCGTATCCGGTTTGAACGGGAAGCAATGGAAGATCGACGGTGGATGACAACTATCGTTGTGTAACAGATTGAAGTCAACAATGCGCATCATATTCATGATCAAGAACGGCACCACCGAGACGATCTAGCGGGTCTACCATACAACAAGTATACGCCTTGGACCCGTTATGAAGACCTTCCCATGCCTGCTGGGCCTTCCGACCCATCTCCTCATTGGCCCGAAGGAGTCGGCTCCAGTTATGTTCCACCATAGTTTCAACCATCGACCGAATGGGAAAGGGGCCCCTTGATGATTTCCGCGAAATGATGGAATCTCTCACCGGCTACCCGTACCATCCATACCCGCCTGTGGATCCAAACAAGCGATATCAATGGTGATGGCGTGGTATGTTTTATGTTTTTGTTGTATATTTTTTACTTTTTCTTGTTTTTGTTATTTCTTTTTACTTTTTAGTAGTTAAATGAACGTTGTGGGTGTGTTCACTATATAACCCTCACGAGACCTACTCGTCCTTCTGAGCTATCGGAAGGTTTAAAAGGGCTTGTTGCATAAGCTAAATGAACCGTGATTCGTACGAAAGTGAGTTAGGTTTGTTATTGTTGTAAATTATTTTTTCCATAAAATTCAAATTGAAGTAACGAATGGCTTGGTAAATCATTTATAAAAATGGTAGAACTGGTAGCTAAAAAATTTTGATGGTTGTGAGAAGCATGCTTCTACATAAGGATTTAGATTTGTAGGTACATTATGTTCGTGAGACGGCCATTTTTATTGAAGAGTGAAGAGCACACAAAGAACAAAACAAATCCAGGTGCATTCGTTTCCTTTTCTTTGATTATTAGTTAGTTAATAAGTGGAACACAAATTGTATTATTATTAACCGGGTTGAAATTTTGGGAGTTTGGTCGTGTCACATCCCTTGTGCATTTTAAAAGCTCTATTCTTACTCATTGAGGACAATGTTTACCTCAAGTGTGGGGATGGGGAGAAAAAAGTTTTCGGTTTTTGACCCTTTTCATTTAAACACTACACATTGAGGACAATGTTTAACTCAAGTGAGGGGATGGAGGGAAAATTTCAAAAAAAAAATCAAAAATGTCTTTGTTTGAAGGAATCTAAAAAGCACAAGTAACTAAGTCAATTAGGGATGACACAACCCATTTGGTCTTTTGTCATGGTCAAGTTCAAATGATTAAACATGAAGGGTATTTAGCGGGTAATTATTTGGGAATAATCCACCTAAGAAACTAGTACATTATGCATATCACATACCATACCCTTATACGTGAGATCTTGAGCCACTTTTACACATCATCGATATATATTTCTTTGTTTGAGTGGTCAATTAATCGTGTATTGTAGAACTTGCGACTTTTGATACATTTAAGACCATAGACCGAATACAAGCACAAGAATGATTAAGGCATTAGGTAAACCTTTTCCCTTTACACCATTTATTTATCCTTAGCCAAATAAATCCTAGTCACCAACTTTGAGCCTAAACCTTTCGTTTGACCAACCTATTTAGCCCACAACCGTTAAACCTTTTATTTTTAAACCCATGTGATGAAAATTCAATTTTAGGTTTATTTGTTTGTATAGTTGTGGTTTCTATGCGGAAAAGAATCGAAAATACAGTAAATGTTGTGAAAAAGAACAGAATATCGTCGAGAAAAATACAAAAGTATGTGGTTATAGTTTGTGTTGGTGCATATGTATGTCGACTTCGTCCTGTATTGAGTCTTGTATTTAGAATGATAGATCAGGGCACGATATACGAGAAAAATGAAATATATGTAGGATGTGATCATTTCGCACGAAATGGTAAAGCCCATTTCGCACGAAATGGAAATGCCATTTCATGAGAGGCCATCTCGTGCGAAATGGCTGGGCTATATATATGTGCCTTGTCCAATTCATTTGTAACTTTCTGATTCCGGTGCCGAGGTGCTGCCGAAGTGTCTCCAGCCTGTAAAACGTTGTTATATCAATACACAAGACAGTTAAAGTGAATCTACATGCAAATCAAGCTGATTCAACATCAAAAAGTTTGTTTCTGCCTCTCGTTTTGATCAAAAACTCTTCTGAACGACTCGTTTGGTCGTGCAAACGATCCTACATGTGGTATCAGAGCTCAGGAGGAAGAGTTCTTACCGATTTCAGCTTGATTTCATCATAATTCTGATTTCTACACCTTCTTTTACAAGATTTTTCAAAATTAACCAAGTTTTTACGGATAAAATGGCTTGATTTTCACATATTACGTGCGAAATACTGTTTTAACAAACCCTTGAAAGAATCAGACTTAAAATCAACCTAAAACCTGATCAATTTGTCAAAAACATGGCCGATTGTGTGACATCAGCACCATTTCGCACGAGTTGAATCTTCCATTTCGCACGAAGTGGACCCATTTCGCATCAAAGTGTTATTTTGTTTGAAACATAATTCCAATTCGCACGAAATGAGCCCAGGTCGCACCAAAAGGATCCAATTCGTTTGAATCTTGATCAGCTCGCTTGAAACAAAGTTCAATTCGCACGGATTGGTTTATTAGTAATCATTTCGCTTGAATTGGACATATCAGATCCCCATTTCACACGAATTGCACCCAATTCGCACCAAGTTGTCCATTTCGCACCAAATTATCCAGTTCGTTTGAGATTTGTTTTCAGGTTGTGTGAAAGTTTCCAGTTCGTTTGAGATTGATTGTTTGGGAATTCCAGTTCATTACAAAATCATCCAGTTCATTTGAGAGTGTTTAGTTTGTGAACTTTTGATACCAAATCATGGAAAAAGAATTCTACAATGCGTTTGCTACTGCCCCGAGTACTCTTGTTACTGTTACTCAGAGTGTAACTATGGAACACGAAACGGGAACATTACAGAAACCTCCAAAGCTGATGGGCATTGAAGAGTATCATAGTTGGAAAGAACGTTTCGAAAATTGGGTTCAAGCAAATCATCGAAGATCTTGGGAAAGTATTGAAACTAAGTATGCCAGACCACTGTCTGATTTGGGAGTTGCAAAGATTATCTTGGAATTTTCAGATAAAGAGAGAGATATGTACAAGGCAGAAAAAATGATGGTCAGTTTACTTCAACAAGCTGTGAAAGAAGATATTTTCATATTACTTCAACATGATAGTAGTGCTTATTCGATTTGGGATGCACTTCGAAAAAAATTCGAAGGAAGTGCAGAGATGATCAAGAGTAAAAAATCATTATTGAAGAAAGAATTTGAATTGTTTACAAGTGTGCCAGGTGAAACTACAAAGACTCTTATTGAGAGATATTGTCATCTAGTGCGTTCAATGTCTCGATTGGAAATTACTAAAACTCTAGAGGAATGGGTTGAGAAATTAGCCGATGCGTTACCTCAAAAAGAATGGGGTACATACCTCATGATTTTGAAGAATTCCGGAGAGTATAGTAGATTGTCGATTGCACAATTCATTGAGAAACTAGAGGGACAAGATCTTGAACAACAAAAGATTGCTAGAATGAACAATTCAAGCGGTCAACAAGACATCAAGATGTACTACAAAGGTAATGTTCAAAATGTTGAAGCTAGTCCGAAGATCCAAACCGCTTTCAGCGCAGAAAACTCATCTGGATCACTCAATCAAAGCTCAAACAACAGTGGATTATCTTCATATCCAAGTGTTAATCCGAATGTTTCAACTTCAAATCATCAGTTCCAAAGCTCAAACAACAGTAATGGTCATGTGTTACACTACAACATCGCGTTGCATCTTCAGAACGGTCAAAATTTCTCTGAAGAAGTCGCTAAAGGTCATATGGGATTACTAGCTACAGTGTTAGAATCATATGAGGGTTTGGTTGCAGGAAGGATCGGAAATCCTATGCTAACAAAAGAGGATTACGATCAGATTGATGCTGAGGAATTGGAGCTTATGGATATTAAGTGGTGTTTAGCGAGCGTGTTGAGAAGAGCTGAGAAATTTAAGCAGATTACAGGAAGAGATGACTTCCGTGATGCTAATGTTTCTACTTTAGATTTTGATAAATCTAAAGTTACTTGTTTTCGATGCAGGGAAAAAGGACATTTCAAGAGGGAATGTACCAATCGAGAAGCAGGTGGAGCTCAGAATCCGTTCGGGAATAATGATTATTATCGGAAAGCTATATTTCAACAAGTTGCTCAACAACCGTCATCATCCCATGCTATTGAATATGGAAAGAAGAAAGCTTATCTAGTTAATCAAGAAGATGAAAGAGTGCCAGAAGGATTTAGCTGGGACAAATACATTCCGGCTGATTCAAAGTTTAGAGTATTCATTGCACAAATAGTTCAAGAGCCAGAGTTGAAGAAAGAGTGGATGGATGTGTTTGCAGATGATAAGAAAAGCCAAGATGGAGAGTCTGTTTCTTCAGAGAATAGTTCAGAAAAAACACAAGTCTTTGATCAATCATCAACTGATAGTAGCGATGATGAGGAAGAAATTAATCAAATTAACATTGGCAAAACTCATTTATCTCCTGAAAGTTTCAAATTTTATTTTGCAGATAAATTGGAGAAGCTAAAGGAGAGACGAGCAGCAAAAGAAAAGAAAGAAGTAAAATGTGAGAATGCTGCTGAGAATGAGATGAATGAACAGAGTGAAGAAGTTAAAATTGTTGAGAAGATTGTTGAAATTGAAAAGATTGTAGAAGTCACAAAACCTTGTCTAAAATGTTTGGAATCGTGCAAACATTGTGAAGAGAAAGACAAGAAGTATAGTGAGCTTGACAAGATGAAAGAAAAATTATTGTTTGATGTCAAGTATGTGAAAGAATCGTATGATGTTTTGAACAGAACAGTTAACAGTTTTGAAAAGACAAACTCAGAAAGGGAAGATGCTTTAACAATGATGAATGCAGTGATGATATCTAAGCAGAAGGCTATAAATCATTATATTGAGGAGTGTGCAAAATTGAAGCAGGAGTTGGAAACTGGAAATATTGAGAATGAAAGAATCAGAAGATTGCTACAAAGTTATTCAAGTTCTGATTATTTGATTGATAGAATTTATCCAACTGTTGCAGGTTTTGAAGCATTTCAAGATAAGAAGACGGAAGAGAAGGATACTGGTAAGAAACAAAGTGCAAATTATAACAAGTGTCCGCCTCCGATCTGGGAAGGTTATTCTCCCAGAAAACCAAATGAGGAACAAGTAAAAAAGGCAGTCAATATAAAGTTAAAGTCCAAAACAACTGATGATTTACCAGACAACATTGACGTCATATTCACATCGTCTGACACTGATCATGAGTCTGAGTTAATAAAGAAAGTGGTCGATCAGGTGTTGGATAAGGATGAGGAGTCAGAATCAAAGTCTGAGTCTGAAAGTTCGAGTTCGTCGGTCAACAGTTCAAAATCATTGGTCAAAAGGGTTTACAATAAAGAATTTATGTTATCAAAAAATAATTTGAATGATGAAACATTCAAAGTAGCATATACTTTGAATGATTCAGACAAATTATATTCTGATGAGGAATTTCTAATAAGAAGTGTTCAAATTGAAAAGATTAAAAAGGTTTTCAAATTAATAGAAATTAATATTTCTGAAATAAAAAATGTAAATCTTACTGAAAAACCTAAAAATACACTTCAAGAGTTCAACAAAGGTTAAACAAGAAAAAGGGTTACAGTTCTGGTTCTAGTTTTCAAAAGAAACCAAACCATAACAGTAATTTCAAAAAGAAAGGTTTAGGTTGTACTTCATCCGAAAATCATAAAAAATGAGAAAATTTCTAAAACAAAAACAGTATTTGTTTCAGGGTCAAGTTCTGAGGAAGAAGAAAAGAGTTCATTCTGGAAGCAATCGAACAAAGCGTTCTTTGCAGAAAAACAGAAACATGAGAAGAATGGAGTTCATCAGAGAAAGGAGACAAGAACCTGTAATAGATGTCAAGAATTTGGTCACATCCCATGGAATTGTCCAAAGGCAACCAAAACCATACAAGAAGTTGTTTCTAAACTCAAAAAGAAAGTTGTTGATAAAACTGAACCACCAACTGAAAAATTCAAAGTGTTTAAAAACTCAACATATGAAGTTGGTGAATGTTCGAAAAGGTTTTACAAAAGAAGGGTAAATCTTAACAACCAAACATGGGTTGCTAAGAAAACAGATGTTAAATCTGGCAACGAATCTGACTCGTCAAAGTCAGAGGAGCCACAAGTTGAGCAAAACAGAGAAAATTCAGTTCCGCCAACGGTGATGTCAACTTTCCACCATTGCGGCCTGAAAATTTAAAATCAAAAATTGGTAAAGTGGAAATCTCGAATCAATTCTATTGTGAAAAGAAAGAATTTGATGTCGAAAAAGCTTTCAATGACAAAGTGAAAAGGATTTTTGGAAAAATGATCGATGGTAGGGTCAAAGGGGTAAAAGATTTTTATGAATCAAAAAGAAATGTTGAAACCCCAAGTGAAATTCAAAAGGTCACATCCAAAGCTGGTCAGGCTTGGGTGTCTGTATTCCATATGTAAAAATCCTAACTTGCCGGAGCTTCCAAGTTGGTAATCGTGGAGCATGAATCGGCATCTTTCTCAATAATCTCAAAAATTGTCATATTTCAATTTACAAATTGTATGGTTGATAAGTGAACCTACAAGTGGTTGAAAAGAGGGTTTTCACCTACAAGTGTTTAATCAAAGTCATTCAGTTGAACTTGATTTAACTTTCATACAAAATGGTTGAAAGAACAAAATGATGAGTTTATCCCCGTTTTTACAAGTGAAACCAACAAAACTTATTTTCCGGAAAAACCATTTTGATTAAAACAAACTTAAGTGTTTTGAAGTCATAATGGGAAAATAGTTTGTTGTCAGTGGGAGTTCTGATTGTTTATGCCAAGTGGATGGCGAATTGAAGCAACTCAAATCAGTTTGTTAGTTTATTTGTACAGTTTATGTTCAAATTTTCCTTGAAAATCAAAAATTGAAACATATTTTTGATTTTAGGGGGAGTAAAAATTTTTAGAAATTTCGAAAAATTGAAAAAGCCAAAAACATGATAAAATCTAAAAAGCCAAAAACATTAAAAAAATTCAAAATGAGTTTTTGTTGTGAAAAAGAGGAAATGATAGTACATCAGTGGACTATCACAACACGCTAAAGAATTGGAAAGTCAAATGTGATAAACGGTCTCACGGATGATATGCCAATAGGTTTTTATACATTCAGTAGATTGTTTTCGAGATATAAACCTAAATATCATACTTGCTTATTTCGTGGGGAACATCTCTCGGATATATAGGTAACCCCTGAAATCTTGTTTGAAGGGCTTTCTATTTCTGACATACTAGGTCTTTGTGCGTGATGATATCTGGGGTATTATACCTGGACTTCTGATTTTGCGGGAGCAATAGCCTAGTCCTCGTATAATGCTTTGCAATGCTTTAATCTTAAAGCCCACCCTCAGCATAAAAAATGATGAAACATTGAAAAAATGCTAATCATGTGCTGTTGAAGAAAATATTCTCTAAAGGGAACACACCTAAAGTCGAACCATCATCTCTCTGATTTTGCGGAAGCAATAGCCTGAGCTCTCATGGTCTCGCATTTACCCCTTACAGATATCATTAGTGTACATTCACCTGTAAGACTGAATATAGGAGTCTGGATACGGGAGTATATTCTGAGGTGGGACACGCGAATAAGCTTAAGTCCATTAAAACACTAATTCTCGTATCTCGATACAATTGAACTTTGTGTGAAAATTTAAGTGGATCAATATACTGACAATCTAAGTGAATCGTTTAGAGCTTAAAATGTTTAAAGCTTAACGGTGTTAGTGATTTGTCTCATAAACTGATATGATCCTCTTACACAAACTCGCAAAAATATTGTCTCTAAATATTTCTTTACTGCATTTCATTAAAAACAAAAATAAAAAAATATTGTGTTTTTAGCATAAATATTTGAAAAATCAAAAAGATTTTCGACAACTGATGTTGAAAAGCTGATTTTCAAAATTCCGAGTGCTAAACATGATGAACAATAGGTTTGGGAAAGTTGGTTTTGAAATGGAAAATTGTTATAAATAAATCTACCCAAAAGTAGAGTGTTGATGTTGAATGATATCTACCAGTGATTTCTAAATTTGTCAAATTGTTAAATTTGTTTTGAGGTAAAGTTTATGCAGATAGTGAATTCCAGACTGCGATCCCAGCTTATCGAAAGGGGGAGTCTGAAGACATCCAAGGGGAGTTTGAATGATAGAGAGCCAGGTTGAGATTCTGGAAGAGAGAGAGAGAAGAAGAGATAGAAACTGAAGAATGCTTACAATGTCAGATTCTTTGGAAAGAGCGAGAAGACTGATAAAGACTGAAGATTCGTCATTCTGAAGACTCGACACCGAAGACTTCGTCAACATCCAAGGGGGAGTCTGTTGGTGCATATGTCTGTGGACTTCGTCTTGTATCGAGTCTTGTATTTAGAATGATAGATCAGGGCACGATATACAAGAAAAATGAAATATATGTAGGATGTGATCATTTCGCACGAAATGGTAAAGCCCATTTCGCACGAAATGGAAATGCCATTTCGTGAGAGGCCATCTCGTGCGAAATGGCTGGGCTATATATATGTGCTTTGTCCAATTCATTTGTAACTTTCTGATTCCGGTGCCGAGGTGCTGCTGAAGTGTCTCCAGCCTGTAAAACGTTGTTATATCAATATACAAGACAGTTAAAGTGAATCTACATGCAAATCAAGCTGATTCAACATCAAAACGTTTGTTTTCGCCTCTCGTTTTGATAAAAAAAAACTCTTCTGAACGACTCGTTTGGTCGTGCAAACGATCCTATAGTTTGTACATAAGTTATGTTTAGAGTAGTTATTTTTGAAATAAAAATCGAGTTTTCATCACCTTAGCCACTTTAAAAATATCATATTCCATACCCTTAGCCTAGCACCGTTACAACTCGTAAAAGACCTTTTGACTTGTGCTTGGTATTTGTGATTAGTGGTGGAGAATGATTGAGTTGCAAGCTTATGCTGGTACGTGTTCTAATCAGTTTGAGTGGTTACTTAAAAGTGCTAATACATCATCTATTATCCAATTTCTAAACCGATTGGAGTGAACATTGTGAGGGATGTGCATGACTTGTTAGTTTCAAGGGAGGGTTAATCTTGGGTAATCATTTCTTATGTGATTATTCACTTTACCGTTTAATGTTTTGAAAATTGTAAAAAATCATGAACGGGTATGACATTAGACCTTAACTTATGTGTTGAAGATGGGCTGTTTGTTTTTCGTTCGACCCACGTGAAAGTGAAAAACAGATTTGCTTGAGGGCAAGCAAAAGACAAGTGTGGGGATGTGATGCGTGGTAGAAAGCCGGTGTTCTTATTTGTTTAAGTTTATGTTTTTACATAGCTTTTAGTTTCGAATAGCCTAGTTTTTATTGGATTTATGTTTTGCAGGCCTAACGGAGTTTAAGGAGCTATTTGGAAGCTATTGGGAGCACCGGGAGCGAACGGGATCATCTGGAAACGCGTTATACAAGAAAACAGGAAAACCCACGCAACAAGGGGCGTCGGCGACGCCCTAGGGCTGTCTTCAACGTGGCTTTCTATGTTGCGTAGGTGGAAAATGGCGTAGACAGCAAGGAAGTGCGTCAACAAGAAAATGGACTACCTGCTAGGCGTCGGCGACGCATGGGGAGGCATCGGCGACGCCCTCCCTAGCTTGCTGACGGGAATTTTGGGTTTGTTTCACTTATTCACGACTTAAAACAATATGGGAGGTCATTTTTCGGGAGTTACACATTCTTGGGAGTTTGAAATCACTTTTTGGAGCCTAGAACTCAAGTCACATCATCCCCAATCCATCTAATCGATCCATCTTCAACCAAATTCTTCATCAAAACCCATCCATAAACCTGATCACCATCCATCCTTCAATCCGCTCATCACCACCATTCCTCCTAAACCCTAATCACCATTTTCACCACTTCAAAGCTTCAAGATGTTGATGTTAAAGTTCCAATCATCCGTTGATCGCGTTCATCCTACCATGAGCGGCTAATTCTTGCGGTTTCACCATGGTGTAGACTTTTGTAAGGTTTAGGGTTTACTATTTGTTTAATACTTGGTTTGTGACAATTTGAATTGCATTTGAAACATTGGATAATTATCTTACGTTTGTATTGAATTTACAAATTGCCGAATGAGTTATGAAATTCGACTTTGTGAAATGAATATGTATTTATGCCTTGTCTTGTGTTAGGATTTAATTATCTGAGGTAACGAAGTGCATTGTGGTCCATCTTGAACGTCGATAGCAATTGGCACCAAATCCTCGTGATCCTAAAACCGTTAATGAACTAATTCATCTAAATCAGGTTAAAATAATTAGTAACCCTAGGCTTTGCAGTTGTTGAACCGGGTGTGAGCCTTGCTTTCACTTATTCTTTTCAATCGTTAATTAAAGTTTTCGTGCAATCCTTTAAGCTTTTCATAGTTAAATAATTCAAAACAAAATTGTTGGTTCATTCTCACACCCTTTTCAACCAACCACAGTAATTATTTCTTAGCAAGGTTCATAATTTGTGACAAAACCTTTAAAATCAATCAAATATGTGCACAAACCACAAACTCTTCGTGGTTCGACCCCTTACTACCTACCACTAACACATTGTTAAGGGTAATTTGGGCTTATAAATTTTATCTTTGACCGGGGCATAACACTCCGATCAGAACCCAGATTCTAACATTCAGTCCTGGGATTCCATCCTTTCCAGGTGTCAACTATTCCACAGTTCCACCTAATCCCTCAGTTAGAACATTCGCCTTTAGTTGGGGTTGCTTCTAAGCTTCTAATAGCTTTTCAATCAAGCTAGTACATAGCTTAATTCTTTTGGCATTAACCCTAATTGGTTTAGCCCTTTTTTGCGGCTTAAAGCATCCGCAACGACATTTGCCTTACCTGGATGGTAACGAATCTCACATTCGTAATCATTCAGAGTTTCCATCCATCGGCGTTATCTCATATTAAGATCTTTCTAATTAAAAAGATGTTGGAGAATTTTATGGTCTGTTTATATAATACACTTTGTGCCATACAAGTAATGTCTCCACAGTTTCAATGCAAACACCACTGCACCCATTTCTAGATCATGGGTGGTGTAATTTCTTTTGTGTATCTTGAGTTGATGTTATGTATAGGCAATCACTTTGCCTCTCTACATAAGCACGTAACCCATTCCTGTGTGTGAAGCATCACAGTACACAACAAAATCTTCTATCCCTTAAGGCAGGGTTAGAACGGGAGCATTGCTCAGCTTCTGCTTCAGAATCTCAAAAGATTCCTTCTGTTTAGGACCCCAGTCAAATTTTCCATTCTTTTGGGTCAACGTAGTTAAAGGAGTGGCAATTCAAGAAATGTTCTCAATGAACCTTCTATAGTAGCCTGCCAACCCTAGGAAACTACGGATTTCTGAAGGGGTTTTGGGTGCTTCCCAATTCAAGATAACTTCGATCTTAGCGGGATCCACTTGGATACCACGTTCATTGATCACGTGTCCTATAAATTGGACTTCACGAAGCCAGAACTCGCATTTGGAGAACTTAGCATAGAGCTTCTGCTATTGTAGCAGACCGAGTATACCGAAGATATTTCTCATGATCATCCTTGCTGCGTGAGTAGATAAGTATGTCATCTATGAAGACTATGACAAATTTATCCAAGTACAGCTTGCAGACTCTATTCATGAGATCTATGAATGTTGCAGGTGCATTCGTGAGCCCAAAAGGCATCACGAGGAACTCATAGTGGTTGTATCTAGTTCAGAACATAGTCTTCGGAACATCTTCACTTCGGACCTTCAACTGATGATAGCCAGATCTCAAATCAATCTTTGAGAAGTTGCTGGCTCCTTGCAGTTGATCAAATATATCATCTATCCTTGGCAAAGGATACCGATTCTTGATTGTGATTTTATTTAGCTCGCGGTAATCGATGCACATTCGCATCAAGCCGTCTTTCTTCTTGACAAAGAGAATAGGAGCTCCCCAGGGTGAGGAACTCAGCTGAATAAAGCCTTTCTCCAAGAGTTCTTCAAGTTGTGCCTTTAACTCCTTCATCTTAGTGGGTGCCAGACGATACGGTGCTCTTGCTACAGGAGCTGATCCAGGAAGAATGTCGATTCTAAACTCGACTTGCCTATCCGGGGCAGACCAGGTAGGTCTTCAGGGAAAACATCAGAATACTCCGAGATGATTGGAATAACTTCAATCTTAGGCTTCAGTTCATCAATGGTCACCTGTGCCATGTAAATGGCACATCCTCTCTTCAAGCATCTGGATGCCTTGAGTAGGGAAGTTCCTTCAGGCAATCTGTAATGTCGATCTCCATGGATAGTGAGTATATCACCAGACGGGGATTTTATTTCGACACGTTTCTTGTCGCATGCAATGCTGGTTATTAGATAACTAATCCATGCCTAAAACTATATCGAATCCTGCGAGATTCATAGGAAAGAGGTTAATAGGAATAGATTGATTCTTGATGGATATAGCGCATCCGTCAAGAATCGTGGAAGCTACTTCTATACTACCATCGGCCATTTCGACCTCATATTTAACATCTAAGGTTCTTAAGGGTAGATTTAGAAGTTTGCTAAACTTACGCTCAACGAAGCTTTTATCTGCTCCGGAATCAAATAAGACTCTAGCAAATATGTCATTTATGAGAAACGTACCCGTTATGACATTTGCATCATTCACAGCCTCCCATGCAGTAAGCTGAAAAGCTCTAACATTGCCTTTCTTGGCATTAGCAGCTTTGTTCTTTGCAACAGTTACATATTTAGGGCAATGGGCCTTGATATGCCCTTTCTCGCCACACCCATAGCAGGTGGCGTTCTTAATATCCTTGTACTCATGGGATTTGTGGTCCATCTGCTAGCAGATGCCACAACCTTTGGGCTAATTAAACAGGTATTTCCCAAAATGCTTTTTCCCACAGGTTTTGCATTCAGGCTTCGCCTCAATTGGCTTAGACTGGTTATAGTTCGAACCATTCTTGTCGTTCTTAGAATCCCTGGCAGGGGTGTCATCATGCTTTCTCTTGTTGTCGTCATCAAACTTGGCGGCTATCGACCGTATCTCATCCTCAGTGAGAGATGACGCTAGATCATAGCTGATCTAAATGCCGCAGGTTTAGAGGATTTAACCATCCCCTTGATTTCTGGAGCGAGTCCTCCAATGAATCGCGCTATGCGCTTCGACGATGGGGTAATCAGATACGGTACAAGTTTTGAAAGTGAGCTATAATCAGAGACATAAGCTCGACAGTTGAGATTCTTCATTGTCAGTTTGACAAAGTCAAATTCAACCTTCTCCACCTCATGAGGTAGCAGTAAGTCTCATGGATAAGTTCCACAAACATAGCCCAGCTTAGGTTGTACAGTGCAACCTTTCCTGTGGATTGGATCATTGTCTTCCACTAGGACAATGCTCCTTCTTTGAAAGATTGGGACACATACTTGATAGTGTCCTTGATAGCACAACCGCTAATATCAATCATAGTCTCCATCTCATCTAATCATTTTAGAGCATCAATGGCTCCCTTTTCCCCAGTAAAGTCACGGGGCTTACATGAAACGAAGTATTTGTAGGTGCACCCTTCCTTAGAGATGCGGTGCTCAATTCGGACATTGTTCTTGACACTTTGCTCACTTTTAGTTGTAGAGTAGTGACTCTTTTCAGGTTTAGAAACAGATCTATCATTGGGTACTGATGGCTCTGGCCCTTTTAACTTAGCCATGAATTCGGACATAGCTTTTCCAACCTCCTCGGCGATTAAGGATCGAAGATTATTTTCTCTGTCTGAACGATCTCTGCGATCATAGTTGTCGCTATCGTTCTTATTGTTAGATAGATTGCCAGTATTTTGGCTCGCCATTTGATTCAGTCGGGAGCTATATCACCATCAGTAAGGTTTTGGGATATTAGTAGCAGATCAATTAAATAGAAAATGAATTTTGAAATTTGAATTCATTTAATCAAAAAATTACAGTACAATATCCTATAAGGGCTTTTGGAATTGAAATACAAGATTTTCCATAAGCGAACTTTTGGAAAAACAACAAAACATAATAAAGAAAAAAGTCTTCAGTCATCCTCTTTTCGTCATATAAGCTATTCCTCTTCTAGCTTTACTCCATTCAGTGTTGGAGGGTTTAGTGATTCGATAAAGTTTACTGGACGAGAAATAGTGGATGTACTAGCGGGTTCCAATGATATCGAGTAGTAAGGATCGCTTATAGGGAACTGGCTAGTGTAATTAAGGTTTGGAATTTCAAAGTTAGGGGGTAGAAAGTACAGGTCTTCACCGTCCACCGGTATTTGTTCTGATGTCGGGTTTACAGGTTCTTGAGGTTTAGTTTTGGGAACATGGTATTGGTCACAAGTAGAGGGTAATGAGTTCATCCTCCAGACTGGTCGCATCGATATCTTGGGTTTAGTATGTAGCTTCAGATTCCTTAGCTTCAAATGAAATAACATGGAATCATCATCAACGGTCTCCTTTTCAGCGATATTTTCCTGAAAAATCATAAAATCGATAGCTATAATATAATGAGAGGAGTAGTCCTAAGTTCAGGTCTAGAACTCAGAATAATCTTATGGAATCTGCATTTTGTGATATTTGAGTTTAGACACAAAAGGCTAGTATCCAATTCACTCAAATTGTAGCTCTGATACCAACCTTTGTCACACCCCAATTTCCGGTGGGCCCGGAAGGGTTTAGTCATGACGGTTGGTCAATCAGTTTAACACAATTAACTAATAATAATGCAGCGGAAGTATTAGGAGTAAAAATATCCATTCATAACATCAAAGTGTCGAACAATCAAAATACAAATTTTTTCAAGTGTTCAAATTCTAGCCCACAGACGGATCGAAGTAAACGAAGCTTAGACATCATAGGCCTTAAGCTAGGAGTTGCAAATTCCAATGCTTTTATCATAGCTGACCCGGATTCCCAGCCTAATAGTCAAGGTTCGGTACATGCAGTTTAGTCTTTTGAAAATACGTCAGTTTCATTGGTAAATACAATTAACTCACTCATTTTGAAAATAGTTTTTCAAAAAATGATTTTTATACATAGAGAAAACCTGTAGGTAATCATTTAATATTTCTTAAGATTTAGTCTTGTCACCAGATTTACATATTTGTCATACATTGGGAACCAGAAACAAAGCCGGTCATTTTCAGTGCTATAATGATTAAGGTAGACACCAAAGTTGAATAACGTGTCTTACAGTCGGTATGCCTACCCCAGCACATTATTTTGTATGGCCATAGTAGTTCATGAGTCGGGACGCCCGGACACGGTACCAATAACCCCCAATTGTTTCATTTATCAAATATAACTAATTAAATCGGATTCTTACATTTATGAGCAATCATAGGCGGCTCGTTTATGTAATACCCGCTCCAAGTGGCGTATTCGCCATACCCCAAGTTTAAAAATAAAATAAGTTAAGAGTATTTACCTTTTAGCTAGCTTCCAACCGTTACCGGTTTTCAAATATAGTAAAAGCCGTAAAGACAAAGTATTAAACTCAAGTTTGATTATCTGCAGGGTTCTATATTCTAGAGTGAACAGATTTAGCTATCTGTTAGAATGTATACGGGTCATAGGTTAGTTCTTTTGACACGACCCGTTACGTAAGAATAAGATTAATCGCTAAATTAAGCGTAATTGATTTGAATGTGGTTTATATCTATCTGAGTTTAAGGACTCATTGGATAATGATAATTTAACCAACATTATGATTTGGATAAGTTTTAAAAGGTTTTGACCTGTTACGCCTAGTTTATACGAACTAGGTTCGCATAACTAGTTACGCACATAAAAATCGGGTTCGGATGGTCGGATGGCTCTATGACAAGTCCAAGTAGTAAAATATATTTCTATTTGACGTATAAACTGTTGTAAAGTCAGATTATAGTTTAGTTTAGTTTAAAAAATCAATTGATTAGCTTATTTGACCACATAAGGGCATTGTGGTCATTTTTTAATATAATTTTAAGACTTTTCAATAAACTTATCAAACAGACTAACCATGTAGCATGATTTTAGTGAGTTATACTTAACAATAACATGGTCCTAAAACAACTTTAAAACAGACCTAAACATTGACCAAACGAGTCAGAATCAAAAGTCAAACTGGTTGACTTTTGACATAGAATGAGACCCTAAACTAAATGAACAAGTTGAGCATGTTATAATCAGTTTATATTAGTTATAAAACTTGAACAAATGATAAAACAACTGAGTTTAAGTTACGAAAGCCATATATGCATTTTAGTCGAAAAGTTCATGTTATACGTAATATGCTCAACTTACAATTCAACTAGCAAACGTGATTGTCCGAAGGTATGATCGCAGAAGGATTATACCAACGTTATTACGATCACGTAGGAAAGTTCGGATTGAACTTAACCTTTACCAAAATGGTCAGAAGCTAAACTCAAACAGAAAGTCAATTGTTTGACTTTATCTTCAAATTAAATAATTAAAATACAAAAAGCACTAAAGTAAACACTTACTTGGAAGTGTTTGGCATAAAAGAACTTGAGAGGGAGTCCTTTTGTCCAGAGGAATATTCCAAGCAAGTGTTAGAGAAGAAGAATGTGAATGAGCAAGTGAAAGTGTGATTCAGGCTTGCCATTTATAGTTGAAGATGAAGAACAAGATCAAGACAAGTGTCCATGATCATCCTAGGATCATCCCAGGTGTTACTGAGGTGGCAAACACTGAGCAAGAATGGCCAAATACGAGCAAGGTGTCACCATGGCAGAAATCCTTGGTCCCCAAGCAAAAACTGCATCTGGCAGTCGCTTACGGACCGTAAGAGATAAGTGCTTACGGTCCGTAAGGACCTTCAGCATGCAGTGATTTGAAATAGCTTACGGACCGTAAGCCATAAGGCTTTGCGGTTCGTATGTGACCACCAGAATTGAAAGTTTGAGAATTTTTCACATTTAGTCCTTGGACTTTACATCTTTGGCCATTTGGCATTTTTAGTCCCTCTCCTTCCTCGTATTTGGGATTAGTAGGAGATTCGGGACGCGTTTTAGCTAACGCTTAATAATAATCATCATTCTCTCGTTCCCAGATTCGGGAATAGTTGGAGATTCAAAACACGTTTCAGTTATTGTTCAGTGTACGTCCTTCCTCCTTCCACTGAGTCGGGATTAGTTGGAGGTTTCTCCCTCCACGTAGACGGGATTAATTAGAGAATTGGACACGTGTTGTCACATAATTGGACGGAATTTTCGGGGTGTTACATATATATCGATGAAACCTTTTTTATAGAAACCCAAAATTCGATCGTGTTTGTTGTGTGTTCAACAGGCGGGTTGTTTTTCCAATGATCTTGGTACGCTTTCTATCTATCATAGTCAGGTTAGCAATCCTTCAATAGTGTTTGAAGACAATCATGATAAGCAGGTATCGTTCTTTACTATGGTTATTGAAAAATTTCCGATTTTTTTAATTGATGGGTTTATTTCTGAATCCATGGAAGTCTCTTATTGATTCAGAATAAAATGAACCAACAGCTGCAAATCCAGATCTGGATTCAAAGTATTTTGTTATTAATTGATTGGTTTGGGTTTTTATTTTCATTATAGATGTAGATAAATAGAGGAAATTCTAAAATTTTTAGTTTTTCATGACCAGTTACAAGATTAGTCGGCCTGAAATTGTATATTGTGCATTGCTTATCCATATTTTAGATGATGAAGTCGTATATATATATGGCTTCAAACTGCTGATGGATCGATTCAACAAGTGAAACAAGAGGTTGTCAGTTTGGTTGGTTTTGGTATGTAAGGATTGATAATTGATATATATTTTGAGAAACAATTATTTTTTTGATTTTGATGAAGCATGCAAATCGAGATATTACATTCATATGGGTGTCAAAACGACATATGGCAACCCAAATGTAACCTTAAGGATCTACTAAGAGCATCCGTAGTGGGCGTGTTTTTTAAAAAAAATTCAAAAAAAACGCCCCAAAACGCCGTCCCCCCACTACACCGGGCGTTTTTGGGCGTTATATTTGACAATTTTGCATGTTGGCGTTTTCATTAAAACGCTGAATTTGGTTTTCATTGTCTAACAAGTACTTTGGTCCTCCAATCACTTTTGCCCACCCACACTTTTCAACCTGACATCCATTTGACTTTTTTTTTTTTGCATTAAAAATAATATGGGCATTATAATTCTTCACCACTACACCACTTTATGCTATAATGCCCCATGCTGACTGGGATGACACGTGTCGGATAATGCCCCATGGTGGGGGCATTATAATTCTTCACCACTACACATGGTCTAAGCATGAAATAACTAATCATGTTTTAAGCAATGTAAAAAATTAAGATTTTGACCAGCATAGCCTTTGTTAGGGTGTCCGGGGCGTAACGCGGGGACCCAAGCGGTGACCACATCCACCGATCGGAACACCGCCGCCATCGGTGCGGGGACCCGAATCGGGGAGTGGATTCGGTGTGGAGGCACCGCGTTGAATGGCACGAATGTTGAGGAACGGTCGACTTGGCAACGGTCCGATTTTTTTAAAAAAAAAAAAACCACTTATTTTTTTAAAACATATATAAATAACCACACCATTCACTCATTTTTTATACTCTCCAAACCACAACAATTTCACACATTTTTTATACTCTCAAACCACACCCACTTCACTATTTTTTATACTCTCAAACCACACCCACTTCTTATTTTTATACTCTCAAACCACACCCACTTCTTATTTTTTATACTCTCAAACAACACCCACTTCACTAAATGGATCCCAGGTTCCCGATTTTTCCTCCCCTACCCGACTTTCCCGACGATGAAGGTTCTCCGTCAAACGATAGTAGCTTAATTTTCTTCCAAAATCTCATCCAACAAGCGGAGATACTAGACACGGCATCGTCTAGTAAAAAAAAAGTTGTCCCTCGAGATCGTGAGGGTGGCCACGAAACACTAATGGCCGATTATTTTGTAGAAAATCCAAAATTTAATGCCGATATTTTTCGTCAGAGGTTTCGTATGTTCAAGTCTTTGTTCCTAAAAATTGTTAGTGACGTCGAAGCGTACGACGAGTGGTTTCAAAAGGGCTTGGACGGGAGAATGAAGAAAAGTTTCACGCCGTTGCAAAAGGTTAGTTCTGCGATTAAACAACTTGCAACCGGTAACCCACCAGACGAAAACGACGAGTATTTAAAGATGTCTGAAAGGACCTCTCGTGAGTGCCTTGAATATTTCTGCCAGACGGTCTGTGCAATGTATGCCGGTGAATTCTTACGTAGACCAACGAGCCACGACGTTGCGCTATTGTATCAGGCTCATGAGGAGAGACATCATCTACCTGGTATGTTGGGTAGTCTGGATTGTACACACTTCGTCTGGAGAATGTGCCCCACAGAATTGCGTGGACAATATATGAGAGGCGATCATCAATACCCGACGGTTATGTTAGAGGCGGTGGCGTCTCAAGATTTGTGGATTTGGCATGCTTTTTGTAGCCCGGCGGGTTCACAAAACGACATCAACGTGCTCCAACAATCTCCGTTATTTATGGCTCAACGAAACGGAACGGCGCCATATTGTCCATTTCAGGTGAACGACCACTTATACAAACGCGGGTATTATCTTACTGATGGGATCTACCCTAGCTGGTCCGTGTTTGTGAAGTCTTTTCCATATCCTCACATCCCGAATGAAAAAAAGTTCAAGAGGCAACACGAGGCCGCAAGAAAAGATGTGGAACGGGCGTTTGGTGTGTTAAAGGCGAAGTGGGGAATACTAAATCGTCCAATGCGTTCGAAAACGGTGAAAAAGATAAGGTTACTCGTGTATACGTGCATTATTTTACATAACATGATTATAAAAGACGACGGAAGGGCGATAGCACCGGTACACATTCAAGATCCTCCAGTCGAACCCGTCTTCGCTGAAACAGCTTATAGCGAGCTCATTGACGAAGAAACGCATTAGAGACTAAAACACGATCTCGTTGAGCATCTCGGACGTTTAGATCTACCTCACCTTGAAGTGAGTTCCGACGACGAGTAGTTTGTTTTTTTATTTTTCTAGTTTGAATGTAATTTTTATTTTTCTAGGTTGTTTTTTTTTTTGTAATTTAATGAAATGTCTTTTATTTAATTTTTATTTTTATTAATATTTTTTTAATTTATAAACATGCATAATTTTACAACAAATAAAAAAAAAAAAAAAATCCCAATCCCCCTATTAGGGGAGTGCCGCCATCAAAATGGGGTGTTAGGGGAGTTTAAGAGGGGAGTTAACGTGGCACTATCTGATTCGTGGTGTGTAAGAGAGGGGACTCCCCTCTTAGAGGAGTGCCCCTCTCACCCTTACATCACCAAAATCAAACAAGGAGGCATTATTGTTTTTGGTGATTTTGTTAATAATATTAGGATGTAAAACAGTCAAATCATTAATTAGATATTCAAGACCGACATACTTGGAAAGTTAAAATGAGAATAATTAAAAATTAAAAACAAAAAGAATAAAGGATACAAAGGTAATTTGGACAAATCATTTAATAAGTTTATTATTTATTTTTACTATTCAAATTAATGAACTCTAATCATTTAATGAGCATATCTTATAAAATAGTTGTGCACCTTACACAATAAAAACAATCATGCCATGATCTTACATTTTCAACGTTTCCTACACCATTAAAACAATATTTTGGTGTAGGATACAGAATGTGTAGGACTCAAACACTTTAAATAATTTTGTGACTCATAGTAGAATATGTAGGACACAAAATTTTAAAATAATTTTGTCACTTCTAATAAAATTAGTGTATGAGTCAATACATTAATGATGGTGAAGAAGAAACTTATGATTGCATTAATAAGACTTGAGAAATTCTTTAAAATATTTATTAATATTCTACATCAAAATGTCCATACTATCCTTAGTAATTAAGACATTAATTAAAAGTGGACAAAAATGATATCTTGATTCATAACCATTGATCAAAAAAATATAGCGTCTAGATTAATTCATTAATTAAGAAGATTTTTCTCAAATGAACCTCCCGCTACAAATAGTTTGTTTATATGAAGATCCATTTTATATTCTTTTTTTTTATATTTAGAAAATTACAACCTTTGTTGTGTGCTTATGACAGGTCGAAGAAGTGGACCATGGAGGAACTATGTTTCCCTCTAGATGTATCCATACCGATCAAGTGAAGTTTTAAGCGTTGTCTTACGACTTGAGAAGTCAAAACGAATGAAGATGCTGTGACGAAGGTAATTTAGAAACTCATTTTCATGATTTCACTAACATATGTAAAAAGGTGTATAAAAAAGATACATCCAAAGACACCTCTATTAAATTAGAGCGATTTTACAATACCTTTTTATATGTGTTTTAGCCACCTAACGTGAGTTAAAATAATAGTTTATATTGATTTTTGATCTTACCATTTGATATTCATTTGTCAAGTTCAACTAATAAAACAGGGATAATGCTTTACCAAACAGATGGCCCTTTTCTATGAAGATGGCCATCATACAGTTTCAAAAGGTGTAGCCTAAAAGGTGATGAAACTTGCAAATCTGAAGTAGATGGAAAAGAGTTTTCTTATGATGGAAGAAGGGGGGGGGGGGGGGGGGGGGGGGGATTTGTAAACTGTTAGACTAGAAGGTATGGGGGCCGGCGCCGGTCCCCCACACCGCCCCCCTCCATCCCACCCCGGCGTCTCCAGCAGCTCCTCGCCGATCTTGCCGCCCCACTTTCAAATATATATCCGTTAAACAACGGATAGATTAATAAAAAAAAAAATTCCTTTTCCACTTTAAATATTTATCAACCTCTTCCATCTTTTTATACCATTTCACATCCATTTCTCCTAATCTTCTCCTTCTATCATCCATTTTTTTAAAAAAACACTCTCATTTTTTTTTACCATCATGCATCCATTCAACCCAAACGACCCCAACCCGAACAATCCCAACCCGAACAAGTGCAAAGGGGCAAAGCAAAAAAAGAGGCGGCCGCAAAGCGCAAAGGGGCTGGCTCGAGTGGAGGGGGCGGCTCGGGTGGAGGTGGCGGCTCGAAGGCGTCTTCGAAAATGGACGACTTAATTTCCGAATTCCGTTCGTTTCAAGAATTTGCGGCCGAAAAATATAGTCACAAGAAAAACGTGTCGGCCGACTATGCTCGAGCGGAGGATTTTAGGATAATGAGGTTGGATCTCGACTCGGTTCCGGAGGAGGAACGAGAGGTGTATCGAAGGATGAAGGAAGAGGTGAAGAAAAAGTGGACGTCGTAGGTTTTTTTTCATTTTTAGGAAATGTAATTTTTTATTTTTTTTAGGAAATGTAATTTTTTTTTTTTTTAGGAAATGTAATTTTTTTTTGTTATGAAATGAAATTATTTATGTTGTATTTTTTAATTTTTATAAAGTTTTTATTAACTTATTAAATTAAAACTTAGGAAATTATAAAATAATGAGGTGGGGCCCCATCCTCCATCCCCCTCAAATTTCATGGAGGCCCATCCCCCACGAGCCGCCTACGTGGCGCCTACGTGGAGGCTCATCCCCGTGGGGATGGGCCAAACCATACCCTTTAGTCTTAGTGCACTTTCACAAAACAATCTCGAGTTCACTGTTGTACTTGATAGTGGAATTGCAGCAGGTACATTCGGAATATTTAGAAACAATGCTATGGGATTAGAATATAAATGAATTTTCTATGGATTTCAACTATTATGTGTTTGAATATTCAGGAATGCAAGCCTGATAACGACACTCATAAGAAAAGAATGCATTACAACAATATGGTTGTTGTGGATATCTTTATATTAGTGGTTCTTCATATTTGATTTTCTTATTTCTTTGATAGGCACGTAATCGAAAGGCAAATGGATCGGGTCGTATCAGAAAGGCAAATGGATCGGGTCGTATCACAACCCTACATTTCGTGGTATATCGAAACTGTAATTATGTTTAATTTCATGTTCGAACTAGCTATGATTAGTTTTAAGTGTGTTTCAGTAGGTTGATTATGCTTTTGATTATCTATTTAGTTTGAGTTTAAATAATTAGACTTGGAAGTTGATGATTGTATTTGCTGAAAGAAAACTGATAATTGTGACAAGTTTCTTTTGCTTTTGTGTGAATAATTTGCAACAAGGGCCATCTGATTTGCCCTGTCTCATCATGAACTTTGTGGTGTGAACCCTACTCTCATGTCCAATCAGTGCCCCAACTCATGCAACTCAATTAGACTAAAGGGTATGGTGAGACTCATTCCCACGGGATGGATGAGCCTTCACGTAGGCGTCACGTATGCGGCTCGTGGGGGATGAGCCTCCATGCTTTTTGAGGGGGGTGGAGGATGAGCCTACCCCACGTAATTTTTTATTGTTTAACTTTTATTTGTTTAAATTTTATTGTTTATTTTTTATTTGTTTAACTTTATAAAAACTATTCAACATTTAAATAAAAATAAAACATAAAGGAAGATAATAAAATCCATTACATAACATAAATAAAACTTACATAACCTAAAAAAAATTACGCTACTCGTCTTCGTCTTCGTCACCGTCCGCTACGTTAACGTTGTTCCAAATATGTTCTACCAAAATCCTGTTGAAGGTTTGCATGCGTGAAGTCGTTGGTTAGCGAGAACGAGTTTAAATCTTGTTGTGGCGGATCTACCGGGACAGTATTCCCGATAGATGCATTCTCATCATACTCACAAATTGTCCGACCTTCGTCTTCAATAATTATGTTATGGAGCAAAATGCAAGCGTACATACAAAGGCGCAACCTCTTCGGTGTGAACGCACGTACCGGTTGTTCAAGGATGGCCCATTTTTTTCGTAAGACACCAAAAGCACGTTCGATGTCTTTTCTTGCAGCTTCTTGACGCTTGGCAAATTTTTTCCTTTTTTCGTCATCGGGATATGGAATAGTCTTCACAATTGTAGACCAAGACGGATATATCCCGTCAGCAAGATAATACCCATGTCTATACTCAACCCCAGAAACTGTAAAATGGGTGTCCGGACCGGTTCCATTAACGGCATCGGTAAAGATCGCCGATTGGTATAACACATTGAGGTCGTTGAGTGAACCAGGGAGACCAAAGAAAGAATGTCAGATCCACAAATCCTGTGATGCCACGGCTTCAAGTATCACGGTTGGATAGCCGTGATCACCGCGAGTATATTGGCCGCGCCACGCAGTCGGGCATCTATGCCACGCCCAATGCATACAATCAATACTACCGAGCATTCCCGGAAATCCGTGCCGTGCTTCATGAGCTTGGTACAACTGCTGAACATCATACACGTTTGGTTTACGCAAATATTTTTTGCTATAGAGTTTCACCACATTACGGCAAAACCCATACAAACATTCCCGCGTAGTTATTGCCGACATTTGTAAGTACTCGTCCAAAGCGTCGGCCACTGTCCCGTACGTCAGTTGGCGAATGGCCGCAGTGCACTTTTGTAACGTGGTGAACCCTTCATAATTTCGAGCATCGGGTCGTTGCGTGAAAAACGGGTCTAGCCCCGCCAAATCATCAGCAATCCGTGTGAATAACCGACGACTCATTCGGAATCTGCGTCTGAATATCTCGGCATTGTAAAGGGGTGCATCCGAAAAATAATCGTTCACCAATTTCTCGTGCGCTCCTGTCGTAAAAAAAAAAAATAAATACGAGGAAATAAGGATAATAAAATTTATTAATGATAAACCTTGGCGGTCTCTGTTAATCCGTATTCGTGTGGTAATAACGCTTTCAGACGAGACGTCTTCCTCTTCCTCCTCGATAAGAATCTCCGCCGCCCGTATCACAGCGTTCGCGAAAAACATCTCCTCTTCCTCATCCGAAGACGAGGACCACCAAGAATTAGATGGCATTGTGGATGAAAAGGTAATTTTTTTTTAAAAAAGTGGAGAGAAAATGGTATAAAAATGAGAGGGTTTTGGGTTGAAAATGGGGAAAAATGGTGAAAATGAGTGTGTTTTTAAAGAAAAATGGATTTTTTTTTTTTTAATTTAGCCGTTGAGTAACGGCCCTTTTTTGAAAATGGTGAAAGTTGGTCCGTCTCACCCGGCTGTGGGGAGCCGTTTGGGCCGAGCCGAACCTCAGGGGGCGGTGTGGGGGACCATGATTGTATTGATGGAAAGTGTGTTTGCTTTCTTGGGTTTGATGACCATGATTGTAGCATACGTAAGATCTTCTTGTAATTTTGTTCACTAAAATATCATATAATATTGTTAAAGTTCCTTTAAGGGCTTTGAAGGTAATAAAATGAACTAGTTTATCGTTATTTTAGTCGAATTTATTTTCTTATATGTGTATTATGTGTAATTACTTTATTTGTCTTGGGCTGCTAGTTTTTTGTTCCTTTTGTTTTACTATTCTATAAAATTACATTATATCTATAAAGTAGAAAAGAGAAAAAAATTAAAATTAATAAATATTACTTTGGAAACCAATCATTTTCATAATATAATATAGTTATTCTATGTGTAACAATTCTCAAAGGCAAATATTATAGCAAAGCAAAGTGATTTTCTATTTTGTTTTTTTTAAATTAGTTTTTGAGTCTCTGTGTTTTAGGAATTTTAATCAGTTAACTTTAAAATCAAAAAGTTTAAAATATGAGACCTTAACCGTGCATTTTATAATGTTTTGAGTCCCTGTGTTTTAGTGGTTTTAACAATTTGAGTCCAAAATCAAAGTCCAAGTGTTAAAAAGTTGGACTCAAAATGTTATAAAATGAGTGATTAGAGATTCAAGGCATTAAAACTTTTTAAATTTGAACTAAGTGGTTAACACAATTAAAATACAGGGAGTCAAAAAGTAATTTACTCTTTTGTTTTTTTAAGTGATTTTCTATTTTGTTTTTGGCTTTTTTTCTTTTTCATTTTAACGACCCTTAAGTTTTACGTGCTTATTTTTATTTATGTTTTCAGTTGTTTTACATTTTGTCATATGATACGATTTCACTAGGTGATATAAATTCGAGTTACTTTATGTTTCAAGACTACCACGCGCAGTACCACTGTTTTAACATAAAAAACATTATAATCTTACGTGCTTTTTTTTTATAAGTACGTGTCGGTATAGATCCAAGTTAGTTTATGTTTTGACGTAAATGGTCTACGCTTTGTCATAAATTTTGTTCGAAAACGAGTAAGATCAAATATAATATGTTTTCACTTTGTGGTATATAAGTTCGACTTAGTTTACGTTTCAACGCCACCGCAACTCACGATACCATTCTTTAACTTAAAACAAAATATTTGCTTACGTGTTTTTTTTAAATATTTTTTTTGGTATAAATCTAAGTTGAATTACGTTTTCATGCTTATTTTATGTATATATGTTTTTAGTTGGTCTACATTCTGAAATAAGTTTTGTTCGGAAACAAGTCAGATCAAATATTTAACGATATAAATTCGAGTTATTTTAAGTTTTAACACCGCCGCAACACGTGACGGTTCAAGTTAAATTATAAATTCTGATTAAATCATTTAAAGCTTCATAAGACTATGGGGTATGGGGCGGGGGTTGGGGCGTGGGTTGGAGAGAAACGCCCAAGTCACCACCCTGGGTGGGCTTGGGTTTGGGCGTGGCCCCTTGGGCGGGAGTTTAAGTCCGGGCGTGGGGCGGGGCTACCACATGACATGGCGGAACCTCATTTGTCAAGAGCACTAGCCATTTGAAATTGGCTTTTTTTCCACGCTACCCAACCCACGCCCCACCATACCCCTTTGAAATTGGATTTTGGTCTTGGGCGTCCCATGGTCCACGTGTCACACCATGCCCCCAACCTACTCCCCACCATACCCCACGTTCTAACAAGTGGCGAATGAAGATACATCGTGGACGGTTGAGGAGCCATGATTTCAAGACGGCCACGTCGACCCCCATCATACCAAGCCGCCCAATTCACAGGCCCATTTCTCTTACACGTCTTTTCCTTCTTCTGTTTCTTTTTTTAATCTAAAATTTTAACAAAATAAAAAAAAAATTATCGCATTTATAATAGTTTATTATTCATTACTTTAAGGAATCATGTTTATTTAAACTTGAGAATACAAAAATTATGTAGAATTCATATTTTAATTATTAAAGAGTGGTTGTTATTAGCTTATATGATTTATGATAAAGCCTCTAGGAGTTTTATTACGACACGTAAGCATTATTTCAACGTCAACTGGACAGGAGCTTCATTGTTAACTGTCTAGCACTCATATAAAGCATATGAGCCCATGTCATCGATGGTGGTTGGTGGTGGGTAAACGGATGGTGAAACCCCCCCCCCCCCCCCCCCACATCTCTTTTCACGCCCGCTAATGGTTTCAAGGAACACACCATGACACCCCTTCTTTGCCGTCGAAGGAAAGGTGTAAATGAGGGCATTATGGATCCAAGCTGGACGAGGACACTAGCCTAAACCATCTAGCCTTATAACTTTTGATAATATATGTTAGCTAATAAAGAATCTTAGATTCCTACGTCATCCTCTTTAACTATCAAAGTTTTGGAGAGAAATTATTTCAAAATATTATATAAACTAAGTAAATAGAAAAAAGTACATTTCTATTATTAGGGACTATAAAATAAAAAAAATATATATAAATAATTAGGGAAAAAATCAAATAGGAAGATTAATTTCGCTAGGAAGTATAGGAAGCAATAAGAGGATGACATGTGGCAACATTTAAAATAAAGAAAAAGGGTATTTTAGTCAATCCAACCCTTTCTTCTTCCTTTTTCAAAACCCAGTAACTTCAAAACCCACTATTTTCAAAACCCACCATCTTCAACCATTTCTTCACTTTCTATCTCAATAATCACTACATTATAGTGCGATTTTCATCACCAATCAATGATTCAAACCCCCGATCAACGTGTTCTTCAGTTTTTTTTGAAGAAAACCCAGTTTAATTTCATACAAAATCTCGTTTTTTCCGGTGATTTTGAAGATAATTACTCGATTTATTCGATTCAATCGCTGATAAGTGTTTCTATCATTTCAAATTTCGTCAATTGATGAAGAAACCGGCTTCGATCCATGTAAGAAATTCTTTAATTTCATTTTCACGATCTGAGTTTTTATTAAGTCATTGCGTTTTACGATCTTGGCGGGGTCCCAGGGGCGGTAGCCCCTGGCGAGGTCCAAGGGGCAGAGCCCCTGGCTGGGGTTGGTCAGCTCGGAAATTTTTTTTTTCGATTAAATTGCTGTACTAAAAACGCATCAGAAAAATTAATTTTCCAGAAATTGACTCATTTCAAAGACAGTAATTCGTAGACAGTTCACAGACAATTCACAAACAGTTCAGAAACAGTTTTATGTGTCCATTGCGTTTTAGAAATAAGAGAGTTTTATGTGTTTTCTGGCTATTGCGTTTTAGAAAAAACACATTTTTAAGTATCTTTAGTCATTGCGTTTTAGGTAAAACACATTTTTGAAGTGTTTTTAGTCATTGCGTTTTAGGTAAAACACATTTTTAGGTGTTTTCAGTCCATTGCGTTTTACAGAGAACACTTTCTTTTGTTTTTTTAGGTCATTGCGTTTTAGAAATGAGACATTTTTAAGTGTTTTCTGGCCATTGCGTTTTACAATTAAAACATTTCTTTGTGTTTTCTGGCCATTGCGTTTTACAAATAAGACATTTCTTTGTGTTTTTTGTGCATTGCGTTTTAGGTAAAACACTTTTTTATGTGTTTTCAGTCTATTGCGTTTTAGAAATAAGACATTTCTTTGTGTTTTCTGGCCATTGCATTTTACAAATAAGTCATTTCTTTGTGTTTTTGGTGCATTGCGCTTTAGAAAAATGTCATTTTTTAGGTTTTTTTTTTCATTGCGTTTTACGTAACTGTTGGTTTTTCTATTGCGTTTTACACAACTGGGTTAATTTGTTTTTTTTTTAAATATAACAATAGTATACTCGTTTTAAAGATAAAAAACGCTCGTTTTTTTGGTGCAATTTTTATAAAAAAATAATGTCGTATGAAAGAGTTATTAACGTTTAAAAAATGGGGGGGGGGGGGAATTGAAGGAGAGAGAAACTATTGGCTTTGATTGACTAGAATGCCGTTGAACAAACTCACGCGCCTCTTTTTTTCTTTTCAATTTCCCTGATTTAATCTTAGCCATTGATTAACTAAATGGATGGTCAAGATCACTTTCTAGCCTTCCTAGCCAAATTAACTTCCTATTGTATCTCCACCCTAAATAATTAAATCCCTAATAAACAAGACAATAAATAAAAAATATATATATATATAAATTACGTAATATATTTGTAAATGAATAAAACATTAAATTTTAAAGAAATATATCATGATGGTTAAGGTATGTGTCTCATAACCAAAATGTTTTTGTTTTAAAATTAAATCATGCATTTATCCTATAAAATCTAAGAACCGCTGTTCAAAAAAATATATAAATTTTATTATCTATAAATGTTCTATAAATACACATAAAGTTTCATAAAGTTAACTTTTCTAGAGTTATGCTTTTTTAAGAGGCTTAGGGGGAGATGCTGGTACAAAGTCTTTGATAGCAAACTTGAATTATAATAAGATATTAAGATTATCACACTAAGGCTATGAGGTGTGGGAGCCATGGATTAGAACATTATTTCCATCAAGGACCATTAATTAAATGGTACACCACCCCCTCCTTGATTGATGGTGGTTCTCATGGATTAAACCACGATTACCACGACCCTCCTATTTGATAATTTTAAGACAAAAATAAATTAAGAAAATAAAAGAGATAGTGCTTTGGGTCATGACTCATGACCACACCCTTAGAGTAGTGGTTTTGAATGGTGGATTAAAGATGGATGACATAGAGCATATGTTAAGGGTCATGGTGGTCATGAGGGTCATAACCACACCCTATAACCTAATTTAACTTTGTTTTATACCGTAATTAATGCACACATTTAGATAAAAACATATCAATTCATACCAGAAGAGCATGTCCATTTTCAAGGTTATTGTAATATTGTTCTTTAGATGTTTTATTAAGAATTAATTATATGGTTAGTACATGTGGTTTATCTATTTTGCCAATTTCATACCTATTTTTTGGTAAATTAACCATTGATACCAACTTTTACGAAATGATTTCACCATTGGTACATCATAGATACTAATCATCTAATTAATTCAACAACCACATATAGTAATAATGAAATAATTTGTAAAAGTTGGTACCAATGGTGTAATTTCCTTAAAAATAAGTACGAAAATAGTAAAATAGGTAAACCATATGTACTAACCATGTAAATGATTCTTTTATTAATGAAAACTTCATAAGTTTTTATAATTGATTAATCGACAAGTCATAGAGCAATATTTGTATTCATTTCATGTTTAAGTAATAGGATGTTAGAATTAAGAAACTAAATATATCTTTTATTGAAAATTTTGCATAAAACAACCTTTATGTTTAATCAAAACTGCAGACTATATCTTTCACTTTAAAATGCACCAAAAACAACCTTTAAGTTCATGTGTTTGCTACAGAGTGTAACCTTTAACACAAATAGTGTTTATTTTCTTGGTTAACAGCCCTCATATGCGTTGCATATAGGGTATTATTGTCATTCCCACCTTGTCTTCCCCAATTCATTCCCTCAAACCCACAGATTCCATCTTTAAGTCCCCATTTATTCTTACCATCCATTTCCAAATTTTCAACATCATCAGACGACTCTCAGACGCCGAACCATAACCATCATTCACAACTTCTCTTCCGGCGATTGTACACATGGCGGCGAAAAACAGTGGTTGTAGAGATTTGAAAGGGTTCCAAGAACAACACCGACGACAATCGAGGAAACGTCAGTAGTTTCTCCGGCCATGGCCGCCTGCCTGCCGCCCCGTTATAACTAACAAAATTGCATCATTATGCTGAGCATATTCACTCTGCAAGAAATTTTAGGTTGTTAGTTCTCCTTTCAGGGAAAGTATTACAAGAAAAAACATGATTGTAATTATATATATATATATATATATATATATATGGTTATGTTCGTTTGTGAACAACCCCCTTGATAGTGAACTAATCCTAGTCCTTGATTATCAATACACAAGTGTAAATCAATTGCAAGGATTTGATTAGGATTTGATGATGAAAATACACTAGTGTATTTTACGATTTGATGATGTAAATCAATGGCCAGGATTTGTTTACTAGGTTCACAAATATACTAGTGTTCACTCTAGAACCACACCCTATATATATATATATATAGGGTGGGGATCCTGCAGAAAGTGTGTTTTTCCTAGAAAGTGTAGGAAGCGATCTGGGCCATCAGATGAGTGTGTTTAATGGTTGAGATCATTTTGGTGGCATTTTGGTAATATATGTGTCTTTAAAATAGGCTAATTTAATTGATTGGGGGTTAAATGTGTCATTTAAGTTGTTTTAAATAAGAAAATAACTGCCAATCATAAAACCACCTCTAAAAATGTCGCAATTTTTTTCTCTCTCTCTAATCCCTCACATTTGAAAACACCAAATCATACAAAAAATAATGATGAACCAGATCTAGATGTGTTCATAGTAGTGTGTTTTAGCGATAAAACACAATGTGAAGAACTAGTGACTGACTACTAAAACACAACATCAAGAATGCCAAAATCACATCAACCAGTAACTGATAAAACACAATGTGATGAAACAGTAACTAGAACCAGTAACTAATAAAACACATTGTGATGAAACCAGTAACTGATAAAACACAACATCAAGAATGCCAAAATCACATCAACCCGTAACTGATAAAACACATTGTGATGAAACAGTAGATAAAATACAAAAGAACATCCCATTCATGAATCATAACTGGTATAACACATTGTGATGAAACCGATAATTGATAAAACACAACATCAAGAATGTCAAAAATCATATCAACCAGTAACTGATAAAACACATTGTGATGAAATAGTAACTGAAACCGTTAACTGCTAAAACATATTGTGATGAAACCAGTAACTGATAAAACACAACATCAAGAATGCCAAAATCACATCAACCAGGAAATGATAGAACACATTGTGATGAAACAATAACTGAAATCAGTAATTGATAAAACACAACGTGAACCAGTAACTGATAAAACACAACATCAAGAATGCCAAAAATCATATCAACCAGTAACTGATAAAATACATTGTGATGAAACAGTAACTGAAACCAGTAACTGCTAAAACACATTGTGATGAACCCAGTAACTGATAAAACACAACGTGAAGAAATTGTTAATGATTTGAACTTCGTAATTTAAAGTAACTACCCTTTTGAAATCATAATGATTTGAAATTGTCAAAGAGATATACGTTTCCATAAATATCTGGATACTTAGTTTAGGATATATAATATTATAAAATTAAATTAATAATCAAATTACCATCATACCCTTTTGAATAAAAAAACTAAAAGCCACATATCACATCACTATTGCTTCCTAGACTTTCTAGGAAACTTAGGCTTTCTAGCCAACTCCCACTATATATATATATATATATATATATATATATATATATATAGGGAAGATCATATGAGAAGAAATAATTAAATGAGAAGAATCAGAACAATACCCTAGCCCTAAATTAACATGATCAATGGTAATAAATGAATGTGACAAAGATGTAAATAAAACAATCATTTTATGTATTTCTTAATTGAAGATGGTATTATGGTAATGTTAGTGTAGGATTGCATTTATGTTAATTTGATGGGTGACGTGATGTCGTGGTCACAATCAAATTTAATCCAATTACAACTAATTAGCTAGCGGTAAGTGGGTATCGAACATAGGGAGTTTGTGGAATATGTGCTATCTCAATGTATGTCTAACTAACTAGATTAACCTAAATTGCAAGAAATGTAAATTTCAATGTTTGGTTGATTGTTTTTAATTAACTAAATTAAACTAAATTAGATTACAAATCAAGGTTAAGTTTTTTAACAAGATAAGAGGATAGTGATCATCCCGAGTTTCAGGTTTTAAGTGACAACTAATGTTCATGTTCAACTGGAAAGAACCACATAGACATGGCTCATGTAAGATCAATTGTTTGTGATGAAAGGGAACTAAGTACTCGGATTCCTAGAATGCGAGGTTGTTACCCGATGATCAATCAACATATATCCAGCCCTAATCCCTCCCATGATATCTCGATTGCCAACGGCACCAAGAACGTATGGTTTAGAACTATGATCAAACATACATCAACAATTTACAAACAACCAATCAAACACCATAATAAACTAACAACACATGCACAGTCTAATATTCCAGAAATTAAAGAACAAACATAATTATCACAAATAAAACCTTACATCCGAGACGATCACCAAGCAAACTAGCTGCTCATAGTGTTATGAACCATCATCACAATCGAACCTTTGTCCATTGGAATCAAAAACAAAGTCTTCATGTTTAGATCACTCAAGAACACCTTAGAACATCCCAAATGCACCCCTAAACTGATGTATAACCGAATGGGAATGATTGGATTTGAAGAGACATCATAAAAAGTCATTAAAATGGGCAGTTACAAGTTTCACGCGGCACGGCGCCGTAACCTACGACACCCGCCGTAGGCTACGGTGGCAATCAAAACACTACGGCACCCTTAAACTGGGCTACAGCGGACCAGAAAACACAGTGAGTGCCGTAACCTACGGCCAGAGCCGTAGGCTACGGCGGCGCCAGGTTTTGTTTTCTTGTTTTCTTCATAACTTTCTCGTTTCAACTCCGTTTTCTTCGCCGTTTTCGCCTACGTTCTCGTAATTTCGTCCTCTATCATGTTATCTTCTTAATTCTTCAATTCCAAAATTTTATTTTTTCATTTATTCTCCGTCTTTCAATCTCCAATCCAGTCGCGTCTATTCGAAGCTTTATTTCCACACTTTTAAGCCCCGAATGTACCTGAAACACTAGCAACCGTAGTTATCTAATTCAAGATAAATACATGGATAAATGCGGGATTAAATTATACTTTATAACCATTAAGGGTTGTCCTACGGACTACCCGTCACATCCCCACACTTAACTGTTGCTTGCCCCCAAGCAACTCGTCCAAAACTACTAATAACTCCTCAAACGATCAACATGAATCAAGCAAACAAATGTCGTCATTTTACTAACTTTTCTTAAACCCCGCATAACACACCCCTCACAATGAATCTCCTCCCGGTGACAAATAATACTAGCAAAGATGCGTTAGAACACACTTAAGGTAAATGGGTAGTTGAACAATAATATGCTTGTACTCAAATCGGTCCTTTGCCTAAAGTATTTGCTAAACATGCATGCGAATCAAAGGGACTTAAAGGTTGTAACACAGCAAGGCAAATGGGTAGGAAAGTCCAAACCCCCGCCCCTCTTTTTTTTCTTTCGATTTAACAAACATAACAAACAAGCATACTAGAACAAGATGATTATACTAATAGACCGGGTCAAATACGGGTTAATTTTTTAAGAGAAAGTAGTCACGGGTTAACAAAAGATCGGCTCAAAGCTCAAATGGGCTACTAAAGTCCAAACCCCCGCCCCTCTCGCTACCATGCTCATATATATAATTTATGAGGTCCAACCCCCCAAATTCTACACTCGCACTCACCAAGACGAGGCTACCTAATTGCCCTAATCCTTTTCACATGCATATCAAACTAAGGCCTCAAACCGCATTCAAGCACAAGTTCTAATGCACCACCACCCATTTCCACTCTCATCAAGAAAAAATGTATTCTAATAAATTCAAGTAGTGGCTCAACTCTCACCAAGAAAGAACAAGGGGATATGTGGCATCCGAGGGGAATCCACAATCATCTTGAACTATCATTCTATTCCTTTTTACCGCTTGTCAAATTTTGGGACGAAATTTCTTTCAAGTTCGGGATGATGTGACAACCCAAAATTCCAAGAGTCTTTTGTACTGGTTTCTCTTCACGTGTGGTGTTTTGATGTAATACGTGTATGCTAAATAAATTGTTGATTAAATGCGAATGATGACGAGTCTGTGTTTTGCATGAATGTTATGAGTTATATTTGTGAATGTGTTATATTGGATCGCACAATCTTCGAAACCATGTGGACTTTTTCGAGCCCAAATGTCCTTAAACCCGAACCGAGCCCAAATCGACCCCTTATGGCATGCGCATATGCATGTAGGGGTGCATATCATTCTTTTTCCAAATTTTAGCAAACCCTACTCTCTTCTCTCCCTCAAGATCGACGGCAGCCCCTCCTATTTGATCGGAGCACTCTCTCGGCCCTAACACCTCCCTCAACATCTTGCAATCCGGTTAGTGTTCATACTCATATTGCTTTGATAACCATTCTCGGCAATGTGTGATGATTATGTGTTGATTGATGGTCATGGTGTTTATGTGTTTAGCATAGTTGATGAAATTTAATAGGATGGAGTAATGAGAGGGATAGATCTGTTCAAAGATTTATGGAATAATGATGATGATTAGAATACACCATGCTTGAATGTTTTATTGTCAAACTAGGGTTCTTGTGTGTTAAGATTGATAAGTCTAGCATGATTAAGTTTAGTGATAGTAGAACATTGATATTTGATAAACTGATGTTAAGTTCTATGATTTCTATGTTGTTTGATCCGAATGGAATGTGGATTCGGTGGTGATGATTGTTTATGAAATAATGGGAAATAAACGATAATGGGAATAACTGATGGACTATAATTTAGGGATTGAATAACCGAAATTATGGTAATGATGAATCACACAAGTCAGCAGGGATCGCACAAGTTTTGCTGGACGGTTGGGCCTCACTTGTTTATAAGACATTGGGCTAAGTCTAGTGGGCTGTGTATGAATCGCACAAGTTGTGCGATTGGGAAGGAGGCTGCCTAAACTGTTGCTGGGCCAGTCTTGTTGGGCCAGCCCACACACGGATCGCACAAGTTGTGCGATTGGGAAGGGGGTCGTAATGATGGATGAGGTCAATACGGTGACCAACACTCCAAAAGGATGGTGGGTTGATACGGGTGCGACCCGTCATTTGTGCCCAGATAGGAGCCTCTTTACCACCTTCAAGGAGCTTGCGGGAGATAAGAAGCTGTACATGGGAAATGCAGCCACCGCGGATATCAAGGGTGAACGAATGGTGATTTTGAAGTGGACTTCGGGGAAGCAGCTCACTCTAAGCAACGTGTTGTACGTTCCAGACTTGCGCAAGAGCCTAGTCTCGGGATGGTTGCTTAATAAGTTTGGATTTCGTTTAGTATTTGAGAGCGATCAATTTGTACCTACTAAACGAGGAATGTATGTTGGTAAGGGCTATGCCCAAAATGGTATGTTCAAATTGAATGTAATGGCTATCAAAAAGAACAAGAATAAAATTGCTACTACTTCTACTTATATGCTTTGTTGGTGCAATGAATGTCTGATGACTATGTCTTAGTTGAGTCTTAGGTCTAGATAGGTTAGATTGGAGCTCGGAAATGAAAAAGTGAACTTAATATTGTAATTTCGCTCCAAATGACTTAAAAGTCATTAGAAGCGAAATCAGAATTAGGTTATGTTCATGATTCCGCTCCAACTAGGTCTTCAAGTTAATTCCGCTCCTGATGAACTTGTTGATCCCGCTCCTGATGAACTTGTTGATTCCGCTCCTGATGTAATCTAGTGATTCCGCTCGTAATAGTAAGTTGTTAATTCCGCTCGTAATGTATCGTGTGGTTTGGAGCGGAATCAGGGCATCTATAAATAGGTAAGAGCTGAAGTCAGTTGTAACGTTTGGAGCGGAAACAGGTCATAGTGTAGGTGTTGAAACTCTGTCAAAATTACATCAGAAACACTTGTAAAGATTCGTAATTGATAATAGAAAGAAGTTAAAAGGATTTGAGCTGTTGTGACTTTGTATACGTTGATTCCGCCTTCGTATTCAGAGATGAACTACTTTTACTGACATTTAGGGTCACACACACGGTCCAACAAGTGGTATCAGAGCTCAGGACGAGGAGTTCATACCATAGCAGCTTGATTCTACCAGATTCTCTTACTTCTACTCACTTCTTCTCTTACTTTTCTGTTTTGAACTAGTTCCAACGGTCGGAATGGTCTGATTTTCGAGTATATTGTGTAAAACATAGTATTAACAAACCCTAGAAAGAATCAGGTTGAAACTCGGATTAAAAATGGTAAAAATGGCTTAATAACCTGATTCCGCTCGTAAAGATCTTCGCTGATTTCGCTCGTAAAGACATAAAAATCAGATTCCGCTCGAAATTTAGTTGTTGATTTCGCTCGTAATCAGATAAAGTCTGATTCCGTCTGAAAACTACTTTCTGATTTCGCTCGAACCTAGTTTGTTGATTTCGCTCATAAACTGATTTCGCTCGAAATCAGACTATATCTGATTTCGCTCGAAAGTCATTCTGATTCCGCCTGAAAGTCAATATCTGATTCCGCTCGAAATCAGAAAACATTCTGATTTTGCTTGATTTTACATTCTGATTCCGCTCGTATTAGCTGTGTTTAAAAATTTCGAAAATTTTCTAGGTGTTTTGCTGATTGTTTTTAGGTACGTACAAGATGGATGATTTCAATCCGTTTTAGGATGTATTTGCATTTGCTGGAGATGGTGGAAATGATACATCTTCGAGTAACACCAATGAGAATACGCCGAATTCAAAGAAAAAGTTATCGGATGCCTTGGAGGTTGAAAGTGCTTTCGGAACGTACAACAAACCCCCGAAGTTGATGGCTATAGAAGAGTACAGTCGGTGGGCAAAGAAATTTGAGGATTGGTTGATGGCCTTTACTTTTCCTAGCTGGAAGAGTTTAAAAAATGGTTACAATAATGGAGGCAAAAAAGGTGAAACCTTAACAACAACTGAAGAAATAGAATCGTTTGTTGCTGAGCAAAAATGTATTGCGTTGCTGTTTCAGTCCGTCAAAGAAGATATAATATCTTTGATTGGATACTCAAGTGCTACAGATCTCTGGAACAAATTGAAAAACAAATGTATAGGAAGCACAGAAATTGTGAAAAACAAAAAGAAACTACTTAGAAAAGAGTTTGATTTGTTTGGATGTTTAAAGAATGAATCAGTTTGTAAAATGATCGAGAGGTTTGGGCATCTGAAGCTGGAACTGGTGAGACATGATATTTCCTATTCTTGAGAGGAGCTAGTCGACAAATTGTTTGATGCATTGCCAGATGAGATGGATTGGGAATATTATGCGTTGATGCTAAAGAATACTATCAAGCCGCCAGAAGAGTTGACAGTAGACTTGCTGATTGAAAGACTAGAAAGTCACGAATTAGAATTAAAGAAGACACACAAAGTCAATCATTCGTCTTATCAGCAGAACTTGGATTTGTATTATCCAAAGAGCATGATGCCAAAGAACACATCTCCCAAGACTGCGTTTTCTGCTGAAAATGTCTCCACAACAAGCAAAGAAAGTCAAAGCAGTAAATATCACAGTGGATATCACAGCGGGTCTTCATCAAATTCAAACCAGTCTGAGGCAAAGAACTTATTTCAATGCAACATCGCTGTAGACTTAAAGAACGCCCAGAACTTCAGCGAGGAGTCTGCCAAACAACAGATGGTTTTCTTAGCATCTGTGTTAGAATCGTATGAAAGTCTTGTAGCAGGGAAGATAGGCAACACCAACCTGACAAAAGAAGATTATGATCAGATAGATCCTGAGGAGATGGAACTAATCGACATAAGGTGGTGTATGGCCAGTGCAGTTCGTCGAGCACAGCGTTTCATGGAGATAACCGGGAGGAAGTCAATTGGTGGACCATCTACCAAGTTGGGCTTTGATAAGTCTAAGGTGACGTGCTTCAAGTGCAAACAGAAAGGTCACTTTAAACATGAATGCAGAAACGCGTATGCTGATGAGTCTGAAAACCCATTCAGAGAAGATTACTACAAGAAAGCGATTTATCATCATAACAAATCGGAGGCGCCAAGAATGAAGCAGATTGAAGATAACAAAGAAAAATCTAGAGCTCTTGCGGTGATTCACGACGATGAAGGTTATGACTGGAGCGAGTTGTTACCTGAAGAGGATGCGGTTGGATATGCTTTTATGGCAAATACTGAACCTGTTCCTTGGAAAGACAACAGAAATGAAGAACATAAGTATAATCATAGAAGGATGTTGGCCACGAAAAAATTGATCAGAATATCTGGTATTTTTTTGGAGGCAAAAAGAGCAAAAAGATGGGATCCAGACAGAGAATGTTATCTTGACCCATATGGAAACATTGCTATTGATCATAACACTCTTGATATAGAGACCATAATCCAAAAGTATAAATTTGAAGATGATTATTGGCAGAAGAAATGGTGGGGAAGCGGAGAAGATGAAGAGAAAGAGAAGAAGGAGAAAGAAGAGAAAGAGAAGTCAAAGAAGACTGACACTGGGATCATTGACACGACACAGGAGTTGAATGCTGAAAACATGGGAAAGATGGCTGATAAGGTGCTGGCTGCTAATGCACTTGAGGTAGATTCTAAATCCGTTTCTGAGTCTAAAAGCCAGGTCAGTTCAAACGCGTCAACGACTGAGTCAGGTAAGAAAGTCAATGGTGATGTTGACTGCAAAAATTGCATCAAGGAATGCAAAGTTTGTAGCACAGTCACTTATCTCAACGGTAAGAAGGTTGAAGATCTGACTGCTAAAGTCAGAAGTGTTGAGGATCAAATCCTTGATCGTGACAAAATGGTGAAAGCTTCAACTGAACGATTAAAAGAATTAACTAACAAAATTGAAACTGATAAAATTGATCAAGAAAAGGTTAGGAAAGAAAATGAGACGTTAGTTCTTGAAAATCGTCAGATCACTAAAAAATTTGAGAAGCTTAAAAGCACGGTTAAAGATAATGATGATAGAAATGGTAAAACATACAAAGAAAATTGTCAATTGCAATGTGTTTTGAGAATCAAAGAAGAATTAATTAACAAACAATTGGATGAGATTGCTAAATGAAGCTTCAGTTTGAAGAAGTTAAGATTGAGAATGAGCGTATCAATTTGAAATTGAACAGTTACAACTCTGCAAGCTTTGTTTTGCAACACATTATTCCCAAACCCATCGGGAAAGACAAAGCAGGTGAAGATGTATACTGTGATGGAACCGGGGTGGGTTTTCATCAAGTTCCACCACCAGTTCTAGACAATTATTCGAAAAAGCAATCTGGGTTGGTTAATCTTGAAGAAGAAAATGAATTGAAACTTCCTGATTCAATTGATGTGACATTTTCTTCATCATCATCTGATGATAATGTTCAAACAGAGATTGTTAAAAGTACAACTGAAAGTGTTTTGATGACTGAAAATGAGCTGGAGATGATGAATGTTTCTTGAACAAATACATTCCAAAACAAAAATCCAAAAACAACTTAGGTGATGAACCGGGTCTTGTGATGTACAAGATGGCTGGATCTGATAACTTATATTCGGATTCTGAGTTTCCTTTGGAGAATGTAAATGTTTCAAAATTGACAAATGTGTTCAAAATGGTTGAAATTGATTTATCTGAAGTAAAGAGTTTGAAACAAACAAAAAGGCAAATGAATTTTGAGAAAGATAAAGCTTACTACAAGAAACCTGTAATTCCACCACGTTTTTATAACAACAATCGAAACAATTGGTCGGGTGGATATCAGGGTGGTAAGTACTATCAAAGGAGAAATTTTCAAAACAAGAAGTTTGCTGAGAAGAAAGTGTTTGTGAACGGTTCAAGTTCACTTTCTGATGAGGAAAATGAAATCTTTTCAAAATCAAATGAAGATTTTTTTGAGAAGAAGGCATCACAATATCAGTCTGAAGGCACAAGTCGAGTAGTTGATACTCGTACATGTTTTAGATGCAACAAAGTTGGTCACATTGCAAGAAATTGCACCAACTCCAAGCCTAAGACTGAAGTTGTTGAGAATCAAAAGAAGAAGGTTGATTCAAAAGGAAAAGCTCCAATGGTTGTTGAGAAAGTTTTGAAAAATGAGAAAACAAAAGTCAAAATTGAACCTGTTAAGAATGTGGTAACTAAAAATGACAAATTTTATAAACGGGTTGCTTCATCTCAACAAACATGGAAGCCAAAAGTTGTTGATAAACCAAAGGTTTCAGTATCGGAAAAACATTCATCTTCTACCACACAGGTAAAGATGGATGTTCCTTTGGATTATTATGAAAAGTTGGAGAAACAATCTTCTACTCCATCAGAGAAGAAGAATGTTCAAAAGAAAAATCAACCAACCGGTCAACTTAAGATAGACGAGTTTTTCTTATACAGAAAGGTTGAGGTTGGATCAGATGAAAGTTTGAAAATGAATGATAAAAATTTTCCGCCACTTTACACTGCTAAAACTCACATTAAAGTCAAGTTACCCGAGTCAAAAGCGGCTTGGGTGGCATCAAAATCTCACTAAAGATTTTGGATTTGCCGGAGCTTCCTAGTTGTTAATCGTGAAGCATGAATCGGCATCTTTATTGAATTGTTTGTGATATGTGCAGGAACTTCTGAGAGCTATTTCAAGATGGATCATGGATAGTGGAGCTTCTCGACATATGACAGGAAAGACTGCATTGTTGTATGATGTTAGAAATATCAATGGAGGTTATGTGGGATTCGCAGGAAATCAAGGTGGTAGAATTGTTGGTGAAGGAACGTTATCCAATGGGATTGTAACGTTTAAGAGAGTTAACTACATTACTGAGCTGGAAAATAATCTGCTGAGTATCTCGCAGATTTGTGACAGGATGTATACCACTCACTTCATAGACAAAGAATGTTTGATCTTGAAACCAGGATTTGTTATCCCTGAAGAATGGATTATTATGCGGGCACCAAGAGTGAATGATTTGTATGTATTGGACATGAGTGTAGCTACTACAACTACAGGTCAAGCTCATTGTTTTGTGTCTAGAGCAACAGAGAAAGAATCGAAGTTGTGGCACCGGAAGATGGGGCATATACATCTTAGAAAAATGAATCATTTGGTGCACAATGATTTGGTTCTGGGTGTTAATATCAAAGGTTTTCATCTGGAAGGGGAGTGCATTAGTTGCATCAAAGGAAAGCAGAAGAAAAAGTCACACCCTAAAAAGCAAGTTAATTCAGTTTCCAGACCGTTAGAGAGACTACATATGGATTTGTTTGGTCCAGTAAACGTCAAAAGTATTACAGGGGATCTCTACTGTCTTGTGGTTACTGATGATTATTCCATATTTTCGTGGGTATCATTCTTAAAGTCGAAAGATGAAACGTTTGATAGTTTGATGGCGTTGTTAAGAAAAATTGAGAATATGTACCAAAGGCGTATCAGAAGAATCAGAAGTGATAATGGTACTGAGTTCAAGAACAACAAGATGGAAGAATATTGTGATGAAAGAGGTATATTGCATGAGTTTAGTGCTCTGTATACTCCGCGGCAGAATGGAGTTACAGAACGTAAAAACAGGACGCTAATCGAAACGGCTAGAACAATGCTTGCTGATTCAAAGTTACCGATAAATTTTTGGGCAGAAGCAGTTTCCGCCTCATGCTATACGCTCAACAGAGTTCTCACTGTCAAGAAATTCAACAAAACATGCTTCGAGTTAATCAATAACCGCAAACCGAATCTGAAGTATTTAGAACCGTTTGGGTCACCTTGTACTGTTCTAGAGCCTTTTGGAAAGTTTGGTCCGAAGAGTATTGAAGGGATATTCATTGGTTATGCAAGTCCATTACGACGAGTCTTCGTTCCAAGTCTGAAGCGGATTATTGAAGCTCCAAATGTTGAATGTCAAGGTTTTACAATGCCGCCGCAGAATCCTGGTGATTCATAGCGTTTTGATTATGACAAGTTGTGGGATTCGTTTGACATGATGGAAGAACCAGAAGAAGAAGAAGATTTCTTTCATGAGTTGGATATTCTGAGGGAGTATGAAGAATCGCAGGAAAGGTTTCCAGCTGAGTATTCAAGACGACCACGACAAACTTCAAATGATGATGAAGCAGGTCCAAGCAATGCTGGTGAACATGATGATGTCCAACAAAATGAAGTTGCTCAAGATAATCAGTCGGCACATAATGATAATCAAGAATCTGAGAACATGCCAGTATTTGATCGTGGTGATTCAGATTCTGAGGGGGAGCAAATTCAGATTTCAAGTCAAACAAACCCAGTCAGTGAACAAGGTGCAAATCAGAATGTTACTAATCTGGAAGGCAATGTAGATGTTTCAGGCGAAGTGATGCCACGAACTCTTTCATACCATCAAGAGGAACTGATCATTGGAGAATTGCAAACAGGCGTTTGCACTAGACGTCAAATTGACCAAGGGCTTACTTGTTTTTATTCTACAGTAGCATCTTTACAAACTGAGTTTTCATTAAGTTGTTTTATTTCGCAGATCGAACCGCGAACATACAAAGAGGCGCTTACTGAAGATTCTTGGGTCAATGCTATGCAAGAAGAGTTGAGTCAGTTTGAGAAGTTAGGTGTGTAGAAGTTAGTAGACTTGCCTGATGGTCAAAGGAAGATAAACACCAAGTGGGTGTTCAAGTGTAAGAGAGACGATAGAGGAGTTGTTGTTCGTAACAAAGCTCGACTCGTAGTCCAGGGTTTCTGTCAGCAGGAGGGTATAGATTTCACTGAAGTATATGCTCTGGTTGCTAGACTAGAAGCGATCAGAATCTTCCTAGCATTTGCGTCTTGAAAAACTTTAAAGTTTATCAGTTAGATGTTAAATCGGCTTTTCTCTATGGGAAGGTAAAAGAGGAGGTTTATGTCGGTCAGCCACCGGGCTTCACCGATCCAATCCACAAAGACAACGTATACTTACTGGATAAAGCGCTGTATGGTTTACACCAGGCCCCGAGAGCTTGGTATGAGACATTGTCTCAATACCTACTAGCCAAAAGTTTCATTCGTGGAAAAGTGGATGCCACTCTCTTCACCAAAGAGGTCGACGATCATCTTCTGATAGTTCAAATTTATGTGGACGACATCATATTTGGGTCAACAAATGAAAATTTGTGCAAAGATTTTGAACGAGTTATGAAGCAGAAATTCGAAATGTCATCGATGGGTGAGATGAAATTCTTTTTGGGACTTCAGGTTGATCAACTACCCAAAGGAATTTTCATACATCAAACGAAGTACGTTCATGATATCTTGGAGAAATTCAGGATGTCAGGTTCTACTCCAGCTTCCACCCCATTAGCAACGAATCATGGGATAAACCCTGATCTCACCAGAGAAAAGGTAGATGAAACGATGTATCGTTCCATGATCGGATCGCTGATGTATTTGACAGCTTCAAGACCCGATATCATGTACCCAACCTGCCTCGCAGTAAGATTTCAATCTAACCCGAGAGCATCGCACATGATTATTGTGAAAAGGATATTACGCTACCTGAAAGGAACTCCATCGTTGGGGTTGTGATATCCAAGAGAAGGCGATTTCACGCTCGAAGGGTATTCCGATTCCGATTTCGGATGCTGCAAAGTTAACGCTAAATCAACAACAGCAGGGTGTCAGTTTTTCGGATCACGATTGGTCACCTGGCAATGCAAAAAGCAAACCTCTGTGGCTTTATCCACATGTGAAGTGGAGTATGTATCTGCTAGCAGCTGTTGCTCACAGATCTTGCGGATCCAGCAACAGATGCGCGATTACGGTTTGCAATTTCTAAACACCCCTATCTTTGTTGATAATGAGGCTGCGATTAATATTACTAAAAATCCAGTACATCACGCTAAAACGAAACATATTGAAATTCGTCATCACTTCATTAGAGATTGTTTCGAGAAGAAGTTGATACAAATTGAGAAAATCCACACTGATGATCAAAAAGCTGATTTACATACCAAAGCATTTGATAAAACATGTTTTCAGTATTTGCTAAAATTGAACGGTATGAAGCTTTTATCGGTGTTGGAGGAGATTATTGGCATTGATGAAGGAGACATTGTAGATGATGTTGAGAAGCAATCTGCAATGGTTTGTCGATTTTTTACCTGTTTTCGTATTTAGGGGGAGGTATAGGGTAAATATTTCAGAAAATACAAAAATAATAAAAAATGACAAAAATACAAAAACATGAGATATTTTCAAAATCCAAAAACAATAGAAAACCAGAAAAGAGCTTGTGTAAAAAGGGAAAATGATAGTACATCGGCTTGACAGTCACGGTATGCTAAAGAAATTGAATGTTTAAATGGGTTAAACAGTCTCCCTGATGATATGCCGATAGGTTTTTACACATTTAGTAGGTTTGTTCGGGATATAAACTTAAATCTTACTTACTTATTTCGTGGGGAACACTACTTGGATATATAGGTAACCCCTGAAATCTTGTTTGAAAGTTTCCTTTTTTTGATATACTAGGTCTTTATACTCAGTGATATCTGGGGTATTATTCCGGGACTTCTGCTGAATGGAAGTTCTGACCTAGTCCTCGAATAATACTTTCTGCAATGCTTGAAACATAGCATCACCCGCAGCATATATGATAAGACAATAAAATTGCTTAGCAATGCTGTTGTAAAAAAGATCCTCTAAAGGGGACACACCTAAAAGTTGTGTCATGATCTCTCTGCTGAACGGTAGTTCTGACCTGAGCTCTCATGATTCTTCATAATTTATTAACCCCTTACAGATATCATTTGTGTTATAATTACCTGTAAGACTGAATATTGGGATCTGGATACGGGAGTATATTCAAGAGGTGGGACACACGTATAAGTTTAAGTCTCTAAAACACTAATTCCGTATCATGAACAGGTTGAAATGTGTGTGAGAATTTAAAGTGGATCAGTATATCGACAATCTAAGCGAATTGTTTAATTCTGAGTATGTAATCACAGCTTAATGGTACTTGTGACTTGTCGGATAGCTGATATGATTCCCTAACACGCTTAACCAAAAATATGTTTGTAAATAGTTTACTTTTATTGCATTTTAGTTCTGTATTTCATTTCTAGTTTAGAAATTTTATTCAAAATCCAAAAATATTTTACACTTCTGCTTTATTTTTGACAAACCAAAGTGGAGAGTTGATCTTCAGATTCGAAAGATTGAAAGCAGATGCAGGAGGTTTCTGGACTGGATGATAAGTCGTGAGCTAAAACATGATAAGTTTGAGAAAGTTGGAAAGCTAAAGCGAGTTCATTAATTTGAAACTTGTAAATTTTTCAGAAAATCAAATTGAATTAAAAGTCAGTGTGAATTGTATCTGGTCAACCAAGGTCATTAAATTGGACATGGTAGATTAATTGAGTAATCAGGGTCATTAATTTGGACCTGAATACTTAAGTGGATTTCTAACACTGAAGGTTAATTGGTAAGTTTGGATTAAAACTATTATTGTCATATATCTTATATTTGGGTAGAGTATATGCAGGTTTCAAGAATCCCCATGTCAATGAAAAAGTCAAAGTTTGAATCAGAATTAGAGCCCTAGCTTACCGAGAGGGGGAGTCTGTGAAATGGGGAGTTAGGATTCTGGATCAACAGTCAAAAGGGAGATTGAAGATGGAGCTAGATTGAGTTTCTAAACTTGTTTGAAGAAAGAGTTTTTGCAATGAGAAGACAGAGTTGGAAAGAGACCAAGACTGAAGACTCAATGCCGAAGACTTCGTCAACATCCAAGGGGGAGTCTGTTGGTGCAATGAATGTCTGATGACTATGTCTTAGTTGAGTCTTAGGTCTAGATAGGTTAGATTGGAGCTCGGAAATGAAAAAGTGAACTTAATATTGTAATTTCACTCCAAATGACTTAAAAGTCATTAGAAGCGAAATCAGAAATTAGGTTATGTTCATGATTCCGCTCCAACTAGGTCATCAAGTTAATTCCGCTCCTGATGAACTTGTTGATTCCGCTCCTGATGTAATCTAGTGATTCCGCTCGTAATAGTGAGTTGTTAATTCCGCTCGTAATGTATCGTGTGGTTTGGAGCGGAATCAGGGCATCTATAAATAGGTGAGAGCTGAAGTCAGTTGTAACGTTTGGAGTGGAAACAGGTCATAGTGTAGGTGTTGAAACTCTGTCAAAATTACATCAGAAACACTTGTAAAGATTCGTAATTGATAATAGAAAGAAGTTAAAAGGATTTGAGCTGTTGTGACTTTGTATACGTTGATTCCTCCTTCGTATTCAGAGATGAACTACTTTTACTGACATTTAGGGTCACGCACACGGTCCAACCTGCTTGAGTTTTCTGATTCGAATAAATGGCATGGTAGATTAGGTCACGTAAATTTTAATTCAATACGCCGTTTAATCAATTTAAAATGTATACCAACATTCCATATTGATTCACATTCAAAATGTGAAACTTGCGTAGAATCCAAACTTACAAGATCATCATCAAAATCGGTTGAACGAATAACCGAACCACTTGATTTAATTCACACCGATATTTATGATTTAAAAGCGGTACCCACAAGAGGTGGAAATAAGTACTTCATCACGTTTATTGATGATAGTACTAAATATTTCTATGTATATTTACCTAAAAGTAAAGATGAAGTAATAAGTAAATTTATCTTGTATAAAAATGAAGTTGAGAATCAACTTCAAAAGAAGATAAAAGCTTTGCGAAGCGATCGAGGAGGCGAATATGTTGCACCTTTTGCCGTTTTATGCGCAAAAAGTGGCATTGTACATGAGTGTACACCTCCTTATTCCCCACAATCAAATGGCGTGGCGGAACGAAAGAACCGTACATTGAAAGAAATGATGAACGCCATGTTGATCAGTTCTGGGGTGAGCCAGGACATGTGGGGGGAATCCATTCTCTCGGCCAATTATCTTTTGAACAAGATACCACTAAAAAAGAGGGACGAAACTCCATATGAATTATGGAAAAGGAAGAAGCCTTCATACAAATACTTGAAAGTGTGGGGGTGCCTAGCAAAGGTGATTGTACCACCTCCTAAGGCTCTTAGGATAGGACCTAAAACTGTTGATTGCATTTTTATTGGGTATGCGCATCAAAGTAGTACGCATCGCTTTCTTGTACATGAGTCCAAGAATCCAGATGTACACGTAAACACTATCATGGAGGTGAATCCTAACGTTGTGTCTTACTTTGAAAATGTGTTTCCTTTGAGAGAACAAACACATGCAACGACATCAACACCCTATTTTGAACTAGGTGAAAGCTCATCTATACCAGTTGATAAGGTAATTCATGATAAGACACATGAATGACCTGAGGTTGAGGAAGGTGATCGTAGGCGAAGCAAAAGGCCAATGGTTGAAAAATCCTTCGGTCCAGACTTCGTTAGCTATATGGTTGAGGGCGAACCCAATACATATCGCGAAGCGGTTTCCTCTTCATAAGGACCTCAACGGAGAAGAAATAAAGAACGAAATTGATTCTGTATTGCAAAATCATACTTGGGAGTTGGTAGATCTTCCACCTGGTTGCAAACCACTTGGATATCGTTGGATATTCAAAAGAAATATGAATACTGATGGAAGTATTGATAAATACAAGGCTAGGTAAGTGAGTAAATGATTTAGACAAAAGGAAGGTCTAGATTACTTTGATACATACTCGCCTGTGACGCGCATAACCTCGATTAGATTGGTTCTTGCTATAGCGGCTTTAAGAAATTTGGAAGTTCACCAAATGGATGTTAAAACTGCATTTCTAAATGGCGATTTATAAGAAGAGATTTACATGGAGCAACCTGAAGGTTTCTCCACCCCAGGTCAAGAGGGTAAAGTATGTAAACTCGTCAAGTCTTTATATGGCTAGAAGCAAGCACCAAAACAATGGCACCAAAACTTTGATCATGTCATGATTGACAATGGTTTCAAAATAAATGAGTGCGATAAATGTGTTTATTTCAAAGACACAAATGAAGGTTATGTGATCTTATGGCTTTATGTAGACGATATGCTTATCATTGGGAGTAATGATAAAATTATCAAAGCTACTAAAAGCATGTTGAAAGCGAGATTTGTCATTAAAGACATGGGTTTAGCGGATGTGATTCTTGGAGTAAAGATCATAGGAACCCAATATGGTCTTGTGTTAAGTCAATCTCACTATGTGGATAAAATTCTTGAAAAATTCAATTCGGGAGATATGAGTGTAGCTCGAACTCCAGTTGATACCTCCCAACATCTAACGAAAAATAGAGGAGAGGGGGTTGCTCAGTTAGAGTACTCAAGAATTATTGGCAGTCTAATGTATCTAATGACATGTACTAGACCCGACTTGGCTTACGCGGTGAGTAGGCTAAGTAGATATACTAGCAATCCAAGTCATGAACATTGGAAAAGTATAACAAGGGTGTTTAGATAAATAAGATACACAAAAAAAATTATGGAATGCATTATACCCGACAACCAGCAGTGATCGAATGATACACTGATGCAAACTGGATATCGGATAATAAAGATTCCAAATCAACAAGTGGTTATGTGTTTATACTTAGAGGAGCTGCTATTGCCTTGGAAGTCTTCTAAGCAAACGGTCATAGCAAGATCCACAATGGAATCCGAATTTATCGCCTTGAATAAGTCAGGAGAGGAGGCGGAATGGCTACGTCCATTCGTGGAATATATTCCAAGATGGCCAAAGCCTTTGCCATCCATATGTAAACATTGTGATAGCCAATCAGCGATTGGTAGAGCTCAAAGCTCGATGTACAATGGCAGATCAAGGCACATGCGATGTAGACATAACACGGTACGACAACTACTCTCAACGGGTGTTATCACAATTGATTATGTGAGATCAAAGGATAACATTGCGGACCCGTTTACAAAAGGCTTAAGCAGAGAGTTAGTTGAAATGTCGTCTAGAGGAATGGGACTAAAGCCCGTGATAAATGAGAATATGAGGGAAACCTAACTTAGTTGACTAGAGATCCCAAGACCTAAGTTCAATAGGACAACTTAATCATATTACCAAAACGGAGTCACTGTGGGGGAGTACCCTAAACCAAATAAAAAGGAGTTATGTACTTCCTAGTCCATTCCAATAAGTGACATTGAAGTGAGGTTAAGCATATGTGAGAGAGAACTAGGGTCGCTTCGAATGGCTTTGTGGGGTGCGCAATCCTAGAGCTCTCGCAGAACCAGGCTAGTGTTCCAGGACCATAATAGGACACGACAATCATGGGTTGGCCAGACCAGGGAGAGTATTGTGTGAAATGTATTATCGCTTACACAAATGGGGGTATGTTCAAGGACATCACGTCTACAAACCGCTAGTAAGCTAAGTATGCTGCACAAAAGAAGGTTCAAAGGTAACAACCTACCTATCTTTCAATACTCAACTATCGAAGTATATCGTTAAAACGTGTAAGGAAAGATTGATTTCCATTCATGTGGGGGATTGTTGGAAATTTGGTGAAAATAGCAATTTTCACAAATATAGGAAAATGAGTTTTTCCTATTTTGGACTAGAAATAAATATAAGAAACAAAGGTTTCTTTGTATATTTATTGGTGGGTTTGTGTTCTATGTTAGAAGAGCTTCGCAACAAACTAAACCACATAAAAAACGGAGCTAAGATGAATGAGATATCGATGCTCAAAGTTTGGTGTTTGAAACATTGAATGCTGAAATAAAAGGGAGAGTGGCACCTTATCCCACATAGGAGGAGAGATGAAACTTAAAGGGGTACTTAAGTGGAAACTCTCCATCCTTATTGTTTCATGGAAGCACACACTAAGTGTACTCGCGAAGGGTGCGGAGCACCCTAACTCGCACATGTGCGCGCGAAGCGTGGGCGATGAGGCGCAATGTGGCGCTTTGATGGCGCACTTTGCACTTCGCCCGCTTGAGAGCCGCCTTTGTATTTTTTACCACATGCGCATGGTGGAGCACAGAGGCTGCAAGAACCAGGTTGTTGGTGACGTGGCATGCAGGTGCACGGGTACAAGGCGCATGACGTGGCAGTCATGCGCATCTGAAAACGAGTACACGTGGCACATCCGCGCGTGGTTCATGAGTAGCTGGCATGCGCGCTGGCACATTGACTGATGTGACGTACGCGGCGAACCAAGGTGAGCCAATACGGCGCGACTGTGTGGCGTGCTCGTATAGGCTTACAGGTGACGCGACGCAGGCGCGCATGGACCTGAGCCAAAAAGGCGCAAGCGCGCATGGAAGTGAGCCAAAATGGCACACGCGCGCAGACTTGCGCGCCCACGTGTGCCAGTGTGTGTTACGTGCGCGCGCAGAAGCTTCCAGCATTTAATGACAAAGCAGTTTCAACTCAGCATTCAAAACTGACGAGTCAACGGTTTTGACTGAGAATTAAATGACGTATTAAATTGCATTGAAGACGTTTAATGCAATTTAAACCTCTCCTTTAATTCCTTTTGACAGTTTAAAATCAAGAGTTGTATAAATACAACATCATGGTCACTGAAGAAGGACACCAGTAACAACAGCTTTATGCAAACAATCTTCTTCACATTTCTGTTTTTCTTCTTGCTCGCTTCAAGGTAGCCTTCGGGTTTTTGTGCCAACTCCGACAGTACTACTGCTCCGGCTGTTGTACCCTAGGAAACAAAACGAGTACTCCAGGGAGACTCGGAATTTGTTTTAAGGGAAGCGTGTTGAACACGTGACTCAGCTAGCTTGTTTTCTGTTTCTTCTCCATTTCTTGTATTTTGTTTTTCCACTTGTAAAAAGCAATATTGTTTCAACTTTCTTTATTTCTGTATTGTAATCTTATAAAGAAATTTGTTTTATTTTATTTATTTACGCGAACGGTTCCTACACAACACACCAATGAATCATCAAGATTCTTTTTCTCGACTCCAAGCAGGTCATTCAATTTTGGAGGCGCTACAAACGAATAAGAATTAGTTAGGCACTGGCATGATACATGAGTTTGGTATATTCAATTGGTAATGCATGATTCCCGTTGATATTATCAAACATCAAGCCATTTAATATGTTAACTTTCCGCATGACTGTTTGCAAGAATGGACAACATTAGGTTTCCAATAACATCGTTTATTGAAAATTAGCAACCCACTTTATCACTTTACAGAAAAATCTTCAATTAGTTCAGAGCTATTCATGTGAATACTAACCAAGAAAAAGAGTTACTTTTTTTTTGAACGGCCAACAAAAGATTTTATTCTATAAACCAAAGGTTAACATCTGTTAACCAAATTTACAGTCACCAAAATTTTATAGATTCATACAAAGTAAATTGAACATGCACCAGTTCTCCCAGGTGAGCGACACAACCTTTGCTCGATTTTTCAGCCATTAGAAACATAGGACTTTAATCTCATTCACGACGTTCGCCACGGTCACCCTTTTATTATTAAAAACCGCCTCATTACGCGCATGCCAAATACACCATATTGCCGTTTGAACAACCGAGTACACGACATTCTTCCATCTTTTAGAGCCTCGACAGTAATTGTGATATACAAGTATATCCTTTGCGCTGAAGAAGAAAGGAGTAGAAAGTCGACACCAGTTGAAAATCTCCTCCCAAATTTCCTGCACATACCTGCACGACGCAAACAGGTGGTCGCAAGACTCCTCCGATTCTTCACAAAAAAACGCATTCGGTACCTACTAAGTGGACGTTCCGCCTCACCAAAGCTTCTTTTGTTGGTAAACGGTTCAAGAACAACCTCCAAGTCATGAAATTAACCTTTAGCGGACACCATCTGTTCCAGTTATGTGTCTGACCCGTTCCACCGCTCGGAGAGGGCCTTAACATTCGTCTGAACCCACGAACCGAAAAGGATCCAGACTCATCCATTACCCATTTCCACGAGTCTTCTTCATCAGTGACAGCGATATTTTCCAACATGTTCGACAAATCTGCTAGCTCCTTTATTTCCTGTTGCTGATACGGACACCTGACCCAGCTAAAAGCCACATACCTCACCCCCGTTTGTACCTTTATCCTGTCCGAAACCAATGCCTTTTTATTGCTTTCTAACTGAAATAGAGCTGGACATATCACACTCAGCGGCACTTCAGACACCCAGCAATCCAACCAAAACGACGTCCCCAAACCGTTCCCTACTTCTGCCCAAAAACATGACCCCAACTCAATACCTAAAGCCAATAAATCCTTTGAAATGCCCGCAATCTGCTTCCATGTTCCTGGCATGGACATTTTAACCGGCACCGGAGACCACGACCTGTTATGATGATGTATACTCCACACTACCTTTTTTCCAGATACTATCGTTGTCTACCTTGAACGCCACCACTTGGCTAGTAGTGCAAAGTTAGCTTCTCTCAATGACCCGATGCCCACCCCTCCCATCTCTTTCAGAGCCATAATATCATTCCATGCAACCCATGTGGCCCTTTTGTGTTCCGGTGTGTTGCCCCACAAGAAGTCACTTCTCAGTCTTTCCAATTTTTTTAAAATCTGCACGGGAGCTCTAAAAAGCGAGAAATAATAAGTAGGTAATGCATTAAGTACCGATTTGATAAGCATGAGCCGGCCCCCATATGAAAGCGTGTTAGCCTTCCAAACCAACAACCTACTTTTGAATGTATCTACAACCGGCTTCCAGTTACGAATTAAATTCATATTTGCTCCCACTTGCAAGCCCAAATATTTGAAAGGAAAGGTACCCGTTCTACATCTTAAAATACCATGGAGTAAACTACTATTTCCCAGGTTAACCTTCAAACCCGATGCCAAATAGAAACATCTAATGATCCTATTTATGTTCCGTACATTAGCCACATACCACTCACCTAAAAATACCGCATCATCCGCATATAAGAAATGTGATAATACTAGGCCCTGGGACGTACACTGAATACCATGGAGTAAACCCGAAGAGACTGCTTTCTTAACTACCCCGGATAGTGCCTCCATAGCAATTACGAACAAAAACGGGGACAATGGATCCCCTTGTCTAAGCCCCCTATGGTACACAAACTCTTGGGTCGAGGACCCATTAACCAAAACCGAAGCTTTAGCTGTGGTCACGGTAGCCATAACCCAATCTACCCACAAATTCGGGAAACCCATTTGGCACATAATGGATTTTAAAAACGCCCAATTCAGCGTATCATACGCTTTCTCGATGTCCACTTTAAAAATCATACCACTCCTCTTTGCTTTCTTCATCCAAGACACAACTTCATTTAGGACAATCGGACCGTCTAAAATGCTACGATTAGATAGGAAAGATGTCTGTTCTTCAGAGATGAGTTTATGGATCACAACCTTCAATCTATTTACTAAGACCTTAGAAATCACCTTATTGATGCAGCCGATCAGGCTAATAGGTCTAAAATCCTTCAAGCCACAAGGATCATTACACTTAGGTATCAATGCCAAGAATGAGGAAGTGCACCTGCTGTGGATCGAAGCATTCTGATAGAAATGGATGAAAAGATTGACAAAGTCCACTTGAAAACCCGCCCAACATCTCTAAATGAAACTAAAATTAACCCCATCAGGCCCCGGCGCCCTGTCCCCATGACAATCCTACACTGCACGTTTGATTTCGTCCACCGAGAACGGACCAATCAAGGCATTGGCCTCAATGTCAGCTAGCTGAACCAGATTCGGACACACTAGCTGAGGTCTATCCTCCATCGGCTCAGCGAACCGATCCCCAAAAAAGGTCGCCACATATTCTTTGATTATAAATGGATTATTAACCCATTCTCCATCTATACGAAGGCCGCTTGTAAGACCCTTACTAATATTTATCAATTTTCCTAAAATTTTCCATCTTAAAAGTGTAGTTACGATTACACCTTCCATTTAAAAATACGAGTTTCTTAAAACTTCTACAATTTAAAATCTTTACAACACAACATGTGAAATTTCGTCCTTTAATATAACGCCAATACATAATGCGGAAGCTTGCAATTTGGTCGTGTTCGGTTCTTCGTTGAGCTTGATCGTCATCCGACACTCTAAGTTATACCTACATTTCATAGACATGAAATGAGTTAGTTATACATAGTCCATAAATGTTTAATCAAATCCGAATTCGAGAACGAACAAGATAAAACAAGTTTATTTTTTTTACAAGATAATAAGCCCCTCGCTGGGCGTGATAGACATTTTCCTTGTCTTTCACAATCGACCACCATAACATTAGTTATGATAGTTACATGATACATATAAACAATTTCAATACGCCAAATATCAACAAAACCACCCAATAGTAAAGGGTATATTAGGATCCTTAGAAATTGGCGGAATTTAAAACAATAAACGGAAACGGTTCGGAATGACTACAGATATGAAAATTTCATCAAAACAACTAGGCGCTACCGTAGCTTACGGTAGCTACCGTAAGCTACGGTAGCTTCTGGGCATAAAAGGACTGCCGTAAGGCAGTAGAGATCCACCGTAACAATTTTCTCAGCACCGTAAACTACGGTTACGGTGACTCTGTCGCGCCCCGCGTAAGAAGACAGCTAAGCTGTCGCGGCCCGCCAAAGAGCGTATTGGCAGCAAAAATGCTGCTGTATTGCCGTTTTTGACCCATTTGTTCCATTTCACATTTTCAGAACTCAAAACATAATACAAAGCTTTCAAGAATCACTTGTGAAACTTGCACCTTATTTTCCTTAAACTTATTACTACGTCTTAGTAAAATTTACAACAACAATATATATATATCATTCGTGATGGAAATTTATATATGATTCAACCTAAGACATTTTGCCAATTATGTCAGTAACATCTAGTCAATTTACATTCCTATGCGTAGGACTCAATACTCAATTTAACAACCCGTCCCCGAATACTTTAATGTACACGCTTCCACTACCGGTTTACGTGTTTGATGTTTCTTTACCCATAACCCCGGATTAACACTTATGGAATTGTGCACCCATTTACCCGGTTTGCACATATCATTATTCAACCCGTTGATTTGTCTATTATAAATCCTTATTATAGACAAATCAAACATTGTTACATCTCAAACTTTCATATATCATCAATACATAAAATTTACGTATTAACAATTACTAACAACAAAATGTTTAGTCGCGTACCTAGCTCGAGTCAACGCATAGACCCGTTTTTATACCTCGCTTTTATTAGCCGAAACTTTATGGTGACACAATTATCCAAATGGCTATTCGCCCCTATGAACAAATGACTTGCCAACCAAACATTAGTCGATTTTTGTCAAATGGTGTTATCACTATCATTTGACCCGTTTAGTCTTATTGACCAAACATTGATATTTACAAAACTTGATATTTAAATTTCAAATTCACGAGTCCGACCCGTTTCGGATTTTACCCCGATATATATTTTATTAGTTACACTACAAGGTAACCTTAACGGAAACTCATTAAATCTTAGTCATTCATGACTAAATTACCAATTTGCCCTTTTTTACTATTAACCATGGTTTTTATCGTTTATGTCTATTCCAACACGTATCATATCGCGTCGGAAACCACATTTCGATTATTACTTTTATCGTATTTATAGTTCATAAAAATAAATACATATTCTACAAAAGGTGTAAGCTTTACTTACCTTGTGTCCATTAGAGCTTCTTTGCGTACTTGACCCGTTTAACCATTCTTCTCCAAGATCCCATATAGCTTGTCAAGAGTCAAGCTATTACATCATATCCATAAGATGATTAGATTAGCCATCTAATATCATAATAATTAGACGTTATGGATTTTATTACCACATTTATCAAGATACTAGTTTTGGGTCAGCTTGACTTTTAGAAGTCAAACCACTTATAGATAAGTATATCTTCCAACTATTACATACAAACACTTTAAACACACCTTAACAACTATTTCCAGGCATATAAAGAACACCTCCATACGATTTTTCTATGATTTTATACGATTTTTGAAAGATCAGGTCAGAAACTAAATTATGTGTAAACAGCTTGCTGTCAAAACGAATTTACTAAATTTTCATACTGTTTTGACCCACTAAATCTCATAACCAGCCTCTTATGACCAAATATGAAATGTAATATGCGAAACAACCTTATCAACGATATAAGGCTCGTTGTCTAACTCCTAATAACGAATTAGATACGGCCTTTACAAGATGATTATCTAAGGCTGTCAAAAGTGACGATTTTCAAACTATTTTACACAAACTTGAATCAATTCAAGTTTCATGTAGGCATTTTATCAAACACTTAATGTGCAACCATTTAACACATGATTCTTTAACATGTCAAGATGGTTCTTAACCCTTTTAAAACTTGTAGTTTTCACTAGGATTTTCACCAAGTCTAAGCACTCTAGTAATTATTATCATCAATTGACATCAAATAACATAGATTCAAGCATTCAACACAACTTTGTGATGTAAGCCATGTATAACATCAAATTTTCGGATTCCATCATACCCATAAAGCCAAAACCCCAAGTCTTTCACTACCAAGGGTTATTTAGGTGAAATTGAGGTAGTTACTCACTATTTACTCATATAACGTCATCAATTTCATAAATCTTTTACAAATCATCATCAATTATGATGATTCTAAGCACATGCATATCATCATTTTTACTCTTTAGTTAAAAACCCTCTTAGTTCATACTTGATTAATTGACTAATCACTAGTTTATGGCACAATTCTACAAGTTTGCATCTAGGGTTTGTTCCTAGACATATGCTCACATCAATATTACTATAACATTCAACATTCATACAAGTATTTCATTTATGCATGTTTATCACAAATTTGAAATATCACTAAACATCAAAATTCAACATACCTTATGATCCCCTAAGCTTGGTGATCACGATTTTATTAAAAGCCCCAATTTTCTTAGCTCGATTTCTCTTGAATTTGGAGAATTTTGTGAGTTTAGGGCTTGAAGGGAACTCCTTCTTGTCTCTGTGTTTTTGGTCGACCAAAACACACACAAACTGTGTGTTTTTGAGCCAATTTTCTTATTAATAATTTCACTTTCAAACTTGACCATTTTAGTCCCTCTAATTCCATATTTATAAAAGAAGGTTAACTTAGTCAAGTTTTCTTTATTATTCTAAAAACTCATAACTAACTAGGTTAATATTCCTAGTTACCTAGTGGGTTCGGGGAAGTCATGACCCGTTTCATTTTAAGTCCCGTTAACTCGGGCCTCTCATGAACTTTATTTCCTCAAAAGCTTTTATTATCTTTTTATTTAATATTATGTTTATTTATTTATCCCCTAATATTTACCAGGTTAACTTTACCACTAACGGTATTTTACCCGTTTATTTTTGGTTAATTTAATATAATTAACAAACCCGTTTTTGGGGTGTTACAAGTCTACCCCCCTTAAAGAGGTTTCGTCCTCGAAACCTTATTCCCGTAGTTCATTGGTTTAAACCAAACGGACTTGGTTTCATTTTTAAGGATTCATTCTTTTTGGTCAATATTCGTCATTTGGATTGACATGTACGTCTTTCATGCGTGAGGCCTCGTAGTCATTTACCATCATTTAAGACCCTGTGATCATGACGATCCAAAACGTCATTCCTCTATCTTGTTTCCTTTCTTAAATATATTTTTGGTGCTATGGCACCCGTTTTATAGTTTCATTGTTAATAAGACTTGGTGTCCCACTTGTCATTAGTCCTTATATGTTTTCACTGTGGTGTTTCACATTGGTTACTCCACACCTCATTTAGTTATTCCATTTCATCGTATGGAATTTACCCACATCATTCCTCAACACATATAATGTTTCTCTTTAAGTTGGCTTGGCCAAGTCTATAACTCGCCTTAACCACTCATACTTATTATATTTTCTAGGTTTGAGTGTAATTACATTTCCTCCCAATTCGTTCCTTAATCATTTTACATATTTGCATTCTTCAGGTTCGAGTGTGAGTACACTCCTTCCTAATGCATTTCTTGATCAATTTACACATTTGCATTCTCCGGGTTCGAGTGTAAGTACACTCCTTCTCAATTCATTTCTTGATCATTTTACATGTTTGCATTCTCCGGGTTCGAGTGTGAGCACACCCCCTCCCAATGCATTTCTGACATCTCCCACTCACTTAGTCCTTGTTACATAAGGGGTACTTATGTTAACTATAATAAACTCATCGTATCATATGTTTAACACTTACCTGGCCAGGGTAAGTAATCCGCACATGGTACGCATAAACTTACTATAATTAATATATTACCTCTCATGTAAGCAAGTTTTCAGTTTGCGGTTACGTCCCTTTTTTTATTTGGTAAAACCTCTTATTGTTATATTGCAATATTAGGTTTTTACCTTTATTTATTCACAAATCACAAGGTGTTTTCATTTCACAAACTCATACACAGTCACATTCTGTGATAGGATTGTTACATATCTATACCCAGTCTTTTATAAAATACTCTTTATCTGAACGGTTATCCCCATCCAAGTTTCTAAGTCTAAATTTTACTTACGCATCAGTTATTTACCATTATGGATAATACCACTTACCCACTTAATTTCTCTTGGAACATCATCCTAAACGAGTAATTTATGGCGGTTTCCAAAGCCTAAATCTCCTTTATGCACTATCACTCCCATGTGCATATAGCGTACAACAAATATGTAATAGCTTAGGATGTGCACCTAGGTAATACTAGCCCTGATGATCCTTTGTTGTTACTTGACCATTACTCTGAATAACCTCTTCATTCATGTCCTTAATGAGTGTGTTATCTTGTCACACTTCCGGCTTTTCCACCAACACGTTGGGTGGACCATCATTTTCCCATCATCCTCTGATGCGGTCACCATATTACTGAAACATTCACAACAATTAGTAATATTACAAATTAAGTATAATTTTTATTGTCATACTAGACCTTCAAATATACTAATCACAGCAAGTGATTAATTGTCTAAACCGGTCTTTGGTTAGGCCTTTGTCACCTAATCATTCTTTGTAGTATATTTTTGGGAGCATGCTATCACACGATATCTCTGATTGTTATTTATAACAATCTCAGATTATACCATATTATTATTTAGAATACTACTTACCGGAATCCATGATCAAGCCTCGAACCGAACACCAATCTTCATCAAGAGCATAAGGTTTAAGTCCAAGCATAGTTTTTCCCACCATACTTGAATCTCTTAAACCAAGGCTCTGATACCAACTTGTAAGACCCTTACTAATATTTATCAATTTTCCTAAAATTTTCCATCATAAAAGTGTAGTTACGATTACACCTTCCATTTAAAAATACGAGTTTCTTAAAACTTTTACAATTTAAAATCTTTACAACACAACATGTGAAATTTCGTCCTTTAATATAACATCAATACATAATGCGGAAGCTTGCAATTTGGTCGTGTTCGGTTCTTCGTTGAGCTTGATCGTCATCCGACACTCTAAGTTATACCTACATTTCATAGACATGAAATGAGTTAGTTATACATAGTCCATAAATGTTTAATCAAATCCGAATTCGAGAACGAACAAGATAAAACAATTTTTTTTACAAGATAATAAGCCCCTCGCTGGGCATGATAGACATTTTCCTTGTCTTTCATAATCGACCACCATAACATTAGTTATGAAAGTTACTTGATACATATAAATAATTTCAATACGCCAAATATCAACAAAACCACCCAATAGTAAAGGGTATATTAGGATCCTTAGAAATTGGCGAAATTTAAAACAATAAATGGAAATGGTTCGGGATGACTACAGATATGAAAATTTCATCAAAACAACTGGGCGCTACCGTAGCTTACGGTAGCTACCGTAAGCTACGGTAGCTTCTGGGCATAAAAGGGCTGCCGTAAGGCAGTAGAGATCCACCGTAACAATTTTCTCAGCACCGTAAGCTACGGTGGTCACCATAGCTTACGGTGACTCTGTCGCGCCCCGTGTAAGAAGACAACCAAGCTGTCCCGGCCCGTCAAAGAGCGCATTTGCAGCAAAAATGCTGCTGTATTGCCGTTTTTGACCCATTTGTTCCATTTCACATTTTCAGAACTCAAAACATAATACAAGGCTTTCAAGAATCACTTGTGAAACTTGCACCTTATTTTCCTTAAACTTATTACTACGTCATAGTAAAATTTACAACAACAATATATATATCATTCGTGAAGGAAATTTATATATGATTCAACGTAAGACATTTTGCCAATTATGTCAGTAACATCTAGTCAATTTACATTCCTATGCGTAGGACTGAATACTCAATTTAACAACCCATCCTCGAATACTTTAATGTACTCGCATTTGCGTTTCAACTACCGGTTTGCGTGTTTAATGTTTCTTTACCCATAACCCCGGATTAACACTTATGGAATTGTGCACCCATTTACCCGGTTTGCACATATCATTATTCAAGCCGTTGATTTGTCTATTATAAATCCTTATTATAGACAAATCAAACATTGTTACATCTCAAACTTTTATATATCATCAATACATAAAATTTACGTATTAACAATTACTAACAAAAAAATGTTTAGTCGCGTACCTGGCTCGAGTCAACGCATAGACCCGTTTTTATACCTCGCTTTTATTAGCCGAAACTTTATGGCGACACAATTATCCAAATGGCTATTCGCCCCTATGAACAAATGACTTGCCAACCAAACATTAGTCGATTTTTGTCAAATGGTGTTATCACTATCATTTGACCCGTTTAGTCTAATTGACCAAACATTGATATTTACAAAACTTGATATTTAAATTTCAAATTCACGAGTCCGACCCGTTTCGGATTTTACCCCGATATATATTTTATTAGTTACACTATAAGGTAACCTTAACGGAAACTCATTAAATCTTAGTCATTCATGACTAAATTACCAATTTGCCCTTTTTTACTATTAACCATGGTTTTTATCGTTTATGTCTATTCCGACACGTATCATATCGCGTCGGAAACCACATTTCGATTATTACTTTTATCGTATTTATAGTTCATAAAAAATAAATACATATTCTACAAAAGGTGTAAGCTTATTTACCTTGTGTCCATTAGAGCTTCTTTGCGTACTTGACCCGTTTAACCATTCTTCTCCAAGATCCCATATAGCTTGTCAAGAGTCAAGCTATTACATCATATCCATAAGATGATTAGATTAGCCATCTAATATCATAATAATTAGACCTTATGGATTTTATTACCACATTTATCAAGATACTAGTTTTGGGTCAGCTTGACTTTTAGAAATCAAACCACTTATAGATAAGTATATCTTCCAACTATTACATACAAACACTTTAAACACACCTTAACAACTGTAAACATTCACCCGAAGCAATATTTAGTGTTTAGTAAATTGGTAACTAGAAAATCATATGTTTTAAGTTCATAAAACACATTATTTTCATTGCTGCACTTTTCACGCAGTAGTTGTTCGGGGCCACTTTCCCCCTTTTTAATCACATAATCGGACTTCGACTTTCAAATAAGAATTGTGCTTCATTTAAATACCTTTCCATGTATATAAAGAACACCTCCATACGATTTTTCTATGATTTTATACGATTTTTGAAATATCAGGTCAGAAACTAAATTATATGTAAACAGCTTGCTGTCAAAACGAATTTACTAACTTTTCATGCTGTTTTTGACCCACTAAATCTCATAACCAGCCTCTTATGACCAAATATGAAATGTAATATGCGAAACAACCTTTTCAACGATATAAGGCTCGTTGTCTAACTCCTAATAACGAATGAGATACGGCCTTTACAAGATGATTATCTAAGGCTATCAAAAGTGACGAATTTCAAACTATTTTACACAAACTTGAATCAATTCAAGTTTCATGTAGGCATTTTATCAAACAGTTAATGTGCAACCATTTAACACATGATTCTTTAACATGTCAAGATGGTTCTTAACCCTTTAAAACTTGTAGTTTTCACTAGGATTTTCACCAAGTCTAAGCACCCTTGTAATTATTATCATCAATTGACATCAACTAACATAGATTCAAGCATTCAACACAACTTTGTGATGTAAGCCATGTATAACATCAAATTTTCAGATTCCATCATACCCATAAAGTCAAAACCCCAAGTCTTTCACTACCAAGGGTTATTTAGGTGAAATTGAAGTAGTTACTCACTATTTACTCATATAACATCATCAATTTCATAAATCTTTTACAAATCATCATCAATTATGATGATTCTAAGCACATGCATATCATCATTTTTACTATTTAGTCAAAAACTCACTTAGTCCATACTTGATTAATTGACTAATCACTAGTTTATGGCACAATTCTACAAGTTTGCATCTAGGATTTGTTCCTATACATATACTCACATCAATATTACTATAACATTCAACATTCATACAAGTATTTCGTTTATGCATGTTTATCACAAATTTGAAATATCACTAAACATCAAAATTCAACATACATTATGATCCCCTAAGCTTGGTGATCACGATTTTATTAAAAGCCCCAATTTTCTTAGCTCGATTTCTCTTGAATTTGGAGAATTTTGTGAGTTTAGGGCTTGAAGGGAACTCCTTCTTGTCTCTGTGTTTTTGGTCGACCAAAACACACACAAACTGTGTGTTTTTGAGCCAATTTTCTTATTAATACTTTCACTTTCAAACTTGACCATTTTAGTCCCTCTAATTCCATATTTATAAAAGAAGGTTAACTTAGTCAAGTTTTCTTTATTATTCTAAAAACTCATAACTAACTAGGTTAATATTCCTAGTTACCTAGTGGGTTCGGGGAAGTCATGACCCGTTTCATTTTAAGTCCCGTTAACTCGGGCCTCTCATGAACTTTATTTCCTCAAAAGCTCTTATTATCTTTTTATTTAATATTAGGTTTATTTATTTATCCTCTAATATTTACCAGGTTAACTTTACCACTAACGGTATTTTACCCGTTTATTTTTTGTTAATTTAATATAATTAACAAACCCGTTTTTTGGGTGTTACACCGCTGATACGATTATTAGAAGTATTTGCATTCAAAATCCCGTGAAAATAAGCCGTGTTTTCGTCTCCTTCAACCGCCCACCTCACACGTGACTTCTGTTTCAGATCCAAATTCTTCATCCTGTTGGCCTCTAAAACGTATTTTTTGCACACATTCCTGGTGTCAAGTTCATCATCCATCAAGTCTCTAGATTCCACCACTAAATCCAGTGCTTCCAGCTTATTCACATAATCACCATATTGACCTTTCTGTTGCTCCTTAAAATTTAATACCCACTCCTTTGTTTTCTTCTTGACCCACTTAAGTTTAACCCCCAGACCCAGGTTAGCGGGGCCCGTAAACCGGAACAAAACGCACAGCTGGTTAACATATTCCAGCAGCCCAGGAAGCTCCATCAAGAGTTACTAAACCGAAGACATGTGTGCTTCTTATTGTGATAAGAACGCGGTTTAATTACAGATTTACAAGAATCTAGGACGCTGGATAATTTGAACATTGAAGTATTATAATACATGCGCAGGTGAATCAATTTCAATTAAAAGAGTAGTAAAAAGACCAAAATACCCTCACATACTTTGAATGTTGGGTGACTTAACTAAGAAATTTAACAGAGTTGATTCCTGTAACAACACATAGTATAGTCTGTAGTTTAGATGAAACGTAAATGTTTTTTTTGTGTAATTTTGTCATTTTTATTATTCCAACTTCGTCATGTTGAAGGAAAATGTGAAGATGTAGAGGCTAGAGTAAAGGAGCTGGAGAATCATGAATTCAATCAACAAACCATAGAGCATTATTATTATTATTATTATTATTATTATTATTATTATTATTATTATCATGGGTTTGCGCTAGTGTATTTTTAGGGGTTTTTAGTTTCACCACCTGGGTTTTAGTTTTTTTATTCTATTACCACTCAATTAAAAAAAACCTTTAACACAGCCACACGTATTCTGACAATGTCTTCATCATTTTGTATATTTATTTTTAATTATTATTATTATTATTGTTGTAGCTGTTTATACTATTATTATATGTTTTTTACTTTTTAGTTTAGAAGTTTTAGTCTACGACTTATACGTGTACGTTATTATATGTTTTTACTTTTTAGTTTATAGAAGTTTTAATTAACGACTTATAAGTTTTAATTAACGACTTATAGGTGTACGTTCAAATTTATTCCACCATATATTAATTCTAAAGAATAAATAATAAAATATTTTTAATTAATTAATATATTTGTGCTTCTTTCTTAAGTTTATAAACTATAAAACCAAAAGTTTTATAAATTATCAAACCAAAAGTTTTATAAAAGATATATTCATTTACGCTAAAAGTATTTTAGGTACAAATTCGTAAGTAAAACTCAAAGTTTTTTCTCAAATTATTATTTTTAATTAAATGCTATTTAACATTTAAAGATTTTTGCCTTCTTTCAATTCAGAAGTATTGTAGCATTGTTTTTTTTCGATTGCTATAGCGATTAGCAAGTATCGTTATCATAAAGAAGCGAAGCGTTATCAACCAAATTCACGCCGCGAAGCGCGGGATAATTTTCTAGTTTGTATTCATTTCATGTTTAAGTAATAGGATGTTAGGATTTAGAAACTAAATATATTTATATTATTTCAGCTTTGTCGTGTAGAAGAAAAATGTGAAAATGTAGAGGCTAGAGCAAAGGAGCAAGAGAAACAGGTATTCAATGACAGTTACTCACAAAAAGTTCAGTTTGAGGTTTTCCCAGAAAGTGGTTTTGGGTAAGTATCCATCGCCTGTTATGGGTCTTTAATTAGTGTATCAAAGAGATTAGATTCCTTTTTTAATAAATCTATGCATCTACAAGTTCAATGTAATGTCTTTAAAGGTGCAAGTGGAGAATTGAAGTTGGTTTGACTTGTGGAGACAGATTAGGGCAATTGCATGGATTAAATGAAACATTTGAGAATGTTGCACCGCTATTAAACTATGTCACTTGTCTTTCTGTAAATGTGAATCAAGAACTACAAACATGTTTGCATCATTTGTATTTGTTTTCTATGGATTTGTTCTCTTTCAGATTGGAATTAACTATGGAGGTATTTTCTATGAATTTGTTCCTTGGAATGGAGTTGTTGAACAGGAAGTTGCTTAGTGGGTTACTGGCACGAGACCACTGAAAATGAAACAAATGAAGTTACCTTTTTTTTTTCCTCTTGCAATACCCATTTTCTTCTTTGTCAACAAACAAACTTATGCTCTAAAGATAGAATTCATAGCGAATTTGCAAGATCCTTTGGAATTTAACGGTAACTTTTAATCTTGTTTACATACATCGTATTGGCTGCTTAGAGGTGGGTAAATGGACGGGTTGTGTAATGGGTTCCGTAGTCAAAATGGGGGTGGTTTGACCGAGAAACATTTTTTGTCCCTTGAGTTATATATTTAATCAATGCACTAAATATGATTCCAAAATTATATTATTAATATATATATAATGGATGAACCCATTTAGGAGGCTCTAAAATACCAAGCTTCACTTTCAAGCCATTTGATCTGTTCCATATTCAAACAAGGTTTTGAAATGGAAAATTGCAAGCCCATTATCAAATATAGAAGACAGAATAAAACCATATTAGGCGTGCAGCTAGGTTTTCATAGTAGCGTACTTCGATTTGTCTGTATAATTTCAGAGGCTGTTTGACGTAAGGAAATTGGTCGGACAAGTCGAATAACTGGTTATAATGAGCAATTTTTTTGGTACAGATCAGGTTGGATTGACCTAATACTAATTTATTTGTAAGTTAATTACTTGGATTCATTCCTTGCTATTCCTGAATTGCTTTTAATTTTGTTTTATTAGTTCGTCAAAATATTTTCAGTTGTTTGACTAAAATGTGTTGTTTAATTTTATGTTGTTTGGTGACACTAGGCAAAAGCCTAGATGACGCTGTTGCCGACTGTGGCATGTCTTAAATGCCCCTCATTTTTTATTTGTAAAGACTGTGGGGTATGGGGCGGGGATGGCTGAAAACGACCAAGTCATCACCCCGGGTGGGTTTGGGTTTGGGCGTGGCCTCTTGAGCGGGAGTTTCAGCTCGGGCGTTGGGCATGCCTAGCGGTCCTACGTGGCCGGCTCCTATTCGCTTGTTGGCTAGGTTATAACGGGCCATGTTTAAATCTACCTAACGTTTTAGGATTTTTTTTTTTTTTATTTTGTAATTCTTTTTTTTTGTTAGAATTTTGTAATTTTTAGGAAATTTTAATAAAATTTTAGGTTTTTTTTAAATGTTGTGTGTATTTTTTAATTTTAGGTTTTTTATTTTTATTTTAATAAACCTGGCCAAGCCACGCGGGCTAGCCACGCCCCGCCATACCCCACGGACACGTCACTCACCAGCGGGGGGCTCGAACTCCATATTTAGTTAAAGTATTCTTTATGGGGTCAAAGTAAATTTGACTATGATGTTTAAAATTCTGATTGAATTTCAAGGTTTGTGAATCCATATTTAGTTAAACTATTCTTTAGTTAAATGTTAATACCTTATCTAAATTTTATTTAGTTACAGAAATTGAAAAATAAGATAAGGAATTATTAATTTAATGTTTGATAAAAAAAGTTATTATTGTTATCTGATTTATATTTAGTTAAACTATTATTTAATAGAAAAAGACATTTAAAATAAGATAAGAAGACACCGGAGATTGACACGTGTCAAAAAAAGATTTTCATTTATTTGTATAGAAAGATTTGTTATATACACACAAATTGGTTTTCAAATCGAAACTGTAACCGAACCGAACCTGTCCCATTATTTTCCTCGAACCGGCAGCTCTCCACGAACACCGGATGCCAAATTTGTAATACGCTAATTGACATGAGATGTCTTAGGAATAGTATACAAATTGGTCAGATTTAAAGTGTTATTTACACTATTACCATCAGACTTTATTAGTTGAATAAGAGAGAGTTGAGGGACTTGATAAAAACAGACCCGGAGAGTTAGAGATGAGAGAGTCAATAGGGAGGGTTGTCATTCAGAATTTGGCAACAACAAAATTCTTTTTCTATACATTAGCTATCACAAGTAATGTTCTAGAAATGTTTAGAAGTTTTATGTTTCTGAATATGAGTTTTTAAAACAGAACTTTTGTTGAGTTCGCTTTATGTTTCTAAAGGATTTTAATAATTCTTTTCTTTTTAGTGTTAAACTTAAATTTAACTTAACTGTTAAAATGTACATTTATGTTCAGTTTTAATTTTAACGAGTTAACGCTAATCCGCGCATTGTGGCGGGATGCTAAACCAACTTAAATTTACGTGGACACATACATAAAAACAATCACGTAGAGAAAAGAAAAAAAATTAACTTTCATGTTCATATCCATCCATGGAACATTAAAGTACGATATTAAGACGGTTTCATATCAAATCAAGCTCTAGAAACAAAAAGATGATAACTGTATTTTTGTTTAAGAATTAAAAAAAAAAATTCAGTTCCCATCTTAATTGGAACATTAAGATTGTGAGGTATGGTAGGGCGGGGGTTTGGGGCATGTGGACTTCGAGAGGCACCGTTGGTCAGTTGCATGTTGGGTCGGTATGGCGGGGCGTGGCTAGCCCGCGTGGTTTGGCCACGTGTTACAATTTTTTTCAATTATTATAAAAATACAAACAAAATTAAAAAAAAACCTAAAATTATTAATAAAATTTCCTAGCCACCTATAGCTTAGCCAACCCAGCGAATGAGAGCCGGCCACGGAAGACCGCTAGGCCCGCCCAATGCCTGGGTTGAAACCCCCGCCCAAGGGGCCACGCCGAAACCCAAACCCACCCAGGGTGGTGACTTTGACGTTTGTACCCAACCCACGCCCCATACCCATAGTCTAAGTTACGATCTTTATTACGATAAATAATTTTGATATTCTTAAAGTTCTAAATTCAAAGCTAATAATAATGAGTTAATTGCTCGGATGGTCCCTGTGGTTTCATGTTTTTTCACGTTTAGTCCCCACCTTTTGAAAATAGCAGGTATGCTCCCTATGGTTTGTCATTTTGTTACTCGGATAGTCCCTGAATAGATGTCAGTTAGTTTGGAAATAGCAGGTATGCTCCCTATGGTTTGTCATTTTGTTACTCGAATAGTCCCCAGAGTAAATGTTTAGGGACCATCCGAGTAACAAAATAACAAACCATAGGGAGCATACATGTTATTTTCAAAATGTGGGGACTAAACGTGAAAAAACGTGAAACCACAGGGACCATCCGGGCAATTAACTCTAATAATAATTTACAAAAACTAATTTAAATAATATTTAAGTTCTAAATTCAAAATTAATAATATTTTACAAAAACTATTTAAATAATATAATAAGTTACCATAAATAAAAAACAGATAGATTCAAAACCCATATAAAATATCTTTAATTCTTTTAATCAACAAAATTCATAAATCCTCTATTTAACTCCCTCGGTAACCGACTCTTTAACCCCTTCAAATTAAAAAAAAAAAAAAATCAACAAACCCTAACCTACGCTTGGAAACCTTCCCCCAAATTGATTTCACATCTTTACATATCTCAGGGGGTGTTTCGGTTAGCTTATTTTGGAGCAACTTATGACTTATTGACTTATAAAAGTTAATAAGTTGTTTTTGTAGTGTTTGGATTAACTTATTTAAGAAGGTTTTATATGTTGAGAAGTTATTTTTGAGAACACTTTTGACTTATATAAGTTAATAAGTCCTTATTGAGAAGGAATCCCAAACACCCCCTCAGATTCAAAACAAACAAAATTTGTTCGAGTCATCCAGATCTACCGATTAAACCGATGGTTGTTAACGGTCGTGGATTGAAGAGGATGAAACATCGAGTAAAAAAAGATTAGTTTACGGATGGAGTTTGAAGAGTGAGAACAGGATGTGGGGATTTGGTTTCCGTTGAAGCGGTTCTGGTTTGACTTCGCGATTTTCCGATCAAAACAGGTTGACTTTGCGATTTTCTCTTAACCCAACCCAGACACCCATTGCTGCACCTCCATACTCGCCACCGTTGTGGGCACGGCCACCGCCACATTTCCACTTGCAGCCTCCAAAACGATACATCATCTCACCTTTTTTTTTCTTCTCCTCAGTCCAGATCCATGGTCGCCGGAGGGGGTCGAGACCCTATATGCGATGAATAGACTACTGTAACCATGACATATGCGATGAATAGACTCCTGCAACCATGACATATTTACTTCCTTGAACATACTTTCTTTCCAAAAGAAAGTGATAAAAAAATGCTTTGAAAATAGATTTCAATCTCAGTTTAGGAAGGTACCTTCATGGCTTCGATCAAACTATCAACTGACCGACAGGCTGGACCACTGGACATACCTACATAGGACTGCAGACAGACAGATACGAATTCTACCCTCCGGCTATTACACATGACCAGAGGAAGGAAAGGCTAACCTATACCTATATGACTCCTACTCTTATTGATGAATGTGGGTGTTGATACCTCTTCCAGTCTTCTTTTTCATGCCCACCAGGCCAAAGAAAAGTCAAATGAGCGAGGAAGGTTATCACCTTCAATCGCCGGAAACGACCATCATCGGTAATCCTAAACGCCGCTCGAAACCTGGTCTAGATCGAGACATGCAGACTCGTCGTCTGCCTCGTATTGGTCAGAAACGCAGCCGCCTCACTCCTTGAGGTCCACCGCCGCTGGGTCGTCGTTTTAAAGTAGTGGTTGCACCAGTGAAAATGGGGGTAAACTCGAGACCCTGAGAAAAATATATTATACAAATTTCATCTATTTTTGTGATTTTTCTGGCAAGGAAACCCTAATTCGTCTATATATAGATATATGTTGGGTTTGGTGCCTGTTTGGAGGAGATATGACAGTTGAATGTTGGTTTTTGTGACGATTGGAGGAGATACGACGGTTGCTTGAATGTTTTGTGATGTTTAGTAGATAACCGCGGTTATTTGACGGAAGGGAAGATGACGGTTGCTTGAAGGTTTTGTGATGATTGGCAGTTAATTTTTTCAAACGGTGCGCCGGACGCTTTAGGGTTGTGTAGCATTTTTGTAGCTGTTGTTAAATTTATTTGAAACGGTGCGTCATGTCATTTGTGCGAGGTAACCGAACGAAAACGTCATTCCTTTTCTGACCGACGCTTGTTTTTAACAGGCACCGGTTGGTTTTTTATATGTATATAACATAATAATAATAATTAAGCAAAGGGTGTGTATGTGTGGTTTGTTAAAAGTCACAACTTTTCATTTTTTAGAGAGGTAACCCAAGTTGCTTTTTGTAGGGTTATATAATATATTTATACTGAAGTGTTACGTTGTTGTCATAAGGTTTAATATTTGTTCTGTTATTTTTGTGAGGGCTCATTTATTATAAACGGAGTTGGGCTTGGAATTCAAGAAAGAATGAGTCGGATGATCTTGCGCTTAAAGTAAAGAGTTGCTAGTTCATGGGCCTGGATGATCGTGGGCTTAGGGCATCTTTGGTCTCGTGTATTAAAGACTAGTTGCAGCATGTGCAGATAAGATGAGAGAGATAACAACCTGTTGGGGCACAAACCTCCACTAAAGTGGTAGATTTTGAGCAGATTTCATCTGCAAAAAGTTCCCATCCTGAGCACTTAATGATTCAGAAAGAAGTACCCCTCGTCTCGGAATGGTGGATGATACTTAAGCAGTCCATTGGTGTCTGGGGTGATGATAATATCGCTGTTCATCCTTCCTTGCTTGTCTTTGTTTCGTTCTGTCTTAATCTGTGGAGATCAGAAAGTAGTATCGCTTTAAAATAGCTTGGCTCTCTTGTACAAGTTGTTTGAAGATGTGTACACAATGTAAAATTACCAAAAGGATAGAAATCCTAGTTCTCTTAATAAGGTAGAATAGATATAACATAATAATAATTAAGCAAAGGGTGTGTATGTGTGGTTTGTTAAAAGTCGCAACTTTTCATTTTTTAGAGAGGTAACCCAAGTTGCTTTTTGAAGGGTTATATAATATCTTTATACTGAATTGTTACGTTGTTGTCATAACATTTAATATTTGTTCTGTTATTTTTGTGAGGGCTCATTTATTATAAACGGAGTTGGCCTTGGAATTCAAGAAAGAATGGGTCGGATGATCTTGCGCTTAAAGTAAAGAGTTGCTAGTTCATGGTCCTGGATGATCGTGGGCTTAGGGCATCTTTGGTCTCGTGTATTAAAGACTAGTTGCAGCATGTGCAGTTAAGATGAGAGAGATAACAACCTGTTGGGGCACAAACCTCCACTAAAATGGTAGATTTTGAGCGGATTTCATCTGCAAAAAGTTCCCATCCTGAGCACTTAATGATTCAGAAAGAAGTACCCCTCGTCTCGGAATGGTGGATGATACTTAAGGAGTCCATTGGTGTCTGGGGTGATGATAATATCGTTGTTCTTCCTTCCTCGCTCTTGTCTTTGTTTCGTTCTGTCTTAATCTGTGGAGATCAGAAAGTAGTATCTCTCATTAGGGTTTTCTCCTCTTTCTCTGTATTCGTTCATCCTGTTGTTGATCTCAGTGTTGAGATCTTGTTGTATCAGAGATCTTGTGATCTCAGTGCTGGTATTATTGTTTGTGTCTTTTTGGGTTGGTTTTGGGTCTTTTTGGGTTGGTTAACTAATAAGATTTTGACACGTATTTTGTAGCTATTTCTGTTGGTCATCTTGTTTGTGTTAAGATCCATACCATTTTACATGGCTTCAGAGCCCTAGGTTCGTAATCAATTAATTTTTACGTTCAACTAATCGTGTTCAGTTTGCGATCTTTAATCTTTTTTTAGGGCTTTGATTTGTGGTTTGATTTCCGCTGCTAATTTAGTTCTTGATCGGCCTCTATTCATCAGATCAGATGTTGATCATTTGCGTTATTCTTCGACTAGTTGATTTCTTCATCTAGGGTTTTAATGCAACAATTTTTTTCCTATTGGTTTAGTGTTCTTAATGAGTTTTTGGTCAGTTCGTGATCTGTCTCAATACGTTGTCAGATTTTGTCATTCTTGAATCATTTAGTATTGTTCAACATCAGAACGATCAGATTTTGTGAGATTTTCCAGCTGCTTGTTAGAGTTTTCAAACCCAAGGGTATTAACTGATTGATAGTCATGGGATCTCTAATCATTGGGATAGTTCTGTTGCTACTTCACATGTATAACTCACTAAAGCATAGCCTCATCAGTTCTTTTCACTTTACAATCTTATTTGTGAGAATTTTACCCATTAGCACCATCTCATAAACCTCCATATCTAAATAACTATTCACCAACCTTAAATTTGTTCACGATAGAATAATTGATGTTATCATAAGGTTATATAGCATCTGTATTTATTAGAAGTAGGAAGATAGATATTTAGAAATTCGACTTAGCTTTTCTTTTTAATGATAATTTTAGGTTTTAGGGCGGAGGGGGTGGTGATCACTCATCACTCACAACATCCAATCAAGTTCCGTCATGTCATCAACCATTACTCTATCACTCACAAGCTTTTTTAGTGGGGGTGGTCATCACTCACCACCACACCCAACAATTTCCCCCCAACCAACAACTACCCTCACCACACTCAAATAATCACGCGTGAAAAAATGCACGCGTTATACAAATTAGCCCGTGAAACTTGGAGGTGGCGGTGGGAATTTGTGATTTTCCACGCGTGGAAAATGTCCATCACGGAGAAAACTTGCACCGCCCCGCCTCCCCTTAGTATAAATTCTACTTTTTGTTTGTTTTAAAAGTTTCGTCGCAACGCGCGAGTCCTAAGCACTAGTTATATATACACATCAAGTTTGAGATAGAATAATAAAAAAAACAACTAAAAATTAGGCCATTTGTGGTGGGTTATAGCCTAAATGTGTAAGAACAGAGGGTTATACAACTTGAGTGTTAGCCATCACCACTTTGGTGGGGTGGTCAGGAGTTTTCCCTAAGGGGTTTCTTCTATGAGAGGTGCAGGGTTCGACTCCCACCCAGAGTAGTTTGTTCGAAATGGGGGGCTCGGGGATCGAACTCGGGAGGTGGAGGTATTTTGTTAAAGGTGTGTTCCGCTGAGCCATTAAAAAAATATATATATAACTTGCGTGTTAGTGGGGCTTATGTAGGTATGGGGTTATATATGTATCTATACTATATTATAATGCATAAGGGAAAAATATTTCAATATACTCAAAAATAAGAACTTTTTCCTTCTTAATTTATAAATACATCCCTAAAGTGAGGGTAAATTGGTCTTTTAAACAATAATTATATTTTAGCCCCTCATCTTATTACATTTATATCCCTTAGTTTTAAATAATTATGGGCAATTAGTTACACTTTTCATCCTCCACAACAAACTTATAATTCTTTTAGGTATTATTGTCATATCTTATAAACTATAATCTTTTAAAAAAATTCAAAAGTATCGTGATGACCTACTCATTGTTGTCGACGTTTCGATAGTTGTTTTGGCCAATATTGACATGTGGATTAAAAGGTACAAGTTTGGTTTTGGCTATTAGCCGAAATTACATGAATCAAACCAAAAACCGTCAAAATCTAACTAACTGAAAACGGATTGTTTAATAAAATAGACTAATCGATAACCTCGATTTCGGTTGAAGATAATAATCTAACCAACCGAACAATGCACACCATGACAATGTCTGTGTTTCCCGTCGCATCGCGTGTGCACCTATTGGTAATTAACCAAAACCGGTTATTGGACGGACAAAACCGAACCGAAATCAACCAAAAATTGAATTAACTGAAAACCGAATTAACCAAAAACCAGTTATTAATTTTTTTTATTCTCGTTTAACCAAAATTAGCTGAACCGAACCGAATCATTCATATTTTCATATATTTATAGCTTTTATACCTACAGTTCATATATTTCGAATTTTATTTCTCCATTCAATATATTTATACTTTAATTTCATGTTTGATACCTAAATTTCATATATTTCTAAGCAAAAGTTATAGCCCAAGTTTTGTTTTTGCTATTAACTGAAATTAAATGAACCAAACAAAAAACCGTCAATATAACCGAATAAACCGAAGTGATTAACCGAAAACCAATTGGTTAATAAAATAGACTAACCAATGACTTCGGTTTCCGCTTCGGTTGATAATAATAACATAACCGACTGAACCATGCACATCACAATGAAATGGATTACCCAATTACTTCACTTTTGAATATATCTATCACACAATTATGCTAAAATAAATATTATATGAATAAGAAAACTACCAAAAACAAGTATCGCTATGCGATGTGTCACTCCCGCCGCATCGCGTGGGTATCCTGCTAGTGTATATATGTGTGTGTGAGAGAGATCTTTCTTGTTTGGCTCCGTTATAAACATCACGGGACTCAATTTTTTCACCCCATAGCGCCTGGGGGGTGTACCCGACGCTATGGGGCACTATGGTGGTGTATGGCACTTCATAAAGCTTGACTACGCAAGGACTAAACATAAAGCTTCAAATTAAGAAAAACAGTTTTCCCCAGATCACACTAAAATAACATATAAAATTAAGACATAGATATAACTTAATTCACGGAGTAGAGTTAAATAGAAATAGGTCAGGGCCACCTCCAGTGATTGCTCGCCTTGATGTTCGAACATGCCTGTATTCCTTAAAATCAATGGGAACATAGAGACGAGGGTGATTCGAGTCAACCAATGTTGATGGCGCTTCCAGCTTTGTATCATTTGGTCCCAACATGAAAAGGGCAATCGAATACCGTATTTTTGGTTCATAACAACATACTCTGTGACCCACATTGCAATATCTCCCGTTGCTCCAAATCTACTTCGATTCACAATTTATCTTAGTAGTTCAATCATCTTTGATAACTCTTTTAATGATATAGATATGTAACTTATGCAATTTTACAGCTTACAATAAACATTATGCATAAAGTATTTATACAAAGAGACGTATACGTGAATATATTACATTAGAAAGTTATATTTGTGAAAGATGTATATATCTATGCTATATTATAATTATAATATAATATATAGGAAAAGAAAAACTGATAATTTTACGTAATTCTAAATATTTATCTAATTACAACTTATAAAACATATGAGACAATTCCTGAAAACATATTGTTAATTTTTAAAATAACCGCCTCCACGATTTTTTAACGGTCATAATGTTTTCATTCGTTAATATTCATTTTTTAAATACACCGTAAAAATGAGCATTTATATCTATTTAATTTATGGTATTAGATTAATTTTTTTTTTTGTTTAAAAATTAACAGGATACGTGATTATCAGTGTCTGTGTTATCCACTATATCACATGTGTGTGTGTATATATATACAGGGAAATGGTAAAATGAAAAACCACATTGAGTTGAATTACAACCATGAGAACTAGACCAGAAAAGGTTTTTTTTTTTTAATTTTTTTTCCAAAGATTAAAAAAAAATCAACTACTTCAAAAAAAAGTCGCCTCTGAAAATTTACATAATTGTCAGAAAAATTTACGTGTGACATCATCAATTTTGTAAAACAAATTTAAGTTTAAATAAAGAATAACTATCGATTCCACAATTTTTGTACACAAGTGAAAAAAAGAGTCGCCGGCGAAAATTTACATAATCGTAAGAAAAATTATACGGGTGACATTATCAGTTTTGTAAAACATATTTACATCAATTTGAATGGAGAATAAATAATGGCTCGACAATTTTTTGTACAGATGTGTTTGTGCAAAAAATGGTGGCAAAACTCGCACGGAAAGTAGAAGTTCTCACAACTAATGAATCCAATTTACCAATGGGCTTGGAAATAACATTAGTCTATAAATAACAAACTAAGTTAGTTAAATCAAATAAAAAATTAAATTTTGAAAGGAAGTATGCATCTTTTGAAAGATAATCTTCATAAGAAAAACCTAGTACTCTTAATAAAAACAATTGAATAAATTTCGAGGCAATAACAGTACGAATTAGGATGTTTACCTTGCCAATATCACCAATGTTGACAACTAGTGAGCCAGGAATGTGGTCAAGCGGAACAAACTCGCCGGAGTATTTGTCAACCACCTGCAGACCATTCACGTTTTCATCGTCCTGTACAATAGTGAGAAACGAAGGGTCGGAGTGCAAATACGACCCCAGTAACCCTATGCTCTCATGACAAAAATGATATTTGTTCATTCTTAATTCGCAACACCATCCGTCGAACAAATCCCCAACCAAACCATTTCCTTTCATCAATTTTTGGCCAAGAAGTTGGGCGAGATCACGTATAGCATTTATATATTTGTATATAGTCTTCCTACAAAATGCAATCAAAATTCCATTCATTATGAACATGTATATATTAGAGTTTTTTTTTAGAAGTTGGAAAATATGAAAAACTTCTACGCAGTTTCAAGAATTAACATAAACGTAGGTAGTTTATTGGAATGAAAAACATTCCACTCCAGCGAAGTACCTTTTTGTCAAATAATTCCTTCCGGGTGTACCTATTTGCACACCTATTTGCCAATTGACACACCAAAAATGTGTTTTTTTGTCTTATATGCACACCCTGCAGTGTTGAGCTGTGGCCAAAACACGGCGTTTTGGTCCGGTCAACCAGACAAAGACTGACGGGTCTGTTGAGCGGACCAAAACGCCGAACTTTGGCCGCGTTTTGGTCCTGTCAACCAGACAAAAGACTGACACCCGGTCTGGTTGACAGAACCAAAACACGGCCAAAGCTCGGCGTGTTGGTCCGGTCAACAGACCCGTCAGACACCCGTCAGTCTTTGTCTGGTTGACCGGACCAAAACGCCACGCTTTGGTCATAGCTCGACACTGCAGAGTATGCACATAGGACAAAAGACACATTTTTGGGTTGGCTATCTACACACCTTGGTGTGTAGATAGCTTGAGCCTTCCAAAAATCACCTAAAAGTAATAGATGGTTTCCTAAACTATCTAGTAATATAAAAAAAGAATAATTGATTTAAAAATCCTAACTATTGTCTATTGGCCGGCAACGGTACTAACTTCAAAAATTCCCACTAGTGGTCCAATATTTTCCCATATTAGCCTTCAATGGACCCTTACTGACAGAACATTAACGCCGTTAGTCTCCGGTCGCCAGAAAAACATTTTTGGCCGGAAAACTCCATTTTGACAGGAAAACTCAACATTTTCGTCTCAAACCTCTTTCTAACCTTATTACGCACCTTTAAGAACCTTTTCTAGTAAAAAACTCCAATTATTAAGGTCGTCGGAAAAACTCCTTTTTCGCCGGAACACTTCTTTTTGGTCGGAAAACTCAACTTTTTAGCTGTTAAACTCAAAGTTTTCATCCCAAAGATGTTTGTAACCATAGATCGGACCTTTAGAAACCTTTTTCTGACCAAAAACATTTTTTCAACCGGAGACTAACGTCGTTAGGGTACTCAGGGTCCATTGAAGGCCAATATGTGAAAAGATTGGACCGCCATTGAAATTTTTTAAAGTTGAGGCCGTTGCCAGCCAACAGACAATAGTTGAGATTATTAAAATCCATTATTCCTATAAAAAATTCTTGTGTATACCTTTGGTGGGTGGAGACATCAAGGTTATCACAGAAGTCGTCTGAAGAAGAAATGTTACGGATACCAAAACCTTCGTGGAACGGGTTTGTTAGGCCTTGTCTGGTGTAACCCATGCCATGTTTAGTATAGGTGTCCCGGCTTTGGATTTCCTCTGGGAGATCGAAGAGTGACGCTACCACGGTCTTCATCTCCGCCATGAGCTGAGGCGGGACACCATGGTTGACCATCCTAAAGCAACCCCATTCCTCAAATGCCTTCACTATTTCCTCTTCCAATCCCTCAACCTTTTGCATATCTATCACCGGTACTCCTACTCTCGCCATCACTCTTAGACGATATTATGTTCTGAATGGTCAAATGTTCCATGGGGTTTCAAAATATATAGATACAATATATTGATCACTAGGTTGAAGTAAATACATTTTGTTTATTAAGGGTGGACGGGGCGCCCTCGGGGAGGGGGGCGGTGAGTGTGAACCCCGCTCGGGAACACCGCCGCCATCCCCTCGGTGACCCAAATCGGGGTGTGGGGAGCGGGTTGTGTTCACCGATTGAGATTTGTAATTTTTGACCTTTTTTTTATATTAAAACGGCTATATAGCCGTTATATATTAAAAAAAAAATTCTCTTAAACCCTATAAATACTAACCGACTTCAATCTTTTTATTTTTCAAACCCAAAACAACTCTCACTATATTACTCTCCTAAACCCTTCAACTCATCTAATTTTTTACCCAATCTTTAAAAAAAATGGATTCTGAGTTCACGTTTTTTTCTCTCCTGCCCGACTTTCCCGACGATGAAGATTCATCGTCAAGCAATAGTAGTTTAATTTTCTTTCAAAATCCCATCCAACAAGCGGAGCTACTAGACACGACATCGTCTAGTAAAAAAGAGTTGTCCGTCGAGATCGTGTGGGAGGCCACGAAACACTCATGGCCGATTATTTTGTCGATAAACGCATTGGAGACTAAAACACGATCTCGTTGAGCATCTCGGGCGTTTAGATCTACCTCACCTTGAAACGAATTCCGACGACGAGTAGTTTGTTTTTTTATTTTTCTAGTTTGAATGGAATTTTTATTTTTAATTTAATGAAATGTCTTTTCTTAAATTTTATTTAATTTTTATTAATATTTGTTTAATTTATAATACATGCATAATTACAACAAATAAAAAAAAAAAACAAAAAAAACAAGTCCTCAAGAGAGGAGTGTCGCCATCAAATTGAGGGTGTGGGGGGAGTTGACGTGGCACGAGCTGATTGGCTGTGGGTAAGAGAGGTCACTCCCCACTTAGAGGAGTGCCCCTTACACACTAAGAATTAGTGCCACGATACCATCTCCTCGTGATTTAAATCTATCTATACTATATAATAAAAGAAACCATATTAGAGACACGTGTCATTCAATGGAGCAATCTCATATATATTATTTTAATTTTTTTAAACTAATTGTCATATCTTTTATTATATCTCCTACACTAATTTAGATAAACCATCCTAAAATTTAGATCTTTTTTCTTTCTTTTTCTCTTGAAGTCACCGAACTCCTCCTTTGTATTTCTTTAAATATTTTTATTATATCTCCTAGACTAATTTAGATAAACCATCCTAAAATTTAGATCTTTTTTTCCTCTTTTTTCTCTTGAAGTCACCGAACTCCTCCCCTATATTTCTTTAAATATTTACTAGGTTATGAAAAAAAAAAATTATGCATTAAAAAAGATGTGTATTGTATGAACTAAATAAAACCATTTATTATACGGGTTAAATAAATTTATGTTATCTATTAACACATTGAGTCATCAATACAAGTCTTTAAAAATAAACTTTGATGTGACATCTATAAATCCAGTTAAGTTAATTTTAAAACATATTTGTTTTTTTTCTCAACCGTATATTAACTTTTTCTATTTATTGATAAATGTTAATTCAACTATATGTCTTTAAACATATAGAATGCTTATTGAATTAAAAAAATAGACAGATAATATTTTATCTAATGCCACCGTTTATGAAATATGTTATATGTAAAATTATTTTGTGCATTTACCTTATGTTTGTATGTTATTTTTGTTTTCTTTTTCTTAAATTATGAGTGAATATTAGGTATATGTTTTTCTTATCTTCACTTTATGTTTACAAATACATTTTAGTTTTATAAACAGTGGATTAAATAAAAACTAAATAATAATTATAACTAAATAATAATTATCTATAACTAAGTTGGAGAGATTTTGAATATTTAGTATACAAAATTATAGTTATTCAAATTTTTTTTATTATTTGGTATATAAAATTACATTTATTTAACACGTAGAGTACACGGGGTTTTAAAGATATAATTTTTTTATTATTTAATTATATAAATTTATTTTTATTCAAACCGAGTAATAAACGAGGTTTTTAAAAATATATTTTTTTATTATTTAGTATTAAAAAATTACATTTAATCAACCCGTGTAATACACGGGGTTCTAACATAGTATGTAATATTTTAATATTATCTCCATGTTATTTGTGTATTTACATTTTGACAAGAAACAATTAAGACCGTGGGGTATGGTGGGGAGGGGGTTTGGGGCATGGGTTGACACGTGGATATGGGGCACTCAATACACAAACCCAAGTTTCATAGGGGTATGGTGGGTGTGGCTGGGCTGGCGTGGCCAAGCCACATCATTTTTTTTAAATTTAAAATGGTCCGCTATGCCCTAGCCAACAAGCCAATAAGAACCGGTCACATAGGATAGCTAGCATGGCCCACGCCCGGCCTTAAACTCCCGCCCAAGAAGCCACACCCAAACCCAAGCCCAACCGGGGTGGTGACTTGAATGTTTCTCTCCAACCCACACCCAAATCACCGCCCCATACCCTATAGTCCCATACTCTGACAAATCATTCGGCCCACTATACCTACCAAGCGATGTGCAATCAATTTTTGACTTTAACAAAGGATACTTACCAAGCGATGTGCAATCAATTTATTTGACTTCAACAAAAGATATTAATAATCCACATGGTAAAATTTTATTTCTGACATGGTGTATACACACCGTATAAGGTTATACGGCCCGTATAAAATAAAGTGAACCGACAAAGACTGTTAGTTTACTTTAGCCTTTGTCAGTTCACTTTATTCTATATGGGCCGTATAACCTTTTACAGCCCGTATACACCATGTGAGAATAAGATTTTTGTCTGATCGTGTATAATGTATACGACACCTTTATACGGGTCGTATAAGGTTATACGATCCGTATATTTTGAATTTCGTTTTAAATTTTAACTGTCTGACTAGACGTAAGATTCTCCGACGATGTTATATTCCTCGATTCTCGTGCCAGTCATGTGATTAGACATTAGATTCCCCGATATTCGTGCGAGTTATTTGACTCGACGTTAGCTTCCTTGATCCGTGTGTTAATTATTTGAAACGATGTAATATTCCGTAGAAACGTCTATATAAACGACACTAATCTTATTCACTATCATTCAACTTCTATTCGTTTCTTCTATATTTCTCTGTATTCAAATTATATTACGTTATCAATGTCGTTTTGGGGAAACTTTTTCGGTAGTGACTCGGCTAACGAGTCGAATCTGGAGAGTGATCAAAACAATCAAAATAACACTTCGGGTTTTTTTTTATCTGAATGTTCTGTTCGATCTCAATCTTGCGTCTGATGCAAGTCAGGATCGTTGGGGTTTGGATGCCTTTCAAGGTAATTATGCAGGTTATTATCCACCGTCACCCGTTGGTTTTCAATCCCCTCCTCCTAGTGGTGGACCGCTGCCCGGTAGTTTTCAATATCCTCCCTGGAGGGGTAAGGTCCCAAAAACCTCATATCAAGTACTTGGGACCATACCACAACCTTATCTCTTAACCCTCTTTTGACCTTGCGCGGCCGCGCAACTGGTCCCACAGAGAGAGCTTAAGAAAAAGATAGCAGGCAACACTTGCGCGCTAAAAGGAAAATCATGAATCCTTGCGCCTTCCTCCATAACAGACAAAGGATGAGAATCCTAGTTTAACACCTCTGCTTAAATAATATCCAGACTTGGATATTATTTATTACACTGATACCACACGATAAGGAGTCACACCGGATTATGGCAATAACCTTCTAGAAGACTCAATCGTGCACCACTAGACGGTTATAACCGTCTGGGACACGTGTCACCGTCTCAGGCCTCCCTGAAATCACGATGATGGCAGGGAATTGGAGAGAAACCTCCACTTGCCGACGTTCCACGTGGCAATTCCCCAGCCATTGATCTAAACAGTGATCCGTGTGCTCCCACATCAGATCCAGAAGATTAATGGAAGGAAAAATAACCGCTTACGGGGTTAGCATCTTCCGTTAATATTTCAACAACGAGTTTTCTCGCCCAAACTCCCGGCAATAAATATGAGAGTAATTCAGGTATGAACTTCAAGTTACACTCACTTCATCAATACTTCTTCTTCTTCATAAACACATACTTATTCTCACGCCGGAGTCGGGTCACGGAGAAAACCTCCATTTTCCCCGTGACGAGGCTAACGGTGTTCTGTTTTGCAGTGTTCACCGGAGAAGAAGACTTGTCCCTTTGAATCAAACGAGAGAGAACCACCCTTTTTATGCAAAACCAAACCCCCTGGATAACTTGATTCCGGTCATTTATCCAGTGTTTCTTCATTGGCGCCCACCGATTTCTCTGTTTCATCAGTTTTGTCTCGTTTCGATTTATTTTCCATCATTCTCTGTTTTCATATGGCAGAGAATTCATCACTCCACCCATCAAGTCCTCGATCTGAATTAGAGGGTTTCGCAACCCAAGATAACCAGATCGACGGAATCATGGAAATCGAAGAAAACGACAGTCATTCAGTAGAAAATGACTATTCCGATCAACTTCTAGAAAGAACTCCGGAATACAAGTTCGGTAGATTCCAGGTCGCTATAAACCAAATTGTCACACAAATCAGCAGATCTGAGTCGTTAAACATCAGATCTGATACTCTGAAAGAAAGCAACAGTAAAATTGATACTGTAATATTGGACCCACAGATACCTGGTCAGTGGGACATCTAATCTAACAGTAATGATGAAATAATCCAAAAATCAGAGGATACCAACTGTCAGACAGCTGAACCAAAACAGATACACATGGTACAAGGAGGCCCTTCACGAAGGCCAAATAAACGAAACCATAGTCAGCATTGGAGGGAACAACAAGTTGTGTTTCCTGTTGTCCCTGGAGGCCCTCAGGAAGAACGACCAGTAATTATTACTGGCATCTTCGGCCACTACAGAACGAACTATATGTTTATAGATCCATGAAGCTCGATGGATATCATATACGAGCAGTGTTTTAAACAACTCGATCCAGAGGACAAAGCACGTCTAGAGCCGGTTGATTCCCCTCTCACCGATTTTTGCAACGAAGCTGTATTTCCATTAGGGCAAATTGCATTTCCAGTGACTCTATCAGATGGCGAGCATTCGCGCACAGTCACAGTAAATTTCATGGTCATGCCGGCTACATCTCGCCATGATGTCTTGCTAGGGAGAAGGTCACAAAGAGAATTCAGCATGATCACTTCTATTCCACACGCTGCGTGCGGGTTTCCAACGGAAACTGGAGTCGCAATTCTATACTCAAGCAAGGAGGTCATGTACGTCGACGATGAGCCACCAGCAAAAGTGGCCAAGCCCTCAGCACCAAATGAGCCGGAGAAATGGGTCCTAAACGAAGAATATCCAGAACATACCATCTTACTAGGGCACGCCATTTCACCGACAATACAAATACAATTAAAGGAATTACTATCCAACAATAAGGACATATTCGCCTGGTGTCCAGCGGACATGACTGGAGTTCCGCGGGATATAGCGCAACATTGTCTGAACATCCGGCCCTCTGCAGAACCTGTCGCTCAGGGAAGACGCAGTCTCAGCGCCGAAAAAGCAGAAGCTATGAACGAACAAGTAACATAGTTACTCAAAGCCGGAATCCTGCGCGAAGTCCAGTACCACACCTGGGTCGCCAACTCAGTGATGGTTCAAAAACACAATGGCGGATGGCGAATGTGCGTCGACTTCAAAGACTTAAATAAAGCCTGCCCGAAAGATTGCTATGCGCTTCCTGAGATAGACAAAAAAGTTGACTCTCTAGTATCGTTTCGCTGGAAGTGCTTTCTTGACTGTTATAAGGGCTATCACTAGGTCCAAATGAAAGAGGAGGACGAGGATAAGACTGCCTTCCACACGGACAATGGCATCTTTTGCTACACAAAAATGCCCTTTGGCCTCCGCAACGCAGGAGCTACTTACCAACGCTTAATGGATACAGTCTTCAGGGAAGACATTGGTAAAACAGTCGAGGTATACATGGATGACCTCGTCATCATGAGCCACGTAGAGGAAACAATGCTCGCAAATATTCAGCGCACGTTCGATTCCTTGCACAACGTAAACTTAAAGCTCAACCCAACGAAGTGTTCCTTCAGGATGGAAGAGGGAAAATTTATGGGTTTCATAGTAACAAGAGATGGGTTTAAAGTAAACCCAGAGAAAGTGCAAGCCATCCAACTGATGCCATCACCTGCAACAATAAAAGAGATGCAAAGACTCGCAGGACGCTTAGCAGCCTTAAACAGATTCTTGGCAAATCATCCTGCAAAGTCTTATCCGTTCATCAGCACACTGCGGAACTGCGCCAAGAAAACTCACTTCCAGTGGACACCAGAAGCGGAAGCTGCCTCCAAGCAAATGAAGGAATGTTTAATTCAGCTGCCAACCCTGACAGCACCGCGAGAAAAAGAACCACTAATCTTATATTTATCTACCGCAGAAGTGGCGGTTGGTGCAGTATTAATGGTGGAACGAGAGAACATTCAGACTCCAATTTATTATACCAGCAAGATGCTCACCGGCCCAGAGACGCGCTACTCAATGATAGAAAAATTGGTCCTCGCTCTAGTACATGCATCACGACGCTTACGCCGGTATTTCTCTGGTCATGTAATTACAGTTCTCACCAACTACCACTTGGGGCAAATTCTATCCAAACCCGATGTTGCGGGGCGATTAGCCAAGTGGGCTATTGTGCTGGGAGGATACAATATCCTATACAGACCGCGACCAGCAATTAAAGGGCAAGTTTTAGCAGATTTCGCCACAGAAGTCCCCATAGACAAAGTCTAAGAATGTGAAGCAATCCAGAACCCTGTTCCCGTTTTCGACGATAGGGTCTGGACTCTACACACAGACGGAGCTTCTAATGATGACGGAGCAGGCGCGGGTCTCCGGTTGGTCAGCCCAGATCATCACGAACTTACATATGCGATACACCAAGATTTCCGAAGCACGAACAACGAAGCAGAATACGAAGCGTTTCTAGCAGTCCTTCGTTTAGCACTCAAGATGGGAGCAAAAAACCTCGAAGCTAACGTTGATTCAAAACTAGTGGCTGAGCAAGTTAATGGGCACTACGATGAGAAAGGTGAAGCTATGGCACTATATCTGGAACAAGCGCGGATGTTAATCAGCCAATTCCAAACGTTCAAGATAAATCATATAAACAGAAGCGAAAACAAGCACGCGGACACACTAAGCAAATTGGCTGCCACCAGCTTCAGACACCTAGCAAAAGAGGTGCGCATCGAGGTATTGTCCAATCCTTCTGTCCCTCCCAAACAAGTAAACGTTATAGAGATCGGCAACCCATCCTGGATGTCCCCGATCATCTTGTACCTACAACATGGAAAACTTCTAGAACAAGGCAATAAACTATGAGATGGCGGACGAGATTCTATAACGAAAGTCATTCATGGGACCGCTCCTGCGCTGTGTCGACAAAACAGACGCGCAGTACTTAGTCAGGGAAATCCATGAAGGTTTATGTGGGATACACGCTGGACCGCACATGGTAGTGGCAAAAATAATGAATGCAGGCTATTATTGGCCGGGAATGCACGTGGACGCGGTAGAGTTACTACGGAAATGCGCAGCTTGTTAGCGCCACGCGCCAAAGACACTCCGTCCAAAGAATCCGCTCGTACCAGTCACGTCCGCCTGGCCCTTCTAGCAATGGGGCATTGATCTTGTTGGCCCATTCCCCGACGCGCCAAGCGCAATAAAATTCATTATCGTAGTAGTGGATTATTTCACAAAATGGGTCGAAGCCAAGGCATTAGCTTCAACCACAGCAATGGTAATCCGTAAATTCATATGGGAACATATTATTTGCAGATTCGGATTACCATTGCGCATTATCTCCGACAACGGCACCAATTTCGCCTCGGAAGATCTTCAGAAGTGGTTCAAAGAAATGAAGATCGAACACAACTTTGCCTCTGTGGCGCACCCACAAGCAAACGGCCAAGTCGAGAGTGTTAACAAACAAATAGTCGATGGCATAAAAGCGCGACTCGGAACAACGCGCAGAGGATGGGTCGATGAACTCCCCAGCATCTTATGGGCTCATCGTACCATGCCAAAGACCAGCACGGGAGAAACCCCATTCAGTCTTGTCTACGGATCAGAGGCGGTAATCCCAGCCGAAATTGGCCTTCCATCATCGCGCATGCTTGCTATGGAGAAACAAAACAATGAGCAGGAACGAAGAATGGATTTAGACCTTCTTGAAGAAAGGTGCGAAAACGCCACCATTGCAGAGGCAAGGTACAAATCCAAACTTGAAAAATACTACAACACGCGCGTACGCGTATGTACTTTCGTTTCGGGAGACTTCGTCTTGCGCGACAATGAAGCTTCCAATGCGGAAAAACCAGGCAAACTAGCGCCGAAGTGGGAAGGACCATACATTATCAACGAGGTCCTAGGCAAAGGGGCATACACCCTGAAAAGAATTGATGGGACACTGGTCCCCCGCACCTGGAACGCGCAGCAGCTGCGCAGGTGTTACATATAACCGAGCTATTCAACAAGTCAAACCTATACAGGCAATGTATTTTTCTATTTCATTTTGTATTATTGGCCCTGCGCCCTATTAATGCAAACACATACTATTGTTTGTTACAAATTGCATATAATTCTTTTGGTTTACGCGAAAACAATATGGTGAACATTGTACGCCTCATGAACAGTCTAAAGAAGCACAGCCTCGCGCACATTTTAGACATACGTTCACACATGAGCACAATACCATTCTCATTCGCTTTACCTACTCAAAGCAATTAAGTATATGCAACATATTGTAATCCAAACATAAACTGGTAAACCACCAAGGCATACATGCACGACAGTACATAAAAAAATATATATCATTAGTGCAGCAAAAGCACTTTAAACATACCATTTACAAAGAACACAGCAGTGTTTCTTCAAAAAAAAAAAAGAGAGAGAAGAACAGAGTACTAGTTACAAAATCAAACAAACTAGGAAAGCTGATCCAGCACCCCATATGGAGTATGGAGAACCACACCATACTCAGACAAGGGACGAGGATCAACAATCCAGGGGTTGACATCCTCCTCATCATTTTCAGCAACATGTAACACCCCGAAAACAGGTTTTGTAATTAAACCACGTTAATAACAATGAACGGGTAAAATAGCGTTAGTGGTAAAATTTACCCGGTAAATATTAGGACTTAGACAAACAATCCTAATATTAGTTATAAAATTTAATAAATGCTTGAGAAAACAAAGTTATAAGAAGCCCGAGTTAACGGGACTTAAAATAAAATGGGTTATGACTTCCCGAACCCATTAAGTTAACTAGGGATAATTAACCTAGTTAATAAGAGGGAATTTTACTAGAAATAAGTGGGTTGTAGCCTACTTAATAACAAACCAAAACGTGAGGGACCGAAGTTGGATAACTTGAAAAGGGGTTTTATAAACAAAAAAAAAATAACATAACACACACCTAAGGTGTGTGTGTGCGTGTGGGGAGTTCGACCAGGAGGGTGCTCCCAAGAGCTCAAACCCTAGAACTCAACAAATCATCAAATTGAAGCCTGATTCAAGGTCAAAATCGATGCATGAATACATAGAAACGATCACCTAGTCGTGGGGATCGTAAGGTATGTCAAATTTTTGATGTTTATGAAGTTGAGATTTTTGATGAACTTGTGAAAATCGAAATTCAAGCTTGAATGATTTATGTTTGGGTGAAACTAGGATGAAATTCATGCTTAGAAACAAACCCTAGTTGAAAACTTGATGAATTAATACTAAAACTAGGAATTTGATAATTACCCTCTTATGTGCTAAGTGGGTTTTGATTGTGTAGTGAAGATGATGATATGTTTATGCTAGAAATCATCATAGTTGATAGTTGATGCAAGATACTTGAACAATTTCCAAGTTTGAGTGTTGATCATACATGACTTGAAAAATGGGTTTTGATGATTTAATGAAATTGATGTTGTATTGGTGTTTGTAAACACCATACTAACTAGTATAAATGAACTACTTGAACAAAAAGGGGAAATTGTTAAGAGTTCATACTTGATTTGAAGTGGGTTTTGACACAAGAGTTAAACCCATGGTTATGATGGTCAAGGTGTATATATGCATACAATGACTAAAAATTACATGTTGATTTATGGTTACTTGAGGTATGAATTAGATAACATGTTAGTAGAAGTAGCATCTCAAAAGATGACTCTCACTAAGTGGTTGATAATGTGCCTAAATCGAGTCATGTGAACTTGTTAGTGCATTCATATTTGTAAATTGGTGGTTTGACTTTTAAAAGTCAAACCGACCTATGATAAGGTTCATTAAGAATAGTGGTAAAAGATTCATAAGGTGTGAAGGTCATGATCTTGAATGACTAATCTAACCACCTTGAAAATGATGATGATAGTTTGACGCGTAACAAGCTAGGTGAAAGCTTGGAGGAGGAAGCGGGTCAAACGGAGCAAGTACAGAAAGAAAAGCGTGGCGTGGATGCGAGGTGAGTGTAATTTATACACTTATGTAAAATACTTGTTTATTCGATACATTGTAAACGTGATAACGATAATATTGGAAATATGGATTTTCGTTAAGATTATCTTGTAGTGTAATCTAATAAAGAGGGAAAAAGGGCAAAAATGGAAATTGGTCAAGTGTTGACTAATGTAAATCAAGGTTAAAAGGATACCCATGGCGTAAGCCGAAATGAGTTGAATTTGTAAGTAAAGAGTGTAAGAGAAAAAGGGTATGGTAATAAAATCCATCGATGTATGAATTGGATATCAAAGCGATGTTTTTGATTTAATAGATAACGTTGGGCATATAAGTCCAAACGGGTCTAATGGTGATGATAACACCATTTGACAATATCAACTAATGTGATTGTTAAGTCTTATGTTATTAGGAGTGATTAGCAATTTTGGATAATCGCAACGCCATAGAATATTGGTTAATTAAAGCAAGGTATAAGTCGGGTCTATTGTTGACCCGGGCCAGGTACGCATATATAGTCTTATAGTTAAAAGTGCAAAGATTGGTCAAGTAATTAGTGAAAGTCTTTCATCGCAAGTTGAAGGATTAAAATCGACCAAAAAGCCCTTGATGGGTCAATCGGGCAAACGACCCTTAGAGGTTGTTTAAAACTTATATTATGACCATTCAACCCTCGGATGTACATAAAAGTTGTAGGAATAAACTTTCTAGGGTTAAACGCCTTAAAATGCGTCTTGCCGTAAAATGACATATCCGAGGGATAAAATTTGGAATAAGTATTTAAGTACGATAAATCCCCACAATTATAATTGTGGCGGAAGACTATTCAATATAAATAGGTGGACTTATGTTGCATACAAGGGATGAGCGTAAATTAAGCTTAAAAGTACATAAATACCCTTAACGGGTCAAAACAAGCATTTAAGCGTAAATGGGTTTCTATTATGTAAGAAACCCGTGATTTGAGATTAACAAGATAGGAGACATTGAAACTAGGAAATTCATAAGTTTAAAGATCAATTAAACATGTTTGATGATGAAAACATGAACGGGTCAAAAGTTGGTAAAAAGGGTAATAAGCCGAAGAATTAAAAGTCTGAAATTTTATTGTGTCGGACGTCGGATTTTAACTCCATTAGATGGAGAATTAAATTACAGACGCGTAGGAAGAAGAATCGGGTAAAACGGATCAATAACGAAGAAGTTATGGCCGTTTCCGTGAAATCAGGTCGTGCTGGGAATCTGCAGCACCAGTAAACAACATTCTGTCGAAAACAAGCCGTGGCGTAGCGCGACTGGCAGTGGCGCTACGCGAGCGGGTGTCAGTTTCGCGAAAATCGCTTATTTTAACCGTTAATGCATTGCGAACCCGTTTAAATACGTTCTAAGTTACGTATGACTAATCCAACTCATGTTTTATGAGTTTCAGGTAAAATTTTAGCACCGGAGGACGATCAAGCACAATGAAGAACCGAACACGATCAAGAAATAAGCTTCCGCTCTATGCATCGTTATTATGTTAAACGACGAACGTACACATGATATGTTGTATACTTTTAAATTGTAAAAAGTTTTAATAAACCCGTAATTTCCAATGCATATGTAATCTTAATTACATGATTGTTTTTCGTAAATGATACGTTAAACCTTAATTTATAAGAATGGGTGTTACACAACACCATCCGGAACTTCAGCCGGAATGACAATACGGCGACGTCGCTGGTAAACAATCGACGAACTCCCTCTCCGATCAACCGGAAAAGCCCGGGCCACAAGGTGTGCTGACAGCCGAGTCACTCCACCATTGTTGTTGTCTGCAAGACGAAGACGGATTCGGTCCTCCAAAACATCCTGACGGTCTGCATTTTCAACACATTCGTCTCTAACAGCAAGATCTGTCACCGGATTAGAAAGCAGCAGCAAACCATCAGCGGCGTCAAGCACCTTCAGAACATTAGAAAGTCTTTTCCATCGAATCAGTCTCAAATTCTCCATTCTTTCCAAAATTAAGGAAAGAATATCGCACCAAAAGTAAATATATAGACCAAGAAAGAGAAGCGGTAACATCGAGATAAGAATTGTAATGATTAAGTGTCAAATCAACTGCCGTCTCAACGGCGCTGCCACTGCAAGTATCACATCCCATTTAAAACCCTTTGACAAGGTCCACACGCATTCCCAGGAACTACAGTTAAACCAGGAGACGAAGAGTCAGCACAAATCATAAGAAATGACGTCAGCTATCGTTAGCTCATAATTACACAAACTCTTCGCCCAAGATTACTACAGTTCAGAGTAAACAAAGGTATAAATATCTTTCCTCGCAAACTGTTCATCTTACCCGAAGTCAAAGATTTTTCAAAATCACCATAATAAGCAAAGTGTATCTTCTCGTAGAAGATTCCCCATTTTCGCGCCTAAAAAAACTACAAGCATTTCTCTCATAGTCCAGTGCTCCACTTATTTGCATAAGAGCAAACACTAGACTGGGGGGACTTGGAGGGGTAAGGTCCCAAAAACCTCATATCAAGTACTTGGGACCATACCACAACCTTATCTCTTAACCCTCTTTTGACCTTGCGTGGCCGCGCAACTGGTCCCACAGAGAGAGCTTAAGAAAAAGATAGCAGGCAACACTTGCGCGCTAAAAGGAAAATCATGAATCCTTGCGCCTTCCTCCATAACAGACAAAAGATGAGAATCCTAGTTTAACACCTCCGCTTAAATAATATCCAGACTTGGATATTATTTATTACACCGATACCACACGATAAGGAGTCACACGGGATTATGGCAATAACCTTCTAGAAGACTCAATCGTGCACCACTAGACGGTTATAACCGTCTGGGACACTTGTCACCGTCTCAGGCCTCCCTGAAATCACGATGATGGCAGGGAATTGGAGAGAAACCTCCACTTGCCCACGTTCCACGTGGCAATTCCCCAGCTATTGATCTAAATAGTGATCCATGTGCTCCCACATCAGATCCAGAAGATTAACGAAAGGAAAAATAACCGCTTACGGGGTTAGCATCTTCCGTTAATATTTCAACAACGAGTTTTCCCGCCCAAACTCCCGGCTATAAATATGAGAGTAATTCAGGTATGAACTTCAAGTTACACTCACTTCATCAATACTTCTTCTTCTTCTTCTTCTTCTTCATAAACACATACTTATTCTCACGCCGGAGTCGGGTCACGGAGAAAACCTCCATTTTCCCCGTGACGAGGCTAACGGTGTTCTGTTTTGCAGTGTTCACCGGAGAAGAAGACTAGTCCCTTTGAATCAAACGAGAGAGAACCGCCATTTTTATGCTGAACCAAACCCCCAGGATAACTTGATTCCGGTCATTTATCCAGTGTTTCTTCACTCCCGGTAGTGGTGGACCGTCTGAGGGTCCAAACGGTGACCAGGAACCTAGTGAGTTTAAAACCGATCAGGTATAACATTTATTTATACGTTTTTTTTGTCGGACGTTTGATATTACTGTTTACACGTTTGAAGTCAAACAAACGACCAGTTAATAAACATGAAGCAAAAGCAAAGTAAACTTAATCTCGGAACACATACCGAGTACGATTTCTTCAATTTCACCTATGCGAATAAAAAAAATTGTTACTTGTATACGAGTCGTATACAGTTATACGACCCTATACAAGACATAAACAGTGCTCGTATATTGAGTATACGAGCGAATAAAAAAATAATAGACGTTGTATACGGGTCGTATACAAGAAATAAACAGTGCTCGTATATTAAGTATACGAGCGGATAAAAAATAACAAACGTTGTATACGACCCGTATAACATTATACGACCCGTATACGTTCATTTATTCTCTCATATAAGTGTTTCCTTAGAAATTCGATAGCATGGATGAATTGGTGGAGTTGTGTAGAGAAGTCAGACGCCAAAATGGGTACGTCATAGTTATCAAACGCACGATCTACGAGAAATCCCCAAGCGGGCAACCGTTAAATGTTCAAGTTGTATATAGCTTCAATGTTCAAGTTGTATACGATCATATACCTCTTGAATTTTCAGTTTTGTTTTTTCTTTTTTTCCTTGATTGTTTTTAGCGTATACGGGACGTATAATACGTCCATATATGAAACGTATACATGTTGTGTACGGATCGTATACGAGACAAATAAAACGTGCATATACGAAACGTATACGAGCGTTGTATGGGTCGTATACGAGGGGTGTAATACAGATCGTATATGAGACGTATATTGCGTGCGTATACGAAACATATATGAGTTTTGTACAGATCGTATACACCTCGTATAATACGTGAACATTAATCGTATAACCCTTACCGACCTGTGATTGTTATTCTTTATAGACGATAGAATGAGTCATCAGCGGCTGGAGCACGTCGACGAGGAGCAGGTCGGGATGCAGACGAGGACGGGGACGAGGTCATGAGGACGAGGTTGTAGATGATTTTACGGAGACAGCGCAGTATGTTCGCGAGATCCCCCGAGTTACGATTGCCCATAAGTGTTTGGGTAGTTTACGAGATATGGAGCTGGATGCGCCCTGGACCATTGATATAGGTTTTTTGACCGAGATTGGATCGATCGGTCGGGTCCAGGAATTCATGCCAGCTACCTCCGCATGGGCCCGTTTATTTGAGGCTACCCGAGAGCGGGCCCACAGGGAGATTACATTAGAGTTTTTATTTAAGTTTGCATTTTCCGACACCTGGGGTAGGGGTTTACAACATTTTTTGGATACCCTCGCGGTGTCGTTTACTCTTTGTGGGGAGCCTCGCCGGATGACGCTCCCCCAGTTTGTTGTTGCCTCGGGTCTGTACTCACCGGATGAGTCAGTATCCCAGGCATTTTTGGATGCGCCGACCACCACGTCCTTTGACGTGTTGTTGACCTGGTGGTGCACTATTGGTACCGGGGAGTTCGCGACACCGCGTTTGCGATCCCCGAAGGCGCTGGTGTCGCGTATTTACGACCCGTTGCACCGATATCTACATTGGTGTATCGTCGTGACGATTGCAGGTCGTCACGATAGCAGGGAGTGGGTCACCCAAAATGACCTGTTCTTTCTATACGACCTACTTACCAGCGGGGGGGGGGGGGGGTGCAACTTGACATACAAGTTGGCCACATACTTCGCCGGGTACGCTTTTAAGCGTGCCTCGAGCCATATTAGTTGTGGCGGCTTCGTCACCAAACTTGCGAAGCACTAGTCGCACCTCTTGTCCCCGCAGGTGGCTCTTGATATGACAATCACACGTTAGGTTGATCCGGTAGGTAGGGCCACAACAGTCTTATGGGGATTACTTACGAGGTGCCACCGGACAAAGTCCGGGTGATTTGGTCGCTTGACGACAGACGTACCGAGTGGTACCCAGAGCAGCCACTGCCGAGGGAGGTGAGGGTGATGGTGAGGGTGAGGGTGACGGGGGAGAGGGTGAGGGAGGCGGGGGAAGTGGGGTCGAGGGGGGAGTTGATGCTGCGATCGACAGATCGCAGCAGGATGTGTAGGATGTATGGGGTGATCGCCCGTACGAGAGACAGAGTGTGAGACCACATGTGATGCCTCCAGAGCGGGTGGAGGAAAGACTGACTCAGGTCGAGTCGGATGTAGCTGATATGAGGGAGGACATACAGTGGATTGTGTAGGCGATTATTGCTATGCATTCTGGCGAACCTCTACCTCCACGAGCTGGCGCTACATCACCACCACCACCACCGTAGCTGCTTATTATATATATTTATCTTTTGTTGTTTTACATTTGAAACATTGTAAATATTAATCTTATGTTTACATTTTATCTTGTTTGTTTAATAATTGTTATCGTATTGTTTATTATGTTGTTTGTTTAATAATTGTTATGGTATTGTTTATCATATGCACATGTTTTGCTTATCCGATATATATATATATATATATATATATATATATAATACGACAAATAATATTGTAACATAGACGTTTTACAAACTCATAACATAATCCGATATATCTAAATAATACGGCAAACGCTATGTAAAGAATTACTAAAACTTATTAAAAGGTTGTTCGGTTTTACACAAAAAAAAATTATATTCGGGTCGTGTAACATTATACTATAACTTATTACGGTATGTGGAATTTACGAAAATGCAGTCGGTATGTGTTCATAGCGAATATGTCCATACATGCATTTAATTACCTAACATCATTACAAATAGTCAGAACATGAAATAAGATCAAGCATAACGTAATGAAATAATGGATATGGTAACAACTACCAAGGCGACAGGATATGATAACAACCACCAAGGGGATAATGGATATGGTAACAACTACCAAGGCGGCAGGGGACCGGGTAACTACCACCCACAACGGTTCTCCAATTCCAAATCAGCGTTGTTTATAACCCTGTGTGAGCATTGGAAGCCCGGCAAACATCTTGCAATTAGTGTAACAAAAACGGATTGAGTTTATTGATTTTTCGGCAGAAGATAGTTGATTTTCCGGTGGAAGAAAGTGAAGAGTGTGGGTGAAATGGTGTGTGTTGATGGGTGGGTGGGTATATATGTGTAACAAAAGGGGGTTGAGTTGTTTCATGGTTCTTATAAATTGTTCGGGGTGGTCGGAAAAGTGGGTGTGCTGCTGCTGGTGCTTATAAATTGTTCGAAAAGTAGGGTAATGTGATCGGTGAGTTCGATTTGAATTTTGAAAGGTGGAAGACGTATGGCAGAAGAAGATAAATGGTGGTGATACAGTGATTTTCAATAATGTAGGATTGTAGTTGGACACTGATGTTAAGGTAATGATAGATGTCAATCAAAGTTACACAAGGCAATTAACCCTTACAAACACCATCTAAAAACTTATATAATCTGCTTCATATATTAAACATAAAATAAGTAAAATATATTCCTCCATTAATTGCTTCATTTGACCCAAAAGATGATAACTTTCACCAAAACGTTTATAATAAAACTTCAAGCATTCTGAACCCTAACTGCAAACAACCCAACAAACTCCGGATACTGAAAACCTTCAGCAATCATACTCTCAGTACTCTCACAACCCACCGTCGTCGCCACCCAACAAACTCCGGATACTAAAAAACGCTATCTAAATAATTACTAAAACTTATTAAACGGTTATTCGGTTTTACACACAAAAAAAAAAAACTTATATACGGGTCGTATAGCATTATACGGCTCGTATACATATCATAAAAACCAAAAACCTCACAAAAATAAACACATTTGGTCATATAACATTATATTACTCGTATATAATTGTATACGGCTTGTATAATGTTATACGGCCCGTATACATGTAAAACAAAAAAACATTCCACTGCATTTATTTCAGTGCAACAGCATTCTATACGGGCCGTACAAAAGGATATGGAAATAAAATTATAAGGGTGTGTGAATAGTAGAACCCTTAACAAAAGATTAAGTAGTTATTTGATCTAGAGGGTTCAACCTCCAACTACGACGTTTATTGTGATAAACCCTTAGCCAAACCGTTACTAATGTTTTTCAATTACCAAATATCGAAACTCAACCATTAAAATTTATAATCAAAGTGTTGTGTTGGCCCTTATTTAAAATGTATACAACAGAAAATAAAAGTGTTGTATTAAAATACATATTAAAAAACTATTCAAAAACAAGTTTTCAGACAAGCAAAAATATGATGTGAATAACGAGCTATCCAAATACATCTTTTCAAATGATCAACAAAGAACTAGTGTGTCATTATTCTCTTGCGGCGCTTAGATGTGGTGGCCGGTGTACCTTTAATTTATTTCAATACCGACATCTGATTTCCATATTAGATTTACATTTACATGTATAGTAATCTTATTATCGTTTTACATTTTTTTCACTTTACTTTTACGTAAAGTATTTGTCACCTTACCTCAACGCACCATTTTCATTCAGTTTTTTTCACTTCACCTTGTTTCTGTTTCACAAATTTTCACACCCTATTAAAATGATATTAAAATCTAAAAAAGTAAAAAAAAAAAAAAAAAAAAACACTTTTCGTCCTTTATATTTGTACCGGATTGGAACAGATAGCCTTTAACTTCAATAATTACAGTTACAATCCTTTATTTGTAAAATTCGTTACATCTTTCGTCATCTAACACTAACTAGGTTAAAAATTTAGTTAAGTCTATTTATATAAGGGCACTTTGGTCTTTTTACCAATCTAATTAAAATATATTATAAATAAAATAAAAACAAAATTAAAAACATATAAAATATATACAATAATCATAATCTCATCTCTTTCTCTCTCTCTCTAGAAACTTAGTTCATTTCCCTCAGTTTTCTCTCTCTCCCTCTCTACAAATCACTACCTTTGCACCAACACCTACCACCCCTAACCACCACCATAGGAAGACCCACTTACCAAATCATATTCCCTTCTTCCTTCCTTCTTATCTTTCCTTTCAGCCTCATATTTTCCACAAACACAAAAATTATTTCCAAATCTAAATAACAATCACCAAAACCTTCTTCTTGCAGATCTACTTATGGAACTCATCGGCTATGCTTCCACCTTCCCACTTTAGTCCCACTTTCTACAATCCAATTTCACCCTTTTACCCATCCAATCAAACCCCAATCGATGTCTTTAGAACGATCATTTGAAGCATGGGAAGAAGTACAACGTCACGATCTAGATCTAGCCGACAGATTAACCCATGGTTTCACTGACCTCATCCATTCACACATCACCCCACCATCCTTCAATTGGCCAAACCCTCACCTACCAAAGCTATTCGATGTCGAATTTTATACCCAATTGGCGGAACATGATTTCAGGCTCTTGGTTGATAGTACTAGCAATGGGATTAATGGGGTTTCTGTGATTTTTGATATAGGGAATAAGTTGGGCCAGGTTGGGGCAGACTTTGGAGCGAGTTTGAATGGGGTTGTTCATCAGTTTGTTAGGCGGTTGTCGTTCCCGTTTCGGCATGAGGAAGATACTTTTATGTTGAGCGTGGATGATGGAGTGTAGAGGGCTGCTGATTTGGGGATTCATATGCATGTTAATGAGGATTTGGAGACGATTGCGAAGCGGTTTAAGGAGTTCGGGTTTGATGAGTTGGAGAAGGGGAAGGGGAAGGGGAAGGGGAAGGATGAGTCGGGTGGGGAGGAGGGTGCTGGGATTAATTTGAAGGCGACTGGGATATGGACGTGATGGTTGTGAAGGTTGCTTGAAGAGAAAGAGGGAGAAAGAGATGCTGAGAGAAAAGACATGGTTTTATATATAAGAAAATGAAATTACCAATTTACCCTCATGTGCAATGCACATGTTTTAACTTAACTTAAAATTTTAACCTTGTTAGTGCTAAAGGACGAAAGATGTAACGAATTTTCCAAATAAAGGATGTGACCGTAATTATTGAGGTTAAAGGTTATCCGTTGCAATTCGGTACAAACATAAAGGACGAAAAGTGTAATTTACTCAAAAAAATAAAGAAAGAAAAAAAATGATTGGTTGATGGGCATGGGCCCCACCAACTCCCTCCTCCTTCGCATGTTCTCCTCCATGCCACCCCCCGTTCACGTTTCCTCTGCCGGTGTGCAACGCCGACACCGGTGCAACCTGGCTGGTTCGTGAAGCGATAGCGAACATCCTAGTAATGTATCTATAAATTTGAACACAAAACAATCCGAAAGTATTGCTATAAGGTTATTTCAGTTATTTTAGTGAGAAAGTATCCATAAGTTTATTTCAAACATGGTGTACTCTAAATAAATATAAGAATTAAGACCATACGATGTGGAGGGGCTTTAAGATGGGGCGTTAAGCGTCATGTGGCAGCTACGTAAACAAGGGAGCGTGGTAAAAAAACACGGGGTGGTGTTGGGCGTGGAAATGGCCCCACGTAGCTAGTGTTTCAAAAATAACTAACCAATCACAAATCTCCTATCACAAACCAACAATCAACTCGCACCACATCACCAACCAAATTGCCTCCCACACCGGTGAAGAATCCCCTCCCACACACAACGACGTGGAAAACGCCAAGCATGGGGTGGTTTGGTGGGCGTGGACTGGCCTCCACGCCCACAACGTGTGTTCTAAGAACCATAATGTATTTGTATTTATATATAATACATTCACCATGAAAGGGAATAGTACCAGACAGCTGCTTGGCACTTCCCCATTGGTCCAGACAAATTACGATTTTCCCCGTTTAAATTTACAGTTTTGCCATTGGTTTTGTTTTTTTCTCCTACCAGCCAAATTACGATTTTTCCCTCAGTTCAAATTTACAATTTTGCCATCGTTTTTGTTTTTTCCCTGTCAAATTACCATTTTACCCTAGTGTAAAATTACAATCATGCGATCGTTTTAGTTTTTTTTTATTTGACAACACTGATGTGTGTAAAATTCAACATATAAATTAAATCAAATGAGGCATAAAAATAACCCCTTTTTAGTACTAATTGTCACGGTCCCAGCCCCGGTTTGACCCGGTCAGGAGCCGCGGGTCAGGAACCCGTGGTATTTATGATGCGACAGCGGAAGATTTCAACAGGATCTTTTAAAATTTGAAATGCCCGATTATTTTATTTCATAATTCGGGATGAACCCCGTAAATTTACAATTGAGGAATTTTACTAGGAAATTCCCTGATTTATTAAAACATGTTTATTCATTTTAACTGAGCCACCTCTTCAAGCTTGTTAGTGCTCCGTAGCACGTTTTCCTTGATTTACAGCAGGTCGCCTGAAACATGTTTTAAAAATATTTTTGTCAGCGGGGAAATACTGGTGAATCATTCAGTTTGCACAAAACGACACATAGTTATATATTACAGCATAAGAGCGATTACAATGGCTTTTATCTTATTTTTATCTGGCACCGTGTCACCTGGTGACGATGGTCATACCACTATTGGGTCTTTCCCCAAGTAGTGACGTTTATCACTGTTAGGATTTATTAGCCTAACCGTGAGAAATTAGTAATGTGCACAATACCCCACTAGCCAGTGATTCAAGATAACCATGACTTAATCCCTGTAATTATATCTTTTTGAAAATAAGTGGAGTATTGTAAAATACTTTTGATAAAAGAGAATGACTCACATTGCAGATTTATACGGGCAGAGTTTAGCCTAGTGATTAGCCTTGTAACCTAATTTAAATAACAATGCACACGAACTAGGTCAGTAACTAATACAGCATTTACGATAACTCACGAGATTAAACCCTCACGACAAATGACAAAGTGCAATACTTAAACATCCATCGAATTCACGACGAATGACAAAGTATAAACCCAATTTGAGCAGCATGTGACAACTCGTATTTCAAACCTATTCTTGTACTTTGATGTAACGTATGTGAACCCTATGTGATTATATGAACTTTGATAATTAACGAAATGTTATGTTATGTGAATTATATGTAACGAATGTATATGTATAAACAAACCGATCGCACAAGCCCATTCGGGCTACACTCTTTGTATCCGAACCAAGGGCGGCCCAAAGCTGGGTTCGGCCCACTACTTCTTACGTAAACACATAAGCTTAGGGAGTGTTATTTCTCATTTGTTACAAAACAAGAACACACACATACAAAACCCTAGCTCTTTTTCTCTCTTCTCAAACTCGACGGCAACACACCCTCTCTCAATCGAAGATCTTATTGTTCGGATCATCCTCGATAGACTCCCTTAACTGGTTAGTGTAATACTTTGATTTGCATGATTTAATGATATCCCGCCTATGCTTTACATATGATTTAGTGATATCTTGTGATTGAATATGATGAAAGTTGTTTAGTTTATGTAAATCAACTCACATGTATGGCACATTAGATCATTATGGAATTGTTAATCATACGATGTTGTTGGTAATCTAGAATCGATTGTATGATAATCGGCTGTTAGACGAGTATTGGTGGATAATGCGTTGAATGGTTATGTTAGTGATCAAGAATATGAATCATGTTAAGTGTTATGATTATTGTTCATGTTCTGATTATGTTTAGGGTTCATAGAGATTTGGTGCTAAAAACCTTTGTTGATCGATTTTGGTTGGGTTTAGAAACTGTTAGGATTAATTGATTGTATGGAAATTTGGAAACTATTTGAGTGATTGTAACTACTGCACGAATCAAGGGAGTTAGTTAACCGGTCGTACAAGCTCTCTCGGTCGCACAAGATCAGGTCACACAAGACCTGATCTGATCGCACAAGAGCTCAATCGCACAAGTGTCTGGTCGCACAACATAGTCGCACAAGTCATAAAGTGCAACTGATCAAACACAGTGTACAACACATCATCTGCATGATCGCACAAGGCTTGGGCCATACACAACTATGTGAACTATTACACTGTTGGGCCTCAAAGCCCAACTCCCAGTCGCACAAGATGTTAGTGGACTTACAGTTCAGTCCAATGCATTCTAACCATACAAGTTTGGACATTTCGTGTTTAACTGTTTTGCTTGACATGTATAACGTGTATATTATGATCTATACGTGTTCGCAACCTGTTAGCTTATGTGTAATCATACGTGCACTACTTGAACCTAGACCTGACTTGTATGGTAACCATGTTAGGACGTGGTTGACCTCTAGCAGCTCGATTGACCTTTCGTTTATCTGCCGAGCTAACCTAAGGTGAGTTCACACTTTCTACAAAGCATGGGATTCCCAGGGGTTGGGAATGGGTTAAGGAAGATGGATTCCTCGTCCTTTCTTGGGTAGGACAGTACGGGTTCAGGAATATAATTCCTCGTCCTCATGGACAGTTAACTTTCACTAGACCAAAACTCTATCACGAAGTCCCTCCTTTTTATATCGACTTAATCGCCGGGCCAATGGCGAGCGGGTCATTAGTTAGATAGCGCTATTTAGGTTTGACAAGCCTCACACCGTACCGCAGAGGACGGGCGTGAACTAATGGATCTGGGCACGTCAATGATGATAGACATTGACAGTTCAGGGCACATAACCATGACTACAGTCAGCAGTCGATATGGTAACGAGTCTAGTAGTATATACATGGGGTAGCCCCCACGGCCGAAGAGCCAGATAATTAAACACGGGGTAGCCCCCACGGCTGAATAGCCAGAGTAAACGGGATATAAATAGAACATGTTTTTCAACTATGGGGTAACCCCCACGGCAGGATGCTAGTTAAAGGAAACTGTTTTTGGAACAACTTAAAACAAACACCCAACTGTGAACTCGCTCAACATTATTGTTGACTCGTTACTACATGCTTTGCAGGTCTCTAGGTTTAGTAGGAGCTTGCATGGGGAAGAGTCGTTGTGGAGCATGGACATTGAGTGTTCATGATAAACTTAAACATTATTAACTTATGCTTTGGTTTTTAACATTATGCTTCCGCTTGCAACTTAAACTGTTTTGATTTGGACACCAATTATATTGTGTTGGATTTTTATGTTTACTTATATGCTTGTTCAATATGATTGGTGGCTTGATCCTGGTCAGTCACGCCTCCAAGCGGTGATACTCCGCAGGTGGATTTTGGGGGTGTGACAGATTGGTATCAGAGCCATTGGTTATAGTGAACTTGGTTTTAATAAGGGGAAAAAGTTTTTGTTTAAACCAGACTATAACCTAAACAGCGCTCAACGATCCACAACGACGCTTCACTCCACGTGCAAGGCTCACAACTATAGGTGATATGGTTTATGTTATATTACCTACTTGCTAGTTACATGGAACTTTGTACATAGTATGCTTTGATGAATGTAACAACTATTGATTGAAAACACATGTGTGCTTGCTCCCTTTTGTCACTCCACACTTACACACATTCGCGACACCTTTCCTACTTGTGTTTTCTTCGATGTGAAGATCATGAGTGGACGTGTGAACCTAACTCAAGCCAGCTGACGGCTCTTATCAACGAACAAGTTACGGCAGCACTCGCAGCCGCTCAGGCAGGAGGTATAACTTGCTATTCCGAACCTAACCTAGGATGTTAGATCCTACTCTCATGACCCAATTCTCGCGCTTAACCCAGTATCTTCTTCCTCGCGCAACAAGGTCAGAACGCTCAGCCACCCGTATGCACATTCAAGATGTTCATGGACTATCGTCCTAGTACTTTCAGTGGCACTGAAGGGGCCGTTGGACTTCTCCATTGGTTTGAGAAGCACGAGTCAGTCTTCGAAATGTGTGGATGCCCCGAGGCTCGTGGGGTGAAATATGCCACTAGTACTCTCGAAGGCACTGCGCTAACTTGGTGGAACGCGCAAGTTCAGATGCCGGGGTTGGCGGCCGCTAATGCCACCTCATGGAATTATTTTAAGGAACTGATCAAACGTGAATACTGTAGTCGTGATGACATCTACAAGCTGGAAGTGGAGTTCTTTAACCTGAAGGTGATGGGGTCAGAGATAGAAGCGTACACGAGACGATCCAACGAACTGGCAGTGTGGTGTCCAACTATAGTGGATCCTCCCATCAAGCGCATTGAGCTGTACCTCAAAGGCTTAGTACCAGAGATTCAACGCCATGTGACTACTGCTAACCTTGCAACCATCCAGGATGTTACTCGTTTTGCTCATCGCCTCACAGACCAGGCAGTGGAACGGAACAAGCTGCCTAAGCGTATTGGTGCTACTACTACTACTACTACTACTACTACTACTGCTACTACTGCTACTACTGCTACTACTGCTACTACTGCTACTACTGCTACTACTGCTACTACTGCTACTACTGCTACTACTGCTACTACTGCTACTACTACTACTACTACTACTTCTGCTACTCCCAGTGACAACAAACGGGAGTGAGATGGAACCTCTAGTAAGGGTTCAACTATGGTTCAGTCCCAGGCACAACAGCGAAAGATCGATGACTACCAGAGTCCTGGTCAGCAATCTTCTGGTAGTCATGGGCAGGATGGAATCGATGTAATTTGCACCACAGCGGGCCGTGCAACGAAGATCGTTGTCAGAGATGCAACAAGCTTAGTCATGAAGCCAAAGATTGTGGAAGCTCACATCCTGCAAACAAGAACTGACAACAGCAGCCACAAGCTCCACAGAATCAGCAGCAACAGCAGGGTAACAAGGGATGCTATTAGGGTGGTGCTGAAGGTCACTTCAAGAGACACTGTCCACAGTTGAACTAGAACCAGAATCAGAACCACAACCAAGGAAACGGGAACAATAATGGAGGAAACAACGGGGGTAATAACGACGGCAATGGTGCCAGGGGTCGAGTATTCGTGATTGGTCAGGGTGATGCTAGGAATGACCCCAACGTATGATGGTTTTGACATCGTTATTGGTATGGATTGGTTATCCCAACACCGAGCAGAGATTCTTTGCAATGAGAAGACTGTCCGTATTCCTCGCTCAGGTGATGAACCTCTCATGATTCGTGGCGACAAGAGGGGTGCTGTGGTGAGCATCATCTCTTTCCTTAAGGCCTAGAAGTGTTTGAGAAAGGGGCACACTGCTATTTTGGCTCTCATTACTTACACCTCGAAGAAAGAGAAGAAGATAGAAGATTTTCCGATTGTACGTGACTATCCTGAGGTATTTCCTGAGGAACTACCTGGTCTTCCGCCTCATCGTCAAGTCGAGTTTCAAATCGAGCTAGCTCCTGGAGCAGCACCTATAGCTCGTGCACCGTATCACTTAGCTCCATCAGAGTTGGAAGAACTCTTTATGCAACTACAAGAGCTTTTGAATTAGGGTTTTATTCGTCCTAGCTCTTCGCCATGGGGGAGCTCCAGTGCTATTCGTGAAGAAGAAAGACGGTACTTTCAGAATGTGCATCGACTACCGTGAACTCAACAAGGTGACGGTGAAGAATCGTTATCCTCTTCCACGCATTGACGACTTGTTCGACCAGCTGGAAGGGTCGAGTTTTTACTCAAAGATTGATCTAAGATCGGGATATCACCAGCTGAGGGTCCGAGAAGAGGACGTCTCCAAAACAACCTTTAGAACTCGTTATGGGCACTACAAGTTTCTGGTCATGTCTTTCGGGCTGACAAACGCACCTGCGGTTTTCATGGACCTTATGAACAGAGTGTGCACGCCCTACCTAGATAAGTTCGTCATAGTTTTCATCGACGACATCCTGATCTATTCTAAGAGTCAGGAGGAACACGAGCGGCATCTACGACTTATTTTGGAACTCCTTCGAGCAGAACAGCTGTACGCCAAGTTCTCGAAATGCGACTTCTGGCTTCGCGAAGTCCATTTCCTAGGCCACGTAGTGAACAAGGATGGGATTCATGTTGATCCATCTAAGGTTGACTCGATTAAGAACTGGCCTGCACCTCGTACACCAACGGAAATTCGCCAATTCTTGGGTTTGGCAGGTTACTACAGGAGGTTCATTAAGGATTTTTCAAAGATTGCACAACCACTCACCTCACTAACTCAGAAAGGCATTGTTTATCGATGGGGAAATGCACAGGAATTGGCATTTCAGCACCTAAAGGATAGACTTTGCAGCGCACCTATTCTTTCATTGCCAGAGGGCACAGACGACTTTGTGGTTTACTGCGACGCATCAATTCAGGGTCTTGGTTGTGTATTGATGCAATGGGATAAAGTCATTGCGTATGCCTCACGTCAACTTAAAGTTCATGAAAGGAACTACACTACGCATGATTTAGAGCTGGGAGCTGTTGTTTTTGCACTTAAGATATGGAGACATTACCTGTACGCTACCAAGTGCGCCATTTACACCGATCACAGGAGTCTCGAGCATATCTTCAAACAGAAGGAGTTGAACATGCGACAATGTCGATGGGTCGAGCTATCGAATGATTACAAATGCTCGATCAGATACCATCCCAGGCAAAGCCAATGTTGTGGCCGATGCCCTCAGTCGAAAGGATACCATACCCAAACGCGTATGAGCTTTACAACTCACTATTCAGTCTAGTCTTCCTGCACAGATACGAGAAGCTCAGGTAGAAGCTTTGAAACCAGAAAACGTCAGGGCTGAAGCCCTACGTGGCTCAAGGCAACGGTTAGAACAAAAGGAAGACGATGCTTACTACGTAACACGACGCATTTGGGTCCCACTTTACGGCAACCTACGAGAGCTTGTGATGGATGAGGCACACAAGTCTCGTTACTCAGTACATCCTTGTTCAGATAAGATGTACCACGATCTCAAAACTACATACTGGTGGCCTAGCATGAAAGTTCACATAGCAACTTACGTTAGCAAGTGCTTGACTTGTGCGAGAGTCAAGACGGAATATCAGAAACCATCAGGCCTACTCCAACAACCAGAGATACCACAATGGAAATGGGAGCAAATTTCCATGGATTTTGTTACGGGCCTGCCTAGATCCCAACGGGGAAATGATACTATTTGGGTGATCGTGGATCGACTCACAAAGTCTGCTCACTTCTTGGCTATCAAGGAAACGGATAAGTTCTCCACTCTAGCAGACGTATACCTTAAGGAAGTTGTCTCGAGGCACGGGGTGCCCACCTCTATTATCTCTGATCGTGATGCACGTTTTACTTCAGAACTTTGGCAAGCGATGCACAAATCCTTTGGCTCACGTTTAGATATGAGCACAGCTTATCACCCTCAGACAGATGGGCAGTCTGAGCGCACTATTCAAACTTTAGAAGACATGCTTCGGGCGTGTGTAATTGACTTTGGCAACGGCTGGGAAAAGCGTCTGCCACTTGTGGAATTTTCGTACAATAACAGCTACCACACCAGCATTAAAGCTGCTCCGTTTGAGGCATTGTACGGGCGTAAATGCCGATCACCTCTTTGTTGGGAAGAGGTGGGGGATAGTCAGATCACTGGCCCAGAACTTGTGGTAGACACAACAGAAAGGATTGCTCAGATACAACAACGAATGGCGGCAGCTCGTGACCGTCAGAAAAGCTACGCAGATAAGGGCAGGAAACCACTCGAGTTCCAGGTTGGGGATCGAGTGCTACTCAATGTTTCACCCTGGAAGGGTGTGGTTCATTTTGGCAAACGAGGCAAACTTAACCCACGATACGTTGGACCATTCGACATCATAGAGAAAATAGGCAAGGTGGCCTACAAACTGAACTTACCAACAGAACTCAGTGCAGTTCACAACGTTTTCCACGTGTCGAATTTGAAGAAGTGTCTGTCAGATGAGACCCTCATAGTTCCTTTAAAGGAGCTCACTATCGACGAGCAGTTACGATTCGTCGAGGAACCAGTTGAAATCACGGACCGGGACGTTAAGGTCCTCAAGCGCACTAGAATTCCTCTCGTCCGAGTTCGTTGGAACTCCCGTCGTGGCCCAGAGTTCACCTGGGAACGCGAAGATCAAGTGAAACAAAAGTATCCCCCACTGTTCGCAAACACTACCACCACTACTGAGGCTGAAGCTACCACGGAATTTCGGGACGAAATTCTAGATCAATGGGGGGAGGATGTGACACCCCAGGAAAACCAAGAAAACCATGCAACTTAACTAGCTTCCTCAGTGAGTACGTAGCAAATTTCGGGACGAAATTTCTTTCAACTTGGGGATAATGTGACAACTTGTATTTCAAACCTATTCTTGTACTTTGATGTAACGTATGTGAACCCTATGTGATTATATGAACTTTGATGATTAATAAAATGTTATGTTATGTGAATTATATGTAACGAATGTATGTGTATAAACAAACCGATCGCACAAGCCCATTCGGGCTACACTCTTTGTATCCGAACAAAGGGCGGCCCAAAGCTGGGTTCGGCCCACTACTTCTTACGTAAACACATAAGCTTAGGGAGTGTTATTTCTCATTTGTTACAAAACAAGAACACACACACACAAAACCCTAGCTCTCTTTCTCTCTTCTCAAACTCGACGGCAACACACCCTCTCTCAATCGAAGATCTTATTGTTCGGATCATCCTCGATAGACTCCCTTAACCGGTTAGTGTAATACTTTGATTTGCATGATTTAATGATATCCCGCCTATGCTTTACAAATGATTTAGTGATATCTTGTGATTGAATATGATGAAAGTTGTTTAGTTTATGTAAATCAACTCACATGTATGGCACCTTAGATCATTATGGAATTGTTAATCATACGATGTTGTTGGTAATCTAGAATCGATTGTATGATAATCGGCTGTTAGACGAGTATAGGTGGATAATGTGTTGAATGGTTATGTTAGTGATCAAGAATATGAATCATGTTAAGTGTTATGATTATTGTTCATGTTATGATTATGTTTAGGGTTCACAGAGATTTGATGCTAAAAACCTTTGTTGATCGATTTTGGTTGGGTTTAGAAACTGTTAGGATTAATTGATTGTATGGAAATTTGGAAACTATTTGAGTGATTGTAACTACTGCACGAATCAAGGGAGTTAGTTAACCGGTCGCACAAGCTCTCTCGGTCGCACAAGATCAGGTCACACAAGACCTGGTCTGATCACACAAGAGCTCAATCGCACAAGTGTCTGGTCGCACAACATAGTCGCACAAGTCATAAAGTGCCACTGATCAAACAGAGTGTACAACACAACATCTGCATGATCGCACAAGACCTTGTGGATCGCACAAGATAGTACCGATCGCACAAGGCTTGGGCCATACACAACTATTTGAACTATTACACTGTTGGGCCTCAAAGCCCAACTCCCAGTCGCACAAGATGTTAGTGGACTTACAGTTCAGTCCAATGCATTCTAACCGCACAAGTTTGGACATTTCGTGTTTAACTGTTTTGCTTGGCATGTATAACGTGTATATTATGATCTATACGTGTTCGCAACCTGTTAGCTTATGTGTAATCATACGTGCACTACTTGAACCTAGACCTGACTTGTATGGGAACCATGTTAGGACGTGGTTGACCTCTAGCAGCTCGATTGACCTTTCGTTTATCTGCCGAGCTAACCTAAGGTGAGTTCACACTTTCTATAAAGCATGGGATTCCCAGGGGTTGGGAATGGGTTAAGGAAGATGGATTCCTCGTCCTTTCTTGGGTAGGACAGTACGGGTTCAGGAATATAATTCCTTGTCCTCATGGACAGTTAACTTTCACTAGACCAAAACTCTATCACGAAGTCCCTCCTTTTTATATCGACTTATTCCCCGGGCCAATGGCGAGCGGGTCATTAGTTAGATAGCGCTATTTAGGTTTGATAAGCCTCACACCATACCGCAGAGGACGGGCGTGAACTAATGGATCTAGGCACGTCAATGATGATAGACATTGACAGTTCAGGGCACATAAACATGACTACAGTCAGCAGTCGATATGGTAACGAGTCTAGTAGTATATACATGGGGTAGCCCCCACGGCCGAAGAGCCAGATAATTAAACACGGGGTAGCCCCCACGGCTGAATAGCCAGAGTAAACGGGATATAAATAGAACACGTTTTTCAACTATGGGGTAACCCCCACGGCAGGATGCCAGTTAAAGGAAACTGTTTTTGGAACAACTTAAAACAAACACCCAACTGTGAACTCGCTCAACATTATTGTTGACTCGTTACTACATGCTTTGCAGGTCTCTAGGTTTAGCAGGAGCTTGCATGGGGAAGAGTCCTTGTGGAGCATGGACATTGAGTGTTCATGATAAACTTAAACATTATTAACTTATGCTTTGTTTTTTAACATTATGCTTCCGCTTGCAACTTAAACTGTTTTGATTTGGACACCAATTATATTGTGTTGGATTTTTAGGCTTACTTATATGCTTGTTCAATATGATTGGTGGCTTGATCCTGGTCAGTCACGCCTCCAAGCGGTGATACTCCGTAGGTGGATTTTGGGGGTGTGACACAGCACTTAAACATTCATCGGATAGTTTTAATTGATCGGACATTGAATCATAGCAGCGATTGAGTTAATACCCTGTATCGTAGCAGCACCTCGCTAATTTCGAAAGTGAATTCGACTTTTGAGCAGTATACTTCGAGTTTTGAACTGAATTTTCGACACCAGAAGACTGCTCGTAGCCCAAGTGTAACAACCCTCAGTAAAACCAACATTCTCAGTATATTTCTAATACCCTATTCTATGTTAAAATATCTTAATATGTCTTTAAATACACTCCGTATGTGAAAACCGAGCCTGAATTATGTTATAACATATAAAATAAATTAAAAAAATAATTAGTAAGTTGAGGCGGGCCGCGTAGGATCCCATCCCAACTTTACGCGGGCGGTATCAAGGTGGATACCTGATTTCGTTTGACTCCTTTAGTTCAAACGGGCCGCGTAAGCTTTAGCTTACCTTAACGCGGGCCGCGTGAGATCTGAATGGTGGCGCAGCCCTGAGCTGACACGTGTCGGCATCGTGGCGGGTCTACTTGGTGAGCCGGACAAGCTACCCTGTTGACCAGGGTTGACGCGGGCCGCGTAGCCTTGAGGCTATCTTTACGCGGGGTGCGTAGAGACCACATTTTAGCACTATATAAGAAGGCAACGGGTTTTCGTTTTCCGTCGCTCATTCCTTTCATTCTAAATCACAATTTCTGTAGTAGGCTTATAATACGCGGGTATTATATCCCCCTAATTAGCAAGGTTCTGCTCCGTTGTAAGTATTATAACCCCGGTTTCATAGTAGATACGCTGCCCGATTGATTTAGGGTTCCGTAACAACTATCGTGGTTCTGGCCGACGTAGTTGTTGGAATGCCGTCTCTGGGAGGGTATCATTAATATTTTCAAAGGGTTATGATACTAACCAATGTACATTTGTATAAATTATAGATTATATCCAGGAAACCCTTACACGAAGTCTAAGATAGCAATGTGAGTTTATCCTCTTTTTGTTAACCTTTTTGGAATATTTACAAAACCTTAATTGTTTTACAATGCGATTAAGCGGTGATTGTGTCTTTGTAGTTCTTCAATTACTGCCGGTATTATGGGTTTTTGTATTCAAAATTTATTACTTGCGAGTAGTAAGTCGGAATGACAGTACGTTACCATTGGACAACGAGTTAGCCAATGTGTAATATGACCCACAAGTCAAGGATTGACAGTACTGAATGAGTAATTGTGTAGAAATAAACAATGTGATCGCTCTCAATACTGTGTTAATTGATAAAATGTTTCTTGATTAAACTGGGATTCACTCACCTGTATTTCCCGGTGACAAAATATTTTTAAAACATGTTTCAGCTAACACAATGTGAAAGCCAACTGGGAAAAAGCCAGCTCGAGAGCACTGACGGCTTGGAAAATAAGTGGCTATAAAAGTTATCTAAGAAACGATGTTTTAAATTAAATAAAATAGGGTTTGTCCCTATAAATGTATTGTAATAAGAAACTTGGGTTTTGCCCATGAGTTGATTAATATCAAATATGGTGGTTTTACTCTGATAAACATTTCCTAACTATGGTCTTGATGTAAATTCCGCTGCAAGATTAAATAGCTGATACCACCACTACTGAGTTCGCGTCCGCCCGTTCCCGGGACATATAAGGGATCGGGGGTTGCGACAGAAGGTGGTATCAGAGCCTAGCCACTGGTCTGAGCCAAAGAAGTGTTCTGCTGACACTTAAAATTCTAAATTTTATGTTAGGAAATAATGGAAATATATGCATAACTGTATTTATTTGTTATGTGTTATTTGACTATTTGTTAGTTTACAGTATCAGTGATCAAGGACCCTCATACATGAATCGTCAGTTGTCTGATTCACCTAGGAGTGAAGGTACCTCTTCACAGCCTGCCCTTTCTGGGTATTCTGCTGATCAGGAAGAAGGAATATTTGCTTTTAGAGCTCAGTCGGAGGATCCATTTCCTAATAAAAAGAGAGGATGGTTCAGTAAGGAAGCCTTTGCTCGTAGGAAAAGAATGCGAAAGTTGCAACAGCAAAGAGCCTTAGCAGTTATTAAGCGAGAGACAGATGCCCATACACAGGATATGCTTAATAGAAGCCTAGCTAATTTCCATATCCTAGCTACAACTGCTGCTGACTCGAGTCTGGAACAACTAGTAGCCCCACAACCACAAAACCCAGAACAACCCATGGAGATAGAAAATCCTGACAACCAAGTGGAGATGCATGACTTTAACCCAGAAGAAATCCCTAGGATTCCTGCACCAAATCCCCTAGACCCAAATTACGATCCCTGGTGGGACGACAATAGGGACTTTGTGCAACGTTACTCAATTCATGAAGACAACCCCATACAGAACATAGAAGCCTACCCAGGTATGGACCCTTTAGATCCCTATTACCAAGATGATTATATTAGGGAGATCTTAGAGGATCCTTACCAATTTCAGAAACTTTCACCCCCATATCAAGAACCAGCACCCCAGATTCCAAACCCAGTCCTAGAACCTGCACCCCCAATGAGTGCAGAAAACGTCCAAGAACTTAGGACTTTCGGGGAGGAAATTTTAGAAAGCAGTGAGAGAATGCGTCAGGTGGGAGAGCGTCTCGTATGGAAATACGATGAGCGCAATATGGATTTTTGGATAAATCCATATCCGTGAATGCGAGAATGGAGGAAATGGTAGTAGTAATAATAATATAATAAAATAAAAATAAAATAAAATATGTGTGTACGGATGCATATTACTATTAGTATGATTCTATTTCTGTTAGTATTGTAATTTTTATTTCAGTACTAGTGTGTAATAGACGCATAGTATATGAAAAGAGTATAGTCGCAATGATCGACGCTTTTGGAAAAAATGAGTGTCATGTGATTAACTATATTAAGATATTATTTGTGATTTTAATATGGGGTAATTGTTTAAAATTCAGATGGCCGACGAAGGAAATCAAGGAAATCTGAATAATGATAACCAGAGTAACATTAACGTGGTTAATGAGAATCCAAGCATCAATAACAATAACAATCAAGTGGATAATAGTGCTATCCAACACATAGTAGCACAGGGAATTATAGATGCAATGCCATTTATTCTTCAAACTGTTAAGGATGCTGATAATAAAAGTAAGCATAGCAGTAAGCGACCAAGTGAACCAGAACACAGCGTGAACAATGGACCTATACTTCAAATGCCTATTCCCAAAAGGAGAAGAACCGTGCCTTACGGTTGTTCATATAAAGAATTCTGGTCTTGTAAACCAATGGAATTCTCAGGCAACGAAGGGGCCATTGCAACCTTACGCTGGATAGAGAAGACTGAGGCAGTCTTAAGGATAAGTAAGTGTGCTGAAGAAGATAAGATACTGTTTGCTTCTAATTTATTTAAGAATTCAGCACTAGAATGGTGGAACACTATCCTCCAATCAAGAGGAAGTGATAGAACTTACACTATGGAATGGGAAGAATTTAAGGACAAGGTAGAAAGGAAATTCTGCCAACCTAATGAAAAGGAACAAATAGCAAACAAATTCTTAAACCTTAGAATGACTGGTGTAGATAGTAAGGGATATACTAAAATATTCTTCGAATATGCTAGAATAGTGCCAACCCTTGCTTCACCAGAACCAGTGTTAATCTCCCGTTATATTTGGGGATTAATTGGAGAGATAAGACACGTAGTCAAGGCAGTTAGACCTCAAACTATAGAAGAAGCTGTAGAACTAGCAAATACCTTGACAGATGAATTAGTCCGTATCCGAGAAGAGGATCAAAGAAGGAACCTAACCCAAAAGCTCACACAAGAATTTCGTTCTGGAAATTTTAATCGTGGGAAAAATATAGGTTCTACCTCTACACCTTATTGTAGGAATTGCAAAAGAAAGGATTCAGGAAGATGCTCTATATACTGTAACTTTTGCAAAATATCGGGACACAAGGAAGAAGACTGCAGGAAGAAAAACAGCAGGATATGCTACAATTGCGGAGAACAAGGTCACATCAAGCCTAATTGCTCAAAATTAGCTCCAGCTACGAACAACAAGAACACTAAAAATGCTAGAGCATTTGTTCTGACTGCAGATGAAGCCAAGATGATTCCACATGTCATAGCTGGTACGTTTTTAGTTAATGATATCTTTGCTAAAGTATTATTTGACTCTGGTGCAAACCAAAGTTTTATTAATACATCATTTTGCAAATTTCTAAATCAGTCATTAACTAAACTACCACAAGAATGCTTAGTAGAGACAGCCAATGGAGAAACCGTTAGGATTTCTGAAATCTTGCAGGGAGCAAGCATAGAAATTTTAAATCAGAAATTTATAGCAAACCTATATCACATGAATCTGGTAGGATTTGATGTTGTTTTAGGAATGGATTGGTTAATAGCCAATAAAGCCAGTATTTTATGTGATCAAAAGTCGATTCAAGTAAATTCACCAAAAGGTAAAGCGATCACAATTAAAGGAGATAAACCTTTTAGGTCTACTAAATTTATCTCTGTGATGAAAACTGCAAGTTCTATAAGAAAAGGTTCTATAATGTATTTGATTTCCATAATCACTAACACTAAAGGAAATGATTTAAAAGATATTCCAGTAGTATCTCAGTTTTCAGATATATTTCCAGAAGACTTGCCAGGGCAACCTCCAGATAGAGAAGTTGAATTCAGAATCCATTTAATACCAGGAACATCACCAATTGCCAAAGCACCTTACCGTTTGGCACCTGCAGAAATGCAAGAATTAAAGAAACAATTAGATGAATTGTTGGAGAAAGGATTCATACAACCAAGTTCGTCGCCATGGGGAGCCCCGATACTATTCGTTAAAAAGAAGGACGGATCAATGCGTATGTGCATTGACTACCGTGAATTAAACAAGGTTACGGTTAAGAATCGGTATCCATTACCGAGAATCGATGATCTGTTTGATCAGTTACAAGGAGCTCGATTTTTCTCTAAAATCGATTTAAGGTCAGGATATCATCAATTAAAGGTACAGGAAGAGGACATTCCTAAGACCGCATTTAGAACAAGGTATGGTCATTATGAATTTACTGTCATGCCATTTGGTTTAACCAATGCCCCAGCTGCATTTATGGACATGATGAACCGAATATGTAAGCCATATTTGGATAAATTCATAATTGTCTTCATAGATGATATTCTAATTTACTCTAAGAGTAAAGAGGATCATAAAAAGCATTTGCATGTACTTTTAAGTTTGTTAAGAAAGGAAAAGCTTTATGCTAAGTTTTCTAAGTGCGAATTTTGGTTAGAACAGGTACAATTCCTAGGACACCTAGGTAATCATGAATGAATTCATGTGGATCCAACAAAGATCGAGGCGATTACTAGATGGAAAACCCCTGAATCACCAACCGAGGTTAGAAGTTTCGTAGGATTGGCCGGTTATTATAGAAGATTTATTCAAGATTTTTCTAGAATAGCCATTCCCTTAACTAAGTTAACCTGTAAATCTGTTAAGTTTGAATGGGGAGTAAAACAAGAAGAAGCATTTAGAATCCTTAAGCAAAGATTAACCCATACCCCCATATTAGCATTACCAGAAGGAGCTGAAGACTTCGTAGTCTATTATGATGCTTCTAAACTAGGTTATGGATGTGTGTTGATGCAACGCCAAAAGGTTATAGCTTATGCATCTAGACAACTTAAGAATCATGAAGAGAATTATTCAACTCATGATCTAGAATTAGGAGCTATAATTTTTGCTCTTAAGATTTGGAGGCATTACCTTTATGGTAGTAAGTTTACCATATTCATTGATCATAAGAGTTTAAGGTATATCTTCAAGCAAAAGGATTTGAATATGAGACAAAGACGCTGGATGGAGATGCTTAGTGACTATGATTGTGATATCCAGTATCATGAAGGAAAAGCAAATGTAGTAGCAGATGCTTTAAGTAGAAAATATCATGAAAAGCCAAAAAGGGTACGTTCTCTTAAATTAAGTCTGCAAATAGATTTAAATGATCAAATAAGAGAAGCACAAGAATCAGTAATCAAGGATGATTCTGAAAAATTAAAAGGTATGCTAAAAGAATTGGAACAAGGAATAGATGGAATTTGGAGATTCCATAAAAAGAGAATGTGGATACCTAAATTAGGGAACCTACGTTATCGTATTTTAGAAGAAGCCCATAAATCTAAGTATACGATGCACCCAGGAAGTGATAAAATGTACCAGGATTTAAGGAAAAATTTCTGGTGGATAGGAATGAAAAAGGACATAGCAACCTATGTTTCTAAATGTTTAACTTGTTCACAAGTTAAGGCTGAACACCAGAAACCCTCAGGTTTGTTACAGCAATTAGAAATGCCGGTGTGGAAATGGGAATTTATAACAATGGATTTTGTTACTAAATTACCTAAAACTAAGAAAGGAAATGATACAATCTAGGTGATTGTAGACAGACTAACCAAGTCAGCTCATTTCCTACCAATGAAGGAAACAATTAGTATGGAACAATTATCTAAATTATATGTAAATGAAATTGTTTCTTTACATGGCATCCCTTTATCAATTGTTTCTGATAGAGATAGTCGATTTACCTCTCATTTTTGGTCAAGTTTCCAAAAGGCAATGGGAACCAAGTTAAAATTAAGTACAGCTTATCATCCTCAAACGGATGGACAAAGCGAAAGGACAATTCAGACAATGGAGGATATGCTTAGAGCTTGTGTAATCGATTTCGGAGGTAATTGGGATGATCACTTACCTTTAATAGAATTTTCTTATAATAATAGTTATCACACAAGTATCAATGCTGCACCATTCGAAGCTCTTTATGGAGGAAAGTGTCGAACCCCAGTCTGTTGGGCAGAAATTGGGGAAAAGCAACTATCTGTACCTGAGATAGTGCAAGAAACAACTGATAAGATTATTCAAGTCAAGGAACGACTGAAAGCAACACGTGATCGACAAAAGAGCTATGCTGATAATCGACGCAAACCATTGGAGTTTAAAGTAGGAGATAAAGTATTGTTAAAAGTCTCTCCTTGGAAAGGAGTAGTAAGATTCATCAAACGGGGAAAGCTAAGTCCCAGGTATATTAGGTATATTGGACCTTTTGAGATTATTAGAAGAATAGGACCTGTAGCCTATCAGCTACAACTGCCAGAGGAAATGGCAGGAATACATGATGTGTTTCATGTATCTAATCTCAAAAAGTGTTTAGCTGATGAATCCCTAATAATACCTCTTAAAGATATAGAAGTAAATGAACAACTCAAGTTTGTAGAAAGACCTCTACAAATTGAAGACAGGAAAGTCAAGAATCTCAAGCATAAAAGATTAGTTCTGGTCAAAGTAAAGTGGGACTCCAAAAGAGGACCTGAGTACACATGGGAGCTTGAATCAGAAATGCAAAGGAAATATCCACACTTATTCCAGTAGACCTCGAGGACGAGCTCTAAAATAAGGTGGGGAGGATGTAACAACCCTCAGTAAAACCAACATTCTCAGTATATTTCTGATACCCTATTCTATGTTAAAATATCTTAATATGTCTTTAAATACACTCCGTATGTGAAAACCGAGCCCGAATTATGTTATAACATATAAAATAAATTAAAAACAATAATTATTAAGTTGAGGCGGGCCGCGTAGGATCCCATCCCAACTTTACGGGGGCGGTATGAAGGTGGATACCTGATTTCGTTTGACTCCTTTAGTTCAAACGGGCCGCGTAAGCTTTAGCTTACCTTAACGCGGGCCGCGTGAGATCTGAATGGTGGCGCAGCTCTGAGCTGACACGTGTCGGCATTGTGGCGGGTCTACTTGGTGAGCCGGACAAGCTACCCTGTTGACCAGGGTTGACGCGGGCCGCGTAGCCTTTAGGCTACCTTTACGCGGGGCGCGTAGAGACCACATTTTAGCACAATATAAGAAGGCAACGGGTTTTCGTTTTCCGTCGCTCATTCCTTTCATTCTAAATCACAATTTCTGTAGTAGACTTATAATACGCGGGTATTATATCCCCCTAATTAGCAAGGTTCTGCTCCGTTGTAAGTATTATAACCCCGGTTTCATAGTAGATACGCTGCCCGATTGATTTAGGGTTCCGTAACAACTGTCGTGGTTCTGGCCGACGTAGTTTTGGAATGCCGTCTCGGGCAGGGTATCATTAATATTTTCAAAGGGTTATGATACTAACCAATGTACATTTGTATAAATTATAGATTATATCCAGGAAACCCTTACACGAAGTCTAAGATAGCAATGTGAGTTTATCCTCTTTTTGTTAACCTTTTTGGAATAGTTATAAAACCTTAATTGTTTTACAATGCGATTAAGCGGTGATTGAGTCTTTGTAGTTCTTCAATTACTGCCGGTATTATGGGGTTTTGTATACAAAATTTATTACTTGCGAGTAGTAAGTCGGAATGACAGTACGTTACCATTGGACAACGAGTTAGCCAATGTGTAATATGACCCACAAGTCAAGGATTGACTGTACTGAATGAGTAATTGTGTAGAAATAAACAATGTGATCGCTCTCAATACTGTGTAAATTGATAAAATGTTTCTTGATTAAACTGGGATTCACTCACCAGTATTTCCCGCTGACAAAATATTTTTAAAACATGTTTCAGGTAACACAATGTGAAAGCCAACTGGGAAAAAGCCAGCTCGAGAGCACTGACGGCTTGGAAAATAAGTGGCTATAAAAGTTATCTAAGAAACGATGTTTTAAATTAAATAAAATAGGGTTTGTCCCTATAAATGTATTGTAATAAGAAACTTGGGTTTTGCCCATGAGTTGATTAATATCAAATATGGTGGTTTTACTCTGATAAACATTTCCTAACTACGGTCCTAATGTAAATTCCGCTGCAAGATTAAAAAGCTGATACCACCACTACTGAGTTAGCGTCCGCCCGTTCCCGGGACAGATAAGGGATCGGGGGTTGCGACACCAAGCTATTTATAGCTGAAATTTGAGGTTCACGCGGCTCGCGTGAACCTTAACTCGAACCTTACACGGCCCGCGAGGGCACCTATATCGTAGATTAGGGCATCCCTGTCACGCGTAGGTATGCCACGTGTGTGACACGTGGATCTGGACGCTTATCCGGTCAAACGTAGGGTTGATGCGGCCCGCGTAAAGGTTGCTTATCCTTTACGCGGCCCGCCTGAAGACCATTCTTCTAGATTTCTTGGTTTTTCATGCACAGTAGGGTTTCAGGGGTCCGGTTTTTTACTTACGGGTTAGTTAGGGACATTTTTGAGAGTCCTTACACTAATGTTGGTAAAAGAGTGCTTTGTCTTCCTTTTGTATTTTCAGGATTAAATGAGAGAAAATGAACAAAAGAAGCAAATATGCAGCAAAATCTAACATAATTACAAGAAAAGGAATAAACGTGGCATGCCAAACCCTTCGACAACATCTTCCCAAGAAAAAACTAAAGAACAGAAGGCGTGGTCAGGTGTCTGCAGAAAGGACAAAGCTATAGAAACTTCTATTTCCCGACACGGGGGCGTGCCTAGCTTAACACGGCCATGGTCACCGCTAAGATTCGAAGAATCCAAGCAAATCTTGATAGTACAGATACGCTTCTGCACACGGGGCCGTGCCCAGCGGACACGGGGGCGTGTGGAGCTAATGTAGACAAATTGCAATTAATGAAGAAAGAGAAAGTGGTTGGACACGGGGCCGTGTCCGGGATTCTGTGTAGGCTATAAATAGAGGTGCTTGGTTCACTTCAAAGGCATCCTTTGGCAAACCACCTCTCTCCCACTTCACCCACACTCCACCACCATCACAACCCATATCCACCACCATCATCCATCATCCATCATAGAGTATGTGTGTATAGTCTCGGGATCCAAGATTGATAGTAAGAGTTCTTGACAATCAAAGGCCATGTTTACCTAAGTCTCTTACATCACTTGGTGAAGACAAGCATTTAGTGTAATACTTTTGATTTTTAATCTTTTTGCACTTTTTATTTGGTTTTGTATTAATGACTTTAATAACTAGTTTCTTATGTTGAAGGTGAAACTTCCTTATCATTTTTCCGTGGTGTCTTTGCGTTATTTTACTGTCTATATAAAATAAAAGATTTACACCATTCATATCTCTAAGGTCTATAAAGAGATATGTTGGCTACCTGGTCGGGGGTTAAGGGAATGGTTTGGTAAGGTTCTTGCCTTGTTCAGTGTATAGATCCTACAAGGACCTGGGTCAAGCTTACTAGGACCTCATTCAATACCCACTTATATTGGATGGCGGGGGTACGAATAGCTTGATCCCCTCATATGTAAACTACTATTAATACATTAACCCGGCTACTTGGGATTGTATCCCTGCTGACTCAAACCACTTAGCCGAGGGTAACTTCACCTTCAAAAAAGATTTCGCATTAGTAAGTTAATTAATTATCTTTCAATATTCCGACCCTTTAGGATTGTATCATTGCTGACTCAAACTACTGGGTTGAGGGTAACGTCACCTTCAAAAGAGGGGCCTACTACTCTAACTAAGATAATCTCTTAAAAAGTGCAAAAGTGCGGAAATCATCAAATGTTACACTAAAGGCGAGTCGGATCCAAGTGATTCATCTTGTCTATCTATTTTTATTTTATTTTTCAGCATTTTTAGTTTTTATTTTCATGTTTAAAACTTTTTCTAAACTTTTGATTTGATTAGACGTTGAGGATAAACCAGTACTAAATGCTCTTGTGTCCTTATCTTACCAACGCTAAACTACGCTCACGATTTGTGCACTTGCCCATATGTGTGTTTAGTGTTAGTAAAATATCGTGTTTCATAAATTTAAAACTTGACTAAAGTGTTAAAAAAAGGGCTTAAAATATAACCAAAATTATATAACACACCGCACAATCAAGTTTTTGACGCCGTTGCCGGGGACACAATGATTTTAAGAAAGTTAGGAATCAACGGCCTAATCGTTTTTCTTATTTTTCTGTTTTTTTAGGATTTTTCTTACATTTTCAGCTTCTGTAGAGCTCAGCACGGGGCCGTGCCTGCTGAACACGCCCCCGTGCCCAATCTTTGTTACTGGCAATCCTATTTTAAGTCAGACAGTAGCTGAACACGGGGCCGTGCCCACTAAACACGCCCCGTGTCCAAGCTTCAGATACTGAAAACAGAGCCGTAAGATCCCAACGACTGGTAATTTCTGGCGCAATCGTAAGTGATACTGATAATTTTTACTTGTGCTCCTCTTATGATACATGGTGTCAAATATGTGGCGGAACTCATGAAGATTTAAAATGTTATTTTTTAAATTACAATCCCCACTATATAGACCCATTGTTTTCCTGTAGCCTTAAGATGGGCGAAAGTAAAAACAATCTCTATCTCTCCCTCGAATGCTCTCAATCATCCCTTCGAGATGAAATGATTCTTGAAGAATGATTTCAAATGGAAGAACTAATTCTCCGATGGATAAAAGAACTTGAGATGGATATAACTAATTCATCTCAAGACGATGATCAAGGAGAATTAGTGGGATTGCATTCGAATTATAACAACATCGTTGCTCCCGAAATCACCTCTAACTCTTGCGAGGACTTGAGCGATAGTCGTCCTTGTGTCGATTGTGCCATTAAGGACTCCCCATCGGTTTCCGCCGATGCATACATAGACCTGAGCGATTCGGCATATACCTTCTTTAACGAGTGCCCGGATAAGGGAAATAAAGGTTGGTTTTGCCCACCGGTATTTAGCTTAGGAATCACCCTTTTCGATAACCTCTTGCGTTCTTGTCTAAAACTAGGGCAACTTAGGTATCTCAGGCACTTCAGTGTTGTTCCGTCTAGTAAAGAACCACCCGATCCGGATAAATTCCTTGAAAATAGATGAAACTTCATAAACACTTCTAGCCACGGGGCCGTGTCCAGGTCAGCACGCCCCCGTGTCCACCCAAAGATTCCCGTCTGACTTTTGGTCAGAATACGGACTAAAAGTGTCAGAGTTTTGTTTGCACACGGGGCCGTGTCCAGCCGACACGGGGCCGTGTCCACCGTGCTGTCGTTTTCTATAAATGCAACAAGATTCCTACACTCTTGGACCCAATCCAAAGACAAAGATCTGGTGGGATCTTCACATATACCATACTAGGTATATTCTAAAGAAGGTTCTCAACAACTATATTGTCTTTTCTACTTTTGTCATTTGCCTTCTTCTTCATTTTCTCCTCAAAACCTCCATTAAAGTTTGAAATCTCTATGTTTTCAAGCTTTATTGTAATATTTGGTTGGCTTTTATTCAAGGAATCTTGTTAAAAATAAGTTTTACAACACTGTTTTAAGTTATTTCTGCTTAAAAATGCTTCAAAAGTTAGAAAAATAATTTAAATCTCCAAGATTCCTTGTTTCAAAAATCTGCAGAGAGGTGAACACAGGGCCGTGCTCAGTAAGCACGGGGCCGTGTCCGAGGTACTGTTTCATATAAATTGAACTTTTCGACTTGTTTTTCGTAGAATGTCAAGCTAGAATAGTGGAACCTCTTCAGCACATTCAAGAAACAGTCGTAGGGAACGAAGGCCTTCCATCGGAGCAACTCTTGTGCGCTATGTGATGACACTGCGGGAAACTCTCGATGAAATGACATCCGTAGAAGAAGTCCTAATCGACCGTATTAATTATCTCACGGTGGGGATAGAAAACAGTTTTCAAGAAATCAACATCTTGCACAAGAGGTTGAACATTCTTGTAACACCTTCCATGGAACCAATCCTTCCTCAAGAGGATTGGAACCTAGCGCTTGGAGTCGTTAACCCCACCGGGTGGGATGACATCCCCGCGGAACCTCCTCTTGAAAATCTACAAGAAGTTCCGGTGGAAGGCACACCCCCTCAAAACGAGGATGCCAAGGAGCCGCCTTTCTTCTCACTCGGGAGATAGAGGAATGGCTCAACGATGTATGAGGGGCCATTCCCGGAGAAGAAGTTCCTCAAGCCGCATTCAACCGAGAGTTATCTTTCTCGGAAATTTTGCTCTTAAAATAAACTATAGGCTAGGACTTCTTTGTGGTTTTAGATTTCTTGCGTTTCCTGACCTACTTATCTAATATTTAGTTTATGCTTTTATTTTCTAGGATCTTATGTAATTCACTCTTTAATAATATGATGGTTTTTAATTATTAAATGGTGTTTAGATGATGTTGTATTAGGTAAAACACACTCGGGATAATGGAGGTTACTAAGGGAAACTTGAACCCACACCCCATGAACAAAAACAGAGCCTCCCGATAATTTTTCTTCATTACAGCAAGTTCAGCACGGGGCCGTGCTCAGCTAACACGCCCCGTGCCCGATGATCTGCAGAAAATGCCTAGTTCAGGTAAGTAGACATGGGGCCGTGTTCACTGAACACGCCCCCGTGCCCAGCCTTCTGCAAACTATGATACTGCCAATCTGAACACGGGGCAGTGCCCGGATCAACACGGGCCCGTGTCCAGACGCCCAGTAACATAAAATTTTGCTTTTAACACATTTTTACACATTCAATCAACCTAAAAACTTATTTTTGGGACACATTGAGGACAATGTGTAATTTAAGTGTGGGGGGGATGCTAAAACCTTGAATTTTGCAAGTCCTAATAACAAGCCTTACACAAAACTCTATTGGAACCGCTAATCACCCCAATTTTTTTTCAAAAAAACTTTTCATTTTTTTTACTTGTCTTGGTTTAATTTGGGAATAACAAGTTCTAAAAAGGTTATATTTTTACAAATTTACAACCGATAGCGCCGTGATAAAAAGAACTAACATAAGAAAATTATGAAACAACATGACAAATCTAGTTAAAATTTGATTATATATACTTGATCACATTATAAACCCATTCCCACAAAAAGTGAGTTTTGAGCCTTTATTGAGCATACAAATACACATCTTTAGATTAAATGCTCACTTTTCGTTTCTTGTGTGAATAGCCGCTTGGTTTCTTATGACTCTATAACTTGCCATGACGATACATTCCCGGTCCTTACCAACTTAAACCCAAGTAAGTAAATGATGGAGGCATTAGGACTAACCTTTTTTCTTTTCAACACCATTATTTTTCATTTTTTTTACCACCTACCCAAAATCCCCCTAGTTAACCCCTTTGAGCCTAAACCTTTTCGTTTCTAAACCCACAAAACAAACACCCTTTACCCACCAAAACCTTTTTATTTTTAACCCTTTATTTTAGTAAAAAGCTCGGTCTTCATGTGACATTCCTTATAAAAAAATAAATAAATAAAGTCTAGCAATAAACAAACAAGTTCCTCAAAGAAACTTTGTTTGAAAATGCTTCGTTTGAATAAAAGTCACAAAAACAAAAAGTTTTACGACGACCGACGCTTTTTATGCTTTTGGTCCTTTTTACTAACCACTAACCCAAAACCACCTACCTTAACCCAAGCCTAACCCTTCCCCAAGTCCTCTTGATATTTACAAAGGTATATAGTTAAAAAGGAGGAGGATTGATTGCTTGGCAAGCATATGGTAGAAGTAAGTTCCATGCCGGTCTCGAGTGTTTCACAAAAATACATCTTCGGCCGAGTGTTGAGTGATCTCCCGTGAGGTATATGAACTTGTATGTAAATGGAATTTTAAAGAGGCATGTTATGCCCAAATAAGTAATTTCTCTTATGAAACGTTTAAAATAAATCATAACGAATAAGATTGTAAATAACATAAAAATAAAGCCTGATAAAGATCTTGGATTCCCGACACTCAAGACAAGCCCAAAACTTCTCTTCTACCCATTCCATTTGAGAGTGTAAGCCACATTATAAAGAGTTTTGCTTGAGGACAAGCAAAGATTCAAGTGTGGGGGTATTTGATGTGTGTAAAATGCGACATATAAATTACATCAAATGAGGCATAAAACTAACCATTTTTAGTACTAATGTTGGAAAAAGTGTGCTTTTATCTTCCTTTTGTATTTTCAGGATTAAATGAGAGTAAATGAACAAAAGAAGCAAATATGCAGCAAAATCTAACATAATTACAAGAAAAGGAATAAACGTGGCATGCCCGACCCCTCTACAGCATATTCCCAAGCAAAAACTAAAGAAAAGAAGGCTGACCACGGCCTCGTGCCCAGCGGACACGGGGGTGTGGTCAGGTGTCTGCAGAAAGGATAAAGCTATATAAGCTTCAATTTCCCGACACGGGGGCGTGTCCTGCTCAACACGGCTGTGGTCAACGCTAAGATTCGCAGAATCCAAGCAAATCTTGATAGTACAGATACGATTCTACACACGGGGCCGTGCCCAGCGGACACGGGGGCGAGTGGAGCTAATGCAGACAAATTGTAATTAATGAAGAAAGATAAAGTGGATGGACACGGGGCCGTGCCCAATGGACACAGGGCCGTGTCCGGGATTCTGTGTAGGCTATAAATAGAGGTGCTTGGTTCACTTCAAAGGCATCCCTTGGCAAACCACCTCAGTCCCACTTCACCCACACTCCACCACCATCACAACCCACATCCACCACCATCATCCATCATCCATCATAGAGTGTGTGTATAGTCTCGGGATCCAAGATTGATAGTAAGAGTTCTTGACAATCAAAGGCCTTGTTTACCTAAGTCTCTTACACCACTTGGTGAAGACAAGCATTTATTGTAATACTTTTGATTTTTAATCTTTTTGCACTTTTTATTTGGTTTTGTATTAATGACTTTAATAACTAGTTTCTTAAGTTGAAGGTGAAACTTCCTTATCATTTGTCCGTGGTGTCTTGGCGTTATTTTACTGTCTATATAAAATAAAAGATTTACACCATTCATATCTCTACGGTCTATACAAAGATATGTTGGCTACCTGGTCGGGGGTTAAGGGAATGGTTTGGTAAGGTTCTTGCCTTGTTCAGTGTATAGATCCTGCAAGGACCTGGGTCAAGCTTACTAGGACCTCCTTCAATACCCACTGGTATTGGATGGCGGGGGTGCGAATAGCTTGATCCCCTCATATATAAACTACTATTAATACATTAACCCGGCTACTTGGGATTGTATCCCTGCTGACTCAAACCACTTAGCCGAGGGTAACGTCACCTTCAAAAGAGGGGCCTACCACATTTCGCATTAATAATTTAATTAATTATCTTTCAATATTCTGACCCTTTAGGATTGTATCCTTGCTGACTTAAACTACTGGGTTGAGGGTAACGTCACCTTTAAAAGAGGGGCCTACTACTATAACTAAGATAATCTCTTAAAAAGTGCAAAAGTGCGGAAATCATCAAAGGTTACACTAAAGGCGAGTCGGATCCAAGTGATTCATCTTGTCTATCTATTTTTATTTTTATTTTATTTTTCAGCATTTTTAGTTTTTATTTTCATGTTTAAAACTTTTTCTAAACTTTTGATTTTATTAGACGTTGAGGATAAACAGGTACTAAAAGCTCTTGTGTCCTTGGACGACCTCGGTATCTTACCAATGCTATACTATGCTCACGATGGGTGCATTTGCCCATATGTGTGTTTAGTGTTAGTAAAATATCGTGTTTTATAAATTTAAAACTTGACTAAAGTGTTAAAAAATGGCTTAAAATATAACCAAAATTATATAACACACCGCACACATCAAGTTTTTGGCGCCATTGCCGGGGCCACAAGGATTTTAAGAAAGTTAGGAATCAACGGCCTAATTGTTTTTCTTATTTTTCTGTTTTTATTTTAGGATTTTTCTTAAATTTTCATCTTCTGCAGAGCTCAGCACGGGGCCGTGCCCGCTGAACACGCCCCCGTGCCCAATCTTTGTTACTAGGAATCCTGTTTTAAGTCAGACAGTAGCTGAACACGGGGCCATGCCCACTAAACACGCCCCATACCCAAGCTTCAGATACTGAAAATAGAGACGTAAGATCCCGACGGCTGGTAATTTCTGGCGCAATCATGAGTGATACTGATAATTTTTACTTTCGCTCCTCTTATGGTACGTGGTGTCAAATATGTGGTGGAACTCATGAAGATTTAAAATGTTATTTTTTAAATTACAATCCCCACTATATAGACCCATTGTTTTCCTGTTTCCTTAAGATGGGCGAAAGTAAAAACAATCCCTATCTCTCCCTCGAATGCTCTCAATCATCCCTTCGAGATGAAATGATTCTTGAAGAATGATTTCAAATGGAAGAACTAATTCTCCGATGGATAAAAGAACTTGAGATGGATATAACTAATTCATCTCAAGACGACGATCAAGGAGAATTAGTGGGATTGCATTCGAATTTCAAATGCCGTCCCTGTGTCGATTGTGCCGTGAAGGACTCCCCATCGGTTTCCGCCGATGCATACATAGACCTGAGCGATTCGGCATATACCTTCTTTAATGAGAGCCCGAATAAGGGAAATAAAGGTTCATTTTACCCAACGGTATTTAGCTTAGGAATCACCCTTTCCGATAACCTCTTGCGTTCTTGTCTAAAACTAGGGCAACTTAGGTATCTCAGGCACTTCGGTGTTGTTCCGTCTAGTAAAGAACCACCCGATCCGGATAAACTCCTTGAAAATAGACAAAACTTCATAAACACTTCTAGCCATGGGGCCGTGTCCAGGTCAGCACGCCCCCATGTCCACCCAAAGATTCCCGTCTGAATTTTGGTCAGAATACGGACAAAAAGATTCCCGTCGATGTAATTTTTATTCGTGACAGGCGGCTGCTTGGCACATGATCATCTATCCTGAAAAGTTAAAATTTTACCCCTAGTTTACATTATAGTTTTTCCATCGTTTTAGTTTTTCTATTGGTTAACTCGATATAATTTCTTTTGAGATTGTTTTATGAGTAGTATGTACTAGAAAACAAAATACAGACGTACATGTTATAAGAAATAAATATTCGGCTTAGTGCCCTGCAACGCGGGTGGGGCCAAAACTTGTTCAAGACAAATAATGTATTAAATTTCATTTTCCAAAACTTAACATAACTCATGTAGTCAAAGTCGAACAAGGCTACAAAAACTCTTAACAGAAAGTGAACTCATGCAAGAAGGGATTACAAAATACAAACTCACTAAATATAACAGAACTCGCTTGGTCAAATTTAAAGTTGAATTGATGCAACAAAAAAACTTAACATAAAGCTAACTCATGTGAGGAAGGATTGCAAATTACAAATTACAGGGTTGATCAGCACGAGCCGGATGCAAAACCAAATCATTGAGCAAGAGAAGACTGTTTGACTGGTATAGAGAAAGAACTTTGTAATGGGGTTTGAATTTTTATTGAGGAAAAACTGACACTAGGGTTACATATGGAGGGGTGTATATAGAACCCCATATCACACATTTAGCCCCTATACTATGACTTATTGCTCTCTTTCCGACACTCCCCCTCAAGTTGAGTGGTGGGATCACCAATACTTAACTTGCTCAAGCAGCTACTTGTAACAACCCGCATCTTTGGTTGTTCCTTATGACCATTATTGTCTCTCGTTAGCAACTTGTACTCTGAGATTTGATTAACGCTATGGGTTAAACTATATTTTCAACGCATTTTAAACGCATATTACAACGCTTATTATATCGCTTACTACTTAAACGCATTTTATCGCAACTTACTCGCTCATTTAAATGCTTGTTATCACAACGCTCATCGCAACTCAACGCAAACTCGAAATGCGGATTTTGTGTAAATTATGTGTTTACTTGGTTACTTGATTATTTGTATGTGCTTGTTATGTGGATTGTTACTCGCAAACGCTATCACAACGCAAACTCAACGCTACTCGCACAACTCGATGTTCGCAATAAAACGCAACGCAACACTTAACAAACGAGCTAAAGTCGGAAAACTAACAAATGCAAACCAGGCCGTCCGAATGGCTATACGCCCGGATGAACATCCACCCGGATGACCATCCGTTCGGATGGAGCCATCTGAACACACCGCCACTCGCACCGCCTTACACTCGCACCCTCACCTATAAATAGTGGACTTGTGTCCCATTTTAACATTTTCGACTCCCGTTCGCTCCCAAGCTCCCAGACGCAATTCAAGACTATTTTGTATGCTTTTTCTCTCAAATCTTCTTCAATCTTCATCTCTATTCACTTCTACTCCATCTTCTTCATCAAAATCACACACACACTTTAACTCTTTCTCGAAATCACTATTTTAGATATCTCGAAGGTGGTTTCCACTCAGTTTGCTTAGGTAAAATGTTGTGGAGCACCATTCAATCGAGATTGGTTCTAGATCTAAAGGACTTCCCACTTTTCAACTTAATTATGAAGGATTTCAACACTTTTCGACTTATTTCTAAAACCATCTGTAGTTCTTACGAAATATTGATGGAATTTGGACTCAATCGGACTCTTGACTCATCCCATAGTAAATGACCGACTGAAAACTGATTTCCACCAAAGAGATGGACCTATTAACGGGTCAAACATGAATCCTTATCAAGAACTGCACATTTGCCCGAATGGGCAGGGCCCATCCGACCGAATGAACTAGATTTGGTACATTCCGTTGTTTGACACGTCGTCACACCATCTCCGTTAACGCAAAACTTCTACTTAGAATTTTTTACAAAACTTCAACTTCAGATCACTCGTTCGAATGGCAATCCGTTCGGATGACCATCCGACCGTAAGACCTGACGCTGACAATTTCCATTGTTTAAACGCTTTTAAGCTAAACTTCACATTTTAACAGTTCACAAACAACCACAGTTTATTCGAATGGCCATTCGTCTGAATGGCCATCCGTTCGGATGACCATCCGTCCGGATGGGACTCACCCGTTCTGATAGACTGTTGAGCACTTCTTATCCTACTCGACACTCTGTTTACAACCGTTCAGCCCTGAGGAAGACTTATGCTTCTGTTCCCGTACGCAGGCTAACCCGACGCGCTCCCTTCAATCCAATCGACAGTGTTTACTGATTAAGCACTCACTGTGAGTATACTCGAACCCTTTTTTGCTTAACGCACTTTTGGGTGTTACATACATTCTCTATCAAAACAAAACGCACACAATACTTAAACGCTTTACAAACGCTACCACTCTCGCATGTTATACGTGATTCGATGAATGGTTGTATATTATGTTTACATACTGATTACTGCTTGCCACCCTTAGCAACGATAGTATTATAGTTTGGACTCAGCACCTGTTTATTCAGGGGTTGTTAAGGTTATTACTTCACGTGTTCATAGTGGTGGATATGTGTCGCGCATTCTACAACTCGCAGTCATTTTGGTATTGCTTGTATCATTGTTGATAGCTTACTTGATTCACTTCTCTACGTGTTGCATGCTAGTTATGCGTAAACGCTTTCATACTATTATACTTATGCAAACTTGTGTACTCACCTTTATTTATTGAGTTTTATTTTAACGTATGTGACATGTTGATTGGATGTTATGCTGCAAACAAGTTAGGAAGTCTAGAAACCACCAAAATAAATCTGAGTTGTCGGAATGGAACTTGTTTTTGAGACTGAATATTTGTAATGACTGTTATGCTTCAACCTTAAAAATATTGTCATCAATAGTTGTTATGGATTCTCATGAACAATCTATTTCGCTCAGTGCCACGCCCCGATGATTCCGCCATCGGTTAGGGTGTGACAGATTGGTATTAGAGCCATAACTATAGGGAATTAGGTCTACTTAGGAAAATCGACCTAGTCTATAGTCTAAGTACCATATCAGACCCTTTATGTGAATCTATATCTCTTATGCAAACTAGGGACACTTGTACGAATTGGGACAATTCGCATAAAGTGAGTTACTTCGGACGAGTGAAACACCTCGTATGAAGTAGGCCACCTTCCACTTCGTATGAAGTATGCCAGCTCATTCTAAAACGCTTACATGCCTTTCCTAAGGCTGAAAACTTATTTACCTTTCCTAAGGCTAACACAACATACACGTTTGAAACTACTCGCGTAATACCACTGAGTGACTGTGCTGAGATTAGGTGTGAAAACCAAGAACTCTCGATAAGGTTACTCACCCCGCGTATTACTCTAAGCACAAGAATCTTTCGTTGAGCTAGGAGTGAAATCCATATCTCAATGGAAATATCCATCTCTCTATCTAGTGGAACTCCCGAATTTGTTCGGTGAGAGCCACCATAGTTGTAGCGAAGTTGTTAAGTTAGGGGTGAAACCCGCATCTTAATCACCCATTCCACTCCCTAAACTGATTTTTTAAAGATCTCACCAAAGTCTTGACTGTTCCAATGACTCGAGTCACGTAGTAACTGGAAGGATGAATGTCGTTCACCGTATCACGGTGAGAGAGCATAGTCTATTAGGCCAAAGCGTGTGCTCGAACTTGTCGGGAATAGTCGAATCACTTTGGGTAGTGATGTCTAACACCCAGGACACTCTATTTTAAAGCCTGCAATCGCTGATTTTACGTGTTATCGATTTTATGTGTTTATATGTTTCGATTTTGGAGATTTTACGTTTTCCACTCTCCCCGCTATACAAAACGCGCACAACTCGCACAGCCCCCACAATCTAAAATGTTAACTAATCGCAAACAAATTAAGGAGATCTATACGCTACACTCCTCGCTTACGCTACTCCCATACGCTACTTGTGTTGGCCCAAGCAATCAAACCTAGAAGAACAGATGATACAGAAAGCCAAAACTGGTTCTCAACAGTTGATCCATCATAACAGTGTTTGTATACTATTCCCTCCAATGGCAGTGCTTCTAACTACTGATGATTTTAATTTCTGATCTACTCAACAACTGTTCTATAAAGACTGCTGGCTATAAAGTCCGATGAAGTTCTATCTACTGCTGATTACCAAAGCTCTGCTGAAGACTAAATGCTGCTGATTCAAAGTCTGATCAACTGATGAAGAAAGCACTGTTCTGTGTCATCAGTGCTTAAGCATCAACAGAGGATAGATAGCATCAGTGTTTAGTTATCAGTGTTATCATTGTATCAGTGTTTTGTATTCATCAGTGTTTAGAGTTTGTTAGTCTGTTACATGTCAATGTCTAGGTGACGTCAGCCAAGATGCTCAGTGGTTAGATCTGTACTATAATAGAACAGTACCTGTACTGTTCTATTAGCTCTTTTGCAACCATCATCTTGTACGAATAAACTTGTGAGCTCAGGCTGAGGGGGAGTTAGTACACATGCATGCATAGTTGAATATTTGTGATTCATACAATCTTTTGACTAAGGAAATCGTGTATGATGAAAACTATCTCCCTTTGATTGTGTTGCAAAGTTTACTTTCATTTTCGCTATGATCCATCTCTGGTTTACTTTCATTTCTGTTAAACATACACAATCAAACAAACTCTGATCCTGCCAATTGGTATCAGCGCTTAGGACAGTCAAATTCGATCTAATAATCAATTTGACATAAAAGTTCAGCTCAATTCCATTAGTACTAAAGTTGTTCGTATTAGTTGAAAAACAGAGTAACGATTAATCACGTCTAAAGTTGATTATTCAAAAACTTTTGTAAAACAACCAAGATGACATCACACTCACAAGACCCTCACAACACCGGGACAGTATTCAAGCCACCTATACCTGTTAGATCTGAATACAATATCTGGCAACGTAGGATGGGCCATGTGTTAGCTCAGCAAAACACCGGCTGCTAGAAGTCAGTCATCTTTGGACCTCATGTTCCAATGGTGCCTAGCACAGAAGATCCCAAGGCCCAAGTGCCTAAAAGCCTTGAAAATTACTCAGATCAGGATTTTAAAAAAAATTGAATTAGATGCAAAGGCTTTTAGCATAGTGGCTTCAGCTCTCCCAAATGACATTTATGCTGGACTGTTACACTATAACAGTGCCAAAGAGCTGTGGGATGCACTGAAAGAGCAGTTTGGTGGTACAGAAGAGGTTATAGAAAACAACAGGGAGGTTTTGAATCAGCAATATGAAACATTATGTCATGTAAAAGGAGAGTCACTAACCCAACAGTTTGAACGCTTTAGTTGTATCATAAGTGAACTTAAACTGGTTAATGTTGAATTTGCTAAATCCACTTTAAATAGTAGGTTTCTAAGGTCATTACCAGACAAATGGGATACTATAGCATTTGTAACTAGAAATTCTGTGGGTTTTAAAGAGCTAAGTTTAACCCAACTTCATGGTCGACTCCTCACCTATGAGAGAGGGTTGAACCAGAAAAAGAAGTTGCAGGAATCTGGGAAGGTTGCTGATGATTCCACCTTTGGTAACACAGCACTTCTGGGTCAAGAAGAATCTGGTGGTAGTAAGGACCATAGTTATGATCATTACATTGACATAACTGTAGGTGGAGCCTTTAACAACTCTGAGCCTTACTCACCAAACTATGCTTTTACAGCTAGTGGAGAAAACCAGAATTCTGATAACTCATCATTTAAGCTCAATGACCTCCAACACATAGATCCAACTGATCTGGAGGAAATGGACATTTTGCACCAATTGGCACTGCTGAGTGTTAGAACCAGCAGGTTTTATAAGAGAATAGGAAGAAAATTTCCAGGGTTGCATGGGAATCTAAAAGTAGGGTTGGATAAAGAAAAAGTTAAGTGCTACAAGTGTAACAGGCTAGGACACTTTGCTAGAGAATGTAGAGGTCAAAATAGTTGACCAATCACTACACATCCTAGCTCTAGACCTCAAAATACACAAAACACTGTGCACTATTCCCAATATACCCCTGCTTCTCATATGCAAAACACTGCCCATTATGTACACCCTGTAAACACTGTTCCAGTGCAATATGTTCAAACCACTGTTCCACAAATCTAGTATGTCCAAGCCCCAGTCTCTCAGGTTCAAGTGCAACAACCTGCACCACAACATGCTGCACAAACATCTACACCTGCAGAGTCCAGTCAGCAAAGCTTCTTCACTCAAGGCTTTGTTGATTGGAGCAGCATGCCTGATGACCTAACTGATGAAAATTTTGCTCTATTTGCTAAGAATGATGCCACTTGTGCTGAATTTTGTTTTGTAGCATTAGAGTCATTTCCAAAAGGGCATGAAACTGAAGTAGTAGAACCCAATGCTGAAACAGTGGATGAAGTTGCTAAAGCAGTGGTTAATGCTGTTGTTGGTGAACAGTTGTTAGAAAAGACAGAACCAAAACCACTGTTGGAACCTCTTGCTGACCCATGGGGTGTTGAAGAAGTTGAAAAAGATACCAGTGCTTGTGAAAATGTCCGTGACTGTGCCATGATGGCTGCAGCTAAGGTATCTCCTTAGGTCTTGAAAAACGTATGTTCAGACAAATGCATCATAACATTTGCTAACATAAAAGAGGTAAATGAAAACCTTAGAGATACGATTTTAAAAGATGAAGTGCATTTTGAAAAATCAGTTAAAGATTTGAAAAACAAATTGCATGAAAAGGATAATGAGATCTGCAGTCTTAAACATGAACACAACATAACCAAGGACCAACTCCAAGCTAGAGTAGAAAAATACCAAGCTTGCAAAAAGGAGTTGGAATCCACCTAAATCACTTGTGAAAAATGGGTGGAATCCTTCAAAGGTTATGAAGTAATGTTAGAAAAACAGATCAAAAGCAATGTAAAGTTTGGCATAGGCTTCAAGAAAAATGACCATACTGAAAACACTGTTGAAATTGATTCTGATTCAGTTGAAATCATACCAACAAACAAGAATGGTCAAGAAATAAAAATCACTGATAAAAGTGGAAACAAAATCATCTTGGAAAAATCAGGTGGGTCATCAACCTTTGAAGAGATAGAAAAAAATCAATTCAAACCCACCTGGTCAGATGAGTGTGACGTCCTTGAGAATTTTAAACCAATGGACTTTTCCACCATAGAGGGTGTCAAAGCACCTAAGGCCAAGATAGTCCCTCTCAAAGACATCCCAACAGAGGTTAAAAACTCTGTTGAAAAGAAAAAATAAAAGAGGAAGAAAAGAGAAAAGATTAAAAACTTGTTTTGTGACTTTTGTGATAAGAGAAACTACTCTACAAAAGACTGTTTTCACTTAAAAGCATATGACATAAACAAAACAAGCATCATTGAGCCAGCACCTATGTGCACAATTTGTGAAAAAACAAACCATCTAACTCATGAGTGTGTGTACCTCAAAACTTTTGAGGTTAAAAGAAAAGAGTACACATCAAAAACACTTGAGAGTTCATCAAAATCATCCATAAAAAACAACCAACCTTTTGTGCCTGTCCAAACAGCTGTTACAAAACAGTTGAACACAAACTCTGTTACAAGAGATGTGCAAGTGACTAATGCACCACCCTCAAATCAATACCAAAGAGGAAAAGGTCAACCTCCATACCAAAGGGTTCCACATGTTTATGACGCTTACAAAAGGCCTTCTAAACCCAAAGTGAACATGCATCCTTTTGGTTCTCAACAATTGACAGGAAATGGCTCACAATAGTGGTAAGGAAAAATGTTCAAAAACAAGCTCAAAACCCTGACCTAACCACTATCCATGTTCCCAGATTTGAGGCTGACTTACCTGAGACCCCATCTAAAGCCTTATTGGATTTGGAGACCTACCGAAACTAATTGTTTACTTGATGTGCAGGGAGCTTCTGCATGCTTAGATAGTTTGTGGTATGTAGACAATGGAGGCTCTAGGCACATGACCGGATGTAGAGCCATACTCAAGGATTTCAAAAACCATGGAGGGGGTGATATATCTTTTGGTAACAATTCTAAGGGTAAGGTACTGGGGTCAGGAACAGTTCAGAATGGAAACCTCATGTTTGAAAATGTCAATCTCATTGATAATTTAAAATTCAATCTCCTTAGTGTTTCACAGATGAGTGACAAAGGCTATGGGTCATTCTTAACTAAGGAGAACTGTAAAATTGCTGGACCAGAAATGGTAAGAAAAATTGAAGCAATAATAGCCGGAGGTAAAACATAACTTGTTTCTCAAAGAAGTGGAAATGTGTATGTGGTTGATATGTCAAAAGAAAGTCCAATGACTGATGCCTGTCTGTTCTCAGCTGCCTCTAACAAAGAGACAGAGTTATGGAACAGATGACTTGGGCACACAAATCTTAACACAATCACCACACTCTCAAAACAAGGCCTTGTAAGAGGTCTTCCACAAAAACTGTTTACTTGTTCTGAGCATTGTGTTTCCTGTTTAAAAGGTAAACAACATAAAAGCTCCAACAAGTCCATTGAAGAGTCCAAAACAACCAAGTGTTTGCAAATGCTTCACATGGATTTGTTTGGCCCAGTAAAAATCATGAGCCTGAAAAAGAAAAGATATTGTTTAGTCATTGTAGATGATTTTTCTAGGTTTACATGGACTTACTTTTTACATTCTAAGGATGAGTCTAGGGATTTTGCAAGACTTTGTCAAACAGGTTGAAAAGCAATTTGACCTGCCAGTAAAAATCTTTGGAAGTGATAATGGAACAGAGTTCAGGAATAAGGAGTTGGATGCTTTCTGTGTGTCAAAAGGGATTGTAAGGCAATACAACATCCCAAGAACACCAGAATAAAATGGGGTGGTTGAAAGGAAAAACAGAACTCTGATTGAAGCTGCCAGAACCATGCTTGCAGATTCAGGTTTGCCATTAACTTTCTAGGCAGAGACTGTAAACACTTCCTTTTATGTCCAGAATAGAGTTTGGATTAACCCCAGGCATCAAAAGACTGCCTATGAAAATCTATTCAAAATCAAACCACTGATCTCATATTTCAAAGTCTTTGGCTGCCCATGTTTCATATTAAACCTAAAAGATTCAATTTCAAAATTTGCAGCCAAAGTAGATTCTGGTTATCATCTGGGATACTCAACCACTGCCAAGGCCTACAAAGCGTTTAACACAAGGACTAGGTGTGTGGAAGAGACTTTGAATGTAAAGTTCAATGAACTTTCATCACTGAAAACCCCAAAAAACCCTGCTGAACTATTTGATCTTGATAAATTTACTTTTGAAGACGTGTCTATCAAGAATAACCCTGCAGGTACACCACAATCTCCACCAACTGACTATGGATATGAAGTTGTGATACCACAACACAAATTCACATCCACCACCAGAGCAACAGATGTTCAAAACAACAGTCAAAGCTCATCCACTGCTGCATCAACAGTTGTTGACCAAAGTAGCCCAATAACCTGTGCCATGCTATCTCCAACCACTGTTGATAAAAATCCATCAACAGTGGATAAAAATCAACAAGTTGCCACACCAATACCTCCTATTACTCCACTTCCATTCCAAACAGATGTTGGATCATCAAAGTCACCAACAGATGTTAGCTCAGATGACTCACATCTGCAGCCTTCACCCTTAAATGCCATTGTTCCAAACAAGGGAGATCTGATCTTTCTTAAATCTCATCCACCTGATCAAGTGATTGGCAACATCAATGAAGGGGTTCTCACAAGAAGTCAATCCCAAAACATTTGTCTTTTTGATGGTTTTCTATCACTTCATCAACCTGTTAAGTACCAAGAGGCACTAAAAGACAATAGTTGGGTGGAAGCCATGCAAGAGGAGCTCCAACAGTTCAAAAAATAGCAAGTATGGACACTTTTACCACTTCAAGAGGATGCAAGTCCAATTGGCACAAAGTGGGTCTTCAAAAATAAAACTGATGAAAGGGGCATTGTTATCAAGAACAAAGCTAGGCTTGTGGTTCAAGGTTTTAGACAAGAAGAGGGCATTGACTATGATGAAACTTTTGCCCCTGCAGCAAGACTTGAAGCTATCAGACTTTTCTTAGCTTTTGCTGTCAACCACAACATTAAGGTGTATCAAATGGATATCAAATGTGCATTCCTCTATGGTAAAATTCAAGAAGAGGTATATGTTTGTCAATGATGCGTGTGTGGTGTGATATATATTTAAGTATATTTTAAGCCCTTTTTACACGTTAGTCAAGTTTTAAATTTATAAAACATGATATTTTACTAACACCAAATACACATATGGGCAAGTGCACCCATCGTGAGCATAGTATAGTGTTGGCAAGATACCGAGGTCGTCCAAGGACACAAGAGCTTTTAATACCGGTTTATCCTCAACGTCTAATCAAATCAAAAGGTTAGAAAAATGTTTTTAAACTAGAAAAATAAAAACTAACTAAAATGCTGAAAAATAAAATAAAAATAAAACAGATAGACAAGATGAATCATTTGGCTCCGACTCGTGTTTAGTGTAACCTTTGATTGTTTTCGCACTTTTGCACTTTTTAAGAGATTATCTTAGTTATTGTAGTAGGCCCCTCTTTTGAAGGTGAAGTTACCCTCAACCCAGTAGTTTGAGTCAACAAGGATACAGCCCTAAAGGGTCGGATTATTGAAAGATAATTAATTAAGTTATTAATGCATATTATGGTAGGCCCCTCTGTTGAAGGTGACGTTACCCTCGGCTAAGTAGTCTGAGTCAGCAGGGATACAGTCCTAAGTAGACGGGTTAAAGTATTAATAGTAGCTTACATATGAGGGGATCAAAGAGTTTGGACCCCCGCCATCCAATACCGGTGGGTATTGAAGGAGGTCCTACTAAATTTGACCCAGGTCCTTGTAGGATCTATACACTAAACAAGGCAAGACTCTTACCAAACCGTTCCCTTAACCCCCGACTAGGTAGCCAACATATCTCCATATAGACCGTGGAGATATGAATGGTGAAAATCTTTTATTTTATATAGACAGTAAAATAATGCCAAGACACCACAGACAAATGATAAGGAAGAATCACCTTCAACATAAGAAACTAGTTATTAAAGTCATTAATACATAACCAAATAAAAAGTGCGAAAAGATTAAAAATAAAAAGTATTACACTAGACACTTGTCTTCACCAAGTGATGTAAGAGACTTAGGCAAACATGGCCTTTGATTGTCAAGAACTCTTACGATCAATCTTGGATCCCGAGACGACTCACACACTCTATGATGGATGATGGAGGATGGTGTTGTGGTGGTGGTGGAGTGTGGGTGAAGTGTGAGAGAGGTGATGTGCCAAGGGATGCCTTTGTAGTGAACCAAGCACCCCTATTTATAGCCTGCATAGAAGCCTGGACACGGCCCTGTGTCCACCCTTCTTCTCTTTCTTCATTAATTGCAGTTTGTCTGCATTAGTTGACCACGCCCCCGTGTCCGCTGGGCTCGGCCCCGTGTGCAGAAGCGTATCTGTACTATCAAGATTTGCTTGGATTCTGCGAATCTTAGCGTTGACCACGGCCCCGTGTTGAGCTGGGCACGCCCCCGTGTCGGGAATAGAAGCTTCTACAACTTTGTCTTTTCTGCAGACACCTGAACACGCCCCCGTGTCCGCTGGGCACGCCCCGTGTTGAGCGGGGCACAGCCCCATGCTCAGCTGGGCACAGCCCCATGCTCAGCTTTCTTCTTGTTTTTTTTTGCTTTGGGAGATGCTGTCGAGGGGTCGGGCATGCCACGTTTCTTCCCTTTTCTTGTATTATTGTTAGATTTAGCTGCATTTTTGCTTCTTTTGTTCATTTAGTCTCTTTTAACCCTAAAAATACAAAAAGAAGACAAAAGCACACCTTTTCCAACATTAGTACTAAAAAAGGGTTAGTTTTCTACCTTAATTGATGTAATTTATATGTTGCATTTTGCGCACATCAAATACCCCCACACTTGAATCTTTGATTGTCCTCAAGCAAAACTCTTTATTTTGTGTCTTACATTTCCAAATGGAATGGGTAGAAGAGAAGGTTTTTGGGCTTTTCATAGAGTGTCGGGATTTCCAAGATTCTTTAAGTTTTATTTTTATTTATTTACAATCCTATTCGTCATGATTTATTTAAAACATTTCATAAGATAAATTACTTATTAGGGCATAACATGCCTTTTTAAAATTCCATTTATATACAAGTTCACATACCTCACGGGGGATCACTCAACACTCAGCCGAAGATGTATTTTAGTGAATCACTCGAGAGCGGCATGGAACTTACTCCTGCCATAGGCTTGCCAAGCAATCAATCATCCTCCTTTTTAACTATATACCTTTGTAAATATCAAGAGGACTTTTGGGTGAAGGGTTAGGCTTGGGTTAAAGGTAGGTGGTTTGGTTAGTGGTTAGTAAAAGGGCGAAAGGCGTAAAAAGCGTCGGTTTTCGTAAGACTTTTTATTATTTTTTTATTTTTTTAATGAAGCAGTTCTTCAAACAAAGTTCTTTTTGATGAACTTGTTTGTTTATTTTTTTGGCTTCAACTTTTTTTTTATAAGGAATGTCACATGAAAACCGAGCTTTGTACTAAAATAAAGGGTTTAAAATGAAAAAGGGTTTTGGTGGGTAAAAGGGTGTTTGTTTTGGGTTAAGAAATGAAAATGTTTAGGCTCAAAGGGGGTAACTAGGGGGATTTTGGGTAGGTGGTAAAAAAAGGAAAAATAATGGTGTAGAAATAAAAAAAGTTAGTCCTAATGCCTCCATCATTTACTTACTCAGGTTTAAGTTGGTAAGGATCAGGAATGTATCGTCGTGGCAAGTTCTAGAGTCGTAAGAACCAAGCGGCTATTCACACCAGAAACGAAAAATGAGCATTTAGTTTAAAGATATGTATTTGTATGCTCAATAAAGGCTCAAAACTCACTTTTTGTAGGAATGGGTTTTTATGTGATCAAGTATATATAATCAAATTTTAACTAGATTTGTCATGCCGTTTCATAATTTTCTTATGTTGGTTCTTTTTTTCACGACGCTATCGGTTGTAAATTTGTAAAAATATAACCTTTTTAGAACTTTTTATTCCCAAATTAAACCAAGACAAGTAAAAAAATGAAAAATTTTTGAAAAAATTTGGGGTGTTTTGCGGTTCCAATAGAGTTTTGTGTAAGGCTTGAAATTAGGACTTGCAAAATTCAAGGTTTTAGCATCCCCCCACACTTAAATTACACATTGTCATCAATGTGTCCCAAAAAAAGTTTTTCGGTTGATTAAAATGTGTAAAAGTGTGTTAAAAACAAAATTTTATGTTACCGGGTAGCTGAACACGGGGTGTGTTGGCTGAGCACGGCCCCGTGGTCAGACTGCCAGTATCAAATTTAAACAGAAGCCTAGGCACGGGGGCATGTTCAGTGAGCACGGCCCCGTGTCCAGTTACCTGAACTGGGCATTTTCTGCAGAACCTCGGGCACGGGGCGTGTTGGGGTGAGCACGGCCCCGTGCTGAACTTGCTGTAATGAAGAAAAATTATTGGGAGGCTCTGTTTTTGTGCATGGGGTGTGGGTTCAAGTTTCCCTTAGTAACCTCCACCATTTCGAGTGTGCTTTATTCCTGAAAATTAAAACTAAACTAGAAAACATAAAAGTTAAACTAATCTAAAACTAAGGATAGTTCCGCAGAATGCCTCCGTGGTGCGCCACGTTTATAAGGGTCCTTGGCTAGACCCTCCTTATCGGGTGGTTCTGGCTCATCTTCAATTAGGGGGTCGTCATTGCCGATTGGATATTTCATTGATCGTTCAAGATCGACAGACCTTTTGAAGGCCCCTAACTGAATGGGTAAGTTGTTTTTCTTCCGATTAATCAAAGCTTTGTGTGTTTTCACAAAAGGTCGTCCCAACACTAGAGGAGCGTCATCAAGGATGACAAAGTCGGTTGTGATTTCCATTTGATTTCTTTGAACCAAGACATCCTCAACTACCCCTATTGATTTTATTACTTTCCGATTAGATAAAAAAATGGGTATTTGAAGTGGAGAAAAATCACCAATACTTAATTTTTCGAAAATGTAGTTGGGCATTATGTTAACACAAAGATCTTTATCAATTGTGACATTACTAATAAATGAATTTTGAAAAAAACATGGAACCGGTGTAATGTTGATTTCAAATGGGTCTTCTTTTATTAGCGAGGTTTGATCATTAGTTAACTTAATGCTTACCGTTTCATCAATTTTAGTGTTAGTGTTTAACTCTTTTAAAAACTTAGCATGAGTGGGTACTAAACAATGATTTTCAAAAGAAGGTGACAAGAGATTAATTTCTTCAAAATTAGACTCTTCTTGAATTTTAACATTAACGGACTCACCTTTTTCTTTGTTTAACTCATGTGTTGGTTTTTCACTTATTTGTTCTTCCATTTCTACACTTTCAACTATCTCTTCTTTATTTAATTCTTCTCTTGCGCGGGACTCCTCTTCCCTTGCGCGAGATTCTTTTATGTAGCGCTCGATAGTTTTAAGGTGTTCTAATATCCTATCGGTTACGTCGGCGATAGAGTAAGGATCGGGATTTTCAAAGCTTGGATCCGGATGTTCGATCCTTTGTTCCTCATAAGACCCATATGAAGTAGATGGTTCACACCATTGTTCTTCATTGTAAGTATATGAAGGATAAGTGTCGTAATTTTGTTCTTCATAATACTCATATGAGGTGGGTTGTTCATGCCATGGCTCCTCATAATAAGCATATGAAGGTGGTGGCTCATATCTTGGTTCCTTAAAATATGAGTATGAAGGCTCATACCTTGGTTCATCAAAATATGAGTATGAGGGAGAAGGTTCATACCTTTGGTCTTCATAGGGTGTGTATGAAGTTGATGGCTCGTACCTGGGCTCCTCATAGTAGGTGTATGAAGTGGATGGTTGAAATAAGTCACAATATTGTACCGAGTGATGGAATCTATTCCAAACATATATGCCATGGTTCCTTACTTCGACAGGGTACAGATATCTAAAGTTTTTATTTTTAGATACTTTTTCAGACCTATTGCCGATACTAAGTAGCAGCAAAAAATTTGTATCCGTTTTTCATGATATTATACATGGATCAGATATATCATGGCGAATTCTTCAGAAAAAATTCTGTCTTCCACAATGGAATCTGATAAGTGAGATTTCGAGTAAGTGTTTCCATAATCTTCTTCTGTCCGAAGAAATGATTCATCGAAATAATGAGTCACCATTGATATCGACACATCTGACAAATGTTCGGGAGTTCCTCTATGTAATCCTTTTCCTTCTTCTTGTTGCTGCATATCTCGTTTGTACACATCTTCTCTTTGTTTTCGGGGCCTCTAGTGAGTTACAGTGTTACCGCAATTGGTGCAATAATATTTCCCATAATCATCCTCCTCATAGGTGTAGTTGTAACCTCCTGAGTATTGATCCATAAGAATCACTCAGCAGACCACAACAAAGTCTCGAGACCAGAAAACAAAAATAAAAACGGAAACAGAGGCTGGACACGGCCCCGTCTGCAGAATCTGTATCTGGGCGTTTGAATAAAAGTCACTGGTTTCGTTGAGCACGGGGCGTGTTCAGTGAGCACGGCCCCGTGTTCAGGTTACTGTAAATGCAAATCTAACTAAAATGTAAAAAAAATGCGCGCGTTTTAAAAAGGTTTTGAAAAACTGATTAGGCCGTCGATTTTAAGCTTTCTTAAAATTCTTGTGTCCCCAGAAATGGCGCCAAAAACTTGATGCGTGTGTGGTGTGATATATATTTAAGTATATTTTAAGCCCTTTTTACACGTTAGTCAAGTTTTAAATTTATAAAACACGATATTTTACTAACACCAAACACACATATGGGCAAGTGCACCCATCGTGAGCGTAGTATAGTGTTGGCAAGATACCGAGGTCGTCCAAGTATACTAAATTTGACCCCGGTCCTTGCAGGATCTATATACTGAACAAGGCAAGACTCTTACCAAACCGTTCCCTTAACCCCCGACTAGGTAGCCAACATATCTCCATATAGACCGTGGAGATATGAATGGTGAAAATCTTTTATTTTATATAGACAGTAAAATAATGCCAAGACACCACGGACAAACGATAAGGAAGAATCACCTTCAACATAAGAAACTAGTTATTAAAGTCATTAATACATAACCAAATAAAAAGTGCGAAAAGATTAAAAATAAAAAGTATTACACTAGACACTTGTCTTCACCAAGTGATGTAAGAGACTTAGGCAAACATGGCCTTTGATTGTCAAGAACTCTTACGATCAATCTTGGATCCCGAGATGACTCACACACTCTATGATGGATGATGGTGTTGGATGATGGTGTTGTGGTGGTGGTGGAGTGTGGGTGAAGTGTGAGAGAGGTGGTGTGCCAAGGGATGCCTTTGAAGTGAACCAAGCACCCCTATTTATAGCCTGCACAGGAGCCTGGACACGGCCCCGTGTCTTCTCTTTCTTCATTAATTGCAGTTTGTCTGCATTAGTTGACCACGCCCCCGTGTCCGCTGGGCATGGCCCCGTGTGCAGAAGCGTATCTGTACTATCAAGATTTGCTTTGATTCTGCGAATCTTAGCGTTAACCACGGCCCCTTGTTGAGCTGGGCACGCCCCCGTGTCGGGAATAGAAGCTTCTACAACTTTGTCTTTTCTGCAGACACCTAAACACGCCCCCGTGTCCGCTGGGCACGCCCCGTGTTGAGCTGGGCACAACCCCATGCTCAGCTTTCTTCTTGTTTTTTTGCTTTGGGAGATGCTGTCGAGGGGTCGGGCATGCCACGTTTCCTCCCTTTTCTTGTATTATTGTTAGATTTAGCTGCATTTTTGCTTCTTTTGTTCATATAATCTCTTTTAGCCCTGAAAATACAAAAGGAAGACAAAAGCACACTTTTTCCAACATTAGACTAAAAAAGGGTTAGTTTTCTGCCTTAATTGATGTAATTTATATGTTGCATTTTGCCCACATCATCAACCTCCAGGTTTTGAGGATCCATTTTATCCAGATCATGTCTACAAGCTAAACAAAGCTTTGTATGGCCTGAAGCAAGCACCTAGAGCCTGGTATGAAACTCTTTCCACTTTTCTAATCTCTATTGGGTTACAAGAGGTAAAATTGATAAAACCCTGCTTTTAAAATGGAGAGGAAAAGATTTGATGATTGTCCAAATTTATGTGGATGACATCATTTTTGGAAGCACATGTAACTCAATGTGTGAAGAGTTTATACAACTCATGACAACAGAGTTTGAAATGAGTGCCATGGGTGAACTCCAATGCTTTCTTGGCCTCCAAGTTAAGCAATTGCAAAATGGAACTTTCATTTATCAAAGCAAATATGTAAAAGATCTTTTAACAAAATTTGACATGAATGATTGCAAACCATGTAGTACACCTAAAGCAAGCACAAAGCTTGTCATGTCTGATACAAAAGATGAACTGGTAGATCAGACCCTGTATAGAAGCACGATTGGGTCCTTGTTGTACCTAACTGCCTCAAGGCCAGACATCATGTTTGCAACATGTGTCTGTGCTAGATCTCAGTCATCACCTAGGCTATCAAATCTCATTGCTGTGAAAAGAATATTCAGATACATTAAAGGTGCTCCCACACTTGGTATCTGGTATCCTGCAATTGGGAATGTTAAGCTTTCAGGTTATTCAGACAGTGATTTTGCTGGATGTAACACTAGCAGGAAGTCCACATCAGGAAGGTGTTAATTCCTAGGCGATTGCTTGGTGTCTTGGCAAAGCAAAAAGCAAGCACTATTTCCACATCCACTGCTGAAGGCGAATATATAGCTGCTGCAAACTGTACAGCCCAACTCTTGTGGCTTCAAAATCAATTGTTGGATTTTGGTATAACTGCTTTAAAGACTCCTCTCATGTTGGACAGTCAAGCAGCTGAAAATATCATAAAAAATCCAGTTTCTCATTCAACCACCAAGCACATTGACATCAGACATCACTTTGTGAGGGATAGCTATGAAAAATGTTTGATTTCTCTGCATAATGTTCCTACTAAGAACAGCTGGCAGATGTGCTAACAAGAGTAGTAGACACATCTACCTTTGAAAGCTTGATCTCTACAATTGGTATGCTTAACATGGATTAACAAGTAAAATCTTGTTTTACCATGAATAAAAAGCATTAAAATGTTTTCAGAAAATAAAAAATCCATCCTTAAAAAAATAGATAAAATGAAATTTTTTCATTAATCCTTGAAAGTCTGTCCATATCCACTATTTGGTTCAAACATCTGATTGTTGAAAATTTACCCACTACTGAAAGACAACCTCTGTTTCTTCATACTTCTTGCTGACCACTGTTGACCAAACATCAGTGTTTCAACCACTAATGTCTATCCACTAATAGTTAAAATCAGCCACTGTTCCTATCAGTCACTGCTCTCAACCACTGATATTGTCCATTAGTGGTTTCCAAACACATGTCTTCCACTATTCCATAAGAGGTTGCCACGTGGGCAAATATTAACCGTCCGATCTTTGAAAGCGCTGTCCTCAAAATAAACCCTTATAAAACCCCCCAAATAGAGCTTTCATTCTCACCGTATCGAATTCAAAACTTCTCAAAAGCGGTTACACTTTTCTCATTCATTCTCTCTCAATCATTCATAATCCTTCTTTCTTATCATGGCTCTTATCATCAAGCATCCACACAACTACATCTGTACCTTCGAAAAGATGAACAAAAATACAAATTTCCATTCCATCATGGACACCTTATCATCATCAAAGTACAAAACTTTGCTCACTTGTAATGAACCCATATATCAAGATACTCTACGAGACTTCTGGACCAATGCTAAGCTTGAAGTTCAAAATAAAAAGCCTTAGACTATTATGTCAAAAGTGGGAGGTATTTTGGTCTCAATAACTCCACAAACCATCTCAAAGGTTTTTCAGACCAATGACTTAGCAGGTAAAACTTCGTTCCCTAAAAGTGAGTATCAACTTGATTTGATCGAAAGAGGGTATGATGGGCAATTGACCAAAGCAACAATGCAGAAAGGTAATTTCCCACCACCTATGAAATTTTTATTTTATACCCTGCTCACATGTGTTTCAAATAAAACAACTGCTTTCAATGAAATTCCTTTAAATATTCAATATTTGGGGTATGCTATCATGTCTAAAACTGATTTCAATTACTCCCAAGCATTGTTTGCTGATTTGGTTACAAATGTGAACAATGTTAAGGAAAAGAAGCCATAGGCTTTCTTGTTGTTTCCTAGGTTCTTAAGCTACTATTTAAAACAGAAAATTCCAAAAGAAAGTATTAAAGCTTTAGAACAAGGAACACCTTTTCAAATAAGCAGTCTATGTTCTGAAACATTTACTCGCCTGATGAATAAAGAGTCGAAAGTTTCTAAAACACAAGCAGGGGAGTCTGAGCAAATTTTGGATGAGTCCACATCTGCTCCTCAGATTTCAGCTGCTGAGCTCACTGCTCATGGTGACCATAGCAGTACAACCACTGCTGTGCAACCCCCACCAAAAACTACCAAAAAGACCAAAAAGAAATCCACCAAACCCACCAAAGCCACTAAAAAGGGCCTTCTGGAAGATGAGATCCCTGAAGTTAACCAAGTGACAACACAAAAGTCACAAGAAACCACTGTTGCTCACAAAAGAAACATGTTGCTCACAACAGTTGGAAAGATCTCCACCCAAAACCACATCTCCTCATGATTCCTCACAAAAGAAACATGTTGTAAACACAATGACACCACAATATGAGACATTACCCTCACTTGAGAGTATGTTGAATAGCCCTGCTCCCGGGGCAAATTCTCTTTCCACACCACTCCCCACCTCTCAAATACCACCTACATTAAAACCTCTATTTGAGGCCATTGACATTCAGACACAAAACAACCCCTCTCACCACCACATTACAGAGAGTACTACTTCAAAAATGGCTGTGTTTGAACGAATTCAATTGGCTAACCCACAAACAGTTGAGGAGGTTACACCACTAGAATTTCAAGAAATTATTGTTGGTAGTTCAAGTGGAGCAACTACTACAGATGTTGGATCCACTGATCTACATCTGGATAGTAGTTTCATCAGTGAGACTCCCTTGAAGCTTCTGTGGGAACCAAGGTAACCACTGGTGAGTTCATTCAAACCACTGGTGTGTTTACTAAGGTAACCAATGGTAAAGAAAGAAGTCCCCAGTACCAAGAAAAAGGGGCATCTGCTGATGATTACATGGAGACTCCTCCTGTTACAACAACAGCTACAACCACCACTGGTGGGAAATCAGACGATCCCATTAAATTGGGTGATGGTTTAAAATACCAAGATTTAACGGAGAGGCTCTCTACAATTGAAACCACTGTTACACAAATGAATGCATCCATTCAGTATTTAGTAGAAGCTTCCAAAAGTCAGCCAACACCACAACAATATTCTCAAGAGCTTTGGAATGCTGTTCAACCTATCCTTTCTGCTCAGAGAAATCTTGCTGAAATTCAACATAATACTCACATGGAACTCATCAGGAATATGGTTGAAGCAAGATATAAGGATACTCAGGCTGACATCAGGGGTATAAAAGAAGCCCTGATAAAGATGACTGGTACTTCCACTGCACCTATCTTTGACAAGGATGTTGATCAAGATGGAGAAACATAATATGAAAAACTTTGGCAAGCCTACTCCAAGACAAAAGCCAAAGCAAAAGCCAGAGCCTGAAAAGAAGTCTTCTGAAACCACTGCTGAAACATCTGCCAAAGAAAAGAAAAAGGGAATTGATGAAACCCTAAACATTCAAGCAGATGAAGAGGTTACAAACAGAAAGACTATTCAGAATTAGAATGCAACAAAGGAGAGGATTTGGAAAAGGGAGCAAAAGGAGTTGAAAGATTGGGTAATCAAAACAAAGGATCTTGGCACATCCACCAGAACAAAATCACACAAACATAATAAACCTCAACTTACCACATACCCTAGATCACCTTCACCTTCACAAGAACCTGAAAAGAAAACCACTGCTGGTACCAAAAGGCCATCCACTGCTACACCTAAACCAACACCACCACCACAAAAACAGCCTGCCAAAAAGTAGAAAAAAAACCCATCTTCACCAATACCATCCACCACTACAACAAATGTTGACACTTCAACAGTTGTTAAGACAGCAGCGGTTGAGACACCAGTTGTTTCAACAGTTGTTAGTCAATCAACCACTTCCGACACTTTCCAATTTCCTTCTCAAACAATTTTCACTCCTATTTCCAACATTCCAACAAAAACTCCTTCTCCTAAATTTGTTTATACAAGAAAAAGAAAATTCCAGGTAAATGAAAATGACATACCTGCACCTATTCCTTTGTCATCTGCACCATTCATCCAAACCAGCTCTGAACCATTTATTCCTCCACCATCACCAACATCAAATCCACTGAGTCAACCACAACCACTCACGGGTCAAGACCCTTCACGAGACATCCCATTGGCAGTAACTTATCCTCTGGAACTGTATGCAGTTAGAGATGAAATGATTCTATTTTACACAGAGGATGATCCATCCAAGAGAACTTTCCCATCTCTTCATGGCTTCAGAACTCTAAAAAACATGGATGAGTATCTGAAACTAAAAGCCAAGCAAGCTAAATATGTTGTTAAGCAAGAGAGTAAAGGGAAAGGTGACACCAACTTATCAAGTCGAATGCAGCATGGGCTAAGTAAAGTCAGTAAACTGGAAGACTTTGCAAGAGACTTGAGCAAGAAGATGTCTAATCTGCCACCAGATGTTGACCTTCAAAATGTGCTAAGGAAAGATCTTTTAGCAATTATCATGGAATACAAACCATACCCAGCCAAAGAGGAACAGTTCAAAGACTGGCCTCTCACAGCTCTCAAAGAAGAAGCAAACAGAATTGAAAGAATAAAGATTGATCCTCAAATAAGGAAGACTGCACCAGAATGGAACAAGTTTAAAAAATCCAGTGCAGATCTTGCCTTGGAATACAAGAGGAAGAGAGCTGAGTTGGTTGCTGCAAAGTATGGGACGGCAAGGGCTATTTCAAGATAGTCCAGGCAATATGTTGACCAGATTTATGATAAGTTGGAAAAGCTAAGAGAGAAAGATCCTTCAGCTCCTAAGAAGCCAGATTACAAAGACATAACCACTGATAAGCCAAAGTAGCAGACCCTCTCTCTTACAAAGCTATTCACATCCACTGATGTATCCATCCAAGCCTTAAATCAAAGAAAAAGGCAACAAAAGATGGATGAGGAAGATGAAAAGAAAGAAGCTGACATCATGAAATTGGCTATCAAGAATCAATTGTTGTATGGACTGGATCCTGCATCTTTGAAACTTCAAGAAACTGTCATAAAGATGATAAGCAGGTCTCCATCTCCTAACTCATCACAAATAAAGTCTCTCCCAAGAAACCCATTGAACTCAAAAATACTAAAGTGGAAGTCTGATAAAAAGACCCACGTATTGACTTTGCTCAAGTCCAATGGCGGAGTTGTACACATATCAAGGGAGGATGCACTAGGTCTGAGTGTAGCTGACCTCCAAGATCTTTTAGAACTTCAACTATGTAGGGATGAGGATGATGAAGATTCCCTTAACTTTGAGCTCCAATTCAAAGGGCAAGTTAGGGAAAAACTGATGAGGGAATAAAGATCAAGAATAAGGAAGTGTTTTGGCATCATCTGTTCTAGGGGGAGATTGTTGGCCCATGCAATCAAACTTAGAAGAACAGATGATACAGAAAGCCAAAACTGGTTCTCAACAGTTGATCCATCATAACAGTGTTTATATAATATTCCCTCCAATGGCAGTGCTTCGAACTACTGATGATTCTAATGTCTGATCTACTCAACAACTGTTCTCTGAAGACTGTTGGCTATAAAGTCTGATGAAGTTCTATCTACAGCTGACTACCAAAGCTCTGCTGAAGACTAAATGCTGCTGATTCAAAGGCATGATCAACTGATGAAGAAAGCACTGTTCTGTGTCATCAGTGCTTAAGCATCAATAGCGGATATATATCATCAGTGTTTAGTTATCAGTGTTATCATTTGTTAGTCTGTTAGATGTCACTGTCTAGGTGACGTCAGCCAAGATGCTCAGTGGTTAGATCTGTATTATAAATAACAGTACCTGTACTGTTCTATTAGCTCTTTGCAACCATCATCTTGTACAAACAAACTTGTGAGCTCAGGCTGAGGGGGAGTTAGTATACATGCATGCATAGTTGAATATTTGTAATTCATACAATCTTTTGACTAATGAAATCGTGTATGATGAAAACTATCTCTCTTTGATTGTGTTGCAAAGTTTACTTTCATTTCCGCTGCAATCCATCTCTGATTTACTTTCATTTCTGTTAAACAAACACAATCAAACAAACTCAGATCCTAACAACTTGCTATCGCTCGCAACTCTCGAACGCGCTACCCTTATTGAATTGGATGTGAATACGTGCAAAATATGTGTTTATGTGAATTATGTGCCTTATGTGAATACGTGCTTACATGCCTATGTGCTTATGTGCCTATGTGATTCTGTGCTTTATGTGAATAGTAATAATATATATATATATATATATATATATATGTTGTATAAAGACGCTAAGCTACTAAGCAAAACCCAGCATAATCGAATCTCATCCAACTCTCAGATGTCTACATTAGGATCTCACACTCACCGCGCTGCCCGACGAAACCATGCTGACAAGCATATTGCTTCACTCGTGGCCAAGGAAATGGCTAAAGTCATACCTCAGATTGTCAGCGAAATCAATGAGGTCAGCAGCAAGTCTTCTGTCGATTCAAAGAATGACTCTCCAAAAGCTTTTTTCAGCTTTAAGCAATTCAAGGCCTGCGGTCCTGCAAGCTTTACTGTCACACCCCGACCACGTAAAATAACTAAACGTGGCGGAAACGTCGGGGGGTGTTGTAACAGAATCATTGTTTCACAACCATGAGTTAAATAATTTCGTTTTATTGAATTATTGAACTCATTGTTTATTACAAATCAAATAAATACAATTATTATCTTTCAAGTTTTAAAGTCGCTAAGGCACGAGTCCATCCTATGTATAGCATGTATCAACAATCATCGCAAAGCAGTACCTGAAACATGTGTAAAAATAGGTACGTCAGCATAAAAATGCATGTGAGATACATAGGTTTTGTTTATGCAGGATTCATGACTTGTTAGTTTAAAAGAATGTTTTAACAAAATGGTCATGAATCCTTAATAAATGTTTTCTTTTATAAACAAGTGATAAGAAATCAGATTATAAAAGAAAGATGTATAAATAAATACTTAAGTAAAATAAGTTTGAAAAATAATGTTTTGATAAAAAAGTTTGTAGTATATATATATATAAAATATACTTTGGTTTTTAAGAAAGTCGATTAGGCAATATATCAAATATATTTCGATTCCAAAATCATTAAACAGATAGTATATTAAATATACTTTGGTTGTCAAAATAATCGTTTTTGATAGTATATCAAAAGTATACTTTGGATTTATGAATAACATATTAAACTATGTTTTGGTTGAATAAATAACATATTTAAAATATGTTTTGGTAGTTAACAAAATATATGTTGTTTTGTACAATATCACACATGAGAGTATATCAAACTATACTTTTGGGAGTATAATAAAATATACAAATAAAATGTGATTTAAGAATTCAATCAGACCTAGTGCATCAAAATATACCTTTGAGACTATAGGGATACCACAAAGGCAATCCCTATTTGGATGGAGAAACAAATTGGTTTCAGACATTCCATGACAACAGGAATGGGGTGTCAAATCCTATAGCGCTATATCATACTACCAATCGGTCTGGTGAACAAAATAAGTACTATCCAACAATTAATTTTATACTCTTTGGAAAAATTAGAGTTTAAACCATAAATAATCAGTCGGTTTGTCAAAAGATAAGTACTAATATGTATAATCAATTATACTTTGAAATCGTGAACATATCAAATAGGTACACATGCTTCACCCCAAAACATTTGAAAATAGTAAAAGAGGGGACTATGTACTCACTTGAGGGTGCTTAGAAGTCTTGAACAACAACCAAGCAAATCTAGAGGGAGTACGAAATCAAACGGCACCTAATGTAGGTAACTATGCTAATAATCGGATCCTAAATCGGGAGATAGGATAGAATGATGTTCTATAAATCAAATGAGTAATTGAACTCATATGGTATGATTTAATAGAGCTAACATTCTGATTTGAAAGTTTTCCTAAGTGCTTTTGACCCGTTTCGACCCATTATGGTAGTATAAGCTACTATAATGCGTCGTTTGCGCAAAACTATGTTCGGATGGTTAACTATGTGCTATGCTAAGTCTTACATGCCCAATTATACCTAAACATGTTACTAAATCAGATTAAATGTCACAAATATATTCACATATACACATTATGTATTTATGCTTCAAAAGGGCATTTTGGTCATTTCCAATGGGCATGTAAACCAATTAACGAATAGCTAACCAATCATATGTGATCATAAGGTATAACCTCAGGGGTTATTCCCTATGCAACTATGATCACTAAGCAAGCTTGGTCGGATCCTAATGATCGACCAAACGGGTCGGGTTCGAAAGTCTAAGCGGTTGTCTAAACCGCTTAACTTACGACCCTAAATAAGCACTAAACTAATAGTGACGAGTTAAACATGTCAAAACATGTTTAACCTACTTAGAAAACGGATTTGGTATCAAAACAATGGGTTTTGATACCCAAAAATAGTTCCGTTGCAAAATGCGTGCTAAAACGCATTTTGACCGAAACTTTGACTTGTCACTAAGCCTAGTCAACGTGGTAATCAGTAGGTATAATCGCTAAGGATTATAACTATCGCGATTACAATCACGTTGCAAAGTTCAATTGAACTTTGACTTGACCAATTGATGGTCAAAACCGAAAGTCAAACTGTTGGCCAAACTGTTTGACTTTCTGCACTAACATAAATAAAAGAATGAAAGAATGCTCACTAAAGGTCGTTGCTATCTTTTCTACAAAGAACAAGTTCCTTATCAGATGAGAGAGCTCCCAATTCAGATTGTAGAGGAGAAATGAGAGGAATGAGCAAAGAATCAAGTGAATGTGATGGCTATTTATACTTGTTGTGGATTAACAAGATCAATCCATGTGTTTGTGTGGCCATCAAGGATTAAATCATAGCCATACATATGTTAGGAACTGATTAGGGACCTTGGACAACACTTAAACTTGCTCAACACACCAAGAAATTGCACAAATAGCCCCTGAATTAGCAAACTATTGCTGAAAACACATTCCTGGTCGCTGGGCTAGTCAGGTGGCCCGCGTAAGTATGTGGGGTGAGCTTACGTGGCCCGTATGGGTTCCCCAGTTCAGCAAAGTTTGATATAATTACAGTTTAGGCCTCTGTACTTGGTTTAAGCTCATTTCAGGACCTTTTGACCCCCATTAAGCCATTTTCAAGGCTCTACAAGGTCAAAAAGTTTAGAGGACTCAAAATGTGCTCGGAGAACTCTCGGATGTCGGCTCGTTTGGTCGTACGGTCGTGTTGTTCGTTAAATTACGACGAAACTCAAACGGACGCGAAAACGAACCAAATTAAGCGACGAATGGTATTTTTGCATGCCGATCACTAAAATAAAAATATTTTAGTGTGTACAAAAATTTTGGATGTCCAGATGTGGTCAGAACGTAAGATATGCGCGAAAATGCAAACTTACGCTGTTTTTGACACTTTTAGTCCCTGTAAGATCATATAAGCATATTTTCGCACACCGAACCTATCAAATCTTAATTCTAAGCTATGTTTAGGTTATTTATGGTATGTTTAGCTTATGATCAAGTTCATTTCCTTACGAAACGGCAGACTTTTGCAGTTTGACGCAAATAGTCCCTGTGAGTGATTAAACTTGATTTCGGCATACCGAACCTTCCAAAACTTATTTCTAAGTTATGTAAAGGTTATTTAAGGTATGTTAAGCCCATGTCACTATTCCGGAGTGTTTTTTGTGTTAAACTGGTTATATTTACGCATCAGATCGCGTTTATCCTTCCAGAAAGCGATTTAGAGCTTGAAATCGAACAAGAATTGATAATTGCAAACGATGCACATATTTATACAAATACCAAGTACGAAATACAATATTTCATTGGTTTGGTATTTGTATGATGGTTGAAGTGACACAGGTTTCACATTTACTGGCGAAGACGGACCTAGCGCAATGTTTCAGTGGTTTGACTCGATTGAAGTCACTCTCCGTCAAAGTGGATGCCCGAAACAAATCCGCACAATGAATGCTACTAGAGTCTTCCAGTCTAGGGCACTGGATTGGTGGAGTGTTGAGCGCAACAAGCGCGGAAATGATGCAGCTTATGGCCTCTCGTGGGAGGAACTGAAGGAACTTATGATGAAAGAATTCTGCCCTCCCCATGAGATTCAGAAGCTGGAAAATGAGTTTTGGGGTATCAAGCAAAAAGTAGGTGACAACGCTGGTCTCACCGCTCGCTTAAAATAGCTAAGCATCTTATGTCCTAGTCAGGTGGACACACCTGAAAAGGCTATCAAGAAGTATATCTGAGCTCTTCCTGATTGTGAGCAGATTTTGTTCAAGCAGCAAGAACCACTACTATCGAGGAAACCTACCAACTCGCAGCTGAAATCAATCATAAGCGAGTTCAACCTAGAGTTTTCAAAACTTCAACCAAAAGTCTTCATCAAGCAACTGCCACACCAGACTCCCAAGCTTCTAAGACTAATCACCGTGATCGCAAGAAAAGAAACAACAGCAAGAACAATACGGTAGTTACATCGCTGCCCAACCCTCAGCCTCAACAAGCTACTGCTACCAACGCACCGCCAGCTAAGCATGCGTACACTGGTACTCATCCTCTGTGTCCTACTGTAACACCTCGAAAATTCACGTCCTATAATGTGTTGACACGTGTCATAAGTTTGAACGTGTGTAAGAATGTTCCGAAAGGACTAAAGTTGACAATCATGAAAAGTATGTGAATATACGAGTTCTTAATGTCAACTGTGAATAAATATAATGTACATTAACCCTACATGATGCTCATACCTTCAAACGAATAAATCATGGATCCTACAAAGCTAAAAGTGAGAGATTTCAAACTACAGGGACTAAATGTGTCAACATGTTTAATTTATACCTCTGAGTGACCTTTTGACAAACCCGAAGCTTTGTAACGATTAATTATACTCACTAGAATGCACTATAAAAATGTCATAAAGTTTCGTCAACGTATGAGAAAGTTATGATCAAATTCGTGTGCGAGGGGTTAAAGCGTCAACGCTGAAAGTTAGGCCTTTTCGGGTAACAATAAAGCTAACCGGGGACTTAACAAAGTGGGTATATATTTTAAAGCCCTTATAGATCAATTATGAGGGTTCATAATGCAAGAAACAAGTGCCTAATCAAAGTTCGAAGAGCCAAGGACCAAAACTGCAATTTTTAAAAGTTTTGTTGGATGACACCAAGGGCTTGCGTAGCGCGAGCACTAACTGCTTATGCAGTCGCGCTACGCCACTGCCCCATCTGGATAGATTTCGATCTTGTTTGATTCTTTGTCTGCCACAGCCCTTGTAACCTCCTTTAATCGACTTTGCCTCTTCATGCTTGACCCCTAGGCACCCCCTAAGCACTAGGAACACTTGTAAGTCAGTTGTGGAGAGTTGTAGACCCCAAGTGTCAAAGATTTGTGGTGATTAAAGTGCTATATAAGGCCCTTGAGTTGCAACAAGTCTTCAAACCATCATTCTTGCTCATCTGATCATATCTGGAGCTCCAAGGCACTCCTAAGAGATCACTAATCAAGCTTAGGACTTTTGTAAGTTACTAATCCTTCTTTAATTGAGTTTAGCTTAGTTATTTAGCTAAAAGTCAAACCGTCGTAATTACGGTTTGACTTCGAGATTAGTCAACAATGTCTCAGTCATATATCGAATTAAAAGTAGTTATAAGTTGGTAATTATGTGGGTAATAAACCCTCAAAAGGGTTCCCCCTGATTCCCACTCTAACTAGGTCTAATGTCGGGTCAAACGTGTAATTAAAAAGTCAACGGAATGTTTTAATTGCAATTTATGCATGATTAGCAATGTAGATCATATACAACCTGTTTGATCATTGTTATAACTTGGTAATAAGTGTAAGAACATGTCTAAACATGTTCAACCCGACAATTTCCTGTTTAGACCCGGTTCGGAACCGAAAGTCACATAGTTTGACTTTCACTTTGACTTTCAGTTCTGCCCCGTTTAAGCATGTTTTAGAAATGCCTCAGAGCTTTAATTGGACTAGGTTACATGTTAGTACAACCTTCTGTGATTATACACCTTGGTTCATTAGTTATCCAATTAATATGCATGTTCCGTTAATTGCCCATATGTTGACCATTATGCCCTTATTACCTTAAAATGTGATTTTTGGAAATGTAAAAGAGTAGAAACTTTAATTACTGATATATAAACTTATATGCAAAGTTTGACATCAGTTTGAATTGTAGATTAAGAGTTATGCTCATTATCGCAAAATGAATGCTTTATGTTAAATAAAACGGGGTAATTAGCATATTGCCTAGTTAAGCCTACTTTTTGGTATCAAACTTAATACCCACAGATGCAATATATTATTTTGGGATTTTTAAAGATTTTTAATTAATTTTAGGCTGAGCATAACTAGTAGTCGTAGGCTTATTCCGGTAATAGTCGGTTTTGCCCTTACGGGCCATAAAATGAGTTTTACATATCTAAACGACTCCAAACCTTTTGCTACTGATCACATATGATAAATAAAGTATTCTAAGCCTTCTGGAAATATAAAAATATCAGATTTAACTATCGAACCCGGAAATGGCCTTTAATCGCCTTATTAAGCGTTTTTAACGCAAAGTATGTATTAAAATTATATTGAACATACCCGGGTTGATACCTACTGATATTTTAGGCAAATTAGAATATTTCAACAGTAAGCAAAGGTTGACTAACTCAGACTTCGGTTTTGAGCTTTTCGGCTTATGTGAAATTACCAAAATGCCCCTACGGTGCATAGTTGGTTATAAATGATAGATTTCACACATATACTTTAACCTACTGATATAACTTAGAAAATTGAGTATATTTGCTGATTACATCAGGCCTGTAACTCAGGTTATCACTTAAACTCTTTTACAACCTTTAAAATGACCAAACTACCCCTACGGGGCATAGTTTGTGTTTAAATTCGTTTCGGGCATAATAAAAGACATCTTACAGATGTCACAACATATTTGAAGCATATTAACTTAGGAAACCTGTATATGGCTCTTACGGATACCTGTTACGCTTATTACGCGTTCGGTTCGGTTTATGTAACAAGTTTACATAAAGTAGCCGAAACGGGTCAAAACTTAACGGTTTTATCTCAAAATCCAGAATGTGAATAATAAACCCGTATTAAACAAGTCTTCAAACTTGTCGGGTCTAACTCACATTCTATCCGGTCTTCGCTTAATCGTGCGTACGAACTGTATCTTTGAAACTAGCCGGTCTAAGCTTAAGCTTAATTAAAGACCCGTTAGGATTCTAATAGGTTATTATAAAACCTTCGTTCCAGATTAGGAGGACCAGTAAAAGCTACGTGCATTTTGCTTATTGTGATTTATACATTGCTCAGGTAAATACTTTTAACTTATTTTCCCTATACGGGCTTGGGTTACGGTATATAGCATACCGCTTGATCGAGCATCAAATCCTCCACCGTTGAGTGGTTAATTGACTAATTTGATCGGCTCGTTTAAACAGTCTTGTTACTTAAAGCCTTTGGGGGGTTAATGACCATGTCCCGGATATCCTTGGCATCATTATACGAAATGGCCACGACTTAAGCGCGGAGTGTAGGCGTACACCCGTCAGTGCACAAAAGAACATTGTGGTGTATCTATTGATCTTTAACCCGGACTAGATCCGGGCTACTGAACGCACAAGGAACATGTAATTCGTTCACAAGATTATAATATTAAATAATTCTCCCAAGTTAAATAAAATGTTTATGCCACGTGCATCCAAACCAATTTTCAATCATTTTCCAAAATGAGTCAGTTGAATGTATTTACCAGTGTAAACTGACGTATTTTCCCAAAAAGATTAAATGCAGGTACTAAGCGAAATTGGCTGGGATTTCTCCTTAGCATCACTAGAAGTCTCGCAAGCTTAAGATGCCTGAAGTCTGTTGAACTATTAATACTATTTTATTTTCGATCCATCTGTGGATAAACTTCCGAATATTGTGAAATTTGATATTACAATATTAAATTCAGTTGTATCGTATTTTTAAATTTGCTTCCGCTGTGCATATTGATTATTGTGTTGTTTGACTATTATGTTGCCAACCACGTCACGATACTCCCCCACCGGGCCCACCGATGACACGTGGAAATCGGGGTGTGACAGGTTGGTATCAGAGCCAACACTGAGTGAAATAAACACTAGCCTGTTTGTGTTTAATCTCAGTTACACAATTGCACAATTCTAAACTTTTGAGTCTAGACATATAACATAGGACAAATTCCACTTTGTTTGTGTTGTCCTTTATTTTGCATGTATTTTTGTTTTGTTATCTCATATTATATTGACAGGATTAACAAAAATGCCGCCAAGATTCTTCAGGAGAAGGGGAAGAGGCAAGGGGCCTATCACCGCCCCCAATGATAATGAAGCTGGACCTTCAAATGCGCGAGCTCCGTCTACTACCGAGAGTGACGACCCTCGGCAGAACAGGAGGAACTCGTTTGAACCAGCCAGGCGATCGGTATCACACAGCTCTATACCTCCGGTCCAAAACCCTTTTGGGCCTCAGCCGGAGTACGAACCCAACAACCCTCAACCCTCATATATACCATTACAGCGATCTTTATCGCATCATTCTTTCGGGGACCCCACACCTGCTTTCAGGGGCCGGTTTAACCCGGCCTATTACATCCAAGAACCCGTGGGTTTTAACCCACTGGGGCCAGAAGATCACTACTCCGGAGATCTCGCGGAGGATATGGACGAGGACACGGATCCCGTCGAACCTGCTAGTGGTACGCCAAATCATCCCATCGAGATCTCCGATGGATCTTCGTTTCACGGATCACCCTATGTTGGTCCAGATAGCTTTCAAGCTATGTTCACCAGGCACGAATGGTACTATACACCTCCTCACCATTCGTCGCCTCATCAGCAGCAACAGCAGCAGCAGCTGGAACAGGATCCCTCTGTGGATTCCAGATTCGTGGCAGTCACGCCACCGCCTCCACCGCCGCCAGTGCAGCTGGCACCTCCGCAACCGCCGAGGCGAAGGAGAACCGGTGCGTGCATGTCGTCACGAGCAGGGGATTTCCATTTCAGTTCCCGACGTCAATCCAGTGGCAGCCACTATCCGCCACATCAGGAGGACCCACAAATGGGTGGACCTTCACAACCAGCTGTACCACAGCCACCACCGATGGGTTTTGATAACCCAATTCCAGCATACACGGGTTCCATGGCGTATAACCAGTTTGAACCGCCAAATCACCACAATTATGGTTACGCGGAGGCCGACCCTTACATGGTAGCAGCGAACTACAACACCCAAGGACCCTATGGAGATCCATGGGGAGTAGGGTACCCAACACAGGGGTACCAGATACCTCCTAGGCCTATTATCAGGACGCAATCGCAGCCGCCACGGTTTTCTCCCCCAGAAAGGGAGGAAATCCTGCAAAGGTTGGATGAAGTAGAGCGAGGCTTCCACCGTGACCGTAGGGAGAGACAGAGCTTCTTCCAAGGATTGGAAAGCTTGATCAAAGGGAAGAACAAGAAGGATCATTGAATCCTTCCAATTATTGTTGAGCCCCTGCATGGGCCAGTCTTGTTGTATAAGCCCCTGCATGGGTGTATTTGTTTAAGCCCCTGCGTGGGTCTATTTTCTGTTAACCCCTGCGTGGGTGTGATATTGTTTGTTTAAAGTCCCTGCGTGGACTAGTATGTTTGTTTAAAGTCCCTGCATGGACTAATATGTTGTTTAACCCCTGCGTGGGTAATTGTTGATTGAAAAGACCCGTTTAGGGCAGCATGTAATATTATGATAAATTAATGGAATGTTTGTTTTATAAATTTCATGTTTGCCATTATGTGCATATATAAATTATAAATGAAATAAATAAATTAAAATCATTCCTTTTTGAAATAATCTGCCTATGTAATTATTAATTAAGAATCTTAAAGTGTGAAACCTAGCCTTCGGGTCATCATAAGATCAGGCCAAGATGGTAAGACCTGTTCAAAAGATTCAAATCTAAGTTAACATCTGAAAACATGTTAACACTCCTGGCAGACGTGATTCGTTAAAATCACACGTCATTTTATATGTATAAGGATTCTTTAGAAGATTCCTAACCCAATTTAATGATCTCTGAATCAAGGGTTAAGATCATCAATTAAGGTGATCATATTTTTACCATACGTTGGTAATACAATGCCTACGGGCCCTGCTCATTTCTATATGAGCCAAAAGACAGTGGTAGCGATGACTCCCTGTCAGATAAAGGTAATGAACTAGGTTTAAACCTTCATGCTTTGATTCTCTGAAATCATAGCTTATAATTTATAAGTGTCCTTGTGACCACGCCTATTGTGCCAGTATACCTTAATGTTTTGATTCTCTGAAATCATAGATTAAATAAAAATGTCCACGTGACTAGGCCTTTGTGCCACAAATAAAACTGTTATTGTTTTATAATTAGGATAAATTATTATAGAAATCCTAAATAAATATGATTAATAAATTAACCGAATATGGTCTCTGGTTACCATGGTTAATGAATTACCCTAAGGGGCAATTCCATAATAAACTCCCAAATAAACTATTGTCCTTGTTTTCTGCAACAGTTCAATCAAAATGGCTAACTCGGACGAGGGTAATAGCCATCCAGTGGAGGTTAATAATGACGCCCGAATTAATCTAACGGGTGCGGAATTGAAATCGATAATAGACGGTGCAGTTACCCAGGCATTGGAAAGGCAGTACGAAGAGTACAGTGGGACTCGTAGTAGGACCCAATCTACACAGCCTTCAAAGCCACCGTCCAAGAAGGACGACTCGAAGAAAGATGATGATCGACGCTCCTCGAACCACAGTGCTCCATATCAGTAGGTTATACTTAATCAAGGACCCCGTGACAAGGGTTGCTTGTATAAATATTTCGTTTCCTGCTAACCCCGGGATTTCACTAGGGAGAAGGGAGCCATTGACTGTATGACGTGGCTGGATGAGATGGATACGGTTGTAGACATCAGCGGATGCGCTGAGAGAGACGTGGTCAAGTTTGTGTCGCAGTCTTTTAAGGGTGAAGCTTTAGCGTGGTGGAGATCTCTGATTCAAGCCACCGGAAAAATCCCATTGTACAACATGTCGTGGGATCAATTTGTTGCCCTTATCAGGGAAAATTACTGCCCTCAGCATGAGGTGGAGAAGATAGAATCTGATTTTCTATCATTGGTGATGACAAACCTTGACTGTCAAGCTTACCTAACGAGCTTCAACACGATGTCCCGGTTGGTTCCATATCTGGTAACCCCGGAGCCAAAAAGAATCACTCGTTTTATCGGTGGTTTAGCCCCGGAAATCAAGGCAAGCGTAAAAGCTTCTCGGCCAGCTACCTTCAGGTCTGTAGCTGACATATCTTTGTCACTTACTCTGGATGCGGTCCGACAAAGGTCGCTGAGAAACAAAGAGGCTGAGAAGAGAAAACGTGAAGATGATGGTTCACGTAGATCGAACAAGAAGCACCGTGGGAACGGTGACCACAAGAAAGGATCGGAGTCAAGGAAAGATGGGCATAATTCTGGTGAGAAGCCCAAATGCAAAATTTGCAAGAAGCAGCACTTTGGAAAGTGCAGACTTGAGTCGAACTCACAGACTCAATCAAAAACCTATGCTTGTGGTATATGCAAGTCCACGGATCACAAAACCTTGGATTGCAAGAAGATGAAAGACGCAACGTGCTACTGTTGCAATGAAAAGGGCCACATTAAGACCAACTGCCCCAAGTACACCAAGAAGCCTGAAGAGGCCAAGAAGACTAATGCCAGAGTCTTCAGAATGGACGCAAAAGAAGCGGTTCTAGACGACAACGTTATTACAGGTACTTTCCTTGTAAATGACGTCTATGCTAGAGTACTTTTTTATTCAGGCGCAGATAAGTCTTTCGTTGATAATAAGTTTTGTGAATTGTTGAAATTACCTGTCAAAACCTTAAATGTGAATTATGAGGTGGAGCTAGCAGACGGCACCTTAGAAACCGTCTCTACTTTGTTAGATGGATGTGTTATATCCATTAAGAACCATTCTTTTCCTCTATCTCTGCTTCCCTTTAAGTTGGCCGGTTTTGACATAGTTCTGGGTATGGACTGGTTATCTCATAACCAGGCCCAAATCGTCTGCAACAGAAAGCAAGTGGTAATAAAGACTCCGTCTGGTGAATCACTTACCATTCGGGGAGACACCCAGTATGGGCTACCTGAGCAAGCGACTATGCTCAAGGCTTCAAAATGTTTAAAGAAAGGTTGTGTCATCTACATGGCACAGGTGATTATTGATGAGCCTAGACCGAAGATAGAAGACATCCCTGTCATTTCTGAATTCCCAGAAATTTTTCCGGAAGAACTACCTGGTTTGCCACCAGATAGGCAAGTGGAATTTAGGATTGATATCATCCCCGGAGCAGCACCAGTTGCTAGAGCACCCTATAGGTTGGCACCCACAGAAATGAAGGAATTAAGGACGCAACTGGATGAATTGCTGGCCAAAGGTTTCATTAGACCTAGCTCGTCTCCTTGGGGAGCGCCAGTCCTATTTGTGAAGAAGAAGGATGGATCGATGCGTCTATGCATCGATTATCGTGAGCTTAATAAAGTCACGATAAAGAATAAGTATCCTCTGCCCAGAATCGATGATTTATTCGATCAATTGCAAGGGGCAAGTTATTTCTCGAAGATTGATTTGAGGTCAGGCTACCATCAGCTGAAGGTCAGAGATGAAGACGTACACAAAACTGCATTTAGGACTCGTTATGGTCATTACGAGTTCCTAGTGATGCCTTTTGGGCTCACAAATGCACCGGCCACGTTCATGGATCTCATGAATCGCGTTTGCAAGCCATACTTAGATAAATTCGTCATCGTTTTCATCGACGACATTCTTATTTATTCTAAGAATCAAGCTGACCATGAGAAACACCTTCGATGTATTCTCAAACTTCTACATCAAGAGAAGCTCTATGCCAAATTCTCTAAGTGTGAATTTTGGCTACGAGAAGTCCAATTCCTTGGACACGTGGTTAGTGAGCGTGGTATCCAAGTGGATCCCGCTAAGGTTGAAGCAGTTATGAACTGGCAAGAACCAAAGACGCTTACAGAGATTCGTAGCTTCCTGGGATTGGCAGAATATTACAGGCGTTTCATCGAAAATTTTTCAAGGATTGCTGCACCCCTAACTTCCTTGACTAAGAAGAAAGTAAAGTTCATTTGGGGCCCTAAGCAGCAAGAGTCCTTTGATATTCTGAAGCAAAAGTTGAGCAACGCCCCAGTACTGACATTGCCAGATGGAATAGAAGATTTTGTGGTTTACTGCGATGCATCTCACACTGGCATGGGGTGTGTGCTTATGCAGAAAGGCAAGGTTATTGCCTATGCTTCAAGACAGTTAAAGGTGCATGAAAAGAATTACACCACCCACGACTTGGAATTGGGTGCCGTTGTATTCGTACTAAAACTGTGGAGGCATTACTTGTATGGTATCAAATGTGTGATCTATTCTGATCACAAGAGCCTCCAGCACCTGTTTAATCAGAAAGAGTTAAACATGAGGCAACGCCGTTGGATGGAGACTTTGAACGATTATGATTGTGAAATCAAGTACCATCCCGGTAAGGCGAATGTAGTCGCCGATGCCTTGAGTCGAAAGGAGAGGGTGAAACCCATCCGAATCAATGCCAAGCGCATGGAGATAAAGAATAATTTGATTGAAAGGTTGTTAGCTGCACAGAAGGAAGCTGTGTTGGAAGCTAACTATCCTAATGAAAAGCTAGGAGTAACTGAGGAGCAGTTAACTCTTAGCAAGGACGGAATTCTAAGATTAAATGGACGGATATGGGTTCCAATTTATGGAGAACTTCGAGATGTCATCCTCCAGGAAGCCCATAGTTCCAAATACTCCGTTCATCCTGGAGCTGATAAGATGTACCAGGATCTAAAGGCAAATTATTGGTGGATAGGCTTGAAGAAGTCCGTAGCCACTCATGTAGCTAAATGCTTGACATGTGCGCAAGTCAAAGCCGAGCAACAGAAACCGTCAGGTTTGCTACAACAGCCTGAACTTCCTACTTGGAAGTGGGAAATGGTAACCATGGATTTTATTACCAAGTTACCCAAGACAAGGAAAGGAAATGATACGATATGGGTTATAGTTGACAGACTGACTAAGTCAGCACATTTCTTACCCATCAAGGAGACTTATAGCTCCGATATGTTAGCCCAGTTATACGTTGATAAGATTGTAGCCTTACATGGCATACCTGTGTCTATTATCTCTGACAGAGATACTAGGTACACGTCACATTTTTGGAAAAGTTTCCAACAATCTTTGGGCACACGTTTGAATTTTAGTACGGCTTATCATCCTCAGACTGACGGTCAGAGTGAGCGTACTATTCAAACGTTGGAAGACATGCTACGTGCATGTGCGATCGATTTGGGTGGTAGCTGGGATAAGAACCTACCATTAGTCGAATTCTCCTACAACAATAGCTACCATACCAGCATTAAGGCTGCGCGTTTTGAGGCATTATACGGTAGAAAGTGTAGATCGCCTATTTGTTGGGCGGAAGTTGGGGATGTCCAATTATCAGGACCAGAGATAGTGTTCGAAACAACGGACAAAATTGTCCAGATTCGTGACCGTCTCAAAGCTGCCCGTGATAGGCAGAAGAGCTACGCAGATCCGAAGCGTAAAGCTTTTCACTTCGAAGTAGGTGATAAAGTGTTGCTTAAAGTGTCACCCTGGAAAGGGGTGATGCGATTTGGTAAGAAAGGCAAGCTAAGCCCGAGATACATAGGACCTTTCGAGGTTATCGAACGTGTCGGGTCAGTTGCCTATAAGTTAAACTTACCGGAAGAGTTCAGTGGAATTCACAATGTGTTCCACATCTGCAATCTGAAGAAATGCTTCGCGGATGAATCACTGGTCATACCGCATACAGATGTGCATATAGATGAGAGCTTAAAATTTGTGGAAAAACCTTTGTCGATTGAAGATCGACAGGTAAAGAAGCTTCGAAGGAAGCATGTACCTATTGTAAAGGTCAAATGGGATGCCCGTAGAGGTCTCGAATATACGTGGGAAGTTGAATCCACGATGAAAGAAAAATACCCTTATTTATTTCAGTAAATCTCAGGTCGAGATTTATTTTAAGGGGCTGAGGATGTAACACCTCGAAACTTCACGTCCTATAATGTGTTGACACGTGTCATAAGTTTGAACGTGTGTAAGAATGTTCTGAAAGGACTAAAGTTGACAATCATGAAAAGTACGTGAATATACGAGTTCTTAATGTCAACTGTGAATAAATATAATGTACATTAACCCTACATGATGCTCATACCTTCAAACGAATAAATCATGGATCCTACGAAGCTAAAAGTGAGAGATTTCAAACTACAGGGACTAAATGTGTCAACATGTTTAATTTATACCACTGAGTGACCTTTTGACAAACCCGAAGCTTTGTAACGATTAATTATACTCACTAGAATGCACTATAAAAATGTCATAAAGTTTCGTCAACGTATGAGAAAGTTATGATCAAATTCGTGTGCGAGGGGTTAAAGCGTCAACGCTGAAAGTTAGGCCTTTTCGGGTAACAATAAAGCTAACCGGGGACTTAACAAAGTGGGTATATATTTTAAAGCCCTTATAGATCAATTATGAGGGTTCATAATGCAAGAAACATGTGCCTAATCAAAGTTCGATGAGCCAAGGACTAAAACTGCAATTTTTAAAAGTTTTGTTGGATGACACCAAGGGCTCGCGTAGCGCGAGCACTAACTGCTTATGCAGTCGCGCTACGCCACTGCCCCATCTGGACAGATTTCGATCTTGTTTGATTCTTTGTCTGCCACAGCCCTTGTAACCTCCTTTAATCGACTTTGCCTCTTCATGCTTGACCCCTAGGCACCCCCTAAGCACTAGGAACACTTGTAAGTCAGTTGTGGAGAGTTGTAGACCCCAAGTGTCAAAGATTAGTGGTGATTAAAGGGCTATATAAGGCCCTTGAGTTGCAACAAGTCTTCACACCATCATTCTTGCTCATCTAATCATTTCTGGAGCTCCAAGGCACTCCCAAGAGATCACTAATCAAGCTTAGGACTTTTGTAAGTTACTAATCCTTCTTTAATTGAGTTTAGCTTAGTTATTTAGCTAAAAGTCAAACCGTCATAATTACCGTTTGACTTCGAGATTAGTCAACAATGGCTCAGTCATATCTCGAATTAAAAGTAGTTATAAGTTGGTAATTATGTGGGTAATAAACCCTCAAAAGGGTTCCCCCTGATTCCCACTCTAACTAGGTCTAATGTCGGGTCAAACGTGTAATTAAAAAGTCAACAGAATGTTTTAATTGCAATTTATGCATGATTAGCAATGTAGATCAACTATGTGATCATAAGGTATAACCTCAGGGGTTATTCCCTATGCAACTATGATCACTAAGCAAGCTTGGTCGGATCCTAATGATCGACCAAACGGGTCGGGTTCAAAAGTCTAAGCGGTTGTCTAAACCGCTTAACTTACGACCCTAAATAAGCACTAAACTAATAGTGACGAGTTAAACATGTCAAAACATGTTTAACCTACTGAGAAAACGGATTTGGTATCAAAACAATGGGTTTTGATACCCGAAAATAGTTCCGTTGCAAAATGCGTGCTAAAACGCATTTTGACCGAAACTTTGACTCGTCACTAAGCCTAGTCAACGTGGTAATCAGTAGGTATAATCGCTAAGGATTATATCTATCGTGATTAGAATCACGTTGCAAAGTTCAATTGAACTTTGACTTGACCAATTGATGGTCAAAACCGAAAGTCAAACTGTTGGCCAAACTGTTTGACTTTCGGCACTAACATAAATTAAAGAATGAAAGAATGCTCACTAAAGGTCCTTGCTATCTTTTCTACAAAGAACAAGTTCCTTATCAGATGAGAGAGCTCCCAATTCAGATTGTAGAGGAGAAATGAGAGGAATGAGCAAAGAATCAAGTGAATGTGATGGCTATTTATACTTGTTGTGGATTAACAAGATCAATCCATGTGTTTGTGTGGCCATCAAGGATTAAATCATAGCCATACATATGTTAGGAACTGATTAGGGACCTTGGAGAACACTTAAACTTGCTCAACACACCAAGAAATTGCACAAACAGCCCCTGAATTAGCAAACTATTGCTGAAAACACATTTCTGGTCGCTGGGCTAGTCAGGTGGCCCGCGTAAGTATGTGGGGTGAGCTTACGTGGCCCGTATGGGTTCCCCAGTTCAGCAAAGTTTGATATAATTACAGTTTAGGCCTCTGTACTTGGTTTAAGCTCATTTCAGGCCCTTTTGACCCCCATTAAGCCATTTTCAAGGATCTACAAGGTCAAAAAGTTTAGAGGACTCAAAATGTGCTCGGAGAACTCTCGGCTGCCGGCTCGTTTGGTCGTACGGTCGCGTTGTTCGTTAAATTACGACGAAACTCAAACGGACGCGAAAACGAACCAAATTAAGCGACGAATGGTATTTTTGCATGCCGATCACTAAAATAAAAATATTTTAGTGTGTACAAAATTTTTGGATGTCCAGATGTGGTCAGAACGTAAGATATGCGCGAAAATGCAAACTTTCGCTGTTTTTGACACTTTTAGTCCCTGTAAGATCATATAAGCATATTTTCGCACACCGAACCTATCAAAGCTTATTTCTAAGCTATGTTTAGGTTATTTATGGTATGTTTAGCTTATGATCATGTTCATTTCCTTACGAAACGGCAGACTTTTGCAGTTTGACGCAAATAGTCCATGTGAGTGATTAAACTTGATTTCGGCATACCGAACCTTCCAAAACTTATTTCTAAGTTATGTAAAGGTTATTTAAGGTATGTTAAGCCCATTTCACTATTCCAGAGTGTTTGTTGTGTTAAACTGGTTATATTTACGCATCAGATCGCGTTTATCCTTCCAGAAAGCGATTTAGAGCTCGAAATCGAACAAGAATTGATATGTGCAAACGATGCACATATTTATACAAATACCAAGTACGAAATACAATATTTCATTGGTTTGGTATTTGTATGATGGTTGAAGTGACACAGGTGTCACATTTACTGGCGAAGACGGACCTAGCGCAATGTTTCAGTGGTTTGACTCGATTGAAGTCACTCTCCGTCAAAGTGGATGCCCGAAACAAATCCGCACAATGAATGCTACTAGAGTCTTCCAGTCTAGGGCACTGGATTGGTGGACTGTTGAGCGCAACAAGTGCGGAAATGATGCAGCTTATGGCCTCTCGTGGGAGGAACTGAAGGAACTTATGATGAAAGAATTCTGCCCTCCCCATGAGATTCAGAAGCTGGAAAATGAGTTTTGGGGTATCAAGAAAAAAGGACGTGACAATGCTGGTCTCACCGCTCGCTTAAAATAGCTAAGCATCTTCTGTCCTAGTCAGGTGGACACACCTGAAAAGGCTATCAAGAAGTATATCTGAGCTCTTCCTGATTGTGTAGCAGATTTTGTTCAAGCAGCAAGAACCACTACTATCGAGGAAACCTACCAACTCGCAGCTGAAATCAGTCATAAGCGAGTTCAACCTAGAGTTTTCAAAACTTCAACCAAGAGTCTTCATCAAGCAACTGCCACACCAGACTCTCAAGCTTCTAAGACTAATCACCGTGATCGCAAGAAAAGAAACAACAGCAAGAACAATACGGTAGTTACATCGCTGCCCAACCCTCAGCCTCAACAAGCTACTGCTACCAACGCACCGCCAGCTAAGCATGCGTACACTGGTACTCATCCTCTGTGTCCTACTGTAACACCTCGAAAATTCACGTCCTATAATGTGTTGACACGTGTCATAAGTTTGAACGTGTGTAAGAATGTTCCGAAAGGACTAAAGTTGACAATCATGAAAAGTATGTGAATATACGAGTTCTTAATGTCAACTGTGAATAAATATAATGTACATTAACCCTACATGATGCTCATACCTTCAAACGAATAAATCATGGATCCTACGAAGCTAAAAGTGAGAGATTTCAAACTACAGGGACTAAATGTGTCAACATGTTTAATTTATACCTCTGAGTGACCTTTTGACAAACCCGAAGCTTTGTAACGATTAATTATACTCACTAGAATGTACTACAAAAATGTCATAAAGTTTCGTCAACGTATGAGAAAGTTATGATCAAATTCGTGTGCGAGGGGTTAAAGCGTCAATGCTGAAAGTTAGGCCTTTTCGGGTAACAATAAAGCTAACCGGGGACTTAACAAAGCGGGTATATATTTTAAAGCCCTTATAGATCAATTATGAGGGTTCATAATGCAAGAAACAAGTGCCTAATCAAAGTTCGAAGAGCCAAGGACCAAAACTGCAATTTTTAAAAGTTTTGTTGGATGACACCAAGGGCTCGCGTAGCGCGAGCACTAACTGCTTATGCAGTCGCGCTACGCCACTGTCCCATCTGGACAGATTTCGATCTTGTTTGATTCTTTGTCTGCCACAGCCCTTGTAACCTCCTTTAATCGACTTTGCCTATTCATGCTTGACCCCTAGGCACCCCCTAAGCACTAGGAACACTTGTAAGTCAGTTGTGGAGAGTTGTAGACCCCAAGTGTCAAAGATTTGTGGTGATTAAAGTGCTATATAAGGCCCTTGAGTTGCAACAAGTCTTCACACCATCATTCTTGCTCATCTGATCATTTCTGGAGCTCCAAGGCACTCCCAAGAGATCACTAATCAAGCTTAGGACTTTTGTAAGTTACTAATCCTTCTTTAATTGAGTTTAGCTTAGTTATTTAGCTAAAATTCAAACCGTCGTAATTATGGTTTGACTTCGAGATTAGTCAACAATGGCTCAATCATATCTCGAATTAAAAGTAGTTATAAGTTGGCAATTATGTGGGTAATAAACCCTCAAAAGGGTTCCCCCTGATTCCCACTCTAACTAGGTCTAATGTCGGGTCAAACGTGTAATTAAAAAGTCAACAGAATGTTTTAATTGCAATTTATGCATGATTAGCAATGTAGATCAACTATGTGATCATAAGGTATAACCTCAGGGGTTATTCCCTATGCAACTATGATCACTAAGCAAGCTTGGTCGGATCCTAATGATCGACCAAACGGGTCGGGTTCGAAAGTCTAAGCGGTTGTCTAAACCGCTTAACTTACGACCCTAAATAAGCACTAAACTAATAGTGACGAGTTAAACATGTCAAAACATGTTTAACCTACTTAGAAAACGGATTTGGTATCAAAACAATGGGTTTTGATACCCGAAAATAGTTCCGTTGCAAAATGCGTGCTAAAACGCATTTTGACCGAAACTTTGACTCGTCACTAAGCCTAGTCAACGTGGTAATCAGTAGGTATAATCGCTAAGGATTATATCTATCGTGATTACAATCACGTTGCAAAGTTCAATTGAACTTTGACTTGACCAATTGATGGTCAAAACCGAAAGTCAAACTGTTGGCCAAACTGTTTGACTTTCGGCACTAACATAAATTAAAGAATGAAAGAATGCTCACTAAAGGTCCTTGCTATCTTTTCTACAAAGAACAAGTTCCTTATCAGATGAGAGAGCTCCCAATTCAGATTGTAGAGGAGAAATGAGAGGAATGAGCAAAGAATCAAGTGAATGTGATGGCTATTTATACTTGTTGTGGATTAACAAGATCAATCCATGTGTTTGTGTGGCCATCAAGGATTAAATCATAGCCATACATATGTTAGGAACTGATTAGGGACCTTGGAGAACACTTAAACTTGCTCAACACACCAAGAAATTGCACAAACAGCCCCTGAATTAGCAAACTATTGCTGAAAACACATTTCTGGTCGCTGGGCTAGTCAGGTGGCCCGCGTAAGTATGTGGGGTGAGCTTACGTGGCCCGCATGGGTTCCCCAGTTCAGCAAAGTTTGATATAATTACAGTTTAGGCCTCTGTACTTGGTTTAAGCTCATTTCAGGCCCTTTTGACCCCCATTAAGCCATTTTCAAGGCTCTACAAGGTCAAAAAGTTTAGAGGACTCAAAATGTGCTCGGAGAACTCTCGGCTGCCGGCTCGTTTGGTCGTACGGTCGCGTTGTTCGTTAAATTACGACGAAACTCAAACGGACGCGAAAACGAACCAAATTAAGCGACGAATGGTATTTTTGCATGCCGATCACTAAAATAAAAATATTTTAGTGTGTACAAAATTTTTGGATGTCCAGATGTGGTCAGAACGTAAGATATGCGCGAAAATGCAAACTTTCGCTGTTTTTGACACTTTTAGTCCCTGTAAGATCATATAAGCATATTTTCGCACACCGAACCTATCAAAGCTTATTTCTAAGCTATGTTTAGGTTATTTATGGTATGTTTAGCTTATGATCATGTTCATTGCCTTACGAAACGGCAGACTTTTGCAGTTTGACGCAAATAGTCCATGTGAGTGATTAAACTTGATTTCGGCATACCGAACCTTCCAAAACTTATTTCTAAGTTATGTAAAGGTTATTTAAGGTATGTTAAGCCCATGTCACTATTCCAGAGTGTTTGTTGTGTTAAACTGGTTATATTTACGCATCAGATCGCGTTTATCCTTCCAGAAAGCGATTTAGAGCTCGAAATCGAACAAGAATTGATATGTGCAAACGATGCACATATTTATACAAATACCAAGTACGAAATACAATATTTCATTGGTTTGGTATTTGTATGATGGTTGAAGTGACACAGGTGTCACATTTACTGGCGAAGACGGACCTAGCGCAATGTTTCAGTGGTTTGACTCGATTGAAGTCACTCTCCGTCAAAGTGGATGCCCGAAACAAATCCGCACAATGAATGCTACTAGAGTCTTCCAGTCTAGGGCACTGGATTGGTGGACTGTTGAGCGCAACAAGTGCGGAAATGATGCAGCTTATGGCCTCTCGTGGGAGGAACTGAAGGAACTTATGATGAAAGAATTCTGCCCTCCCCATGAGATTCAGAAGCTGGAAAATGAGTTTTGGGGTATCAAGAAAAAAGGACGTGACAATGCTGGTCTCACCGCTCGCTTAAAATAGCTAAGCATCTTCTGTCCTAGTCAGGTGGACACACCTGAAAAGGCTATCAAGAAGTATATCTGAGCTCTTCCTGATTGTGTAGCAGATTTTGTTCAAGCAGCAAGAACCACTACTATCGAGGAAACCTACCAACTCGCAGCTGAAATCAGTCATAAGCGAGTTCAACCTAGAGTTTTCAAAACTTCAACCAAGAGTCTTCATCAAGCAACTGCCACACCAGACTCTCAAGCTTCTAAGACTAATCACCGTGATCGCAAGAAAAGAAACAACAGCAAGAACAATACGGTAGTTACATCGCTGCCCAACCCTCAGCCTCAACAAGCTACTGCTACCAACGCACCGCCAGCTAAGCATGCGTACACTGGTACTCATCCTCTGTGTCCTACTGTAACACCTCGAAAATTCACGTCCTATAATGTGTTGACACGTGTCATAAGTTTGAACGTGTGTAAGAATGTTCCGAAAGGACTAAAGTTGACAATCATGAAAAGTATGTGAATATACGAGTTCTTAATGTCAACTGTGAATAAATATAATGTACATTAACCCTACATGATGCTCATACCTTCAAACGAATAAATCATGGATCCTACGAAGCTAAAAGTGAGAGATTTCAAACTACAGGGACTAAATGTGTCAACATGTTTAATTTATACCTCTGAGTGACCTTTTGACAAACCCGAAGCTTTGTAACGATTAATTATACTCACTAGAATGTACTACAAAAATGTCATAAAGTTTCGTCAACGTATGAGAAAGTTATGATCAAATTCGTGTGCGAGGGGTTAAAGCGTCAACGCTGAAAGTTAGGCCTTTTCGGGTAACAATAAAGCTAACCGGGGACTTAACAAAGCGGGTATATATTTTAAAGCCCTTATAGATCAATTATGAGGGTTCATAATGCAAGAAACAAGTGCCTAATCAAAGTTCGAAGAGCCAAGGACCAAAACTGCAATTTTTAAAAGTTTTGTTGGATGACACCAAGGGCTCGCGTAGCGCGAGCACTAACTGCTTATGCAGTCGCGCTACGCCACTGTCCCATCTGGACAGATTTCGATCTTGTTTGATTCTTTGTCTGCCACAGCCCTTGTAACCTCCTTTAATCGACTTTGCCTATTCATGCTTGACCCCTAGGCACCCCCTAAGCACTAGGAACACTTGTAAGTCAGTTGTGGAGAGTTGTAGACCCCAAGTGTCAAAGATTTGTGGTGATTAAAGTGCTATATAAGGCCCTTGAGTTGCAACAAGTCTTCACACCATCATTCTTGCTCATCTGATCATTTCTGGAGCTCCAAGGCACTCCCAAGAGATCACTAATCAAGCTTAGGACTTTTGTAAGTTACTAATCCTTCTTTAATTGAGTTTAGCTTAGTTATTTAGCTAAAATTCAAACCGTCGTAATTATGGTTTGACTTCGAGATTAGTCAACAATGGCTCAATCATATCTCGAATTAAAAGTAGTTATAAGTTGGCAATTATGTGGGTAATAAACCCTCAAAAGGGTTCCCCCTGATTCCCACTCTAACTAGGTCTAATGTCGGGTCAAACGTGTAATTAAAAAGTCAACAGAATGTTTTAATTGCAATTTATGCATGATTAGCAATGTAGATCAACTATGTGATCATAAGGTATAACCTCAGGGGTTATTCCCTATGCAACTATGATCACTAAGCAAGCTTGGTCGGATCCTAATGATCGACCAAACGGGTCGGGTTCGAAAGTCTAAGCGGTTGTCTAAACCGCTTAACTTACGACCCTAAATAAGCACTAAACTAATAGTGACGAGTTAAACATGTCAAAACATGTTTAACCTACTTAGAAAACGGATTTGGTATCAAAACAATGGGTTTTGATACCCGAAAATAGTTCCGTTGCAAAATGCGTGCTAAAACGCATTTTGACCGAAACTTTGACTCGTCACTAAGCCTAGTCAACGTGGTAATCAGTAGGTATAATCGCTAAGGATTATAACTATCGTGATTACAATCACGTTGCAAAGTTCAATTGAACTTTGACTTGACCAATTGATGGTCAAAACCGAAAGTCAAACTGTTGGCCAAACTGTTTGACTTTCTGCACTAACATAAATAAAAGAATGAAAGAATGCTCACTAAAGGTCGTTGCTATCTTTTCTACAAAGAACAAGTTCCTTATCAGATGAGAGAGCTCCCAATTCAGATTGTAGAGGAGAAATGAGAGGAATGAGCAAAGAATCAAGTGAATGTGATGGCTATTTATACTTGTTGTGGATTAACAAGATCAATCCATGTGTTTGTGTGGCCATCAAGGATTAAATCATAGCCATACATATGTTAGGAACTGATTAGGGACCTTGGAGAACACTTAAACTTGCTCAACACACCAAGAAATTGCACAAATAGCCCCTGAATTAGCAAACTATTGCTGAAAACACATTTCTGGTCACTGGGCTAGTCAGGTGGCCCGCGTAAGTATGTGGGGTGAGCTTACGTGGCCCGTATGGGTTCCCCAGTTCAGCAAAGTTTGATATAATTACAGTTTAGGCCTCTGTAATTGCCCATATGTTGACCATTATGCCCTTATTACCCAGTTCAGCAAAGTTTGATACAACCCTCTGTGATTATACACCTTGGTTCATTAGTTATCCAATTAATATGCATGTTCCGTTAATTGCCCATATGTTGACCATTATGCCCTTATTACCTTAAAACGTGATTTTTGGAAATGTAAAAGAGTAGAAACTTTAATTACTGATATATAAACTTATATGCAAAGTTTGACATCAGTTTGAATTGTAGATTAAGAGTTATGCTCATTATCGCAAAATGAATGCTTTATGTTAAATAAAACGGCGTAATTAGCATATAGCCTAGTTAAGCCTACTTTTTGGTATGAAACTTAATACCCACTAATGCAATATATTATTTTGGGATTTTTAAAGATTTTTAATTAATTTTAGGCTGAGCATAACTAGTAGTCGTAGGCTTATTCCGGTAATAGTCGGTTTTGCCCTTACGGGCCATAAATTGAGTTTTACATATCTAAACGACTCCAAACCTTTTGCTACTGATCACATATGATAAATAAAGTATTCTAAGCCTTCTGGAAATATAAAAATATCAGATTTAAGTATCGAACCCGGAAATGGCCTTTAATCGCCTTATTAAGCGTTTTTAACGCAAAGTATGTATTAAAATTATTGAACATACCCGGGTTGATACCTACTGATATTTTAGGCAAATTAGAATATTTCAACAGTAAGCAAAGGTTGACTAACTCAGACTTCGGTTTTGAGCTTTCGGCTTATGTGAAATTACCAAAATGCCCCTACGGTGCATAGTTGGTTATAAATGATAGATTTCACACATATACTTTAACCTACTAATATAACTTAGCAAATTGAGTATATTTGCTAATTACATTAGGCCTGTAACTCAGGTTATCACTTAAACTCTTTTACAACCTTTAAAATGACCAAGCTACCCCTACGGGGCATAGTTTGTGTTTAAATTCGTTTCGGGCATAATAAAAGACATCTTACTGATGTCACAACATATTTGAAGCATATTAACTTAGGAAACCTGTATATGGCTCTTACGGATACCCGTTACGCTTATTACGCGTTCGGTTCAGTTTATGTAACAAGTTTACATAAATTAGCCGAAACGGGTCAAACCTTAACGGTTTTATCTCAAAATCCAGAATGTGAATAATAAAACCATATTAAACAAGTCTTCAAACTTGTTGGGTCTAACTCACATTCTATCCGGTCTTCGCTTAATCGTGCGTACGAACTGTATCTTTGAAACTAGCCGGTCTAAGCTTAAGCTTAATTAAAGACCCGTTAGGATTTTAATAGGTTATTATAAAACCTTCGTTCCAGATTAGGAGGACCAGTAAAAGCTACGTGCATTTTGCTTATTGTGATTTATACATTGCTCAGGTAAATACTTTTAACTTATTTTCCCTATACGGGCTTGGGTTACGGTATATAGCATACCGCTTGATCGAGCATCAAATCCTCCACCGTTGAGTGGGTAATTGACTAATTTGATCGGCTCGTTTAAACAGTCTTGTTACTTAAAGCCTTTGGGGGGTTAATGACCATGTCCCGGATATCCTTGGCATCATTTTACGAAATGGCCACGACTTAAGTGCGGGGTGTAGGTGTACACCCGTCAGTGCACAAAAGAACATTGTGGTGTGTCTATTGATCTTTAACCCGGACTAGATCCGGGCTACTGAACGCACAAGGAACATGTAATTCGTTCACAAGATTATAATATTAAATAATTCTCCCAAGTTAAATAAAATGTTTATGCCACGTGTATCCAAACCAATTTTCAATCATTTTCCAAAATGAGTCAGTTGAATGTATTTACCAGTGTAAACTGACGTATTTTCCCAAAAAGATTAAATGCAGGTACTAAGCGAAATTGGCTGGGATTTCTCCTTAGCATCACTAGAAGTCTCGCAAGCTTAAGATACCTGAAGTCTGTTGAACTGTTAATACTATTTTATTTTCGATCCATCTGTGGATAAACTTCCGAATATTGTGACATTTGATATTACAATATTAAATTCGGTTGTATCGTATTTTTAAATTTTCTTCCGCTGTGCATATTGATTATTGTGTTGTTTGACTATTATGTTGCCAACCACGTCACGATACTCCCCCACCGGGCCCACCGGTGACGTGTGGAAATCGGGGTGTGACACCTACGTGCACCTACCATCACCCAATTGGGATAGCTTGCCATTTCTGTGTCCACTGCAATCTCTACGGACACTTCACAGCAAACTGTCGCACTGGCCCTCGCCAGCAAGCTCTTCAAGCTCCTGTACCACCGCCAGCTCAACCTCGCGCTCCTCAAGTTAATCAAGCTCTCCCCGCACTAGTTGCTAATTCACGGCTTGCTACGCATGTGGTGATCCAAACACTTTGCTAATTTATGCCCGAATAGCGTTGTCAAACAAGAGCAGCAGCAACAGCAGCAAGCATCGCAACAGCAACAGCAGCCGCAGCAACAACAACCACAACCACCACCAGCCCGTGGAAGAACTTTCAATATCAACGTCCGCCAGACTCAGACTGACAACAATGTTGTCAATGGTACGTTTCTCGGCAATGGTATTGTGCTTCTTTCTTATTTGATACTGGAGCCGATAACTGTTTTCTGTCGTTTGAATTCGAAAAGCTTTTAAAACTTAAACGAGCTAATCTCCCGATGACAATCGACTTATAAGTTGCCACTGGAAGAACTGTTACCATCAATTCTGTTCTCCGTGATTGTACTCTTGAACTCAACAATCACATCTTCCCTATCGATCTCATACCTATGCAGTTAGGTAGCTTTGATGTCATAGTAGGGATGGATTTTCTTCGTGAAAATCGTGCCGAAGTTGTTTATTTCAAAAAGATGATTCGCTTCTCTCTTTCAAACGATGATCAGTTATGTGTTTATGGCGAAGTACTCTCGAAAGAATTGAAATTTACGTCGTGTATTCAAGCAAACAAGTATTTCCGCAAGGAATACTTGGCTTTCTTAGCCCATATTGTAGTAGCGGAGGAGGAAAAGAAAACCGTGAAAGACGTCCCCATTGTCTATGAATTTCCTAACGTTTTTCCCGATGATTTGCCTGGTCTACCCCCTACTCGTGATATCGATTTTCGTATTGATTTAATCCCTGGTGCAACGCCTGTTGCAAAAGCTCCCTATCGCCACACACCTTCTGAAATGCGTGAACTTTCTAGTCAACTTCAGGAGTTACTTCATAAAGGCTTTGTACACCTTAGCACATCACCATGGGGCGCACCTTTCCTTTTCGTGAAAAAGAAGGATGGATCGTTCCGAATCTGCATCGATTATAGGGAACTTAACAAGCTAACCGTCAAGATCCGCTACCCTCTACCTCGAATCGACGATTTGTTTGATCAACTGCAAGGCGCTACGTGTTTGTCTAAAATCGATTTACGTTTAGGATATCATCAATTGCGAATACAAGAGCAAGACATTTTGAAAACCGCATTCCGTACTCGTTATGGTCATTATGAATTCATGGTCATGCCTTTTGGTCTCATAAACGCACCCGCGGTCTTCATGGATTTTGATGAACCGTGTGTGCAAACCCTTCTTGGATCGTTTCGTTATTGTTTTTATCGATGATATTCTTATTTACTCGAAGTTGAGAATCGAACACGCGTGACATCTCCGTTTAGTTCTCGAGCTTCTCCAGGGAAATCGCGTCTACGCCAAGTTCTACAAGTGTGAATTTTGGCTCGAGGAGGTTCAATTTCTTGGTCATATTGTTCATAGTCAAGGAATTCACGTCGATCTCGCGAAGATAGAAGCTGTTAAGAGTTGGATTACGCCGAAATCACCATCTGAAATCCGTTCTTTTCTCGGATTGGCTGGTTATTACCGCCGATTCAACGCTGATTTCTCTAAAATCGCTGTACCGCTTACCGCTTTAACCCACAAGGATAAACCTTTTGTTTGGGGTTCTGAACAAGAGGAAGCCTTTTAAACTCTTAAGTATATGCTTTGCAACGCTCCTATCCTTATACTTCCCGACGGAAATGACGATTTCTTTGTTTATTACGATGCCTCTAACCTAGGTCTTGGTTGTGTTCTTATGCAACGGGACAAGGTTATCGCGTACGCGTCTCGACAACCCAAGGTCCACGAGAAGAACTACACCACCCACGATCTTGAACTAGGTGCAGTTGTTATTGCGTTAAAGATTTGGCGACACTACCTTTATGGTACCAAGTGTACGATCTTCACCGACCACAAGAGCCTACAACATATCTTCAACCAGAAAGAACTAAACATGCGCCAACGCAGATGGGTTGAACTTCTCAACGACTACGATTGTGAGATACGCTACCACCTAGGCAAAGCAAACGTTGTGGCCGATGCTCTCAGCCGACGAAGCTATGTGTATAGTGTTCGTGATAATCAAGCCCAGAACGATCTCGAAGCCCTTATTCGCGACACGCAACACGCTTACTTTCTTGAGAATACCTTGAAAGAGGAAATGAAGAAGTGTGGTGCCGAATCTCAACTAGCGAATAAATCCAACGGTATCTTTCATTACCTCGACCGTATTTGGATTCCCAGTCGCAACAGCCTCAGGGAGATATTGATGAATGAAGCCCACAAATCACGATACTAGATTCATCCCGGTGCCGACAAGATGTACCAGGACCTTCGTTCTAGGTATTGGTGGCCGGGCATGAAGAGGGATATCGCTCTATACATTTCAAAATGCCTAACTTGCTCGAATGTTAAGGCCAAACATCAACGACCCTCTGGCTTACTCGAACAACCCGAGATCCCTATGTGGAAATGGGAGAGTATTGCCATTGATTTTATTACGAAACTCCCTCGCACTCCCTCTGGTCACGATAGCATTTGGGTTATCGTTAATTGTCTTATGAAATCCACTCATTTCCTTCCGATACGAGAAGACTATAAGGTGGAACGATTAGCACGAATCTATACCGACGAAGTTATTTGTTGACAAGGGACGCCTCGTGACATCATCTCTGACCGCGATGGTCGTTTTACCTCGCGCCTTTCGGAGACCTTTCAATCCGCTCTCAGTACGACTCTTAATCTCAGTACCGCATTCCATCCCCAGTCCGACGGTCAGTCTGAGCGCACGATCCGCACCCTTGAAGACAAGCTTCGTTCATGCGTTATAGATTTCGGTGGTAATTGGGATTCGCATTTACCTTTATTAGAATTCTCGTACAACAACAGTTATCACACTAGTATTCAAATGGCACCCTTTGAGGCATTATATGGTAGAAAATGTCAATCGCCTATTGTATGGCACAAGATCGGAGACACACAACTCACCGGTCCCGAGTTGCTACAAGAAATAACTGACAAGATCCTCCAAATACGAGACAATCTCTTGAAAGCTCGGAGTCGTCAAAAGAGCTACGCTGATAAACGCCACAAGCCCCTAGAGTTCGAAGTTGGTGATTACGTACTCCTAAAGGTTTCACCTTGGAAGGGGTGATCCGATTCGGCAAGAAAGGGAAACTAGCGCCACGATACGTGGGTCCTTTTAAGATTCTGGAAAGAATTGGCAAAGTAGCCTACTGACTTGAATTACCAGAGGAACTCAGCAACGTACATCCGACTTTCCACATCTCGAACCTCAAAAAGTGCCTAACCGAAGAAAATCTTCAGGTGCTTCTTGAAGATTTGCAAATAAACGAGACTCTACACTTTGTGGAAAAGCCCATAGAAATCATGGAACGAGAGACCAAGAAGCTCCGACGCTCTCGCATTCCCATAGTCAAGGTTAGATGGGAAGGCAAACGCGGTGCCAAGTTCACTTGGGAACTCAAGAGTGATATGAAAACTAAATATCCGTAACTCTTTGTTACGTCAACTACTTAATTTCGGGACAAAATTCCCTAAAGTAGGGGAGACTGTAACAACCCGCATCTTTGGTTGTTCCTTATGACCGTTATTGTCTCTCATTAGCAACTTGTACTCTGAGATTTGATTAACGCTATGGTTTAAACTATATTTTCAACGCATTTTTAAACGCATATTGCAATGCTTATTATATCGCTTACTACTTAAACACATTTTATCGCAACTTACATCGCTCATTTAAACGCTTGTTATCACAACGCTCATTGCAACTCAACGCAAACTCGAAATGCGGATTTGTTAATTATTTACTTGTGTAAATTATGTGTTTACTTGGTTACTTGATTATTTGTGTGTGCTTGTTATATGGATTGTTACTCGCAAACGCTATCGCAACGCAAACTTAACGCTACTCGCATAACTCGATGTTCACAATAAAACGCAACGCAACACTTAACAAACGAGCTAAAGTCGGAAAACTAACAAATGCAAACCAGGTCGTCTGAATGGTTATCTGCCCGGATGACCATTCGTTCGGATGGAGCCATCTGAACACACCGCCACTCGCACCGCCTTACACTCGCACCCTCACCTATAAATAGTGGTCTTGTGTCCCATTTTAACATTTTCGACTCGCATTTGCTCCCAAGCTCCTAGACGCGATTCAAGACTATTTTGTAAGCTTTTTCTCTCAAATCTTCTTAAATCTTCATCTCTATTCACTTCTACTCCATCTTCTTCATCAAAATCACACACACACTTTAACCCTTTCTCGAAATCACTGATTTTAGATCTCTCGAAGGTGGTTTCCACTCAGTTTGCTTAGGCAAACTGTTGTGGAGCACCATTCAATCGAGATTGGTTCTAGATCTAAAGGATTTCCCACTTTTCAACATAATTATGAAGGATTTCAACACTTTTCGACTTATTTCTAAAACCCTCTGCAGTTCTTACACAATATTGATGGAATCTGGACTCAATCGGACTCTTGACTCATCCCATAGTCAAAGGCCTGCTGAAAACTGATTTCCACCAAAGAGATGGACCGATTCACGGGTCAAACATGAATCCTTATCAAGAACAACACGTTTGACCGAATGGGCAGGGCCCATCCTGCCGAATGAACTGGATTTCGTACATTCCGTTGTTTGACACGTCGTCACACCATCTCCGTTAACTCAAAACTTCTACTTAGAAAATTTTACAAAACTTCAACTTCTGATCACTCGTTCGAATGGACATTCGTCCATATTACCATCCGACCGGATGACCTGACTTTGACAATTTCCATTGTTTAATTGCTTTTAAACTAAACTTCACATTTTAACGGTTCACAAACAACCACAGTTTATTCGAATGGACATCCGTCCGAATGGCCATCCGCTCGGATGACCATACGTCCGGATGGGACTCACCCATTTGGATAGAGTGTTGAACACTTCTTACCTCACTCGACATTCTATTAACAACCGTTCAGCCCTGAGGAAGACTTATGCTTCTGTTCCCGTATGCAGGCTAACCCGACGCACTCCCTTCAATCCAATCGACGATGTTTACTGATTAAGCACACATTGTGAGTATACTCGAACCCTTTTTCGCTTAACGCAATTTTGGGTGTTACATACGTTCTTTATCAAAACACAACGCACACAATACTTAAACGCTTTTCAAACGCTACCACTCTCGCATGTTATACGTGATTCGATGAATGCTTGTATGTTATGTTTACACAGTGATTACTGCTTGCCACCCTTAGCAACGATAGTACTATAGTTTGGACTCAGCACCTGTTTATTTAGGGGTTGTTAAGGTTATTACTTCACGTGTTCACTATGGTGGATATGTGTCACACATTCTACAACTCACAGTCATGTTGGTATTTCTTGTATCATTGTCGATAGCTTACTTGATTCACTTCTCTACGTGTTGCATGCTAGTTATGCGTAAACGCTTTCATACTATTATACTTATGCAAACTTGTGTACTCACCTTTACATTTTATGTATTGACTTTTATTTTAATTTATGTGAATGGTTGATTGGATGTTATGCTGCAAACAAGTTTGGAAGTCTAGAAACCCACCAAAATAAATCTGAGTTGTCAGAATGGAACTTGTTTTTGAGACTGAATATTTGTAATGACTGTTATGCTTTATTTGTTTAATAGTATGGGATATTAAACCTTAAAAATATTGTCATCAATAGTTGTTATGGATTCTCATGAACAATCTGTTTCGCTCAGTGCCACGCACTGATGATTCCGCCATTGGTTGGGGTGTGGCACTATTAAACATGTTACCGTTGACGGCTTTTGTAAGAATATCTGCGAGTTGATATTTTGACGATACATATGGGAGCTCTATGATTCCTTCCTCCAGTTTCTCCTTGATGAAATATCAGTGTACCTCCACATGTTTTGTTCGATCATGTTGGACTGGATTTTCCGAGTTCTGTATAGCAACTTTATTGCCTCACATGATTTTGGTTGCTATAGTGGGAAGAAAGCCAATCTCAGTTAGGAGATTACGTATCCACATAATTTCTGCTAGGCCACTCGCAACCCCTCGGAATTCGGCTTATTCACTAGATAGGACGACTACTTTTTGTTTTTTGCTTCTCCATGTGACTAGATTTCCTCCCACCATGGTAAAGTATCCTGAGGTTGACCTTCTCGTTCCTTTATCTCCTGCCCAGTCGGCGTCTGTATATGCTTGGATTTCTAAGTGCTCATTTGATTTGAAAAGAATACCATGACCCGTTGTTCCCTTGAGATACCTGATGATTCTTAAAACTGCTTCCGTATGACTTGCTTTGGGCCGGTGCATAAACCTGACTCACCACTCCTACTGCATAAGGTATATCTGGGCGAGTGTAGGAAAGGTATATCAGTTTTCCCACCATTTGTTGAGATCTCTCTATATCTGCTAGTTCTGCTCCATCTTCCATGTGTAGGCTGTGGTTAACCACCATTGAAGTGTTTGTAGGTTTGCACTCAATCATTCTGATTTCGGCTAAGAGATCAAGAATATATTTCTTATGACAAATAAAAATCCCTTGTTTAGATCTTAGAACTTCAATTCCAAGGAAATATTTTAATCTTCACAGGTCTTTCATCTCGAACCCCGAAAAAAATTTATCTCTTAACATTGACATTTCCTCTTCATCGTTCCCTGTAAGTACAGTGTCATTAATGTAGATTGCCCTTTCGTTTCAAAAATAGAGTATGGTCAGAATTGCTTTGTTTGAAGCCATATTTCTTCATAGCAAGGGTAAACCTCCCAAACCAAGCTCTAGGAGACTTCTTGAGCCCATACAGAGATTTCTTTAACCGACATGCTTCTCCAGCCTTGAAATTCTCATTGAATCCCGGTGGGGCATCCATATGGACCTCCTCGTTTAGTTCTCCATGTAGGAAGGCGATTTTCACATCAAATTGATGAAGAGGCCAACCTTTACTAGCGGTTATTGAAAAAAGAACTCTAATTGTGTCGATTTTGGCTACTGGGGAGAAGGTTTCAGAGTAGTCAATTCCATAAGTCTGAGTATAACTCATTGCAACCAGTCGTGCTTTGTATCTTTCAACCGTGCAATCAGGCCTGGGTTTGATTGAAAACACCCAACGACATCTCACTGGTTTTTTTCCTGGTGGAAGAGTGCATTTCTCCCATGTGTTATTCTTCTTGAGTGCTTCCATTTCTGTCTCCATGGCCTTTACCACTCTGTTAACTTCAAGGCTTCTTGTGTTGCAGATAGCATTTTTTCACAGCACAAGGCAGCGGCAAATGGTTTTGTAACAACCCAACTTTTCGGATTGTTATCCGTTTGCTACTTGCTTCGATTTGTGACCGTTTTGTACTCCGAGATTCGATATAAATAAAGGGTTATGTTATACTAAATACATTTTCATCACACAACACCACTGCACGCTTAAACACTTTATATTCGCAAACACTCAAGGCTAACGCAACATGAATCACAGAGAATTATGCTACTTTACTTGCCGAGTGTGTTTGTGTGACAACTGCCACTTTCGGGTAATTTACTTACATTTAAAATGATGATTTACATAATACAGGTATGTGTTTTGAATATTCGGACTGCATGATTTCATAATATACATCTTAGAAAACTCATGGAATATTCATTTATTATTACACATGATTCACTTTTATTGGGTACATTTGAAATAGTGCAAACAATTTATCGAAACAACTAGAGTAGTGCCTAGTGAACTAGAGTGCTGACGAAAACTCCGGATCCGCAGAAAACATCTAAAATGACATCTTAAGGACTCGGATGAGAGTCCAATATCAATTATATATTAAACCCTTTATGGGAATACAAGATTTTGGTTAATATCTACCAATGTCCGACAGCACTAAAAACTATCCGAAAAACGCTAAAAGTGACCATTTCATTAATTTTCCGCAAAAATTCAGCAATTGTATTTTTATTACAAGATGCAAAAATTGTTGTTTAGACACCAATTTCATATAAAAATATTTATGGAATATCAATTTCACACATAACTGAAATTTTTCCTACAACTTCCATAAGCGAACTTTCGACTATCTACTTGCGGAACAAGCGCTAAACATCTAGCCGAACCACATTTTGGCACAAGTAGCGAACTAGTGAACATATTTTTTAGTCTTGTAAAGCTAGTTTATGATCATTATAGGTCATGAAACATCTCGGAAAATTGCAAAACTTAAACACCTTAATACTTACATCTTTATAATTCATTTTAAGTCTTGAAAATAACTAACACATTTTCACCATACAAGACCCCCCCCCCACCTTGTGACCGTGCACAAGGGGTCCCACACCCCTTGTTTATGTGTAAAAATATCTAGATATGTTATTTACTAGTGGATAAGAATGATGATTAAAAATTACAACACTTAGTCACTAAGTTACTACACTTCACCTCTTTCATCTTTCATTACACACCAAGAACTCTCTTACCATCTTCATCTTTTTCATAAGAACATCTTCAAAAACCCATTTATTTTTATTACCTCCTTCATGATCAAGATGGATTTCTTTGGAACTTAAGGTGATTTAAAGCATTTGCAAGTTAAAGGAAAGTTATTCATCCATTCAAGAACCTTAAATCATCAAGATCATCATCTTCTTAGTTCTTAATAATCTTCTAAGATCATCCCTAGCCTAGTGCTAGAAGTAAGCTTCTATATCTATTTTTTTTTCATACATATATTATGTTTATGATTGTTATTATAACTAATAATAACTAAATAATCATACATAATAAACATGAAAAATACAAAGAAGCAAAGATAAAAATCATGATATATTTATGTTTGTTTATATTGTGATCTTAGACTTGTTATATGCATATTTAATCTTGTTATGATGATTATGATACAAATAAATTGTTAGAAGATGTTTTAAAATATAATCTAACAATTATACATGTTTATGTTAAAGGGTGTTTAACATAAAGGTTGAAAGTAATGATCATAACCTTTGATCTTGTGAAAGTATTAAGGGTTTTTATTTAAAAACAATACTTTCACAAGATTATAAAAAGTAACATACAACTAGAGATTTTTTTATAAAAGTTGTTAAAACTTGAATTAAACTTGGTTTTTGAACTAGTTAACATATGAAATGATCATGGTTAAAACCCTACATGATTTGGATATCATCTTAAAAATTATGTTATAAAAGTCTCATATGTTTAGTTAAGATGTTGAGTAAATTGATGATGATTTGAAAGAAAAAGAAGATGATATGTTTATGAAACATGGTTAAGATAAAAATACAAAGGTTATATGGCCATTTTTCATAAAAACTTTATTTTATAAAGTAACATCATTTTTGGGTAAATCTCTACAAGAATAAAAAGGTTATTAAAGAAAAGTTTATAAAATAAAAGACAATATAAATATATATTTTTTTTAGAAAATATATATTTGGTTACTTTAACAATTTTTGTGTGATATATTACTTGATGTATTTGTTATATATATCAATGTAGGAACTTGAATCTCATTGTTTCATTTAAACTCAAGACACTTTATAACAAAAGTCCTACGAGACTTCATATAATTACGCCTTAAAAACGAATACGGACAATCCGAAGGATCGGACACCATTTATGGTCAAAACGGACAACGGACGAATCCTTAAACGAGTCACCAATCCGGGGAGTTACTACGACGTTTAGACGATCTTTCGACACGAAAATATAAATATGTTATCAATAACAAATTTCGGATGTTTATAAACTTATAAAAACTAGTATGTTTTTATTTACCAAAAAGTATGCTTAGTAAATTTTTATAAAAAGATTTTTATAAAAATGAAAGGCTTACACTTACAAGTGGGCTAAATATTAACAAATGGGCTTATTTTACTTAATGGGCTATTTTTCTACAAATGGGCTTATTTTACTTAATGGGCTATTTTTCTACAAATGGGCTTATTTTTCTTAATGGACTTACTTTACTTAATGGGCTATTTTTCTACAAATGGGCTTATTTTTCTTAATGGGCTTATCTTCATAATGGGCTTAACATAAATTCATGGGCTAAGCCCAAATACCAAACATATGGGCCAAAGCCCAACACTATAGAAGCCCAACACTATTGAAGCCCAACACTATTGAAGCCCAACACTATTGAAGCCCAACACTATGTAAGCCCAACACTATTGAAGCCCAACACTATTGAAGCCCAACACTATTCAAGCCAACACTATTCAAGCCCAACACTATTCAAGCCCAACACTATTTGAGGCCCAACACTATTGAGGCCCAACACTATTTGAGGCCCAACACTATTTAGGCCCAACACTATTTGGGGCCCAATAACATGAAAACATGGGCTCGGCCCAATGATACCATTATTGTGAACACAATCATACAATTGATACATATAAGACACGAAATTAAGAGGACTAAATCCGACTATACAACTCACAAGATACAAGATGACATATATATATATATATATATATATTTGGTGAAATATATATATATATATATAACAGTTTAACAACTCATTCATCTAATACACAGTTTAACGAACAGTAAAGACATACAAGTCTTACACATATTGAAGATACAAGACTTGTACTCAAGTTATTTACAAGGACCGAAGTGTCTAACAGATATAAGAACATTTGTAGGTCGCAACGCTATTCAGGACGACCGCACGTGAGATTTTATTTACATCTATTCACAGGACGCGATACTGTGAGTTCATGTCCCCTATTCAATTAAATGTTTTACAACTTTACAACTATCGGGGAAAATACATGTTCAACGTATGTTAAAGTTAGGGAATGAAACACCTTAGATCATGTGCGAATTAGGGTTATACATCTAAGCACCATTAATCCAGTTTGGACCTAGGTACAAGTGGTTAGATCTAATGGGTTTTGGCGAGCCCCACTCTTGGTCATGGACCCATACGGAAGAGTGCTTTTGTGTCCCAGTCGATAGGAATCAACATAAAAATCGTCTAGGGTTGGATTGCTTCCTTTTTCGTCACACATATTAATGTCCTTGCAAAACATTAATGATCAACGATTTCATTGACACTTTACATACTACAACTTACATTTTAAATACATCTTTTACAACTAAATTGTATGAATTCACCAACTTTTGTTGATGTTTTCCAAACTTAACATGTATTTCAGGGAATTAAAGGACCATGTCGGATTTCCCAGTCAAGATAACAAGTACCGGAACTCCATGCCATCTTTTGGAGGGTTTAACTATTATATTCCGCCTCTTTGCGGAAATATGACGGTTTAAACCTTAGTAGTTTATTTCATGTTAATGTATGAAACAATAACACTTTACTTTTACGTTAATGGTTTGTAACCGACACACTAAACTTATGTTGTAATCCTTTTGGAAACACTTATGTAATGGCAATGGCAATGGAGTATGTTTTATTCATATAGTTTGTTCATGTACATCGATATTTATGCAATGAAAACCATATCGATCACACCTTGCGTTTCCGCTACGAGCGGGTGTGACAGATTGGTATCAGAGCATCGATTGTAGTGAACCAGGATTCTTTATCGAGTCTAAGTCTACAATCACTAGGGATCTCTCACAAAAACCATTTAAACACAAACACATGTTTTCATTTGCATAAACATTTTTCATGGTCCACTTCCAACAAGAATTCATCTCATACAAATCAAGCAAGGACATTAGTGTCTTAGTCATCTAAATGGTAGACATGCAACTTTAAGTTGATCCACACAACTCAAGTAGGATAACTTAAAATGAACTTTATGTGAAAAATACATTTCGTGTATATATGTAAAATAACAAATGCTCATACGTGTCGAACAACTTATTTCTCAGGATATCATGTCTTCCTCTGAAGGAAGCAACATATACGACGACGTAGACCCGATGGAGCTATCCTCCGACGACGAGTATGTACCGGCAGTTCAGGTCATTACGTCCGACAGCGAGTCGGCATCTGACGATGATTTGGATGACTTTCAGCCGTTCGCACTTGTTGATGACATTATCGACGCAGACGGGTTAGGAGACATTATTGATGATGATGTGCTATATATGCCCCCTCTACTTAACGAGATAGTTATCATGGGTCACCCGGAGGGTGAACATGTGGTCGAGGTTATACCCTGGGATATCCTTCCTCTTGCTATTATGCCTTTTATTGACGATCTCGACGAGGATGACGACGTCGTTGTTCCTGTGTTTCCTGTGGAGCATTTAGAGGATGATATAGGGGACGGGGAGATTCATGACTTGGTTATTTTGGAGGTCGCTGCACCGGTAGTCCCGGTTATTGTCATTTCTTCTGACTCCGATACCGATTCAGATGCTTCTTCTTATGCATCTGTTACTTCATCTGCACTGCAGGCCCTTGGCCTACAGCGCAATGCAGACATTGAGTTGGATGATGTCCTACCAGGTGAGCCAGTTGTCCCTGCACATGATCATATTGCCCCTATTCTACCACATATAGACCATACTGACGAGGCAGGACCCTCTGGACATGCCCATATACCACCCGGGGATATGGACCTACACCCACATGTTATGCCCCTGACAGATCCATACCACCCGTTGCATTACCCAGCTGCTACTACCGAGTTACGTGCTCGTGTGCTGACACTCGAGCATTAGATAGACTTTATTATTCGTCGAGTTAGTGAACTCGAGGATGAGCTTACTCACCTCCTTGGTTTGGTACTTCTGGCTCCACCACCACCAGCCCATTCACCACCCCATGCTCTACCACCACCACCAGGGTCACCAACATTACCCCCACTACCACCTCAGATGCCACCAGTGGATATACCACCAGTTGATTTACCTGCTCGTGTTCTGACGCTCGAGCAGCAGATTGTATTCCTGAACCGTTTGGTTCTTGATTTGGAGGGTAGGGTTTCTGATGTTCACAGGTTATTGTTCCCGATTCCACCACCAGTCTTTCCCCCACCATAGACTATGTTTGCAGGTATTATACTTTTGAGACGGGTATCTATATCCGTTTTGTGTACATATTGACGCTACACCAAGTTTTGAAGACAACCGACATATAGCGGATCACACAGTTGGAAGGAAGATCTTGTTATCTCTTTTGTTGTACTAGACTAGTATGACCGGGTTAAGTAGCCCGAGTCTATTTTTGTTTCCTTTCAAACGATTATGTAACCGGTTGACTATATATATGAAAAACTTGGTGTTATCTATTAAATGCATCTGAGTGGTCTGGTTGGACATATCTTATTGTTTATGTTAACTTATTTACTCGCATTATATGTTTCGTGATGATGTTGCTGTTAATGATATGAATATTTTTTTTTAAACAAACCAAATCAACGTCTAATCTTTATCCTATTTCTCCTTTGGAAGAATCATGCCACCGAGGAGAGTCTTACGTTCACGAACTAATCCACCCCCACCTCCACCAATGCCTACGACCGAGGCGGAACTGAATGCACTTATAGAACAGAGAATCGCTCAAGCTATCGCACTGTATGAGGCATCCCGTGTCGAACAAAGTGGTGGCACCGGCGGATCGGGAGGCCAGGGTCCAGGCGGTACTTCAGGTGGAACAAATAATACGGGTAACATTTAGCTGTTTTGTTACAACTTGTCAAATTTCTTTCTAAATCTATTCATGCGATTCACTATTTGCTCATTCAAAATCCACTGTCCAATTTCAGGGTGCACATTCAAGCAGTTTCTGGACTGCAAGCCACTTAACTACGATGGCACAGGCGGTGCTGTGGCTTACGTGAGGTGGACTGAGAAAACGGATTCCACTATAAGAATGAGCAGATGTTCCGCTAATCAGCAAGTCACTTTCGTTACTGGCTTGTTTCTCAACGAGGCCCTTACCTGGTGGAACTTACAAGTGCAAACTTTGGGTGAGAACGCTGCTTATGCGTTGACTTGGGATGAACTGAAGGAACGTATGAGGGATAAGTACTGTTCTCATGCTGAACTTCAGAAGTTAGAGAACGAGTTTTGGAACCTTACCATGGTCGGAGCTGATATCACGGGATATACGCAAAGATTTCACGATCTGTCCCGCGTGATTCCTTATCTTGTAACACCAGAATACAAGCGTATCGAACACTACATCTGGGGACTTTCTGACAAGATTCGAAGTCTGGTTACTGCAGCTAAGCCCACGACTATTACTCAGGCTGTGACTATAGCCGTGAGTCTTACTGAAGACGGGGTCAGGATGAAAATATTCACTGAGAAAGGTGATGATAAGAAGGAAACACATGTCGAGTCTTCCAACCGTGGGAAGAGGAGTTACTCGAATTTCAAGAAGGGAACCCGCGGTAATAACAACAACAACAGTAACAACAACCACAACAACAATAACAATAACCCCAACAACAACAACAACAACAACAACAACATGCGACAGAATAACTCGCAAAAGGATGCAAGGGCGTTTGTAGCCACAAACGACACTGGTCCTAAGAAGTACGCTGGTACTTTACCTAAGTGTGAGCGATGCAAATATCATCACTTGGGTGATTGTCGGGTTGTCAAGTGTGACAAGTGTGGCAAGAATGGCCACTGTGCTGAATCATGTTGGGGAACGGGAAATAATACTGGATCGGGAAGTGGATTTGGTAACAAGAATGGGAACAGTAATGGGCGTGGTCAAGGATGCTTTAGATGCGGAAGCAAAGATCACTACAAGAAAGACTGTCCTAAAGAAAACCAAGCTCGTGGTCGATCTTTTGTGATTGGGGCCAAGGATGCGCGCCAAGACCCTAATGTGGTCACTGGTACGTTTCTCCTCAATGATCATTTCGCATCCATATTATTTGATACCGGAGCCGATTTTAGTTTTATTTCTATAGAATTTAAAAATATTCTGGGCTTGGAACCTAGTACACTAGATGTTCCATATTCTATAGAATTGGCTAACGGTAAACTAATAGAGACGAGAGAAGTTGTTAAGGAGTGTACCTTAGAACTTGGCGAACAAAAATTCAATATCGATCTCTTACCCGTTGAATTGGGTAGTTTCGATGTAGTGGTTGGCATGGATTGGCTATCCAAAAATCGAGCTGAAGTCGTTTGCCACGAGAAGATCATTCGCCTACCACTACCGAACGAAGAGACACTTGTTATACATGGAGAGAAGCGTGACACCCCATTGCGGATCATCAATTGCATGAAAGCACAGAAATACTTACGGAAAGGCTATATTGCCTTTCTAGCGCATGTTGTGGACAAGAAGGCCGATGGGCCAAAGTTGACGGATATTCCGGTAGTAAAAGAATTTCCTGAAGTCTTTCCTGAAGACTTGCCAGGACTACCGCCTTATCGACAAGTCGAATTTCACATCGATTTGGTACCAGGAACCGCACCTGTAGCCAGATCTCCATATCGATTAACACCTTCTGAAATGCAGGAATTGTCCACACAACTTCAAGAGTTGTTGGATAAGGGATTCATCAGACTGAATTTCTCGCCTTGGGGAGCTCCAGTTCTTTTTGTGAAAAAGAAGGATGGGACATTCAGAATGTGTATCGACTACAGAGAGTTGAATAAACTCACCATCAAGAATCGGTATCCACTACCGAGGATTGACGACTTATTCGATCAACTTCAAGGGTCGAGTTTTTATTCAAAGATAGACTTACGATCGGGGTATCATCAGTTACGGATTCAAGAAGAAAGCATACCGAAAACGGCTTTTCGGACTCGTTACGGTCATTACGAGTTTCTCGTTATGCCTTTTGGTTTAACGAACGCACCGGCGGTCTTCATGGATTTAATGAACCGCGTGTGCAAGCCGTATCTCGACAAATTCGTCATAGTGTTCATTGACGACATCTTGATATACTCACGATCGGCAGACGAGCATGAACAACATTTGAGAACCATCTTAGAACTACTCAAGAAGGAGAAACTATACGCGAAGTTTTCCAAATGTGAGTTTTGGATTCGTGAAGTACAATTTCTCGGGCATATAGTGAACGAGAAGGGTATTCAAGTAGACCCGTCGAAGATTGAATCGATTAAGAATTGGGAAGCTCCCAAGACTCCTACTGAAGTGCGACAATTTTTGGGCTTAGCGGGATATTATCGGAGATTTATTGAGAATTTTTCAAAGATTGCTCAACCGCTAACTTCTCTTACACAAAAAGACAGGAAATTCGATTGGGGAGAGAAACAAGAAGCAACATTTCAACTTCTTAAAGACAAGTTGTGCATTGCACCAATCTTATCATTACCTGACGGTACCGATGACTTTGTAGTATACTGTGATGCTTCGCATCAAGGTTTGGGTTGTGTACTCATGCAACGTGAAAAGGTTATCGCGTACGCGTCCCGCCAATTGAAAGTTCACGAGAAGAACTATACCACTCACGACCTAGAGTTAGGTGCGGTGGTATTTGCTTTGAAAATTTGGCGGCATTACTTATATGGTACACAGTGCACTATTTTCACAGATCATAGGAGTCTACAACACATATTCAACCAAAAAGAATTAAATATGCGTCAGCGACGTTGGGTTGAATTATTAAACGACTATGATTGTGAAATCAAGTACCATCCGGGCAAGGCGAACGTTGTAGCAGACGCCTTGAGCCGCAAGGAACGAGTTAAAACACTAAGAGTGCGAGCACTAGAGATGACGATTCACACAGATCTTACCGCACGAATTCAAAATACACAACAAGAAGCGCTCAAGGAAGATCATATTCTAGCAGAATCACTTCGAGGCATGGAAAAACAGTTAGTGCCGAAGGAAGATGGAACTTTGTACGTTGCAGGTAGAATTTGGGTTCCATTCTTTGGAGGTCTCCGAGATCTCATTTTTGAGGAAGCACATAGGTCAAAGTACTCGATCCATCCTGGATCAGATAAGATGTACCAAGACTTAAAGGAGTACTATTGGTGGCCTAACCTCAAAAAGGATATTGCTATCTATGTTGGAAAATGCTTGACCTGCGCGAAGGTCAAGGCAGAGTATCAGAAACCATCAGGTTTACTACAACAACCCGAGATTCCCGCTTGGAAATGGGAACAAATATCTATGGACTTCATTACGAAGTTACCCAGGACCTCGAAAGGCCATGACATGATATGGGTAATCGTCGATAGATTGACAAAGTCCGCACACTTCTTACCGATTCGGGAGAAGGATAGTACTGAGAAACTAGCGGAAATCTATCTCAAAGAAATAGTGGCTCGTCATGGAGTGCCTATTTCAATCATTTCGGACCGAGACGGTCGTTTTGTTTCAAGAATATGGAAGTCATTTCAACAGGCCTTTGGATCTCAATTGAATCTAAGTACGGCCTTTCATCCACAAACTGACGGCCAGAGCGAACGGACAATCCAAACACTCGAAGATATGCTTCGTGCATGTGTTATGGATTTAGGCGGCAATTGGGATAATCATCTACCTCTAGTTGAGTTTTCCTACAATAACAGCTACCATACAAGTATACGAGCTGCACCGTTTGAAGCTCTTTATGGTCGAAAGTGTCGCTCTCCGCTATGTTGGGCGGAAACAGGCGATAGTCAATTAATTGGTCCGGAACTAGTCCAAGATACTACGGATAAAATTTTTCAGATCCGAGACCGTATCAAGGCGGCTCGCGATCGACAAAAGATCTACGCAGATGGAAAACGAAAACCAGCATCTTTCGAGGTTGGAGAGAAAGTTTTGTTGAAAGTCTCACCTTGGAAAGGCGTAGCGAGGTTCGGTAAACGTGGAAAGCTTAACCCGCGTTACATTGGACCATTTGAAATCTTAGAAAAGATTGGCACTGTTGCCTACAAGTTGAAGTTACCAGATGAACTTAGCAGTGTACACCACACGTTTCATGTGTCGAATCTTAAAAAGAGTCCAATACAAGTAACCGTTACCATTCCCGTGGATGAAATTCACATTGACGACAAACTCCAATTCACTGAAGAACCTGTTGAGGTCACGGACTGGAGGGTCCAGAAAACACGGAGAAGTCGTGTCAAGTTAGTAAAGGTTCGTTGGAACTCTCGTCACGGGCCCGAGTATACTTGGGAACGTGAAGACCGAATGAAGGCAAAAATATCCCCACCTATTTCCGAAGACTCCTGCAAAGAATAACAAAGCTAGAATTTCGGGACGAAATTCTAAATAACAAGGGGAGAATGTGACAACTGCCACTTTCGGGTAATTTACTTACATTTAAAACGATGATTTACATAATACAGGTATGTGTTTTGAATATTCGGACTGCATGATTTCATAATATACATCTTAGAAAACTCATGGAATATTCATTTATTATTACACATGATTCACTTTTATTGGGTACATTTGAAATAGTGCAAACAATTTATCGAAACAACTAGAGTAGTGCCTAGTGAACTAGAGTGCTGATGAAAACTCCGGATCCGCAGAAAACATCTAAAATGACATCTTAAGGACTCGGATGAGAGTCCAATATCAATTATATATTAAACCCTTTATGGGAATACAAGATTTTGGTTAATATCTACCAATGTCCGACAGCACTAAAAACTATCCGAAAAACGCTAAAAGTGACCATTTCATTAATTTTCCGCAAAAATTCAGCAATTGTATTTTTATTACAAGATGCAAAAATTGTTGTTTAGACACCAATTTCATATAAAAATATTTATGGAATATCAATTTCACACATAACTGAAATTTTTCCTACAACTTCCATAAGCGAACTTTCGACTATCTACTTGCGGAACAAGCGCTAAACATCTAGCCGAACCACATTTTGGCACAAGTAGCGAACTAGTGAACATTTTTTTTAGTCTTGTAAAGCTAGTTTATGATTATTATAGGTCATGAAACATCTCGGAAAATTGCAAAACTTAAACACCTTAATACTTACATCTTTATAATTCATTTTAAGTCTTGAAAATAACTAACACATTTTCACCATACAAGACCCCCCCCCCCCCACCTTGTGACCGTGAACAAGGGGTCCCACACCCCTTGTTTATGTGTAAAAATATCTAGATATGTTATTTACTAGTGGATAAGAATGATGATTAAAAATTACAACACTTAGTCACTAAGTTACTACACTTCACCTCTTTCATCTTTCATTACACACCAAGAACTCTCTTACCATCTTCATCTTTTTCATAAGAACATCTTCAAAAACCCATTTATTTTTATTACCTCCTTCATGATCAAGATGGATTTCTTTGGAACTTAAGGTGATTTAAAGCATTTGCAAGTTAAAGGAAAGTTATTCATCCATTCAAGAACCTTAAATCATCAAGATCATCATCTTCTTAGTTCTTAATAATCTTCTAAGATCATCCCTAGCCTAGTGCTAGAAGTAAGCTTCCATATCTATTTTTTTTCATACATATATTATGTTTATGATTGTTATTATAACTAATAATAACTAAATAATCATACATAATAAACATGAAAAATACAAAGAAGCAAAGATAAAAATCATGATATATTTATGTTTGTTTATATTGTGATCTTAGACTTGTTATATGCATATTTAATCTTGTTATGATGATTATGATACAAATAAATTGTTAGAAGATGTTTTAAAATATAATCTAACAATTATACATGTTTATGTTAAAGGGTGTTTAACATAAAGGTTGAAAGTAATGATCATAACCTTTGATCTTGTGAAAGTATTAAAGGTTTTTATTTAAAAACAATACTTTCACAAGATTATAAAAAGTAACATACAACTAGAGATTTTTTATAAAAGTTGTTAAAACTAGAATTAAACTTGGTTTTTGAACTAGTTAACATATGAAATGATCATGGTTAAAACCCTACATGATTTGGATATCATCTTAAAAATTATGTTATAAAAGTCTCATATGTTTAGTTAAGATGTTGAGTAAATTGATGATGATTTGAAAGAAAAAGAAAATGATATGTTTATGAAACATGGTTAAGATAAAAATACAAAGGTTATATGGCCATTTTTCATAAAAACTTTATTTTATAAAGTAACCACATTTTTGGGTAAATCTCTACAAGAATAAAAAGGTTATTAAAGAAAAGTTTATAAAATAAAAGACAATATAAATATATATTTTTTTTAGAAAATATATATTTGGTTACTTTAACAATTTTTGTGTGATATATTACTTGATGTATTAGTTATATATATCAAAGTAGGAACTTGAATCTCATTGTTTCATTTAAACTCAAGACACTTTATAACAAAAGTCCTACGAGACTTCATATAATTACGCCTTAAAAACGAATACGGACAATCCGAAGGATCGGACACCATTTATGGTCAAAACGGACAACGGACGAATCCTTAAACGAGTCACCAATCCGGGGAGTTACTACGACGTTTAGATGATCTTTCGACACGAAAATATAAATATGCTATCAATAACAAATTTCGGATGTTTATAAACTTATAAAAACTAGTATGTTTTTATTTACCAAAAAGTAAGCTTAGTAAATTTTTATAAAAAGATTTTTATAAAAATGAAAGGCTTACACTTACAAGTGGGCTAAATATTAACAAATGGGCTTATTTTACTTAATGGGCTATTTTTCTACAAATGGGCTTATTTTTCTTAATGGACTTACTTTACTTAATGGGCTATTTTTCTACAAATGGGCTTATTTTTCTTAATGGGCTTATCTTCATAATGGGCTTAACATAAATTCATGGGCTAAGCCCAAATACCAAACATATGGGCCAAAGCCCAACACTATTGAAGCCCAACACTATTGAAGCCCAACACTATGTAAGCCCAACACTATTGAAGCCCAACACTATTCAAGCCCAACACTATTCAAGCCAACACTATTCAAGCCCAACACTATTCAAGCCCAACACTATTCAAGCCCAACACTATTTGAGGCCCAACACTATTGAGGCCCAACACTATTTGAGGCCCAACACTATTTAGGCCCAACACTATTTGGGGCCCAATAACATGAAAACATGGGCTCGGCCCAATGATACCATTATTGTGAACACAATCATACAATTGATACATATAAGACACGAAATTAAGAGGACTAAATCCGACTATACAACTCACAAGATACAAGATGACATATATATATATATATATATATATATATATATTTGGTGAAATATATATATATATATATAACAGTTTAACAACTCATTCATCTAATACACAGTTTAACGAACAGTAAAGACATACAAGTCTTACACATATTGAAGATACAAGACTTGTACTCAAGTTATTTACAAGGACCGAAGTGTCTAACAGATATAAGAACATTTGTAGGTCGCAACGCTATTCCGGACGACCGCACGTGAGATTTTATTTACATCTATTCACAGGACGCGATACTGTGAGTTCATGTCCCCTATTCAATTAAATGTTTTACAACTTTACAACTATCGGGGAAAATACATATTCAACGTATGTTAAAGTTAGGGAATGAAACACCTTAGATCATGTGCGAATTAGGGTTATACATCTAAGCACCATTAATCCAGTTTGGACCTAGGTACAAGTGGTTAGATCTAATGGGTTTTGGCGAGCCCCACTCTTGGTCATGGACCCATACGGAAGAGTGCTTTTGTGTCCCAGTCGATAGGAATCGACATAAAAATCGTCTAGGGTTGGATTGCTTCCTTTTTCGTCACACATATTAATGTCCTTGCAAAACATTAATGATCAACGATTTCATTGACACTTTACATACTACAACTTACATTTTAAATACATCTTTTACAACTAAATTGCATGAATTCACCAACTTTTGTTGATGTTTTCCAAACTTAACATGTATTTCAGGGAAATAAAGGACCATGTCGGATTTCCCAGTCAAGATAACAAGTACCGGAACTCCATGCCATCTTTTGGAGGGTTTAACTATTATATTCCGCCTCTTTGCGGAAATATGACGGTTTAAACCTTAGTAGTTTATTTCATGTTAATGTATGAAACAATAACACTTTACTTTTACGTTAATGGTTTGTAACCGACACACTAAACTTATGTTGTAATCCTTTTGGAAACACTTATGTAATGGCAATGGCAATGGAGTATGTTTTATTCATATAGTTTGTTCATGTACATCGATATTTATGCAATGAAAACCATATCGATCACACCTTGCGTTTCCGCTACGAGCGGGTGTGACAGTTTGTTTGTTCGGTAAGAACTCTCGCCTTCGCACTCGCTTATCGCAACGCAAACTCGAAATGCGGATTTAATTATATTCTTTGTGTTAGTTGTGTGTTTAATTGTTTAGTATGTTATATGTGTTAATACTCGCTTAAAACGCTCAAGCGCTCACTCACACAACTCGATTTATCGCTCTAAAACACTACACGACCCGATACCTAGTGTCACGCTAAAATACTTAAAGTATACATACTAACTAACGCAACAAAACGCATTAAACGAGCATCCTATATGCGAAAACGAGGATTTTCCACGCAAAACAGCACCTTAGAACGAAGCCAGGCAACCTCGTATGAAGGCACTGCCTTCTTACGAAGGCAGCCGGTTCGAACAAAGGCGCCTGTGCAATCAGACCTCCTCTATAAATAGCCAAGCCCTCCTTTCTCATTCTAACTTGCTGAAATCGCACCGAAACTCTGCCAAATTGTTGTCCGACCATTTTCAAGTAAGATTTATCAGTTTTATGTGATTACACAACGTTTTTCCACTACGATTTTCACAAGAATCATCTCTGATTCCATCCAAACTCTTGGGTTTATCACTTAAACTTCATCTTTTTCATCTTCTTACAAGAACTTCATCTTTTTCATAGAAAATCTTCAACTTTTTTTCATCAAATCTGCTTCTTTTACAACGGATTTACATTTAACTGAGTGAATTGGGTCTAGCTTTGGCTCCCCAAGTTAGAAATCTGTTGATTTCACACTCACCAAGTGACAGATCTAAGTAAAAACACTTTAAAACCCTCTTAAACTTGATTTTCACATTAAACGGACCTAAAACGACATGTATTTCGTTCACTGAATAGTGGGACGAGGTAGTGTCGAAACCGGCTTGAATGGACTCGGAAATACATTCGATTCAGGCGAAAACACTGCTCCAAACGCCAAGAACAGCCACGTTTGTGAACTTGACTGTTCTGTGCGAAGCCCAGCTTCGTATGAAGCTTCTTTTTCCCACTGCCACTTCGATTTTGACCGTTTCAGTGCTTTGGAGGACTTACGCTTCTGTTCCCATACGCAGGCTGATCCGGCGCTCCCTTCAATCCATTCCCGTGAGTGTTTAGCAGTTACGAACTCACTGTGAGTATACTCGAACGCTTTTTCACTTAACACACTTTTGGGTGTTACATACGTTCTATATCAAAACACAACGCACACAACGCTTAAACTCTTTTAAATGCTAACGGCTCTCGCATGTTATACATGATTCGATGAATGCTTGTATGTTATGTTTACACAGTGATTACTACTTGCCACCCTTAGCAACGATAGTACTATAGTTTGGACTCAACACCTGTTTATTCAGGGGTTGTTAAGGTTTACTACTTCACGTGTTCACAGTGGTGAACATGTGTCGCGCATTCTACAACTCGCAGTCATGTTGGTTAGCTTTTGTCATTGTCGATAGCTTACTTGATTCACCTCTCTACGTGTTACATGTTGGTTATGCATAAACGCTTTTATGCTATACTTTTGCTAAACTTGTGTACTCACCTTTACATTATTGTATTGACTTTATTTTAACGTATGTGACAGGTTGATGGATGTTTGCTGCAAATGGATTAGGAAGTCTAGAAAACTCACAATAAAATCTAGGTTGTCGGATTTTGATTTGTTTGAGAGACTTGTTATCTGTTATGATTGTTTGTTGAAATATTTGTTTATTAGTATGGGATAATGAACCTTTTAAATATTGTCACTAAATAGTTGTTATGGATTCTCTTGAGCAATCTAATTCGCCTAGTGCCGCGCCCCGATGATTCCGCCATCGGTTGGGGTGTGACAGATTGGTATCAGAGCCATAACTATAAGGAATTAGGTCGAGTCATAGAAAATAGACCTAGTCTATAATCTAAGTACCAAACAGACCCCTTCGTACGAACCCACTTGGGGGTTCATACGAACCCACATGCTATACTCTTGTTCGAACCTACGTCCTACACCTTCGTACGAACCCACACACTATAGCTTCGTACGATGGCAGCCTTTCCTAAGGCTAAACACTTATTTGCCTTTCCTAAGGCTAACACAATACACGATTTGAATGTACACGTATAACACAAACGAGTGATTGTGTTAAGATTAGGTGTGAAAACCAAGAACTCTCCATAAGATCACTCACCCTGCGTATCATATCTCGCACGAGAATCTTTCATTGAGTTAGGAGTGATATCCATATCTCAACGAAAATCTCCATCTCTCTATCTCATGGTGATTTTCACCACAACTAGGAGTGAAGTCGTTAAGTTAGGGGTGAAACCCGCATCTTAATGATCAAATGACTTTCAAAGATCTCACCAAAGTCTCAACTGTTCCAAAGACTCGAGACACGTAGTAACTGGAAGGATGAGTGCCGTTAGCCGTATCACGGTGAGAGCACAGTCTATTAGGCCATAACGTGTACTCAAACTTGTTGGGAATAGTTGAATCACTTTGGGTAGTCGATGTCTCACACCCAAGACACTCTATCTTGTTTTTAAGCCTGCAATCGCCGATTTTACGCATTATAGAGTTTTATTGTGTTACATATTTTAAAATTTGTGAATTTCGATTTTTACGCTTAAGGAACGGAAAGCGATAAAACTGAGAAGCCTCATACGCTATGATCTTCCGTTCTGCAAACTAGCACAACTCGCACAACTCTCGCAATCTAAAACGCTAACTAATCACAAAGCAACTAAAACACGCAACTCTCCTAAGGGCATGCGAACCTCATACGCGGTTTTACCCTCATACGCTATAGTACTTGCTGATGTACGCTTATCTACGCATAACTCAAACGCGCTACATGCTATTTAGAGAAGGTGAATACGTGCAAAATATACGTGCTTATGTGAATTATGTGCTAATATGTGCTTATGTGTATACGTGCTTATGTATATACGTGCTTATGTGATTATGTGATTATGTGATTCTGTGACTTATGTGAATAATAATAATAAATGTGTTGTATAAAACGCTAAACTTTTCAACACCAACCCAATATAATCGAATCTTGTCTAACCCCTCATGATGACATCTGCAGAAGAACTCACACTTGACAATATCTTCTTTTGGTTCCCACACTCGCCGAACTGTTCAGAGGAACAATGCTGACAAACGAATCGCCTCTCTCGTGGCCAAGGAAATGGCCAAGGTGATCCCTCAGATCGTCTGTGAAATCAATGTTGTTAGTAGCAACTCTTATGTTCACTCTATAGCTGATGCGCCAAAAACTCTGTTCAGCTTCAAACAGTTCAAAGCATGTGGTCCTATGAACTTTACTGGTGATGATGGACCCAGTGCAATATTCCAGTGGTTTGACTCAATCGAAGTTACCTTCCGACAAAGTAGATGCCCAGATAATCTTTGCACTGTTAACGCCACTGGTGTATTTCAGTCAAGGGCACTTGACTGGTGGACCGCCGAGTGCAACAGGCGCGGGAATGATGCAGTCTATGGTCTCTCCTGGGAGGAGCTCAGGGAGCTCATCCTCCTCATGAAGTCTAGAAGCTGGAGAATGAATTCTGGAACATCAAACAGATTGGAGGTGACAACACTGGTCTGACCGCTCATTTCAAGCTGTTGAGCATCATCTGTCCAAGTCAAGTGGACACTCCTAATAAAGCTATCAAGAAGTACATCCGTGCTCTACCCGACTGTGACGCTGACTCTGTTCAAGCAGCGAAACCTGCAACTATTGAGGAAACTTATCAGCTTGCAACTGAAATCATTGACAAGCGAGTCTTGGCCGGTGTTTTCAAAACCACGACCAAGAATCACAACCAAGCTACTGCAACACCAGACTCTCAAGCCTCCAAGTCTACTCGTCAGAACCGCAAGCGAAGAAACTCCAGCAAGAATAACGTGGTAGTCACAACACCGCCGAACTCTCAACCCACTCAGACTGCTACTCCCAACGCACCTCCTATAAAGCGTGCGTACACTGGAACTCACCCGCTATGCCCTACTTGTACTTATCATCACCCAGTTGGGGTAACTTGTCGTTTCTGTGTTAACTGCAACATCTATGGGCACTTCACAGTGAACTGTCGCACTGGCCCTCGCCAGCAAGCTCTTCAAGCTCCTTCAGCACCGCCAGCTCAACCTCGTGCTCCTCAAGTCAATCAAGCTCTTCCAGCACTTGCTGTACACGCACGTGCTTGCTACACATGTGGCAACCCGAATCACTTCACCAATGTCCGCCCAAATTGTGTTGTGAAACAAGAACCACAGCAACCGCAACAGCAACCACATCAGCAACACCCGCAGAGCAGCAACCATAACTGCCAGCAGCTCGCGGAAGAACCTTCAACATCAACGTCCGCCAGGCCCAGACTGACAACAACTTTGTCAATGGTACGTTCCTTGTTAACGGTATTTATGCTTCTTGCATATTTGATACTGGAGCAGATAACTGTTTTGTATCGTTTGAATTCGAAAAGCTTCTAAAACGTAAACGCACTAAACTCCCAACGACCTTCGACGTAGAAGTTGCCACTGGAAGAACCGTTACTATTTGTTCCGTTCTGTGTGATTGTACCCTTGAACTCAACAATCACATCTTCCCGATCGATCTCATCCCTATGCAACTTGGCAGTTTTGAGGTCATAGTAGGCATGGATTTTCTTCGTGAGAATCGTGCTGAAGTTGTTTGTTTTGAAAAGATGATTCGTTTCTCTCTTTCACACGGTGATCAATTATGTGTTTATGGCGAAGTATCCTCGAAAGAACTGAAGCTTATGTCTTGTATCCAAGCGAGTAAGTACTTATGCAAGGAATACACCGCTTTCTTAGCCTATATTGTAGTAACAGGGGAAGAAAAGAAAACAGTGAAAGACGTTCCTGTTGTTTGCGAATTTCCCAACATTTTTCCCGATGAGTTACCTGGTCTACCCCCCACTCGTGATACCGATTTTCGTATTGACTTAATTCCAGGTGCTAACCCTGTTGTAAAAGCTCCTTATTGCCTCGCACCATCCGAATTGCGCGAGCTTTCTAGCCAACTCCAGGAATTACTTGATAAAGGTTTTGTACGCCCGAGCACATCACCATGGGGATCGCCTGTCCTTTTCGTGAAAAAGAAGGATAGATCGTTCTGAATGTGCATCGATTATCAGGAACTCAACAAGCTTGCTATTAAGAACCACTACCCACTACCCCGAATCGATGATTTATTTTATTAACTCCCAGGCGCTACGTGTTTCTCGAAGATTGATCGACGTTCAGGCTATCACCAGTTGCGTATACAAGACCAACACATTCCGAAAACCGCATTCCGTACTCGTTATGGCCATTATGAATTTGTGGTCATGCCTTTTGGTCTCACGAACGCACATGCGGTCTTCATGGACTTGATGAACCGCGTGTGCAAACCCTTTTTGGATCGTTTCGTCATTGTGTTTATCGATGATATCCTTATCTACTCGAAGTCGAGAGCCGAACACGCCCGACATCTACGTTTAGTTCTCGAACTTCTTCAAGGAAATCGCCTCTATGCTAAGTTCTCCAAGTGTTAATTTTGGCTCGAGGAGTTTCAATTTCTCGATGACATCGTTAACAGTCAAGGAATTCACGTCGATCCCGTGAAGATTGAAGTTGTAAAGAGTTGGATTATGCCGAAAACTCCCTCTGAAATTCTTTCGTTTCTCGGATTGGCGGGTTATTACCATCGATTCATCGCCGACTTTTCCAAAATCGCCGTACCTCTCACTGATTTAACTCATAAGGACAAACCTTTTGTTTGGGGTTCCGAACAGGAGGAAGCCTTTCAGATTCTCAAGCGTATGCTGTGCAATGCTCCTGTTCTCACTCTTCGCGACAGAAACGATGATTTCGTTGTTTATTGCGATGCCTCTAACCTAGGTCTTGGTTGTGTTCTTATGCAACAGGACAAGGTTATCGCGTACGCGTCTCGACAAATCAAGGTCCATGAGAAGAACTACACTACCCATGATCTCGAACTCGGTGCAGTTGTTTTTGCGTTAAAGATATGGCGACACTACCTATATGGTACCAAGTGTACGATGTTCACCGACCATAAAAGCTTACAACATATCTTGAACCAGAGAGAACTGAACATGCGCCAACGCAGATGGATTGAACTTCTCAACGACTATGATTGTGAGATACGCTACCATCCAGGCAAGGCTAACGTTGTAGCCGATGCTCTCAACCGACGAAGCTATGTGTATAGTATCCGTAAGGTTCAAGCTCAGAACGCCTCGAAGCCCTAATTCGCGCCATGAAACATGCTTGTTTTCTTGAGAACACTTTGAAGGAAGAAAGAATATGTGGTACTGAAACTCAGTTGGTAAGAAAATCAAATGGTATCTTTCAATATCTCGACCGTATTTGGATTCCTAGTCGCAATAACCTTCAGGAGATATTGTTGACTGAAGCCCACAAGTCTTGATATTCCATTCACCCCGGTGCCGACAAGATGTACCAGGACCTCTGTTCTAGGTATTGGTGGTCGAGCATGAAAAAGGATATCGCTCTGTACGTTTCGAAATGCCTAACTTGCTCGAAAGTTAAGGCCGAACATTAACGACCCCCTGGTTTACTCGAACAACCCGAAATACCGATGTGGAAATGGGAAAGTATCGCTATGGATTTTATTACGAAACTCCCTTGCACGCCTTCTAGTCATGATAGCATTTGGGTTATCGTTGATCGTCTTACGAAACCTACTCATTTCATTCCGGTACAAGAAGACTTTAAGGTTGAACGATTAGCATGAATCTATACCGACGAAGTCATTTGTCGACACGGGACGCCTCGTGACATCATCTCTGACCGCGATGGTCGTTTTACTTCACGTCTCTAGGAGACGTTACAATCCACTCATGGTACGACTCTCAATCTCAGTACGCATTCCATCCCCAGACCGATGGTCAGACTGAGCACACGATCCGCACCCTCGAAGACATGCTTTTTTCGTGCGTTATAGATTTTGGTGGTAATTGGGATTCGCATTTACCCTTAGTAGAATTCTCGTACAATAACAATTATCACACTAGTATAGAAATGGCACCCTTTGAGGCACTATATGGTAGAAAGTGTCGATCGCCCATTGTTTGGCACGAGATCGGAGACGCACAAATTACCGATCCAGAGTTAATACAAGAAACGACAGACAGGATTCTCCAAATAAGAGACAATCTTCTGAATGCTCGGAGTCATCAAAAGAGCTACGCCGATAAACTCTGTAAGCCCCTAGAGTTCGAAGTTGGAGATCACGTCCTCTTAAAGGTTTCACCTTGGAAAGGGGTGGTCCGATTTGGCAAGAGAGGGAAACTAGCGCCACGTTACGTGGGTCCCTTTAAGATTCTGGAAAGAATTGGTAAAGTGGCCTACCGACTCAAATTATCGGATGAACTCAACAACGTACATCCGAATTTCCACGTCTTGAACCTCAAGAAGTGTCTAGCTGAAGAAAATCTTTAGGTACCTCTTGAAGATTTGCAAATAAATGAGACTCTGCACTTCGTGTAAAAGCCAGTAGAAATCATGGATTGAGAGACCAAGAAGCTTCGACGCAGTCACATTCCCATAGTGAAGGTTAGATGGGAAGGCAAACGTGGCGCCGAGTTCACTTGGGAACTCGAAAGTGATATGAAAGCTAAATATCTACAACTCTTTGTTACGTCTACTACTTAAATTTCGGGACGAGATTTCCTAAAGTAGGGGTGACTGTAACAACCCGACTTTTCGGATTGTTATCTGTTTTCTACTTGCTTTGATTTGTGACCGTTTTGTACTCCGAGATTCGATATAAATAAAGGGTTATGTTATACTAAATACGTTTTCATCACACAACACCACTGCACACTTAAACGCTTTATATTCGCAAACGCTCAACGCTAACGCAACAAGAATCACAGAGAATTATGCTACTTTACTTGCCGAGTGTGTTTGTTTGTTCAGTAACCACTCTCGCCTTCGCACTCGCTTATCGCAACGCAAACTCGAAACGCGGATTTAATTATATTATTTGTGTTATTTGTGTGTTTACTTGTTTAGTATGTTATATGTGTTAATACTCGCTCAAGCGCTCACTCACACAACTCGATTTATCGCTCTAAAACGCAACACGACCCGATACCTAGTGTCAGGCTAAAATACTTAAAGTATACATACTAACTAACGCAGCAAAACGAGTATCTATACGCGAAAACAAGGATTTTCCATGCAAAACAACACCTTCGAACGAAGCCAGGCAGCCGCGTACGAAGGCACTGCCTTCTTACGAAGGCAGCCGGTTAGAACAAAGGGCCTGTGCGATCAGACCTCCTTTATAAATAGCCAAGCCCTCCTTTCTCATTCTAACTTGTTGAAATCGCACCGAAACTCTGCCAAATTGCTGTCCGACCATTTTCAAGTAAGATTTTTCAGTTTTATGTGATTACACAACGTTTTTCCACTACGATTTTCACAAGAATCATCTCCGATTCCATCCAAACTCTTGGGTTTATCACTTAAACTTCATCTTTTTCATCTTCTTACAAGAACTTCATCTTTTTTTTATAGAAATTCTTCATCTTTTTTTCATCAAACCTGCTTCTTTTACAACGGATTTACACTTAACTGAGTGAATTGGGTCTAGCTTCGGCTCCCCAAGATAGAAATCTGTTGATTTCACACTCACCAAGCGACACATCTTAGTAAAAACACTTTAAAACCCTCTTAAACTTGATTTTCACACTAAAACGGACCTAAAACGACATGTATTTCGTTCACTGAATAGTGGGACGAGGTAGTGTCGAAACCGGCTTGAATGGACTCGGAAATACATTTGATTCAGGCGAAAACACTGCTCCAAACGCCAAGAACAACCACATTTGTGAACTTGACTGTTCTGTGCGAAGCCCAGCTTCGTATGAAGCTTCTTTTTCCCACCGACACTTCGATTTCGACCGTTTCAGTACTTTGGAGGACTTACACTTCTGTTCCCATACGCAGGCTGATCCGGCGCTCCCTTCAATCCATTCCCGTGAGTGTTTAGCAGTTACGAACTCACTGTGAGTATACTCGAACGCTTTTTCACTTAACACACTTTTGGGTGTTACATACGTTCTATATCAAAACACAACGCACACAACGCTTAAACTCTTTTAATCGCTAACCGCTCTCGCATGTTATACGTGATTCAATGAATGCTTGTATGTTATGTTTACACAGTGATTACTGCTTGCCACCCTTAGCAACGATAGTACTATAGTTTGGACTCAGCACCTGTTTATTCAGGGGTTGTTAAGGTTTACTACTTCACGTGTTCACAGTGGTGAACATGTGTTGCGCATTCTACAAATCGCAGTCATGTTGGTTAGCTTGTGTCATTGTCGATAGCTTACTTGATTCACCTCTCTACGTGTTACATGTTGGTTATGCGTAAACTCTTTTATACTATACTTATGCTAAACTTGTGTACACACCTTTACATTATTGTATTGACTTTATTTTAATGTATGTGACAGGTTGATGGATGTTTGCTGCAAATGGATTAGGAAGTCTATAAAACTCACAATATAATCTAGGTTGTCGGATTTTTATTTGTTTGAGAGACTTGTTATCCGTTATGACTGTTTGTTGAAATATTTGTTTATTAGTATGGAATAATGAACCTTTTAAATAATGTCACTAAATAGTTGTTATGGATTTTCTTGAGCAATCTGATTCGCCTAGTGCCGCGCCCTGATGATTCCTCCATCGGTTGGGGTGTGACAGCTTTAGCTTCCTTAGACAAATTCCCAGTGGCAATGTTTGCCACAGGGTATCTAGACCTTGGAGCCACCTTTTATGGAGAGTATCTCTTGGGAGGAACTCCTCTAATTTTCTCTTGAAGGGAGAGAGTATCTTCCGGTTGTCTCTGCTGCAACTGGTTCAACATGTTCAACAACTGGTTCATGTTCAACCTCTTCAACATCTGGTTTAACCTGTTCTGTATGTTCTGTATGTTCTATTGTTGTCGGTTCTATGTGTTCCCCTGTTATCTCATAGTTATAAGACGTAGGACATTCAGGGTTCTCAATATTTCTTACCTCTAGTATCACGTTGGATGGACTTTCTTCAATGGTACTGTGCTCTATAGATTGTGTGGTTGTGTTTGAAGGAGACTGATTCGAAGTACCGTGATGGTCTTCTGTTGTTACTTCTCTAGATGATGGAAATTGAGTTAGCCAACTCAAAGTGTATATACATTCATTCATTCTCCCCTGACCAAAGAAAGTCACAATTCATTGTGGTGAACATTTGACGAGTTTTTGGATTATAACACCGGTAACCTATTTGACCGATCCCATAGCCGACAAATACACACTTCTCAGCACATGGGCTAAGCTTGTTTCTGTTGGTTTTTGGTATGTGGATAAATGTTGTACAACCAAAGATTCAAGGTTCAAGTGTAAGAGGATGGGGATGGGGAATACTAGCAAACTTAGATAGGCAATCTAAGGGAGGCTTAAACTTAAGAGCTTTGGAGGGAAGCCGATTTAGGGGATACACAGAGCTTGCAACCGCCTCCGGCCAGAAAGATGTAGGAACATGAGATTCAATTAGAAGAGCTCGAGTCATTTCAAGAATAATACGGTTTTTCCGTTCGGAAACACCGTTTTGTTTGGGGGTATGAGAACAAGAGGTATGATGAACTAATCCTTTGGTTTTAAAGAATTGTTTCACGGATGTATTGACAAATTCCCCCCATTGTCGGATCGAAGGATTTGGATTTCCTTTTTGAACTGAGTGTGAATTATAGCATAAAACGTGGTAAATGTCTCATAAACTTCAGCTTTGTTTTTTAAAAAATATACCCATGTCATGCGAGGGCAATCATCCACGAATAGTAGAAAGTACCGAAAACTCTGCCCCCCCCCCCCATAACAGGAGCAGGACCCCATACATCAGAATGGATTAGTGAAAAAGGTAAATCAACTTTCGTATTGCTAGGTTTAAATGGTTGTCAATGGCTTTTGGCAAGAAAACAGGTTTCACAATCTATTTTACCATTTGAATGGAAAAGTTTAGGAAACAAAAGATGTGAATAACCAGTGGATGGGTGTCCCAAACGTCTATGCCAAAGCCAGGCTTCCCGGTTTTTAGTTCCATGAGCCAACATCACAGTACCATGTTGAGCCACTTCATCCACGTAGTATAATCCTTGGCGCTCAGTACCACGTCCAATAATCACACCTGTTCTGATACCCTGTAAGAGGCAGAAGGTAGGGTGCATTAGTACCGTGTAATTTTATTCTTTGGTAGTATAACTAATTGAGAGCAATTTATGTGATAATGACAGAACATAAAGGTAATTTGATAATTTCATAGTTGGTGAAATTTCAATTGTTCCCCCTCCTTTCACTTGCATTGTTCCGTTCTTCGCGGTATGAATTTGAGTTTTTGAGGTTTGGTCATTGAACGCATGTCCAACGATTCAAACGTCACGGTGTCAGAGGCATCAGAATCAAATATTCGTGATCTGTTTTTTTTCATAATTGATTGCCATTTTTTTTAATAAATACGATGTCAGACAAAATAACTGACTAGACGTATCTCTCAAATATGCTGGCACTTGAACTCGCGTTCAAGATTTAAATATGCCGAACCAACGACGCCGGGAGAACTACACCTTGCATGTTATCTCGCCGGCGTATTTATCAAATACGCCGGGCAACTTGTGTCACAACCCCCGACCCCACCCTGGGAGCGGGAGTCGTGAACCAGTCAACTGGTACCGATGTTTATTAATTTTGCAGCGGAATTAAAACATCAGGATCGTAGTTGGGAAATAACTTCAGAGTTTGTAAAACACCAAACTCTTAATATTAAACAATTGGGCTAAAACCCGTATTTCATTCCAAATGTTTTATAGGGATAAACCCAAATAAATAAAACATAAATTTCTTATTTTATTCGGTTGTTTATAGCCACTTTATTTTAAGCCTTCAGTGCTCCATAGCTGGCTTCTATTACTTTCATAGCAAGTTACCTGAAACGCGTTTTAAAAATATTTTATCAGCAAGAAATACTGGCGAGTTCATTCTATTTTATAAAAAGACACATTGTTATATTTTACAGCATCAAGAGTTTTTACATTTGTTTATATCTACCAATTTCTCAAACAGTATTGCTACTGGGGCACCATTTTCCCTCATGCTTGTGGTCATGCTAATATTGGCTATCCCTTTGTGCAATATTAACGAGTGTCAACTAATGTATACAAAACCCCACATACTGATAGTAATTGTAGAATACAAAAACTTAATCACTGTAAATATAACTGAGAAACATTTAGAGTTTTGTAAATCATTTTAAATATTGGCTCACAAACTGTGAGAAAAAGAGAATGACTCACATTATAAACTTAGGTTTTTCAACGGGCTTCCTGGTGATATTTTCTGATAATTTTCTTGAGTTCCTATTAAAACATATAATGCACACGCATTAGTATAATAACCCAAATCACTTTAGCCATACATCACGAGACAGAACCACAACATACTTAGTCAGGCAGAGCCTTGACATGCGTTGCTGGGTTCTAGATCAATCAGGTAGGGTAACAAATTAGTGATCGGGGGTTAAAATACTTACAATGGGGCAGAGCTTCGTGATTTAGAGGGTATTTTAACTGATAATTTCGTGTGAAAGTATAGAGAGAAAGAAAGAAAACTAAACGAATTGTAACTGCTGCTGAAGAGCTCGATTTATTCAAATATCCGGGGGTCTCTTGCCCCCCGCGACGCGCCCAAGGGGGTCCTCTCGCGCCCCATGAGGGCACCATAGCTACGGCTAGGGTTGCCAAGTTGGTACCTAGGCTCGACACGTGTTATGCCATGTGGCACAAGGGGTGTCCGGCAAGAAAAAGTTTTGTCGCGCCCCGTGACACCCCCCTTCAATCCTGTCTTGGCCCGCGACTGAGTGAAATTATGATTTTATTTGTTTTGTAATTAAATTAAGGTTATACGGGTTCGTTTTCAGACATATGGGTTATTTTTAGGGCATTTTTTAGGGTTGTTATATCCTCCCCACCTTGTTTTAAATCTCGTCCTCGAGATTCACTAAAATGTGGAGGAATACCTTTAGTTTGTCACTGATCCTAGTTCCTAAGTATATTCTGGTCCTTGCTTTGAATTCCACTTTACTTTGACCAAAACTATTCTCTATGCTTTGAGACTCTTATCTTTGACTTGTAGGGTCTTTCAGTGGACTTAAATTCTTCATTTACCTCTATATCTTGAAACGGTACAACTAAAGATTCATCAGCTAGGTATTTCATTTAAATTATATACATGAAATATATCTTGTATTCCTATCATTTCTCTTGGTAACTTTAGCTGATAAGCTACTGATCAGTTTTATTTAATGATTCCTAAGGGTTTAACAAATCTTAGACTTAACTTTTCTTTCTTGTCGTATCGGACTATTTCTTTACTACTAATAATCTTAGTAGGGTTATAGGTGAAGAGATTATTTGTAAGTACATCTAGTCGTGGTTACTCTTATCTTCTCAGCAGCTCTTAATGAAGTTAAAATTACTCTCATTAGCGTAAGTTTTTAGATGTTTTGTGTCTTAGCACAACTTTTAGTTACAAGTTTCCTAATGCGTCAATAATCTAAGGTTAACGCAAGGGGAATTCTTATTCTTTCGATGGCATCCCAACTTATAGGGTTCTCGTCGTTCATATTGTCGCACGATTTACAAGACGGATGATCAAATGAAATAGTGTTCGATATCGAAATTATAGACGTATACGAGAGATTCCTGATAAATAAATCTAAAATTATCATTGACACACCTGTTCGTGATTTATCCTAATTGTCAATCATTATGGTCTTTGGATTTCCTTATAGATATACATATCTATATAATCATATACTTCACATACGGTAATATACACAACATTCATAAGGTCAATGTATTTAACAGATTCATATTTCCAAAAACTGGTCAGACATCAGGTCACGTTACTATTTAGGGAATTCCATTAACATAACATATACCCCAACTTACCCGGTCTCGCCGGAGAGGTACCCCCATCTTACCCGGACAAGCTGGAGAGTCTACCACACCATACAAGTCTTGCTGGAGAGGTAATTATCATTGTATTTCCCATAAATAGAATTCTCTCAAATCATAATTTTAAAAGTGCATCATTTAACATGACTTGTATCAAGAAACAAGGAAAGTAGTATTCTCATGACGGATCATATTCTAGAACCGAGGAGTACTAATAAACAAGAAATAACAGTGGCCATGTGTTATTGCTTATTTATCGTACTTGCACTGTTCTAGTTATCATCCTCAAGGCATACCAACACCCATTACACTTTATCTACACAAATAATTAGCTTATTTCGAAGCTTATACTAAGGCATTTTTTCTAACACCCCGAAAACGGGTTTGGTAATCAAACCACGTTTATACTAAAAGACGGGTAAAGTACCGTTAGTGGTAAAATTAACCCGGAAAATATTAGGATTTATATAACTAAACCTAGTATTTAATAAAAAGGGAAAAGGAATGCTTTTGAGAAATAAAGCTTATAAAAGGCCCGAGTTAACGAGACTTAAAATAAAACGAGTTGTAATCTTCTCGAACCCACTAAGTTAACTAGGAATGATTAACCTAGTTAATTAGAGGGAATGTTATTGAAATTAAGTGGTTTGTGGCTTACTTAATAAACTAACCAAACATGAGGGGCCGAATTTGGATAAACTTGAAAGTTTATTTAATAAAAGAAAGTTTAAAACAAAACACACACAAAAGTGTGTTCTGTTCGATCTCTAGGAACTCCCCAGGAGTTCATAACCCTAATCTCAGCAAAACCATCAAATTGAAAGCTTAAACGAAGCTCAAATTCACAATTGAACGTGAATTAATGATCACCCAAGCTAGGGGATTGTAAGTTTGACGCTTGACAAGCTAGGTGAAAGCTTGGGAAGGAAGCGGGTCAAACGAATCAAGAATGAAGGAAAAGCACAATCAGGATGCAAGGTAAGTATAGCTTACACTATTCTTAAAATTTAGAATATTCTCTTATCGTATTATTTATGAATAAGATAAATAAACACCTGAAATATGATGTTCCGATGTGTAATCGTACGGAACAAGGTAAGCAAAGATGATAAGAAACCAAAAAATGGTTAAAAAGGAGTAAATTGAGAATTCGGTCATAGTATGACGATTAGAATAAGAACTTTCAATGGCTACCTTAAATGGTAAGCAAAAACGAATTATAAGGCAAAACGGTAAATTGGTCATACGTTGACAATAACCGTTAATTTTGAAAAGATACTTTACGGCATAAGCCATAATGGGTCAAAAGAGTTGAGAAATGGTTTATAAGTAAATTGACCGTACGGTGTAAACCAGAGCGAGTCATGTAAATGGGATGGTAATAAATGTCATCTCGTAAAGATACACGGTCACTTAGACCAAACGGGTCAAAAGGTGAAAATATCACCCTTTGACAATATCGACTATTGATTTTGTCGAGTTGTATGATTACAGGAGTAAATATAGAATGGTTATTTGCATCGCTATTACTTAGCGGTTATTAAGGCAAGGTATTAAAATGGGTCAATATATTGATCCAAGCCAGGTATGTGTAATAGTTTAACTACTCATTTAGAACTTAAGGTTCAATGAGAGTTAAATAAGGTAAAAATAGACATTTGGTTATCTTTTTAGGTAATAGTCATTGTGTTTTGAAAACATAATGATTATTCAAACAAGATCATAGTTTAATATGTGAGATTTTGGGTCAATATGCCTTTCAAAATCATTCATCGTAAATGAAAGGCTTAAATGGACCAAAATGCCCTTGATCGACACATCAAGCAAACGGCCCTTATGGGTTGTTTAGAAATAAGTCATTTGATCAAGTAAATACTTAGGACAAGTATTAAAGCGAAAGGTATGATTCTTTTGAGTCAAATGCCTTAAAATGCGTCTTGTCGTAAAATAGCAATCCGAGGGATAAAACTCGGAACAAATAGAATCCACATTAAATCCACCACAAATATAATTGTGGTGGAAGATCATTTGATAAATAATGTGGAAATAAGATGCTAGAAATAAATGAGCGTGAATTATACGGAAAAGTGCCTAAATACCCTTAACGGGTCAAAATAAGCATCTAAGTAAAAACGGGTTTAAGAAGGTATATAAACCCGTGATTTGAACCTAATAATTAGACAATATTGAAATTATGAGGTTCATGAGAAATTGGGATCAAACAAACATGTTTGTTTGATAAATACATAAACGGGTCAAAACTTAGTAATTATATATTAAGCCAAGGGCTTAAAAGTCTCATATTTGTTTAATCCGGATGTCGGATTTTAATTCCACGTGATGGAGAATCAAATTACGATCACGTAGGAAGAAACGTGACTTAAATCGGATAAATAATGAGCGAGTTATGCTCGTTTTCGTAAAACTTGGTCTAGCTGGAAGTTGCTGCATTTAACAACAAAACTGCTGGAAACATGTATCCCTCGCGCCACGCGACGGAGAAGGGAACCTCTTGCGCGACACGCGACAAGTGGTCGCGGCCCACGAGAACCGGGCATGTCTCGGTCGCTCCCCGCGAGAGACCAAAAGCTGGAAAAACATGTTTTCTTGTTCGTTTTAATATTCAGACTTGATTTAAATACGTTATAAGTTCGTATAACTAACCATTTCATGTTTTATGAAATGTAGGGATAACTTAGAATGCCGGATGACGGTCAATCTCAACGAAGAACCGAACACGATCAAGAATTCAAGCTTCCGTGTAATGATTCGTCGACTCGTTTTAAACGGCGAATTTATATACAAGATGTTATAATGTTTTATTTCTTAAAATGTTTTAACAAACTCGTATTTACAAGGGTATGTTTAGTCATAACTACACTATATTACACGAGATTTATATGAAAATCGTATAAATCAAGTAAGGGTCTTACAAGTTGGTAATCAGAGCCCGAGGTTAAAGAGTAAAGTGTTCGGTTCGAGACTTGATCGCAAAATCCGGTAAGTTATTCTGTACATTAATGGTCTAGCATGTAAAGTGTTGAAAACAACACATAAGGTTATCGTGTAAAACACGTTACCCCAAATAAAGCGATAAAAGACCGATATAGTTAAACAAATTATGTGTGTTAACACGTTTCGTAGAAAGCATTGTATTATAATACGGGTGCTTGTTAATGTCAATGTTACTAACACTTGTAGACGTTTTAAACTAAAGGATCCTCGTATCTGAAGATGAAGAGAGTTTAAGGATCTATCGATACGATGAAGATATGGTCTGAAGTATGACAAGTAAGTTATACACGCCAAAGACATGAAATCAAGAAATGATCTCGAATGAGAGATCAAACAACAAGGAGAGTTTATCAGGGCGAGTATCTACAAGGTATACGTCTTAAACTTATAGTATAAATAGTAATATGCAACAAACACATAGTGAATGACAGTTGCAAATAGAATATAAACTTGGAAAACCTGGATAGGTTACCTATCCAGGATGACGTTTCCAAGAAAAATTCAGTAGAGATACGTATTATTCACAGTCGTGAATAATAAGACAATAACTGAATTTATTTTAAATATAAACTTGGACGAAAGTAATCATCCAAGTAAGTATTCTCAATATAGATCCTATTGAGAAAAGTAATGATCACATCAACGAATGTGATTGTATAAATGGTTATAAATAGGGACATTTTATATGTTCAAGGATAAAACGGGTAAAACTAATAATTGTAAATTGACAATTAAATAAAGTTTTACCAAATGAAATCATAAAATTGAAATAAATCGAGAGATTACTTACATGGGAAGTGATGTGGTAATTATAATAAGGTCATGCATACCATGTGTTGATCGCTTACTCTGGCCAAGTAAGTAGTGAACACATGATACCATGAGCTTATTATAATGAGCACAGCTATGTCCGATGTGGTAAGGTCGAGATGAATGAAAAAGTTAAAAGAACGTTAGGGTCAAAAAAAATATCTTATGGGCATACTCGTATAAATGGTTTTCAAGGGAACCATAAAAACGAAGTATGGCGCGCATAGAAATAAATGACCCAAGGGAATTCGTGAAATAAGACATTATGGACGAAAGAGCCATGGTTGACAAAAAGGGCATGTAAAACCAAAGTATAAATGACCCGCGAGGTCATAGAAATGAAGGTATTTCCAATACAAAAAGACGATCGAAGTCATTGACTTTGGTCGTAGTAAAGAAATGATGATGATCATCATCATCATTCAGAATTTATAAGACCGTCAAGGATGGTCAAATAAAGAATAAAGGTTTGGTTGAATAAAGCGATGGATTTCTCTAGGACAACCAAACAAGTCAAAACGAAGTCTTAATGCATACCGAAAAGGGTTGTGTTAAAAATGACTTCGGTAAATCACCCGGTTGATTGGTAAGGATTTAAACACATGCGTATACCGAGAAACGGGAACGCGGATTGAAAGTCAAAAGAATCGGATTATGAGTTTTGACTAAAAGACTATAAAACTTCGCAAATGGGAATTTGTGATAATTATGTTCAACTATTTTGAGGTTGAACGAGTTAAATAAAGCATAATGCTTAATAGTAGCCCGGAAATGGGTTGCAAGGAAATATATATGTAAACCGGATAACGGTAAGCATAAGACAAACCGACGCATAAATGACGTGAGAAGTCATAGAGTCGGAAGAATTATCTGAAAGAAAACAATTGTAGATACGGACTACAGTCAAAATTAACGGATTTCAAATGTGAAAACAAATTATTTCCCAACATAAAAGGAGTGATCTACAGGATCATCATAACCTTCGGGTTATAAACAGTGTAAAGGTCTACGGGACCAAAATGACCCTTGGGGTCATGAATAAAAAGAAATGAACTATAAGGGTCTCGCCTTAATGAGGTAAAAGCCTAATGAAATAGCCCACGAGGCTAAGAGAAAGAACCTACGGGTTACTTAGACAAAGCGAGGGAACCAGTTGAGAATCCCCGCGTAAAACAAGAACTGTAAAATAATAAATGCCATGACATCAAAATTTCTTGATATAAATTAAAGATAAAATGTTGAACAAAAATTCCGTTTTAGTCAAAAATATCATTTTATCAAACATATATAGTATGAGATGATTGGGAAATGACTAATATTTAAAGATACAGGTCTTGACACCGAGAGTTGCAAGACGATACATTTGAAAGGAATATTTTCGATAAAGAAAGGTTGAAATACACCTAAACATGACGTGACGCGATCACGGTCAAGGAAAGTAATTTGAAGTATAATCACATTGTAGCCCGAGAGATGGGTATAAAGTAGCTGAACTGATAAGTCTAGTTAGTAAAATTAAGAGTTTGTATAATACTCTATTCATTATGAGATTAGCGTAGAATAAACATAATTGACAAACTCGTATAACCAAGTGGCCAAATTTGGCGACTCGGTTAAGTAAACAACAAAGGTAAATAGTACAGGATGAAAGTGACGGCCTGTGAGGCCTCACTAACGGAAAATACTGATCACCTATATTGAGGGATCATAAGGCAACACAAGTAAAGTGTTGGGAAGTCAAATCGAGCAAAAAGCATGATTAAAGGATAAAGCTATAAGGTATGTGGTTATATGCTTTATAGAATTTTATTAATATAACCTATTAAATTTTGTTAAGTAATTGAGATAAAAATCAATAAATTCGGTTTGTTTGTAAGCGGTGGATTCTGTATAAATAAATCGAATGAATGAATTGGAAAACACAAGAGTTGGTTTGTCGAAAGTGAAAGATTTCACTAAAAACCTCTAAATAGGTTAAAATAGCGGATTCATGAAGAGTCCGAAAGCATAAAAGCGATGGATTTCGCTAAGTTAACCAAACTGGTGGAAATAACGAGATTACGTTATTTCGAGTTGCATTAGTTCGTATGAAATACATATATGCTTAGTAACCAAAAAGATATTACCATATTTTTCTGGTAATACTAACAATTGGTTAAAATATGAGCAATGCTCAATTGATTATCGAGATCAAGTGCATTGAGTTTAAACTCAATGAATTATGTAAGAAAGGTTTCGAGGACGAAACCTCTTTAAGGGGGATAAACTTGTAACACCCCGAAAACGGGTTTGGTAATCAAACCACCTTAATACTAAAAGACGGGTAAAGTACCGTTAGTGGTAAAATTAACCCGGAAAATATTAGGATTTATATAACTAAACCTAATATTTAATAAAAAGGGGAAAATAATGCTTTGAGAAATAAAGCTTATAAAATGCTCGGGTTAACGGGAACGTTTAACCTAGTTAATTAGAGGGAATGTTATTGAAATTAAGTGGTTTGTGGCTTACTTAATAAACTAACCAAACATGAGGGGCCAAATTTGGATAAACTTGAAAGTTTATTTAATAAAAGAAAGTTTAAAACAAAACACACACAGAAGTGTGTTCTGTTCGATCTCTAGGAACTCCCCAGGAGTTCATAACCCTAATTTTAGCAAAACCATCAAATTGAAAGCTTAAACGAAGCTCAAATTCACAATTGAACGTGAATTAATGATCACCCAAGCTAGGGGATCGTAAGTTTGACGCTTGACAAGCTAGGTGAAAGTTTAGGAAGGAAGCGGGTCAAACAAATCAAGAATGAAGGAAAAGCACAATCAGGATGCAAAGTAAGTATAGCTTACACTATTCTTAAAATTTAGAATATTCTCTTATCGTATTATTTACGAATAAGATAAATAAACACTTGAAATATGATGTTCCGACGTGTAATCATACAGAACAAGATAAGCAAAGATGATAAGAAACCATACCAATGGTTAAAAAGGAGTTAATTGAGTATTCAGTCATAGTATGACTAATAGAATAAGGACATTCAATGGCTACCTTATATGGTAAGCTAAAACGAATAATAAGGCAAAACGGTAGATTGGTCATACGTTGACAATAACCGTTAATTTTGAAAAGATACTTTACGGCATAAGCCATAATGGGTCAAAAAGGTTGAGAAATGGTTTATAAGCAAACTGACCGTACGGTGTAAACCGGAACGATTCACGAAAATGGGATGGTAATAAATGTCATCTCGTAAAGATACACGGTTACTTAGACCAAACGGGTCAATAGGTGAAAATATCACCCTTTGACAATATCGACTAATGATTTTGTCGAGTTGTATGATTACAGGAGTAAATATCGAATGGATATTTGCATCGCTATTACTTAGCAGTTATTAAGGCAAGGTACTAAAATGGGTCAATATATTGATCCAAGCCAGGTATGTGTAATAGTTTAACTACTCATTTAGAACTTATGGTTCAATGAGAGTTAAATAAGGTCAAAAATGGACATTTGGTTATCTTTTTAGGTAAACCGGATGAATTTAATTATAGTCATTATGTTTTGAAAACAAAATGATTATTCAAACAAGATCATAGTTTAATATGTGAGATTTTGGGTCAATATGCCTTTCAAAATCCTTCATCGTAAATGAAAGGCTTAAATGGACCAAAATGCCCTTGATCGACAAATCAAGCAAACGACACTTTTGGGTTGTTTAGAAATAAGTCATTTGATCAAGTAAATACTTAGGACAAGTATAAAAGCGAAAGGTATGATTCTTTTGAGTCAAATGCCTTAAAATGCGTCTTGTCGTAAAATAGTAATCCGAGGGATAAAACTCAGAACAAATAGAATCCACATGAAATCCACCACAAATATAATTGTGGTGGAAGATCATTTGATATAAAATGTGGAAATAAGATGCTAGAAATAAATGAGCGTGAATTATACGGAAAAGTGCTTAAATACCCTTAACGGTTCAAAATAAGCATCTAAGTAAAAACGGGTTTAAGAAGGTATAAAAACCCGTGATTTGAACCTAATAATTAGACAATATTGAAATTATGAGGTTCATGAGAAATTGGGATCAAACAAACATGTTTGTTTGATAAATACATGAACGGGTCAAAACTTAGTAATTATATATTAAGCCGAGGACTTAAAAGTCTCAAATTTTGTTAATCCGGATGTCGGGTTTAACTCCATGTGATGGAGAATCAAATTACGATCACGTAGGAAGAAACGTGAGTTAAATCGGATAAATAGCGAGCGAGTTATGCTCGTTTTCGTAAAACTTGGTTTGGCTGGAAGTTGCTGCATTCAGCAACAAAACTACTGGAAACATGTATCCCTCGCGCCAAGCGACGGAGAAGGGAATCTCCTGTGCGACACGCGACAAGTGGTCGCGGCCCGCGAGAGCCGGGCATGTCTCAGGCGCACCCCGCGAGAGACCAAAAGTGGGAAAAACAAGTTTTCTTGTTCGTTTTAATATCCGGACTTGATTTAAATACGTTATAAGTTCATATAACTAACCATTTCATGTTTTATGAAATGTAGGGATAACTTAGGATGCCGGATGACGATCAAGCTCAACGAAGAACCGAACACGATGAAGAATTCAAGCTTCCGCGTAATGATTCGTCGGTACGTTTTAAATGGCGAATTTATATACAAGATGTTATAATGTTTTATTTCTTAAAATGTTTTAACAAACTCGTATTTACAAGTGTATGTTTAGTCGTAATTACACTATATTACACGTGATTTATATGAAAATCGTATAAATCAAGTAAGGGTCTTACAATTTTTCTTAGGTTCAAGTCTAAATACTATCCTAAGTGTTACCAGTAAATATTTATATCATAACTCTTTTTCTTAAGCATATGTATTATTATTAAGGTTGTGACTTTCTTTTGGTTGGAAAATGGAGTTTTGACAAAAAAAATATCATTGTCTCCATTGACTCTATGCTAGGTTCAATGTGATGAGTATGCTTATAGCTAACTTTATTCACGCTTATATAACATTAGATTTCGTTGCAAGGAATGTTTTGTTGAGACAGATGATATTTTCAAAACATAACACATTTCATGACTCATCCTTATAATGACTTTTTGTTTTCATATGAATCACCAGTGATATTTTCTCTTATGTTTATCTTAAGAAGATATTTGATTATTATATTGTGTATACCATTAAGAAATTCTATTAGGTATATGCATATATGTGTAGGGCTGTAAACGAACCGAACGTTCAGCGAACAGTTCGTGAACTGTTCGGCGGGAAGTTCGTTTATGTTCGTTCGTTTAATAAACGAACGAACATGAACAAGAAATTTTGTTCGATTAGTTAAATGAACGAACATGAACAGAGGTCTCGTTCGTTCGATTGTGTTCGTGAACGTTCGGTAAGGTGTTCGTGAACGTGTTCGTGAACATTCGATGATTTGCGTTCGTTTATGTTCGTATGTTTGTGTTTTAATTGAAGATCTTTGTACTTTCTTATATTTTATTTGTACTTTTTATATTATTAAACTTTTATCTATTTTATTTCCCTAACAATTAAACTAGAAAACCCACTTTCACCTTGTTTATGCATCATTTCCCTTTCATTTCTCTTTATTTACATCCACGAATACAATCGACCTCCGTTCCACAATAAGGGATTCAAGTTCGAGTGCTACTCTCTGGGCCATCTATCTTTATCCTTCGTCGCGTTCGCCAAATTTATTTGTGTTCGTGAACCGTTCACGAACACGCTCATTTCCTTAATGAACGAACACGAACATAAAATCTCGTTCGGTAAGTGTTCATGAACCGTTCGTGAACACATTTATTTCCTTAACAAACGAACATGAACAAGGCCTTGTTCATGTTCGTTCGGTTCGTTTACAGCCCTATATATGTGTATATTTATTATTAAAATCACAAAATTTTAAATCTCTAGTTAATATCAAAACTTACGTAATATATATATAGGGGAAGGTTCAAATGAAAACCATTAGTTATTGTGAAAACTCGAAAACTAATTAAAAAAGCCAAAAAAACATACCAATTTTTTTTTTGCATACCAATTTTCGCCACTTTTAGTATATAAAAAAATTCAAAAAAAAAATAATAAATTTTTTTGTAGTTTACATGTGTAATACTACACATGTGTAGTACATATACACATGTGTAATACAATTTTTTTTTTTTTGAAAAAAAGTTTTTTTTATATAAAAAAACCTGTGATTTTTTATAAAAAATTGAAAAAAAAATTTGGTGTGTTTTTTAGGCTTTTTTAGTTAGTTTTTGAGTTTTCAAAATAAAAGTGGTTTTCATTTGAACCATCACACACACACTATATATATATATATATAAGGTAGGGATAGTGTACATTAATTCTGAAGTGAGAGAAGTGTGAGAAGTGTATTATAACACTATATATAACACTATATAATACCATATAAACACCGTATAACACTATGTAACACCATATAACACCATATAACACTATATAACACTATATAACAATTTATAACACTATACATCTATCATAGGCATGCTATTAGACAAAATATAGTGTTATATTTGTTATATAGCGTTATATATTGTTACATAGAGTTATATGGTGTTACATAGTGTTATACGGTGTTTATATGGTGTTATATAGTGTTATATATAGTGTTATAATACACTTCTCACACTTGAATTAACGTACAGGATCCTCTACCTATATATATATAATACTAAATTATTTTGTAATATCTTTAATTTATAAAAATTCAACTATATAACCGATGGTACCAATCATCAAGCTTATTCCTATAACTTTGTTTATACCTTTTTATAATAATAAGAATAGTAATAGTATATTGGAATAAACTTCTGTTAAATTTATTGACTATAATATTTTGGAATTGAAGGATGGATAAATAAATTAATTAAAATATAATCTTCTGGATTCATGTGAACAATTTTATTTTTAACTAGTGGGTTAAACCATATTGGTTTAAAATATTAAAGCTAACTCTTAATTTATTGTATATTATATTATTTATTCAAAGAAGTATTATAATAGGTAATACAAAGTTTTACGTTCCTAAAATTGATTCTAAATATATTAGGTAATTAAGTAATATACATGTATTAGAATATGTATATATATCTCAAACAATAATAATAGTAATTTGTTTAAAGATATTACAATATTAAATTGTAATTTGATCTTTTTTTTATAAAATGAAAATTTATTATTTTTATTAAATATAATATTCTAAATGATAGAGAATAAAAACATGATTATTTATATATGATATCATAATATATAATAATCTTTTGAACATACACTTTCTTTGAATTATGTTATAGTTTTAAATGTATAAAATTTTACATGTATCCTAAAATAAATTTTAGTTTACATTATATACACGTGTACACAGATAAAATATATAAACATTATTTAAATGTATTATAATGTATATATATACTTCAAATAAAATAGAATTGTAATATATTAAACCCTATAGTATATATAGTTCTTTTAATACTTTTATGGTTTTAATATTATTATAATAATAATTATCATTGTTATATTTATGATTGTTATTATTATAACTATATTTTCTTTTTCATTATAAATTTATACTAAAAGTTTAATAATATTAATTTAATATGTTTCAGTAGTTTGTATGTAATAACTAAAATCTCTTTTGAAATATTATATTACATAACCCTACAAAAAGTAAGTTGGGGTACCTTAGGCTAACTTAATAGTTGTGTTTTTTCACATCACACCCTTAAATAATACCCTTGCATTAATAAACACATACCACAACCTAAACCAACATGTCCCAATATACACACCCCTTTGATAAATTTATTTGAGTTATGTCTCATTTGTTTAAAAGTCACACCCTTTACTTCTATTTACTCACACCCTTTCATTTTATACATAACTGCCTCTTGCATATGTACTTTGATTAAACTCTTCAAATGAACCGAGACATACTTGAACCAACACACGGGCATAAGAATCAACAATTCAATGGTTTAGATCACACCCCTTCAAAAAGTCACAACTGTTCAAACTATTTTTAAATATATCACACCCTTACAAAAATGTCACAACTTTTAAATACAACACACCCTTTCAAAAGTCATAACCCATCAAACTACTTTTAAATATATCACACCCATTACAATTTTTGCATGAAACCAATCATCACACCTATTCAATCTTCCATTGTGATCTGTACCCATTACTAACATAACCACGATGTGCAGAACATGCATGGAACATCCCACCATGTCACACCCCGATATTTCCACGTATTACCGGTGGGCCTGGTGGCGAGTATCGTGATGTAGTTGATATCATCATAGTCAAACAACACAAATTATAAATTCACAGCGGAAGCAAAATGTATGAATCACATTACAAGCCGAATAAATAGTAATATCAAAGTATTACAACGGACCGTAAAAGATTCACAGGCGGATCAAAATATAAATAAGATCATTGTTCAACAGACTTTAACATCTAGAGCTTGCAAGACTTGATTATTGATGCCTGGAGTAGCCAGCCTATTTCGTATAGTACCTGCACTTAACCTTTTTGGGAAAATACGTCAGTTTACACTGGTAAATACAATTAACGGACTCATTTTGAAAAGAGTTTAAGAAAATTAGTTTGAATGCACATGGCACAAAAATATCTTTTATAACTTAGGATAATTATTTAAAAATAAACTTGTATACAGTTTTACATGTTTGTCGTCCATTTAGGACCCGGTTAGAAGAGCCGGTTTAACAAGATTAATAGACACACCACTTGGTATAATACCCGCAAGAAGATACCCTTCTTGTGGACTACCTTTTTACATCCGCAGCTGTCAGGTGTATGCCTACACCCCGTGCTTAAGTCGTGGCCATTTCTAATGAATGAGCCGAGGATATCCAGGACACGGTCATTAACCCCCAAAGGTATTGCATCAAACAAGACAGAATAAAACGGGTTATGCATCTTTTTAATCAATATTTGATTGTACGACTTCATACCCGACCAAGCGGTATTATTATAATACCGTACCCCAAGCCCGTATAGGGAAAATAAGTTAAAGTATTTACCTGAGCAAAGTATAAATCACAACAGCAAGTGCATGTAGCTTTTACTGGGCTCCTAATCTGGAACGAAGGTTTTAATAACCTATTAGATTCCTAACGGGTCTTAATTAAGCCTAAACTGAGACCGGTTAGTTTTAAAGAAAGATATACGGTTCAAAACGCAAGATTAAGCGAAGACCGGATTAGAATGTGATTTAGTCCCGACAAGTTTGAAGACTTGTATAATATGGGTAAACTAAACACATTCTGGATTTTGAGGTGAAAATGATAGGGTTTGACCCGTTTCGGTCAATTTATGCAAACTAGTTACATAAACCGAACTGAACGCGAATAACGCATTACGGGTAACCAAATGAGTCACGAACAGGTTTCCTAAGTTAATATGCTTTAAATATGTTGTGATATCAGTAGGATACCTTCCATTATGCCCAAAACGAGTTTAATCTCAAATTAAGCCCCGTAGGGATATTTTGGTCATTTTAAAGATTATAAAAGAGATTAAATATAATTATGAGATTCGGGTCTGATATAATCAGTAAAACTTCTCAGTTTAATAGGCTATATCAGTTGGTGAATGGTCTTATAGGACAAGAATGGTTTTAACCCATACTAGGTGTTTAATACGCGTAAAAAGTTGTCTTAAGAGATTTCCGGTTATAACAGGAAATCTAAGTTTTATGATCAGGTTATAAAGTTTAAAATACTTCATTTATCATATAAAATCAGTAGCAAAAGATTTGGTATCAAAATGTTGTGTAAAACTCATTTTATAAACGAAAAGGGTATAATCGGCAATTACCGAATCAAGGCAATAACCCTATGTTATGATCAGCTTAAAAATAATTAAAAATCTTCAAAAATCCCAAAATATTATATTACATCAGTGGGTAAAAGGTTTGGTGTCAAAAATTGGGTTTAGATAGGCTTTATGCTAATTACGCCGTTTAATTTATAAAAAGCTTTCTAATTACGCTATTGAGCATAACTCCTAATCTAGACCTCCAACTGATGTGAAATTTTAGGGACATGTTTATAAATCAGTAACAAAGATTATTGTCCTCTCACATTTCCAAAAATCTCATTTTATGGTCAAAAGGGCATTATGGTCAACATTAAGCAATTAACGGAAACAATCAACGAGTCAAGTAGTATAATCGCAGAGGGTTATACTATCATACAAGCTAGTCCTAATGAAGCTCTAAGGCATTTATAAATCATGCTAATATGGGACGGAACTGAAAGTCAAGGCAATGGTCAATTTATGCGACTTTCGGTTCCGAACAGGTCCTAAACTGAAAATTGTCGGGTCGGACATGCTTAGACATGTTCTTGCATTGATTACCAAGTTATATGAGTGGTAAAACAGGTTACACGTCTTCTACATTGCTAATTATGTGTTAATTCGAAAATTATGTTTATGTTGACTTTTTATAACTAACTTTGACCCGACAAATGACTTAGTTAGAGCGGGAATCAGAGGGTGCCCTTTTAAGGGTTTAATGCCCACATAATTACCAACTTATAACTACTTTCAATTTAACTAATCACTGGACCATTAGTGATTAATCGTTAAGTCAAACCTTAATTACGACGGTTTGACTTTAAGCTAATAAACTAAGTAAAACACGATTAAGGAAGGTTAAGGAAGCTTACCAAGGTCCTATGCACGACTAATGATGCTTAGGGAATGCTCTTGTGCTCCAGAAATCTTCAGGAGTTGAGATTTGAATGAATGATCAAAAGTTGCAATAAGTGCTTCTTTATATAGTGATCTTTGATTGATCAAGATGATGCCAAACAAGTCTAGGATGGATCCCTGATCAATACAAGTGTCCCTAGAGCCTAAAAACTTGTTTGTGCAGCACATGGTATTGAAATCAAGCAATTTGAGTCGGTTAAACGGGCTGGACAGGAACCTGTCATGTTTTTCTGGTGCTGGGGGACTCAGGCGGCCCGCGTAAAGGACCTGCTTGGTCTTACACGGCCCGTGTGAGGCCTGGGTTCAGGTTAAACAAGTTTCAAATATTGCATTTTTAGTCCCCGGTTCTTCTAAAAGTTGTTTTAACCATTCTTTTTGCACTATAAGCCCTCTAAATTGATTTCTAAGGACTCCAAGACATAACCAATCTTTGTGAAGCCCTTGATCGACTTTATGGTCACCCGAAAAGCCTTAATTATCAACGTCGACGCTTTTAACCCCTCGGATACGAATGTTGTCATAACTTTCTCATACCTAATCGAAACCTTGTGAAATTTTTATCGCTTATTCTCGTGAGTATAATTAGTCATTAAAAAGCTTCGGGTTTGCAAAAAGGTCACCCAGAAGTATACTTTAAACATGTTGACACTTTTAACCCCTGTAGTTTGTAATTCCTCACTTTCTTTCACAATTAGCTTCGTATGATCCATGATTCATTCGTTTAAGGGTATAAACATCATGTGGGGCTATTGAAAGATATATTTATCCGATGTTGACATTTTTAATCCTTTTATTCACGTATTTTCTTTGTTCGTCAATGTTAGTCCTTCTAAAGAAATCCTTTACACGTTTAAAGCTCATGACACGTGTCGTTATAATATTGGACATGAAATTTCGAGGTGTTACATCCTCACCCCCTTAAAAGAAATCTCGACCTCGAGATTTACTGAAATAAATGAGGGTACTTTTCTTTCATTGTCGACTCTACCTCCCACGTGTACTCGGGACCTCTACGGGCATCCCATTTTACTTTTACGATTGGTACATGCTTCCTTCGAAGCTTCTTAACCTGTCGATCCTCGATCGACACAGGTTTTTCCACAAACTTCAAGCTCTCTTCTATGTGCACATCTGTATGTGGAATGACTAGTGATTCATCAGCTAGACACTTCTTCAGATTGCAGATGTGGAATACATTGTGAATACCACTGAGCTGTTCAGGTAAGTTTAACTTATAAGCAACTAATCCGACACATTCGATGATCTCGAATGGTCCTATGTATCTCGGGCTTAACTTTCCTTTCTTACCAAATCGCATTACCCCTTTCCAGGGTGATACTTTAAGTAAAACTTTATCACCAACCTCAAACTTTAGAGGTTTACGCCTTAAGTCCACGTAGCTTTTCTGCCTATCTCTGGCAGCTTTGAGACGATCGCGTATTTGCACAATCTTATCTGTCGTCTCTAGGACTATTTCTGGTCCTGTCAGTTGGACATCTCCAACTTCCGCCCAACAAATGGGCGTTCTGCACTTTCTACCGTACAAGGCCTCGAAAGGCGCAGCCTTAATGCTTGTATGATAGCTATTGTTATAGGAGAACTCGATTAATGGCAGGTGGTTATCCCAACTACCACCTAAGTCAATCACACATGCACGAAGCATGTCTTCCAAAGTTTGGATTGTACGCTCACTCTGCCCGTCCGTCTGAGGATGGTAAGCCGTACTAAAATTTAAGCGCGTGCCCAAAGATTGTTGGAAACTTTTCCAAAAATGTGATTTGTATCTAGTATCTCTGTCAGAGATAATAGACACTGGTACGCCATGCAGAGATAGAATCTTATCTACGTACAATTGGGCTAACATGTCGGAGCTATAGGTCTCCTTAATACGTAGGAAATGTGCTGACTTAGTTAGTCTATCTACTATCACCCATATAGTATCATTTCCTTTCCTTGTCTTTGGCAACTTGGTGATAAAATTCAATGTCACCATTTCCCACTTCCACGTGGGAAGTTCAGGCTGTTGTAGCAAAACTGACGGCTTCTGATGTTCAGCTTTGACTTGTGCACACGTCAAACATTTAGCTACATAGGCAATGATGTGTGCAAAATGCAACATATAAATTACATCAATTGTGGCATAAAACTAACCCTTTTTTAGTACTAATGTTGGAAAAAGTGTGATTTTGTCTTCCTTTTGTATTTTCAGGATTAAATGAGCTCAAATTAACAAAATAAGCAAAAAGACAGCAAAATCTAACATAAATACAAGAAAAGGAACAAATGTGACATGCCCGACCCCACGACAGCATCTTCCCAAGCAAAACAAGAAGACAGAAGACTGAACACGCCCCGTGCTCAGCCAGCACGGGGGCGTGCCCAAGCGTCAGCAGAAAAGACAAAGTGGTAGAAGCTTCTATTGCCCACCACGGGGCCGTGCTCAGCAGACACGGGGCCGTGGTCAACTATAAGATTCGCACAATCCAGGCAAATCTTCATAGTGCAAAGATTCTTCTGCACACGGGGTCGTGCTCAGCGGACACGGGGGAGTGGTTAACTAATAAAGACAAGCTGCATTTAATGAAGAAAGAGAGGATGTGGACACAGGGCCGTGCCCACTGGACACGGGGCCATGCCCGAGCTTCTGTTCAGCCTATAAATAGGAGTGCTTGGCTCAAGCTCAAACCATCCCTTGGCATATCACCTCTCTCACACTTCACCCACCACCCACCACCACCATAACACCATCATCCACCACCATCATCCATTGTCCATCATAGAGTGTGTGAGTCATCTCGGGATCCAAGATTGATCGTAAGAGTTCTTAACAATCAACGCCATGTTTGCCTAAGTCTCTTACATCACTTGGTGAAGACAAGTGTCTAGTGTAATACTTTTTATTTCTAATCTTTTCGCACTTTTTACTTGGTTTTGTATTAATGACTTTAATAACTAGTTTCTTATGTTGAAGGTGATTCTTCCTTATCGTTTGTCCGTGGTGTCTTGGCATTATTTTACTGTCTATATAAAATAAAAGATTTTCACCATTCATATCTCCACGGTCTATTTGGAGGTATGTTGGCTACCTGGTCGGGGGGTTAAGGGAACGGTTTGGTAAGAGTCTTGCCATTGTTCAGCGTTTAGAGGTCCTGCAATGGACCTGGGTCAAATTTAGTAGGACCTCCTTCAATACTTAACGGTATTGGATGGCGGGGGTCCAAACTCTTTGATCCCCTCATAAGTTAAACTACTATTAATACTATAACTCGGCTATTTAGGACTGTATCCCTGCTGACTCAGACTACTTAGTCGAGGGTAACGTCACCTCCAAAAGAGGGGCCTACCATAATTTGTATTAATAACTTAATTCATTATCTTTCAATAATCTGACCCTTTAGGATTGTATCCTTGCTGACTCAAACTACTAGGTTGAGGGTAACGTCACCTTCAAAAGAGGGGCCTACTACAATAACTAAGATAATCTCTTAAATAAGTGCAAAAGTGCGGAAATAATCAAAGGTTACACTATACACGAGTCGGAACCAAGTGATTCATCTTGTCTATCTGTTTTTTCTTTTATTTTTATTTTTCAGCATTTTAATTAGTTTTTTTTCCTAGCTTAAAACTTTTTTTCTAAACTTTTTGATTTGATTAGACGTTGAGGATAAACCGGTACTAAAAGCTCTTGTGCCTTGGACGACCTCAGTATCTTACCAACACTATACTACGCTCACGATGGGTGCACTTGCCCATATGTGTGTTTAGTGTTAGTAAATATCGTGTTTTATAAATTTAAAACTTGGCTAAAGAAAGTGTAAAAGGGCTTAAAATATACTTAAATTCATATACACACTTCACACGCATCAAGTTTTTGGCGCCGTTGCCGGGGACACAAGGATTTTAAGAAAGTTAGGAATCAACGGCCTACTCGTTTTTTCTTATTTTCATTTTTTTAGGATTTTTTTTAGTTTTTCAGCTTCTGCAGAACTCAGCACGGGACGTGCCTGCTGAACACGCCCCGTGCCCAATCATTAGAACTGGCAATCCTGTTTTAAGTCAGACAGTAGCTGAACACGGGGCCGTGCCCACTCAACACGCCCCCGTGCCCAAGATTCAGTTACTGAAAACAGAACCGTAAGATCCCGACGGTTGGTAATTTCTGACACAAACATGAGTGATACTGATGCTTTTTACTTTCGGCACTCTTATGGTACTACGTGGTGTCAATTATGTGGTGGTAACCATAAGGAATTAGAATGTTATTTTCTAAATTATAAGCCCCACTATATAGACCCATCGTTTCCTTGTATCCTTAAGAGGGGTGAAAGTAAAAATAATCCCTATCTCTCCCTTGAATGCTCCCAACCAGATTTTCTAGGAGAAATGCTTCTCGATGAATTATTTCAATTAGAAGATCTAATTCTTAATTGGTTGAAAGAACTTAGGAAAGATTTCAATGATCTTTTCCAGGATAATAACCAAGAAGAAGGGTTGGAACCGCATTCAAACAACTTCGTTGTTTCCGACGATACTTCTAACTCTAGTGAGGACTTGAGCGATAATTGTCCCTGTGTCGATTGTGCCGTGAAGGACTCCCCATCAACTTCGTTTGATGCATACATAGACCTGAGCAATTCGACATACACCTTCTTTAATGAGAGCCCGGAAAAGGGTTGGACTTGTCCACCTACATATAGCATAGGAATCACCCTCACCGACAACCTCTTGTGTTCTCGTGTTAATCTGGAGCAATTAAGGTATCTTAGGCACTTTGGGGTTGTTCCCTCCGGTAAGGAACCACCCTATCTAGAGAAGGTCCTTGAAAATAGACGAATTCCTTAAGACAGCTTCTAGACACGGGGCCATGTTCAGGTCAGCACGCCCCCGTGTCCACCCAAAGATTCCCTTCTGATTTTGTCAGAATGCGGACAAAAATGTGTCAGGATTCCATCTGCACACGGGGCCGTGTCCAGCCGACACGGGGCCGTGCGCAACGTACTGTCGTTTTCTATAAATGCAGCCAAGAATCCTGCACATTTGAACCATTCCAGGGACAGAGATTTAGGGAATATTCTCACATACCATCCTAGGTATTTTCTAAAAGAAGTTTCTCAACTATCTTCTTGTCCTTTCCTCTTTTATCCATTATCATCTTCATCAATTTTTCTCATACTTCCATTAAAGCTTGAACCTTCCATAATTTCAAGCCTTATTGAGATGTTTGTTAGATTTTGTTCATGGAATCTTGCTAAAAATAAGCTCTACAAAAATGTTTTAAGTTGTTTATGTTCAAAAATGCTTTAAAAATCATGAAAACAATTTGAAACCCCAAGATTCCTTGTTCCTAAATCCTGCAGATATCTAAACACGGGGCCGTGTTCGCTGAACACGGGGCCGTGTCCGAAGTACTGGTCCCATAAAATTGAACTCTTTTCGGTATGTTTTCTCAGAATGGCAAGCAGAACAAGCGGAAACTCTTCGTCACATTCCAGAAACAACCGGCAGGGGAGAAGATCATAAACGGTTGAAGATTCTCTTGTAAACTATGTTTACGCCTTAAGAGAAGCCCTTGATGAAATGACAAGTGTGGAAGAGGCATTGGTTGACCGAATTAATCATTTGACGGTGGGGCTAGAAGGATGTCTCCGGGAAGTCAACCTTTTGCACCAAAGGTTGAACATTCTCGCCTCTCCTCCTTTGGTGCCGATTATCACCCAAAGGGCATGGAATGTGGTGCCGGAAGTCATCATTTCGGCCGAATGGTACGCCTTACATCAGGAGCCCCCTCGAGACATACTACAAGGGGTTCCGATTGGTGTCGCTCCTCCTCCACAAGATGTTGAGGAACATAAAGCCGCCTCCCTTCTCCCAAGGGAGATAGAAGAATGGCTCTAGCAACATCTAAGGGACACCGCTCGGCTTGGAGTTCTACAAGGCTTTTAGACCGGAAATCTATTTCCGGAATTTTGGTTCTTATTGTAGAAGTAGAGCTCCTTAGGAAGATTTTACGGATCACTTGACCTATCTAACATTAGGACTTTTAACTTTTATTTTCTGCTTTATTTTTCATTTTTAGGACTATTATGTAATTCTCTCTATGACTTAATGAATGATGGTTTTAGCTAATTTGGTGTTTGGATGGTGTTGAAATGAATAAAACTCACTTGAGATAGCAAAGGATACAAGGGAAGCTTGAACCAGCACCCCATGCAGGAAAACAGGACCATCCGACAAAATTCTTTGTTTAAAGTAGGTTCGGCACGGGCCGTGTCCGCCCAACACGACCCCGTGCTGCACAGTCTGCAGAAAAGACCCAGTTCAGGTAACTGGACACAGGTTGTGTTCACCCAACACGCCCCCGTGTCCAGGCTTCTGTTTCTTTTGTTTAATTTTTGTTACTGACACTTGAACACGGGGCAGTGCCCGGACAACATGGGGCCGTGTCCAACGCCCAGTAACATAAAATTTTTGCTTTTTCACCCTTTTTACACATTCAATCAACCTAAAAACTTATTTTTGGGACACATTGAGGACAATGTGTAATTTAAGTGTGGGGGGGGGATGCTAAAACCTTGAATCTTGCAAGTCCTAAATACAAGCCTTACACAAAACTCTATTGGAACCACTAATCACCCCAAATTTTTTCAAAAATTTTCATTTTTTTTACTTGTCTAGGTTTAACTTGGGAATTTCAAGTTCTAAAAAGGTTATATTTTTACGAATTTACAACCGATAGCGTCGTGATAAAAAGAACCAACATAAGAAAATTATGAAAAGGCATGACAAGCTTAGTTAAAATTTAATTATATATACTTGATCACATAAAAACTCATTCCCACAAAAGTGAGTTTTGAGCCTTTATTGAGCATACAAATACATATCTTTAAACTAAATGCTCATTTTTCGTTTCTTGTGTGAATAGCCGCTTGGTTCTTACGACTCTAGAACTTGCCATGACGATACATTCCCGGTCCTTACCAACTTAAACCCGAGTAAGTAAATGATGGAGGCATTAGGACTAACCCATTTTATTTCTACACCATTATTTTTTTTTTTTACCACCTACCCAAAATCCCCCTAGTTAGCCCCTTTGAGCCTAAACCTTTTCATTTCATAACCCAAACAAACACCCTTTCACCCACCAAAACTTTTTTCATTTTTAACTCTTTGTTTTAGTAACAAGTTCGGTTTCTCATATGACTTTCAAAAAAAAAAATTGATTATGAAGCAAAAGAAAATAAACAAACAAGTTTGTCAAAAATAACTTTGTTTGAATAATAGCTTCATCAAAATGAAAGTTACAAAAATAGAAAGTCTTACGAAAACCGACGATTGTTACGCTTTTCGCCCTTTTTCTACTAACCACTAAACCAACCACCTTCCTTTAACCCAAGCCTAACCCTTCACCCAAAAAGTCCTCTTGATATTTACAAAGGTATATAAGTTAAAAAGGAGGAGGATTGATTGCTTGGCAAACATATGGTAGGAGTAAGTTCCATGCCGCTCTAGAGTGATCCACTAAAATACATCTTCGGCCGAGTGTTGAGTGATCTCCCGTGAGGTATGTGAACTTGTATATAAATAAAATTTTAAAAGAGGCATGTTATGCCCTAATAAGTAACTTATCTTATGAAAAGTTTTAAATAAATCATGACGAATAGGAATGTAAATAAATAAAAATAAAACTAAATAAAGAATCTTGAAAATCCCGACACTCTATGACAAGCCCAAAAACCTTCTTCTCTACCCATTCCATTTGGGAGTGTAAAAGCCACATATTAAAGAGTTTTGCTTGAGGACAAGCAAAGATTCAAGTGTGGGGGTATTTGATGTGAGCAAAATGCAACATATAAATTACATCAATTGTGGCATAAAACTAACCCTTTTTTAGTACTAATATTGGAAAAAATGTGCTTTTGTCTTCCTTTTGTATTTTCAGGATTAAATGAGCTCAAATTAACAAAAGAAGCAAAAAGACAGCAAAATCTAACATAAATACAAGAAAAGGAACAAATGTGACATGCTCGACCCCACGACAGCATATTCCCAAGCAAAACAAGAAGACAGAAGACTGAACATGCCCCGTGCTCAGCCAGCACGGGGGCGTGCCCAAGCGTCAGCAGAAAAGACAAAGTGGTAGAAGCTTCTATTACCCACCTCGGCGCCATGCTCAGCGGACACGGGGCCGTGGTCAACTATAAGATTCGCACAATCCAGGCAAATCTTCATAGTGCAAAGATTCTTCTGCACACGGGGTCGTGCTCAGCGGACATGGGGGCGTGGTCAACTAATAAAGACAAGCTGCATTTAATGAAGAAAGAGAGGATGTGGACACGGGGCCGTGCCCGAGCTTCTGTTCAGCCTATAAATAGGAGTGCTTGGCTCAAGCTCAAACCATCCCTTGGCATACCACCTCTCTCACACTTCACCCACCACCCACCACCACCATAACACCATCATCCACCACCATCATACATTGTCCATCATAGAGTGCGTGAGTCGTCTCGGGATCCAAGATTGATCGTAAGAGTTCTTGACAATCAAGGCCATGTTTGCCTAAGTCTCTTACATCACTTGGTGAAGACAAGTGTCTAGTGTAATACTTTTTATTTCTAATCTTTTCGCACTTTTTACTTGGTTTTGTATTAATGACTTTAATAAATAGTTTCTTATGTTGAAGGTGATTCTTCCTTATCGTTTGTCCATGGTGTCTTGGCATTATTTTACTGTCTATATAAAATAAAAGATTTTCACCATTCATATCTCCACGGTCTATATGGAGGTATGTTGGCTACCTGGTCGGGGGTTAAGGGAACGGTTTGGTAAGAGTCTTGCCATTGTTCAGCGTTTAGAGGTCCTGCAATGGACCTGGGTCAAATTTAGTAGGACCTCCTTCAATACTTAACGGTATTGGATGGCGGGGGTCCAAAATCTTTGATCCCCTCATAAGTTAAACTACTATTAATACTATAACCCGGCTATTTAGGACTGTATCCTTGCTGACACAGACTACTTAGTCGAGGGTAACGTCACCTCCAAAAGAGGGGCCTACCATAATTTGCATTAATAACTTAATTCATTATCTTTCAATAATCCGACCCTTTAGGATTGTATCCTTGCTGACTCAAACTACTGGGTTGAGGGTAACGTCACCTTCAAAAGAGGGGCCTACTACAATAACTAAGATAATCTCTTAAATAAGTGCAAAAGTGCGGAAATAATCAAAGGTTACACAATACACGAGTCGGAACCAAGTGATTCATCTTGTCTATCTGTTTTTTTCTTTTATTTTTATTTTTCAGCATTTTAATTAGTTTTTATTTTTCTTAGCTTAAAACTTTTTTTCTAAACTTTTTGATTTGATTAGACGTTGAGGATAAACCGGTACTAAAAGCTCTTGTGTCCTTGGACGACCTCGGTATCTTACCAACACTATACTATGCTCACGATGGGTGCACTTGTCCATATGTGTGTTTAGTGTTAGTAAATATCGTGTTTTATAAATTTAAAACTTGGCTAAAGAAAGTGTAAAAGGGCTTAAAATATACTTAAATTCATATACACACTTCACACGCATCAGCAGCTATAGACTTTTTCTAGCCTATCCACCAAAAATTTGCTTTCAGATCCTGGTACATCTTGTCAGCTCCAGGATGAACGGAGTATTTAGAACTGTGGGCTTCCTGGAGGATAACATCCCGAAGTCCTCCACAAACTGGAACCCATATTCGTCCATTTAACCTCAGAATTCCGTCCTTGCCATAGGATAACTGTTCTTCAGTTACTCTTAGCTTTTCATCAGGATAGTTAGCTTCTAGCACAGCTTCCTTCTGCGCAGCTAACAACCTTTCATTCAAACTATTCTTTATCTCAATGCTCTTGGCATTGATTCTTATAGGCTTTACTCTTTCCTTTCGACTTAAGGCATCGGCGACTACATTCGCCTTGCCAGGATGGTATTTTATCTCACAATCATAATCATTCAAAGTTTCCATCCAACGTCGCTGCCTCATGTTCAAGTCCTTCTGATTGAACAGATGTTGAAGGCTCTTGTGATCAGAATAGATCACACACTTAGTCGCATACAAGTAGTGCCTCCAGATTTTTAGTGCAAATACTACGACACCCAACTCCAAGTCATGGGTGGTGTAGTTCTTTTCGTGCACGTTTAACTGTCGAGAAGCATAGGCAATAACCTTGCCTTTCTGCATAAGCACACATCCCATACCTGTGTGCGATGCATCACAATATACTACAAATTCTTCAATCCCTTCAGGCAATGTCAACACTGGTTCATTGCTTAGCTTTTGCTTAAGGATATCGAAGGATTCTTGTTGCTTCGGTCCCCAGTCGAACTTAATATTCTTCCTAGTCAAAGAAGTTAGGGGTGCAGCAATCCTTGAAAAATTTTCAATAAAACTCCTGTAATATCCTGCCAATCCCAAGAAGCTGCGAATCTCCGTGGGCATCTTCGGCTCTTGCCAATTCATGACAGCTTCAACCTTAGCGGGATCTACCTGGATTCCGCGTTCACTAACCACATGTCCAAGAAATTGGACTTCACGAAACCAAAATTCACACTTAGAGAATTTGGCGTAGAGCTTTTCCCGGTGAAGCAGTTTCGGAATGCAATGGAGATGCTTCTCATGGTCAGCTTGACTCTTTGAGTAAATAAGAATATCATCGATGAAGACGATGACAAATTTATCCATGTAGGGCTTGCAGACGCGGTTCATAAGATCCAAGAATGCGGCTGGTGCATTAGTGAGTCCAAAAGGCATCACCAAGAACTCGTATTGACCCTAACGAGTCCTAAATGCAGTCTTATGTACATCTTCATCCTTGACCTTCAGTTGATGATATCCTGACCTTAAGTCGATCTTGGAAACGTAACTCGCTCCTTGGAGCTGATCGAACAAGTCGTTGATCCTGGGTAATGGATACCGATTCTTAATAGTAACTTTGTTAAGTTCTCGATAATCGATGCACAGACGCATCGACCCATCCTTTTTCTTCACAAACAGGATTGGTGCTCCCCAAGGAGATGAGCTAGGTCTAATAAATCCTTTGGCTAGCAAATCATCTAGTTGAGTTCTCAACTCTTTCATCTCCGTTGGTGCTAATCTATAAGGTGCTCTTGCAACAGGTGCAGCTCCAGGAATAATGTCAATCCGGAACTCCACTTGCCTATCTAGGGGTAAACCAGGTAGTTCTTCAGGGAATACTCCTGGATATTCAGAGATAATAGGTATGTCTTCGATCTTAGGCTTTGGTTCATCAATAGTTACTTGCGCCATGTAGATAACACAACCCTTCGTCAAACACCTTGATGCCTTGAGCATGGACACTTGCTCAGGCATTCCGTACTTAGTATCTCCTTGGATTGTCAAAGGCTCGCCACGAGGAGTTCTGATAACTACTTGCTTCTTGGCACAAACGATCTGGGCTTGGTTGCGAGACAACCAATCCATGCCTATTACTATATCGAAACCAGCTAACTTCAAAGGAAGTAAGGATAACGGAAAAGAGTGGTTCCTAATGGATATGAAACATCCATCTAACACGGTTAAGGCGGTTTCTAAGGTACCATCAGCTAATTCCACCTCATATTTCACACTTAGGGTTTTAACAGGTAAATTCAGCAACTTACAAAACTTATTATCTACAAATGACTTATCCGCCCCTGAATCAAATAACACCCTTGCATAAACATCATTTATGAGAAAGGTACCTGTTATCACGTTATCATCCTGCACTGCCTCCTTAGCATCCATCCTGAAGACCCTAGCATTGGTCTTCTTAATTTCTTCCGGTTTCTTTGCATACTTTGGGCAATTTGACTTGATGTGCCCCTTCTCGTTACAGTTATAGCATGTCGCATCCTTTATCTTCTTGCACTCTATCGTCTTGTGTTCCTTGGACTTGCATATCCCACATGCAAAAGTCCTTGATTGTGTCTGCGAGTTTGATTCCAATCTACACTTCCCAAAGTGATGTTTCTGACAAACTTTACATCTGGGTTTCTCACCCGACTGCTGGTTACCCTTGTTGGACCCTGAACTCTTCTTGTTCTCATGGTTCCCTTTGTGCTTCTTGTCTGAACGACGTGAGTTATCATCCTCACGCTTTCTCTTACCTTCTTCAGAATTCTTTAGCGATCTCAACCTGACCGCATCTAAGGTAAGAGACAAAGATAGATCAGCTGCTGATCTAAAAGTAGCAGGTCTTGAAGCCTTAACACTGGCTTTGATTTCTGGGGCTAAACCCCCAATGAAGCGAGCAATACTTTTGGGTTCTGGTGTCACAAGGTAAGGAACCAATCTTGACATCGTGTTGAAGCTTGTAAGATAAGCCTGGCAATCTAGGTTTTTCATAACCAACGATAAGAAATTTGACTCAATTCTTTCAACCTCATGCTGAGGGCAGTAATTCTCCTTAATAAGAGCAACAAACTGATCCCATGTCAGATTGTAGAGTGGGATCTTTCCAGCTGCTTGAATGAGGGACTTCCACCATGCTAATGCCTCTCCCTTGAATGATTGGGATACATACTTCACTACATCCCTTTCAGCACAACCGCTGATATCGACCACGGTGTCCATTTCATCTAACCAAGTCATACAGTCAATTGCCCCCTTCTCCCCAGTGAAATCTCGGGGTTTGCAGGAAACAAAGTACTTATAAGTACAGGACTTGGTATGTGGTTTATTATCAAATACTATCCTCTTGGATGGAACACTGTTTTGGTTTGAGGAATGTTGATCATCATCTTTCTTTGGCTCATCTTTCTTAGAGGGCGGCTTGCTGTGAGCCTCTGAATGAGTCTTAGGCTTGGAATGCTGTGCGGATAGGGTCCTACTTCGAGTCCCGCTAGATTCATTATACTGCCGCTCTATAGCTTTTGTAACAGCATTGTCTATTAATGCTTGCAGTTCTGCACCCGCTGTGCTAATTCGGGTATTATCATGATCCTCCCTTGGGTGACTGTTGATCTCATCCGGGTCAGCCATGTAGTTTGAACTGTTACATAAGATATTGACAATAATTTATTTGGGAGTTTATTATGGAATTGTCTTCTATGGCAATTCATTAACCATGGTAAATACAGACCATATTTGGTTAATTTGTTAATCATATTTATTTAGGATTTTTATTATAACTTATCCTCATTATAAAACAATAACAGTATTATTAATGGCACAAAAAGGTCTAGTCGCAAGGACATTCTAAATCATAGGCCATGATTTCAGAGAATCAAGGCATTAAGGTTTGAACATAGTTCTTTACCTTTTTCTGACAGGAAGTCGTAGACTACAATTGTCTTTTGTCTTATTTGACATTTATTATGGCCCGTAGGTACTACATCACCAATGGATGTTTAATATGTGATCATCTTAACTGATGATTTAAACCCATGATTTATAGATCATCAGGTTAGGATATGAATCTTTTGAAGAATCCTATTATAAGAATGACGTGTGTGATTTTAACGAATCACGTCTGCCAGGAGCGTTAACATGTTTTCAGATGTTAATAGGGATTTGAATCTTTTAAACAGGTCTTACCATCTTGGCCAAGTCTTATAACGACACGCAGGCTAGGTTATACCTTTAAGATTCTTATTTAATATTTAAATAGGCAGATTATTTTAAGAGGAATGATTTTTAATTTATTTATTTCATGTATAATATATTTATGCATAAAATGACAAAAATTAAATTTTTAAATTTAACATTCCATTAAACATTAAAAGGGGTACACATTGCCCTAAACGGGACTTTTAACAGAAATAACTTGCCCACGCAGGGGCTAAACTGATAATACAAGTCCTCGCAGGGACTGATTACTAAGATAGATGTCCACGCAGGGACTAAAAAGACAAGTCCACGCAGGGACTAAGTACATAGATAAATGTCCTCGCAGGGACTTGATTGAAATAAGGAAATACAACAATACATATAGGGATTCAAGGATCCCTCTTCTTCTTTCCTTTTAACAAGCTTGCTAGGCCCTTGAGAAATCCACGGTTGTTCCTACGCTCTTCTTGAAATTCTCGTTCCACCCTGTTTAGCCTGTGGAGGATTTCCTCCTATTCCGGTGGGGAAAACCGTGGTGGCTGGCGCTGAAACGGAGGTTAAGCAGGTATTTGATACCCATGAGTTGGGTATCCCAGTCCCCAGGGGGCTCCATATGGTCCTTCAGGATGAAGGGCGTTGTAGTTTGCTGCTACAAGGTATGGGTCGGCTTCAGCATAGTTGTAGTTAGTGTGAGCCGGCTGCTCAAATAGATTGTACGCCGTTGAACCGGCGTATGTAGGAATCGGGTTACCAAAACCCAATGGTGGCGGCGCAATAGGTGCAGAATCTACCTCTGAAACTAGATTTGAAGGCCCACCCATTTGTGGGTCTTCATGCAGTGACGGATAGTGACTGCCACTTGAGTGTTGGGGGTGCTAAAGTGAAAACCCCCTTCTCGCATGGACATTCGTGCGCCTGTTCTTCTACGCCTTGGTGGTTCTGGAGGTGATAGCTGTACTAGCGGCGGTGGCGTGACTGCCACGAAACGCGAATCCTCGGAGGGATCCTGCTGCTGCTGCTGCTGGGGCGATGAATGGTGAGAGGGTGTAAAGTGCCATTCATACTGGTTAAATCTTGCCTGGTAGCTGTCTGGGCCACGGTAAGGTGATCCATGGAAGGATGACCCATCCGAAATCTCGATGGGGTGAGTAGGTGTCCCCAAGGTGGTTCAACAGGATCCGTGTCTTCATCTATATCCATTCCCTGAGCTTCGGGGAAATGGTCTTCAGGGCCCAATGGGTTAAAACCCACTTGTTCTTCGATATAGTTTGCCGGGTTGAACCGGCCTTGGAAGACAGGAGTGGGGTCGCCAAAGGAATGGTGCGAAAAGGATCGCTGCAATGGCAAGAAGGAGTGGCGTGAGCCTTCGTACTCGTTCTCTGATTGCGGCCCAAAGGAATGGCGGTAAGGAGGCATTGAGCTAAACGAGGCAGATCGCCTAGCGGGCTTCGAATAGATCCTCCAGTCTCCTTGAGGACCGGTACTCACGGTAGCAGAAGGAGTTCGCCGGTGTGAAGGCCCGGCCTCGTGATCGTTGGGGGCGTGGATTGGCTCCTTGCCTCGTCCTCCTCTTCGGAACCTCGGTGGCATATTTCCTGTCAAACAATTAAAAGATACAACAAAGAAATATAAAAGGACAAAGTTAGAATTAAAAACAATCTGGATTAGTCCTAAGTTCTTTGTCTAGACTCGAAAATTTAGGAATGTGCAACTGTGTAACTGAGATTAAACACAAAAGGCCAGTATTTAATTCACTCAGTGTTGGCTCTAATACCAACCTGTCACACCCCGATATTTCCACGTATTACCGGTGGGCCCGGTGGGGAGTATCGTAACGTAGTTGATATCATCAGAGTCAAACAACACAAAATATAAATGCACAGCGGAAGCAAAAGGTATGAATCACATTACAAGCCGAATAAATAGTAATATCAAAGTATTACAACGGACTGTAAAAGATTCACAGGCGGATCAAAATATAAATAAGATCATTGTTCAACAGACTTTAACATCTAGAGCTTGCAAGATTTGATTATTGATGCCTGGAGTAGCCAGCCTATTTCGTATAGTACCTGCACTTAACCTATTTAGGAGAATACGTCAGTTTACACTGGTAAATACAATTAACGGACTCATTTTGAAAAGATTTTAAGAAAATTAGTTTGAATGCCCATGGCACAAAAATATCTTTTATAACTTGGGATAATTATTTAAAAATAAACTTGTATACAGTTTTACATGTTTGTCGTCCATTTAGGACCCGATTAGAAGAGCCGGTTTAACAAGATTAATAGACACACCACTTGGTATAATACCCGCAAGAAGATACTCTTCTTGTGGACTACCTTTTTACATCCGCAGCTGTTAGGTGTATGCCTACACCCCGTGCTTAAGTCGTGGCCATTTCTAATGAATGAGCCGAGGATATCCAGGACACAGTCATTAACCCCCCAAAGGTATTGCATCAAACAAGACAGAATAAAACGGGTTATGCATCTTTTTAATCAATATTTGATTGTACGACTTCATACCCGACCAAGCGGTATTATTATAATACCGTACCCCAAGCCCGTATAGGGAAAATAAGTTAAAGTATTTACCTGAGCAAAGTATAAATCACAAAAGCAAGTGCACGTAGCTTTTACTGGGCTCCTAATCTGGAACGAAGGTTTTAATAACCTATTAGATTCCTAACGGGTCTTAATTAAGCCTAAACTTAGACCGGTTAGTTTTAAAGAAAGATATACGGTTCAAAAAGCAAGATTAAGCGAAGACCGGATTAGAATGTGATTTAGTCCTGACAAGTTTGAAGACTTGTATAATATGGGTAAACTAAACACATTCTGGATTTTGAGGTGAAAATGATAGGGTTTGACCCGTTTCGGTCAATTTATGCAAACTAGTTACATAAACCGAACCGCACGCGAATAACGCATAACGGGTAACCAAATGAGTCACGAATAGGTTTCCTAAGTTAATATGCTTTAAATATGTTGTGATATCAGTAGGATACCTTCCATTATGCCCAAAACGAGTTTAATCTCAAATTAAGCCCCGTAGGGGTATTTTGGTCATTTTAAAGATTATAAAAGAGATTAAATATAATTCTGAGATCCGGGTCTGATATAATCAGTAAAACTTCTCAGTTTAATAGGTTATATCAGTTGGTGAAAGGTCTTATAGGACAAGAATGGTTTTAACCCATACTAGGTGTTTAATACGCGTAAAAAGTCGTCTTAAGAGATTTCCGGGTTATAACAGGAAATCTAAGTTTTCTGATCAGGTTATAAAGTTCAAAATACTTCATTTATCATATAAAATCAGTAGCAAAATATTTGGTATCAAAATGTTGTGTAAAACTCATTTTATAAACGAAAAGGGTATAATCGGCAATTACCGAATCAAGGCAATAACCCTATGTTATGATCAGCTTAAAAATAATTAAAAATCTTCAAAAAATCTCAAAATATTATATTACATCAGTGGGTAAAAGGTTTGGTATCAAAAATTGGGTTTAGATAGACTTTATGCTAATTACGCCGTTTAATTTATAAAAAGCTTTCTAATTACGCTATTGAGCATAACTCCTAATCTAGACCTCCAACTGATGTGAAATTTTAGGGACATGTTTATAAATCAGTAACAAAGATTATTATCCTCTCACATTTCCAAAAATCTCGTTTTATGGTCAAAAGGGCATTATGGTCAACATTAAACAATTAACGGAAACAATCAACGAGTCAAGTAGTATAATCGTAGAGGGTTATACTATCATACAAGCTGGTCCTAATGAAGCTCTAAGGCATTTCTAAATCATGCTAATATGGGTCAGAACTGAAAGTCAAGGCAATGGTCAATTTATGCGACTTTCGATTCCGAACTGGTCCTAAACTGAAAATTGTCGGGTCGGACATGCTTAGACATGTTCTTGCATTGATTACCAAGTTATATGAGTGGTAAAACAGGTTACGCGTCTTCTACATTGCTAATTATGTGTTAATTCGAAAATTATGTTTCTGTTGACTTTTTATAACTAACTTTGACCCGACAAATGACTTAGTTAGAGCGGGAATCAGAGGGTGCCCTTTTTAGGGTTTAATGCCCACATAATTACCAACTTGTAACTACTTTTAATTTGACTAATCATTGGACCATTTGTGATTAATCGTTAAGTCAAACCTTAATTACGACGGTTTGACTTTAAGCTAATAAACTAAGTAAAACACGATTAAGGAAGGTTAAGGAAGCTTACCAAGGTCCTATGCACGACTAATGATGCTTAGGGAATGCTCTTGTGCTCCAGAAATCTTCAGGAGTTGAGATTTGAATGAATGATCAAAAGTTGCAACAAGTGCTTCTTTATATAGTGATCTTTGATTGATCAAGATGATGCCAAACAAGTCTAGGATGGATCCCTGATCAATACAAGTGTCCCTATAGCCTAAAAACTTGTTTATGCAGCACATGGTATTGAAATCAAGCAATTTGAGTCGGTTAAACGGGCTGGACAGGCACCTGTCATGTTTTTCTGGTGCTGGGGGACTCAGGCGGCCCGCGTAAAGGACCTGCCTGGTCTTACGCGGCCCGTGTGAGGCCTGGGTTCAGGTTAAACAAGTTTCAAATATAGCATTTTTAGTCCCCGGTCCTTCTAAAAGTTGTTTTAACCTTTCTTTTTGCACTATAAGCCCTGTAAATTGATTTCTAAGGACTCCAAGACATAACCAATCTTTGTGAAGCCCTTGATCGACTTTATGGTCACCCGAAAAGCCTTAATTATCAACGTCGACGCTTTTAACCCATCGGATACGAATGTTGTCATAACTTTCTCATACCTAATCGAAACCTTGTGAAATTTTTATCGCTTATTCCCGTGAGTATAATTAGTCATTAAAAAGCTTCGGGTTTGCAAAAAGGTCACTCAGATGTATACTTTAAACATGTTGACACATTTAACCCCTGTAGTTTGTAATTCCTCACTTTCTTTCACAATTAGCTTCGTATGATCCATGATTCATTCGTTTAAGGGTATAAACATCATGTGGGGCTATTGAAAGATATATTTATTTGATGTTGACATTTTTAATCCTTTTATTCACGTATTTTCTTTGTTCGTCAATGTTAGTCCTTCTAAAGAAATCCTTTACACGTTTAAAGTTCATGACACGTGTCGTTATAATATTGGACATGAAATTTCGAGGTGTTACACACCATTTGAAAGTAATTATACAAAGGCGTCCACATGAACTATCACACCGGCACACTAATAAGCGACATAAAATCAAAGTGTCACACCCTTTCAATTAGTTACTACACAACCGGAAAATACCGATGCACCATTCTGACGCACCATTTGAACTGGAAAGAAACCGATGCACCGTTTAAAGTTGCAAGTTAAGTTACTACACACCCGGAAAGTACAGACGCACCATTTGAACCCGAAAGTAACTAACGCATTGTTCCAACACACCGTTTGAAAAAAAAAACAAACCAACACTGAATCATCGTATCGTTTCATTATTAATATAATAATCCAGATTATTAACCACCATAGTCACTTATGGCATCTCTCTGAACATGCAACCGTCGTATCCGTACATATCATCGCATCCCCTCCGAACAACAACCGTCAGATCCCTTCATATTTGAAGAAACACTAGATAATTGACCGGAATCAAATTATCTAGGGGGTTTCGATCTGCATAAAAGGGTTGGTTTCCTCTCGTTCGATCTGATGGAATAGTTCTTCTTCTCCGGTAAACTCTGCAAAACAAAGCACCGTTAGCCTCGTCAAGGGGAGAAAGGAGTTCCCTCCTTGACCCGACTCCGGCGTGAGAATAAGTGTGTGTTTATGAAGAAGAAGAGGTATTGACGAAGTGTGTGTAACTTGAATTCCATACCTGAATTGTTCTCGCATTTATAGCCGAGAGTTTTGGGCAGGAAAACTCGTTGGTGAAATGTTGACGGAAGATGCTAACCCCGTAAGCGGTTACATTTCCTTCCGTTAAGCTTCTCGATCTGACGTGAGTGCACACGGATCGCTGTTTAGATCTATGGATGGGGGTTTGCCACGTGGAAAGTGATCAAGTGGAGGTTTCTCTCCAATTACACGCTATTATTGTGATTTCAGGGATGCCTGAGGTGATGACATGTGTCCAGACGGTTATAACCGTCCTAGTGGTGCACGATTGAATTCTTTCTAGAAAATTACTGCTGTAATCTGGTGTGACTCTTTATTGTGTGGTATCAGTTAAGTAAATGATATCATTAAGCGGAAGTGCTTGACTTAGGATTTTCATCCTTTATTTATGGAGGACAGCGCAAGGATTTATGATTTCCTTTTGGCGCGCAGGTGTTGTCTGCTATCTGTCTCTTAAGCCTTCTTTGTAGGACCAGTGCGCGGCCGCGCAAGGGCAGAAGGGCTGATCGATAAAGTTATGGTATGGTCCTAAGTACTTGTTACAAGGTTTTTGGGACCTTACCCCTTCAAGTCCCCCCAGTCTATTGTTGCTCTTATGCAAGTAAGTGGAGCACTGGACTTGTGAGAGGGAAATGCTTTTTGGCGCGAAATTAGGGAATCTTCTATGAGAAGATTTACTTTTCTTATTATAAAGATTTTTGAAAATCTTTGACTTTAGATGGGGCTGATATAGTAAAGGCTGAGTGATAGGCTGTCACTGTCAGTTGTCCCTTACTGTCCGTGTTTTATACACGTGCGTGAACTCGCGTTTCTGTTGATTCTCACTCGCTCTGTCGCTTGGATAACTGTGATATCCTGAAAAGGTGCTATGGCAGTTACCGATGCTATTTATTGCGGTGAGTATATAAGTTTGTTTGAGTTGCCCTTTTCTGTTAATCATTGCTTTGTTGAAAACTTTTCCCTTTCCTTTCTTCGTTACCCGTTAAGAAAATATTTGTCATTTCTTCCTCTTATGTCAACCGGAGAACACCAAGAAGACGTATATGAAGAAATGTTTGCTGAACTTCCACCATTAAAGTGGCCCAGAGCAACTTTCGATGGTTTGGTTCGGAATCTTAGATTCCCGGAGAACTGGGGTACCCTGTATCCTGAGGAGGGTCAGGCAGCAGCAGATGCTCCGGCCGGGTATATCACCCTTTTTTGGGATTTTTTCTGTGAAGGCAACTTTTGCTTGCCAGCAACAAAATTTTTCTTTGAAGTCCTTGAGTATTATAAGTTGCATATTGTCACACCCTGGCTTTGCGGAAGCGTGGTTAAATTGGTGTGACTTCTTAATACCATAGCTTAACCATAACAAAGCTATATGAAATAAAACCATGCAAGATCATCCATAGATTTAAGTTTTAAAAACTGATGTAACATAACATTGTCTTAGGGACTTACAACTTCATAACATAAAACATTGTTTTGAAAGACATAAACATCAACATGAATAAAACGCAGTTTAAGATTTGTGACTCGTCCAGGAAAAAGTCACATTTCCTAAACTGGGATGACCTCGGAACCCATATGCAGCGGGAAAACATAACATACCGCGCCAGATCTTTAATTTCCTGAAATACATGTAAGTTGAAAAATCAACAATAATGTTGAGCGAGTTCATGTGTAAGTGAGTAAGTAAACCGTTGTAAGTATAAAAGTCCTGGTATGTAGCAAATAAGGAAAAAGAGATCACCAATGGTTTGCAAGGCCATTGATATGTGTGAAGTGCAAGTAGGAAGACTCAAACCTAGCAGATTTCGCGTTTGGGCACAAAGTCACCCCAAGGTCCGTTCTGGTTGGGCCTGGGGTTGGGCTCGCTACACCCAGATAGATCTACCGCTTACGTCCCTCGGTCCTACAATGAGGATTAATGGCCTCCAGTTTCTGCCTACCCACTCACATGATCTAAGTAGTAAACCTCCTTACGCTAACCATACCATGTATAAAGTACTTGTAATCAAAGTAACATGTATTTCACCCCCGCAGTTTAGAAAACTGAAAACAGTTAAGAGAAAAGGGGGACATGAACTCACCGTGGTGCGTCTCTACCAAGTATGCCTCCAAATCAATCAGCTGTATGACGACCTACACGTACTAACCCTATTAGACGGACGGCCGTGCCTTAGCTTTATGGTTAAAGTTTTTGGGAAATAGTTAGACAACTATTTCGTGTTTATATTTGGTATACTTGGTAGTCATTTTCCTTCCCAAGGATGGGGGATTTAATACATGTGCGTTCGTATAATTCGGATTACACTGTTAAGTCTCACTTAATATATTTTATTCCCAACTCCAAAATATAAATATTCTTCCCAAAAATATTATATTTTAATACATGCGATTTTCCCAAAATAATACTTAGTAATATTATTTTTACTCTAAAAATAATATTTACGTAGTTCACAAAATAATCATAAACACTTATACAAGTGATGTTGTGAAAAATATATATACTAAATATATTTATGTATCACGTTTTATTTTGTGAAATCCCACCTCCGGTATATTGTAAACAAGTCGTGGCGAAATCTCTAATTTGAAAACAAGTCAAAATGTATTTCTAACACTTATAGTGAAAATATTTCTAAGTGTTAGGTTTTTGGAAAAATTTCGCCAGAGTTTCCTCTGTAACTGGAGGTGGCCACGCTTTCAAGCGTATCATTTTCTTTTATAAATCAAACCAACAATCTTCTTATTCAATCAAAACAATGTTCAAACCACAAACTAGTCAAAATATGTATATAAATCGCATAAATTTCATGAACTTGTGATTTATCCAAACTATGAAGTAAATCCCATTACTTTTAGTGGATTTTTATATAAAACAATCCGATTTTGTAAAAACCTCGTTTTTAAAGAAATTCCATCTTTACAACTTCTTGTAAAATTTGACAAAACTAGTTCTTTGTCGAAACTTAGTGTGACACAAGTATTTACACACTTGTGTGTTCTAAAAAACCATTCGTGTTAGTGTAAGATCCGTCTTTAAAAGTATGTTTTCTCTTGACACCTGGTCCCTTGAAAATACCACTTGTAGATCCGTAGATCTACTAGTTTTAAACACTATTTCACAAACAAAATCGCTTTTACACAAGTTCATGATTCGTGTGTGGTAGAGTTTCATCCTTTAACCCTTGTTACTTCCAAAACAACCTTATGTCATGATCCATGATCATGACCAACTCGGGTTAAATGACGATCCGAGCTACCACAACATAGATCGGGTCCAAATAATCACACAAATCAATTACTACAAGATTTACACAACATGTGAGCTTTTAACCAACATTTTTAGTGTTTTAAGTAGACTTTTATGCTTCATCTTGTAAGATTACGAGTTTTAACCGTTACAAATCGTATTAACCACTTTAAAATAGTTCGAGAAGGTGATTTAAGTAACATACCACTAGCTCGAGGCTAGGGAAGAATCTAAGCGAAAAACGCGTGGATAAAAGCAATAGAGTGAGGTCCTTCGCCTTCCGTTTGCACCAAGACTCCTTATATGCGACCCTTAACACTTGTAGATGATTGGAATGGCTTGAACTAAACTCGAAATCGGATGGATGCTCAAGGGGGTGTTCGGCCGTAGCTTCTTTAGAGAGAGGGAGAGAGTTTTGTGATCAAGTGTTGTGATGAAATGAATGGTGTGTTTAGGCTAGATCTTATAGACAAAGTTTAAGTTTATTAACCAAGGGTTAATATGTCTAATTGATATTAGACATGAAATATTAAAATAATCTTCATGGTACCATGTGTATCCCCAAGATGGGGACGGTTTGTAGGGGGGGGGGGGGTCTTGGTCCGATTCCAACTAATTAGTTGGGTATTAGTTAGGTTAAGTGAGTTAGTTAAGTGCTTAACCTGGTTAGTGGTGTGTCTTGCGTTACAATGGGTGTTAGGGTATTCAGGGACCCTAACTGGCTCAGAAAAAGATAAGTAATGAAAATAACAATATTTTCAGGTTTCGGGTATAGTCCGGTTGTTCGGTTGGATAGTAATCCGTTAAAGTGCTTAACAAAGCTTTAAAGTGTCGTTATTACCCTTTTTAGTGACACAACTCATTTCTGACACAACTCATTTCTGACACTTTGGAAAGTGTCTAGTAATATTTTTCTCATGTTTTGGCACTTTATTAGGTAGCTAAAAGCTGGATTGTTTATGTAAAGTGCTGAATTTTGTACTTGGAGCATGTTTTAGGCACATCCAGTCCTTGAAACTTATTCCTAGAGACGCAGTTCTACAACCCTTGTATCCCTACACTCACCACTAGTGTAGCAAAATATTTCTGGCTCATACAGGCCTTAGAGGCAGTGTCTGCCTGATGCTGGCTCTATCAGCATGTTCAATAGGTTATCCGTTTATAGTGCTTTTGTGCATCATGTTTGTCACTAAGGTTCAGCACGTAAATAATGTAGTGACGGTAAGTAAAGTATGATGCAAGTAAGTACATGTATCAGTATTCAAGTAGCAGTTCATCAGTAATTTCAAACAAGCACAGTAATTAAGCAGTAATTAATTATTAATTAAGTCGTACGGATACCTGGTTTAGTGAGGGTTGTCACACATATCTCCCAACTGCACCCTATTGGCATGGTTAGGGTTCGACACTTTGAGTTTGTGTGTCGGGCGATGCATATTGAGCCGACAGTCCTTCGATTTAGGGTTTTTTAGCAAATGCATTGTACCCAAGGGTTTTATTCATTTGTTCAAAGAGCGTCTGCAAAGAATATTTTGCAACATCCTCCAAAATCTTTCCATGATTGGAAACAAAAGTTCTTCTTCATCAAGGCAGGGGTGATTCCGATGAGGATGGTTCTAAGGGGAAGAGAAGACGTCCCTGTTGAAACGCTTCGGACCCCTGTTGACGAAAATTGGTATCAAGACCTGAAGGAAGTTCCTAACATTGCCTTACCGGAGAAAGCCCTTGTTGGGGCTAGTATGAGTTTGAATTGGAAAATGGACCGGGAAGACAAACCGGTGTACACGGAGGAAGGTCATGGTAAGATTGGAGTTTTTCCCCTTTTTGCCTTTCTCCCACTTTTTTTTTTTTTTTTTGAACATGCTTTTCTTCTTCTGCAGTTGTTTCATTGTATGTTGTAGCATACAATAGAGAAAGCGGAAAAATGGGTACCATTAAGAAGAAACCTGATGAAGAGCTTTGGTACCATCGAATTGTGAGGAATTTTGTGCTTCCTCAAGAGGCTGTTTTATCCGCCCAACCTGTCGCTGGTGTCGGTGAGCTTGCGTACTTTGTTTGCTGTTTTCTTTCTGTAATGAATCTGAACTTTATTCTGCGCTTTCACAGGTGTATTGTCAAATTTGGGCATAGGCCCTGAGAAGAAGAAGCGCGCGACTGTCACACCCCGAAATACCAGAGCATTGGCGTGACTGGACTGGTATCTTCATTGCACATCGGAAGAAAATAAGCTAAGACTTTTAGTATGTGAACGCCCACTAAGTACTCGACTTCAGCTGGTTCTCCTATTACAACCGTGCCATGATTTCTGAGAAGTAATCTGAGAAAGAAACATGCGAAAAATCAACATAAAGTTGAGCGAGTTCATAGTTTGTTTGTAAAAGATTTAAAATAAATCTTTTTGAATAACCGGTTTTTGTAGTATTGTTGAGAAAACGAATTTAAAAATCATTTTCTTGTCAAGTTATATGGAAACTTTGTATGAAAACATGGTATGTATCTTGTATAAATCATGTATTCTTGTATAAATCAAGTATTCTTGTATGTATCATGTATTCATGTATGTATCATGTATTCTTGTATATATCATGTTTTCTTGTATAAATCAAGTCTTTCTTGTATGTATCATGTTGTTAATGGGTTGCAAGGCCATTAACATGTGACACGACATAGAAAGTCACCAAACCATAGGCATTTTTCTAGTAGTCGATTCACGACTGAGACACAAAAACACTACTCGGTACTAGTTGTCACCAAGAGTGGGGCTGCCCTGACACCCGTTAGATCTAACCTTTTGTTCTGCGGTCTTAGTATGTACACGATTAATGGTGCTTATGTTACCCTATTCGTGACACGATTTCTCGTATCATTCATCAATTCTTGTATCATTTCTCAATTCTTGTATCTCTTTGTACTTGTATTTTCCCGTAGTTTAGAAAACTAGAATTCATGTGTATGCATATTTCGAAAAAAATACGCCTGTTTGAAAAACCGGTATAAAACATAAGCTTTTCGTAAACCATTTGCGTCAGTTAAAACTTGCTTGTAAAATGGTTTAGAAATATGTAATTCTTGTATGCTTTGCAAAAAGTGCATGTCTTTCCACCCCGAAAACATTTAGAAAAATGTAAAACCGTAAAAGGTGGGGTTATGAACTCACCTGAATATTCCTGTGCAAAGCTAGCTATATACGACTTCGTGATGTCGTTTCCAAGACGAGACTCGCTAGCGTGCATTCTACAATATTCCTAACATGGAATATTTAATAAGTTTCTAAATGAACACGGTAACTAAACCACGTGTCACCGAGCTCTACCGAGTCGTTAATCGAATGATTCAACGGTTAAGTTGTTACTTTAACAAAAATGACTAAAGTAAGCTTTGTCGCCCAAAGAAGTCGTTTGCGTATATAGGAATATTCGTATGAAAGTAATATATAATAAACTTGTATTATATAACGCGTTTCGTATGATCTTTGTCAAAATATTCGTTCATGCCGTTTAGGCGTATAAAATAAATATGAAAAGTTATATTTATTTTATAAAAAGAATCGTCGAGTTATTTGAAGTTTGAAATAAATAGATAAACTATATCTATTTTATAAAAGAATTCGTGTCATTTATTATTTCAAATAAATATATAAACTATATTTATTTTAGCAAAGCAATCGTCGTGTCGTTTGATCTTTGAAATAAATATAAACTATATTTATTTATAAAAAGATTCGAGTTTAATGTTCAAAATAAATATAATAACTACATTTAACTTATAAATCGAAGGCATGTTCGGCGTTTGAATCAATATAAATAATTATATTGATTTTATAAAAGATTTGTTAAATTTCCGAAGTTTAAAATAAATATAAATACTATATTTCTTTGTTGTTGAAATAATTTCCGAATAGTTGTTTGATACCGTTAGTTGTTATTTTTCAATAAAACAAGTTTTGTTTTCGGAATTCTCTCGAAAAAATGGGCAGAGTTTCCTCTGTTTTTGGACGGCCCCGACAACTAATGTGTCGTTATTTATCAAGATTCAATCAATATCAAATCATCAATATAAATAATTTTTCGTCAAATATGTAAAGTCGTAAGGTATACTTTTATCGATTGGTTCGAGCTCGTGTCTCACGTATATAATAAAACTATAAAAATAATAAAACGATCGTGCCGTTAATCTTTACCAAATCATCATGTCGAAACGTTAACTGAGTTGACCGAGTCAACTGAGTTGACTTGGTTTGACCGTGTTGACCGAGTTGACTAGTGAGTTTACCGAGTCGAGCCGAGTTGCACCGAGTTTGACCGGGAAATGAACCGAAACTGATGTATCTCTAACCGAGACCCGATCCAAACAAGACCCGAAATCTGTTGAACCATTCTCGTATCCGTTGAACCGTTTGACTGCGGTTGACTTGTTGACCCGTCTCTGAGCCGAGGCTCCCGCAACACGAACCAAACCACCTGAAGTTAAGAAGAATCCAGAACGATGAACCTGCTGAACCGAAAACCAAATCAAAGCCAAACCCCGAATCAGACTCACACCGAGACTGAACCGAAAATAAAATAAAAAAAATATCTTGAACCTCATACCTAACCCGATCTGGACATGAACGAACCAAACATCAATAGCATCACCGTTCATCAGTTATCCTCACCGGAAATCTTGTCGGAGACAAGTACCGCCGCCGCCGCCGCCGCATAGCTCCGTAGCTGATCGGCGGTTCGTCGCCGGAAACGGCACCCGCGTTTCTCCTTCTCTCTCCAGTCTCTCCTCCTCTCCGTCTCGTTTCTCTCTATTTCCTGTTTGTCTCCGTCGTCGCACCACCACTGGACTGTGGTGGTGGTGGTCGGTCCTGTTGCTCGGAAGAGGGGGGGTGTCGGCTTGTGTAACAGTGGGTGAGGGGAGAAGACAAGGGCTTTAATGTTTTATGTTTTCATGTGTCTTCACAGAGGAATCGAGAAGAAGATGGGGGCTCATATGTGTTTGATTTGGTTTGTGAATATGAAGTTTGTAGTAGGTTTGGAGAGAGAGGGGAGACAGACTTAAGAGTCTGTGCTTGTTTAGTTTGTGGAATGAGAAGAAACCATAAGGCCTATATATAGAGATTTTGAGATTTTGCAAATCTTGAGATCTTACACAAAATATTTTGTTTAGATTTATTATAGATTTGGTGAGATTTATGAATCTTGTGAAGATTTTGTATAGATCTTGTATAGATCTTGTATAGATCTTGCATTATGTGCAGGTTTAGGCCTGTGGGTTTTGGGCTTGGGTCCACAAGCCCATCTCGTGTGTAAGTGGTCCGTAATTCCTACAAGACCCGTTGTCAAAACCCGAACTCCGTTTAACATCAAAAGGTAAAATTTTAGTATTAAAATACATAAAATACGATCGGTGGTCGTTGTTTGCATGCCCGTTCGTCGATTACGGTAACAATCGCGAAAAATTGCATCATTGTCGTCTTTAATCCATTTTTCGATCCGGTTTCGACCGTAGTCACTAAATTTTAATTACGATGCTTAAAGTATATCGTAAAAATTTAATATTTTTCGACGTTGTTAGTATTCTGTTCGGTTTCAATCCATTGTCGCGTAATATTCAACAGGTTTCTCTGTAAACCACCGTTCGCGCACTGTAAAGTCGTATAAACGTTCCTGGGCACTCCAAGGGCCTGATTAAGTTAATTTACGCTGTAAACACTATTTATTATCGCGTTAATCATCTGTTAATCACGTAATTAGGTGCCGTAAATCACCGGTTGTCACAGCGACAACTGGTAACGTCGCGCCTAAAAAGGGTGATGCAGAGAACACTCATTCCTCCAAAATCAAAAATGTTGGAGGAGAGAAGAAAGGTACGCGCCATTCTTCTGACTCCTGGTGTGATTATGTGGTGGTTTCTGACTCTTTGGAGGGTCTTGCCCTGCAGTTACTGTTAGGAGGCCGAAACCTGAACCGAGAGATACTGCTGATATTCCTCCATCCAACCCAGATGATCCCATTGATTTGGAGTCCATTCCTGAACACTTGGTGCGGAAGAAGGCAGGTAAAAGGAAACAGACTAATGCTGAAGCTGAGGGTCAGCCCTCAAAGAAGATCCAGGGGAAGAAAATTACCCGGAAAGGCAATCTGGATGCTTTTATTTCTGAGTCTGTTCCTGGTAAGTATTACTTTTGCTTGTTTTCCCTTATGTGCATTAGACATTTACAGACTTTGTTGTTTTTTCAGAAATCCCTGTTTCTCCTATTCCCACAGAGCCGCAACCTGTGGTTAATGAAGAAGTCCCACCCTCTCCTCCGCGTGCTTCCATTGCTGATCAGTTAAAAACTTCTGAGGTCCCTGAGGGTGGTGTGGAGAAGACTGTTGAGGCTGATAAGCCTGTTGATGTTACTGCAGAGGGTGAAAAAGTTGTTGGTCCAGGAGTTGTGGATGGTGCTGGTGATCCTCGAGCTCCTGATCTTGCTAGTCGTGAGAAGGAAAAAACTGCTGAAGAAGTTAATGTTGCAACTTCTCCTCCTAGAGCTTCTGGCTTTATGCCTGAAAATATTGAGAAGATTTCTGCTAGAGATTAAGGCACATTTTCTTATGCTGGCCAGAATTCCCCGATCCGCCCAGATGAGACTCTGGGAGATTACTACTACAGAACTTATTCGGAGAAAGATGCTTCCGATCTTCATGCCCCTGTCAAGAATTTAAAGAAAAGTGATACTTTCTCGGACTGGCGCGTGTGCCGAGATTGGTTGCAGGGGATATTTCCGCCTGGGGAGATCAAGTTTCAAGAAAGCCGGTCTCACGAGCAGACTTATCATGCTTACCTTGAGGAAGCTGCTTCTCATGCATCGACTACTCATCGTATAGTGCGTGAATGGCGTAGTATGCACAAGGAGTGGGATGCTTTTCAGGTGTCCAAGAAGAAATTTGCTACGGATGAAAACCGGATTGCTCAGTCGAAAGCTAAATTGGAAGCTGATCAAGCCAAGTTTGAGGCTGATCGTAAAACTGAGGAATGGTCTGTTGCGGGTTGGAAGAGGAAAGCGGAAGCCGAAGCTGCCCTCCTTTCTGAAGAACGCAAAAACTAGAAGAAAATTTGCGAAAAAGATAATGCTGAGAAGGTAAATCTCCGTAATGTCATCAATAATCTCAAGGCTGAGATTGAAAAACTGAAGAAACAGGATGCGGAGGTAGAGAAGTTGAGAAAGGAGAAAGCCGATGCAGAAGCTGCGCTAGAAGAAGCGCGTTCTCATAGGGAGCGCAGTGAGCAACGAGAGGTACATGCTTGCGCCACTCTTGCTCTTAGAGAAAAAGAATTAGAAGGTCTTACTGCTTTGCTTTCTGACCAGGAACAACTTAAAAAGGATCTGGAACTTGCGCATTCCAAAAGGGCTGAAAACTCTCGCCGTTCAACTGAAACTAAAGAAAAATTGGAAAATTCTGAAACGGCACGGGCCACAGCTGAAAGCGAGCTTGAACCCTTAAAGAGTGATATGTCATGGCTGAAAGATCGTGGGATTGCCTGTGTAAGTTGCTTCTTATCTTTCGTTGCGGGAACGTTTTTGTGCTTTCTTGTTATTTACCCTTTCTTATTTTCATAGGTTGCTGAATCAGTGTTGAATTCTGAGGAGTTGGATAAAACCGTTGCACGTTTAGTTGTTGCTGCGCGAAAGGATGGGTATGCCCAAGGATACGCTGAGTTCTCTCAGCATGTGAATAGCGCTTTGAAGGTTGATTGGGATGTCAGCAAATCCGCGACTTATGGCGTTGATACTGGTGCTGCGCTTTCTGCTTTGAAGGCATAATTTAACAACTTGCAGCTTCCCGTTATGGATCTTATAAATGTTGCGCTGCAATCTGATGATCACGTGGCACAACTAAATGAAATCCTTCCGGATGAAGGTGAAGATTTAGTGTAGGTTCTTTTGAAATTGTATTGAACAATTTTTTGTAATATTTGGGTTGTATATCTCTTTCTTTGTTGGTGCGCTGTTGCGCAAGTAACTAAAACACTGCCGTGTTTTAATAGTTTCTAAGGCATATTTGTACGCTGAGAATAGTATGTCGTGTTTTTAGTTTACAATTTTTTGCATGAGTACAATTACTTTGATTAAGTAAGGCGAATGAAGTTGGTATAAAGCTCATGTGTGAACGTATGGTCGTTTGTGATCTAATCACTGACCATTCATGAGGCTTTATTTTATATTTACCATAATGTTTTTGCGCTTACTGAAAGAAATTGCATGCATTTTGTAAAAAAAAAAAACACAAGGATAATAGAAACTTTGCTGTTTATTTCCGGATAGGGCACAAAGGCCATTACAAAGTTTGCTAATAAATATTCGGGACTTAACTTACTCTATTCTCCCGCTCTGTCTTAATAAATCATGTCTTTCTGCGCGGAGATCATAGAATTTCTTCTTAGTTTTTCGCCCTTTTGCTCGGGCCTTCGTCGCCTCGAGTTATCTGCTTTATTTCCTTGCGCACGTTTTGTAGCAGATGTGTGAGCTCGCCGCTTTTAAGGGCTTTCTCAATCTCGGTGCGCAAGGAAATGCAGTTGTTGGTGGTATGCCCATTGTCTTTGTGATATTCGCAATATTGGGCTGGATCTTATCCGCGCTTGTTTTTCATGGGGATCGGTGGCTTGAACTGATAATCTTCAGTGCTCAAAACTTCCGCGGGAGTTTTAGTTAAGGGAGTCCATTGTCTCTCCCTGTTCTCCTGTTTGAGTTCCCTCTGCGCGGTAAGTTTATTGATCGTTGACCGAGCATCTTCAGATGAATGGTTTCCCGAGCCAGAATCGCGCCTTCCCTTCTTGAATTTCCTCCCGCCGTTAGAGCCTAATTCGGAGGGTCGGTTATGCGGTGGTGGTGGCTTATTAGTGGTAAGGTTCTTTTCTGTTTGTGCATAAACCTTAGCTGCTGCCATCACTTTCTCCCAGCTTTTCGGGAGACCTTCTGTTCCAGACAGGACCTTGATCATATCATCACATCTGACCCCATATTTGAACTGTGCACGGATCAGTTGCTCGTGGACTCCCCCGATCTCTAGTACTTCTTTATTATATAAGGTGATAAAGTCCTCTAGGCTTTCGTCGTCATGACGCCAAATGTTCATGACATCTGATGTGTCTCGGATAGATCGTCGTTGTTGACTGAAATGAGGCAGAAATTTCTTGCGCAGATCCTTCCATGATGTGATGTTCCCGATGGGTAAATTATCAAACCAGATTCTTGCAGCTCCAGTAAGGGTCTGTACGAAAAGATGACACCATAATGGTAGAGTCCAGCCACCTACTAGCCCTGCGCTTGTAAAAACCCTCAAGTGGTCGTCAGGGTCTGTTAGTCCATTAAATTTACCCACATTGGACGGTAGTTTAGCTTTCTCAAGCGGAGCCAAAGCTATTTCCATGATGAATTTTGAATTTTTCGCTGCTTCCGCAGGGCGGTAAATCAAATCATAGTTGTGTTCATCCTCGGGATTGTAAACCGCACGGGGTTTACATTTGTTATAGTTCAACCGACTAAACACACTGACGTTGTCACCTAAGCGATAGGTTGGATCATCTTCACTGTGGTAGGTATTTCGTTGAGAACCCAACCTAGTGTGAACTGATGCTCTTCGGTGGGAAAGTGACTCGTCTCGATGCTCTCGTTGATGACTCCCAGATTGGGTATATTCATATCTCGACGGAGATCTGGAATATACCTCTGTGTCCTCGATGTGAGATGGGCCCTCACGTTGAGAAGCATGAGCACGAGATCCTGGCCTTCGCGACTGAGTTTGAGGTGCAGTTTGTGCACACAGCTGTGTGTATACTGCATTCAGAGCCCCTTGAGACCTGACATACCAGGAGATTGGAGTTTCTCCTGGAGGCAGAATTGAGTGAACAGGGTTCTCTGGTAGCACCCCTGGAGTGACAGGTTTATTTACTCGATTGGACTGAACCTCGTTGTCATCTGAGGCATCCTCTGGAATTCCTTCTACCTGAAAGTAGTTTCCGATGTTCGGCCGAGGACCGGTTTGCCGATGAGACGATGTTTCTTCCATATGCAGATGGAATCAACAGGGTAGATCAAAAAACGAGAGAAAATTGGATGAGACAGAGAAATCGGTGGGCGCCAATGAAGAAACACTAGATAATTGACCGGAATCAAATTATCTAGGGGGTTTGGATCTGCATAAAAGGGTTGGTTTCCTCTCGTTCAATCTGATGGAACAGTTCTTCTTCTCCGGTAAACTCAGCAAAACAAAGCACCGTTAGCCTCGTCAAGGGGAGAAAGGAGTTCTCTCCTTGACCCGACTCCGGCGTGAGAATAAGTGTGTGTTTATGAAGAAGAAGAGGTATTGACGAAGTGTGTGTAACTTGAATTCCATACCTGAATTGTTCTCACATTTATAGCCGAGAGTTTTGGGCGGGAAAACTCGTTGGTGAAATGTTGACGGAAGATGCTAACCCCGTAAGAGGTTACATTTCCTTCCGTTAAGCTTCTCGATCCGACGTGAGTGCACACGGATCGCTGTTTAGATCTATGGTTGGGGGTTTGCCATGTGGAAAGTGATCAAGTGGAGGTTTCTCTCCAATTACATGCTATTATTGTGATTTCAGGGATGCCTGAGGTGATGACACGTGTCCAGACGGTTATAACCGTCCTAGTGGTGCACGATTGAATTCTTTCTAGAAAATTACTGCTGTAATCTGGTGTGACTCTTTATTGTGTGGTATCAGTTAAGTAAATAATATCCAAGTCCGGATATCATTAAGCGGAAGTGCTTGACTTAGGATTTTCATCCTTTATTTATGGAGGACAGCGCAAGGATTTATGATTTCCTTTTGGCGGGAAGGTGTTGTCTGCTATCTGACTCTTAAGCCTTCTTTGTAGGACCAGTGCGCGGCCGTGCAAGGTCAGAAGGGCTGATCGACAAAGTTATGGTATGGTCCTAAGTACTTGTTACAAGGTTTTTGGGACCTTACCCCTTCAATATTTATATATTATATAAGCGGTATAACAACCACCCTCAATATAACTTAGCCACAATAACAAATGAAGGCAACGACGCATTTCTCCATTCGCTGGATAATAAAGATCCAAAGCACATCACTTGGTTCATGATTCATGAGGCTGCAATTCAATTTGATTGATTGACGAGATTTCGATTGTTTGCAAGTGAGTCTACCAAAGTGCCGAGAATGCTAAGGGGGTTCGCTGACCACCAGGAGGGAGAAGGGCAGAAGGCCATGCTAGCGGTTGTGCATCGAAGGGGGGTTGTCGGCCACAACCACGAAACTGTAGTGACGGTGAAAAGGTGAAAAGCTTGGGATGAGATGATCATTTTATATTGCAAAGCCTATTATAAAACGATCTAAAACGAGTCTCACTTTATTACTATGTTCAAGCCTGCACATCAATGCATATGGTTTCACGTGATGGTTTTCTTTTGCTTTATTTTTTAGTTTTTAGATTTGTTTTAAAGAGTGTTAACCATAATATAAACAAGATTACTGTATAATAAATTTTACTATCATTGTTTTTTTATGTATACAAAGTTTACCTTTTAAACTCATTTAACTAGATTAGTTTGATATTAATCTATGTTTTCGTTAATTTTTTAAAAAAAAGTTGAATACACAACTATTTCCCATGTTGAATTTTTGTTGTTGTATTGTTAGATTTTAATTGAAAATAAATTTACTTTTGTTATATAACTGGGGGATATTGTGAAAATAAATTTACTTTTGGTAGATAATTTAGGGATATTGAATTTTGTTACCATGATATGTTGAAATGTGCAACAGATGTAATCTATAAACTATGTTATTTTTGCCTACATTTGTATTTTAGATGGATGATCATGTAGGTTATGTGAAATTGTGCCTATTTTTTTTAATGGCGTATGGTTAGGATGTTGCTAACTGGGTTAGTAGTTAGTTTGTTAGTATTAAAACTCCCCTTGCCTGAAGTTGAACCCGGGACTTCCAAGAGAAGCAAAACTTCCCACCTCCCATTTGACCACTAAACCAAGAGATCATTTGAAATTGTGCCTATTATGAAACTTAGTCAAGAAATACATTTGTTTGCAATTGATTTTTTTTTCAAGAAACACCTCTATGTCTATTATTGTCAAATGGGTTTTCTTATCAACAACTAACCACACGTTATGCCCTATCTTTTGATATGATGCCTTTTAAGTTTTAAGAATGACAAATTTGTTTTAGGCGGAAATCGCATAAAAAATTGCTACCAAGTTCAGTTTTGTGGTATTTGGTTGTTAGATTTTGTTATTATTTTCAAAAGAATTGAAAATTAACCCACTTTGGATGCAATTTGTGAATAGAATAGTCATATTAAAATAACTCATTTTCAACACACCGTTGCAACGCGCGGGTTAGCGTCAACTTGTTAGTAATAATATTGAACAGAATAAAATAACATAGAATATGTATATATTTAATTTTATATATTTTCATAAAATTTAGAAAATATAATTAGAATTATGTAAGACTAGTTTATTATAAATATATTAGTATATACAACAAATTGGGTAGAACCTTATGAATAGTAAAATAATTGCCCAAATTTTGAGTGTTATTTATGGTACTACACTACTAGAAAAGTAGGCAATTGCGATCAAAATTTGCGACCAACATAAGACAGTCGCAAAAATAGCAATCAGTTTGTGACCAAAACCAAAATAATCGCAAAATTAATGACCAACCTAGATTCGATCGCAAAACGGTCGCAAATCTTGTGACAACATTAATCTAGTCGCAAATATGATAAATAGTGGTTGGAAAACGGTCGCAGATACAAGAAAAATAAAAAAGTAAAAGTTGCAACCGTCCAAAGCGGTCGCAAATACGAGAAAAATATAAAAAGCAAAAGTTGCGACCGTCTAAAGCGGTCGCAAATACGAGAGATATACAAAAAAGTAAATTGTCAAAATAGTGGTTGGAAAGCGGTCGCAAATACGAGAAAAATATAAAAAGCAAAAGTTGCGACCGTCTAAAGCAATCGCAAATACGAGAAAAATAAAAAAACAAAAGTTGCGACCGTCTAAAGCGGTCGCAAATACGAGAGATATGCAAAAAAGTTAATTGTCATTTTAGTCCCTAAGGTTTGTCCTAAATTGCTGTTTTGAACACATTGCCTAACTCCAATAAAAAAAAAACTATTTGGACTAAAATGACAATTTGAGAGAAACTTTGAGGAATAAAATGAAAATTTACTCATAAAAAACCAACTTAAACTGCCTCACATTTACATTTACTCCGCTCACATTTAGGGTTTTTTCTACTCGTTAGGCGATTTGATTAACAAGGTGCTGATTCTGCTTAAACTTCATTGATCCTGGTTAATCGACGGTACGATTTCTGATTCTGGTTAGATGATTTTCAATTGTTGATTCATGATGAACTTAATCGATAACTCTAATTCGTTGATTTTGTCTCTCTTGTTGATATAGATTTGTTGATTTTGTCTCTCTGGTTGATACAAATTTGTTCAAAAATCAAGGTATGTATGTTTCAAATATGTGTATGTACCGAAGGATCTGATTAATCTCTATGAAATTGAAGTATTTATACCATTAAGCTCCGATTGTTAATAAAAACTCTATGAACAATTGTTGTTTGTGTTATGAGCTGATTAAGGTTGACGTTTGATGATAATTTTTTAGTGTTTTAGGTTTAGAATTGGTTTACAAATTAGTCGAATCATTGCTATTTTGTTCGCTTATTAGAGATAAATTGACGTTTGATGATAATGTTCAACGATTTCAAAATTTGTTGTGTTATTTTGTATATAAGCATAGCAAATATTAATGTGATTGAATATTCTGTTTTTTGATTGATTGAATTGTTAATTTGTTTCGAGTTTTGGTGTGAAAACGGTCATTAGGTCTAATATTGTTGCTATTTTGTAGCCAGTCAATTCACCTCGTAAATCATACCAGAATCGAACAAATTACCACCTCGTAAACCTTACTCTCAGGAACTACGGATCTGATACTGATACTAGAATGGATTTGGATTTGGAATTGGAATGTTAAATGACATAACTACCTTGTATCCGGATCATAGAAAGAAAGAAGGAGGTGAACTGGTGATTTAGATTCAATTTCAATACTATTCTGTCAACATAGACTCAACAGATCCCCCTTAAGTATTTATTCAACAAGGACAGTTACCTTGTGGCTTTTAAACAAAACTGAATTCAATTGGTACACTCCGTAGAAGAATTGTTAGGTTTTTTAGTCTAGTTTTCTGCCTTGAAGGTGTCTTGTGAGTGAGGTTACTTAGTTCAGGTTTTACTAAAGAATATGCTTTTGTTAATAATCTGATTACAATTTCGTATTCAACACTGCAACTCTACAGATTTATTTATTTAGTCCACTATCACATTTTCTTATGCCCCATACGACCAGACCAAAGTTGGAAACAAATCTGTGTCTATGTTGGCAAGAATCCATAAAACAAATGGATTATTGCAAAACATTAAATATTTCAAAGAAGGTGAGGTGAGGTGAGGTTGTTGTCCACTCTCATATGTCAACTCCAACATATTATTATTTCACATTCTTCTTCTGACCTGTTTCACCAATTATGATTTCCATTTTGCTTGTTTGACGTTGACCATTAATTATTAACCCGAAGTGACCCTTTTCCTTTTCCAAGGTACCGTGCAATTACAAGCGCATACTACCGAGGTGCAGTTGGTGCACTGCTAGTGTATGATGTCACACGCCATGTCACCTTTGAGCAAGGGCGTAGCTTAGTGGGGGGCGGGGGGAGCCTGACCCCCGAACTTTTCACTCAGTAGTGTCCGGTATGTAGTTTATATAGAATTTTTTAGGTATATATGTTTTCGACCCCCCGATTTTATAATTTTTAAGGTATAATTTTAGGTCCGATAACTCTCGACCCCCCGGTCGGAAATCTCATGCTTCGCCACTGCCTTTGAGAATGTTGAGAGACGGTTAAAGGAGCTTCGTGATTATACAGATTCCAATATTGTTACCATGCTCGTGGGTAATAAAGCCGATCTACGCCATTTACGAGCTGTCCAGTCTGAAGATGCCGCATCATTTGCTGAAAAAGAACACACTTACTTCATGGAAACCTCTGCACTTGAATAGAATGTAGAAAATGCATTCACTGAAGTTCTTACTCAAATTTATCATATTGTAAGCAGAAAAGCGCTCGATGGTGGTGATGATCAGGCCACGTTGCTAAAAGGGCAGACAATTAATGTTGGCAGGAAGGATGACGTGTCAGCAGCGAAGAAAGCCGGATGCTGTTCTTCCTAGAAGGTGAGTTTTGATCAAGTGAATGAAAATTGGAGTATAAATCATAGTTTTAATTGTCTTAATTTTGCCAATTTTGGTAGGTATAAATATGATCTGACAATTGATGAAGCTGCTGAATTGGCTAGAAGAGCCATCTATCATGCCACATTCCGTGACGGCGCTAGTGGTGGTGTTGCTAGCGGTACACCTTCTTTAACCTTTTTTACAAATAATTAGTAACAACTATGATAGCAAAATAATATTATTTTGTAATATTTTAATCTTTGACCTGTTCTACCCATCCACCCATGTGACTTGTTTTTTTTAGCGCGTTTCTTTGAAAGTTACACTTTTCTCCCTGTGGCTTGTCAAAAACTACGATTCGCAACGTGGCATGACAGAAATTGTACATGTTTTTACTCAACGCAAAGGAGGGACTAGTTTGACAGACCAAAGGGGGACGAAAATGTAACTGATTTGCTTTGTCAGTTTGTCTCTAGTGATAAAATATACACTGAGAAGTAAACGATAGGGCACATGGGACTTGGGTAAGTTTCTTCACAACCTGAAAAATTAGCGTGTTATGGTTTCCGGTAACCGTGTGGCTTTCTTCAGGCTTTGTCGTTGAATAGTAAAATCGGTCCCGTTTTGGATTAGAAAGTTGGTAACTTTGACAACAAAGTCAAACCAACTGGTAACTTTGACAACAATATAAGCAGCTAATCAGTTTAATAAATTATGATTATGCCGGCCATTAATATTTCACTTTGCATTGGTTTTATTAGATCGAAAGGTTGAACATGAAGAAGAAGAGGAGGAGGAGGAGGAGTATGAATCAAAGAATGGCAAACACTGAAGTGATGCTAAAAGCTAGGTTTCAAAACGCATAATGTAGGTTATAAATAATTTGTTTTAACATGTATTTTGTTATAATAACTTTGGTATTTGATGTTTTAAGTGGAATGTTTTATATAATTGTAAAAATTTGATGATGTGTAAATTTAAAAAATGACATTATATGCAGGTTAAAAAAATGGCTAAAAAGAAAGAAAAAAAAGCATTTTGCGACCGCGAAAGTCGGCCACAAATTTTCTTAAGGCAAGCGGTCGGAAAATAGTTGCAAATTTTAAAAGGCAAGCAGTCGCAAAATTTGCAACATTAAACACCAATACACAAACATAAAACTATAAAATCACAGTAACTAAACTGAAAACTGAAATTAATCCCTAAATATATATATATATATATATATATATATATATGGGTAGAGGATCATGTACATTAATCCAGAAATGTGAGAAGTGTAATATAACACTATATATATAACACTATATAACACCATATAAACACCGTATAACACTATGTAACACCATATAACACCATATAACACTATGTAACACTATATAACATTATATAACAAATATAACACTATATTTTGTCTGATAGCATGTCTATGATAGATTTATAGTGTCATATATTGTTATATAGTGTTATATGGTGTTATATGGTATTACATAGTGTTATACGGTGTTTATATGGTGTTATATAGTGTTATAATACACTTCTCACACTTCTGAATTAATGTACACTATCCCTACCATATATATATATATAATGGTAGGCGAAAAGGATCTGATAGAATATAAATAATTAATTAATTATTACAGATAAATACTCACATCCAATATACTATATTAAATATTAAATATTTACGTCTTTAAATATACCTTACTTTATTGTAAAATGAATTTCATTTTTTTATAAAATATATATTTGTACAGATGTAAAATATAAACCTTTATACTATATATATTACTTTTATCTCATATATATGACTCAATATTACAGTACTTTTGTGCTTAAAAGTATAAAATAATGTACATATTTAAAGTTTTATCTCATATATGAAATTTTTAAAACTTTTATTCTTAAAATATATTACACGATTCCAATTTAATTGGAATATTGAGTCTAAAACTTTCTGGGTTCTTAAAAGTATAAAAGAATGTACATTTTGAGTACTTAAATATTTAAGTAGTATATATAAATTTATGTACCCCTGAAATCTTATCTGTTGGTCTTATCTCCATAAGTTGGAGATATGCCAAAGTACATTTAAATACATTTAAACATTATATATATAAACTAGTTTATTTTTTTCGCGTTGTAGCGGTACGTTATTGCAGATATTCAATCGGTATCAATTGTGTTCGTTACAGTACCGGTACGATATGCGCATTCGGTATAGAAAGCAACACCATTTTTACATCGAACCATAAAAATGAACACTGGTATTGATGTTGTTCGAACGGTATCGGTAGGTTCAAATCGTTATGGTATTCCTACGGATATTCATTTATCATCGTAGACAAAGTTGTATAAATGAAAAGTTATTGAAACCAAAAATCATAAAAATAAATGCATGTACCGTATAGTAGCGATAAAATGTGAGCTTATCGAAAGTAAAAACAATAAAAATAAATATTGGTAGAAAAAATCAAATTAAATAATAAATAAAATATTTTTAATATAACATATAATTATTTTGATTAAATAATTATTTTGGTTCATTACTATTCATCACAAGATTCAATTCATAATTCACGAGATTGTTTCCCTCGCGCATTGCAGCGGTACGTTATCATGGGTGTTCAATCAGTATCAGTTAGGTTCGTTATAGTTATAGTATTGGTACGATACATACACTCGGTACAAAAATTAACACATATTTTACATCGACCAAAAACAAAAAAACAAACATCGGTACCGACAATGATGTTGTCCTAACGGTATCGACCAGTTCAGATCGTCATGGTACTGGTAATGATATTGGTTTATCTTCGCAGATATAGTTGTATAATGAAAATTATCGAAACCGAAAACCATAAAAATGAATACAAGTACATGTACCAATGTTGTTTGGTTGGACACTTCAATTATCAAAGGCAAAAACAGTAAAGATAAGTACTGGTACAGATACCGATGTTGTTCGGTTGGTTTCGATTTGGTTAACTACGGTAGTGACACAAAATTCATTACCAAACAAAAACCATACAAATGAGTACATGTACCAATGTCGTTCGGTACGACGTAGTAGGAATACGATGTCATTTTATGAAAAAGGAAAAACAATATAAATAAATACTAGACCGATACATATATTATCCGGTCGGTTTCGGTTCTTATTTGGTACGATAGCGGCACAATATCCATTTTCGATAACATTTATATTGCAATATTGAAAAATACAATCGGTTTTGGTTCGGTTTAGTGCTACAGCGACCCAATAAACGTTTTCAATAAATTTATAACGTAATATTGAAAAAATCAACATAAAACGTAAGTTATTAGAAAAATAATCAAAATATATGATAAATAAAATATTATTAGAAAAATTAAAAAAATTATTTAATAAATAAAAATCACTATTCATCAAGACTCTGTTTTAATATGTATAATTCATATGTATAATTACTTCTATATAGGATACGTTTATTAACCATTTGTAACATTTTAATAAATTTTAAATTATACTACTAATATATGTTCACAATATATTTTTATATTACTAAAATATATTTTTACATTTTATATTCATTGACTGAGAGGTGGTATATTTATATTATAAGAAAATATTAAATGTTTAACTCTATGGGATATATGGAATGAATATAAGGCTATGTTTTATAATATATAAAACTACGTTAATATAAATCTATGCTATAAAACTATAGACCATGAAGTGTAATTCTAAATAGAGAAGTGTCTGCATAGTTAAAATATAATGCACATGGTACATTTTACTAGAAATATAATACATCTGCCTAGGTAGCCTATGGGTACATTTAATCATATTAGTCACTTATACTGTGAACTCAAAATTTGTTAAAATAACATAAAAATCATAATATACATATGAATATTTATCTACACAGAATATCACATAAATTATAACATTAATTTCCTAACATAATGTTTAAGTTTTAGGTATTAAAAGAACACCCTAAATGGCTTAAACCAGTGGCTCTGATACCACCTTCTTCACAACCCCCGACCCCACCCTGGGAGCGGGAGTTGTGAACAAGTCAAGTGGTACCGATGTTTATTAATTTTGCAGCGGAATTAAAACAACAGGATCGTAGTTAGGAAATAATTTCAGATTTTTTAAAACACCAAACTTTTAATATTAAACAATTGGGCTAAAACCCGTATTTCATTCCAAATGTTTTTATAGGTATAAACCCAAATAAATAAAACATAAATTTATTATTTTTATTCGCGTGTTTATATGTGACACCCATGACGAAACCAGGTACACCCTAAACGGTCTAAAACTGTAAAGCACACTTAACACTTTAATTGCGCGAAAACCCTAAAAACATGTGTGACTTATATGCTTGATTAAACGATATCTGTTATGTCTCGGAGGAATCCGAGAACAATTTATGACTAACATGACACTAATAAGGGCCAACAGTGCGAAGTTGGTGTCCTTAGCCTTGAAACACGTGTTAAACGGGAGTGTTCCGTTTAACAGCGCTTTAAACCTTTGACATTGATTATTAGGTTATCGGTAGCATCATTTAAGATTTCGAGTTCCAGGAACAACTTAGTTTTGTGCCATAGACTGTGACATAAGGTTTGAAGCAAATCAGAGATCGGGCACGTAAAACGAAGCAACTTCCCGGTTAGGGAAACGCCTTCGTTTCAGGCAGAACATAAGGCAATCAAACGTGCAAGGAACGATCGATCAAGCTTAAAAACACTTAAACCACTCTAATACGAGTCTTTTATGATTAAAATGTAACTGGGTTCGGATTTCAAGACGGTTATGCATGATTTTTAAAACCGAGTCTTTTAACACTAAGTACGCGTGAAACGGAGTCCGTCACGCAAATCGAGAACACGCGCGGGACCCGTAAACGAACCTAACCACTCAACAGAAGATAAACATAATCTTTAAGCGCTCAAAACGAAGCACGAGGTGTCCCTTGTGGGACCCACACCCAAACCGCCCCCACCCCCAATATTTAATAAAAAAATCATTTTTTTTCTTTTTCTTATTTCATTTTCACACAAAATCCTCTCCAAAATCTGGTTTCTCTCAAGAACAACTAGCTGAATTAACAAGAAGCTTCAACAAATCAAAGGTATTAACTCAAATCCATAAGGTTTTAAGCATGGTTTCTTGATTAAACATGGTTTAGGTCATGAAAACCCTTTTTAATCCATGATTTTTGGAAGTTTAAACATGTTTATGGGCTGAATATGAACACCATATGGATTCCCTGGTGTTATATGGCAGCCATGGCTACAAATCTTTGGGGTTTGATACCCTAATCAACATCTATTCGTCAGAAATCGCTTAACTAGTCGATTAACCGAAAAGCAATGAAATAAAGCTTGATTGATCTAAGTTCTAGCATATTTGGATTGTACTTGATGTGTAGGTACTGAATATAGCCCACACATACTTCTGAACTCACAAGGAATGCTCGGAATCGAAGGAATCGCTAGGTATATGACCCGAAACTTGAATCTAGACTAGGCAGAATATTGTTTGGACTATAACTTGGTCCGTGATACCTGTATTGAGTTGAAAATTGGTGTGGTGATGAAGGGTAGTTTCAGGAAGGTCCACGTAAAATTTTAGAATTTTTGGAATGTTTTACGATTTTTGGTAAATTTTTGAATGTTTTAAAAAAAGAATTCTTGCCAAATTACCAAACGGATTCAATAAATCACCAAATTTTACAGAGACACTAAGGAACATATGTGGAATGTTCTGGGAAAATTTGGAGTCCATTGGTTGAGTTTTGATTTGCGTTAATAATCCGCGTTTTTGCGAATTTTCGGTAGCCGGAAATGCACCGAAACAAAATCAGAAAAATATTAAATTTTTTAGAAATGTTTCTGGAAACATAAGGGATGTCCAGGAATTTTTGGGAATTTTTGGATCAATGATGGTAACTAATGTTAATTATGTGGTTAAATATGGTTTTATAAATAATTTATTTAAACAAGTAAAATGAGAAAATAAATTCCCAGAAATTTTTCCCATATTCTACAGATTTTTACTGAGTTATATAAAAAGTTTCAGAATTTTATTCAAATTATAGATAAAATGAGAATTTTTGGGATTAAAAATGGGTTATTTTAAATCAATTTCGGCAGTTTACCATGTAACGAACCTGCCGGAAATGGGAACTGACCCAACCCGAAAAATACTATAATTGAAACACGGGGAGTATTCCAGGAGATTCCAGGGCATATTGGACACTCGGGGTGTGTCCAATACCATTTCGGGAAATCCCCAACGGTGGAAACGGAAACTCAAAATTGGGCAACCTGGACTCCCCAAACACCCAAACTCCCTTAATGAAAAAATAATCATTCTTAAATAACAACGTATTGGCACTATTGGTATTCCCGTACCATTATCCGAACACGTTAAACTACCGACATTGACTGGCACGCGAACCGGTGCCCGGAAGCCAAACTGAAAACTAATACTACCCTGACCTCCATCACCATACCCGTGTCCTATAGACTCAATCCGGGGTGAAAACTCCTGACCAAATCCAAGTTATAACCATTACCGACTTAGATACTGATTTGAGCCCTTACTTGCATGTGTGCTATTAAAGCTGATTTCGTTGATTAAACACTCTTTAGCCGAGACTACTATTTGCACTGTGAGTTTCACTTCCCCCACTTTTAAACTGTTTTCCTGTTTTCTGGGGTGAATTGCATGTTACAAACTGTGTTAATTGCTCAAACTGTATGATGTGAATTATCTAACACACGATATTAGCCCCGATACAAGTGATTAACGTAAGCCGTGGGCAGTGGATAGTACTATTGGTCTGACAAACCCAGTTGCCCGCCGGACAGGTGCGGCCGGTAGCAGGCAACTGCACGCATCCCAACCAGGTTATGTTGTTAGACATAAGTACCCGAGGGCATTGAACTTCATAAGATGCAGGTGGTGCGAGTATGTGTCTGTGTGACACGGTGCGATTAAAACAGTCTAGGTTTCACTTGTGACACTCATGTAATTCCATCTATTAACCATAATATGTGCAATTAAACATGTTGATACAATTTGAAACGAAACAACCAAACCAGTGGAACTCACCAGCAGCGTTTAGCTGACCCTTTTTAAAACTAACATGCATTTCAGGTAACTTGAGACTGATGTGATCCGTGTAGGTTGTTCAAGACGTGTTTATTGGAAAATATTGAGATAGACGCATGCGACTTAGAAGACTTATGTGGTTCATGGGAACACGCAGTTGTAATATACATGTAGTATATAATCAACATTTTGTAATTAATAAAATGTAGTGTCTTTATAAACAATGTGCTTGTACCAGAGGTGTCTGTTGCATCCCACGTTTTTTTTTTTCTTCCGCTGCAAATCGGGGTGTGACAGAAGATGGTATCAGAGCCATTGGTTATAGAGAATTAGGTGCCTTTAAGGAAACCTAGACTATAACTCCAGGCTTGGACCTTAGTGGACATCACTGGAAAATTAACCACTACTAAAAGTAGTTAATGAACACTGTAAAGTATCTTATTGGCGAGTACCAGGATGGCCTTGTGGGGCAAGTGGGTTATTATGGTCCGGAACGTAATAACAGACTTGCTCATACGAGGCGGTGTTGGGAAAGTCGTGGTAATAAACACACTTAAATATGTGGAGTGATACATGTGTGTACCAAGGTGATAGTGTGTGGATGTTTGTGTGTGGATTGATACATGAATTGGGATTGGTGGATTATATGTTACTGCATGTGCCTTAGTGATAGGCAGAAAACTGGTATTACAGTCCATTCCACATTCCTACTGATCACATATTTAATATACACTAGAGTCTGATTCCTATCACTCACACAGTTGTTACTATACTTTATGATGTGGAGAACTCAAGACTTTATTATGATACGATCTCACCAACTCTACTCTTATAGCTACTATAACGATGGTTATATACTAGAGTGATACTTCAAAAAGAACATATATACCCCAAAGAACGCTTAGGTCGTTCTAATAGACTGGGAGGACGTGTACGGATCCTTACTCCACTTCTCATTGCTTCACATTCGATTGTTATACAGTCGTAGAGTTTAAACATCTTACGAAACTTTTTCATCCGTGAATCCACGATCTATTTGATTGTCCGCTGGATTCCTCTTCTGTTTACAATATTGGCTTTAGCCTTCACGTCGTGTGATACTAGAATGCTTCGTGGTATTCCTTAGCACATGTTTCGATATATGTTATATCTGAATATCATGATCTCCGGGTTATGGAGATGGCATGGAGCGCGTGAATAAGTTACCATTCCCGTTGTCATTCGGTTCCATTGGGTATAAATTTTGTGATGATACATATTCCTTGGAACGCTTTGCGTTGTGAAATCTCGTTTTGTGTGATCGTCGGTTACATTGTGTTTTTTTTCTTTTTTTTCTCGATTAATGAGTGTTTCGGATTTCAGTTGGTTATTCACGGGAAAGTAATATTAGGACTGAATATTTTGGTGAACGGAACATTGATAATGTATATGGGTGTGGTGGATATGCTGCGGTACTTCCTATATATAAACACCTGGCTACATTATCAAGGTACCGTTACTCAGGGCAGACGGGCTTCATGTTGCGATCCGTTCGGTTATGTTTCGGGCAATGAAGTGTTGAGACTTCGACCCTGGTTGATGCGAAAGATGAGGCCACAGTTGTTGTAACCACGATATCTATACACGTTTGCGGTAATTCTAAATGAAAGGTAGTTGGGTCGACATATAACGACCTTTGGGTTAATCCTGGGGTTATGTCCATGTCGAGGTAGTGATGCAGTCGTAGTACTTCCGTATTTTCGTAGTTTGTGCTGTCGTGGTATGATGCACGTACGTCACTTTGGTGACCAGTTTTGATAACGCATTTAGGCACTAGCCCTTATGGGTTAAGTCTGTGTGCAAAATTTGATAGAGGATTTTGGATATACGTGTTGTGAACCTATGTGTGCGATGAAATTATGTGATGTGCGATGGAATTGTGTGGTATGTGATAACTGAAAATGTGATAAGAGATGATTAACTATGTGACATTGATACATACATATCTATTGTTTATAATGGAATGGCCCCGAAACGTGTACCTCGAATGACAGAGGCAGAAATTGCCCAACTGATAGCACAACAACTTCAAGCCGTTATTCTCACTATCATGGCGCAGGTTAACGCCGGCATCAATGCGAAGCCGCAACCAGGGTCGGGAGGTCAGAACAATAATCAAAACAATGTTAGGCCAATTTGCACATATAAACACTTTATGGAGTGCAAACCAATGGAGTTTAATGGAACTGAAGGACCGAACGGGTTTGTGAAATGGAACGAGAAGTCGGAATCGGTCCTTAACATAAGTAATTGTCCGGGTAGCTGTGCGGTAAAGTATACAGCTTGCACTTTTACCGACCACGCTTTGAACTGGTGGAATGCTATTGTGCAATCTCGCGGGCATGATGCGATTAATGCTATGACTTGGGATGATCTTAAGATACTAATGAGAGAAAGGTTCTGCCCAATCCACGAAATTCAGAAACTCGAGCATGAGTTTTGGAACCTGCAGATGCAAGGTGCGGATCATGCAGGTTACGGAAATTGCTTCAATGAACTGGCACGCATCTTGCCAGATATGGTTCGACCGGAGTCCAAGAGGATCGAGAGGTATATCTGGAGACTGGCCCCGGAAGTAAGGAGTATCATTAATTCGGTGGAGCACCTGACCATGCTTGGAGTGGTAGCTAGGTCAGGCACGGTTACGTACGACATGGTTAGACGCAAGATTTTGACAATGCCGGGAGAGCCAACATGAAATAAGCGAGAGGCCCCGGAAAGTAGTCGAGCAGGGGCAGCCATACCGAAGAGGGGGAGAGCCACTAGTCAAAGCTACGCCATGACTACACCAACGGGAAACTCTGGTGGCTATATAGGAACAACCCCAAAATGCAACAAGTGCACTTTGCACCACCATGGTGCATCTCGAGCAAGGACCTGCTCGAGGTGCCATAAAAGTGGACATTATACCCGAAACTGTAAGACACCATTGGAACCCAACCGTTTCCAAACCCCAAGGCCTCAGCCTCTTCAGCAACGACCCGAACCACCAACGCAACAGATTACCTACCCCCGTACTTGCTATGGATGTGGCAGTACGGAGCACTTCCGAAGAAGCTGCCCAAAGTTTGCTCAACACCCAGCAGGAAGGGATACGTAGGGCCAAGCTTCTACCTATAATTCAGCTCGAGGTCGTGCCTTTATACTTGGGTCTGGTGACGCACGGCAGGATCCAAATGTGGTGACAAGTACCTTTCTCATTTCCGATCAGTATGCTTCAGTATTGTTTGATACGGGCACATATAGGAGCTACGTTTCCATTAATTTCTTACCCCTATTAAATATGCCGGCTATTGAATTAACAAGTCCCTATTCCATAGAACTTGCTAACGGTAAACCTATAACTAGTCACCAAATCATTCGTGATTGTCCTTTAATTTTTAACGACCACCAATTCCTTATTGACCTACTACCGGTAGAGCTCGGAAGTTTCGATATAGTAGTGGGAATGGACTGGTTGTCCAAGTACAAGGCAGAGATTATATGTGAGCAAAAGATTGTTAGGATCCCTTTTCCTAATGATGAAGTTATTATGGTACAGGGAGAAAATTCTGGTACCATATTAAACCTGATATCCCAACTTAAAGTGTTGAAATGTATACATTAAGGATATGATGTGTTCTTAGCAAGTGTAATGACGACCGAACCAGAAGAACAACGTATTAAGGATATCCCAGTAGTATGTGATTACCCAGACGTGTTTCCCGATGAATTGCCCGGATTTCCACCCAATCGGAAAGTCGAGTTCCGTATCGACTTAATACCGAGAGCAGCTCCAATTGCAAAAGCACCTTACCGTTTAGCACCTTCAGAGATGCAAGAGCTATCATCTCAGTTACAAGAACTGCTAGACCGAGGTTTTATCCGTCCCAGTTATTCACCTTGGGGAGCACCAGTGTTATTTGTGAAGAAAAAGGATGGAAGCTTTCGGATGTGTATTGACTACCAGGAGCTGAACAAGGTTACCATAAAGAATCGATATCCTCTTCCGCGAATCGATGATTTATTTGATCAGTTGCAAGGAGCCTGTTACTTTTCCAAAATCGATCTTAGATCCGGTTATCATCAAGTGAAAGTTCAAGAGGAAGATATCCCTAAAACAGCCTTTCGAACTCGGTACGGTCACTATGAGTTCCTGGTTATGCCCTTTGGGTTAACCAACGCACCCGCGGTATTTATGGACCTCATGAACCGAGTTTGTAAACCATATCTAGATAAATTCGTCATAGTCTTTATTGACGATATTTTGATCTATTCCAAGAGTAAAAAGGAACACGAGCACCATCTACGAGCCATACTAGACATATTGAGGAAAGAGAAGTTGTACGCCAAGCTTTCAAAGTGTGACTTCTGGTTACAAGCGGTGCAATTTTTAGGACATGTGGTAGATCAACAAGGGATTCATGTTGACCCTAGTAAGATCGAAGCTATTAAGAATTGGCAAGCGCCTAAGTCTCCGAAAGAGATACGCCAATTCTTGGGATTGGCTGGATATTACCGTCGCTTTATTGAAAACTTTTCTTGCATTGCTCAATCCTTAACTGCCTTGACATAGAAATATCGAAAGTACGAATGGGGCGAAGAACAAGAAACAACTTTTCAGCTGTTAAAACAAAAGTTATGTGAGGCGCCAATTTTGACTTTGCCAGAGGGCAATGATGACTTTGTAGTGTATTGCGACGCATCTCGACGTGGTCTAGGATGCGTATTGATGCAGAGAAACAAGGTTATTGCATATGCTTCCAGACAATTGAAAGTACATGAAAAGAACTATACAACGCATGATTTGGAGCTGGGCGCAGTGATTTTTGCACTTAAGATCTGGAGGCATTACTTGTACGGTACGAAATGTACAATTTATACAGATCACAAGAGCCTCCAACATATATTCGATCAAAAGAATCTAAATATGAGACAACGCAGATGGGTGGAGCTATTGAACGATTACGATTGTGAAATAAAATAACATCCAGGTAAGGCTAACGTAGTAGCCGATGCCTTGAGTAGAAAAGACCGAGTAAAGCCACTCAGAGTGCGAGCTCTTGGGATGATTGTTCAAACCAGTCTTAAAGAGCAGATTCGTAATGCTCAAATGGAAGCTTTGGAGGAAGGCCAACTAAATAGCAAAAACTTACACGGAAATGAAGGGAATTTTGTGAGGAAACCGGATGAAGTGTGGTATTTCAAAAATAGGGTATGGATTCCTACTCTCCATGACCTACGTCAACTGGTTATGGATGATGCTCATAAATCTAAGTACTCTATTCACCCCGGTACAGACAAGATGTACCACGACCATAAGGAATTTTATTGGTGGCCATGTATGAAAAAGGACGTAGCAGAGTACGTGGGCAAATGCTTGACTTGTGCCCGGGTTAAGGCAGAATACCAGAAACCCTCGGGAATGTTACAGTAACCTGAAATACCTCAATGGAAATGGGAGCAAATCATGATGGATTTCGTGACCCACCTTCCAAGAACACCCCGAGGTCATGATGCGATTTGGGTAGCAGTAAATAGACTAACCAAATCGGCACACTTTATTCCGATTCGTACTACCTACAACACCGAGAAATTGGCTGAGATCTACACGAATGAAATTGTGGCTAGACACGGGGTACCAGTTGCAATCATTTCAGACCGTGATAGTCATTTCACTTCACACTATTGGCAACAGTTACAAGAAGCTTTGGGGTCTAGAATAGACCTGAGTACGGCTTACCATCCCCAAACCGACGACCAATCAGAACGAACTGTCCAGACATTAGAGGATCTGCTTCGTGCTTGCACCCTAGACTTTGGAGGAAGTTGGGATAAGCACCTTCCCCTCATTGAATTCTCTTATAATAACAGCTATCATAGTAGCATACAAGCTGCACCGTACGAAGCACTATATGGCCGGAAGTGCAGATCGCCACTTTGTTGGGCGGAAGTGGCCGATACTCAACTCACGGGGTCTAAACTAATTCAAGAGACGACAGACAAGGTACATAAGATCCAAAGTAGACTGAAAGCGGCCCGAGATCGGCAGAAAAGTTACGCCGATCTGCGCAGGAAACCGTTGGCGTTTGAAGTAGGTGACAAAGTACTGTTAAAAGTGTCACCGTGGAAAGGAGTGATCAGGTTTGGCAAGATAGGAAAGTTGGCTCCGAGATACATTGGGACGTATGAAATTATTGCTAAGGTTGGATCTGTTGCGTACCGACTGAAACTACCAGATGAACTGAGCACAATTCACGATGTCTTCCACGTATCCAATTAAAGAAATGTCTCACGGATGAAGCAGCTATTATACCATTAGAAGAAGTGCACATTGATGACAAACTCCACTTTGTGGAGGAACCGGTAGAAATAGTAGACGGGAAAACCAAACAACTACGTTATAACAAAACCTCGCTGGTGAAAGTCCGGTGGAACTCGAAGCAAGGACCTGAGTATACCTGGGAACGAAAGGATGAGTTCCGTAGAAAATACCCACATCTCTTCCCTAACTAGACGAATTGAATTTCGGGGACAAAATTTCTAAACCAGGGGAGACTGTGACACCCATGACGAAACCAGGTACACCCTAAACGGTCTAAAACTGTAAAGCACACTTAACACTTTAATTGTGCGAAAACCCTAAAAACATGTGTGACTTATATGCTTGATTAAACGATATCTGTTATGTCTCAGAGGAATCCGAGAACACGTTATGACTAACATGACACTAATAAGGGCCAACAGTGCGAAGTTGGTGTCCTTAGCCTTGAAACACGTGTTAAACGGGAGTGTTCCGTTTAACAGCGCTTTAAACCTTTGACATTGATTATTAGGTTATCGGTAGCATCATTTAATATTTCGAGTTCCAGGAACAACTTAGTTTTGTGCCATAGACTGTGACAGAAGGTTTGAAGCAAATCAGAGATCGGGCACGCAAAACGAAGCAGCTTCCCGGTTAGGGAAACGCCTTCGTTTCAGGCAGAACATAAGGCAATCAAACGTGCAAGGAACGATCGATCAAGCTTAAAAACACTTAAACCACTCTAATACGAGTCTTTTATGATTAAAACGTAACTGGGTTCGGATTTCAAGACGGTTATGCATGATTTTTAAAACCGAGTCTTTTGACACTAAGTACGCGTGAAACGGAGTCTGTCACGGAAATTGAGAACGCGCGCGGGACCCGTAAACGAACCTAACCACTCAACGGAAGATAAACATCATCTTTAAGTGCTCAAAACGAACCTAACCACTCAACGGAAGATAAAAAATCAATTTTTTTCTTTTTCTTATTTCATTTTCACACAAAATCCTCTCCAAAATCTGGTTTCTCTCAAGAAAAACCAGCTGAATTCACAAGAAACTTCAACAAATCAAAGGCATTAACTCAAATCCATAAGGTTTTAAGCATGGTTTCTTGATTAAACATGGTTTAGGTCATGAAAACCCTTTTTAATCCATGATTTTTGGAAGTTTAAACATGTTTATGGGCTGAATATGAACACCATATGGATTCCCTGGTGTTTTATGGCAGCCATGGTTACAAATCTTTGGGGTTTGATACCCTAATCAACATCTATTCGTTAGAAATCGCTTAACTAGTCGATTAACCGAAAAACAATGAAATAAAGCTTGATTGATCTAAGTTCTAGCATATTTTGATTGTACTTGATGTGTAGGTACTGAATATAGCCCAAACATACTTCTGGACTCACAAGGAACGCTCAGAATCGAAGGAATCGCTAGGTATATGACCCGAAACTTGAATCTAGACTAGGTAGAATATTGTTCGGACTATAACTTGGTCCGTGATACTTGGATTGATTTGAAAATTGGTGTGATGATGAAGGGTATTGTCAGGAAGGTCCACGTAAAAGTGTAGAATATTTTGAATTTTCTACGATATTTGGTGAATTTTTAAATATTTTACAAAACGAATTCTGGAAAAATTACCAAAAGGATTCAATAAATCACTAAATTTTACAGAGACACTAAGGAACACATGAGGAATGTTCTGGGAAAATTCGGATTCCATTGGTTGAGTTTTGATGTGGGTTAAAAATCCGCGTTTTTGCGAATTTTCGGTAGCCGGAAACGACCTGAAACGAAATTGAAAAAATCTTAAAATTTTTGGAGATGTTTTTGGAAACATAAGGGATGTCCAGGAATGTTTTGGGAATTTTTGGATTAATGATGGTAATTAATGTTAATTATGCGGTTAAATAAGGTTTTATAAATAATTTATTTAAACAAGTAAAATGCCAAAATAAATTCCCAGAAAATTTTCTCATATTCTAAAGATTTGTACTGAGTTATATAAAAATTTTCAGAATTTTATTCAAATTAAAGATAAAATGGGAATTTTTGGGATTAAAAATGGGTTATTTTAAATCAATTTCGGCAGTTTACCATGTAACGAACCTGCCGGAAATGGGAACTGACCAAACCCGAAAAATACTATAATTGAAACACAGGGAGTATTCCGGGAGATTCCAGGGCAGATTGGACACTCGGAGTGTGTCCAATACCATTTCGGGAAATCCCCGACGGTGGAAATGGAAACTCAAAATTGGGCAACCTGGACTCCCCAAACACCCAAACTCCCTTAATGAAAAAATAATCATTCTTAAATAACAACGTGTTGGCACTATTGGTATTCCCGTACCATTATCCGAACACGTTAAACTACTGACATTGACTGGCACGCGAACCGGTGCCCGGAAGCCAAACTGAAAACTAATACTACCCTGACCTCCATCACCATACCCGTGTCCTATAGACTCAATCCGGGGTGAAAACTCCTGACCAAATCCAAGTTATAACCATTACTGACTTAGATACTGATTTGAGTCCTTAGTTGCATGTGTGCTATTAAAACTGATTTCATTGATTAAACACTCTTTAGCCGAGACTACTATTTGCACTGTGAGTTTCACTTCCCCCACTTTTAAACTGTTTTCCTGTTTTCTGGGGTGAATTGCATGTTACAAACTGTGTTAATTGCTCAAACTGTATGATGTGAATTATCTAACACACGATATTAGCTCCGATACAAGTGATTAACGTAAGCCGTGGGCAGTGGATAGGACTATTGGTCTGACAAACCCAATTGCCCGTCGGACAGGTGCGGTCGGCAGCCAGGCAACTGCACGCGTCCCAACCAGGTTATGTTGTTAGACATAACTACCCGAGGGCATTGAACTTCATGAGATGCAGGTGGTACGAGTATGTGTCTGTGTGACACGGTGCGATTAAAACAGTCTAGGTTTCACTTGTGACACTCATGTAATTCCATCTATGAACCGTAATATGTGCAATTAAACATGTTGATACAATTTGAAACGAAACAACCAAACCAGTGGAACTCACCAGCAGCGTTTAGATGACCCTTTTTAAAACTTACATGCATTTCAGGTAACTTGAGACTGATGTGATCCGTGTATGTTGTTCAAGACGTGTTTATTGGCAAATATTGAGATAGACGCATGCGACTTAGAAGACTTATGTGGTTCATGGGAACACGCAGTTGTAACATACATGTAGTATGTAATCAACATTTTGTAATTAATAAAATGTAGTGTCTTTATTAACAATGTGCTTGTACCAGAGGTGTCTGTTGCATCCCACGTTTTTTTTTCTTCCACTGCAAATCGGGGTGTGACATTATAGCCATTTTATTTTAAGCCTTCAGTGCTCCATAGCTGGCTTCTATTACTTTCATAGCAGGTTACCTGAAACGCGTTTTAAAAATATTTTATCAGCAAGAAATACTGGCGAGTGCATTACATTTTATAAAAAGACACATTGTTATATTTTACAGCATCAAGAGTTTTTACATTTGTTTATATCTACCAATCTCTCAAACAGTATTGCTACTGGTGCACCATTTTCCCCCGTGCTTATGGTCATGCTAATATTGGCTATCCCTTTTATCCAATATTAACGAGTGTCAAGTAATGTATACAAAACCCCACATACCGATAGTAATTGTAGAATACAAAAACTTAATCACTGTAAATATAAATGAGAAACATTTAGGGTTTTGTAAAGCATTTTAAATAATGGCTCACAAACTGTGAGAAAAATAGAATGACTCACATTGTAAACTTAGGTTTTTCTGCGGGTTTCCTGGTGATATTTTCTGATAATTTTCTTTAGTTCCTATTAAAAACAAACAATGCACGCGCGCTAGTATAATAACCCAAATCACATTAGCATTACATCACGAGACAGAACCCCAACGTACTTAGTCAGGAAGAGCCTTGACATGCGTTGCTGGGTTCTAGATCAATCGGGTAGGGTAACAAATTAATGATCGGGGGTTAAAATAATTACAACAGAGCAGAGCTTCGTGATTTAGAGGGTATTTTAACTGTTAATTTCGTGTGAAAGTATAGAGAGAAAGAAAGAAAACTGAACGAATTGCAACTACTGCTGAAGAGCTCAATTTATACATGTTTTCGGGGGTCTCTCGAGCCCCGCGACCCGCCCAAGGGGGTCCTCTCGCTCCCCACGAGGGCACCATAGCTATGGCTAGGGTTGCCGAGTTGGTGCCTAGGCTCGACACGTGTTATGCCACGTGGCACAAGGGGGTGTCCGACAAGAAAAGGCTTGTCGCGCCCCGCGGCACACCCCCTTCAATCTTGTCGCGGCCCTCGACCGAGTGAAATTATGATTTTATTTGTTATACGAGTTCATTTTCGGACATGCGGGTTATTTTTAGGGCGTTTTCGAGGGTTGTTATAACTTGAACTCTCGTTCAATATTTGAGGTGACCTAGAACAGAAAACAAATCCGCTAGCTTATGGGCTTTAGTAAATCCGCCAGATTACGAACAAATCCGCTCAGTTCGTCACTAAATATGTCACACCCCAACCGATGGCGGAATCATCGAGGCACGACACTAGGCGAACCAGATTGCTCAAGAGAATCCATAACAACTATATATTACCAATATTCTTAACATTCATTGTCCCATACCAACGAACAAATATTCAACACATAATTATTACAGACAACAAGTTCTTAAAAGCAAAACAAGTCCGACAACCTAGATTTCTATTAATTGAGTTTCTAGACTGCCTATCTTGATTTCAGCATAACATTCCATCAACCTGTCACATATGTTAAAATAAAAGTCAATACATAAAATGTAAAGGTGAGTACACAAGTTTGCATAAGTATAGTATAGAAAACGTTTAAGCATAACCATCGTGTAACACGTAGAGAGGTGAATCAAGTAAGCTACCGACAATGATACAAGCAATACCAACATGACTGCGAGTTGTAGAGTGCGCGACACATGTCCATCACTGTGAACACGTGAAGTAATAAACTTAACAACCCCTGAGTAAACAGGTGCTGAGGCCAAACTATAGTACTGTCGTTGCTAAGGGTGGCAAGTAGTAATCATTGTGTAAACATAACATACAAGCATTCATCAAAACACGTATAACATGCGAGAGCGGTTAGCGTTTGTAAAGCGTATAAGTACTGTGTGCGTTGTGATTTGATAGAGAACATATGTAACACCCAAAAGTGCGTTAAGCGAAAAAGGGTTCGAGTATACTCACAGTGAGTGCTTAAACAGTAAACACCGTCGATTGGATTGAAGGGAGCGTGTTGAGTTAGCCTGAGCAAGGGAACAAAAGCGTAAGTCTTCAAATGGTCGTAAACAGAATGTCGGACGAGATAAGTGTTCGAATGTGATCCGAACAGGTGGGTCCCATCCGAATGGATGGTCATCCCGACGGATGGTCATCCGGACGGATGGCCATTCGAACAGTGTGTCTGGGTGTTTGTAAATTGTTAGGATTTAAACATTTAAACATTGGAAATTACCAAGGTCAGGTCATCCGGACGGATAGTCATCCGGACGAATGGCCATTCAGTCAAATGATCTGCAGCTGAAGTTTTGTAGAATTTCTAAGTAAAAGTTTTGAGTTAACGGAGACGGCGTGACGACGTGTCAAACAACGGAAAGGTACCAAGTCCAGTGCATTCGGCCGGATGGTCTCAGCCCATTCGGACAGATGCGCTGTTCTTAATGAAGATTCATGTCTGATCCGTAATCGGTCCATCTATACAGTGCAAATTTGTTTTCAAGCCGGCTCTCGAATAAAGAACGAGTCGAGAGTCTAGTTGAGTCAAGATTCCATCAATTTTGAGTAGAAAAGTGAAGAAAAGTATAAAACAGATGGAAAAGTGTTGAAATCTTTAATAACTTAGTTGAAAAGTATGAAAATACTTTAGATCTAGAGCCAATCTTGATTAAATGATGCTCCACAACAGTTTGCATAAACAAATGAGTGGAAACCACCTTCAAGAAGCCCAAATCAGATGATTTTCGAGAAAAAATTTAATTGTTTGTGTGATTTTGATGAAGAGGATGATATAGAACTGATTAGAGGTGAAATGCTTATAAGATGGCCTGGAATCGTGATTGAGAGCGACTGAGAGCGTGTGACCGGATGGAAGTGTCAACATCAGAGAATGAGGGTGTACGGCGGTATTTATAGAGGTAGGTTAAAGGGTTAAGGCGGTGCGCTCATGGTGTGTCCGGATGGCTCCATCCGGACGGATGGTCACCCGGACGGCTGAGTTTGCACGAGTTAGTTTTCCAACTTTGGTTCGTTCGGTGCGTTTTGTTGCGTTACTTAGTATGTATACCCTAACTATTTTAACGAGATATCGAGTATAGCGTTGCCTTGCATTTTAGTGTGATAAATTGAGTTATGCGAGTAGCGTTGAGTTTGCGTTGCAATAGCGTTTGCGAGTAACAATCCTCAAAATCAGCACACACACAAGTAATCAAGTAAACAAGTAAACACATAATTAATACAACTAAATAATAACCAATTTTGCGTTGAGTTGCGTTGCGTTGCGTTGCGTTGCGTTGCGTTGTGATAAGCGTTCAAATAAGCGTGTAAATGCGAATAATGCGTTAGATAAGCGATATAGTATGCGTTTAATATATCGTTTTTAATATAGGGGGTGTTTGGGATTGCGTTTTCAACCTGATTTTTTGATTATTGTGTTTTGAAATCGCAAAAGATCTATTTTGAGTGTTTGGTAAAAAATTATTAAAAAGTGATTTTTTACGTTTTGTAGAGTTCAAAACGTGATAATCCATAAGTAGGTCACCCCTTGCTACAGGAAAACGTGATAATCCAAAAACTGATTTTTTACGGTTTCACTTATTTATTTTTTAAAATATATATACTTGCCAAACACTCAAATGGTTGATTATCTGATTATTGTGATATCAAACAACATAATCAAATCCAAACAATGTTGATTATCTGATTATTGTGATATCAAACAACATAATCAAATCCAAACACTATCTTTCTGCAACACGTTTTGTTACAGTTAATAATCGGATTCTGATTATTCAAAAAGCATAATCTATTTTGAAAACGCAATCCCAAACATGTAACACCCTTCTAATTTTACTTGAATTTAATAATAATTCATACCATTTTATACAAAAGATGCCTAATTAACATAGATTTCATAAGTCAAGTTCATAAGTAGGAAAAACCTTAGTCAACTAATGACTAAGTTAAAACATTCAAAAGTTGTTTAACAATTGTTTTCATTCCATAAACATGGTCTATTAAGAGTTAAAACATTGCGGAAGCTTGTAAATTGTGTTCGGTTCTTCAAAAGCTAGCTCGATCATCTTCCGGTTACTTTCCAACATCACCTAAGATCAAAACCACAACAAATGTTAGTTTTGATAAAGTTAGAATGAATATAAACAAGTTCCATGGGTTAACAAACAAGAAAAAAATAAAATTTTCCGGAAAGGGGGCGCCGCATGACGCCAAGGTCCCTCGCGTCACGCCAGGCCCTGATTTTCACAGACTGCTGCTTTGGCTGTTGCTGTACATTCCCAACTCAAAGTTTATTCAAGTTCCAACTTAAAATGGCCATAACTTATGATTCGTAAGTCCGTTTTTGGTGATTCTTTTTCCTATACGTCTGTAATTTCATTACCAATGTGCCTATTACGATAATCATGCCAAAACTTTAGCTTACGGACAGAAAGACTATATGTCGTTATGCATTTATTCAACCCATTTCTACTTGACACAATTCACAACCAATTAGCTAGTAAACTTGTGATACTTTATTCCCAACATCCCGAGCTTATCATCACTCGCATTTCTTTATCAATCTCATGGCTTAATGCTCTTGTGATTTCCAACTCCACTTTGACTCTCTAAAACACTAAAACAACAATTTACACAATTAATTGACCCGTTTGGCTCATCTTATAGAATTCCCCAATATGATGACTACCAACTGATTCTTTGTCACTCTTAGACTAGTAATTTAAGTAACGATCATGGTCACTACAATCGACGCCATATTATCCTAAAATGAGACTTCGCCAAATTTAACGACAATTCATTTAATGTAACGGGTCAAGTTACATACCTTTAGTGCACGCCCTTCAAACGCAAGTCGCCACCGGTTTGTCCGCTTGACGCTCCGGTATCCTTTCCTATTGAGTTCAACCAAAACATGTTTAGAACTCTTTTCAATTCACAATTCGCATATTTTTCCTAAACATCACAATCATGCGGTTTAACTTAAATTTTCAGATTTAAGCCTTCTTTGAGGCATTTATGCGAACACTTTAAGGGCAGAAATTTACACTATATATTATCAAGTTCTCAACTTATCATATAGCCTTAATTCTTCATAAATCAACTATTTTACATGAACTTTATCTTCTAAAATCCTGAAATCACTTCATACATGTCAAACATTACTAGAACTACCACTATCATTCTAGTGTTTGTCATTATCTCACAAAACCTATGAATCACCTTCATTGTGTTTATGAAATTTTCAGAATTTTATCATGATTTCACATATTGTTGTCAAGGTTTTTACTCCTAGACACTTTATCTTTTCTAATCTACCTAAGTAACAAACATGCATCATCAAATTTCAGATTTCCTAAATTCATGAGAATTTCAAGTAGAGAATTCTCATCAAATTTTACATACCTTATAATCCTCTTGTGAAGAGGATCACAATTTTAAGCTCGGATTTCGTTTTGGACCAGATTTGCACCTTCAATTTATGAGATTTTGTGGATGTTAGGGTTTGAGAGTGGGGGTGTCGCCCCCTGCTTGTTCTTGATCGACCAGACCCCCAAATAGGGTGTTTGGTTTTTATTTTTATTAAAATTAGTAACATAAGTTTCAATTTTAACATCATAGGCCCCTCCACTTTTGTTTAACATATAGTTATGGTTATTTAACCCTATTTCAAGTTATTTCTAGACTTGTAGTTAACTAGGTTATAATTTTCCTAGTTAGTAAATTCTTGTTTATTTATACTTTATAATTCTAATATAAAGTTTTATATTTTCGGGATGTTACAAAACACCCCCATAGTCTAACCCTTTAGCGGTAATCGAATCTCAGAGTACAATGTTTACAAAGAAACAACGGTAAAAAGGAATAATTCGAATATCGGGTTGTTAAAGTCTCCCCTACTTTAGAGAATTTCGTCCCGAAATTAAGTAGTAAACGTAACAAAGAGATGCAGGTATTTAGCCTTCATATCACTCTCGAGTTCCCAAGTGAACTCTGTGCCGCGTTTGCCTTCCCATCTAACCTTGACTATAGGAATACGAGAGCGTCTAAGTTTCTTGGTCTCTCGGTCCATGATTTCCACAGGCTTTTCCACAAAGTGTAGGGTCTTTATTTGCAAATCTTCAAGAGGTACGTGAAGATTTTCTTCAGCTAGACACTTCTTGAGGTTCGAAACGTGGAAGGTCGGATGTGCGTTGTTGAGTTCCTCCGGTAATTCGAGTCGGTAGGCCACCTTGCCAATTCTTTCCAGAATCTTAAAGGGACCAACGTATCGTGGCGCTAGCTTTCCTTTCTTGCCGAATCGGATCACCCCCTTCAAAGGCGAAACCTTTAGGAGTACATGATCACCAACTTCAAACTCAAGGGGCTTGCGACGTTTATCGGCGTAACTCTTTTGACGACTTCGAGCTTTCAGGAGATTGTCTCGTATTTGGAAGATCTTGTCAGTCGTTTCTTGTAGCAGCTCGAGACCGGTGATTTGAGCGTCTCCGATCTCGTGCCAAACAATAGGCGATCGACATTTTCTACCATATAATTCCTCAAAGGGTGATAACTGTTATTGTACGAGAATTCTACTAAAGGTAAATGCGAATCCCAATTACCATCAAAATCAATAACGCACGAACGACGCATGTCTGACCGTCGGTCTAGGGATGGAATGCAGTACTGAGATTAAGAGTAGTACCGAGAGCTGATTGAAAGGTCTCCCAGAGGCGCGAGGTAAAACGACCATCGCGGTCAGAGATGATGTCACGAGGCGTCCTATGTCATTCGTGCTAATCGTTCCACCTTATAGTCTTCTCGTATAGGTAAAAAGTGAGCGGATTTCATAAGACAATCGACGATAACCCAAATGCTATCGTGACCAGAAGGTGTGCGGGGAGTTTTGTAATAAAATCCATAGCTATACTCTCCCATTTCCACATAGGGATCTCGTGTTGTTCGAGTAAGCCAGAGGGTCGTTGATGTTCGGCCTTAACTTTCGAGTAAGTCAGACATTTCGAAACGTATACAGAGATATCTTTCTTCATTCCCGGCCACCAACACCTGGCACGAAGGTCCTGGTACATTTTGTCTACACCGGGGTGAATCGAGTATCGAGACTTGTGAGCTTCAGTCATCAATAACTCCCGAAGGTCATTGCGACTGGGAATCCAAATGCGGTCAAGATAAATAAAAATACCATTCGATTTATTAGTTAGCTGGGATTCGGAACCAAGTATCCTTTCTTTCTTCAAGGTATTCTCAAGAAAACAAACATGTTGTGCGTCGCAAATAAGAGTCTCGAGATCATGTTGGGCTTGATTGTCACGGACGCTATACACATAGCTCCGTCGGCTAAGAGCATCGGCCATGACGTTTGCTTTGCCAGGGTGATAACGTATCTCATAGTCGTAGTCGTTGAGAAGTTCAACCCATCTGCGTTGGCGCATGTTCAGCTCTTTTTTATTAAAGATGTGTTGTAGGCTCTTGTGGTCGGTGAAGACCATACACTTTGTACCGTAAAGGTAGTGTCCCCAAATCTTTAAGGCAAAAATAACTGCACCAAGTTTGAGATCATGGGTCGTGTAGTTTTTCTCGTGAACCTTGAGCTGTCGAGATGCGTATGCGATAACCTTGTCCCGTTGCATAAGAACACAACCAAGACCTAGGTTAGAGGCATCTCAGTAAACAACAAAATCATCATTTCCGTCAGGAAGTGTATGAATAGGAGCATTGCAAAGCATATACTTAAGGGTTTTAAAGGCTTCCACTTGTTGGGAACCCCAAACAAAAGGTTTATCCTTGTGGGTTAAAGCGGTAAACGGTACAGCGATTTTTGAGAAATCAACGATGAATCAGCGGTAATAACCAGCCAATCCGATAAAAGATCGGATTTTAGATGGTGATTTTGGCGTAATCCAACTCTTAATAGCTTCTATCTTTGCAGGGTTGATGTGAATTCCTTGATTATTAACAATGTAACCAAGAAATTGAACCTCCTTGAGCCAAAATTCACATTTGGAGAACTTGGCGTAGAGTCGATTTCCTTGGAGAAGCTCGAGAACTAAACAAAGATGTCGCGCGTGTTCGGTTCTCGTCTTCAAGTATATAAGAATATCGTCGATGAAAACAATAACAAAATGGTCCAAGGAGGGCTTACACACACTGTTCATCAAATCCATGAAGACTGCGGGTGCATTCGTGAGACCAAAGGGTATAACAACGAATTCGTAATGACCATAACGGGTACGGAATGCGGTTTTCGGAATGTCTTGGTCCTGAATACATAGTTGGTGATAACCAGAGCGTAGATCGATTTTATAAAAACACGTAGCGCCTTGAAATTGATCAAATAAATCGTCGATTCGAGGGAGCGGGTAGCGATTCTTGACGGTAAGCTTGTTGAGTTCCCTTTAATCGATGTACATATGAAAAGATCCATCCTTCTTTTTTCACGAAAAGGATAGGTGCACCCCATGGCAATGTGCTAGGGAGTACAAAGCCTTTATCAAGTAACTCCTGAAGTTGACTAGAGAGTTCATGCATCTCAGAGGGTGCGAGGCGATATGGAGCTTTTGCGACACGCATTGCACCAGGGATTTAATCAATACGAAAGTCGATATCACGGGTAGGAGGTAGTCCAGGTAAATCGTCGGGAAAAACATTAGAAAATTCACAAACAACTGGGACGCCTTTCACGGTTTTCTTTTCCTTCTCCGCTACTATAATGTGAGCTAAGAAAGCCAAGTATTCCTTGCAGAGATACTTGTTTGCTTGAACACACGACGTAAGTCTCAATTCTTTCGAGGATACTTCGCCATAGACACATAACTGATCACCATTTGAAAGCGAGAAACGAATCATCTTTTTGAAACAAACGACTTCAGCATGATTCTCACGAAGAAAATCCACGCCTAATATGACGTCAAAGCTACCAATCTGAATAGGGATAAGATCGATAGGGAAGATGTGATTGTTGAGTTCGAGAGTACAATCACGGAGAACAGAATTGACGGTGATGGTTCTTCCGGTGGCAACTTCTACGTCGATTGTTGTCGGGAGGTTAGCGCGTTTACGTTTTAAAAGCTTTTCGAATTCAAACGACACAAAACATTTATCGGGTCCAGTATCAAATAAGCAAGAAGCATAAATGCCATTGACGAGAAACATACCATTGACAATATTGTTGTCAGTTTGAGCCTGGTGGACGTTGATATTGAAATTTCTTCCGTGGGCTGCCGGTGGTTGTGGTTGCTACTGCTGCTGTTGTTGCTGTTGCGGTTGCGGTGCTTGCTGTTGTTGCTGATGCTCTTGTTTCACAACACGATTCGGGCAGGCATTAGCAAAGTGGTTGGGATCACCACATGCGTAGCAAGCACGAGTGTTAGCAACTGGTGCGGGAAGAGCTTGATTAACTTGAGGAGTGCGGGGTTGAGCTGGCGGTGGTACAGGAGCTTGAAGAGCTTGCTAGCGAGGGCCAGTGTGATAGTTTGCTGTGAAGTGTCCGTAGATATTGCAGTGGACACAGACACGGCAAGCTATCCCGACTGGGTGATGATAGGTGCACGTAGGGCATAGGGGATGAGTACCAGTATACGCACGCTTGGACGGCGGTGCATTGGGAACAGTAGCTTGTTGAGGCTGAGAGTTGGGTGGCGATGTAACCATCGCGTTGTTCTTGCTGTTGTTTTGGCGCTTGCGATTCTGGCGTGAAGACTTTGAAGCTTGAGAGTCTGGTGTGGCAGTTGCTTGATGCAGACTCCTGGTTGGAGTCTTTAAAAATCCAGCTTGAACTCGCTTATCATTGATTTCAGCTGCGAGTTCGTAGGTTTCCTCGATAGTAGTAGTTCTTGCTGCCAGAACGAAATCAGCTACACATTCGGGTAGAGCTCGAATGTATTTCTTGATTACCTTTTCAGGTGTATCCACCTCACTAACTTAAATGATGTTGAGCTGCTTGAAGCGAGCGGTGAGACCAGCGTTGTCACCTCCTTCTTTTTTGATACCCCAAAACTCGTTTTCCAGCTTCTGAATCTCATGTGGGGGACATAATTCTTTTATCATGATTTCCTTCAGTTCCTCCCAAGAGAGGCCATAAGCTGCATCATTACCGCGCTTGTTGCGCTCAGCAGTCCACCAATCCAGTGCCCTAGAAAGGAACACTCCAGTAGCATTTACAGTGCGGAGTTGTTCTGGGCATCCACTTTGGCGGAGAGTGACTTCGATTGAGTCAAACCACTGGAACATAGCACTGGGTCCGTCTTCACCAGTGAATTCTTTAGGACCGCATGCCTTGAATTGTTTAAAGCTGAAAGAAGCTTTCGGCGCAGCTTTAGAGTCGACTGAAAAGTTGCTGCTGACGGCATTGATTTCGGTGACGATCTGTGGTATGACCTTAGCCATTTCCTTGGCCACGAGAGATGCAATACGCTTGTCAGCGTGTTTTCATCGGACATCACGATGAGTATGGGATCCGAAAGATGACATCTGCCATTCGGATGTGATTCGATTATGTTGGGTTGTAGATAATAGTTTAGCGTTTCATACTACATATTTATTATGATTACCCACACATGATACAGGATCGCACACTCATGTAAGCAAATAATCACGTAGACACATAATCACATAAGCACATAAGCACGTAAGCACATAATCACATAAGCATGTATTAGCACATAAGCACATATTTTGCATGTATTCACCTACATATTTTGCACGTATTCACCTATCTTTCAAAGTTGCGTAGCGCGTTCTAGAGTTGCGAGTGATAGCGAGTAGCGTAAGAGAGGAGTGTAGCGTATGGATCTCCTTAATTTGTTCGCGATTAGTTAACGTTTTAGATTAAGGAGTTGTGCGAGTGGTGCGCGTTTTGTATAGCAGGGAGGGTGGAAAGCATAAAATCTCCAAAATCAAAACATATATACACATAAAATAGACAATGCGTGATTTGTTTAAATATGTGTATCATTTGCATATATCAATTCTTGTTCGATTTCGAGCTCTAAATCGCTTTCTGGAAAGTTATACGCAAACTGATGCATAAACGTATTCAGTTTAACGTGACAAACACTCTTGGATGGTGACATAGGCTCAACATACCTTAAATAACCTTTACATTACTTAGAAATAAGTTTTGGATGGTTTGGTATGTCGAAATCAAGTTTGTTCGATCGCAGGGACTATTTGCGTCAAACTGCGAAACTATACCGATTTGTATAGTAACGAACATTTTGGAACTTGATCATAAGTTAAACATGCCCTAAATATACTTTACATAGCTTAGAAATAGGCTTTGAGGTGTTTTGGTGCGCAAAAATAAACTTAATGATCAACAGGGACTAAAAGCGTCAAAAAGTGCCCAAATGACCAGATTCATTGTATCTAGACCAATTTTGATGTTTTGATGGTTTTTAACCCCAAGTTTTGCATTCTATGGGCTAAAATTTGATGGTATTTCATGTCCCCTTGTATTGCAATACCATGTGCCCACATGGAGGGTCAAGATCAAGGCACGAAATGCGAGAAACGATCCTAACGGTTCTCCGAAATCTATAAATATCCAAGCTCTCATTCCATTTTCCTCACACCTTGATCTAATTTTATGCTCTAAGTTGAAGATTTATGCTTCATACCTGAGTATTTAGATAAAGTTCTTCCTAGCTTGGACCCTTTGTAAGTTTCTTTCATGCTTTTATGCGTTTTTAAGCACGAAAGTCAAACTGTGTTTGACTTTCTGCTTTCACCAGGTTATGGTCAACACAAAGTTCATTTGAACTTTGCAACGTGAGCGTAATCACGATGGTTATAGTCCCTTGTGACTATACCTACTGATTACCACGTTGATTAGGTGTAGTGACGAGTCATAGTTTCGGTCAAAATGCGTATTCATGCGTATTTTGCAACCAAACTATTCTTAGGTATCAAAACCTTTTGTTTTGATATCAAACTTGTTTTCTAACTTCGTTAAACATGTTTTAACATGTTTTCACTTTTAGTTTAGTGCTTATATAGGGACGTAAGATAAGCGGTCTAAACAACCGCTTAGACTTTCGAACCCGACCCGTTTGGTCGATCATTAGGATCCGACCAAGCATTTATTGTGACCATAGTTGTATAGGGAATAACCTTCGGAGGTTATACCTTATGGTCACTTCGTTTAGTTAGTTGTATGATAGGTAGTTTATATGCCTTAGGAAAATGACCAAAATGCCCTTTTTACGCATATATTCATTTTAAGCATATGTAACATAAATTTTGGCATCTAGACTGATTAGGCAACATTATTAAACATGTTAAGGCATATAATACTTGTCATAGGACTAGTTAGGCGGTCCGAACGCGTTTTACGCGAACGGCGCGTTAAAGTGGCGTAAGCTACCTTAACGAGTCGTAATGGGTCGTAAGCACTTAGGTTAGGTTTCGTTTTAGAATGTAGGCTTTGTTAAACCATATTGCATGAGTCCCTACGCTCATTTGGTTTACGAAACCTCATTTTATCCGATCCTCCGATTTAGGTCCGTTTATTAACGTAGTTACCTATATTAGGTGTCGTTTGATTTCCGTGATCCCTCTAGCTTTGCTTGGTTGTTAGTCAAGACTTCTAAGCATCCTCAAGTGAGTACATAGTCTCCTCTTTTACTATTTTTCAAACTGTTTTGGGGTGATACACATGTGCCTACTTGTTACTTTCGTGTTTTTTATGATTTTATATCATATGCTTGTTATGTTCATTAGTAAATATATAGTACATGATTTCAATATGTTTTGCTATGTATGTTCACTTAACATGCTAGCACATTGATTTTTGTATATTATATTTTGTTGCATATGTTCACTCAGCATATGGACACATTGTTTTACATTTGGAACCGTTGGAACTGTTTGATTTATGTGAACCGTTAGTAACTGTCTGATTTATATGAACCGTTTGTAACTGTTTGATTATGTGAACCGTTTGTAACTGTTTGATTATGTGAACTGTTTGGTATTGTTTGAACCGTTGGGTTAGGGAAGTGATTAGGTAACGGGGTGGGTGTAATGTGTTAAAAGCATGGTGGATACGCCGCTGGTACTTTCTATTTATAAGTGCTTTTAATACATTATATATTGTTGCGTTATCTAGATCACTTGGGCAAGTTTATCAAAACAAAGTTATATTACAAGGTTTTTCTAACAATATAAAGCATTCAAGTTTTATTTCAAAAACGATTTACAGTTTGGGTTTATATAAACAAATGTTTTGGAGTTAAGATTCATGGTATCGAGGTTTTATAAAACAAATCTGTTTTGACTTAGTTATTTCAATTTACCTTACAAACATTTTACAAAACTTGGTTTTCTAATTATCAATTTACAAAGGTGTTTAAGTTATATTTCAAAACATAAACGAGTTATGAATCTGACACTCTCATAAAAACCTATGTACTCGCTGGCATTTTTATGCTGACGTATTTTCACATGTGTTTCAGGTACCATAGTTGGTGATATTTGATGATGATATTGATGCATGCTCACATAGGAAAGGACGAGGCCTTAGTGACTTAATAACAATGAATGTCTATTTCTTCATGTTTTGTTTCTAATTTCAATGTAATGTAAAACATTTAATTCAATAAAACAGAACTCCAATCCATGTGTTATGAAACAATGATTCTGTTACAACACTCCCCGACGTTTCCGCCACGATTTGTTGTTTTTCGTGGTCGGGGTGTGACAAAAAAGTTGGTATCAGAGCTCATGGTTATAGGGAATTAGGTTATTAGTAATGCTTTGACCTAGTTTATAACCTTCATAGGACCCTAACGTGAGTTTACTTGCGTTTAGTCATAAAACAATACCATCGCCTATCTTTAGGTGACAACCACAATGAGAACATAAATTTCGAATCCTCTTTGAAAACTAGTCATCTGTTCTAGGATGATTTATTATAAGGTTTTGAACCTTCAAAGTTTTCAAAATCTCGTCAAAGTTTGGGTCTAAATAATGTGAACACGTGCAAACTGCAAGGGTGGGTGCCTGTACCCTGAGTCTTCTGTCTAAGGCTAGAGTGTTCGTACAAATCCGCAGTATCGGACCAGTCACTCTTACCTGGGAACTCTTGGGGTGATTGTCCACTTAAAGGAGAGCATGTCTTCGCGATACATTATGAGGACCTATTTACTTTGATTCAGCTTTTATGTGTCGTTTGTTTGCTTCGTGGTTCGAACAAATGACCATCACCTATGCCTTTTGGTCGGAAATTGTAACATCCTTACCCAATGCCATTTCATTTGTTTTCTCTCTTGTTTCCCCTTTTAGAATGCCTCCATGATGCTACAATCAGGTACCCAATGAAGAACTGGCAGCTATCATTACGCAGCAGATGGCTGCTGCAATCCCAAACATCATTGCTCAATGTAACCTAGCCCTCAACAACAATAATGCCCCATGCAACTTCAAGACATTCAACTCTGCCAAGCCATCAAATTTTTCTGGGTCTCAAGGAGCGACTGTACTTCTGCAATGGTTTGAGAGTCTAGAGAGCACCTGCAGACATGTTCAGTGTCCAAACGAGCGAAAGGTAGAGTTCGCATCTAGCGTCTTTGAGAAACGAGCTTTGACATGGTGGAATGGTGTGATGAGAGATAGGGGTGCCGACGTAGCACTGGCTCAAACATGGGAAGAGCTTCGAGCTCTAATGATGAGGGAATTTTGTCCTCGTCATGAGATTAGGGCATTGGAAAGGGAATTCGACGATCTTAAGCAAGATAGCGGTGAGCATCGAGCCTACACTGACCGTTATGAGAAGTTAAGTCAGTTATGCCCGAACATGGTCACGCCTTTGGATAAGGCAATCGAAAAGTACATTGATGGCCTCCCAGACTCAGTTCAAGTTATTGTTACTTGTAATAATCCCACTACAGTTAGACAGGCCATTGAGCTATCCGCTACCTTGACTGAATCTCAGATCAGGAAAGGTAAACTTTTCTGAAAAGGCGACAAGAAACCGATCGAAGAATCAAAACCAAAGGATGAACAGACTGGATCCCCCAAGAAGTCAAAGAAGCGAAAGGCTTCTCAGAACTTCGCCGTGGTCGCTCACAATGATCAAACTGTACCCAACCAACCAGCTCAACCCCATGCTAGGAAGCCATACAACGGAACTACACCCTTGTGCAACCAATGTAGCCTTCATCATCATGCTAGTGTGAAGTGCCGCAAATGCCAAATTTGTGGACTTATTGGTCATACAGCAAGAGTTTGCCCAACTGTAGCTGCACCAAATCAAGCTGGCAACAATCCTGCTCAAGCTCATTTTCGACCAGGATCTTGCTTCAACTGTGGCGAGATGGGCCATTTCCGAAGAAATTGCCCAAAGCTTGCTAATGCGAATCCAGCACAAGGATTAGCATCTGACCGACTGAAAGACAACACTGTTTAGAAATAATCAAGCTTTATGTATTATTTTCTTTTGTTATCAAGATCTATGAAATAGTTGTTGTTATTTATAAATAAATCTTTTATTTACATTGCAATGTATATATGTGGTTGCATGTATAAACAACATATCCCCTACAATACCGACAATCAAGGAATCGTATTCCTTGAAGAACAGACTACCCCCAAAATTCTTCCATTTTATGATCTCTTGCGTTTTCCACGAAATTCCTAAGTACCCGTTTCTTCCAAGGAAACGAAGTACTAGGCGCAAGTTACAACTCTGGACGAATACCCAATCCTTAATAGGGTACCTAAGGGTATTTCCGTCAGTCCTTAATTGTTGTGTACCTTAATTCGAATGTTATGATTCCTTGTAATCAAAAATCAAATTTTTGGAAGATCATCCTATCTTCATAGATAGATTCTTGAAAATGATTAAAGTGCCAAATGAAATCCACGGATTGGATTCCTGGTGTGCTTTAAATATCCGTGTCCAAAGATAACAAATTAAAAGTCAAGTTAAACAATTATGTGATTATGTGCTTATGTGTTCTCTTTTATGTTTTTACGTGATCCGAATTTTTCGTTATCCAAATCCTCCTAGAATCTTCTATATCTTCGTATAAGGGATTCATAGTAGGATATCCAAAGGTACTACCTCAAATCCTTAATGGGCTTCTACGTAATAGTTAAGACCCTTGGATTATAAGGTACTATTCCATAATTAGACCCCTTGAGTGGTCTAGTTAAACAGATTGATCCAAAAATCTGGTTAGGAATGTCATGTGATGATAAAGCTGAAATGACTCCTTGGTGGTCTTTTTAAAGAGATCATTTGTCGATCTAATTAAAAGGACCCTATGGTAGTCTAGTCACACTCATCACAGGTTTGATTTTTCTTCCCCTACACATTATGAAATGCACTGTGCGGACTGTGCAAGAAATTACGTAATTATGGATGCATACATAATTATGGAATTTAGTGCACAGAAACCACAGCAAGTTTTGTCATGTGTCTAGAGTTAACTCTATTCGTTTCCATTTCTGATGAAGCACCTATTGAAAATGACTCCGTCCGTTCATTTTCGTTTCTGAAGAATGTCCGTTGAGGGAAATGAATATCCTTTTGAGTTAATTCTATTCATTTCCATTTCTGAGGAAGCACCCGTTTAAAATGACTCTGTCCGTTCATTTTTGTTTCTGAAGAATGTCCGTTGAGGGAAATGATATCCTTTTGAGTTAATTCTATTCATTTCCATTTATGAGGAAGCACCCGTTTAGAATGACTCCGTCCGTTCATTTTCGTTTCTGAAGAATGTTCGTTGAGGAAATGAATATCCTTTTGATTATTCCTTCATTTCCATTTCTGAAGAAGCACCCGTTTAAAATGACTCTGTCCGTTCATTTTCGTTTCTGAAGAATGTCCGTTGAGGAAATGAATATCCTTTTGATTATTCCTTCATTTCCATTTCTGAGGAAGCACCCATTTAAAATGACTCCATCCGTTCATTTTCGTTTCTGAATAATGTCCATTGAGGAAATGACAGGATTATGCCTTGCATATTTTGTGGTTATTTAACACAAAGTCACAGACAGGCTCCTACGAATAAATTTCGGGACGAAATTTCCTAAAGTAGGGGAGACTGTGACACCTGTGCCTCTGCAGCCATCAAACAAATTCCTAACTAATGAAATATTGTGTTTCATACTTGGGATTTGTTTAAATATGTGTATCATTTGCACATATCAATTCTTGTTCGATTTCGAGCTCTAAATCGCTTTCTGGAAAGTTATACGCAAACTGATGCGTAAACGTAATCAGTTTAACGTGACAAACACTCCGGGATAGTGACATAGGCTCAACATACCTTAAATAACCTTTACATAACTTAGAAATAAGTTTTGGATGGTTTGGTGTGTCGAAATCAAGTTTGTTCGATCGCAGGGACTATTTGCGTCAAACTGCGAAACTATACCATTTGTATAGTAACGAACATTCCGGAACTTGATCATAAGTTAAAAATGCCCTAAATATACTTTACATAGCTTAGAAATAGGCTTTGAGGTGTTTTGGTGCGCAAAAATAAACTTATTGATCAACAGGGACTAAAAGCGTCAAAAAGTGCCCAAATGACCAGATTCATTGTATCTAGACCAATTTTGATGTTTTGATGGTTTTTAACCCAAGTTTTGCATTCTATGGGCTAAATTTGATGGTATTTCATGTCCCCTTGTATTGCAATACCATGTGCCCACATGGAGGGTCAAGATCAAGGCACGAAATGCGAGAAACGATCTTAACGGTTCTCCGAAATCTATAAATACCCAAGCTCTCATTCCATTTTCCTCACACCTTGATCTAATTTTATGCTCTAAGTTGAAGCTTTATGCTTCATACCTGAGTATTTAGATCAAGTTCTTCCTAGCTTGGACCCTTTTTAAGTTTCTTTCATGCTTTTATGCGTTTTTAAGCATGAAAGTCAAATTGTGTTTGACTTTCTGCTTTGACCAGGTTATGGTCAACACAAAGTTTGTTTAAGCTTTGTAACATGAGCATAATCACAATGGTTAGAGTCCCTTGTGACTATACCTACTGATTACCACGTTGATTAGGTGTAGTGACGAGTCATAGTTTCGGTCAAAATACGTATTCATGCGTATTTTTCAACCAAACTATTCTTAGGTATCAAAACCTTTTGTTTTGATATCAAACTTGTTTTCTAACTTCGTTAAACATGTTTTAACATGTTTAACTCGTCACTTTTAGTTTAGTGCTTATATAGGGACGTAAGATAAGCGGTCTAAACAATCGCTTAGACTTTCGAACCCGACCCGTTTGGTCGATCATTAGGATCCGACCAAGCATTTATTGTGACCATAGTTGTATAGGGAATAACCTTCCGAGGTTATACCGTATCGTCACTTCGTTTAGTTAGTTGTATGATGGTAGTTTATATGCCTTAGAAAAATGACCAAAATGCCCTTTTTACGCATAAATTCATTTTAAGCATATGTAACATAAATTTTGGCATCTAAACTGATTAGGAAACATTATTAAACATGTTAAGGCATATAATACTTGTCATTGGACTAGTTAGGCGGTCCGAACGCGTTTTACGCGAACGACGCATTAAAGTGGCGTAAGCTACCTTAACGAGTCATAATGGGTCGTAAGCACTTAGGTTAGGTTTCGTTTTAGAATGTAGGTTTTGTTAAACCATATTGCATGCATCCCTACACTCATTTGGTTTACGAAACCTCATTTTTTCCAATCCTCCGAGTTTGGTCCGTTTATTAACGTAGTTACCTATATTAGGTGTCGTTTGATTTCCGTGATCCCTGTAGCTTTGCTTGGTTGTTAGTCAAGAATTCTAACCATCCTCAAGTGAGTACATAGTCCCCTCTTTTACTATTTTTCAAACTGTTTTGGGGTGATACACATGTGCCTACTTGTTACTTTCGTGTTTTTCATGATTTTATATCATATGTTTGTTATGTTCATTAGTACATATATAGTACATGATTTCAATATGTTTTGCTATGTATGTTCACTTAACATGCTAGCACATTGATTTTTGTATATTATATTTTGTTGCATATGTTCACTCAGCATATGGACACATTGTTTTACATTTTGAACCGTTGGAACTGTTTGATTTATGTGAACCATTAGTAACTGTCTGGTTTATATGAACCGTTTGTAACTGTTTGATTATGTGAACCGTTTGTAACTGTTTGATTATGTGAACCGTTTGGTATTTTTTGAACCGGTGGGCTAGGGAAGTGATTAGGTAACGGGGCGGGTGTAATGTGTTAAAAGCATGGTGGATACGCCGCTGGTACTTCCTATATATAAGTGCTTTTAATACATTATATATCGTTGCGTTATCTAGATCACTTGGGCAAGTTTATCAAAACAAAGTTATATTACAAGGTTTTTCTAACAATATAAAACATTCGAGTTTTATTTCAAAAACGATTTACTATTTGGGTTTATATAAACAAATGTTTTGGAGTTAAGATTCATGGTATCGAGGTTTTATAAAACAAATTTGTTTTGACTTAGTTATTTCAATTTACATTACAAACATTTTACAAAACTTGGTTTTCTAATTATCAATTTAGAAAGGTGTTTAAGTTATATTTTCAAAACATAAATGAGCCATGAATCTGACACTCTCATAAAAACCTATGTACTCACCGGCATTTTTATGCTGACGTATTTTCACATGTGTTTAAGGTACCATAGTTGGTGATATTTGATGATGATATTGATGCATGCTCACATAGGAAAGGACGAGGCCTTAGTGAATTAATAACAATGAAAGTCTATTTATTTATGTTTTGTTTCTAATTTCAATGTAATGTAAAACATTTAATTCAATAAAACAGAACTCCAATCCATGTGTTATGAAACAATGATTCTGTTACAACACTCCCCGACGTTTCCACCATGATTTGTTGTTTTTCGTGGTCGGGGTGTGACAAAAGAACCATAAGATAGAGATGGAGATTTCCCGTTGAGATGTGGATATCACTCCTGACTCAACGAGAGTTCTCGTGTTATGCCACGTGGCACAAGGGGGTGTCCGGCAAGAAAAGGCTTGTCGCGCCCCGCGACACACCCCCTTCAATCTTGTCGTGGCCCGTGACCGAGTGAAAATATGATTTTATTTGTTTTGTAATTAAATTAAGGTTATACGGGTTCATTTTCGGACGTGCGGGTTATTTTTAGGGCGTTTTCGAGGGTTGTTATAACTTGAACTCTCGTTCAATATTTGAGGTGACATAGAACAGAAAACAAATCCGCTAGCTTATGGGCTTTAGTAAATCCGCCGGATTACGAACAAATCCGCTCAGTTCGTCACTAAATATGTCACACCCCAACCAATAGTAGAATCATCGGGGCCCGACACTAGGTGAACCAGATTGCTCAAGAGAATCCATAACAACTATATATTACCAATATTCTTAACATCCATTGTCCCATACCAACGAACAAATATTCGACACATAATTATTACAGACAGCGAGTTCTCAAAAGCAAAACAAGTCCGACAACCTAGATTTCTATTAATTGAGTTTCTAGACTGCCTATCTTGATTTCAGCATAACATTCCATCAACCTGTCACATATGTTAAAATAAAAGTCAATACATAAAATGTAAAGGTGAGTACACAAGTTTGCATAAGTATAGTATAGAAAGCGTTTACGCATAACCAGCATGTAACACGTAGAGAGGTGAATCAAGTAAGCTATCGACAATGATACAAGTAATACCAACATGACTGCGAGTTGTAGATTGCGCGACACATGTCCACCACTGTGAACACGTGAAGTAATAACCTTAACAACCCCTGAGTAAACAGGTGCTGAGTCCAAACTATAGTAATATCGTTGCTAAGGGTGGCAAGCAGTAATCACTGTGTAAACATAACATACAAGCATTCACCGAAACACGTATAACATGCGAGAGAGGGTAGTGTTTGTAAAGCGTATAAGTATTGTGTGCGTTGTGTTTTGATAGAGAACATATGTAACACCCAAAAGTGCGTGTTGGTGCATATGTCTGTCGACTTCGTCTTGTATGGAGTCTTGTAACTAGAATGATAGATCAAGTCACGTAGAACGAGAAAAACGAGAAATGTGTAGGTGATAGCCATTTCGCATGAAATGGAAGAGACCAATTCGTACGAAATGGACATTGTCCATTTCGCACGAAATGGGTCTTGCCTATTCTGTACGAAATGGAACTCCTATAAATAGTGGACTTGTCTTTTCATTTGTGTAACTTTCCGATTCCAGAGCCGAAGTGCTGCTAAAGTGTCTACTGCCTCTAAAAAGCTGTTATATCAATCAAAAAGACAATTAGAGTGTATATCAAGCTTATTCGAAGTCGATACGTTAGTTTCCGCCTATCGTATTGACAAGAACTCTTCTGAACAACTTGTTTTGGTCATGCAAACGATCCTACAAGTGGTATCAGAGCTCAGGAGGAAGAGTTCTTACCGAATTCAGCTTGATTTCATCAAAATTCTGAATTCTACACCTTCTTTTTCAAAATTAACAAGATTTCACGGTTAAAATGGCTTGATTTTCTCACATTATAAGCGAAACACTGTTTTAACTAATCCTTGAAAGAATTAGACCTAAAATCAACCTAAAACCTGTTTAATTTGACAAAAATCTGGCCGAAAGTATGACATCAGCGCCATTTCGCACGGATTGAGCATCCATTCCGTTTGAAATTGCCATTTCGCGTGAAACTACATTTCATTTCATACGAAATCATCTGTTGTACCATTTTGTACGAAATCATTCATTTCGTACGAAATCGACCATTTCGCACCAAAAGTTTCATTTCGTATCAAGTCATCCATTTCGCACCAGAGGGTCATTTCTTTTGAAAGTGGCATTTCGTTTGAAAGTGATCCATTTCATATCAAGGGTTCATTTTACGTGTGAAGGATTCATTTCGTTTGAAAGTGTGTTATTCCGTACGAAATCATTCATTTCGTACCAGATTGTTCATTTCGTTTGAAAAGAGCCATTTCGCATCAAGTTCATCTCGTGTGAATTGTGCCATTTCGCTTGAAAGCTGTTTTTGTGAAAATTTTTACCGCAACATGGAAGAAGAGTTTTACAACGCGTTTGCTACTGCCCCGAGTACTCCTGTTACTATTGCTCAGAGTGTGAACATGGAAAATGAAACAGGAATGTTACAAAAACCTCCAAAGTTGATGGGTATTGAAGAATACTATTGTTGGAAAGACTGTTTCAAAAATTGGGTTCAAGCTAATCATTTAAGGTCTTGGGAGTGTATTGAAAAGAAGTATGTTAAACCTCGTACAGATGTAGGAGTTATCAAAACTGTTTCTGAATTGTCGGACAAAGAGAGAGACATGTACAAGGGAGAAAAAATGATGATCAGTCTACTTCAGCAAGCTGTGAAAGAAGACATCTTGATATTACTTCAACATGATGGTACTTCACGATCAATTTGGGAAGCACTTCGAATTAAGTTTGAGGGAAGTACAGACATGATCAGGAGTAAGAAATCATTGTTAAAGAAAGAATTTGATTTGTTTACCAGTTTGCCGGGTGAAACGACAAAGAAACTGATAGAAAGATATTGTCATTTAGTGCGTTCAATGTCACTGTTAGATATAAATAAAGATCGAGAAGAATGGGTTGACAAATTAGCTGATGCTTTACCTCAGAAAGAATGGGGTACATATCTGATGATCTTAAAGAACACGGGTGAATATGATAAATTGACAATTTCTCAGTTCATTGAAAAGCTTGAAGGACAAGATCTTGAACAATAGAAGATTGCTAGAATGAACAATCCAAGTGGTCAACAAGACATCAAGATGTATTACAAAGGGAATGTTTAGAATGTTGAAGCAAGTCCAAAGGTCCAAACTGCTTTCAGTGCAGAAAACTCATCAGGATCAGTTAATCAAAGTCCAAACAGCAACAGTGGATTTTCTTCATATTCGAGTGTTAATCCAAATGTTTCAACCTCAAGTCATCAGTTTCAAAGTTCAAACAGCAGTAATGGTCATGTATTACACTGCAACATCTCGTTGCATCTTCAGAACGGTCAAAATTTCTCTGAAGAAGTTGCTAAAGGTCATATGGCATTAGTAGCTACTGTGTTAGAATCATATGAGGGTTTGGTTGCAGGAAGGATCGAAAATCCTATGTTGACAAAAGAGGATTACGATCAGATCGATGCTGAGGAAATAGAGCTTATGGATATTAAGTGGTGTTTAGCGAGTGTGTTGAGAAGAGCTGAGAAATTTAAGCTGATTACAGGAAGAGATGACTTCCGTGATGCTAATGTTTCTACTTTAGGTTTTGATAAATCTAAAGTTACTTGTTATCGATGCAGGGAAAAAGAACATTTCAAGAGGGAGTGTACCAATCGAGAATCAGGTGGAGTTCAGAATCCATTCGGGAATAATGATTATTATTGGAAAGATATATATCAACAAGTTGCTCAACAACCATCATCATCCAATGCTATTGAAGATGGAAAGAAGAAAGCTTATCGGGTTAATCAAGATGATGAAAAAATGGCAGAAGGTTTTAGCTGGGATAAATACATTCCGGCTGATTCCAAGCTTGGAGCTTTCATTGCACAAATAGTTCAAGAACCAGATTTGATGAAGGAATGGATGAGTGTGTTTGCTAATAATGAGAAAAGTCAAGATGAAGAGTCTGTCTCTTCAGAAGAAAGCTCAGAAAAGGCAACAGTCTTTGATCAATCATCAACTGATAGCAGTGATGATGAAGAAGAAATACAAATAAACATTGGAAAAACTCAATTATCTCCTGAAAGTTTTAAATTTTATTTTGCAGATAGATTGGAGAAGCTAAAGGAGAAGCGAGCAGCAAAGAATCTGAAAAAGGTAAAATGTAAGATTGTTGCTCAGGAAGTAAAGTCTGAACAGAGTGAAGAAGTTAAAGTTGTTGAGAAGGTGATTGAATCTGAGAAGGTGGTTGAAGCGGAGAAGGTGGTTGAAGTTGAGAAAGTGGTTGAAGTTGTGAAGATAGTCGAAGTTGAAAAGATTGTTGAAGTCACAAAACCGTGTTTAAAATGTTTGGAACCATGCAAACATTGTGAAGAAAAAGATGAGAAGAATAGTGAGCTTGACAAAATGAAAGAAAAGTTACTGTTCGATGTCAAGTATGTGAAAGAATCGTATGATGTGTTGAATAGAACGGTGAATAGTCTGCAAAAGACAAATTCAGAAAGAGAAGATGCCTTAACCATGATGAATGCAGTGATGATGTCAAAACAGAAGGCTATCAATCACTATATTGAAGAATGTGCATAATTGAAGCAGGAGTTGGAAACAGAAAAAATAGAAAATGAAAGAATCAGACGATTACTTCAAAGTTATTCAAGTTCTGGTTATTTGATTGATAGAATTTATCCAACTGTTGCAGGTTTTGAAGCCTTTCAGGACAAGAAGTCGGAAGAGAAGGATACTAGTAAGAAACAAAGTGCAAATTATAACAAGTGTCTGCCTCCGATCTGGGAAGGTTATTCTCCCAGAAAACCAAATGAGGAACAAGTCAAACAGGCTGTCAATATAAAGTTGAAGTCTGAAACAACTGATGATTTACCAGACAGCATTGACGTCATATTCACATCGTCTGACACTGATTATGAGTCTGAGTTAATAAAGAAAGTGGTCGATCAGGTGTTGGATAAGGATGAGGAGTCAGAGTCAAAGTCCGAGTCTGAAAGTTCGAGTTCGTCGGTCAACAATCCAAAATCATCGGTCAAAAGGGTTTACAATAAAGAATTCATGTTATCAAAATCTAATTTGAATGACGAACCAATCAAAGTGGCATATACTTTGAATGATTCAGACAAATTATATTCTGATGAGGAATTTCCAATAAGAGGTGTTAAAACTGAAATGATCAAAAAGGTTTTCAAATTAACAGAAATTAATATTTCTGAAATAAAAGATGTAAATCTTTCTGAAAAACCAAGACCTTACACCTCAAGAGTTCAACAAAGGTTAAACAAGAAAAAAGGTTACAGTTCTGGTTCAGGTTATCGAAAGAAACCAAACCATAACGGTAATTTCAAAAAGAAGGGATTAGGTTTTACTTCACCCAAAAATCATAAAAATGAGAAAATTTCTAAAACAAAAACAGTATTTGTTTCAGGATCCAGTACTGAAGAAGAGATGAAGAGCTCATTCTGGAAGCAATCGAACAAAGCGTTCTTTGCAGAAAAACAGAAACATGAGAAGAATGGAGTTCATCAGATAAGGAGACAAGAACCTGTTATCGATGTCAAGAAGTTGGTCACATTTCCTGGAATTATCCTAAGGCAACCAACACAAAACAGGAAGTTGTTTCTAAACTAAAAGAAAAAGTTGTTGACAAAACTGAACCACCAACTGAAAAATTCAAAGTGTTTAAAAACTCAACATATGAAGTTGGTGAATATTCAAAAAGATTTTACAAAAGAAGAGTAAATCTTAACAACCAAATGTGGGTTGTTAAGAAATCCGATGTGAAATCTGGCGATGAATCTGACTCGTCAAAGTTGGAGGAGCCACAAGTTGAAGCAAAAAGTGAAAATTCAGTTCCGCCAATGGACGATGTCAACTTTCCACCATTGAGAACTGAAAATTTAAAATCAAAAGTTGGTAAAGTAGAAATTTCGAATCAATTCTATTCTGAAAAGAAAGAATTTGATGTCGAAAAGGCTTTTAACGACAAAGTGAAAATTTTTTTGGAAAAATGGTCGAGGGTAAGTCCAAAGGGGTAAAAGATTTTTATGAAGAAAAAAGAAATGTTCAAACCCAAATTGAAGTTGAGAAGGTTACACCTAAAGCTAGTTAGGCTTGGGTGTCTGTTTTTCACATGTAAAAAATCCTGACTTGCCGGAGCTTCCAGGTTGGTAATTGTAGAGTAGGAATCGGCATCTTTCTTGAGAAATTCACGAAAGTGAAATTTCAACCTACAAGTGGTTGTATTCTTAATATTGTCACATTTCAATTTACAAAGTGGTATTGATTGATGAGAACATACAAGTGTATGTACCTACAAGTGGTTGAAAAAGAGGTTTTCTCCTACAAGTGGTTAATCACGTTCATTAAGTTGAACTTGATTTAACTTTCATATAAATGATTGAGAAACAATGTGATGAAACCCCTGACCTACAAGTGGTTTGATAAAATCAACAAAACTTATTTTCCGAAAAAACCATTTTGATTAAAACAAACTTAAGTGTTTTGAAATCATAATGGGAAAATAGTTTGTTGTTAGGGGGAGTTCTGATTGTTTATGCCAAGTGGATGGCTAATTGATACAATTCACAACAGTTGTCACTTTATTTGTATAGTTTGTTTTCAAATTTTCCCTGAAAATCCAAAATTGAAACATATTTTTTATTTTAGGGGGAGTAATTTTTTTTAGAAATTTCGAAAATTTGAAAATTCCAAAAACATGATAAAATCTCAAAATCCAAAAACATTGAGAAATTCAAAAAATGAGTTTTGTTGTGAAAAAGAGGAAATGATAGTACATCAGTGGACTATCACAGCACGCTAAAGAATTGGAAAGATAAAATGTGATAAACGGTCTCACTGATGATATGCCAGTAGGTTTTTACACGCTTAGTAGATTGTTGTCGAGATATAAACCTAAAATTCAAACTTGCTTATTTCGTGGGGAACATCTCTCGGATATATAGGTAACCCCTGAAATCTTGTTTAAAGGGCTTTCTATTTCTGACATACTAGGTCTTTGTGCGTGGTGATATCTGGGGTATTATACCTGGACTTCTGATTTTGCGGGAGCAATAGCCTAGTCCTCGTATAATACTTTGCATTGCTTTAATCTTAAAGCTCGCCCTCAGCATAAAAAATGATGAAACATTGAAAAATGCTAATCATGTGCTGTTGAAGAAAAGATTCTCTAAAGGGAACACACCGAAAGTCGAACCATCATCTCTCTGATTTTGCGGAAGCAATAGCCTGAGCTCTCATGGTCTCGCATTTAACCCTTTACAGATATCACTAGTGTACATTCACCTGTAAGACTGAATATAGGAGTCTGGATACGGGAGTATATTCTGAGGTGGGACACGCGAATAAGTTAAGTCCTTAAAACACTAATCTCGTATCTCGAAACAGTTGAACTTTGTGTGAAAATTTAAGTGGATCAGTATACTGACAATCTACGTGAATCGTTTAGAACTTAAAATGTTTAAAGCTTAACGGTGTTGGTGATTTGTCTCAAAAACTGATATGATCCTCTTACACAAACTCACAAAAATATGTTTGTATATAGTTTATTTCCAAAAATCCAAAAAGATTTTCAGTGTATTTTAGCATAAATTTTTGAAAATACAAAAAGATTTTCGACAACTGATGTTGGAGAGCTGATTTTCAAAATTCCAAGTGCAAAACATGATGGACAACAGGTGAAGGGGAGTCTGTTTGAAATGAGAAAAGATTTTGAAATGATTAAATAGTTTCAAAATTAATAAAAATGTCAAATTTGAATGATTCAGATACAAGTGGTTAATCAGGAATTCTAAATTTGTTAAATCTTGTCTATTGCGAATCTTATTGTTAGGTAGAGATTTGTGCAGGTCCCCGTGTTTAAACCTGAGCTGAATGAGAGCCAGGTCACGATCCTAGAACAAGAGCTAAGACAGATTACGATCCCGGAACAACTTAAGGGGGAGTCTGCTAGCAAAGGGGAGTCTGAAGATGCAAGAGCCAGCTTCTGATCCTGAAAATTTATTGAAGATTATTAGATCAACATTCAAGGGGGAGCTTGAATGGTTGAAAGCCAGGTTGAGACCCTGGAGAAAAAGAGAAAAAATGAAGGATGTTTTACACTGTCAGGTACTTTGGAAGAGCACGAAGACTGATCAAGACTGAAGATGTGACATACCGAAGACTCGACACTGAAGGCTTCGTCAACATCCAAGGGGGAGTCTGTTGGTGCATATGTCTGTCGACTTCGTCTTGTATCGAGTCTTGTAACTAGAATGATAGATCAAGTCACGTAGAACGAGAAAAACGAGAAATGTGTAGGTGATAGCCATTTCGCACGAAATGGAAGAGACCAATTCGTACGAAATGGACATTGTCCATTTCGCACAAAATGGGTCTTGCCTATTCCGTACGAAATGGAACTCCTATAAATAGTGGACTTGTCTTTTCAATTGTGTAACTTTCCGATTCCAGAGCCGAAGTGGTGCTGAAGTGTCTACTGCCTGTAAAAAGCTGTTATATCAATCAAAAAGACAATTAGAGTGTATGTCAAGCTTATTCTAAGTCGATACGTTAGTTTCCGTCTCTCTTATTGACAAGAACTCTTCTGAACGACTCGTTTTGGTCGTGCAAACGATCGTACAGTGCGTTAAGCGAAAAAGGGTTCGAGTATACTCACAGTGAGTGCATAAACAATAAACACCGTCGATTGGATTGAAGTGAGCACGTTGAGTTAGCCTGAGCATGGGAACAGAAGGGTAAGTCCTCGAATGTCGGACGAGACAAGTGTTCGCAGGTGATCCGAACAGGTGGGTCCCATCCGAACGGATGGCCATTCGAACAGTGTGTGTGGGTGTTTGTAAATTTTTAGGATTTAAACATTTAAACATTGGAAATTACCAATGTCAGGTCATCCGGACGGATAGTCATCCAGGCGGATGGCCATTCGGTCGGATGATCTGCAGCTGAAGTTTTGTAGAATTTCTAAGTAAAAGTTTTGAGTTAACGGAGACGGTGTGACGATGTGTCAAACAACGGAAATGTACCAGGTCCAGTGCATTCGGCCGGATGGTCTCAGCCCATTCAGACAGATACGCTGTTCTTAATGAAGATTCATGTGTGATCCGTAATCGGTCCATCTCTACAGTGGAAATTCATTTTCAAGCCGGCTCTCGACTAAAGAACAAGTCGAAAGTCTGGTTGAGTCCAGATTCCATCAATTTTGAGTAGAAAAGTGAAGAAAAGTATAAAACAGATGGAAAAGTGTTGAAATCTTTAATAACTTAGTTGAAAAGTATGAAAATCTTTTAGATCTGGAGCCAATCTTGATTAAATGATGCTCCACAACAGTTTGTATAAACAAATGAGTGGAAACCACCTTCAAGAAGCCCAAATCAGATGATTTTCGAGAAAAGTTTAAGTGTTTGTGTGATTTTGATGAAGAGGATGATGTGGAAGTGATTAGAGGTGAAGATTAGAGAAGATTAGAGGAGTAATACTTACAAGATGGCCTTGAATCGTGATTGAGAGCGACTGAGAGCGTGTGAGCGGATGGAAGTGTCAACATCAGAGAATGAGGGTCTACGACGGAATTTATAGAGGTAGGGTGAAGGGTTAAGGCGGTGCGCGCATGGTGTGTCCGGATGGCTCCATCCGGACGGATGGTCATCCGGTCGGATGTCCATTCGGATGGAAAGCCATTTGGACGACTGAGTTTACGCGAGTTAGTTTTACAACTTTGGTTCATTCGGTGCATTTCATTGCGTTAGTTAGTATGTATACCTTAACTATTTTAACGAGATATCTAGTATAGCGTTGCGTTGCATTTTAGTGTGATAAATCGAGTTATGCGAGTAGCGTTGAGTTTGCGTTGCAATAGCATTTGCAAGTAACAATCCTCAAAATCAGCACACACACAAGTAATCAAGTAAACACATAATTAATACAACTAAATAATAACCAATTCCGCGTTTCGAGTTTGCATTGAGTTGCGTTGCGTTGCGTTCAAATAAGCGTGCAAATGCGAATAATGCGTTAAATAAGCGATATAGTATGCGTTTAAAATCTCGTTTTAAATATAGTCCAACCCTTTAGCGGTAATTGAATCTCGGAGTACAATGTTTACAAAGAAACAACAGTAAAAAGGAACAATCCGAAGATTGGGTTGTTACAAAATACGCAGTGAACATTATCTTACCGGCGTGTTTATCAAATACGCCAAGCAACTTGAACTCTCATTCAAGATTTAATGTCGCCCAAATCCTCAACAAATCGCCCGTAGTAAACTCAAGAATTGTGCTGCGGAATTATTGAAAATTTGGGTTTTGGGTTTTTTTTTGGTGTGCGACTGAATAAATAGGGTTTACATCAAAGATTGTCGGTTGAATTTTTAGGGTTTTGTGAGGCTGAACTTGGATTGGTTTTGTCACACCCTGACTTTTGCGGAAGCGTGATTATATGTGACTTGCTTAATATCATTGTATTCAATCTATAATAAACAACTATATGATAACACCAAGATGTTCATCCTTGAATAAGTTTTAAAACATTACAAACAACATTGTCTTAAAATCCAAACACACACTTCAAACTTTGAATACAACACAAACAGAATTTTAAGTTCCAACTAGGATGACTTAGGATGACCTCGTTTATTAAAGACATGACTTGAAAACTTCTGCGCCCGCCAAATCCATACTTAGTTTCCTGAAATACATGTAGTTTGAAAACATCAACAAAAGTTGAGCGAGTTCATGTGTTTTGTAGGTGTGCACGAATAAACCTTTGTAATCATTGTAAGTATGTACGTTTTGTAAACTCGGTATGAAAGCAAACAAGGAAACTGATCAATTAATGGTTTGCAAGGCCATTAACATGTGTGCAACGGCGTAGGAAGGCTCAATACTAGCAGATTTTGTACCGGGCTTCCGGCTGGAAGACATAGTCACCTCATGGGCCAAATCTCGGTCCTCATGGGTGTGGGATCACTACACCTAAATAGATCTATCACTCATGTCCCTCGGTCCTTATACGAGGATTAATGGTCTTCAGTGTGCGCCTACCCATTCACATGATCTAACAGTTCATTCCTTAGCTAACCATACCATTTGTAAACATTTGTAAACATTTTGTAACATGTACTTCACCCCGAAGTTATAAAACTGAAAACAGTTAAAAGAAAAGGGGGACATGAACTCACAGTCTTGCGTTCTTCATATCCAATGTAACTCAAAGTTGATACTCGTTCACACTACTACCTACAAACGTACTATGGTTTATTAGACGGGTGGGTCGTGCCTTGACCTTAGTCTTAATTAGTGTATTTGAGTTACGTTCCTTGTGTCGTAAATTATATTTATGTATTTTTGTAATATTAGTTAAAATAATATATTTTAACTTGACACCTTTATGTATTTGTATATGTATAACTTCCCAAGGATGGGTGTATTCTTACCCGTATTCTTATCCTTATGTATTTTTGCCAAGTATCGGTGGCGTATTCCGGTGTATTTATACATACGAGAATATGTATTTTTATAGTGTTTATTAAGTGTCCTTACACTTAATTTTTGTATTAATTTTTCTGGAATAATATTTTTAATAAAAATTCACCAATATATATTCTCAAAATATATAGTTTAAGAAAGTTTACATAGAAAAATTATTTATAATTTTCCCTTGGCAAAAATAATTGTATTTTCATTTAAATCTCAAAATAATATATTTTCAAGTTTAACTTAGAAAATATATATATAAATCTTTTTTTTTTCACCCAAAAACAATGTATTCCAAGTTTATTTAAGAAAATATATATTTTCTCCCAAAAATAATCTATCTTCTAATAATTTCAAGAAAACATATATATTTTATTTACCAAAAAATAATATATTTTCTTCTTGTCAAAAATATGATATATCTTTGTAATAATTGTAAAAATCATATTTTTATTCTCTTGGTGACCAAAATACCAATTACCAAAATCTATATCTATAATAAATGAAACCATTGGGGGACACTTGTCACCCTATGGTTAATGCCAAATAAGCTGACACATCAGCACACATGTGGCATAGCTAAAATTCAAGGATTGGACAAGCTTCTTTTGTACGTTTCTTTGATATTCTCTCTCTCATTCAATCATTCACACAACCGTTTACCCCAAAAAACCCAAAACGGCGATTTTGAATATCGCCTCTTCAATCATTCTTCTTCCACGACGATTGTTCTTCTCACTGTTTCAATCGATCATCTTCTACAGCCTTTATCAATCTCTATACCTTCATCAGTGATAATCGACGACTTCCTCTTTCGAGATCTCTTATTCCCTTTTCGCAGAAACCCTAAAATGAGCTCTGAGATCGACGAAATGTTGCAAGTCGCTGGGAGGAGATGCTCTTTATGGTGGTCGTCTACTCTGGCTTCATCCGCCATCATCTCTCGCAATTCAATCACCGGATGCGGCGTCGTTTCAACGTCCGATGATTCCAGATCCGTTTCCGATTCAAATCCATCTTACCTCAATTCCATGTTTTTTCAACATATTAGAGGTCACTTTCTTTAACTCTTTTAATTATGTAGTAATTAGATATTGATTCATTTGAATTCATTTGCTGTTTACGGATTTGTGTAGATGCGTGTAGCGAATTTGGATTTTGTTGACAGTTAATTGATATTTACACGGTTCTAGAACGTGTTATTTGTTCTCCTGGTAATTAGTTTTAGATCATTTAGCTGTAGATGTTGATGATTTAGATTCCTTTGCGTTTGGAATTCTATACCGATCGATTATTTTAGACACAGGCTTGCTTGAATACATATGCTTCAGATCATTATCTGATGACTGATATTTGTTTGTTTCTCTATTTTTAAAGTTTTGAGTGCCCTATGAAGATGTAAAAAGGTTGAAAGAAGTTGATACATGTCAAACATTTCTTTTGTTTTGCTATTTATATTCCTTTATCACTTTTGTGTTTATATCCAAGGTCACTAAGCCTTCTTATTTCTTTTATTTAATAAACATTTATATTATTATTACCAGATTTTATATGTTAACACAGTAATAGTTTGTAAAATAAAAGATAGTGGATACAAAAAATTGTTTGCGGTTGCTCTATCAGACCCGACCCATTTTGAACTTTGGCTTAAAGCAGTAACGAATAAATAGGGGCGTCTAGATGATGGTGGGGCTGCAACAGTGAGAGCTATAATACATTGGCAGTACCGAACCATTTCCAGAAGACACAACTCGATACTACACAATCTCAATGCACTTCTTGCCCTAAAACAGAGGATTACATATCATTTTATGGCCTCAGGATGTATGGCAGACTTGGTGATGATGGTCCCATTGTTACAAGTTGGGTAATGAAATATTTGTGTTGTTGGGTAATTAATTTATGAAGTGAGAATGAAATGATAATATCTTCTGTTTTATTATTTTTCATGCAGGTGTATGTGCATAGTAAAGTATCACGTCAATTGGATCATCCAACATAAATGACAGGAGTTTGCTTGGGCATAGGGATTATGAGGTGCAATTTTAGATTTACATTTTACGGTCAGAGTGGTTTTTTTAACAATTCAAAATAAACAATGTTATATTAAAGAAAAACCTGTTTTTGCTAAGACAAATTTTTGCATCAGATTGGGGTTCTTATCGAAGATAGAGAATTTACCGAATCAACGATGAATGGAGAATGTTGGAGTGCCGGGAAATTCGCTAATAGTCTCCGGCTTTCTCTATGGCCTGAACATCTTGGTCTTCAAGGTGAAGAGGTTAGTGCCATTTCCGTTGAGACCATTAAAGATGGGAAGCCTCTTCGTGGAGTTTTGTTCTCAAACAACCCATACTCCAAAAAGTCAGCTGCTAATGATTTAAGAAGGTAAATTTATTAATATATACTAAAATTGATATACTAATAACTTAATTCACTTTATGCTTATTCAATTTGTTGTATTTGGGCTTAATAAACAATAGAAAGAGTTGCAGTTGACAATGGGAAAAGGTTTTTGAGCATCTTATGACAGATACCATAAGAACTCCTGAACACTAGACTTCCAGGTGCCACCTCAGCTACCGCAAATATGAAAATTTAAGCAGCTTCTAACGTGTCCATCACATGAGGTGAACATATGATGCCATTACATTTGGATAAAAAGTACCCTCGGTCAATCAAGCTGACCTGAATCAATCTGAATAGTCTCAACCCACACATAATTACTCTTTTGACCTGTTTCCTAACCTGGCTTTCGGCCCATCTTTCCTAAATTGTTATCTTTATGTTTATTGTTTTTCGCCCAGAACTGGCAGCACCGTGGCGGTGGAGTGAGGAAACAGTCAAACAAAAGAGACACAAGAAGGATAACTAAAGATGAAAATTGACATGGTACCTTTTTTTTAATATTTAATAAATATTTGTGAAGAAGCAATATAAGAAATATGAACTGATTTCGACATCAATTCTGGATCCTTTTACGTTATGTATTGATATTTGTTCTTTTTTGTCAACTGCTTTTAATCCCTGCCGATTGCTAGGTAGTCTCAGTTTCTCCCTAGGGATGGGCTCAGTACCGATACCGAAAATTGCTAAATAGGGTACCGGTACTGCAAATGCTTAGTACGGTACCGGTATTGGTATTTGAAGGTAAAATCCGGTAAAAGTGGGTACCAAATTGGTACCGAAAATAATTCGGTACCGGTACCAACTGGTTGTCCCCATTTTTTCCCTTGCATTAAAAGTATTTATCTGTAAAATGTAGGTAAAAGTCCATGGGGTTTATTCTTTCCTGGATTAAACCAACAATTGAAATCAGTGTTTTTTCACAGTACCAGTATGCTCCTTATAAGCTGTTATTTAAATTCAAAATGGCTACTATTCGAACTATTGATGCAGCATACCATTCTTTGTGGATATTGAACCTCCACCATTGATTCGTGATTTTTTTTTTGCATTAACGGACATAATTTTTTATGGAAAGAAGTTCCTTTGATGTCGTTATGGCTGCATGCATACCTGTGAATACAACATTTTTTGTGTATTTTGGTGTACAATACCTTTGATCCTTTTTTTTTGCAAGTATGGGTTTTTAGTAGTGCGATCGGGCTCAATTTATTTTGTGTTCCTTTTTAGCTCATGTATTGGTTTAAAGAGGGGTGATCTTATTCATTAGATGTGATTTGACAATTGATAATATTGCCAAAACTGGTATTATTTAAAAGATTATGGTGATATCTAGCAATGAAACTTTTGTTCGAGTAGAATGGTTCGAGTCAACGTAGTTTTATGTACAACTTTGGGAAACGCATGGTTGCCAAAAGTGGTATTATTTAAAAGATCATGGTGATATCTAGCAATGGAACTTGACGCCCTTGCGATTTTTAAATGGCAATAACTTTTTCGTATGTTAATTTTTTTTTAATTACACCATAAAAACGGGCATTTCATTCTCTTTAGTTGAGTTTGGTATTCTATAGTTTTTATTTTTTAATTTTTTTAAATTAGCATGTTATGTGTGATTACCAGTGCTTAGGTGCAAGTGAGCTGAGCGGCTCGCAAGCTGCTCAAGATCGGTTCGAGAAAAAGCTCTAAACGAGGCAAGCCTTATAGAGCCCGAGCCGAGCTTGAGTCTTAAATTGATATACTCGGATCCCGTGTCAAATCCATTCAATCTTTTGTACAATTTTTTTTCGTAATGTTTGTTAAACATGAATGTTTATCCACTTATAAGAAATCATATAAAAAAATTCTTTTGTAAATATAAATTTTTTTAAAACAACCCATAACCCGTGAACCTCCTTTTTTTTCCAGGTTGAGCATGCTCAATATTTGACCCTTGGAAGTCTAGCCATGTTTGGTCAAGAAGGAATTGTAATGGATTTGTTCGAAATATTCTTAGAAATTAGATTTGGTTTGCTTATGATTTGACTTTTTTTTTCTCAAAGATGTAATTAATTTGGAAATGTAGTTGTCTTACAACAATTAGAAATCGGTTTTTACTCATGAGTGAAAGTATAATTCCAAAATTATATGTAAGTTTTATTTTAGTCGTTAAATAATTCTTAAATTATCAATACTGACTATTTATATATGTCGGGCTTTGGATGACAAGATGCTACCATATTGTGATAATATCATGCCACTTCTTCCTAAGGATCTTTCTAGTGGTGACCTGTATCCGTTTGTTAAGCTACCAATTTTTTTCATTCTTTCCTGGGGTGTTCTTATAGAACGGTGATAAATCGGAGCCCGGTTGATGTAAAATCCAAAATTGTATGTCAGGATATGTATTTTCAATCATTAAACTTCGTTACACTTTTATTAATTTTATTGTTTTGTTGTTCTGGCCGTGTCTTTTTAGATAGTATTAAATTTGAATAAAAATAATAAGTTTTTGGTCGACGGTAACTGTTAGAAGAAATTTCCTAAGAAGTTCTGTAGACAAAGATGAGAAGGTAACAAGTAAAACAACAAATGTAGTCTACAAGGAAGTTTTTTCCGGCATTTGAATAGTTTTCTGTTTTTTCTTCCAATGTATGTATTTGTACAGAATATTTCATTTCAATGTAAATAATATGGTTTTGGTTGAAGCTCGCGTATTACGCGGGCATTAACCTAGTATACTCATGTATTAAATTCCGAAATATTTTTGTAAGTTATATTCCTTGTTCGGTTTGTCCAATATGTGACACCTGTGCCTCCACGGCCATCAAAAAAAATACCACACCAATGAAATATTGTATTTCATACTTGGGATTTGTTCAAATATGTGTATTATTTGCACATATCAATTCTTATTCGATCTCGGGCTCTAAATCGCTTTCTGGAAGGTTCTACGCGCACTGATGCGTAAATATAACCAGTTTAATGCAACGAACACTCCGGAATAGTGAAATAGGCTTCACATACCCTAAATAACCTTTACATAACTTAGATATAAGTTTTGAAGGCTTTGGTATGACAAAATCAAGTTTAATCGCTTACAGGGACTAAATTCGACAAACTGCGAAAGTATGCCGATTTGAACTGTAACAGGCATTCCGGAACATGACCAGGAGTTAAACATACCATAAATCTCCTTTACATAGCTTAGAAATAGGCTTTGAGGGGTTCGGTGTGCTAAAATAAACTTTTGGGTCATTCAGGAACTAAAAGCGTCAAGAAGTGCATAAGTTTGCATTTTCGCGCATAACTTACGTTCTGAATACTTCCGGACATCCAAAAATTTATGTAAGCATTAAAATATTTTATTTTAGTGTTTGGCATAAGAAAAATCCATTCTTCGCGCAATTTGGATCGTTTTTCGCGCTTATGAGCATTCCGTCGTAATTAAGCGAACATCGCGATCGTACGACCAAACGAACAAACACCCGGAATATTTTTGAGCATGTTTCATGTCCACAATGTTTAGGCATCATTTTAGGGCCTTAAATTTGGCTTGACGGGCCTTAGAAGTGTCGGAAATGAGCTTAAACACCAACAGGGACTGAAACTGTCAATATGGCAAAGTTGTTTTCTGATCAGAAGAGCCAGGCGGCCCGCGTAAGCCTTGTGTGATCCTTACGTGGCCCGTGTCAGCTTCCCAGATTAGATAAACTTGTTTAAACAGCTGTTAACAGCTGTTATGCACCCAAAACTCAATTCCACTTGCCCTTTCCTGATCATGAGGGGCCATTTTGAGTTACCATAGGGTTGCAACAAGTGTAACGTTGAGATTGAAGCACGGTATTCGATAAACGATCTTAACGGTTCCAACATTCCCATAAATACCCAACCCCATTCATTGCAAAACCCACACCTTTGAAATCTGAACTTACTCTCTAAGTTGTTGTGTTTAACACTTCATACCTGAGAGTGTTCGGATTCAAACCTTCCATTCTTGGACCCATTGTAAGTGCTCCATCGTTCTTTTATTCTTTTAGCATTAAAGTCAAACTTTGTTTGACTTTCTGCATTGACCAAGTTAATGGTTAATGCGAAGTTCGTTTGAACTTCATAACGTGAGCGTAATCACGATGGTTATAGTCCCTAGTGACTGTACCTACTGATTACCACGTTATCTAGGCTCAGTGACGAGTCGTAGTTTCGGCCAAAATGCGCATTCTTGCGTATTTTGTAACCAAACTGCTCTTAGGTATCAAAACCGTTTGTTTTGATACCAAACCTGTTTTCTAAACTTAGTTAAGCATGTTTTAACATGCTTAGCTCGTCACTTTTAGTTTAGTGCTTATATAGGGTCGTAAGGTAAGCGATCTAAACAATCGCTTATACTTTCGAACCCGACCCGTTTGGTCGATCATTAGGATCCGACCAAACACATTAGGTGACCATAGTATGTAGGGAATAACCTTCCGAGGTTATACCTTATGGTCACGATGTTTAGTTAGTTGTATGATAGGTAGTATATATGCCTTAGGTAAATTACCAAAATACCCTTTTTACGCCAAAATTCATTTTAAGCATATGTAACATAACTTTTGGTATCTAAACTGATTTGGCAACAATATTAGACATATTAAGGCATATATTACTTGTCATAGGACTAGTTAAGCGGTCCGAACGCGTTTCACGCGAACGACGCGTTAAAGTAGCATAAGCTACCTAAACGGGTCATAATGGGTCGTAAGCACTTAGGTTAGGTTTCATTTTAGTATGTAGGCTTTGTTAAACCATATTACACGAGTCTCCATACTCGTTTGGTTTACGAACCCTCATTCTATCCAATCCTCTGATTTAGGTCCGGTATATTAACATAGTTACCTATATTAGGTGCCGTTTGATATCCGTGATCTCTAGCATTGTTTGGTTGTTACTCAAGGACTATGAAGCAATCTCAAGTGAGTACATAGACCCCTCTTTTACTTTTTTCCAAACATTTTGGGGTGAAACACATGTGCCTACTTGTTACTTTCATGCTTTCCTGTTTTCACATCATATACCTGCTATGTTCATTAGTACATTTATAGTACATGATTTCATTGTGTTTTGCTATGTTTGTCCTTTGTTGCATACTTAGTACTCGTTTTACATTACATTTTATGCTATGTATGTCTATTGTGTGCATACTTAGTACATTGTTCTACATTACATTTCATGCTATGTATGTCCATTGTGTGCATACTTAGTACATTGTTCTACATTACATTTCATGCTATGTATGTCCATTGTGTGCATACTTAGTACGTTGTTTTACATTACCTCTCATGCTATGTATGTCCATTGTGTTCATACTTAGTACATTTTTTTACATTGCATTTTGTTGCATATGCTCATCCAGCATATGAACACATTATATTACATTATGTGAACCATTTGTATCTATTGAACCATGTGAACCATTTGACAATAGACATTTGACTATACTTAAACATTTCTACAATTGTTAAACATTACATCTTGATGGTTTGGTTTGAGTAAGTGATTTAAGTAACGAGGCGTATGTAATATGATACAAGCATGGTGGATACGCCGCTGGTACTTCCTATATATAAGTGTTTGTATGGTATTACATATCGTAGCGTTATTTGAATCATTTCAATTTAAGACATATAACATTTTATACATATAACCTACTTTTCACAAGACATTGTTTTACAAACAACTTATCTTATACAAACTCATTTTACATGGTTATTCATTTAACCATACATTATTCTCTTATTTATACATATCATCTGAACTTATTGTTTTTCAAATGATTTACAAAACAAATCAATTTACAAGGTTCATGACTAAACTTTATTAAACATTTTCTTAAACTTACAAGTCATGAATCCTATTTTCACAAAACCTATGTATCTCACAGGCATTTTTATGCTGACGTACCTATTTTCACATGTGTTTTCCGGAGTTGATGCATAGGACTTATCAAGATACACCTAGGCAGACCTGTGCCTTAGTGACTTAAAACGAAGCAAGAACTAGTTAAATTATGTTATGTACTCTTTGTTTCTTGTTTAAAACGATGTAAACTCTCTTGTTTGATTAATAAAACGAAACTTTAATTGCCATGGATTTGAAACAATTGATTCTGTTACAACACTCCCCGACGTTTCCGCCACATTTCGTTGTCTCACGTGGTCGGGGTGTGATAGAAAAGTTGGTATCAGAGCCCATGGTTATAGGGAATTAGGTTATTAGTAATGCTTTGACCTAGTCTATAACCTTCCTAGGACCCTAACGCGAGTTTACTTGCGTTTAGTCATAAAACAATACCGTTGCCTATCTTTAGGCAGCAACCACAACGAGAACATCAATTCCGAATCCGCTTTGAAAACTAATCATCTGTCTTTGGATGATTGATTACTAGGTTGTGAACCCTCTATTGTAAGGTTTTGAACCCTCTGTTATAAGGTTTTGAACCCCTTTTAGTTTTCAAAATCTCGTCAAAGTTTTGGATCCTAAATAGTGTGAACACGTGCAAACTGGAAGAGTGAATGCCTGTACCCTGAGTTTTCTGTCTAAGGCTAGAGTGTTCATACAAATCCACATAATCGGACCAGTCACTCTTACCTGGGAACTCTTGGGGTGAGTGTCCACTTATAGGCGAGCATGTCTTCGCGATACATTATGAGGATCTAATTGCTTTGATTCAGCCTTTGTGTGTCGTTTGTTTGCTTCGTGGTTCAAACAAATGACCATCACCCATGATTTTGGTCGGTAATTGTAACATCCTATTCTTACCCAATGCCATTTCATTTGTTTCCTCTCTTGTTTCCCCTTTTAGAATGCCTCCACGACGCGAAAATCGGGTATCTATTGAAGAGCTGGCAGCTGTCATTACACAGCAAATGACTGCTGCAATCCCGAACATCGTTGCTCAATGCAACCAAGCTCTCAACAACAATAATGCCCCTGCAAATTCAAGACGTTAAAATCGGCTAAGCCATCAAAGTTTTCTGGGTCTCAAGGAGCGACTGCACTTCTGCAATGGTTCGAGAGTTTAGAGAGCACCTTTAGACATGTTCAATGTCCAAATGAGCGAAAGGTAGATTTCGCATCTAGTGTCTTTGAGAAACGAGCTTTGACATGGTGGAATGGTGTGATGAGAGATAGGGGTGCCGATGTGGCACTGGCCCAAACGTAGGAAGAGCTTCGAGCTCTGATGATGAAGGAATTATGCCCTCGTCACGAGATCAGGGCCTTAGAAAGGGAATTCGACGATCTTAAGTAAGACAGCGGTGAACATCGAGCATACACTGATCGATATGAGGAGCTGAGCTTGTTGTGTCCTACCATGGTTACGCCTTTGGATAAGGCGATCGGAAAATACATTGATGGTCTCCCTGACTCAGTTCAGGACATTGTTACTGGTGGTAACCCCACTACGGTTAGGCAGGCCATTGAGCTATCTGCTACCTTGACTGAATCTCAAATCAGGAAAGGTAAACTTTTCCGAAAAGATGATAAGAAACCAATCGAGGAATCAAAGACCATGGATGAACAGACTGGATCCCCTAAGAGGACAAAGAAGCGAAAGGCTTCTCAGAACTTCGCCGTGGTCGCTCACAATGGTCAAGCCGTCCCCAACCAACCAGCTCAACCCCCTGCTAGGAAGCCATACAATGGAACTTCACCCTTGTGCAACCAATGTAACCTTCATCATCATGCTAGTGTGAAGTGTCGCGAATGCCAAATTTGTGGACTTAAAGGTCATACATCAAAAGTTTGTCGAGCAGCAGTTCCACCAAATCAAGCTGACAACAATCCTGCTCAAGCTCGCTTTCCACCAGGTTCTTGCTACAGTTGTGGCGAGATGGGTCATTTCCGAAGAAATTGCCCAAAGCTTGCTAATGCAAATCCAGCACAGGGATGAGCATCTGACCGACTAGAAGACAACACCCTTTAGAAATAATCACGTCTTATGTATTATTTTCTTTTGTTGTCAAGGTCCATGAAACAGTTGTTATCATTGTTTATAAATAAATCTTTGAGTAAACTGCAATTTTACACCCTGAGGTTAGGGGTCATTGGCATGTCTACCCCCCCCTAAGGAAATAATTGCAAATTACCCCCCCACTGTTAACTCTTATGTCGCACTTTTACCCCCCGGCCCAACATTCCGTTAGTCTTTAGTGTTTTCTGTTAATGGTCAAAGGGCAAATAGGTAAATTCACGTTCCTGTTGACCTGCAACCTCATAAAACCCCCTTTTCACCACTTTGAAACCCTGAGGTTAACCTAACTCAAAATTGAAGACACCGCAGTCTCGTTCAAGCATCCTTCAACAATTACAACTGATTAGAAGTTGTGTTACGAGCATGGATCTTCGATTGTGGAAGTTACGAGCTGAAGATCAGTATTTAGAATCGACTGAAATGTACCGTAAGTGACATGCAAGCTCACAGCGTTTGAATCAGGTAAAATTTTAACATATTTCTGTGTTAATTTGTTTTTGTTGTTTGATTACAGGTGAAACCCAATCTGAATTTAGCATAAAATTTTACCATGGAGGTGAGTTTGTAGAAAACCCAAATAGGAAATACATTGGTGGGAAGATGAACTACATTGATCATGTAGATTTTAGAGTGTTGAATACTGATGTGTTAGAGGCGATGGTTAAGAAATTTGGATACAATGATGGGTTGGTTTTCTGCATTCATTACAAGGAACCGTATTGTTCCTTGGATTTTGGTCTTAGGACTTTAAAAGGTGATGTTGACTTAGAGCCTATCTTTGATCATGTGCGTCAAGGAGTCCACATGATAGACATGTATGTTGAACACCGGAGGTCAACAATATTGGAAAATACAAGTGAAGGTCCTATAGGGGCTAATAAAGCAATTGTTCCTGCATCATTTACAAAATATACTCAGAATGATAGTATGAATGAAGATGAGGAAGAGAGTGACGGAAGTGATCCTGATTATGAGTATGTTGAGGTTTTTCTGGAAGAGCTAAATGTGATATGTTGCTGAACAACATTTGTGAGGTTTTTAACCGACAAATCGTAGGAGCAAGGGACAAGCCGATTATCACATGCCTAGAATTCATTCGGGAGTACATGACCAAGAGGATAGTTAATGTCAACAAATTGCAAGCAAAGTGTACGGGGCCACTGACACCTCATGCAACTGAGGTGTTCGATGAGATCAAGAAACTGGCTGCTGAAATGTCTGTTCTCATGGTTGATTCAGACAAGTATCAAGTAACAGGTCCGAGATCACAGTGTGTTGTGAATGTCAAACATAAAACTTGTGCATGCAGGAAGTGGGATTTGACAGGGATGCCTTGCAAACATGCAGTTGCAGCCATATGGGATATGTCAAGGAATAACATTGATGCTGGCATACCAGAAAAGTGGGTGGATGATGTGTATCGGCTGTCAACATGGAAGAAAGTCTATCAAAATGTGATAGAGCCAATCAACGGGCCGGAGATGTGGACTCCTTCAGAGTTTCCAACAATACTCATCCCACCAAAGCATCATACACAAGTTGGAAGGCCTAAGAAGAAAAGAAAGAAGGCATTTGGTGAAAAAGAGCTTGAGCAGGAGTTCGACAAAGGAGGTAAAATGACCAGAAAGGGAAGTAGCATCAAGTGTGGTAAATGCGGGAACATGGGTCACAATGTCAGGAGCTGCAAAGGACAAGGTGGTGAACAATCAACTGCTTCACAGGAATCACACACTGCAACTCAAGGTGCACCAGTTTACAATCTTGATGAGTGATGGATGGTTTGTAAGTTTAGAGTATGTTTGTTTGTTTGTCAAGTTTCTACAAGACAATGTTTGGTTTGTAACTTTAGACTATGTTAGGTTTGTTTGATTGTTCAAGACAATGTTAGGTTTGTCAAGACAATGTTTGGTTTGATTGTTCAAGACAATATTAGGTTTGTCAAGACAATGTTTGGTTTGTACCTTTATGTTTGGTTTGTACCTTTATGTTTGTTCAATGTCATGCCTGCTTTGGTTTATTATGGTAGAGTATGGCTGCTTTAGTAAAAAAATGTGTTCAAACAGATTTTTGGGGGAAGGTCATTCAATTACAAACCAACATTTAGTACAAATAAGATGTCCAAAATACAAACATACAACCGAACAAATCTAGCCTATTTCCAGTGACAATCATCCAAACAAGACCAATCCGAATCAAAACCATGCTCCCCTTGATATGGGTCAAAGTACCAATCATCGTCTTCATCCCAATATGTGTAATCCCATGCATGTTCCAGCACTTCAGGGTCATAATCCTTTGTCGGATCTCTGAATATCTTTTCATAATCAGTTTGTTGCTCCATGTAAGGTCTGAGTATCTCAGACTCTTGATCTTCAAAGTATACATAACTGTCTGGTTCTTCGGCTGCAACAACGTCTTCATCCTTAGCAATATCTTTCTCATTCTCAACTTTAACATTCTCTTTGTCAGCCATACCTACAGAATTACATCCAGGCTACCAAAACAAACATATAAGAACTTGAAAAGTAGCATTGCATAAACTTCAAAAGTCATAACCAAAATACGGTTACACTCAAAATACACAACCAAATCCAATTTCTCGACATTAACCTACTTAAGCAAAAAAAAAAAAAATACAACAATTGATGTGTGCAAAATGCAACATATAAATTACATCAATTGTGGCATAAAACTAACCCTTTTTTAGTACTAATGTTGGAAAAAGTGTGCTTTTGTCTTCCTTTTGTATTTTCAGGATTAAATGAGCTCAAATTAACAAAAGAAGCAAAAAGACATCAAAATCTAACATAAATACAAGAAAAGGAACAAGACGTGACATGCCCACTGGACACGGGGCCGTGCCCGAGCTTCTGTTCAGCCTATAAATAGGAGTGCTTGGCTCAAGCTCAAACCATCCCTTGGCACACCACCTCTCTTACACTTCACCCACCACCCACCACCACCATAACACCATCATCCACCACCATCATCCATTGTCCATCATAGAGTGTGTGAGTCGTCTCGGGATCCAAGATTGATCGTAAGAGTTCTTGACAATCAAGGCCATGTTTGCCTAAGTCTCTTACATCACTTGGTGAAGACAAAGTGTCTAGTGTAATACTTTTTATTTTTAATCTTTTCGCACTTTTTATTTGGTTTTGTATTAATGACTTTAATAACTAGTTTCTTATGTTGAAGGTGATCTTTCCTTATCGTTTGTCCGTGGTGTCTTGAAATTATTTTACTGTCTATATAAAATAAAAGATTTTCACCGTTCATATCTCCACAGTCTATATGGAGGTATGTTGGCTACCTGGTCGGGGGTTAAGGGAACGGTTTGGTAAAGGTCTTGCCATTGTTCAGCGTTTAGAGGTCCTGCAATGGACCTGGGTCAAATTTAGTAGGACCTCCTTCAATACTTAACGGTGTTGGATGGCGGGGGTCCAAACTCTTTGATCCCCTCATAAGTTAACTACTATTAATACTATAACCCGGCTATTTAGGACTGTATCCCTGCTGACTCAGACTACTTAGTCGAGGGTAACGTCACCTCCAAAAGAGGGGCCTACCATAATTTGCATTAATAACTTAATTAATTATCTTTCAATAATCCACCCTTTTAGGATTGTATCCTTGCTGACTCAAACTACTGGGGTGAGGGTAACGTCACCTTCAAAAGAGGGGCCTGCTACAATAACTAAGATAATCTCTTAAAATAGTGCAAAAGTGCGGAAATAATCAAAGGTTACACTAGATACGAGTCGGAACCAAGTGATTCATCTTGTCTATATGTTTTTATTTTTATTTTCAGCATTTTTAGTTCGTTTTTATTTTTCTTAGTTTAAAACATTTTTCTAAACTTTTTGATTTGATTAGACGTTGAGGATAAACCGGTACTAAAAGCTCTTGTGTCCGTGGACGACCTCGGTATCTTACAAACACTATACTACGCTCACGATGGGTGCACTTGCCCATATGAGTGTCTAGTGTTAGTGAATATCGTGTTTTATAAATTTAAAACTTGACTAAAAAGTGTTAAAGGGGCTTAAAATATACACCTAATATATATAACACTTGACACCCATCAAGTTTTTGGCGCCGTTGCCAGGGACACAAGGATTTTAAGAAAGTTAGGAATCAACGGCCTAATTGTTTTTCTTATTTTTCATTTTTTTTAGGATTTTTCTTAATTTTCAGCTTCTGCAGAACTCAGCACGGGACGTGCCCGCTGAACACGCCCCGTGCCCAATCATTGGAACTAGCAATCCTGTTTTAAGTCAGACAGTAGCTGAACACGGGGCCGTGCCCACTCAACACACCCCTGTGCCCAAGTTTCAGTTACTGAAAACAGAACCGTAAGATCCCGACGGTTGGTAATTTCTGACACAAACATGAGTGATACTGATACTTTTTACTTTCGACACTCTTATGGTACTATGTGGTGGTAACCATAAGGAATTAGAATGTTATTTTCTAAATTATAAACCCCACTATATAGACCCATCGTTTCCTAGTATCCTTAAGAGGGGCGAAAGTAAAAATAATCCCTATCTCTCCCTCGAATGCTCCCAACCGGATTTTCTAGGAGAAATGCTTCTCGATGAATTATGGTAGCCAAGAAGAAGGGTTAGAACCGCATTCAAACAACTTCATTGTTTCCAACGATACTCCTAACTCTATTGAGGACTTGAGCGATAGTCGTCCCTGTGTCGATTGTGCCGTGAAGGACTCCCCATCAACTTCGTTTGATGCATACATAGACCTGAGCGATTCGACATACACCTTCTTTAACGAGAGCCCGGAAAAGGGTTGGACTTGTCCACCTACATATAGCATAGGAATCACCCTCACCGACAACCTCTTGCGTTCTCGTCTTAATCTAGATCAATTAAGGTATCTTAGGCACTTTGGGGTTGTTCCATCCAGTAAGGAACCGCCCGATCCGGAAAAGTTCCTTGAAAATAGACACACTTTATAAAACAGCCTTCCGACACGGGGTCGTGCCGAGGTCAACACGCCCCCGTGTCCACCAAAAGATTCCCTTCTGACTTTTGTCAGAATACGGACAAAACGTGTCAGGATCTTGCCTGCACACGGGGCCGTGTCCAGCACGCTGTCGTTTTCTATAAATGTAGCCAAGAACCCTGCACATTTGGACCATCCAAGGACAGAGATTTGAAAGGATTTTCTGACTTACCATCCTAGGTATGTTCTAAAAGAAGGTTCTAACAAGCATCTTGTCTTTTCCTCTTTTATCTATTGCCTTCTTCTTCATCTTTCTTGCAACAACACCTCCATTGAAGCTTGATTTCAAGCTTTGGTGTGATGTTTGTTGAATTTTTGTTCAAGGAATCTTGTTAAAAATAAGTTACAAAACATTGTTTTAAGTTATTTCTGCTCAGAAAAGCTTCAAAAGTTAAGAAAATAATTTGAAACCCCAAGATTCCTTGTTCTAAAAATCTGCAGAAAGTTGAACACGGGGCCGTGCTCATTAAGCACGGGGCCGTGTCCGTGGTACTGTTTCATTAAAACACACTATTTTTGGTATGTTTTCGTAGAATGTCTAGCCAAAACAGTGGAACCTCTTCTGCGCACTCAAGGAACAGTCGACGGGAAAGGAGGCCATCGATTGAAGCAACTCTCGTAAGATACGTAATGGCGCTACGTGAAGCCCTTGACGAGATGACGGTGGAGGAGGTCCTCATAGACCGTATAAATTATCTCTCGGTGGGGTTGGAAAATAGTTTTCAAGAAATAAACCTCTTGCACCAGAGGTTAAACATTCTTGTGACACCTCCCATGGAACCAATCCTCCCTCAAGAGGATTGGAACCTAGCACTTGGAATCCACAATCCTACCGGTTGGGACGACATTCCGGCAGAACCTCCTTTTGAAGAACTCCAAGAAATCCCGGTGGAAGTTGCACCTCCTCAACCCAATGCTCATGAGCCCGCTTTTCTTCTCCCTAGGGAGATCGAAGAGTGGCTCGCCGACGTGTGAGGAACCCATACCCGGAAAAAGAAGTTGTCAAAGCCACATTTAACCGGAAGATTTACCTTTTCGGAAATTTTGCTATTAGAATAAGGCTAGAACTTCTTGGTTTGGATTTCTTGTGTTTCTTTGACCTAACTATCTAATATTTTAATTTTTAGGACTATTATGTAATTCTCTCTAAGATTAATGAATGATGGTTTTTGTTAATTTGGTGTTTGGGTGGTGTTGAAATGAATAAAACACACTTGAGATGACAAAGGATACAAGGGAAACTTGAACCAGCACCCCATGCAAGAAAACAGAACCGTCCGACAAATTTCTTCGTTTACAGTAAGTTCGGCACGGGCCGTGTCCACCCAACACGGCCCCGTGCTGCACAGTCTGCAGAAAAAGACCTAGTTCAGGTAACTAGACACGGGCCGTGTTCACCCAACACGCCCCCGTGTCCAGGCTTCTGTTTCTCTTGATTCAATTTTGTTACTGGCACTTGAACACGGGGCCGTGCCCAGACAACACGGGGCCGTGTTCAGCGCCCAGTAACACAAAATTTTTGCTTTTAACACCTTTTTACACATTCAATCAACCTAAAAACTTATTTTTGGGACACATTGAGGACAATGTGTAATTTAAGTGTGGGGGGATGCTAAAACCTTGAATCTTGCAAGTCCTAAATACAAGCCTTACACAAAACTCTATTGGAACCGCTAATCACCCCAATTTTTTTCAAAAAATTTCATTTTTTTTACTTGTCTAGGTTTAACTAGGGAAATTTCAAGTTCTAAAAAAGGTTATATTTTTACGAATTTATAACCGATAGCGTCGTGATAAAAAGAACCAACATAAGAAAATTATGAAAAGGCATGACAAGCTTAGTTAAAATTTAATTATATATACTTGATCACATAAAAACCCATTCCCACAAAAGTGAGTTTTGAGCCTTTATCGAGCATACAATTACATATCATTAAATTAAATGCTCATTTTTCGTTTCTTGTATGAATAGCCGCTTGGTTCTTACGACTCTACAACTTGCCATGACGATACATTCCCGGTCCTTACCAACTTAAACCCGAGTAAGTAAATGATGGAGGCATTAGGACTAACCCTTTTTATTTCTACACCATTATTTTTCTTTTTTTTACCACCTACCCAAAATCCCCCTAGTTAGCCCCTTTGAGCCTAAACCTTTTCTTTTCATACCCCAAAACCAAACACCCTTTTACCCACCAAAACTTTTTTATTTTTAACCCTTTGTTTTAGTAACAAGTTCGGTTTTTCGTATGACTTTTCAAAAAAAAATAAAAAATTGTGTGTTGATGATGAAGCAAAAGAAAATAAACAAACAAGTTCATCAAAAATAACTTTGTTTGAATAATAGCTTCATCAAAATAAAAGTGAAAAAAACATAGAAAGTCTTACGAAAACCGACGCTTGTTACGCTTTTCGTTTTTTTTTCTACTAACCACTAACCCAACCACCTACCTTTAACCCAAGCCTAACCCTTCACCCACAAAGTCCTCTTGATATTTACAAAGGTATATAAGTTAAAAAGGAGGAGGATTGATTGCTTGGCAAGCCTATGGTATGAGTAAGTTCCATGCCGCTCTCGAGTGATTCACAAATACATTTTCGGCCGAGTGTTCAGTGATCCCCGTGAGGTATGTGAACTTGTATATAAATAGAATTTTAAAGAGGCATGTTATGCCCTAATAAGTAATTTATCTTATGAAAAGTTTTAAATAAATCATGACGAATAGGATTGTAAATAAATAAAAATAAAACTAAATAAAGAATCTTGGAAATCCCGACACTCTATGACAAGCCCAAAAACCTTCTTCTCTACCCATTCCATTTGGGTGTGTAATAGCTACATATTAAAGAGTTTTGCTTGAGGACAAGCAAATATTCAAGTGTGGGGGTATTTGATGTGTGCAAAATGCAACATATAAATTACATCAATTGTGGCATAAAACTAACCCTTTTTAGTACTAATGTTGGAAAAAGTGTGCTTTTGTCTTCCTTTTGTATTTTCAGGATTAAATGAGCTCAAATTAACAAAAGAAGCAAAAAGACATCAAAATCTAACATAAATACAAGAAAAGGAACAAGACGTGACATGCCCGACCCCACAACAGCATCTTCCCAAGCAAAACAAGATAACAGAAGACTGAAAACGCCCCGTGCTCAGCCAGCACGGGGGCGTGCCCAAGTGTCAGCAGAAAAGACAAAGTGGTAGAAGCTTCTATTGCCCACCACGGGGCCGTGCTCAGCGGACGCGGGGCCGTGGTCAACTATAAGATTCGCACAATCTAGGCAAATCTTCATAGTACAAAGATTCTTCTGCACACGGGGTCGTGCTCAGCGGACACGGGGGCGTGGTCAACTAATAAGACAAAGCAGCATTAAATGAAGAAAGAGAAGGTTGCGGACACGGGGCCGTGCCCACTGGACACGGGGCCGTGCCCGAGCTTCTGTTCAGCCTATAAATAGGAGTGCTTGGCTCAAGCTCAAACCATCCCTTGGCACACCACCTCTCTCACACTTCACCCACCACCCACCACCACCATAACACCATCATCCACCACCATCATCCATTGTCCATCATAGAGTGTGTGAGTCGTCTCGGGATCCAAGATTGATCGTAAGAGTTCTTGACAATCACTTGGTGAAGACAAAGTGTCTAGTGTAATACTTTTTATTTTTAATATTTTCGCACTTTTTATTTGGTTTTGTATTAATGACTTTAATAACTAGTTTCTTATGTTGAAGGTGATCTTTCCTTATCGTTTGTCCGTGGTGTCTTGAAATTATTTTACTGTCTATATAAAATAAAAGATTTTCACCATTCATATCTCCACGGTCTATATGGAGGTATGTTGGCTACCTGGTAGGGGGTTAAGGGAACGGTTTGGTAAAGGTCTTGCCATTGTTCAGCGTTTAGAGGTCCTGCAATGGACCTGGGTCAAATTTAGTAGGACCTCCTTCAATACTTAACGGTATTGGATGGCGGGGGTCCAACCTCTTTGATCCCCTCATAAGTTAACTACTATTAATACTATAACCCGGCTATTTAGGACTGTATCCCTGCTGACTCAGACTACTTAGTCGAGGGTAACGTCACCTCCAAAAGAGGGGCCTACCATAATTTGCGTTAATAAGTTAATTAATTATCTTTCAATAATCCACCCTTTTAGGATTGTATCATTGCTGACTCAAACTACTGGGGTGAGGGTAACGTCACCTTCAAAAGAGGGGCCTACTACAATAACTAAAATAATCTCTTAAAATAGTGCAAAAGTGCGGAAATAATCAAAGGTTACACTAGATACGAGTCGGAACCAAGTGATTCATCTTGTCTATCTGTTTTTATTTTTATTTTTATTTTCAGCATTTTTAGTTAGTTTTTATTTTTCTTAGTTTAAAACATTTTTTTAAACTTTTTGATTTGATTAGACGTTGAGGATAAACCGGTACTAAAAGCTCTTGTGTCCTTGGACGACCTCGGTATCTTACCAACACTATACTACGCTCACGATGGGTGCACTTGCCCATATGAGTATCTAGTGTTAGTGAATATCGTGTTTTATAAATTTAAAACTTGACTAAAAAGTGTTAAAGGGGCTTAAAATATACACCTAATATATATAACACTTGACACCCATCAACAATCAAGACCCAAGTAATCACAAAGTACATCTTCAGTTTCAACACATCCCCATTCTTGTACCGAGCCAACTGTTCTTTGCACTTAGCAAACTCATCCTTATCTTTAATGCTTTGAATTAAAGCAGGCATTACCTCTCGACAAATCAGACATCCCTGTTCTTCACCAACTTCAGCCCATCTGAGGAAGCCACATCCTCCAACCTGTTATCGGACATCATAAGCAACATAAGAATGAAACTTGAGTTTCAATAACCATTAAACAGAAGAAACTTACACATCTAAGATACAATCGACCAGGATTAGCTTTGGAATGTGACTCTTTGAACACTGTTTTCGAACCACAAGGACATATGATGTCTGAAGCTTCACTTTTTCTCATGGTCTCCTTGGATCGCAGCACAGAGGAAGAAGATGAAGACATGTTTAGCGATTTTGGGGGTGGATTGAAGAAGACAGTGAGAGAGAGCGATTTACACAGAGAAATTAGGGCTAGAACCTCTTAAATGAGGAAGAGGAATACGTTGGGGGGTAATTTGGACATTTCATCACTCTCTAACGGGAAGACTAACGGAATGTTGGGCCGGGGGTAAAAGTGCGACATAAGAGTTAACAGTGGGGGGGTAATTTGCAATTATTTCCTTAGGGGGGGGGGTAGACATGCCAATGACCCCTAACCTCAGGGTGTAAAATTGCAGTTTACTGTAAATCTTTTATTTACATTGCAATGTATTTATGCGGTTATATGTATAAACAACATATCCCCTACAATACCGACAATCAAGGAATCGTATTCCTTGAAAAGAAAACTACCCCCCAAATTTTTTTTCCATTTTATGATATCTTGCGTTTCCACGAAATTCCTAAGTACCCGTTTCTTCTAAGGAAAAACGAAGTACAAGGCGCAAGTTACAACAATGGACGAATACCCAAAGTACCACCATAAATCTTAAAATTGTGGTGTTCCTTAAATTCGAATATTACGTTTCTTTGAAAACAAAATCGAAATTTTGGGAGATCATCCTATCTTATCAGATAGATCCTAGAGGACATTGAAGCCCATCTACTGGTTTCCTGGTGTACCTTGAATATCCATATTCAATCGATAACTAGTTAATAACAAATTAATAACCAAGTTAAACAACTATGTGATTATGTGCTTATGTGTTTTCCTTTTTATGTTTTTGTGTAATCCAAGTTTTGTTATCCAAATCCTCGTAGAATCTTCCATATCTTCGTATAAGGGATTCATAGTAGGATATCCAAAGGTACTATATTAAATCCTCAATGAGCTTTTACGTAATAGTAAAGACCTTTGGATTATATTGTACTATTCCATAATTAGACCCCTTGAGTGTTCTAGTTAAACAGATTGATCCAAAAATCTGGTTAGGAATATCATGTGATGAAATAGCTGAAAAGACTCCTTGGTGGTCTAATTAAAAGAGATCATTTGTCGATCTAATTAAAAGGACCCTATGATAGTCTAGTCACACTCATCACAGGTTTAATTTTTCTTCCCCTTCACATTACAAAACAAATTGTGCGGACTGTGCAAGGAATTGCGTAATTATGGATGCATACATAATTATGAAATTTAGTGCACAGAAACCACAGCAAGTTTGGTCGTGTGCCTAGAGTTGACTCAGTGCATTTTCGTTTCTAAAGAAATTGTGGAAAATGACTCATTCCGTTCATTTTCGTTTCTGAAGAAATTGTGGAAAATGACTCATTCCGTTCATTTTCGTTTCTGAAGAAATTGTGGAAAATGACTCATTCCGTTCATTTTCGTTTCTGAAGAAATTGTGGAAAATGACTCATTCCGTTCATTTTCGTTTCGAAGGAATTGTGGAAAATGACTCATTCCGTTCATTTTCGTTTCTGAAGAAATTGTGGAAAATGACTCATTCTGTGCATTTTCGTTTCTGAAGAAATTGTGGAAAATGACTCATTCCGTTCATTTTCGTTTCTGAAGAAATTGGGGAAAATGACTCATTCCGTTCATTTTCGTTTCTGAAGAATACCCATTAAGGAAAATGACTCATTTCGTGCATTGTCGTTTCTGAAAGAATACCCATTAAGGAAAATGACTCATTCCGTGCATTTTCGTTTCTAAGGAAATTGTGGAAAATGACTCATTCCGTGCATTTTTCGTTTTTGAAGGAATTGTGGAAAATGACTCATTCCATTCATTTTCGTTTCTGAAGAAATTGTGGAAAATGACTCATTTCGTTCATTTTCGTTTCTGAAGAATACCCATTAAGGAAAATGACTCATTCCGTGCATTTTTCATTTCTGAAAAATGTCCGTTAAAGAGGAATATCAGGATTTTGCCTTATCCTTGATGGTTATTTAACACAAAGTCACAGACAGGCTCCTACAAATAAATTTCGGGACGAAATTTCCTAAAGTAGGGGAGAGTGTGACACCTGTGCCTCCACGGCCATCAAAAAAATACCACACCAATGAAATATTGTATTTCATACTTGGGATTTGTTCAAATATGTGCATCATTTGCACATATCAATTCTTGTTCGATCGCGGGCTCTAAATCGCTTTCTGGAAGGTTATACGCGCACTGATGCGTAAATATAACCAGTTTAATGCAACGAACATTCCGGAATAGTGAAATAGGCTTCACATACCCTAAATAACCTTTACATAACTTAGAAATAAGTTTTGAAGGCTTTGGTATGGCAAAAACAAGTTTAATCGCTTACAGGGACTAAATTCGACAAACTGCAAAAGTATGCCGATTTGAACTGTAACAGGCATTCCGGAACATGACCAGGAGTTAAACATACCATAAATATCCTTTACATAGCTTAGAAATAGGCTTTTAGGGGTTCGGTGTGCTAAAATAAACTTTTGGGTCATTCAGGAACAAAAAGCGTCAAAAAGTGCATAAGTTTGCATTTTCGTGCATAACTTACGTTCTGAATACACCCGGACATCCAAAAATTTATGTAAGCATTAAAATATTTTATTTTAGTGTTTGGCATAAGAAAAATCCATTCGTCGCGCAATTTGGATCGTTTTTCGTGCTTATGCGCATTCCATCGTAATTAAGCGAACATCGCGATCGTACGACCAAACACCCGGAATATTTTTGAGCATGTTTCATGTCCACAATGTTTATGCATCATTTTAGGGCCTTAAAGTTGGCTTGACGGGCCTTAGAAGTGTCGGAAATGAGCTTAAACACCAACAGGGACTGAAACTGTCAATATGGCAAAGTTGTTTTCTGATCAGAAGAGCCAGGCGGCCCGCGTAACCCTTGTGTGATCCTTACGCGGCCCGTGTCAGCTTCCCAGATCAGATAAACTTGTTTAAATAGCTGTTAACAGCTGTTATGCACCCTAAACTCAATTCCACTTGCCATTTCCTGATCATGAGGGGCCATTTTGAGTTACCATAGGGTTGCAACAAGTGTAAGGTTGAGATTGAAGCACGGTATTCGATAAACGATCTTAACGGTTCCAACATTCCTATAAATACCCAACCCCATTCATTGCAAAACCCACACCTTTGAAATCTGAACTTACTCTCTAAGTTGTTGTGTTTAACACTTCATACCTGAGAGTGTTCAGATTCAAACCTTCCATTCTTGGACCCTTTGTAAGTGCTCCTCCGTTCTTTTATTCTTTTAGCGTTAAAGTCAAACTTTGTTTGACTTTCTGCATTGACCAAGTTTATGGTCACTGCGAAGTTCGTTTGAACTTCATAACGTGAGCGTAATCACGATGGTTATAGTCCCTAGTGACTGTACCTACTAATTACCACGTTATCTAGGCTCAGTGACGAGTCATATTTCGGCCAAAATGCGCATTCTTGCGTATTTTGTAACCAAACTGCTCTTAGGTATCAAAACCGTTTGTTTTGATACCAAACCTGTTTTCTAAACTTAGGTAAGCATGTTTTAACATGCTTAGCTCGTCACTTTTAGTTTAGTGCTTATATAGGGTCGTAAGGTAAGCGATCTAAACAATCGCTTATACTTTCGAACCCGACCCGTTTGGTCGATCATTAGGATCCGACCAAACACATTAGGTGACCATAGTATGTAGGGAATAACCTTCCGAGGTTATACCTTATGGTCACGATGTTTAGTTAGTTGTATGATAGGTAGTATATATGCCTTAGGTAAATTACCAAAATACCCTTTTTACGCCAAAATTCATTTTAAGCATATGTAACATAACTTTTGGTATCTAAACTGATTTGGCAACAATATTAGACATATTAAGGCATATATTACTTGTCATATGACTAGTTAAGCGGTCCGAACGCGTTTCACGCGAACGACGCGTTAAAGTAGCATAAGCTACCTAAACGGGTCGTAATGGGTCGTAAGCACTTAGGTTAGGTTTCACTTTAGTATGTAGGCTTTGTTAAACCATATTACACGAGTCTCCATACTCGTTTGGTTTACGAACCCTCATTCTATCCAATCCTTCGATTTAGGTCCGGTATATTAACATAGTTACCTATATTAGGTGTCGTTTGATATCCGTGATCTCCAGCATTGTTTGGTTGTTACTCAAGGACTACTAAGCAATCTCAAGTGAGTACATAGACCCCTCTTTTACTGTTTTCCAAACATTTTGGGGTGAAACACATGTGCCTACTTGTTACTTTCATGCTTTCCTGTTTTCACATCATATACCTGCTATGTTCATTAGTACATTTATAGTACATGATTTCATTGTGTTTTTCTATGTATGTCCTTTGTTGCATACTTAGTACATCGTTTTACATTACATTTTATGCTATGTATGTCCATTGTGTGCATACTTAGTACATTGTTCTACATTACATTTCATGCTATGTATGTCCATTGTGTGCATACTTAGTACATTGTTCTACATTACATTTCATGCTATGTATGTCCATTGTGTGCATACTTAGTACATTGTTCTACATTACATTTTATGCTATGTATGTCCATTGTGTGCATACTTAGTATATTGTTTTACATTACCTCTCATGCTATGTATGTCCATTGTGTGCATACTTAGTACATTGTTTTACATTGCATTTTGTTGCATATGCTCATCCAGCATATGAACACATTATATTACATTATGTGAACCATTTGTATCTATTGAACCATGTGAACCATTTGACAATAGACATTTGACTATACCTAAACATTTCTACAATTGTTAAACATTACATCTTGATGGTTTGGTTTGAGTAAGTGATTTAAGTAACGAGGCGTGTGTAATATGATACAAGCATGGTGGATACGCCGCTGGTACTTCCTATATATAAGTGTTTGTATGGTATTACATATCGTAGCGTTATTTGAATCATTTCAATTTAAGACATATAACATTTTATACATATAACATACTTTTCACAAGACATTGTTTTACAATCAACTTATCTTATACAAACTCATTTTACATGGTTATTCATTTAACCATACATTATTCTCTTATTTATACATATCATCTGAACTTATTGTTTTTCAAATGATTTACAAAACAAATCAATTTACAAGGTTCATGACTAAACTTTATTAAACATTTTCTTAAACTTACAAGACATGAATCCTATTTTCACAAAACCTATGTATCTCACAGGCATTTTTATGCTGACGTACCTATTTTCACATGTGTTTTCAGGAGTTGAAGCATAGGACTTATCAAGATACACCTAGGCAGACTTGTGCCTTAGTGACTTAAAACGAAGCAAGAACTAGTTAAATTATGTTATGTACTCTTTGTTTCTTGTTTAAAACGATGTAAACTCTCTTGTTTGATTAATAAAACGAAACTTTAATTGCCATGGATTTGAAACAATTAATTCTGTTACAACACTCCCCGACGTTTCCGCCACGTTTCGTTGTCTCACGTGGTCGGGGTGTGACACAACATTTTGGGTATAAATTATGTATTTATTTCTTGTAATTTTGGTAATATTTGGATTGTAAATTTCTTGGTATTTTGGTGAGTTATATTATTTCAAGTCCTAAAATAATATAACTATTACACATAATATACAAATAATCACACACATGGTGACATCTAAATACATATTTAGTCACCTTTATTATAAAAAACCAACCTCCAATATTTTGTAATTTTTGTAACAAAAATTATGGCAAGCTTTATATGAAAATTCATGGTTTAAAATATACTTGTAAATATTTGTTTAAAAATATTTTTCTAAGTGTTTAATTTTTAGAAAAAATTTTCCATAGTTTCCCCTTAAAAATGGAGGTTTCCATTCTTTCAAACATATCATTTTCTTTTAAAAATCATCACAAACAACAACAAATCAAATAACACTTACCAATTTGCCAAAATCAAGCCATAATTACTACTTCATGAACTTGAAAATTTTTAAAAATTTGTAGTAACTTAGTAGAGTGTTTAGTAGGTTTAGTTACCCTTTAAAGTGTGGTTATTTATTTAAAAACATCATTATTGAAGAAGTTAGATGTTTACAACTTGTAAATAAATTTTCTAAAAATATTTCTTCTTGAGTTTTCTTGTTTTTTTTTTTTTTTTTGAATGGAGTTTTCTTGTTAAATATGTATTTCTACACTTGATTAACCACTAAAAATGTGGTTAATTTCTTTAAGAAACAAGCTTATGTAAATCTTGTATTTTTAACTTGATTTCTTGAAAAATACTTCTTGTAATCATATGTTTACAAGACTCACATCATACTTTGATCATCATACTTTAAGAAAAACATTAGATCTTTCAAGTTCATGTTGTAACATAAGGATGATCTCTTGATCATTAACATAGTCATCCTCTCATCTTGCTAGATTATGTCTTAGATCACCATCTAGCAAGATCATATGATTTTTAACATCATAAACACAAATAATCATCAATCAAGAAGCACAACAACACTTAACAACAATTCTTGTGATTTTTAAGATTATGTTTAAGTTTCATGTTCTTGATTCATAGTGTTCTTCGTGATTATCAACTTATACCATCTTTTAGCCAACTTAATAAGATGAAAAATGGAGTGTAGATGATCTTACTACTAGCTCAAGGCTAGGGATGATCACAAGGTGAAAATGAGGTGGTTAAAAGCTTGTATGAGAGGTCCTTCAACTTCCAAGAGTTCCTAGCTTCCTTGTATGGCTTCTTACACCTTTATATGCTTAGAGATTGGATGAAGATGAAATGAAAATGGTGGATGTGGTGTGTGTGGGTTACAGCCAAGAGTGAGGGAGAGGGGAAGAGAGAGTTTCAAGTGTTTGTGAATTGTGAGAATGATGAGGTTATGTTCTAAAGGTTGCTTATAATATCCACCAACACATGTTATTCTAATGGTTTATATGTTTAGTAAAGTTAGAGACATGATCTTATAAAATATTCAAATGAAATCAAAGGTGGGGCCACCTTGTTGGCCGTAAATAGGTGGGGGGTCTAGATTAGGGGGTAATTGTTAGTTAGATTATATAGTTAGAATCCAAGTGTTTAGTTAGGGTGTTTAGTTACTAGTATGTTATATAGTGTGTTATGACGTTCGGGGTCCATAACTAGATTGGAAATGTTAAAACAATGCTTCTAGTGAAAATTTGGTGTTTCGGGTAGTGTCCGGATGTTTGGTTGGTTACTGGTTCGTTAAGGTGCTAAACTATGCAGTTAAGTGTGCTTTATGTTACCTTTTGTGACAGTTTTGATTCCCGACACTTAGGAAAGCATTCTGGACCATTTATCCATATTTCTGCATGATATTTAAGTGCTTAAAAGCTGATTTGTGCTGAATTTTGCTGAATTCAGCAATATATGTGAATTTTAGGCACTTTCCGGCACTTAAACTATCACTAGGAAGACAGTTTTGTGATCCTTACTTTCCTACACACTATCCTAGTGTAACTCTTGGTTTCTGGCCCATTCTGTGTCTCAATACTATGTCTGTCTATGTACTGAACTCCGTCTGCATTTTTCTGATTTGTCTGATAACTGTGCTATCTTTGTTTCGTGCATCATTTGAATCAATAAGTGTTGCATTCAATAATGATATGACATTTTGCAATATAGGATACACATGTATGTATGATAGCAAAATCAGAAAGCAGTTCATGTCATAAATTGTAAATCAGCACAGTCATTAAGTCTTAATCATTGTCTAATAGTCATTAAGCTTTCCTATTAGATGTATGGGAGTTGGAGAACAAATGTTGGTATTTCACTTTCATACGATCTTCACGCTCCCAAGTGAACTCTGGGCCGTGACGTGCATTCCATCGAACCTTGACAAGCTTAACACTACTCCTCCGAGTCTTGTTAACCTTCCTATCGGTAACCTCAATGGGTTCTTCTGTAAAGTGGAGTGTGTCATCAATGTGTACTTCATCCGCAGGGATGACAACTGTCTCCTGCATTGGACTTTTCTTCAGATTAGATACATGAAATGTATCGTGAACACCATTTAGTTCCGCTGGTAGCTCCAACTTGTACGCTGCTGTACCAACCATTTCCAGAATTCTGAACGGTCCGATATATCATGGGTTTAACTTACCACGCTTCCCAAAGCGTGCCACTCCTTTCCAAGGTGAGACTTTTAACAACACCATATCACCCACTTCAAATTCCAAGGGTTTTCGTCTTTGGTCCGCATAACTCTTCTGTCGATCACGAGCCGCCTTGATGCACTCCCGGATCTGCATGATCGTATCAGTCGTCTCTTGGACCAGTTCGGGACCAACCAGCTGTCTGTCGCCTGCATCTGCCCAGCATAACGACGATCGACACTTGCGTCCATAGAGGGACTCAAATGGTGCAGCTTGGATGCTTGTATGGTAGCTGTTGTTGTAGAAAAACTCAACCAAAGGCAGATGAGTATCCCAACTGCCACCTAAATCCATTACACAAGCACGTAGCATATCTTCCAACGTCTGAATAGTTCTCTCGCTCTGTCCGTCCATCTGTGGATGAAAAGTTGTACTCAGATTCAACTGAGAACCAAAAGCTTCCTAAAAGGATTGCCAAATCCTTGACATAAACCGTCCATCCCTATCTGATATAATCGAGATAGGCACTCCATGACATGCAACTATCTCCCTTAGGTAAAGCTCAGCTAGCTTACCAGTGTTATCCTTTTCTCTGATCGGCAAGAAGTGCGCAGACTTCGTCAATCGGTCCACGATTACCCAAATTGTATCATGACCTCTGGGAGTTCTGGGTAACTTGGTTATGAAGTCCATAGAAATCTGCTCCCACTTCCACATGGGTATTTATGGCTATTGCAGAAGACCTGAAGGCTTCTGATACTCGGTCTTTACCTTGGCACAAGTTAAACACTTCCCAACAAAAGTAGCAACATCACCTTTAAGTCTTGGCCACCAATAGTAATCCTTCAAATATTGGTACATCTTGTCCAATCCTGGATGGATCAAGTACCTCGATTTATGAGCTTCATAAAAAATAACCTCTCTAAGACCACCAGAAAGCGGAACCCAAATACGTCCCATAAAATACAAGGTTCTTTCCTCGTTAGGTACCAACTTTTTCTCCATTCTTCGGAGATATTCATTCTTAATGTTCTCTTTCTTAAGAGCTTCTTTCTGTGCAGCACGAATACACAACGTGAGATCTGTCTGGGTAATCATCTCTAAAGCCCTAACCCTTATGGGCTTGATCCTTTCCTTTCGGCTTAAGGCGTCTGCCACCACATTCGCCTTTCCTGGATGATACTTGATTTCGCAATCATAATCATTTAACAACTCAACCCATCATCGCTATCTCATATTAAGCTCTTTCTGATCAAATATGTGCTGAAGGCTCTTGTGATCTGTAAAAATAGTACATCGAGTACCATACATATAATGTCACCAAATCTTCAAAGCAAACTCCACTACGCCTAATTCCAAATCATGCGTGGTGTAGTTCTTCTCATTGACCTTAAGTTGGCGCGAAGCATAAGCGATAACCTTTTGGCGTTGCATCAGCACACAACCCAATCCCTGATGCGAGGCGTCACAATAGACCACGAAGTCGTCGGTGCCTTCGGGTAGGGATAAAATAGGTGCATCGCAAAGCTTATTCTTAAGTAGCTGAAAAGCTTCTTCTTGTCTGTCTCCCTATTCATACTTCTTATCCTTTTAAGTGAAGGAGGTCAGCGGTTGAGCGATCTTGGAGAAATCCTCAATGAACATGCGATAGTAGCCTGCTAAACCCAGAAACTGTCGGATCTCGGTTGGCGTCTTCGGAGTTTCCCAATTCTTAATTGCCTCGATCTTGGTGGGATCCACATGAATTCCATTCTCATTTACCACGTGACCGAGGAATTGTACCTCACGTATCCAAAATTCGCACTTCGAGAACTTAGCGTAGAGTTTCTCCCTCTTTAGCAGCTCTAAGATGGCTCTGAGGTGTTGCTCATGGTCTTCCTTTGTCCGCGAATAGATCAAAATATCATCGATAAATACAATCACGAATTTATCAAGATATGGCTTGCAAACCCGGTTCATCAAGTCCATAAACACTGTCGGTGCATTAGTCAACCCAAACGGCATCACTAGAAACTCGTAATGTCCATAACGAGTTTTGAAGGCAGTCTTTGGTATACTCTCTTCTTGAATCCGCAACTGGTGATAACCTAATCGAAGATCGATCTTGGAATAGTAACTTGATCGTTGAAGTTGGTCGAATAGATCATCAATCCTCGGCAAGGGATACCGATTCTTGATGGTTAACTTATTCAGCTCTCGGTAGTCGATACACATTCGAAAACTACCATCCTTCTTCTTGACGAACAGTACTGGAGCTCCCCAAGGCGAGAAGCTTGGTCTTATAAATCCCTTATCTAACAACTCCTGAAGCTGCGTTTACAACTCTTGCATCTCTGAATGTGCAAGTCGATAAGGTGCCTTGGCTACAGGCACGGCGCCTGGAACCAAGTCAATGTGAAATTCGACTTGTCGTTGAGGAGGTAATCCTTGCAAGTCTTCGGGGAAGACTTCAAGATATTCCCTTACCACAGGGATGTCTTCAAGCTTCGGTTCTTCGACTTCCCTATCCACAACGTGAGCCAAGAAGGCAGCACATCCTTTACGCAAAAACTTTCGTGCCTTCAAACAACTAATAATCCGTAGAGGCGTATCCTGCTTCTCCCCATGAATCACGAGTGTCTCTTCATTCGCCATTGGAATGCGGATAATCCTCTCATGGCATACAATCTAAGCTCGATTACTCGACAACCAATCATCCCAACTACGACGTCGAAGCTCCCAATTCCACTGGCAAAAGATCTAACGAAAACTCACGCTCTCCAAGCTCTATAACACAGCCTCTAATCACTCCATTGGCTTCTACTAGCTTCCCATTAGCTAGTTTTACCGAGTACGAGATATCTAACTTACTTACTACTAAACCAAGTATATTCTTAAACTCTAGAGATACGAAGCTATAGTCGGCACCGGTATCAAATAGCACAGATGCAAAATGTTGGTTAATAGGGAACGTACCAGTGACTACGTTCGGATCCTGACGAGCTTCCCTAGCTCCAATGTTGAACACTCTTCCACGAGCTTGGTTATTCTTTGGGCAATCCCGCTTACAGTGCCCTACATCACCGCAACCAAAACAACCTTAGCCGCGTCCATTCCCATTTCCACCTTGATTGTTGTTATTATTTCCCCCACGGTTTCCAATTCCTGCCTGATTTCCATTACCTCCCTGATTATTGTTTCCTCCTTGATTTATATTCCCGTTACCATTTCCACCACGGTTACCATTACCGTTACCGCCTTGTCTACCGTTTCCACGACCGGTTCCATACAAGCATGTCTCCTTAGAATGACCAATTGTTCCACAAGTTTCACATTTCCTAACTCTACATCAGCCAGCATGATGAAATTGACAAGCGTCACACTTTGGTAGAGTACCCAAATACCCTTTTCCCCTATTCTCATTACTTGCAGCACCAGCTTGTGCCTCAACTGGTGGGTTAGCGTCTCTACGCTTGTTGGCATTGTTGTTGTTTGCACGAGTACCTTTCTTGAAATTCGAAAACTTCCTTTTGTTTTCTCCAGACGACTCTACATGAGTCTCCTTATTTTTTTGCTCAGTGATCGAAAACTTGCCCAGCCTGATCGCTTCTTCAGTAAGTGCCACACTCAAGTCAATTGCCTTAGTGATTGTTGAAGGCTTGGAAGCAGTTACCATGCTGAGTATCTGGGGTGCCAATCCCCAAATGAAACGTTCAACCTGCTTGAACTCTGGTTCTACCAAATAGGGGACAACACGAGACAAATCATGGAATCTCTGCACATACTCAGCCACCTTAGGACCTTCCATTTTCAGATTCCAAAATTCAGTTTCCAACTTTTGAATTTCTACCCTCGAACAATACTTCTTTGCATCAGCTCTTTCAACTCATCCCATGTCAGAGCATACACCGCAGTCTCACCCAAAGTTTGAACCTGAAGGTTCCACCATGATAGAGCCCCATCTAGAAACAGTCCAGAAATGTACGCGACTTGATGCTCTGGCGCACATTTACTCATCCGCAAAACAGAATCCGTCTTCTCAACCCATCTCACAAAAGCTACGGCACCTCCAGTACCGTCAAAGTTCAGAGGCTTGCAGTCTAGTAACTGCTTGTAAGTACATCCTGTACACAAGCAACATCATTCACAGAAAGCATTAGCAAAATGCACTTGGAAATGTCCAAACATAGTGTAATGTGTCGTAGGTGACTTAAACATTATCGTTAGGTAGGTTATTCCCTGAGGTACCTCTGCTGTGTTCGGAGCGAAGGGTCTCATGTTGTGCGATTGCCTGTGAAATGCGTTCCTGTAATTCTGCCTCGGTCGTGGGCAGGTGAGTGTTCCTTCGAGGAGGCATCTTCTAAGAAGAAGATCGAATAGGTCAGGTCTTATTCATTAAATAAATATATAGTACGTATATATAATAGCATTTATCATAGCAAGCAATCATGCAGTAACACAATCACAACATAAACAAGTAATCCAACAATGTGTTTAGTGAGAACATGACGATTGAGCTTACATTAATCATTGACCACAGTTACATTGTTTACAAAGTATAACACATCAAAAGGGACACAGGGTCACACTACCCTTGTCCAATAGGTCTATCAATATACAAAAGTCACATAGTCAAAAAGTGGTCTTTAAAAGTCTTCACAATCTCAGCTCAATAGTGGTGCTCTTACTAAAAGTAATGCAATCTGCATAAAACCAAAAGCCAACTATGCTGATGGTGGAGGAGGAGGAGGAGGAGGGAAGAAAAGAAAGTTGCGAACATGCGTAATCTCCTCCTCGAGCTCATAAACACGTCGAAGCAAGTAACTGATCTGCTGCTCGACAGTAAGGAATCGAGCATCAAACTCTGGAAAAGGAGTAAGAGGAGCAGGTGGATGTGCAAAAGGAGACGGTGATGAACTTGGAGGAACAAAAGTAGGTTGACAAGGACACGGTAGGGGACGCGGAGTCAGCTCAAGCTCCAAAACTCTACGACTCGTAATCTCAAACTGAAGCTGAAGTGATAAAAGCAACTCATCCCGTGTATAGCCAACAAAATGGGAGGGATGATAGGGATCTGAAATCGGCATAGAGTAGGGTGGGAACTGTAACACCTGTGCCTTCACGGCCATCAAACAAATACCAAACCAATGAAATATTATAATTCATACTTGGGATTTGTAAAAATATGTGTATCATTTGCACATATCAATTCTCGTTCAATTTCAAACTCTAAATCGCTTTCTGGAAGGTTATACGCGCACCAATGCGTAAATATAACCAGTTTAATGCAACGAACACTCCGGAATAGTGACATAGTCTTAACATACCTTAAATAACCTTTACATAACTTAGAAATAAGTTTTGAAGGCTTTGGTATGGCAAAAACAAGTTAACTCGCTTACAGGGACTAAATATGACAAACTGCGAAAGTATGCCAATTTGAACTGTAACAGACATTCCGGAACATGACCATAAGTTAAACATACCATAAATATCCTTTACATAGCTTAGAAATAGGCTTTGAGGGGTTCGGTGTGCTAAAATAAACTTTTGGGTCATTCAGGGACTAAAAGTGTCAAAAAGTGCACAAGTTTGCATTTTCGCGCATAACTTACGTTCTGAATACATCCGGACATCCAAAAATTTATGTAAGCACTAAAATATTTTATTTTAGTGTTCGCCATAAGAAAAATCCATTCGTCGCATCATTTGGTTCGTTTTTCGCATTCGGGACCAGATTCGATGTATTAGCCGTTGTTTAATTCACAACCACACATTCTAAACACCATGACATTTCAACACATGTATGGATAGAATTTAAACACCTAAACACCATGACATTTCAACACATGTATGGATGGAATTTAAACACCTAAACACCATGACATTTCAACACATGTATGGATGGAATTTAAACACCTAAACACCATGACATTTCAACACATGTATGGATGGAATTTAAACACCTAAACACCATGACATTTCAACACATGTATGGATGGAATTTAAACACCTAAACACCATGACATTTCAACACATGTATGGATGGAATTTAAACACCTAAACACCATGACATTTCAACACATGTACGGATGGGATTAAGGCACGTTTTCCATGAAACGATCTTAACGGTTCGGGTATTCCTATAAATACCCATCCACCCCCATTGCTAAAATCACTAGAACTTTGATTTGAGAAACTCTAAGTTGAAACTATTGTTTCATACCTGAGATTTTTGAATCGAGGTTAGCATTCGGGGACCCTTCGTAAGTATTCTTTCGTTCTTTTCCTTATTTTACTGCTTTTCGAGTCAGAAAGTCAAACTTTGTTTGACTTTCAGCGTTGACCAGTAATGGTCAATGCGAAGTTCGTTTGAACTTCGCAACGTGATTGTAATCACGATGGTTATAGTCCCTTGGGACTATGCCTACTGATTACCAAATTGTCTAGGGTCGTAGGGTAAGCGATCTAATAAATCGCTTATACCTCGAACCCGACCCAGTTTGGTCGATCATTAGGATCCGACCAAATACATTAGGTGACCATAGTAGGTAGGGAATAACCTTCCGAGGTTATACCCTATGGTCACATCGTTTGAGTAGTTGTATGATAGGTGGTTCATATGCCTTAGGTAAATTACCAGAATACCCTTTTCATGTATAATTGGTAATTAAGCATATGTAACCTAAACCTTTGTCACATAACTGATTATGTAACATGTTTAGGCATATAACACTTGTCATAGGGCTAGTTAGACGGTCCGAACGCGTTTCACGCGCACGACGCGTTAAAGTAGCATAAGTTACCTTAATGGGTCGCGATGGGTCGATAATACTTAGGTTAGTATGTAGGCTTTGTTAAACCATATCATATGAGTTCCTACACTCATTTGGTTTACAAACCCTCCTGCTACCCAGTCTTCCGATTTAGGTCCGGGTTAATTATGTAGTTACCTATATTAGGTACCGTTTGATTTCCGGGACTCCTCTAGCTTACTTGGTAGTTGTTCAAGACTCCTAAGCACTCCCAGGCGAGTACATTATTCCCCTCTTTTACTGTTTTCCAAATGTTTTGGGGTGACTCATATGTACTAAATGTTTTATCAATAGTTTCAAGAACAATTACAATGTGGTTTCAAGAACAATAACAATTATTTCAAGAACGCTAACAATGATTTCAAGAACGAATACAATGATTTCAAAAACTAATAACAATTTCAAAAAAAAAATGAACAAACTTGTTGGTTGTAGTTTACATAACCGATGACATTCATTAGCAAAGATCAAGCCGACCAGTATTAGGTTATGGTACCATAGGATCTGACAAATCCCGTTATTTACTGCACCCATTGTTATGTGTGGGGGTTGTGGGTAGCGACTGAATCTGTAATTATTAACTTATCCTTTGGTAAGGGTTTGTTAAGAACGAGAACGAGAGCGAGTTGGAACGAGGAACGAGTCAAGAAGGTTTGAATGTTATTAGAGAATCGACCATAAAGTAGTTTCACAATTAAAATATTAACTTACCCTTTGGTAAGGGTTTGTTAAAACAAGAACGATTTGAACGATTAAAACAAGATGGTTTAACGATTGGGTAAACATTTGTACATGATTGACATTTGATCATGCATTTCCACGAAACATAGTTTTGATTTAAACCAAGTTTTACTTCAATACTTTGTTTTTGTGCATATGGTTTAGTTGAGACATTTCACTTGCCATACATGGATATTTGACATAGACATTTGACATGGATATTTGACATAGACATTTTGACATGATTTACATCTTGACATGAATACTTTGACATATTACCCAATACATTTGACAATTGATTTAAACATAGACTTCTTACATTGGTTGGTTTGGTTTGATTAAGTGATTAAGTAACGATGCGTGTGTAATATAATACAAGCATGGTGGATACGCCGCTGGTACTTCCTATATATAAGTGTTTGTATGGTATTACATATCGTAGCGTTATTTGAATCATTTCAGTTTGAGACATAGAACATTTTATACAAGTAACATACTTTTCACAAGACATTGATTTACAAACAACTTATCTTACACAAACTCATTTTACATGGTTATTCATTTAATCATGCATTATTCTCTTATTTAAACTTATCATCCGAACTTATTATTTTTCAAATGATTTACAAAGACAAAGCAAATTACAAGGTTCATGACTAAACATTTTTTTAAAAACAGAAGTCATGAATCTTATTTTCACAAAACCTATGTATCTCGCCAGCATTTCTTTGCTGACCTCGTTTTCACATATGTTTCAGGTATTGTTGAATGATATCGATTGATAAGATGCATGCTCACATAGGACTGGACAAGGCCTTAGTGACTCAATAACAATGATAGACTATGTTTAAATTGTGTATTTAGACTTCAAGAAGATGTAATTATTCAATGTTTAATAAAACAAAACACTTTTTGGTATCCATGGTTATGAAACATTAATTCTGTTGCAACACGCCCCGATGTTTCCGCCGCGATTTGTTGTTTTACGCGGTCGGGGTGTGACAGGAACCATCGGAATGGCTCATCAAGTAGTGAAGAAGTGAAAGGAGAAAAAGGTGCAGCCTGAGGGATCTGAGGAAAAGCTGCTGAAGCAAAAGGATCGTCACGCGGGTGCTTTCCTGAAGTACCTTCCCTGGACGGGGTGCACATCGGACTCTACAGGAGGGAGAGGAGCAACATCAGCGGGTGCGGGTGGAGGAATAAATGGCTCAACAACTGGAGGATCAACAGCTACAGGAACTGGGTCAGGAATAAGAGGTGCAATGTCTGGTAAACCAAAAGGAACATGGTCAGGCTCGGGTATCGACTCAGGATCAGCAGGTGCGACATCAGGCTGATCAACAGGAACAAGATCTGGCTCAGGACCAGGCTCGGGGTCGTGTGGAGGAGATGGTGCAGAAGACATAGCCGTGTCATCGTCAGAGTTAGTAGCGTAACGCTGTAATCCGACCGCCTGTAAAGCTGAAGACGTCACAGACTCAAAGGAATCTAAGACCGAGTGCAAGCTGGAATCAGAGGATATCTCAACAACAGGAATCTCAGGAGGTGGGATAGCAACAACATACTCATCAATCTCTCCATCACCCTTGGCGTCAACAGGAGGACCATCAACAAACAGATTGACATCGTCATCAAACAAATTGTCGAAAGGCCAATCCTCGGGAGGAATGACCACAAGAGGAACAGGATCGAGGATCGGAGCCACGATTTGCTCACCATTAGGATGGCCAATGATGAGATGATCATGGACTAGAACAGGAATAACAAAAGGATCCTCGTCAGGAAAACCATCAGCAAGGGGTAAATCATCGCCAAAGTCGGGCAATGCGAACGGTTGGAAGTCGCCCTCGTCATCCGATAGCATGTCAGGGTCACTCTCCATGTCTGACGTAAGAATCTCCGGCTCAAGTGTGACGTGGGATAAAATACACATATTTGTCCCGTGTAAAGTGTATAATTATATATAGTTATTATTTGTTTTTATTTAGTTTTAGTATTATATTACATTATTTTGTGTTTTGCTAGGCCCAGGTGCAAATGGAGCGAAAATGAGTAATAAATAAATAACCAGCCAGTTGGGCAGAGTGGAGCGCCAGTGACTAAAGAAAAATTGCCGCTATTTTCTGTAAGTGGGCCGAGCACACTATCTCTATTTTACAAGCTAGAAAGGGTCGAAGATTATCCAAAATATATATTGTTAGAAAAAAAAAAGGAGTTGACTCATTAGGCCAACATACAAATTACATGGAATTCATTGGGTCATGTGAATTCCATATGCCCATGCATGTCTACGTGAAATTAATAGGATTGGACCTTTTGGACAAGAGAATTAATTCAAAGTGGAGGCATTATTTTCGAAGTGGGCGCAAGCAAAGAACAATTAAAAAGAAAAAGAGGCAGCCGCTCTTAAGAGGATGACAAGCACAGCCACAACAGATTTGGGCCGCAAGCCCATATACATCGAACATTAGTGGGGGCGGCCGACAATATGCTTTATTGGTTTTCTTTGTTTGAGGCGGCATTATATATATTATAATAAAGGGAGTTGGACGTAGACACGAACGAAGTCAGCAAATCATCAACGAATTTTGGAGTTCTTGGGCGATCATAGAGGCTGATTGAAGATTCTGGAAGCTTTCGGTTGCAAGGAATCATCGGGTAATGATCGGGAGCACTCGGGAGTGAAGCATTCGGGTTTATTCTTCCCGTTTCTTTAGTTTTCGTTTGTTTTTAATTGTTACGAGATGAATTCAGGCTTGTTATTGATTGTTATTCTGTTTTTGATAATGTTTAGCGGCTAAATACTTTAAACTACCTAGGCTTATGACAATGGTTTAATAAAGTTTGGATTTTATTCGTTGTTAATGTGGTTTATGGGTTTTCTTGAAAAGTAAACGATTATGGTATTTTGATTTGGTGTATATGTGTGCTTGATATTGTTTGATCATTGATTATTGCTTCGTATGATTCTTGGTGACGGTCTATATCACATAATAGAGTCGTGCTAGGGTTTTAGATTTAGGTGACGATCTTTATCACATAATAAATCTCTTTCTCTTTAAGTTGAAATCGCGTGAATAACCTTAGAAGTAATATCGGTAATCTTATAAAATCAAGTGTTCTACTAATCTTGTCACTGTAAGGCTCGGGGTTATTAATAGGTCTCGGTTTGGTATATAGCTAGGATTAGGTTTTGTAAGAAATCGGTCTTAGTTCCCTAATCATACCCGTGTCTATTAAACCAAGTTAGAATCCATAGTTTCCTTAGACTTTCGCGCTGTAAGGTAGATTGTCATATTAATGCACTTTTTAAGAAGTTAGAGGACTGTAAGGAAATCTAACAACCGGTAGTCGTAACGACCTAGGTAGTGCCATAAGTTTCACCTCGAGAAGGGTTGAGAGGCTTAGTTGGTGTCTTAATAGGTTTAGTACCAAAAGATCCCGGTTCCATACCACATTAACTACGAATAGAAATCCACTCTAAGTTAAACAAGAGTCTAGCCTAGGTAGCCTTCATCGCCACTGAGTTAAGTCTTCGTCCAAATTCGTGTCTAGTTAATTTAGTTTAATTTTTAATTGCAAATTTAGGATTTTTAGAAAACCCCCCTCAATTATAAAATTAGTTAGAGTCTGTGTCAGTCTAAGTCTAGATAGAGTCGTTAACGTAATTAGAGAGTCTCGTGGGTTCGATACTCGGACTTACTGTAGCTATACTGCATTGATCGGTACACTTGACGGTTGTGTGGTTTAGTTTTAGATCGAGTCTAAGTTTATAAATTTAAAGCTTAGAGTGTCTAGATTAGGTTAATTTTAGTAGTTTTTATTTAACCACTTTTAGCACATCATGTTTTTGGCGCCGTTGCCTGGGACTCTTTGGCATTTGCGTTGATTACTCTGTTTTGACTTGCTTGACATTATACGTGCTACTTGCTTTTGTATATTGAGTCGTAGGAGTCTAATTGTCCGTGTCTTTTGTTTTTATTTTATTTTATTTTATTTTATTTTATTTTATTTTATTTTATTTATTTATTTATTTATTTATTTATTTTTGAGTCTAGTAAATATGTGTGAGATTTGTGGAGGACCCCATTTTACTGTTAAATTCCACACTACGTGGGGTCCTCTGCGCATTATTATGCTAATCCGTATTGGAAAATTCAACAAAACGATACACAACAGGAAATAGATGCTTGGTTGAAATTTGACAAGGAAGAGAGAGATAGGCATCTTCGGTATGTGATTTAGTCGTTATACCGTTTGGAGGCAAAGCTTGCGAAGACTCAAGGTCGTTATATGTACGATAGTGACGGTAATTGTCTTGGATATCAAACTCCGTCAGGTGAGTTGCTTTTAAACGTTATAGAACCAGGGATGGTAGCAATACCAATTCCACACTATATGAAAACCGTTTGTGAAAATGATGCTTCTGCATCTGTTGATTATATGCATGATGTTAATGATTCGTATGATTCTTCACACTTGTCTTGTGAGGATAATGTTTTGCAGGAATCACAGTCTCAGTCGGAGACTACATTGGACATCTCAGTCCCACCTCCGGTTCAGCAAGAGGAACGAGAAGAGAATAAGGGTAAGTTCATAATTGATTTCTCGTGTAGTAATGAAGAAATAGATGCGCAAGTGGCTGCATATAAGAGATGGAAGGGAGAAGACTCAGCGGAAGACGAAGAAGAGTAGGTAGAGGAGATCATTCCAGTCACGGAGACGAAAATGGACGACGAAGTCCCACCTCCGGTTCTGCAGGGTATTATATATGATTACTGGAGTGATTCTGATGATGAGGAAGATGAAGAAGATGAGCAACCGCCCAGCAATCCAGATATTTCTAAGGATGATTATTATCTCACTGACCCAATATGGGACATGTCTGATGCATCAGAAGTGGGGGATGATCATATCCTATCATGGGAGACGGAGTTTGGTGACGAGTTGGTTAATCTACCAACTCTAGTAGATGAAGAACTATTTGACCCAGTTGGCGATTTGACCGAATTAGAAGCATTATTGGAAGTGACGCTGACCATAGAGATAAAAAAGTCACTAAAAATAAAAGAAGTGGTGGAAGAGGAAGAACACGATAGCCGGCTCGTGGTTAGTATAACAAATGAAACTAAAAAATCAAAACGACAAGAGAAGGCAAGGAAAAGAAAAATAAAGGATCGTAACCACACAAGGATCGAGGGTGGCCATAAGAGGAATAAGGATCCTCTGAATTTCAAGCACGATCAGTCTTCTCATTACATGCCACGCATCCGGTTAATTCCAGGTAATTTTAAATTCTGGTGGTCTGACCCGTTTAAAAATTTTAAAATATTTTATGATTCTGCCAATAAATTTTTAAGTATTTTTGAGGACCGTGTGGAATTAAACGGGTTGGATAGGGTCCAGATCAAAGAGAAGCCTCCTGACTAAATTCAAGTGTGGGGAGGTTTTGTAGAGTTTTTTTTTTAATTTTATATATATTCGGTGTATTTTCAGTAGTTTGTGGCGTTGAGTCGTTTAATTTGTACCATGAGTCTAATTAGTAGTTTTGAGTCATTCTTTTGTTTCGAGTCGGTACTGCTTTGGTTTTTGCTTGTTTTTGTTTATGCAGGTTTGAATCGTACCACCCGTACTCAATCTCCATTCGGGTGATTTTGGAGCTACTTATCAAATTCAAGGCATTTATCGAGTGTACTAGTCTGTGTCAAAAGCCGACCGCGAATGAAATGCTATACGATCGAGCTGGATTGGACGAGACCGTGGGAGCTTACGCGTTATACAACCAGCTAAGTCCTTTCCATTTATGCCCTTTGTCTTTTATTTTTTTTATTTATTTCTTTAGTCTTTTGAGTCAGTTTCCATCCTACATTGAGGGCAATGTAGAGTTTAAGTGTGGGGATGGGAAACTATCGTTTAGTGTCGTTAGTACAGTTAGTCGAGTCATAAAAATTCAAAAATGCAAAAAAATAAAAAAATAGAAAAAATCAAAAAAATTAGAAAATGTCTTTTGAAATGAGAAGTTTGCATAAATAAAATGGAAAATGATAGAAAAGTCAGATTTTTGTTCGGGTTCAAATAATAATAATATGAGATTAATATAATTGAGCTTGTGTCTAGTTTGGGATGTGCGGGTAGGCTCGATTCGGTTCTAGGTTCCTTTGATCTTAAATATACCTAATTGTCGGTCTACTAGTGGGTTCTCATCTAGGGAAATTGGGAAAATTGAAACCGCCAATAATAGTATAAGGGATGCCGTTATAAGTAAAGATCGTTAGAGTTTTTTTGTCATATCTCGTTGAGAAAGGAAAAATGGAAAAAATAGAAAAAAAAGAGCTAGAAACTGAATGAAAGTAGCGCATTTCTATGTAATCTAGGTTGGGGATAGCGACTCTACAACCGGAATACCTCTAGGATGTGTGAAATCGAACTTGCAAATAAAAAGTACCGAAGCCTAAGTAATCCGAGTTGGGGATAGCGACTCTACAACCGGAATGCCTCTGGGTTAGGGAAAGCAACGTCTACGCTCGAAAAAAGAAAAAAAACGAAAAAGTGATGAAAAAAATGAGAAAAAATAAGAATAGATTTGATTTTAAACTCTCTTGATCTTGGTATAAAACGGTTAGGAAATAACCCAGTTGTTGTTCCTTTTGTCCTATAAGCTTGAGGGGGGATTAGGTGGACTTGCGATTCTTAGCGTGAGACCCTAGGTAGATTGACCGCACTTGAACTAAACTTGCATGATAAGGGCTTGGAACCGGGTTTGGGTTTAAGAGGACACGTATACTTGCAATCGCGACTAACACAAGTTTCGATTTTAATAAGTAACTAAGCTTTTGTCCCGAATGATTATCCCGTCTATGATTCCGTTTTGCATAATTCTTTTTCGGGGACGAAAAAAGGTTAAGTGTGGGGATATTTGATATGGGGTAAAATACACATATTTGTCCCGTGTAAAGTGTATAATTTTATATGTTGATTATATCTTTAAACATGGGTTAAAAACATAGAACCCTAATCATGTTTATTCAATCATGATGTAAATATAGATACCAAGTTAGAGATACTTACTTGTAAGGATGATTATCTTTGAGGATAAAGATGAAGCCATGATTCCCGTTATGGTACCTTGTGTTGATGGATCACACTAGAGATAATTTTTGTATTGGTGTTCTTCATGAGTTTTTGATCACTTATCATCGATATATAAAGATCAATGAATAATGGTCATGAATAGTGATCCGTTATAAAAACTCACTGTATTCTCTTATTAATGGTACCTAAAGGGAAATCATAATTGCTCCTTGAACTAATCAATGTTTACAATTACTACCATCAAGTAATTGTCGGGGACTAGTTATGTCATATTGGTAATGTTACCAAATGATCCATAAGGCCACATCAACGGGTTATTTCTAACATTCTCCCACTTGGCCGAGTGATCATTTGTGATAAGTATAACTAAGTTTGGCCAAGCTAAAACATTAATCAATGTTTCAAATTGAAATTGCAACAGAAAAATACAGTCATTGAGTTATTGTCAACTCAAGACCCCCATTAATCATGTTACAACCCCAAATCAAAACATACGTAAATTTAAGACCAAAATGACTGAGGTAAGCCCTTTAAAATTAATTTGTATAATTCTTGTCTATACGTCATTAGGTGCACATACGTATTTATAGACAAACAAATTGTATAATTGAGGAAAAATAATAACTAATCATTCATATGTATGATATGCTATTATGTAAGGCCTTTCGTAAACCTGTCTTTATTATGAGCTCTTAAAAAGACTTTGGGTGTAGACCTTAGTTATCGGATCCGCAAAAATATCATGAATGTAAATGTATTCGATACAAATATTTAGTTTCCTCTTCTTATTCATAAATGAATAATAATTTTGTATCGAAGTTTAATGCAGCACCTCTCGAACTGTTACTGTTCGAGGAAATAAGGTAGCTGACTTTTCATAGTAAGTCTTCAATATAGTATTTATATGGAGTTAATAAGTTTATGAGTCCACTGATAAAATTTTAACAACATTTAGTGACAATTGCGTTGTTAATTAACAATATATTATGTCATTATAATTTAGGTTGTTGTTAACAGTTTCTTATGACTCATCCATGAGATAGATTTGTCCGCAGACATAAGGATTACACCAAATTGATTTTTAGTTTCTTTTGAATATTACAAAATCAAGGTAAGAATAATCAACCACTTCTTATAGTCTTTCTCATTTCTTAAAGATATTGTAAGATGCTTCACAATAATCTATAGTGGTCGAATGTTCATCAATGTGAGCTAAACGAGTATAGACTTGAACCTTTGTAAGGCTTCTAATTAATGAAGCATAAGGAAGTAATCTCATTTATCATTTTATCCTCTCAAGGAGAGCTATATTGTTTGTTACACATGTAAGAGCCCACTTTAGAGTAAAGCTTATGGGACAAAACTAATGTCCTGTTGAGTCTATCTCGGTATATTTTGATATCTCTCACGTAAGTGGTATCTCCGAGATTCATTATATCAAAATATGTGTGAGAAATTATTTGACTTGTGTAACATATACTTATCCAAAAAGTTCTATCTATATAAGGACAAGTTTACATTAGTTGCTCCCACTCATCTTGAGGTAAGTAAATAAATCCACTTAATTCTTGATGAAAAGAATGCATTAAGATTTCATCACATTTTGATGTTTGCCTTAAACCCATACATGGAATTAATTAACTTACAAAGTAAGTGTTCTTGACCTTCAGTTTAGAACTTTCAGGTTGTTTTATGAACATGTAAGTCTTTGTTTAAGGAAAGTCTGTTTTAAGGTTCATATAATGTAGCTCTAAATGATTATAAGCCACTAGAACAACAATGATACTCAAAGAAACATTTTGTAAGAAAGGTAAGATGATTCTTTGATAAATAATTCTCTTTTGAGCATAACCATTAACAATCAATATTGATTTTAGTGTCTTAACGTTTGCATTTGGATTTAGGTAATTCAACCAAATCCCAAACGTTATTTTGACACATAAAATCAAATTTGCTAATAACAATTTTTATTCCATTTAGAAAATTGATTGATGCTAATGACTTAATTAGAAGAGGTAGGATCAGTAAACTTTCTAACATCCATTTCAACTTTAGTCAAGGAGGATACATAATCATCTAATATCCATTGGGTTGTATTAAGAGTTTCAGTTTTATGGATTAACTCTTGCCTAAGTTGCTATCACTTTCATAATTCTAAGTGTGTAAGAGTTGGTGCAATATGGTGTGCAAGAGGTGTAATCGGAGTAAAATTTAATAGGTCTCTTCCCCCCGCCTCTTGCACTCCTGGCAAATCCTGATAAGGACTTTTACTGCTCCCACTGACTTAGAAATCTTTAACAATTTAGCATGCTTATGGTCAACATTAGAAGACCAATAAATTCTAGTAGAGAAACAAGTTAATGATGTTACTCATTGTAGTTTCTCTGTTTGAGGATTATAATTTTGGTAAGAAATCTGAGTGTGTCCATGTTTAAGCAACAATGAAACTTTTGTTAGAGTAGCAGTAGATTCTTAATGAGGAAAGTTGTGAAGGAGCAATGTCTTGTACAAGAGGTACAAATTGAGGTAACAACAAGTTTTTACTCCCCTACCTCTTGCAACTCTCGCAAGTTATGAGTAAGACACTTAATGCTCCCACTAACCTTTTAGATCTCTAGGAATGCTACAAGATAAGTTTCAATGATGTACGTGCTATGGGAACATGTCATATATGTTAGACTTGATTTCCTTAATGTCCAGATGTTAAAAAATATTTAAGGGACATATTTAGAAGGAATCATAGTATATATGAATTAATTTCTTTAATACCTTGATCCATAAGGGACATATTAGACACAAGTAAAAATTATTTGAAATGATAAAAGACTTATGTCTGAATATTCCATTTTGGGATAAGTTCCAATGAAATATAATTTCTGATGGAACTTGATTTATTCCCTTAGCCATTTAAATATTAAGGCTTTTAACACATGCTCGTAAGTCACTAAAAATGAGATTTGATAATATTACATCCTTCACTAACCCGGTCTAAATTTCGCATGCAATTTGGTCTTAATGGATGAAGTTTGTAGATCTCATTTTTCTTTTGTTAAATTTTCATTTTCATGATAACAAAAGTTGTGAAAAATGTAGTATCGTCTAGTTCTATCTTATAAGGTTTCCATCCAGATTGTGATGAGAAATAATATGAGAGTTTAAGGTAAGAGTGACTTTGTCGTGACCATGCAAACCTCACAACTGTCACACTGTAGCTTTCGTATTGATACTAAATTCTGAACTATCTACAGAATATATAAGGTATCATGAAGCCCAATTATGAAACAGTTTATTATGGTTCTTATAGTCTTAACAATAAATTTTGTCACTAACTCTCATCTTAAGTATTTGTTGATTTCTGGTAAGGAAACACAAAGAACTAGAGTCTACATGTCATGTGTTGATTGAAATATTATCATTAGCAGACTCAAATATCATAAATATCTAACTACTTATCTTAGCCAGCTGTCTCCTTGAATTATGGATAGTCTCGATGCTCATGCCTAGTTAATGGCAAAAAATTGCAGTGAGACTTTCCTTTGAAGAAACTTATAGCTGGAAGTAGTACTTGTACACTATCTCAGAATCTTAAAAGTATCCTCCTTTTAGGTTTAGTGGTGGTGAGATGAACAACATCTAATTTCCAGTTTCATGCATTCCTTTTCCTGTACATATGTTGCTAATCAACACACTCATTTTCCTTTGGTACTCTTGAGTGGTATAGTTGATTCTTAAGGCAACTTATGGTATTGGTGGAAAAGTTATATGTAATGCATTGGAAAAGTGTACTGATTTCCATGTGTAAACCTTTTAGTAATGGGTCATGGTATTGTACATCATGATTATTCACATATACCACTAACTTTATAGTAAGAAACTAGAGTAATGCATGCGTTTTAGGAGTTATTTTGATTCTTCCAAAGAAAACAAACTAGTCTTGGGAAATGTAGAATCTGGAATAGTTCCCATGATAGCAATAATGAAATGAGTTCTTGATTATCATAAGAGATATAATGGTTGACTTATCCCACTAGTCATGCTCTAGTTTTCTTCTGTAATACTTTTATCAGAAAAGAGCAGTACGATTATCATATCTTAAGAAATAATCAATAATCAAACAAGATCAAATTTTGTAGAAACTCTTTAGTAAGCAAAACATTTTAGGTTTTGAAATTGGAGTGGATAAAATAGATGAGATACAAACTTAAGAAGAAACTTGGAGTGATTTACATTATGGGGTAATCAAGTAAGGCATACACAAATTATTATATTGAAGATATAGTCTACTATAACACCAAAATAACAGACTAATTTAAGGTTCTACCTGAATTTTGGCTTCGCTTTGGCTTTGACCAAAATTCAGACATTATAAACGTACATAAATAACAAATTGTCTTGATGTTCTAAATAAATTTGGCTTCGCTTTGGCTTTGGCCAAAATTTATGCATTATGAACATACATAATAGACTGACTTTTTGTTCTACATGAACTTTGGCTTCGCTTTGGCTTTGACCAAATTTCATGTATTATGAATATAAGTAAATAAAACCAACTTAATGTTCTGCTTGAATTTTGGCTTCACTTTACCTTTGACCAAAATTCACGCATTATGAACGATATAAAATAGTAAACCTCGGCTTAATGTTCTACCTAAATTTTGGCTTCACTTTGGCTTTGACCAAAATTCAGCATTATGAACGATATAAATAATAGACCGTCTTTAGTGTTCTACATGAACTCTAGCTTCGCTTTGGCTTTGACCAAAATTCACATATTATGAACACACATTAATATAGACTGTCTTAATGTTCTACATGAACTCTAGCTTCGCTTTGACCAAAATTCACGTATCATGATGAACATACATACACAATAAGGTAAAACACATAAATATAACATAACACCTTTGGGCCAGAAATGAAATATTTATGTAAATTAGGCTAATAATTTATTATGTATGTCATTAAATAATTAGTTGTTGGGTTCATTATCCAACAATACACATAATAACATAAAATGACATAAATTAAAGTTGGGCCATTCGCAAGTTATGGTCATACAAAACCAAATAAAATAAGTATGTAAAAGTTAAAGTAAACATACTTAAAATCACACTTAGAAGTAAAATCACCTTTAAATTTAGGCTACGAATTAGTTATGGATTTCGTATATTTAGGTGATTAAAAAAAATTATTGATTATTTATTTATAGTCAATCTTCATTACCATGTCTCGTTAATCTCAAACAAGTATTTGAGAATAGACATATAGTTACGATGAGGATAAACATAAAGTACATTTTAAGGTTTTCAAGATATGGATATATCAAATCGATTGCAGAAGAAACATTCATGGCACCAACTAAAATTAACCAAACCAATTTTAACATAATAATTAACTTATGATTTGGAATAAAAAAGGATTTTAAATCTTTATGACTTATGAATTCCCTTCTAATTAATTTTGAACCACAACCAACATTTCAGCAATTTCAAGACAATAGCATAAAAATCTTGGATTTGATCAATATTAAAACTAAAATTTGATTCGCAATTTTAACATAAAAGTAACATAAATACGATAGTATATATCCTCTGATTTTCTATATATTAGACATGAACATTATGCAACTTTCATCAGTCAACTAATATACACTTTCTTGAAATCACAAATCAAATTTCATGATTAAATCGATATGATCAACACTGCTTTGATACCACATGTTGATTATATCTTTAAACATGGGTTAAAAACATAGAACCCTAATCATGTTTATTCAATCATGATGTAAATATAGATACCAAGTTAGAGATACTTACTTGTAAGGATGATTATCTTTGAGGATAAAGATGAAACCATGATTCCCGTTATGGTACCTTGTGTTGATGGATCACACTAGAGATAATTTTTGTATTGGTGTTCTTCATGAGTTTTTGATCACTTATCATCGATATATAAAGATCAATGAATAATGGTCATGAATAGTGATTCGTTATAAAAACTCTATGTATTCTCTTATTAATGGTACCTAAAGGGAAATCATAATTGCCCCTTGAACTAATCAATATTTACAATTACTACCATCAAGTAATTGTCGGGGACTAGTTATGTCATATTGGTAATGTTACCAAATGATCTGTAAGGCCACATCAACGGGTTATTTCTAACATTATATAGTTATTATTTGTTTTTATTTAGTTTTAGTATTATATTACATTATTTTGTGTTTTGCTAGGTCCAGGTGCAAATGGAGCGAAAATGAGTAATAAATAAATAACCAGCCAGTTGGGCAGAGTGGGGCGCCAGTGACTAAAGAAAAATTGCCGCTATTTTCTGTGAGTGGGCCGAGTACACTATCTCTATTTTATAAGCTAGAAAGCGTCGAAGATTATCCAAAATATATATTGTTAGAAAAAAAAGGAGTTGACTCATTAGGCCAACATACAAATTACATGGAATTCATTGGGCCATGTGAATTCCATATAGAGAATCAATCCATGGAATTCAATCCATGCATGTCTACGTGAAATTAATAGGATTGGACCTTTTGGACAAGAGAATCAATTCAAAGTGGAGGCATTACTTTCGAAGTGGGCGCTAGTAAAGAACAATTAAAAAGAAAAACAGGTCGCCGCACATAAGAGGATGACAAGCACAGACTCAACAGATTTGGGCCGCAAGCCCATATACATCGAACATTAGTGGGGGCGGCCGACAATATGCTTTATTGCTTTTCTTTGTTTGAGGCGGCATTATATATATTAGAATAAAGGGAGTTGGACGCAGACACGAACGAAGTCAGCAAATCATCAACGAATTTTGGAGTTCTTGGGCGATCATAGAGGCTGATTGAAGATTCTGGAAGCTTTCGGTTGCAAGGAATCATCGGGTAACGATCGGGAGCACTCGGGAGTGAAGCATTCGGGTTTATTCTTCCCGTTTCTTTAGTTTTCGTTTGTTTTTAATTGTTACGAGATGAATTCAGACTTTTTATTGATTGTTATTCTGTTTTTGATAATGTTTAGCGGCTAAATACTTTAAACTACCTAGGCTTATGACAATGGTTTAATAAAGTTTGGATTTTATTCGTTATTAATGTGGTTTATGGGTTTTCTTGAAAAGTAAACGATTATGGTATTTTGATTTGGTGTATATGCGTGCTTGATATTGTTTGATCATTGATTATTGCTTCGTATGATTCTTGGTGACGGTCTATATCACATAATAGAGTCGTGCTAGGGTTTTAGATTTAGGTGACGATCTTTATCACATAATAAATCTCTAACTCTTTAAGGTGAAATCGCGTGAATAACCTTAGAAGTAATATCAGTAATCTTATAAAATCAAGTGTTCTACTAATCTTGTCGCTGTAAGGCTCGGGGTTATTAATAGGTCTCAGTTTGGTATATAGCTAGGATTAGGTTTTGTAAGAAATCAGTCTTAGTTCCCTAATCATACTCGTGTCTATTAAACCAAGTTAGAATCTATAGTTGCCTTAGACTTTCGCGCTGTAAGGTAGATTGTCATATTAAGGCACTTTTCAAGAAGTTAGAGGACTGTAAGGAAATCTAACAACCGGTAGTCGTAACGGCCTAGGTAGTGCCATAAGTTTCACCTCGAGAAGGGTTGAGGGGCTTAGTTGGTGTCTTAATAGGTTTAGTACCAAAAGATCCCGATTCCATACCACATTAACTACGAATAGAAATCCACTCCAAGTTAAACACGAGTCTAGCCTAGGTAGCCTTCATCGCCACTGAGTTAAGTCTTCGTCCAAATTCGTGTCTAGTTAATTTAGTTTAATTTTTAATTGCAAATTTAGGATTTTTAGAAAAACCCCCCTCAATTATAAAAATAGTTAGAGTCCGTGTCAGTCTAAGTCTAGATAGAGTCGTTAACGTAATTAGAGAGTCTCGTGGGTTCGATACTCGGACTTACTGTAGCTATACTGCCTTGATCGGTACACTTGCCGGTTGTGTGGTTTAGTTTTAGATCGAGTCTAAGTTTATAAATTTAAAGCTTAGAGTGTCTATATTAGGTTAATTTTAGTAGTTTTTATTTAACCACTTTTAGCACATCAAGGTGCAATATCATCATCTGAGACGATGGCCATAGGGTTATCAGCGTCTGATAATCCGCTCTCTGAAGAAGACATGATGCCTGTAACATAACAATCATAACATATGCACATACATTAACCACTATCACTTAGTATTCAATCAAGACAATTATCACTCAATCATGTATTCACATTATCCTTCATGAAACCTCTTCTATCTTTCCTGGTCTATCCCAGACTAAACCATCAATGTGACCTTGAAATCGTGTTTCTTGTCTTTTCTTTTGTAAAACGTTTGTTCCATGGATCTGGGCATTTTGTGTATGCAATGAAAACATGTTGTAAAAATATTTTCGTGAGAGCCCTAATGATTGTAGTCTAGACTCGAGAAAGAATCCTAGTTCGCTAAAATCGAAGCTCTGATACCAAACTGTCACACCCTGACTTTTGCGGAATCATGATTATGTGTGACGTGCTTAATATCATTGCATTCAATCCATAACAAACAACTATATGATAAATCCAAGATGTTCATCCTTGAATAAGTTTTAAAACATTACAAACAACATTGTCTTAAAATCCAAACACATACTTCAAACTTTGAATACAACACAAACAGAGTTTTAAGTTCCAATAGCATTTGCTAGTAACAATCCTCAAAATCAGCACACACACAAGTAATCAAGTAAACACATAATTAATACAACTAAATAATAACCAATTCCGCGTTTCGAGTTTGCATTGAGTTGCGTTGCGTTGCGTTGCGTTGTGATAAGCGTTCAAATAAGCCTGTAAATGCGAATAATGCGTTAAATAAGTGATATAGTATGCGTTTAAAATATCATTTTAAATATAGTCTAACCCTTTAGCGGTAATCGAATCTTAGAGTACAATGTTTACAAAGAAACAACGGTAAAAAGGAACAATCCAAAGATCGGGTTGTTACAAAATACGCAGTGAACATTATCTTACCGGCGTATTTATCAAATACGCCAGGCAACTTGAACTCTCGTTCAAGATTTAATGTCGCCCAAATCCTCAACAAATCGCCCGTAGTAAACTCAAGAATTGTGAGGCGGAATTATTGAAAATTTGGGTTTTGTTTTTTTTTGGTGTGCGGCTGAATAAATAAGGTTTACAGCAAAGATTGTCGGTTGAATTTTTAGGGTTTTGTGTGGCTGAACTTGGATTGGTTTTGTCACACCCTGACTTTTGCGGAAGCGTGATTATATGTGACTTGCTTAATATCATTGCATTCAATCCATAATAAACAACTATATGATAACACCAAGATGTTCATCCTTGAATAAGTTTTAAAACATTACAAACAACATTGTCTTAAAATCCAAACACAGACTTCAAACTTTGAATACAACACAAACAGAGTTTTAAGTTCCAACCAGGACTTTACAAAAGACACTAACAAACGAGGTTTTAAGCCACGTATCTTATCCAAGATAAAATACATAACCCAAACCCTTTGACTTAGGATGACATCGTTTATTAAAGACATGACTTGAAAACTTCTGCGTCCGCTAGATCCATACTTAGTTTCTTGAAATACATGTAGTTTGAAAACATCAACAAAAGTTGAGCGAGTTCATGTGTTTTGTAGGTGTGCACGAATAAACCTTTGTAATCATTGTAAGTATGTACGTTTTGTAAACCCGATATGAAAGCAAACAAGGAAACTGATCAGTTAATGGTTTGCAAGGCCATTAACATGTGTGCAACGACGTAGGAAGTGTAACATCTGTGCTTGTAATCATTGTGAACAGTTCTTTTATCAATAAAACAATGTTATTTGATCCCAATGTTTGTTTGGTTGTGTTTTACATTTTTCATGTTTTGACTTTTATTCAATTTCAAACTCTATATCGCTTTCTGGAGAGTTATACGCAAACTGGTGCGTAAACGTAATCAGTTTAATGCGACAAATACTCTGGAACATCAACATATACTTAACATACATTAAATAACCTTTACATAACTTAGAAATAAGTTTTGAAGGCTTTGGTATGTCAAAAACAAGTTAATTCGCTTACAGGGACTAAACTTGACAAACCGCGAAAGTATGCCAATTTAAACTGTAACGAACATTCCGGAACATGACCATAAGTTAAACATACCATAAATATCCTTTACATAGCTTAGAAATAGGCTTTGAGGGGTTCGGTGTGATAAAATAACTTACGTTCTGAATACATCCGGACATCCAAAAATTTATGTAAGCACTAAAATATTTTATTTTAGTGTTTGGCATAAGAAAAATCCATTCGTCGCGTCATTTGGATCGTTTTTCGTGCTTACGCGCATTCCGTCGTAATTAAGCGAACATCGCGATCGTACGACCAAACGAACTGACATCCGACATATTTTTGAGCATGTTTCATGTCCACAATGTTTAGGCATCATTTTAGGGCCTTAAAGTTGGCTTAACGGGCCTTAAACGTGTCGGAAATGGCTTAAACACGTCACAGGGACTGAAACTGTCATTTACGAAAGTTTGTTTCTGACCAGTCAGGCCAGGCGACCCGCATAAAACCAGGGCTATCCTTTACGCGGCCCGCGTCAGGCTCCCAGATCAGATAAGATCAATTAATCAGCAGATTACAGGTGTTAAACTCCCAACCACACACCCACACTTGCCCTTTCAGTTCATGAGAGGCCATTTTTAGTCACCACATCATTCCAACAAGTGTACGCCTTAGATTCGATCACGGTTTCCAAGAAACGATCCTAATGGTTCGGGAAATCCTATAAATACCCACATCCCCTAACTTCAAAACCCACTAGAATCTGATTTGAGAAGCTCTAAGTTGAAACCTTTGTTTCATACCTGAGCTACTTGAATCAAGATTAGCATTCGGGGACCCTTCGTAAGTATTCCTTCATTCTTTTATTGCTTTTCGAGTCCGAAAGTCAAACTTTGTTTGACTTTCTGCGTTGACCAGTTTATGGTCAATGCGAAGTTCGTTTGAACTTCGCAACGTGATTGTAATCACGATGGTTATAGTCCCTTGTGACTATGCCTACTGATTACCACGTTGTCTAGGGTCGTAAGGGTAAGCGATCTAATAAATCGCTTATACCTTCGAACCCGACCCATTTGGTCGATCGTTAGGATCCGACCAAAATACATTAGGTGACCATAGTAGGTAGGGAATAACCTTCCGAGGTTATACCTTATGGTCACGACGTTTAAGTAGTTGTATGATAGGTAGTTTATATGCCTTAGGTAAATTACCAAAATACCCCTTTGATGCCAAAATTCATTATAAACATATGTGACATAACTTTTGACATCTAAACTGATTTGGCGACAATATTAGGCATGTTAAGGCATATTCTACTTGTCATAGGACTAGTTAGGCGGTCCGAACGCGTTTCACGCGAACGACGCGTTAAAGTAGCATAAGCTACCTAAACGGGTCGTAATGGGTCGTAAGCACTTATGTTAGGTTTCATTTAGTATGTAGGCTTTGTTAAACCATATTACACGAGTCTCCATACTCGTTTGGTTTACGAACCCTCATTCTATCCGATCCTCCGATATAGGTCCGGTTTATTAACATAGTTACCTATACTAGGTGCCGTTTGATATCCGTGATCTATAGCATTGCTTGGTGGTTATCTTAGGACTTCTGAGCAATCTCAAGTGAGTACATAGACCCCTCTTTTACTGTTTTCCAAACTGTTTTGGGGTGAAACACATGTGCCTACTTGTTACTTTCGTGCTTTCCTACTTTCACATCATATACTTGCTATGTTCATTAGTACAATTATAGTACATGATTTCATTGTGTTCATGCTATGTATGTCCATTGTGTGCATACTTAGTACATCGTTTTACATTACATTTCATGCTATGTATGCCCATTGTGTGCATACTTAGTACAGTTGTTTTCATCACATGCTTACATTTTGGTATGACATTTGGGTTGTTTACAATGGAACAATACATTCATTAACATTAGCTACGCCGTTCGTTAGTAGGTAGTGGTACCATAGGAATTGACAACTCCCGTTCCGGACATCCTGGGTAGGTTTGGATGAAAGGAATGACCGAATTCGATACACATAACTTAGATAAACCTTTAATTTGTTTAAGGGTTTATCGCCACAGTCTCAAGGCTTGGATGTATGCATTTTCACAATGCCGCATAAATGTTTGTATCAGTATAGCATGCATTTGTTCCACAAAACATAACTTTGATTTAAACCATGTTTTACTTCAATACCTTGTTTTTGTGCATTTCACATATGGTTTAGTTGATATATTTCACTTACCATACATGATATTTTTGGGTACACATTACATGATCTACATTAAACATAAACATTTTGACATTGATATACACATTTAGTGGTTTACATTGGACATAGACATTTCGATATGGTTTACACATTAACACATGATAATTCATTTATACATAAACAATTTACATTGGTGGTTGGTTTGAGTAAGTGATTTGAGTAACGAGGCGTGTGTAATATGATACAAGCATGGTGGATACGCCGCTGGTACTTCCTATAAATAAGTGTTTGTATGATATTATATGTCGTAGCGTTACTTAAATCATTTCAATATTTGACATATTACGTTTTACATAAACAACTTACTTTCACAAGACATTGATTTACAAAACAACTTATCTTATACAAACTCATTTTTCTTAGTTATTCATTTAACCTTACATTATTCTCTTATTTATACATATCATTGCTTTTTGAATGATTTACAAAACAAAACAACTTACAAGGTTCATGACTGACTTTTGTTAAACAACTTTGTCTAAACTTATAAGTCATGAATCCTATTTTCACAAATCCTATGTATCTCATAGGCATTTTTATGCTGACGTACCTATTTTCACATGTGTTTCAGGAGCAGGTGCATAGGTTTGATCGGGATACACTAGGGTGGACTCGGGCCTTAGTGACAATAAAAGAAGCAAGATTAGTTTAGTTGATGTTGTGTACTTTGTTTCCTTCGTTTAAAAGACAATGTAACTCGCTTGTTTGATAAATAAAATATAACTTTGTATGCCATGGTTGTGAAACAATAATTCTGTTACAACACTCCCCGACGTTTCCGCCACGATTTGATGTTTTACGTGGTCGGGGTGTGACAGGAAGGCTCAATCCTAGCAGATTTTGTACCGGGCTTCCGGCTGGAAGACATAGTCACCTCATGGGCCAAATCCCGGTCCTTATGGGTGTGGGATCGCTACACCCAAATAGATCTATCACTCCTGTCCCTCGGTCCTTATACGAGGATTAATGGTCTTAAGTGTGCGCCTACCCATTCACATGATCTAACAGTTCATTCCTTAGCTAACCATACCATTTGTAAACATTTGTAAACATTTTGTAACATGTACTTCACCCCGAAGTTATAAAACTGAAAACAGTTAAAAGAAAAGGGGGACATGAACTCACAGTCTTGCGTTCTTCGTATCCAATGTAACTCAAAGCTGATACTCGTTCACACGACTACCTACAAACGTACCACGGTTTATTAGACGGGTGGGTCGTGCCTTGACCTTAGTCTTAATTAGTGTCTTTGAGTTACGTTCCTTGTGTCTTAAATTATATTTATGTATTTTTGGAATATTAGTTAAAATAATATATTTTAACTTGACACCTTTATGTAATTGTACATGTATAACTTCCCAAAGATGGGTGTATTCTTACCCGTATTCTTATCCTTATGTATTTTTGCCAAGTATCGGTGGCGTATTCCGGTGTATTTATACGTACGAGAATACGTATTTTTATGGTGTTTATTAAGTGTCCTTACACTTTATTTTTGTATTAATTTTTCCAGAATAATATTTTTAATAAAAATTCACCAATATATATTCTCAAAATATATAGTTTAAGAAAGTTTACACAGAAAAGTTATTTATAATTTTTCCCTTGGCAAAAATAATTGTATTTTCGTTTAAACCTCAAAAATAATATATTTTCAAGTTTAAGTTAGAATATATATATATATATATATATAAATATATTTTTCACCCAAAAACAATGTATTCCAAGTTTATTTAAGAAAATATATATTTTCTCCCAAAAATAATATATCTTCTAATAATTTCAAGAAAACATAGATCTTTTATTTAACCAAAAATAATATATTTTATTCTTGTCAAAAATATGATACATCTTTGTAATAATTGTAAAAATCATATTTTTGTTCTCTTGGTGTCCAAAATACCAATTACCAAAATATACTTATGCATTAAATTCCGGAATATTTTTGTAAGTTATATTCCTTGTTCGGTTTGTCCAATATTTTGGGTATAAATTATGTATTTATTTCTTGGAATTTTGGTAATAATTGGATTGTAAATTTCTTGGTATTTTGGTGAGTTATATTATTTCAAGTCCTAAAATAATGTAACTATTACACATAATATACAAATAATCACACACATGGTGACATCTAAATACATATTTAGTCACTTTTATTATAAAAAAACAAACCTCCAATATTTTGTAACAAAAATTATGGCAAGCTTTATATGAAAATTCATGGTTTAAAATATACTTGTAAATATTTGTTTAAAAATATTTTTCTTAGTGTTTAATTTTTAGAAATTTTTTGCCATAGTTTCCCCTTAAAAATGGAGGTTTCCATGCTTTCAAAGCATATCATTTTCTTTTAAAAATCATCACAAACAACAACAAATCAAATAACACTTACCAATTTGCCAAAATCAAGCTATAATTACTACTTCATGAACTTGAAAATTTATAAAAATTTGTAGTAACTTGGTAGTGTGTTTAGTATGTTTAGTTACCCTTTAAAGTGTGGCTATTTATTTAAAAACATCATTATTGAAGAAGTTAGATGTTTACAACTTGTAAATAAATTTTCTAAAAATATTTCTTCTTGAGTTTTCTTGTTTTTGTTTTGAATGGAGTTTTCTTGTTAAATATATATTTCTACACTTGATTAACCACTAAAAATGTGGTTAATTTCTTTAAGAACCAAGCTTATGTAAATCTTGTATTTTTAACTTGGTTTCTTGAAAAATACTTCTTGTAATCATATGTTTACAAGACTCACATCATACTTTGATCATCATACTTCAAGAAAAACATTAGATCTTTCAAGTTCATGTTGTAACATAAGGATGATCTCTTGATCTTTAACATAATCATCCTCTCATCTTGCTAGATTATGTCTTAAATCACCATCTAGCAAGATCATATGATTTTTAACATCATAAACACAAATAATCATCAATCAAGAAGCACAACAACACTTAACAACATGTATTCTTGTGATTTTTAAGCTTATGTTTAAGTTTCATGTTCTTGATTCATAGTGTTCTTCATGATTATCAACTTTTACCATCTTTTAACCAACTTAATAAGATGAAAAATGGAGTGTAGATGATCTTACTACTAGCTCAAGGCTAGGGATGATCACAAGGTGAAGATGAGGTGGTTAAAAGCTTGTATGAGAGGTCCTTCAACTTCCAAGGGTCCCTTGCTTCCTTGTATGGCTTCTTACACCTTTGTATGCTTAGAGATTGGATGAAGATGAAATGAAAATGGTGGAAGTGGTGTGTGTGGGTTACGGCCGAGAGTGGGGGAAGAGAGAGTTTCAAGTGTTTGTGAATTGTGAGAATGATGAGGTTATGTTCTAAAGGTTCCTTATAATATACACCAACACATGTTAATTTAATGGTTTATATGTTTAGTGTCACACCCCGACCACGTAGAACATACAGAACGTGGCGGAAACATCGGGGAGTGTTGTAACAGAATTAATGTTTCAAATCCATGTCAATTGAAGTTTCGTTTTATTGATTAAAAGTGTTAAAATGTCTTAACAAACAAAGAAATACAACATAATTAACTAGTCTTGCATCTTTTATTGTCACTAAAGCCCAAGTCTGCCTATGTGTATCTTGATCATCTTATGCAACAGCTCCTGAAAAACACATGTGAAAATAGGTACGTCAGCATAAAAATGCCTGTGAGATACATAGGTTTTGTGAAAAGAGGTTTCATGACTTATGTTTGAGAAAAATGTTTAGTCATGAACCTTGTAATTTGCTTTGTCTTGTAAATCATTTGAAAAACAATAAGATCAGATGATATGTATAAATAAGTGAATAATGTATGGTTAAATGAATAACCATGTAAAATGAGTTTGTATAAGATAAGTTGTTTGTAAATCAATGTCTTGTGAAAAGTATGTTATTTGTATAAAATGTTATATGTATCAAACTGAAATGATTCAAATAACGCTACGATATGTAATACCATACAAACATATATATATATAGGAAGTACCAGCGGCGTATCCACCATGCTTGTATCATATTACACACGCATCGTTACTTAATCACTTAATCAAACCAAACCAACAATGTATGATGTCTATGTCTAGACCAATTGTCAAATGTATTGGATAATATGTCAAAGTGTTTATGTCAAGATGTAAATCATGTAGTGTAAAACAAATGTCAAACATGTTTATGTGTCAAATGTAAATCATGTCAAAATGTCTATGTCAAATGTCCATGTCAAATGTCTTTGTCAAATGTCATGTATGGCAAGTGGAATGTATCAACTAAACCATATGTAAAATGCACAAAAACAAGGTATTGAAGTAAAACACGGTTTAAATCAAGGTTATGTTTTGTGTAATAAATGCATGTTATACTGATATAAACATCTATGCGGTATTGTGAAAAATTCATTTAAACAAACCCAACGTCATATCAAAATGTAAGCATGTGAAAACAATGCACTAAGTATGCAATCAAATGAACATACATAGCGTGAAATGTCATGTAAAACGATGCATTAAGTAATGCACACAATGGGCACACCTAGCATGACGTGTAATGAAATCATCTACTATAATGTACTAACGAACATAGCAGTATATGATGTGAAAACAGGAAAGCATGAAAGTAACAAGTAGGCACATGTGTTTCACCCCAAAACAGTTTGGAAAACAGTAAAAGAGGGGTCTATGTACTCACTTGAGATTGCTCAGAAGTCCTAAGATAACCACCAAGTAATGCTAGAGATCACGGAAATCAAACGGCACCTAATATAGGTAACTATATTAATAAACCGGACCTATAATCGGAAGATCGGGTAGCATGAGGGTTTGTAAACCAAATGAGTGTAGGAACTCATGTAACATGGTTTAACAAAGCCTACATACTAAATGAAACCTAACCTAAGTGCTTACGACCCATTACGACCCGTTTAGGTAGCTTATGCTACTTTAACGCGTAAAACGCGTTCGGAACGCATAACTAGTCCTATGATAAGTAAAATATGCCTTAACATGTCTAATATTGTTGCCATATCAGTTTAGATACCAAAATTTATGTTACATATGCTTAAAATGAATTTTGGCGTAAAAAGGGCATTTTGGTAATTTACCTAAGGCATATAAACTACCTATCATACAACTACTTAAACGAAGCGACCATAAGGTATAACCTCGGAAGGTTATTCCCTATATACTATGGTCACCTAATATGTTTGGTCGGATCCTAATGATCGACCAAATGGGTCGGGTTCGAAAGCATAAGCGACTGATCAAGTCGCTTACCCTTACGACCCTAGACAACGTGGTAATCAGTAGGCATAGTCACAAGGACTATAACCATCGTGATTACAATCACGTTGCGAAGTTCTAACGAACTTCGCATTGACCATAAACTGGTCAATGCAGAAAGTCAAACAAGGTTTGGCTTTCGGACTCGAAAAGCAATAAAAGAACGAAGGAACACTTACAAAGGGTCCCCGAATGCTAATCTAGATCCAAATAACTCAGGTATGAAACAATGGTTCCAACTTAGAGTCTTTTGGATCAGATTCTTGTGAGGAAAAGTGAAGGGTGGAGGTGGGTATTTATAGTAAATGGTCCACCGTTAGGATCGTTTGTCGAATATCGTGCCTTAATCACATCCGTACCTGTGTCGGAACCTTATGGTACCCAAAATGGCCACTCACCATAAGAGATCAACATGTGGCAAGGGGTTAGGGAGTGGTTAACAGCTGTTAACAGCTGTAAAAAAGACATTTTGCTGCATCTAGCCCCTACTTAGGGACCTAGTTTGGCAGATTTACAGTTTCAGTCCCTGCAACCTCAAAACTTGGTTTACGATGCGTTTTTTTGACACGTTTAAGCCCCGTTAACCCCATTTCAAAGATCTAAAATGAAGTTAAAGTATAGGGAACTTAAAATGTGTTCAAAAATATCTCGGGTGTCGGTTCGTTTAGCCGTACGGTTACGTTGTTCGGTTAATTACAACGGAATGCGCGTAAGCGCGAAAAATGATCCAAATGGCGTGACGAATGGATTTTTCTTATGCCAAACACTAAAATAAAATATTTTAGTGATTACATAAATTTTTGGATGTCCGGATGTATTCAGAACGTAAGTTATGCGCGAAAATGTAAACTTGTGCACTTTTTGACGCTTTTTGTCCCTGAATGACCCCAAAAGTTTATTTTAGCATACCGAACCCCTCAAAGCCTATTTATAAGCTATGTAAAGGATATTTATGGTATGTTTAACTTATGGTCATGTTCCGGAATGTCTGTTACAGTTCAAATTGGCATACTTTCGCAGTTTGTCAAGTTTAGTCCCTGTAAGCGAATTAACTTGTTTTTGCCATACCAAAGCCTTCAAAACTTATTTCTAAGTTATGTAAAGGTTATTTAAGGTATGTTAAGTATATTTCACTATTCCGGAGTGTTCGTTGAATTAAACTGGTTATATTTACGCATCAGTGCGCGTATAACCTTCCAGAAAGCGATTTAAAGTTTGGAATCGAACAAGAGTTGATATGTGCAAAAGATACACATATTTATACAAGTCCAAAGTATGAAATACAATATTTCATTGGTTTGGCATTTGTTTGATGGTCGCAGTGACACAGGTGTCACATTTAGTAAAGTTAGAGACATGATCTTATAAAATATTCAAATGAAATCAAAGGTGGGGCCACCTTGTTGGCCGTAAATAGGTGGGGGGATCTAGATTAGGGGGTAATTGTTAGCTAGATTATATAGTTAGAATCCAAGTGTTTAGTTAGGGTGTTTAGTTACTAGTATGTTATATAGTGTGTTATGACGTTAGGGGACCATAACTAGCTTGGAAATGTTAAAACAATGCTTCTAGTGAAAATTTAGTATTTCGGGTAGTGTCCGGTTGTTTGGTTGGTTACCGGTTCATTAAGGTGCTAAACTATGCAGTTTAATGTGCTTTATGTTACCTTTTGTGACAGTTTTGATTCCCGACACTTAGGAAAGCATTCTGTACCATTTATCAATATTTCTGCATGACATTTAAGTGCTTAAAAGCTGATTTGTGCTGAATTTTGCTGAATTCAGCAATATATGTGAACTTAGGCACTTTCCGGCGCTTAAACTATCACTGGGAAGGCAGTTTTGTGATCATTACTTTCCTACACACTATCCTAGTGTAACTCTTGGTTTCTGGCCCATTCTGTGTCTCAATACTATGTCGATCTATGTACTGAAGTCCGTCAGCATTTTTCTGATTTGTCTGATAACTGTGCTATCTTTGTTTCGTGCATCATTTGAATCAATAAGTGTTGCATGCACTAATGATATGACATTTTGCAATACAGGATGCACATGTATGTATGATACCTTAATCAGAAAGCAGTTCATGTCATACATTGTAAATCAGCACAGTCATTAAGTCTTAATCATTGCCTAATACTTGTATGGATACCTGGAATTTTGACAGTTGTCACAGGTTTGCTAAAAAATTAGGGTTTACTGACAATGGTTTGTGCGGCAGCAGATGTAACGCCCTGCTTCTTCGTACTTTCCATAATTAGAAAGTCTTGTTTGTATTTCTATTTTTGGAAGTCTTGTGTTCTTGTAATTGTTCTTTCATTGTAATCGTTGTAAAATCTGAGACTTGGATTATAAATAAAATTCGTATTTCTTTAAATTCGTGTTATACGTACTACATACTTATTCATACGTTTGAATTCATGAAACATTTGATATATTATTCGTAATTCTTGGAAATGTGTGCTAAACTTACAAATTCTTGAAACACATAAATCATACATCATTTGGATGCGTACAATACTTATTTACGACATACGCACACTTAATCATACTTGTCTATACTTGTTTATATGTTAAAAATACTTAAACATCCCCTATACTATGTTTATAAGTCATAAAATACCCTAAAAATCAACTAAACCTAGCTAAGTTAAACATAAAGGGCCTAAAGTGACAAGTTTCAAACTTATTTCCTCCAAAACCCCTGCTCGCGTCGCCCCACAACCACCCCCATTTTTGGTCGCGCCCCGTGAGCCCTTCGAATCCGCAGCCAACCTTTCCAGCTTACGGAATTGGCTCATTTTGTTGGTTTTGTTGCATTCTAAGTGTGTTTTCTTCATTAATGACTCACCAACCCAACCCTAGTCCATTCCCTATAAAACCCAACACCTCTCCAAGCATTTTCCACTTTGCAAACACCCTGTAATCACTCTCAATCACTCAAAAACGATACTGAATTCAGGAGCTAAGACAGATTCATATCATCTCACAAGAGTGAGCATAACTTCCTCATTTCTTAATATTTTTCCATGATTCTTCTTTCTAAACACTTGGAACAACCTTAGGTATGTTTCCAACAGGTTTTCCATGGAAAACCTAGGCTAGAACATCACCAAATAAGGCTCTAAACTTTCTGTTTTGATTAAATCTTTACTAAACTTGCTTGAACTTGAGTTATCTCATACACATTCCTATGTCCTTATGCTCATAATCACATCTATGGTTAGTTGGGCTTAAAAACAAGGTTGTGACATAAAAATCCAAAGGTTTAATCCTCATAAACATTATGTTTTGACAAGGTTTTAGCCTACAAGTGATGAACAAGCTTAAAGCTTGAAGTTGTGTGATTATTTGGATAGCTTGGGCTATCCTACCTTCAATCCACACATCACTTGATGCTTTCTTAGTTAGATATTATGTATTTCCATTTCCCTATTATATGTATGTCTATGACCATCCTTGTTGTCTGATGGCAACTTGTGTATTGGTGACAACTAAAGAGGTACTTAAATGGAAGATTCATCTTCCTACCTCCTATATGACTTCTATGACATCCTTGTGATAATATTGGACTAATAACTTATAATATAAACTATATAAGATATATAATACTTATAATAACCAAACTTTTGATGATAACCTAATGGTTATTTGTCAAAATAGTAGGCTACATTACAAGATGGTTATTTTCTCATATGTTACTTTCCATATTTCTTTTATTCCAAATCCTTAATCTTCTATTATCCTCCCATATTCATACACCGTCGTTTCTTCATGTAGAAGGACTTGGTGTTCCAACCTCCAACAACAACTCTCTCGAGGATTAACAAGTGGAAAGCTTGCAAAACCGTGAGTATACCTGAACCCCTTTTACGTTTACCACCTTTTTGGGGTGTAACATGTTTACCTATGAAACTTACACTTAAACTTTATTCGTAAATGCACAAACATTCCTATTACATGCTTGCATACTTGATTGCTTGATACATTGAACTTGGGGTTATACGTTTTGTGCTAGACTTATCATTAGCTTCGATCGAGCCTATTCTTGACATATATAGCGCTATAGGAGTAACGCACCACCCGTATTCTTGAGGTGATGTTAAGAGCTTATTGCGTTTCATCATTGGTTTGATTAGTTAAACACATGCCGATTTTAATGTTTATCTTGTTATCAATATCTTGCCATGTGGAATTGTTTAACTCATTTTTATGCTATGTATGTATGAAAACTTGTATACTCGCCTTTGCTTTTGCATTGAACTTTATTTTAAACATGTTACATGTTGAGGATGACGATGCTATGAAATTGAAGTAGCGATGATGCCTAGATACACATATAGACACCTTAGGTTTTAATATGTTGTATCAATTTTGTCCTTGTTGTTATGCTTGTCTTGAATTAGTTGTATTTGAATTTCCATGTAATGTTTGACAATTTGAAATTTATGAAATGAAAATGGTTTTGATTAAATATTGTCACCAATAGTGTTATGAAGTCTCTTGCAATCTCGTTTTCGTCTCACTCCGATGTTTCCGCCATCGGTTGGGGTGTGACAGATTGGTATTAAAGTCATAACTATAGGGAATTAGGTAGAATTGCCATGTTCAACCTAGTCTATAGTAGGTACTTATTTTTTTACCATTCTTGTTACATGTTTAAATTGTTATGCTTCCTACTTTGCTTCTTCCTCTTCTTTTTGGTCTTAATACATACATAATGTCTTTCCTAAGACATTTTGTTGGTGCATCTACTGTCTGTTAACTACGTCTTATTTGAGTCTTATGTCTAGATAGGTTAAATGAGTGCACAATAGTGATTGAAATAGGGTTTGGTCTTGTTTTAGGTAGTGAGTCTGTTTGAACAAGTCCATCCGTTTGAATAGGTTCGTCCGTTTGAACCAGTCCGTTTGAAGCAGGTTCATTTGAACATGGCTATGCCACTTTCAAACGGAATAGGCTTAGCCTATATATAGGTGTTGTGCATGTTCATTTGAAATGGGACAGTTGTGTGTGTGAGCGAAGGGCTGCCAGATTTTTGTTAGAATACATTGTAAAAGCTCATAAATCAGTAATAGAGAAGAAAGTTAAAAGGAACAAGCTGTGTGACAGTGTTTACTTTGATTCCGCCTCTGTAAACAATGATGAACTACTTTTACTGACTATTTAGGGTCACGTAACCGATCCAACAAGTGGTACCAGAGCTCAGGACGAGGAGTTCATACCATTGCAGCTTGATTTCACCGGATTTTCTCACTTCTACCTTTCTTTTCTGATTTGAATTAGTTGTCACGGTTAAAATGGTCTAAAACTCTCACATATCAAACGAAATACTGTATTAACTAATCCTTGAAAATTTGAGACTAAAACTCGACTTAAAACTGATCGAAAACATCTAATCCGTTTGAAATTGTTCGAAATATGCTGACGTCATAGGCTATTACGTTTGAACGAACCGTTTGAAGCTTGGCTTTCCGTTTGAAAATTGACACTTAGTTTGAAATTGGTAATGTTCCGTTTGAAAATCTCTTGTCTCGTTTGAAATAAGGGTTTACGTTTGAACTTATCATTTGAAAGTGTTGTTTGAAAGAGGTTCGTTTGAGAGTTCACGTTTGAAACTGTTCGTTTGAGAGTTCACGTTTGAAAGTGGTTTCGTTTGAAACTTGATTATTGTTGTCTCAAACGGAATAACAGATTCCGTTTGAGAAGAACCATTTCGTTTGAAATACACTATACCGTTTGAACAATTCTGCTTGAACAGATTCCGTTTGAATTTGTCATTTTTTTTCCAAAACCAAAAATATTTCTAAGTGTTTGCTGATTTTTTTCAGGTACGTACAAGATGGATGATTTCAATCCGTTTTATGATATCTTTGCATTTGCTGGAAACGGTGGAGATGATACTTCTTCTAGCAACGCCAATGAGAACACGCCAAATACAAAGAAAAAGTTATCAGATGCGTTGGAAGTTGAAAGCGCATTCAGAACTTATAACAAACCCCCGAAGTTGATGGCTATCGAAGAGTACAGTCGGTGGGCCAAGAAGTTTGACGATTGGTTGAGGGCCTTTGCATATCCAAGCTGGAAGAGTCTAAAGAATGGATATAATGATTGAGGCAAAACTGGTGAAATAGAATCGTTTGTTGCTGAGCAAAAATGCATCGCACTGTTATTTCAGTCTGTTCGGGAAGATATAATATCCTTGATCGAATACAATAATTCGACAGATCTCTGGAAAAAGTTGAGAGATAAATGTTTGGGAAGTGCAGAAATAGTGAAAAACAAAAAGAAATTGCTTAGAAAAGAATTTGATTTTTTTGGTTGTTTAAAGAATGAATCAGTTTGTAAAATGATTGAGAGGTTTGGGCATCTGAAGCTGGAACTGGCGAGACATGAAATTTTCTATACTAGAGAAGAGCTGATTGACAAATTGTTTGATGCATTGCCAGATGAGATGGATTGGCAATATTATGCTTTGATGTTGAAGAATACGATCAAACCTGAAGTGCTTACGGTGGATCTGTTGATTGAAAGACTAGAGAGTCACGAGCTGGAGATAAAGAAAACTCACAAAGTCAATCACTCGTCTTATCAACAGAATTTGGATTTGTATTATCCAAAAAGCATGATGCCAAAGAATACTTCTCCCAAGACAGCATTTTCTGCTGAGAATTCCAACACTTCAAGCAAAGAGAGTCAAAACAGTGGATTTCACAGTGGTTCTTCGTCACATTCAAACCAATCTGATGCAAAGAATTTATTCCAATGCAACATCGCTGTAGATTTAAAGAACGCTCAAAACTTCAGCGAGGAGTCGGCAAAGCAACAGATGGTTTTCCTAACATCTGTGCTAGAATCATATGAAAGTCTTGTGGCAGGGAAGATTGGTAACACCAACCTGACGAAAGAAGATTACGATCAGATAGATCCTAAGGAGATGGAACTGATCGACATAAGGTGGTGTATGGCCAGTGCAGTTCGTCGAGCACAGCGTTTCATGGAGATAACTGGAAGAAAGTCTATTGGTGGACCATCTACCAAGTTAGGTTTTGACAAGTCTAAAGTGACATGCTTCAAGTGTAAACAGAAAGGTCACTTTAAGCGCGAATGCCGGAATGCGTATGCTGATGAATCTGAAAACCCGTTCAGAGAAGATTACTACAAGAAGGCGATTTATCATCAGAATAAATCAGAACCGCCAAGGATGAAGCAGCTTGAGGATAACAAAGAGAAATCCAGAGCTCTTGCAGTGATTCATGACGATGAAGGTTACGACTGGAGTGAGTTGTTACCTGAGGAAGATGCGGTTGGATATGCATTCATGGCCAAATCTGAACCTGTTCCTTGGAAAGACAACAGAACTGAAGAACAGAAGTATGGTCACAGAAAGTTGTTAGCTCAGAACAAAATGATCAGAATATCTGGTATCTATCTTGAAGCAAAAAGAGCAAATAGATGGGATCCAGACAGAGAATGTTATCTTGACCCCCAGGGAAACATTGCTATTGATCATAACACTCTTGACATGGAAACTGTAATCAAAGAAATGAAAGAAGAAGATGATTATTGGCAAAGAAAATGGTGGGGAAACGGAGAAGAGAAAGAGAAAGAAGAGAAGGAGAAAGAAGAAAAAGAGAAGTCAAAGAAGGTTGATACTGGAATCATTGACACGACTCAAAAGTAGAATGCTGAAAACATGGGAAAGATGGCTGACAAGGTGCTGGCTGCTAAGGCACTTGAGGTAGATTCTAAATCCGTCTCTGAGTCTAAAAGTCAGGTCAGTTCAAACGCGTCAACGAATGAGTCAGGTAAGAAAGTCAGTGGTGATGTTGACTGCAAAAATTGCATCAAAGAATGCAAAGTTTGTAGTACAAACACTTATCTTAAAGGTAAGAAGATTGATGATCTGACTGCTAGAGTCAGAAGTGTTGAGGATCAAATCCTTGACCGTGATAAAATGTTGAAAGCTTCAACTGAACGATTAAAAGAATTAACTAATAAAATTGAAAATGATAAAATTGATCAAGAAAAGGTTAGGAAAGAAAATGAGAGGTTAGTTCTTGAAAATCGTCAGATTACTGAAAAATTTGAGAAGCTTAAAAGCACAGTTAAAGATAATGATGATAGAAACGCTAAAACATACAAAGAAAATTGCCAATTGCAATGTGTTTTGAGGATTAAAGAAGAATTAATCAATCAACAATTGGATGAGATTGCTAAATTGAAGCTTAAGTTTGAAGAAGCTAAGATTGAGAATGAGCGAATCAATTTGAAATTGAACAGTTACAACTCTGCAAGCTTTGTTTTGCAACACATTATTCCCAAACCCATCGGGAAAGACAAAGCAGGTGAAGATGTATACTGTGATGGAACTGGGGTTGGGTTTCATCAAGTTCCACCACCAGTTCTAGAAAATTATTCGAAAAAGCAATCTGGGTTGGTTAATCTTGAAGATGAAAATGAAGTGAAACTTCCTGATTCAATTGATGTGACATTTTCTTCATCTTCCAATGACGATAGTGTCCAAACTGAAGTGGTAAAAAGTGTGGTTGAAAATGTTCTAAAATCTGATAGTGACACTACTAAGGAAGATGAATGTTTCTTGGACAAATACGTTCCAAAATCAAAGTCCAAAAACAACTTAGGTGATGAACCGTGTCTTGTGATGTACAAGATGGCTGGATCTGATAAGTTGTATTTGGATTCTGATTTTCCTTTGGAGAATGTAAATGTTTCAAAATTGACAAATGTGTTCAAAATGGTTGAAATCGATTTGTCTGAAGTAAAAAGTTTAAAACAAACAAAAAGGCAAACGAATTTTGAGAAAAATAAAGCTTACTACAAGAAACCAGTTGTTCCACCGCGTTTTTGTAACAACAATCGAAACAGATGGTCAGGTGGATATCAGGGTGGTAAGAGTTATCAGAAAAGGAGTTTTCAAAACAAGAAGTTTGTTGAGAAAAAGGTGTTTGTGAACAGTTCAAGTTCACTTTATGATGAGGAAAATGAATTTTTTTCAAAATCAAATGAAGAGTTCTTTGAGAAGAGGGCTTCACAACCTCAGTCTGAAGGCACAAGTCGGGTAGTTGATACTCGTACGTGTTTTAGATGCAACAAAGTTGGTCACATTGCAAGAAATTACACCAACTCCAAGCCTAAGACTGAAGTTGTTGAGAATCAAAAGAAGAAGGTTGATTCAAAAGGAAAAGCTCCAATGGTTGTTGAGAAAATTTTGAAAAATGAGAAAACAAAAGTCAAAATTGAACCTGTTAAGAATGTGGTAACTAAAAATGACAAATTTTACAAACGGGTTGCATCATCTCAACAAACATGGAAGCCAAAAGTGGTTGACAAGAAAGAAAGTTCATCTAAACCAAAGGTTTCAGAGAAAGAAAAACAATCGTCTTCTACCACTCCGGCAAAGATGGATGTTCCTTTGGATTATTATGAACAATTGGAGAAACAATCTTCTACTCCAAAAGAGAAAAAGAATGTTCAAAAGAAAAATCAACTAACCGGTCAACTTAAGATAGATGAGTTTTTCTTATACAAAAAGGTTAACGTTAGATCTGAGGAAACTTTAAAGATAAATGATAAAAATTTTCCGCCACTTTACACTATTAAAACTCACATTAAAGTCAAGTTACCTGAGTCAAAAGAGGCTTGGGTAGCATCAAAATCTCACTAAAAAGTTCGGACTTGCCGGAGCTTCCTAGTTGGTAATCGTAAAGCATGAATCGGCATCTTTATTGAAATGTGTTTGTAAATCAATTTGTGATATGTGCAGGAACTTCCGAGAGCTATTTCAAGATGGATTATGGATAGTGGAGCGTCTCGACATATGACAGGGAAGACTGCATTGTTGTACGATGTTAGAAATTTCAATGGTGGTTATGTGGGATTCGCAGGAAACCAAGGTGGTAGAATTGTCGGTGAAGGAATGTTATCCAATGGGATTGTTACGTTTGAAAGAGTTAACTACATTGCTGAGCTGGAGAATAATCTGCTGAGTATCTCACAGATTTGTGACAGGATGTATACCACTCACTTCACAGACAAAGAATGTTTGATCTTGAAGCCAGGATTTGTTATCCCTGAAGAATGGATTATCATGCGGGCACCAAGAGTCAATGATCTGTACGTGTTGGACATGAGTGTAGCTACTATAACCACGGGTCAGGCTCATTGTTTTGTGTCTAGAGAAACAAAGAAAGAATCGAAGTCGTGGCACCGAAAAATGGGGCATATACATTTGCGAAAAATGAATCATCTGGTGCATAATGATTTAGTTCTGGGTGTTAACATTAAAGGTTTTCATCTGGAAGGGGAGTGCATTAGTTGCATCAAAGGCAAGCAGAAGAAAAAGTCACACCCTAAAAAGCAAGTCAATTCAGTTTCCAGACCTTTAGAGAGACTTCATATGGATCTGTTTGGTCCAGTAAACGTCAAAAGTATTACAGGGGATCTCTACTGTCTTGTGGTTACTGATGATTATTCCAGATTTTCGTGGGTGTCATTCTTGAAGTCGAAAGATGAAACATATGATAGTTTGATGGCGTTGTTCAGAATGATTGAAAATCTGTACCAAAGGCGTATCAAAAGAATTCGAAGTGATAATGGTACTGAGTTCAAGAACAACAAGATGGAAGAATATTGTGATGAAAGTGGTATATTGCATGAGTTTAGTGCTCCATACACTCCACAGCAGAATGGAGTTGCAGAACGTAAAAATAGGACGCTAATAGAAACGGCCAGAATAATGCTTGCTGATTCAAAGCTACCGATAAATTTTTGGGCAGAAGCAGTTTCCGCCGCATGCTATACACTCAACCGGGTTCTCACCGTGAAGAAATTCAACAAGACATGCTTTGAGTTGATCAATAACCGCAAACCAAACCTGAAGTTTTTAGAACCGTTTGTGTCTCCTTGTATAGTTCTAGAGCCTTTTGGTAAGTTTGGTCCAAAGAGTATTGAAGGAATATTTGTGGGTTACTCAAGTCCACAAAGACGGGTCTTTGTTCCAAGTTTGAAGCAGATCATCGAAGCACAACATGTTGAGTGTCAGGGGTATACTATGCCGCCTCAGAATCCCGGTGACTCATGGCGTTTTAATTAGGATAAATTGTGGGATTCGTTTGACATGGAAGAAGAAAAGGATGAAGAAGAAGATTTATTTGACGAGTTGGATATTCTGAGAGAGTATGAAGAATCGCAGGGAAGGTTCCCAGCTGAGTATTCAAGGCGACCACGACAAACTTCAAACGATGATGAACCAGGTCCAAGTAATGCTGGTGAACATGATGATGTTCAACAAGATGAAGTTGGTCAAGATAATCAGATGGCACAGAATGATACTCAAGAATCTGAGAACATGCCAGTATTTGATCATGGTGATTCAGATTCTGAGGGGGAGCAAATTCAGATTTCATGTCAAACAAACCCAGTCAGTGAACAAGGTGCAAATCAGAATGTTACTAATCTGGAAGGTGATGTAGATGTTTCAAGCGAAGTAATGCCACGAACTCTTTCATATCATCCAGAGGAATTGATCATTGGAGAATTGCAGACAGGCGTCCGCACTCGAAGACAGCTTGATCTAGGGCTTACATGTTTTTATACAAAAGTTGCTCCTTTGCAAACTGAATTTTCATTGAGTTGTTTTATCTCGCAGGTTGAACCAAGGACTTACAAGGAGGCGCTTACTGAAGATTCTTGGGTCAATGCGATGCAGGAGGAACTGAGCCAATTCGAGAAGTTAGGTGTGTGGAAGTTAGTACACTTGCCTGATGGTCAAAGGAAGATAAACACCGTCCAAGAGAGACGATAGAGGAGTTGTGGTTTGCAACAAAGCTCGACTCGTAGTCCAGGGTTTCAGTCAGCTGGAGGGTATAAATTTTACTGACGTATATGCTCCGGTTGCTAGACTAGAAGCGATCAGAATCTTCCTAGCGTTTGCGTCTTGGAAAAATTTCAAAGTATATCAGCTAGATGTGAAATCGGCGTTTCTCTACGGGAAGGTAAAAGAGGAGGTATATGTCGGTCAGCCACCGGGCTTCACCGATCCAATCCACAAAGACAAGGTCTACTTTCTAGACAAAGCGTTGTATGGTTTACACCAGGCCCCGAGAGCTTGGTACGAGACATTGTCTCAACACCTACTAGCCAACAGCTTCATCCGAGGAAAAGTGGATGCCACTCTCTTCACCAAAGAGGTAGACGGACATCTTCTGATTGTTCAAATATACGTGGACGACATCATATTTGGGTCAACAAATGAAAATTTGTGCAAAGATTTTGAACAAGTTATGAAGCAGAAATTCGAAATGTCATCGATGGGTGAGATGAAATTCTTTTTGGGATTGCAGGTTGATCAACTACCCAAAGGAATTTTCATACATCAAACGAAGTACGTTCATGATATCTTGGAGAAATTCGGGATGTCAGGTTCTACTCCAGCTTCCACCCCATTAGCAACGAATCATAGGATAAACCCTGATCTCACCGGAGAGAAGGTAGATGAAATGATGTATCGTTCCATGATCGGATCGCTGATGTATTTGACAGCTTTAAGACCCGATATTATGTACCCAACCTGCCTCGCAACAAGATTTCAATCTAACCCGAGAGCTTCGCATATGGTTATTGTGAAAAGGATATTACGCTACCTGAAAGGAACTCCATCATTGGGGTTGTGGTATCCAAGAGAAGGCGATTTCACGCTCGAAGGGTATTCCGATTCCGATTTCGGATGCTGCTAAGTTAATGCTAAATCAACAACAGTGGGGTGCCAGTTTTTCGGATCACGTTTGGTCACCAGGCAATGCAAAAAGCAAACCTCTGTGGCTTTATCCACATGTGAAGCGGAGTATGTATCTACTAGCAGCTGCTGCTCACAGATCTTGTGGATCCAGCAACAGATGCGCGATTACGGTTTGCAATTTCTAAACACCCCTATCTTTGTTGATAATGAGGCAGCGATTAACATTACTAAAAATCCAGTACATCAAGCTAAAACCAAACACATTGAAATTCGTCATCACTTCATTCGAGATTGTTTCGAGAAGAAGTTGATACGAATTGAGAAAATCCACACTGACGAACAAAAAGCTGATTTACATACCAAAGCATTTGATAAAACACGTTTTCAATATTTGCTAAAACTGAATGGTATGAAGCTTTTATCGGTGTTGGAGGAGATTCTTGGCGTTGATGAAGGAGACATTGTAGATGATGTTGAGAAGCAATCTGCAACGGTTTGTCGATTTTTTACCTGTTTTGGTATTTAGGGGGAGGTATAGGGTAAATATTTCAGAAAATACAAAAACAATAAAAATGACAAAAATTAAAAACATGAGATATTTTCAAAATCCAAAAACAATAAAAAATGAAAAAGAGCTTGTGTGAAAAGGGAAAATGATAGTACATCGGCTTGACAGTCACAGTATGCTAAAGAAATGTAATGTTTAAAAGGTTAAACAGTCTCGCTGATGATGTGCCGATAGGTTTTTACACATTTAGTAGGTTTGTTCGGGATATAAACCTAAATCTTTACTTACTTATTTCGTGGGGAACACTACTTGGATATATAGGTAACCCCTGAAATTTTGTTTGAAAGATTCATTTTTCTGATATACTAGGTCTTTATACTCAGTGATATCTGGGGTATTATTCCGAGACTTCTGCTGAATGGAAGTTCTGACCTAGTCCCCGAATAATACTTTCCGCAATGCTTGAAACATAGCATCACCCTCAGCATATATGATAAGACAATAAAATTGCTTAGCAATGCTGTTGTAACAAAAGATCCTCTAAAGGGGACATACCCAAGTCGATTCATGATCTCTCTGCTGAACGGTAGTTCTAACCTGAGCTCTCATGATTTCGATCATAATTTATTCCCTTACAGATATCATTTGTGGTATTCTCACCTGTAAGACTGAATATTGGGATCTGGATACGGGAGTATATTCAAGAGGTGGGACACACGTATAAGTTTAAGTCTCTAAAACACTAAATCCGTATCCTGGACAGATTGAAAATTGTGTAAGAATTTAAAGTGGATCAGTATATCGACAATCTAAGAGAATTGTTTAATTCTGAGTATGAAATTAAAGCTTAACGGTACTTGTAACTTGTCGAATAGCTGATATGATTCCCTTACACGCTCACCAAAAATATGTTTGTAAATAGTTTACTTTTACTGCATTTTAGTTCTGTATTTCATTTCTAGTTTTGAAGCTTTATTAAAAAAAACTAAAAAGATTTTTCATTTATGTTTTATTTTTGACAAACCAAAGTGGAGAGTTGATCTTCGGATTCGAAAGTTGAAAGCAGATGCAGGAGGTTTTTGAACTGGAGGATGAGTTTGGAGCTAAAACATGATAAGTTTGTGAAAGATGGAAAGTTAAAACAAGTTCATTAACTTAAAACTTGTAATTTTTAGAAAATGTTTGAATATGTTGAACAAAGTCAGTGTGATTTATCTCAGATCTACCAAGGTCATTAAGTTGGACTTGGGAGATAAATTGAGTAATCAGGGTCATTAACTTGGACCTGAATACTTAAGTGGATTTCTAACACTAAAGGTTAAAAGGTAAGTTTTGGATTAAAATTGTTTTTGTCATATATCTTATATTTGGGTAGAGTATATGCAGGTAATAGGAATTCCATGGCAGTAAAAAGTTAAAGTTTGAACCAGAATTCAAGTCCCAGCATTCCGAGAGGGAGAGTCTGCGAAAGGGGGAGTCAGATTTCGGGATCGACAGGTAAAGGGGAGTTTGAAGATGGAGCTAGGTTGAGTTCCTGAACCTGTGAACAAAGAGTTTTTACAATGACAAAATTTGGAGAGAGACAAAGACTAAAGACTCGAAGCCAAAGACTTCGTCAACATCCAAGGGGGAGTCTGTTGGTGCATCTACTGTCTGTTAACTACGTCTTATTTGAGTCTTATGTCTAGATAGGTTAAATGAGTGCACAATAGTGATTGAATTAGGGTTTGGTCATGTTTTAGGTAGTGAGTCCGTTTGAACAAGTCCATCCGTTTGAATAGGTTCGTCCGTTTGAACCAGTCCGTTTGAACCAGTCCGTTTGAAGCAGGTTCGTTTGAACATGGCTATGCCACTTTCAAACAGAATAGGCTTAGCCTATATATAGGTGTTGTGCATGTTCATTTGAAACGGGACAGTTGTGTGTGTGAGCGAAGGTGCTGCCGGATTTTTGTTAGAATACATTGTAAAAGCTCAGAAATCAGTAATAGAGAAGAAGGTTAAAAGGAACAAGCTGTGTGACGTTGTTTACTTTGATTCCGCCTCTGTAAACAATGATGAACTACTTTTACTGACTATTTAGGGTCACGAAACCGATCCAACACATTTTACACAATACACTTGAAGACTTGAAGACACTCTTAATAGAAAAGAAACGAGTTTACCAAAATAGGCGTGAAACCCACAATTTGGTGAACGACTCTCATTCCGCTTATTCTTCATTTTGCACGAAATTACGCCATTAAGTTAGGAGTGAAATCCACATTTAAATGGTAAATTTCCAATTCAAACTCTAGTGGACCCTTGTCAAAGTGTCGAAATTATATTTTGGCCCGACGAGTAGCAACCACATTAGGGTACAAATCGTCAAGTTAGGGGTGAAACCCGCATCTTGTCGATTAGGTCCCATTCCTCGATTTTCAATCTTGCCAAAGTCTCGATTGTTTCGATCGATTAGAGACGTGTAATAACTGGAAGGGTAAGATACCATTAATCGCTTCTCGATGAGAGTATGTTACCTATAGGCCAAAGCACGTTTCTCTGATTTGAAAGGACTTTCGATTCACTTTGGAATAGTCGACGTTTCTCTACCCGAAACAATCCAATGTTTTATGAGCCTCTCTTTTATGTTAATTCATTTTATATGTGATTTTATACTTGTTACCTTGTTCATTTCAAAACCATTATACAATTCGCACGTCTCTCGCAATCAAAAACAATAATAATTCTCGTGAACAAACTAAATTTATACTCTTTATACGCATTCTTATGTGTTTATACTTGTGAATACATGTTGAATACTTACCCCTTTGTGTGAATTAAACGTGACACTTAACACTTACATGCTTATACGTGCAAACCCTCATTTTAAATTATGATCAAGTCTCATCCTTTTCCTTTCTTTTTCAAATCTCTAGATGTCTTCTCCAACCTCTGAATCATCCAAGAAGGCCAAGAAGTCTAAATCAGGCTCAAAGAGGAACTCCAATGACGCCATCTCCAAACAAGAGTTAGTTGGTCTCATCGCTGAACAAATGGCTGATCAGATGGCCCGTGTTATACCCGACATCGTTAACCGAATCCAAAGCCACTCGGATTCGCCCCATGGCTCTGTTGATTCCAAGGTGGAAAAACCAAAGACACCATTCCTTTTCAAGCAATTTATGGCTTGTAAACCCTTGGAGTTCACTGGAAAGGATTGTGCCACCACACTACTAACCAGGTTTGATGCCATGGAGATCATGTTCCGCCAAAGTGATCGGAGTGTCGCGCTCCGGTCAAAGATAATATTTATAAGCCCAAATTACCCTTAACAATGTGTTAGTGGTAGTAAGGGGTCGAACCACGAAGAGTATGTGGTTTGTGTGTGGATTCGAATGAATGAAAACAATTGCCACAATTTATGAAGCTTGCTAAAGTATTTTTGTATTTTCGTTTAATGGAGAGATATGATTTTTAACTAAATGAATTGATGCGAATGGTTAACAACTACTAATTAACGATTGCAAGAAAAATGGTTACTAGAACAATAATAATAAAAAGGAATCACGCCCGGTTTCGGTAATTATTAACCTAGGGTTTCTACAAGTTTTAGCTTCAACTCAAATGAATTCGATTAACGGATTTAGTGTACCGTGACTTAGGTGCTACTAACTATCAACGCCCCGAAGAATGGACAAAAAGACACTTTGTAATCAACACAAGTAAATCCTAACAACGACAACGTACAATTACATATCACCGTTTCGCAAAGTCATAACTTTTAACATCGTTCGACAATTCACGAATTCGTAACAAATGTAATACTATTGTCAAAAGTTTCAAAAACCAAATACAAATTGTCACTAAGATGAAACAAGAACAAATTGAAACCCTAAAATTAACAACTACCTACACCGGGGTGAAACCGAGATGATTAGCCGCTCATGGTTGATGCAACTTGATCACCGGATGCTTGGAATGTGGATGGCGTCATCTTAAAGCCTTGAGAATGGTGAATGACGAGGTTTGGTGAAAGATGATGATGGTGGAAGGATTAGGGTTTGTGGATGATGGATTAATTGTGATGATGGTGATGATTCTTGATAATGATTTCGGGTTGTAAAGATGAAGGTAGGTGGATGGTAGGTGAATGAAAATGGGTAATGGCTCCAAGATCAAGTTTCAAACTCAAAACAAGTGTAACTCCCCGAAAATCAATGCAAGAGAACCCATCAAAATCGATCTTAACCCCCAAATTAACAAGTTCGCGTTTCAGGAATTGACAAGCCGTCGCCGACGGCCCCCAACCCGTCGGCGACGGGCTTTGGATTTCCTTTCTCCGTCCGACGGCTTATGTACCTGGATACGAACAAATCTGGCCGACGGGTCTTTTAAGGGGGCGTCGCCGACGGGGCTAGGGCCGTCGGCGACGGGCTCTCGTTTACACACTTTCTGTTTTTTCGCTTCCAACACTTCCGGTTGACCCATGACGCGTCCTGGTGCTCCGGTTTTCGACCCGGTGACCCGTAAAGCTCCCGAAAAGCTCCTTAAACTCCATCAAACCTGCAAAACACATTTTTGATTAAAAGTAGGCTATTCGAAACTAAAACTCACGTAAAAACATCAAGTTAAACAATAACGAGCACCGGTTTACAACCACGTATCACATCCCCACACTTGTCTTTTGCTTGCCCTCAAGCAAATCTGTTTTTCACTTTCACGTGGGTTGAACAACGAATACACATCCCATTCCCGAGACAGAGGTTAAGGTCTATTGTCATACAAAAGTTCAAACTCTTTACAAATTTCACATATTTACCGGTTAAGTGAATAATCACATATAATAATGGTTATCCAAGATTAACCCGCCCGTAAAACTAACAACTCATGCATATCCCTCACAATGTGCTCTCCACTCGGCTTAAAATTGGCTAACATGTATAATGTACTAGCACTTCAACAATTAATCGCTCAAAACCGATTAGAACACGTACCCGCATAGGCTTGCAACTCAATCATTCTCCACCACCGAACACGAATACTAAGCACAAGTCAAAAGGTATTTGAAGGGTTGTAACGGGGCTAGGCTAAGGGTAGGAAATAGGATATTTTTAAAGTGGCTAAAGTGATGAAAATTCGATTTTTATTACATAAGACTATTCTAAACAAAAGTAAACTATAAACATCACTACAAGGCAACAAATTAAGCCTTTTATTTAACAACTACTAACACTTGTTTTTGTGTTTTTCTCAAAGCTTTTTTTTTTCAATCTTTTTCGCACCATTTTCTGTTTTTTTTTTTTGAATCATAACAACTATACAAACTTAAGCTCCTATAATCGAATTTTCATCACACGGGTTTACAAGAAAAGGTTTAAGGGTTATGGGCTATAGGGTGGTCAAACGAAAGGTTTAGGCTCAAAATAGGCGACTAGGGAATTTGTTCGGGTAAGGATAGAAAAATGGTTTTAAGAGAAAAGGTTTACCTAATGCCTTAATCATTCTCGTGCTTGTATTCGGTCTATAGTCTCAAACGTATCAAAAGTTGCAAGTTCTACAATACGCGACTAATGGTCCACTCAAACAAAGAAACATGTAAATGTAAATCTATGATATAAAAGTGGCTCAAACCTCACGTATAAGGGTATGATATGTGATATACACAAATTGCTAGTTCCTTAGGCGAATTATTCCCAAATAACCACCCGCTAAATACCCGTTATGCTTATTAATTTGAACTTGACCATGACAGAAGACCAAATGGGTTGTGACATCCCTCGTTGACTTAGTTACTTGTGCTTTTAAGATCGCTTTTAAGACAAGAAATTTTGAAATTTTTTTGAAATTTCCCCCCATCCCCACACTTGAGGTAAACCCCCATCCCCACACTTGAGGTAAACATTATCCTCAATGTATAGAATTTAAATGAATGGGTCAAAATCGAAAACCTTTACTACTCCCCCATCCCCACACTTGAGGTAAACATTGTCCTCAATGTGCAAGAACTAGAGTTTTAAAACACACAAGGGATGTGACACGTCTAACCTTCCCAAAATCTCACCCCGGAAAATAAAATACAAAGTACAATCCACTTATCCCTAACTAAGAATCAAAGTAAAAGGGAACACATGCACCTGATTTTTGTCGCTTGATACTCATATCTCCTTCACCTCTTCATAAAAACGGTTGTCCCGCGAACATGTTGTACCTACAAATTCTAATCCTTGTGTAGAAGCATGCTTCTCACAACCATCAAAATTTGTTAGTTACCTAGTTCTACCCATTTTATGAAATATATTACCAAGCCATGTGTTATTTCACTTCGATTTACGTGGACAATAATTTACAACAACAATAAACCTAACTCACTTTCGTAGGAATCACGGTTGCATTTAGCTTATGCAACAAGCCCTTTTAAACCCCCCAATAGCTTGGGAGGACGAGAGGTCTCGTGAGGGTTATATAGGGAACACACCCACAACGTTCATTTAACTAGGCGAAAATAAATAACATGAAATAAAAATAACGGAAACCAAATAATATACAACAACAACAACAAAAACATACCATACCTCTACCGCTGATATCGCTCGTTTGGATCCACTGGTGGGTTGGGCTGGTATTGATAACCAGTGAGGGACTCGAACATCTCCCTATAGTTATCGAGGGGACTCTGCTCCCCTTGAGGCGGCGGTTGGTACAGAATCGGGATAAAGCTAGAACCGACTGCCTCGGGCCAATGAGGGGTGGGATCGGATGGACCTAGTGGATGAGGAAGATTGGGGTAATCAGTCCACCCCGAGTGTTCGGCGTATGGGAGACCGGCTTGAAGGTCTCTTTGATGGCGCTCCTGATCGTGGAGTATCTTGGTGTTGTTAATCGCCATTTGGTGAGAGACAGCCAAAGCACTCCAACGGCGTTGTTCTAACTCCCTCTGTGCGGTTTGGCGCCTAACCTCATCTTCTTCCCATGCCCGTCTCCGGGCTTCCTCGTCCTCTTGCCTCTTCGCCAACTGTTCCATTTGTGACCTCTGCATTGCTTGGAACAGTTGTTGCTCTTCCATAAACTGATTCATTCTTTCCCTCTGGGCTTCTTGAGCTGCCCAATACTCTTGCATTGAGGATCCATGGGATCCCTCCCAAGCTTCCCTTCTTCGATTATATTCCCGTCCTTCACCTATGCAAGCAGAGACATTGTCATATATCTCCTGCTGTCCCCGATCAAAATTTTTGTAGGAGGGCACCCGTCTAGTGGTCACAAAGCCCTCCACATCTGCATTAATTTCTCTATGCGGCCTCATGTATCTTTGTCGTGGTCTTTGTGGACCGGAGGGTTCAACTCCCTCCTCTTCATCACCCATCTCTTCATCTTCCTCTGATTCCGGTGGTGCCCCTGAAGTAAGGAACTCATACTTATTACCCAACTTGTCGGTCACAACATACTTGTTCCCCGAGAGTTTAACTTCCATGTTCCAGTTCTTCTTCATGGAGGCCTTGTTAAGTTCCTCCAACGCTTTAGTTACCCATAGTGCTTCCGCAGGTAGGCAACTTTGTTGAACAATCATGGCACTAATGAGGCGTGCGTATGGAATAAAACGCCTCTGAAACGACTCCCGAGTAGCCCATGTGTTCATCATCACTATGTGTCTCCATGACAATGTCGGGGTCCCGTATAGCAAAGAATGCACCACCCTACAGTCTCCCGCTTTAACACTTCCACGATCACCAAACCTCACCAAAATGTTCTCCACATTAATCCCATGGAGAATCTTTCCCTCAATCGTCATGTGCTTTCTCTTTGTCTCTCCCCCATCATGATAAGGTAAAACAACCGCGGTCATCTGATCCGGATCACCATTATTCGCATGACTATCCAAAAATTGTTGCATGGTAGGATAGTCGTATGCTTGCACCCCCAAAGAATCAAAGCGTGCAATGCGGTTGATGGTTTCGAAAGACATCTTCATTGTCCCGCGAGTTGTCTTCCCGACCAAATTCCATTCCGCAGGAGAGCTATCCTTATTCACAAACTTCAGTGTCGACAACCATTCACATACCTCCGACGAATAGATCCGCGAAGTGTTATCTTCGCACCAATCAAGCACTCTTTCCCATCCCAACCTCTCAAACATTTGTGTTACTCCAATTTGTTTGAACTCTTCGACATTCACCACTCTTTCACATAAACTCCTTTCCGGAACTGAGGTACTCACGCTGTTGACCATTTTCCATTTCCATAGCTTGGCCTCCAACTTCCTATCTTGGTATTCCGATACAAGTTTTCTCTTCTCCTCATCCCAAACTTCGGCGCTTTTGCTATCCTTGAACTTTGTCCACGCCCAATCTTGTCTGTAGAGTCTTGCATCACCCTCTGCAATGGAGCTTAATTGCTCCCACTTCCTTGGTAGTAAACCGGAAGAAGAACCGACTCCTGATGATGAAGGTTGCCCAGTGGTCTTTTGTCTTTTACCACTGGCCATAACTACAATCACAAACAAGCAAAACATCAATATAAACCCAAACCTTTACTAAACTCTCAAACTTTGAACATGATGTGTGATGTTGACATTTTAATTAACAAGTGAATGTAAAATCGCCTCTTTAAACTTCCAAAGTCGCTCACTTTATCATAAACTTATCAATTTCTTGTTAATCTTACAATTTCTCATAAATTCAACAATATATTCAACATCACCTTCATGTTCAATCATGTTCATAACAAGTGTAATCACATCACTAAAGTTATAACATGCTCAAATTCTATCCAAAGCAACTAATCTTACTCAAAATCATGCTAGAACAACATACATTGTCTAAACAACCTACTCTTAAACTAAAAAGTTTAAAATTTCGGAAGAAAAACACTAACATATGATAATCAAGCATAAATTTAAGGAGAATCCATACCTTTGATGTTGTTAGACAAGAAGAACTAAGAAAAGATGGCAAACAAGCAACTTGATGAACACCCTTTCAAAAACCCTAAGTAACACGCCAATAAATTTTGCAAAATAGCAAGAATTGATGAAAACCGTGTTGGGGGTTTTGTTCCTCTCGAAAAATTACTCAGAATGGACTCAAGAATCAGGTGATTTGATGGAAGATTGAAGGAGTTATGGAGACTAGAAGTTTTTAGGGTTCTTGGAGTTTTTGGAGAAGATGGATATGGTAGGTGGGTGTTTAAGAGAGAGATGGCAGGGATATAGGTGTAATGTGTGATATGAGGTTGCAATGGGTCGAATATGTGGTGAAATTTGGGTTTAGGACCTGTTTTAGGGAGTTTAGAAGGTGTTTGGTTCGAATCCTTGTGTCAAAAACGAGCTAGCAGCGGATCGCAAAGGACAACCCGTCGCCGACGGGCAAGGGAAAACTCAAATGATGGCGACGGCTTAATGATCTGTCTACGAGTAAATGTGTGCCGACGGGCTTTATTTTGAAGCCGTCGGCGACGGCCGCCACCCCGTAGCCGACGGGTTTCTCTTCTTTTTTTTTTTTGAAAAATAGGAAGATTTTATGGGTTTTTAATAAAGGGACTATACACAAACAAAAATCCTAAAAATTATTAAAATTGTTTTTGTGAATTTTTATAAGTTAAAATTTTGAAACGCAACAACCGTCAACGGCCCTACCACCCCCTAAAAAAATCGTGTATTGTCCTCAATGCACATAACCAAGTCTAAAACATACCTTGTATCTTCGTGACCCGTTTGAAGTGCCCGAACTTCACACAATCAATAAAGGTTAGTAGGAAACGGAAACGATTAACATCCAAATACGCAAACAATTAAATAGATGGTACATAACTTTACAAAATTTGTTACCGGTCCTTTTCATTCGACCTCGTAAACCAGGATGCTTACCACGAAGCTCACCGATTCCTTGCTTTCCTCTACCTTCTCGTTAACATCAAGAAACAGTTTTAGCCGATGACCATTTACCGTTTGTCGTATCCCATCCTTCGGGTCCTCGATGGTAACATCACCCAATTGTCCGACCCGGGTGATCACATAGGGTCCCATCCATTTGCTCCGGAGCTTTCCGGGAAAGAACTTGAGCTTCGAATTGTAAAGCCACACCTTTTGGCCAACCTCGAACTTGGCATCATGCGCTTTCTTCATTCCATCCTTGTAGTTGGACGCGCATTCATATGCCATTTCCCGTAGCTCCTCCAACTCGCATAGCTTAAGTTTCCTTTCCTTACCTGCATCGTCATATTGAACATTAACTTCTTTGATAGCCCATAACGATTTATGCACAAGTTCCACCGGTAAATGGCAATTTTTACCATAAACCAACCGGTAAGGTGTAGTGCCAATAGGTGTCTTATGTGCCGTACGGTAGGCCCATAAAGCATCGTTCAATTTAATTGACCAATCCTTATGGTCCGCCCGCACAGTCTTTTGCAAAATCTCTTTGATTTGCCTATTTGACACCTCAACTTGCCCGCTTGTTTGCGGGTGATAGGGGGTAGCAATCCTATGGTCAACACCAAACCGTTTAAGAAGTTTCCCAAACCGAAAATTTTTAAAATGAGATCCTCCATCACTTATGATGACCCGAGGAATCCCAAACCTTGAGAAAATATTGGTTTGAACAAAATTACACACTACGGAATGGTCGTTCGTCTTGGTGGCTATTGCTTCGACCCACTTTGACACATAGTCAACGGCCACCAAGATATACAAATTGCCATAGGAATTGGGGAATGGGCCCATGAAATCAATTCCCCATACGTAAAAAATGTCAACTACAAGGATTGGTTGCATGGGCATCTCATCCCTTTTTGAAATTCCCCCTAATTTTTGGCACTCTACACAATTTCTAGAAAATTTATTTGCGTCTTTAAAGATAGTTGGCCAATAAAGACCACTGTTCAACACTTTATGACCCGTTTTGTGGCCACTGAAATGGCCACCACACGCAAATGAATGTAGATGCTGCAACACGCTTGGAATTTCTTCATCATCTATGCATCTTCTTATCACTTGATCCGCACACTCCTTCCACAAATGCGGTTCTTCCAACCGATAATACTTGATTTGAGACATGAAGTGTTGCCTCTTCCGTCTATCCCAATGTGCCGGCATATCACCTGTAACAAGATAATTGAAAATGTTAGCATACCATGGCAATTTATCTAATTTCATTATGTGCTCATCTGGGAAAGACTCATTGATCTCTATAGTTGTAGGATCTTCTTCAACCATCAACCGGGACAAATGGTCCGCCACAACATTTTCGGTACCCTTTTTGTCCCGTATCTCCAAATCGAACTCTTGGAGCAACAACACCCATCGGATTAACCTCGGTTTTGCATCTTTCTTCTCCATGAGGTACCTAACTGCAGTGTGATCAGAATAAATAATCACTTTACTACCCCATATATATGCCCGAAATTTATCCAAAGCATATACCACCGCAAGTAGCTCTTTTTCGGTAGTGGTGTAATTTAATTGTGCATCCGAAAGAGTCTTACTCGCGTAGTATATGGCAACGGGTTTCTTTTCAACCCTTTGTTCCAACACGGCCCCCACCGCATAATCACTCGCATCGCACATAATTTCAAAAGGAAAAGACCAATTTGGCGATTGCAAGATTGGGGCCTCAACTAACTTCTCTTTTAACTTGTTAAAAGCATTTTGACAATTTTCATTAAAATCAAACGGTTGGTCTTTTAACAACAAGTTACATAAAGGCTTGGTTATGTCACTAAAACCCTTAATAAACCGCCGGTAAAAACCCGCATGACCTAGAAATGACCTAACACCTTTAACGGTCGTGGGATACGGTAAAGTAGATATGACTTGTACCTTTGCACGATCAACCTCTATCCCACGACTTGACACCACGTGTCCCAAAACTATTCCCTCTTGAACCATAAAATGGCTCTTTTCCCAACTTAAGACCAAACTAGTTTCGAGACACCTTCTTAACACTTTATCTAGTTGATCCAAACAAGCCTCAAAAGATGACCCAAAAATTGAGAAATCATCCATGAAGATTTCCAAAGACTTCCCCACCATATCTGAAAAGATACTCATCATACACCTTTGGAAGGTGGCGGGGGCGTTACATAATCCAAACGGCATTCGCCTAAATGCGAAGGTGCCGTAGGGACAAGTAAACGTGGTCTTTGCTTAGTCTTCCGGATGGATGGCGATTTGGTTATAACCAGAATAGCCATCTAAGAAACAATAAAATTTTTGTCCCGACAATTTCTCAACTATTTGATCAATGAACGGTAAAGGGAAATGATCTTTGGAAGTTGCGGTATTCAACTTCCTATAATCAATACAAATTCGCCACCCGGTTACTGGCCGAGTGGCTACCTCTTCACCTGCATCATTTTTGACGACTTGTAAACCCGCTTTCTTGGGAACCGTCTGTGTTGGGCTCACCCATTGGCTATCCGAGATCGGGTAAATGATACCCGCATCGAGCCATTTCAGCACCTCCTTCTTTACTACCTCCCGCATGTTCGGATTTAATCTCCGTTGTGCATCTCGAGCGGGAGTCACATTCTCTTCCGTGATGATTTTGTGCATCACCACCGAGGGACTAATACCCTTCAAATCAGCAATGGTCCATCCAATCGCCGCCCGATTAGTGACCAAAACATCCATCAATTTATCCTCTTGCTCCACGGTTAAGTTTGATGCAATGATAACCGGGAGCGTGTTGCCTTCACCAACATAAGCATACTTGAGATGCTTAGGCAACGCCTTCAATTCAACCTCCGGAGGCTCTACTAACGACGGCTTCAACTTGGTATCAATGCTCTCCGGTAATCTCTCAACTTGGTGCGTCCATGTCGGTTTTCCCTCTCTTACCGCAAGCACCTCCAAACTTCTCACTTCCTCGTCTATGCTCTTATCCATCTCCACCTGTGACCTGTCAAACATATAACAATCCTCCATTGTGTTTTCCCCATCTACGACTGTGTCGCAAAGAGGTATACACGTGTCAACGACGTCTGCCATGTAGCATTCATCATCAACTGGAGGGTTCATAAGTCCGGAAAAAACATGCAACCTCAACCTTCGGTTTCCAAATGTCATGTCAACCGTTCCCGTTTTGCAATCAATTTGAGAATTTGCGGTTGCTAAGAACGGTCGACCCAAAATCACCGTAGGTTGCTTGGTTGGGTCCTTGGCCACATAATCAAGTACTAGAAAGTCCACCGGATAGTAGAAATCCTCGATTTTCACTATCACATCCGAAACAATTCCACGGGGTAGTTTAGGTGTCAAATCGGCTAACACCACGGTGGTGTTTGACGATTGTAGTGGACCAAACTCGTATTGGTCATACAAACTACCCGGTAGAATGCTCACGCTAGCACCAAGATCTAGAAGTGCCCGGTTGATTTTAAAATCGCCTACTTGAATTGAAATGATAGGCGCACCCGGATCTTGGAGCTTAGGTGGAAGTGCACCCGAAAGAATCGAACTCACGTTTTCGGTTAAATCTAGTTTCTTTGGAAATTTGTGAGTGCGTTTTTGGGTACACAAATCTTTCAAGTACTTAGCATACGACGGTACTTGTTTGATTGCATCCAAAAGAGGTAAATTTATCTTTACTTGTTTAAAAATTTCCAACAACTCTTCTTGTTGTGGACCTCTTTTGTTTACAACTTTTTTCACGGGTCCCTTCAATGCTTCGGGATAAGGGGCGGTATTAGCCTCCACACCCTTTTCCTTAGCCTTAGGGACGGGGATGGTCACAACGGGGGTATCATTGTTCTCTTTCAAGTCATTTTTCTTTTGACCCGTTTGACCATTCTCATTCTCATCTTCACTAGCATCCTCCACCACCCCTTCAACAAACTGGGGTGATGGTGTTTTGACACCATTATCAACGACTCGACCACTACGTAAAGTAATTTTATTAATTGGTACCTCACGTGTGTTCCTTGAGTTTGACCCTTGATGCTTAGGGTTCACCGCGGTGTCACTTGGGAGTCTTCCCGTGCTTCCTCTCATTTGAGCCATTTCTTCCGCAAGTTGGCCCACTTACTTTGCCAATGCCTCATGTGCTTTATCCCGAATCTCGTTTGTCTTCTTTATCTCCTTGATATCATGGTGAGATTCCTTTTGCATATTCAACAAAGCATCCATTTTGGCACCCAAATCATCGCCACCGGTTTGATTGTTCGACCCGCTTCCATTACCGCCTTGATTGTTGTAATTCCTTTGGTACCCACCTTGGTAATTATTGTCCCTACCTTGGTACCCTTGGTTATAATTTCGTTGATAACCTCCTTGTTTACCACCTTGACGGTTTTGATATGATGCTCCGCTTTGACCTCCTTGGTTACCCGATTGAAAATTCGGGTTCATTTGATTTGAAGCATTACCATATCGGAAGTTAGGGTGATTTCTCAAACCCGGATGATAAGTGTTGGAGTTCATGTCATATTGCTTTCTATCTCCATACACTTGATTGACTTCCTCCGTGTAGTCACTCGGCCCCGTTGGACATTGTTCCGCTCTATGTCCAATATCACCACAACCTTCACATACCTCAAATTGAACCGCATTTACCTCTTTCTTCTTCATACGAGCCATTTCCCGCTCTAGAGTGGAAATCCGATCTTTAGAGTCAAGATCGGGAAGTGATCGGGAAACGGGGTGTTTTTTAGCTCTATCGGCCGACTCTTTCTCTTTTGACCGCTTACTCATCCGCTCTAAAAACTCCCAATCATCATCTTCGTGATTGCTCAAAAGAGTCCCATTACTTGTCGACTCGAGACGATTCCATGTTGTGTCATCTAAACCCCGTACAAAGCACTTAACCAACTCCCACTTCTCAATTTGATGATGTGGGCATCTCCGCATCATTTCTTTGAATCGAGTGAACGCCTCATGCAATGGCTCACCCGATAATTGGCGAAAAAGACCTAATTTCATCACGAGCATCATCGGTCTTTGCCATAGAATAGTACTCATCTAAAATTGCTTGTTGCATTTCTCCCCATGTGCGGATGCTGTTGGCCGGGAGGGTAAGGAACCATTGCTTCGCTTTGTCTTTCAATAAGAATTGGAACAAACGAAGTTTAACCTCATCTAGTGCAAAATTGTGCCCCCCGATAGTGCCACAAATAGAAGAAAACTCTGTCAAGTGGGTGTACGGTTCGTCATTAGATCTTCCATTAAAATGAGGAAGTATGTTGATGTAATGTGGTTTACAATCAAACATCCTCCTCTCACAAACGATTGGTGAATCATTCTCGGTGACAACCGGCCTAAAACGATCATTCACTCCCCGTGGAGGTCGTTGATGACGATGAGGACCATTAACTTCTTGATCAACCGGTCTTCTATTATCCCGTCTTTCACCTCTTCGATCATCTCTTCTATTATCCCTTGGGTTACCTCCTCCCACGAAACGAGGAATCCGGTTAGGGTTTGCATTGTTGTTGTTGTTATAAAGCCCATGATTCCGGTTCCGTTGGTCATTGTTTCGTGGTTGACGGTTGTTCCCATAACCATCATTTCTTCCACCTCCGTAACCGTATTCGTCATCCCCAACGTAATTGGCATGTTGGTAACCAAATTCCTCATCATCATACCTTCTAGCATTGTAGACGTTTCCCCTATTCACGTAGCCCCAATCTTCATCATCGTTAGCCCTATCATCATAGTATCCCCCATCGTCCGAATTTTCAGTATGAACACTCACATGTTCCGGCGATTGATAACCGGGAACACTATACGGTTCATCATCGGGGATTGCATTCCTTAAGTCATCGATGTTGAAGAATGGGTCTTCATTTGCGGGATTGCCGCGATCACGATTTCCCCGACGGTCGGAATTGACATTCTGGTCATCTAGGTTAATGGGTAGGGAATTGTGTCTATGAAGGTTTTGTTGTTGAGGTGTTCTTTGATTGTTGTTGGGGTTTTGGTTTTGGTTTTGGAAAGGTGGTGTAGGTGGCCGGTATTGTTGTTATTACCACCCGGTCGCTCGGGAGGTATAGGTTGCATATTTGGAGAGGGATTGAAGTTGCTTCGGTATTGAAATTGGTTCGAGTTAAGGTTTTGGTTTGAGTTTTGGTTCGCCATTGAATCGGTTTCAATGGATGGTGTATGTTGTGGTGTTTGGTTGGTTTGATTAGAAGCAAGTGTTGCTTCTAACCGGCTTGCTAGGTTTCTTCTTGCTACTCTTTCAATTTCCGGTTCGTAGACTAACGGTGAAGTCCTCCCGGAGTTCCGCGTATGCATACACTACCTGTATCCTGCACAAGTAACACACCCGCGTAACAAGGAAAAAGACAAAGTGCAAAAAGAAAGCTAAACAATTTAAACAGTTAATCACGCAAATTCAAACAATATCCAAACACAAAGCGCACGCACTCCCCGGCAACGGCGCCAAAATTTGATCGGAGTGTCGCGCTCCGGTCAAAGATAATATTTATAAGCCCAAATTACCCTTAACAATGTGTTAGTGGTAGTAAGGGGTCGAACCACGAAGAGTATGTGGTTTGTGTGTGGATTCGAATGAATGAAAACAATTGTCACAATTTATGAAGCTTGCTAAAGTATTTTTGTATTTTCGTTTAATGGAGAGATATGATTTTTAACTAAATGAATTGATGCGAATGGTTAACAACTACTAATTAACGATTGCAAGAAAAATGGTTACTAGAACAATAATAATAAAAAGGAATCACGCCCGGTTTCGGTAATTATTAACCTAGGGTTTCTACAAGTTTTAGCTTCAACTCAAATGCATTCGATTAACGGATTTAGTGTACCGTGACTTAGGTGCTACTAACTATCAACGCCCCGAAGAACGGACAGAAAGACACTTTGTAATCAACACAAGTAAATCCTAACAACGACAACGTACAATTACATATCACCGTTTCGCAAAGTCATAACTTTTAACATCGTTCGACAATTCACGAATTCGTAACAAATGTAATACTATTGTCAAAAGTTTCAAAAACCAAATACAAATTGTCACTAAGATGAAACAAGAACAAATTGAAACCCTAAAATTAACAACTACCTACACCGGGGTGAAACCGAGATGATTAGCCGCTCATGGTTGATGCAACTTGATCACCGGATGCTTGGAATGTGGATGGCGTCATCTTAAAGCCTTGAGAATGGTGAATGATGATGTTTGGTGAAAGATGATGATGGTGGAAGGATTAGGGTTTGTGGATGATGGATTAATTGTGATGATGGTGATGATTCTTGATAATGATTTCGGGTTGTAAAGATGGAGGTAGGTGGATGGTAGGTGAATGAAAATGGGTAATGGCTCCAAGATCAAGTTTCAAACTCAAAACAAGTGTAACTCCCCGAAAATCAATGCAAGAGAACCCATCAAAATCGATCTTAACCCCCAAATTAACAAGTTCGCGTTTCAGGAATTGACAAGCCGTCGCCGACGGCCTTCAACCCGTCGGCGACGGGCTTTGGATTTCCTTTCTCCGTCCGACGGCTTATGTACCTGGATACGAACAAATCTGGCTGACGGGTCTTTTAAGGGGGCGTCGCCGACGGGGCTAGGGCCGTCGGCGACGGGCTCTCGTTTACACACTTTCTGTTTTTTCGCTTCCAACACTTCCGGTTGACCCATGACGCGTCCTGGTGCTCCGGTTTTCGACCCGGTGACCCGTAAAGCTCCCGAAAAGCTCCTTAAACTCCATCAAACCTGCAAAACACATTCTTGATTAAAAGTAGGCTATTCAAAACTAAAACTCACGTAAAAACATCAAGTTAAACAATAACGAGCACCGGTTTACAACCACGTATCACAAAGTGGCTGCCCCAATGACTTGCGCACCCAAAATGCTACAGGGGTATTCCGATCAAGAGCTCTTGATTGGTGGACCTCTGAGCGAAGCACGAGAGGGGAGGATGCCGCCCACGCTTTACCATGGGCCGAACTGAAGAATATTATGAGAGAAGAATTATGTCCTCCTCACGAGCTGAGGAAGTTGGAACACGAGCTTTGGCACCTTAAACAAGTTGATGATGACAATGATGGTTTAACCCTTCACTTCAAACAAATTAGCATCCTTTGTCCTAGCGAAGTTGATACCCCTGAAAAAGCCATCAATAAGTACATCCACTGCCTACCCGATTCTTTCATGAACCTCATGGAAGCTTCTTTTCCAGCAACTATCGGGGAAACGTATCGTTTAGCCGCTCGCCTTAACAGTAACCACTTTATGCGCAGAAAGCCGCAAAAAGCTTCATTGAAAAACACACACCAAGCCACCGTTGAACCCACTGTTGAACCCTCACCATCTTAATCAACCAAAAAGAACAAGAACAAGAACAAGAAGCGGAAGGCTTCTAGTCAGAATTGTGTGGTTGTTACCCCGCCAAACCCTCAACCTTTACAATCAGTACCTGCTGCACCTAACGTAAACCTCCACACAAAGGTTACACTGGGACTCAACCTAAGTGTGGCCAATGCCAGTACCATCGTCCTGCCAACGTTCAGTGCAACAAGTGTGCCAATTGTAATCGATATGGGCACTTTTCTCAACACTGCCACAAACCACCTATGGCCAACCAGAATCAAGCTGTTGTAGCCCAAAATCCTGCTCCAAACCAGGCTCAAGTTGCTCTTGTGCGAGCATGTTTTAAATGTGGGGATCTCAACCATCTCGCAAACGTCTGTACCCAACAAAACCAGACTCAGCAGCAGCCACCGCAACAATAGCAACAACAACAACAACATCAGCAGCATCAACAACCAGCTCGAGGCAGAGCCTTTCTCCTCACCACTTCTCAGCCTCAGAACACAAACGATGTTATCACTGGTACGTTCCTTGTGAACAAGGTTTATGCTTCATGTTTATTTGATACTGGCACTGATAAAAGTTTTGTATCGTTAGAATTCGAACCTTTGCTTAAGTGTAAACGCTCTAAGCTACCAAGATCTTTCGCTGTCGAAGTCGTTGATGGCAAATCCGTCGCTGTCGATTCCGTTCTTTCCAAGTGTTCCTTGATTCTCAATGATCATACGTGCCCAATCAACCTCATACCTATGCAAATGGGTAGCTTTGACATCATCGTAGGCATGGATTGGCTTAGGCGAGTTCGTGCTGAAATCGTTTGTTTTGATAAGTTTCTACGTAGTCCTCTTTCCAAATGGTGATTCCTTACACGTCTATGGGTAGAAACCTTCTCAAGGTCTCAAGCTTATGTCGTGTATTCAAGCGAACAAGTTCTTGCATAAGGGTACCTTCGCCTTTCTCGCCCACATTGTGGAAAAGAAGGACAAGGGCCCAAGCATAAGCTATGTTCCTGTCATACGTGATTTTCCTGATATATTTCCCGACGATCTTCCTGGTCTGCCTCCTGCTCGTTCTGTCGACTTTCGCATCGATTTAGTGCTTGGCGCTACGCCTGTCGCTAAGTCTCCCTATCGTTTAGCACCCTCTGAGATGCAAGAGCTTTCAAGCGAACTTCAAGAGCTTCTTGATAAAGGCTTTATACGCCCTAGAACTTCTCCTTGGGGCGCTCCCGTTTTGTTCGTCAAAAAGAAAGAGGGGTCATTCCGTATGTGTATTGACTATCGTGACCTCAAGAAGCTTACTGTTAAGAACCGATACCCTCTTCCTCGCATTGACGACCTCTTCGATCAATTGCAAGACGCGACCTGCTTTTCAAATATCGATCTTCGTTCTGGATATCACTAACTTTGAGTCCTCGAAGAAGATGTACCCAAAACCACCTTTCATACACATTATGGTCACTATGAGTTCGTGGTCATGCCTTTTGGTTTGACCAACGCACCTGCTGTTTTCATGGATTTGATGAACCGCGTGTGCAAAGCATACTCGGATCGTTTCGGGATCTTCTTTATCGACGATATTCTTATCTATTCCAAGACACAAGGAGAGCATGAGCGACACTTGCGTCTTATCCTTCAGCTTCTTCGTACTGAACGTCTATACGCCAAATTCTCCAAGTGCGAATTTTGGTTAAAAGAGGTTCAATTTCTTGGTCACACTGTCAACGAACTTGGTATTCACGTTGCCCCCGCTAAAATCGACGCTATGAAGAATTGGATTGCACCAAAGTCTCCATCCGAAATTCATTCTTTCCTTGGTCTTGCTGGTTATTATCATCGTTTTATCTCCAACTTTTAAAAAATTGCAGTTCATTTAACCTCCTTGACTAAAAAAGAGAAACCTTTTATTTGGGGTCCGGAACAAGAGGAATCTTTTCAAACTCTCAAGGACATGCTTTGTAATGCACCTATCCTCGCGCTTCCTGATGGTAACGATGACTTCGTCGTGTACTGCGATGCTTCAAACCTTGGACTTGGTTGTGTTCTTATGCAACGAGATAAGGTTATCGCTTACGCGTCGAGGCAACTCAAAATACATGAGAAGAACTATACTACTCATGACCTTGAACTTGGTGCAATTGTTTTTGCCTTGAAGATTTGGTGACAATACTTTTATGGTACCAAGTGTGTGGTCTTCACCGACCATAAGAGCCTTCAACATATCTTCAACCAAAAAGAACTGAACATGCGTCAACGTCGTTGGGTGGAATTATTAAACGACCACGACTACGAAATTCGCTACCATCCAGGTAAGGCGAATGTAGTAGCCGACGCTCTTAGTTGTAAAACTCATGTAAAGGGTATTCGTTGTCTCCAACTCGTTAATGATCTTCAAAGCCGAATTCGTGAAGCTCAATACGCCTCTATCAACGAGGGTAGTCTTTCCGTCAAGATACGAGGTGGTGTTGAAAAAGATCTTGTGTCTAAATCTGATGATATTCTATACTATCTCAATCATATCTGGATTCCTAATCCCGAAAATCTTCGAGACTTTCTGATGAAGGTGGCATATAAATCGAGATATTCTATTCATCCTGGTGGTGATAAGATGTACCAAGATATGTGTATGTCCTACTGGTGGCCTAGAATGAAGAAGAATATCGCCAGCTTCGTTGCGAAATGTCTCACCTGTTCGAAGGTAAAAGCTGAACATCAACGTCCCTCTGGCCTACTCGAATAGCCAGAAATTCCTGTCTGGAAATGGGAGAGCATTGCCATGGATTTTATCACCAAGCTCCCTCGTACTTCTTCTGGTCATGACAGTATTTGTGTGATCGTCGATTGAGTGACCAAGTCAGCTCATATTCTCCCCATTCGTGAAGATTTCAAAGTCAGGAAATTGGCTAGAATCTACACTGATGAGATCATTTGTCGTCATGGTATTCCCATTGACATCATTTCCCATCGTGATGGTCGTTTTACGTCCCGCCTGTGGCAAACTTTCCAATCTGTAATGGGTACCATTTTAAACCTTAGCACCGCCTTCCATCCTCAGTCAGACGGTCAAACCGAGCGTACTATCCAAACATTAGAGGATATGCTTCGTTCATGCGTAATAGATTTTGGTGGCAACTGTGTGACATCTGTGCTTGTGTAATCATTGTACATACTTTGAACAATCCAATATTAATAAAACTGTGTGTTTTGATCCCAATGTTTGTTATTTATGTTTGACATTATGCACGTTTTGATTTTTGATCGATTTTAAACTCTATATCGCTTTCTAGAAAGTTATACGCAAACTGATGCGTAAACGTAATCAGTTTAACGCGATAAACACTACGGAACAGCAACCTAAACTTAACATACCTTAAATAACCTTTACATAACTTAGAAATAAGTTTTAAAGGGTTTGGTATGGCAAAAACAAGTTTATTCGCTCACAGGGACTATTTGCGTCAACTTGCAAAAGTCTGTCGGTTCATAAGGCAACGTATAGTCCCGAACTTGATCATAAGCTAAACATACCATATATAACCTAAACATAGCTTAGAAATAAGCTTTAATAGGTTCGGTGTGCGAAAATATGCTTATTTGATCTTACAGGGACTAAAAGTGTCAAAAACGGCGTAAGTTTGCATTTACGCGCATATCTTACGTTCTGACCACATCTGGACATCCAAAATTTTTGTACACACTAATATATTTTTATTTTAGTGATTGGCATGCAAAAATATCATTCGTCGCTTAATTTGGATCGTTTTCGCGTCCGTTCGAGTTTCATCGTAATTAGATGAATAACGTGACCGTACGGCCAAACAAACCGACATCCATGGATTTTCCGACCATATTTTGAGTCCTCTATACTTTGACTACCTTGTAGGGCCTTGAAAATAGCTTAACGGGGGTTAAAAGTGCCGGAAATGAGCTTGTACACATGCAGGGACCAAAGCTGTCAAAGCTGAAACCTTTGCTGATCTGCAGGGAGGTCGCGGGCCGCGTAGGTTGACCCCTAATCCTACGCGGGGTGCGACAAAATGCCCAACGACAGAATATTATTTTCAGCAACTGTTTGATTGATCAGGGACTGTTTATGCCATTTTTTTTGTGTGTTAACCAAGTTAACACCTCCCCAAGTAAATTAGCTGGCCCCTAACACATGTATGGCTAGGATTTCTTGCTTGGATGTTACATAAACACTTGTCTTGATCTTGTGAGCCTCCAACAAGTATAAATAGCCAAGCTCTTTCATTGTTTCACTCACCCTTGATCTGATTTCTCTAAGTTGAAGTTATTAACTTCATACCTGAGAATTTTAAGATCAAGTTCTCCCTAGCTTGGACCCTTTGTAAGCTTCTTTCGTTCTTTGAACTTTGCAACGTGATTGTAATCACGATGGTTATAATCCTTAGTGATTATACCTACTGATTACCACGTTAACTTGGCGTAGTGACGAGTCAAAGTTTCGGTCAAAATGAGTTTTAGCACGCATTTTGCAACGGAACTACTTTTAGGTATCAAAACACTTTGATACCAAATCAGTTTTCTAAGTTAGTTAAACATGTTTTGACATGTTTAACTCGTCACTACTAGTTTAGTGCTTGTTTACGGTTGTAAGTTAAGCGGTCTAAACAACCGCTTAGACTTTCGAACCCGACGCGTTTGGTCGATCATTAGGATCCGACCAAGCATGTTTAGTGATCATAGTTGCATGGGGAATAACCTGTGAGGTTATACCTTATGATCACATAGGATTGGTTAGATATTTGTTAATTAGCTTATATGCCCATAGGAAATGACCAAAATGCCCTTTTGAAGCATAAATCCGTATTTTGCCTATGCGAACATATTTTTGACATCTAAACTGATATGGTAACATATTTAAGTGTAATTGGGCATTTAAGACTTGACATAGCATCTAGATAACCATCCGACCATAGTTTTGCGTAACCGACACGATATAGTAGCTTATACTACCATAACGGGTCGAAACGGGTCAAAAGCACTTAGGTAGACTTCCAAATCAGAATGTTAGCTCTATTAAATCATACCATATGAGTTCAAATACTCATTTGATTTATAGAACATCATTCTATCCTATCTCTCGATTTAGGATCCGATTATTAACATAGTTACCCGTATTAGGTGCCTTGTTGATTCCGTGATCCTTGGAGGTTAAATTGGTCTTACTCTCAAGACTAATAAGCAATCCCAAGTGAGTACATAGTTCCCCTCTTTTACCGCTTTCAAATAGTTTGGGGTGATACACGTGTACATACGTGTTACTTTCGTGCTTTTCATGCTTTTATGACATAAACATGCTACTTTCACCTAGTACTCATATAGTACATGATTTTAACAATGTTTTGCTATGTATATTAAGCATGCTAGCACATTGATTTATTACACATTTGTTGCATATGTTTACTTAGCATATGGACACATTGTTTTACATGACATTTCTGCTATGTATGTTTACTGAGCATGCTAGCACATTGTTTTACATGAACATTTCTACTAGATATGTTTACTTAGCATACCTAGTACATGGTTTTCACATGCTACATTGGTTATGACATTTGGTATGTTTAATCGGGACAATAATACATTCATTAACATTTATCACGCCGCTCGGTAGTATGTAATGGTACCATAGGACTTGACAAATCCCGTTTCCGACTTCCTAGGTTTGTTTGGAAGTTGGGAATGACAGAATCCGATATACATGATTTAGATAAACCTTTAACTTGTTTAAGGGTTTGTCGCCACAGTCGCAAGGCTTGAATGTATGCGATTAACATTACTGCATAAATGTTTGTAATCATAAAGCATTGTTTTCTGCAAAACATAACATTTGATTTAAACTTAGGTTTATTCAAAAACCTTGTTTTGTACATTATCCTATGGGGTTGAGTAATTACTAGTTATTCACCATACATGACATTTGTTTTCGCATTGCCATTATCACATAGTTTGAGTAGATACTTTCTACTTGCTATGCATTACATTTGGTTATACATGATACATTTCTCACATGACATTGAACATGGTTTACATATAAACATTTTGACATTTAACAAGACATTTCGATTGGTTATTGATAAGTGACTTATGTAACGAGGCTATGTGTTATATGATAAAAGCATGGTGGATATGCTGCTGGTACTTCCTATATATAAGTGCTTTTATTGTATTATACGTTGTTGCGTTATCTAAACCACTTTGACAAAGACATGAAACATTTTATACAAGTACACGTCATTGTATTACAAATTACATATTTTATACAAATTCATTTATACTAGGTTATTCATTTAACCATGTATATCCTTTTTACATCATCTGATTTTCACATTGATTTTCAAATGATTTTATAAAGGAAAACATTTTTACGAGGTTCATGACTACGTTTTTGTTAAACATTTCTTTTAATTACAAGTCATGAATCCTGCATAAACAAAACCTATGTATCTCACAGACATTTTTATGCTGACGTACCTATTTTTAACATGTGTTTCAGGTGCAAATGCATGATGATGTTTGTGCTTCACTTAGGCGGACTTGGGCCTTAGTGACTTAAAAGACAGTTATTTATGTTATGTTTAGTTTGAACTCCAAGACAATGTAAACTTTAATCTTAATAATACAAAACTTTAATTACCATGGTTGTTGAAACAATAATTTTGTCGCTCCACTCCCCGACGTTTCCGCCGCGGTTTGTTGTTTTACGCTGTTGGGGTGTGACAAACTGGGATCCATACTTGCCTTTGATCTAATTCTCGTACAACAATAGTTATCACGCGAGTATTCAAATGGCACCCTTCGAAGCATTGTATGGTCGCAAATGTCGTTCGCCTATTTGTTGGCACGAGATTGGTGAAGTTCAAATCACTGGTCCCGAGCTTATACAAGAGACAACGGGCAAGATTTTACATGTTCGAGACAACTTATTGAAAGCCAGGAGCCGAAAAAAGATTTACGCCGTAAAGTATAACAACTCTCCCGGAACCCTTAAAATACTCCTATACGTCCTAAAATACACCCCGTATACGAAAAACGGGCCTAAAATACCTTTATATTATTTAAAATCAAATAAAAACAAAATTATAAGGCTCTCGCAGGGCGCGACACACTTAGATGTGTCCGTCGCGGGCCACGACTCGTTGACACCAGGCGAGCCCTTAGGCTGCCACGTGTCCAGTAACGCGTCGAACCTACACCATATTACCTCAGCTAGGGCCTACCCTATAGCCCTCGCGGGCCGCGTAAAAGTTAGAACAGGTCGTTGCGGGCCCCGAGCCGACCAAGATCAGGCCTATAAAAGGAGGGGTCGACTTCAGTTTACAGTCGCTCAATTCATTTCTTTTCTCTCAGTCCCTATAATATCTAAACGTTGCCCGATTTAATACCCTAAAAAGCGAAGCTCTGCCTCGTTGTAAGTATTATAACCCCTGGTTACGTATTAGGTGATGTTTGTTTTTTCAGAGGTAAAACGTCTGTAGTCTGCGGACCACATCTGCAGAAATCTGCAGCTGAAGTGGTGGACCAAACCTTTGCAGTCTGCAAGAAGAAGACTAGTTTGTTTTTTAACTTCTGCAAGCTGCTGAAATTATATGAACACATCCAACTTCATAAAAACATTTTGCAGCCACTGATGAAATTTCAAACTATGATTCCATGACCTTTGATTTTTTTTTTTACAAAGATTCAGAATACCATAAAATAAAGTTATAAAAAAAGACTGGGACTAAAGGTTAAATTTTTGTATAATAATAATTATAAATTTGTCAATACAGATTTGACCCATCTGAAGTAGTTCAATTCAAAGGCTATCCAGTTGAAGGTACATACACACCGCATACACAAATTCATAAATTCCAGTTAATGATAGGCTTCAACAAAACACTATGAACTAATAATAATAATAATCAAATCGAATAGAATAGAATAGAGGATCTAAATCGGTCGAATTTAGATGATAAAAAAGATAAGTATAAATGGGCTATAAAGTTACCAGCTGCTGTGGAGAATCGATTCAGGTCGAAAATTGAGGCAAGATCGATATGTCGGCATTGTTGATCTCATTCCGTGGGGAAGAAAATGCAGGTCGGCGGTGTGTATGTCGGCACTGCTGATCTCCCCTCTATTCGGCGCTGGACGATGAGGGAGGAGGAGGGTGGCTCCGGTGGTAGGCTCGACGAGGTGGTTGGGGCTGGTGAGGAGGGAGGTGGGTGGCGGACGGACGGTGGGAGGGTGATGTGGTGGTGGAGGAGATAGGGTGAAGAAGTGGGAGGAGTCTCCTAGGGTTTTGTTGTTTGAGAGCAGAAGTTCAGAGAGAAGAGGAGAAGAGGAGAGAAGAGGTAAAAAAGAGGTTGGTCCATGTCTGCCCCAAGAAGAGGGCGGGCATACCTTATTTAATGAAACATCTTCTAGAAAACAAACAGTCTGTAGGGGCCATTGTCTGCGCGTGGTCTACGTGGCACAAACATAAGAGGCTGCGCATACCTTTTTGAAAAAAAAAACAAACAGCACCTTAGTTACTCTGCCCGATTAATCTAGAGCTCCGTAACGCATGTCAAGGCTCTGCCTGACTCAGTCATTGGAGTTCTTTCTCGGGGGTATAGTTAATGTAAATTGGGTTATCTTATTAACACGTGTGCATTGTTTAATTTAATAGATTATAACCAGGAAATCACCAGAAAGTACTAGTATTATCTAAAAATAGCAATGTGAGTCATTATCTTTTTCTACCAAACTGTTTTACCAAAACCTCAATTATTTAAATTATATTTCACAGTGATTGAGTATTTGTGATTCTGCAATTACTGTCGGTATGTTGGGTTTTATATACATAACTTGTTACTACACTGTGAGTAGTAGCATGACCACAAGTTAGGATTGACAGTACCGTTGGTGGTAATTGGGTAGATATAAACAAATGTAATTGCGGATGCCCTCAATACTATAAAGTGATGAAAATTGTTTTGATTAAACTGGGATGTGCTCACTAGTATTTCTTGCTGACAAAACTTTTTAAAACGCGTTTTAGGTAACAAAATGTGAAAGCCAAATAGAAGCCAGCTGGAGAGCACTGAAGGCTTGGAAAAGTGGCTATAAAAGTTACCTAAACAAGAAAGAAGTTTTATTTCAATAAAATAGGGTTTATCCCTATAAACATATTTGTAATGGAAACTTGGGATTTTCCATGTATTTATTATTTATAAAAGTGTGGTGTTTTAACTCTGATAAACTATTTCCTAACTACGGCCCTGATGTAATTTCCGCTGCCAAATTAATAAACACCGATACCACCAGCTCTGAGATGTCTGCGACGCCCGCTCCCTAGAGTAGGGGTCGGGGGCTGCAACAGAAGGTGGTATCAGAGCTACAGCCACTGATTTAAGCCACAAAAGTGTTCTACTGACACCACGTTTTTTATCAATCCTATTAGGATATATTCTATGTGATTATGTGTATATATGTATATTATTGTTTTGTGTTATTTGACAATCTGTTAGTTTAGAATATGAGTGAGCAAGGTACTCTGACGTCTATCGTCACCTAGCTATTTCTCCCAAAAGTGAAGGAACTTCCTCACAGCCTAGTCCTTCGGGGTATTCTGCTGATACAGAAGAGTGAATCTTCATCTTTAAGGCGCAATTCGAGGAACCATTCTCTTTGAAAAAGAGAGGATGGTTCAGTCGGGGAGCACATGAGAGGAGAAAGCGAATGAGAAAATTGCAACAACAAAGAGCGTTAGCAGCAGCCAATAGGGAAGTCAATGCCCAAACCCAAGATATAGTTAATAGACGGTTGGCAAATTTTTATATACTAGCCACCACTGCAGCAGATCCAAACCTTGATCAGATGATGGAACCACAACCGTTGCCACTATTTCCAACCCAACCAATGGAGATAGAACTTAACCCAGGAAACCAATTTCCCATACCAGCATTCGACCCAAACGAGATACCTAGAATCCCAGCACCTAATCCTCTAGCGTATGGTCCATGGAACGATGAACATAGGGATTACCGGGAGCTCTATCCACAGGAAGAACCAATACCAAATCCCATAGCACAATATACCAACCTTAATCCGTTATATCTATATTGGGATAACGATCAGTATGTTCAGGAAATACTAAACAACCTGTACCCATATGGAGAACCTATACTTAATACCCTGACCCAGTACCCGCACCACTGCCTCCCATGGTGAAGAGAATGTGAAGGAACTCCGCACATATGGTGAGGAACTAATAGAAGGAGGAGAAAGGTAAGACATATAGGAGAAAAGCTCGTATGGAAATACGACGAGCGAGAGATGCAATTCTGGAGAAACGACCCATAATATATATATATATATATATGTGTGTGTGTGTGTGTGTGTGTGTGTGTGTGTGCGTGTAGTTTGAAAAAGAAATCAACTAAGTTAGATAACCTAATATCTATTGATGCATAACTAATAGTGTGTTTCAATTTTCGTTGTAGATTGTAATAAGTATATATATATATATATATGAAAATGAGTAAAAGTCGCAATGCTCGACGATTTTGATGAATGTGTTTGTGTGATTGTTTGCATTTAAATCTTATTTTGTGATATTAATACCTGATAAATGTTTATAACTCCAGATGGACAACGAAGTAAATCAGGAAAACCAGAATAATGATAATAATGGAAACCAACTAGATAACAGTGCCATCCAACATATCGTAGCACAAGGAATTATAGACGCCATGCCATATATCATCAAAACTGTTAAAGAAGCAGAAAATAAATATGTAACTGGAAGTAAACGACCACCAACTGAACCTAGTCACAGCGTGAATAATGGACCGTTACTTCAATTGCCTATTCCAAAAAGAAGAACCATGTCATATGGTTGTTCTTACAAAGAATTCTGGTCTTGCAAACCAATAGAATTCTCTGGCAATGAAGGAGCCATTGCAGCTCTACGTTGGATAGAAAAGACAGAGGCTGTCTTAAAAATAAGCAATGTGCAAAGGAAGATAAGATTATGTATGCTTCCAATCTTTTTAAGAATGCAGCTCTAGAATGGCGGAATACTATTCTCCAGTCTAGGGGAAGTGACAGAGTCTATAATATGGAATGGACTGAGTTTAAGAACATGGTCGAAAGAAAATTCTGTCCTCCCAATGAAAAGGAACAAATAGCTAATAAGTTTTTAAACCTTAGAATGACTGGAATAGACTGCAAGGGTTACACTACCATATTCTTCGAATATGCTAGAATAGTGCCAACCCTAGCTTCGCCAGAACGAGTATTAATCTCCCGTTACATCTGGGGATTAATTAGTGAGATTAGACATGTAGTCAAGGCAGCTAGACCACAAACCATAGAAGAAGCCATAGAACTAGCCAATACCTTGACTGATGAATTAGTACGTACACAAGAAGAGAACCAGAGAAAGAACCTAGCCCAAAAGATTACCCAGGAATTTCGCTACGGTAATTCCAACCGTGGGAAAAATACAGGTTCTACTTCTGCACCTTACTGTAAGTATTGTAAGAAGAAACATTCAGGAAGATGTTCCATATACTGCAACTTCTGCAAAATATCGGGACACAAGGAAGAAGACTGCCGGAGAAAACCCAGCAACAAGTTATGCTTCAACTGTGGAGAGACGGGGCATATCAGACCGAACTGTCCGAAACTAGCGCCAGCAACAAACAGCAAAACTACTAAGAATGCAAGAGCATTTGTTCTGACAGCTGAAGAAGCCAAGATGATTTCGGACGTGATTGCCAGTACGTTTTTAGTTAATGATATTTTTGCTAAGGTATTATTTGACTCTGGTGCAAACCAAAGTTTTATTAATACTTCGTTCTGCAAACTTCTTGATCAACCATTAACTAAACTTCAACAAGAGTGTCTGGTAGAAACGGCAAATGGAGAATCCATTAGGATCACTGAAATATTGCAGGGAGCAAGAATAGAAATTCTAAACCATAATTTTATTGTTAACCTTTACCCAATGAATCTGGCTGGATTTGATATCGTATTAGGAATAGGTTGGTTAGTAGCCAACCATGCCAGCATTCTATGTGATCAAAAGTCAATACAAGTAAATTCACCAAAGGGTGAAAATATCACAATTAAAGGAGATAAGCCAACCAGGCCTACGAAATTCATCTCTGTGATGAAAACAGCAAGCTATGTAAGGAAAGGATCACTAGTGTATATGATTTCTATAATCATTAACACTAAGGGAAAAGAATTGAAAGATATTCCCGTGGTATCTCAAGTCTCAGATGTTTTCCCAGAAGAATTACCTGGATTACCGCCAGATAGGGAGGTTGAATTCAGAATTCACCTAATACCAGGGACAACACCGATTGCTAAGGCACCTTACCGTTTAGCACCAGCAGAGATGCAAGAACTGAAGAAACAACTGGACGAACTTCTGGAGAAAGGTTCATACAGCCTAGTTCATCACCATGGGGAGCACCAATCTTGTTTGTCAAAAAGAAGGATGGATCAATGCGTATGTGCATTGATTACCGAGAATTAAACAAGGTCATGATTAAAAATCGGTACCCACTACCGAGAATCGATGATCTGTTTGATCAACTCCAAGGAGCTCGATTCTTTTCTAAGATCGATTTACGTTCAGGATATCATCAACTGAAAGTACAGGAAGAGGACATTCCTAAAACTGCTTTCAGAACTAGGTATGGTCATTATGAATTTACAGTCATGTCATTTGGTTTAACCAATGTCCCAGCCACATTTATGGACATGATGAACAAAATATGTAAACCATATCTGGATAAATTCATAATTATCGTTATAGATGATATTCTTATTTACTCTAAGAGTAAAGAAGATCATGTAAAGCATTTATTTATACTCCTGAATTTGCTGAGAAAAGAGAAGCTTTATGCTAAATTCTCAAAATGCGAATTTTGGTTAGAAGAAGTGCAAGTCCTTGGACACCTGGTTAATCATGAAGGAATTCATGTGGATCCCACAAAAATCGAGGCGATTACTAAATGGAAAGTCCCTGAATCACCAACGGAAGTAAGAAGTTTTCTTGGACTAGCAGGTTATTATAGATGGTTTATCCGAGATTTTTCTAGAATAGCCATTCCCTTAACGAAACGGACTTGTAAATCAGTTAAGTTTGATTGGGGACCAAAACAGGAAGAAGCTTTTAGAATTCTTAAGCAAAAATTAACCAACGCACCTATACTCGCGTTACCAGAAGGAACTGAAAACTTTATAATTTATTGTGACGCTTCTAAGTTAGGTTATGGATGTGTGTTGATGCAACGTCAAAAGGTTATAGCCTATGCCTCTAGACAACTTAAGAATCGTGAGGAGAATTATATGACCCATGATTTAGAATTCTAGTCAAAGTAAAATAGGATTCCAAGAGAGGACCAGAATACACTTAGGAACTCGAATCAGAGATGCAAAGAAGATATCCACACCTGTTCCAATAGACCTCGAGGACGAGATCTAAAACAAGGTGGGGAGGATATAACAACTCTCCCATAACCCTTCAAATACTCCTATACGTCCTAAAATACACCCCATATACGAAAAACGGGCCCAAAATACCTTTATATTATTAAAAATCAAATTAAAACAAAATTATGAGGCTCTCGCGAGGCGCGACACACTTAGATGTGTTCGTCGCGGGCCGCGACTCGTTGACACCAGGCGAGCCCTTAGGCTGCCACGTGTCCAGTAACGTGTCGAACCTACACCGTTGAATCACCTCAGCTAGGGCCTACCCTATAGCCCTCGCGGGCCGCGTAAAAGTTAGAACAGGCCATCGCGGGCCGCGAGCCGACCAAGATCAGGCCTATAAAAGGAGGGGTCGACTTCAGTTTACAGTCGCTCAATTCATTTCTTTTTTCTTAGTCCCTGTAATAGCTAAACGTTGCCCGGTTTAATACCCTAAAAAGCGAAGCTCTGCCTCGTTGTAAGTATTATTACCCCCGGTTATGTATTAGTTACTCTGCCTGATTGATCTAGAACTCCGTAACGCATGTCAAGGCTCTGCCTGACTCAGTCGTTGGAGTTCTGTCTCGCAGGTATAACTAATGTAAATTGGGTTATCTTACTAACACGTGTGCATTGTTTAATTTAATAGATTATAACCAGGAAATCACCAGAAAGCAGTAGTATTATCTAAAAATAGCAATGTGAGTCATTCTCTTTTTCTACCAAACTGTTTTACCAAAACCTCAATTATTTTAAATTACATTTCATAGTGATTGAGTATTTGTGATTCTACAATTAATGTCGGTATGTTGGGGTTTTGTATACATAACTTGTTACTACACTGTGAGTAGTAGCATGACCACAAGTCAGGATTGACATTACCATGGGTGGTAATTGGATAGATATAAACAAATGTAACTGCGGATGCCCTCGATACTGTAAAGTGATGAAAATTGTTTTGACTAAATTGGGATGCGCTCACCAGTATTTCTTGCTGATAAAACTTTTTAAAACGCGTTTCAGGTAATAAAATCTGAAAGCCAAATAGAAGCCAGCTGCAGAGCACTGAAGGCTTGGAAAAATGGCTATAAAAGTTACCTAAACAAGAAAGAAGTTTTATTTCAATAAAATAGGGTTTATCCCTACAAACATATTTGTAATGGAAACTTGGGTTTTCCCATGTATTTATTATTTATAAAAGTGTGGTGTTTTAACTCTGATAAACTATTTCCTAACTATGGTCCTGATGTAATTTCCGCTGCCAAATTAATAAACAAGGATACCACCAGCTCTGAGATGTCCGCGGCTCCCGCTCCCTGGAGTAGGGGTCGGGGGCTGCGACAACAAGCGTCGCAAGCCCTTGGAATGTGAGATAGGTGACTTCGTACTTCTCAAGGTATCCCTATGGAAGGGTGTGGTTTGATTTGGTAAGAAAGGGAAACTCGCACCTCGCGACGTTGGTCCATTCGAGATTCTCAAAAGGGTTGGCAAGGTTGCGTATAGACATAAAGGGCGCCTAAAGTGACAAGTTTCAAACTTATTTCCTCCAAAACCCCTGCTCGCGTCGCGCCACAGCCACCCCCATTTTTGGTCGCGCCCCGTGAGCCCTTCGAATCCGCAGCCAGCCTTTCCAGCTTACGGGATTGGCTCATTTTGTTGGTTTTGTTGCATTCTAAGTGTGTTTTCTTCGTTAATGACTCACCAACCCAACCCTAGTCCATCCCTTATAAAACCCAACACTTCTCCAAGCATTTTCCACTTTGCAAACACCTTATAATCATCTCAATCACTCAAAAATGTTGCTGGATTCAGGAACTAAGACATATTCATATCATCTCACAAGAGTGAGCATAACTTCCTCATTTCTTAATCTTTTTCCATGATTCTTCTTTCCAAACACTTGGAACAACCTTAGGTATGTTTCCAACAGGTGTTCCATGGAAAAACAAGGCTGGAACATCACCAAATAAGGCTCCAAACTTTCTGTTTTGATTAAATCTTTACTGAACTTGCTTGAACTTGAGTTATCTCATACACATTCCTATGTCCTTATACTCATAATCACTTCTATGGTTAGTTGGGCTTAAAAACAAGGTTGTGACATAAAAATCCAGAGGTTTAATCCTCATAAACATTCTGTTTTGACAAGGTTTTAGCCTACAAGTGATGACCATGCTTAAAGCTTGAAGTTGTGTGATTATTTGGATAGCTTGGGCTATCCTACCTTCAATCCACATATCACTTGATGCTTTCTTAGTTAGATATTATGTATTTCCATTTCCCTATTGTATATATGTCTATGACCATCCTTGTTGTCTTATGGCAACTTGTGTATTGGTGACAACTAAAGAGGTGCCTAAATGGAAGATTCATCTTCCTACCTCCTACATGACTTCTATGACATCCTTGTGATAATCTATATAAGATATATAATACTTATAATAACCAAACTTTTGATGATAACCTAATTATTATTTGTCAAAATAGTAGGTTACACCATCTAAGAACATGTTACAAGATGGTTATTTTCTCATATGTTACTTTCCATATTTCTTTTGTTCCAAATCCTTAATCTTCCGTTATCCTCCCATACTCATACACCTTCGTTTCTTCGTGTAGAAGGACTTGGTGTTCCAACCTCCAACAATAACTCTCTCGCGGATTAACAAGTGGAAATCTTGCAAAACCGTGAGTATACTCAAACCCCCTTTACGTTTACCATCTTTTTAGGGTGTAACATGTTTACCTATGAAACTTACACTTAAACTTTATTCGTAAATGCACAAACATTCCTATTACATGCTTGCATACTTGATTACTTGATACATTGAACTTGGGGTTATACATTTTGTGTTAGACTTATCATTAGCTTCGATCGAGCCTATCCTTGACATATATAGCGCTATAGGAGTAACGCACCACCCGTATTCTTGAGGTTATGTTAAGAGCTTATTGCGTTTCATCATTAGTTTGATTAGCTAAACACATGCCGATTTTAATGTTTATCTTGTTATCAACAGTTTGCCATGTGGAATTGTTGAACTCATTTTTGTGCTATGTATGTATGAAAACTTGTATACTTGCCTTTGCTTTTGCATTGAACTTTATTTTAAACATGTTACAGATTGAGGATGACGATGCTATGAAATTGAAGTAGCGATGATGCCTAGATACACATGTAGACGCCTTAGGTTTTAATATGTTATATCAATTTTGTTCTTGTTGTCATGTTTGTCTTGAATTTGTTGTATTTGAATTTCCATGTAATGTTTGACAATTTGAAATTTATGAAATGAAAACGGTTTTTGATTAAATATTGTCACCGATAGTGTTATGACGTCTCTTGCAATCTCATTTTCGTCTCACTCCGATGTTTTCGCCATCGGTTGGGGTGTGACAGCAGAGGCAGCTGATTAAAGATGATGATGTTCTGTTATGGCGGCTGGAGGTTGGTGTCGACGGCAGTGGATGCGGCGGTATCAGTGGAGATGATTTTCATTGTCAGTTTTTTTTCTGGCTTGAGGTTGAATTGACAAGGATAGATTGTAGATAATGAGCAACATGTTCAGGAATCAGAAACACTGCTCTGATACCATGTTGACTGGTATAGAGAAAGAACTATGTAATGAGGTTTGAATTTTTATTGAGGAAAAACTGACACTATGGTTCTCTAAGGATGGGGTTTATATAGAACCCCATATCACACATTTAGCCCCTATACTATGACTTATTGCTCTCTTTCTGACAAAGACCAGCCGGCGGTCTAGTCGAAGTCGATTGCAGATGATAGTTAGAGTTAGAAAAATGGAAATTTGGAAATTTGGAATGGTGCGGTTAGAAATTAACTAAAAATGTTAGACCATAAGTTAGTTGCGACGTATATAGCTACAAAATTGTGTACTTTATTTTTTTGTGTATTGTTATTCTTAACATGTTGGCTTATTGTATCTGTATGCATATATATATATATATATGGAATATTGGATTTTAATAATCTCAACTATTCGTCGTTGGCCACCAGCAGTCTCAACTTTAAAAATAACCACTGGTAGTCCCAACTATTAACATATTGGCCTCCAATGGACCCTGACTAACAGAACCCTAACGCCGTTAGTTTTCGGTCGCCGAAAAACTCATTTTTTGCCGAAAAACTCAACATTTTCATCCAAACCTCTTTGTAACCTTATTACGTACTTTAGAAACATTTTTCTAGTAAAAGCCCCAATTATTAAAGTCACCGTAAAACTCCTTTTTTCACAGGAAAACTTCTTTTTGGCCAGAAAACTCAACATTTTCGTCTCAAACCTCTTTGTAACCTTAGATCGAACCTTTAGAAACCTTTTTATGGACAAAAACGATTTTACGGCGACCGGAGACTAACGGCGCTAGGGTTCTGTTAGTCAGGGTCCATTGGTGACTTTTATGTCAATAGTTGGGACTGTCAGTGGTTATTTTTTAAGTTGAGACTGTTGACGGCCAACGGCGAATAATTATGATTACTAAAATCCAATATTCCTATATAAATGACTACATCTTTTTCCGGTCATTGTGTCCCATATGTGGAAGAAAGATGTTCACGCCAATTTATGATGTCAAAAGCTGGCATGAGGTAAGCAAACTATTCAACGAAACATATTTTTTTTTCTTTCTTACTAGATTGAAACGTGTACATACAATGCTTTTTAATATGGGTCCTAATAATTCCACATGGTATCATCTTATTCTAACATGGTTGTTACGGGCCGTATAAGGTTATACGGCCCGTATAGAATAAAGTGAACGACAAAGGTTGTGCCAGCAGCCTTTGTCAGTTCACTTTATTCTATACGGGTCGTATAACCTTATACGGCCTGTATCAACCATGTTAGAATAAGATTATAGTGTGGTCGTATATATATTATACGACGATGTTATACGGGTCGTATATAATTATACGACCCGTATACATTGAATTATGTTTATTTTATTGTTTTATTACTATTTGACGCGACATATTATGTCACACCCCGACCACGTGGAACATACAAAACGTGGCGGAAATGTCGGGGAGTGTTGTAACAGAATTAATTGTTTCAAATCCATGGCAATTGAAGTTTCGTTTTATTGATTAGAAGTGTTACAATGTCTTAACAAACAAGGAAATACAACATAATTAACTAGTCTTGCATCTTTTATTGTCACTAAAGCCCAAGTCTGCCTATGTGTATCTTGATCATCTTATGCAACAGTTCCTGAAAAACACATGTGAAAATAGGTACGTCAGCATAAAAATGCCTGTGAGATACATAGGTTTTGTGAAAATAGGTTTCATGACTTATGTTTGAGAAAATGTTTAGTCATGAACCTTGTAATTTGCTTTGTCTTGTAAATCATTTGAAAAACGATAAGATCAGATGATATGTATAAATAAGTGAATAATGTATGGTTAAATGAATAACCATCTAAAATGTGTTTGTATAAGATAAGTTGTTTATAACTCAATGTCTTGTGAAAAGTATGTTATTTGTATAAAATGTTCTATGTCTCAAACTGAAATCATTCAAATAATGCTACGATATGTAATACCATACAAACACTTATATATAGGAAGTACCTGCGGCGTATCCACCATGCTTGTATCATATTACACACGTTTCGTTACTTAATCACTTACTCAAACCAAACTACTAAAGTAAAATGTTCATGTCTAATGTAAATCATGTAATATGTATCCAAAATGTAATCATGTGATGAATAACAAATGTACTAAGTATGCAACAATAGACATACGTAGCATGTGACCTGTACTAAGTATGCAACAATAGACATACGTAGCATGTGACCTGTACTAAGTATGCAACAATAGACATACGTAGCATGTAATGTAATGTAGAACGATGTACTAAGTACGCACACAATGGGCATACATAGCATGAAATGTAATGAAATCATGTACTATAATGTACTAACAAACGTAGCAGGTATATGATGTGAAAACAGGAAAGCACGAAAGTAACAAGTAGGCACATGTGTTTCACCCCAAAATAGTTTGGAAAACAGTAAAAGAGGGGTCTATGTACTCACTTGAGAATGCTCAGTAGTCCTTGAGTGATAACCAAACAATGCTAGAGATCACGGATATCAAACGGCACATAATATAGGTAACTATGTTAATAAACCGGACCTAAATCGGAGGATTTAGATAGAATGAGGGTTTGTAAACCAAACGAGTATAGAGACTCGTGTCATATGGTTTAACAAAGCCTACATACTAAATGAAACCTTAATCTAAGTGCTTTCGACCCATTACGACCCGTTTAGGTAGCTTATGCTACTTTAACGCGTCGTTCGCGTGAAACGCGTTCGGACCGCCTAACTAGTCCTATGACAAGTATTATATGCCTAAACATGTTACATTATCAGTTATGTGAAAAAATTTTAGGTTACATATGCTTAATTACCAATTATACATGAAAAGGGTATTCTGGTTATTTACCTAAGGCATATAAACTACCTATCATACAACTACTTAAACGTAGCGACCATAAGGTATAACTTCGGAAGGTTATTCCCTCCCTACTATGGTCACCTAATGTATTTGGTCGGATCCTAATGATCGACCAAATGGGTCGGGTTCGAAGGTATAAGCGATTTATCAGATCGCTTACCCTTACGACCCTAGACAACGTGGTAATCAGTAGGCATAGTCCCAAAGGACTATAACCAACGTGATTACACTCACGTTGCGAAGTTCAAACGAACTTCGCATTGACCATAAGCTGGTCAACACTGAAAGTCAAACAAAGTTTGACTTTCGGACTCGAAAAGCAATAAAAGAACGAAAGAATACTTACGAAGGGTCCCCGAATGCTAATCTAGATCAAAATAACTCAGGTATGAAACAATGGTTCCAACTTAGAGTTACTTAGATCAGATTCTTGTGATTTTTGAAGTTAAATAGGTTGGGTATTTATAGGAATACCCGAACCGTTAAGATCGTTTGTCGAATATCGTGCCTTAATCGCATCCGTACAAGTGTTGCAAAGTTGTGGTGGCTAAAAATGGTCCTTATCAGCTGAATAGGCAAGTTGTGAGCTTGTGGTTGTGGTTAAAACAGCTGGAATATGCTGACTGTTCGTTCTGATCTGTTCTGGGAGGCTGAGGCGGCCCGCTTCAGGATCAGACAAATCTAATGCGGGCCGCATGGCCCTTCTGATCAGCATATAACTTTCAAAAATGACAGTTTCAGTCCCTGCACGTGTTTAAGGCCATTCCCGACACTTCTAAGGCCCGTAAAGCCAACTTTAAGGCCCTAAAATGATTCCTAAACATTGTGGACATGAAACATGCTCAAAAATATGCCGGAGGTTGGTTCGTTTGGCCGTACGAACGCGATGTTCGCTTAATTACGACGGAATGCGCATAAGCGCGAAAAACGATCCAAATGACGAAACGAATGGATTTTTCTTATGCCAAACACTAAAATAAAATATTTTAGTGCTTACATAAATTTTTGGATGTCCGGATGTATTCAGAACGTAAGTTATGCGCGAAAATGCAAACTTGTGCACTTTTTGACGCTTTTAGTCCCTGAATGACACAAAAGTTTATTTTAGCATACCGAACACCTCAAAGCCTATTTCTAAGCTATGTAAAGGATATTTATGGTATGTTTAACTTATGGTCATGTTCCGGAATGTCTGTTACAGTTCAAATTGGCATACTTTCGCAGTTTGTCAAATTTAGTCCCTGTAAGCGATTTGACTTGATTTTGCCATACCAAAGCCTTCAAAACTTATTTCTAAGTTAAGTAAAGGTTATTTAAGGTATGTTAAGCCTATTTCACTATTCTGGAGTGTTCGTTACATTAAACTGGTTATATTTACGCATCAGTGCGCGTATAACCTTCCAGAAAGCGATTTAGAGCTTGAAATCGAACAAGATTTGATATGTGCAAACGATACACATATTTTTACAAATCCCAAGTATGAAATACAATATTTCATTGGTTTGGCATTTGTTTGATGGTTGAAGTGACACAGGTGTCACAAATTATTCCTCGATTCACGTGCGAGTAGACTTAAGATTCTCTGATTCGATGTTATATTCCTTGATTCTCGTGTGAGTTATGTGATTAGACGTTAGATTCCTCGATATTCGTGCGAGTTATTTGATTCGACGTTAGATTCCTCGATTCGTGTGTTAATCATTTGAAACGATGTAATATTCCATAAAATTCTCTATATAAACGACACTAATTTCATTCATTTTCATTCAACTTCTATTCGTTTCTTCTATTTTTCTCTGTATTCAAATTATTTACGCTATAATGTCGGGTTGGCGTGACTTTTTAAATATGTTTGATAACGAGGCGAATCAGGGGAGATATGATAACAATCAAGATAACAAAGCGGGTGTGTTTGATCTGAATGCTCCGTTCGATCCTAGTCTTGCGTCTGATGCAGGTCAGGATACTTGGGGTTTGGATGCCTTTCAGCCTAATTATGCTGGTTATTATCCATCGCAACACCCGATTAATTTTGAAGCCCCTCATGTTAGTGTTGGACTGCCGACTGATAGTTCTCATTCTCCTCCCATAATGTAACACCCCGAAATTTAAAAGGCTTTATATTAGCATTTTATATAAAGTATAAGAAATAAACGAGGATGAGTTAACTAGGAATAAATAACTTAGTTAGTTAATTGTGCCGTTTTAAAACATGAATGAATAGAAAATGCCAAAAATATAAAGCTAAATAAAAGTAGAGGGGCCTATGTTGTTAAAATTGAAACTTAATTTGATATAAGAATTAAAAAATAAACCAAACACCCCAAAAGAGGGGTCTGGTCGACCAGAAGCAGGAGGAGGTCGACCCCCATGCTCCAAACCCTAAAAATTCACTAAACAGTCAAATTGAAGGTCCAAATCTGATCAAAAGCAAAAATCGAGCATAGATTATTGATCCTCATCACAAGAGGATTACAAGGTATGTAAAATTTGATGAAAACTCTCAACTTGAAATTCTCATGAAATTGGGAAAATCTGAAATTTATGGTTGCATGTTTGTTTTATGATGAATTAGGAACAATATAGTGTCTAGGGACAAACCCTAGACAAATACAAGTTGAAATCATGTGAAATTTTAGTAAAATCCATGAACACCATTGTAGGTGATTAGTGGGTTATGTAGAACTTGATAAACACTACGAAATTGGGTGTTGTTCTAGTGTAATTTGACAATTGTGAAGTGACTTCAGAATTATAGAAGCTAACAATTGTGTAAAATTGATTGATTGATGTGAAATACGGGCTAGATGATAAGCTAGGGATTTGCTAAATAATCATGTAAAATTCTGCCCTTAAAGTGTTTGTTGAAATGCCTCAAAGAAGGCTCGAAACTGGAATTTTGAAGTTAAAACACCTAATTGTGATGTTTTGGCTATTATGCGAAATATGATTAAAAAGAGTTCTAAATGTGATATAATTGAACTCTATAGGAAAGGATACCGGAACGTCGCGTGGACAAGCCGGTGGTGATTTGTGGTTGAAGGGCGTGCACTAAAGGTATGTAACTTGACCCGTTACATTCAATGAATTGTTGTTAAATTTTGCGAAGTCTCATTTTTGGATAAATATGGTGATGATTGTAGTGACCAAGATCGTTACTTGAATTAATAGTCTAAGAGTGACAAGAAATCGTTTGGTAGTCATCATATTGGAGGATTCCATAAGATGAGCCAAACGGATCGATTAGTTGTGTAAATTATTGTTCTAGTGTTTTAGAGAGTTAAGAAGGCAATGACAATCACGAGAGCATTAAGCCATGAGATTGGTAAAGAAATGCGAGTGATAATAAGCCCCGGATGTTGGGAATAAAGTGTCATAGGTTTACTAGCTAAATGGTAGTAAATTGTGTGAAGTTGAAATGGGTCGAATTAATGCATAATGACATATAGTCTTTCGGTCCGTAAGTTAAACTTTTGGTATGACAATCGTAATAGGCACGTTGGTAATGAAATTACAGACGTATAGGAAAAAGAATCACTAAAAACGGACTTACGAATCACAAGTTATGGCCATTTTAAGTTGGAATTTGAATAAACATGGAGCTGGGAATGTACAGCAACAGCCAGAGCAACATTCTGTGAAAAACAGGGCCTGGCGTCACGCGAGGCCCCTTGGCGTCACGCGGCGCCCCCTTATTCCGGAAAACTTTATTTCTTTGTTTGTTTGACCCATGGAACTTGTTTATATTCATTTAAACATTGTCAATACTAACATTTCATGTGGTTTGACATTAGGTGATGTTGGAATCTATCCGGAGGGTGATCAAGCAATTGTCGAAGAACCGAACACGACTTTTGAAGCTTCCGCAATATTTTGACGTTTAATAGACTATGTTTTTGGGATGTAAACAAATTGTCAAACAACTTTTGAATGCTTTGACGTAGTCTTTAGTTGGCTAAGCTTTTGCTACTTTTGAACTTTATTTATGAAATCTATGTTATAACTAGATGTTTTATCTAAAATGGTATGAATTATTATTAAATTCAAGTAAAATTAGACGGGTGTTACAAGTTGGTAATCAGAGCTTAAGGTTGTCAACAAAGTGTTCGGTTCAAGCTTGATCAATCGTCCGGTAAGAATTAACTTATTATGTTAATAAATTATATCTTATGTAAGAAATGAGAAATGAATTGATGTGCATGGGAAGAGCGTGTTAACACACTCAAACCCGGAAAGTGCACCAAATGTGAACGGTTAAAGCAAGTTAGGAACTTGGCTAAACCGAAACAAATGAAGCAATGTTATAAATGAAATTTTTAATGTTTAAATGTAAACATTTCAGTTTCAAGATGTCTGATGGAAACGATGATAATCCGGTGCAAACAAGCACCGAACAAATGAAAGAGATAATTGCCGAAGAAGTAGGGAAGGCAATTGAAGGTAGTCTATCCGGGTTTATAGACAAAATTCAAAGCACGGTGTTGTCTCTTCTCGAAGAGCGAGTTAAAAGGTTGGAGGATAGTGTCAACCTTATGAAAGATAAAACGGGAGAACGTAAAGGGTGCTCATATAAAGAATTTATGGCGTGTAAACCGCCAATCTATAACGGGGAAGTTGACCCAATAATCTGCCAAAGATGGATAAGTGACGTCGAAGGAGTGTTTGAACGAACCCACTGTGACGTAGGTGACTTTGTTGCTTACGGAACGGGTCAATTGAGAAATCAAACCAAGGATTTGTCGGACAATAAAAAGAAGGAAATGGGAGCCGAAGCGGCAAGGGTCATGACTTGGGATGAGTTTAAGGTGTCGTTCCTTAAACACCATAGTCCCAAAGCAGTTATCAACAGTATTAAAGAGGAATTTATCCAGTTAAGACAAAAGGGAGAATCTATTGATAAGATCACGGGCATCTTCATGGATAAGCTGAGATTTTGTGACGAGTTAGTCACCACTGAAGAGCAGAAGATATACTACTATTACAACATGCTAAATGCTGAATACCGGGAGTTTATGACTCCCTCAAAATATGAAACTCTCACAGAAATCAAAAACACCGCCCGGGAGTGGGAAATCGAGTTAAAGAAGCAAGTTGAAAAGGGTGAGCGAAGGGCACAGGATGTGAATCCAAGCCCTACAAAGAAAGCTAGAACTGCTGAATCGGGGAAGAAAGTGGAGGCTAAAGGCGGGTCGCCAAGTTGCAAAGTATGTGGAAAGGGGCACAAAGGTGAGTGCCGCTTTAAAGACAAGCCGTGTCCGGTATGTGGGAAGACGGGGCACACTGCATCGCTATGTCCCGGAAAAGTTTCCGTTTCTTACAAATGCTATCAACCCGGCCACAAAACGTCTGAATGCCCCAAGTTGGTTGGAAAGAGAGACACAAAAGAGTCTCCAGCAGAAGCTCCCAAAATGAAGGCTAGGTCCTTCCAACTTAACGCGGCTGAAGCGAAAATAGAACCCGATGTGGTCTCAGGTATATTCACAATTAACTCAATTCCAGCACGTGTATTGTTTGATACGGGTGCGAATAAATCCTTCATTTCGCATGGATTTATTCGACATCCTTCATTTGTATTGACGAAATTATATGTGCCCTTAGAAGTTGAAATAGGGGACAACAAAAGTTTTATAGTTTGTGATGTTTGTCGAGGATGCAAATTAAGCATCGACGATGAGGAATACTTGATAGACCTAATCCCGATGTCACTGGGGGAATTTCAAGTAGTCGTTGGGATGGACTAGCTATCTCAGCACCATGCAAAGGTCGTGTGTTTTCGTAAAGAGATAAAGCTAACATCTCCGAGAGGGAAACACGTCACTATCTTTGGCGAAAAAGGAGGCAACCCCATAGTATGCTCAATGTTGAAAGCTCACAAGCTTATGAAGAGAGGATGCAAGGCATTCATGATATACGCAAATGAGCCCGAGAAAGAATCACGGAAGATTGAATATGTACCGGTAGCACGAGACTATGAAGACGTGTTTCCGGAGGATTTACCGGGGATACCGCCTGAACGGGAAGTAGAGTTCGGGATCGAATTGATTCCGGGCGCAAAACCCGTAGCAAAAGCACCGTACCGACATGCACCATCGGAATTACAAGAGTTGATGTCCCAAATTAAAGACCTGCTTGATAAGGGATTCATAAGGCCGAGTGTGTCCCCTTGGGGCGCACCGGTACTGTTCGTGAAAAAGAAGGACGGAAGCATGCGCATGTGTATCGATTACCGGGAGTTAAACAAACTCACGGTAAAGAACCGATACCCGCTTCTGAGGATAGATGATTTATTCGACCAATTACAAGGTGTGAACTGGTTTTCAAAAATTGACCTTAGATCGGGGTATCATCAATTAAAGGTCAAGGAGGAAGATGTGCCGAATACGGCTTTCCGCACGCGGTATGGACATTACGAGTTCCTCGTGATGTCATTTGGGCTGACAAATGCACCCACGGCTTTCATGGACCTCATGAACCGGGTTTGCAAACCGATGTTGGATAAATCAGTCATCGTGTTTATCGATGATATTTTGGTGTACTCAAAAAGTGAAGCTGAACATGCACACCACTTACAAGAGGTGTTAGAGACACTTAGACGAGAGAGGTTGTATGCGAAATTCTCTAAGTGTGCCTTTTGGTTACGAGAGGTGCAATTTCTTGGCCATATCATAAGTGCCGATGGAGTATTAGTAGACCCGTCAAAGATAGAGGCCGTGTCAAAATGGAATCCCCCGAAGAACCCTTCGGAAATTAGAAGCTTTTTGGGGCTTGCGGGATACTATAGGAGATTCATTCAAGATTTCTCCAAGATTGCGTCACCGCTAACAAAACTAACCCGGAAGGAAGAAAAGTTCATTTGGGGTGTAGATCAAGAAAGAGCATTTCAAACGCTAAAAGAGAAGTTAACTCAAGCTCCGGTACTGACATTGCCGGACGGAGTCGAAGACATGGTGGTTTATTCAGATGCTTCACTATCGGGGCTCGGATGCGTTTTGATGCAACGGGGCAAAGTTATAGCTTATGCCTCGAGGCAATTGAAGATACACGAGAAGAAATATCCCACGCATGATCTCGAGTTGGCTGCGGTGGTATTTGCATTAAAAATATGGAGGCACTATTTATATGGGGTAAAGTGCACCATATTCACCGATCACAAGAGCTTAAAATACTTCTTCGATCAGAAGGAGTTAAATATGCGACAAAGGCGATGGTTAGAAACGGTGAAAGATTTCGACTATGAAATACACTATCACCCCAGAAAGGCAAATGTGGTGGCAGGTGCTCTGAGCAGAAAAACAGATTATGTCCCGATACGAGTACGATCATTGCAACTTATTGTGACCTCGGGCTTACTTGAATGAATCCGAGAGGCACAAGATGAAGCAGTAAAGATGGAAAACTGGAGAAAGGAAAGGATTGTTGGCCAAGTTAAGGATCTCGAGGTAGGAAACCACGGTTTGAAAACGCGTTTCAATAGAATTTGGGTTCCTAACACATGTGGAGTTAAGAAGCTTCTACTAGATAAAGCTCACAAGTCCCGTTATTCCATCCATCCGGGAGCGACCAAGATGTATAATGATTTAAAACAAAACTATTGGTGGCCCGGGATGAAAAGAGATATTGTGAAGTATGTGGAGAAGTGTTTGACCTGCTTGCAAGTCAAAGCGGAGCACCAGAAACCATATGGTAAGTTGCAACCATTGGACATCCCAGTTTGGAAATGGGAACAAATCACCATGGATTTGTTGACCAAATTGCCCAAAACTAACCGTGGGTTTGATGCTATATGGGTAGTCGTGGATAGATTGACGAAAAGTGCTCACTTCATTCCAATTCGAGAGACTTATACATCCGAGAAGATGTCGGAGGTGTACACCAATGAAATCATAGCACATCATGGGGTACCGATATCCATTGTGTCAGACAGAGATACTCGGTTTACTTCGAAATTTTGGCATGAATTTCAAGAACAAATGGGAACTAAACTGTTCATTAGCACTGCTTACCATCCACAAACGGATGGGCAGAGTGAAAGAACAATACAAACGTTGGGAGATATGCTGCCGGCTTGCATTATTGACTTCGGGGGTAGTTGGGATGTCTACCTACCCTTGGTCGAATTCTCATATAACAATAGCTATCACGCTAGCATTAAGATGGCCCCGTATGAAATGTTATATGGTAGAAAGTGTCGAACCCTGGTATGTTGGGGAGAAGTGGGTCCACGAGGGCTAGCACCTACTGATATAATCCGAACTACGAATGAGAAAATCGACATGGTCCGAACTCACCTAAAAGCGGCTCAGGATCGACAAAAGTCGTACGCGGATAAACGAAAGAGGCCGATTAAATTTCAAGTGGGCGATAATGTAATGCTGAAAGTATCGCCGTGGAAAGGAGTAATACGGTTCAGAAAAAGAGGAAAGTTGCGCCCAAGATTTATTGGGCCATTTAAAATCATCGAGCGGATTGGCAAGGTGGCTTATCGCCTTGAGCTACCGGAAGAATTGAGTGGAATACATAGCACGTTTCATGTGTCGCAATTGCGAAGGTGTCTAGCGGACGAAACAGCTTATATCCATTACGATGATATCGAAGTGGATAATAGCCTGAATTATGTGGTGAGGCCAGTGGAGATTTTAGATCGAAAGGTTAAGCACTTGCGAAACAAACAAATCGATCAAGTCAAGATCAAGTGGGAGCATAGGAAAGGTTCGGACACTACATGGGAGTCCGAAGAGGAAATGCGACGTCTCTATCCATCACTATTCGGTACGTACTCCGGTTTCGGGGATGAAACCCTTTTAAGGGGGTGGACTTGTAACACCCCGGAATTTAAAAGGCTTTATATTAGCATTTTATATAAAGTATAAGAAATAAACGAGGATGAGTTAACTAGGAATAAATAACTTAGTTAGTTAATTGTCCCGTTTTAAAACATGAATGAATAGAAATGCCAAAAATATAAAGCTAAATAAAAGTAGAGGGGCCTATGTTGTTAAAATTGAAACTTAATTTGATAAAACAAATAAAAAAATAAACCAAACACCCCAAAAGAGGGGTCTGGTCGATCAGAAGCAGGAGGAGGTCGACCCCCATGCTCCAAACCCTATAAATTCACTAAACAATCAAATTGAAGGTCCAAATCTGATCAAAAGCAAAAATTGAGCATAGATTATTGATCCTCATCACAAGAGGATTACAAGGTATGTAAAATTTGATGAAAACTCTCAACTTGAAATTCTCATGAAATTGGGAAAATCAGAAATTTATGGTTGCATGTTTGTTTTATGATGAATTAGGAACAATATAGTGTCTAGGGACAAACCCTAGACAAATACAAGTTGAAATCATGTGAAATTTTAGTAAAATCCATGAACACCATTGTAGGTGATTAGTGGGTTCTGTAGAACTTGATAAACACTACGAAATTGGGTGTTGTTCTAGTGTAATTTGACAATTGTGAAGTGACTTCAGAATTATAGAAGCTAACAATTGTGTAAAATTGATTGATTGATGTGAAATACGGGCTAGATGATAAGCTAGGGATTTGCTAAATAATCATGTAAAATTCTGCCCTTAAAGTGTTTGTTGAAATGCCTCAAAGAAGGCTCGAAACTGGAATTTTGAAGTTAAAACACCTAATTGTGATGTTTGGCTATTATGCGAAATGTGATTAAAAAGAGTTCTAAATGTGATATAATTGAACTCTACAGGAAAGGATACCGGAACGTCGAGTGGACAAGTCGGTGGTGATTTGCGGTTGAAGGGCGTGCACTAAAGGTATGTAACTTGACCCGTTACATTCAATGAATTGTTGTTAAATGTTCCGAAGTCTCATTTTAGGATAAATATGGTGAAGATTGTAGCGACCATGATCGTTACTTAAATTAATAGTCTAAGAGTGATAAGAAATCGTTTGGTAGTCATCATATTGGAGGATACCATAAGATGAGCCAAACGGATCGATTAGTTGTGTAAATTATTGTTCTAGTGTTTTAGAGAGCTAAGAAGGCAATGACAATCACGAGAGCATTAAACCATGAGATTGGTAAAGAAATGCGAGTGATAATAAGCCCCGGATGTTGGGAATAAAGCGTGATAGGTTTACTAGCTAAATGGTAGTAAATTGTGTGAAGTTGAAATGGGTCGAATAAATGCATAATGACATATAGTCTTTCGGTCCGTAAGTTAAACTTTTGGTATGACAATCGTAATAGGCACGTTGGTAATGAAATTACAGACGTATAGGAAAAAGAATCACTAAAAACGGACTTACGAATCACAAGTTATGGCCATTTTAAGTTGGAATTTGAATAAACATGGAGCGGGGAATGTACAGCAACAGCCAGAGCAACATTATGTGAAAAACAGGGCCTGGCGTCACGCGAGGCCCCTTGGCGTCACGCGGCGCCCCCTTATTCCGGAAAACTTTATTTCTTTGTTTGTTTGACCCATGGAACTTGTTTATATTCATTTAAACATTGTCAATACTAACATTTCGTGTGGTTTGACATTAGATGATGTTGGAATCTATCCGGAGGGTGATCAAGCAATTGTCGAAGAACCGAACACGACTTTTGAAGCTTCCGTAATATTTTGACGTTTAATAGACTATGTTTTTGGGATGTAAACAAATTGTCAAACAACTTTTGAATGCTTTGACGTAGTCTTTAGTTGGCTAAGCTTTTGCTACTTTTGAACTTAACTTATGAAATCTATGTTATAACTAGATGTTTTATCTAAAATGGTATGAATTATTATTAAATTCAAGTAAAATTAGACGGGTGTTACACATAAGTGGTGGACCGCTCGAGGGTCCAAATGCTGACCAGGAACCTAGTGAGTTTCAAAACAAGCAGGTATAACATTCAATTATACGTTTATTTGTTGTACGTTAACTATTTTAGTGTTTTTACGTTTGATGTTGTTTTTATTAAAATCTTAGATTAGGGTTGTTCAACGGGTCGTGTTCGTGGGTTGGTGGGTTCAACCCGACCTGAACCTGAAAATTTTACACAAACCCGAACCCAAAAATCGTATCATACATAAGAACCCGAACACGACCCGAAGTTTCATGGGTTGACCCGAACATGACCCATTCAACCCGAATTTTTTTATTTTTTTTCTGAAATTAATATATTAAAGTTAAAATTTACTTAAAAAATATAAATATATATATAATAATATCATATTTAAATTATAAAATCTATGTTAATTTCTCTTTTTAAGTTAAAATCATGGCATAAAAATACACACCCCATTTAATTTATGACGTAAAATATATTGTAAAAAAAATATAATATAGTATAAATGTGTAACGGGTCAACCCGCCAACCCGACCATGATGACCCGAACCCGACCCGGTAACCCAAACGGGTTCGCAGGTTCAACCTGAAACTGACCCAAACCCGTTTATACTAAAACTAAACCGATGGGTTAATCATTTGAGTTAATCATTAATTGACACATATAAGTGTTTTCGTTAGAAATTCGCTAGCATGAATGAATTGGTAGAGTGGTGTAGAGACGTCGGACGCGAAAATGGCTACGCCCTCGTCACCAAACGCACCATCTACGATAAACCCCCAAGCGGTCAGCCGTTAAAATTTGGCTTACGTGCGATTGTGCTGGCGAGCACAAATCAACAGCCACGGTCAGACACATCGGGACCAGGAACACCGGTTGCAAGTTCCAACTGATCGGGACATACAGAAAGAGGTTAGGTTATTGGGATCTAAGGGTTGAGGATGCTAAACATAACCACGAACCATTTCTGTATCCAGAGGGTCATCCGTCCCTAACGAGGCTAACTCCATCGGAAGGGAGGACGGTGGAGTAAATGACGCATCAGAACATAAAACCACGAGACATTCTTGCTGCCATTAAAGAACAGAACCCCCATAATGTCTTAACAAGAAACACCATATACAACGCTCGGGCCAAATTGGGTCAAATGGAACAAGTCGGCGAGACTCCAATGCAGATACTTTTCGACTGGTTGGAGAAGGTTGGGTTTGTTTTTTACCATAGAACATCTCAAAACGGCGAACGGGTCGAGGATGTTTTCTTCATCCACCCGGAGTCGAACATGTTGTGGCGCGCCTTCCCGCATGTGTTGCTTATAGACTCCACCTACAAGACGAATCGGTACAAAATGCCGCTAGTCCAGATTATCGGTGTTACATCCACGTTGATGTCGTGTTGCATTGCTCATGCGTTCGTAAGCAACGAGAAATAGGAAAACTTCACATGGGTTCTACAGAGGTTGAAACACTCATTAGGCAGTGTTATGGAACCCCGTGTAATAGTAACGGATAGAGGTCGCGCCCTAATGGACGCATGTGCAACCGTGTTTCCCAGGGCTAGTCATTCATTATGTAGGTGGCACATACAGCAAAACATCCTCAAACATTGCAGGCAAAGCTTTAAAACAGAAGAAAGCTGGGAAAGGTTTCTTTACAAGTGGCGCAAGCTAATTAACTCAACGACCAATCTTGACTACAACTACTGGTACGAGCGAATACGATCAAAGTTGCCAAGCAAAAAAACCGACGGTAAGTTTTATATTATTTTTGTTTAATAATCGTATTTATTTGACTTGTCTTAACTGCACTTGACTTTGATTACAGAGATTATGGAATATTTGGATTCAATCTGGTTACAACCATATAGAGATCAGTTTGTTTCGTTCTGGAGCGACCAACATCTGAACTTCGGTCAACGTACAACGAATATGGCAGAGGGTCAACATGCCCTTTTGAAGCAGTACCTAGGCGACTCTAATTACACCCTGGATAAAGTGGTACCACTTATTGATAAGCTCATAAGAAACCAGGTGACATAAATAAAAAACAGCATTGAAACAAGCAGGAGCCGAACATTGGGTCCACATAACAAACAAATATTTGATCTCCTATGAAAGAAGGTTTCACATGCCTGCCTAGACTTGATATCCGCCGAAGTAAATGAAATAGAAAACTTAAAGTTATCTAACGGTACATGCGCGTGTCGTTTGTAAACAAGCTGTGGGTTGTCGTGCGCGTGTCGGTTGGAACAGTATACAACGAATGGTAATACATTATTCGACCAACCACATTTTATAATCATAGCATTTCATCACGCAAAATCTTATTCACGTTTTATGTTGTTTGTTGATATGTTTCTTAGGTCAAATGATCCCGTTGGAGTTGATAGACCCTTTTTGGAGAAAGTTAAATTTGGACTCCATACTGAAACCGAGCGAGGTGGACTGTTTCGACTTAGACGACGAACTTGCGCTTCTCAAACAACATTTAATTGCCCAGCCGAGAGAAGTCAAGAAAAACCTGCTTCAAAAGATGAAGGAGTTTGTACAACTCAATAAGACGAAGCTCAAACAGCCAGTTGTGCAAAAAAACACACGGGGTCGTCCAACTTTAAAAGCTCAGCAATAAAGGAAGGATGATTCGTTTACGGAGCCTTCAAGACACAACTTTTTTACAACGCAGGACAAATATAGTGATTCACCCGTTGGGTTTAGCACACAAGAGTCAATCATCGAACCTACCAGGCACACCTCGTTTGTCGAGTCATAAAGTTATTGTGCTGAAACACCTATGTTCTTCGGTGAGATTGCGAAAGGCGCTAAGAATTCGAAAACGAAAAAAAAGGTCGCAAAATCAAATGAAGAGCAACCACACTTACCTTTGCTGCCTGTCGCAGAAGTTAATATGTTCATGCACTTCAAAAAGTTCATTCCACCTTGCTTCTATCCACACCTCAGTCACATACAAAATGTGCAGGGTGATGGTAATTGTGGGTTTCGATCTATAGCGGTCGGCATATCGCTTAAAGAGTGGGAGTGGCCATTAATACGGGAGGAGCTTCATGATGAGTGCAATCGGTTCCACGAATTATGGAAAACGATAAATGAACCTGAGTATCAAAATGTTCTGGAGTCATTAGTTTGGTCTGGTATAGACGCAGCACCTGGACATAAGTGTCTACAAATACCTTTCACGGGGCTTCTGATAGCAGACCGGTGGAATGTCGTTTGTCTCTTATTAAGTGACACTGGTTGTGCTTCATTTTTTCCCATGTTCAGAACGGCCCAAGAAAGTATTCCGCATCGAACAGTCGCGCTTGTACATGTACACGGGAACCATTTTATTCACGTCAGATTAGAAGGGGAGTATCCAATGCCAACCCCATCAGGATACTAGCGACAACCGACACGGAATACGCCAGCATAAAGTTGGTATCACTATTACAAGGAATGTATTGACCAATATAATAGGATCGTTGATGAATACAGGACCAGGGCATACGTGGATTTAGGTGGCCTATGAATATAAAATGTTATTTGCATGTTTTGACAATCTGTAATGACGAACATACACGTTATATAAATGTTTTGGCAACTTGTTGAAATTGAACTTGAAAAAACGTTTAAAATGTTATTTGCATGTTTTGACAATTTGTAATGATGAACATACACGTTATATAAATGTTTTGGCAACTTGTTGAAATTGAACTTGAAAAAACGTTTAAAATGTTATTTCATTTTTTGACAATTTGTAATGATGAACATACACGTTATTTAAATGTTTTGGCAACTTGTTGAAATTGAACTTGAAAAAACGTTTAAACGAATCAATGTTAACACATACCGACTGTATCTTCGTCACTTCCGCATATAGTAATTTAAGAAAAATGAAAAATACTCAATTGTATACGGGCCGTATAAATGTATACGCCTCGTATACAGTGATCGTATACGAAGTATACGACTGAATTAAAAAACATTAAATTATTGTATACGGGTCGTATACGTTTATACGGCCCGTATACATAGAAAAAAAGATCGTATAAGATTTATACGACCTCATTTCCACCATACGGTCTCAACATTCTCTAAAAATTCTCTCGGTTTTCTCTCGGATCATTCTTGGATAGCGTTCTTCGGCGTTTGTGGCGTTTTCTTCTCGTTCTTCCTATACGGTACATTTCGTATAGTATACTTTCAAATTCTGAAACATGTTAGATTATGGTCTTGTATAGTAAAGGATCGAATAGTGTAGATAGGCATAACGATTAAGATTGTATAATTGAATTTGAAAAAAAAAAATCGAAACTGAAAATTGTAACTGATTATTCAAGTGTATACGGTCGTATACAATTTATACGATCGTATACAGGTTGAATATTCAAACTGTATACGATCGTATACACTATATACCTCGTATATTGTTTGAATGTTCAAATTATATACGACCGTATACGATATATACGGTCATATACAGATTGAATATTCAACCTGTATACGATCGTAAACATTGTATACGATCGTATAAACTTATATTTTATTCCCAATTTGTTATATTTTAAGCGTATCCACGATGTATAATATGTGCGTATAGGAAACGTATATCTGAGGTTTACGTAGCGTATACGTGCGTATAATACTTGCGCGTACGGTCGTATACTTCATGTTTACGGATCATGTACGAGATGTATAACGCGTGAGTATACGAAACCTATACTTGATGTGTACAGAGCGTATATGAGATGTACAATACGTTCATATACACGAACAGTAGTCGTATAATACGTTAACGCTAATCGTATAGTGATTGCTAAGTTGTAATTTTTTTTTACAGACGATATGGCTGAGTCATCAGCAGCTGCTGCGGCCCGTAGAGGTCGAGGTCAGGGTCGGGGCCGTGGACGTGGACGCAGAGTGGGACGTGGACGTGGACAGGAGGAGTAGATTGTGCCCGATTTTACTGAGACGGGGAAGTTTATTAAAGAAATCCCCTGAGGTATGGCTGCCTATAGGGTTTTGGGCAGATTATGAGAGATGGTGCTGGATGCGCCTCGGACCATTGATATTCAGATTTTGACCGATATTGGATCGATCAGTCGGGTCCGGGAGCTCATGCCAGCTAACTCCGCGTGGGACCGCTTATTTGATGCCGCCGCAGAGCGGGCCCACAGGGAGATTACTTTAGAGTTTTTATCTACTTTTTCATTTACGGACACTCGGGGTGGGGGTTTATAACATTTTTTGACGACAGACGCCGTAGCTTTTACTATTTGCGGCAAGCCTCAGAGGATGACACTTCCTGAGTTCGTCATTGCCTTGGGTCTGTAGTCACAGGAGTACTTAGTGTCCCAGGCATTTTTTGATGCGCACATCAGCACGTCCAGTGACGTGTAGTGATGCAATATTGGGTCCGGGGAGTTCGCGAAACCGACTTCGCGATCCCCGAAGGCACGGGTGACTGATCTTTACGACCCGTTACACCGATACCTACATGGTGTATCGCCGTGACGATCGCCGGTCGTCATGATAGCAAGGAATGGGTCACCCAAAATGACCTATTCTACTTGCACGACTTACTTACCGGCAGGGGGCAACTTGGTGTACAGGTTGGCCACATATCTAGCCGAGTAGGCTTTTAAGCATACCTCTACCCACATCAGCTGTGGGGGCTTCGTCACCCGTCTGGCGAAGCATTTCCCTTGCCTCTTATCCCCGCAGGTGGCAATGGGTATGACCCTGACACTCCAGCTTGACAGGGTTGGGAGGGATACAACCCAATCGATGGGTTTGGATCACGAGGTTGAGGGAGGGCGGCTGGTTTGGGCGTATGGTGTGGGTGAGGGAACCCAGGGAGAGGGAAACGAGGGGGAGGGAGGCGATGGATTATCTAAAATGGTATGAATTATTATTAAATTCAAGTAAAATTAGACGGTTGTTACACATAAGTGGTGGACCGCCCGAGGGTCCAAATGCTAACCAGGAACCTAGTGAGTTTCAAAACTAGCAGGTATAACATTCAATTATACGTTTATTTGTTGTACGTTAACTATTTTAGTGTTTTTACGTTTGATGTTGTTTTTATTAAAATCTTAGATTAGGGTTGCTCAACTGGTCGTGTTCGCGGGTTGGTGGGTTCAACCCGACCTGAACCTGAAAATTTTACACAAACCCGAACCCAAACCCGAAAATCGTATCATACATAAGAACCCGAACACGACCCGAAGTTTCATGGGTTGACCCGAACATGACCCGTTCAACCCGAATTTTTGTATTTTTTTCTGAAATTAATATATTAAAGTTAAAATTTACTTAAAAATATAAATATATATATAATAATATCATATTTAAATTATAAAATCTATGTTAATTTCTCTTTTTAAGTTATATAATCATGGCATAAAAATACACACCCCATTTAATTTTTGACGTAAAATATATTGTAAAAAAATATAATATAGTATAAATGTGTAACGGGTCAACCCGCCAACCCGACCATATTGACCCGAACCTGACCCGTTAACCCAAACGGGTTCGCAGGTTCAACTTGAAACTGACCCAAACCCGTTTATACTAAAACTAAACCGATGGGTTAATCATTTGAGTTAATCATTAATTGACACATATAAGTGTTTTCGTTAGAAATTCGCTAGCATGAATGATTTGGTAGAGTGGTGTAGAGACGTCAGACGTGAAAATGGCTACGCCCTCGTCACCAAACGCACCATCTACGATAAACCCCCAAGCGGTCAGCCGTTAAAATTTGGCTTACGTGTGATTGTGCCGGCGAGCACAAATCAACAGCCACGGTCAGACACAGCGGGACCAGGAAAACCGGTTGCAAGTTCCAACTGATCGGGACATACAGAAAGAGGTTAGGTTATTGGGATCTAAGGGTTGAGGAAGCTAAACATAACCACAAACCATTTCTGTATCCAGAGGGTCATCCGTCCCTAATGAGGCTAACTCCATCGGAAGGGAGGACGTTGGAGTAAATGACGCATCAGAACATAAAACCACGAGACATTCTTGTTGCCATTAAAGAACAGAACCCCCATAATGTGTTAACAAGAAACACCATATACAACGCTCGGGCCAAATTGGGTCAAATGGAACAAGTCGGCGAGACTCCAATGCAGATACTTTTCGACTGGTTGGAGAAGGTTGGGTTTGTTTTTTACCATAGAACATCTCAAAATGGCGAACGGGTCGAGGATGTTTTCTTCATCCACCCGGAGTCGAACATGATGTGGCGCGCCTTCCCGCATGTGTTGCTTATAGACTCCACCTACAAGACGAATCGGTACAAAATGCCGCTAGTCCAGATTATCGGTGTTACATCCACGTTGATGTCGTTTTGCATTGCTCATGCGTTCATAAGCAACGAGAAACAGGAAAACTTCACATGGGTTCTACAGAGGTTGAAACACTCATTAGGCAGTGTTATGGAACCCCGTGTAATAGTAACGGATAGAGGTCGCGCCCTAATGGACGCATGTGCAACCGTGTTTCCCAGGGCTAGACATTCATTATGTAGGTGGCACATACAGCAAAACATCCTCAAACATTGCAGGCAAAGCTTTAAAACAGAAGAAAGTTGGGAAAGGTTTCTTTACAAGTGGCGCAAGCTAATTAACTCAACGACCGATCTTGACTACAACTACTGGTACGAGCGAATACGATCAAAGTTGCCAAGCAAAAAAACCGACGGTAAGTTTTATATTATTTTTGTTTAATAATCGTATTTATTTGACTTGTCTTAACTGCACTTGACTTTGATTACAGAGATTATGGAATATTTGGATTCAATCTGGTTACAACCATATAGAGATCAGTTTGTTTCGTTCTGGAGCGACCAACATCTGAACTTCGGTCAACGTGCAACGAACATGGCAGAGGGTCAACATGCCCTTTTGAAGCAGTACCTAGGCGACTCTAATTACACCCTGGATAAAGTGGTTCCACTTATTGATAAGCTCATAAGAAACCAGGTGACAGAAATCAAAAACAACATTGAAACAAGCAGGAGCCGAACATTGGGTCCACATAACAAACCAATATTTGATCTCCTACGAAAGAAGGTTTCACATGCCTGCCTAGACTTGATATCCGCCGAAGTAAATGAAATAGAAAACTTAAAGTTATCTAACAGTACATGCGCGTGTCGTTTGTATACAAGCTGTGGGTTGCCGTGCGCGTGTCGGTTGGAACAGTATACAACGAATGGTAATACATTATTCGACCAACCACATTTTATAATCATAGCATTTCATCACGCAAAATCTTATTCACATTTTATGTTGTTTGTTGATATGTTTCTTAGGTCAAATGATCCCGTTAGAGTTGATAGACCTTTTTTGGAGAAAGTTAAATTTGAACTCCATACTGAAACCGAGCGAGGTGGACGGTTTCGACTTAGACGACGAACTTGCGCTTCTCAAACAACATTTAATTGCCCAGCCGAGAGAAGTCAAGAAAAACCTGCTTCAAAAGATGAAGGGGTTTGTACAACTCAATAAGACGAAGCTCAAACAGCCAGTTGTGCAAAAAAACACACGGGGTCGTCCAACTTTAAAAGCTCAGCAATAAAGGAAGGATGATTCGTTTACGAAGCCTTCAAGACACAACTTTTTTACAACGCAGGACGAGTATAGTGATTCACCCGTTGGGTTTAGCACACAAGAGTCAATCATCGAACCTACCAGGCACAACTCGTTTGTCGAGTCATAAAGTTGTTGTGCTGAAACACCTATGTTCTTCGGCGAGATTGCGAAAGGCGCTAAGAATTCGAAAAGGAAAAAAAAGGTCGCAAAATCAAATGAAGAGCAACCACACTTACCTTTGCTGCCTGTCGCACAAGTTAATATGTTCATGCACTTCAAAAAGTTCATTCCACCTTGCTTCTATCCACACCTCAGTCACATACAAAATGTGCAGGATGATGGTAATTGTGGGTTTCGATCTATAGCGGTCGGCTTATCGCTTAAAGAGTGGGAGTGGCCATTAATACGGGAGGAGTTTCATGATGAGTGCAACCGGTTCCACGAATTATGGAAAACGATAAATGAACCTGAGTACCAAAATGTTCTGGAGTCATTAGTTTGGTCTGGTATAGAAGCAGCACCTGGACATAAGTGGCTACAAATGCCTTTCACGGGGCTTCTGATAGCAGACCCGTGGAATGTCGTTTGTCTCTTATTAAGTGACACTGGTTGTGCTTCATTTTTTCCCATGTTCAGAACGGCCCAAGAAAGTATTCCGCATCGAACAGTTGCGCTTGTACATGTACACAGGAACCATTTTATTCACGGCAGATTAGAAGGGGAATATCCAATGCCAACCCCATCAGGATACTAGCGACAACCGACACGGAATACACCAGCATAAAATTGGTATCACTATTACAAGGAACGTATTGACCAATATAATAGGATCGTTGATGAATACAGGACCAGGGCATACGTGGATTTAGGTGGCCTATGAATATAAAATGTTATTTGCATGTTTTGACAATCTGTAATGATGAACATACACGTTATATAAATGTTTTGGCAACTTGTTGAAATTGAACTTGAAAAAACGTTTAAAATGTTATTTGCATGTTTTGACAATTTGTAATGATGAACATACATGTTATATAAATGTTTTGGCAACTTGTTGAAATTGAACTTGAAAAAACGTTTAAAATGTTATTTCATTTTTTGACAATTTGTAACGATGAACATACACGTTATTTAAATGTTTTGGCAACTTGTTGAAATTGAACTTGAAAAAACGTTTAAACGAATCAATGTTAACACATACCGACTGTATCTTCGTCACTTCCGCATATAGTAATTTAAGAAAAATGAAAAATACTCAATTGTATACGGGCCGTATAAATGTATACGCCTCGTATACAGTGATCGTATATGAAGTATACGACTGAATTAAAAAAAATTAAATTGTTGTATACGGGTCGTATACGTTTATACGGCCCGTATACACAGAAAAAAAGATCGTATAAGATTTATACGACCTCATTTCCACCATACGGCCTCAACATTCTCTAAAAATTCTCTCGGTTTTCTCTCGGATCATTCTTGGATAGCGTTCTTCGGCGTTTGTGGCGTTTTCTTCTCGTTCTTCCTATACGGTACGTTTCGTATAGTATACTTTCAAATTCCGAAACATGTTAGATTATGGTCTTGTATAGTAAAGGATCAAATAGCGTAGATAGGCGTAACTATTAAGATTGTATAATTGAATTTGAAAAAAAAAATTGAAACTGAAAACTGTAACTGATTATTCAAGTGTATACGGTCGTATACAATTTATACGATCGTATACAAGTTGAATATTCAAACTGTATACGATCGTATACACTATATACGCTTGTATAGCAGTTGAATATTCGAACTGCATACGATCGTATACACTATATACCTCGTATATTGTTTGAATGTTCAAATTATATACAACCGTATACGATATATACGGTCGTATACAGATTGAATATTCAAGCTGTATACGATCGTAAACATTGTATATGATCGTATAAACTTATATTTTATTCCCAATTTGTTATATTTTAAGCGTATCCATGACGTATAATACGTGCGTATAGGTAACGTATATCTGAGGTGTACATAGCGTATACGTGCGTATAATACTTGCGCGTACGATCGTATACTTCATGTTTACGGATCATGTACGAGATGTATAACACGTGAGTATACGAAACCTATACTTGATGTGTACAGAGCGTATATGAGATGTACAATACGTTCGTATACACGAACAGTAGTCGTATAATACGTTAACGCTAATCGTATAGTGATTGCTAAGTTGTAATTGTTATTTTTACAGACGATATGGCTGAGTCATCAGCAGCTGCTGCGGCCCGTAGAGGTCGAGGTCAGGGTCGGGGCCGTGGACGTGGACGCAGAGTGGGACGTGGACGTGGACAGGAGGAGGAGATTGCGCCCGATTTTACTGAGACGGGGAAGTTTATTAAAGAAATCCCCCGAGGTACGCCTTCCTATAGGGTTTTGGGCAGATTACGAGAGATGGTGCTGGATGCGCCTCGGACCATTGATATTCAGTTTTTGACCGATATTGGATCGATCGGTCGGGTCCGGGAGCTCATGCCAGCTAACTCCACGTGGGACCGCTTATTTGATGTCGCCGCATAGCGGGCCCACAGGGAGATTACTTTAGAGTTTTTATCTACTTTTTCATTTACGGACACTCGGGGTGGGGGTTTACAGCATTTTTTGACGACAGACGCCGTAGCTTTTACTATTTACGGCAAGCCTCAGAGGATGACACTTCCTGAGTTCGTCATTGCCTTGGGTCTGTAGTCACAGGAGTACTTAGTGTCCCAGGCCTTTTTTGATGCGCACATCAGCACGCCCAGTGACATGTAGTGACGCAATATTGGGTCCGGGGAGTTCGCGAAACCGACTTCGCGATCCCCGAAGGCACGGGCGACTGATCTTTACGACCCGTTACACCGATACCTACATGGTGTATCGCCGTGACGATCGCCGGTCGTCATGATAGCAGGGAATGGGTCACCCAAAATGGCCTATTCTACTTGCACGACTTACTTACCGGCAGGGGGGCAACTTGGTGTACAGGTTTGTCACATATCTAGCCGAGTACGCTTTTAAGCGTACCTCTACCCACATCAGCTGTGGGGGCTTCGTCACCCGTCTGGCGAAGCATTTCCCTCGCCTCTTGTCCCCGCAGGTGGCAATGGGTATGACCCTGACACTCCAGCTTGACAGGGTTGGGAGGGATACAACCCAATCGATGGGTTTGGATCACGAGGTTGAGGGAGGGCGGCTGGTTTGGGCGTATGGTGTGGGTGAGGGACCCCTGGGAGAGGGAAGCGAGGGGGAGGGAGGCGATGGAGAGGGAGGCGAGGGCGAGGGAGAGGGAGGTGACGGAGAGGGAGGCGGGGTACATGAGGGGGTCGATCATAGTGTCGATCGATCACAGGTAGCTGCGGAGGATTTACAGGGTGATCGCCCGTACGTTCGACGGAGCGTGAGACAGCGTGGGATGTCTCCACCGGGGGTGGAGTAGAGACTCGTTCAGGTGGAGGAGAGACTCGTTCAGGTCGAGTCGAGACTCGGTCAGGTCGAGTCGGATGTAGCTGCAGTCAGAGGGGATGTACAGTGGATGGTCGAGGCAATTATGGCTATGCATTCTGGCGCGCCCCTACCTCCACGAGCTGGCGCTGCACCACCACCACCGCCGTCGTAGCTGCTTATTGTATTTTTTTTTTGTTATTTTACATGTGAAACATTGTAAAAATTTATCTTTTTGTTTGTTTTAGAAGTAAAACATTCTAAATATTAATTTTATGTTTAGATGTTAAGTTGTTTGTTAAATAATTGCTGTCGTAGTTTATTATAATCATATCACATATTTATCGTTTTACAAAGTGGAAAGTTATTAAACATTATAATTACGTTTAACTACAAACTCGTAACATAATCCGATATATACAACACTATTTTAGAATTTACAAAACTTATTAAACGGTTTCCGGATTGCAACAAAAAATTAACTTTTCTATACGTATTTATCGTTTTACAAAGTGGAAACTTATTAAAAATAATAAATACGTTTAACTACAAACTCGTAACATAATCCGATATATACAACACTATTTTAAAATTTTCAAAACGTATTAAACGGTTTCCCGATTGCAAGAAAAAATTAACTTTTCTATACATATTTATCGTTTTACAAAGTGGAAACTTATTAAACATAATAAATACGTTTAACTACAAACTCGTAACATAATCCGATATATACAACACTATTTTAAAACTTACAAAATTTATTAAACGGTTTCCCGATTGCAACAAAAAAATAACATTTCTATACGGGCTATACGGGCCGTATAACATTATACGGCCCGTATACATATTTCAAAACTAAAAACACTTGTCAAACCTTTGAAACAAAATTATGCAAATATGTATACAGCCAGTATATAACTATACGTCCCGTATACATATAAAAAAAACATTCCACCGCATTAAATTCTGCGCATAAACATTCTATACGACCCGTATCAGTATATACGGCCCGTATACAAATAGAGATGTGAAAATAAGATTATAGAGGTGTGGAAATAGAACAACCCTTTAATATTTATCAAATTGGATTAAACAGAAATAGGCCGACATCGGGTTCACTTATGTCAAATCAGAGCCAAAACAGTAATTTACTCTTAATTTAAAGCTTGTGTCGTGTTTCACATTTTCAAGAAGTAGACCCCGGCTAGGGGTGCAAACGAGCCGAGCTACTCGCGAGTTACTCGAGCTCGGCTCGAAAAAAAGCTTGAACGAGCCGAGCTTAAACGAGCTCGAGCTCGAGCCCGAGCCTAAAAACAAGCTCGTTTAGTAAACGAGCCCGAGCCTGAGCTTCGCTTATCGAGCTCGAGCTAGCTCGCGAGCCTAATCGAGCTTTCCATTTATATATATTTTTTATTAATATACTAAACATATATTTATATAATAATAATTACCATTTATATAAATATAAAAAATAACTAAATTATATGTATAATAATAATTACAATTAATATAAATTAATTAAAAAATACTAAACGAGTCGAGCCCGAGCCGAGCTCGAGCTTGAAAAATTATCTTCGAGCCGAGCTCGAGCTTTAGAAATAAAGCTCGAATCGAGCCGAGCTCGAGCTCGAGTTTTCATATGTTAAACGAGCTCGAGCTCGAGCCTGGTCGAGCTCGGGCTCGGCTCGGCTCGTTTGCACCCCTAACCCCGGCCATTGATATCTAGATCTAATCAATGTTGTAACAACTTGGCATAGTACAATAATAAGATTAATAGAGCTTCTGGGCATTGTAAGACCACCCGTAGTCGCCGTGTTTCGGCGTTTTCCCCCCAAACATGCCCGAAAATGCCAAACCCTCCACCCCTAGGCGTGTTTCGGCGTTTTTTTTTTTTTTTTGCAAAAAAAACCCCCGCCACGTGTTTTGAATCACGCCAAATTTGCACAACTTTTGATTTTTTGACCGTTGTCAAACGGTAACAATAATAAATATATTTTTTTAATTCTCATTCAAACCTATAAATACCTCACTTTTCACCCCAAGTTTTTATAAAAAAATCTCACTTTCTATCTACCTTTCTCTCTAGTGCTTCCAAGTTTTATAAACTTATTTACCATGCATCCATTCCAACCCCCGTTTGGTGTTCCGTCAAGACACGGGAACCCAAATACCACCCAACAGCAACAAAACTTTAACTTTCACGACATGGACCCGAATGTATTTTCGTACGCGGCTTACTTGAGCGGCTCTAATCCCTTCATTCCAACCCCTTACGGCTTTACCCCACCAGGCGCTTTGCAACCATCCCAAGAACATGCCGAACCCGAGGTGGATACGGTGCCGGAGAGCAACCCGAACCCGATCGCGAGACATCCAAACGCGGTAGAAGGTCACATAAAAAAAGGACGCGAACGTTCCTCGTCGTAAGCATAGTTATGTTGTTTGGACGAAGGACGAGGAATACGCGTTGGATCGGGCGTGGCTCAATGTTTCGGAGGACCCCGAAGTTGGTAAGTGTTATAAAACTACTTGTCGAATTTATTATTTTTTTAACGTATCACTTATTTTTTTATTTTTTATAGCAAACATTCAAACCGGTCCAGAATTTTGGAACAAAATTCGTAAGCTTTTTTTAATGCGATGGGAAAAGGTGAATATCGTGACAAAGATTCCATCTCTAGCAAATGGACAGATATCAACAACAAATGTCACCAATTCCAAGAAGTTTATCAACGAAACAAAGATAGTTGGCCGAGCGGAGGAGGTGACATCGAAATTTTAACGAGGGCTATGGATGAGTACGAGAAAACTAGAGGCGTTTTAACGTACTATAGATGTTGGGAGCTTCTAAAAAATAGTCCAAAGTGGGCTAGCGTACCGACCATGACGTCTAGTAGTAGACGTAAAGCTAAACGGTCGAAAACGTCATCCTCGGTTGACCCGGAAACACCAACTTCCGATGTGCGCACCGTCGACTTAAATTTTATTTTGGACGATGACGAAGAAGATGAAGATTTGTCCCGACCGCCCAGTAGAAGAAAAGGAAAAAAAAACATGAAAAAACCGGTAGAGTCGTCTTCCGATAATCTCGAGTTGAAGGGAGATTCGAGGAGATGAACCGACGTCTCCAAGACATTCAAGACCTCGGTCACAAGCGTTAGGAGACTATGTAAGAACGAGTCGCCGAAAAAAAAATTAACGAGATGCAAGCGGCAAGGCAAACGGAAAAGGACATAGAGTTTTTGTCCAAACCGATCGATCACCTCCAAGGCGACGCGTTGATCGTTGCGCAAATGCACCGTCAAAAATTTCGAGAAAAATACGGCCTTTAGATTATCATCTTTTTTTTTAAGTTTAGTCCTTTTTTATTTCCATACTTTTTAAGTTTAGTCGGTTTTTTTTAGTATTGTAATCTTTTTTTATTTAATGAAGTATTTTAGTTTTTAATTTAAAAAAAATTTAATAATTGTGTAATGATTGGATGGGGCGCTATTGGGTATTATTCCACTACGACCCTTTTGTAAAAACGCCCAATAATGCCCCTTGCTGACTGGACTGCCATATGGCAAAAAACGCCCAAGGGTGGGGGCATTATTCACCCAAACCACTACACATGGTCTAAGGGTGTAGGGAGTGCTTAGACACTTTGAATAGGTAAACTCCCAAATCACCTAATCAAACAGTGCGACGTCTATTGTTTACCTAATGCTAAAAAACGTTGGCGATGGTTTACCTAATAGGGTTTAGGTAAACTATTAAAAAAAGGAAAAATGTGTGATTGGTTGAGAAAGCATGGACCCCACCACACACCCCTCTCTCTCTCCCCTTCCCTCCCTTCACCAAGTGTGTGAACCTTCACCGATTTCTCCCCCAAAATCAGTAATGTTGAACGGTAAACAAATATGGCGGTGGTCACCGATCAGTGCTGACCACCTATACCGACTCGACACCGTATACCTAAGCTCTAGATTTAAATTTGATAAATTATTTGAAGCTCTATATTCATATTGACCTTGTACGTTACAAACTTATGAACTCATCTTTTAATATAACCAATTTCAAATATGTTGCCACCTTTTATAGAGCCAGTGGGATTCCCCGGCACGATGCAGCGGTAATTCGGTTTTGTAGGTCCCCTATTCGTATGGATCTTTTACAGAATTGTCTTTCCAATCAAGAGTGCGGAATCCTCTTGATCAGAATATCACAGAAACAAGTAGAAGAACAGCAAGACACTTTCAATCCGGGTTTTCTATTGATTATCAATCAAACTGAATTACAATCAATTAAAACCCTAACTCTCTCAATTTCGTCCAAGACAAGCTCTCACGAAATTCTATCTCTCACAAACTGTTTTGGCTGATTAACCTAAACCCTAAAGCCTAACCTTGTTTATATAACACAAGGTTTGCTACTTGGACCAAGGTTTCCAACATGGGCAAGGCCCATTTCGTCCACATCCCCATAAGTATGGGTTTGGTTAGCCCAAACATTACAACTCACTAATACAAAGCTAAACCCGCTAACTGTTTATCGTTTAACTAATTACAAGATATCCAAAGACCAAATCTAAGCTGTTGTCACAAACATGCACCAACAAACTCCCCCTTGACAATAGCTTCATAAAATAACTTTGTCTTCAGTCATCTTGCAATCTTCATGTAGTCTTGCACTGTCTTTGGTCTTTGGATAGCTTCAGCTTCAACAGCTTCTGTCAGCAATAGACTCCCCCTAAGCTGATGCATCCAATCACCAAATCTTCAAAACTTTAGCGTTTGAGTAAACTCCAGTTCAGCATTTGTAAAACAATCTTCAAACTCTTCATCTTTGTCTGCAATGTAGAAAGGAGGTTCTACCATGCATCCAATCAAACTCTCATCTTCACAGCAACTTTTCAGCAACACACTTCTTCAATCTGTTTACTATAAAACAAACATCTCGAGAAACCATAAGAATTTTTCAACATAAGTTAAACAAATTATTATTTTTCAAGAGATTGTATCACAGATTAAGCATTCTCAATTCCTTCACCAACAAGCAAAAACCTTTTAATCACACCCTATAACCCGCATGATTTAAAATTTTGAACTCACTTTCTAACACCGTCTCCCCCTATCAGTAACAATTCCTCCAAGAATAACAGTTTTCTGTACGTTAAGAATTTTAAACTGAAAAAGACACTATTTTTGGATTTTTGTATTTTCTGAAAGCAAGTAAATAACAAAAAGCAATAAACACTCTATTTTTGTGAGAATCACCGGTAAGAAGATCATATCAGCACAATCAAACTGTTTCACACAATTAGATAATTCTTTATTTAATTTTTCGTGAAAAGCAGTCCAAGACGATTACCAGTATGTTTGTCCACTTAAACAAAATGCATGAACATTTCAAGTACCATTACCGTATGATACGTTAAGGTAATTTTAATTACTGATATACTAGCGTGTCCCACTTCAGGATATACCCCCGCGATCAAGGTATGCACAAAGATTCATCGTAGTAGGTGAGTATACTGATGTCATCCTTTAAGATATCCTGACAGTGCCTAGGTCTGCATATAATCTGTTTTATCATGTTTTGATTGCTTAACAATGAACACCCAAATAAATACTAATCAAATCCTGGAAATATAAACAACACACTCTATCATGCAAGTATCTTCCCTACCACATATTTCACAAGTCCAATCCAGATTTCTGAAATCTTAACTGGGAATAGGTTGAGAAGAGAACATAATAGATCTTTAGGAGAGATGGTATAATATACAGATCAAATGAGTTTTTATCAGTTTGATATAGGTTTATTGGGTTTCATTTGGGCACTTGACGGCCTCTCTCGGGTGTATTAGATCTATAGCGCGACAACGTACAGCTAGGTCAGCATGTTTCTGGATGCAGCAGAAGCTGTCGTTGCCTAGCACCTCCAGGTCAGCATATATCTGGATGCAGCAGAGGAGGTACACGACTTTTTTCAGAGAAGATTTCAGAATCAGATCAAAATTGTGTGTATCGGGACAACATACAGACATTCAAATAGAAATGTGCTAATTCCAAGTGACTTTCTTTCCTGGGGTCATGTACAATTTTAGTTCTGAACAAAAGACCAACCAAGATATCCCCAGATGAAATAACAGTATAAAGACCCAAAACTTTAGATTTTGGCAATCTATTAACGCAAGATTTAAGGTCATTAAATCATACACCACTGATGTGTTCCCTACTCATACACAGTTGTATTTAGGTTTATATCACATTGGTAAGTTGATTATTTCATGCTTTTTGCCTACTGGTACATCATATAATGAAGCTGCTATCACACTTAAGCAATTTAATTTCATTTTCAGTGTGACAGTCTAACTTGCTGATGTACTATCATTTCTTCTTTTTCACACAGTGATAACTCATTTTTGATTTTCTATATTTTTTTTATGTTTTTGATTTTTCAATGTTTTTGTATTTTTTTATTTTTAAGAAAAGTAGTAAACTATTTACAAAATTCTTATGAAAAACCAGTTATTCAGGATTCCTCATCACGTTGAGTTCGACTAAATGTTCAAAGCGAGCCCTGTCAAAAGCTTTGGTATAAAGATCTGCCAGGTTATCTAGTGTGTCGAATCAGCACTTTGAACTTCAATTTAAATCAATCAATATAAATATATCAACAATCTCACATCCCCCTTCATGTGCCTGAAGCAGCTACTATCAACATAAGTTGATAATCCTCCTTAGCAGCTCCTGCACACACCAACTAAGAAATTAGTTAGATTGGGGGACCCAAGCCTTAATGGTCTTGGGTCGTCCAAATTCACCAACTACTGGAACATCTATCCAATATCCATTACTCCTAACTGGAGTCTTGGATCTTAGACCTGTTGATGGAATTTGATTTTGATTTCCACTAGGTCTTTGGTCCTGAGGGTTCCTATACGTATTTGGACTATTTGACCTTTGGAAATTTTGATTTGGGTATCTTGAATTTTGATTCCAAGAAGCATTATTGTTGTAATTTCTAAAGCCATTGTTATAAAAAGTTCGACCACCATTATTTTGGTATCGATTTTGATATTGACCTTGACTTCTGAAATTATTAGCATTATAATTGTTCATTCTAGGTGAACTGCTTCTAGGTCTCTCAAATCTGCCTGGTGGAGATCTAGGCTGAAATCTTGGTTGATTTCTTTGAAAACGAGGAACTTGTGGAGTTCCTTTTTCAGCCTTATCTACACCAACAGCAACATTTTCTGGTTGCTTAGGAGCATATTTCTTTGGAGAATTCGCAACTTTCTCCTCATTATCACCTATCTTCTCAGGTGATTTCTCTTTCTTTCTCTCACTCACTTGTGCTTCACTCTTTTTGTTAAGACAGCAGCTAGCTACATGTCCCTTGGTGTGACATTTGAAGCACGATTTCTTTTTCGAAGACTTCTTTTCTGAAGCCTTTGAACTAGATTCGGGTTTTTCTTCTGATAATGCCTTAGAAGGATTTGGTTCAGTTTGCTTAGTTTCAGAATTTTCTATGTTCTTGTTTTTAGCAAACTCTATATTAGATTCATTTTCAATAACAGCTGTTTCGTTTTTCATGTCACTTCCTTGAACAAAATTAACCTTTTTAACAAAAGTTGGATTGTTATTTTTAGGATGTGATGTGTTCTTTTTCAAAACAGGTTTGCTGTTATTATCCTTCTTAGCATCAACACTCACAAACACATTTCCTTGACTTGATGTGGAACTACTTGGTGATGTTGACCCAAAGTCCATGAGATCATCTTCATCAGGCAAGAAAGAATAGTCATGACTAACAGGAGGTGGAACTTCATTGAACCCATGAAATCCCACACTGGTTTTGTCATTACTTTTCTTCAAGCCACCCATCATATGTTTCATAACAAAAGTAGAGTCTCTGAATTGACCTAATTTCTTTTCAAGTTCAACAATTTTGAGTTGTGCATCTGACAACTCTTTGCATTTATCAGAAATCTCTTTCATTTTCTCAGCCATCATTTCATGAGCTAAGTCTATGACTTGAAGTTTTTCATTTAATTTGCAGGTTACCGCTTCAATTTTACTTTCATAACCTTTTATCTTCTTCAAGTATGATGATTCATTTCTTTTAGCAAAAAAGTTTGCTTCTTTAATGGTAGACATCTCGCCCACCAGACTTTGGTTTTGTGTGGACAACCTGTCAACTTCACCCTGTAATTCACGACATTTTAAACACACAGAATTAGACTTTACCTCTCCTGTTTGTTTATCAAGGTTGGCCATTAGAGCCGCAAGCTGAGCTTCCATTCTTTTATATTTTGCTTCCTTTTCTTCAGCTTCCTTTGTCTGATCATCCTTCTCTTCAGCATCTTTTGTATGATCATCCTTCTCTTCTTCAGCTTTACTCTCTATTTTGACCTCTGCCTCAGCATCCACTTTTGCTTCAGCATCTCCCACAGTAGCTTCACCATCATCAACTGGAGTCATCTCTGCCATGAATGCCTGTGTGACATTGTCATCTTTTTCCAAGTGAATACTCCAGTCATATGAACCTTCTCTAGCAGTAGAGATCAGCGCTCTTGAGTTAGAGTTGTTTGATGCATTCCTATTGTTTGAACTCTGACTCGAAGTCTCCTGCTTTTGTTTTTGACATTCCCTAGCAAAATGCCCATAACTTTGACAGTTGAAGCATCTCACTTTGGTCTTGTCGAAACCAACCGTCTTTCTTATAAACTTCCTAGCTGTTCGGTTCATAAATCTCTTCACTCTTCTAGTAATCATGGCCATTTGCCACTGCAAATCCATATCTTCAAGATCATCAGGGTCAATCTGATCATAATCTTCATCCAAAGTGGCAGGATCAGATATCTTCCCCTGAATGTAGTTCTCATAAGAAGCCACAAATGAAGCAAGTAGAGCAAGATGCTCTTCAGCAGACTTCACACTCATTGGCATTAACTTAACACCACTACTCTGCTTAGAAGCTGATGTTTTCTTGGCACCTGTTGATCCTCCTGAAGCAGCTACAAAACACACATCACCATCTTCATTCACTGTGACCTGCTCATTCTCACACGAAAGAAACGCAGTAGCAGAGTCGCTAGAAGCGTTGTGAGATGAAGAAGATGCAAGCCCATTGTAAATCGTTGGATCTTGAACCTGATCATATCCAGTGTCTTTCTTCTTCATACTGAGCTCATAAGCTCTCAGCTTGCCAACTACTTCTTCCAGCTCCTTTGTCTCATAATCTGCTTCACCCTTGATCATGAGAGTGTAGATATCCCACTTGGTAGGTAAGGCATCGAGTAGCTTGTCATTCTTTTCTACGTCAGTATAGCAATCAATCTTATAGTTTTCCATTTCTGACATCAGATGATAGTAACGAGTGATGATATCCTCAAGTGACTCATGCTTCATGTGCTTGAAAATAGCAAACTGCTTCTTCAGTAGATCAATCTTGTTTTTCTTAACATCTGCATTTCCTGCATATCGTTTTTCTAATGCATCCCACATGTCTTTTGAATTTGTGTACTTTGTGAATGTATGCTTGATGCTATCAGGTAACGACATTTTAATAGCAGCCAATGCTCTCTTTTCAGCCTCATACATCTTTTTATCATTCTCTTCCATGTTCACATAGGCTGTTCTACGTGGTCTGCCCTCAAAGTCGTGAGTAGGGTTTGTGTACCCATCTTCAATACATATCCACATGCGCATGTCTTGATATTCAATGAAGGATTGGAAACGATCCTTCCACGTCAAATAATTTTCCACCTTCATCATCTTAGGTGGTTTGTTGGTAGTGCCAACCTCATGTTCCATTCTCAACAACTCATTCAAACTAGACATGTTCGACATTTTTAACGTAACAGACTGATAAAACCATACAATTTTTTTTTTCGAAAACAGTGGTTACCAACTTACACCGTTAGAATCGTCTCGAAAAGACGAATCCAATGATATCTAATGTCGAAAACCGAAATCGGGATTTTCCAGAGTCTTTTTTTTTTCTTTTACCCTAAAAATCCAAGGAATTCAACGGTCCAAACGGTTCTGTCTAACGAGCTACGGATCAATTCCTATTTGCAAAACACTGAAATTTTATCGACGCTTGCCAAACAAAATTCCACCCCTCTGATTATGCTAATTTCGCTAGGTAATTCCGCTGGTCAGTTCAACTTCAATTTCGCTAATCAGTTTAAGGTTATTTCGCTGGTCTAGTTCGCCGAAAGGTCAAGTTCGCTGGTCACAAATTAGCTGTCTCAATTTCGCGATTACGACGGCCTGTAAAGTCGCCGAAAATCGTAATAATTTCGCTGAGGAAAATTATACGATTACCAAAGTCGCCTTTGGATTTTAGGTTCGCCGACAAGTTCGCAGGTCTTAAATTCGCTGGTCCAGTCTACGGAATTACTTAAATTCGCCACTTAATTATGGAAATTCAATCTTTTCGAAACTTTGATGATTTTTCCGGATTCCTTAACAGTTTCTGCAGAATCGAAGCAGCAAAATCAGCAACCTTTTCACCCAAATTCGATGAACTTGATGAAGAAACCAAGAACAATCTTCGAATTTCAGCCAAACCTGCAAATCAGCAAACCTGCAAATCAGCAAACAACCAAAGCAGAATATCAAAACAACCAATAAATCTCGAAAATTTTTATCAAAACAGCCAAGAATTTCGAAAATTTTTATCAAACAAACAGAAAAATTTCAAAAATTTTAAAACCCTAGTTTTCAAAAATTCGAAAAACTCCCTGTTTCTGCAGCAACCAATTCTGAACCGAGCCTTCAAGAGCCTAAAGCTCTAATACCAATTGTAGGTCCCCTATTCGTATGGATCTTTCACAGAATTGTCTTTCCAATCAAGAGTGCGGAATCCTCTTGATCAGAATATCACAGAAACAAGTAGAAGAACAGCAAGACACTTTCAATCCGGGTTTTCTATTGATTATCAATCAAACTGAATTACAATCAATTAAAACCCTAACTCTCTCAATTTCGTCCAAGACAAGCTCTCACGAAATTCTATCTCTCACAAACTGTTTTGGCTGATTAACCTAAACCCTAAAGCCTAACCTTGTTTATATAACACAAGGTTTGCTACTTGAACCAAGGTTTCCAACATGGGCAAGGCCCATTTCGGCCACATCCCCATAAGTATGGGTTTGGTTAGCCCAAACATTACAACTCACTAATACAAAGCTAAACCCGCTAACTGTTTATCGTTTAACTAATTACAAGATATCCAAATACCAAATCTAAGCTGTTGTCACAAACATGCACCAACAAACTCCCCCTTGACAATAGCTTCATAAAATAACTTTGTCTTCAGTCATCTTGCAATCTTCATGTAGTCTTGCACTGTCTTTGGTCTTTGGATAGCTTCAGCTTCAACAGCTTCTGTCAGCAACAGACTCCCCCTAAGCTGATGTATCCAATCACCAAATCTTCCAAGTTGTGATTCAGCATTCTCAATAAGTCTTCACAGCATCCACTCTGCATTGTAGAAGGAGGATTCTACCAAGCAGCAACAAACTCCTCATCTCTTCAAAGCAACTTCTCATCAACAAACTGCTTCAACCTGTATACTATAAAACAAACATCTCAAGAAACCATAAGAAATTTTCAACATAGTTAAAGAATTATTATTATTCAAGAGATAGTTAAACTGTATCAGATTAAGCATTTTCAAGTTAAGCACCAACACGCAACAATTTTTAATCAAACACCTTATAACCTGCATGATTTAAAATTTTGAACCCACTTACTAACACCGTCTCCCCCTATCGGTAACAATTCCTCCAAGAATAACAGTTTTCCGTACATTAAGAATTTTAACAGGAAAAGACACTATTTTTGTATTTTTGTATTTTCTGAAAGCAAATAAATACGAAAAGCAATAAACACTCTGTTTTTGTGAGAATCACCGGTAAGAAGATCATATCAGCACAATCAAACTGTTTCACACAATTAGATAATTCTTTATTTAATTTTTCGTGAAAAGCAGTCCAAGACGATTACCAGTATGTTTGTCCACTTAAACAAAATGCATGAACATTTCAAGTACCATTACCGTATGACACGTTAAGGTAATTTTAATTACTGATATACTAGCGTGTCCCACTTCAGGATATACCCCCGCGATCAAGGTATGCACAAAGATTCATCGTAGTAGGTGAGTATACTGATGTCATCCTTTAAGATATCCTGACAGTGCCTAGGTCTGCGTATAATCTGTTTTATCATGTTTTGATTGCTTAACAATGAACACCCAAATAAATACTAATCAAATCCTGGGAATATAAACAACACACTCTGTTTTATCAGGTTTTTGTCAGTATTGGTTTGGTTTCGTTAAGATACTAGTATGGTATCAGGACCAAGCGAAAAAAATCAAAGAAATAAAGTTGTGATATGCAGAAAAGGATATCGACACATGTTTAATATGGATGGAAAACTATAAATAACGAATAACGTAGCTATATGTACATATACACCGGTGCGTAGTGTTGGGTAGATATAGTAGGGAGATACAAAGGAGACGTTTATGCGGTTACATAAAAGGGTGTTTGGGATTACGTTTTGAAGTGATTATTTGATTATTGCGTTTGTAAAACATAAATAATCTAAAAAAGTGTTTGGATGAAAAAGTGATTATCTACCTCCAAAACGCAGTTTTGGGGAAGAATGTACCTACATGCTTTTTCAAAAGGCGGTTTTGAAAACGGAAAATCTATTTTAAAACGCATAATCTATTTTGAAAACGTAACACCAAACACTCCCTAAGTTATATGTATTATAGCTAACACAAAAAAAAAAATATTTGTGTTTATGTGTTCAATCAGTTTTTTTTATTTATTTAAAACTGCTTATCTGTTGGGAAAATCCTATATATCTATATATGAATATGTGTAATGATTTTACTAACTAATTTGATATAAAAAATAAAAATTAAAAGAATGTGATATGGCTGCACCCAATTGGCTTATAAATAAATAAAAATAGGTAGAGTGGGTCGATTTTCGACACTCGCTAAATGTGTTTAGGTTTCACTAAGACCATCCGTAGTGGGGCGTTATTTTAAAAAAAATTGAAAAAAAACGCCCGGAAACACCCCCACCACCATTACATGGGGCGTTATTTAAAAAAAATCAAAAATTGAAGTTTGGCGTTTTAATAATAACGCTGATATGAAAAGAGAGTGGCCAATGGGAGTGTTTGCTTTTTCTTTTGCATGTGTCCAAGGGTTTGACCAGCCAATCACCAAGTGTTTGCTTTTTTTTTTTAATAATTGAAAGGGGCATTATTAGTCATTATTCCCACTACGCCACTTTTGCAATAACGCCTCATGCTGACTGGGATGACACGTATCGGATAATGTCCCATGGTGGGGGCATTATTTTTCTTAACCACTACGGGTGGTCTAATATAGAAAAAAAAAATAAAAAAAGCGTACTATGGCTGCACCCGATTAGCTTAAAAATAAATAGTAAATTGCCATTTTAGTCCTTAAGATTTGGTCTAAATTGTCATTTTAGTTCAAATAGTTTTTTTCTTCTCTGCGTCCCTTACTTTTCCATTTTCTTGTCATTTTGATCACATTGTGTAACTCAGTCTAAAAACTTGGTTATAACCAGGCGTATTTTTGGCATAAATTTTGTGTAGTGATAACCATGGGTAGTTTACAACATAATTTATAAACCTCATAATAATTTAATGCCAAAAATACCCCTAATTATAACCTGGTTTTTAGACTAAGTTAGGCAATGTGATCAAAATGACAAGAAAAATAAAAAGTCAGGGACTCAAAGGAGAACAAAAAAACTATTTGGACTAAAATGACAATTTGGACAAACACTCAGGGACTAAAATGACAATTTACTAAAAAATAAATAAAAAGGTGTTTTCGTTTTTCCGTCACCCCACGCACATACTCGCCGAACTCCTGCATCCTTCACGCACGGGGGTGTTGTTTCACGCCCTTTTGGCTTGATGGGCGTTAGAGTGTTTCCTATGGTAGCCTTAGAGAGGGAGAGGGAGTTCACCTCAAATAATAGGACTCATAATATATATGGTTAGTGTTTGAGTAATAAAAATTGTTTTTTTTTTTAATTTAGAACAGATGCAACACAATCTTGGGTTTCCTAATAGTAATACCACGACCATTGGAGTTCTACCGCCCCTTGAGACTAGATTATAGAATGATAAAGTGATCTTCATTCATTAGAATCCTATATATACGACCCCTAATAGATTATAGAATGATAAAGTGATCTTCATTCATTAGAATCCTATATATACAATATTGATAATTTGATATCTTATTTTGTGGGGAGATTTACATCACAAATTGAAAGGGTATGGTCCCAAAAACCTTGCGCAGTCGTATAGGACCATACCACAACCTTATCCCAAAACATCTTGAACAAAGAGCCTGCGCGGCTGCGCAGTGGTCCTAAACAGGATTTGGGAACAAACAGTTCAATAACAAAGGAGTATGGTTCCAAAAGCCTTGCGCAGGCACATAAGACCATCCCATAGCCTCACTTCTAGAAACGTCTTTAACGAGATCATGCGCGGCTGTGCAGTGGTCCGAAACAAGTTATGAAAGAAAATAGTCTTCAATAGACACACGCCGGAAGAAAGGAGAAACCAATATTCAACTAACACCCTTGCGCGGGCCCGCGCAAGGGAACAATTAGACTTGAAGATAAAATCCTAAACATCTCCGCGCGACTGAAATCAAGACTTAAGTAAAAAGGAATCTTTTCCGTTACAATAAAATAGACACGTGGCAAGGGCATAAAGGTTTACAGTTGTAGATCTTCTAGAATGCCTTCTAATGCTCATCAAGCATAGCCATTCAGTTACAACTAACCGTGACGTGGCATAATCTTGGACGCTCATCTAATCACGATGATGGCACTCGTTTGAAGATTAATCCACACAAACCCACTTTCTGTCACATCCCAACCTATGGCGGAATCATCGGGGCGCGGCACTAGGCGAATCAGATTGATCAAGAGAATCCATAACAACTAATTAGCGACAATATTTAACAAGTTCATTATCCCATACTAATAAACAAATATTTCACATATAGTCGTACAGATTTCATGTCTCTAGAACAATACAAATCCGACAACCTAGATTTTTTAGTGAGTTTCTAAGTAGTCCTATCTTGATTCAAGATAATCTGAGTCTAACCTGCAACATACGTAAATGTCAATACAAAAATGTATTGGCAAGTACACAGGTTTGATATAGCATAAAGTATATAAAAGCGTTGCGAATTTCCACATACATAAACATGATACACAACATACAACTACAAAACAAAGACTACCAGCTAAGTCCCGAGTTGACTGAGTTTGCGTTTGCGAGGGCGAGTTTGTCTTAACTAGACCCCGTCGGGTGCGAGTCTAGTTATAGTACTATACTAGTTAAGTTGGAACATCACGAGTAATTGTCCTAGCACATATGTATCAAGCATCACGTGTAAATATGTACGTCAATTATTCGCATGCAATAATAGTTTAGATTGTGTACTGCATTTTGATAAGTGTGTTTTCGATATAAGCGTATGTTACACCCCAAAAGTGTTTTAAGCGTTAAAAAGGGGGTCAAGTATACTCACAGTGTGTGTTTTACGAGTAAACACAGTCTAGATTGGATCGAAGGGAGCGCGTTGGAGTTAGCCTGAGCATAGAATAGTAGCGTAAGCGTTGAACATCATGCGGACAGAGTGTCGATTGGTGATTCAATCGGATGGTCATCTGGACGGATGGTCATCCGGGCTGATGACCATTCGAATGAGTGTGTGTTTGCAAATCATTTTGAAAATTTGAAGTTCTTGTTGTAGCATTGAAACAAGTCATCCAGTCGGATGGTCATCCGGATGGATGGCCATTCGATCGGATGGTTATTCGTTCGAGAGTTTGGTAGTTTGAAGTTTAACCAAATCGTTTTGAACAAGGAATAATAGAAGGGTCAGACCACCTGGTCGAATGGTCATTCGATCGGATGGTTATCCGATAGGATGATCATTCGAGTGGGTAATCTGTAACTTTGTAAAATTTTCGAAGTTAAAAGTTTTGAGGTTTAACGGAGACGGCGTGACGGCATGTCGAACAATGGAGGAACACACCAAGTCCAGCTCATTCGATTGGATGGTCTTAGCCCATTCGATCCAACTTACTATTCCTGATGAAGATCCATGTTCAACCGGTTAATCGGTCCATCTCTTTGGTGGAAATCCGTTTTCAAGCCGGTTCTTGACTAAGGAACGAGTCAAGAATCTGATTGAGTCCAGATTCCATCGATTTTAAGTAGAAGGGTGGAGAAAAGTAGAAAATAGTTGAAAAGTATTGAAATCTTCCATAGTTGAGTTGAAAAAGTATAGAAATCCTTTAGATTAGAACCAGTCGTGATGAAAAGATGATCCTTACCGTTTTCCCGGAGCAAAACGGTGAAAACCACCTTCAAGAGGTCCAAATCAGCGATTTCAGAGGGAAAGTAGGTGTTTGTGCGTGATTTTGATGAAGAAGATGATGTAGAAGTAACTAGTGATGATGATTGTACAAGATTCGAAGAGAAAAGCTTACCAAAAAGCCTTGAACCTTGATCAAAAGTGACTGAGGGCGACTTGAGAGTGAGTGGTCGAATGGAGGTGTCAAATCAGTGAAAAGGAGGTGACAAGCGGTATTTATAGAGGTGAGAGCGAGGGTTAAGTCGGTGCACAAAATGGTGTAAGATCGGATGGCCTGTTGGTCGAATGGCCATTCGATAGGATGGCCATCCGAGCAGATGGTCATCCGAACGGATGTCCATTCGATCGACTATCCATTCGATCAGTCGAGTTGCGTTCGTTAGTTTTCCGACTTTTGTTTTGTTTGGTGCGTTTTGTTGCATTAACCAAACGGATGGTCATGCGAACGGATACTCTAGGCGTTTTTGGAGTGGATGGTCATCCGAACGGATACTCTAGGCATTTATCGAGAATAGTAGTGTCGTGTTGTGTTGTGTTTCAGTGCGATACGTTGAATTGCGCGTGTCCGTGAGTGCGCGTTTCAGCAGTCTCAGCACTTAGATAGTTATTATATATATATAACTAATAGTATAATAGGTCATAACTTAAGTAACCGCGTATCGAGTTGCGTTTGTGAATAACATAGTAGTGGAATAGCGTATGCGATAGCGTTATAAGCGTGTGCGTTGTGATATAGCGTATGTGAAAATATGCGAAATAGCGTTGTAAGCGTTATTGTTTAGATTATGATCCGAATCTCGGGTGATAGGCATAACGAAAGTAACGAGAGCGAAAAGTGGGTTGTTAAAGTCTCACTTGCTTTAGGAAATTTCGTCCCGAAATTAATCCAGAAGGAAGACTTGTGGGAGTTGACCTGTATAAGTAGTAAGATAAGTGTCAGGATTTGCTGAGGGTGAGCGAGTGATTGATCGAGGATTGACAGTGTGAGCATCTCGGGTAAGGGAAAATCGATGGCGATTGCGAAAAGCGACTTGTTTGACTAGAAGGTAGTAACTCACGAGTTGGCGTTCCAAAGATGTTTTGAGTTTTCGAATAGTTTTGTTAGGTTGTTTCAAAAGAATTTAAGGAAAAACTTGAAAACTTTCTTATAACGTGGTGTTAAGCAGAGTTGACGTTAAACCAACGTCTTACGAAAGGTTTTGTTTTAGATATTTCAAAAAGGTTTAAAAAAAAACTGGACTCATGGGAACTTCCCTTGGAAGCGAAGTTAAGCTGAGTCGATGTTACCTCCACGTTGTGAGGAAATTTTCATTCGTCCAATGGTTTTAATTAAAAAATTTTAGAAAGGTTTTCCATTTATTTTCAAAAACAGTAATAAATAACTTTTATCAGTACAAAAAGGTAATTAGCATCGAGCCCCGCATGGCATCTTTCCACGAAAGTTTTTTAATATGGCTAAAACACTTATATATAGGAAGTACCAGCGGCGTATCCACCATGTTTTGACCATATTACTTCTGTTCCGTGAAGCGATGTCATGCGTGTCGATATGACACGGATAGATTTTTGTTTCCTCAGTCCAAGCGATAGAGGGTCAGACCGAGTCTGAGATAGAATCGAATAGATTAAGCGGTGAGATTAATCGTGAACGTAGCGATAACAACGTGCACGAATGAATTGATGATGTGAAATGTCGAAGTAGCGAGATTGTTAAGTGTGATAAGTGACAAGTGATAAGCGATGAGCGATGAGCGATGAGCGATGAGCGATAAGTGATAATTGATACGCGATAAGCGATAAGCGATAATCGACGAAAGAGAAAATTGATGAGAGTGTGCGGGAATAGTGCGATTTGATTAGTTTGGATAGTATTAGAATATTAACTAGCATTGAGCCCCACATGGCATCTTTCCATGAAACTTTGTTAATATGGCTAAAACACTTATATATAGGAAGTACCAGCGGCGTATCCACCGTGTTTTAACCATATTACTTTCGTCTCGTGAAGTGATGTCATGCGTGCCAACATAACACAGATAGCGGTAAACGTCAAGTGATAAGCGATGAGGGTATCGAAGCGATGAGATTAATGGATGCGTTAAGCGTTAGAGCGTTCTAGTGTTGCGAGTGCGATGAGCGTTAGATTCCAGCGAATTTGCGATTGCGCTGCGTGGTAGACTTAAGATAAGTCTTGCGTTGATGCGATTGCACTGCGTGGTAGACTTACAAAAAGTCCAGCGGTGAGGCGATTGCATTGCGTTGCAGACTTACGGGAAAGTCTCGCGATGATGCGATTGAGATGTTACGCCTTGCGAATGAGTTTAGCGTGTCGAAAATAATCACAATACTATAAGAGGTCTAATAACGTTCAACTCCACATGGCACTTTCTTCATGGAACTCCGTCAGTCATGGTAAAGCACACCTTGCTTTAACCACACCACTTACATCCCGTGAATAGATGTCACACTTTGTCGACATGGTTAAGATGCTTATATATAAGAAGTACCAGCGGCGTATCCACCACGCTTAACCATGCTTTTAACGTTATGGCACCATTAGAACTCATTGCGATCTCCGTGCACTGACCAAAATAAGCCCGTGTGCACCCGTGATTAGCTTGTTCCTTGCACGTTTATCATATTCTAATTCTAAGAGTGTATAGTGAGGATGGAACACATTATATCCTGATATTTATTGTATATGTAGATAGTGCTAGTAATAGAATCTGTGTGTGCGCTTAGTCTAGGTGTGAGTTCAAGGGAGGGAGAGAGAGAGAGCGAGAGAGAGTGCGAGTGTCGACATCGCGTATCGAGGCGATGTCGAACGATAGAATAACCATGAAATTTAGGTAACAGTATCGAAAATTGTACCGTTAACTACGTTGTTCTGCGCCTGATTGGTGTTGATATTGAAGACCCCTGCTGTTGGTGTTGTGGTTGTGGGTTCCGCAAATTGCATCGGCGGTGCTGGCATGCCTTGGTTTCTTGGTCCTGTGTGGCAGTGACGAGTGAGGTGGCCGTAACAATTGCAATTAATGCAATAGCGACAACTTCCTCCTGCCTGATGATGGTAAGTACACTTGTAACACTGGGGAAGGGTTCCAGTGTAGGCACGCTTTGGGAGCAGTGGGACTGCTCGGAGAGGCTCTGGTTGAGGCAGCTCAGTTGTTGGATAATCTTGGTTCGAGCTTTTTCTCTTGCGGCTAGGCTGTGCGTCTTGTGGCGGTGTGTTGTCGTCAGAGGATTCGTCTGCGAATTCACCAGAGGCTTTGTTTAAGGATTCGTCTGAGGACTCGATGACGATTGCTTGATTAGCCTTCCTGGTGGGACCTTTGGAGAAGAATCCCTCCAAGATTCGCTTGTCATTGATTTATGCGGCCAGTTGATAGGCTTCTTCGATGGTAGCAGGTCTTGCAGCTTCGACAAAATCGCCCACACACTCTGGCAAGGTGCGTATGTACTTCTTGATGGCCTTATCGGGAGTGTCAACTTGGCCTGGGCAGATAATGCTAAGCTGTTAGAACCTTGCTGTGAGGCCGTTGTTGTCACCTTCAACTTGTTTGATGTTCCAAAATTCGTCTTCTAGCTTCTGCATCTCGTAGGGAGGGCAATATTGTTCCTTCATGAGCTCTTTCAGCTAGTTCCAGGAGAGTGCGTATGCTGCATCGTTCCCACGTTTGTTACGCTCAGCTGTCCACCAGTCGAGCGCTCTTGATTGAAATACTCTGGTAGCGCATGTGGTACGGAAATGCTCGGGGCACCCACTCTGACGAAGGGTAACCTCGGTGGCATCAAACCATTGGAATAGCTTAGACACACCTTCTTCGCCTGTGAAGTCCATTAGACCACAAGCTTTGAAGTGTTTAAAGGAGAAAGTGGACCTAGTCGCGTTGGTCATAGAGTCTCATAAAGTTTGAGAGTTGCTAAGAGATTGAACTTGCACAACGATTTGAGGAATAACTGTCGCAACCCCCGTCCCCTGATTACCCGGGAACGGGAGACCGCAACCAGTTTCAATGGTATCAGTGTTTACCAGTTTGGCAGCAGAAATTACATGAGGACCGTAGTTAGGAAATATTTAATCAGAGTAAAATACCACGCTTTTATAATATTAAACACATGGGAAATTCCCAAGTTTCAAGTACACCCAATTTATAGGGATAAACCCTATTTTATTTAAATAAAAACATCTCTTTATTTATGTAACTTTTATAGCCACTTTTCCAAGCCTTCAGTGCTGTCCAGCTGGCTTCTATTTGGCTTTCACATTTTGTTATCTGAAACGCGTTTAAAAACAATTTATCAGTGGGAAATACTAGTGAGTGAATCCCAATTTAATCAAGATAGGTAAAACCGTATTACAGTATTGAGGGCGGTCGCGCAATTACATTTGTTTCCATCTACTTTAATTATCACCCACGGTACTGTCAACCCGACTTGTGGTCATGTTACTACTCACAATGTAGTAACAAATTTTGTATACAAAACTCCAACATACTGACGATAATTGTATAATACAAATACTCAATCACTGTTTAATACAATGTAAAACATTTGAAGTTTTGTAAAAACAGTTTACAAAAAGATTTACAAAAAGGAGATTACTCACAAAAAGGTTTACACAAAAAGAGGATTACTCACATTGTTGTCTTAGGGTTTTCCTTAAGGATTTCCTGGTGATTATCTACTAATTACACAAATGCACACGCGTTAGTATAATAACCCAATATTTACATTAGTAATACCCTCCCCGAGACAGAATTCCAACGACTACGTCGGGCAGAACCACGACAGCCGTTACGGAACCTTGGATCAATCGGGCAGCGTATCTAATACGTAACCGAGGGTTATGATACTTACAACGAGGCAGAACTTCGTTATTTAGGGGGTATTATTCCCGAGATTATAATAGCCATGCAGAATATTGAGAGAGAGATCGAAAAAGTTGAGCGAATTGGACTGAAGGCCAACGGCCTCTATTTATAGGGTTGATCCGACATCGGGTCACGGCCCGCGACAGCCACAACTGTCTTTCTTGCGACCCGCGAGCTAGGTGTGTAGGGCCTAGGTTTGATCAGTCACCCGGTATAGCTGCGACACGCACATGACACATGGCACGTTCTGGTGCGGCCTGGTGTTCAGGCGCTCGCGCCCCGCGACAGACACCCAAGGGTGTGTCGCGCCCCGCCAGGAACCACTGAATTTTGTTTTTATTTTATTTTAAAAAAAAATAAAGGTATTTAGGGCCAAATTTCATATATGGGGTGTATTTTGATACGTTTAGGGACATTCTAAATATATTAGGGGTGTCGGAAATATTTTAGGAGGGTTGTTATATCCTCCCCACCTTGTTTTAGAACTCGTCCTCGAGGTCTACTGGAACAGGTGTGGATATTTCCTTTGCATCTCTAATTCAAGCTCCAAAGTATATTCTGATCCTCTCTTAGAATCCCATTTTACTTTGACCAGAATTAATCTTTTGTGTTTGAGATTCTTGACTTTCCTGTCTTCAATCTGTAGAGGCCTTTCTACAAATTTTAACTACTCATTCACCTCTATATCCTTAAGTGGTACTACCAGTGATTCATCGGCTAAGCATTTCTTGATATTACATACATGAAATACATCATGTATTCCTGCCATTTCCTCTGGTAGTTGTAGTTGATATGCTACATGTCCTATTCTTCTAATAATCTCCAAAGGTCCAACATACCCGGGGCATAGCTTTCCCCTTTTGATGAATCTCACCACTCCTTTCCAAGGAGAGACTTTTAATAACACCTTGTCTCCTACCTGAAATTCCAGTGGCTTTCGTCTGTTATCAGCGTAACTCTTCTGTCGATCACGTGCTGCTTTTAATCGCTCTTTGACTTGAATGATCTTGTCGGTTGTTTCTTGCACTATCTCAGGTCCGGATAGTTGCTTTTCTCCAATCTCTGCCCAACAGACCGGAGTTCGGCACTTTCGTCCATAAAGTGCTTCGAATGGTGCAGCATTGATACTTGTGTGATAGCTGTTATTATAAGAAAATTCTATTAATGGTAGATGATCATCCCAATTTCCTCCGAAATCAATTACACAAGCTCTAAGCATATCTTCAATTGTCTGTATTGTCCTTTCGCTTTGTCCGTCCATTTGAGGATGATAAGCGGTGCTTAGATTCAACTTGGTTCCCATAGCTTTTTGGAAACTTATCCAAAAATGAGAGGTAAAACAGCTATCTCTATCAGAAACAATTGATAAAGGAATTCCATGTAATGAAACTATTTCATTTACATATAACTTAGCTAATTGTTCCATACTGAAAGTTTCCTTCATTGGTAGGAAATGAGCTGACTTAGTTAGCCTGTCTACAATCACCCAGATTGTATCATTACCTTTCCTTGTTTTGGGTAATTTGGTAACAAAATCCATTGTTATCAATTCCCACTTCCACACTGGCATCTCTAACTGTTGCAATAAACATGAGGGTTTCTGATGTTCAGCTTTGACCTGTGAGCAGGTTAGACATTTGGCAACATAAGCTGCTATATCTTTCTTCATTCCTATCCACCAAAAATTCTTTCTTAAATCCTGATACATCTTATCACTTCTAGGATGCATCGTATACTTAGACTTATGGGCTTCTTCTAATATACGGTTGCGTAGGTTTCCTAATTTGAGTATCCACATTCTTTTCTTATGGAATCTTCAAATTCCATCTATTCCTTGATCTAATTCCTTAATCATTCCTTTCAGCTTCTCAGTATCATACTTGATTACTGATTCTTGTGCCTTTCTAATCTGTTCATTTAAATCTACATGTAGATTTAATTTAAGAGAATGTACTCTTTTTGGCTTTTCGAGATACTTTCGACTTAGAGCATCGGCTACTACATTTGCCTTTCCTGCATGATACTGGATATTACAATAATAATCACTAAGTATTTCCATCCAGCGTCTTTGTCTCATATTTAACTCCTTTTGCCCGAAAACATACCTTAAACTCTTATGATCGGTGAAAATGGTAAACTTACTACCGTAAAGGTAATGTCTCCAAATCTTAAGGGAAAAAATTATGGCTCCTAATTCCAAATCATGGGTTGAATAATTCTCTTCATGATTCTTAAGTTTCTAGAGGCGTAAGCTATAACCTTTTGGCGTTGCATCAATACACATCCATAACCTAACTTAGAGGCGTCACAATAGACTATAAAGTCTTCAGTTCCTTCTGGTAACGCTAGCATGGGTGCGTTGGTTAATCTTTGCTTAAGAATTCTAAAGGCTTCTTCTTGTTTTGGTCCCCATTCAAACTTAACGGATTTACATGTTAGCTTAGTTAAGGGAATGGCTATTCTAGAAAAATATCGAATAAATCTTCTATAATAACCGGCCAATCCTAGGAAACTTCTAACCTCGGTTGGTGACTCAGGGGTTTTCCATTTAGTAATTGCCTCGATCTTTGTGGGATCCACATGAATTCCTTCATGATTGACTAAATGCCTAAGAAACTGTACTTACTCTAACCAAAACTCGCATTTTGAAAACTTAGCATAAAGCTTTTCCTTTCTCAATAAACTTAGAAGTGCATGTAGATGCGCTGCATGTTCCTCTTTACTCTTAGAGTAAATAAGAATATCATCTATAAAAACAATTATGAATTTATCCAAATATGGCTTACATATTTGGTTCATCATGTCCATAAATGCGGCTGGGGCATTGGTTAAACCAAATGGCATGACAGTAAATTCATAATGGCCATACCTTGTTCTAAAAGCGGTCTTAGGAATGTCCTCTTCCTGTACCTTTAATTGATGATATCCTGAGCGTAGATCGATCTTAGAGAAAAATCGAGCTCCTTGCAATTGGTCGAACAAATCATCGATCCTCGGTAATGGGTACCGATTTTTAATCGTGACCTTATTCAATTCACGGTAATCAATGCACATTCGTATTGACCCGTCTTTCTTTTTGACGAACAAGATCGGTGCTCCCCATGGCGATGAGCTTGGCTCTATGAATCCTTTCTCCAACAATTCATCTAACTGTTTCTTCAGTTCCTACATTTCTGCAGGTGCCAAACGGTAAGGGGCTTTGGCAATTGGTGCTGTTCCTGGTAGCAAATGGATTCTGAATTCAACTTCCCTGTCCGGCGGTAGTCCTGGTAGTTCTTCGGGAAATACATCTGAGAATTGAGATACTACTGGAATATCTTTTAATTCTTTTCCTTTAGTATTAGTGATTATAGAAATCAAATACACTAATGATTCTTTTCTTACATAACTGGCCGTTTTCATCACAGAGATGAATTTTGTGGATCTAGATGGTTTATCTCCTTTAATTATGATCTTTTTACCTCTTGGTGAATTTACTTGGATTGACTTTTGATCACATAGAATACTGGCTTTATTTGCCACTAACCAATCCATTCCTAATACAACATCAAATCCTGCAAGATTCATTGGATACAGGTTTGCAATAAACTTTTGATTTAAGAATTATATTCTTGCTCCCTGCAAGATTTCAGAAATCTTAATGGTTTCTCCATTTGCTGTTTCTACTAAACATTCTTATGGGAGTTTAGTTAATGGTTGATTGAGAAGTTTGCAAAACGAAATATTAATAAAACTTTGTTTGCACCAGAGTCAAATAATACTTTAGTAAAAACATGATTAACTAAAAACGTACCGGCTATCACGTCCGGGATCATCTTAGCTTCTTCCGCAGTCAGAACAAATGCTCTAGCATTTTTAGTATTCTTTTTGTTCATGGCTGGAGCTAGTTTCGGACAGTTCGGCTTGATGTGACCCTTTTCTCCACAGTTGAAGCACATTCCGTTATTAGGTTTCTTCCTACAATCTTCTTCCTTGTGTCCTTGTATCTTGCAGAAGTTGTAGTAAGTGGAGCATCTTCCTGAATGCTTTTTCTTGCAAGCCTTACAATAAGATGTAGAGGTAGAACCTATATTTTTCCCACGGTTGGAATTTCCCTAGCGAAATTCCTGGGTAAGCCTTTGAGCTAGGTTCCTCCTCTGGTCCTCTTCCCGTGTACGCACTAACTCATCAGTCAAGGTGTTTGCTTGTTCTACAGTTTCTTCTATAGTTTGGGGTCTAGCTGTCTTGACTACATGCCTAATCTCACTGATTAATCCCCAGATGTAACGGGAGATTAATACTGGTTCGGGTGATGCAAGGGTCGGCACTATTCTAGCATATTCAAAGAATAAAGTAGTGTAACCCTTACTATCCACTCCGGTCATTCTAAGGTTTAAGAACTTATTTGCTATCTGTTCCTTTTCATTGGGAGGGCATAATTTCCTTTCCACCATGTTCTTAAATTCTTCCCATTCCATATTGTAAACTCTGTCACTTCCCCTAGACTGGAGGATAGTGTTCCACCATTCTAATGCTGAGTTCTTAAACAGATTGGAGGCAAACATTATCTTATCCTCTTCCGCGCACTTGCTTATTTTTAAGACTGCCTCAGTCTTTTCTATCCAGCGTAGAGCTGCAACGGCCCCTTCATTGCCCGAGAATTCCATTGGTTTACAAGACCAGAATTCTTTATAAGAACAACCATAAGACATGGTTCTTCTTCTTTTGGGAATGGGCACTTGAAGTATGGGTCCATTGGTTACGCTGTGTTCTGGTTCAGTAGGTCGTTTACTGCCAATATTACTTTTATTATCAGCTTCCTTAACCGTTTTGATAATATATGGCATTGCGTCTATAATCCCTTGTGTCACTATGTGTTGGATGGCACTGTGATCTACTTGGTTTCCATTATTATCGTTATTCTGGTTATCGTTATTCTGGTTTTCCTGATTCACTTGTTGTCCATCTGAATTTTAAACATTTGCCAAATATTAATATCACAAAATAATTTTTAACGCAAACAATCACACAACACGCATATTTGATCAAAATCGTCGATCATTGCGACTTACTCTATTTTATATCATGCATCCATATATATTACAATACAACTGAAATTGAAATCACAGTACTATTAGGCATCCGTAGCTATTGTCTATATATATATTGTTTTGGTCAAAAATTACCGAAGTAATTAAGTGATCAAATTAGTTAAGTGAGGTAGTGTGCTAGAAATGAGTGTCGAAAATATGTTAATCGAGTTAATTTGTAAAAACAGTTTCAGGATACGGCTCAGGATATAGAGCCGTATCTATGATCAAACAATGAGCAAAAGTAAAGTAAACGACACGGGATGTACGAGGAAAGCCCTTGATCAATCTAGATCGCCGGCATAAAACCTCGGGAGCTGACAATCGCAGCTGCCTAGTTCTTCTATTGCTTCAAAAATCAGGATACAGTGCAAGATGTGGTACGGATCGACTAAGTGTTACAACGAAATTTGGATACAAGTATGGTGTTTGCGATGAGCTAGAGAGTGTAAGTGTATGAGAGTGTTAGTGAAAAATCGTGTGTTCTAAGCTGATCCGCCCCCATCTATTTATAGTAAAGATAAAATAACAAACTAGCCTAAACTTGCGGGATCCACCGAATATTCCTTCTTCGAACGTTGTAGACCTGGTCTTTCGGGCTCAACGTCTCTTCCTCAACAAATTCGTCCGAGTCTTGAGGAGAAGAAGTCCTTTTGACCGTTAGCAAGTCTCAGCCCTTAACCTGCACGTGGTTAATTCAATAAGCCTCAGGATATCGCCCAAGATGTTAGCAATATCCTCTTCCAGCATCCTGGTCACAAATGAACAAACATAGGCAGGATATTGGTCAGGATATATACGTTAAGAAAATGACCCCTAACAATTGTCCCCAAATATATCGGTTGGGATACCAATCCAACGGATATATTTCAAAAATCTTATCCCACAACTCAAGGCATTTAAAACGAAGCGACGGTCAAGATCACATCGTAACTTCCAACGCGTTTTTTACTCAATGGAGATCCACGATGCCCCTATATCTTCTCTTTTCTTGTTTGAAAAGCAGATATATTCAACAGACCCTTCAGGTAATTCTCCATTTCTGATTTTCTTCCTGTCAATTTACTTCATCTTTCTAGCAATGGCCGCCGAGACCTTCACCCAGCAGAATCTTCTTAAAAATCCCGAGAAGGAGATCTGCGCTTTTGACAACGCAGACATTGCAGCTTTAAGAGCCTCCGGCGCTTTCCCCGACAGCACAGTCTTTAGGCCATTCGATCGGTCAATCCGATCGGACGTTTCTTCTACCGAATGGATCTGTTTTCCAGCATATCCTTTTTCATTAGGTCTTCGATACCCTTTTCCTGAATTCATGATGCAATTCTTTCGTATTACTGGCATCTCTTTTGCTCAAACCATGCCCATGGTTTGGAGAGTACTAATTGTACTCAACCAAATCAAAAACCTCCATTGCTCTGACCTCTGCATCGAGGATTTACCTATTGCTTATCGCCTCCGATCCCACGGCTCTAGCCGGTTCTTGCTTTTTTCAACCTCTAGCAAACCCCTGATTCTCAAAGCCACCAAAAATGAAAACGGATGGCAACGCAAATTCTTCTTTGTCAAACGAGATTCCATTGCTGAGGGTGCCAACCTTCCGGTGGAGTGGTTAACCACCGGTAGGATCATAAATATCCTCATAGATGATTTGATTGTTATCCTCTATTAATATTCTTCTTTTTGATCTTTATGCAGTGAACTTCAAGGAAGTTGCTCCTCCTACCGCTGAGTCAGAAGAGAGAATCAACACCGTTTACCGGTTACCTGCAATAGACTGGACTTTTACCACACACGTCCCGAGTTCAAGTCAGTACTCATCATCCGAGATGTCTGGTAAGAATTCCTTTCAAAATAATTAGTCAAAACAATATAATGATAAAGAGTAAAACTTTTCCCTTTACGCAGCACCAGCTAAGATCCCTGAAGTCTTTGATCTTGACGAACTGGATAGCTACTCTGACCAGATCCAGGTCAAGAAAGAACCTGGCTCCAAGACCACTGCTACATCCAAACCCAGCAGCTCCAAAGCCATCATTATTGCTAAACCTTCACCGGCTACCAAGCCCCGGAGTTCAAGTTCCCGCAAAAGGAAAGAACCCGATTCTCCTGTCATTTCTGACACCTTTCCTTATGAAAAGCACGGGTTCATTGAAGCCAGTGGTTTTATGACTTCTTTTCTTAACCAGGTTAGTATCTTCATATCATATCCTGCAATTTAAACTATTTTCAAAGATTTAATAATATTAATCCCTGTCCTCTTACCTTTGTAGGGTCTTGAGCGTTTGGTCCACTTATATCAAGAATCCTGCAAGCTTAACAAAACACTTGAATCTAAGCTAAAGGAAGCAGAAATCACAATCTCTGACCAAGGTATGATCGCGACCGCCAAGTCTCGTCATTACGAGGAGAAATACAAAGCTATGACCCAAGAACACCAAGTTGCTCTCAACAAAGCTACTCTTCAAGCCCAGGCCGATCTGGAAGCTGCCCATGTGCAGTACGAACGGGATATGGTCAGTTACCGAGAAAGCCTCAAAAGTTCCGTCGTCATCTCTCTTCTCCAGGCTAGGTTAAAGATGGCTCACGAAGCCAAAACATTAGGCTTCGAATGCCCTTCTTGGGACGTTGGTGCTTGGGAGACCAAGCTGAAGAATCTTGGCGGTACCTCTTCCAAATCAACTGTCGATGAACCTTCTAAAGCAGTTGAAAAGGCCATCGATGCTGACAAGGATGCTGAGGCGGATCCCAAGATGGATGTTGCTGAAACCGCTATGGACCGAGAAGGCACTACCCCCTAGAGCTTATTTTCATTTGAACAATTTTATGTCTTTATGAACAATTTTCATTTCTGTCTCCAAACAATTTGATAACCGGAGGCGGATGGGTCCTGGGTTTCAGGATGAAACCTTCGGTTATCAACCAGTATTGATTTCTTTAAGAATAATTTCATCTTTTGACTTATTTTCTGTTACCTTACATTACTTAGTGTGAGTCTTATTTTTGTAAAGATTTTGTACTGGTATCTTATAAAATATCCTGATCAGTATGCTCAACAACATACTGCAAAAGCCTTTAATTAGATAGATATTCCAAACGTTCCTTCAACTTTGTAAAAATTTCTTTAGAAAGTAAAAAATAGTTTATCTTTTCAAAACCAAGTTTTGATAATATTCAAATGATCAAGGTTCCAAACCAATACTAGTTTCAAACATCCTAATCAAATATCCTTAAAAGGACTTTGAGGATATATATCAGGATACTTAACATAATGTCACCAAAAACCTAAACGAGGCTTATAAAAGAAAGATCATACCAGAAATAGGACATAAACCTATTACCAAACTTCAATCCCTTTGCAACTCTTCCAGTGAAGATGTCCCCTGTGCAAGGTACTTAGTGCATTAGTCGCAAACTTCGTCCTTTTAGCTTTACACCACCACCTTGGAGGGAATGTCCCCTGTATACAATGCCTTCAAGTTTCTTAGAAATCTACTTAATGTCAGTTTCCATTGCATAAGAGATTTTTTACGTCCCAAGGGTAGAACCCAAGGATGTACTGGAGATAAATCCCTTGTATCCTGGGGAAAATCCCAATTTTTCATGCGCTACAGGCGGGAGTGTATAAACTCCAAGACTTAGAAAGGTGAAAACCTTTAAACCTTAGAGAGTATGAAAATACCCTTTCGTAAGAGAGGGTGATCAATCCTCATATACCTTTAGGATTCAGGATATAGCCAACTGTAACGAAATTGTCAGCCACTTTTACATGGACTGGTCCCGCCACCTTGAACTATCCCTGAATAACTTGCGCTCCAGGCGGGGTGTTTAAACCCAATTCCGAAGAAAGGTGAATACCTTTAAACCTGTGAAGGAATCAGTATCCCTTAAACGTAAGAGAGGGGGCCAATCCTCTAATCTTCTGAGTTATCCTGAGTGCATATCCTGGAGCTATATCCTGGAACACATCTTTCAAAACAACTGTAAACTAAGGTGGGTGTTAGCTTGGCTAACACCCCTCCGATGCTTAAGTCAGTATTGAGTTTCAAAAAATAAATTAAACCAAAACGTATTTAAAAAAGATAGAATTCATACCATTCTGAGTTAGAAATTGAATTCTAAACTCACTTGAAATAGAGCTTAAGGTGTATAGCATTCCAAGATCTCGGTAGCATATCCCCCTCCATATTCTTGAGTCTGTATGCTCCTTTCCCTGCTTCTGATTCAACCTCATATGGTCCTTCCCATTTTGGAGCTAACTTGCCATCAGCAGGATTAGTAGTATTTTGAAAAGCCTTTCTTAACACCCAATCTCCAACCTTAAATCTTCTGGTTCTAATATTCTTGTTATATGCCCTGGATATTCTCTGTTGATATGCTGCCATCCTTAGCCTTGCCGCATCTCTCTTTTCATCTATAGTGTCTAAATCCTGACTCAAGGCTTCAGGATTCTTCTCAGGATCACTTAAGACAGATCTTGCAGTAGGTATCGTCATTTCCGTTGGAATCGTTGCTTCTGCTCCAAACACCAAGGAAAATGGGGTTTGGCCTGTTGCATTCTTTACCGTTGTCCTATCAGCCCATAAAACAAAGGGTAATTCTTCTGCCCATCTTCCTTTTTTGGCTCCAAGCCTTTTCTTTAAGTTATTGACAATTATCTTGTTTGAGGATTCTGCTTGTCCATTTGCTTGAGGATGTACCGGAGTAGATGTGATCATTTTGATTCCCCAACTCTTGCAAAAGTCAGTAGTCCTCTTACTTATGAACTGAGAACCATTGTCACAGATTATCTCAGCTGGTACTCCGAATCTGGTCAAGATATTCCTCTTTATGAAGGATACTACTTCTTGGTCTCTAACTTGAACAAATGCTTCAACTTCAACCCACTTAGAGAAATAATCCGTCATTGCTAGCATGAAGACTTTTCCTCCCGGAGCTTTCGGTAGCTTTCCCACTATATCCATACCCCACTTCATAAATGGCCAAGGGGAAACAATAGGATACAATGGTTCAGCAGGTTGATGCAGTATGTTACTATGTCTTTGACATGAGTCACATCTTCGAGCATATTCTGCGGCATCTTTTCTCATTGTTGGCCAATAATATCCTGTTCTTAATAATTTTGAGAATAACGACCTGCCCCCAGCATGGTTACCACAATCCCCTTCATGTATATCCTGAAGTACTTCCTAGGCTTCAGGATCCTCCAAGCACCTCAAATACGGTCCTGCAAGAGATTTTTTGTATAAAATATTATCTATAATAGTGAATCGTGATACCTTCATCCTAAATGCCTTAGGATTTTCATTTCCAGGGATGTGTCCTTCTTTGAGATATTTCATGATTGGAGCCGTCCAGGATTTAGGATCCTCTTCAAGATGTTCTACTCCAGGATCCTGAATACCAGCTACTTCTTTATCCTGAGGATTCGTTGCAGGATATAGGACATGTAATATTGGTATTTGCGTCCCTTCAGGTATCTTGATTGATGATCCCAAATTTGCTAAGGCATCCGCTTCAGCATTATCCTCCCTTGGTACCTGTTTAAGTACAAAAGCATCGAAATATCCTGCTAATTTTTTGAGAATATCGAGATATTCGATTAATTTCTCACCCTTAACTGCATAGGATCCATTAAAATGGTTAGTAATTAACAAAGAGTCAACATATACTTGCAAATTTTTGATACTCATGCTCTTAGCCAACTCTAATCCTGCAATTAAAGCCTCATACTCTGCTTCATTATTAGTAGCAGGAAATTCACACCTAATAGCCTGGGGTAATATGTCCCCCTGTGGCGATTTTAGTAGTATTCCTAATCCTACTCCTCTTACATTAGATGCACCATCAGTATATAATGTCCAGGATCCTGAGGATTCTCCTAGCTGTTGAACTTCTAGATCTACCTCGTCCTGAATGTCACTACTAAAATCAGCCACAAAGTCAGCTAAAGCCTGAGACTTTATGGCATTCCTAGGTTCATATACTAAATCATAAGCACTCAACTTTACTGACCACTTGGCCATCCTGCCTGACATCTCTGGTTTCCTAAGCACATTTTTTATAGGATAATTTGTTTTAACATGTATCCTATGTGTCTCGAAATAATGCCTAAGTTTCGTTGATGCCATAATTAATGCTAGTATCAATTTTTCTAAATGAGAATACCTAGTTTCAGCATCTAACAAACTTTTACTAACATAATAAATAGGATACTGCTGACCTTCATGGTCTTTTATAAGAACGACACTTACAGCATTCCCTGATACAGCAAGGTACAGGGATAGTGGTTCACCATTTTCCGGCTTCATCAATAGAGGTGCGGTTGAGAGATACCGTTTCAAATCCTGCAGGGCTGCTTCATGCTTTTCCCCCCATTCGAATCTTTTGTTCTTCTTTAGGATATCATAGAAGTCTTTGCATTTCTCTGAGGATCTTGAGATAAATCTGTTTAGAGCTGCTACTCGGCCTGTTAATCTTTGTACGTCCTTCATATTCGAGGGTGATTTTATATCTAGGATAGCTTTAATCTGTTCCGGGCTTGCCTCTATCCCCCTTTTCGTCACCATATACCCAAGAAACTTTCCTGCCCCCACTCCGAAATGGCATTTAGCAGGATTCAGCTTCATGTTGTATTGATCCAGGATATCAAATGCTCCCTTGATATCCTGGAGGTGATCCTCAGTCTTTTTAGATTTCACCACCATATCATCGATATATACCTCCATGGTGTCCCCCAGTTTGTCTTTGAACATCATGTTTACCAATCTTTGGTATGTTGCACCTGCATTTTTCAAACCAAAAGGCATAGCTGTATAACAATAAATACCTGTTGGTGTCATGAAGGCAATATCCTCCTGGTCAGAAGGCTCCATTTGGATCTGTTGAAATCCTGAGGATGCATCCATGAAGGTCAGCATTTCATGCCCGGCAGTGGCATCTACCATTGCATCAATGTGGGGAAGAGGAAATGGGTCTTTAGGACAAGCTTTGTTCAAGTCTGTGTAGTCTACACAAACTCTCCATTTCCCATTCTTCTTCTGTACTACAACCACGTTTGCTAGCCACCTTGGGAACTTAACCTCTCTGATCATTCTGGACTTTAATAATCTTTCAACTTCCTCCTGGATAATCGTGTTCCGCTCAGGAGCAAACTTCCTTCTTTTTTGTTGCACAGGCTTGAATGATTTATCAATTCCAAGCTTGTGAGTGATAATATCTTTGGATATGCCTGTCATATCCTCATGCTTCTATGCAAACGTAGACATCCTGCATTTCAAAAAGTTAATCAATTGTTCTTCAATATCCTGAGGGATATTGGTCCCTACGAGCACCGAAATATCGGGATTATCCTGGTCCAGGATAATTTTCTTCGCATCCTGCTCCGGATCCTCCACGATATCCTGGACCCGTGTCTTTAATTGCTATGCTGCACTAGGTTTGGTTGAGGATTTCATTGAGGATGAGTAGCATTCTTTCACCTCCTGCTGATCACTATCAACTTTGACCACTCCCCAAGGGGTAGGTATCTTGATGCATTGGTGATATGTTGATGGTACGGCCTTCATATCGTGAATCCACGGTCTTCCCAGTATGATGTTATAGCAGGATAGAGAATCCATCACACAGAAACGTTGTATCGAATTGACTCCTTCAATGTATACTGGCAACTTTATCTCTCCCACTGTGTTTCTAGCCTCCCCACTGAATCCAACAAGCACGGTAGACTTTGAAGTGATATCCATTGGAGATACGTTCATTCTCTTCAGAGTTTCTAGTTGGATTATGTTGACGGAGCTGCCATTATCAACCAGTATCCTGCGTACAAAATGGTTAGCCACATATAACGTTATTACCAGAGCATCATGGTGAGGATCTTGGACAGTATCCCTGTCATCAGCATCAAAAGTGATCACTTTATCAGTTGTGAGGGTAGTCATCCTGACAGGTTTGTCTCCCCTTTCGGCCTTGGATTCCTTTGCATGTCTCTTCTCCGCCGAATACGATGTTCCACAAATGTCGGATCCTCCCGAAATGAAGTTGATTATCTTGGCATCCGCGGGGGGTGATGCTGCTCGTTCAGGATCCTTCTCAGTATCCTGACCCTTATTCTCTTTCTTCCCAAGAGATCTTTCAGATATCCCTTGCTTAGAAGATAGCTTATTTCTTTCCTTAGAGCAATGCAATCCTCAGTCATATGTCCGAAATCTTCGTGGAAAGCACACCATTTTGACTTATCTTTCCAGTCAGCCTTTTGTTGATTCTTTCGAGGCCACCTAGCCTTGTCTCCTAGACCCTGCATAGCATACATCAATTCAGGAATATTAACAGAAAAGCAATATTCGGACAACTCAGGATACTCTTCAGGATCCTCATCTTCAACAGCGTTCACTCTTTTGTTTTCATTTCTATTATACGGCTTAGGCCGATATGATTTGAACGAGGATTCTGACTTCCTATTAGTTGACTCGTAAGTGTTGGATGAGTTCATCCTTTCTTGCATCTTTCTGTCATCTTCCAGACGGATATATCTCAAAGCCCTGTTATGAGCTTCGTCGAGATTCCTGCAGGGATTCATTACAAGATCCTGATAAAACTGAGAATCCTTTTGTAATCCCATCTTGAAAGCCTGCACAGCTGTTGCAACATCAAGATGTGGGATATCCAAGGATTCTCGACTGAATTTGTTCACATAATCCCTCAAGGATTCCTGAGGCCCTTGAGTTATCCTGTAAAGATCACTGGTTAGTTTCTCAAAACTCCGACTACAAGAAAATTGACTGTTAAATAAATTAACCAAATGAGCAAATGAAGTAATTGAGTGAGGAGGAACGTTTAATAGCCATTTTAAGGCCGATCCTGTTAGAGTAGAACCAAATCCCTTGCATAAGCACGCTTCCTTGAGCTCCGGAGGGATAGGGTTAATCTCCATTCTTTCCCTATACTGAGCAATATGCTCCTCAGGATCCGTACTCCCATCATAAAGCTTCATGTTGGGAGTTTGGAATCTCTTTGGGATCTCAGCATCACAGATAGGATATGCAAAACGAGATATCTTGTGGCTGTCTTGAGATACTTCCGGGATCGGCTGGACCACCCCAGGTACACTAGATATCATGTCCTTCAACTTCTGAAGTTCCCTGGTAAGTGCTGATGTTACACCTGTATCCTGCAAAGATCCACCCCTGTTAGTAGCATGAGTATTGTTATTATTTGACACGTTACCCGTTGGAGGATTTTGCCCATATCCTGAAGCATATCCTGAGCTCCTCATGGTTGACATCCTAATCGAGGAGGGTATTTCAGGAGTATGATTCTGAGGAAGGCTGGGCACGATATTCCCCCTATTATCCTCGGTATATACAGCTGAACTAAAGTTTAACGCTCTGGGGTGTAACGGAGTGACATTGTCCTCAGCAGATCTGCTCGAGCCAGCCTTCAGGAGTTGTATTTCCCTCAAAAGCATTTGGTTTGTTTCCTGTTGCTGCCTCATTTGTTCCTGCACACTTCCAAATAATGTTAAAATTTCATTATTAGAAGCTAAAACGGGAGCAGATCCCTGGACACTCCGAGTTGGGATAACATCTTAAGATTGTGTAGAGGCTGGCATCCTTGGAGGAGGTGGTGGAAGCACCGAACCGGTAGTAGCAGAAGTCATAGCAGACACAGTAGAGGAACTCATGTTTGATCTTGAGGCCATTATGGACAATGTGGTAAAAAGTTTTGAAAATAGAAAACCAATTAGCGATTTGACAAAAAGTTTTAGTAAAGAGAGCACCACTTGCCCCACGGTGGGCGCCAAATTGTTTTGGTCAAAAATTACCGAAGTAATTAAGTGATCAAATTAGTTAAGTGAGGTAGTGTGCTAGAAATGAGTGTCGAAAATATGTTAATCAAGTTAATTTGTAAAAACAGTTTCAGGATACGGCTCAGGATATAGAGCCGTATCTATGATCAAACAATGAGAAAAAGTAAAGTAAACGACACGGGATGTACGAGGAAAGCCCTTGATCAATCTAGATCGCCGGCATAAAACCTCGGGAGCTGACAATCGCAGCTGCCTAGTTCTTCTATTGCTTCAAAAATCAGGATACAGTGCAAGATGTGGTACGGATCGACTAAGTGTTACAACGAAATTTGGATACAAGTATGGTGTTTGCGATGAGCTAGAGAGTGTAAGTGTATGAGAGTGTTAGTGAAAAATCGTGTGTTCTAAGCTGATCCGCCCCCATCTATTTATAGTAAAGATAAAATAACAAACTAGCCTAAACTTGCGGGATCCACTGAATATTCCTTCTTCGAACGTTGTAGACCTGGTCTTTCGGGCTCAACGTCTCTTCCTCAACAAATTCGTCCGAGTCTTGAGGAGAAGAAGTCCTTTTGACCGTTAGCAAGTCTCAGCCCTTAACCTGCACGTGGTTAATTCAATAAGCCTCAGGATATCGCCCAAGATGTTAGCAATATCCTCTTCCAGCATCCTGGTCACAAATGAACAAACATAGGCAGGATATTGGTCAGGATATATACGTTAAGAAAATGACCCCTAACATATATATATATATATATATATTTTACATACACACATATTGTATATTATTTTATTATTATTATTATTATTATTACTATTACTGGTATGGGTTCATCCAGAACTCCATATTACGCTCGTCATACTTTTAGACGAGTCGTTCCCCTATTTGTCTCATTCTCTCACTTCCTTCTAAAATTTCCCCACCAAAGGTTCGGAGTTCTTGAACATTCTCAGTAATCATTGGTGGTGCAGGGGCTGGTACTGGGTTTGGGAACTAGGGCATGGGTTCTTGGTAAGGGTAAGGATTCTCTAGAATTTCTCTGATGATCTATCGTTATCATAATAGGGATCTAAAGGGTCCAAGTCTGGGTAGGCTGCTAGGTTGGGCATAGGTTCATCTTCTGGTAGTGGGTAACGTTTCTGGTAATCCCTATGGTCGTCAAACCATGGGTCGTAATCTGGATCTAAGGGATTGGGTGCTGGTACTCTAGGTATCTCAGTGGGGTCAAAATCAGGCATTGGGATTTGATTTTCTGAGTTGACTTCAATTTCCATTAGTTGTGTGGGAAACAGTGGTAATGGTTGGAGTGCTATGAGTTGCTCTAAATTAGGGTCTGCAGTTGCTAAAATATGAAAGTTTGCTAGACTCCTATTGAGCATATCCTGGGTGTGAGCATCTGTTTCTCTCTTAACGGCTGCTAAAGCTCACTGCTGTTGTAACTTTTTCATATTTTTCCTACGTTCATGCGCTCCTCTGCTGAACCATCCTCTCTTCTTGGGAGGGAATGGCGCTTCAGATTGGGCCTTGAACACGAATATACCATCTTCATTGTCAGCTGAATACCCTGAGAGGGTAGGCTGTGAAGAGGTACCTTTGTCCCTAGGTGAGCTAGACAACTGACGGTAAGCGTCTGAAGGTCCTTGGTCGCTCATACTGTAAACTAACAAATAGTCAAATAACACAAAACAGATATGCGCGTAATTACGTAGATTATTTCCTAATAAAATGAATAAATTTTGGTGTCAGCAGAACACTTCTGTGGCTGAATCAGGGGCTTAGCTCTGATACCACCTTCTGTCGCAACCCCGTCCCCTGATTACTCGGGAACGGGCGGCCGTGGCCAGTTTCAGTGGTATCGGTGTTTACCAGTTTGGCAGCGGAAATTACATCAGGACCGTAGTTAGGAAACATTTAATCAGAGTAAAATACCACAGTTTTATAATATTAAACACATGGGAAATTCCCAAGTTTCAAGTACATACATTTTATAGGGATAAACCCTATTTTATTTAAATAAAAACATCTCTTTATTTAGGTAAATTTTATAGCCAGTTTTCCAACCCTTCAGTGCTGTCCAGCTGGCTTCTATTTGGCTTTCACATTTTGTTACCTGAAACGCGTTTAAAAACATTTTGTCAGTGGGAAATACTGGTGAGTGAATCCCAATTTAATCAAGATAGGTAAAACCATTTTAAAGTATTGAGGGCGGTCGCGCAATTACATTTGTTTCCATCTACTTTAATTAGCACACACGGTACTGTCAACCCGACTTGTGGTCATGTTACTACTCACAATGTAGTAACAAATTTTGTATACAAAACCCCAACATACAGACGATAATTGTAGAATACAAATACTCAATCACTGTTTAATATAATGTAAAACATTTGAGGTTTTGTAAAAACAGTTTACAAAAGGTTTACAAAAAGGAGATTACTCACAAAAAGATTTACACAAAAAGAGGATTACTCACATTGTTGTCTTAGGGTTTTCCTTAAGGATTTCCTTGTGATTATCTAGTAATTACACAAATGCATACGCGTTAGTATAATAACCCAATATTTACATTAGTAATACCCTCCCCGAGACAGAATTCCAACGACTACGTCAGGTAGAACCACGACAGCCGTTACGGAACCTTAGATCAATAGGGCAGCGTATCTAATACGTAACCGGGGGTTATGATACTTACAACGAGGCAGAATTTCTTATTTAGGGGGGGGGTATTATGCCCGAGATTATAATAGCTATGCAGAATATTGAGAGAGAGATCGAAAAGGTTGAGCGAATTGGACTGAAGGCCAACGACTTCTATATATAGGGCTGATCCGACATCGGGTCGCGGCCCGCGACAGCCACAGCTGTCTTTCTCGCTACCCGCGAGCTAGGTGTGTAGGGCCTAGGTTTGATCAGTCACCTGGTATAGCTGCGACACGCATGTGACACGTGGCACGTTCTGGTGCGGCCTGGTGTTCAGGCACTCGCGCCCCGCGACAGACACCGAAGGGTGTGTCGCGCCCCGCCAGGAACCACTGAATTTTGTTTTATTTTATTTTTATAAAAATAAAGGTATTTAGGGCCAAATTTCATATACGGGGTATATTTTGAGATGTTTTAGGACATTCTAAATATATTAGGGGTGTCAGAAATATTTTAGGAGGGTTGTTATTATAAACTTGGCCACTTCCCTAGCCACGAGCGAGGCGATCCTCTTATCGGCCTTTCTTCTGGCTCTTTTCCTGGTTGCGTGTCGCGAGTTAGAGGCGTTCGAAGGCATCTAAACAAAAGAGACCTTGGAATGAGATTCGATCATAATGATTTTGTGCTTGCGATTGCGGTTAGCGCGTTAAAACTTGTTTATCGTTGACATAGTAATACGTTTTCACATAGGAGACACAAAAGTCCTAAGTTCTCACGTATTCACATAAGCGTGTGTGTATGTATATATATGTTTGTATATATGTAGTATGTGGTTACACACGTATTTGAAAATCGTATAGATAGCACAAGGACGCGTTTAAGAGAGCGAGTCATTAGAATTTAGTTTTGTTGCGGGTATTAGATCTTGTTTTAGCTTGCGATGGTTGTGCGAGTCGTGCATATATTCGATGGAATGTAAATACAATACAACTATAAATTGATAAAGCTTAAAATCTCGACAAATAATGCATAAAATAAACTCATCGATGCTTAATAGCGTAAAATCGGCGATTGCAGGCTTAGTATAAATAGAATTCCCGGGGTTTGAGGCGTCGACTATCCAAAGTGATTCAACTATTCACACGAGTTCGTGTACACGCTTTGACCTATAGACTATGCCCTCACCGGGATGCGGCTACGGCATTCGTCCTTCCGGTTACTACGTGACTCGAGTCATGGAAACAGTCGAGACTTTGGTGAGATCTTTTGAAAACCATTTTAGAGAGTGGAACGGGTTATAAAGATACGGGTTTCACCCCTGACTTAACAACTTCGCTCCTAGCTGTGGTAAGAACAACCACTAGATAGAAATGGAGATCTTTGTTGAGATATGGATATCACTCCTGACTCAACGAGAATTTCTCGTGCGAAGAATAATACGCTGAGTGAGTGATCTCATCGAGAGTTCTTGGTTTTCACACCTAATCTCGACGCGATCGCTCGTTTTTGTTATGCGAGTGTCTTTAATCGTGTATATTGTGCTAGCCTTAGGAAAGGCAACATGGTATTTAGCCTTAGGAAAGGCTCCCTTCGTATGAAGCTACCTTCGTACGAATATGCAATATATGTTTAAGCAGTTTAGAATTCATAGAGAATAATCCATTCGTACGAAGCCACAGCATGGGAGTTCGAACGAAGCTAGAGTCCGTGTGTTCGTACGAAGCGTTCGCTTGTGGGCTCGCACAAGAAGGTCTATTGGGTACTTAGACTATAGACTAGGTCAGATCAGACAATCCTACCTAATTCCCTATAGTTATGGCTCTGATACCAATCTATCACACCCCAACCGATGGGGGAATCATCGGGGCACGGTACTAGGCGAATCAGATTCCTCAAGAGAATCCATAACAACTAATTAGCGACAATATTTAACAAGTTCATTATCCCATACTAATAAACAAATATTTCACATATAGTCACATAGATTTCATGTCTCTAGAACAATACAAATCCGACAACCAAGATTTTTTGGTGAGTTTCTAAGTAGTCCTATCTTGATTCGAGATAATCTGCGTCTAACCTGCAACATACGTAAAATAATGTCAATACAAAAATGTATTGGCGAGTATACAGGTTTGATATAGCATAAAGTAGATAAAAGCGTTGCGAATTTCCACATACATAGACAGGATACACAACATACAGCTACAAAACAAAGACTACCAGCTAAGTCTCGAGTTGACTGAGTTTGCGTCTGCGAGGGCGAGTTTGTCTTAACTAGACCCCGTCGGGTGTGAGTCTAGCTATAGTACTTTACTAGTTAAGTTGGAACATCACGAGTAATTGTCCTAGCACATATGTATCAAGCATCACGTGTAAATATGTACGTCAGTTATTCGCATGTGATAATAGTTTAGGTTGTGTACTGTGTTTTGATAAGTGTGTTTTCGATATAAGCATATGTTACACCCCAAAAGTGTTTTAAGCGTTAAAAAGGGGGTCAAGTATACTCACAGTGTGTGTAACGAGTAAACACAGTCTGGATTCGATTGAAGGGAGCACATTGGAGTTAGCCTGAGCATAGAATAGTAGCGTAAGCGTTGAACAACGTGTGAACAGAGTGTCGATTGGTGATTCGATTGGATGGGTATCCATTCGTCCGGATGGTCATCCGGGCAGATGACCATTCGAACAGATGGCCATTCGAATGAGTGTGTGTTTGCAAATCGTTTTGAAAATTTGAAGTTCTTGTTGTAGCATTCAAACAAGTCATCGGGTCGGATGGTCATCCGGTTGGATGGCCATTCGATTGGATGGTTATTCGTTCGAGAGTTTGGTAGTTTGAAGTTTAACCAAATTATTTTGAACAAGGAATAGTAGAAGGGCCAGACCACCTGGTCGAATGGTCATTCGATCGAATGGTCATCCGATCAGATGATCATTCGAGTGGGTAATCTGTTACTTTGTAAACTTTATAAAATTTTCTAAGTTAAAAGTTTTGAGGTTTAACGGAGACGGCATGATGAGGTGTCGAACAACGGAGGAACACACCAAGTCCAGCTCATTAGATCAGATGGTCTTAGCCCATTCGATCCAACTTACAGTTCCTAATGAAGATCCATGTTCAACCCGTTAATCGGTCCATCTCTTTGGTGGAAATCCGTTTTCAAGCCGGTTCTTGACTAACGAATGAGTCAAGAATCTGATTGAGTCCAGATGCCATCATTTTTAAGTAGAAGGGTGGAGAAAAGTAGAAAATAGTTGAAAAGTATTGAAATCTTCCATAGTTGAGTTGAAAACGTATAGAAATCCTTTAGATCAGAACCAATCTTGATGAAAAGATGATCGTTACCATTTTGTCAGAGCAAAACAGTGAAAACCACCTTCAAGAGGTCCAAATCAGCGATTTCAGAGGGAAAGTAGGTGTTTGTGCGTGATTTTGATGAAGAAGATGATGTAGAAGTAACTAGTGATGATGATTGTACAGGATTTGTATAGAAAAGCTTACCAAAAATCCTTGAACCTTGATCAAAAGTGACTGAGGGCGACTTGAGAGCGAGTGGTCGAATGGAGGTGTCAAATCAGTGAAAAGGAGGTGACCAGCGGTATTTATAGAGGTGAGAGCGAGGGTTAAGTCGGTGTACGAAATGGTGTCGGACCGGATGGCCAGTCAGTCGAATGGCCATCCGAGCGGATGGTCATCCGAACGGATGTCCATTCGATCGACTATCCATTCGATCAGTCGAGTTGCGTTCGTTACTTTTTTGTCTTTTGTTTTGTTTGGTGCGTTTTGTTGCATTAACCATTGTGGATACTCTAGGCGTTTTATCAAGAATAGTAGTGTCATGTTGTGTTTCAGTGCGATACGTTGAATTGCGCGTGTCCACGAGTGCGCGTTTCAACAATCTCAGCACTTAGATTGTTATTATATATATAAGTAATAGTACAATAGGTCATAGCATAAGTAACCTCATTTCGAGTTGCGTTTGCGAATAACATAGTAGTGTAATAGCGTATGAGATAGCATTATAACCGTGTGCGTTGTGATATAGCGTATGCGAAAATATGCAAAATAGCGTTGTAAGCGTTATAGTTTACCTTATGATCCGAATCTCGGGTGCTAGGCGTAACGAGAGTAACGAGAGCGAAAAGCGGGTTGTTACACTTTCCATGTGGCATCTCACCAGCCGTCGATCACACTCACAATTCATGTGCAGGGATGTGATGTTAGTGATTGACGAAAAACGGAATAACCGCCAACGGAAAATACTTTCCGTTACTATCTCCGTCAGATTGTTTTCCCGCCAAAAATCGGTTATAAATAACCCATTGCAAGTATGATCTCACAAGTTACTTTCACTTCACTCTCACTTTACTACTTCTTCTTCTTCCTCGAGATCACTGTACTTATTCTCACGCCGGAGGGTGGTCACGGAGAGAACCCCCATTCTCCCCGTGGCGAGTCTAACGGCTTTTTGTTTTGCAGTGATCACCGGAGAAGGAAACCAACCAAACCCTGAATCAACGAGAGGATTAACCCTTTTATATAGACACTAAACCCCTGATCTTATTGACACCGGTCGATTCCGATCACTGTTTCTTCATTGGCGCCCACCGATTCTTCAATTTTCATTCCCATCTACTCGATTCGATTCATCTCTTTTTCATTTTTTGTTTCCATGGCAGAAGCTCCGTCAAATCATCCACAAGGCCCTCGACAAGAGAATAGGGGCAATTTTGCTCATGCTTCCCATGTCGAGGGGATTGTGGAAGAAGCATCCGATGATAACGATGTCCAAAACAACATTAATCATGAGAATGACCCTGTTACACTAGGAATACAACCTGAAATTCTGATCAACCCAATTTTACCTCCTGGTGAGACTCCGATTTCGTGGTACGAGAAATCTCAAGGTGCAATAAACGCAGTCTACACACAGCTCTGTGCACAAGCTGCCCAACCTGCAACACAATCACGTAGATCTGCACCACATGTGCGAGCTCCCTCTACACCTCGAGTGTTGCACTACGATGCACCGTCACACATGTCAGGAGATGATACGGAAGTCTATTCCAGATCTACCACTAAGTATGAATCCACTCACTCTGAATCCAGGCGAAGAGATAACCGTGATGAACAGTACTCTCACAAAGGTCAATCAGTCCATTCACGTTTGGGCCCGTATTCCTATCAGAAGCGGGACACCCAAACCGATGAATATGACAAGACGTACAATGAAGACGACAACACGAGAGTTTTCAGTCGATTGCAGAGAGACGATGCAAGCTACAAACCAAAAATCCGTGCGGTTTACAACCCAGAAGCGGAGTATGATTACAACCTGATTTACCGACCAGCATAAGCTGCTGAAAACTCGAAGTTTGTCAAGGAGATTGCACTAGCACCCCTTGAACAAGCAAAATTACCTTCGAATGTTGGGAAGTTTAATGTATTATCAGATCCTAATGATCACTTGCGCGTCTTCACTAGCGCAGGATTAGTAGGCGGATGGACCCTACCCATGTGGTGCCATATATTTGTCCAAACCCTAACAGGCGTTGCACGTATGTGGTTTGACAATCTACCAGTGGGAAAGTTAACATCCTAGGTAGATCTGAAGGAAAAATTTTTGGTCCATTTCAGTCAACAGCACAAATCCATTCGAGACTCCGCAGATGTTATGAACATCTGGAGGAGGGACGATGAAAGCTTGGAAGATTTCATAACAAGGTACAACAAAGAAGTGTTGGAAATCGGCGATGTGCATGAGCACTTAGTCCGCGCGCAATTCAAATACGCGGTGAGGTGCGATGATATGATCAAAGTATTGTCAGGGACTGAAGGTTTGCCGAAAAGCTGGGAAAAGTTTATGGCAGCTGCCAAAGTCTATGCTCAAACAGAGTGCAATTTAAGTTCCAACAGACCACCAATGCCCCAAAACCGCCCCCAAAACATGAGCGGAAGCAGCAGTAAGAAATTCAAGAAAAGTTGGAAAGACTCAGCTTCAAGCGCATACTCTTCAGAAGACGCCCGCGCGACAATCAACAAGCTCACAGCTCAAAAAGAAGCCAAACAAGAAAACCGCGAAAGGCAGTGGACTCCTCTTACCAAGACGCTGGCGGAAGTGCTTAGCACTGAAGATTACCAATTCAAAACACCACCGCTGATGAAAAACAAAAGAGGACAAGACCCGAACCTCTACTGCGAGTATTACAAAGATAATGGCCACACCACGAACAACTGCATAAGTCTTCGCACGGAAATAGAGAAAGCGCTCAAAAGTGGGGAACTTACCCATCTGGTTCAAAACGTGGGCAAGGAAATTAAGTAGATCACACGCGGAGACGAGGGGCCAAGTAATAAAAAAGCTAAACAAGCTTAAAAGCCCAAGATAGATCAACGCGCATGCAATCTTAGTTCTCCTTCATATTTGGCAAGTTCTTCAACTTACCAACTTATGGCACAAGGACTATTTGCATGCGCAGTAAATTAAGTCTCATTATTTATCCCAAAACAACTTTGTAATACATGGCCTCTGCGCCCTATCCGAATCAATACAAAGTTCGTTACATTATCTCTATGTTTATTAAAAATGCATGCAATTTCTTTTGGCAAGCACAAAACACTATGGTAACCTAACACAAGTCTCATGAACCGTTCGTGGTCACAGATACCGCGCAAGGTCCAGCCCTACGTCTACACATGAGCTTTATACTATCTTTATTCGCCTTACCTAAACAAAGTAATTGTACTCATGCAAAAACATTGTAATTCAAACATACCATACATCTAAAATGTTACTTGCGCAGCAGCGCATTAACAAAAATTTACATGCACAGCAGTGCATCAGCAAAGTTACTTGCACAACAGCGCAATAACACCATTACAAACGGGATCTACATCCCAAACCTAATCAACTAAGTGTTCAACAACCACAAAAATACAAAGAAAACCTATTCTAGGTCTTCATCATCATCTGCTTCATCTGGAAACACTTCCTTCAGTTGCGCTAAGAAGTCATCAGATTGGAGAGCAGCGGTTACTAGATCCATCACAGGAAGGCGCATGTTGTTATATTCTTCTTTCGCCGCCACATGCTCTGCACCAGTATCAACCCCATAGGTAGCAAACTTACTGGTGTCCCAATCAACCTTCAGCGCATTAGTAACATGATGAGCACATTCATCATAGCCCTGGGCATAACCGCTGTTATGCGCGGTAACCATTAAACGGGCAACAGTTTGATCCAGATCCGCAGAATTCAACACAGAATTTGCAACCTGCGGAATACAACACATAAGAAGATGTGCAAACACATCAAAATATTACAACGAATTGACATACTTACACTTATAATCCCATGATGCTTCATCCAGAGCATGTCATCCTTCAAAGGTTCAACCAGACTCTCTGCCGTCACTCGAGCGGTTTCGAAATCTTCCAACTTCCCTTCAGTTTCAGTCAGACGGCGGGAAGTCTCAGCTTTCTCAACCCGCTCAAGCTGCAAATCTTTTTTGGCAGATTCAAGCTCCGCCTTAATTTGTTCCTGATCAGATAATAAAGATGTGAGTTCGTCTATCTCCTTATATTTAAGGGCAAGAGTGGCGCACTTTTGTACCTCTCTCTGATCGCTCCTCTCTCGATGAGAACGAGCCTCATCACGAGCTGCTTCAGCCTCCATCTTCTCCTTCTTCAACTTCTTAATCTCCGCCTTGAAATTGTTGATGCCATTCCGAAGACCCATTTTTTCATTATTGTCCTTCTCACAAATTTCTCTCCAACGTCTACGCTCTTCTGAAAGAAGAGCGACTTCAGCTTCCGCTTTCCTTTTCCACCCCGCAGCAGACCACTCTTCAGTATTCTGCTCACTCTCAAAATTGGCTTGATCAGCCTCCAACTTAGCACTCAACAGGGCAATCCTCGCGTTCTTTTCACCAGCCTCCTTCTTAGACGCTTCAAAAGCAGCCCACTCTTTATGCATACTGCGCCATTCGCGCACTATTCGGTGGGTAGTGGAAGTTGAGCTGGCAGTCTCTTCAAGATAAGCATGATAAGTCTGATCATGAGAGCGCTCTTCTTGAAATAAAACCTCAGCGGGAGGGAAAACACCTTGTAACCAATCACGACAAATATGCCAATCAGAGAAGGTATCACCTTGCTTGAGCTTCCATGTATGTTAGGCCCTTTAAGGTTTATGGATAAGTTAATTAGTGGATTAGTAGGAGTGTTGGATTAAATATGGGTTTTGGGCCTATTTGGGTAGTCATGGGCTTAGGGTTTAGGGTGCATCCTCCCTAATCTCCTTCTATAAATAGAAAGTGATGTAATAGGTGCATGGTTGGTTGATTTTGGAGAATCTTATATTAGACAACACTTTGTATGCAAGATTTGTGAATCATTGAATAGACAATCATCCTTCTTCTTCATCTCTTTGTTTCTTTTACAACTTGTTTGTGTGATTCCGCCACCTTACGAGTTGTGCGATATCATTGTGATCTCGGTTTCGGGACTTACAATTGGTATCAGAGCCTGTCGAACCTGATTTCCAGGATCGGATCTGATATCGCGTCGATTTGTTTCGCTGTTACTGTTTCGTTATTGCTACTGTTCCGGTTTCTGGTTTATTATGAGCATTTCGGACCTTCTCTGCTGATCTCGGACTGTTTTCAGAGGATTTCGGACCATTTCAGATCATCACTAGTCATCACGGACTTGAAGCTTGCTTGATTTCGGATCACAATCATCAGATTCCGGATCATCTTCATCAGATTACGGATCACATCATCAAATTACAGATTGCAATCATCAGATTACAGATCGCAATCATCAGATTATGGACAAAATCATCAGATTACGGACAAAAATCATCAGATTTCGGATTGTGATCATCAGATTTCGGATCACAATCATCAGATTACGGATAAAAGTTAGTCATTTTGGATAGAAGTTAGTCATTTCGGATCTCACTGTTTGAAGATTACTTGTTTCATTTCGGACTCATCATCACGGATAAGAATCCATTTCGGATAAAAGCCATTTCGGATCACTGTTCATTTCGGACCTGTTTCATTTCGGATCAGTGACCATTTCAGACTCACATTTCGGACCTTATTTCGAACCTCATTTTAATCATGTTGAACCAAACCGGTGTTATGAACGGCGTTGTGACTGCAGCCGATCTCGCTAATGCCACTCTTGCTGCAATTCAGACTCAGTCCTTAGCCTTCCATCAAGAACTTCACAAAGTTATCGGCACGTCCACCAAGGTTACAAGGTTTTTGTATGGGGATGACTACTACGAGTGGAAGTTTCGTTTTGAGCAGTACTGCAAGGCGAAAAAGCCTCATGTTTGGAGAAGCATCAAGAATGGACCACGCACTATCATGTACGCTACTGAAGATGACCCACCCTCAAACCCAAATTCCGAAACCCAAAAACATTTTCACTGAAGATGACCGAAAAGTCGTTGCTGAAGATGAAGCTGCTAGTGCAACTCTGACAATGGCCCTTGGTCCAGACATTTCAATTGGAGTTCGAAACTGCAAAAGTGCAAAAGAAATTTGGGATCAACTGACACACCTGTTTGAAGGAAATGCTGACATGAAAGCAAGCAAGGTCAACATGTTGAATCAACAGTTCAGTTCTTTCAATCACATCTATGGAGAGACTGTTGAAAATCAGATTAGAATGTTTGTCAAACTCGTATCACAAATGGTGAGTGATGGAATTAACATGTCAAATAGTGGAATGAATCGTCAGCTGCTTAACTCTCTGCCTAAAGGATGGGATGTCGAGGTTTCTATTATCAAACGCACCAAGGATCTAAATGAAATGACACTAACGGAACTGATTGCTACTATTAAGTCTTGTGAGATCGATAATCAGCAAAGAGAAATTAATCACAAGAACTCACTGATAGCTGCTGGAGTAACTAGTCCCAACAATGCTGCACTGATCCAAATCTGGTTTTCAGTCCTGTTCATGGAGTCATGAATCACAACCCAAACATTGTCTTCAGTCCCATTGCTGCACCAAAGTCAAACTATGTGTATGGGATGGCTGTTCCTACCTCTCAAGCACCTGCTGTTAATGCCACAAACACACAGACACAATCTCAGCCACAGTCACAACATGCTAATGCTGCTTTCAGCTCAAACACCCAGCCTGCTCCTCAGAACACTCCATCAGTAGATCACATGGCTTTCTTAACCAAACAGAATGAAGAAAAACTTGCTCTTGCAGCCTCTATGATCTCCAGTTTCAATGCCTTCTTGGCAGGTGATGTGCGCAAAATGCAACATATAAATTACATCAAATGTGGCATTAAACTAACCCTTTTTTAGTACTAATGTTGGAAAAAAGTGTGTTTTTGTCTTCCTTTTGTATTTTCAGGAATAAATGAGCTCAAATGAACAAAAGAAGAAAAAAGGCAGCTAAATCTAACGTAAATACAGGAAAAGGAATAAACGTGGCATGCCCGACCCCTCGACAGCATCTTCCCAAGCAAAACAAGAGAACAGAAGGCTGAACACGCCCCATTCACAATGAGCACGGGGCCGTGCCCTAGTGTCTGCAGAAAAGACAAAGCTGTAGAAGCTTCTATCACCCACCACGGGGGCGTGCCCAGCGGACACGGGGCCGTGGTCAACTCTAAGATTCGCAGAATCTGAGGAAATCTTGATAGTACAGATACGCTTTTGCACACGGGGTCGTGCCCATCGGACACGGGGGCGTGGTCAACTAATGCAGAGAAACTGCATTTTGTAGGATCGCGTGCTGACCCGAACGAGTCAATCGGAGGTGTTCTAATCTGTTTCAGGTGCGGAATAACAAGAAACGGACATGAAAAATAGCTTGTTCTACTAAATTTTGCCTTGTATATTGATTTCACACTGATTACAAGTCAAACGGCACTTCGGCAGCAATTCGTTACCGGAAACAAGAAGTCACTTATGATTTCGCTCATCCTTCACCTATATATAGGGTTAGGATTTCGCTCATATGGACATGATGTCTAAATAAGCGAAATCACCTATGACAAATAAGCGGAATCACTTGTGTACGAATAAGCGAAATCACCATGTACGAATAAGCGAAATCACCTATACTAACCCTAAGAGCGAAATCACATTTAAACTATAACAATTCTAATTTCACGTAAAACATGCATATTACTTTGTCTTCTTGTGAGGTGATGTCATTGATGATGTCATCTTGATGATGTCATCATGACATCATGCTTGAACAAATCCACAACGAACCCGAGACTCGATGTAAGACGAAGTCGACAGATGAATGCACTAACAGACTCCCCCTCAGATGTTGACGACTCTTAAGTGTCGAGTCTTTTCATCTTCAGTCTTTATCAGTCATCGTGCTTCCTTCACTCTAACTGGCTCTATCCTATCTCCAATTCTCTTTCAGGATCTTTGGCACCTAGCTCTTGCATCTTCAGGCTCTCTTTCTCTAACAGACTCTCCCTCAACTTGTACTGGGATCACAGTCTGGTTTTCACAGGTTCAGGTATCACAACCTGGCTCACCTGCATATTCTCTACCCAAAACATAAGTTTCGTAACAAATAAGATATAACAAATTTAGAAACTCTGCTAATCACTTGAAGACACAATTTGAACACATCATTTTCAAGTATCAAACAAAATGATTTATCAAGTAAGTTTCAGATGAATCACTTGAATGATTATCATTATCATTTCACACATTTTCAAACAAACTTTCCCAAACCTATTCATCATGTTCAGCACTCGGAATTTTGAAAATCAGCTTTTCAACATCAGTTGTCGAAAATATTTTTGTATTTTTCAAAATTTATGCTAAAACACACCGAAAATCTTTTTGGATTTTGAAATAACAGAAATTAAATGCAGTAAAGAAATATTTACAAACAATATTTTTGTGAGTTTGTGAAAGAGGATCATATTAGTTTATAGACAAATCACAAGCACCGTTAAGCTTTTAATCGTTTTAAGTTCTAAACGATTCACATGGATTGACGATATTGTTGTCCACTTAAACTCAATCTAAAAACTTTCGGCATGCTTACCGATACGTTTAAGGTATATTTAGATAGCACTAAATTCTTATGGACCCCACGATCTCAGCATATCCCCTCATCATGCAATACACTAACTCAAGTAATGCCTTTAAACTTTTATCAGCTGTGATTTGTGCGAAAACAAAGCAGAATGTTTAAACATTAACAATCAGGTCGATACTTCCGTATACGCAGAGAAAGTCCAATGTTTAAACAAAATAAGAAAAATAAAACAAGTTAAAATTGTTTAGGCTTTAACCACCAGGTCGATACTCCCGTATACGCAGAGGAGGTCCAAAGCTTAAACGAAACACCAAAGAAAATAAAGCAGAACGTTTAGGCAACAACATCCAGGTCGATACTCACGTATACGCAGAGGATGTCCGATGCTTAAACAAAATAAAGAAATAAAACAAGTTTAAATCTTTGCAAAATGAAATGCACAATCACAGCGACTTTTCAGCAAAGTTGTGAAAGTTCACAAACTTAACCAGTTTTATGTCTTTCGACAATCAGCGATTACTGAGTAGGCACACAATCAAGAAGGACAAAACTAAGTACTATGCTTTTGACCATGTTTCCCACTAGAACTAGGCTCTTTCATTTAAATTTGTATCGTTATCGCAAATCTACTAGTCTAGCTGAGCCTATCGTCACATCTTTAGTGAGACCGTTTATCACTTTTTAACTTTCCATTTCTTTAGCATGCTGTGACAGTCCACTGATGTACTATCATTTCCTCTTTTATACAACAAAACTCTTTTTTCATTTTATCATGTTTTTGGCTTTTTCAAATTTTCAAATGTTTTTGGATTTTCTGAAAATTTTTACTCCCCCTAAAATGCAAACACATTTTAGGAAATTTGAAAACCAACTGTACAATAAAGCGACAACCGATATCAAATCACTTCAAATCGCCATCCACTTGGCATAAACAATCAGAACTCCCCCTCACAACAAACTATTTTCCCATTGATTTCAAAACATTTAAGTTTGTTTTAATCAAATGGTTTTTCTGGAAAATTAGTTTTGTTGATTTTTTAAACCAATTGTAGGTTAGGGGATCAATTCATCATTTTGTTCTCCAAATACCACTTGTAAGTATGGTCCAATCAAGTTCAACTTAATGACCTTGATTAACCACTTGAAGATGAAAATCTCTTTCACCACTTGTAGGTTTTCCACCGTCTATCAACACCACTTGTAAAACCAAATATAACAATTAAAATCTACCACCTGTACTTTACCAACTGTACCACTTGTAAGATCATTTGCTAAGAAAGATGCCGATTCCTGCTCCACTCTTACCAACCTGGGAGCTCCGGCAAGTCAGGAATTTATGGTGAAAATGCTGTCACCCAAGCCTGACCAGCCTTGGGTGACTTTGGCGGCAAACATCTGTCCCACCAACATTTTGATTTGTAAAAATCTTTTGCACTTTTAACCTTCCCATCAACCATCTTCCCGAAAATATGTTTGACTTTCCCATTGAAAGCCTTCTCAACATCAAATTCTCCTTTATCAGCGAAGAATTGATTTGAGATCTCTACCTTTCCCACTTTCTTCATCAAATTTTCCTTTGACAATGGAGGAAAATCCTCATCGTTCACCTCTGGAACGGAATTCACAACCTTTTTATCAATCAAAGACTCCTCTGATTTTATGGAATCAGATTCATTGTCAGAATTACCCTCAGATTTAACCACCCACTTTTGTTTACTCAAATCACCTCTTCTTTTGTAAAACCGTTTTGAATTTTCTCCTTCCTCAGAAGTAGAATTTTCAAACTTTGTAACATTTTTTACAGGTTGTTCTTTCTTATCAACAAATTTTCTTCTCGAATCAAAGTTAGAAGAAACTCCCTGTTCTTTGTAGTTGGACTTGGGACAATTCCAAGCTATGTGTCCAACTTCTTGACATTTGAAACAGGTTCTTCTGTCAACTCTTTCAGCAAACCTTCTCACATTCTTTTTCACTTCAGCAAGAAACTCTTGATTCGACTGCTTCCAGAACGGTTTCTTCTGTTCATCCTCTGAACTTCCTCCTGAAACAAATTTTGTTTTTGGTTTATAAGTTTTCTGATTTTTATAATTTTCTGAAGAATTGAAACCCAGATCTTGTTTTTTGAAATTACGGTTGTGGTTTGGTTTCTTTTGATAACGTGAACCATAACCGTAACCCTTTTTCTTGTTCAATCTCTGTTGAACTCTTGAAGTGTATTTTTTAGGATTTTCATGAAGATTTAAATCTTTTATTTCAGAAATATTAATTTCTGTTAATTTGAAAACCTTTTTAATCATTTCTGGTTTAACACCTCTTATTGGAAATTCCTCATCAAAATATAATTTGTCTGAATTATACAAAGTATAAGCTACTTTGATTGACCTTTCATTCAAATTAGATTTTGATAACAGGAATTCTCTATTGTAAACCCTGTTAACCGATGAACTCGGACTCTTTTCTAACGAACTCGGACTTTCAGACTCAGACTCCGGTTTTGACTCTTCATCCGTATCCAACACCTGATCGACAACTTTCTTTAATAACTCAGACTCATGATCAGTGTCAGACGCTGTGAATGTAACATCAATGTTATCTGGTAACTCATCAATGGTTTCAGACTTTAACTTGATGTTTAGAGCCTTCCTCATTTGGCTTTCTGGGAGAATAAGTTTCATGGATCGGGGGCGGACATTTGTTATACTTGACACTTGGTTTCTTACCAGTATCAGTATCTTCAGTCTTTTTATCCATGAACGCTTCCAGACCTGCAACAGTAGGATAAACACGATCAATCAAGTAATCACAAGTAGTGTAACTCAACAGTAATCATTTAATCCTTTCACTCTCAATTTTCTCAAGTTCCACTTCTTTCTTCAGATTAGCACAATCTTCAATATAATCATTGATGACGCTCTGCTTTGTCATTAAAGTTGCACTCATTTTATCCATTGCTTTTTCAATTTCTGTATTCGTCTTTTTCAGACGATCAACTGTGTTGTTGAGCACATCATATGACTCCTTTACATACTTCACATCAGACAATAAATCTTCTTTAATCTTTTCCAACTCAGCAATCTTCTTATCTTTCTCTTCACAAGCTTTGCAAGATTCTGAACACTTCAAACATGGTTTTTCAACTTCAACCACTTTTTCAATTAGCTTTTCAACCTCAACAATCTTCTCTACTTTGACCAATTTTTCAACTTCGACTATTTTCTCTACCACTTTCTCCACTTCAACAATTTTTTCTATTGCATTTTCAGTCACTGCTTCAACTTTTGTTTCTCCAACTTCTGTCTTTGCCTTTTCATTAGCAAGTAACTTTGCTGCTTCCAGTTCCATCTTTAAGCGGGCAATCTTCTTCTGATTCAGCATCTCAACTTTATCTGCATAGAAAAAATTAAAACTGTCAGGCTCAATGCTTTTTCTACATTTGTTAAGATATTCTTCCTCATCATCGGTATCTACATCACTTCCAAGATCTGGAAAAATCGTGATTCTTTTCTCACTAGTCTCATTTTCACCCTGAATTCTTGCAACACAAGCTGAACCAGGTATGTATTTGTCCCAACTAAATCCTTCAGCAACAAATTCATCATCTTGATGGATAAGTAAAGCTTTCTTCTTTCCATCTTCAATAGCATGAGCATGTGTAATTTGTGGTTGTTGAGCAATCTGATGAAAAATTGATTTCTGATAATAGTTGTTCTTTTCTTGATTCCCGGTTGCTTCTTTGCTTTTGCACTCTCTTTTAAAGTGTCCTTTTCCTTTGCAACGGAAACAAGTAACTTTCGATTTGTCAAAACCCAACTGAGAAGTAGCCATTCCTCGAAATTCATCTCTGCCAGTAATTTCTTGAAACTTTTCAGCTCTTCTCCAAGCACTCGCTAAGCACCATTTGATATCCATCAATTCAAGTTCTTCAGCATCAATTTGGTCGTAATCTTCTTTGGTAAGCATCGGATTCCCAATCTTCCCACCGATCAAACTTTCGTAAGATTCTAACATAGTAACCAGTGATGCCATGTGTTGCTTGGCAACTTCCGGAGACAAATTCTGGCCATTTTGAATGTTTAAGGTAACATTGCACTGAAGGTTTGTAGAATTCTGTTGTTGAGGACTTGATGTTGTAAAGTTTGGATCAAAACTTGAATATGAGGATGAAGATGTCACTTTGTGTCACATTACTACCTTTTATTCCAGACGAACTATCAGCACTAAAACCAGTTTGGATCTTTGGGCTAGGGCCGGGGGTAGCCTCAAATTTGTTCCCTCTGTAATACAAACTGACATCTTGTTTGGCATTTGGATTTGTCATGATAGCCGTTTTCTGAATATCCAACTCATGCTCTTCAATCCTCTGAATAAACTGAGCCAAATTCATATTTTCAGACTTTCTTGTATGTTTTAAGATCAGCAAATACGTTCCCCATTTCTGCTGTGGTAATGCTTCAGCAAGTTTATCGACCCACTCATCATCCTCTTTCTCAATGTTAAATCTTTTCATTTCCAAGACTAGATAACAATATCTATCAATGGTATGCTTTGTAGTTTCATGATCGAAAGCTGAAAACATATCAAATGATTTTTTCAGTAAAGCCTTTCTGTTCTTGATCATATCTGCGCTTCCTTGGAATTTCTGAATCAATGCTTCCCAAATTGATTTAGCTGTACCATTATGTTGGAGCAAAACAAATATATCTTCTTTTATTGCTTGCTGAAGAATACTGATCATCATTTTCTCACTTGTAAATTTTAATTTGTCACTCTCTGAGTAGTCCTCAATTGCTTTTTCCATCCCACGGTCATTCTTTGGTTTCTCATAGTCTTTCAACAATGAACACCATGCATCAAACTTGTAAGCTTGTACCCAGTTCTCAAATCGATTCTGCCATCCTTTAAATTCTTCAATGTACATAAGCTTTCGTGGTTTTTGATGAGTTCCCGTCTCATTTTCACTGTATACATTCTCAGCAGCAGTAACAGGTGCAACCGGTGTCGCAAAAGCATTGTAAAATTCCTCTTCCATGTCTTCGGAAAATTTGATATACTCTGGCAAACACTTCTTTACTCAAATTGGCCTTTAACTCGTAATTAGACACCTTGATTGGGCTGTGAAATTAAACTGCTGTGATACACCTTTTGATAGGATTACAATGATTTGGGCTTAGATATACTCCAATTTGGGCCGAAACTTGAATCCCACAATACAATTATAATGAATCGACACAAGTTTGGAACAAAACAAATATCAACTAGCCGACAAATTTGTTTACTTTCAAATGTCTTGAACAACTCAAATTTTACCACCTCGAAAACTTCTTAATTGAACCGACTAACTACTGACAACCTCGTGAAGACTGATCACCTCGTGAAGACTGACACAAGACACGATGCACTTTTTCCAAAAACAACCTCTTAATACTTGAATAGATGTCCGACAACTTTAAGTTTGCATGAAATCTGATTGGAGCTTTTGAACTTGAACGACAAACTGTTTAAATGTTTACTTAATTCTGATTGGACCAAACAATTTTATGTTATTATCAAACCACTTTTGCCGACAATCACATGCAACTTTTGCAAAGCCCAACAACCCACTTAAAGATCACATGGGCCAGAACTCTTTATCACAACTGACAACAACACATGCACACTTTGACTATTGTTTTAAAAACACATGGATCGGTAAACACTTTAACAAAATGACATCAATTCTCGTGGTAATCTTGTCACATGCAAACTGACACTTATATCACACCACTCGATGGCCGAAGAGTTTTACAACTGATATTGATTGTGTAGAAGTGTTCAGTATGAAGTGTTCAGAAAAGCGAAATCAGGTGTCTAGGTGATCATATAAGCGAAATCAGGTGTCTGGGTGTACATATGAGCGAAATCAGGTTGTATGTATGACACATAAGCGAAATCAGGGTTAACTTGTGGTCATAAAAGTGAAATCAGACGTCTATGGGTGACAAATGAGCGAAATCAGGTGGTCATAAAGGCGAAATCAGCAAATGTACATAAAAGCGGAATCACTTCGGGATGCATTTTGATCCATTTTTACTTCGAATTTCAGTTCCAAACTTTCAAGGATTTATCTATGTCTAATTTCAAACAATCTGTGAAATTTTGGTCCAATTCTAACCGTGAAATCTTCCTGAACTTGTAAAGGTAAGTGTAGAAGATAGAAATAGAGATGAAAACAAGCTGAGATATGCAGAACTCCTCGTCCTGAGCTCTGATACCACTTGTAGGATCGCGTGCTGACCCGAACGAGTCAATCAGAGGTGTTCTAATCCATTTCAGGTGCGGAATAACAAGAAACGGACATGAAAAACAGCTTGTTCTACAAAATTTTGCCTTGTATATTGATTTCACACTGATTACAAGTCAAACGGCACTTCGGCAGCAATTCGTTACCGGAAACAAGAAGTCACTTATGATTTCGCTCATCCTTCACCTATATATAGGGTTGGGATTTCGCTCATATGGACATGATGTCCAAATAAGCGAAATCACCTATGACAAATAAGCGGAATCACTTGTGTACGAATAAGCGAAATCACCATGTACGAATAAGCGAAATCACCTATACTAACCCTAAGAGCGAAATCACATTTAAACTATAACAATTCTAATTTCACGTAAAACATGCATATTACTTTGTCTTCTTGTGAGGTGATGTCATTGATGATGTCATCTTGATGATGCCATCATGACATCATGCTTGAACAAATCCACAACGAACCCGAGACTCGATGTAAGACGAAGTCGACAGATGAATGCACTAACACATTTAATGAAGAAAGAGAAGACGGGTGGACACGGGGTTGTGCCCAATGGACATGGGGCCGTATCCGGGCTTCTGTGCAGGCTATAAATAGGGATGCTTGGCTCATTTGCAAACCATCCCTTGGCAAACCACCTCTCTCACACTTCACCCACACTCCACCACCACCACAACACCATCATCCATCATCCATCATAGAGTGTGTGAGTAGTCTCGGGATCCATCATAGATCGTAAGAGTTCTTAACAATCAAAGGCCATGTTTGCCTAAGTCTCTTACATCACTTGGTGAAGACAAGTGTCTAGTGTAATACTTTTTATTTTTAATCTTTTCGCACTTTTTATTTGGTTATGTATTAATGACTTTAATAACTAGTTTCTTATGTTGAAGGTGAGTCTTCCTTATCGTTTGTCTGTGGTGTATTGGCATTATTTTACTGTCTATATAAAATAAAAGATTTTCACCATTCATATCTCCACGGTCTATATGGAGGTATGTTAGCTAACTGGTCGAGGGTTAAGGGAACAGTTTGGTAAGATTCTTGCCTTGTTCAGTGTATAGATCCTGCAAGGACCTGGGTCAACTTTAGTAGGACCTCCTTCAATACCCACTGGTATTGGATGGTGGGGGTCCAAACTCCTTGACCCCCTCATATGTAAACTACTATTAAAACTTTATCCCGGCTACTTAGGACTGTATCCCTGCTGAATCAGACTACTTAGCCGAGGGTAACGTCACCTCCAAAAGAGGGGCCTATCACAATATGCATTAATAACTTAATTAATTATCTTTCAATAATCCAACCCTTTAGGATTGTATCCTTGATGACTCAAACTACTAGGTTGAGGGTAACGTCACCTTCAGAAAAGGGGCCTACTAGAATAACTAAGATAATCTCTTAAAAAGTGCAAAAGTGCGGAAATAATCAAAGGTTACACTAAACACGAGTCAGATCCAAGTGATTCATCTTGTCTATCTGTTTTTTATTTTATTTTTCAGCACTTAAGTTAGTTTTATTTTTTCTAGTTTAAAACCTTTTTCTAAACTTTTGATTTGATTAGACGTTGAGGATAAACCGGTATTAAAAGCTCTTGTGTCCTTGGACAACCTCAGTATCTTACCAACACTATACTACACTCACGATGGGTGCACTTGCCCATATGTGTGTTTAGTGTTAGTAAATATCGTGTTTTATAAATTTAAAACTTGGCTAAAAAGTGTTAAAGGGCTTAAAATATATATTAAAAATCTATAACACTACATGCACATCAAGTTTTTGGCGCCGGTGCCGGGGACACAAGGATTGTAAGAAAGTTAGGAATCAACGGCCTAATCGTTTTTTCTTATTTTTTTTATTTTTTTAGGATTTTTTGTTAATTTCCAGCTTCTGCAGAACTCAGCACGAGGCGTGCCTGCTGAACACGCCCCCGTGCCCAATCTTTGGTACTACCAATCCTGTTTTAAGTCAGACTGTAAGCTGAACACGAGGCCGTGCCCACTCAACACGCCCCGTGCCCAAGTTTCAGTTACTGAAAACAGAACCGTAAGATCCCGACGGTTGGTAATTTCTGACACAAACATGAGTGATACTGATATTTTTTACTTTCGGCGCTCTTATGGTACGTGGTGTCAAATATGTGGTGGCCCTCATAAAGATTTAGAATGTTATTTTCTAAATTATAAGCCCCATTATATAGACCCATTGTTTTCCTGTAGCCTTAAGAGGGGCGAAAGTAAAAATAATCCCTATCTCTCCCTCGAATGCTCCCAATCGAATCTTCTAGGAGAAATGCTTCTTGACGAATTATTTCAAATGGAGGATTTAATTTTTAATTGGGTAAAGGAACTTGAAATGGATTCCATTAATTCACCTCAAGAAGATACCCAAGAAGAATTATTGGGATCGCATTCGAATAAAAACAACTTCGTTGTTCCTGAAATCACCTCTAACTCTAGCGAAGACTTGAGCGATAGTCGTCCCTATGTCGATTGTACCGTGAAGGACTCCCCATCGACTTCGTTCGATGCATACATAGACCTGAGCGATTCGGCATACACCTTCTTTAACGAGAGCCCGGGAAAGGGTTGGCTTTGTCCACCTACATATAGCATAGGAATCACCCTCACCGACAACCTCTTGCGTTCTCGTCTTAATCTAGAGCAACTAAGGTATCTCAGGAACTTTGGGGTTGTTCCATCCAGTAAGGAACCGCCCGATCCGGATAAGTTCCTTAGAAATAGACGAAACTTCATAAACAGCCTCTCGACACGGGGTCTTGTCCAGGTCAACACGCCCCCGTGTCCACCAAAAGATTCCTTTCTGACTTTTTGTCAGAATACGGACAAAATGTGTCAGGGCTTCGTCTGCACACGGGGCCGTGTCTAGCCGACACGGGGCCGTGTGCAGCGTGCTGTCGTTTTCTATAAATGCAGCCAAGAATCCTACATATTTGGACCATTCCAGGGACAGAGATTTGGTGGGATCTTCACACATACCATCCTAGGTATTTTCTAAAAGAAGGTTCTCAACAACCATCTTGTCCTTTCCTCTCTTGTCCATTCCCTCCTTCTTCATTTTTCACCTCAACACCTCCATTAAAGCTTGAAATCACCATGATTCCAAGCTTTATTGTGATATTTGTTAGATTTTTGTTCAAGGAATCTTGTTATAAATAAGTGTTACAACATTGTTTTAAGTTATTTCTGCTCAAAAAACGCTTCTTAAGTTGGAAAAATAATTTAAAACTCCAAGATTCATTGTTCCAAAATTCTGCAGAAAGGTGAACACGGGGCCGTGCTCATTGAGCATGGGGCCGTGTTCGAGGCTACTGTTTCACTAAAATGAACTTTTTTCAGTTTATTTTCGTAGAATGTCGAGCCAAAACAGTGGAACTTCTTCTGCATATTCCAGAAACAGTCGGAGGGAAAGGAGGTCTTCGATTGAAGCAACTCTCGTACGCTACGTGATGGCATTACGTGAAGCTCTTGATGAGATGACCTCGGTAGAGGAGGTCCTCATAGACCGTATAAATTATCTTACGGTGGGGTTGGAAAACAGTTTTCAAGAAATCAACCTCTTGCACCAGAGGTTGAACATTCTTGTGACACCTCCCATGGAGACAATAATCCCACCGGGTGGGATGACATCCCCGCGGAGCCTCCTCTTGAAGATTTGCAAGAAGTCACGTTGGAGATTGCACCCCCTCAAACTGATGCAAATGAGCCCGCCTTTCTTCTCCCAAGAGAGATAGAGGAATGGCTCGCCGACGTATGAGGAACCCATATCCGGAGGAAGAAGTTCTTAGAGCCGCATCAAACCGAAAGAATTATCTTTTCGGAAATTTTGCGAATAGAATAAACTTTAGGCTAGAACTTCTTGGTTTAAACTTCTTGTGTTTCTTTTGACCTATTTATCTAGAATTTTAATTTATTAGGATTATTATGTAACTTTCTCTATTTGAATGAATGATGGTTTTAATTAATTTGGTGTTTGGATGATGATGTAATGGGAAAAATACACTTGGGATGGTAAAGGATACCAAGGGAAACTTGCACCAGCACCCCATGCACAAAAACAGAGCCTCCCGCCGATTTTTCTTCATTACAGCAAGTTCAGCACGGGGCCGTGCTCAGCCAACACGCCCCGTGCTCAACCATCTGTAGAAAAATGCCCAGTTCAGGTACCTGGACATGGGGCGTGCTCACTGAACACGCCCCCATGTCCAGCCTTCTGTTACTTTACTTTCTTTTCTGTTACTGGCGATCTGAACACAGGGTCGTGCCCGGACACCACGGGCCGTGTCCAGACGCCCAGTAACATAAAATTTTGCTTTTTCACATCTTTTTACACATTCAATCAACCTAAAAACTTATTTTTGGGACACATTGAGGACAATGTGTAATTTAAGTGTGGGGGATGCTAAAACCTTGAATTTTGCAAGTTCTAATTGCAAGCCTTACACAAAACTCTATTGGAACCGCTAAACACCCCAAATTTTTTCAAAACTTTTTTTTTTTCATTTTTTACTTGTCTAGGTTTAATTTGGGAATTTCAAATTCTAAAAAGGTGATATTTTTACAAATTTACAACCGATAGCGTCGTGATAAAAAGAACCAACATAAGAAAATTATGAAACGGCATGACAAATCTAGTTAAAATTTGATTATATATACTTGATCACATAAAAACTCATTCCCACAAAAAGTGAGTTTTGAGCCTTTATTGAGCATACAAATACACACCTTTAAACTAAATGCTCATTTTTCGTTTCTTGTGTGAATAGCCGCTTGGTTCTTACGACTCTAGAACTTTCCACGACGATACATTCCCATTCCTTACCAACTTAAACCCGAGTAAGTAAATAATGGAGGCATTAGGACTAACTTTATTTTTTATTTCTACACCATTATTTTTCTTTTTTTTTTACCACCTACCCAAAATCCCCCTAGTTAACCCCTTTGAGCCTAAACCTTTTCATTTCTTAACCCAAAACAAACACCCTTTTACCCACCAAAACCCTTTTTCATTTTAAACCCTTTATTTTAGTAACAAAGCTCGGTTTTTCTTATGACTTCCTTAATATGTATATATATATATATATATATATATATAACGATGATGAAGCCAAAAGAAATAAACAAACAAGTTTATCAAAAAGAACTTTGTTTGAAGAATTACTTCATCAAAATAAAAGGTTTCAAAAAAATAAAAAGTCTTACGAAAACCGACGCTTTTTACGCCTTTCGCCCTTTTCTACTAACCACTAACCCAACCACCTACCTTTAACCCAAGCCTAACCCTTCCCCCAAATTCCTCTTGATATTTACAAAGGTATATAGTTAAAAAGGAGGAGGATTGATTGCTTGGCAAGCTTATGGTAGAAGTAAGTTCCATGCCGCTCTCGAGAGTTTTCACCAAAATTTTCACCAAAATACACCTTCGGCCGAGTGTTGAGTGATCCCCCGTGAGGTAAGTGAACTTGTATATAAATGGAATTTAAAAAAAGGCATGTTATGCCTTAATAAGTAATTTATCTTATGTAATGTTTTAAATAAATCATGACGAATAGGATTGTAAATAAATAAAAATAAAACTTAATAAAGAATCTTGGAAATCCCAACACTCTATGACAAGCCCAAAAACCTTCTCTTCTACCCGTTCCATTTGGGAGTGAAAAGCCACATTATAAAGACTTTTGCTTGAGGACAAACAAGGATTCAAGTGTGGGGGTATTTGATTTGCGCAAAATGCAACATATAAATTACATCAAATGTGGCATTAAACTAACCCTTTTTTAGTACTAATGTTGGAAAAAGTGTGTTTTTGTCTTCCTTTTGTATTTTCAGGATTAAATGAGCTCAAATGAACAAAAGAAGCAAAAATGTAGCTAACTTTAACATAAATACAAGAAAAAGAATAAACGTGGCATGCCCGACCCCTCGACAGCATCTTCCCAAGCAAAACAAGAGAACAGAAGGCTGAACACGCCCCGTGCTCAATGGCGTGCCCAAGTGTCTGCAGAAAATACAAAGTTGTAGAAGCTTCTATCACCCACCACGGGGGCGTGCCCAGCGGACACGGGGCCGTGGTCAACTCTAAGATTCGCAGAATCTGAGGAAATCTTGATAGTACAGATACACTTCTGCACACGGGGTCGTGCCCAGCGGACACGGGGGCGTGGTCAACTAATGCAGACAAACTGCATTTAATGAAGAAAGAGAAGACGGGTGGACACGGGGCCGTGCCCAATGGACACGGGGCCGTGTCCGGGCTTCTGTGCAGGCTATAAATAGGGGTGCTTGGCTCATTTGCAAACCATCCCTTGGCAAACCACCTCTCTCACACTTCACCCACACTCCACTACCACCACAACACCATCATCCACCACCATCATCCATCATAGAGTGTGTGAGTAGTCTCGGGATCCAAGATTGATCGTAAGAATTCTTGACAATCAAAGGCCATGTTTGCCTAAGTCTCTTACATCACTTAGTGAAGACAAGTGTCTAGTGTAATACTTTTTATTTTTAATCTTTTCGCACTTTTTATTTGGTTATGTATTAATGACTTTAATAACTAGTTTCTTATGTTGAAGGTGAGTCTTCCTTATCGTTTGTCCGTGGTGTCTTGGCATTATTTTACTGTCTATATAAAATAAAATATTTTCACCATTCATATCTCCACGGTCTATATGGAGGTATGTTGGCTACCTGGTCGGGGGTTAAGGGAACAGTTTGGTAAGAGTCTTGCCTTGTTCAGTGTATAGATCCCGCAAGGACCTGGGTCAACTTTAGTAGGACCTCCTTCAATACCCACTGGTATTGGATGGTGGGGGTCCGAACTCCTTGACCCCCTCATATGTAAACTACTATTAAAACTTTAACCCGGCTACTTAGGACTATATCCCTGCTGACTCAGACTACTTAGCCGAGGGTAACGTCACCTCCTGAAGAGGGGCCTACCACAATATGCATTAATAACTTAATTAATTATTTTTCAATAATCCAACCCTTTAGGATTGTATCCTTGCTGACTCAAACTACTGGGTTGAGGGTAACGTCACCTTTAGAAGAGGGGCCTACTACAATAACTAAGATAATCTCTTAAAAAGTGCAAAAGTGCGGAAATAATCAAAGGTTACACTAAACACGAGTCGGATCCAAGTGATTCATCTTGTGTATCTGTCTTTTACTTTATTTTATTTTTCAGCACTTTAGTTAGTTTTATTTTTTCTAGTTTAAAACTTTTTTTCTAAACTTTTGATTTGATTAGACGTTGAGGATAAACCGGTATTAAAAGCTTTTGTGTCCTTGGACGACCTCGGTATCTTACCAACACTATACTACGCTCACGATGGGTGCACTTGCCCATATGTGTGTTTAGTGTTAGTAAATATCATGTTTTATAAATTTAAAACTTGGCCAAAAAGTGTTAAAGGACTTAAAATATATATTAAAAATCTATAACACTACACGCACATCAGCAGGAGACCTCATGCCTTCAGGAGAAATAACCCCGTATGTGAATCAAGTCATGGAAGAGGACTTGGATGAGCTGGATGTGGCTTGGAACATGGCTATCTCAGCATTTAAAGCTGACAATTTTGCGAAAAGATTTGGACGTCGTCCTATGTATGCTAGTCCTGGAGTACTGAAAGACAGGCTGAGGTGCTACAGGTGCTATGAGCCAGGGCATTTTACTAGGGATTGCAAGAAGGTTCTTACAGGGTATGAAGCTACTCAGGCAGCTGCAGCAAGGAACAAGGAAAGGTCTATGGTTCCCGTCACACCTGCTGAGACTGCAACCTCAAGTGGACAGGGTAATTCTAGCGCTGGAAGGGCTTTGATCGCTCAAGAGCAGAATGGTTTCAACTGGGCTGATGCTGTTGCTCAAGTGGAATCCATGAAGTTGTCTGAATCTGATGCTGTGAACAAGGTTCATCAGTGCTTGATGGCTATGACCGAGGAACCAAAGTCACTCGCCGAGACGGTAAATTCCCTTTTATGCACTGAACATTGTAGGAAGAAAGTTGCTTTGCTGAGATCCCAAAATTCAGCCTTAATCACCGATTACAACACTGTGATGGGAAAGTACATCAGTCTTCGAGATAATAATAAAATTCTCTATGAAAAGATTGAAGCACTTAAAAAGGACATAGCTCAACTTCACAGAGACGTGAATCAACAGCAATGTTAGGTTCACGACTATAAACATAGACTCACAGTCAAAACTCTTGAATGTGACTCTGTGAAGGGTGAGCTAGAGCTCCTCACTGGAAAGTACAAACAAAACGAGTTAAACATCAAAAAGTTTGACACTTCCAGTGCCATAGTTCAAAATCTGTGTAATGTGCAACTTGCTTATCAAGAAAACAAGGGAAAGGGTTTGGGGTATAAAAAGGTTCCGCCACCATACAATCATAATTATTCCAGATTGCCAATCACTGAGCAGGAAATGGAAAATTATGACACTATGATGTATGGCAAACCTAGTGATTATGTTGAATATGATCCATCTAAGTTTAAAAAGAATCCACATGCTGATTTCAAAAAACCAATGAGTTTTGTCAAGAATGAAAATGTTCAAAATAAATTAGCAGATAAGTCCGATCAGATAAATGAAACTGTGATAAATACAGAAACCAAAACTGAAATGAAAACGGAACCAGTTAACGAACCCGTAGAGGAGATGAATGAAAGTTCACCAAATTCTGATTCTGTTAAAAATACTAACTGTTCTAGTTTGTGTGCAGAGTCAGTAAAAACTGAAGAGAAGTCTAAAGAGGATGATGAATCACATCGAAGTGCTGCTGATAATGTTATTTCTGATAAAAATGGCCTTTATGCTTAGAACTGTGTTTTTTCTTGGTTTGCTAAGACTTGGGGTGTTCCCACTAAGACTGATGAATCTAGTGCTATTATTTTAGATTATGCATGTGATAAAAATAACTATGTTGAAAATGTTGAAAATGTTGAAAATGATGAGAATTATGTGGCAGGAGAGCCTGATGTGTCATCTGAGGAATTTGAGGCATCTGTTTCAAATAACTCAGAAAATAATTCTGATAATTCGGAATACTACACCTGTATGTCTGAAGCATTGAATGACACATCAGATGCTCCCTGCAGTAATGATGATTTTGACGTGATTAATTGTGATAATGAAGAATTTATTGTTGAGCAGGGATCATCTGACGATCTTGGCAATCAAACAGAGGATTCAAGAATCTCAGATAATGAGCTCCAATCTTCGAGGGTTTCCGATTGTGATGATTAATTAGAACCTAGAAACATTGAGAAAGAAGAGAGTCAAATTGTCTTAGACACAGACTCCTCATCATCTGAGTTACCAGAATCATCTAATGTCGAGAGCTCAGAAGCTGATCTGACTGAAGAAGAGAAATCCATAGAGTCCAATTCTGTAGAAACCCATAGAAACATGGAAACTATGGAGAAGGAATCCATAGAAATCAATTCCACAGTCAATTCAGATGATGAAACTGTAGAAGAAATTATTATGGAAACCCTCTCTACAGATTCTCTTGAGGACATGGTCTCTAAAGAAAAGGAAGATGTGAAAGTCACTTCCACAGACAGTTCATCTATCGATCCCAAAAGTAACCTTAACAAAACAGAGTCGACTGAATCTGTTCCCCCTAAAAGAAAGCGGTCACGTAGAAACAGAAGCCGAAAAGAAAGAATTCAAAAGGGGAAAACTCAAATCTCAAGCAAACAGAACCCAAGCTCAATGGTAAAGTCACGGATACTTACTCTTGTGCTGATAGCTGTGAGTCAGGTTCCTCCAAGAACAAGCACACTCCAAAGCACTCAGTGTCAAATGAATGGAAAAGATGTGATCAGTTCTCGAGAATAACGCAAGCCGAACTAGATGTCTTTTTCTCAAAAAGGCAGACATGTTTTAACTGTGGAATTTCGGGACACATCGCAAGAAATTGTGTTCATCGTCCCTACTACTCTAGGAACATGTACCATCAGAAGGCCATGCACTCAAATTTTATCAAAAATAGACATCCCAAAGCAAGGCCTTCTAACAAAGACTGGAATCTTGCTAAATAGGAAAACCAAAAGTTTTTTAAAACAAACAGGTTTCAAGAAAAGACAATATCCTTTTCATCAATGGAAGTGTCTCGAACACCAAAGATTAGAAACCTAAAAGTACTGTTAGATCCCAGTCTCCATGTTCACAACCATCAACTTCTACCACGCCTCCCAATACCACAAACAATGATAAAAATCATATAATCTTTCGCATAGTTACCTACACAGATAGCGATGGTAAACTCAGGTCTTCTATGGCCTGGGTTCCAGTCTCTAACTGATTCCGTTTTATGTGTAGGAACGACTATGGAGGGCTGTCTTTAGACTTTGGTTTATCGATAGTGGTTGTTCTAGACACATGACGGGAGACATATCCCAGTTGAATGATATCAAGATATCCGACGGTGGATGTGTCAACTTTGCTGGAGGAGAATCAGGAAGAATCACCATGAAAGGCACAGTCAAGAATGGCATCCTCACCTTTTCAGATGTTAACTATGTCCCTGAGCTTAAGCACAGTCTGTTGAGTGTAACGCAGATGTGTGACAAAGGAATGGAAGTTCTCTTCACTAAGAGTGGATGTGTTATTTTGAAACCAGGAATCCTCATACCTGAGGACTGGTTTCTGATAGAAGCTAAACATAGAGGAAATGCCTACGTAATTGATATGAACAAAGCTCCTACTGATCAAGTTACTTGTTTGTTTTCAGAAATTGCTGAACATGATGCTATGCTGTGGCACCGTCGGTTGGGTCACCTGAACACAAAAAAAATTGAATCGATTAGCAAAAGGAGGTCTCATCAGGAACTTGCCAATCAAGGATTTCATGCAGATAGAGAAATGTGAAGCACGTGCTCGAGGAAAGCAGCATCGTCGGCCTCATAAGTCCAAACCTGTTCACACCACTTCAAAGGTGTTGGAACTGCTGCATATGGATTTCTTTGGTCCTGTCAATGTACTCAGCATCGGGGGAAAGGCTTACTGTTTAGTCATCACAGATGATTTCTCGCGTTTCACTTGGGTATTCTTCTTGGAGCAGAAAAGTGAGACTTCTGGTCTAATTAAGAAATTTGTAATACTCATGGAGAATCAGTCAAATGAACGTGTGAAGATTATTCGCTGTGACAATGGAACAGAATTCAAGAATGCTGAGCTGAACAAATTTTGTGCCCTCAAGGGAATCGACCATCATTACAGTACAGCAAGATCCCCTCAATAGAATGGGGTTGCAGAAAGGCGCAACCGCACTCTTATCGAAGTTGCTCGAACAATGCTGATAGATTTAGGGCTTCCACTCATATTCTGGGCAGAAGCAGTAAACACAGCTTGCTATGTTTAGAATCATACATTGATTAACAAGCGTCACATGAAAACTCCATATGAAATAGTTGAAGGTCAAAAACCCTCGGTGCAACACTTTCGCACTCTCAGCTGTCCGTGCGTCCTTCTTCTCATGGATTCCAGAGGAAAATTTGAAGCTCGAGGAGATCCATGCTATTTCATTGGTTATGCTAAAAATACTTCTTATCGTTTGTATAACAAGGTCAAGAAGCAGATTGTGGAAGCATATCATGTGGATTGGCTGGAAGAAAATCCAAAAGATGCTCGCATTGGACCTGATTGGCTATATGATTATTCTTCCTTGTTTAAATCATTTCCTGTTTTGTCTGATGAAATTGTTGATGCAGGAAATGCAGCAGCAGAGATGCCTATTCTCGTTGAAGTTAAAAATAAGGATGTGCCATTGCAGAATTTGATCAGAAAACTCACTGTGAATTCATCAGGATTCAACAAAGTAAATTTAGCATCAAGCCATTCCTCCACTACTCAGGAACCAATTCCTGAACCTTCAACAGATAACCCAAATGGTGTAGCCAACAACACTGAAAACTCTGCTGGACCGTCAAACGTTCAAGAATCAATCCCATCTGATTGCACTGTAGATACCCATGTGATCAACCCCACTACACCTAGTGAGGGGGAGCCATCTAGAATAGCTTCCAGAAGCTTTTCAAATTTGCAATCAAATCTACAAGTCCCTACAACAGCAATTCCACAACGTGTTCAGAAAAGTCACCCAATCACGAATGTCATCATCCCAGTATCTGCTGGTGTTCAGACCCGCAGCAAATCTGGAGACATCAACTCGTGCTTGTACTCTTGCTTCATATCACAAATTGAACCTAAAAACATTAATGTTGCCTTGCAGGAACCTGGATGGGTTGATGCAATGCATGAAGAGCTCAATCAGTTTAAACGACTTGGAGTATGGAAACTTGAGAAGCTGCCCCCAGGAAAACGAGCCCTTGGCACACGATGGGTATTTCATAACAAACAAGATGATTCTGGTGTGATTGTGAGAAATAAGGCCAGATTAGTAGTCCAAGGTTTCAGTCAGGTTGAAGGATTAGATTATGATGAAGTATATGCCCCAGTTGCTCGTCTAGAAGCCATTAGTATTTTCTTGGCATATGCATCCTTTATGGGCTTTACAGTCTATCAAATGGATGTCAAGACGACATTTCTTTATGGGAAGGTCAAGGAAGATATCTATGTTGCTCAACCGCCGGGCTTCATTGATCAAGAAAAGGAAGGGTATGCGTACAAGCTGGACAAGGCTCTGTATGGTTTACACCAAGCACCTCGTGCATGGTATGCTACTCTAACAGAACATTTGCTCACTCATGGGTACACTCGAGGGATGATCGATCAGACATTGTTCATCAAACGTGTTGACAAGGACATTATCCTTGTTCAAATATACGTTGACGACATCATCTTCGGATCAACTAATGATGCACTTTGCAAGGAGTTTGAAGAGGTCATGAAGAGGAAGTTTGAGATGAGTTCTTTAGGAGAAATGATGATGTTTTTAGGCCTGCAAGTCCGTCAGAATAATCAAGGAATCTTGATTCACCAAAGCAAATATGTAACTGACGTTCTTGCAAAGTTCAGCATGACAGACTCAAAGCCAATTGACTTCCCAATTGCAGAATGGCCATTGTTGACTGAGGACCCAGAGGGAAGTCCTGTTAATCAGACATTGTATCGCTTGATGATCGGCTCACTAATGTATCTGACTGCAAGTCCGCCAGACATTCTGTACGCCATGTGTCAGTGTGCTCGTTATCAGGCTAACCCTAAACTCACTCATCTAACTGCTGCTAAAAATTTTTTCAGATATTTGAATGGAGCTCCTAAACTCGGACTCTGGTATCCCAGAGATTCGAACTTTGATCTGTTTGCCTTTTCAGATAGCAATTTTGGAGGAACTGACAGGGATAGGAAGTCTACATCAGTTGGATGCCAGTTCTTGGGAGATAAACTCATTTCTTGGCAATGCAAGAAGCAGCAGACAATATCGCTCTCCACAGCGGAAGCAGAGTATGTTGCAGCATCTGCATGCTGCTCCCAGGTTCTTTGGATGCAACATCAGCTGGAGGATTACGGTTTGACTTATCTTGATACAACCATTTATTGTGATAACGATGCTGCTATCCAGATCACTAAAAACCCTGTTTTTCACTCCAAAACCAAGCACATTGACATTAAAATTCATTTCATAAGAGATTGCTTTGACAGAGGTCTTATTAAACTTGAACAGATCCATACTGATGCTAACACAGCGGATCTTTTTACTAAACCTGTCAGCATCTCTAGGCTCAATGTGCTTGTAGACCTCTTAAAAATGATTCGCTTCACCGACTGAGCATTAAAAAAATCTATTGTAAATAATAAATAAAGGGGTTTTTATGTGTCTCATCTGGTAAATTCGGGCATAAAGTATTCTACTTTTGCACAAATTTAGGGGGAGAAAAGTTGCTAGGAAATGAAATGAGCTTTCTTGTTAAAGAACTTGATTAACACACGTAAGGTTTCAATGTTAAACAGGCTAGGCTCCACTGCGATGTGTTGATAGGTCTATCGCTCGAAAAGCATAAAGAAGCAAAGTGATACAAACATAATGGACTAGACATCTCGTGGGTAACAGACCAACGGTGTATGATTTCATGGTCTTAAATCCTGCGTTAATAGATAGCCAACATCTGAGGTTTCGGGTCTTTATACTGATAAATCATCCGGGATATCAGGGCTGTCCCTCTGTTGCATCCAGATTATATGCAGACCTGGGCACAGTCAGGATATCTTGCTAAAAGAGCCACAAAAAGGGCCAAAACTTGAAAACGGAAGAAATCTCACAAAAAGGAGAATTTCGTGAGATATCATAGCCAAATTCGTACCGTTTAAGGTATCTGTCTCGCCCTCGTCAGAACTTCCTTGGTCTCTCTGCTCTGGCATTGAAAAATAAGAGGGATGATCTCAGTATACTCACCTGCTACGATGAACGGTTGTGCTTACCTTGATCGCGGGGGTATGCCTTGGAATGGGACACACAGATGTTACAGTATAATTCTACCTAAAAGCGTATCACGAAGCAAAAAAATTGAAGTTTCAGCGGTGGATTTAAGAGGAGAAACATATCAACAATTGCATGGACCAGCCCAAATAAACGAAGGGCTGAAAAGTGTCCCTTAATCAGTTTGAGAACGATTTGATTCCATGATAGTCTTCCCAAAATCACTCCTATGTTGGTACCTTGTGCATGTTATTATTTTTTATTTTATTATTTTATTATTATTTTAATGGTGCTCAGTGGGTTGTTTCGTTGATTTTGAAGGGGGTATTTGCTATCTTGAAAAGTTATATAAAATAATAATAAAAAATTGGATCTGGATGGCCCACTGTTCCGAATGGGACCCATCAGGAATTGACTTAGTCAATCCTGAACAGGCCCATCATTTTGGACCATCCGAAATGGGCCTGGCCCATTAACCATTTCGGAGGTATTTAATGTGTAAAGGACAAAAGTCCAAAACACATTACGCATCATTTCGGACTGAAATTCTCTCTCAAGCTTATCTCATTACAGACGATTATGGACGATTAGGATTGATTATGGACTGAAGGTACATCATTCTGGATCACCAAGAAGCATTACGGATGATTCCGGACTGAGAAATCATCATCACGGATGATTTCGGATGATTCCGGATGATTACGGATTGGAAGACGTTCATTACGGATGATCTCGGACGAAATGTCATTCCGGATGAAGAGGTGTGACATTTGTGCCCCTTTGACCATCAAACAAATACAAAACCAATGAAATATTGTGTTTCATACTTGGGATTTGTATAAATATGTGTATCATATGCACATATCAATTCTTGTTCGATTTCGAGCTCTAAATCGCTTTCTGGAAAGTTATACGCGAACTGATGCGTAAATGTAATCAGTTTAACGCGACAAACACTCTGGAACAGTGACATAGGCTTAACATACCTTAAATAACCTTTACATAACTTAGAAATAATTTTTGGAGGGTTTGATCGCAGGGACTATTTGCGTCAAATTGCAAAAGTCTGCCGATTCGTATAGTAACGTACCTCCCGGAATATGATCATAAGTTAAACATACCATAAATATCCTTTACATAGCTTAGAAATAGGCTTTGAGTGGTTTGGTATGTGAAAATAAACTTATTTGGACAAACAGGGACTAAAAGCGTCAAAAAGTGCATAAGTTCACATTTTCGCGCATATCTTACGTTCTGAACATATCCGGACATCCAAAAAAAATTTTAATCATTAAAATAACTTATTTTAATGATTAGAATGCAAAAATACCATTCGTCGCTTAATTTGGATCGTTTTTGTGTCCGTTCGAGTTTTCGTCGTAATTAACCGAATAACGCAACCGTACGACCAAACGAACCGACATCTGAGATGTTTTTTAGCATATTTCATGTTCCCTATGCTTTAACATCCTTGTAGAGCCTTGAAAATGGGTTAACGGGGTTTAAACATGTCGAAAATGGCTTAAAAGTGTTGCAGGGACCATTTTTTTTCAAACTTTGCTGGATCTGGGGACCTGTGGCGTTGCGCCACCACTATGTGGTGTTGCTGTGGTGGCACGCCACCCCCTCATCTGGGCAGAAAACTCATTTTTGACAACCAGGTTGATTTTCAGGGGCCTAAGTGTAACTTTCTCAATACCGTGTGATGGTTTTGGACACCCCTAGTATTCCAAAACAATGTGCCTTACATGTACGGTCCAGATCGAAGCTTAATTATCGAGAAACAATCCTAACGGTTCTTCGAAATCTATAAATACCCACCATTTTCACTTCATCTTCCTCACATTTGATCTCAATCTTCTTCTCTAAGTTGAAGCTTTCCTTGTGAAGCTTCATACCTGAGAATTTTTGAGTTCAAATCTTCATTGCTTGGACCCTTTGTAAGTTTCTTTCATGCTCGTTTATGTTTTTCAAGCATGAAAGTCAAACAGTGTTTGACTTTCTGCTTTGACCGTGATTTAGTCAACACGAAGTTCGTTTAAACTTCGCAACGTGAGCGTAATCACGATGGTTATAGTCCTTTGTGACTATACCTACTGATTACCACGTTATTTAGGCATAGTGACGAGTCATACTTTCGGTCAAAATACACGTTTATGCGTATTTTGCAACCAAACTATTCTTGGGTATCAAAACCCTTTGTTGGAGATACAATAGGAAGTTTATTTGGCTAGGAAGGATAGGAAGTGATCTTGACCATCCATTAAGTTAATCAAGGGCTAAGATTAAATCAGGCAAATTGAAATGAAGAAAAGAGGCGCGTGAGTTTGTTCAAGGGCATTCTAGTCAATCAAAGCCAATAGTTTCTCTCTCCTCCAATTCTCCCCCATTTTTTAAACGTTAATAACTCTTTCATACGACATTATTTTTTTATAAAAATTGCACCAAAAAAACGAGCGTTTTTTTATCTTTAAAACGAGTATACTATTGCTATATTTAAAAAAAAAATTTAAACCCAGTTGCGTAAAACGCAATAGAAAAACCACCAGTTACGTAAAACGCAATGAAAAAAAAACCTAAAAAATGACATTTTTCTAAAACGCAATGCACCAAAAACACAAAGAAATGACTTATTTGTAAAACGCAATGGCCAGAAAACACATAAAAATGTGTTTTACCTAAAACGCAATGCACCAAAAACACAAAGAAATGACTTATTTGTAAAACGCAATGGCCAGAATACACTTAAAATGTCTGTTTTCTAAAACGCAATGGACTGAAAACACATAAAAAAGTGTTTTACCTAAAACACAATGCACCAAAAACACAAAGAAATGTCTTATATGTAAAACGCAATGGCCAGAAAACACTTAAAAATGACTCATTCTAAAACGCAATGGACTGAAAACACCTAAAAATGTGTTTTACCTAAAACACAATGACTAAAAACACTTAAAAATGTGTTTTTTTCTAAAACGCAATAGCCAGAAACCACATAAAACTCTCTTATTTCTAAAACGCAATGGACACATAAAACTGTCTGTCACTGTGAACTGTCTGAATTGTCTACGAATTACTGTCTTCGAAATGAGCCAATTTATGGAAATTTAATTACTGTGTTCGAATTACTGGGACCCCGCTAGGGGCTCTGCCCCTTGGACCCCGCCAGGGGCTGCCGCCCCTGGGACCCCGCTACCGGGGGCTGCCGCCCCCGGACCCCCGCAAAGATCGTAAAACGCAATGACTAAATCAAAAACCCAGATCATGAAAATGAAATTAAAGAATTTCTTACATGGATCGAAGCCGATTTCTTCATCAATTGACGAAATTTGAATGATAGAAACACTTATCAACGCTCGAATCGAACGAATCGAGTGATTATCTCCAAAATCACAGGAAAAAACGAGATTTTTTTATGAAATTAAACTGGGTTTTCTTCAAAAAAAGCTGAAGAACACGTTGATCGGGTTCTGAATCATTGATTTGTGATGAAAATCGCACTATAATGTAGTGATTATTGAGATAGAAAGTGAAGAAATAGTTGAAGATGGTGGGTTTTGAAAATGATGGATTTTTGAATTTACTGGGTTTTGAAAAAGGAAGAAGAAGGAGTTGGATTGACTAAAATACCCTTTCTCTTTATTTTAAAATTTGCCACATGTCATAATCCTATGGCTTCTTATCCTTCCTAGCGAAAATTAACTTCCTATTTGATCTTTACCCTGTTTTGATATCAAACTTGTTTCCTAACTTAGTTAAACATGTTTTAACATGTTTAGCTCGTCACTTTTAGTTTAGTGCTTATATATGGTCGTAAGATAAGCGGTCTAAACAACCGCTTAAACTTTCGAATCCGACCCGTTTGGTCGATCATTAGGATCCGACCAAGCATATTTGTGACCATAGTCATCTAGGGAATAACCTTCCAAGGTTATACCTTATGGTCACTTAGTTAATTAGTTGTTATGATAGGTAGTTTATATGCCTTATGAAAATGACCAAAATGCCCTTTTCATGCATAATTGGATTTTAAGCATATGTAACTTAAACTTTTGTCACTTAACTGATTATGCAACATATTTAAACATGCTAGGGCATATAATATCTGTCATAGGACTAGTTAGGCATCTCGAACGCGCTTTTGCGCGAACGACGCGTTAAAGGAGCGTTAGCTACCTTAATGGGTCGTAAGCACTTAGGATAGGTTCCGATTTAGAATGTAGGCTTTGTTAAACCATATCATATGAGTTCCAATACTCATTTGGTTTACGAGACCTCATTCTATCCGATCTTCCTATTTAGGTATCAATTTATTAACTTAGTGATCCAATACTAGGTGCCACTTGATTCCTTGATTGCCCGAGCTTGTTAGTTCACTTTAATCGAGGATACCTTCCAATTTGATGTGAGTACATAGTTCCCCTCTTTTACCGTTTTAAATTGTTTTGGGGTGATTCATATGTGCTAAACGATTTCGAGTTTTCTAAACAAATGCTATGGTTTATATTAAACTATCTGAACTATTTGAACCATCGGAGCTATTTGATCTATGCGAACTAATTGAACTATTTGAACCATTGGAACTATTTGATATATCGGAACTATTTGAACTATTTGAACCATTGGAACTATTTGATCTATGTGAACTATTTGAACCATTGGAACTATTTGATCTATGTGAACTATTTGAACTATTTGAACCATTGGAACTATTTGATCTATGTGAACTATTTGAACTATTAAACGATTGGGTTATGGGAGTGATTAGGTAACGGGGTGGGTGTAATGTGATAAAAGCATGGTGGATACGCCGCTGGTACTTCCTATATATAAGTGCTTTTAACACATTATATATCGTTGTGTTATCTAGATCACTTGGGCAAATGTTTTCAGAACGAAGTTACATTACAAGGTTTTTCTAACAATATAAACCATTTGAGTTTTATTACAAAAACGATTTACGATCTTGGTTTACATAAACAAATGTTTTGAGTTAAGATTCATGGCATCGAGGTTTTATAAACTATAACTAATCTGTTTTGACTTGGTTATTTAATTTACAATACAAACATTTTACAAAACTAGGTTTTCTAATATCGATTAACGAAGTTGTTCGAGTTACTTCAACATGTAAACGAGCCATGAATCTGACACTCACACAAAACCTATGTACTCGCCGACATTTTTATGCTGACGTATTTTCACATATGTTTCAGGTACCATAGTTGATGATGTTTGATGATGATATTGATGCATGCCCACATAGGAATGGACGAGGCCTTAGTGACTTAATAACAAAAAAAGACAATTTAATAAACTTAATTCAATAAAACAGAACTTCAATCCATGTGTTGTGAAACAATGATTCTGTTACGACACTCCCCGACATTTCCGCTGCGGTTTGTTGTTTTAACGCGGTCGGGGTGTGACAAGAGGTTCATCCGAAATGAACCCCATCATTCCGGACCTTGACTTTTGACCTGATCCTTGATTTGAACCTTTTTCAAATGGACCTTTGAACTGCTTTTTGGACTGCTTATTATAACAAGTTGCTTATGTTTAAGTTTTCGACATGTTGTTTTTGTTAACTCGTCGGTGACTCGAATATAAGTTAACTTTCATATCAAAATAATCTAACGATACCTTTTAGTGCAGAAAATGGTAGGCGCAATGTTGCAAGAAGGAAATCAACGGCAATTAGAAGTCAATGAATTCCATAATCAAGCAGGCTTTTTGTCAGATCCACCGGCAGATCAAGCGGAGTTATTTGGATCTCTAATCAGGGGTCTAAACAACTGTCCTCTCACGCACACTTTAAGAACAAATCCTATCATATGCAGCAGCTGCATCAATGCATTTTGGAATACAGCAAAGATTAACAGGCAAGGAGCAGGATCTATTGAAGCTAATGTGCAGAAGACAAAGATTATCGTATCTGAAGCAGTGATTCGAGAGGTGTTAAGACTAGGATATCAGCCACATCATCCTACATTATACGATCAAGCTAGAGTTCAAGCTGCTTTAAGAAGGATGAGCTATGAAGGAGGATATCCTACTGTGCTGAAGAAGCTATTTCCACCATACTGGAGGCTGTTAGTTCACTTTTTCCTCCAATGTGTTGCTGAAAACAAGGGTGGATGGGATCAACTAAACAAGACGCAAACCTCTGCTGTTGTGGCACTTTTTCCTCCAATGTGTTCCTCCAATGTGTTGCTGATTACAACTTCTCGGCCTTCATCTTTGATAACAGGAAGAAGATGTTGGATGATCCAAAGAAGAAGATCTTCATGCTGTACCCGAGGTTCATCCAGATGATTCTTGACGAGAGATACCCAACGTTCGTCAAGGGGCCGAATTACATCAATTTGAAGCCAATGGGACCAGGATGCTTTGAGAATGCATGCAGAAACAAGAGAGCCAAGCATCATAACTTTGATGCAAGATATGCTCTTGAGAAGCATGGGAGGTTTGCTAACGCTGTGCAAGGAGCTCCTGTTGCACCAGCTCCTCCAGTCATCCCTGTTGCTCCAGTTCCGCCTCAAATCAATGCACAGATAGCGGAAGAGCATGATGTACAGCTCATGCAGCAAGTACAGCAGGCAGGTAATGATGAAGAAGAAGTTCTTTTAGTTGATACTGAATCAGAAACAGACTCCAGTGAAGAAACTGACTCCGAAAGCGAAATAGAGATAGTGACGTCTGATAAGGAGCAGGATACTGTTCGTAAGCCAGTGCCAATGACCTTTGATAATCTTGCAGCCTTGATTCGAAGTTTACAGGGTGGTGATGGAGACCCTCCATCCATTTCCACTGCTGATATTCAAGAAACAGCTGATATCACTAAAGAATCAGCTCCAAAGAAACAAAGAACCGACAATGCACCCGACAACACTCTTTATGGGCCCTCGACTACCTCTGAGTCCACTCCTACAGTTAATCCTCAACCTGATCCACCAATAACTGATGCAACAAACCTGGAAGACACAAACTTGTATGATTTCAACTTCGATTTTGAAACCACCCCCTCACAGCCAGGCAGTTCAAGCGGTGGTGTTCATTTTAAAGCAGGAAGTTCTAGTGGCGCTCATACAACTGAACATGATGAAGCTGTATTTCGATATGCAAGCGAAAAGAGACAAGTCTATAAGAGCAACAGTGATGAAGAAGAATACGTTAAAAGGTTGAAAAGGCGTGTGGTGATTCTGGAACAAGATGGAGAGCTAAAAAGTGCCCAGATTATTTCTCTCCAACAAGATGCTGCATTGAAAGAAGCCCATATCTCGTCTCTACAATCTCAACTCACAAACAGAGATCTCACTATAGATCAACTGCAAGGTGATGTAGGGATGTTGATGTTAACTGTCTATGATCTGAAGGCAAAACTTGAAATGAAGTTTGGAAATGAATTTGCTGATAAAGAGGATGAGCAGTTTTATGTTGGAAGGCCAGAGCAAACACAAGAGCAAAGAGTAGAAACTCATGCAGCAGCTGAAGCTGAACGTGCAGCAGCACTAGAAGCTTATCTGGCTGCAAAACCTAAGAAGCAAAGCAGCTAGTCCAAGAAGAGACGAGAGCAGAAAGAGTTAGAGAAAGAACAAGAGAAGCAAAGAAAGAAACATCTGCTGGTGATGAAGAATCAAGATATGAATCCTCTGGATGAAAAGTTTCAGCTGAGGGATCCCTCAATAAGGCCTGACAGACTTGTGATGGAATTAGGATCTACTCATTACGATGAAGTGGGAAACAAATCAGAGGTGGCTTGCTAGAGATTTGAGCCAGAGAAACAGACGTGGTTGGTTACTCGAAAGAGTGGGCATAGGGAGTATTACGGCAAGGAAAGCCAATTTGAATCATGGACCCCTATTGATTTGAAAAGTATGCTACATGCTCCTTACTATGATCCAGATCTAAGTAAGAGAGGCAGGGGTTGGGCTTTCCACTCACGTCTTGAAAAAGAAGTGAGAACAAACTTTGTAACCATGAAGACTACTGAGCCAATAGTGAGAAGAAATCCTGGTGTTCGTGATTCTTTCACAAGAAGGACTGTGAAATCAATCATCTGGCCTCCCACTGACAAAGAGAAGATCATTCCACTCACAAGAAAGTTTGAGAAAGGAATACTGAGGAAGTTCAAGTTCTGGGCTTATGATCCTGTTCTGGCAGAGGTTGTTATTGTTACTGAAGAACAGTCAATCAGTATTCCAAATTCTTATGACCTGATGAGTTTTCATGAAGAAGACATCTTGGTTCTCACGCATCATCAAATCCGAACCAACGAAAAATATGAAGAATGTGCCAAATCTTGGACAAGTGCTGCTACCAACATTTTGAAGAACTATCTCTTTGCTGATCCTCCACCAGGTCCTCTCGATCTAGGAGTCTGATGCGTCTACTTATCCAATAAACCTAGGGGAGATTGTTAGGCCCTTTTAGGTTTATGGATAAGTTAATTAGTGGATTAGTAGGAGTGTTGGATTAATTATGGGGGCCTATTTGGGTAGTCATGGGCTTAGGGTTTAGGGAGCATCCTCCCTAATCTCCTTCTATAAATAGAAAGTGATGTAATAGGTGCATGGTTGGTGGTTTTGGAGAATCTTGTATTAGTATGCAAGATTTGTGAATCATTGAATAGACAATCATCCTTCTTCTTCATCTCTTTGTTTGTTTTACAACTTGTTTGTGTGATTCCGCCACCTTACGAGTTGTGCGATATCATTGTGATCTCGGTTTCGGGACTTACAATACAGGTGCATGAACATCGGAAGCTCTCTTCTCAGAATAAGACCTATAATAGTAATCCCCCAGGGTTTCCTCCGGGCAGATGGGAGAGTCTTCCCCATCATGAGTAAAAAACCCCTGATCAACACCAGCTGGGCTCTTTTCAACATTCACAGGCGCAGAAGTAGCGGCGGAGAAAGGAATAGTTATCACTGGGTCGTCCTGGATAGATTTCCCTTTCTCAGGCTTGCGCGCCACAACTTCAACATTTTCAACCTTAGCTTCAACAGTCTTCTCCACCTCCATCTCCGCAACACTAATTGTTAGGTCTAGAGTTTTATGCTTATCTTTATTACGTTTATTTATGCTTATTTGGTTTAGATTAGCACTTGGGCTTGGGCTAGGCCATGTGGGTCAATGGGGTAGAGGCTCCTATAAATAGTCTTGTCTAGATTATTAGGGTAGAGCTCTCCATTGTAATGATGTAGCCCCAAATAGAGAGCCTTGTACCAGACAATCCTAGAGATTGTGTGCAAGGTTCTCGAAGATCGTACCAGACAGTCCTTCAGACTGTGTGCGATCTAAGCAGCGACACTATGTTATGCAATGAAATATTTTCTTTTTGTTCTTTCGATTTGATCTTATATTCCCCGTTCGATTGAACCATCGAGTGATGTCACGGGTTTTTCGGCACTAACAAGTGGTATCAGAGCCATTGAAGTCTTTCAAAGGCTCGGTTTTTTATATCACTCGAAGAAGTTTTGCATAGTGTCAGGGATGAATGTTCGTAAATGGAAAGAGATCTCGGTTCATTGAAATCTGATATTCGTCAACAGATCTGAAAAACTTTAAGATCTGGTACAGGTTCGGTCGTCATTGAAGATGGTGTCGGTTCGACGACAGCTGATCGGAAAAGATGGTAGAAAGCGAAGAAGTCAAGGGGTTGTGGTGGCTGTACGGTGGTGGTCGCCGAAGGACGATGGTGAACAGTGACGGTGAACGGCGGAGGTTGTGACGAAGGGTGTCGGAAGCCAAAGTTCAGAGGCGCTGTGGTTACCACGGTGGCAAATGGTGGTTGATGTTTGACGTAGGAAGTAACGGTGGTGAACATGATGGTCACCGGAGGAGATGTTGATGAAAATGATAATGATCTGGTTGGATCGATGAGGTGATTAGATGGTGAAAATGATATGCAGAGGAGATGGATCTGCTCAATATCGACAGAAATGACGACGACGATGGTTATGTTATGATAAACGCAGGTCATCGGAGAAGATTATGAAACTGGAGATGAATGATATGGTGTCTGAATTGATGATGTTAAACTGGTGTTAGTATGGTCGTCATTCAGCTCATCAGAGAAGATTAAGAGCTCCGATGATTTAGTTTGCGGTTAACAGATGTCGATGTTGATGTTCGAAATGGGTTCCAAAGATTGTTATGAGCTGATATGATATTTCTTACAATTGTTTCCGTTACCTGCGCGTGCTCCGGCGGTCCTCCGGTGACAGCGGAGCAAGCTGAGAGTTCCGGTTGTTCCGGCGACGACGGTATTACGATGGAACAAGGGTGGCGGCTGATAAGTAATGATCGAAAATGAGTTACACGGCCGGGGATTTTAAAAGGTGATCGGAATGTGTTTTTGTTCATCGGAGATGTTTTCCGGAGATGGTGGCTGAGTTTGGATGTTGTCGGCTAGGGTTTTGGCATGATTACATGGGCTAAGGCTAGGCCCAATGATTAGCTAATCATTACTTGATAATGTCACATCTTTCAACCAAATTCTCATGCTTGGGGCCCACTATTGGTTTAGGAACATAATGGTGCATATTTTTCTGGCCATAATTTTCAAGTGACAAATCTTTTTACCATAATGATTAGGATTATTGTTAAAGAATGTTTGCTGACATATGATATACGACATGCTCTGATGATTGCAATTTTTTTTGGGGCCATCTAATTTACATCAGACATGATCTCTAAAATGTTTTTGGGCTGTTCAAGTTCTGTTTAATGTTGGGGCTATTATGAAGCCGGCTGTTCAAAGCAAAGGCCCAAAGGAAGGAGCCCAACATCTTGAACAATCTCAGATAAAAACATTGAACATCTCAGATCACCTTGCCACATCTCTGGGCCGAAGAAGAATATAAATTTTTGATGGATCTCCTCTATTCCGAGTCATATGGACTGATCAAGTTTCTTTCTTGGACCGAAAAGATATGTTGATGGGCTCGTTTACTGCTGGGCCACTAAAGGAGAAGACCCAAGGTTGGAGATCGTCTAAACCGTAATAAAGAGAGCATAAAACTAGGGGGAGATTGTTAGGTCCAGAGTTTTACGCTTATCTTTATTACGTTTATTTATGCTTATTTGGTTTAGATTAGCACTTAGGCTTGGGCTAGGCCATGTGGGCCAATGGGGTAGAGGCTCCTATAAATAGTCTTGTCTAGATTATTAGGTTAGAGCTCTCCATTGTAATGATGTAGCCCCAAATAGAGAGCCTTGTACCAGACAATCCTAGAGATTGTGTGCAAGGTTCTCGAAGATCGTACCAGACAGTCCTTGAGACTGTGTTCCATCTAAGCAGCGACACTATGTTATGCAATGAAATATTTTCTTTTTGTTCTTTCGGTTTGATCTTATATTCCGCGTTCGATTGAACCGTCGAGTGATGTCACGGGTTTTTCTTGACTTACACTAATACTTTCCAGCTGTTCTCTAATAGATGCGTGAGGTTGTGAAGGCAGGAGATCATCATTAAAAACAGACGATGACTCAGCGCGGACAGAAGGAATAGGATTCTCTGCAAAACGAAAGTTCATATTAACTTAGCAAAGCATGATGGAAAAAACAGCTAAAAAGAGGACACTCACCTGGAGAAAATTTTGCAACAAAGGCATCCTGATTGCCCTTCTTGCCAATTTTCCTTCTTGGCGGGCTGCGCCGCAGCTTCAACTTCAACGTGCTTCCGTTTCACCGCTTCAGTTCTCACCAGCGGCTGTGGACTTGAATCCAGATCTATGGGTTCATCCGGGTTGGAAGCAGGGATATCCGTAGTATCTTGGGGTTCCAGCTTGGGTTTCTTAACAACTGCAGACGCAAGACCTTCTAATGTGTCAGATACCACTACGTAATCGCACTGGGGTTTAAGGAAGGGGCGCGTACCTTTCTTCTCTTCCCTGACATTCTTTGCCTTTGAAGATTGTGCATTTAGCGCATCAACTTTCTTCGGCGCAGCTGTAACGGCCGATACACGTTTCTTCTTCTCAGGGCCTATGCCCAGATTAATCAACTCGCCTATGTAAAAAAAGAAATATTGCAATATTACCCAACGCGCAAAGACAGCAAAGACTAATATTGAAATATTAATAAGAAGTTTAAAATAAGCTTACCAGCACCAGCAGGAGGCTGTGCCATCAGGTCATCATCTTTTGAGAGCGCAAAGTTCTTGATAATTTGATAGTACCAGGGGTCCTCATCAGCACCCTTCTTTACAGTGGATATCTTCCCATGCTCTCTCTTGTATGCCACAACGTACAAGGCAACAACTGAAAAAGGTAAATAAAAGACAATTCCGTTACGAATAACAAAAAAAAATCTCTCTCAAGACTTACTCTTATCATCCTCCATGTACACTGGTTTATCCTGACGATCAATCTTCCAGTGCAAACTCATCCCTGCAGCAACAAGAGCTCGTTCCGGTAGCTCTATAGAAGGAACGTCCTTCATATCTTGGTACCATACCTCTGATTCCGGAGTTTTAAGGGTTTCCGTAACGATGTCTTCAGCACCTTGGAAGAACATCTTCATCGGAATCACCCCGGCTTTGATGTAGAAAAACTTGGGCTTCCATTCATGAAATGATGTCAGTGGAACAAGCAGAATCTTCTTAGACGTTAGGCGTTGAGCAAAGGAGTAGAAACCTTGAGCACAGTGCAACTGGTAAAAAACTCTAAAATGATCAACTGACGGCTCAAAATGCATCGATCGGCAAAGGAACTCGAAATGCCGGATCCGTACCATCCCCGTAGGGTTCAACTGCGAGATGTGAAACTTGTAAAAATTCAGAACGTCAAGAAAAAATTTCGTAGCCAGCAATCAGAAGTTGCCCTCAGAGAAATAGTCCCTGAAGAACGTAATGTAACCGGCCGGAGCTTGTGCCGTCGTTTGCCCTTCCGCTGGGTAAGTTGCACCCCAACTATCGGGGACTTAAAGTTCTGAACTAAACCATCAAAGATTTCCTTTGACCACTTCAATGGTGGTAAGGCGGCAGACATTTCTTCTGAAGAGTCTTCGTGATGTTCTTCGGTAGACATAAAGGGAAAGACGCAAAGTTGCAGGTTTTCTCTAAACAAAAATTGGAGAAGATGAAAAGATGTGCAACAACTAATGAAGCAAATGAACTCACTCAAAGGTTTATATAGGGATCGCCATTAATGCCCTCGAGAACTGCAGTCCCCTTTTTCAGGAAAACACGGTTACCAAGGCAGTAAGGGCGAGTGGGGACCAAAATTAGCCTCACGTGTGCGTGTATATCACGCTTGACGACGCATATTTAATGAATGACTAACAAGTGACAGCCTGTCACCCAAACCGTCACACGTCAACAGTCAGCACAGTACCTTTTACCTGCCATGAGTCAGAGTGTTCAAAAATTAAAATCATGAAAACCTCCACTCGGAGAAATAGAAATATCTTCCACAAGAAGATTCTCCTTACTTCGCGCCAGACAAGCCTGCTACCTCTCAAAGCAAAAAGTGCACACTTCATTTTATATAGTCCAGTGCTCCACCTACTTGCATAGAAGCAACATTGGACTGGGGGGACTTGAAGGGGTATGGTCCCAAAAACCTTGCACATGCGCATAGGACCATACCACAACCTTATCCCAAAACATCTTGAACAAAGACCCTGCGCGGCTGCACAATGGTCCTAAACAGGATTTGGGAAGAAACAGTTCAATAACAAAGGAGTATGGTCCCAAAAGCCTTGCGCAGGCATATAAGACCATCCCATAGCCTCACTTCTAGAAACGTCTTTAACGAGATCATGCGCGACTGCGCAGTGGTCTCAAACAAGTTATGAAAGAAAACAGTCTTCAATAGACACGCGCCGGAAGAAAGGAGAAACCAACATTCAACTAACACCCTTGCGCGGGTCCGCGCAAGGGAACAGTTAGACTTGAAGATAAAATCCTAAACATCTCCACACGACTGAAATCAAGACTTAAGTAAAAAGGAATCTTTAACGTTACAACAAAATAGACACGTGGCAAGGGCAAAAAGGTTTATAGCTGTAGATCTTCTAGAAGGCCTTCTAATGCTCATCAAGCATAGCCATTCAGTTACAACTAACCGTGAGGTGGCATAATCTTGGACGCTCATCTAATCACGATGATGGCACTCGTTTGAAGATTAATCCACACAAACCCACTTTCCACGTAGCATCTCCCCATCCGTCGATCACACTCACAATCCGTGTGCAGGGATGTGACATTAGTGATTGACGGAAAAGGGAATAACCGCTGATGGAAAATACTTTCCGTTACTATCTCCGTCAGACTGTTTTCCTGCCAAAAACCGGTTATAAATAAGCCATTGCAGGTATGATCTCACAAGTTACTTTCACTTCACTCTTACTTTACTACTTCTTCTTCATCAAGATCACTATACTTGTTCTCACGCCGGAGCGTGGTCACGGAGAGAACCCCCATTCTCCCCGTGGAGTGTCTAACGGCTTTTTGTTTTGCAGTGATCACCGAAGAAGGAAACCAGCCAAACCCCGAATCAACGAGAGGATTAACCCTTTTATGCAAAGACTAAACCCCTGATCTTATTGACTCCGGTCAATTCTGATCGTTGTTTCTTCACAAATCAATTATATACATTCCTAATATAATGTCTATTAAACCCCCCTAATCGAAACGAGAGGAGGTCGAAGGTTGAGACTGGATCGGAAATCATCAAACGGATGCCGTGAGAGACCCTTTGTAAATATATCAGCAATCTGATATCTCGATGGAACATGTAAAATTCGAACTGCACCACGCTGAACTAGTTCATGAACAAAATGGATATCCAATTCAATATGTTTCATCCGCTAATGTTGAAGTGGATTACCCGATAAATAAACCGCACTAATGTTGTCACAGAAAACAATACTAGCTTTGTTCTGTCACACCCTGACTTTTGCGGAAGCGTGATTATGGTGTGACTTTCTTAATACCATAGCATCCAATCATAACAATACTATATGATAAAACCATAAGATGTTCATCCATAAATTAAGTTTGGAAAATACCACAACATACTTGTCTGAAACGTAGACTCAAAATTTAAATCACAAACCATGACATGTTTAAAAGAGTTCACGAAGACTCAACACAAGACCTTAAATAAAACCGAGTTTAGAACAATGTATCTCGTCCAGGATTAAGATACATCTCCTAAACCCTAATGACTTCGGATGACATCTTTTTATTCACGACGCAGCTTGAAACATGCAAACACCCGCCAGATCCACTTAATTCCCTGAAATACATGTAAATTGAAAACATCAACAAAAGTTGAGCGAGTTCATGTGCTTGTCTGTGTATATGACTAACCTTTAAAGTATGTCTGTATGTATGTAAATCCTGGTATGAAGCAATAAGGAAAAAATAGATCACCAATGGTTTGCAAGGCCAATGGTATGTGTGAAGTGATACAGGAAAACTCAAACCTAGCGGCTTTTGCCACGGCTTCAGTATGTGGACATAGTCACCACATGGGCCACCCTGGTCCTCATGGGTATGGGCTCGCTACACCCAAATAGATCTATCACTCATGTCCCTCGGTCCTACGACGAGGATTAATGGCCTTAAGTGTTGTACCCACCACTCACATGATCAAGCAGTAACCTTCCTTAGCTAACCATACCATGTATAAAACGTTTGTAAACAATTGTAACATGTATTTCACCCCCGAAGTTATAAAACTGAAAACAGTTAAAAGAAAAGGGGGACATGAACCCACAGTCTTGCGTCTTCGGCACTCGTACCTCAAATCCCTTCAGCAAACACGACTACCTACAATGTACTAGGGTCTATTAGACGAACGGGTCGTGCCTTGACTTAGAGTTAACGTTTTTGAGTTACCTTTCTTATATCATTCAAATTTATATAATTATAGTCAAAATAATTAATATTTCAACTTAAATTATATTTGTAAATTTTTGGAATAATTGTTAAACAATATTTTTGAAATAATACTTCTCAAGTATTTATACTTATATTTCCTTCCCAAGGATGGGGGTATCTCATACTTGTATATTCGTATTTGTGTACTTGTTAAGTATTCTTATACTTAATTTTTAATTAATTATTCCGGAATAAATATCCAATATATATTTCCAAAATATATGTTTTAAGGAATATTACTTGAAAAAATTATCCATAATTTTTCTTTTGGCGAAACTATTTGTAGTTCCAAATTAATATATTTTCAAGTCTCACTTTAGAAAATATACATATAAACTTATTTTATCAAAAAATAATGTATTTCAAGCTTATCCAAGAAAATATATATTTTTCCCAAAAATCATATATTTTCTAAAAAAATTCTAAGAAAATATATCTTTACTTCCCAAAAATAATATATTTTCTCCTTGTCGAAAATATGATATAACTTGGTAATATTTGGAAAAATCTTGTTTTCCTTTTCTTGTGTCCAAAATATTATTTACCAAAACTATAATTGTAAATGTATTTTCCGGAATATTTTATAAGCTACATTATTTCGTTCGGTTTCACAATATTATGTGTGCAACTTGTGTATTTATTCAATGTGATTTTTGGTAATATTTTAGATTGTAATTTCTTGGTATTTATTATTTCAAATCCTAAAATAATATAACTAATACACAAAGTATACAAATAATCACACACACATCATGTCTTCTAAATATATGTATCTAGCCACTTTTATTTATAAAAAACCAACCTCCAATATTTGTATTTTTGTAACAAAAATTATGGCAAAGTTTATATGGAAACTCATGGTTAAAATATATATACTTGTAAATACTTGTTTAAAAATATTTCTCGAATTGTTTATATTTTTAGAAAATTTTGCCATAGTTTCCCCTAAAAATGGAGGTGTCCATGCTATCAGAGCATATCATTTTCTTTTAAAATCATCACAAACATTCAACAACTCAATCAACACTTACCTAGTGCCAAAATTATGCAATTTACATAACAACATGAACTTGAACTTTCATAAAAACTTGTAGTAACTTGGTAGTGTGTTTAGTAGGTTTAGTTACCCTTTAAAATGTATTTACTTCTTTAAAAACTTCATTTTTAAAGAAGTTGGGTGTTTACAACTTCCAATCACATATTCTAAAAATGCTTCTTTATGTAATCTTTTTGTCACACAAGTGTTTCTACACTTGTTTAACCATTAAAAACAAGTTTGGTTTATGTAAGAACCAAGTCTATGTAAATCTTGTTATTTAACTTAGTTTCTTGAGAAACTATTTTGGAAATCATCCACTTACATGACTTGTATTGTGTTTAAATCATCATCACATATGAAAGCAACTTTTATTATTCAAGTTCATGTCTACATAAAGTATGATCATCTTGGTATTTCACAAGATCATCACCTTAACTTACTAGATCATGTGTTTAATCACAATCTAGTAGGTTTCATATGATGTCTAACATCATAAACACAAATAATCAATCATCGAGAAGCAAAACAACACTAAACAATATGTATTCTTATGTTATTAAGCTTATGTTAAAGAGTTTTCTTCTTGTTCATTAGTTTTCTAGATGTTCTTCATGATTTTCATCACATATCATCCTTTAACCAACTAAATAAGAAGTAAATTCAAGTGACAAGAGGCTTACTACTAGCACAAGGGCTAGGGATGAACTCAAGAAGATGAAGATGGTAAATGTGATGGATAATAGCAAATGAGAAAGGTCCTTGAAGATCCACAAGCTCCAAGCTTCTTAACTTAGCTTCTAACACCTTGTGATGCCTTGAGAATGGATGAGAATTGATGGATGATGATGATGGTGGGTGGTGGTGCTTGCGGCCGTGAATGGAGGGGAGAGGGAGGAGAGTTAAGTGTGTGTAGTGTGTGAAAGATGATAAAGTTATGATCTAGCAAGTTATACTTATAACCAAGTTTTAGAGATTAACCAAGGGATAACATGTTTCATAAGTACAAGGCAAGATCTCTAATCATATCATATAAGATCAAGGAAATTAAGGGTGGGCCACACCCTTGTGACCGTCCACAAAAGGGGGGGGGGGTATTGGTTGAGTTGTGATGGATAGTTAGAGATATTAGTTAGATTCTAAGTGTGGTGTTTAGTTTTTAAGTTAATATGGTGTTATATAGTGTGTTAGGGTGTTCGGGGATCATAACTAGCTCAGAAACATTAAAACAATGCTTCTAGTATACTTTTGGTGTTTCGGGTAGTGTCCGGTTGTTCGGTTAGATACCGGTTCGTTAAAGTGCTAAACTATACCGTTTAGTGTTCTTTATGTACCCTTTTGTGACACTTTTAATTCCCGACACTTAGGAAAGCATTCAGGACCATTTAGTCATATTTTGCATGATACTAGCTTGTTAAAATGCTGATTTTTGTTGATTTATGCTGAATTCAGCACTTTATGTGGGTTTTAGGCACTTTCCGGCACTTAAACTATCACTTAGGAATGTAGTTTTGCAGTCCTTACTTCCCTACACACCATACTAGTGTAGTAGCTAGTCTCTGGCCCATACTAGGTCTCAAAACACTGTCTGTCTATGTGCTGAGTCCTGTCATCATTTTTCTGAGTTATCCGCTAACTGTGCTAACTGTGCTTTGTGCATCATTTATGTCAATATGGTTTGCATGTAATAATGATGTGACATTTATGCAATATGTGATGTACATGTAAGTATGATGCAGTAATCACAGAGCAATTAATTGTAATTCAGCACAGTCATTAAGCACTAATCATGATTAATTAATTGTACGGATACCTGGATTTTTGACGGTTATCACATTCTCCCCTTGTTAAGAAAATTTCGTCCCGAAATTTTAGTTCTGCTACTAGCTGCAGGGGAGTTGGGGAACAAATGCGGGTATTTTAGTTCTGCTACTAGGTTCTCGGTAAAGTGGAGTGTGTCGTCAATGTGAACTTCATCGGCAGGAATGACAACTGTTTCTTGAGTTGGACTCTTTTTCAGATTAGATACATGAAATGTATCATGGAGTCCATTCAGTTCTGCGAGTAGATCCAACTTGTAGGCTACAAGACCAATCCTTTCCAGGATTTTGAACGGTCCAATATATCGCGGGTTCAACTTTCCACGCTTCCCAAAGCGTGCTACCCCTTTCCAAGGTGAGACTTTTAGTAAAACCATATCTCCCACTTGAAACTCCAAAGCTTTCCTTCTTTGGTCCGCATAGCTCTTTTGTCGATCACAAGCTGCCTTGATGCGCTCTCGGATCTGTATGATCTTATCTGTCGTCTCTTGAACTAATTCAGGACCAACAAGCTGTCTATCACCCGCGTCTGCCCAACATAGCGGTGATCGACACTTGCGTCCGTAGAGAGCTTCAAACGGTGCAGCTTGAATGCTTGCATGGTAACTGTTGTTATATGAGAATTCTACCAAAGGTAGGTGAGTGTCCCAACTGCCACCCAAGTCCATTACGCAAGCTCGCAACATATCTTCTAGCGTTTGAATCGTTCGTTCGCTCTGGCCATCTGTCTGTGGGTGAAATGCAGTACTCAGATTCAACTGAGAACCAAAAGCTTCTTGGAAGGATTGCCAAATCCTTGACACAAATCTTATGTCCCTATCATATATAATCAAGATAGGCACTCCATGTCGTGCAACTATCTCCCTGAGGTACAACTCAGCAAGCTTACTAGTGTTATCCTTTTCCCTGATCGGCAGAAAGTGTGCAGATTTTGTCAGACGGTCCACGATTACCCAAATCGTATCATGACCTCTGGGTGTCTTTGGTAACTTTGTTATAAAATCCATTGAAATATGCTCCCATTTCCACATGGGTATTTCAGGTTGTTGCAGAAGACCTGAAGGCTTATGATATTCGGCCTTTACCTTGGCACAAGTCAGACATTTGCCAACATACGTTGCAACATCGCCTTTCAATCTCGGCCAGCAGTAAAAATCCTTCAAATCCTGGTACATCTTGTCTGCTCTGGGATGGATCGAGTACCTTGAATTGTGAGCTTCATCGAAAATAATGTCTCTAAGACCACCAAAGAGGGGAACTCAAATTCATTTCATGAAACACAACGTTCCTTCCTCAATGGGTACTAACTGTTTCTCCATCCCACGGAGATATTCGTTCACAAGATTCTCCTTCTTAAAAGCTTCTTTCTACGCCGAACGAATGCGCAATGAGAGGTCCGTTTGTATAATCATTTCCAAAGCCCTAACCCTTATGGGCTAGATTCTCTATTTCTGACTCAAGGCGTCTGCTACTACATTCTCCTTTCCTGAGTGATACTTGATTTCACAATCATAATCGTTTAAAAACTCAACCCATCGTCTCTGCCTCATGTTAAGCTCTTTCTAATCGAATATATGCTGTAAGATCTTGTGATCCATAAGGATCATGCATCGGGTGCCATACAAATAATGTCGCCAAATCTTTAATGCAAACACCACTGTGCCTAATTCCAAATCATGCGTGGTGTAATTTTTCTCGTGAACCTTCAACTGGCGTGAAGCATAAGCTATAACCTTCTGTCGTTGCATCAGCACGCAGCCTAAACCTTGATGCGAGGCGTCGCAATATACCACGAAGTCGTCAGTGCCTTCGGGTAGGGATAGGATGGGTGCATCGCAAAGCTTGTTTTTCAGCAACTTAAAAGCCTCCTCTTGTTTATCTCCCCATTCGTACTTTCTATCCTTTTAAGTAAGGGAGGTCAGCGGTTGAGCGATTTTCGAAAAATCCTCAATGAATCTGGGATAATACCCTGCCAAACCTAGGAACTGACGGATCTCGGTTGGCGTCTTCGGAGTCTCCCAATTCTTGTTCGCCTCGATCTTGGTGGGATCCACATGAATTCCATCTTCGTTTACCACGTGACCAAGGAATTGAACCTTACGTAACCAGAACTCGCACTTTGAGAACTTTGCCTATAATTTCTCTTTCTTGAGCAGCTCTAAGATGGCTCTTAGATGTTGCTCATGTTCTTCCTTCGTCTTTGAATATATCAAAATATCATCGATAAACACAATCACAAATTTATCGAGATATGGCTTGCAGATTCTATTCATGAAATCCATAAACACTGCTGGCGCGTTTGTCAGACCGAACGGCATTACTAGGAACTCGTAATGTCCATATCGAGTTCTAAAGGCCGTCTTTGGAATACTCTCCTCTTGAATTCTCAACTGGTGATAGCCTGATCGAAGATCGATCTAGGAGTAGAAACTCGAACCTTGAATTTAATTAACTAGGTCATCAATCCTTGGCAAAGGATACCGATTCTTAATGGTCAACTTGTTTAGCTCTCGGTAGTCGATACACATGCGGAAACTACCGTCTTTCTTCTTGACAAACAAAACTGGAGCTCCCCAAGGTGAGAAGCTTGGTCTAATAAATCCCTTGTCGAAAAGCTCCTGAAGTTGTGTCGACAATTCTTGCATCTCGGACGGCGTAGGTCGATAAGGTGCCTTAGCTACAGGCGCAGCGCTTGGAACTAAGTCAATGTGAAACTTGACTTGTCTTTGCGGCGGCAATCTTGGCAAGTCTTCGGGGAAGACTTCAGGATATTCTCTCATAACTGGGATATCTTTCAGTTTTGGCTCAGCGGCTTCCTTGTCCACAATGTGTGCCAACAAGGCAGCACATCCCTTCTGCAAACATCTTCGGGCTTTCAAACAACTGATGATCCTTAGAGGCGTATCATGCTTTTCTCCATGCACCATAATCGTTTCTCCATTTGCCATCGGAATGTGAATGGTCTTCTCATGACATACGATCTCTGCTCGGTTGCTCGACAACCAATCCATTCCGACTACCACGTCAAAGCTTCCCAATTCGACTGGCAGAAGATCAAGCATAAACTCATGCTCCCCAAGCTCTATTACGCAACTTCTAATGACTTCATTCGCTTCTACTAGCTTTCCATTAGCTAGCTCTATCGAGTACAGAATATCTAGCTTACTAGCTACCAACCCAGGTATATTCCTAAATTCTAGGGATACAAAACTATAATCAGAACCAGTATCAAATAGTGCAGATGCAAAGTGTGGTTGATAGGGAACGTACCAGTGACTACGTTCGGATCTTGGCGAGCTTCCCTAGCTCCGATGTTGAAAACCCTTCCCTGAGCTTGGTTGATCTTTGGGAACTCTCTCTTGAAATGTCCAACGTCTCCACAGTTAAAGTAACCTGGTCCCCGACCATTTCCATTCCCATTACCACCCTGGTTGTTGTTTGCTCCACGGTTTCCACTACCAGCTTGATTTCCAAAACCACCACGATTTCCATTACCGCTATTTCCTCCTTAATTGCGGTTTCTATACCTATTTCCACCACGGCTACCATTTCCATTCCCGCTGCCATAACCTCTCTGGCCACCATTTCCACGACCAGTACCAGCCCAGCACATCTCCTTCGAATGACCAACCTTTCCACAAGACTCACATTTCCTAACTCTGCATTGGCCGGCATGATGGTACTGGCACACATCACATTTGGGCAGTGTGCCCATGTATCCTTTTCCTTTGTTTTCAACACCAGTCTTGACTTCGGCTGGTGGGTTCACATCCTTCTTCTTGTTAGCGCCTTTGGTACCTTTCTTAAAATTTGAGAACTTCCTTTTGTTCTCACCTAATGACTCAACATGAGTCTCCTTCTTCTTTTGGTCAGAAATCGAGAACTTGTTCAACCTGATTGCTTCTTCAGTTAGTTCTACACTCAGATCAATAGCCTCAGTAATCATGGCGGGCTTTGACGTCGTCACCATGCTCATGATTTGGGGTGCCAATCCCCAAATAAAACGCTCGATGCGCTTGAATTCCGGATCAACCATGTAAGGAACGACGCGAGATAGGTCGTGAAATCTCTTCACGTATTCAGCAATCTTCGGACCATCCATCTTGAGGTTCCAAAACTCAGTTTCCAATTTCTGGATCTCGGCCCTTGAACAGTATTTCTTGCGCATGAGTTCCTTCATTTCGTCCCATGTCATGGCATATGCAGCCTCTTCTCCCAAGGTCTGAACTTGGAGATTCCACCATGATAGCGCCCCGTCTAAGAACAATCCAGAGATGTAGGTGACCTGGTGCTCCGGTGCACATTTGCTCAATTTCAGCACAGAATCCGTTTTCTCCGTCCATCTAACGAAAGCTACAGCACCCCCGGTGCCATCGAAATTCAGAGGCTTACAGTCTAAGAACTACTTATAGGTACAGACTGTACAAGCAACATCATTCACAAAAAGCATTAGCGAACGCACATGGAATATCCAAATGTAAAGTAATGTGTCTTTAGTGACTTAAACATTACCAAGAGGTAGGTTGCTTCCTGAGGTACCTCCGCTATGTTCAGAGCACAAGACCTCGTGTTGTGCTTTCGCTCGTGAAATCCGTTCTTGTAGCTCAGCCTCTGTTGTGGGTAACTGGTTGTCTCTTCGAGGAGGCATCTTCTAAAAGACGATTTTATAGGTCAGGTCTTATGCATATAAGTATGTAGTACATGTATGTAATAACATTTATCAACGCAAGTAAGCACATAACATCACATTCATATCATCAATGTATAATTCAACAATGCATATAAGGAGAATATTGTGATTGAGCTTGTATAAATCATCGACCACGAATACAGTTTTACATGTTCTACAAATGTATCATATCACATCAAAAGGGACTACAGGGTCACACTACCCTTGCCCAAAATATCCATCAAACTACAACAGTCATAAAATCAAAAAGTGGTCTTCAAAAGGTTGTGCAAGCTGGGCTCAATAGCGACACTCTCATCAAAAGTAAGCTACCTACATAAAACCAAAAACCGGCTATGCTGATGGTGGAGGAGGAGGAGGTGGATGAACGAAAAGCAAACTGCGCACATGCGCTAACTCCTCTTCAAGAGCATGAACGCGACACAACAGATAACTAATCTGCTGCTCCATGGTAAGAAATCGGACGTCAAAATCTGGGTATGGCAGAAGAGGAGCAGGTGTAGTCACGAAAGGTGATTGACATGTACAAGGTGGAGGACGTGGGATCCTCTCAAGCTCCATGACTCTACGACACAAAATCTCCTGCTGAAGCTGCAAGGACAGGAGTAGCTCATCCCTCGTGTAGCCAATAAAGTGGGAGGGATGGTATGGATCAGAGACTGGCATAGTGTTTGGCGGAAACCATATGAGTGGCTCACCTGACGGTGTAGAAGCAAAATGAGCAGCAGGTGTAAACTGTGACATGAAAGGAAATGCGGCTGACACGTGTGGAGCATGACCAGGCTGCTGGCTAGATGGGCCTTCCCCTGGACGGGGTGGAGGGATATCCTGTAAGAATGTGATCAGCAGGTTAGTGCGGTGTATATCAGACACATGCAGGTGAAACGGGGCAACGTCAACAGGTGCATGTGTAGGTGCTGGTGGGGGAGTAACAGGCTCAATGAAAGGGGGCATATCATCATCATCATCCTCTATCCACCCATTACTGGTGAATGCGTATCTGGGGTCTATCTGGTCAGCAAACGCAACATGGTCAGCGGCTGCAGGGATCGGATCGGGTACAAGTGGTGCAGCAACAGGTATGCCAACAAGTACAGGGTCATGATCAGGCAGAGGATCAGGAGCAGGTATAGGCTCGGGTGCAAGTATAGGCTCAGGGTCAGCGGGTATCGGCTCGAGATCAGTATCGAAAGGCTGATCGTCTGGAACAAAGTCAATCTCGTGCTCAGGCTCAATGTCAAGATCAAAGTCGTGTGGAATAACAGGTGCAACAGACAGGGTTGTATCAGAATCAGTGGGGTAACGCTGCAAACCCAGTGCATGCAGAGTAGTGGATAACACAGACTCGAAAGAATCCTGACCAGAATGATCAGATGAAATCTCAACGATAGGAATCTCAATGAGTGGAACAACAATAACATCATCAGCTGGAACACCATCTCCCTGAGCACTATCAGGGGGACCATCAATGAAAAGATCGACATCATCATCTGACAGCTCATCAAAAGGCAGATCCTTGAGAGGAAAAGCCGCAAGAGGAAAAGGGGCGAGGATCGGAACCACGACATGCTCATCATCGGGATGTCCGAGGATGAGATGGTCCTGGTCTGGAATAGGAACAAGAAAGGGATCCTCGTCGGGTAAACCATCAGCATGCGGTACATTATCGCCAAAGTCAGGTAATGCAGAAGGCTGGAAATCATTGTCATTTTCACTCTCAGTATCGGAGGTAAAAATCTCAGGGTCTGGGACAATCTCATCGTCCAAAACAATGGCCATGCGGTCAACAGTATCTGACAGTCCACTCTCAGATGAGGACATGGTGTCTGTAACAAAACAATCACAACATATGCACATATATCAATAATCATTAATAAGCATGTAATCAATAACAATGTATGCATGTATTCTTCCTAGTCTTCTTAGACTACCCACCTAGTCTCTCAGACTAAGCCTCCCAGTCTCTCAGACTAAACTACTTAGTCTCCCAGACTAAACTCCCCAGTCTCTCAGACTGTCCCAACTAGTCTTTCAGACTAACTACCCAGTCTCTCAGACTGAACTACCTAGTCTCTCAGACTAAACAACCCAGTCTCTCAGAGAACTATAAATGAATTCCTTGAAATGTGTTTCGTGTCTTTTATTTGTAAAAATGTTTGTTTCCTGGATCTGGGCGTTTCATGTATGCAATGAAAATATGTTGTGAAAACATTTTCGTGAGAGCCCTAATGATCGTAGTCTAGACTCGAGAAAGAATCCTAGTTCGCTACGATCGAAGCTCTGATACCAAGCTGTCACACCCTGACTTTTGCCGAAGTGTGATTATGGTGTGACTTTCTTAATACCATAGCATCCAATCATAACAATACTATATGATAAAACCATAAGATGTTCATCCATAAATAAAGTTTGGAAAATACCACAACATACTTGTTTGAAACGTAGACTCCAAATTTAAATCACAAACCATGACATGTTTAAAAGAGTTCACGATTACTCAACAAAAGACCTTAAATAAAACCAAGTTTAGAACCATGTATCTCGTCCAGGATTAAGAAACATCTCCTAAACCCTAATGACTTCGGATGACATCTTTTTATTCACAACGCAGCTTGAAACATGCAAACACCCGCCAGATCCACTTAATTCCTGAAATACATGTAAATTGAAAACATCAACAAAAGTTGAGCGAGTTCATGTGTTTGTCTGTGTATATGAGTAACCTTTAAAGTATGTCTGTATGTATGTAAATCATGGTATGAAGCAATAAGGAAAAAACAGATCACCAATGGTTTGCAAGGCCAATGGTATGTGTGAAGTGATGCAGGAAAACTCAAACCTAGCGGATTTTGCCACAACTTCAGTATTTGGAAATAGTCACCACATGGGCCACCCTGGTCCTCATGGGTGTGGGCTCGCTACACCCGAATAGATCTATCACTCATGTCCCTCGGTCCTACGACGAGGATTAATGGCCTTAAGTATTGTACCCACCACTCACATGATCAAGCAGTAACCTTCCTTAGCTAACCATACCATGTATAAAACGTTTGTAAATAATTGTAACATGTATTTCACCCCCGAAGTTATAAAACTGAAAACAGTTAAAAGAAAAGGGGGACATGAACTCACAGTCTTGCGTCTTCGGCACTCGTAACTCAAATCCCTTCAGCAAACACGACTACCTACAATGTACTAGGGTCTATTAGACGAACTGGCCTTGCCTTGACTTAGAGTTAACGTTTTTGAGTTACGTTTCTGATATCATTCCAATTTATATAATTATAGTCAAAATAATTAATATTTCAACTTAATTTATATTTGTAAATTTTTGGAATAATTGTTAAACAATATTTTTGAAATAATACTTCTCAAGTATTTATACTTATATTTCTTTCCCAAGGATGGAGGTATCTCATACATGTATATTCGTATTCTTGTACTTGTTAAGTATTCTTATACTTAATTTTTAATTAATTATTCCGGAATAAATATCCAATATATATTTCCAAAATATATGTTTTAAGGAATATTACTTGGAAAAATTATTCATAATTTTTCTTTTGGCGAAACTATTTGTAGTTCCAAATTAATATATTTTCAAGTCTCACTTTAGGAAATATATATATAAACTTATTTTATCCAAAAATAATGTATTTCAAGAAATATATATTTTTCCCAAAAATCATATATCTTCTAAAAAAATTCTAAGAAAATATATCTTTACTTCCCAAAAATAATATATTTTCTCCTTTCGAAAATATGATATAACTTGGTAATATTTGGAAAAATCTTATTTTCCTTTTCTTGTGTCCAAAATTTTATTTACCAAAAATATAATTGTAAATGTATTTTCCGGAATATTTTATAAGCTACCTTATTTCGTTCGGTTTCACAATATTATGTGTGCAACTTGTGTATTTATTCAATGTGATTTTTGGTAATATTTTAGATTGTAATTTCTTGGTATTTATTATTTCAAATCCTAAAATAATATAACTAATACACAAAGTATCCAAATAATCACACACACATCATGTCTTCTAAATATATGTATCTAGCCACTTTTATTTATAAAAAACCAACCTCCAATATTTGTATTTTTGTAACAAAAATTATGGCAAAGTTTATATAGAAACTCATGCTTAAAATATATATACTTGTAAATACTTGTTTAAAAATATTTCTCTAAGTGTTTATATTTTTAGAAAATTTTGCCATAGTTTCCCCTAAAAATGGAGGTGTCCATGCTATCAGAGCATATCATTTTCTTTTAAAATCATCACAAACATTCAACAACTCAATCAACACTTACCTAATGCCAAAATTATGCAATTTACATAACAACATGAACTTGAACTTTCATTAAAACTTGTAGTAACTTGGTAGTGTGTTTAGTAGGTTTAGTGACCCTTTAAAATGTATTTACTTCTTTAAATACTTCATTTTTAAAGAAGTTTGGTGTTTATAACTTCCAATCACATTTTCTAAAAATGCTTATTTATGTAATCTTTTTGTCACACAAGTGTTTCTACACTTGTTTAACCATTAAAAACAAGTTTGGTTTATGTAAGAACGAAGTCTATGTAAATCTTGTTATTTAACTTAGTTTCTTGAGAAACTATTTTGGAAATCATCCACTTACAAGACTTGTATTGTGTTTAAATCATCATCACATATGAAAACAACTTTTATTATTCAAGTTCATGTCTACATAAAGTATGATCATCTTGGTCTTTCACAAGATCATCACCTTAACTTACTAGATCATGTGTTTAATCACAATCTAGTAGGTTTCATATGATGTCTAACATCATAAACACAAATAATCAATCATCAAGAAGCAAAACAACACTAAATAATATGTATTCTTATGTTATTAAGCTTATGTTAAAGAGTTATCTTCTTGTTCATTAGTGTTCTAGATGTTCTTCATGATTTTCATCACATATCATCCCTTAACTAACTAAATAAGAAGTAAATTCAAGTGACAAGAGGCTTACTACTAGCACAAGGGCTAGGGATGAACTCAAGAAGATGAAGATGGTAAATGTGATGGATAATAGCAAATGAGAAAGGTCCTTGAAGATCCACAAGCTCCAAGCTTCTTAACTTAGCTTCTAACACCTTGTGATGCCTTGAGAATGTATGCGAATTGATGGATGATGATGATGGTGGGTGGTGGTGCTTGCGGCCGTGAATGGAGGGGAGAGGGAGGAGAGTTAAGTGTGTGTAATGTGTGAAAGATGATGAAGTTATGATCTAGCAGGTTATACTTATAACCAAGTTTTATAGATTAACCAATGGATAACATGTTTCATAAGTACAAGGCAAGATCTCTAATCATATCATATAAGATCAAGGAAATCAAGGGTGGGCCACACCCTTGTGACCGTCCACAAAAGGGGGGGGGGGGGGGGATATTGGTTGAGTTGTGATGGATAGTTAGAGATATTAGTTAGATTCTAAGTGTGGTGTTTAGTGTTTAAGTTAATATGGTGTTATATAGTGTGTTAGGGTGTTCGGGGAACATAACTAGCTCAGAAACATTAAAACAATGCTTCTAGTATAATTTTGGTGTTTCGGGTAGTGTCCGGTTAGATACCGGTTCGTTAAAGTGCTAAACTATACCGTTTAGTGTTCTTTATGTACCCTTTTGTGACACTTTTAATTCCCGACACTTAGGAAAGCATTCAGGACCATTTAGTCATATTTTTGCATGATACTAGCTTGTTAAAATGCTGATTTTTGCTTATTTATGCTAAATTCAGCACTTTATGTGGGTTTTAGGGACTTTCCAGCACTTAAACTATCACTTAGGAATGCAGTTTTGTAGTCCTTACTTCCCTACACATCATACTAGTGTAGTACCTAGTCTCTGGCCCATACTGGGTCTCAAAACACTGTCTGTCTATGTGCTGAGTCCTATCAGCATTTTTCTGAGTTATCCGCTAACTGTGCTAACTGTGCTTTGTGCATCATTTCTGTCAATATGGTTTGCATGTAATAATGATGTGACATTTATGCAATATGTGATGCACATGTAAGTATGATGCAGTAATCAGAGAGCAATTAATTGTAATTCAGCACAGTCATTAAGTACTAATCATGATTAATTAATTGTACGGATACCTGGATTTTTTACGGTTGTCACATGTTCATCGACTGTCGAAGATCAAGTAACAAATTACGAAGCCAAGACAATTCAAATAAAACATTAGCAACACCTCGGTACTCAGCTTCGGCACTAGAACGAGAAAGAAGATTAGTGCCAAGATAAACACAATACCCTGAAGTAGATCTGCGTGTGTCAGGGCAACCTGCCCTAACTGCATCAGTGTAGGCGCGAAGAGAAAAATCTGTGGAGGAACCCAGTGTAACGACGTAAGAGGAGGTTCCCTGTAAGTATCAGATGATGCATTTTAACGCCTTCCAATGGTCCTCTCGTGGAGAATGCATGTGCATATATACTTGTTTTACTACATAACTAATGTCAGGTCTAGTGAAAGTCATGAACTGAAGAGCACTCGTTAAACTTCTGTATTGTGTCGGATTGTCAAACTCGAGATTGGAGGAGGCACTAAGTTTGGATTTAGAGTTAACTAGAGTAGCAACCGGATTTCAAGAGTGCATATCTGCTCGTTCAAAGATGTCCATAGTGTATGCCTGTTGAGATAAAAACATAGAAATTGCCCGTTAGAGTAACCTGGATACCCAAAAAATGAGTAAGAGGCCTGAGATCTTTCATGGCAAACTCATCACCCAAGCGCTTCAAGAGATTAACCCGAAGTCTATCATTAGAGGCCGCAAGGATGATGTAATCCACATAGATCAATTAATAAGCAGCATCATGAGTGTGATGGAAAACAAATAGAGAATTATCACATTGGTTTTGCTGAAAACCAATTGACAAAAAAATAGTAAAACTTTGGTACCATGCACGAGGCGCCTACTTTGATCCATATAGAGACTTCTTTAATAAAGACACATGATCTGGATACTTTCGATGTCGAAAACCCATGGGCTGGTACATATAAACAGTCTTTGTCAAGTTTCCATGCAAGAAAGCATTAGTAACATCCAACTAATGAATATTCCAAGACTGTGATAGTGCAAATGACAACATTGTCCGTATAGTAGACAGTTTAACAACAGGCTTAAACGTGTCACCACAATCCACACCAACTTCCTGATTACTCCCATCACAAACTAGACATGCTTTATAACGTTCCAAGGAGGCATCTGACTTGTACTTATGTCAAAATAACCACAAACTTCATAACACATTCGTATGTGGTTGCCCAGACACCAATTCCCATGTCTTATTTTAAATAAGGGCATTACATTCGGTGGTCATAACATCATACCATTCCGGAACTAACAAGACAGCCTTTGGTTTTTCGGTGTAGAAGCAAGAACGAAAGAGTGATGATTAAACAACTGTTTCGGTTTGGTAATACCATCCATAGCATGAGTATGAATGGTACGAGTAGAAGGTTGAGCAATGGGTACCGGTAAAGGATTGGTCGAGGACGTAGGTGAGGTGTCCTCTGATGAGGTAGAAGTGGTGGGTGTTGGAGTGGAAAGTGGGTCGATAGAAAGTTGGGCTGATATGGATGGACTGTTAGGAAAAGTCGCTTGAACGGGGGGGTGGGTTGGGATGTGAGACTGGGTCAGGGGGGATGGGTGTGGGGCACTACTGTGAGACTGGGCTGAGGAGGATGGGTGTGGAGCGATGTGTGTAGAGGTAGGGTTAAATGGGCCATGGTGCGGAGTGGGTGTGGTGAAAGGAATTATAGTTGGGGCGGGTGAGTTATAAAGAATCGGGTGTGGGTGGTTGAGTGATGTGGTATCGGGTGAAGCAGTAGGTGTGGGAGGGTTTTGTTGCTTTGGTGACCGAAGAATTGGGTTTAAGTATTTTGAGAGGAAATCATAGTTTTGAAGGGTAGGTTGAGGACGATTGGCGTTTGGAAAAATAGTTTCATCGAAGACAACGTGCCTACTTATGATGATCTTGTTAGGGGAAAGATCAAGACATTTGTACCCGCAATGATTCGATGGATACCCAAGAAACACACAAGGTAAGGAGCGATGTTCAAGTTTGTGAATTGTGGTGTGTGGGATTAATGGATAACATAGACACCCAAAAACCCGAAGATGAGCATAGGATGGACGAGACAGATAAAGGCATTGAGTTAGAGACTTGTACTGTAAAATTCGACTAGGTAAGTTTAACGAGGCCGTGGAACAGGACATCAAGATGCGAAAACAGGATTTTTCAGTCAACCAACGTCGGCGACGGGGTGTCAGTCTATTGCCAATGCAGAACTTGCATCGCAACCTCGTCAACAGAACAATGGAGCATTGGCTGACCCTTTCACATCGTCGATGGCCTAATCTGGCGTCGGCGACACCGCTATCTGGGAACCTCCCTTAAATTGTGTTTCAGGCGTTTTGTTCCGTTTCCGAGTCCCGTTCCGACCGTATTTCAATGAGTAGAACCTTAAGGAGGTTCCTTATTCCCTTTTTCAAACCACCCTTCATTCTTTACCCCTACCAAGGTGTTATCCATCATTTTGGTTACCGAAAATTACCAAAATTACCTTGACCAAGTCTTAGACCGAACACACACATCGTACGAGCTTTCTGTTTGAGTTCAAGCACTCCCACCCATGCTTGAATCTATCAAACCTAGGCTCCGATACCAACTTGTAATGCTCAAACATTATAGGATCAAATCGAAGCTTACTAGTTAAGAAAAATGGTCCCAATTTCAAACTTTGTCAACAATGTTAACAAGATCATCAAAAGGATTCAAGTTAAAAAGACTTGTTAATTACACACATATTGTTCATGCCATAATTTAATTACAAAAGTCAAGTTTAAAGTGTACTTTCAATAAAAACTATGGTCTTGACCATAATATTTTCATAAAAAAATGTTTGGCTGATTTGAACATAATAGCATCACAGAAGCCCATAATCGTGTATGTTCGTCCCAAGCTCATCACGACTCTATGCCAATGATTTACCTATAACATTTCAACAAGTATTAGCACTAATATATATTCCAATAAACAATATTCAATACACCTTTCCATCTTGTTGGCCATTGGTCAACCTTCTAAATTTTCATTCTTTAACAATCTAAGTTATAACTATGACTTAGTATCTAATCAATCCAACTTCACTCTTTTCTTTCTATGAAAACATTCCAGACACACATGGTGTCAACTTATTACACCCAACAATATCCAAGATCGACATCTTGGTTTTATTCATTTGTCATTCTTTAGCCAAATCTACCCGTTTCAACGAGTCAACATTATACCACTTGATTACCACTTAAAAAAGTCAATATTCCACATAAGACCTTGACTTAATGGAAACTACCGACTACAATTTAACCAACTTGTAAGCCATAAGAACTTACCTTGATCTTGAGTTTGTTCTGACTTAGTGTTACTCGATCATTCTTCTTTCGCTCCTACACTTGACAAATATATACTTAGATTCCATGACTTATTTCCATTATCATACTTTTTATTTCATAATATTATATCAAATTACCACATACACTAATTCTTACATTCCAACCATAACATTGAACAAGAATTCATCACAAAAACACAAAAGTCACATCAGAGCATTTCATTGAACACTTGATGGGCATCCATTTTAGTTTTCATTCAAGTTGCCTAATTTCTAGTAAATTGCCATGTTTCCACTAGATATCATATTTCATTCAACATAACAACAATCAATCATTACATCTTCACACACTATGACTTATGTTAACAAATTAACCTAAAGGCATCCAATTTCATGATTAAGTCAAAAACCCATTTCATTCTACATGAGGGGTTTCACCTACAACAAGCACACACACAATTTCTACACATACTTTCATTCCTAATATGATTCTAGTAAACTCCCGACCTTAATTCATGTCATATCATCAAGAACTCATTCCAAATTGGTGCTATCAAGTTTCTCATCATACCAAAACTTCACCATATGACAAATTGCAACAAACCTTATGATTAGCAAGCTTAGATGGTCAAGGATTAGTGTTCATGCATGAGATTGATCTTCAATTTCTCTTTAAACTTGTTGAATTTTGTGATTAAGTTCTATAGATTTTCCATCTTTCTTTCTCTCAATTCTCGCTACACACACAATTCTGCGCTTTTCTTTTTCTCCTTCTTTTATTAAATCAATTATCTCACATGTACACTTTTAGCCCCTACAGTTTTATTGGTTTGTTTGTTATTGGGTTTTTCCTGGTAAAATTTCTAACAAGACAACATCGCCAACCATATAAAAGGATTAAATGAAATATGAGACTTGAAACATAAGATTGTTCTATAATAGAAATACAAGAATCTCGACTAGTTGATTACGCTACTAGAGGATACTTATACGGAACACAACGAACTGACACTACTCAACTGAAGAAGGACTTGAAGATCATCCATAAAGACAATACAGTTAACATATTTTAGATCAGAGAATGCTACATCAAAGATCAAGACAAGCGCTCATCATAGAACATTATACTCTACATATTGAAAGACGGTTGCTACATCAAAGATCTAACTCTACATGTTGCAGGACATGTATTAGTTTGAGGGGGAGCATTATACACATTGCACTCTTTTTCCTTTAACTAAGTTTTTCCCACTTGGTTTTCATAGTAAGGTTTTAATGAGGCTGGGATTTATTTATAGGTCCTGAAGTACGATTTAAACAGCATCCTGAAGTATGTTGTGAATAGTGTATAATGAGTGGTAATACGTCCGAGAGTGTTATAAAACCAGACATTCATTGCCACATTAATCCCAAATCAGTTACTTTGACTAAGTTTTGGTACCATTTTTATATAGCTTTCAGTATTGTATTCTTGTAACTATATAATGTAAACAAGATTATGAGTTCGGGATACAAAAAATATTAAAATAGCAAAAAGGAATTAAACTCAAATTTTAACTCTTTTCTTAAATTTAGTCCCCTCAATATTTTTTCATATCAAATAACTTTCATATATTTAACTATTTTATTTAGAAAATATATAATTAAATCAAGAATTTCTTTATCTTTACTCAAAATAACATGTTTTTAAAGAAAATGATGCAAAAACACACTTGTTACACAACAAACAAAAAAAAAACACACACACACACACACTTTTTAGAAGAATACAAAGCAACTAACGATAAAGATAGTATAATGTTTCAAATGAAAAGTCGCTAAATCACGACATCAACAACAAACACACTGAAACATACATATAATTTAATTTATGGAGTGGAGTTGATGCTGAATAGGTCAACGGCACCACCGGTGATTGCTCGCTTTGATGTTCGAACTTGCTTGTATTCCTTATAATCAAAGGGAACATAAAGACGAGGGTGATCCGTGTCAACCAATTTTGATGGTGCTTCCACCTTTTTATCAGTTGGTCCAAACATAAAAAAGGCAATCGAATAACATACTTTTGGTTCCAAACAACGTACTTTGTGAAGCACATTGCAATATCTCCCATTGCTCCAAATCTACAATGATTCACAACTCATCTTAGTAGTTTCAATCTAAATGAGATACACGAACAATGAAAATTATATTACATAAAAAAATATAATTCTATAATTCGATACCTATTTTTTATACCTATTTAACTGATATTGATTGACAAGTATTAGATTGTATATATAGAGTTGGTTCACTGAGTTAGTTAGTTTCTGGTAGGGTGGTTAGTTAGTTACACCTCTAGTTTGTTATATATAGAGGTGAGGTTTATGTTGTAAAGATTGATTGATTCTGAGTTCTATGTGAGATTACTGTTTCATGCTTTTGTTCATGGTATCAGAGCTGATGCTCCTGACCCTGATGGCCTGATTCCGGTGAGTTGTTAGATCTCCGATCAACTTTCCGGTAATCCTCCATTCTTTCCGATCTTCACTCTGTTTCAATCTCCAGATCTCCTTCTTCTATTCTCCTTCCTTTCTTCCAATTTTCTTCATCACTTTCTTCCAGGTCTTCATTTTATTTCTGTGATAATCATCAATTTCGTCCAGATCTTCATTCTTTGTCTGAGATAATCATCAATTTTTGGAAAACAATGATCAGAAGCCATCATTTTCACAGTTGAGAGCAAAATTGTTGACATTTGAATCTCGATTAAAACAAACAGAAACGAACTATCAAACCTCTATACATGTTTCTGCTATGGCGGCCATGAATGTTCAAACCCTACCTCATGAGACTTCAAATAAGTCAGTGATTTGTCAGATTGTTGATGGGACACAAGTTGGACCACGTGATGGGTTATTGGGCTCAAGCCCAAGTCAGATTGTTGTTATGAATAACTCACAGAATGCTATTTCTGGGCCAACTGATGGATTTGGGCCAGCACATTTAGCAAATTGGGCCAGTACAGTGCAAACGTCACATTTTGGATTGATGGCTGATTTATCGGGTACATGTGAGCGTGTTGATTCTTGGATACCCGATTCCGGTGCCACTGCGCATATGACTGCTGATTTTTCTATTGTATTTGATGCTGCTCCTTACACCGGCTCTGAGCGAGTCGTTGTAGGTAATGGTATGGCTCTTACTATTTCTCACATTGGCACTGCCTTGCTTCATTTATCTGATCGTACTCTCACTCTTAGACATGTTCTTGTGGTTCCCGGCTTAGCCAAGAACCTTTTATCGATTACGCAGTTAGTGATTGATCATCCTATAGCTGTTATTTTTTCACATCTAGGTCTGTCCATTCAGACTCTTGATGGACAGCTCCTCCATCACACACGTGGTAATCCACATCAGCTATATTCACTTGCTGCTTTCACTTCTGTTTCTCGTGAGACTTGGCATTCTCGGTTGGGTCATCCGTCTGATGATGTTTTGTCTAGATGTTCGTTTTTAAATCTGACAAACAAAACCCAACACACACATTGTACCGCTTGTAGTATTTCAAAATCAACTAGATTGCCTTTTACATCAGTTGTATCGCATTCTACTTCACCTTTACATATTATACATTGTGACATTTGGGGTGCCTCGCCTGTTATGTCTAGAGATGGATACAGATATTTCATTACTTTCATTGATGATTCCAGTCGATTTACATGGATGTATCCTTTGACTTGTCGTTCTCAAGCGAGTGATTGCTTTCGGCACTTCAAACCGCTTGTTGAGAACCTTTTCTCCTGCACCATCAAGCATCTTCAGTGTGGTGGTGCTCCTGAGCTCATTCGTGGATCTATGGCTCGTTTTCTTTCAGATTCTGGCATCGCTTATCGCATTTCATGTCCCTATACTCCCCAACAAAATGGGGTTGCTGAGCGGAAAAACCGCCATCTTTCTGAGGTAGCTCGAGCTTTATTGTTTCATGCTCAGTTACCAAAGAAATTCTGGTATGATGCATATGCCACTGCTGCCTTCCTTATTAACCGGTTACCATCATCGGTTCTTCATCACTCATCTCCTTATGAGGTTCTTTTTGGATCTCGTCTGGATTACTCTCTTCTTCGTACTTTTGGGTGTTTGTGTTATCCGTTTCTAGGTGATACTCGAGCGGATAAACTTTCACCCAAGTCTACTTCTTGTATCTTTGTTGGCTATGCCCCATCTCATCTTGGTTATCTTTGTTATGATCCTCATACGTCTCGTACGTATACTTCTCGACATGTTCGGTTCCATGAGTCGATTTTTGACATTCCGGGGAGTTCTACTACTCTCACAGCTTCTTCAGATTCTATTCATTTCTCCATTCCTCCTCCTTCGCTTTCTACTTCTGTTTCTTCTCTTTCTTCTTCATCCTCTCCTATTATTCCTTCCTCATCTTCTCCTATTATTCCTTCCTCATCTTCTCATGCTATTCCCTCTCCTGATATTACTTCACCTTCTTTTCCTCCTCCTCCTCCTCCTCCTCCTCCTCCTACTACTACTACTACTACTACTACTCTTGTTCCGACTCACCCGATGGTTACACGATCTCGTGATCAAACACGGCAGCCGCGTCAGTTTCCTGATCATGTTCTTTTTCATGTCTCTACTACTCCTACCACTGAGCCTTCCACATTTCGGCAGGCTCAGCAGTATTCTGTTTGGTGGGATGCGATGCGTGCTGAGATTGATGCTCTTCATGCCAACCAGACTTGGCGTCTGGTTCAGGCTCCCACTGACGCCAACATTGTTGGTTGTAAGTGGGTTTACAGGATTAAACATAATCCTGATGGATCAGTGAGTCGTTATAAAGCCCGGCTTGTTGCCAAGGGCTTTCATCAGACTGAGGGTATTGACTACACTGAGACTTTTAGTCCTGTAGTCAAACCTACTACTATTCGTCTTGTTCTTTCAGTCGCTTTCTCTCGAGGGTGGTCTATTCGTCAGGTTGATGTCAACAATGCGTTCTTACATGGGGATCTTTCTGAGACTGTGTATATGACCCAGCCCCCAGGCTTTGTTGACTCATCTAGACCACATTATCTTTGTCACCTGCAGAAGGCTCTTTATGGCCTAAAGCAGGCTCCTAGAGCTTGGTTTTCCAAGCTATCAACCGCTCTGCTTGCTGATGGTTTTACCCAGTGTCTTTCAGATGTATCTCTCTTTGTTTACAGTCGAGATTCGATACTCTGTTATGTCTTGATCTATGTTGATGACATCATTATTACTGGGAGCTCATCTGATTTTGTTACTGGTTTGATTGGGCGCTTGCACTCTCAGTTTGCGCTCAAGGATTTGGGACAGTTATCATATTTTCTGGGTATTCAGGCTACATTTTCTGAGGATGTCTTACATTTATCACAGCTGCGCTACTTACTTGATTTGTTACAGCGTACGGGTCTTGCCGATTGTCGTCCATTATCTACACCTGTCTCTTCTGGTACACAGCTTTCTCGGCACACTGGTGATCCTTTGTTTGATCCTACTATGTATCGGAGCACTGTTGGTGCATTACAGTATCTTGTGTTGACACGACCAGAGATTGCGTATGCGGTCAGTAAGGTGTCGCAGTTTCTTCAGACACCTACTGATCGACACTGGGTCGCTGTCAAGCGGATTTTGCGGTATCTTAAGGGTACCATCTCTCATGGATTATGTATACGTCGGTCTACTTGTGTTGATTTACATGCGTATAGTGATGCTGATTGGGCTGGATGTCCTGATGATCGACATTCTACCACAGGTTATTGTGTTTTTCTTGGGCCCAACCTCATTAGTTGGAGCTCCAAGAAACAACATACGGTTGCTAGATCGAGCACAGAGGCTGAGTATCGTGCTCTTGCTCATACCGCTGCTGAGTTACGCTGGATTACATCTATATTGCATGAGCTACATATTACGATGACTTGTCCACCATCTCTTTGGTGTGACAATATTGGAGCTACATATCTTGCAGTCAACCCGGTGTTTCATCAGCGTATGAAACACTTGGAGATTGACTTACATTTTATTCGTGACATGGTATTGGCAGGTGTTTTGTATGTTCGGTATGTTTCTACTATATTTCAGATTGCAGACATTTTGACCAAAGGGTTGTCTTCGGTTCGTTTTAACACTCTGCGGTCCAAGCTTCACGTGGATGCTCCCCGTTCAGCTTGAGGGGGCATATTAGATTGTATATATAGAGTTGGTTCACTGAGTTAGTTAGTTTCTGGTAGGGTGGTTAGTTAGTTACACCTCTAGTTTGTTATATATAAAGGTGAGGTTTATGTTGTAAAGATTGATTGATTCTGAGTTCTATGTGAGATTACTGTTTCATGCTTTTGTTCAACAAGTATCATATACAATTTTACACAGACCACGATACAATGATATTTGTATAAACACTACATGAAAATACCGTTTTACGAAAATACCGATTTAACGTCACAGAAGTCGCCGCTAAAGGTAACAGCTTTAAAGAGACACATGAATCTATATTCTATATTATATAATAAAAGAAACCACTTTGGGGACACTTGTCATCATATTAGGGCATCTCTTATAGATAATTATTATTTTAATTTAATATTTTCTAATTAATTATAGATAACACTTCTACATAAATATTATTTAGTTTAATATCTTATGGATAATTATTATTTAGTTTAATCTTCTTCTCATTTATAATATTAATTAGAGTAAATTATAAATTCAATAGTTTAAAACTAAATATGATCGAACAATATAACCATGTTGTTATAATTTAAAACACAAGTAAGAAAAATACTATTTTTATAATTAAATCATGGCTTTTCTAAACAAAAATGAAAACAAAGATAGAAAATCAATTTTTGTTTCTATTTTTTAAACAAAAGCCATTGGGATAACTACTCTATATACACACTTAAATACACACACTTAAATATATGTATGTATGTATCATAGTTGCCTAAATTGTTAGGGTAGCCACAATCCACGTATTTTAGTTGAGAAGCAAGTGATAATGCAGGTTGAAAATGGATTTAAATGGGTAATTTTTGTATGGTTTGAAGCGGGTCGGGTCTAATGTGTGCATTGTTGGCAGTTTGTCCGCTTGAGTCGAAGAGAAGGACAAGAGACTTCCAAATTCTCGGTACATGGTTCAAGCCATGGGAACTGGATCTGGGCTCGGTAAGTCCAGTGATTGGAAGTTTGTGATTTTCTGAATAACAATGTTGTGCCCAAAACTGGAGGCCATACTGCAAATACCATGGAACAACCAACCTGTCAAATGCACAAACCTCAAGGGTCTTGGTTGTATGGTGCTTTACAGTTTTATATCAAGCAAATTCTGTTGTTTGAACTACTGGTATGGCAAAATTCCAGGTTTCGAAAGTGAAACAAGTTACAAGAAACGTATCAATTTTTAGTGCTCGGCGGCTACTGACAGAAACATGGCGGGTCGAGTGGGTGGACTTGCATGCATGCATGTTCTTATTCATTTTTTAAAATTTATTTTTATTGATAGTTATAATTACTGAAACAAATTTATTTCAGTAGTAATTAATTTGCAGCTGATGTGCTTTGATGGACAACACAAGTTACGAGTTATTACAATTACTAGATGATGTGTAGAGAATGCCACAGTATCGAAGGTAAAATAGTAAAGCCTTAATCTGTTCAACTATTTATTTGTTCACTTAGAATAGTAAAACCTTAATTTATTCAACTATTTATTGGTTCACTTAGAATAGTTCTACATAAATCATGAACATCATATATTTCTTTATATAGTATTCTAATAAGATGTAAACAATACTATAATTAAAAAAGAGCGCCTCAGGGGAAGACCGTAGTGTGGGTGTAGAAATTGCTTCACAACATCAGAAGCGTAGCGATCATATGAAGCCATGGTGACTCTGGCTCTTTTTTTTTCGTTTTTGCATAAGGCGCCATTTTGGGCTGCGAAAAGTCGCTTTCTGACTTCCTGTATAAGCCGAGCTAGGTTGACTCGGGCAAGAGTGGAGGCATGTTGACTGGGGCAAGAAAGAAACAAAGAAATGATAAAATGGCTTTCTAATTCATTAGGCCGAAGGACGAGAAAGAGAGAAAGAAGTTTGGAGTACATGTTTGTGTGGGGCTGGTTTTTAAACTGAATTAAGACATGCATGTATCTATGGTTTACTATTAACTCATGTGAAAAGTTATTCTTTTAATTTATATGAAATTCCAACTAATATATATATTTATATAATCATTGCAATGCGTTTTAATATCTTTGGTTTTAAACTTTATTCATAGTGACATTTACCTCTTTTATGGTGCTAATTTGACCAACGGAGCACAGGTATTAAAACCCCTTTTAACTAACGTGTCTACTATTCTATTCTAAACATACGCAAAGAGAAAGAGAAAGACATGTTTCCACGACACAATGCGGTATATGATTGTCTTACTGAGATGTCTAGATAGTTCAGTCTTCATACTGAGTTATGTGTTTTTGTAGTGGTTTCTATTGTGTTATGTAATGTTTTGTTTAGAGCCTAAATTATCTTTCGATGGATTAACTTGCTTCACAACTGAATATTGTTTCTGTTTTGTAATTAGAGACACAATTTGTTGAGAATTTTAGGGTAAACGACAACAGCAATCGGCCGATTGAGGTATGTAAACTCATATCCTTTGAACAAATTACATTAAATTGGATAATAGAGTTGACTTTTGTCAGAAGCAATGCTTTTATTAGAAATTAATCCATATTTCTTGGTGAAAAACATCAAATTTTGTTTGTATACATTAGTGTACTCAATTATCTTATCCATATCCGGAACTGGATTTCGTCTTTTGTTTGTACAGACACGGTTTCCAACCAGATTGGTGATTGGGCAAGGTTACAGGTGGTGGTGTCGGCTTCCGGCTAAAAACCGTTATTCCAGAGACCGCGTAAAAACACACACGTCAAGTCGCGAAACAGGTAAAATAATAACCTTCATTTCACTACGAACCTTCACTTTTGTCAATAAAAATTGAATTTTTAAGTTGGGTCGGGCCACCCATGGGGTAAGAACCGCTTATGTTTTAAATAATGTTTTATGTGTAAAATGTTGATGTTAGTTAAGATGAATGCTTTCCAAACCAAAAAGAGGTGTTTTATTTGTAAATGGTATTCTTCAAAAAAAAAAAAAAAAATTACTTTGGCATGGTGTAAGAGCTTTTTTAGGGAATCGGAATCAGTTAAAGAAATTTTAAGATGGAGGAATTGACATTAGCTCCTCTAGAAACTTATGAGCTGTTTGGTTTATATATTGTTCAAGGAATTCGGTGAACCAATCAAAGAAATTATTAATGAAGAAATTGGTGTTGGCTTGTAAGATACTATGGTAATACTTTGTTTAAATTACTTCAGTGTTAATTGATATTGACTAAATTTTTGTACATGTTTTTAAAAATGTCAGCTATAGATTTTTTCCTGCTATTGGACAAAGTGAAATGGACAAAGTGAAAGGTGTCGACGGGATGATTGGGTACTTGTGAAAAATCTAATCCTAAATAGCAACAATTTGCAGAGGTTGAGGTATTTGAAGTTTTTCCAAAAAAGAGGTTGAGGTATTTGAAGTTTTTCCAAAAAGTTATGTTGGTTTGAAATAAATTTTCGTAAATTGTATTGGCTACTTTATTGTGTCTTATATTGACTACTTTATTATGTTAAAGTTGGTATGCTAAGTAATTTTACCGGTTGTTTCAATAACCACATGTTATTTATTTTAAAATCAAATATTGTGTCCTCAAACAGTAAACCAATAATCTTATCTGATAATTTATATAGGATTATAAGTGAATGCCCTCACAAATTTAAAAAAAATTAAGTTGTTATACTTAAAAAATTATACATGATTAATAACTCAATTTACTAAGGGAAAGGTTTTGGTAACTCGAAGGATATGCATCTTCAAAGGGACTCGACTATTTTTAAATTGTGTATCAATTGTATCACTAATTTATGTAACATGAGACTTTGTATTTTATTTTATTTGTACACTTGATATTTATCTTAATAGTTTTCTCCAACCCGGGTAGCACCCGGGTGATTTTACATTCAATGTTTACGATGTACCCGCGTCCATTGGACTAGTGTACCGCTAGTACTATATAATAAAAGAAACCACTTTGGAGACACTTGTCATCATATTAGGGCATCTCTTATAGATATTTATTATTTTAATTTAATATTTTCTAATTAATTATAGATAACACTTCTACATAAATATTATTTAGTTTAATATCTTATGGATAATTATTATTTAGTTTAATCTTCTTCTCATTTATAATATTAATTAGATTAAATTATAAATTCAATAGTTTAAAACTAAATATGATCGAACAATATAACCATGTTGTTATAATTTAAAACACAAGTAAGAAAAATACTATTTTTATAATTAAATCATGGCTTTTCTAAACAAAAATGAAAACAAAGATAGAAAATCAATTTCTTTTTCAATTTTTTAAACCATGGTCGCAAAAGTCACTAGGCGCTCCCTAGTCGGAGTCGGGAGTACGCGGGAAGTACTCGGCATAGGCGGAGAGTACTCGGGGAGTAATTTGCCTAAACAAAGAGTACTCGTGCCTCGGCAGCATACCTTGTAGCGAGTACTCGAGGAGTACTCGGCCTTCGAGACCTTGTTTTACAACCATGTTTTAAACAAAAGCCATTGGGATAACTACTCTATATACACACTTAAATACACACACTTAAATATATGTATGTATGTATGTATCAAAGTTGCCTAAATCGTTAGGGTAGCCACAATCCACGTATTGGATCATGGTGTACCCCTAACCCCATCCATTAAATATTATTTTTAACATCTGAGTCCCCAACGTCTTCTTTTCTAGCCCTTTTGGCTCCTAACAATAACCCCATCTATTAAATGTTAAGGGCCAAAAGGGTTAGAAAAAAAGACGTTAGGGGCCAAAAAGGTTAGAAAAAAGACGTTGGGGGCTTAGATGTTAAAAAATTCATTTTTAGGCTAAAATGGTAAAAGTGATATAACGAATGGGGCCAAAATCGTAATTTACTCTATTATTTATTTGAATTAATTATTACTTTTATATTTATCTATTTACTTCAAATTCAAACTTAATTATCTAATTGTTTAGTTTGGTATCAAACAGGTTTTACGAAAGTTAAAATAAAATTAACTAATATTATTTATCATTTATATATTTACGGAGTTTTAAATAAAGGGTTAAATTTATTGAGACTTCGTTAATAAATTTTGCAACAACGGAATAATCTATTTTTATCACGAAAACCAAAATTTTGTGTTAATATATTAAATATTTTTATTTTCACTATACAAAATTACATTTACTCGACCCATGTAATACATGAGGTTTTTTAAGATATAACTTTTTATTATTTGATGTATAAAATTAGATTTATTCAATTCGTACAATACACAAAGTTTTTTAAGGATATATATTTTTTTTATTATTTAGTACAGAAAATTACATTTATTCAAACCGTGTAATACGCATATTTTTATAGCTGTAATTTTTTATTTTTTGGTATATAAAATTATATTTATTCAACCCGTGTAATAAATGAGGTTTTTTAAAGATGTATTATTTTATTATTTGGTAAACAATATTACATTTATTCAACTCTTGTAATACACGTGGCTTTAAAGATACAATTTTTTATTCGGTATATAAAATTACATTTATTCAACCCGTACAATATTGTTCTTATAGATATAACTTTTTATTATTTAATATATAAAATTATATTTATTCAACCCGTGCAATTAAGAAAGTTTTTAAAGATATATTGTTTTATTATTTAGTATATAAAATTTATTTATTCAACCCGTGTAATACACGGGGTTCTAACCTAGTATATTATAATATAAAACTTAAATGATTTTGATGAAAGGTTACATATAGATATGTGTAAAATTAAATATATGTTTCTAATTTTATATTAGAATCATGAGTAACGTATAAATAATGCTAGTACCTAGCGGTGGCTAAATATAGCACTAGAGATAAAAGAGAGTGTACTGAAGTTTTTTTAAACATATATATTATATTTAAAATAAGAAATATTATATTCTCGCATAATTTATTTGTCGAGGATATTATGGAACTATGTGAATATAAAGGTGCTTCAAACAATTACAAGGGTGTCTAAAACTACTTTTAGTTTAACGAATGTAAATTCATTCATCCTAAATACATGTGTTGCATTCTGGATTCTTTGTTCGCATGGCACGCAATTATCACTTTGTATATGAACTAACGTTTCACTTGGTACGTGTCTTTTTTTTTATCTAAACCATAGATGGAAAGGATCGAATCAATAATAATAATAGTAATCATAATAATCATAATAATAATAATAATAATAATAATAATAATAATAAAAATAATAATAATAATAAAATACACGTTAAAGAAGGTTGTTTCTTGTTTGGACACTTTCATTTAAGGCCAGAGACAAATCCAGTTTACCAATAGATTTGAAGGTACATTAATTTGCCATTAATTGTCTCAGTTTTAATGAAAGTCTATTGTAAAAAAAAATAATAATAATAATAATAATAATAATAATAATAAGTTAGCGAGATTGGAAATATTGAAAGTATGCATCTTATGAAACACAACCTTCATAATAAACAAGTTGTGTCGTTAAATATAAAACGGATTAGTTTTGAGACAACACAAACTACGGTTTTTACCTTGCCGATGTCGCCGGCATTGACAACCAGTGTGTTGGGAACGTGATCAATCGTAACAAACTCGCCGGAGTATTTGTCAACCACCTGAAGGCCATTCAAGTTTTCATCGTCCAGTAAAATAGTAAGAAACGTATGGTCGGAGTGCAAATCGGTTCCTGATAACCCTACACTTTCCTGACAAAAATGATATTTGATCATTCTTAATTCGCAGCACCATCCGTCGAACAAATCCCCGACCAAGCCGTGTCCTTTCATCAGTTTGCGCCCAAGAAATCGGGCTAGATCATGAATAGCTTTTGTATATTTGTGTATAATCTCCCTACATGCGATCAAATTTTCATGTAATGTGTATGTATTAGAGTTTTTTTAGGGTGGTTTAGAAAACTGCTAAACACGCAATAGATGGTTTCTAGAATTTGTTATATAATTACATAGTTCATTGGAGTGGATAGCGAACCCGTTCCAGCGAACTATCTCCTTTAACAACGAATTCTAGAAACCATCTAGAAGTGCTTGCTGGTTTTCTAAACCACGTACTAATAAAAAAAATGCATACCTTTGGTGAGTGGAGACAACAAGGTTGTCACATAAGTTGTCTACAGATAAAATGTTACTGATACTGAGACCCTCGTAAAACGGATTTATCATGCCACGTTTGACGTACCCCATGCCATGCTTAGTATTAGCCATCCCGTCTTGGATTTCCTCCGGAAGATCAAAGAGCGAGGCCGCCATGGCCTTCATATCTGCCATGAGCTGCGACGGGACACCATGGTTGACCATCCTAAAGCAACCCCATTCCTCAAATGCCTTCACTATTTCCTCGCTCGATCCCTCAACGTTTTGCATGTCTATTACTGGAACTCTCACTCTCGCCATTAGTTTTAGACGATGTTATTTATCTTATGGAGCAAATGCTATGTGTTGTGACAACATATAAAGGTAGATCTGAAGTAAAACAATATTGCGCCGACGAATATAATAGAGTTGATACCACACATTCAAGATTAGTGGTCCTATCAATAAATTTCCAAATATGGCAATATATATCTCTTCCTTCTTTCACACATGCGCCTCCAACCATGCATTAAATTAGAAATGTATTACACATATATAGGAACAGGATCAGGAGAGAACGCCTCAAAGTGTGAGAACGGTGAGAACGATTCTCAGCCACAAGATCTTAGTGGTTTGTGCCTGAGATTGATGCGGTGACATTTTTGTAAATAATAGGGGCCTTGGAACTATCAGGAGGGGTAAAATAGAAAGATCCAAACAAATGTGCACATGCGAATCACATGCCATTTTCCCCATCATATTTAAACGACAATAACTTTTTTATACCTGATTATTTTTCGAAAAAAATTACACCATAAAATTTAGCGTTTTTTTATCTTTCCAACGAGTATACTATTGATATACTTTTCGAAAAAAATTAACTGGGTTTTATGGCGTTTTTCTGAACTGGTGTTTTATGGCGTTTTAGACAAGGTATTTTCATGGCGTTTTTCTGAACTAGGTGTTTTTATGGCGTTTTAACTAAGTATTATCATGGCGTTTTTCTGAACTGGGTGTTTTATAGCGTTTTCAACTGAGTTTTTTCATGTCGTTTTTCTGAACTGTGTGTTTTATGGCGTTTTTACACTAGTACAAATTATGATTTTTCTGAGCTCAAAAAATATTAATTTAGGCGGTTAGACACATAAACCGCCCAAAAATCAGCACAAATAAACTTACACGCACATTTTTTGAGTTATATGGCTCAAAAAATGGTTTTTGAGCTGTTGTAAATTATAGCTCAAAAATAGCATTGTTTGAGAGTGCATAACAATAACTTTTTTGAGTGTTTTATGACGTTTTAACTGGGTATTTTCATGGCGTTTTTCTGAATTGGGTGTTTTTATGGCGTTTTATTTGAACACCTAGTTCATGTGAGCGGGTTTTTTTTGACAATATTACCCCTCAGTGTAATTTAACATCAATGCCACATGTCACCACCAAAATCGTTCTCACCGTTCTCACACTTTTCACCGTTCTCTCTAAATCCTGACCCTATATATATATATATATATATATATATATATATATATATATATATATATATATATAGGCAGGTTAACGTACAATGGCTCTAATCGTACAAAATGTACGCGATCATCTCAACCGTACGATCTGGTGCGAATTCACTTTGGAACATGCGATTTTGCTGAAAAAACCAACATGCGAAATTGCTACAAAAAAACCAACATGCGATTTCATCAAAATTACCAACATGTGATTTACAACATACTTTTTTATAACATGCGATTTCACAATCGCGTACGAGCGTACGATAAGCCCTATTGTACGTTACACTTTTTCTATATATATACACACACACACACACATATATATACATATATATATATAGGTGAAATATAGGGAGAAAACCAACTTAAGTTAAAAAAAAAAACAACGAAACCTTTGTAAAAACCGTATGTAACATTTTTGTTTTTATTTTTGAAAAAACAAGAAATGTAACATACATATTTTTGAACTTTAATTTTTATTTAAAAAACAAAAAACAACGCCCAGTAGTTTTAAAAAAAAAATTCAAAATTTCATGTTACAAAATACATATGTTCAAAAAATCTAATATTCAAATTTTTAACAATTAAAAAAAAACTACTCTGCTCTTTTTTGTTTTTCATAAAAATATTCAAAAAGACGTATGTTACATTCCCTACTTTTTAGAAAAAAAAATGTTAAATAAGGTTTTTTAGGTTTTTTTTAACTCAATTAGAATTTCGTTATATGATTCCCCTATATATATATATATATATATATATAGGGGAGGGTTCATTGGGGAACACTAAAAAAGTGGGGAACACTTTTAAAAATTATACTTAACATGTTAAAAAAAATATTTTTCTAATTTTTTTTCGGCGCTTTTTCTTATAAATACAAGTAGAAACATTTTTGATAAAAAAAATCAAAAACTAAAAATATAAAAAAATGTTTAAAAAACAGTTATATCTTATAGAATTAACTTAACATGTTAAAAATAATTTTTCAGCGCTTTTCTTTATAAAAAGGAGGAGAATTTAGTCGAGTAAAAAAATATTTTTTCTAAAAAAAAAAAATTTTTAGCCTTTTTTTAATTGTTTTTTTTAATATTTTTAGTTTTTGATTTTTTTTATTAAAAATGCTTCTACAAGTATATATAAGGAGAAGCGCCGAAAAAGATGTTTAAAAAATTAATTTTTAACATGTTAAGTTAAATTTTTAAGAGTGTTCCCCGGTTCCCCACTTTTTTAGTGTTCCCCAATGAACCTCACACAATATATATATATATATAGGATAAGGTTCCGTTAGGAACCACCCTTTATTGCGAAAACCGCGAGAACCAGTGTGAACACAACTAAAAATACCTTAAAAATCTAAAAAACACTCAATTTTTTTTTATTTTTTTTAAATCGCTATATTTCATCACTAAAAAAAAACCAAAAAAAAATTCGAGTAACAATTATCTATGCACATGTGCATATGTATTATTTCTTTGACAAATTCCGTAATACATTACTAATATTAGACAATTGCACTTTCATTTACACTACCATTCATAATACACTACTTTTTACATTAACAATATTAGAAATGCACATGTGCATCTATATGTATGAATATGTTATTAATTGTTTTGATACACTACTTTGAATACACTTTCTCTTTCATCTATCATACCATCCATAATATACTACCATTACCTCCTATCATCCGTAATACAATTACACTACCATTACCTCCTACCATCCGTAATACAATACAATTACCTCCTACCATCCATAATACAATACCATTACCAATATTTCACTTTATTACATATACATCAACACCCTTTATACCATCCAAACAACATATTACATCATAAAGTGACAAATATAATCAAACCATCAACAACTAGATATAAATAACCAAAAAACATGTATATGGGCCTACTTCGTCACTTAAAATCACAAACTTTTTGTACCAAAACACTTTATATCATGGTTATACATAATGATGCACATGTGCATTTTTAATATTGGTAATGTAAAAAGTAGTGTATTACGAATAGTAGTGTAAATGAAAGTGCATTTGCCTACTACGTGTAATATATTACGGAATTTGTCCAATAAATGATACATATGCACATGTGCATCGATAATTGTTACTCGAAAAAAAAATTTGGTAACAAAATATAGCGATTTTCTTTAAAAAAAATATTAAAAAAAATTGTGTATTTTTTAGATTTTTTAGGTAGTTTTTTTGTGTTCACAGTAGTTCTCGCAATAAAGGTGGTTCTCGCATGAACCCTACCCTATATATATATATATATACAGTGAAAGTGTATTGTACATTTTGCCTTAGCGTACAAGCGTACGCAATCTCAAATCCGCACGTTATAAACCCAGAAAGGAAATCTCGCATGTGGAAAAAAACCAATCCGCACGTTATAAACCCAGAAATGAAATCTCGCATGTGGAAAAAACCAAAAATTGTATGTTAAAAAAAATCGCATGTTGTTAAAAAAATCAAAAGTCGCATGTTCAAAAAAATCGCATATTGATATTGCATCTCGTACGCATCGTACGTTAAAGCAATTTGTACAATAACCGGCCTATATATATATATATATAGAGAGAGAGAGAGAGGGGAGATACAAATAAAGGACGCGCGCATGTGTGTATATATATGTACATAATAAAGAATGATTAAAATAGAAACCTTGTTTAGTTGTGAAAACTAAAGAACTAATTCTGGCCTTTAGATCAAATGGAATGAGTGGCTGAGATCAAATCTAGTATTTTTTTTATTTTTACTTTTAGTGTTTTTTTATAGTAAAATAATTGTGCAAGTGTACTTAAAGTGTATTTTCGTCATTTGGCTTCTGTACCTAAAAAAATCTAGAAACATCAACATCAAAGTACTCAATTTTCTCACTCCAATAATAAGATCCTGTGTAGTGGGAGGGGGAAGATAATGCTCCCACCATTTGGCGTTTTGCGCCATGTGATGGTTCAGTCAGCTTTTGGGCATTATGGGGCATTATCTTAAAACGAGTGTAGTGGTATAATTCCCCTGCAATTATTACCCATTATTTTTTTTTTAATTTAAAACAAATAATCAATGGTCCGCACTTCTCATTCGTTAAGTTTACAAATTAAAGGCGTTTTATAAAACACGCCAAAAGCAAAAAAGAAAACCCAAAACAACGCCCACAGTAGTGATTCCTAGCGTTTTCGGGGCAATTCACGCCCAAATACTGCCCCACTACGGGTGGTCTAACTAAAAAAACTTTGCACCAAAAAGAAAAACAAAACATCAACATCAACGTACTCAATTTTATCCCCCACCCCAGCTCAGTTGGGAGTTGGGCCGGTTTGTTTCCATGGATACTCCGGTTCGACTCCCGGGTGTAGCAAAGGTGTGGGGACCAGGCAATGATGGTAAGTGCTTGTTAACCAATGTTGCGCAAGTTCGAGAGTGAGCCGCCCTATTTTAATCCGCCCGTTACTCCAGCGAGGTGTCTCGTGTGGAGGCGGTACGGTTTCCAGGCGAACGCCGTAGCCAAGTCTGACCACTCCCAGCGCGGACCCGGTTAAGACCACGTAAGTCTGGGACAGACTTGGTTAGGGTCCCCGTCTTGGGAATGTAAATATCTTAAGAAAGTTACCGTTAAAAAAAACGTACTCAATTTTCTCTCTCCAATAATAACTAAAAAACTCTACATAAAAACAAAAACAAAACGTAATTTTTACATAACTGCAAAACACATGTTTTTACACAAAAATTACACTACATATATAAATAAAACGTATTCAATCTCTGTTCTTGATCTTCATCAGCCCATGAAGAAAAAGGGCTAACTTCGAAGTCACACCCCGATTCCCGGTGGGCCCGGATGGGTATGGTCGTGACGGTTGAATAACAGTTATCACAATATAATAATATGCAGCGGAAGTATTGGTGTAATATTAAATTCAATAAAGCTTGAATATATATAAAAGTATTACAAGCATTTCAATATAAGCCCACAGGCGAGATCTAATAAACAGAGCTTTATACATCATAGGCCTTAAGCTTCAGGAGTTGTAAATTCCTTAGCCTTCATTCTAGCCGACCCGCATTCCCAGCCTATAATCAGGTTCGGTACCTGCGGTTCAGTCTTTGGAAAATACGTCAGCTTTCGCTGGTAAATACAATTAACTGACTCGTTTTGAAAACAGTTTTTTCAAAAAGAGTTCTATACATAGAGAAAACCCATAGGTAATCTTTTAATATTTCTTAGGATTTATTCTTGTTACCAGATTTTTCATACTTGTCATACAATCGGGAACCATAGATCAGAGCCGGTCATTTTCAGTGCTATAATGATTAAGGTACACACCAAAGTTGAATTAAACGTGTCTTACAGTCGGTATGCCTACCCCTGCACGCTATTCCGTATGGCCATAACAGTTAATGAGTCGGGACATCTGGACACGGTAGCAATAACCCCCAATCGTTTCAGTTATCAAGTAAAACGTAATAAACCGGATTCTTACATTTATGCGCAACATAGATGACCCATTTATATAATACCCGCTCCAAGTGGCTTATTCGCCATCAAAAGTTTAAAAACTAAAATAAGTTAAATGTATTTACCTTTTTGCTAGCTTTCAATCAATATGATTATAATTTAGCAAAAAGCCTCAAGTCTAAGTATTATTGACCCAAGTCCGATTATATGGGGGGTTCTATAGTCTGGAATGAACAGATTTATTATCTGTTAGAATATATACAGGTCAAATGTTAGTCCATTTAAATATGGCTCGTTACTTAAGACTAGGTTCGCTATTGAAGAAACACTGGTTCGAATGACCGGAATCAGTTGGACCAGGGGTTTAGTTCTGCATAAAAGGGGTGAGTCCTCTCATTTGATTCCGGGGTTTGGCTAAGCTCCTTCTTCAAATGATAACTGCAAAACGAACAGCCGTTAGACTCACCACGGGGAGAATGAGGGTTCTCTCCGTGACCACCCTCCGACGTGAGAATAAGTACAGGTTTCAATGAAGAAGAAGGAATAATCGTGAAAGTGAAGTGAAAGTAACTTGAGAGATTGTACCTGAATTGCCTTATTTATAACCGAATTTTGGGCGGGAAAGTTTGTTGACGGAAGAGGTAACGGAATGCATTTTCCGTAAGCGGTTACTCCTTTGCCATTAATCTTCATCCTGATGTTTATGCACACAGATTGTGGGCGAGATCTATGGCTAGGGAGATGCCACATGGAAAGTGTATGTATGTGGATCCTTCCCCAAGTTAGTGCCATCATCGTGACTTTGAGGAATGATCAGGATGATGCCACGTGGCCATTCGGTTATAACCGAATGGTTGTGAACGATAGAGCCTTCTAGAAGGTTTACATATGTAATCCTATGTGGCTCTGCCTCGTGCAAATTCTGTTGTGACAGAAAGGTCTTTTCTGTTTAAGTCTGGGTTGCAATTGTGCGGAGGTATTTTAGTTTTGAACATCACATGAGTTTGCGCAAGGATGTGTTATTTGTTCATATCTCGGCGCGCGGATGTTGAAGATAGCTCTTTTTGAAGTTTTCCTTTTAGAACCGGTGCGCAGCCGTGCAGGGTTCTCTTAAAGAGGGTTTATTGTGGTGAAGTTGTGGTATGGTCCAATGTGCCTGCGCGAGGTTTTTGGGACCACACCCCTTCAAGCCCCCCAGTCCAGTGTTGCTCTTATGCAAATAAGTGGAGTAGTGGACTATAGGAGAGGTGTGTTTTGGGGCGAAATGTTGGAAATCTTCTTGGAGAAGATATTGAATTGCTCCTGTTGAACTGTTCATTATGAACATTTTTTTATTTTTTATTTATTAGCTAATTGATGTGACGTGAGCCTTCTGTGCCACAGGGTAGAAGACGAATAGGTGTTTGACCGATCGCCTTCTTATTGAAACTGTAGCTTATTGGAATGTGTGTAGACGCTTAACGCTGTCAAAGGTCATTTAATAGGAATGATGATTAATGTGGTGCCGCTGTTTCAGAAAGTGGCGATTTGACATTAATCATTACGATCTCTTACACTTCTCTTAATTATGCTGACGTCAACTCGTTTTAGCTTTATATATATGTATGCTATTACTTCTTTTTACCAGATTTGGTAAATATGAAAACGAGTCAAAAATACCGTTTACGGAGGGTTACCGAGATTTTGAAGACTCTTAATGCTGCTGAAGCTATGCTTCGTCTTGGAAGTCAGACACCGGAAAAGGCTGTCGAAAGTGAAGGGTTTTCCGGCACCGTGATTCGCCCCTGTAAGAGGAGAGACGGTATTCCGTTTCCTACTGGTGCTGATGATGATGCAGGTGTTACACGACTGTCAGCAAATGTTTTGATGCAGTTTTTTCCGTCTGATCGAAGGGGTCGATGCTCGGTAGTGTATAAGCGGCGTCAAATTGGACATCCTTCTGTAATTCCTGTCGGGTTTCAAACGATGACCTCTACTGTGGGTGATGGGGAGAGTAAGAACCAATGGATTGTTGACCCTCACCCTCTCGAGTGGTATGGTGAAGCACTGCATACCCCTTTGGAGGTGTTGGCCATGTTCCCAGGTGTCCACTTTATTTTGTATGTTTTTGTAAATATTTGTTTGCTGCACTGCTGTGCTTGTATGCTTCTTGTTCCTGTGCTGACTGCACAAGTAACTTTTTTGATGCACTGTTGTGCATGTGGATTTTTGTTAATGCGTATGGCGCTCAAGTAACTGTTTTGGATATGATATATGTTTGGATTACAATGTCTTGCATGTGTATAATTACTTCTTCTAGGTAAAGCGAATAAAGATGGTAGAAAGCTCATGTGTGAACGTTAGGCTGGATAGGACTCGTATCCGTGGACTGTTCATGAGACTTGTTGTATGTTACCATGGTGTTTTCGCGCTTACCAAAAGGAATTTCATGCATTTTGTAATAAACAATAGAAAGCAATAGAAGTAAAACTTTGTATTGATTGGATAAGGCGCATGGGCCAGTAGATACAAAGTAAATAAATAAAATAATTATGTTGCCCGCGTAAACATTAGCTGTTGTGCGGGATGGATAGGTTGACTACATATAGCATCTGCGCACTTGTTGTGCATTCCAAGTGCGTGGCACGTTTGTTCCATCAAGCCTTTTCAGGGTATATGCGCCTTTGCCTAGGACTTCATGAATGACGTATGGTCCTTCCAATTTGGGCGCGAGTTTTCCTGGTTTCTCGGCGTTGGAAGCCTCATTGTCTCGTAGGACAAAATCTCCTGGAAAAAAGGTGCATATGCGCACCCGAGTGTTATAGTATTTCTCTAACTTTGACTTTTACTTGGCTTCGCTAATGGCTGCGTTTTCGCGCCTTTCTTCAAAGAGGTCCAGGTCAATTCTTCGCTCTTGCTCATTGTCTTGTTTTTCCATGGCGATCATATGTGGTGATGGAAGGCCGACTTCTGCTGGAATTACCGCTTCTGAGCCATAGACGAGGCTGAATGGGGTTTCGCCTGTACTGGTTTTTGGCATGGTGCGGTGAGCCCATAAAATGCTTGGAAGTTCGTCTACCCACCCCCTGTGCGTGGTTCCCAGCCTCACTTTTATGCCATCCATTATCTGCTTGTTTACGCTCTCAACTTGTCCATTCGCCTGTGGGTGTGCCACAGAGGCGAAGCTGTGTTCGATGTTCATTTCTTTAAACCATTTTTATAGATCTTCTGATGCGAAGTTTGTACCGTTATCAGAAATGATATGCAATGGTAATCCGAATCGGCAAATAATGTGTTCCCATATTAATTTGCGGATCACTATTGCAGTAGTCGACGCGAGAGCCTTTGCTTCTACCCATTTAGTGAAGTAGTCTACTGCTACTATTATGAATTTGACTGCACCGGGCGCATCGGGAAAAGGACCGACGAGGTCAATGCCCCATTGTTGGAAAGGCCAAGCTGAAGCGACCGAGACCAAAGGGTTCTTTGGGCGGAGCATCTTTGGGGCATGGCGCTGACATGCAGTGCACTTACGCAACAGTTCTACTGCATCTACGTGCATGCCTGGCCAGTAGTAGCATGTATTCATGATTTTTGCAACCACCATGCGCGGGCCTACATGGATCCCACATAGTCCTTCATGAATTTCGCGGACTAAATATTGTGCATCGGTCTTATCTACGCAGCGTAAAAGAGGACCCATGAATGATTTACGGTACAAGATACCGTCAGCCATTTCGTAGTTTAACGCCTTGTGCTGAATTTTCCTGGCTTCTGCCTTCCCCTTTGGAAGGATTCCATGTTGCAAGTATGTAATGATTGGGGACATCCAAGATGGATTCCCGATTTCTATAATGTTCACTTTTCATAAGGGGACAGATGGATTAGATAATACCTCGATGCGGACTACCATTGCGAGGTGTTTGAAGCTTGTAGCAGCCAGTTTGCTTAGCGCATTTGCATGTTTGTTTTCACTTCTGTTGATGTGAACTATCGTGAAGGTCTGGAACTGGTTGATCAGGATTCTTGCTTGCTCTAGGTATAGAGCCATGGCTTCACCTTTAGCGTCGTAATGCCCATTGACCTGTTCTGCCACTAATTTAGAATCAACATGTGCTTCAAGATTCTTTGCTCCCATTTTGAGCGCTAAGCGGAGTCCGGCGAGGAACGCTTCGTACTCTGCTTCGTTATTAGTACTTTTGAAATCTAGACGGATGGCATATGTGAGTTCGTGGTTATCGGGGCTAACCAAGCGAAGACGTGCTACTGCGCCATCGTCGTTTGAAGCGCCGTCAGTGTTTAAGGTCCAAACCCTGTCGTCAAAGACTGGGGTAGGGTTTTGTATGGCTTCGCATTCCTATATTTTGTCGACAGAAACTTTGGTAACAAAGTCCGCTAGGACTTGTCCCTTAATAGCAGGGCGTGGTTTGTAAAAGATGTTGTATCCCCCTAATTCGATAGCCCATTTAGCTATCTTCCCGCGACATCAGGTTTGGACAGGACTTGTCCTAGAGGGTAGTTGGTAAGGATGGTGATAACGTGGCCAGAAAAGTATCATCGTAGCCTTCGTGACGCGTGGATGAGCACTAGCAAAAGTTTCTCCAGGATATAGTAGCGCGTTTCTGGGCCAGTTAGCATTTTGCTGATGTAATAGATTGGGGTTTGAATCCCGTCCCTTTCAACCCTTAGTACTGCGCCAACTGCTACTTCTGCGGCGGAGAGATATATGATTAGTGGTTCATCTTTTCGCGGGGCCGTTAAGGTTGGCAGTTGAATTAAACACTCTTTCATTTGTTGGAAAGCTTTTTCCGCTTCTGGTGTCCACTAGAACTGGCTCTTTTTGACGCAGTTACGTAAGGTACTGATGAACGGGTAAGATTTGGCAACATGATTTGGCAAGAACCTGTTGAGCGCTGGTAGCCGCCCTGCTAGGCGTTGCATCTCTTTAACAGACGCCGGTGATGGCATGAGTTGAATGGCTACCACTTTTTCTGGGTTAACCTTGAAACCGTCTTTGGTGACAATAAACCCTAGGAATTTGCCTTCTTCCATCCCGAACGAGCATTTCATCGAGTTTAGCTTTAAGTTGACTTTGCGCAGGGAGTCAAATGTGCGCTGAATGTTTGCTAGCATGGATTCTTCTTCTCGACTCATGATAACGAGATCATCCATGTAAAATTCTACTGTTACTCCAATATCATCTCCGAAGACGGTGTCCATCAGACGTTGATAAGTGGTGCCCGCGTTACGGAACACCGTTTTGTCTTCGTCCTCTTCTTTCATTTGTACTTGATGATATCCCTTATAGCAATCCAAAAAGCATTTCCAGCGGAAGGATGACAAGGAATCAACTTTTTGGTCTATTTCAGGAAGGGCGTAACAGTCTTTGGGACATGCTTTGTTAAGATCTTTGAAGTCGACGCACATGCGCCACCCGCCATTGTGCTTCTGCACCATTACTGGGTTAGCTACCCAGGTTTGATATTGTACTTCTCGCATAATCCCTGCTTGAAGTAATTCGGCTACTTGTTCGTTCATTGTGTTTGCTTTTTCTGCGCTAAGACTGCGCGTCCCTTATGCGACTGGTTCTGCGGAAGGTCGGATATTTAAGCAGTGTTGTGTTATCTCTTTGGTACTCCAGTCATGTCCGCCGGAGACCAAGCGAAGATATCCATATTGTTAGATAGGAGTTCCTTTAATTTTGCACAAATCGTTGGTGAGATGGTGTGTCCTAACAAGATGGTTTGTTCAGGATATTCCCCGTTGAGGACCCATTTTTCTGGTTCCTTTGATGGTGTTGGCTTGGCCATTTTTACTAGTGGCTCATTGTCTACATACATCACTTCTTTGCTAGAATAAAGGATTGCTACCCCTGTTTCTGTTGGAAAACCACACGCGGCGTGTGGTATGGAGGTAATCATGCTGAACTCTCTTTGTGAGCGTCTACCTAGCAGTACATAATGGCATGATGTTTCTGGCATGACCATAAAATTGACTATGATAGTGCACGAGTGTTCGCCATCTGAGAGTGTTACAGGGAATGCAATTTGTCCCAATGGAAAGATGGCTTCATTGCAGAAACCAGTGAGGGGAAAATCGACTGGTTTCAGGCGCGCCTTGTCTTCTGGATCTAATTGCTTAAAGCATTGCTCATAAATTATATCCATGGAGCTACCTGGATCTATAAACATATAATCAGTGCAATAGTGGCCGAAGATACCAGTAATGATTGCGGGGCGTTCTTCTTGAGGACCTCCGGGAACCACGGGGAAGACTACTTGTTGTTCTCGCCAGTGCTGATTGTGGCTCCGTTTATGTGGTCTTCGTGAAGGTCCTCCTTGTATCATATTTGTCTGTTGCACCTTGGTTTCTTGGTGGTTGTCAGCCTTCATAGTATGTTTTATATATCTGAGTGGCTCTAGATATCCATTGTTACTAAGTTGGATGTCCCATTGATGTGTTGATTGTGGGTCCAACTCCGTAATACTGGGTTTCCTCTTAAGCATGTACTCTTCCTGAGATTCCTGACCATTAGATCTGTTACGGGAAGAGTCAGGTCTGGAATTTGGTACAAAAATTTCGTTTATGGTGTTCTGAAATTTGGTAAACCAATATTCTGGGGTTTCTTCTGAAAATAGATCTGGATGAATTTGAGTTCCAGATTTTATTTCTGGGTTAACAGAGCTTCTCCCCCAATGACGATTGTTGTTTCTATCTGTTTTGTCCATGATTCCGTCGATCTGAATAATCTAGGCTGAACTACCCCTATATTCAGATCGAGGACTTGATGGACGGTTTGACAGAGCCTCTGCCATGGATAACAGAGATCGAAGAGAATTGAATCAAAATTAGAAGATGAGAATGAAAATTTGAAAAATCGGTGGGCGCCAATGAAGAAACACTGGTTCGAATGACCGGAATCAGTCGGACCAGGGGTTTAGTTCTGCATAAAAGGGGTGAGTCCTCTCGTTTGATTCCGGGGTTTGGCTAAGCTCCTTCTTCAAATGATAACTGCAAAACGAAGAGCCGTTAGACTCGCCACAGGGAGAATGGGGGTTCTCTTCTTGACCACCCTCCGGCGTGAGAATAAGTACAGCTTTCAATGAAGAAGAAGGAGTAATAGTGAAAGTGAAGTGAGAGTAACTTGCGAGATTGTACCTGAATTGCCTTATTTATAACCGAATTTTGGGCGGGAAAGTTTGTTGACGGAAGAGATAACGGAAAGCATTTTCCATAAGCGGTTACTCCTTTGCTATTAATCTTCATCTTGATGTTTATACACATGGATTGTGGGTGAGATCTATGGCTAGGGAGATGCCATGTGGAAAGTGTATGTCTGTGGATCCTTCCCCATGTTAGTGCCATCATCGTGACTTTGAGGAATGCTCAGGATGATGTCACGTGGCCATTCGGTTATAACCGAATGGTTGTGTACGATAGAGCCTTCTAGAAGGTTTACAGCTGTAATCCTATGTGGCTCTGCCTCGTGCAAATTCTGTTGTGACAGAAAGGTCTTTTCTGTTTAAGTCTGGGTTGCAATTGCGCGGTGGTATTTTAGTTTTGAACATCACATGAGTTTGCGCAAGGATGTGTTATTTGTTCTTATCTCGGCACACGGATGTTGAAGATTGCTCTTTTTGAAGTTTTCCTTTTAGAACCGGTGCGCAGCCGCGCAGGGTTCTCTTAAGGAGGGTTTATTGTGGTGAAGTAGTGGTATGGTCCAATGTACCTGCGAGAGGTTTTTGGGACCATACCCCTTCAGCTATATTAAGCGTAAATCGAATAGAATGTGGTTTATACCTATCCGAGTGCAATGACTCCTTGGATAAAGGTAATTTAACCAACATTCTGATTTGGATAAGTTTTAAAAGTTTTTGAAACATATAGACCCGTTATGCCTAAATTATACGAACTAGGTTCGTATAACTAGTTCCCACGTATAAGTAGGTTCGGAAGGTTAAATGGGTCTTATGACAAGTCCGAGGTGTCAAAACACTTTTCATGATATTATATATTCTGTTTTGAAGTCAGATTATAAGTTGGTTTGGTTTAAAACCATTCAATTAGCTATTTTGACCATGCAAGGGCATTATGGTCATTTTTAACAATATAATTGCGACTTGTCATTAAACCCATCAAACAGACTGACTATGTAGCATAACTTCAGTGAGTTATACTCAAGAATATTATGGTCCTAAAATAAGTTTAAAACAAACCTAAACGTTGACCAAACGGGTCAGAATCGAAAGTCAAAGCAAAAGTCAAACTACTTGACTTTCGATATAGAATTAAGCTCTAAACAAGAAATGACGAGTTGGACATGTTTAGACATGTCCTAATATGTTTTATAAGTTGATATAATGTCAAGACTTCAAGTTTTAATAGTTAGAAGCTTGATTAATGTAATTTGCAAAGTTTACGTTTTTTACCGTTTATTTTATATAAAGTTAACTCGTCATTTCGCCTACTTAATGTGATCTTTAGAAGGTATGATCCCAGGGGATTATGACCTTCATTATTATGATCGCGTAGCCATGTTTGAATCGAACGTTCGCTTGACCATATTGGCCATAACCGAAAGTCAAACAGAAAGTCAAACTGTTTGACTTTCAGCTAATAACTCTCCTGTAAATGAAAAAGACTGAAATGGAACACTTACTAGTGATCCAAGGTGAAGTCTTGAGCTTATAGGGAGGCTTCCTTGAATCTGGAAACACTCCAAGATGATAGAGAAGAAATCAAAGAAATGAGCAAGTGTTCAAGTGAACAAAGCTTGCTATTTATACTAGTTTGGATTGTACAAGATCTTGCCAAGTGTTAGAAGGTGTCTTAGGATCATTACACATGCCTAATGATGTGTAAGAACCAGAGAAAGTGTGGCAAATTCGAACTAGGTGTCAACTTGTGGTTTTATGCTTGGAGACCAAGCATAATTCCGCCAGACTCCCTTACGGACCGCAAGGGTTAACCACTAACGATCCGTAAGGACCTTCCGCGCGCACCAGAATTTGATCACCCTTGCGTACCGTAAGGCTTAAGCCTTGCGGTTCGTAAGGGACCTCCAGAATTATGAATTTGAGATTATTACATGTTTAGTCCTTGGATTTACATCTTTGGCCATCTATATAATCTATAAAAGGGGATTAGCCGCTGACCTCACTTTGCTTACGTGTCAACCTCTGAGATATGCCACATTGTCCATGCCGATGTCATAATTTCGATTTATATATATATAAATCTATAAATCTAAATAATATAATATATAATACATAATTCAAAATTCAAATCTTCAAAATATGGCTCCAGTTTCAAAATTTCAAAATTCAAACCATAATTTCAATACCTCTCTCTTTTAAAACATACACCATAAATTCAAACCTTCAAAATATAGATTTACTCACGGAGAGAGAATTAGAGAAAAAGAAAACCTGTATCATCTCCTATCCAAAACCATAACATCATCTCCTCTATTTATGTTTAAGCATGTCCAATCCGGCCTCCACTCCGATCTCCGATCCGGCCTGCTCATACTGCTCTCCATCTCCGATCCGGCCTGCTCATGTTGCTCTCCATCTCCGATCAGGCATCCACTCCTAATCTTGAATCCCAATCCTAATCTAATCTTCTTCGATCGTCGCCACCCAGAAGTTGCCTCTAAAGATTGTGTTGATGGTAAGTTCCTGTATCGGATTTGAAGTTCTTGACATTTGATTTTGATATATTCGTTTTCAACTCAATATCCCTCTTCAAAATCTTAAATCTTTGTTTGATTAATTTTAGGTTATGTGCATTCTAGAGTTGATTAGGGTTTTTCATCCACCTCCTATGTGGATCTGGGATCCCATGTTTGAAGTGGAGGGGTCCAACGATTAGGGGCAAAAGATTTGGAAGCATGCGGAAGATATGTGCCTATATTTTAACTTTTTCATCAATTTCGTTGATGGATTTCTATCAATACGGTATATATTTACATCTAACTTGCATATGATATAGGTTTTTCGATTTCATCTGCTACGATTTAAGACCTGCGTTTTTTTCTCTGAGATTGGTCATATTTAGGTCATCTTCAAGTGCATGCCTGATGAGGCTCGGTTGTTGAGGCGAACGATGAGTTGCCGGAGAATATTAGGTTGAATGAAGGTATTCATAAAATCTAGGGTTTTCGATTAATTATGTTATATTTCTTTATAATCAGTTTTGTTATATAGTTGTTTAATTGATTGACTTTTGGATTTGTCCAGTTTTGGAACCTATATGTTTCCTTTGATTCAGTTATTATCTATCGACAATGTACATTAAGCGAGTTTAAAGAAAAGGTAAAATCTCTGAATTTGTATTGGTGTAAATATATGTAAATTATAACTTTACATATGATTTTCACTATGTGTGAATTAACATCAAAATCTTCGTCTGCCAATCTCAGACTGCTGTTCTACACAGAACTTAGTCGTCAACAACATTTCGTTTACCAGGTAAATAATATTTAATTCATTAAGTGATTTTTCACCATGTGATTCTTATAGTGTTCTGCTGTTGTGTTGACTTCATGCCGAAATCATATTCATATGGGAATTTCAAAAAACTTGAGTCACAAAAATCCCAAATTGGATTACCTAAATTTTATTAGAAAGAAGTCAGTAACTGCCAATTAAATCTGATAAGGTTTTATTTATGTGCAGGTTATGCCCCGGCGATGTCGTCGGATTCAATGAACACTTCGAACCAGCAAAAGTGGAAAGCTTACATGGTGAGTTTGTTGATGTCGGTGAAGTTAAATTCCGGTAACACTTTTAGTCAAATAGAAGTGGAGATGGGATTTTCCGGCAATACTTTTGGTCGTTGATTGGCCAATTATCATAATAAAGTATTTAAGGAAGCTTGCCTGCTGTTAACATCCAAGTACCGCTCAAAACAGCTCTGGTCACGAGTGGCCGGTGGGATCAACGGAGCAGTCAATATGGGATGTAATGGAGCAATGAGTGCCAATACATATGGTATACTTTCAAATACTATGATTATATTGATCTTTTTTCTGAAATTGATACAAAACACAGTTCTTGTGAAAATGATTGCCTACTTGGTAACCATGATATGGGTGTCATCATTTATGTGGTTAATTAGGTATTACAACTAAGTTTCCTTCCAAGAATTGAATCAATCAAAGGACAGTACAAGAATTTAGAATGGAAATTGAAGTTATGACCCATGTGTTTGGTTAATTATCATGATATGGGTGTCATCATCTATTGAGCGTTTTGACTTTTTGTAGGCAAACCAACACTCTCAGAAAATAGAAAGAAGCCAGAATTATTCCAGATCCAGATTTTGACACTTTCATGAAGGTAAAACTTTAGTCTTTGTTGTTTGTCCGTTTTTCAATTAGTGGCAAAAGTGCACAAAGAACCCGTTTATTGCACAATAGATGCTTGTACAACATCTAAACCAATAAGTCTGTTGCTTTTTTTATATTATGTTATTACATAATAATTAATTTAGAATGATTTACACATGGATGACTTTCCACCAGTTTCCTTGCAAGTTCTCTGTTTTGCTGGTTTGGCGGGTTAGAGATAAATTAACACAACCCAAATTTACTTCTTCAGAAGTACACGAGTGAAAATTGATGTCTCAAGTTCTAACTTATAGAAATTGTGATTTGCATCCCGAGAGAGTTCAAGGATCATGATTAGATGAAAGGAGTTGTAACACCTCGAAAATTCACGTCCTATAATGTGTAGACACGTGTCAAATGTTTAAACGTGTGAAAGAAATATTATAGAAGGACTAAAGTTGACAATCATGGAAAGTATGTGGATATACGTATTCTAAATGTCAACAGTGAATAAATATATTGTATATTAACCCTACAAGATGCTCATACCTTCAAACGAATAAATCATGGATCATACGGAGCTAAAAGTGAGATTACAAACTACAGGGGTTAAATGTGTCAACATGTTTAAAGATATACCTCTGAGTGACCGTTTGACAAACTCGAAGCTTTGTAACTGTTAATTATGCTCACTAGAATGTGCGATATAAATTTCATAAAGTTTCGTAATCGTATGAGAAAGTTATGATCAAATTCGTATGCGAGGGGTTAAAGCGTTAACATTGAAAGTTATGACTTTTCAGGTTAACCGGAAGTGTCCACGGACTTGGAAAAGTGGGTATAAGTCCTAAAGCCCTTGTGGGTAAATATAAAGTGGGTCAAATTGCAAGAAAAAACTGAGTTGCCCTTTCGAAAGGCCAAGGGACACTTATGTGGAAAATAGAAAATTTAAAATCTGATAACAGGGTCCATGCGGGCCGCGTAAAGGTTAAAAGAACCTTACGCGGGCCGCGTTAACCGCCCAGAAGCAGAAACTTCGACCAGCAGCCTGTATTTGTGGGTATTCGACTTTTAACCGATCTTTTTGCATTATGGGCGACCCCTAGGCACCCCCTAAGCATTAGGGACACATGTTGGTGGGTTGTGGTCAGTGATAGAGTTGTGTGTCAACATGTTGTGGTGGATTGAACACTATATAAAGGCCTCATTGTGCAACATTGTTCCACACACCTTTCTCTTGCAATCTGATCAATTCTGGAGCTCAAGTCTGCTCTCAAGTGTTCACATTTCGTGCTTAGGACCTTGGTAAGCTTGCTAAACCTTTCTAAATTAAGTTTTAGCTTAGTTATAGCTTAAAAGTCAAACTGTCGTAATTAACGGTTGACTTTAAGATTAATCACTAATGGTCCAGTGATTAGTCGAATCAAAAGTAGTTATAAGTTGGTAATTACGTGGGTAATAAACCCTCAAAAGGGTTCCCCCTGATTCCCACTCTAACTAGGTCAAATGTCGGGTCAAACGTGTAATTAAAAAGTCAACAGAATGTTTAAATTGCAATTTATGCATGATTAGCAATGTAGAGCACATACAACCTGTTTGATCATTAATATAACTTGGTAATTAGTGTAAGAATATGTCTAAACATGTTCAACCCGACAATTTCCTATATAGACCCGGTTCGGAACCGAAAGTCGCATAGTTTGACTTATACTTTGACTTTCAGTTCTGATCGGTTAGGCATGATTTAGAAATGCCTTAGAGCTTTATTTGGACCAGGTTACATGCTAGAATAACCCTCTGTGATTATACACCTCGGATCATTAGTTATCCAATTAATACGCATGATTCCGTTAATTGCCCATATGTTGACCATTAAGCCCTTTTCACCTTAAAACGTGATTTTTGGAAATGTAAAAGAGTAGAAACTTTAATTACTGATATTTAAACTTGCATACAAAATTTGACATCAGTTTGAGGTATAGGTTAAGAGTTATGCTCGTTAACGTAAAATTTAAGCTTTATGTTAATAAAACGGCGTAATTAGCGTATAGCCTAGTTAAGCCTACTTTTTGATATCAAATCTTTTGCCCACTGATGTAATATATTATTTTGGGATTTTTAAAGATTTTTAATAAATTTTAGGCTGAGCATAACTAGTAGTCGTTGGCTTAATCCGGTAATTGTCGGTTTTGCCCTTACGGGCCGTAAAATGAGTTTTACATATCTAAACGACTCCAAACCTTTTGCTACTGATCACATATGATAAATAAATTATTTTAAGCCTTCTAGAAATATAAAAATATCAGATTTAAGTATCGAACCCGGAAATGGCCTTTAATCGCCTTATTAAGCGTTTTTAACGCATAGTATGTATTAAAATTTTATTGAACATACCCGGGTTGATACCTACTGATATCTTAGGCAAATTAGAATGTTTTAACAGTAAGCAAAGGTTGATTAACTCAGACTTCGGTTTTGAGCTTTTCGGCTTATGTGAAATTACCAAAATGCCCCTACGGTGCATAGTTGGTTATAAATGATAGATTTCACACATATACTTTAGCCTACTGATATAACTTGGCAAATTGAGTATATTTGCTGATTACATCAGGCCTGTAACTCAGGTTAACACTTAAACTCTTTTACAACCTTTAAAATGACCAAACTACCCCTACGGGGCATAGTTTGTGTTTAAATTCATTTCGGGCATAATAAATGATATCTTACTGATTTCACAACATATTTGGAGCATATTAACTTTGGAAACCTGTAAATGGCCCTCATTACTACCCGTTACGCTTATTACGCGTTCGGTTCGGTTTATGTAACTAGTTTACATAAACTAGCCTAAACGGGTCAAACCTTATCGGTTTTATCCCAAAATCCAGAATGTGTATGAAGGACCCATATTAAAAAAGTCTCCGAACTTGTCGGGTCTAAATCACATTCTATCCGGTCTTCGCTTAATCGTGCGTACGAACCGTATCTTTGAAACTAACTGGTCTAAGCTTAAGCTTAACTAAAGACCCGTTAGGATTCTAATAGGTTATTATAAACCTTCGTTCCAGATTAGGAGAACCAGTAAAAGCTACTTGCAATTTGCTTATTGTGATTTATACATTGCTCAGGTAAATACTTTTAACTTATTTTCCCTATACAGGCTTGGGTTACGGTATATAGCATACCGCTTGATCGGGCATCAAATCCTCCACCGTTGAGTGGGTAATTGAATAAATTTGATCGGCTCATTTAAACAGTCTTGTTACTTAAAGCCTTTGGGGGGTTAATGACCATGTCCCGGATATCCTTGGCATCATTTTACGAAATGGCCACGACTTAAGCGCGGGGTGTAGGCGTACACCCGTCAGTGCACAAAAGAATATTGTGGTGTGTCTATTGATCTTTAACCCGGACAAGATCCGGGCTACTGAACGCACGAGGAACATGTAATTCGTTCACAAGATTATAATATTAGATAATTCTCCCAAGTTAAATAAAATGTTTATGCCACGTGCATCCAAACCAATTTTCAATCATTTTCCAAAATGAGTCAGTTGAATGTATTTACCAGTGTAAACTGACGTATTTTCCCAAAAAGATTAAATGCAGGTACTAAGCGTAATTGGCTGGGATTTCTCCTTAGCATCATTAGAAGTCTCGCAAGCTTAAGATGCCTGAAGTCTGTTGAACCATTAATGCTATTTTATTTTCGATCCATCTGTGGATAAACGTCCGAATGTTGTGACACTTGATATTACAATATTAAATTCGGTTGTATTATATCTTTTTATATTTGCTTCCGCTGTGCATATTAATTATTGTGTTGTTTGACTATTATGTTGCCAACCACGTCACGATACTCCCCACCGGGCCCACTGGTGACACGTGGAAATCGGGGTGTGACAGGTTGGTATCAGAGCCAACACTGAGTGAATTAAACACTAGCCTTTTGTGTTTAATCTCAGTTACACAATTGCACCATTCTAAACTTTCGAGTCTAGACTTAACATAGGATTATTCTCAATCCTAATCTGGAAAAAAATTTTGCTTCCAATTTTTATTGGATACGTCGCCAAGCGAAGAAGCTGTAAAAAAATAAAAAATAATCTCCACGTCTAGAGCCTTGAAATGCTGAGCTTCGTACCGCGACCAGGATGAGACGTGCAACCAAGGAGAAAGCATTCAGGAATTGAATGAAGAAGAAACTCCTTTGCTGAAAATCGTTTCCTCAATAGTCCTTATAAGGACATATTTATCTTTTCAGTCCCTTCGAGGACAACATTATTCCTTTCAAGTCCCGCTTAGGGCAACTTTATACTTTTATTTTTATATAGTGGAATGATTAAGTTTAAACTTTCATTCTAAACAAGAAATATTAAATAAATGGAAAATAACATTTCCTTTTTTTTTTTTTTTTGCAAGATCTACCATTATAATAAAATGGCAAAATCTAAAAGGACAAGACCTAGCTTCGGGTCATATTAAGACCGGCCAAGATGGCAGTTCCTCAATTTAGATTCAGACCCTTATTAACATTTCGATTTAGAAATTGCTCTGCGTTAATTATTATAAAGAATCTTAAGAGTGAAACCTAGCCTGAGTGTCATTATAAAGACCTGGCCAAGATGGTAAGACCTGTTTAAAAGATTCGAATCCCTGTTAACATCTGTAAACGTGTTAACGCTCCTGGCAGACGTGATTCATTAAAAATCACACAGGTCATTTTTATATAGGATTCTTCAAAAGATTCCTAACCCAGTTTAATGATCTCTGAATCCTGGGTTTACATCATTAATTAAGATGATCATATTTTAACAATACGTGGTAACAAAATGCCTACGGGCCCTGCTCATTTCCATATGAGCCAAAAGACAGTGGTAGCGATGACTCCCTGTCAGATAAAGATAATGAACTAGGTTCAAACCTCAAATGCTTTGATTCTCTGAAATCCTAGCGTATAATTTATAATTGTCCTTGTGACTAGGCCTATTGTGCCAATATACTTTCATGCTTTGATTCTCTGAAATCATAAGCTTATAATTTATAAATGTCCATGTGACCAGGCCATTGGGTGCCACTAATAAAACTGTTAATGTTTTATAATTAGGATAAATTATAATAGAAATCCTAAATAAATATGATTAATAAATTAACCAAATATGGTCTCTGTTTACCATGGTTAATGAATTTCCCTAAGGGGCAATTCCGTAATAAACATCCCTTATAAGTGAAGTGCCTACGGGCTATAGTTAATGTCCTCTGAGACTAAAGACAGTGGTAGCCTACAGCTCCCTGTCAGGAAAAGGTAATGAACTTTGATTCAAACCTTAATGCCGCGATTCTCTGAAATCGTGGCTTATAAATTTAACTTGTCTACGCGACTAGGCCATTTGTGCTATTATTAACTTATGAATTAGGATTTATGATAAAAATCCTGAATAAAATAAACATCCTTCCTTCCCAGTCAGTATGCATTTTAAAAAGAATCTTAAAGGTGAAACCTAGCCTACGCGGCCAAGATGGTGAAACCTACTCAAGGGATTCAGATCCTTGTTAACACCTAAGAACGTGTTAGCACTCTTGACAAATGTGATTCGAGAAAATCACAACAGTCATCCTTATATTGGATTCTTCCAATTCCCTTATCTAGCCTAGTGATTTAGGAATCATGGCTTATATCCCCCTATAAGATGATCATATTATAAACATCCGTTGGTGATGAAGTGCCTACGGGCTAAACTTGTTGTCCGATAAGACAACGACAGTGATGGTCTTTGACCTCCTGTCTAAAATATTGGACTATGTCCAAACATAATAGTCTATATGACCAATGCGATCATGACTAATATCATCTAATACAATGATAATATTATTTAACATCCTTTAGTGATGTTTTGCCTACGGGCTATAATATATTGTCCATTTGAGACATTGACATTGTTATCTTTATGATTCCTTGTCTGAGGTGGTGAGCTATGCTCAAGCCAAAATAGTCAATATGATTAATGCAATCATGACTTATATCATCTAATAGGATGAACCTATTATGAACATCCATTAGTGATGTGTCGCCTATGGGCCATATTATATTGTCCATGTGTGACAAAGACATTGTGATCTTACGATTCCCTGTCCAAGGTAGTGAGCTATGCTCAAGCCTAATAGTCTATATGATCAATGCAATCATGACAAAAATCATCAATACGATGATTAAAAATTTTAACATCCTTAATGATGTTTTGCCTAAGGGCTATATTATATTGTCCAATTGAGACAAGGCAATTGTAATCTTTTGTGATTCTTTGCCCAAGGGGGTGAGCTATACGCAAATCCCATAGTCTATACTATCATTGCGATCCTGACTAGTATCATCAGTATGATGATCATAATATTAACATCCCTCGTGATGAAATACCTACGGGCTATACTTTATTCTAGTGCCGGTAAGACAAAGATAGTAGTGATCTTTATGATCCCCTGTTCAAAGTGGTGTGATTATACCCAAACCTAATAGTCAATATGATCGATGTGATCATGACTAATATCATTATATACGATGGTTATATATAAACATCCATTAGTGATGTTGATTGGCTTACTCCCTGTCCAAAGATGAAGAACCACGTTTAAACCTTGAAGCCCTAATCTAATAAGATTGCGGCTAATAAATTAAGGTCCTTGGTGATAGACCATCGAGTTATGTTTTAAAGTCATCCATGACAAGCCTATGTGCTATAATTTGTCATTCGTAACAAACTAACATATTAAATGTTAACATTCCAGGTGACATGCCTTTGTGCCAGATTTGATAAATGTCCTTATGACAAGGCCGTTTGTGCCATATCTAAATGACCTTTGCGACAAGGCCTTCGTGCCGTATAATCATTTATGTCCTTCATGACTGGGCTTTATGCCATATCTTTCTACGTCCATCGAGACAGGCTTCTATGCCATATATGTATATATATAATAAAAGCCTTTGAGCTATTTATAATCGTCCTTGTGACAAAGACAGTTGTGACATTGTGGTCCCCTGTCAAACAGGTATTGGACTCGCTCCAAACCTTAAATGCCATTGATAGTCCTTTTGTGACCTAAGCTAAATGTAATAGATATACATTCAAATAACATTCATTAAGAATGTTCAGAACAGAATAGCCCATACGGTTTATGAATGCCGTGGCTAATCTAAGTCAGGTTATCAGGATGATGACTAATAATTGTTAAATCTTGGTGTTTGGTACCAAGTTTCGAGTATGGAAAACTCGGATGAGGTAGACGACAGTCGCAATACTATTAATGCGACGAAAGTTAATAAAACTACAAACGTAAACCTCAATATTAATGGAGTTAATCTCCAGGCTGTGGTTGACGCAGCAGTTGGAAGGACCATAGAAAGATCATGGAACAATCCAAAGAGCCGAATGCTCCTCGCTCTGAATTTCATTCAAAACCATGTTCAATTGCTCATGAGAAGAGTTTTGTTCACACTTCGTATATGAAGGATGAACCAAAGGAGGAAGATAACTCCCAGAAATCTAAGAAAGAGAGCAAGTACAGGCTTAATAAAAAGCAACGAAAGTTCAGTAAGAGCCTATGTAAGAATTGCTATAAAAGACACTAGAGACAGTGTCGATTAGAACAAAGACCAAAGCAGTGTGGCATCTGCCAAGGAAACTGGTCATCATTCCCATGAATGTAGGGACATAAAGAATGCAGTCTATTACGGCTGTGGTGAGCAAGGCCGCATCAGAACTAGATACCATAAAGCTACCAAAGAAGGTACAGCTAAGCCTAGAAAGGCTAAAGGAAGAAATGACTGAACTCACCTGATGAATGCCAAGAGGCAGTTCACGATGTCATCAAATACATTCCTTATCATTTACCAATGATAATTTATGCTAAGTGTCCTGTTTTTTTTTAATACAGGCAATAATAAATCTTCATAAACCATAAGCTTAGCAAACTTTTATATTATTCACAAGGTATAACTTACCAAGGAAACCATAGTAACCGATTCTTCTAGTATCGGCAAGGCATCCTTCAGAAAAATCTAAGAGTACTCTTTCTTCGCATAGAGTACGACAACATATGTTATTTTAATTATTTTTCTCATTGTTTTTTTTTATCGCCTGCGAATGCCAAACTATGTTTGATAAAAGTGCCATATGAGGGTTGGCGTATCCTAGTGTGTCCCATAGATTACTTCCATGCCTGATCAGTATGGAGGTTTAATACATGGAACCCCTAAGATATCCCAATGGTCATATTGTACTAAAGATGACTAGTAGTATTCAAAGAAGATATCCAGAATGAAATTGTCCAAGTAAATGTTCCCGATTAAGGAATTCATGGACTTATAACATAAAGGTGTCACTTATTCGACACAAGCAATGATGGATGAACTGGAGCCTGGGATATGGAAAATCTCTGTAGCCTCCTTGTATCTTGATTATCTTCTCATAAGTTTTCCCTGCTTACCTCCTGGAAGGCAGGTAGAACTAAGATTAACATCCCGCTGTGGGCTGGAGTATTGTGAAAACTCCATATTGATTGTGGAAAAATCGAAACCTTGATTAAGTAAGTTTTAAGACATAGGCTCATATAGCCTGACTCAATCTTCTGAGGGTTTTATATTATTAAATAAGAAAGACGGTTCATATTGCTTATGTATTAATTGCCGCAACCCTAATTAGGCAACGATTAAGAATTTGCCATCAGCTACCCAGGATCTAAAGGCAAACTATTGGTGGATAGGCTTGAAGAAGTATGTGGCCACCTATGTAGCTAAATGCTTGACATGTGCGCAAGTCAAAGCCGAGCATCAGAAACCGTCAGGTTTGCTACAACAGCCTGAACTTCCTACGTGGAAGTGGGAAATGGTAACTATGGATTTTATCACCAAGTTACCCAAGACAAGGAAAGGAAATGATACAATATGGGTTATAGTTGATAGACTGACTAAGTCAGCACATTTCCTACCCATTAAGGAGACTTATAGCTCCGACATATTAGCCCAGTTGTACGTGGATAAGATTGTAGCCTTACATGGCATATCTGTGTCTATTATCTCTGACAGAGATACTAGATACACGTCACATTTGTGGAAGATTTTCCAACAATCTTTGGGCACACGTTTGAATTTTAGTACGGCTTATCATCCTTTGACTGACGGTCAGAGTGAGCGTACTATTCAAACGTTGGAAGACATGCTACGTGCATGTGCGATCGATTTGGGTGGTAGTTGGGATAAGAACCTACCATTAATCGAATTCTCCTACAACAATAGCTACCATACCAGCATTAAGGCTGCGCCCTTCGAGGCATTATACGGTAGAAAGTGTAGATCGCCCGTTTGTTGGGCGGAAGTTGGAGATGTCCAATTATCAGGACCAGAGATAGTCTTTGAAATGACAGACAGGATTGTCCAGATTCGTGACCGTCTCAAAGCTGCCCGAGATAGGCAGAAGAGCTACGCAGATCTGAAGCGTAAAGCTTTTCACTTCGAAGTAGGTGATAAAGTGTTGCTCAAAGTGTTGACTTGAATTTGAACTTTGACTTAAACTTGCAATTTATTCTGTTGTGGCAGCTGCTATTGTACTTTTAGCACTAAATATTTGAAAGAGTAAATTACATTTTTGGCCCCTGTGGTTATATCACTTTTACTATATAGTAAAAGTGATATAACCACAGGGGCCAAATGTGACAACCCTCACTAAACCAGGTATCCGTACGACTTAATTAATAATTAATTACTGCTTAATTACTGTGCTTACTTGAAATTGTGGATAAACTGCTACTTGAATGCTGATACATGTACTTACTTGCATCATACTTTACTTGCTGACACCCCATGTTTTGCTTACAGCACCTTTGTGACAACCTCGATGCACCAAACGCACAGTAGCACAATGAACGGATAACCTATTAAACGTGTTGTCATAACTAGCACCAAACAGGCACTGCCTCTAAGGCCTGTAAGAGCCGGAGATAGTTTACTACACTAATAGAAAGTGTAGGGATATGAGGGTTGTAGAACTGCGTCACTAGAAATGAGATTACAGTGACCGGATGTGCCTAAAACATACTTTAAGTACAAAATTTAGCACTTTAATTAAAATTCAGCATTAAGCTACCTAATAAAGTGCCAAAAACATGGGAAAAATATTACTAGACACTTTCCAATGTGTCGGGAATAAGTTGTGTCACTGAAAATAATAATAACGACACTTTAAAGTTTTGTTAAGCACTTTAACGGATCACTATCCAACCGAACAACCGGACTTTACCCGGAACATAAAAATATTGCCATTAACATAGTTTTTCTTTTTCTGAGCCAGTTAGGGTCCCTGAATACCCTAACACCCGTCACAACGCACTACATGCTAGTAAATGGTTTAACCTCTAACTTAACTTAACTAATACTTAACTTATGGTTGGAATTGGACTAGGTTACCCCCCCCCCAACCGAATCGGTCTCATTGTGACCACCCCATGTACTTGCATGAGTATTTTATTCACACTTGCCTAATATCTTGGAGACATAGGAACTCTTGGATAATAACCATGATTTTTGCCTATAAGTAACTAAGAATAATACACCATAACATTCACACTCTCAAACTCAACAAAAACTCTCCCTCTCCTCTCTAAATAACTCACGGCCGAACACCCCTATATCAATCCATCCATTTTTCGATTTTGTCCAAGCTATTTCAAGAGCATACAAGTGCTAAGGATCACATACGAGGAGGCTTGGTGCATTCGGAACGTGAAGGACCTCTTCTCATTTCTTTTATCCACTCATTCTTCGACTAGATTCTTCCCTAGCCACGTGCTAGTAGTAAGTTACTATAAACACACTCTCGATCTATTTTAAAGTGGTTAAAACGATATGTGACGCTTAAAACTCGTAAACTTACAAGATGATACATAAAAGTCTACTAAAAATGCTAAAAATGATGGTTAAAAGCTAGAATGTTGTGTAAATCTTGTAGGATTTGTTTTGTGTGATTATTTAGTGCCGATCTATGATATGGTAGCTCGGATCATCATCTAACCCGGATTAGTCATGATCAAGAATCATGGCATAGAGTTTGTTTAAGTGTACAAAGGATTAAATGATGAAACTCTACCACACACTAAACATGAACTTGTGTAAAATCAATATTACTTATGAAATAGTGTTTAAAACTAGTAGATCTACGGATCTACAAGCGGTATTTTCAAAGGACCAAGTGTCAAGGAAATCTTATTTTCTAAAACCGGATCTTACACGAACAAGAATGATTTTTTTTATAAACACACAAGTGTGTAAACACTTGTGTAACACTAATTTTCGACAAGGAACTAGTTTTGTCAAATTTTACTAGAAGTTGTAAAGATGGAATTTCATTAAAAACAAGACTTTTACGAAACCGGATGGATTTATACAAAGATCCACTAAAAGTAATGAGATTTACTTCATATTTTAGATAAACCACAAGTTCATGCATTTTTGCGAATTACATCTATTTTGACTAGTTTGATGGTTTGAATATTGTTTATAGTTGATTGAAAAAATTGTTGATTTGAATTTTAAAAGAAAAATGATACGCTTGAAAGCGTGGCCACCTCCAGTTACAGGGGAAACTCTGGCGAAATTTTTCTAAAGCCCTAACACTTGGGAATATTTTCACTACAAGTGTTGTAAATCTATTTTGACTTGTTTTCAAAACGTAAGTTTCGCCACGACTTTAATTACGAAACATCGGAGGTGGGATTTTCACAAAATAAAACTTGATAAATATATATTTGATATATATATATATATATATATTTTTCATAACAACACTTGTGAGATATTTATGATTATTTTGTGAACTATACAAATATTATTTTTAGGGTAAAAATAATATTACCGAATGTTAACGATTCCAAAATAATACGAACGCCTTCACAATAAATAATGAGTTACAACGGTATAATTATTACCACCCGATCTTTATCCGTAACTTACGCAATTTAGAAAATACCAACGAACGCGTATTTGTCGAAGAATATTATTTTGGAAAATTGTATGAAATAAAATCTAATATTTTTGGGAAAAATGATTATATTTTGAAGTAAGAAATAAAATATATTAAGTGAGGCTTAATAATGTATTTTGAATGTTACGAACACGCATGTAATAGATCCCCCATCCTTGGGAAGAACAATAATTACCAAGTACTTACAAAAATATAAACACGAAATAGTTGTCTAACTATTTCCCAAAAACTTAAACCTTAAGCTAAGGCACGGCCGGCCGTCTAATAGGCTTAGTACGTGTAGGTCGTCGCACAGCTGCTTGATCAGGAGATATACTTGGTAGAGACGCACCACGGTGAGTTCATGCTCCCCCTTTTCTCTAACTGTTTTCAGTTTTCTAAACTGCGGGGGTGAAATACATGTTACTATGATTACGAATATTTCTTACATGGTATGGTTAGCGTAAGGAGGGTTATTATTTAGATCATGTGAGTGGGTAGGCGGAAACTTGGGACTATTAATCCTCATAGTAGGACCGAGGGGCAGGAGCGGTAGATCTATCTGGGTGTAGCGAGCCCAGCCCCAGGCCCAAACAGTACGGACCTCGGGGTGACTTTGTACCCAACGCATAAATCTGCTAGGTTTGAGTCTTCCTACTTGCACTTCACACATATCAATGGCTTTGCAAACCATTGGTGATCTCTTTTTCCTTATTTGCTACATACCAGGATTTCATACTTACAAAGGTTTTACTTAATCACTACACATGAACTTGCTCAACAATTTTTGTTGATTTTTCCAACTTACATGTATTTCAGGTAATTAAGGATCTGGCATGGTATGCTACGTTTTCCCGCTGCATAAGGGTTATGAGGTCATCCAAGTTTAGGAGATGTGGCTTTTTCCTAGACGAGTCACAGTCCTTAAACTGCGTTTATTTCACATTGGTGTTGTGTCTTTTCAAACAACGTTTCTTTTTATGTTATCAGGTTGTAGTGTCTATCGCATGAGTTAACGCCTTAAGACAATGATTGTGTTACTTATGTTTTAAAACTTAATTCAATGGATGATCTTGCATGATTTTTATTTCATATAGCTTTGTTATGATTAAGCTATGGTATTAAGAAGTCACACCAAATTAACCACGCTTCCGCAAAGCCAAGGTGTGACAGCTTGGTATCAGAGCTCTGATCATAGCGAACTAGGATTCCTTCTCGAGTCTAGACTATGATCACTAGGGCTCTCACGAAAACATTTTTACACTGCATACCACTTAAGTCCAGATCCAAAACGTTTTTATAAACAAATGTTGAGCACATTTTATTTATTATTTATAGGCTCAGTCTGGGAGGCTGAGGCTCGGTCTGGAAGACCGAGGCTCGGTCTAGGAGACCGAGGTAGTTGGCTAGTGGGACTAGGAAGAGCAGTCTGAGAGGCTGGTAGAATAGGCTAGTGAGACTAGGAAGAGCAGTCTGAGAGGCTGAGAGAATTTGGCTAGTGGGACTAGGAAGAGCAGTCTGAGAGGCTGGGAGAATTTGGCTAGTGGGACTAGGAAGAGCAGTCTGAGAGGCTGGGAGAATTTGGCTAGTGGGACTAGGAAGAGCAGTCTGAGAGGCTGGGAGGCTAGTGGGACTAGGAGAATTGTTTGATTGCTTACCTGGTGACTAATGTGCTTGTCTGATTATATGATTGATTATTTGTACATAATTTGTGTTTGTGTTACAGACACCATGGACTCGTCCGGCACAGGTGATTCGGACCACCACGGACCCTAGACCCATAGTATCAGACGACTTAGAGTCTTCAGAGCACGAGGTCCACACATCAGATGTTACCAGCACAGACGAGGATTGCTTTCAGCCCTTTGCGCTACTCGACGCTGTCGATGAGCCCACTGATGGTCCTTTTGCTGGGTACCTACCACTCGTAGAGATCCCTGCTCCCATACCTTTGGCCGTTTATCCTGCTTACGATATGCTCCTCGACGCCGATGCTGACGATGACGTCGATCCGTTTGATGATGAGCCCCTGGAGGACGATGTTGAGGGCGAGGCCCTTCTAACTGACGGTGGTCTTTTGTTACTCGCAGATGCTCCAGCTGAGGAGTCACATGCACTCTCACCCGCTCCAGACTCCTTCGAGTCTGTGGCCTCCGCACGTCACACACTCGGAGCGCGCACACTATTCACACGGTTCAGATCCTGACAGGGCATCATCTGTTGTCTCTGCTCCTAGATTTGCTTTCGATCACGACCTCGATGAGGATTCAGACCCTGTTTTTCCCTGGACTTGACCCGGACCAGGAGATAGAGTTCATCCACTTGGATCAGCCTATGGTTGACCCAGTAGACCCAGTTGACCCTGCATTCGCTGATCATGCAGATTTTGATATGGAGTTCGTTGATCCCGAGCCTGCCATGGCCCTTGAGCCAGTAGCTGCTCCTGACCCAGTGTTTGAGCATGACCCTGTTCATGCTGGCATTGGTCCTGTGATTGCTGACCTACGCATTGATGATCACCCTGCTGATGCACCACTACTGGAGGGTGACCATGTTATTGCTGCTGGTCATGTTGATCCCCCACTTATCGCTGTTACACCTGCTGACTCTCTTGTTGCACCCCACCCTGACCTGTGCCTGTACGGTTCGATCATGCGCCTTTTGCAACCCAAGTTGATCCTCGATACGCGCACACCCGAAATGGGTGGATAGACGATGACAATGGTTACCCACCTTTCGAGTTTCCTGTGACGCTCTCTTGTGGCTCCTGTTTCAGCCCCTGTTCCTGCTCCTATGGATGCACCTTTGCTACCCACACTCACCGCTGATGTCCTCCACACCGTTACATGACCCGGAGCCTTCACTTGAACCAGCTACTCCACCATTTGGGTCAGCTTGATGATTGCGCCTGCTGAACCTACACCTTTACGTGGTCACGATCCTGTTTCTTTTTGTCTGTCGGACGTTGCTCCCCTTACATCTACCTGCATCAGACAACCCCCTCACCTGTGGAGAGGTTCGTTTTCCCTTGTGGAGATCGACGCCCGTGCACCATCGTGCCTAACACTTTCTGTCTGGACATACCCGCGCCTAGTAGAGATGCTCCAGGCCGCACCGCTTGCTATATTCACCTCTACAACGCTCGATAAGCCGATTTGATGGTCCCTATAAACGCACTATGCTAACTATAAACCCTCACCATTTCTCGCGTTATGAAAACCACACACGTTGCTCCTGTAACATCAACTGCAGTTGAGGATATGAGTCGCGAAACGTGGAAGCTTGAGCTGACACCACAAAGAGCAACGTCAAATGCAAAACGTTACATAACCAAAAACATGAGTTAAGTGTCTACATCACAAGACAGCATATTGTCTGAAAACTTTAAGTAAACACCACGCCCTCCACCAGTATGCCTTGATCCGCCACGTACATCAGGATCCCTTTTATGCTCTTGACCTCTGAAATTTCACCGTCCTCAGGATCTCGATACTCGTTCCTTTTACCATTAAGCGGCAAATCAGTTGACTACTTCGAGGAATATACGAGCTCGCAGAGGAATTCAAGCATGTCGACAGTTTACTTTTCTTTCCTTCCCCCCACCTTAGTCACCAGAAATGTTGATGTCTGGATAACGCAGACTGCGTTATGATTGGGTAGAGACCCCAAGATTGTGGAAATTTGTGAAGACCACGTCTGACTACGTAATTTAGATATGCGGATATACTTGTTGGGCAAGGGTAGGGGGACCCGGTGACCCGGATAATGTGATACATTTTGTAAGACAATGAAGTTGTAGCTGGAAAGCGATGGGAACCAATTGTCATTAAGCATGCACCCAAAGCACTGTGGCCAATAACCAACGAAAGCACAGTCGCCATGTCATTACTAAATGCGATCAGTAACGCTTATGTGCGTACTAAAATTTTAATACTACATGTTTACTTGCTATACTTTCATTAAACGAAACCCTCAAATTACGTACGAATGTTATGAGTTTGATGCAATGTGCTTACCCGTATAATGAAAACCTAATCATAAGACGTGATACCAATATAATGGGAATGTGCTATGACTGAGAAACACGTGTTTGTTTGATATACTTTCGGTAAACATGATTCCAATTACTTGCTTGATAAATGGCGTGATGTGTAATATGATGACTTAAACATGTGTAATACAAGTGTTTCGAACAACTATTTATGTTCCCCGAATAGAAGCGACCTAACTAACATGAACTTCTTCCTAGAAGATGTCGCATCAAGAGATCACCCGACTGACTGAGGCAGAATGGTTAGCGCACGCCTCTCGAGTCAGAGCTCGGCACGAGGTTCTTCGCTACCAACATGGCGAAGGTGCCTCGGGGAGAAACCTACCTAACGGTAATGTTTAAGTCACCTGAGACACATTACGATACGTTTGGAAAGTCCCCAAAGTGCCTTGCTAATACCTTATGTGATGATGAATTCTTGGATACAGGTTGTACCTACCAGCATTTCCTAGAATGCAACCCTCTAAATTTCGGTGGCACGGGAGGTGCCATAGCTTTTGTAAAATGGGCTGAGAATGTGGATGCCGTTGTGCGAATGAGTGGCTGCACGCCAGAGCAGCAAGTCCCGTACGTTTCCGGATTGCTACAAGATGGAGCTCTATTATGGTGGGACCGTAAGGTTAGAGAATTGGGCGAGGTTGTAGCATATGCGATGTCATGGAGCGAGCTGAAAGAAATAATGCGGAAGGAGTATTGTTCACAGATTGATATCCAAAGGCTGGAATTAGAATTCTGGGAACTACAGAAGGAAGGTCCAGATGTGGTGAAGCACGTACGAAGGCTTTACGATTTGTCGCGGGTCATTCCGTACCTAGTGGAACCCGAGTTGAAGAAAATGGAGCAATCCATTTGGGAACTGACACCTCAAGCCTTGAGCTTGATGATGGTATCAACGCCACCATCACCCGTGATTGCCCATGTGATAGGACTGGAGCTCACTAAGGAAGCACTTAGGCTGGTGAAACTTTCGATCCCGGACGAGAAAAAGGAAACACCAGTGGAGACATCTGGGAAGAACAAAAGGAAGCTCGGTGAATTTCAGGGAGGTGATCAGGCAAATGAAAAGAAAAAGGCCAAAAAGGGAAAGATGTACCTGGGTAATCTACCTAAGTGTGAAGTATGCCAGCGCCATCATAACGGGAAATGCGGTAATAGGAAGTGTGACAACTGTGGTAAAAGGGGACACGACAGGGAAACGTGTTGGCAGGGGACGAAAAGGGGAAAGGAAGGTTGTAACAGCGATGGTAAGGGGCAGCTTGGGAAGGATTGCCCAAGGGAGATTAACCAAGACCATGAAGGAACATCCAACACCGAAGCTAGCCAGGACCCAGATATGGTTGCTGGTACATTCTTTACCAACCCAAAATTTTGCATTCATGTTATTTGATACCAGTGCCGACCATAGCCCCGCATCTCATGGAATTAGGAATCTACTTAGTTTAGTAGAGAGTGAGTTAGACAACCCACTCTTAATGAGGCTGGTTAATAAACGACCTCGTCATAGTAGCTAGGATGAAACCGTGGTCGAGCAACCAAGCGGAGAATCGTTATCCGCATCCCGGAGTTGAACGACGAAGCAATCATGACCCATGAGGCAATGGGCAGGAGGAGCCGAAGAACTAAGCACGAAGATCTTCTTATTACAACAAAATGCCCTAAGGTCTTCCCCGAGGATTTGCCATAATGTTCTCTCCCACGGCTAATCCTGTTCACATCAGATAAATTCCCGGCGTCGCACCTGCAGTCAATACCCCTCAACGACTTACATCTTCGGGAACGCAAGGATTAACAGTGAAGCTTCAGAAGTGGATGGAGAAGGAAGATAACAGACCAAAAATCCCCTGTTGGGGGAAGACCCCATATCTGCTCGTCAAAAAGGGGGATGATGAGTTTCAAGTAAGCGTCAGCTACCAGGAACCGAACGAACTAACCCACCAGAGTTAGTAACTCTTGCTAAAAATTAGCGGACTTCTTACGCGAGCGACTATGATGATTCAACTACTACTACACGACTGATCGACGATCGAACATCGTTAGCAGAGCAACTCAGGGAGTATACCAAGGTAAAATTGTGGGACAATGATTGTGCTTAGATATAAACAAAATGCTGCTTCCTACACAATGAATAAACCAGACCCACACGAGGTGCGGAATCTAGAAAAAAAAAAAAAAAAAAAAACTAGAAGCCTTACATCTAGGAACCATATCTGTCAACTCAATCAAACACCATTAACTTGACCAACTTGTCATTGCAGCTAACGAACTCGAAAGTACTTAAATTTTCTTCCGTTGGAGCCTTCACTTTCATTTCTAACAAGTAGGAATTTGCATTTCTACTCCCCTCAAGTAGTTGCATCACGTTGTTTTCCTTCGCTGAGAGCGAACGCACGTTTGTTTCGTATATTTGGTCACTTCTTCGTTTTGGTAAGAACGCATCACTTCATCACTTGAAATCCTATATATAACCCATGCACCATTTGCTACACATGTGGTTTCATTTCGAATAAACGCTTCATGAATGTTTAGATATTACGTTGTCAAATCTAATTACTGGTTGTAATTCGAATGACCTACATTTTTGTCATTGTTGACTCTTTTGTTATCAAGTCAACACACTTACTGGAACTACCTTCTTTCAAGTTACATGTTTGCTAGCATGTCAAGATTTCCTTGTTGATATGTACGTTTAGTGTTTGGTTACGTTGAAACTAGGTTCAACTGCTTGAACTTATCCAGTTCACATGCTTAATTTGAGACGCCATATGATGCATTGAGAGCATCATATTCTAATACTTTGGCACAGATTCTTTTGTTTCGGGTCGTAATAGACTTATTTGGTCTAAGACTCCACTAAATCGTTGATAGATTTCGATACCTTACAGTGATACTTTCACAGAACAAAAGCTTGCGCTTATTTGACTACTCACTTCGTATACGGATTTAATTGATTATTTGACAACTTGCCCTAAATCAGTTTCTTTATCACAATTAAATCACTCTCAACACACTTGCGTGCTGAGTCAAAGGTACATAAATTCATTTCATATCATGGTGTACCCCCTAACGATTCTTTCATTACCAATCAATTGCCTTGCAGTACTTAGTTTCACCTTCCGGCTTGTTTCGGTACACCTTCATCTGGTTTCAAACTCGGTAATTTTGTTCAGTCACCGCTATTTCGAATCTTGTCGTTGCGATACCTTGTGGTGTCATTACCAACTTGCAGCTTGTGCTAATCATGGTCAACCGTTCCACGCAAAATACATAAACTTTTGTTGACTTGTCATTTAAATATTCCTGATGCAACTACAATTCAAAGCAAGAATACACCAGATTCGTTTGTATTCATTCGGTGTATTCTCGTCGTTCAAAATGTTCAACGCACTGAACCTTGCCACTCGTCTACTTGGGAGTTGACAGATCACTTTACCATCTCATTTGAGTTGAAAAATTTCTGAATTTATATAGAGAGTGCTATGTTTCGTGAAAACTCGCTGGGATACTGCGATCGGACATTTGAGGATCTTATTAGTTGAAACTCCTCTCTTGTGGACCCCCCTGCTAGCTGGAATACATTAGGCTATACGTAAAACACGTTTTGTACTTCTAACATCAACTGCTATGAGCACCCACCTTCTTAACCCTAGGGTACAGATTGTTAAGTATTCCTAGACCCCCAAGTGTGAGTGAGGGTTGATTTGGTTTGATGACTATCTACCTCGATATTAATTAGGTATCCATGTGTGACGTGACCATAAGGAGATAAGGTAGTACAAATTTCGGGGACGAAATTTCTTTAACGGGGGGAGAATGTGACAACCCTCACTAAACCAGGTATCCGTACGACTTAATTAATAATTAATTACTGCTTAATTACTGTGCTTACTTGAAATTGTGGATAAACTGCTACTTGAATGCTGATACATGTACTTACTTGCATCATACTTTACTTGCTGACACCCCATGTTTTGCTTACAGCACCTTTGTGACAACCTCGATGCACCAAACGCACAGTAGCACAATGAACGGATAACCTATTAAACGTGCTGTCATAACTAGCACCAAACAGGCACTGCCTCTAAGGCCTGTAAGAGCCAGAGATAGTTTACTACACTAATAGAAAGTGTAGGGATATGAGGGTTGTATAACTGCGTCACTAGGAATGAGATTACAGTGACCGGATGTGCCTAAAACATACTTTAAGTACAAAATTCAGCACTTTAATTAAAATTCAGCATTAAGCTACCTAATAAAGTGCCAAAAACATGGGAAAAATATTACTAGACACTTTCCAATGTGTCGGGAATAAGTTGTGTCACTGAAAATAATAATAACGACACTTTAAAGTTTTGTTAAGCACTTTAACGGATCACTATCCAACCGAACAACCGGACTTTACCCGGAACATAAAAATATTGCCATTAACATAGTTTTTCTTTTTCTGAGCCAGTTAGGGTCCCTGAATACCCTAACACCCGTCACAATGCACTACATGCTAGTAAATGGTTTAACCTCTAACTTAACTTAACTAATACTTAACTTATGGTTGGAATTGGACTAGGTTACCCCCCCCCCCAACCGAATCGGTCACATTGTGACCACCCCATGTACTTGCATGATTATTTTATTCACACTTGCCTAATATCTTGGAGACATAGGAACTCTTGGATAATAACCATGATTTTTGCCTATAAGTAACTAAGCATAATACACCATAACATTCACACTCTCAAACTCAACAAAAACTCTCCCTCTCCTCTCTAAATAACTCACGGCCGATTACCCCTATATCAATCCATCCATTTTTCGATTTTGTCCAAGCTATTTCAAGAGCATACAAGTGCTAAGGATCACATACGAGGAGGCTTGGTGCATTCGGAACGTGAAGGACCTCTTCTCATTGCTTTTATCCACTCATTCTTCGACTAGATTCTTCCCTAGCCACGAGCTAGTAGTAAGTTACTATAAACACACTCTCGATCTATTTTAAAGTGGTTAAAACGATATGTGACGCTTAAAACTCGTAAACTTACAAGATGATACATAAAAGTCTACTAAAAATGCTAAAAATGATGGTTAAAAGCTAGAATGTTGTGTAAATCTTGTAGGATTTGTTTTGTGTGATTATTTAGTGCCGATCTATGATATGGTAGCTCGGATCATCATCTAACCCGGATTAGTCATGATCAAGAATCATGGCATAGAGTTTGTTTAAGTGTACAAAGGATTAAATGATGAAACTCTACCACACACTAAACATGAACTTGTGTAAAATCAATATTACTTATGAAATAGTGTTTAAAACTAGTAGATCTATGGATCTACAAGCGGTATTTTCAAAGGACCAAGTGTCAAGGAAATCTTATTTTCTAAAACCGGATCTTACACGAACAAGAATGATTTTTTTTATAAACACACAAGTGTGTAAACACTTGTGTAACACTAATTTTCGACAAGGAACTAGTTTTGTCAAATTTTACTAGAAGTTGTAAAGATGGAATTTCATTAAAAACAAGACTTTTACGAAACCGGATGGATTTATACAAAGATCCACTAAAAGTAATGAGATTTACTTCATATTTTAGATAAACCACAAGTTCATGCATTTTTGCGAATTACATCTATTTTGACTAGTTTGATGGTTTCAATATTGTTTATAGTTGATTGAGAAAATTGTTGATTTGAATTTTAAAAGAAAAATGATACGCTTGAAAGCGTGGCCACCTCCAGTTACAGGGGAAACTCTGGCGAAATTTTTCTAAAAACCTAACACTTGGGAATATTTTCACTACAAGTGTTGTAAATCTATTTTGACTTGTTTTCAAAACGTAAGTTTCGCCACGACTTTAATTACGAAACATCGGAGGTGGGATTTTCACAAAATAAAACTTGATAAATATATATTTGATATATATATATATATATATATATATATATATTTTTCATAACAACACTTGTGAGATATTTATGATTATTTTGTGAACTATACAAATATTATTTTTAGGGTAAAAATAATATTACCGAATGTTAACGATTCCAAAATAATACGAACGCCTTCACAATAAATAATGAGTTACAACGGTATAATTATTACCACCCGATCTTTATCCGTAACTTACGCAATTTAGAAAATACCAACGAACGCGTATTTGTCGAAGAATATTATTTTGGAAAATTGTATGAAATAAAATCTAATATTTTTGGGGAAAATGATTATATTTTGAAGTAAGAAATAAAATATATTAAGTGAGGCTTAATAATGTATTTTGAATGTTACGAACACGCATGTAATAGATCCCCCATCCTTGGGAAGGAGAATAATTACCAAGTACTTAAAAAATATAAACACGAAATAGTTGTCTAACTATTTCCCAAAAACTTAAACCTTAAGCTAAGGCACGGCCGTCCGTCTAATAGGCTTAGTACGTGTAGGTCGTCGCACAGCTGCTTGATCAGGAGATATACTTGGTAGAGACGCACCACGGTGAGTTCATGCTCCCCCTTTTCTCTAACTGTTTTCAGTTTTCTAAACTGCGGGGGTGAAATACATGTTACTATGATTACGAATATTTCTTACATGGTATGGTTAGCGTAAGGAGGGTTATTATTTAGATCATGTGAGTGGGTAGGCGGAAACTTGGGACTATTAATCCTCATAGTAGGACCGAGGGGCAGGAGCGGTAGATCTATCTGGGTGTAGCGAGCCCAGCCCCAGGCCCAAACAGTACGGACCTCGGGGTGACTTTGTACCCAACGCATAAATCTGCTAGGTTTGAGTCTTCCTACTTGCACTTCACACATATCAATGGCTTTGCAAACCATTGGTGATCTCTTTTTCCTTATTTGCTACATACCAGGATTTCATACTTACAAAGGTTTTACTTACTCACTACACATGAACTTGCTCAACAATTTTTGTTGATTTTTCCAACTTACATGTATTTCAGGTAATTAAGGATCTGGCATGGTATGCTACGTTTTCCCGCTGCATAAGGGTTATGAGGTCATCCAAGTTTAGGAGATGTGGCTTTTTCCTAGACGAGTCACAGTCCTTAAACTGCGTTTATTTCACGTTGGTGTTGTGTCTTTTCAAACAACGTTTCTTTTTATGTTATCAGGTTGTAGTGTCTATCGCATGAGTTAACGCCTTAAGACAATGATTGTGTTACTTATGTTTTAAAACTTAATTCAATGGATGATCTTGCATAATTTTTATTTCATATAGCTTTGTTATGATTAAGCTATGGTATTAAGAAGTCACACCAAATTAACCACGCTTCCGCAAAGCCAGGGTGTGACACCAAAAACGTAATTTACTATATTTGAAATTATTAGTTTTTAAAAATCCTGTTGTATTGTTACTTTTTCTGAAGGATCGAAAGGCTGCTGATTGGTCAGACAATGTTGCCCCCTTTTGGCTAGCTGTGATAAGGTATGCATAGACAGGGAAGGCCTAGCTTCATTACTACATAGTGGCAATTCCTAATGAGCTTTTTAATTCTCTTTTGCTTTGAGATATATTGCAAAGTATCGTGTCGCTAATAAGAAAAATAATGTTTATGACCATATTGCTATACGGCCTCGTCCCACCTGTTCTGGCCTTTGCTAAATGTAACTTGATCAATTATTTAAACATTTTTCATTGCATTTTCTAGGCTTATGCATAGGGATGAGCTTGGTACCAACCGGTACCGAAAATTCCCAAAAATGGGTACCTGTACCGAATCTACCTGGTACGGTACGGTTCTATACCAGTTCAAATACGGTACCGTACCCAACGACCGAGCTGGAAATGTTCTGGTTCAGTTAATTCGATATCGGTACCCGGTACCATTTACTCATCCCTACTTATGCCCAATAATTTGAAAGTTTAATGGATGTGAGAACGTGTTTAGACTGTATTGAAAAGGAAATGCGTTAGCCTTCAAGGTATATACGGAACCATTTCAGTGATTTTGTCCAACTTTTAACATGCTATAACTGAACATATATTATCAATTTAAAAATCATGTTACAATTCATGAACAAGTTCAGAATTCTCAAGAAATGTAAGGTTTACGTAATACAAAGTTAGAAAGTAAGTGCGCCATACCACCCATTTTGATCCTAAAATGTTTGCATGTGTGCGCTGTGTAGAGATTAACCATTGCGTGAAGCGTTACAGAGGCAGACCGGTCATGTGTTGCATAATTATTTTGTAATATGGAAATTGTAAAGACTTGGTATCTCAGTCATTTGAGTGTTGTTTGCTATGTTCTTTTTATCGTATAACCTGTTCAGTGACACTAATCGTTACATGTATTTCAGGTTCTCTAAACCTGGTAAAAAACTGTAATATAGTGTTTTAGAGGGTGCTGTAAGTTTGTCAGGAATTGCTCGCATAATTACCTAGACGTTGACATTTGAAATTGGACACTTCTAACATGATGAAAGGCATGCATCGCTGGTTAGTTCCGATATTTCTCCTTGGGTCACACTTCTTGATTCCTTTCTTTAAAAAAAATTATGTTTGGTTGAGCAATATTAATTAATCAAATTTGGTCTTTTTGATCCAGTGGTGTTTTCAAGAAGTCAAATGGTACAACAAAACTAATTATAACTACAAGTATGGGAATTGTTGTTGGATATTTCATAGGTGCTTCTTTTCCATCTGTTTTTATTACCAAGGTAACTTGCAAATATTGGATATACTTTTACAGTTTTACTACAAGAAAAACCATCTATTTGATTTTTTGTTATTGTAATATTTTTAGGTTATTTTACCATCAAGCATTTATTCACCTTTTGATATGACAATGCACGAGGATCGATCTAAAGCTCTTGAACGCAATTTCCATGAAAATCTTGGTTCGGGTAATACACCCGAAACACCTAAGGTATATTTTCTTGGTATATTTTCAAAGTAGCAGGTGTTTGTCTCGAAACCCGCGAACAAGGCCCAAGATGAGTGAGGTGTTAGAAATGATTAACCAACTCATCGGGGGACCGTCACAAACAACCAGCCCAGCACCACAGAAGAGTCTGGCCCCGTTGTTGCTATCGAGCAGAAGAAAGTTTTCGTGGAGCCCCTACAGAGTAAAAAGACGGATGAAGACGCAAAAACTAAAGCCAAAAAAGGGTCTCCTAAGGTTATTCAACGTACCGAATCTGGTTGTTTTTATTCACGATGTGGTCCGAAGTTGTTGACGTTTTGTTGATTATGAATAGTCGGGAATCGGTTTTGCAGCGTATGGTAGTAAATGACATTATTGCCCCTGTCGTCCGGTTTAGAAAGGTGAATCCTAGGTTTTTATTTGTGTTGTGGATATAAGTTAAGTGAACTTGTGTAGTCCGTGTGCATTATAGGAAGTTAAATGAGTCTATGTATGCTGCATTTTGTGTTGTACATTGATTATGTCATGCAATGTCTGGGCCGGTTTATACTGCAAAACATTGGTCAAACTTGTATGCTGTGGAAATTTTCAAATTAGAATTTGTGACGATTCACTATATTTGAATTAAAGGATTGCTCTTCGGTCATGAGTGAATTTGATGAAACGAAAAAAAATAACAAAAGATCAAATGCTAGATAATTTTACATGGTTTCATTAAGTATAATGCGAATGTGAATTCATTAAATAATTTCACATCATATTTTACATATAAATGTAGACAAAAACTTTTATCATTATACTTATAATACTAACACATACTGTCTTTAACATTGTTTTATATAGATATGTAACTAAACGCAAACAATTTAAATGATATATTATAATCTGTTTTTTAGTATTTGATTTCGATCGTTATTAAACCTACCCGTGTGTTCACACGGGTCTTACTACTAGTTTAGCACTTATAGTCCCTCTCTTTTCTCATAGTTGAGATTAGTTGGAGACCCGGGACGCGTTTTAATTAACACACGATAAAAGCTTCTCTCCTTCCTAGAATCAGGATCAGTCGGAGATACGAAACATGTTTCAAAGAATGTAGAATATAATTTCTACCTTCTTCCACATAGTCGGGAATAAATTAGAGGTTTGAATATGTAACGCTTCATAGTTGAACGATAAATTCCCTTTCCTTAGTAGGAAATTCGGGACACATGTCACCTCACAATTGGACGAAAATTTACGGGTGTTACTGTCACAACCCCGCCCCCTATCTGTCACGGGAACGGGCGGCCGCGAGACCAGTTTTGGTGGTATCATTATTTATCAATTTGGCAGTGGAAATTTCATTAGGACCATAGTTAGAAAATATTTATCAGAGTAAAACTACCATATTTTATATTATAATCACATGGGTAAAACTCAAGTTTCTTATTACAACATATTTATAGGGATAAACCCTATTTTATTTAAAACATCGTCTTTTAGGTAACTTTTATAGCCACATTTTTCCAAGCCGTCAGTGCTCTCCAGCTGGCTTTCTTCTAATTTGGCTTTTACATTTTGTTACCTGAAACGCGTTTTAAAAACATTTGTCAGTGGGAAATATTAGTGAGTGAATCCCAGTTTAATCAAGAAAAGTTTCATCCATTAACAGTATTGAGAGCAATCACATTGTTTATTTCTACACAATTACTCATTCGGTATTGTCAATCCTGACTGGTGGGTCATATTACACATTGGCTAACTCTTTGTCCAATGGTAACGTGTTCCACATTTTGTATACAAAACCCCAACATACCGGCAGCAATTGAAGAACTACAAAGACTCAATCATTGCTTAATCACATTGTAAAACATTTAAGGTTTTGTAAAAACAGTTTACAAAAGGAGATTACTCACATTGCTGACTTAGGTTTCTTCTAAGGTTTCCTAGAGATTATCTATAATTTACACAATGCACACGCGTTAGTATAATAACCCTTTATATTTACATTAGTTATACCCTCCCCGAGACGGCATTCCAACGATTACGTCGGGCAGAACCTTGACAGCCGTTACGGAACCCTGGATCAATCGGGCAGCGTATCTAATACGTAACCCGGGTTATAATACTTACATCGGGGCAGAACTTCGTTAATTAGAGGGGTATAATGGCCAGAAATTACTTAAACTACGTAATATTTCGAGAGAGAAAAGAATTTTGAGCGAATTTTTTGAAGACCCGATGCCTGCTATTTATAGGGCCTGATTTTCGTTTTCTCGTGGCCCGCGTAAGGTTACTCCTCGGGTTACGCGGCCCACGTAGTAGGGGTGTAGGGCTTAGGTCCGTCGATTCAACCAGCTAGACTTGCCACGATGATGACACGTGGCGGCCTTGGGGGCGACCCTGACTTCTTGCTGTCGCGGCCTGCGTAGGCAGTAGCCAAAGGCTACGCGCCCCGCGAGGACCCCATTTTTCTTGTTTTTAATTAATTTTTATAAAAATGAAGGTATTCGGGTCCTGTTTTAGCGTATGGGGTGTATTTTAAGACATATTAGGGTATTTTAAAATATATTAGGGTGTCAAAATATTTTGGAGGGTTGTTATATCCTCCCCACCTTGTTTTAGAGCTCATCCTCGAGGTCTACTAGAACAGGTGTGGGTATTTGCTATGCATTTCTGATTCAAGCTCCTATGTGTATTCTGGTTCTCTTTTGGAGTCCCACTTCACTTTGACTAGAACTAGTCTTTTGTGCTTGAGGTTCTTAATCTTCCTGTCTTCAATCTGTAGAGGCTTCTCTACAAACTTTAACTGTTCATTTACCTCTATATCTTTAAGAGGCATTACTAGCGATTCATCAGCTAAGAATTTATTGAGATTAGATACATGAAATATATCAAGTATTCCTGCCATTTCCTCTAGCAGTTGTAGCTGATAGGCTATTGGTCCTATTCTTCTAATAATCTTAAAAGGTCCAACATACCTGGGGCTTAGCTTTCCCCTTTTGATGAATCTTACCACTCCTTTCCAGGGAGAGACTTTCAATAACACTTTATCTCCTACTTGAAATTCCAATGGCTTTCGTCTGTTATCAGCATAACTCTTTTGTCCATCTCGTGCTGCTTTCAGTCGTTCCTTGACTTGAGTGATTTTGTCTATTGTTTCTTGTACTATCTCAGGTCCAGATAGTTGCTTTTCTCCGATTTCTGCCCAACAGACTGGCGTTTGGCACTTTCGTCCATAAAGTGCTTCGAATGGTGCAGCATTGATAATTGTGTGATAACTGTTATTGTAAGAAAATTCTACCAATGGTAAGTGATCGTCCCAATTACCTCCGGAATCAATTACACGAGCTCTAAGCATGTCTTCTAGTGTCTGAATTGTCCTTTCGCTTTGTCCGTCCGTTTGGGGATGATAAGCGGTGCTTAGATTCAACTTGGTTCCCATTGCTTTTTGGAAACTTGTCCAAAAATGAGAGGTAAAATGACTATCTCTGTCAGAAACAATTGATAGAGGAATTCCATGTAATGAAACTATTTCATTTACATATAATTTAGCTAACTGTTCCATACTGAAAGTTTCTTTCAATGGTAGGAAATGAGCTGACTTGGTTAGTCTGTCTATAATCACCCAGATTGTATCATTACCTTTTCTTGTTTTGGGTAATTTGGTAACAAAATCCATTGTTATCAATTCCCATTTCCATACAGGCATTTCTAACTGTTGCAATAAACCTGAGGGTTTCTGATGTTCAGCTTTAACTTGTGAACAAGTTAAACACTTTGCAACATATGCTGCTATATCCTTTTTCATTCCTATCCACCAGAAATTCTTTCTTAAGTCCTGATACATCTTATCATTTCCAGGATGCATCGTATACTTAGACTTATGGGCTTCTTCTAATATACGGTGGCGTAGGTTTCTTAATTTAGGTATCCACGTTCTTTTCTTATGGAATCTCCAAATTCCATCTGTTCCTTGTTCTAATTCCTTAATCATTTCTTTTAACTTTTCAGTATCATCCTTGATTACTGATTCTTGTGCCTTTCTAATCTGATCATTTAAATCTACTTGCAGATTTAACTTAAGAGAACGTACTCTTTTTGGCTTTTCATGATACTTCCGACTTAAAGCATCAGCTACTACATTTGTTTTTCCTGCATGATACTGGATATTACAGTCAAAATCACTAAGTATCTCCATCCAGCGTCTTTGTCTCATATTTAACTCCTTTTGCCCAAAAACATACCTTAAACTCTTATGGTCGGTGAATATGGTAAACTTACTACCGTATAGGTAATGTCTCCAAATTTTAAGGGCGAAAATTATAGCTCCTAACTCTAGATCATGGGTTGAGTAATTCTCTTCATGATTCTTAAGTTGTCTAGAAGCGTAAGCTATAACTTTTTGACGTTGCATTAACACACATCCATAACCTAATTTGGAAGCGTCACAATATATTACCAAATCTTCAGTTCCTTCTGGTAACGCTAGTATGGGTGCATGGGTTAATCTTTGCTTAAGAATTCTAAAAGCTTCTTCTTGTTTTGGTCCCCATTCAAACTTAACAAATTTACAGGTTAACTTAGTTAAGGGAATGGCTATTCTAGAAAAATCTCGAATGAATCTTCTATAATAACCAGCTAATCCTAAGAAACTTCTAACCTCAGTTGGTGACTCAGGGGTTCTCCACTTGGTAATCGCCTCGATCTTGGTGGGATCTACATGAATTCCTTCACGATTGACTAAATGCCCAAGAAATTGTACCTGTTCTAACCAAAACTCACATTTCGAAAACTTAGCATACAACTTTTATTTTCTCAATAAACTTAGAAGTGCGTGCAGATGGGCTGCATGTTCCTCTTTGCTTTTGGAATAAATCAGAATATCATCTATAAAGACAATTATGAATTTATCCAAATATGGCTTACATATTCGGTTCATCATGTCCATGAATGCGGCTGGGGCATTGGTTAAACCAAATGGCATGACAGTAAATTCATAATGGCCATACCTTGTTCTGAAAGTGGTCTTAGGAATGTCCTCTTCCTGTACCTTTAATTGATGATATCCTGATCTTAAGTCGATTTTAGAGAAAAATCGTGCTCCTTGCAATTGATCGAACAGATAATCGATTCTTGGTAATGGATACCGATTCTTAATCATAACCTTGTTTAATTCACGGCAGTCAATGCACATACGCATTGATCCGTCCTTCTTTTTAACGAATAATATCGGTGCTCCCCATGGCGATGAGCTTGGCTGTATGAATCCCTTCTCCAACAATTCATCTAATTGTTTCTTCAGCTCTTGCATTTCTGCGGGTGCCAAACGGTAAGGTGCTTTGGCAATTGGTGCTGTTCCTGGTATTAAGTGGATTCTGAATTCTACTTCCCTGTCTGGAGGTTGTCCTGGTAATTCTTCTAGAAATACATCTGAAAACTGGGATACTACTGGAATATCCTTTAATTCTTTTCGTTTAGTGTTAGTGATTATAGAAATCAAATACACTAATGATCCTTTCCTTATATAACTTGTTGTTTTCATCACAGAGATGAATTTTGTGGATTTAGAGAACTTATTTCCTTTAATTGTAACCTTTTCACCCCTTGGTGAATTTACTTGAATTGACTTTTGATCACATAAAATACTGGCTTTATTGGTTATTAACCAATCCATTCCTAAAACGACATCGAATCATGCCAGATTCATTGGATAAAGGTTTGCCATAAATTTCTGATTTAAAATTTCTATTCTTGCTCCTTGCAAGATCTCATAAATCCTAACGGTTTCCCCATTTGCTGTCTCTACTAGAGATTCTTGTGGGAGTTTAGTTAATAATTGATTAAGAAGTTTGCAAAATGAAGTATTAATAAAACTTTGGTTCGCACCAGAGTCAAATAATACTTTAGCAAAAACATCATTAACTAAAAACGTACCAGTGATCACATCTGGGATCATCTTTGCTTCTTTTGCAGTTAGAACAAATGCTCTAGCATTTTTAGTATTCTTGGTATTCGCAGCTGGAGCTAACTTTGGACAGTTAGGGTTGATATGACCTTGTTCTCCGCAGTTGTAGCATATTCTGTTGTTAGGCTTCTTTCTGCAGTCTTCCTCCTTGTGTCCAGATATTTTACAAAAGTTACAGTATATGGAGCATCTTCCTGAATGCTTCCTTTTGCAATACTTACAGTAGGGTGTGCATAGGTAGAACCTACATTTCTCCCATGGTTAGAATTTCCAGAACTGAATTCTTGAGTAAGCTTCTGGGTCAGGTTTCTCCTTTGATCCTCTTCTCGTGTACGGACTAATTCATCTGTCAAGGTGTTAGCTAGTTCTACAGATTCTTCTATGGTTTGAGGTCTAGCTGCCTTGACTACATGTCTAATAACTGGAGATTAATACTGGTTCAGGTGAAGCAAGGGTTGGTACTATTCTAGCATATTCAAAGAATAATGTGGTATAACCCTTACTATCTATTCCAATCATCCTAAGATTTAGAAATTTGTTTGCTATCTGTTCTTTCTCATTAGGAGGGCAGAATTTCCTTTCTACCATGTTTTTAAACTCTTCCCATTCCATATTGTAAGTTCTATCACTTCCCCTAGACTGGAGGATAGTGTTCCACCATTCTAGTGCTGATTTCTTAAACAGGTTGGAAGCAAACATTATATTATCCTCTTCAGCACATTTACTTATTCTTAAGAGTGCCTCAGTCTTTTCTATCCAGCATAGAGATGCAACGGCCCCTTCATTGCCCGAGAATTCCATTGGTTTACAAGACCAGAATTCTTTATAAGAACAACCGTAAGACACGGTTCTTCTTCTTTTGGGAATGGGCACTTGAAGTACGGGTCCATTGTTTACGTTGTTTTCAGGTTCAGAGGGTCGCTTACTATCATGTTTACTTTTATTTTCCGCTTTCTTAACCTTTTTGATAATATATTGCATTGCATCTATTATCCCTTGTGCCACTATATGCTGCATGGCACTATTATCCACTTGGTTTCCGTTATTGTTGTTGTTCGGGTTCTCATTAACCAAGTTATTGTTACTCTGGTTATCATTATTCTGGTTTTCCTGGTTTACCTCATCGTCCATCTGAATTTTAAACATTCACCAATTATTAATATCACAAAATAATTAATAAATTGGGCAACAACCACACAACACACATATTGGCCAAAAACGTCGAGCATTGCGACTTTACACTTTTCTATTATAGTATGCTTCTAATACAAACCAATACTAGAAATTAAAAATTACAGTACAATACTACTATGCATCGCTAACCACAAGGTGGTCTATACTACAACATATATTATTATTATTACACATATATATATTATAATTTTTTTTTCATACAAACATATTATATATTATATTATTATTATTATTATTACCAACTCCACCATCTCCTTCACTGGTCTGGATTCATCCAGTAATCCATATTGCGCTCGTCGTATTTCCAGATGAGTCGCTCTCCTACCTGCCTCATCCTTTCAGTACTCTCTAAAGTTTCTTCTCCGAAAGTTCGGAGCTCATGCACATTATCTGCCCTCATTGGGGGTGCAGGTGCTGGTACTGGGTTCGGGTACTGGGGCATGGGATTCTCCTGAGGGTATGGATTCTCTAAGATCTCCCTAATATATTCATCGTTATCGTAGTAGTAGGGATCTAGAGGGTCCACACCTGGATAGGCTGCTAAGTTCGACATGGGTTCGTCGTTTAGGTGGTAGCGCGGCACATAATCCTTATGATCATCGAACCATGGATCATAATCCGGGTCTAAGGGATTAGGAGCTGGTATCCTAGGTATCTCCTCAGGGTTGAAATCATGCATTTCTACTTGATTTTCAGGGTTATCCTCTATCTCCATCGACTGAGTGGGGAATAAAGATAAGGGTTGTGGGGCTACTAGTTGTTCCAGGTTTGGGTCGACAGCAGTTGTTGCTAGGATATGAAAATTGGCTAGGTTTCTATTAAGCATATCCTGTGTATGGGCATCTGACTCTCGCTTAGCGACTGCTAGGACTCTCTACTGTTGCAACTTTCGCATTCTTTTCCTATGCTCGAATGCTCCCTTACTGAACCATCCTCTCTTTTTCTGAGGGAGTGGCTCTTCAGACTGAGCCTTAAAGACAAACATCCCTTCTTCATTATCAGCGGCATACCCAGAGAGGGCAGGCTGTGAAGAGGTACCTTCACTCCTAGGTGAATCGGACAACTGACGATACGCATCTGAGGGTCCTTGATCACTCATACTGTAAACTAACAAATAATCAAATAACACACAACAGTAAAATACAGATATGCACGTATTTTCATAATTAATTTCCTAACAATTTGAATAATATTGGTGTCAGCAGAACACTTCTGTGGCTGAATCAGTGGCTTAGCTCTGATACCACCTTCTGTCGCAACCCCCGCCCCCTATCTGTCCTGGGAACGGGCGGCCGCGAGACCAGTTTTGGTGGTATCATTATTTATCAATTTGGCAGCGGAAATTTCATTAGGACCGTAGTTAGGAAATATTTATCAGAGTAAAACCACCATATTTTATATTAATAATCACATGGGTAAAACCCAAGTTTCTTATTACAACATATTTATAGGGATAAACCCTATTTTATTTAAAACATCGTCTTTTAGGTAACTTTTATAGCCACATTTTTCCAAGCCGTCAGTGCTCTCCAGCTGGCTTTCTTCTAATTTGGCTTTTACATTTTGTTGCCTGAAACGCGTTTTAAAAACATTTTTCAGTGGGAAATACTGGTGAGTGAATCCTAGTTTAATCAAGAAAAGTTTCATCCATTAACAAGATTGAGAGCAATCACATTGTTTATTTCTACACAATTACTCATTCAGTATTGTCAATCCTGAGTGGTGGGTCATATTACACATTGGCTAACTCTTTGTCCAATGGTAACATACACCATATTTTGTATACAAAACCCCAACATGCCGGCAGTAATTGAAGAACTACAAAGACTAAATCACTACTTAATCACATTGTAAAACATTTAAGGTTTTGTAAAAAGAATTTACAAAAGGAGATTACTCACATTGCTGACTTAGGTTTCTTCTAAGGTTTCCTGGAGATTATCTATAATTTACACAATGCACACACGTTAGTATAATAACCCTTTATATTTACATTAGTTATACCCTCCCCGAGACGGTATTCCAACGACTACGTCGAGCAGAACCCTGACAGCCGTTACGGAACCCTGGATCAATCGGGCAGCGTATCTAATACGTAACCGGGATTATAATACTTACATCGGGGCAGAACTTCGTTAATTAGAGGGGTATAATGCCCGGAAATTACTTATACTACATAATATTTTGAGAGAGAAAAGAATTTTGAGCGAATTTTCTGAAGACCCGATGCCTGCTATTTATAGGGCCTGATTTTCGTTTTCTCGCGGCCCACGTAAGGTTACTCCTCGGGTTACGCGGCCCGCGTAGTAGGGGTGTAGGGCTTAGGTCCGCCGATTCAACCCGCTAGACTTGCCACGATGATGACACGTGGCGGCCTTGGGGGCAACCTTGACTTCTTGTTGTCGCGGCCCGCGTAGGCAGTAGCCAAAGGCTACGCGCCCCGCGAGGACCCCATTTTTCTTGTTTTTAATGAATTTTTATAAAAATGAAGGTATTCGGGTCCTGTTTTAGCGTATGGGGTGTATTTTAAGACATATTAGGGTATTTTAAAATATATTAGGGTGTCAAAATATTTTGGAGGGTTGTTATAGTTAAATCCCCACCCCCTTAAAGGAAATGTCTTCCTCGAGATTTGTTTAAAGTAATACGGTTAGTTCCATTTCATTTCAGATTTCAACCTCTTAAGTGTATTCTAGCCACAAAGGAAATTCCATTTCACTTTGACAAGGGAAACTTATTTTCTATGGAGCTTTTAAATTTCATGGTCCTTATTGGACAAGGTTTCTAATTAAATCTTAAGCTCTCGTTTGAATGTTATGGCGAGACATGACATGTGCTATCAGTCAAGCACTTTCAGATTAGAGATATGGAATACACTATGGATTTCACTCAGTTCTATTGATTGCTTAAATCTAGAAGCTACAGAACTGACACATTCTATTATCTTGAATGGTCAATGTATCTATGGCTCAATTGCCCTTATTCAGTAACATATTATCTTCGAGACTTTCGCCTTTTATAACTTTTCTCCCTATCATGGGCAGCCTCAAGCATATCTCATATTCATAAGATTCTTTTTAGTTGTTTCATGGACAATCTATGGTCCAGAGAGTTGGTTTCCACCAACTTTAGCCCAAGAGACGGGTGTTCAACTCTTCCTTATGTATCATACATGCACGTAGCATGTTTTCCAGAGTTTGGATGGTACGCTCACTCTACCCATTAGTCTAGGCGGTAAGCCGTACTTAAATTTAAGAGCGTACTAAGTGCTTTGCTGGAAATCTTCCAGATCTAAGAGTATATTTAGTATCTCAATCCGATACTATAGGCAACGGTACTCCATAAGGAGACTAGATGTTGTCTTTATGTAGCTTAACTTGTCGGAATTATAAGCTTTCGTTGATTGACAAGAAGCACTGACTTAGTCAGTCTGTCGACTACAACTCACATCGTGTCATTGCACGATTAATCTAAGGTAACTCGGAAATTAGATTAATTATTACCATTTCCCATATCTATGTGGGAATTTCCAATTTATTGATGCAGACCAGACGGTCTCTGATGTTCGACTCATTTGTGAACATTTCAGGCAATTTGCTTCATAGGTGGCTATGGACTTCTCATCTCCATCCACCAAAAGGTCTTCAGCCTTCGACTCCAGTTCATCAAAAGTTACTTGTGTCATGTAAATGACACATTCTCCTTTAAAGCCATTGGACGCCTTAAGCGTAAAGCTTTCTCGAGCAATCCATAGTATTAATCTTCCATGAATAGCGAGTATATCGCCAGATGGGAATTTACTTTTGATAAGCTTCTTATCGCAGGCTATACGGGCTTGGTTATGAGTTTAACCAATCCATGCCTAAAACTACATCGAATCCCGCAAGATTTATAGATCAAAGAAATTAACGTAGATAGATTAGTTCTTAATGAGTATAATGTATCTATCGAGAATTGTGGAAATTATTTCTATTGGTCATTTGACCTTATAAACAATAATTAAGCCTCAAAGGGGGAGATTCAAAATTTATTAGATTTATAGTTGACGAAGCTTTTACTTGCTCCAGAGTTTAAAACAAGTTTCTAGTAGATAAATCATTTACGGGAAACAGATCCCTGATGATAATTATGTCTTTAATTGCTTCTCCTGCAGCTAATTGAAAGGCTCAAGCATTGCCTTTCTTGCCATCAGTGGCCTTATTCTTCCCGTCAGTCACCCTCTTCGGGCAGTGGGTTTTTATATGCCCTTTCTCGCCACATCCATAGAAGGTGGCATCCTTCAAGTTCTTGCATTCATGAGACTTATGGTCCATCTGCTTACAGATGCCACAACCTTTGGGTTGCTCATGGAAACATCTTCCAAAGTGTTGCTTCTCGCAGGTTTTACATTTGGGTTTTGCCTCATTTGGCTTGGACTGGTGGTAACTCAAACTAGTCTTAATCTTTTTATAATCCTTACTTGGGGTATCATCACGCTTTCGCTTGTGATCCTCCTCGGCCTTAGCCACTTTTACTCTTATCTCATCTTCAGAAAGAGATAAAGCTAGATCCACAGCGGATCTAAAAGTTGTAGGTTTGGAGGATTTAACCATCCCCTTGATTTCTAGAGCGAGTCCTCCAATAAACTACGTAATGCGCTTATACTCGGGAGTAATTAGATAAGGTAAAAGTCTTGATAAAGAGTTGTATTCAGATACATAGGCTCGACACTCGAGGCCTTTCATAGTCAGATTTAGAAAGTCAGATTCAACTTTCTCTACCTCATGAGGTGGGCAGTAGGTCTCACGAATCAGTTCCAGGAACATAGACCAACTTAGGTTGTATAATGCAACCTTGCCAGTGGATTGGATCAGTGCCTTCCACCAAGTTAGATCATCCTTCTTGAAGGATTGGGACACATATTTAATAGTGTCCTTAGTGGCCCAACCGCTTATATCAATCATGGTTTCCATTTCATCTAGCCACTTTAGAGCATCAATAGCTCCATTCTCACCCGTAAAGTCACGGGCTTTACAAGAAACAAAGTACTTATAAGTACACCCCTTCTTAAAGTCACGAGGCTCAGTTCTAACGATACTCTTTATACTTTGCTCACTCTTAGTTGAGGAGCGATGAGACTATTTAGTCTTTTGAGTATTAGAACGGGGTTTAGAAACAGAGTCCTGTTTTTGTACTAATGGCTCTGGCCCTTTAAGTGTGGCCATAAATCCAACCAGGGCTTTACCGACTTCATCAGCAATTTTGGAGCTCTAAGTCGTCACCAGGGGCGGATTTAGACCCATTCACCGGGTTCCCAGGAACCCAGTCTTTTCGGAAAAAAACATTTTTTTGTAGTGTAAATCTTGTATGATTTGGAAAAAAAATGTTTTTTTGTAGTGTAAACCTTGTATGATTTGGAAAAAGGAACCCAGTGATTTCTCCGGCTGGATCCGCCACTGGTCGTCACCACCGTTTTTCTTACTTGATTCGCCAATATTTAGGCTTGCCATAAATTTAACTAAGTGATATATGGCCATCAGTAAGATTTTTGAGAACTCAAAAGCAAATCAATTTATTTGCATCAAATCTTGTAGATCTATACATATCAAATTTACTAGCCTCACTTATCACAAGTGGTAATGGGCTTCATTTATAGTTAGCTATATAGATCAAAAGATTTTTAGTCCCTCTCCTTCCACACAGTTGAGATTATTTGGAGTTTAGGGACACATTTTAGTCAACATAATCAATATAGATACGTATTCAACGTATTCGAAATAAGTAATGGCACATAGTTAGACTAAGATTTTCTCCCTTCCACATAGTCGGGAATTAGTTGGAGATTTTGAGATACGTTTCATTCAACGTATTTAATATGGTTCCCCTCCTTCCACATAGTTGGGATTAGTTGGAGATTTAGAACAAATATCGTCGCGTAGTTGGACGAGAATTTTCTCCTTTCCACATAGTTGGGAATTAGTTGGAGATACGTTTCAGTCAACGTATTTAATATGGTCCCTCTCCTTCCACATAGTTGGGAATAGTTGGAGATTTGGAACAAATATCATCGCGTAGTTGGACAAGAATTTTCTCCTTTCCACATAGTTGGGAATTAGTTGGAGATACGTTTCAATCAACGTATTTTATATGGTTCCTCTCCTTCCACCTAGTTGTGAATAGTTGGAGATTTGGAACAAGTATCGTCACGTAGTTGGACGAGAGTTTTCTCTTTTCCACACAGTTGGGAATTAGTTGGAGATACGTTTCAGTCAACGTATTAAATATGGTTCCTCACCTTCCACACAGTTGGAATTAGTTGGAGATTGGAACAATTATCGTCTCATGGTTGGACGAGAATTTTCTCCTTTCCACACAGTTGGGAATTAGTTGGAGATACGTTTCAGTCAACGTATTTAATATTGGTCCCTCTCCTCAGTTGGAGATTTGGGACACGTCTCAGTCGACGTTTAAATATAGGCCCCTCTCCGCAGTTGGAGATTTGGGACAATTGACATCACAAAGTTGGATAAAAAATTTTATCTCCTTTCCTCATAGTCGGGAATTAGTTGGAGATTTTAATGATACGTTTCAGTCAGCGTATTTAATACTTGTCCCACTCCTCTGTTGGAGATATGGGACAATTAACGTCACATAGTTGGACAAGGTTTCATCTCCTTCCTCATAGTCGGGATTAGATGGAGATTTGAGATAAGTGTCGTCACATAGTTGGACAAGAATCACTTATAGATTATTAAGATTATATCGGTGTAAGGGAATTAGTTTTCCATTACTAACACCTTTTCAACCACTACCATTGGTGGGAATATATGTTTAAGACAGAGTCTTTTATCATGGTCTATTTACTAGTCTTAATTACGTAAGAACTAGTAGACTGAATAATTTTAAAGGCAAACATATTTGCTTGATTGATCATAGGCTTCCGACCAATTTGTCTTACCCTATAGACTTGGCATTTTTAATCCTTCTCCTTCCACATAGTTGGGATTAGTTAGAGATTTCAGGACACATCTCAGCTCACGTTTAAATATAGGTCCCTCTCCTCAGTTGGAGATTTGGGGCACGTGTCAGTTGACATTTAAATATAGGTCCCTCTCAGTTGGAGATTTGGGATACGTCTCAGTTGACGTTTAAATATAGGTCCCTATCCTCTGTTGGAGATTTGGGATACGTCTCAGTTAACGTTTAAATATAGGTCCCTCTCCTTGTTTAAAAAAGATGTATGTTACATTCCCTGTTTTTTAGAAAAAATGTTAAATAGGGTTTTCTAGGTTTTTTTTAACTCAATTAGAATTTCATTATATGATTCCCATATATATATATATATGGTAGGGATAGTGTACATTAATTCAGAAGTGTGAAAAGTGTGGGAAGTGTATTATAACACTATATATAACAATATATAACACCATATAAACACCGTATAACACTATGTAACACCATATAACACCATATAACACTATGTAACACTATATAACAATATATAACACTATACATCTATCATTGACATGCTATCAGACAAAATAGAGTGTTATATTTGTTATATAATGTTATATATTGATACATAGTGTTATATAGTGTTACATGGTGTTTTACAGTGTTTATATGGTGTTATATAGTGTTAAAATACACTTCTCACACTTCTGGATTAATGTACAGGATCCTCTACCTATATATATATATATATATATATATATATATATATATGTGTGTGTGTGTGTGTGTGTATATATATAGGGTAGGGTTCAAGAGTGAACCATATTGTTTTTGTGAATAAAATGAACAAATCTTGTCCATTGATTTAGGAGATCTTGAGATTTATAAAAATGACAAATTTCTAATTATTTATTTGTAGAAAATAAATGAAAAGGGTATAAGGGTAAATTGTTAACTAATTCTCTTTCCAATTAAATATTTAATTACATTTTCTCTCTTCATTTCTCTCACTAATTAACTAATTTATTAATTTAAAAATATACACAGTTACTATTTAGCCAACCTGTTTTATACACATACGTATATTCGTTTTATATTCGAACTTGATGTCAAATATTCGAACTATTTATACAAAAAGAATTAAAAAGTGAGAATTAGTATTTATTGATGAGAAACAAATTAAAAAAAAACTATTATGCAATACTATTTTATAGAATGCATTCAAAACGCAAATTCATCTATTGGCATTTTAAATTCATGATAAAATATAAGAAGGTAAATATTTTGCTTCAGATCGCAAGTTTTTAGGGGAGTTACGTATATTTTGGTAACTGATTCTTAATAGGGAGTTACATATATTTTGGTAATTGTTTTTAATAACAAATTATGATTACATGGCTAACTACAATCTTACCCTTATTACTTTTAAAGTAGATCAAGGGCCAAGATGAGTTCGTTTTGTTCACTAATAGGGGTGAGGTTCACAAATGAACCTAACCGTATATATATATGTATATAGGAGAAGGATCCGTTAGGAACCACCATTTATTGCGAGAACCGCGAGAACCGGTGTGAACACAACCAAAGATACCTTAAAAAATCTAAAAAACACTAAAAAAATAATTTTTTTTATATTTTTTTAAAGAATCGTTATATTTCATCACTAAAAAAAACAAAAACAAAAATTCGAGTAACAATTATCGATGCACATGTGCATATCTATTATTTCTTTTACAAATTTTATAATACATTGCTAATATTAGACAATTGCACTTTCATTTACACTACCATTCATAATACACTACTTTTTACATTAACAATATTATAAATGCACATGTGCATCTATATGTATGAACATGTTATAACGTGTTTTAGTACACTACTTTGAATACACTTTCCCTTTCATCTATCATACCATCCATATTACACTACCATTACCTCTTATCATCCGTAATACAATTACACTACCATTACCTCCTACCATCCGTAATACAATACCATTACCTCCTACCATCCGTAATATAATTACACTACCATTACCTCCTACCATTCGTAATACAATACCATTACCTCCTACCATCCGTAATACAATACCATTACCAATATTTCACTTTATTACATGTACATCAACACCCTTTATACCATCCAAACAACATATTACATCATAAAGTGACAAATATAATCAAACCATCAACCACTAGATATAACTAACTGATGTGTGCAAAATGCAACATATAAATTAAATCAAATGAAGAATAAAACTAACCCTTTTTTAGTACTAATGTTGGAAAAAACGTGTTTCTTTCTTCCTTTTCAATTTACAGGACCAAATGAGCTTAAACGAACAAAAGGAGCAAATAAGCAGCCAAAACCAACATAAATACAAAAAACAGGAATAAACGTGACATGTCCGACCCCTCGGTAGCATCCCCAAAGCAAAAAACAAGGAATCAGAAGACTGACCATGGGGTCGTGCCCAGCTGAACACGGGCCGTGGTCAGAACTCTGCACAAAAGACAAAACAGTAGAAGCTTCCATGCCCACCACGGGGGTGTGCTCAGCTCAGCACGGGGCGTGGTCAACGCAAAGATACGCAAAATCTTGCTAAATCTTGATAGTACATATACGAAGTTGACCATGGGGCCGTGCCTAGGAGACACGGGGCCGTGTGGGGCCCTCTGCTGACACTTGCAATTAATGAAGGAAGAGAAAGGCTGGCCACGGGGCGTGCCCAGCGGGCACGGGGCCGTGGCCAGAGTTCTGTGCAGGCTATAAATAGGGGTGCTTGGTTCACTTCGAAGGCATCCCTTGGCAAACCACTACTCTCCCACTTTGCCACCACTCCACTACCACCACTACAACACCAACACCCACCACCACCACCATCATCCATCATCCATCTTTAGAGTGTGTAGTAGTCTCGGGATCCAAGATTGATTGTAAGGGTTCTTGCCAATCAAAGGCCATGTTTGGTTAAGCCTCTTACATCACTTGGTGAAGACAAGTCTTTTATGTATTACTTTTGATTTTTAATCTTTCGGCACCTTTTATTTGGGTTTGTATTAATGACTTTAATAACTAGTTTCTTATGTTGAAGGTAAATTTTTCTTATCATTTTTCCATGGTGTCTTGAAGTTACTTTACTGTCTATATAAAGTAAAAGATTGCATCATTCATGTCTTTAAGGTATATATAAAGGCATGTTGACTACTTGGTCGGGGGTTAGGGGAATGGTTTAGTAAGGTTCTTGCCTTGTTCAGTGTATAGATCCTGCAAGGACCTGGTTCAAACTTACTAGGACCTCCTTCAATACCCACTGGTATTGGATGGCGGGGGTGCGAATAGCTTGAACCCCTCATATGTAAACTACTATTAATACTATAAACCGGCTTCTTGGGATTGTAACATTGCTGACTCAAACCACTTAGCCGAGGGTAACGTCACCTTCAAAAGAGGGGCCTACCACTTTTCGCATTAATAACTTACTTAATTGTCTTTCAATATTCCGACCCTTTGGGATTGTTCCCTGCTGACTCAAACCACTGGGTTGAGGGTAACGTCACCTTCAAAAGAGGGGCCTGCTACTATAACTAAGATAATCTATTAAAAAGTCCGAAAGTGCGAAAATCATCAAAGGATACATTAAAGGTGAGTCGGATCCAAGTGATTCTATCTTGTCTATCTGTTTTTATTTTATTTATCTTTTCATTTTTAGTTTTTATTTTCATGTTTCTAAACTTTTCTAAAAAAAATTAGATTGATTAGACGTTGAGGATAAACCGGTACTAAAAGCTCTTGTGTCATTGGACGACCGCGATATCTTACCAACGCTATATTACGCTCACGATGGGTGCACTTGCCCAAGTGTGTGTTTAGTGTTAGTAGAATATCGTGTTTTATAAATTTAAAACTTGATTAATGCGTAAAATGGGCTCAAAATATTAATAAAATCATATCACGTCACATCTAACGCACACCACTAACCAAAAAACATGTATATGGGTCTACTTCATCATTTAAAATCACAAACTATTTGTACCAAAACACGTTATAGCATGGTTTTATATAATGATGCACATGTGCATTTTTAATATTGTTAATCTATAACTTATATTTTTTTGATCAATGGTTGTGAATCAAGATATAATATTTGTCCACTTTTAATTAATGCTTTAATTACTAAGGGTAGTATAGACATTTTGATGTAGAATATTAATAAATATTTTAAAGAGTTACTCAAGTCTTATTAATGCAACCATAAATTTCTCCTTCACCATCATTAATGTATTGGTTCCTACACAAATTTTATCATAAGTGACAAAATTATTTAAAAATTTTGTGTACTACACATATTTTATTATGAGTTGCAAAACTATTTAAAAGTGTTTGAGTCCTACACATTCTGTATCCTACACCAAAATATTGTTTTAATGGTGTACGAAACGTTGAAAATGTAAGATCATGTGCAGGATTGTTTTTATCGTGTAAGATGCATAACTATTTTATAAGGTAGTGTCATTATATGATTAGAGTTCATTAATTTGAATAGCAAAAATAAATAATAGACTCATTAAATGATTTATTGAAATTACATTTGTATCATTTATTCTAAATTTTTAATTTATTCTATTTATATATATATATATATATAGGGGACCGATAAAATGAGAACCACCTCCAGTTGTAAGAACCGTGAGAACTACACCGTACGGGGCGAGTTGGACCAATTTTTTTTTCATAAACGTAGATGCGTGTATTATAAACACATTTGTAAAAAAAAATTCAAAAAAAATTGTCGTGTGTGTAGTTTTGAGCACCCCAAGTTTTTGTTTACGGGTACCGTAAATTTTAAAATTTAATGTACCCGTAAACACAAACTTGGGGTGCTCAAAACTACACACACGACATTTTTTTTTTTTGAATTTTTTTTACAAATGTGTTTATAATACACGCATCTTCGTTTATGAAAAAAAATTTTGGTCCAACTCGCCCCGGATCAAAAAGTTCTCATGGTTCTTACAACCAGAGGTGGTTCTCATTTTAGCGGTCCCCTATATATATATATATAATAAAAGAAACCAATGAGAAAACACATGTTATTCATTGAAATCATCTATTTTCATAGATAACTAATATCAATTAAAAGATAATTATAAAATTTAATTTAATATAAATTTAAACAATTCGTATAGGAGATAATATAATATTTTAAAATATTTATCAGAATTCTAAATTATTTATCCTGAAATTAACAAAAGATGTACGCTTAATATAAATTAATATAATGTAAATGATTTATTTATTTTATTAAACTAAAGTAGTTAGGGGTAGAACCAATTTAAAAAATATTTATAAGGGGTAAACAAAAATATTAATTGATGTTTATTGGTTCTATACTTTTATTTTCGTGTTCAACTCTCAACTCAAATACGGTAATCACTATGTTTACGTGACATTTATATGAACCATCACCGCAATCCCCCCATCCATCGTATATTGAGTATATTCGTTAGTTCTTTTTAAACGAGGTTTTTTAAAGATATAAGATTTTTATTTTTACTATATAAAATTACATTTATGTAACTCGTTTAATACACGTGGTTTTTTAAAATATAACATTTTTTTATTATGTAGTATATAAAATTAGATTTATTCAATCCATATAATACATAGGGTTTATAAAGATATAACTTTTAATTGTTTGGTATATAAAATTACATGTGCTCAACCTGTATCACACATGAGGTTCTTAAAAATGTAACTTTTTTATTATTTAATATATAAAATAAAATTTATTCAACCCGTACAATACACGGAATTTTAAAAATATGACTTTTTTATTATTTAATATATAAAATTGCATTTATTCAAACAATGTAATAAACGAGATTTTAAATATATATTGTTTTATTATTCGGTATTTAAAGTTACATTAATTCAACCCGTGTAATAAACGAGATTTTTAGAGATATATATTTTTTTTATTATTTAGTATATAAAATTACATTTATTCAACCCGTGTAATACACGGAGTTCTAACCTCGTATATATATATATATATATATATATATATATATATATATATATATATATATATATATATATATATATATATATATATTTACACACACGCTAGCAAGAGGAGACTTTATTAAAAACTAAACCCAAACAAACTGCCTTAGCTAGAAGCTAAGTAACATAAACAAAAAACCAAAATAGAATACACCAGTATAACAATGCAGGCTACCAAATAAACTAAACTGAAAACATTAAAAAAAAGTGAATTTCAAAGATTGTCCTTTATCTTCATATCCGTTTTCAAGCGCTGTCCTTTATGTTTAAAATTGGAGAGTTTTGTACTTTATGTTTTCAAATCATACACATTTTGTCCTTTAAGCCAAACTCAGTTAATTTTTTCTGTTAAATTTGATCACTCAAGGAAAATTTGGTCTTTTTATCAATTGCTTTAAAAATAAGTTAATAATTAAAACAAATTTAAAAAAAAATAGTATAATATATAATATAACTAGGATTAAGCACCCCCGCGTTGCGGCGGGGGCGAACACAAATGTCATATTACTGCCAACGACCACCAACACTAAAGTTGCGGCGTGTTAATGCGAAGAAATTAAACCGAAATGTAAAACATATAAAAGAATAACTAAGTCGATCTAGGACCCGTGCGTTACGATGAACCTGTCAAATAGACAAAAAAAATAGACAACGTAAAAATGTTTAACCACACACGCACGTTGCGCCGTGTGAACTCGCAAAATTTAGAACGAAATGTAAAGCGGAAATTTTTGTGAAATTTGAAAAGTTTAGAGGACCAAAGTTGAAAGTAAAAAAAGTTGTAAGGTTAAATTGTAAAAGATAATTTACAATAGTTTAATGCATACACATGTTACAAATTATATCTATACTCACCCAAAAAATGTAGTCGTAACATGCCCAAAACATTTCCGGTTCGTTGTTTTTCAACGAAAAGCCATTTTACTTCTCACAACCCGGTTTCGAATTTTTTTAATCGAAACGTTGATAAAAATAGATGCATCGCAACGATATACTCAGATTTTATAAAAGTGTCGTATTTTAAAAGTTATAAAGATATTAAAAAAGTCAATATAGTCTTAATATTTCTAAGCATCATATTTTACTTATGCTAAATTTATACTTTTTTATTATATGTCTAATTTGTATATTATGCTACATTTATACTTGTTTATTATATATCTAACAATAGACAAACAAAAACCATGTACAAACACTATTTAAGATTGTACAACATGAAATAGCACAAAACTCGCCTAAAGCACAAAATACAACCTGGTAGTGCCTACATTGTATTACAAATTGATAATATATAATATGTGTGTATATATTTATATATAAAGAAACATCCCCCTCTCTCTCTACCTCTCCTTAGCCACCACCTCCGGCCACCACCCTCAACCACTTACGGCCACCACTGACAACCAACAACCCCTAGTCATAGTGCATACTGCATAGTGCATATAACCAGATGATGCTAATACATAAATGTTATTGTACTTACAACAGGGCAATTAGCTTCTCGCATCCACTCAAAGTTGAGTGGATCAACAATTAAATCATCTGCATCCCAGACATTAAATAAAACTTTAACATTCAAATCCATTGTCAAATGTCAGTCACAAATTATTAAAAACAATATAAGCATACTGTATCCAAACATGGTCCCTCTCTCATAAACCAATGTATCCAAACAGAAAGTTAAACAAGCCTAATGATTCCATGACCAATGAAGCCCTCTTTCTCTCCATATATGTAGCGAAATACCCAATTGATAGCCACCGCGTTTGCAATATTTGAGTTGGAGTCGGAAAAAACCGCCGTTGCTGCCGTTGCTTGAATCGACTTTGTGATAGTGGTCCGTGAAACCCTAACTGTTTGCCCGGTTTTGCATCTACAATCATATAAACTTTGAACGATTCACCCTCGTTACTTGTAGCAGCTGTGATGATCTGGTCTGAAAACCCCTAATCACCGTCTCACCACCATCGACTAGGTGGTGGTTGGAGTGTTGCGGTGGGTGGGGGGTTGTTTGGCAGGTGAAGAGCAGTGGGTGGTGGTTGTACTCGATATGGTGGTGGTGTGGGGTGGATGGTGGTGGTGTTGATGGTTGTGGTGGTGGTGTGGGGTGGGTACTGGTGGTGGTGTGGGAGAGAGATGTGAGAAAGATGGAGAGATACTGAATGAGAGAGAGCTCTTTATTTACTGAAATCTTTTTTAAAGTATTTTTTTTAAAAGGTTGGTTATTTATATTATCTAAACAATTAGTCCCTCCAAATATGAATTGACAAAAATGTCCTCATGTGCAAAGCACATGACCAAATTTAACTGAAAAAACTATTTGAGTTAGGCCTAAAGGACAAAACGTGTATGATTTGAAAACATAAAGTACAAAACTCATCAATTTTGAACATAAAGGACAGCGCTTGAAAATTTGTATAGAGATAAAGGACAATCCTTGAAATTCACTCTTAAAAAAAACAAAACTCTTCCGGTTCTCTAGGGATAAGCCTGCTCGCTTGCCTATGCGCACCCTCCACCATGATTTTTAGCATTTGTAAATGGTCTACCATCAAATACTTTGTCGTTACGAAGCGTCCATATTCTCTAAATATTCATAAAAAAATTTGCATGCGTGACCTTTATCTCCTCTGCTGGCTTGTTAACCTTCAATGCGTGATCAAGAAAGTTCCTTACCGTATCGAAGCTGCTTGGCATTAGAGTGTTTGTTCAAACACAAATACTACCCCATATGTTTTAGCCATTGGGCATTCTGCAAAAAGGTGATCTACAGACTCTTCATGAGTGTCGCACATCTGGCAGTTTCCATCTCCAAAAGCTAAGCCTCTCGCCAGCCACGAGGGCCATAGCCGTGGGAATCTTACCATACGTTGCTCGTCAAATGAATAGAATACCTTTGAGACTTCTAACTTGCTCCAACAATACTCGAATTGGCCCGTGTTAATGCCCACCCAACCCCCCGTTGATGCTGCATTTAACAAGCTTAACCGAAAAATCCGTCAACTCTCCCTCATGCCTCCATCCCCGCCTGTATGGTTCATCTCCCAGGACTATATTTTTCAGCAGCCCCATAAGTTGCTCAACCTCATTCTGAGCCCCACTAGAAACAAGGATCCCCTTCCACCAAATATCCTAGGTAACCGACCCTGCCTCCTGGTTTTAACAGTCCCTAATCCAAGCCTTTTTCTTACTTGAAGCACAGTAAGCTCCTAGAAACCGATCCTTCTGAATACCACCCGTGACACACCTATCCGCCCATAAGAGAATCTTGTCTCCCCTTCTAAGATCATGGATAATATCAGCATTCAGATTTACCTTTGATACTAAGAGGTCCTTATTAACAGCCCCCACTCCTTTCCAGACCCTGTTCAGGGTACTGTTGATAGGAATCAACCCTTCGCTTCTACATGACCCATGTATAGCTCTTATAACCCGGGCCCAAAGATGATTATTGAAGCTTTTCTACCTCCACCAACATTTTGCAATAAGACCCAGATTCATCTCTCTAATACCCCCGATCCCCAAGCCTCACCCACTGAATTTTCTTAACCCCGCCATGACACCCCCCATAGAAAGCATCTTCGACTCCCCACAAGAGTGTTGATGACTTCCTTGGGGGATCTAAACAGAGACATAATAATTTTCCAAGGATCCCAAAACATATTTAATTAAAATACTCTCCCCCGCAAAGGACAAGTTTCTCTCCTTCCATGCGGATAGCTTTGCATTAAACCTATGTAGGTTACGCGTAGGGTAAATTACCTACATGTATGTGGGCTATGTGTAAGTAAAAATATATGGTTTTTTATGTATATATAATACACATGTGAATATACGAAACATAAAATTTATAAATTTGAACCTTAAATCCTTAAATTTAGTGATTTAGAGTTGTTCTTTTTATTCTCGTAATAATTAGTGTTTTGTAAGGTGTGTGTATATATATATATATGTGTGTGTGTGTGTCTGTGTGTATAAATATGTTTCGACTCAGTGTGTTTTAGTCCATGGTGTTTTGGTGTTGTTCATACAATGGTATTTTAGTTATTGTATGTACATGGTGTTGTATTATGTAGGTAACAAAGGGTACATGGTGTTTTGTTTTACACTTATATGGTGTTTTATACATACTATACTAATTGTTTGAATTACTCTTATACCATCCACCCTTAATTTTAAAGATTGCCACATGTTTAATTCCTATGGCTTCTTAGCCTTCTTAGGAATTTAACCCTCTGTAGAGGAACCCTTATATATATAGGGAGAAGATCATGCGAGAACCACCTCTTATTGCGAGAACCGCGAGAACCAATGTGAACACAACTAAAAATGCCTAAAAATAGCTAAAAATCACACAAATTTTTTTTTTAATATTTTTTATAAAAAAAATCGATACTTTTCGAAGCAAAAAAAAAAAAAATTTAAATTTTTTGTTTTTAATTTTTTTTTTTTTTTTTTTTGGCTTCTAAAAGTAGCCATTTTAACATAAAAAATATTAAAAAAAAATTTAGATTTTTTTTTTGATTTTTTTTGATTTTTTTAGGTTTTTTGGGGGTTTAGTTTTTAGCATTTTAGCTTGGGGGGGGTGTGGGTGGTTAGGTTTTTTGGGGGTTTTAGTTTTTAGCATTTAGCTTGGGGGGGGTTAGGTTTTTTTTTGGGGGGGGGGGGGGGTGGGGGGTTTAGGTTTTTAGGGGGGTGGGGGTTAGGTTTTTTTAGCTATTTTAGGTTGTGTTCACATTGGTTCTCGCGGTTGTCACAATAATGGTGGTTCTCGCATGAGCTCCTCCCTATATATATATATATATCTGTGTGTGTGTGTGTTAAGATGAAAATTCCTACGAGTTGTGAGAAATTAGGGAACTCGGCCTAATGAAAGGCTTTTTCAATTTTTTTTTACCAAAAATCCTTAAAATATCAACTTTTCCAAAAAAAAATAATTTTTATTTACACCGCCTGTAAAAAACGCTTACAGGTGTTGTAAATGCTCAGTAGTTTTTTACAGCAGGTGTAAAGGGCCGAAAACGCCACTTCGAATTTTTTTTCACAACCGTGTTTGTAACATTTTAATCTAGGTGTGTACAAATAATAGGGGCAAAACTTGCCCGGGAAGTCGGAGTTCTCTAAGTTCTCACACCGAATTTCTCATGGCACGTTTTACGAAAGTTTGGTAATATGGTAAAAACACTTATATATAGGAAGTACCAATGGCGTATCCACCATGTTCTAACCATGTTACGTTTGTTTCGTTATTCGGTGTCACGTTACGTTCCGTGTCTTACCATACACCGTAGAACACCCTATGGTTTTCATGCGCCTACCACTATAATCCCGTGTGCACCCGCGATTATATTGGTCGTTGCATGATCCCCATAGTCTTTACTAGTAGTATATGAGTCAGGGTATTAAAAGCGAGAATGTATGTGTGTGATAGCGTATAAAAATTTAGTATGTAAGCATGATTATGTTTAAGCATGTATGTGACCAATGTAAGAGAACCACTCGGGCTATGCTCACGTATAGCTGCGAATGTATGAGTATGAGTATGATTGCTGACAATTGCGTATATGGTATAAATTGAAACATAACGAATTTAAGCATATAAAATGACCATAAAATTTTGAGTGTGTAAAAACGAAGTGTAATGATAATATGTGTGAGATTGTCATGAAATACTGACTAAAACGTGTACGATGATATGCATGTGTAGTTGTTGGAGCAAAACGTTGAATTTATTGAATTAAAATGGATTGAGTTTGTCGGGAGTGGAGGATCAGAATTGTGAATGTCAAGAGAATATAAAGTATACATTTATTATGCGAGATGTGTTTTTTAAGAAGAAATGCTACTTTTGTTTCAAAACGAATGAGATTTACGTATGTCGTAGATTGTCGGCTCCTATGAAGTCTCCTTGTCCACGGGTTTGGATTTAGAATTGTGTATAAGTGGTGTCTGAAAATATATTTGAAAACAATGAGCTTGCTTCATTTAAAGTATTTTGTATTAACATACGAAGCGTTGTATTTCAGAAATTTTCGTGAAATCCATTTGTTATGCGAGATGTGTTTTGTAAGAAGAAATGCTACTTTTGTTTCAAAACGAATGAGATTTACGTATGTCGTAGATTGTCGGCTCCTATGAAGTCTCCTTACCCACGTGTTTGGATTTAGAATTGTGTATAAGTGGTGTCTGAAAAGATTTTTGAAAACAATGAGCTTGCTTCATTTAAAGTATTCTGTATTAACATACGAAGAGTTGTATTTCGGAAAATTTCATGAAAACTTTGGTCTTTGAAAAGAATTTTAGCAAAATGAACTTATAGATAGTCAAACTTCATTGGTATAGTCGTGTAGGTGTAGGGTTACTATGTCTAGCATAGGTATTAGGAGTTAGTTTGGCGACGATTGTGGTAAGTTGGTTGAATGATAGTTTGATGATGAGGTGTTAAGTTTCGACTAGAAGTTTATAAGTTTGGTTCCTTGTGTTTGCAGTATGATGTATGAGCAAGTTACTAGTCATGGATATTGGAAGTTCCTTTAGGTATGGTTCGTATCAAGTTTCTTGGGTTGTGAGTATAGACGAGGGTTGTAAGAGTTTCATCCTTGTTCTATGGGATTGTTGGATTTTTTGTAGGAGTGCTAGTTCTAATTAGGATCTACTGTTGGAAATCGAAGTCTTGAGGGTGTATGAATAGGCCATTTGCATTTGTTGGTTAGGTTGCCTATGAACTAATTAGGTTTTCCCAACTAAGGGAGGTTAACAAAGTGACATCTATAAGATTTTACACGTATGAGAAAGTTTTGTGTGGTTCCCTATTGTGAACAAAATGTCTTTAGCATACTAGTATAATATGTCACGACCCCCGACCTCGCCCTGGACGGGAGCCGCGAGCAGTCAAGTGGTACCGGTGGTTATTTAGAAAAGTAGTGCAGCTGAAATTTCATCAGGACCGTGAGTTAGGAAAAATATCAGAGTTTAGAAAACACCGGATTTTCTTTATTAAATAGATGGGATAAAACCATGTTTTGAAAGGTAGCTTTAATATGGGATAAACCCGAATACATAAAACAACTTTTCTTAATTTAATTTAATTGATAAATTAAGCCACTTCTGTAAGCCTTTTGGTGCCGTATCCAACTCTTATTCCGATCTACTGTAATTACCTGAAACGCGTTTTAAAAACATTTGGTCAGCAGGAAATACTGGTGAGTTCATTCATTTTTATACAAAACGACACAATGTTATAAATTACAGCATAAGAGCGATTATCACTGTTAGGTTGGTGAACCTAACTGTGAGAGATTAGTAATGTGCACAATACCCCACTTGCCAGTGATTTAAGATAACCAAGACTTAATCCCTGTAATTATAACTTTGAAAATAATTTGAGGTTTAGTAAAACAGTTGATAAAAAGAGAATGACTCACCTTGTTAGCATATAGTCTTGTTTAAACAAGCATCTTGATTCTAAGCATCTACTTTATGGTTCTGAATCTTCTGATGATTAAGCATCCATTTTGATTGTAAGAGTATGGTGTAGAGTTTCGGGTAGTTAAACATTTAGTTTAACAGAGTGGAATACGTATTAGTGTAAAACCACATCAAACCTAACGATGGTCACGAGATCAGAACCTTAACGAAATTCACAAAGTATAGTCTTGTTTAGACAACACTTTGGCATTCGTTTAACGAAATTCACAAAGTACATCACTTTGGCATTTGTTAGTTGGTTCCCGAATCTATCGGACAGAACATCGCATTGGTGATTATTGGTTAGAACACCAACGTATAGAGAGAAGAATATAAGGAATGAGCAAAGAAAAATGAATCCTAAGCTTCCTATTTATAGGTAGGAAATATGAAATTTCTAGGAAATTTCATATAGCTTTTCTAGGAAGTTACCTATACATTTTCTAGGAAGCTTCCTACCCATATATATATCTTCTTATACCTTCCTTGCACCTTCCTTTGATATTATCTATCTCATATATATTTATTTTCATGTATATCTATTTAGGTGTTTAATTTACTTACTTAATTAATCTTACATAGCTTAATTAATCTTGCTTAACTGATTAATTAATCTTGCTTAACTGATTAATTAATCATACTTAACTTAATTAATCATACTTAACTGATTAATTAATCTTACTTAGCTGATTAAGTTTAACTTATCTATTAAGGTTTCTTAACCGCTAAGTTATCTTAACTACTAAGTTTACTTAACCACTAAGTTTTCCTTAACTATTAAGTTTACTTAATCGCTAAGTATTCTAGCTTAGTAGTTCCCTGGTTACAAGTTCTAATTTCTAGCTACAATGGAACTCGTATTAGTGTATTACTCAATTCACTTTAACGATAATCACGAGATCAAAACTCACAACGAATGACAAAGTATAGCCAAATATTGGCAGCACTTAAACATCTATTGGATCGGTTTTAATCGATCGGATAAAGTATCATACCGGTGATTAGAGTTATTACCCTAATACGGGCAGAGTTTCGGGATTTAGAAGTTCTGATATTAGAATGACAGAACAAGAGAAAAAAAGAATTGAACGATTTGAAATGAAACTATCGTCCTCTATTTATAGGCTGAAACTGGGGCGCGTCGCGGCTCGCGTAAACTCGAAGGAACAGCTACGCGGCCCGCGTAGGCGTCTGGTCGACGCGTGTCATGCCACGTGGCCTTCATGCTTATCCGGTGATTTTCGATCTGTCGCGGCCCGCGTAGACTACCCTTATGTCTTACGCGGCCCGAGTGAAATCCAAATTTCTTAATTTCTTGGTTTTTCATGAACATTATGGTTTCAGGGGTCCGGGTTTTCACTTACGGAGCGTTTTAGGACATTTTTGGGCGAGTCGTTACATCCTCCCCACCTTGTTTTAAATCTCGTCCTCGAGATTTGGGCTACGATATCTCTTTTAGAGTTATGTCATGTCTTAGTCAATAGGAACAGCTTTAAGATATGTTCAAATGAATACGTGTTTTACAATAAATAGGGCTCAATGGTTTAACTGAATTAGTTCAAGAAGTCGATGTCAAATGAATGAGATGAAATGATATAGTTTCTAAGGTGATTAGGTTCAAGTGAATGTTTACAAGTTGTGAATGATTTTTAGAAACAATAGAATTTACTGTCAACAGAAAATTTACTTTGATTGTTAACTGAGGAAGACTCAGAATCAACAAGCTCGAATGAATTAGAAGTACGAAAATGATTTGTCAACTATTGAATTATGATATGAGAAAAATCAATGGGTTGACATTTATCGAATTACAAGGATACACCGATATACAACAGAGTTTAGTGTATCATTGTCTTAACACATAGTTGTATTAAGACCACTTTCAAGGATGAGTTAAGCGAAAGGTATATATATAGATTAGCTCAAGCTACAAGTCTATACCGACGCCACAAGGTGTCGTAGTGATCGAAATAATAATAGCGGTGATTGGACGAGTTCACCGTGTTTTAAATTAAATGAAGTAAGTCCGAATGTTTGTTTTAAACAAATCTAGTAGGATTTTCGATTGAAATTGAAACAATTGAATAATGTTTTTCGATTGAAGATGATAAAGCAATAAATATCACGAAAGGCTCGATTGATGCTGTAAGAACCATTAAGAGATATACTGAAATATGACATGAATTTGTGTATCATTATCTTAGCACACGATTGTGTTAAGATTGCTTTTATAGGATAAACCAACAAAGCGGATTCAATATAAATACATAAATAATTAAATCCGTATATGATGTGTGCAAATGAGATTAGCGCAAGCTTCAATTTTGTGAAAACGTCACCACAAGGTGATCGTGATCAAAGAAACGATTTAATGAAGTCGAAGACCAAACAAGCCTGTTATGGTTCAAAGTAATTGAAGGGCTTGTTAGGATTAATTCGAATATGATGACCTTAATCTATCATACGGGACCTTGAATTGAATACGTATTGCGAGCAAGTTCTAACAATGGAACTTGGTTTAAACACAACGAGTTCATGTATCAATAAGAAAGTTCTGACATGGTTACAACAAAAACCATGTATACCATTCAAAAGAAAATTGAGTTTTTCAAGAAATTCGTCGATTCGATATCAAAGAGTCATCTTTTTGCAAAAGAAACGCGGTTTACAATGCAAAGATCAAGTATAGCGGAACGATATGTGAGTTTTAATAAAACAACAAATTGGAATGAAGTCCTCCCATGGTCTTCATAATTCAAACTAACCACATACGCAACAAACAGTGCATGTGTAACGTGTGGATTTACCAAGAAATGAAACAACCAAATAAATATTCGCGATTATGAAAGAAATCCTCATGATGACCATTAGGAGAGTAGAAATGCAAAAGTCTATTTACTATGTGCAGAGGTCTGAATTTTAACAAAAGGAATTTAAGAATTTTATCTAGAATTTTGTGTGATAACCGTTGTTAAGTGACATTACCAGGGAATGTCGTATAAAATGAAATAGGGGGATTGTAAAGGTATGTGACTTCTTTTGCAGTGTCAAGAATTGGATTAGACTATGCACCGATTGTTGTGAAATCTTGTTCTATCGTACCTCAACAAGATTCATGTCGTTTGTAGGATCACGTGGCCAAGTGCTGCTTTTTGATTAGTAGTTCTTCCACTGATGGGATTCGCATTGGTGTCGTCATGCCCAATTATATTTTCCAAAGGTCTTGCCTTGAAAGTCGTGTGTGTAGGATCGGTTTTGACTCCGAAACGATTGCGAAATGAACATATGACGTGCGGAATCTGTACACGAACGCGACCTAACACACACGATGTAATATAAATGTGATTCTATTAGAAATCTAATAAGAACAAGCACCTTTAATCACTTTCTCTCTCTAGATTCTCTCTCTAGATCTAGAGCTCTCCTAAACACAAATGAGCCAAAAGTCTAAATTCTAATACTAAAGCCCCTATTTATAGGCCAAGGGGAATTAATGAGATTTCTCATTAATTACAGAATTGCCACCTTGCCTTTTGACTAGCTATCTCTAATATTACAATATAAAGCTCGTTTTGAACTGTTTCTCGCTATGGCTCGGATTGACGAAGGCGATAGACATAAATGCACTAACAGACTCCCCCTTGGATATTGCCGCAGTCAATCTCGTAGCGTCTTGTATTTCTCTCTCTCTCTCTCTCTCTCTCTTTGAGTCTTCTTGAAGCTTTAACACGTTTTCATCAACGTAGACTCTCTCTTGCTTGAACAAAATCCCCGTGGATCTGTCTTCAGCTTTAGCTTCTTCTTTCTGTAGACTCTTTTCTTCATCAGGCTCCCCTTTCGTCAAGCTTCCGTGCTTTTGGGATCGACACCTTGCTTTTCGTATACAAGCTCTTCTGGGATAGTTACATGGCTTCTAGAATCCACGCTTCCTCTTGCGTTGAGCTCGTCTTCAGACTCCCCCTTAGACTCGGCTGTCGGGATCGTAGTCTGGTACAACATCTGCAATTCTCTGACATTTATAAGTAAAACATTTTAACAATGAAAATAACTTTGAAATTCCAGAAATTGTAATCTGGCTCTATTAAACTTTCTAAATTTCACTCCCCCTGTCAACAAACTTCATAGATTTGGCAGTATTTAAAAATCCAACATCGAAAACTGACTCTTTTACAGATTTTAACAATCTAAGAATCCAACTCCCTCATAGTTAATCATCCAAGTCCAACTTAATGACCTTGGAGATATCACAAACTGTTTTTGATTTTTGAATTTAAAAACTTCAAGTTTCAAATTAATGAACTTGTTTTATTTTCAGAAACACAATCAACATACTTAGATTTTGAAACTCAGCATTTCAGACATCGGTTGTCGAAAATAAAGCAGAATCAAAAATCTTTTTGTATTTTTCTGAAAATATAAAGCAGTAAAGAAATATGTACAAACATATTTACAGACAATATTTTTGTTTGAGTATGCGTCAGAGGATCATATCAGTTTTTTACAAGTCACAAGTACCGTTAAGCTTAGTTACACATTAAGAATTAAACAATTCACTTAGATTGTCGATATACTGATCCACTTAAATTTTCACACAAACTTCAACTGATTCAGGATACGAATTAGATGTATTAAGAACTTAAACTCATTCATGTGTCCCACCTCTTGAATATACTCCCGTATCCAGATCCCAATATTCAGTCTTACAGGTGAATATACCTAGATGATATCTGTAAGGGGTTAGGTGCGAAACTGTGAGAGCTCAGGTCAGAACTTCCGTTCAGCAGAAAGATGACGGTTCGACTTTAGGTGTGTCCCCTTTAGAGGATCTTTTCTTCAACAGCAATGATTATCAATTTTATTGTTTCATCATTTTTGCTGAGGGCGATGCTATATTTCAAGCAATGCGAAAAGTATTATTCGGGGACTAGGTCAGAACTTCCATTCAGCAGAAGTCCCAGAATAATACCCCAGATATCACTAAGCATAAAGACCTAGTATCTCAGAAAGAGGGGTCCTTCAAACGAGATTTCAGGGGTTACCTATATATCCAAGTAGTGTTCCCCACGAAATAAGCAAGTTTGAACTTAGGTTTATATCCCGAAAAAGTTTACTAAATGTATAAAAATCTACCGACACATCCACGGTGAGATCGTTTAACACATTTTGACTTTTCAATTCTTTAGCGTACTGTAACTGTCTACTGATGTACTATCATTTCCTATTTTTACACAAAAACTCAATTTTTGAATTTTATCATGTTTTTGGCTTTTTCAAATTTTCAAATGTTTTTGGATTTTCTAACAATTTTTCTCCCCCTAAAATGCAAAACCATTAAAAGAAAATTTGACAACCAATACTGATATCTTTGTCTCGCCATCCATTTTCTGCTTAATGTGCTCTGTTTTGCAGAAAATCTAATATAAAGTACCCCCATGATTTACAACCCATTGATTTTCGACAGTTTGAAAACCATTTTTCAATCTTGTAAAAGTAATCATGTTTGTTCCGCCGTGAGGGTTTCGGCCTATTCAAGTAACATATTTTTGAAATTTTCTATTTTTGACAAAAATTAAAAACAAACATATTTTTTGTTTTTAAATTTTTCAATTTTTAGAGTTTTTGAAATATTGTTTATTTATGTACAGAAAAACAAATAAACTCCCTGTTTCAACCAACACAGGGTATAGCAGCCTTCTCCTTCTGTTGTGCCAGGCTGCTCCAACTTCCAATCTCACAATCTTCGATTTTGTTGAGCACCTGCACATTCAAACTACTTGATTACTTGAACAATTTTGCCCAGGTCTGTTTGACCTTAGGCATTTCAACACAATAAGTATCATTCAATTTTGGAAAATCTTTTTCATCAAAGACTTTTTCAACTTTAATTTCAACTTTTTCATCTTTTACCGAAGTCACTTGTTTCTTAACACTCCATGTTTGACCTTTCGGAGTACCTCTTTTGTAAAAATGTAATTCTTTTTGAACACTTTGTTTTTGAACAACATTTGGTTTCCAAAACTGTTGTGGTTTGGTCATATCAACAGTTGTTTTCCAACTTTGAGTTGTTCTGACTCTGGGTGTATGAGTTTTCCAGGTCTGTTTAGAATCGAACCTATTTGGGTTAGATTTCCAGGTTTGGTTCGAAACAAACTTGTTTGTGTTATACCTCCAAGTTTGTTTTGAATCAAATCTGGTTGACCTTTGTTTCACATCCTCAGATTTTTGTTTCTCGACATTTTCAGACTTCTTTTTGTCAACATCCACAGGTTTTAGATTCGGACACTTTCGTGCAAGATGTCCTATTTGATCACACTTAAAACATGTTCTCTTGGACACATCTTTGACCTGTGGTTGTTGCCTTTTCTTTTGAGGTAAGAACTCATCATTAGACTGTCTCAATTTGAGTTCTTTTTCTTCTGTTAAACTTATTCCTTGAACAAAACTCATTTTAGCCTGAAAATTTTGTGTTTCATTTTTATTCCAACGTTGTTTCTTCTTATAACTCAACCCAGCCTTCATGTTTTTCTTTTTAAAACCAAGTTTGTTATAAAAAGTTTTGTGACCTTTACCAACAAGCTTTGAAATTTCAGACTTTTCAATTTCAACCATCTTGAAAAGAGTAAATTGCCATTTTAGTCCCTGAGTTTTGTCCAAATTTGCCATTTTGATCCAAATAGTTTTTTTTTTTGCATCTGGGTCCCTGACTTTTCACTTTTATTGCCATTTTGATCCAAACCACTAAAAATGTTTGGATCAAAATGGCAAATTTGGACAAAACTCAGGGACTAAAATGGCAATTTGGACAAAACTCAGGGACTAAAATGGCAGTAAAGTGAAAAGTCAGGGACCCAGATGCAAAAAAAAAACTATTTGGATCAAAATGGCAAATTTGGACAAAACTCAGGGACTAAAATGGCAATTTACTCATCTTGAAAACTTTGTCAACCTTTTCTGAAATCACATTCGGAATCGGGAATACAACATCTAAGAATATTTGTCCGATCCAATCATGGTATAAACCAAACCCTTTGAATCATCATTCAAATTCTTCTCGGATTTTGTGTTTTTCAGATATCCATCATGAAAATTACCTTCATTTTCATCCTGTGGTTCAGAATTACCTGATTCAACCGACTCTTCTTTCAACACACTTTCAACGACCTTACCTACCACCTCTGAATCACTAGAATCATCAGATTTGAAATAGGTTACGTCAATGTTGTCTGGCAATTCATCTACCATGTAGAAAGCTTTTTCGACCTTTTCATCATCATAAAACACAAACTTTTCCGGTGGTGGAACTTGATGAAACTCTGAGCCAATACCTTTCGTGTTTTGCTCAGAATCTTTCCCATCCGGTTTTATGTTGAAAATACGTTCAAGCACATATAACGACGCGTGATAACTTTTTAATTTGTTGTTATCCTGTTCTAAATCAGCAATCTTACGCTTAAGTTTAGCAACATCTTCAATATAAGAATTTACAACTTGTTGTTTTATTTCATACATTCGTTTTAGTTCATTTGATGTTTCAGAACAATATTTCAATCTTGATTGAACAAGTTTCATTTCACTTTTTACTTTTTCATATGATTCTTTTGTAATGTGATAAGCCAATTTTATTGAATCATACTCCTTTTTCATTTCTTGTCAAATATTTTCTTTTTGAAAACATTCTTCTGTCATTTTAGAAACATTTTCTTTCAAAACTTCATTCTCTTTTTCTAATTTTTTTATATTTTTCTGAAAGCGTTTCATTATTTTCTTTTAAAACCTTTTCATTTTCAAACATTTCTTTGCACTTGTTTTTTAAAACTTCTTCAAGTTTTGTGAAATCAAGATCTCTTGTTCTGATCTTTTCGTCTTTTTCAGTACAAGCACTGCACGTTTCCATGCATTTCTTGCACTGTTCAACAATTTCAGTCAAGATGTTAGAATCAGAATTTACCTTAGTGATTGGCACCTTGGTGTTTGCTTCAACTTCAGTCTGATTCTGGTCAGCATCATTCTTCTTTTCTTCACTAGCACCAGCATCACCAACAACAACTGTTGAACTCTCAATCTTCACCTCTATCGAACTTTCCTTCTTCTTCTTGGCTTCTTCAACTTGCTGTTCTTCAGTAACAACTTCTTTCTCAACAACCTTCTCTTTTACTTCAACCTTTTCTGTCTCAACAACTTTCAAATCTTCCTCTTTTACTTTTTCAACCTTAACCACCTCAGCAGCTTTCTTCAAATCATCAACTAAATTCTCAATGTTCTTCTTCATTCTTTCTTCATTCCTCTTCCTTAGTTTTGTTGTCAAAGCATCCCTGATGATTTTATCCAGCCTTTTCACATATGTCTTATCTTTTGCAACGTTGGAATAATATTCGCCGGATCGAGGAATAACAAGGAGAACATCATCATGAACTATGTCACTTCTTGGAACAACCGGTTCACCTTGTTTGTTGACATAACATTCTTGTTTCTTATCCCATCTTTTGTCCGCAACAACATTCTCATATTCTTCCTGCATTTTCTCCATTCTGCACCCCACAATGAATCTTTCTCTCTCAGTTTTCTCTTTCAAAATCTCTTCTCTGGTTTTCTCTTTGATTTCAGCCATGATACTATCTTCTTGAATCACCTTGAATATAAACAACCAGATCAGTTTAATCACTAACAATCAACTAAATCGGACAGGTTTCTGATTGAGTGAGTCAACAAAAATCAACAGAAGGAATATGTGACAATGGATCGGGTGGGGATCCGCTTAGACGAGTATCCGACGCTTTAACCTTGAATCACAACAATCAAATGAAATGGTTAGGATCGAGTGATAATCCGTTCGGATTGCCACTCGATTTGTTGCACTTTAAACTTGAACAAACAAAATCCTTTAAATAGGATTGTGACCTGATCGGGTGAGTCAACAGGGTCAAACTTTTTAATGAAATATAATGACTTTGTCCAATCAGGTAGCTAACCAAAGTATGGCACAAAACGACAAACACTTTTCAAATATACAAACTTCAGTTATGATATCACATGCAATTAATGAACGACATACTTTTTAATACATCACATGCAAACAGATGAATGACTTTTCATGCACAAATGGTAATGGCTGACAACACTGTTTTTTATTGAAATCTCATTGGGCCGCTTAGTATTATGGATCTTTGGCCGATAAAAAGTTCACGTGATGTATTGATTGGGTCGAAATTTTAACACATGAACACTGATTGCTTTTAATTCTTTGTTCCACACAATAAGTCTAATGTGACAACCAGAAATTAACGGCTTCTTATTACGCGATTAACAAACGTTTAATCTGATAATAAGTAGTGTTTAAGACACAAATTAACTTAATTAGGCTCTTGGTATGCCTAGGAACGCTGATCGGAAGTTACAGTGCGCGTATGAGGATTTTCGTGAAATCTACTGAATATTAAGCGATAACGAACTGACACCGTACAAGCTACTGACAACGCCGATAAATACGAAGTTTATACGTATAAGTTATAGTTATGAATGTGGTTTTGCAAAATATTATCCTTTCGAACGACACAAAGCGCAAACGTGAACGAAAAACACGGAAACAATAACACGCTGACAATCAACGATGAAACGGAAGCACCAGACTCGAATTTTCGTCTCGATATTAATATATTATGATATATTTAGCTTTGTTTTACATTTTATTACCCGTAGTTGAAAACAGATCGAAAAACGGGTTAGGAACGACAGACGAAACATTTTACGTGTTTTAACGCGACGATGATCATACGTGTCTAAATACGATATACTACACAATTTTTAGCGCTTCGGTTCCAAAAACTTTATTTTCAACACTTGGGTGTGGAAAACGGGCTTCGGGAATGAATGAGCCGCTCAAGACACGCTAACGGGCCCTGGGCCCAACCCACTTAATATAACCCTAGGTATAAAAGGGTAGTTATCCCCTTAACTTCATTGCAAACCCTAAATTTCTTTTTCCCTGCTCATCTTAGCGCACACCAGACCCAAGCTTCCTCTTCTCCTTCTCGATCCTTCTCTGGTGAAGACTGTCGACGGTCCGGCGACCCCTCCGATCGTCATTAATGCCGACGACAAGCATACGTGACCTGCACGACTCATCCGCCGTCATCTACTTTTAGCAATAGAGAGATCGGAAAAAGAAGGCTGGCTACGCAGCGACGCCGCCGCTGCGGTGGCGGTGAAGGGAGTGACGTCAGGGGAGTCCGACAACCGTGTAATCGGGTGTTGAGGGTGGCTGACGTGGTTGTCGGTGGCGGTGGTACTACTCCGACGACACTTTTTCTTCGGTAACCCCCCCCCCCTCACAACTCTCTATTTTCTCTTGATTTTTTAGATCCGAGTAGATTTGGTGGTGTTTCAGATGTTCGGTGATGACGAGGTGCCACTGTATTTAAGATGATGATGGTGACGACACGGCGGTCGGAGCTCGCCGGCGATGGCGAACAACAACAGTAAGGGGATTTCCTTTTGGGTCAGCTGTGTTTAGCTTATGTTCCGGGTCAGATCCTGTTCTGGTTCGAGTTTCGGGTCTCAGGTTCGGGTTCAAGATTCAGGTTTGGCTGGTGATTTGGTGAAGTCTGGTGACCAGTTTAGCGGCCGTGGTGGTGTTGTTTTGTTCGGGTGTTGGGTTCTTGGTTCGAGCCGGTTATAATGTTCCAGATCCATGATACGACTCGGTTCCAACTTTTGGTTTGGTTTGGGTCTCAGTCTGGGTTCGGTCAACCCGGGTCAGACCCGGTCAACTCAGTGAGTCGAAGTCATCAACAAGTCAAGCTCGGTCAAACCAGTCAAACTGGTCAACTCAGGTCAACCACAATCAACACCGGGTCAAAGTCAGTCAACGCTATTCGACGAAAAGGCACGAAGATTCGGTAAAGTTTAATCGACGCGAAATTTCTATTAAATAGTTATAAATTTCATATTTAGATACGCGACCGAGCTTGAACCGATTCGATTAGATACTAGCTTATGTTTCGACATTTTGACAAAAAACTATATATATTCGTTTTCATTGCGTTGAAATATGGTCAAATTGTTGAATTGTTGATTGAATTTTTTTAAAATATATCGACAACTTTGATTGTCGGGGCATTCTAAAAACAGAGGAAACTCTGCCCGATTTTGGTTAAAATATATGAATATTTTATAGTCGTAACACTAATGAAAACGTATCGTGACTCATGTGAAGTTCATAAAATAAATATGATAGTATATTTATTTTTGCGGCGTTTTATGAATTACAAAACAAAGTTATAACGTCTCGACAAAACACGAGCTGCTAGTTTACGAAATTCTTATACTTTTATAAAATAAATATAATTATTTATATTTATTTTAAACGTCTTTGCTCGAGGTACGACACCTTGCCGTAGGATTCATAACAAACGATGTCATTAACCGACTCGATTCGATAACAACGAACTATGTATATATTTGTTTACGCCTTATGAAAACTAGGAAGAGACGTATTACTATTTCATCCACGCCTTCAAATTCACGACGACTAACACGACTTTGTAAGTATATTTATATTTATATATATATATATATATCCTAAATCCTACGAAAACTAAGTCGTTTTCGCGACTTAGTTTTGCCCCGACTATAAACGGGAACAATTAACCATAGAATGGATATTCTAAAATCAAGATAGCACCTTAATAGAATCGTTTAGTTAACGATTCGGTAGAGCTCGGACACGTAGTTTAACTACGTTGTTTTATTAGAAACTTATAATTATTCCTTCGTAGGAATGCCGTAGTTGCACGCTAGCTAGATACACGTTCTTGGAACGGCACTACGGAAACTCACTAAGCTAGCTTTGGACAGGAATATCAAGGTGAGTTCATAACCCCCACTTTTTACTGTTTTACATTTTTTATAAATGTTTTCGGGGGTGGAAAGACATGCAAGTTTTGCAAACACACAATGTTTCGAGAAACAAAATCATACGTTTCTAAACCATTTCGCAACATGATTTCAACGAACTCAAATGGTTTACGAAAAGGTTTAAGCTAAACTTACCGGTTCTTACAACAAGTACGTATTTACGAAATGTGCATGATTTTCATGACTAGGGACGGGAATGTCCAAGTTACAACAATAGGACTGGGTTGTTCTGTGTACGAAAAACGAGACAACCCAGTGAGTTCATGTCCCCCTTTTCTTTTAAACGTTTTCGGTTTTTATAACTCTCAGGGGGGAATACATGTTTATGACAAACGTATGTTAGCTTCGGGTTTAGATCAATGTGCGTAAGTAGGATATTGAGGACAAAGAAACAATAACCATTAATCACTTAGTGACCAAGGTGCAAAAGGTGTAGATCTATTGGGCTTGAGGCACGCCCCACTCCTGGTTGGTATACCCTGGAGTGCTTTTGTGATCCCAAATGATGACAAAGTGTTCTAGGTTTGATTATTTACTTATGGTACATTTTGTCAGGGGGCTCGCTACCCACTGATAGATCCATAAACAGACTCCATGTATGGATCAGAACATACCAGGATTACAAGAAAACAGAAAACAGTTCAATACCAGTTTACAAAGATATCAGAAAACATTTCATTACTGGTTTACAAACTCAACCGTTATATATATCGGTTTATAAACATAACAGGAAACATTTCGTTACCGATATACAAAGATGACATTTCAAATGCTATGAGAGATTAAGATCTCACAAAACGGTTTTTCAAATGCAAGATTACAAGTGTTTTAAAACGCATTTGATATAAAACAAACAAACTATGAACTCGCTCAACTTTATGTTGACTTTTTCGCATGTTCTTTCTCAGGTTGCATTTTCAAAGCTATGGAACGGTTGGAATAGGAGAACCCACAGGATTTCGAGTACTTAGCGGGCGTTCAATTTCTAGAAGTCTTAGCGCAAATACTTCCGCTGTGCAATGAAGATACCGGTCCAGTCACGCCAGCTCTGATATTTCGGGGTGTGACAGATTGGTATCAGAGCTATAGGTTTCAGCGAATTAGGTCTCTGTTAAGATACCTAGGCTTTAACCTCATTTTGCTCTGGGTATTTAGATCATTAAGACTTGAATACATACAGAACGCCTAGGACTCGAATATGGGTTTCCAACCGTTGCCGAAAACAAAGAGTCAACAGTTTTGATTTTAAAACATACACTAGTGTTGTGTTGGATACACGTTGCACGAAACGATTACACATAGAAAGCAAAACCTTGAGTGTTTTGATAATACGCATATAGGACCTTTGGAAAACTCTTGATGAGAATTTATGTCGGAATTCATTAAAGGTCCTCACGTAGGAACCGCGATTATTAACTTGGGCAAACGCCATTATCTATATTTCTATGTTATTCTAATTACCCGAGCAGGTAACTTACGCGGAACGAAACGCTAGGGCGCGAATACACGTGAAACTTAAACTATACTTCAGCGGACGTTGAAATACATCACATACGACTTTCGAGGCAAGGCCTTTGGAAAACATGATTGAGCATGACAACAACGATGCTAACCCAGTCAGCGGGAGAACTACTGGTCGAAAGCGGAAAATTGGAAAGTGATCCTGCAAACGACACGAATCATGCTGAGGTACGCTTAAACAAGATTTCACAACGGTCGATAATTAGTCTGAAGAGACTTACAATGGTTGGCGCCGCAAAAGAAGTCGCACGTTTTCGCATTTACCCCTATTTCACTTATGGCAGATACGCTATGTTCGATATTCCATGGTAATGTCACCTAACAACCGACTATCACACGAAATTCCAGGTAAAGTCCTTAAATTTCTTTTGTTGAAATTCCGACTTTTGCATCTAGTGAGTAGATTTTTTTTTTTACATTTCTACTTCTCCTAATGGCCACTGCATCACGAAGATTTTATTTCATGATAGCGAACACTCGTTTGCTTATTTCTTGACAAATTCGTACGCTACACATGCCTTGTTTGTTACGCATGTGGTTTCACTTCGAATGGTCGTTTTCTCAGCATCTCATATATTATTTCGCTATACTAAATCTTTGCATGGTATTCTAGATGACCCGTATTATTGCAAAATGTTGACTCCTTGGTATCGAGTCAACAGATTTCTTGGAAAACTCATTTTCTTTTGAGTCATACATGGTTTGTTGTGGCCATGTTGAAACTTTCTTATTGATACATAAATTCATTGTTGGATTATGTTTAAACCAAGTTCAATTGTTTGAACTTGCTCGTAATATACATTCAATTCAGGGTTCCATATGATGGATTGAGGCCATCATATTCAACTTAATCCCAACAAGCACTTCATTTGTTTTGAACTATAACAGGCTTGTTTGGTCTTCGAATTCATTGAATCGTTTCTTTAATCACGATCACCTTGTGGTGGCGTTTTTTTTCACAAGTTTGAAGCTTGCGCTAATATCGTTGCTCACATCATGTACTGATTTAATCATTTATTTATTTGTTCATTTATATTAAATCCGCTTCGCTGATTTATCATATTAAAGCAATCTTAACACAATCGTGTGTTAAGATAATGGTACCCAAGTTCGTGTTAAATATTTCGTTGTACCTCTTAATAGTTCTTTCACCATCGAGCGAACAATTTGTGATATTTATTGTTTTTCATCTTCGCTCGAAAACATTGTTTATTTGTTTCGTATTCAATTGAAAATCCTATGAGAATTGTTTGAAACAGATATTCAGATTTACTTCGTTGAATCTCTCACTTGATTTCAAAACAAGGTGATGCTTGTTCAGTCATCACTATTATTGAATTATTTCGATCACTACGACACCTTGTGGTGTTGGTATAAACTTGTAGCTTGGGCTAATCATGCGCGAGCGTTCCATGCAAAACACCGGTGATATTTGTTCGATCATCGCTATTATTGAATTATTTCATTCACTACGACACCTTGTGGCGTCGGTATAAACTTGTATCTTGTGCTAATCACGATCAGCCGTTTCATGCGAAACTATTTATGCTCTTCGTTTGACACATCGGTTAAATAGTCTTAATGCAAGTATGTATTAAGACAATGATACACCAGGTTCGGTTGTATTTCGTTTCGGTGTATCCTTACAACTTAATAATGCCAACACGTTGATTTTATTCATTTAACGGTTTGATTGTGATAAATCATTTTTGTAACTCTACTTATTTGAACTTGTTAAATTCGAGTTTCAATCATACAACAACCAACACCAGTTTCCGTTGGTAGTGAATTCTATTGTTTCAAAAATTGATTTGCATATTGTGAACGTTCATTTGGAATTCTAATGGTCGAAATTCCTGTTTTATTGAACCCTATAAACTTGGTTGCATTGGTGATAGTATCACTAAACTTCGTTCACTTGTCATCGATTTCTGGAACAAACTCATTTGAACCGTTGGATTTTTATTGATGCAAAATGTCTTTACATTCGCGTAATCTAAATAAGTATTGATTGGATTTCGCTGTCATTCACTTTGGTATTTTTCGGACTTACCTGCGAACCACACAACTTTGAGGATATAACATAGTCTAAATTTCGAGGACGAAATTTCGGTAACAGGGGGAGAATGTGACAACCGGAAATTAACGGCTTCTAATTACGCGATTAACAAACGTTTAATCCGATAATAAGTAGTGTTTAAGACACAAATTAACTTAATTAGGCTCTTGGTATGCCTAGGAACGCTGATCGGAAGTTACAGTGCGCGTATGAGGATTTTCGTGAAATCTACTGAATATTAAGCGATAACGAACCGACACCGTACAAGCTACTGACAACGCCGATAAATACGAAGTTTATACGTATAAGTTATAGTTATGAATGTGGTTTTGCAAAATATTATCCTTTCGAACGACACAAAGCGCAAACTTGAACGAAAAACACGGAAATAATAACACGCAGACAATCAACGATGAAATGGAAGCACCAGACTCGAATTTTCATCTCGATATTAATATATTATGATATATTTAGCATTGTTTTACATTTTATTACTCGTAGTTGAAAACAGATCGAAAAACGGGTTAGGAACGACAGACGAAACATTTTACGTGTTTTAACGCGACGATGATCATACGTGTCTAAATACGATATACTACACAATTTTTAGCGCTTCGGTTCCAAAAACTTTATTTTCGACACTTGGGTGTGGAAAACGGGCTTCGGGAATGAATGGGCCGCTCAAGACACGCTAACGGGCCCTGGGCCCAACCCACTTAATATAACCCTAGGTATAAAAGGGTAGTTATCCCCTTAACTTCATTGCAAACCCTAAATTTCTTTTTCCCTGCTCATCTTATCGCACACCAGACCCAAGCTTCCTCTTCTACTTCTCGATCCTTCTCTGGTGAAGACCACCGTCGGTCCGGCGACCCCTCCGATCGTCATTAATGCCGGCGACAAGCATACGTGACCTGCACGACTCATCCGCCGTCATCTACTTCTAGCAAGAGAGAGATCGGAAAAAGAAGGCTGGCTACGCAGCGACGCCACCGCTGCGGTGGCGGTAAAGGGAGTGACGTCAGGGGAGTCCGACAACCGTGTAATCGGGTGTTGAGGGTGGCTGACGTGGTTGTCGGTGGCGGTGGTACTACTCCGACGACACTTTTTCTTCGGTAACCCCCCCCCCCCCCTCACAACTCTCTATTTTCTCTTGATTTTTTTAGATCCGAGTAGATTTGGTGGTGTTTCAGATGTTCGATGACGTGGTGCCACTGTATTTAAGATGATGATGGCGACGACACGGCGGCCGGAGCTCGCCGGCGACGGCGAACAACAACAGTAAGGGGATTTCTTTTTGGGTCAGCTGTGTTTAGCTTATGTTCCGGGTTAGATCCTATTCTGGTTCTAGTTTCGGGTCTCAGGTTCAAGTTCTAGATTCAGGTTTGGCTGGTGATTTGGTGAAGTCTGGTGACCAGTTTAGCGGCCGTGGTGGTGTTGTTTTGTTCGGGTGTTGGGTTCTTGGTTCGAGCTGGTTATAATGTTCCAGATCCATGATACGGCTCGGTTCACACTTTTGGTTTGGTTTGGGTCTCAGTCTGGGTTCGGTCAACCCGGGTCAGACCCGGTCAACTCAGTGAGTCGAAGTCATCAACAAGTCAAGCTCGGTCAAACCAGTCAAACTGGTCAACTCAGGTCAACCACAATCAACACCGGGTCAAAGTCAGTCAACGCTATTCGACGAAAAGGGACGAAGATTCGGTAAAGTTTAATCGACGCGAAATTTCTAATTATATAGTTATAGATTTCATATTTAGATACGCGACCGAGCTTGAACCGATTTGATTAGATACTAGCTTATGTTTCGACATTTTGACAAAAACTATATATATTCGTTTTCATTGCGTTGAAATATGGTCAAATTGTTGAATTGTTGATTGAATTTTTTTAAAATATATCGACAACTTTGATTGTCGGGGCATTCTAAAAACAGAGGAAACTATGCCCGATTTTTTGTTAAAATATATGAATATTTTATAGTCGTAACACTAATGAAAACGTATCGTGACTCATGTGAAGTTCATAAAATAAATATGATAGTATATTTATTTTTGCGGCGTTTTATGAATTACAAAACAAAGTTATAACGTCTCGACAAAACGCGAGCTGCTAGTTTACGAAATTCTTATACTTTTATAAAATAAATATAATTATTTATATTTATTTTAAACGTCTTTGCTCGAGGCACGACACCTTGCCGTAGGATTCATAACAAACGATGTCATTAACCAACTCGATTCGATAACAACGAACTATGTATATATTTGTTTACGCCTTATGAAAACTACGAAGAGACGTATTACTATTTCATCCACGCCTTCAAATTCACGACGACTAACACGACTATGTAAGTATATTTATATTTATATATATATATAAATATATATATCCTAAATCCTACGAAAACTAAGTCGTTTTCGCGACTTAGTTTTGCCCCGACTATTAACGGGATCAATTAACCATAGAATGGTTATTCTAAAATCAAGATAGCACCTTAATAGAATCGTTTAGTTAATGATTCGGTAGAGCTCGGACACGTAGAAACTTATAATTATTCCTTCGTAGGAATGCCGTAGTTGCACGCTAGCTAGATACACGTTCTTGGAACGGCACTACGGAAACTCACTAAGCTAGCTTTGCACAGGAATATCAAGGTGAGTTCATAACCCCCACTTTTTACTGTTTTACATTTTTTATAAATGTTTTCGGGGGTTGAAAGACATGCAAGTTTTGCAAAAACACAATGTTTCGAGAAACAAAATCATATGTTTCTAAACCATTTCGCAACATGATTTCAACGAACTCAAATGGTTTACGAAAAGGTTTAAGCTAAACTTACCGGTTCTTACAACAAGTACGTATTTACGAAACGTGCATGATTTTCATGACTAGGGACGGGAATGTCCAAGTTACAACAATAGGACTGGGTTGTTCAGTGTACGAAAAACGAGACAACCCAGTGAGTTCATGTCCCCCTTTTCTTTTAAACGTTTTCGGTTTTTATAACTCTCAGGGGGGAATACATGTTTATGACAAACGTATGTTAGCTTCGGGCTTAGATCAATGTGCGTAAGTAGGATATTGAGGACAAAGAAACAATAACCATTAATCACTTAGTAACCAAGGTGCAAAAGGTGTAGATCTATTGGGCTTGAGGCACGCCCCACTCCTGGTTGGTATACCCTGGAGTGCTTTTGTGATCCCAAATGATGACAAAATGTTCTCGGTTTGGTTATTTACTTATGGTACATTTTGTCAGGGGGCTCGCTACCCACTGATAGATCCATAAACAGACTCCATGTATGGATCAGAACATACCAGGATTACAAGATAACAGAAAACAATCCAATACCAGTTTACAAAGATATCAGAAAACATTTCATTACTGGTTTACAAACTCAACCGTTACATATATCGGTTTATAAACATAACAGGAAACATTTCGTTACCGATATACAAAGATGACATTTCAAATGCTATGAGAGATTAAGATCTCACAAACCGGTTTTTCAAATGCAAGATTACAAGTGTTTTAAAACGCATTTGATATAAAACAAACAAACTATGAACTCGCTCAACTTTATGTTGACTTTTTCGCATGTTCTTTCTCAGGTTGCATTTTCAAAGCTATGGAACGGTTGGAATAGGAGAACCCACGGGATTTCGAGTACTTAGCGGGCGTTCAATTTCTAGAAGTCTTAGCTCAAATACTTCCGCTGTGCAATGAAGATACCGGTCCAGTCACGCCAGCTCTGATATTTCGGGGTGTGACATGATCACATGCAACTTTGACTAACAAATTGATTTAATTGGACCACTAAACTCACTGGATTGTTGTTTTTAATACTTTGGGCAGACAACTATCAATGTACAGTTATTCACATGTAATCCCTTGAGTTTAGCCGATAAAATCAAATTTAATGTCAATTTATAATTGGGCCGCTTGTTATAATGGACTGACAAATATTTAATCTTAATTGATTTAATCGATGGTAATGGTTGATAATCACATGCAAACCGGTTCAATACACGAGCAGCATAATGTTTTAGTTAAGTTTAATTGGACTGATTATTACAAGTGGGCTGGCAACGACAATATACTCAAATATGATTGGGCCGTCTTATGCGAATTCAGTATGTCATGTGGCCGACAATTGAACGTTTTTTAAGAATACACGTGAACTACTGACAGACTTTCAAGCGAAATCACAACTATTGCACTTTCAAGCGAAATAACCCAAATACTTTCAAGCGAGATACCGGTTCAAACGGAATCAACCATATCTTCCAAACGGAACATGACTGTTTCAAGCGAAATAAGGCATTTTCAAGCGAGATTAGGTGTTTTTCAAGCGGAATCAAGCTGTTAACGCGAAATCGGACCTAAAAACTCAGATTTCTCCTAAACGACTAGGAATTAGGATCTGAAACTTGGTAGGGTTATAGATCAGGTGTTTTCGCACAACATATCAAAAAATCAGCCGATTTGGACCTTAAAAACCCGTTCAATTTGACAAAAATCAGTGAAAAACGTGAAAAAGATGAAGAAATAGATGAAATCCGGATCTGAAATCACGAGTGGAATTGTGTGTTGGATCAGTGCAATCGAGCTCCTGCTCTGATACCACTTGTAGGATCGGTTTTGACTCCGAAACGATTGCGAAACGAACGTATGACATGCGGAATCCGTACACGAACGCGACCTAACACACACGATGTAATATAAACGTGATTCTATTAGAAATCTAACAAGAACAAGCACCTTGAATCACTTTCTCTCTCTAGATTCTCTCTCTAGATCTAGAGCTCTCCTAAACACAAATGAGCCAAAAGTCTAAATTCTAATACTAAAGCCCCTATTTATATGCCAAGGGGAATTAATGAGATTTCTCATTAATTACAGAACTGCCACCTTGCCTTTTGACTAGCTATCTCTAATATTACAATATAAAGCTCGTTTTGAACTGTTTCTCGCTACGGCTCGGATTGACGAAGGCGATAGACATAAATGCACTAACAGTGTGTGATATACTTCGATGTCTTGTGGACGTATAATTTAAGTTTCATGTATTTTCTTGTGCACTAGCACAACTTTACATGCTTCTTACTTGCGTTAATAGTCTATGGTAACGCATTGGAAATTCTTATACTTTTGATGGCGTCCCAACTTAAAGGGTTTCCATTGTTTATATTGTCGCACTAGTTACGAGGTAGATGATCAAACAAAATAATGTTTGATATCGGAATTATAGATATATGCAAGAGATTCCTGATAAAGAAATCTAGAATTATTATTGACACTTATGTTCGTGATTTATTTTAAATTGTCAATCGTTATGGCTATTGGAATTCCTTATAGATATACATATCTATATAATCATACATACCATTCATAAGGTCAATGTATTTAACAGATTGATTTTTTCAAAAAGAAGTCAGACACCAGGTCATGGTACTATTTAGGGAATTTTGTCACTTGTTTGACATATTATACTCCTTCTTACCCGGTTCTAGCCGGAGAGGTAACCTCATCTTGCCCGGTTCTCGCCGGAGAGGTAATTATTATGTTTCCCATAAGTAGTATATTTTCAAGATTTTAAAAGTGCCTCTTTTATTAAGGCTTTCATCCAGAATCAAGGAAATTTGTATTCCCATAACATATCTTATTCTAGACCAAGTAGTATCAATAAACAAGAATTAACAGCTATTAAGTGTTATTGCTTATTTATCGTACTTTGCAATGTTCTAATCATTATTCTTACGGCATACCAATATCTATCACATTATACTTATACAAGTAATTAGCTCATCTTGAAGCTCATATTAAGGCATCTTTCTTAAGTTCAAGTCTAAATACTATCCTGAGTGCTACCAAAAAATATCAAGTTCCTAACTCTTCGTTTAAACTTAGGCATTTTATTACAACACCTAATTGCTTAAACAAGTGGCTCTGATACCACCTCTGTCACGACCCCCGACCCCGCCCTGGACGGGAGCTGTAACAACTCTCATCAAAAGTCATATTTATTAAATTAATTTGTCCAATAGGAAACCTTAATTGAGACACCCAAGTGATTCTACACAAACCCTGAAATTTTCAGAATTTTCAGAGTTAGGATCAGGGCCCCTAAAACTCAGGGGGGGGGGGGTAAAACCCTATTAACGATTATCTTTATAAAATGTTGTCGAAATATAATTTTCATGCAACGTCGACTCATCAGGGCTAGATAGGTGACGAAGCAGGCCTACCCTACTTTGACACTCCAGGCGACACGCGACAGGGACCAGTGTGTCCTTCGCGACACGCGGGAGGTGACAAATTTAAGTATAAATAGAAGGGCCTGGCACTTGCATTCTGTTGTTCGTTCGACGATCAAATTACAAATATACGCTGAGATATACGTAGATTACTACAAAAACACACACGATTCACGAAGTGCTGCCACAAAACAGGGTAATAACTCGATCGCTGCTACGATTCAATGTCCGATTGATCAAAATATCCAATGGATGTTTAAGTGCTGCCCACATTAGGGTTATGCTTTGTCATTCGTCGTTAATTCGATGGATGTTTAAGTATCGCACTTTGTCATTCGTTGTGAGCGTTTGATCTCGTGAGTTATCGTAAATGTTGTATTAAGTTACTAACCGAATTGTGTGCATGTTATTAAATTTAGGTTAAAAGGCTAATCAGTAGGCTAGGCTCTGCTCAAATTAAATCTGCAATGTGAGTCATTCTCTTTTTATCAAATCTATTTACAAAAGCATGTTTATTTCAAAGTTATAATTACGGGGATTAAGTCTTTGTAATCACCAAGTTACAGCCGGTATGTGGGGTTTTGTATACATTACTTGATAATCGTCACCATTGGGGCAGCCAATGGGGGATATGACCATAGTCACAGATCCGGTCGAGTGACAAATACCGTGGGTAGTTGGTTTGATATCAGAAACATTGTAATCGCTCTTAATACTGTAAATTATAACAAAAGAGTCGTTTTAACAAAAAGAATGATTCACTCAGTATTTCCCGCTGACAAAACCTTTTTCAAACATGTTTCAGGTGATCTGTTGTGATCCAGGAAAAGTGCCGCGAAGCACTACAAGCTTAAGGAAGTGGCTCAGTATAAAATAAAGAAACATGTTTTGTAAAATAAAAGATTTCTTCGTGAAATCTCAAGATTGTAAATTACCGGGTTTTATCCCAAGTTGTGAAATAAAATAATCGGGGAAATATTTCAGTTTTTAAAAGATCCTGATAAAAACTTCCGCTGTTAATTAAATACCACGGGATTTATGTCCTGCGGCTCCTGAAACGGGTCAAACCGGGTCGGGGGCCGTGACAGAAAAGGGTGGTATCAGAGCCACTAATTTAAGCCATTTAAGTATTTAGAAATACTTAATTTCTACTGATTGCCAATTATGTGATTATGTGTTTTTTTTCTAAATTAAATAATTGTGTTATGAACTTTGTATAATTATTTTATGTGTATTTTGCCAAACAGCATGAGTGACTTGTCTGACGCCCTTCAGAACTTAAATCTCTATCCAGTAAGAATAGAGGTTTCCAGAGATTTCAATAGGTATATATCAGCCATAGAAGAACCTATAGAATTCAACGCTTTACCTCTCGAGAAACCCAAGTCTAAGAAAATGGAAATTGGGGAAAGCTCTAGGCAAATTGAGGGGTTACCATCTCAGGAAGAGCTAGATTTTATATTGACAAGCTATAATACTATTAAGCCTATTAATGAAAATGTTTTTATTCACTCTCTTGAAACACAACTACCAATGAACTTAGAACCAGCTATTCCAAACCCTTCAATCCACTCGAAACCTTTAGGAATAGACGAATGGTTGACTAATGAAATACAGTTACAAAACAATCCCTATAAGCTTTTTCCTCAGTTCGATCCAGAACCTTTACCAAATCCATCAATGAATAACGAGAATATGTCTGAACTCCGCCATTTTGGCGAAGAACTAATAGATGCTGGGAATAGGATCCAAGAGATTGGGAGACAGATCTCCTGGAAATACGATGAGAGGGAACGCCGTTACTAGAATATAATCTGACAGAGGATAGGGGATTTATGGAACTGTGGTTATGTAATAGTAATAGTAAAAATCAGTCTGTAAAATAACTACAAATAAAACTTTGTAAGATAATAGTGTGTATTGATGCATACTATTAAATATAATGGAAATCGAGAAATCAATAGTTTTGGCTATATTGGTGTTATGAACTCTGTATAATTGTGTTGTGTAATTGTTATTTATTTGATACTAATAAATTATATATATTAATTATCAGATGGAAAACGCTAATAATGAACCAGTTAATGAGGTTAATCAATCTGAGCAACAACCGGGGGATCAATATATGACTAGGCAGGATATAGAAAATATCGTTGCTCAAGGGATAGCCAATGCTATTCCAGCAATCGTTGCTGCTGTTAAAAATCCAATAGAACCGCAACAAATCGTTCCAAGCAAACGTATTTCTGAAGATAACTTCAGTAATAGCGTAAACGGAGGCAATGATCATGTTAATCATGATAATGAACCACGGCAAGCTCCGCTCCCTAAGAAAATGAAAGCCGCAACACCTGGTTGCACTTTCAAAGAATTTCTTGCTTGTAAACCATCTGAGTTTGCAGGCAATGAAGGAGCAACAGTGGCCCTGCGTTGGTTAGAGAAAACCGAGGCAGTAATTGCCATAAGTAAATGTGCCAAGGATGATCAGGTCATGTACGCGTCAAATCTTTTCAAAGAAGGGCGCTAGAATGGTGGAACACGGTGTTACAAGCCAAAGGAAGAGATAGGGCTTATGCCATGACCTGGGAAGAATTTAAGATTCTTGTAGAAAGAAAATTATGTCCCGAATATGAAAGAGATCAAATGGCGAATAAGTTCTTAAACCATCGAATGATGGGTATAGATTGTCGCGGTTATACCTCGACATTCTTTGAATATGCTAGAGTGGTACCAACACTGGCTTCGCCAGAACCGGTACTCATTTCTCGCTATATATGGGGCTTGATTGGTGAAATCCGCAATATCGTTAAAGCTGCGAGACCTCGTACAATTGACGATGCTGTGGAATTAGCCAATACCCTAACTGACGAACTGGTACGCACGCAAGATGAAAAAAGGAAGAAGGAACTGGCTCAGAAAATTACCCAAGGATTTCGTACGGGTAATAATAACAGCTTCAAGAGAAGAGGAACAGGGCAATCTCCAACTCCGTCATTCTGCAGGAAATGCAAAAAGAAACATTATGGAAGATGCGATATAACCTGCAATTTTTGCAAAACTGTAGGACATCGTGAAGAAAACTGCAGGAAGAAATCCACAATTTGTTATAATTGTGGAGAAGCAGGGCATTTCAAAACAGAATGTCCTAAATTGGCCAAACCAACAGACAACAAAACCAAGGCGACCGACGGAGCTACTAAGAAGAATGTCAGAGCATTCCAGCTAACCACTCAAGAAGCAGAACTCATTCCAGATGTAATAGCTGGTACATTCCTAGTTCACAACATATACGCAAAAGTATTATTTGATTCTGGTGCAAACCAAAGTTTTATAAATACTTTATTCTGCCAAGCTCTTAACTTACCCTTAACCAACATTAGGCAAATTTTTACAGTAGAAACTGCAGATGGGAATTCAGTTGAAATAGATCAGGTTTTGCAAAAAGTAGGAATAGAACTTTCAGGTCATAACTTTTCTGCAAATTTATTACCTATGAGATTAGCTTCGATATTGTGTTAGGAATGGATTGGTTAATAGCCAACCATGCTCGAATTCTTTGTGATAAGAATTCTATAGAAATTCAGGCACCTACTGGAGAAGTAATCATGATTACAGGAGATAAACCACGTAAGCCCATGAAGTTCATATCAGTAATGAAAGTTGCTAATTATGAACGAAAGCAAGGAATAGTGTATATGATTTCGGTAATCATTACCACTAAGGGTAAAGAACTTAATGAAATACCAGTAGTCTCGGAATACTTAGATGTATTCCCAGAAGATTTACCAGGATTACCACCAGATAGGGAAGTTGAATTTAGGATTCATCTAATTCCTGGAACTACACCGATAGCTAAGGCACCTTATCGGTTAGCTCCTACCGAAATGTTAGAACTGGAAAAGCAATTAGATGAATTACTAAGTAAAGGATTCATACAACCTAGTTCATCCCCGTGGGGAGCACCAGTGTTGTTTGTAATGAAAAAGGATGGTTCAATGAGAATGTGTATTGATTATAGAGAATTGAATAAAGTTACAATTAAGAATCGATACCCATTACCTAGGATTGATGATCTTTTCGATCAACTTCAAGGAGCTAGATATTTTTCTAAGATTGACTTACGCTCTGGATATCATCAATTGAAGGTACAAGAAGAAGACATACCTAAAACTGCTTTCAGAACTAGGTATGGTCATTACGAGTTTACAGTCATGCCCTTTGGGTTAACGAATGCACCTGCAGCATTCATGGACATGATGAATAGGATCTGTAAACCGTATTTAGATAAATTTGTAATTGTCTTCATAGATGATATACTTATTTATTCCAAAAGTCAGGACGAACATTGTCAGCACTTGCATATACTCTTAACTTTGTTAAGAAAAGAAAAGCTGTACTCCAAATTCTCGAAGTGTGAATTTTGGCTACAAGAAGTGCAATTCTTAGGACACATGGTGAATCACAAAGGTATTCATGTAGACCCTGCTAAGATAGAAGCGATTATCAATTGGAAGGTTCCACAAACTGCAATGGAAATTAGAAGTTTTATAGGTTTAGCGGGCTACTATAGACGGTTTATTAAGGATTTTTCCAAGATAGTTGTACCATTAACTAAGCTAACCTGTAAAGCAGTTAAGTTTGATTGGGGACCTAAACAAGAAGAAGCCTTTAGAATCTTGAAACAGAAATTAACCAATGCTCCAATCTTAGCCTTACCAGAAGGAACAGAAGATTTTGAAGTGTATTGTGATGCTTCAAAACTAGGATTAGGATGTGTGCTTATGCAACGCAAGAAGGTAATTGCGTATGCCTCAAGACAATTGAAAAAGCACGAAGAAAATTATACGACTCATGACTTAGAATTAGGAGCTGTAATTTTTGCTCTTAAGATTTGGAGACATTATCTTTACGGAAGTAAATTTACTGTCTATACAGACCACAAAAGTTTAAAATATATTTTTGGGCAAAAAGAATTAAACATGAGGCAAAGAAGTTGGATGGAAATCCTAAGTGATTACGACTGTGATATTCAATATCACGAAGGAAAGGCAAATGTAGTTGCAGATGCCTTAAGTCGTAAGTATCATGAAAAACAACGACGAGTTCGTGCTCTCAAGTTAAATCTACAATTAGATTTAATGGAACAAATAAAGAATGTTCAGGAAACAGCAATCAAGGAAGATGCTGAAGGAATGAAAGGAAGAATAAAAGAATTAGAGCAAGGAGTTGATGGAATTTGGAGATTCCACAAAAGCAGAATTTGGGTACCTAAGCAGGGAGAATTAAGAAATAAGATCTTAGAGGAAGCTCATAAATCTAGGTATACCATACACCCTGGAAATAATAAAATGTATCAAGATTTAAGAAATAATTTCTGGTGGATAGGTATGAAAAAGGATATAGCTAGATATCTTTCTAAGTGTCTTACTTGTTCACAAGTTAAGGCAGAACACCAGAAACCTTCAGGTCTACTACAACAACTAGAAATGACTGTATGGAAATGGGAACTCATAACAATGGATTTTGTTACTAAGTTACCCAAAACCAGAAAAGGTAATAATGCGATTTGGGTAATTGTGGATCAATTAACCAAATCTGCTCACTTTCTGCCTATGAAAGAAACCTTTAGCATGGAAAGACTGGCAAAGTTGTATGTAGATAAAGTCGTATCTCAACATGGAGTTCCACTCTCCATTGTATCAGATAGAGATAGTCGTTTCACTTCTCATTTCTGGAAAAGTTTCCAAGAAGCAATGGGAACTCGACTAAACTTAAGCACTGCATATCATCCTCAAACAGACGGGCAAAGTGAAAGGACGATCCAAACTCTAGAAGACATGCTCCGAGCATGTGTAATAGATTTTGGTGGAAGTTGGGACGATCACTTACCTCTGATCGAATTCTCCTATAACAATAGTTATCATTCAAGTATTGAAACTGCCCCATTTGAAGCACTGTATGGAAGAAAGTGCAGAACTCCAGTTTGTTGGGCAGAAATAGGAGAAAGTCAATTGTCAGGTCCTGAAATAGTGCAAGAGACGACCGACAAGATTACTCAAATCAAGGAAAGGCTGAAGACGGCTCGAGATCGCCAGAAGAGTTATGCAGACAATAGATGCAAGCCGTTAGAATTCCAAGTTGGAGACAGAGTATTGTTGAAAGTTTCTCCTTGGAAAGGAGTTGTTAGATTCGGTAAGAAAGGAAAGCTAAGTCCCAGATACGTAGGACCATTTCCAGTAATCCAACGTATAGGACCAGTTGCTTATCGTTTACAACTACCCGAAGAACTAGATGGAGTACATGATGTATTTCATGTATCCAATCTCAAGAAATGTTTATCAGACGAATCACTGGTAGTACCTCTTCAAGATATAGAGGTAAACGAAAAGTTAAAATTTGTTGAGAAACCTCTTCAGATAGAAGATCGAAAGGTGAAATTTCTCAAGCACAAGCGACTAGTTCTAGTTAAAGTCAAGTGGGATTCAAAGAGAGGAGCTGAATACACTTGGGAGCTGGAATCAGAAATGAAGCGAAAGTATCCTGATTTATTCTAGTAAATCTCGAGGACGAGATTTTTATTAAGGTGGGGAGAATGTAACAACTCTCATCAAAAGTCATATTTATTAAATTAATTTGTCCAATAGGAAACCTTAATTGAGACACCCAAGTGATTCTACACAAACCCTAAAATTTTCAGAATTTTCAGAGTTAGGATCAGGGCCCCTAAAACTCAGGGGGGGGGGGGTAAACCCTATTAACGATTATCTTTATAAAATGCTGTCGAAATAGAATTTTCATGCAACGTCAACTCATCAGGGCTAGATAGGTGACGAAGCAGGCCTACCCTACTTTGACACTCCAGGCGACACGCGACAGGGACCAGTGTGTCCTTCGCGACACGCGGGAGGTGACAAATTTAAGTATAAATAGAAGGGCCTGGCACTTGCATTCTGTTGTTCGTTCGACGATCAAATTACAAATATACGCTGAGATATACGTAGATTACTACAAAAACACACACGATTCACGAAGTGCTGCCACAAAACAGGGTAATAACTCGATCGTTGCTACGATTCAATGTCCGATTGATCAAAATATCCAATGGATGTTTAAGTGCTGCCCATATTAGGGTTATGATTTGTCATTCATCGTTAATTCGATGGATGTTTAAGTATCGCACTTTGTCATTCGTTGTGAGGGTTTGATCTCGTGAGTTATCGTAAATTCTGTATTAAGTTACTAACCGAATTGTGTGCATGTTATTAAATTTAGGTTAAAAGGCTAATCAGTAGGCTAGGCTCTGCTCAAATTAAATCTGCAATGTGAGTCATTCTCTTTTTATCAAATTTATTTACAAAAGCATGTTTATTTCAAAGTTATAATTACGGGGATTAAGTCTTTGTAATCACCAAGTTACAGCCGGTATGTGGGGTTTTGTATACATTACTTGATAATCGTCGCCAACGGGGGATATGACCATAGTCACAGATCCGGTCGAGTGACAAATACCGTGGGTAGTTGGTTTGATATCAGAAACATTGTAATCGCTCCTAATACTGTAAATTATAACAAAAGAGTCGTTTTAACAAAAAGAATGATTCACTCAGTATTTCCCGCTGACAAAACCTTTTTCAAACATGTTTCAGGTGATCTGTTGTGATCCAGGAAAAGTGCCGCGAAGCACTACAAGCTTAAGGAAGTGGCTCAGTATAAAATACAGAAACATGTTTTGTGAAATAAAAGATTTCTTCGTGAAATCTCAAGATTGTAAATTACCGGGTTTTATCCCAAGTTGTGAAATAAAATAATCGGGGAAATATTTCAGTTTTTAAAAGATCCTGATAAAAACTTCCGCTGTTAATTAAATACCACGGGATTTCTGTCCTGCGGCTCCTGAAACGGGTCAAACCGGGTCGGGGGCCGTGACAGGAGCCGCGAGCAGTCAAGTGGTACCGGTGGTTATTTAGAAAAGTAGTGCAGCGGAAATTTCATCAGGACCGTGAGTTAGGAAAAATATCAGAGTTTAGAAAACACCGGATTTTCTTTATTAAATAGATGGGATAAAACCATGTTTTGAAAGGTAGCTTTAATATGAGATAAACCCGAATACATAAAACAACTTTTCTTAATTTAATTTAATTGATAAATTAAGCCACTTCTGTAAGCCTTTTGGTGCCGTATCCAACTCTTATTCCAATCTACTGTAATTACCTGAAACGCGTTTTAAAAACATTTGGTCAGCAGGAAATACTGGTGAGTTCATTCATTTTTATACAAAACGACTCATTGTTATAAATTACAGCATAAGAGCGATTACAATGGCTACTATCTTATTTTTATCTGGCGCCGTGTCACACACTGGTGACGATGGTCATACCACTATTGGGTCCTTTCGCCCAAGTAGTGATGATTATCACTGTTAGGTTGGTGAACCTAACTGTGAGAGATTAGTAATGTGTATAATACCCCACTTGCCAGTGATTTAAGATAACCAAGACTTAATCCCTGTAATTATAACTTTGAAAATAATTTGAGGTTTAGTAAAACAGTTGATAAAAAGAGAATGACTCGCCTTGTTAGCATATAGTCTTGTTTAAACAAGCATCTTGATTCTAAGCATCTACTTTATGGTTCTGAATTTTCTGATGATTAAGCATCCATTTTGATTGTAAGAGTATGGTGTAGAGTTTCGGGTAGTTAAACATTTAGTTTAACAGAGTGGAATACGTATTAGTGTAAAACCACATCAAACCTAACGATGGTCACGAGATCAGAACCTTAACGAAATTCACAAAGTATAGTCTTGTTTAGACAACACTTTGGCATTCGTTTAACGAAATTCACAAAGTACAGCACTTTGGCATTCGTTAGTTGGTTCCCGAATCGATCGGACATAACATCGCATTGGTGATTATTGGTTAGAACACCAACGTATAGAGAGAAGAATAGAAGGAATGAGCAAAGAAAAATGAATCCTAAGCTTCCTATTTATAGGTAGGAAATATGAAATTTCTAGGAAATTTCATATAGCTTTTCTAGAAAGTTACCTATACATTTTCTAGGAAACTTCCTACCCATATATATATCTTCTTATACCTTCCTTGCACCTTCCTTTGATATTATGTATCTCATATATATTTATTTTCATGTATATCTATTTAGGTGTTTAATTTACTTACTTAATTAATCTTACTTAGCTTAATTAATCTTGCTTAACTGATTAATTAATCATACTTAACTTAATTAATCATACTTAACTGATTAATTAATCTTACTTAGCTGATTAAGTTTAACTTATCTATTAAGGTTTCTTAACTGCTAAGTTATCTTAACTACTAAGTTTACTTAACCACTAAGTTTTCCTTAACTATTAAGTTTACTTAATCGCTAAGTATTCTAGCTTAGTAGTTCCCTGGTTACAAGTTCTAATTTCTAGCTACAATGGAACTCGTATTAGTGTATTACTCAATTCAACATTAACGATAATCACGAGATCAAAACTCACAACGAATGACAAAGTATAGCCAAATATTGGCAGCACTTAAACATCCATTGGATCGGTTTTAATCGATCGGATAAAGTATCGTACCAGTGATTAGAGTTATTACCCTAATACGGGCAGAGTTTCGGGATTTAGAAGTTCTGATATTAGAATGACAGAACAAGAGAACAAGAAAAAAAAGAATTGAATGATTTGAAATGAAACTATCATCCTCTATTTACAGGCTGAAACTGGGGCGCGTCGCGGCCCGCGTAAACTCGAAGGAACACCTACGCGGCCTGCGTAGGCGTCTGGTCGACGCGTGTCATGCCACGTGGCCTTCATGCTTATCCGGTGATTTTCGATCTGTCGCGGCCCGCGTAGACTACCCTTATGTCTTACGCGGCCCGTGTGAAATCCAAATTTCTTAATTTCTTGGTTTTTCATTAACATTATGGTTTCAGGGGTCCGGGTTTTCACTTACGGAGTGTTTTAGGACATTTTTGGGCGAGTCGTTACATAATATGAGCGTGTTTTAGTGATTAAGTCGAGTACGAAGTTCCTGGGCTAGAGATTCATTTGACCGATTAGGTCGATAGGTAGCATTTCATAAAATTTTGAAAATCAGGTAATAAAGCATTTAGGGTGTGATTATGAATTTCGTTCATGTGATTTATGTAAGATAGATTGTAGGGTACGAAATAAGTTTGATAAAACAATGAGATTTGAGATTTTCGCATAAGTAGAAATTTTGACAAAATGGTAAAAGATTTAAGTATAAGACCTGATCGTGTGGTTGGCAAGATGAAGTTTTTTTGAAAAAGAGAGTTGGTAACGATCACCGAGATAAAGGAATCACCCCTAGCCCGTTGGTGAAGTCGTTTTAAGAAGGGAAAGAGCGAAGCTAATCATCAAGGTAAGGGAATCACTGGTAAAAGATTTAAGTATAAGACCTGATCGTGTGGTTGGCAAGATGAAGTTTTTTTGAAAAAGAGAGTTGGTAACGATCACCGAGATAAAGGAATCACCCCTAGCCCGTTGGTGAAGTCGTTTTAAGAAGGGAAAGAGCGAAGCTAATTATCAAGGTAAGGGAATCACTCCTATCTTGATGATATTCCTCGATTTTGGGATTATGAGTAGTGTAAATCTTGTTGGTGACGTTTTGAAATCATGCATGTAAATAACGTATAGGTATATGAAAAGATTTAGTATGATGTGTGTGTATCCATTGTGAAAATAATTTGAATTTTGAAAAGAAAAGTTTAAATCGTGTTAAACATAGAATTGATACTAGTAGAATGGAGGTTTGATTAAAACATGGATTGTTCCGAAAGGGAACTTTGACTAAACCAAAGTGGTCGAAAAGTTCTTTTGAGTTTGGGAAGCATGCTTTGGCCTAATAGGTAGAATACTCTCGCCAAAATTTCGGTTAACTGTATTCACCCTTTCGTTTACTACATCGTCCCTAATCAATCGAAAGTTCGAGACATGGCGGGATTTTGGAAAATCGAGGAGTGGGACTAGTTGACAAGATGCGGGTTTCACCCCTAACTTGACAACCTTATACCCTAAGTGTGGTTAGTACTCGTCGGATCAAGAAAGTTAATTCTGACACATTGACGAGGGTCCAATAGAGTTTGATTTGGAAATTTTCCATCGAGATGAGGATTTCACTCCTAACTTGATGACGAAATTTCATGCAAAAACGAATAAGTGGATTGAGAGTCGTTCACCAAATTGTGGGTTTCACGCCTATTTTGGTGAAGTCTTCTCGTTTGTATGATACGAGCGTTTTCATGTTTTAACAAAATCGTGTAAAATTGCCTTAGGAAAGCATATGTTTTGAAATGGTAAAATAGATATGAGCACGTAAATGACGTTTCAAGAATTTAGCACATAAATCAAGTATGGTTGAGTATGGTGCTTAACTGTAGACTAGGACAAAAGCATGGCAATTTTTCTAATTCCCTATGGTTATGGCTCTGATACCAATTTTCATACCCCAACCGATGGCGTAAACATCGGAGTGAGACGAACGAGATTGCTTGAGACTTCATAACACTAAATGTGACAAGTATTTAATAAATAATTTCATTTCATTGCTAATATTCAGTACATTGTTTGAAATATAAATACAACTAGTTTGGAACAAACAAATTACAACAAGTATCGAATGACTAAACTAACAAAAAATTTAAGTTTGGTGCGTTTCTAGGCTTCCTACTAAGTTTCGTGCATCCTCATTGTCAACAAATCCTGCAATACGTTTTGAAGTATAGTTCGATACAAAAGTATTGGCGAGTATACAAGTTTTGAGTACTAGCATATAATTATAAGGGTTTGAACAATCCACATGACAAAAATAGTTAACGAGATTAATGTAAACATGTCATGCAATTTAACAAGTCAACCCTTTGATTACCGTAAGAATAAAAGACTTAACATGACCTCAAGAATACGGGCGGTGCGTTACTCCTATAGCGCTATACATGTTAAGGGAAGGCGCATACGGAGTTAATGACAAGTAAATTACATAAAAGAATCATCCAAGTATACAGATCAAGTATCACGTATTTAAGCATGTATGATTGGATTGTTTGTGTTTGTGATTTAAGCATAAAGTACGATTTCGTGTGTTTAAATAGTATAACGTATTGCACCCAAAAGTGTAAAAGGAAAAAAAGGGTCATGTATACTCATAAGTTTGCAAAAGCTTTCCGATTATCAGTGAGTGATGAGTTATTTGAGAATGGGGAATCGAAGGTAAGGTCATACGGCATTAATGGAGTAGTTAGGTTCGGGATTTAGAATTCAAGTACAAAAGTATGTATGCATAAAAATATATCTATTCTGAGTACTCGTTTTGAAACTAAGTTGTATGTGATTTCATGGGTCCTGGTTTGCCCATTAGAATCAACAACGAAAGACTGAGAATCATAGATAAAGTAGCCTAAGTTCATGAAAAATAACCATTAACCGATTATCATCATAAGTCCGGCCAAGTTCATATATATATATATATATATATAGTTATAATAACAATCCTAAGATAAGTCCATCATGAGTTTCATAGATTGTTGATGTGTGCAAAATGCAACATATAAATTACATAAATAGAGGCGTAAAACTAACCTTTTTTAGTACTAATGTTGGAAAAAACACATTTCTTTCTTCCTTTTGAATTTACAGGACCGAATGAGCTTAAAAGAAGAAAAGGGACAAATAAGCAGCCAAAACCAACATAAATACAAGAAGAAGGAATAACGTGACATGCCCAACCCCTCGGCGGCATCTCCCAAAGCAAAAACAAGAAGACAGAACCTGACCACGGGGTCGTGCCCAGCAGGGCATGGGGAGTGGTCAGACCCTGCACATCAAGACAAAAGCTGCAGAAGTTTCTACGCCCACCACGGGGTCGTGCCCAGCTCTCCACGGGGCGTGGTCAACTCTTAGATTTGTAGAATCTTGATAGTACAGCAAAGAGTTGACCACGGGGCTGTTCCCAGAAGACACGGGGTCGTGTGGGGCCCTCTGCTGACAAATGCAATTAATGAAGTAAGAGAAAAGGATGGCCGCAGGCCGTGCCCACTGGACACGGGGCCGTGGCCGGGGCTCTGTTCTGGCTATAAATAGGGGTACTTGGTTCACTTCAAAGGCATCCATTGGCAAACCACTTCTCTCCCACTTTGCCACCACTCCACCACCACTACAACACCAACACCCACCACCATCATCCATTATCCATCCTTAGAGTGTCTAGTAGTCTCGGGATCCAAGATTGATCGTAAGAGTTCTTGTAAATCAAAGGCCATGTTTGGCTAATCTCTTACATCACTTAGTGAAGACAAGTCTTTAATGTATTACTTTTGATTTTTAGTCTTTCAGCACTATTTAATTGGGTTTGTATTAATGACTTTAATAATTTGTTTCTTATGTTGAAAGTGAATTTTCATTACCATTTCTTCATGATGTCATTGATTTGCTCATTCGTGTCTTTACGATCTATATAAAGCACGTTAACTACCTGGAAGGGGGTTAGGAGGGTGGTTTGGTAAAGTTCTTGTCTCGTTCAGTGTATAGATCCTGCGAGGACTTGATTCAAGCTTACTAAGACCTCCTTCAATACCCAACAGTATTGGATGGCGGGGGTGCGAATAGCTTGAACCCGTCATATGTAAACTACTATTAATACTTTAAGCCGGCTTCTTGGGATTGTATCCTTGCTGACTCAAACCACTTAGCCGAGGGTAACGTCACCTTCAAAAGAGGGGCCTACCACTTTTCGCATTAATAACTAACTTAATTGTCTTTCAATATTTTGACGGGATTGTATCCCTGCTGACTCAAACCACTGGGTTGAGGGTAACGTCACCTTCAAAAGAGGGGCCTACTTCTATAACTAAGATAATCTCTTAATAGCCTGAAAGTGCAAAAATCATCAAAGTACATTAAAGATGAGTTGGCTCCAAGTGATTCTATCTTGTCTATTTGTTTTTCATTTTATTTATCTTTTCATTTTTAGTTTTATTTTCATGTTTAAAAACTCTTTTCTCAAAAAAAGTTGGATCGATTAGACGTTGGCGATAAACCGGTATTAAAAGCTCTTGTGTCCTTGGACGACCTCGGTATCTTACCAACACTATACTACGCTCGCGATGGGTGCACTTGCCCAAGTGTGTGTTTAGTGTTAGTATAATATCGTGTTTTATAAATTTAAAACGTGACTAATGCGTAAAATATGCTCAAAATATTAATAAAATCATATCACGCTTAAAGCACACCAATTGTTATATAAGTCAAGCATGGAGGATTAACCTCATTGTATGATTCACCACTACACAAATCATCACAAGGATGATTCGAAGGGTCATGAATGAAAAGAAATAACAACTAACTAATACATCATTAAGTAGCCAACTATGTAAGACCTAACCCGGGTGAACCACCACAACATGGAAAGAGTTAACTAAGTGTTTGAAGCTAGATGGGGTTATGTTACTTTGAGACTAGCAAACTACTTGGAATAGCAAAGTAAACCATCAAGTGAGGTGTGGAATAAGTTAGGATAGCCCAAGCTTCCAAGGTTCACACTTTCACCAAAGCACAAGTCTTGCCATAAGAACTATGGTAGACTTGGATGGTTTCCATCACTTGTAGGTTGTCTTAAACCATAATAAACATAAATTTTAGAGGTTGTTTGTACCTCTAAACTTGTAAGAATCAAACTCTAACAAGTTCCACAACCATAGATAGGTTTAGGAAGTTGCTAGGTATGAGATTCAAGTAGAAAGTTGAGTTTATCAAAAGTTAACCATAAATCTTACAAAACAGAAAGTTTGGACCTCAAAATGGTGTTGTTCCACCTTGGTTTACCATGGTAAACCTGTGGAAACATTTCTAGAGGTGTTCCAAGCTTTGTAGAAGAAGAAATGGTGAAGAAAAGTTGGAGAAAAGTGAGTTTGAACTCACTTTTGTACTTGAAAGCAATCTGCCTTGAACTAGAATTTCCAGCAATTTAGAGTGTGTTTTGATGATTTAGAAGTGTTTGGAAAGTGAAAATGATGGTTAAGGAGCTTTTATTTATAGTGGGTGAGTAGGTTTGGGTCTTAATGGTGTTTCAAAGGTAATTAGGTAGGAGTTAGTTGAGAAACGGTGACCAATCCCGTAACAAAACAGACCTGATGCGGATCGGTAGCCTCCACACATCATGATAGAAAGGGGGGTCTCCGCGTGTCGCGGCGTCCCTTGCCAGGACAATCTTTGATTTGTTTTCATTTTTTACACATTCAGCCCCTATACTTTGACGTGTAATGAATTTTAAGGTACAACTTGAATATTTTGGCATCTTATAAGTATAAAATGTATATAAAAGCATAGGTTGAGTATTGTAAACGTATAATTAAGTAGAGTAAACTGCAATTTTACCCCCCTGAGGTTAGGGGTCATTGGCATGTTTACCCCCCTAAGGAAATAATTGCAATTTTACCCCCCACTGTTCAGTGTCATGTCGCAACCTTACCCCCTGTTAACAGATTCTGTTAAGTCAACGTTTGTTTTGACTGTTATAATGTGTGAAAAGTCGTTTTTGCCCCTGTCTTATTAAAATTATATAAAAAATCAAGAATGAAGTTCATCATCATCATCAGTTCATTCTTCTTCATCATCATCATCATCAGTTCATTCATTCTGGGTGTTCTAGATCCACAAATCACCTACAAACAATTACTCTCATAATTCATTGAACATCAAATTTACACAAATCATCAAACCCTAAGTGCCCTAACAACAACAACAAATCCAGATCCACAACACAAATCACAAAATCAACGAAACAAGTTCATCATCGTCATCATCAGGTTCATCATCGTCATCATCAGTTCATCACCACCACCACCTCCTTCTCCTCTTCTGACCACCGCCGCCATCATCCCACCACTGTTCATTCTTCATATTCAAAACATCCCAGATCTAATAAACCCCAAACATCTAAACATCCGAACTATGAGATTCATAACCCAAACACCCATGAGATTCATAACCCAAACATCCAGATTCATAACCCAAACACCTACCACCACCAGATTCATAACCCAAACATCCAGATTCATAGCCCAAACACCCATGAGATTCATAACCCAGATTCATAAACCCAGATTCATAAACCCAAATTTGGATGAACAGAGAAGTCGGATAAACCCAGAACTTGCACAAAAGGGGCTAACTTCTTCTTCTCTTCCAAAAGTTCTGCAAAGTATGAGCTGCAAACACATAACACCATCACAAAACTTGAAACAAAACTCAAAATATGAGCAAAAATCAAAACTTTTTAAGTGGGTTAACATTAAAAACAAAAAAGATTACCTTTCAATATCTGGATTGGTCCATATATGTGGAGAAGAAGGGGCTCTAGCAGGTGAGTAGTTCAAGTTTTGACCATATAAACTTGACATACTTTTGGTTGTGGTTTGCCCAAATAGGGCCGCCGCAGAGGGAACCAGAGTAGGGGGTTAAGATAATAAGCTTTGATGGTTTGAGCAGTGAACCCTGGAGGAGAGAGAGAAGGATGAGAGAGAGAAACAAATAAAATTTAGAGATGGTGGTAGAGGTGGTGGTGACTGAATGTTTGTGAGAGAGAGGGAGAGTGTGGTAGACCTGATGATGATGATGATGATGATGATGAACAATAATATATATAATAACAATAATAATAATAAATATTTGGTGAGATTACCAAAATACCCTCACCTATAAGGTCAAACTACCGTTGACTGTTAAGAGGGGGTAAGGTTGCGACATAACACTGAACAGTGGGGGGTAAAATTGCAATTATTTCCTTAGGGGGTGAACATGCCAATGACCCCTAACCTTAGGGGGTAAAATTGCAGTTTACTCAATTAAGTATTTATAAGTAATATAAGTATCAAGACACGTATTTTACTATGGGTTATATGTAAAACAGTATGAATTTGTGAGAGAGATGAATGTGTAAAAAGTATAGGTATAAGATGAATGTTGTAACACCTCGAGTCCTTCCAGCACAAAACTATTGTACGAAACGATTAAGTAAACTAATAAAATTAGAAATTCCAAATGTTAACTCCATGTTCATTATTTAATTATCTATACTTTGCATGATGATGAAAATTTTACCTTTGTTATTACACCTCAACGAAATGGGTCACCTGAGTTCTTATGTCCAGCCCAACTATAAGCCCAAGCCCCACTCCAAGTTGCCCTAATCCTAATCGCACAGTGGAAGAATACTTGATCAGTCAATTGTGCGATCCAACATGGGGTATTATATAGGGTGCTACTTTCTACACCCCCTTCCTCTCACATATTTATAGGTGGGGCCTGCGTGGGACCGACAGTTTTCCTCTCAAAGGGGGGTGTAATCAGGAAGGGGGTGTGTATAGAATGAGCCATTATATAAACCATAAGGGTGAAGGGAGTGGAAGTGGTAAACTCACTTTACCACTTGGCAAACCAATGCCATCAATTTTGCTGAACACCATTTGCCGAAAATGAGGCCAAAATCGGTGTAGGTATACCGATTCGGGAAGAGGGAGGAGAGGGGAGAAAGTGGGGTTTTGTGGTGGGGTCCATGCCATCTCAACCAATCACACATTTTTTTTTTCTTTTTTAAATAGTTTACCACTTCACCAAGTGTCTAAACCATTGCCAACATTTTGAGCATAATTTACCACTTTGACATGGCACACTCTCATTGATTGATTTTTTAGTTTGCCACTCAAAGTGTTTAACCACTCCCTTCACCCTAAGACCACCTGACATCCAAGATTGTTGCCCATCACCTTTATTGCACAAATCCCCAAATCATTCCCCTTTTCTCTCTAACCCTTCCCTCCCAAGAAACCTGCAACCAAACCCACACACCGACCAAACATTACCATCTCCGATCAGATCTTCGGTCAAACTTTTGGCTCCGATCAAACCGCCGGCGACTCCGTTCACTCTGGTTATCCAGTAACGACACTCCACTCCGATAGAATCTTCGCTCAGCTTGGAACACAGTGTCGGCAGCTCGTACAACTCCACTCGGAACTCCACTTATTTCTTTTCTTAACATACACCCTTTAACGGCATCGGATTCAGGTCGGTGTGCTTGATAACGATGACTCCCGTTACGTAGTTAAATGATGAATGTGATATTTCGTTAAATGTTAATAGATCTAAACAATGATGTCTGTTAAATTAATGAGAATGATTTAAGTAGACTGTTAAGAAAGGTGATAAAGGACTCATGTTGATGCTTCTATTTACTGGGTTTTCTTTGGAATGTACAACCATATGTGCCCAATGTACAACCTAGTTATGCATATTTAAAAGCTTAAGAATAAAGAAGTGATGTCTTTTACAGGATGAATGCTCATGTCTGTTGACTGTTTAAAGATGATAATGGCGATGATGAAACTGATATCCGATTCATTGTTTGAACGATAATGATGATGGTGATTATCTATCTAGTTGTAGTTAATAATGAATAACGGCTGGATGAATGTTCTGCATTTTCGAATGATAGATGATTGTATGTTAATTTTAGGGATGAGCAAAACGTTCCCGTTCCTGGTACCGGTACTGAATTTACCGAACCGGGTACTTTTTCGGTACTGATTCGGTACCGACTTTTAGGATTTTCGGTACCGGTTCGGTACCGATTTTTACCCTCAAATACCGGTACCGTACCGGTACCGAACCGTACCGAATCAGGTATATTCGGTACCGATACCGGTACCCACTTTTGAGGATTTTCGGTACCGGTACCGAGCTCATTCGTAGTTAATTTTGTCTGCACATTTAAATGCATGGCCCCACATCCATGTTTCACCTAGAACATTTTGGACAGTCCATCAATTAGGAAACATGGTCACGTGATTCGCACACTCATCATCTTGGGCCCCACTTCCTTCCTTTCTTGTGAGACGGTCGCACAAAGCAAACTGAGTCGCACACTCTCGTTGTGTAGACAGATTCTTGATTTGGGCCACAAGTTTTGGGCCACTCAGAAACAAATGGCTGTGATCGCACACTAGGAAGAATGTGGGGACGCTCTTGATCGCACACTCTTGCACCAACACACACTTGATTGGACTTGAAAATATTTGCATCACACATGAATTGGGCTCAACAGGCCATTGGGTCGTGCACTGTTGTTGCCACCATTATATTTAATAATCTTCTAAACTTCATTAGGGGCATATTAGTGAACTTGGAAATTAATTAAGATACAGGATCTAATTTCTAGTTAAGACTTGCAATGTTCCATGAAATGTTGTGTTTATTAAATATGATTGTGCAAGTATTTGAGTATGCTAATGACTGTTTGCGCACTTATGAGGAATTTAGAAAGTATGTGCTACTTGTGAAAATGCATGAAATACTTGTATACGTACCTGACCAAATGTGGCAACTTTAAATAGGACGTGGTTGATCTAAATAACTAAAACAAGTAAAACCCTCTGCCGAGCAAACCAATGTGAGTTCACACACACTAAAAGCATGCGTCCCGGGGAGGGACACGGACGAACTACTATCCTTGCAAAGGATACTTTTAAACTACTATTCCCGGGGAGGGAATACGTTTGGATATTATTTATAAATCACAACTAGCAAAATTAAACGAAACTCTATCATGAAGTCCCTACTTTACGATACCGATTAGTCGCCAGGGGCGAACGGGATATTAGTTGATAGCGCTATTAGGTTTGACAAACCTCACACTGTGACCGGGGGAATCAGGCGTGAACTAGTAGTCCTTAATCTTGGTTAATGGCGATAGACATTGACTTGGGGCACAACACAACGTCTCAGGATTCGGTATTGCAGTTTAGTGAGCTTACAGATGGGGTAGCTCCCCATAACGTGATTATAAATGTTTTATCTAAACAACTTACGTTTTTCTTAAAACTTAAAATTGGATAACTCGTGAACTCGCCAACTTTATGTTGACACCCTACTGCATGCTTTGCAGGTAATCCATGATATCAGGAGCGTGTGGCTTGAGGAGTGTAGTGGTTGCATTAACCTGTGTCGGGTTTTAAATAAATTTAAACTTTAGACTTGATTTAAATGTTGAGACTATGCTTCCGCTATTTCCTTTTTATGATGTTTTAAAACTTAAGACTGAGATGTGGACTTTGTTATGCCACTAATTGCATTTTGATAAATTGCTTTATGTTTGTGAATGTTCAATATGATTGGTGGCTGCATCCTGGTCACTCACACGCCTCGCGGTGATACTCCGCACGTGGAATTTGAGATTGTGACAAATGTAATACAAGAACGTATAATCAAAGTATAATACTAATAAAATGATCAAGTTTTATTACAATTGAAGCCTCGGTTTACAATGATTGAAACTGAAATACGATTACAAGAGAACGCAAGTTTCTAAAAATAGAATACAAGACAAACTTTCTAAATAAGGAAAGTTACAAAAAACGAGGCGTTACACCTGTCATTTACACAAATTGGCATGCTAAGCACCTATTTATTTATTTATTTATTTATTTTTTGTAATTTGAGTCCTCCTGGTTGCAGGTTTAGGTCATCTAAGTCCCTGGACTAATTTTTTGTTTGTTAACCGCTAGTTGAATGAGTAAATGACCAAAATGCCCTCGGGGACTAAATGTGTAAACTCGAAAGTTCTTCTTCCTTATATGTCTTCATCCATTATTAGAGTTTCTCCCAAATCGTTTTCAACCCTAATTCTCAGTCTTCATCTTCAAAGTCGTCTAAATTGTATAGAAAATCTACTGTTCTATGCTCATGTGGTGCTCCTACTTGCATTCGCACCTCATGGACTGATGCAAACCCACGTCGATGTTTTCTTTGTTATGTATTCTACATATTCTTACTTCTCTTTGTTTTTGAAGTTTTAAACGATTCCATTTTTTTGTTCTTACACATTGTATTTCAAAATCAGAAGGCAAATTGTGGATAGTTTAGGTGGGTCGAAGCTCCGACATGTTCCAACTGTGAAAGACTCATTCCTGGTTTGTTGAGGTCGATTAACTTGAAAAAGGGAAATGGCTCGGAATAGAGGTTGGGAGTCAGAAGATTGAAGGAAGTGCCATTCTCTTCTTCAAGACCTCGAAACTTCCAAAACCTTTCGGCCATTGTATTCGTCGTCGGTGTATTTGTTGGTGTGTCAATTGTAGGTAATTTGGGAGATGGGAAATTTAAGGGTTTGATGTTAGAGACTCTAATTGAATTTGGGCTAATTGATGTATGACACAAATGCCCTCATTGATTGAGATAAAAGGACGACTATACCCAGTCAACAAACAGAAAGTTATTCCAGAAACTCAGATGACAAAAACTGCAACCACGGGAGCTCAGGTTACCAAAAAAGGTTGGTGGCATAACACGCAAATTTGTGTAAACCTTAGGGACTGAAGTTGCAGTTTACTCAAAAGTTTATGGATTCCCCCATGGGTGTTTTTAAAATGACACCCGCCATACGAGCTAGCTATGAACTTCGCGTTACACACATCAATCTATCGCCGTTGTAATGAGACGGATGGTCAGGTGAGATTTGGACCCAACTTTCAAATTGTTTGTCTTTTTTCTACTTTTTTTAATAAAACTTATATAATGTTTATAAAGTTCATGTGTTTATATAATCTTGTAAAATTTAATAGATTTTAAATAAAGTTTATATGTTTTTATTTTCTTTTTCCTAAGAATTTTAATAGATTTTAATAACTTATATGCATCTAGAAATATAAAAATTTGTAACGTGGAAATTATATTATAATTATAATAATAAATGAAAAACAAATCAATTGAATAATAGAGATATTGGTGACGTGACATGATATTAGGGTGTTAGGAGTGGTTAAACACCTTAGAGTGTCAAACCAAAAAAAACGACCAATCAGAGTGCGCCATATCAATCAGTCAAAAGTGTTTAAACTTTGCTTAAAAGTGTTGGCAATGGTTTAAACACTTGCTGAGTGGCAAACTTTTTTTTTATTTCTGTTTTTTTTTTTAATTTAAGATGAAATGGAAAAAACATCAAACTTTTATAAATAAAAATAAGAGTTAAATGCTCGGATAGTCCCTGTGGTTTGCCCTTTTTCACCTTTAGTCCCTAACTTTCTAAAATTACTTCTATAGTCCCCAACTTTTCAATTTTCGTTCCAGGATAGTCCCTAAAGTGGATGTCAGTTAGTTTGTGCAGTTAAATGTGTGTAAAATGACTAAAGTACCCTTACTAATTAAATATATATAATAAATTAAAACATTAAAATAAATATTAGAGTAAACTGCAATTTTACCCCCTGAGGTTTGGGGTGATTGGCACCCTTACCCCCCTAACGAAATAATTGCAATTTTACCCCCCAACGTTTGCTGTTATGTCGCAACCTTACCCCCCGGCCTCAAATTTGTTGACTGATCTGTTGACTTGGGGGTGAAAAGACTATTTTTCCCTTTTATTTTACCCCTCAATGTTCGCTGTTATGTCGCAAGTTTACCCCTTGGCATCAAATTTGTTGACTGATCTGTTGACTTGGGGTAAATTACTAAAATGCCCTTTCTTATTACCCCCTATACTTTGTGTTACGAAGCAATATTACCCCCTGCAACTTCCAAAACCTTTCCCGTCACCACCCATATTCGATTCCACCACCCATATTCGATTATTATAAACCGTTGATAACTTATGATGCATCATCATGCCACATATTCGATTCCACCACCCATATTCGATTATTATAAACCCATTGATAAACCCATTATAAACCCAATGTTATTTTTTAGTTTTATCTATAAATATAGGCATCTTGATTCTAATCGGTGCACAGTTATAGAATCCACTATAACAAGACAATTTAGCTTGCTGTTATTCCTCATAACTGAATACAAAGTGTTCTTATCTCTTCTTTCTATAAGTCTGGTTTCATGAATATCTGATTAAAAATAATCATTCACTATTCTCACCACTCTATTATCCTGATAAAACTATTCATACATAACACTCTGATCAAAACATCAATAACAATAGAAATTCAACAGTTTCAAGTCTCCTATTAGAAAAAAAACACTAGTATATCTAATTAGGTTAAATTTGGGAGCTCTATCGCTACGGATTCATATTGCAATCGGAATGAGAAATCGGTTCAAATGCGGAAGCAACTAACCTATAATTCCAGACTTCCAGTTCGAGATCTAAACCTCATGTTCCCTAACATCAACTACACAAATCAACTGACTATATACAAATTCGATGCCTAATAACAACTTCAGTAGAAGCAGAAACAAATTCACACGCACATCAATCAAATCCGGTCACATTCATCAAACATAACGCATATATACACACAAAACCACTGCAAACAGTAATCAAACACAAAAGATTGATGGAATTAACACCTGTAGAAATCAACAGATTTGATCTTGGCTGATGAAACCATGGCGGTGAACTGGATCTAAGAAACGAGACACCAAAAGATTGAATTCAGTTAGGGTTTCCTTTTGGTGTTATTCAGTTCCAAGCTAAATTGTCTTGTTATAGTGGAGTCTCGATCGCCGGTGGGGGGAGTGTCACCGGGGGAGGGGGGAGTGAAGAAGAAGGAGTGGGTGGAATCTTAGAGGGTAAGGTTGATATAGAATGTTATATTTAGGGGTTATTATAATATATAAGGTACTATTTTTGGTGAAATTACAGGATTACCCTTTGACCCTCCCATTGTTTAGTTGACCGGTCAACAAATTTGAGGCCGGGGGGTAAGGTTGCGACATAGCAGCGAACGTTGGAGGGTAAAATTGCAATTATTTCGTTAGGGGGGGTAAGGGTGCCAATCATCCCAAACCCCAGGGGGTAAAATTGCAGTTTACTCTATTAACTCTAAATATTATTTTTATTGGGCCACCTTCATTACCCTAACCCACCCCCAATTACCCCCACTTTCATCAACTCATCTCCATCTTCTTCCCTGTGCATAAGATTTTCTCATCGGTTTCAAATCAATTCAACAATCACTTAACAAATTTCTTATTCTCTCGATCAATGGATAGTTTGAAAAAGATAAAACAATTTACAGAACTTTCTACTTTGTCTACTATTCTCTCTTGATTTCTCTTTCCAGTGAGCAAAGGGTGGATGATCGGAGGAGGTGAATGGCGACGGTTAAGGGGGTGTTGCAGGTTGCAACAGTTCAGGTGAACGGTGGCGTGCGGCGGTTAGTGGGTAACGGTGGTGAAGGGGTGAATGGTGGCAAAAGGTTACGGTGGTTGGGGGGTTTGCGATGGAGGTTGTGGTCGATGGTGAGGTTTTCGGTGGAGATTGCAGGGTGGTGAATGACGTACGGTGGATATGGAACGGTGGTCGACGGAGGTTAGTGGTCAAAGTGAACAAGAAGCCATGGAATAAGTAGTGGTTTCATTTTTTTTCACCAAGAAGATACATTACGCTTCCTTTGTTAGATCAATAGTGCCAATGAATACATCTATTGTCAGATACTTGTTCTCCGGTGCAACTTTATGCAGGTTCTCTTGAATTACAGTAAAATCGATCAAATAATTGGCTAGAAAAAGAGGACGGTATAAAAATAGATTAGATTACGAAGGAGAGGAATTGAAACAGTTCAACCATTTAGTTTAGATTAAGCCATTTTGTTAGTTAGGATGAAGGTTTGGAATTGGTCATTGATTTCTAGTTATTGTCCATGGGATGGAACTAGATGAGTTTGAAAACTAGTATACATTTTTTGGATCATTACTGAATGACGCTTTTTTAAAATCATCAAATACTTCAAACAAAAGAGAGATAAACCTTTACAAAAAGGGGTTCCTTGAATTTGAATGTATAAACAGATAGGGAAGCGTAAATCGAAAGACATTCCAGAATGATATGGTGAACTTGAAGATTAAAACGGTAGTAACTTCGAGGGTGATGTTGTTGTGGTGATGGTGGTTCTGGTGGAGTGTGGTGGCGGGAGAGTGAGGCTGCAAAGTGGGTGAAGTAGGTTGAAGATGGAGATGGTGGGTCCCATAAAGAAAGATTAGAGGGGTTTGATTGGGTGAGGGGTTGAGTGGGGCCTATTGAATTTATAAATGTTTTATTGTTTTTATTATTTTGTTTTGAAATAAGGGCATTTTAGTCATTTCGCACCATTTTAACACCAGAAACTAACCCCCATCTACATCAGGGACTATATGGGAATATTCAAAATATTGGGGACTATAGGTGTAATTTTAGAAAGTTAGGGACTAAAGGTGAAAAATAAGCAAACCACATGGACTATCTGAGCATTTTTCTCTAAAAATAAAGCATTACATTTTAAATAAAATCTAAGTTTAAAAAAATAAAAATCACAAGGCCATCCATATTTTTTTGTGATCTCACGTTTTCTAGCGAGTGTGATTTCCAACATTGCAAGGTGAACATTGTCGGTAGACCGATTAAACGTCTCCAAGTCCTTGTCGTACATTGTTTGTCACAACGCCTCTCGTTGCTCATCCACCAAGGTCAAGTATTTTTCTTCTCCTACACGTTTAATTTCCATTATCTCTTTTTTCATGGCCTTGTACTCTTCGAATTTGTGTGTTATATCTCTTGGATCTTCGTTTCTTGAAGACGGCCATTTGTCCTTTTTCTCCTTTCTCGTTTGTCGTCTTGGCGAGGGATCCTCGTTTATGTCGGGAATACTGAATCCGCTCGAGACTTCAACATTTGGTGTATCCGCTCTATAATTTCCTGAATCCGAAGACTTTCTTTTTTGACTCGAGCCGGAGCTTTCTTCACCCAACAAAGGTACCGGCGACCACTTTTGATTTGTTCTAACAATCTCCCAAGCCGCAATATAACCAAAATCAATTTTTCTTTGCTTTTGTAATCCTTTAGCGTTTGCTTCATTACAAAAGCATCGTCACTCCCGCTAGAACGTAAACGATCCTAAAATAATAAATTATCAACTACTAAATCCAAATATTTCGTTAAAAAATAAACCGTATAAAAAAATAAAGTATACCGCTTGATGATATAGACCGTTGAATGTGTTCAATTTTGTTTGCATCGTCATCCATTTTGATCGAACTTGGTGGTGAGTTCGGTTACTTCCTCCGACCGTTTGATTGTAGTGGTTTAGAACTTTCTTCCAAAACCCATCCGCCTTTTGTTGATTGCCTTTCTTTTTATTCAAAGTACAATGAACAAAAGCATTTACCAACGCCTCTTCTTGTCTAGGCGTCCAAGTTTCCCGTTTCGCTTTTCCTTTTCTTCCCGGTGCGGCTTCATTTTCGTTCACGGGATTTTCTTCAACCACAACATCTTCATCCTCATCTAACTCTTGTTCTTGGGTTTCCAGCACGAACTCCTCATCGGAGTCATCTTGTACGTCTTTCGGTGATTGTGACCTTGGGGTTTGAAAAGGTCTCGGTGAAAGTGAGCTTGGGGTTTGAAAAGCAAACGGGTCAAAAGCATTTTGGGCTTCTAGGTAGTAATCATAATAACCGGGTCGAGTCATCGTCGGACCGTGTTGCATCCAATTTTGGATGGGTTGGGTATCATAACCGAAAGGTTGATGCATGGGTTGGTTAAAATAAAATGGAGGTTGGATTTGATTCGCAAACCCAAGGTGGGGATGAAACGGGACACTAGAACCACCCGAACCACGTTTATCTTGAGCCCTCGACTTCGAACCGGACCATACCATTTTTTCTTGTCTTCACCTTTGTTTGAGCCTTCCATTTTTTTGAAAAGATTTGAAAAAAAGAGAGTGAAATGTAGTAAAAATGGATGAGAGTGATGTTTGGTGAAAATGGATTTGAAATTGTTTAATTTATAAAGGTAAAAAAGAATTTTTTTTTAATACCCAACGGCATTATAGCCGTGGCATTATAGCCGTTTGAAACACAAGTCCCCGTGTCGGCATGCACTCCCCGATCCACACAAGTCACGGCATCGGCAAAGGGTTGGCGGCGGTGTTTGCCGCGCGGCAACCCGCTTTGCCGCACCCTTTGCCGACTCCACTCCTAACACCCTTAGGTGCAGGAAGAAGCATATGATTGCTAAGGGTGTTCGGAGTGGAGTCGGCAAAGGGCTCGGCAAAGTTGGTTGCCGCGCGGCAAACACCGCCGCCAACCCTTTGCCGACGCGGTGACTTTGCTGGATCGGGGAGACAATGCCGACGCGGTGAAAAGGAGAGAATGAGAGAGATGGTAGTGTGGGGTGGGGTCCATTCCAATCTCAACCAATCACACTTTTTTCCTTTTTTTTTTTAAAAAAAAATTACCACTTCACCAAGTGTCTAAACCATTGCTAACACTTTTCAACAAAGTTTAAACACTTTTCACTGATTGGCGTGGCGCACTCTGATTGATTGATTTTTTAGTTTGCCACTCTCAAGTATTTAACCACTCCTTACACCCTAATGCATATTGTTAGTTCAGGAACAAGACACCAAATTAATGTTCCAAACTAGGGGTGTTAAACGGGTCGTGTTTGCGGGTTGGCGGGTTCAATCCGACCCGAACCCGAAAATTTTACACAAACCCGAACCCGACCCGAATCCGAAAATCATATCATACATATGAACCCGAACACGACCCGAAGTTTCGTGGGTTGACCCGAACACGACCCGTTCAACCCAAATTTTTTTTTTCTGAAATTAATATATTAAAATTAAAATTTACTTAAGAAACACAAGTGTATATAATAATATCATATTTAAATTATAAAATCTATGTTAATTTCTCTTATTAAGTTATAATCATGGCATAAAATACACACCCCATTTAATTTATGACACAAAAAATATTGTAAAAAAATATAATACAGTATAAATGTGTTAAACGTGTCAACCCGCCAACCCGACCAGGTTGACCCGAACCCGACCCGTTAATCTAAACAGGTTCGCGGGTTCGACCTGAAACTGACCCGAACCCGTTTAGACTAAACCTAAACTCGCAAATTTCGTGTTAGGTTCGTGTCGGGTTTTTGGGTCGTGTCAGAAATTCACACCCCTATTCCAAACGTATTTAAAAAGGTTTGATTCATTAATTTTATGATAAGCGTGTTTTAGGTTTATTTTGCTAAGACAAGATTAGGAAACTATTAATTTAATTAAATCAGGCCGGTTTCCACATTTCTTATATGGTTGTTTGTAACTTTGTATTAACAATTTGCAGGCTACAAAATAAATTATTAATCTATGATTTATTAATTAATAAACTTATTAATCTATGATTTATTAATTAATAAACTTATAAACAGCCAATAAGTAGAAGGTTTATGTGTTATCGTCTTATGGTGCAGTAATGTCTTTTGGGAATATGGAAGCTACTGCCATCACAACAATTGTTTTCATATTTGCTGCCTCGGCAGTCACAGTGGTGATCACCCTATGTTATAAAGGCGGCAACGGCAACGGCACCGACACCGGAAGCCGCTACCAAAAGAGACACCATGGGAAAGTTGTGGTTACATGTAAAGGGAACCCTGATATAGAGAAGAACTTAGGGGCTGCGCCTGTGGAGGCTTCTATTAACGTGTGTGGTGGTGGCGGCAGCGGCGGCGGTAGAGGTGGTGGTGGAGGTGAAGCAGTTGGAAGAGGTGGTGGTGGTGGTTGAGATGATAAGTTAAATAAATAATGTTGATTCTCTTTTTGTTTTGTTTGGATGGTGAGGAGTCCATGTCTCGTCTTTGTTGGTTATATAAATATAAATTGTTTTTTTCCACAAAATATTATTTGGATATATATTGTAGTTTGGGCACAAAATTTAAACAAAGTTACAAATCTCTCATTTTTACGTACCTTATGTACATAGGTTTATTCGTTATATATTTCGCGTGTTGAGATAATATATTTAACGTGTTTAATAGCTCGTCGCAAAATTCGTCAATGTATAGTTTGAAAATTTCAGTTCGTAAATTTTTCGAGCCGAGCTGGCTTGTATATATTTGAGCCGTCGTAAGGTTGCTTGTATATATAACTGGTTTAAGTAGCCTAAGAGAGGGAGAATATAATTATAATTTTTCTATGACGACCTTGTTTCATATTAGTATATAAAACATACTAGATTAGAAACCCGTGTATTACACGGGTTGTATAAATGTAATTTTAAATATAAAAAAGATATATCTTTAAAAAAGCTCGTCTATTGCACGTGTTCAATAAAATATAATGTCATATGTTAACACAAACAGTCGTCAAGATTTGTCTTTTAAAATAAACATTCATGTACTATTGACTTATTATAACATTTTACTTTGTTTTTTATTTTGTATAAATGTAATTTTATATAATAAATAATAAATAATAAACAATAATACAATTATTGACTATATATCAAACGGGAACCTTTGATTCATAGTTTACCATAATTCAATCAACGAACTCCAAAATATATATCTATTCGTAATAAAAACAAACGTTTATCCTTATCTAAATTTTTGTTACAAATTATTTATAGAAAAACAAAGATTTGTTCTTATCTTTTTTTTGTTTGTTTAGAATTAGTATTTAATATGATCATAATAAAAACAAACGTTTATAGGTAGATTTGATGTGGCGGTGCAGTATTAGCTAGTTTTAAACTATTTTAGAATTATACCCCTTCCCCTAATTAGAAGAGAAATAATACAATAGAATATATTAGAATTACCAAAGGACCTTTGGCCTAGTGGTATTAAGGTGTTGGATAAGACTTTGAAAAAAATAAAAAAATAAAAAAAAATCCTATTGGTGGCAAAAATTTAGCCGTTCAAAAAAAAATATATAGTAGAATTATATGCTAAAATCTGTGTTATTAAATAACCTAGACACAATAGAATATGTTAGAATTATATGCTAAAAACTATTATATTGAATAACCTAGATGGATATAAATTAAATATGTGTGATTGAGTTTTTTTAATTAATTTAAATTCAAATTAATGCTACAAATTGTTTTTAGATATATTTTTTAAACCACAATAATGTATTAATCTTATAATTCTTTTTAAAAGATTCAGATTTTTGTTGATGATGATTATCTTCTCACTGTTGATATCTTTAATATTTTCTATATCATTATTTAGGAGAGGATATAAGTTTAAAAATTAATATTTAATAGGAAATAAAAAAAATTAGAAAATAATAGCAAGAGGTATGAGAAAGTGACACGTGTCCCAGAAAGATTCTCATTTATTAGTATAGTAAGATTTTCAAATGGACGGATGGTCTCTGTGCTTTTGTACAGCTTTCATTAATGCCCTCTAGTTAGACCGATGCTCCTTGTAGTATGGATTTTGTAACTATAATAATCATTAATATTAATGGACGTAAATTTAGCATTTTTAAAATGCTAAAAAAACTTTTTTTTTTAAATAAATAAATTTGTATTACACATGTGAAACACTACGAAAAACCTAAACCGGTCAACACCCCCTCCCCCCCCCCCCCCCCCCAAATAAATAAATAAATAAACTAACAACTAAACCCTAAACTTAACCACCCTAAAAGCTAAACTAAACCTAAAACCTAAACCATAAGACTAAGTAGTATTGCATATGTGCAATACTATAATAGTAGTATTGAAAAAAGAACCACACGCTAAATCTTTTGTTTGTGTTAAAAAAAATATGCTCAAATATACTGGAATGAAAGATAAGAAATTTGTGATCTTATGGGGCAATTTTTAAAAAACAAAATAATAACATATGAAGAATATAGAAATGTTTGAAAATTGATATGTATTTTTTTTCTAAGGGTAAATTACAAAACTCATCCTTTATGTATGTATGTTATTGCAAATCATGTCTTTTATCTTCAATAATTACATTAATCATACCTAATGTTCATAAATCTTAACATGGTATATCCTTTATGTGACAACCCTCACTAAACCAGGTATCCGTACGACTTAATTAATAATTAATTACTGCTTAATTACTGTGCTTACTTGAACTTGTGAATAAACTGCTACTTGAATGCTGATACATGCAGTGGCGGATCCAGAAATTTTTTTCAGTGGGTTCGTTGTTTTTAGGACTCTAATGTCATAGGACCATATGTAAAAAAAATTGGGTCGGCTCGACGGTTTGGGTCGGGTAAAATTCGGGTCGGTTCGACAGTTTGATTTTCTTTCGGAAGGATCCCAATGGAATATCATTTAAATCTATTTTCGAGGGTTTACTACTTGAATATCATTTGATTCAAGGTTTGATGGTTTTCTTTGTAAAACTTGTCAATTTTCTTCATACCTAAATAGCGAATTTAAGTTTCAACAAATTATAAACAAACATCACTATATGTGTAATTCATATTCATATCTTCACATAAGTATCCAAGTTCAACAATTTGAAATCATTCAAGTTCAATAATCTTCACATAATCGTTCAAATTCACATAATCAATGAAACTTATCAAGAAAACGAAAGAAAGTAAACAAATTGCAAGACATATCAGTTTACCATTCATTCTTCAAGAAGGGTTGGAAATTGAAGTCAAACCATCTCCTCGTTTCAGAACCAATGTGCAAAGCAGCAAGTTTCACGAAGGATTTTGGATGAATTTTAGTGAGGGTCTAAGGGATTCGGAAGTGACAAAAGAAAGAGAATGGGGGCATTTGGGGGTCTGATATGCGAGCAGAGAGAAGCAAGTTTCAAAAAAAAGGGACATGGGGGCGCTGGTATAAACTATAAAGTTTTAAAAACCTAGTCCTTTTTTAGATTTAAAAAACCTGCGCAAAATACAAAAAAATAACTCCAACAGGAGGAGTCGAACCGGTGACCTTTCTCATTAAAGAAGACGCACTAACCATTCAGCTACCATACATTTTCATGAATGGGTTCATCGCAAATTTTATTTATGGGTTCAGTTACAATTCTATTTTACCATTTCTCCTAATAATTTGAAACCGAGTGGGTTCGAGCGAACCCGTAACCTTCAATGTAGATCCGCCCCTGGATACATGTACTTACTTGCACCATACTTTACTTGCTGTCACTCCATGTTCTGCTTACAGCACCTTTGTGACAACCTTGATGCACCAAACGCACAGTAGCACAATGAACGGATAACCTATTAAACGTGCTGTCATAACTAGCACCAGGCAGGTACTGCCTCTAAGGCCTGTAAGAGCCTGAGATAGTTTGCTACACTAGTGGTGAGTGTAGGGATATAAGGGTTGTAGAACTGCGTCACTAGGAATGAGATTACAGTGACCGGATGTGCCTAAAACGTACTCTAAGTACAGAATTCAGCACTTTAATTAAAAATTCAGCATCTAGCTAACTAATAAAGTGCCAAAACATGAGAAAAATATTACTAGACACTTTCCAAAGTGTCGGGAATAAGTTGTGTCACTAAAAATAATAATAACGACACTTTAAAGCTTTGTTAAGCACTTTAACGGATCACTATCCAACCGAACAACCGGACTTTACCCGGAACATAAAAATATTGCCATTAACATTGTTTATCTTTTTCTGAGCCAGTTAGGGTCCCCGAATACCCTAACACCAATTATATTTTATAACATACTAATAACTTAATAAAAAAAAAAAAGCTAACTAAGCATCTAACATAGCTAGTTGGAAACAAACCAAACCCCCTCCCATCCCAACCGAATTCGGTGCATGAGGGAACACCCCACAAAAATCTTGATTATTATAATAACACATGCTTCATATCTAGAAGACATGTTAACCAATGGGTAAGAAGATTGTTTAGTCTAATTATATAACTCAAGGTCCATCATTCTCCACTAAACCACACTTAACAAATTCACATCTCTCTTTTCCCTTTCTTTGGTTCTCGGCCGAGCACACAACCCACCCCCACATCCATTTTCGATTTTAATCAAGCCATTCCAAGCATATACAAGTGTGAAGGGTCACGCGTAAGGAACCTCGGTGCATTCGGAACGCGAAGGACCTCTTCTCATTGCTTTTATCCACTCGATCTTCGACTAGAATCTTCCCTAGCCTCGAGCTAGTGGTAAGTGGCTATAATCACACTCTCGATCTATTTTAAAGTGGTTAAAATAATATATGACGATTAAAACTCATAAACTTACAAGATGATATGTAAAAGTCTACTAAAGATGCTAAAGATGTTGGTTAATAGCACAAGGGTTGTGTAAATCTTGTAAGATTTGTTTTGTGTGATTATTTAGTGCCGATCTATGTTGTGGTAGCTCGGATCATCATCTAACCCGGATTAGTCATGTTCATGAAACATGACATAGAATATGTTAAGAATGAAAAGGGTTAAATGATGAAACTCTACTACACACTAAACATGAACTTGTGTAAAATCGATTTTTCTTATGAAATAGTGTTCAAAACTAGTAGATCTACGGATCTACAAGCGGTACTTTCAAAGGACCAAGTGTCAAAGAAATCATACTTTTAAAACCGGATCTTGCATGAACAAGAGTGATTTTTTATAAGCACACAAGTGTGTAAACACTTGTGTAACACAAAGTTTCGACAAAATAACTATTTTTTTTATAAACGTTGACAAGAAGTTGTAAAGACGAAACTTCTTTAAAAACGGGATTTTCAAGAAACCAAATTGATCTATTCGAAGATCCACTAAAAATAATGGAAAGATACAACATATTTTGGATAAACCGCAAGTTCATGTATTTCTGCGATTTATATCTATTTTGACTAGTTTAATGTTGAAATGTTGTTTGATAATGTTGGGAACATTGTTGGTTTGAATTTTAAAAGAAAATGATACGCTTGAAAGCGTGGCCACCTCCAGTTACAGGGGAAACTCTGGCGAAATTTTTCTAAAAACCTAACACTTGGAAACATTTTCATCCCAAGTATTATAAATATATTTCTAACTTGTTTTCGAAAATGTAAATTTCGCCACGATTCTACTTACAAAATTTCTAAGTGTCGGAGGTGGGATTTTCACAAAATAAAACCTAAAATATATATATTTAGAATATATGTTTTTCATAACAACACTTGTGAATTTCTATGATTATTTTGTGAACTATACAAATATTATTTTTAGGGTAAAAATAATATTACCGAATGATAACGATTCCAAAATAATACAAACGCCTTCACAATAATTGCTAAGTTACAACGGTATAATTATTACCACCCGATCTTTATCCGTAACTTACGCATTTTAAGAAAATATTTATGAGCGCGTATTTTTGTCAAAGTATTATTTTGGGAAAATCACATGTATTAAAATATAATATTTTTGGGAAGAATATTTATATTTTGGAGTAAGAAATAAAATATATTAAGTGAGACTTAATAATGTATTTCGAATTTTACGAACACGCATGTATTAAATCCCCCATCATTGGGAAGGAAAATAATTACCAAGTATTTACAAAAATATAAACACGAAATAGTTGTCTAACTATTTCCCAAAAACTTAAACCTTAAGCCAAGGCACGGCCATCCGTCTAATAGAGTTAGTACGTGTAGGTCGTCGCACAACTGCTTGATCAGGAGATATACTTGGTAGAGACGCACCACTGTGAGTTCATGCTCCCCCTTTTCTCTTAACTGTTTTCAGTTTTTAAACTGCGGGGGTGAAATACATGTTACATTTACTACAAACGTTTTATACACGGTATGATTAGCTAAGGAACTTACTACTAGATCACGTGAATGGATATGCTATTATCGTAAGACCATTAATCCTTGTATAAGGACCGAGAGGCATGAGTGATAGATCTATCGGGTGTTGCGAGCCCCACACATGGGCCAGCGTGCGGCTGCATGTGGTGACTATGTCGTTCCGCCGGAAGGACCGGTATAAAATACGCGTTACAGGTTTGAGTGCTTCCTAGTCCATGTCACTTATTAATGTATTAGCTACACATTAATCGATCTCTTTTTCCTTAATTGCTACATACCAGGGATTTTCATACATACAGACTTGTTTACAAAGGTTTATACATACTCACTTACACATGAACTCGCTCAACATTATTGTTGATTTTTCAACTTACATGTATTTCAGGGAATTAAAAGATCTGGCGAGGTATGACACGTTTTCCCGCTGCATTAGTTTCGAGGTCATCCGAGTTTAAGGGATGTGACTTTTTCCTGGACGAGTCACAGTTCTTAAGCTGTGTTTATTTCTTGTTGGTGTTGTGTCTTTTGAACACTGTTTATGTTTGTTAGGATGTGATATCCGTTAAGACAATGTTGTGGTTCTTTACTCTTCAAACTTATTTTAATGGATGATCTTGCATGGTTTTTATTTCATATAGCTTGTTATGGTTAAGCTATGGTATTAAGAAGTCACACCAAAATAACCACGCTTCCGCAAAGCCAGGGTGTGACACTTTACCCCAAACTAAATTAAAATGCTTCGTGATATATGCATGTTGGTCAATTTAGTACCAACACTATGAAATAATAAGTGTCCTGACTTCTTTTTCTTCTTCTTCTTCTTTTTTTTTGCATTTGACGAAATGATTAGAGGATTGATGTGCATTCACTGAATGAAGACAGCTCATCTGGGTTGCACCCTTGTTATTTCTGTCCTAGTTTTAGGATTTGCAGGTGTGAGGTGTTTTGGAATGAGGAGAGATTAGGGTTATTTGAGGGTTTTTAAATGGGGGAGAATCAGACGCGTAGGTGAAAGGACATTAATGCCCTCACGTGGGTCTCATCTGACTAAAATTATTTGAGAAAATTAACTGGGTTTGGGTTAAAGGATATGTTAGGATTTGTAAACATTAGGTATGATTAATGTAATTATTGAAGACAAAGAAGATGATTTGCAATAATATACATACATAACGGACGAGTTTTGTAATTTACTCTTTTTCTAATTTTGCCCCTTCTTCGTTAAAACTCATCTCACTTTTCTCTCTAATCCCTCTCATCTGAATCATCATGATGGGTCTGCTGTTCAAAGACCCCATCGCCGAAGACCCCCATATCCTCTATGTGTTTTTTCATGTACGTATATATGTATGTCATTTTATGTGATTTTGGCTTTTCAATGGTTTGGTTGGTTGTTGAGGTGTGTGTATTGCGGAAGAGTACGCGATGAAGAAAGGTGGAACGAAGCTCAATTTAGTAACTTCAGTGGAATTGGTAACTTGAAAAAAACCCTAATGTTGTTTTGGATGTTTTGATTACTGATGATGAGTTAAAACATGTAGGAACTTATTTACTCGTTTGTTTTAGACTATACGATGTGGGAGGGCATGAAGAGGGGCATTAAGCGTCATGTGGTTGCCACGTTAGTAAGAGGGCGTGGTAAAAAAGCACGGGGTGGGAGGAGCATGAAAGCAGCACTTTAATAAAAAAAAATAAACATCAACAAATTAAAACCAACCCAAACAACACCCACCAATCAAGAGTCACCACGTCATTAAGCCTTCCCCCTCCACGCCGGTGAGATTTCTACCGCCCCTATCACCACGCTAAGCCACGGGGTGGTGTGCCGGCAGGTGGAGCCATCCTTTTGGAGGTAATATTAGATTATTAGACCTAATCTTGATGACATGACTATATCCGAAGTATGAACTATGAATATGAGTGTAACTAATATAGGTGAAAAGTGGGGAAGATGAAATGGGTAGGGTGGGTTGGGTTGATAAAGATAAGGATGGTGAACCCCACTTGATTAAATAAATAAATAATATATTTCTTCTAATGTTTTAAGGAAAGGGTATTTCTGTCCTTTCACACCCTCTTAACTGAGAAAACTAACTGATGTTAGGCCCAGAGACTATCCGGGAACGAAAATTGAAAAGTTTGGGACTATAACTGTAATTTTAGAAAGTTAGGGACCAAAGGTGAAAAAAGGGCAAACCACAGGAACTATTAGGGTATTTAACTCTTAAAATTATTGTTATTATTTACTATGATCATAATATAAAAAAACGTTTGTATTCTTATCTAACTTTTTGTTTAAAATTATTATTATTATTATTATTTGATATGATCATAATAAAAACAAACTTTTATCCTTATCTAAATATTTATTCTTATCTAATCTTTTGTTTAAAATTATTGTTATTTAATTAGAGAGATAAAAAGGAAATTAAGGTGAGAAAACACCAGAAAGCGACACGTGTCCAAAAAAGATTTTCAATTATTATTAGTATAGGAAAATGATTGCCAAACTATACTCAAAACATAGAGTAGAGTGCAGACGTATATCTATCTAAGTATCATTATAAGACTAAAGGGTATGGTGAGGCCCATCCCCACGAGGATGGGCCGCCACGTAGGCGCCACATCACCGGCTCGTGGGGGATGGGTCTCCTTCACATTTGAGGGGGATGGAGGATGGGGCTACACCACCTCATTATTTTATAATTTTCTAAGTGTTTTTTTATTAACTTAATAAAAAATTTATAAAAGTTAAAAAATACAACATAAAACACCATAAATAAAGTCATTTCATAACATAAAAAAAAATTACATTTCCTAAAAAAAAAACATTTACGAAAAAAAATTACATTTCCTAAAAAAAAAAAAAAAACCTACGACGTCCACTTTTTCTTCACCTCTTCCTTCATCCTCCGATACACCTCTCGTTCCTCCTCCGGAACCGAGTCGAGATCCAACCTCATTATCCTAAAATCCTCCGCTCGAGCATAGTCGGCCGACACGTTTTTCTTGTGACTATATTTTTCGGCCGCAAAGTCTTTAAACGAACGGAATTCGGAAATTAAGTCGTCCATTTTCGAAGACGCCTTCGAGCCGCCACCTCCACCCGAGCCTCCCCTTCCACTCGAGCCGCCCCCTTTGCGCTTTGCGTCCGCCTCTTTTTTTGCTTTGTCCCTTCCGCCGGGACGTTCGATCTCGTGATATTCCGGTTCGTCATATTCCGGTTCGTCGTTTATGTCGATTTGACAACGAGCGGTGGAGCCTCCCGCACTATAACTTCCGGACTCGGAAGTTTTAGTCCGTTTAGCGGTTGCGACCTCATTTGGAATCGGCGCCCATTTAGGGTCTTTCTTTAAAACGTTCCATGCTCGGAGGTGCGGGAAAGGCGGATTTTTTGTTTCCCATCTAGCCATCGCAAGGTTAAGAACGTCCTCGTCTTTACTCCCACTAGGACGATTGATGTAAAGTGGGTTATAAATCCCGATAAAATCATTCACGCACTTGTTCATTTTCCGCCACTTGCCCGATACGGATTCGAGATCACGGTAGGGGCCTTCCCCATAAGGTTATTAAATCTTTTCGTACATGCCTTCCAAAAACCAGAACCCGTTTGATTGTTCCCTAAAATTAAAAAAAATGGATTAGTAAAACTAAAAAATAATTCTTTTTAAATTTATATAAAAAAAAATAACTTTGGTTCATACCGACAATCGGGCAAGTTGAGGCCTTAAGATACGCAATAGCTAGCGCCTCCTCCTCTACTTTTGTCCACGTTCTCGCCTTTGCTCTCGAACCGTTTTTTTTCGGTGTCGGGTTCGGTTTCAACCGCCTTCTCCTTCCCCCTGTTTTTTTTGCGCTTGAGTTCTTTAGGTGGCGATTCGGGGACGACTTCATCATCATCGTCAAGTTGAACCGAGGGTTGCGGTTGGGAAGTTTGCGGTTGCGATTGGAATTGATCAAGTTGAACCGAGCCGCGTTGCATAAATTGTTGTAATGCTTGATATTGTTGAATTTGTTGAAGTTGGGACATTTGGGAGAAGGCGTTCGGTGATTGTTGGAAACCCGAAAACGAAAATTGTGGAGACCCCCACGAAGAATCCATAGTCGGGGTGTAAGCGGGACTCGAAAAAAAATTAGGTTGGTTCGGGTTGGGTTGGTTTGGGTTGGGGTTGTTTGGATTCATGATTCTATAAAAAAGGGGATTGTTTTTTATAAAAAAGGATGAGATAATTGGAGAAGAATGGAAGAATTGGGAGAAGAATTGTATAAAAAATGGTTGAAAGGGGTAAGTATTTAAAGTGGAAAAGTAATTTTTTTTTTTTATTAAACTATCCGTTGCATAACGGATATATATTTGAAAGTGGGCCGTCGAGAACGTCCGCGGGGCGACGAAGATGCCGGAACGGGCCGGGGGGGGGGCGGTGTGGGGGACCGGCGCCGGGCCAAGCCGGGCCTCAGCTGTCCCCCATACCGTCTAGTCTAAGTGAGTAGGTTGTTTAACATCGCTATTTGCACATCACTAGTGTAGGATTGTCAATCTCCACCTAAATAGGTATGATACAACTTATATACATATCATTAAAAAAAGAGTATGCTTTATAAAGAAGTTCTTCTGAGAGCATTTACATTCAAACCTTTATATTAGTAAATTCTATATAATGTAGAAGAAGAAATAGAGAAAACAATAAAAACACCACTACCTTAGAATCTGTATAACAGAGAAAGTTTTATAGATATTAAAGCAAACCTTTATGTTTAGAGGCTCATATCCGTGCCTCTATATTTTTATTGTGAGTGTATAGGAAAGAGAAATAAATGATAACTTAAGTGATTGTGAGTATGATCGAGAATAGATTGAGAGTTTGATGTCAGATGTTTTTGTAAAGTAACTTAATTTAGAGAAAAATGTGTTTCTTTTATTAAGTTATATAGATGGAGATTGAGACTCCAATGTGAATGCATTAGCTACTTTACATAACTCATATGTTATTTAAGCTATTATTTAATAGTAAAAGGAAATTGAAAAATAAGATAAAAATAAAAATAAAAATAAAATAAGAAGACATCAGAGATTGACACATGTTAAAAAAATAGGTTAGGATATAATAGGAAGTTTTTTTTTGCTAGGAAGGCTAGAAAGTAATCTTGGCCATCAATTGATTTAATCAATGACTAAGATTAAATGAGTGAAATTGAAGAAAAAAAGAGGCGCGTGGGTTTGTGTAGGGGCATTCTAGTTAATCCAGTGCAATAGTTTCTCTCTCTTCCAACTCCCCCCTCCTAATTTTTTAAACGTTAATAACTCTTTCATACGACATTATTTTTTTACAAAAATTACACCAAAAAACGAGCGTTATTTTATCTTTAAAACGAATATACTATTGCTATATTTTCGAAAACCCAGTTTCGTAAAATGCAATGGACAAAAAGGGTAAAAAATGACTTTTTTCTAAAACATAATGAACCAAAAACACAAAGAAATGTCTTATTTCTAAAACGCAACGGCCTAAAAACACAAAGAAAGTGTTCTTTCTAAAACGCAATGGACTGAAAATACACAAAAATTTGTTTTACCTAAAACGCAATGGACTGAAAACACTTCAAAATGTGTTTTTCTAAAACACAATGGACCAAAAAACACATAAAAATGTCTTTTTTTTTTTTTTCTAAAACGCAATAGCCTAAAAACACAAAAAAAAAGTGTTATTTCTAAAACGCAATGGACTGAAAACACATAAAAATATGTTTTATCTAAAACGCAATGGACTAAAAACACTTCAAAATGTGTTTTTCTAAAACCCAATGGACCAAAAAACACATAAAAATGTCTTTTTTCTAAAACGCAATGGCCTAAAAACACAAAAGAAAGTGTTCTTTCTAAAACGTAATGGACTGAAAACACATAAAAATATGTTTTACCTAAAACGCAATGGACTAAAAACACTTCAAAATGTGTTTTTCTAAAACGCAATGGACCAAAAACACATAAAAATGTTTTTTTTCTAAAACGCAATGGCCTAAAAACACAAAAGAAAGTGTTCTCTCTAAAACGCAATGGACTAAAAACACAAAAAATGTGTTTTACCTAAAATGCAATGGACTAAAAACACAAAAAAAATATGTTTTACCTAAAACGCAATGGACTAAAAACACTTCAAAATGTGTTTTTCTAAAACGCATTGAACCAGGTATGTTTTGTCTGTGAATTGTCTGAACTAGGGCTGTAAACAAACCGAACGTTCAGCGAACACTTCGTGAACCGTTCGGCGGGAAGTTCATTTATGTTCGTTCGATTAGTTTAACGAAGGGACACGGACAAAAAATTTCCATTCGGTTAGCTTAGCGAACGAACACGAACATAGGTCTCGTTCGTTCGACTGCGTTCGTGAACGTTCGGTAATATGTTCGATTACATCCGTCCGTGTTCGTTTGGTTATATTAAAAAATAATAAATAATAAACATTTTATCTAAACATATTGAAAACTTGAATCCCTATTTTTTTCTAAGTTAGCTAAAATTTGGACATGCTAAGACATTTTTAGGGATAATTATATCTAAGTTAGTTAAAGTTGATTCATCGTTTGGTGGTGTATTAGACTTCTTGTGTTTTGATTTACTATTTGATGGTTGTATTTAACTACTTATATCCAATGTTTAAGGACAACAATATTTTTTTTTATTTTCAAGTTAAATGTTCGTTTGTGTTCTTTTTTATTTGCTTGCATTCGTTTGTGTTTGTAACAACCCGACTTTTCGAATCGTTACCCAACGCTGACCTTTCATTTGTAACCGCTTGTACTCCCGAGATTTCGATTAACGCAAAGGGTTTAAACTATATTTTTGACGCATTTTAAACGTTTATTACAACGCTTATCCAAAACACAGTTATCGCATAAAACGCTATTTATAACGCTTACTACTTACAGGCATTTTATCGTATGATTACATCGCTTATCTAGACTAAACGCTATCGCAACGCAAACTCAACGCCAACTCAACGCAACTCGAAACGCGGATTTATTTTGATGCATTTAGTTTATGTGTGTTAGATTGTGTGATTATTTGTTTAAACATTATGAGGTTATCAACGCAACTCTTATAAGCTCAAACGCTCACTGGCAACTCGATTAAATGCAACGCAACGCTTAACAAACGAACCAAAGTTGGAAAACCAACAAACGCAAACCAGGCTGTCCGGATGACCATCCGCCCGGATGACCATCCGCCCGGACAAGCCATCCGATCACAACCCTTCGCGCACCGACTTAAGTCTCGCCCTCACACTATAAATACTACCCGCACACCTCTCTTTCTCTGATTTGACACTTCCATCCGCTCATATGCTCTCAATCACTTTCAATCGCGATTCAAGGCTATTTTGTAAGCATTTCTTCTCAAATCTTGTACAACCTTCATATCTAATCACTTCTACATCATCCTCTTCATCAAAATCACACACAAACACTAACTTTTCTTCTGAAATCACTGATTTGGACCTCTTGAAGGTGGGTTCCACCCGTTTTGCTCTGGCAAACTGTTGTGGAACACCATTTGATCGAGATTGGTTCTAGATCTAAAGGATTTCACACTTTTTAACTTAATCACAACAAGATTTTAACACTTTTCCATCTGTTTTCAACTTTTCTTCAACTTTCTACACAAAACCGATGGTCTTTGGACTAAGTCGGACTCTCGACTCGTTCCTTAGTCGAAAGGCGGCTTGGAAACGGATTTCCACAGGAGAGATGGATCGATTTACGGGTCAAACATGAATCTTCATCAAGAACAGTGAGAGTTTGAATGGGCTGAGACCATTCAACCGAATGAAATGGACTTAGTTTTATTCCGTTGCTTGACACGTCATCACACCGTCTCAGTTAAACTCAAAACTTGTACTCAGAAAATTTTACCAAAAACATCAACTACAGATCATCTCGTTTGAATGGCCATCCGACCGGATCAGATGACCTGGTATCTATATTTCACGTTGTTTAAACTACGTTTTTTTACGAAACTTCGAATTTTAACGATTTTACAAACACCCACACACTCATTCGAATAGCCATCCGTTCGAATGGTCATCCGCTCGGATGACCAACCATCCGGATGACCATTCGTTCGGATGGACTATACCCATTCGTTCGGATCACCATCCGAACACTTAAACATCCGACATTCTGTTTACGCACTATTTAACGCTCTGGTCAACGACTTATGCTACTGTTTCCATGCTCATGCTAACTCAACGCGCCCCCTTCAATCCAATACAGATTGTGTTTACTAGCTAAACACGCACTGTGAGTATACTCGAACCCATTTTCATTTAACGCACTTTTGGGTGTTACATACGTTCTATATCAAAACACAACACACAACGCAAACACTTTAAACGCTAACCGTTCCCGCATGCTATATGTGATTTATGAATGCTTGTAATATGCTTATACAGTGTTACATTGTACCGCCTCTAGCAACAATAGTACTATAGTTTGGACTCAGCACCTGTCATGGACAGGGGTTGCTAGGGATCACATCACTTTACTTCACGTGTTCGTTGAACATGTGTCGCGCATACTCTACAACGCAGTCTCGTGGTTAAGTTGTAATCATTGTTTGATAGTTACATGCTTCGCCCGTTACGTGTTACATGCTGGTTCGTAAACGCTTTTCATACTATATGCTATACAAACTTGTGTACTCACTTATACATTTTATGTATTGACCTTATTTTAACGTATGTGACAGGTTGATTTGGATGCTACGCTGAAACAAGTTAGGAAGTCTAGAAACCCGCTAAATAAATTTGAGTTGTTGGAATAGACTTGTTTTTAAGACACATTATCTGTAATGACTGTTTTTGCTTTATCTGTTAGTAGTATGGGATATTAACATTAAAGATATTGCCATTTAATAGTTGTTGTGGAATCTCTTGGACAGTCTGTTTCGCTCAGTGCCACTCCCCGGTGATTCCGCCATCGGTTGGGGTGTGACAGTGTACTCTTGCGTTCATTTGTGTTCAAGACCAGTGTTCACGAACTGTTCGTGAACAACTGAATTTCCTTAACGAACGAACATGAACATAAACTTTGTTCGGTATGCGTTCGCGAACATGTAAATTTCCTTAATGAACGAATACGAACATGGCCTAGTCTAAACCAGGAACTAGGAGATCAAAAATTGTCTATGAATTTTTGTTTATTGGGGGTGTAACTGCCTAATGGCAGTTATCTCAGTTTTTAAGACAAAACTACCAAATAAAACTGCCATTGTTTTAATATTTTGAAATGAGGCAATTTCCTGAAAATTAAATTTTCTGATGCGGTTTTATTAAAGCAATTTAATAAAAAAAAATTTCCTAGCTGGGGACTGCCGCCCCTTGGACCCTGCTCCCAGGGGCCCTGCTCCCGGACCCCCACCAAGATTACTTTGTAAAACGCAATGACTCAATTCAAAAACCCAGTTCGTAAAAATGCAATTCAAAAATTTCTTACATAGATCGAAGCCGATTTCTTCAGATTTCTTCAACGATTGACGAAATTTGAATGTTAGAAACACTTATCGACGATCGAATCGAACGAATCGAATCGAACGAATCGAATGATTCGCTTCAAAATAACACGAAAAAATGAGATATTGTATGAAATTAAACTAAGTTTCTTCAAAAAAGTTGAAGAACACGTTGATTAGGTGTGTGAATCATTGATTGGTGATGAAAATCGCACTATAATGTAGTGATTATTGAGATAGAAAGTGAAGAAAATGTTGAAGATAGTAAGTTTTGAAAATAATGGGTTTTGAAGTTACAGAGAGAAGAAAGAAGAAGATTGGATAAAATTAACAAAAATATCATTTCTCTTTATTTTAAATTTTAGCACATGTCATAATCTTAATGCTTTCTATCCAAAATAAACTTCATATTTGATACTCTCTCTAAAAAAAATCCATTTATTAGTATAGAAAGATTCTCTGTAAAAAAAAAAGATAAAATCAAATAAATATATTGTTATTCTTATCATTCAGTTGGTTTTATTCATCAACTTCACTAAATAGGCATAGAATCTTCCTAATCAGGCAGAGCTTAAACAAAAACTCAATAAAGACCACATTGTTAAAATCCAACTTAGGGCATGTTTGGCTTAACTTATTTGCTCCTTTTGCAAAAGGACTTTTGGCAATAAAAAGTCAAGAAATCCTGACTTTTGCCTTAGAAAAAGGACTTTTACCCTAAAAAAGGAAAGACAAACACTTTTAAAAAGTCCTTTTTGGCCTAAAAAAGGACTTCTACCTTCAAAAAAAAAAGGAAAGCCAAACACCCTCTTATTGAGACCAAACTCTTAAATATCCAATATTTTACACTACAATTTTGTTTTCGAAAATTTTCGGTAAAATAATTCCACCATAACAAAAAACATCAATTTATGTTCGTATCCCATTCTACTTCATATCAAATCCTAAAAAAACCAAAATGATTCCCCGTTCAATCAGTACATTCACCATCAATCTTCGAACAATCCATCTGTTCTTCATTCAATCAACAGGGCATTATTGTTATCATTCAATAGCTCCAGTTAATTCTTGCAAAAAACCAGATCCTCTCGACTTACGCAACCACAAAGACTGGTTAAGCCCAACTGAAGCAATCAAGATTTTCGAAACCCTAAAAGACCCAAATTCAATCCTCAACGTTCTCAATCAACTCTCCAAACGAAAAGATTACAAACCCACTGAAGCCCTTTACACAACCGTCATAAACAACCTTTCAAAAGTCAAAAACTTTGATGGTGTTGAACAAGTAATGAAGAGGATCAAATTTGAAAAAAGGTGTAGACTTTCTGATGAGTTTTTCTACAATGTGATAAGGGTTTATGGGTTGGGTGCTGGGAGAATTAACAGAGTGATTGAAACGCTTTTGGGTATGCCGGGTTATGGCTGTTGGCCGACTGCGAAAACGTTTAATTTCGTGTTGAATTTGCTTGTGAATACTAGGAATTTCGATGTGATTCATGAGGTTTATGTGAGTGCTGGGAGGTTAGGTGTTGAGATTGATGTTTGTTGTTTGAATATTATGATTAAAGGGTTGTGTAAAAATGGGGATGTGGATGCTGCACTGCAGGTGTTCGATGAAATGCCTAAACAGGGGTGTCGGCCTAATGTGAGAACTTTTTCGGCTTTGGTTCATGGGTTATGTGAGAATAACCGCGTTGAAGAAGCGTTTTCGTTGTTGGCGAAGATGGAATCAGAGGAAGTCGAGCCGGATACGATCTTGATGAATATACTGATTTCGGGTTTGAGGAAAAACGGTCGAGTTGAAGAGAGTATCGAGCTTTTTAAGACCATGTTGCTTAAAGGATGTGAACCCGTGGCTAGTACCTACCAAGAGGTTTTGTATGCGTTGCTCGATAGCCGAAAGCACACTGAGGCTATGAAGTTGATACGAAGGATGTTATCCAAGAAGATGGTTCCAGGTTTTAACTCGTATAAGTCGATAATCAGCGGTCTTTGTGAAGAAAATCGCGCAGCTGATATCGATTTGGTTTTGAAACAGATGATAGAAGATGGTTTTGTACCAAAATTAGCAATGTGGAAGCAGATGCTTCAGTGTATCATATCTGAGAACACATCTGTTGACAAACTAACATTAAAAATCAACAAAATTTGTTATTAACACTTCCCATTTACATATGTTTAAGAAAAAAAGAAAGTACAACAAAGGGTAATCTTTAATGTCAAGATTGAACTACTGGGCTTTCATGATTGTTATCAATAGGTGTTTCATTATCCCCTTGTAAACTGTTAACAAATTCCTCCACATCATCATCTTCATCTTCATCAACCATCCCCTCAGTGACACGCGGACTCACTTCTCCGTAAACAGGGGATGGAATTGAACCATCAAACGAAGAATCCGATTCCACCGTCATGTCAGCGTCTCTCCTCATTCTAGACCCTTTACCCGAAAACACATGTTTCATACTTCGAGCTGAGTTTCCAGCGCGTTTCAGAATACGTTTCGCCACATCTTTCACTTTCCCGTTGTTCGCGCTTTCGGACCCACTTCCATCCAGTTTCGGGTCCTGACCCGGTGACAACATGTTTTCTTCCATGACCAAGTTGACCATGACCCCGTTTTCATTAACCGCCCTGACGTTTTGGCATGGAGATGGAGACTGCGATTCCCAGTTGTTATCGGTATCCGTTTTCTTAAAACCTTTAAGTCGATCATTATCCGTTTTAAGGGTTCGGTTCAGTACTAACCCAATCTTACTTAACCCTCGCTTGACCCGGTTTCTTGCACTTATTTTGTTACTACCTTCAAGGCTGTCGTCGGAGAAACTAAGATCATCTGGAAACGATCCCGATTTTGTGCTACTACCCACTGACTCGCTACCTTTTTGTACCCGGGTTTTCCCCTTTCGGGGCTCCCAAACTTGCGGGACTCCTGTGCCCGGATGGTGAACCCATATGCCAGTCGCTCGTTGACCTTCAACGTCAATGGGTTCAAAGTCATCCGCCACTGGACCAGGCCGGATTTCTTTCTGGGATGGGTCACTTGCGGGAGAATCGTCGTTCAACTCACTCGCTGATGCATCAGCGTCACATGGTTGTTCGGTTACCTTCGTGTCAACTTCGATTACTTGTATCGTGATATGTAATCTTCCTGTTTTGATGTTTTGAAGAGGTAACCACATGTCGTGTCTCTGGCCATCTCTAAGATCGTTGATCTTTATAGAACAGTCACTAACACAAAAAATGGAAGTTATATAAGCACCAAGATTAGATATGTGATACGAGTTTGATAAAGAAGATAACGAACCCTAGGATGTCATCGATAAAGTGATCTTTGTTACGGACTTGTATGATTAGAAGATTGGGTGATTCCCATGTAGTAATTGGGATCTTGAATTCTTCTTGCCATTTTGGAGATAGTGTTTTCCTTTGTGTTTTGGTTCGAAATCTGTAAGCACCAAGTTGACCCTTTACATAAGGGTCAGCTAGCCCTGCAAAGAGTTCACTTTTAGTCGGTTCTTCAGTCATAGAAACACGCTTGATTGCTTAAAAGTATGCAATATTGCAATGTATGTAAACTTCGTCAACTTACCATTCATGTCGGAAGGTTTCATGTCTGATGCGGCAACGATCTCCACTAAGGCGTAAGCGAGAGGCTCTTTCGCATCAACAGAAAACCAAAATTCTGAAAATAGAAGATTACTTAAATTTAAGGTAGATTGTGTTACTTAAAAGTAGACGTTTGGTGACTACAGGATGTTTGGCCCATTCGACCCATTTGAAGGCGTATGGAATAAAATATAACCAAAATGGCGGACATGTTAACAAATAAATAGGTCGAAATTGACAATCTAAATTCTCCATTGTTTATAAGTTGTGTATAAGTTACCTGGCTGAGGTGAAACAAGTTTTTCAACATCCACTACCAACATATTAGGCTGCAGAAACATTCAAAAGTTGAATAAGAACATACACAGGTAAGCGCATAAGTCTTTACATACATATATACACATAACACATCAGAAAAGTCTAGAGCAAATCACCTCAACAAGCGTCTCCTCGAATGCAAGTGTGAGAAGTTTATCCTAAACAAGTAAAAAAGACATATCAAACTCGGTCTCTATGCATGTGAGATATATATAGAGAGAGAGATTTCCGGTGAATCTAGTATACTAACCAGCCATCCAGCAATCCCGGGTAGTTCAGTAACATCAAACCCGTGAGCAAATATAGGTTTGACGGTCACCTGAAAGTACGGTGGTTCAAGAAAGCACACCCTCAACCGCCCAAGAAAAGGCCATGTTGAAAGAAACTTAACTCCAACCAACACCTTTATGAATCACAAAACCAAAGTTCATAGAAAACTGATTACTTAATATTTTAGTTTATGACAGCGTGTAACAAAATTTTAACTCGAGACTCACCTTTCCTTCAATATGCATTCCCGTCAAATGCATCTTCGTCCACATTCCAAACCCTAATCTTTTGGTCAATTTCACGGCAAGTATTGCGTTCATGTCATCTGCGGCCCGGAAATTCATCCCTAACTCGAGAACCTTAAAACAACATTAGTTATTAGAAATAAATGGATTTTATTATCAATATAGATGGATTTTTTTATTAGAAATCCCATTTTTGAGACGAGATAATGTACCAAATGATCATCACCGGTGGATTGACGACAAACTCTCATTTCTGTAAACATTGGTGGAGATCTTCCAAGGTATAGATTCTGAAGCACAGCTTCTTTCTACAGTATTACAGTTAAAAAAAAACGAAGTTTTCTTCTTCAAAAAAAATAAAAATAAAACAAATTTACGAACGGGTCAAAACACATCATTTTTGTACTGATCAAAAAGGGTCTTGTTGACTTGACTTGAACATCAGTTTGACCCGTATAACTGATAACCCAAATCGACCCATTCATAACCAAACGGGTCACGAAAAAGCGCAACACAAATTCAAAAAAATAGGTAAAGAAAATCTGGAATCATACAACAGTCCATGGCTTATACTTCTGCAAGAACCAAGGTATAATTGGGATCAGAATCTTCTGTGACAAAACATCTTCCATACATATAGGCCAGATCCTTTCAATAGCATGGTTCAACCACCGTACTGATTCGGAATCCGAAAGAACCCTCTTCTGGTTAGCATGCTTTCTCTCCTCAAACTGCACCCTTCTTCTCAATCTCATACCACACCGATCATGAACCTTAAAATAATCAAATCAAACCCATGATCAAGAACCAACAAGAACATGTTCAAAATCAGACATTAGTATCCGCTACTACCAACATTAGCGCTAACAATTCCTGACTTGTTTATGACACGATTAAACGTGTTAAAAAAAGTACACTGCGTAATTTTATATTATTTTTAAAGTAGTTAAAAGTAGACATTGGCATCCACTACCAACATTAGCGCTAGCAATTCCTGACATGTTGACACGATTAAACATGTTTAATAAAATGTACACTGCGTAAGTTTATATATTTTTTAAAGTAATTTAAATTAGAACGCTAGCTCCATCATTTCTCCTTCTTGGTATATAAAAAATATAAACAAAACTATATACATGAGATATAAAGTACTTGTGTTAATCACGACCTGTTTTGTCAGCCCTAACCAACCTATTGGCGGATCTTTAATTGGGCCAGGGTGGGCCTCGGCCCCGCATGTTTTTCGCATGTTTTTATCATATTTTTCTTTAAAACTTTCGGCCCCTAGTTTAAAAGTTCAAAATCCGCCACAATGATCTAACCAACATAGAACTTACCATATACAGATAGATGAATGACAGGAAGTAAACCAACGGGTGACAGCAATCAAAAGAAGATAGCAACCAAATCAGAAACAAGACAATGCCCACATGATAAATAACTGAATCATGCTTCACATCCATCTGTTCTTGAACAAAGATTCAAACCTGAATTCAATCAAGAAAATCAAGATACAAACAATAAAGCATACCCACTTCATAAAGATCTGCAAAGATGCAATCTTTCTTGAAACCCAGATCACAAACACAAAATCCCAGTAAACAGGATCATAATCTTTGAAAAATGGCAAAGATAGAGACAGAGGATTAGAATGTGGGTATTGTCAGTTGATTTTTGGGGGGTTTTTTATTAAAGAAAGTGAAAGGGATTGTTAAAGAAAGATTGATGAAACATGAAACAAAGAATGGAGTGGTTTAACTTTTTTGATTATTTAATAATAATAATAATAATAATAGGATGTGATGCCCTATGATAGATCTTCTTCTTCTGCTACATTTGACGAATCGGCAATTTTCAGTAATTGGACGTGTCATTCGTAGAATTAAAACGGTTACTTCAATTTGACGAAGTGCACTTTGCCTCCTTTCTTAAAATAGTTGGCATATTTATATTTAGTATAAATTATTTATTTATTTATTATTTCGTTGTTCCAAATAGTGGTCTTGAATTTGATCTCATAAAGATTATTGTTAATTTTGTGTAATTTAGAAGTGAGTAATGATAGAGTAATATTTAATTTAATATAATTTAGGAGTGAATTTAGACGATAAAAAAAGTTTATTTATTTTAGTGTAATATACCTTTGGTCTTTAGATTGATTTATATATATAGGTGAGAGTTGGCTACAAATTCTATTTTTTCTACACTCTATTATGCCATTGTGTTTTAGTGATCTTTACTCTGTTATTTGTGGGTTTTAAGTGTGTTTTATAGTTGAAATTGTGGTGTTTTATGACTTTGTACACTTTTTAGGAAAAATGGACTTTGTAACCGAACCCCCCCCCCCACATATATATATATATATAGGGGATAGTTAAAATGAGAACCACCTCGAGTTGTAAGAACCAGCGAGAACCACCCCCGCGGGGGGCCGTTGACCACGATTTTTTTTTTACAACTAGATGTGTATATTTTAACACCCTACGCAAAGTTTGGGTTCAAACGGCGCGCCCGAGGGGGTAGTTTTTTATGCCCAAAGTTTGGGTTTTTTTAATTTCTTTTAATTTTTCTTTTTTTGTAACCAAACTTTGGGCGTAAAAAACTACCCCCTCGGGCGCGCCGTTTGAACCCAAACTTTGCGTAGGGTGTTAAAATATACACATCTAGTTGTAAAAAAAAAATCGTGGTCAACGGCTCCCCGCGGGGGTGGTTCTCGCTGGTTCTTACAACTCGAGGTGGTTCTCATTTTAACTTATTCCTAATATAGGAATAAGTTAAAATGAGAACCACCTCGAGTTGTAAGAACCAGCGAGAACCACCCCCGCGGGGGGCCGTTGACCACGAAATTTTTTTTACACCTAGATCCGTATATTTTAACACGGGGGGTAAATTTTGGGTTCAAACGGCGCGCCCGAGGGGGTAGTTTTTTACGCCCAAAGTTTGGTAAAAAAAAAAAAAATTAAAAAAACCCAAACTTTGGGCGTAAAAAACTACCCCCTCGGGCGCGCCGTTTGAACCCAAAATTTACCCCCCGTGTTAAAATATACGGATCTAGGTGTAAAAAAAATTTCGTGGTCAACGGCCCCCCGCGGGGGTGGTTCTCACTGGTTCTTACAACTCGAGGTGGTTCTCATTTTAAACTTCCCCTATATATATATACTATATATAAAAGCATATCCAAAGGGCAGTTTTGGTCATTTGCCATTGTACAACCATTTCAAGCACATTATACAACCATTTTAAGCATAGTTGAAAAATTCTCTTTAACACGCGGTGTAGCCGCATGGATCCTAACCGGATCACCTTGACCCGTTTTATGGATCCAGTATAAAGTTTCTTTCACTGGCTTTCTAAACCCTAAATTCATTTCACAACCGCTCCTCCTTCTCTCTCTCTGGTGATTTTCAATTTAGGGTTTCACGAGATCTGTGGTATGAGCAAGATCTCACCAGATCCAACAATGGTGAGGTCTGTAAAAGTGGTCGAGGCAAGTTCCAACAACCCGAGGTAAGTCCGACAACCTCCTTTGATTTGTTTAGGTCATGCCCTTTAGTTTTTGAATCTGATGTTTGTATTTGCTTTAAACTTGCAGATCTAGAGTTTTAATAATAATAATAATAATAGGATGCGGTGCCCTATGACAGATCTTCTTCTTCCTGCTACATTCGACGAGTCGGCAATTTTCAGTAATTGGACGTGTCATTCGTAGAATTAAAACGGTTACTTCAATTTGACGAAGTGCACTTTGCCTCCTTTCTTAAAATAGTTGGCATATTTATATTTAGTATAAATTATTTATTTATTTATTATTTCGTTGTTCCAAATAGTGGTCTTGAATTTGATCTCATAAAGATTATTGTTAATTTTGTGTAATTTAGAAGTGAGTAATGATAGAGTAATATTTAATTTAATATAATTTAGGAGTGAATTTAGACGATAAAAAAAGTTTATTTATTTTAGTGTAATATACCTTTGGTCTTTAGATTGATTTATATATATAGATGAGAGTTGGCTACAAAGTCTATTTTTTCTACACTCTATTATGCTATTGTGTTTTAGTGATCTTTACTCTGTTATTTGTGGGTTTTAAGTGTGTTTTATAGTTGAAATTGTGGTGTTTTATGACTTTATACACTTTTTAGAAAAAATAGACTTTGTAGCCAAACCCCACCTATATATATATATATATATGTGTGTGTGTATGTGTGTATATGTATGTATTTTACGAGAACTCGAATTCAATGACATTAATTTAGATATACTTACACAATAAATCAAAACATGTTATCTTTGTAAAACTTGTTAACTTAAAAGTTAAAATAGTCTTAAATGGATTGGTACCACCCAAACTATAGTGTATTAGATATTGCATTCAAACTAATCTCCTATTTATTTGTCTATCATTGATCCGGTTTCCGTATTACCGTGATCCGGTTTCCTTTTGTTTTTGTTTTGATAGGCTCTATTTATTCCTGGCTTTGCTTGTATTCGTATATGAGAAAATAATCCAATACAAAGAATTGTTCTCTGCATTACCAATTTCATAATGGTATCAGAGCGGTTCTGAAACCCTAAAGTTCTCAACCAACAATGTCTGGTCAAAAGGATGGCGAAGGAAGCAAAGGCACTGCCATCGACCATGACTCACCTTACTATCTTCACCCTTCCGACTTTCCCAAGCAGCTTCACCTCAATGACGTCCTCACGGACAGCAACTATACAGATTAGTCACAAGAGATGACTAACTTTCTCTTTACCAAAAACAAAATTGATTTTGTTGATGGCACCATCACGAAACCAGAAAGCACCGCGTCAAATTACAACATATGGATGCGATGCGATGCTATGATAAAGGGATGGCTTACCACAGCCATGGAAAAGAATATACGCGATAGCGTCAAATATGCAACCACCTCGGCGAAAATATGGTCGGATCTGCAAGAAAGATTTGGCAAAGAAAGCGCACCAAGGGGCTACGAACTCAGGCAAAAAATAGCGGGCGCCAGGCAAGACGGGTCCACCGTCTCGAGGTATTACACTCGCCTGCGCTCGTTGTGGGATGAAGCAAGCCAATCTGTAACAACCCGCACTTTCGTGCATTGTTATCACTCGCTACACTCGTTACGCCTAGCACCAGAGGTTCGAATCATAATGTAACTAAATCGCATACGTCGTTATTTCGCGGTATAATCGCATTTACTCGCATATTTTAACGCTACATCGCATCGCAAATACTAACACTCACGATTAACTTGAGTGAGGACCTATTCTACCCTCCTCGATGGCCGTGATGTGTCGCAACGCAAACAATTAACGCTAACAAAGACTCTCGAGTGAGTACTATAGCTCCAGTCGTCGTGACGACGATGACAATACGAGCGAGTAGTACCCCATCAGTCATTGTGGCACAACGCATCGCAAACTCGAAAGCGCAACCGCAATCACGCGCAACTCGATTATCGCATGATTCGAAATAAGGATACGTATATACGACCTTTTTGTGATTAAATAATAATAAATATACATATATGTATGGGTATGAAAATGTGTAACCAAACTATCACAACGCTTAACGATCGAAACGGTATGCCAAAACTCAGCTCGTCGGCGGTGTTTGACCGAATGACACTTCGGTCGGACAACCATCCGGTCGGAAAGCCATCCGGTCGGAAAGCCATCTGGTCGAACAGCCATCCGGTCGAACAGCCCGTGTCACATCACTTGAACAGTGATGTGAGAGCTCTGACTCGACCAGCACGCTCTTGGACCCTTTCCTCTCGATTTCTCGCGATTCTTGTAAGTTTCCGACCTAAATCTTGTACTTCTATGATCTACACTCAATTCTACACCTTTCTATCTTTTAAAAATCCAATTTTTAACCGTGAAATCTGCTGATTTGAGGTGTTCTAGGATGATGTCATTAAGAGTTCATATGAACTTCAAAGTGTGACCTCATTTTCATCATGAACAGCTTAGATCTGAGTGATTTCCACATGTTTTTACATGAATCTCATCCAAATCTATGTTATCTAAGCAAAGGGTTATGTGATTTCGGGTTAAACATGGGAAACCATCAAGAACAGCCAAATCTGATGGAACGGGGTGGTTCCCGGCCGTTAGAACGGGTCGGACTTGAGGGAAATTACAGTTGTTTAGTACGATATCACACCACCTCGGCCAAATAACCATTATTCTTTTTCAAAACCATCAAGTTCATGACGATCAGGACGTCGGAACGGATTGCCGTCCGACCAGAATTCTGTCCGATCGGAGTGCACTTGGAGCTTTCAACTCATCATCTCAAACGAGTGACCATCCGACCGGATTGCCATCCGATCGGATAGTCACTAAACAAACATCATCCAAACAAGTGACCATCCGACCGGATAGCCACTAGTCAATTAACATACCATCCGACCAGACAACATGCCATCGGACCGGACAGCATGCCATCCGACCGGACAACATGCCATCCGACCGGATTACCACTAGTCACTCGATCCACTTTTCACCGATTAACACGCCGCTCATTGCTTACGCTACCATTCCATGATCAGGCTAACTCTGACGCGCTTTCAATCAATCCAATCAAGTTGTGATTACTTGTTGAAAACGCACAGTGAGTATACTTGAACCCTTTTTGCTTTTGCACTTTTGGGTGTAACATACGTTACTATCGAATCACATTAAATGCTTAAAGTACTTATCACTTGCGAATGACTTACTTGCATAGTTATACGTGATGCTAGTTACATATGTGCTAGGACTTATACTCGCGACGTCCAACCATGACTAGTATAGTACTATTGCGCCCGACGGGGTCTAGTTTGCCATCGCGTATTCGAGCATTGAGGACTTAGCTGGTAGTATCGGTTTTATGAGTATATATGTCGTGTATCCCATTTATGTATGTATGAATTCGCAGCACTTTTAATCTATTATGCTATTACATATCAAACCTGTATACTCGCCAATACTTTTGTATGGACTTTATTTTAACGTATGTTGCAGGTTAGATCGCAGACCATCTCAATCAAGCTAGGGAGTCTAGAAACTCAACTAAAATCTAGGTTGTCGGATTTGTATTGTTGAGAGAACACAACATCTGTGATAACTTATGTGACTGTATTTGTTTATTAGTATGGGGTAATGAACGCATTAAATATTGTCGCTAATAGTTGTTATGGAATCTCCTGAGCAATCTGATTCGCCTAGTGCCGTGCCCCGATGATTCCGCCATCGGTTGGGGTGTGACAGTGGAAGCATAGTCTACTAGGCCAATGCGCGTGCACGAACTCGCTTCATATAGCTGGAGTACTTTGGTCAATCGACGCCTAAACACCCAGGGCATTCTATCGAATTTTCTAGCCTACGATTAACTAGTTTCCGCTTGTTAAACTTATTTACGCTCACGTGTTACGATTTAAAATTTTATGCTTTAACGATTTCTCGATTTATCAAATTTACGCTCCCTGCTTTATGAACGCACAACTCGCACAGCCATCGCAATCTAAAATGAAAACCGAATGTTCGCAACAAAACTAATGTCTAATTACTCACTCTCACTCTCTGCATCGCGTCCTCGCGCATTCTATACCGACGTGTATGTGTACGAGTGTAAGCTACAACTAATTATATATATACAAGCAAATCAATTGTGTGGGAACTTAGGAATTTCGTGTCTCCTATGTGACTCCTATGTGAAGTCTATTATATTACTCGCAACAAGTTTTAAACGCGCTCAAACCGCAACGCAAAACTTAAAATCATTATGATCGAATCTCACTCCAAGTCTCTTTCTGTCTAGATGCCTTCTAACAATTCTACTTCGAGAATGTCAGCAAAGAGACGAGCCAAACGAAGGGACGAAAAGAGGATTGCTTCACTTGTGACCAGGGAAGTGGACAAAGTCATTCCTCATATTGTCACACAAGTGCACTCTCTTGTCAACTCTCGAACTCCGGAAGGCGTTAAGACAAAAGAGCCGCAATCTACTTTTCTCTACAAACACTTCAAAGCCTGTGATCTAATGGTCTTCACAGGTGAAGGAGGTGTCTCTCAGCTACTCTAGTAGTTTGATTCTGTTGAGGTGACCCTTCGTCAGAGTGGGTGCCCCGAGCATTTCCAAACCACTTGCGATACTGGAGTATTTCAATCGCGTGCACTCGACTGGTGGACCACCGAACGCAACAAACGTGGGATTCACGCAGCCTATGCTCTCTCCTGGAATGAGTTGAAAGAGCTCATGAGGGAAGAGTACTGTCCTCCCCACGAAGTCCAGAAGTTGGAAAGCGAATTTTGGGAAATCAAGCAAGTCAAAGGTGACAATGCTGGCTACACCGCAAGGTTCAAACAGCTTAGCACAATCTGCCCAAGTCAAGTCGACACTCCAGAAAAAGCCATTGCGAAATACATTCGTGGCTTGCCTGAATGTGTGGGCGATTTTGTTAAAGCTGCCAAACCTACTACCATCGAAGAAGCCTACCGCTTAGCCGCAGAAATCAACAACAAACGACTCATGGAAGGGTTTTTCTCCAAGAATCCTGTCAAGAAAACTTATAAAGTAATCGGTATTAATTCTTATGACGAATCTGCCAACGATTCTTCTGACGAATCTGCCAACGATCCTTCTAATAAAGCTGCTGACGATTCTTCCGATGACTCGGCCGAAGATTCTGCAAGTGAGACCTCAGACAAACCATCCAACGACGACACCTCACTGTAAAACACCGACAAACCCAACCGCAAATGAAAGATTTCATGCCCGAACTCATCAACAACCGAACTGCTGCAACCGAAGCCTCTTCAAGCAGTTCCAGTGTTTCCAAAGCGAGCTTACACTGGAGCTCATCCCCAGTGTTACTCATGCACCTACCATCACCAGGTCGGAGCTGACTGTCGCTATTGCAAAAACTACAACCATTACGGTCACTTCACCCGCAACTGCCGCACCGAACCGCGAACTTGAGTACAACAACAATAGCTCCAGCAAAAGTCTTCAACACAAAGCATCTAGCGAGCATAGGATAATGTTATAATGATACAATTTTCAACGTTAATTTCTAAGTATTGAACCTACTCTATTACTCGATGTTGCCACTATGTGTAACGTTAACTCTGGCTTTCACTCTCTAGTCGTCGCACTTAGACTAGCTTCACACACACGAACTATATACTATATCACGATATAACGTGTTTTAACCTCACTACACTCTTAGAATAAGGTACGATAAACGTGCAAGGAACGACTAATCACGGGTGCACACGGGATTATTTGGGTCAGTGCACGGAGATCGTAGTAAATTCTAAGGTGCCATAAGCGTCTCGACAACGTGTGACACCAAATCACGGGATGTAAGTAGTAGGGGTCAAGCAAGGTGTGCTTTATCATACTACCGAAGTTTCGTGAAGAAAGTGCCACGTGGAGTTGAACGCTATTTGACTTATTATACTATTACGATTTTTGACACCCTACACTTAATCGCAAGGCGTAACAATTGAATCGCATCACTGCAAGACTTTTCGTAAGTCTACGAACGCAATGCAATCGACTCATCGATAGACCTTGGTGGGTCTACCCCGCAGGGTAATTGCAGCGACGCAAGACTGGACGTAAGTCCACATCGCAAGTCAATCACAGTTTTGTTGGAATCTATCGCATTATCGCATAAATCTATCTTGTAATCGCTATTGTCTATTATGTGTATCTCGCAATCTCTATTGCTTATTGTGTGTATCGCTATATCGCTTGCTGTGTATCAATCTATCGCTCGCTCCATCGCTATCGCTATCACCATCGCTAACGCCTACCGTTATCTGTGTCATCTGTGTTAAGTTAGCACACATGACCACGCTTCACGAAACAAAACTCATATGGCTAAAGCATGGTGGATACGCAGCTGGTACTTCCTATATATAAGTGTTTTAGCCATATCAACAGACTTTTGTGGAAAAAGGCCATGTGGGGTCTAATGTTAGTAAATTTGTGAAGTTGATCAATCCAATCGAATCACATAAATCGCGTGTATCTCCATCACTCACAACGCAACAACCTTCGCTTATCGTTCGTCGGTTGTCGCTACCGCTCACCGCTTATCGCAAAATTCGTTTATCGCTACCTGTGTTACGTGAGCACACCTGACATCGATTCATGAACCGGATCTGGTATGGTTGGAACACGGTAAATACATCACGGGTACTTCCTATATGTATAAGTGATTCAGCCATACTAGCAAACTTTCATGGGCAGATGCCATGTGGAGCTTAACGTTGATTAAATTGTAAAGTTATGAAGGCTAAATCGAATCGCATTACTCGCTTATTGTGTATCGTCTATTGCTTATTCGCTTATCGTGTACCGCTTATCGCTCATCGCTCATCGTTTGGTATTCATCGCAGTCTGTGTGGTATTAGTATGCATGACATCGCTTCACGGGACAAAACTAACCTGGTCGAACATAGTGTTTCGCCATGTTAGCAAACTCTTGTGGAAACGTGCCATGTGGGTTTTTATGTGGAATCTACTCAAAATCACACTATTCGCTATCGCTTATTGCTCATCGCCTATCATGACACGCTACTTCGATGTTTCGTGTCATCAAGCTACTCGCACACGCTGTCATCACTATGTTCGCGATCCAGCTCGCTGTTTAATCTATTCAATTCTACTCTCAACTCGGTCCGACCTTCTATCGATTGGACCAAGGGAACGCAATTCTATCTGTGTCCTATCGGCACACCTGACACCGCCTCACGAAACGGAAATAATATGGGCAAACATGGTGGATACGCCGCTGGTACTTCCTATATATAAGTGTTTTAAACATATTAACAAACTTTCGTGGGAAAGTGACAAGTGGGGCTCGATGATTAACTATCTTTTGTACTATTAAAACTTATTTTATAAAATTTTTGATTTAACACTGGTGGACAAGTCAAATTTTCTCACGACGTGGAGGTAACATCGAATCAGCTTAACTCCATGTCCAAGAAAAGTTTCATAAGTCCAGTTTTCCTTAAAGCTTTTACAACATCAAAACGAAACTCTTCTTAAGACGTTGGTTCAGCATCGAGTTCAGCTTGAACCCATGTCATAGGAAAGTTTTCTTAACTCCAGTTTTCTTTCCAAATTCTTAGCGGACGTTTCTTGCAACGTGGGTTAACATCGACTCAGTTGATCCTACGTTATAAGAAAAAAAATTCAAGATTTCCTTTCTTCAATATCTAATTGCAATGATTTAGTAACCTCTTCGAAACTCGACATGTTTTTGGTACGCTAACTCGTGGGATACTACTTTTGTTATCACGTCGCTCTACGCTATCGAAATCAACCTCTCTTACTCGAAACGCTCTCGCTTGTCAACTCTTGGTCAATTAACTCGCTGTATCGCTACTTATACGGGATCAACTCTCAAAAGTCTACCTGTTGGATTAATTTCGGGACGAAATTTCCTAAAGTAGGGGAGACTGTAACAACCCGCACTTTCGTGCATTGTTACCACTCGCTACACTCGTTACGCCTAGCACCAGAGATTCGAATCATAATGTAACTATATTACATACGTCGCTATTTCGCAGTATAATCGCATTTATTCGCATATTTTAACGCTACATCGCATCGCAAATACTAACACTCACGATGACCTTGAGTGAGGACCTATTCTACCCTCCTCGATAGCCGTGATGTGTCGCAACGCAAACAATTAACACTAACAAAGACTCTCGAGTGAGTACTATAGCTCCAGTCGTCGTGACGACGATGACAATACGAGCGAGTAGTACCCCGTCAGTCATTGTGGCACAACGCATCGCAAGCTCGAAAGCGCAACCGCAATCACACGCAACTCGATTATCGCAGGATTCGAAATAAGGATACGTATATACGACCTTTTTGTGATTAAATCATAATAAATATACATATATAAAATGTGTAACCAAACTATCGCAACACTTAACGATCGACACAGTATGCCAAAACTCAGCTCGTCGGAGGTGTTTGACCGAATGACACTTCGGTCGGACAGCCATCCGGTCGGATAGCCATCCGGTCGAACAACCATCCGGTCGGACCACATCACCTCCTTTCTCCTCCTTTGCCTATAAATAGCCCGTGTCACATCACTTGAACAGCGATGTGAGAGCTCTCACTCGACCAGCACGCTCTTGGACCATTTCCTCTCGATTTCTCGCGATTCTTGTAAGTTTTCGACCTAAATCTTGTACTTCTATGATCTACACTCAATTCTACACATTTCTATCTTTTAAAAATCCAATTTTTAACCGTGAAATCTGCTGATTTGAGGTGTTCTAGGATGTTGTCATCAAGAGTTCATATGAACTTCAAAGTGTGACCTCATTTTCATCATGAACAGCTCAGATCTGAGTGATTTCCATATGTTTTTACACGAATCTCGTCCAAATCTATGTTATCTAATCAAAGGGTTATGTGATTTCGGGTTAAACATGGGAAACCGTCAAGAACGGCCAAATCTGATGGAACGGGGTGGTTCCCAGCCGTTAGAACGGGTCGGACTCGAGGGAAATTACAGTTGTTTAGTACGATATCACACCACCTCGGCCAAATAACCATTATTCTTTTTCAAAACCATCAAGTTCATGACGATCAGGATGTCGGAACGGATTGCCGTCCGACCGGAATTCGGTCCGATCGGAGTGCACTTGGAGCTTTCAACTCATCATCTCAAACGAGTGACCATCCGACCGGATTGCCATCCGATCGGATAGTCACTAAACAAACATCATCCAAACAAGTGACCATCCAACCGGATAGCCACTAGTCAATTAACATACCATCCGACCAGACAGCATGCCATCCGATCGGACAGCATGCCATCCGACCGGACAACATGCCATCCGACCAGACAGCGTGCCATCTGACCGGATTACCACTAGTCACTCGATCCACTTTTCACCGATTAACGCGCCGCTCGTTGTTTACGCTACCATTCCATTATCAGGCTAACTCTGACGCGCTCTCAATCAATCCAATCAAGTTGTGATTACTTGCTGAAAACGCACAGTGAGTATACTTGAACCCTTTTTGCTTTTGCACTTTTGGGTGTAACATGCGTTACTATCGAATCACATTAAATGCTTAAACTACTTATCACTTGCGAATGACTTACTTGCATAGTTATACGTGATGCTAGTTACATATGTGCTAAGACTTATACTCGCGACGTCCCACCATGACTAGTAAAGTACTATTGTGCCCGACGGGGTCTAGTTTGCCATCGCGTATTCGAGCACCGAGGACTTAGCTGGTAGTATCGGTTTTATGAGTATATATGTCGTGTATCTCGTTTATGTATGTATGAATTCGCAGCACTTTTAATCTATTATGCTATTACATATCAAACCTGTATACTCGCCAATACTTTTGTATTGACTTTATTTTAACGTATGTTGCAGGTTAGATCGCAGACCATCTCAATCAAGCTAGGGAGTCTAGAAACTCAACTAAAATCTAGGTTGTCGGATTTGTATTGTTCGAGAGAACACAACATCTGTGATAACTTATGTGACTGTATTTGTTTATTAGTATGGGGTAATGAACGCATTTGTCGCTAATAGTTGTTATGGAATCTCCTGAGCAATCTGATTCGCCTATTGCTGTGCCCCGATGATTCCGCCATCGGTTGGGGTGTGACACAATCGTTTCCAAGTTGCTCTTGTAACAAGTGCACGTGTGAACTAGGTAAAAAGATTACGCAACACCTTGAGAAAGAGAGGCTCTATGAGTTTCTCATGGGACTAGACAATGATTTCGCTGTAATCAAAACACAAATTTTAGCAAGTAAACCGACTCCCACTTTGGGAGTAGCTTATCACATGGTGGCTGAAGATGAGAGACAGAGAGCAATATCAAACGAGAACCGGGCAGTTCCTGAACAGGCTGCGTTCAAGGTTTTTCAAAAGCGTGAAAGTTGGTCTGGACAGTCAAAAGAAAAGGCAACAGGCCGACAAGGAAAGGAAGTCAAAGAAAACGACCACTGCACCTTCTGCAGAAGGAATGGTCACAAACGTGAAGGGTGCTTCAAGTTGATTGGATACCCCGACTGGTGGCCTGGAAAGAAAGAAGAGAAAGCCAAGCCGAAGGCTGGGTGTGTCGAAACAAGAGCTAGTCCCATTCCTGGATTGACTGATGACCAGTATAATTCCTTTGTGAAGTTTTTTTCAGGATCTAACAGTGGAGAAGAAGTGAAACCTGAGGCAAACATGGCTGGTAAAAGGGACGATTCATGGATCATGGATTCGGGATGCACCGAATACATAGCTCATGAATCGGAACTTGTTGAAAACCCTGAAAGAACCTCCTATGAAGCTCCGGTTGTTATACCAAATGGAGACGCCATTCCCATTGAGGGAAGAGGCGAGTCCACTCTTGTAGGAGGGGTCAAAATAAAAGGGGTTCTTTATGTTCCAAAATTTAAATGCAACCTCCTCTCAGTCAGCCGTTTGAGTAAAGAATTGAAATGTGCTGTAACCTTTTTTCCTGATTTCTTTGTCAGACAGGGATTACATACGAGGAGATTGATTGGAGCGGGTGAATGCCGAGGGGGATTGTATTACATGAAGAAGACCAAGGGAAACAGAAGAGCTATGATGACAACAGTGGATACGTGGCACAAGAGGTTGGGTCATGCTTCAAAAGGAAAACTGTCGAATATAGATTTTCTCAAAGGCAATTCTACTAAACTTAATAATGATTTTTGTGATTCTTGTACCAAGGCGAAACATGCTCGAACACCATTTCCTTCCTGTTTTATTAAAACCAGTGATTGTTTTGAACTTATCCATTGTGATATTTGGGGTGGTTATAGGACACCATCGTACACACGGGCAAAATTTTTTCTCACCATAGTCGATGATTTTAGTAGATCGGTATGGGTTTTTCTATTAAAGCATAAAAGTGATGCAAGTGAATGTTTAATAAATTTTCAAAAAAAGATGAATGAAGTCCAGTTTGGGAAACCCATAAAAAGAGTTAGATGTGACAATGGTGGAGAATTCACCTCCAACCACATGATTGATTTTTATAACAAAAATGGGATCCTGTTGGAAACCACTTGCCCATATACCCCCCAACAAAATGGGGTTGTCGAACGAAAACATAGACACCTCCTTGAAACGGCGTGGGCTCTAAGGTTTGAGGCAAACGTTCCAAAGAGGTTTGGGGGATAATGTATTTTAACCGCTGCATACTTGATAAATCTTCTTCCCTCTAAGGTTATTAATAACAAGACACCTTATGAATTGGTTTGGAACCAAAAGCCCAAATACAATCACCTAAGGGTTTTTGGTTGTCTAGTGTACCATATAAATCTTAACACAAAGGGGGATAAGTTTGAAGCAAGGGGGAGACCTGGAGTATTTCTGGGTTATCCATTTGGAACCAAAGGGTACAAAATCTATGACATTGAAGGCTAGAAAATTATCATCAGCAGAGATGTTCTATTTTGTGAAAAATATTTTCCATTTAAGACATTGGAGGTGGGCAATGATGGCGATGAGCCCATCAAGATCTTAAATGGGCCGAGATATGAGACCCACACTCAAGCCCATGTGGTTGAAGATGAATAAGAAAATTCTTTTGATGAAAGTCTACAACAAGAACAAGAACATGTTGTTACTTTGGGTTCGGACCAACAGGCCACTGATGCTAGTGAGCCCAACATTATCGATGCTCCAATACCTCCTCCTGTCACTGAACCTTGGGTCAAAAGAAGCCGAAACCACCAGCTCATTTTAATGACTACATTGTAAAGCTTCCCCCCTCGGTTGACCATTCACTATCCGCCTCCGAACAAGCTGCCTCTACGGTACATCCACTCTCTTTTTTTGTTTCGTTTTCAAATTCTCATAAAGCCTTTTTAACCGCTATTGATTCTAATGATGAACCGAGATGTTTTGAGCAAGCTGCCCAGGATATGCGATGGAGGGAAGCTATGCAACAAGAAATCAAAGCCCTTGAGAAAAAATGGAACATGGACTTTGGAAGTATTGCCCGAAGGAAAGCGAGCCATTGACTCAAAATGGGTTTACAAGACGAAATACAAATCCAACGGGGAGATTGAAAGATTCAAAGCAAGGCTCGTGGCAAAAGATTTCACTAAAATGGAAGGGGTAGATTACCATGAAACTTTTGCTCCAGTGGCCAAACTTGTCACTGTCCGAACCTTATTAGCCGTAGCTGTCAAAAAGAATTGGTGTATTCATCAATTGGATGTGAATAACGCTTTTCTCCATGGAGACTTGGAGGAGGAAGTTTACATGAAAATTCCGAAGGGTTTTTCTAAAGAAAATGAGACGAGAGTATTTCGTCTTCGAAAGTCGCTTTATGGCTTGAAACAGGCTTCCAGGAACTCGTATCATAAGTTTACAAAATTTCTCCTCAACCTACATTTCTGCCAATCCAAGGCAGATCATTCTTTGTTTACTTTTCAGCATAAAAAAGTTTACACTGCCATTCTCATTTATGTGGATGATGTCATCATCGTAGGTGTTTTGGTCAAAAAATCTGTTGAGAATATTGTAACCAAACTCTAGTTTACGGGGTATGATGCTCAAAATGTGTAACAACAATGAGGATCACTTCAATGTGAAATGCACAAACAACACAAGGATTTATACGGGGAAAAAGCCCTTGATCAAGAGTTGATCTCCGGCACAAAAAACCCTGGGTGATGGAAACTACCGATCACCAAGCTCAAATAAATGAATGAATGTTTACAACTTCGGATAGTAACGAGCTAGATACAAGGATCACTACGGTGAAGTGTGTAAAAAGTGTATGAAATCGCTAAGTGTTTGAACGAGAGCTTGTATGAGCGCTTTTGCGAGTGTGTGTAACTGCCAAAAATGACTAAGTGTCACTAACTCCTAACTTAGCTCGTTACTCCCTTTAAAATAAGAAAATATCTAGCTAACAAACTCTCCGACTATCGGGCCAAGCCTCCACGTTCTCCATAACGTCTAGTTTTGATCTAGCACGTGCAGAATACTTCGGGAATATTCTCCAAGAATGTCGCTGAAACTTGGTCAAGCTTGTTATACCTGCGAGATGTTATAAAACATAAGTAAACAATTGTCAGTATGAGGATCCTTGAAGTGATCCATGATCCTGATCCTAAAGCCCTTCTGAGGATCACCACCTGTCACAGAAGTAAGGATCATTAGTTAAGATAATGAATAAGGATCACTAATTGTTAGAAAATCCTCCCCTAACAATTGCCCCCAAAATATAAGGAGTGAAATTGTAAAATTAGCGAGTTATGTTTTCTTAATCTTATCCGTAACAAACTAACGGATATATAGCCGTTAATTTTGAACTAGCCGTTGCGATGATGATGTCACGGAAGTGACAACCTGCAAGATCATGATTATAAATAGAGATATAGATAGGATCAAATGCATTCAAATTTCCAGAGAAAATCCCTTTATAATCCACATTCCGAAGACGTTCAGGTATTCTCTCTCTCTATCCTCTTCCCTCTCTTGCTCTGTTTTTATCTTTCCATCAAAGATGTTGCTCCGAAGTTCTCCGGGCAAAGATCACAAGAAGGATAGCCCTTTGAAAAGTCAGAAAATCATCAAGGACTCATCGAATGAAAAGTGTTGTTTTAACGACGCACAGATAGACAAAATCCGTTGCTGTTTTCCGGCGAATGCCTTTTTCAGACCCTTTGATCCTTCTACCCTTAGCGACTATGTTTCAGAAACATGGGTTGCATTTCCAGCCACTCCATTCACCATAGGATACACCTATCCTTTCCCAGAGTTTACACAATCCTTCTTTTCCCTTACCGGCATCTCTTATATCCAAGCCATGCCGATGATTTGGAGGGTCTTGTATACCCTAGAGAGGATCATCGAACAGGAAGGCATTGCTTTGGGCATGTCAGAGTTGGCGGAACTGTATGATCTTACTACTTTTGGTTCCCATCGTTATTTACTTAAGCGAAAACCCGGTGCAGATCATCCTCTTCTGAAAGTCACCAAGAATGACAAAGACTGGAAACGTCGCTTTTTCTTTGTCAAGAGGAATTCCATTCTAAACGGTCAAGATCTCCCTAAGGCATGGTCCACCCATGGTAGGCTGGAGGATCATAAGAAGGATCACCAGGCAATCTTGTTTTCGTATAAGGATTACTGACCCCTTTCTGTCTTATGTTATGCAGCTATCTCTGTCTCACATATCCGCACATCACCTGAAACCAAGGACAGGCTCGCTGCTTTTTGGAAGCTTGATCCTGAAACAAGGACATTCAAGATAGACACCCAAGACTCACAAGAAGTATCCTCAGGTTCCATTACCATGTCGAGTAAGTATCCTATCTTTTGCATAGTTTAAATATTAAAATAAATAGATAAATTGAAATAGGATAAGGATACTCATCTTGCTTTGAATGTGTAGGCGCTGGAAAACCTGTCAAGCCTGTTTCCCAATTCAACACAGCTGACCTTGATCTCGTACGACCCAGGAAGAAGAGGTCCACTACCAGTCCTAGCATCTCCATTCCAAGGGCACCCACTAAAGGAAAGGGTGTGAAGAAGAGGAAAACTTCTGATGCTGAGGATCTTCAAGGGCTGCCACTGATCCGCCACCAATTCCTTGAATACTTCAATGAGGTAAGGATCCTTAACTTTGCCTAGGTATCCTGCTCTTATGAGGATCACTTGACCTTGAACTGCGTTATCTTCTTTCTGCAGAAATTTGCTGAGATCGAGGATTACGTGGGCAATATTGAGGAGCTGGACAAGAAAATAGCTGATCTCCAACAGGTTGCCGTGCTCAAAGATCTTGCACTTGCTGATGCTCGAAAGGAACTCCAGGATACCAAGCAGGAAATGGCCAAGGTGCTGGTTAACTTTGATTATGAAAAGCATGACCTCATCGAAAATACCAAGCTCTCTGCTGCCATCACAATGTATCAGACTAAGTTGAAGATGGCCCAGGAGGCTCAAGACCCTGCTTTTGACAAAGACAGCTGGGATGTTGAAGGCTGGAAGGCAAGGTTGGCTGAACTTGAGGATGATGAGGAGGAGGCAGCTGATGTCCTGGCAATTGAGGCAAGTGGCAGTGGGAAGGATCAGGCTGGTGGTGATGATGCTGGTGGTGATGCAGCCAAGGTGTGAGCTGCACAATTGGGCGATGATGGATATATGTGCCAAGGCCGGAGCCCAATTTTTTAGTTTGATGGTTGCTTTTTGTGGTTGTGATGTTTAAGACAATTTCATGGGTTGTACTTTGAACAATAGGTTTTAGGATTAAGGATCATGTATGATCCTTTGGACAATAGGCAGGATTGCAATTGGTGGAGGGATCCTCTGTTTGGGGGATGAAGCCATTGTGATCCTGCCGCCTTTATATTCCTGCACTATCTTTGAACTCATTATCATGGACACCCTTTACCTACCCCAACGGACGGGCCACGTTTTGCTGGTAGATGTTCGGGTAGGTAATTTTGACAACCTTTAAAGGGTTAGTCTTATGTTAATAAATAAAAACTTAACCTTTTGTCGCTTATCTTGTGTTGTAATCCTTTTTAGTATGTTATTTTCCAACTGTTATAATGTTCAATTTGTTTATACTTATCAAGCCTTGAAAAACTAGAAAAGATATCCAAAAAGTTTAAGATATGAACAAGGATCACATATCCTATAACCGTTAAGTTTAAAAAATGGTATAGTTTAAGAAACACGAGTTCAGTTGTCAAGTATAAGGGTTATCCAAATGAATAATGAATAAAACCAAAAAAGTTAAGGATCATACCTGAGGATCCAAGTTAGAATCCTAACCATAATAAGGATAACTATAAGATAAACCTTAGAGTGAAATAAGGATCAAGGATCCCTAGCTGCCTATCTTCAAGGACCTGAAATAGAGCATAACTTGGGACTAAGCCGATATAAGAAAAGAGTTAGCAACTGGGGACAAGCCCAAGGATAACTGGGGACAAGCCCAAGGATAACTGGGGACAAGCCCAAGGATCGTGTGTAAACTGGAGTATGGCCCTAACTGGCGACTATCCAAACTTAGTGACATGAAGATGCCAAAACCTTAGCTAACGTGAAAACGTTAGAAACCTTAGCTAACGTGAAAACATTAGAAACCTTATGAACGGATGTATGGTACGTCTACCATTGTACGTAGGATCCTAAGCATAGCCAGAACAATGGAATTATCAGCCCCTAGAATGAGTACTGGTCCCAAAGCCTTGAACTATACCAGGATCATCGTGCGCTACAGGCGGAATCTGGGGACAAGCCCAAATAACTGGGGTTAAACCCAAAGACGGATGGCTTCTGTGGATAACCAACGTTGTGCTAAAGATACCTGAACTTTCGAAACTTGAACTCACGTGAGAAATGGATAAAGGATACATGATCCTTATCCTTATATGAGAAAATAAAGAAATGAAATAGTTCAAGATTAGGATATTACCTGAATAAGGATCACCAATACTTTGAGGATCCTTTAAGGATATCCCTATCGTGAGGATCACCTATGCCATAAGGATCCTGCTTACATGAAATATTTCTTCAAGTGGACAGCATTCCAAGCTCTTGGTAGCAAATCACCTTCCATGGTTAGCAATCTATATGCCCCCTTTCCTGCTTCAGCTTCAATCAAATAAGGGCCTTCCCATTTTGGAGCCAATTTTCCATCAGCAGGATTGGTGGTATTCTGAAATGCTTTCCTTAACACCATATCTCCAACTTGAAACCTCCTGATCCTGACATTTTTATTGTAAGCACCAGCCATTCTTTGTTGATAACTGGCCATCCTGATCTTAGCCATATCCCTGATTTCTTCAATAGTATCCAGGTATTGAGCCAAGTTTTCATCATTTTCCTCAGGATCACGGGTACTTGTTCTAGCAGTAGGAACCACCATTTCTGTTGGGATCACTGATTCTGCTCCAAACACCAAAGAGAATGGTGTTTGACCAGTAGCATTCTTAGGGGTTGTCCTGTCAGCCCAGAGCACATAGGGTAGTTCTTCTGCCCATTTTCCTTTCTTGGATCCAAGCTTCTTCTTCAAGTTGTTGATGATGATCTTGTTGGATGATTCTGCTTGGCCATTAGCTTGTGGGTGGACTGGTGTTGATGTTATCATCCTAATCCCCCAGCTGTCACAAAAGTTAGTGGTTCTGCCCCCAATAAATTGGGAACCATTATCACATATAATCTCAGAGGGAATTCCAAATCTAGTTATAATATTTCTTTTAATGAAGGATATAACTTCCTTTTCTCTAACTTGAGCAAAAGCTTCAGCCTCTATCCACTTGGAGAAGTAATCAGTCATAGCTAGCATGAATACTTTCCCACCAGGTGCCTTAGGGAGCTTTCCAACTATATCCATACCCCATCTCATAAATGGCCAAGAGGAGGATATAGGATGCAATAATTCGGCTGGTTGATGAAGGATATTGTTGTGTCTCTGGCAAGGATCACATCTTCTGGCATACTCCACAGCATCCTTCTTCATGGTTGGCCAGTAGTATCCTGTCCTCAGGATCCTTGAAAATAAAGCCCTGACCCCAGTGTGGTTTCCACAATCTCCTTCATGGAAGTCTTTTAAAACTTCTTGAATTTCAGGATCCTCAATGCATCTCAAGTATGGTCCTGCAAGAGATCGCCTATACAACATATTATTCATAATTGTGAATTGAGATACCTTAGATTTAAAAGCCCTAGGGTTTTCTCCTGTAGGAATCTCTCCATGTTGTAAGTATCTCATAATTGGTGAGATCCATGATCCTGATCCTGGAGGGGATTGAGTATCCTCACTAGGGATCATTGCAGAATCATTTCCTATCTCCATAGTCTGGTGATCCTCGATAGCCGGGGTCAGGATATGGATAATAGGAATCTTGATATCCTCTGGGATCTTCAAAGATGATCCTAAGTTAGCCAATGCATCAGCTTCTGTATTTTCTTCCCTTGGTACCTGTGACAAACTAAAGGAAACAAAAGAGAGTGCCAAACTTTTGACTATCTCCAAATATTTGGTTAGCTTTTCACCTTTAACAGCATATGATCCATTAAAGTGATTTGTAATTAACAAAGAATCTACGTGTACCTCAAGATACCTGATCCCCATATGCTTTGCAATTTGCAAACCAGCAATTAAGGCTTCGTATTCAGCCTCATTATTAGTGGTTTGGAACTCACAAGCTATAGAATGGGGTATTATGTCCCCCTGTGGCGATTTTAGTAGTATTCCGAGCCCTGTGCCTTTGACATTTGAGGATCCATCAGTATGAAGTATCCAAGGATCCTTGGTCTCTTCTAGCTGTTGGACTTCTAACTCAGCTTCTTCTTGTAAATCACTACTGAAATCAGCCACAAAGTCAGCTAATGCTTGGGATTTGATGGCTGTCCTAGGCTCATATCTTATATCATATGCACTCAGCTTCACTGCCCACTTAGCCATCCTTCCTGACATCTCTGGTTTCCTGAGGACATTCTTAATTGGAAAATTAGTTTTAACAATGATAGCATGGGTTTCAAAATAATGTCTTAACTTGGTAGATGCCATTATTAAAGCAAGAATAAGTTTTTCAAGGTGTGAGTACCTGGATTCGGCATCAAGTAAACTTTTACTTACATAATAGACAGGATGTTGTGTACCTTGATGATCCTTAACAAGGACCGCACTTACCGCTTTTGAGGATACTGCAAGATACAAGGATAACACATCACCTTTTTCTGGTTTCATCAAAGCCGGGGCCGAGGATAGGTAATCTTTGAGGGCTTTTAAAGCATTTTCATGCTTCTCCGTCCACTCAAATTTCTTGTTCTTCCTTAGGATATCATAGAATTCTTTACACTTCTCGGAGGACTTGGATATGAATCTGTTCAAGGCTGCTATCCTTCCTGTTAACCTTTGAACATCCTTAGCATTGGCCGGAGATTTGATGTTCACTATTGCTTTGATTTGTTCCGGGCTAGCTTCGATGCCTCTCTTAGTCACCATGTATCCTAAGAATTTACCTGCTTTAACACCAAAGTGACATTTTGAAGGATTAAGCTTCATGTTATATTTGTCAAGGATATCGAATGCTTCCTCCAAGTCTCTTAGGTGATCCTCAGCTTTTAAGGATTTCACCACCATATCATCTATGTAAACCTCCATAGTTTGTCCAATCTGATCCTTGAACATCATATTCACCAGCCTTTGGTACGTTGCACCTGCATTTCTCAATCCGAATGGCATAGCAATATAGCAATATATACCAGTTGGAGTCATGAAGGCTGTATCCTCTTGGTCGGATGGTTCCATTTGGATTTGTTGAAATCCAGATGAAGCATCCATAAAAGTTAACAGTTCATGACCCGCAGTTGCATCCACCATGGAGTCAATGTGGGGTAAAGGGAAAGGATCCTTGGGACATGCCTTATTTAAATCGGTAAAATCGACACATACCCTCCACTTTCCGTTTTTCTTTTGAACAACAACCACATTGGCCAACCATCTTGGATACTTGACCTCTCTAATCATACCTGCCCGGAGCAATTTTTCTACCTCTTCCTGGATAATGGCATTCCTTTCTGGTGCAAATTTCCTTCTTTTTTGATGGATTGGTTTGAAGGATCTGTCGATGCCGAGCTTGTGAGTGATAACATCTTTGGATATACCAGTCATGTCTTCGTGTTTCCATGCAAAGGTAGTCTTTCTCCTTTTGAGGAAGGATATGAGGTCTTTTTTCATTTCGCCAAGGATCCCTGACCCGATATAGATTTTGGATTCAGGATCATCAGGATCCATGAGGATTTCTACCACATCCTGCTCTCTGGCCTCCAAGACATTCCTTGGAGGATACCTTGATTGCTATTGCTCCCTTGACTTCGAGGCTGGTTTCATTGATGAAGTATAGCAATTCTTAGCCTCCTGCTGATCACTATCAATCTTTACTATTCCCCAAGGACTAGGGAGCTTCACACATTGATGGTAAGTAGACGGGACTGCTTTCATATCGTGTATCCAGGGCCTGCCAAGGATAACATTACAACAAGATAAACAGTCAATAACACAAAATTTTTGATAAGAGTGTAAGCCTTCAATATATATTGGGAGTTTAATGTCCCCCAGGGTGTTCTTAGTTTCGCCACTAAATCCCACGAGCACGGAGGATCTTGGTATGATCTCTGATTCAGGGATACCCATCTTCTTTAGAACATCAAGCTGGATAATGTTCACTGAACTTCCTCCGTCTATTAGGATCCTGCGGACAAAACAGTTAGATATAAAAAGAGTAATAACTAAACCATCGTGATGAGGATCCTGGATATCAGTACGATCCTCTTCATCAAAGGTTATGACTTTTCCTTCGGAGACACTTGATGTTCGAACTGGTCTTTCTCCATTATCCATTTTAGTTTCCTTTGCATGCCTCTTAGCTGCTGAGAAGGATGTGCCACAAATATCGGATCCCCCAGAAATAAAGTTTATCACTTGTGCATCTGCTGGAGGGGCTGGAGCCTTCTCAGGGATCCTTTCAGGATCCTGAGTCCTTGACTTTTTTCTACCCAACAACTCTTTTAGATGCCCTTTGCTCAACAAATATCCAATTTCCTTTCTTAATGCAATGCATTCTTCTGTAAGGTGTCCAAAATCTTCATGATATGCACACCACTTTGATTTATCCTTAGTTGCAGCCGGCCTGTCATTCTTTCTTGGCCATCTAGCTTTATCACCTAGGTTCTGCATGGCAAGGATTAGTTCATTGTTATCAACACTAAAGCAATATTCAGAAATTGGAGGATAATCCTCATCATCCTCTTCTTGATCAATAGAATGCACGTTCTGATTATCAGATTTGTTGTAGGATCTGAACTTGTTGTTTCTGAATGAGGATCCTTGCTTATCCTGCTTTGAGGATCCTGTTATCCTCTCCTGAATCCTCTTGTCATCCTCTAACCGAATGAACCTGAGGGCCCGGGTCCTTACCTCATCTAGGTTCCTGCATGGTGTCATAACAAGATCATCATAAAATAACGAATCCCTGAGCAGTCCCATTTTGAAGGCTTCAACAGCCGTGGCTATATCTAAGTTGGGAATGTCCAAGGATTCTTTACTAAATTTGGTAATGTAATCCCTTAATGATTCATTATGACCCTGGGTTATCCTATATAAATCACTAGTTAATCGTTCAAATTTTCTACTACAAGAAAACTGAGTATTAAACAAGTTAACTAGGTTTGCAAATGAGGTAATAGAATAGGGAGGAAGACTTAGCAGCCATTTGAGAGCTGATCCAGTAAGAGTGGATCCGAATCCTTTGCATAGGCATGCTTCCTTTAACTTTTCTGGGATTGGATTGATCTCCATCCTCTCCCTGTATTGTGCTATGTGTTCTTCAGGATCCGTCGAACCATCATACAGTTTCATTGTAGGCACATGGAACCTCTTGGGTATCTCAGCATCACAGATTGGTGGTGCAAAGCGAGATATCTTGTGGCTCCCATCTGCAATCTCTGGAATAGGTTTGACTACTCCCGGAACACTCGAGATCATATCCTTTAGCTTTTGCAATTCTCTGGCCATGGCATGATTGATACCTGGATCCTGCATAAAACCATGGTTAATAGTATGAGAATTATTAAAAGTGTTACCTCCCATTGGATTCAAGTTAGGAAGAATGGAGGTCAATCCATATTGTTGAGACTCCGGAATGGTTGAGGGGCCAGTAGAGGCATTGGTCTGCATTGGAATAAAATCTCCTTGATGGACATCTGCACTTCCTGTTCGCAAACTCCTCAAGGATCCTGGCATCTGGAAGGATCCCTGAAACTGGGATGATCCTGGAACAAAGGAGGATCCTTGAACCTGGGATGATCCTGGAACGAAGGAGGATCCTTGAACCTGGGATGATCCTGGAACGAAGGAGGATCCTTGAACCTGGGATGATCCTGGAACGAAGGAGGATCCTTGAACCTGGGATGATCCTGGAACGAAGGAGGATCCTTGAACCTGGGATGATCCTGGAACGAAGGAGGATCCTTGAACCTGCTGCATTACTGAATATCCTCCTGTACTCGTGAGGGATCCCATATGCTGGGGATAGGATCCTGCTGGCTGGAAATATGAACCTAGTGCCTGGGTCATAGCTGTTGTTCCGTAGTGCACTCCTTTCGGTCCACCCGCATATTGAATGTTTGGAACAACTGACGGCTGAGAAGTAACCACCGGAGTGTCAAAATTTAACGATCTGGGAATCAGTGGGGAATGATCCTCTGCCGTTTTCTTCTGTTTCTTAATTTCGTCAATCTCCCGGAGGATCCTTTCGTTGGTCTTATCCTGCTCTTGTGCACGATCCCTCATCTGCAAAATCAAAGCATAGAGATCAGTAGTAGTAGGATTAGTTGAAACAGAAGAAGTAGGTGGTTTTGAGAAAATGGGAGTCGGTTTCTTCGCAGCATTCTCAGTGTTCTTCTGGGATCCAGAAGGTGGTGGAGGCAAAGGAGGGACGCCTTGTGAAGAAGTGAATGAAGGCATCAAGTTTGAAGTATTCTTCGCCGAGGAACCCATTTGCTTGGTTGTAGTGAACCGGAATGAGCACAGAAATGCGAATTCTTCTAAGACAAAGCACCAATTGCCCCACGGTGGGCGCCAAACTGTTTTGGTCAAAAAATCTGTTGAGAATATTGTAACCAAACTCTAGTTTACGGGGTATGATGCTCAAAATGTGTAACAACAATGAGGATCACTTCAATGTGAAATGCACAAACAACACAAGGATTTATACGGGGAAAAAGCCCTTGATCAAGAGTTGATCTCCGGCACAAAAAACCCCGGGTGATGGAAACTACCGATCACCAAGCTCAAATAAATGAATGAATGTTTACAACTTCGGATAGTAACGAGCTAGATACAAGGATCACTACGGTGAAGTGTGTAAAAAGTGTATGAAATCGCTAAGTGTTTGAACGAGAGCTTGTATGAGCGCTTTTGCGAGTGTGTGTAACTGCCAAAAATGACTAAGTGTCACTAACTCCTAACTTAGCTCGTTACTCCCTTTAAAATAAGAAAATATCTAGCTAACAAACTCTCCGACTATCGGGCCAAGCCTCCACGTTCTCCATAACGTCTAGTTTTGATCTAGCACGTGCAGAATACTTCTGGAATATTCTCCAAGAATGTCGCTGAAACTTGGTCAAGCTTGTTATACCTGCGAGATGTTATAAAACATAAGTAAACAATTGTCAGTATGAGGATCCTTGAAGTGATCCATGATCCTGATCCTAAAGCCCTTCTGAGGATCACCACCTGTCACAGAAGTAAGGATCATTAGTTAAGATAATGAATAAGGATCACTAATTGTTAGAAAATCCTCCCCTAACAGTAGGTAACAACTTTGAGCACATTCAACAAACAAAGAAGAAACTTGATGAGGAATTTAGTATCAAGGATCTTGGTTCCTTGAAGTACTTTCTTGGTATTGAAGTGGCAAAAACCTCGGATGGTTTGGTTCTCAGTCAAAGGAAATATACTTTGGACATCCTGAAGGATTGTGGTATGTTGGGTTGTCGTCCTAGTACTTTTCCTTTTGATCAAGGAACCAAACTTGACAAAGGAGAAAATGAAGCGCAGGTAGATGCCACACAATATCGGCGATTAGTAGGTCGGTTACTCTACTTGCAAGCAACCAGACCCGACATTACCTACTCGGTTAATGTCTTGAACCAATTTGTTGCAGACCCACGTCGTAATCACTTAGAAGCTGCAAATCGGGTTTTAAGATATCTAAAAGGAACGCCAGGCCAGGGCATTCTCCTCCCGCGAGAAGGACCGTTGAATTTGACTGCTTATTGTGACTCTGACTGGCTTGGGTGTCCATACACGAGGCGATCTAGAACTGGCTATTTACTACTCTTTGGCGGGGGCGCTATTTCTTGGAAGACAAAGAAACAGTCTGTTGTATCTCGTTCTTCAGCGGAAGCGAAGTACAGGGCTATGGCTTCTACGGTTAGTGAGATTCTTTGGGTTAGATGGTTACTCAAGGATCTCCAAGTCCATATTACTGGTCTGATATCTTTATTTTGTGACAATCAGGCTGCTCGGCACATTGCAAACAATCCGGTCTTTCACGAACGTACCAAGCATGTTGAAATGGATTGTTTTTTTTTTTTTGTTCGGGAACGTGTTGACTCAAAGGAAATCATCCCTATGCCAATTGATAGCAAACTTCAAATTGCAGACTTACTTACAAAGGGTCTTGGAACTCTACAACTTCACTCGTTACTTAGCAAGATGGGCATTAAAGATCTACATGCTCCATCTTGAGGGGGAGTATTAGATATTGCATTCAAACTAATCTCCTATTTATTTGTCTGTCATTGATCCGGTTTCCGTATTACCGTGATCCGGTTTCCTTTTTTGTTTTTGTTTTGATAGGCTCTATTTATTCCTGGCTTTGCTTGTATTCGTATATGAGAAAATAATCCAATACAAAGAATTGTTCTCTGCCTTACCAATTTCATAACAGTGTATGTCCATTAGTTGCTCGTCATCACCATCATTACCGCCACCACTACTCCCATTGCCACCGCTTACACCACCACAACCTATCGCCACCACGCTCTCTCTTGACATGCTATATCTGTTTAACTTGTATGATAAAATTGGGAAGGACTTGAAGCTTTAATCAACCCGATATTGGGATAGATTTGTACTAGTTGATGTTTATGACTCTAGATTATGAGCATATACCAAATTATTTTTTTAGCGTCAAAATTTTATTAAAAGGAATAAGACAGAATGAGATAACATTACAAACCGTCCCAGAAAAGCAACCTCAAATGCAAATACATGACTAGAAAATATAGACACACGACAACAAATCACGCAAACCAAAATAAAAAAGATCTAAGGGGAACAAGACAAGAACAAACTCCCATGGATCTAAACACCTGTTGCATTATATCGCAGATGCAAAGCGACCAAACCGTCATCCCTCAACTTTAAACTCCATTGTAGTTTATCGATAGTAGAACCTTTTCTGTCGATCCTAAGCATTGGTTAAAAGATTATTATTTTTTCATTCTTAAATGCCATCTTTAAACTCATATGGAAGAACGCGACCCATTTACACAAATGAGTGAGAGAATGGGCCATCTTTGTAAAACCATTGATTTTCTGTTTGTAAAGCCATTGATTTTCTGTTTCTGGAACATTATATTTTGAGTTTTGATTAACCAAAATAGTCCAGCGATGAAAAACTTGACTAAAACGTGTGTACGACCTTTAGAAATCATAGCCAATCAAGAATCACTATTACACCCGACGGTGACATTCACCTTCAGATCCGATGAAAAAATTATACGTCCAAAATCCTCAAATCATTCATTGTCATCAATTGAACATGTAAATTAGTTATCAATAAGTAAGGCCAAGATAATACACTTATAATCTTTGGCATCCAGTGGCAGACCCAGGAATTTTTTCATGGGGGTGCGGAACATTTGTAAAAATTTTAGGCCCCAATGTATATAAGTAAAAAAATTGGTTCGTATCGGGTCGGTTCAAGTCGGGTCGGGTCATGTAAAACAAAAGAACATCAAACTAAATGGTTGATATGGTCCTCTTAGTAGATATGCCCTTCTAATCTCATCTCGTTGATTCACGTTATATGATTCAATCGGCTTGTGATTATAAGGATCCAAAGGAAGAGTATCCACATCAACGAATTCGGAAGATGTATCAACTTTGTTATTGAGAAATCGCGCCATAATGTCCCTACTCATGGTTCCTATTGGCTATCACAAACAAATTGATCTATAAGTTCATGGCTCCATAACATATTACATAATGTATCAAGTATTCAAACACTAGAAATCATAATGTAAATCACACTAAAAATCATCCAAACATCATATACACCATTAAAAAAAAAAACCCAAATATCAGGTCAGATCGTATATAACCCACCACAAAAAAGACAAAATATCATCATCATCACTAACAAAATATAAATATATAACACACCACAAAATAAAATATCATCACTAACAAGAAGCACATGTCTCCTGCCATCAAAAAATCACTTCCGGTGGCTACCGGTTCCGTCCCACCCCACCAAAAATCAACCAAAAATCATCAAAAATAACAAAGAAAAATACCCGTGTTCGATCGGCGATGGTATGATGGCTGATTACGGTGGTATGCGGCTGCTGTTGTCGCTGATGTTCTGATCGCTGGCGTGCGTGCAGGGATGATAGAGAGCGTGAGAGAATATGTAAGGGTTTTGGGCTTGTTTATTTTATTTTAGTTTGAAATATTGTTGATTTGTTTGGTTTGTTTATTAGGCTAAGACTTAGTAGTGGGCTAGATAAAAGTATTGGGTATTTGAGTTTAGTTATTTAGGTATTAAAAGTTATATAATTTCGGTAGTGTTTTTAAAAAAAATAAGAGTTTACTAAAAGAAATTAAAATATAAATTGATAACACTTTTTACCTAAGGGATGCGGACAAAAAATTCCAAGCGGTGCGGACAGAAAATTCCAAGGGGTGCGGACAAAAAATTTCAAGGGGTGCGGACGGGATTTTTGACGAAACTTAGCACTAATTTTTTTTTTCCCGGGGGTGTACCCGCCCACCTTGGGCAACCCTTAAGTCCGCCCCTGACATGTTCGATCTAAGTATAATCCAATTGCTAAGTTATGGCTAGTCCTTTACTTAGGGGATGATGCCCTATTGTCGATTAAAGGGGGGAAGAAAAAACGTATCAAACAAGAAGTGTACTATGAAAGAGGAGTTCTTTGAGTTGACTCGTGGGCCTAGAAAAGATAAAACAATGCAACTGAAGTAATTAATGGAAGCCCTTACATAACAACTACTGCAAGAGCCTTTACATCCTATATAGATTGAGACTTTCACTATTGGCATTGGGTTAGGTTGTATTAGTTGTTAGGCCCGCTTGGGAATCAAGATGGTTAAATAAACTAGTCTAAAATGTGACTCTTCAATTAGCTGCTTTCATAAGAAGTATCGAAATGAAAAAAAAAGTTGCGTCAAAAAAGAGAATGAACCTTATTAGGACATAGTAAGTATATTAGAAACAGAGTTCTACACATGGAATCTAAAGAACAACAACAAAATGAACTATACATGACCAAAAATATTGTAGTAATAAGCTATCAATAAAAGACAATGGTTGAAAAGTATAGTCATGCAGACTAAACGTTATAGAGACACGAATTCATGATGAAGGTAACATGCAAAGTCCCAAAAGTATAAGTAAAACTAAACCTCTAAGTTAAGGCTTAGAAAACTATGTGCCTCCCCAATAATCATAAACAAGACGAAGGTAACATGTAAAGTAACCAAAAATAAAAAATGAGTAAGTCACACACCCAATAATCCTACTATAAATTTACATTTTTTTAATCTATTATGAGAATGGATACCTCAGCCTCATGGAAGAGATATTTTTCCAACACTTTTGTAATACTAGCTACAAAACCTTTTGCAAGAAAAACTTTTGATTAATGGTAAATTCAAAAGAAGTTGAGACAAATATGTACTGAATTATATTTATATTTTTATTTTGTCTTTAGAAAAGTTTGTACTGAACTGGACTTAAACAAAGCAAAAAGTTATCCATAACAAATATCAAAAATTAACTAATTCACCTTGTTTTCTAAAACACCTGATCCTCTAGATTTAGGCAATCATAGATTGTTAATCCCAACTGAAATTTATGGAACCCTAAAGATAGGGTTGTCCAAAGGGATGGAACCAAACCGACTCAGGCCCTCTAGAACAAAAAACCCTTTTATTCATAAAATTGGGAACCAAAAATCGAAACTTAGAAGCCTATGTTGTTCCGCTCCTAAAGTCTAAAGGGTCCGATGGACTGGTTAAAGGGTCTGATAGGTCAAAACATTTTTGTGTAATGGACCTCTGAAGGGCAAGTGGAACAAATCCAGAATCATACAAATCTATATTCTTTCTAGTTGAATAACCCTCTCTATCATATCATGTGTGCTATTCAATTTATTTAATGGATAATAAGAGTTTAAAACTAAAAAGAACACGAGTTTAGAAAGTAAACAAAGAACACAAGTTTAAAAACTAAATAGAACAATTCAAAAATCATTAAAACTAAACAAAGAAGGCGATTTGTTGGTTTATTGATCACACATGTACACACCCGGAAACTAAAGAAGACGAGTGGCAAACAATGACAAACTTGGACGAAGAATAGGTAATCGGTTCTTTCTATGCACACAGAGATGAGACTGAAATCTAACATGAGAGGTCGATGAGATGAAGTTTGAGCATGCATAATTGGAATTTGAAAGGTCCAAGGCAACGTCTATTCATTTTATTCAAAGACCTAAAAATTAGGTCTTTTTTAATTTAGATTCTACTGGTTCCCCGGGTTCCTAAATGATAACCGTGTGTTTTACCCAAAATCTTGAAGTTGTGAAATATCAGAACTATAAACCAACCCTTGTGGCTTATAATGTTCTATAACATGGTTCTAATGGTTCAGGTTCGAGGTTCTTGAGGGTCGGAACCTTATCCTGCACACCCCAACCTAAATATCCCAATTCGACCCTCAATGTTCTACTTCAACATTAACTCTCGATGTGGAAAGATAATAAGTTAATAACCCAGTGAAACTCATTCACAATAAATTACCTTCCAAAAGTCAAGAAATTTGATAGAATTGAACAAGTAATGAAGATAATCAAATGTGAAAAGAGGTGTTGACTTTCTAATTGGTTTTCCTACAATGTGATCAAGATTTGCAAGCTCGGTGCCAGGACCCAACTTATAGCTGTTGGCCGACAACTAAAAGGTGTAATTTTGTGCTGAATTTGCTTGTGAACACTAAGCATTTGGTCCTGATTCATATGGTTTGTATAAATGCTAGCTGGGATATTAGGCGTCAAAGTTGATGCTTATTGTTTGAATTTCAATATTTCATGTTCAAAGACTTGTGCAAAAATAGAGATGTAATGCTGCACTCCAAGTGTCACTACTAGAAAAACAGGTACCAAAATTTGCTACCTAAAAAAGGTAGCAAAATCGTACTTTGAAAGTCTCATGGCGCGCTACAGATGCTAGTTCCATCACTGCCCTTAAAAGATCCTTCAGCCCCTTTGCTCTCGCTAATTAGACTAGTGGGTATGGAGAGCCTCATCCCCAAGGGGATGGGCCGCCACGTCAGCGCCACGTAGGCTCGGCTTAGAGGGGATGGACCTAGAGGGGTGGGGGATGAACCCCTTTATATATATAGGTATGTATAGATGTGTGTGTGTTAGGAGAGAGGAGAGGGGGCGTCGACTTCGGCTGTGGGCGGACGTTTTGGACGGAGGGAGGGACGGCGACGGAGCGGGGGGTGGTCTTTTTGGGGCGGCGGCGGGAGGACGGGCCGGGGACGAGCCCCATACCGCTTAGTCTTAGGGTTAACAAACAAAAAGAGTCTGAAGTATATCTCATTGTCACTCCCAATCTCTCTCACCATCTTTTCCGTCACCGGAGATTCAACTCCGGCCACTGCACTCCGCCTTATAACCACCTCTCCTGCACATACACTCACAAACTTTCAACACAGATCGCCTCACACACTAGCCCTAATTCACCACTCAATGACCACGGCTTGAACAACAATTAAACATCTCGAAACTTCAAGAGATGACGTCACATCGGAAACATTAGGATCGAAGGATGAACTGTGTATGGAGATCGATCCTCCGCTCAGGCGGTGGTGGTTCTTCTTCGAACCACCGTGTGTCGTGCGTTTGATACTGAATCGGCTGGTGCGAGCTACGCTACGCTACGGGGTTTGTTATGGATAAGAGGCGTGGAATTATATTAACCAATTGTCATGTGGTTAAACCTGGTTAGTTAGTCATCATCATTTCCCCCAAATTCAAGTTAGGGTTCTGAGATACAATATTAGGATTCATCTCCATCTCTGTTACTTCAGCTATGATTCATCTCCATCTCTGTTGCATCAGGATCGATTGTGATTTATATTTGTTTGATCGATTCTCTATTTTACTTGTTGATTTATATTTGTTTGATCGATTCTCTATTTTACTATTTGATGTTAAGGTTTGGTTATATGGTTTGATTTTGTCAGATCTGTTTTGATGTGATAATTTGATTACTCTTATGCTAGAATGTGTTTGTTGCCTGTTATGATTAGGATATAGTTAGAGTAGTTTTAGTGTAGTTATTGGTTGGTTTGGTAAGATTATGAGAAGACTGTGTTGATAGGAATGCGATTATGCATGTAACTAAGAGGATATAGTCTTTCTCTGCTTGTATTGTAGAATGTGAATGTAATATGTGAGTGTACTGGAAGTACTTCTGATTGTTTTTGGTAAGGTGAATGGTTTCAGTTTTTAATTTTTCCAAATAGCTACATGTGGAACACTATACATTGGTAACTACTTATGCTTTGAAACATACAACCATGACTAGCTTACCCAGATAACTCAAAAAGTCATCATGAGCAATGCAATTTTTAAATTGTTATAGTTGAGATAAGCAAGTCCGTTACTTTGATATAAGTAGTCAAAGGCGCTAGGTGCAAAGGGTGATCATGTTGCCAAGACAAGCAAGGTGCACAGTGTAAACATGCCATTTTTAGTTGTTTTAGACATGGTTTAATCTGCTTAAGGCTGGTTGTGGGCCATTTTTAGCTGATCCAACCTGATTCAGATTCGTTTTTGCAAAATTTGGCTATTTTTCCCGGCTTTATTGCGCCTTGACGGTCACAAGGGGTTTGAAGGTTTAGGGGAGAAGAAAGAATTGGCTAACATGAAAGATGAATTCATTCAGTTACAAAGCCAATGCTCTCCTCACGTTTTCTCTCACCATCTTGGCTCTAATGTGCGCCATGGCTTCTCTCACTGATAATTTCAACTACCGTCTGCCAACTTGTACTGTTCAGGTTCGTCTTAAACCCTAGTTTAATCATATATCGTATCAGTTTTGATTCTATGAGCAGTAAGTTTACTTAACTGTTTGTTTTTTGGTTTCTGGATTGTAGATCTTGAATGTCAATCGATTCTAGAAGAAATCAACCGAGCTGAAACCCCTGGGAGAAAATGTCGCATACATGAATTTATGTATCATTATATAATTCTCATGTATTTGTATCAATATATCAGGATCTATACCGATTACTGGGAGAAAATGTCGCTAATTATGAATCGATCTTATGAAAGAACAACTCTCCACTTTTCGTTCTCAGATACTTGGCTCGCAAACACAAGGTGTAATTTTGATCAGATTGGCTTAAATAGTCTAATAATTAGGCTAATATTGCTTGACTGTATGATATGAGTGACAAATTGTTAATCTTTTTCTGAGTGTTGATGCTCTGTTATGGTAACTGCAGAATGATATCATGAAGAATCCTGCTTTTAGATCACTGTTTCATGAGATGTGTGCAAAAGTAAGGGGTGGATCCGCTAGCGTCGAATAAACGTTTTTTGGGCCGAGCCTTTGGGAATTGGTGATTTCTATTATGAGCTTGGTAATGATCTTGTTTAAGATGTGAATCTTGTCATTTCACTGTCAAATTGAATTTTATAATCTGAGAATGCTTACTAAAACCTCTACGAGTAAGAACTGAAGAAGGCGAGTCAACTTAGTTGTCTGTTTTCATATGATTTTTTGAACTAGTTAACACACCCTTATTTCCTGGGATGCAGGTGATGGTAATGATAAGAAAATGAAAAATGGCGTCTGAAACTACTTACCAGAAGCACTAGCTATAGAGGTACTGCTTCTAGCAAAAAAAAAAAAAATTATAATGTCTTATTGTTTTATGTTGGGGTTGTTGCAAAGAAGTGGGTCTTCATGTGTATTGTTTATTCATTGATGTTGATACAGAGGCCTCTTCTAGTACAGGAAGATGTAAAGATGTTAAGGATATTCCAGATCTAAGTTGCCCATATTTCAAATTTCCTTGACATGTTAGTGTGGAGACCTTAATGCCAAAATACCATAGTACCAAACAGGTTAGGACAATATTTGATATTTTTTTGCTAACATCTTAAACATTGTCTTATTGTGACAAACATTGCAAGTTACTTTGCAATAGGGGTGTAAACGAGTCGAGCTACTAGCGAGCTCGATCTGCTCGAAACAAGTTTGATTTCATTTTGCATCAGTCTTATCTAATTTCTTAGCATTTATATGGTTTTTGTCATTTTGTCCAACACTGTTAATATACTATTTTCTTAATTCAATTCTATATATTGTACATTTGTACGTGTAATAAGAAGTGATTGACTATTTGTTTATATTCTACAGGCGGATAGTGAGAAATATGGCATTATGTTAACTTCACCATTAACAACTGGGATAGTCAAGAAGCGCGTAGGGCTCCAGATTGGATAGCATGAATGTAAAAAGATCATATTGCATTTTCCTTTTTTTTAGTTTGAATGTTTTAATTTGAGTTATTTGAGTTTTATGAGGAATATTGGATGTTTGTTATGATTTTAATATTTCATAAATGGTTAGATTTTGCAAAGAAATTGAATGGTAGCAGGTAGATATGGCAAAAGATATAAATGGTAGCAAAACGGTAGCAAAAATGTGACAAAAAAGGTAGTAAAATGGTAGCAAAAATGTGACAAAGCGGTAGCAAAATGGTAGCAAAAATGTGGCAAATGGTAGCAAGTAAAAGCGGTGGCAAAAATGTGGCGAAAGGTAGCAAGTAAAAGCGGTGGCAAAAAACGGTAGCAAAATGGTTGCAAACTAACGGTAGCAAAACGGTCTTAAACAATAGAACGGTAGCAAATAGGTGGCAATAGGGCAATTGCCAAGTGTGTTTTTCTTACCGCCTTTTTGGCATGGTGGCAAAACGGTGACAAAAAGGCAATTGCCACCGTTTTGCGACCGAAAATACAGTAGCAAAAACCCATTTCGCTAGTAGTGTGTTCGACAAAACTCCTAAACAAATGTAATATTAAAAAAATTTCAGCTTTAATGCATCGGGGTTGTGAATTTAACACAACAGATTGCTATCCAAGAAGATCATTCCAAGTTTCAACTCATATATTTGTATACTACATAATCACCATACAATAGTCACACACACAAAACACCAATACCTATATCTTTTGTAAAATTAATTGAGCACCAAATTGTGGTGGAAGACTGAACACTGCAGATGGAGAATGTTGGTAAGATGGAGACAACTCAAACGAGAACCGTTGCAAAATCTTAGCTATAGCTGTTTTAGCTTCTACGATGGCAAGGTTTTGCCCTATGCAAATCTTCGGACCACCACCAAATGGCATAAAACACCCCGATCCTCTGCCCTTTGTTGCATTTGCTACTCCTGCCGAGAATCTTTCTGGTTTGAACTCTGTTGCATCTTCTCCCCATATTTCAGGGTCATGATGAACATTAATTATAGGTATGATTATGTTCACACCCGATGGTAACATCATGTTTCCTAGCTTTGTTTCATTGACGGTATTGCGTAGAATTTTGACTACTGTTGGGTATAGCCTAAGAACCTCGTTTAGTATCATGGTCACAATCTTGAGATGTTTCAGGCCTTCAAAATGTGGTTCTCCACCACCAAAAACTTGTGTAATCTCTTGTCGGGCTTTGTTTTGCCATTCTTGATGCATACTTAGACAAACCATGGTCCAAAGAATCAAATTTGAGGTTGTTTCGGATCCTGCAATGTAAAACAATTTGCATTCTTCAATCACGTCTTCAATACTTAATCCAACTCCATTTTCTTTGATTTCCTTTGAATTTGATGCTAGCAAAATCCCTAGTAAGTCTTTGTTGCTATCAGCTCCCATCTCGATTGCTTTCTTCCTAGTTTCGACAATGTCCTTGGCAAGAACTTGTAGCTCCTTGCGGTTTTGTTTAAACTTCTTGTTTGCTTTTGTAGGTATAAGCCTACATATACAACAAACCATCTTAACAACTATAAACTAGCGGTGGCAAAATGGCATGTAGGGTGACAACATGACATTTAAGTGCGAGCTGAGACAGATAGGGTGAGTTGATTACCAATATATTATACTATTTTACTTAGGAACGTATCAGATTGGCTGGATGACAGTTTGAATTGTTGAACCTAAACATGGCCCCCATCTATTCATTTATGTAAAAAAAATCCGTTGTAACTCGTACACAGTTAAATTTGTTTAACCCGAAAAATACATGTTTACCCCATTTATCTAAAGAAGTCAAACAAACTGACGAGTTGTAAACAAGTTAAATGGGTTGGCGGGGTTATAACAAATGGGTTAAAAGGGTTGTAAATTGGTTGACAAGTCAACCCATATATGTAATTAACGGGTAACACGATATGGTTATATGACATTCCAAAACCGTGTAGTGTTTGTGCCATGTAATGATTATTAATATGCATGACTATCGACCTATTTGATTAATTTTCTTTTTGTTAAATACTTTAGCTCAACAAATTTAACGTGTTAAAAGTTTAGATACAATGCAAATCGACCCATATACATTTATATGATAGCTTTATTATACCTTCCTCCCGGAATATAAAAAGTGTATAGCAATTGAACCACAAGATCGATTTGTTCCTTCTGGATACGGAATATTTTTTGTGCTTCTTCATAACTACTGTTGAATGCTGCTCGTGAAATCACATCTCCAGACAAGTTATCGATATATGGCCACACGTCAACTTCCGCCACCCCAGTTTCGGCCACCAACACTTCCCATTTGTTAACCATTTCATTACAACTTAAACAAATATTCGAGAACATACCCTATGCATCCATCAAGCCCAAGAAATGATTCAGATTTTCATCATTGGTAAAAAGTAATCTAAAAATAAATAAAAAACAAACCTTTATACTTTCAAGATGAAAGGCTGGGTTGATAATGCGACGATGTTTGGTCCATTTAGGGCCCTCGGAGAGCAAAAGTCCACCAGTAATGCTATCCCTAACCGGCTCTTTTTGTGGCCTCTGAAAGTCGTTGGGTCTTGATAATATCTCCTTGATCAGTTCTGGGTCCATGACGTAGACTCGAGGGCTTGGCCCGAACCATATATAAGACTTTTTACCTGTTAGACGTGAAAGATATATACAACATATGAGAAAAAAGTCTTTTTACTATTGTTTTTAGAGTTAAATGTCATTTTAGTCCATCTGGTTTGGGTTATTTTGACAGTTTAGTCTAAACGTTTCATTTTTCGTCTATAGGTCCAAAAAGGTTTCACCGTTACTATTTTATTCCACTGAGCTAAATTCATCCATTTTTTCTATTAACGAGAAGGGCAATTCGGTCATTTTATATGACCGAATTGCCTTTCTAGTTAACAATATTACATATAAAATGACCGAATTGCCTTTTTCGTTAACAGAAAAAATGGATGAAGTTAACCCAGTGGACTAAAATGGCAACGGTGAAACCTTTTTGGACCCACAGGTGGAAAATGAAACCTTTGGAATAAATTGGCAAAATGGCCCAAATCACAGGGACTAAAATGGCATTTAACTCTTGTTTTTATTTTATGATCATGAGAAACGATATCAACCACAATAGATAAAGCATAAATTATACCGGACAACAGACTATTAACGGCTTAAGATAGGAAAAACACTAAAAGTTGGATTTAAACTTAATGGTGGAAAACACACTTGTGTGGACCTTACAGGAGTGTTGGAGATAGGGATAACAGGTTTGTTGCTGGCCAGGCAATGTTGAAGGTAGATCAGGCAAAGTCACTAAACAACAGAAAGTTGGTTTAGAGAGTCAACACGTGCTTATCTTATTTGCTTTGATACATTTGGTTCTTTAGCCCCAGAAGCTGTGGAATTCTAGTAATTTCTTGACCCTTAAGAGTCCTTCGTCTTAACTAGGAACAGTTTTGCAATTCAAAACGGAGTTGCGGCACAACTTGTTACCCGTTTACCTGCCGTTTGTTTGTAATTTGCTGTTTAATTTGGTATTTTAATGATACTACTAATTTTTGTTGAATCAAAGGATTTTTCAACCTAAGACCTCTATGGGTAAATGTGTCAAATGGGTTCCTTAGTTGTTGAGTATATGGTGATCTAAAGGCAAAACTTATAAAAATATATCAAGGAACTTTAGTTGAAAATATTTAATGGATCAAATTACCGTATTTGTTGAAGATGTAATGTTCAAAAGGCATAACATGTGAAATGATATCATGGGAGACAGGCATAGACTTTGATCTTACTTCCTTCATCGTTCTTCCAAACTCTATGATGTCACCCTTGAGCAGCTTGTAGGAATTACCTTTATACCCTTGTTCTCTCAACAACTTCTCTAGCTTCTTTGGCTTCAGCCATACCCAGTTTAGTATTTTCCATCCCCAGCTCACAATCACAGCTACAACAACGGTGAGCACAATTTTACCAGTAATTGCTTCCATTTTTTTATTGTTTTTTATACGACAATAGAACAATATTGTCACTTGTTGATGCTTATATAGTTATATAACCTTGTGAAACCTTGTTGTAGTCTTTTAAATATATTTCTTTATTTGGTTGATTTTGACTTGACGTTGAAAAGTCGGTCTTTTAATCAAATTTAAGGGCCTATTTTTACTAGTCACACAAGGCCTCTAGGGGCTCTAGAATTCTCATGTATGACCCTAGGTAAAAAAAAAAAAAAGCAGAATACCCCTGAATTTATCTTCTAGTTCCGCCAGTGTCCCTAGGCCCATTTTGAATTTCGAAGAGAACTTGGTACCATATACCATATGGAATGTATCGGTTAGGTACTAGTATATCCGTACATAACCATTAATGTGTGTATGGTGAAAAAAAATCAAAGGCTACTGTTGGTCAAATTCAAGATCATGTAGGTGAATGGAAAATGGAACGCAGGATATCAAATTGATTTTGTATACTACTGACAAAGCATTGATGTTATTGTTATTGTGGAAAAATTAAGCATCCAACATGTTTTTGTCTTAATAAATAATTTCAATGGAAACTTCCCAAAAGAAAAAACTCCTCAAATTCCGATTCGGTACTGAAAAAAAGCGTCGTATTATTGGCACACCCTGGCGTATTAAATCGACATTCAGTGGCGGAGCTTGACCAAAAGTTTCGAGGGGGAGTAAAGTCATGAGACCCAATTTTTTTTTCTTATCGTTATGTTTCGTGTCGGGCCGGCTATTCGATTCGGGTCGGGTCAAATAATAATAATTCCAAGTAAACTAAAAAAAATCATTTATTCAAAGGACCCGTTCTTACATATAAAAAAACTAAATATTGTTTAACAAACAAAAGACCAATATATATATATAATGGTACGAGATAAATGAAACCTGGATGAAAATTTACAACTCAGCCCGAAGACCTTTAAAATTTAAAGTGGTAACAAACTTTACTTTGATTTATATATTGTATAAATATTTAGGCAAAATAATTGGAGGGGCGATCCTATAAAATTTTAAAAAATTCGGATGAAAAATAAAAAAATTATACACTTCTAACCGAAACATTGGAGGGAGCGGGCGCACCCCCGGGAACTTAATAAGCTAAGCCCCTGTCGACATCCTCAATACGCATCGTATAGGCCTATACGATGCTTATTGAGTTGGTTCATAAATTCTATGTCAGTCAAAGGCTGACACTATCTCCCGGGGTAAAAGTAATACGCATCGTATAGGCCTATACGATGCGTATTACTTTTTTAAGAAAGTACGATCTGCTTTCTGTCACTGTTGAGTGACGTAAAGTGATTGACGTAAGCCCTATACGCATCGTATAGGGCTATACGACCCGTATTGGATTCTGAATTTGAATTATTCTTCCTCTATTTAAACGACGAAGAAGACGATATATATATTGTCTTCGTTATATATTCACATTCACTAACAAACATGTCTTGCTACAACTATGTTTTCGATGAGCCTTCTGAGGCAAACACGAGCACGTATATTTCAGATAGCAGTGTGGTATAACATTTTTTAAATTATTCTGTTTTTTTTATGAAATACTTAGCACACCGTTTGTATTAGGCGGGGTCTAATGTCCCTGATTCTTACCCTGAAGTTTCGTACAAAACTGATCAGGTACGAACGATATATATTTTTGTTAAATGTTAATTAATAAATGTTATATGAAATATTTTTATAAAATTAATAACCTGATATATTTTTTTAAATATTATAAAAAATACATTAAAAATTGTTATACTTGTTTAAAATATTCGTTGAAGACACTCGTTTTATACAAATGAGATGATTTAACCAAAATAGGCGTGAAACCCATAATTTGGTGAATGACTCTCAATCCGCTTATTCAATTTTGCATGAAATTACGCCATCAAGTTAGGAGTGAGATCCACATCTTAACGGTAAGTTTCCAATTCAAACTCTAGTGGACCCTCGTCAAAGTGTCGGAATTAACTTTCTTGACCCAACGAATACCAACCACACTTATGGTACGAAATCGTTAAGTTAGGGGTGAAACCTGCATCTTGTCGACTAGTCCCGTTCCTCGATTTTCAATCCCGCCAAAGTTTCGATTTTTCAATCGATTAGGGACGTGTAGTAACTGGAAGGGTAAAGTACCGTGAATCGCTTCTCGACGAGAGTATTTTACCTATACGCCAAAGCACGTTTCCCTAATTTGAAAGGACTTTTGATTCACTTTGGAATAGTCGAAGTTTCTAAACCCAAAACAATTCGATGATTTATCAAGCCTCTCTTTTACGTTATCTAAATTTCTATGTGTTTTAATACTTGTTACCTCGTTCATTTCAAAACCGATGCACAATTCGCCGGGGAGGTGGCGGTCAAGGTGGCGGTGGCGGTGGGCGTGGACGTGGCCGCGCACATGGAGCGGCGGGGGCGTTGATCGCGGTGGCGGTGCCTGGTGGGCGTGGACATGGACGTGGCCGTGGGCGCTGGCGTGGCGCTGGACGTGGGCGCGGGCGTGGCGCTGGACGTGGGCGCGGGCGCGGGCGTGGCGCTGACCCTGGAGAGGATCCCCTGATGGAGAATCCTTATCTGATGTTCGAGGAGGGGAGCGAGGCTTATCACAGATGTGAAAAGTTTCGTCGTATGCAGATCGGTGGCCATGCCGCCCTCGATTGGGGAGCTCTAGATGAGGTCGAGGAGTCGGCGAGAGCCCGACAGTTCATCGGACACGATACTCCATGGTCGAGGTATAATATTTGTTACTGTTTTTTCTTTGTTTTGTATACGACATGCATACTAACCACACTGTGTGACAGATTGTTCGATATTGCATATACGCTGTCACACCCCAACCGATGACGGAAACATCGGGGCATGGCACTGAGCGAAACAAATTCTCAAGAGAAATTCCATAACAACTAGATTACCAGATAGTTAATATTATGTCCCATACCATAACCTACCAAGCAATCAAATCATTACAGACATAGATATCCTCAAAACAAAACATGTTCCGACAACTCAGATTTAAATAAAAATAAATTGTCTTTGTTGGTTTCTAGACTCTCCGAAGCTCGATTCCATCATGTAGCAAGCAAGCATCCTAAATACCTGTCACATACGTTAAAATAGAGGTCAATACAGATAGTGTAAAGGTGAGCATACAAGTTTGATAGTATAATAGAGTTCGAAGGCGTTTACGCATAACCAGCATGTACAACGTATAATGTGAAGCATGTAAGTTATCGACAAAGACCCTATCAATACCAATGACTGCGATTTGACTGCGAGTAGCGAGTGCGCATCACGTGTTCACCACTATGAACACGCGAAGTATTGTCCTTAACAACCCCTGAGTGAACAGGTGCTGAGTCCAAACTATAGTACTATCATTGCTAAGGCAGGTAGACAGCAATCGATGTGTAAACATAACAAACAGGCATTCATCAAGTCACGTATAACATGCAGTAATGGTCAGCGTATAAATAGTGTTTGCGTTGTGTGTCGATGTGATTTAGAATAAGTAACGTATGTAACACCCAAAAGTGCGTAAAGCAAAAAGGGATCGAGTATACTCACAGCGATGGAAGTTAATGGATTGAAGGGAGCGCTAGAGTGAGATTAGCCTGATCAGAACGATAGCATAACGATAAGCGGCGCGTAAAACAATGCAAGTGAAACAAGTGTCGAGTGGTCATCCGGCCGGATGGCAATCCGAACGGATGGCCATTCGGTCGGATTGACACCTCGTTTGGGATGGATGTGTTTGTGTATGATGGCTTTAAAGTTTTCGTTGTAGCATTTAGAAAACAGAGAAGTATCTCTACCTTTCAGGTCGTTCGATCGAACGGCAATTCGATCGGATAGCGATCCGTCCGGCGAGGTATTTCTCAGAGAACAAGTTCACAGCAGGATTATCATCCAATCAGATGGTCTACCGATCGGGTGGCAATCCGTTAGAATTGAACATGTTGAAAATTGTTTAAGTATTGAACCTCTAGTGCAATCCGATCGGATTGCAGTTCGATCGGATGGCAATCCATCCCGCGATCTGATCATTTGCAACTTAGAGATTTGCTAAGTTTTGCGGTTTGATCGAGACGGTATGATAACGTGCTAAACAACATGATGACATCACCCTAGAACACCTCAAATCCACTGATTTCACGGTTAGAAGTTAAGATTCAAAGGTGAAAAAGATGAAGGAGTGCATGTAGATCATAGAAGTATAAGATTTAGGTTGAAAACTTACAAGAATCGCGAGAAATCGAGGGAAAGGAGGCTTGAGTGCGGCTGGTCGAGTGGGAGAGCTGTCACATCAAATGATGTGACAGGAGGGGTATTTATAGGGTTTCCAAAAGAGGAAAGGAGGGTACCAGCGTCGGATCAGAGGGCCATCCGATCGGATGGTCATCCGTTCGGATGACCATTCGATCGACTGGTCTCCGCGGTTTGGTTTTCATGTTTTTGTTTCGTGCGTTGGGCACTGCGATGCGATAGTATTACCCAATAGTTACACAAATAACCTAACTACTATATCTAACATACAATCATCGTAATTAACTTGCGTTAAGCGTTGGCGATTTGATTGCGATGCGATAGAATTGCGATTGCAATTGCGATTGCGATTAAACACCTCAACCATAATATAACATGCACAAGTAACACATAATAAGCACACACACGTAAAACAATATCCAGAACACATATTTCGAGTTGCGAATGCGATTGCGATGCGATAAGTCGATTAGCGATTAATTATGCGATCAAACCTCGATTAGTAACAAGTACTCCACATAATACAACTAAAGTGATTTAATTACAAAACTAGTTATAAGTCAAGGTGGTCAAACCCGTAGTTAAGCAAGGAGTGACAGATCGCAATTAGCAATCTTTTTCTTCCTTTGACTTTGACCTTGACTTTGACTTTGACTTTGACTTTAGTAACACGGGTTGTTACAGTCTCCCCTACTTAAGGAAATTTCTTCCCGAAATTTAAGAAGTAGTCGTAACAAACAGTTGCGGGTACTTCGCCTTCATGTCACTTTCAAGTTCCCAGGTGAACTCTGCGTCGCGTTTACCTTCCCAGCGAACCTTCATAGTAGGAATGCGTGAGCGTCTGAGTACCTTGGTTTCTCGGCCCATGTGTCGCAACCCCCGATCCCTTATCTGTCCCGGGAACGGGCGGACGCGAACTTAGTAGTGGTGGTATCAGCTTATTAATTTGGCAGCGGAAATTACATCATGACCGTAGTTAGGAAATGGTTATCAGAGTAAAACCACCATATTTGATATTAATAATCACATGGGTAAAACCCAAGTTTCTTATTACAATACATTTATAGGGACAAACCCTATTTTATTGAAATTAAAACATCGTTTATTAGGTAACTTTTATAGCCACATTTTTCCCAAGCCTTCAGTGCTCTCCAGCTGGCTTTTTACTAATTGGCTGTCACATTTTGTTACCTGAAACGCGTTTTAAAAACATTTGTCAGTGGAAAATACTGGTGAGTGAATCCCAGTTTAATCAAGAAACATTTTATCAATTAAAACAGTATTGAGAGCGATCACATTGTTTATTTCTACACAATTACTCATTCAGTACTGTCAATCCTGACTTGTGGGTCATATTACACATTGGCTAACTCTTGGTCCAATGGTAACGTACTGTCATCCCCGACTTACTACTCACAGTGTAGTAAATTTTGTATACAAAACCCCAACATACCGGCAGTAATTGAAGAACTACAAAGACTCATTCACCGCTTAATCATATTGTAAAACATTTAAGGTTTTGTAAAATATTACAAAAAGGTTAACAAAAAGAGGATAAACTCACATTGCTATCTTAGACTTCGCGTAAGAGTTTCCTGGATATAATCTATAATTTATACAAATGTACATAGGTTAGTATCATAACCCTTTGAAAATATTAATGATACCCTCCCCGAGACGGCATTCCAATAACTACGTCGGGCAGAACCACGACAGTTATTACGGAACCCTAAATCAATCGGGCAACGTATCTATTATGAAACCGGGGTTATAATACTTACAACGGAGCAGAACCTCGCTAATTAGGGGGTATAATACCCGTGTATTATAAGCCTACTACAGAACTTCGTGATTGAGAATTGAGAAATGAACGACGGAAAATGAAACCCGAGGCCTCCTTTATATAGTTGCTGATCTCGACTCTCACGCGGCCCGCGTGAAAGACAAGGGTCGCTTACGCGGCCCGCGTCAAAGCTAGTCAACGGACTAGCTTGTCCGGCTCACCCAGTAGACCCGCCACGATGTCGACACGTGTCAGCTCAGGGTGTCTCCGCGTTTATTAATCTTACGCGGCCCGTGTAAATGTATGCTAAAGCTTACGCGGCCCACTTGAACTAAAGGAATTAAACGAAATCAGGTATCCACCTTGATACCGCCCGCGTAAATGTTGGGGTGGGTCTACGCGGCCCGCCTCAACCTAAGTTTCAGATTTTTATTTTATTTTTAATATTATTTAATACATTTAGGGCTCGGCTTTCACATACGGGGTGTATATAAAGACATATGAGGGAAATTTAAAATATACTAGAGTGTCAGAAATAACATGAGGGTGTTGGTTTTACCGAGGGTTGTTACATTCTCCCCACCTTGTTTTAGAGCTCGTCCTCGAGATCTTACTGGAACAAGTACGGATATTTCCTTTGCATTTCCGATTCAAGTTCCCATGTGTACTCAGGTCCTCTTTTGGAGTCCCATTTCACTTTGACCAGAACTAGTCTCTTATGCTTGAGATTCTTGACTTTCCTGTCTTCAATTTGTAGAGGCCTTTCTACAAACTTAAGTTGTTCATTTACCTCTATATCCTTAAGAGGCACTATCAGTGATTCATCAGTTAAACACATTTTGAGATTAGATACATGAAACACATAATGTATTCCTGCCATTTCCTCTGGTAGTTGTAGCTGATAAGCTACATGTCCTATTCTTTTAATAATTTCAAAAGGTCCAACATACCTGGGACTTAGTTTTCCTCGTTTGATGAATCTTACTACTCCTTTCCAAGGAGAGACTTTCAACAATACTTTATCTCCTACTTTAAACTCCAATGGCTTGCGTCAATTATCAGCATAGCTCTTCTGTCGATCACGTGATGCTTTCAGTCGTTCCTTGACTTGAATAATTTATCAGTTGTTTCTTGCACTATCTCAGGTCCATGTAGTTGCTTTTCCCCAATTTCTGCCCAACAGACTGGGGTTCGGCACTTTCGTCCATAAAGTGCTTCAAATGTTGCAGCATTGATACTTGTGTGATAACTATTATTATAAGAAAATTCTATTAAAGGTAAGTGATCATCCCAATTACCTCCGAAATCGATTACACAAGCTCTAAGCATGTCTTCCATTGTTTGAATTGTTCTTTCGCTTTGTCCATCTGTTTGAGGATGATAAGCTGTACTCAACTTTAACTTAGTTCCCATTGCTTTTTGGAAACTTGACCAAAAATGAGAGGTAAATCGGCTATCTCTATCAGAAACAATTGATAAAGGAATGCCATGTAAAGAAACAATTTCATTTACATATAGTTTAGCTAATTGTTCCATACTGAAAGTTTCTTTCATGGATAGGAAATGGGCTGACTTGGTTAGTCTATCTACAATCACCCAGATTGTATCATTTCCTTTCTTTGTTTTGGGTAATTTAGTAACAAAATCCATTGTTATCAATTCCCATTTCCACACTGGCATTTCTAATTGATGTAACAAACCTGAGGGTTTCTGGTGTTCAGCTTTAACTTGTGAACAAGTTAAACATTTAGAAACATAGGCTGCTATGTCCTTTTTCATTCCTATCCACCAGAAATTTTTCCTTAAATCCTGGTACATTTTATCATTTCCTGGATGCATCGTATATTTAGACTTATGGGCTTCTTCTAAAATACGATAACGTAGGTTTCCTAATTTAGGTATCCACATTCTCTTTTCATGGAATCTCCAAATTCCATCTGTTCCTTGTTCTAATTCTTTTAGCATACCTTTTAATTTTTCAGTATCATCCTTGATTACTGATTCTTGTGCTTCTCTTATCTGATCATTTAAATTTACTTGTAGATTTAATTTAAGAGAACATACTCTTTTTGGCTTTTCATGATACTTTCGACTTAAAGCATCTGCTACTACATTTGCTTTTCCGTCATGATACTGGATATCACAATCATAATCACTAAGCATCTCCATCCAGCGTCTTTGTCTCATATTCAATTCCTTTTGTTTGAAAATATACCTTAAACTCTTATGATCAGTGAATATGGTAAACTTACTACCATAAAGGTAATGTCTCCAAATTTTAAGAGCAAAAATTATAGCTCCTAGTTCTAGATCATGGGTTGAATAATTCTCTTCATGATTCTTAAGTTGTCTAGATGCATAAGCTATAACTTTTTGTCGTTGCATCAACACACATCCATAACCTAATTTGGAAGCATCACAATAAACTACAAAATCTTCAGCTCCTTCTGGTAACGCTAATATGGGTGTATGGGTTAATCTTTGCTTAAGAATTCTAAAAGCTTCTTCTTGTTTTAATCCCCATTCAAACTTAACAGATTTACAGGTTAATTTAGTTAAAGGAATGGTTATTCTAGAAAAATCTTGAATAAATCTTCTATAATAACCGGCCAATCCTAAGAAACTTCTAACCTCGGTTGGTGATTCAGGGGTTTTCCATTTAGTAATTGCCTCAATTTTTGTTCGATCTACATGAATTCCTTCATGATTCACTAAATATCCAAGGAATTGTACCTGTTCTAACCAAAATTCGCACTTAGAAAATTTAGCATAAAGTTTTTCCTTTCTTAATAAACTTAAAAGTGCGTGCAAATGCTTTGCATGATCCTCTTTATTCTTAGAGTAAATGAGAATATCATCTATAAAAGCAATTATGAATTTGTCCAAATATGGCTTGCATATTCGGTTCATCATGTCCATAAATGCGGCTGGGGCATTGGTTAAACCAAATGGCATGACAGTAAATTCATAATGTCCATACCTTGTTCTGAATGCGGTTTTAGGAATATCCTCTTCCTGTACCTTTAATTGATGATATCCTGATCTTAAATTGATTTTAGAGAAAAATCGAGCTCCTTGCAGTTGATCAAACAGATCATCGATTCTTGGTAATGGGTACCGATTCTTAATCGTGACTTTGTTTAATTCACGGTAATCAATGCACATACGCATTGATCCATCCTTCTTTTTAACAAACAATATCGGCGCTCCCCATGGCGACGAATTTGGCTGTACAAATCCTTTTTCCAACAATTCATCTAATTGTTTCTTTAATTCTTACATTTCTGCAAGTGCCAAACGATAGGGTGCTTTGGCAATCAGTGATGTTCCTGGTATTAAATGGATTCTGAATTCGACTTCTCTATTTGGTGGCAGTCCCGGTAATTCTTCTGGAAATACATCTGAAAACTGAGATACTACTGGAATATCTTTTAAATCCTTTCCTTTAGTGTTAGTGATTATAGAAATCAAATACACTATAGAACCTTTTCTTATATAACTTGCAGTTTTCATCACAGAGATAAATTTAGTGGACCTAGAAGGTTTATCTCCTTTAATTGTGATCGTTTTACCTTTTTGTGAATTTACTTGGATTGACTTTTGATCACATAAAATACTGGCTTTGTTGGCTATTAACCAATCCATTCCTAAAACAACATCAAATCCTGCCAGATTCATGGGATAAAGATTTGCAATAAATTTCTTATTTAAAATTTCTATTCTTGCTCCCTGCAAGATTTCAGAAATTCTAACGATTTCTCCATTAGCTGTCTCCACTAAGCATTCTTGTGGTAGTTTAGTTAATGATTGATTTAGAAATTTGCAAAATGATGTATTAATAAAACTTTGGTTTGCACCAGAGTCAAATAATACTTTAGCAAAAATATCATTAACTAAAAACGCACCAGCTATGACATCTGGAATCATCTTGGCTTCATCTGCAGTTAAAACAAATGCTCTAGCATTTTTGGTATTCTTGTTGTCCACAGCTGGAGCTAATTTTGGACAATTAAGCTTGATATGGCCTTGTTCTCCGCAGTTGTAACATACCCGGTTGTTAGCCTTTTTCCTGCAGTTTTCTTCCTTGTGTCCCGATATTTTGCAAAAGTTACAGTATATGGAGCATCTTCCTGAATGCTTTCTTTTGCAATACTTACAGTAAGGTGCAGAGGTAGAACCTATATTTTTCCCACGATTAAAATTTCCAGAACGAAATTCTTGTGTGAGTTTCTGGGTTAGGTTTCTTCTTTGATCCTCTTCTCGGGTACGAACTAATTCATCTATCAAGGTATTTGCTAGTTCTACAGCTTCTTCTATGGTTTGAGGTCTAGCTGCCTTGACTACGTGTCTAATTTTTCCAATTAATACCCATATATAACGAGAGATTAACACTAGCTCTGGTGATGCAAGGGTTGGCACTATTCTAGCATATTCGAAAAATATTTTAGTGTATCCCTTACTATCCACACCAATCATTCTAAGGTTTAGGAATTTGTTTGCTATCTGTTCCTTTTCATTTGGTGGGCATAATTTCCTTTCTACCTTGTTCTTAAATTCTTCCCATTCCATATTGTAAGTTCTATCACTTCCTCTTGATTGGAGAATAGTGTTCCACCATTCTAGTGTTGAATTCTTAAACATATTAGAAGCAAACAGTATCTTATCTTCTTCAGCACACTTGCTTATTCTTAAGACTGCCTCAGTTTTCTCTATCCAGCGTAGGGTTGCAATGGCTCCTTCATTGCCTGAGAATTCCATTGGTTTACAAGACCAGAATTCTTTATAAGAACAACCGTAAGACACGGTTCTTCTCCTTTTAGGAATAAGCATTTGAAGTACAGGTCCATTATTCACGCTGTTTTCGGGTTCAATGGGTCGCTTACTGCTATGCTTACTTTTATTATTCGCTTCTTGAATAGTTTGAATAATAAATGGCATGGCATCTATGATTCCTTGTGCCACTATGTGTTGAACAACACTATTATCCATTTGGTTTCCATTGTTATTGATACTTGGATTCTCATTAACCACGTTAATGTTACTCTGGTTATCATTATTCAGATTTCCTTCGTCTGCCATCTGAATTTTAAACATTTATCCCATATTAATATCACAAGATAATATAATATAGTTAATTACATGACACGCAATCTAACCAAAAACGTCGATCATTACGACTTTTACTCTATTTTCATATACTATTATGCATCTATTACATTCTAGTACTGAAATAAAATTACAATACCAACAGAAATAGAATCACACTAATAGTAATATGCATCCGTACACACATATTTTATTTTACTTTATTATATTATATTATATTATATTATATTATATTATATTATATTATATTATATTATATTATATTATATTATATTATATTATTCTTACTATTACCGTCTCCTCCATCACATCACGGATATGGATTTATCCAAAAATCCATATTGTGTTCATCGTATTTCCATACGAGACGCTCTCCCACCTGTATCATTCTCTCACTGCTTTCTAAAATTTCCTCACCGAAAGTCCTAAGTTCTTGGACGTTTTCTGCACTCATTGGGGGTGCAGGTTCTAGGACTGGGTTCGGAAACTGGGGTGCGGGTTCCTGATATGGAGGTGAAAGTGCCCGAAATTGGTAAGGATCTTCCAAAATCTCCCTAATATAATCATTTTGGTAATAGGGATCTAAAGGGTCCATACCTGGGTAGGCTTCTATGTTCCGTATAGGTACGTCTTCATGGATTGGGTAACGTTGCACAAAGTCCCCATTATCGTCCCACCAGGGATCATAATTTGGATCTAGGGGATTTGGTGCAGGTACTCTAGGGATTTCTTCTGGGTTAAAGTCATGCATCTCCACCTGGTTTTCAGGGTTTTCTATCTCCATGGGTTGGTCAGGGATTTGCAATTGTGGTTGTGGGGCTACTAATTGTTCCAGACTTGGGTCAACAGCAGTTGTAGCTAGGATATGGAAATTTGCTAGGCTTCTATTAAGCATATCCTGTGTATGGGCATCTGTCTCTCGCTTAATAGCTGCTAAGGCTCTTTGCTGTTGCAACTTTCGCATTCTTTTCCTACGAGCAAAGGCTTCCTCACTGAACCATCCTCGTTTCTTAGGAGGGAATGGCTCTTCTGACTGAGCTTTAAAAGCAAACATCCCGTCTTCCTGATCAGGAGAATACCCAGAAAGGGTAGGCTGTGATGATCTACCTTCACTCCTAGGTGAATCAGACAACTGACGACTCATTTCTGAGGGTCCTTGATCACTCATACTGTAAACTAACAAATAGTCAAATAACACATAACAAATAAATACAGTTATGCACATATTTCTGTAATTTATTTCCTAACACAAAATTTAAATTTTTAAGTGTTAGCAGAACACTTCTTTGGCTCAGGCCAGTGGCTAGGCTCTGATACCACCTCCTGTCGCAACCCCCGATCCCTTATCTGTCCCGGGAACAGGCGGACGCGAACTCAGTAGTGGTGGTATCAGCTTATTAATTTGGCAGCGGAAATTACATCAGTACCGTAGTTAGGAAATGGTTATCAGAGTAAAACCACCATATTTGATATTAATAATCACATGGGTAAAACCCAAGTTTCTTATTACAATACATTTATAGGGACAAACCCTATTTTATTGAAATTAAAACATCGTTTATTAGGTAACTTTTATAGCCACATTTTTCCCAAGCCTTCAGTGCTCTCCAGCTGGCTTTTTACTAATTGGCTGTCACATTTTATTACCTGAAACGCGTTTTAAAAACATTTGTCAGTGGAAAATACTGGTGAGTGAATCCCAGTTTAATCAAGAAACATTTTATCAATTAAAACAGTATTGAGAGCGATCACATTGTTTATTTCTACACAATTACTCATTCAGTATTGTCAATCCTGACTTGTGGGTCATATTACACATTGGCTAACTCTAGGTCCAATGGTAACGTACTGTCATCCCCGACTTACTACTCACAGTGTAGTAAATTTTGTATACAAAACCCCAACATACCGGCAGTAATTGAAGAACTACAAAGACTCAATCACCGCTTAATCATATTGTAAAACATTTAAGGTTTTGTAAAATATTACAAAAAGGTTAACAAAAAGAGGATAAACTCACATTACTATCTTAGACTTTGTGTAAGGGTTTCCTGGATATAATCTATAATTTATACAAATGTACATAGGTTAGTATCATAACCCTTTGAAAATATTAATGATACCCTCCCCGAGACGACATTCCAATAACTACGTCGGGCAGAACCACGACAGTTATTACGGAACCCTAAATCAATCGGGCAGCGTATCTATTATGAAACCGGGGTTATAATACTTACAACTAGGGCTGTAAACGAACCGAACATTTAGTGAACAGTTCGTGAACCGTTCGGCGGGAAGTTCGTTTATGTTCGTTTAATAAATGAACGAACATGAACAAGAAATTTTGTTCGATTAGTTAAATGAACGAACATGAACAGAGGTCTCGTTCGTTCGATTGTGTTCGTGAACGTTCGGTAAGGTGTTCGTGAACATGTTCGTGAACGTGTTTGTGAACATTCGTTGATTTGCGTTCGTTTATGTTCGTATGTTTGTGTTTTTATTGAAGATCTTTATACTTTCTTATTTTTTATTTGTACTTTTATTTATTTTATTTCCCTAACAATTAAACTAGGAAACTCACTTTCACCTTGTTTATGCATTATTTCCCTTTCATTTCTCATTATTTACATCCACGAATACGATCGACCTCCGTTCCACAATAAGGGATTCAAGTTCGAGTGCTACTTTCTAGGCCATCTATCTTTATCCTTCGTCACGTTCGCCAAATTAATTTGTGTTTGTTTGTGTTCGTGAACCGTTCGCGAACACGCTCATTCCCTTAGTGAACGAACACGAACATAAAATCTCGTTCGGTAAGTGTTCATGAACCGTTCGTGAACACATTTATTTCCTTAACGAACGAACACGAACAAGGCCTTGTTCGTGTTCGTTCGGTTCATTTACAGCCCTACTTACAACGGAGCAGAACCTCGCTAATTAGGGGGTATAATACCCGTGTATTATAAGCCTATACAGAAATTCGTGATTGAGAATTGAGAAATGAACGACGGAAATTGAAACCCGAGGCCTCCTTTATATAGTTGCTGATCTCGACTCTCACGCGGCCCGTGTGAAAGACAAGGGTCGCTTACGCGGCCCGCGTCAAAGCTAGTCAATGGACTAGCTTGTCCGGCTCACCCAGTAGACCCGCCACGATGTCGACACGTGTCAGCTCAGGGTGTATCCGCGTTTATTATTCTTACGTGGCCCGTGTAAATGTAAGCTAAAGCTTATGCGGCCCGCTTGAACTAAAGGAATCAAACGAAATCAGGTATCCACCTTGATACCGCCTGCGTAAATGTTGGGGTGGGTCTACGCGACCCGCCTCAACCTAAGTTTCAGATTTTTATTTTATTTTTAATATTATTTAATACATTTAGGGCTCGGCTTTCACATACGGGGTGTATATAAAGACATATGAGGGAAATTTAAAATATACTAGAGTGTCGGAAATAACATGAGGGTGTTGGTTTTACCGAGGGTTGTTACACCATGATCTCGACAAGCTTTTCCACGAAGTGTAATGTTTCGCCCACTTGCTAATCCTTGAGGGGGACATGTAACTCCTGTTTGGCTAGGCACTTTCTAAGGTTCGAAACGTGGAAAGTCGGTGGGCATTACTTAGTTCCTCCGGTAGTTCGAGTCTGTAGGCCACTTTGCCAATCCTTTCCAGAATTTTAAAGGGTCCAACATATCGAGGAGCGAGCTTTCCTTTCTTGCCGAATCTGATCACCCCCTTCCAAGGTGCAACCTTTAGGAGTACGTGATCGCTAACGTCAAATTCAAGGGGCTTGCGGCGTCTATCGGCGTAAATTTTCTAACGAATCTGAGCTTTCAGTAGATTGTCTCAAATTTGGAGGATTTTGTCAGTCGTTTCTTGCAACAGATCGGGACCGGTAAGTTACGCGTCTCCGATCTCATGCCATACAATGGGCGATCGACATTTCCTTCTGTATAATGCCTCAAATGGTGCCATTTGGATGCTAGAGTGATAACTGTTATTGTACGAGAATTCGACTAAAGGTAAGTGCGTGTCCCAATTACCACCGAAATCTATGACACACGAGCGAAGCATGTCCTCGAGGGTACGAATCGTACGTACAGTTTGACCGTCGGTTTGAGGGTGGAAAGCGGTACTTAGATTGAGGGTAGTACCGAGAGCAGATTGAAACGTCTCCCAAAGATGCGAAGTGAATCGACTATCGCGGTCAAAGATGATATCACGAGGCGTCCCGTGTCGACAGATGACTTCGTCGGTGTAGATTCATGCTAATCGTTTTACCTTATAGTCTTCTCGTATCGGTAGAAAGTGAGCAGATTTGGTCAAAAGGTCAACGACAACCCATATGCTATCGTGACCTGATGGCGTGCGCGGAAGTTTCGTTATGAAGTCCATAGCTAGACTCTCTCATTTCCACATAGGGATCTCGGGTTGTACGAGTAAGCCAGAGGGTCTTTGGTGATCAGCCTTGACTTTCGAACAAGTCAGGCACTTCGAAACATAGATTGCGATATCCTTCTTCATGCCCGACCACCAGTACTTGTAGCGCATGTCCTGGTACATCTCCGGGATGAATAGAATACCGAGATTTGTGGGCTTCGTCCATCAAAAGTTGTCGTAAATTGGTGCGCTTGGGAATCCAAATAATGAAAGATACCATTTGACTTATTCTCAAGTTGGGCGCCATCGTTTAGAATTCTTTCCTTCTTCAAGGTTCGTTCGGTGAAACAAGCATGTTGAGTGTTGCGTATCAGAGTTTCGAGATAATGCTGGGCTTGGATGTTACGAGCGCTATGCAGATAGCTTCATCGACTGGGAGCATCGGCGACAACGTTTGCTTTGCCTGGATGGTAACGGATCCCACACTTGTAATCGTTGAGGAGTTCTACCCACCAGCGTTGACGCATATTTAGTTCCTTCTAGTCAAAGATATGTTGTAGGCTCCTATGATTGGTGAAGATCGTACACTTTGTACCGTAAAGGTAGTGTCACCAAATCTTTAACGCAAAAACAACTGCGCCAAGCTCGAGGTCGTGTGTGGTGTAGTTCTTCTCGTGGATCTTGAGCTGTCGAGAGGCGTACGCGATAACCTTGTCTCGCTGCATGAGGACACAACCAAGACCAAGGTTCAAGGCATCGTAGTAGACTACAAAGTCGTCGTTTCCATCAGGAAGTGAAAGCACAGGTGCATTGCAAAGCATAGCTTTGCGAGCTTGAAAAGACTCCTCTTGTTTAGTTCCCCGAACAAAAGGTTTGTCTTTGTGCGTAAGAGAAGTAAGCGGTACAGCGATTCTAGAGAAACCTTCGATAAATCGGCGATAATAGCCTGCTAGTCCGAGAAAATAGCGGGCTTCAGACGGATTCTTGGGTCTAACCCAACTCTTAACTGCTTCAATCTTCGTAGGATCGACATGAATACCTTGACTATTGACAATGTGACCCAAGAACTGGACCTCCTCCAGCCAGAATTCACTCTTGGAGAACTTGGCATAGAGACGGTTTCCCTGGAGTAACTCAAGAACCAAACGTAGATGCTGCGAATGTTCGGCTTTTGACTTGGAATAGATCAGGATATCATCGATGAACATGATGACGAAATGGTCAAGAAAGGGTTTGCACACTCGATTCATTAAATCCATAAAGACTGCGGGAGCGTTGGTCAAACCAAAAGGCATGACAACAAACTCGTAGTGACCGTATCGAGTTCGAAAAGCGGTTTTGGGAATATCCTCTTCTTGAATGCGTAGTTGGTGATAGCCTGAGCGTAGATCGATCTTTGAAAAACACGTAGCACCTTGTAATTGGTCAAATAAATCATCAATTTGAGGCAAGGGGTATCGATTCTTGATGGTAAGCTTATTCAATTCCCTGTAGTCGATGCACATCCGGAACGACCCATCATTCTTTTTAACGAAAAGGACTGGCGCGCCCCAAGGAGAGGTGCTAGGGCGAATGAAGACTTTATCAAGTAGTTCCTGGAGCTGACTCGAGAGTTCGCGCATTTCGGAAGGAGCGAGTCGATAAGGCGCTCTGGCAACAGGATTTGCTCCAGGAATGAGGTCGATTCGGAAATCGATAGCATGAGTGGGAGGCAATCCGGGAATGTCGTCAGGAAAGATGTTAGGAAATTCACGAATAACGGGGACATCTTTTACTCCTGTATTCCCTTTCTTTTCCTTCTCCGCTACTACGATGTTAGCCAAGAAAGCTTTGTATTCCTTGCGGAGATACTTGCTAGCTTGGACACATGACATGAGTTGTAACTTCTTCGAAGCGATTTCACCATAAACACACAATTGATCACCATTCGCGAGGGAGAAACGAATCATCTTATCAAAGCAAACAATTTCAGCATGATTCTCCCGAAGGAAATCCATGCCTACTATGACATCAAAGCTACCGAGTTGCATCGGAATGAGATTAATCAGGAAAACGTGACCGTTGAGATCGAGAGTACAGTCATGCAGAACAGAACTGACGGTGACGGTTCTTCCAGTGGCAACTTCAACATCGAACGTCGAGGGGAGATGGGTGCGCTTATGATTTAGGAGCTTTTTGATTTCAAACGACACAAAACAGTTATCGGCTTCAGTATCAAACAAACACGAAGCATATATACCGTTTACGAGAAACGTACCATTAACCACGTTGTTGTCTGCCTGAGCCTGGCGGGCGTTAATGTTGAAGACGCGCCCGCGGGCTGCTTGCTGTTGTTACTGCTGCGGCTGTTGCTGCTGTTGCTGCTGTTGTTGGGGCTCTTGTTTCACTACCCTGTTGGGGCACATGTTTGAAAAGTGGTTGGGATCACCACATGCAAAGCAAGCTCGAGCGTTAGCTGCGGGTGCAGGAGCTGCTTGATGGCCTTGAGGAGCAGGGAGAAGAGCTTGTGGTACAGGAGCTTGACCTTGAGCTGAAGCTGGAGTTTGGCGTGAACCAGTATGGCAGTTTGCGGTGAAGTGGCCGTACATATTGCAATGAACACATAACTGGCATGCGATACCAACCGGGTGATGATAGGTACAAGTAGGGCAGAGCGGGTGTGGTCCAGTGTATGCACGTTTTGCTGGCTGTGCATTTGCCACAGGCGCCGCTACTTGGCGTTGTTGAGGCTGCGGTTGGGCAGTTACTGTTTGGAGCGGGGCAGTAGTAACTACACAGTTCTTGTTGCTGGAACTGCTGTTGTTCTTCCTCTTGCGACGTGAGAGCTTTGATGATTGCGGTGCGGCGGTAGTCTCAGCAGGTGTAGCGGTTGTGACTTGGTGCAGATTCTTGGAGGCTTTGTCAAAATAACCAGCCCTGACTCGCTTATCATTGATCTCGGCGGCGAGCAGGTAGGTTTCCTCGATTGTTGTCGTCTTTGCAGCTTGGACAAAATCTGCGACACAATCCGGCAGAGCACGTATATACTTCTTGATTGTGATTTCGGGGGTAGTAACTTGGCGAGGGCAGATGATACTTAACTGCTTGAAGCGAGCAGTTTAACCAGCGTTATCTCCGCCATCCTGATTGATATGCCAGAATTCATCCTCAAGCTTTTGGAGTTCATGGGGAGGACATAACTCTTGCATCATGATGTTCTTCAACTTGTCCCATGACAATCCGAAAGCCGCATCGTTTCCTCGTTTGTTCCTCTCGGCCGTCCACCAATCAAGAGCACGGGATTGGAAGACGCCGGTAGCAGTGACAGTGCGGAGGTCTTCTGGATAGCCACTTTAACGCAGGGTGACTTCGATTGAATCGAACCAATGAAACATGGCCGTAGGCCCATCTTCGCCAGTAAATTCTTTTGTCCGCAGGCTTTGAACTGCTTGAAGCTAAAAGTAGCTTTAGGAGATTTTGTCCTGGATTCTTCCGAGGACTTCCTAGCGTTTTCGTTCAGCTCACTGACGATTAGTGGAATGACTTTCACGATCTGACTGGCCACGAGAGAAGCAAGTCGTTTGTTAGCTTGCTTGCGTCTAGCAGCTCGGGAGAGAAGTGATCCAGATGACGACATTTTCTACAACAGACATCGCCATAGGACTCAAACTCAATTTAGATTAATCCTAGTATAGTCTAGCGATTCCCCATAAAGCTCAGGAACACATCGAAGCACGCAGAACATAAGCCAAAGAAACACGTAGGCATGTATAATCACAGAAGCACATAAGCACGTAAGCACATAGTTCACGTAAGTACATATTTGTACGTATTCACCTTCCTATTTTGCATGTATTCACCCACATGTGATGAATGTGTTCCTATATCATCCAAATTTTACGCGTTCGAGAGTTGCGATTGCGAACAAAGACTAGCGATTCATTGGCGCGTGGTGTGAATTCTGTGTGGTTTGGGCGGAGCGAGAAGCATGAAATCGAAACCATCAGTACCACCATATTGTTTATCTCAAAACGCTAACAAATAAGCATATATAAATCACATAAAATTCCACATAAAATCGATAAATCACAGAGTCAGCGGCGGCAAATCCAGAATCGAAACACATAAAATCGAGAATAGATTGTCTGCGGCTTGATAGACATCGACTACCCAAAGTGATTTGACTTTTCACAAGGACCTTGTGTACACACTTTTGCCTTCCGGACTGTGCTCTCGCCTCGATCCGGGCGATTGGCACTCATCCTTCCGATTGTAGCGTGACTCAGGTCGTTGGAGTCCGTCGAGACTTTGGTGGGAGTTTTGTAAAACCACAATAAAGAGCGGAATAAGTCATCAAGATTCGGGTTTCACCCCTAACTTAACGACTATGTTTCTTGTTTTGATGCGCTAGAGGAAAATTTGCTTCGAAGTACGGATTTCACTCCTGATTCCACACAAATCCTCGTGTTGATAGTAAAAATAGCGAATCGAAAAGAGTGATCTAGTCGAGAGTTTGTGGTTTTCACACCTAATCTTAACCAGATCATTCGTTTATGTGTGTATCCAACCTTAGGAAAGGTTGGTCTTGCGCGGAACTGTAGTATGCGATGTTCACGCAAGGGTGTAGTGTACAGCAAGTTTGAGTGAATAATAGCGAGTAAGCTCGTACAAAACCCATACCGGGTAGGCACAAGCTGGTTTGTTGGTAATTAGACTATAGACTAGGTCGTTTCTAAGATATCGACCCGGACTAGGTCGAGTCTTGCCTAATTCCCTATAGTTATGGCTCTGTTACCAATCTGTCACACCCCAACCGATGACGGAAACATCGGGGCATGGCACTGAGCGAAACAGATTGTCAAGAGAAATTCCACAACAACTAGATTACCAGATAGTTAATATTATGTCCCATACCATAACCTACCAAGCAATCAAATTATTATAGACATAGATATCCTGAAAACAAAACATGTTCCGACAACTCAGATTTAAATAAAAACAAATTGTCTTTGTTAGTTTCTAGACTCTCCTAAGCTCGATTCAATCAAGTAGCAAGCAAGCATCCTAAACACCTGTCACATACGTTAAAATAGAGGTCAATACACATAGTGTAAAGGTGAGCATACAAGTTTGATAGTATAATAGAGTTCGAAAGTGTTTACGCATAACCAGCATGTACAACGTATAACGTGAAGCATGTAAGTTATCGACAAAGACCCTATCAATACCAATGACTGCGATTTGACTGCGAGTAGCGAGTGCGCATCACATGTTCACCACTTCGAACACGCGAAGTATTGTCCTTAACAACCCCTGAGTGAACAGGTGCTGAGTCCAAACTATAGTACTATCGTTGCTAAGGCAGGTAGACAGCAATCGATGTGTAAACATAACAAACAGGCATTCATCGAGTCACGTATAACATGCAGTAATGGTCAGCGTATAAATAGTGTTTGCGTTGTGTGTCGATGTGATTTAGAATAAGCAACGTATGTAACACCCAAAAGTGCGTAAAGCAAAAAGGGACCGAGTATACTCACAGCGATGGAAGTTAATGGATTGAAGGGAGCGCTAGAGTGAGATTAGCCTGATCAGAACGATAGCATAACGATAAGCGGCGCGTAAAACGATGCAAGTGAAACAAGTGTCGAGTGGTCATCCGGCCGGATGGCAATCCGAACGGATGGCCATTCGGTCGGATTGACACCTCATTTGGGATGGATGTATTTGTGTATGATGGCTTTGAAGTTTTCGTTGTAGCATTTAGAAAACAGAGAAGTATCTCTACCTTTCAGGTCGTTCGATCGAATGACAATTCGATCGGATAGTGATTCGTCCGGCGAGGTATTTCTCAGAGAACAAGTTCATAGCAGGATTATCATCCAATCGGATGGTCTACCAATCGGGTGGCAATCCGTTAGAATTGAACATGTTGAAAATTGTTTAAGTATTGAACCTCAAGTGCAATCCGATCGGATTGCGGTTCGATTGGATGGCAATCCGATCGGATGGCAATCCGATCGGAAGGCAATCCGTCCCGCTATCTGATCATTTGCAACTTGGAGATTTGTTAAGTTTTGCGGTTTGATCGAGACGGTATGATAACGTGCTAAAAAACAGAAACCCCATCATGACCCAAGTTACCCGATTGGACAGGAATCACCCTAGTCCGTTCAGTTTACCGGCTCGTGATGGTGGTTGATGTTTAACCCGGAATCAGTTGTCCCTTAGATAGAAATCAGATCTTGAACCAACACTTCACTAAGAATGAGTTGAAGATCAGAACGAGCTCCGATTCTATCGGTTTTGAGTGCATTGAGTGTAAAAGAGTTGAAAGAAAGTTGGATAAGTATCTTTCTGTCACACCCTTAATTTTCCACGTGTCACCGGTGGGCCCGGTGGGGAGTATCGTGACGTAGTTGATATCATCATAGTCAAACAACACAATTTAAAAGCACAGCGGAAGCAAAAGATAAATATATTACAATCCGATTCATAAGTAATATCAATTATTACAACGGAATGTAAGTTGGATCCACAGGCGGATCTTAAAACAGAAAGGTAACATTGTTCAACAGACTTTAGGCATCTAGAACTTGCGAGATTCCCTATTGACGCCCTGAGCTCTCAGCCAATTACGTATAGTACCTGTCACTTAAACGTTTGGGAAAATACGTCAGTTTACACTGGTAAATACAACTCAACTGACTCATTTTGAAAATGTTTCAGAAAATTGATTTGAATGCACATGGCATAAAACTTTTATAACTTGGGACAATTATATAAAAATAATCTTGTATACAGATTTACATGTTCGTTATACATTTAGGGCCCGATGTAGAAACCGAGTCAAGATTAACAGACACGCCACAAGTATAGGTCCACAAGAGAGTGAGATACCGTTTCCCTTATGCAACTGTCAGGTGTACGCCTACACCCTGTGCATAAGACGTTGCCATTTTATAATACAATGATGCCAAGGATATCCGGGACATGGTCATTAACCCCCAAAGGCTTTTATTTCAAACAATACAGATTAAAGCGGGTTACCTCAATAATTTAATCACAATACGATCAAACATTCAATACCCGACCAAGTGGTATTATTATAATACCGTATCCCAAGCCCGTATAGGGAAAATAAGTTAAGAGTATTTACCTGAGCTTAAAATGCAATTTATACTCAGTCGTATATCCTAATCAGCAAGCACAAGTACTTCTACTGGGGCTCTTAATCTGGAACGAAGATTTTTATTTACCTATTAGATTCCTAACGGGTCTTGTTTAAGTATTTAACTTAGACCGGTTAGTTTTAAGGAAAGGTTTACGGTTTAAACGCAAGATTATGCGAAGACCGGATTAGAATGTGGTTTAGTCCCAACAAGTTTGAATACTTGTTTAATATGGGTAAACTAAACACATTCTGGATTTTGAGATAAAAGTGATAAGGTTTGACCCGTTTCGGCTAATTTATGCAAACTAGTTACATAAGCCGATTCGAACACGAAAAGGGCGTAACGGGTAACCACGAGAGTCATGAACGGATTTCCTAAGTTAATACGCCTTAAACATGTTGTGATATCAGTAGGATACCTTCCATTATGCCCAAAACGAATTAAGGACCAATTTATGCCCCGTAGGGGTATTTCGATCATTTTTAACGGTTATAAAAGAGATTAAATATTAATCTGAGTTACAGGTTTGATTAAATTAGTAAATATACTTAACTTAATAAGTTATAACAGTGGGGTATCATATATATGTGAAATTTATTAATTATAACCATATTATGCACCGTAGGGGCATTTTGGTAATTTCACATAGGCTTAAAAGGCCAAAACTGGAAATCTGAGTCTAAAAATTTTGCTTACTGTTAAAATATAAAAAATTACTGAATATATCAGTAGGCATCAACCCTTATATGTTTAAAATAGTTTTGATACATACTATGCGTTAAAAACGCTTAAAAAGGCGATTTGGAGCCATGTCCGGGTTTTCAAAGGAAAGCTGATGATTTTATTATTCCAGAAGGCTCAAAATATTTTATTTATCATATTAAATCAGTAGAAAAAGGTTTGGCATCAAAAGGATTTGTAAAACTCATTTTATAGCCCAAAAGGGCAAAACCGGCAATTACCGAATTATAGCTAGAACCCTATGTTATGCTCAGCCTAAAAATAAATAAAAATCTTCAAAAATCCCAAAATATTATTTTATATCAGTAGGTAAAATGTTTGGTTTCAAAAATGGGGTTTAGATAGGCTTTATGCTAATTAAGCCGTTAAATTAATAAAAAGCTTTCTAATTACGCTATTGAGCATAACTCCTAATCTAGACCTCAAACTGATGTCAAATTTTAGGGACAAGTTTATAATTCAGTAGTGAAGGTTTCTATCCTCTCACATTTTCAAAAATATTGTTTTAAGGTCCAAAGGGCATAACGGTCAACATTTAAGCATATAACGGAAACACGCATGAACTAGGATTTCTATGGAACCAAGTTGTATAACCTCGGAGGGTTATACTAACCTATAATATGGTCCTAAATGAATCCTAAGGCATATCTAAACTAAGCTAAATCGGGTCAGAACTGAAAGTCAAAGCAAAAGTCAACTTCTGCGACTTTCGGTTCCGAACCGAGTCTATACTTAGAATTGTCGGGTTGAACATGCTTAGACATGTTCAACTAATATTTACCAAGTTATTAATGTGGTAAAACTGATTTTATGGCTTTTAATTAATAGTTATGCATTTTATTTAAAATTAACCCGTTTGACTTTCATTTGACCCGAGAATTATACAAAGTAAACGTGGTAATTATGAGGCGCCCTTTTGAGGGTTAATTACCTACCTAATTATGGTCACGTAGCCATGTTCGTTTTGAACCATGGCTTAGCCGTTTAAAAGTCAAAGCGTTTATCGAAACGCTTGACTTTTCGGCTTTAACCGCTAAATAATTAAACTAAACGCGAAAGGGGACTTACAAAGGGTCCAAGCAAGGAGGGTTGATCCTAATTTTTCAGGTATGAGGAGCAAAGTCCCCAACTTAGAGAATTCAAGATCAAGTGTGGGTTATGAAGGAAGTGGGGAAGGGTATTTATAGGTTTTTGAGGACCGTTAGGATCGTTCCTCGTAAACCGTGATTGAATCTGAACCCTACACATATTACCCATGGTTTTATAAACAATGGGCAGCCCCTAGTTTCCAAAAAAAACCATTTACAATTGATAGAAACTGCTGGAACAGGCTGTTTACAGCTGTTTAGTAGCAAACAGCACTTTCATATATGGTAGAAATGGCCCCTGTGAGCTTTTATGGTCACTATAGGCACGTTCAAGGCCCGTTAACCTCATTTTAAGGCCCCACTATGATGTTTAAACATAGGGAACATGAAACATGTTCAAAAACATGTCGGATGTCGGTTCCTTTGGCCGTATGGTCACGTAGTGCGTCGAATTACGACGAAACACGGACGAACGCTAAAAACGGTCCAAATTACGCGACGAGTGGAATTTTATCATGCCACACACTAAAATATAATATTTTAGTGCTTACATAAATTTTTGGGTGTCCGGGGATATTCAGAATGCGAGTTATGCGCAAAAGTGCAAACTTGTGCACTTTTTGACACTTTTAGTCCCTGCATGACATAAAAGTTTATTTTTGCGTACCAAACACCTCTAAACCTATATCTAAGCTATATAAAGGATAAATAGGGTATGTTTAACTTATGGTTATATTCCGGAAGGTCCGATTCTATACGAATCGACATACTTTTGCAGTTTGACGCAATTAGTCCCTTAATTGCGCAAAGTAGCGCGAAATGCCGTTTAATGATATCTAAGCCTTCCATGGCACATAATAATCATTCCTAAGCATATATTTAAATATTACTACGCTCCCGTTTGCTTAAATGGTCACCGAATAGCATAGATTCAAAAGTTGACGCTTTAGGCCCCTATATTGCACAATCTTGCGCATTTCATCATTTATTAGCATTGAAGCCTCATCTAATCCATATTAGGCATCCTTGAAAGTATTATTAAACATTACGATGCTTCGGGTTTGCTAAAAGGTCATTCAGAGGTATAATTAAACATATTGACACTTTTAGTCCCTCTAACTTGCAAAGTTGCTCGTAACTTTACTTATAGGCATAAAAACCTTAGACGGCCATTATTTGGCATTCCCGAGAGTTTAATTAAATATTATGAAGCTCCCGGTTTGTTAAAAGGTCACTCAGAGGTAAGAATTAACATGTTGACGCTTTTAACCCTTCATCGCGCAAACTTTCAATTAATTATGCAAACGGCTACACTTAATCATCAAGTGGCACATTTGTGAATATAAAAATCGTAAGAGGTTGTTTAGAAACTTATTTTAGGTATGCTAACACCTCCGTTTCTTTCATAATCAAAGTTTTCGATTTTTCGAAAAATTAGTCCCTTAAATTCAATGTTTGACTTCATTAGGGTTTACTACACGTGTCAATACATCATTGGGCGTGATTTTACGAGGTGTTACATCCTCACCCCCTTAAAAGAAATCTCAACCTCGAGATTTGCTAAAGTAATGGAAGTACTCTCTGTCGGACAGTGGATTTAACTTCCACAGCCTATTTGGGCTTCTAGAGGTATCCTAAATGACCTTTATAATAGGTTCATGTTTTCTTCCTTAGATTCTAATCCTGACGATCCTTAATCGATACGGTTTTCTTATCATATCATAGATACGCATATCATTATGTGATAATGCTTCTCGACTTATTGGTGAAACACATCCTTAATTCATTAGTGTGGGTCGCATTGCGAGTTCCACCACGATCCATAAATAGGTCTGAGTTTATAAGCTATTGACCTTTGAAGTATTCGATTTCCTCGAATGATCCCATGTATAGTCAGAGCTTAACTAGCCTGTTGTACAAAAATTTCAGTACACCCTTCTTAGAGCGATACTTTCAATTGAACCCTATTCCTTATTAAGGACTTAAGAGGGTTGCGACTTTTATCAATCCTCAATTTTCCGCTGACTACTGGAAACTTTCAGATGATTATGAATTTGTATGATCTTATTCGTTGTTTCTAAGGCAACTTTCAGATCCTGATAATTGAACTTACCAGTTTTCTGTCTAACGATAATTGTTTAACATTCTATCTATACAATGTCTCCAAAGAAGCAGCTTGATACTTATATATCAATTATTATAGAAGAGCTTATCTTAAGGTGAGATAGATATTCCAACCATTTCTTAAATCTAATATTAAGGAATAGCTAATCCTTGCTGTTAGTCGATCAAATCGACGATCCTGGGCGGCTGATGGCAATTCTTAATTGTTGCCTAATTAGGGTTGTGGTAATCAAATGCATAAGCAAAATGAACCGTCTTTCTTAATTAACTATACCGAATTCTCAGAATACTAAGTTAGGCTATATGAATCCTCTATTTTAAAACTTACTTTATCAGGGTTTCGATTATTCCCTAATTGGTGGTACTAATCAACATGGAGATTTCATAATACTGCAGCCCTAAGCGGGATGTTTAATCTTAACTCTACTCGCCTCTCAGGAGGTAAACAGGGTAATCTTGGAGAAGATAGTCAAAACGCAAGGAGGTTACAGAGATTTTCCAATTCTCAGGCTCCAGTTCATCCATTATTGCTTGTGTCAAATAAGTGACACATTTATGTTACAAGTCCACGAATTCCTTAATCGGGAACATTTATTTGGACAATTCCATTCTGGATATATTCTTTGAATACCATTAGTTGACTTTAGTACCATATGACTATCAGGATATCTTTGTGGTCCCATGCATTAAACCTCCATACTGATCAGGCATGGAAGCAATCTATGGAACTTATTAAGATACACCAACCACATATGACGCTTTTATCATACCATCTGGTATTCGGAATCGATAGAGATTAAAGAGATATCAACCATATATGCTGACGTACTTCCTCTATAGAGAAGATACTTCAAAATTTTTATGGCTGAAGGTTTCTGACGGGAACAGAAGAAATGGTTCTTATGATTTTCGCCTGTAAGTTTTACCTTACACTTAATATCTAAGGTTCTCATGGGAGTCTTTAAGAGTTTGCTATACTTACCATCTATGAAGGATTGATTGGTATCCGAAATAAAGCAGAACTCCTAGCGTTTTATTCAACTTCATATTTTATGCTTAGGGTTCTAACAGGCAGATTAAATAACTTACAAAATTTATTCCACAACGACTTATCTGCACCTGAATCAAACAATATCCTTGCATATACATCACGGATAAGGACGTACCGGTTATAACATTGTCATCGTATATGGCCTCTTTTGCATCCATCTGGGAGACCTTAGCGTTGGTCTTCTTATCTCCTTCAAGCTTCTTAGCATACCTTGGGCAATTTGATTTGATATGCCCTTTCTCGTTACAGTTGTAACAAGTCACATCTCCTATCTTCTGGCATTCCAAGGTTTTATGCTCACTAGATTTGCAGATCCCACAAGCCCTGGGCTGTGATTGGGATTTTGATTCGAACCTGCATTTCCCATAATGGCGCTTTTTGCAGGTCTTGCATACAGGTTTCTGGTTGGACTTTTGTTTGTTCTTCTTTTTAGAACTCTGGGAGTTATCTTTCTCCCTTTTCCTTTTTAGTTCACCCTTTACATTGGAGGCATGAACGAGATCCTTCTCGTGAGTAATGAAGGGTGGTATTGGTTGAGATTTGGAGCAAGTAGAATTGGGCTCCTTGAGCTTTTTCACAGCCTTCTTCACAACTTTTCCAACAGCTGCGTCTATCATAGTCTGTAGAACATCCTTGGAAATTCTAAGGTTCACAATTGTGTCATCATTCGTATGTGTCGCATTATCCATAATACGATCAATGGCTGTCTTATCCGAGTTTGTCATACTCGATATTTGATTCCTAACACCAAATAATACAATTATTTAGTTGCAATCCAACAACCGCTACTCATCATCCTGATGCCCTAATATATACCAACCATGGTATCGTTAAACCATACAGGTTAATATAGTACGAACATTCTCAATGAACGTCATTTAAATATGTATATATATCAATTATGCTTAGCCTAGGCCATAAAAGACCATTAATGGCAATTAAGGTTTGGACCTAGTCCATCACCTGTTTGACAGGGGATCAGTTGTCACGTCTGTCTTGATCATATTGATGATTTTGGATAGCTTGAAAGCTTGACATTAGGATATTGGATAAGAGCATTTCCTAATGGATATAAAGCATCCATCTAAGGTTGTTGAAGCAGTCTCTAAATGTTATCGGCCAATTCTACCTCGCGTTATAAGCCTAAGATCCTAATAGGCGGATACAACAACTTACAATATTTATTGTCCTCAATAGACTTTTCTGCGCCAGAAATAATCCCCATATAAGCATCATTGATAAGGAAAAGTACCTTTTACGATGTCATCTTTCTATATCGCCTCCTGGTGTCCATCTGGAAGACTCATGCGTTTACTTTCTTGGCCTCTTCAGACTTCTTCTGATTCCTAGGGCAGTTAGTCTTGATGTGCCCCTTCTCGTTGCAACCATAACAGGTCGCATCTTTCAACTTTTTGCAATCCAAGGTCTTATGCTCCTTGGACTTGCAGATTCCACAAGGAGGAGGCTGAGATTCAAATATGCATTTCCCCAGGTGGAATTTCCTACATGTTTTGCACCTGGTCTTTTCACCCGTCTGCTGGTTACCCTTATTAAACTCGGAACTTTTCCTATGATCAGAGTTTCCCTTTTTCTTCTTATCGAAGTGATGAGAACCCTCATCCTCCTTTTTACGCTTCCCTTCTTCCGAAGCTTTTGCAGCCTTGTTTCTGGCTACGTCGAGTGTGAGAGATAACGACAAATCTGCCGCTGATCGGAATGTAGTAGGTCTCGATGCTTTTACGCTTGCCTTGATTTCTGGGGCTAGACCTCCAATAAAACGGGCTATACGCTTTGGTTCCGGTGTGATCAAGTAAGGAACCAATCGAGACATAGTATTGAAATTTGTAAGATATGCCTGGCAATCTAAGTCCTTCATGACTAATGCCAAGAAATCAGTTTCAATTTTCTCAACTTCATGTTGAGGACAATAATTTTCCTTGATAAGAGCAACAAACTGATCCCATGCCAGATTATACAACGGGATTTTCCCAGTAGCTTAGATTAGCGACCTCCACCAAGCTAGAGCTTCTCCTTTAAAAGATTGTGAAACAAACTTCACAATGTCTTGCTCTGCACATCCGCTAATATCAACAACAGTGTCCATCTCGTCGAGCCACGTCATGCAGTCGATGGCTCCCTTTTCTCCTTTGAAGTCTCTGGGCTTGCAGGAGACAAAATATTTATATGAACATGTTTTAACACGTGGTTCTTGATGAAGCACGACCTGTCTAGACGGAACACTCCTCTGATTCGAAGAATGATGAGAATCGCTACTGCGATCTGTATGAGTCTTGGAGGGTTGCCTTGTATGAGGTACAGATAGGGTCCTATTATGGGTACCACTTGATTCATTATCTCTTCTCTCCAGAGCTCGAGTAACGGCATTGTCTATCAATGCCTGCAATTCCGCACCAGCTATATTAACTCTGGTAGCATCATTATTCTCCCTTGGGTGGCTATTGACCTCATCCGATCCAGCCATGTAGCTTGATTGCTACACAAATTTTGACGAAGATTTATTCGGGAGTTTATTATGAAATCATCATTTAGATGATTCATTAACCATGGTAATATACACCATATTGGTTAATTTGTTAATTATATTAGTATTTTCATTATAATTTATCCTAGTATATAAAACATTAAGGATATTAAAGTGGCGCAAAAGGCCTAGTCACAAAGATAGTTTTTTTTAATTTATAAACCATGATTTCGGAGAATCGAGGCATTCAGGTTTGAACATATTTCATTACCTTTTTCTTGACAGAGAGTCAAAGACTACAACTGTCTTTTGTCCCTTAGGACAATAGATATGGCCCGTAGGCATTTCATCATTTTAGGGATGGTTATATAAATATGAAGGGAATTGGAATGACCCAATTTGAGGATGACTTATGTGATTTTATCGTATCACATTTTGCCAAGAATGCTAACATACTTTCAGACGTTAACAAGGATTTGAATCTTTTGAATAGGTTCTACCATCTTGGCCATGTCTGAAATCACAGGTTGGCTAGGTTTTACCTTTAAGATTCTTTTTAATAATAAGAGCAGAACAATCCTAAATTGTGATGTTATCAAGGATCTGAATCTAATTGTGGAACAACCATCTTGGCCCTGTCTTGAGATGACACATGGCTAGGTCTTGTCCTTTTTAGATTTTGCCACCTTATTATAATGGTAGATCTTATAATAGGAACGTTATTTTAATTTATTCCATATATTATATTCATATACAATGATATAATTGAAATTTAGACAAAACATTCCAATGATTAAAAAAAAAATACAGAATTGCCCTGAGCGGGACATGAAAGGAAATATGTTGTCCTTGAAGGGACTGAAAGATACATATGTCCTTATAAGGACTACTAAGGGATCGATGTTCAGCAAAAGGAGTTTCTTCTTCATTTTATTTCTGGATGCTTTCTCCTTGGCTGCACGTTAATCCTAGTTGCAGTACGAAGCTCGGCCTTCCCTAGGCTTCAAATGGGGAGAATTTCCATTATGGCTTCTTTGCTTGGCGACGTATTAAAACATATAGAATTGGAAGCAATAATTTTTCGAATAGAGATGAGAGTATTCCTATGTTAAGTCTAGACTCAGAAGGTCAAGGAATGTGCTACTGTGTCATTGAGATTAAACACAAAAGGTTAGTGTTTAATTAACTCAATGTTGGCTCTGATACCAACCTGTCACACCCCTAATTTTCCACGTGTCACCGGTGGGGAGTATCGTGACGTAGTTGATATCATCATAGTCAAACAACACAATTTAAAAGCACAGCGGAAGCAAAAGATAAATATATTACAATCCGATTCTTAAGTAATATCAATTATTACAACGGAATGTAATTTGGATCCACAGGCGGATCTTAAAACAGAAAGGTAACATTGTTCAACAGACTTTAGGCATCTAGAACTTGCGAGATTCCCTATTGACGCCCTGAGCTCTCAGCCAATTACGTATAGTACCTGTCACTTAAACTTTTGGGAAAATACGTCAGTTTACACTGGTAAATATAACTCAACTGACTCATTTTGAATACAGATTTACATGTTCGTTATAACTTGGGACAATTACATAAAAATAATCTTGTATACAGATTTACATGTTCGTTATACATTTAGGGCCCGATGTAGAAACCGAGTCAAGATTAACAGACACGCCACAAGTATAGGCCCACAAGAGAGTAAGATACCGTTTCCCTTATGCAACTGTCAGGTGTACGCCTACACCCTGTGCATAAGACGTGGCCATTTTATAATACAATGATGCCAAGGATATCCGGGACATGGTCATTAACCCCCAAAGGCTTTTATTTCAAACAATACAGATTAAAGCGGGTTACCTCAATAATTTAATCACAATACGATCAAACATTCAATACCCGACCAAGCGGTATTATTAAAATACTGTATCCCAAGCCCGTATAAGGAAAATAAGTTAAGAGTATTTACCTGAGCTTAAAATGCAATTTATACTCAGTCGTATATCCTAATCAGCAAGCACAAGTACTTCTACTAGGGCTCTTAATCTGGAACGAAGGTTTTTATTTACCTATTAGATTCCTAACGGGTCTTGTTTAAGTATTTAACTTAGACCGGTTAGTTTTAAGGAAATGTTTACGGTTTAAACGCAAGATTATGCGAAGACCGGATTAGAATGTGGTTTAGTCCCAACAAGTTTGAATACTTGTTTAATATGGGTAAACTAAACACATTCTGGATTTTGAGATAAAAGTGATAAGGTTTGACCCGTTTCGGCTAATTTATGCAAACTAGTTACATAAGCCGATCCGAACGCGAAAAGGGCGTAACGGGTAACCACGAGAGTCATGAACGGATTTCCTAAGTTAATATGCCTTAAACATGTTGTGATATCAGTAGGATACCTTCCATTATGCCCAAAACGAATTAAGGACCAATTTATGCCCCGTAGGGGTATTTCGATCATTTTTAACGGTTATAAAAGAGATTAAATATTAATCTGAGTTACAGGTCTGATTAAATTAGTAAATATACTTAACTTAATAAGTTATAACAGTGGGGTATCATATATATGTGAAATTTATTAATTATAACCATATTATGCACCGTAGGGGCATTTTGGTAATTTCACATAGGCTTAAAAGGCCAAAACTGGAAATCTGAGTCTAAAAATTTTGCTTACTGTTAAAATATAAAAAATTACTGAATATATCAGTAGGCATCAACCCTTATATGTTTAAAATAGTTTTGATACATACTATGCGTTAAAAACGCTTAAAAAGGCGATTTGGAGCCATTTCCGGGTTTTCAAAGGAAAGCTGATGATTTTATTATTCCAGAAGGCTCAAAATATTTTATTTATCATATTAAATCAGTAGAAAAAGGTTTGGCATCAAAAGGATTTGTAAAACTCATTTTATAGCCCAAAAGGGCAAAACCGGCAATTACCGAATTATAGCTAGAACCCTATGTTATGCTCAGCCTAAAAATAAATAAAAATCTTCAAAAATCTCAAAATATTATTTTATATCAGTAGGTAAAAAGTTTGGTTTCAAAAATGGGGTTTAGATAGGCTTTATGCTAATTAAGCCGTTAAATTAATAAAAAGCTTTCTAATTACGCTATTGAGCATAACTCCTAATCTAGACCTCAAACTGATGTCAAATTTTAGGGACAAGTTTATAATTCAGTAGTGAAGGTTTCTATCCTCTCACATTTTCAAAAATATCGTTTTAAGGTCCAAAGGGCATAACAGTCAACATTTAGGCATATAACGGAAACACGCATGAACTAGGATTTCTATGGAACCAAGTTGTATAACCTCGGAGGGTTATACTAACCTATAATATGGTCCTAAAGGAATCCTAAGGCATATCTAAACTAAGCTAAATCAGGTCAGAACTGAAAGTCCAAGCAAAAGTCAACTTCTGCGACTTTCGGTTCCGAACCGAGTCTATACTTAGAATTGTCGGGTTGAACATGCTTAGACATGTTCAACTAATATTTACCAAGTTATTAATGTGGCAAAACTGATTTTATGACTTTTAATTAATAGTTATGCATTTTATTTAAAATTAACCCGTTTGACTTTCATTTGACCCGACAATTAAACAAAGTACACGTGGTAATTAGGAGGCGCCCTTTTGAGGGTTAATTACCTACCTAATTACGGTCACGTAGCCATATTCGTTGTGATCCATGGCTTAGCCGTTTAAAAGTCAAAGCGTTTATGAAAGCGTTTATCGAAACGCTTGACTTTTCGGCTTTAACCGCTAAATAATTAAACTAAACGCGAAAGGGGACTTACAAAGGGTCCAAGCAAGGAGGGTTGATCCTAATTTCTCAGGTATGAGGAGCAAAGTCCCCAACTTAGAGAATTCAAGATCAAGTGTGGGTTATGAAGGAAGTGGGGAAGGGTATTTATAGGTTTTTGAGGACCGTTAGGATCGTTCCTCGTAAACCGTGATTGAATCTGAACCCTACACATATTACCCATGGTTTTATAAACAATGGGCAGCCCCTAGTTTCCAAAAAAACCATTTACAATTGATAGAAACTGCTGGAACAGACTGTTTACAGCTGTTTAGCAGCAAACAACACTTTCATATATGGCAGAAATGGCCCCTGTGAGCTTTTATGGTCACTTTAGGCACGTTCAAGGCCCGTTAACCTCATTTTAAGGCCCCACTATGATTTTTAAACATAGGGAACATGAAACATGTTCAAAAACATGTCGGATGTTGGTTCCTTTGGCCGTATGGTCACGTAGTGCGTCGAATTACGACGAAACACGGACGAACGCTAAAAACGGTCCAAATTACGCGACGGGTGGAATTTTATCATGCCACACACTAAAATAAAATATTTTAGTGCTTACATAAATTTTTGGGTGTCCGGGGATATTCAGAATGCGAGTTATGCGCAAAAGTGCAAACTTGTGCACTTTTTGACACTTTTAGTCCCTGCATGACATAAAAGTTTATTTTTGCGTACCAAACACCTCTAAACCTATATCTAAGCTATATAAAGGATAAATAGGGTATGTTTAACTTATGGTTATATTCCGGAAGGTCCGATTCTATACGAATCGACATACTTTTGCAGTTTGACGCAATTAGTCCCTTAATTACGCAAAGTAGCGCGAAATGCCGTTTAATGATATCTAAGCCTTCCATGGCCCATAATAATCATTCCTAAGCATATATTTAAATATTACTACGCTCCCGCTTGCTTAAATGGTCACCGAATAGCGTAGATTCAAAAGTTGATGCTTTAGGCCCCTATATTGCGCAATCTTGCGCATTTCATCATTTATTAGCATTGAAGCCTCATCTAATCCATATTAGGCATCCTTGAAAGTATTATTAAACATTACGATGCTTCGGGTTTGCTAAAAGGTCATTCAGAGGTATAATTAAACATATTGACACTTTTAGTCCCTCTAACTTGCAAAGTTGCGCGTAACTTTACTTATAGGCATAAAAACTTTAGACGGCCATTATTTGGCAATCCCGAGAGTTTAATTAAATATTATGAAGCTCCCGGTTTGTTAAAAGGTCACTCAGAGGTAAGAATTAACATGTTGACGCTTTTAACCCTTCATCGCGCAAACTTTCAATTAATTATGCAAACGGCTACACTTAATCATCAAGTGGCACATTTGTGAATATAAACATCGTAAGAGGTTATTTAGAAACTTATTTTAGGTATGCTAACACCTTCGGTTCTTTCATAATCAAAGTTTTCGATTTTTCGAAAAATTAGTCCCTTAAATTCAATGTTTGACTTCATTAGGGTTTACTACACGTGTCAATACATCATTGGACGTGATTTTACGAGGTGTTACACTTTCAATCCTTTTATCCTTGAAAAATGTTCAGATCTATGCAAAATCTTTGTTTATTCATGTGGAAATCTCTTGGATCTAAGTTGTTCTTTGTGGGATGAGGCCAAAACTTGAAGTTCATAAGAACTCCATGATGACATCACCCTAGAACACCTCAAATCCACTTATTTCACGATTAAAAGTTAAGATTCAAAGGTGAAAAAGATGAAGGAGTGCATGTAGATCATAGAAGTACAAGATTTAGGTTGAAAACTTACAAGAATCGCGAGAAATCAAGAGAAATGAGGCTTGAGTGCGGCTGGTCGAGTGGGAGAGCTGTCACATCAAATGATGTGACATGAGGGGTATTTATAGGGTTTCCAAAAGAGGAAATGAGGGTACCAGCATCGGATTGGATGGCCATCCGATCGGATGGTCATTCGATCGACTGGTCTCCGCGGTTTGGTTTTCGTGTTTTCGTTTCGTGCGTTGGGCGTTGTGATGCGATAGTATTACCCAATAGTTACACAAATAACCTAACTACTATATCTAACATACAATCATCGTAATTAACTTGCGTTTAGCGTTGGCGATTTGATTGCGATGCGATAGAATTGCGATTGCGATTAAACACCTCAACCATAATATAACATGCACAAGTAACACATAATAAGCACATACACGTAAAACAATATCCAGAATACATATTTCGAGTTGCGAATGCGATTGCGATGCGATAAGTCGATTAGCGATTTATTATGCGATCAAACCTCGATTAGTAACAAGTACTCCACACAATACAACTAAAGTGATTTATTTACAAAACTAGTTATAAGTCAAGGTGGTCAAACCCGTAGTTAAGCAAGGAGTGACAGATCGCAATTAGCAATCTTTTCTTCCTTTGACTTTGACCTTGACTTTGACTTTAGTAATACGAGTTGTTACACACGCCGTCTTACAAGGTCATGGCGTGCGAGTTTTTGTCGAGTTTCGACTTCGCTCCCAGGCCTGCAGACCGTCTGGAGGAGGATGACGACCCAGACGACCCGTGGATAGAGGTCAACTTTCGTCTAGCAAACCAGTGGCATTTGATGTCACTCAGACGGTTTGCCGAGAACTGCGGCCTTTACAGGGTGGATGAGTTAGACACCCCCATCTACACCGACGACATATGGATGCCCCCCCCGTACGACTCTAATGAGGCTCTGGCAGGTGATTAGCGAGCGTCGCTTCGGCAAGACGTCGAAGCAGAGGTCTTCCTATATCACCGATCCCCTCTACCGCTACCTGCACAAGCTTATTGCCACATCTATAGCACCACGCGAGAAGAGTCGCGAGTGGTGCAATCAAGGGGGATCTCTTTTACCTGTACTGCCTTATATGGGGGGAGAGGTGCGCCCTCCATCGCTGCCTAGCCCAATGGTTCGCGGCGGCGTACCACAGGTAGGACAGGTCTGTGTTGTACGGGGGGGGGGGGGGGGGGCGTACATCACATGTATCGTCGTCTCCTTGGGCCTTGTTCCCCAGCAGGACCCATTATTCTCGCAGGGGGCGTGGTGGAGCCGAGCTTTTTGACCCGTACTACCTTGATCGGGATGCACGTGACCCGTGACTTCCCTGGGCTCGGTCTGTGACTTATAGGGGAGGACGGGCAGGTGTTCGCCCCCGCCGCTCTCCCAGACGTGCTACAAGAGTTGCTTCCAGAGCCGGCACAGGGTGAGGGTCAGCCGGCAGATGGTGATGCCACAGAGGGCGACGAGGACGATGACGACGATGGTGACCACGCTGAGCCATCACCACCTCCATCGCCGCCTCCATTTCCGTTAGGTGCCCCGCCACAGCATCCGCAGCCACATGGGGTGCCTCAGTACCCCCAACACGTATTCGACGACGAGTTCGATCCAGCTGTGGCACGTGCGTTACATGAGTTGGAGGACCGGATTCAGGCGCGGATAGACGCCGCTCACGGCCGTATGGAGCGTCTTCTCATGGAGGTGATCCAGACATTCCGGCGTGGTGAGCAGTCCGGGTTCGGATCAGGGGGTGGGAACCTCAGGCACTGCGGGGGCGGGGACCTCAGGCACTGCGGGGGCGGGGACCTCAGGCACCACTCAGGATCCATAGGTTTAGGATCGTTGTACTTTTCTTGTGTTTTGACGGTTTATGTATTTTGAACAATGGCCTGTGTATGTACAAACTTATTATGTAATTAAATTTGCAGTTTCAGTTTATTTGTATTTGTGATTGTTTATTTTAACTGTTTGGATTGGTATGCTTGGTTACGTACAATCTATAATACGATATTAAGTTAAAAATGTGATACGGTACGACACGATACGTTATAATACCATAATTAACGATATAAAAATAATAGAGATGTGATACGATACGACACGATACGCTATAATACGATACTTAACGATATAAAAATAATAAAGATTTTAAAACTTATTAAAACAAAAATAACCAATAATAAACACCAATAACAAACCCAAAACACCAAAATCCAAACACAACACACAAAAAATAAACTTCAAAATTCAGGACGTCAATACGCATCGTATAGGCCTATACGATGCGTATGATGCCTACTGCCAGACAACACCTGCACCTATCAGTCTGCAATGCTTTTTTACTTTTTCAATACGTATTGTATAGACCTATGTGTTGCGTATTGAAAATCCAGGTTGTGCGGATAGATAATGAGGTGTGGGAATAGAATTCACAAAAAAAAAAATAATAAAAAGAAAAAAAAACTGATACCAATACGCTTTTTACCGAATACCAAAAAATCCTACAACCGATATCGGTACCGATTAGGCTCCATTGTTACGGTGCTGGTATTTAGGGAAAAAAAATCCATCCTTAGCTTGGCTTACTTGTTAGACCTTAATTAATCATTTAAGACTCTGATTTCTTCACTCAAGATTTCCCTCATATTTACTTGATCTTCAATCCTTTACCTTCTTAGCTTACAACACAAAAATAATTGATCAATATACTTTACATATCTATTTATGATTTTAATTTCAAGAATTAGTCTTTTTGTAATTTCTTTTATTTGACAAACCTGTCAAATTTAGGATTCCTTGTAAAAGGGTGTCTCTTATATTGGTTTGATCATTCGTTTTTTTAATCAAAATATCTTGAGAATCCGATCATTGTGTTTTATACTTTTATTTGCTTTTACACTGTGTCATCGGGTCACCTTTGGTTTTTTTCCATATCTTATGTACAACTGTACAAGTAACACCAAAGGGCCAAAAATCTTGTATGTTTAATTAAACTAGCGCCGTATTCTATAGCTCATGTTTTTATAATCAACTAATTGTCTACTCTTAAATTAGCTACGTATAAATATACTAGAGTGGTGTTTATATGATGCGGCGTAAAACACAACACATGGATTAACACAAACACCAGTAAAGCTATTGAACAATTAATTGGTGAAGTATTGTAACACCCCAATAATAATAATAATATGAATTTACGTGCTATTACGATATTTTTACATGAAACGATTTAACTAGGAATACTTAGCAGGTTGTGACTTACTTATTATTAAACTAAAACCTAAGGGGTGAAAATGAACAAATGTGAAAGTTGGTTATATTAAAACAACAAAAAACAGAAAGAAAGCAAGCAAGCAAGCAAGCAAGCAAGAGTGTGTGTGTTGTGAGTGAGAAGAGAGAAAGAAGGAGAACCTTCTTCTATAGAAACAACATAATTTCTACAAATCAAAGATGAAACCAAAGTGGTTCTCTTGCATGTTGGAGGATTTAGATCTCTTGCATGCAAATCAAAGGTGAAATCAAGGTGGTTCTTTTGGTGGGATTTTTGTTTGGAGCCGAGGGTCTCTTCTGGAAGCAGCCTCTCTATCCTAGGGACAGAGGCAAGGTCTGTCTACATCCCACCTCCCAGACCCTATGAGTAGCTTTGCTATTTGTGGGATTTACTGGGTATGATTGTTGTTGTTGTTGTCTTTTGGTGGGATTTTCTAGTTTAGAGAATGCATGTAATAGGAAGGTCTAGTGACGTAGTAATCATAAGAATGTAAATTGATGTTGTATGGATGCTTATGATTATCATACTTGTTTGATTATGTGAAGTATATGACTAAATAAGATGTTAGGAATTAGGATGATTCTCTATGTATGTGATGAAGTGGGTTTTAACCTAAGTAGAAAAAGCCCCAAATTCTTGTATGATTGTTTGATGAAATAGCTATGATAACTGAATTTACATGTTAATTTGATTGCTAATGAATGTACGAACTTTATGAGTAGAGATAAAGTGGCAAGTAGTTGGTAAATTAAGCTAAAATAGAATAGCTTGAAAATAATGCCCACCAAGTGTTTGATAAAATGACTAAGTGAAAACTTATTGATAATAACTCAAGAAAAACCATGGTGAAAATCCCATGATTGATTGTTACTGAGCATTAATAAAGAGGGCATGAATGATTATGCGTTCTAATGGCCACTTGGGTTGAAAACTCTAGGCAACTTAAGTGGGGCTTCGGGAAGCTAAGCCGGAAAGGACGCTCATCTCAAAGGAAAGCTCTAAGGTACATAGCTACATTGTTACGATCTACTATGTTGATATATATAGTATGTGTAGGATTGAGGTAGTCCAATTCACACAAAAAAATAAAATACCTCTTAAACTTTTAAAATTTAATGTAACAGGACAATTCCATCTTCCCAAAATGTATTATATGTGAGATTAAATATATTATTTATATATTATTTAATCTTGTAGCCTTATAATCATTTATATTATATTAGATCAAAATATATTAATAACCTATTAATAATTAGTTGGTAATTGTTGATGGACCATATTACCCTTATTAACTAATTAGGTTTCCTCTTGGGTGTATAAATAAGGGGCTTATTAGAGAGTTAAAGGGTTAGACACATTACACAATTACAAACCCTCATAACATCAATTCGTATATCTCTCCCCATAACCGAAATCAACCCTAGTTTCGGTTTTCATCACCATCATAACTTTACACCCTAAGGAGGAACCGGATCACCTTGACAAAGATGTCGAACTCTATGGCTGGATCTCTGACTGGATTCTCTAATGCTTTGAATGCTATAACAGGTATGTGTTACATGTTTTCCATTATGTTTAAACAGAACTGATCAACATGTGGTATCAAAGCATATGTTGATAAATCAGTTCTGTTTTTCGTATCCATCATTCTGGGATCATAATCTGGAAAACAGAAAATTTTTAAAGCTTTTAAATATCATGGCTGTTTCGAGTCTTTTGTTGCCGAAATCCCTGTTTTCGGAAAAGTTAATTTGATAAATTGACTCGAGACTATAATGGGCAAATCTTAATATCCGAAATCTGTTATTAAAAGTCTAAAATTTAAGGTTTCGGATCCCAGATTATGTTTTTAATTTTTTTAGGGTTCATCATAATGTTCTAAGAAAACTCGAAAATTCTCTAAGATTTGGAATATAATTTGGATTAGTGGGTGTTTTATTATTTTGATCTTAATTTTATCTATTAAAATTTTCGAAAACTGTTAAAAGATAATCAGTTATTATTTTCGAAATATTTGATAAGTTTAGATTAGCAATATAACAGGAAACATTATCCCACAATCCCTAAAAGTTCGAGTTTTCAGTTATTATCACAAAACAGCTGTTAACAGAGGATTCGAGACCATCAGACTATGACTCGAGACCATCAGATCTCGACTCGAGACCACAAGGTCTCGACTCGAGACCACAAGGTCTCGACTCGAGACCACAAGGTCTCGACTCGAGACCACAAGGTCTCGACTCGAAATCATAAAGGTCATCAAATCTTTACAACTCGAGAACAGAAGCTTACAACTCGAGACCATCAGGTCTCGACTCGAGATCATAAGGGATCAAAACTTCACAACTCGAGACAACAGTCTCGACTCGAGATCACTGCGTTTTTTACTAAAGGATTCATTCTTCGCCACTCGAGACCATGGTTGCGACTCGAGATCTCAGTATGGACTTGAGATCTCATAAAACACACTAGTCAAAACCATGATTACGACTCGAGACCAAGGTTGCGACTCGAGATCTCATAACTTAGTCGAGACCCAACTCGAAACCCAGTTCGATCCGCGCTAACAGGTGGTTTTCTATTAAACACTTGGTTTTGTTAATACTTAATTAATTAATCAGAATTAGATAATTTTACAAAACCAAAATAGCTTAACTTGAATGAGCTTCTGATGTATTAATTCTGGCCAAAGCTGATTTAATACATCTATTTATTGTTCAAGTATTATAAAAGCTATGTTAAGTATGCATTACACACGTGAAATGTCTTAATTCTGGCCAAATCTGATTTAATTCATTTATGTTTAGCATGCTTGACAAGTGCATAACTAAAGTGATTGTCTCATTTCTGGCCAAAGCTGATTTGTCACAATTACTTTGCACACATATTTAAATGATTACACTTCTGGCCAAAGCTGATTTGTCTTCGTTTAAATAGGATTTTACTAAGTCTATTATTTTGATGTTAGTAATAGACATTATCACAGCTTCATAATTAAAATGGTCATTACTTATGCCTGCCTTAGTATAACATGCCCTTAGATCACATTAAGACTTCTTTCTTAGTATCATAACTTGCTCACCTTATTTCCACTATCAGCACCCAATCAGGGGATTCCACCTTTGACTGGTGATAACTTTGCTGCATGGAAGGATGCCCTCATGCTTACACTTGGACTCATGGACTTTGATTATGCTCTAAGAGAGAATAAGCCAGCGGACCTTACTGCTACAAGTACTGCTGCTGAGCAGTTACTTCATGATAAGTGGACTAGGTGTAACCGCATGTCCCTCATGTTCATGAAGCAGTCCATTCATAACTCAATCAGAGGGGCCATTCCTGATTCTGATGATGCTAAAACCTATTTGGCTTCTGTGGAGGATCAATTCAAGGGAACATCAAAGGCACACGCTAGTACTCTTATCCTCAAGCTGGTGACGACTAAGTATGATGGGAGGAGCGGCATTCGCGAACACATTATGATGATGCATGACATGGCCAATAAGTTGAAGGGCCTAGAGATGGAGATCAGTGATGGTTTTCTTGTTCACTTCATCATCACTTCGCTTCCTTCGTCCTATGAAGCGTTCAAGATCAATTACAACACTCAGAAGGACAAATGGACGATGAGTGAGCTGATCGCTATGTGCGTGCAGGAGGAAGAGCGTATGAAGATGGATCGCACTACTGATGTTGCTAACTTCACCACCTCCAGCTCAAAGAAGAGGAAGCACAATTATCAAAGAAAGGATGCTTCTAAGGTTCAAAAGCCAAATCCAACTCCTAATACAAGTGCACCTTCCATCTCTAAGAACTCCTTAGGCAAACCCTACTGCAAGTTCTGTAAGAAAACAGGACATAAGCAAAAGGAATGCCCTGACTTCAAGGAGTGGCTGGCTAAGAAAGGTAACGATTTTTTCATGATACTTGAGTCCTTTAATTTTAATGTTCCTGCTAATTCTTGGTGGTTTGATTCTGGTTCTATGGTTCATGTTACCAATTCACTTCAGGGATTCCTTACAATCCGGAAGCTGGGAAGAAACCAAAGAACACTTAAAGTTGGGGATGATCGGGAATTAGAAGTGAAGGCCATCGGAACATTACAATTATTTTTGAAAACTGGTTTATGTATTAAAGTTTATGATACCTTATATGTTCCTGAGGTAACTCGGAACCTTGTATCAGGACCAAAGTTAGACATGAACGGTTTTGTCGTTTCTCATGGTCATCGCAAACTCTCTATTCTCTATGATTCCGTTGTTTATGGTACTGGCATTCTGGATGGTGGTCTCGATAGATTAGAACTAGATGATAATTTTTCCAAATCTTTGTTGTCATATAATATTAATGAATCACTCACAAAGATGAAACAAGTTCGAGACTTAGAGACTTCATCTATGTTGTGGCATCAACGTTTAGGCCACATCTCAAGAGAACGATTAAATCGTCTCGTAAAAGATGAAGTCTTACCTCCTCTCGATTTTACTGATTTTGGAACATGTGTCAAATGTCTTAAAGGCAAAATGACATTAGCGAATAAGAAAGGTGCCACTAGGAGCTCTAATTTATTAGAACTCATTCACACTGACATTAGTGGTCCTTATCAAATCGCTGGTATAACAGGACATACTTCATTTCTCACTTTCATTGATGATTATTCTCGTTACATGTACTTGTATCTTATAAAGGAAAAATCTGAATCTCTAACAACTTTTAAAGATTATAAAGCTGAAGTTGAAAAGCAATTAGATCGTCAGATTAAAGTTGTGAGATCAGATAGAGGCGGTGAATATTATGGAAGACATACTGATGTGGGTCAAGCTCCTGGTCCATTTTATGACTTTTGTAAGGGCCAGGGGATTGTGAACCAATACACCATGCCTGGTACACCTCAGCAGAATGGTGTCGCTGAAAGAAGAAATCGTACCCTTATGAACATGGTGCGCAGTATGTTAGCCAACACTAATTTACCATTATTCCTCTGGACTGAAGCGTTAAAAGCAGCCGTTCATATACTCAATAGAGTTCCTTCTAAGTCTGTCCCTAAAACTCCTTATGAACTTTGGACAGGAAGGAAACCGAGTCTTAAATATATGAAAGTATGGGGCTGCATTGCTGAAGCAAAACTTTACAATCCTTTCCTAAGGAAACTTGACCCTAAAACAGTTACCTGCTTATTTATCGGGTATCCTGATCATTCGAAGGGTTATCGTTTCTGTTGTCCTTCCCATGTCACCCGTATTGTTGAAACCAAGCGTGCTGCGTTCTTGGAGGATTTCAAGGTCAGTGGGAGCAGTACCAACCCTTACGAAGAATTGCAAGAAGTACAAGACGCGGGGGGGAGAGACTCGTCGCTTATTATTACTCCGTTTACTCCTCTTGTACCCCATGCAACAACTGTACCTGAAGTCACTGCATAAACTCCATCTCCACAATCAGAACCCATTATACCTCATAACGAAGGCACATCAAACGCTCAAAACCAAGACAACGCTGAACCCGATAATCAACTCAGGAGGTCATCTAGGCAAAGAAGGCCTACTAATTGGGATGATTATGTTACCTGCCTGACTGAAATGGATGCTGGAAAGCTCAATGATCCTATCTCTTATAATGAAGCCATTAGCAGTAATCAGTCTTCTGAATGGAACAAAGCAATGATTGATGAGCTTGAATCCATGAAGAAAAATGACGTTTGGGATTTAGTCGAATTACCTAATGGTGCCAAACCTGTAGGTTGTAAATGGGTGTTCAAAACAAAACTGGATCCGAATGGGAACGTTGAACGCTACAAAGCGAGATTGGTTGCAAAGGGCTACACTCAGAAAGAGGGAATTGATTATCTGGAGACGTTTTCACCTGTCTCTCGTAAAGATTCATTAAGGATCGTTATGGCCCTAGTAGCTCATTTTGATTTAGAGCTGCATCAGATGGACGTCAAAACTGCTTTCCTTAACGGAGATTTAGACGAAGATGTTTACATGAAACAACCTGAAGGCTTTAAACCTGAAGGTCAGGAGCATCTAGTCTGTAAGTTGAAGAAATCCATTTATGGGTTAAAACAAGTATCACGTCAATGGTACCTCAAGTTTGATGAAGTCATGAAGAGGCAAGGTTTTATGAAGAATCAAGTGGATCAATGCACCTACCTCAAGATGAGTGGGAGAAACTTTACTATACTTGTCCTTTCCGTAGACGATATTCTATTGGCAAGTAATAGTTTAGACATGTTGCATGAGTCGAAGCGGTTACTCTCGCATAACTTCGACATGAAGGATCTCGGAGATGCTTCTTACGTCATTGGTATCGAAATTCACCGAGATAGACACAAAGGGATCTTAGGATTGTCTCAAAAGACTTACATAGATCGTGTCCTTACACGTTACAACATGCAACAGTGCAAACCCTCCGTCGCTCCAGTAGTTAAGGGAGATGTTTTCGGTTCATTCCAGTGTCCGACAACAGAGGTTGAAAAGGAGCAAATGAGCCAGATACCTTACGCGTCAGTAGTTGGGAGCCTGATGTATGCTCAAGTCTGTACTCGCCCAGATATCGCTTATATTGCTGGAATGCTAGGTCGTTATCAGACTAATCCTGGCCTAGATCACTGGAAAGCAGCTAAGAAGGTCCTTAGATATCTGCAAGGCACGAAAGACTATAAACTGACTTATAGAAGAAGTGATCATTTAGAAGTGGTAGGTTATTCTGATTCTGACTTTGCCAAATGCAAAGATGACAAGAAATCCACTTCGGGCTACATCTTTATGTTAACAGGCGGACCTATTTCATGGAAGAGTCATAAACAACAGTTAACTACAACTTCCACAATGATGGCAGAGTACATTGCTGTTTACAACGCAACCTGTCATGGAATGTTGCTTAGAAATCTGATCACTGGACTCAAAATCGTTAATTCCATTTCTAGACCATTGAAGCTTTACTGTGATAATTCAGCTGCCATTAGTTTCTCGAACAGTAACAGTTCGACTGGAGCTGGTTTATATCTTGATACGAAGTACTTGTTCGTACGTGAACGAGTTGAGGAAAATAATCTTTGTATTGAGTATATTAGTACTAAAGATATGCTTGCGGATCCGATGACTAAAGGTCTCCCACCTAAAGTTTTCGAAGAACATGTATCGAATATGGGACTTACTAAAGACCTTATTTAATGGCATATTGTACTAGCTTATGTTTTAATTAATAAAAATTTCCTCAGTTTGATTTTGTATGTCTCTAACATATGTTCTGCCGGTGTAATGACATATAGACAAATATAAATACAAATCAGACGCTAAAGGGCTTATACATATTTTGATCGTAACTATTAGGTTTTAAATTGAGGCTATAGTATGACTAATGGGGTCCTGAGTCGAATGATGATTCAACGGCTGTATTTCTCTGCTATAGTTCTTGGTTTAAGGCTAAAATGAGTGTTAACTCCTGGCCAGGCTTACCTAATACTCATGATAAATGATTACTCGGCTAAGTGGGAGAATGTGAGATTAAGTATATTATTTATATATTATTTAATCTTGTAGCCTTATAATCATTTATATTATACTAGATCAAAATATATTAATAACCTATTAATAATTAGTTGGTAATTGTTGATGGACCATATTACCCTTATTAACTAATTAGGTTTCCTCTTGGGTGTATAAATAAGGGGCTTATTAGAGAGTTAAAGGGTTAGACACATTACACAATTACAAACCCTCATAACATCAATTCGTATCTCTCTCCCCATAACCGAAATCAACCCTAGTTTCGGTTTTCATCACCATCATAACTTTACACCCTAAGGAGGAACCGGATCACCTTGAGAAAGATGTCGAACTCTATGGCTGGATCTCTGACTGGATTCTCTACTGCTTTGAATGCTATAACAGGTATGTGTTACATGTTTTCCATTATGTTTAAACATAACTGATCAATATTATAAGATAGTATAGATATATAGTTAATCACTTAGCCATATTCCTAGACGACAAAGCCCAACCAAAAAATATATCAATGCACAAATCTGCAATTATCAACCAACCAAAATGTGTGATGATAAAATCATTCAGATACATAGTAACTAAACCAAACCCAAACTATTAAATGGCATGCAAAATCAAGTGAGCACCAAACTGCGGTGGAAGACTAAACACTGCGAACGGAGAATGTTTGTAAGATGGAGAAAGCTCAAATGAGAATCGTTGCAGAATCTTAGCTATTGTTACTTTCGCTTCTATCATGGCAAAGTTTTGCCCTATGCAAATCCTTGGACCTCCACCAAATGGCATAAAGGCACATGACCCTTTGCCTTGGGTCGCATTCGCTATTCCTTCTGAGAATCTTTCAGGCTTGAACTCGGTTGCATCTTCTCCCCATATTTCAGGGTCATGGTGAACACGAAGTACCGGTATGATTATGTTCACACCTGATGGTAGCATCACAGCTCCTAGCTTTGTCTCCTTGTGGGTAGCTCGTAGAACAAGGGTTGCAGGTGGGTATAGCCTAAGAACCTCGTTTAGTATCATGGTAACAATCTTGAGATGTTTTAGGCCTTCAAAATGTAGTTCTTGAGTACCAAAAACTTCCAAAATCTCTTCTCGAGCTTTGTGTTGCCATTCTTGATGCAAACTTAAACAAACCATGGTCCAAATAATCAAACTCGAGGTTGTTTCGGATCCCGCAATGTAAAATAGTTTGCATTCTTCTATCACATCTTCAATACTCATTCCATCCCCTTGATCTTTGAATTCTTTTGAATTTGATTCCAGCAAAATCCCTAGTAAATCATTGTTGCTAGCTTCTCCGGTCTCGATTGCTTTCTTTCTCTTTTCAACTATACCCCTCGCTAGAGTTTGAAGCTTATGGCGGTTTTCGTTGAACCTTTTGTTTGCTTTTGTAGGTATAAACCTATGTATAACATAAACCATCATAACAATTATATATTAGAGCCACTTGGGTAGCGGTTAAAAAAATATGCTAAATGTGATTACAAGTGTAGTAATTGGAGCGTTGTTTGTTACCTTCCTCCTGGAAGATAAAAAATAAATAACAACTGCAACGCAAGATCCATTTGTTCCTTTTGAATACTGAATATACTTTGTGCTTCCTCATAACTACTGCTGAATGCTGCTCGTGAAATCACATCTCCGGCTAAGTTATCAATATAAGGCCACACGTCGACTTCTGCAACGCCACTTTCTGTTGTGAGCACCTCCCATTTCTTGATCATTTCACTGCAACTTAAACAAATTGCCGAGAGCATACTCTATGCAAGCATAAAAACACATAAATTCATCTATTTAGATCTTGATCATTCCAACAAAATTGATGTATATAAAATAGAAAAGGAAAAGATTTTCTTTTGGTTCCTAGTTGGTTTAGAAAAGTTATTTGTCTAGATAAAGAGTATTGTTTGTTAGATATTTTGGTTTAATCAGGGATAACTTGGTTACTAAAGGGAATTATACATTGAACAATTTAGGAGGTGTGAGAGTTAATGCTTGTTCGAGTTGTTATAATTCTAAGCCTTCGGGTGGAGTCTCAATGGGGGTTCCAAGGGGGCAGCACCCCTAGGAGCAGGGTCCAAGGGGCAAAGCCCTTGGCTGAGGTCGAGCTGTAAGGCAATTTAAATTTAAAATTAAAAAAAAGTCGTCATAATTTTGGAGGAAAAAATAAAGGCAGTTGTAAGCCAATTTAAAATTAAAAAAAAAAAATTACTGTCTGTTGGCAATTACCTACAAATCATCACCAAAATTCGTACGATCTTTTTGGTCTCATTCTACGGGTTCATTCACGAATTTGCAAAACACACATATTGTTGTTCAATTTCTCGAATCAAAGTTGTATCCGATTAAATTATTCGGGAGAACCACCGAAATAATTTGATCTGGGAGTGATCACACGTCTCTCTAATTATCCGTGGTATACAAAATTCCCCAACATTGTTTTATTTGCTTATTTTTACATTCTGATATAAATTTTGTTAAAATATAACATTTTCTAGTTTGAAACCAATCGGATTATAATATTTCAGAATGTCCCAAGTTATAAAAGTTAAATAGAGATAAAAAATCAAATTATAGAGTAAACTGCCAAAATGGACCATGAGGTTTAGTCACTTTTGCCACTTTAGTTCAAAACTCAAATCTTTTGAATCCGGGTCCCATGTGGTTTCAATTTTGTTGCCATTTTTACCCAAAATCAAAATTTGGTCAGATTTTTTAGTTAACATCCAACTTTTTTTTTAAATCTTTTTCCTCACTTTTAATGAAGGACAAAATGGTCTTTTAGCGTTTTATTATAACAAATTAAAAAATCTGACCATTTTGCCCTTCAGTAAAAGGGAAGAAAAAACAAAAAAACTGGATGTTAAGCGAAAAATTTGACCAGATTTTGCTTTTGAATGAAAATGGTAACAAAATTAAAACCACGGAGACCCAGATTCAAAAGGTTTGAGTTTTGGACTAAAGTGACAAAAGTAACCAAACCTCAGAGACCATAGAGACCATTTTGGCAGTTTACTCCAAATTATATGTTAAACTAATCAGAGACAAAAAAAAAAAATTAAAAAGAAAATCAATCAGTTATGATTAGAGTCTACTTCCTCAACAAGCGGATTGCGTAAAAACAAAACACTTTTAAAAAGTACATATAAGAACCAACCTTGATACTTTCAAGATGAAAGGCTGGGTTGATTATGTGTCGATGTTTGGCCCATTTGTGACCTTCAGAGACTACAAGTCCACCGATGACGCTATCCCTAAGTGGCTCATGTTGTGGCCTCTGGAACTCATTTGGTCTTGATAAAATCTCCTTGATCAGTTCTGGGTCCGCAACATAGACCCGTGGCGTTGGCCCGAACCATATGTAAGATTTTTTACCTACAAATCCAAAAAACTTTTTGATGATACAATGATCAAAACACATACAAATACATGTAACATGTTCAAAATTACCGTATTTGTTGAAAATATGATGATCATAGGGCAACACATGTGAACTGATATCATGGGAGATAGGCATAGGCTTTGATCTAACTTCCTTAACCATTGTTGCAAGCTCTATGAGGTCTCCCTTCAACAGCTTGTATGAATTACCTTTATACCCTTGTTCTCTCAGTGATTTCTCTAGCTTCTTTGGATTTAGCCATGCCCAGTTTAGTAGTTTCCATCCCCATCTGAGTATCACTATTACAATAATGGCGAGCACAACCTTACCCACTGTTGCTGCCATTTTTCTTTAAACGAAAATAGTGTAAGTTGGTGACTTTATATGATCCTCAAGTTGTCACTTGGTCAATACAATATTTCAAAAGTAGTCCTTTATCTATTTAACACTTGCGACATTAGTCCAAAGATCTTCTTTTAGGAAAATTACTTGAATAATCATCATGTTCACCAAAGTAGTCAGCCTCATTTCCACCAGTTAGAAGCTGTCACATCAGCTTTATCAACTGTGACGGCTAGGATCTAGCGTACACTTTTAGTGAGATGGCTGAGACAGCAAGGATTAAACCAACACTTTTTGCAAGGCGGTTGAGACAGCCAAGTGCCCAAGCCTACACCTTTTGCAAGACGTCTAAGCCACTAGTTTGTTGGCGAAAGCATCGGCTTAGCCCTTCTTTTAGATGACGGCCATGACTACTTTTGAAAACTCAAAAAAATATTGTCTAGTCCATGGCTTTATAGCCTAGTGGCATCTTGGGGGTGGGATAAGACTTTAGGACCAATATGTCCTGTTTCGATTCCCACAAGGGGGGTTTTCCCATATTTATTGGGTTTCCTCCTAAATTGGTGTACAAGCATTTTTTCTAGTGGAGATGGATATGATCGGGTGGTTTCGCTGATAGCACGATGATACTCCAGTGGTCTGTTAGTGATCCAAATTTGCCGTTAAAAAAAAGTTCTTTGATCAATGTCTATTTTTGTAATTTAGCCTTTTGTTTTAGTCCAAATCCCAACTATGATGTCCATTAACTTTATCAGGAGGTCATCAAAAAGGTTACGTGTCTAGGATGAGAGATAAGGATGAGAGATATTGAGAATACTAGAAGAGTCTGTGTATAGTTAATGAAAGCAACGGTCAACACGTGTTACTTTAAATATAGATACACTACAAGAATAATGGATTTTAATAGCTAGTAGTGGTACCATCTTTTCACATGTTATAAACTAATTAACCTTTACTATGAGAACCTTAATTTCTTTTTGTCCCCATTGGTTTATAATATATGAAAAGGCAGGACCACTACTGGTTATTTTTTAAATTGGAATCGTTGCCGACCAACGACTAATAGTTGACATTATTAAAATTCATTATTTCTACACTATAACAAAACTTTGGCAAGGTTGATATAACATTGCATCCCATTTTTCCCTATTTTTAGTACCTTTTGAATAGTTTTATTATCTTGTAGTCTTCTTGGAAAGTTCAGGTATCGATATCAAAGTTGACTCGTACTTCGTTTGACTATTAAAAATTAAATTCTGCGTTTATTTCCAAACATATCAGGTAGCCAACTTAAACATTATAAGACTAGACGGTATGGGGGCAGGCTTAGGCCCGTCCTGGCCCGTCGCCGGTCCCCCACACCGCCCCCTATCCCCGTCGCGTCGTATCCGGCTCCGACAAGACGTTCTTCACGGGCCTCAAATTCAAACAATTTAGCCGTTACAACGGCAATATATTAAATAAAAAAAAAAACTTTTTCACTTTAAATAAATACCTCTCTTTTCATCCATTTTTTATACCATTTTCTCAATACTTCTCCCATTCTCATCCATTTTTATAAAAAAAACACTCCCTTTTTTTATACAATCATGAATCCATTCAACCCAAACAACCCCAACCCGAACAATCCCAACCCGAACCAACCTAACTTTTTTTCGAGTCCCGCTTACACTCCGACTATGGATCCTTCGTGGGTGTCTCCACAATTTACGTTTTCGGGTTTCCAACAATCACCAAACGCCTTCTCACAAATGTCCCGAGTTCAACAAATGCAACAATACCAAGCACTCCAACAATTCATGCAACGCAACTCGGTTCAACTTGAACAATTCCAATCGCAACCGCCAACTTCCCAACCGCAAACCCCGGTTCAACTTGACGATGATGATGAAGAAGTCGTCCCAGAATCGCCACCTAAAGAACTCAAGCGCAAAAAAAAACACACGGGTAAGGGGAAGGCGGTTGAAACCGAACCCGACACCGCAAAAAAAAAAAAGCGGTTCGAGAGCAAAGCCGAGACAGTGGACAAAAGTAGAGGAGGGGGCGCTAGCAATTGCGTTTGTTAAGTCCTCAACTTGCCCGATTGTTGGTATGAACCAAAGTTTATTTTTTTTATTTTAAATTTAAAAAGATTTATTTTTTACTTTTACTAATGCATTTTTTTTTTAAATTTAGGGAACAATCAAACGGGTACTAGTTTTTGGAATGCGACAACGGATAGATTTAACGAGCTTATGGGGCAAGGCCGGTTGCGTGATATCGATTCCGTATCGGGCAAGTAGCGGAAAATGAACAAGACCGTCAATGAATTTTGCAGGTATTATAACCAAATTTACACTTGTCCTCCTAGTGGGAGTAACGACGAGGACATTCTTAACCTTGCGATGGCTAAATGGGATTAAAAAAATCCGGCGCCTTTCCCGCACCTCCGAGCATGGAACGTTTTAAAGAAAGAACCAAAATGGATGTCGGTTTCAAATGAGGTCGCAACCGCCAAACGGACTAAAACTTCCGAGTCTGGAAGTTATAGTGCGGGAGGCTCCACCGCTCGTTGTCAAATAGACATAAACGACGACCCGATATATGACGAGGATGTGTTGCCCGTTCACGAGAACGAACGTCCCACCGGAAGGGAAAAATCAAAAAAAGAGGCGGCCGGAAAGCGAAAAGTGGGCGGCTCGAGTGGAGGGGGCGGTTCGGGTGGAGGGGGCGGCTTCGAAAATGGACGAGTTGATAAACGAATTCCGTTCATTCAAAGAGTTCGCGGCCGAAAAATATAGTCACAAGAAAACCGTGTCGGCCAACTATGCTCGAGCGGAGGATTTTAGGATTATGAGGTTGGATCTCGACTCGGTTCCGGAGGATGAACGCGAGGTTTATCGGCGGATGAAAGAGGAGGTTAAGAAGAAATGGACGTCGTAGGTTGTGAGCGGAGGAATTTTTTAATCATATCGTTATTTTTTTTCGTTTTTATGTTTACCGTATCCAGGATTAGTAATTTTAATTTTTAGGAAATGTAATTTTATTTTTATCTTATGAAATGAATTTATTTATGTTAGTATTTTTTAATTTTTATGAAGTTTTTATTAAGTTAACAAAAAAAGTTAGAAAATTATAAAATAATTAGGTGGGGTAGCCCCATCCTCCACCCCCCTCAAAAAGCAAGGAGGCTCATCCTTTATGGAATGGTGATGTGGCGCCTACGTGGCGGCCCATCCTCATGGGGATGAGCATTCCCATACCTTCTAGTCTAAATTTTATTTATTTATTTATTTATTTTTTAGTTTGAACGACTTAAACATGATAATCTTGAATACTCAGCATTCACATCCAATCCATCAAATTATACATACATTCCACTAAAAAACAACTCCTATATCAATATATTTCCACTAAAAACAAATACTTTTTCTCTCTCCTTTCAATTAAATAATATTATCATTACATTTTTCTCTCATTTCCACTCACAACCACTTTCAAAATATATTAAAAAATTATAACGGGTGAACAGTGTCCCCCCAAATATACAGATGAACAGTAACATTTTCTCTCTCCTCTACTCACAACCACTTTTTATACCCTTTATAATATAAAAACCCCTCCTCACATAATTTGATGGTTAGGATGTGAATGCTCTCAAGTAGTCAAATAAAATTTTCTTTGTAATTTAGGCTTTGACCTAGCAGTCAAAAGGAATTAACTTTTGTGAGGAAACCAAAGTCCAACTCTTAGAAGGTGTAATTTATTTATACATATTAAAACAAGGTCTCCATAAACAGTAATAAAAGATTTTTATAATATTGTTTATAAATTTGATTGTTTTATTAGTTAATTGATTTTTATTAGACAGGTATCGATTCAGTTTATTACGGTACCAGTACGATATACGTACTCGGTATAGAAATTAACATATGCTTTACATCGATCAAAAATGATAAAAACGAACACCAGTGCCAACACCGATGTTGTTCAAACGCTATCTCAATCGGTTGAGAGTCACGGTAGTTGTACCATTGCAGAGTGGATAAATGAAAAAAAAATGAAAGAACACAATAAAATAAATATGGGTATTGTTGATGCAACAAATACTAGACCAATGATAATAGCTAGGCTGGTTATGCAAAAGGCTTGGAGGGTTCCGGTTTGCCTAACGCAGGTCTTGGGGTCCCTCCACGTTTGCAAGACGTGGAGAGAGGTTCACTAGTTATATTTTGTTGTTTGTTCAAGATCCTCAACTGAAGAGTGTTCAGCTTCAGATGCAAGAGCAGTAGAAATGTGTGTGTTGAATGTGAAGAAAGGAGACTTGCATGAAACAAGTGCTCGAGAAGGAAGACCAGAGATCCCAAAGGGAATCAGGACTTGATCGGAATGTTTTTCAGCACTAAATGAAGTGTCATTTTATAGAGGAAGATATCGCCCAAAGAGGAAACCTTGGACTAGTGAACCATGCTTGCAGTGGGAGACTTACCCTTTTAGGGGTTGAAGCGTTTGGACATGCGGATAAAAGACTATACTATGTGCACTCGTTTTACTTATACGGCTGAGAGAGTTGTTCAAGTAATCAGTGACATGACTGATTACTGTACACATGTTGCCTTAGCTCAGTTCCCGGGCTTTAAATCTTTGAACCTTTTAACCCTTCAAGCTTTCATGTATTCTTGGTCACTTTATTTAGGTTTGAGCTACCCCCGTCATCAGCCCCCTAAGTCAGAGGTTTTTTGGGTGTAAGCACAAATACTTCTGACTTTTTGTACATGTGTTTTATTTGCTTGAAGGCTTCAAGGCTTCAAAGCTTGAAAGGTTGAAAATGGTTGAGCTTTTTGATTTTTGAAATTTGACAAGACAATTGATATGACTTCTGGCAGTTTTCTTTGTGTCAGGCGGCAGTTTTAATGACCTTTGTGTAATTATAACGTTTCCCTTTTCATTAATTTACATTAATCTTTTAGAAGAGAACCATCATTTGCACATTTCCTCTCAAGTTTTCTTTCCTTTTCTCCGTCCAGGTTAGTTCCGATTTCATATTTTCTGGTTATTTTCTTATAGCATGGGTGCTCGTAAAGATCTAGCGAAATCGTTTTCTCGATTAACTCAAGAGGAAGTAGAAAATTTTTGTATGGAATGGGGGACTGGGATGAAGTTTAAACCGGTTGCACCGGCTTGTGATTTTTTGATTGATAAGTGTCCCCCTGGTTCCATTGTCCTCTATTGTCGTCATTTTGAGTTTTCAAACCTTCGTCACCCCTTTTCGAACTTTGTTTTGAACGTCTTATAGTATTATCGCGTATCCTTTAGCCAGATTCACCCTCAGGGTCTGGCTAGGGTTTTGCACTTTGAAGTTCTGTGCCGGGCTTCCGGGTATGATCCCACTCTTTTATTCTTCCGTCGCTTTTTCCGGTTGGCCAAGAATGGTGACTGGTTTACATTCGAAACATCTTAGGTTGATACTTGTTTAATTTCATCTATGGTTTCTAGTCTTGCTGTTTGGAAAGACCGGTTTTTCTAGGTTTCCGATGAAATTGTTCCTTTTAAGTTTGTTTGGAGGCATCCAGATGCCGTTTTAAATGAGCCTGAACCCTCTGCTTCTGAGATAAATACCTGTTTTCTTGAAACTCTTAGGGAGTGCCCTTCAAGGCTTCGTCCCTTTCCCGAGCACTTACTGGTGTTGTTGGGTCTCAGTAAGTTATGGGACAAACGTCATCGAGATCGGGTGCTTATGAGAGATGGGCAGGGTATGCATTTGTCTTGTTGTGTTATTATGTTCTTATTTTTTGCTTGCTTATATATTTTATTTTTGTTTATTTTGTAGTTATGTCTGCACTTGATTTTATCAAGAGTGATGGTACTTCTGATGTTGCTTTTTGGGTTGCTGCGGCTACTCCGGGTGAAGATGCGGTTGTTAGGGGATCCGAGCATAGGTTCGAGGGTTCTGGCTATGTGAATGTTCCCAATGTTAAAGGTTTTACGAAGGCTCCGAGTTCCAAGGCTTCTGTTCGTCGTTCAAACCGTCGCTTGAAAGGTGCTGATCAACCCTTTGGCTCAGAGGCTATTGACATTAGCGATAACATTGAGGTTTCTGTGGAACAGGTTCTTGAGGTTGATGTGGAAAAGGATAAGGAAAAAGAGCTAGTTGTTTCTGGGAAGAAGAAGAAGAAGCTCGTTAAGAAAGGTGCCGCTCCTTTCATCCAGGGTTCATCGGGCAAAAGTGTTGAAAGCTTTGAGGGTCTTGAAGCTGAAGAGGTTTATGTTCCCGACTGGGCTGTGAAGGCTGGGGATAGCTTCAAGGATCCAATTGTTTGTGCTGATGTGTTAGCCCATTTTGCTCCCCCTAGAGTTCGGAGTGCGATTTATGAAATGGAAGCTGATCATTTTATTTCAAGATTGATGCTAAGTTCCTGCAACCGTTCAGCCTTGTTGGCTGAAGGTGTTACCCGTTTTACAAATGTATGTAGGAGTATGAAGAAACTTCCAAGAAGAAGGATAAGATGAAAGCCTCTATGGCTGCAATGAAGAAGGAGGTTGAGAGGTTCTCTAAGAAAGAGGAGGCTTGGGTGAAGAAGGTTGGAGTGTTGACAAGGAGACATGAGATTGAGATGAACGATCTCAAGAAGAGTTTTGAAGCTGATCGATTGAAACTGAGGGCTGATAGGGAAACCTTAGATGTTCAGCAGAAGGCCTTTGAAGAAGAGAAAGAAGGCTTGAAGGCTTCTGCTGCTCAAGCCACTGGTGATAATCAGTGGCTCATTGAGCAAGGTTTTCACCAGGTTGTTACCTATCTTCTTCACTCCAAGGAATTCAATTCTGCTCTTGGAGAAGTCTACACCAAACTGCTAAACCTGGGGAAACATCAAGGCCTTATTGCTGGTTATAAACTTCATGAATCTGGCCAGCCCTTGGAGCAGTCTCCTCTGTATCGCCCTGAAGCTTCTGAGGTTTTTAAAGGTTCCGTTCAGCAGACGGGGAGGTTGACTTACCCATATGTAAGTCAGGTTGCAGCTTGTTTTGGTAAACCCCTTTCTGTTTTACAGGAGCTGAAGCCGGATGAGCTTAATGAAAAGGTTTGTGCTGAAGTGCTTGACTCCCTTTCGAGGAAGCGTTCTCGTTCAGGGGATAGTGAGGACACCTTTTCGGGAGGACCTGATGCTTCCAAGGATGCAAGCCTCGAAGGTTCAGCGGTTGGTGATGATGGCGGTTCAAAAGCCAAGAAGTCGAAAAAGGCCAAGAAGGCTAAAGGTAATGGTTCTGGGGCTTCTAAGCCTCCTTCTGATGTTTGAACAATATTCGTAGCTTTCTTAGCACCCTTAAACATGGTTTGTATGTTACTTTGAACAATTTTAGGTTTAACAGAAACCCTTAAGGTTTCTGTTTTGTGGTTGTGGTTGGCCTTAGTGGCCATTTGAACAATATCTATGTTTACAAACCGTTAAGGTTTGTTTTAACTTGTTTGGATATTTGGGAGCCTTTAAAGCTTCTAATGCTATTAATTTTGGCTACCTGCCTTGTGTTGTGTTTTCTAGATATAGTTTTATTTTTTTTGTAAAGCGGCTTTATGGGATGTTTGTAGCTTTAAGCCTTTAAGGCTTCCGGTTGCTACTTTATTTTTTGTGACTTGATGCTTTGGTTTGTATTTCTGAGTTTGGGTTGTATGCAACCTTTTCCTATTGCGTTGTTGTGTTGCCCCTTCAATTATTCTTTATGTTTGTGGTATTGTCTTTGTTGTGTTTGTGTTATCTTTATGTTTTTTATACCTTAAAGGGTTCAGTGCTACAGACACTTAGCCTTGGTATTTTTAACAAGAAGACATAGCACTGTAAGACCCTAATCATGATTTGACCCAAAACGACGTAGCGGAAAATGAACCGTAAAATTTCTTTCTTTTAACTACTCTATCATACTTGAATACCGTTTAGGTCAACCCTTTTAACATAAATACATCATTCATCATTTATTTAATGTAACTACGTTAACAAATAAATACAAACAACGTGACCACTTTCCCGTACAATCCATGATCTTCAACTTGAACCTTGTTCACTTGTCCATCATGAATATCTGACTAACCTGCGGTCACCATATATAACCAACACGTTAGTACATGGTAACATCATATATAATTTAATACATACACTTAAAAGGTTATATCACATTCTTACTACGTAAGGTATTCCATTGAAACATCCTCTCAATTTTATTTACTCGAGTCCGACATCAATTCCTCGAGAGTCCGACATTCCCATACTTGCACTCCACTTATTTCATTCTCAATAGTAACATGGTTAGGAGTACGTAATCTCAAACATATTGAAAACCCACATTTTTATATATACGTATACTAGTGATCTACAATCATTAGATTACAACACGTATATACACTTTCATATATCTAGGTACATTCATACGTATCCCATTCATATGTACGTACGTACATACAAGTTCACATTCACTTATTTGTAAGTTGAGTTTTATCTGCAATTATATCAACACAAATCAATGCAATTACAAACAACATAACTGACTAACTTCCAACAAACATGATGAGCATTCCAGTAATATGATGAACATTCCAGTAATATGATGAACATTCCATTAACACGATTAACATTCAGAAACATAATTAACATTTCATTAACACGATGAATATTCAGCAACATAGTGAACATTCTATTAACACGATGAACATTCAGCAACATAATGAACATTCTATTAACACGATGAACATTCAACAACATAATGAACATTCCATTAACACGATGAACATTCAGCAACATAATGAACATTCTATTAACATGATGAACATTCAGAAACATAATGAACATTCCATTAACACGATTAACATTCAGCAACATAATGAACATTCTATTAACACGATGAACATTCAGCAACATAATGAACATTCTATTACCTTAAGTGTCCGTATTCGCATCCGTTTCCTCGCCTCCTTTTGACCCGTTAGCCTTCCATGCTTCCATCCATCTTGACATGATCCCTATACTTTCATGTCATCGCATTCACATTCTTGTTAGCATGCATGATTGTACATATTAACGATCATATCAAATTCATGTTTCACATTTGACTTTCATTAGTCAATTCCAACAAGCATAAGGAATATTTCTACAAGTCAATCTTTTCAAACTCATATAATTCAGCACGTCATCACATATAACACATATGGATAAAAAGTCTAACGTTGCTACTTTTGCACAGTTGACTTTCAGAAAGTCAATGATTTATCATATGAACTTTCGACTTAACCTCATACATCTATGTCATTATAGTAGACTATACTAATGACACTATATACATTTCATACTCACGATGCAATAAGCATACAACCCCATGATCATCTAGTTATAGGTACACACCAAACATATTCAATTCAGTTCATTCTAGTAACATAATTCTACAACTAACACCATGACCTATGCTTAACAACCCAGCATCATTCTAACTTCATCATGTTCTAATGATCTCATATGTTTCACATTTAGAGTACTTTTACTTATCAATTTTGATTAAGCAATTATTCAAACATGTAGTAAACATCATACCACTCCAACATAGAGTACAATATTCTAATTCATACTTTTACCAAATAACATGGCCAACCAAATCCTACATGAATTCTATCTAAAATAGATTTCTCATGTTTATTTATCATCAAATACATCATATCCCCATATTATACGATTTCATCAATTACTTGCATACCATTTCATCTATTAATCTCACATAGGCATTTCATCAAACACTTGGTGTGCATGCCACAATTTTTGCAAAATGTACAAGTGTTTCATGCTTTACTTCCTACTTCATGCTTTCATTCATCAATTTACACAAAAACATCAACAAATTCATATCACATTCAATCTACCTAACAAGAACACATTACATACAACATAGCACAACAAGATTTGAACAAGGATTGGACATGGGTGACACACCCATGTCGCCATCTTCACCACTAGAAGTGGGTTTCACCTCCAAACATCAAATTACCCCAAACCACGCATAATCCATGTCCTGTATGATGATTCTAACACATACTCATACTCAAATTCATATAATTTCGTGATTTCTAACATAACCCACTTCGTGCATAATCACCAATCTAAATTTTAAGACATACCTTATGATCCCCTTGTAAAGGTGATCATTAATCCATGTTCGGTTGTGAATTTAAGCCTTGATTCACCCTTCAATTTGATGGTTTTAGTTGAGTTAGGGTTTTGGCTCTTTGGAGCTCCTGAACATTCAAGAACACACACGAAGTGTGTGTTTGTGTGTGGTGATATTTCATTTTAATAACCCAACTTCCATCTTGTTCCATTTAGCACCTCGTGTTTGTCACTTAACATTATTTGCACTACTTTCGTCATTTAATACTTTTAACCACACACTTAACTAGGTTAAATAGCCTAGTTATTTATTTCATGCGAAGTCATATAGGAACATACGACAAATATAAACATTCGGGTTTTTGGGTGTTACAAGTCTACCCCCCTTAAATGAGGTTTCATCCCCGAAACCTTTTCTCATTTCCATTAACACTAATTACCTTTCCCTTCCGCCCCATCAACACGACTATGAGCCCATCTAATGACGACCTTCTATCATCATGGACCCGTCCCAGAGTTCTTATTAGTGTCACTTTCTCTAGCTGACGCTAGTTTCTAACGCACTTCATAGTTAACGGTTTATTCATCATTCCAATACTCGTATATCGCGCACAACATACCATTTTGTTTGCTTGAAACAATTCCAACATCCCAATAATAACATTCCTATTATTTTCATTGACCATACGATCTAAATTCGTAATTTATACATACACATCTATGTTTAATTTCGACAGGTGCATCATAATACTACGTAACATCCATACCCTTCATTCATTCTATGTTTGAATCCGTCTAGCGGTTTCAAACATATCATTCATACCTTTCATTCCTTACATGTGTTGAATCCGTCTCGCGGGTTCAAACAGGTCATTCATACTTCATTCCTTTCATGCTTCGAATCCATCTCGTGGATGCTATCACATCATTCATACTTTCATTCCTGAAAGTCTTACATTTCTCTTCTCCCTCACGTCCACCTACTACCTAATTCTAACGGACATACCTGTAACAATTATCACGGTCTCACGAACGTCATATGTTTCTTGTGTACTGGCTAGGTACACAATCCACATATTAGTTTCGTGTCTTCGTGTAATCGCCACCTTATGTCCGAAGAATTAAGTTTCGGCACGTGTAACATTTTCAAAACTTCTTTACCATGTCATTATTATATTTCATTTAGAATTTTCTTTCACTTGCTAGATTATACCATTACATGCGCCCACATGTTAAATTTACGTACTTGGGTCAATTTGTCTTATTACATGCCTCGATGCCGGTCCTAGACCGCATTCACGGATCATCCTTTCCAAGAAATTATGCTTACCTTACACATAACATACTGTTAGTTTTCTTCAAATACATACTTAAGCACATACTTACCTTTACTTCTACCCTTAGATCTTGATCGAGTCTCGGATTGTACTGGTTCTTTGTCACAAGAGCACACAGGTTTGAGTTCAAGTATTTATCTCCTCATACTTGATTTCACTCAAACCATGGCTCTGATACCAACTTGTAAGACCCTAATCATGATTTGACCCAAAGCGACTCATCGAAAAATGAACCGTAAAATTTCTTTCTTTTAAATACTCTATCATACTTGAATACCGTTTAGGTCAACCCTTTTAACATAAATACATCATTCATCATTTATTTAATGTAACTATGTTAACAAATAATTACAAACAACGTGACCACTTTCCCGTACAATCTATGATCTTCAACTCGAACCTTGTTCCCTTGTCCATCATGAATATCTGACTAACCTGCGGTCACCATATATAACCAACACGTTAGTACATGGTAACATCATATATAATTTAATACATACACTTAAAAGGCTATATCACATTCTAACTACGTAAGGTATTCCATTGAAACATCCTCTCAGTTTTATTTACTCGAGTCCGACATCAATTCCTCGAGAGTCCGGCATTCCCCTACCTTCACTCCACTTATTTCATTCTCAATAGTAACATGGTTAGGAGTACGTAATCTCAAACATATTAAAAACCCACATTTTTACATATACGTATACCAGTGATCTACAATCATTAGATTACAACACGTGTATACACTTTCATATATCTAGGTACAATCATACGTATCCCATTCATATGTACGTACATACAAGTTCACATTCACTTATTTGTAAGTTGAGTTTTATCTACAATCATATCAACACAAATCAATGCAATTACAAACAACTTAACCGACTAACTTCCAACAAACATGATGAACATTCCATTAACATGATGAACATTCCATTAACACGATGAACATTCAGCAACATAATGAACATTCCATTAACACGATGAACATTCAGCAACATAATGAACATTCCATTAACACGATGAACATTCAGCAACATAATGAACATTCTATTAACACGATGGACATTAACACGATGAACATTCAGCAACATAATGAACATTCCATTAACACGATGAACATTCAGCAACATAATGAACATTCTATTAACACGATGGACATTCAGAAACATAATGAACATTCCATTAACACGATGAACATTCAACAACATAATGAACATTCCATTAACACGATGAACATTGAGCAACATAATGAACATTCTATTAACACGATGAACATTCAGCAACATAATGAACATTCTATTAACACGATGAACATTCAGAAACATAATGAACATTACATTAACACGATGAACATTCAGCAACATAATGAACATTATATTAACACGATGAATATTCAGAAACATAATGAACATTCCATTAACACGATGAACATTCGGAAACATAATGAGCATTCTATTAACACGATGAACATTCAGCAACATAATGAACATTCTATTAACACGATGAACATTCAGCAACATAATGAACATTCTATTAACACGATGAACATTCAGCAACATAATGAACATTCTATTAACACGATGAACATTCAGCAACATAATGAACATTCCATTAACACGATGAGACTATCATCTTAATTTACATTAAGGATAGACGAAGTTCATATAAACTTACCTTGGTACTTACCCTTACCCGTAAATTCTTACATGGTTTCCTATATACAACATACCAAACTTCATTTATAAATAAGAAGTGATTCCGGAAATCACTTACCTTAAATGTCCATATTCGCATCCGTTTCCTCGCCTCCTTTTGACCCGTTAGCCTTCCATGCTTCCATCCATCTTGACATGATCCCTATACTTTCATGTCATCGTATTCACATTCTTGTTAGCATGAATGATTGTACATATTAACGATCATATCAAATTCATGTTTCACATTTGACTTTCATTAGTTAATTCCAACAAGCATAAGGCATATTTTCGCAAGTCAATCTTTTCAAACTCATATAATTCATCACGTCGTCACATATAACACATATGGATATAACACGTATCATATGACTTTCTATAATATTACAATTGTGACAAAAAGTCTAACGTTGCTACTTATGCACCGTTGACTTTCAGAAAGTCAATGATTTATCATATGAACTTTCGACTTAACCCCATACATCTATGTCATTATAGTAGACTACACTAATGACACTATATACATTTCATACTCACGATGCAATAAGCATACAACCACATAATCATCTAGTTATATGTACACACCAAACATATTCAATTCCGTTCATTCTAGTAACATAATTCTACAACTAACACCATGACCTATGCTTAACAACCCAACATCATTCTAACTTCATCATGTTCTAATGATCTCATATGCTTCACATTTAGAGTAATTTTACTTATCAATTTTGATTAAGCAATTATTCAAACATGTAGTAAACATCATACCACTCCAACATAGAGTACAATATTCTAATGCATACTTTTACCAAATAACATGGCCAACCAAATCCTACATGAATTCCATCTAAAAATATATTTCTCATGTTTATTTATCATCAAATACATCATATCCCCATATTATACGATTTCATCCATTACTTGCATACCATTTCATCTATTAATCTCACCTAGGCATTTCATCAAACACTTGGTGTGCATGCCACAATTAATGCAAAATGTACAAGTGTTTCATGCTTTACTTCCTACTTCATGCTTTCATTCATCAATTTACACAAAAACATCAACAAATTCATATCACATTCAATCTACCTAAGAAGAACGCATTACATACAACATAGCACAAGAAGATTTGAACAAGGATTGAACATGGGTGGCACACCCATGTCGCCATCTTCACCACCAGAAGTGGGTTTCACCTACAAACATCAAAATACCCCAAACCACGCATAATCCATGTCCTATATGATGATTCTAACACATACTCATACTCAAATTCATATAATTTCGCGATTTCTAACATAACCCACTTCGTGAATAATCACCAATCTAAATTTTAAGACATACCTTATGATCCCCTTGTAAAGGTGATCATTAATCCATGTTCGGTTGTGAATTTAAGCCTTGATTCACCCTTCAATTTGATGGTTTTAGTTGAGTTAAGGTTTTGGCTCTTTGGAGCTCTTGAACGTTCAAGAACACACATGAAGTGTGTGTTTGTGTGTGGTGATATTTCATTTTAATAACCCAACTTCCATCTTGTTCCATTTGGCCCCTCGTGTTTGTCACTTAACATTATTTGCACTACTTTCGTCATTTAATACTTTTAACCACACACTTAACTAGGTTAAATAACCTAGTTATTTATTTCATGCTAAGTCATATAGGAACATACGGCAAATATAAACATTCGGGTTTTGGGGTGTTACAAGCACCTATCCTATCTATTACTTCTCTTGGTTTGGTTTTGGTTCGTAAGCCTGTTAATAATGGTTTGCTTTTAGAACTTTTACAAGGCTTAAGGAACATTTGGTGTAGGTTGTTCGGACCTGTCTATGAGACAACTTTGTTTTTGACAATTTTACAAGTCTCATGGAGTTGTATTGATTTAGGAACTCACCCCTTATATAGGTTCATTCAACCCTTGAACCTACTGAGCGATATGGCCTGGGAGCTCATCCCCTTACATGACCCTTGCCATGGAGTTTTTTGTTAGGTTCTCAACCTGATTGTAGGATAGAAAGACAATTTTGATAAAACATCATCATTCATTCAAGAGATATTGTTTTACAAAAAGTGGGCATGAGACAACTCTTGAAGTACAACTTTTGAAATACAAACTAAACTTTCTTGATCAGACATGGAACCTTTTAAGGATTTTGCCATTCCAATGTCTGGGAAGCTATTTACCTTCCGCGTTGGCCAGTTTATAGGATCCACCCTTATGTGCTTCAAGGATTGTATATGACCCTTCCCACTTTGGGCCAAGTTTTCCTTGGTTCTCTTTTTTACTAGCCTCATTGTTTCAAAGTACAAGGTCTCCTGGCTTGAAGCGTTCATGCTTGACTCTTGTGTTGTAATAAGCTTCCATCTTTTGTTTGTACTTGGCTCCTTGAATGGCAGCTTGGTCTCGTGTTTCCTCGAGGAGTTGCAAGTTCAACATGGTCTCTTTGTCGTTTGCTTCGGGATCCATGTTGAGTGTTCTTTGAGTCACAACTCCTATTTCAGATGGAATCACGGCTTTTGATCCGAACACCAAGCTGTAGGGTGTTCTTTTGTAGCTTGTTTTTTCCGTTGTACGTATAGCCCATAGAACGTTTGGAAATTCTTCGAGCCAATTGCCTTCATGCCTTCCCAATCTCATCTTGATACCTTCGACAATGCTCCGATTCGTTCTTTCCACTTGGCCGTTTGATTGTGGGTATGCAACTGAGCTGAATACCTGAGTTATTCTGAATTCTTTGCACCAAGTGCTAAAAGGCTTCTCAGCGAATTGTTTCCCATTGTCTGTGACCAAGACTCCCGACAACCCATAGCGACAAATGATATTTTCCCAAACAAAGTCAATGATTTGTTTGCCTGTGATTTTTGCAAGTGGTTTGACTTCAGGCCAGTTGGTAAAGTAATCTATGGCCACCAATAAGAACTTTACTCCACCCTTGGCCGGCGAGAACGGACCAACGATATCCATTCCCCATTTGTGAAATGGCCAAGCTGAAGATATTGGGACAAGATCGTGCTTGGGGCTCTTGGGTATCGGTGTATGTATTTGACAAGCTTCACATCTTCTTAGTTGTTCTGTGGTATCTCGGTGCATTGAAGGCAAAAAATACCCGAGATTCATTAGTTTAGCAACCACCGTTCTTGCTCCAAAATGAGCTCCACATATCCCCTCATGAACCTCTTTGACCAGGTACTGGCTTTGTTCCGAGCCAACACATCTCAGTAAAGGTGCAAGGTAACCCTTTTTGTAGAGGATCTCATCTTGCAACACGTACTGTCTGTATTTGATTTTAACCCTTTCAGCCTCTATTTGGTCACCGAGTAACTTACCATTTTTTTGGAATTTCTTAATAGGAGTCATCCAATTGGGACCTTCTTCGGTGATTACATCTTGAAGCTCCAATTCTTGAATTGAGAGAGCTTTCAATACCTCCACCAATACCTTTTTTGTAAGGTGCGAAAAGGTGAGGGAGGTAAGCTTACTCAAGGCATCTGCCCTCTTGTTTTGAGATCTCAGGACTTGTTTGATGGTACATGTCTGGAACGTGTTCATCAATTCCTTAGCTTTTTCTTTGTATTTTTTCATGTTGGGCTCTTTTGCAACGTAACAGTCATTGACTTGGCTTGACACAAGCAACGAGTCTGTGAAGACTTGAAGCTTTTGAACCTTCATCTCTTTGGTTATCTTCAACCCAGCTATCAATACTTTGTATTCAGCTTCATTGTTTGTGGGTTGGAATTCAAATCGAAGAGCATATGTGAATTCTAAGCCTTCAGGGTTGATTAAAATGAGCCCGACTCCTGACCCTTCAACGCTTGAAGCTCCATCGGTGAAGTGCTTCCAGGCTTCAGGGTCAGAAGGTTCAGCTGTGGTTGTATTAACTTCCGTGGCAGCTTGCTTTGGGATTTCCACAATGAAGTGGGCCAACACTTGGGTTTTAATGGCTTTTCTTGGAACATAGGTGATTTTGTGCTCACCCAATTCCACAACCCATTTGGCCAGCCGTCCTGAATTTTCTGGCTTTTCAAGCACACTCTTTATGGGTTGGTCGGTGACCACTTGTATAGGGTGTGCTTGAAAATACCTTCGAAGCCTTCTAGCCGTTTGGACTAGGGCTAAGGAAAGCTTCTCCAGAGGAGGATACTTGATTTCTGCCAATTTTATAGTTTTGCTGAAAAAATAAACGGGTACCTGAACTTTGTCTCGTTCAATGGTTAAGACCGCGCTTATTGCTTCCTCAGCAACCGAGAGGTATACAAAGATCAGCTCTCCTGGTTCTGGGGCTGCAATATCAGGAAAAGAAGCCAGGTGTAGCTTCTTTTGGTTGAAAGCTTGTTATGCTTCTTCAGTCCACTTGAAATCTTTTTTGTCAGAGCACCCTTTAAGCGTTTTAAAGAAAGGTAAAGATTTCTCAGCCAATTTTGAGGTAAAACGCTTCAGGGCCGCAAGTTTTCCATTCAGACTTTCCACTTATTTTTTCTTTGTGGGGGCCTAGTTTCAAGAACGGCTTTGACTTTGTTTGGATTGGCCTTTATACTTTGTTTTCCCACAATGTGCCCCAGAAACTTTCCTTTTTCGAACCCAAATGAACATTTTTCGGGGTTGAGTTTCATGTTAACCTTCCTTAGGTTTTGAAAAGTTTCATGTATGTCGTCAAGAATTTGGTATTCTGTTTTGCTTTTGATTACCAAATCATCGACATATGCTTCCATGTTTTTGCCAATTTGGCTGGTAAAGGCTTTGTCATCTAGGCGTTGGTAGGTGACACCCGCATTCTTGAGGCCAAATGGCATATTTCGATAGCAAAAGATTCCCTTATCCGTGTGAAAAGCTGTCTTTTCTTCATCCTCTTCTTTCATAAGGATTTGATGGTAAGCCTTGTAGGCATCAAGAAAACATTTGAAAGGGTAACCAGTGAGGGAATCAACCTTAAGGTTAATTTCTGGCAACGGGTAACAATCTTTGGGACAAGCCTTGTTCAAGTCCTTGTTCAAGGTCAATTTCTGGCAACGGGTAACAATCGGGCTTTCGAACCATGACTGGGTTTGCAACCCAGGATTGATACTTGACTTCTCGGATTATTCTAGCTGAGACAAGCTTTTCAACCTCTTAGCATGCTGCCAAGCTTCTTTCGGGTGCTAGACTTCGCTTCTTCTTGACAACAGGCTCCTCCCCTCTGATGTGGGCTTCAGCCCTTTCGAGAGGTTCTTCCAAGGTCTTGGGCTGGGATTTATTGAAATCCCTTGTAAGGTATTTGGAGGTAATGGCGTTCATAAAACCGGCCACTCTCATCTTTTCATCCGCCCCTACGTATGATAGACCTTCTTTTTTATACCTTTCTATGAACTCTCGAAGGCTTTCGTCACCCCTTTGTTTTATCTGAAAGATCACCGTGGCATCTTTGACGTACCGCTCGTGTTGTGAGAAATTGGCTAGAAACCCTTTGCTCAGATCATTGAAGCTTCGAACACTTCTGGCTGGTAAATTGTTGAACCATATTCTGGCTGATCCTATGAGGATCTGCATGAACATGAGTCAGCATTCAACATTTGACCATTTCTCAATTCTAGCAGCACCAGTGAAGATCTGAAGGTGATCTTATGGATCCTCGGTTCCGTCATATGTCTTGATATGGGATGACATTTTGATTTTTGTTTGAAAATCATAATCGGCTATTTGCTGTGAGAAGCACGAAAGATTACTTGGTTTGTATGGCTTGGCCAAATCCCTTCCACCCTTGCACCTGTGTTGTTGTTGTTATTCCCTTGTGTGGCCAACACTTGATTAATAAAGTGCTGCCAAGGGAATGTGGCCATCATCTGAGCCATCATTTGAGACATAAGGTTAAAGCCTTGAAGGCTTCCAGGTGCAACTGAGCAGTTTATCCCCAAAGGAGCACTCATAACGGCACTTCGTGCCAAGGGGAGTACAGACAAGGCTTGTTCCCATGTAGATGTGACTGGGGGTGGAAGGCTTGCAACAGGAGATTGTAGTAGTTGATCCAGAGTTAGCTCATGTCCTAATGGAGCACCGGTTGCAGCTGGTTGGGAAGAAAAGAGAGGAAAAGTTGTCGGATCTGGCCTTGTGTATATGTATGGGTTAGGATTTGGAGGTGGATGGCTAGGACCAGCCTCATTCCTGGACAGGGTTGGTTGTGAGCTTGTGAAAGGAAGAGCTGGAGGTCCAGGAGACAACGATGACTCTGGCTCGTCATAGTCCAACTGAATCCTTACCCCTTTGTCTCTTTCCCTACTCACGTATTGGTTGAGGAGAGACCTCAACTATAGAAAGTTGTTGGCGACCCCTTCAGGGGTAAGGTCAACAAATGTGAGGGGGTGTTAGAGGCACCGACGTTAGGGGATGGAACCCCTGATCTAGACGGAGTCGGTGTTTGGAAAGTGAGGAACTCGGGGTATGTTGCTCCAGTAGGAGTGCTCCCCGGTGTTGAGAAGGACGTTGGTATAGCCACATGAGTTTGGCTAGTGCTTGGGGTAGAGGTATGTGGGACTTGATTTACCTTTCTCGGAGATTCACTTTCCGACATGATGATTTTGAAAGAATGGAGCTACACTACTAGGTCTTTTGAAGAAAATTAGTGGCGTAGCCCCACGGTGGGAGCCAACTTGTTGATGCAACAAATACTAGACCAATGATAGTAGCTAGGCTGGTTAGGCAAAAGGCTTGGAGGGTTCCGGTTTGTCTAACGCAGGTCGTGCCCCCCCCCCCCCCCCACGTTTGCAAGACGTAGAGAGAGGTTCACTAGTTATATTTTGTTGTTTGTTCAAGATCCTCAACTGAAGTGTGTTCAGCTTTGGATGCAAGAGCAGTAGAAATGTGTGTGTTGAATGTGAAGAAATGAGACTTGCATGAAACAAGTGCTCGAGAAGGAAGACCAGAGATCCCAAGGGAATCAGGACTGATCGGAATGTTTTTCAGCACTAAATGAAGTGTCATTTTATAGAGGAGGATATCGCCCAAAGAGGAAACCTTGGACTAGTGAACCATGCTTGCAGTAGGAGACTTACCCTTTTAGGGGTTGAAGCGTTTAGACCTACGGATAAAAGAATATACTCTGTGCACTCGTTTTACTTTTATGGCTGGGAGAGTTGTTCAAGTAATCAGTGACATGACTGATTACTGTACACGTGCTGCCTTAGCTCAGTTCCCGGGCTTTAAACCCTTGAACCTTTTAACCCTTCAAGCTTTCATGTATTCTTGGTCACTTTATTTAGGTTTGAGCTACCCCCGTCATCAGGTATCGAAAGCATTAGGTGTCAATTTATAGAACACAAACGAATCGAATCGAACCGAATCGAAATGATGCAACTGAACATCAGTATCTGTATCGATATTCGTTAGCGAGTATCAGTGTCTTAATGAGCCAAACTGATACCAATCAAATTCCCGAAGCGCGGAGGAATATCACTATATATAGTTGTTGATGGACGATGAATAGTAATAAATTTAAATTTAAAATAATATATAGTTTTTTTATATTTTAATATTAAAATATCTTATTATTATATTTACTTTCAACATATTTCCTTTTTTATTTTTTTAAACTATATTCTCTTTTTTTTTTCATTTACTTTTTGTTTTTCACAATTTTTTAATGATATTACCTTTATCAATCAATTTAATATTTTTTAATAACTGTCATTTGTTAATTAAAATCAAGTTAGAGTATTTATTTGGTATCGTTTTACGATACGATAATAAACTAAACCGATTCTACTGTTTGGCTTTCGAAACAACATTCTTCATTTTCAAATATCGTTTGTTTAACATTATCATTTGTTTCGTTTCGCCGCAACGCGTGACGCCAATAAAAACTAGTTTAGTATAGTATTTAAGGGGAAAAAAAGCTTTACTTTTAAAAAAAAGATAGTCTAAGTAAACAATTAAGTGATGAAGATGGATGCATTGAACAAACCTCATTATCGGAAACATGTCCGAATGATATAACATTGAACAGAAGCATGGAAATACGTAAAGAGAAATTCTCAAAAGACCTAAATATGTGTTTGCCACATTACATTTTTTTCGAACGGACAACTTTATAAAGACGGCAAACTAGCAAGAAACTTGCAGCCAAATATCAAAACATACAATTAAAAAGAGAAATTACACCAGTTACTCCACCTTAAAACTTTAAATGAGGATCTATTTTTAATATATAAAAAGTATAGGGACTTTATATCTTCAACCACCTTTGATCCTGTGGACTCTTGGCTCCAGAATATCGCCTCATTTCTCGCCTTTCAAATGCACCAACAAGCTATCATTATAATCCCTTGAAAAACTTTGCTTTTCTTCTTATCAAACTGGCTAAGCTTATTAAAATTCAAGAGATCCAGAATTGACAAAACATAAATAGAAGTCACATTGCACCAAGTTGAAATTGCATGCCAATCATAAGAAGCCAAAGAACATGAGATAAGCAAATGTGAGGTAGATTCCGAATCATAGTTGCAAATACCACAAAGACCCGAGTCCAAATTGATGTTCCCACGGGCGAGATTCTCCCTTGTCAGGATGCGGTCCAAGCTAGCTCTCTAAGAAAAAATGTTAATCTTTTTAGGCACCCAATTGTTCCTGAGTGTGAGATGCCTACTACCCAAACTTGTTACAGCCGCCTTGTGAAGAACTTTTTTCATAGGTGCAACTGTAAAGATACCATCCCTATCCTCGGTCCAAATCCAACTATCAATGTCCTCTGTTAACTGAACCGTTTGCACCAAATCCACCAACGAATGAAATTCAAAAGAAAAAGAGGGATCTGGTACGTTAGGTTTCCATCTTGAAGACCAAGAACCAGCATTAGAGTAAAAAAAATCAGTCTTCGTTTCATTTTCATAGGAGGCGCTAGAGATTAGGATAAACATCCTTGAGTAGTTGAGAACCCACCCAAGTATCCAACCAGAAACGAACCGAAACACCATTACCAACCTTACCTTTAATAAGAAGCCCGAGGTTAATGTTAAGAGAAGAAAGATGATTCCCCATCTTAACAGTAGAACAACCCCACACACCTGGAAACCTGCTAGAATATGGAAACAGATTAAAAACCCGAGGGAACTATGAATAGCCACAATAACTTTATTCCAAGGAGCTTGTTTCTCTAATTTGAAATGCTACCAGCATTTTGCTGAAAGTGCTAAATTAGCTTCTTTTAGCGAAGTGAATTTCAAACCACCCTCTTCCATAGTAGATGTGACTTTAGACCAACTGGCCCAATTGATTTTCTCATTATCCTAGCAACCGTTCCAAAAAATACCTTCATCTTTTCGCTTCGAGTTGATCTAAGATACTAATAGGAGCTTTATAGAAAATAAATAAGTTGGTAAAGTTTCCATTACCGACTTAAGAAGTGTTAACCGACCACCTATCGAGAGAATAGCCGATTTCCAAATAGAAAGCTTGTCATCAAACTTTTTAATAATTGGCGCCCAATTAGCAATGCGGTTCATTTTTGCACCCACGGGGAGACCTAAATAAGAGAAAGGTAAAGATCCTGCAGCACAACCTAAAAGATTTAGGGGCTGTTTGATAGCCTCTTAATGACCATTCTGATGCTACCTCTTAATGATTTAAAACCTCTGAATGAATAAGAGGTAACCTCAAGTTTGAATGGTTAAGAGGTAACATCTGAATAATAAATCATCACATGTCATATTCTTCTACCTTCTCATTGGTAAAATTATTAATGGTTCCATTAAGAGTTAGCCTCTTAATGACCATTCAGAGGCTACCAAACAGCCCCTTACAGTTCTATCCATTTTCACTTGCCCAATTCCAATACCCAACAAATCGGATTTATTAAAATTCATTTGAAGCGTCAAGAATATATAGAAGCATTTCAAGAGACAAGATATGTTAAGTATATTGGCAATGTTGAGACCCCAGTGGCGGAACTAGCCCATTAAATCAGGGGTATCCTAAAAAAATTACGGTGTAATTATACAATATTAAAAAAAGGACAATAAATAAAATAAAACAAATACTTAATAGATTTGTTCTTTCTTTTTATCATAGCTTGAAAACATTTCATCACCTCGTCGTCTTTTACTTTATGGAAAAAAAAATCATTTTCGACCTCACAAAGCATGACATTGTTCAAAAGTATAGAATGCACTAAAGTATTTTCTTTCTAAAAGTATCTATTTTTTTTTTTTGAACGGCCAACAAATCAACCCTGAGCACTCTCGAGGCACCCACTGGACAAACGGAGTACTCCGAGAGTAACCTGAGTCGTCCACCACCAATTCCGGGGAAAACCCGGTAACCCACCCGCCCGTAGGCACGACGATAAATTACCGGTAAAACCCGTTTGACTCAAGGATCGAACCTAGGTTTCCCTGGGTCTCCTATCACTGCCCACCAGTGACTCACTTCTTTTTTTTTTTTTTTTTTGCATCAAATGAGAATTGAACTTGAGTTTTCAAAGAAGAACTCAAGTTCTCATACCACTTGAGCTAGAGGTCATTGGCAATATCTATTATATTATTGATTATATTTAAAAGTTTGCAAAATCTATTGCGCAGATAACACAACTACAAGAAAACATCATCCAATGTCTATTGCAACATATTAATATAAACATATAAACAAAATGAGTATTTTTTTTACTAATAGCAGGAAGCAAGGAAGCTTGGAAAAACAAATTGCTTGTACTGACAGCTTGTCATTCTTACTTTGCTTTTCTCACATTTAAAAATAAAATAATATTGCTTTAGTAAAAAAGTCAAAAACTGTATTGAATATCGCGCAATCAGATCTAAAATTCACATAATGATTTACTTCATCGTCTTCTTCCTCCGTTTTCTTGGTGAGAATCAGTCGTTCGCCGAAGTTCTTTTATATAAAACCCAAAAAAAGTAAAAAAAAAAAATACACTACGAATATCCACTTGAGCCGTAGCCCGTGCTACGGCTAACATTACATTGGTTCCGCCCCTGTGAGACCCGTTTATAGAATTCTAACAATTGAATATTGAAACAAATGACAGAAGTTGTCAAATTTAGTAAAAACTAGTATTAAGTACCCCCGCGTTGTGGTGAGGGCATAAAACTTGACACGGTTTTACGAACGTTCTTAACCTATTAAATTTTTTACTAATATTTTGTTTCGGTTTACCCCTATACTTCCTTTACTTAAAAATTATTTTTTACGTGCATATTTTATGTACGGATAGGTATAAATATGATTTGTTCTACATTCCGACGTAAACTTTATTTATAGACGAGTCAGGTCAAATATAATACGTTTTCGTTTAAAGAAACAATTTTTACGTGCATATTTTTATGTATGTTTTGGTATAAATTCAAGTTGTTCTACGTTTCGACGTATATATAAATTTATAATGTTTTCATTTTGCCTTTTTGTCTAAAGTGTACAAAACACCATTAAAGCATGAAGTACAATCACATTAAGTTACAAATGAATAGTTATACTTTTTGTCTAAATTGTACAAAACACCATTCAAGCATGAAATACAATCACATTAAGCCCACTTATGTTACAAATTAATAGTTATATAATATGTTTTTACTTACGGAAGGATGAATGAGAAATTAATTGATTGGAATAAATAATACCATGTCATGTCACTAATCGTCTCATCATATATTTTAACTTGTTTTATAGTAAAGAGTTAAATGCCGTTTTAGTCCCTGTGGTTTGGGTCATTTTGTCAGTTTAGTACAAATGTTTGAAACGTTGTCATTTTAGTCCAAATAGTTTCAAACGTTGCCATTTTGGTCCACTGGGTTAACTTCAACCCTTTATTCTGTTTACTAGAAAGGCATTTCAGTCATTTTATATGCAATTCTGTTAACTAGCAGGGCAATTCGACCATATAAAATGATCGAATTACCCTTCTAACTAACATAAAAACGGACGGAGTTAATCTAGTGGACTAAAATGACAACGCTTGAAACTTCTTGAACTAAAATGGCAACGTTTCAAACCTTTGGACTAAACTAGTAAAATGATGCAAACCACAGGGACTAAAATGGAATTTAAGTCTATAGTAAATTAGATGGTTATTAAATTGTTTTCAATAAATTGGATGACTAGCTAAGGATGTTTCTTTTTTGTTTTTGTTTTTGTTTTTTGAATGGTAGCTAAGAATGTTTCTTGAGATCTCAAAAGTAACTTTCTACAATTTAATACTAGGTTAGAACCCCGTGTATTATACGGGTTGCATAAATGTAATTTTATATAACAAAATGATAATAAAATATATCATAAAAAATCGTGTATTGCACGTGTTGAATAAAATATAATGTCATATACTTTGATACTAGGTGTAGGACCCGTGTAACCACACAGGTAGGTTTAGTAATGATCGAAATCAAATACTAAAAAACAGATTATAATATATCATTTAAATTTTGGTGTTTAGTTCTATATCTTTATAAAGTAATGTTAAAGACAGTGATGAATGAGTACAAATGGTGAACCAAGGATTTTAATCATTGTGGAGACGTAGATATCAAGAATTTAGCCGTAAAATAACAACATTAGTTATTTTATTTATAGCGTTACTATCTTTATATAAGTTTAGTAGTTCATTTTTTATAAGAGTTGCCGATGTGTAAAAAAATGATGTCTCAAATACAACCCACCCTAAAAAGCGATTGTGGCGGAATCTTTTTACAATTATTATTGAATAATAGAAAAGTCAATTATCAAATTTACACAAAAATAGAATAATAAAGTGCATAGTCACTTCAAATTTACACAGTTATAGCCTATAGCCTAATCCATGTTTCGTAAACAAAAAATGATCCAAAAATGATATGTACGCTGTGATTTAATCTACTTGGTCCAGACAACCATATCTATCTCAGATTGTGCAGCTCGATATAGTTCTAGCCGCTTTCCTATGTTTTGACGCCTTTGTGTTATCACTGGATCTTCATCCAACAATTTACCCAACTGTCTTCCCTGCAAATAAAATAAATTCAAAACACTATATAATAACAAACACAAAGTGTTGACATTTTGCTTTTATTTAACATATACAAAACATAAATTTACCTCTTTTGCCCCCAACTCCGTGAAGAAACGATCGAGCAAGTTACGTTTGGCCTCACGAACTTGACAATACACAACGGATTTGGGAATCGAGTGTCTTAAAGATCCAACCACCATGTGGACATATGACATATTCCAAGTGCTGAAATGATGAATCAAGGATTGTTCTGCTAATGAGAGACTGGAGGCCCGGAATTCGAGACTTAATGACAGGTTCCAAGTGCTGAAATGATGAATCATGTAGTGAGCAATTATATATGTTTTGAAAGAAATATAAATAGTGCTGAAAAGATATACTCTACCTTGGAAAGCAGTTTTCCTAAATGCTCGGACCCCATTCTGTTAGCTAGATGACTGTATTCTGACAAATTAGTAAAAAACCAACAAAAAAGTAACTCAGCAGTGGCTAGAAACACTGTTTTAACCCAACAGTGGTTTCAAACACTGTTTTAACCCAACAGTGGTTTCAAACACTGTTTTAACCCAACAGTAGTTTAAAACTCTGTTTTAACCCAAGAGTGGTTTCAAACCACTGCTTTAACAACAGTGTTTTGAATCAACAATGTTTTCAAACACTGTTTTTTAACCCAACAGTTGCTTGAAACACTGTTTTAACCCAACAGTGGCTTGAAACACTGTTTTAACCCAACAGTGGTTTCAACCACTGTTTTAACCCAACAGTAGTTTAAAACTCTGTTTTAACCCAAAAGTGTTTCAAACCACTGTTTTAACAACACTGTTTTGACTCAATAGTGGCCCAAATAATTTTTATTTATTATATATAACCTGTCTATGCAAATAGTGTGAGTGTTGAAAGTGATGGTAAATCAAACTTACAACCAAAATAAAACCCTACATGATACAATACCACAATATTAGATGTGTAAACAATGACGATAAGTTGTATTATGGAAATTATACCTTTCTTGGAAGGGTTGTAAACAATGGTTTCAAACCTTTACCAAATACATGTTTCAAACTAAATAGTGGTTTCAAACCACTGTTTTAACCAAACAATGGTTTCAAACCACTGTTTTAACCCAACAGTGGTTCCAAACACTGTTTTAACCCAATAGTGGTTTCAAACCACTGCTTTAACAACAGCGTTTTGAATCAACAGTGTTTTCAAACACTGTTTTTTAACCCAACAGTTGCTTGAAACACTGTTTTAACCCAACAGTGGCTTAAAACACTGTTTTAACCCAACAGTGGTTTCAACCACTGTTTTAACCCAACAGTGGTTTAAAACTCTGTTTTAACCCAAAAGTGTTTCAAACCACTGTTTTGACTTAATAGTGGCCCAAATAATTTTCATTTATTATATATAACCTGTCTATGCAAATAGTGTGAGTGTTGAAAGTGATGGTAAATCAAACTTACAACCAAAATAAAACCCTACATGATACAATACCACAATATTAGATGTGTAAACAATGACGATAAGTTGTATTATGGAAATTATACCTTTCTTGGAAGGGTTGTAAGCAATCCTTTGAGAAGTAGGTGAACTTTCCACTTGCCAGCCTTGAGAATGGCTCCAGACGATTCGACGCTAGAATCCGGTTAACCTCCTGTATGAAGCAAACTTCCTACAACAAACAAAAAGCGAAACCACAAAACCTGTTAAGTAACCAAATAAAAAATGAGAAACATAGATGTCCGAAAAAGAAGAGTAAATTGCTAAAATCGTCCCTGACGTTTGTTCACATTTGCTAAATCCATCCCAGAAAGTTTTTTTTCTCATAGAGACCACTGAGGTTTTTAAAAAGTTGCTAGATACATCAAAAAATGGTTTTATACTATAAGAATATTAAATTGAAGAGGGGTAATTTAGTCATTCTTTTAATTTACCCCCTTTTTTACAAGGTTATTAAATGCCCTTATAGGTTTTAATTTAACGTTGTCATTGTATATTTTTTTGGTTTCATTATACAGTTAACGCTGTCATTATAGGTTTCATTTCATATATTAACGCTGCACAAGTGGTCGAGATACAGTTAACGATGTTCGTTAACTGCTGTTAACTGCTGCTCGTTAACTGCTGTTAACTGCTGCTCGTTAACTGTTGTTAATTGCTGCTCGTTAACTGCTGTTAGCTGCTGTTAACTGCTGTTTTTACAGTGATACCTCGCATAAAAGCATGTCTTCCTCTTGTGACCAACCGCCTTTTTTGAAATCCGAATTCAAATAAGTGACCCATCTGTATTCTCAACATATACCCAAATCAAGAATTAGCAAATAGTACGAAAAATACATATTATGTTTTTTTTTTTTGTAAAACTTTATTTTTTTTACCTTCGTCTACATTGTCGTGTACTTTTATCCTTAAACTTCGACGCAACAATAGCCCAACTGTAAATAATACTCATCATCAATAGATTTTCAAAAACTTTATGAGATTTGAAAAAAGAAAATCATACTTGTCGGTTCCATGGATACCAATTTGTTCCCTCAATATATCATCTTCCTGAAAAACACACACAAACCCATATCAAACTAAATGATCATAATCTACAACCACCATTAATAAAAAAAATAAAAATCAATCAATTAATTAAAACGAACCTCTTGAGACCAAGAAACTATATGCCTCTCTTTCTGCTTCTGAGCTTCACCATTACCATTACCATTACCATCACCGTTATTATTATTATTATTATTATTATTACTACTACTACTACTGTTATTACAACTACTAATACTATCACACCCTTTGTTCTTCATACTCTGCATCTTTCGCCAACACCACCTAAAAACGCTAACTTTGGCATGCTAAAGCATACAATGGTTTCAAACCTTTACCAAATACATGTTTCAAACCAAACAGTGGTTTCAAACCACTGTTTTAACCAAACAATGGTTTCAAACCACTGTTTTAACCCAACAGTGGTTCCAAACACTGTTTTAACCCAACAATAGTTTAAAACTCTGTTTAACCCAAGAGTGGTTTCAAAACACTGCTTTAACAACAGTGTTTTGAATCAACAGTGTTTTCAAACACTGTTTTTTAACCCAACAGTTGCTTATTAACTGCTGTTAACTGCTGTTAAGTGTTGTTAACTGCTCGTTAACTGCTGTTAACTGTTGTTAGCTGCTGTTAACTGCTGTTAGCTGCTCGTTAACTGTTGTTAGCTGCTCGTTAACTGAAGGTCGTATATATTGTCCACTATTGGTTAACTACTGCTCGTTAACCGCTGCTCGTTATCTGCTGCTCGTTATAAAAAATCAAAATCAGACAAAATGTTTTAGGGGTTGTTTGGTAGCCTCTTAATGACCATTCAGATGCTACCTCTTAAAGGTTTAAAACCTCTGAATGAATAAGAGGTAACCTCAAGTCTGAATGGTTAAGAGGTAACCTCTAAATGGTAAATCATCACATGTCACATTCTTCTACCTTCTCATTGGTAAAATTCTTAATGGTTCCATTAAGAGGTAGCATCTTAATGACCATTCAGATGCTACAAAACAACCCCTTAGAATAATTAGGGTTCAGGTGACTCTTACCCATCATCATCATCATCATCACCACACTTTCGTATATCTCAGATGATGGTTACATCATCTTCATCGATTTCGCAAACCAAAAAGAACTCAGATGAACCAGTGTCATCATCATTGGTTCAAGCAACAGTAACTCGACACCGTAGCATCGAAGCAACCCAAAAAAATCAGGAATTTCAAGAACCATCATAAAAAAACAAACTTAAACCGGCGGGTAGCCATTAATTTCTAAAATCAGTTATATCTAAAAATCAGTGAAGATTGTTACCATTAATTGCTAGCCATTCGTTAAGATCTTCTCCGGGGGTAGGCGAACGGCTTCCCTCAAATTTCCACTGCCCAAAGTTGCATCAATGTGCTTTTTAAGCTGTGCGCCCTGAATACGTCGTATAAATAAATCGAGCACATCAAGTAAGTTTGATAAACAATAAAAAATCAATTAAAACAATGCGTGCATGTAAAGCACAATAAATGCATTGAAGCTTTATTATCGTAATGAGTTTTTTTTTTCTAATTCAAGTAAGGTGAAAACTCATTTTTTTTTAATTTCTGAAGCATCATATAAACAATTAAATAAAGTAGAAGGCATAAAGCTATATGGCGTTTCTTATGCTGTAAAAAAAGCCTTTATGGCGTTTTTGGTAATATTATAACAATGACCACCAACAAATCAATGTCCTATGACAAATTATCATATTTTTTTTTTCATTTTGATAATCAGTATTGAAAAAAAAAGTCACCAAAAATAGAGGAACCATTTTTTGTAGTTGACATATGAACGAAAATATACATAAGTCAAAATTACCTATTTACTTCTCACCCATATGACATTCGGTGCCTCGTTTTTCTTTCCATCAAGTTCTTCAATCTCCAGCTTTATCTTTGACTTGTTCCAGTTGAATGAGGATACTGTATAGTTAAACTTGCAGTGTAAGGTAATCAGGTATCAAAATATTGACTAACTTTGAAGTTACCTCTTAAAATGCCATCTCTGGTTGACACCAATGTTGAGACAAAATCGCTTTTGAACTAAACCCATAATGCAGCTTTCAAGATCCATCATTAGTGGCTCGTGCAATGATATACCCCTAAGATTTTACAAAAATAATCATAAATTATTTGCCATCAGACAATAAAATAAAACGTGGTTTAGATCAAGATCCCTGCTCAAAGGTATATTAATTAATTGTTTGTAGCTTATAAGCTATTTGGATTGGATATTTAAATTTTATTAAACACATTTGTATATAAATTTTATAAAATGTACGATGTGTAATGATAAAGGTATATTAATTAAGTAAAAAGATATTAATTATGGAAAGTTTACTATTATATTTTGCTTATTGTTATGATGGTGAAGACCAATACGAAGTATTAATAGTCTTGACATTCCTAAATGCACTCTTGCGTGCACAAGTGTTATAAAATGGGAAATAAAAAATATCAACGACCTATCAACACAAGGAGAACCAATTCTATAGTATCTTTTCTCGGTCCACTATATTTAATAAACGTTACCATATCAATGAACACCATCTATAACACATACAATTTAGTCATCACAAATAGAAAAAGACCAGAAGACTTATTTAACCAGCAAAATGAATTACATGCATTTTATGTGAAATTTGCACAACAAAATATTTCAAGTGATATAAATAACACTGCAAGTTGTATATAAGTGGCAAGTTCCATCCATTTAATTATCAATGGGTAGATTATGGTCATACTTTTTCTAATAACAGGTTAAATGTATGGAAAATGGGTTGACATCAACTCGAATTTTACATTAAATGCATAAAAAGATCCTAAATCATTTTACGCAAAAGAAAAAATGTTAATTATAAATAGTATTACCTTAGTTCAAAAGATTGGATAGATGACCACTTACTTAGGTTGCCACTAATCACACGGATTTAATTCCTTCACGCATATCAGATTCTTGACTTTGGCTCAAACCAATATAACACATATTCAATAGGTGTTGTTCACATAGATATTGCTCGACTTCACACAGGTTTCTTTCGCACCACATAGGTTCTGATTCGTTCTTGTTTTTCACCACGTCTACTCAGCAAATTGATCACCACAACTTCGTTTAATCGACCAAGTTGCAATATTCTTTAGCTTCGTTGTGATTAAAAAAAGGACACCACAGCCGGCTTGATCGATTTTGACCCGCTATTGTAGATCTACTGCTTAATGTTGTTTCATTGGCTGTTACTCTTCTTGATCACTGCTGGTAGTCTTCTTCACATGATCTTTGTTGCTTTGATAGACTCACTTGTAAACTGCAACTAAAATTATAAATAGTAAACATACCGAGAGGAGAGGACTAAAGCACACATGGAGACCTGCAGATGCAACTTAACTAACATGCAGGGGGTGCTGAGGGACTTGTGAAATATATTCATGATTTTTTAAGCAACCTAAACCAGTCTTTTCATCTATACATCACAGGTTCCGTGTGTAGGTTGTTGATACTCAGTTTCATAGCACCAAAAGTAAAGGTAAATCACAAAAAGGCAAGTAACTGTATTTAGAACTTGGAACTTCATTAATATTTAGTCCTTGATGTCTTAAAGTAGATTAATTTTGTAAATAAATACCTATGTTTGGTCCATTTGTAGAAGCATCGTCGTCACCATAGCCACATGCTCATGCACCAGCTGGTCCATCAACAGGTAACAGGTTCTCGTCCAGCATCTAAAACATTCCAATTTTTTTATAAAAAAATATGTCACGATAGTAAGCCAAGCGTGTAGTAGTAATATTACATGCTTGGTGGAGATACATGTATTGTCCTCTGTTGGTATGGCGATGCATTAGTAAGAGTAGAAGCTAATGCTATAATAGGCATTGGCTATGGGATGGGGGCAGATACATCTTGTGGAAGCATGCCACTAACATCCACCATGTCATAAGGTACAGAAAGCCTTCCATTGGCAACACCCGCTGCTGTATTTGCATCTGCCACGTTCCTACCTGGATAAGGTACATACGTCCTCTTGTCATCTAAAAAAGATCAACCACCGAAATATCAAGATTGTAGTTTTAAATACAACACTCAGGTCGAAGCGCATACCAGCGGCTGCGTCATTATAACAAACTACTGATTTTGTTGGACGGGACCAGTTCCAGGCCTTCCATATAAGTGTTGCCCCTGTTCTTTGTTAGACAAATGGTACAAAATCGAAATCAATTTAATATGACAAAGATAATCGCAAACTTTGAAACCTCCAAAAAATTTAATCAAAACTCATTAAATCAAACTGAAAATATGTCAAAGTTTCATCAAAATGATCCGAAACTCAACAAAAACAGTTATAAATCATCAAAACTTGATCGAAATGAACAATCTTCGATCCCAAACAGAAAGACTCAGTTCGAAATATACAAACGATACACCGAAAGTTGTCGAAAATCAACTGAAATAATCCGAAATTCGACCGATACAATCCGCAACTTCAATTTTATGCAACTACAAAGAACAACCTGCAAACACAACTATATTCTTTTTCTAACCAAACAACAACCTGCTTTGCAAATCAAATCATAATCTCTGAAACAATTTTTTTTTTAAAACTCGAATCACTTCGTACAATATCAAAACAGTTTCTAAAAACTCGAATAAAAACTTAAATCGAAATCAATTTTAATATGACAAAGATAGTCGCAAACTTTGAAACCTCCAAAAATTTAATCAAAACTCATGAAATCAAACTGAAAATATGTCAAAGTTTCATAAAAGTGATCCGAAACTCGACCAAATCAGTTATAATCATCAAAACTTGATCTAAATGAACAATCTTCGATCCCAAACAGAAAGACTCAGTTCGAAATGTACAAACGATACACCGAAAGTTGTCGAAAATCAACCGAAATAATCCGAAATTCGACCGAAACAATCCGCAACTTCAATTTTATGCAACTACAAAGAACAACCAGCAAACACAACTATATTCTTTTTCTAAGCAAACAACAAACTGCTTTGCAAATCAAATCACAATCTCTGAAACAACAGTTTCTAAATCGAAATCAATTTTAATATGACAAAGATAATCGCAAACTTTGAAACTTCCAAACATTTAATCAAAACTCATGAAATCAAACTTTGAAAGTACATAGCAAATTACATATTAATGTAATAAACACATTTTCTATTACTTGCATAATTAAACACCATACCTTCTTTAAATCTGCTTGTTCACGTGGAAACGCAAGCGAACTCAAGGTAGTGATAAACTTCTTCAACGAAGAAGACCAGTGGTCCTGTTATCATATAGAAGATACAAATAAAAATAATTATCGTCACTATTCTTGTTGAACTTTCTAAATTAAAATAAAACCAGTTACAATCTTACAACCTGCACAACTCCAGAAGGAATTTGAATAAGACACTCCACCGGTTCATTTCGGTGATAATCAATCCATTTTTCATCAACAGCTTCCCACAGTCTATGCTGTAACATTAAACACCAATACACAAACATAAAACTATAAAATCACAGTAGCTAAAATCCTCTAAATATCAAATATTCAATTGTATTTTCAAATCTCAATGATGAACTTGCTAATTGAGGTTTCCAAGCAATTTGTTGTTGAGTAAATGATGATGAAATTGAAGAGTAAAGGAATTGTAGAGTAATTGCAGCCTCTTCTGTATTTGCCCCATCAGAGCCGAGAAAACCTAAAAAAAACAAAACTAAAAATCAATAAACGAAAAAAATAAAAATAAAATGAACTCGCGTTTCATCAAACACTTAGAAGGCATTTTGAAGATGATCATAATCTAAACAAAAAAGCCCAATTTTGTTACTCGACTAAGTGTTTCGAACAATGAAGGCCCAAATCAGATGCACACGCACCTTGCATTTCATCGAATACATAGAACGTAAAACTATAAACAGTAAAAACTATAAAACCAAAAATAACATAAAACTACGGTTTTAATTAAGTATTCAAAATCATCAAGATAATTCAAATGTACGGTTATGCAATATGAGTTAAACTACTAAATCAATTCACCACAATTTACCAAATCAATGGGGACAATGATTAATCCAAGAATTCAAATGTACGGTTATGCAATATGAGTTAAACTACTAAAAGGTATGTACTTTAAGGCCCCAATAAAAAAAGATAAAACTTAAAAGAAAATGAAAAGAAATTTAAATAAGCATTCTTACTTTTCTTCCTTCTTGTTCTTTGAGAACAATCCAGACCGGTACTTTGAAGTTGGTAACTGTGAGATACGCTTTGCTGATATTCCTCTGTTTTCTATGCCCACATATGAACCCTAGAAGTTCAAACCACTGTTCGATTTCTAACCTTCAATCTGTCATGATTTGAGAAGGAGGCAACATGTTGAGAAGGAGGCAACATGAACTATAGATTTGAGAAAGTATCAGCGTCGATTTGAGGATTTCTTTGAGAGGGAGAGAGAGAAGCAAAGGGAAAAAGGGCGGTGATATTAATCATCTTGATCAGGTATATGTTGATTGAATTGGTTGTTGTGAAGTATTAGGGCTTTGAGAGAGAGAGCTGAGAATTGATAAAGGAGAAGCCATTGAGCGGGCCTTTTTTTTCTCTGGTTCTCTCTGCAGATCGATTGAGGGTTAGGGTTTGTGAAATGGGATTGAAGAAGATAGAGAGAGACGAAAGTGAATTTTAGAGAGAGATTACCCTTTTTATACGTGTGTTTAAATTTTGAATCTGGAGCCATGTTTAAATTTCGAAACTGGAGCCAAAATTTTGAATTGGCAGTGGTTTGATTGGGGAGGTTTGAATTTATAACAGATATTGGGAGGGGCAGTGGTTTGAAAATGTGAATGTGGGAGGGGCAATAGTTTGATGGCAGTGGTTTGAAAAGGTGAATGTGGGCCAGCTTTGAAATTTAAAGGTTTTTAATATTAAGGTTTGAAAATGTGAATGTGGGCCAACTTTGAATTTTAAAGTCTTTTTAAAATTCAAATTACCCCCTTTAATTATGTATAAAACGGAATTATGACATTATCATTGACATCTGACATACCTTAGAAGCTGACACATAGGCAGATTTACATCAGCCAATCTTCTCTTATTATAGATAGTATAGATTTCATTCAACTCTTAACTAATGGCATGGAAGTTAAGGTTTTTGTGATTATATAATGAACACGAAGGTTCATTTTATGGAAAGAAATCTATTAGTTTTACTAAAAATCACATCAACTAATACTATATAGTATGGGAGGGCATAAAGATAGGGCATTCAGCGTCATGTATCACTCATGTCAGCATGTGAGCGTGGTAAAAAAATGCATGGGGTGGTGTTGGGCGTGGACAGGGCCCCCCACCTTTAAAAGAACTCACCAATAACAAAGTGCCTATCACAAACCACCAATCAACTCACGCTACATCACCAACAAAATTGCCCTCCACGCCGGTGGAGATCCTCAAGCCCCACCCATAAAGTCCCCTTCCACGCCATACGTGGGGTGGTGTGCCCGGTGTGAAGTAGCTTCCACGCCACATTTTCACGCCCACACTGTGTGGTCTAAGAAACCTTAGTATATTTTATTCTACACCAAACTAGAGAGGAGTCTAAACTTCATCACCATCATTCCAAACTTCTAATTTATCTTGTAACATTGGGCGTGTAGCCTTCTCTGGCAGTACATACTGTTTCGGCTATTGTACCTTAGGTGACAAGACACATTGTCTAAGTGAGGCGTGAAATTTGTTTTAAAAGACTCATGTTGAACATGAATCCTGAGACACAATCGTCAACATTAGTTTGTTCGTTCATGCAGCCAAAAAGGATCGTACAAGCAGACACGGTTCAAGTTCTCGTAAAAAACGAAGCGGAAATTGTACAAAAAGACACGCCTCAAGTTCTTATCGAAGACAATGGTCTGAATCACGTTATTTACATAAAATTGTATTTATGTTTATTTTTCATTTGGATATATAAATGATTCATGTACTATAATTTTCTAAATATATAAAAAGAGTATATTTATTATTTTGTTATAGTTTTAATAAATTATGACCCATAACATAAATAAACACATAAAACTACTCACCTGGTTTCCACTATTTGCCAAACTAGAACGGAATATGTTCTTATCGTGAACAAAGCTTTCCAAATGTTTGTTAGGTATTAAATTGACCTTTTTACCTCTCTTATTAATAAAAAAAAAAAAAGAAGATAAACTTCAATAATAAATTTACAACCATACTTGAATTAAAGCAAATTAAACACCATAATCATTCTCAACACCAACGACAATAAAGAAGTGAGTGGCCACTTATTTTGAACACAACACGCACCTATCATCTAATCAAAGACATACACTTTATACTTTTCTTAATCAACAAATACATTAAATTTCACGTAAAATTAACGGAACACCAAACTGAGGAGGAAGAGTGAACATAGGAAAAGGAGAATGTTTGTAAGACGGTGAAAGCTCAAACGCGAACCGTTGCAGAAGCGTCGCTACCATTGCCTTTGCTTCCACCATTGCAATGTTTTGCCCGATGCAAACTCGAGGACCACCCGTGAACGGAAAGAAACACCCCGAACCGAGTCCTTTGGTCGCATGAGCAATTCCTTCGGCGAACCTTTCAGGTTTAAACTCTAATGCATCTTCACCCCATAAGTCCCGGTCACGTTGGACACGAATCATCGGCAAAGCTATGTTCACATCCGCTGGTATCGTCATGTTTCCGAGCTTCGTCTCCTTGTTTGTAGCTCGAATCGCCATGACTACCGGCGGGTATAGCCTAAGAGCTTCGTTTAGTATCATGGTAACAATCTTGAGATGTTTTAGTCCTTCATAATGTAGTTCTTTAGTACCAAAAACTTGTAGAACTTCCTCTCGGGCTTTGTGTTGCCAATCTTGATGTAGGCCCAAACAGAAAACGGCCCAAATCATTAAACTTGAGGTTGTTTCTGATCCACCAACGTAAAATAGTTTGCCTTCATCAATTATTTCTTCCATGCTCATGCCCACTCCATCTTCTTCGATCTCTTTCAAATTTGATTTTAACATAAGCCCGAGTAAGTCGTCGCTCCAACCTTCTCCCGTCGCGATCGCTTTCTTCTTTTTGTTGATTATGTCCATGAGTATAGATCGAAGCTCGTTGTCATTTTCTTTAAACTTCTTGTTCACTTTCGTTGGTATAAACCTACCGATGGTGCAAACATCGGAGTGAGACGAAATAGATTATTCATTACACATAACGCCATTTGCGACAATAATTAACTAAAAAAAAAGAGTAAACTGCCAAAATGGTCCCTGAGGTTTGGTCACTTTTGCCACTTTAGTCAAAAACTCAAACCTTTTGAATCTGGCTCCATGTGGTTTCAATTTTTTTTGCCATTTTCATTGAAAATCAAAATCTAGTCAGATTTTTCTGTTAACATCAAGTTTTTTTTTTCTTTTTCCTCCATTTTAATGAAGGGCAAATAGTCTGATTTTTTTAATTTGTTATAATAAAACGTTAAAAAACCATTTTGCCCTTCATTAAAAGAGAGAAAAAGACAAAAAAACTGGATGTTAACTGAAAAATCTTACCAAATTTTGATTTGGGATGAATATGACAACAAAATTGAAACCACGGGGACCCGGATTCAAAAGGTTCGAGTTTTAGACTAAAGTGCCAAAAGTGACCAAACCTGAGGAACCATTTTTGCGTTTACTCAAAAAAAAAAAAAAAAAAAAAAAAAAAAACCATCACAAAATGGCATTTGCCACAAATGTTTCACACATGTATTCGTAATAATTACCTTCCTCCAGGTAAATAAAGCATTAACAAGTTTTGCATTGCTAGATCCATTTGTTCCTTTTGGAGTTGGAATATCTTTTGTCCTTCATAAGAGCTACCGAACGCTGTTCGTGCAAGAACATCTCCGGCCAAGCTATCGATATAAGGCCACACATCGACTTCCACAGGACCAGTTCCTGCAGTAAGGTTTTCTAGTTTGCTGACCATATCGTGACAACTTGAACAAATCGCCGGGAACATACCCTGTGCAACGATCATGGTCGATTAACACAACTAGTTTCTTTAGATTGTAAAGAGATTTGAAGTTGGGAAAATCATGAGAGTAGGTATTTTGATTCATATTTTTGCTAAAATAGGAATTGACTTTTAGCACTAAACATGAACATATCAAAAAAAAAAAAAAAAAAAAAGAGTTAAATTCCATTTTAGTCCCTGTGGTTTGGACCATTTTGCTTGTTTAGTTCAAAGGTTTCATTTTTCACCTGTGGGTCTAAAAAGGTTTCACCGTTGTCATTTTAGTCCACTGGATTAACCTCATCTATTTTTTCTGTTAACGAGAAGGACAATTCGGTCATTTTATATGTACAACTGTTAACTAGAAGAGCAATTCGACCATATAAAATGACCGAATTGCCCTTCTCGTTAACAGAAAAAATGGATGAAGTTAACCCAGTGGACTAAAATGGCAACGGTGAAACCTTTTTGGACATACAGGCAAAAAATGAAACCTTTGGATTAAACTGACAAAATGACCTAAACCACAGAGAATAAAATGACATTTAACTCAAAAAAAGATATCAATCAATCAGAAGTCACCACATAAGCTAAGCTGGCTAAGAAGGCTCGGCACAAGAAAACTTGAAAAGTACTCCCGAGTCCACAAAAACATACAGTCAAGACTATACATGTGTAAAGAGCGGACTAAATATCAACTAGAAAATAATTGGTACGCTATTGATTTATTTTGTGTACTCCATTATACTTTTTAAAGATTTTTGTTTTAGCTAAATTCAAACCTTCTTAGCTGACTTCGCTTTTGTAATGTTCTTTTATTGGTTGCTTTATAGTATATTCAATTTAAAAAAAAAAATTCAATATTTATTTTGTCAATTCTATTTTGATGATTTTCTCTATAAAGCAATGAACCAACCTTGATGTTTTCAAGATGGAAAGCTGGGTTCATTATTTGACGATTCTTGGCCCATTTTTGACCCTCGGAGACTATAAGTCCACTGACGACACTATCTCGAAATTGGTCAGGGTGAGGCTTCAAAAAGTCGTTGGGCCTTGACAATATCTCCTTTATGAGTTCTGGTTCCATGATGTAAATTCTTGGGGTCGGCCCAAACCATATAAATGACTTTTTTCCTGCAACACACAATGAGTCCTGTTTTGTCAAATAGAATTGAATTTAGGGATGAGCATTTGCCATTTGGTACTGGGTATCGGTATCGAATTTTCCGTACCGAATTTTTTCGGTATCGGTACCGGTACCCACTTTTTGTGATTTTCGGTATCTTTACTTTCGGTATCGATACCGGTAAAATACCGAATTTTACCTTCAAATACCGGTCCCGTACCGTACCGAATATTTCGGTACCGGTACCCAGTTTTGGTGAATTACGGTATCGGTATTTTCGGTACCGATACCAGTTCGGTATGATACCGGTACCATGCTCATCCCTAATTGAATTTATAGCTTAGAATTCGGGTTGGTTCAGACCATACAATACAATACAACCTTAATTAGATATAGAGTAAATTACCGATTTCATCGTCCATTTGGTTTGTTGAAACTTGAAAATTTTGGTTTCGGTAGTTAAGCTTTTATTTTCCTATGACTATCTCTAGTTTTCATTTCTTTATATTGCAGTGATTAAGACTAACACCGTTATATTCTACTGTTAAATTGGTAGATATAATAGTTATCTTGCATTAGGTACAAGCTCTTAATGAAAAAGTAGGAAAAAAAAAAAATAAATACTTATTCAAGTTAAATAAAAAACGTAAATTATATATTTGAGTGTGGATCAAATACCAAACGTGTGTGTATATGTATATAACTTCTCATATTGTATATTTCTTATGATTTTTTTAATTATAATGTACTTTTTGAACATTTATATTATCGAAATGATAAATTCAAAGAGTTAAAATACTCTAAAATTGATTTTTTTTTTCTTATAACATGTGTTCTTTGGTCTTCTCATAGCATAACATAGTTTACAATCGACTAACTATAAAATTAAATTAAATAAAAGTAAATAAAGGAATTTTTATATTTTTGTGTGGCAATTTATCATTATATAAAACTTCATGTATACTTAAGGTATATAAATTCAAATTTATGTATACAAATTAAACACTTAGACTATCGAATAACACTCGACTGAATTTCAACCCTAACGACTACTCCAAAGTACATGACGATGTGAGACTTGCGAATTGCATTTCATAAATATCCCATAGGTGTATTCAAAGAGTAACACACACACATTTTATTTTTAATTTTTAACAATACAATAAACTTCAATAAACATAGATATAAAAGCATGAAAAATACCATATTTGGTAATGATTTGGTGATCGAAGGGTAGAACATGCGCCGCAATATCATGTGAGATTGGGATCGACTTTGTTTTACCTTCCTTCATCGTTTGTGCAAGCTCCTTCATGTCACCTATTACCAGCTTGTACGAATTACCCTTATACCCTTCACTTCTCATCCACTTTTCTAACTTCCTTGGCTTTAACCATGCCCAGTTTAGTAATTTCCACCACACCCTCCCTATCAAAACTATAACAATGGTGATTACAACGTTGACCATTGTTGCCACCATTTTTTCCACATAAACATGAAGAGTACTAGCATATATTGGCTTTTATAACATTAACAAGACATTACAGATTAGCTAAATAGTTTAGTTATAATTAATCAAAGAGGTCGTTGTATAGAATCCACATTTATTTAATCTTGTAAACTCAACAAACGGCGGTTGCCTAATAATTCCAATAAGATGAGAGCTCAAATACCGTCACAAGGGTATCTTTTATTTCTATTTTTGTAGTCTTACTGATTATTTTCAATGCAAAGATAAGGGAGTATTTGGACTATATTGTAGGTGATGAGTAGTTAAGGGAGTATTTGGACCTATATTAAAGGTGATGAGACATGTAATATTAATATGTATTTTTCTATAACCAATCAATTTTACGTCAAATCAAGTTTAATATTTAATTACAAGTAAATGTCAAATCGTAGCTAATGTTTAGTATTTTTGGTACCATCAAAAATAACTTTTTTGTGCATTTAAGTCCTTCCTATCTGCGTATTATTGACATTTCATCCTTGAGTTTGACAATTTATTGCAACTTTTGTCCCTCGAAATTTGGCCATCAGGGATGAAAATGGCAATATTTAACTTTCTGGTGAAAATGACACCTCAGGGACGAAAGGCGTAAAAGTGGTCAAACCTTAAAGGCGAAAATGACATTTTGCTCTTAATTTATTAGCATCAACCACGACCATAACTTAACCTACTGAGACAACAACGCCACCATTACCCATCAGCCATAGCGCCGCTGCCCAGTCACCATTCCCAATCCCTTATCATCGCACCAACCACCATTTTGCGTCCCCATTAGTGCACCAGCCACCATCCCTAATCACCATCGTCGCACCAACTACCATCACACATCGCCACACCAATTTTGAACTTTTTAATGTAATATTGTGATTTGTGCCTACTTTAAAATCTTTACTTGGTATCACAGTTTTGATTTTGATAGTTGTTTACATATTTTAAATGAATTTGAATGAAAACGAATTTATTCGAATTTACCCGGATTCGATTTGAATATGAATTCTAATCAAATGTCCAATTTTTAATCGAATACGAATTCAAGCAAAAATAAAAAAATATTCAAAAAGTTAGATTTAAGTAATTCGGAAATTCGTTATTCGAATCGGTGAACACCCTTATTAATAAGCCAGACTAAAAATAATTAGCACCACACTCCAAATTTTAACTCAAATTAGTGTAAGAAAGTTTAGAACCAAAAACGAATCATTGACGACATCCTTGCTGTAGCAGTGATTCGGTTGAATTCTCTAAACCGCCATCCACACTGCAGCATGCAAAAGGATTAACGAACCTTAAAGTACTTCCATTCACTTGAATTTTCTATTCGAATCTTCAAAGATGTCTACATCACGACAATCGATTGATTATGATTACTGGAACCCTTAATTAATCGGCATTAACTGTGGGTTCTACACTTCTATTCCTTTGGTTTTTCATGGATTGATTGAATTATTGCATTGATAGCAAAGTTTACCAAGTTAGTTTTAATAATTATACATAAGAGTTTTGTTTCAATTAATTGACAAGTTTGATTTCCAGAAACGACTAGTTACAAATTGTTTACGAGATTATCCCTAATTGAGCGTATATGATCAGTGAGTGATTCAGGTATGCTTATTGGGTTCTTGCTATTTGTTATTAGTAAGATATCCAAAATGTTCATATTTTTGTACTAGTAGGGTGCCTGAGCGTTGCTGTGGAAACGCAACACTTAGGCACGTTTTTCATAATTGGAGGTGAGATCTAACCGGGCGACTCGAAGGTTCACTTATATCGTAGCGGTCTCATTAGCCTTAAACATGTCAATTAAATAATAATCCGACATAAAAAGTATCATGTGTGTAGTAAAACCATTGTTGCATCTCAATAAACGTATCCATAAATACGACATAAATACGAAAATAATAGTCATAAACATAACAATTTAAGATAAAAATCCAGTTGTCAACCACTTGCATCGTGATCAGTTGTAATTCAGTTGTAAACCTTACAAATTTCGATTATCGCATCTAGATATTCCGACCACCATTCTTCATCATCAAGACTGTTATAAAAACAGTTCCCGGGAGTTTCTTGTTCTTCTTTCACCATTGCATCAACTGGAGGAGGCGTTTCTTATATATTTTCCTCTTTAACTACTACATCTATTGGAGCAGGTTTGGATGTTTGGCCACTAATAAAAAATAGTGTTAACTAACTTAATTACATATATTGCATCATTTTTAACATTTCGTATAGATACCTGACACATCTTTCAGTTTGCTTTTTGTCTTATCCATAAGAGCTTCCTAATTTGTGTATAAGAGAAATATGAACAAGTGAATAAAAGTGACCAAAGTGTGTGTGTGAACTAATAAAATAAAATTGTGTTGTAAGTATATATTTATAATGTAATTGATTAAACAACAAAATGCATTAAAAATCATACGTTGAATTTAAAAGCAGTTCATCCATCATGTAACACCTCCTAATAGAGAACACTTCAAGTGTATAATCCGTCTCGTCTGAATCTCTTGCAAGGTGTACCAACACTTTTGTATTTTCGCGTGATGTTCCTCATGATCACACCACATAAAGTTGACCATGTGAAAATATAGAATCTAGAAGATAAACATGGAAAAGCGGAGAGACGAATTTGAAACTGTTTTCTTTTTAGCTTAAACAGGAACATGTCATCCTATAAAAAAGACATATAGGTATTCTTGGAAAAAATACTTTCTTTCTCATATGTTTCATGACAATTAACTCTACATCAATAACATTGCGCTGGAAGCCTCTGCATATAAAATTTTGCCACTATATAGACCATATGATAGATCAGTATTCCTTAACAATATTATGGAGCATCCAATTTTCAAACAAAGTTTACGAGGCGACAAACCACTAACACCCCTGAAAAGGCTTATTGTCATTCTATATGTAACCGTGTAATTCGTTTTTACATTGGAATATATTCAACGATCGGAAACAATTTCTTCTTTTGTGATTTTTCCGGCAGATCCTTTCCTCTGCATCAGAACAGTTTCAAACAGAACAACTTCTTTTGCGATTCATTCTTTTATAAGATCAGTTTTTCTATATCAAGACAGTTTCCAACATATGTTAATATGACAGTGAATACATAGAATGAGGGAAATCAATCCAACAATGAGTTCATGAGATTATAAAACACATATAATTATAACCAAAAGACAAACCACGTTGGTATAATATGATTTCTGAGCATTAAAGAACTTCTAAGGTATAAAAAATAGCAGCTGCCCTTAGATATCTAGCTAATATCCACAGTCTCACCCATGACTTTGTGTATCAGTAATACTTCCTCACCTACATCGTGTCATAAAAAAACAATTTTCTGTCATAAGTAAACCGTAAGATGCATTGGAAAGGATCAACACCCCTAGAGCAAATAAACCGTAAGATGTAACTGAATCAAAACTAAAAAAACTACTCAATGAGATCTTGATGCTATTATGAAACATCATATATATACATATATGGATTAGCAAACTGATTTTGCAATATATATATATATATATATATATATATAAAAGCATAATGCAAACTTATATATTAGTGAAATCAAGAAACTTACAGGCTACAACAGCTCTTGAAGAATGACGACATACTATAGAAAGATAGGCATACATGACGTGCCACCCTCTCTTGGAATAAACATACTTATGAGCACATAGATCAAATGTTGTGACAAAAATAATATACATTCGTCGCTCACCTCGTTAATTGGATATAATCTATGTAAAATGCAGAAACACTTGTCGTACTCGTGTAGATGGTAGAGAATGACTGCCTAAATAAAAACAATACAGAAGAGCAATGAAAATTACAAAAGATAATAGTAAATGCAGGGATATATGAAACAAAACAAACATAATACCATACTATGTTGAACATTGCCACAGAAACATCAAAACCACCCGCTGCGACGCCATGGGGTTTACTGATGGTAGAGGCTGAATTGGCCACAACATTATTAACCTTATTTCCCACTGATTTGATTATGTTGTTCAACTCCTCTGTATTTTCTCTAGTTAAATGAGAAAGCTTCTCATTTCATTTCTTAACCAAATGAACAAAAGTCAAACACGTTCAAGCAAGAATTCATTATAAAACATATAAAAGAGAAAAAAATAACAATAATAAGATACAAAAATGTTAGATGAAACTGTACCTTAAAAAGGGCTTACTGTCATTATATATGTAACTATGTAATTCGTCTTTACATTGGAATATATTCAACGATAGGAAACAATTTCTTCTTTTGTGATTTTTTTTCGGCAGATCCTTTCCTCTGCATCAAAACAGTTTCAAACAGAAACAACTTCTTTTGCGATTCATTCTTTCATAAGATCAGTTTTTCTATATCAAGCCAGTTTCCAACATATGTTAATATGACAGTGAATACATAGAATGAGGGAAATCAATCCAAAAATGAGTTTATAAGATTATAAAACATATATAATTCTAATCAAAAGACAAACCACATTGGTATAATATGATTTCTGAGCATTAAAGACCTTCTAAGGTATAAAAAAGAGCAGTTGCCCTTAGATATCTAGCTAATATCCACACTTTCACCCATGACTTTGTGTATCAATAATACTTCCTCACCTACATCATGTCATAGAAAACAATTTTCTGTCATAAGTAACTTTCTTTCATTTCATTTTCAAGGATATTTTGATTTGATTTGGAGGACCAGGAAGTTTGTTGAGACTTGAATGGTGTCATTTGGGCCAAGGTCCTTTGCATTTGATAATCGCTGGTGATCCACATCAACAATTACAATTCTTGGAGCTCTAAATGCACGTGCAGCCGACATGGTCATAAGGCCTATGTGTCCAGCCCCAAAGATCGAAACTTTAGTGTCCGGGTTGATATCGACACACCTATAGGCATGGACACCAAAATTAAGTGGCTCACACATGGCCCCTTGCCCCTTCATCCAAACTCACATTATCTGATGTAGTTAGTAACTTTAGTGTATGGGTTCCACTCAACATACTTTTTATATCCCTACACAAGATAACAAAATAGAAAAGGTCATATGTGTAGTTAGTCAGAAGCGATCAATAAAAAATACGGAAAATAGCAAATCACATAGACTTGTATCTTGAGAACAATCAGATTGCTAGCCTCAACTAATGACCTTTCTCCCGTGGTCTCCTCTCACTTGGGACTTTCAAGTTGAAATGGCTTTCTCTTTAGGATATTCTGCAACTAATAATTTATCTTCACTAAGCCTTAATTGAAAAACGAAAAACCCAAAAATCTTAGCAATAGGCAACCAATAAAAACACAAATAAAGACCCAAAATACCCAAAATTGTACATATATGAGTTTGATAGTAGGAATCAGTAACCTGATATAGTAACCTATCCAAGAACATTAACGACCTGAAATAAATAGAAAAAAAAGTGGAAGCGATGAAACCCTAATGCCCAAATTCGTCGTTTGAACTGATGAATGTGGTCCCCTAATCGTGATTTATGCTACCAATGACTGTTTTGAATCAAGAATTGCATACCGTATGATCGATTTCAGAAACTTTGTGGCGCCAGTGTGTGTTAAGCTACGAAAGGGTGTAGAACGGAGGCGGCGCCGGTGTCCGACTCAAACAACAGTGGTGGCGTATAACAACCCTCCTAAATACATCCTAGAAACCTTCACATGACTCTAAAACGTTCCTTACGTACCCCGTACGCGAGAAACAGACCCGAAATAGCCCTACACTTAGAAAAATCAAGAAAAACAAGTTTGGCAGTCTCCCGCGGGGAGCGACCAAGACCTCACTGGTCTGTCGCGGGCCGTGAGGACCTGTTACTTGGCCGGCACACAATAGCGCCACGTGTATCACGCGTGGCAAAGCTACCCCTTGATTGGGCAACCCTATACGAGACACGTGGTCTCTCGCGGGCCGCGAAGGCCGAGCTGTATCTCTCGCGGGGTGCGAGAGAGTGGTCGACCAGCCTATATAAGGGGCTTCAGGCCTCATTTGTTCAACGTTCAATTCTCTGATTTCTCTCTCAATTTCTATATACTCAAACTAATACCCAGGCATAATACCCACTATAAAGCGAAGCTCTGCCTACCACAACCCTGCTGTTACCCTACACGATCGATTTAGGGCTCCGTAACGCATGTCAGGGCTATGCCCGACTCAGTCGTTGGAGTTCTATCTCGTGTGTACACACGATTGATTAAGGATTCCGTAATGCATGTCCGCTCTGCCCGACTCAGTCATTGGAATTCTGTCTCGAGTTGTACGGTTAATGTGATTTGGGTTATTTTACTAACACCTGTGCATTGTTTAATTTTTATAGACAATGACCAGGAGTTTTTACCAGGAAGCTTTAGTTTTATCTAAGTAAACAATGTGAGTACATTCTCTTTTTGTCACCTTTTTGTAAATATATTTTTGCGAGTCAAAATGTTGTACCAAAACCTCAAAATGTTTAAATTTCTCATAACAGTAATTGAGTATTTGTGATTCTACAATTACTGTCGGTATGTTGAGGTTTTGTATACATTACTTGTTACTAGATTGTGAGTAGTAGCATGATCACAAGTCAGGAGTGACAGTACCATGGGTGGTAATTGAATAGATATAAGCAAATGTAATTGCAGATGCCCTCAATTCTGTAAAATGATAAAAGCTTGTTTTGATTAAACTGGGATGTGCTCACCAGTATTTCTTGCTGATAAAATGTTTTTAAAACGCGTTGCAGGTAACAAAATGTGAAAGCCAATAGAAGCCAGCTGGAGAGCACTGAAGGCTTGGAAAAGTGGCTATAAAAGTTAACTAAATAAAAAGGAGGTTTTGTTTTCAATAATTAGGGTTTACCCCTATAAATGTACTGTCAAATGAACTTGGGTTTTATCCCAATATTTTATTATTATAAAAAGTTATCTGATAAAAATATTTCCTAACTACGGTCCTGATGTCTCATTTCCACTGCCAAATTAATAAACACCGATACCACCAGCTCTGAGTCTCGCGGTGTCTGCTTCCAGGGTAGGGGTCGAGGGTTGTGAAAGAAGGTGGTATCAGAGCTACAACCACTGGTTTAAGCCAAAGAAGTGTTCTGCTGACACTTAAGTTTTAAATTCTGTGTTAGGAAATAACTTATGTGAATACGTGTAAATATTGTTTTGTGTTATTTGACTATTTGTTAGTTTACAGTATGAGTGAGCAAGGAATTTCGGACGCCTATCGTCATTTAGGTAGTTTACCGAAATATGAGGGAACATCATCTCAGCCAGATCCCTCAGGTTACTCAGCTGAGACTGAGGAAGGGATATTTATTTTTAAGGCACAGTCTGAGGAACCGTTTACTACTAAGAAAAGATGTTGGTTTAGTAGAGGAGCACACGAAAGAAGAAAAAGAATGAAAAAGTTACAACAGCAGAGGGCAATAGTCAGGGATAATAAGGAAGCAAAGGCACAAACTCAGGAAACAGGCGATAGACCACCGTGGGAAGAGGAACTAGATAGACAGTTGGCCAATTTCCATATGCTAGCTACCACAGCAGCAGACTCTAACCAAATAGCCGAACCGCCACTGTTACCTTTATTCCCAGACCAACAAATGTTAGAACCTGATCAGGAAGATCAGTTTCCAATTCCTGATGTAGATCCTTATGAGATTCCCAGAATTCCCCCACCAAACTCCATAGCTTAGTACACAGACCTTAACCCTTCAGATCCCTTTTGGAGCAGCGAATGGTGGACGCAAAGTGTAATAAGAAACCCATAACCTTATGGACAACCTATCCCTCAACACCCTGACCCAGTACCAGCACCTATGCCACCTATAAGCCAGGAAAATTTGGAAGAACTTCGCTCATGGGGTGATGAATTAGTAGAGGAAGGAGATTGAATTCGTCAAATAGGAGAGAAGCTGATGTGGAAGCATGTTGAGCGTGTTATACATGATTGGATACATGACACTTAGAATAATACCTAGATATATGTGTAATTTTTTTTATTTTGATAAAAAAATCTAATGTTTCACTGCTACGTATTTGTTTAGTGTAAGATACGAATGCATAATTACTAGTATATTTGAATTCCAGTTGTAGTTTGTAATAGATGCATATATAAAAAGAGTAAAAGTCGCAATGATCGACGTTTTTGACCAAATCGTTTGTGTGATTGTGTATAAATAATTGTACTTGATTTTATTCTGTGATAATTAATACCTGATAAGTATTTACAATTCAGATGTCAAACGAAGTAAATCAGGAAAACCAGAATAATGAGAATAATGGAAACCAAATAAATAACAGTGCCGTCCAACATATAGTAGCACAAGGAATTATAGATGCTATGCCTTATATTTTCAATACTGTTAAGGAAGCATAAAATAATAAATCTGCAAATGAAAGTAAACGCCAACACACTGAACCAAGTCACAGTGTGAACGATAATGGACGTATTATCCAAGCTCCAATTCCTAAGAGAAGAAGAACCGCTTCTTATGGTTGTTCTTATAAAGAATTCTTGGCTTGCAAACCAATAGAATTCTCAGGCAATGAAGGAGCCATTGCAGCCTTACGTTGGATAGAAAAGACAGAAGCAGTCATAAAAATAAGTAAATGTGCAGATGAAGATAGGATTATGTTTGCTTCTAATCTTTTAAAAAATGCAGCCTTAGAATGGTGGAATACTATTCTCCAGTCTAGGGGAAGTGACAAAGTTTATAATATGGAATTGATCAACTTTAAGGAAATGGTTGAAAGAAAATTCTATCCTCCTAATGAGAAGGAACAAATCGCCAATAAGTTCCTAAATCTTAGAATGACTGGAATAGACTGCAAAGGTTACACTACCATATTCTTCGAATATGCTAGGATAGTGCCAACCTTAGCCTCACCTGAACCAGTGTTAATCTCCCGTTACATTTGGGGATTAATTAGTGAGATTAGACACGTATTCAAGGCAGCTAGACCGCAAACCATAGAAGAAGTAGTAGAACTAGCCAATACATTGACTGATGAATTGGTGCGTACACAAGAGGAAAATCAGAGAAAGAACCTAGCTCAAATGCTTACCCAAGAATTTCGCTACGGAAGTTCCAACCGTGGGAAAAGTACAGGTTCTTCCTCTGCACCTTACTGTAGGTATTGCAAAAGAAAGCATTCTGGAAGATGCTCTATATATTGCAAGTTTTGCAAAATATCTGGACACAAAGAAGAAAACTGTTGGAAGAAACACAGTAATGGAATATGCTTCAAATGTGGAGAGTAGGGGCATATCAAACCGAACTGTCCGAAACTAGCTCTAGCCATGACCAACAATGACACGACGACTGAAGCACCTAAGAAGAATGCTAGAGCATTTGTTTTGACAGCTGAGGAAGCCAAGATGATCCCGGATGTGATTGCCGGTACGTTCTTAGTTACCAACATATTTGCCAAAGTATTGTTTGACTTTGTGCAAACCAAAGTTTTATTAATACTTCTTTCTACAAACTTCTTGATCAACCTTTAGTCAAACTCCAACAAGATTGTCTGGTAGAGACAGCCAATGGAGAATCTATTAAGATAGGTGAAATCTTGCAGGGAGCAAGAATAGAAATCCTAAACTGTCAATTCTTTGCTAACCTTTACCCAATGAATCTAGCTGGATTCGATGTCGTATTAGGAATGGATTGGTTGGTAGCCAATTGTGCTAGTATTTTATGTGATCAAAAGTTAGTACAAGTAAGTATACCAAGTGGTGAAAATATCACAATTAAAGGAGATAAGCCAACCAGGTCGACAGAGTTCATCTCTGTGATGAAAGCTGTAAGTTATGAAAGAAAAGGAGGACTAGTATATATGATTTCTGTAATCATTAACACTAAAGGAAAGGAATTACAAGATATTCCTGTAGTATCTAAATTCTCAGACGTTTTTCGAGAAGAATTACCTGGATTACTGCCTGATAGAAAGGTTGAATTTAGAATTCACCTAATACCAGGGACAACACAGATTGCCAAAGCACCTTATCGATTAGCACCAACAGAGATGCAGGAACTGAAGAAACAATTGGACGAACTTCTTGACAAAGGTTTTATACAACCAAGTTCATCACCGTGGGGAGCACCGGTGTTTTTCGTTAAGAAGAAAGACGGATCGATGCGTATGTGCATTGATTACTGAGATTTGAACAAAGTCACGATTAAGAATCGGTGCCCACTACCGAGAATCGATGATCTGTTCGATCAACTTCAAGGAGCTCGATTCTTTTCTAAGATCGACTTACACTCCGGATATCATCAACTGAAAGTACAGGAAGAGGATGTTCCTAAAACTGCTTTCAGAACTAGATACGGTTATTATGAATTTACCGTCATGCCATTTGGTTTAACCAATGCCCCAGCCGTATTTATGGACATGATGAACAGGATATGTAAACCATACCTAGATAAATTCGTAATTGTCTTTATAGATGATATTCTAATTTACTCTAAGAGTAAAGAGGAATATGCAGCGCATCTGCATACACTTCTAACATTATTGAGAAAAGAGAAGCTTTATGCTAAATTCTCAAAATGTGAATTTTGGTTACAAGAAGTGCAATTCCTTTGACATTTGGTTAATCATGAAGGAATTCGTGTGGATCCCACAAAAATCAAGGCGATTACTAAATGGAAAGTCCCTGAGTCACCAACAGAAGTACGAAGTTTTCTAGGACTGGCAGGATATTATTGACAGTTTATCCGAGATTTCTCTAGAATAGCCATACCATTAACCAAACTGACCTGCAAATGAGTTAAGTTTGAATGGGGACCAAAACAGGAAGAAGCTTTTAGAATTCTTAAGCAAAGATTAACCATGCACCCACACTCGCATTACCAGAAGCAACTGAAGACTTTAAAGTCTATTGTGATGCGTCTAAGTTAGGATATGGATGTGTGTTAATGCAACGTCAAAAGGTTATAGCTTATGCTTCTAGACAACTTAGGAAACATGAAGAGAATTATACGACCCATGATCTAGAGTTAGGAGCCATAGATTTTGCCCTTTAGATTTGGAGACACTATTAATATGGAAATAAATTTGTTTTCTTCACCGATCATAAGAGTTTAAGATACATTTTTGGGCAAAAAGAATTAAATATGAGACAGAGAGGCTGGATGGAAGTTCTTAGTGATTATGATTGTGATATCCAGTATCATGCTGGGAAAGCTACTGTAGTAGCTGATGCTTTAAGTCGAAAGTATCATGAAAAGCCGAAATGAGTACGTTCTCTCAGATTAAATCTGCAGATAGATTTAAATGAGCAAATTAGAAAAGCACAGGAAACAGCATTAAAGGACGATGCTGAAGGTTTAAAAGGAATGATTAAGGAATTAGGACAAGAAACATATGGAATTTGGAAGTTCTATAAGAAAAAGATGTGGATACCTAAACAAGGAAACCTATGCCACAGAATTCTAGAAGAAGCTCATAAGTCTAAGTATACGATACATCCCAGAAATGATAAGATGTATCAAGATCTAAGGAAGAATTTCTGGTGGATAGGAATGAAAAAGGATATAGCTAACTATGTTGCTAAATGTCTCACTTGTTCACAAGTTAAAGCTGAACATCAGAAACCCTCAGGATTATTGCAACAGTTAGAAATGCCAATATGGAAATGGGAATTGATAACAATGGACTTTGTTACCAAATTACCCAAGACAAGAAAATGAAATGATACAATCTGGGTGATTGCAGACAGATTAACCAAATCTGCTCATTCCTTACCTATGAAGGAAACTTTAAGTATGGAACAGTTAGCCAAGCTATACGTAAATGAAATAGTTTCATTACATGGGATTCCTTTATCTATCGTATCAGATAGAGATAGCCGTTTTACTTCTCATTTTTTGGACAGGCTTCTAAAAAGCAATGGGAACCAAGTTAAATCTAAGCACAACTTATCATCCACAAACGGACGGACAAAGCGAAATGACAATACAAATAATGGAAGATATGCTTAGAGCTTGTGTAATTTATTTCGGAGGAAATTGGGACGATCATTTATCATTAGTAGAATTTTCCTACAATAACAGCTATCATACTAGCATTAATGTTGCACCATTTGAAGCACTTTATGGACGAAAGTGCCGAACCCCAGTCTGTTGGGCAGAAATTGGAGAAAAACAATTATCTGGACCAGAGATAGTGCAAGAAACAACGGATAAGATAATTCAAGTCAAGGAGAGACTAAAAACAGCACGAGATCGTCAAAAGAGTTATGCAGATAATAGACGAAAACCTTTAGAATTTCAAGTTGGAGATAAGGTATTATTAATGGTTTCTCCATGGAAACGAGTAGTAAGATTCGTTAAACGAGGAAAGCTAAGACCCAAGTATATTGGACCTTTTGAGATTATTAAAAAAATAGGACCCGTAGCCTATCAGTTACAACTGCCAGAAGAAATGGCAGGAATACATGATGTGTTTCATGTATGTAATCTCAAAAAATGCTTAGTAGAGGAATCATTAGCAATACCTCTTAAGGATATTGACGTAAACGAGAAACTGAAGTTTGTAGAGAAACCCGTTCAGATTGAAGATAGATAGATCAAGAATCTCAAACATAAGAGATTAGTTCTTGTCAAAGTAAAATGAGATTCCAAAAGAGGACTAGAATACACTTGGGAACTCGAATCAGAAATGCAACGGAAATACCCACCCTGTTCCAGTAGACCTCGAGGACGAGATCTAAAACAAGGTGGGGAGGATATAACAACCCTCCTAAATACATCCTAGAAACCTTCACATGACCCTAAAACGTTCCTTACGTACCCCGTACGCGAGAAACGGACCCGAAATAGCCCTACACTTAGAAAAATCAAGAAAAACAAAGTTTGGCAGTCTCTTGCGGGGAGCGACCAAGACCTCACTGATCTGTCGCGGGCCGCGAGGACCTGTTACTTGGCCGGCACACAATAGCGCCACATGTTGTACGTGTGGCAAAGCTACCCCTTGATTCGGCAACCCTATACGAGACACGTGGTCTCTCGCAGCCCGCGAAGGCCTTAGCTATATCTCTCGCGGGGCGCGAGAGAGTGGTCGACCAGCCTATATAAGGGGCTTCAGGCCTCATTTGTTCAACGTTCAATTCTCTGATTTCTCTCTCAATTTCTATATAGTCAAAGTAATACCCACTATAAAGCGAAGCTCTGCCTCGTTGTAAGTACCATAACAGTGCTGTTACCCTACACGATCGATTTAGGGCTCCGTAACGCATGTTAAGGCTCTGCCCGACTCAGTCGTTGGAGTTCTGTCTCGTGTGTACACCCGATTGATTTAGGATTCCGTAATGCAGTTCGGCTCTGCCCGACTTAGTCATTGGAATTATGTCTCGAGTTGTACGTTTAATGTGATTTAGGTTATTTTACTAACACGTGTGCATTGTTTAATTTTTATAGACAATAACCAGGAGTTATAACAGGAAGCTTTAGTTTTATCTAAGTAAACAATGTGAGTACATTCTCTTTTTGTCACCTTTTGTAAATATATTTTTGGGGGTCAAAATGTTGTACCAAAACCTCAAAATGTTTAAATTTCTCTTAACAGTAATTGAGTATTTGTGATTCTACATTTACTGTCGGTATGTTGGGGTTTTGTATATATTACTTGTTACTACATTTTGAGTAGTAGCATGACCACAAGTCAGGATTGACAGTACCGTGGGTGGTAATTGAATAGATATAAGCAAATGTAATGGCGGATGCCCTCAATTCTGTAAAATGATAAAAGCTTGTTTTGATTAAACTGTGATACACTCACCAGTATTTCTTGCTGATAAAATGTTTTTAAAACGCGTTGCAGGTAACAAAATGTGAAAACCAATAGAAACCAGCTGGAGAGCACTGAAGGCTTGGAAAAGTGGCTATAGAAGTTACCTAAATAAAAAGGAGTTTTTGTTTTCAATAATTAGGGTTTACCCATACAAATGTACTGTCAAATGAACTTGGGTTTTATCCAAATATTTTATTATTATAAAAAGTGTGGTGTTTTACTATGATAAAAATATTTCCTAACTACGGTCCTGATGTCTCATTTCCGCTGTCAAATTAATAAACACCGATACCACTAGCTCCGAGTCTCACGGCGCCCGCTCCCGGGGTAGGGGTCGGGGGTTGCGACATGGCGAGTAGAGGAGAAGTGCTTACCGGCAGCAATTGTGTGAAGCAAACCATAATACTGTCATTAAACTTGGATAACCACCCACCATTGTCGACGAAAACGCCCCTGTATCGCCACCACCTTCCAGAATGCATAAAAGATTAAAATGAGGAGTTATGTGGTGTAAAGTGGAAATCAAACATTTGTTTTTAAGAAGATATAAATGTCAGATCTGTTAGAAGAAGGGTATATGACAGTTACCTGCAACGTGGGGATGAAAAAAAGAGACATGGAGGTTTACAAGCAACATGTGGAGAAAAAGTGGAGCTGCTGAAAACTTAAATGAACCGCCCTAAGCTACTACAATAGCAATTATTTTTGTGAGTTTAAGTGGCTTTAATCTCAGCCAAATCTAATGGTGGAGATTGATTTCAGAGTTGGTTAGACTTAATTTTTTTATATAATGGGGTTAATATATATATATATAATATATATATATATATATATATATATATATAATACTTGTGGGAACTCTTAATAGCCATAATATGATTTCCATTTATTTCTTTTTATGATATAAAATATCTCTTCTCACCATCCATATAGTGTATGAGACAAATGTATGCATCTCGATTCGGGTCGGGTTGTATTCTATGGTTATGATTCATAGATTATCAGCAATATGGGGTTTCCAACACGTGACCTAATTTCGCTGAACCTAAACATGGGAGGTTGAGCGTAAAATTTGGGTTGTGGTGCCCATATTTGTTGGGACAATCAATGGGATAGGAAAATCAAAGTGATGGTTTTAGGCATTTGAATGTCGTTAGGGACATTTTGAGGATTTTACTTCAAATGAAAGTGTACGTGGGTGTATAGGGATTTCATTGACATTCGTGTTAGCCCAACTTAATCCTTAACCTGGGTTCAAGTGGGTTTATCACATTTTTTTGAATTTTGAGTTGTGATAAATCTTAGGATTATATTTATTTGTTTTATTATTTCCTTAATCGAGTTTGTTAACTGTTGTTAGTTTTCGTGTCTAGTTTATGATGTAATTTGGTTTTATTTTAGTTTATAATACAAGAAAAGAGTGGTGGAGTTCCCATAAAACATGTTGCGTTTTTTGGGTGGTTTTTGTTATCAAGTTGATCTTTCCATCCGAAGTTACAATGGTGGAACCAAGGTCGTCTAGGGTTGTCCGATGTAATATATTCGTTGACCATTGTGGTCAAGCAACTAGAAACCTTTTGATATTTCAAAGTTAGATTGGATGTTATAGTTGAATGCAGATGTGGAAGTGGCAAGATCACGAGGCATACTATGCCCCTACCGGGCCCCGTGAAAATGCGGGATGCGCGTGACCTAGCTCCCACTCACCATTCATCAATTCCCTTTCCATGTTTTTTTTTACTTCGTGTGATGTGGCACATTTTCATTGGTGTGTAATTCTTTTATTTGTAGTAAATAATTAAAAGGGTGAGGGATATATATAACATATGTTGAGTGGTGGAGGTGAGAGATGGATGAGATAATTGATGTTTGTTTGCATTTTAGTTGTTTTTTTTCTGGACAACAAAACTTTTATATAAATATAGAAACCGGGGTAGCTGGTAACTAAAACCCAAAGGTACTAGATTACATCACAAACATTGAATTCACACCATCTACCCCAATTTGAAACTTTAAATTTAGATCTACAACGAAACCAATAAACAAAGTCTTCTTTGATGTCTTCCGCCGTCTTCATAACTGGAATAAAATTGTTGTTAAACTTAGGGGTGTTCAGAATTCGTTTTAATTCAAAAAATTCGAAATTCGATTTAATTCAACTCGATTATTAAAAATTTTGTTTCGATTATCAATAATTCGAATTCAATTCAATTCGAGTCTAGTAAATCGAATACAAATTTATAATTTTAAATTCGATTTGATTCGAAATTCGAATTAAAATTATAAATATTAATTTATTAGTTTTATATATAATACATATATAACTTTTAGTAGGCTATAATATAAATTAATCTATAAATTTATTCTAAGTATTAAAATAGCCCATTACCAAACCCATTACAAAGCCCATAACTTAAACAAATTTATTACATATTTTAACTAAATTTGAATCAAAACGAATTTATCCGAATTCGATTCAAATTTTTAATCGAATTAGAATCGAATTCGAATTGAGATTTTAACTTGAATACGAATTCGAATCGAATTGGCTGGTTCTTAATCGAATCAAATACGAATTCAAGAAAAAAAAATATTCGAAAAATTCAATTCGAGCAATTCGAAAATTCGATATTCGATTCGATTAATACACCCACTCTTTGCCATTTCGAGCCTTTCAAACGTGTCAAAGCGTCGTCAATAGGATTGCACTTCTGACTTTCTTCCAATCCCTCGAACCTGTCAAGCTATGGAAGGTTTTGAGGTCCAAAGTCCAGTTTATCCCTCTAGCCAAAGTAGTTAACTTTGAACGAACCTAATTGTTCCAAAGGTTCCACTCTTCACTAATCCCAAGGCTGCCCTTAGACATTATCTTGTCTCGCAAAACCGAAACCAAATGCTCCTCATCTCTACTTGTCTGGGCTGTGACACATCTGAATCGTTTTTACCTGTAGCGTAAGGTCACTGAGCTAGCCCATTCTTCCACCAAAGTTGGTCCGTTAATCCAATCCCACGCCCAAAGGTTTTGTCCGCCATAACCACTTTGGAGCGATTAACTTGTTCCACCCAACCCATTTTGTGACAATCCTCATAATTACATGTATTCGTACGATTCATTAATGTTAATTAAAGTGCTTGATGACTGCGTTGAATTACTTAACTTCTTTCTGATTACTGCGTCATACTTACATGTGCTTGTTAACATACTAGTCTTGTGCAGAAAAATTGACTAAATGGTCCTGAATGTTTTCCTAAGTGTTAGGAATTAAAAGTGCTATAAAAAGTTACATAAAGTACACTATACGGAATAACTTAGCACTTTAACGAACCGGTATCTAACCGAACAACCGGACATTACCCGGGACACCAAAATATTGCAAGAAACATTGTTTAATTATTTCTTGGCTAGTTATAATCCCCGAACACCATAACACCCACTAGAATATCCACTAACTAACATATGTAATCATATACTTGGATTTGAACTAGTATTTACCACTTACCATGAAATTTTACACTTAGCCCCCCCCCCATACTAGTAATCGGTTATGAGGACCCCACCATAGATCACCCATGATCTTGTGTGATCTTGCTAAGATCCTATAAGATTTGAGAAGATTGTTGCTTGATTTACTTGCTATAATATTGTGAGAAAGATCTTATGAGTATGGTGTGATCTTACAAGATCATATTCATTTAAACACTTCACAAACTCACTCCATTCCCTCATACTCTATCTCTCTCCTCCCGGCTCCCTCTATAACCGCCACCACCACCTTGTCACCACCATATCATTCCAATTCCAAGCTCATTCAAGTCTAGAAGGTGATATGTGACAACCCGAACTTTCAGGTCAGTGTCATTTTGTTTCGTGACCTTAACTTCTCATTATTTCTCTTCAACGCTTCCTCTTGTGTTAAACTTGTTAAACTTTTATTCTATGCTAAACGTAAACGAAATTGGATTGTGTGCTTGTATCTTTGGGCCGCGTATGATGGGTCATCTGCGTATCCCTTTTAGCTACACAATAACTTCGGCACACACACACAATTGGGTATCGCAGGCCTTAACTATAACATAAACAATTAAGACCTTGTAGTGGGCCGGTTGATGTTGTTAATGGGCCGGCCCTGTTGCCACCATTTAAAACACACGCACAAGGAAATTAGAAGTGATTTAGTGGGCCTAGATTATGTGCTATTGATTAGAGTGGGCTGCTATTGATTAGATGGGCTAGAGCCCACTTCGGTCAAAAAGATAAACCGCCCAACTTGTAGTATAACTATGCATACATAATATCAAAAAGGGTTATCACAAGGACTTGAAAACAAACCCTACTTATCCCCTGGTTACGTGCGGCTGTGGACCCCCCTTTCATCGTTGTCGAAGTCTCTTCCTCTTAGAATCAACCTTCGTGTCTAACGTACATCAATCTTCTGGTTAGTTCCATTATATTTAATCAATTCTTGATTTATGTTGTCTATCTTTATGTGGATAAGCATGTAGTTATTCAATCCTTGATAAACATGTGCATGTTGTATGATTGATGTTGTAACAAATTATAAGAAAACAGTAACATGGGGAACTCGTCGTATGTTTTGTTGACTGCTTGCTGATTGTCGTGTTATGTAATCGAATGGCATGTAATTGCATATATTGTGTTGGGTATTATCTAATGATTAACTAGATAAGTTAGCACAAAGTGGCGGCCCATGTGCTTGTCTCGTGATCCTATCAAACAATATGGATATCATAATAATGTTCTCATGATCCGCACATGTGGAAAGTTTGTAAGTCAGAACTTGCAAATCAAATTGATTATAGTGGGCCCAAATAATGTAATTAATAGTCTGAATATATTGACTTAAAGAGGGATCCGAACTTGGCTGCTACATATGTAAAATCATGCATGGAGCATTTAATTATATCTCTTATGTAATTAGTGGGCTACACATGTTCCTAACTGGTTGTTGTTCAAATGGCTGCATATGTTTCATTACATACTGTCCAACGATTTGTTCTGAATTTAATAGTAATTACAATGGTCTGATTATGCATGGAATAATAATATGGATGTTCCTTTTATTTTTTTCAAAGATATTTGTGGTGTGAATGTTGTTGAATATAGATATATATCTCTAACCCCTACTGTCCATTAATAATAATGGTAATAATCATACATGCCACTTCTCACACTAGAAATCTATTAATATTAGTACAAGTCTCTTGTTATAATAACTAATAATATAAGTGGTCATTGAAGCATTTGGTTCTTGCAACTAATTTTTATTATTATTATTAGTGGTTAACTGATATAATAGTGATTTATTCGGCCCCACATAAGAAAATCGTGTGTTACTAAGTGTACGGTATGCTTGACTAGATAACGTGTAACCAATAGACACTGGTTGTTTGGACACTAGGGTATTGCGATATCCTACTCGTATAATTACTTACATGAAAGATGTTGTACCTTAGGTCACGTGTGACGGACCTCACTTGTATTTAACGCGTAAGAGTACATTAACATACCGAGCAAAACTAAGGTGAGTTCATCTCTTTTGAGCATGCGTCCCGGTGGTTGGGACAGTCAGTGGGTATCCCGGGGAGGGATAAGTCTTTTGGGTAAAAACGAGAATGTTGGATAATATACTCATCCTATCACCTTTAAAGTCCCTCCGTGTTGTTTGGTTACCGGGGAGGTAACATGGTATTAGTTAGTAGTGCTACTTAGGTTTGGCAACCTCACCCCGTACCTGGGAGGACGGGTGTTGAACTATTGACCTAGTCATGACCAATGCTTTGATAGGGGCATTGGAGAAAGGGCAATGTAAATCAGAAGCCGTCTTGTATTCGGGTTATTATCAACATTACTTTCGGAATTCAATACAATGGATTAGCTAAATACTTGGTAACCAATGTTTTCGTAAAACTATGAACTCACCAGCCTTGTCTGACACACTTGTTACATGCTCGCAGGTCGTTAGGTATCTTGGATTCAGAAACTTGCTGTCTGGAGTAGCAGGAGTGGTCATGGGTCGATTGGAGGGATTTACGTGATTGGATTTCGATACTATACATTGGTTTTAAACAGTTTGACTTTGATTTATTATTTGCTTCCGCTGAACACTTGGGTTTTCACTTAAACTTGTTGATGATATTTTTATTAATAACTGAGAACTTTATTTTGAAACATGTATGGGTTCAATGTAATTAGTGGCTCATTGTTGGTACATCACACGCCTATCAGGGACACTCCCTAGGTGGTATTTTGGGGGTGTGACAGTTTGGTATCAGAGCCACTGGTTATAGTGAACTTGGTTTTAAAACGTTTTCATAAAACCAGACTATAACCAAACAGATCCAAAATCGACCATGACACTCAGCTCCAGATTGCAAGGTTCATCTTCTGTTACTTTATGCATTACTTGCTTAGTAGTTACACACACATGGCTTGCATGAAACAACATCTCTGGTACCTTAGTGTGATTACCCGTGCTGCACATCTTAGTAGGGCTAGATAGTGTGGCACTACCCTTCGACTCTAGTGACTATAAATTTTGTGATGCCTCTCATTTTACTATTTGAATGTGGGGGGAAACTTCTAGCACAAGTTAAGAGGCACTGGGATAAGCATGCAAGTTGCTTTATTATTGTGGGTGCACACATAATAATAATGTGGGGTGCATGTGAGTCCCAGTGAGGCTTAACGAGTGTGAGAGGGGTTCCGGTCTGTTAATTGATTATGTTAGAACTCAGCAGTCTATAGGATTCATAGCAGTGATTGTCTCCTACTCGAACATGATCTTTTCACCCCTTTCTGAATCCTTACGAATCTCGATGCTATCGAGTATCACCTGATCACACATCTGAATGCCTAGCGTACTGTGTAGAATGTTAGGTGCTAGTACGAACGTCCCTGAGTTGGATGGCTCAGTGTCAAATGATTGGACTATACTTTCCTCACTTATCTTTGTTTGCTGGAACTTAGCGTGTTGACGCCTTAGATCCCGAAGTGCGATCACTTCTGCAACACTCTCGCGACATACCGTGTATTACTTAGTCAGCATTTGAACAACCCAAGTTACCGGCAACGAACAACAGCGATTTGACTCCAATCGAATCCTTAACCCCAGCCAGCGACTCATGGGAGTCGACTCTTATGAACCAATCGGGACAAAATCGATGACGATTGACTGTAGAGTGGACTGTGTAACCGCCCGCACCATGAGTAGTGCCTTAGGACGTGGCACGGAATGTGAAAAGATGGACCTTGTTGGTGAAAGGACGCATGACACCGTTACAGGCAACAATATTAGAGGCAACAGTCGCGGCAACATCAAGGTACTCGTGATCGTAGCTTACAGTATGGAAACGAAGGTGACCTCGACAAGGATTAACTATGTTAAGTCATGGTGACGACAACCAAGGGAACGACGGCAGTATTGGAAATTCTCGTGACGAAAACAACACTGGAAATGAAGCTCATGGAAGGACATTTAGTATTGGCATAGGCTATACCAGGCATAATAGCAACACGATAGCTTGTATGGGTAGCTATTCGCTTCGTCTCTGTTTTGTTTAACCCTGATGCTTCTTGAAACCGAACCTGTTGTGGAGTCGGCTGATGCAAGTCAATTGAAGCCTTATATGTTCGCTGGGATGCAAACTCGACCTTGGGGGACAGGTGTTCGACAACGACCTTCCTTCTACTACCCCTGATGGTTACAATGCAGTAGTTAGTATGGATTGGTTATTCAGAAATCGCGCAGACATACCTTGTGAGGAGGAAATTTTGTGTGGAGAATCGTTATTTGTTCTAAAGCAATAGAGTGGTGCAAAGGTTAGCGCCATATCAACTATGAAGGCCCAGGAGTGTCTACGGAGGGATCACCCCGCTACGTTAGCAACCGTTACTGATGTTGAGGCTAAGGAAAAGAGGATCGAGGATCCACCAATTGTTCGTGATTCCTCTCAGTGTGCTACCCGAGGAGCTTTCAGATTTACTTCCACCACTGTTAGGCAGAATCTCAGTTTGATCTCACGAAAGGGGCAGCCCTGATTACTCGTGCTACATACCGTCTTGCACCAGGAGGGTTGCAAGGACTATCTACAGGAACTGTTGGACATGAGTTTTATTGGACATAGTTTTTGTTCGCTTTGGGGAGCCCCAGCTATATTCGGGAAGATAAAGCCTTTTCGTATGTGTACTGATTATCCAGAACTCAGCAAGGTGACAATCAAGAACTGTTTGCCTCGACCATGTATTGACGGAAGACCAAGAGGAGAATGTTCCTGAAACGGCACATCGAATGCAATACAGCCATTGCGACTTTGTACACCATGACCATTGAGTTAATCAACACACCAGCAGCTTTATGGACCACCTGAATCGACAGTATTTATGGATGACGTTCTGGATCATTTCCAAGAGGAAGGAACATCATGGGCGACATTTGTATCTTATTTTAGAACTCCTGAGGGAGGAGCCACTCCGCGCGAAATCTTGTTAAAGGTAATTTCTGGATTAGAGAGATACCTGTTTGGTCATTTGATCAATGAAGTGGGAATACACGTGGATCTCGCTAAAGACCTATTTCGTTAGATATTGTTCGGCCCCAAAGATTCCTTCCAGGATGCAACAATTTCTTGGTCACACTAGGCTCTATCGCAGATTCATCACAGGATTTTCGAAGATCGCGCAGCTTAAATCTCTTTAGCACAGTAGGGTGCTGTGTTCGTGAAAGACAACATAGGAGGACGTCTTTTCAGCTTTCGAATCCCAACTCTGCAATGTTTACACACCGACGCAACACGAGAAAGTGATGACTTACGTAATGGACCTACAGGAAGAACTGTACGAGTCATGACCTGCGGTGGAAGCCGTAGACTTTGGGTTTAAATTGGAGGCATTACTTGGACGGTACCGAATGCACCACTTAGACCGATCACAAGAGCCTCCCGTGTACCCTTGTTTCAAGAAAGCTAAACATGTGATGGCCTCGTTGGATGGAACTTTTGAATGAATACGACTGTGAAACCTGGATGTGCACGAGCCTTGCAGCTTGCTATTGACTCTAACATACCTGATCAGACTCGCCTTGCTTGAACGAAAGAACTGAAGGTAGAGAGTTCTCAAGATTGACCCATGTGGGGCATGGGGAAGCAACCTTTGGCAGGTCGAACGATATTTGCTACTTCATGGAACGAATATGGACCTCACTATACAACAACCTTAGGGAACTGGTGCAGGCGAATCACACGGGCCTCGATATCATGTTCATCTGAGTTTAGATAGGATGAATTAAAACCTGAAGACCATGTACGGATGACCGGGCCTGAAGGCCCACATAGCAACGCATGAGAACGATGTTTGACTTGTGGGAAAGTCAAGGTGGGATATTGGCAACCAGAAAGGCAAGAAATGGGAACGGACTGCCATGGATTTTATCACTAGTCTACTTACAACTTGAAACGGAAACAATATCACCTGGATGATCGTTGATGGACACACGTTACCAGCACACTTTCTTGCAATCAAGAAAACTGACGAGTCTTCACAAGTTATGAATGTTCCTCTGAGAGAAGTGGCTTCTAGGCATGAGGTGCCAACTCCTGTTACTTCTGAATTTGATTTATGCAGGTAATACACAACACCCTTGGCTCACGTCAGGACCAGAGCATTGCTTATCGCCTTTGGGCAAACGATCAGAGAAAACGAACTCTCCTGTCACCCGAAGACAAGCTGCGAGCATGTGTGTGACTGGCTTTGGTGCAAATTGGAAGGACTCTTACCTATGGTTGAGTACTACTGCGGCAATTATCATCTTGGTAACCAGACAGCTCTGTTGAGGCATTACATAAGACAATATTGCCAACCTTCTTGATAGACTGGGATGGATGACAACCTAATCACAGGTCTAGGACTTGTACTCAAAACTCTTGGGAAGATTGCTGGGATCGGATAACACTGGAAGTTCATTGTAGGCGGTCGAATCATGTTGAAAACCCTGGGAGGGTGTGGTACGCTTGAGAAGCGTGGCAAGCTTAACTTACATTACGTTGAGTTATTAAACGGTCTGGGAAGAATCGGTAGCGTAACCTACAAACTCGAGTTACCCGACGAATCGGGTAACGCACGCGATGTCATTTATGTTTCGGATCTAAGGCAGTGGTTATCTGATGAAACACGTGCGATACCTTTACTGGAGGAATTTATTGAGCACATGGACCAGGAAGTCAAGGTTCGTTAACTTAGTCGAATTCCAATCATGAGTGTTCGTTGGAACTCAAGACGTGGACCGGAGTTCACGTGGGAGCGTGAAGATCAGATGAAGCTTAAGTATCCTCAACTTTTTCCTAAAGACAAGTCTAAGTCTGGTTCTACAGGTGAATTTCGGGATGAAATTCCTCTCCAAGTTGGGGATGATGTGACACCTGGGGAAAATCCGCAACAATCTTGATTCCTCACTTCACCTTTTTGTGCTTACTTATCAAATTTCGGGACGAAATTTCTTTCAAGTTGGGGATGATGTGACAACCCGAACTTGCAGGTCAGTGTCATTTTGTTTCGTGACCTTAACTTCTCATTATTTCTCTCCAACGCTTCCTCTTGTGTTAAACTTTTTTTATTCTATGCTAAACGTAAACGGAATTGGATTGTGTGCTTGTATCTTTGGGCCGCGTATGATGGGTCATCTGCATATCCCTTTTGGCTACACAATAACTTCAGCACACACACACAATTGGGTATCGCAGGCCTTAACTATAACATAAACAATTAAGACCTTGTAGTGGGCCGGTTGATGTTGTTAATGGGCCGACCCTGTTGCCATCATTTAAAACACACGCACATGGAAATTAGAAGTGATTTAGTGGGCCTAGATTATGTGCTATTGATTAGAGTGGGCTGCTATTGATTAGATGGGCTAGAGCCCACTTCGGTCAAAAAGATAAACCGCCCAACTTGTAGTATAACTATGCATACGTAATATCAAAAAGGGTTATCACAAGAACTTGAAAACAAACCCTACTTATCCCCTGGTTACGTGCGGCTGTGGACCCCCCCTTCATCGTTGTCGAAGTGTCTTCCTCTTAGAATCAACCTTCGTGTCTAGCGTACATCAATCTTCTGGTTAGTTCCGTTATATTTAATCAATTCTTGATTCATGTTGTCTATCTTTATGTGGATAAGCATGTAGTTATTCAATCCTTGATAAACATGTGCATGTTGTATGATTGATGTTATAACAAATTATAAGAAAATAGTAACATGGGGAACTCGTCGTATGTTTTGTTGACTGCTTGCTGATTGTCGTGTTATGTAATCGAATGGCATGTAATTGCATATATTGTGTTGGGTATTATCTAATGATTAATTAGATAAGTTAGCACAAAGTGGCGGCCCATGTGCTTGTCTCGTGATCCTATCAAACAATATGGATATCATAATAATGTTCTCATGATCCGCACATGTGGAAAGTTTGTAAGTCAGAACTTTCAAATCAAATTGATTATAGTGGGCCCAAATAATGTAATTAATAGTCTGAATATATTGACTTAAAGAGGGATCCGGACTTGGCTGCTACATATGTAAAATCATGCATGGAGCATTTAATTATATCTCTTATGTAATTAGTGGGCTGCACATGTTCCTAACTAGTTGTTGTTCAAATGGATGGATATGTTTCATTACATACTGTCCAACGATTTGTTCTGAATTTAATAGTAATTACAATGGTCTGATTATGCATGGAATAATAATATGGATATTCCTTTTATTTTTTCAAAGATATTTGTGGTGTGAATGTTGTTGAATATAGATATATATATCTCTAACCCCTACTGTCCATTAATAATAATGGTAATAATCATACATGCCACTTCTCACACTAGAAATCTATTAATATTAGTACAAGTCTCTTGTTATAATAACTAATTATATAAGTGGTCATTGAAGCATTTGGTTCTTGCAACTAATTTTTATTATTGTTATTAGTGGTTAACTGATATAATAGTGATTTATTCGGCCCCACATAAGAAAATCGTGTGTTACTAAGTGTACGGTATGCTAGACTAGATAACGTGTAACCAATAGACACCGGTTGTTTGGACACTAGGGTATTGCGAAATCCTACTCGTATAATTACTTACATGAAAGATGTTGTACCTTAGGTCACGTGTGACGGACCTCACTTGTATTTAACGCGTAAGAGTACATTAACATACCGAGCAAAACTAAGGTGAGTTCATCTCTTTTGAGCATGCGTCCCGGTGGTTGGGACAGTCAGTGGGTATCCCGGGGAGGGATAAGTCTTTTGGGTAAAAACGGGAATGTTGGATAATATACTCATCCTATCACCTTTAAAATCCCTCCATGTTGTTTGGTTACCGGGGATGTAACATGGTATTAGTTAGTAGCGCTACTTAGGTTTGGCAACCTCACCCCGTACCTGGGAGGACGGGTGTTGAACTAATGACCTAGTCATGACCAATGCTTTGATAGGGGCATTGGAGAAATGGCAATGTAAATCAGAAGCCGTCATGTATTCGGGTTATTATCAACATTACTTTCGGAATTAAATATAATGGATTAACTAAATACTTGGTAACCAACGTTTTCATAAAACTATGAACTCACCAGCCTTGTCTGACACACTTGTTACATGCTTGCAGGTCGTTAGGTATCTTGGATTCGGAAACTTGCTGTCTGGATTAGCAGGAGTGGTCATGGGTCGATTGGAGGGATTTACGTGATTGGATTTCGATACTATACATTGGTTTTAAGCAGTTTGACTTTGATTTATTATTTGCTTCCGCTGAACACTTGGGTTTTCACTTAAACTTGTTGATGATATTTTTATTAATAACTGAGAACTTTATTTTGAAACATGTATGGGTTCAATATAATTAGTGGCTCATTGTTGGTACGTCACATGCCTATCAGGGACACTCCCTAGGTGGTATTTTGGGGGTGTGACATGATACATGGAGTTTGGAGCTTGAAGGTCTTGGAGAATCCGTCTCATTTGCTTTCATCATCCCCTCTTCATCATCTTTTTCACTAGAGATCTTTCCTAGCCTTTGAGCTAGTTGTAAGTTCTTGATTTACTCTTGGTTACTTCTATTTTTATGGATATAAGATGTAGTATGATGAAATACAAGAAACACTAAAAGAACACAAACATAAATCATGAACTTAAAGCTTTACATAAAGATGAAACATGATGAAATGATGCTAGTATGATGTTGTTTTGTTTATGTTGATGATGGTATTTGACATGATAAATCTGAGATTAATAAACGATAACCTGCTGCAAGTGATGTTAAATGTTGTTGTTGATCACTAAACATGTTAACGGAACAAATAGAACTTGCGTTAGAGCGCTATAAACTGAAAACAGGAAGCTGTCAAACTATTTCAGCCGCCTTCAGTCGGCTGTAACCAGGTCATAACTTAATGAAAAGTTGATTTTCTTAAGTCTATGACGTGTTATTTCGAAATACAGTTCTAATGGCACTGGAATCAAAATTTTTGGACTTCGTTTACTATTTTTAAAGGGTCGTTTTTCACAGCAGCAAAAGCTGCGTTTTTACTGCAGAAAATGTGTGTTATGTTTTTCATCATAACTTGAAATCTGTGTAGAATTAGCTCATGAAATTTGTACTGTAGATTACCACTGATGTTTTTGTAATGTTCCAACTGGAATTTCATCAATCGGACTTACGATAAATTTTAAATGAATTATTCCGTGGACTGCAGTAAGAAAGTGACGGATCTGATTGCAGTCCGGTAAATGATTTTTTATAAAATATTGGTAATGAATTGGATCCCGATATTTTTACATAGTAATATTTGGGTTGTTAAAAACGTTGTGAAAAAGTTTGGTAATTTTTGAAGTAAGTTAACTATTTTATTAAAATACCCGAAAACAGTCCAATTTTGGATGTTTTAAGCTGAAACAATATAACTAGTGATTTGCATGTCTAAATGTCGGTTATGTTATCCGATAATGGTCTAACGTGTTAAATGTCAATGAAAGTGTAATGTGCAATATCGTGTGCTTGTTCTTGAGTAGCTATAAGTGGAATGTTTATATAGGTGTGAACTATTAAAGTGAGTGCATGTTATGTGGTAGATGTGTGTAGGAACTTCGTGCTTATTTGAAGTCACTAATAAACTAAATGGTAATCATACTAGGATGTGAATGACCGATCTTGCCTGTTAGCTATTTTTAAGAGTCAAACCGAGCAACCAAAGGTGAGTTCACACTCTTAAGGCATGGGATTCCTGGTGGATTGGGAATGGGATTAAATAGCTAATACGGAACTTGTACTTTCACCACTACTAGACTACTTACCACCGTCCTCGGATTGGGAAGGGCACCTGCGCTAAACCTACGTATTCAATAGGTACCTCTGTCCTCGGATTGGGAAGGGCACCTGCGCTAAGCCTACGTATTCAATACGTACCTTTGTCCTCGGATTGGGAAGGGCACCTGCGCTAAACCAACGTATTCAATACGTACCTCTGTCCTCGGATTGGGAAGGGGACCTGCGCTAAACCTACGTATTCAATACGTACCTCTGTCCTCGGATTGGGAAGGGCACCTATATATACATCTAGTCTAGTGGTTTACAACATGGGGTAGCCCCCACCGTTTATGGTTTGGAAAATAAGGAAAGTTGATTTAACCTCTAGTTGCAAACAAACTCATAGTTCTTGAAAAACTACTTTATAACGAACACCTACTGTGAACTCGCTCAACTTTGTTGTTGACTCGTTGTTACATGCCTTGCAAGTCGTTAGATACTTATGGAGCTTGCGTGAGGTGGAGGTCGTTGTGGGATATGGACTGTTATGTTCCGTTCTAAACATTTAAACTTTATGAACTTATTGAAATTATGTTTTGGTTCCACGTCTTATGCTTCCGCTGTTTAATTTGAACTTGGTTAACTAGTTTTGAAACACTAATTATATTGCGTGGTTGGATTTTATCTATTTTAAACACATTGTTCAATATGATTGGTGGCTGGATCCTGGTCATGTCACACCTCCAAACGGTGATACTCCGCGTGTGGATTTTGGGGGTGTGACCGATTTGTATCAGAGCCATTGGTTATAGTGAACTTGGTTTGAAAAAGGGAAAAGTTTTTTGACAAAACCAGACTATAACCTGTACAGTGCTCAACGATCCACAACGACGCTTCGCTCCACGTGAAAGGCTCAACACTTTAGGTGATGTGATTTAAGTTTATATTGCCTACCTGCTAGATCACTTTTGCGTAATGTGTTGTTTATGGTATGTTTATTTAGAGTAGTAGCACGCTGTCTGTTAGCCTTACTGCATTCCTTATGACACATAATTGTTTACTTGAAATTTGGCAAGTGGTGGTCAAATTCTTTCCTGATTTTTCGTCACCCCGATACAACGGCTGTTTATGCGTTCTATCTATTCGTACGATCATCTTGACATGATGTCGCCAGTTGACCCTCCGTACATTCGGCTTGTACATCAACATCCACGAAGACCATACCTGGCTCAAACTAACTCGGGTTTTGGGGAACTATACCCACGCATCCCTGTTAACGAACCTCATCAACTCCACTGGTCGTCGTTACCAGAAACGAAGCAGCCACAGTTACGCGCGTTCGTCGCTTTCCAACTCGCAACCCTACCAACCAAACTCTGTTTTGGACAAGTGATCTACTTCCATGATCGTGATGCAACGAACTTCCCTTTTTGTGTCGTGTCGCCACACCTCACTACTAGAATTGCTTCTAAGCAACAGATTACTTGGTTGAATTCTTCTGTTATTGGTGGACCCCTGTTTTCGCTCGATTCTTCGCATGAACCTCATTAATTCCCTGTTTCTTCGATTAGCAACTGATTTAATGAAACGCCAACAACCATACCACGATTTTCACTGATCACAAGACTACCATATCACCCTGTTGGATGGTTTATTAGCTCTCTCGTATACCCAACTCAGCGAATGAATACCATTACTGGTGAAATAGCCTTCAGGACAATTGGGGCCGGAGATATGGATCACTCAACCCACCGGCGAACACGATAATTTATACGTCTACCTGACCCACCTTGCACTACAAGAGACGTACTTTAATTTCATGATAGTTTTTCTTAAATATGCGGGATCTTTGTACTAGCTCTTACACCGACACATGATTATTGATTAATGATACGTCCAATTTCTACCTTTGGCTTAGATCAAACCATCACTCTCTTACCACAGAGACATTACGTTCTCGCTACTCCATGTTGAGATACTGAAACGAAAACGCACTCGCTTAGAGAATTTGGAAGGCTCGACCTTCGATCATTAGCGATCACTCCTTGAAACCTTGAGGGTGGTGATGTATTGTTGATACGATCATACTCTCTTGAACACGTTTTCACGTCTTTCCTTTGGAACCTCACGACTACGCATACGTATTTTGGATTCATTCGCACAACCCAAGGAACTCTTCCTAACTTGGTTGCTTACTTGATGAATCACAAACCCACCTAAGTTCATGGATTCAGGTGAATTTTTCCTCCTTCGCATGTGGGCGAGTCCGACGACTTTTGATGGAAGTCCCAGTGAATCTTAACACTACACACTTGTACGACAATCTTGCTACTATGTTGAATTCTTGTTTTGATTGATTTAACCCCGTGACAGCTATATTCGATCAACGACATACTTTATCCTAACTATGCCCAACTTGCGTACAACCAGCTGTACCTTCGACATCAGGTAAACCCCTGCTAGGGTTTATTAAACGCTTATTCATCGATTGTGGCTACCCTTTCTCATGTTTCCCCACCCATCACGTTATACTTTTGAACCCTACGATCTTAAAAGTGTTCCCCGCGGACACTCGCTTGGACAAGTTACGCTCTATGAACGTTACTCAGTGAGCATTGGGCCATGAAGATGTTGATACCCTTGGTACCTTTCCTTGATCTTGTTACGGCCAATATGGATCCTCAGACACGATAGATATGTCCCTTGTTTTCTTTGACGACATCCGAACCCACTTGAAGAACTGTCCTCGCAACTACAAGAGCTCTTGGACAAGGGTTTTATTCGCCCTAGCTCTTTGCCTTGGGGATCTCCAGTGTTATTCGTGAAGAAGAAAGACGGTACCTTCAGGATGTATATTGACTATCGCGAACTCAACAAGGTGACCGTAAAGAATCGTTATCCTCTTTCACGCATTGATGACTTATTCGACCAGTTGAAAGGGTCGAGTTTCTATTCCAAGATTGACCTGAGGTCAGGCTATCATCAACTGAGAGTCTGAGACGAGGATATCTCTAAAACAACATTTAGGACTCGTTATGGGCATTACGAGTTTCTGGTTATGCCTTTCGGATTGAAGAATGCACCTGCAGTTTTCATAGATCTCATGAAAAGAGTATGCAAGCCTTACCTGGATAAGTTTGTCATTGTTTTCATCGACGATATTCTGATCTATTCTAAGAGTCAGGAGGAACACGAGCAGCATCTACGACTTATTCTGGAACTCCTTCGAACAGAGCAGTTGTATGCCAAATTTTGGAAATATGACTTCTGGCTTCGCGAAGTCCACTTTCTAGGCCACGTGGTAAACAAGGATGGGATTCATGTTGATCCATCCAAGGTCGACTCGATCAAGAACTGGCCTGCACCACGTACACCAACAGAAATATGCCAATTCTTGGGTTTGGCGGGCTACTACAGACGATTCATCAAGGATTTCTCAAAGATTGCGCAACCTCTCACTTCACTAACTCAGAAGGGTGTCACCTACCGTTGGGGTGATGCACAGGAATCTGCCTTCAGCACTTAAAAGATAGACTTTGTAGCGCGCCTATCCTCTCATTTCCTGAAGGCATAGATGACTTTGTGGTTTATTGCGACGCTTCCATACAAGGAGTTGGTTGCGTGTTGATGCAACGTGACAAGGTCATTTCCTACGCATCACGCCAACTTAAAGTTCATGAAAGGAACTACACTATGCACGACCTGGAATTGGGAGCAGTTGTCTTCGCACTTAAGATATGGAGACATTACCTGTACGGTACCAAGTGCACCATTTACACCGATCACGGGAGTCTCGAGCATATCTTCAAGCAAAAGGAATTAAACATGCGACAACGTAGATGGGTCGAGCTCTTGAATGATTATGAATGCGCTATCAAATACCATCCGGGAAAAGCCAATGTGATGGCCGACGCCTTCAGTCGAAAGGATACTACACCTAAACGCGTGTGAGCGTTACAACTTACCATCCAATCTAGTCTTCCTACCCAGATACGAGATGCTCAGGTTGAAGCGTTGAAAGCAGAGAACATCATGGCTGAGTCCTTACGAGGATTGAGGAAGCGGTTAGAACAAAAGGGAGACGACGCCTACTATGTAACAGGGCGCATCTGGGTCCCACTTTATGGAAACTTACGCAAGCTTATGATGGATGAAACGCATAAGTCTCGCTACTCAGTACATCCTGGTTCGGATAAGATGTACCAAGATTAAAAAAAAAAAACTACATACTGGTGGCCTAGTATAAAGGCCAACATAACAACCTACGTCAGTAAATGTTTGACTTGTGCGAGAGTCAAGATTGAATATCAGAAACCATCAGGCCTACTCCAACAACCAGAAATCCTGACATGGAAATGGGAGCAAATTTCCATGGATTTTGTTACTGGCCTGCCTAGATCTCAACGCGGAAATGACACTATTTGGGTGATAGTGGATCCATTGACTAAATCTGCACACTTCTTGGCTATCAAGGAAACTGACAAGTTTTCTACTCTAGTAGACGCCTACCTAAAGGAAGTAGTATCAAGGCACGGAGTGCCAACCTCCATCATTTCTGATCGTGACTCACGTGTTACATCTGAATTGTGGCAAGCTATGCACAAGTCCTTTGGCTCACGTTTAGATATGAGCACCGCATATCATCCACAGACGGATGGGCAATCTGAACGCACCATCCAAACCCTTGAAGACATGCTTAGGGCATGTGTAATCGAATTTGGAAATGGCTGGGAAAAACACCTCCCGTTAGTGGAGTTTTCGTATAACAACAGTTACCACACCAGTATCCAGGCCGCTCCATTTGAGGCATTGTACGGACGTAAATGCTGATCACCTCTTTGTTGGGAAGAAGTTGGTGACAGCTAAATCACAGGCCCAGAACTTGTGGTAGACACAACCGAGAAGATTGCTCAGATACGACAATGAATGGCGGCAGCTCGTGACCGTCAGAAAAGCTATGCTGATAAGCGAAGGAAACCACTCGAGTTCCAGGTTGGGGATCGAGTGCTACTTAAAGTCTCACCTTGGAAAGGTGTAGTTCGTTTTGGCAAACGAGGCAAACTGAATCCGCGTTATGTCGGACCGTTCGAAATCATTGAGAAAATTGGCAAAGTCGCTTACAAGTTGAATCTACCTGAAGAACTCAGCGGAGTTCACAACGTATTCCATGTGTCAAATCTGAAAAAGTGTCTGTCAGATGAGACCCACATAGTTCCCTTAAAGGAGCTCACAATCGACGACCAGTTGCAATTCGTCGAGGAACCAGTTGAAATCACAGACCGAGACGTTAAGATTCTCAAGCGTACCAGAATACCTCTTGTTCGAGTTCATTAGAACTCCCGTCGTAGCCCAGAGTATACATGGGAACGAGAAGACCAAATGAAACTAAAGTATCCCCAGTTGTTTAAGAAAAGTGCAACCACTACTGAGACTGAAGCTACTACAGAATTTCAGGACGAAATTCCAAACCAACGGAGGAATGATGTGACACCCCAGGAAAACCAGGAAACCACGCAACTTAACTAGCTTCCTCAGTAACCACGTGCTAAATTTCGGGACGAAATTTACTTAACAGGGGGAGAATGTGACAATCCTCATAATTACATGTATCCGTACGATTCATTAATGTTAATTAAAGTGCTTGATGACTGCGTTGAATTACTTAACTGCTTTCTGATTACTGCGTCATACTTACATGTGCTTGTTAACATACTAGTCTTGTGCAGAAAAATTGACTAAATGGTCCTGAATGTTTTCCTAAGTGTTAGGAATTAAAAGTGTTATAAAAAGTTACATAAAGGACACTATACGGAATAACTTAGCACTTTAACGAACCGGTATCTAACCGAACAACCGGACATTACCCGGGACACCAAAATATTGCAAGAAATATTATTTAATTATTTCTTGGCTAGTTATAATCCCCGAACACCATAACACCCACTAGAATATCCACTAACTAACATATGTAATCATATACTTGGATTTGAACTAGTATTTACCACTTACCATGAAACTTTACACTTAGCCCCCCCACCCCATACTAGTAATCGGTCATGAGGACCCCACCATAGATCACCCATGATCTTGTGTGATCTTGCTAAGATCCTATAAGATTTGAGAAGATTGTTGCTTGATTTACTTGCTATAATATTGTGAGAAAGATCTTATGAGTATGGTGTGATCTTACAAGATCATATTCATTTCAACACTTCACAAACTCACTCCATTCCCTCATACTCTATCTCTCTCCTCTTGCCTCCTTCTATAACCGCCACCACCACCACCACCTTGTCACCACCATATCATTCCAATTCCAAGCTCATTCAAGTCTAGAAGGTGATACATGGAGTTTGGAGGTTGAAGGTCTTGGAGAATCCGTCTCATTTGCTTTCGTCATCCCCTCTTCATCATCTTTTTCACTAGAGATCTTCCCTAGCCTTTGAGCTAGTTGTAAGTTCTTGATTTACTCTTGGTTACTTCTATTTTTATGGATATAAGATGTAGTATGATGAAATACAAGAAACACTAAAAGAACACAAACATAAATCATGAACTTAAAGCTTTACATAAAGATGAAACATGATGAAATGATGCTAGTATGATGTTGTTTTATTTATGTTGATGATGGTATTTGACATGATAAATCTGAGATTAATAAACGATAACCTGCTGCAAGTGATGTTAAATGTTGTTGTTGATCACTAAACATGTTAACGGAATAAATAGAACTTGCGTTAAAGCGCTATAAACTGAAAACAGGAAGCTGTCAAACTATTACAGCCGCCTTCAGTCGGCTGTAACCAGGTCGTAACTTAACGAAAAATTGATTTTCTTGAGTCTACGACGTGTTATTTCGAGATACGGTTCTAATGGCACTGGAATTATAATTTTTGGACTTTGTTTGCTATTTTTAAAGGGTCGTTTTTCACAGCAGCAAAAGCTGTGTTTTTACTGCAGAAAATGTGTGTTATGTTTTTCATCATAATTTGAAATCTGTGTAGAATTAGCTCATGAAATTTGTACTGTAGATGACCACTGATGATGTTGTAATGCTCCAACTGGAATTTCATCAATCGGACTTACGATAAATTTTAAATGAATTATTCCGTGGACTGCAGTTAGAAAGTGACGGATCTGATTGCAGTCCGGTAAATGATTTTTTATAAAATATTGGTAATGAATTGGATCCCGATATTTTTACACAGTAATATTTTGGTTGTTTAAAACATTGTGTAAAAGTTTGGTAACTTTTGGAGTAAGTTAACTATTTTATTAAAATACCCGAAAACAGTCCAGTTTTGGATGTTCAAGCTGAAACAATATAACTAGTGATTTGCATGTCTAAATGTCGGTTATGTTATCCGATAATGGTCTAACGTGTTAAATGTCAATGAAAGTGTTATGTGCAATATCGTGTGCTTGTTCTTGAGTAGCTATAAGTGGAATGTTTATATGGGCGTGAACTATTAAAGTGAGTGCATGTTATGTGGTAGATTTGTGTAGGAACTTCGTGCTTATTTGAAGTCACTAATAAACTAAATGGTAATCATACTAGGACGTGAATGACCGATCTTGACTGTTAGCTATTTTTGAGAGTCAAACCGAGCAACCAAAGGTGAGTTCACACTTTTAAGGCATGGGATTCCCGGTGGATTGGGAATGGGATAAAATAGCTAAGACAGAACTTGTACTTTCACCACTACTAGACTACTTATCACCGTCCTCGGATTGGGAAGGGCACCTGCGCTAAACCTACGTATTCAATACGTACCTCTGTCCTCAGATTGGGAAGGATGCCAGCGCTAAATCTACGTATTCTTATACGTACCTCTGTCCTCGGATTGGGAAGAGCACCTGCGCTAAATCTACGTATTCTTTTACGTACCTCTGTCCCCGGATTGGGAAGGGCACCTGCGCTAAACCTACGTATCAATACGTACCTTTGTCCTCGGATTGGGAAGGGCACCTGCGCTAAACCTACGTATTCAATACGTACCTCTGTCCTCGGATTGGGAAGGGCACCTATATACCGTTTATGGTTTGGAAAATAAGGAAAGTTGATTTAACCTGTAGTTGCAAACAAACTCATAGTTCTTGAAAAACTACTTTATAACGAACACCTACTGTGAACTCGCTCAACTTTGTTGTTGACTCGTTGTTACATGCCTTGCAGGTCGTTAGATACTTATGGAGCTTGCGCGAGGAGGAGGTCGTTGTGGGATATGAACTGTTATGTTCCGTTCTAATCATTTAAACTTTATGAACTTATTGAACTTATGTTTTGGTTCCACGTCTTATGCTTCCGCTGTTTAATTTGAACTTGGTTAACTAGTTTTGAAACACCAATTATATTGCGTGGTTGGATTTTATCTATTTTAAATACATTGTTCAATATGATTGGTGGCTGGATCCTGGTCATGTCACACCTCCAAATGGTGATACTCCGCGTGTGGATTTTGGGGGTGTGACCGATTGGTATCAGAGCCATTGGTTATTGTGAACTTGGTTTTAAAAAGGGAAAAGCTTTTTGACAAAACCAGACTATAACCTGTACAGTGCTCAACGATCCACAACGACGCTTCGCTCCACGTGCAAGGCTCAACACTTTAGGTGATGTGATTTAAGTTTATATTGCCTACCTGCTAGATCACTTTTGCGTAATGTGTTGTTTATGGTATGTTTATTTAGTGTAGTAGCATGCTGTCTGTTAGCCTTACTGCGTTCCTTATGACACATAATTGTTTACTTGAAATTTGGCAAGTGGTGGTCAAATTCTTTCCTGATTTTTCGTCACCCCGATACAACGGCTGTTTATGCGTTCTATCTATTCGTACGATCATCTCGACATGATGTCGCCAGTTGACCCTCCGTACATTCGGCTTGTACGTCAACATCCACGAAGACCATACCTGGCTCAAACTAACTCGGGTTTTGGGGAACTATACCCACGCATCCCTGTTAACGAACCTCATCAACTCCACTGGTCGTCGTTACCAGAAACGAAGCAGCCACAGTTATGCGCGTTCGTCGCTTTCCAACTCGCAACCCTACCAATCAAACTCTGTTTTGGACAAGTGATATACTTCCGTGATCGTGATACAACGAACTTCCCTTTTTGTGTCGTGTCGCCACACCTCACTACTAGAATTGCTTCTAAGCAACAGATTACTTGGTTGAATTCTTCTGTTATTGGTGGACCCCAGTTTTCGCTCGATTCTTCGCATGAACCTCATTAATTCCCTGTTTCTTCGATTAGCAACTGATTTAACGAAACGCCAACAACCATACCACGATCTTCACCGATCACAAGACTACCTTATCACCCTGTTGGATGGTTTATTAGCTCTCTCATATACCCAACTCAGCGAATGAATACCATTACTGGTGAAATAGCCTTCAGGACAATTGGGGCCGGAGATATGGATCACTCAACCCACCGGCGAACACGATAATTTATACGTCTACCTGACCCACCTTGCACTACAAGAGACGTACTTTAATTTCATGATAGTTTTTCTTAAATATGCGGGATCTTTGCACTAGCTCTTGCACCGACACATGATTATTGATTAATGATACGTCCAATTTCTACCATTGGCTTAGATCAAACCATCACTCTCTTACCACAGAGACATTACGTTCTCGCTACTCCATGTTGAGATACTGAAACGAACACGCACTCGCTTAGAGAATTTGGAAGGCTCGACCTTCGATCATTAGCGATCACTCCTTGAAACCTTGAGGGTGGTGATGTATTGTTGATACAATCATACTCTCTTGAACACGTTTTCGCGTCTTTCCTTTGGAACCTCACGACTACGCAGACGTATTTTGGATTCATTCGCACAACCCAAGGAACTCCTCCTAACTTGGTTGCTTACTTGATGAATCACAAACCCACCTAAGTTCATGGATTCAGGTGAATTGTTCCTCCTTCGCATGTGGGCGAGTCCGACGACTTTTGATGGAAGTCCCAGTGAATCTTAACACTACACACTTTTACGACAATCATGCTGCTATGTTGAATTCTTGTTCTGATTGATTTAACCCCGTGACAACTATATTCGATCAACGGCATACTTTATCCTAACTATGCCCAACTTGCGTACAACCAGCTGTACCTTCGACATCAGGTAAACCCCTGCTAGGGGTTATTAAACGCTTATTCATCGATTGCGGCTACCCTTTCTCATGTTTCCCCACCCATACACGTTATACTTTTGAACCCTACGATCTTAAAAGTGTTCCCCGCGGACACTCGCTTGGACAAGTTACGCTCTATGAACGTTACTCAGTGAGCATTGGGCCATGAAGATGTTGATACCCCAGGTACCTCTGTCCTCGGATTGGGAATGGCACCTGCGCTAAACCTACGTATTCAATACGTACCTCTGTCCTCGGATTGGGAATGGCACCTATATATACATCTAGTCTAATGGTTTACAACATGGGGTAGCCCCCACCGTTTATGGTTTGGAAAATAAGGAAAGTTGATTTAATCTGTAGTTGCAAACAAACTCATAGTTCTTGAAAAACTACTTTATAACGAACACCTACTGTGAACTCGCTCAACTTTGTTGTTGACTCGTTGTTACATGCCTTGCAGGTCGTTAGATATAATTATGGAGCTTGCGCGAGGAGGAGGTCGTTGTGGGATATGAACTGTTATGTTCCGTTCTAAACATTTAAACTTTATGAACTTATTGAACTTATGTTTTGGTTCCACGTCTTATGCTTCCGCTGTTTAATTTGAACTTGGTTAACTAGTTTTGAAACACCAATTATATTGCGTGGTTGGATTTTATCTATTTTAAATACATTGTTCAATATGATTGGTGGCTGGATCCTGGTCATGTCACACCTACAAACGGTGATACTCCGCGTGTGGATTTTGGGGGTGTGACACATTTTATGTTGTATTTATCCCTGTTCTTCCCCATACAAACGTTATTCTAATACTCTCCAAAGTGTTCAATACTTTCTTTGGCGCTTTAAACAAAGAAACTGTTTGCCTTCCAACCGGAGAGTTTAGCATTAAACTTATCGATAATGGATTTCCAAAATTTGACCCGTTTTATGACCGCCCCGATGGGGACCCCCAAATGAAAAAAAAGGAAATTTACGCTCCATACATCTAAGAATCCTGGCCATTCTTGACACCTCTTCATTGCACACCCCAACTCCAAAAACACAAGAATTGGAGGGATTAATTTTGAGACCCGAAGCGAGCGAGAAACATATAAGGATCCGGTCAAGGTTCTTGTATCTATAAATAGATGTAAGGCACACATGAGTATTTAGTCAGATAGATAATAAACTACAATTACTCATTTGCCAATTTCCTTCTCCTATGTTTGTAGATTAGCAACCTCAAGAATCAGTCTCTATTTCTTGGTTCTTCAAGTTGTTAATTATGTGTTTGACCACTGATTATAAGTGTCAAAGACCAATACAATCTTGTTTGTGAAATCAAGAATTGCAGATTGCATCAATAGTGATATGGCGCTAAGGCGAAAGTGAAGGATGCAGGGGACCCGGGGCGGTCCGTTATGGAGGGGGAACACGCGTGATCGGGAAAAACACACTGTCGCCGCCCTTGTTTGTAACGCGTCGACTTCATAACGTGTCAAGTATATCACGCGTGAAGAACTTGATTTGAGTTCAGTTTTGTTTTGTTTTTTTAGTGATTTTGATAGTGTGTGGTGAGTGATGGGCATTTCCACTAAAATCCATCACTAGTGATGGAATAATGCTCATGACATGAGGGAAATTGATTGGATGTTGTGAGTGATGAGCTAGTGGTGAGTGATGCTCAATGACATGGCGGAAATTGATTAGGGAATCCAGTACTAAGTCCAAAATGGTTCCGGAGTTACGGAAGATGAAAATAAAAAACAGTAAATAGAGCTATGGAATACGATGGAAAATTAACTAAAAAGTTGACTCCAGGGTTAAGAGTTACGAATAAAAAAAAAAACCCACTTTATAAACATGAAATTAACAATAATGCCCTATTTATGCCATTGCCACTGTAAATTATGAGACGTTTAATACTCTCTTTATATTGTAGTTCAAAATGCAGACTGCCATTATATGTTATGTAAAATAGTTGTTAATATTATTATTTTTCAAATCGAACACATATCAGTACTCATAAAATCCACCTAATGCTTACATTGTAGGGTTCGACCATGCATCACTTTGATGTGGATAAACACATAATGCCACTAGGGCGAGAGGCCATCGGCACGTAAAATTAAATGAACGCCGAACTGGGGAGGAAGAGTGAACGATGGGAAAGGAGAATGTTTATAAGATGGAGAAAATTCAAATGAGAACCGTTGCAGAATCTTAGCTATGGCTGTCTTTGCTTCTATCATGGCAAAGTTTTGCCCTATGCAAACCCTTGGACCACTACCAAATGGCAGAAAACAACCTGACCCTTTTCCCTTGGTTGCACCCATGATTCCTTCTAAGAACCTTTCAGGCTTGAACAATGTTGCGTCTTCTCCCCATAGTTCAGCGTCATGATGGACATGCATAATAGGTATGGTTATGTGCACCCCAGATGGTATCATCATGTCTCCTAGCTGTGTCTCCTTGTGGGTAGCTCGTGTAACCATGGTTCCAGGTGGGTATAGTCTAAGAACCTCGTTTAGTATCATCGTCACAATGTTGAGGTGCTTCAGTCCTTCAAAATGTATTTCTTGATTACCAAAAACTTGCATAATCTCTTCTCGAGCTTTTGTTTGCCATTCTTGATCTAAACTCAAACAAACCATGGTCCAGACGATCAAATTTGACGTTGTTTCTGAGCCAGCGACATAAAACAGTTTGCATTCTGCGATCACATCTTCCATACTCATTCCAACTCCATCTTCTTCGATCTCTTTTGTATTGGATTTGAGTAAGATCCCAAGTAAGTCATCGTTTGTATCTTCTCCCATCGCAATGGCTTTCTTCCTCTTATCAATTATACTCATTAGTAGGGTTCGTTGTGTTTTGTTATTTTCGTTAAACTTTTTGTTTGCTCTGGTTGGTATGAACCTACATTTGAAACCAATTAGGGTGTGAATTTCGACACGACACAAAATGACAACACAAACCTAATATGAAATTTATGGGGTTTTGTTTAGACTAAAGAAGGTCGGGTTAGTTACTTTCGGGTACGGACATGTTTAGCTAAACGGGTTGTGAATAATGTCAACCCGACAAGTTTACGGGCTAACCCATTTAACCAATTTATTTGTTATTTTTAAAATGTGTTTGTGTAATAAGTCGAACTATTTGTGTATTTTTTATGTCAAAATTAAAAATTTATAATAAATTAGCATATTTATAAGATAACTGGTTACAAAACATAAAAGTAATATGTAATATTAAAGTTTAAAGTATTAATATGTAAAAATAAATAAATATAACTTATTCGTCAAGATAAACAGGTTGTATTCATTTCATCCAGCAATTGCTCATTTGCTCCTGTTGTATTCAGGTTAATATGTGTGACACAATATTCAGGTTCATTTCAAGTTCGGGTTCATGTTGAATTTTCTGGTTTATGTCAGGCTTGACCCACTAACCCGCAAACATAACCCGCATAGCAAGCTAGAAACCAACCAACTTAGCAACCGTATATTAAATAAACATGAGGGAATCATCATTGTTGTCACCTTCCTCCGGGAAGATGAATTGTAACCAACCGTTGCCTCATAAGATCGATTTGTTCTTTATGAATTCTGAATATTCTTTGTCCTTCCTCATAACAGCTGCCGAATGCAGTTCGTGAAATAACATCTCCAGCTAAGTTATCGATATAAGGCCACACATCGATTTCCAATGAACCACTTCCGACAGTCAACAGTTCCCATTTCTTGATCATGTTCGTACAACTCGAACAAATCACGGAGAACATACTCTATAAGCCCATCAACATAACAATTTTTTTTAGATTTTATAGATGAAACATGAATTTCTATTTTTTTAAAGTGGTAATTTTGAAAGAATGTGATTACATGAGGGTATGGTTTTGAAAAGCTCTCACAATAGGGTTGGGGAGCTAACATGGTCAAGCAGACGTGTAAAAAAGACCGGTTTTAGGATTGAAATTGGAAAAACAACCGAAACTGGTTTTTTAACCGGTTTTTAAAAAACCGGTTCAAGCTCAACCTGACCCGCTGGTTATAGACCGGTTCTTTTTCTTGACATTTGTAACCTGCTTAAAAAGAACCGGTTAGTGCCAGTTCGGTTCTCCTCGTATCAAACAGGTTTAAAAACTGAACCAGTTTTCATAAACCCCTTTTTTTGCCAAAAAAAAAACGAAACGGGTTAAAAAAGCCAGTCCGATTTAAAAAAATAAATAAGTAAATAAAAATCCCTTTTAGACCATGGGGTGTGGGGGTCGCCCCCCCCCCCCCCCGGCCCGTCGCGTCTCAAACGGCGAAATGAAGACGTTGGCTACGAGGTCTTTGATTGGCTGATGGTTGATGGTGGGCCACCACATAGAGAGAGATAGAGAGAGTTAATTTTTTTTTTTTTGTTTTAAATATTTAATTAAATCAAACAAAATAATAATAAAAAAAATGAGGGAGGAGTATCATCCACACCCTTTGGCAGTCCCCAAGGGGATAGTCCTTCACCCATGATGATGTGACGCCTACGTGACAGGTAGTCCCAAAGGGACTAAGCAAACCACACCCTATGGTCTTACACCTCTAGGGACAAGGTCGACATCTCCGAAACTTTTTGATTTTCATTATAGATTTTTCTGCCTTTAGTTTTCATTTGACAGTTAGTTTAGTTATTTCTTTATTTTTTTTTATTTATGTTTACCTTCTGACATAAATTTATTGAAAACCAACTTGCATTTAAAATATATATTTTTTTTTTATTTTGCAACATTTAAAAATATTTTGATTTCTTATACAACTCGGTTTTGTATAAATGTCATATTGAAAGATAGAATAAAAAACTATATACTTGGATATAAAAGTAATGCATGTTTAAAAAAAATTAAATTTTAATAAAAACTGAAAAAGAAAAAGTCAAAATAAAAGAAGTGTTGGAGACTGGGCAACCCATTTGTGAAAACTTTTCAAAACCATACTCGGTCTTAGCGGCAAAGTAACCTACACCTAAATTACTCTTATTAAACATCAATATTTGAACTTGTCAACTCTAGAATAGAGATAAGACACTTTAACATCACACCATGTAATTACAGTGTTTCAAAATACCTATTTTACTCTAAAAATAGGGTAAATTCATACGTTAGCACTGACCTTGATGTTTTCAAGATGGAACGCCGGGTTGATTATTTTACGATGTTTGATCCACTTGTGACCTTCCGTGACAACAAGTCCAGCTAAGATGCTATCTCGTATCGGCTCTGGATGTGGCTTCTGAAAATCGTCGGGTGTTGATAAAATCTTCTTTATAAGGTCTGGATCCGTTACGTAAATCCGCGGGATTGGCCCGAACCACACAAACGACCTTTTTCCTATCAAACGACTCAAAGATTTCATATATAGTCTAAAAAAGGGGGAAAATACTTTACCATTTCATAATTTGGATACAAAAATAATTACCATATTTGGTGATTACGTGATGTTCGAAAGGAAGACAATGTGAATAGATATCATGGGAGATTGGAATATGCTTTGCTTTAGCTTCTGCCATCATTGTTGCAAGGTCTTTTATGTCACCAATCAATAACCTGTACGGATTACCTTGATACCCTTGTTCTCTCAGCCACTTCTCTAGTTTCTTTGGCTTCAACCATGTCCAGTTTAGTACTTTCCAACCCCACCTCACTATCAAAGCTATAACAATGGTGATCACAACTTTACCCACTATTGCCACCATCTTTTTCAAGATGAAAGAGAGTTATGGCTAAGGTTGAGCTATATAAATGATATCATTGTTGTATGTAACGATGCAGTTGGTCGCAATATCTAACATCATCATCGTAAAAAATGATGTATGATTGATGTGTTTTTGTAAAAAATGCAATTTTAATTTGGGTTCTCTCTAGTTTCCATCGGTCTTTTTGTTTTTGCATTTGGGTTGTCTCTAGTTTCCATGTCTTTATGTATTTGCATTAGTGTCTTGTTATAATCAAGGGTATCAATGGTGGATAATATGCACACATACATGTATAGAGGGTGAGTTAATGTACAAATTAAGTAGAATTAATGTGCGAAGGCATGAAGTTACCAGAATGCGGAGGGCGGAGGTATATGCTCTGCAAGACACATGCATATTCCCCTTTATTTTTTAAACATCCATGACTTTTGTATACAACCTTATTTTTTTTAAAAAATACACCATAAAATTGAGCATATTTTTATCTTTAATTTAAGTACTATATTGCTATATAAAATATGAAAACTAAAAAAACATAAAAAATCGTGTTGTATCTCTTTGTTATATAACATTTTTGTGTTGGATTTTTGTGCTAAATTTTTTGTACTACATTTTTTTTGTGATGGAATTTTTGTGTTAGATTTTATTTGTGCTAGATTTTTTTGTGTAAGATTTTTCGTACTAGATTTGTTTTGTTGTATGTTTAAGAATACAAAAGGGTGAGGGTTTGTGTTTTAGGACCAAAATACTCTTCCATCATACTTATAAGGAGTGTCATATGTCATCTCCATAATCCTTCTTATGTTATTTAGGCAAAACTCATTTTTAGTGGATCTCCCCCCTACCAACATATTATGTAGCATGGAGGGCCGAACCTATAATACAAGTAATATAGACTTGGGCCTAGGGCTTCCAAAAAAAAAAAAAGGCATCCACTCACTAGTCCAAAAAAGACAAGCTTATATGGCGTTTTTACAACTAAATATGACGGTTTAGGAAGCGCCATAAACATAGTGTCATTTTTTATCATTGACCTTTTAAGACGGTAACATCCGTCATTTTTAATCCTAATAAGGTGGTTATGTGGTGTAGGTAAGACCGTCATTTTCAAGCCTAATAAGGCGGTTTTGGTGAGCTAATAAGACGGTTTTATTGATCTACCTAATAAGGCGGTTGCTGTATAACGTATATTTCACCAGATCCATTAATTTTATTAATTCACCATTTAATTAGATTTAATTCATTTTATTCAGAATCATATAAAAGCATAATAAATGCAAGGAATATAACAAACAATGAATCATTTTATAAATATCTAAAATAAAGTTTATACAGATGAAATTACATAAAATATATCTTGCTTGGACACTATTTTTTGTTGTGTTTTTCATGGGTACCAAGTCACTCATTAGAAGTCCAAAATAAGGAATCCAAAACTAAGATATTTTCCACCTTGTTACATAATATTCAACCATGAGTTTGGTTGATATCATGGTTAGGTTTTGGAAATTTATATCATATATATTGTTATGTGTTAGTTAACCTTATGAGTTCACCAATGCATAAAATCACCAACATAGTTGATGATTCGAATGGTCATGAATACAACATGAAGAACATAATTAAATCATCTAATTCACCAAGTAACCAAGTGAGTTTAACAAGACGAGTGCCTCCTGAAGAAACACTGACCTTACAGGTGAGCTCCGGCTAGGACTTCAACTCTTTGGCGATCCGAACAGCTAACTGCAAAACCAAACACCGTTAGGACTCGTTACAGGAATGGGGTTATTCCTGTAACCACCCTCCGGCGTAAGAATAAGTCTCGGTTTGGGAGAAAGAAAGTATGAATGTAGAGAAAGAGTAAACGAGAGCAAGATGATCTGTACCTTTGATGTTTACCTCTATTTATAGTTTACCATTAGGGTTTCCCTTAACTTAGGATGGGCTCCGATAAGCTAGGGATTTGCATGATCTTCCCCAAAAGTTTGGGGATTCGGTTACGTGGTTTATCCATGCAGAATAGAACATTCTAGAATAAACGTGTGTAATTAAATATTTATAATAAAGTAATAGGTGATGACCGGGTCGGGTTAGCCGATCCGGGTCATACCTCGTCATGCCCCCCAGTCCGAAGTTATGAAGTGAAATTCATGAAATCGGACTAAAAAGGAAAAAGTGAAAATTCCCCTTTGAGTATTAGTTTCTCGAGTGGGGTACCGTTACTTTTTGAAAAATGACGGCGATGGGAAAAGATGTGACAGTTAAGTCATCATTAGGATGACAGTTGTACCTTCCCTGTCTTGACACGCGTTCCCGTCTGTTTGCCTTTTTGAATTCGAAAGGTTGTAATCCCTTATAAATAGGTTCCCCATTTAGGGTTTGGGATTACATTTCAAACTTTGTGCACAACCACTTTCTTCAATTTCTTGAATCCAAAAATGGCTTCCAAAACGGGCGAGTCTTCTTCTTCTGCCCTAGTAAGTTCTAATGCCCTCTATGTCAAATGGGGGCATGTATCGTTCAATAATCTCGTTCAAGAGTATGGTATTAGGGCAGAGTGGAATCCAGTGCTGCCGTCAAAGACAGACACATCATTTCCGTTGAAAGGGGTAAAATCACTTTGTTCAGTGATTTTTTCAAATTTTTGCAACTTCCGATTACCGATCACCAAGTTTTGTAAGTTGGTTCTCGACATTATCCCATTCACATTTCCCAACTGCATCCGCTGGGGTTGGTCAAACTTCGACAGTTTGAATTTGCCTGTATAGCCCTGGGTCATATCCCTGAACTTACCGTTTTTAGGGCTTTCTTCGTTCTCGTGTGGAAATCCCCCTTTTTCACCTTTGACAGGAGGGATACCGATGTGTATTGTTTGAGGGATATCCCTGCTAGGTCCAGGGATAAGGATTGGAAGAAAAAGTTCTTCTACATTGATGCCGGTGTTATCCCTGGAGAAATGCAGTGGAGGGAGATGGGACCCAAGGAAAAGGTTAAAGATGATGGTCCCCCAAAAGATGCTTATGTTGAAAATGCTCTTTTTAAGAGATTGTGTGAATGCCCCTCTGAGTGCACGGTGATCCCGGAGGGAGCCTTGGTGATGGCGGGAATTAGCCTACTATGGCGTGATATCAGGTTGTATCCTTCCTTCCAGAGGGATGATGAAGGTATGTGGCTCTTTGCCTTGGATTTACTTTTTTGAATGTATTTGCATTGACATGTGCAAATGTTAAACAGGTAAATGGAGTCTATTTGATTTTGTGGATCCTCCTCGGAATGCGGCTTTGAAGGCCGCAGACCGTGTGATTGGGGAACAAGAACCTGATGTGCTAAAGATCCACCTTGAGCAGTTCTTGCTGCCCGCTGTGTTCCGACGGATCCTGCTGCTTATGTTTCCCAGCCTCCCCCCAGCGGGGGGAGCAGTGTCTCTGCTGCTGAGGCAAAAAAGCCAATCCGGGTGAGGGTCATCGGGAGAAAATACATCACCGCGGGGGCCACTACTTCCGTTAGTGCGGTTACTGTTTTTGTGCCTGTTGGGGGTGTCGTTGTTACATCCGTTGCTGCTGAGTTGGTGAGTCCAACTCGCGCGTTGAAAAAGCGGAAAATGATTCCTCCCCTGACTGCTTTCCAGGCTATCCAGACCTCCTATGCCTTGCCCATTGGTGAGTAACTGTATTTGAGGGTGTAAGTTTGAATTTTGCATGTTGTGTTGCTGAACATTGGATTTGACATAGGTTCCGCCGCTGGAGTTCAAGTTGAGGGTGTATTGTAACAATCCTAAATAAAACCGACACCCTCATAACTTTTCCGACACCCTAATATATTTTAAAATATCCCAAAATGTCCCAAAATACACCCCATACGCGAAAACGGGCCCTCAATTATATTAAAAAGTATTAAAAATAATTAAAAATTTAACTTTTGGGCTGAGGCGGGCCACGTAGGACCCACACCAACCCTTACGCGGGCGGTATAAAGGTTAAGACCTGATTTCGTTGATTTTTTTAGTTTAAGTGGGCCGCGTAAGACCTCCGTTAGTTAACGCGGGCCGCGAGAGTCCCAAAATGTGGCGCAGCCCGGTGCGGCCACGTGGCCCAACACATGTCGAGCCTACATAGTGATCCGGATGGGCTACACGTTGACCTGGAGTCAACGCGGGCCGCGTAGGCCCTTCCCTCATGTTACGCGAGGCGCGACAAAGCCAAACTCAGCAACTATAAATAGAACGCATCGGATCTCAGTTGAATTCGTTCATTTCTTTCTTTCTTAAGCAAATTTCAGAATTATAGGCTTTATAAGCGGGTATTATACCCCCCCTAATTAGCGAAGTTCTGCTCCGTTGTAAGTATTATAACCCCTGGATACATATTCGATACGCTGCCCGATTGATCTAGGGTTCCGTAACGGCTGTTGTGGTTCTGCCCGACGTAGTCGTTGGAATGCCGTCTCGGGGAGGGTATTGCTAATGTTAAAATGAGTTATTAATACTAACGCATGTACATTTGTGTAAATTATAGATAATTCTCAGGAAACCCTTACGGAAAATCTAAGACAACAATGTGAGTAATCTCCTTTTTGTAAACAGTTTTTTACAAAACCTTAACTATTTTACTATGCAATTTAGCAGTGATTGAGTTTTTGTAATTCTACGATTACTGCCGGTATGTTGGGGTTTTGTATACAAAATGTGAGTAACGTTACCATTGGACGAAGAGTTAGCCAATGTGTAATATGACCCACCAGTCAGGATTGACAGTACTGAATGAGTAATTGGGTAGATATAAACATTGTAATCGCCCTCAATACTGTTAAGTTTAAATTAAATTAATATTTCTTGATTAAATTGGGATCCACTCACCAGTATTTCCCACTGACAAATGTTTTCAAAACGCGTTTCAGGTAACACAATGTGACAGCCAATTAGTAAAAAGCCAGCTGGAGAGCACTGACGGCTTGGGAAAAATGTGGCTATCAAAGTTACCTAAAAGAAGATGTTTTAAATTAAATAAAATAGGGTTTATCCCTATAAATATGTTGTAATAAGAAACTCGGGTTTTACCCATGTGATTATTAATATCAAATATGGTGGTTTTACTCTGATAAACATTTCCTAACTACGGTCCTGATGTAATTTCCGCTGCCAAATTAACAAACTGATACCACCAGAATTCTGAGTTCGCGTCCGCCCGTTCCCGGGACAGATAAGGGATCGGGGGTTGCGACAGAAGGTGGTATCAGAGCCTAGCCACTGGTCTAAGCAAAAGAAGTGTTCTGCTGACACTTAAATTTTAAATTTTGTGTTAGGAAATAAATTATGGAAATACGTGCATAACTGTATTTATTGTTATGTGTTATTTGACTATCTGTTAGTTTACAGTATGAGTGATCAAGGACCCTCAGACATGTGTCGTCAGTTGTCTGATTCACCTAGGAGTGAAGGTACCTCTTCTCAGCCTGCCCTCTCAGGGTACTCTGCTGATACGGAAGACGGAATCTTTGTGTTTAAGGCTCAGTCAGAAGAGCCATTTCCTCAGAAAAAGAGGGGATGGTTCAGTAGAGGGGCACACGAGCGTAGAAAACGTATGAAAAAGTTACAAGATCAGAGGATATTAGCAGCAGCCAAGAGAGAGACAGATGCCTATGCCCAGGATATGATAAATAGGGGTATAGCCAATATCCACATCCTAGCAACCACTACAGCTGACCCTAATTTGGAGCAAATAATAGCACCCCAACCACAACCACCAATCCCTGACCAACCGATGGAGATAGAAAACCCTGAAAACCAAGTAGAGATGTATGACTTCAATCTAGAAGAAATCCCTAGGGTACCAACACCAAACCCCCTAGACCCAAATTACGACCCCTGGTGGGACGACGTTAAGGACTATGTGCAACGTTACTTGATACATGAAGACACACCCATGCAGAACGTAGGAGCTTACCTAGGTTTGGACCCTTTAGATCCCTATTTCCACGATGAATACATTAGGGAGATTTTAGAAGATCCTTACCAATTCCAGGCACCTACACCCCCACATCAAGAACCCGCACCCCAGATTCCGAACCCAGTCCTAGAACCTGCACCCCCAATGAGTGCAGAAAACGTACAAGAACTTAGGACTTTTGGGGAGGAAATTTTAGAGAGCAGTGAGAGAATGAGACAAGTGGGAGAGCGACTCGTCTGGAAGTACGACGAGCGCAATATGGATTTTTGGATGAATCCATATCCGTGAATGTGAGGATGGTAAAACGGTAATAGTAATAATAATAATAAAATAAAATATGTGTGTACGGATGCCTACTATTATTTATTTCAGTTGGTATTGTAATTTTATTTCAGTACTGGTGTGTAATAGATATATAGTAGATGAATAGAGTAAAGTCGCAATGATCGACGCTTTTGGCAAAAATGCGTGTCATGTGATTGACTATATTAAAATATTATTTTGTGATATTAATATGGAGTAAATGTTTAAAATTCAGATGGCCGACGAAGGAAATTAAGGAAATCTGAATAACGATAACCAGAGTAACATTAACGTGGTTAATGAGAATCCAAGCGTCAATAACAATGGAAACCAAATGGATAATAGTGCAGTTTAACACATAGTGGCACAAGGAATCATAGATGCAATGCCATTTATTATTCAAACGATTCAAGAAGCGAATAATAAAAGTAAGAATAGCAGTAAGCGACCAGTTGAACCAGAACACAGCGTGAACAATGGCCCTATACTTCAAGCGCCCATTCCCAAAAGAAGAAGAACCATGCCTTATGGTTGTTCTTACAAAGAATTCTGGTCCTGCAAAACAATAGAATTCTCGGGCAATGAAGAACCTATTGCAGCTCTACGCTGGATAGAAAAGACTGAGGCTGTTCTGAAAATAAGCAAATGTGCAGAAGAGGACAAGATAATGTTTGCTTCTAATCTATTTAAGAACTCAGCCTTAGAATGGTGGAACACTATCCTCCAGTCAAGAGGAAGTGATAGGGTTTACAACATGGAATGGGAAGAATTTAGGAATATGGTAGAAAGGAAATTCTGCCCTCCTAATGAAAAAGAACAGATAGCAAACAAATTCCTAAACCTTAGGATGAATGGAGTAGATAGTAAGGGGTACACAAAGTTATTCTTTGAATATGCTAGAATAGTACCAACCCTTGCATCACCAGAGCCGGTATTAATCTCCCGTTACATCTGGGGATTAATTGGAGAGATTAGACATGTAGTCAAGGCAGCTAGCCCTAAAACCACAGAAGAAGCTGTAGAATTAAAAAACACCTTGACTGATGAATTAGTACGTACTAGAGAAGAAGCCCAGAAGAGGAACCTAGCCCAAAGACTTACTCAAGAATTCCGTTCTGGGAATTACAACCGTAGAAATATGGGTTCTACCTCTGCACCTTATTGCAAGTATTGCAAAAGGAAGCATTCTGGAAAATGCTCCATATATTGCAATTTCTGCAAAATATCAGGACACAAGGAAGAAGACTGCAGGAGGAAAGCCAACAATAGAGTATGCTACAACTATGGAGAACAAGGTCATATCAAGCCAAACTGTCGAAAATTGGCTCCAGCTGTGAACAATAAGAACACTAAAAATGCTAGAGCATTTGTTCTGACTGCAGATGAAGTCAAGATGATTCCAGATGTGATAGCTGGTACGTTTTTAGTTAATGATGTTTTTGCTAAGGTATTATTTGACTCTGGTGCAAACCAAAGTTTTATTAATACTTCGTTTTGCCAATTTCTAAATTAATCATTAACTAAATTACCACAAGAATGCCTAGTAGAGAAAGCTAATGGAGAAACTGTTAGGATTTCTGAAATCTTGCAGGGAGCAAGAATAGAAATTTTAAATCAAAAGTTTATGGCAAACCTTTATCCCATGAATCTGGCAGGATTTGATGTCATTTTAGGAATGGATTGGTTAATAGCCAATAAAGCCAGTATTTTATGTGATCAAAAGTCAATTCAAGTAAATTCACCAAAGGGTGAAAAGATCACAATTAAAGGAAATAAACCAGTTAGATCCACGAAATTCATCTCTGTAATGAAAACTGCAAGTTATATAAGAAAAGGTTCTATAGTGTATTTGATTTCCATAATCACTAACACTAAAGGAAAAGAACTAAAAGACATTCCAGTAGTGTCTCAGTTTTCAGATGTCTTTCCGGAAGAATTACTAGGACTGCCACCAGACAGAGAAGTTGAATTCAGAATTCACCTACTACCAGGAACAACACCAATTGCCAAAGCACCTTACCGTTTGGCACCCGCCGAAATGCAGGAACTAAAGAAACAATTAGATGAATTATTGGAGAAAGGATTCATACAACCAAGTTCGTCGCCATGGGGAGCGCCAATATTATTCGTTAAAAAGAAGGACGGATCAATGCGTATGTAAATTGATTACCGTGAATTGAACAAAGTCGCGATTAAGAATCGGTACCCATTACCGAGAATCGATGATTTGTTCGATCAACTGCAAGGAGCTCGATTTTTCTCTAAAATCGATTTAAGGTTAGGATATCATCAATTAAAGGTACAAGAAGAGGATATTCCTAAGACCGCATTCAGAACAAGGTATGGTCATTATGAATTTACTGTCATGCAATTTGGTTTAACCAATGCCCCAGTTGCATTTATGGACATGATGAACCGAATATGTAAGCCATATTTAGATAAATTCATAATTGTTTTTATAGATGATATTCTAATTTACTCCAAGAGTAAGGAGGATTATGCAAAGCATTTGCACGCACTTTTAAGCTTATTAAGAAAGGAAAAGCTTTATGCTAAATTTTCAAAGTGCGAATTTTGGCTAGAACAAGTACAATTTCTTGGACACTTAGTGAACCATGAAGGAATTTATGTAGATCCAACAAAGATCGAGGCGATTATTAAATGGAAAACCCCTGAATCACCAACCGAGGTTAGAAGTTTCTTAGGATTGGCCGGTTATTATAGAAGATTTGTTCGAGATTTCTCTAGAATAGCCATTCCTTTAACTAAGTTAACCTGTAAATCCATTAAGTTTGAATGGGGACCAAAACAAGAAGAAGCTTTTAGAATTCTTAAGCAAAGATTAACTAATACACCCATACTAGCGTTACCAGAAGGAACTGAAGACTTTGTAGTCTATTGTGATGCTTCTAAATTAGGTTATGGACGTGTGTTGATGCAATGCCAAAAGGTTATAGCCTATGCATCTAGACAACTTAAGAATAATGAAAAGAATTATTCAACCCATGATCTAGAACTAGGAGCTGTAATTTTTGCCCTTAAGATTTGGAGACATTACCTTTATGGAAGTAAGTTTACCATATTCACCGATCATAAGAGTTTAAGGTATGTTTCAGGCAAAAGGAGTTGAATATGAGATAAAGACGCTGGATGGAGATGCTTAGTGACTATGATTGTGATATCCAGTATCATGAAGGAAATGCAAATGTAGTGACAGATGCTTTAAGTCGAAAGTATCATGAAAAGCCAAAAAGGATATGTTCTCTTAAATTAAATCTACAAGTAGGTTTAAATGAACAAATCAGAAAAGCACAAGAATCAGTAATCAAGGATGATACTGAAAAACTAAAAGGTATGATTAAGGAACTAGAACAAGGAATAGATGGAATTTGGAGATTCCATAAAATGAGAATGTGGATACCTAAATTAGGAAACCTACGTCATCGTATATTAGAAGAAGCCCATAAGTCTAAGTATACGATACATCCAGGAAATGATAAAATGTACCAGGATTTAAGGAAAAATTTCTGGTGGATAGGAATGAAAAAGGACATAGCAGCCTATGTTTCTAAATGTTTAACTTGTTCACAAGTTAAGGCTGAACACCAGAAACCCTCAGGTTTGTTGCAACAGTTAGAAATGCCAGCGTGGAAATGGGAATTAATAACAATGGATTTTGTTACTAAATTACCTAAAACAAGGAAAGGTAATGATACAATCTGGGTGATTATAGATAGGCTAACTAAGTCAGCTCATTCCTACCCATGAAAGAAACTTTCAGTATGGAACAACTAGCTAAATTATATGTAAATGAAATTGTTTCATTACATGGAATTCCTTTATCAATCGTTTCTGATAGCGATAGTCGATTTACCTCTCATTTTTGGTCAAGTTTCCAAAAGGCAATGGGAACCAAGTTAAATCTGAGCACATCTTATCATCCTCAAACAGACGGACAAAGCGAAAGAACAATTCAGACGATGGAGGACATGCTTAGAGCTTGTGTAATTGATTTCGGAGGTAATTGGGACGATCACTTACCTTTAATAGAATTTTCTTATAATAATAGTTATCACACAAGTATCAATGCTGCACCATTCGAAGCACTTTATGGACGAAAGTGCCAAACCCCGGTCTGTTGGGCAGAAATTTGGGAAAAGCAACTATCTGGACCTGAGATAGTGCAAGAAACAACCGACAAGATCATTCAAGTCAAGGAACGACTGAAAGCAGCACGTGATCGATAGAAGAGTTATGCTGATAACCGACGCAAACCCTTGGAATTTCAAGTAGGAGACAAAGTATTGTTGAAAGTCTCTCCTTGGAAAGGAGTGGTAAGATTCATCAAACGAGGAAAGCTAAGTCCCAGGTATATTGGACCTTTTGAGATTATTAGAAGAATAGGACATGTAGCCTATCAGCTACAACTGCCAGAGGAAATGGCAGGAATACATGATGTGTTTCATGTATCTAATCTCAAGAAATACTTAGCTGATGAATCGCTAATAATATCTCTTAAGGATATAGAGGTAAATGAACAACTCAAGTTTGTAGAAAGGCCTCTACAGATTGAAGACAGGAAGGTCAAGAATCTCAAACATAAGAGATTAGTTTTGGTCAAAGTGAAGTGGGACTCTAAAAGAGGACCTGAGTACACATGGGAGCTTGAATCTGAAATGCAAAGGAAATATCCACACTTGTTCTAGTAGATCTCGAGGACGAGCTCTAAAACAAGGTGGGGAGGATGTAACAATCCTAAATAAAACCGACACCCTCATAATTTTTCCGACACCCTAATATATTTTAAAATATCTCAAAATGTCCCAAAATACACCCCATACGTGAAAACGGGCCTCAAATATATTAAAAAGTATTAAAAATAATTAAAAATTTAACTTTTGGGCTGAGGCGGGCCGCGTAGGACCCACACCAACCCTTACGCGGGCGGTATAAAGGTTAAGACCTGATTTCGTTGATTTTTTTAGTTTAGGCGGGCCGCGTAAGACCTCTGTTAGTTAACGCGGGCCGTGAGAGTCCCAAAATGTGGCGCAGCCCGGTGCGACCACGTGGCCCAACACATATCCGGATGGGCTACACCTTGACCTGGAGTCAACGCAGGCCGCGTAGGCCCTTCCCTCATGTTACGTGGGCCGCGACAAAGCCAAACTCGGCAACTACAAATAGAACGCATCGGATCTCAGTTGAGTTCGTTCATTTCTTTCTTTCTTAAGCAAATTTCTGAATTATAGGCTTTATAAGCGGGTATTATACCCCCTAATTAGCGAAGTTCTACTCCGTTGTAAGTATTATAACCCCTGGATACATATTAGATACGCTGCCCGATTGATCTAGGGTTCCGTAACGGCTGTCGTGATTCTGCCCGACGTAGTCCTTGGAATGCCGTCTCGGGGAGGGTAATGCTAATGTTAAAATGGGTTATTAATACTAATGAGTGTACATTTGTGTAAATTATAGATAATTCTCAGGAAACCCTTACGGAAAATCTAAGACAGCAATGTGAGTAATCTCCTTTTTGTAAACAGTTTTTACAAAACCTTAACTATTTTACTATGCAATTTAGCAGTGATTGAGTCTTTGTAATTCTACGATTACTGCTGGTTTGTTGGGGTTTTGTATACAAAATGTGAGTAACGTTACCATTGGACGAAGAGTTAGCCAATGTGTAATATGACCCACCAGTCAGGATTGACAGTACTAAATGAGTAATTGGGTAGATATAAACATTGTAATCGCCCTCAATACTGTTAAGTTTAAATTAAATTATTATTTCTTGATTAAATTGGGATTCACTCACCAGTATTTCCCACTGAAAAATGTTTTTAAAACGCATTTTAGGTAACACAATGTGACAGCCAATTAGTAAAAAGCCAGCTGGAGAGCACTGGCGGCTTGGGAAAAATGTGGCTATAAAAGTTACCTAAAAGACGATGTTTTAAATTAAATAAAATAGGGTTTATCCCTATAAATATGTTGTAATAAGAAACTCGGGTTTTACCCATGTGATTATTAATATCAAATATGGTGGTTTTACTCTGATAAACATTTACTAACTACGGTCCTGATGTAATTTCCGGTGCCAAATTAACAAACTGATACCACCAGAATTCTGAGTTCGCGTCCGCCCATTCCCGGAACAGATAAGGGATCGGGGGTTGCGACCTGTATCCTCTTCCCCCTTGATGTCCGTGGATGTTATGTCTCCCGCTGCAAGCGGACCAAGCCTTTCAGAGCTCATATCGCAGGGAAGTGTCGCCGCTGTTAGTTGTTCCATGTCGCCTCCTATGCCCACAACTGTTGTGGTTGTGACAACCAGTCCGGTTTCTACACCGCTGCCCTCCAGTGCCACCCCCGCATCCTTGTTTGACTCTCCCTTTAGCATTTTTTCTTCAACCGGAAAGGAGATGCCTACGGTGTCCGTTGCTGACGAGGTAACCAGTGGCGGAGATACTGCCGTGAGTGATGCTGGGGGATCTAGCAGCGGAATTGCTGATGATGGGGCCCGTTTGGGCGATGATCTTTATCTGCCTACCCTTAATTGGGATCCAAAGGTTCAGGATAAGCACTATCAGCCCAAATGGAAAATAGCGGAATCATCGAGATTGAACTTTCCTCTAGTGATTCAACACTGGGTTGAGCGGGCATACCCCCCGGCTGAGTCAGCCTATGTTGAGGGGTTAAACAATGAGAACTTGATGAATGCCACAATGGTAGACTCCGTTAGTCATCCCCGTAGGCTAGCAGAAATCCAACGTCGGTGGATGCATGATAACAATGAGCACCACCAGGCGCGGGCCGCTATTCAGGAGCTGAAGGACGAAAAGTATCGGTTAGAAAGTCAACTCCAAGCTGCTGGTCTGAGAGAGAGAAGGTGTGTTTCAGAGAAAAATAAGGCGGAAGATGACTTGAAGCGGGTGACTGCCAACCTTGCGAAGGAGCGGATATTGTGGGCCCGCGATATTGCAGAAAAAGACCGAGTCCTTGCTCATGCTAAAAATGTTCAGGAGGAGCTAGAACGTAAAGCTGTTGCTGAAGCTCAAAAGGTGAGATCTGAGATGTCTGCTAAAATGGAAAAATTCAGTATTGACACTGATTTCGTATCTCAGGTGCAGGAGCGGTACCGAGCTCTAACTGTTGAGTTAGAAGCGTCCAACGCCAAGGCTCAAGCCAGGCAAGTTGAGTTGGAGGAGCGGGAGGATCAACTTAGAAAGCTTTAGCAACAATGTGATTCCCTTGTCTCTGAGAAGAATAAACTTGTCCAGTCTTCCACCACCCACCAGGCACGCCTTAAAGAGGTAGAGAATGCACTGGAGCAATCAAACGCCGAGGTGGATAGCCTGACCCGTCAACTTGCTGGGTTACGAGGTGACAGGAACTGGTTGATAACCAATGGCCTGGTTGGGACGTTTGAGTACCTACGCCATTCAGAATCTTTTACGGCTTTGCTGGACCGCCTTTCCACGGCAGCTTATCAATCTGGTCACCATGATGGCGTGTACCATGGTTATTTTGAATGTCAACAGTCGGACAAGATTACTCCCGCTTTTCACACAAAAAGAGGCAAACTGCAGGGAGATATGGCGGATGCTCTGGAAGCGGCATGCAATGATCCGCGGCCCGCGTATGCTGATCTGATGGACAAAGTGAATCAAGACGGTGTGGACTCCTTACGCTTAATGCTGGACCCAGCGGAGGAATCTGGAGAGGAATGAGTGTTTCACTTTGTTTGTTATGTACACTATTCCTTGAATATTTTGTGTAAACACTGTTTTGTTTGGGCTTTGTGCAAGTACTTTATTTTCTATCAGGTATTTAATGCTAATATCATGATGAGTGACGCCACCATTCGCCTGAAGGCGACGATTTGACGTGTAATGATGACTTTTTATTAATTTTGCCATCGTCATCACTGTCAGACCCCTTAGACCTGTATAAATTAAGTCTTACTTTTTCCAAATTTGGTACTTGAAAAATGGGGCGAAAATGCCATAAACGGAAAATTTCCCATATTCTTCGTCGTTTGGATGCAGCTGATGGTCTGATTAATCTTCAGGTTCCGATGACGGAGGAGATGATCAGAGGAGGGGAGGTGAACTCCGATGATACTGTACCCCGGGTTAGCCGGTCTTGCAGGAGTGTCGAAGATGAAGGTCCTTCGAAAGCTGATGCAGGTGTGATTTCTCTATCAGCTGACACTCTGATGGAACTTTTCCTCCTGGTCATGTTCAATGTTGTAGATTGGTGTATGAACAACGCCACAGTGGCCGTCGTTGTACAAGCCAGGTTGATGATCAGATGGTGTTAGCTTTTCCGAAAGATGAGGTTAATGTCTATGACCTGATCGTTGATCCTCATCCGTTGGAAGATTATGGTGTAGCATTGTACACCCCTGCAGAGGTGAGGGCAATGCTTTCCCATAAGTAGATATTTGGAACATGTTCGGTTTTTGGTTCCCGTATGTTGGTCTTTAGCAACAGGGACAAGTACTTGGTTTTTGTAAGATAGTTGTATGTATTTATTATCGAAATACCTATCTTCTTTGTAGTGGTTAATGTATCTATTACCAAGATACCCACTCTTAGCGCTGTATAGTTTTGATCCTCTGAGTTATATATGAAAAATATTTCGTGTCAAGGATGCTTTTTTACCGTTATATGCAGTTTAAATGCGATGGTAATTTTTTGTACCATAGATTGCAGTATGAATGCGATGGTAAATGTTATTGTGCATGTAAGAGAGAATAATAAAAAAGAAAGAACTTTTATTAACTCAATACTTAAAGGAAAAAACAGACATCGTTATAGATGAATTACACTTGCTTGTAACAAAAACATCAGACCCGCCGTTAGGGGCAGGACTTTACATGTAACATTTTTTCAATTGAGCCGCATTCCAGCTACGTGGAACCGCGGTGCCATCTAGCCTGGATAGGCGGTAAGCCCCTTTGCCTAAGTCTTCTTGGATAATATAGGGACCTTCCCAGTTGGGTCCCAGTTTGCCTGAGGGCTCCGCTCTACTGGCTTCATTGTCGCGCATGACGTACTCGCCTTCTTTGAAAGTATGTTGAGCCACGCGCTGGTTGTAGTATTTTTCCAAAGTTTTCTTGTACTTTTCTTCACTGATGGCGGCTGCCTCGCGCCGTTCTTCCAGCAGGTGTAGGCCTTCCCTTAGGAGCCTGTCATTGTCATCATTGGTAGTGAGGCGTCTCAGCGATGGTAACCCAACTTCCGCGGGTATCATGTCCTCTGCGCCGTAGGTTAGGCTAAAGGGGGTTTCATTGTTACTTTGGGCATTGTTCGATGTGCCTAGAGGACATTTGGCAACTCTTCTACCCAAGAACTTCCCTCGTAGCCCAATCTTGTTTTAATGCCATCAAGCAAACTCCTATTTTCCCGCTCCGCTTGGCCATTTCCCTGGGGATGTGCTACTGATGTAAAGATTTGTTGAATCTGGAGCTCTGCACACCAATCTTGTAAGACCCTGTCTGTGAATTGCGTTCCATTGTCGCTCACCAGGTATAGCGGCAGTCCAAATCGGCACACTATGTGTTCCCACATAAATTTTTTGGTGTTTTTCAGCGGTTATTTTAGCCAAAGGCTTGGCTTCAACCCAGTTTGTCAAATAGTCGATTGCCACGATTAGATACTTTAGCTTTCCGAGGGCCAGCGGGAAAGTCCCCACGATATCGACTGCCCACTTTTGAAAGGGCCAAGCCGCCGTGACGGGGATTAAATTGTTCTCGGGGCGGAGCGTTTGAGGAGCAAATTTTTGACAACTACGGCACTTTCTGAGTTCATCAACCGCGTCTTCGTGTATCCCAGGCCAATAGTACCCGGCGTTGTGAATTTTGGTGACAACTGCGCGGGGTCCGGCATGAATACCACAAATGCCAGCGTGTATTTCTTGGATTAAGTATTTTGCTTCCGCTGGGGACACACACCAAAGTAGTGATCCCAAGTATGACTTCCTGTATAGGACGTCGTTGTTTACTTCATATTGCAACGCCTTGGTTTGTATCTTTTGAGCTTCGCCTCGGGCAGGGGGTAATTCCCCCTTTGTGAGGAACTTCAGAATTGGAGTGTACCAACAAGGCTCTTCTGCTGTGACGGCGGACACTTCCCGGGGTTCTATGGAGGGAGCTTGTAATGTTTCTACTTTTACTTCCTTTTCCATACCAGAGGTGGCCAGCTTGCTCAGGGCGTCAGCTATTTGATTTTTTCCTCGATGAACGTGATTAAGTGTGACGCTGTCGAAGGAAGCTATGAGCTCCTTGGTATTAGCTAAATATTTTGCCATCGTTTCGTCTTTGGCTTCATAGGTTTCGTTCACCTGATTATTGACTAGCAAATAGTCAACGTATGCGTCGACCCTTGTTGCTCCCATAGATTGGGCCATTCTCAAGCCCGCGAGTAGCGCTTCATATTCTGCTTCGTTGTTGGAGCATTCAAAGTCAAATCGCATGGCGTACATTAGCCTTATTTCATCTGGGCTTATTAGCATGAGTCCCGCGCCGGATCCTTTTCGACTGGAAGACCCGTCGGTGTATAATTTCCAGGTTTGCCTGGCTGTGCTAGACTCTGGTATGTCTTGAACCGTGGGATCTTGTATTACTTCTCCTTCGGGAACCTCGACCAAGAAATCAGCGATCACCTGTCCCTTAATTGCTGTTCGCTTTCGATATTCAATATCGAGGGCTCCAAACTCTATCGCTCATTTGGCCAACCTTCATGAGATTTCAGGCTTGTGCAAAATTTGTTGTAGCGGATAATTTGTTAAGACTTATACGCGGTGCCCTTGAAAATATCTTCTGAGGTACAGGGTAGCGTGGACTAATGCCAGTACCAACTTTTCAAGTGTTGCATACCGCGTCTCGGGTCCCGCTAGGACTCGGCTGATGTAGTATATGGGTGTTTGTTCTCCATCCCTTTCTACCATGAGAACCGCGCTTACCGCGTTGTGAGCTGCCGCCAGGTACATTTTTAAGAGTTCTTCTGGGTATGGTGCTGTCAACATGGGTAATTTTTCAATGAACTGCTTCATGTCTTGTAAAGCCTCTTCTGCTTCGCTGGTCCACTTGAAGTTTTTCTTTTTAAGGAAATCTTTCAACGTCTTTATGAATGGCAAAGATCTCTCGGCGTGTCTTGCCAAGAATCTATTTATGGCCACTAGACGCCCATTTAATGCATGTTCCTCTTTTAAAGTCCTAGGGGAGGGCATTCGCGATATGGCAGCTACCTTTTCCGGGTTAGTTTTGAAACCATCCCGGGTGACCACCACCCCCAAGAACTTGCCCTATTCTACCCCGAATCAACATTTCTTTGGGTTGAGCTTTATGTTGTATTCTTTCAGCTTTTGGAAGGTTTCTTCGATGTCTTCGAGCATTTGTTTTTCCTCTCTGCTCTTGATTACTAAGTCGTCGACAGATACTTCCAAGTTTCCATCGATTAGTTTTTCGAAAGCCTTGTCCATGAGACGCTGGTAAGTTGCTCCGGCGTTTCGTAGACCAAAAGGCATTTTGGTATAGCAGAATATGCCTACATCGGTGTGAAACGCCGTTTTTTCTTCATCTTCTCTTGACATTTTGATCTGGTGGTAACCCTCATAGGCGTCTAAGAAACACTTGTACCTATAAGGGACCAGATAGTCAACTTTGAAATCCGTTTCTGGCAGCAGATAAGCGTCCTTGGGGCATGCCTTGTTCAAGTCTTTGAAGTCGATGCACATCCGCTATGTGCCATCTGGTTTCTTAACCATCACGGGGTTTGATACCCATGTGCGATACTTAGTTTCTCTGAGAATTCCAGCTTCGATCAGCTTTCTTACTTCTTTAACTACCGCTGCTTTTCGATCTGGAGCTATGCTACGCTTTCCCTGGGCGACCGGCTTGATTCCCGGGAGCGTTGCTAACCTATGATCTGCCTTATCCCGGGGTATCCCAGTCATGTCAGAGTGTTCAAAAAAAAATATGTCGGCGTTCCTCCTCAGTAACTGTTTCAGGTTGTTTTTAACCTCAGGAGAGAGACCGTCTCCTATTGTTACTATTTGTTCCGGGTTGTGTGTGCTTAAGACCCACCTTTCCGGGCCGATGGCACCGGTAGGTCCTTGACGACATCTCTTGGTATCCAATACTTCTCCCAGCTTATCCCGGTATACCGTCGCAATCCCCCGTGGGGTGGGGAATTTCATGAACCCACGCGCCGTGGAAAATACAACGTCAAGCTTTCCCAGGGTAAACCTTCCAATGATTACATTGTGGTAAGACTCAGGGCATACCACAAGAAACGTGAGGAGTATGGTTCTTTCCCGGGGGGTTTGTCCAAATGTAACTGGGAAAGTAATTTGGCCGATTGGATCAACCTTTTCACCGGTGAACCCTTTAATAGGGGCGTGTACTGACTCGAGCAATTTTCTATCTTCTAGTTGCATTCTGTTAAAACAGTGCTCATAGATGATCTCTTCAGAACTCCCGGTGTCTACAAGGATTCTTCTCATATTATAGTCGCCTACTGCGGCGGATATGATTAGGGGATCGGTGGTGATGTGTAAATCCTCTATGTGTGGTTCGATTGTCATGGTTGCCAGCATCCAGGGTTCGAGTGTGGAGAAACTCCATTTTGCTCCCTTTCCCTTGTCGGCGTATACCATATTCAGCTCCCGTTGTCTTTTGCCCGCCCCTTTGTTAGCATCTTCTTTGTTGGGTGGCGGGCCTTGCTTTATATCTCAAACCAGGTGAGCCAACTTACCCGCCTTCACAAAGTACTCAATTTGCTTCTTCAATTGATAGCAATCGTTGGTATCATGGCCGCTCCCCTTGTGATATTCACAGTATTTACTGGTGTCTTTGTTGGGAGCGTCCTTCAACGGCTTGGGAAGATTAAATTTGAGGTTTTCGGAGGCCAGGATCTCTGCCAGCGTTTTACTTAAATTAGGATAGTTAGATCGCGGCTTAGAGAAGGATTCGTTTCTTGAATGTGAACTCCGGGATCTATCATACCGCAACTCTGATCTGTCACTCTTTTGGTACCTGTCTCCTCTACCTAGGGATGAGATCGGTATCATACCGGTACCGTACCGGTACCGATACCGTAAATACCGTTACCGTAATTAAGGAAAAGTGGATACCGAATACCGTACTGAATTTCTCAATTCGGTAACGGTACGGTACCGGTATTGGTACCGGTATTTCGGTATTTTACCGCATTGGTACCGCTTTTGTGTTTTCCATTGGTTTACCTAAAAAAAATATCATGTAAATCCATCCATCCGTTATTAACTGAATTAGCGTAATATATAGTGGGAAAACTAGACAAATGTATGTAGTAAAAACTAAAAAATCATAAGGAAACCATACATGGGTTCGAATTTTAACATCCAAATTCCAACATGTCTAAAAAAAGCATCATAATTCATAACTGATTAAAAAGAACCAAACAAAAGAAAGTTGATATCGCTAATCGCTTTGCATTTTCCCTTTTCCTTTTTCATTTTGTTTGTTTATCGCATCCTCAATCTCTGTAGAAAACCAAGAAAGAAAGTTACATGAAATATGGTTTTGAATACCTTGAAGAAAAAGTTAGACTTGGATTTTGGATTCTCGATTGTTGATTGATCACACAGAGTATTCTATAGAATGATAAAGGATATCAGTTCAGTATATTGTAGTGGACTTGGACTCTTCATAATCCAACCTAAAAACCCATTGGAATTCATTATTAAATTCGGTATTAATACCGGTATTTACCGAAAAATACCTATACCGATACCGTTTTTTACCGATACCGAATTTTGAAAAAACTATAACCGATACCGGTACCGTTTATGATCGGTACGGTACCGGTATGGTACCGGTATTTCGGTAAAAAATCTCATCCCTACCTCTACCCTTGCCCTTAAAGCTCCGCTGCTCTCTATCGTCCTGATTTTTCTGGACTTCCTTTTTCCTGTTTGCCGCGTGACTGGCTGCCACAGTTTTTTCTTGTGTGACATACACCTTAGCTATCCTCGGGATTTCTTCTATGGTGGAGGGTACGCCATCCCTTCCATAGAGTGTCCTCAAAAGCTCATCGTCGTTTACTCCTTGTAAGAAAGTGTCGCAAGCCAGATCATTTGTGACACCTGGGATCGCCAGGCTCTCTTTGTTAAACCTGAAGATGAAACTCTCTATCGTTTCATTATCTCGCCTACGAATGTGAAGGAGATCGTTTCGATCCTTCGTGTGTCTTCTTTGTTGGCTAAATTGCAACGTGAACTTGGCTTCTAAATCTTCAAAACTGTCGATTTCTCCAATGGGTAGACTATCCCACCAGACTCGTGCTGCCCCTACCAACGTCTGAACAAACATTTTGCACCAAAGGGGCATGGGCCAACAGGCTACTTCCCCGGCGCTCTTGAACAGGTTGAGATGGTCATCAGGATCACTTAGACCATCGTACTTGCCCGCCGTTTGAGGCATCTTGGGTTTTTCCTTGATTGGGGCTTCAGCTATTCTTCTGGTGAACTTGGACTTGAAAGTAGCGTCCACAGGTTTGTAAGGTCTGGTTAGATCATCATCTTCAATGTTAATGCGTTGTACTGGAGGAGTTGCTCCACCCTGACTGGCTCCCTAGGTGACAGAGGGTTGGGCCGAGGTAATGTTTAATGTGTAGCTGGGACCCCCGTTTGGAGAGAAACGAGGCCTTGACATGTTTCCTCTGTCATAGACGGGTTCCGCCGTATGTGGGGTTTGACTGTAAGCCGGTTGTGATGTTGGAAAAGTCCACCAGGGTGGCATATAAGCTGCGTACGGCGACGACTGAGCATAACTCTGTGCCGCCATATGTGAGGTATGGGTTTGAGTATTGTATGGGGGTAAATACCCGTATGGGGGTGCATAATAACCTGGGAAGTAAGCTTGGTTCCCCAGCGTAACCGGGGCATTCATGATCCCTGCAGGCATGATGACTGGCAGGTGTGGTGGAGTGGACAACGCAGCTGTTAGTGCCGTCGAGTACAAAGGCGACATGGCGTATGTTGCTGAGGGCTGATAGTATTGAGCCATGCTTATCTGCGGTGTAGCAAAACTTGGGCATGTAGATGTGATAACAGACATAGTGCTGTGACGTAAGGTCTGTGCACTCCTTGTTGATGCTGGGGTAGAGATATTAGTGTCTATTGTGGTTGGAACCACTGACCGCAACTACAAGGAGGTGTATGAAAAAGGGTCCGCTGTTGTAGTTCCAGAAGAAGCAGCAGAGGTGATTGCAAAACCTGGTGGTAGTTCTTCTGCTTCGAATTCCAAGTCAAGAGACCTGGTCACAACAGGTGAAACTGGCACGGTGGTGACCACATAACTCGTTTCCAGCAATGGGTTGCTGGTTATCATTGCCTGACTCGGTGTTACTGCCGTGTTCTGATCGCTTGCCATTGGGTTTAATCTTGTTGTTGTTACCAAAAGGTCCCACAGATGGCGCCAATGAAGAAACACTGACCTTACAGGTGAGCTCCGGCTAGGACTTCAACTCTTTGGCGATCTGAACAGCTAACTTCAAAACAAACACCGTTAGGACTCGTTACAGGAATGGGGTTATTCCTGTAACCACCCACCGGCGTGAGAATAAGTCTCGGTTTGGGAGAAAGAAAGTATGAATGTAGAGAAAGAGTAAACGAGAGCAAGATGATTTGTACCTTTAATGTTTACCTCTATTTATAGTTTACCATTAGGGCTTCCCTTAACTTAGGATGGGCTCCTATAAGCTAGGGATTTGCATGATCTTCCCCAAAAGTTTGGGGATTCGGTTACGTGGTTTATACATGTAGAATAGAACATTCTAGAATAAACGTGTGTAATTAAATATTTATAATAAAGTAATAGGTGATGACCGGGTCGGGTTAGCCGATCTGGGTCATACCTCGTCACTTCCAATCATGATTATGATTGGAGACTTGGTGTAGTTTGTTCACTTTGTTTGCTTGCTTGGAAGCTACTTGATATAATCACAAGATTTCTAGAAGAAAACTTCAATCCAAACCTATCTAACATAGGGATTTATTGGCAACTTGAAGATGTTCCAAAGTTAAAGAAAGATGAATATGCTTAAAAGTTTTTAATGTCACACCCCAACCAATGGCAGAAACATTGGAGTGAGACGAAAACAAATAGTTCAAAGCATCATAACACTATCTGTGACAATATAAATTAAATCAAGATTTCATAAATGTACTAAATGTCATACATGATTCAAACGTAACCAAATTGGATCAAAACATAGTTTATTTCTAAGGTGTGTTGCTAAGTTCACCCTAGCTTGATTCTTCGTCACTTCGTCTATCAACCTGCAACATGTATTAAAATAATGATCAACAAAAACGTTGGCGAGTGTACAAGTTTTGATACATAGCATAATAAGAATAAAATGTTTAACGTGCTCATATCCAACATGAATAATGTATATAAGCTACTAATATGCTGGTCTGGTGTAAACTATATGTCAAACCCAAGTTTCCAATGCAATCTTGCCTTCCCTACGTCATCACAACGAATAGGGGTTAACATGTTTTACTTAACAATACCCCAAGACTCAAGGGCGGTGCGTTAATCATATAGCGCTATAATTGTAAAGGTAGGCTAGCAAAGTTAAGGAGCATATAGATACAAATGTACACATAGCATATGAGACTAATAAGTATCGCATGTTTTCATGTTTAAATGTGGATATAGTGTGATTATAAACAAGTTTCTAGTGTTGTGTGTTTTTGTATATTGTACATGTTGTACCCAAAGTGTTTAAAACGACAACGGGATCGAGTATACTCATAGTTTTGCGTAGAATTTACACCTAAACCGCGAGTGGAGTTGGAAAAGTCTTGAGATTATGCTGAAATGGGTAAATGGGAGTATAAGTATATTGATGTGAAAGAGTGTCAGATTAGAATGTTAAAATACGTGAAATAAAACAAGTTAAAACACAAAACAGTCCATTCGTACGGATGGACTTAGTCCATTCGTACGAATGGGCGTTCCTGCCTAGTACGAATCGGTTGTTTTAAGCATAATACGAACTGATTTGAATGCTAAACAGTAAGGTAAATGATTTAAAACAGTAAATAAAATGATCAGATGTATAAGCTGGGGTTAAATCAGAAGATAAAACTGTTTGGTTTGGTTAACAGGGTGGGTTCGTACAGATGGACCCTGTCCATTCGTACGGATCCACTCTTTATGTTATGAATGTTTTAGTTTTTAACAGATTTGGTTGAAAATGTTGAAGTATTTATTTAATTTACTTAAATCAGTAGATAAAACGTGTAATTGATGACAAACAAGTGAAAACAGAACTGAAAATCAAAAAAAATATGAAGGCAGGTCCATTCGTACGGATGGGCATAGTCCATTCGTATGAATGCATTGTTCTTGATGAAAATTCTTGTTTGATCTATCGAAATAGATCATTTCTTGATGGAAATTAATCCTAATGCAGGCTCTTAACTATGAGGTGAGTTGAGAGTCTGATGGATTCCCGATTCCACCAAGATTGTATAATAATCGAAAGGAAATCATAACTAGTGTTGTAAAATGATATAATTTCTTATAACTTTGATTCAACCTCGCTTGAGTGATGCTCCACAACAGTCTGCCCAAGCAAAATGAGTGGAAACCATCTTCCAGATAGAATCAAAGGTTTTGAGAAAAAGGTTAAAGTTTATGACCAAAACTCAAGAAATGAAGTGGAAATGTAATTGAAATGAGAAAGGGGAATTCTTACAAAGCCTCTGATCGTCAACAGTAGTTTGAGAGTGTTTGAAAGAGAAATGGCGAGTTGGAATGAAGGAATAAGGCCTCTATTTATAGATTTGGAGGTACGTTAGGGTTTCCTAAATTTTAGTTACGAATGGGGCTAGGTACGAATGGGCTGGGTTCATACGAACCGGCCTTGATTCGTACGAATCAACTGGATTCGTACAGATCCACTTGTTTTCAAAGTTTTCATTTTCGAGTTTGATTATTTTACGTGTTTTAGTCGGTTTTTCGAGTATCAAGTATCAATGTGTAATAAAGAATCAAGAATCATGCATAACATAACGTTCAAAATAATTTCGTTTTCATTATGATCAATAGTCTCGGAATACAATTTGAAACGAAATAGAATGCAACAATAGTACAAGTTTCTAAAAATGGAAAGTACAACAAGACTTGCTAAAATAAGAAAGGTACAAAAGTGCGAAGCGTTACACTTAACCAAACACAAGAAAAAACCTAACGTTGGACCTCAAAATGGTGATATAGCATCTTTGTTTACCAAGGTAAACATGTAGTAATATTCCTAGAGGTTATCCAAGGAAGGAGAAGAAGAAATGTGCATAAACAAGCTCAAAACTCACTTTTTCGAACTTGGGTGAATCTGCCTACGCTTGAGAATTTTGAAGATTAAAGAGTGTTAGAGAGAGTGATTTGAGTGCGGAAAGTGTTTAGGAGGTATGGAAGTGTTGTATTTATAAGTGGGGAATATGGTTTGGGTGTTAATGAAGGTGGTTGGGAGTTAGAGAGGAGGGAAAGTTCAAAATCAACAAAATTCGCGAGCTGCTACCAGACCAGGTTGCAGACCGTATGGGCTTTAGCTTGCAGTCTGCAAGTGTAAGACTCAAGCTTACATAAGTGGGAATTTATAAAAACTTTTGCATTTACATATAAGTAATTCAATTAAATGTACATACAGTGTTTCAGATTTACTAAAAGCTCATAAGTATTTAAACACTTTAACACTTTAGACACGTTAACATGTTAATAAAATATATAAAACACTTATAAAGTTCATAATTGTTTCGGTTCATAAAATAATGAAACTAAGCTGAAGCTTGAACTTCGGTTGTGTTTGGTTCATCCATTATGCTTGATCATCATCCGTAAGGTCCTAGCTATCACCTATACACCAATAACAACTCATATGTTAGTTAGATGGTGCTTAGAGATGGATTTGTAACTCAAAAATATCAAACAAATGAACAAAATCAGTTTTGGTGGAACCCGCCGTAGGCTACGGCTGATGTGTCGTAGCTTAATGCACACATAATCAATTGTGACCGGTAAATGCCAACCGTAGCCTACGGTTTGACACTTTTGTGTGATGGATTATGATAGAAAAATTATTATATTCCCATTTCACCCTAAAGTTTGACACTTTTTACAAAAATGACCCATTAGGTATCATTAAGCCAAAATGATTTAAACCTTCCACTTTATATTACCGGAAAGATTGTTCAAGTTATAAAACTCATATTTAAACTACCCTTAAGGGTCGTTTTTCAGGTTTGTAAATTGAGGGCGTTTTGGTAAACATTAGTCCTTTTTATGAAGAAGGACTTTTAAAGCATATTTTGACCAAGTGAGCACCTTAAACCCATGTTCTATTTAAAATCATTAAGGTTCCTAAGAACATAATGTCTACAATTTAAGTTAATAGATATACCTCTCTTTAGGTAATCCTATGTTCACCCATGACTCGTTTGACTCTCATCGGACCTTAAGTTCTCAATGAGAGTTTGACCCATTACACATACCTGGCTCGGGTCATAGCATTGATCCGTTTTACTATCTTGCACTATTAATTGCTAGTTAATAGCAATGCAAGCCATACATTATTTTTTCAAGTGGGCATAAAACTCGACAAGTGACCATAAGTCATTATTGTCAAATGATGATAACATTACCATTTGCCCATTTGGCCTAAATGATCATTTTATTATTGTGAGATGGTAACTATTTGTCATCTCACTCATTTAGCTCGTTTCGGCTTGCACCCTATGATCACATTACTTCAAAGTCGTTTATTAATTCATTTGACCCATTATGGCTTACGCCATAGGGTGTCTTTTTCGAAACTCATTATTTATCCCTCAACTCGTGACCAGATTACTATTTTATCCTTTTTACCCATTATGGTTTACACCCTAAGGTAACTTTACAAACTCATTGTTTATTCATCATCACATGACCAGTTTACCGTTTTACCCTTTTTACCATCAAATATGGTTTCTTATCATCATCACTTATTCCGACCCATTTCGATTCGTGTCGGAACGTCATATTTCTAAAACTCTTTCAAATATTAGTTCACCATATTCTTAACCAATACATAAATAGTTATTCTACTAGATGGGTGTAAGCTTTACTTACCTTGCATCCGATTATGCTTTTTCCTGCGTACTTGATCCGTTTGACTATCATCTACAGACTTTACATCAAACTATCATCTATCATTCGCAAGATTGTTAGATTAGTCATCGTTTTTCATGACTATTCCACCTTACAGACTTTACATCAAAATTACCAATTGATCCTCTTATAGGTCAAATTGACTTTTAGAAGTTAAACTGTCGTTTGACACTTATGAATGCATTAACAATTCAACAAAACTCATTTGGGCACTTCTATATACACTTAGTAGGTATCATTTATAGGCCTTCATACTAGGCTATTTTATCAATACTTGTTATTTGCTAACAACCATTCATAAGATTCTTAACCAATGATTTTCGTGAGTTGTTAGCATTTAGCTTTCACTTGAGCATTTTACCAAATACCTTATGTGGATAATTTTTAAGCTATACTTATTAGCTCACATTGTCATCATCCTACTACCTTATTACAAATCATCATTCCTTGCTTCAAGTAGCAACCAAATAAACATGTAAATTTCAGTTGTTATAAGAAATTACACAATTTGACCATAATAATTATGGGTTTTAACTCTTTTGTCAAAACCCAATTCTAATCACTTATGGACACTTAACGAAATGCCTAATTGTTCAGTTAATTCATACTTATAAGTTAGTATGGTGTTTATAAACACCAATACAACATCAATTTACATTATCTTGCTACTATTTCCACAAGGCCATTTTAATTTCATGAAACTCTTCAACTAAATAATTTCATGAGTCATGAATTTGAAACATACATTGTGTTAGGATGAAGTAGTACTCAACAAAACTTCAAACATGCATTATAATTGCTTCAGTTTCGATTTGAATTGAGTGATTTTTTAGAGTATTATCAAGAACAAGTGTTTCCCCCTTCCACCTCTTCTCTGTACGCGCACAGACGCACACACCTACATGTGTGTGTTTTTATGTTTTATTTTTCTTTTAATAAAAAACTTTTCCAATTGTCCATTTTAGCCCTTCATGTATGGTTTTGTTATAAACAGGGCCACCAATATTACCTCTTATTAACTAGGTTAAACATTCCTAGTTAATTTAGTAAGTTCGGGGAGGTTATAACCCGTTTTATTTTAACTTCCGATAACTCGGGCTTCTTCTTTCTTTTTTTATAAGCTTTATTTACTAAAGCATTTATTTATCTTTTATTTAACATTAGTTTTATTTAATTAAATCCTAATGTTTATCGGGTTAACCTTTACCATTAACGGCATTTTACTAGTTCATCTAAAATAGCGTGGTTTGGTTACCAAACCCGTTTTCGGGGTGCTACAGCAAGGCCTTTCAAAAACCAAAGAATCCATTTTAGTCCTTTGGGTTTGGCGGTTTATCATTTTATGTTATAACCTTAATAGTTTAGCTTGCTTTTAGGGTTTTAAGGTGCATCTAAGTATGTGTATTGTATACACATGTATGAATAACATCCCTAGAAAAATATAATCTCGATGTATGACTCGGTTTTAAATAAAAACACGTATTTCGTGATTGTTTACATGTTGCGCAAGCATAATTAAACAAACATGTTATAAAATATAGTTTCCATTATGATCAATCTCGGATTACAAGGATTGAAACTGAAATACGAAGTACAATAAACTGAAATGGAATGAAGAAAAATACGGAACGTTACACAAACGTAGTAGCCAAAACGAGTTGGATAAGGAACCTATTATATGAGTTGCATGTTCCGGTTACCAAGAGAACTATAGTTTGTTGTGATAATGTTTCGGCTGCATATCTCACTGAAAACGTCGGTTCAACATCAGCGAACTAAACATGTCGAGACATATCCACTTTGTCCGTGAGAAAGTTCGAATGGGACAAGTGCAGGTTCTTCACGTTCCATCGGCATTCGAGTACACGGATATCTTCACCAAAGGCTACGACTGTAAACAAACACAAACAAGGCCATGTTCGTGTTTGTTCATTAAGGAAATTCAACTGTTCATGAACAGTTCGGGAACACGGGTCTCAAACACAAATGAACGCAAGCAAATAAAAACAAACGTAAACGAACATTTAACTTGAAAATAAAATATATAAACATCGTTATCCTCAAACATTTGACATAAGTAGTTAAAGATAAGTATCAAATGATAAATCAAAACACAAGAAGTCTACTGTTACTATCAAATGATGAATCAAGTTTAACTAACTTAGACATAATTATCCAAAAAATGTCTTTCTCCAAATTTTAGCTAACTTAGAAAAAATAGAGTAATATTTTTTTTAATTTAATCAAACGAACATGAACGGATGTAACCGAACATATTACCGAATTTTCATTAGCACAGTCGAACGAACGAGACATCTGTCCGTTCGCTAAGTTAACATAACAAATTGTGTTCGTTCGTTAAGCTAATCGAACAAACATATATGAAATTCTCGACGAACGGTTCACGAACTGTTCGCTGAAAGTTCGGTTCATTTACAGCCCTACCAGAAGTCTCTCGCGCCAGCTATTCCAAAACTTTCGATCCAGTTTGAGCCTTGGTTCTCCCCCCGCTCCAAGTGCGGGGGGCTATTAGCGTATATTATATTACTAGGTTAGAACCCCGTGTAATACACGGGTTGAATAAATGTAATCTTATATACCAAATCATAAAAAAAATATCTTTAATTTAAGAACCTCGTCTATTGTACGGGTTGAGTAAATTTAATTTTATATATTAAATAATGAAAAAGTGACATTTTTAAGAACCCCATGTATTGTATGGGTTGAACACATGTAACTTTATATACCAACCAATAAAAAAGTTATATCTTGTTATATCTTTATAAACCCTGTGTATTATACGGATTGAATAAATCTAATTTTATATACCATAAAATAAAAAAAAGTTATATTTTTAAAAACCCGGTGTATTACACGTGTTGCATAAATGTAATTTTGTATAGTAAATAATAAAAATATTATATCCTTAAAAAACCTCGTTTATTACACAGGTTGAATGAATATAATAAAAAAAATTATATCTTTAAAAAAACTAACGGATATACTCGATATATGATGGATGGGATGATTGCGGTGATGATTCGTATAAATGTCACGTAAACATAGTGAATACCGTATTTGAGTTGAGAGTTGAACACGAAAATAAAAGTATAGAACCAATAAACATTGATTAATGTTTTTGTTTACCCCTTATAAACATTTATGAAATAGGTTCTACCCTTAACTATGTAAGATCGTGAAACGATCTAACGAGTCGATCAGAAGAGTGCCCAGACAGAATCAGAGGCGGAATTCATTGATTCTGTCGTTGTTTAGCTTGGATTCACTATTAACTGTCTCTTGTATTGATCAAAACACTTTTACAGACTTGGAGACACCTCGACAGGGCTTCGCCGTCGGAAACAAGAACTGTCCAACTGAATCCGCTTGAAGGTATTTATAGAGTTAACGTTTCGCTTGAAAGTGACAGGTATCAGTTCAAGCGAAATCACTCATGTTGATTTCGCTTGAAAGTGTACATGGTATTTTCAAGAGAAATCACTTCCTTCAAGCGAAATCAGCTCAAATACACTCTAAAACCTCCTATTTTCTCATACAACACGCCCTGATCTAACACATCTAATACTAGACTCGATACAAGACGTAGTCGACAGACGTATGCACTAACAGACTCCCCCTCGGATGTTGACGAGTCTGAAGTATCTAGTCTTTGCATCTTCAGTCTTTATCAGTCTCTGGGCTTCCAAAACTTCTCTTCTAATCCAAGACTCGAACGAAGATGAAGTCGACAGACAACTGCACCAACAGACTCCCCCTTGAATGTTGACGGAATCTTCAGTGAGAGTCTTCATCGTAACGACTCTTCAATCTTGATCGGTCTCCTTTCTCTCTTAGCATGAACCAGGATCTTCTCTTTGGCTCTAACCTCGTCAAACTCCCCCTTTCATCTTGCTGGGATCGCTGTCTGGAATTAGCTATCACCTTGAGAACAAACCCTGGCTTTTAGTTCTGTTCAGCTCATTTCCTGCACACATTTTCTCATCAAAACATAAGTTTTTACTTAAATCAATAAGAAAAACGTACTAGTAATAGTTACATCAAGTTCAAATTAATGACCCTGATTAACTAATCTCAACGTCTTTCTTAAATCAAAAATTTTCAATTTAGCACACACACTCCCAAACCTGTTCATCATGTTCAGCACTTGAAATTTTGAATATCAGCTCTCCAACATCAGTTTTGCGAAAATCTTTTTGTATTTTTCAAAATTTATACAAAAACACACTAAAATCTTTTTGGATTTTTAAATGAACATAAATGCAATAAAGAAATATTTACAGACACTATCTTTGTGAGTTTGTGTAAGAGGATCATATTAGTTTATGAGACCAGTCACTAGCACCGTTAAGCTTTAAACATTTTCAGTTCTAAACGATTCACATAGATTGACGATATTGTTGTCCTCTTAAACTCAATCTAAAAACTTTCGAAATGCTTACCGATACGTTTAAGGTATATTAATTTTGCACTAAGCTCTTATGGACCCCATGATCTCAGCATATCCCCTCATCATGCAATACACTGACTCAAGTAATGCTTTTAAACTTTTATCAACTGTGATTTGTGCAAAAACAACGCAGAATGTTTAAACATTAACAATCAGGTCGATACTTCCGTATACGCAGAGAAAGTCCATTGTTTAAACAAAATAAGAAAAATAAAACAAGTTGAAGTTGTTTAGGCTTTAACCACCAGGTTGATACTTTCGTATACGCAGAGCAGGTCCAAAGCTTAAACGAAACACCAAAGAAAATAAAGCAGAACGTTTAGGCAATAACATCCAGGTCGATACTCACGTATACGCAGAGGATGTCCAATGCTTAAACAAAATAAAGAAATAAAACAAGTTTAAATCTTTGCAAAATGAAATGCACAATCACAGCGACTTTTTAGCAAAGTTGTGAAAGCTCACAAACTTAACCAGTTTTATGTCTTTCGACAATCAGCAATTACTGAGTAGGCACACAGTCAAGAAGGACAAAACTAAGTATGCTTTTGACCATGTTTCCCACTAGAACTAGGCTTTTTCATTTTTGGTTTGTATCGTTATCGCAAATCTACTAGTCTAGCTGAGCCTATCGTCACATCTTTAGTAAGATCGTTTATCACATTTTAACTTTCCATTTTTTAGCATGTTGTGATAGTCTCACTGATCTACTATCATTTCCTCTTTTTACAACAAAACTCATTTTTGCATTTTTCAATGTTTTTGAAATTTTCAAATTTTCAATTTTTTTTTTAAATTTTTACTCCCCCTAAAATCAAAATATGTCTCAATTTTGATTTTCTGGGAAAATTTGAAAACAAGTTGTACAAGAAATGTGACAACATGATGAGAATCACTTCAATTCTCCATTCACTTGGCTTAAACAATCAGAACTCCCCCTGACAACAAAACATTTTCCCAAAGTGATTTCAAAACACTTAAGTTTGTTTTAATCAAAATGGTTTTTCCGGAAAATTAGTTTTATTTGTCTTTTCACAAACACGGGGTTCTTTCATCACATTTTTCACCTTTATCCACTTATCGAAAAGATAGATCAAGTACAACTTAATGTCCTTGATTAGTCTTTTGTGATTCGAAGTATCACAGTTACCAACCTGTGAATTTCTCAAGAAAGATGCCGATTCCTGTTCCACAATTACCAACCTGGGAACTCCGGCAAGTCAGGTTTTTCATTTAAACAGTTTCACCCAAGCCTGACGGTCCTTGGGTGTTTTTGAAATTCCGTTTGACAATGATGGAAAATTTGCATCATTTACTGTCAAACTAGAATTCTCAACTTTTACCTCAACACACGGCTCTTCTGGCTTTACCACACCAGATTCATTGCCTGAACTTGGCTTGTCTGAATTTGATGAATCAGATTCATCGCCAATACGTGGCTCCTTTGTTTCCAAAGAAACAAATTCATCACCACCAACTTTTTCTTTCTTTACACTTTCCTTTGTCCTCAGATTTGTATCTGATGAATTCGTTTTGCTTGATTTGTCATTCTTTGGCGAGCAAGACGATTTATCAGAACTTTTATCTGTTTTACCAGTTGTATCCGAGGACAACATCCTTTCGAGATATTCTCTCGCTTTCTTCCTCTTCTTCCTCAGTCTGTCTTTTTGCCCTTGTGAAAGCTTTACTTTCTTTTCTTGAACTTTCTGTTCTTGAACTTTAGGTTCTTGAACTTTCTGTTCTTTGGGCTTTCCTTTGACATTGACTGATTTCTTTGCCATTTTCTGAGATTCAGCCCTCGATCTTTCATTTGATCTCATTGGGCAATCTCTGGCAATGTGTCCTTTGATATGGAAATTATAGCATCTCCTTGTCTCAAACCACTGATTTTGGCAGTTAACAGCAATGTGTCCTCGAACACCACAAGTGTAACACACTCTGTTATCATACCAATCACCACTTTCTGTCCAAACATTCAGATCATAGCACCGTTTGGCTTGGTGATAATCATTTCTCCTCTTGTTTGTTGGATTTGGCTTTTGAGCACTATGGTCAAACCTGCACCACTTATTACCAACAATTTTTGAGTTTTGTTTTTCAACTTTTTGGATTTTTTATCACGATTGGATGATTGAACTGATGAGCTTTTATTTTCTTTTTGAAGATTTTTCGGCTTTTTATCATTTTGTTTTTGTTCCACATTCTTCTTTACAGGTTTTTGCGTTGAGCATTCACCTTTCTCAGTAGAATGTAAAACAGTTTCTTTAAACATTTCATTTAATTTCAAAAATATTTTTCTTTTTTCAACTTCATCATCAGTTTTCTCATCACAATCTTCAACTTTGACTTTATCAAAGTTTATGCATTTTCACTTATTGGAACTGAATTGATCGGTTTTGGACAAGGATAATCTGGTACTGATGAATTCTCAAAACCTTTCAATTTCTTTTCAAGCTCTTTGATTTTATTTCGAGCATTTTCAGCTTCTTTTTCAAGCCGAATAATTGTCTGAAGATGAGAATTTATTGCATTTTGTTTTTCAATATTATTTTTGCTAAAAACAGATCTCTGATCTTCAAGAATCTTTATTTGGCTTTGAAAATCTTTTTCAGTTTTTACTTTTTCATTTTCAAAAAATTTTATCTTCTTTTCAAAATCTTTTTCATTGTCTTTCAAATTTTTGTTTTCTAATGCCAAATTGTTCAAACCACCTAACAGTTTGACATTTTCAGATTTCAATTTTTCAAAATTTTCCTGCAGTTCAAAAATCTGTTTATCATCAGATTTCTTTTCATCCTTCAAATTTCTGATCTCCAATGTCAAAATCTCTACATCCTTCAAAAGTTTGTCATTGTCAGTTTCAAATTGAACACATTTTGAGCACATCGATTCAGAATTTGAAGATCCAAGCTTCTCTGATTCTTCATTCTTTGAGATTTCCTTTTCCTCTATCTTGTATGTTCCTGCACAAAAAAATTTAACGAAATCAAGAGGATTCATATTCTCATCAATATAACAACCCCTTTTTATATCGTATATCAGATTACTTTTTGCAGCAAGACATACATTAACTCTTCTTTTCATTTCAAGAATCACATCCAAATCCATTTTCGTCACAATATTTTTTATTTCATTTATCAATTCTTTCCTTTTCTTGTCACTTTCATACTCAAAATCTTTAAGTTTGTTGATGAACTCTTTTAGATACAACTTTGAAAAACTAGAATCTTTCTTTAGGTTTTTCAAACATTCATCCCATTCGGTAGGTAATGCATCAGCAAACTTTGATACTTTTTCAGTAACTGACAGTCTTATCTCATGTTGTTTCAAATGTTCAATTAAGACTGTATATCGATTTGCTAGATCATCCAATGTTTCATTTTTTAGACACAAAAAGTATTTAAACCTTTTCTCCCATCCAATCTTCTTCACATTTCTATAACTATCATCTATAAACCCTCGATGCCAATCGTTAAATCTTTCAAAATAATAATTTTCTGTTTCATCAAACATTTTTTCCATATTTCAAAAACAACCTGTTCACACCTCTGAAGCGAAATCACACCTAAAGCGAAATAACCTATTTCGCTTGAAACCAACACACCTTCAAGCGAAATCACTACTTGAAGCGAAAAACCTAATTTCGCTTGAACCTTTTCAAGCGGGATAACTCTTTGAAGCGAAATCAACAAATTCAAGCAGAATCAGATGTGTTTTCAAGCGGAATACTTTATTTCGCTTGAAATTACCACACTTTTTCAAGCGGAAACTGATGTTCGTTCAAGCGGAATTACCTTTTTGGTCCAATTTAATCACTTTTAGACTGAATTTGGGTCTCAAACTTTCAAGGGTTTGTTAAAACTGTATTTCGCACACTATATGTGAAAATCAGTCCATTTTAACAGTGAAAACTTGATTATTTTTTAAAAGAAGGTGTAGAAGTCAGAATTTTCCAGCGAAAACGAGCTAAACAGTAAGAACTCTTCCTCCTGAGCTCTGATACCACATGTAAGATCGTGAAACAATCTAACGAGTCGATCAGAAGAGTGCTCAGACAGAATCAGAGACGGAATTCATTGATTCTGTCTTTGTTTAGCTTGGATTCACTATTAACTGTCTCTTGTATTGATCAAAACACTTTTACAGACTTGGAGACACCTCGACAGGGCTTCGCCGTCGGAAACAAGAACTTTCCAACTGAATCCGCTTGAAGGTATTTATAGAGTTAAGGTTTCGCTTGAAAGTGACAGGTAACAGTTCAAGCGAAATCACTCATGTTGATTTCGCTTGAAAGTGTACATGTTGCTTTCAAGCGAAATCACTTCCTTCAAGCGAAATCAGCTCAAATACACTCTAAAACCTCCTATTTTCTCGTACAACGCGCCCTGATCTAACACATCTAATACTAGACTCGATACAAGACGAAGTCGACAGACGTATGCACTAACACACTCCCCCTCGGATGTTGACGAGTCTGAAGTATCGAGTCTTTGCATCTTCAGTCTTTATCAGTCTCTGGGCTTCCAAAACTTCTCTTCTAATCCAAGACTCGAACGAAGATGAAGTCGACAAACAACTGCACCAACAAACTACTTTAGTTAAATAAAATAAATAAATCGTTTACATTATATTAATTTATATTTAGTGTACGTCTTTTGTTAATTTCAGGATAAATAATTTTGAAATCTACAAATAAACATATTTCAATTTTTTTATATGTGAAATATAATTCAGGCAATGCATATATTTAATTACACAGTGGATGGTTCAAATGAGAAGATTTTTTTTTGTAAAAATAAAAAGAATAAGTTTTAAACCAACAGAAATACTCCATTTTATTTCATTTAATATGTGTGTTTAATGTTATTAATAAGGGCATATAGGTAAATTTCTAATTGTAATTAATTTGCTAACTAATTAAACTTGTAAGTAACTTTTAAATATAATCTTTCAATATAAAATAGTTTAGAGTGAAGGACAATTTTCGACATGTGTAAGATAAATTCTTAGATGTGTATGATAAATTTAGATATGCGTAGGGTAAATTTCGGTAAGTGTAAGATATATGTAGGATAAATTTTGAAAATGTGTATGATAAAATGTTTTTTGCTTTATTAATAAGAGATAACATAATTAATGGGAGGAGTTATAAATTATTTAATGTTTTACCATTATATCCTTTATTCTTTTTCTTCTCACATTAAATTTCTTCTCAAATGAACTTTCCCCTAATTATATATAGTTATTATCTCATAGGCCTTTTAAGTTTAATCATATTTTAAAATAACTTTATAACATATATATGGATTGTTCTATTATTAAATACGTTATTATTTTATATCATATTTTAATTAATAACTTTCTTTATTAATACGTATTTATGGACTTTTAATTTATATTTATATCTATTAATAAGAGACTTGAAATGAATAGTCTTTAAATCCTGATCATCCACGTTAGTTATTCTTGGTTTTATAATATGAAAGGGTGTTAGCATCTTATTCGCTGACAAGGGCGGTCTTTAGACTACTCACATTGGCATCTAATATAAATTGGGTTGCCACATGTCAAACAAGTATTGATTTCAATATAATAAACAAAATAAAAAAGAAAAAAAAAGTTGGCAACCTGGTCGTTCAAACGACCTAGGTCATTACCCAAGAATTTCAAAATGTGCTCATATTTTTGCCACTTGTCCAACTTTGGTTGGTCCACTATTTTTTATTTCTTTTTCATTTATCATTTAAACTACTTCTTCCCCTAATGAATAAATTACTCAAATAACTTGTCTTATTTAAACTTAAAAATAAAACTAAATGCATTGTATTTCTTAAATTTTTTTGTGAACATGTCGGTATAAATTTTATTGAAAACAGAGTTCGTTTAAAAAAATATTTATTTAATATAAATATGATTTAAATACACTTTATAAATATAAATGATTTAAATACACTTTATTTTTATTCTTAAAATAAATACCTTAATTTTTTTAAATAAAAGTGAATATTGTTAATATTATTATTTTTAATACAATAAAATATAATCATATATATATATTTATTTTATTAAAACTTAGGTTGGGTTAGGTTGTAAATGTGTGTCAAAAATTAAGTTGGGTGGGTTGGTTGTGTAGGTGGAAGAGAGAGAAATTAATTTTATATTAAAGGTTGGGTTGTGTTGGGTTGGGTTGTGAATGAGACTAGTCTTACACCGCTGAAAACCGCCCTTTATCGCAAAACCCATACAAGAGAGAGAGATTGGCGGTGGTCTCTCAACCAGAGAATCCGACGCAAAGGAAACTCACAGCGACGGTGGAAACTCGAACTACGGTTCCGGCCGGTTACCGTATCCCGCATCTGATCTGGCTTCAAGACATGCAACGGCCGCACAGTTAGGGTTCCACCGGAAACACAACGACGGCGGCTGACTGTGGTTGATATTCAGCGACATTAGAAGCCGATCCAGCCAAACCATGTATGTGCGCTGACAAACGAGGTTAGACAAGTTTCTTTGTCGATTTCAATATGAAAATTGAAGCTTAACTTTTTTTTTTGGGGGGGGGGGGGGTCATGCTAGATGCTAAGCTAATTCGAATGGAGTGTTCCGGTACGGTCGAAGAAAGTTTTGGCGGGTTTCAAGACCTAGAAGAAAAGCATAATGGAGAAACAGTAACGAATTTCAATTACTCATTTTTGGTAAGTTAATTTAGTCGTAAAAGTTTTATATTCTGAAGATTCTTAAGTAATGTGAGTAATTTTTGGTGTTGAATCAAAAGATTATGGTTTATTAGGTTGAAAGAAGTCAAAGAAGAGAAGCATAAGGGTGATTCATCAACAAGAGTTTATCACACCCCTTTTTTAATTTTGTATATCCATTCCATCATTAGTTGAATAAAGTACAGTGTAACCAAGTTTTATCATGTGATCTTCAGTAGCATGATCGCAAAAAATAAATAAATAAATAAATTAAAACTTTACTTTAACTACCCTTTCTAAATAATAAGTACATTTTTTTCTTCATATAATCGTATTTGAGGTTTTAATGAGCTTTTAATTTGTATATTTTGTATGTATAAAATAGAGATTAAGTATGAGCAGGCTTCATTAAATCTTCAAAAGTATGTGGGTAGCAATACATATTATGCTAATCTAAGAACACATTGCAAATCCGTACCTTGCTCTTAATTTTAAAACAGGTACAACGACCTATTCTGACCCAACTTAAAATAAGTGTTCCTGTTTTGCTCTGAATTCGTTGATTTCAACATGCTAAATCTGATAATTCAAGTCCATTTTTGCTAATGTTATCTGTTAGGTTATGATTGGTGGTGATGATGATTCCTGTTCAGTATCAAGTTCAAGGTGAATCAATGGAGTAGGCGGATGAACTGGACCCATCTTCAAACCTCTCTGGTATGACTCTTAGTGAACCACCAAAGGCACACACAACAACTATTAATGCAGATTGCTGGACTATTGTTTCTTTTGGCGGGCACTTACTTCATTTGTTTTCTTAGAAGAAATAAGTATTTGGCAAATCTTTTAGTAATTTGCAAATAACTTAAAATCTTGCATGACTACCAAACTCTCTTTCTTTTTAAACTTCAATAAGTAAACAATCAAATTCACTGGGGCACGTTTTAGAAAAAGTGGGGGGTGAGCAAGATCCAGGTTCAGGTTCTGCCAGTGGAGCAGACCTGGACCGACCCTTGAAACCACTAATACTTTTTGTCAGTTAGGTTCCTTGTTCTCATTTTTCCTCTTATTCGGTTTTGGTCCTAACACAATGCCCAAACTGAAAAGACACAAGAAACTCGATTAACCTGAAAAAATCCACTATGTGTTAAAATTGAATTTAGGGTTTATTATTGTTGGCTTGATTGATCTCCATCAGGTCCTGAGATTTTCGAAACTAATTTGCATTCCTATGTGTTAGAATTGAATTTGTGGTTTTTTTATTGAGCTATTTTTTTATTTTTTTATGTATGTATTTGTGTTTTTGAGCTTAAAACAGGCTTCACATGGATAAATGCAACAATGGTCGACACTTTTTTTTAGTTTAACCAGTGTGTAGATAGGGTACGATAGATTGATTTTGGCTTGGTCTGTCTTTGGATTGAAATATTGTTGGATACAGCTAGCTACGTACTGTATTGGAATTTGATACAAAAATAATGAATCAGCGATGAATATTTGAATTCAGCCCCAGTTTGTCATACAACTTGATTGTTGGTTTTGTTTACAAATTTAGCTTTTTGTGATTGTAGGAACATCCATGTGTTTCGAGGCTGTTTAAGAGACTGGTTTGGACTGATCTAAGGGTTGTATCCGAGTCTGACAAAGAGCTGGTGTCTAACATGGTTGTTTGGGACTTCAAATCCAATGAAAATCAAGGTAGGAATGTTGATTGTTGTTTGTGGGTTCCAAGTTATTTAGATAATAAAATTGATGCGAAGAGGACTTATACGTGAGTGAGTAGCGGCGTTAATTATTCATGTTTCTGTATGTGGTTTTGATTGTTGTTTGTGGTTGTAGTTTAGTTGTTTATAATTTTGGAAATGCAGTCAAAGATGGATTGAATTATAATTTACGGCTGTTAGTTTTTGTGTGATTCACTTACATCTGAGTGATTATGTTTTAAGTTAAAGATCTGCCTCATATCTTTCTACCAGTGTGTGAAATAGAAGGCTTTATCAACTTAATGCCACTAGGCAAACTTGATGAAGTTGAGGTGTTCAACTAGCCAAGCTTTATCAACTTGACGCCAATTTTCAATGATTGTGTCAAATGTTTATCATTTAGATGGTAAACATTTAGATGGGGAGTGGAACCCCTCAAACTGTGTTGCTGCAGTTTTGGATATTATGCTAGGTAGTTAGGTATTTATCAAACCCATTTTAAAGTCGATATTTAATATTTTATATATATTTTTCCACATTTGGATACAAAGTTGTGCATTGGTGTAGTGGTTAGCCGTTTGGATTTCTTATTAGTTGAGGCGAAAAAAGAGAAAAAACGGGTGGGCCAAGACTCGATCCCATGGCCCATGCGTGAGATGTAAGGAAAGCTAAAAGGCCAATCAATACACCAACACAACTTTGTATCCAAACGGAATTAAAACGGAATTTCATCATTGTTTTCATGGAATATCAGAACCTATAATCTATATGGGGATGTTATGTAAATCCGAGGATATTACTTAAATCCATTAATTATTCATCGAAGTATCCTGCAAATTAACCGTTAAACTAAAATATCTAAATTTGACTTCGACTTCTTTAGTAATACATGGTGGGTTACCAATGTTCATAACTCCGCATAGTTATCTTTCCAATCTTAAATATGTCGATTTGGTGTGTTTGAGTTGCACTATATGCAAGGTTGAAGAACTCGCTAGACGCTAGTCGGCCGGTGAGGTGGGGACTAGCGACTATTCGGGATTACTCGGGATTAATCGGAACTTTATATGTAAATTTTATTATTTTTATAAATATGTATATATATATATACTCACACATCCATATCAATATAATACTTAAAAAGGTAAAAGTAGTTCAAAATACAAACTAAACTTACATATAAGTCATAACATAGCAAGTCTCAGTACTTAAAATTCAAACATTAACAAATAGCTGAAATGTAATCGTCATCCCCGTAGTGTGCATTGATTTCGACACTATCCGACTCGTATTCAATCTCCTCGTCTGCTTCATCCTCTTTCTCTGACTCAAATTCTTCATCATATTAGGGTAAGGAATAAGGAAAATGGGCTAAAGTTGTAATCTTGTGCCTGTTTTGTAAGGATTTCAAATGGGCCGACTAGGGCGACTTTGGCCGACTAGGGCGGCTTGGACCGGCTTTGAGCGACTAGCGATTTTTTGACTGATTTGTGAAAAATTACTCAGTAGGAGGCCGACTAGCGACTAGTCGGCGATTAATCGCCGAGTAATCGCGATTTTTGCAACACTGACTGTATGTATATAGGTAAAGTTTTAGACAATGATGGCAAGTTATATGAACAGTTAACACATTTTGGTTTTTTTCTTTTTTGTTTTTCAGGTCCACCTTCTCTGTCAACGGGTCATAACAAAAGGGCTAACCATCAGCAAGTGGATTTAAGTTAAGAGACGGTTTATGGTGTTAAGGTTATTGGTATGTGTGTGTCCGCTGATGATGATAAAATAAGCTATAACGAAAAAAGACAAATCTAATATGGATCTTTTCTTTTTTTCTTTTTGTTTTTAACTGCTTTGTAAACTACATTCACTTAGTTTGTACCATCTTTATCTTAATGAACATATGCAATTATAGAAGCCGCTGATAAGATCATCTTAGGTAACATTTCACTTCTTTTTGTTGTTTTTTTTTACTTGAGTTAATCCCTAGGGGCAACGCACCGGGTTGATAGCACTAGTTTTAATAAATAACTATGAGATAAACTTTCTTGATCATTTTAATACAAATTAAAATTCATATTGATATTAGTTACAACTTTCTTGAACATTTTAAATTTATTGTATTAATTTAATTAATTATCTTTTAATTAATACTAATTATCTATAATCTACTTATCTATAAAAGGAGAAGTAATGCTGATGTAAATTTGGGTACTTGTCAATCATAAAGGCATGCCACGTAGGATCTGATGATGTCATAAATCTCAATTTAAAATGTTAATATAATCTTTTTGTACTATCTATATATATATATATATATATGAGATGGATTTGGGTTAGGTAGCATGTGATTTTGGCCATTTTTGATGATGTGGCAAGATATGGTGGAGGTGGATTTTGAGTTTAGGAGGGAATTGAGAATAGACTAATAAGTTTAATGATTTCTTTAAAATGGACGCGGGATCCGTTTCCACTTGGGTCGGGTTTATGGTTTTCAAATACAATTGGGTTTGTTATTCGGATCACATAAATTAGGTAAATCATTGTCATGGAAATCATACCTACCGAATCTCCCTTCTCTATCTTCTTTTTCTTCTACAATTGTTCATCATCTCATCGGATCTTCAAGATTTTATCAAGATCAAAGGTAAATATACCTAATCGAACTTGGATCTGCGTTATTTATGTTATTGTATATACAAAGTTGTTTTTATAAACATTGTTTCGATTGCTAAAAAGCATTTGTTTTCTCATTTCCGTAGATCCGATCAAAGAAATTAAAGGTATGTTGTTATTTATGTTATTCGATTGTATTATACAAAGTTGTTTTTATGAATATTGTTTCTTTTGCTAAAAAACCATTTTTGTTCTGATTTCTGTAGATTCGATCAAAGAAATTAAAGGGATGTTGTTATTTATGTTATTCGATTGTATATAAAGTTCATTTTATAAATATTCTTTCGATTTCTAATAACTTTTTGTTTGTTCTGATTTCTGTAGATCTGATCAAACTTTATGTTTTTCTTTGGATTTCTAATAACTTTTTCTTTGTTCTGATTTGTAATAACTTTTTCTTTATTCTGATTTCTGTAGATCTGATTTCGGACTCTGATAATTCGTCAAACAAAAGAGGTTAGTTAAGTGTTATAGTTGTTTTATCTTTTTTAAGTTTTTAATATGTAATTTTATCCCTTCTGTTCATTAATTTATCTTTACTTATTCATATATGTTCTGAATGATTTATGGTTTGTATTTTCCCATGGTGAACCCTCAATCTTTTTTGAAATTCGGACTCGGATTGTTCGTCTACCAAAACAGGTTAGTTATATGTTGTCGGTATTGTTTGTATTTTGATATGTATAGTCTTTATTATTTGTTATTGAATTTCTGTTTATGCATAATTTATTTTTTAAACAGGTATAAAGATACCTTTAATTTCTTTTTAAACATGTTTCTGTAATTAGACATTGTTTCTATAAATAGGTTACCGTTATATTTTTTTTTAAAAATTGCTTACTTCCTTTGTAGTTATGGATCCTAAAAACAACGCTCATTCGTTTTTAAAGTTGATTGATGAAGATGATCCTATATTGTTGGTATGTTTCTTTGGTTTTCATTTTTTCAACAGACAATAATGTATTTAAGCTTTTAGGCATAATTTTGTTTAGGCATAATTTCTTATTTCTTATTAAATTTTCTATTTAGGCATAATTTTAAAACTTTATGTCATTATCTTTTGAAGTTCATATTGTTAGTTTTGTCAGTTATGAGTTTTTCTATTTAGGTTTAACGATACCTTTAATTTCTTTCTAAAGATGTTTTTGTTTCCATAAACATATTACTGTTTTTAAGGTTAATTTTTCTATTCTCAATTATAACTCGGTTTCTGTAATTAGACATTGTTTCTGTTATATTTTAAAAAAAAATTCCTTTATTCCTTTGCAGTTATGGATCCTAAAAACAACGCTCCAATCGTTTTTAAAGTTGATTGATGACTATGATCCTATATTTTTGGTATGTTTCTTTGGTTTTCATTTTATCAACAGACAATAAGTTATTGTTTTTTGTTTCGATTCATAGGAAATACCGTATGATTTTGCAAGCTTATTGTGGGGAGGAAAAGTTCCATATGGTCAATGTCTTGAACTTATTGATGATGACGTATGCAACTGCAGGAGTTCCATATGGCAAATCTAACTATGATATTTTTTGAAATTTGAAAATCTTTGTTTTTTTACTAATAAATTTTGTATTGTATTAATGATTCTTTTGTTTTGGTTTTTTATTTCTGTTTTTCTTTTTTCATGATTAACTAATAAATTTTATATTGTGTTAATTTTGAATCCATAAAAGATTATTTAAAATTTTAGTGTGTGATGTGTTTTTACAGAATATTGATAGTGTTTCTAAAAATAAATAGGTTTTAATTTTTTTTGAAACCGTTCCTTTTTCGTTATTTGTTTTAGAAGTTTCTCACGATATTATAAGTTTGTTTCTATAAACAGTTTACCGTTTTAATTTTTAAAAAACCTTCATATTTAATTTCAAGATATGGATCAGAGTAACAACTGTCCTTGATTTTTAAAGCTTATTGAGGAAGATGACCCACTATTTTTTGTATGTTTATTTGTTTTCTAATTATTATTCTTTTGTCATTGTTTTTTTTTCTTATTTTGTTAAATTTAATTACTATTCGTATTAGATTGTTAAACCTTATTTCCCTTATATGTAGTTCAAAGATGATTGGGATAAAAAAAACTGAACCGAAAGGGAAAGCAAGTGTTCTTTGTGATGAAAATCAAAGTTCAAAGGTTTGTGTTCATTTACTAAATTATAGGAGTTTGTAATTAACTGAATTGTTTTACCTTTATTTTTTTACTTTCAAAGGTTAATGTTTTATGTTTCTTAGGATGTTCCGAAGGGGAAATCAAATGTTGTTGTTGATGAAAATCTAACTTTAAAGTTTTTTGTTCACTTAGTTTAATTTTATCGTTGTTTTTTTGTGTTTTTTGATCCGGTATAATGATAGTTTTCATCGTTTATGCTAATCTCTATAATTTTTAATTTTTTTTTTGGCAAATCTAACTATGATATTTTTTGAAATTTGAAAATCTTTGTTTTTTTACTAATAAATTTTGTATTAATATGTATTAATGATTCTTTTGTTTTGGTTTTTTATTTCTGTTTTTCTTTTTTCATGATTAACTAATAAATTTTATATTGTGTTAATTTTGAATCCATTAAATATTATGTAAATTTTTAGTGTGTGATATGTTTTTACGGAATATTGATTGTGTTTCAAAAAATAAATAGGCTTTAAATTTTTTTGAAATCGTTCCTTTTTAATTATTTGTTTTAGAAGTTTATCCCGAAATTATAAGTTTGTTTCTATAAATAGTTTACCGTTTTAATTTTTAAAAAGACTTCATATTTAATTTCCAGATATGGATCAGAGTAACAATTGTACTTCATTTTTAAAGGTTATTGAGGAAGATGACCCATTATTTTTGGTATGTTTATTTGTTTTCTAATTATTATTTTTTCTTATTTTGTTAAATTTAATTACTATTCGTATTAGATTGTTAAACATTTTTTCCCCTTATATGTAGTTCAAAGATGATTGGGATAAAAAAACTGAACTGAAAGGGAAAGCAAGTGTTCTTTGTGATGAAAATCAAAGTTCAAAGGTTTGTGTTATTTACTAAATTATAGGAGTTTGTAATTAGCTGAATTGTTTTACCTTTATTTTTTCATTTTCAAAGGTTAATGTTTTATGTTTCTTAGGATGATCCAAAGGGGAAATCAAATGTTGTTGTTGATGAAAATCTAACTTTAAAGGTTTTTGTTCACTTAGTTTAATTTTGTCGTTTTTTTGGTGTTTTTTGATCCGGTATAATGATGGTTTTCATCGTTTATGCTAATCTCTATAATTTTTAAGTTATTTTGTTTTTTTTTTGGCAAATCTAACTATGATATTTTTTTGAGATTTGAAAATCTTTGTTTTTTTACTAATAAATTTTGTATTGTATTAATATGTATTAATGATTCTTTTGTTTTGGTTTTTTATTTCTGTTTTTCTTTTTTCATGATTAACTAATAAATTTTATATTGTGTTAATTTTGAATCCGTTAAAGATTATGTAATTTTTTAGTGTGTGATATGTTTTTACGGAATATTGATTGTGTTTCTAAAAATAAATAGGCTATAATTTTTTTTGAAACCGTTCCTTTTTAATTATTTTTTTTAGAAGTTTATCCCGATATTATAAGTTTGTTTCCATAAATAGTTTACCGTTTTAATTTTTAAAAAGCATTCATATTTAATTTCCAGATATGGATCAGAGTAACAACTGTCCTTCATTTTTAAAGCTTATTGAGGAAGATAACCCATTATTTTTGGTATGTTTATTTGCTTTCTAATTATTATTTTTTTGTCATTGTTTTTTTTTTCTTATTTTGTTAAATTTAATTACTATTCGTATTAGATTGTTAAACATTTTTTCCCTTATATGTAGTTCAAAGATGATTGGGATAAAAAAACTGAACCGAAAGGGAAAGCAAGTGTTATTTGTGATGAAAATCAAAGTTCAAAGGTTTGTGTTCATTTACTAAATTATAGGAGTTTGTAATTAGCTGAATTGTTTTACCTTTATTTTTTTCATTTTCAAAGGTTAATGTTTTATGTTTCTTAGGATGATCCGAAGGGGAAATCAAATGTTGTTGTTGATGAAAATCTAACTTTAAAGATTTTTGTTCACTTAGTTTAATTTTATCGGTTTTTTTTTTTTTTTTGTGTTTTTTGATCCGGTATAATGATAGTTTTCATCGTTTATGCTAGTCTCTATAATTTTTAAGTTATTTTGTTTATTTTTTTTTGGCAAATCTAACTATGATACTTTTTGAAATTTGAAAATCTTTGTTTTTTTACTAATAAATTTTGTATTGTATTAATATGTATTAATGATTCTTTTGTTTTGGTTTTTTATTTATGTTTTTCTTTTTTCATGATTAACTTATAAATTTTATATTGTGTTAATTTTGAATCCATTAAAGATTATGTAATTTTTTAGTGTGTGATATGTTTTTACGGAATATTGATTGTGTTTCTAAAAATAAATAGGTTTTCAATATTTTTGAAACCGTTCCTTTTTAATTATTTTTTTAGAAGTTTCTCCCGATATTATAAGTTTGTTTCTATAAATAGTTAACCATTTTAATTTTTAAAAAGCCTTCATATTTAATTTCCAGATATGGATCAGAGTAACAACTGTCCTTCATTTTTAAAGCTTATTGAGGAAGATGGCCCATTATTTTGGTATGTTTATTTGTTTTCTAATTTTTAGCAATAAAGAAATTAAGTTTCATATTTCAAAAAGTGAGAAATGATTGAGATGTTTGTTTGCAGAAAGAAGAAGATGATAAGTATAAGGAGTATGATTTGGGATCTGATGATATTGATGCTTCTCTCCCCCTCAGTGCTACATCTCATGTTTGTTCCCTTACTCCTTTTACGTTATTTTCGTACCATTTTATTGTTGGAGTTAGTTTTGTTAGAAAATTTGTCATGAATTAATGCCCTAAATTTTGCTAACCAGTAATGTATTTCAATTGTAGAAATACGAAGCCCTGTTGTGTTGTATGTGTGTATGATGTACTTATAAAAATAATTAAGTGATATTGGTCGGGTCTGTGCAGGTATTGTATATGTTAGGTGATATAGCATGCCTGCTATATCTTTCTTTTTTAGGGCTTCCCCCTTTTTGTTTGGCGCATAAAGCCGGATTGTACGTATTTTTGTATGTGGATCTCCATTATGTCTTCAATATTTGATTTATGTTGTTAATGCTCTTTGATTATTATTTGGATAAAAGCTTTAGTTTGATTGATGATTGATGAAATTTGGTCGACATTTCAATGTGTATCCAAATGGATGGAGATTATTGGTTGGCTTTATGGGAAATGTTGTGTTTGGTATGGAAACCTTGACTCATGCTTTTCTCTATCTTTTGTCCCGATTGGTAGTGTTGTTGGTGCATGAAGATCTACAGCTGCACTTAACCAGGTATTTCTTTTATTCATCTTAGACATTCAGAGGGAAAAACTCAATTTTTTAAACAAAAACTTATATGATTTAGCTATTCATAATAAGATATCTGGTAAAAGAAAGTTATTTCATTTTATTTGTGGTATTTTGCATAGGTAAGTACAGAATCATCTGTTTTTGCATCAGTGATACTTTCATACACGTTAAGAAACAATGCTTCCATCAATCTTCAAGGTAATGCTTTACACTAAGTCCTATATTTTGGTAATTATTAACCAAACTTTGCATTTCTGCATTTATATTACTAGATACAACATATATATATGTTTTAAAATTGGTTCATAGTAGAACATTCATCACTTTGACCAATATCTTCAAATGAGTTCTTCTTTCTACAAGATACTGCTAAAGCCAGAGTCCAAACAAATGATCATCATCTTATTTGTTTGCTTTCATTTTGTTTTATTTGTTCTTATATCTTTCTTACTATAAAATGGGTTATTATGCAGTTGTTGCCATCTTCATATGTGAATCATTATTTTTCTAACAATCTTCCAAATCAGCCAATGACCGTTTGATTTGTGCAAGTGAGGTTCATCAGTGGAGTGTCAGAATGAAGAAAAAAAAAGGAGTTTTTACTACTTCAGTGAAGGAGAAGGAGTGAAGGATGGACATATGTGTAGGTCCACCCGGAGGATCGAGTAACCTCTATTCCCTGTTTTCCGACAAACCCGAAAGTGCGGAATCCAAATGGGTAAGTTAAACCAAGTTCGAACACGTAAATGATAGACACGAGACTCAACGATTAACACTCCATTGTATTAATACTTGAAACGGTTACAATACAAGGTTTACAAAAGAATCTCTGTAAACTCTCTCTGGTTCTCTCGTGTGTGTTCTGTGTTCTACTGAATTATATCTGAATATATATAGTCACAGACACGACGAAACATGATTGTCTTCGACGAAACAACAGCAGGTCGACGAAACAAATGACTTCAAAGTCGACGAAACAGATTTGAATAATATTTGAGTTCGACGAAACTGGATTCTGATCGACGAAACTCAGATGTCCTTTTTGGTCGACGAAACTGTCTTGTTTGTTTGTGAATGACGAAACAAAAAAAAAAAGATAACTGTGTGAGACGAAACTGAACGGATAAGATTGCAGAAGTTGGTGAGTTTGGTGAGGAATTTCAACGTGAGCTTATCTGTCAGACACAACTTTTCAACTACACATCATGCTTCTTACCAAACAACAAGGTGTTATAATATTTTAATCAAACTTCAATTTTCAATTCACCAACAACTTGAACAGTTAATATCCAATGGATCAAAAAGTTGATATGATGAAGAACACTATGAACTTGAAGAAGTTTCCGATAAACTTATGAGTTTTCCGGTGAACCGAAGATTTTCCGAACACGAATTTTTGCTTGAAACTTCACTAAAAACCTTAACACATCATACATAAAAGAGTTTTAAACAAGGTTTACCAGTTCCCCAACAGCAAAGCTATCAGTCAACAATTGTTTTAATAATCAATTACAAACATAATAATTCATACACAAATACAGATCAAACATGAATATTATCAAGAACAGTTTGAAGATTTGATGAACTGGATGAAGATTCAAGTTACCAGAAATTTTTCAAACACACTTTTGCAAATAAAGTTCAATAAAAACCCAAAACTAACATGTATACAAGAGTTATAACAAGGTTTTATATGAACTATAAGCAAAACAATAAAGATTTTCAAGGTTTTAACAAGGTTTTTCTAGAAAATGTATGATTTTTCAAAGCTCAAAATCAAGAAAAACACAAGAAAATCAACTTGGTTTAAACAAGGAATCGAGCCAATGCTCTGATACCAATTGTAGGTCCACCCGGAGGATCGAGTAACCTCTATTCCCTGTTTTCCGACAAACCCGAAAGTGCGGAATCCAAACGGGTAAGTTAAACCAAGTTCGAACACGTAAATGATAGACACGAGACTCAACGATTAACACTCCATTGTATTAATACTTGAAACGTTTACAATACAAGGTTTACAAAAGAATCTCTGTAAATTCTCTCTGGTTCTCTCGTGTGTGTTCTGTGTTCTACTGAATTATATCTGAATATAAATAGTCACAGACACGACGAAACATGATTGTCTTCGACGAAACATAATTGTCTTCGACGAAACAACAGCAGGTCGACGAAACAAAGTCGACGAAACAAATTACTTCAAAGTCGACGAAACTCTTTGTGTTTCGTCGACATGCATTTGCAAATTACATTGGATTCGGCCCAAGTAAAAGTTTCAGCCCAATGTGAATTCTGCTCACGAAGTGGATTGGTCCAAAACAAAGGAACAGAATAATATTCACGTTCACATGCACACTAGCATACATATGTTGTGTCATGACATCATCATGATGATGTGGCAGCGGGAACCGGCTCGCGGCGCTTCGTGCTTCGCGTGTCGAACTCTGGGGCGCACGACGGAGGAATGTCGTGACGTCGGGCTTGAGCCGAACCTAACCGGGTCGAACCGAACCGAATCGAACCGAGTCGAGTCGCGTCCACATAATATGTATCAACAATATGTTTCACAAGATATGTTTTTAATCAGTGGAGTGTCAGAATGAAGAAAAAAATGGAGTTTTTTTACTAACTATAAACAAATGCACCGACTCCAGTTGTTCCGTTATGGCCTTTATAGTTTTGAGAGATCTGATGGAACTGTGCAGTTATTCTTTTAGATCTTTTTTATTTTTTAGATTTTTTTTATTTTTAGAATTCTTTTTGATTTTTTAGATCTTTAGATTTTTTTTTATGTTTTTAGATTTTTTGAATTTTTTTGATTGTACATTTGATCAAAATATATTTATTCCTTATTAGGTTAGTTAGTAATTATTTGATGGACGTAATTATCCTTATTATCTAATCAAGGGTTTCCATTTGGTTGTATATAAGGAGAGATAACTAGAGAGATAAAGATCACACAATTACAATAACATCAAGAACTCACGAATTCGTTCATACTCAATCTCTCTCTCTCTCAAATGTGTTCATCAAAAACCTTTGAAAGCATGTGTTTTTATTTTATTTAATGACAATTCGATTAATGCAAATTAAATTTTCCGATCCGCGAGTATTCGCGGGTTATAACCTAGTATACTATATTTCAAAATTCAAAATAAAGACAGGGTTTTTAATGGGCGCTCAAATATAAACTCCACATATATATGTGCACATCAAAGGAAGAGATTCAAAATTCAAATCAAATCTCCAAATTTTGGCTGTCATCCTCTCTCAAGAAACCACATCCGGCGGCGGTGGTTGTGCAAGAAGAACAGAGGTCGTTCATGTTGGTGCATGCGTCTGTCGACTTCGTCTTATATCGAGTCTTGAATTCGTTGCGGATCTGAACAAGAATGATGTAAAGTTCGCATGAATGTTCAAACGAAGTGGATGTTCAAACGAAGTGGATGTTCAAACGAAGTGGAAGTTCAAACGAAGTGGTCACTTCATACGAACTGGGGTTTGTCCAGTTCGTATGAAGCTCAGACGACCTGGTCTCTCTATAAATAGGTCATGTTGTCATTTCATTTGTAATTTTGGCATTTCCGGTAGCGAAGCTCTGCCGAGGTATCTCCAGACCGTGTAAAGCTTTCATATCAATACAAGAGATAGTTAAACTACGTTCTAGTGTAAAACAAGCTGATTCGAAACCGAAACGTCAGTTTCCGCCTTTCGTTTTGGGTCTAGAACACTTCTGATCGACTCGTTTTGGTTGTTACTCGATCCTACAAGTTTTATTTGTTTGAAAAACCTGACATGCCGGAGCTCCCAGGTTGGTAAGAGTGGAGCAGGAATCGGCATCTTTCTTAAAATGGTTTGTTTGGTAAAATTACAGGTGATATCTTTATACTGTTATACATTTCTACAAGTGGTTGAAGAAGGTTTTCGACTTACAAGTGGTAAATCAGGGACATTAAGTTGTACTTGATTTTCTACAAATGATTGAGAGACGATATGATGAACCCCTAACCTACAAATGGTAAAATCAACAAAACTTATTTTCCGGAAAAATCATTTTGGTTAAAACAAACTTAAGTGTTTTGAAATCATAATCAGAAAATAGTTTGTTGAAAGGGGGAGTTCTGAGTGTTTATGCCAAGTGGATGGCGATTTGAAGTGATTTGATATCAGTTGTCACTTTTATTGTACAGTTTGTTTTCAAATTTCCTTTAAATGTGTTTGCATTTTAGGGGAGTAATTTTTCAGAAAATCCAAAAACATTAGAAAATTTGAAAAAGCAAAAAACATGATAAAATCCAAAAATGAGTTTTGGTGTCAAAGAAGAGGAAATGATAGTACATCAGTAGACAGTTACAGTATGCTAAAGAAATGTAATGTTTAAATGGCGTTAAACGGTCTCACTGATGATGTGCCGATAGCTTTTTACACATTTAGTAAGCTTTTTTGGGATATAAACTTAAATTCAAACTTGCTTATTTCGTGGGGAACACTACTTGGATATATAGGTAACCCCTGAAATCTCGTTTGAAAGGTCCCTCTTTCTGAGATACTAGGTCTTTATGCTCAGTGATATATGGGGTATTATCTCGGGACTTCTGATAATGCGGAAGCAATGGCCTAGTCCCCTGATCGAAGTGTCGCGCTCCGGTCAAAGATAATATTTATAAGCCCAAATTACCCTTAACAAATAGTTAGTGGTAGTAAGGGGTCGAACCACGAAGAGTATGTGGTTTGTGTATGGATTCGAATGAATTAAACAATTGTGTCACGATTATGAAGCTTACTAGAATAATGTTGTGTTTTTGTTTATTTGGAAGATATGATTTTAAACTAGATGATGTGATGAAAATGAGTAACAACTACTAATTAACGATTGCAAGAATTTTGGATACTAGAACAATTATAATAAAAAGGAATCACACCCGGTTTCGGTAATTGTTAACCTAGGATTTCTACAAGTTTTAGTTTCAACTCAAATGCATTCGATTAACGGATTTAGTGTACGGTGACTTAGGTGCTACTAACTATCAACGCCCCGAAGAACGGAAAAAAAGACACTTTGTAATCAACACAAGTAAATCCTAACAACGACAACGTACAATTACATATCACCGTTTCGCAAAGTCATAACTTTTAACATCGTTCGACAATTCACGAATTCGTAACAAATGTAATACTATTGTCAAAAGTTTCAAAAACCGAATACAAATTGTCACTAAGATGAAACAAGAACAAATTGAAACCCTAAAAGTAACAACTACCTACACCGGGGTGAAACCGAGATGATTAGCCGCTCATGGTTGATGCAACTTGATCACCTGATGCTTGGAATACGGATGGAGTCATCTTGAAGCCTTGAGAATGGTGAATGATGAGGTTTGGTGAAATATGATGATGGTGGAAGGATTAGGGTTTGTGGATGATGGATTGATTGTGATGATGGTGATGATTCTTGATGATGATTTCGGGTTGTAGAGATGAAGTAAGTTGAATGGTAGGTGAATAGTAGATGATAATGGCTCCAAGAACAAGTTCAAACTCCAAAACAATGTGTAACTCCCGAAATTCAATGAACAACCACCCTTTGATTCGTTTACTTGACCAACGGAGACCCAATCACGCGACAGCAACATTGAGGGACCGTCGCCGACGGTGGATGTGTCCGTCGGCGACGGCGTGTGGATTTCCACTTGAAGCCGACGCGTTATCTCGCTGTCTACGGACAATTCAGCGACGAAAATTTGTGTCAACCGTCGGCGACGGCCCATATGGGCGTCGGCGACGGTGCCCAGAAGTCTGATTTTCTGTTTCGTCCATTTCTTGAGTCCGGTTGACCCGTTTCGCGTCCCGGTGGTTCCGTTTTTGCTCCGGTGACCCGTAAAGCTTCCGAAAAGCTCCTTAAACTCTGCTAGATCTGCAAAATACATATCTAATCAAAAGTAGGCTATTCGAAACTAAAACTTATGCAATAACATCAAATTAAGCAATTACAAGCACCGGTTTTCGACCACGTATCACATCCCCACACTTGTCTTTTGCTTGCCCTCAAGCAAATCTGTTTTTCACGTTCACGTGGGTCGAACAACGAATACACTTCCCATTCCCGAGACAAAGGTTAAGGTCTATTGTCATGCGAAAGTTCAAATCTTTTACAATTTTCACATATTTACCGGTTAAGTGAATAATCACATATAATAATGGTTATCCAAGATTAACCCGCCCGTAAAACTAACAATTTATGCACATCCCTCACAATGTTCTCTCCACTCGGCTTATATTTTGGCTAATATTTATAATGTACTAGCACTTCAAAGACTATTCACTCAAAACCGATTAGAACACATACCCGCATAAGCTTGCAACTCAATCATTCTCCACTATTGATCACATATACTAAGCACAAGTCAAAAGGTCTTTGAAGGGTTGTAATGGGGCTAGGCGAAGGGTAGGAATTAGGATATTTTAAAGTGGCTAAGGTGATGAAAATTCGATTTTTTTTATTACAAATGACTAGTCTAACAAAACTAACTATAAACACCAAATATGAGGCAACAACATTCGCCTTTTATTCAACAACTACTAACACTTCTTTTTGTGTTTTTCTTCAACGATTTTCACTTCTTTTTCATGATATTTTCTGTTTTTTTTATGCAAATAAACAAGAACAACTATATAAAAACGATTCCTATAATCGAATTTCCATCACACGGGTTTAAAAAAAAGGTTTAACGGTTATGGGCTATAGGGTGGTCAAACGAAAGGTTTAGGCTCAAAATGGGCAACTAGGGGGTTTGTTCGGGTAAGGATAGATAAATGGTTTTAAGAGAAAAGGTTTACCTAATGCCTTAATCATTCTCGTGCTTGTATTCGGTCTATAGTCTCAAATGTATCAAAAGTTGCAAGTTCTACAATATATGACTAATGGTCCACTCAAACAAAGAAACATAGGTATGTAATCTATGATATAAAAGTGGCTCAAAACCTCACATATCTAAAAGGGTATGGTATGTGACATGCATAAAAGACTAGTTTCTTAGGCGGATTATTCCCAAATAATCACCCGTTAAATACCCGTCATGCTATTAATTTGAACTTGACCATGACAAAAGACCAAATGGGTTGTGACATCCCTCGTTGACTTAGTTACTTGTGCTTTAAGACCGCTTTTGAAACAAGACATTTTTGAAATTTTTTTTGAAATTTTCCCCCATCCCCACACTTGAGGTGAACATTGTCCTCAATGTGTAGTATTTAAATGAACGGGTCAAAATCTAAAATTTTTACTACTCCCCCATCCCCACACTTGAGGTACATATTGTCCTCAATGTGTAAGAACTAGAGTTTTAAAACGCACAAGGGATGTGACACGACTAACCCCCCAAAATTTCACCCCGGAAAAATAATATACAAAATACACTCCACTTATTTGCTAATCTAAAGATCAAAAGTAAAAAGAAACGTATGCACCTGGTTTGTGAGCTCATTCTTTGTATGCTCCTATCCTCTTCATGAAAGCGGTTGTCCCACGAACCAAATGTACCTACAAATCTTAACCCTTGTGTAGAAGCATGCTTCTCACAACCATTAAAATTTGTTAGTTACCTAGTTCTACCACTTTTATGAAAATATTACCAAGCTGTACGTTATTTCACTTTGGTTTATGTGGAAAATAAATTACAACAACAACAAACCTAACTCACTTTCGTAGGAATCACGGTTGCATTTAGCTTATGCAACAAGCCCTTTTAAACCCCCCAATAGCTTGGGAGGACGAGAGGTCTCGTGAGGGTTATATAGGGAACACACCCAGAAAGTTCATTTAACTAGGCGAGAATTTAAATAACAAAATGAAAATAACGAAAATAAAATAATATACAACAACAACAACAAAAACGTACCTTGCCTCTACCGCTGATATCTCTCATTAGGGTTCACGGGCGGGTTCGGCTGGTACGGATAACCAGTGAGGGCCTCAAGCATATCCCTATAGTTATCTAATGGGCTCGACTCTCCTTGGGGCGGCGATTGGTACGGCATTGGAACAAAACTCGAGCCGACTGCTTCGGGCCAATGAGGAGTTGGATCGGATGGGCCTTGCGGATGAGGAAGATTGGGGTAATCGGTCCACCCCGAGTGTTCAACATATGGGAGACCGGCTTGATAATCTCTTTGATGGCGCTCTTGATCATGGAGCACCTTGAAGTTATTAATCGCCATTTGATTAGAGAAAGCCAACGCTCCCCATCGGCGTTGGTCTAACTCTCTTTGTGCGGTTTGGCTCCTAGCCGCCTCTTCTTCCCATGCCCGTCTATGGGCCCTTTCTTCCTCTTGCAACTGTATCATGCGTTCCATTTGTGACTGTTGTAACGCATGTTGCAGCTGTTGTTCCTCCAACTGTTTTTCCACCCTCTCGCGGAAAGATGCTTGAAAACCCCATTGTTGCTGCGAATACGCCCCTTGCGCCTCTTCCCATTCATTCCTACTAGCATGGTATTCTCTTGCTTCACCAATACCCGCCGACACATTGTCGTAGATTGCTTGATCTCCACGGTTCCACAACCGATACGACGGTATTTGCCTTTGATTCACGAAATCTGCCACATTGGCAGAGATTTCCCTATGCTTCCTCCTATACCTTTGCCTCGGTCCCCGCGGACCGGAGGGATCAATTTCCTCCTCAACATCGGGCATCTCCTCATCGCCCTCTTCTTCATCACCTTCTTCATCACCCTCTTTGTCATTAACCCGATAACTATCCCCTTGCTCATCTTCGACCGTATGCAAATGCCCATTCCCCAAAAGCTTTGACCGTATTTTGGTGATCCGCTAGTAGCCAACTTTGACCGTATGCAAATGCCCAAAAGCTTTCACAGTTATTTTCCAATGTCGCCTCATAGAGGCGAAGTTGAATTGATCAATTGGCTTAGACACCCACAGTGAGTCTTGAGGTAATGCATTCTGTTGGAGAATCATGGCGCTAATCAACCTTGCATAAGGAATCATCTTTCGTTTAAACGATTCCCGTGTATCCCATGTGTTGATCATAACAATTTGACGCCACGAGAGCTTGGGCGTCCCATATAACAATGCATGCAAAACCCGACACTCGGGTGCCTTCACCTTTCCACGGTCTCCGAACCGTACCATAATGTTCTCTAACGAGATACCTTGGAGTATCTTTCCCATCAAAGACAAATCACTTCTCGACTCTCCCGCACCCCCAGAACCTAGTAGGGTGTCCTCTAAAAGCCTCACTGGGTCAGCATCGTTTTTCTTGTTGTCCAAAAACTGATCATACCCATAATATTCATACGCGTCGACCCCAAGCGAGTCAAACCTCGCTATAGCATTCATATGTTCGAAAGACATGACCATTTGATTTTTTCCAATGTTACCAATCAACTTCCACCTATGAGCCGGTCTATCAGAGTGTTCAAAACGAAGGGTGGATAACCACTCACAAACTGCCCCCAAGTATACCCGAGTAGTGATATCCTCACACCAGTCAATCACCCGTTCCCAGCCAAGTTTCTCAAACCTTTTCACTATACCAATCTTCCTAAACTCTTCAACATCTACCGTACGTTCACAAACTGTCCTTTCGGGTACGGATTTTGAAACACCCGTAACCATTTTCATCTTCCATATTTTGGCTTCTAACCTCTTAGTGTTGTAACGAGAAAGAGCCTTTGTTTTCTCTTCCTTCCATGCCAAAGCCGATCTACTATTTTTTTCTTCTTCCCAATCCCAATCCTGTCGAATAAGTTGCCCATCACCCTCTACTACATTACTTAGTTGTTCCCATCGCCTTTGATATTCCCCCGAGCCTGACCCGGCTCCCGAAGACGAGCCTTGTCCGGAAGTCTTTGCTTTCTTGCTTCTTCCAAACATAGCTACAATCAAAAGACGAAACAACAATTAGTGTACCCCAAATCTTCGAACAATCTCAAACTTTGAACATAATATGTAATGTTGAATTTCAATCAAATTTTAGATGTAAAATCGCCTTTTTAAACTTCCAAAGTCGCACATCTTAGCATCTATATTGATTAAACATGTTTATTCCAAAAATTTCGCAAAATTTCATGTTTTCAACAATATTCAACATCACAACTATGTTTAATCATGCACAAATCTAGTGTAATCACATCACCAAGACTAAAGCATGTTCAAATCCCACCCAAATCAAGCAAACATTCTTAAGTTTATGCTAAAACATCCTACATTGTGATAAACAACCTACTCTTAAACAATAAGTTTAAAATTTCGGAAGAAATCAGCAACACATAAGAAAATCATACATAAATTTACTGAAAGTTCATACCTTTAGTGTTAGATAACAAGAAGAACTAAGAACAAGTGCAAAACAAGAGACTTGGATGAACACTCTTCAAAACCCTAAAACTCACGTCCAGAAATCGTGCAAACGAGCAAGATTTGATGGAAACTGTTATGGGGGTTTTGTTCCTCTCGAAAAACTACACAAGTTAGGCTCAAGAATCAACTGATTTGGTGGAGATTTGAGGAAGTTATAAGAAAGAGAAGGATTAGGGTTCTTGAGGTGAGATGGGGAAGAAGATGGAGTTAGAAGGAAAGATGTCATGTATGGATCTGATAACTGAGGGTAGGTGAGTGTGTGATAAGCTTTTCGGTGTTATGAGAGATGAAAACTAAGTTTGGTTTAAGTTTTACGGTTTATAAATGAGATTGGGTTCGATCCCATGCTTCTACAACCGATCAGCGTCGGACAACAAACCGGGAACCGTCGGCGACGGTCAGACACCCCGTCGGCGACGGTGAGTGTAAGTGCAAAGTAGGCCGACGGCTTATTTCGCTGTCTACGGTCAAAAGTGAGCGACGGACAATCTAGACGGGCCGTAGGCGACGATGAGGTTAACCGTCGGCGACGGTGCCCCCAAATTCATATTTTTAATTTTTTTTTATTTTTTTATTTTTTTGAAAAATAGGAGGATTTTTATGAACTTTTAATAAAGGGACTATGTACAATCAAAAATCCTAAAAATTATTAAAAATGTTTTTGTGAATTTTTATAAGTTAAAATTTTGAAAACGCAATAACCGTCAACGGCCCTACCACCCCCCCCCCCCCAAAAAAAAGTCGTGTATTGTCCTCAATGCACATAACAAAGCCTAAAAACATACCTTGTGTCTTCATGACCCGTTCGGAATGTCCGGACTTCACACAATCAAGAGAGATTAGTATGGAACGAAAACGATTAACATAAACACACACAAACAAATAAATAATTGTACATAACTTTACACAAAATGTTACCGGTCCTTGTTAGTCGACCTCGTATATCGGTGTGCTTACCACAAAGCTCACCAGTTCCTTGTTTTCGTCTACCTTCTCGTTACCATCAAGAAACGGTTTTAGTCGATGACCATTTACCGTTTGTCGTATCCCATCCTTCGGGTCCTCGATGGTAACATCACCCAATTGTCCAACCCGGGTGATCACATAGGGTCCCATCCATTTGCTTCGGAGCTTTCCGGGAAAGAACTTGAGCTTCGAATTGTAAAGCCACACCTTTTGGCCAACCTCGAACTCTTTCTTTCTCAACTTGGCATCATGCGCTTTCTTCATTCCATCCTTGTAGTTGGACGCGCATTCATATGCCATTTCCCGTAGCTCCTCCAACTCACATAGCTTAAGTTTCCTTTCCTTACCTGCATCGTCATATTGAACATTAACCTCTTTGATAGCCCATAACGATTTATGCACAAGTTCAACCGGTAAATGACAATTTTTACCGTAAACCAACCGGTAAGGTGTAGTGCCAATAGGTGTCTTATGTGTCGTACGGTAGGCCCATAAAGCATCGTTCAATTTAATTGACCAATCCTTACGGTCCGCCCGCACGGTCTTTTGCAAAATCTCTTTGATTTGCCTATTTGACACCTCAACTTGCCCGCTTGTTTGCGGGTGATAGGGGGTCGCAATCCTATGGTCAACACCAAACCGTTTAAGAAGTTTCCCAAACCGAAAATTTTTAAAATGAGATCCTCCATCGCTTATGATGACCCGAGGAATCCCAAACCTTGAGAAAATATAGGTTTGAACAAAATTACACACTACGGAGTGGTCGTTCGTCTTGGTGGCTATTGCTTCGACCCACTTTAACACATAGTCAACGGCCACCAAGATATACAAATTGCCATAGGAATTGGGGATTGGGCCCATGAAATCAATTCCCCACACGTCAAAGATGTCGAGCGGATCATCATAATAAGTGTCGTCGGGTGAAAGCTTTTGGGCATTCACATTTTGATAGACTGTCGTCGGGTCTATGCAAAAACCTAAAATTACCTATAGACAGGGTAAGTCGGGTATCGAATCCACGAAGAGCAGGTGGTCAGTATTGCACGACCCGTTCGATTAGTTAGACTATTTACAAATAATGTACAAAATGATTATGAAGATTGCTATTTTTATTTATTTGTTTGGTTTTTAAAATAAATCGGAATGAACCGACAAATTGGTGTTATCTAAAACCACGGTTGATTAACTAAGATTGCAAACTAAAATACTAAATTGAAAACAAGAACTAAGAATACGGATCACACCCGGTTTCGGTAATTGTAAGTCCTAGGGTTCCTACATGTTTTAATTCAACTCAATTGCATACGATTAGCGGATTTAGTGTACCGTGACTTAGGTGCTAATAACTATCAACGTCCCGAAGAACGGACAAGAATACACTTTGTAATCAACACAAGTAAATCCTAACCACGACAATGCACAATTACACATCACCATTTCGCAAAGTCATAACTTTTAACATCGTTCGACAATTTACGAATTCGCAACAAATGTAACACTATTATCAATGGTTTCAAAAATCAATACAAGTTGTCACAAAGTCGAATCAAAATACAAATGCATTAACCCTAGAAATCTTACAAACATCTACACCGGGGTGAAACCGGGAGAGACTAGTCGCGCATCACCATCAAAGCAATTCCCATCTTTTCTTTTTGTGCTTCTCGAGGTGTGTTCACAAGCCTAGCCGCAAGCCTTCGTACTTCTGTAACCCCCCTTTTATTTCTTTTTTTTTTCGTAACCCTCCAGTGCCTCTCCCCTTCTGTTTCTTGATAGCTAGGCCCAACCCTTCACTGCATTCCATTAGGCCATGTTAAAAAAAAACAATTAATTAAGCCCATAATTTTAGAATTCAACCCTCATGTACGTTTTCAAAGAAACATCCTAATAGTTGACTAATTCATTATGATATTAATTGTAATATTTAATTAATTGTTTCAAATTTTATTTATTGTTGTTCTTTGATCTCACGTGAATTCATAAAACACAAGAAATTTTTGACCAAATTGCATTTAAAGTTTTATGTTTTGATTTTCTAAGATACCTTTTTTTATATTTTAATTATTATAAATTTATGGTTTTAAACCTGTTTTATCTACAACCAATAAAATAATAAAACCGATCAAAGTGGTATCTTTAATAACAATATCGATGCATTTTACTACAATTAAAATAAACTAATGTGTATTTAAAATGCACCGATCACATCCCCACACTTGGGATACATTGTCCCCAATGTATGGCGCAATTTATAGTCATAACTCGAGAGATACCACCTAACAAACCATGAACGGCTAACAACTAGACGACTCAACACAAAGAAACCACTCCCAACACAAAAAATTCACACCACAAAATACACAAAAACAAATAAAACACAAGATAGATAAACACATGCACCTGATCAGAAAGCAAGTGAGTGTCTGTGGCGGTGTAACTGTTGCGCTCAAAACCGGAGAATACACATCCAGGGATTCTCTGATATCTCCCTGGGGATGCTGCCAAACATCCCCACACTTGATTCATTGCATCCGTGAAGATAGACGCGTAGAAACCTGTCAAAACACAACACACCAAACGAAACCAAAACGAAATACAATACAATACAATACTCTACATCCTCGGGCTGCCTCCCGAGAGCGCTAAGTTTAAAGGTCTTCAGCCAGACCGTACCTGATATGCGCTACGGTGGTCTCAGTGCACATTTACTCCTTGTATTTCCCATGAATGCATGGTACCTGACATCACTGATCTAGCGGGGTCTAATTTTTATTAAGATGTCCACTGAAGCACTGCAATCCGGCCTCAGTCCACACTTTCCTATCGAGTTTCCAACAAACACTCGATAGTTAACTCTCCACATGCGTTTCTTTTTACTCAATATCAGCAGACTAGTCGGATTATTGCATAACCACTTTATGATGATCCGCTCGATGTCCTTCACTGTCACCTTCCTCATCTTCTTCCTCGAACCCTCGTTCCCACACTTATTAATTTGAATGATTGATATGGGAAGATGTTCGGTACACATACTCATCTCCTCAGACTGTTCTGCCTCATCATCTGCACACACCATCTGATCCACCAGTGACTCTTCATCAGATAAAGGACTCATTGGTGTGGTATTATCCTCCACAACCTCCTCCTTCATGTGAGAATAATCTCTAATATCATCAGGTAATGGTGAAAGGCGTTGTTCTATTTCTTTCTTCATTTTTAAATTCTGACACTTAGAAACTAAACAGCTGATTCGATCTTCATCGGAAAGGTTGGGTGCTGATAAATACTGCTCGAGTTTGGACAAAGTTACTTCCAATATAGCAAGCTCTTTCTCCTCCTCGGTCTGATAAGTATAGACACCCTCGGGCTCAGGATATTCCTCGGGATGATACTGCCGGTATCCCTAATACGGTATTGAGATGTACGCATCCATCATTTTTTTATTCCAGTACTCTGGATTTTCCAAATACACCGCGCACACATCATCATAAACAGAAGTATGATTACGACCGCAACAGAAACATTGTCCATCCGTCCTTGGTTCATAATAAGCATCCTCGTCCCGATCCCATCCGTCAGAGTAATAATCATCCTCCACCATTGTATCAGAATCATAGAAATATGGTGGAGGGGAAGGATTACCATAACAAGGCATCGATGGTTCTTCCAATTTCGCTCTTTCCCGTTTAAATCGGGCCTCGTGGCAACCGATACACGGGTGAAGTGGTTCCTTGCACAAAATGCATGTAAGAGAGGTGCATAATATTGTAAGATCGATTATCCTACACAAACACAAAAACACAAGCACCACGCATAAATCTAAACAAAACAAAACAAAACCGACACTATTTTTGGATTTTTATTTTTTTTTATTTTTTATTTTAAAACTAAAACTTAACACTAAACACTTTGCGCACGCCTCCCCGGCAGCGGCGCCAAAATTTGATCGAAGTGTCGCGCTCCGGTCAAAGATAATATTTATAAGCCCAAATTACCCTTAACAAATAGTTAGTGGTAGTAAGGGGTCCAACCACGAAGAGTATGTGGTTTGTGTATGGATTCGAATGAATTAAACAATTGTGTCACGATTATGAAGCTTACTAGAATAATGTTGTGTTTTTGTTTATTTGGAAGATATGATTTTAAACTAGATGATGTGATGAAAATGAGTAACAACTACTAATTAACGATTGCAAGAATTTTGGATACTAGAACGATTATAATAAAAAGGAAGCACACCCGGTTTCGGTAATTGTTAACCTAGGATTTCTACAAGTTTTAGTTTCAACTCAAATGCATTCGATTAACGGATTTAGTGTACCGTGACTTAGGTGCTACTAACTATCAACGCCCCGAAGAACGGACAAAAAGACACTTTGTAATCAACACAAGTAAATCCTAACAACGACAACGTACAATTACATATCACCGTTTCGCAAAGTCATAACTTTTAACATCGTTCGACAATTCACGAATTCGTAACAAATGTAATACTATTGTCAAAAGTTTCAAAAACCGAATACAAATTGTCACTAAGATGAAACAAGAACAAATTGAAACCCTAAAAGTAACAACTACCTACACCGGGGTGAAACCGAGATGATTAGCCGCTCATGGTTGATGCAACTTGATCACCTGATGCTTGGAATACGGATGGAGTCATCTTGAAGCCTTGAGAATGGTGAATGATGAGGTTTGGTGAAATATGATGATGGTGGAAGGATTAGGGTTTGTGGATGATGGATTGATTGTGATGATGGTGATGATTCTTGATGATGATTTCGGGTTGTAGAGATGAAGTAAGTTGAATGGTAGGTGAATAGTAGATGATAATGGCTCCAAGAACAAGTTCAAACTCCAAAACAATGTGTAACTCCCGAAATTCAATGAACAACCACCCTTTGATTCGTTTACTTGACCAACGGAGACCCAATCACGCGACAGCAACATTGAGGGACCGTCGCCGACGGTGGATGTGTCCGTCGGCGACGGCGTGTGGATTTCCACTTGAAGCCGACGCGTTATCTCGCTGTCTACGGACAATTCAGCGACGAAAATTTGTGTCAACCGTCGGCGACGGCCCATATGGGCGTCGGCGACGGTGCCCAGAAGTCTGATTTTCTGTTTCGTCCATTTCTTGAGTCCGGTTGACCCGTTTCGCGTCCCGGTGGTTCCGTTTTTGCTCCGGTGACCCGTAAAGCTTCCGAAAAGCTCCTTAAACTCTGCTAGATCTGCAAAATACATATCTAATCAAAAGTAGGCTATTCGAAACTAAAACTTATGCAATAACATCAAATTAAGCAATTACAAGCACCGGTTTTCGACCACGTATCATCCCCGGAGAATACTTTACTGCTTGCTTGAAATATAGCACCGCCCTCAGCATTAAATGATGAGACAATAAAATTGCTAATCAATGCTGTTGTAAAAAAGATCCTCTAAAGGGGACCCACCAAAAGTCGAGTCGTCATCTCTCTGCTGAACGCAAGTTCTGACCTGAGCTCTCACGGTTTCGCAATTAACCCCTTACAGATATCATCTATGGTATACTCACCTGTAAGACTGAATATTGGGATCTGGATACGGGAGTATAATCAAGAGGTGGGACACATGAATGAGTTTAAGTCCTTAATACACCTAATTCATATCCTGAATCAATTGAAATTTGTGTGAAAATTTAAGTGGATCAGTATATCGGCAATCTAAGTGAATTGTTTAATTCTTAATGTGTAACTAAGCTCAACGGTACTTGTGACTTGTCAAAAACTGATATGATCCTCTTACACAAACTCACAAAAATATTGTCTGTAAATATTTTTTACTGCATTTCATTTCTTTAAAAAATCCAAAAAAGATTTTCAGTGTGTTTTAGCATAAATTTTGAAAAATCCAAAAGGATTTTCGACAACTGATATTGGAGAACTGATTTTCAAAATTCCAAGTGCTAAACATGATGAGCATGTGGTGAGGGGGAGTGTGTGTATAAATGAGAAAAGATTTTTAATTTTTATCTACATGAGGTTCATCAGTGATTAACATTGTTATATCATCCTGGATAAATTTGAGGGAGAGTTTGGTTGTATAAATTTTGTAAAATGTTAAATTTGTGAAAAATTTACTGTTGGGTAGAGGATGTGCAGGATAGCCCGGATTCTGAAGTCTGAGTATAGAGCCAGGTCATGATCTTGATTCTGTGAAAGTCAAACTGCAATCAACATCCGAGGAAAGATTGTTCGAGGGGAGTCTGTTTATGCTGAAGAGGAGAAAGAGATAAAGTTTGAGGATGCTTACACGTTCAGACTGATAAAGACTGAAGACGTTGAAGACTCGACACTTAAGACTCGTCAACATCCGAGGGGGAGTCTGTTGGTGCATGCGTCTGTCGACTTCGTCTTATATCGAGTCTTGAATTCGTTGCGGATCTGAACAAGAATGATGTAAAGTTCGCATGAATGTTCAAACGAAGTGGATGTTCAAACGAAGTGGATGTTCAAACGAAGTGGAAGTTCAAACGAAGTGGTCACTTCATACGAACTGGGGTTTGTCCAGTTCGTATGAAGCTCAGACGACCTGGTCTCTCTATAAATAGGTCATGTTGTCATTTTATTTGTAATTTTGGCATTTCCGGCAGCGAAGCTCTGCCGAGGTATCTCCAGACCGTGTAAAGCTTTCATATCAATACAAGAGATAGTTAAACTACTTTCTAGTGCAAATCAAGCTGATTCGAAACCGAAACGTCTGTTTCCGCCTTTCGTTTTGGGTCTAGAACACTTCTGATCGACTCGTTTTGGTTGTTACTCGATCCTACAGTTCAATTAATCGTCAGATCTTCATTCGATTTCAACATGTATGAATCATCATCCCTCTGCTCTCAATCATCTCACATATAACAAACCCCAAAACTCACCCGTTTTGGACATTGATGTGAAACCCTAATGTCTTACACAACGAAGATATGGTAAGTAAGTCAAACAACTAGGCGTTTGTTTCATCTATTCAGCCGTCACAATCTTCATATCCTAAATTGGTTTTCAAGAAAGTGATCACAGTGTCTAAGTGTCTATTGAAGGTTGAAGGTTTGTTTTTCATTATTTGTTTTTAAATTTGTGTTCTCTTTTGCCATTGCTATTGGGTACTGAATGCGGATCTAAAGTCTAACCCATGATATAAAAACATCTGGATCCTATATAATCTCTTATAACCCGTTCCGAAACCCCTATTTTCCATCGCCGAGTGAGGAAATTGCTGAAGAAACCCTAGCTTTGAAGGTTTTCGTAAGTTTTTGATGAATTTCTGTTGTTTTGATGCGTTTTTTTGAATCTATCTGTGTGTAGTTTCGATCTATATGAAGATGATTTAAAGTGCTAAATATCATGAAGTTTGTTGTCAATTTGAGATGATTTATACAACTGTATAGTTAAGTAGGATACTAGAAAGTTGAATACGGCTAAATGATCAGTAGTTTTTTTTTATTGCGTTCTGTTTTGTAATTATTGTATTGTTTCTATTATTTTGAATGATACGGATGTGTATGGTTGTTAGTTATTGCACTTGAAGAAGACGTTAGGTCGTTTTGTGCTTAATCTTTAACTAAATGTACCGTATCTGCAATTTTGATTGATGCGGATTTGTATGATTGTTAGTTATTCTTACAGTTGAAGAGGTATTAGGTTATTTTGTGGTTAATTTTTAACTAGATTTTGCTTCTGTGAAGTTTCATTGGTGTAATATTGTAGCAGAGTTTTTGAGAAATAAGAGGAGGTGATTGGTATAGTTAGGTTTTTCTGAAGTTGTATATTATGTGATTTGGTTTGTAGGTTTTGATTTAGAATGTGTTTGTTGCAGGAATGGAGTAAATAATTGTGTTAGGCTGCACCAAAGATAGTCATTCACAGGGTGTTGATGAAGTATAGCCAACCAAATTTCTCTAGGAAGTTCGACATATTAAAAAACAATACCCAAAGTGGCAGTGATGAAGTATAGCCAACCAATACCAGTTTCTTAAAGGTTAGAAAGTTCATCGATCACAGTTAGTGTTTCATCTAATCGATTCACGATACCGTATACGTAATTTATTGTTTAAGTTGTATGATTATTGTAATAAATTTGCAGTTCTTTCGGACGATGTTCTATTGGTGGTTTCGAGACAGTTGCTGCAGACGTTTGCGCAAGAGTTAGGCCGGTTGGAGGCGGAGAATCAGAAGGAGATTCCTCATTACACGCTTCATCAGATTCTTTGTTAACAGATCAAACTTATAGGGTGGGTTGACCGACGCCACACTTTTCGTTCAACATTTTATACAAAATCAGTTTTTATAACATATCATTCTTATTTTTTGCTTAGTTTTATGGATTTGTGTTTTGCTTATTGGTATAGGTACTTGAAGAACTAATTTATGATGAAAGAAAGCGTAGGCCATGATGAAAGAAATCGTAGGTATAATTATTTAGAGGTTAAATGTTTTGAAGTTTAGGTCTTAAGAGACTAATTTTTTTTTCCGTTAGCATTAGGTTTTCTATATAATGACATATTCGATGTTCCTTTGTTGGTTACCATGCACAAGTCACAAGTGTTCGTTAGCGTTAGGTGTTTTTATGTGTTTGAAAATGGAAATTTGTTAAAACATTAACATCACGTGTTACTGAATATGCAACTTCTTTTTTGTGTATTTTATTTTATTTTTATGTTTTATACAATTTCAATTGTTTAACCCATGTACCACATAGGTAAGATGGTGAGCCCGGTTGATTTGACAAAAGATTAGAATATGACAAAGATAAATGGATTGGCTTCCTATTAAGTGGCATATAGTTAAGGATCTGCCAAGTAATTTGTTGAAGCACATTACCTTAGAAAACAATGAGTATAAACCTATTATTAATAGCGGGGACTATATATTTGGTTATATAATTTGTTTGATGTACACACAAGTTGTTATGAGGTTGCAGTGGCCATCTTGAGGTTTGACATGTAAAATAGGAGGATCCTGATTTGAAAGTCTTGTGTTTGGATGCCTATCACTTTTCATAGTTTTTCATCTTCTAATAAGGTTTGGGTTTTCGGTTTTTTATTGAATCTTTTTTTGTTTCATCTCAGCCTATTTGTTATATTTGTTCATTTTTTTTTCTAGGTCACTCTTTGTGCCTTTAATATTATGTTTTTTATTTCCATCAAGTTTGTAAGAGTAAAATGGTTCTGCTATGTTAATTTAGAAAAGAAACCAAACTATTGGTTTGTATGCTACGTTGAAAGTACATTATATTCATTTCACTTTAACTACGTTTATAACTATTCGTAATAGAAAAAAATGAATTGTGTAGTGACTTATGATGGTGCTAACAACTAAAAGGAAAATTGGAAAATAATAATCCCATTGTTGGCTAATAACTGACTTGAGATTATTATCGGCCAATTTCAGATGGGATTATTATTTTCCAATTTGCCCAACTAAAATAATGTATTGATTTTCAATTAATCGTCAGATCTTCATTCGATTTCAACATGTATGAATCATCATCCCTCTGCTCTCAATCATCTCACATATAACAAACCCTAAAACTCACCCGTTTTGGACATTGATGCGAAACCCTAATGTCTTACACAACGAAGATATGTTAAGTAAGTCAAACAACTGGGCGTTTGTTTCATCTATTCAGCCGTCACAATCTTCTTCTCCTAAATTGGTTTTCAAGAAAGTGATCACAGTGTCTATTGAAGGTTGAAGGTTTATTTTTCATTATTTGTTTTTAAATTTATGTTCTCTTTTGCCTTTGCCATTAGGTAAGGTATTTTTGGATCTCAGGGTTTTGGTATCAGTAGTCGTGGAATGCCGAGTTACGAGCGATTTGTATCAGGGGTTTTTGGATCTCAGGGTTTTGTTTGATTAATTTGTTTGAACTACAGGTCAGCTGTGTCAGAGATGCGGTGTCAGCAGGCTATGTCACACCCCAACCGATGGCGGAAACATCGGGATGAGACGAAGTGTGTATAGATTGCTAGAGACTTCATAACACTATGTGACAATATTTAATTAAACTCAAATTTCATTGCAATTGCTAAATTGTCATACAACATATAAAATGGAAATAACAACATTGTTCAAATTTCAACATAACATCAAAAGATAGATAGATTAAAGGTGTGTATCTAGTCCACCCTAAACTTGTTTCATCAATCATCCATACTTCATTAATCAACCTGCAACATGTATTAAAATAGAGTTTCAATGCAAAGGCAATGAGCGAGTATACAAGTTTGTTTACATAACATAATAGAATAAAAGCTCAAATCCAACATGATTCATAATATGTGATTACTAGTATGCAATTTTGGCGTACAATATGATCAAACCCAAGAATACAACGCATAAAATAGCCTAATCCCAATAGTTTAGCGGGGTGGTAACTTAACAATACCCAATTAGAATAGCGGGCGGGGCGTTAATCCTATAGCGCTATAATTGTTAAGGTGGGCGAGCAAAGTTAATGAGCATATAACGTTCCAAATCGTTCATAGAGCATACAAGAATAACAAGTAATTCACATTAGTTTCATGCTTGATCAAGGATTGAGTATGTTTAATTTAGTTTAAAAGTTGTTTGCATAGTTATACATGTTGCATCCCAAAGTGTAAAGGGGAAAAAGGGATCGAGTATACTCACGGTGGTTGCAAGCTTTCCTACTTGGAATTCCCGCGAACGAGTTGTTGGAGTAGATTAAGTTGGAGCACCTAGTCCTTCTACACGAGGAAACGTAGGTGTGTGAGTTTGGCGTTCAACGGAAGATTATAACTTTGGAGTTGAACATAACATAAAGTATGATATCAAAATAATCATCTTTAACTTATAACTCTTTATATGACACTATGTAACCACTAGGGTTATATTGTATTTCATGGGTAGTACACCCATTAGAATCATATCAAGGTTTTAGGTCTTAGATGATATCCTACTACTTTAACATATAAACACAAGTTTAACATTAAAGGTTCGAATGAGTGTATATATATATTTAGGTTAAGTATTACGTATTATTTAGTCCAATAATTCATGTAGGAGGTAGAAGATTTAGGATCTTCATTTAGGCACCTCGAGTTATCATGGATGTCATGTATGGGGTAGGAAGACAAGCTTCCATTTAGGAACCCCTTGAACGTTCACCACTTCACTTGATGTAAAGACAACCAAGGAGGGTCAAGAACTAGGATTAATACAAGTATGCAAATAATCTAAACTAAGAGAAATCATCAAATCATGTGAGGATTCTATATTGGAGCAACCCAAGTTGTTCCACAATCACTCTACATCAAGATCAAAGCTCGAACATGATTTGTGGGTAAAATACCCTAACAAAACAGAAAGTTTATGAGGTTTAATCCTCTGATTTAAGTGTCTCAACCTTGTTTTTAAGCTTAACCAACCATGAGATAGGTTGTAAGCATTGGGACATAGGTATGAGATGTGTTAGACACAAGTTGGATAAGTTTAAACAAGCTTTTGAAGAACTTAAAACAAAACAGAAAGTTTATGGACCATTTCAGGGCAATTCCAGGTCTAATTTCTCCAATGAGAGATCAAGGAATCAAACCCCATGATTATCCAAGCAAGTAGGAAGAAGAATCAAGTAATTTCATTGAGAAATGAGCAAGTTATACCCACTTTTGTACAAGAGTATGAATCTGTCCGAAAATGCAGACTTGCAACTAATTTGAGAGTGAATTTGTGAGTTGTAGAGAGTTGTGAAAGTGTAAAAATGCTTGGAGAAGGGTTGTATTTATAGTGGAAGAGGTTAGGGATGATTGGAGGTGGATTAGAGGTGATTGGGTGAGGTTAGAACTTAGGATTTCGTGCAAAATCGCGTCAAAACGCAGCTGATTGTGTTTTCTACGAAACTGACGTTCACGCGGGCCGCGTTAAGGATAAGGGGTCCTTGTTGCGGGCCGCCTCAACTTAATGTTCCGGAAATAAGTTTTAAATATTACAATTTGGCCCCCAAAGTTGTTAGTTTAGTGTTTCTAAGGCCATTTAGGGACTATATTTGCCACAAAAGCATAGTTTGAGATAAATTCAAGTATGAGAAGTATAAACCAAATATGATTAAGCGTATGAGTATCAAAATCAAGTTTCGTTCACGTTCAAGACACATTTTAAACATAAGTTTAGATTAATTACAAGTTTAGCACATAGTTTCCAAGAATAATGATTAAACACCAAGTGATTCACCAATTCGAACATACGAGCATACATAATGTGTGTATAACATATTTGTAACAAAATACGAGTTTCATTAATGATCCAAGTCTCGGTTTTACAATGATTACAAGGAAAGGACGATTACAAGAATACGAAGTTTCCAAAAATAGAAATACGAACAAAACTTTCTATAAATGGAAAGTACAAAAGAGTCGGGCGTTACAGGCTAACGGCGCAACCAATTGAAAGCAAAATCAGGAAGGTTACACCACTTTCTTTATGTCCATTAATAATCTGTTGTAGTGCTGTATGTCCATTATAATTTTGACATTGTTTTGTATTACAGTCAATCGAGTTAAACAACTCGCTGGTCATCATGCTCTTAACCTAATTTTTCATAAGGTTAATCTTCTTCACTTTACTATTATTTTTTATTTTTTATAATTTGGGAAATTGGGGGTTTTGTTTGTTAAAGTTGTTGAATTTTGTTTTTGGGTTTTTATTTTATTTTTATTTTTATTTTTGTACGTTGATTTATTTAAAATTGGGTTTCTAGAAATTTAGCTGAATTATGCCTTAATTATCATGTAAATTGATGTGGACCTGTTGCTTGAATTTTGAAATATGAAAAAACTAAAATGCTTTTTGTTTTTTTTCTAATATTATTATTGATCTGTTTATCATACTAGAGTGACTAAGTGTTTCAACCAACCTTTCTTTTGTCTCAAAAGTGCAAAAATGAATGATTATTGATAAATTGTGGAAATTTAGATACAAATGCAAAATGAAATATGGAACTTGAGTTGACATATCTTGTCTAAAATCATTCATTTTTGCACTATATTGAATTAATCTATAATTTTACGAGTTAACACTTGTGTTTATATTTTGTTTTGATTCACTGCAGATCGACATCAGGGACAAGCCTGAATTAAAGAAGCTTTTTGCCTCCACAAAGTAAACTTACTCATTGCTAATATTCTTGGTGTATCTTTCATCAATAGGGTAATTATAACGCATATAAACAAGTGGGAATCCGTATTAATTTTGATTGTAACGCAAGTTTGATGTTGTTATACATTTTGCTGGATTGAAGGTTGTTGGCGAAAGTGTGCAGAAGCCATTGAAGTATTACGACAAAGTTCCCGTCTTGGCTCCGAGTACTCCCCGACAACTGAACCATTTTAGCTTTATCTACCCCTCACAGCCGAAAGCACTGGTGCAATTCTACATGTAAGATCTATATATTTAATTAGAAAAATTTACAATAGAGTGGCAGGTAAACGTGCAACAAGTTGCGCCGCAACCCGATGTGTCTGTTCTGATGTACCCGATGTTTCTGTACTTGCTGTTTTGTCTCTTGTGGATTACAGTCATCAATTATCATCGTCCCAATTAATTGTGAGGTGTTTGATTAGTCAAAGTTGGTTTGTAATTCCCATAGGTCAAAATTGAAGTGTAATTTCATGATGCATTATAAATATAAATGTAAATGTAAAATAAAAGAGTAAACTGCTAAAATGGTTCCGAGGTTTGCCACTTTAGTCCAAAACTCAAACTTTTGAATCTGGGTCCTTGTGTTTTCAATTTTGGTGTCATTTTTATCCAAAATCAAAATTTGGTAAGGTTTTTCAGTTAAAATCCAGTTTTTTTTTTGTTTCTCCCTTTTATTGAAGGGCAAAATGGTCTTTTAACCTTTTATTATAACGAATTAAAAAATCTGACCATTTTGCCCTTCATTAAAAGGGAGGAAAAAGACAAAAAAACCGGATGTTAACTGAAAAATCTGACCAGATTTTGATTTTGGATGAAAATGATAACAAAATTGAAACCACATGGACCCAGATTCAAAAGGTTTGAGTTTTGGACTAAAGTGGCAAAAGTGATCAAACCACAGGGACCATTTTGGCAGTTTTGCTCAAAATAAAATTATAGTTTACAGTCATCGTGATCAGAGTTGTCAGGTCTCTATGGTCGCTACAACGAATAACGTAACGTATAGGTCGAAGTTCGCTACAAGGTATGCAACCAAAAATAGCGGGATTTAAGTTCTTTTTTTAAACATAAACAAGGATTAAGTATAACTATCAAATAACCGGAGTATAGGTTTTTGTCAAATATACATGTAAAATATCGTATATTCCAGGGCATTTTAAATGGTAGAAACAATGGTGCTCAGGCGATTTGACTTTGTAAGACTTGAGTATATGGTAATCTTTTCAGTGTTCTCATCTCTGATATGAACATATCCACATCAACTTTAATATCTAACATATATTCGATTCGGGTTATTTCAAACTTTTGATATTTTCAGTTCTTCGCTTCTGATGAGAGGATAAAGGCTGTAAGAAAAATGACCATGGACGTCACTACGGATCAAAGAAAAGTAGCGCTGGGCCTCTTACTGCCTTACCAAAGATCCAATTTCAAGGGCATTTTCCAAGCAATGGATCAAAGAAAAGTAGCGCTGTGAGATCTTAAAGAGAGACTACAAAGATATAATGGTAATCATTATTTAAAAAAAAAAATTAGTTTTCTACTTTGAAAAACAATTGTGTTTAGATAATGGAAAATGTAACAATATCTTTGGTGCTCGGAGCACAGGATATCGAATTCACAGTTCAAGAAAACAGACTTTGAATGTTACAACGCCAGACAGGGAAACGTACCGGTAAAGATGCAGTGAGAATTGCAGTAAAAATGGTGAACAAAGGGTTAATTGATACTTAAACGGCAGTTAAGTGGGTCGACATTCAACATCTAGATCAACTTCTTCATCCACAGGTACAATCTGTAGGCCTTTGAGTTATAGTAAATGGTGAAAAATGGCTCGGCTTGCAACAGGTCACTATTTAGTATAAACGACATCATTACAGTTATAACCCTTAATCAATTAACCAAGATTATAAGTTTAACAAAAATGGTCATTTTTGTACAGGTTCTTACGATAGTTGACTATGTGATTAGAGAAGGTGAATGGATTTCACTTAATGAATCAACTGGTAGGTAAAGACGAAATCGGTAAACAGCAATTGGCACGATAAGCACTGATTTAGAAACATTCATTTCATGGGCTGATCAAGTAAGATGTGTCAAGGTATTGACCATAACTGAAGTAATTTAGGATCATTCAACAGGTTTAGTAAATTATAAAGTAGGGGTGTCAATCGTGTGGGGTTGAATTGTTTAACCTGAACATAACCCACATATATATATATATATATAGAGAGAGAGAGAGTCATCTCTAAACGTCAAATGTAACCCGCACACACTTAAAATAATGTAACCTGAAAACGACTCCTTAACCTATTTAACTAAACGCGTCAAACGGGTTGCCAGGTATTATTAAACTATAAATGTGTTAATGGGTTGTAATAAGTGAGTCAAACGGGTTGTCGGGTCGACATGTTTAATTAAATGAACTAAACAGGTCAAGCTGAACACGACCCGTTTAATTATACAGGTCAACTTGAACACAACCCATTTATCATAGATGTTAATGGCGAATAGCGACAAATAGTGATAAGGTATCTATATGCTACATAGCAAATAGCGATAAATAGCGGGCGGCTATTTTATAAATAGCAATACACTCGAAAAAAGAATTTTTAAAAATTTTATATGTATATTATATCAAAATACCCTGGTATTTATGCTATTTTACATGTATATTCAACAAAAGCCTAAAATCTAGCTATTTTATAGCTATATTTAACTGATATTTATATTTAAAAAATAAACAAAGTGTCACTATTCTCGCTATCCTTCGCTACAACCCAAATAGCGACAAACCCGTTCCTAAGTTGGTAAGTACTCCAAACAAGCGCATTGCCACTTTTGACCTGCTTGACCCGTTTAACTAATTTCTACCCCATTTCGCTACCTCTGAATATAGCGTGCAGGTGAATCTGCAAGCCTTTTGGTATGAATCTGCAGGAGTTTTGGAGCTGGAAATGTAGGCGGATCTTCTTCCATTTTGTAAGTAACGTGTCCTATGTAAAATTTTACCTTTTGCAACTATCTTTCAAGGGTTTATTCATTGTTTTGGTTCTTATGCTTCAAACAAATCTACACAATTAACATGCAATTGTTTTGTCCGATCGTAATATTATAAAAGAAAGTTACTTTTTTTATCCCCTTCTGTTCATCCCTTGTGCAGCTACATAGCTGATCCATGATTGATACTTTTTTGTCTTTATCTTATTTGTTAAATATTCTATGTTAGTTTTATAAAAAAAAATGGGTTTGGGCCCGCAACATCATCATGTAAACAATGTCAACCAAAAATAAATATCTTATCTCATGTCACGATCCTTGATTATATATAGATAATGTATGTAGTTTTCGTATAGAATTTGTTAGGTATATACGTTTTCGACCCTCCGGTTTTATAATTTTTTAGGTATAATTTTAGGTCCGGTGACTTCCGACCCTCCTGTCGGAAACTCCTGCATATGGTGCTGTTCCTCCGGTAATTTGTTATTCTTATAATTCAACACTTTTTTTTTTCTTAAGTAGTACCCTGAAATAACGAATTAATCTTCAGTTACATTTCTCTCTTTTGTATTCTATTAATTCAAAAAGTTGATTTTTTTTTGTTATTATATGTTTTGATCAAAAGAAGTTTCATTCTTTGGTTTAAAGATTTTTTTTTTTAATTTTAATGGTTTTGAAATGGTAGGTACTATTAGTATAATGAAAAGGGCGGAAAGGTTGATGGACAAGTTGGAATTGTGAAGATTATTTGTGTTCGCTGCTTAGACTGTACGAATGTCACACAAGTAAATTTAGATGTATTCCTTTGTTTGTAAATATATTACCTGACATAAGGGTGAATAATTTCTTAATTAATGATGAGGTGTTGGTTCAGAGCATGATGAACTGGACACTTACCAACAATGCATGGTCTCGGAGATGGAGGCATCATTTTCATCCACATAGCAACATAGCAATCTGTAAGCTTTTTTCAACAATCCTATGTATTTTTAAGTTTACTATCCTATATGTTTTGTAGAACTCATGGTTTTCTAAAGCATTTTTAGTGAATCATTAGATTATAACCTAATTTAGAAGGTTTTTGGGTACTTGAAGTTTAACGGTTAATAAACACCTATTTTATATTTTATATTGTATAGTTTAGTGTATAAGATATGGATTGAAGTTTTGGTTGACACTAAATGAGAGATTATTTGTTTGAATATGAGTGCCTAATCACATCATAGAGATAAATAAGCACTTGAAACTTAAGAAGCGTGAAAGGAATATTATTTAACTACTTTATGTTTGATGTTATTATTATTTTTAGAATGATTTTCTAACTTTATAAAACACCGTCTATATATTTCAGGTTCAAGGTTCATGTGAGGGTTCAAGATGAAACCGGTAGTGTGTCTAAACTTAATCAGTCGACAAGTTTAATGTATTCTTAAGTATAATGTGAATGTGAATTCATTAAATAATTTCACATCATATTTCACGTATAAATGTAGGTTTACATTCAATGTTTACGATGTACCCGCGTCCATCGGACGGGTGTCCACCTAGTTAAGTATGATAGAGAGGAAAAAACTAAAAAATAGATGGCTTCAATGAATGACATGTGTCTTCTTATTAGTTTCTTTTATTATATAGTAAGTATAGAAGATTTGTATTATATCCCATATTAATTGTATTTACTTTTGTAAGTTTAGGAAAGCTTGATTAGTGGCTAAATCATAGGAATGTTAGTTAGTCCACTCTTGTTATATATTGAGGCGTGTGTGAATGAGATACGAAAACAATTGATTTAGAAGACTCTTTTATCTCCAATATTTTATTTCTGCCACCATGACTTGATGTAGATCTGATTCCATGAGTTCAGATAGTACATAAAGCCCGTCTAGATGGTGGTAACATGGTCCGTATAGTTTCAACAATTCAGGATACCTGACTTTTTTCGAACATGCAATCGAATGCTATTCGTATTTCTCATGAAATCAAATTGTTATGGCATCCTGATAATGTTTAAATCACATCATGTTATCATCATCTTGACAGAGTACGTGAACTCATGGAGTCCGATCTTCATCAAGCCATGAAGGCCAATGATGACTTGACACACATAAACATCATGGTTTTTTAACTTTTTCTCTATCAAGTGCGACAAGTTTTGAAGTTATTTTTCCCTTTTTTAGAGTTTTCTTATTATATTAATGCAGAATTATGCTACAAAAGAGGTTGAATTTTTTCACTGAATAATACATGGAATCTGATCTTCATCTAGTTATAAAGACCAATGACGACTTTGTTTTGGAATTTCAGGATCGTGAGAACACAAGAAGACTACATTTAGGACTGAATCACTCTCTTTATTAACCACTAACTAGGGATGACAATTCTTGACACGACCTGCCAACCCGACCCGAATCCGACATGAAAAAATAAGACGACTCGTTTAAAAAAATGGGTTGGGTTAGGGTTGACCCATATGAAAAATGGGTCGGGTTCGGGTTGACCCATTAACCCGTGTAACTGTTTAGAAAAAAACTTTTATATTTTTATTTTTTTTGTTTGGCGTTTGGGTGGACCTATTAACAAACATCGGGTTCCCAGGAACCCATTCGGTTTTTAATTTTTAGTGTAAATATATATAACAAACTCAAAATGAACCCATAAGTAAAATATAAAGGGAACTCATAAACAAACAAGCTTTGGTTCTCCACTGGTTATGTATGCGTTATTCTTCCCAAGACACTCTGGTTTGAATCCCGTATGAGGCACAGTTAACAATATTTTTGTTTCGTTTTTTTATTTCTATTTTTATTTTTTTTCTTTAATGTAAAGGGTCTACATATTTACACACCTTTATGCCTATTTTGACACCCTTCAGGACGCCTCGTATAGACCTATACGAGGCGTATAGGGTTACTTTTCCGACCATCTCTGCACCAAAGCACAATGTCAAATCAGTCACATCAGACGGGGAGTATAGGTCTGTACGAGGGATGGATACGAGGCACTAAGACGCCTCGTATAGACCTATACGAGGCGTCTTCGACAGGTGACAAAAAGATATACGAGGGGTCTAGAGCTATACGAGGCGTCGATGGCTTATGAAAAAGTGCAACATACAGTGTATGGTTTGTCCCGAGCATCCGACATTTAAGACATTTGCTTGTTCTTCTTCTTCTTTCATTATGCTTCTTCTTCTTCTTCTTTCATTCTGGGACGGCTTTTAATTTGTGTTCTTATCATCCCGAAGTGTTGAAATGTCATCATACTGGGACGGCAACTATGTCTTCGGGCAGTATTATAGCGAGAACTGGGTGCCCGAAAGCGATCCGGTAACAGTACAGGTACTTAAATGTTTTAATTAGTTTTTGTTTTAGTTTATTATTTACTAATGATGATACGGTTCTTTATTTTGGAGGAGTCTTGCGTTCCCGATTCTAATGAGCAAGAGGAGGTTGTGTCTAGTATACAAGGAGAACAAAACAAACCGTTTCTAGATTTGAACAATCATCCCCCTGTTGATGAAACAGCCCCTGTAGATGACTCATACCATGCTTGTCAACCAAGTTATCTGACGCAATAAGGAGATGTTCGTCTTTGCGTGGACTGATAAGAGGCGCAACTTTGGTAATCGTACCACAAACAGAGTTGAGAGCCAACACGCCAACTTAAAGAGATACGTTGAAGATAGGAGCTCGCTGGACCGTGTAGTTGGTTGTGTCCATGATATAGTTGAGACACAGTTCGGTGAAATAAGGAAGACTTTTCGAGATAGCATCGAAAAAAGAATGACCCACCACAAACACCCGTTGTTTCAACACCTACTTGGAAAAGTATCCCATACAGCCCTTGACTTGTTGAGGTGCGAGGCAATTAGGAAGGTAGATGTCTTGGAGCGCTTTCATTCATCATGTGGTTGCCAAATGTGGCACAGCTGTGGGTTGCCCTGTGCTTGTAGGATAGAAAAGTACATTCTTGAAGGTAATAATTGTTAAACGTACAACACTTGTGTGATATATTTCCGTTAATCATGTGACTTAAACAATGTTGTTTTTAACCGTGCAGAGCGTCCGATTCAACTCAAAGACGTGGACGTCTTCTGGCGGAAACTTAACTTCCAAAGTTGTAAATTGATAGACGATGACGTGGACGTGGTCGAAGAGCTAAATATTGTTAGACAACAATTAGAGTCGCACCCCCCAGCTCAGCAAAAAAGCCTGATTTCAAAGATTAAAGCGGTGTTGACTCCAAAGAAATCTACCAAGAAACCACTGGTTGTCCAACAAAATACTCGTGGCCGACCAACAACAAAGCAGGTACAACAAAGGTTGGACGAGGCCTCTCGTATAGATGAAGAATTGAGGAGAAGCTCATTCGGTGATGCAAACACGTGCTTTGAAGGTTCCCGACAAAGTAAGTACGACAAACCTCGTCAAAGCTCGTACGTTCCGTCACAGGCCTCTCAACACTCGGTTATAAGGTCCCAAAAACCCAAAGCGAGCCTAAGCCGTTCAAAGAGTTCTAAGAAGAAAGAGACACGAGATGCTCACGGTTTTCCGTTAATCATTGGGGACGAGTACGTGGGAATCATCGAACAGTTTCAGGATGACATTCCGCTAGTGTTCCATCCGTACGTCTCGTGCATACGAGATGTGATGCCGGACGGTCATTGTGGGTTTCGGTCTGTGGCTGTGGGCTTAGGTATGGAACAGAGTTCATGGGGGCTCATTCGAAGGCACCTTGTTCAAGAAATGGATAAGAACAAATCGATCTGGTTCCCAATATTTGAAGCATGGGATAAAGGTTATTTTTACACGCATCGTCAGGGCCTAATTTGGGATTCAGTGTCCGGTTGTGGGGGGGATCACTGGATGGACTTCCCCTATGCAGGACTTCTTATTGCACAAACGTACGGTATCGGGGTGCACCTGTTAACGACAACCATGGGTGCGAGTTCCACTTTCTTCCCGATACTAAGTCCTCCGGCTAATCAACAACCATTGTTCATAACGCTTACACATGTAAACGAGAACCACTTCATACATGTTAAGCTGGAAGGGGATTATCCAATGCCACCAGCACACGGGCTATGGTTGACCAACCGAACACCCCATACGAAACAATGGGAAGATATGTACTTGCCACGTCTAGAATGGTATACATCGATAATGAATCCTCCGCCAAGATCAAACCCCAGTCTTAATTACATCGATAGTGATACGGAAGAATGATTTTTGTAATTTGAATGTATTTTTTTTATTAATTCCTATAATTTTCTACAATTTCTATAATTTTTTTTTATAATTTGTATCATTTTTCAATAATTAAAACAGTTTAATATCATTTTTAAAAAAAATTAAAAATATACGACGCGTATAGAGCTATACGCGTCGTATAGCTATGCCCAAAAGACCATTTTGCCCCTGTTATGCCCCCAATCTAGGCTTATTTCAGGGGCTAAAAGGTCATTTCCTAATACACAGACGCCTCGTATAGATCTATACGAGACGTCTATTTGAGCGGGTTTTTGAAATTTTGAATTTTGAAAATATTTTATGTTAATTACTAAAAAAAGTTTATTAAATTACCATTTTGCCCCTGTAAAGCCCTCAGTATAGGCTTTATTCAGGGGCAAAATGGTAATTAACCATTCCAGAAATATCTTTTTGGAATGGTTAATTACCATTTTGCCCCTGAATAATGCCTATACTGGGGCATACCAGGGGCTAAATGGTCATTTAATAAAAAAGGAAGACGCCTCGTATAGAGCTATACGAGGCGTCTAGGCCTCGTATAACACAGGGGGGGTCTAGACGAGGCTGCTTATAACCCCCAAACAAAAAACAAACACACATACGGAGAATACACCTCTATACGCCTCGGATACGTATTTCGACCGGATTTTCGAAGATTTGAAGCATCACCGGTACGTATTTCGCCCCGTAGTTTAGTATTTTTGCCATGTTTTTGCCTTTAGATCGTAGGTTTGCCCTGAAATTTGATTTTTGTGGGGTTTGGGGGTTTGAGTTTTGAGGTTGAAGATGAATGTGGAAGAACAGGACGCCGAGTATAGCCCTATACGAGGGCTATACGAGGCTCTGTGTTTTTTTTTTTTTTAATTAATTATTATTATTATTATTAGTTTTATTATTATTGTTATTATTAATGTTGTTATTATTATTGTTAATGTTATTATTATTATTATTATTATTATTATTATTATTATTATTATTATTTATTATTATTACTATTATTTATTATTATTGTTATTGTTATTTATTATTATTTTTATTTATTATTATTATTTATTATTACTATTATTTATTATTATTGTTATTGTTATTTATTATTATTTTTATTTATTATTATTATTATTGTTATTATTATTATTATTATTATTATTTATTATTTATTATTATTGTTTATTATTATTATTATTTATTATTATTATTATTATTATTATTATTTATTATTATTATTGTTTATTATTATTATTATTTATTATTTCTATTATTTATTATTATTGTTATTGTTATTTATTATTATTTTTATTTATTATTATTATTATTATTATTGTTTATTATTATTATTATTATTTATTATTACTATTATTTATTATTATTGTTATTGTTATTTATTATTATTTTTATTTATTATTATTATTATTATTATTATTATTATTATTTATTATTTGCAGATTGATTATGGAGGGCGATGATATTGAGATAGAGATTGAGGGGGGTCAGCCGGCTCAGCAGATTCAGCCGGTTCAGGAGGGTCCACGACGGAGACGGCGGCCGCCTCTGGATACGCTGCAGGGTTGTCCGTATCTAGAGTTTCCCGCGGGCACCGATGCCGCCCGCCATTGCCAGAAGCTTCGGAGGATGTACATTGGATCGCATGCATCGATCGACTGGGATGCGATGGACCAGCTTGCGGAGACGGATAGAGTGCGTCGGTTTGTACCTCTCGATTCGCCGTGGCATCGACTTTTCGATTTGGCGCACACGCCGACCTACAGGGAGCTGCTGGTCGAGTTCCTTTCGTCATTCACATTTCACCCTCCTGGGGTCCCAGTGCCGCTGCCGTACCTAGGTGCTCCCCCTCCGCCTGAGATTTCTTTCAGGCTCGCTGGCGTTTTGCGTACGATGACGCTAGCAGACGTTGCGGTGCGTTCTGGTTTATACATGCAGGGGGAGATCGAGACTGAGGTTTACACAGCGGGGCTAGTGGTGGTTGAAAAACCCATTCTTCTAGGGTTTTGGCAGGTGATTGCGGGGCCAGATCATTGGGAGCACGATAAGTCGAAGGGGAGGGTGTCGTTTGTTGCGGACCCACTGTACAGGTACGTACGTTTATTACGGCAATTATTGTGATTATGTGCATTGTTTATTCTCTGTTTCTGTATTTCGCTAACACTAACACTATCTGCAGGTATCTGCACCATTTGCTCGCTACTTCTATCTCAGCGCGCGGGTACAGCCGTGAGTGGTGTACGACCACAGATCTTTTTTTCCTTTATTGTTTGTTGTATAGGAGGCCGTGCGCGCTAGCACACGGTCTAGCCCAGTACTACGCCTCCGCCCATCACCGGCAGGAGCGCGGATTTTTGTATGGCGGGGCGTACGTGACCGTCATTGCCCGTTCATTTGGCCTCGTGCTGCACGAGGACCCACATCTACGGACGCCGCCAGTCATGCCGACGCGGATGGGCATGCAGTCGCTGTGGGGGATGAAGGTAATCAAGAGGTTTGCAGTTGGCACGCGGTTTAAAAACCGCGAGACCGGGGGCATATGGACAGAGGAGGCACTACCAGAGCATTTCGAGCCCGTTTATCCTCCTGTAGATCCTGCTGAGATAGTGCCTGTGGAGGAGCCTCCGGAGGATGTAGACGGTGCAGCGGTGCCACAGCCACCGCCACCTGCCGGGGCGCCTCAGTTTCCACGTCACGCTATTCCAGGTGGTGCCCCAGGAGCTGCGTTACATCCGGATGTACGAGCCGAGCTTGACAGGCTCAACGATTTGGTAGGCTGGCTGGTACGAGAGGCTCAGGATAGACGAGAGAGAGAGGGATTACCACCGATACCGCTTCCGCCAGCTCGAGCACCACATCAGCAGCAGCAGCCGCAGCAGCCAGATTCGGATTCGGATTTAGATGCATAGACCTGTTGTTGTTTTTATTTTTATTATGGATGTACAAACTTATCTCATATATTTTTGTTATGGATGTACAAAGTTATCTTATATATGTCATATTTATGTTTGTTTTCAGTTATTCGGTTACTTAATGATTGTTGTGTTAAATTGAGATAATACGGAAACAAAATATGTATTGAATATATTACGGAAACAATATATCCCCTTAATATAATACGGAAACAATATTTGAACGAGATAAAATTTTAATATTTAAAAATAGTTGATTTTTAAAAAACAAAACTTTTTTTAAAAAAAGTAAAATGTTAAAAACATTATAATACTTAATCGATATAATATATTTCAAGAGCCGATTTTTAAAATAGTTGATTTTTAAAAAACAAAACTTTTTTTAAAACCAAAAAAATTTTCAACCACAAAACACATCTTCAAAAACTATCAAAAAACCATACCAAAACCCACCAAAACACCCCTCATTGCAGCCAAAAAAAAAAAAACCCAACACTAGACGCCTCGTATAGGCCTATACGAGGCGTCTAGAGTTCCTTAAACTTTGTGCCTGACACCCTCTGAGACCCCCTTGAATTCAGTGCTTAGACGCCTCATATAGGCCTATACGAGGCGTCTAGGGCACAAAAGGTGTGGAAATAGGCACGATGGGTGTCCAAATATCTCCAGCCAATGTAAAACCCATTTAGGGTTACAACAAAAGAAACCGATAACATCAGAGAACAAAACCTCGCCTCCACCTTCAGCAACATCAGAGAATAAGTGAACTGTGAACCTCATCAGCAGCTAAGCAGCGCCTCCACCTTCAGCGACCACCTCCGCCGACACCGGCCGTCCTCCTCCGCGGCTCCGCCGACAGCCGTCCACCTTCAGCGATTAAGGTTTGGGATTTGTGTTCTAGATTAATTTAATGATTTGAACTATTAAGGTTTTTGACTTTTTGATTGAATTGAGTTGAGAAATTTGGGCTGTTTTAATTGAGTTGAGAATACGTCTTTCTTGTTCCCTTGTTTATGCATTTTATTGAGTTAAGAAATTTGGACTGTTTTAATTGGGTTTGGGGATTTGTAACTTGCTTTTGAGATTCCATTATGGCATTGTGCAACTAGAAGGTCATTATAATCAACTTTTGATGTTTTAAATTTGAATTTGGTATTTAGACATTATCAGTTATGCATAAGAATATTTCAATTTTTTTTTTCAAAGGCAACCACCATCTAACATTGAATCGTCATCTTCAACTAACTTGCATACGTGTATGAGTTCTTTGAACCCGGGTGATAATTTTAGTTCCTTTAATAAACTAAACTTGCTAAAGTTGGTCGAAATGTATCCGTATGATTTTACTTTTAATGAAAAAGATAAGCTTATTGATGAACTTGGCTACTACATTTCTAATGTGAAAAAAGATAGTCGGTTTGATAACCTGAATGGGGTTAATGATCTTGCCAAAAGGATGGTGGAAACAATGAAACACATTGAGTATCAGCTGGTCTATCGTTTAATAAAGTTGTCACTAGTCTTACCGGTTGCAACGGCTAGTGTTGAAAGGAGTTTTTCTTCAATGAAGCTTGTGAAGACGGAATTGCGTAATAGGATTGGTGATGGATACATGAACGATTCTTGCGTTTGTTACATTGAAAAGGAGTTCTTACAACAAGTTTCTGTTGAGAGTGTAATGCAACGTTTTCAAAAAGATGAAAATTCATCGTCAACAACTTTAGGTAGTTTTTTTATTTGTAAAGACTATCGTATTTTATATTATGTGTTTTTAAATTTCTACTGACGATTTTCTTTTCATTATTGTATCGTACTTTTATTATGTGATGAACCTTACCCGATCTGAACTGTCGAACCGACCCGAAATTTTTTATGTTCAGTCATATGAAATTGGAGTATCTAAAAAAGTGAACCCAGTGAAAAAAATTCCTAGATCCGCCACTGCGTTTAAGGGTACATTCGGGTCAGAGCTTCGGGGGAAAACCACTGCTTCTAAGCTTGAACAATTCTTTCCTATCTTTGTTTGGATTTTAAGGTTATATTCTAGTTGTTCTTTTATTTTATTGATATGTGGACTCTAGAGGTGGTAATTTGGTATGGGTCGAAACAGGCATTTTGTTGTGAGTTCAAACGAGTCGGGCTGATTGGTTGATCAGAAATATGCTCTCTCAAGACAAGCATTTTGCTTACTACAATTTTTTAACTTGCAGGATTTCTATCTGGATTTGGTGGAGGATAACAGGAAAATAACTCCACGTGACTACCTAGAACTTGCTTTGAGGCCACTATAAGGTGAAGGAAGAGATGTTTAAGCAAAAAATGAGCTTATTCTTTGAGCTTAGTTTCCACTTATTGAAGTGGTAAATGTGTGGTTCCCATCATTATATTCCTGAACAATTGATAATTTACAAATTCGAGAATCCATCAGAGCTCTTTATAGACAGGGACTCCTTTACTCTTGTGAAACCTTTGAGTAATTATGTGTAAAGTCTTACCCATTACAATAAGTCTTACCCGCACACCACAAGGTAATATTTACAAATTTCTTTACAAATTTGTCTCTCTCGTTAGGTTTATATTTACAAAATGCTTGAGTTAGAATGTCAAGTAAGAAAGGGCAGGTTATTGTTCTGTTGTTGTCAAGTTGCTTGAGTTAGAAAATGTCCAATTTCTTGAGTTAGAATGTCTTGAGTTGGGCTGTTATTACCTTTACAAGTTGGGCTGTTATTACCGAACATTTTCGCAAGCGGTACCCAGTTTTGATGATTTTCGATACCGGTACCGGTACTACACTCATCCCTAGCCGTGCATGGCTGTGAAATATGCTTGTACATGGCTGAAAATATGACTGTACAGGTATGGATATATGTCAGCATTGGGCTGGGCAAACACTCGTATTATTGGACAAACATTAGGAGTTCATGTATATTTTAGTATTAATGATGTGATATAATTAAGTGAAACATTTAAAGTGTTGCCATAACTTGATAAGATTTTTATTCATAACTTGTTGCAAATGGAATCATAGTGGCTTTCTTGCCAATATGAAAGAAAAACACTTAACCATTGCATTAGTTATGGTTTGAATACGTCATTTAGTTAGGAGATTTTGACATTTACGTGCTTCATATGTCATGCCTGCCTCATGTTCGTGCTTCATGTGTCATGCCTACGAATAAATTCACTTGTGTGGTTTACCTTTTCTCATTATTCTTATAGTGTAATGTTTAATAAAAATAAGAATATAACATTTCGACTTGCTTATTTTTATGCACGTTTCGATAAAATTTATGTAGGTCCATTTCCCCTTGGATCTTGACACACTAATCAAGAGTGTGAAATTCTTTTGATTAGATGAACACAGAAACTAGTAGAACGGAAAACACAAATCACTTTCAAACTCGGCATTCAATTGATTATCCAACTAGAAGATTTACAATTAATTCAATACCAACACCTCTCCCTACGCCTCTCTCTCTCTCTCTATCCCTCTCTCTCTCTCTCTTTCTTTCTATAATAGTTCCTTGGAATGTCTAACCTAATTCCATATGAACATGGGTTAATATATCATACAAGACATCGACTTTGGGCTAGGCCCATCTCCAAGCCCACTTTAGTCCTAAACTCACTAACCCAATGCTAAACTCACTAGATCATCATGTCTACTAAACAGACTAAGTATGCTAATCACGTTACAAGATATCCAAAGACCTATCTATTGAGATGTTATCACAGAATATGCACCAACAAGGGGTTGATTAAACATAATTTTTTTACTCTTTACCGTGATGAACCAAACGAATAACATCCAAATAACTTCAGTAGTTGTGCCAGGATTCGCTTTTATGGATTCCAATATAATATTTGTTCCGATTCTGGCCAAACAATGTTGTAATCGAAGTTTTATTCGAAATAAAGTGTTTTTTTGTAGTGTAATCTATAGCGAGTGTTAGTAACGTACAAATGTTGTGACGAACCGAAACGATTTCGCTCAAAACATCGGTGCTATCTAAACTATTACTAATCTTTGTTTTTATGGTATTTGATAGTTGTAAAACACGTGTCGGTAAAGTTAGATATCATGACATTTTTTTTCTTTCGATTGCTATACTAAGTGTTAATACCGCACCGATATGGTAAAGAACCAAACCGATACTGACCGAATTTCCAACACAATACGCTGGGGTATTCCACTAGTTAAAGGCGCCAGTTTGGTGGGGCTATCACAGCGTAGTTACAGTTTTGAAACGTGCATTTCTTGCAGTTTTGGTTGTTGTTTTTGGTGGAGGCTTTGGATTCTTTGGGCTCGTCAGGGTGTTCTAAGATAGTGTGATAGACGGCCATTGATACACCCTTTAAGGTTAAAGTTTGGTCTTTCACACGGTGGTCGGAATGTGTAACGACTATATTGATAGCTCGTTCAAGGGTTTGGGGTTCGACAGCTACAACAGAGTCTCGAACGACCGGTAGGAGGCCCTTGATGTATTTGGCGATCGCTCGCTCGGGTGTGTTGGCAAAATGAGGAGCTAAAACGCTAAGTTGCTTGAAGCAGGTGGTGTAAGCGAGGTTGTCGCCACCCACTTGTTTGAGGGTCCAAAATTCTTCCTCAAACTTTTGCACTTCATGTTACGGACAAAACTCCGCTAACATGAGTTGTTTCACCTCGTCCCAAGGTAGGGCCAAGGCAACTTCGTTTCGACGAACATTCCTCTCATTTTACCACCACTAAAGCGCCCTCGACTTAAAGACGTTGGTGGCACTTCAAGTGCGAAGATGATCGGGACACTCGCTATTGATGAACGAGCGCTCGATGCTATCGAAGCATTCTAGCATTTTAGAGGCACCGTCGTTGCCCGTGAATGGTTTGGGACCGCACGGCTTAAATTGTTTGTAGGAGAAGGCGATGGGTTTTGGTAGCTTTGGGTTTGGACTCCACCGAGCCGTTGGGGCTTTCAGGGGCACCAATCTTGTTGACGACGTCGGGTATGACTAAGGCTATTTGCTTAGCCATAAAAGCCATAATCTTTTTGTTGGATTTTTGGCCGGAGTTCTTTGTCGCGTTACGGTTGGCAAAGGAGTTGGAAGACATCTACAAGGTCGGATAGAAGAAATGGTGAGACTTGATCAATGGTTAAAAAATAGTTTGCTCAATTGTAGCATGATTATATGTTACATAAGCACGTATAGTTCAAGTACTTTTCACATAAATGAAGCATGTCATTGCAATGTAATGGATATAGACTAAACAACAACGAAAGAGTTTAATTTTTTGTTGGTTCACGAATATTAGCATTTTTGGTTGCAAGAGTAGCATGACGTAACAAATTCGACGTCGAAAGGAGAAATGTTGAAACATGAAATACATAGAATGGATAGGTATAAAAGAGCTTCGGTTTTAAAAATTTGGAATGTTCCGAAACAGAACTAAGACTAATCTAAAGTGGTCAAAACTTCTTTTGAGTTCGTCAATCATGCTTTCGCCTAATAGGTAGAATACTTGTAACACCTCGTAAAAGCACGTCCAATGATATATTGACACATGTAATAAACCCTGATAAAGTCAAACGTTGACTATGAAGGACTAATTTTGCAAAAAATCAAAAACTTTGATTATGGAAGGACTGGAAGTGTTATCATGCTTAAAATAAGTCTCTGAATAACCTCTTACGGTGTTTATATTCACAAATGAGCCACTTGTTGATCGAGTGTAGCCGTTTGCGTGATTAATTGAAAGTTTGCGCGATGAAGGGTTAAAAGCGTCAACATGTTAATTCTTACCTCTGAGTGACCTTTTAACAAACCGGGAGCTTCATGATATTTGATTATACTCTTGGGAATGCCAAATATTGGCGATCTAAGGCTTTTATGCCTTTAAGTGACGTTACGCGCAACTTTGCAAGTTTGAGGGGTTAAAAGCGTCAATATGTTTAATTATACATCTGAATGACCTTTCTACTAACCCGAAGCATCGTGATATTTAATAATACTTTCAAGTCCTAAAAATTTGACATCAGTTTGAAAATGTGAGAGGACAAAAACCTTTATTACTGATTTATAAACAAGTCCTAAAAATTTGACATCAGTTTGAGGTCTAAATTAAGAATTATGCTCGATATCGTAAATTGAAAGCTTGTTATTAATTAAACGGCATTTTCGGCATAAAGCCTATTTAAACCCAAATTTTGACACCAAACTTTCTACCCACTGATGTAATATAATATTTAGGGATTTTTGGAGATTTTTATAAAATTTTAAACTGATCATAACATAAAGTTATCGCATAGACTCGGTAATTGACGATAATGTCATTTTCGCTAATAAAATGAGTTTTACACATCCTTTATATGCCAAACCTTTTTCTACTGATTTTATATATTAAATAAGTTATTTTAAACAGTAAAGGCCGATCAAAATCTCATATTTTCTTAATCAACCCAAATATCGTCAAATACCGACTTTTATGCGATTTAGGCGCATAGTATGGTTTAAAACCATATTAGGCACCTAAAGCTTGATACCTACTGATGTTAAGAATAAATTTTTATACTTTAACAGTAAATAAAAGTTTTGAACTCAGATTTCCAAAATTAACCCTTAAAGCATATGTGAAATGACCAAAATGCCCCTGCGTTGCATAGTTTGGCCATAAATGATAAATTTCACATATGTGAGATAACTTACTGATATAACTTGATAAAATAAATATTTTTACTGATTATTTTAGACTAGAACCTCAGATTACTATTTAACCTCTTTTAAAACCTTTAAAATGACCAAAACACCCCTACGGGGCTTAAATTGGTTTTAAATTCGTTTTGGGCATAATGAAAGGTATCCCACTTATATCACAACATATTTAAGGCATATTAACTTGTGAAACATGTTCATGACTCTCTTGGTTACCCGTTATGCATTTTTCGCGTTCGGTACGGTTTATGTAACTAGTTTGCATAAATTAACCGAAACGGGTCAAACCTTATCATTTTTATTTCAAAATTCAGAATGTGTTTAGTTTACCCGTATTATACAAGTCTCCATACTTGTCGGGTCTAAATCACATTCTAATCCGGTCTTCGCTTAATCTTACGTTTTGAACCGTAAACTTTTCCTTAAAACTAACCGGTCTAAGTTACAACTTAAATAAGACCCGTTAGGAATCTAATAGGTTTATAAAACCTTCATTCCAGATTGAGAGCCCCAATAGAGGTACTTGTGCTTGCTGATTTGAATATACGGCTGAGAATAAAATTACATTTTAGCTCAGGTAAATACTTTTAACTTATTTTCCCTTATACGGGCTTGGGGTACGGTATATAAAATACCGCTTGGTCGGGTATTGAATTTTTAATCATATGAAGGTTAAATCATTGAGATAACCTGTTTAATCTGTTTTGTTTGTTCTAAGCCTTTGGGGGGTTAATGACCATGTCTTGGATATCATCGGCTCATTCATTGAAATGGCCACGACTTAAGCACGGGGTGTAGGCATACACCTGCCGGTGCGTATGTAAAATAATGAACCCGCCTGCTCGAGAATAACTCGCCGTGGGCTATATTATGTGGTGTGTCTATTAATCTTTAACCCGGTGTTCAACCCGGGCTACTAAACGTATAACAGACATATAAATCTTTTACAAGTTTATTTTAAATAATTATCCCAAGTTAAAAGAGTATTTGTGCCTTGTGCATTTAAATCAATTTTCATAAAAGATTTTCAAAAGAGTCAGTTAATTGTATTTACCAGTGTAAACTGACGTATTTTCCAAAAAGGTTAAGTGACAAGTACTGTACGTAAGTTGGCTGGGAGCTCAGGGCGTTAATAAGGAATCTTTCAAGTTCTAAACGTCTAAAGTCTGTTGAACAGTGTCTATATTTCTGTTTTAAGATCCGCTTGTGGATCCTCTTACATTCCGTTTGTAATACTTATGTTACTTTCACTCGGTTTGTAATATATTTTACTTTAGACTTCTGCTGTGCATTGAACTGTGATTATTTGACTATGATGATATCAACTACGTCACGATACTCCCCACGGGCCCACCGGTAATACGTGGAAATATCTGGGTGTGACAGGTTGGTATCAGAGCCAACATTGAGTGAATTAAACACTAGCCTTTTGTGTTTAATCTCAATGACACAGTAGCACATTCCTTGACTTCCGAGTCTAGACATGTACTAGGAATGATCTCATCCCTGTTATATGTATACATTGTTTTCGATATTTATGCATCTCAGGATCGTGTTGCCGAGCGAAGCTGCCATTGGTGGAAGCTCTTCAGACCCAAAGTGTAAGAATGCTAAGCTCCGTACCACAGCTCGAATAAGCATACGACTAGTATGGAGAAAGGATCTGTTTGTACCCATTCCAAAATTAAACCAGTTGAAACCATTAACCATATTTCAAATTTTGTACCCAAGACTTATGAAACTTCAAATGAGAAGCCAACATCGGAGCCCTGAAGATCCCGCTCCAAAGATAATACCTATGGACCCAAAGGACTCATATTTCTCACCTCCAAGTCTTGGAATCCCAAACTTGGATTATACCTGTCCTGACCTTATTCATGATTCATATTATTCAGTAACCATAAAATCCTTGGATTCCGCTTTTGCAAAGATCCCTAAAATAGAGGATCTCGACTGCATACCAAAGCCTTCAGTATTCATACCCACACAGGGAACCAAGGAGAAAACTTTTAGAAATAGAATAAAGAAGGAACTTCCTTGTTATATTTCATTTCTATAATAGTCCCTATAAGGACAAATATATCTTTCAAGTCCCTGCGTGGGCAAATTTCCTTGTTTAAAGTCCCGTTTAGGGCAATTATTGTGATTCTTTAGGATTATCTATGAAAAGTTTCCTTTTTGAAATTTACTTTGGTATTAAACAATATACGTATGTATTTTGTCTTAAATCAGAACGTCGTTTCAATTTATGATTGCAAGTTCTAAACGTCTAAAGTCTATTGAACAGTGTCTATATTTCTGTTTTAAGATCCACTTGTGGGTCCTCTTACATTCCGTTTGTAATACTTATGTTACTTTCACTCGGTTTGTAATATATTTTACTTTAGACTTCCGCTGTGCATTGAACTGTGATTATTTGACTATGATGATATCAACTACGTCACGATACTCCCCACCGGGCCCACCGGTAATACGTGGAAATATCTGGGTGTGACAATACTCCAACATGAATTTTGGTTAAAGGTATTCACCCTTCCGGTTACTACATGCCCCTTGTTGAAAGGAAGTCCGAGACTTTGGAGAGACCGAAAATGGAACAATGGAATTAGTCATCAAAATATGGATATCACTCCTAACTTGATGGTGTCATTTCAAAACGTGGTTGGTACTTTTCTGTCGAGGTAAGGAAATTCATCCTAACTCGTTGATAAGGGTCCCCAAGAATGAGATAAGTGAAATTGGCCATCAAGATAAGGAAATCACTCCTAACTCGATGGTATAATTTCATAAAAGTAATAATTTAGCGGATTGAAAGTCGTCGCCAAAGTGAGGAAATCACTCCTATTTTGGTAAGGTCGTTTCATTTGTGATATACGAGTCTCTTCGTGTCGTAGCATAAGTTCGCCTTAGGAAAGGCAATGTATTAAGACCAAAAGATAATATAGAAGCAATTTTAGGGAGAATCAAGTATTTTTAAGGATAATAAGGGAATGGTCAAATAAGGCAAAAGTAACACATATGCGGGTTTCTTAACTATAGACTAGGTCAAATCATGATAATTTTCTTAATTCCCTATAGTTATAGCTCTGATACCGATCTGTCACACCCTAACTGATGGTGAAAACATTGAAGCGAGACGTAATAGATTGCTTAAAAGCATCATAACACTAGATTGCGACAATAATTAAAACCTAAAATTTCATTTTCATTAATTCAAATAATACGATACATTAGTACAACATTTTGCAAATTTCACAACTAGGACATAAAAAAATACATAAATAAAACTTGGTGAGTTTCTAGTCCACCCTAAATAGATTTCTTGTGATATAGTCATCATACATTTCCTGCAACATGTATATAAAATATTCATCGACAAAAAATTATGTGGGTGAGCATACATGTTTGTCTACATAGCACAAGTATAAATAAAGTCTCACTTCCACGTGTTAGTTATATACTAGGTTATATAAATCATACTAGCATGTATAAGCTAAAAATCAATCCAAAGTGTCCACTAGTGTAATCTTATCATCAAGGTGAATAAGACCGTATTGATCGAATACTTAACAATGACCCAACAGACAGGGCGATGTGCTAATCCTGTAACGCTATACATGTTAAGGGTGGCTTTTGAGCGATAGCGTACTTAAAACTTGCCCTAGTATGTTTTAGGATTGAGTGTTTGCATAGATTGATTGTATGTGCAATTGTTCTTTTAATGCAGATACATGTTGCAACCTAAATAGTGTTTAAAGCATACAATGGGTCAAGCATGAACTCACGGTTTGCGAAGAGTTTTCAAAAAGTGTGAGTGAGTGGTTTTGAAGGATGGAACACCGAAGTTACCCTAAAAAGGTAAATAAAGGTGTGTAAGTATATGAATTTAGAAAAAGTAAATGGAGCTTATAAGGATGAAATTATATAAAACATATCTTGCTTGGACACTATTTTTAGTTGTGTTTTTCATGGGCACTAAGTCATTCATTAGAAGTTCAAAACAAGGAATCCAAAACTAAGATATTTTCCACCTTGTTACATAATATTCAATCATGAGTTTGGTTGATATCATGGTTAGGTTTGGGAGATTTTTATAATATATATTATTATGTGTTAGTTAAGTATTGTCAAGCATAGGTAGGATAAATCCTTTAACCTTATGAGTTCACCGATGCACAAAATCACCAATATAGTTGATGATTCAGATTGCCATGAATACAATATGACGAACATAATTAAATCATCTCATGAACCATGTAACCAAGTGAGTTTAACTAGATGAGTGCTTCCAATCATGGTTATGATTGGAGACTTGGTATAATTTGTTCACTTTGTTTGCTTGGAAGCTACTTGATGACTTAGGTTGTATGAAATGTATTCATATAATCACAAGATTTCTAAAACAAAACTTGAATCCAAACCTATCCAACATAGGGATTTGTTGGAAACTTGAAGATGTTCCAAAGTTAAAGAAATATGAACATGCTTAAAAGTTCTTAACAAGACTCAAGAAAAATCCTAACTTTGGACCTCAAAATGGTAATATATTATCTTTGTTTACCAAGGTAAACATGTGGTAATATTCCTTGAGTTTATCCAAGGAAGGAGAAGAAGAAAAACAAGAAGAAATGTGCATAAACAAGCTCAAAACTCATTGTTTTGAACTTGGGTGAATCTGCCTAAGCTTGAGAATTTTGAAGATTCAAGAGTGTTAGAGATAGTGATTTGAGTGTGGAAAGTGTTTAGGAGGTGTGGAATTGTTGTATTTATAAGTGGGGATTAGGGTTTGGATGTTAATAAAGGTCGTTAGGAGTTAGAGAGGAGGGAAATTTCAAAATCAACAAAATTCGCGAGCTGCTGCCAGACCAGGTTGCGGACCGTATCGTGTTTGGCTTGCGGTCCGCAAGGTCTTTCAAAAATCAAAAGAATCCATTTTAGTCCTTTGGGTTTGGTGGTTTGTCATTTTATGTTATAACCTTGACAATTTAGCATGTTTTTAGGGTTTTAAGGTGCATCTAAGTATGTGTATTGTATAGACACTTATGAATAACATCCCGAGAAAAATATATTCTTGTTGTATGACTCGATTTAAAAAAAAACGCGTATTTCGTGATTGTTTACGTATTGTGAAGACATTATTAAACAAGTATGATATAAAATATAGTTTCCATTATCAAAAATATCGGATTACAAGGACTGAAACTGAAATACGAATTACAATAAATTGAAAATGAAATAAAGAAACCTACGGAACGTTACACAAATGTAGTAGCCGAGACGAGTTGGATCAGGAACCCATTATATGAGCTGCATGTTCTAGTTACCAAGACAACTATAGTTTATTGTGATAATGTTTCAGCTGAGTATCTCACTGAAAAACTCGGTTCAACATTAGCGAACTAAACATGTCGAGATAGATATCCACTTTGTCCATGAAAAAGTTCGAATGGGACAAGTGCGGGTTCTTCACGTTCTATCTTCATTCTAGCACGCCGGTATCTTCACCAAAGGCCAATCGCACCAACTGTTCCAAAATTTTCACTCCAGTTTGAACCTTGGTTCTCCACCCACTCCAACCACGGGGCTATTAGCGTATATTATATTAGTTGTATTATATCCCATATTAATTGTAGGGTCAATTGCATATTTCCCTCTATAAAGCTTCTTAATTGCATATTTACCCAATTCCAAATTAAAATTTCATATATCTCCTCTCTTAACTAATAAAATTGCAAATTTACCCATTTTGATTTACTTTATTAAAAGCAAATTATATAATGACTATTTTACCCTTAACCTTACTAAAACTTAATAAATTATATATTTACCCAATTTTTTATTGAGTTTTTTCCCAAACTAGTGTAGATACAAAAAGTATTTACCTATTTGGGTAGTTTGAAAAATATTTACCTATTTGGGTACTTTTCTATATCCCTTTAATTTTTTTACCTAATTTATACATTTCTTTTTATTTTTCTACCCAAAGTTAAATTAGATTACTCACAGAATTAGAATCAACAAAAATATGAGTAATTATTTTTTGTAAAAAAAATAAAAAATTCTGCAAATATTCAAAAAAAATCTACAAAAATTCATAAAAAAATCTGCGAAAAATCCACAAAAAAGCTGCAAAAATATACTAGAAAATTCTACAATAATTCTGCAAAGTTAAAAAAAAATCTGCAAAAAATATTATAAAAAAAAACCATGGGAAAATCTCCATTTCTTTTTCCGTTTTATTTTCTTTTTATAACCTGAAATTGTCTATGCCCCCGGTAAAACTAAGCTCACAAAAAAAAAAGAAAAAAATAAATTCACAAATTTACTCCCGTAAGTTATATCGATTAAGTGATAGTAATCTGGTGGAAAGTTTGATATTTCAAACAAGTTTATTTAAACTAAAGCAATTTATAAAATAAAGTTACAAATTTTGAATTTCTTGAAATTTGAGTTTTGAGAAAAGATCCTAAGTATTTTAATTATTTCAATTTTATTAATAGTGATTATTTCTCCAATATTTTGTACGTATAAGTAGTTTAGTTTTTTTTATAGATATTAACCCCAAACGAACTACACAATGTGGACCATCAAATCCACCAACTATTACCCTATAGATTATATGGTTTTTTTATAATATTTTTTGCAGATTTTTTTAACTTTGCAGAATTATTGTAGAATTTTTAAATATATTTTTCAGGAAACCTGACTTTTTTCGAACATGCAATCAAACGCTATTCGTATTTCTCATGAAATCAAATTGTTATGGCATCCTGATAATGTTTAATATTTAAACACATCATGTTATCGCCATCTTGACAGAGTACGTGAACTCATGGAGTCCGATCTTCATCAACACTGGCGGAGCTTAGTGTAAAGTGGGGGTGTACCCGCTCCCCCGAATGTTTCGGTTAAAAGTGTAAAATTTTCTATTTTTCGTCCGAAAATTTTAAAATTATATAAGATTGTCCCCCCAATTATTTTGCCTAAATATTTATACAATATATAAATTGGGTCCCATGACTTTCCGTCCACTCGAAACTTTTGGTCAAGCTCCGCCACTGTTCATCAAGCCATGAAGGCCAATGATGAGTTTTCACACATAAACATCATGGTTTTTTTAACTTTTTTCTCTATCATAGTGCGACAAGTTTTGAAGTTTTTTTTTCCCCTTTTTTAGAGTTTTCTTATTATATTAATGCAGAATTATGCTATAAAGACCAATGACGACTTCGTTTTTGAATTTCAGGATCCTGAAAACACAAGAAGACTACATTTAGGACTGAATCACTCTCTTTATTAACATACTGGAGCCTTTATATAGGCAGTACAAATAACATAAAACTAAGCAACCAACACAGAAAATATATAACAAAAAGAGCCTATGATTCGGTAAACATGTTGCTGCCCACGAATTCAATGAGATCACTCAAACGGTTATCTTTTAATTATATTTTAACAGACTTGAGATATAAACATCACCGGTTTTCCTCTATCAATTGCTACGAACTTTGAACTTCAAAGTTTGAAGTAGATGCATACAGGTAAATTATCTATATTTATTCCGTTTTTATGATTTGGTGTAGGCTATCTTCCATGAGTTATGCAAGTCTACATGCTGGTGACTTAATATGATTCTTTTATAAGCCTAATAAAAGAAGTTGAATTCTCCACTGAAGATGCTCAGTCAAGAAAATAACCATCACAAATCATATTCATATGCTATTTCATATTGTTGAAATTAAACGGATCATGGAAGGTGATCACATCAAATCGTAAAAGCCAATATATGATGACTTGACACATGAACATCGCCACTATTGCATCGTTTCTTGTAGTGATATGATCATTTTTGTCTTTTGGAACTAAATCTAAATATAAATCAGCAAATGTGTACCTTTGAGATTTGTTGCTCCAACGAAAATGGGTTAGGAGTATTAGAATGTTTAAGGATATAGGCTTTCCGCTTAGCTTCGACTCTGCTAAAATAAACAACACCGTTACTCACACTATATGAAGGGGCCAACCCCCAGGGTGAGAATAAGCTTGGTTCTTTGATGAGGGGGACAAAGATAAGAAGAGTACATGCATAGATTGAACAAGATAAATGGGACGATAACTGGGATGGCTAAGGCCTCTACTTATAGGAGATTTTTCAAGATGCTTATGTTGTCGCTATCATCCTTTGTATCGATGCACATAGCTTCGTGTCTGACGAAGCTGATCTTTGTCCCTGGGCTTTGGTTAGTTACTATGGTCGATTACCTACTAACATCATCAACATTATAAACCGAAGAGCATATTAGCAAATCCAAATTGCAAGCTCAAGATATGCAACTTCTAACAATTTTTTGAGCCCCTGTGATTAAATCCCTTTCATATCTGATTCTGATTACAAAAATTAATTTAATTATCGTTTCGTGGCTGACGAAGCTGATCTTTGTCCCTGGGCTTTGGTTAGTTACTATGGTCGATTACCTACTAACATCATCAACATTATAAACCGAAGAGCATATTAGCAAATCCAAATTGCAAGCTCAAGATATGCAACTTCTAACAATTTTTTGAGCCCCTGTGATTAAATCCCTTTCATATCTAATTCTGATTACAAAAATTAATTTAATTATCGTAACTTTTCTGTATTTCCTTAATCTTTGCACACAAGCTGTTGGAAATATTAAAGGAGAACATACAAGTTGGTATTTAAAGGAGAACATACAAGTTGGTATGTTTCCTCCATCCCACATTGGTGAGGGAAGTGAAATTTGAGTGGTTTATAAGGGATTACTCCTTATGGGTCACCAAAGTGTTAGATGGGTTGAGAAGTGGATAAAGCCCACACGCGAGCCGAGCTGCGAGCTCGCGAATGGGCACGTTTGAGGCGCACTTTGCACTTCGCACGACTCATCGTCGCTAGGAGCTGATGAGCTTTTATTTTTAGCTAGAGTCCGATTCAGGTGCGTCAGATCTGTGGACCGAATGAGATAAGATTGAGATAGAGGTGAATTCGAAACAGTAGGGGTTATCTCTAGTAATTCGAATTCGTGTGGGTTATCTCCAGCAACAGAAGTTGGTTCTGGAGGGTTATCCCATTCCCCATTTTTCTCATTCTTTGTTGTGATCACAATATATAAATAAAGGCCTCCTGTGTCACACCCCAACCGATGGCGGAATCATCGGGGCATGGCACTGAGCGAAACAGATTGTCCAGAAGTTTCCATAACAATTATCAATACTATTAAATTTAATTAATACGTCCCATACCGTATCTCAAACAGCAAAATAATTATTACAGACAAAAATCTAGGCAAATATTCTGTTCCGACAACTCAGATTTTAAAATAGAGCAATTTTTTATCTGCTTCTAGAGACCCTTAGTTTGGCCACTACAGACAACTATTTGTTGGGCTCTAAAGCTTTATTCTAGCTTCAAATTCCTACCAAGTGTGCGTCCTAAGCACCTGTCACATACGTTAAAATAAAAGTCAATACATATAATGTAAAAGTGAGCATACAAGTTTGATAGTAGCATATAGAGTTCGAATTCGTTTACGCATAACCAGCACGTACACATAGTGAAATGAAGCACGTTAGTTATCGACACAGATCCATCGATACCAATGACTGTGGGTTGACTGCCTGAGGCAGTTCGCAATACATGATTACCACCGTAATCCATGCAAGTAAATGATCCTTAACAACCCCCGTGTGAACGGGTGCTGAGTCCAAACTATAGTACTATCGTTGCTAAGGCAGGTAGACAGCATTCCATGTGTAAACATAACAAACAAGCATTCATAAGCCACGTATAAAATACATTAACGGTTAGCGTCCAAGTAGTATTGAGTAGTGTGTTGATGTGATTTGAATAGTTGTAACGTATGTAACACCCAAAAGTGCTTAAAGCGAAAAGGGATCGAGTATACTCACAGTGATTAATGGATTGAAGGGAGCGCTTAGCGAGTACGGTTAGCCTGAATAGATTCGGTAGCATAACGATAAGTGAAATGTAAAACGTTACAAAGTATGAAAGGGTCGGATAGGGGTTCGATCGGATGGTAATCCGATCGGACAGCAATCCGTTCGGGTGGTCATCCGTTCGGACAGTGACCCGGTCGGATGACGATTCGAGTGGATTGTTTCTTCCTATGAGATGAATGTGTTTGTGTATGATGGTTTGACTTTTGAAGTTTTCGTTGTAGCATTTGAAAATATTGAAGTACCTTTACCTTTCAGGTCGGTCGATCGGACGGCTGTTCGATCGGCCGGCAACCCGATCGGTTAGGCATTCAAATGAATTGCAATGTTTAGTCTTTGGATCGGACAGGTGTTCGATCGGACAGGTCAACTAGTCAAAGACCTTAAATGAAATGTAAAGTATGGTGCAGTGGATCAGATAGTTGATCGATCGAATAACACAACTGTTGTTCGATCGGACAACAGGGTGTCACCTGAGCGGACGGCTGTTCGATCGGGTGGCACTTCTAGTGCATTAAACACGTTGAAAAATCGGTTAAGTATTGAAGCATAGTATCTCATGATCCGAAGAGTAATCCGATCGAACAACAATTCGTTCAATACTAGTCTTCAAAAATAGGTTAATTGATTGTGTGGGACCATGTGTTAATCGATCGGCTGGCCGGTCGATCGGCTGACTATCCGATCGGCTGGCTGTCCGTTCGGACAGCAGTCCGATCGGTCAGCTTCCTGACCTGATCAGCCCCTTCGCCTAACACTTGGTTGTTCTGTTCGTTTGTCGTTTTATTGAGGTATTTTGACAACGGGTAGAACCATATATCCCTCGTCCTTACTTGGTTCCCCTGGTCGGACAGGAATCACCCAAATCCGGTCGGTGGACTGTTCGGAACGGAGGTTAACGTTTAACCCGTAACCGGTTAACCTCGTAGGTAGAATCCGGATCTTGAGCCATACAACCACCGAAGTGATTTCTAAACCGACTCAGGGTCCGTTTCTACAAGTTTTGAAGTTATTGAGTGAAAAGGGTTGAAAGAAAGTTGGAAAATCCATCTTCCAATCCTTTTCACCGAGTATAAGTTTAGATCTTATGGAAGATCTTTGTTGTTTATGTGGAAATCGGCTAGATCCAAGTCATTCTTGGTGGATTAGGCCAAAACATGAAGTTCTTCAAGAACCCATGATGACATCATCCTAGAACACTTGAATCTTGATGATTTCACGGTTAGAAGTTAAGATTTGAAAGATAGAAAGGTGTAGGAGTGTGTATAGATCAAGAAAGTACAAGAATTAGGACGAAAACTTACCGGAATCGAGAGGAATCTGCGAAAAGATGAGCTGAGCGTGCTGGTCGGTCAAAGGTTTCCAAAAGTGGAAAGAATGACAATGACAAGGGTATTTATAGAATGCCAAAAGGGGTAAGTGCTGGCCGATCGGCCAGGCAGCTCGATCGGACAGCAGTCCGTTCGGCTGGCTGTTCGATCGGCTGGGAGCCTGATCGATCAGTCGCACTTTTCAAGTGTTTCGCGCGCCGATTTTTGATATTTCGATTTCGATTGTGAGTGGTACGATACGATAGGGTTTCCTAGTCAAATTACTTTCAGTCCCAAACACTCATATCTCGCATAATCTATTTTCCACCAATTATCATAGTTCGTTCACGATTCGAGTTCGATTGTAATTCGAGTTAGATTTCGAGTTTTGATTGAGCTCGCTTGATCATCACAACACAACATAAATAAACATGCACAGGTAAAAATATGTAGCTCGAGTTGAAATTTGATGTCGGTTCGATTAGCATAGCTCGATTATGGATTAGTTAACTTTATCGCATTGTTACTTCCTATAATTCACAGTCGTAGATCGATTGAATATCAATTAACATACGTCAATTATTGCATTTAACAACACTTACTCCACATAATAAAAATAAAATAAAGAAATTCCTGTAAGTCAAGTTGCGCAAAAACGGTCGTTAACTTTGACCTTGACTTTGACTTTGACTTATGAAAACACGGGGTGTTACATCCTGCTACCCATTCAGATACACATAGTATTTCACAGCCTCCCGCCTTGTTTGCTCCAGTTTCTTCTCCAGCTTCTGCGTTTTTTCGGTTTCCATTGCTGTTGGAATACCAGATAAGTTCTGCATTAAATCCTGGGAGTTTACGCTGCAGCTCACAGCAATACGAGCGCGAAAAATCCTTTAAGGATAGGAATCATCCGTGCAGTTCAAAGATCATCTTTCTTAATCGCCAGGTTGGTTTTAATTTTGTGTGTTCCTAAATTCGTCCGATAACGGGACAGTCTTCTTCTACCTTTCTTTAATCAGTTTGCTCAAGTTTGAACAAACTGGTTTGGCCAATAACTCGGTAATTAATAAAGTTTATATTAATTTTCTGTTTGATTGAAATATTTTTCCAACACAAGCTGCAAGATCAAAACCCTCAAAGAAAGCCTTGATTTCCCAACTCAAAGGAAGGAATAAAAATAGATCCTCATTCGATCAAAAAGAGGAACTAGGGTTAGCGTTGGTACCCCATGAGCGCCCTAAAATGCTCTACAAACGGCCGAGAGAATTTATAGTTTCTTAACTTTGGTTATTATTGTTTGTCAACTTTTCGGCATTCAACATATGATTTTTTATCCCTAGCATCATTCAAATCCTATAGTCACTCTTGTTACTCAAATTGGAGGCGCAGACCAGAGATCTCAAAGCAGTCGCATAGGCTAGAACATGTGGATGTGATGAGAAGAACTAGTGGGACTTGAAGATCTTCAACACAACTCTATATGATATTAATTTGTAGAATTAATAATCAACTTAAATCAAAACTAATGTTTCATAAACATCTAAAGTTAGTGGCGTCGAGTCTAAATGAATGTTCCTATTTTTTGGTCACTTTTCTTTGATTCAGTTTATTGTTAGTTTTTTATACATCACTGTAGGTCCACTAGTCTAACTGATTAATTGAAATTTACAAAGTGGCATCTTTTGGTCATTTTTCTCTGATTGATTCAGTTTATTGTTAGTTTTTATTAAGTCATTGTAGCTCCACCAGTCTAACTGATTATTAAAAATTTAGAGTAAAGTGTGATTTGTCAGCCAGTGATTTGGTTCATATTGCATATTGACACCCTATCTTCATTTTTTGTCAAATGAAACCATGTGGTGGACATTCCATCACACCTTGACACCTGTCATCAGTCTACCATTCTGCTGACCTTAAAAATGAGGAATATACTATTATACCCTTGAATCACCTTTTTAACATCTGAGGATTACCATCTTCCTACATTAGAACCCTAATTCATTAATCCTGCAAATCGATCAGCTGGTCTTCCTAATCCAAATCGAACGATCGTCAAGAACCATGTCTGGTACTTGTGTTCTTCAACTTCGAAACGGAGCTCACCGGTTGTTGATGGGTCGAATGGGATTTGCTCAGTGTGTGGTGGGGTTACAACCATGAAACTCTCCAGGACTAAAGTTAACCATGAACGACCATTCTTTTGTTGTGTAAGTGTTTATTCCTGTTTACTTGAGTTGTAGTTGAACTTGAGTGATTTGTATGTGTGACCAGTGTGATATAGGGTTTCATGTATGTGGTCAATGTGTGTGAGTTGTGTGCAGGGGCGGACCCACATTGGTGCCACCGGGGTCCCCGGACCCCAATCTTTTTAAAAAAAATAGTAGATTCGGTATATTAAATTGTATATGGACCCCATAAATACAATTAGGTGGACACCATAGAAATAAAAAGAAAGTTGGTGTAGTGGTAAATCTCCCTCTTTTCCACCAAGAGGTCATGGGTTCGATCCTTGATAAGCCCATTTTTCTTATTTTTTTTTAAAATCTAGTTCAAACCTCACTTTAACTCGACCCGAACGAGGACCGACCCGAAAATGGACCCCATTGAAATAAAATCCTGGGTCCGCCACTGGTTGTGTGTGTCATGAGGTTGTGCTTTGATCAGATTTTGTGTGTTCAACAGTTGACGAAATGTGGTTTCCTAAGATGGGCTGATGCTCCCATATGTGATAGATGTGAAAGTGTCATTCCTACTTTGTTATGGAATATCAACAAGAAAGACATAATGCACAAATCCAAAGCTAAGCAAGTCCCATTTTGGAAGATAGTTTTAGTAGTTAGCTGGTTGTTCTTTATCATGTATGTTATTATCGTTTGATATGGTTGTTATTTGTCTTGTAACTAACCTTTTAAAGGCTTGTAATGGATTTGATGTTTGATGATATGACACTTATGTCAAATATGTTGATTATGCCGGTTAATATCTTGATTAATAGGTTGATTATTTTGATAATATGCTTGTAAGTGTGTGGTTGTAAATGCAAATGAACCAGTGGAAAAGTTGGAAGTGAAAGAAGTGGTTGAAGATAATTTTGTTAAGGACTTCAATATGCCTGAAGAAGAGTTGCTAGCACTGTATTACGGGGATGGAATTAGCTTGTTAGAAGAAGAGTTGCTAGCACTATATTTTGGGGGTGAAATTAGCTTGTTCTAAGAAGATGTGGAAGAGAAGTATGTAAAGGACCCGAGTTGGAAATTAACAATGAAGTGTTAAAAGAGGCTTGGGACTACGACAAGCTGGAATATGATAGAGAGAGCTACTGTTGGACCTTAAACGGATTTGCAGCTGAAACATCATCTTGACTTGGTTCCATATCGACAATGATTGTGTTGATACATTTTAAGTGGTCGCGACTCGGTTCGGTTCAACTCGGTCCGGTTCGACCCGGTTAGGTTCGGCTCAAGCCCGACGTCACGACATTCCTCCGTCGTGCGCCCCAGAGTTCGACACGCGAAGCACGAAGCGCCGCGGCCTTTCCCGTCGACACATCACCATGACATCACCTTGATGATGTCATGATGATGTCACCATGTTGACTACACTTCAAAGATATGAAACAGATTAAATGATGTACGTGCATGCATGATGAATTGGGCCTCCACTGTTTGGGCCTAAACCCAAGTCGACGAAACAGACAGTTTCGTCAATATTGTTTCCATTTCGTCGAGCTGAGGCTTGATTCGTCGAGTCCTGTCTGTTTCGTGGTGCTGTGTGTCTATATATATAGACTGAAAGCAGAACAGAGAGAACACACAGACTTTCAGAGACACAAGAACAGAGCACACACACACGAGAGTTAGAGAGAGTTTGCAGAATAGATTTGTAAACCTTGTGCTTGTAACCGAACCTTTCATTCGTATTAATACAGTGGTGTTAAACGGTGAACTTTGTGTGTCGTGTATTTGCGTGTTCTATCTCGGTTTGCATCTCCGGTTGGATTCCGCACAACCGGGCGTGTTTGACAACAAGGATTAGGCGACTAGATCCTCCCCTAGCCGGACCTACAAGTGGTATCAGAGCCTTGGCTCTTCTCCTTGTTAAAACCGAGGTGTTCTTGGTTGTTTTTCGGGTTTTAAAGTTCATATTTTCTGGAAAACATCTTAAAAATCGGAGTAAATCTTGGTGTTTTGCTTTATGTTTTGTTAAAAACCGTGTTATTTTCATGCTCACATGTTAGTCTTTGGTTTTTATTAAACATCTTAGCAAAATCGTGTGTTTCGGAAAGTTTCGGGTCACCGGAAAACTCATAGTTTTACCGAAAAATTCTGTGTGTTCTTCACAATCTTCAAGTGTTCTTCATATCAATTCACTTTTTGATCTTTGAAAGTTAATTGTGAAACTTGTTTGTGTGTTGGTAAGTGTGATAAGATTAAAATAATACAAACCTTACCTGGTTGGTGAGACAAGCCGAAAGTAATGTCTGTTCTGTCAGAGGGATAAGGTCAATGTGAAAAGTTTACCAACTTTTTCACCAACCCTGATTATCTTTTTGATGAAACAGACAACAGACGAAACAGAAATCTTTTGGTGAAACAAAAATCATTTTCGTCAAGTGGGCCTACTTTTCAAAAGAACCCAAAACAAAAACTTTGTTTCGTTGACTTTCAAAGCCCATATTAAAAATCCATTTGACACCTTTTTGAAGAAATAGACACTCAACGAAATAGATTGGATTCGCCAAAAAGGAGTCAACAAAACAGAAAGATTCCCTTTCGTCAAAATTAATAGGCCAAAAATATTTCTGTTTCGCCAAAAATAATTCTGTTTAGGACTTGTTTCGTCGACCTGTACTTGGGCCTTTAACTAATTTTGGGCCCTGTTTCGTTGTCTGGGAGCCCAACTTTATATATCTGTTTCGCCACAAAACAAAAATTCAGTTTCGTCAACCTTCAGTTTCGTCGTGAAAGTTGTAATTTTTAAACAGAAGGTCTTTCGATCAGAGATCTTTCGGCTGTTTGTTTCTCTTCAACATTTTAATATAGTTTGTGAAAATTAAAAAAAAAAAAATCAATTTTCACTTAATATATTAATTTTTATAAAATGGGAACAAACGGTGAGTGGTGGACTCAATTGACTTCGACTCAACAATCATCAGCTACGCAATCTGAGACAGATTTCGACAAAACTGCATGGATGCGAGCACTTGCCACACCTCAACCCAAATTTGATCCAACTGCCTATTTTTGGAAACCACCTCAAGCCCAACCTCAACAAGGCAACCAAAATCCTTTCATAAATCAAACAAGTACATCCACGTCCAACTCAAATAAAGCCGATGATGGGTGTGACTGGTCTGTACAATGTGGAGGTGGAAATCAAGGAGGAACTGCGTTTTATGCTGAAATTGTCAAGAATGTCAATGATGGTGAATCTTCAGGAAAAGATGACAGTTCAGGATGTAGTGGCACTGATGAAGATAGCTCAGGTGTGAGTGATTACAGTTCAGAATCGGACGTGAAGGAGGGAGTGGATTCTGAAGGTGATAATTTGTCGAATGATGCTAATGAGAAATCTGACTTGATCAAGAAAGCTGATGCTACATCAGAAGAAATGGAGAAGATTTTCTCTGAAGATGGATCTTTTTCTTTTCATTCAGCCTTTACGGCTAATGTCGACAGTTCATCAGGTCAGGTATGTGTCGACGAACCCACTGTAGTTAGCTGTGAAAAGTGTGATGCTTTAAATGTTAAATATGCAGAAAAGGAAAGTCAGTTTGAAATCACACACAAACACAATCAACAATTGATTGTAGATCTTGCTAAAGCAACTGAGGCTAACTTGTTTTTAACCAGAAATGAAAAGGAATTTAAAACAACAATTGCGTCTTTAAGACATGACGTTTCAGAATTACAAAGGGCAGTTTTGAGAAAACAACATGCTAACAATGATCTAATTGACACAATTGAAAAGCAAATGGTGGAGTTAGCAACAGCTCGATGTGAATGTGAGACAATTAAGCAGAAATTGGAAAGCTATTCCAATTCCCGCTATGTATTGGATCACATTATTGACGTTCAAAAGAAAAAGGGGGATAGGAAGTGTAATGGATTCAAATCATGTCCTCCCCCAATGAATCACAATTACTCCAAATTGCCTGATGACGAGGATATGCCCCGTTTTGAACCTACTGTGCCACTCAATCTAGATGATTTTGCAGCAGGCCTCGGGTTCACAACTGGTACATCATCCTCGGGTCAATCAGAATCTGAGTCTGAGAATGTGACAGATTCATCGTGTGTTAAGGAACAGAGTCCTCCCACTGTTGAGGATACTGATTCTTCGGATGATGAATCTGATTCATCGGATGATGAATCTATAAAGATTGTGAATCAACAGTCTAACTCGGTTACAATAGATATTCCAATCGAGAATCACATCTTGTGTGATCCACCAGTGGAACCGAGTAAGACTGAAATGTCAAAAGGAATGGAGTCCCTTGTTTCTAGTTGTGAAGGGAATAACTTGTTGTACACGCTCAAAGGAGATGACAAAATCTACTCTAACAAAGATTTTCCAATTAAAAATGTAAATCAAGATTTAATTGAGCAAATTTTTGAAGGTTGTATTGATAAGTTTTTGGGAAACAAAAGTGGCAAAGTCACCGTCACTCAATGTGATCCAATTCCGTGTGAACAAGTTAGAAAACAATACGGAAACCAAAAACAACCAATTGAGCGAAAACAACAAGTGAACTCCGGAAAAGGTAAGGTACAGGGAAAGAAAGCTCAGAACAAGAATGTTCAAGCGCCTAAAGTTCAACAGCAAAAGGTGCAAAACAAAAGAGCTCCTGTTAAGAAAAGAGAACAGAAAGTGAACTTTGTTGGATCCAAGGGTACAGATAAACTTGAAACATTTCAGGATAAATCTAACGTTGATTTTGTAAAACAAGTTAGAATTTTAAAACGAAATGATCAGAATAATTACACCCAACACACCAACGGATGTGATTTAGGCACAAGTACATCTAGATCACAAAGTTCATGGTCTGGTTCTCCGTCTGGTCATCAACATGTTTCTCCGAGGTTTGTAGAGCGGAGAATGTGTTTTGAGTGTGGCACAATTGGGCATATTGTAAGATACTGCCCATACCTGCAAAAGTTGAAGGCTCCCCAAGAAACCAATTACCAAAAACGATCAGTTTCCCCGAAACAAGACCCACGTGTCTTGAAAGAAAGGGAAAAGAAGTTAAAACAAAAGAATCAAAAGGTAATTGAAAAGGCCTTAAAGTCAGAGGTCAAAGAAGAAAAACCTGTTCAAGCAAAATCTACAACGGTAAAACCAGTAAATGCAAAAACAATTAATACAAATACTGGTAAAACAGCTTGGAAACCAAAACAGGTAATTCAATCAGGGGGAGCACCACAGGTTCTGTTTCCTAATCATCAGGAGATTGAAATCACTTTCCTTGATGATCAAGGACGACCCAAGTCCACAAAGGCTTGGGTCCCCCTCTCCAACTAATCTTTGAGTGAGTGTGCAGGATATTCCAGGAGGAACTATCGATAGTCGTAAGATTGTTAATAGTGGAGCATCCATGCACAAAATAGGCGACAGAAGAAATTGTTGCCTTTGATGGAGAGAAGAAAAGAAAAGGAAAAGAGAAACAGAATTGTCTGTTGAAAGAGTTTGAAAAGCTTCGACAAAAATGCAAAGCCTTTTACAATCAAGCTGTGATCGGGTCCCCAGGATAGATTCAATCAAATGTACGCACCTGCAGCACGTCTGAAGATTCAAAATCGACAAGATGAACGTGCAGTGTACATTTCTTCATGGTGTGATTGAAGAAAATGTGTTTGTTGAACAAACCAACCGGGTGTGCGGATGCCTTGGCATGGGATGAACAACCGCACACTACTTCTGAAAGAGAAAGACAAAGACCTTCGCTGGTGAAATGTGGAAGACCAGCCGGACCCAAAGGTTTATGATCTTGTTGCTGTCAAGAGACTTCTCAGTAGCTACAAAGAATCGACTTTGAAATCCACACCGGGTGGATATCCAGTTTGGGAGAGCACTCAGATTCCTTGCAATGCACGAAGCAGTTGCAGGATACGGTTTTAAAATTCTAATCTCTCCTTTACTTGTCGATATTTAAGCTACTTTATAAATTGCTATCCTCTCGCAGCACTCTTTGACCAGACAATGTTGTCATGGTCCGCACCGCTAACCGATATGCCAACTGATTTTTCCAAAATTCGATAAATCTTTTCAGATTAAAAATTAATTTTGGTAAACGGCATTGAGGTAAAACATGAGTTAACCAACATCGGAAAGTCATTTTTGTAAATACCTTTGTGTTTTTAAATTTTATCTTAGTTTGTTGATTTTAGGGGGAGTAAATCCAAATTTGAAAATTCAAAAACATCGAAAAATTTCAAAACACAAAAACAATAGAAAAACAAAAATGAGTTTCCTGGCGAGCAAAAGAGAAAATGATAGTACATCAGTGGTCTGTCCAAACCTCTTTAAACCTAAAATGAAAAAGCGATAAGCAGCTCTATATAAGATGTATCGGTAGGCTCACAATCATTTTAAAGTGTGCAGGGTGATATAAACTTAAATCGACTGAAGACCAGGTGGGAACCACTCATTGGCATATGGTCTTGGTACCGAAATTTCGTTTGAGAGATTGCCGAGGTTCTGAGATATTCGGTCTTTATGCTGCTTATCATCTGGGTATCATGGTTGTATCTTTTACCGAAAAATAACGGGGACGCAAGTCTAGATCTTCCATGATACCATACATACGTGTACATACTGCATACGACCTCAATAAGTGATCAACAATCACATGTCCCAACAAAATAAGTGATAAAATATCACATTTATCCGGGAGTCAAGTTCGTCTCTCTGCTGTACGAAAGTACTGACCTGTTCACGGACTTGCTCTTGTGCCCTCATGCATCGAAAATCAAGTTCCTCATCAATAAGTGATTCTATCACATAGGGCTTGTTTTTCAATCAAAATAAGTGAGAATCTCACATCATATACGGTCAAACAGATGATAATCGGTATACTCACCGGTAAGATGAACCCTCGTGCATACCTTGATACGGGAATGTGTCGTGATGTGGATGAACACCGGTCGGTAAGTATAATTCATACCTTAACGTATCCCCTCGCCATGATTACTAATGATAAGTTGAGCTTAAGTGGACAACAATACCGATAATTGTTATAGGATGCTTATCTTAATGTTAAATAATTGAACAAAAAGAGCGTTTTGGCATGACCGTACACTGATATGATTCTCTTACCCTCGAAACTCGCAAAAAGAATGTCTGTAGATATTTATTTACTGTTTTTAGTTTATGTATCTTTGTATATATTTATTTATTGCTTTCCGTCTTTACCTTTGAAAAATGAAAAATTCCAAAAAGATTTTAGGTGTGTTTTAATATAAACTTTATAAAAGCCAAAAAGATTTTGCTTCTAGTTTATTTTTGATTGACTGATGTTGGAACTCGAGTCTATCCTACCCAAAATCCTGATCGTAAGCCGGAAAACAATTGCATCCTTCATAAAATGTCGAAGTTAACAAGTTTTGAAAGTTAAAGGTCTAAAATTGATAAATTTGTTAAACTTTCAAACTGTTGTCGGTCGGTGTTTGATTGAGATTTGATCTCATATGTGTCGTTTGTTTAAATGTTAACTATATTCCAAGCGGTTGTTCTCATTATGCGTTTAGCTTTCTTGCATGTGCAGATGCTAAAGGCGAGGAGAACATGGTCGATGACAAGCTTCGGAATGAAGACACGACGTAAAGGCACTCAAGTGATGAAGATGATCGAGTTGCCGTTGACCATCATCAATACCACAAGGATCTCAAGTTATAAAGATCAAGTCGTTCACAAGCATAACTCAAGGGGGAGCTTATGTTAAGGGGGAGTTTGTCAACACACTTCCTACATGAAACGGGGAGTTTGTTGATACACTTTCTTCTTACAAGACGTGAAGACCTTGAAGATCCTCCGACATGGAAGACATGGAAGATGAACCTCACGAGTAGCGTCCAAGGGGGAGTTTGTTGATACATTTTAAGTGGTCGCGACTCGGTTCGGTTCAACTCGGTCCGGTTCGACCCGGTTAGGTTCGGCTCAAGCCCGACGTCACGACATTCCTCCGTCGTGCGCCCCAGAGTTCGACACGCGAAGCACGAAGCGCCGCGGCCTTTCCCGTCGACACATCACCATGACATCACCTTGATGATGTCATGATGATGTCACCATGTTGACTACACTTCAAAGATATGAAACAGATTAAATGATGTACGTGCATGCATGATGAATTGGGCCTCCACTGTTTGGGCCTAAACCCAAGTCGACGAAACAGACAGTTTCGTCAATATTGTTTCCATTTCGTCGAGCTGAGGCTTGATTCGTCGAGTCCTGTCTGTTTCGTGGTGCTGTGTGTCTATATATATAGACTGAAAGCAGAACAGAGAGAACACACAGACTTTCAGAGACACAAGAACAGAGCACACACACACGAGAGTTAGAGAGAGTTTGCAGAATAGATTTGTAAACCTTGTGCTTGTAACCGAACCTTTCATTCGTATTAATACAGTGGTGTTAAACGGTGAACTTTGTGTGTCGTGTATTTGCGTGTTCTATCTCGGTTTGCATCTCCGGTTGGATTCCGCACAACCGGGCGTGTTTGACAACAAGGATTAGGCGACTAGATCCTCCCCTAGCCGGACCTACAAGATGATTTTTGTTTGGGGGAGTGTTTAATCAAGTGAGAAGATGAGGGATTCAAGAGAGTCAAGGGATGTATATGTCTGGTTGAATGATGATTTTTGTTTGGGGGATGTTCTTTGGGTATCGCAGAGGAGAAGAAAGACAAAAGGGGCAGCTAGGTCTTCTTTGGGCCCACTTGAGACTTCAAATTGGAATTGGGGCTTTTTATTAAGAATTGGGCCTCATCATATTTATTTGTTTGGAAGCTAAGTGTTTCTATTTTGGGCCGTATAGAGATTGATGGGTTCGGGTTTTCGCAAAGGATACTTGAATCGAGATTCAACATCAAAATTCGTACGGGTTTTGGGAGCGCGGGGGATGATGCGGAATGATGAAAACATTTTGATTTAAAAAAAAAAAAAAAAAAAAAATAGGATGATGAGAACTTGATTATTTTTGAAAAATGTGGGGTAGTCACGGTTACCGATGAAAATGTCAAAAATGGTGACGCGACTATTATGGGCCAAAAACGGAATGGTATGTTCACTTCCGCACGTCAATGTTTATGATTGTTACCGGTTATTCGTAAATGTTCGAAAGCATTTTGTTTATTGTCATATTCTCGCATTTGAAGACGAACGTATGAACCTTGAACGCCAACACCGGTCCTAACGAGTTCACAAAGTCTTTGGAGGGATACAAGTCGGATCCGATGGGGTACTAGGCGATATTGCTTTATCAACTAGAATATGCAACGAAGAAATCTTTTTTGTTTATTGTCATATTCTCGCATTTGGTAACGAATGAATGAACCTAGAATGTCAACACCGGTCCTAACGAGTTCACAAAGTCTTTGGAGGGATACAAGTCGGATCCTACGGGGTACTAGGGGACGTTCTTATTCAACTAGAATATGCAAAGAAGAAAGTCGTTTTCGTGATTTTTCGGAACCGAGAACATTCAATAAAGATTGACGACAGTTCCGCTTAGTGGAGGGAATTGGTGAACATTTGACGACAGTTTCTTTGAAGTGGAGAGAATCTGTTAAGGTTTAGAGATTTTACCAAAGAAATGGGGGGATAAAAATGTTGAATTTCTTCGGTAAATTTCTAAACGCAATCACAGGTGGTAGAGTTTGTGATTTTCTGGTGATACAAACGGTTCGGCGTGGAATGTTTTGCACATACACATATTTGAGGATTTTAATTAATTCTCCAGCCAGCGTGAAGGGTTTTGCACGGAAAAATACAGGTTTCTAAAGTCTACAGTAGTTACAAAAGCGCTGTTCACTGAAGACCTGGGGAATCTTAATGAAAGCTGATAGTTCAAGGCTGAAGACCTGCAGGATTCGGTTTTGGGTTTGATGTTTCTTTGGGATTTTACAGGGATCTGGGGGTAACTCAATTCGTTGAGTTTGCAAACGATGTACTTGGTCTAGCTGACTTCCTGAGTACTGATGCTGAAGATCCGTAGTGCATTACGTGGTCAACTTCACAAAGGCGAGACAATGAGATCTGGATGTAGTTCAACTAAGCATGCTGGTTGAGCTTGCAAGGGATACACTTGGTCTAGCTGACTTTCCTGAGTGTTGATGCTGAAGATTAAAGTGCATTACTTGGTCGATTCCACAAAGACGGTTTACAGAAGACAGTTCACCAGAAATCTCTATCGATGTAGTATGCTTGTATGAAATAGAGTTCTTATGACAAGATCAAGACTTGATGCAGTTCTTAAAGATTGGAACCCTTATCAAATGCCGGTTGGAGTATTGGAAGATCAGCGGAAGATCGGTCAATTGAGGAAATTGCACAACACCCAACACGGATACGCGTACTTTAAGGGGGAAATATTTTACAAGGAGCGTCAAGATACTACTTACCTGGATCATCGGTCAAGGGGGAATTTGTTAACACAGAGAAGATGAATACTTGACTGAAGATCGATTGCAGTTGCATTTTCAGCATTCGACAGCAACGGACAAGGGGGAATTTGTTGATGCAGATTTTGTGTCCGATGCTTGTCGAATAGATTAGATTTATTTTATGCTGAATATGTAATAGTTAGTGTAATGGTCAAACGAACGTGTATTGACCCGCTCGTTTGAAGTGGTCAAACGAGAGGGTTATTTGTTTGACCGTGTGTGTTTGCAAGGCAAGGGGTGTGACTATAAATAGAAAACCCTTGTCATTTGTAACACAAGAGAGTGAGAGGAGGTTTGAGACCTCACCCGGGGAGAGATCACCACTTGATCTCTCCCGGAATGTATACTCCTTTGGTATTAGTTCGGTTATCATGTAATCGGGCCGACTTGTAACGTTTTACTACCGGATTAATACAAAGTTGTTTGTTTATCATTGCTAATCTCTTCCGTCTTTGAACATAATCTCAAGAATCACGGTTTCGGTCCCCAAACCCGGTCCTACAATTGGTATCAGAGCCATGGTGCCCGATTTAGTAAATCTAACCGTTTACTAAGTCACATGTGCTCTAGATCTGTGATTTTAGTGATTTTTGTTCAAGATGTAAAAATGGTGAAAATGAGAAAAACTCAGATCTGGAACCGAATATTCAGATCTGTGCTGAAACAAGTGTTCGGTTTTATGTTTTTCACCTATATAATCAAGTTATCATCATCAAAAATCAAAAATACAATGTTTTTGTCAAATCTGCAAAATTGAACAGAGGCTGTGTTCTTGATGTTCTTGGCGGCTTGTTAAAGAACTAGGGTTTCTTCATACCCAGTCCCGACGAAACAGGCCCCATGACGAAACACCTCCTCCAGTTTCGTCGTCGGCAAGATCTTTGATATCTGTTTCGTCGGCATCTTTAACATCTGTTTCGTCACAATACAACTTCAGTTTTGTCGACAAGTGTTTGACAATCTGTTTCGTCATCAAGATACAACAATCAGTTTCGTCGGACCAAACAAACCTGTTTCGTCTCAATACAATTCTGTTTCGTCGGCTCCACAAGTCTTTCAGCTGCTGGAGTTGTGTGTATCGAAGGAGAAGAAGATGTCATGTTCGCCGGCTTGGATTCTTCTCAAACGACCAGAAGATCAACCAGATGTGAACTTCTCCGATTCTGATGGCTTTGCAAATGAATCTCAGCGGCTGAACCTGGTTATTGTCGGCTAACAGCAGCTGATGTTATACTAATGGCGGTTGAGGGTGCAGAGGATTTCAGCTGGGGTTTGAATGTGCAGAGGGTTACGGCCTGCTTTGTTTGAATCGAAGAGAGTGAGAGGAGGTTTGAGACCTCACCCGGGGAGAGATCACCACTTGATCTCTCCCGGAATGTATACTCCTTTGGTATTAGTTCGGTTATCATGTAATCGGGCCGACTTGTAACGTTTTACTACCGGATTAATACAAAGTTGTTTGTTTATCATTGCTAATCTCTTCCGTCTTTGAACATAATCTCAAGAATCACGGTTTCGGTCCCCAAACCCGGTCCTACAGATTGATAATGTATTGGCAGTGGTGTGTGATTAAGAATATGAAAAGGACAATTGAACGAATAATTGTCTTGGTACCGAGTGAAGTTCCCGACAACAAACATATATACATTGAGAAGAGAGACGATTGTGATGGCGGTTGAAATTTAGCGAGAATAACCGCCATTCGAACCGATACCAACCATCAGTCACACCCCTTCGAATATATTGTTATACACATACATATTAAGTAAAATACATATCCTAAGTTTAATACATAATATATGAATTATGTTTATGAACTTCTAATACTCTCCCCTAAACATAATCGCGTTTACGGGAATATTTAAGAACACTCTCATTAGCATCATCCATTGCTGCTCTTGCTCTGTTGAAATCGAATTTTCTTCTTCTTGCATGCATCGTCTTGTTTTCATTCCATCCATTGTTGGTAAACAGCGCATAGTGCTCCGACGAATCTTCAGCATCCACGTGATTGGCTTTATCCCTTTCATCTTGACCTGCATCTTGCTCAGCAGCGTCCGCCTCACTCCGGCTGCTTCTCGGATCTCCTTTCCTTCCCAGCACTGTCTTTTCTTCTATCACTTCTTTGTCATGCACATGTGACTGAATGGTTTTAAACTTGTAATAATAGACAAGAACATCTAAATACATTGCGTATACCAGACGTATTAATTCACCGTCACTATACTCGAACCCCATTTCTTTGGCTATCATTGGCCAGAGATTATTTTCGGTTATGTGTCGATGTCCTCCTTCTCGTTCTATTATTAGATACATATCTAACAGACATATTCTTCGGTTGTTTGAGGCATAAGCCGGAATTGGCCTTGTTGTTACCCCCAGTTTCTTCATTATGAACCACTCCACCATCTCTTCGAACTCCGTTTGCAGAATAAACTTGTACTTTCCCACACATTCATCATCATCCATCATATTGAGTAATGCTTTACAATCTAAAAAATCCTTGAATTTCATTGTTTGAAGTATCATCACGTTCCAATCCGGTTCGTTGGATGATATTTCAAGTTTTTCGAAATAATCATTCAAGTATTTTGTTTTGAACATCATAAATTCTGTTTCCTTGTTCATCATCTTCTGTTTTTCTGCAATACCCATCTCTTCTTTCGTTAAACCAGATTTCATACTTGTGTTATTGTTTAGGGGTACACTAAAGGTTGGAAAGAGTTTGCACTTATCACCGGTGAACTTTACTGTAAAACCTTGTGTAATTAACTGATCATAACTTAGAACGTTTCTATCTATATCTTGTGTATATAAAACACTTTGAACCCTGATCTTTTCGGCCCCTGAAATAATATCTACGACTCCTATACCTCGAATGAAATAAAACTGATTTTCACCAGTTTTTGTTTCGACATCATCCATACATTTAATGCGCTTAAACATATCATGATTTCCAGAAAAGTGATGTTTTAGAGTTTTGCTTACATACCACATTTCCGACCAAAAACTTCCGTCGGTTCCGACTACGAAATACTTTTTTTCTGACCATTTCTGTAATCTTCATCGTCATACTGTTGTTTCATACCGGTATTTATAGCGAGACGTATCAATTGAGATTCTTCATCATCTTCTTTCTTTTTGTAGTTAGAAATTTGGTAGCCAGGAACATTACAATAGTAACATCGCTTCATCAGCCACTTCTGTTCCCCTCTCTCGTCTGCACAGTGTTGACACGGTAATGTTGTAGAAGATGCCCTGGGATCAAAATAACCTGGTGCTCTGATACCACATTGTTGGACCTTAAACGGATTTGCGGCGGAAACATCATCTTGACTTGGTTCCATATCGATAATGATTGATAATGTATTGGCAGTGGTGTGTGATTAAGAATATGAAAAGGACAATTGAACGAATAATTGTCTTGGTACCGAGTGAAGTTCCCGGCAACAGACATATATACATTGAGAAGAGAGACGGTTGAAATGGCGGTTGAAATTTGGCGGGAATAACCGCCATTCGAACCGATACCAACCATCAGTCACACCCCTTCGAATATATTGTTATACACATACATATTAAGTAAAATACATATCCTAAGTTTAATACATAATATATTAATTATGTTTATGAACTTCTAATAGCTACTAGTGTCATGATCCATATGAAGGCGAGCATGAATCAGATCCGATGGTCAACAACGATTGTTAATGAAAATGAACCGTGTTGGTTGTAATGTTTGTATTCAGAATCGTCTTATGAAATGGTTGGATTATGAGTTGTGTTATGTAATGGTTGGATTATGAAATGTAATGTATTAATTTTAAAATGGGCAATATTGGTACCTCTATTAGTTATTTGTGAGCCATATTGGAATGGTTAAGAGATCTGAAGTCAAACTGATGATCATAGTAGTGTCATAGTGCAGTTTCATCTGTTTTGACTTTCTAAAGTCAAATTGAAGATCACATTGCAGTTTCATCTATTTTGACCCATATTAATTCATCATGTGGCAGCTCATCTGTTTTAACTTTCTGAAGTCAAACTGATGATCAAATTTGTTGTCAATTTACAAACGATATTGCAATTTTACTTGTTTGATTTTCTGAAGTCTAATTGTTTAAGAGATCTGCATAAAGTTCCTCCTGCTTAACTATCTGCGGTATGATTAACCTGCAAATGGTTAACCAGTTAACATGTTTATCAATCGAAAGTCAACACATATGATCGTCATATAACCAACTTAAATTAACTAAAACACTAGTAACTCATAGCAGCATTGTCTTAAAAACAAACAATAAAAACCAAAGTTGTCTTACCATAAAAACCAAAGTTGACATAGAACCACACCAAATAGTTTGACTTTCAAAAGTCAAACATATCTTAAAGTTATGCCAACCATGCAAACACACAAAACTGACTTGTCTTAAAAAACATGACAGTAATCAAACATGTGTTAAATAGCACAAACATCATTCTTGAATAGATTGTGGTGCACCTTGTGTTGCATTTTGTGAAACAGGTTGTTGAGCACGTTGAGCAACTCCTCCTTGGCCTTTGCAGCTTCCACAGTTATGAACTTTATTCCAACATTTGGTATATGTAACATCTTGTATATTTATATCAAATTATAACGTGACACGTGTTCAAACTCTCCATATAGTTTCAATATATCAAATTTATAAACAAGCTCAAAACTCATTGTTTTGAACTTGGGTGAATATGCTTAAGCTTGAGAATTTTGAAGATTTAAGAGTGTTAGAGATTGTGATTTGAGTGTGAAAAGTGTTTAGGAGGTGTGGAATTGTTATTTATAAAGTGGGGATTAGGGTTTGGATGTTAATGAAGGTCGTTGGGAGTTAGAGAGGAGGGAAAGTTCAAAATCAACAAAATTCGCGAGCTACTGCCAAACCAGGTTGCGGACCGTATCATGTTTGGCTTGCGATCCGCAAGGCCTTTCAAAAATCAAAAGAATCTATTTTAGTCCTTTGGGTTTGGTGGTTTGTCATTTTATGTTATAACCTTGATAGTTTAGCATGTTTTTAGGGTTTTAAGGTGCATCTAAGCATGTGTATTGTATAGACACTTATGAATAACATCCCGATAAAAATATAATCTTGTTGTATGACTCGGTTTTAAATAAAAACGCGTATTTCGTGATTGTTTACGTATTGTGAAAGCATGATTAAACAAGCAAGATATAAAATATAGTTTCCATTATGAAAAATCTTGGATTACAAGGACCAAAACTGAAATACGAATTACAATAAATTGAAAATGAAATAAAGAAACATACGGAACCTTACAGAAATGCAGTAGCCGAGACAAGTTGGATCAGGAACCCATTATATGAGCTGCATGTTCCAGTTTTAAGACAACTATAGTTTATTGTGATAATGTTTCGGTTGTATCTCACCTAAAAACTCGGTTCAACATTAGCGAACTAAACATGTCGAGATAAACATCCACTTTGTCCATGAAAAAGTTCGAATGGGACAAGTGCGGCTTCTTCACGTTCCATCGTCATTCTAGCACGCCGGTATCTTCACCAAAGGCCTCTCGCACCAACTGTTCCCAAATTTTCAATCCAATTTGAACCTTGGTTCTCCACCCACTCCAACTGTGGGGCTATTAGCGTATATTATATTAGTTGTATTATATACCATATTAATTGTATTTCCTTTTGTTAGTTTAGGAAAGCTTGATCAGTGGCTAAATCATAGGAATGTTAGTTAGTCCACTCTTGTTATATATAGAGGCTTGTGTGAATGAGATACGAAAAGAATTGATTTAGAAGACTCTTTATCTCTCGTATTTTGTTTCTGCCTCCATGACTTGATGTAGATCTGATTCCATGAGTTCAGATAGTACATAAAGCCCGTCTAGATGGTGGTAACATGGTCTGTATAGTTTCAACAATTCAGGATACCTGACTTTTTTCGAACATGCAATCGAATGCTATTCGTATTTCTCATGAAATCAAATTGTTATTGCATCCTGATAATGTTTAAATCACATCATGTTATCATCATCTTGACAGAGTACGTGAACTCATGGAGTCTGATCTTCATCAAGCCATGAAGGCCAACGATGACTTGACACACATAAACATCATGGTTTTTTAACTTTTTCTAATAAAGTGCGACAAGTTTTGAAGTTTTTTTCCCCTTGTATTCTTATTATATTATTAATATTAATGCAGAACTATGCTCCTAGTTATAAAGACCAATGACGACTTTGTTTTGGAATTTCAGGATCGTAAAAACACAAGAAGACTACATTTAGGACTGAATCGATCACTCTCTTTATTAACCACTAACTAGGGGCGACAATTCTTGACACAACCTGATCCGAATCTTACACGAAAAAATAACATGACCTGTTTAAAAAAACGGGTTGGGTTAGGGTTGACCCATATAACAAAAAGAGCCTATGATTCGGTAAACATGTTGCTGCCCACGAATCCAATGAGATCACTCAAAACGGTTATCTTTGAATTATATTTCAACAGACTTGAGATATAAACATCACCGGTTTTCCTCTATCAATTGCTACGAACTTTGAAGTATATGCATACAGATAAATTATCGATATTTATTGAACACATTTTAATTTGTATTATCCGATAATTTCTAACATTAAATATTAATAAAAATAGAATTTTGAATAGATTTATATAAATTATGATATATTAATGGATATTCATACAAATGTGCATTTAAACGTGAATCTAAATCTACTTGTAAAATGCTTTTTTTTGAACGGCACTTGTTAAATAAATAAACTTCTAAAATTTGAAGTAATTAGATACGTATACCTGGATGATTTACAAATTTGCATTTAAACGTGAATCTTAAGCTATTTGTTAAATAATTAGATTCTCCCTAAAATAATATTTAATTTTTAAATCCAACTTATAAATCAAATAATTTTAAACAAGTACATTCATATTATCCCACATAATTACCTATATTTACTAGAAACAAGTGCAATCATCTTATCCCACTATATTTTCTAGAAACAAGTACAATCATCTTATCCCACATAATTACCTATATTTACTAGTACGATCATCTTATCCCACATACAAACTTATATTTAGAGTAATCTGCCATTTTGGTCGCTGAGGTTTGTCACTTTTGCCACTTTAATCCAAAACTCAAACCTTTTAAATCTATGTCCATGTGGTTTCACTTTTATTGTCATTTTGGTCCAAAAATGAAATCAGCTGATATTTGGCTAATAAAATCCTCTTATTTTGCCATTTTCCTCAAGGGCAAAACGGTCAATATAATTTTATTATAACACATTATTAATTCGATTAATGAAATCAGGTGATATTTGACCATTTTGCCCCTGGGGAAAATGACAAAATAACATGATTTTATTAGCTAAATATCAGCTTATTTCATTTTTGGACCAAAATGATAATAAAAGTGAAATCACAGAGACCCAGATTTAAAAGGTTTGAGTTTTAGACTAAAGTGGCAAAAGTGACCAAACCTCAGGGACCAAAATGGCAGTTTACTCTTTTATTTATTATGAATTTGTGATTCTATAGTAACAAACCAAACCTCAAAAAATCAAGTTTGATTCTATTCACATCTCCCATTTTATTTCCGTTTTTATGATTTGGTGTAGGTTATTGGTGTAGGTTATCTTCCATGAGTTATGCAAGTCTACATGCTGGTGAAAATAACCATTGCAAATCATATTCATATGCTATTTCATATTGTTGAAATTAAACGGATCATGGAAGGTGATCTCATCAAATCGTAAAGGCCAATATATGATGGCTTGACACATGAACATTGCCGCTATTGCATCGTTTTCTTGTAGTGATATGATCATTTTTGTCTTTTGGAACTAAATCTAAATATAAATCAGCAAATGTGTACCATTGAGATTTGTTGCTCCAGCAAAAATGGGTTAGGAGTACTAGAATGTTTAAGGATATAGGCTTTCTGCTTAGCTTCGACTCTGCTAAAATAAACAACACCGTTAGTCTCACTATATGAAGGGGCCAACCCCCAGGGTGAGAATAAGCGCGGTTCTTTGATGAGGGGGACAAAGATAAGAAGAGTAAAACTAAATGCATAGATTGAACAAGATAAAATGGAACGATAACTGGGATGGCTAACGCCTCTATTTATAGGAGATTTTTCAAGATGCTTATGTTGTCGCTATCATCCTCTGTATGGATGCACGTAGCTTCGTCTGACGAAGCTGATCTTTGTCCCCGGGCTTTGGTTAGTTTTTTTTTTTGGCCAGCAAAAGAACTTTATTGGAAACCAAAAACAAACGTACACAGTGGCGGATCTAGGATTCCGACCAAGCGGTAACGTTTTATAAATAAGCGGTAACGAAATCGAAAAAACGTCAAATTTTTCCAAAATTTACACTAAAAACGTCAAAAATTTTCCGACTAAGCGGTAGCGGAGGCTACCCCTTGTTCCATAATACATCCGCCCCTGAACGTACAGTACGACTTAGCAAGAGACTAAGACTACATGTACACACCAAGAAAGCCAAAACAGAACCTACAGCCCCAAACAATTAACCAAAGTCTAAATTAGTAAATTCCAATTCTCCTTGCACAGCCCTCCGATCCGACTTCTTTTCTCCACCCACCAGTAGGAACCTAATTTGATTTCTTCCAGAACCATGCTAACGGTCTTGTGTTTCTGGTTGAATATTTTATCGTTGCGGTTGGCCCAGAGTCTCCACATAGTCTTCAGGAAGATAGCATGGATGACCCGTTTGCGCTTAATCCCCATGTCTTGATTGCTGCAGTGAGAAAACATGGATGCGACACTATCGAAATTTGTCGGAATCGCAATCTTCACCCAAACACAAACAAGCCACCACACTTGTGACAACCCTCACTAAACCAGGTATCCATACGACTTAATTAATAATTAATTACTGCTTAATTACTGTGCTTACTTGAACTTGTGGATAAACTGCTACTTGAATGCTGATACATGTACTTACTTGCATCATACTTTACTTGCTGTCACTCCATGTTTTGCTTACAGCACCTTTGTGACAACCTTGATGCACCAAAAGCACATTAGCACAATGAACGGATAACCTATTAAACGTGCTGTCATAACTAGCACCAGGCAGGTACTGCCTCTAAGGCCTGTAAGAGCCTGAGATAGTTTGCTACACTAGTGGTGAGTGTAGGGATATAAGAGTTGTAGAACTGCGTCACTAGGAATGAAATTACAGTGACCGGGTGTGCCTAAAACGTACTTTAAGTACAAAATTCAGCACTTTAAATAAAAATTCAGCATTAAGCTACCTAATAAAGTGCCAAAACATGAGAAAAATGTTACTAGACACTTTCCAAAGTGTCGGGAACAAGTTGTGTCACTAAAAATAATAATAACGACACTTTAAAGCTTTGTTAAGCACTTTAACGGATCTCTATCCAACCGAACAACCGGACTTTACCCGGAACATAAAAATATTGCCAACAACATTGTTTTTCTTTTTCTGAACCAGTTAGGGTCCCTGAATACCCTAACACCCGCCACAAGACACTATACTCTAGTAACTAACTTAAGGGTCCTACTTAACATAACTAATGCTTAACCAGCTAGTTGGAATCGAACCAAACCCCCTCCCTTGTGACCGAGTTCGGTCACCATGTAGGTGACACCAATTGTACTTGCTAGATTATAATAATCCATGTGCTTAGAATCAAGTGGACATAATTTCCATTGGATAATCTTGCTTGATGGTTTATAAATATATCTCATGGATTTTCCTAAACACTTAACCACCAACAACAAAAATCAACACTCCTCTCTCTCCCTCTCCCTCTCTTTCACTCTCGGCCGAAGACACAAGCACCCCCACCGCCACCTTTCGATCTTGATCTTGTCATTCCAAGGGTATACAAGTGTTAAGGATCTCACATAAGGAAGCTTAGTGCATTCGGAACGCGAAGGACCTCACCCTGTTGCTTTTCTCCACTCATTCTTCGACTTGTTTCTTCCCTAGCCTCGAGCTAGTAGTAAGTGGCTTTAAACACACTCTCGAACTATTTTAAAGTGGTTAAAATAATATATGACGGTTAAAACTCATGAACTTACGTGATGATATGTAAAAGTCTACTAAAATGTTAAAAATGTTGGTTAATAGCACAAGGGTTGTGTCAATCTTGTAAGATTTGTTTTGTGTGATTATTTAATGCCGATCTATGATGTGGTAGCTCGGATCATCATCTAACCCGGATTAGTCATGATCAAGAATCATGGCATAGAGTTTGTTTAAGTGAACAAAGGGTTAAATGATGAAACTCTACCACACACTAAACATGAACTTGTGTAAAATCGACTTTACTTGCGAAATAGTGTATAAAACTAGTAGATCTACGGATCTACAAGCGGTATTTTCAAAGGACCAAGTGTCAAAGAAATCTTATTTTCTAAAACCAGATTTTACAAGAACAAGAATGATTTTTAAACACACATGTAACACTAAGTTTCGACAAAGAACTAGTTTTGTCAAATTTTACAAGAAGTTGTAAAGATGGAATTTCTTTGAAAACGAGACTTTCAAGTAACCGAATCGATCTATACAAAGATCCACTAAAAATAATGGAAAGATACTACACATTTTGGAAAAACCACAAGTTCATGTATTTCTGCGATCATATCTATTTTAACTAGTTGAATATTGTTTATTGTTGATTGAGGAAATTGTTGATTTGGATTTTAAAAGAAAATGATACGCTTGAAAGCGTGGCCACCTCCAGTTACAGGGGAAACTCTGGCGAAATTTTTCTAAAAACCTAACACTCGAAAGTATTTTCATCACAAGTGTTAGAAATACATCTTTAACTTGTTTTCAAAGACCTAAATTTCGCCATGATTCTGTTTACAAAATTTCTAAGTGTCGGAGGTGGGATTTTCACAAAAATAAAACCTGAAATATATATATTTAGAATATATGTTTTTCATAGCAACACTTGTGAATTTCTATGATTATTTTGTGAACTATACGAATATTATTTTTAGGGTAAAAATAATATTACCGAATGTTGACGATTCCAAAATAATACGAACGCCTTCACAATAATTATTTAAGTTACACCGGTAGTATCTTTACCACCTGAACTTTACAATGTAACTTACGTATTTTCGGAAAAGTTATTATTTTGAAAACTATATGGAATAAAGTATAATATTTTTGGAAAAATATTTATATTTTGGGAGGTAAAGTATTTTTGGACAAATGGAATAAAATATATTAAGTGAGACTTAATAATAAATTTTGAAGTTTACGAACACGCATGTATTAAATCCCCCATCCTTGGGAAGGAGAATAATTACCAAGTATTTACAAAAATATAAACACGAAATAGTTGTCTAACTATTTCCCAAAAACTTAAACCTTAAGCTAAGGCACGACCGTCCGTCTAATAGATTTAGTACGTGTAGGTCGTCGCACAGTTGCTTGATCAGGAGATATACTTGGTAGAGACGCACCACTGTGAGTTCATGTCCCCCTTTTCTCTAGCTGTTTTCAGTTTTCTAAACTGCGGGGGTGAAATACATGTTGCTATGATTACGAATAATTCTTACATGATATGGTTAGCGTAAGGAGGGTTATTATTCAGATCATGTGAGTGGGTAGGCGGAAACTTGAGGCCATTAATCCTCAGGGTAGGACCGAGGGGCAGGAGCGGTAGATCTATCTGGGTGTAGCGAGCCTAGCCCCAGGCCCAAACAGAACGGACCTCGGGGTGACTTTGTACCCAACGCATAAATCTGCTAGGTTTGAGTCTTCCTACTTGCACTTCACATATATCAATGGCCTTGCAAACCATTGGTGATCTCTTTTTCCTTATTTGCTACATACCAGGGTTTTTATACATACACAGGTTTATTTACTCACTTACACATGAACTCGCTCAACATTATTGTTGATTTTTCAACTTACATGTATTTCAGGGAATTAAAGATCTGGCGCGGTATGTTGTGTTTTCCCGCTGCATATGGGTTCCGAGGTCATCCCGGTTTAGGAAATGTGACTTTTTCCTGGACGAGTCACAAATCTTAAACTGCGTTTTATTCATGTTGATGTTTATGTCTTTCAAAACAATGTTTGATGTTATGGTGTTGTAGTCCCTAAGACAATGTTATGTTTCTTTGGTTTTAAAACTTAAATCTATGGATGATCTTGCATGGTTTTATTATCATATAGCTTTGTTATAATTAAGCTATGGTATTAAGAAGTCACACCAAAATAACCACGCTTCCGCAAAGCCAGGGTGTGACAGCTTGGTATCAGAGCTCTGATCATAGCGAACTAGGATTCCTTCTCGAGTCTAGACTATGATCACTAGGGCTCTCACGAAAACATTTTTACACTGCATACCACTCAAGTCCAGATCCAAAACTTTTTACAAACAAATGTTGAACACATTTATTTATTATTTATAGGCTCAGTCTGGGAGGCTGAGGCTCGGTCTGGAAGACCGAGGCTCGGTCTAGGAGACCGAGGTAGTTGCCTAGTAGGACTAGGGAGAGCAGTCTAAGAGGCTGGGAGAATAGGCTAGTGGGACTAGGAAGAGCAGTCTGAGAGGCTGGGAGAATTTGGCTAGTAGGACTAGGAAGAGCAGTCTGAGAGGCTGGGAGGCTAGTGGGACTAGGAGAATTATTTGATTGCTTACTTGGTGACTAATGTGCTTATCTAATTGTATGATTGATTATTTGTACATATTTGTGTTTGTGTTACAGACACCATGGACTCGCCCGGCACAGGTGATTCGGACACCACGGGCCCTAGACCCATAGTATCAGATGACTTAGAGTCTTCGGAGCACGAGGTCCACACATCAGATGTTACCAGCACGGAAGAGGACGACTTTCAGCCCTTTGCGCTGCCCGACGCTGTCGATGAGCCCGCTGATGGTCCTTTTGCTGGGTACCTACCACTCGTAGAGATCCCTGCTCCCATACCTTTGGCCGTTTATCCTGCTTACGATATGCTCCTCGACGCCGACGTTGACGACGACGTCGATCTGTTTGATGATGAGCCCCTGGAGGACGATGTTGAGGGCGAGGCCCTTCTAGCTGACGGTGGTCTTTTGTTACTCGCAGATGCTCCAGCTGAGGAGTCACCTGCACACTCACCCGCTCCAGACTCCTTCGAGTCTGTGGCCTCCGCACCGTCAGACACTCGGAGCGCACAGCACTATTCACATGGTTCAGATCCTGACAGGGCATCATCTGCTGCCTCTGCTCCTAGATTTGCTTTCGATCACGACCTCGATGAGGATTCAGACCCTGTTTTTCCCCCTGGATTTGACCCGGACCGGGAGATAGAGTTCATCCACTTGGATCAGCCTATGGTTGACCCAGTAGACCCAGTTGACCCTGCATTCGCTGATCATGCAGATTTTGATATGGAGTTCGTTGATCCCGAGCCTGCCATGGCACTCGAGCCAGTAGCTGCTCCTGACCCAATGCTTGAGCATGACCCTGCTCATGCTGGCATACCTATTGATCCTGTGATTGCTGACCCACCCATTGATGATCACCCTGCTGATGCACCACTACTGGAGGGTGACCATGTTATTGCTGCTGATCATGTTGATCCCCCACTTATCGCTGATATACCTGCTGACCCTCTTATTGCACCCCATCTTGACCCTATGTCTGTACAGTTTGATCGAGCACTTTTTGAGGCATAGATTGACCCACGAGATGAGCACGCCCAGCATGGGTGGATTCCTGCGGATGATGAGCTTCCACCTATTCCTCCTCATACCACCGATGCACGTCACGTTGATTTCTCTTTTTCATTTGCACAGTACACACCTCCAGCCCGACCTGGAGAGGGTTCCTCGGCTCATCCTTTTGGACATATGCCGACATCTATTCCAGTTATGCCACAGTCTTCATCTGCTATTCCCCCTGTACCACCATTCTTTGTGCCACCTTTTGATCCAGCCAGCGAGCCGTTTCTCTGGACGTCACCGACTGTTATGCCACTGACCGACCCCTACCATCCTTTCCATATGGGGTATTCTATTGAGGACGTTCTGATGTCGTTTGTTGTCCAGCAGGAGGCACTCACACGGCGTATTTAGGAGCTTGAGAGAGCTCAGCCACCGCCATGCCAGTGTCAGGGTCAGACCCAACCTGCTTCTTCGCAGCACCCTCGACCATTGATACCTGACTATGCTGCACGCCTATTGGCACTTGAGCAGCAGGTTGCTTCTTGGTTGCGTACCCAGAGAGCCATGGAGGAGGACTGGCTCCATTTGCGACGTTTGTTCTACACCCATTTTCCCCCTCCTCCACCACCATCAGTTTAGGGCATCTTTAGTACAGCATGGGTGGACGTTGGTGAGAAGACGACGATTGCTCTGACCACACCGCATTTTTGGAGACTGCATTCTGATTCTGACTTTTGTTGATCATGTATATGGGATGTATTGATACTGATTTGATATTCTTTTGGACTAGGGTGATGTAGCCCTTAGTCGATGATGATGTATGACACTATTATGTACCTGTACACTTACTATGTGGTCTCGATATATGGCAATCGCAGTATTCTCATCATATGTGATGTTTTGATTGATTATTTATGTTTTATAACATGGGATGTTGTGTGATTGATATGATTATAACATGAGATGTTATGTACTATTACTATCATTATATACGTATGCTTTATTGTGGTCTGACCGACGTAAACCCATCTTTTAGAAGATGCCGCCGAGACGTCAAATGCCGATGCCCACCAATGAGGCGGAACTCCAACAAGTCATCGCTGCTGCCATCGCGCAATACGCCGCCTCGCAAGGAGGACCCAGCGGAAGCAGCTCAAACAACAATGGCAACAACAATCCACCTCATGGTAATACTAATTCATTAAGACATACCATGATCTAATTGGATATCTCTAGCAAGGATGCTAATGCCATTCATATGTTGTAACGTATGTGCAGGGTGCACCTACAAGCAGTTTCTAGACTGCAAGCCTGTCAACTTTGATGGCACCGGAGATGCTATCGCTTTTGTTCGTTGGGCCGAGAAGACTGAATCTGTTCTCCGCATGAGCAAATGTGCACCGGACCAGCAAGTCACCTACATTTCTGGGCTATTTCTGGATGGAGCCCTATCTTGGTGGAATTTGCAAGTACAGACACTTGGTGAAGCTGCTGCCTACGCACTAACATGGACCGAACTGAAGGAACTAATGCGCAAAAAGTATTGTTCTCGCGCTGAAATCCAAAGATTGGAAACTGAGTTCTGGCATTTGAAGATGGAAGGTCCGAAGATCGCGGAATATGTTCAGAGGTTTCACGACCTGTCGCATGTGGTACCCTATATGGTCACTCCAGAATTCAAGCGGATTGAACGCTTCATTTGGGGATTAGCTCCTCAAATCATAAGCATGGTGACCTCCTCCAAGCCTGCAACAATTACTGAGGCAATTGATTTGAGCGTAGCTCTCACTGAGGAGGCTATCCGCCTGAACAAGTTTGGTGAGATCGAGACAAAGAAGAAAGAGACTCACGTCGAGTCATCCGGAGGTAACAAACGAAAGTTCTCAAACTTCAAACAAGGCACTAGTGGTGTTGTTAAGAAAGGAGAGCCAAATGCGCCAGCTCAGGTTACAGCTGGTGGTGGAAAGAAAGGAAAGGGATATATGGGCACCCAGCCCAAGTGCAACACCTGCCAGCGTCACCATTCTGGCCGATGTGGTTTGAAGGTATGTGAAGCGTGTGGGAAACCTGGCCACTTGAAGGATTCTTGTTGGGCCACTGTTGGCCAGGGAGGCCAAGGAGGATTTGGAAACAGAAACAATAACCGGGGTGGAATTGGAAATCGCCCACAAGGAAACAATGGAGGTAATGGGAATCGAGGAAACAATGTGAATCAAGCAGGCGCTGTAAATCATAACCAAAGGAATAACCAAGCTGGAAATGGAGGTGGAAACGGGCAAAGACCTGGATGCTTTAACTGTGGTGATATCGGGCACTTTAAGAGGAACTGCCCAGAGTTGAACCAAGCCCGTGGAAGAGTGGTCCATATCGAAGCGAGGGAAGCGCGCCAAGATCCCAATGTCGTTACTGGTACGTTCCCTGTAAACCAACGCTATGCATCCGTTTTATTTGATACTGGTGCCGACTATAGCTTCGTATCATTAGAATTTAAGAATATGCTTGGGTTAGCCGCTAGTAAGTTAGATATTCCCTACTCAATCGAATTGGCTAATGGGAAGTTAGTAGAAGCCAATGAAGTGATCAGAGGTTGTGCAATCGAGTTGGGAGAACGTGAGTTTACTTTGGATCTACTACCAGTCCAGCTGGGGAGCTTTGACGTGGTAGTAGGAATGGATTGGTTATCAAGCAACAAGGCAGAAATTGTTTGTCACGAAAAGGTCGTTCGTATCCCGACCGAAGATGGCGAAACAATTGTGGTTCATGGTGAAAAGCGTGATACGCCTTTAAGAACCATCAGCTGCCTGAAAGCGAGAAAGTGTCTACAGAAGGGATGTGCTGCCTTCCTGGAACACATTGTAGACAAGAAAGCTGCAGAACCGAAGATCGAAGACATCCCTGTCGTGAGGGAGTATCCGGAAGTCTTCCCGGAGGACTTGCTTGGACTGCTGCCTCAGAGGCAAGTGGAGTTTCACATCGATTTAGTCCCAGGCGCCGCGCTTGTGGCTAAGGCACCTTATAGACTTGCCCCGTCTGAGATGCAAGAATTATCGACACAACTTCAAGAGTTGTTAGACAAGGGATTTATCCGACCAAGCTTCTCGCCTTGGGGAGCTCCGGTCCTGTTTGTCAAAAAGAAGGACGGTAGTTTTCGAATGTGCATAGACTACCGGGAGCTGAACAAGCTGACGATCAAGAATAGATATCCTCTCCCCAAGAATTGATGATCTGTTTGATCAACTGCAAGGTTCAAGCTTTTACTCAAAGATCGATTTGCGATCTGGATACCATCAGTTAAGGATACAAGAGGAGAGTATCCCGAAGACAGCCTTCAGAACTCGTTATGGACACTACGAGTTCCTTGTTATGCCGTTTGGATTGACAAACGCACCTGCAGTCTTTATGGATTTGATGAATAGAGTTTGCAAGCCGTACTTGGACAAGTTCGTGATTGTGTTTATCGACGACATCTTGATTTATTCAAGGACAAAGGCTGAGCACGAACAGCATCTAAGAGCTATTTTGGAGCTGCTGAAGAAAGAACAGCTGTATGCCAAATTCTCTAAGTGTGAATTTTGGCTACGTGAAGTCCAATTTCTTGGACATGTGGTAAATGGAGATGGAATCCATGTGGATCCAACCAAGATCGAAGTGATCAAGAATTGGGAAACGCCAAAGACGCCAACCGAGATTCGATAATTCTTGGGTTTGGCTGGCTACTATAGAAGGTTCATTGAGGATTTTTCGAAGATCGCTCAACCATTGACGCTCCTCACCCAGAAGGATAAGAAGTTTGATTGGGGAATCAAACAGGAAGAAGCGTTTCAGCTGTTGAAGGATAAGCTCTGCAATGCGCCAATCCTAGCACTACCGGAAGGTACTGACGATTTCGTGGTATACTGTGACACCTCGCGTCAAGGATTGGGTTGCGTGTTGATGCAACGCCAGAAGGTTATTGCTTACGCATCGCGTCAGTTGAAGGTACATGAGAAGAACTATACCACGCACGATCTGGAGCTAGGCGCAGTGATATTTGCTTTAAAGATCTGGAGACACTACCTATACGGTACGAAATGTACAATTTTTACAGATCATAAGAGCCTACAACACATATTCAACCAGAAGGAGTTGAATATGAGACAAAGACGATGGGTTGAGTTGTTAAATGATTACGATTGCGAGATAAAGTATCATCCAGGGAAGGCGAATGTGGTTGCCGACGCCCTAAGTCGAAAAGAGAGGATCAAGCCCATAAGGGTTAGAGCTTTAGAAATGATTATCCAAACCGATCTTTCCTTGCGCATTCGTGCCGCGCAGAAAGAAGCTCTTAAGGAAAGAAATCTTAAAGAAGAATATCTTCGTGGGATGGAGAAGCTATTAGTACCAAACGAGGAAGGAACGTTATGTTTTGAGAAAAGGATTTGGGTTCCTCTGTTTGGTGGTTTAAGGAAAGTTGTTTTTGATGAAGCTCACAAATCGCGGTACTCTATCCATCCAGGAGCGGATAAGATGTACCAAGACCTCAAGGATTACTATTGGTGGCCTAGGATGAAGGGCGATGTTGCTGTTTATGTGAGCAAGTGTCTAACGTGCGCTAAGGTGAAAGCGGAATACCAGAAGTCTTCAGGACTTCTGCAACAACCTGAGATTCCCAAATGGAAATGGGAACAAATCTCCATGGATTTTATTACAAAGTTGCCAAGAACGCCAAGAGGTCATGACACTATCTGGGTGATAGTTGACCGCCTAACAAAGTCCGCACACTTTCTGCCAATCTGAGAGAAGGATAACACCAGCAAACTGGCAGAAATATACATGAGAGAGATCGTCGCACGTCATGGAGTGCCTCTCTCAATCATCTCTGATAGGGATGGACGTTTCATATCAAGGATTTGGCAATCCTTCCAAGAAGCTTTTGGCTCACAATTAAATCTGAGCACTGCATTTCACCCTCAAACCGACGGTCAAAGCGAGCGGACTATTCAGACCTTGGAAGATATGCTGAGAGCATGCGTTATGGATTTGGGCGGTAGCTGGGATAAGCATTTGCCACTGGTCGAATTTTCATACAACAACAGCTACCACACCAGTATTGGAGCCGCGCCATTTGAAGCTCTTTACGGACACAAGTGTCGATCACCCCTATGCTGGGCTGACGCAGGTGATAGGCAGCATGTTGGTCCCGAAATCGTCCAAGAGACGACAGACAAGATTGCGCAGATTCGAAAACGCATCGAAGCGGCTCGCGAAAGACAGAAAGCCTATGCAGATCCCAACCGGAAACATTTGGAATATCAAGTTGGAGATATGGTTTTATTGAAAGTTTCACCCTGGAAAGGTGTGGCACGCTTCGGAAAGCGTGGGAAGTTAAATCCGCGTTACATTGGCCCTTTCAGAATTTTGGAAAGAATAGGGCAAGTAGCATACAAGCTGGACTTACCTGCTGAACTGAATGGAGTTCACGATACATTTCATGTATCCAACCTGAAGAAAAGTCCAAGTCAAGATACCGTTGTCATTCCCACCGACGAGATTCATGTTGATGACACACTCCATTTTTTGAAGAACCTGTTGAGGTTACGGATTGGAAAGTAAACAAGACCCGCCGGAGCAGTGTCAAGCTCGTCAAAGTTCGTTGGAATGCCAGACATAGTCCTGAATACACCTGGGAGCGTGAGGACCGGATGAAAGGGAAATACCCCCACCTTTTTCCCAAGAACCCTGCTTCTAGAAGCAGAACTTAAAATTTCGGGACGAAATTTTTCTAACGGGGGGAGAATGTGACAACCCTCACTAAACCAGGTATCCGTACGACTTAATTAATAATTAATTACTGCTTAATTACTGTGCTTACTTGAACTTGTGGATAAACTGCTACTTGAATGCTGATACATGTACTTACTTGCATCATACTTTACTTGCTGTCACTCCATGTTTTGCTTACAGCACCTTTGTGACAACCTTGATGCACCAAAAGCACAGTAGCACAATGAACGGATAACCTATTAAACGTGCTGTCATAACTAGCACCAGGCAGGTATTGCCTCTAAGGCCTGTAAGAGCCTGAGATAGTTTGCTACACTAGTGGTGAGTGTAGGGATATAAGAGTTGTAGAACTGCGTCACTAGGAATGAAATTACAGTGACGGGGTGTGCCTAAAACGTACTTTAAGTACAAAATTCAGCACTTTAAATAAAAATTCAGCATTAAGCTACCTAATAAAGTGCCAAAACATGAGAAAAATGTTACTAGACACTTTCCAAAGTGTCGGGAATAAGTTGTGTCACTAAAAATAATAATAACGACACTTTAAAGCTTTGTTAAGCACTTTAACGGATCTCTATCCAACCGAACAACCGGACTTTACCCGGAACATAAAAATATTGCCAACAACATTGTTTTTCTTTTTCTGAACCAGTTAGGGTCCCTGAATACCCTAACACCCGCCACAAGACACTATACTCTAGTAACTAACTTAAGGGTCCTACTTAACATAACTAATGCTTAACCAGCTAGTTGGAATCGAACCAAACCCCCTCCCTTGTGACCGAGTTCGGTCACCATGTAGGTGACACCAATTGTACTTGCTAGATTATAATAATCCATGTGCTTAGAATCAAGTGGACATAATTTCCATTGGATAATCTTGCTTGATGGTTTATAAATATATCTCATGGATTTTCCTAAACACTTAACCACCAACAACAAAAATCAATACTCCTCTCTCTCCCTCTCTTTCACTCTCGGCCGAACACACAAGCACCCCCACCGCCACCTTTCGATCTTGATCTTGTCATTCCAAGGGTATACAAGTGTTAAGGATCTCACATAAGGAAGCTTAGTGCATTCAGAACGCGAAGGACCTCACCCTGTTGCTTTTATCCACTCATTCTTCGACTTGTTTCTTCCCTAGCCTCGAGCTAGTAGTAAGTGGCTTTAAACACACTCTCGAACTATTTTAAAGTGGTTAAAATAATATATGACGGTTAAAACTCATGAACTTACGTGATGATATGTAAAAGTCTACTAAAATGTTAAAAATGTTGGTTAATAGCACAAGGGTTGTGTCAATCTTGTAAGATTTGTTTTGTGTGATTATTTAGTGCCGATCTATGATGTGGTAGCTCGGATCATCATCTAACCCGGATTTGTCATGATCAAGAATCATGGCATAGAGTTTGTTTAAGTGAACAAAGGGTTAAATGATGAAACTCTACCACACACTAAACATGAACTTGTGTAAAATCGACTTTACTTGCGAAATAGTGTATAAAACTAGTAGATCTACGGATCAACAAGCGGTATTTTCAAAGGACCAAGTGTCAAAGAAATCTTATTTTCTAAAACCAGATTTTACAAGAACAAGAATGATTTTTAAACACACAAGTGTGTAAACACTTGTGTAACACTAAGTTTCGACAAAGAACTAGTTTTGTCAAATTTTACAAGAAGTTGTAAAGATGGAATTTCTTTGAAAATGAGACTTTCAAGTAACCGAATCGATCTATACAAAGATCCACTAAAAATAATGGAAAGATACTACACATTTTGGAAAAACCACAAGTTCATGTATTTCTGCGATCATATCTATTTTAACTAGTTGAATATTGTTTATTGTTGATTGAGGAAATTGTTGATTTGGATTTTAAAAGAAAATGATACGCTTGAAAGCGTGGCCACCTCCAGTTACAGAGGAAACTCTGGCGAAATTTTTCTAAAAACCTAACACTCGAAAGTATTTTCATCACAAGTGTTAGAAATACATCTTTAACTTGTTTTCAAAGACCTAAATTTCGCCATGATTCTGTTTACAAAATTTCTAAGTGTCGGATGTGGGATTTTCACAAAAATAAAACCTGAAATATATATATTTAGAATATATGTTTTTCATAGCAACACTTGTGAATTTCTATGATTATTTTGTGAACTATACGAATATTATTTTTAGGGTAAAAATAATATTACCGAATGTTGACGATTCCAAAATAATATGAACGCCTTCACAATAATTATTTAAGTTACACCGGTAGTATCTTTACCACCTGAACTTTACAATGTAACTTACGTATTTTCGGAAAAGTTATTATTTTGAAAACTATATGGAATAAAGTATAATATTTTTGGAAAAATATTTATATTTTGGGAGGTAAAGTATTTTTGGACAAATGGAATAAAATATATTAAGTGAGACTTAATAATAAATTTCGAAGTTTACGAACACGCATGTATTAAATCCCCCATCCTTGGGAAGGAGAATAATTACCAAGTATTTACAAAAATATAAACACGAAATAGTTGTCTAACTATTTCCCAAAAACTTAAACCTTAAGCTAAGGCACGACCGCCAGTCTAATAGATTTAGTACGTGTAGGTCGTCGCACAGCTGCTTGATCAGGAGATATACTTGATAGAGACGCACCACTGTGAGTTCATGTCCCCCTTTTCTCTAACTGTTTTCAGTTTTCTAAACTGCGGGGGTGAAATACATGTTACTATGATTACGAATAATTCTTACATGGTATGGTTAGCGTAAGGAGGGTTATTATTCAGATCATGTGAGTGGGTAGGCGGAAACTTGAGGCCATTAATCCTCAGGGTAGGACCGAGGGGCAGGAGCGGTAGATCTATCTGGGTGTAGCGAGCCCAGCCCCAGGCCCAAACAGAACGGACCTCGGGGTGACTTTGTACCCAACGCATAAATCTGCTAGGTTTGAGTCTTCCTACTTGCACTTCACACATATCAATGGCCTTGCAAACCATCGGTGATCTATTTTTCCTTATTTGCTACATACCAGGGTTTTTATACATACACAGGTTTATTTACTCACTTACACATGAACTCGCTCAACATTATTGTTGATTTTTCAACTTACATGTATTTCAGGGAATTAAAGATCTGGCGCGGTATGTTGTGTTTTCCCGCTGCATATGGGTTCCGAGGTCATCCCGGTTTAGGAAATGTGACTTTTTCCTAGACGAGTCACAAATTTTAAACTGCGTTTTATTCATGTTGATGTTGATGTTTATGTCTTTCAAAACAATGTTTGATGTTATGGTGTTGTAGTCCCTAAGACAATGTTATGTTTCTTTGGTTTTAAAACTTAAATCTATGGATGATCTTGCATGGTTTTATTATCATATAGCTTTGTTATGATTAAGCTATGGTATTAAGAAGTCACACCAAAATAACCACGCTTCCGCAAAGCCAGGGTGTGACAACACTGTTTTTGCGAAGTGGCAGCCTAGCAGCAGATGGTCTGTTGTCTCTTGTTCGATGTTGCATATCTTGCATAACCCGTCCCCCACATTCACATTCCTTTTCGTTAGAGCATCGGCCGTCAGGATTTTGTGACGGGCCGCTCTCCAACAAAAGTAGTTAGCTTTCGGAACCGCAATATTGTTCGAGAATATGGGATTGTGCTGCGCCCCCTGGTTAATATTATTTTCTAGATCGATGCAGACTTGTTTAACTGAAGGCACGATCTTAACACCATCGGAAACCCATCTCCACACGTCCTCAGATGTTGTAATGTTTTGCTTCTCGAGAAGGCTCGACAACTCAGCCCACTCGCTTCTTTCCACTGCAGAATTAGGGGGATTCCACCATGCTAGATCCCACCAGATGCCTTGATTAACCCTCTTGAAGCAGTCTCAATTACCTACTAACGTCATCAACATTATAAACCGAAGAACATATTAGCAAATCCAAATTACAAGCTCAATATATGCAACTTCTAACAATTTTTTGAGCCCCTATGATTAAATCCCTTTCATATCTGATTCTGATTACAAAAATTAATTTAATTATCGTCACTTTTCTGTGTTTCCTTAATCTTTGTACACAAGCTGCTAGATCAAAATCCTCATAGAAATCCTTGATGTCCCAATTCAAAGGAAGGAACAAAAATGAATCCTCATTCAATCAGAAAGAGGAACCAGCGTTAGCGTTGGTACCCCATGAGCGCCCTAAAATGCTCTACAAGCGAGAAAATTTATAGTTTCTTAACTTTGGTTATTATTGTTTGTCAACTTTTCAGCATTCAAGATGTGATTTTTTATCCGTAGCAATAGCATCATTCAAATCCCTATAGTCACTCTTGTTTCTCAAATTGGAGACTGATGAAACATAGGTTAATACCAAGGTTAATCTGTGGGGTTATTTCTTCTGTGGGTTCAATCTCCTTTCTTACTCGTAGAAACGGCCTGGATCCTGCAAAACAGCAACACCGTTAGTCTCGTTAAGAGGGGAATATGGGGGTTTCCCTCTTAACCAGGCTCTGGCGTGAGAATAAGTACTGTTCTGAGGGAGAATAAATAGTGTGTGTGGAGTGTGAAAGTATAGAGAGCAAGATGATTCAACCTGGATGATGAAGGGTCCTATTTATAGCCGGAGGGTGAAGGAGGGAGGAGCAGCTGTGCCAGCTGTGGTTGCGCGCCAGCTGTCCGACCAAGGGGAATATCCTCTTGGTCTCCTCTGCCGTAGTCAGTGTAGTGGTACACGTGGCGCGCTTATATTTGCCTATTTTGGAGACGTCGTACTGGTCTTGTCGGACTGCTCCTTGATTCGTCGCAGGCCTACCCGGCGTCTGATGTTTGGTGACACGTGTTGTCCTTTTTGTCGGATGGAGCATCTTTGGTGCCACCTTGATGTTTTCCAGAAGCTTCTAGAAGCTTCTGGATGATCTTGCTGATGTAAACGCCACATAGGATGGAAAAGTGGTGTGGTCCTTGCCATGTGGGCAAGGAATTGGGACCATACCTCTTCAAGTCCCCCCAGTCCAGTGTGCCTTCTAGTTGAGTTGATCGTCTAGGAGGGATTCTGGACTTATGAAGGTAGTGGTTTCTATGGCGTATGCTTTTGTGGAAAACTTGAAAAGTTGAGCCAAAAGGGTGTGTGGCGCATGGGTATTGGCAATTTGTAAAAGTTGAGTCAAATGGACGCATGGCGCATGGGTTTTGGCAACTTGTAAAAGTTGAGCCAAATGGACGCATGGCGCATGGGTTTTGGCAACTTGCAAAAGTTGAGCCAAATGGACGCAAGGCGCATGGGTTTTGGCAATTTGTAAAAGTTGAGCCAAATGGACGCATGGCGCATGGGTTTTGGCAACTTGTAAAAGTTGTGCCAAATGGATGCATGGCGCATGGGTTTTGGCAACTTGTAAAAGTTGGGCCAAATGGACGCATGGCGCATGGGTTTTGGCAACTTGCAAAAGTTGAGCCAAATGGACGCATGGCGCATGGCGCAATGGCAGCAGGTAACTTTGTTGTTTTCATCTGAAGGAAGTTTTGTTGTCTTGGGAGGGAGTGACTGATGTGACTGTCTGGTGTCCCCTGTCTTATCGAAGGTGAACAGGCACCTTTTCAGTCATGTCAGTTACTTTCTGTCGCGGTGTCAGGCGTTTGTTTACCTGCTCCCGAAAAAAGAGGTGGCGTCTTCTCTCTCTTCTGACGTGTCTCTCCCCCATTGATTGCCTTTCTGGATTCTGACGGCCCAGTACCCATCGCATTAAATGCGATGGGTATAAATATAAGGTCGTTTCTCCTTCTTCCTTACTTTTCAAAATTTGAAGTTTGGTTCTATCCCACTCCTTTGTCTTTTCTCCTTCTTTCCTTTGAGTGTTTCCGTCCAACTTCTGATTTTCTTCATCATGTCTGGGGCGAATCCTTCATCGAGGAAGAAAAGGAACAAGGGTAAAACTCCGCCAGGCCCGGATCAGGCGATAATAGGGTGGAAGGAGGAGGAGTTTCATAACTTGGTGAGGGAGATGGGTTTCCTTCCCGAGTGGGGTGCTCAGTTCCCCACCCCGGGTTCTACTGCCATGGACGCACCTCCCGGTTATATTACTTTGTATGCTGCTTTCTTCCGGGAAGGCAACTTCAGGCTCTCGATGACTAGATTTACTGCTGATGTGTTGAGGAACTATGGGCTTCACATTTCCCAGATCAATGCGATTGGGCTTCCCCGTATCACCCACTTTGAGTTTATATGTAGGGCCAACCGTGTTGAGCCAACGTTTGAAATGTTTAATGTGTTTTACACCGTCACCTATACCAGTGGTTTCTATTCTTTCAACGCCCGGACTAGTGGTGTCATCCCTTGTTGTTCTACTCCTTTGAAGAGTCTGCATGACTGGAAACAGAGATTTTTCTACATCCGCCGTGGTGCCATCCCAGTGGATATGCATTATCGGGCAGGGAGTGAGGGGATCCCCAAGGTTGACGTGGTTGCAGGTTTCTCTGAACAAGCGTGGTACAAAAAGTTGACTCATAAAGCCACTCCTATTCTTCAGCTTGAGGAGATGGCATTAGTGGGGGCAGGCATGAGTATGTTGTGGGTCCCGAAGCATCCTTTGGGGGTCCCAACTTATGGTTATAATGGTAAACGTATGTGTTGTTCTATAACTTTTGTCTCTTTCTCTCTCCTCTTTCTTTTTTTTATTATTTATGTATCTCCTTGTTTTCCGCAGTAGGTTACAGCTTGTTGAATGCTTTGGATACGAAGGCCGGTGGTGCCATGGTTGAGGCGATTCAGGAGGCTGGGAGACAACCCTGGTTGGATCAGATTCGCCCCCGTTTCTTGCATCCGACCAACGAGAGTTTTACCGCTTACGCCAACACTGTTTTAGGTGAAGATAGTGAGGATGATGATGATTCTATTAATCCTGCTCGGGATGAAGTTGTTGTTCTTTTGAGTGATGGTTCTGACGGATCTTGTAAAGGCCTAACTTCTCATTCCCCGCGAGCAGGTCCAGCACAGGGGGTTGCGCGTGAGCCTGTTAATGAACCCCTTGATGATGATGTGGAGATTCCGGTTGAGGCTGCTGATCAGTTGGAAACAAGGAGAAAAACAAAAGCTGACAAACCAGAAGGGAAAGGGAAGAAGGCTGAGGAACATGCCACTGAAACTCCTCGTAAGCGACCTTCTACTCTTCATGTCCTAGATTACGTTGTGGTTTCTGATACGTTGTCCGGTTTAGGGACCGGAGAGAAACATCGTGGGTCTGATCCTGAAGACCGCGCTACTCTGACAGAGATGATGCAGAAAAAGGCTTTTGAAGATTGAAAACGGAAACTTGACGAGCAGGCTGCTGCTATGCTTGCATCAAAAAAGGTTAAATTTCAGAAGGAGGATCCTCCTGCTCCATCGGAGTCGGAGGTTGACATGGGTGTTTTTACTGAGAGACATGGGAATTTGTTGGAGAAAATTTTTGAGGCTTCTGGTACTCGTTTTATCAGTTTTCCCGTTTGTCTTTTCTGGTTGCTTACTTTCCCTTCTTTTCTCTAAATGTGATGCTCGTTTTGGAGCAGGTGCCAAGCCAGCCAAGACTTCACACAAAATTGACCTTTCAAAAATCACCCCTCCAGAATCTCCACCCTCGAGGACGTTTGGGTTGACTCCTCCTCGTGATGATCTGGGTGAGAAGAAGAAGGAAGATGACGTAAATGTTGAGCAGGTTGGGGAGGGTGGTGGTGATACAGGTGGCGCTGGTGGTGTTGATCGTGGTAAGGGTGTTGAAATCGGGGTGGAGTCAAGTGAGACTGCTCCTCGTCAAACCATATATACCAAGCGTCCACCGGGTGGTGGTGGTGGTGCAACTTCCGGAGTGGTTCGGAGTCCACAATTTAAGAAAGTTCGTGCTGATTCTTGGGATACCAATAACCCAGCATGTGATGATTTTCCACATGCTCCTCGTTGGAATCTGACTCAGGGTTCCTGGATGAATCAGCTTGACAACTGTCACGAATTTTTCTCTTTGTCTCTCCCCCCAGCTGAGAGGATGTTTAAGAAAAAACGCAATCGGTTTGACTTGCTGGATGATCATGTTCGTCCTGGGTGAACTACTTTGCCACCTCTCAAGAGATTGTCCGTGAGTGGAGGCTGATGGGAGAAGAGACACTGGAGTTTGAAAATGAGAAGAAGGCGCTTGCGGAGGAAAAGGAGAAGTTTAATGCCGAGCATAAAGGTTTGTTGTGGAGAGTATCTGATGCGGAGCAGAAACTTGCTCAAGAGAGGCAGGCCAATACTGATAAACAGAAACATTGGGAAGCTGCCTGTGAGCGCACTAATGCGGAAATGCAAACTCAACGTGATACCATTATCAGGTTATCAGGTGAGAAGAAAAAGATTAGCGAGGAGGCTGAGCAAGCGCGTGTTGCGTTTAAGAAAAAGGAGGCGGAGTATGTTGAACGTATAGCTGCGTTGGAAGAGTTTATTGAGAAGAAGATTGCTGAGTGTAAAGCCTCTGATCTCCTTGCTGAAGAGATGTCTGCTGGTTGCAAGTGGTTGCTATCGCGTGCTCTACCTCTGGTAACTTCTTTTGTTTATGTTTGCTTTTGGTTTGCGGTAGTTACTCTGTTTACACTGCTGTGTGTTTCTCGTAGATTGCTGGTCGTATAGTGAACTCTCATGAGCTCGCCAACTACATGTTTGAGTTGGGGCAGGCTGGGTACAATAGCGGGCGGAAGGATGGTTACAGTGAGGGTAGAGCTGCGGCCCTCAATAATGAGAAGGATCATCACTTTGAGTTATATAAGGAGGATTGTGGTGCTGCTTACACCGCAAAACGTCAAGAGTTCGCGTCCTTAGATTTTGGTGTTGTTAAAGCTGCCCAAAAATTGGCTCGAAAGCCTGATGGTGTTGCCTTACTGAAAAAGGCTCTTGGAGATGAGGATCATGCTGCTGGGGGTGCTGGTTCCAGTCATCCGGAATGAAGGGGTCCGGCTTGTATGCCGTGTATGGGCCTTGATGGCCTTGTAACCCACCTGACAATTCCTTGAACAATTTACTTTATGTTTCCGTGAACAATTTTACTTATAACTGTCGTATCTGTGACGAGTTTTGTTGTAGTTGGCATGTTTAATGTTTAATATGCGTTTGTGAATTTTGTTTATCGTCACAATATGTGCATGTTTAATTACTTTGACTCAGGTATCACGAATGAATGATGGTGCTGACAGGTTGTGTTGTGTTAGCTACAGCGTTTATCCTGTCGTTTATTATGCGCAGGTTTGTTCATGAATACGAAGTAATCGAGTTACAGGTTATTGTGTGCACCCAGCTGTATTCAGCCTTGGGGGTTTTTACAATGTTTGTTTACCATGTGTTCGATGCTTTCGTGTTTATGTGGGCACGAAGTGTTTATTTGGCGCTTTCTAGGCTTTGGTTGTGTTTTTGACCCGGCTGTGCACTTGTTTGTGACAGGCCTTGGAGGTCTACAACGTTTCCTAGGGTCGAGCCCTTGATGTTTTCGTGTATGCCCAAAGTAATATATGCAGTTGTGACAAGAAATTCGCATGAAAGGGAATAGCCAAACACTTCTTGTATTAATGTTATCTGTGTTGGCGCGCGGCCGTTACAAGTACATAGGAAACTTCAGCCTTTTACATGTAGCACCTTCTTAATTGTTGAGCATTCCAGGTGTGTGGGACTTCTTTGTCGTCCAGGGTGCGTAACTTGTATGCCCCCTTTCCGAGTACCACATCTACAACATAAGGCCCCTCCCACTTAGGGGCTAGTTTTCTGGGTTTCTCGGCGTTAGACGCCTCGTTGTCCCTCAGGACGTAATCTCCCGGGTTGAAGGTGCAGATGCGAACTTTGGAGTTGTAGTACTTTTCTAGCTTTGTTTTGTACTTCGCTTCATTGATAGCAGCCATCTCTCTCCGTTCTTCTAGAAGGTCAAGGTCTAACCTCCGTTCTTCCTCGTTGTTGATCATGTTCATGGAGAGCATTCTTGGTGATGGCAGCACGATCTCAGCTGGTATCACAGCCTCGGACCCGTAAACTAAGCTAAACGGTGTCTCCCCATTGCTTGTTTTCGGCATTGTTCTATGGGCCCATAATATGCTGGGCAGTTCATCAACCCAACCTCTTCTTTTGTCTCCCAATCTTGCCTTGATTCCGTCGATGATACTCTTGTTGACGGCTTCTACTTGACCATTCCCCTGCGGGTGCGCAACCGAGGAGAAGGTGTGCTCAATGTGTAATTCTTTAAACCACTGCTGAAGACCGTCTGCGGCAAAGTTCGTTCCGTTGTCGGTGATGATCCTGAGTGGTAGTCCGAAACGGCATATGATTTGTTCCCATATGAATCTTTTGAAGACAGTGGATGTGGTTGATGCAAGTGCCTTTGCCTCTACCCATTTTGAAAATAGTCGACTGCGACTATTATGAATTTGACAGCACCTGGGGCTTCAGGGAAAGGACCGACCATATCTATTCCCCACTGCTGAAAAGGCCACGCCGTTGTGACTGGTACCAATTCATTCTTGGGGCACATCGTTTTGGGGGCATGTCTTTGGCATCCACTGCATTTCCTCAATTATTTTACTGCGTCTAAATGCATCCCGGGCCAGTAGTACCCAACATTCATCACCTTTTCCACCACCATTCTTGGCCCGGCATGTATACCACAAATTCCTTCATGCACTTCTCTGATCAAATAGTTTGCGTCTTCGAGGTCGACGCATCGTAACAGTGGCCCAAGGTATGACTTCCGGTATAAAATCCCATCAGCCATCCGATAATGTTCAGCCTTGTACTGGATTTTTCTCGCTTCAGCTTTGTTCTCTGGGAGTATCCCAGATTGGAGGTATGCTATTATCGGAGTCATCCATGACGTTGTTCCTACTTGAATAACGCTTACTTCTCTTAATGGCACTGATGGGTTGCTCAAAACTTCTATACGCACATCCTTTGCCAGGTGTTGAAAACTTGCAGATGCGAGTTTGCTCAGCGCATTTGCTGGTTTATTCTCGCGTCTATTAATGTGGTGCACCTTGTAGGAGTAGAAGGTTTGTAGCAACGTCTTTGCTTGACTCAGGTAGAGAGCCATTACTTCTCCTTTGGCTTCGTATTGCCCGTTGATTTGCCCGGCCACTAACATGGAGTCCACATGTGCTTCAATGTGTCTAACTCCCATTTTGATTGCCAGTCTTAAGCCAGCAAGGAAAGCTTCATGTTCGGCTTCATTGTTCGTGCTCTTGAAATCCAAACGTATGGCGTAGGTGAATTCATGTATGTCAGGGCTCACCAGCCGAAGCCCTGCGCCTGCGCCGTCTTCGTTAGACGCGCCGTCTGTGTATAACATCCACAGTTCTTCTACTTGCTGTTTTCGGCTTTTTCCATTGCTTTACATTCCTGATCCTTGTCGTCAGGCACTTCTGTCATGAAGTCTTCTAGCACTTGGCCCTTGATTGCTGGTCTTGGCCTGAAAACCACATTATGGCCACCGAGTTCTATCGCCCACTTTTCTAGTCTTCCTGAAATCTCTGGCCTTGCGAGGATGTTGCCAATATTGTAGTTTGTTAACACCTGAATGACGTGATTGGCAAAGTACCTGCGCAGCTGTCTTGATGCATGGATCAGCGCGAGTACTAGTTTCTCCATGATGGCATACCGGGTTTCTGGGTCGGTCAAGGTTCGTGACACGTAGTAAACTGGTGTTTGGATACCTTGTCGATCAACAAGTAACACTGCTCCTACTACTCTGTCGGAGGCTGACAAGTATAACACTAAAGGTTCTCCCTTGACTGGTGCAGTTAATGTTGGTAACCTGATGAGACAATCTTTCATCTCGTGGAATGCGCTTTCGGCTTCCGGAGTCCACTGAAATTGGCTTTTCTTCATGCAGTTGCGGAGTGTTTTGATAAACGGGAAAGATTTAGCTGCGTGATTAGCCAGGAAACGGTTAAGTGCTGCCAATCGCCCTGCCAATTTTTGCATCTCCTTGATCGTCGAAGGTGAAGGCATTCGTTCGATTGCTTGTATCTTATCAGGATTTACTTTGAAGCCATCTTTTGTGACGATGAAACCCAGGAATTTTCCCTTTTCCATGCCGAAAGAACATTTCGCTGGGTTTAGCTTGATACTTACTCCGCGCAAGGTGTCAAACGTTTTTTGGATGTTCATCAGCATTGTATTCTCTTCTTTGCTCATAATGACTAGGTCATCCATATACACTTCGATGTACTTGCCGATAGCATCGTGGAATGTTTCGTTCATCAGCCTCTGATAGGTCGCGCCCGTATTCTTTAAGCCGAAAGGCATCTTGGTGTAGCAGTATAGCCCTGTCGGTGTGCGGAATGCGATTTTGTCTTCATCTTGCACCGCCATCTGTACCTGGTGGTACCCCTTGTAACAATCAAGGAAATACTTCCACCGGAATGTTGCCAGCGAATCAATCTTTTCATCGATGTCTGGTAGGGCGTAACAGTCGCGCGGACATGCCTTGTTTAGATCTTTGTAATCTACACACATTCTCCAACTACCATTTTGCTTCTGTACCATTACTGGGCTCACCACCCATGTTTGGTATCTGACTTCTCTGATGATTCCCGCATTTAACAGCTCCATCACCTGCTCTTTCATGGCATCGTGTTTTATGTCTCCTAAGTGGCGCTTGGCATGCACTACCGGCTTTGCTTCTTCTGAGACGTTTAATCGATGTTCGGCTATGTGTCGTGGAACACCTACCATGTCCGCTGGTGTCCAGGCGAACACATCCATGTTTTGGAACAACAACTTCTTTAGTGCCGAGCGCGTTAGATCGGACATTGCAGGTCCTAAGGTAACTGTCTGTTTTGGGTATGCGTTGTTTAACACCCATTTTTCTGCTTCCGCGCGTGGTGCTGGTTTACTTGCCTTTGCAGGTCTGAGTTCATCTGTTGCTAAGACTTCTTTGCTTGCGTATATTATTGCTACCCCCGTTTCTGTTGGGAATCCCACAGCTGAATGTGGACCGGAGCAAATCATACTGAAGTCTCCTTGGGACTCTCTTCCCAGGAGGATGTCATGTCTTGAATGTGCGGGTAGCACCATGAAGGTAACATCTTCTGTTCTTGAATTCCTTCCATCCGAGAGTAACACCGGGAACGATATCTGTCCGAGGGGAAAGACAGCTTCATTGCAGAAACCAGTGAGTGGGTAATCAACTGGTTCTAAGCGCGCCTTGTCCTCCTGATCGAATTGATTGAAACATTGTTCATATATGATATCCGCGGTGCTCCCTGGATCAATGAAAATGTAATCGGTTTGGTAGTGTCTGATCACGCCCGAGATGACTATGGGTCTTCTTTCTCTCGGGCCTCCTCTTACAATAGGAAAAACAACCTGCCTTTCGCGCCACGAGTCGTCTTGTGTGGGCTTGTTGTATTTTTTCTTTGGCCTTCGCTGACCTCCTTGAATCATATGAGTTTATAATTTCCGGAGTTTTTTGTTATCTGGTCCTTCTTCTCTTCTTTGTATCTGGCGATAATCGCGTTTTCCGCCCTTTACCAAATGAGTGAGTTTTCCATCTCTTAAGGCCCTTTCTATTTCTTGCTTTAAACTGAAGCAATCGTCAGTTAAGTCACCTGTGTCTTTGTGAAACTCGCAGAAGAGATTGGGATCTTGACCCCTTTTGTTTCACATTTGTAGGGGTGGTTTGAACTGGTGATTTTCAGTGGCCAAGACTTCGGAAGGGGTCTTTGTTAGTGGTGTCCACTGTTTCTCCCTGTTTTCTCTTTTTACATCTTTCCGGTGGGCTATCTGATTGATTGTGTGGCGCGCATCCTCCCTTGCTGGGCTTCTCTCTCTGTGACCGGACGCTTTCCATGGTTGGCCTCTGCCCTTTTTGTTGTGTCGGTCATTGTGGTTATACCCGCGTTGACGGTGGTCATCATCGGTAACTGTCTGTCAGACTGCGCAATGGTTTTTGCTGCTTCGATGAAGGTTTCCCAATCTTTGGGTCCTCCGTCTCGTCCCTTTACACGTTTGATTAGATCATCGCACTTGACTGCCCTCATGAAGTGTGCGCGCATCATCTTTTCGCCTACATCTCCTATTTCCAAACATTCTTTGTTGTACCTAGTGATGAAGTCTTCCACACTCTCGTGGTCTCTGGGCCATATATTTAAACAATCAGCTGGGTCTCTGGTGTGTCTACGTTGCTGAGAGAAGTGTGCAAGGAACTTCTCTCGGAAATCGACCCATGACTTGATGTTTCCTGCTGGTAGGCTGTCAAACCAAATGCGCGCTGCGCCGACGAAGGTTTGAGCGAATAGATGGCACCATGTTGGTAAGCTCCATCCACCTGTTGCTCCAGCACCATTAAAAACTTAGAGGTGATCATCCGGGTCTGTCAAGCCGTTGTATTTGCCCACGTTGTGTGGCAGTTTTGTTTTGTCGATAGCGGTTGTGGCAATCTCTCTGATGAATTTCGAATTTTCAGCCATGTCGTCTGGACGATAGCTCAAGGTGTAATCATGCTCTGCTTTTGGGTTATAACATGTGCGCTTGTGAGGCTTGTATACTTCATGTTCTGGCGGCAGTCTGTTGAACACTGTGCTTTCTTTGTATGTCTCGTCGTCTTCCTCTTTATAATTATCGAGCTCGTCGTTTATGTTGTGCGGACCTAAACGACTTTGTATTGGCTTCTTTGGTGGATGAGAATACTGCACATAGTTGCTTTCCGTTTCGCCGTAGGTGTCGCGCGTGTCATTCGCACTTGGTTTTCTGATGTTTGGCACAGGTCCTTTTTCTGGGCATAAGTTCCATGCATTGGTTTGCTGAGTTGTGTGCATACTCAGAGACCTTTGCGGTGGGGTAACAAATGCAGATTGGTTGGCTTGTGCTTGGAGCAAAGCTTGTTGTGCGCTGAGTTGTGTATAAATAAGGTTTATAGACGCCATTTGTTCGGCGTACCAGGAAGCCAGAGTTTTTCCTTCTGGTAGTCCTAAGAGTGCAGAAAAATTCAGCTGTGCTTGTTCCGATGGAGCTGAGGGGCCAGCTCCATGGCTTGGTGTCTGCACTGGAGGGGGTGTTTGTTGGACTACCCCAGATGGAGGTTGGAAAGTGGCTCCATTTGTGGTTTGGGTGATGATCCTAGTTGGATGTTGGAAAGTCGGTCCAGTTGTGGTTTGGCTAACAACCCTGGAAGCACTTCCAAAAATACTAGGAAAATCTTTGTTTGTCGGCCCTTCTTGGATGATTTCGTTCCTTTGACCCCTTTGGGTGTGTGATGTGTCCGAAACGAGCTCAAAGGAAGAAACTTCTCCGTCGACTTGGAGTGAAGGGTTTTGTTCAGCCATTTTGACGAGTGTTTTTCAAAAAGAAAAGAGATGAGAGTGGTTTTTGCTAAAAGCGGACGGCGCCAATGATGAAACACAGGTTAACACCAAGGTTAATCTGTGGGGTTATTTCTTCTGTCGGTTCAATCTCCTTTTTTACTCGTAGAAACGGCCTGGATCCTGTAAAACAGCAACACCGTTAGTCTCGTTAAGAGGGGAATATGGGGGTTTCCCTCTTAACCAGGCTCCGGCGTGAGAATAAGTACTGTTCTGAGGGAGAATAAATAGTGTGTGTGGAGTGTGAGAGTATAGAGAGCAAGATGATTCAACCTGGATGATGAAGGGTCCTATTTATAGCCGGAGGGTGAAGGAGGGAGGAGCAGCTGTACCAGCTGTGGTTGCGCGCCAGCTGTCCGACCAAGGGGAATATCCTCTTGGTCTCCTCTGCCGTAGTCAGTGTAGTGGTACACGTGGCGCGCTTATATTTGCCTATTTTGGAGACGTCGTACTGGTCTTGTCGGACTGCTCCTTAATTCGTCGAAGGCCTACCTGGCGTCTGATGTTTGGTGACACGTGTTGTCCTTTTTGTCGGATGGAGCATCTTTGGTGCCACCTTGATGTTTTCCAGAAGCTTCTGGATGATCTTGCTGATGTAAACGCCACATAGGATGGAAAAGTGGTGTGGTCCTTGCCATGTGGGCAAGGAATTGGGACCATATCTCTTCAGAGGCGCAGACTGGAGATCTCAAAGAAGTCGCGTAGGCTAGAACATGTGGATGTGATGTGAAGAACTAGTGGGACTTGAAGATCTTCAACACAACTCTATATGATATTAATTTGTGGAATTAATAATCAACTTAAATCAAAACTAGTGTTTCATAAACATCTAAAGTTAGTGGCGCCGAGTCTAAATGAATGTTCCTATCTTTTGGTCATTTTTCTTTGATTCAGTTTATTGTTAGTTTTTGATACATCACTGTAGGTCCACTAGTCTAACTGACTAATTAAAATTTACAAAGTGGCATCTTTTGGTCATTTTTCTCACAGTTTATTGTTAGTTTTTATTAAGTCATTGTAGCTCCACTAGTCTAACTGATTATTAAAAATTAGAGTAAAGTGTGATTTGTCAGCCAGTGATTTGATTCATATTGCATATTGACACCCTATCTTCCATTTTTTGTCAAATGAAACCCTGTGGTAGACATTCCATCACACCTTGACACCTGTCGCCAGTCTACCATTCTGTTGACCTTAAAAATGAGGAATATACTATTATACCATTGAATCACCTTTTTAACATCTGAGGATTACCATCTTCCTATATTAGAACCCTAATTCATTAATCCTGCAAATTGATCAGCTGGTCTGCCTAATCCAAATCGAACGATCGTCAAGAACCATGTCTGGGTACTTGTGTTCTTCAACTTCGAAACGGAGCTCACCGGTTGTTGATGGGTCGAATGGGATTTGCTCAGTGTGTGGTGGGGTTACAACCATGAAACTCTCCAGGACTAAAGTTAACCATGAATGACCATTCTTTTGTTGTGTAAGTGTTTATTCTTGTTTACTTGAATTGTAGTTGAACTAGAGTGATTTGTGTGTGTGATCAGTGTGATATAAGGTTTCATGTATGTGGTCAATGTGTGTGAGTTGTGTGTGTCATGTGGTTGTGCTTTGATCAGATTATGTGTGTTCAACAGTTGACGAAATGTGGTTTCCTAAGATGGGCTGATGCTCCCATATGTGATAGATGTGAAAGTGTCGTTCCTACTTTGTTATGGAATATCAACAAGAAAGACAAAATGCTCAAATCCAAAGCTAAGCAAGTCACATTTTGGAAGATAGGTTTAGTGGTTAGCTGGTTGTTCTTTATCATGTATGTTATTATCGTTTGATATGGTTGTTATTTGTCCTGTAACTAACCTTTTAAAGGCTTGTAATGGATTTGATGTTTGATGATATGCCAGTTATGTCAAATGTGTTGATTATGCAGATTAATATCTTGATTAATAGGTTGATTATTTTGATAATATGCTTGTAAGTGTGTGGTTGTAAATGCAAACCAGTGGAAAAGTTGGAAGTGAAAGAAGTGGTTGAAGATAATTTTGTTAAGGACTTCAATATGCCTGAAGAAGAGTTGCTAGCACTGTATTACGGGGATGAAATTAGCTTGTTTGAAGAAGATGTGGAAGAGAAGTATGTAAAGGACTTGGAGTTGGAAATTAACAATGAGGTGTTAAAAGAGGCTTGGGACTACGACAAGCTGGAATATGATAGTTGATCGATGCACTTTGAGTATACACTATTGATTACTAATTATGATAAAAATGCATCGATGTGGGCATAATATATAAGCAGTTGATGTGGTTTTATTATCATGCGGGCTAAGATGGAAACGAGCTAAAACGATTAAATTGGAGATAAAAATAAATGTTAATAATTTGCAACCAACATTAAAACTACATATTATTAGCTCAAGAATTATTCAAATTAAATGTTTTATGTAGATAGTAATATAAATCAGATAGGTTGTTGCGGAAGTTATAGGAAACCAAAATGGAGATATGACCTTTTTTGTAGGTACTCGAGAATCAAGGCAAATGGTCACTACAATTAATGGGTGTGATGAAAAATTTAACAATGTCATTGTGATGGGACTAAAATAAAAGAAAGGAAATTGGTTCCATGAGAAAGTTGGCAATTTGTTTGGGCCGCAAGTTATGGATCAGAAGAAACATGATGTATTGTGAACCAATTGGGCTTCAATTAAAAGACAACAGTTAATAGGAGAAGGGAGGCGGTGAGTTTTGGGAGGAAAAATAAAGGTTGGACGCAAATAATTAGAGGGATGATAGACATATTTTTTTACGGCTAAAGACAGAGGGGACGCACGGTGAAGGCAGCCGCCTTTTGGAGGCTGTACACGGTTTAAGGCATGAGCGGCTAGGTGGTTTTCTCTAAGTGAACGATTTGTAGGGTTGAACATTTTTCTTAGGTTTATTTATATTTGGATTTGTTTTGACATTGACAATGTCGTATAAACAATTTTATGTGTTGGTTTATTTATATTATTTGCATGTGTTTGAGTTCTTGCTTTACAACTTGCTCGGTTGATGACAAGACCTTGTAGTTTGTTGGGTGACACAGAGTAGGTTGACTCACATTAGTAAATATGATAATTGAACTGTAAAGATCTGATGACAAAGACCTGTTTTTTATTACCACTTAAACTAACCGACTTTTCAGCACCATGTCTATGTGGTGTCGAATTAATGATTAAACTGAGTTGGATGTAAACCTAGAATCCGGAACTTGAAGGACGTTACCTTTATCTTATGTGACTTTCCCCGGATGATTGATTTCTAGATTTTCACATTAAACTCTGTTTTTCTGCTTCTTATTAACTGGTAAATCTTGACCACTTGTGTTGATCTTGTGAAACGTTTATTATATTTGAATTGTTTGTCATTTATCAAGCGTCTTGGCGATTTTCTTGCATCTCTAGCGGGTTGGTAAATTGGTGGGTAATTTGTATAACCAAACGGGTTATTAGGTTGTATGGTGAGTCTTAAAAACTATCCCTAATAATTAATCAAAGTCATTAATTCCAAGGCCATGTCTATATAGTGTTATGAATCTGTAAACGAGTTTTTGTGTTAAACTTGCAATCAGGATTTTGGGTGGGAGTTGATTTTCTTTAATATATAATAATTAACTAGTTAAACACTAACCACAAATTCCCCATGGATACGATACCCTACTTAAGCTATCTACGTATTATAATTAGGTTTTTGCATAACCCTTATGACGGTCATCAAAATGGCGTCGTTGTCGGGGAATTAGTGCGCGAAGTGTTTTTCTAGTTTTCTAAAAAACAAAAACAAAAACAAAAACAAAAAAATAAAAAATAAAACAAATAAAACAAATAAAAAAAGAAAAAAATACAATACAAAACAAAAACCCAAAAATAGTTTTCGTTTACTCTATATTATTTATTTTTGTTTAGTTCGGTATTACGCTTGGGTATCCTTGTTTGAGTTTGTACAGGTGAATTCTACGAAACATGGATGGAGCTTATCATGCTGATCAGGATTCAGTCAGAACGGTGCATACTCGATCTCCATTTAGACGGGGACGATTTGAACATCACTTGTAGAGAGCAACTCGAGTTTTTACTGAACGCGGCTGTAACACCCCGAAAATATAAATTATTTATTACAAATAAGTTGTCAATAAATAGAAAAAATAAACTAACTATGAATAACACTAACCTAGTTAGATAGTGGCTTGAGTATGGGTTAAACACTTGAGATAAAATAAAAACGAAAGTAGAGGGACTAAACGTGTTAAAACTGGAACTTGATTTAATTAAACAAAATAAAAATCCAAAACACACAAAATTGTGTGTGTGTGGGTCGATTAGGAGCAGGGGGCGACACAGGGTCTCCCACAAACCCTAGTTCTTCTAGAAATTCACCAAATTGAGGGCTCAAATTCGTTCTAAAACAAGTCTCAAACACAAATTCGTGATCTCCATTGAAAGGGGAGTCATAAGGTATGTGAATTCTGTGAAGAATCTCTAGTTGGATTTCTAAGTAAACTTAGAAATCTGAAATTTGATGTTGCATGTGGGTTGTTTAGAATGAAATAATGTCTAGGGACAAACCCTAGTCAATTACTTGACGAAATTGTGCCTATTTTGTGTGAAATTCATAATCACCACCTAAGGTGATAAGTGGGTTTTGTGAAACTTGATAAACACTAGGGTTATAGTGGTTGTTCTAGTGTAATTAAAGTTTTGATTAAGTGAATTCAGAATTTTAGAGGTCAATATTCATGTTAGATAGTTAGATTGTTGAAAATCTGGGCTATATGACAAGTTATGAACTTGTTAATAAATCATGTAAAATTCTGCCCATAAAGTGTTTGTATAAATGCCTCAAAGAAGGCTTAAAACTGAGAATTTAAAGCTAAAACGCATAATTACGATATTTCGGCAAATTGTGCGATATATGATTTAAAGAGAGTTCTAAATATGTCATAATTGAACTCTATAGGAAAGGATACCGGAGCATCAAGCGGACAAGCCGTTGGCGAGTTGCGTTCGAAGGGTTTACCTTGAAGGTATGTAACTTGATTTGTTACATTGAGTACTTTGATACTAGAATATGTATAGTTGCGTTGTAAAATAATGGTTGTGTTGATTGATGCGCAATGTTCGTTACTTGGATTGGTAGGTTAAAAGTCGTTTGGTAGTCATTACAATGGTGGATTCCATAGATGAGCCAAACGGATCAAATAATCAATTAGTACGTGGCTAAACGCTTCGTTAATATGGTTATTTGGCCCTTGTTATAATTAATGATAAGTATATTAGAATACGAGATTTTGGTAGTTTGGTTTGCTTGAATGATTAACTTCATAAGGGCAAACTAACGGGTCATTAAGAGAAGGTACAAACCGAGTAACGGTGGTACCTTACTCGTAGATTTCGAACCCTAGTGATGGGTAGTGAATTACTAAATACGCAAACCGATGATGGGAGCGTGGGTGTTGAAAATAAAGAACCCATGATTGGGATCTTCTTATTTAGAAATGATATCCCGTCCATGGAAGTTTGGGTGAAATGAATAAATGGGTCAAACAACAAAGTTACAGAATCTACCGTAAGTTATGGTCTCTACCGTAACTTACGGTAGAAAATAAAGTGTTACGGTGGTTCATTACTGTTTTACGGCAGACTAGGGTCACTCAGCGACTACCGTAACTTACGGTAGATACCGTAAGTTACGGTAGAGTCCAGACCTTTTTGTTAAAATTCTGCATAACTTAGTTAATCGAATCCGTTTCTAAGCGTAGTTTCGATTATGCAAATTTTCTAAGAACACTAATACTAATATTTGTCAAAATCTCCAGTTTTTAGGTATTGCAAGTACGTGGGTGATGATCAAGACAATGCTTTCGAACCGAACACAATCTTTTGAAGCTTCTGCATTAGATTATCTTTGTTTTTAGACAATGTTTATATTGTAAACAATTTGTTAATCATGTTTTGAATGACGTAACTAGTTTAGTAATTGTCTAGAATGTAATCACTCTTAAAATTGAATTTTGTACATCTTTTGAAGTAAGGTACCGTCTTATGTAAAATCATGTGTATTTACATTAAATTCCTATAAAATTTAGACTGGTGTTACAAGTTGGTATTCAGAGCTTAAGGTTGTCAACAAAGTGTTCGGTTCAAGCTTGATCAATCATCTGGTAAAAATTAATTAGTTATTTAGTAGATCTTATCATAGGTGAGAAAAAGAAATGTGAATCAATGTGCACGGGAAAAGTGTGTTAAGACACTCAAACCCGGAAGGTGCACTAAATGAGAACGGTCAAAGCAAGTTATAAACTTGACTAAACTGAAGTGAATAAAGCATGTATTATAAATGAAATGTTTAACAGTTGGTATAAACATTTCAGTTTCAAGATGACGGAAAAGTGCAACAGTGATGCGGTGCCAATAGTCACCGAACAAATGAAAGAGGTGATTGCCGAAGAGGTAGGAAAAGCAATAGAGAATAGTCTATCGGGTTTCATAGACAAAATTCAAAATACGGTCCTATCATTGGTCGAAGAACGAGTTAAAAGACAGGAAGACAATGTCAACCTTGTGAAAGAAAAACCCGCGGAACGTAAAGGATGTTCGTATAAAGAGTTTATGGCGTGTAAACCGCCAATATACAACGGGGAGGTCGACCCGATAATATGCCAAAGATGGCTAAGCGATGTAGAAGGGGTATTTGAAAGGACCCACTGCGACGTGGGTGACTATGTTGCTTACGGAACGGGTCAATTGAGGGGTCAAGCCAAGGATTGGTGGGACAACAAAAAGAAGGAAATGGGAGCCGAAGCGGCAAGGGTCATGACTTGGTATGAGTTTAAGGTGCCATTCCTTAAACACCATAGTCCCAAGGCGGTTATCAACAAGATCAAAGAAGAGTTCATTCAGTTAAGACAAAAGGGTGAAACAATTGATAAAATCACGGGTATCTTTATAGATAAGCTGAGATTTTGTGACGAGTTGGTCACTACTGAAGAGCAGAAGATATATTACTATTACAACATGTTGAGTGCTGAATACCGGGAGTTCATGACTCCCTCAAAGTATGAAACTCTCACCGAAATTATCAACGCCGCTAGGGAGCGGGAGATCGAGTTGAAGAAACAAATCGAGAGGGGTGAGCGAAGGGCGCATGACGTGAATCCAAGCCCTACAAAGAAGGCTAGAATAGCTGAAACGACAAAGAAAACTGATACAAAGGGTGGATCGCCAAGTTGTAAAATCTGTGGAAAAGGGCACAAGAATGAGTGTCGTTTCAAGGATAAGCCGTGCCCTATATGCGGAAAGACGGGGCACACAGCATCTCTATGTCCGGGTAAAGTCTCAGTTTGTTACAAATGCTATCAACCTGGCCACAAGAAGTCTGAATGCCCGGAGTTGGCTGGAAAGAAAGACACCAACGATTCTCCAACAGAAACTCCAAAGGCGAAGGCTAGGTCCTTCCGACTTACAGCAGCAGAGGCAACAACAGAACCCGATGTGGTCTCAGGTATATTCGCAATAAACTCAATTCCTGCATGTGTGTTATTTGATACGGGTGCGAATAAATCCTTTATTTCACATGGATTTATTCGACATCCTTCATTTGTATTGACAAAATTACCTATGCCTTTAGAGGTTGAGATAGGAGATAACAAAAGTTTCATAGTTTGTGATGTCTGTCAAAGCTGCAAATTAAGTATCGATGATGAGGAGTACTTGATAGATCTAATCCCGATGTCGATGGGAGAATTCCAAGTGGTGGTTGGGATGGATTGGCTATCCCGACACCACGCAAAGGTCGTGTGTTTCCGTAAGGAGATTAAATTAACATCTCCAAGCAGAAAACACGTCACCATCTATGGCGAGAAAGGAGGCAAGCCTATAATATGCTCGATGTTAAAAGCTCATAGACTTATGAAGCATGGATGCAAGGCATTTATGATATACGCAAATGAGCCCGAGAAGGAATCACCGAAGATTGGAGACGTACCGGTGGTACGTGACTTTTAAGATGTGTTTCCGGGAGATTTACCGGGGGTACCGCCAGAATGGGAGGTAGAGTTTGGAATCGAATTGGTTCCGGGCGCAAAACCCGTAGCTAAAGCACCATACCAACTCGCGCCGTCAGAATTGCAAGAATTGATGTCGCAAATTCAAGACTTGCTCGACAAAGGATTTATAAGGCCGAGCGTGTCTCCTTGGGGCGCGCCGATATTATTTGTGAAAAAGAAGGACGGAAGCATGCGAATGTGTATCGATTACCGGCAGTTAAACAAACTTACAGTGAGGACTCGATACCCGCTTCCGAGAATAGATGATCTATTCGACCAATTACATGGTGCGAATTGGTTTTCGAAAATCGACCTTAGATCGGGATATCACCAATTAAAAGTCAAGGAAGAGGATGTACCGAAGACGGCTTTCCGCACGCGATACGGACATTACGAGTTCCTCGTAATCTCATTTGGGCGGACGAATGTGCCCGCGGCTTTCATGGACCTCATGAACCGGGTTTGCAAGCCAATGCTAGATAAGTCGGTAATCGTGTTTATCGACGACATTCTAGTGTACTCGAAAAATGAAGCAGATCATGCACGTCATCTACAAGAGGTGCTAGAGACACTCAGGCGAGAAAAGCTATATGCGAAATTCTCAAAGTGCGCCTTCTGGTTACGAGAGGTGCAATTCCTCGGCCACATCATAAGTGCCGATGGAATTTTGGTGGACTCGTCCAAGATAGAGGCCGTGTCAAAATGGAGCCCTCCGAAGAATCCTTCGGAAATTAGAAGCTTCTTAGGACTTGCGGGGTACTATAGGAGATTCATTCAAGATTTCTCCAAGATTGCATCACCGCTAACTAAGTTAACCCGGAAGGAGGAAAAATTCATTTGGGGTGCCGAACAAGAAAGAGCTTTCCAAATGCTAAAAGAGAAGTTAACTCAAGCTCCGGTATTAACATTGCCGGACGGAGACGAGGACTTGGTGGTTTATTCTGATGCCTCGCTTTTAGGGCTCGGATGTGTCTTAATGCAATGGGGCAAGGTTATAGCTTATGCCTTGAGGCAATTAAAAACGCATGAAAAGAAATATCCCACGCACGATCTCGAATTGGCAGCGGTGGTGTTTCCGTTAAAAATATGGAGACACTACTTATATGGGGTAAAGTGCACCATATTTATCGACCACAAGAGTTTCAAATACTTCTTCGATCAGAAGGAGTTAAACATGTGACAAAGGCGGTGGTTAGAAACGGTAAAGGACTATGACTGCGAAATACATTACCACCCCGGAAGGGCAAACGTTGTGGCGGATGCATTGAGTAGGAAATCGGACTATGTCCCAATACGAGTAAGATCGATGCAGCTCAATGTAACCTCGGGTCTACTCGAACGAATCCGAGAGGCACAAGTCGAGGCAGTGAAAGAAGAAAACCTGAAAAGGGAAAGGATAGTTGGTCAGCTGAAGGATTTGGCGGATGGTAGCCACGGTTTGAAAACTCGATTTGGAAGAATATGGATCCCAAATTCCTATGGAGTTAAGACGCTTCTACTCAACGAAGCTCACAAGTCCCGTTATTCTATTCATCTGGGTGCAACCAAGATATACAACGATCTGAAACCAAATTATTGGTGGCCCGGGATGAAGAGGGATGTAGTAAAATACGTGGAGAAGTGCTTGACTTGCTTACAAGTCAAGGCAGAACACCAGAAACCATATGGTAAACTGCAACCGTTGGATATTCCAGTTTGGAAATGGGAACAAATCACGATGGACTTGTTGACCAAACTGCCCAAAACCAACCACGGTTTCGATGCTATATGGGTAGTTGTAGATAGGTTGACAAAAAGTGCTCACTTCATTCCGATTCGTGAGACTTATACATCTGAAAAGATGTCAGAGGTGTATACCAATGAAATAGTGGCACTCACGGGGTACCGTTATCCATTGTGTCTGACAGAGATACTCGGTTTACTTCAAACTTTTGGCATGAATTTCAAGAAGAAATGGGGACTAGACTGTTCATTAGCACTGCTTACCATCCGCAAACAGATGGGCAAAGTGAAAGAACAATAAAAACGTTAGAGGATATGTTGCGGGCTTGCATTATCGACTTCGGGGGTAGTTGGGATGTCTATCTACCCTTGGTCGAATTCTCATATAACAATAGTTATCACGCGAGCATTGGAATGGCTCCGTTTGAAATGCTATATGGTAGAAAGTGTCGAACCCCGGTGTGTTGGGGAGAAGTGGGTCCACATGAACTGGCCCCTAATGATGTTGTCCAGGCCACTAATGAGAAAATTGACATAGTTCGAGCTCACTTAAAAGCGGCCCAAGATAGACAAAAGTCTTATGCCGACAAAAGACGGAGACCAATCGAATTCCAGGTAGGCGACATGGTGATGCTCAAGGTTTCCCCATGGAAGGGCGTTATCAGATTCAAAAAAAGAGGGAAACTAAGCCCGAGGTTTATCGGGCCATTTAAAATCATTGAACAGGTAGGCAAGGTAGCTTATCACCTTGAGCTACCGGAAGAGTTGAGTGGAATACATGGCACGTTCCATGTATCGCAGCTAAATGTCTAGCGGAGGAAACTGCTTATATCCATTACGACGATATCGAGGTGGATAATAGCCTGAACTATGCGGTAAGGCCATTAGAGATTCTAGATCGAAAGGTTAAGCACTTGCGAAATAAACGAATCGATCAAGTCAAGATCAAATGGGAGCATAGGAAAGGTTCGGACATTACATGGGAGTCCGAAGAGGAGATGCGGCGTCTCTACCCGACCTTGTTTGGTACGTATTTCCGGTTTCGAGGACGAAACCCTTTTAAGGGGATGGACTTGTAACACCCCGAAAATATAAATTATTTATTACAAATAAGTTGTCAATAAATAGACAAAATAAACTAACTAGGAATAACACTAACCTAGTTAGATAGTGGCTTGAGTATGGGTTAAACACTTGAGATAAAATAAAAATGAAAGTAGAGGGACTAAACGTGTTAAAACTGGAACTTGATTTAATTAAACTAAATAAAAATCCAAAACACACAAAATTGTGTGTGTGTGGGTCGATTAGGAGCATGGGGCGACACAGGGTCTCCCAGAAACCCCAGTTCTTCCAGAAATTCACCAAATTGAGGGCTCAAATTCGTTCTAAAACAAGTCTCAAACACAAATTCGTGATCTCCATTGAAAGGGGAGTCATAAGGTATGTGAATTCTGTGAAGAATCTCTAGTTGGATTTCTAAGTAAACTTAGAAATCTGAAATTTGATGTTGCATGTGGGTTGTTTAGAATGAAATAATGTCTAGGGACAAACCCTAGTCAATTACTTGACGAAATTGTGCCTATTTTGTGTGAAATTCATAATCACCACCTAAGGTGATAAGTGGGTTTTGTGAAACTTGATAAACACTAGGGTTATAGTGGTTGTTCTAGTGTAATTAAAGTTTTGATTAAGTGAATTCAGAATTTTAGAGGTCAATATTCATGTTAGATAGTTAGATTGTTGAAAATCTGGGCTATATGACAAGTTATGAACTTGTTAATAAATCATGTAAAATTCTGCCCATAAAGTGTTTGTATAAATGCCTCAAAGAAGGCTTAAAACTGAGAATTTAAAGCTAAAACGCATAATTATGATGTTTCGGCAAATTATGCGATATATGATTTAAAGAGATTTCTAAATATGTCATAATTGAACTCTATAGGAAAGGATACCGGAGCATCAAGCGGACAAGCCGTTGGCGACTTGCGTTCGAAGGGTTTACCTTGAAGGTATGTAACTTGATTTGTTACATTGAGTACTTTGATACTAGAATATGTATAGTTGCGTTGTAAAATAATGGTTGTGTTGATTGATGCGGCAATGTTCGTTACTTGGATTGGTAGGTTAAAAGTCGTTTGGTAGTCATTACAATGGTGGATTCCATAGATGAGCCAAACGGATCAAATAATCAATTAGTACGTGGCTAAACGCTTCGTTAATATGGTTATTTGGCCCTTGTTATAATTAATGATAAGTATATTAGAATACGAGATTTTGGTAGTTTGGTTTGCTTGAATGATTAACTTCATAAGGGCAAACTAACGGGTCATTAAGAGAAGGTACAAACCGAGTAACGGTGGTACCTTACTCGTAGATTTCGAACCCTAGTGATGGGTAGTGAATTACTAAATACGCAAACCGATGATGGGAGCGTGGGTGTTGAAAATAAAGAACCCATGATTGGGATCTTCTTATTTAGAAATGATATCCCGTCCATGGAAGTTTGGGTGAAATGAATAAATGGGTCAAACAACAAAGTTACAGAATCTACCGCAAGTTACGGTCTCTACCGTAACTTACGATAGAAAACAAAGTGTTACGGTGGTTCATTACTGTTTTACGGCAGACTAGGGTCACTCAGCGACTACCGTAACTTACGGTAGATACCGTAAGTTACGGTAGAGTCCAGACCTTTTTGTTAAAATTCTGCATAACTTAGTTAATCGAATCCGTTTCTAAGCATAGTTTCGATTATGCAAAATTTCTAAGAACACTAATACTAATATTTGTCAAAATCTCCAGTTTTTAGGTATTGCAAGTACGTGGGTGATGATCAAGACAATGCTTTCGAACCGAACACAATCTTTTGAAGCTTCCGCGTTAGATTATATTCGTTTTTAGACAATGTTTATATTGTAAACAATTTGTTAATCATGTTTTGAATGACGTAACTAGTTAAGTAATTGTCTAGAATGTAATCACTCTTAATCTTGAATTTTGTACATCTTTTGAAGTAAGGTACCGTCTTATGTAAAATCATGTGTATTTACATTAAATTCCTATAAAATTTAGACGGGTGTTACAGCAGCCGTGAAAGAAATGCTATATGGTCGCCATGGAACATTCGCGAGGATCCTTTAACCAGGGAAGTTTGTTTCAGTCTTTTGTACATATATTTTCTTATATATTTGAGTCGTAGTTTCCTTCCACATTGGGGACAATGTAGATTTTAAATGTGGGGAGGGGGAACTAGCATTTTAGTTAGGTATTATAAAAAAAGCAAAGAAAAATAAAAAAAAAATCTATAAAAATTAAAAGTTGAAAGTTGAAAATGTCCTGAGAAAGTTTTTGCAATATATGGAAAATGATAGGTTATAATCAGTTCATTGGCATTTGATTACTATATATATATGAGATAATGAACAGTCGATCACGTGTCTAATTTAGGATATGTGGGTAGGCCCAGCCAGCTGAAAGGTTCCTTAGGAATGATATAATATACATTAAATTAGGAATCTTGTGGGTTCACGCCTTAGAAGCTATGACAAGACTGAAACTGTGAAGAGTATAAGAGGTGCGTCATAAGTAAAAAACTTATAAGTTTTTCCGATTAAATTGGCACACCTGTTTCTTTTTGTGAAAACAAATCCGAAACAGTGTGGCACTCGAAAAAAATATTCTATCAACTCATTTGAGCACATGTTAAAAAAAAGAAAAACGAAACCTATGGTATTGCCGCGGGGATAGCGACTCATGCGGTACATACCCTCTAGGTGGAGTTATAAAAAAATATGTGAAGTTTATGGCATTAACCATGGGTATGGTGACTCGTATAGGGTATATCCGCTAAACTGATCATAAGCAAAGCATGTAAAGCTCGTAATATCATCCATCTATCCATCATAAATTTAATCGGAATTGCATAAGAGTTTTTTATATAAGACGGTAGATTATAAATCTTTTAACCTTATAAGCTTGAAACGGGATCAGGTGGTGTTGTAGTATTTTGAGTGTGAGATCCATAGATAACTATAATTACTTGAACTTAAATGAATTGTGAATAAGGGTTCGGAAGCTGGCGGTTGGGTTTAAGGGGATCGTATACCTGCAATCTTAGTTAACGTGTGGTTTGACTTGTTAATAAATTACTTAAATATATTGAATGCCAATGTTTCTGATTGTGATTTCATTGTAAGTAATTTTTTTGGGACCAAAAAAGATAAGTGTGGGGATTTTGTTTGGTGCATTTTGATCAGTATACACTATTGATTACTAATTATGATGAAAATGCATAGATATGGGCATAATATATAAGCAGTTGATGTGGTTTTATTATCATGCGGGCTAAGATGGAAACGAGCTAAAACGACGGTTTTAATAACATCACAAGCCATGAAAAGACGGTTTTACCCTCACATGCATGCCATTTAACATGGATTAGTAACTGGGTTAGTGATAAAAGATGAAACCTGCAACAAATTTAATCTTAAAGGCTGGTTTTGGCAACTTTTAAAGATTAAGGCTGAAACCAGCAAAATTGGTGAAACTTAAAGGAAGTTTTGTGCAATTTACTCTTAATATAGTTCATTATTATATTACTTTTAAGTTTTAACATATTTTTATTATTTTTTACTTTTTTAAAACCATATTTTTATCAATGATTTTTTGTTTTTAGTAATTCTTTTTTATTTTTTAAATCATATTTCCTTTATCACATAATTTGAAATTTCTCTAATAACTTAAGTTCGTGAATTTTTATTTTCTAAAAACTTAAGTACATGGTTGTGTTTAATTTTTTTACACTCAACATTCCAAGTTTTGTTAAAATAAAGTTGTATTCAAAATAGACTATTTATTTGGTGTCGTAAAACGGCATGATGATAAATTAAATCAATTTTAACGGTTTGTCTTTCTAAATAACATGACTCATTTTCAAATAACGTTTGCTTTACATTATCATTACTCTATTTCGCCGCAATGCGCGATGTAAGCAAATCTAGTAATGTTTAAACTTTAACTTTTTTTTAATAGACTAAAAGCTCACTTAGAATTATCCTTATATTAAAATTCAAACTCAATGAACAGTAAAGGAAATCAGGTATCAAATTTATTAAACCGGGTATATTTTCAGTACCGAATCGGTATCGATTTTTGACATTTTCGGTATCGGTTCGGCACCGATATTCAGCGGTTTTTACCCTCAAATACCGGTACCGTACCGGTACCGACCGGTACCGAACCGTACCGTACCAGGTATATTCGATACCGGTACCCACTTTGGGGGATTTTCGGTCACGGTATTTTCGGTACCGGTTGGTACCGAGCTCATCAAATCCTGTAGCAACGCAAGTAATTGCATCGGTTTAGATTATTTGTCATACACAATCCAATGAATAGTAACATCATCAAGGGGATGAGCAAATGGTATCGGGTACCGGTACTGGTATCAAATTTACCAAATTGGGTATATTTTCGGTACTGAATCGGTACCGACTTTTGACATTTTCGGTATCGGTTCGGCACCGGTATTCACCGGTTTTTACTCTCAAATACCGGTACCGTACCAATAGCGGCCGGTATCGAACCGTACCGTACCAGGTATAATCGGTACCGGTACCCACTTTTGGGGATTTTCGGTAACAGTATTTTCGGTACCGGTTGATACCGAGCTCATCAAATCCTGTAGCAACGCACGTAATTGCACCGTGTAAATTACTTTTCATACAAACTGTAAGTAAACTGTATTTCGTTTGATTGAGGTTTTATATACACAACAACTTATTTTGTTTTCTTTTTTGTCTTTTTCTATAATGAATGAAATGTAGCATGTAAATTTAACTTGGATATTTAGATTATTGATGAGCAAATCGTATCAAATCCTATAATCAAACCGGTATCGTATCGGTATCAAATTTACTATACCAATCATTTTCGGTACCAATTTGGTACCCACCTTTTGGCGTTTTCAGAATCGTTACTTTCGGTTCGACACCGGTCTAGCACCAAACCTGTATTTATTGATTTTTACCTTCAAATACCATACATACCGTATCGTACCGAGCATTTTCGGTGCAGGTACCTAATTTCGATGATTTTCTGGATCGGTACTCTCGGTGCCGTTATCGGTACCGAGCTCGTCCATATTTTCACGTGTTAGCACCGTAATAACTAAACTAAAGACAACTGAATTGCCAACGTGTAGGACGTGTGTGGTCCTATTATTATATATTAGTTTATTTAAAATCGTTTTTTTAGGATGGAGTGACTATCGTTACCACGTCATTGTTATTTATGTTTTGATTTTCGTTATCTGTTTGCCGTTGCCGATACGCGTTTTGCTGACATTAGGTCCCCGCCGCAACGCGCGGGCGGAAAACAACTAGTTCAAATGATTAACAAGCTCGGTATGAACAATACTTGTTTTCTTTTGAAATTTCAAGTGAACCCCTTATACAACAAACAATATACATTTTTAACCAAATTAATTTTCATTTAATATACAAAGTTGTGTTTAATTTTGGTTTCATTGACATTTTGGCATAATTTTTTTAAACTGAAGTTGTATCCACAATAGAGTATATTTTTGGTATCATAAGCTATAAAGAGTGCCGGTTTGTAATGGTATCGTAATGAATCGAACCAATACCGCTGAAGCAACATGATAACGGCCTGTAACGAACTGTAATATCCCGATTCTATATTAAATGCCAGTATCGTACACAGTAGCCAACGGACCGATACGACCGAATTCCCGCCATGTAAAGCAAGGGGCATGTCATGACTTTAACTTTTAGAGTTTTTTTTCAGATGCTATACCAAATCCAAGTATCATACTGATACTGTAACAAACTAAATTCATGCCAACTAGGGCTACAAACAAACCGAATGAACACGAACAGGACCTTGTTCGTGTTTGTTTGTTAAGAAATATATGTGTTCGCGAACCGTTCACGAACACTTATCGAACGAGATTTTATGTTCGTGTTCGTTTGTTAAATTAATGGACTTGTTCGTGTTCGTTTGTGTTTGTTTGTTAATTTTAGACAACGAACAAAAGCAAACGTTGACGAACACAAATGAGCACAAACTAATGTTCATGAATACAAATGTAAACAAACGAACACAATCAATCGTTCATGAACAAAATATATAATACATTGACACTTATTAGATATTTAACTTGTCAGAATTTTGAAGTATTTAAATACATATAAAAACTAAAAATACTAATTAACTATCGAACACGTTACCAAACGTTCACGAACATAAACGAACGAACACAACCTCTGTTCATGTTTGTTCATTTAAATAAACGAACAAATTTTCTTGTTCGTGTTCGTTTGTTTAATAATTGAACAAACACAAACGAACTTGCTGCCGAACAGTTCATGAACTGTTCGCCGAACGTTTGGTTCGTTTACAGCCATAATGCCAACTAACTTCCATGTTACCGGTGGAAACCCACTAGTTATTATAAAATAAAAAACATATGAAAAGGCATGGATTTCCTAAATCACACATTAAAAGCATAAAAGGCGGTGAATAAATCTCTTTTTTAGGGTTCTTAATTCACATGGAGTGGAGTGGAGTGGACGTCACCACTTCTTTTTATTGTAGATCTCAATTCACATTGGTGTATGATACCCAACCCTCTCTTTTCCTTGATTATTTATTACTTAACATACTAAAGTTAGATCATTTACGTTAAATATGTTTTGTCACTCTAAAACAGTTTAATCATTCAAATATTTATGGTTTAAGTTTTTTTTTATATGAAATAACCGACCGAAGATTTTATCGGACCACTCTTTGTATACTGTTCATAAAAATGACGTATTGAATACTACATAACGCATATAAAATTATGGGTCTACATATTTACACACCTTATTGACTATTTGGACACCCTTCAAGACGCCTCGTATAGACCTATACGAGGCGTATAACCTTTTTCAATTTCCAAGAGAATCTCTGATTATGTCATATTTTGTCTTATTTGCCTCGTATACGCCTCGTATAGGCATATACTGGGCGTCTAGACGAAAAAAGACCATTTAGCCCCTGATTTAGGCCTATACTGAGGGTAAATTGGTATTTTTTGCCTCTCTTATATGCCTAGTATAGGCCTATACTAGGCGTATATAAAGGGTTTTTTTTTTTTTTTAACAAACATTTTATACAATATTAATCGTTTTAGCAAACTTTTATACAAAAACAAGTTTTTTATATTAAATAATTAATATTAGGACCCCTCGTTGGTGTTTTTTTGAGTTGAAAAATGGATGTTTTGGTAGGGTAATTTGATTGTTTTTTGAGGGTGATTTTTTTTGAGTAAAAAAATGGGTGTTTTGGTGGGGGTAATGTGAGTTGTTTTTTAAGAAAAGTTTTCTTAAAAAACAACTCACATTACCCCCACCAAAACACCCATTTTTTTACTCAAAAAAAATCACCCTCAAAAAACAATCAAATTACCCTACCAAAACATTCATTTTTCAACTCAAAAAACAACAACGAGGGGTCCTAATATTAATTATTTAAAATAAAAAAAAACTTGTTTTTGTATAAAAGTTTGCTAAAACGATTAATATTGTATAAAATGTTTGTTTAAAAAAAAAAAAACCCTTCAAGACGCCCAGTATAGGCCTATACGAGGCATATAAGAGAGGCAAAAAAGACCATTATAGCCCTGTTTTGCCCCCAGTATAGGCCTAATTCAGGGCTATAATGGTCTTTTGGACACCAGTATACGCCCAGTATAGCCCTATACTGGGCGTCTATTTTTTTTTTCTTTTTTTAATATTTAAAAAGAGAAAACAAAAAAAAAAATAAAAATAGACGCTCAGTATAGGGCTATACTGGGCGTATACGATGGGTCCAAAAGACCATTATAGCCCTGTTTTGCCCCAAGTATAGGCCTAATTCAAGGGTATAATGGTCTTTTGGTCCACATAGACGCCCAGTATAGCCCTATACTGGGCGTCTATTTTTTTTTTCTCTTTTTAAATATCAATAACACTAATATTAACTATAAAAAACTCATATTAATTATAATAACACTAATATTAATTATAAAAAAACTCGTATTAATTATAATAACACTAATATTAATTATAATAACTCATATTAATTATAATAACACTAATATTAATTATAAAAAACTCATATTAATTATAATAACACTAATATTAATTATAAAAAACTCATATTAATATCAATAACACTAATATTAATTATAAAAAACTCATATTAATATCAATAACACTAATATTAATTATAAAAAACTCATATTAATTATAATAACACTAATATTAATTATACGATGCCTATACGAGACTTATACTATACTATACGATACGATACAACACGATAGGCTTATACAATACCTATACGAGACTTATACTACACTATACTATACGATACGATACGATGCGATACAACACGATACTATAGGATACGATACTACATCCATAGGCCCATACCATGCCTATACGAGACCTATACGAGATTTATACTACACTTATACTATACTATACGATACGATACTATATGTGTGATTTAGGTCCCGTTTAGGCCTATTGGCTTATACAAGACCTATGGGGGACCTATACTAGACTTATACTATACACTATACACTATACGATACGATACGATACGAAACTATAGGATATGATACAACACCCGTATACGTCGATAGGCCTATACAAGACCTATAAGGGACCTATACTACACTATATGATACGATAGTATCGTATTGTATCGTATTGTATCGTATCGTATTGTATCGTATAGTGTATAGTATAAGTCTCGTATAGGTCCCATATAGGTCTATACGAGACATATACGAGACTTATACTACAATATACGATACAATACAATACAATACGATACGATACTATAGGATATGATACAACGCTCGTATACGTCGATAGGCCTATACAAGACCTATAAAGGACCTATACAAGACCTATACTACACTATATGTTAAAAACAATGTAATATTTCTACGATCGAATATTTTTAAAGGCCGATCTTGAAAACGGTAAAATATTTTTATAAAAAAATAAAACTTTTCTTAAAAAACAACTCAAATTACCCCACCAAAACACCCATTTTTTTACTCAAAAAACATCACCCTCAAAAAACAATCAAATTACCCTACCAAAACATCCATTTTTCAACTCAAAAAAAACCAACGAGGGGTCCTAATATTAATTATTTAAAATAAAAAAACTTGTTTTTGTATAAAAGTTTGCTAAAACGATTAATATTGTATAAAATGTTTGTTAAAAAAAAAAAAAAAAAAAAAAAAACCCTTCAAGACGCCCAGTATAGGCCTATACGAGGCATATAAGGGGCAAAGGGTCATATATGAGACCTATACGAGGGGTCCTATACGCCCAGTATAGGCCTATACGAGGCGTCTTGAAGCAGTCAAACCAGAAGTGACATGAGTCAGACACTGATTTTGATGTAACCCTATACGCCTCGTATAGGCCTATACGAGGCGTCTAGGGCTTAAAGGTGTCCAAATAGGCAAGCAGGGTGTCCAAATAGATTGACCCTAAAATTATACTCCAAAGTCACTTGACCTGGTACCAAATGCTAAATCCATTTATTAGAGTATATAAACCCGAACATGATCACCAATAAATCACTTCAAACTTACGTAAATACCTAATCCTACTATAACAAATTAGATATACAATTAAAATGTCAATGAGCCAGTGGTAAGAGAATGACCTGTTGTTCCAAGTGACTCAGGTTCAATTCATGCCCCCAACATTTAGTTTCTGCGTCACCTGATACGTACAACAACAACAACAACCATACCCAGTAAATCCCACAAATAGTAGAACTATTGGTAGGGTCTGGGGGAGGTGGGATGTAGGCAAACCTTTCCTCTATCCTAAGAATAGAGAGGCTGCTTCCTGAGAGACCCCCGGCTCGAAAACAACCAACAGGCAGATAGACAAAAGATGGATAAGTAGCATAGTCTAGCAGTAGTCAGATAGATCATCAGCAAGCAATACATAAGCATAGATACAAGAAAAATCATCATATATTGGCCTACCTAAAGTGTAAAAGAAATCTAGCCCCCCTTCCCAAGGCAAAGCTTTGACACGTCTATACCCTCACCTACAAGTCCTTAACCTTAATCCTACGTCTCCACGAACTCCTATCCTGAACCATGTCCTCAGAGAGGTGCAACTCTACCAAATCTTGCCTAAGTCTTTCATCCCAAGTCAACTTGGGCCTGCCTCTACTCCTCCTTCCTTCCACTGTTATGGTTTCCACCGCTCTAACTGGTTCTGTCAACTGCCTCCTCTTCACATGCCCAAACCATCTCAATCTCCCCTCTTTTAACTTGTCTGATATACTAGCTACTCCTAACCAATTCCTAAAAACCTCACTTCTTATTCGGTCTAACCTCGTGTGGCCACACATCCACCTCAACATCCTCATCTCCGCTACCTCCATCTTACGCGCTTGTGTTTTCTTGATGGCCCAACAATCTGTCCCGTATAACATAGCTGGTCTAACTGCTATCCTATAAAATTTCCCCTTTAATTTTGTTGGGAACCTCCTGTCACACAAAATCCCAGTGGCTGCTCTCCACCTACACCAGCCAACCTGAATGCGGTGAGATACATCACTATCTATCTCCCCGTCCCTTTGCACAAACGATCCTAAGTACTTGAACTTTGTCGTTTGTGGGACCACTTGACCCTCAATGGTAACCTGAGTGTCCTCGTTGTCACCTGCACTGCTGAAATTACAATAAAGGTATTCAGTCTTAGACCGACTAATCCTTAAACCATTGCCTTCTAGCGCTGCTCTCCATTCCTCTAGCCTCGCATTTAGGGTTTGTCTACTTTCAGCAACTAGCACTATATCGTCCGCAAAAAGCATGCACCACGGGACTGTCTCTTGAATAGACTTGGACAACTCGTCCAAAATAACCGCAAAAAGAAACGGACTCAACGCGGACCCCTGGTGGAGTCCTACTTCCACGGGGAAAGACTCTGTATCTCCTACAGGCGCACGAACCCTAGTCACAGTCCTATCATACATATCCCTAATCAAGTCAATATACTTCCCCGGAACTCCCCTAACCTCCAAGCTTTCCCAAATCAGTCTACGTGGCACACTGTCATATGCCTTTTCAAGGTCAATGAATACCATATGTAGATCTCGCTTTTTCTCCCTATACTTTTCCATTAATCTCCGTAGAATATGAATCGCTTCCGTAGTTGAGCGCCCTGGCATGAAACCAAACTGGTTTACCGTAACCTAAGTTTCTCTTCTAATCCTTGTCTCAATTACCCGCTCCCATAGTTTCATAGTGTGGCTTAGTAGCTTAATCCCTCTGTAGTTCCCACAACACTGGGCATCTCCTTTATTCTTATATAAGGGTACTACATCACTACTCCTCCACTGCTCCGGGATTTTTCCAGATTTGAAAATAAGATTAAACAAACTAGCTAGCCATATACGTAGGACGTTAAAAAAAGATATACAATTAAAACATTATATATAATAAAACTACCAAACAATAGAAAGTTTTCAAACGATAATATAAAATACATGCATGTATTTTATGTTTTATAACCAACGGTTAGATGTTTGAAAAACAACCACTCTACATTCCAATTCAATAAAAAACAACTTTATGTGACCCTTTATAATCACAGATTATTGCAAATAACGTAACGTCTTAATCTTATATCTCCAAATAGAGCCGTTATATCCCCTCACCATTCCCTTTAAAACCACCACAACACAAATATTAAATCATCATCACAAGATATCATGGCTGCTAAACACTTTGCACATCTTTTTCTACTTCTTTCAGGTATTTAATCATCATCACCACCAATAATAACACTTGAACAAATCTTTTCTTTTAACTAATTATCTTTTTGGGTGTTTTAATTCGCAGTTGGGACTTTGATCGCGGTTCGGGCTGAGGTAAGGCTGCATGATCTTTCTTTTTAACCTAAAGATTATGATATTTGGTCTTAGAAGGATAAATTTTCGGCTATTCGTGTTGCAGAAAACATGGTGTGTGGCAAAACCATCGTCGAGTCAAGCGGAGCTGTTAGAAAATGTGAATTTTGCGTGCTCGCAAGTCGATTGCAGGATACTGGAGAAAGGTGCCGCGTGCTATTCGCCGGATAATCTCATGAACCATGCTTCCATAGCCATGAATATATACTACCAATGCAAGGGAAGAAACCCATGGAATTGTCATTTTGGTAATACTGGTCTCATCAGCCTCACTGACCCGAGTAAGTGATCAAATTTAAAAGACTTAGTTTTGCTATTCAAAAATGGGCCACGTAGGTTGTTGCTCACCTACCTTCTATCGATCTCAGGCAACAAGGGACGTTTTTATGGGCCTAAATCGGATTCTAAAATTGGGATCCTTTTGATAAAAATATATGATATTTGCTAAGGATCTTAACACTTGAGAATATGATGACACACATGATTTTTAAAAGTCACAAACTCACACAATTTCAACAGAAAGTTAGAGAAATGAGACCCCAGCTTCAACTTATTTTTAATACAACCTAATCACCCTTCAAACAACACAATTTAATCTTTTAATAGAAGTTGAGTGGACCCATTAAAATTTGCAGTTAAAGTTCAGGGTTTTCTTGTAGAAGTTGAACCAGCAGTCCATCATTAGGATTTAGATTTTTAATTCAAAGATTTGACTAATTTGCAGGTTATGGAGGTTGCCCATATGTGTAAAAGATTGGGATGAAAAAGATAATAGCTTTTTACTTGTAGCAAGATTTTTAGCATGAGAAGAAATTAAGACTAAAGTTAATTGTTATATGTAGGTTCATTTAGTTCAATATGAGTTAAATATTCTTTTTATGTTTTCATCAATATCTTTATAAAAGTTTTTTGTTGTTTTTATGTTTTGATCTATATCTTTTTATAAATTTTTGTTTGATATTTTGTTGTTTTAGTTAATTATGTTTTAAGATTCTTGATGATGAAAAACCATTGTAAATTAGGAGGTTTTTGAAATAAATTGTTTGGTCATGTTAAACTATAAACACAGATGTATATCACAAACATACATTATCATTTAATATTTATTACTTTTACAAAATAAAAAGTGGAACTAGTGGTAGACAACTAGATTGTAGAATTTTGAACAATTTAAATGTTCTCAAAGAAACATGAGCACCTTGTTTGATGAATTTTATAACACTAGATAAAAGGGTTGTTGGTAATGAGAAAAGTATTTAACATTTATGCTTTTCAAGTAGAAAAGTATTTAACATTTATACTTTTCAAGTAACAAAAGGATTATTTTGACATTTCGTAAGAAAAAGAATTATAACAATCTGACTTTAGCAAAGACTAAATTTCAAGTTTCAATTTAAATAGGATTTTATAAAGGGGGGCTTAAAACTAATGTATCATTGTCGTTTTATGTTCAATAAAATATGAAATGACGTATGCAATATAATATTCAGAACTTGTATTATGAAATTATGGTCAGAATATTTTTGACTATTCCTGTTTCATCGCAACGTATTGTGGGAATATCACGGAAATAGACATGCCGATCACAAACTAACAAAATAGATATCAACTTCTAATCTTTGATGAAATGGACATGTTCAAATCAGCCACTCAGGATATGACAAAAGGATCCACTAGCCACAACACGGCTGGTACTTAAAAAAAACCATTAAAATGATACATAAATTTAGTTGGCGGATAAAAAAGCAGTGGCTAAATTAGCCGGCAAATAAAAAACCAGGGGCTAAATTAGACGGCAAATTAAAAAGTGGGGGCTAAATCCTGGTTGTCGGCTAAAATTAGCCTACATTTTACACGTATTTCAATCTGAATGGCTATTATGTGAACCGGTTTGTACTTTACCATGAGTTTTTGTGCCAGCTAAGCCTTAGCCGTCTTAGCCGGGTGGTTCCTATTTGTCATCTCATGATTGACCTTTGGATATGTTTATTTCTGCAAAGGCTGAAAGTCATTGTCTATTTTGTTAAATTTTGTTGCTTAACATATCTATTTTGATAATTTTCCCACAGGTTATAATTTCAACCGGCTATAATTTAAACATTAAAATTTATAAATGAAATAGCAAAACGCATATGGCAAAGTGTGTTAAGTTTTGGCCCAACACATGTAGAATCTTGACAAGACAAATGGATGAAAAAAGGTAATTGAAAACGCAAAATACCAACTCAATAGTTTTTTTCCCCTCTCTGTTTCAGGGTACATGTTCCCTCACAACAAAACAACTTACATTGTGTCCGCATTAGTTTTCGCATCCTCCCACCAAATATCATCACGACCGTAGTTATGCACCTTTTATTGAAAATTATCTTTCAACCACTTTAGTTTAGTCACCGCCATTTACAGGCCCCTTACATGACACCGCCTCCACCTTTGTCTAATAAGTAGGAGATTTTTGGGCTCGAACCACCAAGTTTCACCTCTTACCGTTTGATTGTCAGGGTGGAAGGAGTCGTTCAATCACTTTAGGGTGTTTGAGTTATTATCTAGCCAATAAATCATGTCATGTCAAGTCCACACTACACTCCCCATTTTGCACTCCATCAGTGACAATGGTTCAAACACATGGAGAGTGGTATAAAGAATTTAAAAAAAATGTGATTGGTTAAAAGGGTTTGGGACCCACCATTAAACCCCCATCTCTCCTCCTTCCCTCCTCTTCCCGCATCGGTGAGTATACACCAATTGTTTCCTTCCCCGCTCCCCGAATTGGAGGTGGCAACCGATCACCGATTGGTGAAGACCATTCCCCGAATGGTTCATAGCACGATACCGACCACCCTCACCACACACCTCCACTCACCGAATCAAATCTTACTTAATCAACTCAACTTATCTTCTTTGTCCTTGTCGCCTTTTGTCTTCATTCACTTTTGTCTTTTAGTTTTTTTTCTCCAATTCAAGGTGTAATAAAGTATGAAATTAATAGATATATCATATATAGGGTCAGGATTTAGAGAAAATGGTGGAAAGCATGAGAACGGTGAGAACGCTTATGGATCGTCCGATCAAAACAATCTATGGACTAAATTGGCGCGGTGGTGTTTTCGTAAATAACACGAATTCTATTAAGTGGACGCGCTTCATTAAGGGTAAAAGGGTCTTTAGACTTCTCTACCAAAAACACCAAACTAATGAATAAAACGTCATTACTGGCCAAAACACTTCCCTATATAAACAAAACATCGAAGACATTCATTAAACACACCACCCGAACCGGAAACGCCATATTTACTACTAACACCATTCATCTTAGAAACGCCAAAAACCCCAAAACATCAAACACACCAACTCAAAACGTCATATTTTACTATATACCAATCATCTTAGAAAACGCCAAAACACTCAAACATAAAAAAATCCAAAAAATCGACGTTTCTTTTAGATACACTATTTCCTCATTAAAACGCCAAAATTGCAAACATCGTTTCTTGTATATTCAATATTGTTCTACGCGAAGTTTCGCAGAATGCATTCTTCCCTGAGGTGCTGTGACTCAATAACATTTTGCTGCATGAGATGGACAAATCTTCAACAAAAAGATGCTGGTGTCAGACTTATGTCATTTTTTGTGTTTTGTTCTTGATTAATATTATAATGGCATGAAGAGACGAATGACACTGATGAGTGGTTTGAAGATAAATATTCAAACAAAAAAACTCACGTCATTTTGTCTTTCCAAACGGCCACAAAAAAATCTACTTCAACAACAAAAACTCACGCATGCCAAAGTCAAACCGCCAGTGAAGATGTTTCAAAGAAGAAAAAGACTGATGACAGTGAAGATTTGGAAGATGAATTGTTTCTATTTTTATTTTTTTAATTTTCTTTTTCTGATGTTTGTTATGTATTTTTCAGCTAAGAACAAAAAACTATTATTTTAATGAAATGCCAAATAGACATAATGATTGTGAAACGCTATAATGCAATAAAACGCCAAAAACTCCCAAACTATAATAAAAGTAATTTGGACAAGTATTATTAAAAGCTAAAAATGAAAAAAAAAACGCTAAAAAAAACTTAAAGCCATTAAAAAACGCCAAACTTGGAAGATAGCACGTCTATCACCCTAAAAACTCATAAAAAGCTGAACAAAAATAGTAAAAATACACACAGTAATTGAAAAGACGGCTACTTTATTGATATCATTCATTATAAATAAAATCACGCCTAAACTACGCACCAAAAACAACCTATAAGAGAGATGTCTCTGCACAATCAATTGATCACACCCAAAAACAACGTCATGTTTCCTAGAAACTGTTCACTTTAAAACGCCAAAAAAAATATTTAAAAAAGCCACAGATAGGAAACCTCGTTTCTTCTATATTGAGTATTGTTCTGAATGAAGTTTCACTGATGGATTCTTCTCTGAGGTGGGTATCTCTATAAGCTTTTGCTGAATGAGATGGAAAAATATTCATGAAAAAGACACTTATGACACTGATATGTCATCATGTCACTTTGTTCTTGATGGATATATGGATGGCACAAAGGGATCAATAGATTCGGGCATGCGTTGATCTTCAACATGTCACCAAACAAGTATATATCAAACCACAATACAGTATGCCACTAAAAATAAGCATATTCTAAAGATGGGCATTATGTAGGAAAATAAGGATCTAGATAAGGTATTCAAAACAGGTTCAAAACGCCAAAAAGGTTAAAGTAGAAGAGGCTGATGACAGTGAAGATTTGGATGAGAAATTAGATTAGAATTTTTTTTTTCATTTTCTATTGTTTGTTATCTAATTCTCTGTTGTTTATTATCTAATTCTCAACTAATAAAAAATTGAGTATAAAACGCTAAAAACTACAAACACCAAAACGTCTGATAGTAGGAAAACTGTGAGAACGGATGTTAGCAAAGCACGTTGTTGCTATATAAAACGCCAAAAAGTGCCAAACAAAGTATTACTGGAAAAAGCAACACTAATTGACAGATGAAACTGAACGAAACAGTAATTGCAAAACAGTAAAATGAAGAGACGGTAACATTATTGCCAAACATTTATTATATTAAAAGCCACAACATGGAAAATTGAATTTGTTTATCTTTTCAAAACGCCATAATTGTCTGTCACATTATAGACCCGCATCCTACATGGCAAAACAATTGATATAAAAAAATAAACATCAAGAAAATTACTGATGTTTTTGCATTATAGGCCTGCATCCTACTTGGCACAACAATCAAAGCCATACTTAGTTAAAACGCCAAAATATTTACTATGCTCCTGATCTAAAAAAACAATAAAAACGCCGCATATTTGTTAAACGCCAAAAAATGGAAAGATGATGTGACACACGTTTAAAAAAAGAATATAAAAGGACAAAAAAGCCCATCTGCGCTTCACTATGTCGCGTGACACGTGTTACGCCAGAATCCGTTCTCACGCTTTTGGGCGTTTTCTCCTGATCTCGTACCATCATATATATACACACACATTTAGAAGTTAGTTTCTACAATAACCATCACTGGCAAGTAAAGCTTTCTTTTTTAAGTTTTTACAAACTATATATAAATATGACGATATCCTTAATAAATGTGATGCTATTCTAGTGTTCTGTTGCTTTCTCTTGGGGTGTGAACCTTTTAATGTGGTGTTTAGTTCAAGGAATTTAGTGGATTTTTTTTTGAACGGCCAACAAAAATTTTATTATTATCAAAGGGCCAACAACGTGTTAGCCCACACCAATTACATACACAAATTTAAACTACCGTCTACAAACATTAACTTGAAACATCAAAATTACACCATTCCTCCCACTTGATTTCTTTTAGATTCGACCGATTACCAATCCACAAGAAGCCCAATTGTTTAATTTCATTCGTCATACGATCTAATAGTATTTCTTTGTTGTTGAAAATGAGGTTGTTCCTGCCCCACCATAGTACCTACAATGACACTTGCATTACCGCATAGAATAGCTTCCTCCATTTCATCCTGCCACGGACATGTTTGTGCCAAGCCAATAAGTCTTTTGCTCGGAATGCATAAACACTTGACATCTTACACCAAAGTGAGACAAAATTCCAAACGTGTTGTGCCACTTCGCAGCTCACAAACAAGTGGTCAATGTCTTCTACCTGTAGATCGCATATTCTGCAGTTTGTTTGACCGGACCAAACATTTCTTCGAGCTAAAGCATCCAACGTTGGCAGCATTTCCAAAGAGATTCTCCAAGCCAAAAAGTTCACTTTTGATGGGATCCAATTGTTCCACACAAAATCATTTCCTAGATTGGTGAACCTTGCATTCTGTAAGTGATTTTTAAGACTTTTGACAGAAAAAAAACCTGATGTATCCAGCTCCCACCTCCACTGATCTACTCCATGGCCCCCAGCCGCCAAGAACAGCTGCTGAGATAATCTCTGTACATCCGCCAGTTCAGCCGACGTCACCGGCTGCCGCACCCAAGCAAAATTCAGAACTGTCACCCCATTCAAGACCTTTACGCGATCCGCCACTGATGCATTTTTGAATCTTTCCAAATCAAACAAAGATGAGAAATTACTTTGCAATGTCCCACCTTCAATCCATCGTTCTTTCCAAAAAAGTACCGAGTTACCGGCTCCAGGTATAGCCCGAAAACAGTCCGGCAGATTTATCTCATATTTTTCAAACTCCTTTGGTATTCTAAACACTTGCTTCCACGGCCCAGGTATCGACATCTTCCCAGGTATCGGATTCCATGATCTTTCACTGTGGTGAATACTCCATATAACCTTACGCCACAAGCTGTCAGGGTCTGTCTTAAACCTCCACCACCATTTGGCTAGCATAGCTAAATTCGCGTCCTTAAATGAGCCTAAACCCACCCCTCCCAACTCTTTTGGTGTCATCACATTGTTCCATGCTACTATACTCAACTTCCCTTTCTCAGGTGTTATACCCCACATGAACTCCCTTCGTAATCTCTCAAGTTGGTCAATAGTACATGAAGGGGCTTTATATAAAGAGAAGAAGTACGTCAGAAGTGCATTAAGCACATATTTAATTAAGGTTAATCTACCACCGAAAGATAGTGTTTTTGCCTTCCAAATAGAAAGTTTTTTTTAAATATCAACTACCGGCTGCCAATTCTTTACCAAATTCATGTTTGCACCCACTTGGAGCCCCAAGTGTTTGAAAGGGAAACATCCCACCCTACAACCCAATGTATTTGCCATATTCTGTACATTATCGATACTCACGTTTACCCCAAAAACACTACTTTTTGCAAGGTTCACCCGAAGTCCAGATGCTAAGAAGAAACAACGTAATATTCTCCTTAAGTTGTGCACGCTATATGTCAACCACTTGCCAATAAAAGTCACGTCATCTGCATACAAGAAATGGGAAATGACCGAACCTTGGTTGACAAGCCGAATACCTTCATAGATTCCAAGAGTACATGTTTTCTTCATTACCCCAGTTAAAGCCTCCATAGCGATGATGAACAGAAAAGGTTACAAAGGATCTCCCTGCCTCAAACCCCTATAACACGTAAACTCCTGTGTTGGTGACCCATTCACTAGAACTGAGGCTCAAGCACTAATAACTGTGGCCATAACCCACTTAATAAACCCAACTGGAAACTTTATTTGCTCCATAATGGATTCCAAAAATCCCCAATTTAACGAGTGATATACGTTAAATTATACATGTTTTTATACCCCAAAACACTTCCGTTTTAAGCATTTTTTACTGAAAACACAACGTTTAGGTGCCAAATCCGGTACTTTTGTATTTTCAGGTCTTAAACAGAGCATAGAGGAAAATTCTGATGAAAACGGACAAATTCTGATGCATTTCTGACGAAAATGGCAAAAATCTGATGACTGCAAGGTGTGGCATGGCCGCGCCATCCATCGGCACTACCGTGCCGATCCTCCGATCTCGGAAGCACTGCCAGTGCAAGGGCTGGTGCCAACTGTTTCTCGAGCCGCACTACCGTGCCACCCGAAGCATGACCGTGCCAAGGCTTGACCAAGGCTTCTGATCAACAATCTGATGACATGGCACTACCGTGCCATCCGCCGCACTACCGTGCAGATCTGATGACCTAGGAAACTTGTCCACTAGTCCACTTGGCTGACTCGGGATCGCTGAAACTGACGTCACCCGACAACACCTGCCGCACGACCGTGCCACCAATGGCACGACCGTGCCGATGAAGAAATCTCCTATAAATACAGCCATTCGCTACTGGTTCAAGTGTTGGGTTTTTCTCCATGTTTCTGGGCGATTTCTGGGTTCCGAAGCAGTCTTGATCAGACCCATTTGAAGCTTAAAGATCGAGTGGAAGCATAACCGATCCAACCCATCAATTCCTTGCTTGTTTATGGTTCGATTCCTTGTTCTTGAACATGTATTTCTATCATTTTGCAAGTTATGAGCTGATGTTAGTTTATGTTTAATGTAGTATTATTTAATAGTAGTAATGAACTTGTTTCTTGAATAATCTTTATGTTGTAATCTTGTTTATATGAAACTTAGTACTTTTTCTTGTTGAATCTTCATGCTTATATAATGAACGTTTCATTGATGTTGAGTTCCTGATTATGTTTGATTATCTTGGATAATGAATCTGTGGTTAGTGGGATGGTAACTATTTCTTGATTAATCACTTATTTGTAAACTTCGTTTACACAATGAAACCAGACCAGGGTATTGGTATTATACAAGATATATCTTATTGTGATTAGGAATACTTTCTTGCACGTACGGGTTCTAACGAATTATATGGTGTTGATTACATGTTCTTTAATGCGGTTTATGATCCTTGTTTAGTAGTTTTGGTCTGAAATTCCTAACATGGTAGATTTGTGTTTAAGACTTGTAAAGGTGAAATTGTTTGTTATATGATCTACATAATTGCTTATCCTCGTGGTTGTATTGTGACCATCGGTATTGCTTTCTTTGATAAGTGAGGTTAGGAATCCAGACCCGGTAAATAACCTATCTTTAAAGGTTCGCATGAATGAATATCAATAGCTCGCTAACGAATGATTTTAGGTGGTTAACGTGTGACCATCGCGTTAACTTTCCGAAGAATCATAATGCTAGAAATCCAGACCTGGTAACTAGCTGTCTCGAAATTGGAAAATTGATTAAGTGCTTTTGTAACATATCTGATAGATAACATGTTAGGGTTGTTTGTGAAACAAGATAATAGTATATTTATGTTTTAGTTGTAATTTAGTTAAATTAGTTAAACAATCATTCACCTATCTTTTTATCTGGTAAATTAATGACAAAGATTTAGTACATTATAACGCCCGTGTTCCATGGATCGATATCTGGCTCTTACCAATACTTTGCTACATATATGACGGGATACACTTGTCCTTTGTTGTGTGTGTTTTAATATTAAGGTATAAACCATTTTTATAAATATTAAAACCCACGTGAGTGCGAAGTTCACTGTAAATAACTGTATAAATTATGTGCGCCTCACGCGTCACCAAGTTTTTGGCGCCGTTGCCGGGGACACGGCGAAATTAATGGAACAATCCGAGTCAATATCTTACCGGTGTACAAACTGTTAATAACTGTTAATATTTGTACATTTTTGTATCTATTTATTTTCTTTTATTTACTAACTTGTGAATACCTAGCCTGGCACGCCCACTAGGACTAACTGTTTTACTAACTTTTCTTTTTCTGTTTTACTAACCAACTAACTTTACTAACTCACTAACATACTAACTTTTTATTTTATTATTCGACTAACATTTATTTCATTTTTATTTAATTCAGTTATGTGTTCGGAATCGAACCATTTACTAGCAATCATTTATTTCATTTATTTTAAATTCAGTCATTTTATTTCTGTACTTCATTTATTTATGTATTTCCTTTCAGTATTTCTAATTCAGTATTTCATTTATTTCAATTCAGTTATTTTAATCTGTTTATTTCATTTATATTTTTGTACGAGTTCGCACGTCGAACCGCTTATTTATATTTATTTCATTTCTGCATTTAATTATTTACGTTCAGATCTTCATTTATTTATTTTTGTCCATCTATTTTAACCGTTCATTTATTTAATTATTGTACTCAGTTGTTTATTTATTTACTCCAAAAATAAAGTATAACTTTCTGATAAAATCATCAGATTTTTTGATGAATTCCAATGAATTTATCAGATTTTCTGATGGATTCTGATAAACCCATTAGACATTCTAAAAACAACAATTTTCATTTCTGATGAACTTACCAGGTTTTTTGGTAATTCTGATGGATTTATCAGAAATTCTGATGGAACCAATTTTGTCATCAGATTTTTATCAGAAATTTATCAAACCTTGTCAGATTATAAAAAAAAAAAGAGTTTCCTCAGAATTCTGATGTTCGTCATCAGAATTTCTGGTAAACAGACAAAAACAGCTTTCGGATGTAAATAAGTAAATAATCCAGTAAATATTTAATTAGATTTGTTTCGTTACTTATATGTTTGTATATTCTGTATTATCATTATTATTACTTATTTCTTATATTATTATTATGTTCTTTTTTCTGTATAATGCATTTCTTTTGACGTGCAGGCTAATGTCCACGCCCCCTGCACCCGCTAACGCTGAGCTAGCCAACGAACCAGAAAATAACCTTAGAAGAAGTAGGAGGCTTCGCGAAAGATCACTTGTCGTTGCACAAAGGATTGCCGCCGCAATCGACGAACCAGTGATACTTTCTGACAGCGAAAGTTCAGAGGACGACACAGGAAGCATTATGGCAGAGGACGGCCAACCTTTGAATGAGATCGGCCGTCCAGGAGGAGAGGGCTTGCTACCGAGCATTGCCCGACCTACGATAGCAACACCGAGTTTTGAAATTAAATCTAGTATAATTAACATGTTGCAAAATTCTGTGCAGTTTAATGGGAAGGATCATGAAGATCCGGGTCGACACATCGCTTCATTTCTCGAGGTGTGCTCGACTTTCAAAATTCAAGACGTTTCTGAAGACGCAATTCGTTTGCAACTCTTTCCATTTTCTATGCGAGACAAAGCCCGATCTTGGCTCTTGTCACTTCCAGCAGGTTCCATCACGACTTGGAACGAAATGGCAGATCTTTTTATGCAAAAATATTTTCCTCCGGAAAAGACAGCTAAGCTTAAGAATCGTATTATGACATTCAAACAGGATGAAGGAGAATCTCTGCACGCAGCTTGGGAGAGGTTCAAAGATCTTTTGATCGATGTTCCACATCACGGGTTTTCCAAAAGGCAACTTGTATTGAACTTTTACCAAGGACTCAGCTACAACTCACAAGAACGTTTAGATGTTTATGCAGGAGGCGATCTTGGAACAAAAACTCCTAACGAAGCCTATGCAATTATAGAGAAAGCTACCTTGAAGTCGAGTTCGCGTCACATTGGAGTACGAAGTAAAGCTTTATCTATTCCTGGAGTTCATCAAGTAGATACATATACGGCTCTTGCAGCACAGATTGGAGCTTTGGCAGCAAGGTTTGATCAAGCTCAGAACGTTTCAAAAGTACAATCATCATGTGAGCTATGTGGAGTGTCACACGAGCCAGGTACATGTGAACAGGGTGTTATGTTTACAGGCCACGAAGAGGTGGACTATTTGGGCAATCAAATTAGGCCCCAAAATAACCCCTACAGCAACACATACAATCCGGGTTGGAGAAATCATCCAAACTTTGGGTGGAAAGCCAATTCCAATAACCAAAACCCACTCGGATATGCTCAACGCGCTCCCGCACCACAACAACCTCAGGGGAAATCCTTTCAGCCCCAAGGACAATCTTTTCAGCCATCAGGGCAAACCTTTCAGCCACATTATAATAATTTCGGTTCAGGAAGCACTTCCCAGCCTCAATCCTCTCAAACCAACTCAAAATTAGAAGAGATGATGACGCAGCTGTTAAACAACTCCAACAATGCCAATCAAATTTCTGAAAAATGATACCAGCAGCATGAGGAGCGTTTCATGGCACAAGAAGGGGAAATGCGGAGCCAGAAGGCTTCAATTCAAACCATTGAGAATCAAGTCGGCCAATTGGCCAAGATGTTGTCTGAAAGACCACAAGGTAGTCTTCCAGGTAACACAGAACCAAAACCGAGAGGGCACGTTAATGCAGTAATGACGAGGAGTGGTAAAGCCACGGGAGCTGACAAATCGGACTCACCATCGATCACTGATACGGTCCAAACTGACGCTTCAGACAAGGTGCACGCTAGGCGAGTCCCAGCAAGTACAACACAGTTTCAGGAGCCAGTTAAAGATTTCATTCCTCCTATTCCATATCCGAGCAGATTGAAGAAACAAAAGAACGATGAACAATATGGTAAGTTTTTATAAATGTTTAAATAATTACACATAAACATACCATTTGTTAAGGCGTTGGCTCAAATGCCTAAATACGCCAGGTTCTTAAAAGACAACCTCACAAACAAGCAGAAGCTCGAAAGCTTGTCTTGTGTGTTGATGAATGAAAACTGTTTAGCCCTTCTCCAAAACCGTCTACCTGAAAAGATGGGAGATCCGGACAGTTTTACTCTTCCCTGTCTCATTGGCAGCCTGTCTGTCGGTCACGCGTTAGCCGATTTAGGAGCTAGCATAAACCTTATGCCATATAATGTTTTTGCTAAATTAGATCTGGGTGAACCTTCACCCACTAGAATGAGCATTCGATTTCAGATCGTTCAATCAAGTATCCGCGTGGATTCGTTGAAAACATGCTTGTTAAAATTGATAAATTTGTTTTTCCCTTGGATTTTGTTATTCTCGACATGGACGAAGACTCAAAAGTGCCATTAATACTTGGGCGCTCGTTCCTCAATACCGCGAGAACGATTGTTGAGGTGGCACCTGGCCAAATCACGCTCCGAGTAAATGACGAGCATGTGACTTTTGATATTAAAAGATCAATGCAGCATCCGCAAAGTCACGATGACATGCTTTACTATGTCGACATTGTCGATACTTGTGTAAGCTCTCATTTCCAAGGCACTATTGAAGAAATTGATACGGACATACATCTGTTGTGTGAGAACCAAGACGGCATTTTGCAAGAAGTCCACGAAGTTGAGCAGCCATTTTTCAAATCGGTGATGATGGTTCTCAAAGTCCAGATCAATTTGTGGAGATTGACCGTGAAGTTGAAGAAAAATCAAAACCTTCGGTTGAAGACCCACCGTCGTTGGAGTTAAAAGAACTACCACCGCATCTCGAGTATGCATTTCTAGACGAGGAGTGTCGCTTGCCCGTCATCATTTCAGCATATTTATCAAAAGAAGAAAAGAGACAGCTTCTCGAAGTTCTAACGCTCCACAAGAAAGCTATGGCATGGAAGATCATGGATATCAAAGGCATTAATCCTTCTTTTTGTACTCATAAGATTCTCATGGAAGACAATTACAAGCCTAGTGCACAACATCAAAGGTGATTGAATCCTAATATTCAAGACGTGGTGAAGAAAGAAGTAATTAAGTTGTTAGATGCAGGGCTGATTTATCCTATATCTGATTCTGTTTGGGTAAGTCCAGTGCAAGTAGTACCCAAGAAAGGTGGTATTACTGTAGTTCCAAACGATAGGAATGAACTTATTCCTACCCGTACCGTCACCGGATGGCGAGTTTGCATCGATTACCGTAAACTCAACGACGCCACCCGTAAGGCCCACTTCCCGCTTCCATTCATCGACCAGATGTTGGAACGTCTGTCGGGGAAGTCATTTTTCTGTTTTCTGGATGGGTTCTCTGGATACTTTCAAATTCCTATCGCTCCTGAAGACCAGGAGAAGACTACTTTCACATGTCCTTTCGGCACATTCGCCTACAGGCGTATGCCTTTTGGACTGTGTAATGCACCAGCCATATTTCAGCGTTGCATGGTAGCTATTTTCCATGACATGATTGAAGACTCCATGGAGGTATTCATGGATGATTTCTCTGTTTTCGGGAGTTCTTTCGATCATTGTCTTGGAAATCTGAAAAGAATGTTAATGAGATGTGAGGAAACTAATCTAGTGCTTAACTGGGAGAAATGCCACTTCATGGTGAAAGAAGGGGTAGTTCTTGGACACAAAATCTCTGAAGCCGGGTTGGAAGTTGATCCAGCAAAAGTGGATATCATTTCTAAACTTCCTCCCCCAACCTCGGTCAGAGCGATTAGAAGTTTCATGGGTCATGCAGGGTTCTATAGGCGATTCATAAAAGACTTTTCAAGAATCGCAAGACCTATGACCCGTTTATTAGAAAAAGATGCTCCATTTGTGTTTTCAGACGAATGCATGAAAGCTTTCAAGCAGCTTAAACAAAGGCTTATCGAAGCCCCTATTTTAGTTGCACCAGATTGGGCGTTGCCATTTGAGATAATGTGCGACGCCAGTGATTACGCAATAGGAGCAGTCTTAGGACAAAGAAGGGAGAAGCATTTTCATCCTATTTACTATGCCAACAAGACTCTACATGATGCTCAAGAAAATTATACGACTACAGAAAAAGAGCTTTTGGCAGTAGTATATGATTTCGAAAAATTCAGGTCGTACCTTGTGTTGTCCAAAACAATTGTGTATACGGATCATGCAACGATCAAATACCTTTTTAGCAAACAGGACGCAAAACCGCGTCTTATCAGATGGATCTTGTTACTACAAGAATTTGACATTGAGATCCAAGATAAAAAGGGAGCTCTAAATGTTGCAGCCGACCATCTCTCGAGACTTGAGCATGGAAGTTCTGAAAATTCGCTGGAGGAACCAATAAACGACAATTTCCCCCATGAATTTCTCTTGAGTATCGAGATGAACGATGAGTCACCATGGTTCGCCGACTTTGCAAACTACCTCGCATGTGGAATCCTTATTAAAGGATTGTCATATCAACAAAAGAGGAAATTCTTTGCAGATTTGAAATATTACATTTGGGACGAACCATACTTGTTTAGAATCGGAGCCGATTAGGTGATCCGAAGATGTGATTTGGAAAAGAGGCAGCCAGCATTCTGCGTCACTGTCACGAAGGGCCAACCGGAGGTCATCATGGAGCAAACTACACTGCAAAAAAAGTTTTAGACTCTGGGTTTTACTGGCCCACGATCTTTCATGATGCGCATAAATGGGCTAGAGCGTGTGATGCTTGCCAGAGGGCAACGAATATCTCCGCACGTAATGAAATGCCTCAACATCCAATGCAAGTCTGTGAAGTCTTCGATATATGGGGTATCGACTTCATGGGACCATTTCCAGCCTCACGAGGTAACAAATACATCCTAGTTGTTGTAGACTACGTCTCAAAGTGGGCCGAAGCTCAAGCTTTGCCTACAAACGATGCTAGGGTGGTCGCGAGGTTCTTAAAAAGTTTATTTGCCCGATTTGGTGCTCCAAAAGCACTAATCAGTGACCGAGGAACACAGTTTTGTAATGCGCAGTTAGAACGAGCCTTGTCCCGTCATGGTGTTCATCACAGATTGGCTACGCCATATCACCCTCAAACGAGCGAGCAAGTAGAGGTTACAAATCGGGGTTTGAAAATAATCCTTGAGCGGTCCATTAATAACAACCGCAAGGATTGGTCAAACAAGCTAGATGACGCTCTGTGGGCTTTTAGAACAACATTTAAGACACCTATTGGGACCACACTCTTCGGGTTGGTTTATGGAAAAGCTTGTCATCTACCTGTCGAGCTAGAACATAGGGCATTCTGGGCCTTAAAGACAGTGAATATGGATTTAAAACTCGGAGGTGAAGCCCGTTTTCTTCAAATTCACGAGCTCGAGGAGCTAAGAAACCATGCCTACGAAAGTTCTAGCAGATACAAGGAACGAGTCAAGAGATTTCATGACAAGAGGTTGAGAGACCATAAGGATCTCCGTATAGGGGATCTTGTCTTGTTATATAACTCAAGACTGTGTTTATTCCCCGAGAAGCTAAAATCCTGATGGATAGGTCCATACAGAGTTAAGGAAATATTTCCGTACGGGGCCGTAACTATCGAGGATCCAAGCAGGGTAAGTTTCAAAGTCAACGGTCATCGTTTAAAACTTTACATCAACGGACTGGTTGACCCGGTGGAGGAAGTTCTCGAACTCCACGTCACGCACACTTAAAATAAGTGTGGGGAGAATGAGTCTAGCTATCGACTCACTGACAAATTTAGCGGGCATGTTTTCACACGCTAAGGGTAATTTTGTATATATTAGTTTTTAATATTTAGTTCGTAATTGGTTAATTTTTCGGTTTTAAACGTAGGTACATACAATCTTAATCCTTAATTTTTGGAGGTTTGAAGTAGATTAATTGTTAAAATATAAGAAATAGTGCAAAAATGGAAAAATTGGGTAAAAATTCGGAGTTATAAGCTTACTGTGAAAAGTTACACAAAAAGGCCCAGGTGTTGCACGGCCATGCCAAATCAGCACGATCATGCAATCCTTAGTCAAAACTGATCAGTAGCTCGTACACAGGGCAGTCATCGGATCGCACTACCGTGCGACCACTGCACTACCATGCTAGCCGATAAAACAGGACGAACCAGGAAAGCGATCCGGAATGGCACGACCGTGCCAAAGTCGTACGACCGTGCGACTCGAAAACTGAACAGTAAGAATAGGGGTATTTAAGCGATTCTGCAGTAAAAATATGTCATTTTTACGAAACCCTAGTCGCCGCACGGGAGTTCCAGGTCGCCTACACCCACAAATCACCTAATTTTTGCCTAGTTTTCGCTTCAATCATCTTCCAAGTTATGTTTCCTACTTGTTTTGTAGATTAAACTTAGTTTCTGGTGTAGATCTGATGAATGAACCAAGAAATTTAGGGTTTTCTTCATAAATTTCAAATAAACCCTTATTCTTGAGTGATTAATGATAAATTGATGGTTCTGATGCTTGATTCGAGATCTATTCGCTGATTACAAGTTAAATTTTGAAAGATACAAGTTAAAATCAGTGATTTAGACTATTTTCTAATGATATTTGTTGTCGCACGGTCACGCCACTTAAACGGCATGACAGTGTCGGTCAGAAATCAAAACAGATCATCGAATCAAAGTTGCGACGCCGAGTCGCACGGCAGTGTCGATTTGGCACGGCAGTGCCACACGGGTTTCCAGAAACAAGCTGTTGACCGATTAGGATTGGCACGGCTGTGCCACCAGCCACACGACAGTGCGACTGCTGAAACAGAAACAGAAGCTCGTCAACAACCTGTTCCGATGGTAGCAATGAAATTTTTATATTCTGCTCTTATTTTGTTGTATTCCTGTGTGCAGATGAATCACAGATTCCTTCAGTTCTGTAAGAACAAAGCGAAAGAACATCCTTGTATTGCAAGATTACAAGCTTTATGGAATAGGCGAGGGCAAATCGGTGAACCAAGAAGGATCAACTGGGAGACTTTAACAACCCTGAACCAGGAAGAAAGGCTATCCGACATGATGTCACATCCGATGTCAAGGTTGTTCAACATTGCACGACCCGTTTATCTTGAGCTAACATTGGAATCCATACTTTAAAAACAGAGAGACAATACAGTTCAGGTTGGGAAGAAAATGGCATAAGTGGTCAGTTGCTAAACTTGGAAGAAGATTGGGCATATACTCAGCTGAAGACATCAATTCAGAAATTTTCACCAATATCTACAAGTTTGATAATGATCAGCAACGGGCTGACTTTTGGGCACAAGTGGCAATTGAACCACCTTATGAAGCTAGGAAAGCTAAAGCTTCACGACTACGAGACCCGTTTCTGAGGGTCATTCATCAGGTCATGAGTCACACCATCTGTGGGCGCATGGACAGTGCAGGAAACTGTCCCACTCCGGATCTTCTTTTCTTATATTCCTTAGTGACTGGAGTGCATGTCAACCTCGCAGCTAGAATGGCTGAATTTTTCGTAAACAGTGCGGGGAGAACTACAAGCAGTGAAATCCATGGTGGTGAATATGTGACTCAGTTGGCATACAACTTGGGTATTATGACAGATGATGTAGTCAGTGGTCTCACGTTGGTTCACGCAGGAGGAGATGTGGATATGAAGTCTTTGAGGGCGATGGGTCTGGTAGTGGATACAAACAATGGCCCTCGACTGAGGGGTCTGAATGGGGAAATATGGGATCCGCTACCACTACCACCACAGGACGAAGACGTCCACATGGAGGAGCATCAGGTACTTGAACCACCACCACATGATCAGCCACATCATGAAGAGCAACAGCATCAGTATCAACACCAGCAAAACTGGCCTCCAGGTATACCTTCCTACCCTAAGTTGTACCAACAGTTCCAGCATATGCAGGTCTCTCAAGACACTATGAGAGCCGACCAGTTAGCTATGAGAGCCGAGCAGGAGGCTATGCGAGCAACTCAAGACGCTATGAGGACCGACCAGTTAGCTATGCGGGCATCTCAACACACCATGCGGGAGGAAATGTATGCAGGATTTTCCTACATCTTCGGAGGGCTACAAAGCGTATATCCTAGCCACTTTGGCAACCCTCCACAGTTTCCGTTTGGAGACACAGGTACCTATGGGGCGGGTTCATCTGGAACACGCCACCATGATGGTGATGATGATGAGGAGTAGGAGGAGGTAGGGTAAAATAGTTCAGAAACTAATGTTTTATGTTATTTCTATTCAGTACTTTGTTTGGGATTTTTAAACTTTATGTCTGTTTTTAATGTTTTAAGTAGTATGTTTGCTTTGTTTGAATAATAGATTTGGTTGAATTATCTAACATTTTGATCAATGGTAATGTTGGTTATTTTAGCGAGTGACATAATTGGTAGATTCATAAAGAAATGCACACAGAGTTGAGACGACTTCAAATCAAAGTCTACTCAAACGAGTCAACTCATACTCTGAGGGAGTACATCTTTCCCTTTTCATATTATTAGTTTAGCTCTTCAAAATTGCTTAACTAATATGTATTTCACATTGGGGACAATGTGAAGTTCAAGTGTGGGGAGGGGTTTAAAAGGTTTTAAACTTTGTTTGTCCTTAAGTGTTCTCATTTTTTGTATATATTTTCGAAAAATAAAACAAAAATGGTCAATTTGTGTTCTTTAAAAAGCATCAAATTTGATAAAAATCGACAAGCCAAGTTAATTTTTGAAAAAGATAACTAAAAAGCGTGATAAAACAAAACAAAAGACTTGCATGTTTATCTTTATAATCATACCCATTCCTTCTGTTTACGTGAGCATATTTTTGAGCCTTTAAAGCTTTCTTGTCAAATGCTTCTTTGTTTTTGCGGAGAAATGAGTGAGCCGGATGTTTTATGTAATTTAGAACTTGTCATTTGAATACTTTTCAAAACCGTGAATGTGTGAAATTACATAGAAATGATAGAGGCATTTAGGATACCCCTTTGTCAGCCCTTTTCTTTGTTTATATTCCGCACCCAACATCATCCATTAGTTCGCCATGTTGAGCCTATTTTCCGTATTTTTCTTTACCCAAATATTAAAGCCTACGAAACCCAAACATAACCTTTTCTCATTTACCCTTATTTTCGTTAAAAAAAAAATTGGCCATAAAGCTTTCTAGTTTGATATAAAATGCATTGAAAAAAAAAATAAACCACCGTTTGTCAAAACTCTCTAGGGAAATTAAGGAAAGACTATCAAGAATGAAAAATAGAGAGTTGATGTATAAATAGAATAAACTTTGAGGACCTACACAAGTAGCATAGCAACGTGTTCAGAGTCCTAGAAAATAAAACGCCAAGTTTTTGGCCAAGTTTTAATCTTTCTTGCCACTTTCAAATATCCACTCCATACCCTAACCTTAGCCTATCGTTACAACCCATCAAAGACCTCTTGATTTATGCTTTTCATATATTAATTGGTGGAGATTAGATCTTTTGACAAGCTTATGATATTGCATGATTCATTGACTAGGCATCGAGTGTTTTACATACACATTATATGTATGATTCAGAAATATAACCGAGTGTGTATGAACATTGTGAGAAATGTAAAGATTTACATGCTAAGTCAATCAAATGTTAAGTCATTGCTTATTTGTTTATCCTTTCATAACATCTAACAAAGCTTGTTTGTTTTAAATCTTTGATGATGACTTTTTGAAAACAAATTGGACCACCAAACAAATTAGTAAACCTTGTAAAAATTCAGAGTTGTTTCCGTATTTTATTTTAAGTTTGCTTGAGGACAAGCAAAGTTTAAGTGTGGGGATGTTTGATATACGTTAAATTATACATGTTTTTATACCCCAAAACACTTCCGTTTTAAGTATTTTGACCGAAAACACAACGTTTAGCTGCCAAATCCGGTACTTTTGTATTTTCAGGTCTTAAACAGAGCATAAAGGAAAATTCTGATGAAAATGGACAAATTCTGATGCATTTCTGACTAAAATGGAAAAAATCTGATGACTGCCAGGTGTGGCACAACCGTGCCATCCATCGGCACTACCGTGCCGATCCTCCGATCTCGGAAGCACTGCCAGTGCAAGGGCTGGTGCCAACTGTTTCTCGGGCCGCACTACCGTACCACCCGAAGCATGACTGTGCCAAGGCTTGACCAAGGCTTCTGATCAACAATCTGATGACATGGCACTACCGTGCCATCCGCCGCACTACCGTGCCGATCTGATGACCTAGGCACTTGTCCACTAGTCCACTTGGCTGACTCGGGATCGCTGAAACTGACGTCACCCGACAACACCTGCCACACGACCGTGCCACCAATGGCACGACCGTGCCGAGGAAGAAATCTCCTATAAATACAGCCATTCGCTTCTGGTTCAAGTGTTGGGTTTTTCTCCATGTTTCTGGGCGATTTCTGGGTTCCGAAGCAGTCCTGATCAGACCCATTTGAAGCTTAAAGATCGAGTGGAAGCATAACCGATCCAACCCATCATTTCCTTGCTTGTTTATGATTCGATTCCTTGTTCTTGAACATGTATTTCTATCATTTTGCAAGTTATGAGCTGATGTTAGTTTATGTTTAATGTAGTATTATTTAATAGTAGTAATGAACTTGTTTCTTGAATAATCTTTATGTTGTAATCTTGTTAATATGAAACTTAGTACTTTTTCTTGTTGAATCTTCATGATTATATAATGAACGTTTCATTGATGTTGAGTTCCTGATTATGTTTGATTATCTTGGATAATGAATCTGTGGTTAGTGGGATGGTAACTATTTCTTGATTAATCACTTATTTGTAAACTTCGTTTACACCATGAAACCAGACCAGGTGTCACACCCCGATATTTCCACGTATTACCGGTGGGCCCGGTGGGGAGTATCGTGACGTAGTTGATATCATCATAGACAATTTATCACAGTATAATACATAGCGGAAGTCGAAAGATAAAATCATCACAAACCGAATGGAAGTAATGTCATTTATTACAAAAATGGTTGCAAAGGGATCCACAGGCGGATCAAAAGTTAAAAGATCATTGTTCAACATATTTATAAACATCTAAGCCTGCAAGACTCTTTATTGATGCTAGGAGTAGCCAGCCTATTCCGTCTAGTACCTGCATTTAGCCTTTTTGGAAAATACGTCAGTTCACACTGGTAAATACAATTAGCCGACTCATTTTGAAAATGTTTAAGAAAGTTGATTTGGATGCACGAGGCACAAAATAATCTTTTATAACTTGGGACAATTATTTAAAAATAATCTTGTATACAGATTTAAATGTTTGCCGTCTGTCAGGGCCGGTTAGAAGAGCCGGACAAGATTAACTGACACACCACAGGTATAATACCCACAAGGAATTTTCCTTATTGTGGGATACCTTTTATACATACGCAACTGTTAAGTGTATGCCTACACCTCGTGCTTAAGTCGTGGCCATTTGAATGAATGAGCCGAGGATATCCAGGACATGGTCATTAACCCCCCAAAAGCCATATACCAAACAAAACAGATTAAAACGGGTTATGCAAATATATTAATCACAATCCGATTTAAAACAGTTACATACCCGACCAAGCGGTATTATTATAATACCGTATCCCAAGCCCGTATAACGGAAAATAAGTTAAAAGTATTTACCTGAGCAAATTTTACAAATCAGCAAATGCAGTTATCTTTTACTGGGCTCCTAAATCTGGAACGAAAGTTTTAATAACCTATTAGATTCCTAACGGGTCTTACTTAAGTTTAAACTTAGACCGGTTAGTTTTAAAGAAAGGTATACGGTTCGAAACGCAAGATTAAGCGAAGACCGGATTATAATGTGATTTAGACCCGACAAGTTTGAAGACTTGTATAATATGGGTAAACTAAACACATTCTGGATTTTGAGATAAAAATGATGAGGTTTAACCCGTTTTGATTAATTTATGCAAACTAGTTGCATAAACCGCACCGAACACGAAAAATGCATAACGAGTAAACAAATGAGACATGAAAAGGTTTCCTAAGTTAATATGCCTTAAATGGATTTAAACTCAAATTAAGCCCCGTAGGGGTATTTTGGTCATTTTAAAGGTTATAAAAGAGATTAAATATTAATCTAAGGTTCAGGTCTGATATGATCAATAAAAATAATTATTTTTTCAGGTCATATCAGTAGGGTATTGCCTATATGTGAAATTTATCTTTTATAACCAAACTATGCACCGTAGGGGCATTTTGGTAATTTCACATAAGCTTTTAAAGGTCAAATTTGGAAATCTGAGTTCAAAACGTTTGCTTACTGTTAAGATATAAAAATTTACTTAAAACTTCAGTAGGTATTAAGTCCTATATGTTAAAAATAGTTTAAACTCAAGATATGCGTTTAAAACGCGTAAAAAGGCGGTTTTAAGCGATTTTCGGGTTTTATAAGTAAAGCTGATATTTTTATCATTCCAGAAGGCTTAAAATATTTTATTTATCATATAAAATCAGTATCAAAAAGTTTGGTATCAAAAGGTTATGTAGAAACTCATTTTATTGATAAAAGAGTATAACCGACAATTACCAAATTAAAGCAAGAACCCTATGTTATGCTCAGCTTAAAAAATAAATAAAAATCTTCAAAAATCCCAAAATATTATATTACATCAGTGGGTAAAAGGTTTGGTGTCAAAATTCAGGTTTAGATAGGCCTTATGCTAATTATGCCGTTTAATTAATAAAAAGCTTCTAAATTACGATATTGAGCATAACTCCTAATCTAGATCTCAAACTGATGTCAAATTTTTAGGACAAATTTATAAATCAGTAACAAAGATTATTGTCCTCTCACATTTTCAAAAATCTCGTTTTAAGGTCAAAAGGGCATAATGGTCAACATTTAGGCATATAACGGAAACATGCAAATGAATCGGATAAATTAGGATCCAAGTTGTATATTCTCAGAGAGTTATACTAATATGAATCATGTACCTAATGGAAGCTTAAGGCATTTCTAAAACAATCAAAATCGGGCCAGAATTGAAAGTCAAAGCAAAAGTCTACTTTTGCGACTTTCGGTTCCGAACCGAGCCTAAACTCAAAATTGTCGGGTTGAACATGCTTAGACATGTTCTTACATTAATTACCAAGTTTATCCAAGTGATAAAACAGGTTTCATGGCTTCTACATTGTTAATTATGTGTTTATTCGAAAATTTGCTTTCTGTTGACTTTTTATAATTAAGTTTGACCCGACATTTAACCTAGTTGGAGTGATAATCAGTGAGTGCCCTCTTAGGGGTTTATTACCTACCTAATTACCAACTTATAGCTACTTTTAATTTAACTAATGACTGGACCATTAGTGATTAATCACTAAGTCAAACCTTAATTACGATAAGTTTGACTTTTGGTCATTAAACTAATTAAAACTTAAATTAGGAGGTTAAGGACACTTACAATGGTCCTAAGCACGATTTTGGAACTTAAGGAAACTTGTGAGAAGTTCAGAAAGCTCCAGAGAAGGTCTTGAAATGAGCAAATGAAATGTTGCAACATGATGCTCTTTATATAGGATTTTTAATCTTCCAAGATCATTCCACAATAGTCTACAAGTGTTCCCTGATGATCCCAGATGTCCCTATGCATGAAAAACCACTAGCCAAGCTCCTGAATTTCGAAAACCAGCCTTCTAAGGCGGTGTAACTTGCTATAACAGGCAACTGTCCAAAAATCTGCCCAGTTACAGATCTTACGGACCGTAAGCCTTTGGCTTTGCGGTCCGTATCCGCTTTTCAAAAATTATCGCCCAGTTAAGCTGCCTTACGGTCCATAAGGCAGATACCTTGTGGTCCGTAAGCCTTATCAGAAGACCAAAAACTTGTAAACTTTTAGGCTTTGACCATGCAACTTTTATAACTTCGGACTTTATGTCCTTTTTCCAGTAGTGGGACCATATAATCAGTTCTTGCATGCCCTTGCATGTGTTGCCATATATTTGTAAGTTCTTGGACTTTATTGATGAAGGTTTTTGAATGAGAATCATCGAAATTTCACATAGGATCCATTCTTTGCAAAATAAGTTATTTCATCACATTTAATTAACCGGGTTTGAATATACATCAGATGTTTTATAAACATATTAAGGTTTGGGATTTATAACAAGGTCACTCAGAGGTATTAATTAACATGTTGACACTTTTTAATCCTACCATACATCTTTCAACTTGATCCGGGTTTATAACACGTTTACCTTCCATGACACGTGTCTTTATAATATTGGTCGTGATTTTACGAGGTGTTACATCCTCACCCCCTTAAAAGAAATCTCGACCTCGAGATTTACTGGAACAAATGAGGGTACTTCTCTTTCATTGTGGACTCTACCTCCCACGTATACTCGGGACCTCTACGGGCATCCCATTTAACCTTTACAATCGGTACATGCTTCTTTCGAAGTTTCTTAACCTGTCAATCCTCGATCGACAAAGGTTTTTCAACAAATTTTAAGCTCTCATTTATATGCACATCTTTATGCGACATGGCTAGCGATTCATTGGCTAGGCACTTCTTCAGATTGCAGATGTGGAATACATTATGAATTCCACTGAGCTCTTCAGGCAGGTTTAATTTATAAGCCACTATCCCGACACATTCGATGATCTCGAATGGTCCTATGTATTTGGGCTTAACTTGCCTTTCTTGCCAAAACGCATTACCCCTTTCCAGGGTGATACCTTAAGTAGAACTTTGTCACCTACCTCAAATTTTAGAGGTTTACGCCTTTTATCTGCGTAGCTTTTCTGCCTATCCCTGGCAGCTTTGAGACGATCTCGTATCTGTACAATCTTATCTGTCATCTCCAGGACTATATCAGGTCCTGTTAGTTGGACATCTCCAACTTCTGCCCAACAAACGGGCGTCCTGCACTTTCTTCAGTACAAAGCTTCAAATGGTGCAGCTTGAATACTGGAATGATAGCTATTGTTGTATGAGAATTCGATCAATGGAAGATGATCATCCCAACTTCCTCGTAAGTCAATAACATAAGCTCGTAGCATATCCTCAAGTGTTTGTATAGTACGTTCACTTTGATCATCCGTCTGAGGATGATATGCAGTGCTGAAATTTAATCGAGTGCCTAGGGATAGCTGGAAGCTTTTCCAGAAATGCGATGTATAGCTCGTATCCCTATCAGAGATGATAGATACTAGCACTCCATGGAGAGATACAATCTTATCCATGTATAGCTGAGCTAAATTATCTGAGCTGTGTGTTTCCTTAATAGGTCAGAAGTGAGCTGACTTGGTCAGTCTATCCACTATAACCCAAATAGTATCATTTCCTCGCTTTGTGTTTGGTAACTTGGTGATAAAATCCATAGTCACCATTTCCCACTTCCAGGTGGGAAGTTCAGGCTGTTGCAGCAATCCTGACGGCTTCTGGTGTTCTGCCTTAACTTGAGCACACGTCAGACATTTGGCCACATAAGTGGCTATAGACTTCTTCAAGCCTATCCACCAATAATTTGCTTTCAAATCCTGGTACATCTTATCACAGCCAGGATGAACAGAATATTTGGAGTTATGGGCTTCTTGAAGAATTACATCCCTAAGTCCTCCATGAATTGGAACCCATATTCGTCCATTCAATCTTAGGATTCCATCCTTGCTGTATTAGTTGGCTTCTAATACAGCCTCTTTCTGAGCGGCCAACAATCTTTCATTCAAGTTGTTCTTCAATTCAATGCTCTTGGCGTTGATTCTAATGGGTTTAACCCTTTCCTTCCTGCTCAAAGCATCGGCAACCACATTCGCCTTACCTGGATGGTATCGGATTTCACAATCATAATCATTTAGTGTCTCCATCCATCGACGCTGTCTCATGTTCAAATCCTTTTGATTAAACAGATGTTGAAGGCTCTTGTGATCAGAATAGATCACACACTTGGTACCATACAAATAATGCCTCCACAGTTTGAGTGCAAACACAACGGCACCCAACTCCAAATCGTGGGTGGTGTAATTATTCTCGTGCACCTTTAGTTGTCGAGAAGCATAGGCAATGACCTTGCCTTTCTGCATGAGTACACATCCCATACCAGTGTGTGATGCGTCGCAGTATACTACAAATTCCTCTATTCCATCAGGCAATGTTAACACAGGTGCATTGCTCAACTTCTGCTTAAGAATGTCAAAGGATTCTTGCTGCTTGGGACCCCAGTCAAACTTGATATTCTTGCGGGTTAGTGAAGTTAGGGGTGCTGCAATTCTTGAGAAGTTTTCAATAAAACGCCTGTAATATCCTGCCAGACCCAAAAAGCTACGAATTTTTGTAGGCGTCTTCGGTTCTTGCCAATTCATGATAGCTTCAATCTTAGCGGGATCCACCTGGATACCACGCTCACTAACCACATGTCCAAGAAATTGGACTTCACGAAGCCAAAACTCACATTTTGAAAACTTGGCGTAGAGCTTCTCATGCTGAAGAAGTTTAAGAATACAACGAAGGTGCTTCTCATGGTCAGCCTGATTCTTTGAATAAATAAGAATGTCATCAATGAAGACGATGACAAACTTGTGCAGGTAAGGTTTACAAACGCGATTCATGAGATCCATGAACATTGCTGGTGCATTAGTGAGCCCGAACGGCATCACTAAGAACTCGTAGTGACCATAGCGAGTTCTAAATGCAATCTTGTGCACATCTTCATCTCTCACCTTTAGTTGATGGTAGCCTGACCTTAAATCAATCTTGGAGAAGTAGCTTGCTCCTTGAAGCTGATCGAACAGATTGTCGATCCTGGGCAATGGATATCTGTTCTTGATTGTGACCTTGTTTAGCTCATGATAGTCGATGCATAGACGCATCGATCCATCTTTCTTCTTTACAAACAGGATCGGTGCTCCCCAGGTAGATGAGCTAGGTCTAATAAATCCCTTTGCCAATAAATCATCCAGTTGGGTTCTTAACTCTTTCATCTCAGTCGGTGCTAACCTGTAAGGTGCTCTTGCAATAGGTGCTGCTCCAGGTATAATGTCAATTCTAAACTCCACTTGCCTATCTGGTGGTAAACCAGGTAACTCTTCAGGGAATACTTCTGGATATTCGGAAATGACGGTGATGTCTTCAATCTTGAGCTTTGTTTCATCAATAGTCACTTGTGCCATATAGATGACACAACCTTTCTTCATACACTTTGATTCCTTAAGCATAGACACTTGCTTAGGCAACCCATACTGAGTGTCTCCCTGTATGGTAACTGGCTCACCATACGGAGTCTTGATCAGCACTTGTTTCTTGTCACAAACAATCTGGGCTTGGTTATGAGATAACCAATCCATGCATATCACTATGTCGAAACCAGCTAATTTCAAAGGAAGCAAGGATAACAGAAAGGATTGGTTCCTAATGGATATAAAGCATCCATCTAACACAGTTGAGGCAGTCTTTATGGTACCATCGGCCAACTCTACTTCATATTTCATGCTTAGGGTTTTAACAGGCAGATTTAGCAATTTACAAAACTTATCATCGACAAATGACTTATCTGCACCTGAATCAAATAATACCCTTTCATACACATCATTAATAAGGAAAGTACATGTTATCACGTTATCATCCTGAACTGTTTCCCGTGCATTCATCTGAAAGACCCTAGCATTGGTCTTCTTGCCTTCTTCAGGCTTCTTCGCATACTTTGGGCAGTTGGTCTTGATATGCCCTTTCTCATTGCAACCATAACAGGTCACATCCTTCAACTTCTTGCAATCCAAAGTCTTGTGTTCTTTGGACTTGCAGATCCCACAACGAATCGGCTTCGACTGCGACTGCGACTTTGATTCAAACCTGCATTTCCCGAAATGACGTTTCTGGCAGGTTTTGCATTTAGGCTTCTCATCCACTTGCTGGTTACCCTTGTTAGACCCAGAATTCTTCTTGTGGTCTAAGTTCCCCTTATGCTTCTTGTCAGAACGACGTGAGTTATCATCCTCACGTTTCCTTTTTCCTTCTTCAGAAATCTTTAGCGATCTCAGCCTGATCGCGTCCAGAGTAAGGGATAAAGATAAATCAGCTGCTGACCTAAAAGTAGTAGGTCGAGATGCCTTCACACTAGCTTTGATCTACGGGGCTAAACCCCCAATAAAACTGTTGGTGCATATTTGTGACAACAGCTTAGATTTGGTCTTTGGATATCTTGTAATTAGTAAAACGATAAACAGTTAGCGGGTTTAGCTTTGTAATAGTTAATTAAGAGTGATTGGGCCAAACCAAACCCACATAGGGGGATGGTAGGCGAAATGGGCCTAGCCCATGACCTAGCCCATGTGCAAAGCTTTGTCCTATATAAACAAAGCTTAGCATTAGAGTTTAGGTTGATCTTCCAATCATCTAATCACTCTTGGAGAGAATTCGTGAAAGACAAAGGCTTGGACGAATTAGGATCTTGATTGATTGTAATCGTTGGAAGATAATCAATAAAGATCGGGTTTAAAAGTGATTTCGGTTGTTCTACATGTTTTCTGTTAAATCTGATCTAGAGGATTCCGCACTCTAGGTTGGATAGACGATTCTGTTACGATCCATACGGCTCACGGGAACTACAATTGGTATCAGAGCGTTAGGCTCTAGATTGGCTTGGTTCAGAATCGTTTTCTGCAGAAAAATCGAAGTTTCGGCGTTTTTGGAGGCTGTGTTCGTGAACTGCTGCTGATTTCGGATCAAAATCAAGCATTTCGGATCATTACAGATTCACAGGCTTGCATTTCGGATCAAATACCAGCATTTCGGACCTGTTTTACTGCATTACGGATTGATTTCGGACAGGAAATCAGTCATTTCGGATTAAACAAGCATTACGGATCAGTTTGAGTTGATTTCGGACCAGATAAACTTGATTACGGATCCATTTCGGATTGATAACTTGCATTTCGGACCAGATCAGTTGCATTCCGGACAAGATTGACGTGCATTCCGGATCATTTAGTTGATTACGGATCAGAAGGTGTTTGATTTCGGACCAGTTTGACTTCATTTCGGACTGGAGTAGTGCATTTCGGACAAAAGGGTGTTCATTTCGGATAAACATAACAATTTCGGACCATTACGGATAACCATTAACCATTTCGGACCTTTTCTGACCATTTCGGAAAGGGTGGAATTTTTCTTGGCTCGCGTAAGAAAAATTTCATTGTTTCGTGTTTAGAAAATTATCCGTAACTCGTTACAGGAAACCGTTCGCACCGTTGAAATCGTTGGATTTTTAAGGTAAAAAAAAAAAAAAAGAAAAAAAAAAAAGAAAAGACTCTGGAAAATGCCGAAAGCGGTTTTTGACATTATATATCTTTGGAATCGTAATCTCGAGACGAATCTAACGGTATAAGTTGGTAAAAACAGGTTTCGGACTAAAATTGTACGGTTTTACCAGTCTGATTAAGTTAAAATGTCGAACATGTCAAAATTGAACGAACTCTTAAGGATGGAACATGAGGTAGGCACAACAAACAAACCACCTAAGATGATGAAGGTGGAAAACTACTTGACATGGAAGGATAGGTTTCAATCCTTTGTTGAGTACCAGGACACTCGTATGTGGATATGTATAGATGATGGGTATGTGAACCCAACTCATGAGTTTGAGGGTAGACAACGTATAACTGCTTATGTTGATATGGAAGCCGAACAAAAGAAAATGTATGAGGCTGAAAAGAGAGCCTTGGCTGCCATTAAAATGTCTTTACCTGATGGCATCAAACATACCTTTAAGAAGTACACTACTTCAAAGGAAATGTGGGATGCACTAGAGAAGAGATATGAGGGAAATCCTGATGTAAAGAAGAACAAAGTTGATCTATTGAAGAAGCAGTTTGCTGTGTTCAAATACATGAAAATGAGTCACTTGAGGACGTCATCACTCGATACTACCATCTGATGTCAGAATTGGACAATTATGATATGGATTGCTATACTGACATAGAGAAAAATGACAAGCTGCTTGATGCCCTACCTGCTAAATGGGATATTTACACTCTCATGATAAAGGGAGAAGCTGATTATGAAACAAAAGAGCTGGAAGAAGTGGTTGGAAAGCTAAGAGCTTATGAGCTCAGCATGAAGAAGAAGGACACTGGATATGATCAGGTTCAAGATCCAGGGATTTACAATGGGCTTACATCTTCTTCATCTCACGATGCTTCTAGCGACTCTGCCACTGCTTTTCTCTCGCGTGAAAATGAGCAGGTCATAGTGAATGAAGATGGTGATGTGTGCTTTGTGGCTGCATCGGGAGGATCAACTGGAGCTAAGAGAACATCAACTGCTAAGCAAATTAGTAGTTCAAAATCGATGCCAATGAGTGTGAAGTCTGCTGAAGAACATCTTGCTCTACTTGCTTCGTTTGTTGCTTCTTATGAAAATTACATTCATGGGAAGATATCTGATCCTGCCGTTTTAGATGAAGATTACGATCAGATTGACCCTGATGATCTTGAAGATATGGATTTGCAATGGCAAATGGCCATGATTACCAGACGTGTGAAGAGGTTCATGAACAGAACTGGAAGGAAGTTTGTGGGGAAAACTGTTGGTTTTGACAAGACCAAAGTAAGGTGCTTTAACTGTCAAAGTTATGGACATTTCGCTAGAGAATGTCAAAAACAAAAGCAAGAGACGTCGAGTCAGAATTCAAACAACAGGAATGCTTCCAACAACTCTAACTCAAGGGCATTGATCTCTACTGCTCGAGAAGGTTCATATGACTGGAGTATTCATTTGGAAAATGATGAGAATGTCACTCAAGCATTCATGGCAGAGATTGTACCCGTTGATGATGCTGAAGCTAACGTGAATGCTGAAGTTGAAAAGAAAAGTGAAGCTGAGGAAAAGAAAGCTGATCAGACAACAGAAGCTGAAAAAGAAAAGCCAAAGTCTGAGCATGAAAGGGAAGACGAAGCTAAAGATGAGATCATCAAAAGAATGGAAGCTAAACTTGCTGCTCTTATGGCCAACTCAGACAAATCGACAGGAGAGGTAAGTAACTCTGCTACTTCTGTTTGTTTAAAGTGTCGTGAATTACAGGGTGAAGTTGACAGGTTGTCAACTCAAAACAAAAGTCTGGTGAGCCGAATATCTAACGTAAAAGAATCAAATTTCTTTGCTAAAAGAAACGAGTCATCATATTTGAAAAAGATAAAAGGCTATGAGGCTGAAATTGAAGTTTTAACCAGCAAACTAAACGAAAAACTTCAAGTCATAGACTTAGCTCATGACATGATGGCTGAGAAAACAAAAGAGATTTCTGAAAAATGCAAAGAGTTGTCAGATGCACAACTCAAAATTGTTGAACTTGAAAAGAAATTAGGTCAATTCATGGATTCTACTTTTGTTATGAAACACATGATGGGTGGGTTAAAGAAGAGTAATGACAAGACCAGCGTGGGATTCAAGGGCTTCAATGAAGTCCCACCTCCTCTTAGTCATGACTATTCTTTCTTACCTGATGAAGATGAGTTCACAGACTTTCTGTCAACATCACCAAGTAGTTTCACATCGAGTGAAGGTGATGTGTCTGAAGATAATGATGCTAAGAAGGAAAATAACAGCAAACCTGTTTTGAAAAAGAAAAACTCAAATCCTACGAATAAAAATCCAACTTTTGTTAAAAAGGTTAATTTTGTTCAAGGAAGTGACATGAAAAACGAAACAGCTGTTATTGAAAACGAATTAAATTTAAAGTTTGCAAAAAATAAGAACATAGAAAATCTTGAAACTAAGCAAACTGAACCAAATCCTTCTAAGGCATCATCATCAACACCAGAATCTAGTTCAAAGGCTTCAGCTGAGAAGTCTTCGAAAAAGAAATCGTGCTTCAAATGTCACACAAAGGGACATGTAGCTAGCTGCTGTCCTAACAAAAAGGTTGAAGCACAAGTTAGTGAGAAACAAAGAGGGAAATCACCTGAGAAGCAAGGTAATAATGAGGAGAAAGTTTCAAATTCTCCAAAGAAATCTGCTCCAAAGCAACAACCGGGTGTTGCTGGTGGTGTAGATAAGGCTGAAAAAGGAACTCCACAAGTTCCTCGTTTTCAAAGAAATCAACCAAGATTTCAGCCTGAATCTACATCAGGCAGATATGAAAGACCTAGAAGTAACTCACCAAGAATGAAAAATCAAAATTCAAATAATTTCAGAAGTCAGGGTCAATATCAAAATCGATACCAAAATAATGGTGGTCGAACTGTTTATAACAATGGCTTTAGAAATTACAATCAAGGTTCTTGGAATCAAAATCAAAATTTTCAAAGGTCACATAGTCCAAACACAAATAGGTACCCTCAGGACCAGAGACCTTATGGAAATCATGCCCCATTTCCATCAACAGGCCCAAGATCCAAGACTCCAGCTAGGAGTGATGGATACTGGATGGATGTTCCTGTAGTTGATGAATCTGGAAGACCCAAGACCATTAAGGCTTGGGTCCCCCAATCTAACTAATCTTTTGGTTGGTGTGTGCAGGAGCTGCTAAGGAGGATTATCAACTTATGGTATGTTGATAGTGGCTGCTCTAGGCACATGACGGGGGATGCGAGGTTGTTTTCTGAATTTGAAGAATATGATGGTGGACATGTAAATTTTGCTGGTGCTAAAGGTGGTAGGATTACTGGACGAGGAAAAGTGACGAATGGGAAGATCACATTGGACAAAGTGAACTATGTTGAGCAGCTTAAACACAATCTGATGAGCGTGTCTCAAGTCTGCGACAAGGGTCGCTCGGTCCATTTTACCAAAACTGAGGCATTGGTGTTGAAACCGGGTTTGGTCATTCCGGACGATTGGATAGTTATGCGTGCACCAAGAGAAAATGATACTTATGTCATGGACATGGGTGCCAAGGATCCGACTGCAGCGGTGGCGTGTTTGCTGTCAAAAGCATCTGAAGCTGAATCTATGTTGTGGCACAGACGCATGGCCCACATTCACTACCGCAAAATGAATTACATTATTAAAAATGAGCTAGTGAAAGGGGTTCCATTGCTGAGGTTTCAAGTGGAAGATAAATGTCTTCCATGCCAAAAGGGAAAACAACACAAGAAACCTCATAAGTCTAAAACAGTAAATTCCATTAATGCCCCTTATGAATTACTTCACATGGATTTATTCGGTCCAGTGAACGTGAGGAGCATAGGTGGAAAGTACTACTGTCTGGTTGTCACTGATGATTACTCACGTTATTCATGGGTTTTCTTTTTAGGTACAAAAGATGAGACAACGGAGATGCTGATAGATCTTTTTACGAAATTGGAAAACGTCCATGATGCAAGGATTAAGAGGATAAGGAGTGATAATGGCACGGAGTTCAAGAATCGGGTTATGGATCTCTACTGTCTTCGAAAGGGAATAGAACATCAATATTCTGATCCTTATACTCCTCAACAGAATGGAGTCGCTGAGAGGAAAAACAGGACGTTGATTGAAGCCGCTAGGACTATGCTTTCTGATTCAAAGCTACCAGTTCTTTTCTGGGGAGAAGCTGTGAATACAGCTTGCTACGTCTTAAACAAAGTTTTAACCGTTAAACGTTTTAACAAAACTTGTCATGAACTTATGTTTAACGAAAAACCAAACTTAACAGGCTTTGAACCATTTGGATTACCCTGCACCATTGTGTGAAACAAAGATAAACAAAAATTCGGTGAGGTGGCTGACGAAGGCTACTTTCTAGGTTACGTGCCTGGCACACCGAATAAAAGGGTTTTTAATCTCAAAACTGGTAAAATTGAGGTTGTCTTTAATGTGGAAATTACTTCCTACAAACCTCAACAATCAACGAGTGGTCCTGCTATATTATATGATTATGAAAGTGTGTTTAAATCATTTAATATTCCTGAGGTTTCTGATGCAGGTGATTCTCAGCTGATTCAAACGGTAATTGGTGAAGACGATGAAGGCGAGTTTATGCCTAGATCGAATGTTGATATGTCAGATGCTCCGGAAACTTCCCATGGTGATACTAATCCTGATTCAAGCGATAGTGACTCTGAACCTATTCAGGGGGAGGAGTTTGTTAATCCGTTTGCAAATCAGAATATTCAGGGGGAGGTTGGATCAAACCTGGGTGATAATCTTGAAGTTGATGCAGTTGCTTCTACATGAGCAAATAGAGATCATCCAGTTGACATGATACTTGGAGATCCTACTGCAGGTGTTCAGACGAGAAGAAGCATAGCAGCGAATTCAGGGTTATTTGTTTCGATTGAGAAGACTGGGATAGTGAACGAGTGCTTGTATAGTTGCTTTATTTCCCAAGAGGAGCCGAAGAACATTCATATGGCTCTTAAAGACAATTCATGGGTTGAAGCTATGCAAGAAGAATTGGCCCAGTTTGCAAAGTTGAAGGTATGGGAGTTAGTGGACCTTCCTAAAGGTGAGAGAGAGATTGGCACTAAATGGGTATTTAGGTGCAAGAAAGATGAAAGAGGAATTGTCACGCGCAATAAGGCTCGGTTGGTTGTCAAAGGGTTTAATCAGCAAGAAGGGATAGATTACAATGAGGTGTTTGCACCAGTGGCAAGGTTGGAGGCAATTCGTTTGTTTCTAGCTTTTGCTTCATTCAAGGGCTTTAAAGTTTACCAACTAGACGTGAAGAGTGCATTTCTTTACGGTCAAGTCCAAGAAGTGGTGTATGTCTCACAACCAGATGGGTTCGTTGATCCAGACTATCCAGATCGAGTTTACAAACTTGATAAGGCTTTGTATGGGTTACATCAAGCTCCCAGGGCGTGGTACGAGACACTGTCTACACATCTGCTCAAGAATGGTTTTGAAAGGGGTCAGATAGACAGTACACTGTTCATAAAGAGGAAAAAGGAAGATTTTCTGCTGGTACAGGTATACGTGGATGACATCATCTTTGGGTCATCTGATGTGAACATGTGTAAAGAGTTTGAACAGGTGATGAAGAGCAAGTTTGAAATGAGCGCTATGGGTGAGCTGTCCTATTTTCTGGGATTACAAGTTGAACAGAAGGAGGATGGGATGTTTATTCATCAAATGAAGTATGTGTATGAGATTTTGGATCGGTTCAAAATGAATGATTGCTCTACTTTCAACACACCCATTTGAGAAAATCACAATCTTGGCCCAGATCATGAAAGCACTGAAGATGTTGATCCTACTCAATACAGGGCGATGATTGGTTCTCTAATGTACTTGACTGCTTCAAGACCTGACATAATGTTTGCCGTATGTTTGTGTGCTAGATATCAAGCGAATCCAAAAGAGTCACACATGAAAGCAGTGAAGCGCATTCTTCGTTACTTGAAGGGGAAACCTAAACTTGGGTTGTGGTATCCAGCTGATAGTGATTTAAGGTTCGTTGCTTACACTGATTCAGACTTTGGAGGATGCAAATCAAACAGGAAGTCTACTACAGGTGGTTGTCAGTTCTTAGGAGGCAGGATCGTGTCTTGGCAATGCAAGAAGCAATCCTGTGTGTCTACATCTACGTGTGAAGCTGAATATATTGCTGCGGGTAGCTGTTGCTCTCAGGTCCTCTGGATTCAACAGCAGATGCGCGATTACGGTTTGGATTTCACTCGTACTCCTATTATGATAGATAATAATGCCACTATATCAATCACAAACAATCCCGTAAAGCACAGTAGAACTAAACATATTGACATACGTCATCATTTTATACGGGATTGTGCTGAAAAACGACTAATTGAATTACATCGAGTCGACACAGAAGATAACCTTGCTGATCTTTACACTAAAGCTTTTGATCGAGCTCGCTTTGAACACTTAGTCGAACTCAACGGGATGAGGAATCCTGAATAACTGTTTTTTCATAAGAATTTTGTAAATAGTTTACTGCTTTTTCAAAAATCAAAAATACAAAAACATTGAAAAATCAAAAACATAAAAAAAAATATAGAAAATTAAAAATGAGTTTTCACTGTGTGAAAAAGAAGAAATGATAGTACATCAGCAAGTTAGACTGTCACACTCGAACTGAATCAAAATGCTTAAGTGTGATAGTAGCTTCATCATATGATATACCAGTAGGCAAAAGCATGAAATAATCAACTTACCAATGTGATATAAACATAAATGAACTGAGTATGAGTGGGGAACACATCAGTGGTGTACGGTTTAATGACCTTAAATCTTGCGTTGATAGATTGCCAAAATCTGAAGTTTTGGGTCTTTATACTGTTATTTCATCTGGGGATATCAGGGGTGTCCTTCTGCTGCATCCAGATACATGCTGACCTAGACACACCCCGGATATCTTAAAAGAGCTAAAAATGCCAAAACCCTGAAAATGAAGAAGCTCTCATAGAGAGTCATTCAAAATAAGTGCAAAATGCATAAATCGTACCAAAAATGGTATCTGTCTTAGCCCTCGATAAGATATTTTGGTCTCTCTGCTGTACGGAAGTACTGACCTGTTCACCAATTATCTATCATTGAAAAACAAAACGGATGAATTCAGTATACTCACCTACTACGATGAATCTTTGTGCATACCTTGATCGTGGGGGTATATCCTGAAGTGGGATACATTAGTATATCAGATATAAAATTATCTTAACGTATCATATGGTAATGGTACTTGAAATGTTCATGCATTTGTTTAAGTGGACAAACATACTGGTAATCGTCTTGAACTGCTTTTCACGAAAAATTAAATAAAGAATTATCTAATAGTGTGAAACAGTTTGATTGTGCTGATATGATCTTCTTACCGGTGATTCTCACAAAAATAGAGTGTTTATTGCTTTTCGTATTTATTTGCTTTCAGAAAATACAACAATACAAAAATAGTGTCTTTTTCTGTTAAAATTCTTAATGTACGGGAAACTGTTATTCTTGGAGAAATTGTTACCGATAGGGGGAGACGGTGTTAGTAAGCGGGTTCACAATTTTGAAATGATACAGGTTATGGGGTGTTTGTTTAAAAATTGTGCGTGTTGGTGTTGAATTGGAAAGTGCTTAATCAGTTATACAGTTTAACTAATCTCTTGAATAATAATAATTTGTTTAACTTATGTTGAAAAATTCTTATGGTTTCTCGAGATGTTTGTTTTATAGTAAACAGATTGAAGCAGTGTGTTGGTGAGAAGTTGCTGTGTTGCTGAGTAGTTGCTGTGTTGCTAAAGAGTTGCTATGAAGATGGGAGTTTGATTGGATGCATGGTAGACCCTCCTTTCTACATTGCAGACAAAAGTTGAAGAGTTGAAGAGTGTTATACAAAAGCTGAACTGGAGTTTTCTCAAACGTTAAAGTTTAGAAGATTTGGTGATTGGATGCATCAGCTTAGGGGGAGTCTGTTGCTGACAGAAGCTGTTAAAGCTGAAGCTATCCAAAGACCAAAAGACTGTGAGATTCTGAAGACTGAAGTTACCGTTGCGAGCTATTGTCAAGGGGGAGTTTGTTGGTGCATATTTGTGACAACAGCTTAGATTTGGTCTTTGGATATCTTGTAATTAGTAAAACGATAAACAGTTAGCGGGTTTAGCTTTGTAATAGTTAATTAAGAGTGATTGGGCCAAACCAAACCCACATAGGGGGATGGTAGGCGAAATGGGCCTAGCCCATGACCTAGCCCATGTGCAAAGCTTTGTCCTATATAAACAAAGCTTAGCATTAGAGTTTAGGTTGATATTCCAATCATCTAATCACTCTTGGAGAGAATTCGTGAAAGACAAAGGCTTGGACGAATTAGGATCTTGATTGATTGTAATCGTTGGAAGATAATCAATAAAGATCGGGTTTAAAAGTGATTTCGGTTGTTCTACACGTTTTCTGTTAAATCTGATCTAGAGGATTCCGCACTCTAGGTTGGATAGACGATTCTGTTACGATCCATACGGCTCACGGGACCTACAAAAACGAGCAATACGTTTTGGTTCTGGTGTAACCAAGTATGGAACCAATCGAGACATGGTATTGAAACTGGTGAGGTAAGTCTGACAGTCTAAGTTCTTCATGACTAGGGTCAAGAAGTCAGCCTCGATCTTCTCAACTTCGTGTTGAGGACAGTAATTTTCCTTGATTAGAGCAACAAACTGCTCCCAAGACATGCTATACAAGTGGACCTTTCCTGTAGCTTGAATCAGTGACCTCCACCAAGCTAGAGCTTCTCCCATAAACGATTGTCATACAAACTTCACAATGTCCTGCTCTGCACAACCACTAATGTCAACCACTGTATCCATGTCATCGAGCCAGGTCATACAGTCGATGACTCCCTTCTCCCCTATAAAGTCTCTAGGCTTACATGAGACAAAATACTTATAAGAATAGCCCTTTACACGTGGCTCTTGATTGAGCACAACTTTCCTAGATGGAACACTCCTCTGATTTGATGAGTGATGAGAATCACTCTTGCGAGCTGTATGAATCTTGGAGGGTGGTTTTGAATGAGGTACTGACTGATTCTAACGTGAGTTTCACTTGATTCATCAAATTGTCTGTTAAGAGCTCGAGTAACAGCATTATCTATTAATGCCTGCAATTCCGCGCCTGCTACATTAACTCTGGAAGTGTCATGATTCTCCCTTGGGTGACTGTTGACTTCATCCGACCCAGCCATGTAGCTTGTTTGCTACATAAAATATTGACAAGATTTATTCAAAAGTCCATTATGGAATTGTCTTTTATGGTAATTCATTAACCATGGTAATCATAGGCCATATTGGTTAATTTAATTAGGCATATTCATTCAGGATTGTAATTGTCCTCAGTCATAATTTATTAATATATTATATTGGCACATAAGGCCAGGTCACAGGGACAATTTAAACTGTAAGCCATGATCTTATATGATCAAGGCATTGAGGCTTGAATTATAGTTCATTACCTTTCTTGACAGGGAGTTATAGGCTACAACTGTCGTTTGTCTTATATGACAATGATTATGGCCCGAATGCATTACATCACAAATGGATGTTTAAATAATAAAGAAGGAAATGGAAGAATCCAATATAAGGGTGACATGCGTGATTTTACGAATCACATCTGCCAGGAGTGTTAACATGTTTTTAGATGTTAACAAGGATTTGAATCTTTTTAAACAGGTTTTACCATCATGGCCAGGTCTTATAATGACATGCAGGCTAGGTTATACCCTTTAAGATTCTTATTTAATATTTAAAGGCAGATCTTATAAAAGGAATGACATATTTTTGGATTTATTTATTTCATATATATTACATTTATGCATATAATGACAAGATTGAAATTTAAATTATAACATGCCACTAATTTTAAAAGAGTACATTTTGCCCTAAACGGGACTTTAACAGAAATAACTTGCCCACGCAGGGGCTAAACTGAAACTACAAGTCCTCGCATGGACCGGATACAGAAATAGATGTCCACGCAGGGACTTGATTGAAAATTAAAGAAATACAAAACAAACAAACAAACAAAGAATCTCAATGATCCTTTTTGCTCTTCCCTTTGATTAAGCTTGCCAAACCCTTAAGAAATCCCCGGTGGCTTCTACGCTCCTCTCGAACTTCCCGTTCCACCTGGCTCAACCTTTGTAGAATCTCCTGTTGCTGTTGGGGCGGAATCAGTGGTGGTTGTGGCGGCTGTTGCTGCGGAGGTTAAGGAGGTAGCGGGTATTGGTACCCATAGGTCGGGTATCCAGTCTGCCAGGGACCTCCATAGGGTCCTTCAGGATGGAGAGCATTGTAGTTTGCTGCTACCAGGTATGGGTCAGCCTCGGCGTAGTTGTAGTTAGTATGGGCTGGCTGCTCGAAAGTGTTATACATCGCTACTTCGGCGTATGTAGGAATTGGGTTATCATTACCCACTGGTGGCGGTGCGACTGGCGCAGACTCCACCTCAGAAACAGGGTTCGAAGGCCCACCCATCTGTGGGTCTTCGTATAGTGGCGGGTAATGACTGCCACTTGAATGCTGAGAGGTGCTGATACGGATTCCCCCTCGCACGGACATCCGTGCTCCTGATCTCCTACGCCTCGGTGGCTCCGGAGGCGGTTGTTGCACTGGTGGTGGTGGTGGTGGTGGTGGACTAACCGCTACAAAACGCGAATCCTCCGAGGGATCCTGCAGCTGCGATGAGTGGTAACTAGGAGTAAACACCCAGTCGTATTGGGCAAACCTTGCCTCATAACTGTCTGGACCATGATAAGGTGATCTAGGATATGACGACCCATCCGAAATCTCGATGGGGTGAGTAGGTGTCCCAGATGGTGGCTCTGCGGGGTCCGGGTCATCATCCATGTCCATTCCCTGAGCTTCAGGGAAATGGTCTTCAGGTCCCAATGGGTTATGACCCATTGGTTCTTCAACCTGGTTTGCCGGGTTGAACCGGCTCTGAAAATAAGGTGTCGGTCCTGAGAGGCCCGGTGCGGGGTTGACTGCCGCAACGGCAAGAAGGAGTGGTGCAAATCTTCGGGCTCGTTCTCCGATTGCGGCCTGGAAGAATGTAGGTATGAGGGTGATGAACTTAGCGAGATTGATCGCCTCGCAGGCTCCAAATATGTCCTTCAATCCTCTTGGGGACTCGTGCTCATTGTCTTTGAGGGAGTTCACCGGTGAGAAGGCCCGGCTTCATGATCATGGCTGGCGAATGGCGCCTTTCCTCGTCCTCCTCTCCTTCGTGGCGGCATCTTCTATTCCTGTCAATCACAAACAAGGAAAACAATAAAGGATAAAATAAAATGAATTAGGATTAGTCCTAAGTTCTTTGTCTAGACTTGGAAGTCGAGGAATGTGCAAACTGTGTCATTGAGATTAAACACAAAAGGCTAGTGTTTAATTCACTCAATGTTGGCTTTGATACCAACCTGTCACACCCCTATATTTCCACGTATTACCGGTGGGCCCGGTGGGGAGTATCGTGACGTAGTTGATATCATCATAGACAATTTATCACAGTATAATACACAGCGGAAGTCGAAAGATAAAATCATCATAAACCGAATGGAAGTAATGTCATTTATTACAAAAACGGTTGCAAAGGGATCCACAGGCGGATCAAAAGTTAAAAGATCATTGTTCAACAGATTTATAAACATCTAAGCTTGCAAGACTCTTTATTGATGCTAGGAGTGGCCAGCCTATTCCGTCTAGTACCTAAAATTAGCCTTTTTGGAAAATACGTCAGTTCACACTGGTAAATACAATTAACCGACTCATTTTGAAAATGTTTAAGAAAATTAATTTGGATGCACGAGGCACAAAATAATCTTTTATAACTTGGGACAATTATTTAAAAATAATCTTGTATACAGATTTAAATGTTTGCCGTCTGTCAGGGCCGGTTAGAAGAGCCGGACAAGATTAACTGACACACCACAGGTATAATACCCACAAGGAATTTTCCTTATTGTGGGATACCTTTTATACATACGCAACTGTCAAGTGTATGCCTACACCCCGTGCTTAAGTCGTGGCCATTTCAATGAATGAGCCGAGGATATCCAGGACATGGTCATTAACCCCCCAAAAGCCATATACCAAACAAAACAGATTAAAACGGGTTATGCAAATATATTAATCATAATCCGATTTAAAACAGTTACATACCCGACCAAGCGGTATTATTATAATACCGTATCCCAAGCCCGTATAACGGAAAATAAGTTAAAAGTATTTACCTGAGAAAATTGTACAAATCAGCAAATGCTGTTATCTTTTACTAGGCTCCTAAATCTGGAACGAAGGTTTTAATAACCTATTAGATTCCTAACAGGTCTTACTTAAGTTTAAACTTAGACCGGTTAGTTTTAAAGAAAGGTATACAGTTCAAAACGTAAGATTAAGCGAAGACCGGATTAGAATGTGATTTAGACCCGACAAGTTTGAAGACTTGTATAATATGGGTAAACTAAACACATTCTGGATTTTGAGATAAAAATGATAAGGTATAACCCGTTTTAATCTGTTTTGTTTGGTATATGGCTTTTGGGGGGTTAATGACCATGTCCTGGATATCCTCGGCTCATTCATTGAAATGGCCACGACTTAAGCACGGGGTGTAGGCATACACTTGACAGTTGCATATGTATAAAAGGTATCCCACAATAAGGAAAATTCCTTGTGGGTATTATACCTGTGGTGTGTCAGTTAATCTTGTCCGGCTCTTCTAACCGGCCCTGACAGATGGCAAACATTTAAATCTGTATACAATATTATTTTTAAATAATTGTCCCAAGTTATAAAAGATTATTTTGTGCCTCGTGCATCCAAATCAATTTTCTTAAACATTTTCAAAATGAGTCGGTTAATTGTATTTACCAGTGTGAACTGACGTATTTTCCAAAAAGGCTAAATGCAGGTACTAGCCGGAATAGGCTGGCTACTCCTAGCATCAATAAAGAGTCTTGCAAGCTTAGATGTTTATAAATCTGTTGAGCAATGATCTTTTAACTTTTGATCCGCCTGTGGATCCCTTTGCAATCGTTTTTGTAATAAATGACATTACTTCCATTCGGTTTGTGATGATTTTATCTTTCGACTATTATACTGTGATAAATTGTCTATGATGATATCAACTACGTCACGATACTCCCCACCGGGCCCACCGGTAATACGTGGAAATATCGGGGTGTGACACCAGGGTATTGGTTTTATACAAGATATATCTTATTGTGATTAGGAATACTTTCTTGCACGTAAGGGTTCTAACGAATTATATGGTGTTGATTACATGGTCTTGATTGCGGTTTATGATCCTTGTTTAGTAGTTTTGGTCTGAAATTGCTAACATGGTAGATTTGTGTTTAAGACTTGTAAAGGTGAAATTGTTTGTTATATGATCTACATAATTGCTTATCATCGTGGCTGTATTGTGACCATAGGTATTGCTTTCTTTGATAACTGAGGTTAGGAATCCAGACTAGGTAAATAACCTATCTTTAAAGGTTCGCTTGAATGAATATCAATAGCTCGCTAATGAATGATTTTAGGTGGTTAACGTGTGACCATCGCGTTAACTTTCCGAAGAATCATAATGCTAGAAATCCAGACCCGGTAACTAGCTGTCTCGAAATTGGAAAATTGATTAAGTGCTTTTGTAACATATCTGATAGATAATATGTTAGGGTTGTTTGTGAAACAAGATAATAGTATATTTATGTTTTAGTTGTAATTTAGTTACATTAGTTAAACAATCATTCACCTATCTTTTTATCTGGTAAATTAATGACAAAAATTTAGTACATTATAACGCCTGTGTTCCATGGATCGATATCTGGCTCTTACCAATACTTTGCTACATACATGACGGGATACACTTGTCCTTTGTTGTGTGTGTTTTAATGTTAAGGTATAAACCATTTTTATAAATATTAAAACCCACGTGAGTGCGAAGTTCACTGTAAATAACTGTATAAATTATGTGCGCCTCGCGCGGAACCAATGAATCATAAGCCTTTTCAATATCCACTTTGAAAATGAAACCCTCCTTCTTATTTGACCTCAGCCATGGGATCAACTCGTTTAGAATCAAAGGCCCGTCCAAAATGCTTCTATTCGCCAAAAATGTTGTTTGTTCCTCGGAAATAAGTTTGTTTCTAACTAATTTCATACGACTCGCCAAAGCTTTGGAGATAACCTTGTTAATGCACCCAATGAGACTAATTGGTCTATAGTCCCCCATACCATCCGGGCCGTTGCATTTTGGTATGAGAGCTATAAACGAAGAGGTACACCCCTGGGAGATGGTTGCATTCCGTGTAAACTCCTCAAACACTTTACTAAAATCAGCTTGCAAAGAATCCCAACACCATCTGATAAACCGAAAATTAATACCGTCTAGTCCCGGTGCTTTATCCCCCTCACAATCCCAAACCGCATCCTTGATTTCTAGAAGTGAGAAAGGGGCGATCAACAACTCAGCATCAGCCTCAGAGATCTGATTTAAATTCGGACACATCAGGCTAGGACGAATGGATACCGGCTCCTGAAACTTCTGAGCAAAGAATGAACAGATGGAATCCTTAATAATTGGCAGTACTGTCTCCCATAGTCCATTGATCATAAGGCCATTTATCCTGTTGGAGCTCTGATTAGCATTGACAATATTGTGAAAAAAAGGATGTGTTCTCATCCCCCTCCACCGCCCACTTCACCCTAGACCTTTGTTTCAAGTCCATAATTTTTACCCGATCCATTTCCATGATAACTTTCTTACATTCAGCTCTATTCTAACAATTCTTTTTGGGAGAGTACCCTTTCCTCGGCTAGTACTTCCAAAGCCTCCAACCTTTCAGTTATTTGTTTATATACCACCTCTTTGTTTGCCTTAATCGCATGCACCCTTTCCTTTAATTTGAATTTTATCCATTTCAATTTAACAGCCAGACCTAAGTCGGCAGGCCCATCAAATGAGAAGCTCCTCAAGGATTGTTTAGCGAATTCCAATATGTCAGGCATCACCAACCAGGAATTAAAAATTCTTGTTGGAATTGGACCAAAATCTTGTGCTAACACCGACAGGAGGATCGGACAGTGGTCCGAGACCACGTTTGACAACGCCACCACTGAAGCAGACGGCCATTTTGATTGAAATGGATAGGGATAAGATGGGTATCATACTGGTACCGTACCAGTATCGATACCGAGAATACCGTAACGATATTGAGTAAAAGTGGATACCGAATAGCGTACCAAATTTCTCAGTTCGATAACGGTACCGGTATTTCGGTATTTTACCGCATTGGTACCGCTTTGGTGTGTTCCATTTAGGGCTGCAAACGAACTGAATGAACACGAACAAGACATTTTTTGTGTTCAATTGTTAAGAAATATATGTGTTCATGAACGCTTACCGAACGAGATTTTATGTTCGTGTTCGTTTGTTAAGTAAATAAACTTATTCGTGTCCGTTTATGTTTATTTGTTAATTTTAGGCAACTAACGGAAACGAACATTGATGAATACAAATAAGCACAAACTAATGTTCATGAACACAAATGGAAACAAACGAACACAAACAAACATTCATGAACAGAATGTATAATACCTTGACACTTATTAAATAGAGTTAAATGTCATTTTAGTCCCTGTTGTTTTGGGTCATTTTGCCAGTTTAGTCCAAAGGTTTGAAACGTTGTCATTTTAGTTCTAATAATTTCAAGCATTGCCATTTTAGTCCACTGGGTTAACTCCGTCCATTTTTTATGTTAGCTAGAAAGGTAATTCGATCATTTTATATGGTCGAATTGCATTTCTAGTTAACAGAATTACATATAAAATGACCGAAATGCCCCTCTAGTTAGCAGAATAAGGGGATGAAGCTAACCCAGTGGACTAAAATGGCAACGTTTAAAACTACTTGGACTAAAATGTCAATGTTTTAAACCTTTAGACTAAACTGACAAAATGACACAAACCACAGGGACTAAAATGACATTTAACTCTATTAAATATTTTATTTGTCAAATGTTGAAGTATTTAAATAAAATATAAAAACTAAAAACACTAACGAACTATCAAACACAAACAAACACGTTACCATTGTCGAATGTTGAAGTATTTAAATAAAATATAAAAACTAAAAACACTAATGAACTGTCGAACACAAACAAACACGTTACCAAACGTTCACGAACATAAATGAACAAACCCAAACTTTGTTCATGTTCGTTCATTTAACTAAACAAACGAAATTTCTTGTTTGTGTTTGTTTGTTTAATAAAGGAACGAACACAAATGAAATTCCCGCCGAACGGTTCACGGACTGTTCACCGAACGTTTGGTTCGTTTACAGCCCTAGTTCCATTGATTTACCAAAAAAATATCATGTAAATCCATCCATCCGTTATTAACTGAATTGGCATAATATATAGTGGGAAAACTAGACAAATGTATGTAGTAAAAACTAAAAAATGAAAAAAGAAACATACATGGGTTCGACTTTTAACATCCAAATTCCAACATGTCTAAAAAAATCATCATAATTCATAACTGCAACAACTTAAAGGAGAGCAAAGAAACTAAGAAAGCACTATTTGAATACCTTAAATTTAATGAAGATGTCTTTGAATTCTTGATTGGTCGTACTATCACTATAGAATTGTTGATAAAAGATTTTAGGTTGAGGTTATATTACAAATTAGTTCAAGATTTTAAAGGAATGCATAAACCTCTTTCTAATCCATCATAATATATCTGGGAGATTATGACTAATATTGAATTAATTATATTTATTTAATAGTATTTGGATATCTTTCTTCTAATAATATTGTTGGAATGTTGAGACATCTAGACTTTTTTATAAGGTTATTATTACTCATAACTCTTTTAATTTAATAGTAGTATATTTGGAATATATTTTTCTAATAATACTGGGAGATTATAATTTATGTTGAATTTATATTTGCCAAAATACCCCTTAGCATTCCTTATTGAAATTCAGTAGGAATACCGTTTTTTACCGAAAAATACTGGTACTGATACCGTTATTTACCGATACCGAAATTCAAAAAATCTATTACCGGTACGGTATCGGTACGGTACCGGTATTTCGGTAAAAAATCTCATCCATATTCTAGAGTGAACACTAGTGTATTTGCGAACTGAGTGAACAAATCCTGACCATTGATTTACACACGTGTATGTCTAGCATTTTATTATCAAATCGTAAAATATACTAGTGTATTTCATCATCATATCCTAGCAATACACTAGTGTATTTCATCATCAAATCATGGCCATTGATTTACACAGTCCACGGGTCAAGTCTTATCAAGTAGGGTTAATCCCTCCTTTCCTCGATCGATGGCTGGACCGCTCTCTAATTTGTCACCTGCACAGTGAAAACACACCGTGACTTGCAACAAGGAGAATGGGGTGGGGTTTGCTCCTTGTTACCACCCTCTGGCATGAGGATAAGTCTTTGCTTTGGAAGCAAGATAAGTGTTAAGTAGTAATTATGAGTGAGCAGATTAGCATTATCTCAAACCTGGTTCGAAGTGAAGTATTTATAGCCGAAGAGTGAAGGAGAAAAAACCAATGGGGTGGGGGTTGCTCCTTGTTACCACCCTCTGGCGTGAGGATAAGTCTAGGGCCTGACTAACAACTTGCAGCTTTTCATAGACTTGACAGGAGCGCAGGTCACGGGAGTGTTGGGCGCACGCGGAAGTGTTGCCACATGTCCTGATGTACCAATTGCACGAAGAAACACCCGCCATGTGGCTTGCTGGGGTTGTCAGTCTGTTCATCAGCTTTTATGCAAGTGGGCTGGGCAGCTGCGTATTGGGTGGTCAGCTGACCGCTGTTGTCAGTGCCCAGGCATACCACTTGCTGGTTGGTCGCAGAAGTCAAAGTGACAGTTCCACTTGTATAACAATTGGATGCGGGCTTGCGCAGCTCCGCCATGTGCGGTAAATTGTGCACATATAGGTCAACACATTTGTATATCACTCTACATTTCCTTCGCTGCCCCGCGTCGGATCGCAGCATGGAAATGTATTTGACAGAAAGTGAATGTAGTAACTGTTATCATCTTTAGAAGCAACCACCGCATTCCGTGTATGTTGCTGAAAACAACCATTTTCATATACAAGGTGAGTTTCTCATCTTTCCTCGAGAGGGAAAGCAAACCGGGTTCGCGCATGCCCGCACGAACTGAGGCAAGTTCTTTGTTGATCGGGACAATACGCCGGGTGATGGTCACTCGCGCCCAAACCTGGTGCGAGATTCGGGACCATACCCCTTCAAATACCCCAAACATTGAATCAAGACCCCGAACAATGAATCGAGTAGCGATGATGTATTCCAAGTCGAGTTTTAAAAAAACAATCGAACAACCACAATGAAATCAAGGTCGAGTTCGGGGTGGGAGATGTGAGTTCGAGGAAGTAGATGTAACTTCTGATCATTTTTTAAAGGAGACACCCCTCAAGGAAATGCGATAGATTTTAAGGGTTAATTTAGTAAATCTATTTTTTTACTTTACAATTCCATTCACAACTTTTCAAACCAAACACAATATAAATTTCTATTGAAATTAAGGGTGAGGATCAAATAGGAAGTTTATTTTGGCTAGGAAGGATATGAAGCAATAGGATTATGACATGTGGCAAAATTTAAAATAAAGAGAAAGGGTATTTTAGTCAATGTTACCCAATCTTCTCCCTTCTTCTTCTCTCTGTCACTTCAAAACCCACCATCTTCAACATTTTCTTCACTTACTATCTCAATAATCACTACATTATAGTGCGATTTTCGTCACCAATCAATGATTCAAACACCAATGAACGTGTTCTTCAACTTTTTTTGAAGAAACTCAGTTTAATTTCATACAATATCTCATTTTTTCCTGTGATTTTGAAGCGAATCACTCAATTCGTTCGATTTGATCGCTGATAAGTGTTTCTAACATTCAAAATTTGTCAATCGGTGAAGAAATATGAAGAAATCGGCTTCGATCTATGTAAGAATTTTTTTAATTGCATTTTTACGATCTGGGTTTTTGAATTGAGTCATTGCGTTTTACGATTTTGGCGGGGGTCTGGGGGCAGCGCCCCTGGCGGGGTCCAAGGGGCAGAGCCCCTGGCTGGGGTCGAACACTTTCTGGAAATTGCCTCATTTTCGTAGACAGGGAGAACACTTTCTGGCCATTGCGTTTTAGAAAAACACATTTTTGAAGTGTTTTTAGTCATTGCGTATAACAACTCTCCCAAAATCGTTAAAATGCCCCACACGTCCTAAAAACACCCCGTATACGAAAAACGGACCTAATATACTTTTATATTATTAAATAACAAATAAAACAAATTATACGATCGCTCGCGGGCCGCGACAGGGTTCACCCTGGGCTTCGCGGGGCGCGACCAAGTATAACCTGGCAAAACCACATCGTGCCACGTGGCACGACACCCAGACAACGTACACTCGTGACTGGCCAAAGCTAACACCTAGTCTAGGTCCCTCGCGGGCCGCGAGAGAAGAACAAAGGGGGGGTCGTGGGCCGCGAGCTGCCCGTCAACCAGCCTATATAAGGAGGCCTCTGCCTCAGTTCACAAATCATTCAAAATCTTTCTTTCTCTCTCAATTATTAATAGCAAAAACTCCCGAGAATAACACCCCTAAAAAGCGAAGCTCTGCCTCGTTGTAAGTATTGTAACCCCCGGTTACGTATTAGTTACTCTGCCCGATTGATCTAGAGCTCCGTAACGCATGTCAAGGCTCTGCCTGACTCAATCGTTGGAGTTATGTCTCGGGGGTACGGCTAATGTAAATTGGGTTATCTTACTAACACGTGTGCATTGTTTAATTTAATAGATTAAAACCAGGAAATCACCAGAAAGCAGTAGTATTATCTAAAATAGCAATGTGAGTACATCTTATTTTTGTAAACTGTTTTTACAAAACCTCAATTGTTTTAAATTATAATTAACAGTGATTGAGTCTATGTGTTCTATGATTACTGTCGATATGTTGGGGTTTTGTATACATTACTTGTTACTACACTGTGAGTAGTAGCATGACCACAAGTCAGGATTGACAGTGTCGTGGGTGGTAATTGGGTAGATAAAAACATTGTAATTGCTCTCAATATTGTAAATTGATAAAAGCATGTTTTGATTAAATTGGGATGCACTCGCCAGTATTTCTTGCTGATAAAACTTTTAAAACGCGTTTCAGGTAACAAAATGTGAAAGCCAAATAGAAGCCAGCTGGAGAGCATTTAAGGCTTGGAAAAGTGGCTATAAAAGTTACCTAAACAAGAAAGAAGTTTTATTTCAATAAACTAGGGTTTATCCCTATAAACATATTGTAATGGAAACTTGGGTTTTTCCCATGTATTTATTATTTATAAAAATGTGGTGTTTTAACTCCGATAAACTATTTCCTAACTACGGTCCTGATGTTAATTTTCGCTGCCAAATTAATAAACACCAATACCACTGATACTATCCTCGCGGCCGCCCGCTCCCGGGGTAGGGGTCGGGGGCTGCGACGGAGAGTAGTATCAGAGCTACAACCACTTATTTAAGCCACAGAAGTGTTCTGCTGACACCAAGATTTTGTCAATTATGTTAGGAAATAATCTATGTGATTATGTGTATATCTGTATATTATTGTTTTGTGTTATTTAACAATCTGTTAGTTTACAGTATGAGTGAGCAAGGTACGTCTGACGCCTATCGTCACCTAGTTAGTTCCCCCAAAAGTGAAGGAACTTCATCACAGCCTACTCCTTCGGGGTATTCTGCTAACACCGAAGAAGGAATCTTCATTTTTAAGGCGCAATCTGAAGAACCATTCCCTTCGAAAAGAGAGGATGGTTCAGTCGGGGAGCACATGAGAGGCGAAAACGAATGAGAAAGTTACAACAACAAAGAGCGTTAGCAGCAGCCAATAGGGAAGAAAATGCCCAGACCCAAGAAGCAGTTGATAGACAGTTGGCAAACTTTCATATACTAGCCACCACTGCAGCAGATCCAAACCTAGATTAGATAATGGCACCACAACCATTGCCACTATTCCCAACCCAACCAATGGAGATAGAATTTACCCAAGGAAACCAAATTCCCATACCAACATTTGACCCTAATGAGATACCTAGAATCCCAGCACCTAATCCTTTAGCTTATGATCCATGGGAAGATGACAATAGAGAATATCGGGAACTCTATCAACAGTGAGAACCGATACCAAATCCCATAGCACAGTATACCAACCTTAATCCTTTAGAACCATATTGGAATGCCGATCAGTATGTTCAGGAAATATTAAACAACCCGTACCCATATGGAGAACCTATACCTCAGTACCCTGACCCAGTACCCGCACCACTGCCATCCATGAGTGAAGAAAATGTGCAGGAACTCCGCACATTTGGTGAGGAATTAGTGGAGGAAGGAGAGAGGATAAAACAAATAGGAGAAAAGCTCGTATGGAAATACGACGAGCGAGAAATGTAATTCTAGAGGAATGACTAGTAATAATAATAATAATAATAATAATAATAATAATAATAATAATATATAGACATATATATATATATGAAGAAAAAAACCCACTAAAATAGATAACCTAATATCTATCGATGCATAACTAGTAGTGTGTTTAAATTTCCGTTGTAGATTGTAATATATATATATATATATATATGAAAAAGAGTAAAACTCGCAATGCTCGACGATTTTGATCAAATTGTTTGCGTGATTGTTTGCATGAAATCTTATTCTGTGATATTAATACCTAATAAATGTTTATAATCTAGATGGACAACGAAGTAAATCAGGAAAACTAGAATAATGATAATAATGGGAACCAAATAGATAACAGTGCCATCCAACACATAGTAGCACAAGGAATCATAGACGCTAGGCCTTTTATTATCAAGACTGTTAAAGAAGCAGAAAATAATAAAACTAACAGTGGAAGTAAATGACCACCTACTGAACCCAGTCACAGTGTGAATAATGGACCGCTACTTCAATTACCTATTCCAAAAAGAAGAAGAACCATGTCATATGGTTTTTCTTACAAAGAATTATGGTCTTGCAAACCAATAGAATTCTCTGGCAATGAAGGAGCCATTGCAGCTCTGCGCTGAATAGAAAAGATGGAGGCAGTCTTAAAATAAGCAAATGTGCAGAGGAAGATAAAATTTTGTTTGCTTCTAATCTTTTCAAAAATGTAGCCTTAGAATGGTGGAATACTATTCTCCAGTCTAGGGAAAGTGACAAAGTTTATAATATGGAATGGACCAACTTTAAAGAAATGGTTGAAAGAAAAATTTTGTCCTCCTCATGAAAAAGAACAAATCGCTAATAAGTTCTTAAATCTTAGAATGACTGGAATAGACTGCAAGGGTTACACTACCATATTCTTCGAATATGCTAGGATAGTGCCAACCCTAGCCTCACCAGAACCAGTATTAATCTCCCGTTACATCTGGGGATTAATTAGTGAAATCAAACACGTAGTCAAGGCAGCTAGACCACAAACCATATAAGAAGCCGTAGAACTAGCCAATACGTTGACTGATGAATTGGTACGTACGCAAGAAGATAACCAGACAAAGAACCTAGCCCAAAAGCTCACCCAGGAATTTCGCTACGGTAATTCCAACCGTGGGAAAAATACAGGTTCTACTTCTGCACCTTACTGTAAGCACTACAAGAAGAAGCATTCGGGAAGATGTTCCATATACTGCAACTTCTGCAAAATATCAAGACACAAGGAAGAAAAATGCAGGAAGAAACCCAGCAATAAGCTATGCTTCAACTGTGGAGAGACTGGGCATATTAAACCAAACTGTCCAAAACTAGCTCCAGCAACAAACAGCAAAACTACTAAGAATGCCCGAGCATTTGTTCTGTCAGCTGAAGAAGCCAAGATGATTCCGGATGTGATTGCCGGTACGTTTTTAGTTAATGATATTTTTGCTAAAGTATTATTTGACTCTGGTGCAAACCAAGGTTTTATTAATACTTCGTTCTGCAAACTTCTCAATCAACCATTAACTAAACTTCAACAAGAATGTCTGGTAGAAACGGCAAATGGAGAATCCATTAAGATCACTGAAATCTTGCAGGAAGCAAGAATAGAAATTTTAAACCATAATTTTGTTGCTAACCTTTACCCAATGAATCTGGCTGGATTTGATATCGTGCTAGGAATGGATTGGTTAGTAGCCAATCATGCTAGCATTCTATGTGATCAAAATTCAATACAAGTTAGTTCACCAAAGGGTGAAAAGATCACAATTAAAGGAGATAAGCCAACTAGGTCCACAAAATTCATCTCTGTGATGAAAACAGCAAGTTATGCAAGGAAATGATCACTAGTGTATATGATTTCTATAATCATTAACACTAAAGGAAAAGAATTGAAAGATATTTCTGTAGTATCTAAATTCTCAGATGTTTTCCCAGAAGAGCTACCGGGACTACCGCCGGATAGAGATGTTGAATTCAGAATTCACCTACTACCAGGGACAGCACTGATTGCTAAGGCACCTTACCGTCTAGCACCAGCAGAGATGCAAGAACTGAAGAAACAATTGGACGAACTTCTGGAAAAAGGTTTTATACAACCTAGTTCATCGCCATGGGGAGCACCAATCCTGTTTGTCAAGAAAAAGGACAGATCAAGACGTATGTGCATTGATTACCGAGAACTGAACAAGGTCACGATTAAAAATCGGTATCCACTACCGAGAATCGATGATCTGTTCGATCAACTTCAAGGAGCTTGATTCTTTTCTAAGATCGATTTACGCTCAGGATATCATCAACTGAAAGTACATGAAGAGTACATTCCTAAAACTGCTTTCCGAACAAGGTACGGTCATTATGAATTTACAGTCATGCCATTTGTTTTAACCAATGCCCCAGCTGCATTTATGGACATGATGAACAGAATATGTAAACCATATCTGGATAAATTCATAATTATCTTTATAGATGATATTCTAATTTACTCCAAGAGTAAAGAGGAACATGCAGCGCATCTGCATACACTTCTGACATTACTGAGAAAATAGATTCTCAAAATGTGAATTTTGGTTACAAGAAGTGCAATTCCTTGGACACATGGTTAATCATGAAGGAATTCATGTGGATCCCACAAAAATTGAGGCAATTACTAAATGGAAAATCCCTGAACCACCAACAGAAGTAAGAAGTTTTCTTAGACTGGCAGGATATTATAGACAGTTTATCCGTGATTTTTCTAGAATAGTCATTCCCTTAACGACACTGACTTGCAAATCAGTTAAATTTGAATGGGGACCAAAATAAGAAGAAGCTTTTAGAATTCTTAAGTAAAGATTAACCAACCCACCCATACTCGCGTTACCAGAAGGAACTGCAGACTTTATAGTCTATTGTGACGCTTCTAAGTTAGGTTATGGATGTGTGTTGATGCAAAGTCAAAAGGTTATAGCCTATGCCTCTAGACAACTTAAGAATCATGAAGAGAATTATACGACCCATGATCTAGAATTAGGAGCCATAAGTTTTGCCCTTAAAATTTGGAAACACTATCTTTATGGTAGCAAGTTTACTATTTTCACCGATCATAAGAGTCTAAGATATTTTTTCGGGCAAAAGGAGTTAAATATGAGACAGAGACGCTGGATGGAAATTCTCAGTGATTATGATTGTAATATCTAGTATCATGCAGGAAAAGCTAATGTAGTAGCTGATACTTTAAGTCAAAAATATCATGAAAAGCCAAAAAGAGTAAGTTCTCTCAAATTAAATCTGCAAATAGACTTAAATGAGAAAATTAGAGAAATACAGAAATCAGTAATCAAGGACGATACTGAAAAATTAAAACAATGATTAAGGAATTAGAGCAAGGAACAGATGGAATTTGGAGGTTCCATAAGAAAAGAATCAGGATACCCAAACAAGGAAACCTACGCCACCGAATTTTAGAAGAAGCCCATAAGTCTAAGTATACGATACATCCTAGTAATAATAAAATGTATCAAGACTTAAGAAAGAATTTCTGGTGGATAGGAATGAAAAAGGATATAGCAGCCTATGTTGCCAAATGTCTAACCTGTTCACAGGTTAAATACGAACATCAGAAACCCTCAGGTTTATTGCAGCAACTAGAAATGCCGATATGGAAATGGAAATTGATAACAATGGACTTTGTTACCAAATTACCCAAGACACGAAAAGGTAATGATACAATCTGGGTGATTGTAGACAGATTAACCAAGTCAACTCATTTCTTACCAATGAAGGAAACCTTCAGTATGGAACAATTAGCCAAGTTATATGTAAATGAAGTAGTTTCATTACATGGAATTCCTTTATCTATTGTTTCTGATAGAGATAGCCGTTTTACTTCTCATTTTTGGACTAGTTTCCAAAAAGTGATGAGAACCAAGTTTAATCTAAGCACAGCTTATCATCCTCAAACGGGTGGACAAAGCGAAAGGACAATTTAGACAATGGAAGATATGCTTAGAGCTTGTGTAATTGATTTCGGAGGAAATTGGGACAATCATTTACCATTAATAGAATTTTCCTACGATAATAGCAATCATACTAGTATCGATGCTGCACCATTTGAAGCACTTTATGGACGAAAGTGCCGAACTCTAGTCTGTTGGGCAGAAATTGGAGAAAAACAACTGTCTGGACCAGAGATAGTACAAGAAATGACGGACAAGATTATTCAAGTCAATGAAAGACTAAAAGCAGCACGAGATTATCAAAAGAGTTATGCTGATAACAGGCGAAAACCGTTGGAATTTCAAGTAGGAGATAAGGTATTATTAAAAGTTTCACCATGGAAAGGAGTGGTTAGATTCATAAATAGGGGAAAGCTAAGCCCCAGGTATGTTGGACCCTTTGAGATTATTAGAAGAATAGGACCAATAGCTTACCAGCTACAACTGCCAGAAGAAATGGCAGAAATACATGATGTATTTCATGTATGTAATCTCAAGAAGTGCTTAGCAGATGAATCCTTAATGGTACCTCTTAAGGACATAGAGGTAAATGAGAAACTTAAGTTTATAGAGAAACCCCTACAGATTGAAGACAGAAAAATCAAGAATCTCAAACATAAGAGATTAGTTCTAGTCAAAGTGAAATGGGATTCCAAGAGAGGACCATAGTACACTTGGGAGCTCGAGTCAGAGATGCAGAGGAAATATCCACACATGTTCCAGTAGACCTTGAGGACGAGATCTAAAACAAGGTAGGGAGGATATAACAACTCTCTCAAAATCCTTAAACATGCCCCACATGTCCTAAAATACACCCTGTATACGAAAAACGGACCTAATATACTTTTCACAAGCATTTTTTAGAGAACTAATGTATTTTTTCTTAGCTGAAAATTACATAACAAACCACAGAAAAAAAATTAAAAAAAAATAGAAGGAAAAAAAATAAATTAAAAATCTGAATCCAATTTATCTTCCCAATCTTCCTATCATCACTCTTTTTCTTCTTTTGAAACTACAAGAACTGTCACAAATAAATGGCGTTTTGGTTTTGGTGTGGTTTTTTGTTGTTTGCGTGTTGAAGTGGCTTTGTGGATGTTGGAGACATAGATCGACGCCGTGTCGGTGGATGCCATTTGTCCGTCATCTTCATTATCATCATGGAGTCCAAAATAGCATTTATACTGGGATCGGTCTCTTATGCTCATCCAAGCCTTCTTCAAGAACAAAGAAGACAAAATGACATATGACTGTCATCAGTCTCTTTTTCTTGAAGATTTGTCCATCTCATGCAGTAAAATCTTACTCCCCTCATGTAACAAACCATTTAGTAAAACTTCACGCAGAAAAATACTGAATATCCAAGAAACGATGTTTGCCATCATTGATTTTTTTTTTAACTTTTTGGCGTTTTACAGTGAGTGGTATTAGGAACCATGGTGTATGTTTTTTTGGTGTGATCAATGGAAGGTGCTAATATGTTTCTCTTTATAGGATGTTTTTGGCGCGTAGTTTAGGCGGGATATTATTATAATAGTAAATGTAATTAATAAAGTATCCGATTTTGCTCAGCTTTATCTGTTAAGTCTGTAACACGTCCCATCTTTCAAGCTTGGCGTTTATATTTTTATGGTGTTTTATATTTTATGGCGTTTTTGTAGGCCAAGACGTTAACTAAAACACAGAAAAAACTACGCAGTAATAAAATTGGTGTTTTGTATTTAGTTGGCGTTTTATATTTAATAGCGTTTTTATGTAAAAAAAAAAGGATGTTTACCCTTTTTACCCTTAATGAAGCACGTTCTAGTAATAAAATTGATGTTATTTACGAAAACGTCACCGCACCAATCTAGTCCATAGATTGTTTTAATCTAACGATTCATAAGCGTCCTCACCGTTCTCACACTTTTCACCGTTTTCCGTAAATCCTGACCCAAACATTTTTATGATATTGTTACAAACTTGTCACATTTATTCATTTAGTTTCAAATATTAATTTAGTATTTATGTTGGAATTATTATATATAATTTTGGGATATACAAAAGCTCCCAAATCATAGGGTTTATTTTATAGTGTTTATGGACATGGTTGTTTAGTACTTTTGTTATTTATATTTTAGGATAACAATGTCGCAGCCCCCGACCCCTATCCCGGGAGTGGGCACCGCGAACATCCAGATGGGTGGTATTGGTGTTTATAATTTGGCAGCGGAATACATCAGGAACGTAGTTAGAAAATATTTTGATCAGAGTAAAACACCAAAATTTTATAATAATAACTCTTTGGGATAAAAACCCAAGTTCATTTGACAATACATTTGTAGGGGTAAACCCTAATTATTGAAAACAAAAACTCCTTTTTTATTTAGGTAAATTTTATAGCCACTTTTCCAAGCCTTCAGTGCTCTCCAGCTGGCTTCTATTGGCTTTCATATTTTGTTACCTGAAACGCGTTTTAAAAACATTTTATCAGCAAGAAATACTGGCGAGTGCATCCTAGTTTAATCAAAACAACTTTTATAATTTCATAGTACTGAGAGCGATTACAATGTTTATATCTAGACAATTACTCATTCAGTACTATCCACACCAAACTTATGGGTCATATTACTCATTGGCTAACTCGTTGTCCAATGGTAACGTCTTTCACATTTTGTATACAAAACCCCAACATACTGGCAGCAATTGTAGAATACATAGACTCAGTCACTGTTAATTACATCTTAAAACATTTGAGGTTTTGTAAAAACAGTTTACAAAAAGAGTTTATAAAAGGGGAATGACTCACATTGTAGATTTAAGTAAAACTAAAGCTTCTTGGGAATCTCCTGGTTATTATCTATTAAAATTAAACAATGCACACGTGTTAGTAAAATAACCCAAATCACATTAACCGTACAACTCGAGACAGAACTCCAATGACTGAGTCAGGAAGAGCCTTGACATGCATTACGGAGTTCTAGATCAATCGGGTGTAACACGAGACAGAATTCCAACGACTGAGTCAGGCAGAGCCGACATGCGTTACGGAATCCTAAATCGATCATGTAGGGTAATAGCAGGGTTATAGTACTTACAATGAAGTGGAGCTTCGCTTTATAATAGGTATTATGCCCGGGTATTACTTCTACTATATAGAAATTGAGAGAGAATTCTGAATTTTGAACAAGTTACAACTGAATCTCGATCTCCTATTTATAGGGCTGGAATAGGGCGGCTCCCACCCCACGAGGAAGGCAAAGAAGGCCTTCGCGGCCCGCGAGGAACCGCGTGTCGACTATAGCTTTGACCAGTCATCGGTATAACATTGGTGAGTCACGTGCCACGTGGCACTATGACTTGTCCGTCAATCAAAGGCAGTCGCAGCACACGACAGCCTAAGCTTAAGGCAGTCGCGCCCCGCGAGCGACTCCAGAATTTTGTTTTTGTTGATTTTTCTAAGTATAGGGTTGTCTCGGGTCCGTTTCTCGTGTACGGGATATATTTTAGGATGTCTAGGGTCACGTTTAAGGGTTCTAGGAGGGTTTTATATCCTCCCCACCTTGTTTTAGATCTCGTCCTCGAGGTCTACTAGAACATGTGTGGGTATTTCCTTTGCATTTCTGATTCGAGTTCCCAAGTGTATTCTGGTCCTCTCTTGGAATCCCAATTCACTTTGACCAGAACTAGTCTCTTATGTTTGAGGTTCTTGTTCTTTCTATCTTCAATCTGAACGGGTTTCTCGATAAACTTAAGTTTCTCATTTACCTCTATGTCTTCGAGAGGTATCACTAGTGATTCGTCTGCTAAGCACTTTTTGAGATTACATACATGAAACACGTTATGTATTCCTGCCATTTCCTCTGTCAGTTGTAGCTGATAGGCTACAGGTCCTATTCTTCTAATAATCTCAAAAGGTCCAACATACCTGGGGCTTAGCTTTCCCCTCTTAATGAATCTGACTACTCATTTCCATGGAGAAACTTTTAGTAATACTTTATCTCCTACTTGAAATTCTAAAGGTTTTTGTCTGTTGTCTGCATAACTCTTTTGACGATCTCGTGCTGCTTTTAGTCTTTTCTTAACCTGAATTATCTTATCCGTCGTTTCTTGCACTATCTCTGGTCTAGATAATTGTTTTTTTTTTTTTCAATTTCTGCCCAACAGACTGGAGTTCTGCACTTTCGTCCATAAAGTGCTTCAAATGGTGCAGCATTAATGCTAGTATGATAGCTGTTATTGTAGGAAATTTCTATTAATGGTAAATGGTCATCCCAGTTTCCTCCGAAATCAATTACACAGGCTCTAAGCATATCTTCCATCGTCTGAATTGTCCTTTCGCTTTGTCCGTCCATTTGTGGATGATAAGTTGTGCTTAGATTTAACCTGGTTCCCATTGCTTTATGGAAACTTGTCCAAAAATGAGAAGTAAAACGGCTATCTCTATCAGATATGATAGATAAAGGAATTCCATGTAATCAAACTATTTCATTTACATATAGCTTAGCTAACTGTTCTATACTGAAAGTTTTCTTCATTGGTAAGAAATGAGCAGGTTTGGTTAATCTGTCTACAATCACCCAGATTGTATCATTTCCTTTTCTTGTTTTGGGTAATTTGGTAACAACGTCCATTGTTATCAATTCCCATTTCCATATTAGCATTTCTAACTATTGCAATAATCCTGAGGGTTTCTGATGCTCAGCTTTAACTTGTGAACAAGTTAGGCATTTGGCAACATAGTTTGCTATATCCTTTTTCATTCCTATCCACCAGAAATTCTTTCTTAGATCTTGATACATCTTATCACTTCTGCGGTGTATCATATACTTAGACTTATGAGCTTCTTCTGGAATTCTATGGCATAGGTTTCCTTGTTTAGGTATCCACATCCTTTTCTTAGGAAACTTCCAGATTCCATCGGTTCCTTCTTCTAATTCCTTAATCATTCCTTTTAATCTTTCAGCATCATCCTTGATTGTTGTTTCCTGTACTTCTCTAATTTGATCATTTAAATCTACTTGTAGATTTATTCTGAGAGAACGTACCTGTTTCGGTTTTTCATGATACTTTCAACTTAAAGCCTCAGCTACTACATTAGCTTTCCCAGCATGATACTGAATATCACATTCATAATCACTAAGAACTTCCATCCAGCGTCTCTGACTCATATTTAATTCTTTTTTCCCAAAAATATACCTTAAACTCTTATAATCGGTGAAGATAACAAATTTATTTCCATATAAATAGTGTCTCCAAATCTTAAGGGCAAAAACTATGGCTCCTATCTCTAGATCATGGGTTGTGTAATTCTCTTCATGTTTCTTAAGTTGTCTAGAGGCATAACTTATAACCTTTTGACGTTGGATCAACACAGATCCATATCCTAACTTAGACGCATCACAATAGACTATAAAGTCTTAAGTTCCTTCTGGTAATGCGAGTATGGGTGTGTTGGTTAACCTTTGCTTAAGAATCCTAAAAGCTTCTTCCTGTTTTGGTCCCCATTTAAACTTAACTGATTTGCAGGTCAGTTTAGTTAGTGGAATGGCTACTCTAGAGAAATCTTGGATAAATCGTCTATAATATCCTGCCAGTCCAAGAAAACTTCGTACTTCTGTTGGCGATTCAGGGACTTTCCACTTAGTAATCAACTCGATTTTTGTGGGATCCACATGAATTCCTTCATGATTAACTAGATGTCCAAGGAATTGCACTTCTTGTAACCAAAATTCACAGTTTGAGAATTTAGCATAAAGCTTTTCTTTTCTCAATAATGTCAGAAGTGTATGCAGATGCGCTGCATGTTCCTCTTTACTCTTAGAATAAATTAGAATTTCATCTATAAAGACAATTATGAATTTATCCAGGTATGGTTTACATATCATGTTCATCATGTCCATAAATGTGGTTGGGGGCATTGGTTAAACCAAATGACATGACGGTAAATTCATAATGACCGTACCTAGTTCTGAAAGCAGATTTAGGAATATCCTCTTCCTGTACTTTCAGTTGATGATATCCTGAGCGTAAGTCGATCTTAGAAAAGAATCGAGCTCCTTGAAGTTGATCGAACAGATCATCGATTCTCGGTAGTGGGTACCGATTCTTAATCGTGACTTTGTTCAAATCTCGGTAATCAATGCACATACACATCGGTCCGTCTTTCTTCTTAACAAACAACACTGGTGCTCCCCACGATGATGAACTTGGTTGTATAAAACCTTTGTCAAGAAGTTCATCCAATTGTTTCTTCAGTTCCTGCTTCTCCGTTGGTGCTAATCGATATGGCGCTTTGGCAATCGGTGCCGCTCCTGGTATTAGGTGAATTCTAAATTCAACCTCTCCATCAGGCGGTAATCTAGGTAACTTTTCTGGAAAAACGTCTGAGAATTTAGATATTACAGGAATATCTTTTAATTATTTTCCTTTAGTATTAATGATTACAAAAATCATATATACTATTACTCCCTTCCTTTCATAACTTGCAGCGTTCATCATAGAGATGAACTTTGTCAATCTGGTTGGCTTATCTCCCTTAATTGTGATCTTTTTACCATTTGATGTACTTACTTGTACTGACTTTTGATCACATAAAATACTAGCACGATTGGCTACCAACCAATGCATTCCTAATACAACATCGAATCCAGTCAGATGCATTAGGTAAAGGTTAGCAAAGAATTGATGGTTTAGGATTTCTATTCTTGCTTCCTACAAGATTTCACTTATCTTAATGGATTCTCCATTTGCCGTCTCTACCAGACATTCGTGTTGAAGTTTGGCTAAGGGTTGGTCAAGAAATTTGTAGAAGGAAGTATTGATAAAACTTTGGTTTGCACCAGAGTCAAATAATACTTTGACAACTATGTTATTAACTAAGAACGTACCGGCAATCACATCTGGAATCATCTTGGCTTCCCCATCTGTCAGAACAAAAGCTCTGGCATTTTTCTTAGGCGCTTCAGTTGTCTTATCCTTGTTAGTTGTGGCTAGAGCTAGTTTCAAACAGTTCGGTTTGATGTGCCCAGTCTCTCCACAATTGAAGCATATCTTATTACTAGGTTTCTTCCTACAGTCTTCTTCCTTGTGTCCAGATATTTTGCAAAATTTGCAGTATATAGAGCATCTTCCAGAATGCATTCTTTTGCAATACCTACAGTAGGGTGCATAAGAACCGGTTCCTTTTCCTCGGTAGGAATTACTAGAACGAAATTCTTGGGTAAGTTTTTGTGCTAAGTTCTTCCTTTGGTGTCACACCCCGACCACGTATAACATACAAAACATGGCGGAAAACGTCGGGGAGTGTTGTAACAGAATTAATTGTTTCATAACCATGGCATTCAAAGTTGTATTTTATTTATAAACATAAGAGTTACATTGTCTTAAACAGGAAATAAAGAGTTCAGAACATAATTAAACTAAGTCTATCTTCATTTTATGTCTCTAAGGCACAGGTCCGCCCTAGTGTCACGATCATCATCCTACGGAAAAGCTCCTGAAAACACATGTGAAAATAGGTACGTCAGCATAAAAATGCCTGTGAGATACATAGGTTTTGTGAAAATAGGATTCATGACTTATAAGTTTAGGAAAAATTGTTTAATAACAGTCAGTCATGAACCTTGTAAGTTGTTTTGTTTTGTAATTCATTAAAAGCAATGATATGTATAAGTAAGAGAATAATGTAAGGTTAAATGAATAACCAAGTAAAAATGAGTTTGTATAAGATAAGTTGTTTTGTAAATCAACGTCTTGTGAAAATGAGTTGTTTATGTAAAATGTAATATGTCAAATATTGAAATGATTTAAGTAACGCTACGACATGAAATATCATACAACCACTTATTTATAGGAAGTACCAGCGGCGTATCCACCATGCTTGTATTATATTACACACGCCTCGTTACTCGAATCATTTACCCAAACCAACCATCAATGTAAATTGTTCATGTATAAATGAATTGTCATGTGTTAATGTGTAAACCATATTGAAATGTCTATGTCCAATGTAAACCACTAAATGTGTATATCAATGTCAAAATGTTTATGTTAATGTAGATCATGTAATGTTTACCCAAAAATATCATGTATGGTAAGTGAAATATATCAACTAAACCATATGTAAAATGCACAAAAACAAGGTATTGAAGTAAAACATGGTTTAAATCAAAGTTATGTTTTGTGTAACAAATGCATGCTTTACTGATACAAACATTTATGCGGTATTGTGAAAATGCATACATCCAAGCCTTGAGACTGTGGCGATAAACCCTTAAACAAATTAAAGGTTTATCTAAGTCATGTACATCGAATTCGGTCATTCCTTCCAATCCAAACAAACCCAGGATTTCAGGAACGGGAGTTGTCAATTCCTATGGTACCACTACCTACTAACGAACGGCGTAGCTATGTTAATGAATGTATTGTTCCATTGTAAACAACCCAAATGTCATAATAAACTGTAAGCATGTGATGAAAACAACTGTACTAAGTACGCACACAATGGGCACACATAGCATGAAATGTAATGTAAATCAATGTACTAAGTATGCACACAATGGACATACATAGCATGAAATGTAATGTAAAACAATGTACTAAGTATGCACACAATGGACATACATAGTATGAAATGTAATGTAAAACAATGTACTAAGTCTGCACACAATGGACATACATAGCGTGAACTGTACTGAAATCATGTACTATAAATGTACTAATGAACATAGCGAGTATATGATGTGAAAACATGAAAGCATGAAAGTAACAAGTAGGCACATGTGTTTCACCCCAAAACAGTTTGAAAACAGTAAAAGAGGGGTCTATGTACTCACTTGAGATTGCTCAGAAGTCCTAAGATAACCACCAAGCAATGCTAGAGATCACGGAATCAAACGGCACCTAATATAGGTAACTATGTTAATAAACCGGACCTAATATCGGAGGATCGGATAGAATGAGGGTTCGTAAACCAAACGAGTATGGAGACTCGTGTAATATGGTTTAACAAAGCCCACATACTAAAACGAAACTTAACCTAAGTGTTTGTGACCCATTACGACCCGTTTAGGTAGCTTATGCTACTTTAACGCGTCGTTCGCGTAAAACGCGTTCGGAACGCCTAACTAGTCCCATGACAAGTAAAATATGCCTTAAGATGTCTAATATGGTTGTCAAATCAGTTTAGATGTCAAAAGTTATGTTACATATGCTTAAAACGAATTTTGGCATCAAAGGGTATTTTGGTAATTTACCTAAGGCATATAAACTACCTATCATACAACTACTTAAACGAAGCGACCATAAGGTATAACCTCGGAGGGTTATTCCCTATATACTATGGTCACCTAATGTGTTTGGTCGGATCCTAAAGATCGACCAAATGGGTCGGGTTCGAAGGTATAAGCGATTTATTAGATCGCTTACCCTTACGACCCTAGACAACGTGGTAATCATTAGGCATAGTCACAAGGGACTATAACCATCGTGATTACAATCATGTTGCGAAGTTCAAACGAACTTCGCATTAACCATAAACTAGTCAACGTAAGAATACTTACGAAGGGTCCCCGAATGCTAATCTAGATCAAAATAACTCAGGTATGAAACAATGGTTCCAACTTAGAGTCTTTTTTATCAGATTCTTGTGAGGAATGAGTGAAAATGTGATGGGTATTTATAGGATTTCCCGAACCGTTAGGATCGTTTCTTGGAAAATGTGATCGAATCTCGTGCGTACATTTGTTGGAAAGTTGTGGTAACTAAAAATGGCCCCTAATGAGCTGAAAGGGCAAGTGTGAGTGTGTGGTTGTGAGTTAATCAGCTGAAATCTGCTGACTAATCAGTCTTATCTGATCTGGGAGCCTGACGCGGGCCGCGTAAGGATACACATAGATCTTACGCGGGCCGCCTGGCCTGTACAAATCAGAGTTAAGTTGCAGCAATGACAGTTTTGGTCCCTGCACGTGTTTAAGGCCATTTCCGACACTTCTAAGGCCCGTAAAGCCAACTTTAAGGCCCTAAAATGATTCCTAAACATTGTGGACATGAAACATGCTCAAAAATATGTCGGATGTTGGTTCGTTTGGTCGTACGAACGCGATGTTCGCTTAATTACGATGGAATGCACACAAGCGCGAAAAACGATCCAAATGACGCAACGAATGGATTTTTCTTATGCCAAACACTAAAATAAAATATTTTAGTGCTTACATAAATTTTTGGATGTCCGGATGTATTCAGAACGTGAGTTATGCGCAAAAGTGCAAACTTGTGCACTTTTTGACGCTTTTAGTCCCTGAATGACTCAAAAGTTTATTTTAGCACACCGAACCCCTCAAAGCCTATTTCTAAGCTACATAAAGGATATTTAAGGTGTGTTTAACTTATGTTCATATTCCGGAGTGTTCGTTACTGTTCAAATTGTCATACTTTCGCAGTTTGTCAAGTTTAGTCCCTGTAAGCGAATTCACTTGTTGTTTTGCCATACCAAAGCCTTCAAAACTTATTTCTAAGTTATGTAAAGGTTATTTAAGGTATGTTAAGTATATGTTGATGTTCCGGAGTATTTGTCGCATTAAACTGATTACGTTTACGCACCAGTTTGCGTATAACTCTCCAGAAAGCGATATAGAGTTTGAAATTGAATAAAAGTCAAAACATGAAAAATGTAAAACACAACCAAACAAGCATTGGGATCAAATAAAATTGTTTTATTGATAACTGAACTGTTCACAATGATTTCAGACACAGATGTTACAGTCTCCCCTACTTGTGGAAATTTCGTCCCGAAATTTATTTAGAGGAAACTCGTGGAAAAAGATGCGGATATTTCGCCTTCATTTGATCTTCGCGTTCCCAAGTAAACTCGGGTCCACGTTTAGCTTCCCAGCGAACTTTGACCAAAGGAATGCGCATGCGTTTGAGCCACTTGACTTCACGTTCCATGATTTCCAATGGCTTCTCAACAAATTTCAGTGTTTTGCCAACACGAATTTCGTCAAGCGGTATGTGGAGGTTCTCATCAGCTAAACACCTCTTGAGATTGGACACGTGAAAAGTTGGATGAACATTTCCAAGTTCAGGAGGTAACTCAAGTCTGTAGGCTACCTTACCGATTCTTTCGATGATCTTGAATGGTCCAACATATCTAGGTGCAAGTTTTCCTTTCTTTCCAAATCTGATCACACCTTTCCAAGGTGAGACCTTAAGTAATACTCGATCACCGACTTGAAATTCCAAGGGTTTGCGTTTTGGGTCCGCATAACTCTTTTGACGGCTTCTAGCTGTCTGAAGGTTATCACGAACTTTCTTAATCTTGTCAGTTGATTCTAAAATGAGAGCAGGTCCAGTAAGCTGAGCCTCGCCGATCTCATTCCAGCAGACTGGTGAACGACATTTTCGACCATAGAGAGCCTCGAAAGGAGCCATTTTGATGCTGGTGTGATAACTGTTGTTGTAGGAGAATTCAATTAACGGAAGATGTGAATCCCAACTACCACCAAAATCGATCACACAAGCTCTAAGCATATCCTCCAGAGTCTGGATTGTTCTTTCAGATTGACCATCCGTTTGCGGATGATAAGCCATGCTCAGATTAAGTTGGGTCCCCATAGCAGATTGCATGGTTCTCCAAAAATGAGAAGTGAAACGAGCATCTCTGTCAGAAATGATGTTCAAAGGAACACCATGTCGAGCTACAATTTCATCCACATAGATTTTAGCAAGTCTGTCAGCAGGAAAATCCTCACGGATTGGCAAGAAATGCGCTGACTTAGTAAGACGATCAACAACTACCCAGATGGCATCATGACCTTTCTTAGTGCGCGGAAGTTTGGTAATGAGATCCATAGTAATGTTTTCCCATTTCCAAATTGGGATCTCTGGTTGTACCAATAAACCCGAAGGACGCTGATGTTCAGCCTTAACCTTAAGACAAGTAAGGCATTTTGATACATATAAGGCAATGTCTTTCTTCATACCAGGCCACCAATAATGAATACGAAGATCCTTATACATCTTATCTGAGCCCGGATGAATAGAATAACGAGACTTATGGGCTTCATCCATAAGCAAGGTACGAAGATCATCCTGGCTTGGGACCCACAAACGGTCCATGAAGTAATACGATCCATTCTCCTTCAGTTCCAGATCAGGTGTTATGTGATAGGGAAATTCCTTATCCATCAAACCTTGTGAAACACAAGATTGTTGAGCCTGAGAAATGCGTGCTTGGATATCGGATCGAGCTTGAATAACGGATTGAACACGTACACAATGAAGCTTAGTACGTTCCTTACGACTCAATGCATCAGCTACGACATTCGCCTTACCAGGATGGTAGCGAATTTCGCAGTCATAGTCGTTTAAAAGCTCAACCCAACGTCGTTGCCTCATGTTGAGTTCTTTCTGGTTGAAGATATGCTGAAGACTTTTGTGGTCCGTGAAAACCACACATTTTGTACCATACAAATAATGTCTCCAGATCTTTAGAGCGAAAACAACTGCACCCAACTCAAGATCATGAGTGGTGTAGTTCTTCTCATGTATCTTCAACTGCCTCGATGCATATGCTATGACTTTGTTCCTTTGCATCAGAACACAGCCAAGACCCAATTTAGATGCATCGCAATAAACGACGAAATCATAATTGCCCTCAGGCAAGGTTAGAACAGGCGCGTCACAAAGCTTCCGCTTCAAGTGTTGAAAAGCTTCCTCTTGTTTGAATCCCCAGTCAAAGGGTTTGTTCTTCTGAGTTAGAGCAGTTAGAAGAACTGCAATCTTTGAGAAGTTCTCAATGAAGCGGCGGTAATAACCCGCTAGACCAAGAAAAGAACGAACCTCAGTGGGAGTAGTAGGCGTATCCCAATCCTTAATCGCACTGATCTTGGAGGGATCTACATGAATACCTTGTTCGTTGATGATATGTCCTAAGAATTGAACTTCTTTAAGCCAGAATTCAAACTTGGAGAATTTGGCGAAAAGTTGCTCTTTCTTTAGGAGTTCCAGAGTAAGACGAAGATGTTGCTCGTGATCAGCTCGAGTCTTAGAATAAATCAAGATGTTGTCAATAAAAACAATGACGAACTGATCCAAATAAGGTTTGCAGACCCTATTCATTAAGTCCATGAAAACAGCAGGAGCATTAGTCAAACCGAATGGCATGACTGTGAACTCGTAATGCCCATACCGAGTGCGGAACGCCGTCTTGGGAATATCTTCTTCATGCACACGAAGTTGATGATACCCCGAACGAAGATCAATCTTCAAAAAATAAGAAGCGCCCTGTAACTGATCAAAAAGATCATCGATGCGAGGTAGGGGATATCGATTCTTGATGGTAAGCTTGTTAAGCTCACGATAATCGATACACATCCTAAAGGATCCATCCTTCTTCTTGACAAAAAGAACGGGAGCACCCCAAGGTGAAAAGCTAGGACGGATAAAACCTTTGTCAGAGAGCTCCTGAAGCTGATTAGACAACTCTTGCATCTCAGACGGTGCAAGATGATATGGAGCTCTGGTAATGGGATTTGCACCAGGTACGAGATCAATACGGAACTCGACTTGGCGTGCTGGGGGTAGACCAGGTAACTCTTCAGGGAATACTTCAGAATAATCCCGAACGACAGGAATATCTGAAATAGACTTACCCTTGCCTTTATCTGCTGTAACATGTGCTAAGAAAGCCACATAGTTCTTCCGCAGATACTTCCGAGCTTTAAAACAAGACATGAGCTTAAGACCACCAGACGGTTTCTCACCTTGAACCTGTAGGATCTCGCCTGTCGAAAGTGGCACACGAACGATCTTCTCGAAACAAACAACTTCTACGTGATGCTTGGATAACCAATCCATAGACACAATAACGTCGAAGCTTCCAAGTTGCATTGGCGTGAGGTCAATAGGAAAAAGATGGTCGTTAAGGTTTAACTGGCAGTTGCGTAGAACAGAATCAAGAACAATGGGTTCACCACTAGCAACTTCTACTGTCAAGGGTTTTCCTAGTTTCGTTCTAGACACGCGAAGCATTGGCTCAAAAGACAATGACACAAAACTCTTGTCGGCACCCGAATTAAAAAGAACAGATGCAGGCTGATTATTAATAAAGAACGTACCGTTCACCACATTATCGTCCGCCTGCGCCTCTTGGGCATTCATGTTGAAGACTCGCCCTCGAGCCTGACCCTGATTCTGATTTGGATTCTGATTCTAGTTAGCTAGCCTTGGGCACCGGTTTCTGTAGTGGGTCAGATCCCCACAGTTATAACAAGCACCTGGTGGGTAGTGTGGTCGTGCAGCTTGACCCTGTTGCTGAGCAGGAGGCTGAGCAACTTGTTGAGCCGGGTTCTGAACTGCCCGATTCTGAGCAAACCGACAAACATTGACAAGATGACCTGACTTCCCACGGTTAGTACAGAAATGGCACTGATGTTGCGGCTGATGGTGACTGTTGCATCTATTGCACAAAGGTGCATTCCCTGAATAGGGCTTCTTCGCTGGAGGCTGTGCGGGTTGGTTGGGAGCTGCCTGGTTAGCTTGGGCAGTGACATCATAGTTTTGGGAAGACTTACGCCTCCTTGCCCTTTTCGATGAACCAAAATCCTTTCCATTCTTGTTTTGACCTTTCTTGCTATCTTCCTTGTCAGACGACTGTTTCTTGCCCTTGTCACCCTTCCTGTGTAATTTATTCTTCCGAATCTGCGACTCAGTCAATGTCGCTGATAACTCGATCGCCTGACGGAGTGTGGCAGGGTTACTACCAGTAATGATGTCTTGTACTAAGTCAGGTAGGCCGTCGATGTACCTTTCGATAGCCTTGTCGAGTAGGGTAACCATTGTTGGGCATAGCAGACTCAACTCCTCAAACCTATCAGTATATGCCCTGTGCTCGCCACTATCTTGCTTCAAGTCATCAAACTCTTTCTCCAACGCTTGCTGTTCATGGCGAGGACAGAATTCCCTCATCATAAGGGCCCTAAGTTCAGCCCATGTTTGTGCTAGAGCGACTTCTGCACCTCGGTCTCTCATAACCCCGTTCCACCATGTGAGAGCCCTCTTCTGAAACACGCTCGAAGAAAACTCGACCTTGCGATTATCTGGACACTGCACGTGGCGGAAAGTATTCTCAATGCTCTCGAACCATTGAAGAAGCCCAGTCGCACCTTCAGAACCACTAAACTTGAGTGGTTTAGCCGAGTTAAAATCCTTGTATTTGCATGGAGCATTGTTGTTGTTGTTGGCTTGGTGCCATTGAGCAAAGAGATTTGGGAATTGAGCAGCCATCTGCTGCGCAATAATTTCTGCCAGTTCGGCAGTTGCTATCTGGTTTTCGCGTTGAGGAGGCATTCTAAAAGAGGAAAACATGAAAGGAAACGAGTGAGATGATTGGGTGAAAAGAATGAGATGAAACAAAATCAACAAAAGCAAAGATGGTGGTCATTCGTCCGCATTACCAAGCAAACAAATGACACACGGTGACTAATCAAAGTAAATGGGTCAAAAATAATGTATCGCGAAGATATGCTCGCCTATAAGTGAACACTCATCCCAAGAATTCCCAGGTAAGCACAACTGGTCTTGCGTCTGATGAGATATATACGAAGTGCTTGCCTATACAGAAAACTCAGAATACAGGCATTCACTCTTCCAGTTTGCACGTGTTCACATTATTTAAAACCCAAAACGTTGACGAGATTTTGAAAATTTGAAGGCACAAGGCCAAAAATTTAGTCAAACTGGAAGGGTTCAAAACCTTACAAAAGAGGGTTCAAAACCTTGTAATAAATTATTCAAAAACAGAAGATTGTTTTTTGAAAATCGTTTCGGAAAAATTTGGTTTTTTTGTTTTGATAATCACCTAAGGATAGGTGATGTACATGTTTTAAGATCTAAACACAAGATAACTTGTGTTAGGGTCCTAGAAAGGTTATAGTCTAGGTCAAAGAATTACTAATAACCTAATTCCCTATAACCATTGGCTCTGATACCAACTCTTCTGTCACACCCCGACCACGTATAACATACAAAATGTGGCGGAAAACGTCGGGGAGTGTTGTAACAGAATTAATTGTTTCATAACCATGGCATTCAAAGTTGTATTTTATTTATAAACATAAGAGTTACATTGTCTTAAACAGGAAATAAAGAGTTCAGAACATAATTAAACTAAGTCTATCTTCATTTTATGTCTCTAAGGCACAGGTCCGCCCTAGTGTCACGATCATCATCCTACGGAAAAGCTCCTGAAAACACATGTGAAAATAGGTACGTCAGCATAAAAATGCCTGTGAGATACATAGGTTTTGTGAAAATAGGATTCATGACTTATAAGTTTAGGAAAAATTGTTTAATAACAGTCAGTCATGAACCTTGTAAGTTGTTTTGTTTTGTAATTCATTAAAAGCAATGATATGTATAAGTAAGAGAATAATGTAAGGTTAAATGAATAACCAAGTAAAAATGAGTTTGTATAAGATAAGTTGTTTTGTAAATCAACGTCTTGTGAAAATGAGTTGTTTATGTAAAATGTAATATGTCAAATATTGAAATGATTTAAGTAACGCTACGACATGAAATATCATACAACCACTTATTTATAGGAAGTACCAGCGGCGTATCCACCATGCTTGTATTATATTACACACGCCTCGTTACTCGAATCATTTACCCAAACCAACCATCAATGTAAATTGTTCATGTATAAATGAATTGTCATGTGTTAATGTGTAAACCATATTGAAATGTCTATGTCCAATGTAAACCACTAAATGTGTATATCAATGTCAAAATGTTTATGTTAATGTAGATCATGTAATGTTTACCCAAAAATATCATGTATGGTAAGTGAAATATATCAACTAAACCATATGTAAAATGCACAAAAACAAGGTATTGAAGTAAAACATGGTTTAAATCAAAGTTATGTTTTGTGTAACAAATGCATGCTTTACTGATACAAACATTTATGCGGTATTGTGAAAATGCATACATCCAAGCCTTGAGACTGTGGCGATAAACCCTTAAACAAATTAAAGGTTTATCTAAGTCATGTACATCGAATTCGGTCATTCCTTCCAATCCAAACAAACCCAGGATTTCAGGAACGGGAGTTGTCAATTCCTATGGTACCACTACCTACTAACGAACGGCGTAGCTATGTTAATGAATGTATTGTTCCATTGTAAACAACCCAAATGTCATAATAAACTGTAAGCATGTGATGAAAACAACTGTACTAAGTACGCACACAATGGGCACACATAGCATGAAATGTAATGTAAATCAATGTACTAAGTATGCACACAATGGACATACATAGCATGAAATGTAATGTAAAACAATGTACTAAGTATGCACACAATGGACATACATAGTATGAAATGTAATGTAAAACAATGTACTAAGTCTGCACACAATGGACATACATAGCGTGAACTGTACTGAAATCATGTACTATAAATGTACTAATGAACATAGCGAGTATATGATGTGAAAACATGAAAGCATGAAAGTAACAAGTAGGCACATGTGTTTCACCCCAAAACAGTTTGAAAACAGTAAAAGAGGGGTCTATGTACTCACTTGAGATTGCTCAGAAGTCCTAAGATAACCACCAAGCAATGCTAGAGATCACGGAATCAAACGGCACCTAATATAGGTAACTATGTTAATAAACCGGACCTAATATCGGAGGATCGGATAGAATGAGGGTTCGTAAACCAAACGAGTATGGAGACTCGTGTAATATGGTTTAACAAAGCCCACATACTAAAACGAAACTTAACCTAAGTGTTTGTGACCCATTACGACCCGTTTAGGTAGCTTATGCTACTTTAACGCGTCGTTCGCGTAAAACGCGTTCGGAACGCCTAACTAGTCCCATGACAAGTAAAATATGCCTTAAGATGTCTAATATGGTTGTCAAATCAGTTTAGATGTCAAAAGTTATGTTACATATGCTTAAAACGAATTTTGGCATCAAAGGGTATTTTGGTAATTTACCTAAGGCATATAAACTACCTATCATACAACTACTTAAACGAAGCGACCATAAGGTATAACCTCGGAGGGTTATTCCCTATATACTATGGTCACCTAATGTGTTTGGTCGGATCCTAAAGATCGACCAAATGGGTCGGGTTCGAAGGTATAAGCGATTTATTAGATCGCTTACCCTTACGACCCTAGACAACGTGGTAATCATTAGGCATAGTCACAAGGGACTATAACCATCGTGATTACAATCATGTTGCGAAGTTCAAACGAACTTCGCATTAACCATAAACTAGTCAACGTAAGAATACTTACGAAGGGTCCCCGAATGCTAATCTAGATCAAAATAACTCAGGTATGAAACAATGGTTCCAACTTAGAGTCTTTTTTATCAGATTCTTGTGAGGAATGAGTGAAAATGTGATGGGTATTTATAGGATTTCCCGAACCGTTAGGATCGTTTCTTGGAAAATGTGATCGAATCTCGTGCGTACATTTGTTGGAAAGTTGTGGTAACTAAAAATGGCCCCTAATGAGCTGAAAGGGCAAGTGTGAGTGTGTGGTTGTGAGTTAATCAGCTGAAATCTGCTGACTAATCAGTCTTATCTGATCTGGGAGCCTGACGCAGGCCACGTAAGGATACACATAGATCTTACGCGGGCCGCCTGGCCTGTACAGATCAGAGTTAAGTTTCAGCAATGACAGTTTTGGTCCCTGCACGTGTTTAAGGCCATTTCCGACACTTCTAAGGCCCGTAAAGCCAACTTTAAGGACCTAAAATGATGCCTAAACATTGTGGACATGAAACATGCTCAAAAATATGTCGGATGTTGGTTCGTTTGGTCGTACGAACGCGATATTCGCTTAATTACGACGGAATGCACACAAGCGCGAAAAACAATCCAAATGACGCAACGAATGGATTTTTCTTATGCCAAACACTAAAATAAAATATTTTAGTGCTTACATAAATTTTTGGATGTCCGGATGTATTCAGAACGTGAGTTATGCGCAAAAGTGCAAACTTGTGCACTTTTTGACGCTTTTAGTCCCTGAATGACTCAAAAGTTTATTTTAGCACACCGAACCCCTCAAAGCCTATTTATAAGCTACATAAAGGATATTTAAGGTGTGTTTAACTTATGGTCATATTCCGGAATGTTCGTTACTGTTCAAATTGTTATACTTTCGCAGTTTGTCAAGTTTAGTCCCTGTAAGCGAATTCACTTGTTTTTTTGCCATACCAAAGCCTTCAAAACTTATTTCTAAGTTATGTAAAGGTTATTTAAGGTATGTTAAGTATATGTTGATGTTCCGGAGTATTTTTCGCATTAAACTGATTACGTTTACGCACCAGTTTGCGTATAACTCTCCAGAAAGCGATATAGAGTTTGAAATTGAATAAAAGTCAAAACATGAAAAATGTAAAACACAACCAAACAAGCATTGGGATCAAATAACATTGTTTTATTGATAACTGAACTGTTCACAATGATTTCAGACACAGATGTTACATTTGGTTTTCCTCTTGTGTACGTACCAGTTCGTCAGTCAAGGTATTGGCTAGTTCTGCTGCTTCTTCTATGGTTTGTGGTCTAGCTGCCTTGACTACGTGTCTAATCTCACTAATTAATCCCCAAATATAACGAGAGATTAACACTGGTTCAGGTGAGGCTAAGGTTAGCACGATCCTAGCATATTCGAAGAATATGGTAGTGTAACATTTACAGTCTATTCCAGTCATTCTAAGATTTAGGAACTGATTGACGATTTGTTGCTGTAACAACCCACTTTTGGGAAGTCAAAGTATAAGTCAAAGTCAAAGGAAGAAAAGATTGCTAATTACGATCTGTCACTCCTTACTTAACTATTGACTGTGCTTCTTGACTTGTAATCGAATTCTATTATTTATTTGCTTTAGTTGTATTATGTGGTGTATTTATTAATAATCGAGGTTTAATCGTTGTTTATCACTAATCGACTTATCGCTAATCGCATCACTATCGCATCGCAACTCGAATTATGTGCTCTGGATATTGTTTTACGTGTGTATGCTATTATGTGTTACTTGTGCATGTTATGTTTATGTTGAGGTGTTTAATCGCAATCGCAATCGCAATTCTATCGCATCGCAATCTAATCGCAAATGCTAAACGCAATTTATTTATAGTGTTTGTATGTTAGATATAGTAGTCAGGATATTTGTGTAACTAATGGTAAATACTATCGCATCGCTCACTCGAATTGCATCGCAACGCTCAACACGCAAAACGAAACGCAAACTCAACTTGTCGGACCACTTCGATCGAATGGACGATGGATCGAATGGCCGTCCGATCGGATAGCCTGGGTCTGATGGAGTTTCCGTTGTTTGACACGTTGTCATACCGTCTCAAGCAAACCGCAAAACTTTTCAGAACTTAGCAAATTTCTCAAGTTCAAAGACGATCTGATTGTGGGACAGACTGCCGTCGGATCGGATTGCCATCCGATCCGATTGCCATCCAATCGAACCGCAATCCGATCGAACCACAATCCGATCGGATTACACTTGGACTTCCACACTTAATCATTTTCATAATTTTCAAAGACTATCAGTTCCAACGGATTGCCATTCGATCGGATTGTTATCCGATCGAGTGACCATCCCGCTGTGAACTTGTTCTCGCTAAGTGTCCTGCCAATCGGATCGCTATCCGATCGAACGACTGTTTGATCGATCGACCTGAAGGTTAGAGATACTTCTCTGTTTTCAAAATGCTATAACGAAAACTTCAAAGCCGTCATACACAAACACATCCTTCCCAAACGAATGTCAATCCGACCGAATGGCCATCCGATCGGATGACCATCCGAATGGATTGACATCCGATCGAATGACCATCCGATCGGATTGCCACCCGATCGGGTAACCATTCGACACTTGGTTCACTTGCACCGTCTTACGCGCTGTTCATTCGCTTATACTACCGTTAACTGTTCTCACTCTAGCGCTCCCTTCAATCCATTACTTCCATCGCTGTGAGAATACTCGATCCCTTTTTGCTTTACGCACTTTTGGTTGTTACATACGTTACTTATTCTGAATCACATCAATCACACAAAGCAAACACTATTTATACACTGACCGTTATTGCATGTTACGTGTTACTCGATGAATGCTTGTATGTTATGTTAACACAGTGATTGTTGCCTAACGCCTTAGCAACGATAGTACTATTTGTTTGGACTCAGCACCTGTCGTGGATAGGGGTTGTTAAGGTTACCTCTTCACATGTCACAGTGGTGATATGCGTTGCGCATTCTACAACTCGCAGTCTAGTCTGTGTATATTTCATTGTTGATAACCTACTAGCTTCGCATTTACATGATACATGTTTGTTATGCGTAAACGCTTTCGAACTCTATTATTACTATTAAACTTGTATGCTCACTTTTACACTATGTGTATTGACCGCTATTTTAACGTATGTGACAGGTGTTTGAATGCTTAGGAAGCTCTGCTTTACCTGCTTTGTGGAATCAAGTAGGAATGAGAGTGTAGAAACAAACAAACAATTTACTTATTTAAATATGAGTTGTCGGAACATGTTTTGTTTTGAGATATCTATGTCTATAATAATTGGTTACTTGATGGGTTATGGAATGGGACATAATATTAACTATCCGGTAATTTAGTTGTTATGGAATTTCTCTTGACAATCTCTTTCGCTCAGTGCTATGCCCCGATGTTTCCGTCATCGGTTGGGGTGTGACAGATTGGTATCAGAGCCATAACTATAGGGAATTAGGCAAGACTCGACCTAGTCCGGGTCGATGTCTTAGAAACGACCTAGTCTATAGTCTAGGTACCAACAGACTGACTTGTGCGTACCCCGTATGGATCTTTGTACGAGCTTACTCGCTATTTCTCGCTCGAACTCGCTGTACACTCCACTCTTGCGCAAACATCGCATACTACAGTTCCGCGCAAGACCAGCCTTTCCTAAGGCTGGACATACACACACAAACGGATGATTTGGTTGATATTAGGTGTGAAAACCGCAAACTCTCGACCAATTCACTCGTTTAACTCGCTATTTTTACTATAAACAAGAGAATTTGCATTGAACCAAGAGTGAAATCCATACTTTGACGCAAATCTCCTTACTTATCTCTTGATTTCATCATACAAACAGGGATGTAGTCGTTAAGTCAGCGGTGAAACCTTAACCTTGATGACACGTTCCGCTCTATACTTCTGGTTTTGCAAAACTCTCACGAAAGTCTCGACGGACTCCAACGACTTGGGTCACGCTGTAACTGGAAGGATGCGTGCCGATCGCCCAAATTGAGGCGAGAGCACAATCAAGAAGGCCAAAGTGTGCACTTAAGGTCCTTGTGAATAGTCGAATCACTTTGGGTAATCGAAGTCTCACACCCAAGACAATCTCTCTTCGATTTTATGCGTTTGATTCTGGTTTTTGTCGCCACCAACTCTGTGGTTATCGCTTTTATGATCGATTTTAAGTGAAATCTATGTGTTTTATGTGTTTATTTGTTAGCGTTTTGAGATAAACATTACGGTGGTACCGATGGTTTGATTTCGCATTTCTCACTCCGCCCAATCACACACAACACACAACACGTTAACAAATCGCTTGTGTTATTCGCAATCGTTGCTCGCTAATCGCAATCACTGTACTTAATTGCTATACGCTGTTGTGAAGGATAGGTGAATACGTGCAAAATATGTGTCTAGGGTAGCTATGTGCCTATGTGTTTCTGTGCTTACGTGGACTATGTGCTTATGTGTTTCTGTGATTTATGTGCCTACGTGAATTTTGTGAATGGCTGTATTCCTAAGCTTTATGACGAGATCTGATGTGGGGTAAAATACACATATTTGTCCCGTGTAAATTGTATAATTTTTGTTTAAGTTTTATTTGTTTTTATCTAGTTTTAGTATTATATTATATTATTTTGTGTTTTGGCTAGGTCCTGGTAAAAATGGAGCAAAAGCGAGTAATATGGAAATAACCAGCCAGTTGGGCAGAGTGGGGTACCAGAGACCGAAGTAAAATTGTCGTTATTTTTCTTGAGTGGGCCGAGCCCGCTATCTCTATAGACTAAAATGCTGCTGCTATATACTATATTTTTAATAAAGGGTTGTGGAGCCACTTTTTCACACATCATACGAATCAGATGAAAAAAGCAAATCATATATATATTATTATTAAGAAGAAAAGGTGGCAATTAATAAAGGAAAAAAGAAGGGCTGCCACATTGTTCTTTTGAGGGGCATTAATTGAAGGAAGAGACAGCCAATATTTATTATTATTAGTAGTAAAAGGAGGCTGCCATCTTTGAATCCGATTTGGAGAGGAACATTAAATGAGGACGCACAAAAACATTGGAAGTGGGGACGCAATAAATAAAAAAAAAGAACTTCATGATATATATATATCAATCAGTCGCACATCAAAAGGGAAAAAGCTTTTGAAAAAGGAAGAATTGGACTTTCAAAGGAAAAAGCAAGGAGACAAAGGGGAGGTCGCACAAAAAGAAAAAAAGAGAAGAGCCTGTTTGTTTTTGGCGCAAGCAAGAGGAAGAAAAAGCATTCGGTTCATATTTGAAGCATCACGGGTTCGATATTATTCTTATTATTCCAATCTTTTGTGTTGAACCCATGTTTTGTTTAATTTCTAGAACCGAGTGTGCTTTGTTTATGGATATTATGAGTAGCTAAACATTTATGCTACCTAGGTCATATTGATGAATATTTTGTGACTTATAATTTTCGGTTTTGGATAATATATTTTTGGCTTAATGTTTTGGTAAAATATCTTTGTGTTGTTGATGATAATGCGTATGAATGCTACTAGTAATTGAATTGCATGATTGTTGCTTTGCGTTTCCTCTACTTTTGTTACTTTGGTAGTTTCAGATCTAGGGTTACACGTGATTTTCCATAGACTTTGTGTTAGTGGTATAATCTAGAGGTTTCTTGTCTTAGATAACCCTATAAGCAACCTTGTGAGTCTTTGAAATTAGTGTTTTGCCACTCTTGAGACCGGGAGGAGATAGAGTGTTGGTTTGTCTAATTCTTAGGTGTTGGGTAAAGGTGAGACCGGGAGGAGATCCTTACTTAGCTATCTTAGTTTTCCTAGCAAATTCGAGTTATTGTCAACAATCTTAGATTACCCCTTCATACTTTAGGGTATGTTGTGATTAGCGAGACCGGGAGGTGAGCGAGTCATTTGGGTACCTTAGCATTCCCTAGTGAATTGAGACCGGGAGGTGATCTGATCTAGTAACCGGTGATTTACACGTCCACTTTAGGATTATCCGAGAGGTGTTAGTGAGACCGGGAGGTGATCTAGCAGTCTTTAAGGTCTTCTTAAGTTAGTCGTATTTTTAGAAACCCGGTAGCCATTCCATTATCCAATTCCGAGAGTTGTAAGTTACGGGTAGGATTCTAGACCTAGGTAGCTGTTTTCTCCTAGCATTTGAGTTTTCCTTCAGTTTCCTGAGTCTTCTGCTCTATTTTATCTGAGTTTATTTATTTGCTTATTTAGTATTTAGTTAAAGCCAATCTTTCAAACAAACAAATTATTAGGCTAGGGCTCGATAGAGGTTTAGTATCAAGAGTCGCTAGATTGTGTCCACGGTTCGATACTCGGACTTACTTGTTTTACTACTTACGACCGGTACACTTGCCGGTAGTGTGTGGTTTACGGGTTTTTCCAACTTTTTAAAACTTGTTGAATTTAATTAAAACATATTTCACACATCAAGTTTTTGGCGCCGTTGCCGGGGACACAGTGCGCTTTTGAGGACGACCCGAGTCGGGGATTTAGCCATTTTACTGCTTTCTTAGATTTGTTGATTTTGTTATTTCTTAGTTAAAAAAAATAATAATAAAAAAAATAAATAATAAAAACCAAAAAAAGAATATAGTTGTTTGCTTTTTTTAGGATACTTGCTAGTTCTGTGTGCCTACTTGTTTAGCTAGCTTGTTTGTGATTCGTGCTATTTTATACTTGCTTCTCTGTGTATGCACACACGTTCTTCGGGCCCACCTGATACTTCACCATTCTCTGAACCCGAACGCGAGTTTCACCGTCGTTTACGTCAGCCACAGGTACTTCCTTCCGATCTTGTCTTTTCTGTAGTTATGGCTGATCGTAGGACTGTTGCTGATCACATTAGTGTTGCTCCCACCACCGTTCGCTCGAGCATCACACTTCCTGCTGTAGAGGTGAACAACTGGACCATCCCACCCGCCTTGATCAACACCATTACCCATTCGGTCCAGTTCGATGGTTTACGAGACGAGGACTCACATGCACATCTGACTAGATTCGGTAGGGTCTGTAGTACTTTCCGCCTCACGGGCGTCACTGAGGAGGCCATTCACCTTCGTTTGTTTCCATTCTCACTCACTAATCAGGCTGCTATCTGGTTGGACTCCCTCCCACAGGGAGCCATCACCACTTGGAATGATCTTCAATCTAAATTCTTACAGAAATACTTCCCACCTGCAAAAACCGCTCGTCTTAGAAATCTCATCTACGCATTCACTGAGCAGCCGGGGGAGTCTTTCTACGAGACATGGGATAGGTTCAAGGCGCTGCTAAACAAGTGCCCTCACCATGGGCTTGAGGAGTGGAGAATCGTGGAGAAATTCTATAACAGAGTTTCTGAAGCGACTAAGAGATTGCTTGACTCCACAGCAGGAGGAAACATGATGAAGACCAAGACTGCTGCTGAGTGTCTTGAGATGATGGAGGATCTAGCCACCAGTACTTATACCGAGCCAGGCTCCGGGGGCGTGACTGCTGCCCCCAAAGGTATTCATACGGTAGATTCTAGCGTAGCTTTAGCCGCCCAGGTTGAATCCTTGACAAAGATGATCAAGGACATTCAGGTTAAGATTAGTTCTAAGTGTGAGGTGTGTAGAGGTGGGCATGAGACAGTAGATTGCCCGGTAGGATCTGAGGAGGAGTTGAGTTTTATACAGAACCAGGGACGAGGCCAGGGCTACAACTCTGGATGGCAGTCACGCCAAACCTCGAACTGGCAAGGAAGGAATCCCCCTGGATTCCAGCCTCGCCAGAGTCTGTTTCAGACCCCTACTGATGGAAAGAGTAGTGGAGAGTCTAAATCTGAGCTGGGCGAGTTTTTGAAGAGGAATGAGGAGAGTCAGATTAGGACTAACAAACTCCTAGAGTCGGTAGTGATGCAGGGTGAGGCTAGACATCAGGAGCAGCTGAAGAAAAACCAGGAGTTTGAGTTGATGTTTAGGAATCAGGGGTCCACCATACAGAGTCTAGAGAGGACCGTAGGAGAGATAGCAAATAGGATGACTGAGAGGCCAGTAGGTACATTCCCGAGTAGCACCCAGACTAACCCAAACGCTACTGCAAAGGCAGTGACTACTAGGAGTGGTAGAAGGTTAGAGGGAGAGAAACCGGTCGATGAGGTCGAAGACCCGGTTGATGAGGAGATTGAGATGGAGACTCCTACTGGTGATGTGCACCCTAGGCTGCACCCAGCAAGTACAGCACAGTCCAGCGAGCCTTTGGGAGAAAAGAAGAAGGAGACGGAGCCACTTAGAGTCTATAAACCCACAGCTCCTTACCCTGGTAGGCTTTTAGCTAAGAGCGATTCTGAGCAGTATTCACGGTTCTTGGAGATGCTGAAAAAACTCCATGTGAACCTTCCTTTCATTGAGGCTCTGTCTAAAATGCCTAAGTATGCAAAGTTCCTAAAGGATCTTCTCACAAACAAGAAGAAACTGGAGGAGCTGTCTACTGTCACTCTTAGTGAGGAGTGTTCTGCAGTCGTGCAGAACAAGCTCCCTAAGAAGATGACCGACCCAGGGAGTTTCACCATCCCGTGTCTGATCAGGGACCTTACTGTCAGCCATGCGCTGGCCGACCTAGGAGCTAGCATTAACCTCATGCCTTACTCCGTTTTTGCTAAGCTCAATCTAGGCGAGCCATCTCCTACGCGCATGAGTCTTCAGCTCGCAGATCGATCTGTGAAGTTTCCACGTGGTATCGTAGATAATATGCTTGTCAAGGTTGACAAGTTCGTTTTTCCGGTGGATTTTGTCATTCTTGATATGGACGAGGATTCTAAAGTTCCACTTATTTTAGGACGTCCATTCCTTGCTACCGCCCGAGCCGTCATTGATGTTCTTGACGGTAAGCTTACTCTCCGCGTCGATGATGATGCGGTCACCTTTGACATTCAGCATTCGATGAAGCATACGCCGCAGCAGGACGACACTCTTTACTTTATAGACACTCTTATGACACATGTGGGTAGTTTTCTCGGTGAGGTTTGCGGTAGAGAGTCTATAGAGACCCAGATGTTAGGGGTAGATGTCGAGGGCATTGAGTTGACCAAGTTCGACCTAGAGCAGGATTCACCATTACCATCTAGCGAGCCATCCATAGGATCTAAGTGTTCTAAGGTTGCTGAGGTGTTTGAAGTGTTAGAGAGAGAGACTCCTGAGGAGAAACCATCAGTGGAGATACCCGCACCTCTAGAGCTGAAGGAACTGCCATCTCACTTGGAGTATGCATTCCTTGGCGAGAGATCTCAGTTGCCCGTCATTATTTCATCGAGTTTGACGGAGGAGGAGAAGGAGAGACTGATGGTTGTTTTGAGGGCGCACAGGCATGCTATTGCCTGGAAGTTAGTAGATATCAAGGGTATTAACCCTTCCTTTTGCACCCACAAAATTCTTATGGAGGAGGAGTATAGACCGGTGGTACAGCCGCAGAGGAGGCTGAACCCCAATATGCAGGATGTGGTGAAGAAGGAGGTGTTGAAGCTGCTCGACGCCGGCCTGATTTACCCGATCTCTGATTCTGCATGGGTCAGCCCTGTCCAGGTAGTTCCCAAGAAGGGGGGCATGACCGTGGTGGTGAACGAGAAGAATGAACTGATGCCCACCAGGACAGTCACCGGATGGAGAGTCTGCATTGACTACCGTAGACTCAATGATGCCACCCGCAAGGATCACTTTCCCTTGCCGTTTATTGATCAGATGCTTGAGCGACTGTCTGGGCAGCAGTTCTATTGCTTCCATGACGGTTTTTCCGGTTATTTCCAGATTCCCATCGCACCAGAAGATCAGGAGAAAACCACCTTTACATGCCCCTACGGCACCTTTGCGTACCGACGCATGCCGTTTGGTCTATGTAATGCTCCGGCTACTTTTCAGCGCTGTATGGTGGCCATATTTCACGAGCTTATCGAGGACTCCATGGAGGTTTTCATGGACGACTTTTCTGTTTTTGGGAGTTCCTTCGATTCCTGTCTGCGTAATCTAGATCGAGTGCTAGCTCGTTGTGAGGAGACGAACCTGATGCTTAATTGGGAGAAATGTCATTTTATGGTTCGTGAGGGGATTGTGTTAGGTCACAAGATTTCACACGCGGGGCTTGAGGTGGATCAGGCCAAGGTTGATACAATCTCTAAGCTCCCACCGCCTACTTCTGTGAAATCTATTAGGAGCTTCTTAGGTCACGCAGGATTCTATCGCCGCTTTATTCGTGACTTCTCTAAGATAGCTAGACCCATGACCCAGTTGTTGGAGAAGGACAGGCCATTCGTTTTTTATGCCGAATGCACTAGGGCCTTTGAGTTGTTAAAGGAGAGGCTTGTTACTGCTCCCATTCTTGTGGCTCCCGATTGGAGTCTTCCATTTGAAGTCATGTGTGACGCGAGTGATTCTACTGTTGGAGCCGTGTTAGGGCAGCATAGGGAGAAGCATTTTCATCCCATCTATTACGCTAGCAAGACCCTAAACAATGCTCAGGAGAATTACACCACGACTGAGAAGGAGTTGTTAGCAGTCGTGTTCGCATGTGACAAGTTTCGGTCCTACTTATTGCTTTCTAAGACCATTATTTTTACCGATCACGCGGCACTTAGGTACTTGTTCGCGAAGAAGGACGCGAAACCCAAGTTGATTAGGTGGATTCTCTTGCTCCAGGAGTTCGACATAGAGATTAGGGATAAGAAGGGAGCAGAGAACGTGGTTGCTGACCACCTATCTAGGCTTGAGAATTCGGAGAGTGAGTTGTCTAGCGGGGGGACGATTGGCGATTCCTTCCCCCATGAGATGTTGATGTATGTCAGGGCCCAGGAGGAGGGCTATCCCTGGTTCGCAGATTTTGCGAACTACTTGTCCACAGGAGAGCTTCCACACGATATGCCATACCAGCAGAAGAAGAAATTCTTTGCCGACCTTAAATTCTACATATGGGAGGATCCTTATTTGTTTAGGATAGGTGCGGATCAGATGGTTAGGAGGTGTGTGACTACACCCGAGACTCGTAGTATTCTTGAGCATTGTCATTCAGGGCCAGCTGGTGGCCACTACGGGGGTGCGTATACCGCTAAGCGGGTGTTTGATTCGGGATTTTATTGGCCCACCATATTTAGGGACGCCCACGAGTTTGTCCGTGGCTGTAATGCTTGCCAGAGAGCCGGCAACATCTCATCCCGAAATGAGATGCCCCAAAACCCCATCCAGGTGGTTGAGATTTTTGATATCTGGGGCATCGATTTCATGGGACCCTTCCCTATGTCACGTGGGAGTCGTTACATCCTTGTAGCTATTGATTATGTGTCTAAGTGGGTAGAGGCGAAAGCTTTGGCCACTAATAATGCTAGGGTTGTAGTGAAGTTTCTAAGAGAGTTGTTTGCTAGGTTCGGCACTCCTAAGGCCATCATTAGTGATCGTGGCACCCATTTCTGTAACTCGTAGATGGAGAAGGTGTTGAAACGCTATGGGGTCACCCATCGGCTCTCGACTTCCTATCACCCTCAGACGAGTGGACAGGTGGAGAATGCCAATCGTGGCATTAAGCGTATCTTGGAGAAGACTGTCGGACAGAGCCGCATTGACTGGGCCGACAATTTAGATGACGCACTCTGGGCTTTCCGCACTGCATATAAGACACCTATTGGGACCACACCCTTTAGGATGATTTATGGGAAAGCGTGTCATCTGCCGGTTGAGTTAGAGCACCGGGCGTATTGTGCCTTACGAAAGGTAAATCTTGATATGGACGCCGCGGGTAAGAAACGGTTTCTCCAGATAAATGAGTTGGAGGAGTTACGTGATGAAGCGTATGAGAAATCGTGGGCTTACAAAGAGAAGACAAAGCAATTACACGATCGCCACTTGAAAAAGGTGAAAGAGTTTAAGTGTGGGGATCGTGTCTTGCTTTATAATTCGCGATTGAGGTTATTCCCGGGTAAGTTAAAATCCCGATGGTCCGGTCCGTTTGTGATTAGAGAGGTATTCCCATATGGGACGGTAGAGATCGAGGCGGACAATGGACGTGCTTGGAAGGTGAACGGTCACCGTCTTAAGCACTACTTTGGAGGGAAGGTAGATGATCGCGAGGACGAGACGATTTATCTCGATCCATCCGAGGGAGCTGACGAGACACAGGGGACGACAGTTGATTCCCCAAAGGTTAGCACGTGAGGTGCAGGTATATTTGTTGTAGAGTTTTGTATATTTTATTTCATTTTATTGTTGAGTCAGTCTAAGTTAATGTTTTTGAGTCAGTTTTTGTGTCGAGTCAGTACTGCTTTGGTTTTTGTTTGTTTTTGTCTATGCAGGTTTGAATTGTACCACCCGTACTCAATCTCCATTCGGGTAATTTTGGAGCTGCTATTCGAATATCAGGCATTTACCAAGTGTACTAGTCAGAGTCAAAGCCGATCGCGAATGGAATGCTATACGATCGAGCTGGATTGGACGAGAGTTCTGAAGCTTATGCATTATTAAACCAGCTAAGTCCTTCCCGATTTGCCCTTTGTCTTTTTATTTCTTATTTATTTTTAGTTATCTTTCATCCTACATTGAGGACAATGTAAACTTTAAGTGTGGGGATGCGAGACTACGTCTTTTTAGCTAGATTTGAGTAAAAAAAAATTGAAAAAAAAAAGTGAGTTTGTTGCGAGTCCCGATCTTTTAGCGCATAGAAAACAAAAACCTTTTCAAAACGTCTGTTAAAAGCGGTTTAATTGTTGAATTTACGAGTCGAGAGCGCATGTTTCTTTAAGTTGCGGGATAGTAGCTTGACTGAATCGGTTTTTGGGAGTAAAAGGTTTTGGGATGCCTAGGATAGTGGATGGAGCCGGAGAGTTAATTAGTTATGCATTGTCGATATCGGTAGCCCTATTTGCCACATGAAAGTGAGATTTGAGCCTTTATATGTTTCATATATATATGATCACTATTTTCGTTTCATGTGTGTTTACCGACTTGTTGCATCACTTTAGAACTTGTGCGTCTTGATGCACTTTGAGACCTTCGGTTAGGATTTGACATGGATATGATAGAGGCATTAGGATCACCTTGTTTATGTAGCCTTTGTGTTTAACCCGTTTCACCACTACCCTTAGATACACCACTTTGAGCCTAGCCATTCGTTTGTTACCCGTTTGTGATTTGATAGCCGGATCGTGTTACGTGATTATTATATTTGAAAAAAAAAACAAAATGAAAAAAAATATGAGAAAAAAAAAGAATAAAGTTGTGGGCCAAAATGACCAATATGTTAGTATTTGATTCGTGCTTATCCGGTTTATCGTGTGATTATGTGTTTCGCCACTTATTCCAAAAAAAAAAAAATACCTACCTTTAGCCCTTACCTACCCAATAAAGCCCTCTTGATCCGTGTTAAATTCTAACATTTAGGTGGAGATCTGATTGACGTACAAGCTTATGATAGTATGTTGCATAGTTCGGTCTTGAGAGTTCACTCGAAATTACATATAATATATTAGCCGAGAGATGAGTGACATTGTGAGGGGTATTGACATTGCATAGTTGATTGCTTGAAGGTAAGAAAAACTTGATTAGGTAGGCCCGTTTTCATTTAAATATTACGATTCGTCAACCTTTTGAACGTTGTAAGTCTTGCGAAACTGTGTTTGATGATTTCGTAGTTCGCGTTATAATTTGTTTGAGACTGGCGTTGTTGTTAAGTGTTTAAGTTAGGCATGTCGCTTGAGATTTGCTTAGGGACAAGCAAAAGGTTAAGTGTGGGGATATTTGATGTGGGGTAAAATACACATATTTGTCCCGTGTAAATTGTATAATTTTTGTTTAAGTTTTATTTGTTTTTATCTAGTTTTAGTATTATATTATATTATTTTGTGTTTTGGCTAGGTCCTGGTAAAAATGGAGCAAAAGCGAGTAATATGGAAATAACCAGCCAGTTGGGCAGAGTGGGGTACCAGAGACCGAAGTAAAATTGTCGTTATTTTTCTTGAGTGGGCCGAGCCCGCTATCTCTATAGACTAAAATGCTGCTGCTATATACTATATTTTTAATAAAGGGTTGTGGAGCCACTTTTTCACACATCATACGAATCAGATGAAAAAAGCAAATCATATATATATTATTATTAAGAAGAAAAGGTGGCAATTAATAAAGGAAAAAAGAAGGGCTGCCACATTGTTCTTTTGAGGGGCATTAATTGAAGGAAGAGACAGCCAATATTTATTATTATTAGTAGTAAAAGGAGGCTGCCATCTTTGAATCCGATTTGGAGAGGAACATTAAATGAGGACGCACAAAAACATTGGAAGTGGGGACGCAATAAATAAAAAAAAAAGAACTTCATGATATATATATATATATATATCAATCAGTCGCACATCAAAAGGGAAAAAGCTTTTGAAAAAGGAAGAATTGGACTTTCAAAGGAAAAAGCAAGGAGACAAAGGGGAGGTCGCACAAAAAGAAAAAAAGAGAAGAGCCTGTTTGTTTTTGGCGCAAGCAAGAGGAAGAAAAAGCATTCGGTTCATATTTGAAGCATCACGGGTTCGATATTATTCTTATTATTCCAATCTTTTGTGTTGAACCCATGTTTTGTTTAATTTCTAGAACCGAGTGTGCTTTGTTTATGGATATTATGAGTAGCTAAACATTTATGCTACCTAGGTCATATTGATGAATATTTTGTGACTTATAATTTTCGGTTTTGGATAATATATTTTTGGCTTAATGTTTTGGTAAAATATCTTTGTGTTGTTGATGATAATGCGTATGAATGCTACTAGTAATTGAACTGCATGATTGTTGCTTTGCGTTTCCTCTACTTTTGTTACTTTGGTAGTTTCAGATCTAGGGTTACACGTGATTTTCCATAGACTTTGTGTTAGTGGTATAATCTAGAGGTTTCTTGTCTTAGATAACCCTATAAGCAACCTTGTGAGTCTTTGAAATTAGTGTTTTGCCACTCTTGAGACCGGGAGGAGATAGAGTGTTGGTTTGTCTAGTTCTTAGGTGTTGGGTAAAGGTGAGACCGGGAGGAGATCCTTACTTAGCTATCTTAGTTTTCCTAGCAAATTCGAGTTATTGTCAACAATCTTAGATTACCCCTTCATACTTTAGGGTATGTTGTGATTAGCGAGACCGGGAGGTGAGCGAGTCATTTGGGTACCTTAGCATTCCCTAGTGAATTGAGACCGGGAGGTGATCTGATCTAGTAACCGGTGATTTACACGTCCACTTTAGGATTATCCGAGAGGTGTTAGTGAGACCGGGAGGTGATCTAGCAGTCTTTAAGGTCTTCTTGAGTTAGTCGTATTTTTAGAAACCCGGTAGCCATTCCATTATCCAATTCCGAGAGTTGTAAGTTACGGGTAGGATTCTAGACCTAGGTAGCTGTTTTCTCCTAGCATTTGAGTTTTCCTTCAGTTTCCTGAGTCTTCTGCTCTGTTTTATCTGAGCTTATTTATTTGCTTATTTAGTATTTAGTTAAAGCCAATCTTTCAAACAAACAAATTATTAGGCTAGGGCTCGATAGAGGTTTAGTATCAAGAGTCGCTAGATTTTGTCCACGGTTCGATACTCGGACTTACTTGTTTTACTACTTACGACCGGTACACTTGCCGGTAGTGTGTGGTTTACGGGTTTTTCCAACTTTTTAAAACTTGTTGAATTTAATTAAAACATATTTCACACATCAAGATCGCTAGACTAAGGTTGCTCGAAATAGTGCTTGAGTCCTATGACGATGTCTGTTGCAGACAATGTCGTCGTTTGGATCATTCCACTCTCGCTCAGCTCGCTGAAACCAAGATGACAAATGAATCGCCGCCCTCGTCTCTAAGCAAATGGCGAAAGTCATCCCACAAATCGTCAGTTAACTGAATGAGAATGCTAGCAAGTCCTCGGAAGAGTCCATGACCGATACTCCCAAGGTCGCTTTTAGCTTCAAACAGTTCAAAGCCTGCGGACCAAAAGAATTTACCGGCGAGGAAAACCTACGCAGCTTTCAATGTTTCAATGGTTTGATTCTATCGAAGTCACCGTGCGCCAGAGTGGCTGTCCAGAAAACCTACGCACTTTCAATGCTACCGGCGTCTTCCAATCCCGCGCTCTTGATTGGTGGACGGCCGAGAGGAACAAACTAGGAAATGATGCAGCTTTCGGATTGTCGTGGGACGAGTTGAAGAACATCATGATGCAAGAGTTCTGCCCTCCCCATGAACTCCAAAAGCTAGAGGATGAATTCTGGAACATTAAGCAGGATGGCGGAGATAACGCTGGTTTAACTGCTCGCTTCAAGCAGTTGAGTATTATCTGCCCTGGTCAGGTTACTACCCCAGTTATTACAATCAAGAAGTATATCCGTGCTCTTCCGGATTGCATTGCAGACTTTGTTCAGGCTGCAAAGACGACAACAATTGAGGAAACCTACCTGCTCGCCGCTGAGATCAACGATAAGCGAGTCAGGGCTGGTTATTTCGACAAAGCCTCCAAGAATCTGCATCAAGTCACCGCTGCTCCCACCGCTGAAACCACCACCGCACCGCAATATTCGAAGCTCTCACGCAGCAAAAGGAAGAACAACAGCAGCTCCAGCAACAAGAACTGTGCAGTTACTGCTGCCCCGCTCTAAACAGTACCTGCCCAACCGCAGCCTCAACACCGCCAAGTAGCGGCCCCTGTGGTCAATGCACCGCCTGCCAAGCGTGCATACACTGGACCACACCCGTTTTGCCATACTTGTACTTATCATCACCCGGTTGGTCTCGCATGCCGGTTCTGCGTTCATTGCAACATGTACGGCCACTTCACCGCAAACTGCCGTACAGGTCCTCGACAAGCTCCAGCTCAAGATCAAGCTCCTGCTCAACAAGCTCTACTTCCTAATCCTCAAGGCCATCAAGCAGCTCCTGCACCTGCAGCTCACGCTCAAGCTTGCTTTGCATGTAGTGATCCCAACCACTTTGCAAACATGTGCCCCAACAGAGTAGTGAAACAAGAGCCCCAGCAACAGCAACAGCAACAGCCGCAGCAACACCAACGGCAACAACAGCAACAGCAACAACAGCAGCCAGCAGCCCGCGGGCGTGCCTTCAACATTAACGCCCGCCAGGCTCAAGCAGACAACAATGTGGTCAATGGTATGTTCCTTGTGAATGGTATATATGCTTCGTGTTTGTTTGATACTGGAGCAGATAACTGTTTTGTATCGTTTAAATTCGAAACGCTCCTTAATCATAAGCGCACCCATCTCCCCTAAATGTTCGATGTTGAAGTTGCCACTGGAAGAACCGTCGCTGTCAATTCTGTTCTACGTGATTGTACGCTTGAACTCAACAATCACGTCTTCCCTACCGACCTTATTCTGATGCAGCTCGGTAGTTTTGACATCATAGTAGGCATGGATTTTCTTCGTGAAAATCGTGCTGAACTTGTTTGCTTCGATAAGATGATTCGTTTCTCGCTCGCTAATGGTGATCTACTTTGTGTGTATGGTGAAACTCCTTAGAAAAGTCTCAAACTCATGTCATGTGTCCAAGCGAGCAAGTATCTCCGTGAGGAATACAGAACTTTCTTGGCTAACATTGTAGTAGCGGAGAAGGAAAAGAAAGGAATCCCAGAAGTGAAGGACGTTCCCGTTGTTTGCGAATTCCCTAACGTATTTCCTGATGATTTACCTGGTTTACCTCCCACTCGTGATATCGATTTCCAAATCGACCTCATTCCTGGAGCAAATCCTGTTGCTAAAGCGCCTTATCGTCTCGCTCCTTTGGAAATGTGCGAACTCTCGAGTCAGCTCCAGGAACTTCTTGATAAAGGTTTTATTCGCCCTAGCACCTCTCCATGGGGCGCGCCTGTCCTTTTCGTCAAAAAGAGGGATGGATCGTTCTGGATGTGCATCGACTACATGGAATTGAATAAGCTGACTATTAAGAATCGCTATCCTTTGCCTCGAATCGATGATTTGTTTGATCAGTTACAAGGTGCTACGTGTTTCTCGAAGATCGAGCTACGCTCAGGATATCACCAACTACGCATTCAAGAGGAAGATATACCCAAAACCGCATTCCGAACCCGATACGGTCACTACGAGTTTGTTGTCATGCCTTTTGGTTTGACCAACGCTCCCGCAGTTTTCATGAATCTAATGAATCGCGTGTGCAAACCCTTCCTTGACCGCTTCGTCATCGTGTTCATCGATGATATCCTGATCTATTCCAAGTCAAAAGTTGAACACTCGCAGCATCTACGTTTAGTTCTTGAGTTACTCCAGGGAAACCGTCTCTATGCCAGGTTCTCCAAGTGTGAATTTTGGCTAGAGGAGGTCCAATTCCTGGGTCACATTGTCAATAGTCAAGGTATTCACGTCGACCCCGCGAAGATCGAAGCTGTTAAGAGTTGGGTTACACCCAAGAATCCGTCTGAAGTCCGCTCTTTTCTCGGACTAGCGGGCTATTATCGCCGATTTATGGAAGGTTTCTCTAAAATCGTTGTGCCGCTTACCTCGCTTACGCATAAGGACAAACCTTTTGTTTGGGGAACTAAACAAGAGGAGGCCTTTCAAACTCTCAAGGCTATGCTATGCTTTGCAATGCTCTCGTGCTCTCACTGCCCGACGAAAATAACGATTTCGTAGTCTATTGCGATGCCTCGAACCTTGGTCTTGGTTGTGTCCTCATGCAACGAGACAAGGTTATCGCGTAAGCTTCTCAACGGCTCAAGATCCACGAGAAGAACTATACCACACACGACCTCGAGCTTAGCGTAGTTGTTTTTGTGTTTAAGATTTGGCGACACTACCTTTACGGTACCAAGTGTACGGTCTTCACCGACCATAGGAGCCTACAACACATCTTTGACTAGAAAGAACTGAATATGCGTCAACGCCGGTGGGTAGAACTCTTCAACGATTACGACTGTGAGATTCGTTACCATCCAGGCAAAGCAAACGTCGTTGCCGATGCTCTCAGTCGACGAAGCTATTTGCATAGCGTTCGTAATTCTAAAGCCCAGCATAATCTCGAAGCTCTTATCCGTGATGCACAGCATGCTTGGTTTACCGAACGTACTTTGAAGAAGGAAAGAATTCTCAACGATGGCGCCCAACTCGAAAATAAATCAAATGGGATCTTCCATTACCTAGATTGAATTTGGATTCCCAAGCGTACTAATTTGCGACAACTTTTGATGGACGAAGCCCATAAATCCTAGTATTCTATTCATCCCGGTGCTGACAAAATGTACCAGGACATGCGCTACAAGTACTGGTGGCCAGGCATGAAGAAGGATATTGCTCTCTATGTTTCGAAGTTCCTTACTTGCTCGAAGGTTAAGGCTGAGCACCAACGCCCCTCTGGCTTACTCGTGCAACCCGAGATCCCTATGTGGAAATGGGAGAGTATAGCTATGGACTTCATAACGAAACTCCCGCGAACTCAATCACGTCACGACAACATCTGGGTTCTCATTGACCGTCTGACTAAATCAGCTCATTTCCTGCCGATATGAGAAGACTTTAAGGTAGAAAAATTAGCCCGAATCTACACTGATGAGATCATTTGTCGACACGGAACGCCTCGTGACATCATCTCTGACCGCGATGGTCGGTTTACCTCGCGTCTTTGAGAAATGTTTCAATCTGCTCTCGGTACTACTCTTAATCTAAGTACCGCTTTTCATCCCCAAACCGACGGTCAGACTGAAAGAACGATTCTCACCCTTGAAGACATGTTTCGCTAGTGTGTCATAGATTTCGGTGGTAATTGGGACGCGCACTTACCTTTGGTCGAATTCTCGTACAATAACAGTTATCATTCTAGCATACAAATGGCACCATTTGAGGCATTATACGGAAGGAAATGTTGATCGCCTATTGTGTGGCACGAGATCGGAGACGCGCAAATTACCGGTCCAGAGCTGTTACAAGAAATGATTGATAAAAACCTCCAATTCAAGACAATCTGCTGAAAGCTCGGAGTCATCAGAAAAGTTACACCGATAGACGCCGCAAGCCCCTTGAATTTGACGTTGGCGATCACGTACTCCAAAAGGTTGCACCTTGGAAGGGGGTGATCAGATTCGGCAAGAAAGGAAAGCTCGCGCCTCGATATGTTGGACCCTTTAAAATTTTGGAAAGGATTGCAAAAGTGGCCTACAGACTCGATCTACCAGAGGAACTTAGTAATGTCCACCCGACTTTCCACGTTTCGAACCTTAGAAAGTGCTTGGCCGACCAGGAATTACGTGTCCCTCTCGAAGATTTACAAGTGGATGAAACATTACACTTTGTGGAGAAGCCTGTCGAGATCATGGGACGAGAGACCAAGGTGCTCAGACACTCACGCATTCCCATTGTGAAAGTTCGCTGGGAAGGCAAACGCGGCGCCGAGTTTACCTGGGAACTCAAAAGTGACATGAAGGCGAAGTACCCGCAACTGTTTATTACGCCTACTTCTTAAATTTCGGGACGAAATTTCCTAAAGTAGGGGAGGCTATAACAACCCGCTTTTGGGAAGTCAAAGTCAAAGTCAAAGGAAGAAAAGATTGCTAATTACGATCTGCCACTCCTTGCTTAACTACTGACTGTGCTTTTTGACTTGTAATCAAATTCTATTATTTATTTGCTTTAGTTGTATTATGTGGAGTATTTATTAATAATCGAGGTTTAATCGCTATTTATCGCTAATCGAATTATCGCTAATCGCATCGCTATCGCATCGCAACTCGAATTATGTGCTTAGGATATCGTTTTACGTGTGTGTGCTATTATGTGTTACTTGTGCATGTTATGTTTATGTTGAGGTGTTTAATCGCAATCGCAATTCTATCACATCACAATCTAATCGCAAACGCTAAACGCAAGTTATTTATAGTGTTTGTATGTTAGATATAGTAGTTAGGATATTTGTGTAACTAATGGTAAATACTATCGCATCGCTCACTCGAATCGCATCACAATGCTCAACACGCAAAACGAATCGCCAAACTCAACTTGTCGGACCACTTCGATCGAATGGACGACGGATCGAATGGCCGTCCGATCGGATTGCCATCCGATCGGTGCACCATCCGACCCTTGCCCCTTCTTTCTATTTTTGGCAACCTATAAATACCCCTCCTGTCACATCACTTGTGATGTGACAGCTCCCTCTCACTCGACCAGCACGCTCAAGCCTTCTTTCTCTCGATTTCTCACGATTCTTGTAAGTTTTCAACTCAAATATTGTACTTCTATGATCTACACGCACTTCTTCATCTTTTTCACCTTTGAATCTTAACTTTTAACCGTGAAATCAACGGATTTGAGGTGTTTTAGGGTGACGTCATCATGGATCTTTGGAACTTCAAGGTTTGGCTTCATTCCGCCAAGAACAACTCAGATATGAAGGATTTCCACATGATTTCACAACGGTTTCACATAGATCTAAGCATTTTCAAAGTTAAAAGGATTGAAAGATGTTTTCCAACTTTCTTTCAACTCTTTTACACCCAATGCACTCAAAACCGATAGAATCGGAGCTCATTCATGCCTTCTACTCTTCTCTAGTGATGTGTCGGGTTGAGATATGAATCCTATCAACGAAACAATTGATTTCTGGTTGAACATGAAACCACCCGTCACGAACAGTTAACTGATCGGATTGGGGTGGTTCCCGTTCGATCGGATAGCCTGGGTCTGATGGAGTTTCCGTTGTTTGACACGTTGGCATACCGTCTCGAGCAAACCGCAAAACTTTTCAGAACTTAGCAAATTTCTCAAGTTCAAAGACGATCAGATTGTGGAACGGACTGCCGTCCGATCGGATTGCCATTCGATCGAACCGCAATCCGATCGGATTGCACTTGGACTTCAACACTTAATCATTTTCATAATTTTCAAAGACTATCAGTTCCAACGGATTGCCATCCGATCGGATTGCTATCCGATCGAGTGACCATCCCGCTGTGAACTTGTTCTCGCTAAGTGTCCTGCCAATCGGATCGCTATCCGATCGAACGACCGTTCGATCGATTGACCTAAAGGGTAGAGATACTTCTCTGTTTTCAAAATGTTACAACGAAAACTTCAAAGCCATCATACACAAACACATCCTTCCCAAACGAATGTCAATCCAACCGAATGGCCATCCGATCGGATTGCCACCCGATCGGGTTACCATTCGACACTTGGTTCACTTGCACCGTCTTACGCATTGTTCATTCACTTATGCTACCATTAACTGTCCAGGCTAATCGCTCTAGCGCTCCCTTTAATCCATTACTTCCATCATCGTGAGTATACTCGATCCCTTTTTGCTTTACGCACTTTTGGGTGTTACATACGTTACTTATTCTAAATCACATCAATCACACAACGCAAACACTGTTTATACGCTGACCGTTATTGCATGTTACGTGTTACTTGATGAATGCTTGTATGTTATGTTAACACGGTGACTGTTATCGAACGACCATTCGATCGATTGACCTGAAGGGTAGAGATACTTCTCTGTTTTCAAAATGTTACAACGAAAACTTCAAAGCCATCATACACAAACACATCCTTCCCAAACGAATGTCAATCCAACCGAATGGCCATCCGATCGGATGATCAGCCGAACAGATTGACATCCGATCGAATGGCCATCCGATCGGATTGCCACCCGATTGGGTTACCATTCGACACTTGGTTCACTTGCACCATCTTACGCATTGTTCATTCACTTATGCTACCATTAACTGTCCAGGCTAATCGCTCTAGCGCTCCCTTTAATCCATTACTTCCATCGCCGTGAGTATACTCGATCCCTTTTTGCTTTACGCACTTTTGGGTGTTACATACGTTACTTATTCTAAATCACATCAATCACACAACGCAAACACTATTTATACGCTGACCGTTATTGCATGCTACGTGTTACTCGATGAATGCTTGTATGTTATGTTAACACAGTGATTGTTGCCTGACGCCTTAGCAACGATAGTACTATTTATTTGGACTCAGCACCTGTCGTGGATAGGGGTTGTTAAGGTTACCTCTTCACATGTCACAGTGGTGATATGTGTTGCGCATTCTACAACTCGCGGTTTAGTCTGTGCATATTTCATTGTCGATAACCTACTAGCTTCGCGTTATACATGATACATGCTGGTTATGTGTAAACGCTTTCGAACTCTATTATTACTATTAAACTTGTATGCTCACCTTTACACTATGTGTATTGAGCGCTATTTTAACGTATGTGGCAGGTGTTTGAATGCTTAGGAAGTTGTGCTTTACCTGCTTTGTGGAATCAAGTAGGAATGAGAGTCTAGAAACAAACAAACAATTTACTTATTTAAATCTGGGTTGTCAGAACATGTTTTGTTTTGAGATATCTATGTCTGTAATAATTGGTTACTTGATGGGTTATGGTATGGGACATAATATTAACTATCCGGTAATTTAGTTGTTATGGAATTTCTCTTGACAATCTGTTTCGCTCAGTGACATGCCCCGATGTTTCCGTCATTCGGTTGGGGTGTGACAGTTGCTTTTCATTAGGAGGACAGAATTTTCTTTCAACCATTTTCTTAAAGTTGATCCATTCTATATTATAAACTCTGTCACTTCCCCTAGACTGGAGAATAGTATTCCACCATTCTAAGGATGCATTTTTGAAAAGATTAGAAGCAAATATAATCTTATCTTCATCTACACATTTACTTATTTTTATGAATGCTTCTGTCTTTTCTATCCAACGTAAGGCTGCAATGGCTCCTTCATTGCCTAAGAATTCTATTGGTTTGCAGGCCAAGAATTCTTTATAAGAACAACCCTAAGAGACGGTTCTTCTTCTTTTAGGAATTGGAGCTTGGATGATAGGTCCGTTATCGTTCACACTGTGACTTGGTTCAGTGTGTTGGCGTTTACTTCCATTTGCAGATTTATTATTTTCTGCTTCTTTAACAGTCTTGATAATATAAGGCATAGCATCTATAATTCGTTGTGCTACTATATGTTGGATGGCACTGTTATCTATTTGGTTTCCGTTATTCTCATTATTCTGATTTTCCTGATTTACTTTGTTGTCCATCTGAATATTTAGCAAGTATTAATTATCACAGAATAAATTTAATACAATTACTTATACACAATCACATAAACAATTTGGTCAAAAACGTCAATCATTGCGACTTTTACACTTTTCTATATATATGCGTCAATTACAAGCTACAACTGGAAATCAAATATACTAGTAGTTATGCATCTGTATCTATTTTAGTCTATCTATAGATTTTTTTATCAAAATACAAAATTACACATATATCTAGGTATTTTCTAAGTATCATATATCCAATCATGTATATCACGCTCGACATGTTTCCACATAAGCTTTTCTCCTATTAGCCGAATTCTATCTCCTTCCTCTACTAATTCGTCACCCAATGAGCGAAGTTCCTCCAAATTTTCCTGGCTCATAGGTGGCATGGGTGCTGGTACAGGATCAGGGTGTTGAGGGATGGGTTGTCCATAAGGGTATGGGTTTCTTATTACACTCTGCGTCCACCATTCGCTACTCCAAAAGGGATCCAAAGGGTTAAGGTCGGTGTACTGAGCTATGGGGTTTGGTGGGGGAATTCTGGGAATCACGTAGGGATCTACATCGGGAATTAGATACTGGTCTTCCTGGTCGGGTTCTAGCATTTATTGGTCTGGAAATAAAGGTAACAGTAGCGGTTCAGCTATTTGGTTTTGGTTAGCGTCTACAGCTGTGGTAGCTATCATATGGAAATCAGCCAACTGTCTATCTAGCTCTTCTTCCCAAGGTGGCCTAATGACTGTCTCCTGAGTCTGTGCATTCACTTCCCTATTAGCTCTGACTATCGCTCTCTGTTGTTGTAACTTCTTCATTCTCTTTCTTCTCTCATGTGCTCCTCTATTAAACCAACCTCTCTTTTTAGTAGTAAAAGGCTCCTCAGACTGTGCCTTAAATATAAATATCCCATCTTCAGTATCGGCTGAGTATCCTGAGGGATCAGGTTGAGATAATGTTCCCTCATCTTTTGGCGAACTATCTAAATGATGATAAGCGTCCGAACTTCCTTGCTCTCTCATACTGTAAACTAACAAATAGTCAAATAACACAAAATAATATTTACACATAAATTATTTCCTAACATAGAATTAAAATTTAAGTGTTAGCAGAACACTTCTTTGGCTTAAACCAGTGGCTGTAACTCTGATACCATTCTCTGTCGCAGCCCCCGGCCCCTATCCCGGGAGCGGGCGCCGCGAACATCCAGATGGGTGGTATCGGTGTTTATTAATTTGGCAGCGGAATACATCAGGACCATAGTTAGGAAATATTTTGATCAGAGTAAAACACCAAACTTTTATAATAATAACTCTTTGGGATAAAAACTCAAGTTCATTTGACAATACATTTGTAGGGGTAAACCCTAATTATTGAAAACAAAAACTCCTTTTTATTTAGGTAACTTTTATAGCCACTTTTCCAAGCCTTCAGTGCTCTCCAGCTGGCTTCTATTGGCTTTCACATTTGTTACCTGAAACGCGTTTTAAAAACATTTTATCAGCAAGAAATACTGGCGAGTGCATCCCAGTTTAATCCAAACAGCTTTTATAATTTCACGGTACTGGGAGCGATTACAATGTTTATATCTACACAATTACTCATTCAGTACTATCCACACCAGACTTGTGGGTCATATTACTCATTGGCTAACTCGTTGTCCAATGGTAACGTCTTTCACATTTTGTATACAAAACCCCAACATACCGGCAGTAATTGTAGAATACTGATGTGTGCAAAATGCAACATATAAATTACATCAAATGAGGCATAAAACTAACCCTTTTTAGTACTAATGTTGGAAACAGTGTGTTTTTGTCTTCCTTTTGAATTTACATGACAAAATGAGCTTAAACGAGCAAAAGGAACAAATATACAGCCAAAACCAACATAAATACAAAGAAAAGGAATAAACATGACATGCCCGACCCCTCGGCAACATCTCGAAAAGCAAAAACAAGAAACAGAAGATATGCCCGAACCCAATTTTTTTCAAAAAAAATCATTTTTTTTACTTGTCTTGGTTTAATTTGGGAATAACAAGTTCTAAAAAGATTATATTTTACAAATTTACAACCGATAGCATCGTGATAAAAAGAACCAACATAAGGAAATTATGAAAAGGCATGACAAATCTAGTTAAAATTTGATTATATATATTTGATCACATTATAAACTCATTCCCACAACAAGTGAATTTTGAGCCTTTATTGAGCATACAAGCATATATCTTTAAACTAAATGCTCATTTTTCGTTTCTTGTGTGAATAGCCGCTTGATTCTTACAACTCTAGAACTTGCCACGACAATACATTCCCGGTCCTTACCAACTTAAACCTAAGTAAGTAAATGATTGAGGCATTAGGACTAAGCCATTTTCCTTTCAACACCATTATTTTTTTTATCACCTACCCAAAATCCCCCTACTTAGCCCCTTTGAGCCTAAACCTTTTCATTTCAAAACCCACAAAACAAACACCATTTACCCACCAAAAACCCTTTTTCCTTTCAACCCCTTTATTTTAGTAAAAAGCTCGGTTATCTTGTGACGTTTCTCTATCAAAAAAATATGAAAGTCTAGCAATAAACAAACAAGTTCCTCAAAGAAACTTTGTTTGAATATGCGTAGTTTGAATAAAAGTCACAAAAACAAAAAGTTTTACGACGACCGACGCTTTTTACGCTTTTAGCTCTTTTTACTAACCACTAACCAAAACCACCTACCCTTAGCCCAAGCCTAACCCTTTCCAAAGTCCTCTTGATATTTACGAAGGTTTATAGTTAAAAAGGAGGAGGTTTGATTGTTTGGCAAGCATATGGTAGAAGTAAGTTCCATGCCGGTCTCGAGTGTTTCACAAAAATACATCTTCGGCCGAGTTTTGAGTGATCTCACATGAGGTATGTGAACTTGTATATAAATGGAATTTTAAAGAGGCATGTTATGCCCAAATAAGTAATTTCTCTTATGAAAAGTTCTAAATAAATCATAACGAATAGGATTGTGAATAAAAATAAAAATAAAACCCAATAAAGATCTTGGATTCCCGACACTCAAAGACAAGCCAAAACTTCTCCTCTACCTATTCTATTTGGGTGTGTAAGCCACATATTAAAGAGTTTTGCTTGAGGACAAGCAAAGATTCAAGTGTAGGGGTATTTGATGTGTGCAAAATGGAACATATAAATTAAATCAAATGAGGCGTAAAACTAACCCTTTTTAGTACAAATGTTGGAAAAAATGTGTTTTTGTCTTCCTTTTGAATTTACAGGACCAAATGAGCTTAAACGAACAAAAGGAACAAATATACAGCCAAAACCAACCTAAATACAAAGAAAATGATAAACGTGACATGCCCGACCTCTCGGCAGCATCCCCAAAATCAAAAACAAGAAACAGAAGACTGACCACGGGGCCGTGCCCACTGGACCACGGGGGCGTGCCCAGCTTAGCACGGGGCGTGGCAACGCTAAGATACGCAGAATCTTGCAAAATCTTGATAGTACAGATAAGCTTCTGCCCACGGGGTCGTTTCCGCTGAACACGAGCCGTGTGGAGCCCTATGCTGACAAATGCATTTAATGAATGAAGAGAAAAGGATGGCCATGGGGGCGTGTCCGTTGGACACAGGGCCATGGTCGGGCTTCTGTTCAGGCTATAAATAGGGGTGCTTGGCTCACTTCAAAGGCATCCCTTGACAAACCACTACTCTCCCACTTTGCCACCACTCCGCCACCACTACACCACCAACACCCACCACCCTCATCCATCATCCACCTTTAGAGTGTGTAGTAGTCTCGGGATCCAAGATTGATAGTAAGAGTTCTTGCCAATCAAAGGCCATGTTTGGCAAAGCCTCTTACATCACTTGGTGAAGACAAGTCTTTTATGTATTATTTTTTATTTTTAATCTTTCGGCACTTTTTATTTGGTTTTGTGTTAATGACTTTAACAACTAGTTTCTTATGTTGAAGGTGAATTTTCTTTATCATTTGTCCGTGGTGTCTTGGCATTACTTTACTATCTATATAAAGTAAAATATTTACACCATTCATATCTCTACGGTCTATATAGAGATATGTTGGCTACCTGGTCGGGGGTTAAGGGAATGGTTTAGTAAGGTTCTTGCCTTGTTCAGCGTATGGATCCTGCAAGGACCTGGGTCAAGCTTACTAGGACCTCCTTCAATACCCACTGGTATTGGATGGCAGGGGTGCGAATGGCTTGACCCCCTCATATGTAAACTACTATTAATACATTAAACCGGCTACTTGGGATTGTATCCCTGTTGACTCAAACCATTTAGCTGAGGGTAACGTCACCTTCAAAAGAGGGGTCTACCACTTTTCGCATTAATAACTTAATTAATTATCTTTCAATATTCCGACCCTTTGGGATTGTATCCTTGCTGACTCAAATCACTGGGTTGAGGGTAACGTCACCTTCAAAAGAAAGGCCTACTACTATAACTAAGATAATCTCTTAAAAAGTCCGAAAGTGCAAAAATCATCTAAGGATACTTAAAAGACGAGTTAGATCCAAGTGATTCATCTTGTCTATCTGTTTTTACTTTATTTTTATTTCTGCATTTTTCGTTTTTATTTTCTTGTTTAAAACCATTTCCCAAAAATTTTAGATTGATTAGATGTTGAGGATAAACCGGTACTAAAAGCTCTTGTGTCCTTGGACGACCTCGGTATCTTACCAACGCTATACTACGCTCACGATGGGTGCACTTGCCCAAGTGTGTGTTTAGTGTTCGTAGAATATCGAGCTTTATAAATTTAAAACTTGACTAATGTGTAAAATGGGCTTAAAATATCAATAAAAATATATCGCACTCGACACGCATCAATACATAGACTCAATCACTATTAATTATATCTTAAAACATTTGAGGTTTTGTAAAAACAGTTTACAAAAAAGAGTTTATAAAAGTGGAATGACTCACATTGTAGATTTAAGTAAAACTAAAGCTTCCTGGGAATCTCCTTGTTATTATCTATTAGAATTAAACAATGCACACGTGTTAGTAAAATAACCCAAATCACATTAACCGTACAACTCGAGACAATGACTGAGTCAGGCAGAGCCTTGACATGCATTACGGAGTCCTAGATCAATCGGGTGTAACACGAGACAGAATTCCAACGACTGAGTCGGGCAGAGCCGACATGCGTTACGGAATCCTAAATCGATCGTGTAGGGTAATAGCAGGGTTATAGTACTTACAATGAGGCAGAGCTTCGCTTTATAGTAGGTATTATGCCCGGGTATTAATTCTACTATATAGAAATTGAGAGAGAATTCTGAATTTTGAACAAGTTGTAACTGAACTTCGATCTCCTATTTATAGGGCTGGAATAGGGCGGCTCACGCCCCGCGAGGAACCGCGTGTCGGCTATAGCTTTGACCAGTCATCCGTCTAGCTTTGGTGAGTCACGTGCCACATGGCACTATGACTTGTCCGTCAATCAAAGGCAGTCGCGGCCCGCGACAGCCTAAGCTTAAGGCAGTCGCGCCCCGCGATCGACTTCTGAATTTTGTTTTTGTTGATTTTTCTAAGTATAGGGTTGTCTCGGGTCTGTTTCTCTCGTACGGGATATATTTTAGGATATCTAGGGTCACGTTTAAGGGTTCTAGGAGGGTTGTTATAAACAATGTCTTTTGGAGTTTTCCCCTTAAATTCGTGTGGTTAATTCAAAGATCAAATAAACTCAAAACTGTGAGTAGATCTAAATCTTTCCCCTTTTTACATTTAAACTTTTGAGGAGTATCATGTGTCATATATCCGCATACTTTTTCACTTTAACCATAACATGCAAAGTCAATGTGTAAATAATGTGTTTGTGTAGTTATGGTTGGTTTTTTTTATTTATGTGAAGTCATAGTCAATTGTATTCTACCACGTCTTGTGGATCCACTAGTTGACCGGTTTTCCACGGCCATGGGTTGTAACCTAGTATCGCCACCATCATTAGATTCACTCTTTGGGGCTTGATTCTCGCATAGTCACATTATCGCTTTATTCACATATTCTCATGATCGCATTATCTCATTTGGAATGTTTGGATTATTGTTGTTATTTATATATTGTTATCATTATTCGAACACTTGAATTACATGTTAGCGATTTTTAAAAATAATAAAACAAATTATTTTATTTAAAGATAGATTCACTCACCAACATTATATTGACCCAAAATTACTTTACGCATGATACAGGAAATCAGGTGTGACAAAATGAGGATGATGACACGTAGGAGATGCCTTAGACAAATAAATTGGATTTTATGTTATGTTTCATGACTTTGAATTTTGTATGAATTATGTGAAGCTTACATGTTATGTGACATTTTAATTTTGACATGATTAAATATTTAAACTTATAATTGTGCAATAAGCTTTTGAAAATCATCATGCCCCAATCAATAATCCCTTGCGGGTCAGGGTGTGACAATTTTGGTTTGTTTGGTTTTGCGGACATACGTGGTCGATGCTCATTTGAGACCCTTTTCTAATTCATTGTGTTTTACTTAGTATAAAATTTTATGTTTACAATAAGTAGCATATTTTGGTTACTATCGAAAGGCTATGAAGACTTCTTTATCTTGGAACAGCAATGAAGGTGGCTACATAGAAGCCGCCTATTGCACCCAATAAGCTAAGTCTATAAGTCTATATTGTGTTAATGAGCAACGTTGTTGTTCGTTCTTGGTCATATGTTTTGTTTGTTTCTTTTCGGTACTTTCTTTTTTGTATACTATGAGTTTTTTTATGACTACCTTTTAACTTTACGGGGGATTATTGTGCGTTGACAATTGTAAGTTTAGCTATGTTGATCTAACGTTTACTTATTGTTTTGGTTGCAGTTGTGTTCAAACTTTGACAATGGTAAAGTTGATAAATTCATACCCACTATTTGAAAAGCTACCAACAATGTTAGTCTAAAAAAATGATAATGTTGAAGGTATGTTAATTTTGTATTTGGTCAAGCAAAGTTTGCGCCAAAGAAACTATATGTTTGGGTTTGGAATCAACGAGGTAACTGGATTGACTGAGAAGCCCTACAATGAACAACCAATTTGGCTGAAGGGAGAAATCATGCGATGAAGAACTCAACTTTTCAAGGCAAAAAGATGTAACAAGAAAGCTAATGGAACTGAAGATCCCCAACCGATTTTTTATGTACCGCAAGCCGCCTTTTGGTGGTTACACCAAAAAACCTAGTTGGGATATAGTGATGGTACACAAAAATCCGGCTAGGGTTCTTTGAATTTATTAAAAAAAGAAGGTGTGTTTTAAGACTAGGTAACTGGTGTAGGTTAAGTATTATCGAGTGTTAACATAAGTTATTAGTTAGCTGAAGATTTTGTATGGACATTCAAAGTTTTGTAAGTCTTACCGAATGTTAACATAGGTTATAAGTTAGTTGAAGTTTTTGTATACACATTGAAAGTTTTGTATTGATTTACCTACCAATTAGTTTAATAATATGTGTTATATATCTTCATATGCATGTTTCTGAATTCTTATACAAGATGGTTTGATATATCATCGAGTACAATGCCTGTTGATATTCATTCAAACAAGTTTAACGTGTTATTGTTTGTCTTTTCCTATTTTTATTTGTGCGAGCTTCATAGTTCTTAACGGCCTCTTTCTTTTATGAGTGACATTTGTAAACCTATTTTTTACAGTTGTGGGAGTCGCACTGCATCGCAGATGGGTCAGAATACTAATTATACGACCCTACAGAGAGTGTCAAAATTAAATTTACGGTGTATCTTTATTAGGACCCTAAAAAATGTTTTTGAGTAAAGTACAATTTCTGTCCATGTGGTTTACATTCGTTCTCACATACATACCATTTTTTCAATTTTGAATATTCCAATCCCCGTGGTTATCAATTGAATCAATAATATCCCGGCTACAATGGACCATTAGTTGACCGTCCATTTAATTAACAGTGTGAAGGGCAGTTTTATCCTTTCACCCAAAGCTGACCCTTCCACATCTTTTTAATCCTCAATCTTCTCTCATAAGAATCATTTCACTACCTGTTTCCCCAAAACCCTCCTGCCTTGAATAACACCACTGGCGATCTCACTGCTCCGGCCATCCAACCAAAAATCAAGTCTGATCATCGTTAACATGAGGTAATACGTGGTCATTCTGATTACTTTCCATGTTACTGGTACGACATTGTGTCAATTTTAGTTAAAATCTTGGATTTCATGATTTGTGTCTTGTATAAAAACTGAAATGTGGTTTGTTTTTCATGGAATTCTAGCTGGAATTAGGGTCTAGGTGACCAGGCATCATATCAGGATCCAATACTAAGTCTTGTTGAGGACGGGAGGGGGCTTCAGGGTGGAGCTCTATTTTAGTTTTCGAGCATGAAAATGGTGGTGCTTGGTTGGTTGTACATATGATGCCTAACTATTAGCTATTGTAGCAGTGTTAAAGGGTTATTTTAGCTATTGATCATGTTTTGGGTTTTTGAAGTTAATGATCACGATTACCCTTGTTTTGTATCTAACTGTTATGTACGTATGGTCATTTAGATGATAGTAAACTCTTGCGTATGAATGGTGGTCTTTAATGGTGATATTTAAGTGTTAATGATGCTTAGATTTAACTATTATGTTTTAATTGAGTTTGTTTGATCTTTGGTTATAGTGGATAATAATGACTTTCATTTAACAGTTATGTTTTGATAATGACTTTGATATGGTTAGGATCAATTGGAATGCCTTTGTTTTAATAGTGGGTGATAATGACTTTAATTTAATAGTGGACTAATAGTGACTTTAATTTGGTTAGGATCAATTGTAAGATCATTTGTAGTAGGCATAAATGGTTTAAGTATGGAGAATTAGATTTATAAAGTTTGATGTGGTTAGGATCAAGTGGATGATAATGACTTTAAGAATATGTAGTGTGCAAAGTAGGATTTAGTATGTTGGGTTGGTTTTAGTATGCATAGTTGGATTTATAAAGTTTGGTGTGGTTAGGATTAAATGAACTAGGAATGTTTGCTGTAATGAATACTGCTAACTAAATGACTGTTGCACTTTGACCATGAAATGTTTGTTGGTTTATACTTCAATGACTGTTGCAAGTTAGGTTTTGAGATGAATTTGGTTGGTTCATATTGTTTGCAGACAAGGCTTTTACTAGTTCAATTTACTGCTACACATCAGAGTACTTTGATCTGGGGGTGTGCAAAGTCGGTTAACCGTCGGTTTGGTTAACCAAAGGTAGGTTAACCGTCGATTCGATTAATCTAAAAGCGTTATCCGTAATCATAACCGATAGACGGTTAACCATGATTCGATTAATCGGCGGTTATGGTTATTTCGGTTATTAACCGATATTTTATTTTGGTGTTTTTAGATAAAAATATGGTTGTATTCCTGTATGTAGTTTCTTGATGTTTCAATAAGTAAAACCTTATCATGTTCTTATACGAGCTATTTTAGCTTAGAGAGCATATACCGTATACTGAACAATGAATTACTTGGTTCATAAGTAATTAATATAACCATATTTTGGATATAGATATTTAGTTTGCTAAGGCAATTAATAAAAAAAAAGGACACAAATAAACAGAGACAAGAAACTAAGAGGAAGATGATAAAAAAAAATAACTCTAATGCTTACTAAACATACTAGTGGGGAACCCGCGCGTTGCGGCGGAGTAAGCAATTTATAACTTCTTATGTTACGACTAATCAAACTTGTTAAAAACGGCACATAAACGTTATGAACCTCCCATGGTGGATGGTACAACTTCAGGTTGATCCTAAAACCAAAATCCGAACGAGAAAGTTCTTTTTTCCTTGAGTATTATAATCGAAATTCAACACATATCAAATCAAATTACAAACCTTCTTGAAATACATAATAAAATTCATAAAAGCCTCCTAAAATTTTTACATGCAAACAACTTTGTAAAAACACCCATTCCTTTAGATTCATATATAAGGATCGAACAAGAAGTCCTCTGGTAAAATACCAGATACAAAACCGGTTGGGCTACCCATTCATATAATAATAATAACTCAATCATCATCTTTCCACATATAAACCTTAGAAAACACCCACACTTTCAAACCCAAAATTCGTTCCGACGATCAATTACGGCAAAGCTTGGTCAGAATGCTTTCAACGGCGGCAACGGAAAAAAAAAAGATAACAGAGGAGATGATTCCGAGAGGAACAGATTATCGGATTCTTTTAACTTGAACAGTTGGCAGAGTCGACAACGCAACGACAAATTTGATTGCTAAATTATAAATCAAAACTACATTAGCCATTTAATACATACATTTACAAATAACAAGATTTTACACCAACATAAGCCACTTTACAAATAACAAGACATTAGTACTGCAAGATTTTACACCAACATAAGCCACTTTACAAATAACATACAATTATATGTGTAAGGATAGTAAGTCGATGCTAACTGTAATTAGAGAAATAGAAAAGGGAAGTCACTTGATTTGCAAATCCACTTAGTAAAGTGAAAGCAGTCAACTAAAGTTCATGTAAGAATAGATAAAAGCTTGTTAAGAACATGACGGTTATACCTTCCTCTTCAAGCTCTGGTATCCCTTCTTCTTCCCTAACTACCCTCAAATCATCATCAGAATAACGGTTATACCCTCTCATAACCTCTGGCTTCATTGTCACAAATGGGTCAAAAAAATCCCACCCGAACTCCACCTCTGGTGGTGGCATACTTGAACCCATATCCAAATACTTTCCACAAGCGGTTCCAAGATCAACATTATCTGAACATAATAAGTTAATGAAAATAGAATTAGCCCAGGATAGAAAAAAACATAAGCAAAATAATATTAATGATAATAATGACGAAGAACTTACTTCCATTGTAGTGGTGAACACCAACCTTTGCAAGCATAGCGTAATACTCGATCTCAGATTTCCTTAAAGGTGGGCAGTTGATGGATATGATGATCAAGTTACCTGAAATACCATCAATCATACAACAAATAAGCGCCTAAAACGGTTTAAAATGTGGTACTTCCGAATGAAGTTAATTTATTTAAGAGGATATTAAGAAGGTATGTTTGGTGTCGATGGATGGCTCATACCTTAATTTGCTAATTGTTTATATACGAGTTGACGCCAATCCGCACGTTGCGGTGGGTTAATGTTTAATGAAATGGCCAAACTTTGGCGGCATACATTTGAACGAAATAGGTTTTGAAGCAGCTTTTTTGCAGTGCCAAGGCTGATATTGATGCGTGTCCTTGTATGCTCGATTCCATAATGTAGATTATTAGCAAATCATTCATTGCTTCATCGAAAAGAACAGCGTTGACAGATGAGGTAATGCAATATTTGACGGTCTTATTTGATATTATGAATTCTGATCATTGAAGAACCAAATTTAGATTGTAAAACATTTTTTTTAATTTTATTACATAAGAAGACAAAAGTCATCAGCCTAGTAAAACAACTCCACAACATAATCAAGTGATGAGAGACATATTAAACAAAATTATATTAACTTGACATGCTTTAAATTAACTCACTGATACATTCAAAACTCAAATGACTTTAGACCACTCACTAATACCAGTACCGAAAATGGCTAAAACTGAGTACTGGTACCAACACGACACGGGGTAAGACCCAGTATTTGAAGGTAAAAACTGGCAACGTACCGGTACCGAACCGAAAAAACCGGTGTCGAAAACGCCAAAAACTAGGTACCGAATGAAAGTAAATCAATACAGAAAACTCGGAACCGGTACCCAGTAAACCGGCTGGTAGTACCGGTTGAACCATCCAAACCTATTTGCGATACAGTGTGTGATGGTCAATCAGGTACCTGCTTCTAATCTCATGAGAACCCAACCAAAAAAAGTGTTATGCATTGAGTAATATAATTGAAATAACAGTTGCTATCCAAACCTGTTTCAACTTACATTAAATGGCACAACTACATGCATGACAAGGACTCATTTTAGTAGTCAATAAAGCAAAATTGCTATTGGATTTTTACTTGGTCAATTTAATCAGTTTCACCAAGTAATCAAAGGTTGCAAGAAACATTCAAGCACAAACAGAATTTAAAGAAACATAGCTTAAGAAGATGTCGACAACAAATCCACATGCAAGGCCAAAAAAAATGGGTAGAATCATCAAAAAGTAAAGCAACAAAAGTTAAGCCAATAAGATAAGTCAAATCACAAACCAGAGTCATGTCAATTGATCTCAGCATGCCTTACTACAAATAGACACATACAAATAGACATAATAATATTATTCCATACATAATGCAAGATACAACACCATGTTTTCCGTTCGGTTTAAAATTCTAACCCGAACTACCCAACCGAAACAATCCTATAACGGGTAAGGTTTACAAAACACTGAAAGTCGAAATTTGTAAAGAATGTTCCCTTTTAATAAGAATATTTTGATCGTTCAAGATAGAAATATGACAAAAACCAACTTACAGTTGACACCAATTATGGCCATTAAACCATCCACACAATCGTCTGCCACAAATCATAATACGAAGAGATTAAAAATAAACTTACGGATGGAAAACGAATGAAAAAGGGTGAGAGATCCACTATACGAACACCTTAAATGGATCAAATGGCTGAAACAAATGATCGGAAAAACTGTTATGAATGCGTAAACAAAGGATAATATAACCAATAGAATCATAAACTGCCGAAGATACAAATTAGTTTGAATTGTTAGCAAATAATTTGGCCGAGCATTATTCTAACAAATCACCAGCACATTTGTAATCGAAATCAACAAATTGAATATTGATCTCACAAATAATCTGGATTAAACATTGTTTAAGGGCTTATTCTTGTTCAACCTATATTTATGCAAATCGCAACAACAAACCATAAAAAACATGTATCCCTAAATCAAATTCATTTTTTTTATTTCGTCGACCAATGATAAACAAATATATAACGACTTATTGCGAGTTAAGAAAGGAAAATAACACAAACATGAACACCCAAATTCGCTCTGTATATTCAAGAAGAGAAGAAGAAGATAAACATGGAAAACCCGGAATCTTAGAGATGTTACCTTTGATTTCGAACTTGTCTGATGGATAGTTCCGATTTACAACTGGAACATGGGTGCAGGCGTGCAACGGCCGGTGTTTTGACTGGCTTCTGAGCGTCTCTCTCCCCCTCCGTGAACGGCAGCGATAATAGCTCATATATAGGCGCAAATCTATAACGGAAAACGGGTTTAATATAGGAACCCTTGATTTCTCCGGCCGTTGAAGGGTGCTAGCCTGCTCTGGGGAGAGTAAAGGGAACGACTGTGTTAATGATAAATTGATAATATTCAATTTCAACGAGGGTTTCATTTGATTGAAATAATTACCTGTCGAGCAACAGCCCAAACGAACAAGAATTTCTTGTCGTTCAAGACTCAAGAGCTTCTTTAATATCAAAATTTCAAGTTCCCATTGGCATGTTTTCGCAAACAGTTAGCAGTCAACACCTAAACAAAGAAAATCAAGACAAATGGGTTTTTGAATTCAAGTGAAACAATGATTATAGAGAGTTTACCTCGTTCTTCAAAGAAGTGAGAGACCGCAGCCGACACGGTCAACGGCTTGACCGGAGTATAATGATTTTGTTTGAGAAAAGGCATTCGATCAGATTCATATAACACAAAAACGTAAACTCTGGAATACGTTTGATCTTCCCTAACCGCTAACTTCGATTGATGACTAACTGATGAAACCAAGTTAAATTAGAAAATCACTTTCAAGCTCCGTCGGTGTTCAATCCAGCGTTGTAGCCATTCACCACCACAACCAAGTCACCACCCAACACCACCAATACCAACCAGTTGCAACTTCTTTCTAGTGCACCTGGTTATTTTCAAATTATTTTTTAGTAGTTATTAAAAAAAAGGTCTTTGACGGTACCTCAATAAGGCAGTCCATTAGCATGGCTCTCATCTTCTCATTGATGTTAGATTGGTGTGTTAACATATAGTTTGGTGAAACGATGCTATAACTCTGCAAATTAATGAACAAAACTTAATGTAGATAATGTGGATCTGTCTAATTATACAGTATAAATACATATTCGAAAATTTAATCTCATTTTTCGGTAATTAACGTAATCTTTGACTTAGAATAAAGCCTTGACAACTTTGACCAACAAAGCTAGCCCAACATGAAGCCAAAATAACCATCAGCCCAATGTGCAAACAAGAGAAAAAAGGAAATTAGAAATCAGCCCAATGTGCAAACAAGAGAAAAAAGGAAATTAGAAAATTAATATAAATAAAGTAGTTTGGATTATAAATTGCGACATAATTTAACAATGCTTCAAAACATGATTAATATATTTACCTTGAGAACACCAAATTCTGAGAAGGATGAAAACAAACATCCATAACAGAAACACGATGACCTCTCAGTACAGCTATTGGATCAGGTGGTGGTCTCATGCTCATTTGATCACAATTATTTCATTCGGACATTATATCAAACACCTTGTGGGCACAATTTTGATAATGCTTAATTAATCTAACATACTATTATACAAATGACTCGTTTTTTTCTCATGGAGTTTACAGTAAATGTCAAAATTGAATTCAGCTGGTAATCACTTGTTGTTAATAGTAACATCATTAGGAATTAGATTAGGGAGATTAATTGTCTTCGGTCTTTAATTACTAGATTTAGATAATCGTTTTGAAATTGGAGGGAATATATCAAGTATAACCACATACTAAAGTTTTGGGGGTATTTTAGTATTTTCACACGAATTTAAAAGACCATTTAACATCAAGGATGTTATTGATTGCAACTGACAACCACAGAGACTGGAATGGCTAAAATTGACAAATAGAGTATGTGTGTAAGAACGAATGTAAATCACAAAGGATAGAAATTGTAGTTTACTCGATGTTTTTTACGAGACCCGAACCAAAAAGTGTATAAGAAACAAACTTCGAAACATCATGTCATGTGTGACAGTAGTGAAACAGGGACACCATTGTTTTCATACTATGTTTTTTCTAAGTAATGATTAAGAGGTGGGTGGTTACACTTATTTAAATAAATTTTAGTGGGACGGTGGAGACGTGGAAAGATCTACACACATGAATTATTGTGTGCTCAAATTCATGCATGTGATGGTCATTAATACATCCATCTTTATCATTATATAAAGTATATTTACTTACCTTATATTTAAGTTTTTATTTTTCTAACAATTCCAATATTTCCAAGCCTACATATATCAGATATGTGTCATATAAAATTTATAGAATTCACAACCTTTTATTATTGAATAAGTTACTTACTACCAGGATGTTTTCTTAAAGACTTCTTATATTTAAGTGGTTAATTTAGTGGTAAATAAGAATTGAGTTTCCAGAAGGTTGGTAAATGATTATGAGGCTGGAGGGTGTGGGATGGAGCCCCTAGGGGCTTTATCAAGACACGTAAGCGCCACGTAGGATCCACGTCAGCCATAACGCCCCCTTTAATTTGCACGGTGTGGGATGGAGCCCCTATTAATCAAAATTAAAAAAAAAAAAAAAAAAAAAGAGATTTCATTGGTTGAAATTGATGTGGGCCCCACCTGAACACCTCTTCCTCCCCGTTACCATGATGGCGGCACCTCCATAGCGCCCCAACTTAAAGTGGTGGGTGTGGGTTGATGGCGCCGGCGGCGCTATAGGTGCTGAGGTGGCGGTGGTGGCGCCTCCCACACCCTCCGGCCTGAGAATTGATGAAATTATAAGAATCTTGGGTTGAAAAAACGGTTTGAGTTTGGGTATTCTTGGAATCAGAGCGTTTCCCGAAAATTTTTAAAAAATTTAGGTTTCGGACGATAAAAAGAATTTGGTCCAAAATTATGGTTAAGGGGAAATAAATAAAAAAAATTAAACCTTGGTGATTGAGCCAAGACTTGAACTTTAGACCTCAACAATATTTTAAGATGGTTTTCACACTCTATTAACAATACTTTTTTGCATAATAAATGAATACATGTACCAAATATATGATTTAACATATATATATAAAATCTTATAAAAACCTTTCTTGAAAATTTGGGCCTCGAGCAACGGCACGGGTTGGCCGGTCCAAGAGCCGACCCAGCTTGGAATTATGAATATTATCCGAAGTTTGAATATAGGATTTAATACAAGCAATTGCATGAACGAGCTTCGTATGTAGATACAAGGATTGTGTTTAGTTGTTTGAAAGTGGAGGTGAAGAAATACCAAGTTAATCTCGGGATTAGCTTATGGTGAGTGTCTCGTCCAAATATTGTTAATTTCTTCTGAACTTGATAAACAACTACGTCGAGCCTGCAAAACAATCAACACACCGTGAAGCTCGTTACAAGGAGGAGAATATGGGGGTTCTCCTTGTAACCACCCTCTGGCGTGAGAATAAGAACTTGCTTTTAGGATAAAAATGTGTGTATGAAGTGAGATGGCAAAAGAGCGATCCTTAAACCAGGAGGTGAAGTTCTCTATTTATTGCCGAGATTATTTGTGAAGGAGATGGGCTGATGGGCCTTGGGCCTGAGATCGACAATAAGGAATATCCATTCTGCCTCCTCCGTCACGACCGGTAGTGATCCCAGGCGAGAGGGTAGTTGGCACATGTTGAATGGATCCACGTGTCCTGACGATTGACCTTGTTGTCTGATCTGTCGTCAGCAGTTAAGTGGAGATCATCGAGCAGTGGTCGACGCAAGCTGATTGGTGCCACGTATGCATCCTTGTGTACTTCTTGTCTCCTGCACGATTGCTCATCATGAAGCATAATAGAATACAGCTTGTTGAGCACCTATTGGTCCACTGCTCTGCCACTCGTACCTTCTGTAACACTAACGTTCGACATTACCCTGCGCTTCTTGTCCCTGCATGACCTGGGGTAACCCTGAGCAGTCGGCGCAAGGTCAAGGAAGCTAGGTCTTTTGTCAAAGGAACTAAGTGTCAGAATTGATGATATCTAGGTCCTAACCTCGCGCGCGGCTAGGGACACACCCTTGCAGTCGACGCAAGGTCGAGGAAGTCAACACTTTAGTTTACTTTTGGATATGGTCTCGCATGCGGCTTGAGGTTAACTCATATTACCGGCGTAGGATTTAGGATCATAACCCTTGAGGAGAAAACATAGATGTATGAACTTTGAAATACCAGGGTTAAAATTTGTAACATTTGAAATTTTATCGGTTCAAATTTATAGAAGTTTTGTAAACTAACAAATCTTACAAATATTTTACTATATACAATTATTATTAATATAAATAAAGCTTTATATATCTATCTATACTATATAATAAAAGAAACCAATAAAAGGACACTTGTTATTATTCTAGACCATCTACTATTACTTAATTATAGATAATTATTATTTAATTTAAATTATTAAATTTAATATATGTTTCAAACATTTAAGAAATTACAGATAAAGTTTCATAAATTATCTTATTATTTATTTATATTAATTACTATGTTATTATTCTAGACTATCTACTCTTACTTAATTGTAGATAGAGTAAACTGGCATTTTGGTCTCTGAGGTTTGGCCACTTTTGCCATTTTAGTCCAAATCTCAAACCTTTTACATCTGGGTCCCTGTGGTTTTACTTTTATTGCAATTTTAGTCCAAAATCAAACTACCTCTTATTTGACTATTAAAAGCTGATTATTTTGTCTTTATCCTCAGGGGCAAAATGATCATTTATATTTTTATAAATAAATATCAGACCTCTGGTCTCCTTCTTCCCACATGATGCTACTGTAGTAAGTAATTCTGGTTCAGATGTATATATCTGGGAGACTAATACCTTTTCACTTAGTGACATTATCAAAGATGCCCATGTGGGTAATGCTTATGAACACCACCGCCACCCCGATTCAACATCATCGTCTTCAAAATCTAACCCTAACCCACCATTATATATCCACAAACTATCATTTTCCTTCAAACCCTCTCACCTCATTTCAATCTCTCTCTAATCAACAATTCCTATATCATCATTGAACATCAACGTCATGGAAATTGCAGAGCTCAATCTCATCGGTGACCAGATCCGTTTCAACAAAATAAACATCTTCATCCACCAGATCCGTTTCAGATTCTAATCCTCTTTTCAAACCCAATCAGGAATATCACCCAAAAAAGAACTCGACAACCGATTCAACCTCTCTACATCTGGAACATTCGCCAAAAGAAAGACTTCTTGAAGGAAAACTCCGGCCGGATCTGTTTGAAATAGTACTGGACTTCGTATCTGTCATCCTCGCTAACGCGTCGGTGGCCTCGTGGCATCTGAAGGAAAACTTCGGTCAGGTGGTGGCGGTAATCGGTGGTGGTGATCTCTAGGTTAGAGAAAGAAGAGAATGTAGGTTAGAGAGTGGTGGTGGTGGTGCTCGGGTGTTGGTGGTGGTAACTGGGTTTGTTTGTAACGCCCCAAAAATGATAAATAATAAGTAAAGAATTTAACTTGGTTAATGAAATATGACTAAATGATAATTAGTTTAAGTGAGAAAGCTTAAGTTAAATACTCTCTCAAAGTGGGAGGGTTTGTTGTGTAACTAATAAACAAAAGGGGGTTTTTAAATAAATAGTCAAAAAGAAAACACCCACATCTGGTGTTTTGGTCGATCGAACAAGGAGCAGGGAAAGGGGAGGGTGAAAACCCTAACTACAAGAAATCGAGAATTTAATCAAAATTCGTAGGAATTTCCAATGCATGGGCTCTCAAATTCGAATAGCTAACCCTAATATCTGAAGTGGTAAGTTAGATTTTCTGAAATCATGAATTGTTAAATAAGGGGTTAAACCCAATCTTGAATTCTTGTGTTAAATGCAAGAAATCTAAGTTAGGATTACCTCCTAAGGCAGAAATCATGTTGATTTTAGGTTGCATGAAAGATTATAGCAAAAACCCACTTGTTAAGAAGTTAGTAAGGGTATGATGATTGTGAGAAATCATAAAACTAGGAAGTTAGTGTGTAAGCTTGTTGTGATACTTGAATAATGAATGAAATTGATGTAGGATGAAATAGCTATGTGAATTCGAATGAATGAAATTGTTGTGTGATGATAAACTAGTAGAAATATGCTTTATAGACTTGTACCTTGTACTTTAACTATGATGCTTACCAAGTGTTCGATAAAATGCCTAAAAGATAAATGTATATGTATTACGGAAAAATGGTAGAATGGATTGATAGACTAAATGAAAGAATGAATGTTGTAATGTAGGCGTAAAGGAAGAAGGTACAAGCACCAAGAAAACGGAAGGCGCGCAAGATCGAGGTATGTTTCGTTGCATACAAAAACCTTACTTAAATTTTGTTAATAATTATAATGAACAATACTAGTTATAATGAATATGGTGATTAGTAAGTGGATAGCAAATCCCTTGTGGATTTGATTATGCTAACGAAGGTTATGACAAGCTATGCAAGTTGACCAGTTCAAATTGAACAAGTCGAGTAAGAATACGGTACCATCCGTTTAGAACGGGTGGTCATGAATGCAATAACGAGTGTATGAAGTTCAATCCGTTTAACGGATAGAACGAAGGATTTATGTTAAAAGAAATCAACCCGATGTTACCGGGTCGTAAGTGTATGTTTGAATCTCATTATGAGAGTATATGCTATACCTAATTAATTGGGTAGTCGTATGCGTAAGAGGAATGAAAGTACATAAATGAATGGAACTAAAACGATGCTAATGTAAGTGTGATAAGTATAATGACTAACTTTTTAAAGCTTTGTTGTTGAATGTAGGTAAATCCTCGATTTAGGTGATTTGGAGAATTGGAGCGAGCACATGTTCATGATACGCTAGTTGCACTAATGTTTTGGGTCAAAATTTCTATTTTGTACAACTTGTTAGTAGATATACATTTTAACACTTGATGTCTAGGTTTAAGTAGTGTTTTGTTGAACGAATTGTGAATGGTACTTGTCTTACTTTTGTTTAAAACAGGGGTATATCCGTTTTACGAACGGGTGATGCCCAATTTTTGTCAAAAGTATGTATTAATGTATTATTTTGAAGTCTTTTTATTACCTTTGTAAGTTAAATATAAAAGAAGAAAATCGGTCCTTACAAGTTGGTATCAGAGCCAAGGTTTGAGGGATTCGAGCATAAGATGTGATGCTTGAACTCAAACCGACAGCTCTTTTGAAAGTGTGCTCGCTCCGAGATTCGCCAATGAGGTAAAATTTTAAATATTCGTTTAATATGAGAATGCATAGTGTGTTACGGTATAAATTTTAAGTTTCGAGCAGGCTATGAAGTGGTAAGGTGGGTAAAATAAGAAGTTCCGGGACCCGTGTAGCTGAAAACGGACCCGGGAAATAGTCGAAACACCCCAAAAATGGTTTTCCAGCGTTTCTGTCAAGGGAAGGCCGTCGCCGACGCCCTTATGCTTGTCGACGGCTTAACTTCCTGCCTACGGGCTGTTGTGGGCGACGCCCATTTATGAAGCCCGTCGCCGACGGGGCATGAAGCCGTCGCCGACGGCTAGCAGAAATCAATCCGCTGAATTTTTTTTGTTTTGTCTTATTTTCGTGTCTTGATGTTTCTAAGTTGTTCAAAGCCTAATGAATGTTCGTGTAGGGCCTATACAAGGCCTAGTAAGATATATATGACCAAGATTAGTGGATAAGATGGACAGAATTATAAAAATTCGAAAGTAACGTGTTGAATGAAACGAACGAATGATGAAAGTTTAAAAGACGATTAAAGCTTAGAATGTAAGGATGTGAATGAAACAAACACGGATTAATGCACCATGATGTAATGAAGGTTTGAGATTCGTACTAAATGTAAACATGACAATGTGTAGATGGCCGATACGAGAAACGTTAATGAGAATGAAGATGATACTACAAGACAAGAAGCATTTATTAGCAAGGTCACAGAAGTGGCGGGAGGGGTTATGCAAGCTAATCTTCCACGATTAGCTCAAGAAGTAGAAAGTCGGGTGTTGGGAGTTGTGGATGCCATGATGACTAGCAAGATCGAAGAATTAAAGGAACTGATTGAAGGATCTAAAAGTAAAGGCAAAGAACGACGGTGCACGTACAAAGACTTCATGGCGTGCAATCCCGCAACGTATGATGGTAAAATCGATCCGATTGCATGTCAAAGGTGAGTTTCAAACATAGAAGCGGTATTTATACGAAGTCGGTGCGATAAGGAAGACCAGGTAATGTTTGCTACTGGTCAACTTACTCTTCAAGCGAAAGATTGGTGGGATGCACATAGTAAGGAAGTTGGGGAGGACAAGTTGCAAGAGATGACTTGGCAGGAATTCAAGGAACCTTTTATGAAGTACCACTGTCCTCAGTCAGCCATTGATAAGATTCAGGAGGATTTCTTACGCCTCCGGCAGAAAAACGAAACGATAAACGAAATATCAAACACGTTCATGGATAAGATGAAGTTTTGCGGAGACTTTGTGAAGACAGAAAGAATGAAGATCAATCGCTTTTATGGTATACTAAAGGCGGAATTTAGGGAGTTTATCACTCCCTCAAAGTGTGAAACCCTTGACGAGCTTATCAATTTGGCACGTGATAGAGAAATTGAAATTAAGAGGCAAGAAGAACGTGGTGAAAAGAGGTCGTTAGAAAAGGGGACAAATGCAAGTCCATCTAAAAAGGGGAGGTTCCAAGATCAGGGAAGGAAAGATAAGTCGAAGGGTAATATTACTCCTTGCAAGACATGTGGGAAGCTACATACGGGGGAATGCCTTTTGGGTAAGAAGGGGTGCTACAAATGTGGTGAAGAAGGACATACCTCCTACAAGTGCCCCAGCAACCCGAAGACTTGTTTCAACTGCTTCCAAAAAGGGCATGTTAAGTCAGATTGTCCTAAACTTCAGCAACGGACGAAGAAAGAAGGAAAGAGTGAGGATAGCTCTAGGGCGAAAGGAAGAATGTTCCAAATTACATCCGAAGAAGCTAAGTCTCACCCCGAATGTGGTCTCAGGTATCTTCTTGTTAAATTCCTTGCCAGTATACGTATTGTTTGATACCGGAGCCACCATGTCGTTCATTTCGAGTGAAATAGTGCAACACCCTTCCTTTAAAATTAAAAGAATGATGGCACCCTTAGAAGTAGAAATAGCCGATAGTAAAAATTATTTGTTGCACGAAATCTGTAGAAGTTGTAAGTTAACTATAGAAGATGAGGATTTTGACATTGACCTTATACCTATGGTTTTGGGGGAATTTAAAGTAATAGTGGGAATGGATTGGATGTCCCAAAACCACGCGAAGATAAATTGTGAAACTAAAACAATACATGTCCAGTCCCCAAGTGGAAAACGATTAACTATACAAGGCGAGAGAAAGGTGGAAGCGAAACTTTGTACCCTCGTTCAAGCCGTTAAGTATACACTTAACAGGAGTAAGGCATACCTAGCTTACGTGGTAGATGCTCAACAAGGTTTTCCGAAGCTTGAAGAAGTGGAGATCGTGAATGAATTTCCGGATGTATTTCCGGAGGAATTGCCGGGACTTCCTCCCGAAAGAGAAATAGAGTTTTGCATCGAATTGAATCCGGGTGCGAAGCCGGTTGCGAAGACTCCCTATAGACTGGCTCCCACCGAGATGCGGGAGTTAATGACACAATTACAAGATTTGCTAGATAAGGGCTTTATACGTCCGAGTGTGTCACCTTGGGGAGCGCCTGTCTTATTTGTTAAGAAGAAAGACGGGTCGATGCGCATGTGCATTGACTACAGAGAATTAAATAAGCTAACCGTCAAGAACCGCTACCCTTTACCTAGAATTGACGATCTTTTTGATCAATTGCAAGGAGCGAGTTGGTTCTCCAAGATAGATCTGCGTTCGGGGTACCATCAAGTTAGAGTACGGGAAGAAGATATTCCGAAAACCGCGTTCAGAACCCGTTATGGACATTATGAATTTTTAGTCATGTCCTTCGGATTGACGAATGTGCCGGCTGCGTTTATGGATCTTATGAACCGGGTATGCCGACCCATGTTAGATCAATCTGTGATCTTGTTCATAGATGATATTTTAGTCTACTCGCGAAGCAAGGCCGAAAATGCAAGACACTTGCGTGAAGTACTTGAAGTTCTCCGTAAGGAGAAACTTTATGCGAAATTCTCAAAATGCGCCTTTTGGCTCAGAGAGGTGCAGTTTCTGGGTCATCTGATCAATTCGGAGGGTGTCTTAATAGATCCGTTGAAGATTGACGCCGTAATGAAATGGGTTTCCCCGAAGAACCCGACTGAAATAAGAAGTTTTCTAGGCCTCGCGGGATATTACAGAAGGTTTATGCAGGATTTTTCGAAGATAGCTTTACCCTTAACAAAACTGACGAGGAAGAAAGAGAAGTTTGTGTGGGGTAAAGAACAGGAGGAAGCTTTCCGAGTATTAAAAGAGAAATTATCGTGTCCCCCAGTCTTAACATTACCGGACGGGACTAAAGACCTGGTGGTCTTTTCAGACGCTTCACGCCAGGGTTTAGGTTGCGTTTTGATGCAAAGGGGAAGGGTTATCGCATATGCTTCACGACAATTGAAACTGCATGAAGCAAACTACCCAACACACGATTTGGAACTGGCAGCAGTAGTGTTTGCCTTAAAGATTTGGAGGCATTATCTATATGGCGTGAAATGCACAATTTACTCGGATCACAAAAGCCTCAAATATTTCTTTGAGCAGAAAGACTTAAATATGAGGCAACGGAGGTGGTTAGAACTTATCAAAGATTACGATTGTGATATCCTTTATCACCCGGGAAAAGCGAATGTGGTAGCCGACGCGTTAAGCCGAAAAGAGTATCCGTCTCCCATTCGAGTAAAATCCATGAAGATAATAGTTACGCCACGATTACTCGAGACGATACGTGATTCCCAAATAAAGTCGCTTGGAGCGGAAGACTTAAAGAAAGAAAGATTAAAAGGTGTAACCGATAAACTAGAAGAAAATTCAACCGGACTCAAGACGAGATTCGGCCGAATTTGGATACCACGATTCTGCGAAGTCAAAACCGCTCTACTCGACGAGGCTCATAAGTCACGATATTCGGTCCATCCTGGGGCTACAAAGATGTATCGGGACTTGAAGGCAAATTATTGGTGGCCGGGCATGAAGCGCGATATTGTTAAGTATGTCGCAAAATGCTTAACATGCTCCCAAGTCAAAGCAGAACATCAAAAGCCATACGGGGAATTACAACCTTTGGAAATTCTGGTATGGAAATGGGAGGAACTAACGATGGATTTGGTAACCAAGCTTCCTAGAACGAAAAAGGGGCATGATACAATATGGGTAATCGTTGACCGACTCACGAAAAGTGCTCATTTTCTACCCATCAAAGAGGCTTACTCTTCCGAGAGAATGGCAGAAATTTATATGAACGAGATCATATCTCGACACGGGGTACCCGTGTCAATTGTCTCGGACCGGGACACCAGATTTACCTCCCGCTACTAGCAAAAGTTTCACGAGAGTGTGGGCACGAGGTTACACATAAGCACCGCCTACCACCCTCAGACTGATGGCCAGTCAGAAAGAACCATTCAAACACTTGTCGATATGTTGAGAGCGTGTGCTTTAGACTTTGGGGGAAATTGGGATGACCATCTGCCACTAGTAGAATTCTCTTATAATAATAGTTACCATAGTGGCATTCAAATGGCTCCTTATGAATTACTGTACGGAAGAAAATGTAGAACTCCCGTATGCTGGGGTGAAGTGGGGCAAAGAGAGCTTGCGCCAAGTGATTTAATAGTAGTAACAAATGAAAAGATAAAATTGGTAAGAGCTCGACTGAAAGCAGCCCAGGATCGGCAAAAAGCTTACGCAAACAAGAAAAGGCGTCCTATTGAATTTCAAGCCGGAGATTACGTTCTGCTGAAAGTGTCCCCATGGAAGGGTATAATCCGTTTTCGCAAACGGGGCAAATTAGGTCCTCGATATATTGGACCGTTCAAAATCTTGGCTCGAGTTGGAAGGGTTGCATATCGATTAGAATTACCGTCTACTCTAGACGGGATTCACAATACCTTCCACGTATCACAATTGAGGAAGTGTCTTGCGGATGAAACAGCAATAGTGCCTCTCGATGACATCGAGTTGGACGAGGGGTTAAACTATGTCGAAAGGCCAATAGCCATTAAAGATGTCAAGGTGAAGAATCTTCGCAACAAATCTGTTAAACAAGTGTTGGTTCAATGGCAACACCGAAAGGGATCGGAACTCACGTGGGAGGCGGAAGATGAAATGATGAAGCACTATCCTTTTCTTTTTGGTATGTACACGTTTTGTAACGCCCTAAACGTTCTAACCAAATTTAACGCAGCGGAAAATACATACTAAAAATTTCTTTATAAGTTATTCTTTCTTTCACTTAAATACATTAATCCCTTTTCATAAATTAATTAAAAACTAACATTCGTATATCGAATTAAGTGACCACATACACACCCACGTACAATCCATGTCTTGACTCGATCTTCAACCGCGTACAGCAAACATTCATACGCCTGTACAACCTGCAGTCACCACCATCAATTACTTCATTAGCAACCAGTGACATAATATATATATACTTTAAAACGTGCATAATCAAGCATCAACGTCTCTTGTCCTCGTTCATATAAGTCCATTCGTCCATCCATTCGGACACTCTCGTCTGACTTCCATACTTAACCTTCATTCTCCGTTATTAGTATACCTGCACTTCCATTTCATTCTTAACAGAAAACAATTAGCATCATAATACTTTCCTTTCCTCTTTCGACTCCTTTTTCTGTAAACTTACCTATTTACTTCCATTGTTTAATACTTTCTCACATGTATCACAATAATCATCATACTACAATATATTTTACATCTAAAGTGTAAGTCCGGGATTTACTTACCTTACGCGTCCGTATTTGCATTCGCTTACTTGAGTCTTCTTGTCCCGTTAGTCTTCCATGCTCCCATCCATCTTGACATGATTCCTATACTTTCATGTCATTACATTTACATCCTTATTAGCATACATGATTATTCATATGAACGATCATATCAAGTTCATACCTCACATATGTATTTCATTAGCCGATTCAAACAAGCATATAGCATACTCAACATCATCATAACACAACCTTCACATATTATTGTCATTTAGACATTTCATCAAACACATGGTGTGCGTACTACTTCCTAGGCACCATGTACAACTAGTTTATGCATAATCTTCCTAGTTCATTCATATTTCATCAAATCTTCTTACTTATTAACAAATACCATTAACACATAAACATCAAACATATCAACACCATATTTCTTTCGATTTATTTAACAATAGTTCATCATAACACAACATAGTTCATGAATATTGAACAAGAATAGAACATGATGAACACCCATGTCTTTTTAATCATCCAACTAGTGGGTTTACATCCTTAAACATCAAATTAGTCAGAATTATGCATAACACATGTTCCCTATGATGATGTTAACACATATTCATGCTTAATTTCATACAAATTCGTGGATTGATCATAACCCACTTCATACAAGATCATCAAATCTAAGTTTTAAGACATACCTTATGATCCCCCTGCTTGGATGATGATTAATTCACGTTCGGTTGTGAATTTAGACTTCATTCCACTCTTCAATTTGAAGATTTATCAAGAACTAGGGTTTGAACCCTTGTTCTTCTTCTTCCTGATCGTCTCACACACACACGAAGTGTGTGTGTGTGTGTTTTCCTTTATTTAATAAATCATGTTTCCTTGTTAACGGTTTTGGTCCCTCAAGCTTTGTTCCAATTAATAAAGAGACTAACACTCCTTATCTTGTTACTTATATACATGTCATCACTCGGTAAATTATTCGTAGTCAACTTTTATTTACGGGTTCACTTTTACCCCAAACGGTATTTTACCCGTTCCTTTATATTAACCAGGTTTAAATTATCAAACCCATTTTTGGGGTGTTACACGTTTAAATTTGTTATATGTCGAGGTTTCGGGGACGAAACCTCTTTTAAGGGGGGTAGACTTGTGACGCCCCAAAAATGATAAATAATAAGTAAAGAATTTAACTTGGTTAATGAAATATGACTAAATGATAATTAGTTTAAGTGAGAAAGCTTAAGTTAAATACTCTCTCAAAGTGGGAGGGTTTGTTGTGTAACTAATAAACAAAAGGGGGTTTTTAAATAAATAGTCAAAAAGAAAACACCCACATCTGGTGTTTTGGTCGATCGAACAAGGAGCAGGGAAAGGGGAGGGTGAAAACCCTAACTACAAGAAATCAAGAATTTAATCAAAATTCATAGGAATTTCCAATGCATGGGCTCTCAAATTCGAATAGCTAACCCTAATATCTGAAGTGGTAAGTTAGATTTTCTGAAATCATGAATTGTTAAATAAGGGGTTAAACCCAATCTTGAATTCTTGTGTTAAATGCAAGAAATCTAAGTTAGGATTACCTCCTAAGGCAGAAATCATGTTAATTTTAGGTTGCATGAAAGATTATAGCAAAAACCCACTTGTTAAGAAGTTAGTAAGGGTATGATGATTGTGAGAAATCATAAAACTAGGAAGTTAGTGTGTAAGCTTGTTGTGATACTTGAATAATGAATGAAATTGATGTAGGATGAAATAGCTATGTGAATTCGAATGAATGAAATTGTTGTGTGATGATAAACTAGTAGAAATATGCTTTATAGACTTGTACCTTGTACTTTAACTATGATGCTTACCAAGTGTTCGATAAAATGCCTAAAAGATAAATGTATATGTATTACGGAAAAATGGTAGAATGGATTGATAGACTAAATGAAAGAATGAATGTTGTAATGTAGGCGTAAAGGAAGAAGGTACAAGCACCAAGAAAACGGAAGGCGCGCAAGATCGAGGTATGTTTCGTTGCATACAAAAACCTTACTTAAATTTTGTTAATAATTATAATGAACAATACTAGTTATAATGAATATGGTGATTAGTAAGTGGATAGCAAATCCCTTGTGGATTTGATTATGCTAACAAAGGTTATGACAAGCTATGCAAGTCGACCAGTTTAAATTGAACAAGTCGAGTAAGAATAAGGTACCATCCGTTTAGAACGGGTGGTCATGAATGCAATAACGAGTGTATGAAGTTCAATCCGTTTAACGGATAGAACGAAGGATTTATGTTAAAAGAAATCAACACGATGTTACCGGGTCGTAAGTGTATGTTTGAATCTTATTATGAGAGTATATGCTATACCCAATTAATTGGGTAGTCGTATGCGTAAGAGGAATGAAAGTACATAAATGAATGGAACTAAAACGATGCTACTGTAAGTGTGATAAGTATAATGACTAACTTTTTAAAGCTTTGTTGTTGATTGTAGGTAAATCCTCGATTTAGGTGATTTGGAGAATTGGAGCGAGCACATGTTCATGATATGTTATATCAAGCGCTTCCGCTAGTTGCACTAATGTTTTGGGTCAAAATTTCTATTTTGTACAACTTGTTAGTAGACATACATTTTAACACTTGATGTCTAGGTTTAAGTAGTGTTTTGTTGAACGAATTGTGAATGGTACTTGTCTTACTTTTGTTTAAAACAAGGGTATATCCGTTTTACGGACGGGTCATGCCCAATTTTTGTCAAAAGTATGCATTAATGTATTATTTTGAAGTCTTTTTATTATCTTTGTAAGTTAAATATAAAAGAAGAAAATCGGTCCTTACATTGTTGGTGGTGGTCGAGTTCTTTTTGGGTGGTGTTCGAGAGAGAAGAGAGAGAGAGAAGAAAAAGATAGGGGGTGTTTAGAGAGAGAGAGAGAGAGAGAGTGCAGAGTTTTAGGTTTTATTATATATATATTAATGCTTAAATTGACCAAAATGCTCTTCATAAAAGAACAAAAAATAAGGTTTCTTTTTTAGAAATGTGAATTGACTTTGCTTTTGGACCAAACTGGCAACAAAATTGAAACCACAGGGACCCAGATGCAAAAAGTTTGAGATTTGGACTAAAGTGGCAAAACTGACCAAACCTCAGGGACCAAAATGGCAGTTTACTCTTGTAGATAATTATTATTTAATTTAAATTATTAAATTTAATATTTGTTTCAAACATTTAAGAAAATACGAATATAGTTCCATAAATTATCTTATTATTTATTTATATTAATTACTAGGTTAGAAATTATATCTTAATAATTGAAACAAATATTGAGCATTTTCATAACGAGGGTGGAGGGAACAATTTCGAGCATTTTCATAACGAGGGTGGAGGGAACAATTTTCTTTCTTAACAAATAATTTATTTATTTAATATATTTAAAATACCAGAAGAATAATAACTACACTTATCAAACTAATAAATTTATCCGAAAAAAACCATCCTTTTAATATGCAACTCAACATATATTTAAATTTTAAAGTTATATAACTTAATAATTACTGATAATTTATACTTATCTAATTAATTTAAATATTACTTTGTAGCTATAAGTTTATCTAATTGGCTAATTGCTATATGCCTAATCTAAACATTTCAACAATATTTTTAGAACTAATAAATTAATACCACTGTTATTTAAATAAAACTTGGGTTCACATCGTGAGAAAGTCGATGATACAGTTTGTCTTCTAATCGATGGTTCAAATGCTTTCATATTTATAAACTTGACAAACATCACAAGTTTTGATCATACATAAAACAAAATTTTGTTAGGATATCATAAAAACGTCTTAAAAATCTCGTTTTATAATTGTTAAATCTTCGTTATTAACTATTTGATATTTTATTTACTTAACCCGTGTATTACACGGGTTAAGTAAATAAAATATCAAATAGTTAATAACAAAGATTTAATACTAGGTTATAACCCCGTGTATTACACGGGTTAAGTAAATAAAAAATCAAATAGTTAATAACGAAGATTTAACAATTATAAAACGATATTTTTAAGACGTTTTTCTGATATCCAAACAAAATTTTGTGTCATGTATGATCAAAACTTGTGATGTTTGTCAAGTTTATAAATATGAAAGCATTTGAACCATCGATTAGAAGACAGACTGTATCATCGACTTTCTCACGAGTTTTAACAGTCATGTAAACATACATTTAATAACCCAAGTTTATTTAAATAATAGTGGTCTTAATTTATTAGTTCTAAAAAATGTTGAAATGTCCAGATTAGGCATATAGAGATTATCCAATTAGAAAAACTTATATAAAAAATAACTTTTCAATTTAACTTAATTAGATAAGTATAAATTATCGGTAATTATTAAATTATATAATTTTAAAATTTAAATATCTAGACGTGAGTTGCATCTTAAAATGACAGCTATTTTGGATAAATTTATTAGTATGATAAATGTAATTATTATTCTTGCATTTTAAACATCTATTAAATTTAAGAGTAAAATGCACGGATAGTCCCTGTGGTTTTGTAAAATAACACCTATAGTCCCCAACTTTTGTAAAATGCACGAAGAAGACGTGTATCGATGAGGGAGTTGCAGGTGCTGAGGGTGAGGGTAGGGTGGGGCCATTTGAGTTAACTTTATCTTTTAATATTTTAATATTTCTTAATACAGTAAGGGCATTAAGATCATTTCACACCCACTTAACTGAGAAAACTAACCCACATCCACTCCAGGGACTATCCGAGTAACAAACTGTCAAAACACAGGGAGCACCGGTGTAATTTCCAAAAGTTAGGGACTATAGGTGTTATTTTACAAAACCACAGGGACTACCCGTACATTTTACTCTAAATTTAGTAATTTAAATTAAATAATAATTATCTACAATTAAGGAATTAAGATATAATTTCTAACCAAGTAATTAATATAAATAAATAAGAAGATATTTTATGGAACTTTATCTGTAATTTCTTAAATGTTTGAAACATATTAAATTTAATAATTTAAATTAAATACTAATTATATATAATTAATGATGGTCTAGAATAATGACAAGTGTCCCTAAATTGGTTTCTTTTATTATATAGTATAGATTCTAAACCTTACATTTCTAGGTGTGAATAGTTGTTATTCGCAATCGGTGGTAATATATTATTTTTAGTATTAAAATCTTAACGTTATGATACATAAATTAATAACGTGCTTATTTTTATTGGCATTTTGATGTGAACTTTTTTCGTGTGGTTGATACGGGTGTACGAGCATGATTTGTTTATATTACAACGTGCTTTTGCGTCGTTTCGTTTCGATGTTCAGACTTCAAAGCCAAGCTGCATCTACAATAATCCATCGTCCTAGATAACAAATACATCTTCACAAGTACCCTTCTACGACCCCGCTGCGAAGCGCATGCTCATATATTAGTTACTAATGAAATTATTTAATTTAATAGGAATTTAAAAATATATAGATCCCCCTTAGGCGTTCGTTGGCTTTTCATGGATATGCATTACAAATGCACAACATTTAACATCTTTAACCTACAACTTTTTACATGGCTAGGACTCCCATCAAATCCAATAGGTTAGTTGCAATGTCAAGGCATTGTAATAAGTTAATAAGTGAGAGTCCAATCAGGTTTTCAAGCCTGGTCTTGACGAAGATGATGGGAGTCAAGCTTGTGTCAAAGATAAAAGTAAGTGATTGGGATCACTCTAAGGAGTTCATGTGGGAGTTGTGTGATAAAAAAAGATATGTGGGTAGGTTGATTTTAAAGTCTCACTAGTAAATTTAAAATTTACAAAGCGTTATAGCATTATTAAAATAACTAATGCTAAACGGCGTTACGTTACATAAAAAAACTAATGCATGAGAGTTGAGACAAGTTTGATGACATAAACGTTGTTTTGCTGACTTATATATTGCTATTCACAACTCAGTTTTGAGTAAAATTTATATAAAGATGCAGATAAAATAAGTACGTTACAAGGACATATTCGAAACTTTACCGAACATTGTACTTTAAAAGCTATGAAAGAAAAATAAAATATGCTTAAAATAATATAATAGTAAAATAAATAAAATATCATGAAATTTTGTTACTATTCATGGCCCATGAACTTTAATATATAGATAGATAATAGATGTACCAGTCACTTTCCATTATTTTTTAACATATTTTTAAGACTATTATCTATTACAATTTCAAATCCAAAGTAAGGCTCCCCACATTAGCGCATGTGGGGGGCGCCCAACACCAGTAGTAGAGATGGGGCCGCCTCCGAAAGGGCGCAGTTGGAGAGGACCGCTCAATTCATAGTGAAGATGTTCGTTTGTAAGGGCATTGTCTGTCCAAAGACTGCAGACGTTTGTAAGAATAAGCAGAAAATACAAGTTTTTGAAGGATTAACTAAAATCTAATATAAAAGCTGACTGAACGCATTTGTAAATGTTTTTATCCTTTAGCAATGTGGATTCTCTTAGGTATTGTTTGGTATGCAGGAATGAGAGGTGGAATGGAATGGATGATTACGAGTGAATGAAGAAAAGGGTGTTTGATTGGTCAATTGAATGGAATTATCCATTCCAAAAGGCATTACATTCCCTCAAAATAATTTCGTCCACCCCCTATGTTTTTTTTTCATTTCATCATCTCTTGCACCATTCATCAACATCACAACCCACCACCTTCGCCACAACCCACCACCATCACCACCCACCACCATCACCACCCACCACTGACACCATCACCGCCACCACCTCACCACGACAGCCACCGTCGCCGCTGCCACCCACTCGCCACCGTTATCACCAACAGTCGCGACCAACCGCCAACGCCACTCGTCGCCGCCTCCCACTACCATCGTCGACGCCACCACCACCAACCGCCGCCGCCGCTACCCACAGCCACCTCTGCTGCCACCTACCACCAACGGCCACCTTGCCGCGATCACCACTCGTCGTCACCGCCGCACCGCCACTCGCCGCCGCCACCACCACCCATCGCCGACGCCAACACCCACCACCGCCACTTGTAACCACCCACAATCACTACCACCGACCACCACCACCACTCACCGCTTATTTTATTACTCCAATTTTCATGTCTATCGAATAATACACAATAATAATTCATTTCATTCACACATGGTAACCAAACAAGACATGGAATGGTAATGATCAATTGCATTTCCTCGTCTATTCCATTCATTCGTCCATTCCATTATAACATACCAAACAACTCTTTATAAAAATTTACATGGTGAAAGCGTCCTCGTTAAATATTCATAACTTTACCATACAAAATAAAAATAAAAAAGAGCACACATCCATCCATCCATCCATCCACCCATACATACATACATAGAATCATGATGTTGAGAACAACCATACACATGTATATATACCTGTATGCATTCATCAACCACGGCGTCGGTTGCTACTCCGTGACTCTCGCGACTAATTTCGTGATTTCTCCTTCATCACCTTTCTGGTCCAGATCTCTGTTTCCTGATTAACATCTTATGTAAGTTCACATTTTTCTTTTCTATATCTTAATCTGTACCTACACATTACTCTTTATTATTCCTAAAACTTCGATCTCCTTATCCACTCAACGATCTCGATATAACTCATTGTTTTGCTTAGATCTGGTTCACTTTTTTATTTGCTGAATCGAGCTTGTTTAAACCTCAATTTGATATGAGAAAATGCGTAATTTGATCTAGATCTGGTTAGTTTTAATTCATAATTTGTTAGAATTTCAATCTGATAAGAGTTAGGTTAGTTCAACATTTGATTTTAGGGTGATGAATGTGATCTTGTTAGATTAGGTTATTATAAACCCTAATTTTTGTTTTTTGTTGAATATTTTGTGGTTTTAGGATAATTAGCATATGTATTGATGGAGTAAATTGGATAACCTGTGGATTAGTGATCATTTAGCTTATTGAATTATGCATTTCTGTATATCATTGTTTAGATTTGTCAAACATTTGATGTTGTTTGGCAATTATATATTCTTTGTGCTGTAAATACTTTAATAAAATCTATTTTTGCAGTGTAAATAGTATAACTTGTGGATTAGTGATCCAATTAGCTTATTGATCCTGCATTCATGTAGAACATTGTTTAGATTTGTTGAATATGTGATGCTGCTTGGTAATCATGTGTTCTTTGTGTTGTTAAATACTTAAATATCATCTATTTTTCGAGTGTAAATAGGATAACTTGTGGACTTGTGATTAATTAGCTTATTGATCCGGCATTCCTGTAGAACATTGTTTAAATTTGTCACACATGCATGTTGTTTGGCAATTATGTGTTCTTTGTGTCATTAAATACATAGCGACTCCAAAATTGATATAGGTTTTCATCATCTGACGTTTTAGTTAATTTTTTATTTGTTTATATGTGGACAGATCCGGTATGGCTAATTATACGCCAAAGAACATCCTTATCACAGGGGCTGCAGGCTTCATCGCCTCTCACGTCGCTAACCGACTAATCAGAAGCTACCCCGATTACAAGATTGTCGTGCTCGACAAGCTAGATTACTGTTCAAATCTCAAGAACCTGAACCCATCCAGATCATCTCCAAACTTCAAATTCGTGAAGGGCGACATCGGTAGTGCTGATCTAGTTAACTACCTCCTGATCACCGAATCTATCGATACCATTATGCACTTTGCTGCACAAACTCACGTCGATAACTCATTCGGCAACAGCTTCGAGTTCACAAAAAACAACATCTACGGCACCCATGTGCTTCTAGAAGCCTGCAAAGTCACCGGCCAGATCAGAAGGTTTATTCACGTGAGTACTGACGAGGTTTACGGTGAAACCGACGAGGATGCGGTTGTCGGTAATCACGAAGCGTCACAACTTCTTCCAACAAACCCGTATTCCGCCACAAAAGCCGGTGCGGAAATGCTTGTTATGGCTTACGCTAGGTCGTACGGGCTGCCCGTGATTACCACGAGAGGCAACAACGTTTACGGCCCGAACCAGTTCCCTGAAAAACTAATCCCGAAGTTCATTCTTTTAGCTATGAGAGGACAACCGCTTCCGATTCATGGTGACGGTTCTAACGTTAGAAGCTACCTTTACTGCGAAGACGTTGCCGAAGCGTTTGAAGTAATTCTTCACAAAGGAGAAGTCGGTCATGTTTACAACATAGGGACGAAAAGAGAAAGACGCGTTATCGATGTCGCAAAGGATATGTGCAAGCTTTTCAACATGGATCCTGATTCAAGCATCAAGTTTGTCGAAAACCGACCGTTTAACGATCAACGTTATTTCTTGGACGACGAGAAATTGAAGAGCTTGGGTTGGTCCGAACGGACTATATGGGAAGAAGGTTTGAAAAAGACGATCGAGTGGTACACGAGTAATCCTAACTGGTGGGGCGATGTTTCCGGAGCACTTCTTCCGCATCCGAGAATGTTAATGATGCCAGGTGGCGTTGACAGACTCGTTGATGGACCGGAAAATGCTGAATTCGATTCATCTAATTTGGCGATCAATACTTCACAGATCGGCGTACAGGTTCCCAGTTCGAAAACTAGCGTTTCATCTAAGAAACCCGCTTTGAAGTTCCTGATTTACGGGAAAACGGGTTGGATCGGTGGGTTACTCGGGAAATTATGCGAAAAACAACAGATTCAATACGAGTATGGAAAAGGTCGTTTGGAAGACCGTTCGCAACTTTTGGCTGATATTCAAACGATTAAGCCGACTCATGTTTTCAATGCTGCTGGTGTTACTGGCAGACCGAATGTTGATTGGTGTGAATCGCACAAAACGGAAACCATTCGTACCAATGTTTCGGGCACGCTTAATTTAGCAGATGTGTGTAGAGAACACGGGCTCTTAATGATCAATTTCGCAACCGGATGCATTTTCGAGTACGATGCTAAACATCCTGAAGGTTCTGGAATCGGGTTTAAGGAAGAAGACACACCCAATTTCATCGGGTCGTTTTATTCGAAGACCAAAGCTATGGTAATTAGTAATCGATATTTCTTTTTTTTTTTTTTGAGTAAAATGCCATTTTAGTTCCTGAGGTTTGGCCGGTTTTGCGACTTTTGTTTAAAGGTTTGATTTTCCGCATCTAGATCCAAAAGGTTTGAAAGCTTGCTATTTTCATCCAGCTCGTTAACTCAATCCATTTTTCTCCGTTAAGTCGGGGGTATTTCTGTTATTTTTTGCTAACCTAGGGGTATTTCTGTCTTTTTGTACATATACATTTAACCTAATGTACAAGTTTTCAAAAGACCGAATTGCCCTTTAAGTTAACAAGAAAGACGAAAATACCCCTGACTTAACGGAGAAAGATGGATGGAGTTAACGAGCTGGATGAAACCTTTTGGATCCACATGCGGAAAAACCAACCTTTGGACGTAAGTCGCAAAACTGGCCAAACCACAGCGACGAAAATGACAATTTACTCTTCTTTTTTAATTATTATTTCTTCATGCATATGTGATATATCAGAGTTGAAATTTATAGTTAATCATATATCATTTATTCACAGGTGGAGGAGCTTTTGAAAGAATATGATAACGTCTGCACTCTACGAGTTCGAATGCCGATATCATCAGATCTGAACAACCCGCGCAATTTTATCACCAAAATAGCGCGTTACAATAAAGTTGTGAACATACCAAACAGCATGACGATATTGGATGAGCTTTTACCGATATCAATCGAGATGGCAAAGAGGAATCTACGGGGAATCTGGAACTTTACAAATCCTGGGGTGGTGAGTCACAATGAGATTCTCGAAATGTACAAGAAGTATATAAACCCGGAGTTCAAGTGGGTGAATTTCACGCTGGAAGAACAAGCGAAAGTGATAGTGGCCCCACGAAGCAATAACGAGTTGGATGCGTCGAAGTTGAAAAAGGAGTTCCCTGAGTTGATGTCGATTAAGGAGTCGTTGATCAAGTACGTGTTTGAACCGAACAAAAAGCATTGATAATGTTTGATTCTTTTTTAGAGTTTGTAAAACTGAAGAGGCAGTTATGTTTGGTTGGTTACTCATTTGTCCTACTGTATGATTTGGATTATACATCTGTAATGTTTAAAGTCAGTCTGTGGTGTCACATTCGGATTTAAATTTTAGATTCATTATCAATTTTCTCGTCTACACTGAGATTAGTTGAATATTTTTACTTTTTAATTTGTTAAAAACCGCAGGCTTGTACTATTGGATTTTTATAAGATTTGTTATTTCTTGGTATAATGTTTGTTTGTGTGTATTTTTTTTTTATTTCTTCATGACATGTTAGAGAATTTATTGCCAAACTAGAAGTGTTCAAACAGCAGTGGCTCAAAACTGTTCAGAAAAGCTCGGTCGAAATTAACTCTGTTTATAAATGAACCGAGTTCAAGCCGAGGTTTTTTCGAAATTGGCTCGAACTGGCTTGAAATTGATACAAGCCCAGTTTGAGCTCAAAGTTTCGGCTTGGTTGATGATTTTGAGCCGAGCTTGATGAACAGACCCTAACTCGGCTCTGTTCTAGCTTGTGAATAACACTAGCTCAAACAGGCTTTTCTTTGGTGTGGGAGGTATTGGTTTATAAAATAGGGGACTAGTAGGTTCTTCATGTGGTCCATTTTACAAGCAATCGAATCTCCTTTGGTTCATGATTTTTGTAGCCTAATATTCTTTTATGAATTCAAGTGGGACAAATGACCTGACCAAAACCAGACTAGGGATTGGTCCCCATTCCCCCAATGATGAAAGTTATTAATTTTATTGGTTTTTGAAATAATTTTTTTGAACGACCAACTAAAACACCGGATAAGCATACTGGTGCTCTCAATCGAGCAATGCATCCCTTCCTCCATAACGGCCAGAGTTGAATGCATACCCGAGCCATCAAGCCACCAGTTCCAGGGAAAGCCCGCCCGCCCGAAAGCACACTACGGTAAAACTCGGTTTGGCTCGGTTTCGAACTGGCGACCTCCTAGAGGCCTAGTTCTAAACTTCATTGCCACCACCAATGTCCTTCAAAATGATGTTAATGGGAGTTGAACTTGGGACCTCAAGAGAGAAACCAAGTGACTAACCACTTGACCAACTTATCATCACTGATTTTTGAAAATTATTGATTAGATGGAAAGTGTTCAAAAAGTTACGATTAGCCCATAGTCTTATGGTCTTGTCCAGTGGCGGACCCAGGAATTATTTGCTGGGGGTGCGGATGAGTGGCTCAAGCATATTTTCAAGGGGTGCGGTCGGGTTTTTTGCCTAAAATATACACCAAATTTTTTTTTTCAAGGGGTGCGCCCGCCCACCTTGGGCATAACCTAGGTCCGCCAATGGTCTTGTCGCATGGTATTGCCCTCACAAATATGATATGGATTCAGATTCTTGTAAACTGTAAATGCAAGTTGATTAGGTGGTATTTAAATTAGGGGTGTTCAGAATTTGATTCGGATTTGAAAATTTTGAAATTCGACTCGATTCGAATTCGATTAAAAATGTTTGAATTCAAGTTGATTCGTATTCGAGTCCAGTAATCGAATTAGAATCGAATACGAATTTATGATTTTCAATTCGATTCGATTTGAAATTCGAAGTTTATATATATATTTTTAATATATGTATATACACACACAAAAATATATTATATACACACATATAACTTCTAAACTTGGCCGAAGTATGAACCACCTTCGTAAGTGATAGTCTATTATTCATAACATTACCAAACCTTCTGACAAACAGTCCATACTACTTATTTCCAAATTTTTACATCGCTACTAGTAACCAACCAATCTTCTAAATTTTGGTGTTTTGACATATTGATAGTTAATTAATTTGAGAAATTATTATATTTTATGTTGAATACAATTATTTGTAGTAGTTTTAAAAAATGAAAGTAAAATAATTTATTGTTTAGGGTGAATTTGAATTAAATCGAATTTATTTGAATTTGGTTCGAATTCGATTCGAATTCGAGTTTCAAATACTAATCGAATCGAGTACGAATTCATGTAAAAAAATAGAAATTCAAATAATTCGAAAATTCGTTATTCGAACACCTGTAATTTAAAAGGAAAAAAGTGTTGTTAAAAAATATGACTAAACAATTGATAAATAGTTAAAATAGTAAATAATAACAAGAAACTAAATTATTGTGTAGACTAATTTTGTGTTGGCAAACTATTAAAATTGATGTGCTAACTAAAAAACTTTGACTGGAAATTTTCTTAAATACACTTTTTAAAAAATTAATGCAAATATTTTTTTTTTTGTTTGAACAGCGATATTTAATCCTACTCTACAACAATAAACCTAGACGACTTCCATGCCCAGGTTTGAACCTAAGACATGTGTCTGTGTGCTAGTCTCACATTGGCTAATGCAATGTCTACACTCAACAATTATATTAAACAAAAATAATAAAAAAGGGAAGGAATGGCCAAACAAGATCTATGTTGATCAATAGAATTTTATTGATTAAACTAGAATAAATACACGTTCTAACAATATATTTAATAAAACTGATCAAAACATCATGTTTAATACATTAACCAATTTTAACAGAATATTCCAGTATTCTAGTATCAAAAATATTGATGACAATAACTTAACTTCAATAATCTTAGTATTTAAAAAAACTCTTCTAGCACTAAAGAACATGTATGTGTTCCTAACATATCTAAAAACAGATCACATCAATCATCAATCTTTCACATGCATATTATTCAACAAAATAGCTGGCATTCCACAGTTAGAATTTGAACACATGATATTAGTAACAGAACAAATAATACCATTGAAGCTTTATATAATACTCCTACAATAAAGGACTTATAACAAGATATACTCCTACATGTATTCAAGAAGCTTGAGTAAGATCTTTCAAAAACGCAACCACATCATCCGATGACTGTAACAGGTAGCGCGCGTTTGTGCGTGTCCTTCCGACAGCACACGAGAAATAGTTATCTGCTTTCAGATCTAAAACATTCCACGATACCTTGTCCGCAGACACCGATGACCGTTTTCCACCATTTTCAAAACTGATATTTCTGTTATTGTTAGTTGTACGCTTATTATCTAAACTTTGAGGTGCCCGTTGCTTTTGTGACGTTTTTGACCCGCTTTTACCGGGCTTTTTGTCTCCGGGACCCTTTGCAGTATCATTTAGTTTGGGTCGTGGAATACCCATGCCGTTATAAGGAAGCTCGGGCTCGAAAAAGGTGTAAATATCTTCATCCTGAAAATATATAAAATCTTAAATCCAATGAAACATTTGTGTTTAAGTTATAAATATTTAGAGATCGGGTCCAAACTTTTTGGAGTACATACCTTCCCTAGAAAATGGCCGATACATAGGACATAATCAATCGGGGATGAAATGGATTTGCTATGAACTATCTCCCCTAATATACGAACGATTGTGATACCCTGTAAAACAATGTTTCAGTATATTATATTTCAAGGCAAAAGATCAAATACAAATAAACTTAACCTACTAACAAATTGAAGGAAAAGTCAAAAAAACAAGGTGGCATTTTTGTAATTACCACCAACTATCAAAGTTACTATACAAATGTGAACTCAACCAAAAATACCTAAAAAAACACAAAAAAAAAAATTAATATTTTTTATAAAAAAATCGCTACATTTTGTTACAAAAAAAATAAATAAATAAAAAAATATATATATATATATATATATATATATATTTTGCTACTAAAAGTAGCGATTTTTTTATAAAAAATATTAAAAAAAAAAAAAATTTGTGTGTGTGTTTTTTTTTTTTTTTTTGGTTTTTTGGGGGTTTAGTTTTTAACATTTTAGCTTGGGTGGGGGGGGAGGGGGGTTTGGTTTTTTTTAGGTTTTTTAGATACATTTATAGAGTAACTTTGTTAGTTATTGATAATTACAAAAATGTCACCTTGTCTTTTTGACTTTTCCTTCAATTTGTATGTTTAGTATGTTGAGATTATTTGTACAAGAACTTTCCCCTATATTTCAAACCGTTTACTTATGGATGGGTCAGTTCGGGTTATGTTTTACTTTAACCGGTCAAAGTAATAACATCAAAGAATTAACTATGTTGAAAGTTTCTCATCATGTGATTTTTCATTCAACTCTATAAAACCTACTATAAATAATTTAATTAGAAAAAATGGATTATCACCAAAATAGTTTTAAAAAATCGTTATCATATACGACATAAAACTAATTATAAGAAAAAATTATATACAAAATGTGTTTTGGGTCAACCCCGTCTGAATATAGCAAAAATTGTGTGATTTTGACCTATTACCCAACCCACCGAACCTCTCGACTCGCACACTTAACAACTAATTGATCATACATATAAGATCATAATACAGATTGTAATTAACAAAGTGAGGCAAAAACCTTAGTTACACCAGCTGCTCGAACCTCAACAGAGCGGCTTCCTTGTACAACATCAACGGATGCATTGGATATCGGGCCAGTCCACAAATGCTGCAGCATGTCTCTGGCTTGAAGCCTCCCAAATTCAACATCTGCATTCCCGTTTTCGTGACCCAAAAACGAACATAATAATAAAGGATCATAAAAAGTGAATAAAGAAAGTTGAAATATACCTGCATACTTGTAGTTCCAAACGAGTGATGTCTCCCGGAGCTCGAAATGCGATCGAGGTGTTCGTTCGGTGAAGTACTCAATGACATGCTGTCATAAAGATTACAATGTTAGCAAGAATTAGGTAACTAACGTAATATTTATGATTACAAAAGCAGTACTACAAAATAATAATCTGAAGAGTAAAATGCCATTTTTCGTCCCTGAGTTTTGGCCATTTCTGTGACTTTTGTCCAAAGGTTTGTTTTTCCTAATCTGGATCCAAAAGGTTTGAAATCTTGCCATTTTCATCCGGCTCATTATCTCCATCCACTTTTTCTCCGTTAAGTCGGGGGTATTTTTGTCTTTTTCGGCGTTTTTGAATATTTGTACATTATGCTAAATGCTTTTACATGAGGTGAAAAAGACCGAATTGCCTTTTAAGTTAACAAAAAAGACGAAAATACCTGACTTAACGGAGAAAAATAGATGGAGTTAACGAGCCGGATGAAAATGGCAAGATTTAACACCTTTTGGATCCAGATGCGAAAAAACAAACCTTTGGATGAAAGTCGCAAAACTGGCCAAACCTCAGGGACGAAAATGGCATTTTACTCTAATCTAAATGTTTGAATAGAAATACAACCTTTACGCTATCGACCCATTCCATATTCGAATGCTCGGGCATAGTTGTCATCCATGTTCCTTTAGTGGACCGCAGGAACATTCCATTTTCAGCCGCCAACCACATGTTAAACTCACCAAAGTTCTGGGAAATTAATGAACACCGTACCATTGTCAAAACAAAATAACAAAATGATTAAAAAAAACTCAATAAAAGTAGATTTAGATAAATACATCATCCAATATGCTTCGGTCACTTCCACTGAGGACAACAACGGTTGTTTGTGGATCATCGCAAAGCTTCGTCAGTGATTCTTTTAACTCCGGGTGCAATTTAAGATCCATTTCTCTAATCTGATCACCTCCACGCCTATCGGGAGTATCAACCGGTTCGGTTAATGTAGCGCTGAATCCCTGTGGTTTTTTAATAGTGTGAAGATTAGAAAAAATAATTAATACGAAATGATTAAAGGGTTTCATTTATTTTTTATATGGATGATTAGATATGGATGTATTACCAGTATGATTAACCGATTACTTGACTGCAAATAACGCTCGATAGCCTCTTCAATGGGCAGTGGTGGTGGAACTTGTCTAGTCCTTTGTTGTGCTTCAACTACTGTGTCGTTCAGTTCACTACAATAGTCAACAATGAAATAAGTCAAAACTTAGCTGAAGTCAAAACTCAAAAGTCAACTCTTACTTTCGGGTGGATAGAAAGTCACCAAAAGTGTATTTATAGTTTTCATAATCAGATCTAATGTGTTACTATTCATAAAAAACTCACAAAAACATGTTTGTGGGTCAAATGGATCTGACATGTGCTAAATACGTGTGTTGACCCGAACCGGTTTTGACTATCACGCGACCTGACTCCCCATTTTGTACCTTACAAAAGTTTCGGCCCATTCTTGAGCAGTATGGGTTGTGACATGTAAGAAGTTGTGGCGATGACGTTTTTCTCTTTCTTCAGCACTCATATTCAATGCTTGGCCTATTGAAGCTGCAACTTCAGTTATGTTCCATGGGTTTACAAGAATAGCCCCTGCACCAAGGGACTGTGCCGCACCCGCGAACTACAGGTACACAAGAAGAATTATATATACATCAATAAATCATGTGTGTATATATTTATGTAAGACAAATATCTTCAACATGCTATAGGGAATTCAGTATTTCCTTATTTCTAAATGCTAAGTTTGCACTATATGTCGTTTACAAATTATAATGGCTATTACAAACAAAGTTTACGGTATCAATAAGTACCTCACTTAAAATGAGCACCCCCCTTTTGGCATCTTGGCATGCAACAAACTCGTAACTGACAAGATTCATTCCGTCCCTCAAAGATGTGACAATTGCTATATCTGACAAAGTTAAATTCGCGCATAATAGTAAAGCTCACACTCTAGTGTTAAATTTTTGTATTGCAAAAGCGCATAAAATCTTACATCATGTAATCACGTATTCGGTTATATGAACTATAAAGAAAAAAACAATCAAGATATCTAATCGTACCAGTGACGGCATATAGCGCACATAAAGCCTGAAAATCCAGAGATCGGTCCTGCATACATAATAGAATGATATAAAAATATGATTAGCATGAACTACGGTGTGTGTGTATAACTATATACACAACAATATTGAATAAGAAAAAAAAACAAAAGGCTAACCAGATGATGAATTGGAACAGTTGTGAGTGACCCGAATCTTCCATTTATCCGGCCCACAATTTCATGGACTTGACTTGTGAGTTTCTGATCTGCAACATTGCATTATTGAAAACCAAAGATAAAACAAATATTAAAAACTGAAAAGTCGATTATCTTATTAATTATCTTATAAACTTACACTCGGGAACATCTGTTCTTGTTGGTACAGCAATCTGTAACAAAACCACTTTATCACGCCAATATTGATTCTCTTCTAGAAACTTCTCGAATGCTAGTATCTTTTGCGGAATTCCTTTGATCATATCTAGCCGATCAACACCTAACATTACCTGTAACAAGAACAAATTTGTAAGAAAAATAACATGTTTTGAATCTTAAAAAAAAGCACATTTTTACAAGTGATCTGGAAAAAAAAGGTGACATCACCTTTCTACCGGAAAATCTCTCTTTCAGTTCTTTCATGTGTTCTTGAACTTGCGGATTTTCGAGTGCACGAATAAAGCGATCTGAATCTATACCAATTGGAAACTGTAATTCCACAAATTAAAGAACCAACATTAGAAAATATAATCATCACTAAATATTTAACATTGTAACAAATTTATTTTAAAATTACCGCAGCAACACGAGTGAGTCTCCCTTGATCCTCTACACCTTCAGGAGTACCTTCAAGTCCAAGGATACGCGTACAAGCACTAACAAAGTGTCTTGCATAATCATACGTATGGAAACTAAAAAAAACATTCAATTAAATTAATAATTTAATATATGTTTCAACTTATGAAATACGTATTTTTGATATAACAAACTTACCCAACCAAATCCGCAGCAAGAACAGCACGTAAAAGCTCAGAACGAGAAGGTAACGTCCTATGAATTTCAGAAGACGGAAACGGTGTATGAAGAAACCAACCGACTTTCATGTTACTATTGTGATCTTTCAGACATTTTGGAAGAAACATAAGATGGTAATCATGGCACCAAACAACGTCACCTTCTTCGTAATGTTCATTTACCACATCTGCAAACATTTGATTTGCTTTCTTGTACGCTGCAAATTGTGATTGGAAGCTTCTTGTTGTGGCCAAACGGTCTTCTTGTGGAAGACCGAGGTAATGAAAAAGTGGCCACAATATGTTGTTACAGTAACCGTTGTAATATTGATGCACCACTTCTTCATCAAGAAACACCGGTATACACCTCTACAAAATGATAATGACTATTAATCAATAGTTCAATGCCCTTTACTGAAAATTTCAATTTCAAAGCATTCACATCAGCTTCTCTATCACCATCCACATAATTATACTAAAAATCACTAAATTTTTTCTCTACTTTTCAATTAAATAATATTTTTTTATACCTTTATCATTAAATTTTCTCTCTCATCCACTCACAACCACTTTTAATAAATATTAAAAAATAAATGCGAGGGAATAGTGTCTTCCCAAATATACAGCTGAACAGTAACCTTTATCTCTCCTTCACGCCAAACCATTTCACAAAATGTTAAAAAAATAAATGTGAGCGAATAGTGTTTCCCCAAATATACAGATGAACAGTAACATTTTCTCTCTCCTTCACTCACAACAACTTAAAAAAAATTAAAAATAAATGCTGAGAAACAGTGTCTCCTCAAATATACAGATGAACAGTAACTTTTTCTCTCTACTCCACTCACAACTACATTCGTAAAATATGCAGAACTCACTCACAAATATATACAAAACATGTTGTGAATGCTCGAGGTTAAGAAAAAATGTACCTTTTCCGCCAATGCTTTAGTCAGTGCTCGTTGCCCAGGCTCATCAGGCACATTTACACCTGCCCATCCGATCCATTTTGCTTCAACCTCCTTAACACCTAGAATACGTTGAAACGAAACAGAATCAGCAGATTTAGATTAATTTTTATATGTTTAGCACAAATAGATTTAAATGCATACCGAGGAGCGCGCTGACTAGACCGCCAGCGCTAACTTCAAGCGACCAACTTTCTTCACCTCTTCTGACAGCAGAAACCGGCAATCTATTAGCAACAACCAATAGCCGTTGCGTAAAAAGTCCACCATCCGGTTTCTCCCAACCGTCACGTGCAGCGGATGCTCCCTCTAGATACTGTTCCAACAAGTTATCACTAGAATCAAAGCCGTCATTAGCGCTTGACTCATTAGCATATGAAGCTCTGCTGTTCTTTCTCAGCTCTCTTTCTCTTAAAAGTCTCTCTATTCGACTTGATGGAACCGACGATGAGTTGGCGTTGTTGTTGTTGTTGTACTTATTTCCGGGCATGTTTGTTTTTCTAACCAACTTCAACAGAAGTGGACAAGATTCCCAAAGCAGTTGTTCTACATTATGATTAAATTTTAAACCAATAAACAAGAAATTATTTCCATTAACATCTAAACAGTCGAAAACATGTATAACAACTACACAAATTCTTCACCATCTTCAGTAAACAAATAATAAAACTAGATAAACTAATGGAGATAATACATAATAAGGAGAATGAATGGGATCCACATAATTTAACCAGAATACAAATGGGTCCATACTGTTTCAGTCCAAGATTTCAGAACCCCACATTTAAAAATTCATCTTATTTCATTAATCCAATTAATACCCATAAATCCATAACAACAAACTTCCAAGAATTTTGCAAAAAAAAAAAAAAAAAAAAAAAATCATATCAGTTTCAAGAGTTATTAAAAGAACAATAACATTGCATGTGAGTACTGAATAAGGGAGTTAAGTTTGAAGAAATTAAACAAAGCCCAGTTCATATGGATTCAAGAAGGGTGTACCTATTGGGCACACTAATTTGCCTATATGCATACCAAAAAGGGGTTTTTTGTCTTATATGCACACTTTGTAGTGTCGAGCTGTGGCCAAAGCGCGGCGTTTTGGTCCGGTCAACCAGACAAAGACTGACGGGTGTCTGACGGGTCTGTTGATCGGACCAAAACACCGAGCTTTGGCTTTGGCCGCGTTTTGGTCCTTTCAACCAGACAAAAAACTGACCGGGTGTCTGGTTGACAGGACCAAAACGCGGCCAAAGCTCGGCGTTTTGGTCCGGTCAACAGACCCGTCAGACACCCGTCAGTCTTTGTCTGGTTGACCGGACCAAAACGCTGCGCTTTGGTCACAGCTCGACACTGCAAGGTGTGCATATAGGACAAAAATCAACTTTACGGGGTGGCTATCTACAAGTTTGAGCCTTCAAGAAACATAGAAACAAACAGAGACTCACCAAAGTTGAGTCATTTTGTTGAAGTGAAAGATTGGTTAGATCACCGGATGCAGGATTTCCAATCCCAGCCGTTGAATTGGGGGTTAGAGAGAGAGAAATGAGGATTAAAGAGACAGAGGGACCGTTTGGGTGGCAGAGAAAAGGCATGATGGGAGAAAGAAGAGGGAACAGTTGGATCCTCGTGTAAGCTTTACAAGGTCTATATCTCAACCCCCATGCAGCTAGCTAAGATCATCAATAATTGGAGATGGATATCATCAGCAACTTATATATATTTTCCACTTATTTTTATTTTTAATTGGAGATATGATCAAGGGTTATATTTATTCACTTATTTTTTTAAGGGTGCTACTATACACACCCCCCTATTACTTTATACACCCCTCTCCTCTCACATACTTACAGGTGGGGCCTGCGTGGGACCGACAGTTTTCCTCTCACAAGGGGGTGTAGAAAGTAATAGGAGGGTGCGTATAGAATAAGCCTTTTTTTAATCAGGTTGCCGATGTATTACACAAATTGAATAAAAACATATTAAATAGTCAATAATAACGACTTAGAAGTAAGTCTATGCGTTATAGATTAGCTGAAAAGTGCATAACACGTGGCCAGTGAGGCTTTAACTTACCTTCCCCTAATAAAGGCGTAGTGGTTTTAACCATGGTTGTAAAAGTCGCTAGGCTCTCTAATCAGATTTGAGAGTACTTGGCCTAGGTGGAGATTACTCGGGGAGTAATCGGCCTAGGCGAACAGTACTCGGGCCTTAACAACCTAACTTGTGGCGACTACACAGGGAGTACTCGGAGCCTAGGCGGGACTTTTATAACCATGGTTTTAACTAAAAATAAAATAAAACGAAAAATAAAAAAAAAGGTGTGATCGGTTAATTGGGAGTGGACCCGCCAATGACCTTGTGGTCTAGTGGTGGAAAGAACTTGAGTTCTCAATAGAGACTCCGGTTCGATCCCCACTCACTGCAAGTGAGGTGGGGGTGGTTTTACATGCCTCGCATGGTTCCCACCTTCAGGTCACGAGGTTCGATTCCTGGCAGCCCCGGGTCAACCCTGGCCAGGCCCCGGTTGGTATGTCCGTCGCAGGCGTGTTGGCGCCGTCTCGAACTCGGGCCGCGTCGCAATACCCGGTACCTAGAAACCGGTGAGCTGCCGTTCAAAAAAAAATTGGGAGTGGACCCCATCTCGTAACCCTTTACGCCCATTGATGAGTCGGGGAAACCAATTTTGGCGTCCAGCTTTCACAATCCCGCACCTAATTAAGGTGAGGTGACATGACATGAAGCACCACCCCATAATGTACAACCTTACAAAATGATATTTTATGATAAAATATGATTGAAATTACGTAAAAGTAAATACTTAAAGTTATAAAGGGAAACGAAAAAAATAATATTATGCTTGTAGAATTGTGATACGTAAATACTAGCAGTGGCGCAGCTATTAAGGGGTCAGGGATGTTTGACTGTCCGAACTTTTCGCCCAGTAGTGTAATATATGTGGTTTTTGTATAGCAATTTTTAGATATATATTTCGACCCTCTGGTTCTATAAAAAAAATTTAGTATATACATTTTCGACCCCTCGTCGAAAATATCAAAGCTTTGCCGATTATTTGAAAGAAAAACAGAACAATGGATATTTAATGAGTGCTTACGTAAGTTGAAATACACATCACCTGCTACCTAAAGATGGACACGTTGATATATATCTTTTTATTCTAAAAGAAGATAAGAACCATTCCCATTTTTCCGGTAAGCCGCTGGCTGGAAAATTTTCAATGGAAGTGATGTGCTCCGATGTCAATTGTCAATCTTACCTAATTATTGTACGATTTGCTATTCAAAATCTTCTTTTGTTGTTTTGCAGATGAAAGACTAGCAATACTTTTAAAGGGCTCATGATTAGGTCCCCCAAAAAAGAAAGGTAATCAAGTCATCTAAAATAAAATCTGGATATATAGAAGACCATTCGGTGTGGATGGGTATGAGAATATCACGTTATGTGATATGTAGGGGTGTAAACAAGCCTAGCTCGAGAGCTACTCGTTATCAGCTCGGTTAAAAGCTCGAACGAGCCGAGCTTTAACGAGCCCGAGTCCGAGCTCAAGCCTGAATTAGAGCTCATTTAGTTATCGAGCCCGAGCTCGAGCCTGAAATACAAAGCTCGTTTAGGCTCGCGAGCCTAAACGAGCCCAAACAAAAATTTTATTTATTTTTTCTAAATTATAATAAAAGACTCCACTAAATGCCACATGGCAATTTCTTATACTTCCTTAACTATAATAAATTAATATAAAATATAAAATGGTTTTAAAAAATGTATTTTAGAATAATATTTAATAATGCATTTTATCTATTTAATAATAATAAAATAAATTGCATCCTAATCTTTACCAATTTTAGATTTATTGCGCACTTTTCATATAATTTCGATTTCGTATTTCATCTACCACTTACAATTATCATACTTTAGTAAACAAAAGATAAAAAAGATGAAGAAGAAATAAAATATTTGTTATTACTTTATCCGGTAAAACATTTTTATATTTATAACCAAAGTTTGCGATTTGTTATATTATTTACTAGGTTATAATCCTGTATATTACACGGTCTGAATGAACGCTATCAAAACCTTGTTTTTAGCTCGGGTTGAATAAACGCGTGTATTACACCAACACGGCTATCAAAATCTATATCTATTTGTATTACTATTAATTAATATAACAAAAGAGTGTGTCTTAGGAATAGTACCTAAGACACAACCTCTATTTTCTTTATTGTTTTTTTTTTGTGTCAAAATTACAACAATGTTGTCTAACCCATGGTTTTTTTTTTTGTGTATTTAACCCTTCAATTTTTAGCACTCACACTTACACTCACTCAACTTTCTAAAGACTTTGTAAAATGTCAATCCCAGTTGGTTTATGTTTTGATGTAAATTTTCGGTAATGAGTCATGTCAAATATAATAAGTTTTCTTGCTTATTTTCATGTGCGTTTTCAGCTACTCTACATTTTGACGTAAATTTTGTTTGAAAACAGGCTGAGTCAAATATTTGATGGTATAAGTTCAAGTTACTTTATGTTTAACGACGCCGCAACCGCGGCGGGTTAAAATACTAGTATATAATATAATAATAATGATGATAACATTGGCGAGTTGAACTCGAGCCAAGATTTGGCTCGTTTAAGCGATATTGAAGCGAGCTCGAGCCAAGCTTTTAGCTTTGTTCTCAAAATAGCTTGAGCCGAGCTCGAGCTTTGATTTAAACTCGCGAGCCGACCTCGAGCTCAAATAAGTAGGCTCGAACCAAGCCGAGCTCGAGCTTCATAAAAACATGACGAGCCGAGCTCGGGCTCGGCCCACCCTAGTGATATGTGACAGCCACGTCAGTACGCGTCAAAAAAGTGGCGTGGTGTAAAAAAGTGAGGAGGGGAACGGACGTGAAAAGTAGCATTTTACACAAAAAAAAAAAAAAAAAAAAAAAAAAAACATTAACAAATCAAAACCAACCTCACCCACACTTGCCCCCATGCCGGTGGAAATCCTCAAGCTCCAACCACGACGCCGAGCTACACGTCTGAACTGGTTGTCACGCTGAATTCACACCCACACCATGTGGTATAAGAAAAACATAGTTATGGTGCATTTAAAGGGACCCATTCTTCTAAAGAAGTTTATAGGATCATTTCCTCATGAGACCAAATGAAAGTGAACTTTTTGTGTTTTAGTGTGAAAGAAGAAAATATTAGTGATGTGATATGGTTAAGGGTATTAATAAAAGAAAAGATAAGATGAGTGAGTGGAATACGTTTAACACAACCAAATAAAGAAAGGATTGACCTGGGAACTCATTTAAAAACATGTTTAAATTTTGGCCACTTAAAGTAGAAGTGTCTTAGTAATTGCATTATTATAAATCATCTTGTGTTCAAAATATAAATGTTAATCTTAAACAAATTGCATAAATTATAAACCTTGATAATCAGTAGTGGATCTACGTGTTGCTGCGGGGCGTTGATGTGTTGAAAAACCTATAAGGCTCGGTTTTCAATATAATTTAGGTTGAAATGTAGATAAAAATAAGCACGTCGCAATAATATATTTGAATTTTGAATTAAACTTACATCAAAGATTTAAATAAAATAAGCATGTCACACGATTTAGAATAAAATTCACATTGTAGAAGAAAAAAAAAACTTTTTAAAAAAATTCTAAATTATGAAGCAACTTTAAGGGTTTGTATATTTGTGCTTTGATAACTTGTACATTATTACGCAACAACTCCATTTTAAACAGAATTCACACCGAAACGTATATAACAATGTGAACGTCGCAACAATATATTCATAACTTTGTAAAATATCCTATCTTAAAATTATAAAGTAAAAAACAAAACAAATATTTACGATCCATAACCATAGTAATAGTATTAGTATTAATAATAATAATAATAATAATAATAATAATAATAATAATAATAATAATAAAACAATAAATGATAAAAAGGAGACATATTGCAATTTTGTTTCTTTAAAGTAATTTTGTGCAGGATTAAAAATAGGTAGGATAACTGATTTGGTGTATTCCTACTTCCACACTCACCCCCACATCCTCCACCCATTACTAGTTATGGAAACAAGAAAGCACATATCTCCAACCTCTAATGACATCATTATATCAATAAAGCTTAATTATTGTTTATAGCTAGAAACCACTGTTAGATATTCCTTTTCTAGAAAGTAGGACAGCTTGGAAAAACAAAAAAGAACCAACAAGATATTGTAGCCTGTATTCAATGATCTGATAACCGGATATAGGTGATAAGATGTTTTCTCTCTATCGAATTGTTAGATGGTTTAAATCCTACAAGATGTAAATATACGTGACTAATAGGCAGTGATTAAAATTAGAAGTTGTTCTATGAAAATTGATAATTGGATTAGTCATTAAACCTACCGTTTTATCAGTCCATCAGTCGGATTAGTTTTAAAAAACTAGATTTCGTCGTAAATAATGTTTATGTATCTTTAACAAAATATGAAGACCTGAATAAGAAAAAACATGAAGTATGAAGTGGTAAACAAATCAATAAATGAGATGGTAGAAGGAAAATAATATTAAATAAATTCGGTTGAATTTGCCAAACCATTGTCCGGCACTTCAAATATAAGAGCATTTACGTTGGAACTTCTATTCTATATAATATAAAGGAAACAACAAAAACATCACCACATTGGATTGAAATCTCTATAACAGAAAAAAATATATAGAAAGTAAAGTACACCTCTATATTTAGAGGTTTAGAGCATTCACATTGGAGCCTCTATTATATATATAATATAAAGAAAAGAATAGAGGAAACAACAAAATCACAATAGAATCTCTATAATAGAGAAAAATATAAAAAAAAAAGTAAAGTACACCTCTATATTTAAAGGTTTATATTCAACCATCTATATTTTTATGTGAGTGTGTAAGATGTTTTCGAAAAATTAAAAAAGTTTAGAGAAAAATGTGTTTTTATATAGATGGAGATGGAGACTCCAATGTAAATGTTGGTTCAAATGGACTCAACCAGACTAGTTATATAAACGTTTCCAATCCAACCGGCTGGTCCGATTCTAAAAACCAGTAATAATATCCACAGCTTATTAAAGTATAAGAGCATTCACATCCAATCCATCAAATTATACATACATTCCACTAAAAAACAACTCCTATATCAATATATTTCCACTAAAAACAAATACTTTTTCTCTCTCCTTTCAATTAAATAATATTATCATTACATTTTTCTCTCATTCCCACTCACAACCACTTTCAAAATATATTAAAAAATTATAACGGGTGAACAGTGTCCCCTCAAATATACAGATGAACAGTAACATTTTCTCTCTCCTCTACTCACAACCACTTTTTATATACTTTATAATATAAAAACCCCTCCTCACATAATTTGATGGTTAGGATGTGAATGCTCTAACACTAACCTATCTTCCTAATTCACCAGGAATAATCTTGTCATATGACATCATCTCAATTTTTTTTTTTTTACAATATCGATTTAAGTCGAGCATTCACATCCTAACCATCAAATTATGTGAGGAGGGGTTTTTATATTATAAAGGGTATAAAAAGTGGTTGTGAGTAGAGGAGAGAGAAAATGTTACTGTTCATCTGTATATTTGGGGGACACTGTTCACCCGTTATAATTTTTTAATATATTTTGAAAGTGGTTGTGAGTGGAAGTGAGAGAAAAATGTAATGATAATATTATTTAATTGAAAGGAGAGAGAAAAAGTATTTGTTTTTAGTGGAAATATATTGATATAGGAGTTGTTTTTTAGTGGAATGTATGTATAATTTGATGGATTGGATGTAAATGCTCTAAAACCCCTACATACAAACACTATTTCTTCAAAATGCTACCAAACCTTAGTAAACTAAAAACACAAAATAAACACATATAAATATCATCAACCAAATCCAATTCTAAACTCACCCAATTTCAGATTCCTTAAAACAAACGTTCATATATCAATCTAAACCATTGTAAATTATCGAACGCAGTTACAAACCAATGCACGTAACGAATAATCGTAGATATTAACTCAAGATAGAGTAATAAAAAACAAACCTGTTTGTTTATTGATTACAATCAGATGCACGGCTCCTTCAAAGTTTCGTTGTGGATTGAGAAGGAATCTGAGAGTGAAATGAAGGATGGATGGTGTAGGTTTTTGTAGCAAAGCATATTAGAGGAGTAGGATGAATTCCATTTGGTGTTGATACGCAAGTTTTTTTGGTGGGAATTGGGATCGCCTTTTTGTTAAAAGCTGTTTCTCGTGGCTCATCATTTGGAGGGAATTTGTTCTTCCTCCTTTTGTTTTGTTTTCCGGGGTTAAATTACATTTTTTGTCCTTTATGTTTATAGCGGGTTATGATGGATGACCTTTAATTTTAATGATTAAAGTCGCAATCCTTTATTTGGAAAACTCAGTATACCATACATCCTTTGACTCTAACCTGGTTAAAATATTCAGTTAAGTCTAGTCACATAAGGGTAGTTTAGTCTTTATACCTAATTATTTTAATTAGGACCCAGTGCGGTTGACCTTATGAAACTCTTGCCCTGCTTACAGGACCCCCAGTGCGAGCTTCTTCTTTTAAGGTCATGCATGGGGGTAGCTAAGTTACTGTTTTGGCTGCGGACCTGCCAACCTCACTTGATGGCAAATGCGGTATCCTGTTTTGACGATGGTCTCCGAAAGGCTATTGAAGACATTGTTGTTTGTGGGGGGCCTACTTTGGTGAACTTCAAGGGCGTTTGGCATCTTTGCCGATGCGCCTGGGTGGTTTGGGCCTCCTCTCAGCTCGGGATGTTGGAGTTTATGTTTTTGTGGCGTCTAGAGCTCAGTCGTGTGTATTGCAAGACCACATCCTTCGGAACAGTGGGGTTGATAAGCTTGACGTAGACTACCAACAGGCCCTCGAGTATTTAAGTGTCTCTCTTCCAGACTTTGACATTGGCGGTTTCTCTAATATGGACACCCCCCCCCCAAAGCCACAAAAAACTTTGGCGAATGCTCTATTTGAGAAAATCGCTCGGAATCTGGGAGAAACACTTGATCTGTCTCCCCGCCAGAAGGCGGTGATTGAGTGCTTGAAAGGCCCCCATGCGCAAGACTTTTTTACTGTTATCCCGATCGAGGGGCTGGGGCAACGCATGTCGGCTGTTGAGTACAGGGTTATCCTCAAATACCGGCTGATGATCCCTATGTATCCAGAAGACGAAACCTGCCCAATCTGCCGTAAAGCCTGCATAGATAAATACGGGGAGCATGCTGTTCATTGCAAGGAGCTCCCTGGTTTCAAATACCGGCATGACTGGGTGAGGGATGTTTTGGGGGACATCTTGAGGAGAGCGGGGATTTCTGCCAAGAAGGAGGCCCCTGTGAATTTCCTTACAGACCCCATGGAAGGGAGATCTACATTGAGACCAGCGGACCTGCTCGTCTTTGGCTGGGTGGGAGGGAAACATGCTTGTGTAGATCTCACAGGAGTCTCTCCCTTAGCTGGGTTAAGGGAAAATGGGTTTGTAGCAGGACAAGCGGTAAATAAAGCAGAATCTAAAAAGGTGGACAAACACGCTAAAGCATGTTCTGATAACCAACATGCATTTGTCCCCTTCGCCTTCGACACCTTTGGATCCCTGGCTCCAGAAGCTATCCGTTTGCTGACTAGGGTTCAACAGGTTGTCCACAGCAGTGGCTCATCAACAGGGGGTAGGGGTTTGTTTTTAATAGGCTAGGGTTTGCTATCCAAAAAGGGGTAGCGGCGCAGCTTGTTGCTCGCTTACCTGCGATATTGATGTAAAGTGCATTTTGTCGAATATATTTAATAAATAAAAGAAATTAGCATTTAATTATTTAATAAATACCCCTTCCACTCTCACTCTCTCTCTGTTTCGCTATCTCTCTCATCTACATATGATCACCGTCACAATTTCCAATTTACATTCTCTTGGCACCATGTTTTCCTCCTTTTGTCTCAGCCTTCTTCATCATAACACCATCCCTCAAATTCTCATTTCTCAAAAAAAAAAAAAAAACCAAATGAATAAGAGTGGTGGTGGTGGTAATTATCAATACCCCTCAATTCTCCACTTCAATAAGAGTGGGGTGTTAGTAATGTTGGACAAAGGGACAACCCAAAATACACGGCCTCCAGTTCACGCAAGTTCACAAATATGTTGGATTCAGAACTTTTCCAAACTGCACGACTCTCTGCTGCATCATTAAGATACAATGGTTTAGGTTTGGAAATCAATACCCCTCAATTCTCCACTTCAATAAGAGTGGGGTGTTAGTAATGTTGGACAAAGGGACAACCCAAAATACACGGCCTCCAGTTCACGCAAGTTCACAAATACGTTAGATTCAGAACTTTTCCAAACTGCACGACTCTCTGCTGCATCATTAAGATACTATGGTTTAGGTTTGGAAAACGGTAATTACACGATCACTGATGGAGAGGGTGAAACCCGAACGTTAATGTCCTTATCTTATGTGTTTTTATTGCGTTTTAGGCGATTATGCGTTTTGAATGTGATAACTACGAGAAATTGTGGTTTTGCGGGTTAATCGCTTAAATCAGTGAAGTTAGAGTGCTCGGAGATGAAACGGAACACCCGAAGATGATAAGAATATCATAAGGTATTATTCGGAGGAGTCGTTTCGGGTTGAAAGACAGTTTGGAAGCACAAGAAATGCGAAAGACTAAAGTCCAAGGGCCTCTTGGTCATTTAGTGAAAGTTAACATTTGAAGAAAATTGACTTGAGGGATCCCGCCGTAAGCTACGGTGGGAGTCTCGTAGCTTACGGACAGCCTGTCACGGCCCCCGGCCCGGTGTAACCCAGTCAAGAAGCCGCGGGACAGAAACCCGTGGTATTTATTATTTAATTTGGCAGCGGAAATGTCGACATGATCATTTCAACTGAAAATGCCCAATTATTTTATTTCACAAATTGGGACAAACCCCATTATTTACAATAAAGGAATTTCACGAGGAAATTCCCTGTTTTACAAAACATGTTTATTTATTTTACTGAGCCACCTCTTCAAGGTTTAGTGCTACGCGGCACTTTTCCTTGGTTCACAGTAAGTCACCTGAAACAAGTTTTAAAAAGATTTTATCAGCGGGAAAATGTTGGCGAGTCATTCAGGTTATATAAAATGAGACCTGAGTTATATATTACAGCATAAGAGCGATTACAATGGCTACCATCTTATTTTTATCTGGCACCGTGTCACACCCTGGTGACGATGGTCATACCACTATTGGGTCTTTTCACCCAAGTAGTGATGATTATCACTGTTAGGTTGGTGAATATAACCGTGAGAAATTAGTAATGTGCACAATACCCCACTTGCCAGTGATTCAAGATAACCAAGACTTAATCCCTGTAACTATTTGAAAATAATTTGAGTATTGTAAAACATTGTTGATAAAAAGAGAATGACTCACATTGTAACTTTAATTGGACAGAACCTTGCCTATTGATTTAGCCTTGTAACCTAGTTAAATAACAATGCACACGAAACTAGGTCAGTAAGTTAATACAACATATACGATAAACTCACGAAATCAAAACCCTCACGATGAATGACAAAGTATAGCCCGATTTCGGGCAGCACTTAAACATCCATCGGATCGGTTTCAATCGATCGGACATTGTATCGTAGCAGTGATCGAGTTAGTACCCTGTACTCGTAGCAGCGTTTCCCTAAGTGAACTTTCGAATTTAAGCAGTATACTTCGTTTTTAAACAAAATTTTCGAACACAGATGAAAGCCCCATGCACGAGCAATTTATATCAACATTTTGGGTTTTACGTGGCCCGCGTAAACCCTCTCAAGATCTTACGCGGCCCGCGAGGGCCACCTAGTCTACGATTAGGGCTAGCGTGTCACGCATAGGTCCGCCACGTGTCTGACACGTGGCCTGAACGCTTATCCGGTGATCTTTGATCTGTCGCGGCCCGCGTAGACTATCCTTAAGTCTTACGCGGCCCGCGAGCGGCCAGAAAATTCAAATTTCTTGGTTTTTAGTATGAATTAGGGTTTTAGGGCTCCGGGTTTCTACTTACGAGTCGTTTTGGGACATTTTTGCAGGTCCTTACATCTTCCCCACATTATTTAAAATCTCGTCCTCGAGATTTACTGAAATAAGTGAGGATACTTTCGCTTCATTTCTGATTCCAGCTCCTAGGTGTACTCAGGTCCTCTTTTTGAATCTCACTTGACCTTGACTAGTACCAATCTTTTGTGTTTGAGGAATTTGATCTTCATGTCTTCTATTTGGAGCGGTTTCTCAACAAATTTCAATTTTTCATTTACCTCTAAATCTTGAAGAGGTACTACCAGTGATTCGTCAGATAAACATTTCTTGGGGTTAGATACATGAAACACGTCATGTACTCCCGCGAGCTCTTCTGGTAGTCGTAAGCGATAGGCAACTGGTCCTATCCGCTGGGTCACTGGAAATGGTCCTATGTATCTTGGACTTAATTTTCTTTTCTTTCCGAACCGAACTACTCCTTTCCAAGGAGAAACTTTCAAGAGTACCTTGTCTCCAACTTGAAATTCTAACGGCTTACGTCGATTGTCTGCATAACTTTTCTGGCGATCTCGAGCCGTCTTTAGTCTTTCCTTGATTTGAGTGATCTTGTCAGTGGTTTCTTGCACAATTTCGGGACCTGATAATTGACGTTCTCCTATTTCTGCCCAACAAACTGGAGTTCTACACTTCCGCCCATACAGTGCTTCAATTGGGGCAGCTTCAATGCTGGTATGGTAACTATTGTTATAGGAGAATTCAATTAAAGGTAAGTGATCATCCCAGTTTCCACCAAAATCTATCACACACATGCCCTGAGCATGTCTTCCAGGGTTTGGATCGTCCTTTCACTTTGTCCGTCTGTTTGGGGATGATATGCAGTACTTAAATTCAGTCGGGTCCCCATTGCTTCTTGGAAACTTATCCAGAAATGTGAAGTGAAACGACTATCTCTATCCGATACAATGGAGAGTGGGACTCCATGTAAGGATACTATCTCGTCTACGTATAACTTTGCTAATCTTTCCATGCTAAAGGTTTCTTTCATGGGCAGAAAATGAGCTGATTTGGTTAATCGATCCACAATTACCCAAATCGCGTCGTTACCTTTTCTGGTTTTGGGTAACTTAGTAACAAAGTCCATTGTTATTAGTTCCCATTTCCATACATGCATTTCTAGTTGTTGGAGTAACTCTGAAGGTTTCTGGTGTTTTGCCTTAACTTGCGAACAAGTTAGACACTTAGATACGTATTTAGCTATATCCTTTTTCATTCCTATCCACCAGAAATTATTTCTTAAATCTTGGTACATCTTATTATTTCCAGGATACGTGGTATATCTAGATTAATGGGCTTCCTCTAAAATCTTATTTCTTAATTCTCCTTGCTTAGGTACCCAAATTCTTTTCTTGTGGAATCTCCAAATTCCATCAGCCCCTTGTTCTAATTCTTTTATTCTTCCTTTCATTCCTTTAGCATCATCCTTGATTGCTGTTTCTTAAACGTTCTTCAGTTGTTCCATTAAATCTACTTGAAGATTTAATCTAAGAGCACGGACTCGTCTTTGTTTTTCATGATACTTACGACTTAAGGCGTCTGCTACTACATTTGCTTTTCCTTCGTGATATTGAATATCACAGTTGTAGTCACTTAGAATTTCCATCCATCTTCTTTCCCTCATGTTTAATTCTTTTTGCCCAAATATATATCTTAAACTCTTATGATCTGTATAGACTGTAAACTTACTTCCATACAGATAGTGTCTCCAAATCTTAAGGGCAAAAATTATTGCTCCTAATTCTAAGTCATGAGTCGTATAATTTTCTTCGTGTTTTTTCAATTGCCTTGAGGCATACGCAATTACCTTTTTGCGTTGCATCAACACACATCCTAATCCTAGCTTAGAAGCATCACAATAAACTTCAAAATCTTCTGTTCCTTCTGGTAAGGCAAGAATTGGGGCGTTTGTTAACCTTTGCTTTAAAATCTTAAAAGCCTCTTCTTGCCTAGGTCCCCATTCAAACTTAACTGTTTTACAGGTTAGCTTAGTTAATGGTACTGCTATCTTAGAGAAATCCTTAATGAAGCGTCTATAGTACCCAGCTAATCCTAGAAAACTTCTAACTTCCGTAGCTGATTGCGGGACCTTCCATTGGGTGATCGCTTCTATTTTGGAGGGATCTACGTGAATACCTTCGTGATTCACCATATGTCCTAAAAATTTCACTTCCTGTAGCCAAAATTCACATTTTGAGAATTTGGCGTAAAGCTTCTCTTTCCTTAATAGAGTTAAGAGTGCTCGTAGATGCTCACAATGCTCGTCCTGGATTTTGGAATAAATAAGTATATCGTCGATGAAGACAATTACAAATTTATCCAAATACGGTCTACAGATTCTATTCATCATGTCCATGAATGCTGCAGGAGCATTTGTTAGTCCAAAGGGCATGACTGTAAACTCGTAATGACCATACCTAGTTCTGAAGGCAGTTTTAGGTATGTCTTGTTCTTGTACCTTCAACTGATGGTATCCGGAGCGTAAGTCTATCTTAGAAAAATATTTAGCTCCCTGGAGTTGATAAAAAAGATCGTCAATCCTAGGTAATGGGTATCGATTCTTAATTGTAACCTTATTCAATTCTCTATAATCGATACACATTCGCATCGAACCATCTTTCTTTTTCACGAACAACACTGGTGCTCCCCAAGGGGATGAACTAGGTTGTATAAATCCTTTATTTAGCAATTCGTCTAATTGCTTTTTCAGTTCTAACATTTCGGTGGGTGCTAACCGATAGGGTGCCTTAGCTATTGGTGTGATTCCAGGAATTAGATGAATTCTAAACTCTACTTCCCTATCAGGTGGTAATCCTGGTAGTTCTTCCGGGAATATATCCGGGTATTCTGATACTACCAGAATTTCCTTAAGTTCCTTTCTTTTAGTGTTAATGATTACCGAAATCATATACGCTATTCCTTGTTTTCGCTCATAACTAGCAACTTTCATTATCGAAATGAACTTTAATGGTTTGTGCGGCTTATCTCCTGTAATCATAATTACTTCTCCTGCGGGTGTATGAATTTCTATGGAATTCTTGTCACAGAGGATTCGAGCATGGTTGGCTACTAACCAATCCATTCCTAACACGACATCGAATCCAGCTAAATTCATAGGCAAGATGTTGGCGGAAAATTTATGGCCTAAAAGTTCTATCTTTCCTTCTTGAAGAACCTTATTTATGTTAACAGAATTTCCGTCCGCCGTTTCTACCGTATAAATCTGCCTAAGTGTGGTTAAGGGTAACTTAAGAGCTTGGCAGAATGAAGTATTTATAAAACTTTGGTTTGTACCAGAGTCAAATAATACTTTCGCATAAACGTTGTGAACTAGGAACGTACCCGCTATTACATCCGGAATCAGATCTGCCTCTTGGGTTGTCAGCTGAAAGGCTCTTGTGTTCTTCTTATTAGTTCCTTCAGCAGGTTTGGCCTTGTTGTCAGTTGGTTTGACCAGTTTAGGGCAATCTGGTCTAAAATGTTCAGCTTCTCCACAATTGAAGCAAATTGTTGATTTCTTTCTCTTGGAATCTTCTTCTTGGTGCCCCGGAATTTTGCAGAAATTACAGTACCCTTTACATTTTCCAAAATGCTTTCTTTTACAGGTACTGCAAAATGGAGCAGTGGAGGATTGCCCAGTTCCTCTTTTCTTGAAGTTGCCACTAGTATTACCCCCACGAAATCCTTGGGTAATCTTTTGGGCTAATTCTTTCTTCCGGGTTTCTTCTCGCGTACGCACCAGTCCGTCAGTCAAGGTGTTGGCTAATTCCACCGCATCGTCGATTGTGCGGTGTCTTGCAGCTTTAACAATATCACGAATTTCGCTAATTAAACCCCAAATGGAGCGAGAAATAAGTACCGGTTCTGGCGAAGCCAGAGTTGGTACAATTCGAGCATATTCGAAGAACTTCGAAGTATACCCTCGACAGTCAACATCCACCATTCGGTGGCTCAGGAACTTATTGGCCATTTGTTCTTTTTCACCATTCACTTCCTTTGGCCTGTAATACCGTATTCCACCATTCTAATGCCTCTTCCTTGAAAAGGTGAGAAGCATACATGACCTTATCCTTCTCGGCACATTTACTTATTTTAATTACTACATCGGTCTTTTCCAACCAACGCAGTGCTGCAGTCGCCCCTTCATTGCCTGCAAATTCAACAGGTTTACAGGCAAGAAATTCTTTATAAGTGCAACCAGGTGTTGCAACTTTCATTTTCTTAAGTATTGGGGCTTGGATCACGTTGTCATTATTATTGCCGCCTCCGTTAACACTGTTACTGAAATCATCGTCGCGCGTGCGTTTACTGGGGTTGGGTTGTGAGGGCTCAACAGGGCTTTAACAGCAGCGACGATTGCTGGGATAGCATTTGCTATTCCCTGGGCAACGATATTTTCTATATCTTGCCTATTAAGAAAGTGATCCTCATTGTTTTGCTCGGATTGGTTAACTTCGTTAACTGGTTCATTAACGGTGTGTCCCATCTGATAATTAACAATATATATAAGTTATTGGCACAAAATAAATAACAACCAAACGCAATAAAGCGATCACACAAAATCACGTCAGCACGTATAGCCAAAATTGTCGACTTGCGACTTTCATATTTTATATATATATTAGTATGCATCGATACACACCAGATATATTACAAAAGTTTTATTTTAAGTTATTTTACATGATTATATTTTTTATTATTTATTATTATTATTTTATTATATTAAACACATAACCACATATGACTGGCCTCTCAGAAACGACGTTCCCTCTCGTCGTATTTCCATGTGATTTTCTCCCCCACATCCCTAATTCTATTTCCTGCCTCCACCAGCTCCTCACCATAATGACGGAGTTCAGCTAAGTTTTCTGCGCTCATAGGTGGGTTTGGTGCAGGCTCAGGGTCAAATTGGGGAAAATAGACGTTGGGATTATTCATAAAATTCTGAAACTGCCAGTCGTTTGTCCAACATTCCTCCAGTTGGCCGATAACAGATTGGGAGTTGACAATAGGATCAGGGATAGCTGGTTCTAAGTTAACTGGAAGTTGGGATTCAGCGGGGTAATTGAAGAGGTTTTCATTGGCAGGTCCGATGAGGTCACAATTTGTCAGTTTGCGATCCAGCTCCTCCCATGGTGGCATTTCTTGAGCTTGCCCGGAACTTTCCCCGATTTATTTTCCTTTCCCTTTATCCTTCGGATCCTCAGTCTTTTTAACCTTCTGTGCAACTGGCTTCTTCCTACACCCACGTTTCCAGTCTAAGATTCTCCTTCTCTTTTTCGGCTTTGGTTTCTCAAGCGGCTGGGCCTGGAATACTATTGGTTCTTCAGTATCAGCCTGGTAGCCAGATGGGTTTCCTGTGGTATCCATATCGGTGATATGGATAGTAAAGTTTCGAAGTGTCTCCGACAGTTCATTCATGCTGATAACACACATGAAGAAACACACACAAACTTAAGTTAAAATTTTGTTTATTGTAAATTAGATTTTCACAGAATCACAGAATAGGAATCAGAAAAATTAAGTATTTCTAAATACTTAATTGACTTAAATCAGTGGCTCTGATACCACATTTTTCTGTCACGGCCCCCGGCCCGGTGTTACCCAGTCCAGAAGCCGCGGGACAGAAACCCGTGGTATTTATTATTTAATTTGGCAGCGAAAATGTCGACAGGATCATTTCAATTGAAAATGCCCAATTATTTTATTTCTCAAATTGGGACAAACCCCATTATTTACAATAAAGGAATTTCACGAGGAAATTCCCTGTTTTACAAAACATGTTTATTTATTTTACTGAGCCACCTCTTCAAGCTTTAGTGCTACGCGGCACTTTTCCTTGGTTCACAGTAAGTCACCTGAAACATGTTTTAAAAAGATTTTATCAGCGGGGAAATACTGGCGAGTCATTCAGGTTATATAAAATGACACCTGAGTTATAGATTACAGCATAAGAGCGATTACAATGGCTACTATCTTATTTTTATCTGGCGCCGTGTCACACCCTGGTGACGATGGTCATACCACTATTGGGTTCTTTCACCCAAGTAGTGATGATTATCACTGTTAGGTTGGTGAACCTAACCGTGAGAAATTAGTAATGTGCACAATACCCCACTTGCAAGTGATTCAAGATAACCAAGACTTAATCCCTGTAACTATAACTTTTGAAAATAGTTTGAGTATTGTAAAACATTGTTGATAAAAAGAGAATGACTCACATTGTAACTTTAATTGGACAGAACCTTGCCTACTGATTTAGCCTTGTAACCTAGTTAAATAACAATGCACACGAAACTAGGTCAGTAACTTAATACAACATATACGATAAACTCACGAAATCAAAACCCTCACGACGAATGACAAAGTATAGCCCGATTTCAGGCAGCACTTAAGCATCCATCGGATCGGTTTCAATCGATCGGACATTGTATCGTAGAAGTGATTGAGTTAGTACCCTGTACTCGTAGCATCGTTTCCCTAAGTGAACTTTCGAATTTAAGCAGTATACTTCGTTTTTAAACAAAATTTTCGAACACAGATGAAAGCCCCATACACGAGCAATTTATAGCAACATTTTGGGTTTTACACGGCCCGCGTAAACCCTCTCAAGATCTTAGGCGGCCCGCGAGGGCCACCTAGTCTACGATTAGGGCTAGCGTGTCACGCATAGGTCCGCCACGTGTCTGACACGTGGCCTGAACGCTTATCCGGTGATTTTTGATCTGTCGCGGCCCGCGTAGACTATCCTTAAGTCTTACGCGGCCCGCGAGCGGCCAGAAAATTCAAATTTCTTGGTTTTTAGTATGAATTAGGGTTTTAGGGCTCCGGGTTTCTACTTACGAGTCGTTTTGGGACATTTTTGCAGGTCCTTACACAGCCATATGTTTTAGCGAGACAACAGCAGGTCACAACCGTAGGTTACGGTTGATGTGGCGTAGATTACGGCTATGAAGCAATAAAGAAGCAGAACTGGTGAGCCGTAACCTACGGCTCAGCACCGTAGGCTACGTCGGGATTAGTATGGAAATCTGCACATTGACTTGTTGACTTGTATTTAAAGGGTTTTTAAAACCCTAACATAGGATTCAGCCACCACACAATTTTGGGGGATCAAGAACACATCTTTGGGACATTCTTTCACCGTTTTCATCATAATTTCCATCAAATCAACCGTGCCGAAGATGAATTCACCCATTGTTCAAGCGTTTGAAGATCAAATCACCAAGATGAGCGACTGATTTCTTAGTGGTTTCCTCCGGGTGGAGGATTCTTGTAAGTAGACAATTTTATGTGTTTTTTATTGTATTTGAACTTGGTAGTCTAAGCATTCGATGCTTGATACCATTTAATTTGGTTAATTGGATTGTAAACGATTTAATTAATTTAACCTTATTTCTAATTCATTCAATTCCCGAGAATTCTAGTAATTGAGATATATTTGATAGGGTTTAGGGTTAGTAATTTCTGTTGATTTTTTATATGATAACCTTTCGTTGTTTTGCAATCGATGTAAATAGTCTTTAGATAATCACAATCGATTAATTGAGTTATGCAATCATGTCTATGTGATTGTAACAATCAAACACATTATTGAAGTTTATTTTGAATCTGAAATCCGGAGGAAGCATTGTTTTCTCCTATTGTTACAAATTCGTTTTAATTAGTTTTTCGTTAAATCAAACTCTCAAACAACAGATTTACATTTTTGACATTAGTTCATTATTACTTAATTCAGAACGCTTTCCACCATACTCCTCTGGATTCGATACCTGACTTACCTTAGCTATTTAGGTTACTTCAGTTTTTGTATAACACTCACGACAGTCATCAGTCACTCTGCCGTTTGCAGAACTAGAGATTAAAGATGGTGCCACTTGGAGAAGTACTGGAAGGCGCGTCTTTGACATTTATCTACAGGGAAACTAGGTGTTTCAAGATTTTGATATAAAAAGGGAAGCAAGAGGAGGGGCTTCCTTTAGTCCTGTTTCAAGAGATTTAACGGTTCAGGTTTCAGATAACTACCTTGAAATACATTTATTTTGGACTGGAAAAGGATGTGATGTGTCCGACTCAAGGAACTTTTGGGCCTCTTATCTTAGCAATCAGTGCCACCCCAAGTATACTATAATTAATTCTTTCTCAAATTTGGTTGCTTAACTTTGAAATCATAATATGCTTGAGCTTGATTTTTTGTACCCCTTTACTTATTTTTGTACAGACTTCACCCCCACTGTGGAGTTGTCGACTGTAAATGGGGTGGGTGTAGGTTTTGGTGGGTGGGTTGAATTTAATAACTCTCGGTGATGATGGGGTAGGTTATAAGGTCTCGTCCATGGTTGTGATGGTGGATGGATGGTGGTCGTTGGTGGCCATGACGGTGGATGGACGGTGGTAAACGAATTTGGGTTATTTTTGATAGGGTGGGCCTGTGGCTTGTGGCTGCGTTTTTTCGCCCCTTCCGTAGGTCTGGCTTGTGGCTTTTGTTCTTCATGTCCCAAAGTAAACGAATTTGGGTTATTTTTTACTAGCAGGGTGCCCGCGCGATGCGGCGGGGGCGACACTTTGGATTGCGACACTCGTTTCTGGTAGTTTTCTTATTCGTATAATATTTATGATAACATTATTGTGGTGGATATATGTCATAAATTTACACATATGTAAAAGTTTTGTTTTTTATAAAAATTAATAATCAAAATACAAAAAATAATGTTTTTTTTTATAAAAATTAATAATCAAAAGACAAAAAATAAAAGATAAAAGATAAGTTATTATAATTGTAAAGTTTGTTTATTTTATTGGTTAAATTATAAAATATAATTTTATTCTTTAAAGTTCATAACTTTTTCTAAATATCCACATAGTACCCATCTAATAAACTTTAAGTTTAAAATTTTCGTTTTTATAAAAATAAAAATAGTATTTGACTCGTAAGTACGTTTTAGAACTTTAACTTAAATTGTTAAATTTCGGTTTTTTTACAAATATAAAAAAATTATATTTTTATAAAATTTCAATAACTATTTTTATAAAAAAATAGGATGATAAGAGTTTATATCTTTATTAACTTTATATCATACTAAGCTCAAATTTTTAGTTCCTAACTAATCTTATCTATATGAGTCTACTTTTAACTAATAATCCCTAAAAATATGCAACACAATCTACTACTATGTATCTAGTCAAGTTGGTAAATAATTCTTTTAGAACTGAATAATATTATCTATAACAATATAGTTGAACTTATAATTCCTAAAAATTTGCAGCCCAGTTTAGAATTTATCTAGTAAAGATTGTAAATTTCTGGAGTATTTTATTTATATTACTTGTTATAAAAATGTTTATAAATTAATTATTTTTTATTAACTTTATATCATAGTAGGTTCAGTTTTTTAGTTTAGCTTTAAAGTTATTACTTTATTACTTTTTAATTAAGAAATGCAAATTATTAGATTAATATCCAAGAAAAACTGCAATATTTTATAATTTCAGCTTTACTATATCTAACTGCAATATCTATTTATTACAACTTTAGGATATTAACTTATATAAGTTCAGTTGACTTGTAAATTTAGGATATTAACTTTATTTTGAACTTTATTAATATGGTTAATAACTGCATTATATTAACACCAAAGATAAAGTTCAAATATAAAATAAACTTTATTCATACGTCTAGGTCAAACATAACAACTGAAAATGAAAAAAAAAAAAAAAACACTTGATAGATTTCATATTAGATTGCATGAAATCTGTTCCGCTTCTGAATTGACACTAAACGCATTTTTAATCGGATTTTCTGGTTTATGCTTGAATCGGCAGTATCTTCTAATTCCTCTTCTTTGTCATTGTCCTCAGAATCGTCTAAATTAATAATCTCACTCCATTTCCATTAAGAGAGTCTCTTGGATCTCTTCCTTTGAGTCTCAAACTTCCGATCCCTATAAATGACAAAAACTGAATACAAAAGTTAAAAAAAGATTAAATAAACCTTAAAATTACATGTTTACTAAATTCACATTGAAGATTAAACTTGTATGGACTAAACATTGCACCATAAGAAATAATATCAATACTTTTATCACCATCATCCTGCAATAAAACACACATATAATAACATAACGAACATGTTAATATGAAATATATACACAAAAATAGTACTTGAAACCAGCAAAATCAATACCTTAGAAGCTTGTTCGACAAATGTGTTTTTTAAATTGGCATGTTCATCATGTAACTGAATCTGAAAAATCAAATAAGTTAACATTCACATAAAAGTAAATAAAAGAAAAATAATATTCACTGCTGCGATATAACAAAACTGACCTTTCGCAACAATTGAATTCAGAACTTGATCCATTTTTTTTAACTTTGTTTAGCAATAGATATATGAGTATCCTGCTATATTTATAGTAGTAACTATAAAAGTGCATTAGGGTTTAATTTTAGATTTGTCACCCTTTTATTTAGGAAGTTTGTTATGGTTAGTTTTAAGTTTTTCTAAGATATATCTAAGTATAGATATTAGGCAGTTTTAATAAAATAAAATGTGACAGAAAATATCTTCATTTTATATTACGGTACTTTTAATTCTTTTTGTTTTTGTTTGCTTAGATGGAGCCCATCTTTGTAGATTAGGCACATTAGATCATAAGTATTAATTACTTGTGCATTAACGCATAATCGACTTGTACCTTTTAATCCGTGCGTCGATATTGAACAAGACAACTACCGAAACGTCGATAAAAATGTGTAGGTCGTCATGCTATCTTTAGATTTTTTTTAAACAGTATAGTTTATATGATATGTCAAGAATACGTAAAAAATTATAAGTTTGTTATGGAGGGGTGAATTGTAACTAATTATCTATAATTTTGTTAAAACCTTAGGTATTTAAGTGTAATAATTTTAGGGGCTAAAAAATAAATAATGGTTAAAAGACTAAAGTACCATCATTTTAGGGGTCTTTCTATAAATAAAGAGGGGAAAAAGTTCTTATTTTTTAGGTATCTTAAAATGCCCCTCCCTCATGCATTATAATATAGTATAGATAGGGTGGGCTTTTAAGTTGGGCTATATAATGATCTGATTTGGGATATATAATATACATTCTAGTATTCTACCAAATATAATGATTTGGGCTATAATATTTGGGCTAACTAAATATTTTATTTAGGCTATATAAATAAAAAAATTTAAACCGGGGGTCGAAATCGTATATACCTAATTTTTTTATAAAACAGAGGGTCGAAAACGTATATACCTACAAAATCCTATACGAAACGTACATATATAACACTACTAGCCAAAAAGTTCGGGGGGTCGGACGCCCCTCCCCGCCCCTTAAATCCTACGCCCCTGATAACAAACATGAAAAATAAATATAACAGATTTTATAATTTATAAATTGAAAGGATCGAAAGGAATTTTTTGTTTTACTAAAGTTGTAAACTTTATACCTTGAGAATACTTTTATTAGTGTTTCCATCTCCATCAATAACTTGTCGAGAATTTCTCTCTCACTACTAGCACCACATGAAGCCGAGCTTGTTGAATTGTTCGAATATATTCAACTAAAGAGTACAAAAGTATGCACTTGAGTGTTTGAAGTGGTGATGAACTTTATTTATATTATAAAGCCTTACATAACTAAACTCAACAAATGAAAACCTACACTAAAAAGCAAACATCACATATAAAAGACTAAACTAAGCCTAATATATGTTAAACTTAACCCATATTTGAGTAGCTATAGTCTTCGTATAATCGTATTGAATTTCCAACTCTTTAAGCAAAGTGATCATCAAATATGTTTTAAGAAAAAATAGATTCGAAGTAGGTTAAAGAGATCAGGGCCGGTCCTGAGAATTCACGTACCATGTTCGAGCTCAAAAAATGTGCCATTAGGATTTAACGAAACAGGGTATTGGGCTCACTAAAGGTCTAAACAGTTTAATGTCAATGGGCTAATAACTAATCTAAACCATAAAAATAGTTTTGTAAGTGAGCCTATGTTGGTGTTTGTATGTGTATACCCAATTAATTTTTTTTTACATATACATATCGGTTTTTTTTTAAATAATATGTCTTTCGAAATATCAGGCCCTGACCAGTGACCCTCCACGCCCACCCCAGGGCCGCCCTAAATGAGATCCTGAATAATCTAGGGTTGCTTAAGAAAATCACAAATCGTCTCAATCATTTCTCATTCATCAATGATGGACAACCTTAAAAATTAGAGTCAATCAAACCAATATGACCAAAAGCAAATGATGATAAAATGCACTCAAAAGCATCTTATACGTACAATTCCACATAGTAGGAACATATACCGAGTTTTTTTTTTTTATCAAACTAGTGTTTTTCTTCTATCACTTTTTCTCTTACTTTGCTAGTTTCTCCCTCCTAATCTTATTGGATAACTTCACTTCGTTTAATAATTATCAACTTAATCATTTTTAATTGTTTTTTATCCTATAAAAAATTGTTAACCTCATGAGCTGATTTGATTCTTGTTCAAGAATGGTGAACTTATTCCAAGCATCATAAGATATATTTTATTTCCCCTTTGGAACTTTGTTAACTTAAAACACTTTTAAGATTCATTTTATAGATTGTTGTTTTCCATTGAAGCATCATTCATGTGCATAATATTCATATTATTGGTGTCTATAATCTAACCACTAAAAGTATGTTAGTAATACAAAAAAAGACCAAAAAATAGTGTACGTTTGAGAAGTAGCGACAAGTGGCTATTGAGGGCAACTTGCTGGTGACGTCCCAATTCCTACTGTTAGCTAGTTTTTTTTTTTTTTTAACGGCCAACTAAATCACTGGATAAGCATAATAGGATGCCCTCAATCGAGCAAATGCATCCCCTCCTCCATAACGGTCAGAGTTGGATGCATACCCCAGCCACCAAACCACCAGTTCCGGGGAAAACTTGCCCGCCCGAAGTCCCATTGCGGTAAAACTCGGTTCGGCTCGGTTTCGAACTGACGACCTCCAGAGAGGCCTAGTTCTAAACTTTATTGCCACCACCAATTTCTTCAAAGTGATGCTAGTGGGAGTAGAACCTGAGACCTCAAAGAGAGAAACCAGGTGACTAAGCACTAGACCAACTTGTCAGAACTATCTAGTTTCTACTTAGAGTAAAATGCACGGATAGTCCCTGTGGTTTTGTAAAATAACACCTATAGTCCCCAACTTTTGGAAATTACACCGGTGCTCCCTGTGGTTTGACAGTTTGTTACTCGGATAGTCCCTGGAGTGGATGTCCGTTAGTTTTCTCCGTTAAGTGGATGTGAAATGACAAAATTACCCTTCATCTTCTCCACTCTATACAACCAAAACAACCTAAACCCCACCCCACCCCCCCCCCCCCTCCCCCCACCTTTCTCTCTGTTTCCCCCTCCACCAACCACCACCCACCTCCCAATGTTAACCACCAACATTGAAACTGGTAATAACTTTTGTGCCTTGGTAGATTACTCAGATATTTTTTTGAACGGCTGTAGAATACTCATTACTTAGATTAGCCCATGATCATGTTAGGCCTATAAAACAAACAAGAATTTATATAAATCACAGAGGAGTACCTTGGTTTGGAGAAGTATCACCGGGAACACGAACAGAATTGGCCAAAAGAGGAGTATCAATCAATCGGTAATTTTTCATGCCCTTTTTGTGATTATATGTAGGAAACGACGGATCATGTATTAGTCTCATGTGTATCGGCCAAAAAAACCTTTATGGTGGACTGTAAGCGATTGGCTGGATATAGCATCACGTACCACAGTTAAGGAATTGCTCGCTGCTGTCGCGATAGTGATTTTACCAGAAGAAGGCAGCCCTATGCGTTGTCCATCTGGACGATATGGATACAAAGAAATGACCGAAGGGAAAAATAGCTCAAACACAGTTTTTCTTCTCTCTGGAAAGTCAAACGGGCTGTAGGTGGGAGGTGGGGGGAAACAGAGATAAAGGTGGGGGTGGGAGTAGGGATGAGCAAAATGGACCCGGTACCGGTACCGAACCGGTACCGGTACCGAATTTACGGAACCGGGTACCTTTTCGGTACCGATTCGGTACCCACTTTTGACATTTTCGGTACCGGTTCGGTACCGGTATTTTGCTCGTTTTTACCCTCAAATACCGGTACCGAACCGGTACCGGTACCGAACCGGGTATATTCGGTACCGGTACCGGTACCCACTTTTGAGGATTTTCGGTACCGGTTCTTTCGGTACCGGTTCTTTCGGTACCGGTACCGGTTCGGTACCGAACCGGACCGAGCTCATCCCTAGGTGGGAGTGGGTGGGGTTGGGGTAGGGTTGCTTTGGTTTCACAGAGTGGAGAAGATGAAGGGTAATTTTGTCATTTCACATCCACTTAACGGAGAAAATTAACGGACATCCACCCCAGGGACTATCCGAGTAACAAACTGTCAAACCACAGGGAGCACCGGTGTAATTTCCAAAAGTTAGGGACTATAGGTGTTATTTTACAAAACCACAGGGACTATCCGTGCATTTTACTCTTCTACTTATAAATAACTTGTTACTATTCAATGTTTTCTACTGAAGCAAGTTCCTACTATATTGAAGACCCAAGTTCAATTCCCATTAGTGCCACTTTGGTGGCCACCGACACCCGCTTTAAGCCGGACCGAGGACACTCGAGGTCTCGGGTTCGAAACATGTTTCTTACCCCTCTTCGATGGCTATGGGTATTTGCCGCCAGGGATCCTTGTCGGGTGGTGAACTGGGAAGGGAGATCCCTTCCGCGGTCAGGGGAACCGTGCAACTACCCTTTTTTTTACTATATTGAAGGAGTTAAACAGCAACATCAAGAAATATCCTGGTGACATCATCAACCATATAAATAGAAAGTTTTCAATAGACACCAAGACGAGATTAATAACGCAATAATTTAGAGATTAGAGATAGAATCATCCACTTGGGAATACTCCACTGGTGTTGGTGAGTTTAGATAGAGCTTAGGATAGGAGAAGTCAGGGGTTCAATCCCCATGGTGTGCAACGTTAGCCATTCAAATAAAAAAAAAGAAATGGAATCGATCTGTTTTAATAGCATTTATTATAACTAGTCGGAAGCCCCCTTGCGCAGTGCAAATCCCCCCATAAACTCCATCAACCCACGATTTCATCATCACTAGGGCACTAGCTACCCCAACCTTATTCCTAGGGGTGTGCATGGGTCGGTTTGGGTCGGTTTTGACAAAAAACCATAACCATAACCGCAATGTCGGTTATTGGATAACCATAACCATAACCGATCGGTTATGGTGGTTATTGTTATTCGGTTTTGATGGTTATAGCGGGTCGGTTATGGGTGGTTAACCGTGTATTTAGCTTAGCTAAAAATAGCTTAATTCTTTTAACATGAAATAAATTGTTATTGCATATTTGTATATATTAGTATATTACATAGTATTAAAAAATACATATAATCTATAATATTAATACCAATTATTATCGAATATTCAAATAAAGTGATATGATACATTTCATAAATTCAAATAAACATTCAACCAAAACCACTAAATGATATGAAAAACCCATAAGTTCTCTAAAAATCTTCAGTCAAAAACATCAAATATTAAAAATATGGTGAAAAGTCATAAATCCTACAAAGATTTATTACATGTCGGTTCGGTTCGGTTCGGCTATGGTGGGTATGGAAAAAATAATAACCATAACCGACCCGCTACTTTCAGTTTTTAAAAAAACCATTAACCGACCCACCAGTTTTTTATTTGGTTCGCTTTTTTCGGTTCGATTTTGTCGGTTAATTCGGTTATAGTTCGGTTAATTCGGTTTTTTGCACACCCCTACTTATTCCTTATGAAAGTGAAACTCATTAAAGGAGAACACCACCCTTCTCTTAAGTATTTGGGGCAAACACGCACACACATCCACCTTACAACTACACATCACACTCTCACACCTCATGGGTATGCGCGCACGCACGCTCAAACACACCATATTTTTAATCTGATGTGACATTAATTATTATATACATAAAGTAAATGTATTAAATAATCTTATGTGATTGAAATCATGATATACATCCGATGTGATAGAAATCTATACTATCTATAATAAGAGATTATGAGCTGATGTAAATCTGCCTACGTGTCAATTTCTAAGCTATGCCACATGTACATGCTGATGTCATAATTCCGTTTTTTATTAAGATAAATTACTGATTTTTTTTTAGATAAATTACATAAGTTTTGACTCCATTTTCAAAATTCAAACCCCTCTCTCCCCCTCAAATTATAGTTCTGACTTTATTTTCAAAATTCAAATTATAATTTCAATCCCCTCACTCTCTCTCTCAAATCCAAATCCAGTGCCCTCATCTTTCAAAATTCATCTAGGGTTTCAAAATTCATCTAATTTCTCTGTTTATCAACTTAACTCTCTATCTCTCTCTAAAACTCATCTTCTTCTTTCTGCAACAGGCGACGGCTAGGGTTCCGACCAACAGATTGAGGAAGAAGAAGAGAAGTTGGGAATCACGCATTGTGATAGTTAAATATCCAAATTGGGGAATGGTTTTGTTGCATCCATAAATTCACGATAAAAAAGTCAACCAGTGATCCATTGATAAAAAAAATGGAGAAATCGAAGTTTGGAAGATGATTTGAAGGGAAAGTTGCAATTGTTACAGCTTCAATTCAAGGTATAGGGTTCAGTATTGCTCAATGGCTTGGGTTTGAAGGTGCCTCTGTCGTCATCTCTTCTCGCAAACAGGTTTTTCAATGACTGATTATGATCTGGATATCTGATGATTATTGTGAGTCAAAAGCATGGACTTTTATGGTTTACTTAATCCATATATTCATTATTTTAAGTTCAATAATCACAAATTATTGAACTTATCTCATTATGTCTGCACTTTCTTTGGAGACTAACGGTTTTTAATTTCGCTTTTCAATTAACTTCCAGTTTTGCAGTGTGAACTGTGAAGATGTCAACTCCACCAAACCCTAACAATGAAAATCCCCAAAATCCAGGTCTAATTCTATACATTTAACTCTGTATTAAGCTTAATTTATCGATGTATAAGATTAATTAAGTTGATTTACTAGATTTAATTTAGATTTGGTGAAATTAAATCGAGTTTTAATTTGATTTATTTTCAGTATTTTTGGTTGTTATGAATTCGTATTTTGTAGTTTATATCTGTGAATTGATGTAATATTTGAGCAATAAATAGTTTTCAGGAGTTGAAATTGATAATTTGATATAGTTGTTATTAACTTATTATTATAAGTAAATTAGTAATATAACATAGTGATAGAACCTATATTTGTTTTCCAATTTGGCTTTAGTGATATGTAAAAGTATGAGGGTACAATGCAGTAGCTTTAACGGAACGATATGGACGGATGAATTGACTGATTTAGAGAGAATTTGTGAAAACACTATAGGTGAATCAGCTGTTTAGATAGATAAATTAGTGAAAGCACTATAGGTCCTGAGTTCGATTCTCACAAGGGGGGGGGTGGGGGTTTCCCATGTTTGGCCAGTTTTGTGACTTTCATCCAAAGGTTTGTTTTTTCGCATCTGGAACCTAAAGGTTTGAAATCTTGCTATTTTCATCCGACTCATTTAATTCCATTCATTTTTTCTGTTAAGTCAGGGGTATTTATCATCCAGATGCGAGATTTCAAACCTTTTGGATCCAGATGCGAAAAAACAAACCTTTGGACGAAAGTCGCAAAACTGGCCAAACCTCGGGGACAAAAATGGCATTTTACTCTATTAAAATAGTTGATGTGTTTTTCGATAATTATGGTCATAAAAAGAGGCTAATGTTTTCTTTACAGTGCTTCCGTCATTTTCTGGAAATGTTCCCGCTGCGCTTAGAGACATATTCCCATATGCAAATATCACCAGACTTGGAGATTGGTACATCACATGATTTAAAAAAAATTATTAAACTCGTGTTAATCGAGCTCATTAGTCTTATTATTTTAGGAATACTGTTAATGGTAATCCTCGGTGGTGCTGTACTTACCTTCTTGATCCTTCTGATCCATTATTTATACAAATTGGGGAAGCGTTTATCAAAAAAACAAATTAAAGGTAAAAACATGCATTGATTAATCATATGATCGTATCCTTTGTTTGAGCCATGCATCCTTTATCTACACATTTTTTGTATAATTGTTGCAGAGTATGGAGATGTGACGGATATTTATAACTGGTAGCTTCTGCAACCCTTATATAATTTATTTTATAACTTTACACATAAATGTTGTATCTTAAACGATTATGATTTTTTGTACAGTGATACATTCAATGAGAATGAACCTCCAACAAGTGATCCAATGTATATATCAACTCTCAGTTTTTCTCCGACGGGTTATCTACCTGTCTACGGGAAAAACTACGGGCCGTCGCCGACGACCTCCCCAAGTCCAAAAGTCTAAAATTTGGTATTTAAGTTGATTTATGTATCGTAGGCTTCGGTTTGTTATCCGTGGACTACGACGGACTTTCTAAACACGGTTTTGATCGATCCTTAGATGTTTATGGGCTATAAATCAAAGTTTAAGTCTCATGTAAATAACGTATGAGTATGTAAGAGGTATGCAAGATGTTGTACGTGTATGTAGATGCGTATTTATGTATGTATAAAGATATGTATGAGTATATGCAGGTATGAAATGATGTAGGAAAGGTTTGTATGTATGTAGATGTGTATGTGTGTATGTACAAAGACATGTATGAGTGCATGCACGAATGTAAGGTTGTAGGGAAGATATGTACGTATGTAGATGGGTATGTATGTATGTATGTATGTATAAAGATATGTATGAGTATATACAGGTATGTAATGATGTAGGAAGGGTTTGTATGTATGTAGATGTGTATGTATGTATGTATAAAGACATGTATGAGTGTATGCATGTATGTAATGATGTAGGAAAGGTATGTACGTATGTAGATGTGTATGTATGTATGTATGTATAAAGATATGTATGAGTATATGCATGTATGAAATTATGTAGAAAAGGTTTGTATGTATGTAGATGTGTATGTATGTATGTATAAAGACATGTATGAGTGTATGCATGTATGTAAAGTTGTAGGAAAGATATGTACGTATGTAGATGTGTATGTATGTATGTATGTAAGTACGTATGTATGCATGATTTAGACACGTTGAGGGTTTACGTTATAAATGGTGTACCTCGAGAATGAAAAGTAATGCAGGTACATTATTGAAGTCTCACCAAGAAATGGATACACAGATGAGATGCTTAAAGCTTGAAAGATGACGAAATGTGAAGTGTACGCGAATGAATCTTGTTTATATAATGTGTGCTAATGTTATGAATGTATGTGGTGAGTGCAGTTTGTACGGATAACGGGCGATTATCACAAGGATTAGAGATCGAAGACCGGGTCACAATATAGATTGTACGGGAATAATTGAGTATGTACTATTAGTAAACAAGACTTATGCTTTATCTTTGTAGAAAATACATATTAAAACGAACTTTCAAGTAAGCTAAGACGTTTGTAATGAAAGAAATTTTATGGCACGAATTTCCGCTGCGACTTTTTGTCAAATACGAATTAGGGTCTTACATCTACTCAGACTCATCATTCTCGAAACTGCCACAAATGAAAGTATGATTTTCGTTTTTCATTTTTATTTTTTGATTTTTTATTAGGATAAAAGATTTCATTTTCGAATTACATGCTCTCTTGCATTCGGTTCCATTTGGGAAAATGATAGTTCTTGATCTATTTGCTGATGTAAAACTCGTATGGGAATCATCATCTCAATTCTATGGCACCCCTTATGTGTGGTAACATCATCTTCTAACACTAAATTACTTTAACATATATATTTATCAATTGTTTGTATAATTATATTGATTATATCCTATTTTGCGATTTGTATATATATATATTAGGTGTATGTTACACAATTTTGTAGGGAACATTGAGATGTATGGCATATTGGATACACTTGCATCAGGCCCTATTGTCGCACGTGTCAGTGAAAATTCAACTAGGGCTGTAAATGAATTGAACGTTCAGCGAACAGTTTGTGAACCGTTCGGTGGGAAGTTCGTTTATGTTCGTTCGTTTAATAAACGAACGAACATGAACAAGAAATTTCGTTCGATTAGTTAAATGAACGAACATGAACAGAGGTCTCGCTCGTTCAATTGTGTTCGTGAACGTTCGGTAAGGTGTTCGTAAACGTATTCGTGAACATTCGTCGATTTGCGTTCGTTTATGTTCGTATGTTTTTGTTTTAATTGAAGATCTTTGTACTTTCTTATATTTTCTTTGTATTTTTTATATTATTAAACTTTTATTTAGTTTGTTTCCCTAACAATTAAACTAGGAAACCCACTTCCACCTTTTTTATGCATCATTTCCCTTTCATTTCTCATTATTTACATCCACGAATACAATCGACCTCCGTTCCACAATAAGGGATTCAAGTTTGAGTGCTACTCTCTGGGCCATCTATCTTTATCATTCGTCGCGTTCGCCAAATTTATTTGTGTTCGTTTGTGTTCGTGAACCGTTCGCGAACACGCTCATTTCCTTAATGAACGAACACGAACATAAAATCTCGTTCGGTAAGTGTTCATGAACCGTTCGTGAACACATTTATTTCCTTAACGAACGAACACGAACAAGGCATTGTTCGTGTTCGTTCGGTTCGTTTACAGCCCTAAATTCAACCATGGTATGTTTATAACTTCTTAGGTAGACAAACGGTTTTATATTTTTTTGACGATGTGTTTTCTTCTTATTTTTATTTGTTTATTTAAATACAGGTTGGTGTTGGGATGTGCATGGAAGGAATAGAGCACAATCCAGTTGTCTATGAATTAATGCCTGAAATGGCATTTCGAAAGGATAAAGTTCATGTTGAAGTGATTAATGTTTAAACATCTTTTTATTGTTTTTAATCTTTGTTCACAAAATATCTGCATGACAATCAATTTATATTAACCATAAGCTTCATTATGCTTGGTGGTTTCACTGGTGGCACGATGATACTCCAGTGGTCCGTCAGTGATCCAAATTTGTCATTCAAAAAAGAAAAAAAGATAGATAAATTAGTAAGGAAGTGAGATTGCTTAAAAATTGGTATAAAGTGGATTTTGTTCTTGATTTTTTCTTTTATGTTTATAGATTGTTGAAGTTTGACCTCGGGTCCAAGTTTTCATGAAGGTGATATTTAATAAAAGTTTATGGGGTTGTGGGGTGTCCTTAGGCATTTATGATCGTCACTTGGCATTTATGATCTGGGTTCATTAACATCTGATAACATTAGTTATGGGGCTGTGGGGTGTCCTTAGGCATTTATGATCTAGGGTTCATTAACATTTGATAACATTAGTTATTTTTAATATCATTTTCACTTAAGTTAGAAAAATTAAATTGAATTGAATTGGTGTAGGCTTTGCAGAGTTGCTTTTGAGAAGGAAAAGATTCTTTTTCTTTCTTCACTTTACTGGTTTAGTAATTATGCAAAAATTGGTATATAAACTACATGCACTTATAGCATTCGTCTACCATATTGATTGATTACATGTCGAGTTTTTCAGAAGTCACAACAGTTGGAAGCCATCAATGGATGTGGTGGTGAGTGCTATAATCGAGTTTTTCTTCAGTTTTGTTTGGAATTGGTTAGTTAAAATGAGTTAAACATGACCTTGATTGCCGATGCAGGTCGAAAAAGCCATATTGCTGAATAAACCAAATCATCAAACGAAAATTAAAATACTAATCAGTTAAATTTTTTTCACAGATGAAGAAATGTCAACTGGTGCATGAAAAGTTGAAAACAAAGATGACATCTCAGTTATGGAGGTATTTGACTTGATTAATGAATCATTATAGTAATTACTTTACTTTGCTCGATGCCCATTCGTTGAACTTTTGGCGAGTTGGGTCACTGGTTTAAACTTATCATTTAAGTAAAAGAGTGTTCCACTTGATCACGGAATTAGCGCACTTACTATCAGACAAAGGAATAGAAGTTTGTGATTATTAAAAAACCGCTGCTAAAGTGTTATAGAGATTATAGAATAGTAGAGTTCTCATGTGTAATGTTTTGAGTGTTGTGTGGTGTACATGGGGGTCTATAATGACAATATGTTCATTTTTAAGTAATTCTACTATGGATTTCAGGGGATCCATCTGCAATTTCTTCCATTTGTTGTGCTGCCTCTGCCCTTTAGTATCCTACAGGTATGCTCGATATAATAGTTTCCGTTAATTTAGTTGATATATTATTAGATCATGTTTAAAAATAACACGCCTCGAAAGGTTCAGAAGTTATCTTAGCATTACTGTTGGAATCAATGGAATTTTGTTTGAAGTCGTGTGGTTCTAAAGCGAGTGCATTGGAAGAGTTATCAAAGGATATAAAATTGGCCCCTACAAGAAGGGACTTTATTGAAAGTGGTCGTTCGTTATTGGTGTAACTTTTATCTCCAACTTCGGATGTTTGTGCAAGTTATCACTACTGAGTTTAGTTACGCTTTTAGTAGCATTGGCAATAACTTATAAGTCGGTTTCTGATGTGCCAGTTTTAGTTTTAAAACTGGTAATAAATTATAAGTTGGTATCTATTTTGTGTCTATTCTAAAGTTGGTTATGAATTGGAAAAAATGTAAAGTTAGATACTTAGGTCCCTTTCAAAACATATATTTTCATTTGTAGTCAAATAAATATACAGTGTTGGTTACTCTTAGCTTGATAAAAAAAAAAAAAAAAAAAGTGATAGATTTACCTTTAGAAACTTTGGACCAGCCCAAGGCAGCTAAATTTGAATCACATGTCATCAAATCTATCTTGCTTTCTGTTACACTTAACAAATGAAAATATATGTTTTGAAAGGTGGTTGATTGCTTAGGTGGTTATACATAGTGTAAGTTAGCAAGTTAATGTTAAAAGAACACATATGTTGTTAAGAGTTTGTCATTATGGTTATTTTTTTAATAGTTTGTTTGTTGCTGCTAAATATTTCTACTTTATTTTTTTCTCTCGATCGCGTCATTACTAATTTGTGCATTTGTCTTCATTTTCAAATCTTATTTTTTCTAGAGCAATGATTCCAGGGAGTTTGGTGAGCGTATTCATTACACCCGAGACCAACTGTTACAACTTAGAGAGGTAATGCTTTAACCTATGCATTTGAGCCTTCTTATTTCATCTAATCGTGTAAACATTGTTTTAACTTAGTTATTTGATGCTGTTTATTGTATCTCAAAAACTGTATCTCAAAAACAAATAATAAAAAAACGTCGGTTTCTCATTCATTTGATACAAAAGCAGTTTCTTAGCACATTTTTCAATCGTATTGAACTCTTGTCAAATGCTTCCACTTTTAATAGTAAGGTTTTCAAGCAAATTTTTTTTATATATTTTTGCTAGAAACTTTTTAAATATTTTTTCTTGCGATCTTTGATACGCATTAAATTTATGCTTTTTATGTGGTAGGTTGTAGATATTCTTGAGGTGATACTAAAAGTCAAACAAGAAGTTGAAACTGAATTTTTCGGGGAGTCCCAAAGCTGGACTAAATCTGAAGGAAACGTAAGTACCCGAATTTTGTCTTAGTTTCACATTTAATTTTTTTATTTTTCAAACTTTATTCTCATATATGATGGTATACTTAATTTAAGGTGCCAAATCAGCCTCAAGTACGCTACTTTGAGCCCGATAATCGAGACTGGCATGGAAGAGCTCCACCGTCAGTGGATGAGCGGTCTTGGGATGCTGGTCGAGAAAACCGCGATTTCGGCCGTTTCGACAACCGACAAGAACCAAATTCACAATTTGGTAGAACACAAGCCTCCCCTAACCAAGGGGTCAGTTCTTCAATAGTTTCTTTTTGCATTTTACGAACTGTTTCCTAACTACAGCACATGGATTTATGAGGAGTGAGCAGAAAACCAAACCGAAACCGAACAAAAGAACGGAACCACACAAAAAAGCGAACCGAAATTTATGGTTCGATTTCTGTTTTTCATTTTATGAAAACCGAAAAAGCCTAACCGAATAACCTAAAATATGATTTTTAAAATTTTCACAGATAAAAATTGAAGCCTTGGTGTAGGGATGTTCTTCGGATTAGTTAAGAGAATAGGGATCAAGACAAGTGTCCTTGAGGAGAAAGCTATGACATGCAACATGTTTTATTGCTATGCTGATGAGCTAAAGGAAGGGTTTTTCCCTTGGATTGGTCAGGTGAAATGTCTGCTACTTAACTTTTATCGTCTTTTTATGCATCTTTTTTATATAACAAATTGACTTTTTTAATGATCAAATTCAATCAGGTTGCTCCAACACTGGTACCACTTCTTAAATTTTATTTTCATGAAGAAGTTAGGAAGGCTGCAGTTTCATGTACAAACCTACCTATAATAAGCATAATAATAGTTAAATATTCTGTTTTGAGCATTAACTTACTCTTTGATTTGTAGCTATGCCGGAGCTTCTCCGTTCAACAAAATTAGCTGTTGAGAAGGGTCAATCTCAGGGCCGAAATGAGTCATATGTGAAGCAGTTGTCTGATTATATCATACCAGCTTTAGTAGATGCTTTACACAAGGTTATTTTCAACTTTATCTTATACTTTTAGAACTCAAGTGATGTTTTATTCCAAAATAATGAAATAAGTCATTCATTATTCGTCGAATTCAGATTTTGTACAGTAACGTCCTGCACACCAAGCTTGCTGTTGTAAAAGGACATCAAAATTGGGTTAAAGTTACCACCAAGAGGATAAAGGTAATCTCTTTTCTTTCTTCAGATTATATACTCTATCTATGAAATTTTTGTTTAATGAAATTGTCTTGAAATGTTATTAGTGAAATCAGGGGTTTGGTTGTAATTGTATTGCAGGGTTCCCAGGTTAAGTTTTCATCTCCATGAATCTTGGTTTTAAAAAAAGCATGAGGCAGACCGAGTCTTCTAAGTTGAGGCGCAAAGCGTAAAAGCGAACTGACCGTAGGGTTCTGATTTTGTAGTGGTGTTTTTTTATGTCAGTTTGCTAGACTTGAAGATAAGCGAAGTTTTCAATCATTTTATTTTGTTTAATGAATTTTGTAGCAACTCTTTGTGGCGAGTAATTCCCTACACTTTGATTGTAAGGTTGAATTGATTTTGTGGTCATCGGAATTATTTTTTAATTACTGCGTTTGGAATATATTGGTTTGGAACTAAATGATGTATTAGATTATATATTTTTAATTACTGGGTTTTCTGTTTTAGTGAAATTAAATCATTTAGTGAAATTAAACATGTTTTGTGGGTTCGTTATGCTTCTCTTGTGTCTAAACTTAATCAATCGACAAGTTTAATGTATTCTTAAGTATAATGCGAATGTGAATTCATTAAATAATTTCACATCATATTTTACATATAAACGTAGGCTTACATTCAATGTTTACGATGTACCCGCGTCCATTGGACGGATGTTTTAAATTAGGTCATGTTTTAATTATTAGACAATATAAAATTAGGTCATGCTTTCATTTTAGACAACATATTATCAATTAGTTAGCTAATTTCTATATCAAACATGAACTAATAATTTTTTCGTAACACATTAATAAAATTTTTATGTCCTAACACATATTGCCTTTAACATTGTTTTATAAAGATATGTAACTAAATACAAACAATTTAAATGATGTATTATAATCTATTTCGATGATTGTTAAAGCTACCCGTATGGTCACACGGGTCCTACAACTAGTTATTATATACATAAAATAAATGTATTAAATAATCTTAAGTGATTGAAATTATGATATACATAAATAATGTATTAATTAGGTTAAGTGGGGGAAAATTAATTAGGAACTATTTTCTAAAGCACTTGTATTTTACGCATCAAAATTTGTTTTAGACGTCTTAAAATTAACTATATATTAATTTATAACATTTTGTTGCATTATTAGTTGTAATTTTAGTAAAAATGGTTGTACCCACTTGATTTTTTTTTTTTTGTCTTTAAAATTTATTTTGTCTTTATTTATTATTTTACTTTTAACCCAAATACTTTAATAATTTTACAACTTAATCACAACATCATTGGTTGTAACATGTGCTTAAGTGGTTGTACCTTAGTCAAATATAGGTTCTAAGTTGTGCTTAAGTGGTTGTACCTTAATCAAATAGTAATGGTTTCATTACCTTACCAAATTCGATATGTTTTGTATGCATGTATGGTTGTAAATTGTGCTTAAGTGGTTGTACCCTAATCAAATAATGGTTTCTTTATCTTACCATATTCAATCGGTTTGATCCATTCAAAGTTGTGTTGTTTTATTTGTAAATTACTATTATTTATAATAATCTAATTAATTTAGCCAAAATCTTGTATAAATATAATTTGCAACATATTGATGCAATGGTTGTTGTAATGTATGCATTATGGTTTGTATAGTGGTAATGATATATATTATATATATAGATTAAGATGAACCTGTCAAACGGGAAAAAATAGACACGGGTTCATCGTAACGCGCGAGTCCTAAATCAACTTGGTTATTTTATTCTATGTTTTACGTTTCGGTTAAATTTCTTCGCATTAACACCATAACTTCAGTATCGGTGGTCACTGATAATAGTGTGGCATTAGTGCTCGCCCCCGCCACAACGCAGGGGGTGTTTAATACTAGTGGAGATTAAATACAATCACACTCCTCAAATGTATTTTATAGTATATAGCTATATTAGAAAGAATTGTTCTATGTATCAATTGATTGTGCAATTTTTATAACATACTAATACTATGTAGTGGTGTCTCTGATAATTCATGTACCCTTTCGAGCTTAAAAAATGCGCTCTTCCGTAATGTTTTACTATTAATATTTTTTTAATTAAAATCAAATGGGTATTTGGCTCACTAAACCTAATGCCAATGAGCTAATTTCTAAATCATATAAATTGTTTTGTAAATTGGCATATCTTAGAGTTAGTATGGGTATACTATTTAAAAAAGAAATTAACATATAAATATCGGATTAAAAAAAAACCCTTAAAAATCACGGCCCTATGCGGTGGTCCTCCCCGCGCATTCTCATCTCCGCCTCTGATACGAGTGATAATCAATTAAAAGGGTTTGGTCTTTGTGTTTGTTCTTCAAACAAACATAAAACCCATAACACTAATTTAGTTGCTATTTTTCTCCTAATGTACATCATCTGATAACATCAATAAGATTAGGTGTTTTGATTCTAACATAAATGTTGACATACATCGAAGTACAAAAATAAGAAACAAACCATAGTAACTCGAAGATAAAACGCAAAAGGTAGCATATGAATTGCCAAGACCTTGCAAATTTTGATTTTAAATGAGGTATTGAAATGGACAATAGAATGGAATGAACAAAAGAAAAAGGTAGTGTATGGAATATGGGAATGAGAGAAGAAATGGAATGGATTATTACAAGGGAAATGAAAAAAAATGTATTTGGTTGGTCAAGATAATGGAATCACTGATTACATAAGACATCTCATGCCCTCTAAAAACCTCAAATTTATTCAATCCACCCCTATTGGTTTTTTCATTACATTCTCTGTTTCATCCTTCATTACCACCACTGACACCACCGCCATCAGCATCGGGCGCAACCACCACCACCCGTCGTCGCCATAGCCGACCACCACTACCGCCCTCCACCACCGACCACCGGCGCCACCACCACCCGTCGTCGTCACCACCGCCAACCACCATTGTTGCCACCCTCTGACACCGACCACCGACGCCGCCGCAACCTCCACCGCCACCACCACCTGTCGTCGCTACCGCCACCACCCACCGCTACCGCCACCACCCACCGCCGTCACCATCACCTGCCACCCGCTACTACCACCGCCTCAACCCACTACCGCCACTCACCACCGATTTTATTACACATTCTTTTATTGCCTACTAAACAACACAAAGTAATGATTCATTCCATTTTCACATGGTAACCAAACAAATCTAATAAAAGAGATCATTACCATTCGATTGTCTCAGTTTGATTAACCTATGTAAATGAAATTAATCATTACATTGTGTTGTTTGATAAACATGAAAGGAAGAACGATTTCGAAAGGTTTATAAACCTTTTAACAAAATTCAATATACTATTCACACATATTAATATTTAATTTATGTATAAACACCTAAAAACATTTATGAATAGCACAAAAAGTTTATATATTAGGCTAAGTGGTATGGAGCGTCATCCGCTAGCCCTCTCAACCAAAAATAAAGACAAGTGCCCCCCCCCCCCCCACCCCCCACCCCCACACCATACTGTGGGCGTCATTCGGGGCGCTATTGAAGCCCAGGCAAGGCAATGACGAGCATTTGCGAGGTTGATTAAGGGGCCCATGTGTTTGACTAGCCATTGGCAACAACTGTTTTTAAGATTTTTAATTTAAAAACCAAAATTTACCTTATAAATATACTCATTCAATCCATTTTTTTGACACACAACTCACTAATTCATCTAATCTTTTTAACACAAAAACCATCTCTCACAACCCATAACACCCATAACTTCATCATGTTTTCGTTCAATGACAACCTGAGCGTCTTTTCTCCAAACAACCCACGTTACATACAAACTCAACAACACCCATGGATCGTTAACTCCAACATCGGCGAAGGCGAATACCGACTGCTTCCGACTGACAACTCGCCAACATGGAACATGCAATCACCACAACCTTGACACACACCTCCACCCGTTCAATTGTCGGGTCTTTACATGTACTCGCCATTTGGCCAATACATGTCACAACCCATTTCTCCTATGTCACAACCCGATACCCAAACTGTAGTACCTGATAGCTAACCGATCCCAAAACCGAAAACCGCGGAACATCATCCTCACACAAACATCGTAGAAAGCAACCCGACCAGCCATGGACAAAAAAGAGTCATGTCAAGTGGACAATGAAAGAGGAGTTAGACTTGGACGAGCGTGGTTCGACATATCCGAAGACCCCATTGTTAGTAATATTTTTTTAAAGTGTATATTTACTTATCTAATTGTAATTTACATGTATATAATTTTAAAATTGTTAAAAAACAGTTTAAAGTATATAATTTTTAAAAGTGTTTTTAAAATATGTAATTTTTAAATGTTATCGTAGGCAATGATTAAGAAACACCAGTTTCTATGAGTCGGATCCGAGAAAAGATTTTTGCCACCGTGAACCGCGAATCGTCTTTGTTCTCAGGAAAATGGTCGTATGTTGAAATGTAGCAACTTCAATAGCATTGTCAACAACCATATTAACAACAAAAATAGACCTAGCGGTTCAAGAGACGCAGATGTGATGTCTACCGCCCTCGACGAGTTCAGAGCAACATACGGTTGCCTGTTTACAATGGTTAAACCTTGGGAGGTGCTTAAAAATTCGCCAAAGTGGTATCTTATGCCACCGGTCAAAACGGCCAAAGATCATCAAAGCGCTTCAAGACTAGTTCAGGCACGCTTGAGCCATGCTCGTCCGCAGGTGCGTCTGATGTTCGTTCTTACCAAGACCTAAACGATACCAACCTCGACCTTGACTTTGAGAAACCGCAAGAATTGCCATGCCCTCTTGGTAGAGAGAAAACTAAGACATCAAACGCAAGGGAAAGATCCAGATGTAAATCCACTTCTACAACAACAAATGCTGAACGTGGATCCAGTTGCTCGCCCAAGTTCGATGAGATATTTGCTCGAATTCTATCGCTAAAGGAACAAGAGGTCGAGTTGCAAAAGAGTAGTGTAACAACCCTCAGTAAAACCGACACTCTCGAATAAATTCCGACACCCTATTATATTTTAAAAAAATCCCAATATGTCTTTAAATACACCTCGTATGTGAAAACCGAGCCCGAAATATATTAAATAGTATTTAAAATAAATAAAAAACTGAAAATTAAGTTCAGGCGGGCCGCGTAAGGCCACCCCTTTAGTTGACGCGGGCCGCAACAAGGCAGGCCACCCGCCCTCCTCCTGAAGCCACCACGTGGTGACACGTGGCGAAGCTAGGGTGGTGACACCTCAAGGCTACACTGTTGACCGGGTTGACGCGGACCGCGTAAACCCTGGTCTCGTATTACGCGGGCCGCGAGAGACCCAGGTTCAGCAACTATAAATAGAACGCATCAGATTTCAATTCAAATCGTTCACTTTCTTTCTGTATCTAGAATTTTTGAGTAGTAGTAGTAATACGCAGGTATTATATCCCCCTAATTAGCGAGGTTCTGCTCCGTTGTAAGTATTATAACCCTAGTTTCGTAATAGATACGCTGCCCGATTGATTTAGGGTTCCGTAACAACTGTCGTGGTTCTGCCCGACGTAGTTGTTGGAATACCGTCTCGGGGAGGGTATCATTAATATTTTCAAAGGGTTATGATACTAACCTATGTACATTTGTGAAAATTATAGATTATATCCAGGAAACCCTTACGCGAAGTCTAAGATAGCAATGTGACTTTATCCTCTTTTTGTTAACCTTTTTTGTAATATTTTACAAAACCTTAAATGTTTTACAATGTGATTAAGCGGTGATTGAGTCTTTGTAGTTCTTCAAATTACTGCCGGTATGTTGGGGTTTTGTATACAAAATTTACTACACTGTGAGTAGTAAGTCGGGATGACAACACGTTACCATTGGACAATGAGTTAGCCAATGTGTAATATGACCCACAAGTCAGGTTTGACAGTACTAAAAGGAGTAATTGTGTAGAAATAAACAATGTGATCGCTCTCAATACTGTTTTAATTGATAAAATGTTTCTTGATTAAACTGGGATTCACTCACCAGTATTTCCCACTGATAAATGTTTTTAAAACGCGTTTCAGGTAACACAATGTGACAGCCAATTAGTAAAAAGCCAGCTGGAGAGCACTGAAGGCTTGGGAAAAATGTGGCTATAAAAGTTACCTAAAAGACGATGTTTTAAATTCAATAAAATAGGGTTTATCCCTATAAACGTATTGTAATAAGAAACTTGGGTTTTGCCCATGTGATTATTAATATTAAATATGGTGGTTTTACTCTGATAAACATTTCCTAACTACGGTCCTGATGTAATTTCCGCTGCCAAATTAACAAGCTGATACCACCGAAATTCTGAGTTCGCGTCCGCCCGTTCCCGACGACAGATAAGGGATCGGGGGTTGCGACAGAAGGTGGTATCAGAGCCTAGCCACTGGTCTAAGCCAAAGAAGTGTTCTGCTGACACTTAAAATTTAAACTTTGTGTTAGGAAATAAATTACTGAAATACGTGCATAACTGTATTTATTTGTTATGTGTTATTTGACTATTTGTTAGTTACAGTATGAGTGATCAAGGACTCTCAGACATGTGTCGTCGGTTGTCTGATTCACCTAGGAGTGAAGGTACCTCATCACAGCCTGTCCTTTCTGGGTATTCTGCCGATCAGGAAGAAGGGATGTTTGCTTTTAAAGCTCAGCCAGAAGAGCCATTCCCGCATAAGAAACAAGGATGGTTCAGTAAGGAAGCCTTTGCACGTAGGAAAAGAATGCGAAAGTTGCAACAACAAAGAGTTTTAGCAGCTACTAAGCGAAAGACAGATGCCCATACACAGGATATGCTTAATAGAAGCCTAGCCAATTTCCATATCCTAGCTATAACTGCTGCTGACCCAAGTCTGGAACAACTAGTAGCCCCACAACCACTAATCCCAGACCAATCCATGGAGATAGAAAACCCTGAAAACCAGGTGGAGATGCATGATTTTAATCCAGAGGAAATACCTAGGGTACCTGCACCGAACCCTCTAGACCCAAATTACGACCCCTGGTGGGACGATAATAGGGACTTTGTGCAACGTTACCAGATACATGAAGACACACCCATACAGAACATAGAAGCCTATCCAGGTATGGACCCTTTAGATCCCTATTACCATGATAACTACATCAGGGAGATTTTAGAAGATCCTTACCGATTTCAGACACTTTCACCCCCATATCAGGAACCCGCACCCCAGATTCCGAACCCAGTCCTAGAACCTGCACCCCCAATGAGTGCAGAAAACGTGCAAGAACTTGGGACTTTTGGGGAGGAAATTTTAGAAAGCAGTGAGAGAATGAGACAGGTGGGAGAGCGTCTCGTATGGAAATACGATGAGCACAATATGGATTTTTGGATAAATCCATATCCGTAATGTGATAGAGGAAATGGTAATAGTAATAATAATATAATATAATAAAAAAAAAATAATAATATATGTGTGTACGGATGCCTATTACTATTAGTGTGATTCTATTTCTGTTGGTATTGTAATTTTTATTTCAGTACTAGAATGTAATAGATGCATAGTAGTATATGGAAAATAGAGTAAAAGTCGCAATGATCGACGTTTTTGGCTAGATTGCGTAGCATGTGATTAACTATATTAAATATTATCTTGTGATATTAATATGAGGTAAATGTTTAAAATCCAGATGGCCGATGAAGGAAATCAAGGAAATCTGAATAACGATAACCAGAGTAACATTAACGTGGTTAATGAGAATCCGAGCATCAATAACAATGGAAACCAGATGGATAATAGTGTCGTTCAACACATAGTGGCACAAGGAATCATAGATGCCATGCCATTTATTATTCAAACTATTCAAGAAGCGAATAATAAAAGTAAACATAGCAGTAAGTGACCAATCGAACCAGAACATAGCATAAACAATGGCCCTGTACTTCAAGTGCCCATTCCCAAAAGAAGAAGAACCATGCCTTATGGTTGTTCTTATAAGGAATTCTGGTCTTGTAAACCGATAGAGATAGAGTTCTCGGGTAATGAAGAACCTATTGCAGCTTTACGCTGGATAGAAAAGACTGAGGCTGTTCTGAAAATAAGCAAGTGTGCTGAAGAAGACAAAATAATGTTTGCTTCTAATTTGTTTAAGAACTCAGCTTTAGAATGGTGGAACACTATCCTCCAGTCAAAAGGAAGTGATAGGGTATACAATATGGAATGGGAAGAATTTAGGAACATGGTAGAAAGGAAATTCTGCCCTCCTAATGAAAAAGAACAAATAGCAAACAAATTCCTAAACCTTAGGATGAATGGAGTGGATAGTAAGGGGTACACCAAGTTATTCTTTGAATATGCTAGAATAGTACCAACCCTTGCATCACCAGAGCCAGTATTAATCTCCCGTTACATCTGGAGATTAATTGGAGAGATTAGACATATAGTCAAGGCAGCTAGACCTCAAACCATAGAAGAAGCTGTAGAACTAACCAATACCTTGACAGATGAACTAGTCCGTACTAGAGAAGAAGACCAGAGGAAAAACCTAGCCCAAAGGCTTACTCAAGAATTCCGTTCTGGGAATTACAACCGTAGGAATATGGGTTCTACCTCTGCACCTTTCTGCAAGGTCTGCAAGAAAAAGCATTCGGGAAAATGCTCCGCTCTTTGCAATTATTGCAAGATGCCAGAGCACAAGGAAGAAAATTGCAGGAAGAAATCCAGTAATGGATTATGCTACAACTGTGGAGAAAAAGGTCATATCAGGCCAAACTGTCCAAAACTAGCCCCAGCTGCAAACAACAAGAACACTAAAAATGCTAGAGCATTTGTTCTGACTGCAGATGAAGCCAAGATGATTCCAGATGTCATAGCTGGTACGTTTTTAGTTAATGATTTTTTGCTAAAGTATTATTTGACTCTGGTGCAAACCAAAGTTTTATTAATACATCATTTTGCAAATTTCTAAATCAGTCATTAACTAAACTACCACAAGAATGTTTAGTAGAGACAGCTAATGGAGAAACCGTTAGGATTTCTGAAATCTTGCACGGAGCAAACATAGAAATTTTAAATCAGAAATTTATTGCAAATCTTTATCCCATGAATCTGGCAGGATTTGATGTTGTATTAGGAATGAATTGGTTAATAACCAATAAAGCCAATATTTTATGTGATCAAAAGTCAATTCAAGTAAATTCACCAACAGGTAAAACTATCACAATTAAAGGAGATAAACCATCTAGATCTACAAAATTTATCTCTGTGATGAAAACTGCAAGTTATATAAGAAAAGGTTCTATAGTGTATTTGATTTCTATAATCACTAACACTAAAGGAAAGGAAAGGATTTGAAAGATATTCCCGTAGTATCTCAGTTTTCAGATGTATTTCCAGAAGATTTGCCAGGGCAACCTCCAGATAGAGAAGTTGAATTCAGGATCCATTTGATACCAGGAACGGCACCGATTGCCAAAGCACCTTACCGTTTGGCACCCGCAGAAATGCAGGAACTGAAGAAACAATTAGACGAATTGTTAGAAAAATGATTCATACCACCAAGTTCATCGCCGTGGGGAGCACCAATCTTATTTGTTAAAAAGAAGGACGGATCAATGCGTATGTGCATTGACTACCGTGAATTAAACAAGGTCACGATTAAGAACCGGTACCCATTACCAAGAATCGATGATCTGTTTGATCAACTGCAAGGAGCTCGATTTTTCTCAAAAATCGATTTAAGGTCAGGATATCATCAATTAAAGGTACAGGAAGAGGACATTCCTAAAACCGCATTTAGAACAAGGTATGGACATTATGAATTTACTGTCATGCCATTTGGTTTAACCAATGCCCCAGCTGCATTTATGGACATGATGAACCGAATATGTAAGCCATATTTGGATAAATTCATAATTGTTTTCATAGATGATATTCTAATATACTCTAAAAGTAAAGAGGATCATGCTAAATTTTCTAAGTGCGAATTTTGGTTAGAACAAGTACAGTTTCTTGGACACCTAGTCAATCATGAAGGAATTCATGTAGATCCGACAAAAATCGAGGCGATTACTAAATGGAAAACCCATGAGTCACCAACCGAGGTTAGAAGTTTCTTAGGACTAGCTGGTTATTATAGAAGATTTATTCGAGATTTTTCTAGAATAGTCATTCCCTTAACTAAGCTAACCTCTAAATCTGTTAAGTTTGAATGGGGATTAAAACAAGAAGAGGCATTTAGAATTCTTAAGCAAAGATTAACCCATACACCCATATTAGCTTTACCAGAAGGAACTAAAGACTTTGTTGTTTATTGTGATGCTTCTAAATTAGGTTATGGATGCGTGTTGATGCAACGCCAAAAGGTTATAGCTTACGCATCTAGACAACTTAAGAATCATGAAGAGAATTATTCAACCCATGATTTAGAGTTAGGAGCTATAATTTTTGCTCTTAAGATTTGGAGACATTACCTTTATGGTAGTAAGTTTACCATATTCACTGATCATAAAAGTTTAAGGTATATTTTTAAGCAAAAAGAGTTGAATATGAGACAAAGATGCTGGATGGAGATGCTCAGTGATTATGATTGTGATATTCAGTATCATGAAGGAAAAACAAATGTAGTAGCAGATGCTTTAAGCCGAAAGTATCATGAAAAGTCAAAAAAGGTACGTTCTCTTAAATTAAATCTACAAGTAGATTTAAATGATCAGATAAGAGAAGCACAAGAATCAGTAATCAAGAATGATACTGAAAAATTAAAAGGTATGCTAAAAGAATTAGAACAACGTACAGATGGAATTTGGAGATTCCATGAGAAGAGAATGTGGATACCTAAATTAGGAAACCTACGTTATCGTATTTTAGAAGAAACCCATAAGTCTAAGTATACGATGCATCCAGGAAATGTAAAATGTACCAAGATTTAAGAAAAAAAATTTGGTGGATAGGAATGAAAAAGGACATAGCAGTCTATGTTTCTAAATGTTTAACCTGTTCACAAGTTAAAGCTGAACACCAGAAACCCTCAGGATTGCTACAACAGTTAGAAATGCCAGTGTGGAAATGGGAATTGATAACAATGGATTTTGTTACTAAATTACCCAAAACAAAGAAAGGAAATGATACAATCTCAGTGATTGTAGATAGACTAACCAAGTCAGCCCATTTCTTACCAATGAAGGAAAATTTCAGTATGGAACAGTTAGCCAAATTATATGTAAATGAAATTGTTTCTTTACATGGAATTCCTTTATCAATTGTTCTGATAGGGATAGTCGATTTACCTCTCATTTTTTGTCAAGTTTCCAGAAGGCAATGGGACCCAAGTTAAAGTTGAGCACAGCTTATCATCCTCAAACGGATGGACAAAGCGAAAGAACAATTCAGACAATTGAAGACATGCTTAGAGCCTGTGTAATTGATTTCGGAGGTAATTGGGATGATCACTTACCTTTAATAGAATTTTCTTATAATAATAGTTATCATACAAGTATCAATGATGCACCATTCGAAGCACTTTATGGACGAAAATGTTGAACCCCAGTCTGTTGGGCAGAAATTGGGGAAAAGCAACTATCTGGACCCGAGATAGTGCAAGAAACAACTGACAAGATTATTCAAGTCAAGGAACGACTGAAAGCAGCACGTGATCGACAGAAGAGTTATGCTGATAACCGACGCAAGCCATTGGAATTTCAAACAGGAGATAAAGTATTGTTAAAAGTCTCTCCTTGGAAAGGAATAGTAAGATTTATCAAAAGGGGAAAGCTAAGTCCCAGGTATATTGGACCTTTTAAGATTATTAGGAGAATAGGACCTGTAGCCTATCAGCTACAACTGCCAAAGGAAATGGCAGGAATACATGATGTGTTTCATGTATCAAATCTCAAAAAATGGTTAGCTGATGAATCGCTGATAGTACCTTTTAAGGATATAGAGATAAATGAACAACTTAAGTTTGTAGAAAGGCCTCTACAAATTGAAGACAGGAAAGTCAAAAATCTCAAGCATAAGAGATTAGTTCTGGTCAAAGTAAAGTGGGACTCCAAAAGAGGACCTGAGTACACATGGGAGCTTGAATCAGAAATGCAAAGGAAATATCCGTACTTATTCCAGTAGATCTAGAGGACGAGCGCTAAAATAAGGTGGGGAGGATGTAACAAACCTCAGTAAAACCGACACTCTCGAATAAATTCCGACACCCTATTATATTTTAAAAAAATCCCAATATGTCTTTAAATACACCCCGTATATGAAAACCGAGCCCGAAATATATTAAATAGTATTTAAAATAAATAAAAAACTGAAAATTAAGTTCAGGCGGGCCGCGTAAGGCCACACCTTTAGTTGACGCGGGCCGCGACAAGGCAGGCCACCCGCCCTCCTCCGGAAGCCACCACGTGGTGACACGTGGCGAAGCTAGGGTGGTGACACCTCAAGGCTACGCTGTTGACCGGGTTGACGCGGGCCGCGTAAACCCTGGTCTCGTATTACGCGGGCCGCGAGAAACCCAGGTTCAGCAACTATAAATAGAACGCATCAGATTTCAATTCAAATCGTTCACTTTCTTTCTGTATCTCGAATTTCTGAGTAGTAGAAGTAATACGCGGGTATTATATCCCCCTAATTAGCGAGGTTCTGCTCCGTTGTAAGTATTATAACCCTAGTTTCGTGATAGATACGCTGCCCGATTGATTTAGGGTTCCGTAACAACTGTCGTGGTTCTGCCCGACGTAGTTGTTGGAATACCGTCTCGGGGAGGGTATCATTAATATTTTCAAAGGGTTATGATACTAGCCTATGTACATTTGTGAAAATTATAGATTATATCCAGGAAACCCTTACGCGAAGTCTAAGATAGCAATGTGACTTTATCCTCTTTTTGTTAACCTTTTTGTAATATTTTACAAAACCTTAAATATTTTACAATGTGATTAAGCGGTGATTGAGTCTTTGTAGTTCTTCAAATTACTGCCGGTATGTTGGGGTTTTGTATACAAAATTTACTACACTGTGAGTAGTAAGTCGGGATGACAACACGTTACCATTGGACAATGAGTTAGCCAATGTGTAATATGACCCACAAGTCAGGTTTGACAGTACTAAAAGGAGTAATTGTGTAGAAATAAACAATGTGATCGCTCTCAATACTGTTTTAATTGATAAAATGTTTCTTGATTAAACTGGGATTCACTCACCAGTATTTCCCATTGATAAATGTTTTTAAAACGCGTTTCAGGTAACACAATGTGACAGCCAATTAGTAAAAAACCAGCTGGAGAGCACTGAAGGCTTGGGAAAAATGTGGCTATAAAAGTTACCTAAAAGACGATGTTTTAAATTCAATAAAATAGGGTTTATCCCTATAAACGTATTGTAATAAGAAACTTGGGTTTTGCCCATGTGATTATTAATATTAAATATGGTGGTTTTACTCTGATAAACATTTCCTAACTACGGTCCTGATGTAATTTCCGCTGCCAAATTAACAAGCTGATACCACCGAAATTCTGAGTTCGCGTCCGCCCGTTCCCTACGACAAATAAGGGATCGGGGGTTGCGACAAGTAGGCAAAGGACGGCCGACATTTAGTTCCTCAAAGAACCAATTCTACCTCATGTATCCAAAGAGGATCGGATGATCATCGAAATGGAGTAGCAAGCCATTCATGCAAATATTTAAACAAGTGGACCTTTGTTATGTCTTAAACTTATGTTTTTTTTTACGATGCTATGTGTTTTTTTAAATGCTATGTCTTTTTTAAGAAGTTGATTTTTTTTTTTTTTGTAATGTCAGTTTAATTAATATGTTATGTCTTTTTGTTAAGATGTTATGTTTTTTACGTATTTATTTCTTTAAATGATAAAAATTATAAAAACAAAATTAAAAAATAATTGATTAGGTAATAACTGAAGGGGCTTCATCCAATATCATAGGTGTTATTGAGAAGATACAATAGAGCTCCTTTAAAAGTATGTCGTCTATGTATCGATGATGTGTTACAACGGAGCTCCTAAAAGCTTATCCCATACCTTCCGGCCTTAGTAATATAACATGTGACAGGATTAGGTGGAGGGTATGGTTCGGTAAACATTATCGGGGAGTGGTAGTCACCGCAAGGGGAACGAATGTCGGCCTCTTTTCGGTGAGTGGGGAGTGCTTTCTTCGGTGACTACTCACGCTGCGAGGAAGAGGAGGGAAGGAGGAGAGATGGGGGGTTTAATGGTGGGTCTCAACCCCTTTCAACCAATCACAATTTTTTTTAAGTTCTTTACCACTCTCTGTGTTTGAACCATTGCCAGTGATTGAGTGCAAAATAGGAAGTGAAATGAAGACTTGACATAACATAATATTATTAGGTTGAGAATAACTCAAACAACTTAAATTGGTTGAACCATGCCCTCCATTCATAAATTATTGTTTTAGAAAAGTATGTGATAGTTGATCTCCTAGTAAAACTAAAAGACCAATTTCCAAAAAGGAATACATCATCAGCTGGCTTTTAACCTTTTATATATAAAGAGTATATATCTTAATTGCGAAGGAAAAAATAAAATTAACCGGGTGCATGTTGTGTCACCCACGTAGTGCCCTCCATTGCCTCTTGTTTCTATACTAGTTGATGCCCCGCCCGTGTTGCGGGGCGATGATCGAATAATTCTCAACTAATTAAAAAATAGTCATATAGTTTTGCTAGAAAAAAAAAACGAAAACGATGACAAGACCGTAATTTTGAGCTCAAGGCATAATGATAATTTTTAACAGAGGGCAAAATCGTAATTTTAGGCAGGGGAAAACATATTTTTATTTTTAACTGGGGGGCAAAAATGTATTTTTGCGCAGCGCCGAAAATCGTAATTTTGAACTGAGGACAAAATCGTAATTTTGAGCTAAGGGCAAAAGCATAATTTTATTTTGAGTTGGGGTGAAAACGTAATTTTAAACTGGTGGCAAAAAACGTAATTTAAAAGTGAGTATAAAATAATAAACTAGTTGGTCCAATGGGGGCGTGTCAGGCAGCTGCCTGTCACAATTCCCCCATTTGAAACTAATGGCAAGACTGTAACTTTAAATGGGCAAGACCGTAATTTTTAACCGAGGGCAAAATTGAAAATTTTATGTGAGAGCAAAAGCGTAAATTTATTTTTAATTGAGGGTAAATACGTAATTTTAAACTGATGGCAAAATCGTAATTTTAAAGGAGAGATAAAATCATAAATTAATTGGGCCAATATGGGAGTGCCAGGCAGGTGCCTGACACTATTCCCCTAACAGCCACTTTCCTCCAATTAAAGGGAATCTCTATTCCCGCCGACCATTGGTTTTGTTGTGTTAAGTAATTAGGGGGGGGGGGGGGGTAAAATCGTAATTTTTAACTAAATCAAAATCGTATTTTTATCTGGGGGCAAAAACAAAATTATATTTTGAGCTGAGAGCGAAATCGTAATTTTAAACTGGGGATAATATCGTAATTTAGCAAGACTATAGCTGGGGGCAAAAGCATTATTTTATTTTAAACTCGAAGTAAAATCCTAATTTTTAGTTGAGGGCAAAATCGTAATTTTATACAAAGAATAAAATTATAATTTGATAGAACAAATGAAGAAGTGACAGACAACTGCTTAACTACTTGACACTTTTCTCTATCTCTCTTTTTTAGTTATTGATAACTATCATATGCTTTAAAAAAAAACATGTTAGTGTTGGCCATCATTTTTGGCCAATAACCAAACAAAACTATTCCCCTCCACGTAAATGAATATGTAGTAAACTAGGTGTTGCCCCGCCCGCGTTGCAGGGCGATGGTCGAATAATGAGCGAGTGTTAGTTAGCTCATTGACACGAAAAACAATTAAATCGAGTAAACCAATTAAAAAAAAACACTTTTATAGTTTTAATAAAAAAAAACTAAAACAATGGCAATATTGTAATTTTTAACTGAGGGAAAGTTGTATTTTTTTACTGGGGTAAAATCGTAATTTGCCAAAAGCTAAAGTAATGGAAGTACTGTAAATTTGACCCAGGGGCAAAATTGTAAATTTTCACAGGGGCAAATTCGTAATTTTGAACTTGGGGTAACAACATAATATAAGTTTGAACTAAGGGCACAGGCAAAAGCACAATTTTATTTTGAACCGAGCGCAAAATCGTAATTTTGAATTGGGGGCAAAAACATAATTTTATTTTAAACTGGGAAAAAAACGTAATTTTGAAATGAGGGCGAAATCACAATTTTTTAAACGGGGAAAAATCACATTTTTGAACAGAGGGCAAAATCGTAATTTTTAGCTGTGGGCAAAAACAAAATTTTATTTTGAACTGGGGACGAGAAGGTAATTCTGAGCTGAGGGCAAAACCACAATTTTATTTTGAATGGAGGGAAAAATCGTAATTTTGAGCTGGGGACAAAAGCGTAATTTTATTTTGAGTTGGGGAAAAAACCGTAATTTTAAAGAGGGACAAAAACGTGATTTTATAATGAATAAAAAATAATAAACTGGTTGGTCCAATGGGAGAGTGCCAGGCAAAGTAGTAATTTTGAATTGTGGGCAAGATCGTAATTTTGAGATGAAGACAAAAAACGTAATTTTATTTTGAGCTGGGTGCTAAAACATAAATTTAAAATGGATATAAAACAATAAACGTGTTGATCTAATGGGGGAGTGCCAGGACTTATATATTTAAGTTGGGATTCCCCCAACTTACAAATGTATATGTAATATAATTTATTTTTATTGAAAGACGTACGGAAGATATTATTCTTTTCAAGTTGACCTCTCATTTTTTGAATGGAAAGCCCCACAAAAGTTACTAAAAAGGAAAAAAACAAAGAACCTAGATTTTTTTTCTACGATTATCACAATGAGCCGATTCGCATAAATAAAAGAGAAAAATGCAATTTGCGTGTCTCTGTGGTTTGTGTGAAACATCAATCTGAGCCCCTAAATTCATTTTTTTTGGTTTTTTGAGCCCCTTAGCTTATGAATTCATAACACTTTGAGTCCATCCGTCACACTTCCGTTTGTTTGACTGTTTGAGTCAGGGGTAAGACCGTCTTTTGGCATATATTTATAACACTTTGCGTCCCTGTGGTATGAGTGAAACATCAACCTGAGCCCCTAAATTCTTTTCTTGCTTTTTTGTTAAGAAATCATTGATTTAATAATTCAAATTAACTCTTTTTAAATAAATGCAATCTAATAATTAAATGGTCTCATTTTGGATCACATAAATGGAATATATAAAACATTATTTAATTTTATAAATAATTTTATTTCAACGTTTGTATAAATGCAATCTAATTAAAAAAAAAAGAATTTATCTTGGAGATACTTTAGTTTCCAGTAAAATTTTTATTAAAATAATGATAAAAGCCAAACTAAATGGTATATTTAAATGTATACTATATATAACAAATTATTAAAGCCTAAATTGTATATTTAATGTAAACTTTTATAAAGTGTCAATTGGAATTTAGAATTCAAGGTTAACAGACTTGGAAACACTCGTTTTAAGCAAACAATATAAACATGTTAAGCAAACAATATATCACAGTCGGACAAAGTATTGAATGTTGTACTTGAATACTTTTAAACAAGATGCATTTAATTAAACACAACATAAATGAACACTTGCATTATGTTAAACATACAATACAATACAGAGACAAAACGTCATACCAATAAAGATAGAAGGATATCCAACTTCGTAGACTTGACGGAACGTACAGACTCGATAACAAAAGACCGTAACATACAATACAGAGACAAAACGTCATACCAAGAAATAAATTGTCGATCTTTACTGACTGGTGCACTTCAGAATGTAGCTGACAACTCCCTTTAGTGTAGCTCTTCGATTTTCCTTGAAATTCCAGAGCTCGTTAATTACATATCTGCCACTGGGGTTATATTCATTCATATGCAATTGATCGTTCTGATCAATCACTTCCTTATGTGCACCGCACCATCTTCCAGGAGGTTGTCAAGTATTCTCGCCTTCGTAGTTGGTGTTTTGTGTATCTTTACATCCGCAACCATTTTGTATAATAAAAACATCCATAGTAAGACGGCTGATACATATATGAGGAACCCAAAACACAGTTGATCTCATATCAAGAAAACACATTCAAATGACCAATATGAGGAACCCAAAACACAGAGTCTTTAACCAACTTTATATGAGAAACAAAATAACAACCATACCCAGATTTCAACATGAACAACAGAAACTTAAGAAACCCAGATTTCAACATGAACAGCAGAGACTTAAGAAACCAAACCCTGTTTTAATCGATTGTATATTTTAAACATTTCAAACAAACTATAAAACAAAAACAATCTTAGATTAACGCCAAAAACCAAAAGCCCAGTCATAATTACCAGAGAAAACCAAAAACATCACAAACAAACCTTCATAATAACCAAAACCCAAACCTCTGTTTTGATACCCGAGACAAAAACCCACAAGAATCAAACAAAACCTCTGTTGTGACACCCGAGACAAAAACCCACAAGAATCAAACAATATTTTCACACAAAACCTTAAACAAACCTTCATAATAACCAAAACCCAAACCTCTGTTTTGATACCCGAGACAAAAACCCACAAGAATCAAACAATGTTTTCACACAAAACCTGTTACATTCTAGCATATCAAAAACATATACAGATAAGAAGTGTAAAAACATGAGTGGTGAAAATGAGATATCATCAAACATCATTAAACATCAAGTTACAGAGGGTTACACAAGCATCTAACAAGAATAGAGGGTAAACCATAGTGTCGATCATGTTTTAGGTATGTGATTTTACATTGGATTGTTATAACAACAAATGGTCGGTGAGGAGATTAAATGAAGATGAAGATGATGAAGATGAAGATGAAGATGGTGATCGGTGGAGATTACAGAAGATGAAGATGATGAAGAAGAGATGAAGATGAAGATGAAGATGAAGATGATGATCGGTGTTGGGACTTGAGAGAAAATATTTCAATGAGTTTCTTGAGAAGTGTGATCGTTCTGATCATTCATATATGTTTATCATTAAGAATTGAGGGTATAAAGGACATTTCACAATTGTCAAACTGTCAAACAGACGGAACACTGACGGAGGGACTCAAACTGTTATGAATTTATAAGGTCAGGAGCTCAAAAAACCAAAAAATGAATTTAGGGGCTCAGGTTGATGTTTCACACATAGCACAAGAAGGCAAATTACATTTTTCTCTAAATAAAAATATATATGATATTTATCTAGAAACTGTTATTTTAGTTGTATCTCATTTAGTCTCTCACACTATATGTAAAACTGATAATTATGAAAATTTAAAGAGAACTAATAATTTAAAACTCTTTTGTTTAATTTGGAGAGAAAGAGACAAAAAATAGACAGACTTACATAAACATAAATTATAATTACCTAATTAATGTATAATTATCGATTTTAAAGTAGCATGAAAAGATAAAATATCTTTATTAACGAAAAAGCTAATAATATCCTCAGAATATTCTACCCTTTCACTCATCTGGCTTAAAAAAAAAAAAAAAAAAAAAAAAAAAACCTTACGAGTTACGAATAAGACTTTTATTCGTAAGTTTCATACTTCATTGTCTAGTAGTCACTTTCCAATCCTTAATTTGTGCTAGTGGTAGAAGGCTTGGATTATTAGGTGGAGATCCAAGTTTGATCCCTATTTGTGTCACTTTTGATGGGTTAAGATAATAAATGATTTGAGCTAGACCTTTTGCTAGGTTATCAGTTCGAATCCCGAGTCCATCCGGGTTTTTGTTCCACCATGTGTTATGCCATAGAGTTTTGCTATTGTGGTGGCACAACGACTGTTAAGTGGCAGTCGGCGGTATGGTTTCCCGAGGGGACGCTCAATCCAAATTCTGAAGCTAGCGTGGGCCTGATTAAGACAACATAGCCTGGTCGGAGTGGGGCAAATGAGCTCTCCAATTTGAGAAGTGCGGTGGCCAAACACAAGAAAATAGTCATTCCAAAAAACTAGTCACTTTCCTTCTAATAAAAATGAGTAAAGTTTGATTTTCGTCCCTGAAGGTTTGCTCATACAACTATCAACTACTTCATCTGTCTCACAAGAGTACCAGAGGCTAAGAACCATTTGAAATTCGTAAAGGTTTAGTGTATATCGTTGAAGAGAACTAAAAGACGACCAAATGTATCAACTTGATCATAATTAGCAAGAAACGTTAATGATCGATGAAGAAGACCGAGTGACTATTTTGGAATTGATCATAATGTCTGGGGATGTAAATGACGGTGTTATGGTTTTTAGTTTTATCCATTGGAGAGAAACATGAATGGACAAAAATGCTCTCACATAAGTGACACACGAGTGACATTTAACAAAAAAAAAAAAAAAAAAAAAAAAAAAGACCGAGTTAGGAAATTGAATGAACACTTTTCTCATACCTAGAGGTTTTGTTATCTTGAGTTGTAAAATGCACCATCTAGATAACAGTTTTTTTTTGGAAGGAGACTTTCTGTACAAGACCGATAGGTCTCCGGGGACATGTCAAAGACATTCCCCGTCAACCCCACTTTTCCGGACGCGATTTTCGATTGGGCCCCGGCCGGCGCGCGAGCTGACTTCCTCCCGGAAACCATGCTTCCCCCACACGAGTTGCTGGGGTAACAGTTGGGTAAAACCGGGCTGCCCTCAAGACCGCTCCATACCTCAAAAGGAAACAATCTATCATTGGGACGTCCCCGCACCATATGCCAGAAGTTGGAGTCGAACCGGCGACCTCCAAAAGGGAAGAAGCCGGCCTAACCAATTGGGCTATGGTGGGGGATATCTAGATAACATATAACATATAATAATCGTAAAAGAATAAACCGAAGTAATAATAAAAACATCAACTAAATAAAGTAAACTAAGCATAACACAAAATGGTGGAATAACTACAATGATTTTTTTAAACGGCAAATTTGGATCACCGACGGACTACTGGAGTATCATCACGTCACCAGCGGAACCACCTGGTCATATTCATCTCCACTACGCTATAATACATATACACCAATTCAGAAGAAAACCCAATAAATCTAGGAAAACCCCCTTATGAGAATCAAACTCAGAACCTAATAATCATAAAGCCTTATCTCATTTTAAGATGCCACTAGACAATAATGTCACGGGTGCTAACTACGATAATAACAATAATGGTAAAAGAACATATAAACATAGATAAGGTAGCACAAATCCTCTCAAAAGAACCTATACGCCCCCATTAGAAAAAAACGAATTTCATAACTTAATAGTCGTCAATTATTATTAGAAAAAGAGTAAATTACGTTTTTGGCCCCTGTGGTTATATCACTTTTACTATATTAGCCCAAAATAAGAATTTTTAACATATCTGCCTCATGGTTTCTATAACTAACCATTTTGGCCCCTAAGTCTAGAGATCATAGGGAACAAATAGTTAGTTATAGAGACCATGAGGACCAAAATGGTTAGACTCAGGGGCCAAAATGATCAGTTATAAAGACCATGGGGTAAATATGTTAAAAAAATTTATTTTGTGCTAATATAGTAAAAGTGATATAACCACATGCAGCGGCGGAACCACAGGGGGGTTAGGGGGGTCAGTTGACCCTCCGGCCGGCCAAAATCATGGTTATGAGTCACTGAACGAGAAAATGATATTTGAAATTGACCCTTCAAAAAGTTGGTAAAATAAAGAGATGAGAATGTAAACTGAAGAGAGAAAGTGAAAAAAGATTATCATCATAGTTCATAGATTGTTTTCCAATCTGTGATGAAGCTATAGTTTCTCTACTTTTGGCGTGAAGAAGATGATAGAGATAAAAATATATCAAATATAAATAACTAATATTTAAGGCAACATTGGTATTATAAACCTAGCGGCTCCCGTACCATTTCCAACAGCTGTCAAAAGTAAAACTATTTTATTTAATATTTTATTTTACCATCGAGGAAAATAATACACTCAATCAAAACATATTTTCCAAGACTGTTTTGTCATGTTCTTTTTATTTATCATTGATTAATTATTTATTTTACATTGAGATGTCATTAAAAAATATTATGATAAAAGAAGTTCAAACCAAATATTAACCTTTCATAAATCATTTAAATATCAATAGAAACAATACAAATTGAGAAAAGTCGAATTAATAGTGATACTTACTGTATAATAGCGAACTTGGAAACTTTTCAACTACGACCCCCAATTAAAAGTTTCTGGTTCCGCCACTGACCACGTGGTCCAAAAACGTAATTTACTCTTAAAAAAATACACAAAATTTTGGCACCTAGGGTGCATTTGTTTGCAAAATACAACAAAAGCATAATATAAACTCCATTTCTTAACGTGTTTGTTCGGTGTATTCATGGAAATTGAAATTTGAAGTTCATGATTAATGTGTTTGGTTAAGACATGAATTGGAACTATATTTCAGATTAATTCACGCAAATGCTTTCACGTATAGGAACTCAACATTCCGCTAAAAATATGATGCAATTCAACCAAAGTAAATGAAATCCCCGACCACACACTGTCGTCGCATCGGCCACCCCACCTCCACCATCGATCTCGTTGCTAGCCCGCCGTCATCATTGTCACCCTAGAGGTGTACAAATCGTCTTTTTTTTAAACCGGTCCGGTTTTTAACCGAACCGGTTTTTGTAGGAACCGTTCGCGTAAGTAAATAAAATAAACAAATTTTATTAACCGATTACAATACAGAAATAAAGAAAGCTGAAAATCTAAAATACTATTACTACTGAAATAAACAAATACAGGAAAGGAGTAGAAGCAGATTGACTGAGGCACGTGTTCTACACGCTTCCCTTAAAACAAATTCCGAGTCTCCCAAGAGCACTCGTTTTGTTTCCCAGGGTACAACAGCCGGAGCAGTAGTACTGCCGGAGATGACCCAAAAACCCGAAGGCTACCTTGAGAGATGCAGGAAGAAGATCAGTAGCAAGTAGGAAGAAATTTGCATGTGATGTTGGTTGCTGGTGTGTTTCTGCAATGGAGAAGATGTTGTATTTATATAGCATCTGAATTGAAACAGCTAAAACGAATTAAATGGTGAGAATTAAATCGCATTAAACGTCTTTAATGCAAGTTAATTCGCCATTTAATACTCAGTTAAAGCCTTTGACTCGATAGTTTCAATTGCAGAATTGTAACTGCACTGTCAGTCAATGCTGGAAGCTTCTGTGTACGCGCACGCGCAAGACACACTGGTGCGCGCGCACAGGTTTGCATGTTCATGCGCCCGTGCGCCATTTTGGCTCACTTCCTTGCGCACGTGCGCCACACTGACTCAAGTCCATGCGTGCCTGCGCCACGTCACATGTGAGCGTATACGAGCACGCCACACAGTCGCGCCGTTTTGGCTCACTCTGGTGCGCCGCGCACGTCACATCAGGGCCCATGCACCATGCGCACAACCGCGCGCCTTCATGCCGCGTGAACTCGCGCGCGGACTGCCACGTCACGCGCCTCAAACCCGTACGCCACTTCAACCACTTGGTCCTTGCAGCCCCTGTGATCCACCACGCGCACGTGGTCAAAAATACAAAGGTGGCTCTCAAGCGGCTCGCGGCGATGCGAGCGTGCGAAGTGCAGTGGAAAGCGCCTCCTTGCCCACGCCACGAGCGCGCGCGTGTGCGAGTGCGAGTTAGGGTGCTCCGCACCCTTCGCGAGTACACTTAGTGTGTGCTTCCCCTTTTGTTTCAGCATTCAATGTTTCAAACACCAAACTTTGAGCATCGATATCTCATTCATCTAAGTTCCGTTTTGGACATGGTTTAGTTCGTTGCGAAGCTCTTCCAACATAGAACACAAACCCACAAATAAATATATAACGAAACCTCTGTTTCTTATATTTATTTCTAGTCCAAAGTAGGAAAAATCATTTTCCTATATTTGTGAAAAATGTTATTTTCACCAAATTTCCAACAATCCCCCACATGAAAAATGATATTTTCAAAAAATTTCCAACAATCCCCTACATGTATGGAAATCGATCTTTCCTTACACTTTTCAACGATAAACTTCGACAGTTGAGTATTGCAATATAGGTAGGTTGTTACCTTTGAACCTTCTTTTGTGAAGCATACTTAGCTTACTAGCGGTTTGTAGACGCGATGTCCTTGAACATACCCCCATTTGTGTAAACGACAATACACTTCACACAATACTCTCCCTGGTTTGGCCAACCCCTCATTGTCGTGTCCTATTATGGTCCTGGAACACTAGCCTGGTTCTGCGAGAGCTCTAGGATTGCGCACCCCACAAAGCCATTCGAAGCGACCCTACTTCTCTCTCACATAGGTGATTCTCATGAATCATTAAAAGCATCATGGTTATTTGATTTCCCGAAATCGTTAACCTTAATATGCTTAACCTCACTTCAATGTCACTGATTGGAATGGACTAGGAAGTATATAACTCCCTTTTATTTGGTTTGGGGTACTCCCCCACAGTGACTCCATTTTGGTAATATGATTAAGTTGTCCTATTGAACTTAGATCTTGGGATCTCCAGTCAACTAAGTTAGGTTTCCCTCATATTCCCATTTATCACGGGCTTTAGTCCCATTCCTCTTGACGACGTTTCAACTAACTCTCTGCTTAAGCCTTTTGTAAACAGGTCCGCAATGTTATCCTTTGATCTCACATAATCAATTATGATAACACCCGTTGAGAGTAGTTGTCGTACCGTGTTATGTCTACGTCGCATGTGCCTTGATCTGCCATTGTACATCAAGCTTTGAGCTCTACCAATCGCTGATTGGCTATTACAATGTATACATATGGCTGGCAAAGGCTTTGGCCATCTTGGAATATATTCCACAAATTGACGTAGCCATTCCGCCTCCTCTCCTGACTTATCCAAGGCGATAAATTCGGATTCCATTGTGGATCTTGCTATGACCGTTTGCTTAGAAGACTTCCAAGCAATAGCAGCTCCTCCAAGTGTAAACACGTAATCGCTTGTTTCCGATATCCAGTTTGCATCAGTATATCCTTCGATCACTGCTGGTTATCGGTTATAATGCAGTCCATAATCTCTTGTGTGTCTTATGTATCTTAGCACTCTCGTTATACTTTTCCAATGTTCATGACTTGGATTGCTAGTATATCTACTTAGCCTACTCACCGCGTAAGCCAAGTCGAGTCTAGTACATGTCATTAGATACATTAGACTGCCAATAATTCTTGAGTACTCTAACTGAGCAACTCCATCTCCTCTATTTTTCGTTAGATGTTGGGAGGTATCAACTGGAGTTCGAGCTACACTCGTATCTCCCTAATTGAATTTTTTAAGAATTTTATCCACATAGTGAGATTGACTTAACACAAGACCATCTTGGGTTCTTATGATCTTTACTCCAAGAATCACATCCGCTAAACCCATGTCTTTCATATCAAATCTCGCTTTCAACATGCTTTTAGTAGCTTTGATAATTTTATCATTACTCCCAATGATAAGCATATCGTCTACATAAAGGCATAAAATCGCATAACCTTCATTTGTGTCTTTGAAATAAACACATTTGTCGCACTCATTTATTTTGAAACCATTGTCAATCATGACATGATCAAACTTTTGGTGCCATTGTTTTGGCGCTTGCTTCAAGCCATACAAAGACTTGACGAGTTTACATACTTTACCCTCTTGACCTGGGGCGGAGAAACCTTCAGGTTGCTCCATGTAAATCTTTTCTTCTAAATCGCCATTTAGAAATGCGGTTTTAACGTCCATTTGGTGAACTTCCAAATTTCTTAAAGCAGCTATAGCAAGAACCAATCTAATTGAGGTTATGCGCGTCACAGGCGAGTAGGTATCGAAGTAATATAGACCTTCCTTTTGTCTAAATCCTTTAATCACTAACCTAGCCTTGTATTTATCAATACTTCCATCAATTTTCATCTTCCTTTTGAATATCCAACGATATCCAAGTGGTTTGCAACCAGGTGGAAGATCTACTAACTCCCAAGTATGATTTTGCAATATAGAATCGATTTCATTCTTTATTGCTTCTTTCCATTGAGGTCCTTCTGAAGAGGAAACCGCTTCGCGATATGTATTGGGCTCGCCCTCAACCATATAGCTAACGAAGTCTAGACCGAAGGATTTTTCAACCCTTGGTGTAACACCCCGAACAAAAATATAAAACCTTATATTATAATTATAAAGTTTAAATAAATGAGAATTTATTAACTAGGAATTTTAACCTAGTTAGTTAGTTCCTAGAAATAACTCAAACTAAGGTTAAAAGCAACCAAACTAAAAATTGATTAAAATGGAGGGGCTTAAATTGTAAAGATTGAAACTTGAATTTTAATTAGAGAATTAAAATAAACCAAACACCCCAAAAGGGGGTGTTGGTCGTACAAAACAAGAGCAGGGGCGACACCCCCCACTTTCAACCCTAGAATCATACTTAAACTCTCAAATTGGAGAAGCAAATCTGGTCCAAACGAAAATCTGAGAATAGAATCGTGATCCTCATCACAAGAGGATTACAAGGTATGTAAAATTTAGTGAAAACTATTAACTTGAAATTCTCATGAAATTGGGAAAAATCTGAATTAGGGTTGCATGTATATGTTGTGATGATTGAAGAACAACCATAGTGTCTAGGAACAAACCCTAGACCAATAGAAGTTGAAATCATAAGAAATTTTGGTGAATCTATGAACACCATTTTATGTGATTAATGAATTATGAGTAAATTGATGAATACTAGGATATTGGGTGTTAATTTTGTGTAATTTGACAATTTGGAAGTGATTTCAGAAATTTAGAAGCTAACAAACATGTAAAATGTTGATTGAAGTGAAATTAGGGCAAAATGTTAAGCTAGAAACTTGTCATATAATCTTGTGATAAATCTGCCTTTAAGGTGTTTGTGAAAATGCCTCAAAGAAGGCTTAAAAATAGAAATTTAAAGCTCTAACGCATAATTGTGATGTTTCGGTATATTATGCGAAGTGAGGTCTAAAGAGAGTTCTAAACATGTTTTGAATTGAACTCTATAGGAAAAGATACCGGAACGTCTAGTGGACAAGCCGGTGGTGATTCGCGGTTGAAGGGCGTACGCTAAGGTATGTAACTTGATCCGTTACATTTGGTGAATTGTTGTTAAACTTTGCGTTGATGATAAAATCGTGTTGGTTGTGATAATCATGTATGATACTTAAATCCGTAGGTTAAAGGTTGGTTTGTAGTCGTTTGGTTGCCATCAAAATGGAGAATTACCTTAGATGGATCAAACGGGTCAAATTATGATACTTGTAGTTTCAATATTGTAAAATTGAAAGTAGAGGCGGAAATATTCACAAGAGCACGAAGTCATAAATTGGTAAGATATGTGAATAATAATAAGCCGGATGTTGGGCATAGGGCGCCATAGGTCTAATAGTTAAATGGTAGCAAAATGTGTAAGGTTAGAATGGGTCGAATAATCATATATGCTCATATAGTCTTTTGACCCGTAATCAAGTTTTTCGGTATGAAATTCATAATAGGCATGTCGGTAACGAATTTACAGACACATAGGAAAAAGAATCACCTAAAACGGACTTACGGGTCAAAAGTTATGGCTATTTAAAGTTGGAACTTGATTGCACTTGGAGCTGGAAATATTCAGCATCAACAAACAAGACATTCTGTGAAAACAAGGGCCTCGCGTAACGCGAGCCCCCGTCGCGTCGCGCGACGCCTTCAGTCCGAAAAATTTTATTTTTTTTAATTGTTAATCCTTAGAACTTGTTTGTAATTGCTTGGACTTGATTAAAACTAACTTATGTTGTGTTTTTGATCCTAGGTGTTGATAGTAACTAACCGGAAGATGGTCGAGCAAACTTTTGAAGAACCGAACACTATCTATTAGCTTCCGCAACGCTTTAAATCTTAAATAGACCTTGTGTATGGACGTAAACAAATCTTTAACAGTTTTTGTAATGTTTTAATTTAGTCACTAGTTGACTATGGTTGATGCTACTTATGAACTCCTTTTATGAATGTTACGATACTTTAAACAATATTTCATTTGAAATGCTATATTCTATGATTAAAACCGAGTTTAATTAGACGGGTGTTACAAGTTGGTAATCAGAGCCTAAGGTTGTCAACAAAGTGTTCGGTTCAAGCTTGATCGATCGTCCGGTAAGAATTAAATTATTTTGTTAATAAATTATGTATTACGGATAGAATGAGAAATGTATAAACATGCATGAAAAGAGTGTGTAAGCTCACTCAAACACAAGAAATGCATGAAACAAGAATGATTTAATCAAGTTATAAACTTGATTAAATTGAAAACAAGAATGATTTAATCGAGTTATAAACTTGATTAAATTGAAACAAGAATGATTTAATCGAGTTATAAACTTGATTGAATTGAAACAAGAATGATTCAATCAAGTTATAAACTTGATTAAATTGAAACAAGAATGATTTAATCGAGTTATAAACTTGATTGAATTGAAACAAGAATGATTAAATCAAGTTATGAACTTGATTGAATCAAAACAAGTAAAGCATGTGTTATAAATGGAATGTTTAACAACTTGTGTAAACATTTCAGAAATAGAGATGGCTGATGGAGGTAATGATAATGCAGTGCCAAGAGTCACCGAACAAATGAGGGAAGTGATTGCCGAAGAAGTTGGAAAGGCGATCGAAAACAATTTGTCGGGCTTTATTGATAAAATTCAAAACACAGTTTTATCAATAGTAGAAGATAGAATCAGAAAATTGGAAGATGATTCAAATGTAGCAAAGGAAAAGCATGGAGGACGAAAGCCTTGTTCATACAAGGAATTCGTGGCTTGTAAACCACCAATATATAATGGGGAGGTTGATCCAATTGTGTGCCAACGATGGCTAAGTGATATCAAAAGGGTATTCGAGAGGACCCATTGTGATGAAGATGACTACGTAGCCTATGGTACGGGTCAACTAAGGAATCAAGCGAAAGATTGGTGGGATAACAAAAAGAGAGAGATCGGTATTGAAGCTGCTAAGGTCATGACATGGGAAGAATTCAAGACGCCGTTTCTTAAACATCATAGCCCCAAGGCGGTTATGAATAAAATCAAGGAGGAGTTCATGCAACTTAGGCACAAGGGTGAGACCATAGACAAGATTACGGCAACGTTTATGGATAAGATGAAGTTTTGCGATGATCTAGTGACGAATGAAGAACAAAAGATATACTACTACCATAACATGTTGAGTGCTGAGTACAGGGAATTTATCACCCCTTCAAAATACGAGACCCTTACCGAGATCATAAATGCTGCTTGGGAAAGGGAGATCGAACTGAAAAAGAGTATTGAACGGGGTGACCGGAAAGCACAAGATGTAAACCCAAGCCCTGCTAAGAAGGCACGAACAAACGAAACCGCGAAGAAATCTGATACGAAAGGCGGGTCGCCAAGTTGCAAAATCTGTGGAAAGGGTCATAAGGGCGAATGCCGTTACAAAGATAAGCCTTGTCCCATATGCAAAAAAAGGGACATATGGCTATATCGTGCCCGGAGAAAGTGACAGTTTGCTACAATTGTTATCGAACGGGTCACAAAAAGTCGGAATGTCCGGAACTGGTTGGAAAGAAGGATGGGCAGGAACCGAAAAGTGAAGCCCCAAAAGCAAAGGCAAGATCTTTTCAACTAACCGCCGCAGAAGCGAAGGTTGAACCTGACGTGGTCTCAGGTATATTTGCTGTAAATTCAATTCCTGCACGCGTGTTATTTGATACGGGTGCGAATAAATCCTTTGTTTCATATGGATTTATTCGACATCCTTCATTTGTTCTAACAAAATTACCTGTGCCCTTAGAAGTAGAGATAGGTAATAACAAAAGTTTTATTGTTTGTGATGTATGTGAAAACTGTAAACTGAGCATTGACGACGAAGAATATTTGATAAATCTAATCCCGATGTCGATGGGAGAATTCCAAGTAGTCGTTGGGATGGATTGGCTATCTCAATACCATGCAAAGGTCGTGTGTTTTCGTAAAGAGATAAAACTAACATCTCCAAGCGGAAAACACGTCACCATTTATGGCGAAAAAGGAGGCAACCCCATAGTATGCTCAATGTTTAAAGCTCACAAGCTTATGAAGCGAGGATGCAAGGCATTCATGATATACGCTAATGAGCCCGAAAAAGAATCACGAAAGATTGGAGATGTACCGGTAGTACGAGATTATGAAGATGTGTTTCCGGAGGATTTACCGGGGATACCGCCTGAACGGGAAATAAAGTTCGGGATCGAATTGATTCCGGGCGCGAAACCCGTAGCAAAAGCCCCGTACCGACTTGAACCGTCGGAATTACAAGAGTTGATGTCCCAAATCCAAGATTTGCTTGACAAGGGATTCATAAGGCCGAGTGTGTCTCCTTGGGGCGCACCGGTGTTGTTTGTGAGAAAGAAAGACGGGAGCATGCGCATGTGTATCGATTACCGGGAGTTAAACAAACTCACGGTAAAGAACCGATACCCGCTCCCGAGGATAGATGACTTATTTGACCAACTACAAGGCGCGAACTGGTTTTCAAAAATTGACCTTAGGTCGGGGTATCACCAACTAAAGGTCAAAGAAGAAGATGTGCCGAAGATGGCTTTCCGCACGAGATACGGACATTACGAATTTCTCGTGATGTCATTTGGGCTAACAAACGCGCCCGCGGCTTTCATGGACCTCATGAACCGGGTTTGCAAGCCAATGTTGGATAAGTCGGTCATCGTGTTTATCGATGATATATTGGTGTATTCGAAAAGTGAAGCCAAACACGCACACCACTTACAAGAAGTGTTAGAGACACTTAGACGAGAGAAGTTATATGCAAAATTCTCTAAATGTGCCTTTTGGTTACGAGAGGTACAATTTCTCGGCCATGTCATAAGTGCCGATGGGATTTTGGTGGATCCGTCAAAGATAGAGGCCGTGTCAAAATGGAATTCCCCGAAGAACCCTTCAGAAATCAGAAGCTTTTTGGGGCTTGCGGGATACTATAGGAGATTCATTCAAGATTTCTCCAAGATTGCGTCACCGCTAACAAAGCTAACCCGAAAGAAGGAAAAGTTTATTTGGGGCGCCGATCAAGAAAAAGCGTTTCAAACGCTAAAAGAAAAGTTAACTCAAGCTCCGGTCTTGACATTGCCGGACGGCGTCAAGGACATGGTGGTATATTCGGATGCTTCACTATCGGGGCTCGGTTGCGTGTTGATGCAACGGGGCAAGGTAATAGCCTATGCCTCGAGATAGTTGAAGATACACGAGAAGAAATATCCCACGCACGATCTCGAGTTGGCTGCGGTGGTATTTGCATTAAAAATATGGAGGCACTACTTGTATGGGGTAAAGTGCACCATATTCACCGACCACAAGAGCTTGAAATACTTTTTCGATCAGAAAGAGTTAAATATGCGACAAAGGCGATGGCTGGAAACGGTGAAAGACTACGATTGTGAAATACATTATCACCCCGGAAAGGCTAATGTGGTGGCGGATGCGCTGAGCAGAAAAGCGGACTATGTCCCAATACGAGTAAGATCGATGCAACTTGTGGTGACCTCGGGTATACTTGAACGTATCCGAGAAGCGCAATCAGAAGCAATGAAAGAAGAGAATTGGAAGAAAGAAAGAATAATCGGTCAATTGAAAGATTTGACGGATGGGAACAACGGGTTGAAGACTCGATCCGGAAGGATATGGGTCCCACATACTTGTGGTGTGAAGGCGCTTCTACTTAATGAAGCTCATAAATCCCGTTATTCAATTCATCCGGGTGCGACCAAAATGTACAATGATTTGAAGCAAAATTATTGGTGGCCCGGAATGAAGAGGGATGTGGCAAAGTATGTGGAAAAATGCTTGACATGTTTACAAGTCAAGGCGGAGCACCAAAAACCATATGGTTTACGTTGCATGTGTTTGTCTTCTCAAAGGAAACACATTTTCAAAGTATGACACAACGTTAGGATTCACCTCCATGATAGTGTTTACGTGTACATCTGGATTCTTGGACTCATGTACAAGAAATCGATGTGCACTACTTTGATGCGCATACCCAATGAATATGCAATCAACAGTTTTGGGTCCTATCCTAAGAGCCTTAGGAGGTGATACAATCACCTTTGCTAGGCACCCCCACACTTTCAAGTATTTATATGAAGGCTTCTTTCTTTTCCATAACTCATATGGAGTTTCGTCCTTCTTTTTGAGTGATATCTTGTTCAAAAGATAATTAGCCGAGAGAATGGCTTCCCCCCACATTTCCTGGCTCACCCCAGAACTTAGCAACATGGCGTTCATCATTTCTTTCAATGTACGGTTCTTTCGTTCCGCTACGCCATTTGATTGTGGAGAATAAGGAGGTGTACACTCATGTACAATACCACTTTTTGCGCATAAATCAGCAAAAGGTGCAACATATTCGCCTCCTCGGTCGCTTCGCAAAGCTTTTATCTTCTTTTGAAGTTGATTCTCAACTTCATTTTTATACAAGATAAATTTACTTATTGCTTAATCTTTACTTTTTAGTAAATATACATTGCAATATTTAGTACTATCATCAATAAATGTGATGAAGTACTTATTTCCACCTCTTGTGGGTACCGCTTTTAAATCACAAATATCGGTGTGAATTAAATCAAGGGGTTCAGTTATTCGTTCAACCGATTTCGATGATGATCTTGTAAGTTTGGATTCTACACATTTTCGCATTTATAATGTGAATCAATATGGAATGTTGGTATACAATTTAAATTGATTAAACGGCGTATTGAATTAAAATTTACGTGACCTAATCTACCATGCCATTTATTCGAATCATAAAACTCAAGCATATAAGTAGAAGTAGTAGCAATTTTATTCATGTTCTTTGTGACTGCCATTACATTCAATTTGAACATACCATTTTGGGCATAGCCCTTACCAACATACATTCCTCGTTTAGTAAGCACAAATTGATCACTCTCAAATACTAAGCGAAATCCAAACTTATTAAGCAACCATCCCGAGACTAGGCTCTTGCGTAAGTCTGGAACGTACAACACATTGCTTAAAGTGAGCTCCTTCCCCGAAGTCCACTTCAAAATCACCGTTCCTTCACCCTTGATGTTGGCGGTGGCTGCATTTCCCATGTACAGCTTCTCATCTCCCACAAGTTCCTTGAAGGTGGTAAAGAGGCTCCTGTCTGGGCACACATGACGGGTCGCGCCCATATCAACCCACCATCCTTTTGGAGTGTTGGTCACAGCATTGACCTCATCCAACATTGTGGTTTTGTCGAAAATCATTGCCACCAAAGGCATTCCGTCTTCATCCACCATGTGCGCACGCTCACGCTTTGGTTTCTTGCATTGGTTAGCCCGATGCCCCGGCTCGTCACAGTTATAACAAGTCCCTTGGAACGCTTGAGGTTTCTTTTTCACAACCCCTTTCTTCGGTCCAAGTTTTCTAGCCTTTGCTTTCTCTTTGTCATTTTTCCCCTTGCCCTTATTGCCCTTAGAGGATTGCCCATGCTCAACCAAATTTTGCGCTAGCAGAAGTTTGCGCATGGCTGCCTTTTTGGGCAATTCTATTGTCATCTTCAATCCGAAGACGAACAATAAGATCCTCTATAGTCATCTCCTTTCGTTTGTGTTTAAGATAATTCTTAAAATCCACCCAACCAGGAGGTAACTTTTCAATCATCGCTGCCACTTGGAATGTCTCGCTAAGTGTCATGCCTTCCTCTAGGATGTCATGTAGTATAATTTGCAATTCTTGGAATTGATTCGTAACTGTTTTAGAATCAACCATTTTGAATTCCAAAAAACGGGCTACCACAAATTTCTTTGTGCCAGCATCCTCCGTTTTGTACTTTTTGTCCAAGGCATCCCATAAATCTTTGGAAGTCTTGACATTGTAGTACACATTATACAATGCATCCGAAAGCCCGTTTAACACATAGCCTCGGCATATGAAATCCGAATGCTTCCACGCATCTACCGCGCACTGTCTTTGTGCGTCGGTCTCCCCTTCCACAGGTTGGGGAGCGGTTTCAGTTAAGAACCTCGCAAGGTTCATGGTGGTCAGGTAGAAGAACATCTTCTGCTGCCACCTCTTGAACTTCTCGGGTCGTTCAGCGTGATTAGCCATTGTGGACGCTCCCACAGTGGTGGCATTCAGGGGGGTTCCCGTCACAACATTCGTATTGTTGTTAACGTTGACATTTTCGTTCGACATGCTGAAAAAAAATTAAAATTTAAAGTTTTAGTCCAAAAAATTCTGTTGTACTAAAAAACAGAAATAAACACTTAAATTTTAATTTTACCACAAATTTACTGTTTCGGATTCTAAATCCAACTTTGAAGACCAAAAACAGAAAATTTTAATTATTAGAACTTACTGATTGGCTACTAAGTCCAACTTTGAAGACCAATTCAGAAAGTTTTTAGCAAATTTAGAACAAATTCTGAAGGTAACCAAAACTGTTTTCAACCAAAGTCGCTCTTTTGAAGATGAAAACAAAAAAAAATATGTTTTTAAACCACAAACTAAGTGAAACAATACTGGTTTGAATCACAAACAGAATGGTTTTGATTACACTAACGGTGTTTTAAAATTTGTTTTAAGATTGTAGGAACCGTTCGCGTAAATAAATAAAATAAACAAATTTTATTAACCGATTACAATACAGAAATAAAGAAAGCTGAAAATATAAAATACTATTACAACTGAAATAAACAAATACAGGAAAGGAGTAGAAGCAGATTGACTGAGGCACGTGTTCTACACGCTTCCCTTAAAACAAATTCCGAGTCTCCCAGGAGCACTCATTTTGTTTCCCAGGGTACAACAGCCGGAGCAGTAGTACTGCCGGAGATGACCCAAAAACCCGAAGGCTACCTTGAGAGATGCAGGAAGAAGATCAGTAGCAAGTAGGAAGAAATTTGCATGTGATGTTGGTTGCTGGTGTGTTTCTGCAATGGAGAAGATGTTGTATTTATATAGCATCTGAATTGAAACAACTAAAACGAATTAAATGGTGAGAATTAAATTGCATTAAACGTCTTTAATGCAAGTTAATTCGTCATTTAATACTCAGTTAAAGCCTTTGACTCGACAGTTTCAATTGCAGAATTGTAACTGCACTGTCAGTCAATGCTGGAAGCTTCTGTGCGTGCGCACGCGCAAGACACACTGGTGCGCGCGCACAGGTTTGCATGTTCATGCGCCCGTGCGCCATTTTGGCTCACTTCCTTGCGCGCGTGCGCCACACTGACTCAGGTCCATGCACGCCTGCGCGCCTTCGCCACGTCACATGTGAGCGTATACGAGCATGCCACACAGTCGCGCCGCGCACATCACATCAGGGCCAATGCACCATGCGCACAACCGCGCGCCTTCATGCCACGTGTACTCGCGCGCGGACTGCCACGTCACGCGGCTCGAACCCGTACGCCACTTCAACCACTTGGTCCTTGCAGCCCCTGTGATCCACCACACGCACGTGGTCAAAAATACAAAGGTGGCTCTCAAGCGGCTCGCGGCGATGCGAGCGTGCGAAGTGCAGTGCAAAGCGCCTCCTCGCCCACGCCACGCGCGCGCGCGCGTGTGATTGCGAGTTACGGTGCTCCGCACCCTTCGCGAGTACACTTAGTGTGTGCTTCTCCTTTTGTTTCAGCATTCAATGTTTCAAACACCAAACTTTGAGCATCGATATCTCATTCATCTAAGTTCCGTTTTGGATGTGGTTTAGTTCGTTGCGAAGCTCTTCCGACATAGAACACAAACCCACAAATAAATATATAACGAAACCTCTGTTTCTTATATTTATTTCTAGTCCAAAGTAGGAAAAAATCATTTTCCTATATTTGTGAAAAATGTTATTTTCACCAAATTTCCAACAGTTTTTTTATCCAAAACAAAAATCGGCTTTTTTTTAATAACCGGTTTTTCAAACCCAAAACAGTAACCGGTCTAACCGGTTTGGATCCGTTTTTAACCGGTTTTTACCAAAAAAAAAACCCCGGTTTTAACCGGTTTCGGTTCTTAAACCGGTTGCAAAGATCAAGAATAGTAACAGGTCACAAACCGTCAGTTCGGTTCGGTCCTAAAACCGGTTTTAGAAATACCGGGTAAAAAAAACTGTTTTTGCTTTTTTCTCCGGTTACGGTTCTAAAACCGGTTTTTTGTACACCCCCACCCCTCACCATCTCTGCCACACTGGCCACTTAAAACACCGCGACATTTTGAAACCATCGTTGGCCCCCACCTATCTAGATTCAGTTGCCATGGTACACAAATAACCCATTAGGTATTCAAGCATCATTCTTTAAATCAACTAGTTGAATTCCCCCACAGGATGAGGTGAGGAATTCAATTGCTATCAGTTCGGTTCATTATGGTAGTGGCATTTGCTATAGCAACCAAGAGAGAAAACTCAAAATGTAGAGTTGTGATATACCCAACAAGATATGGAAGCATGTTTTACATCGATCTAAAACCATAAAATGAATAAGGTAACGCTTCCGGTATTACTGATATCGGTACCACTGTTGTTCGGTTTGAATCGGTTTGGTTCTTCACGAGTTCACAAGTGCAGGCAAAGCTTTAAAACAGATGATAGCTGGGACAGGTTTCTTTACAAGTGGGACCAGCTAATCAACTCAACGACCGATCTTGACTACAACTACTGGTACGAGCGAATACGATCAAAGTTGCCACGCAAAAAAACCGACGGTAAGTTTTATACTATTTTTGTTTAATAATCGTATTTATTTGACTTGTCTTAACTACACTTGACTTTTATTATAGAGATTATGGACTATTTGGATTCAATCTGGTTACAACCATATAGAGACCGGTTTGTTTCGTTCTGGAGCGACCAACATCTGAACTTCGGTCAACGTACAACGAACAGGGCAGAGGATCAACATGCCCTTCTGAAGCAGTACCTAGGCGACTCTAATTACACCCTGGAGAAAGTGGTACCACTTATCGATAAGCTCATAAGAAACCAGGTGACATAAATCAAAGGCAGCATTGAAATAAGTAGGAGCCGAACATTGGGTCAACATAACAAACCAATATTTAATCTCCTACTAAAGAAGGTTTCACATGCCTGCCTAGAGTTGATATCCAACGAAGTAAATGAAATAGAAAAATTAAAGTTATCTAACGGTACATGCGCGTGCCGTTTGTATACAAGCTGTGGGTTGCCGTGCGCGTGTTGGTTGGAACCGTATACAACGAATGGTAATACATTATTCGACCAACCACATTTTATAATCATAGCATTTCATCACGCAAAATCTTATTGACGTTTTATGTTGTTTGTTGATATGTTTCTTAGGTCAAATGATCCCGTTGGAGTTGATAGACCCTTTTTGGAGAAAGTTAAATTTGGACTCCATACTGAAACCGAGCAAGGTGGACTCTTTCGACTTAGACGGCGAACTTGCGCTTCTCAAACAACATTTAAGTGCCCAGTCGAGAGAACTCAAGAAAAACCTGATTCAAAAGATGAAGGAGTTGGTACAACTCAATAAGACGAAGCTCAAACAACCAGTTGTGCAAAAAAACACACAGGGTCGTCCAACTTTAAAAGCTCAGCAACAAAGGAAGGATGATTCGTTTACGGAGACTTCAAGACATAGTTATTTACAACGCAGGACCAGTATAGTGATTCACCCGTTGGGTTTGGCACACAAGAGTCAAAGATCGAACCTACCAGGCACAGCTCGTTTATCGAGTCACAAAGTTATTGTGCTGAAACACCTATGTTCTTCGGCGAGATCACGAAAGGCGCTAAGAATTCGAAAACGAAAAAGAAGGTCGCAAAATCAAAGGAAGAGCAACCAGACTTACCTTTGCTGCCTGTCGGACAAGTTAATATGTTCATGCACTTCAAAAAGTTCATTCCACCTTGCTTCTATCCACACCTCAGTCACATACAAAATGTGCAGGGTGATGGTAATTGTGGGTTTCGATCTATAGCGGTCGGCTTATCGCTTAAAGAGTGGCAGTGGCCGTTCATACGGGAGCAACTTCATGATGAGTGCAACCGGTTCCACGAATTATGGAAAAAGATAATGGAGCTGAGTATCAACAAGTTCTGGACTTATTAGCTTGGTACAACTGTATAGACGGAGCACCTGCACATAAGTGGCTACAAATGCCATTCACGGGGCTTCTGATAGCAAACCGGTGGAATGTCATTTGTCTCTTATTAAGTAACCTTGGTTGTGCTTCATTTTTTCCCATGTTCAGAACAGCCGAAGAAAGTATTCCGCATCGAACAGTCGCGCTTGTACATGTAAACAGGAACCATTTTATTCACGTCAGATTAGAAGGGGAATATCCAATGCCAACCCCATAAGGATACTGGTGACAACTGACACGGAATACGCCAGCAGAAAGTTGGTATCACTATTACAAGGAACGTATTGACCAATATAATATGATCGTTGATGAATACAGGACCAAGGATTACGTGGATTTAGGTGCCCTATGAATATAAAATGTTATTTGCATGTTTTGACAATTTGTAATGATGAACATACACGTTATATAAATGTTTTGGCAACTTGTTGAAATTGAACTTGAAAAAACGTTTAAACGAATCAATTTGCATGTTTTGACAATTTGTAATGATGAACATACACGTTATATTAATGTTTTGGCAACTTGTTGAAATTGAACTTGAAAAAACGTTTAAACGAATCAATTTACATGTTCTGAAAATTTGTAATGATGAACATACACGTTATATAAATGTTTTGGCAACTTGTTGAAATTGAACTTGAAAAAACGTTTAAACGAATCAAGTTACATGTTTTGACAATTTGTAATGATGAACATACACGTTATATAAATGTTTTGGCAACTTGTTGAAATTGAACTTGAAAAAACGTTTAAACGAATCAATTTGCATGTTTTGACAATTTATAATGATGAACATGCACGTTATATAAATGTTTTGGCAACTTGTTGAAATTGAACTTGAAAAAACGTTTAAACGAATCCATTTACATGTTTTGAGAATTTGTAATGATGAATATACACATTATATAAATGTTTTGGCAACTTGTTGAAATTGAACTTGAAAAAACGTTTAAACGAATCAATTTGCATGTTTTGACAATTTGTAATGATGAACATACACATTATATAAATGTTTTGGAAACTTGTTGAAATTGAACTTGAAAAAACGTTTAAACGAATCAATTTGCATGTTTTTGACAATTTGTAATGATAAACATACACATTATATAAATGTTTTGGCAACTTGTTGAAATTGAACTTGAAAAAACGTTTAAACGAATCAACGTTAACACATACCGACCGTATCTTCGTCACTTCCGCATATAGTAATTTAAGAAAAATGAAAAATACTGAATTGTATACGGGTCGTATAAAAGTATACGTCTCGTATACAGTGATCGTATATTAAGTATACGACTGAATTAAAAAAATTAAATTATGGTATACGGGTCGTATACTTTTATACGGCCCGTATACAAAGGAAAAAACATCGTATAAGCTTTATACGACCTCATTTCCACCATACGGCCTCAACATTCGACCAAAAATTCTCGCGGTTTTCTCTCGGATCGTTCTTGGATAGCGTTCTTCGGCGTTTTTGGCGTTTTCTTCTCATTCTTCCTATACGGTACGTTTTCGTATAGTAAACTTTCAAATTCCGTAACATGTTAGATTATGGTCTTGTATAGTAAATGATCGAATAGCGTATATAGGCGTAACGATTACGATTGTATAATTGAATTTGAAAAAAAAATTGAAACTGAAATTTGTAACTGATTATTTAATTGTATACGGTCGTATACAATTTATACGATCGTATACCCTTGAATATTCAACCTATATACGATCGTATACTGGTTGAATGTTCAAGCTGTATACGATCGTAAACGTTGTATACGATCGTATGAACTTATATTTTATTCCCAATTTGTTTTATTTTTTGTGTATCCGCGACGTATAATACGTGCGTATAGGAAACGTATATCTGAGGTGTACGTAGCGTATACGTGCGTATAATACTTGCGCGTATGATCGTATACTTCATGTATACGGATCGTGTACGAGATGTATAACACGTGAGTATACGAAACCTATACTTGATGTGTACAGAGCGTATATGAACGTATACAAGAACAGTAGTCGTATAATACGTTAACGCCAATCGTATAGTGATTGCTAAGTGGTAATTGTTATTTTTACAGACGATATGGCTGAGTCATCAGCAGCTGGTGCGGCCCGTAGAGGTCGAGGTCAGGGTCAGGATCGGGGCCGTGGACGTGGACAGGAGGAGGAGATTGTGCCCGATTTTACTGAGACGGGGCAGTTTATTAGAGATATCCCCCGAGGTACGGTTGCCTATAGGGTTTTGGGCAGATTACGAGAGATGGTGCTGGATGCGCCTCGGGCCATTGATATTCAGTTTTTGACCGATATTGGAGCGATAGGTCGGGTCTGGGAGTTCATGGCAGTTAACTCCCCATGGGACCGCTTATTTCATGCCGCCGCAGAGCGGGCCCACAGGGAGATTACTTTAGAGTTTTTATCTACTTTTTCATTTACGGACACCCGGGGTGGGGGTTTTCAGCATTTTTTGACGACAGACGCCGTAGCTTTTACTATTTGCTGCAACCCTAAGAGGATGACACTTCCTCAGTTCGCCGTTGCCTTGGGTCTGTACTCACAGGAGTACTCAGTGTCCCAGGCATTTTATGATGCGCACGTCACCACGTCCAGTGACGTGTTGTGGCCTTGGTGGGGCACTATTGGGTTCGGGGAGTTCGCGAAACCGAACCAGCGATCCCCGAAGGCACGGACGACTGATCTTTACTACCCGTTACACCGATACCTACATCGGTGTATCGCCGTGACGATCGCTGGTCGTCATGATAGCAGGGAATGGGTCACCCAAACTGACCTATTCTACTTGCACGACTTACTTACCGGCGGGGGGGGGGGGGCAACTTGGCGTACAAGTCGGTCGCATATCTCGCCGAGTACGCTTTTAAGCGTACCTCTAGCCACATCAGCTGTGGGGCCTTCATCACCCGTCTGGCGAAGCATTTTTGTCGCCTCTTGTCCCCGCAGGTGGCAAGTGGTATGACTCTGACACTCCAGCTTGACAGGGTAGGGAGGGACACAACCCAATCGATGGGTTTGGCTCGCGAGGAAGAGGAAGGGCGGCTGGTTTGGGCGTATGGTGTGGGTGAGGGACCCCGTGGAGAGGGAGGCGAGGGGGAGGGAGGCGATGGAGAGGGAGGCGAGGGCGAGGGAGAGGGAGAGGGAGGCAAGGGCGAGGGAGAGGGAGGCGATCATACTGTCGATCGATCACAGGTAGCTGCGGCGGATTTACAGGGTGATCGCTCGTACGTTCGATGGAGCGTGAGACAACGTGTGATGCCTCCACCGGGGGTGGAGCAGAGAGTCGTTCAGGTGGAGGAGAGACTCGTTCAGGTCGAGTCGGATGTAGCGGCTGTCAGAGGGGATTTAGCTGCAGTGAGAGGGGATTTAGCTGCAGTGAGAGGGGATGTACAGTGGATGGTCGAGGCGATTGTGGCTATGCATTCTGGCGCGTCCCTACCTCCACGAGCTGGCGCTGCACCACCACCACCACCACCGTAGCTGCTTATTGTATTTTTTTTTTGTTATTTTACGTTTGAAACATTGTAAAACTTTATCTTTTTGTTTGTTTTAGATGTAAAACATTCTAAACATTAAACTTATGTTTAGATGTTATGTTGTTTGTTTGATAATTGTTGTCGTAGTTTATCATAATCATATCACATATTTATCGTTTTACAAAGTGGAAACTTATTAAACATTATAAATACGTTTAACTACAAACTCGTAACATAATCCGATATATACAATACTATTTTTAAATTTACAAAACTTATTAAATGGTTTCTCGATTGCAACAAAAAATTAACTTTTCTATACATACATATTTATCGTTTTACAAAGTGAAAACTTATTAAAAATAATAAATACGTTTAACTACAAACTCGTAACATAATTCGATATATACAACACTATTTTAAAATTTACAAAACTTATTAAACAGTTTCCCGATTGCAACAAAAAATTAACTTTTCTATACATATTTATCATTTTACAAAGTGAAAACTTATGAAACATAATAAATACGTTTAACTACAAACTCGTAACATAATCCGATATATACAACACTATTTTAAAATTTACAAAATTTATTAAACGGTTTCCCGATTGCAACAAAAAATTAACTTTTCTATACGGGCCGTATAACATTATACGGCCCGTGTACAGATTTCAAAACTAAAAACCCTTATCAAACCTTCGAAACAAAATTATGCAAATATGTATACGGGTCATATAAAAGTATACGTCCCGTATACATATAAAAACAAAAAAAAAACATTCCACCGCATTAAATAATGTGCATAAACATTCTATACGGCCCGTATCATTCCGTACGACCCGTATACGAATAGGGATGTGAAAATAAGATTATACGGGTGTGGAAACGGAACACCCCTTTCCAAAAAGGAATACATCATCAGCTGGCTTTTAACCTTTTATATATAAAGAGCATATCTTAACTGCGAAGGAAAAAATAAAATTAACCGGGTGCATGTTGTGTCACCCACGTAGTGGCCTCCACTGCCTCTTGTTTCTATACTAGTTGATGCCTCGACCGAATAATTCTCAATTCTCAACTAATTAAAAAACAGTCATATAGTTTTGCTAGAAAAAAAACTAAAATGATGACAAGACCGTAATTTTGAGCTCAAGGCATAATGATAATTTTTAACAGAGGGCAAAATCATAATTTTAGGCAGGGGAAACATATTTTTACTTTTAACTAGGGGCAAAAACGTATTTTTGCGCAGCGCCGAAAATCGTAATTTTGAACTGAGGACAAAATCGTAATTTTGAGCTAAGGGCAAAAACATAATTTTATTTTGAGTTGGGGGTGAAAACGTAATTTTAAACTGGTCGCAAAGGGTTAGGATCAAATACAAATGATAAAATAAATAAGAAGGGTAAGAAGGATTCTAGTCCATTGATCTTAGATTTGGAGGGTTGAGATTAGTTGTAGAGAAAAGATAATAATAGAATGGCATAAAAGGAATCTTATATTTATGGATTTTCTCTCTCCACATGCAAGGCACATGCCAATTCCCCCATCGATTTAAAACGTCCATAATTTTTTCATACGATATTTTTTTTTTAAAATTTTTCACCATAATAACAAGCGTTTTTTTATCTTTAATATGAGTACCATATTATCATATAAAAATAAAATAAAAAATTTCATTTTTACTGGGTTTTATTTTTTTGCATTTTGTTAAAGGTTCAGGTCATTGTGTCTTTTAACTGGGTTTTGGTCAGTAGAGTTTCTATACATTGTGTTATTATCAAAACCTATAACACAATGTTAATTTGGGTTCTATTCATTGCGTTTTTATAAGAACCTATAAAACAATAAATGACACAATGAAGATGGTGTTATATCTGGATTTTCTATAAATTGTGTTATTAGTTCAGGTCATTGTGTTTAATATGTTATTCATTGTGTTTTAATATGTTGTCCATTGTGTTTTAATAATTTGTTTAATTTTTTTATTATCTTTGTTCATTGTGTTTTAGTTTGTTGTGTATTGTGTTTTTAGTTTGTTTTCTATTATGTCTTCAGCTGCTCTCCATTGTGTCTTTAATCTGTTGTCATTAATTGTGTCTTTTATCTGTTGTCATCAATTGTGTTTTTATTTAGTCTGATACTTATTGTGTTATATGTTATCACCATTGTGTTATACGTTATGGTCATTGTGTTTTATTATGTTGTACATTGTGTCTTTATCCGTTGTCATTGATTGTGTTTTTGATCCACTTTACATTGTGTTTTACATTATGTCCATTGTGTTATTATCGAAACCTATAACACAATGTTAATTTGGGTTCTATCCATTGCGTTTTTATAAGAACCTATAACACAATATATGACACAATGAAGATGGTGCTATATCTGGGTTTTCTATAAATTGTGTTATTAGTTCAGTTCATTGTGTTTAATATGTTATTCATTGTGTTTTAATATGTTGTCCATTGTGTTTTAATAATTTGTTCAATTTTTTTATTATCTTTGTTGATTGTGTTTTAGTTTGTTGTGTATTGTGTTTTTTGTTTGTTTTCCATTGTGTCTTCATCTGATCTCCATTGTGTCTTTTATCTGCTGTCATTAATTGTGTCTTTTATCTGTTGTCATCAGTTGTGTTTTTATTTAGTCTGATAATTATTGTGTTATATGTTATCGTCATTGTGTTATACGTTATGGTCATTGTGTTTTAGTATGTTGTCCATTGTGTCTTTATCTGTTGTCATTGATTGTGTTTTTGATCTACTTTACATTGTGTTTTACATCATGTCCATTGTGTAATATGCAACTGGGTTTTTGAATTTTTTTTAAAAATATAACAATATGGTACTCATATTAAAGATAAAAAAACGCTTGATTTTATGGTATAATTTTTTTAAAAAACAAATGATGTATAAAAAAGTTACGGACGTTTAAAAATTTGGGGGGAAATAACATGTGACTTGCATGTGCATATTCTCTTTCCTCTTGTAGACAAAATTACCCTTTCTATTTAATTTCTCCTATGACACTTGTCACTCTCTGGTGGCTTCTTACCCTTCTTATTTTTAAATACTTTGTATTATAACTTAACCCTGGTGGCAAAAACGTAATTTTAAAGTGAGTATAAAATAATAAACTGGTTGGTCCAATGGGGGCGTGCCTGGCAGCTGTCTGTCACAATTCCCCCATTTGAAACTAATGGCAAGACTGTAACTTTAAACGGGCAAAACCGTAATTTTTAGCCGAGGGCAAAATTGAAACTTTTATCTTAGAGCAAAAGCGTAAATTTATTTTTAACTGAGGGTAAATACGTAATTTTAAACTGATGGCAAAATCGTAATTTTAAAGGGGAAATAAAATCATAAATTAATTGGGCCAATAGAGGAGTGCCAGGCAGGTGCCTAACACTATTCCCCTAACCGCCATTTTCCTCCAATTAAAGGGAATCTCTATTCCTGCCGACCATTGGTTTTGTTGTGTTAAGTAATTGGGGGGGGGGGGTAAAATCATAATTTTTAACTAAAGCAAAATCGTATTTTTATCTGGGGGCAAAAACAAAATTATATTTTGAGCTGAGAGCGAAATCGTAATTTTAAATTGGGGATAATATCGTAATTTGGCAAGACTATAGCTGGGGGCAAAAGCATTATTTTATTTTGAACTGGGAGTAAAATCCTAATTTTTAGTTAAGGGCAAAATCGTAATTTATGCTGAGAATAAAATTATAATTTGACAGAACAAATGAAGAAGTGGCAGATAACTCCTTAACTGTTTGACACTTTTCTCTATCTCTCTTTTTTAGTTATAGATAACTATCATATGCTTAAAAAAAACCATGTTAGTGTTGGCCATATTTTTGGCCAATAACCAAACAAAACTATTCCCCTCCACGTAAATGTATATGTAGTAAATTTATTTTTATTGAAAGACGTACGGAAGATCTTATTCTTTTCAAGTTGACCTCTCATTTTTTTACTGGAAGGCCCCACAAAAGTTACTAAAAAGGAAAAAAAACAAACAACCTAGATATATTTCTACGATTATCACAATGAGACCATCCGCATAAATAAAAGAGAAAAATGCAATTTGCGTCTATGTGGTTTGTGTGAAACATCAACCTGAGTATCTAAATTCATTTTTTGGTTTTTTGAGCCCCTAAGCTTATGAATTCATAACACTTTGAGTCCCTCCGTCACACTTCCGTCTGTTTGACTGTTTGAACCAGGGGTAAGACCGTCTTTTGGCATATATTCATAACACTTTGCGTCCCTGTGGTATGAGTGAAACATCAACCTGAGCCCCTAAATTATTTTCTTGCTTTTTTGTTAAGAAATCATTGATTTAATAATTCAAATTAACTCTTTTTAAATAAATGCAATCTAATAATTAAATGGTTTCATTTTGGATCACATAAATGGAATATATAAAACATTATTCAATTTTATAAATAATTTTATTTCAACGTTTGTATAAATGCAATCTAATTAAAAAAAGAATTTATCTTGGAGATACTTTAGTTTCCAGTAAATTTTTTATTAAAATAATGATAAAAGCCAAACTAAATGGTATATTTAAATGTATACTATATATAACAAATTATTAAAGCCTAAATTGTATATTTAATGTAAACTTTTATAAAGTGTCAATTGGAATTTAGAATTCAAGGTTAACAGACTTGGAAACACTCGTTTTAAGCAAACAATATAAACATGTTAAGCAAACAATATATCACAGTCGGACAAAGTATTGAATGTTGTACATAAATACTTTTAAACAAGATGCATTTAATTAAACACAACATAAATTCACACTTGCATTATGTTAAACATACAATACAAAGACAAAACGTCATGCCAATAAAGATAGAAGGATATCCAACTTCGTAGACTTGACGGAACGTACAGACTCGATAACAAAAGACCGTAACATACAATACAGAGACAAAACGTCATACCAAGAAAGAAATTGTGGATCTTTACTGACTGGTGCACTTCGGAATGTTGCTGATAACCCCCTTTAGTGTAGCTCTTCGATTTTCCTTGAAATTCCAGAGCTCGTTAATTACATATCTGCCACCGGGGTTATATTCATTCATATGCAATTGATCGTTCTGATCAATCACTTCCTTATGTGCACCGCACCATCTTCCAGGAGGTTGTCAAGTATTCTCGCCTTCGTAGTTGGTGTTTTGCGTATCTTTACATCCGCAACCATTTTGTACAATAAAAACATACATAGTAAGATAACTGATACATATATGAGGAACCCAATATGAGGAACCCAAAACACAGTTGATCTCATATCAAGAAAACACATTCAAATGACCAATATGAGGAACCCAAAACACAGAGGCTTTAACCAACTTTATATGAGAAACAAAACAACAACCATACCCAGATTTCAACATGAAGAACGGAAGCTTAAGAAACCCAGATTTCAACATGAACAGCAGAGACTTAAGAAACCAAACCCTGTTTTAATCGATTGTATATTTTAAACATTTCAAACAAACTATAAAACAAAAACAATCTTAGATTAACGCCAAAAACCAAAAACCCAGTCTTAATTACCAGAGAAAACCAAAAACATCACAAACAAACCTTCATAATAACCAAAACCCAAACCTCTGTTTTGATACCCGAGACAAAAACCCACAAGAATCAAACAAAACCTCTGTTTTGACACCCGAGACAAAAACCCACAAGAATCAAACAATATTTTCACACAAAACCTGAAACAAACCTTCATAATAACCAAAACCCAAACATCTGTTTTGATACCCGAGACAAAAACCCACAAGAATCAAACAATATTTTCGCACAAAACATGTTACATTCTAGTATATCAAAAACATATACAGATAAGAAGTGTAAAAACATGAGTGGTGAAAATGAGATATCATCAAACATCATTAAACATCAAGTTACACAGGGTTACACAAGCATCTAACAAGAACAGAGGGTAAACTATAGTGTCGATCATGTTTTAGGTATGTGATTTTACCTTGGATTGTTATAACAACAAATGGTCGGTGAGGAGATTCATTGAAGATGAAGATGAAGATGATGTGTCACACCCCCAAAATCCACACGCGGAGTATCACCGCTTGGAGGCGTGACTGACCAGGATCAAACCACTAATCATATTGAACAAGCAAGTAATTAATTGTAAAAGTCCAACCAACACAATTAGTGTCCAAAACAAACATAGTTTAAGTTATGAGCGGAAGCGTAATGTTTAAAACCAAAACATAAGTTTAAATATCCAAAGGTTTAGCATGGCACACAGCTGTCCATGTCCCACAACGACTCTTCCTTGTGCAAGCTCCAGCTAAGTACCTATTGACCTGCAAAGCATGTAGTAACGAGTCAACAATAATGTTGAGCGAGTTCACAGTTGGGTGTTCGTTTTAAGTTGTTCCAAAAATAGTTCCTTTAACTGGCATCCCTGCCGTGGGGGTTACCCCATAGTTGAAAAACGTGATTTGTTTAACCCATTAACTCGGGCAATCCAGCCGTGGGGGCTACCCCATGATAGTTATCTGGCATTTCGGCCGTGGGGGCTACCCCATGTATACGCTAGACTCGTTACCATATCGACTGCTGACTAAAGTCATGTTTAAGTGCCCTGAACTGTCAATGTCTATCAGCATTGACGTGCCCAGATCCATTAGTTCACGCCCGTCCTCTGCGGCACGGTGTGAGGCTTGTCAGACCTAAATAGCGCTATCTAACTAATGACCCACTCGCCATTGGCCCGACGATTAAGTCGATATAAAAAGGAGGGACTTCGTGATAGAGTTTTGGTCTAGTAAACGTTATCTGTCCGTAAGGACGAGGAATTACATTCCTGAACCAGTACTGTCCTACCCAAGAAAGGACGAGGAATCTATGTTCCTTAACCCCATTCCCAACCCCTGGGAATCCCATGCTTTGTAGAGTGTGAACTCACCTTGGTTTGCTCGGCAGATCCACAGAAAGGTCAAGTCTAGCAGCTAGTGGTCAACCACGTCCTAACATGGTTACCATACAAGTCAGGTTTTGGTTTCAAGTAGTGCACGTAAGTAACACATAAGCTAGCAGATAAAGAACACACACGGATCATGGCAACCACACAATGCACGTTAACACATTAGCAGTCAATTACATAACATCTGATACTTGTACGATCCAAATGTAAAGCCCAATAACATGCGGCCCAACATGTTGTGCGGTCGGCACAGCCTTGTGCGACCCACATCATGTTGTGCGATTCAGATAAACACCCAGCCCGAATAGTCAAAAGCCCAAACATAAAATACACGGCCCAATCCAATAGCATGCAACAGTCTTGTGCGATCCGGATGAGTTTGTACGATCCGGATGGCTTGTGCGCTTCAACCGACTTGTGCGATCGGGACAAGCCTAGCCCAACATGTATACCCGGCCCAAACAGTTAACACAATACAGCTTGTACGATCCAATAGTCTTGTGCGACTATGGATGCCTTGTGCGACTGAGATTGTGCGTCGGCAATTGTGTGATCGGATCAGGTCTTGTGCGACCTGATCTTGTGCGTTTGGTTTCAAAGAATCCGAAACTTATGCTAATTTGTTATATGAAATCATCAGTTATCAGTCACCCATTAAATCAGTCAAAACAATTAAACAGTTTCCTATTTTCGTGATTTATCAATTAACAACTAATCAGTTTCCAAGTCAAACAATAATCGATCAAACAAAGGTTTCAACATCAATTCTTTATGAACACCAATCAAGTTTCAAGAACACAACCTATCATAACATTCAATCGAATCTAACACTATGATCATCACAAATCATCCGAGTTCAAACACAACACAGCCGACTTTCCTATCATCGGTTCTAATCATCGTTTAATATTGTTTGATACTGATTCATATCATGATCTAAACATATACATGTAAGCCGATTCCAAGAACATCAACCATTCATAGTTTCTATCACACTAAATCATCATGTAGATCATAACATCATGCAACTTAATATTAATGTTTCTACAAACAGAAACCCTAGCCGAAATCGGTCAACATATGGCAATATACAACATCGATCAACATAGAGTCAAGTAACAACAAAACACCAAAATACTAACCGATTAGAAGGATAACAGAAAGGGGTGATCCAAATCCAAGAAGTCTTCGATGGGGATGGAGGGTTGTTTGGCGTCGGCTTCAAGAGGAGAGAAAGAGAGTAGGGTTTGTGAAAAGTATTGTGTTTTGCAAGTTGTGAGTAGTAACCCTATCTCCTAAGTGTTATGCGCATACAAGAGAGTGGGCCGAATCCCTCACTTGGGCTGCCCATTAGATCCGAATACAAGAGTGTAGCCCGGATGGGCTTGTGCGGTCGGGTGAGTGTTGTGTGTTTGGGCCGTTTATATACATACATACATTACACAAAGCACGTATCAACATAACATTCATATAATCATTCACTTTCATAAAATCAGATATCGTACACATATGTTACTTCAAAGTACAAAGATAGGTCGGAAATACGAGTTGTCACATTATCCCCAAGTTGAAAGAAATTTCGTCCCGAAATTTAGCACGTACTCACTGAGGAAGCTAGTTAAGTTGTATGGTTTTCCTGGGGTGTCACATCCTCCCCCCGTTGATCTGGAATTTCGTCCCGTAATTCCGTAGCTTCGGCCTCAGTAGTGGTTGTACTGTTTGCAAACAGTTGGGGATACTTTTGTTTCATCTGATCTTCGCACTCCCAGGTGAACTCTGGGCCGCGACGTGAGTTCCAACGAACTCGAACGAGATGTATTCTAGTATGTTTGAGGACCTTAACATCCCGGTCCATGATTTCGACTGGTTCCTCGACGAATCGCAACTGCTCGTCGATAGTGAGCTCCTTCAAAGGAACTATGTGGGTCTCATTTGACAAACACTTCTTCAGATTCGACACGTGGAAAACATTGTGAACTGCACTGAGTTCTGCTGGTAAGTTCAGTTTGTAGGCCACCTTGCCTATTTTCTCAATGACTTCAATAGGTCCAACGTATCGTGGGTTAAGTTTGCCTCGTTTACCAAAACGAACCACACCCTTCCAGGGTGAAACTTTGAGTAGTACCCGCTCCCCAACCTGGAGCTCTAGTGGTTTTCTGCCCTTATCGGCGTAGACTTTCTGACGGTCACGAGCTGCCGCCATTCGTTGTCGTATCTGAGCAATTCGCTCTGTTGTGTCTACCACAAGTTCTGGACCAGTAATCTGACTATCCCCCACCTCTGCCCAACAAAGAGGTGACCGGCCTTTACGCCCGTATAATGCCTCAAACGGAGCAGCTTTAATGCTGGTGTGGTAGCTATTATTGTACGAAAATTCCACAAGTGGCAGATGCTTTTCCCAGCCGTTGCCAAAGTCAATTACACATGCCCTAAGCATGTCTTCTAGGGTCTGGATGGTGCGTTCAGACTGCCCATCCGTTTGCGGGTGATAAGCTGTGCTCATATCCAAACGTGAGCCAAAGGACTTGTGCATTGCTTGCCACAGTTCTGAAGTAAAACGTGCATCTCGATCCGAGATAATAGAGGTGGGCACCCCGTGCCTCGAGACAACTTCCTTAAGATATACGTCTGCTAAGGTGGAGAACTTATCCGTTTCCTTGATAGCCAGGAAGTGAGCAGACTTTGTGAGTCGATCCACGATCACCCAAATAGTATCGTTACCACGTTGAGATCTAGGCAGGCCAGTAACAAAATCCATGGAAATTTACTCCCATTTCCATTGTGGTATCTCTGGTTGTTGAAGTGGGCCTGAAGGTTTCTGGTATTCCGCCTTGACTCTCGCACAAGTCAAGCACTTGCTAACGTAAGTTGCTATGTGGGCCTTCATACTAGGCCACCAATATGTAGTTTTGATATCGTGGTACATCTTATCCGAACCAGGATGTACCGAGTAGCGAGACTTGTGTGCCTCATCCATCACAAGCTCTCGTAGGTTGCCATAGAGTGGGACCCAGATGCGTCCTGTGACGTAGTAAGCACCGTCTTCCTTCTGTTCTAAGCGTTGCCTTGAGCCGCGTAGGGCTTCAGCCCTGACGTTTTCTGGTTTCAATGCTTCTACCTGAGCATCTCGTATTTGAGAAGGAAGACTAGACTGTATAGTGAGTTGTAAAGCTCTTGCGCGCTTGGGCGCAGTGTCCTTTCGACTGAGGGCGTCAGCCACAACATTGGCTTTGCCTGGGTGATACCTGATTGAGCATTCGTAGTCATTCAGTAGTTCGACCCATCGTCGCTGTCGCATATTGAGTTCCATCTGTTTGAAGATATGCTCGAGGCTCCTATGATCTGTGTAGATGGCGCACTTGGTACCGTAAAGGTAGTGTCTCCATATCTTAAGTGCAAAAACAACAGCTCCCAGCTCTAGATCGTGTGTAGTGTAGTTCTTTTCATGAACTTTGAGTTGGCGTGAGGCGTACGCTATAACTTTATCCCGCTGCATCAATACACAACCAAGGCCCTGAATAGATGCGTCGCAGTAAACCACGAAGTCGTCTGTGCCCTCTGGCAATGAAAGGATAGGTGCACTGCAAAGTCTATCCTTTAAGTGCTGAAACGCTAACTCCTGTGCATTTCCCCATCGATAAACAACGCCCTTCTGCGTTAGTGAGGTGAGAGGCTGTGCAATCTTGGAAAAATCCTTAATGAACCTTCTGTAGTAACCTGCCAAGCCCAAGAATTGGCGAATTTCCGTTGGCGTACGAGGTGCAGGCCAGCTCTTGATCGACTCTACCTTGGATGGATCAACGTGAATCCCATCCTTGTTCACTACATGGCCTAAGAAATGGACTTCACGAAGCCAGAAGTCACATTTTTAAAACTTGGCGTACAACTGTTCTGTTCGAAGGAGTTCCAAAATGAGTCGTAGATGCTGCTCGTGTTCCTCCTGACTCTTCGAATAGATCAGGATGTCGTCGATGAAAACTATGACAAACTTGTCTAGGTACGGCTTGCACACTCGATTCATCAAGTCCATGAAGACCGCAGGTGCGTTTGTCAGCCCAAAAGGCATAACCAAGAACTCATAATGTCCATAACGGGTTCTAAAAGCTGTTTTAGAGACGTCCTCCTCTCGGACTCTCAGCTGGTGATATCCTAATCTCAAATCAATCTTTGAATAGTAGCTCGACCCTTGCAGCTGGTCGAACAAGTCGTCAATGCGTGGAAGAGGATAGCGATTCTTCACGGTCACTTTGTTGAGTTCACGGTAGTCGATGCACATTCTGAAAGTACCATCCTTCTTCCTTACGAATAGCACTGGAGCTCCCCAGGGTGATGAGCTAGGACGAATAAAACCCTTATCCAAGAGTTCTTGTAGTTGCGTAGAGAGTTCTTTCAACTCTGATGGAGCTAAACGATACGGTGCACGAGCTATGGGCACTGCTCCAGGAGCTAGCTCGGTTTGAAACTCGACCTGGCGATGAGGCGGGAGGCCAGGTAGTTCCTCAGGAAATACCTCAGGATAGTCGCGTACAATTGGAAAGTCTTCTATCTTCTTCTCCTTCTTCGAGGTGTCAGTAACGAGTGCCAGAATAGCAGTGTGGCCCTTACGCAAACACTTTTGGGCCTTAAGGAAAGAGATGATGCTCACAACCGCACCACTCTTGTCGCCACGAATCATAAGGGGTTCATCACCTGGGCGAGAAATACGGACAATCTTTTCGTTTCAAAGAATCTCTACTTGGTGTTGGGATAACCAGTCCATCCCAATGACAACGTCGAAACTACCCAGAGTGATAGGAAGGAGGTCGATCGAGAAAGTGTGATTAGCAAGAACAAGATTACAACCTTTGACTACGTGTGTGACCTCTATACTTTTACCATTAGCTAACTCTACAGCGTGCTTGGGGTTTAAAGGTGTTGGGGTACGCTTAAGCAGTTGACTAACTTTTAGGGACACATAACTAGTATCAGCACCCGAATCAAATAAGACAGTAACGTAAAAGTCGTCGAGAAGGAACTTACCCGTCACAACATTGGGATCATTCCTAGCTTCTCCCTGGCCAATAACGAACACACGACCCCTTGCACCATTGCCATTGTTACCCCCGTTGTTCCCATTCCCCTGATTGTTGTTATTATTGTTGTTCTGGTTCCTGTTCAGTTGGGTACAATCTCTCTTGAAGTGGCCTTCAGCTCCACACTGAAAGCACCCTTTGTTGTTACCCTGCGGCTGCTGTTGCTGGCGTTGATTCTGTTGAACATGTTGTTGCTGACGATTCTGGTTTGCGGGGTATAAACTTCTACAATCCTTTGCTGCGTGGCCTGGCTTGTTGCACCGATGACAGTTACCCCTGGTGCATGGCCCGCTGTGATGTAGGTTACAGCGATTGCATTTAGGGTGATTCCCCTTGTACACACCATGACTTTGGCTACCAGATGATTGTTGACTAGGACTCCTATAGTCGTCAGTCCTTCTCTGCTGAGACTGAGATTGCACAGAAGTTGAACCTTTGCTTGAAGCTCCATCCCATTTTCTCTTGTTGTCACTAGGAGCATCCGAAGTAGTTGTAGCACCTATACGCTTTGGTAACCTGTTCTGCTCCACCGCCTGATCAGTGAGACGGTGAGCCAACTGAACAACCTGCTGGATGGTGGCGAGGTTTGCTGAAGTCACATGACTTTGGATTTCTGGCACTAAGCCCTTGAGAAAAAGTTCAATACGCTTAATTGGAGGGTCCACCATAGTAGGACACAATAATGCAAGCTCATTCGATCTCTTAGTATACGCCTCAATTTCTGACCCCGTCATCTTGAGGTTGTAGAACTCGACTTCCAGCTTATGAATGTCTTCACGACTGCAGTATTCCTCCTTGATCACCTCTTTAAAATTGTTCCATGGGGTGGCGTTAGCAGCAACCAACCCCAGCATTTGGACCTGAGCGTTCCACCATGTGAGGGCTAAACCCTCGAGAGTACCAGTAGCATACTTCAACCTGCGTGCCTCAGGGCATTCACACATTTCGAACACAGATTCTAGTTTCTCAAACCAGTGGAGGAGACCTACGGCTTCTTCAGTGTCGCTGAAAGTAGTTGGTTGGCAGTCCATAAAGGTTTTGAAGGTGCACACAGGTGGCTGAGCATGCTGACCTGTTGTGGGTGTAAGAAAGGACAAAGTTTAACACAAAGATAGGTTCACGAGAGTAGGACCTAAAGATCCTAGAATGAGTTTTAAACTGCAGGGTATACCTCCTGCCTGTGCGGCTGCAAGTGCCGCAACAACCTGTTCGTTAATCAGAGCCGTCAACTGGGCTTGAGTCATGTTAATGCGTCCAGACATGATCTTCATATCAAGGGAAACATGAGTGAGAAGGGTTCGCGAAAGTGCGATGACAGAAGAGAGTAAGCACACATGTGTTCAAGCAGCAGTAGCTATACTAACTAAGCATATCATGAGCAAAGTTCTACGATATCTAGCATGTTGGTAATAAAACACAAACTATATCACCTAGAATGTCGAGCCTTGCACGTGGAGTGAAGCGTCGTTGTGGATCGTAGAGCACTGTACAGGTTATAGTCTGGTTTTAACAAAAATGTTTTCCCTTATTAAAACCAAGTTCTCTATAACCAAAGGCTCTGATACCAATCTGTCACACCCCCAAAATCCACACGCGGAGTATCACCGCTTGGAGGCGTGACTGACCAGGATCAAACCACTAATCATATTGAACAAGCAAGCAAGTAATTAATTGTAAAAGTCCAACCAACACAATTAGTGTCCAAAACAAACATAGTTTAAGTTATGAGCAGAAGCATAATGTTTAAAACCAAAACATAAGTTTAAATATCCAAAGGTTTAGCATGGCACACAACTGTCCATGTCCCACAACGACTCTTCCTTTTGCAAGCTCCAGCTAAGTACCTATTGACCTGCAAAGCATGTAGTAACGAGTCAACAATAATGTTGAGCGAGTTCACAGTTGGGTGTTCGTTTTAAGTTGTTCCAAAAATAGTTCCTTTAACTGGCATCCCTGCCGTGGGGGTTACCCCATAGTTGAAAAATGTGATTTGTTTAACCCATTAACTCTGGCAATCCAGCCGTGGGGGCTACCCCATGATAGTTATCTGGTATTTCGGCCATGGGGGCTACCCCATGATAGTTATCTGGCATTTCGGCCGTGGGGGCTACCCCATGTATACACTAGACTCGTTACCATATCGACTGCTGACTAAAGTCATGTTTAAGTGCCCTGAACTGTCAATGTCTATCAGCATTGACGTGCCCAGATCCATTAGTTCACGCCCGTCCTCTGCGGCACGGTGTGAGGCTTGTCAGACCTAAATAGCGTTATCTAACTAATGACCCGCTCGCCATTGGCCCGCCGATTAAGTCGATATAAAAAGGAGGGACTTCGTGATAGAGTTTTGGTCTAGTAAAAGTTATCTGTCCGTAAGGACGAGGAATTACATTCCTGAACCAGTACTGTCCTACCCAAGAAAGGACGAGGAATTCATGTTCCTTAACCCCATTCCCAACCCCTGAGAATCCCATGCTTTGTAGAGTGTGAACTCACCTTGGCTTGCTCGGCAAATCCACAGAAAGGTCAAGTCTAGCAGCTAGTGGTCAACCACGTCCTAACATGGTTACCATACAAGTCAGGTTTTGGTTTCAAGTAGTGCACGTAAGTAACACATAAGCTAGCAGATAAAGAACACACACGGATCATGGCAACCACACAATGCACGTTAACACATTAGCAGTCAATTACATAACATCTGATACTTGTACGATCCAAAGGTAAAGCCCAATAACAGGCGGCCCAACATGTTGTGCGGTCGGCACAGCCTTGTGCGACCCACATCATGTTGTGCGATTCAGATAAACACCCGGCCCGAATAGTCAAAAGCCCAAACATAAAATACACGGCCTAATCCAATAACATGCAACAGTCTTGTGCGATCCGGATGAGTTTGTACGATCCGGATGGCTTGTGCGCTTCAACCGACTTGTGCGATCGGGACAAGCCCAGCCCAACATGTATACCCGGCTCAAACAGTTAACACAATACAGCTTGTGCGATCCAATAGTCTTGTGCGACTATGGATGCCTTGTGCGACTGAGCTTGTGCGTCGGCAATTGTGTGATCGGATCAGGTCTTGTGCGACCTGTTCTTGTGCGTTTGGTTTCAAAGAATCCGAAACTTATGCTAATTTGTTATATGAAATCATCAGTTATCAGTCACCCATTAAATCAGTCAAAACAATTAAACAGTTTCCTATTTTCGTGATTTATCAATTAACAACTAATCAGTTTCAAGTCAAACAATAATCGATCAAACAAAGGTTTCAACATCAATTCTTTATGAACACCAATCAAGTTTCAAGAACACAACCTATCATAACATTCAATCGAATCTAACACTATGATCATCACAAATCATCCGAGTTCAAACACAACACAGCCGACTTTCCTATCATCGGTTCTAATCATCGTTTAATATTTTTTGATACTGATTCATATCATGATCTAAACATATACATGTAAGCCAATTCCAAGAACATCAACCATTCATAGTTTCTATCACACTAAATCATCATGTAGATCATAACATCATGCAACTTAATATTAATGTTTCTACAAACAGAAACCCTAGCCGAAATCGGTCAACATATGGCAATATACAACATCGATCAACATAGAGTCAAATAACAACAATACACCAAAATACTAACCGATTAGAAGGATAATAGAAAGGGGTGATCCAAATCCAAGAAGTCTTCGATGGGGATGGAGGGTTGTTTGGCGTCGGCTTCAAGAGGAGAGAAAGAGAGTAGGGTTTGTGAAAAGTATTGTGTTTTGCAAGTTGTGAGTAGTAACCCTATCTCCTAAGTGTTATGCGCATACAAGAGAGTGGGCCGAATCCCTCACTTGGGCTGCCCATTAGATCCGAATACAAGAGTGTAGCCCGGATGGGCTTGTGCGGTCGGGTGAGTGTTGTGTGTTTGGGCCGTTTATATACATACATACATTACACAAAGCACGTATCAACATAACATTCATATAATCATTCACTTTCATAAAATCAGATATCGTACACATATGTTACTTCAAAGTACAAAGATAGGTTCGGAAATACGAGTTGTCACATGATGATCGGTGGAGATTACAGAATATGAAGATGACGAAGAAGAAGATGAAGATGAAGACGAAGATGATAATCGGTGTTGGGACTTGAGAGAAAATATTTCAATGAGTTTCTTGAGAAGTGTGATCGTTCTGATCATTCATATATGTTTATCATTAATAGTTGAGGGTATAAATGACATTTCACAATTGTCAAACTGTCAAACAGACGGAACACTGACGGAGGGGCTCAAACTGTTATGAATTTATAAGCTCATGGGTTCAAAAAACCAAAAAATGAATTTAGGGGCTCAGGTTGATGTTTCACACATACCACAGGGACGCAAATTGCATTTTTCTCTAAATAAAAATATATATGATATTTATCTAGAAACAGTTATTTTAGTTGTATCTCATTTAGTCTCTCACACTATATGTAAAACTGATAATTATGAAAATTCAAAGAGAACTAATAATTTAAAACTCTTTTGTTTAATTTGGAGAGAAAGAGACAAAAAATAGACAGACTTACATAAACATAAATTATAATTACCTAATTAATGTATAATTATCGATTTTAAAGTAGCATGAAAAGATAAATATCTTTATTAACGAAAAAGCTAATAATATCCTCAGAATATTCTACCCTTTCACTCATCTGGCTTTTTATAAAAAAAAAAAAAAAAGAAAAAAAAAAAGAAAACCCCTTACGAATAAGACTTTTATTCGTAAGTTTCATACTTCATTGTCTAGTAGTCACTTTCCAATCCTTAATTTGTGCTAGTGGTAGAAGGCTTGGATTATTAGGTGGAGATCCAAGTTTGATCCCTATTTGTGTCACTTTTGATGGATTAAGATAATAAATGATTTGAGCTAGACCTTTTGCTAGGTTATCAGTTCGAATCCCGAGTCCATCCTGGTTTTTGTCCCACCTTGTGTTATGCCATAGAGTTTTGCTCTTGTGGTGGCACAACGACTGTTAAGTGGCAGTCGGCGGTATGGTTTCCCGAGGGGACGCCCAATCCAAATTCTGAAGCTAGCGTGGGTCTGATTAAGACAACATAGCCTGGTCGGAGTGGGACAAAGGGGCTCTCCAATTTGAGAAGTGCGGTGGCCAAACACAAGAAAATCGTCATTCCAAAAAACTAGTCACTTTCCTTCTAATAAAAATGAGTAAAGTTTGATTTTCGTCCCTGAAGGTTTGCTCATACAACTATCAACTACTTCATATGTCTCACAATAGTACCAGAGGCTAAGAACCATTTGAAATTCGTAAAGGTTTAGTGTATATCGTTGAAGAGAACTAAACGACGACCAAATGTATCAACTTGATCATAATTAGCAAGAAACGTTAATGATCGATGAAGAAGACCGAGTGACTATTTTGGAATTGATCATAATGTCTGGGGATGTAAATGACGGATGTTATGGTTTTTAGTTTTATCTATTGGAGAGAAACATGAATGGACAAAAATGCTCTCACATAAGTGACACGCGAGTGACATTTAAAAAAAAAAAAGACCGAGTTAGGAAATTGGATGAACACTTTTCTCATACCTAGAGGTTTTGTTATCTTGAGTTGTAAAATGCACCATCCAGATAACATATAATAATCGTAAAAGAATAAATAGAAGTAATCAATGTTGTAGAAGGCGCTAGGCGCTAGTCGGGCGGTGAGGTACAGCCTAGGGATTAATCGGGATTAATCGGAATGGGATTTTTATATGTATTTTTTCAAAATTATATATATATATACCCAATAATATAAAAATAATACTTCAAAATTCACATAAATACTTCAAAATTCACATAAAAATTCAAAAATTAACCAACTTTTGACCAACTAGGACCGATTAATCCCGACTAGGACCGATTAATCCCGACCAGGACCGATTAATCCCGACCAGGACCGATTTTGAGCAAAAAAACCATGGTCCGATTAGTCCGACTAGACCGATTTTTGACCGACTAGGACCGACTTTTGACCGACTAGGACCGATTTTGACCTGGACCGATTAATTGACCGATTTGCTCAAATTTAGGCGATTACTAGCCGACTAGCGCCTAGGAGGCGATTAATCGGCCGCCTAGGCCGATTTCTGCAACAGTGAAAGTAATAATAAAAACATCAACAAAACAAAGTAAACTACGCATAACACAAAATGGTGGAATAACTACAATGATTTTTTTTAAACGGCAAATTTGGATCACCGACGGACTACTAGAGTATCATCATGCCACCAGCGGAACCACCTGATCATATTCATCTCCACTACGCTATAATACATATACACCAATTCAGAAGAATACCCAATAAATCTAGGAAAACCCCCTTACGAGAATCAAACTCAAAACCTAATAATCATAAAGCCTTATCTCATTTTAAGATGCCACTAGACAATAATGTCACGGGTGCTAACTACGATAATAACAATAATGGTAAAAGAACATATAAACATAGATAAGGTAGCACAAATCCTCTCAAAAGAACCTATACGCCCCCTTTAGAAAAAAACGAATTTTATAACTTAATAGTCGAAGTCAATTATTATTAGAAAAAGAGTAAATTACGTTTTTGGCCCCTGTGGTTATATCACTTTTACTAAAATAAGAATTTTTAACATATCTGACTCATGGTCTCTATAACTAACAATTTTGGCCCCTAAGTCTAGAGATCATGGGGATCAAAATGGTTAGTTATAGAGACCATGAGGGCCAAAATGGTTAGACTTAGGGGCCAAAATGATTAGTTATAGAGACCATGGGGGCAAATATGTTAAAAATTTTTATTTTGTGCTAATATAGTAAAAGTGATATAACCACATGGGCCAAAAACGTAATTTACTCTTAAAAAAATATACAAAATTTTGGCACCTAGGGTGCATTTGTTTGCAAAATACAACAAAAGCATAATATAAACTCCATTTCTTAACGTGTTTGTTCGGTGTATTCATGGAAATTGAAATTTGAAGTTCATGATTAATGTGTTTGGTTAAGACATGAATTGGAACTATATTTCAGATTAATTCACGCAAATGCTTTCATGTATAGGAACTCAACATTCCGTTAAAAATATGATGCAATTCAACCAAAGTAAATGAAATCCCCGACCACACACTGTCGTCGCATCGGCCACCCCACCTCCACCATCGATCTCGTTGCCAGTAGGGGTGTAAACAAGCCCAGAGGCTCGAGAGCTACTCGTGATCGGCTCGGTTAAAATCTCGAACGAGCCGAGCCTTAACGAGCCCGAGCCCGAGCCTGGAATAGAGCTCGTTTTGTTATCGAGCTCGAGCCTGAAATACAAAGCTTGTTTAGGCTCGCGAGCCTAAACGAGCCCATACAAAATTTTAATTTTTTTATATATAATATATTAATAATGATGATAACATTGATGAGCCGAGCTCGAGCCGAGCTTTGCCTTGTTTAAACGATGTTGAAGTGAGCTCGAGTCGAGCTTTTAGCTCATTTAAGGTTGTTCTCAAAATAGTTCGAGCCGATTCGATCCGAGCTCGAGCTTTGGGTTTTACTAGCGAGCCGAGCTCGAGCTCAAAGAAGTAGGCTCGAACCGAGCCGAGCTCGAGCTCGAGCTTCATAAAAACCTAACGAGCCGAGCTCGAGCCTGGTCGAGCTCGGGTTCGGCTCGGCTCGTTTACACCCCTAGTTGTCAGCCTGCCGTCATCATTGTCACCCTAGAGGTGTACAAATCGTTTTTTTTTAAACCGGTCCGGTTTTTAACCGAACCAGTTTTTTTATCCAAAACAAAAATCGGCTTTTTTTTATAACCGGTTTTTCAAACCCAAAATAGTAACCGGTCTAACCGGTTTGGATCTGTTTTTAACCGGTCTTTACCAAAATAAAACCCGGGTTTTAACCGGTTTCGGTTCTTAAACCGGTTGCAAAGATCAAGAATAGTAACCGGTCACAAACCGTCAGTTCGGTTCGGTCCTAAAACCGGGTAAAAAAACCGGTTTTAAAAAAATCGGGTAAAAAAAACCGTTTTCGTTTTTTTTTTCCGGTTACGGTTCTAAAACCGGTTTTTTGTACACCCCCACCCCTCACCACCTCTGCCACCGATGCCACACTGGCCACTTAAAACACCGCGACATTTTGAAACCATCGTTGGCCCCCACCTATCTAGATTCAGTTGCCATGGTACACAAATAACCCATTAGGTATTCAAGCATCATTTTTTAAATCAACTAGTTGAATTCCCCCACAGGATGAGGTGAGGAATTCAATTGCTATCAGTTCGGTTCATTATGGTAGTGGCATTTGCTATAGCAACCAAGAGAGAAAACTCAAAATGTAGAGTTGTGATGTACCCAACAAGATATGGAAGCATGTTTTACATCGATCTAAAACCATAAAATGAATAAGGTAACGCTTCCGGTATTATTGATATCGGTACCACTGTTGTTCGGTTTGAATCGGTTTGGTTCTTCACGAGTTCACGGTACTAGTACGGTATCATCACTCGTATAGCTCACGGTATTAAAAATTACTCTATTTTCAATACAACAACAACCATATCCAGTAAATCACACAAATAGCAAAGCTACTTATAGGGTCCGGAACACCAAGTTATACAAATCGCGTTATACAAGTTATATAAAACTCCATTTTAACACAGGTTATACAAGTTATATTGGAACACCAAGACAAAGAAAAATTAAACACAATTGCGAAAACCATAAAAACAAATTGCGTTACCGGTTCTGATAATACCAATACCGGTAACGGTGTTTTTTAGTCAGAATCGTATCGGCTCGTCAGATACCGGTATGGTATTGACGCCTAAGAGTTACTTTAGTTTAAATACAACTTTGTTTTCATTGAATTTATCTAGATCGATAACATATCCCTTCAATTATGTGAGGAAAAATAAATATTTTGTTATACTAAGAAGATATTATTAGATTTGTTATACTAAGAAGATATTATTAGATAAGGGATGACATGATTTCCTTCGGTTTCATAGTGATTTAATTAATTTTTAGAACAATTATTTGTAACAAAAAGTGCATTACACAAGATAAAATAGAACAGTTATTTGCAAAGGAAAGTACATTACATAATCTTCTTGGATCAAATAGAAAATGGACCTCATATAATAAAGCATGGCCCATTAACACGGTGATAGAGTAAAATGCCCGCATAGTCCCTGTGGTTTGATGAAATTTCACCTTTAGTCCCCAACTTTTGAAAATTATATCCGTGCTCCCTGTGGTTTGTCAAATTGTTACTCGGATACTCCCTAGAGTGGATGACTGTTAGTTTTCACATTCAAGTCCATGTAAAACTGGGCCACCGCCTAAAATTCCAAAGACCTTACCATTGAGCTAATGAGCTGGCTGCTAGTTTTGCTATGGTAAAGAAAATGTTAAAAAGTAAATATGTTGGCGGAAAAATCATGAAAAAAAAAAAAGAATTCACTTCGATATGGTAATATGAATGTGAATGAAAAGTGTTGTCTACTAAGCGGCATCTAAACGTTACATAAGAAGAAGAGGTATTAACACCCACTACATGAAAGGGATGTAACCGTGTGTAGTGGTGTCACTTGGGTTGTAGCCCAGTGGTAAGAGGCAAAGCTTTTTTTAGAGAAGATCCAAATTCAATTCAAATCTGATCAAATTGTAATTTAGAAGTAGTGTGGATGGGGAGTGTATAAGATATTGTCTGTTCAAATAAAAAACTGTGTAATGGTGTACTGTGAATGTGGCAATAGAGTGTATTAATGTGATTTTAAAAAAGAAAAAAAAACATTTAAACAAACATGGCTTGACCCCATGCCTCCCTTAACCACGCCCATAATAGATGGTCTCGTAGATTTTCATAATGACCTTTAGTCTTAATAGTAATAATAATAGTAATAATAATAGTAATATAATGATTTAATGTTTAACCGAATTGGCCTTAGTTTTGGTGGCTTTTATATTTCTATTAATTAAAGGGTCTTTAGGGCGCGTCTATAGGATGTGCAGGGTACGCCCCTAAACAGGACCTGAAAATTTGGGGTCTTAAAAAATAAAAATAATTCGTCATATTTTGATATATATAGGGAGAAGATCATGCGAGAACCACCAATGTGAACACAACTAGCGATTTTAACATAAAAAATATTAAAAAATTCAAAAAAAAAAATTTAGTTTTATTTTTTTTTTATTTTTTTAGATTTTTTAAGGTTTTTTTGAGGGTTTAGTTTTTAGCATTTTAGCTTGGGGGGGGGGGGGGGGGGTTAGGTTTTTGGGGGTGGGGGAGGGGGGTTTAGGTTTTTTTTTGGGGGGGGGGGGTTGGGGTTAGGTTTTTTTTAGCATTTAGCTTGGGGGGGGGGTTAGGTTTTTTAGCTATTTAAGTTGTGTTCACATTGGTTCTCGCGGTTCTCACAATAAAGGTGGTTCTCACATGAGCTCCTCCCTATATATACATATATATATATACATAGGGTTAGGTTCATTTGTGAACACTTTCTTATTTGTGAACAAAACGAACAAATCCTGGCCATAGATCTTCTTCACTAAATATAAGGGTAGGATTGTCATTTAACATAATTTTTTAATTGTAAACAAATTTTAAAATTAATTATTTAAAAGCAGTTACCATCTTAGGTAACTGTTTTGTATTTTCATTTAATTTAGTTTTTTTTAATTGCAAACAAATATTAAAATTGATTAATAACCGTTTCAAGTTTCCAAATTTCATACGCTTTTTATTTTTTAAATGTAAATAAATTTTAATTCTTTTTGTATTTTCATTTAATTTAGTTTTTTTAATTGCAAACAAATATTAAAATTGATTAATCACTTACCATGTTAGGTAACCGTTTCAAGTTTCCAATTTTCATACGCTTTTTATTTTTTAATTGTAAATAAATTTTAATTCTTTTTGTATAGATCTAGTAGTTGTTTGGTGAATATTTGTTTTAATACACATGTGTATAGTTATTGTTAAGTGACTGTTTGTTTTGTATACACATGTGTATTATTGTTGTTCGCTAAGCAATTAGTTTTTATACACATGTGTATATTCTTATAGTTGATGTTCAATGACTTTATAAAAAAGTGTATGGTGGTTGTTTAAATGAATGTTTGTTGTTTATACACATATGTACATATTTGTTTACTTATCAACATTAATATATTAACTTAAATACACATGTGTATTTCTTGAAAATATGGAGGCGGTTATTTTTCCATGATGAATGGGGCGGTTATTTTTTCTTGTAACTAAGCATAATTTTTAAGAACAAATAATTACGATACTGCCCTTCAGCAGTTATTTTAAATCAGGTTTTAGATTTTTATTAATTAAAAAAATTCTTTAAAACCTAGATCATGGTCTCCTCATCCAACGGCTAGGATCTGTTCGTTTTTGTTCACAAAATAACAATGTTCACTCTTGATCCCCACCCTACATACATATATATATATATATATATATATATATATATATGGTAAGGATAGTGTAAAAAGGGCCTAAAGTGTGAGAAGTGTGAGAAGTGTATTATAACACTATATATAATACTATATAACACCATGTAAACACCGTATAACAATATGTAACACCATATAATACCATATAACACTATGTAACACTATATATCATTATATAACAAATATAACACTATACATCTATCATAGACATGCTATCAGACAACCTATAGTGTTATATTTGTTATATAATGATATATAGCGTTATAAAAGTGTTATATGGTATTATATGGTGTTACATATTGTTATACGGTGTTTATATGGTGTTATATAGTATTATATATAGTGTTACAATACACTTCTCACACTTTGAGCACTTTTTACAGGATCCTCTACCTATATATATATATATATATAATAGTAGGCTATTGTCCGCGTTAACACGCGGTTTCACAAATGAAATCAATAATATTTCTTGACATTTAAGATCGTTTAAAAAACAAATACATTGGAAGAAAGAAATAACAAATCACTAACTATTCAGTAAAAATTTTCTAGTAGATCACATTGGTTGTCTTATGTGTAACATTTCCGATATACAATTGACCATGTGAGAGAATAAACGAAGACTCAAAAGGCAAACAAAGTGTTGCCTAGTATGAAAAGAGAATTGTACACATGAATTCGTATTACAAGTTTACAACCAAAATCAAATTTTGGGCATAGTTAATGCCAAAATTTAAATATTTTAAAATAAATGGCACAATTTAAACAAATTTCTTTTAAAAGTGAAAACAATATGTAAGTTTATAACTAAATAAAACTCTTTCTCGAGTTAAACGGGCCGTGTTTATATCTGAAGAAACACGGGTTCACCTCCGGGATGACAGGACCGCGTTCTACATGAGGGTGAAGAATCACATCTTGTTCTTCCTCTTGAACCTAGATCTGCAATGGAGAAGGAAAGAAAGTGGAGCTGTAGAGATTGCCGGTAGGAGACGACTCTCCTGTTTCCAGCTACCAAAGTGTGTGGCTCCATATGCTCTGCCCTATTCAAGAGGTGAAGACCTCTTTATATAGGGGGATATGGGCCTCCCCTAACCTCAATGGGCCAGGCCCAGTTAGGGGTTATCTCTACAAGCCCCGACCCAAAGTAGTGTAAACTACATCGCGTTGGGCCTCGCGGTTGGGTTAGTAGAAACAATAATAAATAATTAATATAAAAGCAATACGTAACGAGAAGTCTGACCGCTCGGGTCGGGTTTAATACCGTACCCCATCAAGTCCCCCAGTCTAGTGCTGCTCCGCGTGCAAGCGTGGTAGGAGTACTAGACTTGTTAGGAGTGCTCGAAAGTAAAGATTGAGTTTTAAGCTTACCAGTCGCCCAGATGCGGGAAAGTTGTTGTCCATGCTTGTTGCGTCTGTCTTTCACTGTGAGTAGAGATAAATGGAATAATGAATATCCCCTGGTTGTTCATCGTGGAAATTGATCGGGCAAACCTGGCGCACGCTGTTTGATTGCGGATAGTTGCTATTGGCGCATTGCCATGAGCTTGTCAAGGTTGCGCGTACGTAACTAGTTTTAGGTTTATTAGTTGGGTTTATGTTTCGACCATAAGGGTTAATCTTCTTAATCCTTCCTGAGCTTAGCTACAGTCCTTTCTGTGTATGAAGGACCCTATCTTTAGTCGGAGTAGTTTAGAAGGAGATGGGCTGATGGGCCTTGGGCCTGAAGACGACGACAAAGAATATTCGCTCTGTCACTTTGGTGCCAACCGTTGGTGTCTTCTAGAAGATCTTCGGTGCTGGCGCACCTTGATTGGAGCCACGTAGGCGTCCTTGCGTTCCTTCTGCCTTATGCACGATTGTTAATCGTGGAGCGCGATTGAATACAACCTGCGCCGCCAACCAGCCGGCGCGAGGTTTAGGGACTGAGGGCCTTCATTCAGGATGCTAAGTGCTGCATCTGATCTTCAATCCTGTTTGAACCTCGCGCGCGGATTAGGTTTTGTCTAAGCAGCCCGCGCGTGATCTGTAGATTAGTTTGATTAACGTATAAGGAGTATGGTTTGCACGACTTTTTGGGACCATACCCCTTCAAGTCCCCCCAGTCCAGTGCTGCTTCCATGCGCGAAGTGAATGGTTGGAGCTCTGGACTCAGGAAAAAGAGAAAGGAAAGGCGTGCTGGTCTTTAAAGAATTTGCTAGGTCTTGGTAGCTGGCGCGCGTGTAAGTGTTTGTCAACTGCTACGACGCGGCTACCATGCTTGTTAATTGATACCTGTTGCTTTTGAGAGCTGGCGCGCATGATCATTGGTTGATGAAGCATGCGGCGCAACCCTTGCTAACTTCAACTTGCAGTTTCGTTGTAATTTTAGGCGGGAAATTTTTCGAAATTTAAATTCTGACAGGGTGCAAATGTCGTTGTGGTGACCCTTGAGTTGGCTGCTGACACGGCGATCATTATGTTGTCACTGACGGTTCGCCTTAGTCAGGTGAGTGTGGCCCAACTTTAGCGGTGCGCACGCAGTCGTGTGGCTATTGTAAAATATTCACCCTATGGTGTGACTTCTGTTGGTTAGCGCAAGGTGCGCGCGTGTCTTAAGCCATGAAGCGGATGTATTTATAGTGTTTGAATCTTTGTAAACTGCTGTCTACAATAGTTGCACGTGTTAATCCACTTTGAAAAGGTATCGCGAATGAGAATTGGCATAAAGTTGCGTCAGGAATAATGAACTAGAGATTCGAGCCTGCGCTGATCCTCTGGTGTGACATAACAACAACGTGGCGTGACGCAAGGAGATGTGGCTTGTCTTGAAGATTGTAGGTGTAAGCGAAACTTTATTTCAGCCAATGCGTTTTTGCGGATACCCACAGTGGTGCGTGCATTTGTAGCACAGTTTACGTTTTGTAAGCGTTTTCATATATGGCTAAGCATGCGCGCACGGGCGACACACACGCTCGTATGTAAAGCAGCAGGGTCGCGTGAAGATTCGCGTGCTTATATGTGCAGCAGCACGGCTCGCGTGTAAACTAAGATGATCGTATGTAGAACAACAGACTCGTATGGAGATCGACGTGTTGTTATGTAGAAAAGCTTGCGCGCATGGTGACTTATGTGCTCGTAAGTAATGGAGTATGCACGCGAGGCGACTAACGTGCTCGTATGTAGAGGAGCATGCGCGCGTGGCGACTTACGTGCTCGTGTGTAGAGGAGCATGCGCGCGTGGCGACTTACGTGCTCGTATGTAAAGGAGCATGCGCCAGCCGGCGACTTACGTGCTCATGTGTAGAGGAGCATGCGCGCATGGCGACTTACGTGCTCGTATGTAAAATAGCATGCGCCAGCCGGCGTCTTACGTGCTCATATGTAAAATAGCATGCGCCAGCCGGCGGCTTACGTGCTCATGTGTAAAATAGCATGCGCCAGCCGGCGGCTTACGTGCTCATGTGTAAAATAGCATGCGCCAGCCGGCGGCTTACGTGCTCATATGTTAAGGCGCTTTTTCGGCTTTCATCGGTGTGCGTGAGGATCGCTCGCTGCGTTTTACCGATTGAATTTATTGCTAGTCCTGCAAATAAGTTGACAAGATATATTGTAATAAAGAGTGACATATGGAACACAAATTTACCGAAACTTTGTCCTTAGGAGGAGTTCATGTTATGCATCCATACTTCACGATATGTGAAAGCAACTTCGAACTTCGGAATGGTGTTGGACTATGCTAGTCCTTTTGTTTATTGCAGCTGCTAAAAAATGTCAGTAGCATTGAACTTGGATAATAATAAGCAATGATACTAGTGTGCGCCGGAAGTATCGCAAGGTTAATACTCGTTAAAACAGTGGTTGTTTGTCGGTCGTGCGCGACGGTTTTCTTAATCACACCTCTTTTAAGGTGAAAGTAAGGCGTGCTAAATAATGCTAGTCGTGATGCACCAAAAAGGATGTGCAATTTAGCAACAAATATGAAAATTATATAGAGCATATCGTACATAATACGTATATCTCCTGGTTGCGTGATCATGACTGTCGTACGCATGTGCGATCTGCGATGCAGTCTTGTGTTCATGTTTTTTTTTTTTTTTTTTTTTTTTTTTTTAGAGGTTGACCGACATTTGTAAATACAATCTTAGTTGGGATAGTTGTCAAATTGTTTTTGCAAACCATGACATCACGGCATGTCCGTGTTTTGTCAATTGAATAAATTTTTTTTTTTTTTTAAAACCCACTTATAAGCATGTGGCTTAAAAAAAAAACAATCCGTGATGTAATGTATACTTTATTCCATTTAAAAAAAAAAAATTCAGTGCCAAAAGTCAATTAGTTCACTAGAAATTTTGGCTCCAAGTGATATAGATAGCTCCTAACACATAAGAATGGCTACTGTGTATGTTGTGTTAAGCTCAAGGACCAAACTTGGAATATATGAAATTGTGTAGGCTAAAGCATGTGGATGTCAACAAAGTTTTAAATATGAAAAGTAATCATCGCTGTCATATTCGAGTAAAGTAGTCAATAGTAGCCTTGAAGCTTTAATCTCTTTCACAATATCATCCTCTAAATACTAACCACGAAATGGGCTGCGTGGTGACGGGCGGAGTACGTTATGGTGGACTAACCTCATGCGCCAGTAAGTCGCGCGGAGGTCAAGCCATGTCTGACGACTTAAAGAAAGCCGGTAAGTCGCGCGGAAGTCAAGCCATGTCTGACGACTTAAAGAACGCCGGTAATTCGCGCGGTGGTTGCGCGCGGAGTACGTTATGGTGGACTAACCTCATGCGCCAGTAAGTCGCGCGGAAGTCGAGCCATGTCTGACGACTTAAAGAACACCGGTAAGTCGCGCGGAGGTCAAGCCATGTCTGACGACTTAAAGAACACCGGTAAGTCGCGCGGAAGTCAAGCCATATCTGACGACTTAAAGAACTCCGGTAAGTCGCGCGGAAGTCCATATCAAAGTTTAATATATATATATATATATATATATATATATATATATATATATTAATAAATTGAAGATAACATTTTGAAAAAATCTTCTATGTACATGTTAAATTCTGAGTATTAAGTACATAAATAGTTTGTAAAACCTTCTTAGAACATGGGTTGGTAGCATGCCTGGTGCGCGTGAGGTGGTGGAGCCTGCTCACCGCGCGCGAGGTGTAAGGCATGCCGGTGGAGCTTGTTCACCATGCGCGGGGGTTGTTTACCATGCGCGGGGTGCACTCGCGCGGCGACAAAGTGTATCCCGCAGGCGGGTGTGCACTTCGCGCGGCGGCGGGCTGTGTTCGGCAAACGAAGTACACTCGCGCAGCAGCGGAATGGGACCGGCAGGCTTGGTGTACTTGCGCGGTTGCGGATTGTAAGTAACATAATTCGACACTTAACAAAAAACCCTTGTGAAAATATGGTTGCTATAGAGGTTTTTTAAGGGTCAGGAAGAGAGAGGTGATACAATACGCATAATGAAGAAGAGAGAGGTGATGCTTTCTCGATGTAGACAAAAATGTGTACAATATGTCAGACAATTTCTAGTTGTTTACAGCTGTAAAAGGCATATTCCTTCTTTCCATTTTTTTTTTTTTGAAAAATGTGTGAGTTGTACTTCATGTAACACATCTTGTACCACCTTATAATGTTGGACCCCAGATTATGAATCGACTGTGCCTTGTTTTCATGATTATAATAATAATAATAATAATAAAAATATTGTGTACCAGATTTGAAGAAGGCTTTTTTCCAAAAATTGCTCATCGAACCTTTAGAAAGGATGGAAGACAGCTGTATTTCTTGCTTTATGCATAAATGATGGTGAAACCTGTTGATGGAGGCATAGGGCCCCTTTTGGAGCTGTGACTGTGATTTGTTCGGTTTTAAAGCCGAGAATCTTGTGGGATCTTGCAAAAAATTTAGATCTAGAAGATTTGGAAAGACAATCACAGCAAGATGTGGTACGTATTCAAATTTGTAGAACGAGAGATTGTTTTTGGAGCTCAATGGAGCTCAGATCTGATGATTTCCTGGTCAAAAACTTTTGGACCTGGTTGAAAAAAAAAAACCCGCAGATCTGAAGAAAACAGACCTGGATCTAGAAATCTTAAAACAGCAGATCTGAGATGGGGAGAAGAGAACAAACGAGTTTTGATTATTTGATTTCGATTTTGAACCGGTGGGCGCCAATGAAGAAACACGGGTTCACCTCCGGGATGACAGGACCGCGTTCTACATGAGGGTGAAGAATCACATCTTGTTCTTCCTCTTGAACCTAGATCTGCAATGGAGAAGGAAAGAAAGTGGAGCTGTAGAGATTGCCGGTAGGAGATGACTCTCCTGTTTCCAGCTACCAAAGTGTGTGGCTCCATATGCTCTGCCCTATTCAAGAGGTGAAGACCTCTTTATATAGGGGGATATGGGCCTCCCCTAACCTCAATGGGCCAGGCCCAGTTAGGGGTTATCTCTACAAGCCCCGACCCAAAGTAGTGTAAACTACATCGCGTTGGGCCTCGCGGTTGGGTTAGTAGCAACAATAATAAATAATTAATATAAAAGCAATACGTAACGAGAAGTCTGACCGCTCGGGTCGGGTTTAATACCGTACCCCATCAATATCAAACTACAAATAGACGTGTCACGTTCATGTTCATGGGTGTGACGATTTTCGGGTCCATGTGAATATTTTCTGCAGGAGCGTATACAAAGGCTATAGGCAGTCAAAGCATACATCTTGAAACGGATTATATTGACCCGACTTTTTTGTGAACAAGTACATTCTGACGCATCATTGTTTCTCTTTCAATATACAATAATAGAGAGACCCTGCTTAATTGTGGTATCATTGAGATAGTCTTTGACATAAAAAAAAACACTCATGTATAACCTCCCTCTGATTGCTGCAACTCCATCTTGTATTAGAAAGCTCTTCTAAAAGACCATACTACAAAAAAGTAAAAAATAAGCATGAAAAACGTATAATTATACTACTCTTATATTAATTAGTACCTGTAATGTCACGATTCTCATTGACTATTCAAGTTCTTTCTTTCTAAACGAAAATAGCAGATTCATAGTTTTCCAAATAACCGAAACTTTTGATAATTGTTAAATTATAAAACGAACCATTTACAGACTCACATGCAGTGTAATCGAGATTAATTGTGGAGAGTTTTTTACATGTCACTGTGTGATGCCTGTTACAAAGTGCAAACACTCGATATAATATGAAAAGTAAAACCAAAAAAGTTAAAGTATTTTTTTTTTCTTATTTAAGTTTTCTCATGATTTATTTAAACTAAGGTCCAAAATATTTTAGTATTTTCTAAAATGCTTTCAATGTAAGATATAAAGCAAATGAGAACTTATAAGCATTTCCCGGTGTTTATATTATATTAAGCAACGAGTTTTTAAGACCCGTGCTTTGCGGCGGAACCGTTAAATCGAACAAACTATATACGTAAAAACGTTGAACCACTCACACGCAATACATGATGTTAAAGCAAACAAAATAACATATTTGTAGTGAATTATAAAAGAAATTGGCAGTAAAAATAATGAGGCAAATAACTTATTAGCAATATAATTGTGTATCTTTTGATCGTTTAGTTGAGATGTGGATACGGTTTCTTTTATTTAGATTTTCGCATACATATAAAATCATCACTAATTTAATAAATTAAATTAAAATCTTGTAGATATCAAGGAAATAGTGTAGCTTACAAAATTTATCTCTCATAAAAATGCTTTTAAATCCAAAAACCACTTTTTTTAAACCAGCCCATTGTAAAAGAAGGATTTTCAAAAGCAATGAAATAGCCCACTGTAAATCCAGAAACCACCTTTTTTTTAAACCATCAAATCAAAGAAAAAGGGGAAAAAACAATCACCACCGTCTCCCCACCGTGAGATCACCATCACTGCCGGCGAATACCACGCCATCTCCACCACAACCGGAGCTTCATATTGGACTTGATCTTAATGCTTTTATCTCAACTTCATCTAATTCCTGCAACCACCTCATTTTATCCTACTTGTCACCACACACCGCCTGATCCAGCGTCAGATCCGTTTAAGCATCCGTTTGTAGGTGCGTGGTTTAACGTTGTCACATATACATAAAATCAGATCTCTGTGGTTTACCTAGTACGTTTAAGTATCCGACTGCATTTGTTTTAACGCTTCAGTGTTGAATTTGTTAATTGATTTTCATCTCTGGCGGCCTTAGTCGGTTGGCGGTCTCTGGTGACGAAAACCGACGAACACCGCATCTCCACCAAAGCCATCACCGCCACGGCCACTACTTCCGTTGCCGCTACAACCACCTCCTCCACCAAAGCACACGGAAGTTAAGCTAGGGTTCTACTTCTAGTATCACCGCACACCACACCGCCTTTAAAGAACCACCGTTTCCTCCCCACCCTTATTTTAGTCACAAAGCGGAAGTTTGCTCTGGCAGTGATAAACAGTGACGGTGCAGATACCCAAAAGAAAACTTTGAGCTTGTTGTAGCAGTGGTATGTGCAAATAGAAAGAGAGGGTTGGTGGAATGGTATGGGTCCCAATTGTGTATAACCAATCAAAACAACCAAAATTGAACAGTAACTTAGGGCATGTTTGGCTAAGCTTTTCAAACCAACTTATTGGCTTATTGACTTATCAAAAAGCCAATAAGCTCTTTATAGTGTTTGGCAAATGCAAAAGTGCTTTTGAAAATGACTTTTTGATATGAAGGAAAAGGAGATTTTGAAAAGTTAAGAGATTGTGACTTCTTGATCAGCTTATAGCTTTTCAAACAACAAATTACCAATATACCCCTTATTTTTTAACACCCCCTTATATCTTATATCTGTGTGTGCCCTACAACAAATTACCAACGTTCATCTTTCATCGTTCTCTCTCTCGTAACACAGCAGCCGCCACAGCCCAGTCCCCTCTCCACTTCCGGCGGCCTTTTACGGTGGTTCCACCACCGGCGATTCCTCCTTGTTCTCGTAAACACACCTCCGTCCATTCTCCACTTCAACACCGCAGGTATGTTTCCAATTCACAGCGATTGCATGTCCGATTGGATCTGTTCTATTTGAATTCACTAGATATTTTTGATTCATGCTCAATCGCCACTATATCTGTTAAATCTGTTTCATATTGGTTCTATTTACTGTTCGATTGGATCTGTTCTTGTTAAATCTGTTAATGTTAAATCTGTTCTTGTTAAATCTGTTAATGTTAAATCTGTTAATGGCATGCTATTTGTTAAATTGTTGTTGGATCTGTTCTTGTTAAATTGTTGCTGGATCTGTTTGCTTTATTGTATCCGTATGCAAGGCCCGTCCCGAGTCGTCAGACTTCCCATCACGTATTGCTTTTATACTAATTATTTATTATGGTTGCTACTAACCCAACCGCGAGGCCCAACGCGATGTAGTTTACACTACTTTGGGTCGGGGCTTGTAGAGATAACCCCTAACTGGGCCTGGCCCATTGAGGTTAGGGGAGGCCCATATCCTCCTATATAAAGAGGTCTTCACCTCTTGAATAGGGCATGGCATATGGAGCCACACACTTTGGTAGCTGGAAACAGGAGAAAATCTTCTCCTACCGGCAATCTCTACAGCTCCACTTTCTTCTCTTCTCCATTGCAGGTCTAGGTTCAAGAGGAAGAACAAGGTGTGATTCTTAACCCTCATGTAGAACGCGGTCCAGTCATCCCGGCGGTGAACCCGTGTTTCTTCATTGGCGCCCACCGATTCAAAATCTAGATCCAAGAATCACAACTTATTCTCCTCTGATCAAACTTTAAGATCTGTGTTGTTTCACTGGATCCATACAAGATTTTCGGTTTTAAACCCCTAGAGATCCACAATCGTTTGAAGGGGGACACAGAGCTCAGCTGCAAATGGGTACCGGCCTGTTGCTGTGTAAGGTTTTCTCAAACTGTATATTGATTATTTATGCCTCTATGGACAGCAGCCACTTACATCATCAGGTAAATGTTTACCTTTTCTTCGTGTGATACGAGTTTTGTCAAAATGAGGTATGACAATCATGTGCAACAATTTATGGATAAAGGTTAAAAAAAAAAAAAAAAAAAAGCAAAACAAATTGCAAATATATATTACAGCGCTTCAAAAGTCGCTCATGAAAATCATTTAACATTTTATTTTTGACACTTAAGAGCTCATCGAAGATTGTGTCAACGATATCTCTAAAACCACATTTAGTTTTATCATTAAAGTATTAACAAAAAGATCCCCAATCCAATCAAACGATGATTATTTAATATAATATGTGTTATTTGATAATTTGAAAGCATCTTTATTCCTTAAAGAAAGGGTGTACAGCTGTTAAGTTACAATCACCATAGCACAAGGAATAACCCCTAGCTGCATGCATTCCTATTTGGGGGACACATACTGACATGACAGAAAAAGGTGTACTGGATATTTCATATGTTGTCGCCTTATCCTGGTTACACCATCTTGGGAATTCATCTCTCTAAATTACCCTTGGTACAACTGGAATCTACTCGCGCTACTACCACCCGCCAACAACGGAAGACATCTTGTTCATATATACCGAAAATAAGTTTTAAACAATTCTCGTTTTTACAACCATGTCCCCGCGTAAGGCAGACATGTTCTACACCCCCTGCGCGGCGAACAAAGTTCCGCCTGTTCACGCGCCCATGCATGCTCATGCTCTGCAAATTCGCGCGTGGTGAACAGCCCCGCTTACTCATGCACCAGGCTTGCACATGCTATACACCATGTACGCGGCGAACATGGTTCCGCTTATTCGCGCATCAAGCACGCTCATGCTCTACGCCTTGCGCGCGAGTACACCTCTGTCAGACCTTACCTCGCGCGAGTAACTTGCCATACGTTACCTCGCGCGAGTAGCTTACCATACGTTACCTCGCGCGAGTAGCTTGCCATACGTTACCTCGCGCGAGTAGCTTGCCATACGTTACCTCGCGCGAGTAGCTTGCCATACGTTACCTCGCGCGAGTAGCTTACCATACGTTACCTCGCGCGAGTAGCTTGCCATACGTTACCTCGCGCGAGTAGCTTGCCATACGTTACCTCGCGCGAGTAGCGTGCCATACGTTTATCTCTATCATGGTCTCTTTCAGTTTGTGGCTCGTAAGCTAGACCCTTCTCCCGCTCTCTACTTGATGATTTCCTCCGTGGGCTTTCACTGTCATGATGATTTCTTGGGCGTTTTCTAGAAGATTCACGTGAATCCTCTCTTTACACTTGGGTTGAAATCATCACATCAATCAAATAATAGCATACATCAATCGGGTTTAAACAATTTAGGATACTGTAATCAGTTCAAAACAACTTTCAACTCATTTGACTCCTTTTCAACCTAAACATAACAGATGCCAACTTGTTTCCATACACTTGGGTCGAAATCTGGCACATCTATTCAACACATTTGCCAACCATATTCATATTAAAATCTTTCATAACTCTTCCCATGTCTGGCTTTTAATCAACCAGTAACTGAGAAAGAAACCTCCTATGCTTGTTTACGCGATTCAAACAATCGTCTCCTTCGCACAACAAACCAATCAGATTCACAACAGTATGCAAACAGGTTATCGTGTCGGTTACAGCAAATATGACCTGTTAACCTACCATACTTTCTCCCACATAATGTCCAACACTGTAGGCAATCGTGCCAGACTATATCATCATCATGCTGCTTTTTGAAACAAAAAAGCCAGATTGCACAAGCTAAAGCATGAACAACCTACAATTTTATCTTCTCCTACTGTCCCGGTCTCTGTCTCGACGTTTACCCCCGCGCGAGTAGCTTGCTATACGTTACCTCGCGCGAGTAGAAAGACATTACCCCGCGCGAGTAATCTCTGCCTGCCGGACACACTCCGGCATGCTTTTGCGCGGGTATGCTTGGTCCGCCACGACGTTACTTTCGATTGATAAACAAGTGAAATAAACTAAAGTCATTTGTAGAGTTAAAAGGTATCTGAAGTTACCTCGGGGTTCACAAATACAGTTTTTGAAACTTGCCCACAACTATCAACATTCCACATAAGTAACCCCTACATATATCCTATAAATAAGACACTTTTAATCTTGGAACATCCGACACTTTTTGTCTTGAACCAACTTAAGGGTGTCTATTATTTTATCATAAAGAGAAGATTCATGTAAGAATTATGAGCACAATGCATATCTAAAAGATATTACAGTAGACACATTTTGAGATACAATACAAAATCAAGGTCAACTATCTGGTCGTACAATTTTTCTCATGAGTGGCCTTTATATCTTTATACTTGCTTGTCATTGCAACTTAAAGTAATTTTAAGTAGACGTTCGCACAATCAAGCGTCACAGCTTAAAGTTTTTTTTTTACATTAGAAACACGTCTATCATCATGATGTCTTTACTTGACATCTTCAAGAGGCATATGTTTCGTCTCGAAGGCAATTTAACAATTATGTTAAAACATAAACCACTGGCAAACATGTTTTTATATCTCTTTTCGGAAACCATGCCATATACACGTGCTTGTGGTATGTTTATATAGTATACATTCGTTGCTTATCAATATTATTACAAAGCTACTAACATCTATTTAGCCGCCATAAACTGAATGACTAGCATGGTGCAACACCATTTTGAGGGTCAGAATTGCTTGCGCATATTACGGAGTATGGATGTATAGAACGAGCACCTCCCAAGGACAGCGTTTCGGTACAACGTTTTCCATATATTAGACTCGTTATTACAATTTACCATGTCAACTTATTCGCAGGTTAGGTAATGCAGTCAATCGGTGAAACGCAACGAGCGATCCTCACGCACACCGATGAAAGCCTAAAAAGCTCTTCTACATGCGAGCACATAAGTCGCCAAGCGCGCATGCTCCTTTACTTATGAGCACGTAAGTCGCCGGCTGGCGCAAGCTCTTTTACATATGAGCACGTAAGTCGCCGGCTGGCGCATGCTCTCTTACATATGAGCACGTAAGTCGCCGGCTGGCGCATGCTCTCTTACATATGAGCACGTAAGTCGCCGGCTGGCGCATGCTCTCTTACATATGAGCACGTATGTCGCCGGCTGGCGCATGCTCTTTTACTTACGTTCACGTTAGTCGCTTCGCGCACATACTCCATTACTTACGAGCACATAAGTCGCCAGTCGCGCAAGCTCTTTTACATACCAACACGTCGATCTCCATACGGGTCTGTTGTTCTACATACGATCATCTCAGCCTCCATGCGAGCCTTGCTGCTGCACATACAAGCACGGTAATCTTCACGCGACCCTGCTGCTTTACATACGAGCATGTGTGTCACCCGTGCGCGCATGCTTAGCCATATATGAAAACGCTTACAAAACGTAAACCGTGCTACAAATGCACGCACCACTTTGGGTATACGCAAAAACGCATTGGCTGAAATAAAGTTTCGCTTACACCTACAATCTTCAAGACAAGCTACATCTCCTTGCGTCATGCCACATTGTTGTTATGCCACACCAGAGGATTAGCGCAGGCTCGGGTCTCCACTTCATTATCCATGACGCAACTTTATGCCAATTCTCATTCGCGATAACCTGTTCAAAGTGGATTAACACGTGCAACTATTGTAGACAGCAGTTTACAAAGATTCAAACTCTATAAATATATACGCTTCACGGCTTAAGACACGCGCGCACCTTGCGCTAACCAACAGAAGTCACACCATAGGGTGAATATTTTACAATAGCCAGACGACTGTGTGCACACCGCTAAAGCCGGGCCACACTCACCTGACAAAGGCGAACCGTCAGTGAAAACATAATGATCGCCGTGTCAGCAGCCAACTCAAGGGTCACCATCAACGACATTTCCACCAGCCTGTCAGAATTTAAATTTCGAGAAAAATTTCTCGCCTGAAATTACAACGAAACTTCATGTTGAAGCTAGCAAGGGTTACGCCACATGCGTCATCAGCCAATGATCATACGCGCCAGCTCTCAAAAGCAACAGGTATCAATTAACAAGCCTGGTCGCCGCGCCGTAGTAATAGACAAGCACTTACACGCGCGCCGGCTACCACGACCTAACAAATGCTTTAAAGACCAACACACTTTCTTTTTTCTGAGTCCAGAGCTCCAACCATTTACTTCGCGCATGGAAGCAGCACTGGACTGGGGGGACTTGAAGGGGTATGGTCCCAAAAAGCTGCGCAATTCTTCCTCCAGATCGCGCGCTGGACCATACTCCTTAATCAACTACATTCCGATCTCAACCTCGCGCGGATAGAGCAATACTCGACAGCGTCACGCGGGGTCTAAAGAGGCCAAATCAACAACTTAGCATCCTGAAGTCAAGCCTCCAAGCGCCCATACCTTGCGCAGGCCAGTACCATGCGCAGCAAGGGTCACGCAAGGATGTGGCGTAAAGGCATCTTAAAAGTACAAAGGGTATAAATGGCAGACGAGAAGAGCCAATCCGTATCCTCCAGGCACTTCTCAATCGTGCTCCACGATCATCCGACATACAGGGAACAAAAAGTACTCAAAGACACCTGCCCCACGATCTCCACTAACTGGCTGATGACAAAGACCTACAATTAGCAACTCCCTGCGATCAATCAGCGTGCGCCATGTTTGCCAAACCAATTTCCACGATGAACAACCAGGGGATATTCATTATCCCATTTATCTCTACTCACAGTGAAAGACAGACGCAACAAGCATGGGCAACAACTCTCCCGCATCTGGGCGACTGGTAAGCCTAAAACTCAATCTTTTTACTTTCAAGCACTCCTAACAAGTCTAGTACTCCTACCACGCTTGCACGCGGAGCAGCACTAGACTGGGGGACTTGATGGGGTACGGTATTAAACCCGTCCCGAGTCGTCAGACTTCCCATCACGTATTGCTTTTATACTAATTATTTATTATGGTTGCTACTAACCCAACCGCGAGGCCCAACGCGATGTAGTTTACACTACTTTGGGTCGGGGCTTGTAGAGATAACCCCTAACTGGGCCTGGCCCATTGAGGTTAGGGGAGGCCCATATCCTCCTATATAAAGAGGTCTTCACCTCTTGAATAGGGCATGGCATATGGAGCCACACACTTTGGTAGCTGGAAACAGGAGAAAATCTTCTCCTACCGGCAATCTCTACAGCTCCACTTTCTTCTCTTCTCCATTGCAGGTCTAGGTTCAAGAGGAAGAACAAGGTGTGATTCTTAACCCTCATGTAGAACGCGGTCCAGTCATCCCGGCGGTGAACCCGTGTTTCTTCAGATCTGTTCTATTTGAATTCACTAGATATTTTTGATTCATGCTCAATCGCCACTATATCTGTTAAATCTGTTTCATATTGGTTCTATTTACTGTTCGATTGGATCTGTTCTTGTTAAATCTGTTAATGTTAAATCTGTTAATGTTAAATCTGTTCTTGTTAAATCTGTTAATGTTAAATCTGTTAATGGCATGCTATTTGTTAAATTGTTGTTGGATCTGTTCTTGTTAAATTGTTGCTGGATCTGTTTGCTTTATTGTATCCGTATGCAAGTGTAAAAACAAAATTAATGCATCTTTTTTCTGTTTCGTTGCTGTATCGGTTCGATTAATCAGATTTGGATCCATTTTTATGCGTATATGTATCAGATATGGCACAACAAGAATCGTACCGTCCTAGAGGAGGTGGTACTAGCGATGAAGTTCGCGAAGAAGTTCAGGCTACACGTCGTACAAATGATGATGATATGTATATGACAGCGATCCGAGATATCATTGTGCAAGATATAATGACATTGCGGAGATGAACATGACATCATTTCAATTGTATGGATGAATGTACTATGAGAACTATGGTGGTATTATTGTGTTTTAACTTTTGTAAAAGACATATTTTTTATTTTGTAGGTTTTTTTATTAAATTAAACTTTTTATTAAGAGAAGAGAAACAAAAAAGCTAAGCCAAACACTTTTTTAAAAAAGCAACTTATTGACTTATGAAAGAATGTCCATTTTAGTCATTTTACATCAATAAGCTAAGCCAAACACTTTTTAAAAAACAACTTATTGACTTATTGGCTTTTCCCACCCCATAAGCTAATCCAAACACTTTTTTTAAAAACTCCTTTTCAAAAAGTCCTTTTCCCAAAAGTCATTTTTAACTCTAATAAGCTTAGCCAAACATGCCCTTACTGAGGAGAAGTAATTTTGTGAATTAATATAGGGATAATAACCAATTTGATAAATAACCTCAAACCTAAAATCCTAATTCATTAGTTGTATGTATACAATATACTTAATAATAAAAGCCCACGTGAAGAAATAGTGATTAGCCAAGAGGTTAGTCCACGGGTCGAGTCTCGTCAAGTAGGGTTAATCGCTCCTTTCCTCGATCGATAGCTGAGTCGTCTTCTAATCTGTCACCTGCACAGTGAAATACACTGTGACTCGCAATGAGAATGGGGTGGGGGTTGCTCCTTGTTACCACCCTCCGACGTGAGAATAAATATTTGATTTGAAGCAAGATAAGTGTTTAAGTAGTAATTGTGAGTGAGCAGATTAGCATTACCTCAAACCTGGGTTGAAGTTGGTATTTATAGCCGAAAAGTGATGGATAAGAGCCAATGATGGGCCTTGGGCCTGACTGACAACTTGTAGCTTTTCGTAGACCTGACAGGAGCGTAGGTCACGGAGGTGTCAGGTGCACGGTGGAGGTGTCGCCACGTGTCCCACTATATTCATTGCACAAAAGAACACCCGCCACGTGGCCTGCTGGGGTTGTCAATCTCTCCATCAGCTTTATGCAAGTGGGTTGGGCAGCCGCGTACTAGACGGTCAGTTGACCGCTATTGTCAGTGCCCAGGCATACCACTTGCTGGTTGGTCACAGAAGTCAAAGCGACAGTTCCACTTGTATAACAACTAGATACGGGCTTGCGCAACCTCGCCATGTGCGGTAAATTGTGCACGTATAGGTCAACACATCTGTACAACACTCTGCACTTCCTTCGCTATCCCGCACGCACCCGTGCAGGACCATAGCATGGAAATGTGTTTGACAGAAAGTGAATGTAGTAACTACTATCATCTTTAGTAGCAATCACCGCATTCCGTGTATGTTGCCGAAAACAACCATTTTCATACACAAGGTGAGATTCTCATCTTCCCCGAGTAGGAAAGCAAACCGGGTTTGCGCGTGCCCGCACGAACTAAGGCAAGTTCTTTATCGATTGGGACAATAAGACGGGTAATGGTCACTTGCGCTCAAGCCTGGTGCAAGCTTTGGGACCATACCCCTTCACCGTGGTAACAACATTTCTTTAATTCATAACTAACAAAGTAAAGTCTTGTTTTTTAAACAAATCTATTACTGGCAAAATTTCTTGAGGTAAATACTATTACCTAATTTTTCTCGTCAATATTCAATAATAACCATATGAAAATGATTTTTGGTATGAAGTACATAGAACAACAAAACGGTAAAAAAGAAATAGCAGGAAAATATGGCTAATCTTGGTGATGAGAACAGACAACGAAAGTCACATAACAAATAAAAAATACCTGACTTCGGCTGTCGCACCCTGTATTTCCCAATGGGCCCGGACTTGGGGTACATGACAAGTTGATATCAAGATACACAAATAACACAACGGAAGTCTTGTGAATTAAAATACTATTACAAATTATAATGTCCGAATGTTCAAAATATTATACAAACGGAAATGTATAAAAGATCCACAAGCGGATTGAAATAAACAAAATGATTATGTAGACAGACTACTAGGATTCAATGCATGGAGTTGCAAATTCGACTTAAGCATTTACCGGGCAACTTCCAGCCTATTTACGTATCCTTGCAACCTGCGCTTAGTCTTTTTAAAAATACGTCAGTTTACACTAGTAAAATACAAACAACCAGTTGATCCCTAATTTTTTCACTCATCGTTTTCTAATACGTGTTGGTATAAATTCACATATGCCTGCGTTTTACGTCACGTAAGTCACTTGGTATTAAAAATTTATGTTTATAATTTATTTTTTCCCGAATTTAATCGTCTTACTTAGCATGATTTTACATCCTTCCGTCCGACAACACTGGCGTTACTGTTTTACGCCCCGCACCGCGTTGTGGTGGCTTAAGACTAGTTGATATAAAAATAGGCGAAATGGATAATATTTAGCTATTTTTGCATGTTTGTCCTTATATCCCAACATTTTTGTCTGAATCTGACAAGCTTTCGATACATATAAACAGGTGGATCTTGCCCACAATACAGTCGTTGCGGTTGGTTGTTTGTTCCCACCACTAGATCAGACCTGATTATTAATGGGAAGAAGGCGTTTGTTGCTGCTTCTAAAGCCGTTGGATACTTGCTCGTTTCATCAATCAAACGGTGCATCTCGTTCTATAAACCCTAAGGTACCCACAATTGTTTTTTCTGATTTTATGTTCAAGAATGTTTCGGTTTATGATCTTAAGCCACGTTTCGTGTACGGGTTTTGTGTTTTTTTGGCTATATGATTATCTGGGTTTGATGCAGATTATATGTTTGATGAAATGCCTGTGTGAAGAATTACAGTTTAGTTTTGTAATTTTGATCGTTTTATTGCCCCTAAATACCTTAAAAAGTTGAAATCTTTTGGGTCATTGTCCAAATTTTCAGCTGCTATCACTTTAATCTTTATTATGTCAAAACATTGAATTTTGCAACATATGCTTTGCAGTTGAATATTATGTTGTCAATTTGGTGTCTTTTTCTTCACTAGCTTTAAGGTTGGTTTTCTTGTTCTTGTTCATATTCTTTGTTTCTATAGCTCAAAACTTGTTGTATATTGTAATATTTTGTGTATGTTGATAGTTGTGAAATTATTGTCCATAACCAGAACAAGTTTGATCCTTTTCCAATTTAAAAACCAATCGATCCGGCTCTTAAAACTCGAAAGTTGTCTCTAATTTGGGACAAACGCGGTTTAAACTGATGATATATTTTACTTCATAAAAGGTTATGCGTATAAAAACCTCTTTAATCTAATTTTGTTGTAGTTAAAATCTTCATGGTATCCTGCGACATAAACTCCCTAGTCCCTCCGTCATACTTACACACTGACTTCAACAAATGGATTATCAAAATATATGGGTCCCTACACGTCATCTAGTAGAATTAACTCTAATGTACCCTTGTCATTTGGTGTTACAGTTTACAATTCTAATATCTGATTAACGGGTCATGTTTGATACACCTTGTTGTAATGAAGGATGAATTTTCTTAACTATTTTCTCCTGTTTTATCTCTTCAAAATATACATTCTCTCCATAACTTTCCTGAAATATAATTTTTTTCTTTTCTAAACGAGGCAGGTATTACAATATCTGGATAGCAGGCGCAGAGTTCACAAAGATGCCATAGAATCTTGTAGAAGTATTTTACAAAGAAACTCCATTGAATGGGACGCTACTTTTTGCAATAATCTATCACGACCCATTCAAGATGTGGATCTTGTTGTTACTCTTGGCGGTGATGGCACCCTCTTGCAAGCAAGCCACTTTTTGGATGATTCAATCCCGTTACTTGGAGTAAACTCTGACCCCACTCAACCACAAGAGGTTAGCTCGCTCTTGAAGCCCTATGATTTTGATTCCATATTTCATGTTGATACACTTGATTTATGCTTTCATATTGTTTTTATAATATTTGCGGAATTTGTGGCCCGTGTGATTTTCTTAGGTGCAAGAGCTAAGTAACGAGTTTGATGCTACTAGAAGCACCGGTTATCTTTGTGCCGCAACTGTCAAAAACTTTGAACAGGTATGGTAGCAACCAGTAGTAGCAAAATGGGTAGTAAATATGATTATAAAAGTTATATTATTTTAGTAAGAGTAAATGCCATTTCGACCCTGAGGTTTGGCTACTTTTGCTACTTTCGTCCAAAGGTTTGTTTTTCCGCATCTGGATCCAAAATTTTTGAAATCTTGCCATTTTCATCCAACTCATTAACTCCATCCGTTTTTTAACGTTAAGTCAGGGGTATTTGCATCTTTTTAGGCATTTTTTTGTGATGATTAAAGGGTTTGGGTGGGGAGAAAGTCAACAAAGGTGGATCTTTATTTCTTATAGTGTTTTTTATTTTAATAAAAAAAATTTCTAAAAAGACAGAAATGCCTTTCATTTAACGGAGAAAGATGGATGAAGTTAACTAGCCGGATGACAATGGCAAGAATTCAAACCTTTTGGATTCAGATGCGGAAAAACAAACCTTTGGACGAAAGTCGCAAAACCGACCAAACCTTAGGGATGAAAATGGCATTTTACTCTTTTAGTAATTATTTATTTTTTAAATAAAATGATATAGGAAGTTTTATGCATTAAAAAAATACACTTTGGGTGACTTTCTTGTGTGACGAATCGACCCATTAGAGATAAAGCCTAATCTGAACCAACCCACTAATAAGTAAATGGGTCAAAATTCCACCAAATATATGGCTCCTTTAGATTAATTAACCACAAAGTATGGTGAGTGTTGTTGTTTCTCGCAGATACTAAATAACATCCTTGAGGGTCAAACAACTCCTTCTGAACTATCGAGAATGTCGATTCATGTGAACTCAATACCATTGTCAACATATGCTCTTAATGACATTTTAGTTGCTGATCCATGTCCTGCATCTGCTTCTAGGTTCTCTTTCAGGTATGAGAGACTCCAGTATGATTTTTTATTTTTTGTAGTTGTCAAGATGGGTGGGTCGGGTTGGTTGGGTAACGGGTCAAAACAAGTTCAGGTGGAAACAAGTCTACTTTAGTATATGCCAAAATGTGTCGGCCCAGGTAAAGTTGACCCATAAATGCCTTTATAAAAGTAAAGTACACGAATGGTCCATAGGTTTATCAAAGTTTTGGATTTGGTCCCTAGCTTTCCAAAAGTACACGGATGGTCCCTGTGGTTTGCAGTTTGTAACGCATTTCGCCCCTAGCCAACAAATCTAAAGCTTTTAGCATGTCTAAGTTAGGGACTAAATGTGTTACAAAGTGCAAACCGCAGGGACCATCCATGTACTTTTGGAAAAAGCTGGGGGCTAAATGCGTTACAAAGTGCAAACCACAAGGACCATCCGTGTACTTTTGGAAAGCTAGGGACCAAATCCAAAATTTTGGTAAACCACAGAGACCATTCGTGTACTTTACTCATTTTACAATTTGGGTGACTTTCAAGTTTCAACCCATTTATTCGCCATTTAGCTAAAAGATTTTACTTGAACAATTTGACCCATTTGAGATAAAACACAGTCGAAATAGGCTCAGTTACTTTATTAATATTGGAAGCTGCATATTCTTCTTGCTTATTTTTTACTATTTTTAAAGGATTAGGAAAGACGGTGAATCAATTTCACCTCTGGTCAACTGCAGATCTAGTGGTCTGAGAATCTCAACAGTTACTGGATCAACTGCAGCAATGCTGTCAGCTGGTGGATACCAGATGCCCGTTTTATCCAAAGATCTCCAGTACATGGTGAGAGAGCCCATTTCACCAGAACCGGCCCGCTTGAGTTTAATGCATGGGTTAATAAAACCTAATGAATCAATGGATGTCGATTGGTACACGAAAGAGGGACTTATCTACATCGATGGTTCTTATCCCGCTCATCCTGTTCAACATGGTGATACCATAAAAGTATCTTCTCATGGCCCAATTTTGAAAGTGTTTTTACCTAACCATTTATTACCAAGTAAGATGTGAGGGGTTTTTTTTTGTAGTCAAGCATGCATGCAATAAGTCAGAATTTAGTTTGATAAGTGAGTAGATTGTATACACAAGATGTAAAGTGCTTGCACATGTTTTTCTTAATATGTTGAGGTTAGAATGATCAATTTACCCAGTGGCGGAGCTAGCACAAAAATTCAGGGGTATCCCAATTTTTATTTTTTGGGTAGCCCGGGCTACGCCTCCTTATAAATTGCCTCCGCCACTGAATTTACCCCTATTCGATGAAGGCCTCAGCCCGTGTTGTGGTTCTTTAGATGTATCCATATATGTCATCATGTGGGCTGCTTGCAATTTTCATGAAAAATGGAGGCGTTAGGAAGTGGTCCATTACATTCATCAATGATCAATATTCAATACCATCATGTGGGTTGCGTGCAATGGGTTTTACATGTATTAATTGATACCATTATGTGGCCAGCTTGCAATTTTCACAAGACAAAAAGGGCTTAGGATACTACTTATTCATAAGTTACAAAATAGGTAACTGAGTATTGCGGATTGGGTAACGGGCTTAAACGGGCTGGGATTAACAAGTGTAAACTTAAATACAGGCTTGGCCCATTTGTTGAACATTTATACCATGACAATTAGCATGTTGCGTGAATAGTGCTTTGATATGGTCGGTTCACGTGTCATCAAATAGACAATCATTCAAGTTTGATTATCTTGTTGATAAAGTTAGGATTTACTCTTGTTTTTCAGGGTTCAGAAAAACTTAATTTTTATACTATAATATTCAAGGTTTAGTGTTTATATTATTTAAAAATTATTGTTCCAAAGTAGTGCGATTTTCCTTACATGACCTTATATTTTTTAAGGTGCGTGTATCAAGTATCTCTACATGCATCTACAAACATCTCTATGTGCATCAATCTGGATATCATAGTAGTCTCACATGATACATAAGTTTATATCCAACTACGTTAGAGACATTTGTATTACACAGGTTTAATATATATTTTTTATAATATTTATTTTAATTAACATGTTATATGTTTCTCAAAATCTATAGTTCGTCAGAAATCAACACATAACATTTAATTTTTAATAGCTAGAGGCGGGAAACTAAATTTTAGGTAACTTATAAAGCTAACACCTGTCTTCTCATATTTTTATTTATTAGACATAGGAAATAGATTATGTATATAATATTATTAGGTATATATATATAGCCCTGCTTGCAGTACACACATATAATGTATATGTGTGTGGACGTTCGGGGGACAAAAATAAAAGTGCACTAAATTTAATGTTATTTTACTAATTTCATGAAAATAACATTAAGGGGGGGGGGGGGGGGGTTAATCATGCATCATGTGGTGGCGTTGATAGCCGAAAGACAAAAGGGTGCATGCACTAATTGGCCTTTGTCCCGATTGTTGAGTATTATGTGCCTTGTGTCCAATGCTTGATGCAAAACTACTATCGAGCCGGGGGTCTCACTGGAAGCAGAATAATTTTCAGCAAATTTCATTAATTGTGAAGTTTAGATTAATCATTCAATAGTTAACACAATAGCTGGGGTTGGTGGCCTAATTGGAAATCCAAAGTTCTATCTTTGACAAGTGTAATACATGGGGTATGAGGTGTAGTTTAGGATTAGGAGTAAGAGAGATTGTTGTAAAAAAAAAAAAAAATTAACACGCAACTATCTCCTTTTTTGTCGGTTATTACAAAACAAACTTGCACTCATACAAAAGTAGGGTTGTTCGTCTAATCGTATAAGTCAAATTTCGAGTTATTCGAATTTGAAGTTTTAAAATCTGTATTCGAATTCGCCTAACATTCGACTTATTCGAATTCGGGTTGAATTCGGTTTTATTCGACTTACTAGGTTAGAATCCTTTTTTTAAATTATATCAAACATGTTATTAATAATTGTAATAAGATGATTATAGGCGAATATCGGTTACCAATATTAGGCTAATAGCAAGTGGTTATAGTTTTTTGGCCATTAAATAAAATAGACATTTAGTTAAGCACATAAGCCCCAAAACCACACAACTATACATGTCCAAGGAGTCTCATATTCGAATTCATCTTATTTATTCAAATTGAATAAATAATAAGCAAAAAGTTTGAATTCCACTTTTTTTTTTTCAAATTTTAATTCCACTTTTTTTTCAAATTCGAATCGAATTTCAAGTTATTTGAGTACAATTCGAATAATGAACACCCAAAGCCTAATTCCAAAATATAATTATTAATCAAATAGACATTTTGAGACATAAAAACAAAAATCACTTACCTAACAGAAAGAATCGAAAGGAGCAAGTAATAAACAAGAAATTAAGATAAACCCAACAAACTTCATGTGAAATTACACAAGAATTGTGTTGAGTACAACTATTGATATATATATATATATATAGGGGAAGGTTCAAATGAAAACCACTAGTTAACGCGAAAACTCGAAAACTAACTAAAAAAAGCCTAAAAAACACACAATTTTTTTTTTTTTTTTTTTTTTTTTTTGCAAACCAAATTTCGCAGGTTTTTTTATATAAAAAAAAAATTCAAAAAAAAAAAAAAAAAATTTTTTTGTGTAGTGCACACGTGTAATACTACACATGTGTATCTGTACTACACATGTGTATTATTACACATGTGCACTACACAAAATTTTTTTTTTTTTTTGAATTTTTTTTATATATAAAAACCAGCGATTTTTATTAAAAAATTGAAAAAAAAAAATTTGTGTGTTTTTTAGGCTTTTTTTAGTTAGTTTTCGAGTTTTCGCGTTAAAAGTGGTTTTCATTTGAACCATCCCCTATATATATATATATATATATATATATATTTTTGCCAATGATCTCTAGATCAAGTGGTGGAGGGTTTGCATTTCTCTGGAGAGATGCAGGTTCGACTCTCACTTGGTGCAGAGTGAGGCACTGGTGGGCAATGATAGGAGACCCAGGGAAACCTGGGTTGGATCCTTGAGCCAAACGGGTTTTACCGGTAATTTCACCGTCATGCCTACGGGCGGGTGGGTTACCGGGTTTTCCCCGGAATTGGTGATGGACTCGGGTTACTCTCGGAGTACTCCGTTTGTCCAGTGGGTGCCCCGAGAGTGATCGGGATTGAGTTTGTTAGCCGTTAAAAAAAAACAACTATTGATATTTTCTAGTTTGTATTTAGTTATTTATATTTATTTATCCTTTGGTAAAGTTTTTTTAAGGTGAATGTGACTCTATTTTTATTTCTAAATTACACCATATTAATTCTAAGAGTTAATAGCCAAAATGGTCCCTGAGGTTTGCTCACTTTTGCCACTTTAGTCCAAAACCCAAATTTGTTACATCTGGGTCCCCGAGGTTTGCATTTTGTTGCCATTTTAGTCCAAATTTCAAATCAGGTCAGATTTCTAAAAAAAAACATGGTTTTTGTCCTTTTCTTCAGGGGCATTTTGGTCATTATACTTTTATTATAACTAATTATTAATTAAAAATAAATATATATACTCATAACCCATCTCTCTATCTATCTCTCTCTCTCTCAGTCTCTCTATCTCTCTCTCCCAGTTCCTCCAAAAAAACCCAGTTCATCTTCTCCAAAAACACAGAACCACCACATCACAATAGCACCCCTCCTCTTCTTCTTCTTGAAACAGCCGGCCACCACCCACCGGTGGTGGCATACGGCGGCTAAATTTTAGAAATCTGACCCGAGACCTTAAAAAAAGGACTAGAAGATCAACCCTCTGAGCAAAATCACTCCACTCAACAATCAAAAGTCAGCAGTAATACCAGATCCATCTAATCTGAACTCAAAGCCACCTAGAACCACCGTTGTTTAACCCGACCGGAGATCCATCTAATCTGAAATCAAAAGTCAGCAGTAATACCGTCTTCCCTGTCAACATTATCATCATAAAAAACATCAGTCATCCTCACCAATCACCACCCGACGGTCGCCGGGAGTCGCTACCGTCGACCACTACTGTGCCGTCATCGTCTTCATCATAATCAATTCTTCTAAGAGATAAAGGAAAATGGGGAAAATAGGTGGGTGTTTACTGGTGAAAATAAATCGGGATCAGTATCGCCGCCGGTGGGTGTCTCCGCTGTCTCCTCTACTCTGGTCTCTCTCTCTGTTCTTTCCTGCAGCTCCTCGTCTCAATCTTTCTCTATCCCTCTCGATCTCTGCGCCTTAGGAACCCTAACACCAAACCTGCAACAACACGATTCAGCAACCAACACCGGAACCCTAACCCAAATCAGCAACCAACACGATTCAACCCACCACCCCTACTGAAAACCCTAATCCCAATGTCGGTTCTCATCACGGTGGTGGTGGTGTTTGACGGTGGTGCCGACGGCGGCGATGTTGATGATGATGATGATCTTGACGGTGGTGAGATTGAGAGAAGAGAGAGACGGTGGTGTTGGCGATGTTGATGATGATGATGGTCTTGACGGTGGCGGCGACGGTGGCGGTGGTGGTAGTTTAGAGAGAGAGAGAAAGAGCAGTGACATGTTGAGAGAGAGAGAGACATGTCTGTGTATTTGTGTGGGTATATATATATATATAGATATTATATATAATTGATTTTTTTAATATAAATTACTTTATAATAATTCAAAATGACAATTTTGCCCCTAGGAGAAATGAGGAAAAGGACAAAAATCAGTATGAAATCCTGGCAAAATTTGACTTTTTTGAAATTTGGACTAAAATGGCAACAAAAAGCAAACCTCGGGGACCCAGATGTAACAAATTTGGGTTTTGGACTAAAGTGGCAAAAGTGAGCAAACCTCAGGGACCATTTTGGCTATTAACTCTAATTCTAATCTACCTCATGCTAGTAATTAAACCCTGATGTTCTTTACATACCGAAAATTGAACCCTAAACTTCTCCCTCTAAGACTCATTCTTAATTACCCAACTCTACTAGGGTTTTTAAATGTTATTTTTAAATGCCCTCCCCATGATGGTACTATGATCTATATCCTAATTGGTTTCATGACTATGTTGCCTAATGTTTCTATCAAACAACTTAGTTTAAACATCGATGTGACTATCGGTCATATCATCAAGCATGCAACTTTTTGTAGTGTTTTAAGTATTGTGATATCTCGTTCACAACCCAATCATCAGCTTCGCGTCAATATACGTTTCTGAACAATGACTCATCTATATATATGGTCATCTGTATTTTCCCCGTTATGTATATTGCGTTCGAAAGTTTCTTTATGGCCTTTAACAAGCCTCTCGTTCGTGCTCACATTGATTTGACGTCTACATCACCTCATTTGGTTTATCTAACAACAAATCGCATACACCTTTTTTACGTATCCCGTGATTCAAATACTATATATCTTCTAGTATACGTTGATGATATATTCTTCACAACATACCTATTGACGACGAGGATCCCCGCTTGGGCTCCTCGTCTGGACTCATCACCCTAGATTGGTGACTGGGCTCGAGCCCACTTGGGTCTTTCTCGGTATGTTTAGTTGGTTCGAGTGGTCCATATCCAGATAAGTCCATTCTTGGACCGGCCCATTAGGGTTATGGCCCAAATGTCTTACTATATAAAGAGAGCCCCCTCCTCCAAGAAGGGCAGAGTACATTTTCCCCACAAAAAGGTTACTTCTTCCTCCTCCTCACATACAACATATGCTCCCTCTCACTAAAATATACATTTACTTGCACTTATAATTATCATTGCTATACATGATACTGACTTGAGCGTCGGAGTGCCCTCGGGGTGAACCCCCTCGGGCCCTCTAACTAGATCTACATGTGGCTGCAGCCCAAGACCCGGTGCCCCGCAAGAGGAACCGTCACTATGACGACAAGATGATGAACCTGAACCGGAGCTCACCGAATCTAAGGTTAGTACCACCAAACCCTTTGAACGACTTCAGGGATTTGGGGATTCGACATTGGCGCCATCCGTGGGACCGAGCACAAGCGTGTCTCGGTCCTTCTTACAAACGGCTGGATCTGACCTCTCCGCGATGTTCAGATCTACATTCAAATCTCTGGTTAAACAGGTTCTAAATCTCATATTTTCTCATTTGCGACATACAAACGGATCTGACACGACCTTGATTATGGCAAGATAAAGAAAAAAAAATATAATAGTTTCGCACAGCTAAACATGGATTTGTAGTTTCCTGGTCACAGAGATTTATTTTATATTTAAGCATGCTACTTTCAAGCTTAACAAGGAAACGAGTTGTAGTCTTGGGAATAAATCGTTTATGGTGCTCAAATTGAGTTACAGTCTATATTAATATACAAAGAGCGAAGTTACAAGTTTTATTGCATTAGTTACAACTAGATAATACACTATTGATGCAAGAAGTGGATGATGTACAACTAGCTAAGAGGGGTACAACTCATTTATGCATATGCAAATGTGTGGACATGAAGAACGCCACGTGAGGTAATAGAAAAAAGGACATTACTTGACTTTTTCAAAGTTGTTTATTGGAACACAACACCACCTCGTCAGACGTGCATGCGTCATTTCTTTCAAGGGTTGCCTTTCAACATGGATATTCAAATAAAATTTAATATATGGAGCGCTAAAAAATGAAGTCTGGTCCTGGCAATGGAGTGTCGAGGCTAGCAAATAAAACCCAGCTTCGGCAAATGGAGTCCAATTCCAACGATGAAGCACGCCTTATATCCGTCTCCAACGAGACGACCCTGTCTCAATGCATCGTGCGAACAAGAGATCGTGGCCAACGACCGGGTTGCCACATCTTGGAACTCGTGAAGTGACATATACGAGGAAGATGAAAATCATCGCCAACAAAATGGGTTCAATAAGAGCAAGCTCGATAGGAAATGGGCAGATTAAAACGCAGATATGTCGTCATTCTCAAGGGCCATGGTTTCGACTTCTTAAAGTACAAGTCTCTAAAACATCCACATGGCAACAACTCTTTTAAACAAAAGGTAAATAAAAGACTTATTGCCCACTTGGATTCTAAGTATTAGTCCAAAGGTAAAACTTCTTGCCTACTTTTGAAAGTACAAAAAAGTAATATGGAAAAGCTTGACATGAGCTGTCAACAACTCTTTTAATTTTTTATGCAAATTAAAAAATATAGTTGAGAAGAAAGTCATTAATTACCTTGTACATTCATTTGACTTTTGCTATCCTGACAAGTAAAAAAGAGGAAGGAAAAAAAACTAAGTTTTTGTCTTCCCAAGGTGATGTGACCTTACTTTTTGAAAAAAGAAAAAAGAGTAATGATATCTTACTCCTACCAATGTAAAATAATAATATTTTACTAGTACCAGGTCCTTCACCAGGGTCCTTTCTCAGGCCCTTCTGTCACGGTCCTTCCCTAGGTCCTTACTCAGGCCCTTTCGTGGGGTCCCTTCCCCTGGCAGCCTTTATCAGGTTTTTTCACAGGGTCCTTCCTTGGGCCATTCTGCCAAGGTTCTTTCCCAGGTCCTTCCTCAGACCCTTTCACAAGGTCTTTCCACCTGGCCCCTACTCAGGTCCTTTCACATGGTCCTTCCTCAGGCCCTTCTACCAGGTCCTTTTCTAGACCCCAACACAAAACACCTACGCAAGGCCTTTCTTCGAAGTCTTGCATTGTGCACCACTTCTAGACACAAATTTATTGTTCCCATTACAACGTTGTTAGGGTACGTAAGCTACCCCCATTAACGATGTGAAGGTCACACGTTTGCACAAAATAAAACATGAGGCACAAGTGCTTGTACACACATCATAACATGTTTAACGCATAAAGAAATTAACCCCTGGTATAATTTACCGTTTGAAAGTGTTTTTGTGGCAAGTATCAAATCATGAACACGAACAACACAAAAAGCTATTAGCCACGACCTACGGGACAGGTCGACAAAGGCTAATATTGGACTAGGTGATGTGCACCAGAGAAACAAGGCATGATATTTGAAAAGGCACTGAAGAATAGTGATCAACTAAAACATCCTTAAACAAGGATATAGCTTCGGGTAGGAGGAAAGTGACACAACATTAATGAAAGCAAGAAATACCTTTGTGCAACATTGAACTGGGGGACTAATATGTCTAGGGGGATATTGTGGGACAAAGTTTTTGCTAACCTCGGGCTACTCTCATTCAACAAAGAATCATATGCTAATCTGCCGAATACATCTATCAGCTATATCCTTGCGTGCTATCATGTCTCGGATAAAGACATCACTCATTAGAAGTGATTATGATTTAGAAGACTTTCGATACTCATCAAAAGCAACTATATTCCTTATTCACAACCAATGGTCTAGACTGACGGGATCAAGGACAACTTATTTTATAAGTTCGGTGTTACCAGCTACGCTTGACAACACTGAACTGGGAAGCTAGAATGGTATAACACCATTGGGTTCTACATTGAAGACTTCTAGAAATGATCTTTATTATTGTATTGCCTCCTTCAAAAGGAATTAATCCCCCTCCATAAGTTCTCATGTTCGAAGATCTCTGCAAAAAAAAAAAAAAAAAAAAAAAAAAAAAAATTAAGGAGGGGGAAGGAGCATGGACTGCCTTGCTAATTCCTCCCTGGAAGACAGGGAAAATCCTGGGCTGTGTATTTGGCTCATTCCCTGAAGAAAAAAGAATCAGTGGACTACGTTATTAATCCTTAAAGAAACGAGAAGCCTGGGCTGCGTACTTGGCTCTTCTCCTGAAGGCGAAATAATCATTGGATCACGTGGTTAGTCCTTAAAGAAAAACCGGAATTGCTTCCTTGAAGTCGGAAGAGTCATTGGACTACGTTATTAGTCCCCACAGAAGAAACCAGATGCTCCGTCCTTAAAGACGGAGGACTCCTTGGACTACGCTGTTAGTCCCTAAGGAAAACCTAAACGGTCCTTCCTTGAAGGAAGGAAGAACCCCTTCATGCGAGCCGCTAATTTAGTCTCTTCCATGGAGAAAAAATAATCCGCAAGATAAGTTCCCAACACTTATACTCTATACCTTAGGTGGAAGTGAGCTCCTCCCATCAACTACCATCTGCAAAGATTCTACAGGGAAAAAGAAAACGAGGGAAACCTTAATAAGTATATCTTCGCTTTAAGGGGAAAGTGAAATCCTCCTATGGTCTGCCGTGCTCAAGAAACCCTTATCTGGCGGAACAAAACGATATCCTCTCCTAAAGGCTAAAGCGTTTCGATAGTTACTTCCGTCAACAAGAAAATCCCTACTTCTATGGGATAAGGTGCCTCAGCAGTTCCTTCCAAGAACAGGAACACATACTTTCCATGGAGTTAAGCCCAGGAAAAGTTCCCTCCAAGAATATGAAAAATATCCCATTCTCTAGGATCAAGTATTTTAGAAGTCCCTTTCATAAACAGAAACATACCCCTTCCTTGGGACTAGGTCTTGAAGAAACTCCTTCCAATAATAGGAAGGAACATATCCCTCCCTCGGGATCCAGCTTTAAAGAAACTCCTTCCAAGAATAGGAAGGAACATATCCCTCCCTCGGGACTCAGCCTTGAAGAAACTCCTTCCAAGAATAGGAAGGTTTAATTGCTTAATTCGGTGAAGTTAAGGAGTTTAGAGATAAAGCGGAACAGACGAAGATGATAAACGAGGTAACCAAGATTGTGTGGATGCGTTTCGAGGTCGAGTTGATGGCTTGAATATGCAAGTAATATGAAATGATGAAATACAATGGTCGTTCGGTCATTAATCAAAAGTTGAGTTGAATGAAAATACAAGAGGAATTTGAAGTAAATAAGTTGGGGGTCCAATGTGTCATTATTTGAAACTTAAATGAATGAGGTGACTAAAGTGGGAGTTTCACGATGGGGATTAATATCCCTGGGGATTAAGTTTTGGAGGATCCACCTCCGAAAAAATGAAGATGTCCCACCCTGTGTGATTAGGGGTCTGGTAAGTCTCTTCAACGAACAGGAACAAGTTTCTCCCAAGAAAAGGAGGGTATCCCCTCCCGTGGGATTAAGTATTGCAGAAGTCTATTCAACGAATAGAAATGCACCCAGCTACGGGATCAAGTATTGGTGAAGTTCCTTCTAAGGACCGGAAAGTACCCCGTCCCTGGGATTTGATATCTGAGAAAAATCCTCTTTGAGATTTCGCACCCGAACAACTTATTCAAAAAACGGGGGGGGGGGGGGGGAGAGCCCCCTTGACAAGGGACTTCGAATTTGAAGAGTCCCTTCCTTGAAAAGAAAAGATCTCCGCCACATGTTTGTGTTTTAGAAAATATCTCTCCAAAGGAGAGGAGCCCCATCTCAGGGCCGCATACGTTTGAAGAAGTCTCTCCAAGAGGAGAGGGTTGCACATTCCATGGGCACCCGTTTTTAGAGAATTACAACATCTCTCTAGGGGAGGAAAGAGCCCTTAATAAGGACTCATGGGAAGGCTCCCCCTACATAACAAGTGTTTATAAAGGGCTCACAAAACCTATCCAAAAGGAGAAGATGCCACCCCTTCTCGAAAAACAAAAACCCCAAATGGCAAGAAGACCCCACTAACGGGTCAAACAAGATCATTTAGGCAGACGTGCCAGACGATCTTACAATAAAATGAACATGTACATAGGCATACATACATGCCGCCTTAGTCAAAACAAGGCAAAGCCCGGCCGTGGGGCTAGGACTAAGTCGTCTACGTCCAAACAAAACGCCGAAGCAGGCATATGAAAACCTGACTGGACTAGACTCCATTGGGTAAAAGGTTCATCAAAAGCTTTAACAACTTGAACAAGTTACAAAGCGGGCCTAGGCAAAGCCTTCACAACTTGAACAAGTTACAAAGCAAACTTATAGAAAGCTTTAAACAACTCAAGCAAGTTACGAAGCAAACTTATACCAAGCTTTAACAACTTACAAAGCAAACTTATAGAAAGCTTTAAACAACTCAAACAAGCTACGAAGCAAACTTGTACAAAACTTAACAACTCAAGCAAGTTACGAAGCAAACTTGTACAAAGCTTTAACAACTCAAGCAAGCTACGAAGCAACCTTGTACAAAGCTTTAGCAGCTCATGCAAGTTACGAATCAAGCTTGTACAAAACTTTAACAACTTAAACGACTTACAAAATGGGTCTACACAAAGCTTCAATAGCTTAAAATGTTACAAAGCTACCCATAGAATGCCTTAACGGCTTAAACATGGTACAAAGCAAATTCATGAAAAAGTGTCAACAGCTTAAGCAAGACAAAAACCCTCATCGGAGGAACGTCGAATAGAAAGTATAACACGACAAACAAGACATCCAAGTTAATGCTCATAAAGAAACTACTCTTGAACGAGTACCTCAATCGAAATGCCCTAAAGGAGGACATGGTAAAACAATCTAAATAGCATAAACGCTATAAGAAAGCACTATCGAACAAGTGCATTGGAAAAAAATGCCTTCAAGGAGGCATAGACTGAAGTAAGGTATTGTGCTACCCTACTTGAGGGGTCACCTTGCTATTTTGAGTACTAAATGCAAGGTTGCCCCAAGGGTAACAAAACAGATAACTTTGGCCTAACGTGCCTTAGACTACATGTACCAGACGAATAGAGGGAACGGTTGAAGGGCGGATAACGACCCGCCTAGATTTTCAGGGACTGGAACAAGTCCTGCGCCCATTCATGAGTGAATAGACTTGGACTAGGGATGACTTGACGACGAGGATCCCCGCTTGGGCTCCTCGTCTGGACTCATCGCCCTAGATTGGTGACTGGGCTCGAGCCCACTTGGGTCTTTCTTGGTATGTTTAGTTGGTTCGAGTGGTCCATATCCAGATAAGCCCATTCTTGGACCGGCCCATTAGGGTTATAGCCCAAATGTCTTACTATATAAAGAGAGCCCCCTCCTCCAAGAAGGGCATACTACATTTTCCCCACAAAAAGGTTACTTCTTCCTCCTCCTTCTCACATACAACATCTGCTCCCTCTCACTAAAATATACATTTACTTGCACTTATAATTATCATTGCTATACATGATACTGACTTGAGCGTCGGAGTGCCCTCGGGGTGAACCCCCTCGGGCCCTCTAACTAGATTTACCTGTGGCTGCAGCCCAAGACCCGGTGCCCCGCAAGAGGAACCGTCACTATGACGAAAAGATGATGAACCTGAACCGGAGCTCACCGAATCTAAGGTTAGTACCGCCAAACCCTTTGAACGACTTCAGGGATTTGGGGATTCGACATTGGTGCCATCCGTGGGACCGAGCACAAGCGTGTCTCGGTCCTTCTTACAAACGGCTGGATCTGACCTCTCCGCGATGTTCAGATCTGCATTCAAATCTCCGGTTAAACAGGTTCTAAATCTCATATTTTCTCATTTGCGACATACAAACGGACGACCCTGTCTAAATGCATCGTGCGAACAAGAGATCGTGGCCAATGACTGGGTTGCCACATCTTGGAACTCGTGAAGTGACAGATACGAGGAAGATGAAAATCATCGCCAACAAAATGGGTTCAATAAGAGCAAGCTCGATAGGAAATGGGCAGATTAAAACGCATATATGTCGTCATTCTCAAGGGCCATGGTTTCGACTTCTTAAGGTACAAGTCTCTAAAACATCCACATGGCAACAACTCTTTTAAACAAAAGGTAAATAAAAGACTTATTGCCCACTTGGATTCTAAGTATTAGTCCAAAGGTAAAACTTCTTGCCTACTTTTGAAAGTACAAAAAAGTAATATGGAAAAGCTTGACATGAGCTGTCAACAACTCTTTTAATTTTTTATGCAAATTAAAAAATATAGTTGAGAAGAAATTCATTAATTACCTTGTACATTTATTTGACTTTTGCTATCCTGACAAGTAAAAAAGATGAAGGAAAAAAAACTAAGTTTTTGTCTTCCCAAGATGATGTGACCTTACTTTTTGAAAAAAAGAAAAAAGAGTAATGATATCTTACTCCTACCAATGTAAAATAATAATATTTTACTAGTACCAGGTCCTTCACCAGGGTCCTTTCTCAGGCCCTTCTGCCACGGTCCCTCCCTAGGTCCTTACTCAGGCCCTTTCGCGGGGTTCCTTCCCCTGGCCCCCTTTATCAGGTTTTTTCACAGGGTCCTTCCTTGGGCCATTCTGCCAAGGTCCTTCCCCAGGTCCTTCCTCAGACCCTTTCACAAGGTCTTTCCACCTGGCCCTTACTCAGGTCCTTTCACAGGGTCCTTCCTCAGGCCCTTCTACCAGGTTCTTTTCTAGACCCCAACACAAAACACCTACGCAAGGCCTTTCTTCGAAGTCTTGCATTGTGCACCACTTCTAGACACAAATTTATTGTTCCCATTACAACGTTGTTAGGGTACATAAGCTACCCCCATTAACGATGTGATGGTCACACGTTTTCACAAAATAAAACATGAGGCACAAGTGCTTGTACACACATCATAACATGTTTAACGCATAAAGAAATTAACCCCTGGTATAATTTACCGTTTGAAAGTGTTTTTGTGGCAAGTATCAAATCATGAACATGAACAACACAAAAAGCTATTAGCCACGACTAGGGGTGAGCAGAAAACCGAAATAACCGAACCGTAACCGAAATAACCGACAAAACCGAACCGAAACAAAAACCGACGGTTCGGATTTTTAATTACCGAAAATTTCGGTTCGGTTTTTGGATAACCATTTTCAAAAACCGAAAAAAACCGAACCGAACCGAAACGAAAAAAACATATATTTTTACCTTTAAGTTTAAGTTGTTTAGGTGTTCAACCCATGCTACTAGAAATTATTAATTTTTATTCTTGAATATTAAGTATTTTATAATAAAACATTAACATGTTTGTTTATAATTGAGATGATTTATTTATTGCCTACAACAAATAACAAAATTTAATATAAAAATTAAATAATCTTCAAAGTATTATAAAAGCAAATGTCTTGATAAAAACTTTAAAGAAACATAAAAATATATTAGAAGACTAGGTTTATGTAAACATTATTAATTAAAAAGGCTAAATATAACAACTTAGATCTAAATATATAAGAAAGATCCTTAAATTTTAAATTATATCTTTTATTTTTTAATCTTACATAATTTTGTTTCAAAAACCGAAATAACCGAAAAACAGAACCGAACCGGTGAAAAAACCAAAAAAACCGAAACCGAAACCGAACGGTTTTCAAAAATCGAAAACCGACATTTCGGTTTCGGTTTTAGTTTTGCCCAAAAACCGAACCGAACCGTGCACACCCCTAGCCACGACCTACGGGACAGGTCGACAAAGGCTAATATTGGAGTGGGTGATGTGCACCAGAGAAACAAGGCATGATATTTGAAAGGGCACCGAAGAATAGTGATCACCTAAAACATCCTTAAACAAGGATATAGCTTCGGGTAGGAGGAAAGTGACACAACATTAGTGAAAGCAAGAAATACCTTTGTGCAACATTGAACTCGGGGACTAATATGTCTAGGGGGATATTGTGGGACAGAGTTTTTGCTAACCTCGGGCTACTCTCATTCAACAAAGAATCATATGCTAATCTGCCGAATACATCTATCAGCTATATCCTTGCGTGCTATCATGTCTCGGATAAAGACATCACTCATTAGAGGTGATTATGATTTAGAAGACTTTCGATACTCATCAAAACTAACTATATTCCTTATTCACAACCAATGGTCTAGACTGACGGGATCAAGGACAACTTATTTTATAAGTTCAGTGTTACCAGCTACGCTTGACAACACTGAACTGGGAAGCTAGCATGGTATAACACCATTGGGTTCTACATTGAAGACTTCTATAAATGATCTTTATTATTGTATTGCCTCCTTCAAAAGGAATTAAGCCCCCTCCATAAGTTCTCATGTTCGAAGATCTCTGCAAAAAAACAAAAAAAAAAAAAATTAAGGAGGGGGAAGGAGCATGGACTGCCTTGCTAATTCCTCCCTGGAAGACAGGGAAAAGCTTGAGCTGTGTATTTGGCTCATTCCCTGAAGAAAAAAGAATCAGTGGACTACATTATTAATCCTTAAAGAAACGAGAAGCCTGGGCTGCGTACTTGGCTCTTCTCCTGAAGGCGAAAGAATCATTGGATCACGTGGTTAGTCCTTAAAGAAAAACCGGACATTGCTTCCTTTAAGTCGGAAGAGTCATTGGACTACGTTATTAGTCCCCATAGAAGAAACCAGATGCTCCGTCCTTAGAGACGGATGACTCCTTGGACTACGCTGTTAGTCCCTAAGGAAAACCTAAACGGTCCTTCCTTGAAGGAAGGAAGAACCCCTTCCTGCTAGCCGCTAATTTAGTCTCTTCCATGGAGAAAAAAATAATCCGCAAGATAAGTTCCCAACACTTATATTCTATACCTTAGGTGGAAGTGAGCTCCTCCCATCAACTACCATCTGCAAAGATTCTACAAGGAAAAAGAAAAAGAGGGAAACCTTAATAAGTATATCTTCGCTTTAAGGGGAAAGTGAAATCCTCCTACGGTCTGCCATGCTCAAGAAACCCTTATCTGGCGGAACAAAACGATATCCTCTCCTAAAGGCTAAAGCGTTTCGATAGTTACTTCCGTCAACAAGAAAATCCCTACTTCTATGGGATAAGGTGCCTCGACAGTTCCTTCCAAGAACAGGAACGTATACTTTCCATGGAGTTAAGCCCAGGAAAAGTTCCCTTCAAGAATATGAAAAATATCCCATTCTCTGGGATCAAGTATTTTAGAAGTCCCTTTCATAAACAGAAACATACCCCTTCCTTGGGACTAAGTCTTGAAGAAACTCCTTCCAATAATAGGAAGGAACATATCCCTCCCTCGGGATCCAGCTTTAAAGAAACTCCTTCCAAGAATAGGAAGGAGGAACATATCCCTCACTCTGGACTCCGCCTTGAAGAAACTCCTTCCAAGAATAGGAAGGTTTAATTGCTTAATTCGGTGAAGTTAAGGAGTTTAGAGATAAAGCGGAACAGACGAAGATGATAAACGAGGTAAACAAGATTGTGTGGATGCGTTTCGAGGTAGAGTTGATGGCTTGAATATGCAAATAATATGAAATGATGAAATACAAGGGTCGTTCAGTCATTAATCAAAAGTTGAGTTGAATGAAAATACAAGAGGAATTTGAAGTAAATAAGTTGGGGGTCCAATGTGTCATTATTTGAAACTTAAATGAATGAGGTGACTAAAGTGGGAGTTTCACGATGGGGATTAATATCCCTGGGGATTAAGTCTTGGAGGAGCCACCTCCGAAAAAATGAAGATATCCCACCCTATGTGATTAGGGGTCTCGTAAGACTCTTCAACGAACAGGAACAAGTTTCTCCCAAGAAAAGGAGGGTATCCCCTCCTGTGGGATTAAGTATTGCAGAAGTCTATTCAACGAATAGAAATGCACCCAGCTACGGGATCAAGTATTGGTGAAGTTCCTTCTAAGGATCAGAAAGTACCCCGTCCCTGGGATTTGATATTTGAGAAAAATCCTCTTTGAGATTTCACACCCGAACAACTTATTCAAAAAAAGGGGGGGGGGGGGGGGGGGGAGGAGAGCCCCCTTGACAAGGGACTTCGAATTTGAAGAATCCCTTCCTTGAAAAGAAAAGATCTCCGCCACAGGTCTGTGTTTTAGAAAATATCTCTCCAAAGGAGAGGAGCCCCATCTCAGGGCCGCATACGTTTGAAGAAGTCTCTCCAAGAGGAGAGGGTTGCACATTCCATGGGCACCCGTTTTTAGAGAATTACAACATCTCTACAGGGGAGGAAAGAGCCCTTAATAAGGACTCATGGGAAGGCTCCCCCTACATAACAAGTGTTTCTAAAGGGCTCACAAAACCTATCCAAAAGGAGAAGATGCCACCCCTTCTCGAAAAACAAAAACCCCAAATGGCAAGAAGACCCCACTAACGGGTCAAACAAGATCATTTAGGCAGACGTCCCGGACGATCTTACAATAAAATGAACATGTACATAGGCATACAGACATGCCGCCTTAGTCAAAACAAGGCAAAGCCCGGCCGTGGGGCTAGGACTAAGTCGACTAGGTCCAAACAAAACGCCGAAGCAGCCATATGAAAACCCGACTGGACTGGACTCCATTGGGTAAAAGGTCCATCAAAAGCTTTAACAACTTGAACAAGTTACAAAGCCTTCACAACTTGAACAAGTTACAAAGCAAACTTATAGAAAGCTTTAAACAACTCAAGCAAGTTACGAAGCAAACTTATACAAAGTTTTAAGAACTTAAAAGCAAACTTATAGAAAGCTTTAAACAACTCAAAGAAGCTACGAAGCAAACTTGTACAAAACTTATCATTCTGTATTTCTATTTATCTTTATTAATTAATTGTTTAATTTTAATTGTGTTTCTTTTGTAAAAGAGTTAAATGGTATTTTAGTTCTTATGGTTTGGGTCATTTTGCCAGTTTAGTCCAAATGTTTCATTTTTTGCCTGTGGGTCCAAAAAGGTTTCATCGTTTCCATTTTAGTCCACTGGGTTAACTTCGTCCATTTTTTTTCTGTTAACGAGAAGGGCAATTTGGACATATAAAATGACCGAATTGCCCTTCTCGTAAACGTAAATAATAGATGAAGTTAACCCACTGGACTAAAATGGCAACGATGAAACATTTTTGGACCCACATGCGAAAAATGAAACATTTGAACTAAACTGACAAAATGACCCAAACCACAAGGAATAAAATGACATTTAACTCTTTGTAGAATTAAGTTTTAAATGTTCAAATCAACTTGAGTATGTGTAGTTATAGACTTATAGTACGTATTGTCAGAATGCACAACTTTTAATTTTATCCCTTGATTAGAAGACTTCAATAAAACAATACCTTTTTAGTTTTATTGGGGCGGATCTAAAGCCATTTAAAAGGTTCCTAGAAACCCGTTCGGTTCGTAATTTATAGTGTTAAGTTATTAAGAAACTTTTGAAGGAACCCTTTAATATTTTGTATGGGAACCTTTTAAACGAATCGATGAAGTGGTCTATTGGTATGTGTGCGTGTAATGTGTATTAGAAATCCTGAGTTCGAGTCTGGTTATACCCTTTTTGCCTTTTTTTTGTTTTTTTATACCTCAAAAGCTCATTAAGGAGTTGCTAATGCGGCTAACAATCATCTGATTGTGTTTATTTCCTCTAGAAGTGAATGAGTTCAACAATCTTGAACTCTTGTAGCAATCTTTCATTGATAAATCATAAATCCAATTCTATGTATGTAGATGAATTTGAATATTTTGCTATGATGTTATGAAAAACTTGAAAATTAAACAAGAATACGAATAAGTGAAATTCTTTGTTTTTTATTAAGAAGAATGAAAATATAGGGGAAAAATGAATATATGGACTTCCATAGTTTACTTTTCCACTCAATTCAAAATCTATCATAATGAATATATGTTATGCTCATGACGATATTGTTTTCATTATTGTAATCAGATTTTTATTATGTGATGAATCTTACCCGACCTAAACCGTCGCACCGACCCGTATTTTTTTATGTTCGGACATATGATACTGGAACATTCAAAAAAGTGAACCCTTTGAAAAAAATTTCTGGATCCGCCACTCAATTTTTGTTTGTTTCAAGAAAATATAGCAAAACTAATTATTGGTCAATCAAATTACAAGTGAAGTATTTAGTTAGTGTTACTTAAAAATTGGACCGAAATATGTTTAAGAAGAAGCAACAAGGTATAGTCATGAATTTATCTTTTTGAACTTTTCTTAAGGGTGTATGGAGTGGTTAGACACTTGAAAGTGGTAAACTTCAAATTCAACCAATGAGAGTGTGCCATGTCATTCAATAAAAAATGTTTAAATTATGCTCAAAAGTGTTGGCAATGGTTAGACACTTCATGAATTGGTAAATTATTTAAAAAAAAGAAAACATGTGTGATTGGTTGAGAAAAATTGGACCCCACCACACACCTCCTCTCTCCCCCTTTCCTTCACCTTCACCGAATCGGTGAAGGTTCACCGATTTCACCCCAATATTCGGTAAACAAAAGTGTTGGCATTGGGTCACCGATCGGCAAACGACGTGTTTGCCGCTCCACTCCGTATCCCCTAAGATTACTTTCGTTTTAATCAACTCCTAGAGTAGCGCCTAGTATGTCATGAATTTTTTGTGGCTATTTTGGTTGGCTAATAATTTGATACTTTTGCTTCATGATTGTGGGTCCAGAAAAAATTGATGGCTAGAAAACAAGCAGAGAACATCATTTGAGTGGCATAAAAGAAATTAAGAAAACATAAATAATCCAACGAACTCTTAATATTCTTCTTATTTTACTTAATTGAGTTCCAATTATTCCATTTCACGTAATTATTTTCACAGCATATATAATGTCAAACTCTGCCGCATCCATGGCTACACCTGGACTTCTTGTTGTTATAAACTGTTTCATCTTACGTGCCATTGAATGTGATAAGTTCGGTAAGTTTTCTTTGCTCATTGACTTTGATAAGTCTTTCCAGTTTCATATGTTGTTTGGTGTAAAAATACAACCAAATTAAAATAAGAAAAACAACACTAACACTTCAAAGGTTAACTCTTATTTGATGTAATATGTAATTTAATTTAATTTATATTTTGTTTAATTATAAAGTTATGACTTATATAATTTTTAGTGTTCAACTCATATAATACACCGATACATAACCTACTTGTTAATATACCTAACAGTTTAATTCATTAAACAAGTGAGAAGTACATACATACATAACCTATTACTAATTTTAATTAGAGATGAGTAACTTACAAATAACACAACAAATGCAGTATATATGGAAATATCCAAAGACTTAAGATTTGTTCATTTCTTTATGAATTAATTGCAACTAGTCTTAGCTCCCTCGCGTTGCGGTGAGGGGCGTAAAACCGTGCTACCAGCGTTGCAGGGAGATATAAAACCATGTTAAGTAGCAACCAAACGACGATCAAAACCGGGAAAAACATAAAATAAAAACACGAGTTTCTAGCACCAAGTGACTCACATGACATAAAATGTAGTCAAAATAGAATTTATACCGATACGTATTAGAAAGTCGAGGGGGTAAAAAAAATATTAGACTAGTGGTCTAGATATATAATTAGTTTATAATAGAGGGTATTAGAATATAATTTAGTCATCTATATAAACTATTGTAATCAGCAATTATAATTGAATACAAAATATTACGGTCTGATTTGGTATCAGAGCCTAATCAAACCCCTCTCCAAATCACGGCCTGAGCTTAACCCTACTGCCTCCAATCTACAACAGCAGACATCGCACAATTGAAAAACCCTTCTGCGACCTTCTGGAAAATACAGCAGACATCGCACAACAAATACAACAGCAGCAATCAACTCTTCAGGTAACCTAACCCTAATGGCTGCCATCACTTTATTTACTAATCAGGAAAAAGCTACCCATCAATCTCACAAGTTTGCGTTCTCTCTTAAACCTACAAATTATGGATATTGGAAGCAAATGCTTGAACCCTTTCTAATTTCTCATAACCTCTTCGGTTATGTAGATGGAACGATACCCTGTCCACCTTCTAAAGTCACCACAGGGACCACTAGCACCGACAATCCAAGTTATAGTCCATGGGTGAAGAATGATGCTCATGTGCGCTTACTGATCATGTTGGGATTGAACCCTATCAGAGGAACAGATAATTAAAGCCAAAACTGGATCAGAGCAGTGGATCCAGAATAAGCAGATGTTTACATACAAGCCTCTCCCCTTGAAAGTGATTTCAACATCTGTTGACCTCCTATCTGCTGATCTTGCAAACTGCTGACCTACAACTGCTGCTCAAGTAAAGAACTGATGAAAGACTAAAGCCCTACTGATTCAATCTACTGCCTTGAGTCAAGCACTGCTGATCCGGACAAGTACTGCTGGGTTCACAACAGTGGAAGGTTGCAGCAGCTGATCTATAGTCTGTTTTGTAATAAAATGTAATAGCAGTAGTTATCATAGCAGTGTTTGTATAGATCAGAGGTTAAAGTTTGTTAGGAGGTTAGATGTCACTTTCATGGTGACGTCAGCTAAGATGCTCAGTGGTTTGCTAGTGCCTATAAATAGTTCAGTACTTTGTACTGTTCTATTAGCTCTTTTGCATCATCGTCTTCTTTGCACGAACAAACAACTGAGCTCTGGCTGAGGGGGAGTTTGCATTCATTCATCAATCATTGTAATCGTTATTGAAATAAATTCAATCTTCCGATTCATTGTGAAAAGATGTTTGATCAAAGTATTACTCTCGTTTGATTGTATGCAAAGTTTGTTTTCATCATAATTCCGCTGCACACTCATCCATTTTCATTTTAATTACAAACACAAAATACAATCAGAAACAAACTCAGATCCAACAATTGGTATCAGAGCTTGGACAGTCAAATTTGATTTAACAATCATTTTGACGTAAATAGTTCAGCTCATAACAGTTGATACTGATCGTTTGTTCGTTTATTGAAAAACAGAGCAAGGATTAATCACCATTAAAGTTGATTTCTCAGTGTCTGTAAAACAACAAGAATGACGTCACAATCTCAGGATGATAAAAACAACATCGGCTCACTTTTTAAACCACCTATGCTAAAAAGAAATGAGTACAACATCTGGCAGAGGAGGATGGGTCACATCCTCGTTCAACAAAGCACAGGTTGTTGGAGGTCTGTCGTCTTTGGTCCCCATGTTCCCACAGTGCCAAGCGCTGAAGATGCTAAAAAGTTCGTTCCAAAACCAGTTGAAAATTATACCGAAACCGACTATCAAAAGTTCGAACTAGATGCTAAAGCGTTTAGCATCATAGCATCAACGCTGCCCAATGAGATATATGCTGGACTGTTACACTGTAACAGTGCCAAAGAGTTATGGGACGCGGTTAAGGAACATTTTGGGGGAACCGAAGAAGTCATAGAAAACAATAGGGAAATCCTGAACCAACAGTACGAAACATTTTGTCATGTTAGAGGTGAATCACTGACGCAACAGTTTGAGCGTTTCAGTTGTCTCATCAGTGAACTGAGGCTTGTTAACACCACTTTTACAAACTCAACTCAGAATAGCAGGTTCCTCAGATCACTGCCAGAAAAATGGGACACCATAGCTTTTGTCACCCGAAACTCACCTGAATTCAAGGATCTGACCTTGAACCAACTCCACGGTCGACTCCTGACCTACGAAAGGGAGTTGAACCAAAAAAGGAAGTTACAAGAGTCAGGAAAAGCCGTTGATGATTATACATTCGGTAACACTGCTATTCTGGGTCAAGAAGAATCTGGGAGCAGTGGTAAGGATCAGGGTTTTGATCACTTCATTGACATAACTGCCGGTGCAAATTTTAACAACCCTGATCCTCACTCTGCAAGTTATGCATTCACTGCAAACGAAAACCAGATGTCAGACAATCTAAGCTTTGAACTAAATGACTTACAGCATTTTGATCCCACTGACTTAGAGGAAATGGACATCCTGCACCAACTGGCTTTGCTCAGTGTTAGAACTAGCAAATTTTACAAAAGAACAGGGCGAAAATTCCCGGGTTTGCATGGGAATCTAAGGGTTGGGTTGGATAAATCGAAAATCAAGTGCTACAAGTGTAATAGGTTGGGGCATTTCGCTAGGGAATGCAGGAGTCAAACTACTGGACCCATAATCACTCACCCTAGCTCAAATCCTAGACCTCAAAATCAAAACACTGTGCACTATGCCCAGTATGCCCCAGCAGCTCAAGTGAACACTGCTCACTATGCTGCTGCCCCTGTGCCAGTGCACTTTGTCCAAACTACTGTTCCACAGATCCAATATGTTCAAACCCCTGTCCCCCAGGCACAAGTGCAGTCTGCACCTCAAACCACTGCTCCAGCAGCAGTACAACCAGATCAACAAAGTTTTTTCACTCAAGGGTTTGTTGACTGGAGCAGTATGCCTGAAGACCTTAGTGATGAAAATTTTGCACTCTGTGCTTCTAATGATTCTTCTCATAATGAGTTTTGTTTGATGGCATTAGAGTCAATACAGGAGGGGGTTGAAACTGAAGAGGAATAGCTGAGTATTGAAACAGTGGATGAGGTGACTGAAGCAGTGGTTACTGCTGTGGCTGGTGAACTACTGTTGGGAGAAAGTTCAGGAACCCTGATTGAACCACTGACAGACCCATGGTCCGAAGAGAACAAGGAAGAAAAGAAAGAAGAAAAAGCAGGTGAGAAAGAAGAAAGAGCTGATGATGAAGAAAATCATCAATGTGATTGTGCAATGATGGCTGCTGCCAAGGTATCTCCTCAAGTTCTAGAAAAACTGTGTTCTGACAATTGCATTATTGCTTTTGCTAACATAAAAGAGGTGAATGAAAACCTTTGGGATAAAATCTTAACTGATGAAGTCAAATTTGAAAGATCTTTAAAAGAACTTAAAAACAAATTGACTGAAAAGGAAAAAGAGATCAGCAGTTTGAAAGAAGAGCAAAGCATAACCAAAACTCAACTCCAAACTATGGTAGAAAAATACCAAGTTTGCAAAAAGGAGCTAGAATCCACACAGATCACATGTGAGAGATGGGTGGAATCATGCAAAGGGTATGAGGTTATGCTTGAAAAACAGATAAAAAGCAATGTGAAATTTGGGGTTGGTTATAGAAAACATGATGATGAAAACACTGCTTTTGGAAAATCTGTTCAAACCACTGATGTAACCACTGAGTTCATCCCCACAAACAAGAATGGCCAAGAAGTGAAAATCACTGACAAACTTGGTAACAAAATCACACTTGACAGACCAATGGGTCCCTCTACTTTTGAGGAGTTTGAAGATTATCAGTTTAAACCAAAATGGTCTGATGAGTGTGATATTCTTGAAAATTTCAAGCCAATGGACTTTACATCAACTGATGGTGTTAAAGCTCCAAAAGCTAAAGTCATACCTCTCAAGGACATCCCAGCAGTGGTTAAAACCTCTGCTGCAAAGGAGTCTGAAAAGAGAAAGAAGAAAGAAAAAATTGATAACTTGTTTTGTGAATTCTGTGAGAAAAGGAATCATCTAACAAAAGACTGTTTCCACTTAAAAGCTTATGATTTAAACAGAACAAGTGTCATTGTTTCAGCTGAAAGTTGCAGTGTTTGTGGAAAAACAAACCACAAAACTCAAGCATGTGTGTATCTCAAAAACTTTGATGTGAAAAAGAATGAGTACATTGCTAAAACATCCTTGAGTCCATCATCATCATCATCATCTGTCAAATTCACCAAGAAACAACCACTGTTTGTGCCAGTTCAAACAGCTGTCACAAAACAGCTGAACCAAACATCTGTCAAAAGAGATGTTCAGGTTACTGATGCACCCCTTGCTAATCAATTCAGAAAAGGCAAGGAAAAACAGTCTTACCAAAGGATTCCACACGTTTATGAGGCCTACAAAAGGCCCTCTAAACCCAGAGTGAACAGGCATCCTTTTGGTTACCAGCAGGTGATTGGTCAGGACCTACAACAGTGGTTAGAGAAACACTGTCCTAAAATAGTCCAAACCCCTGACCTAACCACTGTCCATCATTCTGCATCCATCCCAGACACTGTTGAGACCCCATCCAAAGCCATGCTGGCTTTGGAGACCCTAATGAACTAATCCTTTTACTTCATGTGCAGGGAGCTTCTGCATGCTTTGATAGTCTTTGGTATGTAGATAGTGGAGGCTCCAGGCACATGACATGATGTAAAGCCCTCCTCAAAGACTTTAAGATCCATGGAGGGGGTGATATATCCTTTGGGAATAATAGTAAAGGGAAAGTTCTGGGGTCTGGTACAGTGCAATCTGGAAATGTAAAATTTGAAAATGTCAATCTGATAGACAATCTAAAATTCAACCTTCTGAGTGTATCACAAATGAGTGACAAAGGGTTTGGGTCATTCTTCACAAAAGATTGTTGTAGGATTGTTGGACCAGAAATGGTCAAAAAGATTGAAGCAATAATCAAAACTGGTCAAACTAAACTTGTTGCTCAAAGAAGTGGCAATGTTTATGTTGTTGACATGTCAAAAGAGTGTCCCAGAGCTGATGCCTGTCTGTTCTCAGCTGCCTCTAACAAAGAGACAGAACTTTGGCACAGAAGGCTGGGGCACACAAATCTTAAGACAATCACTGAAATTTCAAAAAATGGTTTGGTGAGAGGCCTACCACAAAAATTGTTTTCATGTCCTGAACATTGCATTTCCTGTTTAAAAGGAAAACAGCATAAAAGTTCTTATAAGTCCATTGAAGAGTCCAAAACAACCCAGTGTTTGCAGATGCTACACATGGATTTGTTTGGCCCAGTTCAAGTCATGAGCCTCAAGAAGAAAAAATATTGTTTGGTTATTGTTGATGACTTTTCTAGGTTTACATGGACTTTCTTTTTACACTCAAAAGATGAGACTGCATGCATTTTCCAAGACTTTGTGACACAGGTTGAAAAGCAATTTGACCTTCCAGTGAAAAGCTTCAGGAGTGACAATGGCACATAATTTAAAAATAAGGAGTTGGATGCCTTCTGTGTGAAGAAAGGGATTTTAAGGCAGTACAACATTCCTAGAACACCAGAGCAAAATGGGGTTGTTGAAAGAAAGAACAGAACTTTGATTGAGGCTGCCAGAACTATGCTTGCAGATTCAGGTTTGCCACTAACTTTCTGGGCAGAGGAAGTAAACACTGCTTGCTATGTCCAGAACAGAGTTTTAATAAACCCCAGGCACAAAAAGACTGCTTATGAAATTCTGTATAAAATCAAACCACTGATCTCATATTTCAAAGTATTTGGCTGCCCATGCTTTATTTTGAACTTAAAAGATTCCATTTCAAAATTTGCAGCCAAAATTGATTGTGGCTATCATCCGGGATACTCAACCACTGCCAAGGCCTACAAAGTGTTCAATACACGGACCAAGGCAGTGGAGGAGACTTTGAATGTAAAGTTCAATGAACTTTCATCAATGAAAATCCCAGCAAATCCTGCAGATTTGTTTGATCTTGAAAAATTTACTTTTGAAAATACTGCTGTCAAGACTAACAGTGCAGGTCCATCAGAGGATACAACACCAGACTATGGGTATGAAATCATCATCCCTCAAAGGTCTCCCACAAAGGGAAAAGCACCAGCTGTTCAAAACAGTTGTCAAAGCTCAACCACTGCTACCTCAACAGTTGTTGATCAAAGTAGCCCATCCACCACTGCTTCCACATCCTCAAACACTGCTGACAAAAGTCCTCAAACATTGGATAAAAGTCAGCAGTTGTCCACTTCATTACCTCCTATTCCACCACCTTTTGAAGCCACTGTTGGATCATCAAAGTCTCCAGCAGTGGTTAGCTCAGATGATACACATTTGCAGCCTTCACCAACAAATGCCATCATACCATACCAAGGAGATTTAATCTTTTTGAGATCTCATCCACCTGATCAAATCATTGGCAACATAAATGAAGGGGTGCTCAAAAGAAGCCAAACCCAAAACATTTGTCTTTTTTGCTGGTTTTCTATCACTCCATCAGCCAGTCAAGTACCAAGAGGCACTGAAAGACAACAGCTGGGTAGAAGCCATGCAAGTGGAGCTCCAACAGTTTAAAAGACAACAAGTATGGGAGCTTGTACCACTGCCGGAAGAGGTTAGTCCCATTGGCACAAAGTGGGTCTTCAAGAACAAAACTGATGAAAGGGGTATTGTTGTCAAGAATAAAGCCAGGCTTGTGGTTCAAGGTTACAGACAGGAAGAGGGGATTGACTATGATGAAACATTTGCCCCTGTTGCAAGATTAGAAGCCATTAGACTGTTCCTAGCCTTTGCTGTCAACCACAACATGAAGGTGTTTCAAATGGATATCAAAAGTACTTTCCTCTATGGTACAATTCAAGAAGAGGTATATGTTTGTCAACCTCCAGGTTTTGAGGATCCATTTTATCCAGATCATGTCTACAGGCTAAACAAAGCCTTGTATGGCTTGAAACAAGCACCAAGGGCCTGGTATGACACTCTTTCCAACTTCCTACTCTCAAATGGTTTCAAAAGAGGTACCATTGATAAAACACTGTTTCTAAAATGGAGAGGGAAGGATTTAATGATTGTCCAGATTTATGTGGATGACATTATTTTTGGAAGCACATGTAACTCAATGTGTGAAGAGTTTAGAGAACTCATGACAGCTGAGTTTGAAATGAGTGCAATGGGTGAGCTGCAATGCTTTCTTGGTCTCCAAGTTCAGCAAATGCAAAATGGAACTTTCATTCATCAAAGCAAATATGCTAAAGAACTTTTGACAAAATTCGATATGAATGATTGTAAACCATGCAGCACACCCATGGCAACAAATAAGCTTGTCATGTCTGATGAAAAGGATGAGCTGATTGACCAAACTTTATATAGAAGCATGATTGGGTCTTTATTGTACCTAACTGCATCTAGACCAGACATCATGTTTGCAACATGTGTTTGTGCAAGAAGTCAATCAGCTCCCAGAAAATCCAACCTCATTGCTGTAAAAAGGATATTTAGATACATAAAAGGTGCTCCCACACTTGGTATCTGGTATCCAGCTAATGGGAATATCAAGCTTTCAGGATTTTCAGACAGTGACTTTGCTGGATGTAACACCACAAGGAAGTCCACATCAGGAGGGTGCCAGTTTCTAGGTGATTGCTTAGTCTCATGGCAAAGCAAAAAGCAAGTAGCTGTTTCCACATCCACTGCTGAAGCTGAATACATTGCCGCTGCAAGCTGTACAGCCCAACTCCTGTGGATTCAAAATCAGTTACTGGATTTTGGTATCACTGCCTTAAAGACACCACTCATGTTGGACAGCCAGGCAGCAGAAAATATCATCAAAAATCCAGTTTCTCACTCCACCACCAAACACATCGACATCAGACATCACTTTGTGAGGGATTGCTATGAAAAAGGTTTGATTTCTCTGTATCATGTCCCAACTAAAGACCAGCTGGCAGATGTGCTCACAAAAGCACTTGATACAGCCACTTTTGAAAGCTTGGTCTCTAGGATTGGGATGCTGAACATGGAATAACAAGCAACATCTTGTTTTTCTATGAATAAAAGCAACAAAATGTTTTCAGAAAATCAAAAATTCATCCTTAAAAATAGCTAAAAATGAAATTTTCATTACAATCCTTAAAAGTCTGCCATAACCACTGATTGTTCAAAAGTCTGCTCTACTTCAAAAGTCTGTCCACTGCTGAAAGTCAACTCTTGTTCTCTCATTCCTTTGATAAACTCTGTTGTTCAAAAGCAGTGTCTTATCCACTGATATGCTATCCACTGATAGTGATAATCATCCACTGCTTTCATACCACTGCCTTCATCAGTCACTTTCATCAAAGTACTGTCCTTCATCTCCACCAGGGGTTGTCACGTGGGCAATACATAGTGGTCAGACCTTTTGTAACGGCTGCCACATCAGCCTTCACTTTTCCTCTATATAACCCCCCACTTCACATCAAAAACAGGGTTTTACTGTCGAATTGAATTCTTAAAAATTCTCTTCTCAAAACAGTTTTTCATCTCATTTCTTCACAAATTTCTTTGATCATCATCTTCAAAATGACAAAATCGAAGCCATCTGCAAAACCCTCATCCAAATCATCATTGAAAACAGCCTCACAAAAGGCAATCTCCACTGAACTCCCATATAAACCATCTCACAATCTCCTGGGTCTTCTCACAAAACCAGGAACCACCAAAGTTTTCGATTCCATCATTGACACTATGGCAAAATCAAAGTACAAAACTTTGTTCACCGCCGATGCACCAATCTATTTGGCGACCCAAAGAGAGTTATGGAAGAATGCAACCCTTGAAAAACAAGGAGACACTGCAACCACCATACACTCTTCTATAAAGGGTAAAGCTGTCCAAATCACGCCACAATCCATCTCAGAGGTCTTTCAACTCGGTGATCAGGAAGGTAAAATTTCTTTCACTAAAAAAGAGTTACAAACTGACTTCATTGAAAGAGGGTATGAAGCCACAATGATGAAGAAACTTACCTTACAAAAAGGTTATTTTCCTTCTGCAACCAGATTTTTATTTCATACCCTCCTACTATGTGTTTCAAACAAAACCACTTCTTTCAATGAAATTCCTTTAAAGATTCAAAATCTGTGATATGCAATTCTTCAAAAAGAAAATTTTAACTATTCCAGGGAAATTTTTAAAGATTTGGTTAATAATGTTGAAACAAAATCATTCTTACTGTTTCCAAGGTTTTTAAGTTACTATTTTGAAAAGAAATTCAGTAAGGATGATTTAGCTGCAATAAACCAAGGTGATTCTACTCAAATAAACAGTTTAGCAACTGAAACTTTTTCAAGAATGTTAACACCTTGCAAAACACAAGCAGAGGTGCCTGAGCAGATTTTAGCAGTTACAACTGCTCCTCAGGTATCTGCTGCTGAGCCCACTGCTCAAGGTGATCAAAGTGGCCGCACAACTGCTTTGAAACCCACACCTACAATCACCAAAAAGCCAAAAAGAAAAACTCAAAAACCCCCAAAACCCATCAAAAAGGCAACTCTGGAGGATGAGATACCAGAGCTACTGCCTGTGACAACACAAATGTCACAAGAAACCACTGCTGCTACTTCCTCACAGCAGTTGGTCCAAATATCTCAACCCATAACCGAAACTCCTCCTGCTTCTTCACAAAAAGATCAGGTTGTATACATTGGGACACCACATCATGATGCTCTGGAAACACTCGTTTCCATCATCCACAACTCAATTCCCGGAGCAAATCCTCTTTCTTCACCAAACATCACATCCATAATTCCCCCACCAACTAAACTGCTGTTGGATGCAATTGATTTGAACCAGGCACTATCCAGTCCTTCTCAATCACCTATCAATGAGAATATACTTCAACAACTGACTGGGTCTGATGTATCAATCTTTGTTAACCCACCAACACAACCTGAGGAGGTTAGACCCCTTGAGTTACAAGTAACTCTTGGTGGTAGTCCAAGTGAAGCAACCACTACAACTGTTGAACCCATTGGTTTACAGTTGGACAGTGGTTACATCAATAAGCCTTCCTTGGAGGCAATTCCTTACATAGCACCTCTGCCAACCACCAGTGGATTTATTTATCCTACTGGCAACATCAAAAGGTTGTCAAGTGTTGAAGGAAGAAGACCCCAGTACCAAGAAAAAGGGGCATCAGTGGTTAGTGTTTGGAGTACACTCCCTACCTCAACCACTGATAAAACCACTGCTAGTGGGAAATCAGATGATCCCATTAAATTGGGTGATGATTTAAAATATAAGGATTTGACGGAACGTGTTGAAAAATTGGATACATCTGTTGCAGATCTTAAAAACATGCTACAACAGCTGTTGACAATACAAAAGATGCAATCCACTGTTGTTCCACCTCAAGCACCTGCTCCACCACAAGCTTTTGCTACAAATGAGCTCTGGAACCTTTTCCAACCTTTTCTCCAACAACAACAAGAAATGGCTGACCAGCAACATGAATTTCATGTCCAAAAGCTGAGAAACATTATGGAGTCTAGGTACAAGAACACTCAAGCAGATATTAAGGCAATCAAGGCCCATTTATTGAAAACCACTGGCACTGCTCCTCCAACAGTACTTTTCATTGATCAACTCCCAGAAGATAATGCCAAAAAGGGGGAGAAAATTCAGGAGTGGAAGAAGAAAGGAATAGATGATGGTCTGTACATTGAACCTGAGAAGGATGCTATGACCAGAAAAATTCCATTGCCAGATGGTAGTAAAAAGGTTGATGCTACTCAAGAAGCACTTGATGAAGGAGTAGCAAGTGTTAAAAGAGATAGAATGGCAAATGATATCTCAAGATGGAATGAGGAGAAAAGAGCTTTCATGGAACTGTATGAGCAAGGTTGTTCTGGATCAAAGGATACTAAAAATCCTAAGACAAAAAGGAAACCTAAGTCCATCCCATCCAGATTTCCAAAGCCTCCAAAACCACCATCCAAAAGTCATCTGCATCAAACCTCCACCCAAACAGCTGTTGAAAGTCCTGTTGTATCAACTACTGCTGGTACTTCAGTGGTTTCAACATCTGTTCTCACTTCAACACACACCACTTCAACACACACCACAACGACTACTTTATCACCACCACTGTCACCACCAAAAACAATCTCACCACCACTTTCACCTACTGACAAAAAGCAGAAGACAACAGGTGTTATAACATCTGTTGTAAAGACAACAGTGGTTTTGACACCAGTTGTCTCAACAGCTGTTAGTCAAACACAAACCACTGCCATACAATCTACCACCACTGATCCACCCAAAACATTATCTGCCTCTTCTAAAACAAAAAGAAGAAGGATTTACATATCAGATGATGATTCACCTTCACCACCACCAACATCCTCAAAATCTCTGTCACTTGTCACAATTCCTAAACCCATACCTCTCTCTTCAGCTCAAATTTTAAAACCATTACCTCCCGCTGGTGTCTCATTTCCTCTAGAACTCATTGCAGTCAGGGAAGAAATCAAATCCTTCTACTATGAGGATGACCCAGTTAAAAGGAGTTTGCCATCAGTTGCAGGATATCCCAGGCCTAACAATATTGAAGAATACTTGAAACTCAAGGCCAAGTAAGCAGAGGATATTGCAATCAAAAACAGAAAAAGGGAAACCTGATAGAGAATTTCAGCAAAACTATCAGTTCTTACTCTCACAGGTCAATGCTATGGAGCGATTTGCTAAAAATGTATGTCAGCAAATTTCAGAAAGGGCAGATGAGTCCTTGAGAAAAGACTACATTTGGAATATCATGACCTACAAGAAATACAAGGGGGAGAAATACATGTACAAAAACTGGACCATTCCTGAGCTTGATAAAGAAACAGACAGGATTCAAGAAATGATCAAAAATAAGGTCAAGCAGACTCCCCCTGAAAAATTCAAAAAATTTGAAGCTGAGAAGGCATTAATGTTGAAGAGAATGAAAGAGGAGCTGATAGCAGCTGATTATGGGTCAAAGAATTCTGTGTCAAAGTGGGGAGAAGATAGGGTCAGGGCTACCTACAAGAAGTTAGAGGAACTTAGGAAGAAAGATCCAAAAGTTCCACAAAAGCCTGACTACTCTAAAGCAGAGGTTTCAAAAAGACCACCAAAGCTGCAAGCCAAAAGAACCACTGCTCCAGCTGGTGCTGCCATCTACAAAAGAAGGAGCCAAAACCAGTCGAGTACTGAAACAATTCAAGATCTAATAGCTGGTGATGCTATTGTAAAAGCAGGCACGAAATTAATGATAAAAGAAGATCTTGAATTGGAACAATCTGCAAGTGCTGCTCAGCCAGTCATGAATAGGCCAGCCTCACCAAATACCTCTGCAAATAAACATCTCCCAAGAAACCCAGCAGGCTCAAAAATACAAAAGTGGGAAACTGACAAACAGACCTGCGTATTGACTTTGCTCAGGTCTGGTGGAGAAGTGGAGAAAATATCAAGGGAACAAGCTCTTGGCCTGAGTCTTGAAGATTTGCAGGATCTCCTTGATCTTCCACTTAGCAGGGATGATGAAGACACAGATGCCCTAGACTTTGAACTACAATTTAAAGGTCAGATAAGGGAACTGTTGATGAGGCAATAAATGTCCACAATAATGAAGAGTTTTGGCATTATCTGTTCCAGGGGGAGATTGTTGGGATTGAACCCTATCAGAGGAACAGATAATTAAAGCCAAAACTGGATCAGAGCAGTGGATCCAGAATAAGCAGATGTTTACATACACGTCTCTCCCCTTGAAAGTGATTTCAACATCTGTTGACCTCCTATCTGCTGATCTTGCAAACTGCTGACCTACAACTGCTGCTCAAGTAAAGAACTGATGAAAGACTAAAGCCCTGCTGATTCAATCTACTGCCTTGAGTCAAGCACTGCTGATCCGGACAAGTATTGCTAGGTTCACAGCAGTGGAAGGTTGCAGCAGCTGATCTATAGTCTGTTTTGTAATAAAATGTAATAGCAGTAGTTATCATAGCAGTGTTTGTATAGATCAGAGGTTAGAGTTTGTTAGGAGGTTAGATGTCACTTTCATGGTGACGTCAGCTAAGATGCTCAGTGGTTTGCTAGTTCCTATAAATAGTTCAGTACTTTGCATTGTTCTATTAGCTCTTTTACATCATCGTCTTCTTTGCACGAACAAACAACTGAGCTCTGGCTGAGGGGGAGTTTGCATTCATTCATCAATCATTGTAATCGTTATTGAAATAAATTCAATCTTCCGATTCATTGTGAAAAGATGTTTGATCAAAGTATTACTCTCGTTTGATTGTATGCAAAGTTTGTTTTCATCATAATTCCGCTGCACACTCATCCATTTTCATTTTAATTACAAACACAAAATACAATCAGAAACAAACTCAGATCCAACAGATCACATCTACCATCTCTGAGGAATCGTTTCAGCATGTCCAATGGCAGACCTCTCGTGAGATATGGCTGTCTCTTGAACGTGCCTATGCGCCGGTTTCCTCATCTCATGAGTTCACCCTCAAAAGTCAGCTTCTTCGAATAACTACGAAAAGTGATGAAAAACCTGCAGAATATTTAAGTCGTGCTCAGGAATATGCAACCGCTCTAGCAAACATTGGTGAACCAATGAAGGATAAGGATCTTGTCATGCTTACGGTTACCGGTCTTCGTGAGGAATATTATGGTCTCAAGTCAAACCTTTTAACCCGTACTCCACCAGTCACTTTTGGTGAGCTTCATGGTCTTATTAGTGACCATGATTATATGGTTACTAAACTTTTACCAACACAACCAACCAATCCACAGGCTCTTATGGCCACAACCCCATCCCAACAACCACAACTGAATTTACAAGCCATTTAAACACAAATCAGTAACTTACAACTCATGGCTACACAACTTGGCAACCAACTGAACCCGACTGCTGCCTCTACCCTACCACAACCGCCGCAGGCCTACTATGCTCCTCGGTCCTCAAACAATAACCGAGGAAGTCGTGGAAATTCAAGGGGTTCCTACAGGGGTAATTATCGCAACAACAACACTGCTCGCAACCGTGAAACTGGTAGTTCGCGTCAGTTCTCTTGGGCATCTACTCAAAACACCGTGTATGGTCACTGCAACCGTTGCGGGATTGGTCATCTACCATCTCAGTGCCCAAATCAGTCTTCTCAACCACGCACCCAGTCTCAAGCCAATTATGCTACTCATTCTGATGCTGGTTCACACCGGAGCTTTAACTATCTTCCTGATACCAGAGCTAATGATCACGCTGCCACAGATTTTGAGAGCCTTGACAACTCTGAGGCCTACTATGGTAATGATTCTCTCTTTGTTGGTAACGGTCAACCCTTACCCATTTTAAACATTGGTTCGACAAAAATTTATTCCCCAAATAAAACCCTCACACTTTCTAATGTTCTTCATGTTCCTCAACTTAAAAGAAATCTTTTATCTGTTCAAAAGTTTTGCGTTGATAATAATGTTTTCTTTGAGTTTCATGCCTCTTATTTTGTTGTGAAGGACGAGTCTACACGCACCATCCTCCTAACGGGTCCAAGTGAACATGGATTGTACTCCCTTCACCTTCCTCAGCTCAAGTCTCTTCCTAAAGTCTCCTTTACTGCCTTCAAAGCATCATCCACCATTTGGCATCAACGACTTGGACATCCTCATGCTCAAGTTTTCCGTTCTATTGTTTCGCATTTTCATTTACTTGTTTTAGACAAGTTGTCGTCTTCGTTATGTACATCTTGTCAAATGGGCAAGTCTTCAAAATTATCATTGTCAAACTCCAATTTTCATAGTGCTAATATTTTGGACTTAGTTTATTGTGATGTTTGGGGGTCCAACTCCTACTTTATCATTTGATGGTTATCGATATTTTTATTATGTGTTGATCATCATTCGAAATATATGTGGTTCTACCCATTAGCTCGTAAATCTGATTCTTATCATCACTTAATATATTTTATTAAAATGGCAGAAAGGCAATTTAACACTAAATTAAAAAGTATTCAGTCTGATTGGGGAGGGGAATTTCGCACCATTGCTTCGTTTTGTCACAATCTGGGTATAGTTCATCGACGCTCTTGTCCTCACACCAGTGAACAAAACGGCATTGTTGAGCGTCGTCATCGTCATGTTGTTGAAACCGGCCTTGCTCTTCTTGCTCAATCTCATCTTCCTCAACGTTTTTGGCATTTTGCATTCGAAACAGCTGTTTATCTCATAAATCGTCTTCCATCCCGGGTCTCCTCAAACAAATCACCCTTTGAACATATTTTTAAACGTCGACCAGATTACTCCTTTCTTCGGGTTTTTGGATGTCAATGTTTTCCCTACCTTCGTCCTTACAATAATCACAAAATTGAATTCCGATCTACTCCGTGTATGTTTCTTGGCTACAGTCCTATTCACCATGGTTATCGGTGCCTTGATCTCACAACTGAAAGAGTTTATATTGCCTGACATGTTCGTTTCAATGAACATGTTTTCCCTTATCATGCCTCACCCTTAAAATCTGACCCACCCCAACCTGACATCCCTAACGTCTCCACTTATCCTATTGACCCTGACCTACCAGAATCTACTCCCGACACTTCTGCCCCAGCCGTCACTACACCAAACGCAACCACCTCGGCAACCGATACCACCCAAACCGAAACCACTCAAACCGGTACTACCCAAACCACCCACACCGAAACCAACCCAGCCACCACCTCATCCGAAACTCCTCCCAATCCTGACCCAAGACCTCGTCCAACACACCTTAGGCCTAATCCGAAACCAACAAACCGCTATGATCCCACTGCCTATATGGCTACCAATTTACCTAACTTACCTGTTGAACCTACTTCCTTTACCGTTGCCAATGCCTCTAAGGAGTGGCGTCATGCCATGGCTGAAGAGTTGGAGGCGCTTCATAAAAATGGTACTTGGTCATTGGTTCCTCCTGTTAAAAATGCTAATGTGGTTGATTGTAAGTGGGTCTACAGGTTGAAAACAGACCCAGCTGGAAAAATAAGCAGGTATAAAGCGCGACTTGTTGCAAAGGGTTTTCATCAACAGGCAGGAGTTGATTATCATGAGACATTTAGTCCGGTTGTTAAACTGGCTACTATTCGTACCGTATTGTCTCTAGCTGTCACTAACAACTGGTCACTTCGTCAACTAGATGTTCAGAATGCATTTTTACATGGTGATCTTCAAGAAACTGTTTACATGAAACAGCCTCCTGGCTTTGTTGATTCTACCAAACCTGATTATGTGTGTCGTCTTCACAAATTTTTATATGGGCTCAAACAAGCTCCCCGGGCGTGGTTTACTCGGTTGTCTATGGCACTTCAACAACTTGGCTTTTCCGGGTCTAAAACCGATCCGTCGTTATTTATTCTCAACAGGCGTGGCACTCTTGTGTATATTCTTGTGTATGTTGATGATATCATCATCACTGGTAATCAACCACAAGATGTTACCAATATCATCAATCAGCTTAGTTCATTATTTGCAGTTAAAGATCTTGGAAGGCTGCATTATTTCTTGGGTATTGAAGTGGTAAATCATAATGACAACTTGATTCTTTCGCAACGGAAATATATTCTGGATGTCATACATCGAGCTTGCCTTTCTTAATGCAAACCAGTCACCACTCCTATGGCTACCTCTCATGTTTTACTCCCTGACGATAGTCCTCTTTTTAATGATCCATCACGGTATCGTCAGGTTGTTGGTGCACTTCAATATGCTACTTTATCTCGCCCAGACATTGCCTTTGCGGTTAATAAAGTGTGTCAATTCATGCATGCACCGACCGAAAATCACTGGGCTGCGGTTAAACGTATCTTGCGCTATCTTCATGGCACGGCTCAACTTGGCTTACTTTTCCGTCGCGACTCTAGCACTAGACTACATGCTTTTTCTGACTCCTATTGGCATCAAGATATACAGGCTTACTCAGATTTAGATTGGGCTGGTTGCCCTGTCGATCGTCGATCCACGGGGGGATTTCCTGTATACTTGGGATCTAATCTTATTTCATGGACTGCACGGAAACAACGGACTGTATCTCGATCTTCTACGGAGTCAGAATACAAAGCAATTGCTGATACAGTGGCAGAACTAATATGGTTGAAATCTCTTCTTCGAGAGCTTGGAATAGTGAATCGGTCGCCTACACTTTGGTGTGACAATCTTGGTGCAACCTATCTTTCTGCCAATCCTGTATTCCACGCACGTACTAAACTTGTTGAAGTTGATTTTCATTTTGTCCGTGAACAAGTTGCTCAAGGGAAATTAAATGTCAAGTTCATTGCAACTAATGATCAAATTGCTGATGTCTTTACCAAGCCCTTATCTTCTCACAGGTTTCTATTACTACGGTCCAAGTTGCAAGTCGTTCCCCGCCCTCAACTTGCGGGGGAATATTAGACTAGTGGTCTAGATATATAATTAGTTTATAATAGAGGGTATTAGAATGTAATTTAGTCATCTATATAAACTATTGTAATCAACAATTATAATTGAATACAAAATATTACGGTCTGATTAAAAACGTAAGAGACCAAATGTGATCACCAAACACAGTGCTAAGTACCAACCGAACATCGACCAAATCTGGGAAAAACGTAAAACAAAAGAAACAAAAAAATAAACTCATTTTTGTGGTAAAATTATAAAAAATCAAGTTTTATTACAAACACACACACAAAAAACAAAACCATAAAAAGACAAAAATTACTATTCCTCTCAATGTTATGAATTAATATATATAGATAATTAATTTTTTACATATTTAATGCAACATTTCGTAATATTATTTACTGACTTATAAATTATATATTTGACATTTTGTAACCCATGTGGTAGAGAGGTACATAAACTATTACTAATATTAGACAAAGATGACAAACTTACAAATAAAACAACAATGATGATCTACATGGGCTCCAATGCCAGTAGATATTATATTTTGGTGTTAAGCCACCTGCGAAACTCGCGTAATCTTAGACTAGTAAATATTTAAATAATACAACATCTCCGACAATATTATCAAAAATTTGTAGAAACTACTAATAATAAGTGTCATTATCAAAAATCTACAAACGTATATTAAGGCCCAATCGAAGAAGAGTCGCCTAACAAAAATAACTATATTGTACTTTTGACACGTTTTCTGGGGCCTGTGTATGCAACGATATAGAAGCTAGGGGCAAATTTTTTTTTTAACGGCGATTGACTCCAACAGTCGAGAGGATCACACCCACATTGAATGGGTCCCTAGTCCCCCTCGGGCGAGGCATCCGAGGTTGACCATAGGCGCTCCACGAGAAAATTTCCAGCCGACAGCCACTTGACTGCCGTTGCAGCCTCCGCACTCAAGAGCCGGAGTAACCGCACTGTAATAGAAAACTCGTGTGCGGCTCAAGACTCAAACCCGGGCTATTACGCACTCAAGGCTCTTATCCATCATTGTCATGACCCCTCAACCAAGGTTGGGGCCATTTACCCCCAAATGCAACAGGTGGGGATCGAACCCGAGTCTCCAAGTAAACCCAAAGTTCTTTCCACCACTCCACTACAAGTGGGGGATAGAAGCTAGGGGCAATTGGGAGCAATATTCTGAAATAACTTTATGATGTGATTTTGAGGGGCATTCTTGTAAAATCATTTTTCAAAACGTGATATGCTTGCCCCTTTTTTTACCTTAATATATATAAAGAGGTTCAATCCTAAAGAAGAGCATCATAGTTGAAACTTGAGATGCATTTTGGATTATATATTTTCTTCAAGCCAAAAGAAAAATTAATTATTATTTTTTTTACTTCTAATCGCACATTTTTAAGAGGTCTTTATATTGTCAATTTTGAATTATACGCGTATTTATATAGTCAATTTTTAAACTACTAGCAGGATGCCCACGCGATACGGCGGGAGCGACACATCGCATTGTGATACTCGTTTTTTGTAGTTTTCTTATTAATTTATTGTAGCATCATTGTGATATAGGGATGAGCACGGTACCCGTTTGGTACCGAAAAACAGGGAAAGTGGGTATCGGTACCGAATGTACCCGGTACCGAATGTACCCGTTACCAAATGTTCATCCCGATTGTAATAGATATATATCAAAAGCGAAGTAATCGGATAATCCATTTCATTGTGTTGTTTGGTCACTTTGGTTATTATCCTTAACCGAAGCCGAACCAAAGTCATCGGTTAGTCTATTTTATTAACCAATTGGTTTTTGGTTAATCACTACGGTTTATTCGGTTATATTAACGATTTTTGGTTCGGTTTATTTAATTTAAGTTAATAGCAAAAACCAAAGTTTGACTAAAATTTTTGCTTAGAAATATATGATATTGAAGTATAAATACATGAAATGAATGTATAAATATATGAAATGGAGATATAATATATGAAATATATGCACTGGAGGTATAAAAGCAAGAAATGTACGAAAATATGAATGATTCGTTTCGGTTTAACTAATTTTGGTTAAACGAGGGTACGATAAAAAATGATAACCGGTTTTTTGGTTAATTCGCTTTTCAGTTTTAAGTTAATTCAGATTTTGGTTGATTTCTGTTCGGTTTCATCTGTTTTCGGTTTAGGTTAGGTTAATGATTTAGTTATTGCTCACCGATAACCCGTTTGGTTAATAACCGATAGGTGCGCACGTGATGCAGCGAAAAACACAGACATTGCCACGGTGTGCATTGTTCGGTTGGTTAGATTGTTATCCTCAACCGAAATCCAGCTCATCGATTAGTCTATTTATTAAACAATCCGTTTTCAGTTAATGGGTTTGGTTTATTCAGTTAGATATTGATGGTTTTTGGTTTGATTAATTAATTTCGGTTAATTGCCAAAACCAAACTTGGGCTAAAACTTTTGATTAGAAATATACATGAAATTTAAATATAAATATATGAAATGGATGTATAGGTACCTGAAATGGAGGTATAAAAATATAAAATACATGAACTGAAGGTATAAAAACTAGAAATATATGAAAATATGAATGGTTCGGTTTAGTTAATTTTGGTTAAATAAGGGTACAAAAAAATCAATAACCATTTTTGGTTAATTCGCGTTTTGGTTAATCAATTTTCAGTTAATTCAGTTTTTGGTTGATTTTGGTTAACAATTCAGTTATTACTCACCATTAGACACTGTTAATCACGTAACATATCAATTTTTTTATTAAAAAACTATAGCAATACTATACTAAAATTAAAGAGAATAAAATACATGTTTATATGGTGTAATTTAAAAAAAAAATTATTAACGTACCAAAAATTTATGACCGTTTAAAAATTGTGAGGGGAGTTAGTTTTTTTATAAGTGGATAAAGTGTAACTACTAGCTGTAGGATTGAGAAACGACCTAATGAGTCGATCAGAAGAGTGCTCAGACAGAATCAGAGGCGGAATTCATTGATTCTGTCTTTGTTTAGCTTGTATTCACTATTAATTGTCTTGTTTATTGATCTTGAAACGATTTACAGCACGTAGACACTTCGACAGCACCTCGGCGTCGGAAACAAGAATGTTCCAAATGATTTCGCATGAAGGGTATATATAGGGGACATGATTTCGTTTGAAGATGGCATGGCATCCTTCAAACGAAATTAAACATGCTAATTTCGTTTGAAGATGCCAATTACCATTTCAAACGAAATTACCTCAAATACCCTTAAATCCTACCATATTTCTCGTATAACGTGCCCTGATCTAACACTTCTAATGTAAGACTCGATACAAGACGAAGTCGACAGACATATGCACTAACAGACTCCCCCTCGGATGTTGACGAGTCTGAAGTATCGAGTCTTCTCATTCTTCAGTCTTTACCGGTCTTCGGGCTCTTTCACAATCTGAGACTCGAACGAAGATGAAGTCGACAGACAACTGCACCAACAGACTCCCCCTTGAATGTTGACGGAATCTTCAGTGAGAGTCTTCATCATAACGAATCTTCAATCTTGATCGGTCTCCTTTCTTTCTTAGCGTGTACCAGGATCTTCTCTTTGGCTCTAACCTCGTCAGACTCCCCCTTTCATCATGCTAGGATCGCTGTCTGGATTTAGCTATCACCTTGAGATCACATCCTGGCTTTAATTCTGTTCAGTTCATCTCCTGCACAAATTTTCTCACCACCACATAAGTTTTCACTTAAATCAATAAGAAAAACTTACTGATTGAAACCATTCAATCATAATAGTTACATCAAGTTCAAATTAATGATCTTGATTAACTAATCAAACTTTCTTTCTCAAAATAAATTCCTTCATTTAAGCACTTACTCCCAACCCTGTTCATCATGTTCAGCACTTGAAATTTTGAATATTAACTCTCCAACATCAGTTGTCGAAAATCTTTTTGTATTTTTCAAAAGTTTATGCTAAAACACTTCAAAAATCTTTTTGGATTTTTGAAATAAAGGAATGTAATAAAGAAATATTTACAAACAATATTTTTGTGAGTTTGTGTAAGAGGATCATATTAGTTTATGTGACCAATCACTAGCACCGTTAATCTTTAAACATTTTCAGTTCTAAACGATTCACATTGATTGACGATATTGTTGTCAACTTAAACTCAATCAAAAAAATTTCGAAATGCTTACCGATACGTTAAGGTATATTAATTTTGCACTAAATTCTTATGGACCCCACGATCTCAGCATATCCCCTCATCATGCAATACACTATCTCATGTAATGCCTTCAAACTTTTATCAACTGTGATTTGTGTAAAAACAAAGCAGAATGTTTAAACATTAACAATCAGGTCGATACTTCCGTATACGTAGAGAAAGTCCAATGTTTAAACAAAATAAGAAAAATAAAACAAGTTGAAGTTGTTTAGGCTTTAACCACCAGGTCGATACTTCCGTATACGCAGAGGACGTCCAAAGCTTAAACGAAACACTAAAGAAAATAAAGCAGAATGTTTAGGCAATAACATCCAGGTCGATACTCACGTATACGCAGAGGATGTCCAATGCTTAAACAAAATAAAGAAATAAAACAAGTTTAAATCTTTGCAACATAAAATGCACAATCACAGTGACTTTTCAGCAAAGTTGTGAAAGTTCACAGACTTAATCAGTTTTATGTCTTTCGACAATCAGCGATTACTGAGTAGGCACACAATCAAGAAGGACAAAACTAAGTACTATGCTTTCGACCATGTTTCCCACTAGAACTAGGCTTTTTCATTTAAGTTTGTATCGTTATCGCAAATCTACTAGTCTAGCTGAGCCTACCATCACATCCTTAGTGAGATCGTTTATCACATTTTATCTTTCCATTTCTTTAGCATGTTGTGACAGTCCAACTGATCTACTATCATTTCCTCTTTTTAACAACAAAACTCATTTTTGCATTTTTCAATGTTTTTGGAATTTTCAAATTTTCTAATTTTTTTTTTAAATTTTTACTCCCTCTAAAATCAAAATATATCTCAATTTTGATTTTCTGGGAAAATTTGAAAACAAACTGTACAAGATAAAATGACAACATGATAAGAATTACTTCAATTCTCCATTAACTTGGCTTAAACAATCAGAACTCCCCCTGACAACAAAACATTTTCCCATAGTGATTTCAAAACACTTAAGTTTGTTTTAATCAAAATGGTTATTCTGGAAAATTAGTTTTGTGAGTCATTTCTCAAACATGGGGATCATTCATCACCTTGTTTTCTTTAATCACTTGTATGATTTTACATTTCCCGATTTTCTCAACACAATCATGTGTAGAAAATCAAGTACAACTTAATGTCCCTGCTTTACCACTTGTAAGACGAAATCACTTTTGTGAATTTCTCAAGAAAGATGCCGATTCCTGCTCCACTCTTACCAACCTGGGAGCTCCGGCAAGTCAGGTTTTTTCATTTAAACAGATTCACCCAAGCCTGACGGTCCTTGGGTGTTTTTGAATTCTTGTTCAACAATGGTGGAAAATTTGCATCATCCATTGTTAGACCAGAATTCTCAACTTTTACCTCAACACATGGCTCTTCTGGCTTTACCACACCAGATTCATCGCCTGAACGTGGCTTGTCTGACTTTAATGAGTCAGATTCATCGCCAACACTTGACTCCTTTGTTTCCAAAGAAATAAATTCATCGTCAGATTTGTTAATCTCTTGATTAACTGCCTTCTCTTTCTTTTTCTTTACTCTCTCCTCTGTCTTCAGATTTGTATCTGATGAATTCGTTTTGCTTGATTTGTTATTCTTTGGCGAGCAAGACGATTTATCAGAACTTTTATCTGTTTTACCAGTTGTATCCGAGGACAAAATCCTTTCGAGATATTCTCTCGCTTTCTTCCTCAGTCTGTCTTTTTGCCCCTGCGAAAGCTTCACCTTTGGTTCTAGAACTTTCTGTTCTTTGGGCTTTGCTTCGACTTTGACTGGTTTCTTCTTTGTCATTTTCTGAGATTCAGCCCTCGATCTTCCCATTGGTCTCATTGGACAATCCCTGGCAATGTGTCCTTTGATATTGCATTCAAAGCATCTTCTTGTCTCAAACCTCCAATTCTGGCAGTTAACAGCAATGTGTCCTTTCACACCACAAGTGTAACACACCCTGTTATCGTACCAATCACCACCTTCAGCCCAAACATTCAGATCATAACACTGTTTGGCTTGGTGATATCCATCTTTCCTCTTGTATGCTGGATTTGGCTTTTGAGAACTGTGGTCAAACCTGCACTACTTATTACCAACAGTTTTTGAGTTTTGATTTTCCAATTTTTGTGGATTTTTATCACGATTGGATGATTGAACTGATGAGCTTTTATTTTCTTTTTGAAGATTTTTCGACTTTTTATCCTTTTGTTTTTGTTCCACATTCTTCTTTACAGGTTTTTGCGTTGAGCATTCACCTTTCTCAGTAGAATGTAAAACAGTTTCTTGAAACATTTCATTTAATTTCAAAAATATTTTTCTTTTTTCAACTTCATCATCAGTTTTCTCATCACAATCTTCAATTTTGACTTTGTCAAAATTTGTGACATTGTCACTTATTGGAACTGAATTGATCGGTTTTGGACAGATATAATCTGGTACTGATGAGTTCTCAAAACCTTTCAATTTCTTTTCAAGCTCTTTGATTTTATTCCGAGCATTTTCAGCTTCTTTTTCAAGTCGAATAATTGTCTGAAGATGAGAATTTATTGAACTTTGGTTTTCAATGTTATTTTTGCTAAAAACAGATCTCTGATCTTCAAGAATCCTTATTTGACTTTGAAATTCTTTTTCTGTTTTTACTTTTTCATTTTCAAAAAAATTTATTTTCTTTTCAAAATCTTTTTCAGTTTCTTTCAAATTGTTGTTTTCTAATGTCAAACTGTTCAAAACACACAACAGTTTTACATTTTCAGATTTCAATTTCTCAAAATTTTCTTGCAATTCAAGAATCTGTTTATCATCAGATTTCTTTTCATCCTTCAAATTTTTGATCTCCAATGTCAAACTCTCCAAATCCTTCAAGAGTTTGATATTGTCAGCTTCAAATTGAACACATTTAGAGCACACAGATTCAGAATTTGAAGATCCAAGCTTTTCTGATTCTTCATTCTTTGAGATTTCCTTTTTCTCTATCTTGTATGTTCCTTCACAAAAATTTTTAACGAAATCAAGAGGATTTGCATTCTCATCAATATAACAACCCCTCTTGTTATCATATGTCAAAACATTTTTTGCACTAAGACATACATCAACTCTTTTGTTCATTTCATCGATCACATCCAAACTCATTTTATCAATCTTTCCTCTTATTTTATTCATCAATTCACTCTTTTTCTCATAAATTTCATACTCATGAGTTTTAAGTTTGCTGATGAAGCCTTTTAGATGTAATTTTGAAAAACCAGAATCAAGTTTTATACTTTTCAGTATATTATCCCATTCAGCAGGTAAAACATCTGCAAACTTTGATACTTTTTCAGTATCTGACAGTCTTATCTCATGTTCTTTCAAATGTTCAATTAAGACTGTATATCGGTTTGCTAGATCATCCAATTTTTCATTTTTTAGGCACAAGAAGTATTTAAACTTTTTCTCCCATCCAATCTTCTTCACATTTCTATAACTATCGTCCAAATACCCTCGATACCAATCATTTAACCTTTCAAGATAATCATTTTCTTGTTCATCAAACATTTTCGTCATACTTCAAAAACAACCTGTTCAAACGAAATACCAAGTTCAAGCTATATCCTCTTTCAAACGGAATACCTTTCTCAAACAAACTACCTAATTTCAAACGGAACCCTTTCAAACGAAATTACGATTTCAAACAAAATCACCAATATCGTTTGAAACACCACACCTTCAAACGAAATACCTCTCTGAAATGAAATATCTGATTTCGTTTGAATCTCCTCAAACGAAATTACTCAATTCAAGCGAGATTAACTAATCAGTTCAAACGGAATACATGTTTCAAGCGAAATCAACATGTATTTTCAAACGAAATCAGGAACAATGTACACTCTCAAACGAAATCAGCAAGCAATCTCAAACGAAATCAGCATGATGTCATCAATTCGATCCAAATTTTGTCCAATTGATCAAGTTTTAAGCCGATTTTAGTTCTGAAACTTTCCAGGGTTTGTTAAAACAACATTACGCACATGATATGTGAAAATCAGATGTTTTTATCTGTGAAAACTTGATTAATTCTGAAAAGAAGGTGTAGAAATCAGAATTTTCCAGCGAAAACGAGCTAAAAGGTAAGAACTCTTATTCCTGTACTCTGATACCACATGTAGGATCGAGAAACGACCTAACGAGTCGATCAGAAGAGTGCTCAGATAGAATCAGAGGCGAAATTCATTGATTCTGTCTTTGTTTAGCTTGTATTCACTATTAATTGTCTTGTTTATTGATCTTGAAACGATTTACAGCACGTAGACACTTCGAAAGCACCTCGGCGTCGGAAACAAGAATGTTCCAAATGATTTCGCATGAAGGGTATATATAGGGGACATGATTTCGTTTGAAGATGGCATGGCATCCTTCAAACGAAATTAAACATGCTAATTTCGTTTGAAGATGCCAATTACCATTTCAAACAAAATTACCTCAAATACCCTTAAATCCTACCCTATTTCTCGTATAACATGCCCTGATCTAACACTTCTAATGTAAGACTCGATACAAGACGAAGTCGACAGACGTATGCACTAACACTAACTAATTATCTGTAACTTTGTTAAAGACAAGAGATTAAAATGTAATCTAGATGAGAGGATTAAATTGATGGTATTTAATCACTTGACATTCTGTAGCTATTAAACTTTTTGGGATAATGACTAAGTACATTGGGCTTTAATCATTTGTACCCTAAGGCATCATCTACTTGTACCTTTTAATCCACACGTCAATACTGACCAAGATAACTATCGAAACGTCGACACAGATGAGTAGGTCGTCACGGTACCTTTGATTTTTTTAAAACATTATAGTTTATAAGATATGACAAGAATATGTAAAAGAATTATAAGTTTGTTGTAGAGGGGGAAAAATGTAACTAATTACCCATAATTATGTTTAAACTAAGGGATTTAAGTGTAATAAGATGATGGGCTAAAAAATAATTATTGTTTAAAAGAACAATTTACTCTCATTTTAGGGGTGTATTTATAAATTAAGAGAGAATTTTTTTTTTTACTTTAGGTATCTTAAAATGCCACTCACTCATGCATTGTAATATAGTATAGATGCATATGAGTATATTATGAAAAATATATATCCTTAACCTAAAAAGTGTATGGAACTAGGTCAAATGAATGTCGATTGAGCTCATTCCAGCAACATTGGGACCAGCTTGTTGAACAATAACCAAATCTCTAAATCCTAAAGCTAAACCCTAAGGCTAAACCCTACGTTAAAACCTAAAAACTAAACTCTAAACCCTCAAGCTAAAAGCTAATGTGTTAAACCCTAATGTCAAACCCTAAAGCTAAATGTTAAAACTTAAAACTAAACCCTAAAATACTAATACTAAACACTAAAATTAAACCCTAAAGCTAAACCTTAATACTAATGCTAAACACTAAAACTAACCCCTAATGCTAAAACCTGAATACTAATGATAAACTCTAAAGCTAAAACTAAATCGTTTCCCTCAATCATAGATGTACACTACTTATATTTCAATTTTAAATACGTATATACATTATGTATAGTTAAAAGATTGACAATATACACATGTGTATAAATCCCTAAAAAAACTTGATAGAAAAGCCCAAATGTAACACCCCCGACCCGAATAGGGCTGATGTGTCACTCTTACAGATATCAAAACTAAAAACCAATCCATAACATTAAATAAAAGATCCTAATTACATTTTATTACATTACTGAAATAAGGAATCTTGGTCAGCAACTTCCTAACGTTCCTCACTGAAACCCCAGATTATCCCAGATTACCTGTAAAACAAATAAGACAAACACAAAAAGAAAATACGGCTGAGCCAAAGATTTCTCAGTAACGGAGAAATCAACAGTATAAGTAAAGTCATATCAGCGGAAGCAAAACACAACATAACAGAACTGAGACTGAACTGAAACGGTTACTGACACGAGTACTGAAAAAGATACAGACACAAGACTTATACAAAACGGATACACGAACTGATTTGAATTTGCAACGGAAACTGATACAGAAATAAAAGTCAGTCACATACATAATTGATACCGAACCCAACGCAAAACCGATGTAGCGACTGATACATCATTGACCATGACGACCAAAGCATTTTATCTTGTGTAGCTGGACTCATTTAAACGTCGTTTATTATCTACTATTTGTATAATAAGAATTTTTTATACCTAGCGTCTTTAATAAAAAGTTTGAAGGAATCAGAAACTATTGACTATCAAATATTTCAAACATCGTTTAATAGTGTTAATATTTTTAAAGCGAGTTACTTGGCAAAGATATTTTCTTATAGTGAATGTTTAGATAAAACAAAATAATTTACAAATTTCATAGCGGCTCCTTATTAGACAAAAATATAAAATTTTATAACTTCCATGAACTATATTTGAGAAATAGAATATTTTATATAATCTGGATTTCAATATGAAATACTTATAAAAGTTTCGAAAACCGACATGGGAAGCCGATACAGAAACAAAACAAAATACGTAAGCCGAGACATTTTAAATTATCTTTAAATAAACATTTAGAGTAAAATCCATATCTATTAGTTAATCAATATTCATAAGTTATTATTTAGTCAAAATAGCTATTTTATAACTTTAAAGATTTATATTTAGTGTAACACCCCTAAAATATAAACCTTTTATTATAAATTCGATGTCGATAATAAATAAAATGAACTAACTAGGAATAAAAAAATAACCTAGTTAGATAGAAGTCTTGTGGTAATACGTTAGTGTGTTAGAAACACCTAAAATAAGAACCAAACAATAGTTGGGGGACCAAAGTTGTTAAGTTTGAAACTAATACTATTAAAACAAAAATAAAGACACCAAACACACACTTGAGTGTGTGTCTGGTTCGATCAAAACACAGAGGGGGCGACCAAGATATCTCCAAACCCTAGTTTATGCTATTTGATCAAATTGAAGGCCTAAATCTGTTCCAAAACGAAATCCAAGCAAAGATTAGTGATCTCCTTAGTAAAGGGATCATAAGTTATGTGAAAATTCACTATTTGATTCCATCTAAAATTCTGAATGAACATATGAAATTCGAAATTTGTGATACATGAATGTTGTTTGGATGAATTTGGAATGAAATTGTGTCTAGGAATGAACCCTAGTCATTAGCTTGTGAGATTTTGTTCATTACTTGTGAATTATATAATCACCAATGAAGGTGTTTAGTGGGTTATGTAGAAGTATCATAAATACTAGGATTATGATTGTTATTCTAGTGTAATTTGAGTTCTATGAAGTGATTTCAGAATATGATGTGAAAATTTGACATGAACTCGCTTAATTGATGATTAATTTTGGCTACATAACTAGTCATGAGCTTGATTATAAATTGTGTGAAATTATGCCCTTAAGGTGTTTGTAAAAATGCCTAAAAGAAAGCTAAATATTCGGAAATTTGAACTAAAACGCATACTTGTATATCATGGCGAACAAATGAGTTAAGTGATATGAAAAGAGTTCTAGATGAATCGTGGTTGAACTCTATAGGCAAGGAAACCGGGACGTCAAGCGGACAAGCCGGTGGTGATACGCGTTTGAAGGGAGTGCTTTGAAGGTATGTAACCTTGTACCGTTACATTGTGTTAATTAGAAATTACTGTCGTTTGAAATTGTGTTATTAAGAAAAGGTAGCGTTAGTAGAAGTGACGAGGATCACTATTAGTTAAACGAGTCAAAAACTTGATTAGAGAGTGTTTGGTAGTCATTGAAAGTGGAGGATTCCATAAATGAGCCAAACGGTTCGAATAAATGTTTAGGTGATAGTAAGAATGTGTTTTGAATAGCATTTGGCGATGGTGGATCACAAGAGTGTAAAACCATAGATTTGGTGATGATACGCCAGTGATCGTAAGCCCCAGATGATGGGTAAACACGCCTTGAGGTTATAAAAATGTTAGTAGTAGAATTGGTGCAAAACTATGCGGGTCGAATAAATAAAAAGGGGACTAATAGCCTTTCGGTCCGTAAACTCAACTTTTGACTAGATAATCATGATAGATGCGTTAGTAATTAAATTACGGACGCGTAGGAAAAATAATCACCTAAAACGGACACCTAGATAAAAAGTTATGAGTGTTTGAAGTTAGAATTTCAGAAAATAGAGCTGGGCAGGAAATGTAGGTTTGTAACCTGCATCTGCTGGAAAATAGTCTCCCCCGCGGCACGCGGGGGGAGACATTACTTCGGCCGCGACACGCGGGGCTTGCTCGCAGCCCGCGAAAGCTAGGGTGAGATCTGTTGCGGGGCGCGAACAGACCTAAATCTCAGAAATTTTGTTTTGCTTTCATTGTTTGGCATTAGAACTTGATTATACGTGTTTTAACATTGTCAAAACTAACAATTAACGTGGTTTTGACATTAGGTAATTTTGGTCTCACTCCGGATGGCGATGAAGCATGAAACCAAGAACCGAACACAACGTTTTGAAGCTTCCGCGTTTATCTAACCTTGTTGTAGACAATGTTCATGTTGTAAACACTTTACTTATCATTTTTGATGTTTAAACTAGATGGAGAGTTAACTAAGATACTATCATTATGAAATCCTATCATTTTGTCTAATTTATGAAATGATGCATTTCCTTTTAAAAATGCACGCTTTTATATTAAAATATTAATTAAGTGAGACGGGTGTTACATTTAGTAAATGAAATAATTTAGATAATATGAGTTTATATGTTGAATAATAAAATCCTTACGAAACTTCATAAACCGATTAGAAAGTCAACACAAAACAAAGACATATTCAATGACAAATATCGAACAAACACTGAATCAAATACTGAATACAAATGCTGACGGATACAAACTAAACGTATAACACGGAATCTCAATCCAAATAGAGTCTGATACTGAGACGAAACTGATAAGAACCAGTACAGATATTGAGTCGAAACAGGCATAACTAATACATAATAGAATCAGATACTAAACATATAATCAGAAGCATAACTAACTCGATACATTATCGGAACATAACCAAATGCACACAAACATATCAGACATATCGGAACAGAGAACATAATCGGAAGCATAACCCGATACACGATCGGAAGCATAATCAGACGCGTACAAAACATATCAGAACATATATTGAACATATTCACATGAAAAAACATATACTAACTTACACGAAAGATGTATATGTCAACAAAATAATCGTTTAACACAGAAGCACCCAAAGCCAGAAACAACAGAGTGGTACACAGCTAGCTAGTCCATGCACCTATGAGATGGTGAGTGTGGCGTGCACCCATTATTCCATCTCCAGACTGTAACACCCCTAAAATATAAACCTTTTATTATAACATTCGACGTCGATAATGAATAAAAGGAACTAACTAGGAATAAAATAACCTAGTTAGATAAAAGCCTTGTCGTAATAAGTTAGTGTGTTAGAAACACCTAAAATAAGAACCGAATGATAGTTGAGGGACCAAAGTTGATAAAATTGAAACTTGTAATATTAAAACAAAATAATTACACCAAACACACACTTAGGTGTGTGTCTGGTCGGTTAAACACAGGGGGCGATCCAGGAGCTCCTCATCAAACCCTAACTCACACAAAATTCACAATTTGAAGATCAAATTCGGTTCTAAATCAAAATCCGAGCATAAAATAGTGATCTCCTCTGAAAAGGGGTCATAAGGTATGTAATTTTCATGGCAAATCTCCATCTAAATTTCTGGGTGAATACAAGAAATTCAAAATTTATGTTGCATGATAGTTGCTTGGATGAAATAGGAATGAAATAGTGTCTAGGGATAAACCCTAGTCAATTACTTATTGAAATTTTGCTTATTACTCGTGAGATTCATAATCACCATTGAAGGTGTTAAGTGGGTTTTGTAGAAACATGTTGAACACTAGGATTATAATGTTATTCTAGTGTAATTTGAGTTCTATGAAGTATATTCAGATTTTGTTAATTTGAAAATTGATGTGAATTTGCCTAAATTGATGTTAATCTTGGCTAAATGACAAGTATTGAACTTGATTATAAATTGTGAGAAATTATTCCCTTAAGATGTTTGTAAAAATGCCTAAAAGAAGGCTTAAAACTGGAAATTTGAGCTAAAACGCATATTTGTAAAATTATGGCGAACTATGCGTTATAAGTAAGAAAAGAGTTCTAAACGGTTTGCAGTTGAACTCTATAGGAAAGGAAACCGGAGCGTCAAGTGGACAAGCCGGTGGTGATACGCCCTTGAAAGGGGTGCTCTAAAGGTACGTGACTTTAGTCCCGTTACATTATGCATAAACGTTTGAAATTAATTTGTTAATGGTGTCATAGTGTGGTATGTGTGTTTGGTATGTCATTGAAGTGGCGAAGCTCACTCGACAATCAAACAGGTCAAAACGATGGTTAGAAATAGTTAGGCTTGTCATTGAAGTGATGGTTTTCACTCGACAACCAAACGGGTCAAAACTATGCCTTAAAAACAATCATGTGTGTAGAGACCTGATAGTCTCATATTATGCTAGTGTTAGAAAACAATACGCCAAAGGATTGGATATACTAAGTTAAATTTATGAACCCGTGATATCGGGTCAAACGGTTAGTAATCACTTGCAAAAAGTTGCATAAGGCGCATGCTTGAATTATGAGAAAACGAGCATAAAATTCTATTGTGAGCGTAAAACCATGTAATGGTGTCGATACGCCAAAGACTACAAGCCCGGGGTATGGGTAATTCAGTCTAGTATGCCTTAGAATTGAATGATGAAAAATATGCACTCATAGCTAATGGGTCGAATAATTGAAACAAGGATTTTATGAACCATTCGTTCATAAACCGGGTTTCGTTATGTGAAATTTACATGGTTAAACGGACGAGTAAATAAAAAGTTATGAGCGTTTAAAGTTTGAATTAATAGAAATTTCGGAGCTGGGCAAATATGCAGGTCCAGAAACTGGACCTGCTGGAAAAAAAATGCTCCCCCGCGGCACACGACAGGGAGTTAAGTTTCGGGCGCGACACGCGAGACCGCTCGCGGCACGCGAAGGATTGGCCTGAGTCTGTCGCGTGGCGTGACAGACCAAAATTAAAATTTTATTTTTTTGTTATGCGTATGGTATTGGGACTTGTCTATTCTTATTATAATACTGTCAAAACTAACAATTGGTGTGGTTTTGACCTTAGATAATGCTCGTTTCATCCCGGATGCCGATCAAGCAAGAAATCAAGAACCGAACACAAAGTTTTGTAGCTTCCGCGCTAGTTTAGTTTTGTTCTAAACAATGTTGGTTATGTAAACACTACTTAATGTTGAATGTTTTAAGCTAGTTAGTTGGTGGTTTTAGACATTTTAACTATGTAAACTAAGTTTTAATAACTAAGTTTTGAAAATTATGTAAATCGGTATTTAAGAATCCGTGTTTTTGATTAAAATCTTTAATTATGAGACGGGTGTTGCAAGTTGGTAATCAGAGCTCAAGGTTGTTAACAAAGTGTGTTCGGTTCAAGCTTGATCAAACATCCGATAAGAATTAGTTACTTTAGTAGATTTTATTAAATGAAGAAAGGAAATATGGATAAATGTGCACGGGAAAAGTGTATTAACATACTCGAACCCTGAAAGTTCACTAGATGAAAAGGTTAAAGCAAGTTATGAACTTGACTAAACCAAGGTGAATAAGATGTATGTTATAAATGAAATGTTAAACAATTGGTATGAACATTTCAGTTTCAAGATGACGGAACAGGGAAACAATGATGCGGTGCCAATAGTCACCGAGCAAATGAAAGAAGCGATTGCCGAGGAGGTAGAAAAGGCAATCGAAAATAGCCTATCCGGTTTTATTGATAAGATCCAAAATACGGTACTTTCGGTAGTCGAAGAGCGGATTAAGAAGTTGGAAGATAGTGCCAACATAGCAAAGGAAAAATCAGGAGAGCGGAAGGGATGTGATGTGTAGTAAAATACACATATTTATCCTGTGTGAAATGTATAATTATTGTATAGGTTTTTATTTGTTTTTATTTAGTTTTCAGTTTGTTTTATTTTATTTTGTGTTTTGCCAGGTCCTGGTGCAAATGGAACGAAAACGAGTAATAAGGAAATAACCAGCCAGTTGGGCAGAGTGGGGCGCTAGTGACCGAATTAAAATTGCCGCTATTTTCCTTGATTGGGCCGAACCCGCTATCTCTAAATTATTATTGGAGGCATATATTTATATATATATATATATATATATTTATATATATTATTGTTGAAGACGTAAAAGAAAATATATATATATATATATATATATATATATATATATAATATGCATCATTCATCATCAAAAGAGAAAAGGAATATATGTCTAGAGGAAAGTGGGCGACCATATTATTTCTTTTGGGGGCGACACAAGATAAAAGGCTGCATATTAGGAATTATCATTAATATATATATTATTAATAGGGAAAGATCCCACTCTTTCTACTATTATTATTATTGTTGGCAGACAAAAGCCTACATATATTTGTTGGAGATCGAACAGAGGTGGCTGCTAAGTTTATTATTATTTTGTTTAGGCTCCACAACATAATGGGTTTAGTGGCTTGACAACTAAAAAGAAAAGGTAGCGCAACAGAATTGTAGTATAAAAAGATCATATTCGCGGCTCAATAGGGGAAGAACTCAGAACCGGAGGAAAATTTGGAAAGAGTTTTGAAGCTGGTTAAGCTCTGTGAATCACTTGGCAACATTTTGAGGACAATTTAAGTGAAGACATAAGGCTTGTTTCCTACACTTCTTGTTTTCATTTTCATAATTTTCATAAGTTGTCAATGAATTCCTTTTTAAGTATTGTTATTATGATTTTCTTAACCATGATGCTTGGCTAAACACTTAAAACTATCTAGGTTATGATGAACACTTGTTAAAAATGTAGTTTTTACCGGTTATTGTGTGATTATGGTTTGTTCTAGTTAACTAAATAATTTAAGTTTCTAGTTTGGTGTATATGCATATTTTAACTTGGTTAATATTTTGATAATTTATTTCACATAAATTCCGTTGAATGTCTTTCATAAAAAGAATTAATGTTGATTTTCAAGTCTTAGCGGGTTTGAATAATCTTATGGTAAAATGGCCAATAAACCATAGAAAAAATGATCAAGAATTAGTCCGGTTTCAATGTTCTACTATCCTTAGCGCCGAAAGGTATAAAGATATTAATAGGTCTAGTTTGGTAAATTACTAGGATTGTGTTTTGAAAGAAACCCGGTTTTAGTTTCATTATCATTACTTGTCTATTAAACCAAATCAAGTTTCTTAAATTGCTTTAGATTTCTAACCGAGAGGAAGTTAGTCTTTTCAAGCACTTATTTAGAACACTAGATAACCGATAGGAAGTCTAGATTAACCGGTAATAAAAATAAATCTTTAGAGTTACATAGGTGTCTTCCCGAGAAGGATTGGGAAACCTATTTGTTTTCTCTTATGATTTAATATTTAAAGATCCCGGTTTCATATCACACAATTATCCGGTAGAAAGCATGTTAAAAACAAGTGGGATTCCAACCTAAGTAGTCTTTCATAATCATCGAAGTTCATCCTTTGCCTTAAATTGTGTTTTGCTTATCTCATTTAATTAGTATTTTTAATAAATTGCAAATTTATATTTTTCAAATAAAACCCCCCCATCAATCAAATAAAATAGTTTAGTCCGTGTCAGTCTTGTATAAACAAAGTTATTAACGTAATTCAACAGAGTCCCTTGGGTTCGATACTCGGACTTACATCAACTATACTACACTGATCGTACACTTGCCGGATGTGTGGTTTAGATTTAGATCAAGTCTAAGTTTATAAATTTAAAACTTAGAGTGTCTAGTTTAAGGTTATTTTTAAAGTTTGTCTTTTTGTACATTATTTGTAAAAATGAGTTTTTCGTGTCGGACATGTAGTAACTGGAAGGGTTAAGTACCGGTAGTTGAGAACTCCTGTCTAGGCTGGCATTCGTACAAATCCAAATAAAAGGACCCGTTGCCTACCTGGGGACTATCAATGAGAGTACCGATACCTATTAGGCCAAAGCATGTCCAAAAGTTTAGTTTTGAGTCAATCTTGATTTAACCATTTTTACAAGTTTTTAACATACCGCTTCCTGCACAACAAGTTTTTGGCGCCGTTGTCGGGGACGCTTTGGCTATTGCGTTAATTATTTTGTTTACATTTAATTGACATCTACGTGCTATTTGTTTTGTGTGAGTCATAGGAGTCTAAATATCATTAGAGTATTTTGTATTTTCGTTTTATTTGCATTTTTAATTTTTATTGAATCATTTGTTGGAGTGTGTTTACTTGTTTCTTTCCGATTCCTGGTTAAAATTTCCTTAGTTTATGCGACACACGCGCTCCCGTGGAGCACCTGAATTCGAGCCACGAGACGATCCTGAACTTCTGTTCAGCCGACATACAATCAATCAGGAGGAAGAATCAGGTAACACAAGTGGGTACCAAGTTTTCAAGAACCCTTACTTTGACACCGAAACAGAAACAGAGTCCGATTCCTTAGAAATTTCCCGTTCTTCAAGTCCGCCACCCGATTTCGAAATGGCTAATAATCAAACCGTACACCAGCGTTCTACTGCCGGTTTCACTGGAGCAAATTCACCAATCCAAATTCCCGAAATAAACAATGAAAAATCTTGGCAAATTCCGTCTTATATCATGACCGCCATAACCAATTCATGCCAATTCCATGGCCGTGACGACGAGGACGCTCCAACACATATAAACCGCCTTACACGCCTCTGCAGCACTTTCAATCTTGAAGGTGCCGGAAATGACGTACGCTTTCTTCAAGTATTTCCTTTTTCATTAGCAGGACGTGCAGCCATCTGACTTGATTCGCAACCACCGAACACGTTTACCACTTGGGCAAGTCTTCGAGATGCTTTCCTTGCAAAATATTTTCCACCCGCAAAAGCATCTCGCCTTCGCGATCAAATCCACTCGTTCAGAATGGATCCTGACGAGCCATACCATCTTGCTTGGGAGAGATTCCAAACTTTGCTTTCCCGATGTTCTCAACACGGTTTATCCGACTGGGCACTCGTAGAGAAATTCTACAACGGTCTCACTCCAGAAACCCGCGCACGATTTGACACTTCTGCAGGAGGCCATCTCATGGGAAAAAAGACAGTGGCCGACTGTAACGACCTTTTCGAAAGTTTCGCACACTCGGATATCGATCATCGATCTTCCGCCAGGACTTCCGTTTCTGTGACGAGTACCCCCACGGCCACTCGAGGAGTACACCAAGTTAGCATAGAAACAACGGTAGCCGCTCTTTTTGAGAGTTTTAAGAAAGAGATGACCAAGAAGATCCAAGAGTTGGAAGCAAGGGTAGATAGGTGTGAGGTTTGCAGAGGAGGTCATGATACAATTGAATGTCCCATGCTCACTGTTGAGCAAGTTGAATTCATAACAGGTCAAACCCGAGGCCCAACAAATCTTTTCAATAATAACTCCAACTTTAGTTCAAATTGGCGTAACAACAATAATACGTTCCGTTCTTCTGGTAACCCCCTGGTTTCCAAGCAAATTCAAATCAAAACAAGGGGCAGGGTCAATTCTATAGTGGGGGTTAAACAATCAGGGTCAGTTCTCTGGTGGAGGTTCACAGGTTCAGTTTGGATCAGGAGGATTAAATAGGCAATATCAAAGTGGGGGTTCACACAGTCAAGGTTCAAACAACCAAGACTTGGGTAGTGGTCTAGACGAGATTAAATCCATGTTGTCCCAGTTACTTGTTAAAGACCAACCCACACAGAGAATCTTAGAAGACCATGCTGCTCTCCTCAAGAATAATCATTCAAACTTCTTAGATCTTCAGAGGCAAATCGGAGATATTTCCCGTCAATTACAAGAAAGACCTCCCGGTCAATTCTCAGGCAATACCCAACAAAACCCATCTGGCCAATTGAAAGCTATTTCCACTCGAAGTGGCAGAACCTTAGGAGAGGTAATCAGGAACAAGAGAGTTGAGGAAGAGGAGGAGCCTGTAGATGAAGAAATCGAGATGGAAGCCCCCGGTAAGGTGCAAAACAGGTTAAACCCAGCAAGTACCGCACACACCGAGGAACCTCAAGTCGAAAGGAGCAAGGAAAAGCAACCCATGGAGGTTAAGCAACCACCCGTCGTAGATCTTTCACGTATCCCATATCCCGCTCGTCTTAAGAGTCAGAAGTATACCAAAGAATACGAGCAATTTCTCGACATGTTCAAGCAGTTAAAAATCAATCTTCCTTTCATTGAAGCTCTTCAATCCATGCCCAAATACGCAAAATTCTTAAAAGATCTTTTGAAACGCAAAGATAGGCTTGGAGAGCCTTCTAACATCCCTTTGAATGGGGGGTGTTCAGCTGTAGTCTTGAATAAGGTGCCGGAAAAATTGACGAACCCGAGCCTTTTCACCATTCCATGTCTTTTCGGGAGTGACACCGAGTGTAGAGCCTTAGCCGATCTAGGTGCGAGTATAAACCTTATGCCCTATTCAATGTACGCTAGATTAGGCCTAGGAGAGTTATCACCTACCCGCATGTCCTTATCTTTAGCCGATCGATCAGTCAAATATCCACGTGGCATAGTTGAAAATATCTTAGTTAAGGTTGATAAATTCGTCTTTCCTGTAGACTTTGTCATCCTTGATATGGAAGCTGATGAAAGAGTTCCTATCATTTTAGGACGTCCATTCTTGTGTACCGCAAAAGCCATCATTGATGTTTTCGACGGTAAAATCACTCTTCAAGTTGGTGAGGAAAAGGTAACATTCGAGGTAGCCCGTTCCATGCAACACCCTAGTGGTTTCGATGATTTTAGTCCACGTCATTCAGTCTATTTCATCGAATCATTCTTATCGTACGTTGACCATTGTTTCAAATTCATTAGTGGAGCCGATTTGGTGGAAGAAAAGATAGTTGCAGAAGCCGAGGAAGTTGTTGAAGAAAGTGAAGACGAGGAAGGGACCGACTGGGTTCCTGAAATTTTCGATTTAAAAGAAGTTGGGGAAGAGAGCGAGAAAATTCTCATTGAAACACCCACCCCACTTGAGCTTAAAGTCCTTCCTTCCCATTTGGAATATGCATTTCTAGGTGACGAGTCAAACTTTCCCGTCATTATTTCATCAAAATTAGCGGAGGAATAAAAATCTCGGTTAATAGAGGTGTTGAAAGAGAATAAGGAGGCCATTGCTTGGAGACTTTCAGATATCAAAGGCATAAGTCCGACATATTGTACCCACCGGATACTCATGGAAGAAGATTACAAACCAATGGTACAACCACAAAGACGTCTCAATCCAAATATGCAAGAAGTTGTCAAGAAAGAAGTCATGAAGTTGTTAGATGCAGGTGTGATCTACCCCATCTCTGATTCACCATGGGTTAGTCCCACTCAAGTTATCCCAAAGAAAGGTGGAATGACGGTAATCATGAACGAAAAGAATGAGCTTATTCCATCTAGAACCGTTACTGGCTGGCGTGTGTGCATTGACTACCGAAAATTGAATGACGCCACCCGAAAAGATCACTTCCCTCTACCATTCATTGACCAAATGTTGGAGCGTCTAGCGGGTCAACAGTTCTACTGTGTTCTCGACGGATTTTCAGGATACTTCCAGGTCCCCATTGCACCCGAGGATCAGGAAAAGACAACATTCACATGATCTTATGGCACGTATGCATACCGACGCATGCCTTTCGGGTTATGTAACGCTCCAGCAACCTTTCAGCGCTGCATGGTTGCCATATTCCAAGACATGCTTGAAACTTCTATGGAAGTTTTCATGGATGACTTCTCGGTTTATGGTACCACTTTCGATCAATGCCTTCTAAATCTTGATAAAATGTTGAAGAGATGTGTAGAGACAAATTTAATGCTCAATTGGGAGAAATGTCACTTCATGGTGACAGAAGGAATAGTATTGGGTCACACAATTTCAAAAGCTGGAATAGAGGTTGATAAAGCTAAGATTGATACCATAAGTAGATTTCCTCCACCCACAAATGTGAAATCCATTTGCAGTTTTCTCGGTCATGCGGGCTTTTATAGACGCTTCATTAAAGATTTTTCAAAAATCACACGACCAATGACCCGTCTTCTCGAGAAAGACGTCCCTTTTGTCTTTAATGAGGAGTGTCTTAAAGCATTTGAATTTTTGAAGGAAAAACTTGTAAGTGCACCCATTCTTATCTCACCCAATTGGAGTTTACCTTTTGAACTCATGTGCGATGCTAGTGATTACGCCGTAGGAGCAGTTTTAGGACAAAGGATCGACAAAACTTTCATCCGATCTACTACGCGAGTAAAACTCTTAATGATGCACAAGAGAACTATACCACCACCGAAAAGGAACTTATCGCCGTAGTATTCGCATTCGATAAATTTTGTTCCTACCTCGTTCTTTCCAAGACCATTGTTTTCACCGATCATGCAGCTTTGCGTTATCTTTTCAAAAAGAAAGACGCAAAACCCCGTCTCATTCGATGGATTCTCTTACTCTCCGAATTCGATATAGAAATCAAGGACAAGAAGGGAGCGGAGAACATGGCCGCAGATCACTTGTCACGTTTGGAGGATCCTGAAAGAGAGGAAATTCGCGAGGAAGCAATTAGGGATAAGTTCCCTCACGAGCATATAGATTTTGTTGCAGCAGAAAAAGAAGGTATGCCATGGTTCACTGATTTGGCAAATTACCTAGCAAATGGAGTGGTGTTGAGGGGTATGACCACCCAACAAAAGAAGAAGTTTTTTCGAGATGCAAGAAAATATATTTGGGATGATCCCTATCTCTTCAGGATAGGAGGTGATAGAATTTTGAGAAGATGTGTAAGTAAAGAGGAAGGTTTGGAAATTCTAAAGCACATACATGAAGGTCTAACAGGAGGTCACCATGGTCCACACACTACTGCACAAAAAGTCTTTGATTGTGGTTTCTATTGGCCTTTGGTAGTGAAGGATGCTTTAGAGTTTATTGGCCTTTCCAACGTGCCGGCAATATCTCATCCAAGGATGAGATGCCTCAAAATCCAATTCAAGTTGTTGAAATCTTTGATGTATGGGGCATCGATTTCATGGGACCATTTCCCTCTTCTAGTGGGAATAGGTACCTTCTTGTAGCAATCGACTATCTTTCAAAGTGGGTAGAAGCTCAAGGGTTACCCACAAATGACGCAAGAGTAGTGGTAAAGTTCCTTAAGAAACTCTTCACTCGTTTCGGTACACCTAAAGCGATAATCAGTGATCGTGGTACTCATTTTTGTAACACCCTTATGGAAAAGACATTGGCACGCTACGGTGTAACTCATCGATTGTCCACCGCATACCACCCACAAACGAGCGGTCAAGTTGAAAATGCCAACCGCGGAATCAAACGAATCCTAGAAAAAACCGTTGGAAATGGTAGAAAGGATTGGTCAGATAAACTTGACGATGCATTGTGGGCGTTTCGAACCGCTTACAAAACACCATTAGGGACCACTCCATTCATGATAGTCTATGGCAAAGCTTGCCATCTTCCGGTCGAATTAGAGCACCAAGCACTTTGGGCTCTTAAAACCGTTAATCTCGACCTTACGGATGCAGCTAGGAAACGTTATTTCCAAATTCATGAATTGGAGGCACTTAGAGACGCCACATATGAACGATCATGGAACATAAAAGAGAAAACGAAGGCGTTACACGATAGAAAGTTAAAGAGGTTGAAGGAGTTTAGAACCGGTGACAAAGTGCTTTTGTATAACTCGAGGTTGAATATGTTTGCCGGTAAGTTGAAGTCAAAGTGGACGGGACCATACGTGGTAAAGGAAGTATTTCCAAACGGAACAATTGAGTTAAGGAATGAAGCGGATGGAGGCACTTGGAAGGTGAATGGACATAGGTTGAAACATTACCTAGGAGGACCAATTAACACCACCGAGACGGAGGTAACTCGTCTCGATGTCCCACCAATCACCATCGTTTAGGATCTTGAGTGAAAACTCAAGATTAGAGTAGATAGTTAGTTTTATGCATGTTTTGAGTCACTGTTTATGAGTCTAATTTAGTAGTTTTTGAGTCATTTTTTTTCGGTACTGCTTTGGTTTTTGCTTGTTTTTGTTTATGCAGGTTTGAATCACACCACCCGTACTCAATCTCCATTCGGGTGATTTCGGAGCTGTACACCAAATTTCAAGGAATTTACAAAGAGTACTAGTCAGAGTCAAAGCCGATCGCGACCGAAATGCTATACGATCGAGCTGGATTGGACAAGAGTATGGAGTTTATACATCATATAACCAGCTAAGTCCTTTCCAATTTGCCCTTTGTCTTTTATTTCTTATTTATTTTAGTTTTTGAGTTGTTTTCCATCTTACATTGAGGGCAATGTAGAGTTTAAGTGTGGGGATGGGAAACTATCATTTAAGTCTTAGAATTTGTCTAAAAAAATTAATTAAATAAATAAAAAAATGTATAATTATTGTTTTATTTTTGTGCATATTTGACTTATTTTTATCTAATAATTGTACATATGAGAAAATGTTAAAGTGTTTTTCATAAATAGAAATTTTTCTAATTATTCATAAATTTGCATCTAAAATACACACCCAATTTTAGTGAGTTTTGAGCCTTTCTCGAGCATTCATCATATGCTTAAGACTTTATTTGATTGAGTGTGCCGCATAATAGTATACATTTCAGAACATGTCTTGGATATACTTGTCAAAATCATTAACTATAAAATTGTATAAAGAGGATAGAGGCAATAGGATTAACCCAGTTGTTCACCCTTTTCTTTTAAACCTTTAAAAAAAATTATCCAATAGTAAACCATGTTGAGCCTTTTCCTGATCAGTTGTTTTAAACCCATGTGTGAATTCCGGTTTAGTTTAATTTTCCTTTCATTAGAATTTAGTTTTGGTCTTTTACCGGCAGACTTTAAAGAACTGGAGATGCATTCATTCGATTTAAATTTGCTTTGTTGTCTACAATTCGCGAAACCAAGATTACCTGCAGAGCTAAGAGAGAAAATATTTCACTTAAGTAATGAAGTTAGAAAAAAGTGGCGACAACAAGAACAAACGCCACCATTTTGTGGGACATCCAAAAGTGCTATGAAAAGAGGAGCTAAACGATACGACAAATGTATTGGTTGTGGAAATTGGTCTCACACAGGAAGATGTAGAAGAAGTCAAACTGAATCCCAACATGAATACACGCTTCTAATGAGGGTGGGGGCTATTAGGCTCGATGCCGAACGATCCATTAGAGTTGGAAGTAATGTTCACTACAGGATTAAGGAAGATTTGATTCACATCTTGGATAAAACCGGTCTTGACGATCTGACTTTAAAAGAGTCACTTGGTTTGTGAGTATGTGTGTTAAAAAAATTGTGTAAGGTTTGTTAGGATAATTTCCTAGACCGGATTGAAACACTTCACCCAGTAAATAGCCATATATTCCTACCTTTAAACCCTAGCCACGTTACAACCCACAATAAAAGTCCTCTTGATTTATATGATTTTTATATGTTAATTGGTAAAGATGAGATTTCATTACAAGCTTATGATAATGTTACTATATGGCCCGGCTTTTGAGTGATCACAGAAAATTACTAGTGCACCATTCACTAGTTTACACAAGTGAGCCGAGGGAAGCAAATCAAAGATGCAAGTAAGTGAGTAATTGATGATAAAACTCTATTTTTGAAAAATCACATTTAGTTTTCTCATCTCTATCATTATTAGCTAATTTTAAATCATTTATGTACATTAATTTTTATGTGTGTTATCCATTTTAAGTTAACCGCTTGAATATCAGTTTGTACAGTTGTTTAAGACTTTTCTTAGGGACAAGCAAAAGGTTAAGTGTGGGGATATTTGATGTGTAGTAAAATACACATATTTGTCCTGTGTGAAATGTATAATTATTGTATAAGTTTTATTTGTTTTTATATAGTTTCTAGTGTTATATTATATTCTTGTGTGTTTTGCCAGGTCCTAAGGCAATTGGAGCGAAAATGAGTAATAAGGAAATAGCCTGCCAGTTGGCCAGAGTAGGGCGCCAGTGACCGAATTAAAATTGCCGATATTTTTTCTTGAGTGGTCCAAGCCCGCTATCTCTATGTATAAGATAGCAATATAAATTATCTAATATAAATAAAAAAAAAGAAAAGAAAAAAGAAAAATCGTTCTATCATGTTAGGTAAAAAGCAAAAAGCAAAATAATAATAATAATAATAATAATAATAATAATAATAATAATAATAAAATAACATATGCTTTTCATTATGGAAGACCAAAACCAAACTTGACCACAAACAAACTTAAGTGGAGAATTATGGAGCAAAAATTGAAGCTATAAAAGGCACATGAAGTCTAGGATCAAGGGAGCACACACAATTCACTATAATTCAGTTTTAGAGTGATCTTGGAAGCATTCAAAGCAGTTTTTGGTGAAGTTCTTGAAGGCGGGAATCAACGGGAGAAGCTCGGGAGCAATCGGGATTGAAGATTTAAGGGTTAAATTCTCTTATTTCAATCCTTGTTTCCTTTATTTTCTATATTTTGCCATGAATTCTGTTTTTAAGATTGATGTTTTAATTTGCATAATTATGATTGTCGGCTAATCACCTTAAACTACTTAGGTCGTGATGAACACTTGTTAAAAATGTAATTTTTACCGGTTATTGTGTGATTATGGTTGTTCTTGTTAAGTAAATAATTTAAGAAACTAGTTTGGTGTATATGCATGTTTTAACTTGATTAATATTTGGATCATTTATTTCACATAAATTCCGGTGAATGTCTTTCATAAAAAGAATTAATATTGATTTTCAAATCTTAGCGGGTTTGGGTAATCTTATGGTAAAATGGCCAATAAACCATAGAAATAATGATCAAGAATTAATCCGGTTTTAATGTTCTACTATTTTTAGCGCCGAAAAGCATAAAGATATTAATAGGTCGAGTTTAGTGTATTACTAAGATTGTGTTTTGAAAGAAACCCGGTTTTAGTTTAATTATCATTAACTTGTCTATTAAACCAAATCAAGTTTTCTTAAATTGCTTTAAATTTTCAACCGAGAGGAAGTTAGTCTTTTCAAGCACTTATTTAGAACACTAGATAACCGATAGGAAGTCTAGATTAACCGGTAATAAAAATAAATCTTTAGAGTTACATAGGTGTCTTCCCGAGAAGGATTGGGAAACCTATTTGTTTTCTCTTAGGATTTAATATTTAAAGATCCCGGTTTCATATCACACAATTATCCGGTAGAAAGCATGTTAAAAACAAGTGGGATTCCAACCTAAGTAGTCTTTCATAATCATCGAAGTTCATCCTTTGCCTTAAATTGTGTTTTGCTTATCTCGTTTAATTAGTATTTTTAATAAATTGAAAATTTATATTTTTCAAATAAAACCACCCCATCAATCAAATAAAATAGTTTAGTCCGTGTCAGTCTTGTATAAACAAAGTTATTAACGTAATTCAACAGAGTCCCTTGGGTTCGATACTCGGACTTACATCAACTATACTACACTGATCGGTACACTTGCCGGATGTGTGGTTTAGATTTAGATCAAGCTAAGTTTATAAATTTAAAACTTAGAGTGTCTAGTTTAAGGTTATTTTTAAAGTTTGTCTTTTTGTACATTATTTGTAAAAATGAGTTTTTCGTGTCGGACATGTAGTAACTGGAAGGGTTAAGTACCGGTAGTTGAGAACTCCTGTCTAGGCTGACATTCGTACAAATCCAAATAAAAGGACCCGTTGCCGACCTGGGGACTATCAATGAGAGTACCGATACCTATTAGGCCAAAGCATGTCCAAAAGTTTAGTTTTGAGTCAATCTTGATTTAACCATTTTTACAAGTTTTTAACATACCGCTTCCTGCACATCAGGATGCTCATATAAAGAATTCATGGCATGTAAGCCACCACTTTATAATGGAGAGGTGGATCTGATAATATGCAAACGATGGCTAAGTGACATCGAGGGGGTGTTTGGAAGCGAAGGTCAGCTGAGAGGCCAAGCAAAAGATTGGTGGGATAACAAGAAAAAGGAGATTGGAAGCGAAGCGGAGAGGGCGATGACATTGGACGAATTTAAGGTACCGTTCCTTAAACACCACAGTCCCAAGGCAGTCTTCAACAGAATCAAGGAGGAGTTTATTCAGCTAAGGCAAAAGGGTGAATCCATCGATAAGATTACGGGTATCTTTCTAGACAAATTGAGATTTTGTGACGAGTTGGTGACGTCCGAAGAGCAGAAAGTATATTATTACTATAATATGTTGAGTGCCGAATATCGGGAGTTTATGACTCCCTCGAAATATGAAACCCTCACTGAAATCATAAACACTGCTCGAGAAAGGGAGATAGAGCTGAAAAAGCAAATCGAGCGAGGTGAATGTAGGGCACAGGTCGCTAATCCAAGCCCTACAAAGAAGGCGCGTATAACAGAGTCGTGTAAGAAACAAGAAGGGAAAAGCGGGTCGCCGAGTTGTAAGGTCTGTGGTAAGGGGCACAAGGGCGAGTGTCGGGTCAAAGATAAGCCGTGCCCCATATGCGGGAAGACAGGGCATACGGCTGCATTATGCCCGGGGAAAGTTTCGGTCTGTTATAAGTGCTACCAGCCGGGTCATAAGAAATCAGAGTGCCCGGATTTAGTCGGAAAGAAGGATGGCAAGGATTCGCAAGCAGAAACTCCAAAAGCAAAGGCCAGATCCTTCCAGTTAACCGCGGGCGAGGCAAAGATGGAGCCCGATGTGGTCTCAGGTATATTCGCCATAAATTCAATTCCCGCACATGTGTTATTTGATATGGGTGCGAATAAATCTTTTATTTCACATGGATTTATTCGGCATCCTTCATTTGTATTGACAAAATTACCTGTGCCTCTAGAAGTAGAAATGGGCGACAACAAAAGTTTTATTGTATGTGACGTGTGTCAAGATTGTAAGATGAGTATCGACGGTGAAGAATATTCAATAGACCTGATACCGATGTCAATGGGAGAATTCCAAGTTGTGGTCGGGATGGATTGGTTATCCCGACACCGCACGAAGGTCGTGTGTTTCCGCAAGGAGATAAAACTAACGTCTCCAAGTGGAAAACATGTTACCATTTATGGCGAGAAAGGGGGTAATCCCGTAATATGCTCAATGTTAAAAGCTCACAAACTTATGAGGCATGGATGTTGAGCGTTCATGATATACGAAAACGAACCAGAAAAGGGATCGCCAAAGATTGAAGACGTACCGGTGGTACGTGAGTATGCAGACCTGTTTCCGGAAGATTTACCGGGAGTACCGCCTGAGCGGGAGGTAGAGTTCGGAATCGTATTGATTCCGGGTGCGAAACCCGTAGTTAAGGCGCCGTATCGGCTTGCGCCATCGGAATTACAAGAGTTAATGTCTCAGATTCAAGACCTGCTCGATAAAGGGTTTATTAGGCCGAGTGTGTCTCCGTGGGGTGCACCGGTGCTGTTTGTGAAGAAAAAGGACGGGAGTATGCGAATGTGTATCGATTACCAGGAGTTAAATAAACTCACGGTGAAAAATCAATACCTGCTCCCAAGAATTGATGACCTATTTGACCAACTACAAGGTGCGAGTTGGTTCTCGAAGATTGACCTTAGATCGGGGTATCATCAGTTGATGGTCAAAGAGGAGGATGTACCGAAGACGGCCTTTCGTACACGGTACAGACATTATGAATTCCTTGTAATGTCCTTTGGATTGACCAATGCGCCCGCGGCTTTCATGGACCTCATGAACCGGGTTTGCAAGCCAATGTTGGATAAGTCGGTGATAGTGTTCATTGAAGACATCCTGGTGTATTCGAAGAATGAAGCAGAACACGCAAGTCATTTACGTGAAGTGTTGGAGACGCTAAGAAGAGAGAAATTATACGCAAAATTCTCGAAATGTGCTTTCTGGTTACGAGAAGTGCAATTTCTCGGGCACATTGTTAGTGCGAACGGGGTGTTAGTAGACCCGTCAAAAATTGAAGCAGTGGCGAGATGGATCCACCGAGGAATCCTTCGGAACTCAGAAGCTTTTTGGGGCTTGCGGGATATTATAGGAGATTCATACAAGATTTCTCCAAGATTGCTGCGTCGTTGACCAAATTAACTCGTAAAGATGAAAAGTTTATATGGGGTAATGATCAAGAAAAAGCATTCCAAACGCTTAAGGAAAAATTGACCCATGCTCCGGTATTGACATTGCCGGACGGAGTTTATGATATGGTAGTTTACTCGGATGCGTCACATTCGGGGCTCGGGTGCATACTGATGCAACGAGGCAAGGTTATAGCCTATGCCTCGAGACAACTGAAGACTCATGAAAAGAGATACCCTACACATGATCTCGAGTTGGCGGCGGTGGTATTTGCCTTGAAGATATGGAGGCATTATTTATATGGGGTAAAATGCACTATCTTTACCGACCATAAAAGTTTGAAATATTTCTTCGACCAGAAGGAATTAAACATGAGGCAGAGGTGGTGGCTAGAAACAGTCAAAGATTTCGATTCTGATATACATTACCACCCCGGGAAAGCTAATGTGGTGGCGGATGCGTTCAGCCGAAAGGTAGACTATACACCAATTCGAGTACGATCGATGCAACTAATTGTAACATCGGGTCTACTTGAACAAATCCGAAAATCTCAAGTTGAAGCAATGAAAGAGGAAAATGTGAAGAAAGAAAGAATAGTTGGCCAGTTGAAAGAATTGGCAGATGGTAGCAACGGGTTAAAGACTCGTTTCAGATGGATATGGGTTCCAAATTCGTGTGGAGTCAAGACGCTCCTGCTTGACGAAGCTCATAAATCCCGTTATTCTATCCATCCGGGGGCAACCAAGATGTATAATGATTTAAAGCAAAACTATTGGTGGCCCGGAATGAAAAGAGATGTTGTGAAGTATGTAGAGAAGTGCTTGACCTGTTTGCAAGTCAAAGCATAGCACCAAAAACCATATGGTAAACTACAACCGTTGGACATCCCAGTGTGGAAATGGGAGCAAATCACAATGGATTTATTGACCAAACTGCCCAAAACCAACCGTGGATACGATGCTATATGGGTAGTTGTGGATAGAATGACAAAAAGTGCTCACTTCATTCCGATTCATGAGACTTATACGTCCGAAAAGATCTCAGAGGTGTATATCAATGAAATAGTGGCACGCCACGGAGTACCGATATCCATCGTGTCCGATAGAGATACTCGGTTCACTTCAAATTTTTGGTGCGAATTCCAAGAGCAAATGGGAACTAAATTGTTCATTAGCACAGCGTACCATCCACAAACGGATGGACAGAGTGAAAGAACAATACAAACGTTGGAAGATATGTTACGGGCATGTATTATCAACTTCGGGGGAAGTTGGGATGTTTATCTACCATTGGTCGAATTTTCATATAATAACAGTTACCACGCAAGCATCGGTATGGCTCCGTACGAAATGCTTTACGGTAGAAAATGCCGAACCCCGGTGTGTTGGGATGAGATAGGACCACGTGAGCTTGCACATAAAGATGTAGTCCGATTCACGAATGAGAAAATTGACTTGGTCTGAGCCCATTTGAAAGCGGCTCAGGATCGACAAAAATCGTACACATACAAAAGAAGGAGACCAATTGAGTTTCAAGTTGGTGATAAAGTTATGCTAATGGTATCTCCGTGGAAGGGGATTATTCGGTTCAGAAAAAAGGGAAAATTAAGCCCAAGGTTTATTGGGCCATTTAAAATCATTGAACGGGTTGGTAAGGTCGCATACTGTCTCGAACTACCCGAGGAACTGAGTGGAATTCATTTGTGATTAAGTGTGAGCATGCATGTGACATTAAATTTAGAATTCAGTTTGCATGTGAATATATCAAATTTGTCGGCCATTGATTACATACATCCATAAATTGCAAGTCATCAGTTAGTTCGGTCAAATAGGATCAAGATTTGAATTGCTATTGTCGGCCATTGTTAAGTGCATGTGAGTTGTCAGATTGCATGTGCTTTGATTGAAAATCATATCACTTTGTGGTGTCACTCGATCGAACAACAACTCGTTCGAGTTGCCACCCGAGTTAAAAAACAAAGGTTTATTTGGCGTCACTCGATTGAACAGCAACTCGTTCGAGTTGCCACCCGATTCAAAGAACAAAGGTTTATTTGTTTTGTATTTCAATTAGTGTCACTCGATCAAGTTGCCACTCGATCGAGTTGCCACTCGATTCAAAGTTCCCACCCTATCCATTGAATAGTTGACTTTGTTGACCTACCCGATCGGATTTCCACCCGATCGGGCGACAATCCGATTCATTGAATTTCATTTAATAGTTTGACCTTGTTGACCCACCCGATCGGGTCACAATCCGATTCAAGGGATTTTATTTGTTCAAAGGTTTAAGGTGCAACGAATCGAGTGGCAAACGGATTACCACCCGATCCTAATCATTCTATTGTGTTGTTGTGATTCAGGTCAAACGTCGGATACCCGCCTGAGCGGATCCCCACCCGATCCAAGACACATTGTCGCCCGAGCGAATCCCCACCCGATCCGTTGTCACACGATTATTGTCATTGTTGACTTTTGTTGACTCACTCGACCGGATACCCATCCGATCAAGTTGTTTGAATTGATCTTGTGTATTTGTGATTTAGGTGATTCAAAGGCGTTGTGTTTCGAGGAGATAACATCATGGCTGGAATCAAGGAGAAAACACGAGAAGAAATTCTGAATGAGAAAACATACAGAGAAAGATGCATTGTGGGATACAGAATTGAAGATATGGAAAAAGAGTATGGAGAAGCAATAAGCAACAAAAGATGGGACAAGAAGCGAGAGTGTTATGTGAACAGGGATGGTGAACCGGTTGTTCATCCAAGTGAAATAGTTTTTGATGAAGTTCTTGTAGTAATCCCTCTATCTGGCGAGTATTATTCTAATGCTGAAAAAGACAAACACTATTAGAAAAGGCTACATAAAATTATCAGAGATGCGATGACATCAAGTCTGAGGAAAAGGGATGAAGAAAGGATGAAGAAAAACGTTGAGTGTATGGTGGATGAGTTGAAGAAAGTGGCTGAAGAAGTAAAAGAAAAGGAAGAGAAGGTTGAAGAAAAAGTTGTTGTGAATGAAGAAGTGGTGAAAGAAGCTATTACTGAAAAACAACAGGTTGATGAAGAAGAAATGAAGAAGAAAGAAGAAGAAGAAATGAAAAATAAGAGTTTGGAAGTTGCTGGAGATGTTGGTGATGAAGCTGATGTTGAAGAACAGAAGAAAAATGCTGATCAGACAGAAACTGCAGCAAACACGGAGGTGCCAATCACTGAGGTAAATTCTGATTCTGAAATCACAAATAAAAATGTTGAACAGTGCAAGAAATGCATGGAAACGTGCAGTGCTTGTACTGAAAAAGATGAAAAGTTCAGAACAAGAGATATTGAATTCACTAAAATCGAAGAAGTTTTCAAAAATAAATGCATAGAGATGTGAGAAAACGAAAAAGTTTTGAAAGATAATGACGAAAAGATCACACAAAAATACAAGAATTTAGAAAAAGAAAATGAGATTTTGAAAGATAAGGTTTCGAAAATGACAGAAGAATGTGTTCAAAAAGAAAATGCATGTCAGGAAATGAAAAAAGAGTATGATTCAATAAAATTGGCTTACCACATTACAAAAGAGTTATATGAAGATGTGAAGAGTCAAATGAAACTTGTTCAATCTGGATTGAGATACTGTTCTGAAACAACTGATACGCTAAAGAGACAGTATTCAATAAAGCAACAAGTTGTTAATTCTTATATTGAGGATGTTGCTAAGTTGAAACGTCAAATAGCTGATTTAGAACAGGATAACAACAAGTTAAAAAGATATCATGCATCATCATATGTGCTTGAAATAATTTTCAACATAAAATCGGGTGATGATGATTCTGAGAAAAACAAAAAGGGTATTGGTTCTGAGTATCATCAAGTTCCTCCACCAGAAAAGTTTGCATTTTATGATGATGAGAAAGTCAAAAAAGCTTTCAACATGGTCGATAAATTGCAAGATAACACTGACGTAACCTATTCCAAATCTGATGATTCAAGTGATTCAGAGGTGGTAGGTAAGGTTGTTGAAAGTGTGTTGAAAGAAGAGTCGATTGAAACAGGTAAATCCGAATCACATGATAAAAATGAAGGTAGTTTTCATGAAGAATATCTGAAAAACTCAAAATCTAAGAAAAATTTGAATGATGATTCAAAAGGATTGGTTTATACCATGATTGGATCAGACAAATTATTTTTAAATATTGTATTCCCGATTCAGAATGTGATTTCAGAAAAGATTGATAAAGTTTTCAAAATAGTTGAAATTGAAATATCTGAAATTCCAAAGTTTGCTGGAAAATGTCACAAAACTTTTTATAACAAAACTGGTTTCAAGAAGAAAAACATGAAGGCTGGTTTGGGTTATAAAAAGAAACATAATTGGAAGAAAATGAAACGCCAACTTATCAGACAAAGATGAATTTTGTTCAGGGAACAAGTTCAGAAGAAGAGAAAGAACTCCAATTTAGACGACAGTCTAATGAAGAGTTCTATGCTTAGAAAAAACAACAACAGGTCAAAGATGTATCCAAGAGAACATGTTTCAAATGTGATCAAACTGGACATCTTGCTCGCAAGTGTCCAAATCTGAAACCTGTTGATGTTGAGACGCAAAAGAAGTCTGATGATGTTGAGAAACATAAATCTGAGGTTGTGAAACAAAGGACAACCAGACTTGATTCAAAACAAACTTGGAAGTACAATACAAACAAGTTTGCTTCGAATCAAACTTGGAAATCAAACCCGAATAGGTTCGAATCAAGACAAACCTGGAATTCTCACACACCCAGATTAAGAACAACACAAAATTGGAAAACAACTGTCGATGCAACAAAACCACAACAGTTTTGGAAACCAACTGTTGTTCAGAATCAAAATGTTCAAAAAGATTCACATTTTTATAAAAGAGGTACTCCAAAAGGTCAAACATGGTTTGTTAAGAAACAAATCGCTTCGGTAAATGATGAAAAAGTTGAAGTAAAAATTGACAAAGTCTTTGTACAAAATGACAAAGATTTTCCGAAGTTAAATGATGCATTTTATGTTGAAATGCCTAAGGTCAAACAGACCTGGGCAAAATTGTTCAAATAATTCAATAGTTGAATGTGCAGGTGCTCAAGAAAATTGAAGACTGTGAGAATGGAAAACGGAGCAGCTTGGCACGAGAAGATGAAGAGGATGTCGGTCCCTACGATAGTTGAACAGGGAGTTTGTTTATTTTTGTACATAAATAAACAATATTTCAAAAACTCCTAAAAAATTGAAAATTGAAAAATAAAAAATATGTTTGTTTTTAAATTTGTCAAAAAAAAAAAAAAATTCAAAAATATGATTGAGTGAATATGCCGAAACCCTCACGGCTGAACAAACATGATTACTTTCACAAGATTGAAAAACGGTTTTCAAACTGTCGAAAATCAATGGGTTGTAAATCATGGGGGTATATAATTACTGCTTTACATGTTATTTTTTCTGCAAAATAGAGCATAAGATGCAGAAAATGGATGGCGAGACAAAGCTATCAGTATCAGGTTGTCAAATTTTCTTTAAATGGTTTTGAATTTTAGGGGGACTAAGAATTTGTCAAAAAATCCAAAAACAATAGAAAATTTGAAAAAGCCAAAAACATGATAAAATTCAAAAATGAGTTTTTGTGTAAAAAGAGGAAATGATAGTACATCAGTAGACAATCACAGTACGCTAAAGAATTGGAAATGTCAAATGTGATAAACGGTCTCACTGATGATATGCCAGTAGGTTTTTACACGCTTAGTAGATTGTTTTCGAGATATAAACCTATAAATCAATACTTACTTATCTCGTGGGGAACATCTCTCGGATATATGGGTAACCCCCGAAATCTTGTTTGAGAGATTGCCTGATTCTGAGATACTAGGTCTTTATACTGTTTGATATCTGGGGTATTATACCTGGTCTTCTGATATTGCGGAAGCAATGGCCTAGACCTCGTATAATACTTTACGCGCTTTTAAAGCTTACCCTCTGCACAAAAATTGAAAAATATCGAAAGATACGAATCAATTGCAGTTGAAGAAAAGATTCCCCAAAAGGAACATACATAAAGTCGAGCCTTCATCTCTTTGATTGAACGAAAGTTCATACCTGAGCTCTCAAGGTCTCGCACTAACCCAGAGTACAGATATCAAATTGGTATACTCACCTGTAAGACTGAATCTAGGGAATTTTGATACGGGAGTATATTCTGAGGTGGGACACACGAATAAGTTTAAGTCCTTAAAACACTAAATCCGTATCTCGAATCAGTTGAAATTTGTGTGAAAATTTAAGTGGATCAGTATACTGACAATCTAGGTGAATCATTTAGAACTTAAAGTGTTTGAAGCTCAACGGTACTAGTGATTTGTCAAAAACTGATATGATCCTCTGACGCAAACTCAAACAAAAATATTGTCTGTAAATATGTTTGTAAATATTTCTTTACTGCTTTACGTTTCAGAAAAATCCAAAAAGATTTTGAATTCACTTTATTTTCGACAACCGATGTCTGGGAAGCTGAGTTTCAAAATCTAAGTATGCTGATTGTGTTTCGGAAAATAAACAAGTTCATTAATTTGAAACTTGAAGTTTTTAATCAAAAATCAAAAATAGTTTGTGATATCTCCAAGGTCGTTAATTTGGACTTGGATGATTAACTGTGAGGGATTTGGATTCTTATACTTTTAAAATGTAATGTAAAAGAGCCAGTTTCCGATCATGTTCGCTAAAACTGCCAAATCTTTAAAGATTGTTGATAGGGGGAGAGAATCAAGTAATTCTGGATATATTCATATTATTATATCTTAGAGCCAGGATCTTGATTAAAAGTTTTTAAGAGCTAGGTCACGATTCCTGGACAATCGAAAATGCTTTCATTGTAAAAATATTTTAGCTTATGCTGAGTGAGCCAGGTTTTCAATCCTGGTTGATCAAAATGTTTTTACTTATAAATGTTTGAGAATTGTAGATTCTAGATTACGATCCCGATAGCCGAGTCTAAGGGGGAGTCTGAAGACGAGCTTAACGCAAGGGGAAGCGTGCATTCAAGGTGCCAGGTAACTACCCTGAAAGAGCTTGTATTCGGAAAGCCAGGTGTCGATCCCAAAAGCACGAAAGCTTGACGAAAGGGGGAGCCTGAGGAAAGAGTCTACTGAAAGGGGGAGCTGAAGTTAAAGACAGATCCACGGGGATTCTGTTCGAGAAAGAAGGAGTCTGTGTTTCTGAAGATGATAAAGTTTTCAAGAAGACTCAAAGAGAGAGAGAAAGACAAGACGCTACGAGATTGACTGCGGCAATATCCAAGGGGGAGTCTGTTGGTGCATTTATGTGTATCGCCTCCGTCAAGACAGATCGTAGCAGAAACTGAAGAAACCAAGTGCTTATATTGTTTTAATTAGACAAAAGGCAAGGTGGCATTTCTATAATTAATGAGATATCTCATTAATTCCCCTTGGCCTATAAATAGAAGTCTTAGGGTTAGACTTAGAGACTTTTGGAGACTTTTGCCATTTGGAGCTTTGGAGAGCTTGAGGTTAGAGAGAGAAAGTCTAGAGAGAGAAAGTGCTCCAAGGTGATTCACGGTGCTTGTAATCTTTTCACATATTCAATCGAATCACAGATTTAGTACGTTCTCGTGTTCGGTCCACACACGTGTATGGATTCCGCATGTCACACGTGTCGGTTCGAAATCGTTTCGGAGTCGAAAACCGATCCTACAATAGCACATTCCACGTATCACATCTTCGGAAATGTCTAGCCGACGAAACAACTTATATCCACTATGACGACATTGTGGTGGATAATAGTCTTAACTACGCGGTGAAACCGATTGCGATTCTAGATCGTAAAGTGAAAAGCTTGAGGAACAAAGAGATTAACCAAGTAAAGGTCAAATGGGAGCACAGAAAGGGTTCGGATACCACATGGGAGTCCGAAGAGGAGATGCAACGACTCTACCCTACATTATTCGGTACGTATTCCGGTTTCGAGGACGAAACCCTTTTTAAGGAGGGTGGATTTGAAACACCCCTAAAATATAAACCTTTTATTATAAAATTCAACGTCGATAATGAATAAAAGGAACTAACAAGGAATAAAATAACCTAGTTAGATAAAAGCTTTGTGGTAATAAGTTAGTGTGTTAGAAACACCTAAAATAAGAACCGAATGATAGTTGAGGGACCAAAGTTGATAAAATTGAAACTTGTAATATTAAAACAAAATAATTACACCAAACACACACTTAGGTGTGTGTCTGGTCGGTTAAACACAGGGGGCGATCCAGGAGCTCCTCATCAAACCCTAACTCAAACAAAATTCACAAATTGAAGATCAAATTCGGTTCTAAATCAAAATCCGAGCATAAAATAGTGATCTCCTCTGAAAAGGGGTCATAATGTCACACCCCAACCGATGATGGAAACCTCGGGGTCCGAAACTGAGCGAAATTGATTTTCCAGGAGAAATCCATAACAACTAAAATTACCTGATATTTATCATTATGTCCCATACCATAATATATCAAATAAAAGCAGTTATTACAGACATTGTTTTCTCAAAGACAGATCAAATATTCTGACAACTTAGATTTTATTTAATTTGTTTCTAGACTCCATCCTAGCTTGATTCCAGCAAATAACAAGCAATCATCCTAAGCACCTGTCACATACGTTAAAATAAAGTCAATACACATAGTGTAAAGGTGAGCATACAAGTTTAATAGTAATAATAGAGTTCGAAAGTGTTTACTCATAACCAGCATGTAACATGTATAATACGAAGCTAGTAGGTTATCGACAATGAAATATGCGCAGACATGACTGCGAGTTGTAGAATGCGCAAGACATATCACCACTGTGACACGTGAAGAAATAACCTTAACAACCCCTGTCCACGACATGTGCTGAGTCCAAACTATAGTACTATCGTAGCTAAGGCGTCAGGAAACAATCACTGTGTTAACATATCATACAGGCATTCATCGAGTAACACGTATAACATGCAGTAACGGTCAGCGTATAAAAGTGTTTGCGTTGTGTGATCGATGTGATTTAGAATAAGTAACGTATGTAACACCCAAAAGTGCGTAAAGCAAAAAGGGATCGAGTACACTCACAGCGATGATAGTTAATGGATTGAAGGGAGCGCTTAGAGTGATTAGCCTGAACAGTTTACGCTAGCATAAGCGAAGAACAACGCGTTAGACGGTGCAAGTGAACAAGGTGGCGAATGGTCATCCGTTCGGATGGTCATCCGTTCGGATGGCCATTCGTCAGATTGACATTCGTTTGGTATCGATGTGTTTGTGTATGATGGCTTTGAAGTTTTCGTTGTAGCATTTTGAAATCAGAGAAGTATCTCTACCTTTTAGGTCGTTCGATCGAATGGTCATCCGATCGGATGGTCGTTCGATCGGATGGCGATAAGGTATGCGTAATATGCGAAAATCTGCGAAAATAGCGTTGTAAATGATATAGTTACATTATGATCTGAATCTCTGGTGCTAGGCGTAACGAGTGTAACGAGTGGTAACAACGCACGAACGTGCGGGTTGTTACTGTCTCCCCTGCTTTAGGAAATTTTGTCCCGAAATTAATCCATAAGGAGGGTCGCGAGGATTGATGCGATTGAGAGAGCGATAAGAAGCGTCGAGATAAGCGGGCGATAGATTGAAAATTGATGAGCGGGAGTGTTACGATGGCTAGGCGAAAGCGGCGCGTAAGCGATTCGTATAATAAAGGGTGTTAACTCACCAAAAGGCGATTCAAGGTTGATTAATTTGATGCGAAAAGATTTGAAAAACACTTGTTCATGAAAATTTTCTCACAGCGTGGTGGTAAACTGTATCGATGCTCACACTAGCGCCACAAGAGAAGTTTTGTTAAGTTACTAAAATATTTCAAGGTAATAAAACTCGTTTTGAAAAAAGTTTCCCATCACGTGGCGTTAACTTGAGTTGATTGTCACGCCAGCGTCACAAGAAAAATCTTGTTTTGTACAAAGATTTTGTTTAGAATTTTAGAAGTTTCTTCCTTCATTTTGTAAAAGTTTCATAAGAAGGGCCTTGTTTACCCAAAGATTTTATTAATACCAACAATTTAAATTTAAAGTCGGCCCCGCATGGCACCTTCCCACGAAAGTTCGACAATATGGCAAAAACACTTATATATAGGAAGTACCAGCGGCGTATCCACCATGTTTTTAGCCATATGGTTTCCATCCCGTGAGGCAGTGTCATGTATGCTGACATATTACTGATAGATTTCAATTATGTCGGTCCAATCGAGGGATGGTTGGACCAAGTTTAAGAGAAGGATTGAGCAAACTGAGCGATGAAGTTGTTTGCGATCTCAGTTTAGCGACACGAACGAGTGCGATAAGCGGCGGGTGATAAGCGAATAGAGATGAGTGATAAAAAACATGCGTGAGTAGATTAAATAACACCACAATTTTTAACTAATTGTTAAGCCCCACATGGCATCTTTCCACGAAAGTCTGCTGTTATGGCTAAAACACTTATATATAGGAAGTACCAGCGGCGTATCCACCATGTTTTGACCCTATCAGTTTCGTCTCGTGAATCGAGGTCGTGTGTGCTAACATAACACTGATAACAATGAATGTCAGGCGATAAGTGGTAAAGGTATCGAAGCGATGAGATAGGTGCGAGAAGCGTCAAAGCAAAAAGCGACGAGTGATGAGCGATACACGTCAAGCGATCCACAATAAGCGTCAAAAGCGATAGGAGGATGACAGCGTTTAAACGTTAAGCGTAAAGCGATAGCGAGTGCGAGGTAGATTCCAACGATAATGTGATGGCATCACACTGTGTCGACATGGTTAAGACGCTTATATATAGGAAGTACCAGCGGCGTATCCACCACGCTTAACCATGCTTTTAACGTTATGGCATCATTGGAACTTATTACGGTCTTCGTGCACTGGCCACAGTAATCCCGTGTGCACCCTTGACTAATTTGACCCTTGCACGTTTATCGCAACTCATTTCAAGAATGCATATTTGAGGGAGAAAAACACATTATTATAGTGCTAGTATATAGCCCGTGTGCGAGTGTACGTGAGAGCGAGAGAGAGATAGAGTCATCGTTGCATCGAGTAATGGAATAAGTTCAACACATAAAAGAGTCTAACGGCGAAAAATCGTATTATTACAACATCATTATAAGCATAGTTGATGTTGCTGTGGAAGACCTCTGCAGAGACTGCGATTGCTGCTGAAATTCCTCAAGTATGCGGCCCCGTGCGGCAGTGCTGGGTAAGACGACCATACCAGTTGCAATTTGCGCAATAGCGACAGTTAGCTTCTGGCGGGTGATGATATGTACACGTGAGACACAGGGGATGAGTTCCGTCGTAGGCGCGCTTCGAGTGAACTGGAACTGCTTGGAGTGGTTCTGGTTGCAACAGTTCTGTTATTGAAGAGTTCGGGCTCGAGGTCTTTTGTTTGCGGCCGAGCTGAGCTTCTTGAGGCGGTGCGGTGTCGTCAGAGGATTCGTCTAAGAATTCGTTGGAAAATCGTCAGAGGAATCATCAGAAGAATTGTCAGAAGAATCGATGAAGATTGTTTGATACGCCTGTTTGACAGGATTCTTGGAGAAAAATCCTTCCTTGACTCATTTGTCATTGATTTCTGCGGCTAAGCGGTATGTTTCTTCGATGGTGGCAGGCCTCGCAGCTTCGACAAAATCGCCCGCACACTCAGGCAAGCCGCGAATATACTTCTTGATGGCCTTTTTCAAGGTGTCAACTTGACTTGGGCAAATAATGCTAAGCTGTTTGAACCTTGCTGTAAAGCCAGCGTTGTCACCTTCGACTTGCTTGATTTCCCAAAATCCGTCTTCCAGTTTCTGGACTTCGTGGGGAGGGCGGTATTCTTTCTTCATGAGCTCCTTCAGCTCATCCCATGTTTGTTACGTTCGGCTGTCCACCAGTCGAGTGCTCGCGATTGAAAAATTCCGGTAGTGCATGTGGTACGAAAATGCTCGGGGCACCCACTCTGACGAAGGGTCACTTCAATGGCATCAAACCACTGGAGTATCTGAGTTACACCTCCTTCACCTGTGAAAACCATTGGGTCACAGGCTTTGAAATGCTTGTAGAGGAAAGCAGTTTGTGGCGCTTCGGTCTTAGAGTCTTCCACAGTTCGAGAGTTGCTGAGGGATTGAACTTGATTGACGATTTGAGGGATCACCCTGGCCACTTCCCTAGCCACGAGCGATGCGATCCTCTTATCAGCGCTTCGTTGGGCTCTTCTCCTAGCTGTTCGTCTCGAGGTTGAATCGTTCGAAGACATCTAGATAGAGAGAGATTTGGGAGTGAGATTCGATCATAATGATTTTGAGTTAGCGATGCGATTGAGCGCGTTTAAAACTTGTTGTAGGTAGTATAGTAATGCGTATACACATAGGAGACACAAGATTCCTAAGTTCTCACGTATTCACATAAGCGATTTGTTTGTGTAAGTATATATATATGTATATGTAGGGTATACTTGTACATATATAGTTGTGTAGATAGCGCGAGGACGCGATAATGACGGAGCGAGTGAGTCGTTATCTTTAAATTTTGTTGCGAATGTTCGGCTTTCGTTTTAGATTGTGATGGCTGTACGAGTTGTGCGTTCATAAAGCGGGGAGCGTAAATCGATAAATCAAGAAATCGGTAAAGCGTAAAATTTAAATTGTCAACACGAAAGCATAAATAAGTTCAATGAAACGTAAAATCGGCGATTGTAAACTAGAAAATAGGTAGATGGAGTGCCTTGGGTGTTTAGGCGTCGATTACCCAAAGTAACTCGACTATTCTCAACAAGTTCGTGCACGCGCTTTGGCCTACTAGACTATGCCTCCACTGGGATGCAGCTACAGCATTCGTCCTTCGAATCATCACGCGGCTCGAGTCATTGATATAATCGGGGCTTTGGTGAGAGCTTTTGTAAATCATTTTAGGGAATGGAACGGGTCATTAAGGTACGGGTTTCACCCCTGACTTAACAACTTCGCCCCTAGCTGCGGTTGTGCTCACCGAGTAAACTCGGGTGTTCCACTAGATTGTAATGGAGGTCTCCGTTGAGATATGGATGTCACTCCTAGCTCAAAGAAAAGGTTCTCGTGCTAGAATAATGCGTTGTGTGAGCGATCTTATCGAGAGTTCTTGGTTTTCACACCTAATCTCGACTTGATCATTCGGTTGTGTTATGCGAGTATTTTCGAAAACGTGCGTATGGTGTCAGCCTTAGGAAAGGCGAATAGTTTTAAGCCTTAGGAAATGCTTCATCGTGCGAAGCTTTAGTATGCGGTGTTCGCACAGAGATGCAGTTTTTTAGCGAGTTCGAAATAGAGTTGCGAGTAGGCCAGTACAAACCCCACTGGGTTCGCACGAGACAGCCTGTTGGTACTTAGACTATAGACTAGGTCAATTCTAAGACAGCAAACCCGGACTAGGTCGTGTCTTTCCTAATTCCCTATAGTTATGGCTCTAATACCAATCTGTCACACACCAACCGATGACTGAAACATCGGGGCGCGGCACTGAGCGAAACAGATTGTCCAGGAGAAATCCATAACAACTAAAATTACCGGATATTTATCATTATGTCCCATACCATAATATATCAAATAAAAGCAGTTATTACAGACATTGTTTTCTCAAAGACAGATCAAATGTTCCGACAACTCAGATTTTATTTAATTTGTTTCTAGACTCCATCCTAGCTTGATTCCAGCAAATAACAAGCAATCATCCGAAGCACCTGTCACATACGTTAAAATAAAGTCAATACACATAGTGTAAAGGTAAGCATACAAGTTTAATAGTAATAATAGAGTTCGAAAGCGTTTACGCATAACCAGCGTGTAACATGTATAATGCGAAGCTAGTAGGTTATCGACAATGAAATATGCACAGACATGACTGCGAGTTGTAGAATGCGCAACACATATCACCACTGTGACATGTGAAAAAATAACCTTAACAACCCCTGTCCACGACAGGTGCTGAGTCCAAACTATAGTACTATCGTTGCTAAGGCGTCAGGCAACAATCACTATGTTAACATAACATACAAGCATTCATCGAGTAACATGTATAACATGCCGTAACGGTCAGCGTATAAAAGTGTTTGCGTTGTGTGATCGATGTGATTTAGAATAAGTAACGTATGTAACACCCAAAAGTGCGTAAAGCAAAAAAGGGATCGAGTATACTCACAGCGATGATAGTTAATGGATTGAAGGGAGCGCTTAGAGTGATTAGCCTGAACAGTTTACGATAGCATAAGCGAAGAACAGCGCGTTAGACGGTGCAAGTGAACAAGGTGACGAATGGTCATCCGATCGGATGGCAATCCGAACGGATGGTCATTCGATCGAATGACAATCCGTTCGGATGGTCATCCGTTCGGATGGCCATTCGATCGGATTGACATTCGTTTGGGATGGATGTGTTTATGTATGATGGCTTTGAAGTTTTCGTTGTAGCATTTTGAAATCAGAGAAGTATCTCTACCTTTTAGGTCGTTCGATCGAACAGTCATCCGATCGGATGGCGATCCGATCAGCGAGACATTCCAGTGAGAACAAGTTCACAGCAGGATGGTCATTCGATGGAACTGATATGTATTTTGAATAGTTGCAAAATGTTAAGTGTTTGAAGACCAAGTACAAGTGCAATCCGGTCGGATTGTCGTTCGATCGGATGGCAATCCGATCGGACGGCAATCCGTCCAACAATCTGATCGTTTTGAGAACTTGAATATTTCGCAAAGTTTGAAAAGTTTACGGTTTGATTGAGACGGTATGACAACGTGTTAAACAATGGAAACCCCATCAAGTCCGAGTCGTCCGACCGAAGTGGGAATCACCCTAGTCCGTTCAGCCAACTGTTCGTGACGGTTGTTCATGTTCAACCCGAGATCGGTTGTCTCTTTGATAGGAACCAGATCTTAGACCGACACTTCACTAAGAAATGAGTGGAAGACCTGAATGAGCTCTGCTTCTATCGGTTTTGAGTGCATTGAGTTTAAAAGAGTTGAAAGGACTTGAATCAGTTTGAAAATGTCTAGATTTAGGTGAAACCAGCGTTTAACGTGTTGAAAGCTCTTAAATCTGAGTTGTTCTCGGTGGAATGAAGCCAAATCTGGAAGTTCATAAGAACCCCATGATGATATCATCCTAGAACACCTCAAATCAGACGATTTCATGGTGAAAAGTTAAGATTGATGGTGAAAAATGATGAAGAAGTGGGGGTAGATCATTGAAGTACAAGATTTGAGGTAGAAACTTAAAAGAATCACGAGGAATCGAGAGAAAATAGCCCAAAAGTGTGTTGGTCGAGTGAGAGCTGTCACATCACTTGAACAGCGATGTGACAGGTGCTATTTATAGGTTAAGGGAGAGAGGAGATGGTGCAGTGCGATCGATCGGATTGCCATCCGATCGGATGGTCATCCGATCGGATGGTCATTCGATCGGATGACCATCCGATCGAATGGTCATTCGATCGGGTGGTCCGCTTGAGTTAGTTTTCTGACTTTTCGTTCCGTTCATTAAGCGTTGCGATAGTTTGTTTACACATAACCATACACATATAAATATATTTCTTATAATTAGTTACAAAGGGTCGTATATAGACATCCACATTCTTAAGTATTCGTTTCGAGTCTGCATTGTGTTACGTCGCATCACGGCTATCGCGGAGGGTAGAATAGGTCCTCACTCGACGTCATCGTGAGCGTTAGCACATGCGGTGTGATGTGTTATAGCGATAAGGCATGCGTAATATGCGAAAATCTACGAAAATAGCGTTGTAAATGATATAGTTACATTATGATCTGAATCTCTGGTGCTAGGCGTAACGAGTTGTAACAACGCACGAACGTGCGGGTTGTTACACATAAGGTATGTAATTTTCATGGAAAATCTCCATCTAAAGTTCGGGGTGAATACAAGAAAATCAAAATTTATGTTGCATGACAGTTGCTTGGATGAAATAGGAATGTAATAGTGTCTAGGGATAAACCCTAGTCAATTACTTGTTGAAATTTTGCTTATTACTTGTGAGATTCATAATCACCATTGAAGGTGTTAAGTGGGTTTTGTAGAAACATTTTGAACACTAGGATTATAATGTTATTCCAGTGTAATTTGAGTTCTATGAAGTAAATTCAGATTTTGTGAATGTGAAATTGATGTGAATTTGCCTAAATTGATGTTAATCTTGGCTAAATGACAAGTATTGAACTTGATTATAAATTGTGAGAAATTATGCCCTTAAGGTGTTTTTTAAAAATGCCTAAAAGAAGGCTTAAAACTGTAAATTTGAGCTAAAACGCATATTTGTAAAATTATGGCGAACTATGCGTCATAAGTAAGAAAAGAGTTCTAAACGGTTTGCGGTTGAACTCTATCGGAAAGGAAACCGGAGCGTCAAGTGGACAAGCCGGTGGTGATACGCTCTTGAAAGGGGTGCTCTAAAGGTACGTGACTTTAGTCCCGTTACATTATGCATAAACGTTTGAAATTAGTTTGTTAATGGTGTCATAGTGTGGTATGTGCGTTTGGTGTGTCATTGAAGTGGCGCAGCTCACTCGACAATCAAACGGGTCAAAACGATGGTTAGAAATAGTTAGGCTTGTCATTGAAGTGATGGTTTTCACTCGACAACCAAATGGGTCAAAACTATGCCTTAAAAAAATCATGTGTGTAGAGACCTGATAGTCTCATATTATGCTAGTGTTAGAAAACAATACGCCAAAGGATTGGATATACTAAGTTAAATATATGAACCCGTGATATCGGGTCAAACGGTTAGTAATCACTTGCAAAAAGTTGCATAAGGCGCATGCTTGAATTATGAGAAAACGAGCATAAAATTCTATTGTGAGCGTAAAACCATGTAATGGTGTCGATACGCCAAAGACTACAAGCCCGGGGTATGGGTAATTAAGTCTAGTATGCCTTAGAATTGAATGATGAAAAATATGCACTCATAGCTAATGGGTCGAATAATTGAAACAAGGATTTTATGAACCATTCGTTCATAAACCGGGTTTCGTTATGTGAAATTTACATGGTTAGATCCGTAATTTTATTACGGACACATAGGAAAAAGAATCGACTAAAACGGACGAGTAAATAAAAAGTTATAAGCGTTTAACGTTTGAATTAATAGAAATTTCGGAGCTGGGCAAATATGCAGGTCCAGAAACTGGACCTGCTGGAAAACATGCTCCCCCGCAGCACGCGGCAGGGAGTTAAGTTCCGGGCACGACACGTGAGACCACTCGCGCGGCCTCAGTCTGTCGCGTGGCGCGACAGACCAAAATTAATTTTTTTTGTTATGCGTATGGTATTGGGACGTGTCTATGCTTATTATAATACTGTCAAAACTAATAATTGGTGTGGTTTTGACCTTAGGTAATGCTCGTTTCATCCCGGATGCCGATCAAGCAAGAAATCAAGAACCGAACACAAAGTTTTGTAGCTTCCACGCTAGTTTAGTTTTGTTCTAAACAATGTTGGTTATGTAAACACTACTTAATGTTGAATGTTTTAAGCTAGTTAGTTGGTGGTTTTAGACATTTTAACTATGTAAACTAAGTGTTAATAACTAAGTTTTGAAAATTATGTAAATCGGTATTTAAGAATCCGTGTTTTTTATTAAAATCTTTAATTATGAGACGGGTGTTACACAGACAAACAAACTCAAACTCAAACTCAGAGCTAAGATCGATCTATACGCCTCTAGTGGCCAAGGTGCTACACAAGCACAAGCTAGAGACGCCGTGAACTTTGATTACGCACTGTCACGATAAGTGCCATGCCGTTGACGCCCAAACGACAAGCCAGACATGCTTGGCTGGAAGAGTAACAATACTAAGGCCTCGTAAATAATTTACAGGCAACTGAAAATAATTCTAACAGGAACATGCGACCATGATACAAGTCTAAGGTATGGCATGCTACAACACACTAATAAATAAATAAACAACCAAACAAACAACAAATACAAACCGACTCCTATAATGTATCACATATCAAACGAATATAGGTATCGAATCATGAAAATAACACTTTAAGACAGAGACAAAAATCCGTACTACAAAGTAACGGACGTAGAAACATACTATGATAGCAAGACCAAAGAATCTGTACCAACGAGTAACGAAAAAATAAAAGTATACTACAATGAAAGAGAAATAGAATCCGTACCAACAAGTAACGAAAAAGATAAAAGTATACTACGATGAAAGAAAAACAGAATCCGTACCTTAGCCAAAAAGCAAAAGCAACAAAGTCTTAGTCGTCCTCAAGTCATACAATTACCTATAGTTTAGTTATCTCGAATCAAATTCACGAAGTGGTTTTATTTATCGGTAGATTGATTTTCCAGCGACAAAGATCTTTAGATCTCTCAAGCACATATAATATATATATATATATATATATATATATATGGTGGGGTTCTAGAGTGAACCCTAGGGTATTTGCGAACTAAGTGAACAAATCTTGGCCATTGATCTACACACGTGTATGGCCAGGATCTCATCATCAAATCGTAAAATATTGTAACACCTCGAAAATTCGTGTTAAATAAAATAACGACACGTGTCGTGTCAGACAAAAAGCGTTATAAACTCGGATTTATTAAAAAATGTTTGACAGGATTTAAAAGTGTCGTTATGTTAACTTTTGCACCTCTGAACGACCTCGTTATAAATCCCAAGACTCAAAACATATTAAAAACATGTAGTATATGTTCAAGTTCAGTGAATTATAGCAATGAATGATTCATAATTTAATTGGTGGACTCCTACGAAGAAATTTGCACGGTAAACCTTATTGTTCGGCACTTTCTAAAAGACTCCAAGACTTTCACACAACATAACATGGTGGTGCATACTATACATGACCCAAATTTGAGGCCCCATATTGATAAAAAACGGCCAAGAATCGTTTATACTCAGTTGCCCCTTCAAATCATTGAAAAGCCAACATTTTGGTCCCTGATGAATTGTTGCGCACCGCAACAAATAAATGTTACGGTGTGCAAGCAACTGCCCAGCAACAGAAAACCGGCTGTTGCCAGTTTAAACGCGATTCTGACCTCTTAAACGAGTTTCCTCTTACTAAACACTCCCTAAACATGTAGGACACATGTAGGAATGTTGTGGGCAGTAGTAGACCTTGTTGTCAATGCATTGTGGTGAGTAAATCCACTATATAAGGGCCTTTAGTTGCAAACAATTCATCACATCTTCATCTGCATTCTTGGAGCACTTCTGGAACTCAAAACCTTCTCTCAAGTGTTCCCTAATCAAGCTTAGGACCTTTGTAAGTTGCCTAACCTTCTCTAATTAACTTTAGCTTAGTTATTTAGCTAAAAGTCAAACCGACGTAATTACGGTTTGACTTCGAGATTAAGTATTAATGGCTCAGTCATATCTCGAATCAAAAGTAGTTATGAGTTGGTATTTATGTGAGTAATAAAACCTCAAAAGGGTTTCCCCTGATCATCACTCTAACCAGGTCAAAAGTCGGGTCAAACTTATATTTAAAAAGTCAACAGGAAGATTAAAATACTATTTATGCATAATTAACATTGTAGATCATACGCAACCTGTTGGATCATTGTTATAACTTGGTAATAAGTGTAAGAACATGTCTAAACATGTTCAACCCGACAATTTCCTGTTTAGACCCGGTTCGGAGCCGAAAGTCGCATAGTTTGACTTTCACTTTGACTTTCAGTTCTGACCCGTTTAGGCATGTTTTAGAAATGTCTCAGAGCTTTAATTGGATTAGGTTACTTGTTAGTACAACCCTCTGTGGTTATACACCTTGGTTCATTAGTTATCCAATTAATATGCATGTTTCCGTTAATTGCTCATATGTTGACCATTATGCCCTTATTACCTTAAAACGTGATTTATGAAAATGTAAAAGTGTAGAAACCTTAGTTACTGATATATAAACTTGTATTCAAAGTTTGACATCAGTTTGACTTGTAGATTAAGAGTTATGCTCATTATCGCAAATTTAAAGCTTTATGTTAATAAAATGGCGTAATTAGCGTATAGCCTAGTTAAGCCTACTTTTTGGTACCAAACTTAATACCCACTGATGTAATATATTATTTTGGGATTTTTAAAGATTTTTAATTAATTTTAGGCTGAGCATAACTCATAGTCGTAGGCTTAATTCGGTAAATGTCGGTTTTGCCCTTACGGGTCATAAAATGAGTTTTACATTTCAAAACGACTCCAAACCTTTTGCTACTGATTAGTTATGATAAATAAATTATTTTAGACCTTCTGGAATAATAAAAATATCAGCTTTAGGTATTGAACCCGTAAACGGCTCCTAATCGCCTTATTTAGCGTTTTTAGCGCATAGTATGTACTAATACTATTTTTAAACATACAAGGGTGATACCTACTGATGTTTTAGTCAAATTATAACATTTTAACAGTAAGCAAAAGTTGGTTATCTCAGACTTCAGTTTTGAGCTTCTCGGCTTATGTAAAATTACCAAAATACCCCTACGGGGCATAGTTTGGTTATAGTTGATAAATTTCACATATCTAAAATACCTTACTGTTATAAATCAGTAAACTAAGTATTTTTGCTGATTATATCAGACCTGTAACTCAGTTAAACATTTAAACTCTTTTATAAACATTTAAATGACCAAACTACCCCTACGGGGCCTAGTTTGTGTTTAAACACGTTCCGGGCATAATGAAAGACATCTTACTGATGTCACAACATATTTGAGGCATAATTAACTTAGGAAACCTGTATATAGCTCTCACGAATACCCGTCGCGCTTATTACGCGTACGGTTCGGTTTATGTAACAAGTTTACATAAATTAACCGAAACGGGTCAAACCTTAATGGTTTTATCTCAAAATCCAGAATGTGAATAATAAACCCATATTAAGCAAGTCTCTGAACTTGTCGGGTCTAAATCACATTCTATCCGGTCTTCGCTTAATCGTGCGTACGAACCGTATCTTTGAAACTAGCCGGTCTAAGCGTAAGCTTAATTGAAGACCCGTTAGGATTCTAATAGGTTATTATAAACCTCCGTTCCAGATTAGGAGAACCAGTAAAAGCTACGTGCATTTTGCTTATTGTGATTTATACATTGCTCAGGTAAATACTTTTAACTTATTTTCCCTATACGGGCTTGGGTTACGGTATATAGCATACCGCTTGATCGGGCATCAAATCTCCACCGTTTGGTGGGTAGTTGAATAATTTGATCGGCTCGTTTAAACAGTCTTGTTACTTAAAGCCATTGGGGGGTTAATGACCATGTCCCGGATATCCTTGGCATCATCTTACGAGATGGCCACGACCTGAGCACGGGGTGTAGGCGTACACCTGTCAGTGTATAACTCTATGATGTGGTGTGTCAATTGATCTTTAACCCGGACAAGATCCGGGCGACTGAACGCACAAGGAACATGTAATTCGTTCACAAGATTATAATATTAAAATAATTCTCCCAAGTTAAAAAGATTAATTTTGCCTCTGTGCATTTTAATCAAATTATAAAACATTTATGCCATGTGCATCCAAACCAATTTTAAATCATTTTCCAAAATGAGTCAGTTGATTGTATTTACCAGTGTAAACTGACGTATTTTCCAAAAAGGCTAAATGCAGGTACTATACGAAATTGGCTGGATATTTCTCCTTAGCATCAATAGAAGTCTCGCAAGCTTAAGATGTCTAAAAGTCTGCTGAACTATTGTTTCCATTTTATGTTCGATCCGTCTGTGGATAAACTTCCGAATATTGTGACATTTGATATTACAATAATAAATTCGGTTGTATTATAATTTCAATTGCTTCCGCTGTGCATATTAATATTGTGTTGTTTGACTATTATGTTGCCAACCATGACGTCACGATACTCCCCACCGGGCCCACCGGTGACACGTGGAAATCGGGGTGTGACAAATATACTAGTGTATTTCAACCTCAAATCCTGGCCATTGATCTACACATGTGTATGGCCAGGATTAGTTCACTCAGTTCGCAAGCTACACTAGTGTTCACTCTTAAACCTAATCCTATATATATAGGGGAAGGTTCATTTGAGAAGAAATTTAATGTGAGAAGAAAAAGAAGAAAGAGCATATTAGTAAAATACTATTTCATTTATAACTCATATCATTAATTTTTCTCTCTTTAATTAATTAGTCAACTAATCATTAATTATCCTACATATAATCTACAAAACCTACACATGTCAAAATTTTCCTATATATACCCAACACATTATAGAATTTTATCCTACACAGTCCAAATTTATCATACACACCTCGAAATATATCCTACACAACATATAATTTATCCTACACAACTAGTAATTTATTCTACACTTTAAATTAAGTTGTTTTTTTAATTTGAAAAAAGTATATATTTTGAAAAGAAGTTATAAATTTAATTTAGTTAGTTATTAAAGAGGAAGAATACAAATTAATGATTTATGTAAGTTTACCAATATACCCTTATATTAAAATTAAATGCAAATATTAAATGAAGTAAAATGAAGCATTCTTATTGGTTGAAACTACTTCTTTTTTCTTCTTACAAAAATTTTCTTCTCATTTGAACTCTCCACTATATATATATATACATATATATATATATATATATATATATATTCATCTGTCAAGAATCCTAGCTTAGCTTATTCGTTAACGATGTGAATTACAATATCGTTTGAACATATGTATCGATATCATATTAGCTTTTAAACTTCTTTGAAAATGGAGTTGTATTCGCAACGTTCGTAGTAATTTATAGTATTTTTTTTTAACTTGGTAAAGTAACGGGATTGTAAGAAAGCACCGCATCACGCGAAAAGTTGTTTGTCGCCACGAAGTGCGGGTTTATTTTTAACTCTGGCTTTTATTAAAACTTGAACTTCAGAAAAGTGAGTGTCATAAAACTTTATATACACATTTTAATAGTGTTGTTTTTAATGACGCTAAAAGATGACACACAAAAAAGAGTGTCATAAATTTATTGGATTTTGTAAATCATGACATTTTTTTCATGACATGCGTTTTCGAATGTCATAAAATGAGTGTGTGTCATTGTTCGCGTGTCAAGATAGATCATGTTTTTCTTTATGACGCTAAAAAGATGACACACAAAAAAGAGTGTCATAAATTTAAATTTATTGAATTTTATAAACCATGACATTTTTTTTGACACACGCTTTCAAATGTCATAAAATGAGTGCGTGTCATTGTTCGCGTGTCAAGATAGGTGCATTTGCTAGTAGTGCTAGTACTATATATACATTTTGTTTCACAATATCTTAAAACAATTATATCGATTTAAAAGGTTTTAACCATACAATTCACTTGATTACCTTCTCTCCAAATAATCACTAACTTTGAGAAACATTGAAATATGTATTGATTTAGCACTTGAGAATTCCTCTTCTTTTTTTTTTACAGTAATAAACTAGTCATTATATATTAACTTGTAAATTCAAATCATTCCAAATTCCAAAATGTTTGTAAGCATTGTTGTTATCCACTAAACAAATCAAAATAGTTTTAAAACGGTAACAATTCATAATCATCTTTTAGAAAGAAAAAAAAAACAATACATTAGTCGCTGGAAACGGATCGTAAGGCTTGGTATTATTACCTCAATTAGCCGAACACAGATATGAGATAGCAACTTGGTTCACAGTGTGGGGAGGTGGCCAATCGTGAACGGAAAATTTCGCGGAATCGTGTTAATGCTTGGCAGCCGGTTGATGGTCACGACTGAACCATGACGGGGATTAGAGTTGTTTCGTCCGGTGACCACCAGAAGTGACGGAGTGCGGCGGCATTCCAGTTACAACAAGGATGAAAGTGGCAGCGGTTAATGGTGACCGAAGGCGGCGAACGGCAGTCACTGCTGATTCACGGTGGCTGACGTTGTAAAGAAGGTGATTCGAACTAGCAGCAATTAGTTGCGGTGGTGGGGTTGTAGTTCAAGTGGAATAGTGTCGGCGATGAAACCAAGCGGTGAAGGTGGTGCCGTTGTGCGGTTAGGTTGGTATGCATTCATACAAGCAGTGGCGGATCCAGGATTTTTATCCACTGGGTTCACTTTTTTATCGAATTTCGGTCAACTCGACGTTAGAATTTTCGGGTCGGGTCGGGTCGGGCAGCTTTATCACCTTTTTTTCTATGACGCTTCGTAACATTCCTATCCCAAATAACCTAAGGATGCGTTGTGCTAGATTCATGTTAATAACTATATCAGAATGTCATTAAAATATATGTAAATCCCATATTTTTTTAACTTATAAATTAATAAACTATGTATGACTGTCAATGGGATATTTGAAAATCTACAAATAAAAGAAACATAGAATTTACTTTAGACTTTATTCAAATATACAATGTGAAAAGGTTGAAAGAAAATTCTTGGGTTCTCAATCAAAGGCCAAACTATTTAAGCTCATAAATAAAAAGTATTTTACTATAAATTCCACAAGTTTGCCAAATTCAAAGAAAGAAAAACAATATCCTAAAACACAAAAGATTCTTAGTAATACCATGAAGCAGCACCAAAAACAAGTTTTCACAATGAACAGTTCAAGAGCAAAATGCTTGAAGATACCAATTTAGACAAAAAAAAAACATAACAAATATATTCATAATTGCCTCACACAGGATTCGAACCCGGGTATCTTACAAGAAATAACACGGATTAACCAGTAAAGAACCAATGCCTTTTTGTTTATGAGTTCCCTTTATATTTTACTTATGAGTTCCTTTTCAGTTTGTTATATACATTTGTACTAAAAATTAAAAACCGAATGGGTTCCTGGGAACCCGATGTTTGTTAATAGGTCCGCCCCTACATACAAGCGTAAAATGTTTGAGGAATCCAAGCCAAGAATGTTAATCATTTAATCTTTAATCAAGGTGGGTTACAAAATTGATACGATGACAAATGGTTATGGCAAATTTCTTTATGGGAACTAGTGCTATTAAATCCGCGTGTTGCGCCAGAAATCCTCGCGTTGCGCTGTGGGTGGGTATTAATTCGTTTAACTTCGGTACTGACACTTGTTATAGCAACCAATAGAGAAAACTATAAAAAATCATGATATGACAAAAAATATACCAACACAGCGTGAATTTATCGGTATTGGTTTGTTTTGTTTTGTTACGTCACCTACACTCGTTACAACAACCCATAGAGAAAAAATCTTGATATGACCAAAAAATACCGACACATGATTTACATGGATAAAAAACGAACGCAAGTTATATAAGATATATAAAAAACCATATAATACATATAAAAAACCACTAAACAACACATATAAAAAACCTTTAAAACAAATAATTACTATTCATTTAGTTTGTCTATTAATAATATACAATATACAATAATATACAACTAGTGATATTCCCTCACGCTTCGCGGCGGGGATTAAGTCGGTATCAATTTTGTTCGTTACAGTACCTGCACTCGATATAGTAATTGAAAGAAAAAACACTACATCGATCGAAAACAAAAAAAAACACATATTGATATGGTACCTATATATGTTGTTCAGTTGATATATGTTCGGTTCGCTTGCATTTTACGTTTATTTTATTTCAACATTACGATACTTTTTTTTGATAACGGATATTCAGCCACTATCGTACCAAGCCCAATCGAAACCAATTGAACAACATTTGCATCGGTACCAATATTTTTTTATTTTTAGTTTTTTTTTGCTTTCAATAAACTGATAATGTATCGCTACCATATTGTACCGAACATCATCGGTACTGGTATACATTCCGTTTCATTATTTCCTGTTTGATAACGGTTACTTTGATCGTATCTTAAAAGTTATATGAGAGAAAAAATATACATAAATCAATTAAAGTAATAAACCAATAAAATAATAAAACCTTAGAAAAAACAATATTGAAAAAAATAAAAAACAAATGTTCCCCTCTTTTTATTTCAACATTACGATATATATTTTTTAAACGGATATTGGGTCGCTATCATACCAAATTCAATCAAAACCGATTGAATAACATCTGTATCCGTATCAATATTTATTTTTAGTGTTTTTTGCTTTTGATGAATTAATATCATATCGCTATCATACCGTACTGAACAACATCAGTACCAATATACATTCATTTTTATGATTTCTTGTTTGATAACTGATACTTTGATCATATCTTAAAAGTTATATAAAAATACGTGTTTAAATCAATTAAACAAATAAAATAATATAATAGTAAAAAGCTAGGAAAAAAACAATATTAAAAAAATCAAAAAAACACTGTTCATGATCGTTCTCTTTTAATATGTATAATTTTTGCTTTTGATGAATTAATATCATATCGCTATCATACCGTACTGAACAACATCAGTACCAATATACATTCATTTTTATGATTTCTTGTTTGATAGCTGATACTTTAATCATATCTTAAAAGTTATATAAAAATATGTGTTTAAATCAATAAAACTAATAAAATAATATAATAGTAAAAAGCTAGGAAAAAACAATATTAAAAAAATCAAAAAAACACTGTTCATGATCATTCTCTTTTTATTCTATCTCTTATATTAAAGCAAAATAATGTTTGACTTTTTTACCTTGATGTGGCAATGCTCTTTGGCCAGAGAATTGTTTTTTGGGGCGGCAAAATGTTTTTCCTCAATTCTCTTTCATTTGTAAACCGCCTATTATGTTCTTCTTCAATATGGAAACCCCCCAATCAATTCTCAATCAGTTGAATTCTTCCCTAAATTTATGAATACCTTTCTATGATTCGGCGCTCATTTCCTTCTTCTTCTTTGAGAAACCCTAAATCTACCTGTGTTACTTCTTCTACATCGAGTGCTGCAATTGATCGGTATGTATTCTTTCTAAAACCCTTGCCGTGTTCCTTCTTCTTGATTCTTCTACGATTCGGGTGCTACAATCGATCGGTATGTATTATAGGTTTTAATTTTAGTCTTTCGATTGCTTTTTCTGATGTTAATTTGTTTATTCTCATATAAGCTACCTCCCATCTTTATCATTGTTGTTCCATATCTGATTCAGGTTAGTAATCTTTTGAATTTAAGTTTTGTTTTGTTGTTTGATTTTTTTAATAATTTTTGACAATAATCAAACTGTGGCCGTAGTCGTCTTCAGATCTGATGATTACAATTCAGGTGCTACAATCATGTTGTTGCTGTTTTTTTTTTAATCTTATGTTTATGCTCGATTTGGACCTTGATAAACTCGCGTTGACATGGCAAATTAGGGTTTACAAGGTTTGAATGCATAGTGGGGATCTTAGCTTTTGTGTTAGTGCAAGAAGGTATGTGACCGGTCTCTGTACATAAATAAAGCTAATGTATAGAAATAACCTGGATTATAATTATTGCAAATAGGTTGTGATTATGTTAGCTTGATTACAAAGTTAAAAAAAGTTAAAAAAAGGTCATGTTTTGGGGTTACAGTTAATGAATTTGACACAAAGAATTATATTGATTGGGAAAGTGTACCATGGTGTCTTAAGAAGTGGCCAAGCTACAGCCATTAAAATTTTATAATCAAGTGAACAACCAGGCCAATTTTTTGGCTTAAGTTTGACTTATTGTTGCTAGCATCTTTATATAATAATGTCAATTGAAAATCAATATGATACATATTGGTGTATCATTGCAGGTTTCTATGGCATCGAGGCATAATCATGATAATGTCGTTGAGATGCTAGGATATTGTGCAGATGGTGGTTCGAGATTACTTGCTTACGAGTACGCTTCAAATGGAATGCTTTTCAATGCAAAATCTGAATCTCTAAATAATCTGCTATGCAAATCTCTTTTATTTTTTTAAATAATCCGGTATGTGATTAATACTTTGTTCCATACAGGTTGATGGATCATTATTAGGAAGATGAGATGAAGAAGATAATTGAAGATGAGACGAAAAAGATGACTGTGATGAAAACGGTAGTCATGCTCCAACCCTAATCTATCTTTGACACATTAGAGAAAGGTCATTGTGGTTCCATAATTTTTATTTTAGCTTTTAAACTTATAAGTGGTAGTTAACTAAAGACCCTTAAATTAGACTTTTTCATGTGGTTTTTTCATGTCATATGAGCTACCTGAGTACATGTATTATCCGCATGATTGATTTTACAATTACATGATGTCGCTGAATGAATACAGATGCTGAAAACCCTTAATGCCGACGAGTATTTTTCACAAGTTTGGGGATTTCCATTTTTATGCCGATTTTCTTTATTGCGTCTATTTGATTGATGTTTTGTTGCAATTCATTGATTAGGGTTTGTGTTTGATTGCTGGTCATTGCTTATAGAGGCTTTTTATAAGTCAGGTTTGTGTCTTTATTGTACTTCACATGTTTGAAGGTTTACTGCCTCACAAAAACTGAGTTGAAGGTTTGTTTTCTTAAGTCTGATGTCACAAAAACATGTTTGAAGGTTTTCTTAAGTTTGATGTCACAAAAACTGTTTTTATTTGGTGCTGACCCATTCATAGTAAATGGCAAAACTACCAACTATAGTTCCTTTTTGTTTTTTAATGTTAGGATAATAAAGGTGGCTTAATTGATCTTAGAGGTTATTTTTACTGATTACAAATACAAAAGTAGTCCCACCAAACTTATATCTTTGTTACTTTTTTTTCTCAGTTACTTCAGTAGATATCAAGCAAATCGTGCAAGTTGACAAAAAACCATGAAATTTTTGCTTGCTACATCAGCTCAAATTGCACCCAATGAGAATCACTGGCTTGATGATGGTGCAGTTCTCATGGTACTTTGGATATAATTTGTGTTTGTGTTTGTTTGTAGTAATTCTATTTGGTTTTGGTATAAATCATTCTGAATTTTTGCATGATGATAGTTTAAAAGCTGCATATGAGTATGGGTTTGAATGCCACTTTGATTGGTGATAGTATAATTTATTTGTGGTTATGTATGCTGATTGGGACTGCCTAATTATTGGTTTTAACGAGGCTACTTAGCTGTTTTGGAGTGTCATTGCTTTTGGATGATTTTTATAAGTCAGGTTTGTGTGTTTATTGTACTTCACATGCTTGAAGGTTTACTGCCTCACAAAAACTAATTTGAAGGTTTGTTTTCTAATATCTGATGTCATTTACTTTGTTAATTGGTAAGAACATCTGCAATTAAGATTTTGTACGAGCATAAGTAGACTTCAAAATGCTTCAATGTTTAAACCATCTTTGTTGCTCATTGTTTATTGGCCATATTGTTGTGTGATCTCTGTTTAGGATTTGTTGGCAGATATATATGGTGCAGGTTACATATTTGAGAGAAAAGAAGTTCAAGGCTGGGCTGATCTATTGGCATGAAGTTTGGTCAAAGCTTCAATGGTGTTGTTTTATGCGAACTAGATGTGCGTTTACATGTTTTAAATCTGATTTGCTTTTTCGCTCAAGGATGAGGTTATGATATTTGTTAAAAATTGAAGTAATGTTTTTGTATTTTGATGCAGATTTATTATAGCATCAATTGTTTCATCATGATCGTGCAGCAGAAACTGTCAATAAGAGGCAAAGAGTAAGTACCCGGAATTAGGTTTTTCTTTGTTTTAATTGTTTTTGGTTCGTACTTCGCCTTTCAGTTACAACCTGTTACATCCATTTAACCTTACATCCATTTTATTGTAATGGATTTTGGTGATGTTTATATTAAATAAGAGATTTTAGTTATTCTACATGCTTTTGATGAGGCGAGGGATTGTTTCTTACTTTATTTATAGATTTATGTCAATTCCAAGCACCAGATTTGATTATACACTCAACCATTTTTTTTAGTTGGTCAAGATTTGATGGGTTGTGCTCAAATGGATTCGGGTAAAACAATAGCATTTTGCTTCCAGTAATCAATTTAACTCCTGTTATTTCACTCGACGTCCCAATTCAGTATTAAAACCTACTAATTTTGTTATTTTAGGAAGCAAATGGGGAAAATCGTCTAAGCTTTTTAGATATCCTCTCAGATCGTGTCCAAACCTAAGAATGATAAGCTACCCGCTTTACCACCGTCAATTGCATTCAGGTTTGTTTGATTGTCTCTTGAACTATGCTTTTTATCAAAATAATTTGCTTTATATAATAACAAATGTTGAAAGGACTTATCAACAATTTGCGTTTCTAGGTTTCTCGTGACCGGCATCTGTCGGTCTTCATTACTTACATTCATCGCTGAAAACACCCAGCCCCATTGTGCCTCTTGTGTGTGACGCGTGACTTATCTAGATGATTAGTTTTATGTGGCGCTTATTTTTCTTGGGTAGTCTATTTGTGTTCCGATGGCCGCCTACGATGGTTTTGGGCGGTTCTTCTGTGGTTTTCTTTGTTCAAGTTAGCGACGGGTTTCTATGCCTTCATTTCGGTATCATAATCTATTGTTTTGTTCCTCATTATATGATTTGTGTTTAGAGTTAGGGTTATTTTTTGGGTTTTTGTTAACAGAGTGGCGGACTACGGTTTTGTTTGGCAGTCTATCAACCATTGTTTCATCATGATCGTGCAGCAGCAACTGTCAATAATAGGCAAATAGTAATTACCCGGAATTAGGTTTTTCTTTGTTTTAATTGTTTTTGGTTCATACTTAGCCTTTTAGTTACAACCTGTTACATCCAGTTAACCTTACATCCATTTTATTGTAATGGATTTTCGTGGTTTTTATATTAAATAAGAGATTTTAGTTTTTCTACATGCTCTTGATGAGGCGAGGGATTGTTTCTTACTTTATTTATAGATTTATGTCAATTCCAAGCACCAGATTTGATTATACACTCAACCATTTTTTTAGTTGGTCGAGATTTGATGGGTTGTGCTCAAATGGATTCGGGTAAAACAATATCATTTTGCTTCCGGTAATCAATTTAACTCCTGTTATTTCACTCGACGTCCCAATTCCGTTTTAAAACCTACTAATTTTGTTATTTTAGGAAGCAAAGGGGGCAAATCGTCTAAGGTTTTTAGATATCCTCTCAGATCGTGTCCAAACCTAAGAACAACAAGCTACCCGCTTTACCACCGTCAATTGCAATCAGGTTTGTTTGATTGTCTCTTGAACTATTCTTTTTATCAAAATAATTTGCTTGATATAATAACAAATGTTGAAAGGACTTATCAACAATTTGCGTTTCTAGGTTTCTCGTGACTGGCATCTGTCGGTCTTCAATACTTACATTCACCGCTGAAAACACCCAGCCCCGTTGTGCCTCTTGTGTGTGACGCGTGACTTATCTTGATGTTTAGTTTTATGCGGCGCTTATTTTTCTTTAGTAGTCTATTCATGTTCCGATGGCCGCCTACGATGGTTTTGGGAACTTCTTCTGCGGTTTTCTTTGTTCAGGTTAGCGACGGGTTTCTATGCCTTAATTTCGGTATCATAATCTATTGTTTTGTTCCTCATTATATGATTTGTGTTTAAAGTTATAGTTTTTTCTTTTTTGGTTTTTGTTAACAGAGTGGCGGCCTACGGTTTTGTTTGGCAGTCTATCAACCATGTTTTTTTAATCACTTTTCCAATTCTTTTATTTTGTTGTAGATGTTTTGTTTAAGGAATAGCCGGAGGTGGTGGAGGGAGGATGGGATGAAGGAGACGGAGAAGTTGGCGGGAGACAGAGAATTTGGCGAGAGACTGGAATAACAAAATTGGTCAAAGGGTTGTGTATCAACTAAAATCAGACCTGAAACCGTAAAACAATGGTATAGTTGTTTACATGTGTGATTTGGTGTATATGTGTTTGTAGTAATTCTATTCAGTTTTGGACATGAAATTATGTTGTGTTTGATAAAGCTGATCCATCAATATAACTCCGTTTACTCGAGTCATGAACCGGTCGCGCTCATGCGGTTAGTATTAGATAATTAGTTGAATGCGCTAAGTCCTTTTAAAGTAAATAATGATCACTTTGTTTTAATGAGTTTGAATTTGTATATTAAAGTAGTTCTTTTTCTTATTAGCCACCCGTGTATCACACGGGAACTTAGACTAGTATGTATAATATAATATAATATAATATACAATTCTAAAATTCCAAAACAAGAAGATGGCTACGTAGAACATATATGGAATTGATTTAATTTGACTTCTTCACTAAACCCCTTTAACTTAAGACCAACTTACAAAACAATTCTTTTAGTTTACTTTACATTTTTAATTAATCCTAAACTATTATAGCTCAATGAAAGATGTTTAATATAATTTGCTAGTAGAAAGTTATTTTTTTAAACAATAATACAAAATAGTGAAATAACTATGAGGTAAATATAACGTTCGGCTAATGTTGCTTGTGATTTAATCGGTTATACGATGTATTGTATTTGTTCAAAAGCCGACATAATAACTCAGTATTTATTAGCTCAGGGTTTTCAAATTTTGGGGTGTTACATCAAATTTTTCCAATTATTATTTTTATTTATTTATTTATTATTTTATTTTTTTCATTTTTGCTTAAGGAAAATGTGTGGTTCAAAATGTTTCTCAAGTTTCATAATTAGCCTAGTGCTTCTCACACGATCCTAAATATATGATAGTGTTTTATATTCTGATGTTAAATCATATATCTTAAAACTTATAAATTGTTACCAAAGGTGATTAAAATCATCTGGGGGTTTTTAAAACAAGCATGCCGAATCGGGTTGAGTTTATACAAACTAAGCAATTTAAGTCTTACATGATTAATTATGACAAAATGGATATCAATAAGTGATTTTGGATAATTGGAGTTGAATTGTTTATGTAGATAGTGAGTTTGATCATAAGATCACTAAATTGCACTTTGTGCTTAAGTCGACACATTTAATGATCGAATGAACCTCTGTCGACACCTTTGGTGTAATACACGCTTTAAATATGTGTGTTTTAAGTGTCTAGTTTTTCAACTAGTATGCAAGTGGTCAATTTCACATGCTGGTTAGGAAGGTAATTTACCACTTTGTCCTCAGTTGCATCATCTTAATATTAGCTTCGTTGCGCAAGCAAGTTTGTATTACATATATGCATGAGACTATATAGAACAACTCAACTCACTCCTAATAGCTTAATGAACACAATATGTGATAAAATGTGAATACCTAGTTTACATATATGCTTATTACCAAAAGAAATTATATTATTTTTCATACCACACTCATCTTATGTAAGAAATTATTATTACCCCTAGTGATAATATGTGTGTTGTGAACGGTTTCATTATTGCCTATGTAGTTGTATGTGGGAACATGATTATTAAATATTGTCGTTTGGATCATGGGTAGTGATGGACATAACTTCAAATTCATAAGGAGGTAGATGTCAGATGTAGCTTGATACAATGTCAAATTAAATGTGGAAAAAAGGACATGCATGACTAATGAATAAGAAACGGTATAGGAAGGACACTACAATTTTGTTGCGGTTTGAATGTTTCAACTTGATGAGGAGGATGTAAGAATCAATATTGAAGCGTGTTGCAAGTTAATTTTCGAGATAAACTTTACCGGCTAATGTCTATTGTGCCACCCGTTCTCTCTAGTGGCGTAACTAAAACTTTTAAAATAAGTGATCACAATATAACTTTTTTCTTTTTATTTAACGGTCCAAGATAGTACAAATGTAAGTAAACCTCGTACAACGAACGAGTAAGGTCGGGTAAAGAACTTGGTTTGGGTTAATAGAGCAAAATCAATCAGCTTTAAGAAAAATATCAATGTGGTCCAGGCAAAAACGATTCTGACCAAGATGGACCATCTTAAAATGGGTATTTTACGGGGAAAAAAATGGGAAAACTACCAAAATAGAAATGTTTGACCAAAAATTTTCCAATATAGATATGAAAATTTACCTGACACCCAAAAACAGAGGCTAGCCCTCTAAAGGCGTTGGATTAGCCAGTACTTTCACTAAATGCGCAAGCTTAGCCGTCTGAATCGCCTCGCAAAAAGTTTAAGCTTAGCCGCCTCACAAAAAAATGTAGGCTAAATCGTAGGTGTCTTTGTCGTCTCGCCAAAGTATAGGCTAAATCATAGCTGTTATCCTAGGTAAAAATGAGATTGACTACCTTGGTCTGTTGAAAGTTAATCCTTAATCTCGTATAAGTTGAAAGTTGAAGGGTTAAAGTGAAAGATTAAATGACTTAATTTTTATTAAAGTTTGGTTTATTTTAGGTAATTGATATTGTAATAGGTTTAGGAAAGGTTTAATATATTGGAGAGCAAGTTTAGTAGTACAATAAATAGGGGTCTAGGTTAATGTTTTTATTTGTCCATTTTTCCTTGTAAGTTCGTTAGTTCGTTTGATTAAATAGAAAAAGTCGTGGGTTTGTCCTCCCAATATCTCGTGTTCGTATCTTCGTTCTGATTGTTTGATTCTTCTGGGCCAACAATTTGTATCAGAGCGTAGGCTCGTACCGAGGCAGCCGTATGTGATTGGGTCCGAAGAAGATAGCAAGATATCACAAGCTTGGTCGATAAGTAAGTTCATCGCAGCAGCAAGGAGATTACAAGGTTGTTCGTTTGGTATATTGGCTAAGAAGATAATATAATTGTCGTAGATAAAAGAAAGAGAAAAAAACTGGATGCCAACTACATTCGGTGTTCGATGAAAAGAAAAGAATAGGTGGCATGTTTCTCGAGGTGTATTAATTGTAACGCCCGTTTCAACTTAAGACCATAATGACATAAAAATGATCATAATTTAAATACTTTTCTACTAAAATTTAGAAATTTACCAAAATACCCTTATGGTTGGTTGAAACAAACACAACCATCAAAGTGTTTAACAAGCGTTAACCAGTCTACCGTATCACAAGTACAACCATAACCTACATACTTATAAAAACCATAGGTATTAAAATAACATTTACAACTCAAAAAGTGTTTTCGACCCATTAATGACAAACTAAACCAAAAGCGCATACGGGCCAAGATATGTGTTCATTCCAAGCTTGCTTTTATCAAGATTTTGATTTACCTATCATACACAACACCAAAATATTCATTAGTATATTTTACTTAACATAAACTACAACTTTCTTTTCAAACTTTATTTGACCGTTAACAAGATCATAATTTTATAACATCATTTTGTAAACATTCATTCCATACTTACATCAGATCCGTTTACACGGATTTATTGTTATCATTCCTTTAGCATCCATGCAAAACCATTCGACCGTTCAAAACGAGCCAAGGCTTAACCATCATCATAATTCATCATACAAGTCTTATTTGACCCATCCGTAGCGGGTCAATACATACCATACCATCATTAATGCAATTTCATCATTTCGACCCATTTACAACGAGTCACTACTTGTACCATTTCATCATCATACTTTCCACTCATTTTGACCCATTCGTAACGGGTCATTACGCATCCTTTACTTTCTCATTTCCTAACCATTGCTTCAATGTTCCACACATCAAATTACCATATTCTACACTACAACTTTCAAACTAGAATTAACATAATGAGACATCATCCGAGTTTACATTAAGGATAGACGAAATTCATACGAACTTACCGGGATCTTGCGTTCCTAGCGCCTTGGATTGACTTGTACCTTCTTCTTTCTTCGCCCCTATAAGGTGCAACATTTCACGTTTAGCTTTCACAATATCCATTGCATACGCACACTTCAATTATCTATTATGGTATTAATTAACCGCATACAATTCCATTTCCATGCTAATTCATCAATTCAACAAGTTTTCATGTTAAAACATAACTTAATCAGCCTAGGCATTTCATCGAACACGTTGTGTGCGTACCATCTACAAAGCATAGTGTACAAGTATCTTATGCATAATCTTACTAGTTCCTATCAAGATCATCAAATTCAACTAATTTCACATAACTATCATTCTAAACCAGATTCATTTAACAATAATCTACAACATCCAACTTCATATATCAAAACTATACTCAATTTAGCACATGTAACATCATCATCTTCATAACATTACTACTACAAGTGGGTTTTCACCAAAACACCAAAAGAATCAGAAATTCAAGCATGATTCATGATTCATGAGATGATTCTAACTCATTATCATCCTAATGTGATAGCTGTTGTTGTACGAGAATTTCACTAATGGTAAATGTTCATCCCAATTTCCCCTAAATCCAGAACACATGCTCTCAACATGTCCATAAGCGTTTGGATGGTCCTTTTAGACTGATACCGTGTGTCCCGATCCGACATAATGGATACGGGCACTCCATGACGGGATTATAATTTCATTCACAAAAAATTCAGCCATCTTTTCTAAGGGATAAGTTTCTCGAATAGGTAAAAATGAGCACTTTTGGTGAGGCGGTAAACAATGACCTATATAGCATCATGCCCCTATCTTGTTCTCGGAAGCTTAGTTACGAGATCCATGGTCACGTCCTCCCACTTCAATACCTGGATCTCCAAAGGTTGTAATTTCCCATACGGTTTTTAATGTTTCGCCTTTACTTGAGAACATATCAAACATTTCGCGACGTACTTAACAATATCACGCTTCATTCCTGGCCACCAATAATTCTTTTTAAAATCTCAATACATTTTTGGGGCTCCCGGGTGAACCGAGTATTGGGACTTATGAGCTTCCTCAAAAAGCATCTCCTTCACATCACAACGCCAAGGTACCCAGATTAGGCCATACATTGTTTTAATCCCACTCGCATTCTCTTCTAACTTGTGTGTGAATCCCTTAATTCTTTCTTTCTTTGGATATATCGCATTTAACGACTTGAATTGAGCTTCTCGTATTCTTTCGAGAAGATTAGGTGTGACTACCATCTTCGTTAATTTTACCCGAATTAGGGGCAAGTATTCCTTTCGACTTAGAGCGTCCGCCACCACATTAGCCTTCCCGGGATGGTAGTGGATATCGCAATCGTAATCCTTAATAAGTTCTAACCATCTCCGTTGCCTCATATTAAGATCTTTTTGCTCAAAGAAGTACTTGAGGCTTTTATGATCTGAGTAAATCGTGCACTACATTCCATACAAGTAATGCCTCCATATCTTCCGGGCGAATACTACCGCTTCTAGCTCTAGATCGTGAGTTGGGTAATTACCCTCATGTTGTTTTAGTTGCCTAGAGGCATAGGCAATGACTTTACCCCTTTGTATCAAGACGCATCCAGACTTGATGCGAAGCATCCGTGTACACAACCAGATCTTCCGCATCTTCAGGTAATACTAGCACCGGTGAACTTGAAAGTTTTTCTTTTAAGGTCTGAAAGGCCTTCTCTTGATCCGTACCCCAAGCAAACTTTTCATTCTTCTTCGTTAGCTTAGTCATGGGCAAAGCTATCTTAGAAAAATCTAGAATGAATCTTCTATAGTAGCCGGCTAAGCCTAGGGAACTTCTTACTTCACTTGGGTTCTTTGGAGGAACCCACTTCATTATGGCCTCTACCTTAGAGGGGTCTACTTGAACACCTTCTTCATTTATCACATGGCCGAGAAATTGCACTTCTCTGAGCCAAAATGCACACTTGGAAAATTTAGTGTCGCAACCCCCGACCCCTTGCCCCTGGAGGCGGATGGCCGCGAGCTTCGCACATTTGGTGGTATCGGTGTTTATTTAATTTGGCAGGGGAATTTACATCAGGACCGTAGTTAGGAAATATTTTATCGAAGTAAAACACCCCATTTTATAAATAATAAACACATGGGTAAAACCCAAGTTTCCATTCATAATCAGATTGTAGGGATAAACCCTAATTTATTGAAATAAAACTTCTCCTTTATTTAGGTAACTTTTATACCCACTTTTCCAAGCCTTCAGTGCTCTCCAGCTGGCTTCTATTTGGCTTTCACATTTTGTTACCTGAAACGCGTTTTAGAAACATTTGTCAGTGGGAAATACTGGTGAGTGAATCCCAATTTAATCAAAACAGGTTTTATCATTGTAAAGTATTGAGGGCAATCCAGCAATTACATTTGTTTACATCTACTTTAATTACCACCCACGGCACTGTCTATCCTGACTTGTGGTAATGTTACTACTCACAGTGTTGCAACAAATTTTGTATACAAAACCCCAACATACCGACGATAATTGTAGAATTACAAATACTCAATCACTGTTAAATATAAATTAAAACAATTGAGGTTTTGTAAAACACTTGGTGAAAAGAGGAATCACAAAAAGGTTTACAAAAAGAAGGATTACTCACATTGCAAATTTAGGTTTTTCCTTGTGATTTTCTGGTTATAATCTAATAAATTAAACAATGCACACGCGTTAGTATAATAACCCAATATTTACATTAGCTATACCCTCCCCGAGACAGAACTCCAACGACCAAGTCAGGCAGAGCCTCGACATGCGTTACGGAGCACTAGATCAATCAGGCAACGTATGTAATACGTAACCGGGGGTGATAATACTTATAACGAGGCAGAGCTTCCCTAATTAGGGGGTATAACACCCAGAGATTACTTCTACTATTCAGAAATTTAGAAAGAAAATCGATTTGTGAACTGTGCCGATCGATCCTATTTATAGTGCTGATCCAACACTTTCGCGCGCCCCGCGAAAGATGAGGACAGGGCCGTCGCGACCCGCGAGCTAGGCAGGGTAGGCCCTAGCCTTGACCAGTCACAAGATAGCTTCGACACGCTACTGCCACGTGGCAGCACCGGGCTACGCCTGGTGTCCCAGTTGTCGCGCCCCGCGACGGATCAAGCACAGTATGTCGCGCCCGCGACAGACTTATAATATTGTTTACATTTTATTTTTGTTAAATTAAATGTATTTCGGGCCTATTTCTCATATACGGGGTGTATTTTAGGGCGTATCGGGATGTTATAAGTATATTGGGAGAGTTGTTATATCCTCCCCACCTTGTTTTAGAACTCGTCCTCGAGGTCTACTAGAACAGGTGTGGATATTTCCTCTACATCTCTGATTTAAGCTCCCAAGTGTACTCTGGTCCTCTCTTGGAATCCCATTTCACTTTGACTTGAACTAATCTCTTGTGTTTGAGATTCTTGATCTTTCTGTCTTCAATCTGTAGTGGCTTCTCTACGAATTTAAGCTTCTCATTTACCTCTATGTCCTTAAGAGGTACCAATAATGATTCATCTGCTAAGCATTTCTTGAGATTACATACATGAAATATATCATGTATTCCTGCCATTTCCTTTGGCAGTTGTAGCTGATAAGCTACAGGTCCTATTCTTCTAATAATCTTAAAAGGTCCAACATACCTGGGGCTTAGCTTTCCCCTCTTGATGAATCTGACTATTCCTTTCCATGGCAAAACTTTTAATAATACTTTGTCTCCTACCCGAAACTCTAATGGTTTTCGTCGGTTATCAGCATAGCTCTTTTGACGATCACGTGCTGCTTTTAATATTTCCTTGACTTGAATAGTTTTGTCCGTTGTTTCTTGTACTATTTCTGGTCCAGACATTTGCTTTTCTCCAATTTCTGCCCAACAGACTGGGGTTCGGCACTTTCGTCCATAAAGTGCTTCAAATGGTGCAGCATTGATACTGGTATGATAGCTGTTATTATAGGAAAACTCTATTAATGGTAAATGATCATCCCAATTTCCTCCGAAATCAATTACACAAGCTCTAAGCATAACTTCCATTGTCTGAATTGTCCTTTCACATTGTCCGTCAGTTTGAGGATGATAAGCTGTGCTTAGATTTAACTTGGTTCCCATTGCTTTTTTGGAAACTAGTCCCAAAATGAGAAGTATAACGGCTATCTCTATCAGACACAATAGATAAAGGAATTCCATGTAATGAAACTATTTCATTTACATATAATTTAGCTAATTGTTCCATACTAAAAGTTTCCTTCATCGGTAAGAAATGAGCAGACTTGGTTAATCTATCTACAATCACCCAGATTGTATCATTACCTTTTCTTGTCTTGGGTAATTTGGTAACAAAGTCCATTGTTATCGATTCCTATTTCCATACATGCATTTCTAATTGCTGCAATAAACCCGAGGGTTTCTAATGTTCAGCTTTAACTTGTGAACAGGTTAAACACTTGGCTACATAAGATGCTATATCCTTTTTCATTCCTATCCACCAGAAATTCTTTCTTAAGTCTTGATACATCTTATCACTACCGGGGTGTATCATATACTTAGATTTATGGGCTTCTTCTAATATTCGGTGGCGTAGGGTTCCTTGTTTAGGTATCCAAATTCTTTTCTTATGGAATCTTCAAATTTCATATGTTCCTTGTTTAAATTCCTTAATCATTCCTTTTAATTTCTCAGTATCATCCTTGATTACTGATTCTTGTATTGCTCTAATTTGCTCGTTTAAATCTATGTGCAGATTTAATTTGAGAGAACGTACTTTTCTTGGCTTTTCATGATACTTTCGACTTAAAGCATCAGCTACTACATTAGCCTTTCCTGCATTATACTGGATACTACAATCATAATCGCTAAGTATTTCCATCCAGCTTCTCTGTCTCATATTTAATTCTTTTTGCCCGAAATATACCTTAAACTCTTATGATCGGTGAAAATGGTAAACTTACTACCGTAAAGGTAATGTCTCCAAATTTTAAGGGCAAAAATTATGGCTCCTAACTCTAGATCATGGGTTGTATAATTCTCTTCATGGTTCTTAAGTTGTCTAGAGGCATAGGCTGTAACCTTTTGACGTTGCATCAACACACATCCATAACCTAACTTAGAAGCGTCACAATAGACTACAAAGTCCTCAGTTCCTTCTGGTAACGCTAGTATGTGTGCATTGGTTAATCTTTGCTTAAGGATTCTAAAGGCTTCTTCCTTTTTTGGTCCCCATTCAAACTTAATTCATTTACAGGTTAGTTTTGTTAAAGGAATGGCTATTCTAGAGAAATCTCGGATAAACCGTCTATAATAACCCGCTAGTCCAAGAAAACTTCTCACCTCCGTTGGTGATTCAGGGACTTTCCATTTGGTAATCGCCTCGATCTTTGTGGGATCCACGTGAATTCCTTCATGATTAACTAAATGTCCAATAAATTGTACTTCTTGTAACCAAAATTCACATTTTGAGAATTTAGCATAAAGCTTTTCCTTTCTCAATAATGTAATAAGTGCATGCAAATGCGATACATGTTCCTCTTTACTCTTGGAGTAAATGAGAATATCATCTATAAAGACAATTATGAATTTATCCAGATATGGTTTATATATTCTGTTCATCATGTCCATAAATGCGGCTGGGGCATTGGTTAGACCAAATGGCATGACAGTAAATTCATAATGACCATACCTTGTTCTGAAGGCAGTTTTAGGAATGTCCTCTTCCTGTACTTTCAGTTGATGATATCCTGAGCGTAAATCGATCTTAGAAAAGAATCGAGCTCCTTGCAGTTGATTAAACAAATCATCGATTCTCAGTAATGGGTACATATTTTTAATCGTAACTTTGTTCAATTCTCGGTAATCAATGCACATACGCATTGACCCATCCTTCTTCTTGACAAACAAGATTGGTGCTCCCCATGGTGATGAACTTGGTTGTATGAATCATTTCTCCAGAAGTTCGTCCAATTGCTTCTTTAGTTCCTGTATCTTTGCTGTCGCCAAACGCTAGGGTGCTTTGGCAATCGGTGTTGTTCCTGGTAGTAGGTGAATTCTGAATTCAACTTCCCTATCTGGCGGTAGTCCGGGTGCTCTTCAGGAAAAATATCTGAGAATTGAGATACTACAGGAATATCTTTCAGTTCTTTTCCTTTAGTGTTAATGATTATAGAAATCATATACACTAGTGATCCTTTTCTTGCATAACTTGTCGTTTTCATCACATAGATGAATTTTGTAGATCTAGTTGGCTTATCTCCTTTAATTGTGATATTTTCACCTTTTGGTGAATTTACTTGTATTGACTTTTGATCACACAAAATACTAAATCTAGCTAGGTTCATTGGGTAAAGGTTAGCAATAAACTTATGGTTTAGAATTTCTATTCTTGCTCCCTGCAAGATTTCAGTGATCTTAATGGATTCTCCATTTGCCGTCTCCACTAGACATTATTGTTGAAGTTTAGTTAATGGTTGATTAAATTTTTTGCAAAATGAAGTATTAATAAAAAACTTTGGTTTGCACCAGAGTCAAATAATACTCTAGCAAAAACATCATTAACTAAAAACGTACCGGCAATCACATCCGGAATCATCTTGGCTTCCTATGCTGTCAGAACAAAAGCTCTAGCATTCTTAGTAGTCTTGTTGTTCATGGCTGGAGCTAGTTTCGGACAGTTCGGTTTAATATGTCCCTTTTCTCCACAATTGAAGCATACTCCGTTACTGGGTTTCTTCCTGCAGTCTTCTTCCATGTGTCCAGGTATCTTGCAGAAGTTGCAGTAGGCAGAACATTTTCCCGAATGTTTCTTCTTGCAAGACTTGCAGTAGGGTGCAGAAGTAGAACCTACATTCTTCCCACGGTTGGAATTACCATAGCGAAATTCCTGGGTAAGTTTCTGGACTAGATTCTTCCTCTGGTTCTCTTCTTGTGTACGTATCAATTCATCAGTCAAGGTATTTGCTAGTTCTATAGCTTCTTCTATGGTTGGTGGTCTAGCTGCCTTGACTACATGTCTAATCTCACTAATTAATCCCCAGAGGTAACGGGAGATTAATACTGGTTCTGGTGAGGCTAGAGTTGGCACTATTCTAGCATATTCGAAGAATATGGTAGTGTAACCCTTACAGTCAACTCCAGTCATTCTAAGGTTTAAGAATTTATTAGCAATTTGTTCTTTTTCTTTGGGAGGACAGAATTTCCTTTCGACCATGTTTTTAAACTCAGTCCGTTGCATATTGTAGACTCTATCACTACCCCTAGACTGGAGAATAGTGTTCCACCATTCTAAGGCTGCATTCTTAAAAAGATTGGAAGCAAACATGATTTTGTCTTCCTCTACACACTTGCTTATTTTTAAGACAGCCTCTGTCTTTTCTATCCAGCGTAGAGCTGCAATGGCTCCTTCATTGCCAGAGAATTCTATCGGTTTGCAAGACCAAAATTCTTTGTAAGAACAACCATAAGACATGGTTCTTCTTCTTTTTGGAATAGGCAATTGAAGTAACGGTCCATTGTTCACGCTGTGACTGGGTTCAGTATGTGATCGCTTACTTCCACTATTACTTTTATTATTTTCCGCTTTTTTAACATTTTGGATGATATATGGCATAGCATATATAATTCCTTGTGTTACTATGTGTCGAATGGCACTGTTATTTATTTAGTTATCATTATTCTGGTTTTCCTGATTTGCTTCGTTATCCATCTGGATTTACAAACAATTATCAGGTATTAATATCGCAGAATAAGATTTAATGTTAATAATTGCACAAACAAACATATTGGTCAAAACCGTCGATCATTGCGACATTTACTCTATTTTATATATGCATCTATTATAACTATAACCTGAATTTAAAACATATTACTAGTTATGCATCAGTAGGTATTAGTTTATCTATTTTAGTTGATTTTTTTCAAACTACTCGCGTTTATATATATAGTATTACTATTATTTCTTAACGGTTCATCCAGTATTGCATGTTTCTGTAACACCTCGTAAAATCATACCCAATAAAATAAAGACACGTGTCATGTGATGCAAACGTGTTATGGAAACGGATCCAGACAAAGATGTACGGTAGGATTTAAAAGCGTCGACATGTTAATTTATACCTCTGAGCGACCTATTAATAAATCCCTAACCATGATATATTTAATCAACATCTCAAATTATGCAAATAAATCTGGTTATCCTAAATAACAAATTAATTATAACCTAAGTCATGGATCCAAATTGAATTCTTGGTATTTCCGACATTTAAAAACCTCCCACAAGGATCCAAAATTGTGTAAGTACATGCAAGGCATGCAAGAGCTGAAAACTTGGTCCCATTACTGAAAAGAAGCACAAGATTCGGACTTGTAGGAAATGTTGAGCAAGGCCTAGAAGTTGCAAATATTTTTGTCTCTGGTTATCGGTTACGGACCGTAAGAGCTAAGGCTTACGGTCCGTAAGGAGGTGCTTACGGACCGCAAAGGAATCCCTTACGGTCCGTAAGGCTGTCGCTGGCAGCAGAAATGGACAGCTGCCTGTTCAGCCTGTTCCACCGCCTTAGATGAGTGGTTTTCAAAAACCAAGGGCCCTATAACTGGTTTTTAGCATCATAGGAACACCTGGGATGATCTTGCAACACATGTAGACTATTTTGGCATGATCTTGTGCATTTGGGTTCAATATATAAGAGAGTGAAGTTGCAACCATTTTGCTCACTACATTCAAACTCACTTCAACTGATCTCTGGAGCTCTCTGGACAGCAACCAACTTCTCTTAGGATCCATAAGCATACTTAGGACCTTTGTAAGTGTCCTTAACCCTTCCTAATTCAGTTTAGCTTAATTATTTAGCTAAAAGTCAAACCGTCGTAATTAAGGTTTGACTTCGAGATTAATTAAAATTGTTTCTGTCAAATATCAAATTAAAGTACCTATAAGTAGGTAATTATGTGGGCAATAAACCCTTAAAAGGGTACTCTCTGATTCCCACTCTAACTAGGTCAATTGTCGGGTCAAAGCTAACTTTAAAAAGTCAATAGAATACTTATTTTCAAATTAATACATAATTAGCAATGTAGGATCCATGTAACCTGTTTTATCATTAATATAACTTGATAATTAATGTAAGAACATGTCTAAACATGTTCAACCCGACAATTTTCAGTAGAGACCCGGTTCGGTACCGAAAGTCGCATAATTTGACTTTTGCTTTGACTTTCAGTTCTGACCCGTTTAAGCCTAGTTTAGTATTGACTTAGAGCCTCTTTTGAACCTAGTTACATGTTAGTATAACCTTCTGTGATTATACGGCTTGGTTCACTAGTTGTCTAATTATTATGCAAGTTTCCGTTAATTGCCTAAATGTTGACTAGTATGCCCTTTTCACCATAAAATAGGATTTTTGAAAATATAAAAGAGTAGACACCTTGGTTACTGATTTGTAAACTTGTACCCAAAATTTGACATCAGTTAGAGGTCTAGATTAAGAGTTATGCTCATTAGCGTAATTAGAAGGCTTTTTGTGAATTAAATGGCATAACTAGCATATAGCCTATCTAAACCCGATTTTTAACACCAAACTTTTTACCTACTGATATAAAATAATATTTTGGGATTTTTAAAGATTTTTAATTAATTTTAGGCTGAGCATAACATAGGGTTGTAGCTTTAATTCGGTTAATGCCGGTTTTGCCCTTTTTGGCTATAAAATGAGTTTTACTAATCTTTTTAACCCCAAATCTTTTGCCACTGATTTTATATGATAAATAAATTATTTTAAAACTTCTGGAATAATAAAAATATCAGCTTTCTAGATAGAACCCGGAAATGGCTCCAAATCGCCTTTTTAAGCATTTTTAAAGCATGATATGCATCAAAACCATTTTACACATATAAGGTTGATACCTACTGATATTTTAAGTATATTTTTATACATTAACAGTAAGCTAAAGTTTTAAACTCAGATTTCCAATTTTGACCTTTTAGCCTATGTGAAATTACCAAAATACCCCTAAGGTGCATAGTTTGGTTTTAAATGATAAATTTCACATATATCTAGTACCCTACTGTTATAACTTATTAAATTAAGTATATTTACTAAATAAATCAGACCTGTAACTCAGATTACTAATTAAACTCTTTTATAACCTTTTAAATGACCAAAATGCCCTTACGGGGCATAATTCGAGTTTAAATCCGTTTTGGGCATAATGGAAGACATCTTACTGATGTCACAACATATTTAAGGCATATTAACTTAGGAAACTTGCATAGGACTCATTTGGTTACTCGTTACGCACTTTTCGCGTTCTGATCGGCTTATGTAATTAGTTTGCATATATTAGCCGAAACGGGTCAAACCTTATCATTTTTGTCTCAAAATCAATGTTTTTAGTTTACACATACTATACAAGTCTTCAAACTTGTCGGGTCTAAATCACATTCTATTTCGGTCTTCGCTTATTCATGCGTTTAAACCGTATCTTCCTTTAAAACTAACCGGTCTAAGCTTAAGCTTAATTAAAGACCCGTTAGAAATCTAATAGGTTATTGTAAACCTTCGTTCCAGAATAGGAGGCCCAGTAAAAGCTATCTGTACTTGCTGAATTGATATACGGCTGGGATTAAATTTATATTTAGCTCAGGTAAATACTTTTAACTTATTTTCCCTATACGGGCTTGGGGTATGGTATATAAAATACCGCTTGGTCGGGCATTGAATCTTTAATCGGATAGAGGTTAAATCATTGAAATGCTCCATTTGGAAATGTTTTATTTGCTTCTCTGGGGGGTTAATGACCATGTCCCGGATATCCTTGGCATCATTTTACGAAATGGCCACGACCTAAGCACGGGGTGTATGCGTACACCCGTCAGTGCTTAAATAAATAATGTGGTGTGTCTATTGATCTTTAACCCGGCACAAACCGGGCTACTGAACGCATAAGAAACATGTAATTCTTTTACAAGATTATATTCAAATAATTATCCCAAGTTATAAAAAGTTTTGTGCCACGTGCATTCAAATCAATTTTATTAAACTTTTCAAAATGAGTCAGTTAATTGTATTTACCAGTGTAAACTGACGTATTTTCCCAAAAAGATTAAAGTGCAGGTACTACTCGAACTAGGCTGGCTTTCTCCTAGCGTCCACAATAAGTCTCGCAAGCTTGGACGTCATAAAACTGTTGAACAGTGTTTCCTTTTTATTTTGATCTGCCTGTGGATCTGTTTCAACTACTTGTGATACTTAATATTACAATTTATTAAAGTTGAAATGAATCTATCTTTTGCTTCCGCTGTGCATTTAAATTTGGGTTGTTTAACTATGATGATATCAACTACGTCACGATACTCCCCACCGGGCCCACCGGTAATATGTGGAAATATCGGGGTGTGACAGTTTCGCTCGTCATACTTCCAAACGAGCTTTTCCCCTATTTGCCTGATCCTTTCTCCTTCATCAACTAACTCCTCACCAAAAGTGCGGAGTTCCTGCACGTTTTCGGTACTCATTGGTGGTGGCGGTGCGGGTATTGGTTCAGGGTATGGTGGTAAGGGGTCTCCGTACGGGTACGGGTTTTCTAGGATTCCCTAACATATTGGTCAGCATCCCAATATGGATCTAGAGGGTCAAGGTTTGGGTATGGTGCTACAGGATTTGGCATAGGTTACTCTTGTGGGTAGAATTCTCGGCACTCCCTATGGTCGTCATTCCATGGATCATAGGATAAGGGATTGGGTGTTGGAACTCTAAGTATCTCATCTGGGTTAAAAGCTGGTATGGGGACTGGTGCTTATTGGTTGGGTTCTATTTCCATGGGTTGAGTGGGAAACAGTGGTAGTGGTTGTGGTGAAATGACTTGTTCTAAGTCTAGGTCTGCGGCAGTGGTAGCTAATATGTGAAAGTTGGCCAATCTCCTATTGATTACGTCTTGGGTTTGGGCGTTCATTTCCCTATTTTCTGTAGCTAAAGCTGTAACACCTCGAAAATTTATGTCCAATAATATATCGACACGTGTCATGAGCTTTAAACGTGTAAAAGATCATTTGTGAAGGACTAGAGTTGACAAACAAAGAAAGTATGTGAATAAAAGGGTTCAAAGTGTCAACAATGGATAAATATACCTTACAACAACCCTACACGATGTTTATACCCTTAAACGAATAAATTATGGATCATACGAAGCTAATTGTGGAAGAAAGTGAGAGATTGCAAACTACAGGGGTTAAACGTGTCAACATGTTTAAAGTATACCTCTGAGTGATCTTTTAGCAAACCCGAAGCTTTGTAACGATTAATTATACTCACGAGAATAAGTGATAAAAATTTCACAAGGTTTCGATAAAGTATGAGAAAGTTATGATAATATTCGTATACGAGGGGTTAAAAGCATCAACGTTGAATTCTAGGGCCTTACGGGTGATCACAAGGTTAACTGTGACACCTGTGCCTCCACGGCCATCAAAAAAATACTGTATCAATGAAATATTGTATTTCATACTTGGGATTTGTATAAATATGTGTATCCTTTGTACATATCAATTCTTGTTCGATTTTAGGCTTTAAATCACTTTCTGGAAGGTTATACGTGCACTGATGCGTAAATATAATCCGTTTAATGCAACGAACACTCCGGAATAGTGAAATAGGCTTAACATACCTTAAATAACCTTTACATAACTTAGAAATAAGTTTTGAAGGCTTTGGTATGGCAAAAATCGAGTTAATTCGCCTATAGGGACTAAATTTGACAAACTACGAAAGTATGCCAATTTCAACTGTAACAGACATTCCGGAACATGACCATAAGTTAAACATACCATAAATATCCTTTACATAGCTTAGAAATAGGCTTTGAGGGGTTCGGTATGCTAAAATAAACTTTCGGGTCATTCAGGGACTTAAAGCGTCAAAAAGTGCGCAAGTTTGCACTTTTGCGCATAACTTACGTTCTGAATACATCCGGACATCCAAAAATTTATGTAAGCACTAAAATATTTTATTTTAGTGTTTGGCTTGAGAAAAATTCATTCGTCGCGTCATTTGGATCGTTTTAAGCGCTTATGCGCATTCCGTCGTAATTAACCGAACATCACGATTGTACGGCCAAACGAACCGACATCCGAGATATTTTTGAGCACATTTTAAGTTCCCTATACTTTAACTTCATTTTAGAGCCTTGAAATGAGGTTAGCGGGGTTCAAACGCATCGAAAATAGCTTAAACGAGCTGCAGGGACCATTTCTGCCATTTTTGAAACTTTTCTGAATCTGAAACATAGTGGCGTAGCGCGAGCATCTCCTGCCTATGCCGTCGCGCTACGCGAGCACCTCATCTGGGCAGAAACTTGGCAGAAACATCGAATCTGGTCCGTTCCACTTGTTGCACATGGTTTTGGGGAATCTATGGGTTGGTATTGAGTGCACATGGTATTACAAAACCATGTGTGCACATGTATGGCCAAGATCAAAGCACGGTTTCCAAGAAACGATCCTAACGGTTCGAGAAACACTATAAATACCCAACCCCCCTTCCATTCAAAACCCACCAAATCTGATCTAAATGCTCTAAGTTGAGGCCTTTACTTCATACCTGAGTTATTCGATCACGATTTGCTTGCGGGGACCCTTTGTAAGTGTTCCTTCGTTCTTTTATTGCTTTTCGAGTGCGAAAGTCAAACTATGTTTGACTTTCGGCGTTGACCAGTCAATGGTCAACGCGAAGTTCGTTTGAACTTCATAACGTGATCGTAATCACGATGGTTATAGTCCCTAGTGGCTATACCTACTGATTACCACGTTATCTAGACTCAGTGTCGAGTCGTAGTTTGGGTCAAAATACGCCTTTACGCGTATTTTGTAACCAAACTACTCTAGGATATCAAAACCATTTGTTTTGATATCGAAACCTATTTTCTAAACATGTTCTAGCATGTTTAGCTCGTCGCTTTTTAGTTTAGTGCTTATATAGGGTCGTAAGTTAAGCGATCTAAACACTCGCTTATACTTTCGAACCCGACCCGTTTTGTCGATCTTTAGGATCCGACCAAACACATTAGGTGACCATAGTATATAGGGAATAACCTTCCGAGGTTATACCTTATGGTCACGGCGTTTAGTTAGTTGTATGATAGGTAGTTTATATGCCTTAGGTAAATTTCCAAAATGCCCTTTTTACGCCAAAATTCATTTTAAGCATATGTAACTTAACTTTTGGTATCTAAACTGATTTGGTAACAATATTAGACATGTTAAGGCATATTTTACTTGTCATGGGACTAGTTAGGCGTTCCGAACGCGTTTTACGCGAACGACGCGTTAAAGTAGCATAAGCTACCTAAACGGGTCGTAATGGGTCGTAAGCACTTAGGTTAGGTTTCATTGTAGTATGAAGGCCTTGTTAAACCATATTACATGAGTTCCCCTACTCATTTGGTTTACGAGCCTCAGTCTATCCGATCTTCCGATTTAGGTCCGGTTTATTAACATAGTTACCTATATTAGGTGCCGTTTGATATCCGTGATCTCTAGCATTGCTTGGTGGTTATCTTAGGACTTCTAAGCAATCTCAAGTGAGTACATAGACCCCTCTTTACTGTTTTCAAACTGTTTTGGGGTGAAACACATGTGCTTACTTGTTACTTTCATGCTTTCCATGTTTTCATATCAAATGTTTGTTATGTTCATTAGTACACTTATAGTACATGATTTCATTGTGTTCATGCTATGTATGTCCATTGTGTGCATACTTAGTACATTGTTTTACATTACATTTCATGCTATGTATGTACATTGTGTGCATACTTAGTACATTGTTTCACATTACATTTCATGCTATGTATGCCCATTGTGTGCATACTTAGTACATTTGTTTCACGTCATATACTATGTATGTCCACTTGTTACATACTTAGTTCAGTTGTTTTCATCACATGCTTACATTTTGGTATGACATTTGGGTTGTTTAAAATGGAACAATACATTCATTAACATTAGCTACGCCGTTCGTTAGTAGGTAGTGGTACCATAGGAATTGACAACTCCCGTTCCTGAAATCCTAGGTTTGTTTGGATTGGAAGGAATGACCGAATTCGATATACATAACACAGATAGACCTTTAAATTCGTTTAGGGGTCTATCACCACAGTCTCAAGGCTTGGATGTATGCATTTTCACAACACCGCATAGATGTTCGTATCAGTATAGCATGCATTTCCACAAAACATAACTTTGATTTAAACCAAGTTTTACTTCAATACTTTGTTTTGTGCATTTTACCTATGGTTTAGTTGATGCATTTCACTAGCCATACATATCATTTTGGTTATACATTACATGATTTACATTTGACACATAAACATTTTCGACATCGGTTATACATTGCATGATTTACATCTTGACATAAACATTTTGACATATTATTCAATACATTTGGCAATTGGTTTAAACATAGACATCTTACATTGGTGGTTTGTTTGGGTAAGTGATTTAAGTAACGAGGCGTGTGTAATATGATACAAGCATGGTGGATACGCCGCTGGTACTTCCTATATATAAGTGATTGTATGGTATTACATATCGTAGCGTTATTTGAATCATTTCAATTTGGACATATAACATTTTATACAAATAACATACTTTTCACAATACATTGTTTTACAAACAACTTTATTTATACAAACTCATTTCACATGGTTATTCACTTAACCATGTATTATTCTTTTATACATATATATCATTTGGTTTATTTATCACTTTTCAAATGATTTACAAGACAAAGCAAATTACAAGGTTCATGACTAAACATTTTCTTAAACAATAAGTCATGAATCGTATTTTCATAAACCTATGTATCTCACAGGCATTTTTATGCTGACGTACCTATTTTCACATGTGTTTCAGGATATGATGCATAGGATTTATCAAGATACACTTAGGCGGACTTGGGCCTTAGCGACAATAAAAGATGCAAGACTAGTTATTTATGTTATGTTTCTTTGATTGTCAAGACATTGTAACTACTTTAATCAATAAAACAATATTTCAATTTCCATGTGTTATGAAACAATGATTCTGTTACAACACTCCCCGACGTTTTCCGCCACGTTTTGTTGTTCTACGTGGTCGGGGTGTGACAGAAAAGTTGGTATCAGAGCCCATGGTTATAGGGAATTAGGTTATTAGTAATACTTTGACCTAGTCTATAACCTTCCTAAGACCCTAACGCGAGTTTACGTGCGTTTAGTCATAAAACAATACTGTCACCTATCCTTAGGCGACAATCACAACAAGAACATAAATTTCAAAACCGCTTTGAAAACTAATCATCTGTTCTAGGATGATTGATTACTAGGTTTTGAACCCACTATTGTAAGGTTTTGAACCCTCTGTTATAAGGTTTTGAACCCTTTAAGTTTTGAAATCTCGTCAAAGTTTGGGTCTTATAATGTGAACATGTGCAAACTGGAAGAGTGAATGCCTGTACCCTGAGTTTTCTGTCGAAGGCTAGAGTGTTCGTACAAATCCGTAGTATCGGACCAGTCACTCTTACCTGGGAACTCTTGGGGTGAGTGTTCACTTATAGGCGAGCATGTCTTCAGTGATACATTAATATGATCCGCTTACTTTGATTTGTCACCGTCTCATTTGTTTGCCTTAGGTAACAAACAAATGATCGCCAATTCTTATGCATTGCCATTCTGTTTTGTTTATCCGATAACCTTTCACTTGTTTCTTCCTATGTCTTTCATTTTCTTCTAGAATGTCTCTTCCTCTCAGCACCGGTCAAATGTCCGAGCGAACAGCCAAATTTGCCCAGCAAATAGGCGAAGTGATTCAGAAATCTGTGGATTTAGGCATTACCATGTATCAACTCCGGAATGAAACCACTCAAGAGTCATCAAAGGAAGCAAAAGTCAAGCCTGCACCAAAATCAAGGAAGCGTAAGGCTTCAAGGAAACCCGTTGCAGTTGCACCTAATCAAGCGGGACCTAGCCAGGTAGCGACACCACCTGCTAAGAAGCAATACAAGGGAACAGCGCCATTATGCGAAAAATGTAATGGGCATCACCAAGCTCACTTACAGTGTCGTCTGTGTGCATCATGTGGGCGAATTGGTCACCTAGCAAGTGCTTGTCGATGTAACCCGAACCAAGGTGGTCCAAATCAACCACAAGCCAATCCTGCTCAAGCTCGCTTTCCGCCTGGATCGTGCTACAACTGTGGTGAGACGAGCCATTTCAGGAACAAATGCCCAAAGCTTGCTAATGCAAATCCAACCCACGGATGAGCAGTTGGCTGACTAGAAGATGTTGCTGTCTTATGCTTTTGTTCTTTTGTTTTCTTGTAATGTGAAACAATCTGTTTTGTTTATAAATAAATTATAGTTCACAACTCTGATATACGAGTGTAGTTACATGTGTGTATGATTTTTCCTATGATACCTGCATTAAGGAACTATGTTCCTTACAAACTACTCTTGTGATTCTCTCTTACAAGTGATCGCTCATAATTTCCTCGAAAGTTCTAAGTACTCGTTTCATTCTAAGAAACGAATTTCATGAAATAAAGTGAAATTATGAGTAAACGTGCTTTTTGCACATCTGTGCCTTTGAATCCTTGGTTAGATAACTAAGGATATTTCCAAATCTCATACCCATTACGTTCTGATTTTTCAACATGCATAACATAAGTTTTCAAAGCAACCTACATAATTTCAAAACATTCTATATATAGTTCGAAAACATTTTTTTATGGTGTATTTACTTAACATAACAAATGCACAAAGCTTTGTCTGTATTTTCAAAAACACCCTTCATGATTTCAAAATATCTCAAATATCCTGAAAACAATATTAATACAATATATTTTCTTATCAAGTGCATGATTTCAAAAGCATCATTCATGTTTTCCAAAAACCTTATACATAATTTCAAAATTCATCTCGCATGATTTTAAAACATTTTTATAAATATACTTATCTAAAAACCTACTTTATGATTTCAAAAGTATTATATATAAAGTTTCAAAAACATTTTTAGAACCCCATGCATAGTTTTCCAAATATATTTTCCTCATACATTTACTTAACCTTCAAATTCTGCTTCATATGTTGCCTTGACATATCTAGCATCTCAACTTCATAAGCATTTTACTTCATGTTTTGACTTAAGCACGTCCAGTGCAAGGTTTTAAAACATCTTCAACTTCTAAAATCCATATGGGATCTTTTTTTTATCTTCACATTTAGACCCTTGTGGATAATTATCATTCAATCAGAGTCCTTAATTGGATTCCTTATGTACCTTAATTCGAACATTTCGGTTCCTTACAATCGAAATCGAATTTTCTTTTTGAATCTTTCTATCTTTATAGTTAGATTCTTGATAACGTTTAAAGTACCAAATGAAATCCACGGAATGGATTCCTAGTGTGCTTTAAATGCATGTACGCAATTAACAAGGCAAATTAACAAACAATTTTGTGGTTATGTGATTATGTGTTTATGTATTTTGTGTTTTCTTTTATGCATTTTTTTGTGTTTTTGAATACACTGGATATTCGTTACCCAAATCCTTGCAGAATCTGTCATATTTTCATATGAGGGATTCGTAGCAGGATATTCAAATACCTTAAATCCTTAATGGGCTTCTATGTAAGAGTTAAGACCCTTGGATTATATAGTACCACTCCATGATTCATAAGAGACCCTTTAGTGGTCTAGTCAAAAAGATTGATTCACAATTTGGTTAAAGAACGACATCTAGTGATGTAGCTGAACAGACTCCTTGATAGTCTATTTAGATCATTTATTGATTTAATTAAAAGGACTCTATGGCGGTCTAGTCACACTCATCACAGGATTGTTCATTTGGTTTTACCCTACACATTATAAAATAGACTGTGTGAACTGTGCAAGGAATTGTCTAATTATGGACGCGTACATAATTATGAAATTTAGTGCACAGAAACCCAGTAAGATTTATTATGTGTAAGAACCGATAGTGACAACAATAACAAAATGAGAACGATGTAATGGAGGTACGGTGGACGCACCAATGACGCTTCATATACTTGTATATAAGTATCCCACTTACATTGCAAGCATGATGTTATTAAAGTTACTAGAAGTTCAGAACCCTAACCAATGTTGTTCGATCTTTTCAACTTCATGTTTTAAACTCTCACAAGTTTCCTCTAAATAAAATTTCGGGACGAAATTTCCTAAAGTAGAGGAAACTGTGACACCTGTGCCTCCACGGCCATCAAACAAATACTGTATCAATGAAATATTGTATTTCATACTTGGGATTTGTATAAATATGTGTATCCTTCGCACATATCAATTCTTGTTCGATTTCAAGCTTTAAATCACTTTCTGGAAGGTTATACGCTCACCGATGCGTAAATATAACCCGTTTAATGCAACGAACACTCCGGAATAGTGAAATAGGCTTAACATACCTTAAATAACCTTTACATAACTTAGAAATAAGTTTTGAAGGCTTTGGTATGGCAAAAATCGAGTTAATTCGCCTACAGGGACTAAATTTGACAAACTGCGAAAGTATGCCAATTTGAACTGTAACAGACATTCCGGAACATGACCATAAGTTAAACATACCATAAATATCCTATACATAGCTTAGAAATAGGCTTTGAGGGGTTCGGTATGCTAAAATAAACTTTCGGGTCATTCAGGGACTTAAAGCGTCAAAAAGTGCGCAAGTTTGCACTTTCGCGCATAACTTACGTTCTGAATACATCCGGACATCCAAAAATTTATGTAAGCACTAAAATATTTTATTTTAGTGTTTGGCTTGAGAAAAATTCATTCGTCGCGTCATTTGGATCGTTTTAAGCGCTTATGCGCATTCCGTCGTAATTAACCGAACATCACGATTGTACGGCCAAACGAACCGATCCGAGATATTTTTTAGCACATTTTAAGTTCCCTATACTTTAACTTCATTTTAGAGCCTTGAAATGAGGTTAACGGGCTTCAAACGCATCGAAAATAGCTTAAACGGGCTGCATGGACCATTTCTGCCACTTTTGAAACTTTTCTGAATCTGACACATGGTGGCGTAGCGCGAGCATCTCCTGCCTATGCCGTCGCGCTACGTGAGCACCTCATCTGGGCAGAAACTTGGCAGAAACATCGAATCTGGTCCGTTCCACTTGTTGCACATGGTTTTGGGGAATCTATGGGCTGGTAATGAGTGCACATGGTATTACAAAACCATGTGTGCACATGTATGGACAAGATCAAAGCACGGTTTCCAAGAAACAATCCTAACGGTTCGAGAAACACTATAAATACCCAACCCCCCTTCCATTCAAAACCCACCAAATCTGATCTAAATGCTCTAAGTTGAGGCCTTTGCTTCATACCTGAGTTATTCGATCACGATTTGCTTGCGGGGACCCTTTGTAAGTGTTCCCTCGTTCTTTTATTGCTTTTCGAGTCCAAAAGTCAAACTATGTTTGACTTTCGGAGTTGACCAGTCAATGGTTAACGTGAAGTTCGTTTGAACTTCATAACGTGATCGTAATCACGATGGTTATAGTCCCTAGTGGCTATACCTACTGATTACCACGTTATCTAGACTCAGTGACGAGTCGTAGTTTGGGTCAAAATACGCCTTTACATGTATTTTGTAACCAAACTACTCTAGAATATCAAAACCGTTTGTTTTGATATCGAAACCTATTTTCTAAACATGTTCTAGCATGTTTAGCTCGTCGCTTTTTAGTTTAGTGCTTATATAGGGTCGTAAGGTAAGCGATCTAAACAATCGCTTATACTTTCGAACCCGACCCGTTTTGTCGATCTTTAGGATCCGACCAAACACATTAGGTGACCATAGTATATAGGGAATAACCTTCCGAGGTTATACCTTATGGTCACGGCGTTTAGTTAGTTGTATGATAGGTAGTTTATATGCCTTAGGTAAATTTCCAAAATGCCCTTTTTACGCCAAAATTCATTTTAAGCATATGTAACTTAACTTTTGGTATCTAAACTGATTTGGTAACAATATTAGACATGTTAAGGCATATTTTACTTGTCATAGGACTAGTTAGGCGTTCCGAACGCGTTTTACGCGAACGACGCGTTAAAGTAGCATAAGCTACGTAAACGGGTCGTAATGGGTCGTAAGCACTTAGGTTAGGTTTCATTGTAGTATGAAGGCCTTGTTAAACCATACTACATGATTTCCCCTACTCATTTGGTTTACGAGCCTCAGTCTATCCGATCTTCCGATTTAGGTCCGGTTTATTAACATAGTTACCTATATTAGGTGCCGTTTGATATCCGTGATCTCTAGCATTGCTTGGTGGTTATCTTAGGACTTCTAAGCAATCTCAAGTGAGTACATAGACCCCTCTTTACTGTTTTCAAACTGTTTTGGGGTGAATCACATGTGCTTACTTGTTACTTTCATGCTTTCCATGTTTTCATATCAAATGTTTGTTATGTTCATTAGTACACTTATAGTACATGATTTCATTGTGTTCATGCTATGTATGTCCATTGTGTGCATACTTAGTACATTGTTTTACATTACATTTCATGCTATGTATGTACATTGTGTGCATACTTAGTACATTGTTTCACATTACATTTCATGCTATGTATGCCCATTGTGTGCATACTTAGTACATTTGTTTCACGTCATATACTATGTATGTCCACTTGTTACATACTTAGTTCAGTTGTTTTCATCACATGCTTACATTTTGGTATGACATTTGGGTTGTTTAAAATGGAACAATACATTCATTAACATTAGCTACGCCGTTCGTTAGTAGGTAGTGGTACCATAGGAATTGACAACTCCCGTTCCTGAAATCCTAGGTTTGTTTGGATTGGAAGGAATGACCGAATTCGATATACATAACACAGATAGACCTTTAAATTCGTTTAGGGGTCTATCACCACAGTCTCAAGGCTTGGATGTATGCATTTTCACAACACCGCATAGATGTTCGTATCAGTATAGCATGCATTTCCACAAAACATAACTTTGATTTAAACCAAGTTTTACTTCAATACTTTGTTTTGTGCATTTTACCTATGGTTTAGTTGATGCATTTCACTAGCCATACATATCATTTTGGTTATACATTACATGATTTACATTTGACACATAAACATTTTCGACATCGGTTATACATTGCATGATTTACATCTTGACATAAACATTTTGACATATTATTCAATACATTTGGCAATTGGTTTAAACATAGACATCTTACATTGGTGGTTTGTTTGGGTAAGTGATTTAAGTAACGAGGCGTGTGTAATATGATACAAGCATGGTGGATACGCCGCTGGTACTTCCTATATATAAGTGATTGTATGGTATTACATATCGTAGCGTTATTTGAATCATTTCAATTTGGACATATAACATTTTATACAAATAACATACTTTTCACAATACATTGTTTTACAAACAACTTTATTTATACAAACTCATTTCACATGGTTATTCACTTAACCATGTATTATTCTTTTATACATATATATCATTTGGTTTATTTATCACTTTTCAAATGATTTACAAGACAAAGCAAATTACAAGGTTCATGACTAAACATTTTCTTAAACAATAAGTCATGAATCCTATTTTCATAAACCTATGTACCTCACAGGCATTTTTATGCTGACGTACCTATTTTCACATGTGTTTCAGGATATGATGCATAGGATTTATCAAGATACACTTAGGCGGACTTGGGCCTTAGCGACAATAAAAGATGCAAGACTAGTTATTTATGTTATGTTTCTTTGATTGTCAAGACATTGTAACTACTTTAATCAATAAAACAATATTTCAGTTTCCATGTGTTATGAAACAATGATTCTGTTACAACACTCCCCGACGTTTTCCGCCACGTTTTGTTGTTCTACGTGGTCGCGTTGTGACATTAACCGAGGACTTAACGGTGTTTGGTTATGTCATGGAGCCCTTAAAAGTCAAGTTAGAGGGGCAAAAGTGCAAGAAATAAACTCAAAACCACGTTTGGAAGGACCAAGGACCTAAAATGCAATTAATGAAACTAGTTTGGCCTGTTCTGACCACTCACACGGGCCGCGTAAGGTGTCAGGGGATCCTTACGCGGGCCGCCTCAGCCTGCCAGCGACAGTTTTCACCTGCAGATGCCTGTTAAGGCTGTTAACCCGACTCAAAACCTTGTTTCTACATACCAGGGGCTGCCCTAATGGTGATACATGCACTAGGGACACCTGGGCATGATCCAACATCAGTTGTAGACCTATTTGTCATCATCTTGTTGATTTAAACTCACTATATAAGAGGACCTTTGTTGCAAACATTGAACACACTCACTTGGAACTTTCACAAGCTTATTTCTGGAGCTTTCTGGTCAGCAACAAAGTTTTCTTAGGCTTCCTAATCAAGCATAGGACCCTTGTAAGTATCCTTAACCTTCCTTAATTCAGTTTTGCCTAGTTAATTAGCTTAAAGTCAAACTGTCGTAATTTAGGTTTGACTTCGTAATTAATTAAAATTTGTCCAGTCAAATCTCGAATTGAAAGTACCTTTGAGTTGGTAATTATGTGGGTAATAAACCCTTAAAAGGGCACCCTCTGATTCCCACTCTAACTTGGTCAATTGTCGGGTCAAAGCTAATTACAAAAAGTCAACAGAAAGCTTATTTTCAAATTAATGCATAATTAACAATGTAGAACCCATGCAACCTGTTTTATCACTAATATAACTTGGTAATTAATGTAAGAACATGTCTAAACATGTTCAACCTAACAATTTTCAGTTTAGGCTCGGTTCAGAACCAAAAGTCGCATAATTTGACTTTTGTTTGACTTTCAGTTCTGACCCAATGTAGCATGTTTTAGAAATGCCTTAGAGCTTTAATTGGACCAGGTTACATGTTAGTATAACCCTCTGTGATTACACAACTTGGTTCATTAGTTATCCGATTCATATGCATGTTTCTTTTAAGTGCTTAAATGTTGACTATTATGCCCATATGACCTTAAAATGTGATTTTTGAAAATGTAAAAGAATAGAAACGTTAGTTACTGATTTATAAACTTGTCCCTAAAATTTGACATCAGTTTGAGGTCTAGATTAGGAGTTATGCTCATTAGCGTAAATGAAAAGCTTTTTATTAATTAAACGGCGTAATTAGCGTATAGTCTATCTAAACCCAATTTTTGATACCAAAATTTTTACCCAATGATGTAATATAATATTTTGGGATTTTTGAAGATTTTTATTTAATTTTAGGCTGAGCATAACATAGAGTTCTAAGCTTGATTCGGTAATTGCCGGTTTTGCCCTTTTGGGCTATAAAATGAGTTTTACAAATCTTTTTGATACCAAACCTTTTTTCTACTGATCTAATATGATAAATAAAATATTTTAAGCCTTCTGGAATAATAAAAATATCAGTTTTTCATATAAAACCTGGAAATCGCTTAAAACCGTCTTTTTACGCATTTTAAGCGCATAGTATGTACTAAAACTATTTTAAATATATAAGACTTGATACCTACTGATATTTTAGTAAATTTTTATACTTTAACAATAAGCAAAAGTTTTTAAACTCAAATTTCCAGAATTGACCTTTTAGGCTTATGTGAAATTACCAAAATGCCCCTACGGTGCATAGTTTAGTTATAAATGGTAAATTTCACATATATGTAATACCCTACTGATATTACCTATTAATTTAAGTGTATTTACTGAAATATCAGACCTGAAACTCAGAATCATATTAAATCTCTTTTATAACCTTTTAAATGACCAAAATACCCCTACGGGTCATAATTTGAGTTTAAATCCATTTTGGGCATAATAGAAGGTATCCTACTGATGTCACAACATATTTAAGGCATATTAACTTAGGAAACCTGTTCATGAATCATTTGGTTACCCGTTACGCATTATTCGCGTTCGGTGCGGTTTATGTAACTAGTTTGCATAAATTTGCCGAATCGGGTCAAACCTTATCATTTTTGTCTCAAAATTCAGAATGTGTTTAGTTTACCCATATTACACAAGTCTCTAAACTTGTCGGGACTAAATCACATTCTATTCCGGTCTTCACTTAATCGTGCGTTTGAACCGTGTCTTCTTTTAAAACTAACCGGTCTAAGTTTAGGCTTAATTAAAGACCCGTTAGGAATCTAATAGGTTATTAAAAACCTTTGTTCCAGATTAGGAGACCCGGTAAAAGCTACTTGCACTTGCTATTTGTGAATTATACTTTGCTCAGGTAAATACTTTTAACTTATTTTCCCTATACGGGCTTGGGGTACGGTATATAAAATACCGCTTGGTCGGGCATTGAATTTTTGATCGTATGAAGGTTAATTTATTGATATGACCCGTTTAAATTGTTTTGTTGGCTTAAAGCCTTTGGGGGGTTAATGACCATGTCCCGGATATCCTTGGCATCATTTTACGAGATGGCCACGACCTAAGCACGGGGTGTAGGCGTACACCCGACAGTGTATATATAAATAATAAGGTATAACCGTCGGTTTCGGGAATAACTCGCCACGGGACTATATCATGTGGTGTGTCTATTAATCTTTAACCCGGTGTCAATCCGGGCTACTGAACATATAAGAAACATGTAATTCTTTTACAAGTTTATATATAAATAATTATCCCAAGTTATAAAATGTTTTGTGCCTTGTGCATTCAAATCAATTTTTTTAAACCTTTTCAAAATGAGTCAGTTAATTGTATTTACCAGTTTAAACTGACGTATTTTCCCAAAAAGGCTAAGTGCAGGTACTACTCGAAATAGGTTGGCCTCTCCTTAGCATCAATAAGAGTCTCGCAAGCTTGGATGCATTTTAAATCTGATGAACTATGTTTCTTTTTATTTGATCCGCCTGTGGATTCGTTTCAACTACTTTGTGATACTTAATATTACAATTTATTCAGTTGAAATATATCTATCTTTTGCTTCCGCTGTGCATTAATAATTGTGTTGTTTGACTATGATGATATCAACTACGTCACGATACTCCCCACCGGGCCCACCGGTAATACGTGGAAATATCGGGGTGTAACAGGTTGGTATCAGAGCCAACACTGAGTGAATTAAACACTAGCCTTTTGTGTTTAATCTCAGTTACACAGTTGCACATTCCTCAATTTTCGAGTCTAGACAATGAACTTAGGACAAATCCCGATTTGTTTTATTTGGTCTTTTATATATATTTCCTTGTTGTTATCTTTGTTTATGTTGACAGGTTCAATCATGCCACCAAGGTTCAACAGGGGAAGAGGAAAGGCACCAATCACAGGCCACGGCCATGAGGCCGGGCCGTCACACAGACGAACCCCACCAGGCTCAATGAGTACGAGTCCTCAGGAGCATTGGAGGACGTATATAGAGCCAGCGAGGTGATCTGTCTCACTAAGTTCGTCACAATCCTATCACCATTCCTACGGGCCTCAATCTGAAAATGAGCCCCATAACCCGCAGCCATCTTTCATCCCCCTCCATAGATCCAGCCCTCACTATTCATTCGATGACCCGACACCTGTCTTCCGAAGCCGGTTTAACCCGGCAAACTACATTCAAGAACCCGTGGGTTTTAACCCACTAGGACCTCAAGATTACTTCTCGGGCGACCAAGCGATGGACATGGACGAAGACACGGATCCCGCCGAGCCTCCAACCGGGACCCCTAACCACCCCAGCGAAATTTCGGATGGGTCACCTTTTGTTGGATCTCCTTATAATGGTCCCGACAGCTATGAGGAGAGGTTCAGACAGATCGACTGGGTGTTTACTCCCAGTTACCACAACTCACCGCAGCCGCAGCAGCCATAGCAGGATCCCTCCGAGGATTCCCGTTTTGTAGCGGTCACTCCGCCACCACCACCAGTTCAGCAACAGCCTCCGGAGCCACCGAGGCGAAGAAGATCGAACGCACGGATGTCCGTGCGAGGAGGAGTGCGTATCAGCACCCCTCAACCTTCAAGTGGCAGCCGCTACCCGCCACTCCATGAAGACCCGCAGATGGGTGGGCCTTCAAACCCCGTCTCGGAAGTAAACTCTGCGCCTGTCGCGCCACCACCGTTGGGCTTTGGCGACCCAATTCCTACATACGCTGGTTCAGCAGCGTACAACCCATTTGAGCAGCCGGTCCACACCAACTACTACTACGCCGAGGCCGACCCTTACCTGGTAGCAGCGGCAAACTACAATGCCCTTCATCCGGAAGGATCCTTCGGGGTCCCATATCAAGATGGATACCCACACTATGGGTACCCACCTTATGGGTATCATCAACCGCCACCTCCTCAACCTCCGCTTTATCAGCAACCCCCGCAGCCACCAGTGATATCGCCACCGCAGCATCAAGAGATTCTTCAAAGGTTGAATGAGGTGCGACAGGATGTGCGGGAAGACCGTAGGCAAAACCGAGGAATGTTCAAGGGTCTGGCGAACTTAATCAAGGGAAAAAGCAAGAAGGATCATTAAATCCTTTATTTGCTTGTTTGTTCTTAGTGTTGTATTCATGTCCCTGCGTGGACATTTGTTTCTGTATTCTGCCCCTGCGTGGGCATGTCTTTTTGTATTCTGCCCCTGCGTGGGCATGTCTTTCTGTTAACCCCTGCGTAGGTATGTTATTACTGTTTAAGCCCCTGCGCGGGCATGTTGTTTCATGTAGAAGTCCCGTTTAGGGCAAACCTGTACTTGTTTAAAAAAAATTTGTAATGGAATGGTTAAATTTAAATTTTCATTTTGATAAACTATATGCATAAATATGATATGTAAAATAAATGAAAAATAACATTCATTTTATAAGACCTACCATTATAATAAAATAATAAGAATCTTAAAGGTAAAACCTAGCCACATGTCATTCTAGATATGGCCAAGACGGTAAAACCTATTCAAAAGATTCAAAACCTTGTTAACATCTGAAAACATGTTAGCACTCCTGGCAAAATGTGATTCGATAAAATCGCATAAGTCACCCTTACATTGGATTCTTCCAATTTCTTTTATTATATTGAACATCCAATAGGGATGCAATGCCTACGGGCTATATTCATCGTCATATAAGACAAAAGACAGTCGTGGTCTTCGACCCCCTGTTAAGAAGAGGTAATAAACTATGATTAAAACCTCAATACCTTGATCCTATAAGATCATGATTAAAACTTTAAAAATTTCCATGTGATTCGGCCTTTTATGCCATTAATATATTTTAATTATAACTAAGGATTAATATAATGAAAAATCCTGAATATATATATGCCTAACAAATTAATCGAAATGGTTTCTTAAATACCATGATTAATAAATCATCTAGAATGATAAAACTGCTATAGACCTCTGAGTAAATTAAAATCATTTATCTTATGTAGTATTCAAGCTACATGGCTGGGTCTGATGAAGTCAACAGCCACCCCAGAGATAATCATGACACTTCCAGAGTCAACATAGCAGGAGCAGAATTACAGGCATTGATAGATAACGCAATTACGCGAGCTCTGGATAGACAGTTCAAAGAATCTAGTGGTACCCAGGTCAGGACTGAGTCAGTACCACACTCTAAACCACCCTCTAGGACTCATACCGCTCACAAAGGTGATTCTCATCACTCATCAAATCAAAGGAGTGTTCCATCTAAAAGAGTTGTGTTAAATCAAGAACCACGTGCTAAAGGTTGCACCTATAAATACTTTGTCTCCTGCAAACCCAGGGATTTCACCGGGGAGAAAGGAGCAGTTGACTGCATGTCATGGTTAGACGAGATGGACACTGTGGTAGATATCAGTGGTTGCGCTGATAAGGATGTGGTAAAGTTTGTATCTCAGTCATTCAAAGGCGAGGCACTAGCGTGGTGGAGGTCTTTGATTCAGGCCACTGGGAAGATCCCATTGTACAATCTGTCTTGGAATCAGTTTGTGGCGTTGATTAAGGAAAACTACTGCCCTCAGCATGAGGTTGAAAAGATTGAGTCTGATTTCTTGTCGTTGGTTATGAAAAACCTAGATTGTCAAGCTTACCTTACGAGCTTCAACACTATGTCAAGACTGGTTCCGTACCTGGTGACCCCGGAACCCAAGAGGATAGCTCGTTTCATTGGGGGTTTAGCCCCAGAAATCAAGGCCAGTGTGAAGGCCTCCAGACCAGCTACTTTTAGGTCTGCAGCGGATATATCATTGTCTCTTACTTTGGACGCGGTCAGACAAAGATCACTCAGAAACACCGATGCTGAGAAAAGAAAGCGTGAGGATGACAACTCACGACGGTCAGACAAGAAGCATAAGGGAAACAATGACCACAAAAAGAGTTCTGGAACTAAAAAGGATGGTCATCAGTCGGGAGATAAGCCCAAGTGTAAATTCTATAAGAAGCACCATTTCGGGAGGTGCAGATACGAGTCGAAATCCCAATCGCAGCCAAGGCCTTGTGGGACTTGTAAATCTTCTGAGCACAAGACATTGGACTGTAAGAAAATCAAGGATGTGACGTGCTATAACTACAATGAAAAAGGGCATATCAAGTCCAACTGCCCAAAGTTTGCTAAGAAGGCTGAGGATGGGAAAAAGACCAATGCTAAGGTCTTCCGAATGGATGCACAAGAAGCTATTCAGGAATATAATGTGATAACATGTACCTTTCTCATCAATGACGTTTATGCAAGAGTGTTATTTGATTCTGGAGCAGATAAGTCATTTGGTGATGATAAGTTTTGTAAGTTGTTAAATCTACCTGTTAGAACCCTAAGCATAAAATATGAGGTTGAATTAGCCGATGGCACCATAGAAACCGCATCAACTATATTAGATGGATGTTTCATATCCATTAGGAACCACTCTTTTCCTTTATCCTTACTTCCTTTGAAATTAGCTGGTTTCGACATAGTAATAGGCATGGATTGGTTATCTCATAACCAAGCCCAGATCGTTTGCAACAAGAAGCAAGTAGTGATCAAGACTTCGTCTGGTGAACCACTTACCATTCAGGGAGATACCCAGTATGGACTGCCTGAGCAAGTGTCTATGCTTAAGGCATCTAGGTGCTTGAAGAAGGGTTGTGTCATTTATATGGCACAGGTAACTATTGATGAGCAGAAACTCAAGATTGAAGATATCCCTGTCATTTCTGAGTACCCAGAAGTTTTCCCTGAAGAACTACCTGGTTTACCACCAGATAGGCAAGTAGAATTCAGAATTGACATCATCCCTGGAGCAGCGCCTGTCGCAAGAGCCCCTTACAGATTGGCACCAACGGAAATGAAAGAACTATGAACACAATTGGATGATTTGTTAGCCAAAGGTTTTATTAGACCTAGTTCGTCTCCTTGGGGAGCACCAATCCTGTTTGTGAAGAAGAAGGATGGATCGATGCGTCTATGCATCGATTATCGTGAGCTAAACAAGGTTACTATCAAGAATAGATATCCATTGCCCAGGATCGACGATTTGTTCGATCAACTTCAAGGGGTAAGTTATTTCTCCAATATCGATTTGAGGTCAGGCTACCATCAGTTGAAGGTTAGAGATGAAGATGTGCACAAAACTGCATTTAGGACTCGTTATGGTCATTACGAGTTCTTAGTGATGCCTTTTGGACTCACTAATGCACCAGCAGCGTTCATGGACCTCATGAATCGTGTTTGCAAACCCTAGTTGGACAAGTTTGTCATTGTTTTCATTGATGACATTCTTATTTATTCGAAAAATCAAACCGATCATGAGAAGCATCTTCGTTGTATCCTTTCACTGCTTCAACAAGAGGAACTCTATGCCAAGTTTTCAAAGTGTGAATTTTGGCTTCGTGAAGTCCAGTTTCTTGGACATGTGGTTAGTGAGCGTGGTATCCAGGTGGATCCCGCTAAAGTTGAAGCTATCATGAATTGGCAAGAACCGAAAACGCCCACAAAGATCCGTAGCTTTTTGGGTTTGGCAGGATACTATAGACGATTTATTGAAAACTTCTCAAGGATTGCTGCACCCCTAACCTCACTGACCCGCAAGAATATCAAGTTTGATTGGGGTCCTAAGCAGCAAGAGTCTTTCGACATTCTCAAGAAGAAGTTGAGCAATGCACCTGTGTTGACTTTGTCTGAAGGAATCGAAGAGTTTGTGGTTTATTATGATGCATCACACACAGGTATGGGATGTGTGCTTATGCAGAAAGGCAAAGTTATTGCCTATGTTTCTCGGCAGTTAAAGGTGCACGTGAGGAATTACACCACCCATGATTTGGAGTTGGGTGCCGTTGTATTTGCACTGAAACTTTGGAGGCACTACTTGTATGGTACCAAGTGTGTGATCTACTCTGATCACAAAAGCCTTCAACATCTGTTCAATCAGAAGGACTTGAACATGAGGCATCGACGTTGGATGGAAACTTTGAATGATTATGACTGTGAGATACGATACCATCCAGGCAAGGCGAATGTAGTCGCCGATGCCCTAAGTAGAAAGGAAAGGGTCAAGCCCATAAGAATCAATGCCAAGAGCATTGAATTAAAGAATAGTTTGAATGAAAGGTTGTTAGCCGCACAGAAAGAAGTTGTACTAGAAGCTAACTATCCTGATGAAAAGCTAGGAATAACTGAAGAGCAATTATCTCAGGGCAATGACGGAATCCTGAGATTAAATGGACGAATATGGGTTCCAATTAATGGAGGACTTCGGGATGTTATCCTCCACGAAGCCAACAGTTCTAAGTATTCCGTTCATCCTGGAGCTGACAAGATGTACCAGGATCTGAAGGCAAATTATTGGTGGATAGGCTTGAAGAAGTCTATAGCTACCTATGTAGCCAAATGTTTGATGTGCGCTTAAGTCAAAACTGAACATCAAAAGCCGTCGGGTTTGCTACAACAGCCTGAACTTCCCACCTGGAAGTGGGAAATGGTGACAATGGATTTTATCACCAAGTTGCCAAAGACAAAGAAAGGAAATGATACTATATGGGTCATCGTAGATAGACTAACTAAGCCAGCACATTTCCTACCCATTAAGGAGACCCATAGCTCCGACATATTAGCCCAGTTGTACGTAGATAAGATTGTATCTCTTCATGGCGTACCAGTGTCTATTATCTAGGACAGAGATACTAGATACCCATCTCATTTTTGGAAAAGTTTCCAACAGTCTTTGGGCACGCGCTTAAATTTTAGTACGGCTTACCATCCTCAGACAGACGGGCAGAGTGAGCGTACCATCCAAACTTTGGAAGAGATGCTTCATGCATGTGTGATTGACTTAGGTGGTAGTTGGGATAACCACCTGCCATTGATCGAGTTCTCCTATAACAATAGCTACCATACAAGCATTCAGGCTACGCCTTTTGAGGCATTATATGGTAGGAAATGCAGAACGCCTATTTGTTGGGCAGAAGTAGGAGAAGCTCAGTTATCAGGACCTGATATAGTCCTTGAAACGACAGACAAGATTGTCCAGATTCGTGATCGCCTGAAAGCTGCCAGGGATAGGCAGAAGAGTTACGCTGATAAAAGGCGAAAACCTCTAAAGTTTGAGGTTGGTGATAAGGTTCTGCTTAAAGTATCACCCTGGAAGGGGGTGATGCGTTTTGGAAAGAAAGGTAAGCTAAGCCCAAGGTATATAGGACCATTCGAGATCATCGAATGTGTAGGAACAGTGGCTTATAAGTTAAACTTACCTGAAGAGCTCAGTGGTATTCACAACGTATTCCACATCTGCAATCTGAAGAAATGTCTAGCTGATGAGTCACTAGTCATGTCACATAAGGATGTGCACATAGATGAGAGCTTAAAGTTTGTTGAAAAACCCTTGTCGATCGAGGATCGACAGGTTAAGAGGCTTCGAAGGAAGCAAGTGCCTATTGTAAAGGTCAAATGGGATGCCCGTAGAGGTCCCGAGTACACGTGGGAGGTAGAGTCCACAATGAAAGAAAAATACCCTCATTTGTTTCAGTAAATCTCAAGGTCGAGATTTCTTTTAAGGGGGTGAGGATGTAACACCTCGAAAATTTATGTCCAATAATATATCGACACGTGTCATGAGCTTTAAACGTGTAAAAGATCATTTGTGAAGGACTAAAGTTGACAAACAAAGAAAGTATGTGAATAAAAGGGTTCAAAGTGTCAACAATGGATAAATATACCTTACAATAACCCTACACGATGTTTATACCCATAAACGAATAAATTATGGATCATACGAAGCTAATTTTGGAAGAAAGTGAGAGATTGCAAACTACAGGGGTTAAACGTGTCAACATGTTTAAAATATACCTCTGAGTGGCCTTTTAGCAAACCCGAAGCTTTGTAACGATTAATTATACTCACGAGAATAAGTGATAAAAATTTCACAAGGTTTCGATAAAGTATGAGAAAGTTATGATAATATTCGTATACGAGGGGTTAAAAGCGTCAACGTTGAATTCTAGGGCCTTACGGGTGATCACAAGGTTAACCGAGGACTTAACGGTGTTTGTTATGTAATAGAGCCCTTAAAAGTCAAGTTAGAGGGCCAAAAGTGCAAGAAATAAACTCAAAACCACGTTTGGAAGGACCAAGGACCTAAAATGCAATTAATGAAACTTGTTTGGCCTGTTCTGACCACTCACACGGGCCGCGTAAGGTGTCAGGGGATCCTTATGCGGGCCGCCTCAGCCTGCCAATGACAGTTTTCACCTGCAGATGCCTGTTAAGGCTGTTAACCCGACTCAAAACCTTGTTTCTACATACCAGGGGCTGCCCCAATGGTAATACATGCACTAGGGACACCTGGGCATGATCCAACATCAGCTGTAGACCTATTTGCCATCATCTTGTTGATTTAAACTCACTATATAAGAGGACCTTTGTTGCAAACATTGAACACACTCACTTGGAACTTTCACAAGCTTATTTCTGGAGCTCTCTGGTCAGCAACAAAGTTTTCTTAGGCTTCCTAATCAAGCATAGGACCCTTGTAAGTGTCCTTAACCTTCCTTAATTCAGTTTTGCCTAGTTAATTAGCTTAAAGTCAAACAGTCGTAATTTAGGTTTGACTTCGTAATTAATTAAAATTTGTCCAGTCAAATCTCGAATTGAAAGTACCTTTGAGTTGGTAATTATGTGGGTAATAAACCCTTAAAAGGGCACCCTCTGATTCCCACTTTAACTAGGTCAATTGTCTGGTCAAAGCTAATTACAAAAAGTCAACAGAAAGCTTATTTTCAAATTAATGCATAATTAACAATGTAGAAACCATGCAACCCGTTTTATCACTAATATAACTTGGTAATTAATGTAAGAACATGTCTAAACATGTTCAACCCGACAATTTTCAGTTTAGGCCCGGTTCGGAACCGAAAGTCGCATAATTTGACTTTTGCTTTGACTTTCAGTTCTGACCCAATGTAGCATGTTTTAGAAATGCCTTAGAGCTTTAATTGGACCAGGTTACATGTTAGTATAACCCTCTGTGATTATACAACTTGGTTCATTAGTTATCCGATTCATATGCATGTTTCTGTTAAGTGCTTAAATGTTGACTATTATGTCCATATGACCTTAATATGTGATTTTTTAAAATTTAAAAGAATAGAAACCTTAGTTACTGATTTATAAACTTGTCCCTAAAATTCGACGTCAGTTTGAGGTCTAGATTAGGAGTTATGCTCATTAGCGTAAATGAAAAGCTTTTTATTAATTAAACGGCGTAGTTAGCGTATAGTCTATCTAAACCCAATTTTTGATACCAAACTTTTTACCCACTGATGTAATATAATATTTTGGGATTTTTGAAGATTTTTATTTAATTTTAGGCTGAGCATAACATAGAGTTCTAAGCTTGATTCGGTAATTGCCGGTTTTGCCCTTTTGGGCTATAAAATGAGTTTTACAAATCTTTTTGATACCAAACCTTTTTTCTACTGATCTAATATGATAAATAAAATATTTAAGCCTTCTAGAATAATAAAAATATCAGTTTTTCATATAAAACCCGGAAATCGCTTAAAACCGTCTTTTTACGCGTTTTAAGCGCATAGTATGTACTAAAACTATTTTAAATATATAAGACTTGATACCTACTGATATTTTAGTAAATTTTTATACTTTAACAATAAGCAAAAGTTTTTAAACTCAGATTTCCAGAATTGACCTTTTAGGCTTATGTGAAATTACCAAAATGCCCATACGATGCATAGTTTAGTTATAAATGGTAAATTTCACATATATGTAATACCCTACTGATATTACCTATTAATTTAAGTGTATTTACTGAAATATCAGACCTGAAACTCAGAATCATATTAAATCTCTTTTATAACCTTTTAAATGACCAAAATACCCCTACGGGGCATAATTTGAGTTTAAATCCATTTTGGGCATAATAGAAGGTATCCTACTGATTTCACAACATATTTAAGGCATATTAACTTAGGAAACCTGTTCATGAATCATTTGGTTACCCGTTACGCATTATTCGCGTTCGGTGCAGTTTATGTAACTAGTTTGCCTAAATTAGCCGAAACGGGTCAAACCTTATCATTTTTGTCTCACAATTCAGAATGTGTTTAGTTTACCCATATTACACAAGTCTCCAAACTTGTCAGGACTAAATCACATTCTATTCCGGTCTTCACTTAATCGTGCGTTTGAACCGTATCTTCTTTTAAAACTAACCGGTCTAAGTTTAGGCTTAATTAAAGACCCGTTAGGAATCTAAGAGGTTATTAAAAACCTTTATTCCAGATTAGGAGACCCGGTAAAAGCTACTTGCACTTGCTATTTGTGAATTATACTTTGCTCAGGTAAATACTTTTAACTTATTTTCCCTATACGGGCTTGGGGTACGGTATATAAAATACCGCTTGGTCGGGCATTGAATTTTTGATCGTATGAAGGTTAATTTATTGATATGACCCGTTTAAATTGTTTTGTTTGCTTAAAGCCTTTGGGGGGTTAATGACCATGTCCCGGATATCCTTGGCATCATTTTACGAGATGGCCACGACCTAAGCACGGGGTGTAGGCGTACACCCGACAGTGTATATATAAATAATAAGGTATAACCGTCGGTTTCGGGAATAACTCTCCGCGGGACTATATCATGTGGTGTGTCTATTAATCTTTAACCCGGTGTCAATCCGGGCTACTGAACATATAAGAAACATGTAATTCTTTTACAAGTTTATATATAAATAATTATCCCAAGTTATAAAATGTTTTGTGCCTTGTGCATTCAAATCAATTTTTTTAAACCTTTTCAAAATGAGTCAGTTAATTGTATTTACTAGTTTAAACTGACGTATTTTCCCAAAAAGGCTAAGTGCAGGTACTACTCGAAATAGGTTGGCCTCTCCTTAGCATCAATAAGAGTCTCGCAAGCTTGGATGCATTTTAAATCTGATGAACTATGTTTCTTTTTATTTGATCCGCCTGTGGATCCGTTTCAACTACTTTGTGATACTTAATATTACAATTTATTCAGTTGAAATATATCTATCTTTTGCTTCCGCTGTGCATTAATAATTGTGTTGTTTGACTATGATGATATCAACTACGTCACGATACTCCCCACCCGACCCACCGGTAATACGTGGAAATATCGGGGTGTGACAAAAGCCCTCCGTTGCTTTAATTTCCTCATTCTTTTCCTACGCTCATGGGCTCCCCGACTGAACCATCCTCTCTTTTTGGTAGGGAATGGCTCTTCGGATTGCACTTTGAATATGAAAATCCCCTCTTCTATGTCAGCTGAATACCCCGAAGGAGTAGGCTGGGAGGAAGTTCCTTCATCTCTAGGAGAACTAGACAATTGACGATAAGCGTCCGACGGTCCTTGATCACTCATACTGTAAACAAACAGATTGTCAAATAACACAAAATAATAATACACACGTATGCACATAGTCACATAGATTATTTCCTAACAGAATTGACAATTTCAATGTTAGCAGAACACTTATGTGGCTGAAATCAGTGGTTGTAGCTCTGATACCACCTCCTGTCACAACCCCCGACCCCTTGCCCATGGAGGCGGGCGGGCGCAAGCTTCGCACATTCGGTGGTATCGGTGTTTATTTAATTTGGCAGCGAAATTTACATCAAGACCGTAGTTAGGAAATATTTTATCAGAGAAAAACATCTCATTTTATAAATAATAAACACATGGGTAAAACCCAAGTTTCCATTCATAATCAGTTTGTAAGGATAAACCCTAATTTATTGAAATAAAACTTCTTCTTTATTTAGGTAACTTTTATAGCCATTTTTCCAAGCCTTCAGTGCTTTCCAGCTGGCTTCTATTTGACTTTCACATTTTGTTACCTGAAACGCGTTTTAAAAACATTTGTCAGTGGGAAATACTGGTGAGTGAATCTCAGTTTAATCAAAACAGGTTTTATCATTGTACAGTATTGAGTGCAATCCAGCAATTACATTTGTTTACATCTACTTTAATTACCACCTGTGGCACTTGCGGAAAATCCACAATCATCCTGATTTAACATCTTGCCGCTTTGGATTACTTGTCAAATTTCGGGACGAAATTTCTTTAAAGTTGGGGATGATGTGACAACCCAAGATTTCTAGGTCGTTTCTATACGCATCACTTGTTTCACAATCCTGTTTTACAATTTGTTTTACGTGGTGTCGCGTGCAGTTTATCTGAATGATTAATGTTTTATGTGTAATGCTTGGTTGTTATTTGTGTGTTGATTATTGTTTGATGTGGAATGAAAACCTTTGTTGATGAAGGTTAGGGTTCTTCGCCCAAACTTCACCCAAACCTAAGTCGACGAAGATTGAGTCTTCGTCCCAATCAACCTTCGACGAAGGTTGATCCTTCGCCGGATGATACTTCACCGAACTGAGACTTCGGCCCAGATTAGTTTGTGGCCCAGAGTGGGCCGGACTATTAGTTTAAGTGTATAACCCCTCATAATCTATAGACGTAAATACGAAACCCTAAAGTTCTCTCTTCCTATCCTCCGTGCGACGGCAGTTTGGGGAATCTCGAAGCGTATTTCTTGTACCTAGCTTCGATCATCTCTCGGTGAGTATAATTATGAGTGTAGTTATTTGTTCGATTGTATTCGACTGCGTGTAATTGGTTAATATGTATGCAACAATGATTTAAACCATGTAGATCTAGAGTTGTAGATTAACCTGATTCATACCACGAGCAGTAATATCTATTGAAAACAAACAAATTAGGGTTGATCTATTTGTGTTTTTTACTGTTATTAATCAATAACAAGGGTATGAAATTCGATGTTAATATTGTGGGGTTATTAGTTTCGATGATAAACGATGATTAGGGTTGAATGAACGTCCTAAAATAACTATTGATTGATCCTAGAATAACTGTTGATTGATCCAATAATCATGCCAGAAAAATTGTTAACTGTTGTTATGAAATTGAGTGAAATGTAACCGCTGTTGAGGGTGGCGGCGGAGGCTTCCCGACGAAGAATATAACTCGACGAAGAATGGATTCTTCGTCGAGTGGTGCCCGACGAACTCTCATGAATCTTCGTCGTACATATACACGACGAAGATTATTCCTTCATCGACTTGTATTAGACGAACCATCTGGACTCTTCGTCGTATCCATACTCGACGAAGAATCAACCTTCGCCAAAATGGATTCTTCGCCGCTCAGGCAACTGTTTGGGACAGGGAAACAGTGAGGGTGTTTATGTTATTGGACACGTGTGTTTGTGATAATCTATTTGTGGCATGATTGTAATGTTAACTAGATATGTGGGTCTCGACTTGACTCGTGTGGGTTGTCAATCAACCTGTTATATGTTATTATGATAACTGAGTACTTGGTATGCAATATAAGGTGATCTTGTGATAGATGCAAACTGTGAAGTAACTTGATTGATTGTGAAACTGACATTGATTGGTAACCACGGTAGGGTTTGGGTTGACCAACTTGGATGGGTAACTTGACATACCGAGCAAATCAAAGGTGAGTTAATTCCTCTTGAGCATGCGTCCCGGTGGGTGGGACAATCATTGGGTATTCCTGAGAGGAATAAGGCATTTGGGTAAAAACTGGGATGTTAGATAATACACTCAATTCCTATCACCATTAAGTCCCATCTTATTTGTTACCTGAGAGGTAACGGGGTATTAGTTGATAGTTAGGTTTGGCACCCTCACCCCCTACCTGAGAGGACGGGTGTGAACTAATGACCCAGTCATGACCAATGCTTAGATAGGGGCATTGGGGAAGGGCAAAAATAATCTGGAGCCATCTTGTACGATACTCGAGTTATTATCAACATTACTATCAATGAACTGGACTAAACACTTGGTAACTAACGTTTTCGTAAAACTATGAACTCACCAGCGTTGTCTGATACACTTGTTGCATGCTCGCAGGTCGTTAGGTATTATGGACAAGGAACTTGCTATCTGGGATTGTTGGAGTGGTCATGGGTCGCACTACTTGGATATGCATGACTTGTTTATTGATTTTACATACATTTGGTTTGAAACATTTAAACAATGATTTACTACTCGCTTCCGCTGAATCATGTTAAATTTGGATTATGTTTAAGAATGTTTTACCATTATAAATGGAAACTTTATTTAATATCTTGATATTGGTTCAATGTGATTGGTGGCTAGATCCTGGTACGTCACACGCCTAGCGGGGTTTCCGCATGTGGTATTTTGGGGGTGTGACACCACCCACGGCACTGTCAATCCTGACTTATGGTAATGTTACTACTCACAGTGTAGTAACAAATTTTGTATACAAAACCCCAACATACCGACGATAATTGTAGAATTACAAATACTCAATCACTGTTAAATATAAATTAAAACAATTGAGGTTTTGTAAAACACTTGGTGAAAAGAGGAATCACAAAAAGGTTTACAAAAAGAAGGATTACTCGCATTGCAAATTTAGGTTTTTCCTTGTGATTTCCTGGTTATAATCTAATAAATTAAACAATGCACACGCGTTAGTATAATAACCCAATATTTACATTAGCTAATACCCTCCCTAAGACAGAACTCCAACGACTAAGTCAGGCAGAGGCTCGACATGCGTTACGGAGAACTAGATCAATCGGGCAACGTATGTAATACGTAACCGGGGGTTATAATACTTAAAATGAGGCAGAGCTTCACTAATTAGGGGGTATAACCCCCGGATATTACTTCCACTATTCAGAAATTTAGAGAGAAAATCGATTTATGAACGATTTGTGAACTGTGCCGATCGATCCTATTTATAGTGCTGATCCAGCACTTTTTGCGCCCCGCGAAAGATGAGGACAGGGCCGTCGCGGCCCACGAGCTAGGCAAGGTAGGCCATAGCCTTGACCAGTCACAAGATAGCTTTAACACGCTGCTGCCACGTGGCAGCACCGGGCTGCGCTTGGTCTCCCAGCTGTCGCGCCCCGCGACGGATCAAGCACAGTTTGTCACGCCCCGCAATAGACTTATAATATTGTTTACATTTGATTTTTGTTAAATTAAATGTATTTCGGGCCTATTTCTCGTATACGGGGTGTATTTTAGGGCGTATCGGGATGTTATAAGTATATTAGGAGAGTTGTTATATTTAGCATACAACTTTTCTTTATGGAGCATTTCTAACACTTCACGCAAATGGCAGGCATGATCGGATTCGCTTCGGGAGTATACCAATATATCATCTATGAAGACTATCACAGACTTGTCTAACATATTCTGACATACTCGATTCATTAAATCCATGAACACAGCTGGTGCATTCGTTAACCCAAAGGACATTATTAAGAACTCGTAGTGTCCATAGCGGGTTCTAAACGCGGTCTTGGCTATATCTTCCTCTCGTACCCGAAGTTGGTGATACCCTGATCGTAAATCGATTTTCGAGAACCAACTCGCTCCTTGCAATTGATCGAATAGATCGTCAATTCTAGGCAAGGGATAACGGTTCTTGACCGTTAATTTATTTAATTCTCGATAATCGATGCACATTCGCATCGCGCCATCTTTCTTTTTCACAAAAAGCACGGGTGCACCCCATGGTGTAACATTCCCAAAATTTTTATTTATAAAATATAAGATAAGGAAAATAAAAACTTATGTTGTTAAACGGATACATCATGGGTAAGTTGACTGATAAGAAATATGAGGTATTTTGGCAAACGAAGGAACCGTTTAATAATTAATTTATGAAAATACATTATATTTGGACCTACTCCGTTTTTAATGAAACTTGGTTCAAAATGTAGATAAGATCATTCGCGTTCTAATGACATATTCATTATTTTATAAAGCATCATATTTTAGAAGTTATACGTGCCAAATACTTGAAGCAGCTGAATTAATTATAATATATAAATTAATAAATTAGTAAATAATAACAATAATAATAATAATAATAATAATAATAATAATAATAATAATAATTAAAAGTTAAACATATGGAATCAAATAATGTATATAATAAAATAAAATAAATCTAACATTCAATGATTGATTGTTTATGTGTGTAAGGTGAAACATGAACACATGTTAACTAATGTGTACGTGTCCAAAGGAATATAAAAAATTTCCTTAGGATGGAAGCTTTGCAAAACTATAAATAAGAGAAGAATGCTCAACATTCAAAATGCTCAGATCGTTGCCTCTCTCGATTGCCCCTCTATGTCTCCTTTATATATTCTATTTTTAGGTATTATACCTATTATACTCCAAAGCCCTGCCCCGTTTTAAGTGTCTTAACCCTTGATCACTGATACCCTGTCCGATTGACGTAGGGCCCCGTAACGAATGTCAAGGCTCTGCCCGACTAACTTCGTTGGGGTTCTGTCTCGCGATGTAGAGATAAAAGTTGAATTTGGTTACTATACTTAATGCGAGTGCATTACATATTTTATTAAATAATATACCAAACCTCCTAAAATATTTCCAACACCCCTAAAATATTTAGAATGTCCCTATACGTCACAAAATACACCCCGTATACGAGAAATGGCCCTAAATACCTTTATTTTCATAAAAAAAGGAAATAAAAAGCAGTTTTTATAGTCTCTCGCGGGCCGCGAAGACTTAGTCTTCATCTTACGCGGGCCGCGAGCGAGAGGATAAGTGGCACAGCCCGGAGCCGCCACGTGGCAGGACACGCGTCAGAACCCGGGATGACTCAGGAAGCTCGTCGCCGCCTTTAGGGCCCTCGCGGGCCGCGTAAACCTTCTCCTCCTCTTACGCGGGGGGAGACGAAGTGCCAATCAGGCACTATAAATAGAGGGGATCGGATTCAGTTCAATTCGTTCACTTCTTTTCATTTCTCTCTCAATTTCTACATAGTGTACGCTATGCTCGGGTATAACACCCCCCTAAATAACGAGGTTCTGCTCCTTTGTAAGTATCATAACCCCTGGATACGTATTAGATCCGCTGCCCGATTGATCTAGGGTTACGTAACGGCTGTCGTGGTTCTGCCCGACGTAGTCGTTGGAATGCCGTCTCGGGGATGGTATTACAAATGTTAAAATGGGTTATTATACTAACGCGTGTGCATTTGTGTAATTTATAGATTGTCGCCAGGAAACCCTTACAGAAAACCTAAGACAGCAATGTGAGTAATCTCCTTTTAGTAAATTGTTTTTACAAAACCTCACATGATTAATTATATATTAAACACTTATTGAGTATTTGTAAGAATACAATTATCATGAGAATGTTGGGATTTTGTATACAAAGTTATGTTACTGCCTTGCGAGGGGTAACATTTCCACAAGTCGGGTCTGACAGTACCATGGATGTTAATTGATATAACTTGGAAACAAATGTAATTGCGAGATCGCCCTCAATACTGTACAATGGTTTTTATTAAACTTGATTAAACTGAGCTTTACTCACCAGTATTTCCCACTGACAATATGTTTTTAAAACGCGTTTCAGGTAACTTAGTGTGAAGTTAATAGAAGCCAGCTGGAGAGCACTGAAGGCTTAGAAAAGTGGCTATAAAAGTTACCTAAATAAAGAAGATGTTTTATTTCAATAAAATAGGGTTTACCCCTATAAATCAGTTTGTAATAAAAACTTGGGTTCTATCCCAATATATTTATTAATATAATATATGGTGTTTAACTCTGATAAAAATATTTCATAACTACGGTTCTGATGAAAATTTCCGCTACCAAATTAATAAACACCAATACCATCTGACTGGTTCACGGCTCTCGCTCCCAGGGTGGGGTCGGGGGCTGTGACAGAAGGTGGTATCAGAGCCACTGGTTTAAGCCATCTAGGTGTTCTTTTAATACCTAAAACTTAAACCTTATGTTAGGAAATTAATGTGACAATTTATGTGTTATTCTGTGTAGATAAATATTAATACTATGATTTTTATGTTTTGAGTTTAGAGTATGAGTAACCAATATGATTAGACGTACCCATATGCTACCTAGGCAAATGTATTATACTACACTCTTATACAATTAGTAACTTAGGGTACCACCTTGAGTTAGATTCCTTCTTAAATAAATGAATGTACCGTTAAAATATATATATATATATATATATATATATATATATATATATATATATATATATATATATATATATATATATGGAAGGGCTTAGTAGGAAACCCCATCTTTTTTAAAAAACTTTGGAAACCCAACCTCATCCATTGATTGTCTTTCATCCAACTTGATCAATGGCTATCATCATTTTGGTAAGAATTATAATTAAAAGAAATAGTATAATACACATTTGAAAGTCTGGGAGGGTATTTTCGGTAGAACAAAACTCACTTTTTTGCATTGAAAAGACAAAACCCACTTGTGTCATCATCTCTCTCCTCTTTCTTCTAATCAAATCTTCAATAAACTATTATCTCTCTCCTCTTTCTTCATCATGTGAAAAGAAGAAAGCTTAATGGTCTTCAATGGTGATCCTTCAATGGTGATCTTCATTTGAAGATAATTTCAGCATCATGTGGTCTGAAAAAATCACAAAGACACACGCATGAGTGTGTGTGTGAGAAGAGCGATGACAAAATGAATGTTTTTAGAGAGAGAAAGTTGATGTTTTAGATAGAGAAACAACAATCTTTATCACAAAGACACACGCACGAGTGTGTGTGTGAGAAGAAGGTTTGAAGATCTTCTTCGTGTTCATCGGACGGGTATAGATCCGGTAAGTGTTCTTGAAATATCATTTGACACTTGATTTTTTGTTGAAATGGTTGTTAATATGTTTTTGTGTGCTGAAAGTGTTTTAGTAATGGTTAATGGGGCATCCGTGGTTAATGTTAATGTATTTTAAATAAATCAAAAACTTTAGGATGAGATTTTGTACGGGTTTTTTTGTTGGTTTGGTTGCTTGTTAGGGGCTTTTGATCTTAACAGTAGCTGTTTTTTTTGTTGGTTTGGGTTGCTTGTTTGGGTTTTTGATCTGAACAGTAAGTGTTTTTTTGTTTGGTTGCTTGATTCACAGACTCAGGCCCATAACATGTGTTAAGCCCCCTGTTATAATGTTATATAACGTGTGTTGATTTACAGAAACAAACCCATAAAGATATTCAATTGAGAAGGTGGATGGATGTACGCGAAGTTAATGCGTGTTCTAGTAATGGTTAATGTTCATGTATTTTAAATAAATCCAAAACTTTAGGATGAGATTTTGAACGGGTTTTTTTGTTGGTTTGGTTGCTTGTTTGGGGCTTTTGATCTTAACAATAATTGTTTTTTTGTTGGGTTGCTTGATTTACAGAGACAGACCCATAACATGTGTTAAGCACCTGTTAGAATGATATATAACGTGTGTTGATTTACAGAAACAGATCCATAAAAGATATTGAATTGACAAGCTGGATGGATGAAGGCGACGTTAATGTGGGGACATTGAATAAGTCACATCCTTTGGGAAAGAAGTCTTCGTTCATTTATAACATGTGTTGCTGGTTCATGCTGTAACAGAACACCATGATGTAACCTGACATGTGTTCATGTATAACATGTGTTAAGCCCATGTTAGAATGATATATAACGTGTGTTAACCTTTTGTTAATTAAAAAAAACAAGTAATATCTATTTTATTTTTGTTGATGTTTAAAATATCCGATAATGTGGATACTGAGCGTAAAACTTGTACAAGTAATAAATGTAGAAGTTAGTATGTAACGTGTAATATGAAACGAGCCATTTATGGTAACACATGTACCGGTAATTTTGGAATATATAACATGTGTTAAGCCACTGTTATAATCTTTTTGTAACCTGACATGTATTCATGTATAAGCTAGTGGTTTACAAAACACCATGATGTGTATATACTGATCTAACATGTGTTACAATTTGTCTGTTCAGAACATGCAATTGCTTAACATGTAATTGCTTAATGACAAAGGGTGAAAACATTCGACGGGGGCGATGAGTTTAATGGTGATCTTAGTTAATATCGTAACCAACGTAACCCCACTTGTACACATATGATAACATGTAAAGCATCCATTATAACCCGACTTGTATTCATGTATATGAAAGTGGTTTGCAAAACACCATGATGTGCATATACTGATCGTAACACGTGTACAAGTTAAGATAGAACATACAAGTTAATGTTGTAACACCGTATAACTGGGATAACATGTGTTAAGCCTCTGTTATAATCTTGGTTTAACCCAACATGGTGTCATGTATAAGCTAGTGGTTTCCAAAACACCATGATTTGTATATACATACTGTAACATGTGTTACGCGCCTGACATGTATAACGTGTGTTAAGCCTCTATTATAACGTGTGTTAAGACTTCCAGAATGGATGCATAAACTACAATAGTAACTTAATAACAACATAGTATACCTGATATAACGTGTGTTAAGCCTCTTTTATAACATGTGTTAAGACTTCCAGAATGTGTTAAGTCCATACCGTTTTAACATCATGTACTAGACAAAACAAAATAAGAGTCTCACATTACATATTAATCGTAAACGAAAATACATAGCACTAAGAAAATGGTGGAGCTTCCTTTTACAATCTGCCTTAGCTTTTCAGCGGCTACCCTTGTTTTATTGTTTGGGTCGGTCTTGAAACGGTTTGTAAACATGTGGGTGTGCGTATGCCAGGGAAGTTATAAAAATGTGTTTTCATGTCACACGTAACACATGTTACGTTGTACATGGGTTTCATGTCACATGTAACACATGCATGTCCGAGAAGTTCAACCTATAACACGTGTTAGTTGTGTTGTGCTGTAACATAAACATGGTCATGATCCTTGAGCATCTGATCCACGTTTGACGAAACCAACGATCCCGACAATTGGATCTTATTTCCCTTGAATCCATCACCGTCCTAATAAACAAAAAGATAAGATAACCGATAAGTCGTTAACCAGACATAAATATTAACACATTCATAGCCAGATGTTCAGACTATAACACGAAATATAACGTGTGTTAACATGTGTATCCAGCAAGATGATGGCATGTAAACGTGCATTATGATTAGCGGATCACGCATGGTAACACATTTATAGGTAGGTTTGAAATAAATTTTTAAAACCCTTGTTTGTATAATTCGATGGTGACACTATTTTGTAAACGGGTGTGTATAATTCTTAGACGGTTTTTTGGATTCGTTATTATTGTTGGGGTTTCCTAATCACTTGTTTTTTGTTACATGTTTTACAAGTGTGTTGTTGAATCCAAAAAATATCAGGTTTGTTTCTCTAAGACCGAAAAATGACTGCCCTTGGTCAGATACTAACATGTGTTAGTGTACATGTTGTGCATGTACTGATCGTAACACGTGTACAAGTTAATAACCCCGTGGTTTACAAAACACCATGATGTGTATACACTGATCTAACATGTGTTACAATTTGTCTGTTCGGAACATGTAATTGCTAAATGACAAAGGGAGAAAACAGTCGACGGGGGCGATGAGTTTAATAGTGAGCTTAGTTAATATCATAATCTTGTTGTAACCCCACTTGTATACATATGATAACATGTAAAGCATCCATTATAACCCGACTTGTATTCATGTATATGAAAGTGGTTTGCAAAAACACCATGATGTGCATATACTGATCGTAACACGTGTACAAGTTAATATGGAACATACAAGTTAATGTTGTAACACCGTATACTTGGGATAACATGTGTTAAGCCTCTGTTATAATCTTGGTTTAACCCATCATGGTGTCATGTATAAGCTAGTGGTTTCCAAAACAGTTACTATTCAGATCAAAAGCCCCAAACAAAGCAACCAAACCAACAAAAAACAGTTACTATCCAGATCAAAAGCCCAAACAAGCAACCAAACCAAGCATAAATTTTTAACACAAAAATAAAAACCTGTAAATTAATCTTACACAACTGAAACAACAACTAACAAAGTACACAGAACTAAAAACCTGCAATTAATTCGTCATACCCTAATACATGTCTCTAATACATCGTCATACCCTAATACATGTCTCTATAACATGTTACTATGGTTTAGCTGTGAAACAGGAGTTCAGATTATAACACGTGTTAAGTTGGTTGCGCTGTAAGACAAACTTGGCTTAGTTGTGAAATAGGAGTTCAGACTATAACACGTGTTACGTTGGTTGTGCTGTAAGACAAACTTGGCTTTTCGTTTCTAAAAACAGATGTCCATAAGTTCAAACTATAACACGTGTTAGTTGTGTTGTGCTGTAACATAAACATGGTCATGATCCTTAAGCATCTGATCCACGTTTGACAAAACCAATGGTCCCGAGAATTGGATCTTGTTTCCCTTGTATCCATCACCATCCTAATAAAAAAAAGATAAGATAACCGTTAAGTCGTTAACCAGACATAACTATTAACACATTCATAACCATGGTTTTTTCATTCAGCAAGTGTAACGGCTGAAAATGAGAAAACAACATCAAATAAGAACACAAATGAAGATAATGACATAAACATTAAAGATCTAAAATACGAAACATTAACGGTCTATAATTTGTAATCTATACGAACATTAACGGTTGTTCGTGTTTCACAATAACGGTTGGAATTATACAAACTGTAATTTGTAATCTATAAGTCCATACCTATATCATTTTTAAATTCAATATTTTATTGGTTTAAAAATTTAAGTGTAAAATAATAGAACCGTAAATTATAATCATCTTTCAAAAGTTCATACCTACATGCTCAAGTTATCAACTAACATAAACTCCACAAAATCAGAAAAATCCATATGAAATACCCAGAATCAAACATATATGAAAACATATGTTGCATAAAACTAAAAGAGTGTAAAAACTCACAAATATCAAGATCTGAAACAACATATACAAATCATATTTTATATAAACTAAAAAAGTGTAAAAAAACTCACAAATATCCAGATCTGTAACAACATTATGAAACATGTGGACAAACGAGATCTAAACGGGAATGGAACAAGATCTGGAAGGGGTTTTCACGTGGATCTGATTTCATATATTAACATCTTCATCACAAAACCACGTTCTTCATCAGGGATGTTGGTGAAACTATGGACCGGCTAAAGAACCTGTTGGGGAAACTATGGACCGGCGACATTAACTCGGATGTTGGTGGATTTGTCTCCATGGCCATTAATGGAGAAATGATAATTTGGAGGAGAAGATGAAATATGCACTTTCTCTTTCTGTTAAAAGAAGATATAAATTAAAATGAAATAGGGTAAAAGAAATATGGGGTGGCTGATTTGAACACATGAGTTGATTGGCATTAAATGATCATGTCAAGTCAAATTGGGAAAATAACTTGGGTTGGGAAATTACTGATATAACCTTGAGAGCAAAAAGGATTAACAAGGGACTATGGCAACGTGGATTAATATAGGCCACAAGTAAGGTTTCCTAAGTTTTCTATGTAAATGGGGTTTTTTATATAGCATTATCCTATATAGATATATATATATATATATATATATATAAAATCTTATTTGAAAGTTGATTCATGTCGACAAGTTCTTTGAAATATAATAAACTAAAAACAAATCAAATTACGTGTCTCAAAACATGGCTGGTAATTGATTGTTCTCATTTTCAATAAATAATTATTTATTACTTTACTTTATATTATTTATTGAACTTAAATTTATTAATTATTTTGTATCGATAAAAAAACCATATAAACGAATATGGTTAATGTTATAATATTAAAAAGGTTTTTCAATATATTTGAGTAGAACCAAGTTGAAACTTTCCTATACTCCTTCAAGTTGTTGACTTAATATTTAATATTTAGTAAAAAAAAAAAGATTTTTGTCAAACTAGAATACTCTAGTCAACAGCAAAGTTAAGTTATTACTTTAGTTACGAGACATCATATAAATAGAATAGCCCTTTATATTTATATATAATAGCCTATTTGCTCAATGAAAACTTCAGTTTTAACTACAAGTATAATGTTTTATCTATATTATTTAAAACTAATTTATTTAATAAAATGGTTCTGTGTCATCAGTATTGTTTAAATATAATTTTATTTATATTATATAAACTGATTAATAAAAGGTCATTATGAAGCAAATGTTTTACCTTAGTGACTAAGTTCATATATTACAAATTTATAACAAGGTATTTGGTATTTTCATTATTATCGTATTTATTAACTCTAATTGGAATATAAACCCTAGTACAATATTGATAATTATAATATAACTTATAATAGTAAATATTAATAATATCCTCATCTAAATATGTGTTATATTGTTTTATTAACTTGTTTGGTCTTATAAAATGATATCGTAACAAAAAATATTATAATAAGTAAAGAAGCCTCGGTTACTCTACTATGGTTATTGGTTAGAAAAGACGGAAGCTGTTCTTAAAATCGGCAAATGTTTGTTTTAAGTGCTTTAACCTAAAACACTTTACCTTTACCTTAGAAATTAAAATTTTAAAATATATTGAATACAATAAGCTCTCGTAGTAATAATTTAGATTATAATCTTTTAATCTGACTAGTTTTGTAAACGGCATGGTTAAGTAATCATGAAATATAAAATTTATTACATATGCAAGCTACACGTACTAATAATTAGAAGTATATATATACATTATAATAACGTTTAAACAATATTTATATGTTTATACGTGTATATAATGTAAACTAAAACTTATTCTACATAGGATACATGTAAAATTTTATACATTTAAAACTATAACATACTTTAAAGTGTATGTTCTAAAGATTATATATAATCATGTGCTTATCTTCTATCATTTAGAATATTATAAAAGAAATATTTTTTTTATAAAATAAGAGAAAAGATGGGTCTAATGGTTTGTACAATTGGTATATATAAAAGAGAATAAATAAGTAAATTTTAAAAGTAAAAGATGTTATAAAATGAAAAGCTCTTTTCTTACTTGACTTAAATCAGTAATTTAGTAGTTATTTATTTATTTATTTTTACCTGGCACGTTAAATTTTCTTAAACGTTCTAGTTATCGGTTCATTTTCAAGCTAGAATTAAAATAGATACCCCACAAAATATATATATATATATATATATATATATATATATATCAAATTACAATTTTAATATTGTAATATCTTTAAACAAATTACTATTATTATTGTTTGAGATATGTACATATATATTCTAATACATGTACATTACTTAACCACCTATTATATTTAGAATCAACTTTTGAAACATCAAACCTTGTATTACTTACTATAATATTTCTTTGAATAAATAACGTAATATACAATAAGTTAAGAGTTAAGTTTTAATATTTTAAATCAATATGGTTTAACCCATTAGTTAAAAATGAAATTGTTCCCCTAAATCCAGAAAGTTTCTATTTTGATTAATTTATTTCTTTAAATTTTATTTATCCATCCCTTAATTTCAAAATATTAGAATTTAACAGAAATTTATTTCAATATACTACTTTTATAAAAGGGTAAATAAAGTTGTGGAAATAAGCTTGACGATTGGTACTATCGGATATATATAGTTGTATTTTTATAAATTACAAAATAATTTAGTATTATATATATATATATATTATGTAAACCAGAGATTTGAAATTTTGTGTTTCAAAAATATACACATACATAATAGAATTTCTTGATGACATATATACAATATAATAATCAAATATCCTCTGTAGATAAACATAAGAGAAAAGATCACTGATGATTCATATGAAAACATGAAGTCATGATAAGAATAAATCATGAAACGTATTATGTTTTAAAACATCACCTGTCTCAAAGAAATATTCCTTGCGACGGAATCTAATACTATATAAACTTGAATAGAGTTAGTTGAAAGCATACTCATCACTCTCGAACCTAGCCATAGTGTCAATGAAGACAATAATAATTTTGTCAAAACTCCATTTTTAAAACAAAAGAAAACCACAACCATAATATCCATGCTTAAACAAAAAGAGTTAGGATATTGATATTTACTGGTAACACCCAAGATAGTATTTAGACTTGAACCTAAGAACAATGCCTTAGTATAAGCTTCGAGATTAGCTAAATTACTTGTGTAGATAAAATGTGATGGTTATTAGTATACCATGAGGATGATGACTAGAACAGTGCCAGTATGATAAATAAGCAATAACACTTGGCCACTGTTATTTCTTGTTTATTAGTACTACTCGGTTCTAGAATGTGATCCATCACGAGAATACTAATTTCATTGTTTCTTGATATAAGCCATAATAAATGATGCACTTTTAAAATCATGATTTGAGAGAAATTACATTTAAGGGAAATACAATGATAATTACCTCTCCGGCAAGACTGGGTATGGTGTAGTAGACTATCCAGCTTGTCCGGGTAAGATGGGGGTACCTCTCCGGCGAGACCGGGTGAGATGGGGTATATGTTATGATAATGGAATTCCCTAAATAGTACCATGACATGATGTCTGACTTGTTCTTTTTGAAATATGAATCTGTTAAATACATTAACCTTATGGATGGTATGCATATTACAGTATGTGAAATATTATATAGATATGTATATCTATAAGGAAATCCAAAGCCATAATGATTGACAATTAGGGATAAATCATGAACAGATGTGTTAATAAAAATTTTAGATTTATTTATTAGGAATCTCTCGTATACGTCTATAATTTCAGTCTCAAACATTATTTCGTTTGATCATCCATCTCGTAATTCATGCGACAAGATGAACGACAGGAACTCTTAGGGTTGGAACGCCGTCGAAAGTATAAGAATTCCCCTTGCGATTAGTAAAACATTAGGAAACCTGTAACTAAAAGTTGTGCAAAGACACAAAACATCTAAAGACTTACGCTAATAGCAATTTTACTTTCATTAAGAACTCTCGAGAAGATAATCTCAAAACATAGAGAATAGTTCTGGTCAAAGTAAAGTAGAATTCAAAGCAAGGACCTTAGTAACTAAGATCAGTGACGAACTAAAAGTATTCCTCCACATTTCAGTAAATCTCGAGGACGAGATTTAAAACAAGGTGGGGAGGATGTAACATTCCCAAATTTTTTTTATAAAATATAAGTTAAGGAAAATAAAAAACTTATGTTGTTAAACGGATACATCATGGGTAAGTTGACTGATAAGAAATATGAGGTATTTTGGCAAACGAAGGAACCGTTTAATAATTAATTTATGAAAATACATTATATTTGGACCTACTCCGCTTTTAATGAAACTTGGTTCTAATGACATATTCATTATTTTATAAAGCATCATATTTTAGAAGTTATACGCGCCAAATACGTGAAGCAGCTGAATTAATTATAATATATAAATTAATAAATTAGTTAATATAATAATATAATAATAATAATTAAAAGTTAAATGTATGGAATCAAATAATGTATATAATAAAATAAAATAAAATAAATCTAACATTCAATGATTGATTGTTTATGTGTGTAAGGTGAAACATGAACACATGTAAGCTAATGTGTACGTGTCCAAAGGAATATAAAAATTTTCCTTAGGATGGAAGCTTTGCAAAACTATAAATAAGAGAAGGATGTTCAACATTCAAAATGCTCAGATCGTTGCCTCTCTCGATTACCCCTCTATGTCTCTTTTATATATTCTATTTTTAGGTATTATACCTATTATACTCCAAAGCCCTGCCCCGTTTTAAGTGTCTTAACCCTTGATCACTGATACCCTGTCCGATTGACGTAGGGCCCCGTAACGAATGTCAAGGCTCTGCCCGACTAACTTCGTTGGGGTTCTGTCTCGTGACGTAGGGATAAAAGTTGAATTGGGTTACTATACTTAATGCGAGTGCATTACATATTTTATTAAATAATATACCAAACCTCCTAAAATATTTAGAATGTCCCTATACGTCACAAAATACACCCCGTATACGAGAAATGGCCCTAAATACCTTTATTTTCATAAAAAGGTAAATAAAAAGCTGTTTTTATAGTCTCTCGCGGGCCGCGAAGACTTGGTCTTCATCTTATGCGGGTCGCGAGCGGGAGGATAAGTGGCACAGCCCGGAGCCGCCACGTGGCAGGACACGCGTCAGAACCCGGGATGACTCAATAAGCTCGTCGCCGCCTTTAGGGCCCTCGCGGGCTGTGTAAACCTTCTCCTCCTCTTTCGCGGGGCGCGACGAAGTGCCAATCAGGCACTATAAATAGAGGGGATCAGATTCAGTTCAATTCGTTCACTTCTTTTCATTTCTCTCTCAATTTCTACATAGTGTACGCTATGCTCGGGTATAATACCCCCCCCCCTAAATAATGAGGTTCTGCTCCGTTGTAAGTATCATAACCCCTGGATACGTATTAGATACGCTGCCCGATTGATCTAGGGTTTCGTAACGGCTTTCGTGGTTCTGCCCGACGTAGTCGTTGGAATGCCGTCTCGGGGAGGGTATTACTAATGTTAAAATGAGTTATTATACTAACGCGTGTGCATTTGTGTAATTTATAGATTGTCACCAGGAAACCCTTACAGAAAACCTAAGACAGCAATGTGAGTAATCTCCTTTTGTAAATTGTTTTTACAAACCTCACATGATTAATTATATATTAAACAGTTATTGAGTATTTGTAAGAATACAATTATCATGAGTATGTTGGGATTTTGTATACAAAGTTATGTTACTGCCTTGCGAGGGGTAACATTTCCACAAGTCGGGTCTGACAGTACCATGGATGTTAATTGATATAACTTGGAAACAAATGTAATTGCGAGATCGCCCTCAATACTGTACAATGGTTTTTATTAAACTTGATTAAACTGAGCTTTACTCACCAGTATTTCCCACTGACAAAATGTTTTTAAAATGCGTTTCAGGTAACTTAGTGTAAAGTTAATAGAAGCCAGCTGGAGAGCACTGAAGGCTTAGAAAAGTGGCTATAAAAGTTACCTAAATAAAGAAGATGTTTTATTTCAATAAAATGGGGTTTACCCCTATAAATCAGTTTGTAATAAAAACTTGGGTTCTATCCCAATATATTTATTAATATAAAATATGGTGTTTAACTCTCATAAAAATATTTCCTAGCTACGGTCCTGATGAAAATTTCCGCTGCCAAATTAATAAACACCAATACCATCTGACTGGTTCACGGCTCTCGCTCCCAGGGTGGGGTCGGGGGCTGTGACACATGGTGATACATTTGGACGTATGAAACCCTTGTCGAGTAATTCTTGTAGCTGGTCATCAATTCCCACATCTCGGTTGGAGCTAACCGATAGGGTGCTTTAGCCACCGGCTTTGCACCTGGATTTAATTCGATCTGAAATTCTACCTCACGTTCGGGCGGAAGCCTCGGTAGATTGCCCGAAAACATATCCGGATATTCATTTACAATTTTCACATCTTCCAATCTTGGAGCCCCATGGTGGGTATCCACCACGTAGGCTAAGAATGCTTTACTCCCGTTTCGGACATACTTGACCGCTTGTACAAGGGTGCATAATTTGGGTTTAACTTCCCTTTCCCCATGTATAGTCACTTGTTTGCCACCAGGTGTCATCACATGAATAACCTTACTCTCACATTAGATCTCCGCATGATGTCGGGCTAACCAATCCATACCCACTACTACCTTGAATTCCCCCAAGATCATGGGAACAAGGTCAATATCAAATGCTTCATCTTCTATCATTATCTTGCATCCCCTACATATTTCATGCAACAGATAGCTCTTGCTATCGACTATTTCTACCTCTAAAGGTACCGACATCTTTTCTATTCTAAATGAAGGGTGACGTATAATATTACTCGACACAAATGACATACTAGCCCCGGTGTCAAATAGTACATACGTAGGCACTGAATTTAACAGGAATATACCTGAAACAACATTTGGGTGGACCTTAGCTTCCTCGGAGGTTATTTGAAACATTTTACCTCGAGCCTTTGCCTTTTCATATTTCCTTCCATCTTTGCTTGCCCCTTGTTGATGCTTTGGGCAATCCACCTTTATGTGTCCCGCTTGGAAATAGTTAAAGCATGTCTTTGATGGGTTAGGGAACTTATAATACGGATGCCCCTTTTGTCCGCAACTATAACACCCTTTGTTTCCCATTAAGCACTCGCCCTAGTAGAGCTTCCCACATGTCTTACATCAGGAGATCCCACCCTTTACATTCTCCTTCTTACCGTGATCGTGTGATCTCGGTTTCTTTGACGAACTTGAATGGGTACTCTTCTCCATACTTCTCTTCTCTCCTTTTTCTTCTTGACGTTTCAGCTCGATCTCCCGGTCTCTAGCCCAATTGATCAATTCATTTAACGTTTCACATTTTGAGGGAGTAATGAACTCCCTATATTCAGCCTTCAACATATCACGGTATCGGTTGATCTTCATCATTTCCGTCTTCACGAAATCTTGACAAAATTTCATCAGGTGTTGGTAATCTCATCGATCGTTTCTCCTTTTTCTCAGAGACGTAAGAAATCTTCTTGAATCCTATCAACGGCTGATTGGTGACAATGATATTTTAGAAAAGGTTCATTAAATTCTTGTCAAATAAAAAATAAAAAATAAAAAACGAAGGCACCTCGCTAAAATCTGTATTCTAGGTGGTGGGGGTGCCCGGAATCAAGCTTTTCCGTTGAGAATGCAGCCGCTGCCGTCGTGCCTGTTAACTTCTTTCGTGCGTCGATCGCTGCGCGATCAGAAGAGGGATAGTGGGAGAAAGAATTGGAAGGGGTGGTTGGGTTGGGTTATTTTAATTACTTCAAATTTAATTGGGGTGGGTTAATTGGGCTTGGGTTACAATGGAATGTTTAGTGGGCTAATGGTTAAATTGTTAAGCGAAAGTTATTGGGTTAAATTGTTAAGTAAAGTGGTTAAGGAATAATTATATACACTAGGTTGTATTTTAATAAAAATCAATGGTTACAATTTTTTTAAATTCATAAGATTTTTTTAAATAGGGCGTTTGAAAATTTTCAAGGGGTGCGGTCGAGATTTTACGCGAAATTTAACTCTATACTTGTTTTTTTTCAAGGAGTGCGGCAGTCCACCCACATAAGTGGATAGGTCGCAGTGAGCAGCCGATATGGGTGGTGGTGGAGGCGGATGTAAATACTAAAATAGTAAAGATATTTTGATGTGTTTTTAGAGTTCCGGCATGTACAACTGTCACGTGTAGTAGCAAGCACCTCACCAACAAAATATCATTATTTATTTTCACCTAAATTCAACAAACAAATAAATAAATAAATCCATAAATCAACCTTTAAACAACACCTTGAATTACGAATCAGTACATGTTCTCTTAACAATTAAAACCTCCACTTGCTCCACCTTCTTCCCCTATAAACCCTACACACACACACACACACACACACACACACACACACACACACACACACAGGATAAGATCCGTGAAACCCTAACAAAATTCACCGATGAAGATTCAGTGTAACGTCTGCGAATCAGCCGAGGCGGTGGTGCTATGCTGCGCCGACGAGGCGGCGTTGTGCTGGTCCTGCGATGAGAAGGTTCACGCCGCTAACAAGCTCGCGAGTAAGCATCAGCGAGTTCGTCTTTCTACTTCGAGTTCTCAGATGCCTAAGTGCGATATTTGTCAGGTATTGTTCGGTTCGTGTGGTTGAATTTTGTGTTTTTGTGTTCTGGTTGAGGAATTGAGTGATGATTTGACTGTTTCGTGTGTTGATTTGGTGTTTTTTGAATGGTTGATTAAGTTGTGATGATCGTTAGTTACGAAGTTCGTATCGGTGGATGATTTTGACTTAGTGATTCTGGATTAGGTTTTGTAATTATTTGATGTTATGATTTTTTTAGTTTTGAGTTGGAATTTAATAAGATTGTCTGGAGATTAGGTGGATGATTTTGACCTAGCGACTGGATCAGGTTTTATGATAAAATCAATAGATGTGATAATTTGTTTAGTTTGAATAGCGATTAATAAGATCGTTTGGAGATTAGAAATATTAAGTGGATAATTTTGACCTAATGACTGGATTAGGTTTTGTAAGCATTAGGTGCTATAATTTGTTTAGTTTGAATAGCGATTAATAAGATCGTTTGGAGATTAGAAATATTAAGTGGATAATTTTGACCTAATGACTATTAGGTTTTGTAAGCATTAGGTGCTATAATTTGTTTAGTTTGAATAGCGATTAATAAGATCGTTTGGAGATTAGGTAGATAGATGGATCATAGTGGATTTGTGGCTAGTGATCGAGTTTTGAAATCAGTAGCTGGCTACCTGATTCACAGCTTTCTTCTTAATGTTCTAAGGTTGTATGACACACTGTAACTGAACCAGTGAAGTCAGTTTTTCCTCTAGATCAAATCAGATATAGTACCAATTTCGTTCAAAATTGTTACACTTTCTGCACCATAGGGAATGCTAAAATGGTTGGTTTCACTACGGAGCACGAGTGTCAGGAGTGTCGTTGAGCAGGCAAGCCATATCTTTGGTGCTGTTTTAAATGAGTGTAACGATCCTTTCGTGAATTAAACCCCTGCTCAAGATAGCAAAACACCAGTATCAATCGTTTTAGTATTCTCACTGATGCAGAAAGTACCTGTGAAGTTTGCATAGTGTTAGTTGCTTCTAGTTTCGTATGTAAATTTTAGATGTCATACGCATGATATGGTCTGATTGTGCAGGAGGCCGCTGGCTACTTCTTTTGTCTCGAAGACAGGGCATTACTATGCAGAAAATGTGATGTTGCCATACACACAGTCAACTCTTTAGTTTCATCCCACCAGAGGTTTTTGCTTACAGGAGTGAAAGTAGGTCTAGAAGCTGCTGACCTCGGTGCATCATCTTCTACAGGAAACTCGAACTCGGGTGAAAAGATTCTAGAACCAGAAAAACCACATTCTATACCAGCAAATCCGGTCAACAAATTTATGCCCGTTGAAGCTGGTGATTTTATACCTTCTAAGATGCCTTATACCGGAGGTTCGTCTACCGACAGTATTCAATGGCAGTTTGATGATTTTCTTGCATTGACAGATTATAATCAGAGTTATAATTACTTAGACAATGACTCATCCAAGGTAATATAATACATTGGCCTACTCTAAAAGTTATATATAGTTATATACATGGTATAATTGAGTGACGTGTAGGCTGATAGTGGGAAGCTAGGCGAGTCAGACGGGTCACCAATCCTACGAGCCATGGAGCTTGAGCTGGACGATGAAGATTGCTTGGGTCAGGTCCCAGATGCATCTTGGGCGGTCCCACAGATGTCTTCTCCGCCCACTGCTTCAGGACTCAGCTGGCCAAAAGACCGTCCACGACATCAGCACCAACAAGGTTTTGACACTTATGTCCCGGATGTATGTTACTTGCCAATGCCAAATTTCTATGGTTCTCGTCAAAATGCGGGTTCTATAAAAAGGAGAAGAAATTCCTAAGGCGTGCTATCGGGTGGATCTTGATGGTCGGTTAGTGTTGTAACCTTAGGTGCATCTTGAGTCTGGTGTTGCTAGGGGTATGTGTAGTGGTATGTTGTGAGTTGAACTTGTTACTTTTCTGTTGTGTAGTTTTAAGGCTGTTGTGTAACAGATTAATGAATGTAAAGGATGAATAAAGTACAAGAGAGAAGGGCAAATGGTAAGAACAGCAAATTCTTTATACTAATGTCAGATTCTAGTTATGTTTTATGTATAACAATCAAATGATTCAAAGAATAGCCTAAGCAGTTTAAAAGTGGTCCAAAATGTTGTTAAAGTGTCATAACTTGGCAATTCTGTTGGGTGAAACCGTCTTGATCTATCCTGCCAATCTTGATAGGACTATAGGATCTTGATCCGATCCACCCAGCTGACAAGCATGACACAGCGAGGTTCACCCCGTTGATAATGATCAAATCTCGACACTATAAATACTCGTAAACACAAAGATCAAGGTTCATCTGAGACAACTGAAAGATGAAAAACACTAAAGTGACACTTAAAAGCAATTTGGCCGTACAAAATTGTGCAGCTTACATGAAAAATTTGATTAGATGAATAATTATACAAAACTATACAATGTAACTAAACGTATTACTAATTTACAGATGAGGAAAGAATCTCGAATCCATAACCAGCACTAAAATCAGCCATTGATATATTTAAAAAAAGTAAACTATGGTTTTTGTATGCTCGAAAAGACGGTATGAAGAAAACGTCACTGAATGAATAAATTTGATGATTTATATCCTATTAATTTGCAATGAAACTCTAGGGTTCATGCAAGCAAGTTATGAAGTACAAATTGCTGGATCAAGATGGCGAGTATGCAACCAAGAGATATATTGATCACATTGACTGCATCATTGTTGAGCTACAAATGCAAGATCATATGATTAGATTCAAGAAAAAACCAAAACCAGTTTGAATGTGTGCATGAAAAACGAATTTCAGCTTACCCATTTGAATCCTTCTTTATCTTGGAGCACGGCTCCTATCACGCTCTCACCAACATTTGCAATTTGTGATGCCAACACACATATGACAGCTTCAGCCACATTGATCTAGTATCCCAGAAAAGAAAACAACATTGAATCAACGACAAAAACAATGTCTTTTTAACGTATGGGATATAAAAGACATGAAAGCCGAACAATGTACCTCACCCAGAAGACAAGCAACAGAGGCAAGAAGAATAGAAGCAACAACACCCGCAACGGTCCCCTCAACACTAACCGCCCCTTCTGTTCCCCTTGGGACAACCTTAAACGTTGTTACTAAGTATCTACAGCAGAAAAAAAACATCTTTGCTAGTTAGATATTTTACAGGATGCATAGAATTAGAAATTTAGAATTGCTTACGTTGTTTTGCCGTACGCCTTTCCTATCTCACTAGAGACGGTGTCACTCAACTTGGTACAAAAACTAGCAACGAAACCGAGTTCACAAAGGCGAGAGAATGTTTCGCCACCAACGCCATAAATTGAAAGCAGTGCACAAACGCAACCTGCAGCACTAGAACCTATCACGCTCCCGGGCCCTCTTCTACCTTTTCTCTTCTCCGCAACACCTTGAGCTTCCTTTTGAGCCATTTTTATTTTCGTTACTCCTGTACCCTACAATTTCATTATCTATTATATCAAAAATCGAGCATGCCTAAAATAATAAATACCAAAATAATACAGAACAAAGTACATAATAATAATATAATGCAGCTCAACAAGATGGGCCAGAAATAAAGGTCTTGAATATGTAACCTCTTAAGATGACGTATTCATCTACCAAATCTTTAGAAGGTGTTTGATAGTTTTTAAAGCGATTTCAGAGTCTGGTATTCGGTTAAGTAACACTAGCAATAGTTGATTAATTTAACATTCATTTCGATAACCACTTTTTTCGGGCAACTTCTTACCTACTTTTGTTTTGACAATCCGAAATATAATCACTCTTACTCCACATCATTGACATGTGATCATTGAAAATTCAGTTTAACCACACATCCAAACACCCCTATAACTGGACCCCTTTCACCTCAAACAACAGAATGATGATTATTTCAGATTATACCACAAAAATCTTAGCTTTGATTTCAAGGCCGTCTTAACCTTTTTTGAGGCCCAAAGCCAATTTTAAAACCGGGACCATTTTCGTAAAAAAAATATTATTTTTTTGCTTAAGATCCTAACACGTGAAAATAGGATGAGATTCATGTTTCGCATACAATTTCTTAAACGCACGCAATCATATATTATAGAGTTGGAGTGAGTTTTAGTGAAAACAAAACTCTTCCAAGTATACTGATTCTTTGCACTTCTTGTCAAAACTAAACTAAGTTAAACCTAACCTAAATCATCTGATTCAAATCCAATTTGTAAAACACAAAGATAAATGGAACAAATTGTTTTTTCTAATACGTCAAAACTTGCTTTCACGGTGGGTTAGGTTGCTTTAAAGGCTGCTTCAGGTAAAGTGACCAAACACGAGAAAGCGTGTCTTGACAATCAGCACGTGTTTATCCCATTTGCTTTTGATACTTTTGGTTTTCTAGCGCCAGTCGAGTTCAAAGGGTCATGCATAGTAATGTTATGACCCCAAGATCTATGGACGTAGTTTTTAAAAGACTTAGTTTTGCTATTCAAAAAAGGGTAGCGGCGCAGCTTGTTGCCCGTTTACCAACTATCTCGATGTAAATTCGTCTAATATTTCCGATAAATATAATATCTTGGACTCCCCCCCAAAAAAAAAACGATATTCAAAAAACCGAAAAACTAATAGACAATCAAGAAAATTCATTAGAACTCAAAATGATCTATATATAATAGCTTCTAACTAAGTGCAATTTCAATTGATCCAGGTTCAATATTGATTGATCTGACGGAAAATATTAACATTAAGTTTACTTACAATGACGAAGTAAACAGCAACAAGAAGAAACCCAGAAGGACCAAACCCTCGCCACGTAAGCGTACCAAGCAAGAAGGCGGCGCCGATGCCGGAAACAGACAACCCCGTTACAAGAAGCGGCGATCCGATTAAGAAGATGAAAATGTTACTGAGAATAGCGGATTGCCACGTAGGCGGTGACAATTGAGCCAATTGGATTGCACGCTGCACAAGCCCTAGATCGGGGACACCCGAACTGGCGCTCGATTGGACTGTAGTGGAGTCCATTAGTGAAGGTTTGATGAGATTGTAGTTGAAAGTGGAGATCGGGGGATTGAAATTGGTTGCAGCGAGATGGTTACGGCGGAGACGGTGGTGGGACGGTGGAGGGAGGGGTGTGAGGAGGAAGGTTGACAATGGAAGTGTTTGCATTGGTTTTATTAGGGGGTGGGTTTTCGTAGGTGGTAAGCAATGGTTATGGATATTCAAAAACAGGGTGCATTGATTTCACACCATTTAATAAGGGTGTTGGTGTGGGAAAATGAATGATTTTAGTTTAGATAGAATTAGTTGGTGAAGTGTGATAAATATCGATATAAGTTGGAATGTGTGGAGTATATGTTTGATTGAGAGTACTGTGGTTTGTAATACACTAGCCATTTACCCGTGCGATGCGGCGGAAGTGACGATTTACAATAGGATACTCATTTACCGTTGGTTTATCAGTCGTCTCATGATATTACGGTATTGGTGTGGTACCAATAGTCGGTATAGAAATCCAAAAAAATAAAAAAAAACAAATAGCATGGAAAAGTTTAAAATACATGAATCTCGTGTCAATATGGTCAAACTTTTGCTACTATGAGGCTAGCCTAACCTAGGGAGCGAATTAATTTGGATTTATCGATATAAAGAGGAGTTACATGTAGTAAAAATATGGTCAATGATAATATTATCGGAAGTCAAAATGCATGTGATACTTTTAGTCAAAAGACTATTTTTCTGAAAATGGTTGGTCAAAATGGGTAGAGAAGTGATTTTCCGTTTTTTCCTTTCAAATGACCGGCCTTAGGAAGGCAATGGTAATACTATAAAGGCCATTTACATATAACGCGTATATAAACCAAAATATATTTTTATAACTTAATAAACTATAAATATTTTAGTTTATTGTTGTCATCAAGAGGGTTTTTAGCTAAACATTTGTTTGTATTTAGACCCTAAAAATTGGTTAAGTAAGCCCTATGATATCATATGACACTACGATTACAAAGATAAATTTATGAGCTATGAATGACCAAAATGATTTAAGTCAAAAACTACCGTAGACAAAATGAACGTTAGAAAATGAAAAACAAAAACTATAAATCTTCATGAAATGTACACAGTTATTATATTCTCAAATCATGTTCAATTCGTAGGGTTGTAAAACACATTCTTCAATCGTTTTTTATACACTCAATATAGAAAACCCAAAAAACATAGTCACTATATTCTCAAATCATGTTCAATTCGTAGGGTTTTTTTTTATTAATTTTAGTTAGATAATAAACAGAAAAAACACTTTAAAAATACTAAAAGTTATTTAGTAATGTATCAATGAATATGCTATATATAAACAAATTGTGTTGATATAATTATATAATTCATGCGTACCTCTTGCATGCGGTTGTTTTGTGGAGCCATTATTTTTTTCGGTTTACTGACAAAATATGTATAACTTGTATAAAAATATAATATGTGAATAATATCCTCTAGTAACCACAAATGTGCAAACTTATGATAAGCATAAAAATTGCTGACAAAATAGTTCTAAATGCACCACAATCTATATACGTCTCTTTTGATCTATAATTGTTTCCGTATCATCAGTAAGAAAGTCTAAAAGCGCTATAGAAACAACATTTTTTATACATTTAAACCACATTTATAAAAAGTAGAACCAAGACCTAGGCTGGTTAGTTTCATTGCATTGTTGGGTATAACTGTTGTTTCACAAATGAAGTTAATACAAATTGTGGATTTAAGCTTGGATTATACAATATTATAAACCATGGCTTTGCTTTTACCTTACAAATGCAAAGAAACCAAAATAACCAAAGTTAAAGCATACGATTTCCATTGAAGCTAGGACCAAAAGTTTGTGCCTTCCGCCTTCTTTTTACCAGGTTCGGCTATTTTTTATTTCTGGAAAAATCGAAAAGATATTAGGACTATATCCATATAGCTGGTAGATTACAACATCAAATGTACCTTGAGAATGGTTCGACTTCTAATAAGATGCATATTCGACTATACAAACTCAAAGTATAAGGAAATAAAATTGTATTTATGTAAGGGTTTTAGATATGTTTTAGGCTTATTTAAGGCTAGTTTAGGATGTTTTAGGGGTTTAAGACGACTTTTAGCCTGACTATGCGCGTGAGCGCTTAAAAGCACGCCTCACCAGTCGCATCTTACTTACGGTGCCCCGTTGCACCTCAGTGCGCGCCTCACGTGCTTTTGAGAGAGGCCTTTAACTCTGCTTACAATTTCAAAGTCAACAACTTATGGCGTTTACATTTTTTTACCAAAGCTATGCTGAGGTGAAATATGTTTGGTTCTCAGTTGAGCTTCCACAGTCAAATCTTTGCAGATTCCAAGTGTTAGCAGCCTTTCCGTTAAAAGCTTCTTTACATTGACCGATTCATTAGAGTTGATGCTGCTATGTAACTCCAAAATTGCAAATAGAAATGTTCTATATATAGTAGATCTATCTTTATTTGTAAGTATTAGACAAACTTCACTATCGAAGAAACCAATCCGTGTCAGTGAACCAGTTATCTCAGCAAACCCTATGCGAGAAATGCGAAGTTCACATAAGAACCAACAAGGCAAACTTCTATATGTTTCCAGCATATGTGAACAATCCAAAATTCAGAGGGGCAAGAAACAAACAGATTTAAACTACAAAAAAATAAATCAGACACTAACTTTGTTTTATCTTTTAGTCCAGTTACAATATATGTAATGAAAAAGACAAGGTCAGATAAAACTCCGAAGAATACCACAACTGAGATGTGTTTTATCACTTTCGTCTGAATAATCCTTCCTACTAACCACTAAAATCAGTCATAAGTATCTATCATTAAAGAAGAAAGGGGCACCCAAAAGAGATTAAAAAACAAATCAATACTTTTTCTTTTTGGAAGCCACAAGGCAATACCAAATTAAGAAATGTGGCTAAACCAGAAACACAGGCTATTTTCAACCATACTAAAAGTGATTTGTTTCAAACCGAAATCGTTGTGACCTATTTCATCTTGCTGTCTAGGGTTTGCAAATGAGAAGCAGACCTGAAGTGTACCATGGTCTATTCAAGTACCTATAGTTGAAAATATTCATAAGTAAACATCAAATCATCATGACCCGTTTAGACCCACATCCAAAAATTACCCAATTTGATCTCCGCCACCGTTAGATCTGAACTCAGGAAAACGTACCTGAACACAAGGCTACCTCCCATCTTCATCAATATGTCGTTGCCACCACCAGTTGTGCTTGTGCTGTAAAGACCACCGCTAGACCTCAGTCGATGGACTCGTGACTACATTAATTCGGAAAAAGAACAATTTTTTTTAGTTCTTACCTCGTTGCTATACATTGTCGGAGCCCTAGTTTGCCTGAAATCGAGCATGAGTCGCGAATCCAAACCAAAACCTCATCGAGACCCCGCCCGAACTGATCCACCATCGTGCCACAGATCTATGCGGTTACACCTACGCCTGATATAATGTTGTTGCTGACTGAACTTGCAGCACCCATTATTGACGACCGTGGCTCAAAATCTTGTAATGGAGGGATTCTGCAAGAAGAGCAATGGAGAAATTTGTTGCTTCTAGGGTTGATGTTTACAGAGAAAAAGGTAAGAGCAGGAGATCCAAATTTGAATAGACATTGTGGCAGGGATATGTAGACAGGGGATATGGTGGTGATTCAAATTCAAAACTCTAGTTCTCTTTTCTGCAAATGGGAAGGATAATGAGAGTTTGGGGATGAGAAGCGCTGATTTGAATTTTGAAAATGCTTTAGGGTTTTCAAATGAATTGAGAGAATGACGTATGGAGAAGCGGGGATGAGCGGGAAGTGAAAAAATTGGAACTACATTTGGCCGCTCAAAATGCCTTTTGAAGTTGAGGGTATAATGGGAAATGTAAATTAATATTGTGCTTAAAAGACTTGTACATCATGTTTTAGGGGTGTTTTAAAGGAATGGCAAATGACCTTAAGAAGTCGTTCTAATATGCTTTTATATATAGTATAGATATAGACGTGATTGTTCGGAGGGGTGGTTGTGGCAGCATGTCAAGGTTGTGCTAAGAAACGATTAGAAATTACTTTATATGTGTATGATTAATGGAAAGTTGCATAAAAACTTATTTTCAGTAGGGATTAATTATTTCAGTTATTAGACGCTACTAATCATTAGTGGTAACTAATTGAGATTAGTCTCCACTTTGTCGATTAGTAGATAGTAATCAGCATCAACTTGTCATTGCTTATGTAAGTGAATGCTTAGAAATCATTGACTATAATCATGATCAAATGGATACATTTCACAAAGAGTTGCAAACATTTTAACTTAAACGTTGTGATGATTCTCTACCTATTTGATTCATACACATTTTTTGTGACTTTGTATTCACATAAAATACATTCTTTTTATTGTTACATTTCATGTATTATCTGATTAATGATTCTGTACACCAAAATACTTTAATCTAAAAATAAATAGGACATGATTCAGAAAACTATCCGTCTCAACTGGGAAATACAAACCCTAAAAAAGTAGGCTTGAATGTGAGAGAGTGATGAGAGATATATAGGAGTGATACTATAAGAATAGAAAGATAGAGAGAGTTATGAGAGAGATCGGCTCGATTTCAGAAGTGAGCCAGGTGGCTGAGATGATGGAGTAATCTTGCTCTGAGCATCTTCCCCGTTATGAAGGAACAAAGTTAAGAACAGAGACCAAACTACACGAGAGGCTTGTTCAAAGTAGGGCGGCCCCATGAAGGGGGGTGGGGGTGGCGTCAACTTGTTGAAACAACAAATAACCAACGTACAAGGATATAGACGTCTCCTAGGCTCTGAGGCTTAAAGGGTTTTGTAAAACAAGAAGCCGCTAGTCTTAATGCATTAAGGGGTCTCCTACATTTGGACTCTGGCGTGAGAACAAGCTAGATGTTCTTAGAGAGTGATATGAATTGAGAAAGTGAAGTGAGTGTAAGTGTAAGTAACGGAATGTGTAGAATGATACTTGAGATGTGCAAGGCATCTATATATAACAGAGACTCTTAGCCGAATCGGCTTGGGCGACCAACTTAGAAGCTAAAAGGGGTAAGAGAAGACTCTCATTTCCTGATCGTAGACGAACCATGATGAAACGGGGGAGCTAAAAAGGAGGCCTATGTAAAATCTGAAAAGTTTGGGGGCCTATGTGTACATGACAAGAAAAAGCAGAGGCAGATTTAAAACTTCTATTCAATAAATCCATTTTATCAACTCAACCTCCCCTGCATCTTATCCTCCTCCATCTTCATCTTCAGAACAATCCATTTCAAAACCCTAACAATGGCGATGACGTATGCAACATCATCGTCTGCAATGCTCACACCACTACACAACAGGTCTCCAGTTCTCTTCACATTCTCAACAACTGCCTCAAAACACCATATCACCGGGAAAACCAGTAGAAACTATCAGATTCGTTCTCAACAACAGCAGGTTCAGCAACGAAATCTCGCTCCTGTTGAGCAGCGTTGGATGTTTACCGATTCCGATTTCACAGGACCGGTACGACGTCGTAATCCGTTTTTTATTGTTGTGTTGTTCGCGTTTTGTTGTTGAGTGAAATTGAATGGTTGTGTAGTTGATTAGTTGATGTTAATTGAGTAAATATTTGATTAGAACAGTTATTGTGCTCTAGGATGATGATCCTCAATGCTGAATTTAGGTTAACCTAATTAGAGATGGAATATAGACAGTTATATGAATTTATGAAGATGTTTTGATCAATTATATGTATTAAGTACACCGGTAATCATGTAACATGTTAATTTCTTTTAAATTTCTAAAAAAGTTATAGCATTACTATTATCGAGAATAAAATGCTTGTTTTTATGGTGTAATTTTAAAAAAATAAATATTAACGTATAAAAAGTTGGCGAATTGGAAATAAACAATCCCACCTAACTCAATTTGACCGATAATAATTCCAAGTCAGTTATTGACCGATAATAATCCGAACTGGTCAGTTTTTTTTGTAAAATAGTCCGCTGTTAAAATAGCTTAATGGAGTTAAGTTTTTTTCCGAATTACAAACCGATATTTTAGGGCTTTTGATCAGAACGAGGATACGAGTCGATTGATGTAAAACTTACCTCGAAATTGTGCTCGAAATGGCTTGATTTTTGTTAATTGGAAGTTTAAACACCCGAATTGAAGCACCGTTTTCGTGGGTTGGGGCAGTATTTCGAGGTAAGTTTTACATCGATCGACACGTATCCTCGTTCTGATCAAAAGCCCTAAAACATCGGTTTGTAATTCGGAAAAAAACTTAACTCTGTTAAGCTATTTTAACGGCGGACTATTTTACCAAAAAAAAAAATTGACCAGTTCGGATTATTATCGGCCAATAACTGACTTGAGATTATTATCGGCCAAATTGAGTTAGGTGGGATTATTTATTTCCAATTTGCCTAAAAAGTTATGGCCGTTTTTAAATGATGTATTACGTAAACTCTTAAAAGTTAAAATTGTGTAAAATTACCTTTTTGTTCTTCTTATATGCATTATAATATAGTATAAGATTATGTCTAGTTATAATCTGCATATGTGATGACTGATGGAAGTTAGCATGAACTTGAAGAAAATGTGTCTAATTTGAAGCCAGAATTTGAGATTTGGAAACTATTTGATTTATGTGGTTTGTATTTGAGGAGTCGCAAGATTGGCCGTATTATTATGAAGTGTTGGGTGCATATATCAAAAATCAAACTAGTACACTTCACAATAATGACCTATCCTTTGGGTATCAAGTTGATTTCAGTGATTTTTGTTTGCTAAATCGGTTGATTTGGGTCTACTTAATTATACACTGGGTCAAAAGACTTGCTCTTAAGCAATTTGCTAACTTATAATGGATCCAAATGAGCTGGCACTACACACTGCCCACTGCGAGTACCTACTTGTTGACCCGAACACAACCATTGTCGCCACAACTGTCACCACCTCCGTCGCCAAGACCGTCACCGATGTCACCTTCACCCTCCGCTGCCTCTGCCACCCGTCTTTGAGCTCTGCTCCCTCCACGTGCTGTCTCCACTAACCACCATAAAAGCAAATATAGTCGATGAAGTTATTTTTATACCTTTTTGTCTAAAGCACTGGTTTCTACCCGGGTCCATTTTGGTAGGATTCTTTTTAGACCGGAACCTAATTGATACTTCTAAAAAGAAACTCGTTTTGAACTGTTACCTGACCCGACCCAGGTCCAGGCATACATCATCGTCTGCTAATTTGTCTATCACTATTATGTTTACGACTCCATGAAATTAATTTGGGCTATTGATTATATACCAAGAAAAAAGTTGTAGGTTGGGATTTGACCATTTAATTTTCATATGAAAAGTCCACAAGAATTTGAAAACAAGGTAGGCAGGTTACAGGTAGCCAGTCTTTAATATATGGTGATGGTGGTAATATCATTAATTCAGACATTGCCTGTTAGTTTCAACTTTCAAAATGGAAGGATACAAGGGTTGTTTACAGTTGGGTTCCTTATCGTTCATAATACGACGTTGTTTACAGTTGGGTTCCTTATCGTTCATAATACGATGTAGTCATATATCAAAATTCTTGTTTCTATTGTCTGCAGGATGTATGGAACAAGACATGGTACCCTAAAGCTGAAGATCATGTCAACACAGAAAAGACATGGTATGTTGTCGATGCTACAGATTTAATTCTCGGAAGGCTGGCATCAACAATCGCAATTCACATACGCGGCAAGAATCTTGCCACCTATACTCCTAGTGTAGACATGGGCGCTTTTGTAATTGTGGTACGCATCCACCCTCCTCTCACGCGAGAGTATTTTTCATAACATATTAAGCTAACGGTGTTTTGATGCCGATAAACATAGGTAAATGCCGAGAAAGTTGCGGTTTCAGGAAAAAAGAGAACCCAGAAACTATACAGGCGGCATTCTGGAAGACCAGGTGGGATGAAAGTTGAAACATTTGATCAACTTCAGCAAAGAATTCCTGAGAGGATTATCGAGCATGCGGTTCGCGGGATGCTTCCCAAGGGAAGGGTAAGTTTAAGTTTCTTGATGGTTGATGCATTCTTCCCCTTTTCATGTTTTTATAAAAATTTATTTTCTGAAATCTTTATGTAAGTAACTTGTTTTTTCAGCTTGGAAGAGATCTATTTACTCACCTTAAGGTGTACACTGGCCCGGACCATCCTCATCAAGCCCAAAAGCCCATCGATTTGCCAATAAGAGACAAGAGGATACAAAAACAGACCTAGGTTCTCCTTTTCCCTATTTTGAGTCATCATTTCAAATTGTAATTCCAAATTGCACAAGATATGTAAGGTGTATGTGAAGTTAATATAATGCCACTTGTTTTGCAAATTAAAAGCTAATTCTTGAGCAAGGTATTGTATGGAATTCGATTCAAAATATCGGGAAGCCCAGTGAGGCATCGGTGACTGCAGTCCATGCCTTCATCACCATATGTTCTTTCGTCAACGTAATAATTAATCACCAATGTCTTCTATATCAAGCAACTCTTCACCTCAATTTGACGGCCGGAGAAACACGAAACCTGACATCTTCTATATCAAGCAACTCTTCACCTCAACGATAAACATTATATGTAAAAACGCTCCGATCATACAACATCAAGCTCGTCTATTAACGACCAAAGAAATACGAATTCTGACACAAACCCTTCTTTTAGGAACCCTTCTTTTAGGAATTAGTGATTGCCTTCGATCGTAATGTCAATGTTGGTATCATTACCACAGTCCTCCCAAGACATTGACCGCGACCGTGATAACATGAATCTCGATAATCACCACAAGTAACACACCAATACATCTTTCCATCTTAAATGAATTGAACAATAAATCAAAACACTAACTGAACACAATGGATCAGAACTTGATCGCCTTGATATCGAATGTAACAGTGAGTTTCGAATGGATACAATTTTTTGACTCGATGACACTATTTAAATGATGTGAAGCGTTGCGTCTTGGGACGTGATGTTTCACTCGCATCGATCCGTTGATAACCGCCCATGCAGTTTTGTTTTGATCGACACACCGCTTCACATAATCAAACCTATTGGACTCTATTTTGTTTGACCCATTAACTAAGTGGCCTACGGCTCAAGCGAAAATAAAACAAGAGTTTTAAACATTCTTGAACATAGACATGCACGTTTATTCGTTTAAGCTGTCCGGTTTCCAGCGATCGCTCATGCCCGCGGCAACGAGCGTCAGCTCACCAAAGGACCGGTTAGGCAACGCAAGTAACTTCTGGTACCATGCCTCTTTCTTGGCTATCGGCAGGTTTTCTTTTTCAATCTCCCCCGACGTGCAGAAGGCCATCCCCACGAGAATCACCTCCCCGCGAATATAGAAGAACTTACTCTTCCAATCGTGGAAACTCTTGGGAGGCGATAGCAAGATATTCTTAGCACCCCCGCGCAATGAAAAGGAGTAGAAACCTAACTTGCACTGCAACTGGTAGAACATCCGGAATCGGTCGACCGTCGGCTCCACTTCTTGTGATCGGCAGCAAGATTCAAATGGCGAACCCTGACGTTCCCAACGGGCTAAGTTGAGACACATGAAACTGAAAAAAGGACAACACCTCCCAGAAAAAGTTTCTCGCCGGTAACCGGAAGTTTCCCTCATGAAAAAAGTTAGCGTACAGAGTGATGTAGCTGGCCGGAGCATCCGCTGCCGTCTGCCCCGTCGACGGATATGTAGCATCCCATCGGTCGTCGAAATGCAGCCCATGAACGATTTGCTCAAACGCCGGTTCATCCCACTTTATCGGAGGCATCCCTCTGGCAACCTCTTCTACATCAACGACATTTTCCGGTAGATCAGCCATCGTGAACTTCTGGAAAAGTACGGGGATCTTCAAAAAATCCGGGGAAAGTAGTTGAAGATCTTCAAGTGTTGTGGAAGAAGGTTTGAAGATTAGAGAGAAAACGGGTAGAAATCGTAAAGGAAAGCAACCTCTCATCCTCCCTTGGCGAGTATTTATACACATCGCATTTAATGCACTAGGGATTCGAACCCTCCACTTGCAGTGCAGGTTCAATCCGGTGAAGACATGCTTGTCTTCACTCGCGTGGCGGGAAAAACGGACAACGATTAGCACGCGTGTGGTCTTCACTCGCCTGACACCAGACGAAACGGCGTGCTTGACACTATGACAATGTCAGTTATCACATCCGCCGTACCTTTTTCATCAACCGGTCAGAAGATCCGTTTCTTGAAATCTCCAAGGTGAACGCGCACTGCCTATATCTTTTTAAAAAGAACTCTAATAGCCGCGACATGTGACACACGACACTAGTCGATACGTGTGCTTATGATTAAGGTCAAACCTTAACATCATATGCCGATATGCAGCGCATACATGTGAGAATTTTTCTAAGTCCAGAGCTCCAACCACTTGCGTCTGCGCATGGAAGAAGTACTGGACTGGGGGACTTGAAGGGGTATGGTCCCAAATCCTACGCCAACATGCGCAATGCCAAGCATGAGTTGCGCACACAGAACCATACCCAAACTAGATCTATCTAACACTTAGTCATTTATCAGTAGATTAGCGCAAGCAATGTGGCACAAGCCTCATCAGAGCGAGTCTGTGCATGCCAACAAGACATAGTACAGCTAGTACGAACATCAGAGTATGTGGCCAATAGGCACATGGCAGGCTGTATCCAACAATGCCTCACGATGAACGATCGTGTAGGAGACAAGAAGTACACAAGGCCACTAACGTGTCACCAATCACCGTGCCCCAACCACTTATTAATGATCTCCATTTAACCACAGATGACAGACCCAACAACAAGGAAAACTGCCAGGCCACGTGGATCCATTCAGCATGCACCATCTTCTCGTTTACCTGCAGACACTGACGGTTGTGTCTAAGGAGACAAACGAGATATTCCTTGATGTCGACGTCGGGCCCAAGGCCCATTTGGCCACCTCCTTCGTCATTCTCTTTGGCTATAAATAGAGGACTTAATCTCCAGGTTAAGAGAATTTTAAGTTCGCGTTTTTATGCGAATTTTAAGTTCCGAATGATCCACTTTGATTTGGTTTGTGTTTTGTAGGTCTAATGGAGTTAAAGGAGCATTTTGGGAGCTTTACGGGACATGGGGATGAAGCTAGGACCAACCAGACACAAGAAAACAAAGAAAACGAACAAGAATGGGTAACCGCGTCGGCGACTTAGCCTTTGGCCGTCACCGACGTAGTCGGCGTCAGGGGTACATACATAGGCAGTCCAATAGTGCATCAATCACAATTATTCCATCACTGACGCCCTCTTGGTTCATCGCTGACGCCACTTGTGTTGACGACGCCTAGTTGGCACGTCACTGATGGAACGACGATAATCTGGACGCCAAGATGCCCTTTTTGACTTGTTGACTGAAACCTTAGTATAGATAAATGATTATTGGGCGGATTGACATCATTTACATCCACCATCATTTACCAATCATTATCCCATAAACCCTAATCATTAAGCTATCATCCTAAGATCAAGATTTCAATATTCATGTCTCGTTCTCCGCATACAACGTCTGGTGACCAAGTCTTGCATATCATGAGCGGCTAGTCTCCTCGGTTTCACCCTAGTGTAGATTTTGTAAGATTTCTAATGCTTTGACATTTGCTTTAAGATTTGATTTGCGACTAATTTCTTTGAACATTTGAAGTGTATATTAATTGTATTGCATTTGTTTTGAATTCACGAATTGTTGAAAGAGTTAGGAATTTTGACTTTGTGAAATGAATCCATGCAATTATGCTTTGATATAACTAGGGTTTATATGTTCTTGGTAACGAAGTGAATCTATGTCCATTCATTGTGATGTTGATAGCTATCGACACCTAAGCCTCGTAACACGAAACCTGTTAATAACCAAGTTCGATTAAATTAAGTCTAAAATGTGTAAGAATCCTAGGTCTTGGAATTTCAAACCGGGTGTGAACCTTGTTTTAAATTATTGTTTTCAATCAAGTGGGCTAAGTTTTCGTAATCAAATCAAAAAAACGTTTTCTTAGTAATAGTAAATTGTCGGTACAAGCTGACCTCTTTTCAAATCAACCCAACAAACCAAAAATTATTAGCAAGCTTCATAAAGTGTTACAAATCAATAATCAACTAAATCCTGACACGAACCATAAACTCTTCGTGGTGGTTCGACACCCTGACTGCCATTTACTATCTGTTTAGGGTATTTAGGACTTATAAATTTTATTTTTGACTAGACCGTGACACTCCGTTCATACGTCTTTTAACAAAAAGGGTGGGAACGATAGTGGTAGTATTTGTGTGCCATGTCTAACAACCGAAATAGTCGAGCCATCACCAACAATTAACAATTATATCTTGTGGGAGACGGCGACTTAGATGGCATGGTCTTTGATACCATGCTAGGGTTTACTGTAATTGGCTTGTTGCTTCCTTTATCTCATTAATCAAATATATAAGCAATTAGTTGGCTAATTACAACTAATTGTCTATATATAAGGAAATACAATATTCACTGCTATTAGGTGGCTGATCTTGGATTTAAACTTGAGTGCAAGACTTAAGGCATAATAGACAATACATGGCTTATGGATTCGAACACATGCCTTCAACTGTCCTTTGAGCCCATTGAGAAAGACTCCTAATAAACAGGTATGTGTTTGACCCAGTAGCTGATCTTTGAGCAAATTCCTGGCTATAATCATGGACATAACCCGTTTGTTTAATGCTGCTAATTTACTCATTTGGCTTTTGGAGCTCCGGTGGTCTTAAGTGCTTTTGTAAGGCGCCCACCTACTCTTCCCAATATGTTAATTCCTCTTTAGTAGATAACCACGAGTAAAGGTACATCAACCATGAGTAACGATCGCAATATCTTCCTTCATCGTATCAATTGACTCCAATTTTGCAGCTATGGCCGCCAACTGAGCAACAATTCGATATGGGTTCGAACTGTTTCTCTTAGAATTATTTCGGGTATTCACCATCTTCTTTAGTGACATTCCTGGAAATGGAACTAGTTTATAAGAATTAAAAATAAGATAGATTGAATTACTAAAAACAAAGATAGATAGTCGGGCCGTTTTTTAGAAGGGCTAAATCTCCGATACAAATACAATTCAAATCAAAATAAAGATACCTAAATCTCTAACATAACACTGAATAAATAGAAGTACTTCCAAAACTTTTCGGTGGTTTTCTGCCCCACTCCTCAACTTCCTAATTTCCAGGAATCCACGTTTATTCTCCAATCACTAATTTCTCACTCTTTTTCCCTCCACTAAACCATGTATAGGGTTTGACCCGACCCAGGTGGATGGCCTGACCTAGTTCGGCTCAACAGAGACTTTGGGCTCGTATCAGAAACTCAAGTTTAGTGAGTCTTGATTAACATTTTGGTCCAGTTTCACCTCCATTATGGGGATCGAAAGGATAATTAAGAAGCTTTGTGGATTGTGAATTAAACACTTTCTAAAGCAATCCGAGCTTGGTGGGTAATTGCAAACAACAACCCAAATAGGTCTTGTGTCTCACTTATACGAAGATCAGAAATTATACATTTGTTACAATATATAGTAAAAAAGCATAATTACACTAATCAGTACATTACTTATTTTTATCTCTCAAACACTCTTCCATGTCTTCCTTAATAACCCTGTAACCTAACGTACATGAAAAGAAAGTACGCTTGAATTATGTTATAACAACCATAGCACATAGAGAACATAAATTGATCTTATAGCATCTAAACAATGTCAAGCTCATGTAAAATATCCAAACAAATATCAAATTAAGTGTAGTAGTATAATGTAGCAAACTTACTAAACAGTTTGAGCAAACACTCTCAGTGACCAAACATTGTGTAAAGTATCTTTCTTTTTTATTGAATACACATAATACACACATACATATTAAACGTAAACTTAAAACCAACCCGTTAAACATATAATAATAAGAAAAATGAAGATGAAATACTTATTAATTTAATTCCTTAATCCATGCGGGTCAAAAGTAGCGGGTAGTTTATGTAAATAGTTTAAAGTTAGTTTAGATGGCGGTTACAAAGTACAAGACTAAAGGTAGCAAACCAGAAGATGATAACCACCACCCAAGGGTTGCGAAACCCCCAGGGACACACCCATTTGATCGATTTCAGCCACAAGGAAGACAAGGGATGCGACTTTGATTAAAAGACACAACTCTCAAGATTCAATCTCATCCACAAGATTACAAGACACACCCGTTCATGAAGAGACGCGTCTATTGGATCACACCTTTTAGATTAGTATAAACAGGGTTAGATATTTCAATTGTAAATATACTTATACATTCAGAAATCAAAGGTTAGTTTGTGTTCATTCATTCATTGTTATATTCATTGTGTTCATCAAGAAGATTCTGGGCAACATTGGTATCAGAGCCTAGGGCTCAAATTCGTTTCGGGAAGATGATCATCAAGCGGGTGGTCGAATTCCATTCTTTACAATTCTGATCACGCCGGAGGCGTCAATTGGGTTGTCCCTGTTAAGTTTTAACACCAATCGCATCAAGCGGGTACGATTGTTGTTCGTTCGTTAATCGGCCATCAAGAGGGTGTTCGATTTTTGATCCGATCATCACTGAGGGTGTTTGGATTCTGCATTTTTGTTAATTCAAATCAAGGCAAGAGGCTGCGATTCAGGTTAAGAAGACGGAAGCAAATCTGAGAAGTTTGTATTCTGGCTTACTTAATAAGTAGCTGTTTGAAAACTCATTTTTATCTTAGTCTTTTCATGACTAATTTACCGTTCCACCCCGTTTTACCATTACTATGGTTTTTAACACCTGTTTTTAGTTCCGACCCGTATCATTTCGCGTCGGTAACCATATTTCGAATATTATCTCTATTGTATTTATAACTTTTAGATTAGATACGTATTCTACAAGAAGGTGTAACTTTCACTTACCTTGCATCCGGTCACGCTCTTTTTCCGCGTACTCGCTCCGTTTGACTCGCTTTTTTCCCAAGCTTCCACCTAGCTTGTCAAGCGCCAACTATTAACATAATTCGTAAGACGGTTAGATTAGTCATTATCACATACAACTATTCCATCTTACGATTCTATGTCGAAACTACTATTCGACTTCATCATTGATAAATTTGACTTTTAAAAGTCAATTACCCTTAATCGTATGGATTGCATATTTGCGTTCAATAACTTATTTAGGCGATCTCATCAACTATCCGGTAGACATTATAATGATGCTACCGTTTTAAAATATTTTCTACCCAAGTTCGTTACGTTTCCTATACTTCGACTAGTTCAAGCGATTATCAAGACTAATTTATTCATGTATTTTCACAAGAACTAAGGGTTCTCATTTATAAGTGAAACCCGTTTTATCGTATCACTAGCATTCGTCCGAACACCTAATAAAAATCAAGTTCTACATATCAACTAGCAGATATCATGATTTCAAACTTCCATGTACATGAATAAAATCATCAATTTCACCATAACATACTTAACCCATTTCATGGAAACTATGAACATAAACTTAAACTCACGATTTGTTCAAGTATCATTCCTAATACTACCATCCATGATGGTTTCAAACATGATTATCTCATTAGCTTTATCATATTATCAAAACCCACTTGATAATCTACTTATTCATCTCTTAGAAGTAACCTACATCAAGTATTTCATAATTTCATCCTATCTAACGAAATTAGGCATACATAAACATCTAATTTCATATTTGGATCATAATCCACCAATTTATTCGCAAGTAACCAATTTGTCTCGAATTTCAACTTTAACCAATCTAGGTTTTGTGACATACCTTATGATCCCCATGACTAGGTGATCGTTTTTACGTGTTCATGCATCGATTTAGGGCTTGAATCGAGCTTCGATTCGATGATTTGTTGAAATTAGGGTTTGAGCTCCATGGGAGCTTTCCCCTGGCTCTGGTCGATCGAACACACACCCTTGTGTGTGTGTTTTTAATTTTTTTTATAAATGTTTTAATTAAAACACTTTCCTAATTACCCACCTTTAGCCCCTCATGATTTGGTTTGTTACAAGTAGGCTTTAACCTCTTTATTTCTAGAAATATTTTCCTTTAATTAACTAGGTTAATTACTCCTAGTTAACTTAGTGGGTTCCGGGGGATTACCACCCGTTTTATTTTTAAGTCCCGTTAGCTCGGGTCTCTTATGAACATTATTTCATCAAAACTTTTTATTCTCTTTTTATTTAATATTAGGTTTATTTATTTGCTTCCTAATATTCATCGGGTTTATTTTCACCACTAGCGGTATTTTGCCCGTTCATTATTATTTACGTGGTTTAACTACCAAATCCCGATTTCGGGGTGTTACAAGTCTACCCCCTTTAAAGAGGTTTCGTCCCCGTAACCTTCTTTATGTAGTTTGTTGATTTAAAACAAGCGAACCAAGCTTCGTTTTCAAGGTTTTCCTTCTTTTCAGTCTACAGTGATCATTTGTATTGACGTGAGCGTCTTTGATGTATATGGCTTCATGGGCCGTAACTTTTATCATATATTTCTTATTCTTGTCGTCTATTTGACCGAGTTGTCATTTGATCACCCGGTCGCTAATTCTTTCAGTATGTTTACTTCACGCTAATCTTATTTCGACGAGCACTTTACATAGTTTCCTAACCTTATTTTGACTTCAAATGGTTTTACCGGCTAGACTAATTAGTCGCCTTCACTTCATACCCCGTCACCCGGGTATACTATTTTGCCATCCCCGGCCTTATGTGTGTTTAAGATTTTCTAAATCCCCTCATACTACTTATGTTTGTTAAAACGTTGCTTTTGACTAAAAAACTAAATTTTAGTTTACGTTTTCTCTGTCTTATGTCTTTTCCTCATGTCTAGGAATTTCCGTCTAAGTTTTATTACTGACCGTTATTTATTTACGTGGAGAATTGTAACCAGTTTTCCACGCTTTACCCAAGTGACCCGCAGGTTCTTTTACTTAGCATCATAGGCTTTTTCTTTAGATTTTCACCTTTTTAAGGTGAGACCCCCAACGGTTTGTTTCATTTTTATTTGTGACCCAAGGGTCTTTTTGGTCCCGTAGACCTTAACACTACTTATTATCTCGAAGGTTATGATGCTCCCGTAGATTATCTTTTACTCGTGTCATCCTTAAATATACTTTCGGTGTCAACGCACCCCTTTTAAGTTTAAGAATCATTCATTTTCATTCCTTGAGTTCTATGGATCTTGACTATAGTCTAAAGCTACATTTATTTTCTTTATAGACTATTCTTCCGAATTTATGACTTTTTACGTAATTTACACGTCAGTTCGTTCTACGCTTACCGTCACCCGGTTCATACCTATGTTTCTTTACAACCCATCGCCCGGGTTCTTTTATCTTAATGTTTTTAGCTTTCCGGTTTCACCGGTTTGCGTTTTCCTTACTATATTAAGCGTTATTCCTTAATTAACTCGTTTGACTCATTTTGGGTGAAATTTAATCACTTATGAGTGTCAAACTCCGTTCTTTATTCGAACCGTCCAACTTTGAAATAGTTGAACGCAATTATCAAAAGTTATGTTTGCAAAAATCTTGTCATCTTTTAGTCATAACTCTCATCCGAGTCTTTTGACTTTCAATCCGCGTTCCCGTCTCTTGGTTTACGCGTTCACCCAAAATCCTACCCATCCATCGGGTATCTTTACCGAAGTCATCATCAAGTAACCATTCTTATATGGTTTTTAGACGTCCTTTTAATTTATTTGGTCGTCTTAGCGAAATCCATTGCTTTTATTCTGTCAAGACCTTTATTCTTTATTTAATTCATTTGATTTGTTCGTGTGAATTTCATCACTTGTGACAGTCAAACTTTTATCTCTATACCTTAGCATTCTCATTAGTTAGTTGGTATTTTCATTTACTTTAATCTTTGTCCCTTTTCTCAGGCTCGTCGTTCTAACGTAATACGCTTCCGTCGTCCAACTTGCGTTTATGTTTACTATCAAACATTTTATTTATTTGATTCTTTTGGGTACCATTTAAGTTAGTCCCATTCACCCCGTCCTTACTACATCGGACGTAAATGTGTCCGCTACAAGAAGTTCATGGTATCATATGCCACTACTTACTTGGCCAAAGTAAGCGATCAACACATGATACACATGACCTTTTTATAGTTTTCACATCACACCCTATGTAGTAATGCCTCTATTTCTTTCATATCTCTGACTTCATTTAGTAAAACTTTATTTAATTGCAAAACAACAATCATTAGTTTTACTAGTTTTACATTTGAACATATAAAATGTTTTTCTTTTCTATCGAACCATTATATAATCACATTCGTTAATGTGATCGCTACTTCTCAATAGTATTATATTGAGAATTTTCCACTTGGATAATTACCCCCCGTCAAGTTTCCATATGAACTAATCCTATTATTTCTTTGTTATTCGTCATGTGAATAACACAAGTTTCTATTAAACTTCTCTTGGAAACATCATCCTGAATAGATATCCTATTCAGGTTTTATCAGATATATGCAACCGTCATTCTCTACGCGTTTGTTGCATATTACTACTTGTGCAATTAAATTCAAAAGCGTGCACCTGGTAATGCTTGCCCTAACGGGCTTCTCTTGTCGTTAACTTTGTTCGCGATCATCACGCTATTTAGGTCCTTAATGAGTATGCTCTGCTTGTCAAACCTCGGACCGTTCCAGAGTCATATCCATAATTCGTTCAACTCTCGTCATCTTCAGATGCGAGTGTCCTTCCACTAAACATTTACAAAAGTTAGTAATTTCGACCTTAATAAACGCCCGTATTGTAATACAAGGCTTTTTACTGTACGTGTCAACGCACGTGATTTTGTTAACTATATCAATCATTTTCATTGGGGTAACGTGTATTACACAATAACCCTATGTATTGTTCACAACACTTTAATCATACTAAACCATTAACATACTTGTACTCACCGGATTTGCGATCAAGTCTCGAACCGAACACACTATATTCTTTAACCTTGAGCTCTGATTACCAACTTGTAACACCCTTACTATTATAAAAGGGTTTTAGTACACTTGTAAGACCCACATGGGAAATTTACACGATTACAACGTTAGAATACGCATTTTAATACTCAAAATGCGACTTTACAAAGTCTTGTCATACCAACATTTCCATATGTTTAAAAACATTCCAAAAACATGGTTGTAAGCGTTTACATATATAAATCACTTATAACAAAACAAAACAAGATTTAACGCGGAAGCTTTATTTAACGTGTGTTCGGTTCTTGATCGACGCTTGATCTTCATCCGGGACTCTCGACATTCACCTATGATCAAAACCAACTTAAAAGTTAGTTTTGATAGTTAAATAACAAGCACAACAAGGTAAATGGGTCAAACAAACAAAATAAGCAAAAATTGCAGGTTTTTACCCCGTCGCCGTACGCGACGGTATCACCCCTTGGGCGTCGCGTTACGCCACGCCCCCATTTCGACAAAATGTTCCTTAGCTGGTGCTGCACATTCCCAACTATACTACTTCAACTTGTTATGCACAAAAACGTGCATAACTTTCGTTCTACTTATCCGATTCGCGTGATTCTTTTTCCTATGCACCGTAATTTAATTCTCCATCGCATGGAGTTAAAATCCGACATTCAAATTAATAAAATTCTGAATTTTTAAGCATTCGGCTTATTATTCAAAATCAACATTTTGACCCGTTTGTATTTAAGACCTCCAAACTTGTTTCTAGTTAATCATAAATCATATACCAAAGTATTTAACTCAAATCTCTATCTTGGATTCATAACTTTTGTGAATTACGCGGCAAACACCCAAGTTACACGCGCAATTCTTTTTGACCCGTTTAGGGGATTTTTGTGCCTTAAAGCATCAAATCCGCTCTTCTCTTTTCACATCTCGCGTTCCTATATTTAAATAGCTACTTATATTCCACCACAACTATTTTTGTGGTGGATTTACTTAAGGACCCCAAAATCTCAAATTTTATCCTTCGTTTAGTCATTTTACATGAATGACCCGTTCTTAGGCATTTAACCTACGAAGTTTATGCCTACAACTCTTACATGTATCTAAGGTTCACATAATTATAATACAAGTTTCTAAACGGCCTCTAAGGGTCGTTTGCCCGATTTACCCATCAAGGGCCTTTTGGTCAATTCTGGTCTCTTATTTTACGACGAAAGACTCTCACCAATTATTTGACCAAATTAGCACTTTTAACTACAACATAATTATGCATACCTGGCTCGGATCAACATATTTGTAAGTCCCGTGAAACCGGATCTTTCAATTATATCAAACAACACCAAGTTTGTGCGGAATCCAAACTTGATGTGATTCAAGAATAAACACGAAAAATATGAAATACGAACCGAATACGAAGAACACACCGAATCACTTTCAACACTTGCACACGATTCTATTACTATCAAAGCAAAATCGTCTAGTACAAGTGCTCACAACCAAATCGCCTCCCACTCTCTCTGTTTCTCTAGAATTTCTGTAACTAGGAGGTTCAAGAAGTTCCAAAGGTTCAAACCTAAAAACAAGTTGAAAACTTGTTTATATACATAGACAAGCCCACTTCCCACATGGGCTTCCCTTGGGCCTGCTTGGCCCACATGGCCTAAAGCTTGGCCCAAGTGACCTATAAAGGTCCACAACCTAATATAAACTAACCCGGTACGGCCCAGTTCATAACTATAACCCATTGTGTTAATTTGATGCGTCAGTCTCACACTTCAGGGCCTAACAATCTCCCCCTAGACTGATGCCATCAAATTGTCTTCATAGCATGAATTCAGCAATATCTTTAACGAAGTCTATGGTCATCACTATGCTGCAGATGTTGTGGAAGTTCTTGACTTCTGAACTCTCAGCACTGGGTCTCTTTCTTCAGCTTTTGTGGTTAGCTTCATATCAGGATCTTGATCAGCTTTGCTTGAAAATCTTGTTAAAAAGAATGTGAGAGGAGGATTCTCAACAGCTCTTTTCTTCTTCAGTCTTTTTCTTTCAAGCAGGTTCACGGTACTTCTTCAAATGCACTTTCACTGTCAGACGGTGTCTCGTATCCGGTTCTTCTGACTCAGGTACATCTTGTTGTTGTGCTGCTTCAGGCTTCTTCAGCAACTAACAGCATCTCAGTCTTCATCAACCCCTGTTCTTGATTGAAATCAAGTTCTGCACATGCTCACAAACTCATAAGCAAACATTTCTTATGCAACAGAGGAACGTACCACATGAACACTAGGTACATCCAAGTACTTGTACTCGGATTTCACAATTTAAATTCTTTCAACTTTTGATGACCAGTCAAATCTTCAAGAACGGTTACATTTTTCATTTTAAGAAAGACAATTAAACACTCTATTTTTGGATTTTTGTTTTATAGAAAAGCAAGACACTATTTTTGTATTTTTGAATTTTTCCAATTTTTTTAATTTTAAGAACTAAAAACAAATAAAAACTCAAAATATAAACAACTACCATAATATACAATTACAATTGCAATGGGATCAAAATTCGTTCTCAGGCAGACTAAGGAACACTTTTCAGTACGAGCCTAATCAAACTGGTCTATGCGATTGCCAATATGTTTGTCCACCTAAACTTTAACGCTCAACTTTCAATTTTCAACTTCGTGATATGCTTTAGGTAATATTATACTATTTTACCCGTGTGTCCCATTCCAAGGCATACCCCCGCGATCAAGGTAAGCACAACGATTCATCGTAGCAGGTGAGTATACTGATGTCATCCTTTAAGATATCTTGATTGTGTCTAGGTCTGCATATAATCTGTTTTATCATGTTTTGATTTCTTAACAATGAACACCCAAACAAATACTAATCAAATCCTGGAATTATAACAGCACACTCTATCATGCAAGTAGCTTCCCTACCACATATTTCACAAGTCCAATCCAGATCTCTGAAATCTTAACTGGGAATAGGTTGAGAAGAGAACAGAATAGATCTTTTGCAGAGAAGGTATAATATACAGATCAAATGAGTTTTTCTCAATTTGATATAGGTTTCTAGGGTTTCTTTTGGGCACTTGAGGGCCTCTTTCGGGTGTAAATTGATCTACAGAGCGACAACGTACAGCTAGGTCAGCATGTATCTGGATGCAGCAGAAGCTGACGTTGCCTAGCACCTCCAGGTCAGCATATATCTGGATGCAGCAGAGGAGGTACATGACTTTTTCAGAGAAGATTTCAGAATCAGATCAAAATTGTGTGTATCGGGAAAACATACAGACATTCAAATAGAAATGAGCTAATTCCAAGTGACTTTCTTTCCTGGGGTCATGTACAATTTTAGTTCTGAGCAGAAGGACATCCAAGATATCCCCGGATGATTCAACAATATAAAGACCCAAAACCTCAGATGTTGGCTATCTATCAACGCAAGATTTAAGACCATAAAATCATACGCCGTTGGTATGTTACCCACATGGTACATAGTTCGTTATGTTTATATCACATAGTATCTTTTATCATGTTGAGCGTCAAGCCTATCGACATATCGCAGTAGATCCTAGTCTTTTCAGCTATGGCACCTTACATGTGTTAGTCAAACCCTTTAACATGAACATTTATTTCACTTCCCATATCATGCAATCTTTCTTTTTGGGTTTTTCATTTTTCAAATGTTTTTGTATTTTTCTCATTTTCTCCCCCTAAACAATACATATTTACAGCAAACTCTTTTTGTTTTTTCTGAGTTTTCTCCCCCTAAACTCTACATCTATCTATATGTTCCTCTCCCCCCTAAATTTGTGCATAAATCTTGTATTTTTGCGCAAATTTACCATTTACTAGAGAAAGGACACAATATGTACAAAGTTATAAACTAAGAAAAGAGAAAAATATTTTTGCTTAACCGTTCCGTCATTAGATTGAAGACTAATCAAATGCAAATCAAAGTACAGAATTTAAACGGTACCTTTTGCTGATCATTTCTTACTTCTCTAATCTCCTCCAAAGGAAACATATCATCTGTAAAAAAAAATTTGAACTTTTTGCAACAGTGAAATGTTACCCGTTTTTATCTCTGGAACAACCGCTATCAACATTCCAGAGATTGTCAACAGCTCCTCCTTGGTTGTTCCTGAAAGGTAAGGAGATTAGTAAGACATGGGTACCCAGGCCATCGTGGTCCTGGGTTTACCTGAAGCATCAAAGTAAGACACTTCCTTTAAACACAAATCCCCTTTCGTTTCAAGGATTGGAGACATTGCTGCTTTGGATTTGGGTTTCCAAATCTGTTTCGGTTTAACAAACGTGTTTGTTGCCTTCGGTTGAGCAACTTTAGCTGATTCAGGCTTGTTAGTTTTAGAAAAACGTTTTTGTTCTTGAACAACCTTGCGTTTGTTTTTAGCAGCGTTCCAATCCCCATCAGAAGGTTTAACCTTGGGATTCACATTCTTCATTGCCTTAGGTGAAGATACCTTCATTGGCTTGGAATGATTGTTATCCTTTGGTGTAACCCTCTGATTTTGCATATAGTAGGGTACATAGGGACGGTTTATGCAGTTCCGAGCAATGTGACCAGCAATGCCGCAATTGAAGCATGTTTGTCTCTTCATATAGAAAGCATTCTGATCAGTTGGATTTGCTCTTGTAGGCCCCGAAGGATGAACTGGTCCTTTCTGTGCTTGTTTTTGTTGCACATTTCCTGCAGACGACGATGAATTTGGATGCCTATACTTGTCATTTGCAGGGGCCTTCTGTGGTGGAGATTTCCTTTGATTCTTCTTGTTTTCCTTAGACTGCAAGTCTTGTTCAGAAATCTCACCAGTCTTTCTGAAACCCTTGTTAGCACAGTCAAATGCATATTTCTCACATTTGCCATTACAGACTGGCTTAACAAAGACATTTTTCACATCACGGGCCTTTTGAGGACTATTGCTGCCCGTTGAGGACTGTGGAGAGCCTGCTTGTCTTTGATGTTTAGGCCTCTTCTTTCCACGTCCTTTACTTGCTTGCTTCGGCTCTTGTTGCTTGATCTGAACCTTTTCATCACTAACAGAAGGCTCAGATTGTTCAGCTTGCGTACTTGGAGCCTTGTTCACATCAGTTTTCACTTCATCAGCTTTGATAGGATCCGAGACTTCTGGTTTATCAGATGAAACACCAGAAACTTCAGCAAAAACTTCAGCTGAAACATTAGACAAATTTTCAGCACAGGACGGTTCTGCACATGACGCCTTTGAGCTGAATCCACTAGAATCAACTGATTCCAATTTCTCAGAATCAGCTACTTCCGATGATTCACATTTGGAATCGGATGGTTCAGCTGGCTCATTTGTTTCGTTTGCCGATTCAGTCTTTGTTTCACAAGCATCAACGTTTTCGCCCAAACCGTCAGGCCTGAAATTAATCACAGAGCGAAAAACCGAGTTAAAAATATCACATGACGAAATGGAGTCTTGATTAAGTTCATTTATTAAATTTTCATAAGAACCAGACTCTGATGCTTGTTCATCCCCAACTACATTTTCAACTTTTACTTCAACTACTTCATCTGCAGGGGAAGACGAAGCATTAGGATCAAAAGTACCCTTTGAAACAAAATTTACCGAAGGACTCGCTCGTTTATCAAAAGGTCTGCTGTTGATTGATGACTTATCAGTTTTAGGACCGTAAGCCATCTTGTCCTCATTCATCAATTCCTCCTCAGTCATGGGTAAATATGTGTAGTTGTCATTATATGGAGGAGGAACTTGATTGAAACCCAAACCACGCCCTTTATTTTCCTTGTATGCGAGCTGTTGATCACACAAGTTTTTGACCAATTTGCTGGAAGAATCATACTTTTTAATGTTAAGTTCGTTAATTTGATATCTTTCTCTGATATCTTCCAGTTCTTTGATCAAAATGCATACCTTCTCCTGTGCCTCCAAGAAATGGGCTGTTTTTACACTTACATCATCCTTAAGTTTGATGATGTCTTTTCGCTGAGCTTCAATTTTATCTTTATAAAGCTTTTCATTCTTTGATAAAGTAAAATTTTTATTTTTTATGTCGTTGTATTCTTGAATCAACTCAGCGTTGTGTAACCGATATGCCTCATTTCTTTCTCTACACTCAGGAGTGCAAAAGACAGAAAGTATCTCTTCACGATCACGAGTAATTTCTTGAGCCAGGGGTTTGTTAAACATAAATGCTGAATTTTGTGTGGATGAGCAAACTGCAGCAGATGTGTTGCCTTGAGTAGACTGTTTGCCAGCATTGTCATATGATTTGATGATTGAGATCAGCTCATCCGGCTTCATTCTGTAACAATCGGTTGTCACTATTATCTGATTAACATTGGTAAACCAACTACAGTTTGTCTGATCTGGAATCTCTTTTATAGCATCCAGAAGCTTTCTATTGCTCATGTGAGTAGACACCACCATCTCTGCCTTCTCCATTTTAGAGATCAGTTCAGCAAACCGACCTGTAAGTGCTTCTATAGATTCACCATATGAGTAACTGAATCCTTGGAGTTCCTGCTCAAGCACCTCTCTCTTAGAAGCCATTTTTAAGATGTGATTTCTCAAAAATGTGATCTTTTAACTTCAACACAAGCCCAAAGCGAGAACCTGTGTACTCGCTAACTCAAACCCTTTGCAGGCGAAAGAACCCGTTTTCTGAACCGCACCTAAAAAATCTGTCAAAACCGTTATCACAAACAAACACACCTTTTTTTTTATTATAAAAGAATACTTATTATTATTATTATTATTATATTTGATAATCAATAATTTGGTGATGATTAGGTTATGATGATTATAATTATTATAAAAAAATTTAAAACCTAAGAATCACTTTAAGTCCAACCGTCACAAATCCTTTTAGAAAACACGCAAAAGAGATGTAGTTTATCTTTCCCAACACCCCAACCAGTCACTAAAGAACTTTATGTTTTCTGTTTGATACTTTTCTTGACAGCAAACAAAATGTCACCAATAATATTTTCTTTGTCTCTGTAGTGGTGACGGAGTTGATGATGATTGACGGACGTGATGAAGGTGGTGCTTATGTGACGATGCGATGGAGACGATGATGAAAATGGTCGTTAATGGCAGTTTCAGGTCGATGAATACGGTGATAATCGTTGATGGTCAATGGTTGAGGTTGAAGATCGTCAATGAACGTGGTGGTGCGATGGTGAACGGAGGTGGTGGTGATGACGGTAAGTGACGGAAGTGATAGTGATGAACAGTAAACGCAATGATAAAGATGATGACCAGAGACGGAGGTGATGACGATTAGCCGGAGTTGCAGAGTTGTCGGAGGTGGTGTTGCTCGGAGAAGGTAACCGGAGGTTGTTGGGGGTCACCGGAGAAGATGGTTATTGAAAGACAAAGATTGCAGAAGATGACCGGAATATTATACTATTATCCGTGACGTTGAGGATGATCGGAGAGGACAGTTGCAGGTTTTCGGCGACTCAAATATCCGTGACTCGGAACGTTGAGAGATGATTGCAGGTTCACGTCGGGTTCACGAAGATGATGATAAACACGAAACCAGACTAAGGAACGTGGTTGCGAGTCGGACGAGTCGAAACGGTGGTTGCGACTCGTAATCGAGGTTGCGAGTCGAAACCAAACAGGATGAGCCGAAACCTTACTTCTGATTGCGACTGGACTGGATTGACTCGAAACCGCCTGTACTCGTGGTTGCGACTCAAGATGTGATGACTCGTAGTTGCGACTCGTAACCGTTGAAGAGCTCTTTTGCACGTGGTTGCGACTCAAATGATTATGATGTACTGAAAACACGTGAGTCGAGACTGCTGAAATATGAATAAAACTTTGGTGCTGACTCGAGACCGTGACTCGAGACTCAAGAGCTTGATAATTGTGATATCCAAACTTTTGGAAATGTATTTATCCCGAGATACCAGGGCCAACAGAAGGAAATCTTTCGAAAATAATGGAATTTTTTAAATCAACATTTAATTTCAAATCCTTTCAAAAGATAAAAACAATATCCCCAAATCCTTTAACAACTTTTAATAAGATCGAAAGAGCAAAATATGATGATTATTTCAAACTAACCCGATGAACACTTTGAATACCGCGAAGAACACGATGAACGAAAAATCAAAATCTTGAATATTTGATATCAAACCGAGCCTAGAAACAGGTTCTAATGGCTCTGATACCAATTGTAAGTCCCGTGAAACCGGATCTTTCAATTATATCAAACAACACCAAGTTTGTGCGGAATCCAAACTTGATGTGATTCAAGAATAAACACGAAAAATATGAAATACGAACCGAATACGAAGAACACACCGAATCACTTTCAACACTTGCACACGATTCTATTACTATCAAAGCAAAATCGTCTAGTACAAGTGCTCACAACCAAATCGCCTCCCACTCTCTCTGTTTCTCTAGAATTTCTATAACTAGGAGGTTCAAGAAGTTCCAAAGGTTCAAACCTAAAAACAAGTTGAAAACTTGTTTATATACATAGACAAGCCCACTTCCCACATGGGCTTCCCTTGGGCCTGCTTGGCCCACATGGCCTAAAGCTTGGCCCAAGTGACCTATAAAGGTCCACAACCTAATATAAACTAACCCGGTACGGCCCAGTTCATAACCATAACCCATTGTGTTAATTTGATGCGTCAGTCTCACACTTCAGGGCCTAACAATATTGACCCGTTTTAATACCTTGTCTTCACTTATTTACTATTTCATAGCATCGGTAATTCACGAGCCGTTCATCCTGCGAGCATGAGGCTCGACATACACTTATTAGTCATTAATTGTCAAATGGTATTAATATTACCATTTGATCTGTTTTACCCTTTTTATTAGTTTAGGCTTACTTAATAAGTAGCCGTTCGAAAACTCATTTTTATCTTAGTCTTTTCGTGACTAATTTATCGTTCCACCCCGTTTTACCATTACTATGGTTTTTAACACCTGTTTTTAGTTCCGACCCGTATCATTTCGTGTCGGTAACCATATTTTGAATATTTTCTCTATTGTATTTATAACTTTTAGAATAGATACGTATTCTACAAGAAGGTGTAAGTTTCACTTACCTTGCATCCGGTCACGCTCTTTTTCCGCGTACTCGCTCCGTTTGACCCGCTTCTTTCCCAAGCTTCCACCAAGCTTGTCGAGCGCCAACTATTATCATAATTCGTAAGACGGTTAGATTAGTCATTATCACATACGACTATTCCATCTTACGAATTCTATGTCGAAACTACTATTCGACTTCATCATTGATAAATTTGACTTTTAAAAGTCAATTACCCTTAATCGTATGGATTGCATATTTGCGTTCAGTAACTTATTTAGGCGATCTCATCAACTATCCGGTAGACATTATAATGATGCTACCGTTTTAAAATATTTTCTACCCAAGTTCGTTACATTTCTTATACTTCGACTAGTTCAAGCGATTATCAAGACTAATTTATTCATGTATTTTCGCAAGAACTAAGGGTTCTCATTTATAAGTGAAACCCGTTTTATCGTATCACTAGCATTCGTCCGAACACCTAATAAAAATCAAGTTCTACATATCAACTAGTAGATATCATGATTTCAAACTTCCATGTACATGAATAAAATCATCAATTTCACCATAATATACTTAACCCATTTCATGGAAACTATGAACATAAACTTAATCTCACGATTTGTTCAAGAATCATTCCTAATACTACCATCCGTGATGGTTTCAAACATGATTATCTCATTAGCTTTATCATATTATCAAAACCCACTTGATAATCTACTTATTCATCTCTTAGAAGTAACCTACATCAAGTATTTCATAATTTCATCCTATCTAACGAAATTAGGCATACATAAACATCTAATTTCATCTTTGGATCATAATCCACCAATTTATTCGCAAGTAACCTCCTTTGGTTTCGGGGACGAAACCCTTTTTAAGGGGGGGGGGTGGACTTGTAACACCCCGGAAATATAAAACTTTATATTAGAATTATAAAGTATTAAATAAAAGAGAATAAACTAACTAGGAATCAATAACCCAGTTAGTTACGGGTTTTGTGGTAACATATAATAGGATTAAAACACCAAAAATATAAGTTAAATAAAATTAAGGGACCTAAGTTGCTGAATTAGAAACTTGAATGATTAAAATCAAAATAACCCACACCAAACACACACTTAGGTGTGTCTGGTCGAACAAGAACATAGGGGCGACACAAGGCTCCCCACCAAACCCTAGTTCTTGTCAAAATTGATCAAATTGAGAGTTCAAATCAGTTCCAAATCGATTTTTCAAGCACGAATTAGTGATCTCCACTGAAAAAGGAGTCATAAGGTATGTGAATTTTATGAGAAATCTCTAGTTGAATTTCTGAGTGAACTAAGAGAATTCGAAATTTATGGTTGCATGTTTGTTATATTGATGGAATTGGAACAATATAGTGTCTAGGAGTAAACCCTAGACAAGTATATGATGAAATCATGCCTAATTGTAGTAAATTCCATGAACACCATTGAAGGTGATTAGTGGGTTTTTGTGAACTTGATAAACACTAGGATTTCGATTGTTGTTCTAGTGTAATCTGATATTTATGAAATAATTTCTGATTCATTGATGTTAACCTTTATATAAAATAGCCCGATTGATGTTAGTTTTGGTTATATAACAAGTTATGAACTTGATAAAGAATCATGTAAATTTCTGCCCTTAAAATGTTTGTAGAAATGCCTAAGTGAAGGCTAAATGTTGAAAATTGAACAAAAACGCATACTTGCACTAATTGGTAAATTATGCGTATTATGTGAATAAAAGAGTTCTAAATGTGATGTGAATGAACTCTATAGGAAAGGAAGCCGGAGCGTCGAGCAGACAAGCCGGTGTTGACGCACGTTTGAAGGGTGTGCATTGAAGGTATTTAACTCGATTCGTTACATTGAGTAAATTGATATTTAAATCATGTATAGTTGTGTTTTATATAGAGGCTTGTGTTGATTTAGGTGACCATGTTCACTACTTGAATTAATAGGTTAAGATGGAATTATGTAATGTTTGGTAGTCAATATAAATGGAGGATTCCATATTTGAGCCAAACGGGTCAAATAATTGTGTAGTTAGTAGTGTTAGTGTTTGATAGTTAGCTTTTGGCGTTGACAATCACAAGAGCATGAATCCATATGATTGGTAACAAAATGCCGGTGATATTAAGCCCCAGATGTTGGGAAAGAGCGCCTTAAGGTTACTATCTCAATGGTATAAAAATTGGTATAAACTTGGTGGGTTGAATAATTGCATGGTGAATTCAGTTATTCGGTCCGTAACCCGAATTCTTGGAATAATGAATGTCATAGGCACGTCGGTAATAAAATTACAGACGTATAGGAAAAAGAATCACCTAAAACGGACCTACGGATCAAAAGTTATGGACATTTGAAGTTAAAATTTGTGAAATTCGAAGCTGGCAGGAAATGCAGGTCAAAAACCTGCACCTGCTGGAAAACCAAGTCCCCCGCGCCATGCGACAGGATCCTTTGGATCTGGCGCGACACGCGGGAGTCCTCGCGACATGCGACAAGACGAGGGGGTTCTGGCGCGACACGCGACAGGCCCAAAACTGAAATTTTATTTTATTTTTGATGATTCGATACTAGAACTCGTTTATAAGCATTATATCAACGTCAAAACTAACTTTTTAGGTGGTTTTGACTCTTGGTGATGATGGGGTCTTTCCGGATGGCGATCAAGCATGTTTTGAAGAACCGAACACGAACTTTTGAAGCTTTCATGTTAATTTAACTTTGTTTAGACAATGTTTATGATGTAAACAATTTACTAATCATGTTTTGAACGTTTAAACTAGTTGGTAGTTAACTAGTATGTGATCATTTCAAAAACTTTGATTTTGTACTTGTGTTGAAGTAAAGTACTTTATATATAAAATCATGCACATTTTTATTAAATTCGAATAGAAATTAGACGGTTGTTACAAGTTGGTAATCAGAGCTCAAGGTTGTCAACAAAGTGTTCGGTTCAAGCTTGATCGATCATTCGGTAAGAATTAATTAATTATTTAGTAGATCTTATCTTATGTGAGAGAAAGAGATGTGAATTAATGTGCACGTGAAGTGTGTGTTAACACACTCAAACCCGGAAAGTGCACTAAATGAGAACGGTCAAAGCAAGTTACGAACTTGGCTAAACCGAAGCAAATAAAGCTATATTATAAATGAAATGTTTAATAATTGATGTAAACATTTCAGTTTCAAGATGACGGAAAGGAATGACAATGATCCGATGCCGACAAGCACCGAACAAATGAAAGAGATAATTGCCGAAGAAGTGGGGAAGGCAATTGAGGGTAGTCTATCGGGTTTCATAGGCAAAATTCAAAACACAGTGTTATCGTTAGTTGAAGAACGAGTTAAAAGGTTGGAAGAGAATGTCAACCTTATGAGAGAAAAATCCGGAGAACATAAGGGATGTTCGTATAAGGAGTTTATGGCGTGCAAACCGCCAATTTACAATGGGGAGGTTGACCCAATAATATGCCAAAGATGGCTAAGTGATGTTGAAGGGGTGTTTGAAAGGACCCACTGTGACGTGAGCGACTTTGTGGCTTATGGAACGGGTCAGTTGAGGGGTCAAGCCAAGGACTGGTGGGACAACAAAAAGAAAGAGATAGGAGCCGAAGCGGCAAGGGTCATGATATGGGACGAGTTTAAGGTGCCATTCCTTAAACATCATAGTCCAAAGGCAGTCATCAACAGGATCAAGGAGGAGTTCATCCAGTTAAGATAAAGGGGTGAAACGATTGATAAAATCACGGGCATATTCATGGATAAGCTGAGGTTCTGTGATGAGTTAGTGACTACGGAGGAGCAGAAAATATATTATTATTATTATTATTATTATTATTATTATTATTATTATTATTATTATTATTATTATTATTATTATTATTATAATATGTTAAGTGCTGAGTACCGAGAGTTCATGACCCCTTCCAAGTATGAGACGCTTACCGAGATCATAGATACGGCTCGGGAGAGAGAAATCGAACTTAAAAAGCAAATAGAACGGGGTGAACGAAGGGTAGTGGAAGTTAACCCGAGCCCTACAAAGAAGGCTCGAACGGCTGAGTCGGTGAAGAAAACGGATGCGAAGGGTGGATCGCCGAGTTGCAAGGTGTGTGGAAAGGGACACAAGGGTGAGTGCCGCTTCAAAGACAAACCGTGTCCCATATGTGGGAAGACGGGGCACACTGCATCGTTATGTCCGGGAAAGGTCTTTGTATGCTACAAGTGTTACCAACCGGGCCATAAAAAGTCCAAATGCCCGGACTTGGTTGGAAAGAAAGACACCAAAGAATCTCCAACAGAAGCTTCAAAGGCGAAGGCCAGGTCCTTCCAACTAACGGCGGCTGAAGCGAAAAAAGAACCCGATGTGGTCTCAGGTATATTTGCAATAAACTTGATTCCTGCACGTGTATTATTTGATACGGGTGCGAATAAATCCTTTGTTTCACATGGATTTATTCGACATCCTTCATTTGTATTAACAAAATTATCTGTGCCATTAGAAGTTGAAATAGGGGATAACAAGAGTTTCATAGTATGTGATGTCTGTCAAGGCTGTAAAGTGAGTATCGATGACGAAGAATACTCGATAGATCTAATCCCGATGTCGATGGGAGAATTTCAAGTGGTTGTTGGGATGGATTGGTTACCCCGACACCACGCGAAAGTCGTGTGTTTCCGTAAAGAGATAAAACTAACATCTCCGTGCGGAAAACACGTTACAATCTATGGCGAGAAAGGAGGCAATCCTATAATATGTTCGATGTTGAAAGCTCACAAGCTCATGTAGCATGGATGTAGAGCATTTATGATATACGCGAATGAGCCCGAGTCACCGAATATTGGAGACGTACCGGTGGTGTGTGTGACTTCGAAGTTGTGTTTCTGGAAGAGCTACCGGGGATACCGCCTGAACGGGAGGTAGAGTTCGGAATTGAATTGGTTTCGGGCGCGAAACCTGTAGCTAAAGTGCTATACCGACTCGCGCCATCAGAATTACAAGAACTAATGTCGCAGATTCAAGACTTGCTCGATAAAGGATTTATAAGGCCGAGTGTGTCTCCTTGGGGCGCACCGGTACTATTCATGAAAAAGAAAGACGGAAGCATGCGAATGTGTATCGATTAACGGGAGTTAAACAAACTCATGGTAAAGAATCGATACCCGCTTCCGAGAATAGATGATTTATTCGACCAATTACAAGGTGCGAATTAGTTTTCAAAAATCGACCTTAGATCGGGGTATCACCAATTAAAGGTCAAGGAAGAAGATGTACCGAAGACGGCTTTCCGCATGCGATACGGACATTATGAGTTCCTCGTGATGTCATTCGGGCTGACGAATGCACTCGCGGCTTTCATGGACCTCATGAACCGGCTTTGCAAGCCAATGTTGGACAAGTCGGTAATCGTGTTTATCGACAACATTCTGGTATTCTCGAAAAGTGAAGCAGATCATGCGCATCATTTACAAGAGGTGTTAGAGACACTCAGACGAGAAAGGTTGTATGCAAAATTCTCAAAATGCGCCTTTTGGTTACGAGAGGTGCAATTCCTCGGCCACATCATAAGTGCCGATGGAATATTGGTAGATCCGTCAAAGATAGAAGCCGTGTCAAAATGGAGCCCTCCGAAGAACCCTTCGAAAATTAGAAGTTTCTTAGGGCTTGCGGGATATTACAGGAGATTCATTCAAGATTTCTCCAAGATTACTTCGCCGTTAACTAAATTAACTCGGAACGAGGAGAGATTCATTTGGGGTGTTGAACAAGAAAGAGCGTTCCAAAAGCTAAAAGAAAAGTTAACACAAGCTCCGGTATTAACGTTGCCGGACGGAGTCAAAGACTTGGTAGTCTATTGTGATGCGTCACTTTCGGGGCTCATATGTGTTTAAATGCAATGAGGCAAAGTGATAGCTTTTGCCTCGAGGCAATTAAAGGTGCATGAAAAGAAATATCCCACGCACGATCTCGAACTGGCGGCGGTGGTGTTTGCGTTAAAAATATGGAGGCACTATTTATACGGGGTAAAGTGCACCATATTTACTGACCACAAGAGTTTAAAATACTTATTCGATCAGAAGGAGTTAAATATGCGACAAAGGCGGTGGTTAGAAACGGTAAAAGACTACAACTGTGAAATACATTACCACCCCGGAAGGGAAAATGTTGTGGCGGATGCCTTGAGCAGGAAATCGGACTATGTTCCAATACGAGTGAGGTCGATGTAGCTTGTAGTAACCTCGGGTTTACTTGAACATATCCGAGAAGCACAAGCCGAGGCGATAAAAGAAGAAAACTTAAAAAGGGAAAGGATAGTTGGTCGGCTGAAGGATTTGGTGGATGGTAACAACAGGTTGAAGACTCGATTCGGAAGAATATGGGTCCCAAATTCGTGTGGGGTCAAGGCGCTCCTACTTGACGAAGCTCATAAATCCCATTATTCAATTCATCCGGGGGCAACCAAGATGTATAACGATTTAAAGCAAAACTATTGGTGGCCCGGAATGAAAAGAGATGTTGTAAAATATGTGGAAAAGTGCATGACGTGTTTGCAAGTCAAAGCAGAACACCAAAAGCCGTATGGTAAACTGGAACCATTGGATATCCCCGTTTGGAAATGGGAACAAATCACAATGGACTTGTTGACCAAACTGCCCAAAACCAGCCGCAGTTTCGATGCTATATGGGTAGTTTTGGATAGATTGACGAAAAGTGCTAACTTCATTCCGATTCGTGAGACTTATACATCCGAAAAGATGTCAGAGGTATATACCAATGAAATAGTGGCACGCCACGGGGTACCGATATCTATTGTGTCCGACAGAGATACTCGGTTTACTTCGAACTTTTGGCGCGAATTCCAAGAACAAATGGGAACTAAATTGTTCATTAGCACCGCGTACCATCCACAAACGGATGGACAAAGTGAAAGAACACTACTGACATTGGAGGATATGTTACGGGCATGTATTATCGACTTTGGGGGTAGTTGGGATGTCTATCTACCATTGGTCGAATTTTCATAAAATAACAGTTACCACGCAAGCATCGGTATGGCTCCGTATGAGATGCTTTACAGTAGAAAATGCCAAACCCCGGTGTGTTGGGGCGAGGTTGGTCCACGCGAGCTTGTACATATGGATGTAGTCCAAATCACGAATAAGAAGATTGATTTGGTCCGAGCCTATTTGAAAGCGGCTCAGGATCGACAAAAATCATATGCAGACAAAAGAAGAAGACCAATCGAATTTCAAGTCGGTGACAAGGTTATGTTGAAGGTATCTCCATGGAAGGGGATTATACGGTTTAGAAAAAAGAGGAAAGTTAAGCCCAAGGTTTATTGGGCCATTTAAAATCATTGAACGAGTTGGTAAGGTAGCGTACCGTCTCGAACTGCCTGAAGAGTTGAGTGGAATTCATAGCACATTCCACGTATCACACCTCCGGAAATGTCTAGCCGACGAAACAGCTTACATCCACTATGATGACATCGAAGTGGATAATAGTCTTAACTACGCGGTGAAGCCGATTGCGATCCTAGATCGTAAAGTGAAAAGCGTGAGGAACAAAGAAATAAATCAAGTAAAGGTCAAATGGGAACACAGAAAGGGTTCAGATACCACCTGGGAGTCCGAAGAGGAAATGAAACGACTCTACCCTACACTATTTGGTACGTACTTTGGTTTCGGGGACGAAACCCTTTTTAAGGGGGGTGGACTTGTAATACCCCGAAAATATAAAACTTTATATTAGAATTATAAAGTATTAAATAAACGAGAATAAACTAACTAGGAATCAATAACCCAGTTAGTTACGGGTTTTGTGGTAACATATAATAGGATTAAAACACCAAAAATATAAGTTAAATAAAATTGAGGGACCTAAGTTGCTAAATTAGAAACTTGAATGATTAAAATCAAAATAACCCACACCAAACACACACTTAGGTGTGTCTGGTCGAACAAGAACACAGGGGCGATACAAGGCTCCCCACCAAACCCTAGTTCTTGTCAAAATTGATCAAATTGAGAGTTCAAATCAGTTCCAAATTGATTTTCAAGCACGAATTAGTGATCTCCACTGAAAAAGGAGTCATAAGGTATGTGAATTTTATGAGAAATCTCTAGTTGAATTTCTGAGTGAACTAAGAGAATTCGAAATTTATGGTTGCATGTTTGTTATATTGATGGAATAGGAACAATATAGTGTCTAGGAGTAAACCCTAGACAAGTATATGATGAAATCATGCCTAATTGTAGTAAATTCCTTGAACACCATTGAAGATGATTAATGGGTTTTTGTGAACTTGATAAACACTAGGATTTCGATTATTGTTCTAGTGTAATCTGATATTTATGAAATGATTTCTGATTCATTGATGTTAACCTTTATATAAAATAGCCCGATTGATGTTAATTTTGGTTACATAACAAGTTATGAACTTGAGAATGAATCATGTAAATTTCTGCCCTTAAAGTGTTTGTAGAAATGCCTAAGTGAAGGCTAAATGTTGAAAATTGAACAAAAACGCATACTTGCACTAATTGGTAAATTATGCATATTATGTGAATAAAAGAGTTCTAAATGCGATGTGAATGAACTCTATAGGAAAGGAAGCCGGAGCGTCGAGCGGACAAGCCGGTGTTGACGCACGTTTGAAGGGTGTGCATTGAATGTATGTAACTCGATTCGTTACATTGAGTAAATTGATATTTAAATCATGTATAGTTGTGTTTTAGTATAGAGGCTTGTGTTGATTTAGGTGACCATGTTCACTACGTGAATTAATAGGTTAAGATTGAATTAAGAAATGTTTGGTAGTCAATATAAATGGAGGATTCCATAATTGAGCCAAAGGGGTCAAATAATTGTGTAGTTAGTAGTGTTAGTGTTTGATAGTTAGCTTTTGGCATCGACAATCACAAGAGCATGAAGCCATATGATTGGTAATGAAATGCCGGTGATATTAAGCCCCAGATGTTGGGAAATAGCGCCTTAAGGTTACTATCTCATTGGTACAAAAATTGGTATAAACTTGGTGGGTTGAATAATTGCATGGTGAATTCAGTCATTTGGTCTGTAACCCGAATTCTTGGAATAATGAATGTCATAGGCACGTCGGTAATAAAATTACAGACGTATAGGAAAAAGAATCACCTAAAACGGACCTATGGATCAAAAGTTATGGACATTTGAAGTTAAAATTTGTGAAATTCAGAGATGGCAGGAAATGCAGGTCAAAAACCTGCACCTGCTGGAAAACCAAGTCCCCCGCGCCACGCGACAGGATCCTTTGGATCTGGCGCGACACGCAGGAGTCCTCGCGACACGCGACAAGACGAGGGAGTTCTGGCGCGACACGCGACAGGCTCAAAACTGAATTTTTATTTTATTTTTGATGATTCGATACTAGAACTCGTTTATATGCATTATATCAACGTTAAAACTAACTTTTTAGGTGGTTTTGACTCTAGGTGATGATGGGGTCTTTCCGGATGGCGATGAAGCATGTTTTGAAGAACCGAACACGAACTTTTGAAGCTTCCGCGTTAATTTAACTTTGTTTAGACAATGTTTATGATGTAAACAATTTACTAATCATGTTTTGAACGTTTAAACTAGTTGGTAGTTAACTAGTATGTGATCATTTCAAAAACTTCGATTTTGTACTTGTGTTGAAGTAAAGTACTTTGTATATAAAATCATGCACATTTTTATTAAATTCGAATAGAAATTAGACGGTTGTTACATTTTTAAGTCCTGTTAGCTCGGGTCTCTTTTGAACATTATTTCCTTAAAACTTTTTATTCTCTTTTTATTTAATATTAGGTTTATTTATTTGCGTCCTAATATTCACCGGGTTTATTTTTACCACTAGCGGTATTTTGCCCGTTCATTATTATTTACGTGGTTTAACTACCTAATCCCGATTTCGGGGTGTTACACGATGAAGATTCATCACATGATAACTATAAAGAATAAAGAAGGGAGGAGAGTGCCTCACAGGATGCTTACAAGAATAGAAGCAACCAAAATAAGTTTGGGAAGAATTTAAGCAAGATAAAATGCTATAATTGCCAAAAGTTTGGTCATTATGCCTCAGATTGTCCTGAATCAAACCAAAGAGGATAGGAATCAAATCTTGTGCAAGAAGACGAGGAACCAACTCTCCTAATGGCAATCAAAGAAGACAGCAAGGATCTACTACAACAAGCTCGTGATAAATATGGAGAAGCACGGAATGGCAATCAAGACACGAAGAAGGATCATGCTGCAAGTAAAGAAGATCAAGTAGAGGATGAAGACTTCATTCTCTTGAAGAATGAAGATGCTAAAGCATGAAGATATCAAAGGGATGGATTAAGAAATTAGGGGGGGATATTGATATTTAATTCCTTAATCCATGCGGGTCAAAAGTAGCGGGTAGTTTATGTAAATAGTTTAAAGTTAGTTTAGATGGCGGTTACAAAGTACATGGACTAAAGGTGGCAAACCAGAAGATGATAACCACCACCCCAAGGGTTGTGAAACCCCTAAGGACACACCCATTTGATCGATTTCAGCTACAAGGAAGACAAGTGACGTGACTTTGATTAAAAGACACAACTCTTCAAGATTCAATCTCATCCACAAGATTACAAGACACACCCGTTCATGAAGAGACGCGTCTATTGGATCGAACCTTTTTAGATTAGTATAAATAGGGTTAGATATTTCAATTGTAAATATACTTATACATTTACAATCATTATTCATTCAAGAATCAAAGGTTAGTTTGTGTTCATTCATTCATTGTTATATTCATTGTGTTCATCAAGAAGATTCTGGGCAACAATACTTATAGGATATCCAAAGATAAATACATATTGTAACAACCTGCACGTTCGTGCGTTTTTACTACTCGATTATACTCGTTACGCCTAGCACCAGAGATTCGGATCATAATGTAGCTATATCGCATACATCGCTATTTCGTAGTATTTTCGCATATTACACATACATTATTGCTATAACACATCACATCACACACTAACGCTCACGATGATGTTAAGTGAGGACCTATTCTACCCTCCTCGATAGCCGTGATGCGTCGTAGAGAACGCATATTCGAAACAAAACCCGGTTATTGTATCGTAACTTCAAAATATGGATATTTATACGACCCTATGTGACTAATTATAATAAATATATGAATATGGGTATGAAAATGTGTAACCAAACTATCACGACGCCTAACGAGCAAAACAAAACATCGAAACGCCATTCGCTGGAAACCACCGATCGAGTGACCACTCGATCGGGTGGCCATCCGATCGAGTTGCCACCCGATCGGACAGCCATCCGATCCATGGCACTCCCTCACCTTTCTCCTCTTCACCTATAAATAAGCACTTGTCACATCACTTGAACAGTGATGTGACAGCTCTCACTCGACCAGCACGCTTTTGGGGGTTTTTCTCTCGATTCCTCGCGATTCTTGTAAGTTTTCAACTCAAATCTTGTACTTATTTGACCTAGACACACTTCTTCATCTTTTCACCTTTGAATCTCAATTTTTAACCGTGAAATCAACAGATTTGAGTTGTTCTAGGGTGATGTCATCATGGAGTTCTTATGAACTCCAAGCTTTGGCCTCATTCCACCAAGAATAACTCGGATCTAAAGGATTTCCACATGATTTCACAACGATTTCGCATAAATCTAAACACCATCAATGATAAAAGGATTGAAAGAAACTTTTCCAACTTTCTTCCAACTCTTTTACACTCAATGCACTCAAACCCGATGAAATCGGAGCTTGTTCTGATCTTCTACTCATTCTTAGTGGTGCATCAGTTCCAGATCTGAATTCTATCCTGGAGAGATGTTGATTTCGGGTTTGAACATGAACAACCGACTCGAACCGTGAACTGTTCGGACTAGGGTGATTCTTGTTCGGTCGGGTCACTTGGGATGAGACAAGGGTCCTGTTGTTCAAGCAAGATATCAAAACGTCTCGTTCAAAGCTACAACACTTCAAACAGAAAACAAGTGGTAGGATGATCAGACCGTCGGAACGGATTGCCGTCCGATCGGGTTACCACCCGATCGAATTGTCACCCGATCGACCGGCCGTCTGATCGGGCTGCACTTGGTTCCATACTTAAACTATTTCTCCAATTGTTCAAAGGATCTGAACGATGAAACGGACTACCGCCCGATCGGATTGCTGTCCGATCGAGCGACCGTCCGATCGTGTGACGTTTGGGACTTAAACAATTTTCAACATGTTCAATGCATTACTAGTTCGAACGGATTGCCACCCGATCGGATTGCAATCCGATCGAGTGACAAACTGCTATGAACTTGTTCTCACTGAATTGTCATACTAATCGGATCACCGTCAGATCGAGCCACCGTTCGATCGACCGACCTGAAAGGTAGAGATACTTCTCTGTTTTCAAAATGCTACAACGAAAACTTCAAAAGTCAAACCATCATACACAAACACATCTTCAGCAAACGAGGTGACAATCCAATCGAATGGCCATCCGATCGGATGGCCATCCGATCGGATGACCATCCGAACAGATTACCACCCGATCGACTGGCCATCCGATCGGATTACCATTTGACGCTTGGTTCACTCGCCACTGTTTAACACACTGTTCGACGCTTACGCTATCAATCCGTAACCAGGCCGATCTCAGACGCGCTCCCTTCAATCCAACCAAGTTGTGTTTACTAGCTGAACACCAACTGTGAGTATACTCGAACCCCTTTTTATCGCATTTTAGGTGTAACATACGTTCCTATTAGATCGAATTTATCAAAACAAATTATTCAATCAAACTATTTATCACTTACGAATAACTGTTATGCATATTTATACGTGATGCTAGTTACATATTTGTTAGGGATTATACTCGCGAGGTCCCGCCTTAACTAGTATAGTACTATAGCCCCCGACGGGGTCTAGTTAGGATGAATAGCAATCGCAATCGCAGCTCGAGTGACTTAGCTGGTAGTATCGGTCTTATATGCATATATATTGAGGTATCTCGTTTATGTATTTGGTAATTCGCAGCTCTTTTACTATTTACGCTACACTATCAAAACTTGTATACTCGCCAATACTTTTGTATTGACGTTTTTTTTAACGTATGTTGCAGGTTTAGTCGCAGTCTACATCAAATCAAGCTAGGAAGTCTATAAACACACCTAAAATCTAGATTGTCGGATTTGTATTGTTTGAGAGAACATGAAAATTCATGACAGCTTATGTGATTGTACTTGTTTATTAGTATGGGATAATGAACGCATTAAATACTATCGCAATTTAGTTGTTATGGATTCTCTTGAGCAATCTGATTCGCCTAGTGCCGCGCCCCGATGATTTCGCCATCGGTTGGGGTGTGACACATATATCAAACTGAAACTCAAAATATCCCCTTAAACATATAACAATAGCAAAACAAAGATGAAATGCATACTTACATAAAACTCAAACAACATAATGCCGTCATTGGTGGTCTAGATGCAAGCACACTCTAGGCTTTCTTCATGTATTGGATCTCACCAACAAGTGCACCTTGGTTGTCCTTGAGCCACTTGGTCGTCACAGCAATGGCATTCTTCATTTTCTTCAAACTCTGGCAGTTAGTCATTTTCTTGATTTTTAGTTCTTTGAACTTATTGTCCATGTTGTTTTTGAGATTCTCTAATGAATTGTATACATCAGTCCTCTTCTTGAATTCTTGGTCCTCACGTTTGTATTTCTCAGCATCTTTTACCATCTTTTCAATGTCTTTTGTAGAGAGTCTTCTGTTTTCATTGCTAATTTTGAGTTTCTTCTTCTTACCGGTGGATGATATCTCAGTAGTAACTGTGAGGATTGTTGGAATTGATTCGGATATATTGACAGAATGTATAAGAATTGTTCTTGAATTGAATTGGGAAATCTGATTGTTGCATACATCATTCGTATATATACATGAGGGGTTTATATGAATAACCGCCCCAAACTTAGGATAGGAAATAATAATCGAAAATATAACATAACCTGCATTATATCTATATTAAACTTATAATATGATCTAGCTTATATCTATTATTTTGTCTAATACCCTCCCGTAAGCTAGAGCAAAATGACTGCAAAATCCTTGCTAAGTGTGTGCATCATTGATCTGCAATAGATTCTTCAAACGTGTGAAGTCTTTAAGCTGCAGCGCTTTGGTGAGCACATCTGCAATCTGATTCTTAGTGGAGTAGGAGCGTACTTCTACGTCATTGTTCTTGATCAGATCTCGGATGAAATGATACTTGATCCTTATATGTTTACTCTTGCCATGAAATACCGGATCCTTAGCCAAACAAATTGTTGATTTATTATCACAGTGAATTAACAGAGGGCCTTCGATTCCTTCTTGGAGTTCATCCATAATTCCTTTCAGCCAAAGTGCTTGACAGCCGGCCATAGAAAGGGCAATGTACTCGGCTTCTATCGAAGACAAGGCTACTACCTTTTGTTTCTTTGATTGTCATGCTATAGTTCCTATTCCCAATTGAAACACATATCCAGATGTACTTTTGCTATCGTCAACATTCCCTGCATAATCACTATTGCTAAAACCGGTTAGTGCTCTTTTGCCTCCTTTTGAATATACAAGCCCTTGACTTAAAGTTCCCTTTATGTATCTTAGTATCCTCTTTCCGGCTTCCCAATGGCTTCGCTTGGGTTGCTCCATGAATTGACTTATTTTGTTTACCGCGAACATAATATCAGGTCTGGTATTGGTCAAGTACATAAGACTTCCAACTAATCTCCTGTAGAGATTTGAATCTACTTCATCGTCCGGGTCTTGCTTGGATAGACGCAAACCATATTCCATAGGAGTTGAAATGGCAGTACAATTCATCATATTAAACTTATTTAACAGACCTCTTGCATTTTGTTGTTGTGATAGGATGATGTTCCCATTGTTAAATGAGACTTCCATTCCAAGAAAGTAGTGTAAAGTTCCCATATCAGTCATTTCAAATTCTGTTTTTCATTGAATCCTTGAACGAATTGAGATTAACCAACGAATCACTTGCTATGATGAGATCATCCACGTACAGGCAAATTATTATCCTCTCATCCTTGGATATCTTGGTGAATAAGGTATACTCATAAACACACTTTTTAAAACCATGTGCTATAAAATATCCTTCTATTCTACTATACCATGCCCTCGGGGCTTGTTTTAAACTATATAGAGCCTTTTTTAGTTTGCATACTTTCCTTTCTTTACCCTTCATGACATATCCTTCCGACTGTTCGATGAATACATGCTCTTTTAGGTTCCCATTTAAAAACGTCGTCTTTACGTCCATTTGATGCAAGTACCAGTCATGATGTGCTGCCAATGCTAGTACAAGTCTAACTGTATCAAACCTGATTACCGGAGCAAAGACATCTTGATAATCGATTCCGTATTTCTGTTTGTAACCTTTCACCACCAACCTTGCTTTGTGCTTGCTTATTCCCCCATGTTCATCATACTTCTTCTTGTATATCCATTTTACACCAATTGGTGTTTGATTCTTTGGTGGATCCACTAATTCCCAAGTATCATTTTTAATTATTGATTCTATTTCTTTGTCCATGGCTTCCTGCCATTTGGTTTCTTTGCATGCTTCGTTATATGTTGTTTGGTCAGTGTCAGCATATAGAACGAAGTTCACCATGCTGCTATTGTTACCTTGATCCCTGTTATAAAGTTCCTCAACCTGTGTTTTTATGAGTGCCGTCGAGTCTTGATACACATCAGCCACGGGTCTGGTTCGTATAACTTCGTTCTCAGATGATGACGAAGAATCTACATCTTCGTTGTCATCTGCGTCCTCGTTGTTTCCTGCATCTTCATTGTTATTGTCAAGTGTCTCGGCATCTAGGTCATTGGACTGGTTCTCGTTCGAATTATTTGAAGCTGGCATTTCAGTTCCATTTTGATCCTCCACTGCGATCCTTTGATCACTACCACTAGTATTGTTTATTTCTAACCAAGGCATTCCATCACTTTCTTTTGTCATTGCCCAATGTTGATTTTCGCTGAAAATCACATCTCTACTTACGATCATTGTTGGTGCACCTTTTGTGTCTGTAACTAGTCTTACTTATCGTTGTATTTTGTAAGGTCTTTAATCATTTATCGTGTATGTATTTGCCGTCGACCAAGTCGGATATCCTCCTATCCACTTGTGTACGACTATTTAGTCTCCATTTGTTATGTAATGTAATACGAACAGTGCATGTTGCATGTTAAGGGTAGAATGGTCATTATGATGTTTATATGTTCTATCTGTTTGCTGTCTGTCAACAGCAAACAGCACAACTGATGCAGCCCTCGACGAAACACATCTGTTTCGTCGAATACCTTACGACGAAACAGAACAACAACCAAATGAATCTGTTACGTCGACATAAACGACGAAACACATCTGTTTCGTCGTGTAATGGGCTGCTTCAGGCCCAATCACTGGCCCATATGCCGTTTCGCCGTATCACCTTGTGTTTCGCCGAGACTTGGGCCCAGGAAGTATATAAACACATCCTGCTTTCACTGTGAAAGTAGATGAGAGCATACCCTTAAAGAAACTCTGTCAAAATTCTGTCAAACTGTGTTTGTATCAGTTTGTTGTTGGTTCTCATCCCATTTGATCAATAGACTGTGTATCATTGATTATACGTGTGTGTCGCTTTATATGTTTGATTTGGCATAGTTACGTGGATTCCGCACACGTAACCGTGTTTGCTATAAACAAGTGATTCGGTTCGTTATCGATCCTCAGATATCGGGACCTACAAGTGGTATCAGAGCGCTTGGCTCTTATCCTTGTTTAAAATCAAACATAGTTCGGTTTTTATCAAGTATTTGTGATTGTTTTTCTGAAAATTGTTCTTGAAAAATCATAATTTCTGGAAAAATATTCATAAAATCTGTTGGTTTCTTGTTGTTTTGCTAAAGAGTTTTATCAAAAACCTAGTCAGATTGTTTGTTCATGCTTTAAACCGGGTTTTTAGTGAAAGTCTTGTGCATTTTCGTGTTTCGGAAAATTATTAGTGACCGGAAAACTCATTGTTCTTGAGTGTGTTCTTCATATCTTCAAAGTGTTCCTATCATATTTGTGCATTTGATTTTTCAATTGTAGGAATCAAGGTGTTTGTCACATATAATACATTAAGTGGACTTTGGTGTACAATTGTGATAATTAGTTTCTGAGAAAAAGCATGTTGTGTTGAAAAACAGTGTTACCAACTTACCTTGTGTCAGAAAAATATCTAACCAGCTGTCTGAGGCTAATCCTCGGCGAAACAAGCAGGCGACGAAACAAAAGCGTTTCGTCAAAAATATCTTCGACGAAATAAAATTCGTTTCGTCATAATATCTTTAACGAAACAAGTCTGTTTCGTCATCATCCATATCAACGAAACAAGTTTGTTTCGTGGAAAGTGTTTCGTCGTGTGTTGTCAATTTTACACAGAGGACTTGCAAAAGTGTTCTAACTTTGTGTTTTCAAGTGTGTTAACAGGTAATATCATTCATATATCAAAATGAGTAACAAAGGTCTATGGGATTGGAGTTCGGACTCACAACCAGCTCAAAATCAGCCTTCGCTTGCCGAATTGTTAATGAATTCCTTGCCTCAACGACAACAATCAATAAATGCAGGTCAATGGGCAATGGTTTCTAATCAAAATCAAAACATTCAAAATCTATTGCTCAGTGAGAGTGAGACGGGAAGCAACAATCGCCCGCCAAAGCTAAATCACATGAACGACTATCCATCTTGGAAGGGTCGTTTTCACACATACATTCTAGGGCAAAACGTTGAACTTTGGACGTGTTTCACTACTGCATGTAACCCGGAACTCGAAGCAGCAACATCAACTGCCGCTGGTATTTCTCATATGCTTGAAGAAGACAAGAAAGCCTATGATTTAGAGAAGAAGGCGTTTGCTTTGCTAACACAAGCTCTTCATAAAGACATCTATCATCAATTCTCTTATAGTCAGAACACGAAAGCTTTATGGGATGCATTGGAAACAAGAGGAGAAGGAAATGCAGCTTCTAGAAAAATACGCCATGATCTTTTGAAGAAAGAATTTAAATCCTTTCAATCTTTGGAAAATGAAACCCTAAATGATATGACTTCTCGTTTCTATCATTTGATAAGTGAAATGAGTTCTTATAAGATTGCTGCAACTCATGTGGAAATGATTGCACGTTTAGCTGATGCTTTACCTCCTAAGTGGAGTCCATTCATTGAACTTCTAAAGCATACGGGTGCTCTGGATGGGGAAAATGTCACTATCTATGGATTCGTTCAGAAGTTGGAGCACAAGAACGAAGAGGAAACTCGGAAAGCTAAAAGGATTGGAGCTCCTCAAAACACAGAAATATATTTGCCTGGTTTTGCTCCTTCAGCTAGTTCTAGTTCTGTTCAGCAACCGAAGCTTCAAACGGCGTTTGTTTCCAACACAAGCTCATCTCTGTTTCCACAGTTTACTCAAAGTACTCAACCACAGTTCGATTTAGGTACTTATCTTTCACAATCAGTACCGCAATCTCAAGCCCAACCATCACCACAACAAGCACATTATACCAACAATCCTCCACCCCAAAACACGAACACTGTCAAAGTTGATACTTCGAACCTCTCAAAAGTTAGCATTGAAGTAGCAAAGGAGCACATGGAACTCATTAATACAATGGTCAGTGCATACTGCGGTTTGGTCGCAGGTCAAATTGGGAACATCAGTATGACCAATGAAGATTATCAACAAATCGATCGTGATGAAATGGAGTTGATGGATATAAAGTGGGCATTTGCAAGTGCAGTTAGAAGGGCAAGGGATTTCATGAGTCGAACAGGAAGAAGTTCTTTGGAAAGTAAGCAGGATACGAAGTATGGGTTTGATAAAGAAGCGGTTACATGTTTTAATTGTGGCGAAAAGGGACACTTCAAACGTGAGTGCACCCGACCACCCAAGCAAGGCAATCAGAACCCTTTCAGAAATCAGACAAGTACTTCAAATGCCAATCAAGGCAATCAAGACAATCGTGGAAAAGGGATAGTAGCTGTGAACAATACCACCAACCAGAACCAATCTGGACCACCAAACAACACTCGTGCATTGACTGTTCAAACAGATGAAGAGTGTAATTGGTCTTTACAATTAGGGGAAGGTGATAATGAAGGAGGAGGAACCGCGTGCTACGCAAAGATCATCAATCACATCAAGCACGTTCATAAAGAAGAATTTTCTGAAAGTGACGACAGTTCGGGTTATACCGTAAGTTCGGATGAAGAAAGTTCTATTTCGGGTGATGTGAAAGAAGAAGCGAGTTCTATTGATGACTTGTTGAATGAAGCAGAGGAGTTGAAGTCTCAGAAATCTGTTCTTATCAAGAAGGCTGGGATAACATCTAAGGAAATGGAGAAGTTCTTCTCTAAAGACGGATCTTTTTCTTTTCAAACTGCATTTATGGCAAATGTTTCAGCCTCTTCGAGTCAGGTAACATCTGAAACTCCTAGAATATGTACTGATTGTGCTTATATGAAACAGGAATGTGATAGAGTGAAACTTGAATGTGACACAATTCATGGTCACAATCAAAGTTTGGTTGTTGAGATGTCAAAGTGCAAAGAGGCAAATATGGCTTTAACAAGAAATGAAAAGGACTTTAAATCTTTAATTGAAAATTTAAAGAAAAGTGTTTCCGAAACTACCAAAGTTGTTTATCATAAACAAATTAGTATTAACAATTACATTAATATCGTTGAGGAAACCAAAAAGGAATTAGCCATTGCCAAGTGCGAGCATGATGCTATCAAACAAAAATTGGAGAGTTATTCTAACTCCCGATTTGTGCTCGATCACATAATTGACGTTCAACAACTGAAGAAAAACAAGAGTGGTGTTGGGTATAAGAAATGTCCGCCCCCTTTGAGACACAATTATGCTCCACCACCTGATGAAGAGGATATGCCTCGTTTTGAACCCAGTGTGCCTCTTAATTATGAGGAATTTACTACTGGATTAGGGTTCAAACCGAACAATTCCTCGGGAACCTCATCTGTTGAAACAGAAACTTCAACAACAGTGAGTCAAAGTCCTCCAATTGTTGAGGATTATGATTCATCTGATGATGAAACATATGCTAATGACCAGGATGAATCACTTGACAAGAAAAAGGGAATAGAAATTCCAATTGAGAATCATATTCTTTGTGATCCTCCTATTCCTGATGTGCAACAAGTTGCCAAACAAGTGATTAATCCTGTCAAGGACGACAAGAAACCTGTGTCTACTGTTAAGAGTAACAAAGTGTTGTATACTTTGGTTGGTGATTCTAAAATTTATTCGGATAATGATTTTCCAATTAAAAACGTCAATCCATCATCGATTGATAAAGTTTTTGAAGATAACACAAGCAAGTTTTTGGGAAAGACGATCCCGGGAGTTATTGTGACTCAATGTGATCCAATTCCTAAAGCTGAAATCAAAAAGCAATTTGGAAATCAAAACTCCCCAACAAAGCAACAACCTTTTGCTCCTAAGGGTAAACAACCATTTCAACGAGCTCAAAGGCCAAATGTTTCTAAATCAAAATTTGAAACAAATGGAGCACGTTATCAAAAGAAAAATAATGATGTCAGATTTGTGGCATCTGAGGGTACTGATAAAATTGAGATTTTTGCTAACAAATCAAACACTGATTTTGTACAACAAGTCAAGATTTTAAAGCGTAACAGTCAAAATAATTACACTCAACATTCAAACGGGTGTGATGAAAAGGCAAGTACCTCAGGTTCTACAGGTTTGACATATGAGCGTCGATCCGTTTCTCCAAAGTTTGTTGAGAGGAGAACGTGTTTTAAATGTGGAGAGTTTGGGCACATCATCAAAGATTGTGTAAACACTCCAAGAGATAAATTTGTTGAGAAAGCACCACCTGAAAAGATTCACACTCAATGTCGTCCCGTTTCCCAAAAACATGATAACAAAACTGTTAAAGAACAGGAAACGAAACAACGACGTCATAATGTCAAGAAAATAGAAAAGGCCTTAAAAACTGAGGTCAAATCTGTTCCAAGGGAACCAAGTTCACCTTTAAAACCAGAAGTTTCAAAATCTGTTTACAAAACTCAATCTGGTAAACAAAAACAAACTTGGAAACCTAAGATGAGTGAAAGTTCAGGGGGAGCTGTTAGTTCGGAAAATCATCAACAGATCGAGATCACTATTCGTGATGCTCAGGGACGACCCAAGACCACTATGGCTTGGGTCCCCATCCTTAACTAATCATTGGATGATCTGTGCAGGGTGTTCCAGGAGGAACTATCAGTAGTCATTGGATTGTTGATAGTGGGGCATCCAGACACATGACAGGCGACTTACGGCTTCTGTACGATGTGAGAAATATTAAAGGAGACTATGTCGCGTTCGCAGGAGACAAAGGCAGATATATCACCGGAGAAGGAATGATCTCAAACGGTGTGGTATGTTTCGAAAAGATCAATTATGTTCGTCAACTTGATCATAATCTTCTCAGTGTGTCGCAAATCTGCGATAAGAAGTTCACCGTGCATTTTGATGATGCCGGTTGTTATGTGCTTAAACCTGGATTCAAGATTCCTGATGAATGGATTCTCTTATCGGCTCCAAGAATTAATGACCTTTATATTCTTGATATGAGCCAAGCCATTACGTCATCTGCGCAAGTAACATGTTTTGTCTCAAAAGCCACATAGAAGGAGTCTATTTCTTGGCACAGAAGAATGGGGCACATTCACTTGAGGAAAATGAACCATTTGGTGAAAAATAATCTTGTGAATGGTGTGCCTGTGAGAAGCTTTCATCTACAAGATATCTGTGTTTCGTGCCAAAAAGGGAAACAAACAAAGAAATCTCACCCTCTGAAGAAAATCAACACTGTTAGCATGCCTCTCGAACGTCTTCATATGGACCTTTTTGGACCTATGAAGCACAAGACAACATTCGGAGATGCTTACTGTCTGGTTGTTACTGATGATTATTCTAGATTTTCTTGGGTAGCTTTTATGGCACACAAGAGTGATACTCCTGGAATCCTCAAGGATCTTCTTACAATGTTGGAAAATTTATACACGTTGAAAGTGAAGAGGATCCGAAGCGACAATGGAACTGAATTCAAGAACCGTGTGATGGATGAGTTCTGTACTTCTAAAGGCATTCTTCATGAATACAGTTCTCGCTATACTCCACAACAAAACGGTGTCGCTGAGAGGAAGAATCGCACGATTATTGAGACTGCAAGAACGATGTTGGTAGAGTCGGAGCTTCCTGTTCAATTCTGGGCCGAAGCTGTGTCGACTGCTTGCTACACTTTGAACCGAGTTCTTACAGTTAAGAGGCATGGCAAAACTTGTTTCGAACTTCTACAGAAAAGGAAACCGGATCTTTCTTTCCTTGAACCTTTTGGCGGTCCATGTACCATGATTGACCCAGATGGAAAGTTTGGCGCAAAAGCTATCGAAGGTTTCTTCCTTGGATATGCAACTCCAAATTTTCGTGTATGGAATCTGACCACCAAAAAGATTGAGCTTTGGAATGAAGAAAGGGTTCAAAGGTACACAAATCCTGTTAGATCTCCGGGTGATCCTTGGATGTTCGATTACGATGGGATATTCGACTCCTTTAATCTGCCCACCTTTGATGAAGAATCTGCAGTTGTTCAAATGTTATTTGATAGTGACAACGCTGCCGGCTCGTCTTTGGTAAGACCAATTATTGTTAACCCACAAGGTTCTAATTCAGTTAACAATACTGTTCAAAATGAGGTATTTGAAGATGCTACTGACTACAATGAGTCATCGGAAGATGATGAACATCTTGATGCGACTGAAGGCACTTCTGCCCCGGTTGTTCCTGTTCATGGCACTTCTTTAGAAATTCCTCAAGTGCAGAATGATGATACTGCTGAAGGAAATGCATCCATTTCCACTCATATTCCCGGTGCGGAGTTGGTTGCTGATCTTAATCTTAACAATTTGGGTATTAATGCTAGTGTTCCTGAAAATCCTGAATTGAGGATTCACAATACCCATCCACAGCAGAACATTATAGGAGATGTCCAAAGCGGTGTGCAAACGCGTAATCAGCTAAGAAATAACCAGAATGCTGGTTTATATTCAGCCATTAGAGAATCTGGTCTTCAAAACGATTGGTCCTTTGCGTGTTACGTTTCACAAGAAGAACCGAAGTCTTGGAAGGATGCTTTAAAAGATAATTCTTGGGTTGAAGCCATGCAGGACGAACTGCAACAATTTCAAAAGCTTGGTGTTTGGAAGCTTGTTGAAAAGCCGGATAACTACAAGAAAATTGGCACACGATGGGTTTATAAATGCAAGAAGGACGACCGTGGAGTGGTTATTCGCAACAAGGCGAGATTGGTTGTTCAGGGTTTTCGCCAGATAGAAGGCATTGACTACAATGAAGTTTATGCACCTGTTGCACGTCTGGAAGCTATACGGATCTTCTTAGCTTATGCTTCTTTCAAAGGATTCAAAGTTTACCAGATGGATGTCAAAAGTGCTTTTCTTCATGGTATAGTTCAAGAATAGGTGCACGTCGAACAACCTCCAGGTTTTGAAGATCCTATTCACCCCGATCGGGTTTGGTTGCTCAACAAAGCTCTTTATGGTTTACATCAAGCACCTAGGGCTTGGTACGCAACCTTATCCAACTATCTTCTGAAGAATGGATTTCGACGAGGTCTTATTGATTGCACACTCTTTATCAAGGAACAAGATGGAGATCTTCTGCTGGTGCAGGTATATGTTGATGATATAATATTTGGTTCCACTAATGATTCTTTGTGCAGGCAATTCGAACGTGTTATGCAAGAAAAATTTGAAATGAGCGCAATGGGGGAGATGAATTTCTTCTTGGGTCTACAAGTTCAACAAACAGAGTCTGGGATATTCATCCATCAGACTAAATATGTTGGTGACATTTTGAGCCGATTCCAAATGTCAGATTCAACGCCCATTGGTACTCCACTTCCGCAGAATCACGGGATTACTCCGGATTTGAAGGGAGAAAGTGTCAACTCTTCTTATTATCGCGCCATGATCGGATCTCTCATGTATCTCACCGCTTCGAGGCCTGACATAATGTATCCAACATGCCTGCTTGCAAGATATCAAGCAAACCCGAAGGCCTCTCATCTGTCAGCTGTCAAAAGGATTTTTCGCTATTTGAAGGGATGCCCGGACCTTGGTCTTTGGTACCCTAGGGATGATAGTTTTGAATTAATTGCATACAGTGATTCTGATTTTGGTGGTTGCAAAATCGATGGCAAATCAACAACAGCAGGATGTCAGTTCTTAGGAAATCGCCTGGTCACGTGGCAGTGCAAGAAGCAAACGTGTGTTGCTACATCAACATGTGAAGCAGAATACATTGCTGCCTCGAGTTGTTGCTCCCAAGTTCTTTGGATACAACAACAAATGCGCGACTACGGTTTTGAATTCCTATCTACTCATATTTTTGTTGATAATAATGCTGCCTTACAGATCACTAGAAATCCTGTGCAGCATTCCAAGACTAAACACATCGACATTAAATATCACTTCATACGTGATTGTTTTGACAAGAAATTAATCGATGTCGTTCATGTCCCCACCGATCACCAACGTGCCGACCTGTTTACAAAAGCTTTTGATAAATCACGTTTTGATTATTTACTTTTGGTCAATGGCATTAAGGTGATACCCGAGTAAACTTCTTTGGCTGATCGTTTTTGTAAATATTTCCTTTAAAAACGTTAAAAATTCAAAAAGATTTCCGTTTTCGTACTCTTTTAGCATTTTAGGGGGAGTAATCTAATCAAGAAAATACAAAAACATTGCCAAATTTCAAAACCCAAAAATATGTCGTTTACTTCATGTCTTTAAATTTGAAAAATCAAAAATTCAAAAATAATAGAAAACCAAAAAGGAGTTTCTTGGTTTAAGGAAAATGATGATGTTGGTGTGGTCGGTCAACGTGTTCAAAATGAAAAACTAAAATTGAGAAATGATAAATATCTCTACTAACGATGTATTGATAGGCTCACAATCAGACTAAAATGTGCAGGATGATACAAACCTAACAGACTTCAAGTCATGTGAGAACCATTCGTTGGCATATGGTCTTAGTACCGAAATTTCGTTTGAGAGATTGTCGATATCTGAAATATTTGGTCTTTATACTGCTTATCATCTGGGTATCATGGTTGTATCAAACCGTAAAAATAACGGAGACGAAGTCTAAGATCTTCCATGATACTATACATACGTGTACATTTTGCATACGACCTCAATAAGTGATCAACAATCACATGTCCAACAAAATAAGTGATAATTTATCACAGATTCTTTGCGGGAGTCAAGTTCGTCTCTTTGCTGTACGAAAGTACTGACCTGTTCACGGACTTGCTCCTGTGCCCTCATGCATATGAAAATCAAGTTCCTCATCAATAAGTGATTCTATCACATAGGGCTTGTTTTCACTCAAAATAAGTGAGTTTCTCACATCTTTTATACGGTCAAACAGATGATAATCGGTATACTCACCGGTAAGATGAATTCTCGTGCATACCTTGATACGGGAATGTGTCGTGAGTGGATTCTCATTGACAAGTAAGAATAATCCTTACCGCTAATCGTATCTCTTAATTATAATTACGTCTAATCAGTTTGAGTTTATGTGGACAACAATACCGATAATCGAGGTAGTATATTTATCCAGAACTTTAAACAGAAATCAAAATCATGTTGACTAAGACCGTAAGCTGGTATGATTCCTTATCATTGAAACTCGCAAAAAGTTTGCACTTGTACAGTCTTTTATTACTTTAAATTGTTTTTCGTTTAGTTTTCACGCTTTAATCTCTGTTTTAGTTTAATGTGTAAAGTTCGTTTTTGATTAAGCCAAAGTTGTTGCTTGGTGTTTTCTGCTGGAAGCCTGAAACCCTCTTCATAAAACGTCCTTGCATTTGGAAACTCAATCAAAATGGAAATGTGTTCATTTTAATCAAAATCTGTTCAGTCTGCAAAATCTTTCATGCCTCTGTGTTTTTGAAAAATTGATGTCGACGAAACAAGCTTATGTCGACGAAACGAACCAGTGACGACGACATGTTGCTTGTTTTTGCTTTTACCGGGGAATTCATTCGGGCAGTTCATGGTCCGAACAACACTGAAGAAAGAAGATTGGAAGACCGAAGACGAGTAACAGACAAGGGGGAGTTTGTTGGTGCACCTTTTGTGTCTGTAACTAGTCTTACTTATCGTTGTATTTTGTAAGGTCTTTAATCATTTATCGTGTATGTATTTGCCGTCGACCAAGTCGGATATCCTCCTATCCACTTGTGTACGACTATTTAGTCTCCATTTGTTATGTAATGTAATACGAACGGTGCATGTTGCATGTTAAGGGTAGAATGGTCATTATGATGTTTATATGTTCTATCTGTTTGCTGTCTGTCAACAGCAAACAGCACAACTGATGCAGCCCTCGACGAAACACATCTGTTTCGTCGAATACCTTACGACGAAACAAAACAACAACCAAATGAATCTGTTACGTCGACATAAACGACGAAACACATCTGTTTCGTCGTGTAATGGGCTGCTTCAGGCCCAATCACTGGCCCATATGCTGTTTCGCCGTATCACCTTGTGTTTCGCCGAGACTTGGGCCCAGGAAGTATATAAACACATCCTGCTTTCACTGTGAAAGTAGATGAGAGCATACCCTTAAAGAAACTTTGTCAAAATTATGTCAAACTGTGTTTGTATCAGTTTGTTGTTGGTTCTCATCCCATTTGATCAATAGACTGTGTATCATTGATTATACGTGTGTGTCGCTTTATATGTTTGATTTGGCATAGTTACGTGGATTCCGCACACGTAACCGTGTTTGCTATAAACAAGTGATTCGGTTCGTTATCGATCCTCAGATATCGGGACCTACAATCATCTTGTTAGTCACTGGATTGTAAAGTTTATATGCTTTACTATTTTCACTGTACCCAACGAAAATAACCCGTTCAGTTTTGTCGTCCAATTTGGAGCGATTTTGTTTGGGAACATGTACATAGGCAATACAGCCAAACACTCGGAGGTGTTCAACATTCGGCTTTCTTCCACTCCATACTTCCTGTGGTGTTAATTTCGGCACACTCTTAGTGGTTGCTCGATTCAGCAGGTAAGTGGCACAAGCTACTGCTTCGGCCCAATATAGGTTCGGTAGTTCCTTCATTTTTAACATACTCCTGCTTAATTCCATAAGGGTTCTATTTTTCCTTTCGGCTACTCCGTTTTGCTGAGGAGTATAACTTGTTGTGAGTTGATGGTGAATTCCATTTTCCTTAAGGAAATTTTGAAACTCGTGACCACAATACTCTCCTCCTCTATCTGTTCTTATACCTTTTATTTTGTAATCCACTTGATTCTCCACAAGCCGCTTGAAGGTTTTGAAATAACTCAAGGCTTCGGATTTAAACTTCAGAAAATATACCCATGTTTTTCTCGAGAAATCATCTATAAATGTAATGAAGTACCTGCACCCTCCTATGGATTGTGTTCTCATGGGTCCACATATGTCTGAATGAAGAAGCTGTAAAGGTTTGTTTGCACGCCATGTTGCTTGCTTAGAGAACGGCTTCCTAGCATGTTTACCGAAGATACACCCTTCACATGTGTATTGTGACTTAGTGATTTTTGGCAGCCCATTTACCGTTTCGTTTACACCCATATCATATAAAGTTTCAAAGTTCAAGTGTCCATATCTCCGATGCCATAGTGTTGAAGTGTCTTGTGTCGTCATATTACACACTCTAGGGACTATATCATGCTTCAGATTTAACGGGAACATTTTGTTCCCTGTCATCTTAACAGTCCTGATGTAACAACCGGATGGATCATTAATGGTGCATCCTTTATCATTAAATCTCACATCGTACCCCTTTTGCACTAGCTGCCCAACACTCAATAGGTTATGTTTTAATCCCACCACATAAAATATGTTTGGAATCCGTTTCTAATGTCCTTTAATTTTGATATTAACATCCCCACAACCTAATACTTCTAACCGTTTATCGTCTCCGGTTCTCACCTCCCGCCTTTATGATTCGTTCAGGTTTATGAATAAATTCCTGTCGCCCGTCATGTGATTGCTGCATCCACTATCCAGGTACCAGCAATCGTTCTTAACCACTTCTTCTACATTAAAAATCGTGAACATGGTGTCATCATTCTCTTCTTCTGTATCATCTTTGTGCAGGAGAACATTATTCGATCGATCATTATCTTCTCGTTTGTTGCAGAACCATGCCGTATGCCCTAATCTTTGGCAATTATAACACTGGATCGATCCATTATACCTGCCTCTTCCTTTCCCTCGTCCCCTTCCAGAATTTTCGGTTCTGAATTGTCCGGATCTATCATAGTTATTACCTTGAACTTGGAAAGCCTGTTCCACTGGTGCATCGTCATATTGTTTTAGCCGTAATTCGTGAGATTGAAGAATACCAAGCAATTCCTCTGTGGAAATTGTATTTAAATCTTTTGATTCTTCAATGGCAACCACGACTGATTCGTATTTTCTAGTCAGGCTTCTGAGGATTTTCTCAACTACACGTTGTTCTTCTATTCGTTCTTCATTCAGACGTAATTGGTTAACTATTATTGTTGTGCGATTAACATAATCTTCTATGGTTTCACTTTTTTTCATTCTTAAATTATCGAATTCACATCTTAGGGTTTGCAGCCTTACCGTTTTTACCCTATTCTCACCCCTGTAGGCCTTGTGCAGAACTTCCCACGCAACTTTAGACGTTTTCCATGTTGCAATATGTTCAAACACGGTTTCTTTTACCGCCTGAAACATAATATGCAGTGCCTTCTTATCTCTTTTGACTTTTTCTTTGTAAACATTCTGTTCATTCTCTGGTGCTCCGGAAGCGACTTCTGTGTAACCTTCTTCCACAATTGTCCACAAATCTTGCGATTCTAACAGGACCTTCATCTGTATATGCCAATGGTAGTAATTCTGTCCCAATAATTTGGGAATCTGGGTTTGAATTCCTCCATTTGTTGTCATGTTTTTGATGTCTTTTGAAATCGTATGATTTGAAATTTGATGATGATGATTTTGCGAATTGTTGGAATTGATTGCGGATCGGTGGCTCTGATACCACTACGTTGGAATTGATTCGGATATATTGACAGAATGTATAAGAATTGTTCTTGAATTGAATTGGTAAATCTGATTGTTGCATACATCATTCGTATATATACATGAGGGGTTTATATGAATAACCGCCCCAAACTTAGGATAGGAAATAATAATCGAAAATATAACATAACCTGCATTATATCTATATTAAACTTATAATATGATCTAGCTTATATCTATTATTTTGTCATCTATTTTAAACCACATTTTGATTTCTTGTACTCCTCTGGGAGCAGGTGGTATTTCAGAAATTATGAACTCTCCCAATAAATGGTTATTAGTAGATTCGGATCTTTCACCTTGAAACACCCCTATATTCATGGAAGTTTGATTATCATGAGATGTGACAAACTTTTTGGACTTCTTTGTAGGTATTCGAGTGTTCCTTTTGATCACAATACTCATGTTTTCACCGTCTATCTCTATCCCAAGAGACAAAGGAGTGACGTCATATAACACCAAATCTTGAACCCTTTCACCATGTGAAGTTAATTTTGCAGCCACAATGGTTGCACAGTATGCAACAGCTTCATGAGGATGCAGGCTGCTCTTGCATAGCTTCTTCCAATCGAAAAATTCTTGCAACATAGACTGGACCTTAGGTATCCTAGTGGACCCACCAACAAGAATAATCTCATCTACACATGATCTATCAATCTTTGCATCTGCTAAACATTTCTTCACAGTATTAATGCACCTTTCGAATGACTTCATGTTCAGTTCTACAAACTTAGCTTGACTAATTCCCATAGAAAAATCAATCCCTTCGTGTAAGGAATCTACTTCAATTGAAGTCTGACTAGTGCCCGAAAGAGTCCTTTTCGCTCTCTCACACGCACCTTTCAACTTCCCCAGTGCTCTTAAGTTGGATCTTAAGTTCTCTTTTAACTCCGTTTTCAAATTTTTCTCGAATTCTTTTACACATTTTTCCACCAGGCAGTTATCCAAATCCTGGCCACCCAAATGGGGTTTACCGGAAACAGCTAGCACCTCAAAACTATCTCCTACCCCAATGCTCACAAGTGAGACAGCACAATTCCCACCACCAAGATCAAAGATAAGCACATTCATCTTCCCAGTAATATCATCCTTGTTGTTTTGACCATAGGCGATGGCAGCTGCTGTAGGCTCGTTGATGATGCGGATGATGTTTAATCCCGCAATAGTGCATGCATCGATCCTTTGTTGCTTGACGCTGTGAATCGTTGAAATAAGCAGGGACAGTCACCACAGCATGTGTCACATCTTTTCGTATGTACGCCTCAGCAGCTTCTTTCATCTTGCCTAGAACCATGGATGAAATTTGTTCGGCTAAAAATTCCTTTTATGACCTTAAAAGGCCACAACATAATGTCAGCTTGCATTTTTGAGTCACTGAATCTCCTTCCAATCAATCTCTTTGCATCTGAAAATTCTCGCCAATATCCATGAGAAACGAAAGTTTTTAATTACCTACTATATATTAAAGTGCTTTTAAATTGGTATGTGGTGCATGCTAGTTAATAGGCAAGTGATATGCAAATTAACAAACATCAAGTAGATGAATATATCGCAGTTGAGTTTACAAAACGATTAATCTAGGAATAAAATAATTAGATTGCTAGCTTTGTCGCATGTCTAACCTATGTAATAAACAAGTTTGTGTTCGAGTTAACCTAGTTAATCTGTTTGATTTTCAAATTGGTTGGCGGATTTGTCTTTTTGGTTGACAAATATAATTAAAAGGTCACTCTGCCAACCCGTTTACAAACGCAAATATTACAATCCGCCAACACTTTGTGACTTGATTACAGCCCCCTAATTTATTTACAACCCGTCAACTCGTTCGACTCATAAATAAACAGGTTACATGATTTTAAGTGCGCTCGGTTAGCTAGGATTGATGTCTACAACACGGATAAATGTATGGGTCGTCAACAGTATTGCCACCCTATGTTAGGTAACCCAACTTATTATTTTCTCTTAAAGAAGTACGTGTTTATGGATTCTTAATTTGATCATTTCTCAGCAAGAAAGACTAAGACTGTCTTTTGTTTAAGTAACCGTTAATTTTCTTTTATACGTAATTTTTTATGAACGCTCCTTTCATAAATGGTGTCAAAAACAATTTTCTTTCACAATCAGGATCTTTTATTATTTCATTTTGTACTCATTTAAAAAATGCTAAACTTATCAAATATTAAGATAAATGAAAGGGCAGAAGTAGTGGTTAAATGAATTGGAAAATTTTATTAGTTCATTTTATAGTCATTTAGACCATGTAATATTATTTGGTATATGACTGCACTTTATGTAATTTCCCACAACTCAATATTTCCCACAATTTTCCTACAAATTTCTGCCAAAAAAATATAAACAAAAAAAATCCTAAAATTTCCCACAGATTTCCAACAAAATAGCCACATAACTTCAGTTTGTCGCAAATTCATCGTTAAGGTGAACATGTTTTCAACAAAATTATGACAAAACTTTATTTTTTTGAAATATAATTTATTTTAGTTGTTAATATAAATAAAATAATAACGTTTGTAGCAAATTTGTCGCAATATGAAAAAATTACCAACAAATTTGCGACAAATCATTTTTTTATTATATAGTTTATGATAATTGTTAAAAATTAATAAATTAATAAAAAACCCACGTTTATGGGAAATTTGTCGCCAAATCTCAAAGTTTGCTACAAATTTCCCACAAAACATTATGTTTCTATTTATTAATTCATTTTATTTGTTAATATAAACAATTTCAAAAAGTTAAAAAACTAAAAATAATGTTTTGTGGGAAAATTGTAGCAAAATGACAAAGTTTACTACAAATTTCCCACATAAATTTATATTTCTATTTATTAATTAAATTTATTTGTTGATATAAGAAATTTAAATAAGTTAATAAACTAAATATAATTTTTTGTGGGAAATGTGTCGCAAGATGTCGAAGTTTGCTACAAATTTCCCACAAAATATTATGTTTCTATTTATTAATTAATTTTAGAAAAAAAATTACATTGTTGGTCATTGTGGTTTCTGTCAAATTTCAATATCAGGTACTAATAGTTTTTTGTTGTAAAATTAGGTATTAACGTTCTAATTTGTCACAATGTTGACTACTAAGGCCAAACTTTGTCACAATGTTGAATACTCAGACCAAACCTTGTTAACTTTTTAGCTAAGTCTTACTAAAATGACTAAAATGCTCTTTAATAATTAAAGTTTTTAGTCATTTTGTAAAACTTAGAAACCGTAGGGACTATATGTGTTAAATAACCAAACTTGTTAAATCAAGCAAAAAGAAAGCCGCCTTTCATGGGACTTCTCCGACAAAGTCGTCGAATTCCGGCCATATCGGATCCGTAAAATTTCCGTTAAACTCGTTTTTTTTCATTAATGTTTATCTCCATCATAATTAAAACCAACAACTCGTCATGTGTCAAGTATAAACTGCAAATTTTGCTTATCTTCTAACCCGTTTAACTCCGAAATTCCCGTCATCCTCTCGATGTGTTATATCTTCAATTCGAATATAAATATACGCCTCTTGACCGGATGCGACCTCATTCCCACACAATTTCACAGCCAATTTCGTCTCTACAACTCATCAGAGGCGCGTCGGCATATTCGAACTCCGGCGATGCAATTCTTGTACATAACATCGCAAACTGGTACGAATATTACATGCTATTTGTTTGTTTTATCATATAGAACCAAAGCCTCATATTTATTTCAACTTACAAAACTGTTATATTCCTAGATTAGAACTTTGTTTTAGTTATTTTTATAACTCTTAACTTGGTTTATTATTTAGATTAAGTTAAAAAAGTTTATTTTACTATAAGATTATTTATAAACTCAAAGTTTATAAACAATAAACTTGAAATCCATGTAATTTTATAAAAAAATATAAATAAAACAAAAAGCATTACTTTAAATTATTTTACTCAAATATAATTAATTAAAAAATAGACTCTCTAGTTATTTAAGGGCTTTTTAGTCATTTTAGTAAGACTTAACAAAAAAAGTTAACAATGTTTGGTCTTAATACTCAACATTGTAACAAATTAGAACGTTAATTCCTGATTTTGCAACAAAAAACTATTACACGACATTGAAATTTACAAGAAACCACAAGGACCAACGGTGTATTTTTTTTAATTTTATTTGTTGATACAAATAATTTAAAAAGTTATTAAACTAAAAATAATGTTTTGTGAGAAATTTGTAGTAAAATGTTAAGGTTGCTATAAAATTCCCACAAAACTTTATATTTCTATTTATTATTTAAATTTATTTGTTGATACAGGCAATTTGAAATAAGTTAATAAATTAAAAATAACATTCTATGAGAAATTTGTCGCAAAATGTCAAAGTTTGCTACAAATTTCCCATAGAACATTATGTTTCTATTTATTAATTAATTTTATTTATTGATATAGGCACTTTAAAATAGTTAATAAACTAAATATAATGTTTTGTGGGAAAATTGTAGCAAAATGTCAAAGTTTGCTACAAATTTCCCACAAAACTTTATATTTCTATCTATATATTAAATTTATTTGTTGATATAAGCAATTTCCCGTCACCACACACACATACCCGAACGATGACCACCTCCACCACTCATTCTGCCCTCCACTGTCATCAAACTACCAACCACCCCTACCCCCACACCACACCACATGCCCATTTTCTTCAAACAAATCATCAGCCAAGCCAACTCTTTTTCTACTGATGAATTCTGCCAATTCCGACTAGGGATGAGCTTGGTACCGACCGGTACCGAACCAGTACCGGAACCGAAAGTACCGGTATCGAAAATCCCCAATAGTAGGTACCAGTACCGGTATCGAATATACCCGGTACGGTATTGGTATTTGAGGGTAAAAACGGGTAAATACCTGTACCGAACCAGTACCGAAAACGTCAAAAGTCGATACCGAAAATGTACCCGGTTCGGTAAATTCGGTACCGGTACCGGGTACCATTTGCTCATCCCTAATTCCGACCAACTACAGAGGGCACCACCCAGACTTCATCTCCTCCACTCAAGTTTTTTTGGATAGACCTCAAGTTTTCCTACTAACGTTGATTATGATGGAGAAAATTAGGAGGCCAACGATTTCGATTGTGATGGGAAAGTTAGGTGGTCGGCGATTTCGATTCTGGTGTAACCGGTTGACGGGGACAGATCTAACGCCGGTGGAGGTGACAGAGGAGATCTGGTTGACAGTGATATGGCGGAGGGGAGTGGTGGTGAAACTGAGTCGTCGAAATAGAGTGGTGGAGTTGAAACAGGTGATGTTCTGTCAAGATCTGAAGAAACGGGGATAGTGAAAAGTAAAATGAAGGATAGTGGTAGTGTTTTGCAATTTTTAACTAATGGAATGTATTGGTTGTTGATACATATTAGTGGATACGGCTCGCTCGGTTCGAATACGTTACAAGTTGAAGACCGAGACTCGACATCCTCCGTCGTTTCTCGGATTGTTATCAACTATGTCTACAAGTCCTATATGATCTGCATAAGTGCAGATCTATCAGTTGCTGCTGTTTGCTGTGCATGACGACACATGCAACAGTTGATCGACGAAACTCCCAGCCAGTCTACATGATGAAACTCCCAGTCAACCTGAATGACGAAACTCTGTCGCTTGGATGAACGACGAAACTCCTACTGAGAAACTTATATTTCGTCGTATTTAAGGGTATGACGAAACTCTCCTAGTTTCGTTACTGTTGGTGATTCGCCATAAGGTTTCGTCGACTCAAAAGGTTTCGTCGGCTGCATCCTGTTTGTCGTTTACGTGTTCGAACTTGGTTTAACTTACCCGTTAAGATTCCGCACTCTCGGGTTTGTTGGAAAACAGGGAATAGAGGTTTAACTCGATCCTCCGGGTGGGCCTACAATTGGTATCAGAGCGTTGGCTCGATTCCTTGTTAAAACCAAGTTGTTTTTCTTGATTTATCAAAGATTTTCAGATTTTATTCTTAAAAGTTAAAGTTCGAAAATCTTGTTTTCTGGAAAAACAGGTCTTTAATCTGTGAAAATCTCGTTATTTTGTTGTTAGTTCATACAAAACCTTGTTTAAAACTCATGCATATATTTTAGGATTGGGTTTTCATTGAACTTTATTGCAAAATTTGTGATCGGAATATTTTCAGGTGGCCGAAAAACTCATATTTCACTGGAGTTCTTGTGTATCTTCAAAGTGTTCTTCATATTTTCAACTGACATTCAAAGATTTTCTTGATTTTAATATTTAAATATCAAAGCTAAGATTGATTAAAATATCGAGACCATGCTGTTTGGTGAGATAGACATGTTGAAAAGTTGAAATAGGATGTCTGTGTCAGACAAAAGGATAAGGTTTCTTTGAAAAATCTCACCAAATCTCACCAACTATCTGTGACTATTCACAACGAAAATCCCATTTCAACGAAACCCCTTTAAGTTTCGTAAAAAAGAATTCATTCAAAACATTATAAAGGTTTCGTCGTTTACCAGGTTTCGTCGTTGATCAGAGGATTCGTCGCGCATTATTTATTCAAAGAGGGTTTCGCCAAGACCCTAAGTTTCGTCGAGTCACTTGCAGGTCTTTTTCACAGAAGGTTTCAAAAGGTGTTTTAACGGTTTGTTTCAAGTACTCCCTCCGTCCCACTAAATGTGTCTTATTTTGAATTTTCAAAGTCTTTATTTATAAACTTTGACTTTAATTATATATTTTTTGTGTTATATAAAACGTGATGAAAATTAACCCGATAAAAACACTTGTAAAACACACTCAAATCATATAACTTTCATCAAGTATTATCTAACACAAACAAAATTAGTTAAGGTCAAAGTTTATAAACAAAGACTTTGAAAATTCAAAGTATGACACTTTTAGTGGGACGGAGGTAGTAATTTAATCAGGTTTTCATCATTATATATTCAAAATGAATCCAGACTGGTGGGGTATTCCGTCAAATACGGAGAGCAAATATAAAAGCACGGGTTTATCGCCATCATGGGCCAAATCTCCCGCACCCGCATCTAATACGGAGAGCAAGTATAGAAGCACAGGTTTGTCGCCATCATGGGCCGAGTCTACCGCACCCACATCTTCGCAAGCGAATCCAATTTCGACAGGTCAATGGGCGTTTGTTTCAAATCAAACTCAAAGTATTCAAAGTATACTTCTAAGCGAAAGCGAGACCGGAAGTCTAAATCGCCCACCGAAACTGATGCACACGGTATTGTGGTTATGTTTTACTATAGATCTTACGGAAGACGAGAAAAAGGAATATGATTTAGAAAAGAAAGCATATGCTATTCTGACTCAGGCGTTGAGCAAGGATATATATCATCAGTTTGTCAGCTTCAAGACGTCAAAGCGATTATGGGATGCATTGAAGACAAGAGGTCTAGGAAATGAAAAGTCACGCCAATTGCGACATGATTTACTCAAGAAGGAGTTTGATGGCTTCACATGTATGGAAAAAGAATCTTTGGGAGATATGACAAGTCAATTTTATCACTTGCTGACTGAATTGAGTAATTATGGGGTAACAACAACTCCATCAGAGGTTGTCACAAAGTTTGCCGATGCACTGCCACCTCAATGGAATGGTTTCTTGGAAATCCTGAAATACAAAGGCACATTGGCTACGACAGACATCAATGACTTCGTTCAGCTCTTGGAGAACAAAGATCAGGAAGAAACCCTAAAGGCGAAAAGGGTTCCAGTGCAACAAAATCCTGATATGTATTATGGAGCTCCTAGCACTTCTGCAAGACCTGCTCCACATGCTCCAATTCAAACGGCGTTTGTCACAAGCACAGATTTGTATGGAAATCCGATACAAGTTCCCCTTAAGCCAGCTTCAACCACAGACTTGTATGGAAATTCACTACATCCACTTCCCCAACAGCAAAGCTATCGGCCATCTACCGTAGCAACTGATTTGTACGGGAATCCACTTCCTGTTCAACAACAAGCTTGTTATGGAAGCACATCATCTGCTGGTCAGCCATCAAATTTAAATACAGTACGGCTTGACACGTTAAGCTTCTCTAAAGTTAGCGTTGAAGTAGCTAAAGATCATATGGAGATACTGAACACATTGGTGAGCCCGTATTGTAGATTGATTGCAGGGCAGATCGGAAACATCAATCTAAATCAAGAAGATTATCAGCAGATCGATAAAGAAGACATGGATATGATGGACATCAAATGGGCTTTCGCCAGTGCTGTAAGGCGAGCAAAGGACTTCATGGAACGGACTGGTCGAACCAGCTTGGAAAGCAAGAAAGATACCAAGTATGGGTTCGACAAGCAGTCTGTTAAGTGCTTTAACTATGGCGAATGGGGTCACTTTAAGAGGGAATGCACAAAGCCAGCACAGCATGGGAACCAAAACCCTTTCAGAGGTCAAGGCAACCAACAGAATCCGAATCAAACCAGGAATGACGATCGCACCCTTGGTACCTGTAAACAATCAAGCAAGACCATCAAACAATCAAGCTCTTATCGTCGAAGTGGATGAGGGTTGCGACTGGTGAATGCAATTAGGCATTGGTGATCAGGGTGGATCAGCTTGTTTTGCTGAAGTGGTGAAGGATCTGAAACACACCAGTGGTGGAGAATCTTCCTCCAGTGGTGGTGAATCTTCTGAAGATGAAGACAGTTCTGGTTACAGTAGAAGCTCAGATGAAGAATCCTCAACTTCAGGCGATGATCATTTGGATGAAACGTCAAGTGTGTCAGTCGATGCAGATGTTGATGAATTGTTGGGAGAAGCTGTAGTAATGAATGACAGAAGATCAATTCTGGTGGATAAAGCTGCTTATTCTTCTTCTTCTTCTATTCATTCAGCCTTTATGGCTAATGTTGGCAGTTCATCAAGTCAGGTATGTGTCGATAAACCAACTTCTGATAAATGTGATAAATGTGTTAGTTTAGGTGATAAATTGTCGGACTTGCAAGGCAAGCATGATGATTTTCAAAGCAAGTATGACATGACATATATCCACAATCAAAAGTTGATAGTGGATCTTTCGAAATGCAAAGAGGCTAACATGTTTTATGAAAACCATGAAAAAGAGTTTAAAAAGGTGGTTGAAAATTTAAGAAAAGATAAAACAGATCTAACAAAAATGGTTTCACGAAAACAAACTGACATAAACTGTTATATCAATCGTTTAGAAATCATGCAAAAAGAGTTAGCCTGTGTTAAGTGTGAAAGTGAGGCGATCCGGCTTAAGCTAGACAGTTATTCAAACTCTAGGTATGTGCTGGATCACATCATTGACATACAAAAAGAGAAAAAGGATGTCACGTGCATTGGATATAAGAAATGTCCACCACCTGCTAGACACAATTATGATGCAATGCCTGATGAGGAGAATATAACTTATTATGAGGAATCTGTTCCTTTAGACATTGAGGAATTTGCAACCGGACTTGGATACAAAAATGAAGTATCATCAGATTCAGATGTTTCAACAGTTTCAAGTGTGTCAACTGCTGAACAAAATCAGGATCCTCCAGTCATTGTTGAGGATGCTGATTCGTCAGATGATGAATCTGATGATACTGACTCAACACAGTCTGATGCGGTAATCAAAGAAGAGGACATACCTCTTGAGAATCATATTCTATGTGATTCCCCCGCAAAACCTGCTAAGACTGTTCTGGTCGAGTCCACATCTGCAAAAGAGTCAGAGAGTGTGAATTTGCTGTACACTCTTGTTGGTGATGATAAAATATATTCTGATAAAGATTTTCCGATTAAGAATGTAAATCAATCTTTAATCAGTAAAGTTTTTGAAGATTCGACAAGTAGGTTTTTGGAAAAGTCGGGTTCACACGTTGTGGTAACACAGTGCCCTCCGATTCCAAAAGCTGAAGTTCGAAAACAATATGGAAATCAACGATTGCCAACAGTGAAAAAGCAGCAAAATCATACCAAACCAAAAGGTAAATCAACAACTCAAGGTCGAAAGGAACCGAACCAAAAGAAGAACAAGAAAGTGAACTTTGTGAAATCAACGGGAACGGACAAATTGGAAACTTTTGCAAATAAATCTAACTTAGATCATGTCAATCACGTTAAATCTTTGAAAAGAAATGAACCAAACAGTTCAAAACCAAGTACCTCGGGATCACAAAGTTCATCAACAAGACAATCACATGTTACTTCGGGGTTTGTTGAACGAAGATCATGTTTTGAATGTGGTAAAATTGGACATATCATTCGAAATTGTCCATATCTTCATAAGTTAAAAGCCAAAGTTGATGATCCCCGTGAACAAAATTACCGAAAGCGATCTATTTCTACAAAACAAGATCCCCGCCTTGTAAAAGAAAGGGAAAAGAAACAGAGACGCCAACAAGTCAAGGTAATTCAGAAGGCAATTAAAACCGATGTGGTTCAAAAACAACCTGTTTCAGTTAAACCGGAAACTTCAAAGATTTCAAAAACTTCAAACAATCACGATGTTAAAGTTTCAAACAATCAAACTGGTAAAAATCAACAGACATGGAAACCCAAATTGACCACAAATTCAGAGGGAACATCACAATTTCCAAACCATCGAGAAATTGAAATAACTTTTGTCGATGAAAGCGAAAGACCCAAGACCACAAAGGCTTGGGTCCCCATCTCCAACTAATCATGTGAGTTCATGTGCAGGGTGTTCCAGGAGGAACTTTCAGTAGTCATTGGATTGTTGATAGTGGGGCATCCAGGCACATGACAGGCGACATGAAGCTTCTCTACGACGTTAAATCTATTAGAGGAGGTTATGTTGCTTTTGCTGGAGATAAAGGCTGATATATTACTGGTGAAGGAATGGTATCCAACGGGGTTGTAAGCTTTGACAAGATCAACTTTGTGCAACAACTTGATCACAATCTTCTCAGCGTTTCACAGATTTGTGATAAGCAGTTTTCAGTACACTTTGATGCAAATGGATGTTATGTGCTGAAACCCGGCTTCAAGATTCCTAAAGAATGGATTCTCTTATCTGCTCCAAGGATAAATGATTTATATGTCCTTGATATGAGCCAAGCTATTACAACGTCTGCACAAGCAACTTGTTTCGTTTCCAAAGCCACAGAAAAAGACTCAATCTCTTGGCACAGACGGATGGGTCACATTCACTTACGCAAAATGAATCATTTGGTGTCGAATGAATTAGTGAATGGTGTTCCTCTTAAAAATTTCCAACTTCAAGACGTCTGTGTTTCATGCCAAAAAGGAAAACAAACGAAAAAGCGACACCCGACTAAGAAAATCAACACGGTGGCTGTTCCACTTGAACGTTTGCACATGGATTTATTCGGTCCTGTCAAGCATAAAAGCATTCGGAATGATCAATACTGCCTCGTGATAATAGATGATTATTCAAGATTTTCTTGGGTGGCGTTCATTGCACACAAGAGTGAAACTTTTGGTATTATCAAAAACTTGATCATTCAGATTGAGAATTTGTATACTTTGCAGGTTAAACGGATTCGCAGCGACAATGGAACAGAATTTAAGAATCAATCCATGAAGGAGTTCTGTACTTCAAAAGGTATTCTTCATGAATTTAGTGCGGCTTACACTCCTCAACAGAATGGCGTCGCTGAACGTAAAAACCGTACATTAATCGAGACTGCTAGGACGATGTTGGTAGAGTCACAATTGCCGATTCCCTTCTGGACTGAAGTTGTATCCTCTGCATGTTATACACTGAACCGAGTCCTTACAGTCAAAAGACACAACAAGACCTGCTTCGAGCTTCTTCATAAACGAAAACCATATTTGTCATATCTTGAACCGTTTGGAGCTCCTTGCACAATGATCGATCCTAATGGAAAGTTTGGGGCAAAAGCTATTGAAGGTTACTTTCTTGGGTATGCCACCCCTAACTTAAGAGTCTGGAACCTAGAGACTAAAAGGGTCGAGGAATGGTCTGAGGTCAGGGTACAACGGCACACATTGCCAGTCAAATGTCCAGGTCAACCATGGATGTTTGAGTACGATGACTTTTTCAATTCGATCAATATTCAAGAAGTCGAACAAAGTGCTGTGGCAAGGATGTTTTTCGAGAGTGACAACGCAACAGATTCACCGTTGGTTCGTCCAATTATTGTCAACGATCAAGAACCAACTTCAGTGAACAATAATGCTCTCGACAATGAGGATTTTCACGATGCTACCGAACTGAACGAATCTTCAGAGGATGATGAATTTCTCGATGCAGACCAAGAAGCTGTTCATGGTACTTCAGAGGGTACACCTCCAGTGGACGCCCCTAAAACAGCTGAAGCTACTGCATCATCCTCTTCGCCAGTTCAGGGTATTGAATTAGTTGTTGATCTCAATCTCAACAATCTGGGTACAAACATTCCAGTTCCGAAAAACCCTGAAACAAGAATTCACAATACCCATCCTCAACAAAACATTATTGGAAATATACAAAGTGGCGTTCAAACGAGAAACATATTGCGAAACGACAACAATGCAGGCTTGTATGTTACGTATGTTACGTATCACAAGAAGAACCAAAATCTATTAAAGAAGCTTTGAAAGATAATTCTTGGGTTGAAGCTATGTAGGAAGAACTGCAGCAATTCCAGAAGCTAGGTGTCTGGAAACTCGTTGATAAACCTGAAGATTACAAGAAGATTGGTACCCATTGGGTTTATAAATGTAAAAAGGATGACCATGGAGTAGTTATTCGAAACAAAGCAAGATTAGTCATTCTAGGTTTTCGTCAGATTGAAGGGATCAACTACAACGAAGTCTATGCACCTGTTGCACGTCTAGAAGCAATTCGAATTTTTCTAGCCTATGCGTCCTTCAAAGGATTCAAGGTCTACCAAATGGACGTGAAAAGTGCATTCTTACATGGTGTGGTTGACGAAGAGGTGTATGTCGAACAACCTCCAGGTTTTGAAGATCCTATTCACCCTGATCGGGTTTGGTTGCTCAACAAAGCTCTCTATGGTCTACATCAAGCACCGCGAGCTTGGTATGCAACCTTATCTAAAAACCAAGTTGGAGAATGGATTTCGCAGAGGTCTTATCGACTGCACTCTTTTCATCAAAGAACAGGATGGAGATCTTCTATTGGTACAGGTATACGTTGATGATATTATATTTGGTTCTACTAACGATGTTTTGTGTAGGAATTTTGAGCACATTATGCAGGATAAATTTGAAATGAGCGCTATGGGGGAGATGACTTTCTTTTTGGGCCCTACAAGTGCAACAAACGAAGTCTGGGATATTCATCCATCAGACTAAGTATGTCAATGACATCTTGATCCGGTTCCAGATGTCTGATGCAACGCCCGTTGGTACCCCACTACAGCAAAATCATGGAATTCATCCAGACTTGAATGGTTAAGTTGTTAGCTCCTCGTATTTCCGTGCTATGATCGGATCCCTCATGTACCTCACAGCATCAAGACCAGACATAATGTACCCAACGTGCCTGCTTACCAGATATCAAGTTAATCCGAAGGCCCCACATCTTGCAGCTGTAAAAAGGATTTTTCGCTATTTGAAGGGATGCCCAGACACCGGTCTATGGTACCCTAGGGATGATAGCTTTGACTTGATCGCTTTCAGTGATTCTGATTTTGGCGGATGCAAAATCGACGGCAAATCCACAACGGCTGGATGTCAGTTTTTAGGAAATCGCCTAGTCACATGGCAGTGCAAGAAGCAGACTTGTGTCGCTACATCAACATGCAAAGCTGAATACATTGCTTCCTCAACTTGTTGCTCCCAAGTCATGTGGATACAAAAGCAAATGCGTGATTACGGTTTTGAATTCCTAACTACTCCTATTTTTGTCGATAATTCTGCTGCCTTATCTATCACTAGAAATCCTGTGCAGCATTCAAAGACCAAACACATCGAAATTAAGTATCACTTCATACGTGATTGCTTTGATAAAAGGCTTATCGATGTTGTTAAGGTCCATACCGATGACCAACGTGCCGACCTTTTTACCAAAGCATTTGATAAATCAAGATTTGACTTTTTATTATTGGTAAACGACATTAAGGTCAAGCTAGAGTAATCCGCATCGGAAAATCATTTTTGTAAATATTTATTTGTGTTTTTTTAATTTATCATAGTTTTTACATTTTAGGGGGAGTAAATCCAAATTTGAAAAATTCAAAAACATCGAAAAATTTCAAAAACACAAAAACCTATAAGAAAAACAAAAATGAGTTTCCTAGCGAGCAAAAGAGAAAATGATAGTACATCAGTGGTCTGTCAAACCTCTTTAAACCTTAAATGAAAAATGATAAGCAGCTCTATATAAGATATATTGGTAGGCTCACAATCATCTTAAAGTGTGCAGGGTGATATAAACTTAAATCGACTGAAGACCAGGTGGGAACCGCTCATTGGCATATGGTCTTAGTACCGAAATTTCGTTTGAGAGATTGCCGAGGTTCTGAGATATGTGGTCTTTATGCTGTTTATCATCTGGGTATCATGGTTGTTTGTTTTACCGAAAACAACGGAGACGAAGTCTAGATCTTCCATGATACCATACATACGTGTACATACTGCATACGACCTCAATAAGTGATCAACAATCACATGTCCACAAAAATAAGTGATAACATATCACAATTTATCCGGGAGTCAAGTTCGTCTCTTTGCTGTACGTTAGTACTGACCTGTTCACGGACTTGCTCATGTGCCCTTATGCATATGAAAATCAAGTTCCTCATCAATAAGTGATTCTATCACATAGGGCTTGTTTTCAATTCAAAATAAGTGAGTATCTCACATTTTCATATATGTCAAAACAGATGATAAATGGTATACTCACCAGTAAGATGAACTCTCGTGCATACCTTGATACGGGAATGTGTCGTGTGTGGATGAACACCGGTCGGTAAGTATAAATCATATCTAATCGTATCCCCTCGCCATGATTACATCTGATAAGTTGAGCTTATGTGGACAACAATACCGATAATCGTTATAGGATGCTTATCTAAATGTTAACTAATTGAACAACAAGAGCGTTTTGGCGTGACCGTACACTGATATGATTCTCTTACCCTCGAAACTCGCAAAAAGAATGTCTGTAAATATTTATTTAATGCTTTCAGTTTCTGCATCTCTGTATATATTTATTTACTGCTTTCAGTCTTTACATTTGAAATATTCAAAATTTCAAAAAGATTTTAGGTGTGTTTTAATATAAACTTTATAAAAGACAAAAAGATTTTATTTCTAATTTCTTTTGATTAACCGATGTTGGAACTCGAGCTTTCGACACCTGAAATCTAATCGAAAACCAAAACAACTGATTCTTCATAAACGGTCGAAATTTGCAAGTTTTTGAAAGTTAAAAACTAAAATTGAACAATTTGTTAAACTTTCAAAATGTCAGACGGTATTTGATTGAACATGGTCACATGTGTGTCATTTGTTTAAATGTTAAATATATTCCAAGCGGTTGTTCTCATTATTCGTTTAGATTTCTTGCATGTGCAGATGCTAAAGGCGAAGAGAACATGTTTGATGACAAGCTTCGGAATGAAGACACGACATGGAGGCACTCAAAAGATAAAGATGATCGAGTTGCCGCTGACCTATCATCAACACCACACGGATCTAAAAGAATTGAAGATCAAAAGATTCACGAGCATAACTCAAGGGAGAGCTTATGTTAAGGGGGAGTTTGTTAACACACTTCCTAAATGAAATGGGGAGTTTGTTGATACACTTTCTACTTACAACACGTGAAGACTTTGAAGATCCTCCGACATGATAGACATAGAAATTGAACCTCACGAGCAGCATCCAAGGGGGAGTTTGTTGATGCATATTAGTGGATACGGCTCGCTCGGTTCGAATACGTTACAAGTTGAAGACCAAGACTCGACATCCTCCGTCGTGTCTCGGATTGTTATCAACTATGTCTACAAGTCCTATATGATCTGCATAAGTGCAGATCTATTAGTTGCTGCTGTTTGCTGTGCATGACGACACATGCAACAGTTGATCGACGAAACTCCCAGCCAATCTGCATGACGAAACTCCCAGTCAACCTAAATGACGAAACTCTGTTGCTTAGATGAACGACGAAACTCCTGCTGAGAAACTTATGTTTCGTCGTATTTAAGGGTGTGACGAAACTCTCCTAGTTTCGTCACTGTTGGTGTTTCGCCATAAGGTTTCGTCGACTCAAAAGGTTTCGTCGGCTGCATCCTGTTTCGTCGTCTTTGTTCCTTATATAAACAGCAGTGGACTGAAGACAGAGAGACAGAACAGAGAACACAGTGAGACACGAGAGAACCAGAGAGAGTTTACAGAGTGTATTTGTAAACATTGTATTGTAACCATTTCAAGCATTAATACATTGTGTGTTAATCGTTGAGTCTCGTGTTTGTCATTTACGTGTTCGAACTTGGTTTAACTTACCCGTTAGGATTCCGCTCTCTCGGGTTTGTCGGAAAACAGGGAATAGAGGTTTAACTCGATCCTCCGGGTGGACTTACATTGGTTATTTTCAAGAAACCAAAGGGACGAAAAACGTAACTAACTCTTTGTTTATTTTAATTATATGAATAGAGGCATTATGGTCATTTCAAATAAATTAACAGAATCTGGATGACGTTAGAGAGGGTGGACTGTAATTGTTACAAAAGTGAAAGTACAAGGACTGCTTAGCAATTTTAAACTAATAGAGTGTAATGGTTATTTTCAACAAACCACAGGGATGAAAAACGTAATTAACTCTTTTATTTTTTTTATCATGTTATATAAAACTAGCGACTATATTTGCTATCGAAATAGTTTGGGTTGCTATATTTGCGAACTTGTGACTACCAAAACATTCTAGGTCCCTAATGTTGCAACTAATCTTGTGTCCGTCGCTAATTCAGCAACGGTATGATTTTGGTCATTAATGCTGTCGCTAAATTTACAACCGATTGTTTTTGGTCACAAACTTTGGTCGCTTTCGTCCAATTTTCGTAATAGACAAGGTGTTGCTAACCCTTCTATCTTTACAACATATCATGACATGGATTCCAGATGTATTGTTGTAGGTCCGGCTAGGGGAGGATCTAGTCGCCTAATCCTTGTATACAAACCAACCCGGTTGTGCGGAATCCAACCGAGATAGCAAACCGAGATAGAACACGTAAAAACACGACACGCAAAGTTCACCGATTAACACCTCTGTATTAATACGTATGAATGGTCCAGTTACAAGCACAAGGTTTACAAATCAGTTCTGCAAACTCTCTCTAACAATGTGTGTGTGTTCTCTGATCTAAGTGTTCTCTATGTCTAACTATCGAAATGAACACAACACACGGGTATTTATACCCAATACAGCAGGTCCGGTCGAAGGATCAGGCTGACTGGTCGAACGATCATCTGTCGACCAGAAACAGCTCGAAGGATCAACATGTATCACGAAAGATGTGATCTTTCGTAGTCCATCCATCGAAGGTCATCTTTCGAGCATGTCATCGAAGGATATAGGCAATCCTTCGATGGCACATCCTTCGACCCAACATCTTACAAACATAATGTTGACTGTTTGGCCAAGTCAAACCAGGAGGATGGTTGACTTGGTCAAACTTACATGACTACAAAGACATCGTTTTACATCGTGACCGAATACAGACAAAGTGCAGACATAAGTGCACCAACAAACTCCCCCTTGGCTGTAGCTTTGTCTGGCTGTAGCTTTGTCTCGATCTTCATTCTTGTAAGTTCTCGTGTCTTCAAGTCTTTGACTTCTATTCAAGTCTTCAATGTCGGAGGATCTTCAAAGTCTTCACGTCTTGAAAGCAGAAAGTGTACCAACAAACTCCCCGTTTCATGTAGGAAGTGTGTTGACAAACTCCCCCTTAACATAAGCTCCCCCTTGAGTTATGCTCGTGAAAGTCTTGATCTTTATGAAGTGAGATCCTTGTGGTGTTGATGATGGTCAGCGGCAACTCGATCATCTTCATCATTTGAGTGCCTTCACGTCGTGTCTTCATTCCGAAGCTTGTCATCGACCATGTTCTCCTTGCCTTTAGAATCTGCACATGCAAGAAATCTAAACGCGTAATGAGAACAACTGCTTGGAATATAGTAAACATAAACAAACGACACACATGTGACCATTGTTTAAACAAACACCGTCCGACAGTTTGAAAGTTTAAAGTATTTTATCAATTTCAATTTCAACTTTCAATACTTTGCAAATTTCGACCGTTTATGAAGATTTAGTCGTTTTCGGTTTTCAATCAGGTTTCAGGTAACGAAGACTTGAGCTCCAACATCGTACGATCGAAAAATAAAATAGAAATAAAATCTTTTTGGTATTTTGAATTTTTCAAAAGTAAAGACTGAAAGCATTTAAATAAATATATACAAACATTCTTTTTGCGAGTTTCAAGGGTAAGGGAATCATATCAGTGTACGGTCATACCAAAACGCTCTTGTTGTTCAATTAGTTAACATTAAGATAAGCATCCTATAACAATTATCGGTATTGTTGTCCACATAAGCTCAACTTATCAGATGTAATCATGGCGAGGGGATACGTTAAGGTATGATTTATACTTACCGACCGGTGTTCATCCACATCACGACACATTTCCGTAACAAGGTATGCACGAGGGTTCATCTTACTGGTGAGTATACCGATTATCATCTGTTTGACCGTATATGATGTGAGATTCTCACTTATTTTGATTTGAAAACAAGCCCTATGTGATATAATCACTTATTGATTAGGAACTTGATTTTCGATGCATGAGGGCACAGGAGCAAGTCCGTGAACAGGTCAGTACTTTCGTACAGCAGAGAGACGAACTTGACTCCCGGAAAGAATTTGTGATATATTATCACTTATTTTGTTTGGACATGTGATTGTTTATCACTTATTGAGGTCGTATGCAATATGTACACGTATGTATAGTATCATGGAAGATCTAGACTTGCGTCCCCGTTATTTTTCGGTAAAAGATACAACCATGATACCCAGATGATAAGCAGCATAAAGACCGAATATCTCAGAACCTCGGCAATCTCTCAAACGAAATTTCGGTACTAAGACCATATGCCAATGAATGGTTCCCACCTGGTCTTCAATCGATTTAAGTTTATATCACCCTGCACACTTTAAAATGATTGTGAGCCTACCGATACATCTTATATAGAGCTGCTTATCGTTTTTCATTTTGCATTTCAGGTTTAAAGAGGTTTGGATAGACCACTGATGTACTATCATTTTCTCTTTTGCTCGCCAGGAAACTCATTTTTGATTTTCTATTGTTTTTGTGTTTTTGAAATTTTTCAATGTTTTTGGATTTTCCAGATTTTTGGATTTACTCCCCCTAAAATCAATAAACTAAGACAAATTTAAAACACAAAGGTATTTACAAAAATGATTTTCCGATGTGGATTACTCTTGCTTGACCTTAATGCCGTTTACCAATAATAAATAGTCAAATCTTGATTTGTCAAATGCTTTGGTAAAAAGGTCGGCACGTTGGTCATCGGTGTGGACGTAAGCAACATCGATTAGCCTTTTCTCAAAGCAATCACGTATGAAATGATACTTAATGTCGATGTGCTTAGTCTTTGAATGCTGCACAGGATTTTTAGTGATCTGTAAGGCAGCAGAATTATCAACGTAAATAGGAGTAGTTAGGAATTCAAAACCGTAATCACGCATTTGTTGTTGGATCCATAGGACTTGGGAGCAACAACTTGAGGCAGCAATGTATTCAGCTTCGCATGTTGATGTAGCGACGCACGTCTGCTTCTTGCACTGCCATGTGACTAGGCGATTTCCCAAAAACTGACATCCAGCCGTTGTGGATTTGCCGTCGATTTTGCATCCGCCAAAATCAGAATCACTGAATGCGATCAAGTCAAAGTTATTATCCCTAGGGTGCCAAAGACCGGTGTCAGGGTAACCCTTCAAATAACGAAAAATCCTTTTTACAGCTGCAAGATGTGAGGCCTTCGGGTTGACTTGATATCTGGCAAGCAGGCACGTTGGGTACATTATATCTGGTCTTGATGCTGTGAGGTACATAAGAGATCCGATCATCGCGCGGTAGTATGAGGGGCTAACATCTTGACCCTTCAAGTCTGGAGTAATTCCGTGATTTTGCGGCAATGGGGTACCGATGGGCGTTGCATCAGACATCTGGAACCGGCTCAAGATGTCACTAACATATTTAGTCTGATGGATGAATATCCCAGACTCTGTTTGTTGTACTTGTAGGCCCAAAAAGAAAGTCATTTCCCCCATAGCACTCATCTCGAATTTATCCTGCATTACACGCTCGAAATCCCTACACAAAACATCATTAGTAGAACCAAAAATAATATCATCAACGTATACCTGTACCAGTAGAAGATCTCCATCTTGTTCTTTGATGAAAAGAGTACAGTCGATAAGACCTCTGCGAAATCCATTCTCCAGCAAATAATTAGATAAGGTTGCGTACCAAGCTCGCGGTGCTTGATGAAGACCATAGAGAGCTTTGTTGAGCAACCAAACCCGATCGGGATGGATAGGATCTTCAAAACCTGGAGGCTGTTCGACGTACACCTCTTCTTCTACCACACCATGTAAGAATGCACTCTTCACGTCCATCTGGTATACCTTGAAACCTTTGAATGAGGCATAAGCCAGAAAAATCCGAATTGCTTCCAGACGTGCAACAGGTGCATATACTTCGTTGTAGTCGATCCCTTCAATCTGACGAAAACCTTGAACGACTAGCCTTGCTTTGTTTCGGATAACAATTCCACGGTCATCCTTTTTGCATTTAAACACCCAACGGGTACCAATCTTCTTGTAACCAGCAGGTTTCTCTACGAGTTTCCAGACACCGAGCTTCTGGAATTGTTGCAGTTCTTCCTGCATCGCTTCAACCCATGAGCTATCTTTCAAAGCATCTTTCCAAGTTCTTGGCTCTTCCTGTGAGACATAACACGCGAAAGACCAATCATTTTGTTGACCAGATTCTCGGATAGTTGCATACAAGCCTGCATTGTTGTTGTTTCGCAACATGTTTCTTGTTTGAACGCCACTTTGTACATTTCCGATGATGTTTTGTTGAGGATGGGTATTGTGAATCCTTGTTTCAGGATTATCTGGAACTGGAATATTTGTACCCAGATTGTTGAGATTGAGATCAACAATCAATTCAAGTCCCGGAATTGACGAAGAGGATGATGCAGAAGTTTCAGCTGTTCGAGGCACAACCACTGGAGGAGTACCCTCTGAAATACCATGAACTGCTGTTGGAGCTTCTTGATCTGCATCTAGAAATTCATCATCCTCTGAAGATTCGTTCAATTCGGAAGCATCGTGAAAATCCTCATTGTCGAGAGCATTGTTGTTCACTGAAGATGGTTCTTGATTGACAATAATGGGACGAACCAACGGTGAATCTGTTGCATTGTCACTCTCGAAAAACATCCTTACTGCAGCATTTTCTTCAACTGCTTCAACATTGATCGAATTGAAAAAGTCATCGTACTCAAACATCCAAGGCTGACCAGGATTTCTGACTGGTAAAGTGTGCCTTTGTACTCTGACTTCAGACCATTCCTCGACCCTTTTAGTCTCTAGATTCCAGACTCTTAAGTTCGGGGTGGAATACCCAAGAAAGTATCCATCAATTGCTCTTGCCCCAAACTTTCCATTAGGATCGATTATAGTGCATGGAGCTCCAAACGGTTCAAGATATGACAAGTCAGGTTTCCGTTTGTTAATAAGCTCAAAGCAGGTCTTGTTGTGCCTTTTGACTGTAAGGACTCGGTTCAACGTGTAGCATGCAGAGGACACAGCTTCAGTCCAAAATGGAATCGGCAATTGTGACTCTACCAACATTGTCCTAGCAGTCTCGATCAATGTGCGGTTCTTACGTTCAGCGACGCCATTCTGTTGAGGAGTATAAGCTGCACTAAATTCGTGAAGAATACCTTTTGAAGTGCAAAACTCCGCCATGGCATGATTTTTGAATTCAGTACCATTGTCGCTGCGTATCCGCCTAACCTTCAAGTTATATAGATTCTCAATCTGAATGATCAAGTTTTTGATAATACCGAAGGTTTCGCTCTTGTGTGCCATAAACGCCACCCAAGAAAATCTTGAATAATCATCAGTTATCACGAGGCAATATTGATCATTCCTAATGCTTTTGTGCTTGACAGGACCGAACAAATCCATGTGCAAACGTTCAAGAGGAACAGCCACCGTGTTGACTTTCTTTGTAGGGTGTCGCTTCTTCGTTTGTTTTCCTTTTTGGCACGAGACACAGACGTCTTGAAGATGGAAATTTTTAAGAGGAACACCATTCACCAATTCATTTGCCACCAAATGATTCATTTTGCGTAAGTGAATGTGACCCATTCGTCTGTGCCAAGAGATTGTGTCTTTTTCTGTGGCTTTGGAAACGAAACAAGTTGCTTGTGCAGACGTTGTGATAGCTTGGCTCATATCAAGGACATACAAATCATTTATCCTTGGAGCCGACAAGAGAATCCATTCTTTTGGAATTTTGAAGCTGGGTTTCAGCACATAACATCCATTAGCATCAAAGTGTACTGAGAACTGCTTATCACAAATTTGAGAAACACTAAGAAGATTGTGATCAAGTTGTTGCACAAGGTTGATCTTATCAAAGCTAACAACCCCGTTGGAAATCATTCCTTCACCCGTTATATATCCGCCCTTATCTCCAGCAAAAGCAACATAACCTCCTCTAATAGATTTGACGTCGTAGAGAAGCTTCATGTCGCCTGTCATGTGCCTGGATGCCCCACTATCAACAATCCAATGACTACTGATAGTTCCTCCTGGAACACCCTGCACATGAACTCACATAATTAGTTGGAGATGGGGACCCAAGCCATTGTGGTCTTGGGTCTTCCATTTTCATCAATGACAATAACCTCTATTCTTTGATGATTTGAAAATTGTGATGGTCCCCCTGATTCAATAACAGATTTTGGTTTCCAGGTCTGTTGAGTTTTACCAGTGTTATTCTTTAAAATTTTAACTTCATGGTTGTCAGAAGTTTTTGAATTTCCTGGTTTGACAGAAACAGATGGTTTGTTAACCGCATCAGTTTTAATTGCTTTTTCAATTTTCTTGACCTGTTGGCGTTTCTGTTTCTTTTCCCTTTCTTTTACAAGGCGGGGATCTTGTTTTGATGAAACAGATCGCTTGCGGTCAATGTGGTCACGGGGAACATCAACTATGCCTTTTTGTTTATGAAGATACGGGCAATTTCGAACAATATGCCCTATAGTTCCACATTCAAAACATGATCTTCGTTGAACAAACCCCGAAGTATCATGTGGTCGTCTTGCCGATGATGAACTTTGTGATCCCGAGGTACTAGGTTTTGAACAACTTGGTTCATTCCTTTTCATCACAGTTGCTTTCTGGACAAAATCTAAGTTAGATTGATTTGCAAACTTTTCAATTTTGTCCGTTCCCTTCGACTTCACAAAGGTCACATTCTTCTTTTTCTTCTGATTCGGCTTCCTTTGATTTTGAGTCGGTGCCTTACCTTTGGGTTTGGTATGATTTTGCTGTTTTTCCACTGTTGGTAATTTCTTGTTCCCAAATTGTTTTCTAACTTCAACCTTTGGAATAGGAGGACACTGTGTGACTGTAACATGTGGTCCTGACTTTCCCAAAAACTTACTTGTAGAATTTTCAAAGACTTTACTGATTAAAGATTGATTAACATTTTTAATAGGAAAATCTTTGTCTGAATAGATTTTATCATCACCAACAAGTGTGTACAGCAAATCCACACTCTCCGACTCTTGTGCAGACGAGGACTCGATTGCAACAGTCTTAGCGGGTTTTGCAGGAGGATCACATAGAATATGATTCTCAAGAGGTATGTCCTCTTCGTTTATCACCGCATCAGACTTTGCTGAATCGGTATCATCAGACTCATCATCAGAAGAATCAACATCCTCAATCACAACTGGAGGATCCTGATTCTGTTCAGCAGTTACAAATGTATCTGCTGACACATCTGAATCTGACGATACTTCTTTCTTGTATCCGAGTCCTGCTGCAAATTCCTCAACATCCAAAGGAATAGATGGCTCAAAGTGAGTCCTATACTCCTCATCAGGCAAAGCATCAAAATTGTTTCTCACGGGTGGTGGACATTTCTTGTAACCTATGCATGTGACATCCCATTTCTCTTTCTGAACATCAATGATGTGATCCAACACATAGCTAGAGCTCAAATAACTGTCTAACTTGAGTCGGATCGCCTCACTTTCAGTTTTAACACAAGCCATTTCCTTTTGCATTACCTCAAGGCGAGTGATATACAAGTTTATGTCAGTTTGTTTTCTGGAAACCATTTTAGTCAACTCAGTTTTATCTTTCTTTAACGTTTCAATCATTGACTTAAATTCCTTTTCATGGTTTTCATAAAACATGTTGGCTTCAGTGCACTTTGACAGATCAACGGTCAATTTCTGATTGTGAATGAATGTCACATCATATTTCTCTTGCAAAGCCTTGTGTTCGCTTTGCAACTCACACCACTTATCACTCAAAGACACATGTTTGTCTTGCAAGTCAAACAAACTAGCTTGTAAAGCATCATGTTTGCCTTGCAACTCAGACATGTTTGCATCCAAATCAGCACATCTAACATCCAATCTATCACAATTATCACAGATATCAGCAGTGGGTTCATCGACACATACCTGACTTGATGAACTGTCGACATTAGCCATAAAGGCTGAATGGAGAGAAGACGAAGAATAAGCAGCTTGATCCACCAAAATAGATCTTCTTTGAGTTTCTGCTGCAGCTTCTCCCAAGAGTTCATCAATATTTGCATCGATTGACGCATTTGATGTCTCATCCACATGATCATCACCTGAGCTCGAGGCTTCTTCATCCGAACTTCCACTATAACCGGAGCTGTCTTCATCTTCAGAAGATTCACTACCATTGGTGGAAGATTCTCCACCACTGGCGTGTTTCAGATCCTTGACAATTTCAGCAAAACAAGCTGTTCCATCTGGAGCATCGTTTCCCAACTGAATAGACCAGTCACAACCTTCATCTACTTGAACCACAAGTGCCTGGTTGGCATTTGATGGTCCTGCTTGAGTCTGGTTGTTGACAGGCACCAATGTGCGAACATTGTTCCTATTCTGGTTCTGCTGGTTGCCTTGACCTCTGAAAGGATTCTGATTTCCATGTTGAGATGGCCTCGTACATTCACGCTTGAAATGACCACGTTCCCCACAATTGAAGCACTTAACAGCCTGTTTGTCGAACCCATACTTGGTGTCTTTCTTGCTTTCCAAGCTGGTTCTCCCTGTTCTTTCCATGAAATCCTTTGCTCGCCTAACTGCACTAGCAAAGGCCCACTTAATGTCCATCATCTCCATCTCCTCTTTATCAATCTGCTGATAGTCTTCTTGTGTCAGATTAATATTACCAATCTGACCTTCCACTAATCCACAGTATGCGCTCACCACCGTGTTTAGCAGCTCCATGTGTTCCTTTGCTACTTCCACACTGACTTTAGAAAAGCTTGAGGTGTCGAGCCGTACTGTATTTGGCTTTGATTGTTGACCAGCAGATGATGTGCTTCCATAACATGCTTGCTGTTGAGGAGGAAGTGGATTCCCGAACATATCAGTTGTTCTGATTTGCTGTTGCTGTTGTGGTGCTGGTTGAGGAGCTGGATTAAGCGGATTTCCAAACATATCTGTTGTTGGAGGAGGAGTGCCATATAAGCTCGTGCTAGACACAAATGCTGTTTGAATTGGAGCGTGTGAAGAAGGTTTTGTAGAAGTGCTAGACGTTCCATAATAAATTTCAGGATTTTGTGGCACTGCAACTCTTTTCGCCTTGAGAGTTTCTTCCTGATTCTTGTTTTCCAGGAGTTGAGCAAAATCACTGAAGCTTGTTGTATCCAAGGTGCCATTATACTTCATGATTTCTAAGAAATTACTCCATTGTGGTGGCAGTGCATCTGCAAACTTCTTCACTATCTCTGCTGAAGTTGTTACAACCCCAGTATTTGCCAATTCAGTCAGCAAATGAGTAAATCGACTTGTCAAATCTCCTAGGGATTCATTCTGCATACAAACAAAACCATCAAACTCTTTCTTTAGCAGATCTTTTCTTAATTGACGTGTTGCTTCATTTCCTATGCCCCTTATCTTCAATGCGTCCCACAACTTCTTCGTTGTCTTGAAACTGACAAATTGATGATAAATGTCTTTGCTTAACGCCTGAGTAAGAATGGCATATGCTTTCTTTTCTAAGTCATAGACCTTCTTCTGATCTTCCGTAAGATCAGCAAACGTAGCAGCAGATGAAGCGGCAACCTCTATCGTTTGATCAAAATCTGTGATGAAGCGCAACCACAGTTCTGTATTTTGACCAAGGACATATGTATGAAATCTGTCAAACCATCCCGGATATTCACTTAAATGCATCAACTTTGGAGGCCTATTCAAACTTCCCGTTTCACTTTCGCTTAGCAAAATGCTTTGAACACTTGGAGCTTGATTTGATACGAATGCCCATTGACCGGTAGATGTAGCATTAGCTTGCGAACCCGAATCCGGAGCTGGAGTACCAAAATACATCTCGGCATTTACCGGAACACCCCACATCGAATTCATTTTGATCAGCCGAAGGATACCTGTTCGAAAGACTTGAACAACACAAACTGTTAAACACAAACAGACTACGGATCGAAAGATCAACACCTGTTCGAAAGATCAACAGGGTTCGAAAGAACAGGGTTCGAAAGATCACTGTTGAGTTTCGAACAATGTTTTCGAAAGATTCCCCAACGAAGGATCCTTATCCTTCGAAAACGTATTGTAGACCGAAAGATGAACACTGTTGAGTGACGAACAATGACTTCGAAAGACTCCCCAGTCGAAGGATCCTTGTCTTTCGAAAATGAGCAGTAGACTGAAAGATGTATGTTTCGAAAATATCCCTTGGAACGAAAGATAAGTCTCACACTTCGAAGGATGCTCGAAAGATGACTATCTGTCGAACTTCCTTTGGTCGAAAGATGGTCTTTCGAAATGATTCCTTGGTTCGAATGATGATTGATCTATCGAACCTCCACTGATCGAAAGATGGTCTTTCGAGTTCGAAGGATATCTTTCGAACGGTTCTGACACAGTTGACAAAGGATGACAGGTTGGTGAAAAAGTTGACGGGTTGGTGAGAACTTTCGGCAGAAAGTATGTTCAGACCATATCTTCTGAACATGCAGGTTTCACCAATCAAGTAATGTCCAATATTTTAATCAGTTTACTCTTTTCAATGCACAAACAAGTTTAATATTCAAATGTTTAAGATCAAAGAGTGAATTTTACCAAGAACACTATGAAGACTTCAAGAACACTTATAAATTTTCGGTGAAATTTAAACTACCAAACACAAGATTTTGCTAAAATGTTTAATGAAAACCAAAAACTAACATGAGAACATGATGAACAACAAGGTTTTCAACAAAACACCAAGCAAAAATACAAGCTTACACCCGATTTTAACAAGTTTTTTTTTTCAGAAATATATAAACTTCAAACACCCGGAAAACACCCGAAAACACTCGGTTTTAACAAGGAGAAGAGCCAAGCCTCTGATACCACTTGTAGGTCCGGCTAGGGGAGGATCTAGTCGCCTAATCTTTGTATACAAACCAACCCGGTTGTGCGGAATCCAACCGAGATAGCAAACCGAGATAGGACACGTAAAAACACGACACGCAAAGTTCACCGATTAACACCTCTGTATTAATACGTATGAATGGTCCAGTTACAAGCACAAGGTTTACAAATCAGTTCTGCAAACTCTCTCTAACAATGTGTGTGTGTTCTCTGATCTAAGTGTTCTCTATGTCTAACTATCGAAATGAACACAACACACGGGTATTTATACCCAATACAGCAGGTCCGGTCGAAGGATCAGGCTGACTGGTCGAACGATCATCTGTCGACCAGAAACAGCTCGAAGGATCAACATGTATCACGAAAGATGTGATCTTTCGTAGTCCATCCATCGAAGGTCATCTTTCGAGCATGTCATCGAAGGATATAGGCAATCCTTCGATGGCACATCCTTCGACCCAACATCTTACAAACATAATGTTGACTGTTTGGCCAAGTCAAACCAGGAGGATGGTTGACTTGGTCAAACTTACATGACTACAAAGACATCGTTTTACATCGTGACCGAATACAGACAAAGTGCAGACATAAGTGCACCAACAATTGTTACCATTAAAATCTTTAGAAAATAAAAGACGCCTTTCCAGCTTCAGCTAGGTGGTTTAGGCTTTTGTCATTTGTGGAATTCCAGACATGGGAAATTAGGTATTATTTGGTGTAATTTAGAAGCATGGTTATTGTAACATTTGCTGGCATGGGGGGAATTAGGAATTAATATTTGATGTAATTTAGGCTATCCGCCTTAAAAAAGAGAGAAAATATAAGACAAAAAAAAGTACACCTGTTTTATTAAATAGTTAAAAAATACAGTACTTCTATGATAACTCAAGCTTATACTTAACTATCATGATATGCAATCCAAAACCCATGGACTAGAACATAATCTCCACAGTTGGACACAGAATGTGAAAAGTGATGGCACTACACAACAATATCCCTCTTATACATGTTGCAAATAATACCTGCAATATTTTTTGAGACTTCGTGCATTGTAGGCCTTATTTCAGGGTTCGAGTTAATGCATTTTATGGCTAAAGTTAATATTGACGTTAGAACTTCTTTGATTTCTGGGAGTGGAATAACAAGGCGATGATCTGCCAAATCCACGAACTTGATCTCTTCCATTGATGTAGATGCTAGAGAAGTAATGATATTGCCAGGATGCTCTCCTTTGATGATTTCTAACACTAGAACGCCAAAGCTATAAACATCATACTTCTCGGTTACCTTCATCGTGTAAGCAAGTTCTGCAAAATTATTGACATGATGAAATCTGTTCGAACTAAATATATGAATTGCTAGAAAATAAATTACCTGGTGCGAGGTATCCAAATGTTCCTACAATGTTACTCCAAATCGATGAGTTTGGGTTCAAAATTTTGGACGTACCAAAATCCGAAACACAAGCTTCGTACTCAGAATCAAGCAAAATATTTTTGCTTGATATGTCACGATGAATGATAGCCGGTGAACAATCATGATGCATATAGGATAAAGCATATGCAACACCTTTAATAATGTTCACTCTCTTGGTCCAATCCAAATTTTGAGCAGTTTCATGGCTCAAAATATCAGCTAAACTACCCCCTTCGAGATATTCATAAACCAAAAATGAGATTTGAGAATGCGAACAGTAGCCAAGTAGTTTGACGATGTTTCTATGTCGAATTCTTGTCAATGCCCTAATCTCGTTTAGGAAATCATTGTGATTGATCATCTCAGAAGACAAGTGAAGTCTCTTTACAGCAATGGTATCACCTGATGACAACTTCACTTTATACACACTTCCACATCCTCCGTTTCCAATGCAATATGCTTCATTAAACTCCTCAGTTCGGGTCACAATTTCTTCATATGTCTCTCTTCCATTGAAAGTCGAAATCGAAAAGAAATTTTTGCCATGTTTATGTTCATTCACACGTTGTGTCGATGGCAAAATCTTCGATCTCTGCCTATAGAAAGTGAATATTCCCATGAGAGCACCAAGTAGAAGAGCTCCAAGAAGTGGAAGGGATATCACTAGTGCGAGATTGTGTTTCCTATGGCTTTGTGATGCACATTGTTTCAATCCAGTAACATTTCCACACAAATTATCATTCCCTTGCAACGCTTCAATTGAAAGATTAAGAAACGCTTTGCTTTTGGGAAGGGGGCCTTGTAAGTGATTATAAGAAAGATCAATGTTCAACAATCCATTCATTGATTCCAAACTCTCTGGTATATAACCTGAGAGTTTGTTGTGAGAGAGATTTAGCGTTTCCAAGCTAATCATATTCGAAAGCCCAGAAGGTATCTCTTTGTCGAGTGAATTATGACTCAAATCAAGAACAGACAACTGAACCAATCTGCTTAATTGGACAGGAATTTTGCCAGTAAATTCGTTGTTGCTCATGTTTAAAGAAAAGAGTTTTGAGCACTGGCCAAGGGAGTATGGAATGGACCCATTCAACTTATTCATGGATAGATCAAGATACAAGAGTTCAACGAGGGATCCTAGCTCTTGGCACACGACACCAGAAAGTCGATTATTGTTGAGATAAAGATTCCCCAAGCGAGTCAACCTTTCAAATTCTTTCGGTATCTCTCCAACCAAATGATTAAATGAGAGATTAACAACTTCCAACTGGATCATGTTTCCCATGGAAGGAGGTAAGTTACCTCGGATTCGATTCCCTCCCATCTGTATCATGGTTAAGTTTCTGCACTTACTCCAGTTGTCTGATATTTCTCCATAAACCTTGTTATCATTGATATTAATGTATTTGAGGTGCGGATAGACACCAAAACTCTTGGAAACATCTCCGGTAATCTGGTTTCCATCAAAACGGATTCGGATCAAGCTCGAGCAGTTGTATAAGCTCTTTGGTATTTGACCTGTTAGTTTATTATCACCAACAAGAAAATATTCAAGCTTCCTTCCGTTGCAAATTCCGTCAGGCAACCTACCAGAAAAACTATTGTTGGTGAATTCAATTTTAACCAACCTCAGCTTTCCTAATTCCGGTGGAATTGAACCAGAAAGTTGATTATCAAAAAGTGAGAAGTATTCCAGGCTTTGTAGGTTACCGAATGAACTTAGAATGGAACCATTGAGTTTGTTAGCGAAGAGATTAAGAGACCAAAGGGATCGGAGTTTACCTAGAGACGAGGGAATTGGACCCGTCAGATTGTTTATTTCTAGCTCTAACCGTCTGAGAGATGTCAACTTACCTATTTCTCTGGGGATTGATCCATTCAATTTATTGTTGTATATAACTAACTCTGTTAGGTTCGATAACTGACCAAAACAGGTAGGAATTGGACCGTATAGATTGTTATCACCCAACCCAATCTCAGAAAGGAATTTCATTTGACATATGCTTTGAGGAATAGAACCATTCAACTGATTTTCAAATAAATAAAGGATGGCAAGATTTGTCAGTTTCCCAATCTCTGGGGGGATTATACCGGTGAATTGATTAATGGAGAAATCAAGATAAACAAGCTTTGACAGATGACATATGCTTTGAGGAATAGAACCATTCAACTGATTTTCAGATAAATAAAGGTTGACAAGATTTGTCAGTTTCCCAATCTCTGGGGGGATTACACCGGTGAATTGATTAGAGGAGAAATCAAGATAAACAAGTTTTGACAGATGGCAGATTTCGGATGGGATAATCCCCGAAAAGTTGTTTAAACTAAGTTCGAAATACATAAGATTTGGGAACGAGGAGAAAGACAAGTGATCAAGGGCACCTTTTAAACCCGATGAGGAAAGGTTCAAACGGTTTATGCTGCCATTTTCATTACATGAAATGCCAAACCAGTTGCATGGAGACACTGGTTTTTTAGCAGAAAAATTGAGATTAAGATCATATGTCCATGAAGGTAAAAGGATGCTCATATTTTGGGTACGGAGGGTTGATTTCCATTTCATGAGAGCATCAACTTCATTTGAAGAACAAACAACATTTAAGGTACAGAAAACCGTTAAAGTAGCAAGTAAGATGATTGAAAGGGAAAGAGGAGCCATGCTTTGTGTTTATGGGTGTACGAGTAACATTCGTTGCCCTAATTTACTAATTTATACAAGACTTGTTGTCCAAAGTCTCCAGCAAAATGATTGAATTACATGAATGGAAGAAAAACTATAGGATGTACCGTGTAATTTACTCTAACTTTTAACATAAATATTAAGAAAGAAAAACTATAGGATCTACCGTGTAATTTACTCTAACTTTTAACATAAACAGTGGCGGATCTAGGGGGTTCTTGGGGGTTCCCAGGAACCCCCTTGGTTTGGAAAAAAAAAATGAAAAAATTAGTGGAACCCTTATACAATTTGGAAAAAAATAGTGACTATTAGTGAAAATCTACCAAAAGGAACCCGGTAGAAAAAATCCTGAATCCGCCACTGAACATAAATACTAAGAAAGGAAAACATAATATATTTTAATAAGAAAAGTATAAACAAACTAATACTTCTACCACCAAATTTAAAGGTTTCCCTCAATCCGAAAGTTCAAATTTTATATTTCATGATGGTATTTGCATTACCTTTTTTTATAAAGCAACTATCTTTCTAAAAAGCAACTATATATAACATTATCATGTAAATAATTTACATTAACTTTCAACTATATAGTTTAATTTAATACATAGTGGAGAAAAGTTGAGTGACGAACGTATGCAAAATCAACTAATCATCGAGCCTAGTCATACGACGACTAGGAAAAACACCCTAGCCGTTGATCAATCTGGTCGAAATGGAGCACTTCAGAAATGGGTCAATTCCTGTTGAAAATGTTAAGTTAATTCATTTACTATATGTCTGTTACGTTTTATTATTTGTTGGGCTTGTATCTCTGTCTCTTGGGCTTCATATGAGTTGGGCCTGTCTGTTACGCAATGTTGTTACAAGTTGTTACAAATGCTTTGTTAACTGATATTTTGAAGGGTTTGTTTGTATAAGTTGCAAACTTGTAGGTGCTGGATGGAAATGTTCGAGGTTGCAGATTGTAACTTGTAAGATTCGCATATAAAAGAGAAGTGATAGGACCGTTCTCATCTATCACCTTCCACACGCAGCTCTTTTCTCTCTGGTTTTAGTTATTACGATCTGTTGATTAGTCGATGATCCTTAGTGATCTTGTATTCTTGTTGATCCTGTAGGATCTTGTATAGCTGTATTGTTTTTGTTGATCAACTGATATTTCATCAGTTGATCGTGTTTTGTATCCTGTTGATTTAGATCTTACTGTTGGTAAGATCTAGGGTTTGGTTGGGCGTTTTCAGAGTTGGTTAACTAATAAATTTTTCCGTCACCGTTTTATCAGTACATCTGGTGTTATTGTTCATTTGCTATAGTTCTGTATAAGTTTTTACATGGTATCAGAGCGAAATCGCTCCTGATCTGTGTTGTTTCCGCTATTATATTTGATCTGCTTGTTGATTTGTGATTTACGTTCGCTCCTAGTGTTCTAGGGTTTGCGAATCTGACTATTGTGGATCTAGATCGTCTCGGTCTTGGACTTTGAAGGCCTGCGTTAGTCTTTGTAGCCCTAGAAGGTTACAAGGAAAACTAACTGGGTGTTTGTGATATTTGCTTCTTTTGTTCTGATTTTATAACCCTAGAAGGTTATTAATCAGATCTGCTTAAGGAGGGAGTTAAACGCATTTGTAAGCTTGTTCTGTTTTTAGTTTTTTGTTGTTGATTTAGTTGATGTCGGGATAGAGAGGATTGGTTTTATTGTGTGTCTATCTGTTGTGTATCTTTTGTTGATCTGGTTGATACCGGGGTAGTGAGGACCGGTTTATCTGTGTTTCTTGTTGTTGGTTGTTCTTGTTTTTTGTTTGAAGTAGTGATTTTGTTGTTTTTCGGCTCCTGAGTAAAGGCTTGTCCAGGCACCACCGAGTGACGAACCTGGAATCTGGTCCCTGACTCAGCTTCGCCCTAGGGTTTCTGTTATTATGTTGATTGTTTGTTTACTACTTGTTGCTATCTGTTGTCTCTGGTTGTTTGTTAATTGCTTGTCTCTATTTGCTATTTCTTGTTATTTGTCAAGATAGGTGATGCTAGTACTTCACAAACCCTTATTAGTAAACTGGATATAGGTGATCCGCTATATCTTCATCCTAGTGATTCTAGTGCCTTAACCATTGTTAGTATTAAGCTAAAAGGCACTGGAAATTATTTTGTTTGGTCTAGTGCTATGAAGATGGCTTTAGAAGCCAAAAATAAATTTGGTTTCATAGATGGCAAGTGTGAAAGATCCACTGATGATCATGTATTAGCAAGTCAGTGGGATAGATGCAACTCTGTGGTCTTAACATGATTATTAAACTTTGTGTCTGAGGAACTGTTTTTAGGTCAAGTTTTTTCTAAATTTGCTTTAGAAGTGTGGGATGATCTTAGGGAAACCTATGACAAGGTTGATGGCTCTGTTCTCTATGACCTATACAAAAAAAATAATTGTATCTCACAAAATGGAAGTACAGTTGCAGATTATTATAACCGTTTAACTACTATGTGGAAGCAGTTTGATGCTATGCTCAAACTGCCCACATGTTCTTGTAAGGCTGCTAAAGACTATAATGATTTTTCTATGTTAATAAAACTAATGCAGTTTCTCATGGGGCTTGATGATGTTTATCAGCCAGTGAGAACAAACTTGTTAACAAGAGAGTCATTTCCATCTGTCAAGGTTGCATTTTCTGTTGTATCTAGGGAAGTGTCTCACAGAATGTCTAGTGGAGGTGTTAGAAGTTAGAATGTTTCTTTTATTTCTAAGTCTGATCAGTCTTTTGATTCAGAGAGGAAAAATACTAGAGGACCTAATCCTAACTTGAAGTGTACTCACTGCAATATGTTGGGTTATACTGTTGACATATATTTTGAGTTGATTGGTTATCCTCCTGGTATGAATAGGAAGACCAGGAGGACAGTTTGTTAAACAAGATAATAACACTAGATTTAATAATAATAAGTCTAATGTTACTGTTAGTAATTCAAATTCTACTAGTACTGCTGCTTTACCTTTTACCTCTGAGCAGATATCTCGGTTGTTAAGTCTGGTGAGTGATAAAATTGGAGGACATCAGTCCAGGTCAAACATGGGAGGTGAGTCTTCTAGTATGTATAGTGTGGTTAATAACTTTGTTAGTTGTTCCAGTACTATTAGTCTTGAACATGAGTATAATTGGATAGTTGATTCAGGTCCTAATCAACATATGATTAAAATGAATAAAGATATGTTTAATTGTGTGGATATGTCTGATGTGGTTTGAAAGTCAGTCACCTGAATGGTACTAGTGTTAAGGTTCTTAAAATAGGGGAATTAAAGTTAATCAACAATGTTATCTTAAAAGATGTCTTCTATGTTCCTGATTATAGTGTTAACTTGTTGTCTGTTCATAAGTTAGCCAAAGATAATCAAATAGCTATTTTGTTTAATGAGAGGAATTGTATGCTACAAGATTTGAACACAAAGAAAATCTTGTTGATTGGTAGTCAGGATAATGGTCTGTATCTAACTGGTAAACATGGCAATTTTGCTAATTTGTGTTATAATAGATCATTAAAATCAAACATTTGGCATAATAGATTAGGTCATCCATCTGATCAGGTTCTGTCTATTTTAAAAGATGATCTTGGTATTAGTTCAGTTGAACATGGTCCATGTGATATATGTCATAAGGCTAAACAAGTTAGAGTTTCATTTTTGTTGAGTGAACATAAGTCAAAATGTGTTGGTGATTTAGTTCACTTAGATATATGGGGACCTTATAAGGTTACTAGTTATGAAGGTTATAAATATTTTTTAACTATAGTGGATGATTATTCCAGATCTGTTTGGTGTTATTTTTGAAATCTAAAATGGAAGTATCTAAAAATTTAAAAGATTTTTATGAATTGGTTCTCACTTAATTTAAAAGTAAAATAAAGGTGTTTAGGAGTGACAATGGGACGGAATTTGTTAATAATCAAATGAGTCTATTTTGTTAAAATAAATGAATATTACATTAAACATCATGTGCTTACACTCCACAGCAGAATGGTGGTGTGGAGCGTAAACACATACATCTTTTAAACATTGCAAGAGCACTTATGTTTCAAGGTGGTTTGCCACTTAGATTTTGTTCCGACTATGTTTTAACTGCAGTTTACTTAATTAACAGTTGCCCTCATCCGTCTTAGTTGGTAAAAGTTGTTGGTGCACTTGTGTCTGTACTTTGTCTGTATTTCGTCATGATACAAAACGATGTCTTTAATGTAAGGTTGATGTAAGTTTGACCAAGTCAATCATCCTCCTGGTTTGACTTGACCAATCAGTTAGAACATTGTTTGTAAGATGTTTGGGTCGAAGGATGAGTCATCGAAGGATTGTTTATATCCTTCGATGAGCTCGAAAGATAAACCTTCGATGGATGTTGATGGACTTCGAAGGATATCATCCTTCGAGGTATATGTGGATCCTTCGATGAGTTTCAGATCGATAGATGATCCTTCGATCAGCCTATCTGATCCTTCGACCAGACGAGCTGTGATGGGTATATATATCCATCACATGTGTTCACTTCATTTTGAGGCAGAAAAGTGAGAGGTGAAAGGTGTGTGAGTGTGAGTGAACTTAGTCTTGCAGAGAGCATTCTGTTGAGAGCAAACACACACGAGTGTTTTAGAGAGTTTGCAAAACTCATTTGTAAACATAGCTTTGTAACCGATCCTTTCATTCGTATTAATACAAGTGGTGTTAATCGGTGAAGATTGTGTGTTGTGTTTGTACTTGTTCTATCTCGGTTTGCATTCTAGCTTGGATTCCGCACTTGCTAGTGTGTTATACATAACAAGGATTAGGTTTAACCTCAACCTCCGAGGGACCTACAAGTGGTATCAGAGCCGTGGCTCTTTTCCTTGTTAAAAACCGAGTTTATACAAGACTTTGGAGTGTTTGGACAAAAACTCACATGGTTTAGCACTCGTTTTTACTGTTTTTCTCGCCTTTCCAGACGTTAAAACGTGTTCTAAACTAACCGGGTGTGTTAAAGGACGGGCTGGGTAACTTAAAAACTTGTTTTTAAGAAGTTTGGTCATTTCCGGCCAAATTCCGGCTTACTCCGGTGACCGGTTTCTGGATAAAAATCGTCTTTTTAAGTAATATTTTATTGGTTCAAATCTTGGTTTGGTAAAAATGATGATCTGACCATACTTTCTGCCGAAAGATTTCACCAACCCATCACCTTTTTCACCAACCTGTCACTTTTGTCAACTGTGTCAGTGCAGATCGAAGGATATCCTTCGAAGTCGAAAGATCATCTTTCGATCAAAGGAGGTTAGATAGATAATCATCCTTCGAACATCCTTCGAAGTCTGTGACTTATCTTTCGATCCAAGGAATCTTTTCGAAGGATATATCGTTCGATCTACAGCTCTTTTTCGAAAGATAAGGATCCTACGATTGGAGAGTCTTTCGAAATCAATTGTTCGAAACTCAACAGTGATCTTTCGAACACTGTTGATCCTTCGAACAAGTTTTGATCCTTCGATCCTTGCCTGTTTAAGTTTAACAAGTTTGTGTTTTTCAGGTCTTTCGATCAAGAATCCTTCGGCTGGTTGTTATCCTTCGAGATATTAACATAGTTTGTGAAAATTAAATTTTAAAAAGGGAAAACTTGTTCTTCAAATTTTAAATCAATTTTCACTTAATATATTAATTTTTATAAAATGGGAACAAACGGTCAGTGGGATCCAACCGCGTGGACTCAAACAACTTCGACTCCACAATCATCAGCCACGCACGGTCAGTGGGATCCAACCGCGTGGACTCAAACAACTTTGACTCCACAATCATCAGCTACGCAATCTGCGTCAGATTTCAACAAAACTGCATGGATGCAGGCTATTGCCCCACCTCAAGCTGCAATGATAACTGCAAATCAATGGGCACTGGTCACAAATCAAAGCAGCAGCATTCAATCTATGATGCAGAACGACAGTGAAACTGGTACAAGCACAAAACCACCAAAGCTAAATCACATCAATGATTGGGGATGGTGGAAAGAAAGGCTGAGAACTTATGTTCAGGGGCAAGGGCAAGGTCAAGATCTATGGATGTGCTTCTTCACCGCATTTGACAATGATTTGGAAGTTGCAGGATCTAATCCACAAACTTACAGCACTATGTCTGAAGATGATAAGAAGAAATTTGAGTTAGAAAAGAAAGCATTCATGATTCTCACACAAGCTCTTCACAGAGACATTTACCACCAGTTTGTTTACTGCACGACTACTAAAAGCTTGTGGGATATGCTCACGTTACGATGTGAAGGAAATGCTCAATCTAGAAAGATCAAGCAAGAATTACTGAAGAAAGAGTTTGAAGGATTCACGTGTTTGGAGAATGAGACTTTGGCAGAGTTATCTACAAGGTTCCATCACTTGTTGAGCGAGATGTTTGCTTTTAAAGTCACTGCCACTCCACAAGAAATGGTGAAGAGATTCGCTGATAGCTTACCAGCAAAGTGGAGCAGTTATCTTGAAATTCTCAAAGAAAATGGTGTTCTAGACACAATCACCGTTTATGAGTTAATTCAAAAATTGGAGAACAAGGATGTAGAAGAAAAGCTTAAGGCAAAAAGAACACTAACTCCTCAAAACCCAGAGATGTACTATGGGATTGCAGGAGGTATCAGTGGAGAAAAACCAGCCTCTCAACATGCGAAGCTTCAAACAGCCTTCATCTCAAACACCGGACCTTCCACAACAAATCAGTTTGATCCTTCAGCATACACGATGATGTATTCAAGACCAGATTCTTCTTCTCTACAACAGAATGTGCAACCGACAGCTCAGCAATTCACACCACCGCCTTTCTTAGACCCAAGCAGAGCTCAGCAGCAACAACCGCAACAGCAAGGGTTTTATGGAAGCTCTTCAAACTTTCAAGCCACTTCCAATCCTAACACAGTCAGATTAGACACTTCCAACTTTTCCAAAGTCAGTGTCGAAATAGCCAAGGAGCATATGGAGATGTTGAACACCTTGGTTAGTGCTTATTGTGGATTGATCGCAGGTCAGATTGGGAATATCAATCTAACCAATGAAGATTATCAGCAAGTGGATAAAGAAGAGTTTGAAATGATGGATATCAAATGGGCTCTTGCTAGTGCAATTCGAAGAGCAAAGGAGTTTATGGAAAGGACGGGGAGAACCAACTTGGAAAGCAAGAAAGACACCAAGTATGGGTTCGACAAGCAAGCTGTAAAGTGCTTTAATTGTGGTGAACGGGGTCATTCCAAAAGGGAATGCACTAGACCAGCTCAGCATGGAAACCAAAATCCTTTCAGAAACCAAGGCAACCAGCAGAACCAGAACAGGAACAATGTTCGTACGTTGATACCTGTCAACAACCAAAGCCAAGCAGGGCCATCAAATGCCAACCAGGCACTTGTGGTTCAAGTAGATGAAGGTTGTGATTGGTCGCTTCAGTTGGGAAATGATGCTCCAGATGGAACAGCATGTTTTGCTGAAGTCGTAAAGGATTTAAAGCACGCCAGTGGTGGAGAATCTTCCACCAGTGGTGATGAATCTTCTGAAGATGAAGATAGTTCTGGTTATAGTGGAAGCTCAGATGAAGAATCCTCCACTTCAGGCAATGATCATGTGGATGAGACATCAAGTGGGTCAGTCGATGCAGATATTGATGAGCTTTTGGAAGAAGCTGCAGCAGGAACTGAAAGAAGATCTATTTTGGTGGATCAAGCTGCTTACTCTTCGTCTTCTCTCCACTCAGCCTTTATGGCTAATGTCGACAGTTCATCAAGTCAGGTATGTGTCGATGAACCCACTGTAGTTAGTTGTGAAAATTGTGATAGCTTAAATGTTAAATATGCTGAAAAGGAAAGTCAGTTTGAAATCACATACAAACACAATCAAGAATTGATTGTAGATCTTTCTAAAGCAACTGAAGCTAACTTGTGTTTAACCAGAAATGAAAAGGAATTTAAAGCAACAATTGCGTCATTAAGACATGATGTTTCAGAATTACAAAAGGCTGTTTTGCGAAAACAACATGCTAACAATAATCTTATTGACACAATTGAAAAGCAAATGGTAGAGTTGGCAACAGCTCGATGTGAATGTGAGACAATTAAGCAGAAACTGGAAAGCTATTCCAATTCCCGCTATGTATTGGATCACATCATTGACGTTCAAAAGAAAAAGGGGGATAAAATATGTATTGGATTCAAATCATGTCCTCCCCCAATGAATCACAATTACTCCAAATTGCCTGATGACGAGGATATGCCCCGTTTTGAACCTACTGTGCCACTCGATCTAGATGACTTTGCAGCAGGCCTCGGGTTCACAACTGGTACATCATCCTCTGGTCAATCAGAATCTGAGAATGTGACAGATTCATCGTGTGTTAAGGAACAGAGTCCTCCCATTGTTGAGGATGCTGATTCTTCGGATGATGAATCTGAAGAAATTGTGAAACAACAGTCTAACTCGGTTACAACAGATATTCCAATCGAGAATCACATCCTGTGTGATCCACCAGTGAAACCGAGTGAGACTGAAATGTCAAAAGCAATGGAGTTCCTTGTATCTAGCAGTGAAGAGAATAACTTGTTGTACACGCTCAAAGGAGATAGCAAAATCTACTCTAACAAAGATTTTCCAATTAAAAATGTAAATCAAGATTTAATTGAGCAAATTTTTGAAGGATGCACTGATAAGTTTTTGGGGATCAAAAGTGGCAAAGTTACCGTCACTCAATGTGATCCAATTCCGTGTGAACATATTAGAAAACAATACGGAAATCAAAAACTACCAATTGAGCGAAAACAACAAGTCAACTCCGGAAAGGGTAAGGTACAGGGAAAGAAGGCTCAGAACAAGAATGTTCAAGCACCAAAAGTTCAGCAGCCTAAGACTGAACAACCAAAGGTTCAACAACAAAAGGTGCAAAACAAAAGAGCTCCTGTTAAGAAACGAGAACCGAAAATGAACTTTGTTGGATCCACGGGTTCAGACAAACTTGAAACATTTCAGGATAAATCTAACCTTGAGTTTATAAAACAAGTTAGAATTTTAAAACGAAATGATCAGAATAATTACACCCAACACACCAACGGATGTGATTTAGGTCCAAGCACGTCTAGATCACAAAGTTCATTGTCTGGTTCTCCGTCTGGTCATCAACATGTTTCTCCGAAGTTTGTAGAGCGGAGAACATGTTTTGAATGTGGGACAATTGGGCATATTGTAAGATATTGCCCACACGTGCAAAAGCTGAAGTCAAAAACGAGTGCTCCCCAAGAAATCGATTACCGAAAACGATCAGTTTCCCCGAAACAAGACCCACGTGTCTTGAAAGAAAGGGAAAAGAAGTTAAAGCAAAAGAATCAAAAGGTAATTGAAAAGACCTTAAAATCAGAGGTCAAAGAAGAAAGACCTGTACAAGCAAAATCTGAAACTGTAAAACCAGTAAATGCTAAAACAATAAATTCAAATACTGGTAACGGTCAAACAGCTTGGAAGCAAAAGCAGGTAATTCAATCAGGGGGAGCACCACAGGTTCTTTTTCCTAATCATCAAGTGATTGAGATCACTTTCCTTGATGATCAAGGACGACCCAAGTCCACAAAGGCTTGGGTCCCCCTCTCCAACTAATCTCTGAGTGAGTGTGTAGGATATTCCAGGAGGAACTATTGATAGTCGTAAGATTGTTGATAGTGGAGCGTCCTTGCATAAGAAAGGCGACAGAAGAGATTGTTGCCATTGATGGAGAGAGAGAAAAGAAAAGGAAAAGAAGAAGAATATGTTGGTGAAAGAATGTGGTTGAATGTAGTTGAAAATTCGACAAAATGCAAATTATGCCAAAATGTGGTTGTTATGGTTTTTGATCGGGTCCTCAGGAAAGATTCAAATGAATAGTACGCACCTGCAGCACGGTTGAAGTTCAAAATCAACAAGATGAACGTGCAAGTGTACATTTCTTCGCGGTGTGATTGAAGAAAAGGTGTTTGTTGAACAAACCAACCAGGTGTGCGGATGCCTTGGCTTGGATTGAACAACCGCACACTGCTTCTGAAAGAGAAAGACAAAGACCTTCGCTGGTGCAATGTGGAAGACCAGCCGGACCCAAAGGTTTATGATCTTGTTGCTGTCAACAGATTTCTCAGTAGCTACAAAAAAAAAATCGTCTTTGAAATCCACACCGGGTGGATATTCAGTTTGGGAGAGCACTCAGATTCCTTGCAATGCACGGAGCAGTTGCAGGATACGGTTTTAAATTTCTAATCTCTCCTATACTTGTCGATATTTAAGCTGCTTTGTGAATTATTATCTCGTTCAGCACTCTTTGGCCAGACAATGTTGTCATGGTCCGCACCGCTTACCGACATGCCCACTGATTTTTCCAAAATTCGCTAAATCATTTCTGATTAAAACTTAATTTTGGTAAACGGCATTGAGGTAAAACATGAGTTAACCAACATCGGGAAATCGTTTTTGTAAATACCTTTGTGTTTTTAATTTATCTTAGTTTGTTGATTTTAGGGGGAGTAAATCCAAAAATTTGAAAATCCAAAAACATCGAAAAATTTCAAAAACTCAAAAACAATAGAAAACAAAAATGAGTTTCCTGGCGAGCAAAAGAGAAAATGATAAGTACATCAGTCGTCTGTCCAAACCTCTTTAAACCTTAAATGAAAAACGATAAGCAACTCTATATAAGATGTATCGGTAGGCTCACAATCATTTTAAAGTGTGCAGGGTGATATAAACTTAAATCGACTGAAGACCAGGTGGGAACCACTCATTGGCATATGGTCTTAGTACCGAAATTTCGTTTGAGAGATTGCCGAGGTTCTGAGATATTCGGTCTTTATGCTGCTTATCATCTGGGTATCATGGTTGTATCTTTTACCGAAAAATAACGGGGACGCAAGTCTAGATCTTCCATGATATCATACATACGTGTACATATTGCATTCGACCTCAATAAGTGATCAACAATCACATGTCCAAACAAATAAGTGATAAAATATCACATTTATCCGGGAGTCAAGTTCGTCTCTCTGCTGTACGAAAGTACTGACCTGTTCACGGACTTGCTCCTGTGCCCTCATGCATATGAAAATCAAGTTCCTCATCAATAAGTGATTATATCACATAGGGCTTGTTTTCAATCAAAATAAGTGAGAATCTCACATCATATACGGTCAAACAGATGATAATCGGTATACTCACCGGTAAGATGAACCCTCGTGCATACCTTGATACGGGAATGTGTCGTGATGTGGATGAACACCGGTCGGTAAGTATAAATCATACCTTAACGTATCCCCTCGCCATGATTACATCTGATAAGTTGAGCTTATGTGGACAACAATACCGATAATTGTTATAGGATGCTTATCTTAATGTTATCTAATTGAACAACAAGAGCGTTTTGGCATGACCGTACACTGATATGATTCTCTTACCCTCGAAACTCGCAAAAAGAACGTCTGTAAATATTTATTTAATGCTTTCAGTTTCTGCATCTTTGTATATATTTACTTACTGCTTTCTGTCTTTACATTTGAAATATTCAAAAATTCCAAAAAGATTTTAGGTGTGTTTTAATATAAACTTTATAATAGCCAAAAAGATTTTATTTCTATCTTATTTTCGATCGTACGATGTTGGATCTCGAGTCTTCGTTACCTGAAACCTGATTGAAAACCGAATTGACTTTATCTTCATAAACGGTCGAAATTTGCAAGTTTTGAAAGTTAAAAACCTAAAACTGAACAATTTGTTAAACTTTCAAACTGTCGGACGGTGTTTGATTGAACAATGGTCTCTTGTGTGTCGTTTGCTTATGATATTCCAGGCAGTTGTTCTCATTACGCGTTTAGATTTCTTGCATGTGCAGATTCTAAAGGCAAGGAGAACATGGTCGATGACAAGCTTCGGAATGAAGACACGACGTGAAGGCACTCGAGTGATGAAGATGATCGAGTTGCCGCTGACCATCATCAACACTACAAGGATCTCAATTCATAAAGAACAAGTATTTCACAAGCATAACTCAAGGGGGAGCTTATGTTAAGGGGGAGTTTGTCAACACACTTCCTACATGAAACGGGGAGTTTGTTGATACACTTTCTGCTTTCAAGACGTGAAGACTTTAAAGATCCTCCGACATTGAAGACTTGAAAGGACGTCAAAGACTTGAAGACACGAAGATCGAGACAAAGCTACAGCCAAGGGGGAGTTTGTTGGTGCACTTGTGTCTGTACTTTGTCTGTATTTCGTCATGATACAAAACGATGTCTTTAATGTAAGGTTGATGTAAGTTTGACCAAGTCAACCATCCTCCTGGTTTGACTTGACCAATCAGTTAGAACATTGTTTGTAAGATGTTTGGGTCGAAGGATGAGTCATCGAAGGATTGTTTATATCCTTCGATGAGCTCGAAAGATAAACCTTCGATGGATGTTGATGGACTTCGAAGGATATCATCCTTCGAGGTATATGTGGATCCTTCGATGAGTTTCAGATCGATAGATGATCCTTCGATCAGCCTATCTGATCCTTCGACCAGACGAGCTGTGATGGGTATATATATCCATCACATGTGTTCACTTCATTTTGAGGCAGAAAAGTGAGAGGTGAAAGGTGTGTGAGTGTGAGTGAACTTAGTCTTGCAGAGAGCATTCTGTTGAGAGCAAACACACACGAGTGTTTTAGAGAGTTTGCAAAACTCATTTGTAAACATAGCTTTGTAACCGATCCTTTCATTCGTATTAATACAAGTGGTGTTAATCGGTGAAGATTGTGTGTTGTGTTTGTACTTGTTCTATCTCGGTTTGCATTCTAGCTTGGATTCCGCACTTGCTAGTGTGTTATACATAACAAGGATTAGGTTTAACCTCAACTTCCGAGGGACCTACAAAAGTCCCTATGAAGTCATGTTTGGCTTTAAACCCTCATTATCTTATTTGAGGAATTTTAGGTGCTTGTGTTTTAGTACAGTTCTAAATGAAACTGATAAATTCGCTTATCATGCTGATAAGTGTGTTTTGATAGGCTACTCTATTGTGAAAAAGGGATACAAGTTATGGAATTTGGATGAAAAAAAGTTTTATTTTCAAGGGATGTCAAGTTCTATGAGAATGTTTATCCTTTTAAATCAAAAAATTATGATGATCAAGTAATATTTGATAAAACTTTAAATCACATTAATTTTTTTGATTTCTATGAAATAAATGCACCTGAAGTTCCTCATATTCCCAATGGTGAAGAGGGTGTTGCTAGATCTCATGATACTTCTTGTGATGATCAGCAATCAACTCCTTCTACATCTGCCACTCCTAGACAAACTGAGTCTGCCCCTCACTTAGAGTCTAGAGTCGATAGAGTAGTGGAGAGGTAGTTGATATGGCTAAGGACATAGAGGGATAACGTGTTGAGACTAACCCATCTGAGGGAAATGTTATAAATCTTAGAAAGTCTTCTAGAAGTACACCTGTCCCTAAAAGATTTGACGAGTATATCTTAGATGGTAAAGTTAAATATGGAATAGAGAAGGTTATGAATTATGCTTGTTTGTCTGTAGATAATCTGTGCTTTGTTAATAGTTTAAATAAAAATGTTGAACCCAGTTCATATGATGAGGCTGCCAAGGATCCTTTATCGGCAGAAGCTATGAACTAGGAAATGGAAGCCTTGTTTCGAAACAATACCTGGGTTCTTGCTGATTTACCATCTGATAAAAAACCCATAGGGTGTAGGTGGATCTATAAAATAAAATACAAGTCAAATGGTGAGCTAGGTTGGTAGCTAAGGTTTATAATCAAAGAGAAGGTATTGATTTCGGTGAAACATTTTCACCGGTATTTAAAATGGTTACTGTTATGTCCGTTATTAGTCTTGCTGTTGAACAGGGTTGGTCATTGTTTCAACTGGATGTGAATAATGCCTTATTGTATGGTTTGATAATTGAAGATGTTTATATGTCTTTACCTCATGGTTATTATTCAAAAAATGAAACAAAAGCGTGTAAGTTAGTTAAATCTTTATATGGGCTTAAACAAGCTCCTAGAAAATGGAATGAAAAACTTACATAAGTTTTGTCTGATATTGGCTTTAAACAAAGTGTATGTGATCATTCCTTGTTTGTGTTGAAAAAAACTGAGATTCTTGTTGTGTTGTTAGTGTATGTTGATATTGTCATCACAGGAAATAATCTTGTTGAGATAAATAAAATCAAGAAATTATTAAGTGATAATTTTAAAATAAAAGATCTTGGTATTTTAAAATATTTTTTTAGGAATGGAGGTTTTGTATAGAGATAAAAATGTTTGTCTTAATCAAAGAAAATATTGTCTTGAACTTTTGAGTGAATTTAGATATTTAGGGTGTAAACCAGTTAACTCACCTATAGAGCTTAGTCATGTAGTTTTTACTAAAACTAATAAAAATCAAGTTAAGTTGAGTAATGTTTCTGGATATCAAAAATTGGTAGGAAAATTAATATACTTCTCTTTGACTAGACCGGATATTAGTTATGCAGTTCAATATCTTAGTCAATATATGCATGCTCCATTAGATTCACATTTACAGATTGCCTTGAGATTACTTCGTTATTTGAAGAAATCTCATGGTAAAGGACTGTTGTTTAAGAAAGGTCAAAGTTTTGACCTGATAGGATATGTTGATTCAGATTGGGCAAAATGTACTGAAACTAGAAAGTCGGTTACTGGATATTGTGTATTTTTGGGAGATTCTTTGGTATCCTGGAAGTGTAAAAAAACAGAGTGTTGTTGCTTGGTCAACTGCTGAAGCAGAGTATAGAGCTATGTGCTCTGCTTCTTGTGAAATGATATGGATTAAAAACTTACTTCATGAACTTGGTGTTGACTGCAATTTGCCTGTTAAAGTTTATTGTGATAATAAAAGTGCTATATCAATTTCTATGAATCTCGTGTTTCATGAAAGGACTAAAAACTTTGAAATTGTTCTGCATTTTTTTGAGGAAAAAATTACTTGTGGAATAAGTGATCCTATTAAAATTGATACTGATCTACAAGTTGCTGATATTCTGACTAAAGGTCTGAGTAGTGAAGTGCATGATATTATGTGTGATAAGTTGGGAATGGTTAACATGTATAGTATATGAATGATGGGGGTATGTTGAAAATATAAAGTTAATTTATATACTATATGTCTGTTACGTTTTATTATTTATTGGGCTTGTATCTCTGTCTCTTGGGCTTCATATGAGTTGGGCCTGTCTGTTATGCAATGTTGTTACAAGGGCTTTGTTAACTAATATTTTGAAGGGTTTGTTTGTATAAGTTGCAAACTTGTAGGTGCTGGATGGAAATGTTCTAGGGTACAGATTGTAACTTGTAAGATTCACATATAAAAGAGAAGTGATAGGGTTTCTGGATCATTCTTTCACCGTTCTCATCTTTCACCTTCCACACGTAGCTCTTTTCTCTCCGGTTTTAGTTCTTACTATCTGTTGATCTGTTGATGATCCTTAGTGATCTTGTATTCTTGTTGATCCTGTAGGATCTTGTATAGTTGTATTGTTTCCGTTGATCAACTGATATTACATCAGTTGATCGTGTTTTGTATCCTGTTGATTTAGATCTTACTGTTGGTAAGATCTAGGGATTGGTTGGCCGTTTTCAAGGTTGGTTAACTAATAAAATTTTTCCGTTACCGTTTTGTCACTAGATCTGGTGTTATTGTTCATTTGCTATTTTTCTATATAAGTTTGTTCCGGATGCAGATCCGACTTGAGGTAACGACAACATGCAAGACGACCCACGTTTACATATAGCAGTTTATTTCATTCCGTCCATTTTCACTTTTTTTAACGACAAACCACTGTTTATCTCTATATATAGAGCCAGCAAGCCGCTGGAAAGCTTACAACCCGAGCCAAACAGCTGAAAAAGTTACTAGTTAGTCAGTTTTTTCACTTGTTATTTTTGTTTCTTATTTATTTTGATTTATTTTCAAATTTCAAGTAGTTAGTCAGTTTTTTTCCATTTCCCTAACGCGGGTTGAATGTAATTCCCTCTATATGTACCAAATGAAATCAATGTAAGAGGCGGACACTACAAGAACGGGCCACCTTTAGTGGCGACAGGTGTCGCCGGTATTGGTCCAATTTGTCGCCGCTATTGACCTTTAGCGGCGACTTGTCGCCGGTAAAGTGTCGCCGATATTGATTGGCCGGTATTGGCCACCTGTCGTCGCTAAAAGTATGCGTCGCCGGTATTGATCTTGACCCTTTAGTGATGACAACTGTCGTCGCTAAAGAGTCGCCGGTATTGCTCTTGGTCGCTAAAGGGTTTATGTCAATAGCGGCGACAGCTGTCGCCGCTAAAAGTCTTTTTTTTAATACAGCTGCTGTATTTACAGCACCCAGCCATTTTTTCGGCCAAAAAAACAGAACCTGCCTATTTCAAACAACACAAACATCCGCTACGAACATATACTAAAGGTAATATAATTAAAAACTACGTTTAAGTCGTACATTATAATCCTACAACGTTTAATTAAATCTAAATCATACATTAAAAACAAGTCACTCGTCGTCGGATTCATTATCGAATAAGTCGTCAGAATCATAGTCTTTTGACTTTCCTTTTCCTTTCCCTTGTGAAGCAAGATAGTTGTTAAGTTGGTTAAAAAATGACGGAGTTTGGAACAAGCTGTTAACAAAATCCTACAATAATAGATATCAAAACGTATATTAGCATATTAATTAACGCTACCAACATATATTTAACAAGGAAACATGCGTTCGTTTGTCATTTTATAAATTGCGTAGTTTACCTCGGAAAAGGGTTCTTGAGTCCGAGCTTACGAAGACGACATGTTCGAGGACGTGTTCGAGGACGTGTTGGAAGAAGGTTTAGGCCCCATCCCGCGGTACCATCCTCGCCGCTCTCCTAACGCTTTTTGATACGGGGCAATTGGAGGACCATCGTCGCTCCATTCATCTGTGGCCTGTTGTATGTTCCGCTGTATTTTACGAAGATGATTAAATATATATGTGTATATATATATATTTGTTATAGAAAATAATACTTAGTAATTTTGTTCAGCAACTGGATCAACCCAATTCCCTTGATTGTCCGTGTGGGTAGTCATCCTGGCTGGTTTGTCTCCCCTTTCGGTCTTGGCCTCTTTTGCATACCTCTTGGCCACAGAATACGAAGTCCCACAAATGTCGGATCCTCCCGAAATAAAGTTGATTATCTTGGCATCCGCAGGAGGTGATGCTACTCGTTCAGGATCCTTCTCAGTATCCTGACCCTTATTCTTCTTTCTTCCTAAGAGATCCTTCAGATATCCCTTGCTAAGAAGATAGCTTATTTCTTTTCTTAGAGCAATGCAATCCTCGGTTACATGTACAAAATCTTCGTGGAAGGCACACCATTTCGATTTATCCTTCCAATTAACTTTTTGTTGATTCTTTCGAGGCCACCTAGCTTTGTGTCCCAAACCCTGCATAGCATACATTAATTCAGGAATGTTAACAGAAAAGCAATATTCGGATAATTCAGGATATTCTTCAGGATCCTCGTCTTCAACAGCATTCACTTTCTTGTTTTCATTTCTACCATACGGCTTAGAGCGATACGGTTTAAATGAGGATTCTGACTTCCTATTAGTTGACTCATAGGTGGTGGATGAGTTCATCCTCTCTTGCATTTTCTTATCATCTTCCAGCCTGATATATCTCAAGGCCCTGTTTCGAGCTTCGTGCAAGTTCCTGCAAGGATTCATCACAAGATCTTGATAAAACTGGGAATCCTTTTGTAGTCCCATCTTGAATGCATGGACCGCTGTAGCAACATCAAGGTGTGGGATATCCAAGGATTCCCTGCTGAATTTGTTCACATAATCCCTTAGGGATTCCTGAGGTCCTTGAGTTATCCTGTAAAGATCACTTGTTAGTTTTTCAAAACTCCGACTACAAGAAAATTGACTATTAAATAAATTCACTAAGTGAGCAAATGATGTAATCGAATGCGGAGGAACATTTAAGAGCCATTTCAGGGCCGATCCTGTTAAGGTAGAACCAAAGCCCTTGCATAGGCACGCTTCCTTGAGCTCCGGAGGGATAGGATTAATCTCCATTCTTTCCCTATACTGGGCAATATGCTCTTCAGGATCCGTAGTCCCATCATAGAGCTTCATGTTGGGGGTTTGAAATCTCTTCGGGATCTCAGCATCACAGATAGGATATGCTAAACGAGATATCCTGTGGCTGTCTTGGGACATTTCCGGAATTGGTTGGACCACTCCAGGTACACTGGATATCATGTCCTTCAATTTCTGAAGTTCCCTAGTAAATGTTGTCATCATACCTGCATCCTGCAAAGACCCACCATTGTTAGTAGCATGAATATTATTATTTGACACGTTACCAGTCTGAGGATTCTGTCCATATCCTGAAGCATATCCTGAGCTCCTCACAGTTGACATCCTGATCGAGGAGGGTATTTCAGGAGTATGATTTTGGGAATGGCTAGGCACAATATTCCCCATATTATCCTCAGTATACACAGCCGAACTGAAGTTCAAAGTTCTGGGTTGTAAAGGAGTGACAATGTCCTCAGCAGATCTGCTCGAGCTAGATTTTAAGAGTTGTATTTCTCTTAACAGCATTTGGTTTGTTTCCTGTTGCCGCCTCATTTGTTCCTGCACACTTCCAAATAAGGTTAGAATTTCATCATTAGAGGCTAAAACGGGAGCGGATCCCTGAACACTCCGAGTAGGGATAATATCCTGAGATTGTGAAGAAGCCGGCATCCTTGGAGGAGGAGGTGGAAGCACCGAACCAGTAGTAGCAGAAGTTGTAGCAGACACAGTGGAGGAGCTCATGTTTGATCTTGAGGCCATTGTAAACAATGTGGCAAAAAGTTTTGAAAACAGAAAACCAATTAACGATTTCACAATGATTTTTAGTAAAGATAGCACCACTTGCCCCACGGTGGACGCCAAATTGTTTTGGTCAAAAATTACCGAAGCACTTAAGTGATCAAATTAGTTAAGTGAGGTAGTGTGCTAAAAAGTGTGTTGGAAATATGCTGGTTAAGTTGTTTGTAAAAACAGTTTTCAGGATACGGCTCAGGATATCGAGCTGTATCAATGATCAAACTATGAGCAAAAAGTAAAGGGAATGACACGAGATGTACGAGGAAAGCCCTTGATCAATCTAGATCGCCGGCATAAAACCTTGGGAGCTGACAATCACAGCTGCCTAGTTCTTCTTATTGCTTCAAACGTCAGGATACAGTGCAGGATATTGATCAGATCGCTAAGTGTTACAATGCTTTCTGTGAAAGTGAATGTTGCGAGAGAACAAGTGTGAGTGAGTAGTGAGTGTAGTTGTGATGTCCTATTGATGTGATTTATCCATCTATTTATAGTTACGAAATATAAACTAAAATTCCTATAAATGTGGGATGCTCCCGAATATTCCATTATTAACGTTGTGGACCGAGTAAAGCGGCTTTAACGTCTTCATTTGAATGACTTGGACCGAGTCTTGCGGAGAAAGGGTCTTCGTGAACGTTGGGAGCTTGGACTCGTACTCCTGCACACAATCCGTCAGTAATCCTCAGGATACCATTCAGGATGTTACCAATATCCTGAATGAGCACCCCGGGCATGAACATGTATCATACAACCAAGATATAAATCAAGATATTTCCCAGGATATGGGCTCAGAATTTCACCCATAACAACTCTTAATTTACCGCCTCTCTGTTATATTAACTAATAATATTAAAAAAAATCTTCCTGTTTCTCTCTCCTATTAAATAATAATATTAAAATTAAATAATATATACTTAGGGTCAGGATTTAGGGAAAACGGTGTAAAGTGTGAGAACAACGAGAACGCTTATGGATCGTCCGATTAAAACAATCTATGCACTAGATTGGCGCGGTGACGTTTTCGTAAATAACATCAATTTTATTACGTGGACGCACTTCATTAAGGGTAAAAAGGTCATTTACTGCTGAAATTCAAAACGCCAAACTAAAATGAGAACACACCATTCAAAAAGAATAAAACACCAATAATATAAAACGTCAAAGCTTAATGACAAAACGCGTTGCAGACTTACAGGTAGAAGAAACAAACAGTAACTGAAAGTCAATTATTAACATTTGTTAGAAGAAATTCCCTCCTAAATTACGTACCAAAAACATCATTATATAAATGACGTTAACATCACTTCCATTAATCATTCTAAAAACATCTTTAACCAAAACGCCAAATTTAACCAAAACGCCATAAAAATGGCAACCATCGTTTCATGGAGATACACCCTGAGAATCAGAAGATTTGTCATACGTTTTGACAACAGAAGAAGGGTGTTTGTTAAAACAATCAAAGCAATTTTGATAATGGAAGAAGAGGTACATAGGGGTATCCTATCCCTTGGCATCCCTCTTGATAACGAATGTGATGAAACACATAAGCTTATGAGAAGATTTACCAGGAAATCTGGACCAAGCAAAGCAAATGCAAAAATAGACCCAGTCATCACGTCATGGCATTTTGATGAAGAAACAGTTATGGTGACCGTTATATGTGACAATGGAGCGCAGGAAGACTACATGCTTAAGATATCATGACCAAGCAGGGGGTTGGGTTCATGAAAGAGTTACACAACGCCACATGTTTGAACACAAACATGGACATAAAAATGGCGTTGATGCAGGACATGTTTAAATGGAGGCTTCAAGATCTTCAAGAACAGGAAGCCAATGAAAGTGAAAGTGATGACTTGGATGAGAGACTAGAATAAGGCTCCGAAGAAGAAGAAGAAGAAGAAGAAGAAGAAGACGAAGGAAGTTATGGATACTTCTCAGACAAAGTCCCTTCAGACGAGGAGTTTTAATTTCTTTTTTATGTTTTCTTTTGTGTAATTTTTTTTCAAATAATAAAATACTATATTTCTCTCATTAGTTAAAAAACGCCGAAAAATACCACAAAATCCATGGAATACAAACGCCAAATAATGAAAACTATATTTCCTGTGTAGTTTTTTCTATGTTAATCTATTTTATCATCTTGGATTACAAAACGGCATTGAATATAAAAACGCCAAACTTGGAAGATGGGACGTCTTATAGTATTAACAGAGAAAGCTGATCAAAACAGTAAATACAAAAAGTAACTGAAAAGGATGGTAACTTTATTACTAGTATTTATTATAATAAAATCTCGCCTAAACTACGTGCCAAAAACATCCTATAAAGAGAAACGTCTCAGCACAATCCATTGATCACACCCAAAAACAAACGCCATGTTTCATAAAAACCACCCACTCACTTTAAAACGCCAACAAAAATAGTTGAAAAAACCACAGATGGCAAACCTCGTTTCTTGGATATTTAGTATTGTTAAGCATGAAGTTTCACTGAATGGATTCTTACCTGGGGTGGGTATCTCTATAAGCTTTTGCTGATGAGATGGATAAATATTCAAGAAAAAGTGACCGATGACAGTGATATATCATTTTGTGTTCTTTGTTCTTGATGAATATATGCATGGCATGAAGGGATCGATACTAGTGTAAATGCTATTTTGGACTCCATGATCATAATAGCATCCACACAGGCATTGATCTTCAACCACATGTCACCAAACAACAATAGATCACACCAAAAATACAGGATGCCACTTATCACCTTCGTTTAAAGGACGGGCGTTATGTAGGAAAATCGGCATCTAGCTAAGGTATTCAAAGGTTCAAGTCACAAAAACTTCAAGAAGAAGAGGCTGATGACAGAATATTTGGATGAGAAATTGGATTAGAATTTTTAAATTTTTTTCATTTTCTATTTTTGTTTTTGTTTTTTGGGGATCATTTTCTGTTGTTTATTATCTAATTCTCTACTGATAAAATACATTATATCTGTAAAAAATGTTTATAAAACCCAAAAACTACAAACACCAAATGCCTAATAGTATGAAAACTGTGAGAACGTATACTCGCCAAGCACGTTGTTGCTATATAAAACGCCAAAAAATGCCAAAACTTATAATGAAATTACTTTAACCAATTATTATTAAAAACTCAAATCATTAACTAAATGCCATTAAAATAATGTATAAAACAACGTGCCATCTTTATCTAAACGCCATTAAAAACAAAACGTCAAACCCTGAAAAGATGGGAAGTGTTACGGCCTTAACAAATGAAGCTGAACAAAACAATAACTGAAAACGACAGAAAACTTTATTACTAACATTTATTATATTAAAAGTCACGCCATCATAATTGAATTTATTTATCTTTTCAAAACGCCATAATTACTTGTCACATTATAGGCCTGCATCCTACATGGCACGGCAATTGATAGACAAAATACACATCAATAAAATTACTAATGTTTTTTACCGCCAAAAACATATATCTTCCTGACGCAAAAAAAAAACTCATTATATAAGTACAACAGCTAAACAAAGCTTGACACTCCACACATTCACTAAACATGCCACACATTGTCTAAAACGCCATACAACTTAAAAAAATGGCTCAGGTGATTGCATGGAGGTTTGAGAGGTCAGAGAGACGTTTCATCCTAAAGTTCTCTGATAGGAGAAGGTGAAAGTCAAGACAATCAAGGCCATACTTAGTATGGATGAAGCCGTTCATAGGGATATTCTAGCCATTGGGATTCTAGTGGCCTACGTTTGTGAAAAGACTCGAACGGTAATAAGAAGATTAAAGAGAAAATTTCCAGCAAATGATGATGATGATGTTGACGATACTGATTTACCAAAAGTTACCAGTTGGAGTTTGGATGAACAATCGAGAACGGTGAAAATGAGCTATCAACACAGGGTGGATTATTTATTGACAATGGACGAAGTGCTGAACACAGATAGACTACATCTTCTTGAACAGCTCTGTGATTTAGTACCTTCGAACGATGCAAGATCCAGCGTTGTGATGATATTTAAGTATAGGATGCAAGAAAGACGAGACGAGATTATGGCGTTATACGCCAATGCACAAGATGGTGATGATGAGTCTGATGAGAGTGATGAAGAAAGCGATGGTTACATATCTGATGTAATACCATCCACAGAACACTATTAGTTTTTGTTTAATTTCGTCTTAGTTGTACTCTTTTAAATTACTAATGAATTTAAAAAAGCCATGAACGCCAAGAAATTTACCTTTATAACATATATGAACTGTTGAAATCTACAAAAAAACGTTTAATGAATTTGGGAACACCATGGACGAAAAGAAGTTATAATTACAAATTGATTTTAATAAATTTGGGGACGCTATAAACGCCAAAATATTTACTATGCACATAATCTAAAAGAACAATAAAACGCAGTTAGTTATTGAATCTAAGTAAAGGCAAAAAAAAAAAAAACTTACATGCCAAAAAAATGAAGCGGTGTTGTGAGACGCATTGAAAAAAAGAATATAAAAGGACAAAAAAACCCCTCCGCCCTTCATTATATCGCGTGCCACGTGTTGGGCCAGGATCCGTTCTAACCATTCTCACACTTTAGGGATTTTTCTCCTGATCCCGTACCTATATACTTATATATATATATATATATATAGGAGAATGATCCGTTAGGAACCACCCTTTATTGCGAGAACCGCGAGAACCGCGAGAACCAGTGTGAACACAAACAGTAATACCTAAAAAAATATAAAAAACACCTAAAAAATTTTTTTTTTTACTATTTTTTGGAAAAATCGCTATATTTCCTTAATAATAGAGTTAATAGCCAAAATGGTCCCTGAGGTTTGCTCAGTTTTGCCACTTTAGTCCAAATCCCAAATTTGTTAAATCTGGGTCCCTGAGGTTTGCATTTTTTTGCCATTTTAGTCCAAATTTCAAAAACCCCTTTTTTTATTGTTGCAACAGCCTATTTTGTCCTTTTGTGCAGGGGTATTTTGGTCATTTTGATGAGTTATTATAAGAAACCCAGATTAAGAACAACTGATGATCAACACCTGCAGATCATCATCATCTTCTCAAAGCAGATCATCAAACAACTGATGATCAACACCTACAGATCATCATCTTCTCAAACAACTGAACATCAACACCTGCAACTATAACGAATCAACAACACTAATTAACCCCGAAAATATCAAGTCAAAACCCTTGATAAAAATAAAAAACAAAAATATGAAAAAGAAGAATTAGGAGGCTCAGATCTGTTAATAATAATCAAAACAAAGAGGAACCAACCGCCATGGCTGCAAACATCGCGGCTGCTTCAACAGCCGGATATTACCCCGCCAAGATACGGTAAGTCTCAAGCTTCACTCGATTCACTCAGACAACGAAAAAATCATCATCGCCTCTTTATGAGTTATTATAACAAACAGCTAATTACAAACCCAGATCATCTCTCTCAAAGCAGATCATCAAACAACTGAATCATCATCATCTTCTCAAACAAACAACTGAACATCAACACCTGCAACTATGACCACCACCAGAACTCCGGCCACCCCCAAAATGGCAGTTTACTCACAGAACTCCATCCACACAACTCTCGTCTTCAAACCGCCACCACCACCGAACCCCTGACCTGCACCACCCCACCCCACTGCACCAAGGAAACAGTATTCATACCTTAATCGAACCCCTGAACTAACAAACCCTAGCTGTTCACCTCTATACTCAACCAAAACATTGAGCGGCGATAATCGAGGCGATGGAGGCGGAGCGGCGTGCACTTTGAGGCGATCGAGGCGGAGGACGGTGATGGCGATGGCGGAGGAGAGGTCACGGTGAGAAGGAGGTGGTGGTGGCGGCTGTGGTGAGGAGGTAGTGGTGGCGGTGGTGAGAGTTCATTGTGGCGGTGGTGGTGAAGAGAGAGAGACAGAGGGTGCTTTGATAGAGAGAGAGAGAGTTTGATGATCTGCTTTGATAGAGAGAGAGAGAGTTTGATGATCTGCTTTGAGAGAGAGAGAGAGTTTGATGATCTGCTTTGTTATAATAACTCATCAAAATGACCAAAATACCCCTGCACAAAAGGACAAAATAGGCTGTTGCAACAATAAAAAAAAGGGGTTTTTGAAATTTGGACTAAAATGGCAAAAAAATGCAAACCTCAGGGACCCAGATTTAACAAATTTGGGATTTGGACTAAAGTGGCAAAATTGAGCAAACCTCAGGGACCATTTTGGCTATTAACTCTTAATAATAAAATAAATTTTCAAAAAAAATAAAAAAAATTCGAGTAACAGTTATCCATACACATATGCATATGTATCATTTCTTTGACAAATTCCGTAATTCATTACAAATATTAGACAATTGCACTTTCATTTACACTACCACGTGTAATACACTACATTTTACGTTAACAATATTAGAAATGCACATGTGCATCTATAAGTATCAACATGAAATAAGGTGTTTTGTACACTACTTTGAATAAACTTTCTCTTTCATCTATCATTCCATCCATAATACACAAACATGCACATGTGCATATGTATCATTTCTTTGACAAATTCCGTAATTCATTACAAATATTAGAAAATTGCACTTTCATTTACACTACCATATGTAATCACTACTTTTTACATTCTCAGTATTAGAAATGCACATGTTCATCTATATGTATCAACATGAAATAAGGTGTTTTCGTACACTACTTTGAATACACTTTCCCTTTCATCTATTATACCATCCATAATACACTACCATTACCTCCTACCATCCATAATATAATACCATTACCTCCTACCATCCATAATACAATACCATTACCAATATTTTCACTTTATTAGATGTATATCAACACCATTTATACCATCCAATCAACATATTACATTATAAAGTAACAACTATAGCCAAACCATCAATCACTAGATATAACTAACCAAAAAACATGTATATGGGCCTATTTCTCCATTCAAAATCACAAACTTTTTGTAACAAAACACGTTATATCATGGTTATACCTAATGATGCACATATGCATTTTGAATATTGGTAATGTAGAAAGTAGTGTATTACGGATGATATTGTAAATTAAAGTGCAATTGTCTATTGCTGATAACGTATTACGGAATTTGTCGAAGTAGTGATACATATGCACATCTGCATGGAGAAGTAACGATACTTATGCACATGTGCATGTATAACTGTTAATCCGAAAAAAAAAGTTTTTTTTAGGGTAACGAAATATAGCGAATTTTTTAAAAAAAAAATATTAATTTTTTTAATATTAAAAAAATTGAGTGTTTTTTTGATTTTTTTTATTTTTTGTTCACATTGGTTCTCTCGGTTCTCGCAATAAGGGTGGTTCTCAAATGAACCTTACCCTATATATATATATATATATATATATATATATATATATAGGGGAGGGTTTAAATGAGAACGCTAAATATTGTGAGAACCGTGAGAACAAATGAAAAAACCGCGAGAACTTGGTCAAAAACAATTCAAATTCAATTTTTTTTTCTACACTTGTCATTATTATTCGAATAAAATGTTAGAAATTTAATTTACACGTTTAAATTTACGTGAATTCGTAAATAAAGAAAATTTACACATGCGTAAGTTTGCCATTTACACATGTGTAAATCTGTTATATTTACACATGTGTAAAAAATCGAAATAGAGTGATTTTGAAAGGATAAATGAATTATTTGATGTTTTAAATTATTTTTTTGATGTTGTATCTTAATTACAATGAGGTTTGTATTAAAAAAATTGGTTTTGATTGGATTTTTCATTCGTTCTCACGGTTCTCGCAATATTTAGCGTTCTCAAGATAACCCTCCCCTATATATATATATATATATATATATATATATATATATATATAAATATATATATATATATAATATTTATATAGGTGAAGGTTAACTTCCGTTTAGGCATTTTGTGATTATAAGATGAATTAAAATTAAAGGTTCCAACTCAATTGTTTTACACCTAAACAAAATTATCATCTAACATCGTACTTACAATGATTTTAACTCATAAATTTCGTGAACCCATATCACTTTTGTGGAGGGTAAATAGTATACCACTAGATTAACATGGGTGTTCAACTCATTTAACCACTATACTTTGGCCCTGTTGTTTTGCTTACCACTAGCATTTTGACATTCAATAAACATGATAATCAAAACCCGGTGTTTGCAAGAGAGGTTTTGAGATATAAACGCCACCTTGGGTTAGCAACTTAGGTTTGACAAAAAATAACTTAATCGGGCTAGAAAGCAAGGTTCGACCAAGAAAAACCCAACCCTGGGTTTCGAACCACAAGTTGACGAAATGAAACATTCTCATTTTGACACAACTGCGTTTAGGATTTCACAACTCCGTAGTTTCAAACTCCGAATACCATAGTTGTGAAAGTAATTTGTTTTGGGTCCAACTTTACGTTTATACGTATACCTAGTTGGATCTTTGGGCACTCAATGTACGACTCGTATATGTGTATAGTCGTATATGCTTTGTTGGGTTAGGTGTCTGCATACACCTCCTATATTTGTGTATGAGTCGTATAGTTCATGTACAAAAGGATATACAACTCGTATATTTGTATAAAAGTGTCGTATAGTTCTTGTAAAAAAAAAGATATACGAGTCATATATACTTACACGACTCATATACTTATCAGGGTGTCAAAATATTGATTAGAGGTGTGCCATTATCTTGAGCCTTTGTTTTTAACACCATTTGTGATAGGATTCAAAAGGCCAAGGTTTCTTGCTTCAAAAGATTTAGTTTGTACATCAAGTATCGATAACTCTTAGTCTGATTTGAATATGAATCTAGTTCACTTATGAAACATTGTTAATAAGCAAGGAGAGCAATAACTAAATTAATTAGTAAACTGACCCAATATGGTCTTGGCATGGTTCATGGTCATTTGATTCTTGTAGCTGTCACCAATGAGACGTGGATCATTATCATCGAAAGCAACGCAACGGATGAGGGTGTTATTCGGCTGCCATACTCATTGGCAACGATTTCAACCTGGTCATCTTTCCAAACTCCGACACACGAGCACACTGTTCCGAGGTCAATACCTATCGCCTCAACTTGGTTTACGTCTCCCTTCATTATACTTATCAATTGCAAGTTTTTGTTCATTTAGTTTTGCTTCTATTTATAATATAACTAAAAGTAGTCTTCTAGATTTCATAAGCGAAAGTCAAGGAGTCCAAGTAAACTACTAAATAGTTGTCTGATCAGATTGCATTAGATGACTTACTTTTATTATAAAAAGTTCACTTGTTTTTATTAAAAAAAGATGACTTGTTTTTATGAGGGTGATTCATTCCTTTGTGTGATAGGCGATAAGTAGAGTGGGGTCCCTTGTCTCTCTTGCTATTTATTTTAATTATTGTTTAAGAAACTAGTACCGAAACCCACGCTTCGCGGAGGGGTCGTAAGAGGATTTGTAGGAACCATTCACGTATAAATAAAAGAAAACAATTTTATTGAGAGATTACAATACAGAAATAAAAGAGAGCAAAAAAATTACAGAACATTTACAACTGAAATAAACTGAATACAAGAATAAACATGAAACAGAAACAGAACTTGGCTGAGGGTTGTGTTTAACACAGGGATCTTAAAACAAATTCCGAGTCTCCCATGAAAACTCGTTTTGTTTCCCAGGGTACAACAGCCGGAGCAGTAGTACTGTCGGAGCAGGCTCGGGGACCCGAAGAATACCTTGAAAAGAGCAAGAAAAGGATTAGAAATTTGCAGAGAATTGTTAGCATTTGTTGTGTTGTAGCTGGTGTCCTTCTGCAGTGGATGTAATGCTGTATTTATACAGCATCTAATGTTAAACAACTAAAATGAATTAAATGAGAGAATTAAATTGCATTAAACTTCTTCAATGCACTTTAATTCGTCATTTAATTCTCAGTCAAAACCGTTGACTCATCTGTTTAAAATGCTGAAATGAAACTGCTATGTCATCAATGTCAGGAAGCTTCGGTCGCGCGCGCGCAGGACATACACTCTGGAGCGCGCGCACCAATTTGGCTCACTTTCATGCGCCCAGGTCTGCATTACTCATGCGCGCGTGGGCCAGTTTGGCTCACTTTCATGCGCGTGCATGTATGCACCACTCATGCGCGTTTGTGTCATGTCACTGTTGAACCTACACGAGCACGCCACACAGTCGCACCATATTGGCTCACTTTGGTACGCCGCGCGCACACATTAGTGTTCATGCGCCAGTGCAGGCAAACCAACCTGGTCATGCACCGTGTACCCGCGCGCCTGCCTGCCACGTCATCTGCCAAGGTTTACCTGCCACTTGGTCCTTGCAGCCCATGTGCTTCACCATGCATACGTGGTAAAAATATAAAGGCGGCTCTCAAGCGGCTCGCGGCGTTGCGAGCGTGCAAAATGCACCATCAAAGCGCCACATTGCTCACGTCGCCCACGCCACGCACGTGCGTGTGCGATTGCGAGTTAGGGTGCTCCTCACCCTTCGCGAGAACACTAGTGTGTGCTTCCATGAAACATTAAGGATGAAGTGTTCTCACTTAAATACCTCTTTAAGTTTCATCTCTCCTCCTATGTGGGCAAGGTGACACTTTCCGATTATTTCAGCATTCAATGTTTCAAACACCAAAATTTGAGCATCGATATCTCATTCATCTTAGCTCCGTTTTGGACGCGGTTTAGTTCGTTGCGAAGCTCTTCCAACATAGAACACAAACCCACAAACAATATATGAAATCTCCTTCGTTTCTTATATTTATTTCTAGTCCAAAAATAGGAAAAATGCATTTCCTATATTTGTGAAAATTGTTATTTTCACAAAATTTCCAACAATCCCTCACATGAATGGAAATCGATCTTTCCTTACAAGGTTCAACGATACACTTCGATAGTTGAGTATTGCAAGATAGGTAGGTTGTTACCTTTGAACCTTCTTCTGTGAAGCATACTTAGCTTACTAGCGGTTTGTAGACGCGATGTACTTGAACATACCCCCATTTGTGTAAACGACAATACACTTTACACAATACTCTCCCTAGTCTGGCCAACCCCTCATTGTCGTGTCCTATTATGGTCCTGGAACACAAGCCTGGTTCTACGAGAGCTCTAGGATTGCGTACCCCACAATGCCATTCAAAGCGACCCTACTTCTCTCTAACATAGGTGATTCCCATGAATTATTAAAAGAATCATGGTTATTTGGTTTCCTAAAATAGCTAACCTTAATATGCCTAACCTCACTTCAATGTCACTGATTGGAATGTACGAGGATGTATATAACTCTCTTTTATTTGGTTTGGGGTACTCCCCCACAGTGACTCCGATTTGGTAATATGATTAAGTTGTCCTATTGAACTTAGATCTTGGGATCTCCAGTCAACTAAGTTAGGTTTCCGTCATATTCCCATTTATTACCATGGGCTTTAGTCCCATTCCTATTGACAATATTTGAACTAACTCTTTGCTTAAGCCTTTCGTAAACGGGTCCGCAATGTTATCTTTTGATCTCACATAGTCAGTTGTGATAACACCCGTTGAGAGTAGTTGTCGTACCGTGTTGTGTATACGTCAAATGTGCCTTGATCTGCCATTGTAAATCGAGCTTTGGGCTCTACCAATCGCTGATTGGCTATCACAATGTATACATACGGCTGGAAAAGACTTTGGCCATCTTGGAGTATATTCCATGAATTGACGTAGCCATTCCGCCCCCTCTCCTGACTTATCCAAGGCAATAAATTTAGATTCCATTGTGGATCTTGCTATGACAGTTTGCTTAGATGACTTCTTAGAGATAGCCGCTCCTCCAAGTGTAAACACGTAACCACTTGTTTATTTGGAATCTTTATTATCCGATATCCAGTTTGCATTAGTGTATATATAACAACCCTCCTAAAATATTTAGTACACCCCTATACGCCCTAAAATACACCCCGTATACCAAAACCGGACCCGAAATACCTTAATTTTTACAAAAATCAAATAAATTAAGTTTTACCAGTTGCTCGCGGGCCGCGACCATATTGGTTGTGTGTTTCGCGGGGCGTGACAGCTCAACATCAGGGCGCACCCGGTGCCGCCACGTGGCGCAATTCGTGTCGAGGCTACCCCTTGAGTCAGCCAAGCTAGGGCCTACCCTAGAGGCTCTCACGGGGCACGAAGCCCTGCCTTGTTGCTCTCGTGGGCCGCGAGGAAGTCGAGATCAGGCATTATAAATGGATGCCGTCGGCATTCAGTCCAAACCGCTCACAATTCTCTTTCTCTCTCAAAATTCTGAAGTGTAGAAATTATATCGGGTATAATACCCAATAAATTAGCGAAGTTCTACCTCGTTGTAAGTATTTTAACCCCCAGTTACGTATTAGATACGCTGCCCGATTGATCTAGATCTCCGTAACAGCTGTCGAGGCTCTGCCTTACGTAGTCGTTGGAGTTCTGTCTCGGGGAGGGTATAACTAATGTAAAATGGGTTATTAGACTAACGCGTGTGCATTATTTTAATTAATAGATTATAACCAGGAAGTCACAAAGGAAAAACCTAAATTAGCAATGTGAGTAATCTCCTTTTGTGAAATCTTTTTGTAAACCATTTTTACAAAACCTTAAATGTTTTCAAATATAATTAGCAGTGATTGAGTCTTTGTAATTCTTCAATTACTGCCGGTATGTTGGTGTTTTGTATACAAAATGTGGAACACATTACCATTGGACAATGAGATAGCCAATGGGTAATATGACCCACCAGTCAGGATTGACAGTAGTGAATGAGTAATTGTGTAGATATAAACATGGTAACCGCTCTCAATACTGTATAATGATAAAACTATTTTGATTAAATTGGGATTCACTCACCAGTATTTCCCACTGACAAAATGTTTTTAAACGCGTTTCAGGTAACAAAATGTGAAAGCCAATTAGAAGCCAGCTGGACAGCACTGAAGGCTTGGGAAAAGTGGCTATAAAAGTTACCTAAATAAAGAAGATGTTTTATTTCAATAAATTAGGGTTTATCCCTATAAACATATTTTTAATGGAAACTTGGGAATTTCACATGTATTTAATATTATAAAATATGGTATTTTACTCTGATAAAATATTTCCTAACTACGGTCCTGATGAAAATTCCGCTGCCAAATTGATAAACACCGATACCACTAATAACTGGTTCGCGGCCGCCCGTTCCCATGTAGGGGCCGGGGTTTGCGACAGAAGGTGGTATCAGAGCTACAACCACTGATTTCAGCCACAGAAGTGTTCTGCTGACCCCAAAATTTTATTTATTTTGTTAGGAAATAATCTACATGATTACGTGCATACCTGTATATTATTGTTTTGTGTTATTTGACAATTTGTTAGTTTACAGTACGAGTGATCAAGGAACATCGGACGCTTATCGTCAATTGTCTAGTTCTCCTAGAGACGAAGGCACTTCTTCTCAGCCTACCCCTTCGGGGTATTCAACTGACACAGAGGAAGGGATCTTTATATTCAAAGCGCAATCCGAAGAACCATTCCCTACCAAAAAGAGAGGATGGTTCAGTAGGGGAGCTCACGAGCGTAGGAAAAGAATGAGGAAATTACAGCAACAGCGAGCTCTAGCAGCCGCGAATAGAAAAATGGATGCCCAGACTCAGGATATACTCAATAGACGATTAGCCAATTTCCACACACTAGCTACCACAGCCGCAGATCCGAACTTAGAATAAATCATAACACCCCAGCCACTACCCTTATTCCCAACACAACCCATGGAAATCGAACCAAACCCAGGATACCAGATTCCATTGCCTGCCTTCGACCCTATTGAAATCCCTAGAGTCCCAGCACCCCATCTGTCACACCCCAAACGATGGCGGAATCATCGGGGCGCGGAACTAGGCGAATCAGATTACTCAAGAGAATCCATAACAACTATATTGCGACAGTATTTATTGCATTTGTTATCCCATACTAACAATCAGAACAATCACATAAGTTATCACAGATTTCTTGTCCTCTCGAACAATACAAATCCGACAACCTAGATTTTAGGTGAGTTTCTAGACTTCCTAGCTTGATTTGATGTAGTCTGCGATCTAACCTGTACCATACGTTAAAATAATGTCAATACAAAAGTATTGGCGAGCATAAAGGTTTGATATGTAATAGTGTAATAGATAAAAGCTGCGAATTTCCACATACATAAACGTAATACACGACATATGTACTCACAAAACTGATACTACCAGCTAAGTCCTCGAGCTTCGATCGCGATTGCTAAACTAGACCCCGTCGGGCACAATAATACTATACTAGTCATGGTGGGACGTCGCGAGTATAAGTCCTAGCACATATGTAACTAGCATCACGTATAACTATGCACGTAAGTCATTCGCAAGTGATAAGTAGTTTAAGCATTTGATGTAATTTGATTCGATAGCAACGTATGTTACACCCAAAAGTGCAAAAGCAAAAAGGGTTCAAGTATACTCACAGTCGGTGTTCGGCAAGCAAACACAACTTGATTAGATTGATGGGAGCGTGTCTGAGATTAGCCTGGTTACAGTTTGAGAGCGTAAGCGTCGGACAGTGCGTTAAACGGTGGCGAGTAAACCAAGTGTTGAATGGTAATCCGATCGGATGGCAATCCGATCGGATGGCCAGTCATCCAGGTGGCAATCCGTTCGGATGGTCATCCGATTGGATGGCCATTCGATTGGATTGTCACCACGTTTGGTGAAGGTGTGTTGGTGTTTGATGGTTTGGCTTTTGAAGTTTTCATTGTAGCATTTTGAAAACAGAGAAGTATCTCTACCTTTCAGGTCGGTCGATCGAACGGCTGGTCGATCGGGTGGTAACTCGATCGGGTGGCTGTTCGATCAGACAGTGATCCGATTGGCAAGACACTTTGGTCGCTGATAAGTTCACAGCCGACTGGTCGCTCGATCGGGTGGAAACCCGATCGGGAGACAATCCGTTGGAACTGATATATGACGAGGATTTGTAAAACGTTTACGTGTTGAGGATCCAACAGTCAGCCGATCGGATGGTCGTTCGTTCGGACGGCAGTCCGTTCGGACGGCAATCCGTTCGTTGTTCAGATCATTGAATGTTTGAAAATTTGGTTAAGTCTTGATCCCAAGTGCAACTCGACCGGATTGCAGGTCGATCGGGTGGCAGTCCGATCGGACGGCAATCCGATCGGACGGTAACCCGTCCCGAAATCTCATCGTCTTACATCTTGGCTATCTCGTTAAGTTTTTGCGATTTGATTGAGACGTTATGACTACGAGCTAAACAATGGAACTCCACCAGGTCCGAGTCACCGGATCAGATGGGAATCACCCCGTCCGATCAGTTAACTGTTCTCGATGGTTATTCGTGTTTAACACGACAAGCCAGTCATCTCGTCGATAGGAACCAGTTCTCAAACCGACACTTCACTATAGGCAAAGTAGAAGGTCTGTACGAGCTCTGTTGCTACCGGTTTCGAGTGATAAGTTAGGAAAGTTTGAAGAAAAACTTAGAAAACTTTGATTTGGCTTAGATTTGTGCGAGTTTATTGTTTATTCTCCATGGAATCCATCAGATCTGGACTGTTCTTGATGAGACGAGGCCATAATTCATTGTTTCTAAGAACTTCATGATGACATCACCTTAGAACGGCTCAAATCCAACGATTTAACGGTGAAGAAGTGAGATTTGATGGTGAGAACGATGAAGGAGTGCGTGTAGATCATAGAAGTACAAGATTTGAGGTAGAAACTTACAAGAATTGCGAGAAATCGAGAGAAAATGGCGAGAAGGCATCGGGTCGAGAGAGAGAGAGCAGTCACATCAACTGTTGTTGATGTGACAAGTGGGGTATTTATAGGCAAAGGAGGAGAAAGGTGGTGTAGTGCATCGGATCGGATGGCTGTCCGGTCAGTTGGCTGTCCGATCGGATGGTTGTCTGATCGGATGGCTGTCCGATCGGATGGCCATTCGATCGAAGTGCCATTCGATCAAACACCTCCGGCGAGCTGAGTTTTGGCGTTCCATTTCGATTGCTAAGCGTTGCGATAGTTTGGTTACACATTCTCATCCACATTTCCATATATTTATTATAATTAGCTACGTTGGGTCGTATATACATATCCATATTTCAAAGTTACGATACAATAAGCGGGTTTCGTTTCGAATATGCGTTGCTTTGCGGCGCTTCACGGTCATCGAGGAGGGTAGAATAGGTCCTCATTCAACGTCATCGTGAACGTTAATGTGTGTGATGCGATGTGTGTTTTGAGTAATGAGTTGCACTGTGACACATCACGGCTATCAAGGAGGGTAGAATTGGTCCTCATTTGATATCTTCGTGGTTGCCAGCAAGTGCAATGTGATGTGATAGTGATAAAGTATGCGTAATATGCGAAAATACTGTGAAATAGCGATGTATGCGATATAGCTACATTATGATCCGAATCTCTGGTGCTAGGCGTAACGAGTATAACAATGCACGGACGTGCGGGTTGTTACACCATCCTCCAGACTATGACCCATGGTTTGATGACCACAAGGATTACCCAGAACTCCACCCACAAGAGGAACCCATGCCAAACACAGTAGCACCTTACCGTAACCTTGACCCTCTAGATCCATACTAGGATAATGACCAGTATATTCGAGAAATCCTAGAGAACCCATACCCATACGAAGAACCAATGCCACAGTACCATGACCCGATACCAGCACCCGCACCACCCATGAACACTGAAAACGTGCAGGAACTCTGTAGTTTTGGTGAGTAGTTATTAGATGAAAGTGAAAGGATAAGACAAATAGGGGATAGGCTCATTTGGAAGTATGACGAGCGACACATGCAGTATTGAAAGAACCCCTAGTCACAGTAATAGTAATAATATATATATATATATATATATATATATATATATATATATATATATATATATATATGTGTGTGTGTGTGTGTGTGTAAGTTGAAAAAAAAATCCTAGAAAATCCAATAGCTACTGATGCATAACTAGTATTGTATTTTCAAATTCCAGTTACTGTTTGTAATAGATGCATATATATAAAATAGAGTAAATGTCGCAATGTACGACGATTTTGATCATTGTGTTGTTTGTATGATTGTTCGCATTAAATATTGTTTGGTGATATTAATACTTGGTAAATGTTTATAATCCAGATGGACAACGAAGTGAATCAAGAAAACTAGAATAACAATAATAACGGGAACCAATTAGATAACAGTGCCGTTCAAAACATAGTGGCACAAGGGATCATAGATGCTATGCCTAATATCATCCAAGCTGGTAGAGAAGCTGAAAATAATAAAATTAACAGTGGAAGTAAACGACCACCTACTGAACCCGATCACAGCGTAAACGATGGACTGTTACTTCAATTGCCTATTCCAAAAAGAAGAAGAACCATGTCTTATGGTTGTTCTTACAAAGAATTCTGGTCTTGCAAACCAATAGAATTCTCTGGCAATGAAGGAGCCATTGCAGCTCTACACTGGATAGAAAAAAAAAAGGCTGTCTTAAAAATAAAGAAGTGTGCAGAGGATGACAAAATCATGTTTACTTCCAATCTTTTTAAGAACGCAGCTCTAGAATGGTGGAACACTATTCCCCAGTCTAGGGGAAGTGACAGAGTCTATAATACGGAATGGAGTGAGTTTAAGAATATGGTTGAAAGGAAATTTTGTCCTCCCAATGAAAAGGAACAGATTGCTAATAAATTCTTAAACCTTAGAATGACTGGAATAGACTGTAAGGGTTGCACTACTGTATTCTTTGAATATGCTAGAATTGTGCCAACCCTAGCTTCACCTGAACCAGTATTAATATTAATCTCCTGTTACATCTGGAGATTAATTAGTGAGATTAGGCATGTAGTCAAGGCAGCTAGACCCCCAACTATAGAAGAAGCTGTAGAACTAGCAAATACCTTGACTGATGAATTAGTATGTACACAAGAAGAAAATCAGATAAAGAACCTATCCAAAAGCTTACTCAAGAATTTCGCTATGGTAATTCCAACCGTGGGAAAAATGTAGGTTCTACTTCTACTCCTTACTGTAAGTATTGTAAAAGAAAGCATTCTGGAAGATGCTCTAGATACTGCAATTTCTGCAAAATATCTGGACACAAGGAGGAAGACTGTAGGAAGAAACCTAACAATAAGATATACTACAATTGTGGAGAAACTGGACATATCAAACCAAATTGTCCGAAACTAGCTCCAGCCATGATCAACAAGACTACTAAGAATGCTAGAGCATTTGTTCTGACAGCCGAAGAAGCCAAGATGATTACGGACGTGATTGCCAGTACGTTTTTAGTTAATGATGTTTTTGCTAAAGTATTATTTGACTCTGGTGTGAACCAAAGTTTTTTAATACTTCATTTTGTAAACTTCTCAATCAACCATTAACTAAACTTCAACAAGAATGTCTAGTAGAGACAGCAAATGGAGAATCCATTAAGATAACTGAAATCTTGCAGGGAGCAAGAATAGAAATTTCAAAACATAATTTTATTGCAAATCTTTACCTAATGAATCTGGTAGGATTTGATATCGTATTAGGAATGGATTGGTTAGTAGCCAAAAAAGCCAGTATTTTATGTGATCAAAAGTCAATACAAGTAAATTCACCAAGGGGTGAAAAGATCACAATTAAAGGAAATAAGTCATCACGATCCATGAAATTCATCTCTGTGATGAAAACAGAAAGTTATGCAAGAAAAAGGTCACTAGTGTATCTGATTTCCATAATCATTAACACTAAAGGAAAAGAATTGAAAGATACTATCATAGTATCTCAATTCTCAGATGTTTTCCTCGAAGAATTACTAGCACTACCACCGGACAGGGAAGTAGAATTCAGAATTCACCTGCTACAAGGGACATCACCAATTGCCAAGGCACCATACCGTTTGGCACCAGCAGAAATGCAAGAACTGAAGAAACAAAACTAGATGAACTTCTAGAGAAAAGATTCATACAGCCCAGTTCATCGCCATGGGGAGCACCAATCTTGTTTGTCAAGAAGAAAGACAGGTCAATGCGTATGTGCATTGATTACCGGGAATTAAACAAGGTCACGATTAAAAATCGGTACCCATTACCGAGAATCGATGATCTGTTTGATCAGTTGTAAGGAGCTCGATTCTTTTCAAAGATCGATTTACGCTCAGGATATCATCAATTAAAAGTTCAGAAAGAGGACATTCCTAAGACCGCTTTTAGAACAAGGTATGGCCATTATGAATTTACAGTCATGCCATTTAGTCTAACCAATGCCCCAGCCGCATTTATGGACATGATGAACCGAATATGTAAGCCATATTTGGACAAATTCATAATTGTCTTTATAGATGATATTCTCATTTACTCTAAGAGTAAAGAGGAACATGCAGCGCATCTGCATGCACTTCTAAATTTGCTGAGAAAAGAAAAGCTTTATGCTAAATTTTCAAAATGTGAATTTTGGTTAGAAGAAGTACAATTTCTTGGGCATTTAGTTAACCATGAAGGAATTCATGTGGATCCCACAAAGATTGAGGCGATTACTAAATGGAAAGTCCCTGAATCGCCAACAGAGGTTAGAAGTTTCCTAGGATTAGCCGGTTACTATAGACGATTTATCCGAGATTTTTCTAGAATAGCCATTCCCTTAACAAAACTAACCTGTAAATCTGTTAAGTTTGAATGGTGACCAAAATAGGAAAAAGCGTATAGAATCCTTAAGCAAATATTAACCAACGCACCCATACTAGCGTTACCAGAAGGAACTGAAGACATTGTAGTCTATCGTGACGCTTCTAAGTTAGGTTATGGATTTGTGTTGATGCAACATCAAAAGGTGATAGCCTATGCCTCTAAACAACTTAAGAATCATGAAGAAAGTTATACAACCCATGATCTAGAGTTAGGAGCCATAATTTTTGCCCTTAAGATTTGGAGATACCATTTATATGGAAATAAATTCGTTGTCTTCACCGATCATAAGAGTTTAAGGTACATTTATGGGCAAAAAGAGTTAAATATGAGACAAAGATGCTGGATGGAAATGCTTAGTGATTATGATTGTAGTATCCAGTACCACGAAGGAAAGGCTAATGTAGTAACTGATGCTCTAAGTCGAAAATATCATGAAAAGCCAAAAAGAGTATGTTCTCTTAAATTAAATCTGCAGATAGATTTAAATGAACAAATTAGAAAAGAACAAGAATCAGTAATCAAGGACGATACTGAAAAATTGAAAGGAATGATTAAGGAATTAAAACAAGGAACAGATGGAATTTGGAGATTCCATGAGAAAAGAATTTGGATACCTAAACAAGGAAACCTACGCCACCGAATATTAGAAGAAGCCGATAAGTCTAAGTATACGATACATCCTGGAAGTGATAAAATGTATCAAGATTTAAGAAAGAATTTCTGGTGGATAGGAATGAAAAAGGATATAGCAGCTTATGTTGCCAAATGTCTAACTTGTTCCCAAGTTAAAGCTGAACATCAGAAACCCTTAGGGTTGTTGCAACAATTAGAAATGCCTGTATGGAAATGGGAATTGATAACAATGGACTTTGTTACCAAATTACCCAAGACTCGAAAAGGTAATGATATAATCTGGGTGATTGTAGATAGATTAACCAAGTCTGCTCATTTCTTACCGATGAAAGAAAATTTCAGTATGGAACAGTTAGCTAAGTTGTATGTAAATGAAATAGTTTCATTACACGGAATTCCTTTATCTAGTGTTTCTGATAGAGATAGCCGTTTTACTTCTCATTTTTGGACAAGTTTCCAAAAAGCAATAGGAACCAAGTTAAATCTAAGCACAGCTTATCATCCTCAAACGGATGGACAAAGCGAAAGGAAAATTCAGACAATGAAAGATATGCTTAGAGCTTGTGTAATTGATTTTGGCTGAAATTGGGATGATCACCTACCATTAATAGAATTTTCCTACCATAATAGCTATCATACCAGCATCAATGCTGCACCATTCGAAACACTTTATGGACGAAAGTGCCAAACTCCAGTCTGTTGGGCAGAAACTGGAGAAAAACAAATGTCTGGACCAGAGATAGTACAAGAAACAACGGGCAGGATTATTCAAGTCAAGGAAAGGTTAAAAGCAGCACGCAATCGACAAAAGAGTTATGCTGATAACAGGCGAAAACCGTTAGAATTCCAAGTAGGAGACAAGGTATTATTAAAAGTATCTCCATGGAAAGGAGTAGTCAGATTCATCAAAAGGGGAAACCTAAGCCCCAGGTATGTTGGACCTTTTGAGATTATTAGAAGAATAGGACCAGTAGCTTATCAGCTACAACTGCCAGAGGAAATGGCAGGAATACATGATGTATTTCATATATGCAATCTCAAGAAATGCTTAGCCGATAAATCATTAGTGGTACCTCTTAAGGACATAGAGGTAAATGAGAAACTTAAGTTTGTAGAAAAGCCTCTACAGATTGAAGACATGAAGGTCAAGAATCTAAAACACAAGAGATTAGTTCTAGTTAAAGTAAGATGGGATTCCAAGAGAAGACCAAAATATACATGGGAGCTTGAGTCAGAAATGCAAAAGAAATATCCACACCTGTTCCAGTAGACCTCGAGGACGAGTTCTAAAACAAGGCGGGGAGGATATAACAACCCTTCTAAAATATTTAGTACACCCCTATACGCCCTAAAATACACCCCGTATACGAAAACCGGACCCGAAATACCTTTATTTTTACAAAAATCAAATAAATCAATTTTACCAGTCGCTTGCGGGCCGCGACCATATTGGTTGTGTGTTTCGGGGGTCGCGACAGCTCAACATCAGGGCCACGTGGCGTAATTCGTGTCGAGGCTACCCCTTGAGTCAGCCAAGCTAGGGCCTACCCTAGAGCCTCTCGTGGGGCGCGAAGCCCTGCCTTGTTGCTCTCGCGGGCCGCGAGGAAGTCGAGATCAGGCATTATAAATGGATGTCATTGGCATTCAGTCCAAACCGCTCATAATTCTCTTTCTCTCTCAAAATTCTGACGTGTAGAAATTATATCGGGTATAATACCCAATAAATTAGCGAAGCTCTGCCTCGTTGTAAGTATTTTTAACCCCCGGTTACGTATTAGATACGCTGCCCGATTGATCTAGTGCTCCGTAACGGCTGTCGAGGCTCTGCCCGACGTAGTCGTTAGAGTTCTGTCTCAGGGATGGTATAACTAATGTAAAATGGGTTATTATACTAACGCGTGTGCATTGTTTTAATTAATAGATTATAACCAGGATGTCACAAAGGAAAAACCTAAATTAGCAATGTGAGTAATCTCCTTTTGTGAAATCTTTTTGTAAACCATTTTTACAAAACCTTAAATGTTTTAAAATATAATTAGCAGTGATTGAGTCTTTGTAATTCTTCAATACTGCCGGTATGTTGGGGTTTTGTATACAAAATGTGAAACACGTTACCATTGGACAATGAGATAGCCAATGAGTAATATGACCCACCAGTCAGGATTAATAGTACTGAATGAGTAATTGTGTAGATATAAACATTGTAATCGTTCTCAATACTATATAATGATAAAACTATTTTGATTAAATTGGGATTCACTCACCAGTATTTCCCACTGAAAAATGTTTTTAAACGCGTTTCAGGTAACAAAATGTGAAAGCCAATTAGAAGCCAGCTGGACAGCACTGAAGGCTTGGGAAAAGTGGCTATAAAAGTTACCTAAATAAAGAAGATGTTTTATTTCAATAAATTAGGGTTTGTCCCTATAAACATATTTGTAATGGAAACTTGGGAATTTCCCATGTATTTAATATTATAAAATGTGGTATTTTACTCTGATAAGATATTTCCTAACTACGGTCCTAATGAAAATTCCGCTGCCAAATTGATAAACACCGATACCACTAATAACTGGTTCGCGGTCGCCCATTCCCAGGTAGGGGACACTTCGATCACTGCTGGTTGTCGGGTATAATGCAGCCCATAATCTCTTGTGTATCTTATGTATCTAAGCACCATTGTTATACTTTTCCAATGTTCATGACTTGGATTGCTTGTATATCTACTTAGCCTACTCGCCATGTATGCTAAGTCAGGTCTAGTACATGTCATTAGATACATCAGTCTGTCAATAATTCTTGAGTACTCTAATTGAGCAACTCCATCTCCTCTATTTTTTCGTCAGATGTTGGAAGGTATCAACTGGAGTTCGAGCCACACTCGTATCTCCCGAATTGAATTTTTCAAGAATTTTATCCACATAATGAGATTGACTTAATACAAGACCATCTTCGGTTCTTATGATTTTTACTCCAAGAATCACATCCTCTAAACCCATATCTTTCATGTCAAATCTCGCTTTCAACATGTTTTTAGTAGCTTTGATAATTTTATCATTACTCCCAGTGATAAGCAAATCCTCTACATAAAGGCATAAGATCACATAACCTTCATTTATGTCTTTGAAAAAAACACATTTATCGCACTCATTTATTTTGAAATCATTATCAATCATGACATAATCAAATTTTTTGTGCCATTGTTTTGGAGCTTGCTTCAAGCCATACAAATACTTGACGAGTTTACATACTTTACCCTCTTGACCTGGGGCAGAGAAACCTTCAGGTTGCTCCATGTAAATCTCTTCTTCTAAATCGTCATTTAGAAATGTGGTTTTAACATCCATTTGGTGAACTTCCAAATTTCTTAAAGCCGCTATAGCAAGAACCAATCCTATGGAGGTTATGCGTGACACAGGCAAGTATGTATCAAAGTAATCTAGACCTTCCTTTTGTCTAAATCCTTTAATCACCAACCTAGCCTTGTATTTATCAATACTTCCATCAGTTTTCATCTTCCTTTTGAATATCCAACGATACCCAAGTGGTTGCACCTACTTCAAAATTGGGTGTTGATGACGTTGCATGTGTTTGTACTCTCAAAGGAAACACATTTTCAAAGTACGAAACAACGTTAGGATTCGCCTCCATGATAGTGTGTTCGTGTACATCTGGATTCTTGGACTCATGTACAAGAAAGAGATGTGCACTACTTTGATGTGCATACCCAATGAATATGCAATCAACAGTTTTGGGTTCTATCCTAAGAGCCTTAGGAGGTGGTACAATCACCTTTGCTAGGCACCCCCACACTTTCAAGTATTTGTATGAAGGTTTTCTTCCTTTCCATAACTCATATGGAGTTTCGTCCCACTTTTTAAGTGGTATCTTGTTTAAAAGATAATTGGCCGAGAGAATGGCTTCCCCCCCACATGTCCTGGCTCACCCCAGAAGTGATCAATATGGCGTTCATCATTTCTTTCAATGTACGATTCTTTCATTCCACCACGCCATTTGATTGTGGAGAATAAGGAGGTGTACACTCATGTATAATGCCACTTTTTGTCCATAAATCGGCAAAAGGTGGAACATATTCGCCCCCTCGATCGATTCTCACAGTTTTTATCTTCTTTTGAAGTTGATTCTCAACTTCATTTTTATACAAGATACATTTATTTATTGCTTCGTATTTTCTTTTAAGTAAATATACATAGCAATATTTAGTACAATCATCAGTAAACGTGATAAAGTACTTATTTCCTTCTCTTTTGGGTACCGCTTTTAAATCACAAATATCGGTGTGAATTAAATCAAGGGGTTCGGTTATTCAATTCAACCGATTTTGATGATGATCTTGTAAGCTTGGATTCTACACCTGTTTCGCATTTTGAATGTGAATCAATATGGAATGTTGGTATACATTTTAAATTGATTAAATGACGTAATGAATTAAAATTTACGTGACCTAATCTACTGTAACACCTCGAAAATTTACGTCCAATAATGTATTGACACGTGTCATGGGCTTTGAATATGTGAAAACATACTTTAGAGGGACTAAAGTTGACAAACAGTGAAACTATGTGAATATAAGGGTCCAAAGTGTCAACAATGGATAAATAGGCTCTAAAATAACCCTACATGATGTTTATAATCTTAAATGGATAAATCATGGATCGTACGAAGCGGAAAATGAAAGAAAGTGAGGAATTACAAACTACAGGGGCTAAAAGTGTCAACATGTTGAAAGTATACCTCTGAGTGACCTTTTGGCAAACCTGAAGCTTTGTAATGATAAAATATACTCACTAGAACATGTGATAAAAATTTCATCAAATTTCGTTATCGTATGAGAAAGTTATGATTAAAACCGTACACGAAGGGTTAAATACGTTAACGTTGATTTCGTGACTTTTCGGGAAAGCACAAAGTTGTTCAAGGACTTTACCATGTTTATAAATATCCCAAGGCCCTTAAAAATCAGAATTTAGGGTCTAATGTACAAGAAAAGGACCCAAAACAACGTTACAAAGGTCAAGGACTGAAATGTAAAACTTAAAAACATGTTAACCTGGTCTGCGCTTGGTCGCGCCACGCGAGGGGGGCCTCGCGCCACGCGAGACCTGCCCAGCGACAAAACAATGCGCACAGGTGCCAGTTATGTCTGATTACGGGTTGTTTCCAGCTGTCTTCGATTCAGGGAGCTCACCAATGAATATACATGCAATGAGGGACACTTGTACTCTTCCTACAACACTTACAAACATCTGTAACATCCTCAAATCAGATCTAATGTGTGATAAAAGGGACTTGTAGTAACAAACCTTCAAACACTTGCAACTTCAAAATTCACAAGAACTTTTCTGGAGCTCTCTGGACGACAAGGCACCTTCCTAGTGATCTCTAAGCTTATTTAGGACCATTGTAAGTGTTCATAACTCTTTCAAATTCGTTCTAGCTTAGTTATTCAACCGAAAGTCAATCCATCGTAATTTCTGTTTGACTTTGTGATTAAACGAAAATGGCTCAGTCATTTCTCAAATTAAAAGTACCTACAAGTTGGTATTTATGTGGGTAACAAACCCTCAAAAGGGTATTTTCAGATTCCCACTCTAAGCATGTTGATTGTCGAGTCAAAGCTTTTCTTAAAAAGTCAACCGAATGTGTTTTTGCAAAATTAAGCATAATTAGCAATGTAGGTTACATGCAACCTGTTTGATCATCAAAATAACTTTGTAATTAATGTAAGAACATGTTTCATCATGATCAACTCGACAATTTTCAGTTTAAACCCAAATCGGAACCGAAAGTCACATAAATTGACTTTTTCTTTGACTATCAGTTCTGATCCGTACATGCATGTTTGAGATCTGCATTAGAGCTTATTTTGGACCAATTTTCATATAAGTTTAACTCTCTGAGATTTTACAACTTGGTTCAACACTTATCCGGTTCATATGCATGTTTCCGATTAATGCTTAAAAGTTGACTATTATGCCCTTTTTGCTATAAAACGTGATTTTTGAAAAAGTGAAAGAGTAGAAACGTTTGTTACTGATTTATAAACTTGCACCAAAAATTTGATATCAGTTTGAAGTCCAGATTAAGAGTTATGCTCAATATCGTAATTTGAAAGCCTTATGTTACTTAAACGGCGTAATTAGCATATAACCCATTTAAACCCACTTTTTGATATCAAACTTTTTACCCACTGATGTTATATAATATTTTGGGATTTTTAAATATTTTTATTTAATTTTTGGCTGATCATATCATAGGTCTCTAAGTTTAATTCGGTAAATACCGATTTTGCCCTTTTAAGCCATAAAATGAGTTTTACAAATCCTTTTGACTCCAAACCTTTTACTACTGATTTTATTTGATAAATAAAATATTTTGAGCATTCTGGAAATATAAAAATATCAGCTTTCTTTTAAAAACCCATAAACGGCTCTAAATCGCCTTTTAAGCGTTTTTAACGCATAGTATATACTATAACCATATTAAACATATAAGGTTGATACCTACTGATGTTTTTAGCATATTTTTATATAATAACAGTAAGCATAAGTTTTTGAACTCAGGTTTCCAGTTTTGACATTTTTAGCCCTTGTGAAATTACCAAAATACCCCTAAGGTGCATAGTTTGGTTTTAAATGATAAGTTTCACATATGGGTCAAACCCTACTGATATGACATGTTAAATTAAGTATACTTACTGTATAAAACAGACCCGTAACTCAGATTTACAAATAAACTCTTTTATAATCCTTTAAATGACCAAAATGCCCTTATGAGGCATAAATTGTGTTTAAATCCGTTTTGGGCATAATAGAAAATATCTTACTGATATTATAACATATTTAGAGCATATTATCTCAGGGAACTTGCATATGACTCTTTCGGTTACCCGTAACGCTCTTTTCGCGTTCGGTTCGGTTTATGTAACTAGTTTGCATAAATTGACCGAGACGGGTCAAACATTATCTTTTTTGTCTCAAAATCCGGAATGTATTTAGTATACCCATATTATACAAGTATTCAAACTTGTCGGGTCTAAATCACATTCTACCCGGTCTTCGCTTAATCGTGCGTTTGAACCGTATCGTCCTTTAAATTAGCCGGTCTAAGCTTAAGCTTAAATAAAGACCCGTTAGAAATCTAATAGGTTATTAAAAACCTTTGTTCCAGAATAGAAGAACCAGTAAAAGCTATCTGTACTTGCTTGATGGTATACGGCTGAGATTGAATTTATATTTAGCTCAGGTAAATACTTTTAACTTATTTTCCCTATACGGGCTTGGGTTACGGTATATAGAATACCGCTTGATCGAGCATCAAATCTTACATCTCTGAATGGTTAATTGAATAATTTGAACGGCTCGTTTAAACAGTCTTGTTCACTTAAAGCCTTTGGGGGGTTAATGACCATGTCCCGGATATCCTCGGCATTATCTTACGAGATGGCCACGACCTGAGCACGGGGTGTAGGCGTACACCTGTCAGTGTATAACTCTAATGTGGAGGGTCTATTGATCTTTAACCCGGGACGCACCGGGCTACTGAACGCACAAGTAACATGTAATACGTTCACAAGATTATATTACATAATTATCCCAAGTTATAAAATGTTTTGTGCCATGTGCATTCAAATCAATTTTCAACATTTTCAAAATGAGTCAGTTAAATTGTATTTACCAGTGTAAACTGACGTATTTTTCCAAAAAGATTAAGTGCAGGTACTACTCGTACTAGGCTGGCGGTCTTCTAGAGCGTCCACAATAAGTCTCGCAAGCTTGGACGACAATAAAGCTGTTGAACAATATCTTATTTTATTTTGATCCGCCTGTGGATCCGTTTCAACTATTCGTGATATTAAATATTACACTTTATTCAAGTTGAAATGAATCTATCTTTGCTTCCGCTGTGCATTATATATTGTGTTGTTTGTCTATGATGATATTAACTACGTCACGATACTCCCCACCGGGCCCACCGGTAAAGTGTGGAAATATCGGGGTGTGACATCTACCATGCCATTTATTCGAATCGGAAAACTCAAGCATATAAGTAGAAGTAGTAGAAATTTTATTCAGGTCCTTTTTGACAGCCATTACCTTCAATTTAAACATTCCATTGAGGGCATAGTCCTTACCAACATACGTGCCACGTTTAGTAAGAACAAACTTGTCACTTTCAAATACTAAACGAAATCCAAGCTTATTAAGCAACCATCCCGAGACTAGGCTTTTGTGCAAGTCCGGAACGTACAACACGTTGCTTAGAGTGAGCTCCTTCCCCGAAGTCCACTTCAAAATCACCGTGCCTTCACCCATGATATCCACGGTGGCTGCATTTCCCATGTACAGCTTCTCATCTCCCGCAAACTCTCTGAAGGTGCTATAGAGGTTCTTGTCTGGGCATACATGACCGGTTGCGCCGGTATCAACCCACCATCCTTTTAGAGTGTTGGTCACAGTATTGACCTCATCCATCAATGCGGTTTTGTTGGAAATATTTGCCACCAAAGGCATTCCATCTTCATCAACCATGTGCGCACACTCACGTTTTGGTTTCTTTCATTGGTTAGCCTGATGCCCCGGCTCGTCACAGTTGTAATAAGTCCCTTAGAATGCTTGAGGCTTCTTTTTCACAACCCCTTTCTTTGGTCCAAGCTTGATAGCCTTTGGTTTCCCTTTATCTTTCTTCCCCTTACCCTTGTTGCCCTTAGAGGATTGCCCAAGTTCAACCATATTTGTGCTAGCAGTTGTTTGCGCAAAGCTGCCTTTTTGGGCAATTCTATTGTCCTCTTCAATCCGAAGACAAACAATAAGATCCTCTATAGTCATCTTCTTTAGTTTGTGTTTAAGATAATTCTTAAAATCCACCCAACTAGGTGGTAACTTTTCAATCATTGCTGCCACTTGAAATGTCTCGCTAAGTGTTATGCCTTTCGCGAGGATGTCATGTAGTATAATTTCCAAGTCTTGGACTTGATTCATAACGGTTTTAGTATCAACCATTTTGTATTCCAAGAAACGGGCTACCACAAATTTCTTTGTGCCAGCATCCCCCTTTTTGTACTTTTTGTCCAAGGCATCCCATAAGTCTTTGGAAGTCTCGACATTGTAGTACACATTATACAATGCACCCGAAAGGCCGTTTAACACATAGCCTTGACATATGAAATCCGAATGCTTCCAAGCATCTACCACACACTGAGTTTGGGCGTCGGTCTCCCCTTCTGCAGGTTGGGGAGCGGTTTCAGTCAAGAACCTCGCAAGGTTCATGGTGGTCAAGTAGAAGAACATCTTTTGTTTCCACCTTTTGAAGTGTAAACCCGAGAACTTCTCGGGTCGTTCAGCATGATTGGCCACTGTGGACGCTCCCACAGTGTTGGTGTTCGAGGGGTTCCCGTCACAACATTCGTATTGTTGTTGACATTAACGTTATTAGTCGACATTCTTAAAATTTAAATTCCAAGTTTAGTTCAAAAGTTACTGTTTTAACTAAATTAGAAATAAACTATTAATTTTAATTGTTAATGTCAAGTGGGGTACACCTCCAAGGTTTTGCATGCTTCAGAGACAACTTGCGGTTAGGTCTTGTGCAAACAACCAAGGCGTTTCTTAGTCAGATTTACCACAAATTTACTGTTCGGCTTCTAACTCCAACTTTGAAGACCAACACATAAAATTTTTATTTGTATTAAAGACAAAACTGTAAGTAACCAGCACTATTTTAAACCAAAGTCGCTCCTTTGAAGATGAAAACATAAGTAAAATCTGTTTTTAAAACACAAACTGTGTGAAACAAAACTGGTTTGAATCACGGAATGGTTTTGAATACATGAACGGTGTTTTAAATTTTTTTTAAGATTGTAGGAACCGTTCGCGTATAAATAAAATAAAACAATTTTATTGAGAGATTACAATACAGAAATAAAAGAAAGCAAGAAAATTACAAAACAATTACAACTGAAATAAACTAAATACAAGAATAAAGATGAAACAGAAACAGAACTTGGCTGAGGGTTGTGTTTAACATAGGGCCCTTAAAACAAATTCCGCGTCTCCCAGGAGAACTCGTTTTGTTTCCAAGAGTACAACAGCCGGAGTAGTAGTACTGCCGGAGCTGGCTCAAGGACCCGAAGAATACCTTGAAAAGAGAAAGAAAAGGATAAGAAATTTGCAGAGAATTGTTAGCATTCGCTGTGTTGTTGCTGGTGTCCTTCTGCAGTGGATATGATCCTGTATTTATACAGCGTCTGAGTTGAAACATCCAAAACGAATTAAATAAGAGAATTAAACTGCATTAAACGTCTTCAATGCACTTTAATTCATTATTTAATTCTCAGTTAAAACCGTTGACTCGTCTGTTTCACATGCTGAAATGAAACTGCTATGTCAATAATGTCAGGAAGCTTCTGTCACGCGCGCGCACACAGGACAGACACTCTGGTGCGCGCGCGCCAATTTGGCTCACTTTCATCTGCCTAGGTCTGCACCACTCATGCGCGAGTGGGCCAGTTTGGCACACTTTCATGCACGTGCATGTATGCACCACTCATGCGCGCGTGCGCCACGTCACCAGTGAACCTACACGAGCACGCCACACAGTCGCGCCATATTGGTTCACTTTGGTGCGCCGCGCGCACACATCAGTGTTCATGCCCCAGTGCGCGCAAACCAACCTGGTCATGTGCCATGTACCCGCGCGCCTGCCTGCCACATCATCCGCCAAGGTTTACCTGCCATCTGGTCCTTGCAGCCCATGTGCTTCACCACGCGTACGCGGTAAAAATTACAAATGAGGCTCTCAAGCGGCTCGCGGCGTTGCGAGCGTGCAAAGTGCGCCATCAAAGCGCCACATTGCGCCCACGCCACGCGCGCACGTGTGCGAGTGCGAGTTAGGGTGCACCCTTCGCGATTACACTAGAGGGTGCACCCTTAAAGATGGAGTGTTCCCACTTAAGTACCTCTTTAAGTTTGATCTCTCCTTCTATGTGGGACACGGTGCCACTTTCCCATTATTTCAGCATTCAATGTTTTAATCACCAAACTTTGAGCATCGATATCTCATTCATCTTAGCTCCGTTTTGGACGCGGTTTAGTTCTTTGCGAAGCTCTTACAACATAGAATACAAACCCACAAATAAATATATGAAATCTTCTTCGTTTCCTATATTTGTGAATATTGTAGTTTTCACAAAATTTCCAACAGGATTCTCGTGAGGATTTATTTGTTACATGATATATCAATAGATTACTATAGACCACGCAAGCTTTAATCTACATGATATATTGAAGAGTTAATATAGACCATGTAGTCCTTAATCCAAACTATAGTAAAAATAAGCAAGCAACGTGATTAAATAAATATTCTAGAGTTCACAATTAGCTTTAACTATAACTAGGTGTAGGACCCGTGTGACCACACGGGTGACCACATGAGTAGGTTTAATAAGCATAAAAATAGATTATAATACATCATTGAAATTGTTTGTATTTAGTTACATATCTTTATAAAACAATGTTAAAGACAATATGTGTTAGAACATTAAAATTTTATTACTGTGTTACGCAAAAATTATTAGTTCATGTTTGATATAGAAAATTAGCTAACTAATTGATAATATGTTGTGTAAAATGAAAGCATAACCTAATTTTATCAAAAAAGGTCAACTGGGTAACATGTGTTTAATTTTTAAAGAAGCAAAGAAGTAAAATACCAAATTGGTCAAAGGTATTTAAATGCATCCATATAATCATTTAATTCAGATACGTTCCAACCTCTCAAACAATACACTTCGTTTGTCCAAAAATATTTATCCCTACGGCCCATCATTACATTTAATACAACCAAACTTTTCCCCACAATCAAAACACCCGGTTGGGCAATATTGGAAATATGAGTATTGCTGCTGCCTTTTTGCAACTTTTATTTTGACCAAAATGTTGACACTGCCACATTTCACAGCTTACCGGCCATATGTTCAAGTCCATACCATATTGCAACCAGCTAAGCATACTTTATCCCACAATTTCATAACAAACCAATAACCAATACTATCAAAATGTTTCCGATGCTTTTTTGAGTACCCATTATCAGAATTTGACCAAACACTAACACAACCCATACATTCACTCATCTCAGCCATAATGACTTTTATACCCCTAACCCTTTTAATCAACACTCTCAGCCATCCACCAATTTTCTGCAAATTAAACTTATCTAATAATACCCTTAACCCAATTAATCAACACTCTCACCCTTATACCCCTAACCCATTTAAACTTTCATGCCCTTATGTAGTGAAAATAATGAGCATATAAAAGCTCACCTGATAGTGCTAACTTTTCCAAAACTGCCTCATCGACATTTTGGTTATGGAATAGTCAATGAAATTTTAGAAATCATTTAAGAGAAGAAAGATCTCAAAGAGATACAAAAAAAATGGTACATCTCTGAGCCCATTATGACACATTTGACAGTGTTTTTAAATGCAAATTTATAATGTAACTTGACCAAGAAAGTAGTTATTTTCTTCATGACGACTTTAAAAGATGTTCACCTAATCACATTTGAATTGTAACTTGTAACTATTCAGCATTAAGATCTAACAAAAGGAAAAGGTTTCTACTTCGCCAATCTCTTTTCTTCAACCTGCAGATAGGGACCCACATATACCAAATATTTTCAAGTCCGTCATGGTTATTTTTTATTCAAAAGACTACAATATTAAAATTTAAAAAAGAAATCCAAATCATCAAAACAAAATTTATTACCGTCAATGAAACAATTGATGAAGATCTTCACCATAAATCACCCAGATAGCTTTCGCCTCTCAAGGATCAATAGCAATGTTCATGTAAACATCATATTATAAACAATTCAGTTAATCCAAATAAATATAAGAAAATAATTCAAATTTTGGAAGGAAAGGTTAACCAACCTAAATAAAATGTTTTGGTGTACTCTGCACAAACTTCACCAAAATGTCATAAGGTTCATTTAATAACCCAAGTGTTCCAGGAAGCATAATATTAGGTTTCACCTCAATATCTTCTTGAGCTCTAATTCAATCTTTAACCAAAGCAGTTTTCTTTAAAAACACATCATAAACCAATTGTTCTGTATTACAGCCAATTAACCAATATCATCCGGAAATATTTACAAAAAATTAGTTGAGGACGCTTTTCAAATTTCATTTAGCCAGAACACGGTTGATATGAATGTCAACTTACTTATAGAAGAATAATGATTCAATGCCCCGAACCAGTTTAAGTTTAGAACAATCAACCAACATAACCAAATTAAATATTACAATAAAAGAACATTATTTTAAGCTTAGAACAATCAACCAAACTAACTTGAGTCAATTTCTGCCTGTTTTTCTAGCCAGAAATTCATCGAAATTAAACTCTATTAAGATAAATCATAAATGGTCGTAAATGGGTAACGACCCATCAGACACGTTAAAAAAGAGTGCTCGTAAAAAATGATCCATCAGACACGTTAATGGGTAAAGACCCACCCATTTTGCCACATATATGTTTTATCAAATAATACAATGAGAATCTAATTTACCTTTGGTGGCTCCTTGGGAGTGTCATGGACTTGAGTGGGACAAAGGCCGAGACAGATGAAGTGAGCACAACGCTGCGAGTTCTTGATGCTTTGAGAAAAGGATATGCAAGTTCACAGATGTGAAAAACTGATTCAAAATTCGTCGACATTAGTGTGGAAAACTCTTCTCTATTAGATCTACCATAGGTTTCCGAATATTTTTCCCAACATTGTTTACCTACTAATGCAATCCACAAAAGTTTAGCGTTGTAAGATCACAAGGGGTTTCATAAGTTTAAAATTTACAAATCAGGTACCATTTTTTGGTTTCTTAGAGGTGGTGCGAAAAAAAAATGTGAAATTGATTCAATTTACTATCTTATACAATTGTTTTTCTTTCAAAACTCTGAATGAAGATGGTTTAAAGCAGTATATCATAGTTAAACAATGGAATTACGGATTCAAAGGTGAATGTTGGTTACCTGCACAATCAGCATATAACATAGAAGCAAAAGATGTTTTTGCATACTTAAATAACTTTCTGACATCAAGGTTTTAAATTCAAATATATGCTAAGTATGCTGCACCTATGTGCTGGTTGTGGTGCAAGTAACCAGCACTTACCAATAATTTCACAAGTCTGTATAAATTTAACAACTTCGGTGATTATAATATCACCAAAATAGTTGGACTTTTTTATGCAAAGAGAAACAATATATTGGCTTTAATGGTATTAAACCTAATAAGAAAGATCATTTCATTATTAACTTCGGGAAAACAAATCAAATGAAAGATGCTTACCTCTTTGGAAGTGTTGCATAAAAGAGTAAAGTTCCACTCAATGGAACCCCGCCCTACTAATGTTAAATGTTTTATAAATATAGATAGATAGTATCAAGAATCTATGGACCCATAACATAATCTAAATAGCTGATACCAACTTCAATGAATAAAATGGTAATGAGTACAAATAATAAGATGATTGTATGGACACAAAATGAAACCCCACCTGTATGCATGTTATTAAACTCAACCACTCACCCCTTTCCCTTGCCTGGAAGCTGAAACAACAAATGCAATTTAATTTAAAATTAACATAAATGATCTAATTAAGTAATCAACTTGTCGAGAATGTCTTAATACCGTTCATGTGCTCAGAGTTCTGATTTGTTCATATTGAATGAGTTTGGCCATGAAATGAAACGATCTATAACTGCCCCTGATGTACCATTTAAACTATCCACCGTCATTCGCTGCTCAACATCTTCTCACAAAACCATTCAAAATCCAAAGGTTTCCAGAATTCAGAAGAACCATTGTATCAAACTCCAATCCAACAGAAGTTAGTTGTTACTTGTAGATCTAAATAGAAACGAAACATGCAAGCCCAAACAGAATTATGCTCGGAAGGATGTAAAGTGGCTCACCTCGTGTCTCTTAGTTGTCATAGGTAATGTTGATCTATTGAGATAACATACACACACCTCGAATCAGTTTGCCGGAATCCTAATATAACCAAAAGACACCAATAAAATCAATATAAGATGAGTAAGAACCAAAAAAACATCAATCCAAGGCTAAATACAAATCCATTACAGCAAAACCATTCCTACCTAATAATGTTGTCGATTTCAAACGCTTGAAGAATCTATTAATTTTAGCATTTACTCTCTCTATCTTTCTATTGAAAATCCTATACCTGTGTTAGTTGACCATTTACATGACCGATGCTTGTTACGATTATATGTCCTGTCTCAGCCCTATTGCCATCGACTCTTGCACGCTCCATTTCCTAGTCGTCGTAATTAAAATTTGTATATGATTGTAGCTGTATACTAAAATTAGTAGATTGATTACAAAAAACTTGATATATATCATGCTGCCACTAACCGTGTAATGTGCAATTTCCATGTCTTATCTGCAAGAAAACGGATGTAGAACACTTAACCTTATGAACAAATAAAATACAAAACACATTGATGAGACATAAAACTTAATTCTGAGGTGGTGAGTCCGGCCCGTTCACGTAATAAGTGGTGAGTACGGCCTTCCAATCAAACTTCTTCCCAACACCCATCTTATCAAATAATTAAAAAAGTATGTGAAGAAAAAAAATGCACGGATAGTCCCTGTGGTTTCATGAAATTTCACCTTTAGTCCCAAACTTTTCAGAATTACACTCTTAGTCCTTGTGGTTTAACAAATTGTTACTCGGATAGTCCCTAAAGCGGATGAAGGTGAAATTTCACCAAACCACAGGGACTATCCGTGCATTTTACAAAAAAAAAAAGAAAAACTGAACAACCTAATCCGAAATGAAGAAATCCTAATTTAAAAAAAATCAAATCGGTGAACATAATTTAACAAAGAGAAAGCCTAATTGATGTAACAAATCTGAACAAAAAAAAACCCTAATCTAAACTTCTTTGTAAAAGTAAAACGTAATCCAAACATAAATAAACCCTACTCTCAACGAATCAACGTAACTCACCTCGGAGTGGAAGAATTAAAAACTCAAAGAATTTCTTCTTGATGATATGCAATACACGTTAGAAAACCGATTAAGAATAAAAACAAAGAACGTAGGTTGGAAGTAGCGTGAAGGAAAAGAATGAAGGAATTAGGGTTTTTCAAGGCAACGACAAAAACAAAATAGCAATAAAAGAAAGTAGAGATGTGTTTGGTTACTCTGCATCGTTCAGCAACATTTATATCATCTGAAGGACGAGCATCCACTTTAATATCTTATGTGTCAGGCTGCAAGTTATAAGAAATGCGATCAACGTAAAAAGAAATGAATAATATATTGCATCACTTCATGTTCAAACGTAGCTATGAGATACATTCTTCATTTACCTTGTGAAAACGTATATTTGCCATGTTAATATTACCCACTCTTTCTGTTATCTGTACAAGTTTCACCTGAAATAACAAAATAAGAGAGAAGAACAAAGGTGATAGCAATCGGTTCGGTAACGGCTATAAAATTAAAACTCTAAATAAAACGGATAGAACTAACGGTCTCTTGTGATACAGAAACACCACACAAGAAAAACGATTAGGGCAAAACTAAACGAAAATCAAGATACAGATACACCACTTGACTCTAATCTAGGCTCCAAGAACACCATTCAAGTTGCCAAACTTGAACTAGCATGGAAATAATTAATCAACTCATAATCCAATGAGAAAATTAACCAAAGAAACTTTTCATAAACTCCAAAAAAACTGTCTGCATTTCATTTAACTTGCGATACATATAGATACAAAAGAAACCCACCCACGTTTCCTTACATATAGGAAATTGAATAACTTACTTGAAAACAAAATAAAACAAAACTAACAAATAAATAAAAATAACATTGGATGAAAATAAAAGTTAACTACTTATTGAAAACGTGGGGTGCATGGTCATGCATGGAATCAATTCATGTTGAAGACGTATTCGGGTCGACCCGGATATAATTGAACCAGCCCTGGCCCGACTTTGCCTGACTCGTGAAGTTCCGTTCTTGGTCTGATTGTATTAACGATTAACCGGTCGCAATTCCTATCATTCTCTCCGTCTTCGACAAAGTTTGTCCTCAAACTTGGGACAATCGCATCAACAACAAATATTGTATTTTGCATCGGAGGCGGTTCAGGGGGTATTTCATGTAAGAAATCATACATGTAGCTTTCAAACATCCGATCAACCTCATCAACAAACTTAACAGTAAGCACAAATTTAATAGCTAGAGAAAAGATTGTTTTGACATGTGTTTCTCTTTCCCTAGATCCTGTTAAAGTAAAACTTGACTTTGAAATGTTGATAATACCAGCCTTACTTGCAATAGTTTTTGGCATTTTTGAGGAACGTCGTCTTTTCAACTTCTTCTACCACCACCAGCTCAGATCGCATTATGTGTACTAGACCACTTACATCCAAAACCGAGGTTTCATACGCCTCGTTAGTAACCACATCTTCGTCTAGTTCGATCTCCTCCGGCTTGTTGTTACGATCAAATATAATTTCTTTTCTTGGTTCCTCCTCTTGAACAAAAGTCCCGTCAATAACTTTTCTCAAAAATAAACACTCTTTTTCATCTGGAAGAAACCCGTCTTCATCATACCAGGGTCCTTCGTCTTGTCCGGATTCAACAGGTCCCTTGTCTTTAGTAGGTGTTACTCCTTTTGGATCATCCTTGCTTCGATAAGGCTCGATATATGCTCGGATGGTTGTAAAATTGCTTCTGGTTGTTTGTTGTTTGGTAACTCCATGAACTTTCTCAGATATCTCCCAAAGTCGATCTTGCAAAACCAACAAAGTGAGCTCCCAAATATGATCTTGCAATTCTCTAAGTTGTTGTGACATCGATCTTTTTTTATAGGCCATTGACTGATACTTTTTTTTATTATTTTTTTTAAATGGATGTTATACGGATGTAGGAGAATTGGAGTCGAAACGGATCGTTTCAGCTCTGATACCAAATGATAGCAATCGGTTCGGTAACGGCTATAAAATTAAAACTCTAAATAAAACGGATAGAACTAACGGTCTCTTGTGATACAGAAACACCACACAAGAAAAACGATTAGGGCAAAACTAAACGAAAATCAAGATACAGATACACCACTTGACTCTAATCTAGGCTCCAAGAACACCATTCAAGTTGCCAAACTTGAACTAGCATGGAAATAATTAATCAACTCATAATCCAATGAGAAAATTAACCAAAGAAACTTTTCATAAACTCCAAAAAAACTGTCTGCATTTCATTTAACTTGCGATACATATAGATACAAAAGAAACCCACCCACGTTTCCTTACATATAGGAAATTGAATAACTTACTTGAAAACAAAATAAAACAAAACTAACAAATAAATAAAAATAACATTGGATGAAAATAAAAGTTAACTACTTATCGAAAACGTGGGGTGCATGGTCATGCATGGAATCAATTCAAGTTGAAGACGTATTCGGGTCGACCCGGATATAATTGAACCAGCCCTAGCCCTGGCCCGACTTTGCCTGACTCGTGAAGTTCCGTTCTTGGTCTGATTGTATTAACGATTAACCGGTCGCAATTCCTATCAAAAGGTGCCATTAAAAATATGTACATACATCACAAGGCTGATGACGAAATTTCAAACTGAAAATATTAGTCAACTCTGGTCAAATACATGCTAAGAACATCTCCTTACTTCATAGCCAAGCTTCCCAACAATATTTCTCACAAGCTGAAAATGGTTTGGGGTTCCCTGCAGCAGCACGAAAAAACAAATTAATACGAATGCTAGATTGAACATATTCTCTTTGATATTAAACAACCTAAACCTCATCTTCCATAGAGGAGCTTATAAGCTTGTCAGCTGCATATTCCCCTGCAGATATGAATATTAATGTCGAGTTTTTTGCAATCAACAAATCCAATGCTAATATGTAAAATGAGATTAAAAAACAAAGTTACATAAGTAATTAAAAAAAGAAATTACACAAGAAATCTTAAGAAATATGGTGGGACATCGAAACTGGCTAAGAAGTTCTGGTCCAATTGTTGGGATGTTGTTTCTAGAACCTTTACCCTGACCCGATAAGGGAAAAAAAATTCTTAGTAGGTTGCCATTTCATCACCACTTGATATCCTTGTATACGCATCTGATGGTGCAAGAGAGTTTCTTCATGAGAAAACACACATTCCTTATGATATAAAAAAATAAGAACCAGAGAACACCAAGGAATTGCTAATAACATATATGAGATCATATTGCCAACTGTTGTTGTCACAATGTAAGCCACTATGGTTGCAAAAATAAGAACTAAATTTCCACTACCTTCCAAAATCAATTACCAATTAGTAAAGAAAGAGGATGTACACACTAATGAAAATCAGTAAACGCTCCATACATACAACAGTGTGTGTATACACAGAATACAACACCAAAATCATACAAGATCCTTCTTCTTCACAGCTTTTCTAAACAACAAATTCACTTGCACCTGAAACACATATTCTCAAAAAGCATAACTAACCTTGAAAGACGAATTGAAAGACTCAACTAACCTTGAACATAAAGGATCACTATATAAACAAACTGTTTGTGACGATTAACATATTAACCCTAAAAATCCACCAGAACAATCATTCAACCAATTTACACTAACAGTAAGCACAAATAACATAAAATCCACTAAAATCAATCAAAATCAAAGTAAACATTGAACATTTCAACCTTCTAAGCCTGCTATACCTCATACCTCTTCCTACTAACGTCCTTATCATATTCAACGAACAATTAATCACCAACTGGTTACACAATTCATCAAAATGCAATTATCTATCAGAAACTGTGAGTGCGAGTTGACCTAAATAACAAATAATCCACTAAAATCAATCAATTCAAAGGAAACATTCAATATTTCAACATTCTTAACCTGCGATACATCATACTGCATCCTACTAACGTCGTTTTCAAATTCAACGAACAATTAATCACCAACAGGTTAAACAAATCATAAAAATGCGATAAAAGTAACAAAAAACTGTGTGTGCTAGTGACGAATAGAGAGAATTTGACCTGAATGAAGCAGGATAGAGCTAGGGAGCTTGGAGATCTTGAGTTGAGAGCAGTTATTTGGATCTAGATCTGTCTTTTTAGCAGTGAGTTTGTGCTAAAATATTCAAAGAGACTTTATAACTCTCTCTCTCTCTAGAATCTCTGTAGCTGACGGTGATAAAGAAATGTATAAACTCGTATGGTAAATTTCTGCTATTTCTCGTGAAGATGAAGAGATATGCACACCCTGCGCTTGTTAGGGCATGTTTGGATGGGCTTCTCAAAACAACTTATTGGCTTATTGACTTATCAAGAAGCCAATAAGTTGTTTTTGTGTTTGGATAGACTAAAAGGACTTTTGGAAATAGCTTTTTGCAAAGAAGGAAAATCAGATTTTGAAAAGCCAAGATTTCATGACTTTTGGATCCAAAAGTGACTTTTCAAAAATGAATTTACTAAATTACCCCTTCTTTACCCCCTTATATTTAAAAGAATGCCCATTTTAGTCATTTTACACCAATAAGCTAATCCAAACACTTTTTTTAAAAACTCCTTTTCAAAAAGTCCTTTTCCCAAAAGTCCTTTTCCCAAAAGTCATTTTTAGTAAGAACAGGGATTGGATTCATGGAGGATTTCTTGTGGGAGAGAGAATCAGATCTAGAATCAGATTTGAGAGAGAGAGAGAGAACGAAAGAGAAAGAATTTTAAAATGAGAGAGAGAGATCTAGAATCAGATTTAAAAAGGGGTTTCAAATTTGAAAATTTTTAAATTTGAACGCCTAAAAGTATACTAATCTATACTATATTATAATGCATGAGGGAGGGGTATTTTAAGATACCTAAAAAATAAGAACTTTTCCCCCCTTTATTTATAGAAAGACCCCTAAAATGAGGGTAGTTTAGTCTTTTAAACACTATTTATTTTTTAGCCCCTAAACTTATTACACTTAAATCCCTAAATTTTAACAAAATCATAGATAATTAATTACATTTTCCCCATCCACAACAAACTTATAATTCTTTTACGTATTTTTGTCATATCTTATTAACTATAATGTTTAAAAAAAACAAAGATAGCATGACGACCTATACATTTTTGTCAACATTTCAGTAGTTGTCTTGTTCAGTATCGATGTGCGGATTAAAATGTACAAGTAGATAATGCCTTATTGTACAAGTGATCATTGCAAAGAAGTAGAATAAGTAAATCAATAAACTTTATGTAATCATTTTAAGAGTTAAATTTATTGATTCTACCATTATTGAATAATTGTGTAATGTTTGTATTTGATTAATAGAAACTATAAAATGTGTTATAGTATAGATTGAATAACCAAATATTAGTTATATTATAAAACTCTAACAACCTTCGTGAATATTTCGGTTTTGTATAAATATTATTTGACAAAGTAAAAATGACTAGATATATGCTATTTATTAGCATAAGTTTGACTCACTTAAGAATAAATATTCCGATTTTGTATAGATATTCTTTTTTGTTACCTGAATGTGAAAAAGTCAAAAATTGACTAGATATATATGTTATTTATTAGCATGGGTTTGACTCATTTTAAAATAAATATTTCGTCATATGTTGGTATAGATATAATAACAAACCTTCTACGAAAAAGGATGAGAAAAAATTAAGTGGGAAACAACTTTTAAAATTTAAAAAGTCTTTACACTATAAATCTTTAAAAAATGATAGGTTACGTAATTACAATGTTTAAGGTGAACAATAACTGAATCATTAACCAAAACCGAACCGAAAACAAACGACACCGAACAAAATCAACCAACAAATGAATTAGCTGAAAACCAATTAACGAAAACCTGAATGAACCAAAATCGGTTATAGATTTTTTGTATTCGGGTCGACCCGGATATAATTGAACGAACCATTCATATTATAATATATTTCTAGCTTTTATACCTTTAGTTCATGTATATATTTTACACATCCATTTTATGTATTTAAACTTCTACTTCATGTATTTATACCTAAATTTCATGTATTTCTAAGTAAAAGTATTAGCCAAAGTTTGGTTTTGGCTATTAAACAAATCGAACAAAAAACCGTCAATCTAACCAAATAATTAAAACTGATAACCGAAAACCAATTGGTTAATAAAATTGACCAACCGATGACTTCGGTTGAGGATAAGAAGCAAAACAACCGAACCATACATACCACAATGAAATGGACTAACAAATGATTTCTCCTATGGCGCATATCCACCAAAATGATGTTATAATAAATATTGCACGAATAAGAAAAACTTATTGCACGAATAAGAAAAACTACTAGAAATGAGTACCACAATGCAAAGTGTCGCCCCCGCCGCATCGCGCGGGCACCCTGCTAGTTAATTCTAATAAAAATCAGATTTGTAGATTATTTATAAATTTATAATTGGAATTATGACATCAGCATTGACACTTGGCATAGCTCAGGAGTTGACACAAAGGCAGTTTTACATCAGCTCAACTTCTCTTATTATAGATAGTATAGATAAGTGAAATAAATAATAAGTAAAATAAGAAAAAAAAAAAAGTTATAAAAATGATAAAAAGAATATATATTAAAAAAAAACTTTATTAATTTTCAAGAGTCATATGATAACTTTATTAAAGTTTGGAGGACGAAATGTAAATCATATATACAAAAAGCGTTATTGTTACACTTCCCGTATGATAAATTTATGAAAATTCAAGTGTATAAACGTAAATCATTTATAAGAAAAAAGTTATTAGAGTTTAGGGGTTATATGTCAACTTTATAAAAGTTCAGAATTGGAAACTTAAATTTATTTAAAAAACCAATAATATTAGACATTATAAAATTGAGCAATAAAGAAATATTACTGTTAACAATTACTTTTGTTATTTATATAGAATAGAATAGTTTAGGGATGACAAAGATGAATACCATGTGTTTAAAAATAACTAGTTTAGGGATGAGAAAGATGAATATCATGGATTTAAAAGTCATTGCGAAAAAGGTGAAAGAAATATAATGTGGTAATAACGTGGCCGAGAGAGGTGTTAAAATACAGGGGCTTGTAAACAAAGTAGACTAAAAGCCCGTATCACTCTACTTCAAATTTTCCTAAGATGAATACGGTGGGTTTAAAAAATAAATAGTTTAGGTACGAGAAAGATGAATAGCATGGATTTAAAAATTATTTCGGAAAAGGTGAAATAAATATGATGTGGTAATAAGGTGGCCGAAAGGGGTGTTAAAATATAGGGGCTTGTAAACAAAGTAGACGAAAAGCCCTTATCACTTCAAATTTCCTTTCATATTTGTTTTATATTTTTATTAAAATAATTCACCTTTCATATTTGTTTTATATTTTTATTAAAAAAATTCAGTTTGATTATATATTTTATATATTTTTAGTACTAATATGTTTTCATCATTTACTATAAGGATTTTACATGTTTACTATTTAGAGTGTATTGGGGCTACTACCGGAGTTCAACAAGGAGACCCTTTGGGGCCCCTTCTCTTTGCCCTCGCCTTACACCCCCTTATTCTCCGAGTTCAGAACCGCTGTAAACTCCCGTTTCATGCTTGGTACTTGGATGATGGGACGATTATCGGCAACGCCTCTGAGGTTGCTAAGGCCTTAGACATCATCAACGAGGAGGGGCCATCTCTAGGGCTTTATCTCAATATTAAGAAAACAGAGGTTTATTGGCCGACATGTGACGGCCAGAAAGTTCAGGACGGGCTTTTCCCGAGAGGGATCGGTAGACCAGAGAAGGGGGTTAAGCTCCTTGGTGGAGCTGTTAGTCGGGATCCTAGCTTTATTGGAGAGTTGGCAGGGCGGCGGGCCTCGGGGGCGGTTGACCTTATGAAACTCTTACCCTGCCTGAGGGATCCCCAATGTGAACTCCTTCTGCTAAGGTCGTGCATGGGTGTTGCTAAGTTGCTTTTTGGGCTGCGGACTTGTCAACCCCATTTGATGGAGGATGCGGTATCTCGGTTCGATGATGGCCTTAGAAAGGCTATAGAAGACATAGTAGTGGGTGGCGGCCCCTTCTTTGGTGACCTCCAGTGGCGTCTAGCATCTTTGCCAATGCGTCTAGGTGGTTTGGGCCTCTTCTCAGCCCGAGATGTTGGGGCTTATGCCTTTGTGGCGTCTAGAGCTCAGTCTTGGGAACTACAGGATCATATCCTTCGAAACGGTGGGGTTGTCGGGCTTGAATCAGACTATCAACAAGCGCTCGAACGCTTAAATGTCTCTCTCCCAGACTTGGATATTGGCGGTTTCTCTAACAAGGACACCGCCCCCTCGAAGCCACAAAAAACTTTGGCGAATGCACTTTTTAGCAAAATCGCTCAAAGCCTGGGAGAAGCTTTTGATTTGTCACCCCGCCAGAAGGCGGTGTTTGAGTGTCTGAAGGGTCCCCATGCTCAGGAATTTTTGACCGTTGTCCCGATTGAGGGGTTAGGATAATGCATGTCGGCAGTAGAATACAGAACCATTCTCAAATACCGGCTAATGATCCCTATGTACCCAGAAGATGAAACCTGCCCGATATGTCGTAAAGCTTGTATGGATAAATATGGGGAGCACGCAGTTCACTGTAAAGAGCTCCCTGGGTTTAAATATCGGCATGACTGGGTGAGAGATGTTTTGGGGGACATCTTAAGAAGAGCTGGGATTTCTGCTAAGAAAGAGGCCCCTGTGAATTTCCTCACGGACCCTATGGAAGGGAGATCTACTCTTCGACCAGCGGATCTGCTCGTCTTTGGCTGGGCTGGGGGGAAACATGCTTGTGTAGACCTCACGGGGGTTTCCCCTTTGGTTGGTTTAAGGGAAAATGGGTTTGTAGCTGGACTAGCAGCAAGAAAGGCAGAATCAAAGAAAGTGGATAAGCACGCTAAAGCTTGCGCAGAGAACCAACATGTATTTATCCCTTTTGCCTTTGATACTTTTGGCTCCCTAGCGCCAGAAGCCATCAACTTCTTGACGAGGGTTCAACGGGTTATCCACAGCAATTGTTCGACCCCAGGGGGGCAGGGGTTTGTGTTCGGGAGGTTGGGGTTTGCAATTCAGAAAGGGTTGGCGGCGCAGCTTGTTGCCCGTCTACCTTCTGTTTTGATGTAACTTAACAAGTTTTCTGGTTATAAAAAAAAATTTAGATGAAAAAAAAAAAAAAGAGAGAAGAATATTTTTCTATAGTTATTAATTTTTTAATTAACTTTAACGTAATACTTATATTTTTGTTTTAAATTTTTAATATGTTATAAATTTAATATGGTTTTTAAATCCGGTCTGACCTGTCGAACTAACTGACCACCAGTAAGCTGACCACTAAAGAGAGATATAGAGAGGTGGGATGCACACACCTGCCGGGGAGGATCTTGTGTGGTATCGTGGGACCCAAGGTAGTAGCCGTAGGCAGCTATCCAATTTTCTCAATTTCCTGTAGCTAAAAATACCGTGTGGGTTGTGTGGCTTTAGCGCAGATGATGCACAAATTACATAACTAGTAATCAAGGCCCACTCTGCAGTTGTTTTTTACGTCGCAAAGGTGTAGTCGGGATTTAAATAAGCCAAGTATATAATAAAAAACGGAAATTCAAGAAGAAAGCCAAAAAACAATCAAGGAGCTAAAGTTTTTAAAAACTTATGATAAAAAATCAATTACAACAACAACCATACCCAGTAAATCACACAAATAGCAAAGCTACTTATAGGGTCTGGGGAGGGTGGGATGTAGACAGACCTTGCCTCTATCCCTAGGGATAGAGAGGCTGCTTCCAGAGAGACCCTCAGCTCCAAAACGAACCGCATGCCAATACACCAAGTCAAAGAATATAGAAAAAGAAGTCACCAATAGCAAGACCAATACCAAGAAAGTGATAAGGGTGACACAATATAGTGTAAATCATGTATAATAGCATGCAACATCATTTGGGCATAAACACAAGGAGACAATCACCGGTAAAGTCACTTAAAGGATAAGAAAACCTACGTCCCTAAAATACACCTAAGACCTTACTGTAATATCCTCTAGAGGTCCTGAACCCTAATCCTACGCCTCCACGAAGTCCTATCTTGGACCATGTCCTCAGAAAGATGCAACTCTAGTAAATCATGCCTAATCTGCTCATCCCATGTCAGTTTGGGTCTGCCTCTTCCTCTCCTCCCCTCCACAGTAAGAGTTTCCACTACTCTAACTGGTGCCGTCGTTTGCCTCCGCTTCACATGCCCAAACCATCTCAACCTCCCCTCCTTAATCTTATCCGATATACTAGCCACTCCTAATCTCTCCCTAAAAACCTCATTTCTTATCCGATCTAACCTCGTGTGTCCACACATCCACCTCAGCATCCTCATCTCTGCTACCTCCATCTTGCGCGCTTGTGTCTTCTTGATAGCCCAACAGTCTGTTCCATATAGCATAGCGGGCCTAACTGCTACCCTGTAAAATTTCCCCTTTAGTTTAGTTGGGAACCTCCTATCGCATAATACTCCACTGGCTGCCCTCCATCTACACCAGCCCGCCTGTATACGATGGGTTACATCATTATCTATGTCACCATCTCCTTGTACCAACGACCCCAAATACTTAAATTTAGTTACCTGCGGGACCAATTGCTCCTCAATTGTGATTTGGGTGTCATCGTCATCGGCTGCACCACTGAAATCGCAGTGTAGATACTCAGTCTTGGATCGACTAATCCTTAGGCCCTTTCCCTCTAGAGCTACACGCCACTCCTCTACCCTCGCGTTCAGGCACTGTTTAGTCTCCGAAATCAAGACAATATCGTCTGCAAAGAGCATGCACCACGGAACTGTCTCCTGAATCGACTTGGACAACTCATCCAAGACAACCGCAAAAAGAAAAGGGCTCAACGCAGACCCTTGGTGTAGTCCTACCTCCACAGGAAAGAAGTTTGTATCCCCTACAGGCGCGCGAACACTAGTTTCTGTTCTATCGTATGTATCCTTAATTAAGTCTATATACTTCCTAGGTAGCCCTCGACCCTCCAAACTATCCCAAATCAGTTGTCGTGGGACACTGTCATATGCCTTTTCAAGGTCGATAAACACCATATGTAAGTCTTGCTTCTTCGATCTATATTTTTCCATCAATCTTCTTAGAATATGTATCGCTTCAGTAGTTGACCTCCCTTTCATGAAACCAAATTGGTTTACTGAAACCTGAGTTTCTCTTCTAATTCTAGTTTCAATTACCCTCTCCCAGAGTTTCATAGTGTGACTTAGCAGTTTGATTCCTCTGTAGTTCCCACAACATTGAGCGTCTCCTTTATTCTTGTATAACGGCACCACGACACTACTCCTCCACTGATCTGGCATTTTTCCAGTCTTAAAAATACGATTGAACAAAAGTGTTAACCATCGAACTCCTTCTTCCCCCAAACACTTCCACACCTCAATCGGTATGTTGTCCAAACCCACTGCCTTGCCTCTTCCCATCTTCCTAAGTGCCATCCTCACCTCTTCATGTGTGATCCTGCTGTAGTAGCAATTATTCTGTTGTCGCCTTTGAGTCCTGGGATTGCTGCTATCTTGTTGGTATGCCCTACCGTCGTTGAAAAGATTATGGAAGTAGGTTTGCCATCTGAACTTAATGTCATGTGCCTTGACTAAAACACGTCCATCCTCTCCTTTGATAAACTTTACTACTCCTAGATCTTGTCTTCTTCGCCCCCTCGCTTTGGAAATCTTGAACATATCATGCTCCCCCTCTTTTGTTTCCAAACGTTCATACATTTGTTCATAGGCTGTGTTTTTTGCCTCGGTCACCGCCTTTTTCGCTTCCCTTTTTGCCTTCTTGTATAACTCCCTCACCCTCAGCCGCTCCTCCTCATCTGTGCACCTCAAAAGATCTCTAAAACTCTGTTGCTTATCCTTTATTTTGGTATGCACGTCTTCATTCCACCACCAAGACTCCTTATGCCCACTCGTCTTTCCTGTTGTGACCCCTAGCGTCTCATTCGCCACTGTAGTGATCGTAGTCGCCATATCCTCCCACATCCGGTTTGCGTCGTCACCTAGTTGCATCGATGTCATCGAGTTAACTTTATCTCTAAACATCATAAGTTTTTCTCCCTTCAAGTTTCCCCAACGGGTCCTGGGTCTGGTTTTCCTTTCCCCCTCGGTTAACCTTACTTTTAGGGCTATGTCTGCTACGAGCAAATGGTGTTGAGTCGTTGCAGTTTCCCTTGGTATAACCTTACAGTTCATCCACATCCGTCGATCTTCCTGCCTCATCAAAAGATAGTCGATTTACGTGTTACGTCCTTCGCTACTAAAAGTGATCAAATGAGATTCCCTCTTCTTAAAGAACGAGTTTATAATACCTAGGCCATGAGCTGTGGCGAAGTCTAAAAGGTCTCTACCAGGGTCATTCCTATCGCCAAAACCAAAACCCCCATGTACCAACTCAAAGCCATCACTATCCTTACCAATGTGCCCATTAAAGTCTCCTCCTATAAAAACTTTCTCCTCCCTGGGTATGGCCCTTACTACTACATCTAGACAATCCCAGAACTCTCTTTTCTCTTGATCTCCTAGTCCCACTTGCGGTGCATAGGCGCATACCACTGTCACTACTTGCTCACCTAATACTAACCTTAACACCATAATTCTGTCGCTGTGTCGTGTCACCTCAATTACATTCTTATGCAATTCTATAGACACCAAAAATCCTACTCCGTTCTTGGCCCCATCAGATCCGGAATACAACAACTTATACCCATTGCGCTCATCTGCTCTCTGTCCTTTCGACCTAGTCTCCTGAAGGCACGCTATCTGTACCCTACGTCTTTTGAGTGCGTCTATCACTTCCAACAATTTACTACTAAGAGTTCCTACGTTCCAAGACGCCACACGTAAACTACACCTTCTAGCTTTACCTTTACCTGCATCTCTCGTCCTTGGACATGATCTCACGTAAAAGTCATTGCTTCTATTGGCTATGATTACAACTAACAACTAACCACAAGATAACAAACAATGGGCAACACAAAGTACACAAAGGGCAAAACTATACAATATGCAACGGCAAGCATACAATGACAGCAAATAGCATAGACGAAGTAATACTTTATAATGAGCAACTAGGGTATCTAATGATAATTGTAAAATACTAATAATAATAAAAATATAGTGAGCAACTAGGGTATTTAATGATAATTACAAAATACTAATAATAATAAAAATAAATATAATAAATCTGCCACTAAAAAGAATATAACAAGGATAGAGTGCACCTGGGTCGGAAGAAAAATAGCGGAGAACCCGCTCTGGAGAATCGATAAGGGAGGCTGTTACTGCTTCCAAACAATGCCTGCTGGAAATCTTTTGGTCTGGTCCAAGATGTTGCCTCCAATCGTCTTAAAAATTGGCGCCAAAAAACGTATGGTCTGTATGAGGGAAGTGGTGGCGGCGGTGGTTCCGGCCAAACTGGTGCAGTGGTTCCGGCCAAACTGGTTAGAGCTTCAGGCCGGCGGTTAGCAGGGAGAGACAAAGTGGCAGCGGGTTTTGGGTTTTGAGGCCGGCGGTTGGTCGAGATGGCAAGCAGAGAGAGAGAGAGAGAGAGAGAGAGGGTTAGAGAGCGAGGATGAGAGGGGGATAAGATAGGGGTTTGGCTGGTGGTTGGTTATATCTCCGCCGGCCGGCGTGTTGGCCGGTATGTAGAGAGAGGTAGAGAGAGGGGGGGGGGGATAGAGAGAGAGGGGAGAAGAGGAGAGAGGAGGGAAGGAGGAGACCTCACCGGTGGTGTAGGGGTGGGCGGCCGGCCGGCGGTGGTAGCGGCACTGCGGTGGTGTACTCCGGCCGGTGACGGTGGTGGTGTTGTTACCGTTAACAGTGTACGGAGATAAAGTTTCAATGCTATAGTGTACGGAGAGAAAGTTCAAACTCCTGACCTTGCATACAAGTCACAAAGAGTCCATGATAAAAAAAACCAAAGAAGTAATGAAAAAATAAAAGAAAAACATCAAAGAAAAGAAAGGCAAAAGGCAAAAGGCAAAAAAGAAAAGAAAAACATCAAAAAAACATCAAAAAAATAAAAGAAAAACATCAAAGATAAAGAGTCCATGATAAAAAAAAAGGCAAAAGGCAAAAAAGAATATAATTAGGACAAAAAAAGAAGTAATGAAAAAATAAAAGAAAAACATCAAAGAAAAGAAAAAAATTAAAAATAAGATTAAAAAAACATCACAAAACTAATCAAACCAGCTAAGGCTCCTATGATTCTGGGCAGAGCTTTTGCCAGTCAATGCCGGAGGGTCAGGAGCAGGGTGCGTGGTGACAATGGGTGAGAGGGTAGATGCAGATGCAGAGGCAGAAGCTCAATTGCGTGAACAGCCATATGTTCGACATAGTGTGAGACCACGTCTAGTTGCTCAAGCAATGTATGAGAAGAGGTCGGTATGGGTCGAGGCTCCGGTGAGATAGTTGTTTTCTCAAGTGGGCCAGTTAGTTACTCAGATGAAGTGGATGTCGGACGCCATTGCAGCACACATGATTGTTGTTGTGTACCATTCAGACTCAGTATAATGCTTAACAATTTAGAGGCAAATGTCTGAACCATTTAGACATGCTCGCAAAACAAACAACCTAAACCATTAGTGTTGAACCAGTAAAAGGAGTAAAAGGTCTAAACCATTAAAAGCCAATTCAAAGCTTAAATAAACAACCCAACCCCTATATGACACCATGATTCCTTCATATTATGAACAACCTTTGGAACTTTTACAGAAAGGTAAGGCAACGCGGGGCAATGTTGAATCAAAGATGGTAACTGTTTTTAAACGTGTTTATACATACTGATGACGGGGGTAGCCCAAGACCAAATAAAAATGACTTAAATACATGAATGCTCAAAAGGTTAAACAGTTCAAAGGTTGAAAAGCTGGGGAGATGAAGTAAAGCAATACGGGAACAGTAAATGGTCACATCTCTGGATTGCTTCACCAACTCGCCAGCCGCAAAAGCAACACGGATTCACAGAACACACTCTTTTACCCGCAGGTCAAAGCCTTCAACCCCCAAAAAGGGCAAAACCCCCACTGCAAGCATATTCACTAGTCAACACATTCCTCTTTGAGCAATGTCTTTTCCTATAAATTAGACACTTCATTTACTGAAGGGGACATTCCTGGCCAGCTCCATGCAAGATACTTTCTTTCACATTCAACACACACATTCCTTTTGCTTACACATCCGAATCTGAGCACATTTCAGAGGAGGATCTTTAGCAAACAACAAAATTAATCTAGTGAACCTCTCTCCACGTCTTGCAAACGTGGGGGGACCCCACGACCTGCGTTAGGCAAAGTTGAACCCTTCAACCCTTTTGCCTAACCGGCCTAGCTACTATCCTTGGTCTATCATTTGTTGCATCAACAAGTTGGCGCCCACCGTGGGGCTACGCCATTGATTTCTTACAAGAGACCTAGTAATGTAGCTCCATTTCATCTCAGGAACCAACATGTCGGAAGGAGAATCTCCGGGGGAGGTAAACCAAACTCCACGTATCTCTGCCCCAAACGTCAACCAGGCACACACGGCTGTACACACTCCTGTCTCGACACCAAGAGGTACACCCGAGTACCTCACCTTCGAAACTCCAACCCCTTCCAGATCAGGGGTTCCATCCCCCAATGTTGGTGTTTCTAACACTCCCTCACGTGTTGACCTCACTCCTGAAGGGGTTGCCAATAACTTCCTAGAGTTGAGATCTCTCCTCAATCAATACGTGAGTAGAGAAAGGGATAAAGGGGTAAGGATCCGGTTGGATTATGACGAACCGGAGCCCTCGTTATCTCCGGGGCCTCCTAATCTCCCCTTTGGAAGCTCACAACCGGGAGTATCCAGGAACGCGGCTGGTCCTAGTAATCCTCCCCCAAATCCTAACCCCTACTTGTACACGAGGCCGGATCCAATATGTTTTCCCCTCTTCTCTTCCCAACCGGTTGCAACTGGTGCTCCTTTAGGACATGAGCTGACTTTGGACCAGCTCCTACAGTCCCCGGTGGCAAGCCTTCCACCCTCGAAGACAACTACATGGGAACAAGCTCTGTCTGTATTGCCTTTGGCACGGAGTGCCGTTTTGAGCAACCCCTTGGGGGCAAACTGCTCAGTTGCACCAGGAAGCCTTCAAGGCTTCAACCTTATGCCCCAGATGATGACTCAAATGATGGCAAGCTTCCCATGGCAACATTTCATCGATCAAGTGTTGGCCACCCAAGGGAACAATGCTAATAATAGCAACACAGGAGCAAGGGTAGAGGAGGATCTGGCCAAACCCTATAAGCCAAGCAACCTGTCATGTTTCTCTCAGCAGATTGCTGATTACGACTTCCAAACGAAGATCAAGATGCCGGCCCACATCAAAACATATGATGGAACTGAAGACCCTGAAGACCATCTTCAGATCTTCACCGGTGCTGCTAGAATTGAGAAATGGTCGAACGCTGAATGTTGCCTAATGTTCATGCAGACCCTCATCGGATCAGCTAGGATCTGGTTCAATGATTTACCTGCCCGAAGGGTTCGAAGCTTCGAGGATCTTAGCAAAGGGTTCCTGGCCAATTTCTCCTAGCAAAGAAGATACGTCAAAGACGCTACAGTAATCTTTCAGATAAAGCAAAGGGACGACGAGAGCCTTCGAGAGTTCATAGAAAGATATAAGAAGGAAGGTCTAACGTATGTAGGGGCAGACGAGAAGATGAGAGTGGTTGGTTTTATGAACGCCATAACGTCAAAATATCTCATGAGGGATTTCAATAAATCCCTGCCCAAGACCTTGGAAGAAGCTCTCGAAAGGGCTGAAGCCCACATAAGAGGAGAGGAGGCAGTAGACATAAAAGAACAAAGAAAAAGGGGATCTAGTTGGCGTGGTAATAGTCCAGCAAGAAAGAGGGGAAGCTTTAACTCTTATGACCGACGACAGAAGGGTCCAGAACATCGAAGGCCTGAAAGTCGAAACCCTCCAAGCAGGGAAAAGGCCACAAGCTTCACACCTCTCACCAAGACCCCTCAGGAGATTCTTGCCACGGAGGAAGTAAAGCAAAACTTCCGACCTCCTAGGCCTCTCCCCAAGAGCAAGAAGAACGAAAGTTCCACCCAATTTTGTGAATTTCATGAAGAGAAGGGTCACTATATTAATGATTGCTTCCAGCTTAAAAAGAGGATCGAAGAGGCTGTCAAGTCCGGGGAGCTTGCTCACTTAGTGAAGGGAGTAAGAGACAAAATGGCCGAAGGAAAGGGCAAGGAAGCTAACATGGTGGATTTTGACGGAAGGGTTCCATACAAGAGGCAGCGGTTGGAAGCTTGGGAGCTTCAGTGTGTTTGTTTCCCCCCGACAGAAAAAGACCCACTTTCAAACCCCCTTGTAATCGAAGATACTGTGGGTACACTACAAACAAGTACACCATACATAGATACCGGGGCAGCCACTGAAATCATGTTTGAAAAATTCTTCAACCGTTTAAGCGATGAGGAAGGTTCAAAGCTTCAACCCTCCGGGACCTCCATAAAAGGTATTGCAGATATACCGCTCAAGCCTTTAGGGCAACTAACCCTTAATGTACGTTTCAGCGAAGGTCAGAAGGAAAGAGTTCAACCTCTCACATTCGTGGTCATCAACATACCTTCAAGCTACGACGTGATTATAGGGAGGCCAGGACAGTGTGCATTCTATTTGGCTGTTTCTGTTGGTCATGGCACAGTCAAGTTCCCTGCCGAACGAGGAATTGCAACCCTTCAACCTACTCAAGAGGCTTACATGGTTGAAGGGGAAACTTCCAAAAGCGAAGAAGACTAGCAAAGGCTAATCATAAACCCTAAGTACCCCGAACAAAGGGTGAGGGTTAACCCAATCCTTTCGCAAGAAACCGTCTCATATCTCGAAAAGCTCCTGGTACATTACAGCGACGTCTTTGCTTGGTGCCCCGAAGATATGATAGGCATCCCTCGAAGCATTGCAGAGTATGAGTTGAAAATACCGCCAAATGTCAAGCCTGTTGTCCAGAAGAAACGAAGTCTAGCACCTGAAAGAAGCTTGACTGCATGCCAAGAGGTCGAAAAGCTTGTATCAGCAGGGATTCTCCGGGAAGTCAAATACCAATCCTGGGTTGCAAACCCAGTCATGGTTCGAAAGCCCGATAACTCTTGGAGAATGTGCATAGACTTCAAGGACTTGAACAAGGCTTGTCCTAAAGATTGCTACCCGTTGCCTGAAATTGATCTCAAGGTTGACTCCCTCACCGGTTACCCTTTCAAGTGTTTCCTCGATGCTTACAAGGGTTACCACCAAATTCTCATGAAAGTAGAAGATGAAGAGAAAACTGCCTTTCACACTAACAAAGGGATCTTTTGTTACCAAAAGATGCCCTTTGGTCTGAAAAACGCGGGTGCAACCTACCAACGCCTGGTTGATAAAGCTTTTGCAAGCCAAATTGGTAAAAACATGGAGGCATACGTTGACGATTTGGTAATCAAAAGCAAAACGGAATACCAAATGCTTGACGACATCCAAGAAACCTTCAAGAACCTAAGGAAGGTCAATATGAAACTCAACCCCGAAAAATGTTCGTTTGTGTTTGAAGAAGGAAAGTTTCTAGGGCACATCGTTGGGAAACAAAGTATAAAAGCCAATCCAAACAAGGTGAAAGCAGTTCTCAAAACCAAGTCACCACAAAGCAAAAAGGAGGTAGAAAGCTTAAACGGGAAGCTTGCAGCCTTAAAGCGTTTTACCTCAAAATTGGCTGAAAGGTCTCTACCTTTTTTCAAAACGCTTAAAGGATGCTCTGACAAGAAGGACTTCAAATGGACTGAAGAGGCTGAAGAAGCCTTCAACCAGATGAAGCAACACCTTGCTTCCCTACCTGACATTGCAGCCCCAGAAACGAGGGAATTGATCTAAATATACCTTTCAGTTGCTGAAGAAGCAATAAGTGCGGTCCTCACCATCGAACGAGACAAAGTTCAGGTACCCGTTTATTTCTTCAGCAAAACCCTAAAATTGGCTGAAATCAAATATCCTCCCCTGGAAAAACTTGCCCTAGCCCTAGTCCAAATGGCTAGAAGGCTTAGAAGGTATTTCCAAGCACATCCTATACAAGTGGTCACCGACCAACCTATCAGGAGTGTGCTTGAAAAAACCAGAAAATTCAGGGCGATTAGCCAAATGGGCGATAGAACTAGGTGAACATAACATCACCTATGTTCCAAGAAAAGCAATCAAAGCCTAAGTATTGGCTGATTTCATCGTGGAAGTCCCAAAGCAAACAGTCACTGAAGTAAACACAATGCCACTGAACCCTCAGACCTTGAAGCCTGGAAGCTTTTTACTGATGGGGCTTCAAGCGTTGAAGGGTCAGGGGCAGGGCTCATTCTGATCAACCCAGAAGGGTTAGAATTCACGTATGCTCTTCGTTTTGATTTCCAGACCACTAACAACGAAGCTGAGTACGAAGCACTAATAGCTAGCTTAAGACTAGCTAAAGAAATGAAGGTCCAAAAGCTTGAAGTGTTTACAGACTCGTTGCTGGTGTCAAGTCAAGTGAATGATAGCTATGTTGCAAAGGAGCCCAACATGAAAAGGTACAAAGAAAAATCCAAAGAGATGATGAATACCTTCCAAGCATGCAACATCAAGCAAATTCCCAGGTCCCAAAACAAGAAAGCGGATGCCTTGAGTAAACTTATATCTCTCACTTTTGCCCACCTTACTAAGAAGGTATTGGTAGAGGTGTTAAAGGATCCATCAATCGATGAGCTGGAAGTACAAGATGTAATCACCGAAGAAGATCCAAATTGGATGACTCCAATTAAGAAATTCCTTAAAAACGGTGAATTGCCTGGTGATCAAACAGAAGCTGAAAGGGTTAAGATCAAGGCAAGGCAGTATATACTACAAGGTGAAACCCTCTACAAAAAGGGTTATCTTGCACCTTTGCTAAGATGTGTTGGTCCCGATCAAAGTCAGTATTTGATCAAGGAGGTTCACGAAGGTATATGCGGAGCTCATTTTGGAGCTAGGTCGGTGGTTGCCAAACTTATGAACCTTGGGTATTTTTGGCCCTCAATGCACTGAGACACCACTGAGCAACTAAGAAAGTGTGATGCCTGCCAAATTCATGCACCAGTCCCGAAAAGTCCAAAGCATGATCTTGTCCCAATAACCTCAGCATGAAATGGGGGATGGACATTGTCGGTCCATTTCCCCCAAGCAAAGGTGGAGTAAAATTCTTGTTGGTGGCCGTAGATTATTTCACCAAGTGGCCTGAGGTTAAACCACTTGCAAAAATGACGGGCAAACAGATCATCGACATCGTTTGGGAAAACATTATTTGCCGTTATGGATTGCAGGGAGTACTTGTCAGTGACAATGGAAAAGAATTTGCTGAGAAGCCTTTTAGCGTTTGGTGTAAAGAATACATAATTAATCAGGTTTCCAGCTCAGTAGCTTACCCACAATCAAACGGTCAAGTTGAAAGGATGAATCGAAGCATAGTGGAAGGTATCAAAACCAGATTGGGAAGGTACGAAAGCAACTGGCTTGAAGAATTGCCGAGTGTTCTATGGGCCATAAGAACAACCGAAAAAACAAGCCACAAAAGAACACCCTATAGCTTGGTATTCGGATCCGAAGCCGTAATCCCAGCTGAAGTAGGAGTTATAACACAACGAATTGTCAACAAGGATCCCGAAACAAACCAAAAAGAGACCATGTTGAACTTACAACTCCTAGAGGAAGCACGAGACCAAGCTGCAATACAAGAAGCCAAGTACAAACAACGAATGGAAGCTTATTATAATAAAAGAGTCAAGAACGAACGATTCAAGCTAGGGGACTTAGTGCTTAGAAACAATGAAGCTAGTAAAAAAGAAAGTCAAGGTAAGCTCGGCCCAAAATGGGAAGGCCCGTACACCATCCTCGAAGCACATAAGGGCGGATCTTACAAGCTAGCAGACTCAGAAGGTAAAAAGCTTCCAAGACACTGGAATGGAAAAACCTTGAAGAAGTTCCATGTCTAGTCAAGAAAGATTGGTTTGTATCCTACAAAGTTGTATGTCAAGAGTTATGACCACCTTTTATAAAAAAAAAGATATCTCTTGAATGAATGAAGTTATTTTATCAAATTTGTCTTTCTATCCTACAATCAGGTTGAGAACCTAGCAAAAAACTCCATGGCAAGGGCCATGTAAGGGGATGAGCTCCCAGGCCACATCGCTCAGTAGGTTCAAAGGTTGAATGAACCTATATAAGGGGTGAGTTCCTAAATCAATACAACTCCATGAGACTTATAATAACTAAACAAAGTTGTCTCATAGACAGGTTTGAACAGCCTACATCAAATGTTCACTAAGCCTTGAAAAATTAATCAAAAACAGGCTTACAAACCAGAAACAAAGTAAGGAAAATTATAGGATAGGTGCTATGTCTTATTGTAAAAAATACCAAGGCTAAGTGACTGCAGCACTGAACCCTTTAAGGTATAAAAAACATAAAGACAACATAAACCCAACAAAGACAATACCATTCAAGAAACAATGGAAACGACACAAGTAAGAAAGTTGCATACAACTAAAATTGCAAAAAGATAAACCAAGCCATAAAACTATGATAGAAGCCTTGAAGGCTTCAAGCTACACACGTAACAACCAGAGGCCTCAAAGGCTTCAACCTCAATACAGGATCACCAAAAGCCTTGAAGGCTTGAAACCAACCAAACTGCCTTAACAAAATAAGCAAAAGTATAAACAACACAACACAAGCAAATAGTTAAATATAGTAACATAGCAAAGAAAGCCTCAACGGACTTTCAAGCATCCAAACGTAAGTTAAGAGAAGTCCTAGTGACTTGTGAGTTTAGAAATTGTTCAAACGGCCATACAGGCCCCACGACAACCACATAACAAGAACCTTAGGGGTCCTTGTGAAACCCAACATTGTTTAAGTTAACATCACAAACCATAAATTGTTTCCAAACATGCTAAGAAAGCTACGAATATCCATCAAGCATCAGCAGAAGGTTTGGAAGCACCAGACCTATCACCTTTAACTTTATTTACTTTCTTTGTCTTCTTAGCTTTCATGCCACCATCACCACCCACTACTGAAGCCTCCAAGATTGCATCCTTCGAAGCAGCAGGCCCTCCTGAAAGGGTGTCATCACTATCTCCCGAGTAAAAACGTTTCCTTGAAAGGGAACCCAGGACTTCAGCACAGACTTTTTCATTAAGGCCCTCCGGTTTCAGCTCCTGCAAGACAGTAAGAGGCTTACCAAAATAAGTAGAAACCTGATTGACATACGGATAGGTCAACCTCTCCATCTGCTCAACGGAACCCTTAAAGACCTTAGAAGCTTCAGGACGAAATAAGGGAGACTTTTCCAACGGATGGCCAAATTCATGAAGCTTGTAACCAGCAATCAGACCTTGATGTTTCCCCAAGTTGAGAAATTTTGTATAGACTTCACCAAGAGCGGAATTGAACTCTTTGGAGTGAAGGAGATAAGTAACAACTTGTTGGAAACCTTGCTCAATTAACCATTGATTATCACTGTTGGTTTGAGCAACCAAAGCCTTTAGGCCTTCCTTCTCTTCATCAAAAGCTTTCTGTTGAACAGACAAGGCCTCCCTATCAGCCTTAAGCTTCAACCGGTCAGCCTCAAAGCTTTTTCTTAAGATCACCCATTTCAATCTCATGCCTCCTAGTCAATTCACTAATCTCTCTGGCCCAAGCTTCTTCTTTCTCAGCAAACCCACCTATCTCCTTCTTCATTGCAGCCATTGAAGATTTCATTTTTTCTTTCTTCTTAGAAAATTCTTCGTACTCATGCATCCTCTTACGAAAACGAGCAACTCCCTGAGGAAGCATGGCAGCAAGGTTGCAGGTGCTCAAAATCATGCGGGACAGCATGGTGTCATCATCCATCTCAGCAATGGTGTTATGAACCGAAGGAGGAGCAATGTGGCTTAACGCATCCTCACAAACAACAACATCCTTGAAACTGTCATCAACTTTAACCGACCAACCAGGCATATAAACCTCATCTGGACCCAACCCTTCAACGTCTCTGCTTGAAGAACCTTGAACAGGAGTAATAATAACCTTCTTGGCTGGAGTCTTCTTGCCATGAACAACCAGCTTCTGTTCCTTTTCAACATCTACATCAACACCTTGATCTTCAGAAGCCTTAATATCGTCACTCAAATCCATTGGTTCAGAAGAAGTGGATTGAGGAGCACCCTTCAACAAACGGCGAGTGGATCGACGGGTTGAAGCCTTGGGAGCATAAGGTTTAGAAAAACCCTTGACGTTAGAAACACAAACATAACCTGAACCCTCAAACCTTTGATCAGCACTTCTAACCACAATATTCTCATTCCCAGCTGGGGCATCCACAAATGCAACATCAGAGGTATCATCGCTTTTGATGAAATCAAGTGCAGACATGACTGCAAACAAACATAAAAAGCACATAAGACATAAACTAAGAAAAAACAAAAGGAGTAAAACAAGAAAAAAGCATACCCTTGCCATTCCTCATTAGAACCGGATCCCGATTGGACTTTTCCCACAACTTACTAATCCCTAACAGAACCAGCAAATGTTCAGAGAAAGGACGAACCCTTGAAGGGCATTCCCGGATAGCTTTGAGAAAAACTTCATTCAAATCGGATTCCGACAGTTCCGGTTCATTAAGAACGGCGTCCGGGTGCCTCCAAATCATTTTAAAGGGGATAATAGAGTAGGAAACCCAGAAAAAACGGTCTTTCAAGGTACCAAGCGTAGTAACCATGGAAGAAATTAAGCAAGTATCAACCTTTGATGTTTCAACGGTGAACCAATCACCGTTTTTTGCCAAACAGAAAAACCGACGGAACAAAATCAACGAAGGATCATAACCTCAAGCACGACATAAAACCTCAAAATGTAAAACCCTAGCCATCCCCTTCGGATGGATTTGACCAAAAGAAACCCTATAATACTCCAACAAGTTCAGAACAAAGAGGGAAAATGGATGACGAAGGTTAGAAAATTCAAAATGACGACAATAAAGTGCAATCGAACCGGCCGGACATTTGTCGATCGGAACATCACAAGCCGGAGCGGTTGGATTAAACTTTTTCCCTATCCCCCATTCCATACAAAATAAATCAATCTCCTCTTGCGTCATCCGAGAGAATGACTTCCCTAAATCCTTACGAGCACCCATTTTACAGAAAAATACGAAGAAAGTAAGGAAATAAGAAGAAGCCGGAACTAACGTTGAAGAGAGGAAAGAAATTGCAGAGAAAAACTTGAAGGATAATGAAAAGATTGAATGTTTATCTTCAATAATAAAAGAAGATAAAACCCAAAAATAGAGGTTATAATTGCAAACAGTTACTTTCTGCAAAACCGCCGCCCTATGAACTGCAACACATCACTCAAATCAGTTGTTAGTTTTTAAAAAAAATTCAAAAATTAACTGACTCCAACCCTTTAAGCCTTCAAGCTTTGAACCATTGAAGCCTTTAGACAGTAAAACACATGTATACAAGTCAGAAGTCTTTGAGCTCATTTTCCAAAAATCTCTGACTTGGGGGGCTGATAACGGGGTAGCCCAAGACCAAATAAAAATGACTTAAATACATGAATGCTCAAAAGGTTAAACGGTTCAAAGGTTGAAAAGTTGGGGAGATGAAGTAAAGAAATACGGGAATAGTAAATGGTCACATCTCTGGATTGCTTCACCAACTCGCCAGCCGCAAAAGCAACACGGATTCACAGAACACACTCTTTTACCCGCAGGTCAAAGCCTTCAACCCCCAAAAAGGGCAAAACCCCCACTGCAAGCATATTCACTAGTCAACACATTCCTCTTTAAGCAATGTCTTTTCCTATAAATTAGACACTTCATTTACTGAAGGGGACATTCCTGGCCAGCTCTGATTCCTGAAATCTCTGGTCGTTCATCTCGAGTACTTGCTCCATGCAAGATACTTTCTTTCACATTCAACACACACAATCCTTTTGCTTACACATCCGAATCTGAGCACATTTCAGAGGAGGATCTTTAGCAAACAACAAAATTAATCTAGTGAACCTCTCTCCACGTCTTGCAAACGTGGGGGACCCCACGACCTGCGTTAGGTAAAGTTGAACCCTTCAAACCTAACCGGCCTAGCTACTATTCTTGGTGTATCATTTGTTGCATCAACACATACTTTGCTTACTATTTCAGTAAGAAACTGTATAATAATGTCCACTAGGTTTAAATTTATAGTCGATATAAAGTTTAGCTTATAACATTATTTATAGCTTTATAAGACGAAATAATTGTATATGATTATAACTTTTCAAATTTATACATCTTTATTAATATGTTAAAATTAAACTTTCCTAACAAAAAATATTTATTTCTATATAAACCAAAACTAGGTTAGGAACCCATATCTTAAACATGTTTATAAATACTTTGTTTACTTTTCAATATTTCTATATAACCAAAACTAGGTTAGGAACCCATATCTTAAACACGTTCATAAATACTTTGTTTACTTTTCAATAATTTATTAGTAAGAAATTGTATAACAATGTCCACTAGGTTTAATTTATAGTCAATATAAAGTTTAGCTTATAACATTATTTACTGTTATGTAAGACGAAATATTTGTATATGACTTGAATTTTTAAAATGTACACATCATTATTTTTATTTGAATATGTTTTAAATAAACTTTTGTAACAATATATATATATATATTTCTATATAACCAAAACTAGGGTCAGAACATGTAGATAGGTTAAATAAATGAAATAGTAAATAGTAACAACAATTCTTTGCTAGTTTGCAAAGAAATGTGAGGAACAATTATTTGATTGCATAGGAAAATGAGGAAGTGATTGGAGAATTTTAAAGGATGCGGGTCGTGAATCAAGCTAGAGTAACAAAAAAAAGGAAAAAACAATGACGAGATCGATAGAAACGTGCCACGTGAAACCACATTACTAATATAGCGGGTGAACTCATTTTAGTGTTTTTATTTTTCTGAAGCGGCTGGTTTCAACTAGTGTTGCACAAAATACCCGGTTCAGGACCCAACCCAGAACCGGTTCTGGTTCCTACCCGGTATGATGAAGAACCGGTCCATACCCTTTTGTACGTGGTAGTTCCTACCCGGTTGATGGAATGGGTTTGGAATGGTGTCTAACTATAAGTGCAACTCCTGCTGGTAACTGTGCTTTATCAGTTCTATTTAAACAAAGTCAAAGCCCAAGTCAAGTTATTGAATAAATTCGGACATGTATGTGGTACATGGGGTCCGAATTTATGTGTTTGATTTTTGAGTACTTATGAGTGACAAATTCAGACAATATAATATGTTCATAGCTTGTCCGAATTTGTGATTTAAGCTTGTCAGTACTTATAGTTTGAGTTGTCCGTACTTATGGATATTCGGACTAGGACAAGGTGTCAGGACTTATCGGTTTGCCCTAGCCTATATATATGGGTGTATAGGTTAGAATATCGATCCATTTGTGTGAGATCCATCTCTGTGGTGATCTGTTGTGTGCAACCTCTCACAAACCTTAAGGAATTCCTCAACAGTATGTGCACATTTCTAGAGAGAGAGTGTAACACCTTGTAGATTCACGACCAATGATGTGTTGACACGTGTACTAAACCCTAATGAATTCAAACGTTGACTATAAAGGACTAATTTTGCAAAAAATCAAAAACTTTGAATACGAAAGGACTAAAGGTGTCATCATGCTTAAGCTATGCCTCTGAATGATGTTACACGGTATTCATATTCACAAATGAGCCACTTGTTGGTCGAAAGGAGCCGTTTGGATAATTATTTGAAAATTTGCGCGTCGAAGGGTTAAAAGCGTCAACATGTTAATTCTTACCTCTGAGTGACCTTTTAACAAACCTGAAGCATTATGACGTCTGATAATACTCTCGAGAACACTTAATATGGATAACATAAGGCTTTGACGCAATAAAGTGATAATGCGCGCAAATTTGCGCCTTAGAGGGACCAAAAGAGTCAACTTTTAAAACTACACCTTTGAGCGACCATTTAAGTGAACTGGAGTGTACTGGAGTGTCGTAATGTTCCATCATACTCTTGGGAATGCTTGTTATTGACCTTGAATGGTTTTTACGCCATTTCACGACAATACGCGCAAGTCCGAAAATTTAAGGGGTTAAATGCGTCAATTGTAGAAACGAGTACCTTCAAGCGATCTTTTGACAAACCGGGGGCCTTATGACATTTGTTCATACTCCCAAGAATAATTAAAACCAAATTAGAAGGGTCCATAGCGCTAAACAGGAAAGATATGCGAGATACGAAAGTGCAGGGACTGAAATTGTCAACAAACAAAATATGTTGGCTGAAAATGGGAGGCCTCGCGTGGCGCGCCAGCCCCACCACTCCCTGGCGCGTGGCGCGACAGAAGACAAAATGCAGAAACAGCATACCAGCTGCTGATTTCTTATTCATGCAACCCATACTCACATAATTCGATTCTATGGGCTCTTGAATGGTTTTTAAACCTGGTATTACACCTGTAATGATCTTGTAATCCCTCTAGACACTTGTCAATCATCCAAACATCATCCAAACACTATAAATAGAGGTGGGTTCTTTGTTCAAAATTACTCATTTCCTCTAAATCTCCTATCTTTCTCATATGGGGAGCCCCTGAGCTTTTAGGAGCAGACCTTTGAGTTCCTTTCAGTCCATAGGACCACTTGTAAGTGTTCCTTTCTTGTTTCGTTATTTTATTTGGCTTGTAAAGCCGAAAAGTCAAGCGTTTGCGATAAACGCTTTGACTTTTAGTAAGACCGTAAACGGTCGAGCCATTGTTCACAACGAACATGGCTACGTGATCGTAATCAGTTAGGTGTTAAACCCTCAAAAGGGCACCTCCTAAGAATCACGTTTGCTTGGTCAATTGACGGGTCAACGTAATATTGTTTTAAAAAGTCAACGGGTCAGTTTTTGAAATAATTGCGATATGAGTTTAGAAATGTTCTAAAATACGTTTTATCACTTAAACAACTTGGTAATAATTATTAGAACATGTGTATACATGTTCGGCTCGTCAATTCCAGTTCTAGGGTCGGTTCGCAACCGAAAGTCGTGAAGTTTGACTTCTGCGTTGACTTTCGATTAGGAACCGAATTAAATTAGTTTGCTACTGATTTTAGATTCTATTATTATCGTAATTTAATGTAACATAACCCTATAAGTTTATATTACACGATCATACTAGAAATCTGAGTTATTTGCTTGTTTCCGTTATAATGTTTAATTTTGACTATTTTGCCCTTATGTTATAAAAACTAGATTTTTGAAAATTTGAGAGGACAAAAAGCTTTATTACTGATATATAAGTATGTCAAATAAATTTGACATCAGTTTCTGGTCTCAAACTAAAGTTATGCAAAATATCGTAAAATGAAACTTTTTGTTAATTAAATTACATTTTTAGCATAAATCATGTTTAAACCCAAATTTTGGCACCAAACTCATTACCTACTGTTTTAATATTATTTTTAGGGATTTTTTGAATTTTTGGTCAGATTATAAACTTGACCATATCATTGAGTTCTCGTATAATTCGATAAATGATGATAATACCCTTTTTGTTAATAAAATGAGATTAGCATATGATTAACATGCCAAAACTTTTTCTACTGATGTGATATGTTAAATAAAATATTTTAAACATTAAAGGGTGATCAAAATCTCAGATTTTCATAAACTATCAAATATCGTCAATTATCGACTTTTACTTAAATTAGGCGCATAGTATGGTTTAAAACCATATTTAACACCTAAGACTTGTTACCCACTGATTTTATAAATAAATCTTAGTAATTTAACAGTAAGTATAAGTCTTGAACTCAGACTTCCAATTTTGTCCTTAAAAGCATATGTGAAATGACCAAAATGCCTCTACAGTGCATAGTTTGGCCGTAAATGGTAAACCACACAAATGTATGATATCCTACTGTTATAACTTTATAAAATAAATATTTTTACTGAATGTTTTAGACCAGAATATCAGTTTACTTGAAACCTCTTTTATAAATATTAAAATGACCAAAATGCCCTTACGGGACTTAATTTGGTTTTAAGTACTTTTTGGGCATATATGTTAACATCCTACTGATGTATTAACATATTTTAAGCATAATAACTTATGTGACTTGTATAAGACTCATCCGGTTACCCGTTTAGGCATATACGCATTCGGTACGGTTTATGTAACTAGTTTGCATAAATTAGCCGAAACGGGTCAAACCTTACCATTTTTTTACTTCAAAATCCAGAATGTATTTAGTTTACCCATATTATACAAGTCTTCATACTTGTTGGGTCTAAATTACATTCCATTCCGGTCATTGCTTAATCTAGCGTATCGTACCGTTTTCTTATTTAAAAACTAGCCGGTCTAAGTCTATGACTTAATTAAGACCCGTTACTCCGTTAGCATTCTAATTGGTTATTTATACCATCATTCCAGACTAGAGCCTTCCGGTAAATTGTACCTACGCTTACTTAATTGAATACGGCTGAGTTATTATAAATCTTGCTATTTAAGACAGGAGCTAGCTCAGGTAAATACTTTTAACTTATTTTCCCTTATACGGGCTTGGGGTATGGTATTATACTACCGCTTGGTCGGGTATGGAATCATTTAATCGGATTGTGATTAATAAATTACATAACCCATTTTAATCTGTATTGTTTGATAACATAAACATTTGGGGGTTAATATGACTGTGCCCTTGATATCCTCGGCTCATTTCATTTGTAAATGGCCACGACTTAGCACGGGGTGAAGGCATGCACCCGATAGTTGCTCAAATGCAAATTACCCACTAGTTGGGGATAACTCCTTGTGGGTTTTATAAGTGGTGTGTCTATTGATCATGTCTCGGCTTCTATCCCGGGCCCTGAACGTACGGCAAACATATAAATATGTATATAAGATTATTTTATATAATTATCCCAAGTTATAAAAGAACATTTGTGGCTTGTGCATTTAAATCAGTTTTCATAAAATGTTTTCGTGCCTGGTGCACCTAAACCAATTTTCATAAACATTTTCAAATGTGTCAGTTAATTGTATTTACCAGTGAAAACTGACGTATTTTCAAAAGTCTAAGTGACAGGTACAGATACGTAAGTAGGCTGAAAGCTGCTCAGGATTGTTAGACGAGGAACTTGCAACTCCTTCGCATAAACCATTAGTCTGATAAACTTCTTTTCTTTTAATGATCCACCTGTGGATTATTACAAGCTTGTCTGTACCTAATACTTTGATAATTTCAGACATTTAGGTTTGTAATAATATTTTATATTCTAAGACTTCCGCTGTGCTATATCTGTGTTTAATTGTCTATGATGATATCAACTAAGTCACGATACTCCCCACCGGGCCCACCGGGCTAAGCTGTAAATATCGGGGTGTGACAGAGGGAGAGAGAGTGACTATGTGTTAGCGAGAGAAATCTCGGTTTAGATCATTGTGATCTAAGCCAGCTTATAGATGATGTATACTCTTTCGGTTTGTAATCTGTGATGACTGATTCATTAAAAAACGGTTTCATCTTCTACATCTTTCTATCTTGTTTTGTTTATGATGTTTTTCATGTCTTGAATCCAGTGCAATATTGATGTTCGTCATCGATCTGGTGTCTTAACAGTGGTATCAGAGCATGGTTACCGATTCAGAATGGTCTAACCGCTTTCCAAATCACCATTGCTCTTGATTTGATGTTTGTTTCCACCAAAAACATCATGGAGACGTGAAGATTCTGCAGAAAACTTGAAGATCAGTGGTTTGAGATTCTACAGAAAACTTGAAGTTGTTCGTCGACTGAGATGTTTTCTTGTTTTCCAATATTGTTTCAGATCAGTGGTTTGATCTGAAAAAGGTATTATCCGAATTTAATTGAGTGTTAAAAGCTTCACTGTCTATGTTTGTTATTCTAGTCTTCTTGATTACTTGTGTGTAGTCACACTTGTTAGTACTTGTGGGTTTTGTCCGAATTTGTACAAAACTCATTGTAACTACTTAATCTCTCTATTCTGTCCGAATTTATTTTGATCAGAACTTAGTTCTATTGTCCGCACTTATACTCTTCAAACCAGTGCGCACTTATTCATTTGTCTTTCCGCACTTAAAGTTTAAGGTTTGATGATTTTGTATGTCCGCATTTATAAGCACATGTTTGAATGAGTTTGCTGGTCCCTACTTAAGGGAGTGTCCAAACTTATAAGGTGAAGTTCATTGTTGATCCGCACTTGATTTAGTGATGTTTATTGTCCGCACTTAATCATGTCCGAACATAGTTGTTGTCCACACTTATCTATTTCGTCCGCACTTAAGGGTTGAAGTTAGTCGTCCGCACTTAAAGCTTGAAATAGTGTCCGCACTTAATTTTGAAATAGTTACGAACACTTGTCAAATTTTGTCCACACTAATCAAACGTTGTGCGCACTTAAGAGTTGTCCACACTTGTCAAAAATCATCAACCTTGTGCGCATTTAACATGTCAGAACTTATTCATCTTGTGCGAACTTATTTGGTCAGTACTTAAAACCTTCATTTGTCTGAATTTAAATTGTCAAAGAGTCAGTACTTATTCTTCAAAGTTTGTCCGAATTTATAAGTTCATATATCTCTCTATCCGAATTTAATGTTCTCATATCTCTTGTCCGAATTTAGATGATAAGTTCTTAGCTTTCTTCTTGTGCGTATTTGTGGAAGTGTCAGAACTTAAACTCTTTTGTTTTCTTCTGTCCGAGGTTACAAAGTTCTAGCACATAATTCTACTTTGTCCGAATTTAAGGTGTATAAGAACTTATTCCACTTTGTCAGCACTTAGAGTTGTGAGTACTTAACATCAATCTTTTGTCCGAATTTATTCTTCAAGTGGCCAAACTTAACATCAAGGGTCTGAATTTGTTAAGGATTTAGATTGCCAGCACTCAAATCCTTATCCAAACATTCTCCTTATCCAAATTTGGTTTGTTTTGAATCTGAATTTGTTGATTTTTACTTGTAAAGTCCGAATTTATGGGTTATAATCGGAATTCTCGAGTTATATTCGGTTTCTAGATTCTCGGTGCACATATTTGGTCCTTTCTAGAGTTTTCAGATAATTTGGGACTTTTATCGGGCATTTGAAGAGATACGAAGGTGGCGTGGCATGGACGTTGACAGTTTATGAAGAAATAGGGGGAGTAAAAATTCCTATTTTCTTCATAAATCTAAAGCTTGTGTGTAAAAAGGCTCGTGCGTGATAGAGTTTTATCACGTGTATTTGTGTTGTTAATCAAGTATGGACGTGATGAAGTTGGATTCTCGGTCGATGACTAGTTAAAGATTCAGCCTTATTAGTTGCTGTTTAGAGTAGAGAAGATTGGTTTCTTGGTCCCTCTTCCAAGACGGTTGCTAGTCTGTTCTCGAAATAATGTGGTGCTTCTTGATAAGGGGAAGATCGGAGATGAAAGCCATCGGGGATTCAGTGGATTCGTGAAGATAGGAGATTGATTCATGAAGATTCATGACGAGATGAGATCATACATGAAGGGTTGCAGATCATGATAAAGATGGTAGATGTACTTTTACAAAGTTCAGTTTGTTATTAACTTATCGAACTGACCTTCATGTCTTTGTGAAGTTTGAAGTGTTCAAAGTTAGGGATTGGAAATCCAAGGTTTCTTTCTGCTGCCGGTTAGGTTTAAAGATTAAGGTTTCGAGCGATATTCTTACATTTGGTTGTAGGTTGGTTCGCGTTAACTTAATTCGAGAGTAGTTTGAGGGGGAGGATCTACAGTGTTTGATGTTGGATTATTCAGGTTTCACAAAGTGGCCATTTAAGTGATCGTCAGCAAGTCTTTAATTAGAAGGGTTGAAGATCGATGTGCTCTGCCGGAAAGATCAAGTCTTAGGCAAAGTAGAAAGTAGGCATGACATCATCAGTCAAGGGGGAGTCTGTAATTGCAGTATCCAGTACTAATAGCAACAGTTAAGGGGGAGTCTGTAAGTGCAGCTCCTGCCGGTAACTATGCTTTATCAATTTTGTTTAACAAAGTCAAAGCCCAAGTCAAGTTAGTGAATAAATTCGGACATGTATGTGGTACATGGGGTCCGAATTTACGTGTTTGATTTTTGAGTACTTATGAGTGCCAAATTCGGACAGTATAATATGTTCATAGCTTGTCTGAATTTGTGATTTAAGCTTGTTAGTATTTATGGTTTGATTTTTCCGAACTTATGGATATTCGGACTAAGACAAGGTGTCAGGACTTGTGGGTTTGCCCTAGCCTATATATATGGGTGTATAGGTTAGAATATCAATCCATATGAATTCCTCAACAATGTGTGCACATTTCTATAGAGAGAGAGAAAGAGAGAGAGTGACTATGTGTTAGTGAGAGAAAGCTCGGTTTAGATCTTTGTGATCTAAACCAGCTTGTAGATGATGTATGCTCTTTCGTTTTGTAATCTGTGATGACTGATTCATTAATAAAGGGTTTCATTTTCCACATCTTTCTATCTTGTTTTGTTATTGATGTTTTTTCACATCTTGAATCAAGTGCAATGTTGATGTTCGTCATCGATCCGGTGACTTAAGACTAAAATGTTTAAGTGATTAACCTTATGAGATTTTATGTGTTTAAATGTGTCAAATTGAATAACTACAAGAAATCGGTGTTTTGTAGGTTAATCGCGAAGATTGAATGTGTTTTGGGAAAAACAAATGAAGTGGAAATGAAGATATTGATATATGGCATGATACAGGGTTGAATTACAAAGACGTGGGCGAAAACGGCTAGGAAAACAAACTTGAAACGAAGAAAATAGTTTTAGGAAGAATCTAGCGTAGCTTACGGTGCTGGGTTACCAAAATTTGGTTAAAATATATGAAAAAGTAGGGTTTCAAGATCTCATTCATTCAAACAAAAGAGGGATACTTAGGGGACGTAAATTGGAGGGTTTCTTGGAGTTCTTTCGCCATTCCATACCATCTAATCATCATCCGATCGTCAATCATGCAATTCAACATCAAGATTGAAGATCAATTAACAAGCATGAGCGGCTAATTTCGTCAGTGGTTTCCTCAAGGGCTAGGGTTTTGTAAGTAGATGGACTAATTCAATTTTTCTTTATGTTTGGGATTAGCAATCTAAGCATTCGATGCTTTTTGCTATTTGATTTGTTTAACTGATTGTAACTGGTTGAGTTTTATTCAATATTATTTAGTTTATCTTTCAATTCCTCAGATTTCTAGCAATTAGGATATATTAGAATACGAGTAGAATTTGATATTACAAAATTGATATGTTCATGATAGCCTTTTATTGTTAATGCAACCCAAGTAAATTGTTTTTACATATCACAGTTAATTAATCGAATTATACTTATACGTGTCATGTCTATGTAATTTCCCAAACCGAATTGAATTAGTGAAACTGCTTTAAACTTTAATACTAAAGGAATCACCTTTTCTCCAATTGATTATAACTCATAGTTAATTTAGCTTTCAAACCAACTCTCAAACAACCAATTTTCTTTTTCACTGATTTAGTTAATTAGTAAAGAAATAATTACACAGTGACACTTTCCACAGTGCTCCTCGTGGTTCGACACCCGACTTACCCCGTCTAATAAGGTAGATGGGTTTGAGTTTTTACTTGTATTTTTGACTGACACTTCAAGATCGGTCACCGGTTCTTAGTTTTTTTTTTTAAATCAGTTCTTACCCGGCTCCTATCCTACCCGCTTTTACCCGGGTTGAAACCGGTTCCAACGGCAAAAGATCGTTGGAACTGATTCTAGCCGTGGGTAATATTAACGTTTTTTTAGTTTTTAACCGTGAGAACCGGTTCTTGGCCTTCCTAAATCATTATAAATAGTTGTAGGATGTATTGGTTGCTTATCCAAAACGAAAACGAAAACGCATAAACGAACCCAAAAAACCACAAAATAAAAAAACTTACGAAAATGTCTCAAGCTTGGAGTGATGACGAGGAATACACCTTGGGAATAGTTTTTGTACACGTTAGGACCCAAGACTTACGAGGGAGGGTACAAGGTTTGAATGTGGTCCAGGTTTTAGGCCTAGCCTTAAGGCGAGGTTTGACGAGGAAATGAGTTTTGAAACTAACCTTACAAGTAATGATCTCAAAGCAAAGATCATAAGCATAGTCCAACCGATAGGAAGATTTCACGAAATTTACCATCTGTGGATGAACGAGTTGGAAAATGCAAATGACAATGTGCATGTTGTTGAAGAATCAATGACCGAGTATGAATGAGTTAATGGAAGAACGTTTACCAAGCTTGAAATTTGGAAACTTAAGATGGATGTGACTTTGTAATTTGTATTAGTATTTATTTATGTTCAATGTTAACTATTTTAATATAAATGTTATTTTGTTAAAATTAAACATTAAAACATTAAACAGTACATCTGAAGCTTAAACGTTAAAACTTAACAATCAACTTAAACAACTAACGCATAAAGTGGAACCTAAACACTGCTAAACTAGTTTTGGTTTGCAGATTCAGGCGATTCCTGTAGGTCCCTCGGAGGTTGAGGTTTAACCTATTCCTTGTTATGTCTAACACACTAGCGAGTGCGGAATCCAAGCTAGCATGCAAACCGGGATAGAACAAGCACAATGATAAACACAACACGCAATATTCAACGATTAACACCACTTGTATTAAACGTATGAAAGGTTCGGTTACAAGCACAAGGTTTACAGATGTATTCTATAAACTCTCTCTATCTTTTGTGTGTGTGTGTTCTCTGAACATAATGCTCTCACTTTGTCTAAAATGTCTAACTTACTAACTTAACACAACACACGGGTATTTATACCCAATACAGCAGGTCTGGTCGAAGGATCAGATAGAATGATCGAAGGATCATCTATCGACCAGAAACAACTCGAAGGATCAACATGTACCACAAAAGATGTGATCTTTCGTGGTCCATCCATCGAAAGTCATCTTTCGAGCAGGTCATCGAAGGATATTGGCAATCCTTCGATGGCACATCCTTCGACCCAACATCTTACAAACATAAGGTTGACTGTTTGGCTAAGTCAAACCAGGAGGATGGTTGACTTGGTCAAACTTACAGGACTACAAAGACATCGTTTCGTATTAAGACTAAATACAGACAAAGTACAGACACAAGTGCACCAACAAACTCCCCCTTGGCTGTAGCTTTGTCTGGCTGTAGCTTTGTCTCGATCTTTGTGACTTCAAATCTTTGATGTCCTTTCAAGTCTTCAATGTCGGAGGATCTTTAAAGTCTTCACGTCTTGAAAGCAGAAAGTGTATCAACAAACTCCCCGTTCCATGTAGGAAGTGTGTTGACAAACTCCAAGCTCCCCCTTGAGTTATGCTCGTGAAAGTCTTGATCTTTATGAAGTGAGATCCTTGTGGTGTTGATGATGGTCAGCGGCAACTCGATCATCTTCATCATTTGAGTGCCTTCACGTCGTGTCTTCATTCCGAAGCTTGTCATCGACCATGTTCTCCTTGCCTTTAGAATCTGCACATGCAAGAAATCTAAACGCGTAATGAGAACAACCGCCTGGAATATAAAATAAACAAACGACACACGTGTGACCATTGTTTAAACAAACACCGTCCGATAGTTTGAAAGTTTAAAGTATTTTATCAATTTCAATTTTAACTTTCAACACTTGCAAATTTCGACCGTTTATGAAGATTCAGTCGTTTTCGGTTTTCAATCAGGTTTCAGGTAACGAAGACTTGAGCTCCAACATCGTACGATCGAAAATAAAATAGAAATAAAATCTTTTTGGTATTTTGAATTTTTCAAAAGTAAAGACTGAAAGCAGTAAATAAATATTTACAGACATTCTTTTTGCGAGTTTCGAGGGTAAGAGAATCATATCAGTGTACGGTCATGCCAAAACGCTCTTGTTGTTCAATTAATTAACATTAAGATAAGCATCCTATAACGATTATCGGTATTGTTGTCCACATAAGCTCAACTTATCAGATGTAATCATGGCGAGGGGATACGTTAAGGTATGATTTATACTTACCGACCGGTGTTCATCCACATCACGACACATTCCCGTATCAAGGTATGCACGAGGGTTCATCTTACCGGTGAGTATACCAATTATCATCTGTTTGACCGTATATGATGTGAGATTCTCACTTATTTTGATTTGAAAACAAGCCCTATGTGATAGAATCACTTATTGATGAGGAACTTGATTTTCATATGCATGAGGGCACAGGAGCAAGTCCGTGAACAGGTCAGTACTTTCGTACAGCAGAGAGACGAACTTGACTCCCGGAAAGAATTTGTGATATATTATCACTTATTTTGTTTGGACATGTGATTGTTGATCACTTATTGAGGTCGTATGCAATATGTACACGTATGTATAGTATCATGGAAGATCTAGACTTGCGTCCCCGTTATTTTTCGGTAAAAGATACAACCATGATACCCAGATGATAAGCAGCATAAAGACCGAATATCTCAGAACCTCGGCAATCTCTCAAACGAAATTTCGGTACTAAGACCATATGCCAATGAATGGTTCCCACCTGGTCTTCAGTCGATTTAAGTTTATATCACCCTGCACACTTTAAAATGATTGTGAGCCTACCGATACATCTTATATAGAGCTGCTTATCGTTTTTCATTTAAAGTTTAAAGAGGTTTAGACAGACCACTGATGTACTATCATTTTCTCTTTTGCTCGCCAGGAAACTCATTTTTGCTTTTCTATTGTTTTTGTGTTTTTGAAATTTTTCAATGTTTTTGGATTTTCAAATTTTGGATTTACTCCCCCTAAAATCAATAAACTAAGACAAATTTAAAACACAAAGGTATTTACAAAAATGATTTTCCGATGTGGATTACTCTTGCTTGACCTTAATGCCGTTTACCAATAATAAATAGTCAAATCTTGATTTGTCAAATGCTTTGGTAAAAAGGTCGGCACGTTGGTCATCGGTGTGGACGTAAGCAACATCGATTAGCCTTTTCTCAAAGCAATCACGTATGAAGTGATACTTAATGTCGATGTGCTTAGTCTTTGAATGCTGCACAGGATTTTTAGTGATCTGTAATGCAGCAGAATTATCAACGTAAATAGGAGTAGTTAGGAATTCAAAACCATAGTCACGCATTTGCTGTTGTATCCACATGACTTGGGAGCAACAACTTGAGGCAGCAATGTATTCAGCTTCGCATGTTGATGTAGCGACGCACGTCTGCTTCTTGCACTGCCATGTGACTAGGCGATTTCCCAAAAACTGACATCCAGCCGTTGTGGATTTGCCGTCGATTTTGCATCCGCCAAAATCAGAATCACTGAATGCGTTCAAGTCAAAGTTATTATCCCTAGGGTACCACAGACCGGTGTCAGGGCAACCCTTCAAATAACGAAAAATCCTTTTTACAGCTGCAAGATGTGAGGCCTTCGGGTTCACTTGATATCTGGCAAGCAGGCACGCTGGGTACATTATATCTGGTCTTGATGCTGTGAGGTACATAAGAGATCCTATCATCGCGCGGTAGAATGAGGGGCTAACAGCTTCACCCTTCAAGTCTGGAGTAATTCCGTGATTTTGCGGCAATGGGGTACCGATGGGCGTTGCATCAGACATCTGGAACCGGCTCAAGATGTCACCAACATATTTAGTCTGATGGATGAATATCCCAGACTCAGTTTGTTGTACTTGTAGGCCCAAAAAGAAAGTCATTTCTCCCATAGCACTCATCTCGAATTTATCCTGCATAACACGCTCGAAATCCCTACACAAAACATCATTAGTAGAACCAAAAATAATATCATCAACGTATACCTGTACCAGTAGAAGATCTCCATCTTGTTCTTTGATGAAAATAGTGCAGTCGATAAGACCTCTGCGAAAACCGTTCTCCAGCAGATAATTAGATAAGGTTGCGTACCAAGCTCGCGGTGCTTGATGTAGACCATATAGAGCTTTGTTGAGCAACCAAACACGATCGGGATGGATAGGATCTTCAAAACCTGGAGGCTGTTCGACGTACACCTCTTCTTCCACCACACCATGTAAGAATGCACTTTTCACGTCCATCTGGTATACCTTGAAACCTTTGAATGAGGCATAAGCCAGAAAAATCCGAATTGCTTCTAGACGTGCAACAGGTGCATACACTTCGTTGTAGTCGATCCCTTCAATCTGACGAAAACCTTGAACGACTAGCCTTGCTTTGTTTCGGATAACGATTCCACGGTCATCCTTTTTGCATTTAAACACCCAACGGGTACCAATCTTCTTGTATCCAGCAGGTTTCTCTACGAGTTTCCAGACACCAAGCTTTTGGAATTGTTGCAGTTCTTCCTGCATTGCCTCAACCCATGAGCTATCTTTCAAAGCATCTTTCCAAGTTCTTGGCTCTTCCTGTGAGACGTAACACGCGAAAGACCAATCATTCTGTTGACCAGATTCTCGGATAGTTGCATACAAGCCTGCATTGTTGTTGTTTCGCAACATGTTTCTCGTTTGAATGCCACTTTGTACATTTCCTTTGATGTTTTGTTGAGGATGGGTATTATGAATCCTTGTTTCTGGATTATCTTGAACTGGAATATTTGTACCCAGATTGTTGAGATTCAGATCAACAATCAATTCAAGGCCCGGAATTGACGAAGAGGATGATGCAGAAGTTGCAGCTGTTCTAGGGACATCCACTGGAGGTGTACCTTCTGAAATACCATGAACTGCTGTTGGAGCTTCTTGATCTGCATCTAGAAATTCATCATCCTCTGAAGATTCGTTCAATTCGGTAGCATCTTGAAAATCCTCATTGTCGAGAGCATTATTGTTCACTGAAGATGGTTCTTGATTGACAATAATGGGACGAACCAACGGTGAATCTGTTGCATTGTCGCTCTCGAAAAACATCCTTGCCGCAGCATTTTCTTCAACGGCTTCGACATTGATCGAATTGAAAAAGTCATCGTACTCAAACATCCAAGCCTGACCAGGATTTCAAACCGGTAAAGTGTGCCTTTGTACTCTGACTTCAGACCATTCCTCGACCCTTTTTGTCTCTAAATTCCAGACTCTTAAGTTAGGGGTGGAATACCCAAGAAAGTATCCCTCAATTGCTCTTGCCCCAAACTTTCCATTAGGATCGATTATTGTGCAAGGAGCTCCAAACGGTTCAAGATAAGACAAGTCTGGTTTCCGTTTGTTGATAAGCTCAAAGCAGGTCTTGTTGTGCCTTTTGACTGTAAGGACTCGGTTCAACGTATAGCATGCAGAAGACACAGCTTCAGTCCAGAATGGAATGGGTAGCTGCGACTCTACCAACATAGTCCTAGCAGTCTCGATCAATGTGCGGTTCTTACGTTCAGCGACGCCATTCTGTTGAGGAGTATAAGCTGCACTAAATTCGTGAAGAATACCTTTTGAAGTGCAAAACTCCGCCATGGCATGATTTTTGAATTCAGTACCATTGTCGCTACGTATCCGCCTAACCTTCAAGTTGTAAAGATTCTCAATCTGAATGATCAAGTTTTTTATAATACCGAAGGTTTCACTCTTGTGTGCCATGAACGCCACCCAAGAAAATCTTGAAAAATCATCAGTAATCACGAGGCAATATTGATCATTCCTAATGCTTTTGTGCTTGACAGGACCGAACAAATCCATGTGCAAACGTTCAAGAGGAACAGCCACCGTGTTGACTTTCTTTGTAGGGTGTCGCTTCTTCGTTTGTTTTCCTTTCTGGCACGAAACACAGACGTCTTGAAGATGGAAGTTTTTAAGAGGAACACCATTCACCAATTCATTTGACACCAAATGATTCATTTTGCGTTAGTGAATGTGACCCATTCGTCTGTGCCAAGAGATTGTGTCTTTTTCTGTGGCTTTGGAAACGAAACAAGTTGCTTGTGCAGACGTTGTGATAGCTTGGCTCATGTCAAGGACATACAAATCATTTATCCTTGGAGCCGACAAGAGAATCCAATCTTTTGGAATTTTGAAGTCGGGTTTCAGCACATAACATCCATTAGCATCAAAGTGTACTGAGAACTGCTTGTCACAAATTTGAGAAACACTAAGAAGATTGTGATCAAGTTGTTGCACAAAGTTGATCTTGTCAAAGCTAACAACCCCGTTGGAAATCATTCCTTCACCCGTTATATATCCGCCCTTATCTCCAGCAAAAGCAACATAACCTCCTCTAATAGATTTGACGTCGTAGAGAAGCTTCATGTCGCCTGTCATGTGCCTGGATGCCCCACTATCAACAATCCAATGACTACTGATAGTTCCTCCTGGAACACCCTGCACATAAACTCAATCGATTAGTTGGAGATGGGGACCCAAGCCATTGTGGTCTTGGGTCTTCCATTTTTATCAACAACAATAACTTCCACTTTTTGATGATTCGGAAATTGTGATGGTCCCCCTGATTCAGTAACCGTTTTTGGTTTCCAAGTCTGTTTTGTTATACCAGTGTTATTCTTTAAAAACTTAACTTCATGATTGTCTGAAGTTTTTAAATTGTTTGGTTTGACAGAAACAGATTGTTTTTGAGCCACATCGGTTTTAATTGCTTTTTCAATTTTCTTGACCTGTTGACGTTTCTGTTTCTTTTCCCTTTCTCTTATGAGTCGAGGATCTTGTTTTACAGAAACAGATCGCTTGCGGTCAGTTGGGCCACGGGGATCATCAACTATGCCTTTTTGTTTATGAAGATATGGACAATTTCGAATGATATGTCCAATTGTGCCACATTCAAAACATGATCTTCGTTCAACAAACCCCGAAGTATCATGTGGTCGTCTTGCCGATGATGAACTTTGTGATCCCGAGGTACTAGGTTTTGAACAACTTGGTTCATTCCTTTTCATCACATTTGCTTTCTGGACAAAATCTAAGTTAGATTGATTTGCAAACTTTTCAATTTTGTCCGTTCCCTTCGACTTCACAAAGTTCACATTCTTCTTTTTCTTCTGATTCGGCTTCCTTTGATTTTGAGTCGATGCATTACCTTTGGGTTTGGTATGATTTTGCTGTTTTTCCACTGTTGGTAATTTCTTGTTCCCAAATTGTTTTCTAACTTCAGCCTTTGGAATAGGAGGACACTGTGTGACTGTAACATGTGGTCCTGACTTTCCCAAAAACTTACTTGTAGATTTTTCAAAGACTTTACTGATTAAAGATTGATTAACATTTTTAATAGGAAAATCTTTGTCTGAATAAATTTTATCATCACCAACAAGTGTGTACAGCAAGTCCACACTCTCCGACTCTTGTGCAGACGAGGACTCGATCGCAACAGTCTTGGCGGGTTTTGCAGGAGGATCACACAGAATATGATTCTCAAGAGGTATGTCCTCTTCGTTTATCACCGCATCAGACTTTGCTGAATCGGTATCATCAGACTCATCATCAGAAGAATCAACATCCTCAATCACAACTGGAGGATCCTGATTCTGTTCAGCAGTTACAAAAGTATCTGCTGACACATCTGAATCTGACGATACTTCTTTCTTGTATCCGAGTCCTGCTGCAAATTCATTAACATCTAAAGGAACATATGGCTCAAAGTGAGTCCTAAACTCTTCATCAGGCAGGGCATCAAAATTGTTTCTCACGGGTGGTGGACATTTCTTATAGCCTATGCATGTGACATCCCGTTTTTCTTTCTGAACATCAATGATGTGATCCAACACATAGCTAGAGCTCAAATAACTGTCTAACTTAAGTCGGATCGCTTCACTTTCAGTTTTAACACAAGCCATCTCTTTTTGCATTACCTCAAGACGAGTTATATACAGGTTAATGTCAGTTTGTTTTCTGGAAACCATTTTTGTCAACTCTGTTTTATCTTTCTTTAACGTTTCAATCATTGACTTAAATTCCTTTTCATGGTTTTCATAAAACATATTGGCTTCAGTGCACTTTGAAAGATCAACGGTCAATTTCTGATTGTGAATGAATGTCACATCATATTTCTCTTGCAAAGCCTCGTGTTTGCTTTGCAATTCACACCACCTATCATTCACTAAGACATGTTTGTCTTGCAATTCAAACAAACTAGCTTGTAAAGCATCGTGTTTGCCTTGCAACTCAGACATGTTTGCTTCCAAATCAGCACATCTAACATGCAAACTATCACAGTTATTACAGCTAACAGAAGTGGGTTTGTCGACACATACCTCACTTGATGAACTGTCGACATTCGCCATAAAGGCTGAATGGAGAGAAGACGAAGAATAAGCAGCTTGATCCACCAAAATAGATCTTCTTTGAATTCCTGCTGCAGCTTCCTTCAAAAGTTCATCAATGTCTGCATTAACTGATGCAGTTGATGTGTCATCTTCCTGATCATTGCCTGAAGCAGAGGACTCTTCATCTGAACTTCCACTGTACCCGGAGCTGTCTTCATCTTCAGAAGATTCAACACCATTGGTGGAAGATTCTCCACCACTGGCGTGTTTAAGATCATTAACCACTTCAGCAAAACAAGCTGTTCCATCAGGTGCATCATTTCCCAACTGGATTGACCAATCACAACCTTCATCTACCTGAACCACAAGTGCCTGGTTGGCATTAGATGGTCCTGCTTGACTCTGGTTATTGACAGGCACCAGTGTTCGTTCGTTGTTCCTTCCTTGGTTCTGATTTGCCCTGTTGCCTTGACCTCGGAAAGGATTCTGGTTCCCATGCTGAGATGGCCTTGTACATTCACACTTGAAATGACCACGTTCACCACAGTTGAAGCATTTAACAGCCTGTTTATCAAAACCATACTTGGTGTCTTTCTTGCTTTCCAAGCTGGTTCTGCCTGTTCTTTCCATGAAATCCTTTGCTCGCCTAACTGCACTAGCAAAGGCCCACTTAATGTCCATCATCTCCATCTCCTCTTTATCAATCTGCTGATAGTCTTCTTGTGTCAGATTAATATTACCAATCTGACCTTCCACTAATCCACAGTATGCGCTCACCACAGTGTTTAGCAGCTCCATGTGTTCCTTTGCTACTTCCACACTGACTTTAGACAAGCTTGAGGTGTCGAGCCGTACGGTATTTGGCTTTGATTGCTGACCAGCAGATGATGTGCTTCCATAACACGCTTGCTGTTGAGGAGGAAGTGGATTCCCGAACATATCAGTTGTTCTGATTTGCTGTTGCTGTTGTGGTGCTGGTTGAGGTGCTGGGTTGAGCGGATTTCCAAACATATCTGTTGTTGGAGGAGGAGTGCCATACAAGCTCGTGCTAGACACAAATGCTGTTTGAATTGGAGCGTGTGAAGAAGGTTTTGTAGAAGTGCTAGAAGCTCCATAATAAATTTCAGGATTTTGTGGCACTGCAACTCTTTTTGCCTTGAGAGTTTCTTCCTGATTCTTGTTTTCCAGGAGTTGAGCAAAATCACTGAAGCTTGTTGTCTCCAAAGTGCCATTGTACTTCATGATTTCTAAGAAATTACTCCATTGAGGTGGCAGTGCATCTGCAAACTTCTTCACTATCTCTGCTGAAGTTGTTACAACCCCAGTATTTGCCAATTCAGTCAGCAAATGAGTAAATCGACTTGTCAAATCTCCTAGGGATTCATTCTGCATACAAACAAAACCATCAAACTCTTTCTTTAGCAGATCTTTTCTTAATTGGCGTGTTGCTTCATTTCCTATGCCCCTTATCTTCAATGCGTCCCACAACTGCTTCGTTGTCTTGAAACTGACAAATTGATGATAAATGTCTTTGCTTAACGCCTGAGTAAGAATGGCATATGCTTTCTTTTCTAAGTCATAAACCTTCTTCTGATCTTCCGTAAGATCAGCAAATGTAGCAGCAGATGAAGCGGCAACCTCTATCGTTTGATCAAAATCTGTGATGAAGCGCAACCACAGTTCTGTATTTTGACCAAGGACATATGTATGAAATCTGTCAAACCATCCCGGATATTCACTTTAATGCATTAACTTTGGAGGTCTATTCAAACTTCCTGTTTCACTTTCGCTTAGCAAAATACTTTGAACACTTGGAGCTTGATTTGATACGAAAGCCCATTGACCGGTAGATGTAGCATTAGCTTGCGAACCCGAATCCGGAGCTGGAGTACCAAAATACATCTCGGCATTTACCGGAACACCCCACATCGAATTCATTTTTGATCAAGAAAAATAATACCAGCCGAAGGATACCTGTCGAAAGACTTGAAAAACACAAACTGTTAAACACAAACAGACTAATGATCGAAAGATCAACACCTGTTCGAAGGATCAACAGTGTTCGAAAGATCACTGTTGAGTTTCGAACAATGTTTTTCGAAAGATTCTCCAACCGAAGGATCCTTATCTTTCGAAAAAGTACTGTACACCGAAAGATGATTTCGAAAGACTCCCCAATCGAAGGATCCTAGTCTTTCGAAAATGAGCAGAAGACCGAAAGATATATGTTTCGAAAATATTCCTTGGACCGAAAGATAATGATCTATCGATCCTCCACTGATCGAAAGATGGTCTTTCGAGTTCGAAGGATATCTTTCGAACGGTTCTGACACAGTTGACAAAGGAGGACAGGTGGGTGAAAAAGGTGATGGGTTGGTAGAAACTTTCTGCGGAAGATATGGTCAGACCATGCTTTCTGCCAAAACCATGATTTGAAACATAAAATATAATTAACTTATCCAGAACAGCCGGTCACCGGAGAAGCCGGAATTATGGCCGGAAAATACCAAACAACTTAAAAACAAGTTTTCAAGTTACCCAAACCGCCTTTTAACACACCCGGTAAGTTTAGACACGTTTTAACGTCAAGAAAATCGATAAAAACAGTTACAAACGGATGCTAAAACAGTGAGCTTTAACCAAACACTCCAAAGACTTGTAAAAACCCGGTGTTTAACAAGGAAAAGAGCCACGGCTCTGATACCACTTGTAGGTCCCTCGGAGGTTGAGGTTTAACCTATTCCTTGTTATGTCTAACACACTAGCGAGTGCGGAATCCAAGCTAGCATGCAAACCGGGATAGAACAAGCACAATGATAAACACAACACGCAATATTCAACGATTAACACCACTTGTATTAAACGTATGAAAGGTTCGGTTACAAGCACAAGGTTTACAGATGTATTCTATAAACTCTCTCTATCTTTCGTGTGTGTGTGTTCTCTGAACAGAATGCTCTCACTTTGTCTAAAATGTCTAACTTACTAACTTAACACAACACACGGGTATTTATACCCAATACAGCAGGTCTGGTCGAAGGATCAGATAGAATGATCGAAGGATCATCTATCGACCAGAAACAACTCGAAGGATCAACATGTACCACAAAAGATGTGATCTTTCGTGGTCCATCCATCGAAAGTCATCTTTCGAGCAGGTCATCGAAGGATATTGGCAATCCTTCGATGGCACATCCTTCGACCCAACATCTTACAAACATAAGGTTGACTGTTTGGCTAAGTCAAACCAGGAGGATGGTTGACTTGGTCAAACTTACAGGACTACAAAGACATCGTTTCGTATTAAGACTAAATACAGACAAAGTACAGACACAAGTGCACCAACAATTCCCCTTCTTTTTTAGCTTTTTTTTCGCCGGACAATGTTTAACCATGTGTTATTTATAGTTATGTTATTTAGAGTTGAGTTTTCCATGGCTTTCAAGAACTTCTCACAATACTTGCACTGATCCATCACGGTGTTGTCTTGTCTGACATGAGACATAAGTAGTAGTGGGACCAAACCTCGGGGTTTCATTTGGTTTCAAATAACAAAACTACCTCTTCGTTACTTGCCATCGTTGATGATACAAAAAACTTGAGTGGTTTTGCATTTTAGAGAGTGTTTGAGAGTTAGAGAAGTGGTGTAGTTAACAATAAGTATCCAATTCTTATTTGTAGTACATTAGGGGGTTAAAATCGTAAATAACCCATTCTAAACGGCTATATTACCATTAGGAACTGGTTTCTAATGATACTATTTCAATTTTAAAGGCCAACCCGACTTCTACCCGGTTCCAGGTAGTACTCGTACCGACCCGAACCGGTTCTAATGGGTATTCTCATATGATCCTATACCCGGGTACGGTTGTACCCGATTGGGCCTTACCCAATTTTGAAAAAAGCCTGTTTTGAGCCAACTTGATAGTTTCTTAAAACATCTAGTTTTGACCCTTAACCTGACCTAACCCATCCATTTTGTGAATACTCATACATCATTTTGGTATACATGTTTACGACTCCACAAAGTTAATTTGGGTCATTGAGTATTTAGTTATTTGCAAAGAGAAAGGTTGAAGGTTGGAAGTTTTGACCATTTAATTTTGTGACAGTGGTCACAAGAATCCCCAATCCCCTTTAGATGCGAACTGCAATATTCCAAGAAAGTTAAATTCACCAGATCAAGCAACTTGAAAGAGAGGAGAGGAAACGGAAGTGGGAGCAGTTTTCAATAATCTGGATCAGTTTATTGCTACATTATATTTGTCTATTTTGTAGCTCAATGTTTGACTCGCTAACCGACTTGACTAATGAGAACTAAACTAACTGCTATCAACTGAATTACTAATGAAAATAGACACATCCATACATTCCCCTCAAGAAGATCCTTGTCCTCAAGGATTAAGAAACACCAATTAGTATTTAGTAGGAATTTAGGCACATATTAATACACACCAAACTGTGATTTATCAATTATCCTTGACTTCAAAGATCACTAATTCCTATTTGTACTTGAAAGTCAATTTTGCTAAACCATAAGTAGCACACCCTTCACTTCACCATCTCATTACTGTCCACATGGTATACTTCTAGTAGAATTCCTAAATCAGATCCTATATGATCTTTATTAATAACTTTAAACACCTGAAGGAGGGTATTTGTAATAAAATTATTTCCATCCACGACATCAAAATTAGAAACATGAACATCTTCAACCAATTAGTTACCAAAAGAAGACACGTCAGTAGGTTCTCCGTCTCTATCACTATAATTTAATCAAAATATACCTTTTTCTCTAAACTTTGTTTATTATTCAAAAGTAACATCTCACTTTAGATCCTCTATATCGATTTCTATATCTTACTAACAAACATTATTTTATTGTTTTTTCTCGGTTTTATACACTCACAAGATTTTATTTAGAGATGAACAGTGAATCTCAATATCTCTATTTTTAGAGATGCTAATGGAAATGACAAAAGATGAAAAAATACATTTTTTTCTTTATAGTTTAGTGATGTGGATGAAACACAGAACCTGATGTAAATGCTCTAAGCATGTTCCCGATCATGTTCATCTTCTAGTCAACGTCATCTCCAGTGTCTTCTATATTGTGCAACTCTTCTTCATTTGATTCCCTAGTAACTTTTGGGAATTTACTAACTTCATATCATTGGGATATTTTCATGTATTCAAAAACCTCATGTAATTTTGCAACACAATAGACATGATAAAGAGTTTTATGGTTAATGTCTTTACCTAATTTTGAATGTGTCCCTTTGAACCATCTATGAAGAGAAAATTACGAAAATAGCCAGGAAAAAGGTTGACTTACCAAAATGGCCAGCTCATTCGTCCTTGGAGCAGGGCATCCCACATCTTATGTGTCCGCCAATGCTAAATTGACAAGTGCCAAAAGTAAGCTGATGCGTCCGCCGCCAGCGCATCCGGTCCAAAAAGTAGGCGGATGTGTCTGGCTCAGCTGCATCCCGAGGCAAATGGCTGGCTGGCTGCGGCTCGTTGAGTGGCTCGTTTGGAGGAGATGTATGACGCATTAGAGGCATCGGTATGCGTGATTATATAATTTTTTTTTTATATTTCACATAATCACTAACGTTTTTGGTTAATTGAAAATATATTTTCCCCATCTACTATATATAATGACCGAAAATCAGTTGATTGTTTTTAATATGTTCTCTCCAAACCGAAAATCAGTTGAAACTTTTTCCCCAATATATGCAACAACCAATTTTATAGAATGCCAATGCCAATCTATCCGCCTTTTGATAGTCTCCAAATAGAAATGAAGTTGTTTAACTGTGTTGAAGATGACGTTTTCCTGAGCTTTAGAAGTCCTAGTGTTTATGAGTGACGGTACCTGCCACTAGTGACGGAAGTGATCCGCTTTGCCATTTAAGGTAGGTGGTTTAACGAAGAGATTCGAAGAACTCATCTAAAAGGGCACATCAGATCACTTCGTGTTATCGGATTTCCCCGTCCACGGCCTCTACCGGTCCTCCTATGCCGCCAAATTGTTCAAAAACAAAGACGAATTGGAGACCGAGCTTTGTGGAGGAATTGGAGACCGAGCTTTGTGAATCACCTTGTGTTATCGCTTAAAAATATCTTGTTTAGTCCGTAAATTTCTGTTGGTTTATTTTGGTTTTTTTTATTTGTTTTATTTGTTGTATATAAAGGTAAATAAAAAGTTGTACGTTTTTTCTTTTTTGTTTTATTTAAAAAAATGACATTTCTATCCATATCTCCATCTATATATTTTAGTTGAGTCACTAGTATACCACTACACAAATAAACAGAAGATATGGGTGGTGGTGAATTTGGACCATCAAGTGATAGACCATCTTCTGGTCGCAACCCTCCACCAAAAACCCATGAATCATGCTTAACGCCTCCAGCAGCCTACCGTGCACCGCCACCAGGCTACCAGGCGCTGCCGGCTGCTTACCAAACACCGGTTATTAGACCTCGACACTCACCCCGATTAAATCCTAAGTTATTTAACCCGGCGCCTCGGAATACTTATGATGAGTGGGACGTTATCACCGATGAAGAAGCAAGCTTTGCTTACGATTGCGCCATGGCAGAACTCCAGTTTTCCTATTTGCGAGTTGGTAGTAGTCAGTCAAACTACATGGCTTGTCGGGAGGCAAACAAAAGTGACAAGCGTTAGGCTTGGTTAATTATTATATTTATGTTTTTAATTCGTCGAAGCCGGATACTATATATTATGTCTAAATTAAATTTAGTAATGGGTGCTACTAAATACACCCCCTGCCCCTAATTACTAAATATATATCTGAATGTTAAAAAAAAATAAGGCTGTATTTTCATATTTTTTAAAAGAAAATTGTTAATATGTTATTAAAGAAAACCATATTTTAGGTGAAATTAATTTGTTATAAAAGAAAAATGAAAACCAAATTTTATATATAATTTAGTAATTTGTTATCATTACACCCCCCCTATTATTGCACTAAGCGATAAATTTAATAAATTATTATTACTTCTTACTCCTAGTTTATAAACTGTAAATTATACTAAGAAAATATATTTAGACTAACTTATTTAGGGATGACCATTTGGTAGTGGGTACTGGTACTGAACCGGTACCGGTACCGGTACGGAATTTTTTCATACCGTATATTTAGTGATTTTGTTATTTTTATAGTATTAATTAAATTATAAACGAATTATTAGATAAAGAACACAACTAAAAGGATCATCAAAGTAAATTAAAAATTCCACATTAAACAACGTTAGGACGTGGTAAACAACGCCAGAAATACAAATTATCTGCCATGAACCTTCTATATGACTTCATTTTTTGATTGATGTCACCGATGAGATTTATGGGTTTATCTGTAACGAGATGCTCCATCAGCATACATAGTTACACAGCTTCGTTTCTAGACAAGGAGCAGTTTCTCACCACATAGTCATCATTCATTTCATTTCGAATGAAATGATTTTTTCGGGTTTTTCCAGTCTTTTTCCAATAGCGCATATTAACTAATACTGCTCCTAAATATACGCATATTTTTGTCAGCCTAGGGATGACAACTTGTCTGTATTTTTCGCCTGCACAGATATCTTGACCGGGGAACATTACCAGCTGTTGAGTTGCCAGCTCAAGACGTAGCATTAGCCAGTCCTTATTTTCTAGCGGGATCGGGAAAAAACATAATCAATGTCAAGAAAGGAAGGAAACTGGCTTAATTTACCGTCACAGTAAGTAGCCACGTTTTTTTGGAACCGATTCCAATAAACCCTCATAAAACTTTGGTGGTAGTATTGTCTAAAGTAGATTTAACAAGGGGTCTTTTTGAAGCTTTCTACTTCTCCAATTCATCAGTCTTCCAACCCAGGCTACGATATGCTGTAAAAATTGTAGTGTTAGTAACATATTTTAACAAAAATAGTTTACGTAAAATTGTTGATATAACTTACTGTTTCGTTGAGATAGCCATTGAAACGAAATCCCAATAAAGTTCCCCAAAAGTTTTTGTCAAGCTGTACGGATCTATTAAAAACAGCTGAATAACAGAACGGCGCATCGCCTCTGTTGTAGAATTCAAGCACATCTTTCGACCAATTTTCTGTTTCATCGTCTGGTATCGCCCATCTACCGCGGTTGTGCTGATGTAGGCTATGTCTATTATGTATACAGTCTCCTTCTGCAATATTTGGGGGGTTGGATGATGTTCCGCTTTCTATTGCATTCACCGGTTCCTCCATCGATTAAGGATCCAACTTGATGATTTTTTTGCCGGTTGAGAGCAGTATTCTTCACCCGCTAAGTCTTTTTCCCGCCGTTCAGACATGCTTTACTAAGAATATGTTTTATTAATTTAGGGAACCACAGATTTTTTAAGTTTTTTTACACTTCTAAAAAAAGTTACTTATATAAAAAAAATTTGCATTAAAAAAAAAAAACAACTTAATTGAGATTGGACGTTCCCGACGCATCCCATGCGTCCATGAGTCCTAGAATAATTGGCCGGACTCCTAAATTAATGTGACCCTTTAAAAGCTTCTTGCAGACGCATCCCATGCGGCTTAGCATTCGACGAGGAGTCCGTGGCGCTTCCGGGGGTTAGACGTATCCCATTGCAGGGACCACCACATGTGGTGGTTTCACTGTTCCTTTCGACGCTTCCAAAGCGGGTAACAGGGACCACCTGTGACGGAGCTACGACCCATCATTCCTCACTAACTAACATGATTTGACCCGATTCGTTTTTCTTAAGGATTCAGTTACTCTCCGACCCGTTTTTGTAACTAAAACACGCACAATGAATCAGAATTACTTACTGGGAGGATGACCCAATCCCAAACTTTAACATTGAATTCATGGTAGAAGAGACAGTTGCAATGCTGGACAACACTGTTCCGACTACCACTAAACTGGTAATTCTTTAATTTTAATTATTTATGTTAGTGTTATGGTTTTTTTACTTTTTGTTGTAGTGTTTGTTAAAGGATATCGTCTTATAGTTTTTTTACTTTGTGTTGTAGTGTTTGTTAAAGGATATCGTCTTATACAATTCATTATCCCACTGATGTAGGCTAAGGCTCCTAGAATTAGAGTTAGAGCAGCTTAGACAGTTCTAGATAAAATCAAGAAGAAAATGACAGGTAATTTAGAACATAGGCTGAGGCAGACGGTCTTTGGTCACTATATAGATCTTGAGTCTGTGATTTGTGAAAGCCCACTTTTGCTCTGTGTTGCACGACATCAGGTGGCCACTTCTAATCCTAGCGATGGAATAACTTACGTGTTTGGGAATGATTTTCTTCATTTTACCCCAATTCAGTTTTGTCTTATCACCGGGTTTAGATTTGGACCGTTTACAAATACGATATCTAATGGATTACCTAATTTGTTCAGATCAAGAATTTTCCCGGGGATACGCGATGTACAACAACGTCATGTAGAAGATGCTTTTGATTCAGACTGGGCACAATACGATGAGGACGATTGTCTTCGTTTGTCTGTTGATGTTACTAGAGTTAGGTTTTAAAGGTACCCAACGCTTCGAAACCATTGACAAAATGGTTATGAATCTGGTTGATGATTTACAAGCATAGAACAACTTTCCGCGGGGTAGCTATCTTTGGCAGAGCACATATTTGCATGTATATGATTTGAGTCGCCGACACCAACAGGTTAACACCGGGTTCTTGTTGCCTGGTTGCGTGTGGCCGTTCAAGGTACAAAGTTTGATTTAATCTGATGCAATACATAGCAACCCCTTAATTAAAATAAATTTATGTATATGTGTAGATGTGGATTTATGAAGTGTTTCCAGAATTTAAGGAGATGGGTTCATTTTTTAAACACGAAGCAATTCCCAGATTTTTAGGTTGGGGGCCTGGAAAAGGGTTACAACTGCTACCGTTGAACGCATTTTTGAATCGGCACTAAAGGTAATTGTTCTACTTTGTTATTTTATTCTCAGTTATATTATATTAGAATAAATTGATTGATAAAATTTTTCATTATTCAATTGTTAGAATGAACATTACCGTCCGGTTCAATCCATATTGCCCACCAGTGACGAGATGCAGACTGAGTGGTACATATCTAGTTTGCAATTTTTAGAGAGTATTCGTATAGCAAGCCATATATCCCCTAACATGCAGCCCAATGACGATACGATGCACACCAGTGGTTTTAAACCAAATGATGGGGTTGGTGATGGGTTTGAAGGTTATGCATCGTCGTTCCCCATGGGCACCCAACAACCAAGAAAAAGAAGGTCTGCAATTCACGATGGAGGAAATTTTTCAGATGCGGATGAATTACAATCGTCTCTTGTAGAAAAATTTAAATCACTATTGGACGAGAACAATGAGAAGCTAACGCGGCTAATTGAGGCAAAGGTGAGGGTGAAATTAAATGTGTTTTATGTAATAGTGGTGCCATAATTTAATAAGTTTATTTGTTATGTAGCTAATGAATCTAAATGTTGATCATGGTAGCGTTCATTCAGTAGGAAAGGTAATGTTGTATTGCAAGGATTTAGGCAATTCAATTACGTCAAAATAATAATATCTACTAATGGTCCTTATCACTTAAACTTATGTATGTAGCCGGAAGTCGACTCGTTTGTGAACTTCAATGATGTTAGTGCTTATCATGTGGCAACGGACAACTTGCAACCGTGTGACGATCTTGTATGTTATAATACAAAACACTTCGTCGATGATGCCCCGACAACAGCATTGCGTCGATCAGAGAGGTTACTAAAGCCGGGTCCGTCTATGCTATCACCTTTTGTTGTGTTGAAGAAGGTGTCAAAGAGAAACAAGAACAAAGAAGATAGTACGGGTACGGATAGACAGATAAAAAAGATCCGAGATAGGTATATGAACGAACATTCTCTTGTAACCGATACAGATGCGAGGCTGCGGAAGCTTGGAAAAAAAGATGGCTGGTGAAGTTGGCCCAGAATTTTGGTCGTCGTTGCTAGGTGACACCGGGTCCGGTTGGTTAAGTGATGATGTAAGGAAATTATGAATATTCATGCTTCCAAATTAATTTTATTTTCAAAACTGTTATTTTAATAATTTATCAAAACAACATTTATACGGTTGGATGATTAAGATGTATGAGCAGAGGAAACAAAGCGATCATTGGAGCATTCTACCACCTTATTTTCAAATGACCATAGTTGAGTGTGATACGATCTGGAGGTTGGAGTGTTATTTCAATGGGTCCGTGATTCCCATTCCACCAATTTCCGAAGTTGACGAGGTAAGTTATGTTTGAATGGCGAAATGTTTATATATATTATATTCAAAAAAATTAACTTTTTAATGCATGGATAGGTTTATGTTCCGTTGAATATTAGAAACGTGCATTGGCTTTTGGGGGTGTTCCACCTTCGCGATCGGACTCTTACAATTTATGATAGGTTAGTCATATCGTATATATGCCACTGTACATTGAATCCCTTTCTTAGCAATAATTATCTTACATATGCCTACGTGTGTAGTCTATTGGAAAGTGGAACCTTGGTGAAAAATAGAACAAAAGTCATTTACCACATCAATTTTGCCTTCGACATATGGCTACGCATCAACGGGTACTATGCAGATGATGAGCCATTGAAGATGTCATTGCCGTTCAAAATCCTTTACCCCAACCAGGTCCCTCAACAATCCGGGAGTTTAAGAGATTGTGGGGTATGGGTTTGCATTTTCATGGAAAGGTTGATCAACAAGCAACCCATATATCGAGAAGAAAACACCGCTATGGCTACTTACCAAATGAGGCAAAGGTTGCTAATAATGTTCTACGATAGTCTCTTACCCGAAAAATTTGATCTCGTCACTACGTGCCAGTCATTTGAAAATGATGTTGATGAACAAGTTGTATAACAGTGAACAACATGACACTTTAGTTTTTATATATTATCGTGGGTTATGGTATTAAATGTTTATTGTGATAAAACGTTTTATCACATTGAACATTTACATTCATACCATAGCTATACGGGTGGGCAGAAGTAGGTGTTATCGGGCCGGCCCAATGTTGATTCCGGGTCAATGACAAGGTGGTAGAGTAACGGGTTGGAACGGACCATTTTAATGCACGTTTTTGGGGCTTAAAAATGAACAGTATTTTTAAATAAAGTAGTAGATATTACTATAAGAAAAACGTCCATTTCATACAAATCTTAAAACCTGTAAACCAAACTAATAGACAAAACCAAAATAGGTTAACATTCCACACAACTTAGATATAATTGGGGAGACTTATAAATAAATCTTCATAATCTGCCAAACCGAGACGCGATTAAAGTCTTCCTCATACGTCAACAGGTAGTCCAGTAATGCTTCCTCGATAACTTTGTCTTCAGATAGCTTCTTTCCGGGGTTGGACACGTTGTTTACTCTTCCGTCAAATATAGAACATTTGCATCAAAGGTAGGCGCAACGGGTCCTCATATCGTTCATTTTTCGTGTCGTCTCCCCAACATGGAAACAAAACATGTTGAAGACGTTGTTCCAGAAGCCGTCATCCATACTTGTATGCCTGCATAAATGTCGTGTTTCGACATACGACATTGCAACAGCAATGTCTTCAGTTTCGCTCCATGAACCGTTTGCTATTTTGTTTAGTGATCTCAAAGGTTTTCTCAAGTTTTTTATGGGTTTAGGAGATGGTATGAATGATAATAAAAGTAGGCTATATATATATACATATATATATATATATATAGGTAATGGGTACTGTACAAATTCCCTTATCGTACATTACGTACGCTACAATCTCAGCCGTCAGATCATCTTCCCGCAATGAAAATCGCATGTTGTTTTTTTTTTTGTAATAATTTCGCATGTGATAATTTTGATGAATAGCAGGTGTTTTTTTGTAACAATTTCGCATGTGATAATTTTGATGAAATAGAAGGTTGTTTTTTTGTAACAATTTCGCATGTGGTAATTCAATTTCGCATGTGATAATTTTGATAAAATAGCAGGTTGTTTTTTTTGTAACAATTTCGCATGTGGTAATTCAATTTCGCATGTGATAATTTTGGTAACAATTTCGCACGTGGTAATTCAATTTCACATGCGATTTTCAATGCGGGAAGATGATCTGACGGCTGAGATTGTAGCGTACGTAATGTACGATAAGCGCATTTGTACGTTAACCAGCCCCTATATATATATATAGGCAACAAGTAGAAGATTATTAAATGCTAATTTCCAATGAAAAAATAATTATAATTGTAACTTTAAGTTTATTAAAAGAAGCCATTTGCTATTCCATCTTTTCAATTTCCTGTTTTTCGTCTTCTCCTATTCCATTTTTATGAAATGAATTCATTTGTTTTATAAATATGGACCATTAGTAGTGTATATATGGACAATCAAACAAAATTTGTTTGCTATTAAAAAATAATAATAATAGATACATATTTATTTAAAAAAATGGAGGAGGTAGGTGGATCTTATTAGAGGTCTATAAATATGGACCATTGGTGGGCATTTCTTCATACCACAATATACCACAATAATGTCGTCAAAAGGAAGGCATCAATCAAGCATTCCAGATTGTGTAGAGAACACTGTTTGGCTTAATCGGAATGACCAATCTGTTTATTGGTCACAAAATGTTCTTGAGTTCTACTACGACGGTGATAGCCAATTTTGCTATTCAACTTATATGGGGTAAACGCCGTTAGACAGAGAGTGGTGGGGTGGAGTACTAGGCTATTGTGGAAATGGTTTTATGCAAGAAAAGGTAATTTGATTAGTTTACATAATTTATTATTTTTATTATTTATAATTTCTAAATCTGATCATTTTAGAAAAAATTATAGCATGTCCGTGCATAATGTAACAAGCTGATACAAGATAGAGAAACAGAAAATCGTCGAGGGACATCTTCATTAGATACTGTTCGTTGGACCATTCTCCCCCCAAATTTTATAAAACTTTTGGTGGAACAGGATCAGGAAGCTTACGGATACGCCGCTACTGGCGATGTAGGACTATACCATGCCTTTTGGAAAGTGGATACGGTAAAAAACAGTTTTACAGTGTAAGAATGACCAAGATAGATATGCACTCACTAAATATTACCGTATCTACTTTTCAGGTTTACATACGAGTATCGCATGACAAAGAAGTCTAGATAATCTTAAAGATAGATATGCACTCACTAAATATTACCTTTTATTTTACCAATAATTGTGATGCACTTAATTACGGGGAACGACTCTGCGTTCATAGAAGGATACACCAAACTCTAGTAGAATTCGAGAGTCTGTTCTTATGGTTGCTCGGTCGTATACAATATTGGGAAAACGCTGGACTAAGCGAGGCTGATGCGTTGGAGTACACCGGGGATGTTGTCTAGCCTACATCCGAACAACGGGTTGGTCGGAATTCAGGTGTGATATTGTGTATGTTACTGCAAAATCTTGTGCAAAACAGTACACTTCCAAACTGGCAGGAAGGAAACATGTAAGATGCTTGTATGAGATATAGAAGATTTATGGCAGATCAACTCTATGATGCACGTTTCACACCCCATTAATAATTTAGTTAATAAATAATGCCAAGAGTAGTTTACATTACCATGCTTAATTATCTTCTATTAATTTTCAAACCTAATGAATTGTATTTAGTGAAATTAATTAATTGAATTGATTTTTTTGTTAATTATTTAGTGAAATTATCTTCTATTAATTATCTTCTATTTTTTTCAAGTAAAAGCGAATGATAAGGGACACATAACTCGAATAGTTAACTTCAATGTCAATTATGAATAAAGACTTTTTTTCTAAACATAATAATTTGTTTGGGAAAATAAATATAAATATGGGGCTGTTAATATATCTTAAATAGGATATACATTTGGCTTAAATTTATACAAAAACTTCTTTAATCATCATCCAAATTGTATGAGGGGTATGTATTTTGAATTACGTAATCCTGAAATTCTCCGGCTTCAACTTGGACGGGTGTTGGTTGTGGCTTAGAGACGCGGCGAGAAGAACTCTTTGTTTTGGGCGGTTCTAAACAACTCGCACGAGAATGCCCATACGTTTTGCACTTACCGCAGTATATGGGAGTGGGGTCATCTCCTAGCGATAGGATTCGTTTGTTTTCTTTAGGACGTCCAACTTGTCGTTTCGTAATAAGCGGTGGTTGCAGATTGACCAGTCCATCGGGTACTTCCCACTTTATGAGGGAGTGGATTTATCTGCTCTTCATACGTGGATTTATAAACTTCATTAGTGTAACATGACATCGCATAACGAGCACAATCGGGTTCACCTAAAAACCTAGATACTGCAATAACGTGCCCGCAAGGTAACCCATATACTTGCCAAACCCGACAACTGCATGTTCCATTAGAGAAGTCAACTAAACCTCTCTTTCCACCGTCATCAACGTCAAAACTGTTCAGACCAATTCCAGCAACCATCCACGAACGAGAACCATCAACTTTGCCTTGAATTTTTTTGATCCCACGTTGTAAGAAAGTGTTCGCCTTGAATTCCCTCGTTCCTACGATCATAGAACCATTTTTGGACAGACTGTCAAAAAATTCTATGAGTTGGGTTATTGGAATTTTTCGGGCATGTTTTGATAAAGCATTCATAGATTCAGCGTTGTTAGATGTCATGTAATGATTATCTTTTGCCTGGACAATGTGCTCTTGACCATTTGTCAAACCCAATTTCTATAAGAATGTTCCGTAATCTTGGAACAGCGACTCATAGCGCGTCGAATGATTCTTGAAAATCGGATATCCTGTAAGATTTGCAAGCCTTCCACAAAAGACTCTCGTATTCCTTTTTTTTTACGATAAACGAAGGTTGACCATCAAATGACGACAACATAACCTGTGAAAGCTTCTTGGAAACACAACCCGTATGGCTAATTGTATAGAAGCTGCCTGGTGAGAAATGATCACCAAATCTGGATGCTCGCCTATTCATTCTTTCAGTTTTGAAAGGAACCACATCCATGACTCACCGTCTTCAGATTTACCAATGCCATAACCAATAGGCAAAATCTGTTTGTTTCCGTCCATGCCAACAGCCAAAAGCATTGTTCCTTTAAATTCACCCTTCAAGTGGGCTGCATCTATGATAATAAGCGGTCTTAAATTTACGAGAAAGCTCTGAATCTGAAAGCAATATGATATTGTTAAATTTTTGTGGTAAAATTTATTTATTTATATTTTAGTGTAACATTTAATATAGTGTTTGACTTACCACCGCACCTATGGCGACAAATAACATTTCAAAACGACTTTCAGAATCATTGCGTATGTGTGTCACTGTTCCTGGATTAGCCTTCTCCAAGATATAATAATAGACAGGAAGTTCGGCAAAAGAACTTGACGAACTACCTTGCAAAAGTTCTAATGTGTTACATTTCCCAAGCCATGCTTGCATTTATGATAAATTTACTTTTTCTTTAATTCTAAAATCCTTTACAATTTCTGTGGAACGGTATATCCGGCCACAATCTTTGAATTGTTCTTTTAATAAGCTACCCACCACCATTGGGTTTGCTTGACGTATATGTGGATGTGTCTGCATCTTAGAACATGTATGTTTGTTGTTAAAATGTTTAACGTAAAAAACATCACAAGATTCCCGACTAGCTGCCTTGAAATTCCACGGGCAATTCTCATCAATACAAGATACTTCGTAACAAGTTTTGGATGACATGTCTACTTTATACGAAAAACTTTCGGAAAGACACATTTTTCCTAATTCTATTTTCATTTCCTGCTTGTTACGGAAAATATAAACTATGTAAAACGGGCATTTATTTTCAAGAGGACAATTAACATTATCAGTAACTCCAGATTTATCTGTTGCATTAAATTCATTGTGAGGAAAAACATGTTCGTTAAGATCGAGACATTTAAAATCATTGGAAGAACCCAAAGATGAACCAACACCAACTTCTTGCACCACATATAATTTAAACAACTCGTAAGGGTTTCTTTCCGCAATATTGAAAAAAAAATTTAAGATCGGAATCATCAATTATATCAATGGGATCGCTAAAACTTGACATTTTGTAAGAAAAACGTGTGATGTTTTGAAGACCTGTTGACTCACTAAGATTTTTTAAAAACGTGTTATAAGAAATTGTAGTAGAACTTTCAAAACCATGTCTAAGTGAATCTGCTTGGAGCACGTACTCAAGCCTCCCATCAACGACTTCCCACTTGCCACCAGAGTAAACGACAAATCTAACTGCCATATCAAGAGAAAAAAAAATACAAAGATATTTTTTGTAAAAAGTTGGAGATCAAATTTTGTAAAATGTTTTGAGTAATGGTCCCTACAACCCAAAAAACGAGTAATACATAAAATAAATAAAAAAGGAAAACTGCTTTTTTCGCTAAAGCGTCTGGGGGACTCCTCACAAAAGTCCATATTCGTCCTAAAGCGTCAAATTGTACTTTTCTGATTACCGACGCATGTAATGCGTTTGAAGAGGTCTTCGGTTGACGCATGCCAAGCATCACAACTCAGGCTTCTCAAACTAACACGTTAAGCGTCTTCGGTTGGCGCATGCCAGGCGTCGGACTGGACGCATAAGAAAACGAGTCAGACGCCTTCTGAAGCTGACACGGGAGACGCATAAGAAGCAGCCTGAGACGCATCCAAAAGCTGACAAGGGAAGCGTCTTTGGACGTATTAGAAGACTCTGAAGAGGCATGCAAAACCTGACACGTGATGCCTTGGCGGACGCATCCAAAGACTCTCAAAGACGCATCGGAGATTGGTCTGAGCCAGGCGCATCACACTAAGCCAGACGCTAGCTTGCGTCTCGTAGACACCTTCGAAGCGTCTTTACTTTTGAAAGCCAATCATTGAGACACGTGTCACTTGAGTATTGGCGGACGCATCATTCACCCCGCAGACGCATAAGCTCCCTCGTAAACCGTGATGCCCTGCTCCAAGGACGCATGAACTGGCCATTTTGCTAAGTCAACCTTTTTCCTGGCCATTTTCGTAATTTTCTCTTTTATGAAACATCTCAATGCAGAATCTTGTGGAGGTTGTAATGCATTGCTGATCATGTTAAAAGATCATAATACTCCTTCGGGTTACCAATCTATTTTCAATTTTTTTCTCAATCATAGAATGATCATCTCTTGTTAATCAATTCTTAAATCCTGACCAAGACGTATTGTTAAGTTCCTTGCCTGGTGTGAACAAACTCAAATAAATTGGTCGAGTTACTTCCATTATCATAGATAACAAAACTAATTTGGTGTAGGAAAACTAGGTTTAATTACATCAGTCCCTATTTGTTGACCATTCATTGTAGGAGTCATTCCTTTGCCCTATCACATGTTTTTGACATTGATCTAGCAGTCTTATCATAGATTCATGAAAATTTTTGCTCAAACCTGTCCAATTTGAGACACAAGTGTCGTATTCAATGATTAATGTCAATCTTGTGACTTATCTCCATGTTCGATTGAATAGATGAGGATCCAGCAAACATTGGCTCTGATACCATTGATGTGAACTACTATTCTCAAAGAAAGCGGAGAAAGTGGAATTCACAGTAATATTGGAATTGGTGTTCTGGATTGTTGAACTCATTGGACAATCACCTAATTAAGAAACTTGAAGAACCATAAAATAGAGAATGGTTCTTGAGACTTGCTAATCAAACCCGGTTAATAAAATTAGAGATTTAGAGAGAAGAGAGAAAATGAAAGTAGGAGCAGTTGTCATTTAATTTAATCTGGACGAGTTTATCGCTACATTACAACTTCTATTAAGAGCTCTTAACATTTGACTTAGTTGACTAATAGACTGACTTCACTAATGCTAACTTAAATCAACAGATTTACCTGTTGGTATAATCTTGATGTTTCAGACTGTTTACGGGTCACTGTTTAGCACTACAGGTTTGACGTGTCATGGGTGAGAAGTTGTATATGATTTGACCGACTTTTTAGAGATTGAATGGTGTCGTTGGTGTGATGCAAAAGAAATGGAGAACGTGGGTTAATTCAATGCACGTTAGCCGTAATGTTAGGATTAGGTTGCTTGTTATTTACTATTTAAATTCACGTATGCATAGGTTTCTGTGTACCCCATTTTTCATTCTAATAGAACAGTCTGTTCATATATCTTCTTCCGATTATACACATTTTCATACGTAAGTATTTTTGTGTGAATTAGAGTGTGTAGTGAGTGGGGCCTGAACCAACATTTGGTATCAGAGCTTTGGGTGTGAGGAGCTTGCCGGTTTGAGAGTCGGTGGCGGCGGAAAGAGAAGTAGCCGCATGGGCTCAATTGAAGAAGAGCAATCGCGACAGAAGGGTTGAAGACTGGCTGCTACATCAGCGTTTGAATACCGATTCACGTGATTGGAAGACAGAGAAGAAGAGGAAAGGTTAGTTTGTGATCTACTTTTGTTGCCAGTCCAATTTAAACTCGGATAGATAAGAACAGGATGGTAACCGACGAGCTGCAAAGACCGGCAACTAAAAGCTCAAGACTGGAAGGGGAAACTGTGATTGGTGACAAACCAAAGGACCGATGAGCTCATCTCGCAAGCATGGATGCCGATTAAATTGTATGAAGGAGATCGAAGATGGAGGTTGGTTGTGATCAGCTTATCGTGGTGGTGAGCGACGAACTAGTGGTCGGATGTTTAGGTGCCCGAGGAGTTTGATTGGGTGTTTGAGTTTTATGTTTGAAAAGGAAAACAAAATAATGGGTTGGTGATTGACCCACTGTGTGGAAAGAAAGAAAGAGAGTTGATTGAAATTGGCAGAGAAATGGAAGACTGAATGGCCAGAAAAAGACCGTACCGGCTAGAAAGAAGATCGAGACCATAATCTCATCTCTGAAAATTAGAACTGGCGAGACCGTAGAGACCGAAGGCGCGTGAAAGACCGAATGGCATGACCAAGACCGAGGTAACCTAGACCGGTGGTTGCCGCAGAAAGACCGTAGACTTAAATTCTGAACCAGAGACCAAGACCGAAGAGGTTCACATAAAACTGAGACCGTGGGTGTGACAATGACCGGAGGTTCGCACCATGATAGACCAAAGAAAGCTTTTTTCGAAAGAAAGCTTAGACCGGAAGACCAAAATTGTGAACAAAGACCGAGAGTTCACATTAGACCGAAATCGTGAACGAGAGACCGAAAGAGTTCACGTTAGAAAGACGCAGACTGAACCCGTGTGGTTCGTATCGTAAGTAGCAAGTGTAGCAAGAAGAGACCGACATCAAGATTAAGGGGGTGAATGTTGGCATAATCTTGATGTTTCGGACTGTTTATAGGTCACGGTTTAGCACTACGGGTTTAACGTGTCATGGGTGAGAAGTTGTATATGATTTGACTGACTTTTTAGAGATTGAATGGTGTCATTGGTGTAATGCAAAAGAAATGGAGAACATGGGTTAACTCAATGCACGTTAGCTGTAATGTTAGGAATAGGTTGTTTGTTATTTACTATTTAAATTCATGTATGCATAGGTTTCTGTGTACCACATTTTTCATTCTAATAGAACAGTCCGTTCATATATCTTCTTCCAATTATACACATTTTCATACGTAAGTATTTGTGTGTGAATTAGAGTGTGTAGTGGGTGTGGCCTGAACCAACATTACCAACAGATCGGTAAGTAAACTGGATTTTTCATTTTCGCTATTACGTCTTTCCCCGAGTGGGAACAAAATAAGTTTACCGCCAAATAAAATGGAAGAACTCTTTCTGAGAATTATGGAGAAATAACTGAAATCTTTCAAGAAGTGGATCACCAAGACAAGTGTTGAAGCATACCAGAAGTCGACTATGAGTGCATTAAGCATATTATTCTAGGCAGACTGGATGCTCTTGAATAGATTCCTAGAGGGATTCTAAGGAAGAAGTCCATCCCATTTCTCGATGAATGTTATGCTCTGATTCAGCGACTATAGTGAGCATAGTTGTTGAAGGCGCAAGGTGCATTCAAGGCGCTAAAAGTGAGCCTTGGGCCTAGGCGTAAGGCGCTTAAAATGTGAAGGCTTGAAATAAGCAAAGACACATAGCCTAAAAAAATATTTTTAGGGATTTTAGACAAGTTGGGGTCCATGTCATTTTCGGATGTTGGAAATGAGTTTACCTGCAATTTGTAGATATTTATTTAAATATACATAACTTGGCCGAGACGAAACCTGGCTGGAACATCACCAGATTTGGACGGCCACAAGTCGTTTTCCTTGCAACTTGACTCGCTCGAGTGCCTAGGTGCACGCCTGAAGGGCATTTGAAAACATAGGTAGTGAGTCGACTGGCTTTATTAGGTAATTTTGGGGATCTTAAAGTTGCTGCCACCATGACTCATATTTAAGGGAGGGCGACCATTGGTGAAAAGCTACCTCCAAATGTGGTTGGTGAAATTGAATTGGATACACAACCGACAAGTCTTCTAATATTTTCGGTATTCAGATCGGGTGACCATACTGGAGCACCCAAGAAAGCTATACAGACAACGGTATGACGTTGTTGCAGAGATGGTTTAGCCTCATTAGAAAGAACTCTGGGGTATATACTCAAAATGATGACATAAATGTGTGTTTTTTGGTTTGGTCTGTTAAACAAAAAGAGATTACCGTTAAAAAATCCAAGATAAGATCAAGACGAAACATATAATAGGTTTATAAGTGACATACCTTGTTAGTTATTATTTCCATAATCAATGGAAGAGAAGGGAAATAGGCCACACCCACATAGTCCGGTTCATGTGATGCGCTTTTATTGGCCACCAATACTCTACTGTTAGATATCAACTCATAATATCATTCATAATTCAATATTGATTTCAAAGAGGTTTATATATATTCTACTAGTTATAATAATAACCCTCTAACTTATGACAATTAAATATTTGGCTTAACATTCCCCCGCAAGTTGAGGGCGGGTAACAACCTGCAACATGGATCTTAAAAATTCAAATCTTTGAGTTGATAACGGCTTCGTGAAGATGTCGGCAATTTGATCATCTGTTTTAATAAATTGAACCTTTAGATTTCCTTGACTGACTTGCTCACGAACAAAATGGAAATCTACCCCCACATGTTTAGTTCTAGCATCAAAACACCGGGTTTGCTGAAAGATACATAGCTCCAAGATTATCACACCAAAGAGTGGGTTTATTCAACTTAACTCCCAGTTCTTGTAGAAGAGACTTTAACCAGATTAGTTCAACAACCGTATTAGCAATAGCCTTGTATTCGGATTCAGTAGACGACCTAGAGACAGTTTTCTGCTTATGAGATGACCATGATACTAAGTTCGAACCCAAGAAGATAGCATAGCCCCCTGTGGATCGACGGTCGACCGGGCAACCAACCCAATCGAAATCCGAATATGCTGTAATAGGAACCAACCGCTCACCCCTATGTGAATCAGCAAAGGCATGTAATGTAGACGTTGAGTTCGATGTAAAACGAAGGCCTAGTTGAGACGTTCCCTTGAGATAGCGAATTATACGTTTGACAGCCGTCCAATGGGATTCTTGAGGTTCATGCATGAACTGACATACCCTGTTGACAGCGTAGGTAATGTCAGGCCTAGATAAAGTGGCATACTGAAGTGCTCCAACACAATGGCGATATCTTATAGGATCGGACATAAGTGGGTCGTCCTTGGTTATCGTATCTATTTTGGCATTTGTAGGTGTTGCAAACGGTTTCGATTCTTTTAACCCGGCTCGATCAATAAGTTCCTGAATATACTTCCGTTGAGATAGGATAAGACCCAAAGAGGTGTGAAGAACTTCAATACCAAGAAAGTAAGTAAGACGACCCATGTCAGTGAGAGATACCTGCTGACCAAGTGAGGCAATAATGCGATTAACTGTGTTGAGATCGTTGCCCGTAATAATGATGTCATCCACGTAAACTAGTAGGTAAACCTGTGTACCCGAGCGGTTAAGGATAAATAATGATGGATCAGTATTGGAACCATGAAAACCAAGATGTTGTAAGACGTTTGAGAGTTTGGTGAACCATGCCCTGGGTGAATGTTTTAAGCCATAAAGGGATTTGTGCAACTTGCAAACATGATTAGGAAGTTTAGGATCCTCGAAGCCCGGTGGTTGATGCATGTAGACCGTTTCATGTAGATCACCGTGTAAAAACGCATTTTGCACATCAAGTTGTTTGAGAGACCAATTGTTAGAGACAGCAAGAGAAAGAACCGTGCGGATGGTGGCTGGTTTGACCACAGGGCTGAACGTCTCATGATAATCAATGCCAGACTGCTGTAAAAAACCCCTTGCTACCAATCGAGCCTTGTGTCTAGTCAGGTTCCCATGCTGATCAGTTTTCAACCTGTAAACCCACTTGCGAACCGGAGGAACTAACGACCATGTTCCGTTTCTGTGTAGTGCGTGCAACTCAGCTGCCATGGCTTGACGCCACTCCGTGGATTCGTTGGCAAGAGTAAAGGATGTCGGTTCAGAAAGAACGGTAGCGGTGGTGGCGATATTGGCTGAAGGGTTTAGGGTCAAAAAAATTTCGGGGTTTAGGATGTGGCCTAAGGTGATGAGGTTGGTAACGAGGCGTGGTTGGTTGCGAAGGAGAGGAAGTAGGTTGGGTGGTGTTGGTCTGAGGAATAGGGGCGGTTTGGACAGGTTCGGAAACAGGTGGGGGTGGGTGGCGATGGTTCGGTTGTAGGAATGGATGGGTTATCGAAAATGGTTAATGGCTGATCAGGAATTGTAGAAAAGGAAGTAGCGGCTGTGGAGGATGAAGGAGGGTCGATGGAGGGTTCAGTAAGGGAGAGAAAAACATGCTCGTTAAATCGGACATGGCGAGCAATGTAGATTCGGTGAGTAGTTTGATCAAGGCTAATATATCCATGATGAGACGGGCTATAACCGAGAAATATACAAGGAGTAGAACAAAAATCAAATTTGTGTTGGTTATATGGACGTAAATAAGGAAAACAGAGACATCCGAAAACTCGAAGAAATGAGTAATCAGGAGGACATTGGAAAACTAGTTGATATGGGGATTTGTTTGAGGAAAGACGAGAAGGTAGAGGATTGATGAGGTAGACGACGATTTGAAAAGCGAATGACCAAAAAGTTTGAGGTAGTTTGGATTGGGCTAGTAAGGTGAGACCGGTTTCCACGACGTGGCGGTGGCGATGCTCGACAATACCATTCTGTTCACTCGTATGAGGACACGAGCGACGATGTAAAATACCATGGGATGTAAAAAACTGAGTAAGGTTCCGAAACTCTCCACCCCAATCAGTTTGAACACTTTTTAGTTTGGTGTTAAATTGGCGTTCAACTAGGCGAACGGAATTTGTAAAGATGGTAAAAACGGCGGATTTTTGCATGAGCGGGAAATACCACATATAGCGGGTATGATGGTTAACACATAACAAAAAATAACGATAACCGTCAAAGGACGTGGTAGTATGGCCCCAAACATCACAATAAACCAAATCAAGTATGTTTTTACTACGAAAAGATGAAATAGGCAAAGTAAGTTTGGACATTTTTCCCAATTGACAAGAAGTACACAAAGATGAACAAAGTTTGTCAGAAACAGGTAAAGAAAATGTTTTAACAATATGTTGAAAAACTCGAAAGTAAGGTTGCCCAAGTCGTTGATGCCACATAGTAGATGGATCTCGAAAAGCAGTGAACGCCATCTTGGAAACTGGTTGAAAAGAAGGTAGGCAGATGGTGTAGAGACCCTGGTCACTGGGGCCCGTGAGGAGGATAGCCCTGGTAGCCTCGTCCTTCACAACAAAAAAAGAAGTGTGAAATTCAAAGAAAATGTTGTTATCTTTGCAAAATTTGTGAACGGAAAGTAGGTTACGTTGTAAGCCCAGGACATGAAGTATGTGGTTAAGTTGTAAGTTTTTGTTTGAGGTAAAAAAGGATTTTGAACCGACATGAAGAATTGGAAGAGAGTTACCGTTACCAACATAGAGGGAGTCATTACCGTAATAGACGTCCGAGTTGTCCATACAAGCAAGATTAGGAGTACCATGGGAATTAGCGCCTGTATCCGAGGTCCAAGTAGTATATGAGCCCACCTCTGAGTTAGCATAATTCACTTGAGGTGATCCACGAGAGGATCCGGTGTGATTCGGGCACTGTGAGGGAATATGACCAATACCACACCTATTGCAATGACCGTAAACCATATTTTGAGTGGACGCCCAAGCAAATTGATGAGAGCCTTGTGAACGACCACGGCCACAGCCCCCGCGAGAAAATCCACGGCCCCGACCATATCCACAGGTCGGTCTTGAAGAAGCAGACTGAGAAGCATAATTCGCCTGAGGAGCCGATGGTGAGGGCGACGGTTGAGTTGTGGAAGCAAGTTGGTTTGCCAAAAGTTGAAGGTTGGTAATCTGCTGCTGAATCGAAGCCAAATCGGGGGCCGGGGAAGTAGTTGTTGCGGCAGTGGCAACATTGAAGACTTGTGGAGAGGCCAATGATGAAGAAACAATGGACCGAGTGATATATTCATGATCACTAATAAGGCCGTGAAGCTCGTTAAATTGAACCGGTGGGGAGCGGGCAAGAAGATTACTTTTCAAACCATGGTATTCCTCACGTAACCCGGCTATAGTAAGCATGACGAGATCTTTGTCTTTGACGGGTTCACCAATATTTGCAAGAGCCGTTGCATATTCTTAAGCGCGGCTGAGATAATCGATACCTTTTTCACCATCTTTCATTAAAATCTTTAAAAGCTGCGTTTTTAGTGTGAACTCATGAGATGCATTCGAAGGAGCATATGCACGTGCTAGACTTAACCACAGTTCCCGAGCCGTGTCTCCTTGGATGTGTTGAAACGAAGACTCGGAAACGGTAGATATAATAATCATGCGGATGTGTGCATCATTAGCAATCCAGTTTGTAAAATTAGGGTTTGTAGTAGTAGCATCTCCGGTTGTAATTTTCTCTTCCGAGCAAGATAACGTGTTGTCAACATAACAATATAATGCATTAGCCTTTAGAAACAGTTCCATCATGGCTTTCCAGTAGCCATAATTGTTTGGTGTAAGATTGAATGCAAACTTGTGGGAATTATGTGATGTACATTCTTGAATACTGAAGGCAGTAATCTTTGTCATGATGAGAAAAACAATAATTTTGATACCTGAGAGTAGAACCGGTTAGATGACTACGATAATTGTTGATTCGATGTTGGCTGCAGAGTTGTTGCAGGTCGATGTTACTGATCAAATTACTGTGCTATCTTTCACGAAAATTATTAATCCCCAAAAAACAAAATATGCTAGGGTTTTGGCTAGAAATCTCGTCGCTGACAAGAGGTATCTTGCTGTTAGACGTGCTATCTTTCACGAAAAACAATATATGCTACCTCATGGCATATTAGGGTTTACAAGATATGCTATCTTGCTGTTATCGAAACAAGAGGGATATGTTGATTTAGGGTTATTTAGGGTTTACAAGTTGATAGGCTCTGATACCATATCAACTCATAATTTCATTCATAATTCAATATTGATTACAAAGAGGTTTATATATATTCTACTAGTTACAATAATAACCCTCTAACTTATGACAATTAAATATTTGGCTTAACATTAGATAACAATTCTTAATTACTGAACTTGTACCTTTGTTTAAATATCTAGTGTGTATGGTGTCTAAGTGTAAGATTGTAACCCTATATATTTCCTTTGTAGGTCCACCCGGAGGATCGAGTTAAACCTATTCCCTGTTTTCCGAGAAACCCAAGAGTGCGGAATCCAAATGGGTAAGTTAAACCAAGTTACAACACGAAAACGACAAACACGATACAACGATTAACACTCAAATGTATTAATACATAATGCGGTTACAATGCGGTGTTTACAAGAACTTCTCATAAACTCTCATTGTGTGTGTATTTTCACAGTGTGCTCTCTCTCTAGTCTATACAGACTCACGTTTCTTGTGTACTCACTTGTTTGACTTCTGTTTGCTGTTTATATAGCAACATGATCGGCGAACCTCCTGCAGTGACGAAGCATTATGACGAATAATCAATTATGACGAAGAGTTGATTCTTCGTCGTAACCTCATCTTTGATGAACAATGGAGCTTCGCCAAGAGGGACTTCGCCACAAGAGACTTCGCCATAGGGGCTTCGTCACACAACAAACAGAACAAAACATCTACAAATAAACACAAACATGCATACTGCACACACGCAGTTGCATTTACATCATTCATTACAAAGTAAATAACATACCGAGTCAAGATAGGAGGATATCTTGACTTCGGCCTTCACTTCGTAGCCGAGTCAAACCGGAACGAGCTGCATCCACACAATATGTATCAACAAACTCCCCCATAGATGCTGGTCGTGGAGGTTCGTCTTCCATGTCGTAGGATCTTCAAAGTCTTCACGTGTCGTAAGTAGAAAGTGCATCAACAAACTCCCCTTTGCATTTAGGAAGTGTATCAACAAACTCCCCCTTTCAACGAACTCTCCTTTTGATTGTGATAGTGAAACTTTTGATTTTCGATACTACAGATCCTTGTGGTATTGATGAGTGGTCATCATCAACTCGATCATTTGAGTGCTTCCATGTCGTGTCTTCATTCCGAAGCTTTTCATCTAAAATGTTCTCTTCGCCTTTAGCTGATTTGGATGTAGCATCTGCACATACTAGAAGGCTAAATGCGTAATGAGAACAACCGCTTGGAATATATTTAAACATAAACAAATGACACACAAGTGACCATGTATCAATCAACTACCGTCCGACTATTTGAAAGTTTAACATATTTTTCAATTTTAGTTTTTAACTTTCAAAAACTTGCAAATTTTGACCGTTTATGAAGATTCAGTCGTTTTGGTTTTCGTTCAGATTTCAGGTAACGAAGAATCGAGCTCCAACATCGGTTAATTAAATGTAAGATACAAATAAAATCTTTTTGATTTTTATAAAGTTTATATTAAAACACACTTAAACACTTTTTGGATTTTGAATATTTCAAATGTAAATACTGAAAGCAGTAAGTAAATATAAACAGAGATACAGAAACTGAAAGCATTAAATAAATATTTACAGACATTCTTTTTGCGAGTTTCGAGGGTAAGAGAATCATATCAGTGTACGGTCATGCCAAAACAACTCTTGTTTTTCATTTTATTAACATTCCGATAAACATCCTATAACGATTATCGGTATTGTTGTCCATATAAACTCAACTTATCATATGTAATCATGGCGAGGGGATACGTTAAGGTATGATTTATACTTACCGACCGGTGTTCATCCACACACGACACATTCCCGTATCAAGGTATGCACGAGAGTTCATCTTACTGGTGAGTATACCATTTATCATCTGTTTTGACGTATATAAAAATGTGAGATACTCACTTATTTTGAATTTAAAACAAGCCCTATGTGATAAAATCACTTATTGATGAGGAACTTGATTTTCAGATGCATGAGGGCACAGGAGCAAGTCCGTGAACAGGTTAGTACCATCGTACAGACAAAGAGACGAACTTGACTCCCACAGAAAAACAGTGATATATTATCACTTATTTTGTTTGGACATGTGATTGTTGATAACTTATTGAGCTCGTACGCAATATGTACACGTATGTATAGTATCATGGAAGATCTAGACTTCGTCTTCGTTATGTTTCGGTAAAAGAAACAACCATGATACCCAGATGATAAACAGCATAAAGACCACATATCTCAGAACCTCGGCAATCTCTCAAACGAAATTTCGGTACTAAGACCATATGCCAATGAGCGGTTCCCACCTGGTCTTCAGTCAGTTTTAAGTTTATATCACCCTGCACACTTTAAGATGATTGTGAGCCTATCGATACATCTTATATAGAGCTGCTTATCGTTTTTCATTTTTCTTTTTAAGTTCAAAGAGATTTCGACAGGCCACTGATATACTATCATTTTCTCTTTTTCTCGCCAGGAAACTCATTTTTGTTTTTCCAATGTTTTTACGTTTTTGACATTTTTCGATGTTTTTGAATTTTCAAAGTTTTGGATTTACTCCCCCTAAAGTCAACAAACTACGATAAATTAAAAACACAAAGATATTTACAAAAACGATTTTTCGATGTCGGTTTAATCTTGACCTTAATGCCGTTTACCAATAATAAAAAGTCAAATCGTGATTTGTCCAATGCTTTGGTAAAAAGGTCGGCACGTTGGTCATCGGTGTGGACCTTAACAACATCCATAAGTCTTTTATCAAAACAATCATGTATAAAGTGATATTTGATTTCGATGTGTTTGGTCTTTGAATGCTGACATGATTTCTAGTGATCTGTAAGGCAGCAGAATTATCAATGAAAATAGGAGTAGATAGGAATTCAAAACCGTAATCTCGCATTTACTGTTGAATCCACAAGACTTGGGAGCAGCAACTTGATGTGGCAATGTATTCAGCTTCACAAGTTGATGTAGCGACACAAGTCTGCTTCTTGCATTGCCACGTGACGAGGCGATTTCCTAAAAGCTGACATCCAGTCGTTGTGGATTTTCCGTCGATTTTGCATCCGCCAAAATCAGAATCACTGAAAGCGACTAAGTCAAAGTTATTATCCCTAGGGTACCATAGACCGGTGTCAGGGCAAACCTTCAAATAACGAAAAATCCTTCTTTACAGCTGCAAGATGTGAGGCCTTCGGGTTAACTTGATATCTGGCAAGCAGGCACGTTGGATACATTATATATGGTCTTGATGCTGTGAGGTATATAATAGATCCGATCATCGCGCGGTAATATGAAGAGCTAACAACTTCACCCTTCAAGTCAGGATTAATTCCATGATTTTGCTGCAGTGGGGTTCCAATGGGCGACGCTTCTGACATTTGAAATCGGTTCAAGATGTCACTAACATACTTTTTCTAATGGATGAATATCCCAGACTTCGTTTGTTGTACTTGTAAGCCCAAAAATAAAGTCATTTCCCCCATAGCGCTCATCTCGAATTTCTCCTGCATAACACGTTCGAAATTCCTACATAACACATCGTTAGTAGAACCAAAAATAATATCATCTTCGTATACCTGTACCAGTAGAAGATCTCCATCTTGTTCTTTTATGAAAAGAGTGCAATCGATAAGACCTCTGCGAAATCCATTCTCCAGCAGATAATGAGATGAGGTTGCGTACCAAGCCCTCGGAGCTTGATGTAATCCGTAGAGAGCTTTGTTGAGCAACCAAACCCGATCAAGGTGAATAGGATCTTCAAAACCTGGAGGTTGTTCGACATACACCTCTTCTTCAACTATACCATGTAAGAATGCACTTTTCACGTCCATCTGGTAGACCTTGAATCCTTTGAAGGATGCATAAGCTAGAAAGATCCGAATAGCTTCAAGACGTTCAACCGGTGCATAAACTTCGTTGTAGTCGATACCTTCAATCTGACGAAATCCTTGAACAACTAATCTCGCCTTATTTCGAATGACAATTCCACGGTCATCCTTTTTGCACTTATAAACCCAACGGGTACCAATCTTCTTGTAATCATCAGGTTTTTTAACTAGTTTCTAGACACCTAGCTTCTGGAATTGTTGCAGTTCTTCCTACATAGCTTCCACCCAAGAATTATCTTTCAAAGCTTCTTTCCAAGATTTCGGTTCTTCTTGTGATACATAACACGCGAAGGACCAATCATTCTGCAAACCTGATTCTCGAATAGCTGCATACAAGCCCGCATTGTTGTTATTTTGCAACTGGTTTCTCATTTGAATGCTACTTTGTACATTACCAATGATGTTTCTGGATTATCTGTAGCTTGAATATTTGTACCCAGATTGTTGAAGTTGAGATCAACAACCAAATCAATACCCTGAACTGGCGAAGAGGATGATGCAGTAGCTTCAGCTGTTTTGGGGCAATCCACTAGGGGTGTAGCTTCAGAAGTTGTCACACCCCCAAAAATACCACAAGCGGAAACCCCCGCGGGGCGTGTGACGTACCAGGATCCAGCCACTAATCACTTTGAACTTATAACAAGTATTTAAATAAATCATTCCATTCATTCATAATATAGTTTCAAACCATACGTTAGAACAAAAGTAAACATTCAGCGGAAGCATAAAATGATTCGTTGTTCAAGTGTTTCAAAATAATATGCTAAACCAAGAATAAATATAAAAGAGTTGCGACCCATGACCACTCCAGCACTCCCAGATAGCAAGTTCCAATCCAAGAACCTAAGGACCTACAAGCATGCAGAAAAACGTGTATCAGACAACGCTGGGGACCAAGTAGTGACTTATGATTTGTTATCTTATGCTGTGTTATGCTGATAATAACTCGATACCGCAGACGGCCCTTTTTCCCCTTCTCCAATGCTCTATCAAACATTGGTCATGATTGAAAGTTATTAGTTCACGCTCGTCCTATCCAGGTACGTCGTGAGGGTGCCAAACCTAATAGCGCTATCAACTAATAACCCCGTTTCCCTACAAGCAATTAACTCGGTAGTATGATGGGACTTAAGTGATAGAGAGTGAGTGTATTATCCAACATCAACGTTTACTGAAAACCGTTGCATATCCCCTGCAAGGATATGCGTTGTGAAATCCGCCTCACATCCCCTACAAGGATGTGGGTATTTGAAAACCGCCTCATATCCCCTACAAGGATATGGGTTTACGAAATCCGTTTACAAGTTTTTTCAATTTGATTGTCCCCACCGGACGCATGCTTGTTTTTGAGAGAAGTGAACTCACATTGGTTTGCTCGGTATGATTAGTTACTTGTTCACAGTTAATCAGTCAAGCCTATGGTATTCATGTATACGCAATTAGTTTATGTTCGCATTGTACACGTATAAGTTTATAGTCACAGTGTGCATTCAGAACAACAATCACTAAATAACACATAACAGCTATTCAAGCCCATGCAAAACCATACTTCACATATATGATTCATAACAATGCTTAACAGTTAATTGTGCCATCCATAAAAGCCAATTTTTAATGTTCCTCTGTCATCACTAACATTATTAGCAGACAATTAATAATCATTCGAGTTTCCTACACATGATAACCACAGTCTGTTGTGAACCATCCACTGAGCGACGAAACTTCAAACGACGAAACACTAAGGTGTTTCGTCGACATGATGGGTGGCGAAAGACTAGTGTGTTTCGTTGATGGGGTGTTTCGTGGGGAGGAACCTTCGTCGTCCTTCTAACCGTTACAATATTTCCTTAATAACAAACACCCATGATTTCAGCAAACAAGTTTATCAATTCCCAAATCGGATCAAACGTTATATTTCTATCGGTTATGGTTCATGCTCAACAGTTTACATCATTAATTTAATGTACATAATTCAACCCTAAATGTGTCACTGAAGACCATAATCAATCAGATCATGCATAGACAACATTGTTCCTATTCATACCAATCATTAACAGTTTCAGTTCTGTGGTTATTAACCAAATATTCCAAACCACCCTAATTTTGAATTCGATGAAACCTATCAGATTCGTAACCGATCCTAACCATATTCATAACAACTATGATTCATATCGATCAGATCAATCATACTATACACAATCATGTGAAGATAATTATACCAATCTACGTAACAAACAGGTTATGTCTAGTGATCATGTACTAACCGAATGGGAGATGAGACTAGAAAGAACTTCGAGAAGGATGGGGACTGCCGCCGTGTGCAAGGGAAAGGAAAGGAAAGTTTAGGGTTTCGTCGATTATGGTCGTACGTATTGTTATGCGGGTGTAAGGTTAATATAACATTGGGGTCTCACTTGGGCCGAAAGCCCATATCGGCGAATCAGGGCCTCGACGAAAGACCGTCTTTCGTCGTGTTGTTGATGACGAAACATCCAGTTTTTTGTCGAGTAGAGGTTTGTGACAAGGATCCAGTGTTTCGTCGAATGTGAGAGTGCAAGGGTAATCTCAAACTGTTAATAAGTTTCAATACCTTAATCATATTCAATAATCATAAGACCAACAATATTACAATAATCATTCATATACCAAACACGCACAATTACAATGCACACAAATTATGAAAACACCGGTGTAAAACAAGTAACGTGTCGAGGAAAGACCATGAAAGTTCGGGTTGTCACATCATCCCCAACTTGAAAGAAATTTCATCCCGAAATTTGATAAGTAAACCAAAAGCGACGAAGTGTCGGATCAGGATGACTGTTGGTTTTCCCCAGGTGCCACATCATCCCCAACTTGAGAGGGAATTTCGTCTCAAAATTCATTAGTTGCACCAGGATTAGGTTGTTCAGTTGGGAAAAGGTGAGGATACTTGAGCTTCATCTGATCCTCGCATTCCCACGTGAACTTCGGTCCACGTCTTGAGTTCCAACGAACTCTCACGATTGGAATTCGGCTATGCTTACGAACCTTGACTTCCCGGTCCATAATTTCAATTGGTTCTTAGATAAACTGCAACTTGTCGTCAATTTTTAGCTCTTGAAGTGGTACTACAAGTGTCTCGTCGGACAAACACTTCTTCAACTGTGAAACATGGAAAACATCATGAAGGTTACCCAACTCAGCAGGTAACTCGAGCTTGTATGCCACATTACCAATTCGTTCCAAAATTTTGAATGGCCCAATGTAACGCGGATTAAGCTTGCCGCATTTCCCAAAATGCACCACACCCTTCTAGGGTGAGACTTTTAACATAACGCGATCGCCTACAGCAAACTCCAAAGGTTTCCTACGCTTGTCAGCGTAGCTTTTCTGACGGTCACGCGCTGCCGCCATGCGATTTCTGATTTGTACAATCTTCTCAGAAGTTTCGAGCACAAGCTCCGGGCCTGTGATTTGGCTGTCACCCACTTCAGCCCAACAGAGAGGAGATCTACATTTCCGTCCGTACAAAGCCTCGAACGGAGCTGCCTGAATACTGGTATGGTAACTATTATTGTAAGAAAACTCCACCAAGGGTAAGTGTCTCTCCCAACCTTTACCAAAATCAATAACACATGCCCGCAGCATGTCTTTTAATGTCTGGATAGTTCGCTCGCTCTGACCATCCGTTTGAGGGTGATATGCGGTGCTCATATCGAGACGTGAGCCAAATGATTTGTGCATCGCTTGCCACAAATCTGATATGAAACACGGATCACGATCAGAGATGATAGAGGTTGGCACCCCGTGCCTAGAAACCACTTCCTTTAGATAGATACCAGCCAGCTGCGAGAACTTGTCAGTTTCTTTGATTGCAAGGAAGTGTGGAGTTTCGTGAGACGGTCAACGATCACCCAGATGGTATCATTTCCGTTTTGAGTTCTAGGTAGCCCGGTGACAAAATCCATGGCGATCTGTTCCCTTTTCCACATGGGTATCTCTGGTTGCTGAAGTGGGACTGAGGGTTTCTGATACTCCACCTTAACCTTTGAACAAGTCAAACATTTGCCTACATAGGTCGCGATGTGGGCCTTCATCTTCGTCCACCAGTACAAAACCTTGAGATCCTGATACATTTTATCCGAACCTGGATGAACAGAGTACCGAGACTTGTGCGCTTCATCCATCACAAGCTCCCTAAGGTTACCAAACAAAGGAACCCATACACGCTCCATGAAGTAGAGAATACCATCCGATCTTTCTACAAGCCGTTTTTCCATGCCCCTTAAGTATTCTACTTCGATGTTTTCTTCGTTCAACGCTTCAGTTTGTGCATAACGGATCTGGTTTGGGAGGTTTGAGTGAATGGTGAGCTGCATGGCGCGAAAACGTTTGGGTTTTGTTTCCTTTCGACTAAGGGCATCAGCTACAACGATAGCCTTACCTGGATGATACTTGATTGCGCAGTCGTAGTCGTTTAAGAGTTCTACCCAGCGACGCTGTCGCATATTCAGTTCCTTCTGGTCGAAAATATACTGGAGGCTCCTGTAATTGGTGTAAATAGTGCATTTGGTACCGTACAGATAGTGCCTCCAGATTTTCAACGCAAAAACCACGGCCCCCAACTCTAAGTCGTGAGTCGTGTAATTCTTTTCATGAACCTTTAACTGTCGAGAAGCGTAAGCTATCACTTTCTCGCGTTGCATCAGCACGCAACCGAGACCCTGAATAGATGCATCACAATACACCACAAAATCTTCGGTACCTTCAGGTAGTGACAAAATCGGCGCACTGCAAATCTTTTGCTTTAGAAGCTAGAAAGCGTCTTCCTGTTTTGTTCCCCAGGAATACATGACACCCTTCTGTGTTAGAGCGGTGAGAGGTTGAGTAATCTTTGAAAAACCTTCAATTAATCTTCGATAGTACCCAGGGAGACCAAGAAATTGTCGCACCTCCGAAGGATTCTTTGGTGCGGCCCAATTCCTAATTGAGTCAATCTTAGCAGGATCTACGTGGATCCCCATCTCGTTAACGATGTGGCCGAGGAAGTGTACTTCCCAAATCCAAAAGTCACAGTTAGAAAATTTCGCGTAAAGATGCTCCTTCCTCAGGAGCTCCAAAACAAGAAGCAGATGCCGCTCGTGGTCCTCCTTGCTCTTAGAATAGATCAGGACGTCATCGATAAACACGATGACAAAATCGTCAAGATATGGTTTACATACGCGGTTCATGAGATCCATGAATACCGCTGGTGCGTTGGTTAACCCGAATGGCATGACCAAGAACTTGTAATGGCCATACCGCGTGCGAAAAGCTGTCTTTGGAACATCCTCCTCTCGGACTCTCATCTTCTGATAGCCCGATCTTATATCAATCTTCGAGTAGAAGCTCGACCCTTGCAACTGGTCAAATAGGTCGTCAATGCGAGGTAAAGGGTAACGATTCTTGATCGGCACCTTGTTGCGTTCTCGATAGTCTATACACATGCGAAAAGACCCGTCTTTCTTCTTCTTCATAAACAAGACTGGGGCTCCCCAAGGTGAAGAACTGGGTCGGATAAAGCCTCTATCCAACAGTTCTTGAAGTTGATTCGACAATTCTTGCAACTCCCCAGGCGCAAGACGATATGGCACGCGAGCAATCGGAGCTGCTCCTGGTGTAAGATCAATGTGGAACTCCACCTGACGATGTGGAGGTAAACCTGGAAGTTCTTTGGGAAAAACGTCAGGAAATTCACGAACAACCGACAGATCTTCGATTTTCTTTTCTTCAGACAAGGTGTCGGTAACAAGTGCTAAAATAGCAGGGTAGCCCTTTCGCAAACATTTCTGAGCTTTCATGGATGAGATGATGTTGACGGTTTCACCGCTTCGATGACCCTGGACAGATAATGATTCCCCGCTAGGGAGAGGTACAGGCACGAACTTCTCCTTGCAAAGTATATCTGCTCTGTGTTTGGACAACCAGTCCATACCAACGACTATATCAAAACTACCAAGAGTGATAGGAAGAAGGTCAATGTCAAACACTTGACCCATAAGGTCGAGTTTACACCTTAAAAATATATGCGAGGCTTCAATGGACTTGCCATCAGCTAATTCCACTATGTGCTTGTTTATAAGAGGTGTTGGTGCTAACCCTAACTGACGGCTGAACCCCAAAGACACATAACTCTAGTCGGAACCAGAGTCGAATAATACAGTAACTAAAATACCGTTGATAGAGAACGTACCAGTTACGACATTGCCATCGTTCCTTGCATCCCCTGCTCCAATCGTAAATGCTCTCCCGCGAGCACCATTACCACTGTTATTCCCATTGTTATTTCCCCCATTGTTGTTCTGGCGGTTACCCCCATTGTTATTGTTGGCATTCTGATTCAATTGCGGGCAATCCTTCTTGAAATGCCCTTCATTGCCAAACTAGTAACATCCCATCTGATTACCCCGATTCTGCTGGGGTTGTTGCCTCTGTTGCTGCTGCTAGGGCTGTTGCTTTTATTGCCTGGGGTGTGGAGCTCTACAATCCTTTGCCATGTGAGCCATCTTGTCACACCTTTGACATGCTCGACTACACTGGCCATACTGATGGAAATCACACTTATTGCACTTCGGCTGTTTTCCTGCGTAACCGGAAGTCTGGCTGTGGTTCTGATTCTGATTAACCGAAGATGTTGGACTAAAACTGTGTCCGCTGTTGTTATCAGGCTTCTTTTGTGACTGCTTCGAGTTTATTGCCTTGTCAGAGTCATTCCACTTACGCTTGTTGTCAGTAGTGGGGGTGGCAGTAGTAGCAGTAATAGCAGTAGTAGCAGCAATACGGGGTGGTAGCGAGCCGCGCTCCACCTCCTGATCAGTGATCTTGTGAGCCAACCTGATAATCCGTGGTAGGTCGTTGAGATTTGCTATAGTGACTAATCCCTTGACTGGTGGTGCCAATCCCTTAATGTAGAGCTCAATCCTGCGAGGTGGTGGTCGGGATAAATTAGGACACATGTTTGCCAACTCGTGAGACCGTTTTGTGTAAGCCTCAATTTCAGATCCTTCCATATTCAGGTTATAGTACTCGTTTTCCAACTTTTGAATTTCATCCCGGGGACAGTACTCTTCCCGAATCAGCTCTTTGAAATCATCCCAAGTGGTTGCGTTTGCCATCTCGACGCCCAACATCTGCACCTGAGCATTCCACCAAGTCAGAGCACCATCCTCCAAGGTGCCAGAAGCAAACTTCACCCTGTCCCCAGCTGGACAGTTACACATAGCAAAAACGGATTCGGCTTTCTCGAACCAACGGAGCAGTCCCACGGGACCTTCAACTCCACTGAAAGTTTGGGGCTTGCAATCCATGAACGTTTTGAACGTACACACAAGTAGATTGTTCTGGTTTGGATTCGCTTGCAGACCTAAGGATGAGAGAAAATACAGTACATGGTTAAGAATTGGGTACGCGATGCAAGTATAAGGAGTATTTGGCACATTTCGTACCAGCTTGATAGGCTGCCAAGACCTCAGCCACACGGGTGTTAATCGGATTTGTCAACTCAGTCTGAGTCATCGCAACGTGTCCACGTCCATGGCCTCGTCCGCTCATGTTTCTATATAAGAAGAGGGAACAAGTTTAAGAATAAGGTAGAAGTCAAACCTCCCGTTGACATCTACAAACTACAAAGTTTACACCAAACAACAGGGCGGAACCCTTCTCACACTTGTTAAGCCTCACTGGGACTCACATGCACCCCACATTACTATTATGTGTGCACCCATAATAACAAGGCAATTTGCATGCTTATCTCAGTGCTTCTTAACTCGCGCTAAAAGGTTCCCCACATTCAAGTAGTAAAACGAAGGGTATTACAGGATTAAGGATCACAAAAGTCAAAGAGTAGTGTCACACTATCAAACTTTACTAAAACATGCAGCACAGGTAATCACATCATGCAAGTCGTGAGTGTGTGACCACTAAGCTAGTGATGCATAAAGTAAACAGAGGACGAACCTTACGATCTGGAGCTGAGTGTTATGGTGGTTTTCGATACTATTTGGTTATAGTCTGGTTTTATGAAAATGTTTTAAAACCTAGTTCACTATAACCAGTGGCTCTGATACCAAACTGTCACACCCCCAAAAATACCACAAGCGGAAACCCTCGCGGGGCATGTGACGTACCAGGATCCAGCCACTAATCACTTTGAACTTATAACAAGTATTTAAATAAAACATTCCATTCATTCATAATATAGTTTTAAACCATACTTTAGAACCAAAGGAAACATTCAGCGGAAGCATAAAATGATTCGTTGTTCAAGTGTTTCAAAATAATGTGCTAAACCAAGAATAAATATCCAAGAGTTGCGACCCATGACCACTCCAGCACTCCCAAATAGCAAGTTCCAATCCAAGAACCTAAGGACCTGCAAGCATGCAAAAAAACGTGTATCAGACAACGCTTGTGAGCTCACAGTGTGTGTTAACTGTTTAATACCAAGTAGTGACTTATGATTTGTTATGTTATGCTGTGTTATGCTGATAATAACTCGATACCGCAGACGGCCCTTTTTGCCCTTCTCCAATGCTCTATCAAACATTGGTCATGATTTAAAGTTATTAGTTCACGCCCGTCCTATCCAGGTACGTCGTGATGGTGCCAAACCTAATAGCGCTATCAACTAATAACCCCGTTTCCTTACAAGCAATTAACCCGGTAGTATGATGGGACTTAAGTGATAGAGAGTGAGTGTATTATCCAACATCAACGTTTACCAAAAACCGTTGCATATCCCCTGCAAGGATATGCGTTGTGAAATCCGCCTCACATCCCCTACAAGGATGTGGGTATTTGAAAACCACCCCATATCCCCTACAAGGAAATGGGTTTACGAAATCCGTTTACAAGTTTTGTCAGTTTGATTGTCCCCACCGGACGCATGCTTGTTTTTTAGAGAAGTGAGCTCGCCTCGGTTTGCTCGGTATGATTAGTTACTTATTCACAGTTAATCAGTCAAGCCTATGGTATTCATGTATACGCAATCAGTTTATGTTCGCATTGTACACGTATAAGTTTATAGTCATAGTGTGCATTTAGAACCACAATCACTAAATAACACATAACAGCTATTCAAGCCCATGCAAAACCATACTTCACATATATGATTCATAACAACGCTTAATAGTTAATTGTGCCATTCATAAAAGCCAATTTTTAATGTTCCTCAGTCATCACTAACATTATTAGCAGACAATTAATAATCATTCGAGTTTCCTACACATGATAACCACAGTCTGTTGTGAACCATCCACTGAGCGACGAAACTTCAAACGACGAAACACTAAGGTGTTTCGTCGACATGATGGGTGGCGAAAGACTAGTGTGTTTCGTCGACGGGGTGTTTTGTGGGGAGGGACCTTCGTCGTCCTTCTAACAGTTACAATATTTCCTTAATAACAAACACCCATGATTTCAGCAAATAAGTTTATCAATTCCCAAATCGGATCAAACGTTATGTTTCTAACGGTTATGGTTCATGCTCAACAATTTACATCATTAATTTAATGTACATAATTCAACCCTAAATGTGTCACTGAAGACCATAATCAATCAGATCATGCATAGACAACATTGTTCCTATTCACACCAATCATTAACAGTTTCAGTTCTGTGGTTATTAACCAAATATTCCAAACCACCCTAATTTTGAATTCGATGAAACCAATCAGATTCGTAACCGATCCTAACCATATTCATAACAACTATGATTCATATCGATCAGATCAATCATACTATACACAATCATGTGAAGATAATTATACCAATCTACGTAACAAACAGGTTATGTCTAGTGATCATGTACTAACCGGATGGGAGATGAGACTAGAAAGAACTTCGAGAGGGATGGGGACTGCCGCCGCGTGCAAGGGAAAGGAAAGGAAAGTTTAGGGTTTCATCGGTTATGGTCGTACGTATTGTTATGCGGGTGTAAGGTTAATATAACGTTGGGGTCTCACTTGGGCCGAAAGCCCATATCGGTGAATCAGGGCCTCGACGAAAGACCGTCTTTCGTCGTGTTGTTGATGACGAAACATCCAGTGTTTCGTCGAGTGGAGGTTTGTGACAAGGATCCAGTGTTTCGTCGAATGTGAGAGTGCAAGGGTAATCTCAAACAGTTAATAAGTTTTAATACCTTAATCATATTCATTAATCATAAGACCATAATAAGACCAACAATATTACAATAATCATTCATATACCAAACACGCACAATTACAATGCAAACAAACTATGAAAACACCGGTGTAAAACAAGTAACGTGTCGAGGAAAGACCTTGAAAGTTCGGGTTATCACAGAAGTACCATGTACAGCTTCTTGGTCTGCATCGAGAAATTTATCATCCTCTGAAGATTCGTTCAGTTCAGTAGCATCATGAAAATTCTCATTGTCGAGAGCATTATTGTTAACCGAAGATGGTTCTTGATTGTTGACAATAATTGGACGAACCAATAGTGAATCTGTTGCGTTGTCACTCTCGAAAAACATCTGTGCCGCGGCATCTACTGCAACTTCTTCAATATTGATCGAATTGAAAAAGTCATCGTAATCAAACATCCAAGTCTGACCAGGACATTTGACTTGCAATGTGTACCTTTGTACTCTGACTTCAGACCATTCCTCGACCCTTTTTGTCTCTAGATTCCAGACTCTTAAGTTCGGGGTGGCATACCCAAGAAAGTATCCTTCAATTGCTTTTGCCCCAAACTTTCCATTCGGATCGATCATAGTGCAAGGAGCTCCAAACGGTTCAAGAAATTGTAAATCTGGTTTCCGTTTGTGAAGAAGCTCAAAGTAGGTCTTGTTGTATCTTTTTACTATAAGGACTCGGTTCATTGTGTAACATGCAGAGGCCACAGGTTCACTCCAGAATGGAATGGGTAACAGGGATTCTACCAACATAGTCCTAGCAATTTCGATCAATGTACGGTTCTTATGCTCAGCGAAGCCATTCTGTTGAGGAGTGTAACTTGCACTGAATTCGTGAAGAATACCTTTGGATGTGCAAAACTCTGCCATTGCATGATTTTTAAATTCAGTTCCATTGTCGCTGCGTATCCGTCTAACTTTCAAAGTATACAAATTCTCAATCATTGTGATCAAGTTTTTTATAATTCTGAAAGTATCACTCTTGTGTGCCATGAACGCCACCCAAGAAAATCTTGAATAATCATCAGTCACCATGAGGCAGTACTGATCATTCCTGATGCTTTTATGCTTGACAGGACCGAACAAATCCATGTGCAAACGTTTAAGTGGAACTGCCACGGTGTTGATCTTCTTTGTAGGGTGCGACTTCTTTCTTTGCTTCCCTTTCTGGCATGAAACACAGACGTCTTGAAGATGGAAATTTTTAAGAGGAACACCAGTCACTAATTCATTTGACACCAAATGATTCATTTTTCTTAAATGAATGTGTCCCATCCGTCTGTGCCAAGAGATTGAATCCTTTTCTGTGGCTTTAGAAACGAAACAAGTTGCTTGTCAGACGTTGTAATTGCTTGGCTCATATCAAGGACATACAAATCATTAATCCTTGGAGCAGATATGAGAATCTCGTCTTTTGGAATCTTGAAACCGGGTTTCAGCACATAACATCCATTAGCATCAAAGTTTACTGAAAACTTCTTATCACGGATTTGTGAAACGCTGAGAAGATTGTGCTCAAGTTGTTGCACAAAGTTGATCTTATCAAAGCTTACAACCCCATTGGATACCATTCCTTCACCAGTAATATATCCGCCTTTATCTCCAGCAAAAGCAACATAACCTCCTCTAATAGATTTAACGTCGTAGAGAAGCTTCATGTCGCCTGTCATGTGCCTGGACACCCCACTATCAACAATCGAATGACTGCTAAAAGTTCCTCCTAGACCATCCTACACATGAACTCACATGATTAGTTGGAGATGGGGACCCAAGCCTTTGTGGTCTTGGGTCTTCTATTTTCATCGACAAAAGTTATTTCAACTTCTCGATGGTTAGAAAATTGTGATGCTCCCCCTGAATTAGTAACCGTTTTTGGTTTCCAAGTCTGTTGTGTTTTACCAGTTTGAATTTTTGAAATCTTAACTTCGTGATTATTAGAAGTTTTAGAAATTTCTGGTTTAACTGAAACAGGTTGTTTGTGAACCACGTCGGTTTTAATTGCCTTCTCAATTACCTTGACTTGTTGGTGTTTCTGTTTCTTTTCCCTTTCTGTTACAAGACGGGGATCTTGTTTTGAAGAAACAGATCGCTTTCGGTAATTTTGTTCACGGGGATCATCAACTTTGGCTTTTAGTTTATGAAGATATGGACAATTTCAAATAATACGTCCAACTTTATCACACTTGAAACATGATCTTCCTTCTACAAACCCCGAAGTATCATGTTGATGTCTTGGTGATGAACTTTGTGATTGCGAGGTACTTGGTCCTGAATTGTTTTGACCATTTCTTTTCAACATTTTAACTTGATTAACATGATCTAAGTTAGATTTATTTGAAAATGTTTCAAGTTTATCTGTTCCCTTTGACTTCACAAAGTTCACCTTTTGATTCTTCTTTTGGTTCGGTTCCTTTCAACCTTGAGTCATTGATTTACCTTTTGGTTTGGTGTGGTTTTGTTGCTTTTTCTCTGTTGGTAATCTTTGATTGCCATGTTGTTTTCGAACTTCAGCTTTTGGAATTGAAGGACAATGTGTTACCACAACGTGTGATCCCGACTTTCCCAAAAACCTACTTGTCGAATCTTCAAAAACTTTACTGATTAAAGATTGATTTACATTTTTAATCGGAAAATCTTTGTCAGAATAGATTTTAACATCACCAACAAGAGTGTACAACAAATTCACACTCTCAGACTCTTTTGCAGACGTAGACTCGACCAGAACAATCGTAGCAGGTTTTGCGGGAGGATCACATAAAATATGATTCTCGAGAGGTATGTCCTCTTCTTTGATTACCGCATCTGACTGAGCTGAGTCAGTATCATCGGATTCATCATCTGAAGAATCAACATCCTCATCAATGACCTGAGGATCCTGATTCTGTTCAGCAGTTACATACGTATCTGCTGATATATCCAAATTTGATGATACTTGCTGTTTGTATCCAAGTCCAGTCGCAAATTCGTCAATGTCTAAAGGAACAGATTGCTCAAAATAAGTTCTATTCTCCTCATCAGGCATTGCGTCATAATTGTGTCTAACAGGTGGTGGACACTTCTTATATCCAATGCACGTGACATCCTTTTTCTCTTTCTGTATGTCAATGATGTGATCCAGCACATACCTAGAGTTTGAATAACTATCTAGCTTAAGCTGGATCGCCTCACTTTTACACTTTACACAGGCTAACTCTTTTTGCATGACCTCGATACGATTGATATAACAGTTTATGTCAGTTTGTTTTCTTGAAACCATTTTAGTTAGCTCGGTATTATCTTCTCTTAAATTTTCAACCAACGTTTTAAACTCTTTTTCATGGTTTTCTTAAAACATGTTAGCCTCTGTGCATTTCGAAAGATCCACTATCAACTTTTGATTATGGATATATGTCACGTCATACTTGCTTTGCAAATCATCATATTTGCTTTACAAGTCCGACAATTTATCACCTAAATTAACACATTTATCACATTTATCAGAAGTTGGATCATCGACACATACCTGGTTTGATGAACTGCCAACATTAGCCATAAAGGCTGAATAATTAGAAGAAGAAGAATAAGCAGCTTCATCCACCAAGATTAATCTTCTATGATTCCCTGCTTCAGCTTCTCCCAACAATTCATCAATATCTGCATCGATTGTCACACTTGACGTTTCATCCAAATGATCATCGCCTGAAGTTGAGGATTCTTCATCTGAGCTTCTACTGTAACCAGAACTGTCTTCATCTTCAGAGGATTCTCCGCCAGTGGCGGAAGATTCTCCACCACTGGCGTGTTTCATATCCTTGACAACCTCAGCAAAACAAGCTGTTCCATCCTGAACATCACTTCCCAACTGAATCGACCAGTCACAACCTTCATCGACTTGTACCACAAGAGCCTGGTTGGCATTTGATGCTCCTACTTGATTTGGATTGTTCACAGGCATCAACGTACGCTCGTTATTCTTGTTTTGATTCTGATTCTGCTGGTTGCCTTGATTCCTGAACGGATTCTAGTTCCCATGCTGAGCTGGCTTTGTACATTCTCTCTTGAAGTGACCTCTTTCACCACAATTAAAGCACTTGACTGATTGTTTATTGAACCCACACTTGGTATCTTTCTTGCTTTCCAAGCTGGTTCTACCAGTCTTTTCCATGAAGTCCTTAGCTCGCCTAACCACACTAGCAAAAGCCCATTTGATGTCCATCATATCCATTTCCTCCTTATCAATCTGCTGATAATCTTCCTGCGTTAGATTGATGTTCCCAATCTGCCCTGCTACCAACCCATAGTATGCGCTCACCAAAGTGTTCAGCAGCTCCATATGTTCTTTAGCTACTTCAACACTTACTTTTGAGAAATTTGAAGTATGAGCCGGACTGTATTTGGATTAGATGACTGACCAGCAGATGAGGTGCTTCCATAACAAGCTTGTTGTGGAACTGGTAGTGGATTTCCATACATATCTCTTGCTCCGGTATATTGATAGCTTTGCTTTGAGACTTCTGGTTGTGGATTTCCATACATGTCAGTACTTGAGACAAAATCCGTTTGTAGCGGAGCATGTGTAGCAGGTCTTGCAACAGTGCTAGAACCTCCACAGTTACCATAATACATATTAGGATTTTGTTGCACTGGAATCCGTTTTGCCTTCCTGATTTCTTCTTGATATGTGTTCTCCAGAAGCTGAACGAAATCATTGATGTTGGTCGTAGCCAAGGTGCCGTTATACTTTAGAATTTCCAAGAAACCATTCCACTGAGCTGGCAATGAGTCGGCAAACTTCATGACAACCTCTTCTGGAGTTGCTACTACCCCATAATTATTTAATTCAGTCAACAAGTGATAAAATCGACTTGTCAAGTCTCCCAAAGATTCTCTTTCCATACATGTGAATCCATCAAACTCCTTCTTGAGTAGATCATGTCGCAATTTGCGTGACGCTTCATTTCCTTGACCTCTCGTCTTCAATGTATCCCATAAACGCTTTGTCGTCTTGAAGCTGACAAACTGATGATATATATCCTTGCTCAACGCTCGAGTTAGAATAGAAAATGCTTTCTTTTCCAAATCATATTTCTTCTTCTCGTCTGCCATAAGATCTGCAAATGCCACGACAGTTGAAGCGGCAACATCAAGTGCTTGATCAAAATCTGTAGTAAAACATAACCACAATTCCGTGTTTTGCCCAAGAATATACGTATGAAATCTGTCTTCCCATCCAGGATATTCATTCATGTGCATTAGCTTCGGTGGACAATTATTGCTATCGGTTTCATTTTCGCTTAAAAGTATACTTTGAATTGAAACGAAAGCCCATTGACTTGTCGAAATTTGATTCGCTTGTGATGAAGACGAGGGAGTGGGAGATTCAGCCCATGATGGAGATAAACCCTTGCTCGTATACTTGCTTTCCGTATTAGATGGAATACCCCACCAGTCTGAACTCATTTTGGATGTATGATAATGAATACCTGCTCAAAAATCTCAAAAAACAGTTAAGTATGAAATGTTAGTCTTCTGTTAAAATGTTCTAAGTGTATGCGACGAAGAATTAGATTCTTCGTTGAAGACACCAATCGACGAAGAAAGGGTTCTTTGTTGAGCACAAAGTGATGAAGACTGTGAATGTTCGTCCAAGATAAACACGACGAAGAATTGAGTTCTTCGTCAAAAGACAATATGACGAACAATAGGGTACTTCTTCGATGTGTTGTTCGTTGACAAATGTGACACCAATAGCTGTTAGATATTTTCACAAAATCAAATCTTTATCTTTCTGATACAGAACTTTCGAATGGCCAATTTTGTCAAACAACACCTTATCTTTAGACTCAATATTCAACAAACATCATCATTTTGAAAGCCAAATTTGTCAAACAATAATAAACAAATATTATCAACAATAATTCAGTAACCACAAATCTTCAAATATTCAAACAAGAAACCCAGAACATGAAGAACAATATGAACACTATGAAGTTTCCGATGAGTTTATGAGTTTACCAGCCACCGGAAAAATTTCCTATCACAATTTTTACACTGAAGTTCAATAAAAACCTTAAACTAACATGTATGCATAAGATAATAACAAGGTTTTGTATGAACTAATAAGAAAAACAACAAGGTTTTCAAGATTTTTAAAATGATTTTCCAGAAAATGTATTATCTTCAAACTCAAAAATCAAGAAAAACACATGAAAATCTTTGAAAACACAAGATAAACAACTTGGTTTTGACAAGGAATCGAGCCAATGCTCTGATACCAATTGTAGGTCCACCCGGAGGATCTAGTTAAACCTATTCCCTGTTTTCCAAGAAACCCGAGAGTGAGGAATCCAAACGGGTAAGTTAAACCAAGTTATAACATGAAAATGACAAACACGATACAACGATTAACACTCAAATGTATTAATACGTAATGCGGTTACAATGCGGTGTTTACAAGAACTTCTCATAAACTCTCAGTGTGCGTGTGTGTTTTCACAGTGTGCTGTCTCTCTCTAGTCTATACAGACTCACGTTTCTTGTGTACTCACTTGTTTGCCTTTTGTTTGCTATTTATATAGCAACATGATCGGTGAACCTCCTGCAGCGACGAAGCATTGTGACGAACAATCAATTATGATGAAGAGTTTATTCTTCGTCATAACCTCATCTTTGACGAACAATGGAACTTCGCCAAGAGGGACTTCGCCACAAGAGACTTCACCATAGGGGACTACGTCACACAACAAACAGAACAGAACATCTACAAATAAACACAAACATGCATACTGCACACACGCAGTTGCATTTACATCATTCATTACAAAGTAAATAACATACCGAGTCAAGATAGGAGGATATCTTAATTTCGGCCTTCACTTCGTAGCCGAGTCAAACCGGAACGAGCTGCATCCACACAATATGTATCAACATCCTTGTTGTAAGTTGTAACGCCTCGTATTTCCGTATTTCTATGCTGTTAGAAAATTTGTGTTCATTTTCTATTTTTTTTTTAAAAACTAACAAGAAACAGTGTAGTTTCAGTTTAAATGTAATTTATTTCCATTATTCCACCGGGTTAGACACGTAGCCCAGTTGGTCGGGCTACGTGCACGTAAACGAGAGGTCAAGAGTTCGAGTCCGGTTTATGACGGTGTTGGACCGTTTTTCTTAGACATTATTTTATTTTCATTTTTGATTTATTAAAAATCTTTAATCCAATAGTTTTACTTTTAATTCTTTTCTTTTACAATATACACTTTAAACCTATTAATAACACAAACAATTATCTTTTTATTATACTTTTAATTCTTTTCTCTAAATTTGTTAATAACATAAATAAATTCTTATAATACTTTTATAACATTAAACATTAACAATTAGATGAATTTTAGATGTCAAATTAAATTATAAATCATAGATGTTAGGATACTTATTTAAACTTATAGTGACCGCCTCTCTTGTGGTACTTCGTATTTAGGTTAATCACTCTTGTTCGTTCTCTTGGATTTCCAAATCTTACTCGTGCGTTACTTACAAGAAACCGCAAACGCAATCAATGTGAGCATACTCGACCCTTTTTACGCGTTAATGCATTTTGAGTGCAACATGTATCAACTACAAATCTACTTCACTCAATCGAATATAATTAAATACTCAATCCATCGAATACGTATTTGTTATGATTAGTTGTTTATGCACGTTAGTTTCAACTGTATACTCATGCTATTTGTTATGTTTATGCTATTTATGCGTGTTAGTTCCTACTTGAACATCCTTATTATTTGTTATGCTTAGGTTGTGTTAACATGCTAGATCCAACTCGAATATAAATTGCCATGTCGGATTGAGATAAACTTTTATACTTATTCTTATATTCAAACTTGTATGCTCGCCAATACTTTTGTATTGATCTATGCTTTTAATACATGTTGCAGGATTCTGATGATGCAAGGAATCTAGTAGGATTGCCTAGAAACGTATTAAACTTTAAAACTTGTTGTATCGTATTGTTTTTTTTTTCAAACATGTTGTATTTTGTTTCCAAACCTTGTACTGAATCATTATTATTGAAATGAAACTTTATTTCTTTCATACTTGTCGTTATTCAAATTTGTTATATTCTAGTTCAATCAATGTAAAAAGGGTAATTATTAAACACTCGACACAAATAGCGTTATCAAGACTCTTGCAATCTCGTTTTCGTCTCACTCTGATGTTTCCGCCATCGGTTGGGGTGTGACAGATTGGTATCAGAGCCATAACTATAGGGAATTAGGTAGAATTGCCATGTTCGACCTAGTCTATAGTCTAAGTACCAAAACTTGACCATTTCTGATTCTTGCTTAATATGAAATTCTCCCTGTTTGCTTCTACCTCTTCATTTTGTCTAAATATACAATGTGCCTTTCTAAGACATTTTACGCAATAAATAGCTTGAAGACATTCATATTCCGCAATCGAAATAACTCATCAAAATAGGGGTGATTCCCGCCTTTGGTGACGAATTTCAATCCACCTTACATGTTATTTTGCACTAAATTTCACCATCAAGTCAGGAGTGATATCCGTATCTTGATGGGAATTTCCATTTCATAATCTAGTGGTTCCTTATTGACGAGTTGAGATTTTATCTTGTTTCGTTCAATAAACCACATTTTGAGGACAAAATTGTCAAACTAGGATTGATATCCACACCTTGGTGACTGGTCCCGCTCTACGATTTTCAATCTCGCCAAAGTTTCGTATTTTCATTCAAATTAGGGACATGTACTAGCTGGAAGGGTAAAATACCGTTATTCGCCTGGCGACGAGAGTATTATACCTATTAGGCCAAAGCATGTCTCCCTAATTCGGAAGGACTTGCGATTCACTTTGGAATAGTCGAAGTTTCTAAACCCGAAGCACTCCAATACTTATCAAGCCTCTCTTTTATATTAACTTAACTTTTATACGATTTAATACTTGTTACCTAATCATCGTTTTTGCACAATAAATTAATACACGCATACTGATACGTTATACTTGATTCGGGATTACTGGACATTCTTTATGTGATGAACTGGTCATTAGCTTCGTAAGAAGCCACACCTTAACGTATATAGTGCTTGCGAAGCACTATAGGAGTAGCGCACCGCCACATGGATTTGTGGTTACGTTAAGTTAAACTTTTACGGTTTTTATAGCAACGAAATGATGACATGTGCTATAGAGATGATACTAGCGGACACGTTGGTTCGATTTGTTCGAGCCTCACCTTAACATATATAGTGCTTGCGAAACACTATAGGAGTAGCGCACCGCCTCATGGACTTGGGGTCATGTTAAGTTAAACTTTTACGGATCTTTTCATAGTAATGAAATGATAACATGTGCTAGGATTAGATGACGCTTGCGTCAAACGTTGGGTTGACATTTTGTCATTAACTTCGGATGAAGCCTCACCTTAACATATATAGCGCTTGTGTAGCGCTATAGGAGTAACGCCCGCCGCATGGACTTGCGGTCATGTTAAGACATTCATACATACTTGCGGACACGATGGTTTGACCAGTGAGATCACATGCCAGTAATGCGTTAATCTAGTTAACTAAATATCTCGTGTGGACTATTCAAAGACTTTAATCATACTCATACTTATAACCTCTCTCATACTTAAATACCAATCACGCATGCATTCTTAAATTACTATAAGTTATCATTCTCACTCGTAATACGTTAATAAACCCTGACGCGTACACTACTAGTACAAACTATGCGGATCATGCACATACCAAAATAATCGCGGATGCATACGGGATTATATTGTTAGATGCATGAAAACTATAGTAGGTTCTACTGTGTATCATTACACGGAACGGAACGTAACATGACACCGAGTCGTGAAACAGACGTAACATGATATGAACATGGTGGATACGCCGCTGGTACTTCCTATATATAAGTGCTCCTACCATGTTACCAAACTTTCGTGAAACGTGCCATGAGAAATTTGGTGTTTCCTTAGACCTTATCGAGTACAAACTTTGATCATTCACCACTTATTCCTCAGTTATACCTAGACACACTTCAAGAATGCCTTTTTTCCCAAAAGTCTTCCTCTTAAATAAATTTCGGGACGAAATTTCCTAAAGTAGGGGAGACAGTAACGCCTCGTATTTCCGTATTTCTATGTTGTTAGAAAATTTGTGTTCGTTTTCTATTTTTTTTAAACTAACAAGAAACAGTGTAGTTTCAGTTTAAATGTAATTTATTTCCATTATTCCACCGGGTTAGACACGTAGCCCAGTTGGTCGGGCTACGTAAACGAGAGGTCAAGAGTTCGAGTCCGGTTTATGACGGTGTTGGACCGTTTTTCTTAGACATTATTTTATTTTTATTTTTGATTTATTAAAAATCTTTAATCCAATAGTTTTACTTTTAATTCTTTTCTTTTACAATATACACTTTAAACCTATTAATAACACAAACAATTATCTTTTTATTCTTTTAATTCTTTTCTCTAAATTTGTTAATAACATAAATAAATTCTTATAATACTTTTATAACATTAAACGTTAACAATTAGATGAATTTTATATGTCAAATTAAATTATAAATCATAGATGTTAGGATACTTATTTAAACTTATAGTGACCGCCTGTCTTGTGGTACTTCATATTTAGGTTAATCACTCTTGTTCGTTCTCTTGGATTTCCAAATCTTACTCGTGCGTTACTTATAAGAAACCGCAAACGCAATCAATGTGAGCATACTCGACCCTTTTTACGCGTTAATGCATTTTGGGTGCAACATGTTTCAACTACAAATCTACTTCACTCAATCGAATATAATTAAATACTCAATCCATCGAATACGTATTTGTTATGATTAGTTGTTTATGCATGTTAGTTTCAACTGTATACTCATGCTATTTGTTATGTTTATGCTATTTATGCGTGTTAGTTCCTACTTGAACATCCTTATTATTTGTTATGCTTAGGTTGTGTTAACATGCTAGATCCAACTCGAATATAAATTGCCATGTCGGATTGAGATAAACTTTTATACTTATTCTTATATTCAAACTTGTATGCTCGCCAATACTTTTGTATTGATCTATCCTTTTAATACATGTTGCAGGATTCTGATGATGCAAGAAATCTAGTAGGATTGCCTAGAAATGCATTAAACTTTAATACTTGTTGTATCGTATTGTTTTTTTTCATAGTAACATGTTGTATTTTGTTTTCAAACCTTGTACTGAATCATTATTATTGAAATGAAACTTTATTTCTTTCATACTTGTCGTTATTCAAATTTGTTATATTCTAGTTCAATCAATGTAAAAAGGGTAATTATTAAACACTCGACACAAATAGCGTTACGAAGACTCTTGCAATCTCGTTTTCGTCCCACTCCGATGTTTCCGCCATCGGTTGGGGTGTGACATAAGTAATAGAAATCATTCACATTAATACACATTACATTCTGGATTGGTGACATTTAGGGGTTATGTAGAAACTAGCTTAAGCTAATTTTAAACATAAGACCTTAGGCACTTACTACTAAATGAACTTAGCATGCTTGAAAAAAAGCAAGATGGATGTCTTCGATTTATACCATAAAGCACAAAGTAGATGGCAAAGTTGACTGGTTCAAAAGCAAGATTGTTAAAACAAAACGAAAAGGGTGTACTGTTGGTACACTTTATGTGTACGCGACTCGACTCGGTTCGATTCGGTTCGGGTCGACTCGGTTAGGTCCGGCTAAAGCCCGACGTCACGACATTCCTCCGTCGTGCGCCCCAGAGTTCGACACGCGAGGCACGGAAAGCCGCAAACAAATTCCCGCAAACACATCACCATGACATCACCTTTGTGATGTCATGATGATGTCAAGCATTTGTCTTATGTTGATTTGATAAAAGTTGTAAATAGAAATGATATATGGGCCGATTCCTTTAGACATGGGCTGAAGACTTCTTGTGGGCTTTGACTTTCAACTTGGGCTTCACTACATATCAACGAAACAGATTATTAGAATTATTATGTATGGCGACGAAACAGAATGTGTTTCGTCGACTTTAGTGTTTCGTCGTGCCTTTATGCGTTTCGTCATGTCTGTGTCTGTTTTAGTATAAATACCCCTCACAGTTTCTGTGTGAAACTGATGAGCACAGAGAGACTTAGTGAGAGTCTGTTAAAACATTGTTTGTATATGTTTGTGGTTGTACTCATCCCTAATCAATAGATATTGAATCTTTGGTTACGCGTGTGTGTTATACACTTTGTTTGGTTTGCACCGTCACGGGGATTCCGCACCCGCGACATTGTTTGTTATAAACAAGGATAGGTTTTCGTTATCGATCCTCAGATTTTGGGACCTACAAGTGGTATAAGAGCTTTGGCTCTAATCCTTGTTTAAAACCAAACAAGTTTGGGTTTTTATCAAGTGTGTTATTGAGATTTTTCAGATTTCGTTCTTAAAAAAAATTCATATTTTCTGGAAATATTTGCTGAAAATCAGTGTTTGAAGTGTTGTTTTGCTATAAGTTTTAGTGAAAACCTTATTATTTTGCATTTCTACATGTTTGCATTTGGTTTTCGTTGAAAGTTTTAAGCAAAACCGTGTTTCGGAAAATTGTTCGGTGCCCGGAATCTTCAAATATTCATCGTGTTCTTCAGAAATATTCAAAGTGTTCTTCATTTGTTGTACGTTTGATCTGATTTGGTTTTGTATTATTGTTGTTGTTAAATATAATATTGAGGTTGAAAATTGTGTACAAAGCATGATGATGTTTAAATTGAAAAGTGTGAGCCGAAAGTATGGTTTGGTTTGACAATTGTGGCTTTGTGTCAGAAGGTGATAAGACCTGTTGAAAATATCTCACCAAAAGATAAGATCAAAAGTGTTTCGTCAAACTCAAAGAACCAATCAGTTTCGTCTCTCACACTTCACAAACCTGTTTCATCGAGTTCACAATCAAACAAATTCTGTTTCGTCGAACACTTAATATAATATTCTATTCCATTACATCGATCGGTCAAACAATCAAGTCAAACAGTCAAACATTACGGCACCCATTTTTTAAATCACACAAAAAGGATTTTTGTTTCGTCATTTTATTAAACTCGTGGATTGAAGTGGGCTTCACAGTTTCAAAGGGACATACATTGGGCTTAATATTCTTTTGGGCTTCTCATTTTATTGGGCTTCAATACGTTTCGTCGGGTCTCAAACACAAGTGTGATTCGCCGATCATTATATCTCACCCAGTTTCGTCGCATTATCAAAGATTATTCTCGTTTCGTCACAAGTCAATATCAAACCTGTTTCGTCGATAGCGTTTCGTCGAGATACTTGTCACTTTTAAACAGAAGGTTTGCAAAAGTGGGTTAACACTGTGTTTTCAAGTATTTGATCAGTTTTTCTCATACATACATCAAATATGAGTTGCACTAGCCCTTCGGATTGGAGTATGGAACCGAGACCAGGTGAAGATCGAACTTCGGCAGCCGTGTGGGTAAAGAATATTTTTGGTGAGAAATCTATAAGTGCAACTCAATGGGCATTGGTGACGAACCAGAATCAAAGCATTCAAAATCTTTTGATAAGTGAGAGCGAAACGGGAAGCAACAATCGCCCGCCAAAGTTAAATCACATAAACGAATATCCGATATGGAAAGGTCGTTTCCACACGTGCGTTCTAGGGCAAAGCACCGAATTATGGACGTGCTTCATTTCGCCGTATAATCAAACTCTTGAAGCAGCAGGATCAAATGCCACGACATTTATGAATATGCAATAACCCGACAAGAAACCATATGATCTTGAGAAGAAGGCGTTTGCAATTCTCACACAATCACTTCACAAAGACATCTATCATCAATTCGGCTATTGTACAAACACGAAAGCGTTATGGGATGCCTTGGTAGCAAGAGGTGAAGGAAATGCAGCGACAAGAAAGACACGTCATGATCTGTTGAAGAAGAAATTCGAATCATTTCATTTCTTAGAGAATGAAACCCTAAATGATATAACTACTCGTTATTATCATTTGATGAGTGAAATGTATTATTTTGGTGTTCTTGCATCTCAACAGGAAATGGTAGCACGGTTTGCTAATTCTCTACCTCCAAAGTGGAGCCCATACATTGAGCTTTTAAAGCATACCGATGTTCTAGATGCTGAAAACGTCAATATCTATGAATTCATACAGAAGCTGGAACATAAGAATGATGAAGAAATTCGGAAAGCTAAACGAATTGCTGCTCCTCAAAATATCGAAATGTATTATGGAGGAGGTTTTATCCCGTCAGCTAGTTCCAGTTCAGCTCAGCAACCAAAGTTACAAACGGCGTTTGTATCAAATACAAACTCTTTTCCGTTTCCACAATCAGCTCCACCTCCGGTCTTCGATCCAAGTGCCTATTTTCCTAAACCTACTGTCGATTGTGGTCCGGCCATACAGTTGGGAAACGGTGATCAAACAAGAACTGCGTTTTATGCCAAAATCATCAAGAATGTCAGCGATGGTGAATCTTCGGGAAATGATGACAGTTCAGGATATAGTGGCAGTACTGATAAAGATGGCTCAGGTGTGAGTGATTACAGTTTGTCGAATGATGCTAAGGAGAAATCTGACTTGATCAAGAAAGCTGCTGCTGATTCAAAAGAAATAGAGAAGTTCCTATCTGAAGATGGATCTTTCTCTTGCCAGACTGACATTCCGAATAATGTCACAGCTTCTACAAGTCAGGTAAAATCCGAAACTCCTAGCATATGTAGTTATTGTGCTGATTTGAAACATGAATGTGCTAATGCTAAACATGCTTTTGAAGAATTAAAACATGAATGTGCTGAATTGAAACATGAATCTGAAACGGTTCATAGTCACAATCAGAGTTTGGTTATTGAACTGTCAAAGTGCAAAGAGGCAAATATGGCTTTAGTTAGAAACGAAAAGGATTTTAAATCTGTAATTGAAACCTTAAAGAAAAGTGTTTCCGAAGTGACCAAAACTGTTTATCATAAACAAGTTAGTATTAACGATTACATTAACATCGTTGAGGAAACCAAAAAGGAACTAGCCATTGCCAAATGCGAGCATGATGCTATCAAGCAAAAATTGGAGAGTTATTCTAACTCCCGATTTGTGCTCGATCACATCATCGACATTCAACAACTAAAGGGAAATGTGAGTGGTGTTGGGTATAAGAAATGTCCGCCCCCTTTGAGACAAAATTATACTCGAACGCCCGATGAAGAGGATATGCCTCGGTATGAACCAACTGTACCTCTTGATTATGGGGAAGTTACAACTGGCTTAGGGTTCAAAACGGACAATTCATCGGAGGGCTCATCTGATCGGAAAGAAAAGTCATCATGTGCTTCAAATCAAAGTCCTCCCACAGTTGAGGACTATGATTCGTCCGATGATGAACCAGATGTGAGTGATGAGGATAAATCTCTTGAGAAGAACAAAGGAGTAGAAGTGCCTTTTGAGAATCACATTCTGTGTGATCCTCCTACTCCTGTTGTGTAATCAACTGGTGCTAAACAAGAGATAGATCCTATCACTGAGACAACATCTACCATTATAACGTGTTGTACACTTTAGTCGGTGATGACAAAATTTATTCAAACACAGCTTTTCCAATTAAAAATGTCAATCAATCTTTGATTGATAAAGTGTTTGAAGATACTACCAGTAAGTTTTTGGAAAAGGGGATCCCGAGAGTTTCAGTAACTCAGTGTGATCCGATTCCAAAAGCTGAAGTTAGAAGAAAATTTGGAAATAAAAAATCACCAACGAAGCAACAACCTATCGCTTTTAAGGGTAAACAACAACAACGAGCTCAAAAGCCTAAGGTTACACAACCAAAGGCTGAAACAAAAGGAGCTCGTTACAAGAAGAAATGCAAAGACGTTAAGTTTGTGGCCTCCAAAGGTACTGATAAAGTGGAGACTTTTGAAAATAAGTCAAATACCGATTTTGTTCAAAAAGTCAACATTTTGAAACGTAATAATGATAACAATTACACTCAACACACAAATGGGTGTGAAGCTAGTACCTCTGGGTCTACAACTTCTACGTCAGGTTGTCGATCAGATTCTCCTAAGTTTGTTGAAAGGAGAACTTGCTTTAAATGCGGGGAGTTTGGCCACATTATCAGAAATTGCACAAACTCTCCGAAACCAAATTTTGTAGAAAGAGTCCCTTCTGAACAAGGTCACCAACAACGTCGTCCTGTGTCACCAAAAACTGACAAACGCACTGTTAAAGAACAGCAAACAAAACAACGACGTAAAAATGTGAAGGTGATCGAAAAGGATGTAAAAACGGAAGTAAAATCTGTTAATAGGAAACCTAGTTTGTCACAACCATTAAAACCAGGAAGTGTAAATCATACACAATCCGGTAAACGGAAACAAGCTTGGAAACCTAAAACGGATAAAGTTTCAGGGGGAGTCTCACCAGTTCCAGGCCATCGCGAAGTTGAAATAACCTTTGTCGATGATGACGGACGACCCAAGTCTGTTAAGGCTTGGGTCCCTCTCTCCATCTAATCTCTGAGTGAGTGTGCAGGATGTTCCAGGAGGAACTTTCGATAGTCATAGGATTGTTGATAGTGGAGTGTCCATGCACAAGATCGGCGACAAAGAAGTTGTTGCCTTTGATGGAGAGAAAAAGAAAAGAAGACAGAATTGTCTGTCGAAAGAGATTGAAAGCTTCGACAAATTGAGAATCATTCCAAAAGTTTGAGTGTTCAAGGCTTTGATCGGGTCCCCAGGGTAGATTCAAATCAAAATGTACGCACTTGCAACACGTCTGATGTTCAAAATCAACAAGATGAACGTGCAGTGTACATTTCTTCGCGGTGATATTGAAGAAAATGTGTTTGTTGAACAAACCAACCTGGTGTGAGGATGCCTTGGCATGGATTGAACAACCGCACACTACTTCTCAAGAGAAAGACAAAGACCTTCGCTGGTGCAATGTGGAAGACCAGCCGGACCCAAAGGTTTCTGATCTTGTTGCTGTGAAGAGATTTCTTAGTAGCTACATAATCGACTTTGGAATTCACACCGGGTGGATATCCAGTTTGGGAGAGCTCAGATTCATTGCAATGCACGAAGCAGTTGCAGGATACGGTTTTAAATTTCTAATCTCTCCTATACTTGTCGATATTTAAGCTGCTTTATGAATTATTATCATCTCGTACAGCACTCTTTGGCCAGACAATGTTGTCATGGTCCGCACCGCTTACCGACATGCCAACTGATTTTTCCAAAATTCGATAAATCATTTCTGATTCAAAATTAATTTTGGTAAACGGCATTGAGGTAAAACATGAGTTAACCGACATCGGGAAATCATTTTTGTAAATATCTTTGTGTCTTTTAAATTTATCTTAGTTTGTTGATTTTAGGGGGAGTAAATCCAAATTTGAAAATTCATAAACAGTGAAAAATTTCAAAACTCAAAAACATTGGAAAAACAAAAATGAGTTTCCTGGCGAGAAAAAGAGAAAATGATAGTACATTAGTGGTCTGTTGAAACCTTTTTAAACTGAAATGCAAAATGAAAAACGATAAGCAGCTCTATATAAGATGTATCGGTAGGCTCACAATCATCTTAAAGTGTGCAGGGTGATATAAATCTTAAATCGACTGAAGACCAGGTGGGAACCACACATTGGCATATGGTCTTAGTACCGAAATTTCGTTTGAGAGATTGCCGAGGTTCTGAGATATTCGGTCTTTATGCTGTCTTATCATCTGGGTATCATGGTTGTATCTTTTACCAAAAAATAACGGAGACGAAGTCTAGATCTTCCATGATACTATACATACGTGTACATATTGCATTCGACCTCAATAAGTGATCAACAATCACATGTCCAAACTAAATAAGTGATAATTTATCACAGATTCTTTGCGGGAGTCAAGTTCGTCTCTCTGCTGTACGAAAGTACTGACCTGTTCACGGACTTGCTCCTGTGCCCTCATGCATCTGAAAATCAAGTTCCTCATCAATAAGTGATTCTATCACATAGGGCTTGTTTTCAATCAAAATAAGTGAGTTTCTCACATTCTTTTATACGGTCAAACAGATGATAAATGGTATACTCACCGGTAAGATGAACTCTCGTGCATACCTTGATACGGGAATGTGTCGTGTGTGGATGAACACCGGTCGGTAAGTATAAATCATACCTTAACGTATCCCCTCACCATGATTACATCTGATAAGTTGAGCTTATGTGGACAACAATACCGATAATTGTTATAGGATGCTTATCTAAATGTTAACTATAAGAACAACAAGAGCGTTTTGGCATGACCGTACACTGATATGATTCTCTTACCCTCGAAACTCGCAAAAAGAATGTCTGTAAATATTTGTTTACTGCTTTCGTTTCTGCATCTTTGTATATATTTATTTATTGTTTTCCGTCTTTACTTTTGAAAAATGAAAAATTCCAAAAAGATTTTAGGTGTGTTTTAATCTAAATTTTATAAAGTCCAAAAAGATTTTGCTTCTAGTTTATTTTTGATTGACTGATGTTGGAACTCGAGTCTATCCTACCCAAAATCCTGATTGTAAGCCGGAAAACAATTGCACCTTTATAAACTGTCGAAGTTAACAAGTTTTGAAAGTTAAAAGATTAAAATTGATCATTTTCTAAACTTTCAAACTGTTGTCGGTCGGTGTTTGATTGAGATTTGATCTCATATGTGTCATTTGTTTAAATGTTAACTATATTCCAAGCGGTTGTTCTCATTATGCGTTTAGCTTTCTTGCCTGTGCAGATGCTAAAGGCGAGGAGAACATGTTCGATGACAAGCTTTGGAATTAAGACACAAAGTGGAGGCACTCAAAGGATAAAATGATCGAGTTGCCGCTGACCCTTCATCAACACCACAAGGATCTAAAGAATTGAAGATCAAAAGATTCACGAGCATAACTCATTGGAGAGTTCTTTCTAAGGGGGAGTTTGTTAACACACTACCTAAATAAAATGGGGAGTTTGTTGATACACTTTCTTCTTACGACGCGTGAAGACTTTGAAGATCCTCCGACATAAAAGACACGGAAGACGAACCTCATGAGTAGCGTCCAAGGGGGAGTTTGTTGGTACACTTTATGTGGACGCGACTCGACTTGGTTCGATTCGGTTCGGGTCGACTCGGTTAGGTCCGGCTAAAGCCCGACGTCACGACATTCCTCCGTCGTGCGCCCCAGAGTTCGACACGCGAGGCACGGAAAGCCGCAAGCAAATTCCCGCAAACACATCACCATGACATCACCTTTGTGATGTCATGATGATGTCAATCATTTGTCTTATGTTGATTTGATAAAAGTTGTAAACAGAAATGATATCTGGGCCGATTCCTTTAGACATGGGCTGAAGACTTCTTGTGGGCTTTGACTTTCAACTTGGGCTTCACTACATATCGACGAAACAGATTATTAGAATTATTATGTATGGCGACGAAACAGAATGTGTTTCGTCGACTTTAGTGTTTCGTCGTGCCTTTATGCGTTTCGTCATGTCTGCGTCTGTTTTAGTATAAATACCCCTCACAGTTTCTGTGTGAAACTGATGAGCACAGAGAGACTTAGTGAGAGTCTGTTAAAACATTGTTTGTATATGTTTGTGGTTGTACTCATCCCTAATCAATAGATATTGAATCTTTGGTTACGCGTGTGTGTTATACACTTTGTTTGGTTTGCACCGTCACGGGGATTCCGCACCCGCGACATTGTTTGTTATAAACAAGGATATGTTTTCGTTATCGATCCTCAGATTTCGGGACCTACATGTACCTATACATATGCGATTGGTTATACAGATACATTGTTATCCTTAGCTGCAAAGAAATTTATGTGGAGGTTGCTTGCTGTATGAGGTGGGAAAAATAGTTAAGAAGCTTTGTAGATTGAGAAAAATCTCATTCCAAAGCATTCTGCGTTTCGTGGGTAAGGATTCATATCGCAAACCACAACCCAAATAAGTCTGGCGTGTCACTTATACGAAGATCAGAAATCAAACATTGTTTCATAATTACGAAATTCATTATAATATATTAAAAAAAAACTTACATTAATCAATACAATACGTTTTCATTATATCTCGAACACTCTTCCATGTCTTCCCCAATAGTCATGTAACCTGATGTATATGAAAGAAAAGTACGTCTGAGTTAATGTTATAACAACAATAACACATACATAAACACACTACTAGAAAAGTAGGCAATTGCGATCAAAATTTGCGACCAACATAAGACGGTCGCAAAAATAGCGACCAGATTGTGACCAAAACCAAAATAGTCGCAAAATTAATGACCAACCTATATTCGGTCGCAAAACGGTCGGAAATCTTGTGACAACATTAATCCAGTCGCAAATATGATAAAAAGTGGTTGGAAAACGGTCGCAGATACAAAAAAATAAAAAAAGTAAAAGTTGCAACCGTCCAAAGCGGTCGCAAATATGAGAAAAATATAAAAAGCAAAAGTTGCGACCGTCTAAAGCGATCGCAAATACAAGAAAAGTAAAAAAAATAAAAGTTGCGACCGTTTAAAGCGGTCGCAAATACGAGAGATATACAAAAAAAAAGTAAATTGTCATTTTAGTCCCTGAGGTTTGTCCTAAATTGTCATTTTAAACACATTGGCCAACTCCAATAAAAAAACAATAAGAAGCTAAAATGACAATTTGAGACAAACTTTAGGGACTAAAATCACTACTACAAAATTAGGCAATCGCAAATAAGAAGATATATTAAGAAGATAATATATGCACGCAAATAAGAGTTTGATAACGCCTCTCACAATGAAATCCCAAACCCTAATTTTGTGCTCTGCTCATTCAATCCGATAAATTGCGCCGCTCTGATCAACAACAATCATTCGTATCAACCACTTTGACCATTCAATCGCTCCGATCAATCGAAGAACTTAATATTTTTTATTCGATACAGATCAATCGAAAGAACTCAAACGACGAACTCAATCAAAGCAGCAACTCCTTTGAATTCTACATCTGAAAAGGTATGATTCTCCACCTCAATTCTTGTTAATTCAATGATTAATTTGATCAAATTATAGTTTCTCTAATGTGTTGATTCTCGATTAGATCAATTAATTAGGGTTTACTGAAATGGATTCTCCGAAAAACTATTTATATGTAACCTGTTGAGACTTTGGACTGTTGATTTCGTTGATACTACTTAATCGGCTCTCAATTGTAGTAGATTTCAACACTGAAATTGATTTGCTCGTTGTTCAATTACTTGATTGATTAGGTTTAAGGTTTAATTCAATTGGTTATATATTTCGTTGTTAGAGGATGTAAGTGGTATTTTGACATCAAGTTGTTATTATTACTTTTGTAAGTGTGATATGTTTAGGTCGATTGATTCTCATGCTTATTATCATCACAATTCACACCAGGCGTCGATTAAACCCTAACTTGACCGATTCTCACACTAATTATCTTCATAAAATGCACTAATTCAAGGTTAGTTCATGAAAATTTGATCTATGATTTGTGAATTCAGTTGTTTAGATGTTGAAATTGGTGAAGTTTTCAGTTTCGATCTCTTTTGCGCTGACCCTCACGGCTGGACTTTGAGTCTAGGGTTTTAGTTTTGATCGAACATCAAACAGATCGGAGTTCAGCTTCAGCTTCGTGAAACATACACTCTGCTCATCTTAAATTGGTACGGGTCAAAATGGGTTTGCCTTGAAGTGGGTCGTTTTTGGTGTATTTGTATCAATGGGCCTGTATAATGAGACTGTTGGCTTTATTCGTTGTTGTATTCTTGTTTTGATAGGTGATTTCACATTGCTGGCTAAAGGAAAAGTAAAACGAGAGAGTTTTCACGATAAGGTATGTGTTTCTGTATTAGTAGAATAGTTAATTGCTTAATCCTAGGGTTTTGAATCCAAAAAAGTAGCTGTTTCTGATTGTGAATTGAAATAGTTATGATTTGTTTGAATAGTTTTCAGTTTTAAACCTGAATTAAGTTAGTAGATTTGACATGAAAACAAGGACTTATACTCTTCGTTTTGTTTCTAACTCAGTTTCTTATCACATGTCATCATTTTACTTTCGTTGAGTATTTTTTGATGAGATTTTTTGAATGAATAGGCTTATGGATTATTGGAGCTAGTCGGGGAATCGGTATGTCAAATCAGATCTTTTGATTGTTGTTCTTACCATAATTGTATATTAGTTGTTGAAGTTGAAAATTAGGGTTCATTTATGTATTAGTCTAATAAATGAATATGAATGAAATTTAGCCTAATCCACTTATCGGATTTCATGTATCAACTTCAAATATTTTTATTAGATTCTAAATCAACATGTAGTATAAATTGCCATCATTCGAAGTAGCATATTGCTCTTAAGGATAACTTATGCACAGCAGAGTAGCAGACTGATGTGTGCTAAACAGACTATAAAAACAACCTAAATTAGACTCTCTATTCTAGACACTATAAGCTTTAAATTTATAAACTAGGACTCTCTAAAACCTAAACCACACAACCGGCAAGTGTACCGGTCAATGTAGTATAGCCTAAGTAAGTCCGAGTATCGAACCCAAAGACTCTATGTATTACGAACTAGACTCTAATAGACACTGACAGACGCGACTTAAACTTGTTTAATTGATTTGGGGGGGGGGGGGTTACTGAAAAAACTAGGAAATCTATATTAACTACTAAATTAACTAGAACTAGACTAAAGACGAACGAAGACTGTGAACTTTTTCTTATGTGAGAACGAGACCACCTAGACAAGAATCCTGGATTGTTTGTAAGAGATTACCGATTAAGTTAAATGCACGAGTTATGGAACCGGGATCATATGATACTAAACCTATTAAGAACCATCGAGGCCCCTCGACCCTTCTCAAGGAGAAACCTGTGGACCTACCTAGGCCGTTAATCCTACCGGTTATTAGATTTCTTCCCAGTCCTCTAATTATTGTGTAAGTACCCTAATGTTGACCTATTCATTCCCAATCCTAGATCTAAGGTAGTTTGAAGTAATAGATTTGACTTGATAGACTAATAAAACCGACAGGTAAACCAAGACATAACCTTTCCCAAGGCCTATCTAAAGCAATTCGCCGGGTAAGACCTACCAACAGCCCCTCACTTCCCAGGTATTAGGACTAGTAGAACACTAAAACTTAGTAAATTATTACCACTTACTTCTAGAGGTTATCGGCCGATTCTCCCTAAAGAGTGAAGGTTTTCTTATGTGATATAGACACTCACCGAAACCCTAAACCCTAATATGACTCTACGTTGTGATATAGACCGTCACTAAGAATCATATGAAGCAGGTAACAATAATAAACCAAATCAAAGCACGCATACACATCAAACCATTAAATCAAACCTTTTACAAATCACAATCAATCCATAAACAACGTGCAAATAACAAAACCGGTAAAATCTTTATTCAATCCATTCAACTAGTCTAGGTGGTTTAAAGGTTTAGCCAAGCATACTAAAATATGAAATCAACACGAAGATGTCTAAACATGAATTCATTGTAACAAGTTTCAAGAAAGGAAATCGACAAAACAAGGGATTAGAAAACCCGATGGATCCTTCGATTCTTCGTCTCTGACTTGTACCGATGATTCCGATGCTTTGAGAACTCCAAGATTGCTCCAAGAATGCTCAACAATTGCCTCCAATGTTCTCTAATTCGTAACTCCTTTTTTTTAATTGATTTTTCTTGGCTTTTTATATCAAACCCTAGCTGCCAACTGATCATACGTAACTTTACTACCAGTCGCGTAGCGCGACTGGTCTTGATCATACTCTCGCGCTACGCTAGTGAGTCCAAATTCCGCAAATCCATGTTTAAGGGTCGCGTAGCGCGACTGATATGACCTTTCACCCTAGCGCTACGTGACTGACTCTTTTTTCACAGAAGGTTTGCTCCGAAATTCAGCTTTAACACCCCAAAACTCCTCAAAAATAATTCTAACTCTTTGTGACTCATTCCAATGCATACAATTTCAGCGTCAAGCTCGTTTCCACTCAATTTCCAACCAATTATCGTATCAAGACCTGGAAAAACGAACTTTCATCAATAGTACGTAATTCTAAATAAAACTAAACTAAAAATAACGAAAGAACGTACAAACTATACACGATAAAAGTATGTATTTTGCAATACATCAAATATCCCCACACTTACAGTTTTTTCGTCCCCGAAAAAGAATTATGCAACGGAATCAGAGATAATTTATTACTTGGATCAAAAATTTATTTATATCTTATTAAAACCAAGACTTGCGTTAGCTGCGATTGCGAATATACTGATCCTCTTAAACCCGAATCTAATCCTAAGCCCTTATCATGTGAATTTAATTTAAGTGCGGTCAATCCACCTAGGGTCTCACACTAGAATTTACGATCCATCTACTCCCACCTCAAGCTTATAGGACTAAAAGAACGATCACTGGACCAATTCCTAACCGTTTTATATCAAAACCAAGAGAGTAAACAATCAACTTTTTTTTTTCTTTTTCCATTTTTTTCATTATTTTTTTATTTTTCGAATTCGTGAGACTAGACGATGCTTTCCCTTAACCCAGCGGTATTCCGACTGTAGAGTCGCTATCCCCAATCACAGATTACATAGGTCTCGGTACTTTTATTCGGCAAATCGATTTCACACATCCCAGAGGCAAACCGGCTGTAGAGTCGCTATCCCCAACTCGGAATACGTAGGCCTGTGTTACTTTCATTTAGTTTCTAGCTCACTTTTATTCTATTTTTTTTTATTTTTCATTTTTTTTTTCGCATGATCACAAACTCTAACAGTTTTAACTTATAACGGTGCCCCTTATACTATTATCGGCAGTTTTGATTTCCCATATTTCCCAGGCGAAAACCCACTAACGGACCGACAATTAAGGTATATTAGATCAAAGGGACTTAAAACTAAACCCGGGCCTATCCACATATCCCTAACTAGACGCAAGCTCGATTTATTATCATCTCATATTATTATTATTCAATCCAAGCAACAAATCACCTTTTCTATCATTTTCCGTTTATTTGCAAACTTCTTTTTATATTCGAAAGACATTTTCTGATTTTTTTTTTTTTCAACTTTTTATGACTCAAATATTTACAAGTATCCCATCCCCACACTTAGAGATTGCATTGTCCCTAATGCAAGAACGAAAATACGACTCAACAACTACCTACGAAAAGAAACTGCAAACGAAAATAAATAAAAAATACAACAACAACAAAAGGGAAACGACTTAGCTGGTTAGGACAAAAGTCAGTGCCAGCTGTACGAATCTTGAATCCCCCGAACGATCGTATAGCATTTCATTCGCGATCGTTACCAAGTCTGCTTGAGTTTATCAGAATTACAAGTCCGGAATCACCCGAATGGCAATTGGGTACGGGTGGTACAATCCAAACCTGCATAATCAAAACAAAACAAAACCCAACGCAGTACCGACTCTAAAAACGACTCAAAACTAATAATTTAGACTCAAAGTACAAAATAAAAGACTCAAAAATACAAACTCTACAAATTGATATCAACTTCTCACAAACTTACGGAGGATCATGTAAGCGCAGCTCACCCTCCAACATCGCTCTCACCTTACGGGCCGTAGCACTATCATTCCTAAAACTACCCGAATCACTCCCAACTTTTTCATATTCTCTCCACTCATCATCTGGCGGTTTGAATCTAAAAGTATCATCTCTATACTTATCCCCACACTGAGCCTTGCTCAATGTCTCAAACCTAGACTCTAAACTCACCACCCTCTCTTCTAATTCTACCAGCTTCCTATCCGGAGGATCCCCACACTTAAGTCCTATTACCTTCTCTACACTCACATCCCTCACATCTTTCTCTTCATTCTCACACTCTCCCCCTACCGAGATTGCTTCCACTTTACCACTCGAACCTCTCGAATTCATGACGTTAAACACTACCGCTTCCTCGCCCGCTCTAAGTGTGATAGTGCCTAAAGAGACATCTATTAAAGCTTTAGCGGTGTTTAAAAATGGGCGACCTAAAATTAGCGGTATGTTTTCATCGGCTTCCATGTCTAGAATAACGAAATCGGCCGGAAAAACAAACTTATCTACCTTCACAAGCAAATTCTCAACTATTCCCCTCGGATACTTAACGGACCGATCGGCTAAAGATAACGTCATCCGAGTAGGTGAAAGCTCGCCTAAGTCTAGCTTCTCATAAAGTGAAAAGGGCATCAAATTAATGCTAGCACCTAGGTCGGCTAAGGCTCTAGTGTTTGTGTTACTACCGAATAGACAAGGAATAGTAAACTCACCCGGATCGGTAAGCTTTTCGGGAAGCTTATTTGAGACAATGGCTGAACACCCTCCATGCAACGGGACATTCGACAACTCTCCTAATTTCTCCTTATTCCTAAGAAGGTCCCTCAAAAATTTTGCATACTTAGGCATGGACTGGAGTGCCTCTATAAACGGAAGATTAATCTTCAATTGCTTGAAGATATCTAGAAACTGCCCGTATTCCCTCGAGTATTTCTGATTCTTAAGGCGTGAGGGAAACGGAACATACTCATGATTCACATAAGGTGAAGGTCTAACGTCTATGGGCTTTCTCTCAACTTTCTTCTCACCCTGAGACTCACCGGGCTGTGCGGTACTTGCTGGGCTTAGCCTCTTTTGCACTTTGCCGGGAGCCTCCATCTCAATCACTTCATCTATCACATCACCATCCTCATCAACCTCTCTCTCCTCAACACTAGGGTTCCCTATGGTTCTGCCACTACGAGTGGTAATGGCATTAGCTTGGGCATTAGGGTTTTGTTGGGTGTTACCTGCAAATTGACCAGGTAATCTATCCTCTAACTTTCTAGCCATATCCCCTACAACCCTAGAAAGGTCTTGGACCGCAGCTTGGTGATTCCTAAGCATGAGATCATGTTCACTAAGTTTCTTTTGGGTATTTTGATCTCTAACAACTAGCTGGCTCATCATAGCCTCCATTCTCTCCATGCTACCCCCTAAATCGAAACTCGGACCTTGACCTGTTTGAACTTGGTTACTCGAGCCTCCATCCTTAACCTGCCCATTCGAACTTCCATTAAAAAGTGAACCTAGACCCCTATTTGGATTTTGAGCTATTTGCAAACTAGGAGATCCACTTGAGCGAAAATTGCTATTATTATTAAAATTATTATTAGAACGCCAACCCGAACCAAAGTTATTACCCCCAAAACCGCTAGACTGACCTCTACCAAAACCTCCTCCTACGAAATCAACATGCTCCTCACTAACTAGCAAAGGACAACGCACTCGTATCGTGACCCCCTCGACAAAACTCACACTTATCGATCTTAGCTCTAATCTCGTTAAGTTGCCTATTCATATTTTCCAAAACAAAGGCCAAACTAGGGTCCATAGTGACATGGTTCACCCCGTGGGCGGGTGCACTAGTAGTGGTATTAGAATTACCACTTTGATACCTCTGATCGGACCGTGATTGGGATTGAGACTGAGCAAATGCCTCAAAACGCTCTAGACACTCAGGAACTGTAAGAATACCCATCATATGCCCCCCTGCATTGGTATCAAACCTATCTCTAGTCTCTTGGGTAAGACCATTATAAAATTTCTCACATAAGGCCCAATCGGAAAGACCGTGCTGGGAGCAACGAGCACAAAGGGTTTGGAACCTTTCCCAAGCAAGGTAGTAAGGCTCGTCGGGCCCCATGCGGAAGGAATGAATCTCGTCTCTAAGCCGTGAAGCTTTAGCGGGCGGGAAGTACTTATTCAGAAAGGCTTGACGAAGCCCCGCCCAGGTGGTAAAAGTACCGGTTGGTTGAGAATCCAACCAAGTAGCCGCACGGCCGGCTAAAGAAAATGGGAAAAGCTGTAGGTATGTAGCATCGTTGGGTGCACCGCTAAGGCTAAAGGTAGCTAGCATCCTAGAGAAACGGTTAATGTGGGCCGCGGCATCCTCATCGTCTCGGCCATGGAATTGGATACTATTGGTGATGGCCTGCATGGCATAAGACGGAACCTGCCATGAATTCTCATTCACTATGGGTGGAACGGTGATGGGTGAAGCTAGGCCGGTGAAATTCTGAGTGGCCTGCTGATGGACAGTTTGCCTAGGGTTTGCCATATTTTTTAAAGTTTCTAGATTACTCGAGGTACTAGAAGTAGGGCTATTGGGTGGAGAAACCTTAGGTGAATGGTTTGGTGAAGGTGGTGGTGTAGGAGGTGGGGTGGGTAATGGGGTGAAATCGAAATGTGGGAAACGAAAAGAGGATGTAGAAGTAACCTGTGGGCCTTCGCCCAATTGGGATGATGATTGCTTGACTGGTGGTGGCGGTCCGTGCGAGCGCAGATGTGGCATCCACTGCTAGCAAAAACCTGAACACAAGAAAAGCAAACACTAGTTACCGAGACACAAGAAAAGACAAAGACTCAACAAAACAAAAAAACACGTAGCACGTATTTGTCAATTAGATCTATCAAAGCTAATAAACGCAATTGCCAAGAGTCCCCGGCAACGGCGCCAAAAACTTGATGTGTGCTAAACAGACTATAAAAACAACCTAAATTAGACTCTCTATTCTAGACACTATAAGCTTTAAATTTAAAAAGTAGGACTCTCTAAAACCTAAACCACACAACCGGCAAGTGTACCGGTCAATGTAGTATAGCCTAAGTAAGTCCGAGTATCGAACCCAAAGACTCTATGTATTACGAACTAGACTCTAATAGACACTGACAGACGCGACTTAAACTTGTTTAATTGATTTGGGGGGGGGGGGGTTACTGAAAAAACTAGGAAATCTATATTAACTACTAAATTAACTAGAACTAGACTAAAGACGAACGAAGACTGTGAACTTTTTCTTATGTGAGAACGAGACCACCTAGACAAGAATCCTGGATTGTTTGTAAGAGATTACCGATTAAGTTAAATGCACGAGTTATGGAACCGGGATCATATGATACTAAACCTATTAAGAACCATCGAGGCCCCTCGACCCTTCTCAAGGAGAAACCTGTGGACCTACCTAGGCCGTTAATCCTATCGGTTATTAGATTTCTTCCCAGTCCTCTAATTATTGTGTAAGTACCCTAATGTTGACCTATTCATTCCCAATCCTAGATCTAAGGTAGTTTGAAGTAATAGATTTGACTTGATAGACTAATAAAACCGACAGGTAAACCAAGACATAACCTTTCCCAAGGCCTATCTAAAGCAATTCGCCGGGTAAGACCTACCAACAGCCCCTCACTTCCCAGGTATTAGGACTAGTAGAACACTAAAACTTAGTAAATTATTACCACTTACTTCTAGAGGTTATCGGCCGATTCTCCCTAAAGAGTGAAGGTTTTCTTATGTGATATAGACACTCACCGAAACCCTAAACCCTAATATGACTCTATGTTGTGATATAGACCGTCACTAAGAATCATATGAAGCAGGTAACAATAATAAACCAAATCAAAGCACGCATACACATCAAACCATTAAATCAAACCTTTTACAAATCACAATCAATCCATAAACAACGTGCAAATAACAAAACCGGTAAAATCTTTATTCAATCCATTCAACTAGTCTAGGTGGTTTAAAGGTTTAGCCAAGCATACTAAAATATGAAATCAACACGAAGATGTCTAAACATGAATTCATTGTAACAAGTTTCAAGAAAGGAAATCGACAAAACAAGGGATTAGAAAACCCGATGGATCCTTCGATTCTTCGTCTCTGACTTGTACCGATGATTCCGATGCTTTGAGAACTCCAAGATTGCTCCAAGAATGCTCAACAATTGCCTCCAATGTTCTCTAATTCGTAACTCCTTTTTTTTAATTGATTTTTCTTGGCTTTTTATATCAAACCCTAGCTGCCAACTGATCATACGTAACTTTACTACCAGTCGCGTAGCGCGACTGGTCTTGATCATACTCTCGCGCTACGCTAGTGAGTCCAAATTCCGCAAATCCATGTTTAAGGGTCGCGTAGCGCGACTGATATGACCTTTCACCCTAGCGCTACGCGACTGACTCTTTTTTCACAGAAGGTTTGCTCCGAAATTCAGCTTTAACACCCCAAAACTCCTCAAAAATAATTCTAACTCTTTGTGACTCATTCCAATGCATACAATTTCAGCGTCAAGCTCGTTTCCACTCAATTTCCAACCAATTATCGTATCAAGACCTGGAAAAACGAACTTTCATCAATAGTACGTAATTCTAAATAAAACTAAACTAAAAATAACGAAAGAACGTACAAACTATACACGATAAAAGTATGTATTTTGCAATACATCACAGACCGTCACTTTCTAATTTTTATATCCGGGAGATGGTCATTTTTTCAGTCAAGATTTTCTCTTCGTGTTCTATTTTTATTTCTGCTCGCATAGATAATGATATAATGACGCCTTCTTCTTCTTCTTCTTATTATTATTTTTTTTTTGTTAAATTAAGGTTGTTGGTGCACTTGTGTCTGTACTTTGTCTGTATTTAGTCTTAATACGAAACGATGTCTTTGTAGTCCTGTAAGTTTGACCAAGTCAACCATCCTCCTGGTTTGACTTAGCCAAACAGTCAACCTTATGTTAGTAATATGGCTGGGTTGAAGGATAAGTCATCGAAGGATTGTCCTATATCCTTCGATGATCAGTTCGAAACATGAACCTTCGATAGATGGACCACGAAAGATCACATCTTTCGAGGTACATCTGGATCATTCGAGCTGTTTCTGGTCGACAGATGATCTTTCGACCAGTCTGCATAATCCTTCGACCAGACCTGCTGTATTGGGTATAAATACCCGTGTGTTGTGTTCAGTTCGATAGTTAGACATTTCAGACAAAGTGAGAGCATTCTGTTCAGAGAACACACACACACGAAAGATAGAGAGAGTTTATAGAATACATCTGTAAACCTTGTGCTTGTAACCGAACCTTTCATACGTTTAATACAAGTGGTGTTAATCGTTGAGTATTGCGTGTTGTGTTTATCATTGTGCTTGTTCTATCCCGGTTTGCTTGCTAGCTTGGATTCCGCACTCGCTAGTGTGTTAGACATAACAAGGAATAGGTTAAACCTCAACCTCCGAGGGACCTACAAGTGGTATCAGAGCCGTGGCTCTTTTCCTTGTTAAAAACCGGGTTTTTTACAAGTCTTTGGAGTGTTTGGATAAAGCTCACTGTTTTAGCATCCGTTTGTAACTGTTTTTATCGATTTTCTTGACGTTAAAACGTGTCTAAACTTACCGGGTGTGTTAAAAGACGGTTTGGGTAACTTGAAAACTTGTTTTTAAGTTGTTTGGTATTTTCCGGCCATAATTCCGGCTTCTCCGGTGACCAGCTGTTCTGGATAAGTTAATTATATTTTATGTTTCAAATCATGGTTTTGGCAGAAAGCATGGTCTGACCATATCTTCCGCAGAAAGTTTCTACCAACCCATCACCTTTTTCACCAACCTGTCATCCTTTGTCAACTGTGTCAGAACCGTTCGAAAGATATCCTTCGAACTCGAAAGACCATCTTTCGATCAGTGGAAGATCGATAGATCATTATCTTTCGGTCCAAGGAATATTTTCGAAACATACATCTTTCGGTCTTCTGCTCTTTCTCGAAAGACTAGGATCCTTCGATTGGGGAGTCTTTCGAAGTCATCTTTCGTGTTCATCCTTCGGTCTACAGTCCTTTTTCGATAAATAAGGATCCTTCGGTTGGAAAATCTTTCGAAAACATTGTTCGAAACTCAACAGTGATCTTTCGAACACTGTTGATCCTTCGAACAGGTATTGATCTTTCGATCATTAGTCTGTTTGTGTTTAACAGTTTGTGTTTTTCAAGTCTTTCGACAGGTATCCTTCGGCTGGTATTATTTTTTTTGATCAAAAATGAATTCGATGTGGGGTGTTCCGGTAAATGCCGAGATGTATTTTGGTACTCCAGCTCCGGATTCGGGTTCGCAAGCTAATGCTACATCTACCGGTCAATGGGCTTTCGTATCAAACCAAGCTCCAAGTGTTCAAAGTATTTTGCTAAGCGAAAGTGAAACAGGAAGTTTGAATAGACCTCCAAAGTTAATGCATTTAAGTGAATATCCGGGATGGTTTGACAGATTTCATACATATGTCCTTGGTCAAAATACAGAACTGTGGTTGCGCTTCATCACAGATTTTGATCAAACGATAGAGGTTGCCGCTTCATCTGCTGCTACATTTGCTGATCTTACGGAAGATCAGAAGAAGGTTTATGACTTAGAAAAGAAAGCATATGCCATTCTTACTCAGGCGTTAAGCAAAGACATTTATCATCAATTTGTCAGTTTCAAGACAACGAAGCAGTTGTGGGACGCATTGAAGATAAGGGGCATAGGAAATGAAGCAACACGCCAATTAAGAAAAGATCTGCTAAAGAAAGAGTTTGATGGTTTTGTTTGTATGCAGAATGAATCCCTAGGAGATTTGACAAGTCGATTTACTCATTTGCTGACTGAATTGGCAAATACTGGGGTTGTAACAACTTCAGCAGAGATAGTGAAGAAGTTTGCAGATGCATTGCCACCTCAATGGAGTAATTTCTTAGAAATCATGAAGTACAATGGCACTTTGGAGACAACAAGCTTCAGTGATTTTGCTCAACTCCTGGAAAACAAGAATCAGGAAGAAACTCTCAAGGCAAAAAGAGTTGCAGTGCCACAAAATCCTGAAATTTATTATGGAGCTTCTAGCACTTCTACAAAACCTTCCTCACACGCTCCAATTCAAACAGCATTTGTGTCTAGCACGAGCTTGTATGGCACTCCTCCTCCAACAACAGATATGTTTGGAAATCCGCTCAATCCAGCACCTCAACCAGCACCACAACAGCAACAGCAAATCAGAACAACTGATGTGTTCGGGAATCCACTTCCTCCTCAACAGCAAGCGTGTTATGGAAGCACATCATCTGCTGGTCAGCAATCAAAGCCAAATACAGTACGGCTCGACACCTCAAGCTTGTCAAAAGTCAGTGTGGAAGTAGCAAAGGAACACATGGAGCTGCTAAACACTGTGGTGAGCGCATACTGTGGATTAGTGGAAGGTCAGATTGGTAATATTAATCTGACACAAGAAGACTATCAGCAGATTGATAAAGAGGAGATGGAGATGATGGACATTAAGTGGGCCTTTGCTAGTGCAGTTAGGCGAGCAAAGGATTTCATGGAAAGAACAGGCAGAACCAGCTTGGAAAGCAAGAAAGACACCAAGTATGGGTTTGATAAACAGGCTGTTAAATGCTTCAACTGTGGTGAACGTGGTCATTTCAAGCGTGAATGTACAAGGCCATCTCAGCATGGGAACCAGAATCCTTTCCGAGGTCAAGGCAACAGGGCAAATCAGAACCAAGGAAGGAACAACGAACGAACACTGGTGCCTGTCAATAACCAGAGTCAAGCAGGACCACCTAATGCCAACCAGGCACTTGTGGTTCAGGTAGATGAAGGTTGTGATTGGTCAATCCAGTTGGGAAATGATGCACCTGATGGAACAGCTTGTTTTGCTGAAGTGGTTAATGATCTTAAACACGCCAGTGGTGGAGAATCTTCCACCAATGGTGTTGAATCTTCTGAAGATGAAGACAGCTCCGGGTACAGTGGAAGTTCAGATGAAGAGTCCTCTGCTTCAGGCAATGATCAGGAAGATGACACATCAACTGCATCAGTTAATGCAGACATTGATGAACTTTTGGAGGAAGCTGCAGCAGGAATTCAAAGAAGATCTATTTTGGTGGATCAAGCTGCTTATTCTTCGTCTTCTCTCCATTCAGCCTTTATGGCGAATGTCGACAGTTCATCAAGTCAGGTATGTGTCGACGAACCCACTTCTGTTAGCTGTAATAACTGTGATAGTTTGCATGTTAGATGTGCTGAGATGGAAGCAAACATGTCTGAGTTGCAAGGCAAACACGATGCTTTACAAGCTAGTTTGTTTGAATTGCAAGACAAACATGTCTTAGTGAATGATAGGTGGTGTGAATTGCAAAGCAAACACGAGGCTTTGCAAGAGAAATATGATGTGACATTCATTCACAATCAGAAATTGACCGTTGATCTTTCAAAGTGCACTGAAGCCAATATGTTTTATGAAAACCATGAAAAGGAATTTAAGTCAATGATTGAAACGTTAAAGAAAGATAAAACTGAGTTGACTAAAATGGTTTCCAGAAAACAAACTGATATTAATTTGTATATAACTCGTCTTGAGGTAATGCAAAAAGAGATGGCTTGTGTTAAAACTGAAAGTGAGGCGATCCGACTTAAGTTAGACAGTTATTTGAGCTCTAGCTATGTGTTGGATCACATCATTGATGTTCAGAAAGAAAAACGGGATGTCACATGCATAGGCTATAAAAAATGTCCACCACCCGTGAGAAACAATTTTGATGCCCTGCCTGATGAGGAGTATAGGACTCACTTTGAGCCATCTGTTCCTTTGGACGTTGAGGAATTTGCAGCAGGGCTCGGATACAAGAAAGAAGTATCGTCAGATTCAGATGTGTCAGCAGATACATTTGTAACTGCTGAACAGAATCAGGATCCTCCAGTGGTGGTTGAGGATGTTGATTCTTCTGATGATGAGTCTGATGATACTGATTCGGAAAAGTCTGATGCAGTAATCAAAGAAGAGGACATACCTCTTGAGAATCATATCCTATGTGATCCTCCCACAAAACCTGCTAAGACTGTTCCAACCGAGTCCACATCTGCAAAAGAGTCGGAGAGTGTGGATTTGCTGTACACTCTTGTTGGTGATGATAAAATCTATTCAGACAAAGATTTTCCTATTAAAAATGTTAATCAATCTTTAATCAGTAAAGTCTTTGAAAATTCTACAAGTAAGTTTTTGGGAAAGACAGGACCACATGTTACAGTCACACAGTGTCCTCCTATCCCAAGGCTGAAGTTAGAAAACAATTTGGGAACAAGAAATTACCAACAGTGCCAAAACTGCAAAACTATACCAAATCAAATGGTAAGGCACCGACTCAAAATCAAAAGAAGCCGAATCAGAAGAAGAAGAAGACTGTGAACTTTGTGAAATCTAAGGGAACGGACAAAATTGCAAAGTTTGAAAATCAATCTAATTTAGATTTTGTCCAAAAAGCAACTGTGATGAAAAGGAATGAACCAAGTTGTTCAAAACCTAGTACCTCGGGATCACAAAGTTCATCATCGGCAAGACGACCACATGATACTTCGGGGTTTGTTGAACGAAGATCATGTTTTGAATGTGGAACGATCGGGCATATTGTTCGAAATTGCCCGTATCTTCATAAACAAAAAGGCATAGTTGATGATCCCCGTGAACACAATCGCCAAAAACGATCTGTTTCTGTAAAACAAGATCCCCGCCTTGTAAAAGAAAGGGAAAAGAAACAGAAACGCCAACAGGTGAAGAAAATTGAAAAAGCAATTAAAACTGATGCGGTTAACAAACCATCTGTTTCTGTCAAACCAGAAAATTCAAAAACTTCTGGCAACCATGAAGTTAAAATTTTAAAGAATAACACTGGTATAACAAAACAGACCTGGAAACCAAAAACAGTTAAAAATTCAGGGGGACCGTCACAATTTTCGAATCATCAAAGAGTAGAGGTTATTGTCATTGATGAAAATGGAAGACCCAAGACCACAATGGCTTGGGTCCCCATCTCCAACTAATCGATTGAGTTTATGTGCAGGGTGTTCCAGGAGGAACTATCAGTAGTCATTGGATTGTTGATAGTGGGGCATCCAGGCACATGACAGGCGACATGAAGCTTCTCTACGACGTCAAATCTATTAGAGGAGGTTATGTTGCTTTTGCTGGAGATAAGGGCGGATATATAACGGGTGAAGGAATGATTTCCAACGGGGTTGTTAGCTTTGACAAGATCAACTTTGTGCAACAACTTGATCACAATCTTCTTAGTGTTTCTCAAATTTGTGACAAGCAGTTCTCAGTACACTTTGATGCTAATGGATGTTATGTGCTGAAACCCGGCTTCAAAATTCCAAAAGAATGGATTCTCTTGTCGGCTCCAAGGATAAATGATCTGTATGTCCTTGATATGAGCCAAGCTATCACAACGTCTGCACAAGCAACTTGTTTCGTTTCCAAAGCCACAGAAAAAGACACAATCTCTTGGCACAGACGAATGGGTCACATTCACTTACGCAAAATGAATCATTTGGTGTCAAATGAATTGGTGAATGGTGTTCCTCTTAAAAACTTCCATCTTCAAGACGTCTGTGTCTCGTGCCAGAAAGGAAAACAAACGAAGAAGCGACACCCTACAAAGAAAGTCAACACGGTGGCTGTTCCTCTTGAACGTTTGCACATGGATTTGTTCGGTCCTGTCAAGCACAAAAGCATTAGGAATGATCAATATTGCCTCGTGATAACTGATGATTATTCAAGATTTTCTTGGGTGGCGTTCATGGCACATAAGAGTGAAACCTTCGGTATTATCAAAAACTTGATCATTCAGATTGAGAATCTTTACAACTTGAAGGTTAGACGGATACGTAGCGACAATGGTACTGAATTCAAAAATCATGCCATGGCGGAGTTTTGCGCTTCAAAAGGTATTCTTCACGAATTTAGTGCAGCTTATACTCCTCAACAGAATGGCGTCGCTGAACGTAAGAACCGCACATTGATCGAGACTGCTAGGACTATGTTGGTAGAGTCGCAGCTACCCATTCCATTCTGGACTGAAGCTGTGTCTTCTGCATGCTATACGTTGAACCGAGTCCTTACAGTCAAAAGGCACAACAAGACCTGCTTTGAGCTTATCAACAAACGGAAACCAGACTTGTCTTATCTTGAACCGTTTGGAGCTCCATGCACAATAATCGATCCTAATGGAAAGTTTGGGGCAAGAGCAATTGAGGGATACTTTCTTGGGTATTCCACCCCTAACTTAAGAGTCTGGAATTTAGAGACTAAAAGGGTCGAGGAATGGTCTGAAATCAGAGTACAAAGGCACACTTTACCGGTTAGAAATCCTGGTCAGCCTTGGATGTTTGAGTACGATGAATTTTTCAATTCGATCAATGTCGAAGCCGTTGAAGAAAGTGCTGCGGCAAGGATGTTTTTCGAGAGTGACAACGCAACAGATTCACCGTTGGTTCGTCCCATTATTGTCAATCAAGAACCATCTTCAGTGAACAATAATGCTCTCGACAATGAGGATTTTCAAGATGCTACCGAATTGAACGAATCTTCAGAGGATGATGAATTTCTGGATGCAGATCAAGAAGCTCCAACAGCAGTTCATGGTATTTCAGAGGGTACACCTCCAGTGGATGTCCCTAGAACAGCTGAAACTTCTGCATCATCCTCTTCGTCAATTCCGGGCCTTGAATTGATTGTTGATCTGAATCTCAACAATCTGGGTACAAATATTCCAGTTCAAGATAATCCAGAAACAAGGATTCACAATACCCATCCTCAACAAAACATCATCGGAAATGTACAAAGTGGCGTTCAAACGAGAAACATGTTGCGAAACAACAACAATGCAGGCTTGTATGCAACTATCAGAGAATCTAGTCAACAGAATGATTGGTCTTTCGCGTGTTATGTCTCACAGGAAGAGCCAAGAACTTGGAAAGATGCTTTGAAAGATAGCTCATGGGTTGAAGCGATGTAGGAAGAACTGCAACAATTCCAGAAGCTTGGTGTCTGGAAACTCGTAGAGAAACCTGCTGGATACAAGAAGATTGGTACCCGTTGGGTGTTTAAATGCAAAAAGGATGACCGTGGGATCGTTATCCGAAACAAAGCAAGGCTAGTCGTTCAAGGTTTTCGTCATATTGAAGGAATCGACTACAACGAAGTATATGCACCTGTTCCACGTCTAGAAGCAATTCGGATTTTTCTGGCTTATGCCTCATTCAAAGGTTTCAAGGTATACCAGATGGACGTGAAAAGTGCATTCTTACATGGTGTGGTAGAAGAAGAGGTGTACGTCGAACAGCCTCCAGGTTTTGAAGATCCTATCCATCCCGATCGGGTTTGGTTGCTCAACAAAGCTCTATATGGTCTACATCAAGCACCGCGAGCTTGGTACGCAACCTTATCTAATTATCTGCTGGAGAACGGTTTTCGCAGAGGTCTTATCGACTGCACTCTTTTCATCAAAGAACAAGATGGAGATCTTCTACTGGTACAGGTATACGTTGATGATATTATTTTTGGTTCTACTAATGATGTTTTGTGTAGGGATTTCGAGCGTGTTATGCAGGATAAATTCGAGATGAGTGCTATGGGGGAAATGACCTTCTTTTTGGGCCTACAAGTACAACAAACCGAGTCTGGGATATTCATCCATCAGACTAAATATGTTGGTGACATCTTGAGCCGGTTCCAGATGTCTGATGCAACGCCCATTGGTACCCCATTACCACAAAATCACGGAATTACTCCAGACTTGAAGGGACAAGATACTAGCCCCTCATACTACCGCGCGATGATTGGATCCCTTATGTACCTCACAGCATCAAGACCAGATATAATGTACCCAACGTGCCTGCTTGCCAGATATCAAGTGAACCCGAAGGCCTCACATCTTGCAGCTGTAAAAAGGATTTTTCGTTATTTGAAGGGTTGCCCTGACACCGGTCTATGGTACCCTAGGGATAATAACTTTGACTTGATCGCATTCAGTGATTATGATTTTGGCGGATGCAAAATCGACGGCAAATCCACAACGGCTGGATGTCAGTTTTTGGGAAATCGCCTAGTCACATGGCAGTGCAAGAAGCAGACGTGCGTCGCTACTTCAACATGCGAAGCTGAATACATTGCTGCCTCAAGTTGTTGCTCCCAAGTCCTGTGGATACAACAGCAAATGCGTGACTACGGTTTTGAATTCCTAACTACTCCTATTTACGTTGATAATTCTGCTGCATTACAGATCACTAAAAATCCTGTGCAGCATTCAAAGACTAAGCACATCGACATTAAGTATCACTTCATACGTGATTGCTTTGAGAAAAGGATAATCGATGTTGCTTACGTCCACACCGATGACCAACGTGCCGACCTTTTTACCAAAGCATTTGACAAATCAAGATTTGACTATTTATTATTGGTAAACGGCATTAAGGTCAAGCAAGAGTAAAACCAACATCGGAAAATCATTTTTGTAAATACCTTTGTGTTTTAAATTTGTCTTAGTTTATTGATTTTAGGGGGAGTAAATCCAAAATTTGAAAATCCAAAAACATTGAAAAATTTCAAAATCACAAAAACAATAGAAAAACAAAAATGAGTTTCCTGGCGAGCAAAAGAGAAAATGATAGTACATCAGTGGTCTGTCCAAAGCTCTTTAAACCTTAAATGAAAAACGATAAGCAGCTCTATATAAGATGTATCGGTAGGCTCACAATCATTTTAAAGTGTGTAGGGTGATATAAACTTAAATCGACTGAAGACCAGGTGGGAACCATTCATTGGCATATGGTCTTAGTACCGAAATTTCGTTTGAGAGATTGCCGAGGTTCTGAGATATTCGGTCTTTATGCTGCTTATCATCTGGGTATCATGGTTGTATCTTTTACCGAAAAATAACGGGGACGCAAGTCTAGATCTTCCATGATACTATACATACGTGTACATACTGCATACGACCTCAATAAGTGATAAACAATCACATGTCCAAACAAAATAAGTGATAAAATATCACAAATTCTTTGCGGGAGTCAAGTTCGTCTCTCTGCTGTACGAAAGTACTGACCTGTTCACGGACTTGCTCCTGTGCCCTCATGCATCGAAAATCAAGTTCCTCATCAATAAGTGATTTTATCACATAGGGCTTGTTTTCAAATCAAAATAAGTGAGAATCTCACATCATATACGGTCAAACAGATGATAATCGGTATACTCACCGGTAAGATGAACCCTCGTGCATACCTTGATACGGGAATGTGTCGTGATGTGGATGAACACCGGTCGGTAAGTATAAATCATACCTTAACGTATCCCCTCGCCATGATTACATCTGATAAGTTGAGCTTATGTGGACAACAATACCGATAATCGTTATAGGATGCTTATCTTAATGTTAATTAATTGAACAACAAGAGCGTTTTGGCATGACCGTACACTGATATGATTCTCTTACCCTCGAAACTCGCAAAAAGAATCTTTGTATATATTTATTTACTGCTTTCTGTCTTTAAATTTGAAATATTCAAAAATTCCAAAAAGATTTTAAGTGTGTTTTAATATAAACTTTCAAAAAGCCAAAAAGATTTTATTTCTATTTTATTTTCGATCGTACGATGTTGGAGCTCGAGTCTTCGTTACATGAAACCTGATTGAAAACCGAAACGACTGAATCTTCATAAACGGTCGAAATTTGCAAGTGTTGAAAGCTAAAATTTGAAATTGATAAAATTTGTTAAAGCTTTCAAACTGTCGGACGGTGTTTGTTTGAACAATGGTCACATGTGTGTAGTTTGTTTATGATATTCCAAGCGGTTGTTCTCATTACGCGTTTAGATTTCTTGCATGTGCAGATTCTAAAGGCAAGGAGAACATGGTCGATGACAAGCTTCGGAATGAAGACACGACGTGAAGGCACTCAAATGATGAAGATGATCGAGTTGCCGCTGACCATCATCAACACCACAAGGATCTCACTTCATAAAGATCAAGACTTTCACGAGCATAACTCAAGGGGGAGCTTATGTTAAGGGTGAGTTTGTCAACACACTTCCTACATGAAACGGGGAGTTTGTTGATACACTTTCTGCTTTCAAGACGTGAAGACTTTAAAGATCCTCCGACATTGAAGACTTGAAAGGACATCAAAGATTTGAAGTCACAAAGATCGAGACAAAGCTACAGCCAGACAAAGCTACAGCCAAGGGGGAGTTTGTTGGTGCACTTGTGTCTGTACTTTGTCTGTATTTAGTCTTAATACGAAACGATGTCTTTGTAGTCCTGTAAGTTTGACCAAGTCAACCATCCTCCTGGTTTGACTTAGCCAAACAGTCAACCTTATGTTAGTAATATGGCTGGGTCGAAGGATAAGTCATCGAAGGATTGTCCTATATCCTTCGATGATCAGTTCGAAACATGAACCTTCGATAGATGGACCACGAAAGATCACATCTTTCGAGGTACATCTGGATCATTCGAGCTGTTTCTGGTCGACAGATGATCTTTCGACCAGTCTGCATAATCCTTCGACCAGACCTGCTGTATTGGGTATAAATACCCGTGTGTTGTGTTCAGTTCGATAGTTAGACATTTCAGACAAAGTGAGAGCATTCTGTTCAGAGAACACACACACACGAAAGATAGAGAGAGTTTATAGAATACATCTGTAAACCTTGTGCTTGTAACCGAACCTTTCATACGTTTAATACAAGTGGTGTTAATCGTTGAATATTGCGTGTTGTGTTTATCATTGTGCTTGTTCTATCCCGGTTTGCTTGCTAGCTTGGATTCCGCACTCGCTAGTGTGTTAGACATAACAACGAATAGGTTAAATCTCAACCTCCGAGGGACCTACAAAGGTAATTTTGATTCTTGTTCTTGGCCTTTCACCTTCTTTTGGTCATAATGGTATATAAAATCATTTTTTTAATTTGTAATCTTTTTATATGTTCAGAAGTTAAAATTTTAAAAAACTTCAGCATACCATAACTTTGTAATAGTCGAAAATTTGTGAAGTTCTTTCTTGATTATCTTGTACTTTTCGTTTAACAATCAAACATCAAAATCTGAATGTTTGGGCACTTTATCTTCAAGTTTTGCATGTTTAGGCTTCTTTTAAAGTTTGCCACTTATTTTACATCTTGTAGGGCCCGAGTCTTTATTACGTAGACAGGGAAGGAGGACGCTTGAAGGGAACAAAGTTCTCAGTCGGGTCTGGTTCACCATATGCTTATGGTGTACTAGATAGCGGGTGAGCATCCCCTACCCTACCTCTCCCTCTCTTCACAGAACAATAAACACATGTGTGTGGAGCCCACCTAAGTATATACTCAGTTTTGTTTGTATGGAATCTGGCCAAATACATATAGAAAAACATTAGTTCCTTTTAAAACGAATCGGTTGTTTTGGATGGGTCAAATCAAGGGTACTTTGTCTTTTCAAATAAATTTTTGAAGGCATAATCGTCATTAGGCATTGTCTGAAATTGGTATAAACAAAAGCATATACATACTTGGGTGGCCTAAAAAGTAGTTTCAATCGTTGCTTTATGAAAGCTCGAAACAATGGTATTGTTGTCTTTTTTAATTTGTATGCGCTGTTAGTTGTGAAAAAAAGAGTTGAATACATGGGTGGCATCCACATGTATTCTCTCTTTTAAAGGAGTCTGCTTTTAATATGTTAGGTTCACCATGTATATGAAGAAGCTATTGTTGAGGACTTGTTTTCTTTTCCTACCTTTCAAGTCATTGATTTCAACCCGTTTACTAGAAATGAGTTGATTACCTATTTAATTATAATGGTTAAAACTCTGAAAACTTGGTTTCTAATGGTACAAATCAAATGGTCAAATGGGTCAACCCAACCTGACCTCATTTGAATACTTCTCATTTGACCTAAACCCTTTCGACACTTCCCTCCCAAAATGCCACCTGGATGTCACCAGAAGTTTGTATTTTGTGCACTACGTGATTGATTTGCAAGTTTCATATTTGTCTTAATTTTGCCAATTTTGGTAGGTACAAATATGATCTGACAATTGATGAAGCTGCTGAATTGGCTAGAAGAGCCATCTATCATGTCACATTCCGTGACGGAGCTAGTGGCGATGTTGCTAGCGGTACACCTTCTTTAACCTTTTTTACAAATAATTAGTAACAACTATGATAGCAAAATAATATCATTTCGTAATATTTTAATATTTGACCTGTTCTACCCATCCACCCATGTGACTTGTTTTTTTAGCGTGTTTCTTTGAAAGTTACCCTTTTCTCCCTGTGCCTTGTCAAAAACTACGATTCGCGGCGTGGCATGACAGAAATTGTACATGTTTTTACTCAATGCAAAGGAGGGACTAGTTTGACAGACCACAGGAGGACGAAAATGTAACTGATTTGCTTTGTCAGTTTGTCTCTAGTGATAAAATATACACTGAGAAGTAAACGATAGGGCACATGGGACTTGGGTAAGTTTCTTCACAACCTGAAAAATTAGTATGTTATGGTTTCCAGTAACCGTGTGGCTTTCTTCAGGCTTTGTTGTTGAATAGTGCATTTAAACTGATAATCAAAACCTGAAAAAATAATTTCATTATAACAAAGTTCTAGTTTTTTTTTTTTTTTTTGAACTTAACATAATAATACTGAAGATATATATCCTGAAAAAAAAATTCATTATAACAAATGTATTGATAAGGTTAAATAAGGTTGTATCTATATTACTGGTTTGGTACTGCACATGGTTACAATGTTTTCTTTAACATGTTAAATAAGGTTGTATCTAAAGTTTTTTTAATACATAATATAAGCAGCTAATCAGTTTAATAAATAATGATTATGCCAGCCATTAATATTTCACTTTGCATTGATTTCAGTAGATCGAAAGGTTGAACGTGATTATCCAAGATATAGTGAAAGAAAAAGAAGAAGAAGAAGAAGAAGAAGAAGAAGAAGAAGAAAAAGAAAGGTTGAACGAAATTATTGCGGGATTGGTGGAGGAAAAAGAGAAAGATAACGTGGAGAAAGAGGCTATGAATCAAAGAATGACAAACATTGAAGTGATGCTAAAAGCTAGGTTTCAAAACGTATAATGTAGGTTATAAATAATTTGTTTTAACATGTATTTTGGTATAATAACTTTGGTATTTGATGTTTTAAGTGGAATGTTTTATATAATTGTGAAAATTCGATGATGTGTAAATTTAAAAAATGACATTATATGCAGGTTAAAAAATGGCTAAAAAGAAAAAACAAAAGCATTTTGCGACCGTGAAAGACGGTCACAAATTTTCTTAAGGCAAGCGGTCGGAAAATGATTGCAAATTTTAAAAGGCAAGCAGTCGCAAAACAGTCACAACAAGACTGTCGCAACCAAAGTTGCACAAAACCAGTAACAGTCGCAAAATTTGCGACCACTTTTATAGTTGCAAAACCCAGGTCGCAAATGATAACAGCAGTCGCAACTCAGTCGCAATAGAGCAATTGCGACGGGTGTTTTTCCAATCGCATGTTTGATCGGGAAACGGTTGCAATAGGGCAGTTGCGACTGTTTTGCGACCGGAAATGCGGTTGCAAAAACCCAGTTTTCTAGTAGTGACATGAATTGATCTTATAGCATTTAAACAATGTCACGTTCATGTAACAGTATCCAAACAAAGATCAAATTCAGTGTAGCAATTTAAAAGTATAGCAAACTCACTAAACTATTTGAGCAAACAATCTCAGTGACCAAACATTGTGTAACGTATTTTTTTCTTTTCGATATATATAAACTGAAACTCAAAATCAACTCCTTAAACATATAATAATAAGCAAAACGAAGACGAAATACATACTTATAAAACCCAAACAACATAAAACCATACATCAAACTGCAAATCAACCCATTAAACATATAATACTACAACAACAACAACAACAACAACACAACAATAATAATAATAAGGAAAACAAAGATGAAATTCATATTAAAACCCAAGCAACATAATGTCGTCAGATGCAAGCAGACTCTAGTTCTTCCTTCATGCAATCAACCTCATAAACAGGTGCACCTTGGTTGTCCTTGAGCCACTTTGTTGTCTTAGTTATGGCATTCTCCATTTTCTTCAAACTCTGGCTAAAAGTCTTTTTCTTGATTTTGAGTTCTTTGAGCATGTTGTCCATGTCGTATACCAAATTCTCTAATTCATTGTATGCATCGGCCCTCTTCTTAAATTCTTGGTCCTCATGTTTGTACATCTCAACATCTTTTAGCATCTTTTCAATGTCTTCCTTGGAGAGTCTTCTGTTTTCGTTGTTAATTACGAGTTGGTTCCTCTCACCAGTAGATAATATCTCAGCGGTAAGTATGAGGATGGCGCTGGAATCAATTTCAAAGCATACATTAATATCTTGATCTCCTCTGAGAGTATACGGTATTCCATAAATATTGAAATTTCCAAAGAAATGGTTACTAATAGATGTGGAACTTTCACCTTGAAACACCTTGATATACATGGAAGATTGATTATCATCAGTTGTGACAAAAGTTTTGGACTTCTTTATAGGTATTGGTGTGTTCCTTGAGATCACAACACTCATTTTCGCCTTCTACATCTATCCCAAGTGACAAAGGAATGACGTCATACAACACCAAATTTTGAACACTTTGACCCCTTAGAGTTAAGTTTGTAGCCAAAATGGCCGCACCGTATGCAACTGCTTCATCAGGATGCAAGGTTTTGCATAGCTCCTTCCCATGAAAAAAATTCTTGCAACATAGACTGGACCTTAGGTATCCTCATGGAGCCACCAACAAGAATAATCTTATCTACACATGATTTTTCAATTTGTGCATCATATAAACATTCCTTCACACTCTAAATGCACTTTTTGAACAAATCCATGTTCAGATCTTCAAACTTAGCTCGAGTAAATATAATTTTAAAATCAATCCCGTCATGCAAGGAATCTTGATGCAGCGTGTGTTACGAAAAATGAAGATCAAACACGTTGATTCTACGAATACCCGTGTAGTTCTTCCCCAACCCCAAATTGCAACCCAAAGGGCACAGAATTTGAAGTGAAAAATGAGTTTTATCAAAATTCAAGTCTGCCTTTTCCAATTACTAGAGAAACATATAAATAGGAACAGAAATTCGAAACGGGCCTCAAAAAGACAACGGGCCAAACACAAGCCCACAAACAAAATGCCCAAAAAACTACAAAAAACATAAAAACGTAAATAACTAATAGAAATAAGTGTTTTTTTGGCCCGGAAAATGACCCAAACAGCCTTAGGCGTTTGCAGCAAGATGGAGCTCGTTCTCACGTTCGTTTCGCCTGGTCGCACGCCCAAAACGGACCCCCGTAGCCCAAGTTAGAGCCATTTTAGTGAGACCCCTTTTGTTACACGATCTTGGGCCTCCAAATACATGATGGCCTGCTCCTCCACACTTGGACCCGCATCAAATCTTCTTCGATTGAAGTCTGAGTATTGTTTGAAAGAACCCTTTTAGCTTTCACACATGCACTTCTCAACCTCCCCAATGCTCTTATGTTCTTTGTCAAGTCCATATTCTTTCTCCTCTTGAATTCTAGAACACAATGTTGAACCATGCGGTTATCAAAATCCTGGCCTCCCAAATGGGTGTCACCAGCAACAGCTCGCACCTTAAAATTACCTCCTTTCTCAATGGTCACAATTGAGACATCAAAAGTACCACCACCAAGATCAAAGACGAGCACATTCATCTCCTGTGTAATACAAGCCTTGTTATCCAGACCATAAGCAATCATGGCTGCTGTAGGCTCGTTGATGATGCGGATGATGTTTAATCCTGCAATGGTACCTGCATCCTTTTTGGCTTGACGTTGTGAATCATTAAAATACGCAGGGACAGTCACCACAGCATCTTTCACATCATTTCCTATGTACGCCTCAGCAGATTCTTTCATCTTGCCTACAATCATCGCTGATATTTCTTCTGCTGAAAATCCCTTTTCTATACCTTTGTAAGAGACAACAATTTGTGGTGTATCATTAGGACCTTTGATGACTTTAAAAGGCCACAATTTCATGTCAGCTTGCACTTTTGAGTCACTGAATCTCCTTCCAATCAGCCGCTTAGCATCTGAAAATAATCACCAAGAAACAGGATATCAACAAAAGATCTAATTAGATTCCCCACTATAATGTGTGGACTAGGTTTCGGTGATATGCAAATTAGCCTTTAAAAAGTGATATACAAATATCGGTGATATGCAAATTAGCCTTTAAAAAGTGATATACAAATTAATATGCATCAGATGAATGGTGAACTCTCAGTTTTGGGGTTCACTTTATATTTCTACATAATTTAGAGTAAGGTGATGGGGATGACAACGACGAAAACGATGACGAAAGATAAATAAAATCTTGTAACTACTAAAATACATGTCTATCTTTTTGGCTTTTTAATCTACAGTTTGATTCCTTTTAATATTCGTGACTTGTTAAATGCAGTTAAAAATAATCATCTTTGAAATTGAAAAGTCAAATTTGGTATGAAACAGAATGAAGATAAAGATAGCAACACTTTCGAAGCCAACATTAAGTAATAGGAAAACCAGCTGGAGTAAAAAAAAACAAATATCTGGAATTGTATTTTGTTGATCTCACTATATAAAATTCAAAATATTAAAAGCTAGAGATCTTTTAGGAGCCAAAATTTATTAAAAGAAATTGTAAGCAAAATTTGTGACTGATTTGCGATAAGAGAACCGGCCTAAAATCCGGTCGCAACCTGTGTGTTTGAAAACTGTCAGGTTTTGGTCTATGAGTAATTGAAAACGTTAAGTTTCGTTTTTTTTTGTTTTCACAGTGGGTCTGGTTCAGTTTCGGTCCCTTTGGGCTTGAAACTTATGGACCTAAATGTTTTTTTTTTTTTTTGCTATATTTTGGGCTATACCATTTGTAGATTTCTTATAATAAATTACTTTACATTCGAAAATAAAAATTATAAAATATAAATTCAATAACAAACTTTAACAAGCACAAGGCCTTTTTGGTTATTCCACCTTGTTGGGGTTTTTTTTTCAAAAAATACAAAACCCAAAAACTTTAAACTTCGGTTCAGAAAATACAAAAACCAAACCATCAGTTTTTTGCGACTGTGAAAACGGTCGCTAGGTCAGTTGCAAAAGATGTTGGTGCACTTGTGTCTGCACTTTGTCTGTATTTCGTCTTGATACCAAACGATGTCTTTGTTAGTCTTGTAAGTTTGACCAGTCAACCATCCTCCTGGTTTGACTTGGTCAAACAGTTTGAACATTGTTTGAAAGATGTCTGGGTCGAAAGGTGTGTCATCGAAGGATTGTTTAGATCCTTCGATGAACTCGAAAGATAAGCCTTCGAAGGATAGACCACGAAGGATATCATCCTTCGTGGTATATGTGATCCTTCGATGGGTTCCTGGTCGACAGATGATCTTACGATCAGTCTGTCTGATCCTTCGACCAGACGATCTGTGTTGGGTATAAATACCCATGTGTTGTGTTCACTTCAGTAGTTAGAAAAAAGATAGACAGAAGAGCTTGATTTCAGACACATAGAGAGCATTCTGTTCAGAACACACACACACGAAAGTTAGAGAGAGTTTATAGAATACATCTGTAAACCTTGTGCTTGTAACCGAACCTTTCATACGCATTAATACAAGTGGTGTTAATCGTTGAATATTGTGTGTTGTGTTTATGCTTGTTCTTTCTCGGTTTGCATGCTAGCTTGGATTCCGCACTCGCTAGTGTGTTAGATATAACAAGGAATAGGTTAAACCTCAACCTCCGAGGGACCTACAAGTGGTATCAGAGCCGTGGCTCTTTTCCTTGTTAAAAACCGGGTTTTATACAAGATTTTGGAGTGTTTTGGACAAAAACTCATTTGGTTTAGTAACCGTTTTCTGTGATTTTCTCGCATTTCTTGACGTTAAAACGTGTCTAAACTTACCGGGTGTGGTAAAAGACGGGTTGGGTAACTTGAAAACTTGTTTTTAAGTTGTTTGGTCATTTCCGGCCATATTCCGGCTTACTCCGGTGACCGGTTTCTGGATAAGGAATAATATTATTTTATTGTTCAAAATCTGATTTTGGCAGAAACTCATGGTCTGACCATACCTCTGCCGAAAGTTTCTACCAACCCATCAACTTTTTCACCAACCTGTCTCATTTGTCAACTGTGTCAGAGCAGTTCGAAAGATATCCTTCGAAGTCGAAAGATCATCTTTCGATCAAAGGAGGATCGATAGATAATCATCCTTCGAACATCCTTCGAAGTCTGTGACTTATCCTTCGATCCAAGGAATATTTTCGAAGGATACATCTTTCGTTTTACTGCTCTTATTCGAAAGACCAGGATCCTTCGATTGGGGAGTCTTTCGAAAACAATTGTTCGAAACTCAACAGTGATCTTTCGAACACTGTTGATCCTTCGAACAGGTCTTGATCTTTCGATACTTAGTCTGTTTTGGGTTAACAAGTTCGTGATTTTCAAGGTATTATTCTTCTTGATCAAAAATGAATCCAAGATGGAATAGACCGGTAAATACAGATATGTATTTTGGTACTCCGTCATCTTCCGCACCGGTATCTTCTCAAGCTAATGCAATTTCTACCGGTCAATGGGCATTCGTATCAAATCAAACTCCAAGTATTCAAAGCATTCTCTTAAGCGAGAGCGAAACCGGAAGTCTGAATCGGCCTCCAAAGTTGATGCACTTATATGAATATCCAGGATGGATTGACAGATTTCATACATACGTCCTTGGTCAAAATACAGAATTGTGGTTGCGGTTCATCACAGATTTTGATCAAACAATAGAGGTTGCTGCATCATCTGCTGCTACATTTGCAGATCTTACAGAAGATCAGAAGAAGGTCTATGATTTGGAAAAGAAGGCATACGCCATTCTTACTCAGGCTTTAAGTAAAGACATTTATCATCAATTTGTCAGTTACAAGACAACGAAGAGGTTGTGGGACACATTGAAGACAAGGGGCGTAGGAAATGAAGCTACACGTCAATTGAGAAAAGAACTGCTAAAGAAAGAGTTTGATGGTTTTACGTGTATGGAGAATGAATCTTTAGGAGATTTGACAAGTCGATTTAATCATCTGCTGACTGAATTGTCAAATTTTGAGGTTGTTACAATTCCAGCAGAGATTGTGAAAAAGTTTGCAGATGCGTTGCCACCTCAATGGAATACTTTCTTGGAAATCATGAAGTACAATGGCACTTTAGCTACAACAAGCTTTAATGACTTTGTTCAAATCCTGGAAAACAAGAATCAGGAAGAAACTCTCAAGGCGAAAAGAGTTGCAGTGCCACAAAATCCTGATATGTATTATGGAACTTCTAGCACTTCTGCAAAACCTTCTTCACATGCTCCAATTCAAACAGCGTTTGTGACTAGCACTGACATGTATGGCAATACTATCCAGGTTCCGGTTCCTCCAAAAACAGACATGTATGGAAATCCGCTTAAACCAGTTCCTCAACAGCAATAGCAAAGCCAACGACCTCTCAGACCAACTGATATGTTCGGAAATCCTTTACCTGTTCGATCTACCGGACCAACTGACATGTATGGGAATCCACTTCCTCCTCAATCTACCGTACCAACAGACATGTATGGGAATCCACTTCCTCCTCAACAGCAAGCGTGTTATGGAAGCACATCATCTGCTGGTCAACAATCAAAGCCAAATACAGTACGGCTCGACACCTCAAGCTTCTCTAAAGTCAGTGTGGAAGTAGCAAAGGAACACATGGAGCTACTAAACACTTTGGTGAGCGCATACTGTGGATTAGTGGAAGGTCAGATTGGTAACATTAATCTGACACAAGAAGACTATCAGCAGATCGATAAAGAGGAGATGGAGATGATGGACATCAAGTGGGCCTTTGCCAGTGCTGTTAGGCGAGCAAAGGATTTCATGGAAAGAACTGGCAGAACCAGCTTGGAAAGCAAGAAAGACACCAAGTATGGGTTTGATAAGCAGGCTGTCAAGTGTTTCAATTGTGGTGAACGTGGTCATTTCAAACGTGAATGTACGAGGCCATCTCAACATGGAAACCAAAATCCTTTCAGAGGTCAAGGCAACAGGGCAAATCAGAACCAAGGAAGGAACAATGAGCGCACATTGGTGCCTGTCAACAACCAGAGTCAAGCAGGACCATCTAATGCCAACCAGGCACTTGTGGTTCAAGTCGATGAAGGCTGTGATTGGTCAATCCAGTTGGGAAATGATGCTCCAGATGGAACAGCTTGTTTTGCTGAAGTGGTTAAGGATTTAAATCACGCCAGTGGTGGAGAATCTTCCGCCAATGGTGGTGAATCTTCTGAGGATGAAGACTCTTCTGGTTATGGTGGAAGTTCAGATGAAGAGTCCTTGGGTTCAGGGAATGATCAGGAAGATGACACATCAACTGCATCAGTTAATGCAGATATTGATGAACTATTGGAAGAAGCTGGAGCAGGAATTCAAAGAAGATCTATTTTGGTGGATCAAGCTGCTTATTCTTCGTCTTCTCTCCATTCAGCCTTTATGGCTAATGTCGACAGTTCATCAAGTCAGGTATGTGTCGATGAACCCATTGCTGTTAATTGTGATAACTGTGATAGTTTAAAGGTTAAATGTGCTGATTTAGAGGCAAACATGTCTGAGTTGCAAGGCAAACATGATGCTTTACAAGCTAGTTTGTTTGACTTGCAAGACAAACATGTTTCTTTGACTGATAAGTGGTGTGAATTGCAAAGCAAACACGAGGCTTTGCAAGAGAAATATGATGTGACATTCATTCACAATCAGAAATTGACCGTTGATCTTTCGAAGTGCACTGAAGCCAACATGTTTTATGAAAACCATGAAAAAGAGTTTAAGTCGGTAATTGAAAAGTTAAAGAAAGATAAAACCGAGTTAACTAAAATGGTTTCCAGAAAACAAACTGACATTAATTTGTATATAACTCGTCTGGAAGTAATGCAAAAGGAAATGGCTTGTGTCAAAACTGAAAGTGAGGCGATCCAACTTAAGCTAGACAGTTATTTGAGCTCTAGCTATGTGTTGGATCACATCATTGATGTTCAGAAAGAGAAACGGGATGTCACATGCATAGGTTACAAGAAATGTCCACCACCTGTGAGACATAATTATGATGCCATGCCGGATGAGGAAGATAGAGTTTTCTTTGAACCATCTGTTCCTCTAGATGTCAATGAATTTGCAACAGGACTCGGATACAAGAAAGAAGTATCATCAGATTCAGATGCGTCAGCAGATACTTTTGTAACTGCTGAACAAAATCAGGATCCTCCAGTTGTGATTGAGGATGCTGATTCTTCCGATGATGAATCTGATGATACTGATTCAGCAAAGTCTGATGCGGTGATCAAAGAAGAGGACATACCTCTCGAGAATCATATTCTCTGTGATCCTCCTGCAAAACCCGCTAAGACTGTTGCAGTTGAGTCCTCGTCTGAAAAAGAGTCGGAGAGTGTGGATTTGCTGTACACTCTTGTTGGTGATAATAAAATTTATTCAGACAAAGATTTTCCTATTAAGAATGTTAATCAATCCTTAATTAGTAAAGTCTTTGTAAATTCTACAAGTAAGTTTTTGGGAAAGACAGGATCACGTGTTACAGTGACACAGTGCCCTCCTATTCCAAAGGCCGAAATTAGAAAACAATATGGAAATCAGAAATTACCAACAGTACAAAAACAGCAAAATCATACCAAGCCAAAAGGAAAGGCACCGGCTCAAGATCAAAAGAAGCCGAATCAGAAGAAGAAGAAAAATGTGAACTTTGTGAAATCCAAGGGAACGGACAAAATTGCAACGTTTGAAAATCAATCTAACTTAGATTTTGTCAAGAAAGCAACAGTGATGAAGAGGAATGAACTAAATAGTTCAAAACCTAGTACCTCGGGATCACAAAGTTCATCATCGGCAAGACGACCACATGATACTTCGGGGTTTGTTGAACGAAGATCATGTTTTGAATGTGGTACAATTGGACATATTATTCGAAATTGTCCGTATCTTCATAAGTTGAAAGCCAAAGAAGATGATCCCCGTGAACGAATTGACCGCAAGCAATCTGTTTCATCAAAACCGGATTCCCGTCTTGTAAAAGAAAGGGAAAAGAAACAGAAACGCCAACAGGTCAAGAAAATTGAAAAGGCGATTAAAACCGATGTGGTTAACAAAACATCTGCTTCTGTCAAACCAAACAATTTAAAAACTTCAGACAACCATGAAGTTAAGGTTTTAAAGAATAACACTGGTATAACAAAACAGACCTGGAAACCAAAAACGGTTATTGAATCAGGGGGACCATCACAATTTTCAAATCATTAAAGAATAGAAGTTATTGTTGTTGATGAAAATGGAAGACCCAAGACCACAATGGCTTGGGTCCCCATCTCCAACTAATTATGTGAGTTCATGTGCAGGGTGTTCCAGGAGGAACTGTCAGTAGTCATTGGATTGTTGATAGTGGGGCATCCAGGCACATGACAGGCGACATGAAGCTTCTCTACGACGTCAAATCTATTAGAGGAGGTTATGTTGCTTTTGCTGGAGATAAAGGCGGATATATTACGGGTGAAGGAATGGTTTCAAACGGGGTTGTTAGCTTTGATAAGATCAACTTCGTACAACAACTTGATCACAATCTTCTTAGTGTTTCTCAAATTTGTGATAAGCAGTTCTCAGTACACTTTGATGCAAATGGATGTTATGTGCTGAAACCCGGCTTCAAAATTCCAAAAGAATGGATTCTCTTGTCGGCTCCAAGGATAAATGATCTGTATGTCCTTGATATGAGCCAAGCTATCACAACGTCTGCACAAGCAACTTGTTTCGTTTCCAAAGCCACAGAAAAAGACACTATCTCTTGGCACAGACGAATGGGTCACATTCACTTACGCAAAATGAATCATTTGGTGTCAAATGAATTGGTGAATGGTGTTCCTCTTAAAAACTTTCATCTTCAAGACGTCTGTGTTTCATGCCAAAAAGGAAAACAAACAAAGAAGCGACATCAAACAAAGAAAATCAACACGGTGGCTGTTCCTCTTGAACGTTTGCACATGGATTTGTTCGGTCCTGTCAAGCACAAAAGTATTAGGAATGATCAATATTGCCTCGTGATAACTGATGATTATTCAAGATTTTCTTGGGTGGCGTTCATGGCACACAAGAGCGAAACCTTCGGTATTATCAAAAACTTGATCATTCAGATTGAGAATCTTTATAACTTGAAGGTTAGGCGGATACGTAGCGACAATGGTACTGAATTCAAAAATCATGCCATGGCGGAGTTTTGCACTTCAAAAGGTATTCTTCACGAATTTAGTGCAGCTTATACTCCTCAACAGAATGGCGTCGCTGAACGTAAGAACCGCACATTGATCGAGACTGCTAGGACAATGTTAGTAGAGTCACAGTTACCGATTCCCTTCTGGACTGAAGCTGTGTCCTCTGCATGTTACACGTTGAACCGAGTCCTTACAGTCAAAAGACACAACAAGACCTGCTTTGAGCTTATTAACAAACGGAAACCAGACTTGTCATATCTTGAACCGTTTGGAGCTCCGTGCACAATAATCGATCCTAATGGAAAGTTTGGGGCAAGAGCCATTGAAGGATACTTTCTTGGGTATTCCACCCCTAACTTAAGAGTCTGGAATCTAGAGACTAAAAGGGTCGAGGAATGGTCTGAAGTCAGAGTACAAAGGCACACTTTGCCAGTTAGAAATCATGGTCAGCCTTGGATGTTTGAGTACGATGACTTTTTCAATTCGATCAATGTTGAAGCAGTTGAAGAAAATGCTGCTGCAAGGATGTTTTTCGAGAGTGACAATGCAACAGATTCACCGTTGGTTCGTCCCATTATTGTCAATCAAGAACCATCTTCAGTGAACAATAATGCTCTCGATAATGAGGATTTTCACGATGCTACCGAATTGAACGAATCTTCAGAGGATGATGAATTTCTCGATGCAGATCAAGAAGTTCCAACAACAGCAGTACATGGTACTTCAGAAGGTACACCTCCAGTGGATGTCCCTAGAACAGCTGAAGCTACTGCATCATCCTCTTCGTCAATTCCGGGCATTGAATTGGTTGTTGATCTCAATCTCAACAATCTGGGTATAAACATTCCAGTTCACGATAATCCAGAAACAAGGATTCACAATACCCATCCTCAACAAAACATCATCGGGAATGTACAAAGTGGCGTTCAAACAAGAAACATGTTGCGAAACAACAACAATTCAGGCTTGTATGCGACGATTAGAGAATCTGGTCAACAAAATGATTGGTCTTTCGCGTGTTATGTCTCACAGGAAGAGCCAAGAACTTGGAAAGAAGCTTTGAAAGATAGCTCTTGGGTTGAAGCAATGCAGGAAGAACTGCAACAATTCCAGAAGCTTGGTGTATGGAAACTCGTAGAGAAACCTGCTGGTTACAAGAAGATTGGTACCCGTTGGGTGTTTAAATGCAAAAAGGATGACCGTGGAATCGTTATTCGAAACAAAGCAAGGCTAGTCGTTCAAGGTTTTCGTCAGATAGAAGGGATCGACTACAACGAAGTCTATGCACCTGTTGCACGTCTAGAAGCTATTCGGATCTTTCTGGCTTATGCCTCATTCAAAGGTTTCAAGGTATACCAGATGGACGTGAAAAGTGCATTTTTACATGGTGTGGTGGAAGAAGAGGTGTACGTCGAACAGCCTCCAGGTTTTGAAGATCCTGTCCATCCCGATCGGGTTTGGTTGCTCAACAAAGCTCTCTATGGTCTACATCAAGCACCGCGAGCTTGGTACGCAACCTTATCTAATTATCTGCTGGAGAATGGATTTCGCATAGGTCTTATCGATTGTACTCTTTTCGTCAAAGAACAAGATGGAGATCTTCTACTGGTACAGATATACGTTGATGATATTATATTTGGTTCTACTAATGATGTTTTGTGTAGGAATTTCGAGCGCATTATGCAGGATAAATTCGAGATGAGTGCTATGGGGGAAATGACTTTCTTTTTGGGCCTACAAGTACAACAAACCGAGTCTGGGATATTCATCCATCAGACTAAATATGTTGGTGACATCTTGAGCCGGTTCCAGATGTCTGATGCAGCGCCCATCGGTACCCCATTGCCGCAAAATCACGGAATTACCCCAGACTTGAAGGGTGAAGCTGTTAGCCCCTGATACTACCGCGCGATGATCGGATCTCTTATGTACCTCACAGCATCAAGACCAGATATAATGTACCCAACGTGCCTGCTTGCCAGATACCAAGTCAACCCGAAGGCCTCACATCTTGCAGCTGTAAAAAGGATTTTTCGTTATTTGAAGGGTTACCCTGACACCGGTCTATGGTACCCTAGGGATAATAACTTTGACTTGATCGCATTCAGTGATTCTGATTTTGGCGGATGCAAAATCGACGGCAAATCCACAACGGCTGGATGTCAGTTTTTAGGAAGTCGCCTAGTCACATGGCAGTGCAAGAAGCAGACGTGCGTCGCTACATCAACATGCGAAGCTGAATACATTGCTACCACAAGTTGTTGCTCCCAAGTCCTATGGATCCAACAACAAATGCGCGACTACGGTTTTGAATTCCTAACTACTCCTATTTACGTTGATAATTCTGCTGCCTTACAGATCACTAGAAATCATGTGCAGCATTCAAAGACTAAGCACATCGAAATTAAGTATCACTTCATACGTGATTGCTTTGAGAAAAGGCTAATCGATGTTGCTTACGTCCACACCGATGACCAACGTGCCGACCTTTTTACCAAAGCATTTGACAAATCAAGATTTGACTTTTTATTATTGGTAAACGGCATTAAGGTCAAGCAAGAGTAAAACCAACATCTGAAAATCATTTTTGTGTCTTAAATTTGTCTTAGTTTATTGATTTTAGGGGGAGTAAATCCAAATATTTGAAAAATCCAAAAACATCGAAAAATTTCAAGGCGAGCAAAAGAGAAAATGATAGTACATCAGTGGTCTGTCTAAACCTCTTTAAACCTAAACTGTAAAATGTTAAGCAGCTCTATATTGTTAAGCAGCTCTATATAAGATGTATCGGTAGGCTCACAATCATTTTAAAGTGTGCAGGGTGATATAAACTTAAATCGACTGAAGACCAGGTGGGAACCATTCATTGGCATATGGTCTTAGTACCGAAATTTCGTTTGAGAGATTGCCGAGGTTCTGAGTTATTCGGTCTTTATGCTGCCTATCATCTGGGTATCATGGTTGTATCTTTTACCGAAAAATAACGGGGACGCAAGTCTAGATCTTCCATGATACCATACATACGTGTACATATTGCATTCGACCTCAATAAGTGATCAACAATCACATGTCCAAACAAATAAGTGATAAAATATCACATTTATCCGGGAGTCAAGTTCGTCTCTCTGCTGTACGAAAGTACTGACCTGTTCACGGACTTGCTCCTGTGCCCTCATACATTCGAAAATCAAGTTCCTCATCAATAAGTGATTCTATCACATAGGGCTTGTTTTCAAATCAAAATAAGTGAGAATCTCACATCATATACGGTCAAACAGATGATAAACAGTATACTCACCGGTAAAATGAACCCTCGTGCATACCTTGATACGGGAATGTGTCGTGATGTGGATGAACACCGGTCGGTAAGTATAAATCATATCTTAACGTATCCCCTCGCCATGATTACATCTGATAAGTTGAGCTTAAGTGGACAACAATACCGATAATTGTTATAGGATGCTTATCTAAATATGAACTAATTGAACAACAAGAGCGTTTTGGCATGACCGTACACTGATATGATTCTCTTACCCTCGAAACTCACAAAAAGCATGTCTGTAAATATTTATTTAATGCTTTCAGTTTCTGCATCTTTGTATATATTTATTTACTGCTTTCTGTCTTTATATTTGACTTATTCAAAATACCAAAAAGATTTTAGGTGTGTTTTAATATAAAATTTCTAAAAGCCAAAAAGATTTTATTTCTATTTTATTTTCGATCGTACGATGTTGGATCTCGAGTCTTCGTTACCTGAAACCTGATTGAAAACCGAAACGACTGAATCTTCATAAACGGTCGAAATTTGCAAGTGTTGAAAGTTAAAATTTGAAATTGATAAAATTTGTTAAAACTTTCAACCTGTCGGACGGTGTTTGATTGGACAATGGTCTCATGTGTGTCATTTGCTTATGATATTCCAGGCAGTTGTTCTCATTACGCGTTTAGATTTCTTGCATGTGCAGATTCTAAAGGCAAGGAGAACATGGTCGATGACAAGCTTCGGAATGAAGACACGACGTGAAGGCACTCAAGTGATGAAGATGATCGAGTTGCCACTGACCATCATCAACACCACAAGGATCTCAATTCATAAAGAACAAGTATTTCACGAGCATAACTCAAGGGGGAGCTTATGTTAAGGGGGAGTTTGTCAACACACTTCCTACATGAAAGAGGGAGTTTGTTGATACACTTTCTGCCTTCAAGACGTGAAGACTTTAAAGATCCTCCGACATTGAAGACTTGAAAGGACGTCAAAGACTTGAAGTCACGAAGATCGAGACAAAGATCGAGACAAAGCTACAACCAGACAAAGCTACAGCCAAGGGGGAGTTTGTTGGTGCACTTGTGTCTGCACTTTGTCTGTATTTCATCTTGATACCAAACGATGTCTTTGTTAGTCTTGTAAGTTTGACAAGTCAACCATCCTCCTGGTTTGACTTGGTCAAACAGTTTGAACATTGTTTGAAAGATGTCTGGGTCAAAAGGTGTGTCATCGAAGGATTGTTTAGATCCTTCGATGAACTCGAAAGATAAGCCTTCGAAGGATAGACCACGAAGGATATCATCCTTCGTGGTATATGTGATCCTTCGATGGGTTCCTGGTCGACAGATGATCTTACGATCAGTCTGTCTGATCCTTCGACCAGACGATCTGTGTTGGGTATAAATACCCATGTGTTGTGTTCACTTCAGTAGTTAGAAAAAAGATAGACAGAAGAGCTTGATTTCAGACACATAGAGAGCATTCTGTTCAGAACACACACACACGAAAGTTAGAGAGAGTTTATAGAATACATCTGTAAACCTTGTGCTTGTAACCGAACCTTTCATACGCATTAATACAAGTGGTGTTAATCGTTGAATATTGTGTGTTGTGTTTATGCTTGTTCTTTCTCGGTTTGCATGCTAGCTTGGATTCCGCACTCGCTAGTGTGTTAGATATAACAAGGAATAGGTTAAAGCTCAACCTCCGAGTGGGTCGAAAGGTGTGTCATCGAAGGATTGTTTAGATCCTTCGATGAACTCGAAAGATAAGCCTTCGAAGGATAGACCACGAAGGATATCATCCTTCGTGGTATATGTGATCCTTCGATGGGTTCCTGGTCGACAGATGATCTTACGATCAGTCTGTCTGATCCTTCGACCAGACGATCTGTGTTGGGTATAAATACCCATGTGTTGTGTATTTCACTTCAGTAGTTAGAAAAAAGATAGACAGAAGAGCTTGATTTCAGACACATAGAGAGCATTCTGTTCAGAACACACACACGAAAGTTAGAGAGAGTTTATAGAATACATCTGTAAACCTTGTGCTTGTAACCGAACCTTTCATACGCATTAATACAAGTGGTGTTAATCGTTGAATATTGTGTGTTGTGTTTATGCTTGTTCTTTATCGGTTTGCATGCTAGCTTGGATTCCGCACTCGCTAGTGTGTTAGATATAACAAGGAATAGGTTAAACCTCAACCTCCGAGGGACCTACAAAAGAGTCTCCTGTCACAAAGTTTGTGAAGGGCTATTTGTGACCGAAAATGTGATCGCAATAACTTTCATTTGGTGAAGTACTCGACTAATCATTAAGATGCAAGCATATACAAACCAAAAGCCCAAGGTTTCTGGCTTCAAAAGATTAGTTTGTAACAAGATAAAAAAAAAAATCTTGGCCTAATTTAAATCTAGTTCACTTTTGAAAACGTCTCAAGGTTGTTCATCAAAAAAAGCAATAACTATTAACTAGAAACAAGGATCAAATAAAGTAAGCAAGCTTACCAAATACTGTGTTGGCAGGGTTCATGGTCGCCTGGTTCTTGGAGCCATCACCAATGAGCCGTTGATCGTCAACGAAAGCAACCGAAGATGGTGTCCTTCGGTTGCATTGGTCATTGGGTATGATTTCAACACGGCCATGCTTCCAAACTCCAACACATGAGTACACTGTTCCGAGATCAATGCCTATCGCCCGAGCTTGGTTAACTCTTCCTTCCATTATACTCGAAATGGTTAAATGAGTTGAAGCTTATGTTCATTTGTCATCTATTTATACTGTAAGTTTTCTTCTAGGAAAAGAAATATTAACTTCAATGAGTTTAAGTCGGCTGATCAAATCGCGTATGTTGAATTGATTGGTACAAGGGCGGTTCATTTTTGTTTTGTCGTATGAGGGGACTGGGGGTGGTGCGTGATGGAACTCCCATCACTCGTGGAAAACTTTAGCACACCGCCGCCACCCCACCTCCCATCAGTAGTGAACTTTACCACTCGTGGAGTTTTCCACGCGTTGATGTCCATTCCATGATAATTGATGTGAGGGGGTGTGAGGGTTTATTGTTTGGTGTTGACCACCGCCACTAAAAAAAAATTGCGAGTGATGAAATAATGGTTAATGACATAACGAAATTTGATTGAATATAGTGACTGATGGAATTTGTACCACCCCAGTCCCCTGATAAAAAGCAGGTACACGTAAATAAAAATATGAATTTGATGGTAACAAGTAAACGTGGATGATACGCAAACAACTATTAATAATTAAGGAAACCACTCTCCCAATTTAATCCCTAGCAAACAAAATCAAACAAAACAAAATCTTCCAGCGAATCTATTATCTTTTCTAGTTTAACAGATTATCCCCCCTAGTTTCTATTTAAATTAACCCTTAGTATTGATTTTTTGGTTTCCATGAAACTTCTTCGCAACTCCTCCGAAATAAATGATGTTCTCCACATCAATGCGTGGAAACGGTTTAGAGGATAAGAGGTAAATCATCAATTGTTTGCAGGCCCCACATCAACAACAGTTCTATCAAATGCTTTTGTGAACAACTTAAATGCTTTTCTTAAGTTTAAATTATAAACTTTTGTGTGGTTTGATGATTTTAACACTATTAGTTCAGTAGTTTAAAAATTGTAATTATCATCCAATAATTTGCAAATTCTAACACTTCTAGTCCACTACTCTAATGGCCATCTAAGTTTGTGTAAAAAAAACAATACCCCTGGACTTAAGTTGTTATTACAGAAATTTTATTAATACACACACTCAAACTTGTTATCTCTCTCTCTCTCTCTCTACATTTTCTTTCATCATTCATCTCCTCCATAGCTATACCACCTCACCACCACCACTCCACCATCGTTGTCCTTGCACCATCAACCTCCACAACCACCATAACCACCCCCATTACCATCACAGCCACCACCATCACCAGCACAACCATAGCTATTGCCATTGTGTAGGACCGAGTTTCGTGACCGAAACCGTGATTCTTGTGAGATCGGTTCAAGACGGGAGAGATTAGACATAAACAAACAACTTCTTTGTATTAATCCGGTAGTATAACATTACAAATCGGCCCGATTACAAGATAACCGAACTAATACCAAAGGAGTACACATCCGGGGAGAGACCAAGTGGTGATCTCTCCCGGTGAGGTCTCAAACCTCCTAAACTCTCCTTGTGTTGCAAATGGCAAGGGTTTTCTATTTATAGTCACACCCCTTGTCTTGCAAACACACACGGTCAACCGAATAACCCTCTCGTTTGACCACTTCAAACGAGCGGGTCTATACACGTTCGATAGACCGTTTCACTAACTATTACAAATTCAGCATAAAATAAAACTAATCTATTCGACAAGCATCGGACACAAAATCTGCATCAACAAATTCCCCCTTGTCCGTTGCTGTCGAATGCTGAAAATGCAACTGCAATCGATCTTCAGTCAAGTATTCATCTTCTCTGTGTTAACAAAATTCCCCCTTGACCGATGATCCAGGTAAGTAGTATCTTGATGCTCCTTGTATAATATTTCCCCCTTAAAGTACGCGTATCCGTGTTGGGTGTTGTGCAATTTCCTCAATTGACCGATCTTCCGCTGATCTTCCAATACTCCAACCGGCATTTGATAAGGGTTCCAATCTTTAAGAACTGCATCAAGTCTTGATCTTGTCATAAGAACTCTATTTCATACAAGCATACTACATTGATAGAGATTTCTGGTGAACTGTCTTCTGTAAACCGTCTTTGTGGAATCGACCAAGTAATGCACTTTAATCTTCAGCATCAACACTCAGGAAAGTCAGCTAGACCAAGTGTATCCCTTGCAAGCTCAACCAGCATGCTTAGTTGAACTACATCCAGATCTCATTGCCTCGCCTTTGTGAAGTTGACCACGTAATGCACTACGGATCTTCAGCATCAGTACTCAGGAAGTCAGCTTGACCAAGTACATCGTTTGCAAACTCAACGAATTGAGTTACCCCCAGATCCCTGTAAAATCCCAAGGAAACTTCAAACCCAAAACCGAATCCTGCAGGTCTTCAGTCTTGAACTATCAGCTTTCATAAAGATTCCCCAGGTCTTCAGTGAACAGCGCTTTTGTAACTACTGTAGACTTTAGAAACCTGTATTTTTCCGTGCAAAACCCTTCACGCTGGCTGGAGAATTAATTAAAATCCTCAAATATGTGTCTGTGCAAAACATTCCACGCCGAACCGTTAGTATCACCAGAAAATCACAAACTCTACCACCTGTGATTGCGTTTAGAAATTGACCGAAGAAATTCAACATACGAAATTTTTATTCCCCCTATTTCTTTGGTAAGATTTCTAAACCTTAACAGATTCTCTCCACTTCAAAGAAACTGTCGTCAAATGTTCACCAATTCCCTCCACTGAGCGGAACTGTCGTCAATCTTCGTTGAATGTTCTTGGTTTTTCGAAAAATCACGAAAACGAATTTCTTCTTTGCATATGCTAGTTGAATAAGAACGTCCCCTAGTACCCCGTTGGATCCGACTTGTATCCCTCCAAAGACTTTGTGAACTCGTTAGGACCGGTATTGACATTCTAGGTTCATTCATTCGTTACCAAATGCGAGAATATGACAATAAACAAAAAGATTTCTTCGTTGCATATTCTAGTTGATAAGGAAATTTCGCCTAGTACCCCGTAGGATCCGACTTGTATCCCTCCAAAGACTTTGTGAACTCGTTAGGACCGGTATTGACATTCTAGGTTCATACGTTCGTCTTCAAATGCGAGAATATGACAATAAGCAAAATGCTTTCGAACATTTTCGAATAACCGATAACAATCATAAACATTGACGTGCGGAAGTGAACATACCGTGTTGTTTTTGGTTTTTGGCCCATAATAGTCGCGTCACCATTTTTGACATTTGCATCGGTAACCGTGACTACCCCACATTTTTCAAATAATCAAGTTTTCATCATCTCCCCTTTTTTTTTTTTTTTTTTTTGATAAATCCGCATCATCCCGCGTGCTCCCGAACCCGTACGAATTTTGACCTTGATATTTAGAAGCCCGTTTCAAATAATCTTCGCGAACACCCGATCCCCACTTTGCAACTCAGAATAGAAACGAGTCCATGACCCCATGTCTCATCTTCACTAACTGAATTCCCCTCGCGGTGAGCATAAAGGACTCGGCCCAAAGTTACTTGAAGTCTTCGTTGGTTTCATTGCCCAATAGTGTTAAGTCTTGAAACCAATCATCCCACTAACTCTTTATTCAACCTTTTCAAAAGAAAAACTGCAACACACAATTCATTTGGTCAAACCCTATCCTTTACTTTTCAGCCACCAAACACAACCCTCTATTTTCTTCTTGTTCGATATCCAGTCAACATCAGAACCCCAAATCAAAAATCAATATCATGGCTCATTTTAATTAGATGGCATCTAATTAAATCCAAAAGTGAATGGCCCCAAAAAAAATTGTCAACTTGCATTTACAGCCCACTCCATTAACAATGTATCTAATAAAGCCCAACTGCCAAGCCCATTTCATTAGAAGACATATAATAAAACCCAATAGTCCATATCCCTAAAACTTTATCAGCCGACAATCTCACTTTGCTGTTCATTTTCTTCGATACCCAGCAACCTTGTTTGACCTCTTCTTCATCTTCGATACACACATCAGCAGAACCTTTCCATCTTTCCTATCCCTCTCTGCGATACATCAGCCACCAAACAATCAAAAACTCCATTATTCAACAACCAATTCGAAGACATCATCTTCATGTCGGACTGCTTCTTCTTCTTCGATTCACAAATAGCAGCAGCCGACAGCTTTCAAGTCTTCTGCAGCCGACAAACCTCTCCGATTCCAACTTCAATTCGATACACAGACCCCTCTTTTCTCTCCGATTCCCAGCAACAATCGGACATCATCATCCGCTGAAGATGACCCGAAGAACCAGAACCCCTGTTTCAGATCGAAAGATATATGCTGGACGACGATGTTCGAAAGATGATCCTTCGACATGATCTTTCGACCTAGGATATCTTTCGAAAGATATATGCTGGATCCTTCGATACACAACATCTGTCTGATCTTTCGAAGTTGTTGAGGATGAGGGTGATCCTTCGAAATCTGATCTTTCGATTCTGGATCCTTCGAAACTGTCTGATCTTTCGAAATATGCTGGATCTTTCGAAGTTGTTGAGGGTAAAGATGATCCTTCGAAATCTGTTTGATCTTTCGAGCACCCTTACATCTTTCGAAATATGAAGCTGCCAAGAACATCAAGAACACAGCCTCTGTTTAATTTTGCAGATTTGACGAAAACATTGTATTTTTGATTTTTGATGATGATAACTTGATTATATAGGTGAAAAACATAAAACCGAACACTTGTTTCAGCACAGATCTGAATATTCGGGTCCAGATCTGAGTTTTTCTCATTTTCACCCAACTTTACATCTTGAACAAAAAGCACAGATCTAGAGCACATGTGACTTAGTAAACGGTTAGATTTACTAAATCGGGCACCATGGCTCTGATACCAATTGTAGGACCGAGTTTCGTGACCGAAACCGTGATTCTTGTGAGATCAGTTCAAGACGGGAGAGATTAGACATAAACAAACAACTTCTTTGTATTAATCCGGTAGTATAACATTACAAATCGGCCCGATTACAAGATAACCGAACTAATACCAAAGGAGTACACATCCGGGGAGAGACCAAGTGGTGATCTCTCCCGGTGAGGTCTCAAACCTCCTAAACTCTCCTTGTGTTGCAAATGGCAAGGGTTTTCTATTTATAGTCACACCCCTTGTCTTGCAAACACACACGGTCAACCGAATAACCCTCTCGTTTGACCACTTCAAACGAGCGGGTCTATACACGTTCGATAGACCGTTTCACTAACTATTACAAATTCAGCATAAAATAAAACTAATCTATTCGACAAGCATCGGACACAAAATCTGCATCAACACATTGCCATCACCACCATCCACCACCACACTAAACTGATGCCACCATAGGTCACAAATCACCTCTCTTATTCCCCCTCTGCTTTCTGTTACACCACTGCACCCAGCGTAGCTCCGGAGAGGCTCCACGACTTTGTTCCTGACCATAATACAAGGTAAATCTTTTATCAACCTACGCATTTTAACCTACTTATTAAAAGCCCTAAGCTTTTATTTTAATCAGTAATCACAGAAATCGAATTTCGGGTTTTCAAGGGTTTTGAATGTTGAAGAAGATGAAGGAAATAAAGCTTTTAAAACTCAAACACCATCTCTCTCTACTCCCTCTCTCTTCTTTCTAACTCTCTTTCAGATGCGTGGTGGTTGTGTTAGGGTGGGGTGGGGTGGGGTGGGTTGTGTTTTCATATCTTGTTTGGATTGTGGTGGTCGACGGTAGGTGATGACGGCAGGCAGTGGTGGCTAGTAAGTGTGATGATGGGGGTTAGGGTGTAGGTTCAGATGGTGGGGTGGTGACAAGTGGTGGTCCTTGGTTGGTGGTTGGTGAGAGTTAGAGAGAGAACTAATTTGAGTGCGTTTGTGTGGTGTGTATTAATAAAAAATGGGTCCTATATTAACACATGGTAAAAACTTATTCACACATGGTGTATACGGGCCGTATACAATTATACAGCCCGTATAGAATTTAAAAACTAACAAAGTCTGTGCCAGCAGACTTTGTTAGTTTATTTTTAATTCCATACGGGCCGTATAACAGTATACGGCCCGTATACACCATGTGTAAATAATTTGCCTGGTCGTATACAATGTATACGAACGTGTATACGGGCCGTATACTGTTATACGGCCCGTATTCTTCGAATAAAAGGAAGGGTGAGGCATTTGATGAGAGTTGTAAGGAGAAGCGTTGAAATCAAGGGTCCCGTCATTACAACCACTTACTTCATAGGACACTTGCTTCATAGGACTCATTTGAATCGTCTCGAAAGTACCGAACAACCGAAATAACAGCTTCGGTTTCATCAGCCTGTACCGAAGAAACCAAATTCGAATCATCATAGAAGACGTGTCGGGTTCTTTTGCTAGTTATTCGGAATGTTTCGAATCATCATTAAAATTAACAATGCGGTCTTGATTGAAAAGACGTAATTGCAAGACTGTTTGTCGGGCTTCCAATGCTCACGCATGGTGAAAAACAACCCTTGATGTTGAAACCGGTTTTACCTCATGAAAAGGAAAGAAACAATTTTTTTAGAGAAGCGTTAGGATTCAAGGGTTTATGAGTCAAAGTTAACAGAAATAATAGGTTCGGTTTCATCTCGGGTGAGTTGTGGTTGATTTATAGGAGGAGGTTACGAAACGAATATATGTTTATGCGAATTTAAAGGACAATACTGACAGGGGTGCTGGACTCCAATGACTTTCTTCCCACGTGTCTGCACCGTGGTCAAATCACACATTATAAAGTGTAAACTTATCGTGTGTTGTAATTTTAATGAAGCAACGAAGATTGAATATGCAAACCGCATCCGTTTTGTATACGGAAACAGTGGCTATGGGAAATACAAACCCGACACATCTTCTGTGATGATTCGAAACATTCCGAATAACTAGCAGAAGAACCCGACACATCTTCTATATCTTTTGTTCACGAACAAACCATGCCCACCTTGACCAGAATAGATAAGCGTATCACTCGATCCACTTACATTCGAATAACGCTGAGAATCCAGAACGCTTATGGCCACCTTAACCAGAATAGATAAGCGTATCACTCGTTGGGATTTAAGGGTTTATGAGTCAAAGTTAACATTCAGATTCAGATTCAGATTCAGATTCAGATTCAGAAAGCAGATGATTTGTACTTGGTTTATTCTCTTTAATCTATTAGAACGATCCTTGTTTTGTCACGTACATGCGTTTAATTCCCAACAAACTTGTTTTTTCACATACATTTTGTAAGAAACTTTTCTTGCACTTAACCTTCACCTCCAATCATTTCCTGGTCAAATCACACACTATAAAGTTTAAACTTATCGTGTGTTGCAGTTTGGAAAGATGACCGAATAGATAGAGATCTGAATAACAAACTGTGGAGAACTTGTTTGCGTTATCCACCAATAATCCGTTCATTATCTGTTGTTGTCTAAAACAATATCAATTAACCTTCACTTGTGTACACAAATTCATCACCGGTTTCTACAGCACAAGCACATACACAGGGAGAATGTTCTCGAAATTGAAGGAAAAGAAAAAATGGTTGCTGATGTTTTTCACTATCAGGATTTTGTTGGTTTGTTTGAGAACCTGATTCCAATGTTCTACTACCACAATCCTTCCTACATTATTGAAAATTACTATATCACCCCCACCAGATACATCAATTTGTCACTTTCAAAATTCAAATCAAACTAACACGAAGTATCTCGAAGGTATCTTATTCATATTAATCCACCTCGAAGGAGGAGACTCATCTGTTCATAATAATTGAAATAACTCGCCATTCTCTTGCACCTGTATACATTGATTGTGGATTTAACTTGCAAGAATTGTGGATTTCGGTTGGTTCAGATCTCGAAAGAACTGAACAACAGAAATAACAGCTTCGGTTTCATCAGCTTCCGTCGCATGATAGAAGATATAAGTTATATTCCTACATCTATATCTTTTGTTCACTGACAAACTATGTGACATGTGTCTGGTCCATACACTTATACGGATCGTATACTATGGGTAAAAAATGATTGTGGATTTAACTTGCAAGATATATGGATGGAATTGGGTCCGTCGCATGATAGAAGATACATATCGTCCGTTCATGTTTGAATTTGTGGATTTCGGTTGGTTCAATTAACTTCCAGATTCAGGAAGCAGATGATTTGTCAAAAAAACATGGTCAACGTAGTAAAATGTGAGCTTTTACACCAACCAGAATCAGGGTTCTCAAAACAAGGATCGTTCTAATAGATTAACGAGAATAAACCATTTTTTACCAATTTCTAACCATAGTATACGGGCCGTATATATTGTATATGGCCCGTATACAAGCTATCGTATACATTGTATACGAGCGGTTAAAATTTTTTCATCTGCTGTATACGGCCCGTATTAAAATGGTAAAAAATGATCTGGTAATTTTTTTTCACCTGATGTATACGGCCCGTATAACAATATACGGCCCATATTCTTAGGGTAAAAAATGGTTTACTCTCTTTAATCTATTAGAACGATCCAAAAAACGTCAATTGGTTATAGAAACCACTAACAGACATGTCGTGCATCGTTTAAATTAGAATCAGCTTCTCAAAACAAGGATCGCTCTAATAGATTAAAAGAATAAACCCTCGTTCGGTCATCTTTCCAAACTACAACGGTCTCTTTGCTTCGTCCACTAGAACTATTTGTGTATGCATTCTTTAACTTTGAGTGAAAGAGTCTGTTTAACTACAACACAAGCACATACACCGGTTTCCAGGTAGGGGTTAGAATATTTCATTCTGCTGTGAACTTGTTCTCTATGAAATGTCTCACTTAACAAGAGACTCAACTAAAAGTTAACTAGACCCCTCAAGTTGCCATTCATAGGAGAGTTGATGCAATTTTCCAAGCATTTTAGAGAGACATTTAAGTACGGATCCTACTGCTGCATTTGGCACAAGAAATAAACTTATCGTGTTTTGTATACGGAAACATTGGCCATGGGAAATACAAACTAGCAGAAGGACCCGACACGTCTTCTGCTAGTTACTTTTTTCTTCGATTTCAACAAATCTTTCAAGGTCTTAAGAGATGGACAATTGGTTAAAAGATGTAGAAGAGTTTGTGTAGAGATCTTTACATAACTTGGTGTAAATCATTCATGTCCATGTGTATGCAAATTCAAGCTCAACTGAGATAACGGACATCCATCAAGCTCAAAAAGAAAACTTGTGTACGCATGATAGAAGATACCAGGCCTATCATCTCCGTATACGTTTGGTTTCCTCAATGAAGAACCATCAGGCATTATCTGCCCTTTTTCCTTTGGTTTTCTGGTTGATTTTGAGAAAGAGAGAGAGAGAGAGAGAGAGAGAGAGAGAGAGAGGGGAGGGTGAGGGAATTGATTCCTGCGCTCAAGTTTCAAGACAGGGGAGGTCCAAAAAGTGTTAGTTTCTTGACCGTATGGTTTCTCGACAAATGAAGTATTATCTGACAAAACTCAAAACAATTGTTATCTTCCCAGCTCGATTGCTATAACAGGATGGAGGTGACACACACAGATAGATAAGCTGTCAGAGTTGTCAAGACTGTTTATCGGGTTTCCAATGCTCACACAGGGTGATAAACAACGCTGATACGAACACATGTGTTTCGAAATAGGCTTTGTTCTTGGTTCTTTAATGAAGCAATGAAGTGTAAACTTATCGTGTGTTGTAATTTTAATGAAGCAATGAAGATTGAAATAGGCATCCACCACAGTGTGTAGGTCCGGCTAGGGGGGATCTAGTCGCCTAATCCTTGTTGTCAAACACACCCGGTTGTGCGGAATCCAACCGGAGATGCAAACCGAGATAGAAACCGATAAGAACACGAGATACAAGACACGTAGATGCAATGTTTAACACACTTGTATATTTCTGAGAAGAGTTCGAGTACAAGATCATACAATATCCGGTTAACATACACACTAAAACTCTCTCTCAAATCTCTCGGGTTCTCACCTCTCACCTTTGTATCCACTCCTGTTGCCGAAATCCCCTAATTTCGTCATATATATTTGTTTTGCACATGTTGGGTTGGGCTTTGGCTTTTGATAAGATGAGGCCCAATCCTTTTGTTTCGTCATGATTGGCCCAACATGTAATCTGATCATCTAACTTGATTGGCCCAGCACATGATTTACGTGAATCACTTTTGAAGATTTGAAATGTTTAGTCAACTGATGACATCATCATGATGATGTGGCGGCGGGAACCAGTTCGCGGCACTTCGTGCTTCGCGTGTCAAACTCTGGGACGCACGACGGAGGAATGTCGTGACGTCGGGCTTGAGCCGAACCTGACTGGGTCGAACTGAACCGAGTCGAACCGAACCGAGTCGAACCGAACCGAGTCGCGTCCACATAATATGTATCAACAAACTCCCCCTTGGACGCTACTCGTGAGGTTCATCTTCCATGTCTTCCATGTCGGAGGATCCTCAAAGTCTTCACACGTCGTAAGTAGAAAGTGTATCAACAAACTCCCTTTTTCATTTAGGTAGTGTGTCAATAAACTCCCCCTTTGATTATGCTTGTGAATCTTTTGATCTTCAATGCTTTAGATCCTTGTGGTGTTGATGATTGATCAGCGGCAACTCGATCATCTTTATCATTTGAGTGCCTTCACGTCGTGTCTTCATTCCGAAGCTTATCATCGAACATGTTCTCCTTGCCTTTAGCATCTGCACATGCAAGAAAGCTAAACGCGTAATGAGAACAACTGCTTGGAATATAGTTAGCATAAACAAACAACACACATGTGACCATATTTCAATCAACTACCGTCCGACAGTTTGAAAGTTTAACGAATTTTTCATTTTTAGCTTTTAACTTTCAAAACTTGCAAATTTCGACCGTTTATGAAGATTTAGTCACTTTGGTTTTCAATCAGGTTTCAGGTAACGAAGACTCGAGATCCAACATCGTACAATCGAAAATAAGATAGAAATAAAATCTTTTTGGCTTTTATAAAGTTTATATTAAAACACACCTAAAATCTTTTTGGTATTTTGAATATTTCAAATGTAAAGACAGAAAGCAGTAAATAAATATATACAGAGTTGCAGAAACTAAAAAAAAGTAAATATATACAAACAATCTTTTTGCGAGTTTCGAGGGTAAGAGAATCCTATCAGTGTACGGTCACGCCAAAACGCTCTTTTTGTTCAATTAGTTAACATTAAGATAAGCATCCTATAATGATTATCGGTATTGTTGTCCACATAAGCTCAACTTATCATATGTAATCATGGCGAGGGGATACGTTAAGGTATGATTTATACTTACCGACCGGTGTTCATCCACATCACGACACATTCCCGTATCAAGGTATGCACGAGGGTTCATCTTACCGGTGAGTATACCGATTATCATCTGTTTGACCGTATATGATGTGAGATTCTCACTTATTTTGATTTGAAAACAAGCCCTATGTGATATAATCACTTATTGATGAGGAACTTGATTTTCATATGCATGAGGGCACAGGAGCAAGTCCGTGAACAGGTCAGTACTTTCGTACAGCAGAGAGACGAACTTGACTCCCGGATAAATGTGATATATTATCACTTATTTTGAGGACATGTGATTGTTGATCACTTATTGAGGTCGAATGCAATATGTACACGTATGTATGGTATCATGGAAGATCTAGACTTGCGTCCCCGTTATTTTTCGGTAAAAGATACAACCATGATACCCAGATGATAAACAGCATAAAGACCGAATATCTCAGAACCTCGGCAATCTCTCAAACAAAATTTCGGTACTAAGACCATATACCAATGAGTGGTTCCCACCTGGTCTTCAGTCGATTTAAGATTATATCACCCTGCACACTTTAAAATGATTGTGAGCCTACCGATACATCTTATATAGAGCTGCTTATCATTTTTCATTTAAGGTTTAAAGAGGTTTAGACAGACCACTGATGTACTATCATTTTCTCTTTTGCTCGCCAGGAAACTCATTTTTGTTTTTCTATTGTTTTTTTGTTTTTGAAATTTTTTGATGTTTTTGGATTTTCAAATTTGGATTTACTCCCCCTAAAATCAACAAACTAAGCTAAAATTAAAACACAAAGGTATTTACAAAAATGATTTTCCGATGTTGGTTTTACTCTTGCTTGACCTTAATGCCGTTTACCAGTAATAAAAAGTCAAATCTTGATTTGTCAAATGCTTTGGTAAAAAGGTCGGCACGTTGGTCGTCGGTGTGGACCATGACAACATCGATGAGTTTCATATTGAAACAATCACGTGTGAAGTGATATTCGAGATCAATGTGTCAGGCCAGAGAGTGCTGTACGAGATGATTATAATTCATAAAGCAGCTTAAATATCGACAAGTATAGGAGAGATTAGAAATTTAAAACCGTATCCTGCAACTGCTTCGTGCATTGCAAGGAATCTGAGTGGTCTCCTAAGCTGGATATCCACCAGGTGTGGATTTCAAAGTCGATTTTGTAGCTACTGAGAAATCTCTTCACAGCAACAAGATCATAGACCTCTGGGTCCGGCTGGTCTTCCACATTGCACCAGCGAAGGTCTTTGTCTTTCTCTTTGAGAAGTAGTGTGCGGTTGTTCAATCCACGCCAAGGCATCCGCACACCCGGTTTGGTTTGACCAACAAACACATTTTCTTCAAACACACCATGGAGAAATGTACACTGCACGTTCATCTTGTGGACTTTGAACTTCTTGTGGAAGAAAAATCCATGAATCTTCGAAAAGCATCAGACGTACTACAGGCGCGTACTTTTCATTGGAATCTTTCCTGAGGACCCGATCAAAAACCATAACAACCAATTTTGGCCATATCTCATCATGTCGAATTTTTCAACTTCATTCAACCACATTCTTTCATCAGACATTTTTGTCTTCTTTTCTCCTTTTCTTTTCTCACCATCAATGGCAACAATATTCTCCTAAATGTAACAATATTTCGGAGCCTTATGTCGCCGATCTTGTGCATGGATGCTCCACTATCAACAATCCTAAGACTATCAATAGTTCCTCCTGGAACATCCTGCACACTCATTCAGAGATTAGTTGGAGAGGGGGACCCAAGCCTTTACAGACTTGGGTCGTCCGTCATCATCGAGAATTGTGACATCCATTTCCCGATGATTCGGAATTGATGTAGCTCCCCCTGAAACAATTTCCGATTTTGGTTTCCAAATCTGTTTTTGTTTTTCATTTTTAACTTCTAACTTAACAGACTGCGTTTGGACAATCTCTGGTTTTAAAACCTTTTCAACTTCTTGTCGTTGTTTCTTTTTCTGTTTCATTTCCCGTTGTTTAACAAGACGAGGGTCCTGTCTTGGTGAAACAGGTCTTTTATGGTAACTGTTACCATGGGGGGCATCAACCTTTGCCTTTCCTTTCGTGAGATAAGGACAATTTCTGACAATGTGCCCGTACTCGCCGCATTCAAAACATGATCTCCGCTCAACAAACCTCGGAGTATCATAACTGTAGGAGCTTGATGATGAACTTCGTGATCTTAAGGTACTTGGTCCTACATCACAACCGTTTGTGTGTTGTGTGTAATTGTTTTGACTGTTTCTTTTCAAAATTTTAACTTGTTTAACAAAATCTAAGTTAGATTTGTTTTCAAATGTGTCAATTTTATCCGTTCCCCTCAATTTCACAAAGTTCACCTTCTTCTCCTTTTTCTTGGTCTGTTTCTTTTGACCTTGAGTCGGTGATTTACCTTTTGGTTTGGTGCGATTTTGCTGCTTTTTCACTGTTGGTAATTTCTGATTGCCACATTGTTTTCGAACTTCAGCCTTTGGGATAGGAGGACACTGTGTTACCACAACGTGTGATCCTGTCTTTCCCAAAAACTTACTTGTTGAATCCTCAAAAATTTTACTAATTAAAGATTGATTAACATTCTTAATAGGAAAATCTTTGTCAGAATAGATTTTATCATCACCAACAAGAGTGTACAGCAAATTCACACTCTCAGACTCTTGTGAGGAAGTAGACATGGACTCGATCAGAACAGTCGTAGCAGGTTTTGCGGGAGGATCACATAGAATATGATTCTCGAGAGGTATGTCCTCTTCTTTGATTACCGCATCTGACTGTGCTGAGTCAGTATCATTAGATTCATCATCTGAAGAATCAGTATCCTCAACAATGATTGGAGGATCCTGATTTTGTTCAGCAGTTACAAAAGTATCCGCTGATACATCCGAATCTGATGATACTTCCTGTTGGTATCCAAGTCCCGTTGCAAATTCCTCAATGTCTAAAGGAACAGATTCTTCATAATGAGTTCTATACTCCTCATCAGGCAGTGCATCATAATTTTGTCTAACAGGTGGTGGACATTTCTTATATCCAATGCATGTGACATCCCGTTTCTCTTTCTGAACATCAATGATGTGATCCAACACATAGCTAGAGCTCAAATAACTGTCTAACTTAAGCTGGATCGCCTCACTTTCAGTTTTAACACAAGCCATCTCTTTTTGCATTATCTCAAGACGAGTGATATACAAATTTATGTCAGTTTGTTTTCTGGAAACCATTTTTGTCAGTTCGGTTTTATCCTTTCTTAAAGTTTCAACCATCGTTTTAAATTCCTTTTCATGGTTTTAATAAAACATGTTAGCCTCTTTGCATTTTGAAAGATCCACTATCAACTTTTGATTGTGCATATTTGTCACTTCAAATTTGTTTTGCAAATCCTCATGCTTGCTTTGCAAATCACACCACTTATCATCTAAAGAAACATGTTTGTTTTGCAATTCAAACAATTCAGCTTTTAAAGCATCATGTTTGCTTTGCAACTCAGACATATTAGCATCTAATCCAACACACCTATCACATCTATCACAACTATCAAATTTTGATTCATCGACACGTACCTGACTGGAATCACTCTCAGATGTTGACCTTTCTGCATCAGAATCAACAACCTCCCTTGATGATTCACATTCAGATCCATCCTCGCTTGAACTTGAAGTTGTATCATCCTCAACTGAAGTTGAAACATCTTCATCTGAACTACTGTCATGTTCAGAACTGTCATTATTTCTCGAGGATTCACCATTGCTGGCATCTTTGACAATTTCAGCATACAACGTCGTTTTTGTTTGACTACAGTTCCTTGAATCAAGAGATGATGGTGCTACAGTAGAACGATGGCACTGTGAAGCAACTGGTGGTAATGGATTTCCATACAGATCTGTTGGTCCGGTAGATCGAACAGGTAATGGATTTCCGAACATATCAGTTGCTCTGATAGATCGTTTCATATTGGATGTATAATGACGAATACCTGATCAACACTTGAAACAAACAATTAAATCACTTATACAAACCTTCTGTTTTTTTTTTAATATCTTGACAAAACAAAGTCCCACGAAACAAAGATCCGACGAAACAGGTCTTGTGATATAATACGATGAAACACACTTCTTGAAAGATAACCGACGAAAACGAGCCCAAACAGAAGCCCAATTTTTTTTTTTAAATTTTTTTTTGTTGTGCGAGCCCAAACTTCTTGTGCGACTTCCAAGTTCTTCTGCGACTAAGTAATCTTGTGCGACTGAATGAATATCTTGTGCGACTGATAATCTTGTGCGACTGAATAACCTTGTGCGACTGAATAAATGTCTTGTGCGAGCCAACAACTTGTGTGATTAATCAGAAGCCCAAATAGAAGTTAAATGATGGTCCGATGTAATCAGAAGCCCAAATAGAAGCCCAGTTCTTGTGCGAGCCCACTATCTTGTGCGACTTTCAGATCTTGTGCGATCTTATCTCTCTTGAGCGACTAATCAGCTTGTGCGATCCAACTATCTTGTGTGACTAATCAGCTTGTGCGATCCACCTATCTTGTCTGTCTAATCTCCTGACACAACAGCCCACTATCGGCTACACCATGCTCAAATCTACCAACCAAATTATGGGCAAACAATATTTTAATCCAATCACAATTTTCAAACCAATAACAACTTTCACAATCACAAGACCAAGATTAAAAAGGTGAAAGTATCAAGAACACTTTGAATATTGGTTGAAGATATGAAGAACACTTGAATATTCCAGTGAAATTATGAGTTTTCCGGTGAACCGAAAAATTGCCGAACACGAATTTTTGCAAGAAACTTCACTAAAAACCTTAACACAACATGCTAAAAAGAGTTTTAAACAAGGTTTTCTATGAACTAACAACAAACACACCAGAAATTTCGAAGTTATGAGCTGATTTTTCAGAAAAATATGAACTTCACAAACCCGAAAAACAACCCGAAAACACTCGGTTTTAACAAGGAGAAGAGCCAAGGCTCTGATACCACTTGTAGGTCCGGCTAGGGGAGGATCTAGTCGCCTAATCCTTGTTGTCAAACACACCCGGTTGTGCGGAATCCAACCGGAGATGCAAACCGAGATAGAAACCGATAAGAACACGAGATACAAGACACGTAGATGCAATGTTTAACACACTTGTATATTTCTGAGAAGAGTTCGAGTACAAGATCATACAATATCCGGTTAACGTACACACTAAAACTCTCTCTCAAATCTCTCGGGTTCTCACCTCTCACCTTTGTATCCACTCCTGTTGCCGAAATCCCCTGATTTCGTCATATATATTTGTTTTGCACATGCTGGGTTGGGCTTTGGCTTTTGATAAGATGAGGCCCAAGCCTTTTGTTTCGTCATGATTGGCCCAACATGTAATCTGATCATCTAACTTGATTGGCCCAACACATGATTTACGTGAATCACTTTTGAAGATTTGAAATGTTTAGTCAACTGATGACATCATCATGATGATGTCATGATGATGTGGCGGCGGGAACCAGTTCGCGGCACTTCGTGCTTCGCGTGTCGAACTCTGGGACGCACGACGGAGGAATGTCGTGACGTCGGGCTTGAGCCGAACCTGACTGGGTCGAACCGAACTGAGTCGAACCGAACCGAGTCGCATCCACATAATATGTATCAACACAGTGAATATTATCTTTGAGTGAAAGAGTCTGTTTAACTACAGCACAAGCAGATACACAACGGTATTTAACGTACACACCGGATTCGAAGATCCTTGCATCATCTGTTTGTTAGTGGATCAACAGAAATAACTGAAAATACACATTCTGAATAACTTCACAAAGATTTGTCTGTTAGTGGTTTCTGTAAACATCATATGTTCATCATTGTTCTTGAAGATGAAGATAAAGAAACGAGGGTTTATGGGAAATACAAACCCGACACGTCTTCTGTTTGGTTGGTTTGATAGATGTGTGGATGCTAACATGGTTGAGATCCCTGTTGAAGTGGAGTCACCAGATCACCATTTTAGGGTTTTAGACAACCTATAACAATGTCGATAAACGTTTATCGGAACACGCCGCTTATGACAATACTGACAGGGGTGCTGGTCTTTTCTCCCACCGTGCAAACTTGAAAAATCTCACCATAACACATTGTAGACTGGTGGGCTTGAATGGTTTGGAATCATCATAGAAGACGTGTCGGGTTCTTCTACTAGTTATTCGGAATGTTTCGAATCATCATAGAAGACGTGTCGGGTTCTTCTGCTAGTCACAACAGTTGCGGTTTGTATTTCCCATAGCCACCGTTTACGTAGTAAAAAATTGTTACCGTTTCCGTCCGGTTTCAAAGCCGGTTGAGGATTACGAGTGTTCTAGACTCGTTCAAGGCATGGTTGGGTCCGTCGCATGATAGAAGATACATATCGTCCATTCAAGTTGAGCTTCCTGATCTCACAATCGTCGCTCTCGTCGGCTTCAGAATAATCGTCGACGTCGTCGCTGGGGTTTTTTCTCTTCCGGTTACCAGGCCTATCATCTCCGTCAACGTTTGGTTTCCTCAACGAAGAACCATCAGGCATTATCTGCCCTTTTTCCTTTGGTTTTCTGGTTGATTTTGAGAAAGAGAGAGAGAGAGAGAGACAGGGGAGGGTGAGGGCTTTGAATTGATTCCTGCGCTCAAGCGGCGTGTTACGATCAACGTTTATCGACATTTTTAAAGTTGATGAAGAGTTTAGAAACCTTAGAATGATTGTGTTTTTACCGGAAAAAAACGTGATACATGGAAAAAAAACACCATTATATACGGCCCGTATACACTTATACGGCCCGTATACATGTGGTAACATCACTAACCTTCCAAAATATATCCATTGAGCCGTATACGTTTTACAAATCGTATACCGATGTATACGGCTCGTATAACTATATACGGGCCGTATATAATAAATTCAATAAAACATTCTCTGCGCATTTTCCTGTTCAAAAACATTCTATACGGGCCGTATAAGTGTATACGGCCCGTATACACTAGGGGATGTGAAAATAAGATATAGGGGGTGTGGGAATAAAGGGAGCCTATAAAAATTTTCTAATGACAATTTAAGTCCAGGGATATTATTCTCTTTTTCACACATAGTTAGAGTGGTGAACTAGAAGTATTAGAATTTGCAAACTATTGGATGATAAATGAAAATTTTAAACTATTGGACTGAGAGCGTTAAAATTAGCAAACCACGTGGACGAAAATTAAGGTTTACTCTAAACTATTTTACCATCTTTTATTTTGATTGACATCGATGTTGGTCATTATCAATGCTTCCCTGAAGTTAGAATGTTTGCTTATTAGTTTTACCATTTAGATCGAGATGGATGTTTGTTAATCATTACCATTCCATCAGAGCTAAAAATTAATATTATGAGAAATAGTTCAATTTGGGTTTTTGTCGAAAAGTGACACACTGACACTGTAGGAGAATGGTGTGTGTATACATATATAATGACGAGTTAACAGGATAGCGATAATAATGTGGGAAACTGAAGAAACATCTGTGAAACATGTAAAAAAAACTCACAAAAATATTAATTTTTTTTTTTGAACGGCAAATTTGGATCACTGACGGGCCACTGGAGTATCATCGTGCCACCAGCGGAACCACCCGATAATATCCATCTCCACTAGACATAATGCCTATACACTAATTCGGGAGGAAACCCAATAAATATAAGAAAACCCCCTTGTGGGAATCGAACCCAGGACCTATTGGTCCCAAAGCTTTATCCCACCATAGACCATATGTGTAACTAACTCCTACTGGCTAGTCCTATTGTTATTTTAAATAACAAATCTTTCCAACATTTCAAAAAAATGTATACTTTGAATAAAATAAAAATAGTTTATTGATGATTTGTTTAATCTGACTGTTTGAGGCTACAAAATCATTTGTCAGCCCAACAGATAGGAAGGTTTCACGAAATTTACTGTCGATGGATGAACGGGTTGGAAGACGCAAATGACAATGAGTATGTTGTCGAAGAATCAATGACCGAATATGTATGAGTTAATGAAAGAATGTTTATCATGCTTGAAATTTGGAAGCTTATAATTAATGTGACTTTGTTATTTGTATTAGTATTTAAGTATTAAAATTAAACATTAAACATTAAAACACTACACATTAAACATTACATCCTAAGCTTAAACATTAAAACTTAACAATAAACTTAAACAACTAACGCATCAAGTGGAACTTAAACACTACTACACTAATTTTGGTTAGCGGATCCATATGATTCCCCTTCTTTTTTAGCTTTTTTCGCCGGACAATATTTAACCATATGTTTTTTCAGAGTTGAGATTTCTAGGCTTTTAAGAACTTCTCAAAATACTTGCACCGATCCATCTTGGTGTTGTCCGATGTGAGATATAAGTCGTTGTGGGACCAAACCTTAGGGTTTCTGTTGGACCCTATGATGGAACTTAGAGAAACCTATTCCCTATTATTGAACACACAAACAAGTGCGGAATCCAAGTTTGTATGTAAATAAAGCAAGAACACTATCAATACAAGAAAGATATCACACTCAAAGCTTCAGTATTGATTTCAGCAGAGTAACATTACAAGGTTTACAATGTTTTGCCCTAACTCTCTGAACCATGCTCTCTACCTAAAACAGAGGCTATCTACTAGTATTTATACTCAAACCAGCAGATGTAAATCGAAACAGCCTAAGCAATATCGAAATACACTGAGTTTAGTACAAATACAATCGAAATACAACTGGACATAAGCTCACATCAAAATAAAGTATTATATAAGTATCGAAATAGACTTTAGCATGTTATGTAATCGAAATATACTATCTATTTCGATTCCTTATCAATTTCGATCCAATACTTAAGTTCTATTTCGATGTGTGTATTCTAATATCAATGTTTGTTGTATTTCGATATGTATATGTTTATTTCGATGCATTGTCTTTCATCCACTAAGCAGATTAACATTATGTGATAGGAGGATGTCATATATGTTGATGTTGATCTTGAATCGACCCGACCCGACCCGACCCGAACCGAACCGAACCGAACCAAGCCACATCCACACAAAAGTGTATCAACAAACTCCCCCTTGGATGTTATTGGTGATGGTTCGTTCTTCACACTCCAGGATCTCGAAAGTCTTCACGTGTCACAATCAGGAGGTGCATCAACAAACTCCCTCTAGAACATAGCTTGTGAATCTTTGATCTTCCAAGCTTCAGATCCTTGTGGTGTTAATGAATGGCCCACTGCAACTTGATTATCTTGGTCGTCTTATCCTCTAATTGCGTCCATGTCATGTCGTCACTCCACAACTTGTCATCTGGCACGTTCTCTTTACCTTTAGCTGGTGCGAATGCCATATCTACACATACAATAGAACTAAACGTGTAATGAGAACAACCGCTAAGGTTTTAATCAATCTTAGAAAATTCTCAAATGAAAAACTCACTAAGGATTGATTTTGAACAAGATAAACAGACGACACACATGAGACCAACTAGCAACCGACAACACTTTGAAAGTTTCAAAATTGTTCAATTTTAGATTTTAACTTTCAAAACTTGTCTACTTCGATCATTGTGAAGATGCGATTGTCTTCCAGCTTTCAATTAGGGGTTTATGTGGGATAGATTCGAGTTCCAACATCGAACAATAAAAAATAAGATAGAAGCAAAATCTTTTTGGCTTTATAAAGTTTATATCAACCACTATCAGTGAGATTACTTCATTTTCATACTTGGTTAATCTTTTCAATAATCAGTTTCTTATAGTAGAACTTTTGAAAGGTTAACTAGTGATTTATATAGAATTACCCAAGCTCATGGTGAATCTCTTAGGGATTATGTCACTAAGTTTGGTAGAGGATCCTTAGAAATCCCAAGCCTTGACATTGCAATTGCTGTAGAAGCATTCAAGATGGGGTTACAAGAGGATTCTCCATTTTACGATAATCTTGTGATGGCTCCATGCAGAAATTTTGATGAAGTCAGGAATAGAGCTTTGAGGTTCATCAGGTTGGAAAAAAATAAAAGGATCCAAGACAGAGTCAGTGCTTCTATAAAACATGAACATTATGGCAAGAAGAAAGGATCCTTGTTCAAAAACAAAAGATCCAAACCTTACTTGAGATTAGACAACCAGAATGTCCATGTAGTGGAAGAAGATGAGGATAAAGAAGAATATCCTAAGATATATGAATATTGCTTTTTTGTTGACATCGGTGGACTAATGCTTGTCATGCAGGATTTAGGTGAAAAAGCAAGATGGTTGAGGAAAAATGACAAGTCAACCTCCTTCAAAGACAAGTCCAAATGGTGTGCCTACCATGAAGATTTCAGCTACTTAACTGACGAATGCATTACATTAAGAAGGGAGATAGGCCACCTCCTTAGCAAAGGTCACTTTAAAGAACTGCTCGGAAGAAAGAGGCCAAGGATCTAAAATCCTGAGAAAACACAAGAAAGGGCCGCTCCACCTCCATCAGACGCTCAAGTGATTAACTTCATTTCTGGAGGATCGGATATCTGTGGCACTTCCTTCTCAGCAGTAAAAAGACATGCTAAAGAGACCAAGTTAGAAAGCGGAGATAGACCTATCAGAACCTCCACCTTGACAGATCAGAAAATCATATCCTTCGATGAGGATGACTGAGTCAACATCCAGGATCTTGATCATGGCAGTTTGGTTATTATGTTATTTGTTGCTAATCATTTTGTTCGTAGGATCCTTATAGATGGAGGAAGCTCTTCAACATGATGGATTAAAGAAGATGAACATCCCAGAGTCCGAAATTATACCTAGATCCTCAGTCCTCGTAGGATTCAGGGGTGAAACAAATAATACGCTGGGGGACATCAAATTTACAATATACATAGAGGGAGTTAATTCTATCAAAATATTTTGTGTTATTGATAGTTTATCTTGTTGCAATGTAATTCTTGGCAGGCCTTAGATAAATGAAATGAAGACTGTTCCATCAACCTTTCATCAATGTGTGAAGCTACCGACCCCTTGGGGAGTGGTGAAAATAGACAGTGATCAACAAGAGGCTAAGAACTGCTACACTTCATCAATGAAACCAGCTTCAAAGCCAAGGACTACATAGCAATTACAGAAATCACCAAGAGATGTCATGGAGGCAAGGGAACAAGACATTAAGGAAGTATCTCTAGTCCTGAGGATCCTGACATCAAGGTGTTTGTAGGATCCGAGATCCTTGGGAACGTAGGACAGGATCTAATATCCTTCCTCAGAAGAAGAAAATCTACCTTTGCTTGGAAACACGAGTATATGACATGTATTTCTAAAGATATTATTACACATAAATTAGGTATAGATAAATCTTTCAGGCCAATCCATCAAAAGAGATGGAAATTTACACCTGAAAGAAATGCCATTATCCAAGAAGAGTTAGACAAACTTTTAATAGCAAGTATGATTAGAGAGGTAAAATATCCAAGATGGTTAGCCAATGTAGTGGTAGTACAAAAGAAAAATGGAAAGTGAAGGGTATGTGTCGATTTTACTGATTATACATGGCATGTCCCAAGGATCCTTTCCCCCTTTTACACATTAACTCCATGGTGGATGCAACAACAGGGCATGAATTGCTTACCTTTATAGATGCTTCATCGGGGTTGCAACAAATTCAGATGGAACCATCTGACCAAGAGGATAATACATTCATGACCCCTGCTAGCATATATTATTATATTGCTATGCCATTTGGACTAAGAAATGAAGGGGTAACCTACCAAAGATTGGTCAACATGATGTTTAAAGAGCAACAGGGAGACACCATGGAAGTCTACATAGATGATATGGCAGTCAAGTCAAAGAAGACCAAGGATCGCCTCAAGGATCATCAAGTAGCATCAATATCCTAGACCAATACAATATGAAGCTCAATCCTTCAAAGTGCCACTTTGGTGTTAATGCCGGAAAATTTCTTGGATATATGGTGACCAAGTGAGGGATAGAAGCTAGTCCTGAACAGATTAAAGCCATCATAAACTTGAAGTCCCCAACAAATGCGAAAGATGTCCAAAGATTAACAGGAAGAATTGCAGCTTTGAATATGTTCATCTCTAAGTCTTCATAGAAATGCAAAGACTTCTATAACATCCTAAGGAAAAAAAAAAGTTTGAGTGGACACAAAAGCATGAAGCAACACGCAAAGCCCTTAAGGATTACTTGTCCTCAGCACCGGCATTAATGAAGCCTGGGGATGTGAACGCTTATCCTTATATCTAGTTGTCTCAGATAATGCACTAAGTGTTGTTCTGGTTAAGGATCATGAAGGCCAACAACAAATAGTCTATTATGTAAGTAAGAACCTCCTTAATACTGAAGCCATGTATTCTCACCTAGAAAAGTTAATCCTTGCTTTAATTATGGCTTCAACTAAGTTAATACATTATTTTGAGACTCATGCTATTATTGTCAAAACTAACTTTCCAATTAAGAATGTTTTTAGAAAACCCGAAATGTCAGGAAGGATGGCCAAATAGGCAGTGAAAGTTAGTGCCTATGACAAAAAATATGATCCCAGGACCGCCCTCAAATCACAAGCACTTGCCGACTTTGTAGCATATTTTAGTAGTGACTTGCAGATAGAAGTTGATCTTGAAGTGCAACAACTTGAAGAAACCAAGGACCCTTTGATACTCTCCACCGATGGAGCATCAAATGTTAAAGGAACAAGATTGGGCATACTACTAAAATCACCACAGGTGGGAATAATACCCCAGTCCATGGCCTGTGAATTTCAAGCTACCAATAATGAAGCAGAATATGAAGCACTAATAGCAGGTTTGCAATTAGCAATACAAATGAGGATCAGGTATCTTAAGGTTTATGTAGACTCTTTGCTAATCACTAACCACTTTAATGGTTCATACGATGTAAAGGGTGAAAAATTAAATAAATATCTAGAAGTAGTAAAAGAACTTGAGAAATCCTTCGATTCTTTTAGTATAACATAGGTACCAAGAGAAGAGAATGCAGGGGCAGATGCTCTAGCAAATCTGGCATCAGCCTTGAAAATTCCAGAGGATATAAAGATACCCATCATTCACATCCTCTTTCCTACAATTGGAGAACATGAAGCGAAGGAAATATAAAAGGATAATCCACAAGAGTCCAAGGGTTCTCAGCCTGATTCAGGATGATGGATCCTTCCAATCAAGAAAGTCATTCAAGATGAAAAGATCCCTACGGGAGAATACCCTAAAGCCTTCAAAGTCAAGGTATCCCAATTTATTATATTACATGATACTTTATATAGAAAATCTCTTGCATGTCACTATCTAAGATGCATTGAGGATCCTGAAATTCAAGCCAGGGAGAAGGAAATGATATCCTTTATTAAAAGAAATATTATAACTAGATTTTGTATCCCCTCTGAAATTGTATGTGATAATGGATCCCAGTTTATTGGGAAAACAACAACTAATTTTTGTGACAGTTGGGGGATAAGTATGATCACTTCTACACTAGTCCATCCATAAGTCGATGGTCAAGCGGAGTCCAGCAACAAGATCATCATCAATAAGTTGAAGAAAAAACTAGGATCTAAGAAGGGGAAATGGGCTAAAGAACTGTCATATGTTCTTTGGGCTGATAGGACGACCCCAAAGAATGCTATAGGCCAGACACCTTTTTCATTAGTCTTTGGAACTGAAGCAGTAATTCCAACAAAAATGGTGGATCCCACAGCCAGAACAAACATCCGTGATCCTCGATCAAACAGTGAAAACCTAATCCAGGATTTAGATACTATTAATAAACTCAGAGACCTAGCAAGAATAAGGATGGCTACCTACCAACAACGGATGGCTGGGGCATACATAAAGAATGTTAGGCTTAGAATATTTCAAGAAGGAGACTTGGTCTTAAGGAAATCCTTCTAAAACACTAGTAATTCGGCAGATGGAAAGTTAGCACCTAAGTGGGAAGGTGTTACACCCCGATATTTCCACGTATTACCGGTGGGCCCGGTGGGGAGTATCATGACGTAGTTGATATCATCATAGTCAAACAACACAAATTATAAATGAACAGCGGAAGCAAAAGGTATGAATCACATCACAAACCGAATTAATAGTAATATCAAAGTATCACAACGGTCGGTAAAGGATCCACAGGCGGATCAAAAATAAATAAGATCATTGTTCAACAGACTTTAACATCTAGAGCTTGCAAGACTTGATTATTGATGCCTGGAGTAGCCAGCCTATTTCGTATAGTACCTGCACTTAACCTTTTTGGAAAAATACGTCAGTTTACACTGGCAAATACACTTAACTGACTCATTTTGAAAAGAGTTTAAGAAAATTAGTTTGAATGCACATGGCACAAAAGTATCTTTTATAACTTGGGATAATTATTTAGAAATAAAGTTGTATACAGTTTTACATGTTTGTCGTCCATTTAGGACCCGGTTAGAAGACCCGGTTTAACAAGATTAATAGACACACCACTGGGTATAATACCCACAAGAAGATACCCTTCTTGTGGACTACCCCTTTTTACATACGCAACTGTCAGGTGTATGCCTACATCCCGTGCTTAAGTCGTGGCCATTTCTAATGAATGAGCCGAGGATATCCAGGACACGGTCATTAACCCCCCAAAGGCATTGCATCAAACAAGATAGAATAAAACGGGTTATGCATCTTTTTAATCAATATCTGATTGTACGACTTCATACCCGACCAAGCGGTATTATAATACCGTACCCCAAGCCCGTATAGGGAAAATAAGTTAAAAGTATTTACCTGAGCAAAGTATAAATCACAACAGCAAGTGCACGTAGCTTTTACTGGGCTCCTAATCTAGAACGAAGGTTTTAATAACCTATTAGATTCCTAACGGGTCTTAATTAAGCCTAAACTTAGACCGGTTAGTTTTAGAGGAAGATATACGGTTCCAAACGCACGATTAAGCGAAGACCGGATTAGAATTTTTTTTAGACCCGACAAGTTTGTATACTTGTATAATATGGGTAAACTAAACACATTCTAGATTTTGAGATAAAAAGATAAGGTTCGACCCATTTCGGCTAATTTATGCAAACTAGTTACATAAACCGAACCGAACGCGAATAACGTATAACGGGTAACCTAATGAGTCACTAACAGGTTTACTAAGTTAATATGCCTTAAATATGTCGTGATATCAGTAGGATACCTTCCATTATGCGCAAAACGAGTTTAATCTCAATTTAAGCCCCGTAGGGGTATTTTGGTCATTTTAAAGATTATAAAAGAGATTAAATATACTTCTGAGATACGGGTCTTAGATGATCAGTAAAACAACTTAATTTAATAGGTTATATCAGTTGGTGATAAGTCTTATATGACAAAATGGTTTTAAACCCATACTAGGTGTTTAATATGCGTAAAAAGCCGATTTAAGCGATTTCCGGGTTAAACAGGAAATCTGAGTTTTCTGATCAGGTTATAAAGTTCAAAATACTTCATTTATTATATAAAATCAGTAGCAATTGAATTGGTGTCAAAATATTATGTAAAACTCATTTTACAAGCAAAAGGGTATAATCGGTAATTACCGAATTAAGGCAATAACCTTAGATTATGATTAGTTTAAAAATAATTAAAAATCTTCAAAAATCCCAAAATATTATATTACATCTGTGAGTAAAAGGTTTGGTGTCAAAAATTGGGTTTAGATAGGCTTTACGCTAATTACGCCGTTTAATTAATAAAAAGCTTTCTAATTACGCTATTAAGCATAACTCCTAATCTAGACCTCCAACTGATGTGAAAATTTAGGGACATGTTTATAAATCAGTAACAAAGATTATTGTCCTCTCACATTTCCAAAATTCTCGTTTTATGGTAAAAAGGGCATTATGGTCAACATTAGGCAATTAACGGAAACGTGCAAATGAATCGGACAATCAACGAATCAATCACAAAGGGTTATACTATCATGTAACCCGGTCCTAATGAAATTCTTAGGCATTTCTAAATCATGCTAATATGGGTCAGATATGAAAGTCAAAGCAGTGGTCAAAGTATGCGACTTTCGGTTCCGAACCGGTCCTAAACTGAAAATTGTCTGGTCGGACATGCTTAGACATGTTCTTGCTTTGCTTACCAAGTTATATGAGTGGCAAAACAGGTTACACGTCTTCTACATTGCTAATTATGTGTTAATTTGAAAATTATATTTCTGTTGACTTTTTATAACCAACTTTGACCCGACAAATGACCTAGTTAGAGCGGGAATCAGAGGGTGCCCTTTTAAGGGTTTAATCCCCACATAAATACCAACTTATAACTACTTTCTATTTGGCTAATCACCAGACCATTAGTGATTAAACTTAAAATCAAACCTTAATTACAACGGTTTGACTTTAAGCTAATTAACTAAGTAAAACATGATTAAGGAAGGTTAAGGAAACTTACCAAGGTCCAATGCACGACTAATGATGCTTAGGAAGTGGCCTTGAGATCCAGAAATCTTCAGGAGTGAAGTTTGGAATGAATAATCAAATGGTGCAACATAGAACTTCTTATATAGGGACTTTAATCCCACAAGATCATGCCAAACAAAGTCTATGGATGTTATGGGATCATTCTAAGTGTCCATAGGCCCTTCTAAAACATTAAACAAGCCCCTAGAATCAAGAATTGGTGAATCGAGGCGGTGTAACCGCCTGTGTTTTCTGCATCTGGGCATGGCTTACGGACCGTAAGGGTCCAGCCATACGGTCCGTAAGGACCAGGCCAGCTCACCAGAACTTTTAAAAGCTGACACATTTGGCCCCTGGTCCTCCCAAACTTGATTTTTACATTCTTTCTTGCACTTGTAACCCCCAAACTTGACTTTTAAGGACTCCAAGTCATAAAACAACTTTGTTAGGTCCCCGGTTATTCATACGATCACCGAAAAGTCTTAAATTTCAACGTTAACGCTTTTAACCCCTCGTATACGAATTTTATCATATCTTCCTTATATGATAACGAAACTTGGTGAAATTTTTATCATGCATTCTAGTGAGCATAATTAATCATTACAAAGCTTCGGGTTTGCTAAAAGGTCACTCAGAGGTATACTTTAAATATGTTGACACATTTAACCCCTGTAGTTTGTAATATCTCACTTTCTTCCACAATTAGCTTCGTATGATCCATGATTTGTTCGTTTAAGGTTATAAACATTATGTGGGGCTATTGTGAAGTATATTTATCCATTGTTGACACTTTGAACCCTTTTATTCACATAGTTTCTTTGTTTGTCATCTTTAGTCCTTCTAATCAATCCTTTACACGTTTTAAGCCCATGACACGTGTCGATATAATATTGGACATGAATTTTCGAGGTGTTACATCCTCACCCCCTTAAAAGAAATATCGACCTCGAGATTTATTGAAATAAATGAGGGTACTTTTCTTTCATTGTGGACTCTACTTCCCACGTGTACTCGGGACCTCTTCGGGCATCCCACTTAACCTTTACAATCGGTACATGCTTCCTTCGAAGCTTCTTAACCTGTCGATCCTCAATCGACACAGGTTTTACCAAAAATTTCAAACTCTCATGTATATGCACATCCATATGTGGTATGACTAGCGATTCATCAGCTAGACATTTCTTTAGATTGCAGACGTGGAATACATTGTGAATACCACTAAGCTCTTCAGGTAAGTTTAACTTATAAGCAACAGATCCGACACATTCGATGATATCGAATGGTCCTATGTACCTTGGGCTTAACTTGCCTTTCTTACCAAATCGCATTACCCCTTTCCAGGGTGATACCTTAAGTAGAACTTTATCACCAACCTCAAACTTTAGAGGTTTACGTCTTAAGTCCGCGTAGCTTTTCTGCCTATCCCTGGTAGCTTTTAGACGATCGCGTATCTGTACAATCGTATCTGTCGTCTCCAGGACTATTTCAGGTCCTGTCAGTTGGAGATCTCCAACTTCCGCCCAACAAACGGGCGTTCTGCACTTCCTACCGTACAAGGCCTCGAAAGGCGCAGCCTTAATGCTTGTATGATAGCTATTGTTATACTAGAACTCGATTAATGGCAGGTGGTTATCCCAGCTACCACCTAAGTCAATCACACATGCACGAAGCATGTCTTCCAAAGTTTGGATTGTACGCTCACTTTGTCCGTCCGTCTGAGGATGGTAAGCCGTACTAAAATTTAAGCGCGTGCCCAAAGATTGTTGGAAACTTTTCCAAAAATGTGATGTGTACCTAGTATCTCTGTCAGAAATAATAGACACTGGTACGCCATGCAGAGATATAATCTTGTCTACGTACAATTGGGCTAACATGTCGGAGCTATAGGTCTCCTTAATGGGTAGGAAATGTGCTGACTTAGTCAGTCTATCTACTATCACCCATATAGTATCATTTCCTTTCTTTGTCTTTGGTAACTTAGTGATGAAATCCATAGTTACCATCTCCTTTTTTCAAGTGGGAAGTTCAGGCTGTTGTAGCAAACCTGACGGCTTCTGATGTTCAGCTTTGACTTGCGCACACGTCAAACATTTAGCTACATAGGCAGCTATGGACTTCTTCAAGCCTATCCACCAGAAATTTGCTTTCAGATCCTGGTACATCTTGTCAGCTCCAGGATGAACGGAGTATTTAGAACTGTGGGCTTCCTGGAGGATAACATCTCGAAGTTCTCCATAAACTGGAACCCATATTCGTCCATTTAATCTCAGAATTCCGTCCTTGCCATAGGATAACTGTTCTTCAGTTACTCCTAGCTTTTCTTCAAGATAGTTAGCTTCTAGCACAGCTTCCTTCTGCGCAGCTAACAATCTTTCATTTAAACCATTCTTTATCTCAATGCTCTTGGCATTGATTCTTATAGGCTTCACTCTTTCGTTTCGACTTAAGGCATCGGCGACTACATTCGCCTTGCCAGGATGGTATCTTATCTCACAATCATAATCATTCAAAGTTTCCATCCAGCGTCGCTGCCTCATGTTCAAGTCCTTCTGATTGAACAGATGTTGAAGGCTCTTGTGATCAGAGTAGATCACACACTTAGTTCCATACATGTAGTGCCTCCAAAGTTTTAATGCAAACACAACGGCACACAACGGCACCCAACTCCAAGTCATGGGTGGTGTAGTTCTTCTCGTGTACCTTTAATTGTCGAGAAGCGTAGGCAATAACCTTGCCTTTCTGCATAAGCACACACCCCATATTGGTGTGTGATGCATCACAGTATACCACAAGCTCTTCAACCCCTTCAGGCAATGTCAACACTGGTGCATTGCTTAGCTTCTGCTTAAGGATATCAAAGGATTCCTGCTGCTTAGGACCCCAGTCAAACTTAATATTCTTCCTAGTCAAAGAAGTTAGGGGTGTAGCAATCCTTGAAAAATTTTCAATAAAACGCCTGTAATATCCTGCCAATCCCAAGAAGCTACGAATCTCTGTAGGCGTCTTCGGCTCTTGCCAATTCATGACAGCTTCAACCTTAGCAGGATCTACTTGGATACCACGCTCACTAACAACGTGTCCAAGAAATTGGACTTCTCGAAGCCAGAATTCACACTTAGAAAATTTTGCATAAAGCTTCTCCTGCTGAAGTAGTGAAAGAATACATCGAAGATGCTTCTCATGGTCGGCCTGATTCTTTGAATAAATCAGAATGTCGTCAATGAAGACGATAACAAATTTGTCCAAGTATGGCTTGCAGACACGGTTCATGAGATCCATGAATGCCGCTGGTGCATTAGTGAGCCCAAAAGGCATCACTAGGAACTCGTAATGACCATAACGAGCCCTAAATGCAGTCTTGTGTACATCTTCATCTTTAACGTTCAGTTGATGATAGCCTGACCTTAAATCAATCTTAGAAAAGTAGCTTGCGCCTTGTAATTGATCAAACAGATCGTCAATCCTGGGCAAAGGATATATATTCTTGATAGTGACCTTATTAAGCTCACGGTAATCGATGCACAGACGCATCGACCCATCCTTCATTTTGACAAATAGGATTGGCGCTCCCCAAGGAGACGAACTAGGTCTAATGAAACCTTTGGCTAGCAAATCATCTAGCTGAGTCCTCAATTCCTTCATCTCTGTTGGTGCCAACCTATAAGGTGCCCTCGCAACAGGTTCTGCTCCGGGGATGATGTCAATTCTGAATTCTACTTGCCTATTTGGTGGTAAACCAGGTAGTTCTTCAGGAAAAACTTCAGGGTATTCAGAAATGACAGGAATATCTTCAACCTTAGGCTTCTGCTCATCAATAGTTACCTGTGCCATATAAATGACACAACCCTTCTTCAAACATCTAGATGCCTTGAGCATAGACACGTGCTCAGGCAGTCCATACTGGGTATCTCCCTGAATGGTAAGTGACTCACCAGACGGAGTCTTAATCACAACTTGCTTCTTATTGCAGACGATTTGGGCTTGGTTATGAGATAACCAATCCATGCCTATAACTATATCAAAACCGGCTAACTTCAAAGGAAGTAAGGACGATGGAAAAGAGTGGTTCCTAATGGATATAACACATCCATCTAACACGGTTGATGCGGTTTCTCTAGTTCCATCGGCTAATTCAACCTCATATTTCACATTAGGGTTTTAACAGGTAAATTCAGCAACTTACAAAACTTATTATCTACAAACGACTTATCAGCTCCTGAATCAAATAGCACTCTTGCATAAACATCATTTATGAGGAAGGTACCTGTGATCACATTGTCGTCCTGAGCAGCTTCCTTTGCATCCATCCGGAAGACCCTTGCATTGGTCTTCTTGACCTCTTCAGGCTTCTTGGCGTATTTAGGGCAGTTGGTCTTGATATGCCCTTTCTCATTGCAGTTGTAGCACGTGGCATCTTTTATCCTCTTGCACTCTATCGTCTTGTGCTCTTTAGACTTGCATAACCCACATGCAGGTGATCCTGATTGAGACTTGGCCTCAAGCCTGCATTTTCCAAAGTGGCATTTTTGGCAAGTCGTGCACTTTGGCTTTTCCTCAGTCTGCTGATTTCCTTTGTTGGACCCAGACTCTTTCTTGTGGTATTACCCTTGCGCTTCTTCTCAGATCTTCGTGAGTTATCATCCTCACGCTTTCTCTTACTTTCTTCAGAATTCTTGAGCGATCTTAGCCTGACCGCATCCAAGGTAAGAGACAGAGCTAGATCAGCTGCTGACCTAAAGGTAACAGGTCTAGATGCCTTAACACTGGCTTTTATCTCTGGGGCCAAACCCCCAATGAAGCGAGCAATTTGCTTGGGTTCCGGTGTTATCAGATACGGAACTAGCCTAGACAGGGTGTTGAAAATGGTGAGGTAAGCTTGGCAATCCAGATTCTTCATCACCAATGATAAGAAATCTGATTCAATCCTTTCGACCTCATGCTGCGGGCAATAATTCTCCTTAATGAGAGCAACAAACTGATCCCATGTCAGATTGTAGAGCGGGATCTTTCCAGCAGCTTGAATGAGAGACTTCCACCACGCTAGTGCCTCTCCCTTGAATGAATGGGATACATACTTCACTACATCCCTCTCAGCACAACCGCTGATGTCAACTACTGTGTCCATTTCATCTAACCAAGTCATACAATCAATTGCCCCTTTCTCCCTAGTGAAATCCCGGGGTTTGCAGGAAACAAAGGACTTATAGGTACAGGACTTGGTACGTGGTTTATCATCAAACACTATCTTCTTGGATGGAACACTGTTTTGGTTTGAGGAATGTCGATCATTATCATTCTTTGGCTCATCTTCCTTAGAGGGCGGCTTGCTGTGAGCCTCTGAATGAGTCTTAGGCTTGGAATGCGGTGCGGATAGGGTCTTACTTCGAGTTCCGCTATATTCATTATACTGCCGCTCTATAGCTTTTGTAACAGCATTGTCTATTAATGCTTGCAGTTCTGCACCTGCTATGTTAATTCGGGTATTACCATGATCCTCCCTTGGGTGACTGTTGATCTCATCCGAGTCAGCCATGTAGTTTGAACTGTTACATAAGATATTAACAATAATTTATTTGGGAGTTTATTATGGAATTTTCTTTTATGGCAATTCATTAACCATGGTAAACATAGACCATGTTTGGTTAATTTGTTAAGTATCTAATTATTCAGGATCTTTATCATAACCCTAAATTATAAGTTAATAGTAGCACCAAAGGCCTAGTCACGTAGACAAGTTTAATTTATAAGCCCAGATTTTATGGAATCGAGGCATTAAGGTTTGAATCAAAGTTCATTACCTTTTCTTGACAGGGAGTTGTAGGCTACCACTGTCTTTAGTCCCCGAGGACGTTAATTATAGCTCGTGGGCACTTCATCCTTAAGGGATGATTATATAAACAAGGGAATTTAGAATAACTTAATTTAGAAATGACTTATGTGATTTTATCGAATCATTTTCGTCAAGCATGTTAATATGCTTTCAGATGTTTAACAAGGATTTGAATATTTTGAATAGGTTTTACCATCTTGGCCATGTCTGCAACAACATTTAGGCTAGGTTTTACCTTTAAGATTCTTTTTGATATTTAACACAGAACAATCCTAAATTGAGACGTTAACAAGGATCTGAATCTAATTGAGGAACTACCATCTCGGCCCTGTCTTAAGATGACACACGAGCTAGGTTTTGTCCATTTTAGATTTTGCCATTGTATTATAATGGTAGATCTTATAAAAGGAATGATATTTTAAATCTAACCGTTCCATTAAAATTTAAATAAGTACATGGTTGCCCTAAACGGGACTTCTAACTGAAATGACTTGCCCATGCAGGGGCTAATCAATTAAACACAAATAAAACGAATTTGGATTAGTCCTATGTTCTTTGTCTAGACTCGAGAATGTGCAACTGTGTAACTGAGATTAAACACAAAAGGCTAGTGTTTAATTCACTCAGTGTTGGCTCTGATACCAACCTGTCACACCCCGATATTTCCATGTATTACCGGTGGGCCCGGTGGGGAGTATCGTGACGTAGTTGATATCATCATAGTCAAACAACACAAATTATAAATGCACAGCGGAAGCAAAAGGTATGAATCACATCACAAACCGAATTAATAGTAATATCAAAGTATCACAATGGTCGGTAAAGGATCCACAGGCGGATCAAAAATAAATAAGATCATTGTTCAACAGACTTTAACATCTAGAGCTTGCAAGACTTGATTATTGATGCCTGGAGTAGCCAACCTATTTCGTATAGTACCTGCACTTATCCTTTTTGGAAAAATACGTCAGTTTACACTGGTAAATACAATTAACTGACTCATTTTGAAAAGAGTTTAAGAAAATTAGTTTGAATGCACATGGCACAAATGTATCTTTTATAACTTGGGATAATTATTTAGAAATAAACTTGTATACAATTTTACATGTTTGTCGTCCATTTAGGACCCGGTTAGAAGAGCCGGTTTAAAAAGATTAATAGACACACCACTGGGTATAATACCCACAAGAAGATACCCTTTTTGTGGACTACCCCTTTTTACATACGCAGCTGTCAGGTGTATGCCTACACCTCGTGCTTAAGTCGTGGCCATTTCTAATGAATGAGCCGAGGATATCCAGGACACGATCATTAACCCCCCAAAGGCATTGCATCAAGCAAGACAGAATAAAATGGGTTATGCATCTTTTTAATCAATATCTGATTGGGAGACTTCATACCCGACCAAGCGGTATTATAATACCGTACCCCAAGTCCGTATAGGGAAAATAAGTTAAAAGTATTTACCTGAGCAAAGTATAAATCACAACAGCAAGTGCACGTAGCTTTTACTGGGCTCCTAATCTGGAACGAAGGTTTTAATAACCTATTAGATTCCTAACGGGTCTTAATTAAGCCTAAACTTAGACCGTTAGTTTTAAAGGAAGATATACGGTTCCAAACGCACGATTAAGCGAAGACCGGATTAGAATGTGGTTTAGACCCGAAAAGTTTGTATACTTGTATAATATGGGTAAACTAAACACATTCTGGATTTTGAGATAAAAAGATAAGGTTCGACCCGTTTCGGCTAATTTATGCAAACTAGTTACATAAACCGAACCGAACGCGAATAACGCATAACAGGTAACCGAATGAGTCACTAACAGGTTTCCTAAGTTAATATGCCTTAAATATGTCGTGATATCAGTAGGATACCTTCCATTATGCGCAAAATGAGTTTAATCTCAATTTAAGCCCCGTAGGGGTATTTTGGTCATTTTAAAGATTATAAAAGAGATTAAATATACTTCTGAGATACGGGTCTTAGATGATCAGTAAAACAACTTAATTTAATAGGTTATATCAGTTGGTGATAAGTCTTATATGACAAAATGGTTTTAAACCCATACTAGGTGTTTAATATGCGTAAAAAGCCGTTTTAAGCGATTTCCGGGTTAAACAAGAAATCTGAGTTTTCTGATCAGGTTATAAAGTTTAAAATACTTCATTTATTATATAAAATCAGTAGCAATTGAATTGGTGTCAAAATATTATGTAAAACTCATTTTACAAGCAAAAGGGTATAATCGGTAATTACCGAATTAAGGCAATAACCTTAGATTATGATTAGTTTAAAAATAATTAAAAATCTTCAAAAATCCCAAAATATTATATTACATCTGTGAGTAAAAGGTTTGGTGTCAAAAATTGGGTTTAGATAGGCTTTACGCTAATTACACTGTTTAATTAATAAAAAGCTTTCTAATTACGCTATTAAGCATAACTCCTAATCTAGACCTCCAACTGATGTGAAAATTTAGGGACATGTTTATAAATCAGTAACAAAGATTATTGTCCTCACACATTTCCAAAATTCTCGTTTTATGGTAAAAAGGGCATTATGGTCAACATTAGGCAATTAACGGAAACGTGCAAATGAATCGGACAATCAACGAATCAATCACAAAGGGTTATACTATCATGTAACCCGGTCCTAATGAAACTCTTAGGCATTTCTAAATCATGCTAATATGGGTCAGAACTGAAGGTCAAAGCAGTGCTCAAAGTATGCGACTTTCGGTTCCGAACCGGTCCTAAACTAAAAATTGTCGGGTCGGACATGCTTAGACATGTTCTTGCATTGCTTACCAAGTTATATGAGTGGCAAAACAGGTTACACATCTTCTACATTGCTAATTATGTGTTATTTCGAAAATTATATTTCTGTTGACTTTTTATAACCAACTTTGACCCGACAAATGACCTAGTTAGAGCGGGAATCAGAGGGTGCCCTTTTAAGGGTTTAATGCCCACATAAATACCAACTTATAACTACTTTCAATTTGGCTAATCACCAGACCATTAGTGATTAATCGATAAGTCAAACCTTAATTACGACGGTTTGACTTTAAGCTAATTAACTAAGTAAAACATGATTAAGGAAGGTTAAGGAAGCTTACCAAGGTCCAATGCACGACTAATGATGCTTAGGAAGTGACCTTGAGCTCCAGTAATCTTCAGGAGTGAAGTTTGGAATGAATAATCAAATGGTGCAACATAGAACTTCTTATATAGGGACTTTAATCCCACAAGATCATGCCAAACAAAGTCTATGGATGTTATGGGATCATTCCAAGTGTCCCTAGGCCCTTCTAAAACATTAAACAAGCCCCTAGAATCAAGAATTGGTGAATTGAGGGGGTGTAACCGGCTGAAACAGGCAGCTGCCTGTGTTTTCTGCATCTGGGCATGGCTTACAGACCGTAAGGGTCCAGCCATATGGTCCGTAAGGACCAGGCCAGCTCACCAGAACTTTTAAAAGCTGACACATTTGGCCCCTGGTCCTCCCAAACTTGATTTTAACATTCTTTCTTGCACTTGTAACCCCCAAACTTGACTTTTAAGGACTCCAAGTCATAAACCAACTTTGTTAGGTCCCCGGTTATTCATACGATCACCGAAAAGTCTTAAATTACAACGTTGACGCTTTTAACCCCTCGTATACGAATTTTATCATATCTTCCTCATATGATAACGAAACTTGGTGAAATTTTTATCATGCATTCTAGTGAGCATAATTAATCATTACAAAGCTTCGGGTTTACTAAGAGGTCACTCAGAGGTATACTTTAAACATGTTGACACATTTAACCCCTGTAGTTTGTAATCTCTCACTTTCTTCCACAATTAGCTTCGTATGATCCATGATTTGTTCGTTTAAAGTTATAAACATTATGTGGGGCTATTTTGAAGTATATTTATCCATTGTTGACAATTTGAACCCTTTTATTCACATAGTTTCTTTGTTTGTCATCTTTAGTCCTTCTAATCAATCCTTTACACGTTTTAAGCCCATGACACGTGTCGATATAATATTGGACATGAATTTTCGAGGTGTTACATCCTCACCCCCTTAAAAGAAATCTCGACCTCGAGATTTACTGAAATAAATGAGGGTACTTTTCTTTCATTGTGGACTCTACTTCCCACGTGTACTCGGGACCTCTTCGGGCATCCCACTTAACCTTTACAATCGGTACATGCTTCCTTCGAAGCTTCTTAACCTGTTGATCCTCAATCGACACAGGTTTTTCCAAAAATTTCAAACTCTCATGTATATGCACATCCGTATGTGGTATGACTAGTGATTCATTAGCTAGACATTTCTTTAGATTGCAGACGTGGAATACATTGTGAATACCACTGAGCTCTTCAGGTAAGTTTAACTTATAAGCAACAGATCTGACACATTCGATGATCTCGAATGGTCCTATGTACCTTGGGCTTAACTTGCCTTTCTTACCAAATCGCATTACCCCTTTCCAGGGTGATACCTTAAGTAGAACTTTATCACCAACCTCAAACTTTAGAGGTTTACGTCTTAAGTCCGCGTAGCTTTTCTGCCTATCCCTGGCAGCTTTGAGACGATCGCGTATCTGTACAATCTTATATGTCGTCTCCAGGACTATTTCAGGTCCAGTCAGTTGGACATCTCCAACTTCCGCCCAACAAACGGGCGTTCTGCACTTCCTACCGTACAAGGCCTCGAAAGGCGCAGCCTTAATGCTTGTATGATAGCTATTGTTATACTAGAACTCGATTAATGGCAGGTGGTTATCCCAGCTACCACCTAAGTCAATCACACATGCACGAAGCATGTCTTCCAAAGTTTGGATTGTACGCTCACTCTGTCTGTCCGTCTGAGGATGGTAAGCCGTACTAAATTTTAAGCGCGTGCCCAAAGATTGTTGGAAACTTTTCCAAAAATGTGATGTGTACCTAGTATCTCTGTCAGAAATAATAGACACTGGTACGCCATGCAGAGATACAATCTTGTCTACGTACAATTGGGCTAACATGTCGGAGCTATAAGTCTCCTTAATGGGTAGGAAATGTGCTGACTTAGTCAGTCTATCTACTATCACCCATATAGTATCATTTCCTTTCTTTGTCTTTGGTAACTTAGTGATGAAATCCATAGTTACCATCTCTCATTTCCAAGTGGGAAGTTCAGGCTGTTGTAGCAAACCTGACGGCTTCTGATGTTCAGCTTTGACTTGCGCACACGTCAAACATTTAGCTACATAGGCAGCTATTGACTTCTTCAAGCCTATCCACCAGAAATTTGCTTTCAGATCCTGGTACTGTAACACCCATTAAGTTAATTTAAGGTTTAATGAATCTTTTACGAAAACAATCATGTAATTACAATTACATATGCATCGGAAATACGGGTTTACTAAAAGCTTTTACAAATCATAAGTTATTCTACATCACGTGGTTGAATTCTTTGTTTAAAATTTACAACGTAGCAAAGTGCGGAAGCGTGTATCTATATTGTGTTCGGTTCTTCGTTGAGCTTGATCGTCTTCCGGCATCCCAAAGTGTACCTACATTTCATAAACATGAAATGCTTTAGTCTTACGGGGTTTAAATCATGTCCAAACGAGTACGGGAAACAATTGATGTTCAAAAGAAAACAAGGACTTGAAAATAATCTCCACCGTAACTTACGGTGGCACCGTAAGTTACGGTGGCCCCTGAGTTAATACTCTTCTACCGTACAACAGTAGGTTACCACCGTAACCAAATCAGCTCCACCGTAACTTACGGTGGCACCGTAAGTTACGGTGGGCCCTGTATGCAGCTTTTCCATTTTGCCGTAATTTGACACGAAATCTTTCGTATCTTTCAAACCGCTTATCAGTTTGACTTACCGTTTCTTCCTGCATGTTTAAAATTTGATTCTCCATCATATGGTGTTAAAATCCGATATCCGGCTTGATAAAATTTAAGACTTTTAAGTCTTCGGCTTAATACTCTTTTACCAAAATTTGACCCGTTTGTGATTTTATCAAACATACAAGTTTGTTCGACCCTTATTTCTCACAAACCTATTAAATTCAATAATGTCTAACATATTAGGTTCCGATTATAGAATTATATACCTTCTTTAATCCATTTCACCCATATGCTTATTTTGACCCGTTTGAGGTATTTACGCATTTTAGTCTAGAACTTGTGCTTTTCTTTTGACGCCACAAAAGTCCATGTCTAATTAACTACAAATATTCCACCACAACTATTTTGTGGCGGATTTAACATAATGAATCCCTTTTTCCCAAATTTACCCATTGGTTGATCATTTTACGCAAATGACCGTTTTTGAGCATTTGACCCACGAATATGAATTCCTATGACTTTTATTCATATTTAATGATTCCATAATCCTTATGTAAGTTCCTAATCAACCCCCCTATGGGTCGTTTGCCCGATATACCCTTCAAGGGTGTTTTGGTCAACTTTAGTCCCTCACTATACGACGAAGGACTTTCGCTAAATATTTGACCAAAAATTGTATGTTTAACCAAAAGCTTATTTAAACGTACCTGGCTCGGGTCAAGGTATTGACCCGTTTACATAACTTTTGCTTTAAATCTTTCTAGTTAAAGCAACGCATACTTATGTTATTTCATGTGATTACAAAACTCAACAAGCGATTGTCAAATGTAATTGTCAAATGGTGCTAACAACACCATTTGACCCATTTAGTCTAATTTGCCATTTATCCATATGAGATGGTACTTAGTTACCATTTCATCCCTTTAAACCTAACCCGGTTTTCCTTTAACTTGTTTTACTTAAAACCGTTTTTATTTGTTCGTCATTACATGACTAATTTACCTTTTTACTCCTTTTACCATGATTCATGATTTCTTACCATTTTCCCTTGTTCCGACTCTCATTGAATCGTGTCGGAACATTGTATACCAACCACTTAGTAGCATTCATATGCAATACTTGAAATTAAGTAATTTTGCAAGCAATGTAAAGGGGCGTAAGCTCCACTTACCTCGCATCCGAATATGCTTTTCTTCTCGTGCTTGATTCGTTTGACCGCTTCTTTCCCAAGCCTCCACCTAGCTCGTTAGGCGACAAACTATCATCATTCACAAGGTGGTTAGATTAGTCATTTCAATTCACGACTATTTCACCTCACGTATTTTCTATGTCGAAACTACTATTTGACTTTATCATTGGTTAGTTTGACTTTTAAAAGTCAATTGACTTACCAACATATTCATATGCACATTTGGTTCATTGAACTCACTTAGGCATATTTCATCCGAACTCTTAACAAAAAAATCAATTTTTACATACTAACTAGTAAGCCGCGATTTCATTTAGGCATTTCATATTAATGAAAATTGGCTGTTTTTGGTGACTTGTTTAACCTGTTTACAAGTCTTCAAAAATTATGATTTTTTTATGTGGCGTACCTCTCGGAGGGTTAGCCTTTGAGTTAAAATTTCAAGATCTAACTCTTTACCAAAAATTCGTGAAAATTCATTTACTAAGCTGTAATCAGATTCGTCACTTCTGACTGCAGCTTACGGAAAAATTCATTAAAAATTCCTCGTTTATCCGAATGACGAAATTCCAATTGGCGATTCTTTTAACCGCTTAAAACTTTCTACAGTAAGAATTTGAGATCATAACTCAATTCCTAAATTGAGTTATGACATTCGTGATGGGCTGCAATTTCTGCCAGAAAACGCAGCTTGAACCTTTGATACGGAAAAATTCATAAAACGCTCGATTTTCATCGAAAAAATGTGATTCCAGTGGGGTTTTAAAGATATTTCCTGGAATTACATTCTAGACTCAAGAAACACATTATTTTATCAATTTTTGTCCAGGTTACATCCAATACAAATCGGCTGTAAATTCTGATCAAGAATCGTTTGAATTCAGCTTTCAATTTAAGCTTGTTCTTGACATCATAACACTATTTTTTGCAAATCAAAACCCTAAAAACATCTCATACATGAATTTAGTATCAACAAAAACTTGAGCTAAGCATGATTTCAACATATACTTGTCTAGGGCTTACTCCTAGACACCATATCAACCCTATTCTACCCAAATAGCAAACATGCAACATAAATTTCGAATTCTTATGTGTTCATCCAGATTTGAGATGGAACCAAAGTGGAAATTTTGACATACCTTATGATCCTTTCACTGAAGTGATCACTAATCTAAGCTTAGATTTCAATTTGGAGTCGATTTGGCTTCTCAATTGCTTGATTTTTGCTAGCTAGGGTTTGGGCATGGAACCCCCTGGCTCTCCTGCGATTCACGACCAGAACACACACTTAAAGTGTGTGTTTTGGTGTTAGATGTTTTATTTAATACAAACTTGCTTAAAGTTTGTCACCTTTGGTCCCTACACTTTACCAAGTTACATGTAGTGTGTTTTTAACGAATTGTCTTATCACTATAAGACTTATGACTAACTAGGTCATTTATTCCCAGTTACTTTATCTTGTTTAAAAATCCGTTTTTCTTTTAAGTCCCGTTAACTCGGGCCCTTTTTATATACTTTTGTTTTCTCAAGTATTCTTTTCTTTCTTTTAAATTAATATTAGGTTTATTTATTTGAGTCCTAATATTTACCGGGTTAATTTTTACCACTAACGGTATTTTACCCGTCTTTACTATTAACGTGGTTTGATTACCAAACCCGTTTTTAGGATGTTACAGGTACATCTTGTCAGCTCCAGGATAAACGGAGTATTTAGAACTCTGGGCTTCCTGGAGGATAACATCTCGAAGTCCTCCATAAACTGGAACCCATATTCGTCCATTTAATCTCAGAATTCCGTCCTTGCCATAGGATAACTGTTCCTCAGTTACTCCTAGCTTTTCTTCAAGATAGTTAGCTTCTAGCACAGCTTCCTTCTGCGCAGCTAACTGTTTTGGTCAAAAAATCTGTTGAGGATATTGCAACCAAACTCTATGTTATGGGGGTATGATGCTGATTATGTAATAGCGATGAGGATCACTTCAATATAGATTTGCACAAACAACACAAGGATTTATACGGGGAAAAAGCCCTTGATGAAGAGTTGATCTCCGGCACAAAAAACCCCGGGTGATGGAAACTACCGATCACCAAGCTCAAATAAATGAATAAATGTTTACAACTTCGGATAGTAACGAGCTAGGTACAAGGATCACTATCGTGAAATGTGTATAAGTGAGTGAAAATGAATGTGTGTTCGTCGAGAGCTTCAAGTGTGCGAGTATACGAGTGTGTGTAACTGAGAAATGACTAAGTGTTTTCTACTAGCTCGTTACCCCTTTTAAAATAGAAATCTAACTACCAAACTAACTATCCGACTTTCGTGCCATGCCTCCACGTTCTCCACAACGTCTATTTTTGGTCAAGCACGTGCAGAATAGTTTGGGAATATTCTCCAGGAATGTCGCCAAGACTTGGTCAAGCTTGTTATACCTGCGAGATGCTACAAAACATAAGTAAACAATCGTCAGTACGAGGATCCTTAAAGTGATCCATGATCCTGATCCTAAAGCCCTTCTGAGGATCACCACCTGTCACAGAAGTAAGGATCACTAATTAGGATAACGAATAAGGATCACTAATTGTTAGAAAATCCTCCCCTAACAATTGCCCCCAAAATATAAGGAGTAATTTGTAAAATTAGCGAGTTATATTTTCTTGATCTTATCCACAACTAACTAACGGATATATAGCCGTTAAAATAGAACTAGCCGTTGCGATGATGATGTCACGGAAGTGACAATCCTGCAGAATCATAATTATAAATAGAGATATAGATATGATCATTATGCATTCAAATTCGAAAGAGACTCCCTTTATATTCTCAGTCAACGATCAATCAGGTATTTCTTTCTCCTCTTTCTTCCTCTCTTACTCTGTTTTTCTTTCTTTATCTCCATCACTTCGAAAATGTTGCTCCGAAGTTCTCCGGCCAAGGATCACAAAAAGGATAGCCCTTTGAAGAGTCAAAAGATCATCAAAGACTCAGTGAACGAGAGGTGTTGCTTTAACGATGCACAAGTAGATAACATCCGTCATCGTTTTCCGGCGAATGCCTTTTTCAGACCTTTTGATCCAACTGCCCTGAGCGACTATGTTTCAGAAACATGGGTTGCCTTTCCAGTTACTCCATTTGCCATAGGATACACCTATCCTTTCCCAGAATTTACACAATCCTTCTTTTCTCTTACCGGCATCTCTTACATCCAAGCCATGCCGATGATTTGGAGGGTTTTGTATACCCTGGAGAGAATCATCGAGCAGGAGGGCATTGATTTAGGCATGTCAGAGCTGACACAATTGTATGATGTTACCACCTTCGGATCCCATCGTTATTTATTCAAACGAAAACCCAGTGCAGAACATCCCCTTCTTAAAGTCACCAAGAATGACAAAGATTGGAAACGTCGCTTCTTCTTTGTAAGAAGGGATACCATTCCAGATGGAAAGCATTTACCAAGGGAGTGGTCCACCAATGGTAGGACAGAGGATCCTGAGAAGGATCACCAGGTAGACTTGTTTTCGTAATAGGATCACTAACCCCTTTTGTCTTGTATCATGCAGCTATTTCTGTCTCACACATCATCACATCACCTGAAACCAAGGATAGGCTCGCTGCTTTCTGGAAGCTTGATCCTGAAACAAGGACATTCAAGATAGACACCCAAGACTCACAAGAAGTATCCTCAGGTTCCATTACCATGTCAAGTAACTATCCTGCCTTTTACATAGTTTGAATATTAAAATAAATAAATAAATTGAAATAGGATAAGGATACTCATCTTGCTATGAATGTGTAGGCGCTGGAAAATCTGCCAAGCCTGTATCCCAGTTCAACACGGCTGACCTTGATGTCGTACGATCCAGGAAGAAAAGATCCACTACCAGTCCTAGCATCTCCATTCCAAAGGCACCCACTAAAGGAAAGGGTGTCAAGAAGAGGAAAACTTCTGATGCTGAGGATCTTCAAGGCCTACCACTGATCCGCCACCAGTTCCTTGAATACTTCAATGATGTAAGGATCCTTAATTCTGCCTAGGTATCCTACTCGTATGAGGATCACTTGATCTTGAACTGCTTTATTCTTTTCTTTGCAGAAATTTGCTGAGATTGAGGATTACGTGGGGAATGTTGAGGAGCAGGACAAGAAAATTGCTGACCTCCAACAGGTTGCCGTGCTCAAGGACCTTGCACTTGCTGATATTCGGAAGGAACTCCAAGATGAGAAGACCAAGACGGCCAAACTTCTGATTGACCTTGACTACGAGAAGCATGATCTCATAGAAAATGCTAAGGTTTCTGCCGCCATCACGATGTATCAGACAAAATTGAAGATGGCCCAGGAAGCTCAGGATCCTAGTTTTGACAAAAGCAGCTGGGATGTTGAGGGCTGGAAGGCAAGGTTGGCTGATCTTGAGGATGATGAGGAGGAGGCAACTGAGGTCTTGGCAATTGAGGCAAGTGGCAGTGGAAAGGATCTGATGAAGGATACTGCAGCTGGAGGGGAAGAGGAAGCAGCAAAGGCATAGGTTGCATGAATGGGCGATGAAGGACATTTCTAGACGTAGCCGGAGCCCATTTTTTAAGTTTGATAGTTTGTTTTGGTTGTGGTGTTTTTTGCTAAACAATGATGGGTTGTACTTGAACAATAGGTTTTAGGACTAAGGATCATGTATGACCCTTCGGACAATAGGCAGGATTGCATATGGTAGAGGGATCCTCTGTTTGGGGGATGAAGATATTGTGATCCTGCCGCCCTTATATTCCTGCACTAACTTTGAACTTATTATCATGGACACCCTTTACCTACCCCAGCGGACGGGCCACGTTTTGCTGGTAGATGCTCGGGTAGGTAATTTTGACAACCTTTCAAGGGTTAGTCTTTTGTTAATAAATAAAATCTTAATCTTTTGTCGCTTAGCTTGTGTTGTTATCCTTGTGTTTCTTTGATTTCCCTTTATTTTGATGCATATTTATTGAACAAATAATTTTGAATTGAAAATACTTAGGATATGATCCACGATCAGATATCCTTTAGTTAAAGAATCTCAGAAAGCAATATGTTTTAAGGACCATAAGTCTAGTTGTCAAACTTCAAGGGTTATTTAAATAAATAATGAATAGAATTAAAAATAGTTAAGGATCATACCTGAGGATCCAAGTTAGGATCCTAACCATAATAAGGATAACTAAAAGATAAACCTTAGAATAAAGTAAGGATCAAGGATCCCTAGTTGCCTATCTTCAAGAACCTGAAATAGAGCATCACTTGGGACTAAGCCAATATAAGATAAGAATTAGCAACTGGGGACAAGCCCAAGAATAGCTGGGGACAAGCCCAAGAATAGCTGGGGACAAGCCCAAGGATAACTGGGGACAAGCCCAAGGATAACTGGGGACAAGCCCAAGGATCGTATGTAAACTGGAGTATGGCCCTAACTGGCGACTATCCAAACTTAGTGACATGAAAATGCCAAAACCTTAGCTAACGTGAAGACGTTAGAAAACCTTAGCTAACGTGAAAACGTTAGAACCTTATGAACGGATGTATGGTACGTCTACCATTATACGTAGGATCCTAAGCATAGCCAGAACAATGGAATTATCAGCCCCTAAAACGAGTACTGGTCCCAATGCCTTGAACTATACCAGGATCATCGTGCGCTACTGGCGAAACTGGGGTCAAGCCCAAATAACTGGGGTTAAACCCAAGGAACGGATTGCTTCAGCAGATAACCAATGTTATGCTAAGGATACCTGAACTTTCAAAACTCAAATTCACGTGAGAGATGGATAAAGGATACATGATCCTTATCCTTATATGAGAAAATAAAGAAACGAATTAGTTCAAGTTTAGGATATTACCTAAGTAAGGATCACCGATGCTTTGAGGATCCTTTAAGGATATCCCTATTGTGAGGATCATCTGTGCCACGAGGATCCTGCTTACATGAAATATTTCTTCAAGTGGACAGCATTCCAAGCTCTTGGTAGCAAATCACCTTCCATGGTTAGCAATCTATATGCCCCCTTTCCTGCTTCAGCTTCAATCAAATAAGGGCCTTCCCACTTTGGAGCCAATTTTCCATCAGCAGGATTGGTGGTATTCTGAAATGCTTTCCTTAATACCATATCTCCAACTTGAAACCTCCTGATCCTGACATTTTTGTTGTAAGCACCAGCCATTCTTTGCTGATAACTGGCCATCCTTATCCTAGCCATATCCCTGATTTCTTCAATGGTATCCAGGTCTTGAGCTAAGTTCTTATCATTCTCCTCAGGATCACGAGTACTTGTTCTAGCAGTTGGAACCACCATTTCTGTTGGGATCACCGATTCTGCCCCAAACACCAAAGAGAATGGTGTTTGACCAGTAGCATTCTTAGGGGTTGTCCTGTCAGCCCAAAGCACATAAGGTAGTTCTTCTGCCCATTTCCCTTTCTTGGATCCAAGCTTCTTCTTCAAATTGTTGATGATGATCTTGTTAGATGATTCTGCCTGACCATTAGCTTGTGGGTGGACTGGTGTTGATGTTATCATCCTAATCCCCCAGTTGTCACAAAAGTTAGTGGTTCTGCCCCCAATAAATTGGGAACCATTATCACATATAATCTCAGAAGGAATACCAAATCTAGTTATAATATTTCTTTTAATGAAGGATATAACTTCCTTTTCTCTGACTTGGGCAAAAGCTTCAGCCTCTATCCACTTGGAGAAGTAATCAGTCATAGCAAGCATGAATACTTTTCCACCAGGTGCCTTAGGGAGCTTACCAACTATATCCATACCCCATCTCATAAATGGCCAAGAGGAGGATATAGGATGCAATAATTCAGCTGGTTGATGAAGGATATTGCTGTGTCTCTGGCAAGGATCACATCTTCTGGCATACTCTACAGCATCTTTCTTCATGGTTGGCCAGTAGTATCCTGTCCTCAGGATCCTTGAGAATAATGCCCTGCCCCCAGTGTGGTTTCCACAATCTCCTTCATGGAAGTCTTTTAAAACTTCTTGAACTTCAGGATCCTCAATGCATCTCAAGTATGGTCCTGCAAGAGATCGTTTATACAACATATTATTCATAATTGTGAATTGAGATACCTTAGATTTGAAAGCCCTAGGGTTTTCTCCTGTAGGAATCTCTCCATGTTGTAAGTATCTCATAATTGGTGAGATCCATGATCCTGATCCTGAATGGGATTGAGTAACCTCACAAGGGATAATTGCAGAATCATTTCCTATCTCCATAGCCTCGTGATCCTCGATAGCCGGGGTTAGGATATGGATAATAGGAATCTTGATATCCTCCGGGATCTTCAAGGATGATCCTAAGTTAGCCAATGCATCAGCTTCTGTATTTTCTTCCCTTGGTACCTGTGACAAACTAAAGGAAACAAAAGAGAGTGCCAAACTTTTGACTATCTCCAAATACTTGGTTAGCTTTTCACCTTTAACAGGATATGATCCATTAAAGTGGTTTGTAATCAACAAAGAATCTACGTGTACCTCAAGATACCTGATCCCCATATGCTTTGCAATTTGTAAACCAGCAATTAGGGCTTTATATTCAGCCTCATTGTTAGTGGTTTGGAATTCACAAGCTATAGAATGGGGTATTATGTCCCCCTGTGGCGATTTTAGTAGTATTCCAAGCCCTGTGCCTTTGATATTTGAGGATCCATCAGTATAAAGTATCCAAGGATCCTTGGTCTCTTCTAGCTGCTGGACTTCTAGCTCAGCTTCTTCTTGTAAATCACTACTGAAATCAGCCACAAAGTCAGCTAATGCTTGGGATTTGATGGTTGTCCTAGGCTCATATCTTATATCATATGCACTCAATTTCACTGCCCACTTAGCCATCCTTCCTGACATCTCTGGTTTCCTGAGGACATTCTTAATTGGAAAATTAGTTTTAACAATGATAACATGAGTTTCAAAATAATGTCTTAACTTGGTAGATGCCATAATTAATGCAAGAATAAGTTTTTCAAGGTGTGAGTACCTGGATTCGGCATCAAGTAAACTTTTACTTACATAATAGACAGGATGTTGTGTACCTTGATGATCCTTAACAAGGACCGCACTTACTGCTTTTGAGGATACTGCAAGATACAAGGATAACACATCACCTTTTTCTGGTTTCATCAAAGCCGGGGCTGAGGATAGGTAATCTTTGAGTGCTCTCAAAGCATTTTCATGCTTCTCAGTCCACTCAAATTTCTTGTTCTTCCTTAGGATATCATAGAATTCTTTGCACTTCTCTGAGGATTTGGATATAAATCTGTTCAAAGCTGCTATCCTGCCTGTTAGCCTTTGAACATCCTTAGCATTGGCCGGGGATTTGATGTCACTATTGCTTTGATTTGTTCCGGGCTAGCTTCGATGCCTCTCTTTGTCACCATATATCCTAAGAATTTACCTGCTTTAACACCAAAGTGACATTTTGAAGGATTAAGTTTCATGTTATATTTGTCAAGGATATCGAATGCTTCCTCCAAGTCTCTTAGGTGATCCTCAGCTTTTAAGGATTTTACCACCATATCATCTATGTAAACCTCCATAGTTTGTCCGATCTGATCCTTGAACATCATATTCACCAGCCTTTGATATGTTGCACCTGCATTTCTTAATCCGAACGGCATAGCAATATAGCAGTATATACCAGTTGGAGTCATGAAGGCTGTATCCTCTTGGTCGGATGGTTCCATTTGGATTTGTTGAAATCCAGATGAAGCATCCATAAAAGTTAACAGTTCATGACCCGCGGTTGCATCCACCATGGAGTCAATGTGGGGTAAAGGGAAAGGATCCTTGGGACATGCCTTATTTAAATCGGTAAAGTCGACACATACCCTCCACTTTCCGTTTTTCTTTTGAACAACAACCACATTGGCCAACCATCTTGGATACTTGACCTCTCTAATCATACCTGCCCGGAGCAATTTCTCTACCTCTTCTTGGATAATGGCATTCCTTTCCGGTGCAAACTTTCTTCTCCTTTGATAGATTGGTTTGAAGGATCTGTCAATGCCGAGTTTATGGGTGATAACATCTTTGGATATACCAGTCATGTCTTCGTGTTTCCATGCAAAGGTAGTCTTTCTCCTTTTGAGGAAGGATAAGAGGTCTTCTTTCATTTCGCCAAGGATCCCTGATCCGATATAGATTTTGGATTCAGGATCATCGGGATCCATGAGGATTTCTACCACATCCTGCTCTCTGGCCTCCAAGACATTCCTTGGAGGATACCTTGATTGCTATTGCTCCCTTGACTTCGAGGCTGGTTTCATCGATGAAGTGTAGCAATTCTTAGCCTCCTGCTGATCACTATCAATCTTTACTATTCCCCAAGGACTAGGGAGCTTCACACATTGATGGTAAGTAGATAGGACTGCTTTCATATCGTGTATCTAGGGCCTGCCAAGGATAACATTACAACAAGATAAACAGTCAATAACGCAAAATTTTTTATAAGAGTGTAAGCCTTCAATATATATTGGGAGTTTAATGTCCCCCAGGGTGTTCTTAGTTTCGCCACTAAATCCCACGAGCACGGAGGATCTTGGTATGATCTCTGATTCAGGGATACCCATCTTCTTTAGAACATCAAGCTGGATAATGTTCACTGAACTTCCTCCGTCTATAAGGATCCTGCGGACAAAATGGTTAGATATAAAAAGAGTAATAACTAAACCATCGTGATGAGGATCCTGGATATCAACACGATCCTCTTCATCAAAGGTTATGACTTTTCCTTCGGAGACACTTGACGTTCGAACTGGTCTTTCTCCATTATCCATTTTAGTTTCCTTTGCATGCCTTTTAGCTGCTGAGAAGGATGTGCCACAGATGTCGGATCCTCCAGAAATAAAGTTTATTACTTGTGCATCTGCTGGAGGGGCTGGAGCCTTCTCAGGGATCCTTTCAGGATCCTGAGTTCTTGACTTTTTTCTTCCCAACAATTCTTTTAGATGCCCCTTGCTCAACAAGTATCCAATTTCCTTTCTTAATGCAATGCATTCTTCTGTGAGGTGCCCAAAATCTTCATGATATGCACACCATTTTGATTTATCCTTAGTTGCAGCTGGCCTATCATTTTTTCTGGGCCATCTAGCTTTATCACCTAGACTCTGCATCGCAAGGATTAGTTCATTGTTATCAACACTAAAACAATATTCTGAAATTGGAGGATAATCCTCATCATCCTCTTCTTGATCAATAGAATGCACGTTCTGATTATCAGATCTGTTGTAGGATCTGAACTTGTTGTTCCTGAATGAGGATCCTTGCTTATCCTGCTTTGAGGATCCTGTTAACCTCTCCTGGATCCTCTTGTCATCCTCTAGCCGGATGAACCTGAGGGCCCGGGTTCTTACCTCATCTAGGTTCCTGCATGGTGTCATAACAAGATCATCATAAAATAACGAATCCCTAAGCAATCCCATTTTGAAGGCCTCAACAGCCGTGGCTATATCTAAGTTGGGAATGTCTAAGGATTCTTTACTGAATTTGGTAATGTAATCCCTTAATGATTCATTATGAACCTGGGTTATCCTATACAGTTCACTAGTTAAACGCTCAAATTTTCTACTACAAGAAAACTGATTATTAAATAGATTAACTAGGTTAGCAAACGAGGTAATAGAGTAAGGGGGAAGACTTAGCAGCCATTTGAGAGCTGATCCAGTAAGAGTGGATCCGAATCCCTTGCACAGGCATGCTTCCTTTAACCTTTCTGGAATTGGATTGATCTCCATCCTCTCCCTGTATTGTGCTATGTGTTCCTCAGGATCTGTCGAACCATCATACAGCTTCATTGTTGGCACATGGAATCTCTTGGGTATCTCAGCATCACAGATTGGTGGTGCAAAACGAGATATCTTGTGGCTCCCATCTGCAATCTCTGGGATAGGTTTGACCACTCCTGGAACACTTGATATCATATCCTTTAACTTTTGCAATTCTCTGGCCATGGCATGATTGATACCTGGATCCTGCATAAGACCATGGTTAGTAGTATGAGAATTATTAAAAGTGTTACCTCCCATTGGATTCAAGTTAGGAAGAATGGATGTTAATCCATATTGTTGAGGCTCTAGAATGATCGAGGGGCCAGTAGAGGCATTGGTCTGCATTGGAATAAAATCTCCCTGATGGACATCTGAACTTCCTGTTTGCAAACTCCTCAAGGATCCTGGCATCTGGAAGGATCCCTGAAACTGAGACGATCCTGGAACAAAGGAGGATCCTTGAAGCTGGGATGATCCTGGAACAAAGGAGGATCCTTGAACCTGGGATGATCCTGGAACGAAGGAGGATCCTTGAACCTGGGATGATCCTGGAACGAAGGAGGATCCTTGAACCTGGGATGATCCTGGAACGAAGGAGGATCCTTGAACCTGGGATGATCCTGGAACGAAGGAGGATCCTTGAAACTGCTGCATTCCTGGATATCCTCCTGAACTCGTGAGGGATCCCATATGCTGAGGATAGGATCCCGCTGGCTGGAAATATGAACCTGATGCCTGGGTCATTGTTGTTGTTCCGTAGTGCACTCCTTTTGGTCCACCCACATATTGAATGTCTGGAACCACTGATGGCTGAGAAGTAATCACCGGAGTATCAAAATTCAAAGATCTGGGCATCAGTGGGGAACGATCCTCTGCCGTTTTCTTCTGTTTCTTAATTTCGTCAATCTCCCGGAGGATCCTCTCGTTAGTCTTATCCTGCTCTTGTGCATGATTCCTCATCTGCAAAATCAAGGCATAGAGATCATTAGTAGTAGGATTAGTTGAAACAGAAGAAGTAGGTGGTTTTGAGAAAATGGGAGTTGGTTTCTTCGCGGCATTCTCAGTATTCTTCTGGGATCCAGAAGGTGGTGGAGGCAAAGGAGGGACGCCTTGTGAAGAAGTGAGTGAGGGCATCAAGTTTGAAGCATTCTTCGCCGAGGAAGCCATTTGCTTGGTTGTAGTGAACCGGAATGAGCACAGAAATGCTAATTCTTCTAAGGACAAAGCACCAATTGCCCCACGGTGGGCGCCAAACTGTTTTGGTCAAAAAATCTGTTGAGGATATTGCAACCAAACTCTATGTTATGGGGGTATGATGCTGATTATGTAATAGCGATGAGGATCACTTCAATATAGATTTGCACAAACAACACAAGGATTTATACGGGGAAAAAGCCCTTGATCAAGAGTTGATCTCCGGCACAAAAAACCCCGGGTGATGGAAACTACCGATCACCAAGCTCAAATAAATGAATAAATGTTTACAACTTCGGATAGTAACGAGCTAGGTACAAGGATCACTATCGTGAAATGTGTATAAGTGAGTGAAAATGAATGTGTGTTCGTCGAGAGCTTCAAGTGTGCGAGTATACGAGTGTGTGTAACTGAGAAATGACTAAGTGTTTTCTACTAGCTCGTTACCCCTTTTAAAATAGAAATCTAACTACCAAACTAACTATCCGACTTTCGTGCCATGCCTCCACGTTCTCCACAACGTCTATTTTTGGTCAAGCACGTGCAGAATAGTTTGGGAATATTCTCCAGGAATGTCGCCAAGACTTGGTCAAGCTTGTTATACCTGCGAGATGCTACAAAACATAAGTAAACAATCGTCAGTACGAGGATCCTTAAAGTGATCCATGATCCTGATCCTAAAGCCCTTCTGAGGATCACCACCTGTCACAGAAGTAAGGATCACTAATTAGGATAACGAATAAGGATCACTAATTGTTAGAAAATCCTCCCCTAACACTAACAATCTTTCATTTAAACCATTCTTTATCTCAATGCTCTTGGCATTGATTCTTATAGGCTTCACTCTTTCCTTTCGACTTAAGGCATCGGCGACTACATTCGTCTTGCCAGGATGGTATCTTATCTCACAATCATAATCATTCAAAGTTTCCATCCAGCGTCGCTGCCTCATGTTCAAGTCCTTCTGATTGAACAGATGTTGAAGGCTCTTGTGATCAGAGTAGATCACACACTTAGTTCCATACATGTAGTGCCTCCAAAGTTTTAATGCAAACACAACGGCACCCAACTCCAAGTCATGGGTGGTGTAGTTCTTCTCATGTACCTTTAACTGTCGAGAAGCGTAGGCAATAACCTTGCCTTTCTGCATAAGCACACACCCCATACCAGTGTGTGATGCATCACAGTATACCACAAACTCTTCAATCCCTTCAGGCAATGTCAACACTGGTGCATTGCTTAGTTTCTGCTTAAGGATATCAAAGGATTCCTGCTGCTTAGGACCCCAGTCAAACTTAATATTCTTCCTAGTCAAAGAAGTTAGGGGTGAAGCAATCCTTGAAAAATTTTCAATAAAACGCCTGTAATATCCTGCCAATCCGAAGAAGCTGCGAATCTCTGTAGGCGTCTTCGACTCTTGCCAATTCATGATAGGTTACACGTCTTCTACATTGCTAATTATGTGTTAATTCGAAAATTATATTTCTGTTGACTTTTTATAACCAACTTTGATCCGACAAATGACCTAGTTAGAGCGGGAATCAGAGGGTGCCCTTTTAAGGGTTTAATGCCCACATAAATACCAACTTATAACTACTTTCAATTTGGCTAATCACCAGACCATTAGTGATTAATCGATAAGTCAAACCTTAATTACGACGGTTTGACTTTATGCTAATTAACTAAGTAAAACATGATTAAGGAAGGTTAAGGAAGCTTACCAAGGTCCAATGCACGACTAATGATGCTTAGGAAGTGGCCTTGAGCTCCAGAAATCTTCAGGAGTGAAGTTTGGAATGAATGATCAAATGGTGCACCATAGAACTTCTTATATACGGACTTTAATCCCACAAGATCATGCCAAACAAAGTCTATGGATGTTATGGGATCATTCCAAGTGTCCCTAGGCCCTTCTAAAACATTAAACAAGCCCCTAGAATCAAGAATTGGTGTATTGAGGCGGTGTAACCGGCTGAAACAGGCAACTGCCTGTGTTTTCTACATCTGGGCATGGCTTACGGACCATGAGGGTCCAGCCATACGGTCCGTAAGGACCAGGCCAGCTCACCAGAACTTTTAAAAACTGACACATTTGGCCCCTGGTCCTCCCAAACTTGATTTTAACATGCTTTCTTGTACTTATAACCCCCAAACTTGACTTTTAAGGACTCCAAGTCATAAACCAACTTTGTTAGGTCCCCGGTTATTCATACGATCACCGAAAAGTCTTAAATTTCAACGTTGACGCTTTTAACCCCTCGTATACGAATTTTATCATATCTTCCTCATACGATAACGAAACTTGGTGAAATTTTTATCATGCATTCTAGTGAGCATAATTAATCATTACAAAGCTTCAGGTTTGCTAAAAGGTCACTCAGAGGTATACTTTAAACATGTTGACATATTTAACCCCTGTAGTTTGTAATCTCTCACTTTCTGCCACAATTAGCTTCGTATGATCCATAATTTGTTCGTTTAAGGTTATAAACATTATGTGGGGCTATTGTGAAGAATATTTATCCATTCTTGACGCTTTGAACCCTTTTATTCATATAGTTTCTTTGTTTGTCATCTTTAGTCCTTCTAATCAATCCTTTACACGTTTTAAGCCCATGACACGTGTCGATATAATATTGGACATGAATTTTTGAGGTGTTACAGAAGGTCCCTACTTGATTGAATCAGAAGCTGGAAAAGGGGCATATCGTCTATTAACTATGGATGGTGATACACTACCAAGAGCCTGGAACGCCATCCTTAAAAAATACTTTATGTAGTCAGGATCAAGGATCCTTACGGGACCATGGATCTTGATATCGATAACATTTAATTTTATTATTTGTTCTATTTCATACTTTGCTTATTTATTGTCGAATAAGGATATCAATACATTCAACATCTACTTTAACCAGATTTATAGTTTTTGTAGAAATTATTAATATCAAGAGGTTTGACATTAGTTAAGGTGTTGGCCACCTCTCTCCTACGCTTAAGGTATCTAATACCTTCTAAGGTTTAAAGGTTTTCACCTTTCACACGAATTGGGTTTTGACACCTCGCTAGTAGGGCACATTATCCAGGTATGGTTCGAGGCAATGGGACCAGTACATGCTTAGTGGCTGATAATTTCATTGTTGTTGGCCATATGTAGGATCCTAAGTATAATGGTAGACGTACCATACATCTGTTATCCTAAGGTTTCTAACATTTTCATGTTAGCTAAGATTTTGGCATTTTCATCTCACTCAAGTTTAGGCTTGTCCCCAGTATTTATGGGCTCGTCCCCAGTATATATATAGGCTTGTCCCCAGTATTTATGGGCGTGTCCCCAGTATATATGGGCTTGTCCCCAGCTTATTTGGCTTAGTCCCGAGTTGTTTTCAATAGGTTCACATAAACATTACACAAAAGGTTCATAGATCCCTTAAAAGGATCAAGAATCCTAAAAACTTATACTTTTACGCTTAGTTTCACTACCGTGTAGTGATGACTTAAAACTATTAAATCCTGACTTGGATTCTATGGTATGTTCTCTATTTACTTTGTCTATTTTGCCATCTAGCTTCGTTCCAAGCTGTTACTTATAAGGATCAAGGATCTTTACATCTTCACACAAAATTTTCGTTTTGTCAAAAAGTTACACCTTTTCAAATATGATCCATATCTAGCAAGATTTTGAAAAAATAAATAACATGAGGCATAGTCGAAAGCTTGATGTCATTAAAACACAATCATAATAAAACTATCAGCCCGGACTTCACCAGTAAAATGTGGACTATCCACCCGGGTTGAATCCGGTGTTTCTAGTTACTAACGTTAGTGCAAGAAATTAAAACAGAAGGGTAATAAAGGCTTAATCCCCAAAACAGAAGATCCATCCACCTTCATTACCCCTCATATTGTTCAGAATTATTAAAGACCAAATGTTTATCAAAACACCAAAAATCAGAAAAAAGTGGGCTCGAGCCTAGTCATCAACATCCTTCATTGCCCACTGTCACACCATCACCACCAGCATCACCATCTCCCTCCTTGGCACTGCTCGTCCTAGCTTCGGCTACCTTGTCCATTGCAGGCTCCTGCTCATCCTCTCCCCAACCTTCACCAAAGCCTGCTTCTAGCTGGTCAGATCCCAGGTAGACCTGTCAAAAGTTTGGATCAGCAGCCTCCCTTGCCATCTTGATTCTCGCCTGGAGCACCGTCCTAGCAGCACAAACCTTGGCCTGGTCTGTATCCTCCATCACCGCCTCATGAAGACCAACCTTCGAGAAAAGAAGCTGCTCCACGAGACCCTTCTACTCCTTCTCCAGCTTGGAAAGGATCTTGTCTTTGGAAGCAGCAATGGACCTCATATCAGCCAGGGACTCTTCAAGCTCCTTCACAGTCTTCTCGTGATAGGCCTTTAGATGAGCTATGTCTTATATGCAACAGAACAACAATCAGGATACAGGATCCTTAAAGAAAGGAGAAAAATCAATAGCAGGACTAAGGATCCTTACCATTGTTAAGGTATCATGAAGGTGCTTCTCCACGTCAAAGAAGTCTCCCTCAGGCTCAGAAGGCCTCTTTCTTTTAGCTATAGACTTGGCTCTTGTGGTCACTACTCGGGGTTTCTAGCTGGTCTGGCCTTTGGCCGATTCTCTCTTGATGGACCGGGGAGAGATGATGTTATCAATGTCTTCAAGGGAAAATTTGGTAGCTGATTCTCTTGTAGATTTCTGAGAGCCTATATAACAAACAAAACATATAAGTGTTTGATTTGTTATAAAAAAAACTATTTATATAAATCACAATCTCTTTAATAACTTACTTGATATGATGTAGGAGGATGATGTTTGCACCTCTTCTTCCAGAGAATCTTGGATTTTAATCTTGAAAGTCCGATCGATTGGGTCAAGAGCAAGAAAAGCTTCAACCTTCTCGGGAGTACCAGGGAGCTGGCTAGTCTTTCAAAGTTTGTTACTGCCAACAAAAAGGAATATCAGTCAATATAAGCACAAAAGAAGATCAAGAGCATCTAAGGATCCTATATCCTACCCTTCAGAATCCATCTTGAGGGCAAAGTATCTCCATTTGGGATTGAATCCCTTCTCACAAAGAAAAACTGATTTTTCCAAGTGTTATCATTCTGGTAACTTTATGAAGGGGAATCAGTTGGTGTGGTTTGGACTTAAGCAAAAAACGATTGGAACCGTGAGTAACAAGGGAATACAAATAGGCAAGCTCTAAGAGTCCAAAATCAAGGGTTTTCCCTTTCTAGAATCTCTTCGAGGGTGTACAGAGCTCTCCACAACATGGGCATTGCCTGGCTGTAGCTAATGCCGGTAAGGGTGAAGAATCCCTTGGATAGGTCTGGAAATGGGTATGAAAACCCTAAGAGAAACGAGAAAGCATGAAAGTAAATCCATGTTTTGGAGACCGCATCACTCCGAGTGGAAGGATCGAAGGGTCTGAAGCCCGTCCCCAGAGGAAAACAGGTTGCGAAGTTTTGGATTTAAGGATTGGTGAACTTGCAGATCTCCGATTAAGTGTTTTTCAACAGGTTTTGTGACTTGAAACCCATCTATCTTCCTAGGGCATACACCTTGTGAGGATCGAGTGTTTATATTCGCCATTGATTCCAAAAAAGAACAGAAGATAAAGGAGAAAGGAATAGAAGAATACTTGATTAACGGCTGATGAAAATGAAGATGAATCTGGATGTGATAATGTTTATAATGAAAAGTGAGTTATCTCTAACCCTAAATAGCGCAATGAGCTGTTGTAGACTAGTTTGTCCCATCCTAACGGCTACTTTTTCGAGTACAATATAACAGTTGCGATCACTATCAAACCCGCCATATTGGGGGCAATTGTTAGGGCCTGTTTTTTATTGTTGTGGATCCGTTATCCTGATGCATATTCTGGAACAAGTATCCTTGATATGTATTAAGGAATCTCGGAGGATCAAGGATCCTCAATAATTGCTATGGTTACTAATAATTGTTCTCGATATTTTGTCATGTTAATATGTAGGTGTTTTGGTCAAAAATCAAGCAAAGATAATGCAACCAAACTTTCTGTTGTGAGGTGTGATGCTTGAATCAATGAACAATATTAAGGATCACTCAGAAATGTAATGAACAAATGACACAGAGATTTATACGAGGAAAAAGCCCTTGATCAATAGTTGATCTCCGGCACAAAAAACCTCGGGTGATGGAAACTACCGATCACCAACTAAGATTAAACAAAAGAAGTTTATAACTCGGGATAATGACAAGCTTGTTACAAGGATCACTAGTGTGTAATGTGTAAAAAAGTGTATGAAATCACCAAGTATTGCTTGAGAGCTGACTGAGAGCTGTTACGAGTGTGTGTGTATGCCAAAAATAGCTAAGTGTTTTTATCAAGCTTGTCATCCCCATTTTAAATTAGAAAATAACTAGTCTAACTAACTATCCGCAATTTGTACACTCTCCCCACGATCTCCATAACGTTCACAATGGTCAAGCACGTGCGGAATATTGAGGGAATATACCCCAGGAACTTCGGTGAGACTTGGTCCATACTCTCGTTCCTGCAAAACAAGTTTACGTACAAGGAAGACAATTGTTAGTAGTAGGATAACAACAGTGATCCTGGATCCTGATCCTGCGACATCTGCTAAGGATCCTTAATTCAAACAGAATTGAGGATGCATAATCCTAATAGCAGTTGAGAACCCGTGATCCTTAGGATTTAGAAAATCCTCCCCTAACAATTGCCCCGAAAATATGAGGAGTAAAATGTAAATTGTCGAGTTATATTTTCTTGATCTTATCCGTAACAAACCAACGGATATATAGCCGTTGTGATCTGACTAGCCGTTACCGATCACACGTCATTGAAGCGACGTCCCTGTAGAATCATGATTATAAAATGAAATTAGAGATAAGGATCAATGTGCATTTAAATTCGAGCGAAACTCCCTTTAAATCCACATTTGAAGATCAAGCAGGTACTTCTCTTTCCTCTTTCTCTTCTCCTTCTTACTCTGTTTCTCTTCTTTCTCAAAATCTCCGAATCATCATGAAGCTAAGATCATCCCCTGCTAAGGATCATCGAAAAGACAGTCCTTTAAAAAGCCAAGGGATCATCGAAGACTCTCCGAAGGAACGTTGCTGCTTTACCGATCCTGAGATCGATAGGATCCGTCATTTCTTCCCGGCGAGCACTGTTTTCAAACCCTTTGACCCTACCGTCCGGGGTGATTTCATCTCTGAAACTTGGGTTGCATTTCCAGTTACCCCTTTCTCGATAGGATACTCCTACCCTTTTCCTGATTTTACCCAATCTTTCTTCTCCCTTACCGGCATATCTTATATCCAAGCTATGCCAATGATGTCGAGGGTCTTATTTACCCTTGAAAGGATCATTGAGCAAGAGGATATTGAGTTAGGAATGTCGGAGTTATCTGAACTATACAACCTTGTGAGCCACGGTTCACATCGTTTTCTTTTCAAACACAAACCGGTGAACCACATCCAATCTTGAAAACCACCAGGAACGATAACAAATGGAAGAAACGTTTTTTCTTCGTCAGGAGGGATTCCATCCCGGATGGGAAGAATCTGCCTAGAAAATGGGCCACTCACGGTAGGATAGAGGATCCTTATAGAAGGATCATAGGATACCCTGTCTCCGCTGAGGATCACTAACCCTTTTGTTTCTATTTTGCAGCTATTTCTGTTTCACACATCATTACATCACCTGCAACGAAGGAAAGGCTTGACGCTTTTCGGAGTCTTGATCCTGCTATAAGATCGTTTCAAGCAAACACCAAGGATTCTCAGGAAGTATCCTTAGGCTCTGTTACAATGTCAAGTAAGTTTCCCAGTGTATATATGATTAAATATTGTAATGCAAATGAAACAAAGATACTTATCTGTTGCTTTGGATTAACAGGTGCTGGAAAATCTTCAAGGTCTGCCGCCCGTTTCAGTGTCACCGATCTTACCACTGTTGCTCCCAAGTCTGGGAAGAAAAAGGCTGCTGCTAGCCCAAGTACTGCCATCCCCAAGCCTACCACCTCCAAGGGAAAGAAGAGGAAAGCCTCTGAGGCTGACAATCTTGAAGGCTTGCCTCTAATCCGCCACCAGTTCCAAGAGTACTTTGCTGATGTAAGGATCACTAACCCTGGCTGATTATCCTGCCCACTTGAGGATCACGTGAACCTAAACTTTTCCTCGTCTTCTATGCAGAAATTTGCCAAGATTGAGATGCTGCTGGATGCTTATGCTGAGGAAGCTGACCAGAAGCAAAGGGACTTCCAAAAGATTTTCCTGGCTAAGGATCAGACCATCTCCCGCCTTGAGAAGGGTCTTGCCCTGGCAAAGTAGCAGGTGGTTGTGGCTCAGATAGATGCTGACCATGAGAAGGCTGAGCTGCTAGAGGATGCTAAAGTCTCTGCTGCCATCACAATGTATAAGATCAAGCTGCAAATGGCTCAGGAGGCTGAGGATCCTGACTTCGACAGGACCACTTGGGACAAGGAGGCATGGAAGGCAAAGCTGGCTGAGCTGGAGGACGAGGAGGAGGCTACTGAGGTTCTAGCGATTGAGGCAAGTGGCAGCGGGAAGGATCAGGCTGGTGGTGATGAAGCTGGTGGTGATGCAGCCAATGTGTGAGCTGCTGAAATTGGTGATGATGGATATTTCTAGACGTGGCCGGAGCCCATTTTTTTTAGGATTTGGTAGTGATTTTTTTGTTATGGTGTTTTGAAACAATGTTGGGCTGTAATTTGAACAATAGTTTTTAGGATTATGGATCCAGGATCCTTAGACAATAGGTAGGATAATAGGTGGTGGAGGAATCCTCTATTTGGGGGATGAAGCCACTTGTTATCCTACCATCTTTTATTTCCTGCACTTGAAAGACCTATTAACAATGGACACCCTTTACCTACCCCAGCGGACGGGCCACGTATTGCTGGTAGATGCTTGGGGTAGGTAATTTTGACAACCTTTGAAGGGTTTAACTATGGATGAATAAATAAAACCTTTAACTTTTGGCTATCTCGTGTTGTTATCCTTATGAATTCTTTGTTTTTCAACTGTTGTCATATATTTTGTTTGAATTTATTAAATATAGAAGAAAAGTTTAACAAATCATGTTCAAAAGTTTTTAGGATATGATCAAGGATCAAATATCCTATAGTCTACAAATTCAGAAAAGTTATGTAACTTAAGGATCTCTAGTTCTGTTGTCAAAGGATAAGGGTTACTTATATAAATAAAGAATAAAATTAAAGTGTTTTAGGATCATACCTGAGAATCCAAGTTAGGATCCTAACCTTTAACATCTATAATCAGGATAACCAAAAAACAAACCTTAGTAGAAGGTAAGGATAAGGGATCCTTAGATGTTTAACTTCGAAGGCCTGAAACGGAATATAACTTGGGACTAAGCCAATATAAGAGATAAGTTAGTAACTGGGGACAAGCCCAACAATTCTGGGGATAAGCCCAATATACTGGGGACACGCCCAAAGGATAACTGGGACAAGCCCAAAGGATCGTGTGTAAACTGGAGTATGGCCCTCACTAGCGACTATCCAAACTTAGTGACATGAAAATGCCAAAACCTTAGCTAACGTGAAAACGTTGGAAACCTTAGGAACGGATGTATGGTACGTCTACCATTATACGTAGGATCCCGGATACAGCCAGTACAATGAAATTGTCAGCCCCTAAAGCGAGTACTGGTCCCATTGCCATGAACTGTACCAGGATCATCGTGCGCTGCTGGCGATACTGGGGACAGGCCCAAAAACTAGGGACTAGCCCAAATAACTGGGGTCAAGCCCAAATAACTGGATACTTCTGTGGATACTCAATCCTTTGTTAAGGATACCCAAACCTTCTGCAAAACTCAGAATCAAGTAAAAGGAGGATAAAAGATCCAGGATCCTTATCCTTATATATATAATAATTAAAGAGTAAAATAGTTTGGGATCAGATCATTACCAAAACAAGAATCCTCTGTCCTGCAAGGATCCTTCAAGGATACTTGTTAGCTAAGGATCATGGATCCTTATTACATGAAGTATTTCTTCAAGTGGACAGCATTCCAAGCTCTTGGTAGCAAATCACCTTCCATTGTTAGCAATCGACATGCCCCCTTTCCTGCTTCGGCTTCAATCAAATAGGGGCATTCCCACTTTGGTGTCAGCTTTCCATCAGCAGGATTGGTGGTATTCTGAAATGCTTTCCTTAATACCATATCACCATCTTGGAATTTCTTGATCCTGACATTTTTGTCGTAGGCTCCAGCCATCCTTTGTTGGTAACTGGACATCCTTATCCTTGCCAAATCCCTGAGTTCTTCTATAGTATCCAAGTCTTGAACCAAGTTTTCAGCATTTTCTTCAGGATCACGAATGCTTGTTCTTGCAGTAGGAACCACCATCTCTGTAGGGATCACTGATTCTGCTCCAAATACCAAAGAGAATGGAGTTTGGCCAGTAGCATTCTTGGGAGTTGTCCTATCAACCCAAAGTACATAAGGTAGTTCTTCTGCCCATTTTCCTTTCTTGGATCCAAGCTTCTTCTTCAAATTGTTGATGATGATCTTGTTGGATGATTCTTCCTGGCCATTAGCTTGTGGGTGGACTGGTGTTGATGTTATCATCTTAATCCCCCAGCTGTCACAAAAGTTAGTAGTTCTACTCCCAATAAATTGGGATCCATTATCACAAATAATTTCAGAAGGGATACCAAATCTAGTAATAATATTTCTCTTAATAAAGGATATCACTTCCTTTTCTCTAACTTGAGCAAAGGCTTCAGCCTCTATCCACTTGGAGAAGTAATCAGTCATAGCAAGCATGAATACTTTTCCACCAGGTGCTTTGGGAAGCTTACCAACTATATCCATTCTACATCTCATAAATGGCCAAGAAGAGGATATAGGATGCAAAAGCTCTGCCGGTTGGTGAAGGATATTACTATGTCTCTGACATGGATCACACTTCTTGGCATATTCCACAGCATCCTTCTTCATAGTAGGCCAATAGTATCCTGTCCTCAGAATCCTTGAGAATAATGCTCTGCCCCCAGTGTGGTTTCCACAATCTCCTTCATGGAAATCCTTTAGGACTTCTTGGATTTCAGGATCCTCAGTGCATCTTAGATATGGCCCTGCAAGAGATCGTTTATATAACATGTTACTCAATATTGTGAATTGAGATACCTTAATTTTGAAAGCCCTGGGGTTTTCTCCTGTAGGAATCTCTCCATGTTGTATGTATCTCATGATTGGGAGGATCCATGATCCTGAATGAGATTGAGTATCAACACTAGGGATGATTGCAGAATCCTCTCCTATCTCCATGGCTACATGATCCTCGATAGCAGGGGTCAGGATGTGGATACTAGGGATCCTGATATCCTTCGGGATCTTCAAGGATGATCCTAGATTGGCTAATGCATCAGCCTCTGCATTCTCTTCCCTTGGTACCTGTGTCAAACTAAAGGAAACAAAAGAGAGTGCCAATTCTTTGACTATCTCTAAATATTTGATTATCTTTTCACCTTTAACAGCATATGATCCATTAAAGTGATTAGTAATTAACAACGAATCTACATGTACCTCAAGATACCTGATCCTCATATGCTTAGCAATTTGCAAACCAGCTATCAAGGCTTCATACTCAGCCTCATTGTTGGTAGTTTGAAATTCACAAGCTATGGAGTGGGGTATTATGTCCCCCTGTGGCGATTTTAGTAGTATTCCAAGCCCTGTTCCTTTGACATTAGAGGCTCCATCAGTGAAAAGTATCCAAGGATCCTTAGTTTCTTCCAGCTGTTGGACTTCTAACTCAGCTTCCTTTTGCAAGTCACTACTGAAATCTGCCACAAAGTCAGCTAAGGCTTGGGATTTGATGGCAGTCCTTGGTTCATATCTTATATCATAAGCACTAAGCTTCACTGCCCACTAAGCCATCCTTCCTGACATTTCAGGTTTCCTAAGAACATTCTTAATTGGAATACCTGGATTCAGCATCAAGTAAACTCTTACTTACATAATAGACAGGATGTTGTGTACCTTCATGATCCTTAACAAGGACCACACTTACTGCTTTAGAGGATACCGCTAAATACAAGGATAATATATCTCCTTTTTCTGGTTTCATCAAGGCAGGGGCTGAGGATAGGTAATCCTTGAGAGCTTTGAGAGCATTTTCATGCTTTTCAGTCCATTCAAATTTCTTGTTCTTCCTCAAAATGTCATAGAATTCCTTGCATTTTTCGGAGGATTTGGATATGAACCTGTTCAAGGCTGCGATCCTGCCTGTCAATCTTTGCACATCCTTAGCATTCGCAGGAGATTTGATATTCACAATAGCCTTGATTTGCTCTGGACTTGCTTCAATGCCTCTTTTTGTCACCATATAGCCTAGGAATTTACCTGCTTTAACACCAAAGTGACACTTGGAAGGATTTAGTTTCATATTAAATTTATCAAGGATATTGAATGCTTCCTCCAAGTCTCTAAGGTGATCCTCAGCTTTCTTGGACTTAACCACCATTTCATCTAAGTAAACTTCCATAGTGTGTCCAATTTGTTCCTTGAACATCATATTGACTAGCCTTTGATAAGTAGCACCTGCATTCCTTAGTCCAAATGGCATAACAATATAACAATATATACCAGTTGGGGTCATAAAGGCTGTATCCTCTTGATCAGATGGTTCCATCTGAATTTGTTGATATCCAGATGAAGCATCCATAAAAGTCAACAACTCATGACCCGCGGTAGCATCCACCATGGAGTCAATGTGGGGTAATAGGAAAGGATCCTTGGGACATGCCTTGTTTAAATCAGTAAAATCGACACATACCCTCAACTTTCCATTTTTCTTTTGAACAACAACCACATTGGCTAACCACCTTGGACACTTAACCTCTCTTATCATACCTGCCCGAAGTAGTTTATCTACCTCTTCCTGGATAATGGCATTCCATTCAGGTGCAAACTTTCTCCTTTTTGATGAATTGGCTTGAATGACCTATCAATGCCAAGCTTATGAGTAATTATATCTTTAGATATACCTGTCATATCCTCATGCTTCCAGGCAAAGGTAGTTTTCCTCCTCTTAAGGAAGGATACTAGATCATGTTCAATGTTGCTGAGGATCCCTGATCCTATGAAGACTATGGATTCAGGATCATGAGGATCCATAAGGATTTCTTTCACATCCTATTCTCTTGCCTCCAAGACATCTCTTGAAGGATGCTTTAATTGCTATTGCTCCCTTGGTCTCGAGGCTGGCTTCATTGATGATGTGTAGCAATTCTTAGCTTCTTGCTGATCACTTTCAATTTTCACCACCCCCCATGGACTAGGAAGCTTCACACACTGATGATAGGTAGATGGGACTGCCTTCATGTCATGTATCCATGGCCTGCCAAGGATAACATTACAACAAGATAAGCAATCTATAACACAAAATTCTTTATAAGAATGGAGTCCTTCAATATAGATAGGGAGTTTGATGTCCCCCAATGTATTCTTGGTTTCTCCGCTGAATCCCACAAGAACAGAGGATCTTGGGACAATGTCTGATTCAGGAATGTTCATCTTCTTGAGGACATCGAGCTGAATGATGTTTACTGAGCTCCCCCCATCTATCAGGATCCTACGAACAAAGTGGTTAGAAATAAACAGAGTAATAACAAGACCATCATGATGAGGATCCTGAACATCAAGACGATCATCCTCATCAAAAGTTATAATTTTATCCTTGGTAACAGTGGAGGTCCGGATGGGTCTATCTCCACAATCCATCTTGGTTTCCTTGGCATGTCTTTTGGCTGCTGAAAAGGATGTACCACAAATGTCTGATCCACCAGATATGAAGTTTATAACTTGTGCATCTGCTGGAGGAGCAGGAGCCTTTTCCAGGATCCTTTCCGGATCCTGGATCGTTGACTTCTTTCGTCCCAAAAGCTCCTTCAAGTGCCCCTTGCTTAACAAGTAACCAATTTCTTTTCTGAGTGCAATACATTCTTCAGTGAGATGCCCGAAATCCTCGTGATATGCACACCATTTGGATTTGTCCTTTGTAGCAGCTGGTTTGTCACTTTTTCTCGGCCACCTGGCTTTCTCACCTAGATTCTGCATTGCAAGGATTAGTTCATTGTTATCAACAGAAAAACAGTATTCAGAAATTGGAGGATAATCCTCATCATCCTCTTCTTGCTCTACTACATGCACATTCTGGTTGTCAGACTTGTTGTAGAACTTAAACTTGTTATTCTTGAAGTAGGATCCTTGCTTTTCCTGCTTAGAGGATCCTGCCAATATCTCCTGGATCCTTTTGTCATCCTCTAGGCGGATGAACCTAAGGGCCCTGGTTCTTACTTCATCAGGATTCCTGCATGGGGTCATAACATGATCATCATAGAACAATGAATCCCTAAGCAAACCCATTTTAAAGGCTTCTACCGCCGTAGCTATATCCAGGTTAGGGATATCTAAGGATTCTTTACTAAACTTAGTGATGTAATCTCTAAGTGATTCATTTTGACCTTGTGTTACCCTATATAGGTCACTAGTTAATCGTTCAAAATTTCTACTACAAGAGAATTGACTATTAAATAGATTAACTAGATTAGCAAATGAAGTAATAGAGTAAGTGGGAAGACTTAGCAGCCATTTAAGAGCAGATCCTGTGAGTGTGGATCCAAAACCCTTGCATAGACATGCTTCTTTTAACCTCTCAGGAATTGGATTGATCTCCATCCTTTCCCTGTATTGAGCTACGTGTTCCTCTGGATCCGTTGAACCATCATATAGCTTCATAGTTGGTATCTGGAACCTCTTGGGTATCTCAGCATCACAAATAGGTGGTGCAAAGCGAGATATCCTATGGCTACCATCTGCAATTTCAGGAATGGGTTTAACCACTCCCGGTACGCTGGATATCATATCCTTAAGCTTCTGTAACTCCCTAGCCATAGCCTGATTAATACCTGTATCCTGTATAGAGCCATGGTTAGTGTTATAAGAATTATTGTGAGTGTTACCTCTCGGAGGATTCAAGTTTGGAATTGCAGATGTGAATCCATATTGACGGGATTCCGGTATGATTGAAGGGCCAGAGGAAGCAATGGTCTGCATTGGTATGAAGTCTCCTTGATGAACATCCTAGCTTGGAGGCTGCATACTTCTTAAGAGTCCTTGATCCTGAAAGATGTTGGATCCTTGATGCTGTGAGGATCCTTGAACCTGAAAGGATCCTTGGGGTTGAGAGGATCCTAGAAAATGAGAGGATCCTTGAACCATGGAGGATCCTTGGACCTGGGAGGATCCTTGAACCTGGGAGGATCCTTGAACTGTGTGCATTCCCAAATATCCTCCTAAGCTGAAGAAGGATCCCTGATGCTGAAAAGAGGATCCCGATGGCTGTAAACAGGATCCTTGAGGCTGGAAATGAGAGCCAGATGCTTGACTCATAGTTGCTGTTCCATAACGCCTTTCTAATGGACCACTTTGATACTGGATGTCTGGAACTGCCGATTGTAGGGTAGTTACAACTGGAGTGTCAAAATTCAATGACCTTGGTATCAGAGGAGAATGATCCTCCACTGATTTCTTCTGTTTCTTGATATCACCAATCTCCTGGAGGATCCTTTCATTGGTTTTGTCCTGCTCTTGCATGCGATCTCTTATATGCTAAATCAGAGTAAAAAGATCATTAGTAGTAGGATTAGAGGAAACAGAAGAAGTTGGTGGTTTTGGGAAAATGGGGGTTTGTCTTTTCGCAGCATTTTCAGCATTCTTCTGGGATCCAGAAGGTGGTGGAGGCAAAGGAGGAACGCCCTGTGAAGAACTCATTGTCGGCATAGAGCTTGATGTGTTCTTTGCTGAAGAAGCCATCTGCTTGGTTGTAACGAACCAGAATGATCACAAGAATAATAATTTCTTAAGAACGAAGCACCAATTGCCCCACGGTGGGCGCCAAACTGTTTTGGTCAAAAATCAAGCAAAGATAATGCAACCAAACTTTCTGTTGTGAGGTGTGATGCTTGAATCAATGAACAATATTAAGGATCACTCAGAAATGTAATGAACAAATGACACAGAGATTTATACGAGGAAAAAGCCCTTGATCAATAGTTGATCTCCGGCACAAAAAACCTCGGGTGATGGAAACTACCGATCACCAACTAAGATTAAACAAAAGAATTTTACAACTCGGGATAATGACAAGCTTGTTACAAGGATCACTTGTGTGTAATGTGTAAAAAAGTGTATGAAATCGCCAAGTATTGCTTGAGAGCTGACTGAGAGCTGTTACGAGTGTGTGTGTATGCCAAAATTAGCTAAGTGTTTTTATCAAGCTTGTCATCCCCATTTTAAATTAGAAAATAACTAGTCTAACTAACTATCCGCAATTTGTGCACTCTCCCCACGATCTCCATAACGTTCACAATGGTCAAGCACGTGCGGAATATTGAGGGAATATACCCCAGGAACTTCGGTGAGACTTGGTCCATACTCTCGTTCCTGCAAAACAAGTTTACGTACAAGGAAGACAATTGTTAGTAGTAGGATAACAACAGTGATCCTGGATCCTGATCCTGCGACATCTGCTAAGGATCCTTAATTCAAACAGAATTGAGGATGCATAATCCTAATAGCAGTTGAGAACCCGTGATCCTTAGGATTTAGAAAATTCTCCCCTAACAGTAGGTAACAGCGACTAGTGGATTAGGTCCAAGATAGAATCTCGCTGATAGTTATTGATGCATATTCTGGAACAAGTATCCTTGATATGTATTATGGACGTGGGATAAAGACGTGTACTTGCCAAATTTTTTGCATACTTTGTTAAGTTGATATATTTACTAATTTTAGGGATTGATCAAGCACACATTAACAAAAAACAACCACAATATGCACTACACTATCATTCAAGCTCTGGAATACACACACACACAGACGCACCTCTTGTAACAAGCTCAATCGATTTCCGAAGTTTTATTACATTTTTCTTGCATAATAATAGTCAGTGGTCGATAGATTTCACCACCCAATGTTTTTATGCCGGCAAACTTCTAGAGATCAAGGGCTTTTCCTCGTATAAATCTTTGTGTTGGTCTATATTTTAAGCCTTGCAATCATCTTGTTCACCTAAGAACTCTACCTCACATTACAAATTTGGTTACACTATCCTTAAGTCGATTTTTAACCAAAACAGTGGGTAAGGATTCATATTGCTATACACAACCCAAATAAGTCAGGCGTCTCACCTATACGAAAATCAGAATTCAAACATTGTTTCATAATTACAAAATTCATTATAATATATATTGTTAGGGCATAGATTTTTATAACTATGGATCCTGTATCCTAAAGCGATTCCTGGATCACTTATCCTTAGCGGATGGTGCAGGGACTCGGAGGATGAAGGATCCTTAACAGTACTTATGATTTCGAACAATTATCATGTTTTTAATGCTTATACACAGGTAATGGATGGCATGGACTTAGTCTTTGCTGGAATCTGGTCGAATATGCTTCATATAGGCACGTGCTTGATGAAAAATAACCGTTTTGGAGAACAGGGGTGACTTGCATATTTTTCGGAAAGTTAGTTACTTGATATTTTCTATCTTTAAAGGGTAAAATGAGCTCATTTTAGGCATAAGTGGAATACAACACAAAAAACACATAACTCTCTGATATTTGTTGGCGAAATACACACACTCACACTAGCAATCCATTGTATTGAGCTTGTTTTCTTCCGAAGTTGTACAAGGATCATTATTATTGTTTTTGCAATACATTTGGTGATCGGTAGTTTCCATCACACGAGGTTTTTTATGTCGGAGATCATTCATTGATTAAGGGCTTTTTCGTCGTATAAATCTTGGTGTTCATCGTTGATTTTATTTTCTATTCGTTCATAGATTTGATCAACACAATAAGCACTCAACCTCACAAAAATCAGATTTGGTTACATTATCCTTGTGTGATTTTTTACCAAAACAGTTTGGCGCCCACCGTGGGGTAATTGGTGCTTCAATTCTGAAAATTTTGTTCATTTCATTCATTTCTGTTCATTACCTTCAACCACATGGCTTCTCAGGGGAAAAACACTTCAAGCTCCATGCCAGCCATCACCTCATCACAGGGCATTCCACCTTTGCCTCCTCCTTCCTCTGGATCCTAGAAGAATGCTGAGAATGCAGCGAAGAAGACAACCCCTGTTTTCACAAAAGCAACTTCTACTGTTTCTTCTGCTCCTACTAACAATGATCTCTATTCTTTGATTTTGCAGATGAAGAATTACATGCAACAGCATGATGAAACTAATGGCAGGATCCTTCGTGAGATTGATGAAATCAAGAAATTGAAGAAATCAGCGGAGGATCACTCTCCATTGGTGCCCAGATCATTAGACTTCACTACTCCGCCAACAACTGTTCAGCATTCTATGACATCAGGTGTCCAGTACCATGGAGGATCATCAAATATGCAATGTGGATAATCGTCTATGACACAGGCTCAAGGAACCTACTTCCAGCCTTCAGGATCCTCTCTTCAGCCTCAAGGATCCTCCTTCCAGCATCAAGGATCCTTCTCCAGTTTGGGGGGCTACATGGGGACGCTGTCAGTTCAAGGATCCTCATCACAGGTTCAAGGATCCTCATCACAGGTTCAAGGATCCTTATCGTAAGTTCAAGGATCCATGGAATATCCTGCAAGACCTTCAGCTCCATTGTATCCTGGATCCAATATCTTCCAGGATCAAGGATCCTTAGGGAGTCAACAACCCAGAAGTTCTGAGATTCATGTGGGATACTTCATTCCTATGCAGACTATTGCTTCATCCGATTCCATAATTGCACCAGAGCTTCCACAATTTGGATTCACATCTGGAATCCCAACCTCGAACCAGTCAGGAGGTAATACTTTCAATACATCTTACAATACTAACCATGGTTTTGTGCAGGAACCAGGAATCAACCAAGCTATGGCAAGGGAGTTGCAAAAACTCAATGATATGATATCTAGTGTCCCAGGAGTGGTTAAACCCATTCCTGAGATTCCGGATGGGAGTCACAAGGTGTCTCGCTTTGCACCACCTATATGTAATGCGGAGATACCAAAGAGGTATCAAACACCAAATATCAAGCTCTATAATGGTACCACCAATCCAAAAGAGCATGTAGCTCAGTGCAGGGAGAGAATAAAGATCAACCCCATTCCAGAAAGGTTAAAGGAAGCTTGTCTTTGCAAGGGTTTTGGATCCACATTAACAGGATCAGCTCTAAAATGGCTTCTAAGTCTTCCTCCTTACTCCATTACTTCATTTTCTAATCTGGTTAACTTGTTCAACAGTCAGTTTTCATGTAGTAGGAGATTTGAACGATTAACTAGTGACTTATATAGGGTAACCCAAGGTCATAATGAATCATTAAGGGATTACATAACTAAATTCAGTAGAGAATCCTTAGAAATTCCTAACTTAGATATTGCTACAGCTGTTGAAGCTTTTAAAATGGGTTTACTTAAGGATTCACAATTCTATGACGATCTTGTTATGACACCTTGCAGGAACCTTGATGAGGTAAGAAACATGTCCCTTAGGTTCATCCGTTTAGAGGATGACAAAAGGATCCAGGAAAGACTGTCAGGATCCTCAAAGCAAGACAAACAAGGATCCTATTTCAGGAATAACAAATCCAAGTCATACAATAAGTCTGACAATCAGAATGTGCATGCTGTGGAACAAGAGGAAGATGATGAAAATTATCCTCCTACTCTGGGTATTGTTTTGCTGTTGATAATAGTGAACTAATCCTTGCTATGCAGAATTTAGGTGATAAAGCTAGATGGCCGAGAAAGAGTGACAAGCCAGCTGCTACCAAAGACAAATCGAAGTGGTGTGCTTATCATGAAGACTTTGGTCATCTCACAGATGAATGCATAGCACTAAGGAAGGAGATTGGTTACCTTTTGAGCAAAGGATACTTGAAGGAGTTATTCGGAAGGAAGAAATCAAGGATCCAGGATCCTGAGAAAGTTCCTGAAAGAGCTCCTGCTCCACTAGCCGATGCTCAAATTATTAATTTCATCTCCGGTGGATCTGACATATGTGGCACTTCTTCTCAGCAGCTAAGAGGCATGCAAAAGAGACAAAAATGGAGAATGGGGATAGACCTATTCGAACTTCCATCCTTACACAGGAAAAAGTCATATCCTTTGATGAAAATGACCGTGTGGATATACAATATCCTCATCACGATGGTCTTGTTATTACATTATTTATCTGTAACCATTTTGTTCGCAAGATTCTCATTGATGGGGGAAGCTCAGTGAACATTATCCAACTAGATGTCCTCAAAAGAATGAACATCCCTGAATCCGATATTGTTCCAAGATCATCTGTTCTTGTGGGATTCAGTGGAGAGACCAAGAATACATTGGGGACATCAAACTTCCCATTTATATAGAGGGAGTAAATTATGTTCAAAAGTTTTGTGTCATAGATTGCTTATCTTGCTGTAATGTTATCCTTGGCAGGTTATGGATACATGACATGAAAGCAGTCCCCTCAACATATCATCAGTGTGTGAAGCTCCCTACTCCATGGGGTGTGGTGAAGATCGAAAGTGACCAGCAAGAAGCAAAGAACTGCTATACTTCTTCAATGAAACCAGCCTCCAAGGAGCAAGACGTCGTGGAGGCAAGAGAGCAAGATGTCAAGGATATTCTGTTGAACCCAGAGGATCCTGAATCCAAAATTTTTATAGGATCCGGGATCCTAGACAGTATTGAGCAAGATTTAATATCCTTCTTGAAAAGAAGAAAGTCTACCGTTGCTTGGAAACATGAAGACAAGACAGGTATATCTAAGGATGTTATTACTCACAAACTTGGTATTGACAGGTCTTTCAAGCCCATACACCAAAAAAAGGAGGAAATTTGCACCCGAAAGACATGCCATTATCCAAGAAGAGGTAGACAAATTGCTCAAGGTAGGTAAGACATATTGAGGAAGAATAAGAAGTTTGAGTGGACTGATAAGCATGAAGCTGCACTCAAGGCTCTTAAGGATTATCTATCCTCAGCACCAGCCCTAATGAAACCAGAAAATGGAGAATCATTATCCTTATACTTAGTTGTTTCAGCTAAAGCAGTAAGTGCGGTCCTAGTTAAGGATCATGAAGGCTCTCAACATCCGGTATACTATGTAAGTAAAAGTCTACTTGATGCTGAGGCCAGGTATCCTCATTTAGAGAAATTAATTTTTGATTTAATTATGGCTTCTGCTAAACATAAACATTATTTCAAAACTCACACTATTATTGTGAAAACTAACTTTCCTATTAAGAATGTTCTCAGGAATACTGAAATGTCAGGTAGAATGGCAAAGTGGATAGTCAAGCTTAGTACATATGACATTAAGTATGAACCCAGGATTGCCATCAAGTCCCAAGCATTAGCTGACTTTGTGGCTGATTTTAGTAGTGATTTACAAAGGGAAGCTGAATTAGAAGTTCAACAACTTGAGAAGACCAAGGATCCTTGGACACTCTTCACGGATGGATCTTCAAATGTTAAAGGAACTGGACAAAGCACACTACTAAAATCGCCACAGGGGGACATTATACCCCAATCCATTGCATGTGAACTCCAAACCACTAATAATGAGGCAGAGTATGAGGCCTTGATAGCAGGTTTGCAATTAGCTAAGAATATGAGGATCAGGTATCTTCAAGTATTCGTAGATTCCCTATTAATTACTAATCATTATAATGGTTCTTATACTGTTAAAGGTGAAAAACTAATCAAATACCTAGAGGTAGTCAGGAAACTGCCAGATTCTTTTACTTTTTTCAGTTCAACACAGGTACCTAGAGAAGAGAATGCAGAAGCAGACGCTTTACTAACCTTGGATCATCCCTGAAGATGCCAAAGGATGTGAAGATACCTATCATCCATGTTTTGTCTCCTGCAATTGAGGAAACTGAAGTAATGGAGATAGTGGAAGACGCTGCAATTGTACCTAGTGATTCAGGATCCTGGATCCTTCCAATTCTGAACTATATCCAGAGTGGGGAAATTCCCATAGGAGAAAATCCCAGAACCTTCAAGATTAAGGTATCTTAATTCACCATACTAAATGACATGTTATATAAGATATCTCTTGCAGGTCCCTATTTACGGTGCATTGAGGATCCAGAAATTCAAGAAGTCTTAAAGGATTTTCACGAATGAGACTGTGGAAATTACACTAGGGGCAGAGCACTATTTTCAAGGATCCTCAGAACAGGATACTATTGGCCTATGAGGAAGAAGGATGTTGTGGAATATGCACAAAGATGTGATGCTTGTCAAAGGCATAGAAACATTCTGCATCGACCAGCAGAGCCTTTGCATCCTATATCCTCTTCTTGGCCATTTAGATGGGGAATGGACATAGTTGGCAAGCTTCCTAAGGCACCAGGAGGTAAAGCATCCGTGATCCTGAAGGAAATGCTGAAAGCTTGGCTGAAGACCTTGATACCATAGAAGAACTCATGAATTTGGCAAGGATAAGGTTGGCTAGCTATCAACAAAGAGTAGCTGGAGCTTACAACAAGAATGTCAGGGTCAGAAAGTTTCAAGTTGGTGACATGGTATTAAGGAAGGCATTCCAAAATACCACAAATCCTGCTGATGGCAAGCTAGCACCAAAATGGGAAGGCCCCTATCTAATTGAAGCTGAAGCAGGAAAGGGGGCATATCGTTTGTTAACAATGGATGGTGATCTCCTACCAAGAGCTTGGAATGTTGTTCATCTCAAGAAGTACTTCATGTAAGAAGGATCAGGGATCCTCAGCGATGTCAGTATTCTGATTAAGGATCCGAGATCCTCAAAGGATATATGATTCTATCTTTGGTAACACAATACTTTCATTTTCATTCATTTTATACTTATTACTTATCATAAGTCAAAGATATTAAACATTTAACATCTATTTTCATAAACTTTAAGCCTTTATAGAGTTTTTATCATTTTACAGAAGATCAAAGTGGTTGGCCAACTCTCCAAAGTTTTTGGGGCTTGTCCCCAGTTTGTTGGGCTTGTCCCCAGTTTATGGGCTTGTCCCCAGTCTAAGGTATCTATTACCTCCTACGAATTGGGTTTCAACACCCTTGCCAGTTGCGCACGATTATCCAAGTATAGTTCGAGGCAATGGGACTAGTACCCGCTTTAGGGGCTGACAATTTCATTGTTGTTGGTTATATTTAGGATCCTAAGTATAATGGTAGACGTACCATACATCCGTTCCTAAGGTTTCTAATTTTTTCACGTTAGCTAAGGTTTTGGCATTTTCATGTCGCTCACGTTGGGATAGTCGCCAGTTTGGGCCATACTCCAGTTTACACAAGTTTATTTGGGCTTGACCCCAGTTTACACCCGTTTATTTGGGCTTGGCCCCAGTTATTTGGGCTTGTCCCCAGTTTGTTGGGCTTGTCCCCAGTTTATTTGGGCGTGTCCCCAGTTATTATGGGTTCATTCCCAATTATTTGGCTTGGTCCCAAGTTTGTTTTTCTTACAGGATCTTGGAGATTTAAAGTTATACAAGTTCTTACAATAAGGATCCTGTATAATTGAAACTTTACTTTTCACAGTTTGTTTATTCAGTAATAATTTACAAGGATATAGAATCCTAACTTAGATTCTCTGGTATGTTATATTCTAACTTTTTCTAAGCTGCAAGTTGTCTCTTATCCTTTTTGGTTAAGGATCATTGATCCACATTTGTCCAAACACTTCAAGTTTTCTGTAAAAAGTTTAACATCATCATCAGATTTCCAATAACTTTCCAGTTGTTTGGCGATGATATCTTTGAAAATAGAAAGCATACATGAAAAATAAAGAGGGTAGAAACAACAACAAATGTAGCTAAAAAAGTTTAATGTTATTACCCATTCATTATGTATCAAAATTACCTGGCCTGGATTTCACCAACAAAATCGTGGACCATCCACCCAGGCCGGATAGGGCTATCTAACAGTTAAAGTGTCTACACAGAAATTAAAGTGCAGGAAGGTTAGTAGCGAACGGTGTAAAAGGCTTCATCCTCCACAAACAGAAGGATTTTCCGATCTTCTAAGAAAAGGGAGTTATCTCTAACCCTATATTTCTCAATGAAGATTATAGCAGGTCTTATCAGTGACGACAGACAGTGTAACGACTAGTTACCAGCAACAACGGCTAGTCCGCTTCTAACGGAAATATGACAGCTGTGAATCCTTATCACAACTGCCATATTGAGGGAAATTGTTAGGGCATAGATTTTTATAACTATGGATCCTGTATCCTAAAGCGTTTCCTGGATCACTTATCCTTAGCGGATGGTGCAGGGACTCGGAGGATCAAGGATCCTTAACAGTACTTATGATTTCTACCAATTGTCACGTTTTTAATGCTTATACACAGGTAATGGACGACATGCACTTAGTCTTTGCTGGAATCTCGTCGAATATGCTTCATATAGGCACGTGCTTGATGAAAAATAACCGTTTTGGAGAACATGGGTGACTTGCATATTTTTCGGAAAGTTAGTTACTTGATATTTTCTATCTTTAAAGGGGAAAATGAGCTCATTTTAGGCATAAGTGGAATACAACATAAAAAAACACATAACTCTCTGATATTTGTTGGCGAAATACACACACTCACACTAGCAATCCATTGTATTGAGCTTGTTTTCTTCCGAAGTTGTACAAGGATCATTATTATTGTTTTTTGCAATACATTTGGTGATCGGTAGTTTCCATCACCCAAGGTTTTTTATGCCGGGTATCATTCATTGATCAAGGGCTTTTTCCTCGTAAAAATCTCGGTGTTCATCGTTGATTTTATTTTCTATTCGTTCATACATTTGATCAACACAATAACCACTCAACCTCACAAAAATCAGATTTGGTTACATTATCCTTGTGTGATTTTTGACCAAAACATATATTAAATGAAAAACTTAACTACATTAATCAATACAATACTTTTTCATTATCTATCGAACACTCTCTCATGTCTTCCTTAATAGCTATGTAACCTGATGTATATGAAAGAAAAGTACGCCTGAACTAAATTTATAACAACAATAGCACATACATAAACATAAATTGATCTTATAGCATTTAAACAATGTCAAGTTCGTGTAACAATATCCAAACAAAAGATCAAATTCAGTGTAGCAATTTAAAAGTATAGCAAAGTCACTAAACTATTGGAGGAAACAATCTCAGAGACCAAACATTGTGTAGCATATATTTTTCGTATATATAAACTGAAACTCAAAATCAACTCGTAAAATATATAATTATAAGCAAAACGAAGATGAAATACATACTTATATAAAATCCAAACAACACAAATACATACATCAAATTGTAACTCAAAATCAACCCATTAAACATATAATAATAAGGAAAACAAAGATGAAATTCATACATAAAACCCAAACATAATGTTGTTAGATGCAAGCAGACTCTAGTGCTTCCTTCATGCGATGAACCTCATGAACAGGTGCACCTTGGTTGTCCTTGAGCCACTCAGGTGTCTTAGTTATGGCATTCTCCATTTTCCATGTCGTTTACCAAATTCTCTAATTCATTGTATGCATCGGCCCTCTTTTTAATTTCTTGGTCCTCATGTTTGTACATCTCAACATCTTTTACCATCTTTTCAATGTCTTCCTTGGAGAGTCTTCTGTTTTCATTGGTAATTACGAGTTTGTTCTTCTCACCAGTAGATGATATCTCAGCGGTAACTGTGAGGATGTCGTTGGAATCAATTTCAAAGCATACTTTAATTTCTTGAACTCCTCTGAGAGCATACGGTATTCCATAAATATTGAAATTTCCCAAGAAATGGTTACTAGTAGATGTGGAACTTTCACCTTGAAACACCTTGATATACATAGAAGATTGATTATCATCAGATGTAACAAAAAAATGGACTTCTTTGTAGGTATTGGAGTGTTCCTTGAGATAACAACACTCATTTTTTCGCCTTCTACCTCTATCCCAAGTGATAAAGGAGTGACGTCATATAACACCAAATTTTAAATACTTTGACTCCTTAGAGTTACGTTTGTAGCCACAATGGTCGCACCATATGCAACAGCTTCATCAGCATTCAGGGTCATGCATAGCTCCTTCCCATAAAAATAATCTTGCAACATAGACCGGACCTTAGGTATCCTAGTGGAGCCACCAACAAGAATAATCTCATCGACACATGATATCTCAATGTTTGCATCAAATAAACATTCCTTCACAGTCTCAATGCACTTTTTGAACAAATCCATGTTTAGCTTTTCAAACTTAGCTCGAGTGAACTTCATAGAAAAATCAATCCCTTCATACAAGCAATCTATTTGGATTAACGTCTCGGGAGTGGTGGAAAGATTTCTTTTAGCTTTCTCACATGCACTTCTTAACCTCCCTAGTGCTCTTATGTTCTTTGTCAAGTCCTTATTCTTTGTCCTCTTGAATTCAAGAACACAATGCTGAACCATGCGGTTATCAAAATCCTGGCCTCCCAAATGGGTGTCACCCAGCAGTAGCCTGCACCTTAAAGTTACCTCATTTCTCAATGGTCACAAGTGAGACATCAAAAGTACCACCACCAAGATCAAAGATGAGCGCATTCATCTGCTATGTAATACTAGCTTTGTTATCCAGACCGTAGGCAATCGCAGCTGTTGTAGGTTCATTGATGATGCGTATAATGTTTAATCCTGCAATGCTACCTGGATCATTTGTTGCTTGCCATTGTGAATCATTAAAATATGCAGGGACAATCACCACAACATCTTTCATATCATTTCCTACGTACGCCTCAGCAATCATTAAAAAGAACAACCTACACCAGTTTTTCCGTTCTTATCCTTGGCAGGAAGGACATGGTCTTGATATTACCTGGATTGAAAATTGCTAATGCTATGAAGTTTAACACCATCCAAAACGAACTGAACTGATCACATGTCACTACCGTTATCCCAACGATACTCCCCATGACATCCGCTAACCCGGACTGATCGCTTTACTTTATGTCAAACAAATTGAACCGTTCTTTAATTGTAGTTTTTCCACCCTGTCAGACTCCCCCTTGATATGCCTCCCGGCAAATATCAACCCACCAACAAAGATAACAACCACCTGTTGATCCGTACCTCTGTCGTCAAACGAATCCCTAAGCCTCTCGTTCTTTCGTTTTTTTCTGGTACACGCCTGTTGGCTTTTCCGTCAAAAAAATAATCGAACTCCGCATTGGATTTTCCCCTTGACGAGAAGAGTCTCCGACAAAAATAAAACACGATCAAACTTGGGTTAAATTTCCCCATAAAAAACTACTCGTTGCTTTAATTCTTGACCTGCCAATTGATGCTGAATACAATCGGACAGTTGATGTCCAAATCGACACTCCCTTTGCAACATCGGCTGACCTGAACCAAAGAACCATCGTACAATACCTATCAGGAATTCGAACACCCCAACAGCCCTCCCTTGACTATGGTTCGCATCACGGTCAACACCCAATAAACCATGCATACCAAAATTAACTCTATAGCCCAATAGCAAATTTGTGGTATTGTCCACCGACCCACTATCATCATATATTTTTTTTAACAACCTGAATATTACCATTGGTTTCACCACTTTGAATTAATTCAATTGTGGATGAATTTAACAGTGCATTAAATTTAGATTCCACCAAAAAATCCATTGCCACTGTAACGCGGTTTCACCCCCATTATGGGTGCTCCCTCTATTCGAAAATGACTCTCAAAACTGTCAAACTCTATACCAATTGTTGAAAATCAGGCCCTTTGATCAAACACAAAACACCGGATGGACGAACCATTCGACTCTTTTTATTATTAAACAATGAGAGCACACAAATACAACGTAAATTGAATTGGGCCTAAAACGTAGATTGGATCACATGTTGGATCTGATTGTTTCTTAAAACCAATAAACCGATGGGCATGGATATATGAGGCAAATTTTTTGGTCGACAAGATACACGACGATTGAAAATTCGATGTAGGCAGTTCTTTTTGTTCGACATATGCGAACAAGTGTGGTACCGTTTCAAGAATTCTCAAACAATCAACAGATTCGTACTTGTGTGTTCTACACATCTTATCCGATTAATCATTGATAGTACCACTAAATAAGTTAATCTGAAAGTGAACACACGATTTGTGTCGAAATCCAGGTTTTTCTTCATCTCAGTTTTCTTGCAATTGGTTCGAAATTGGTTAGTAATCACTCCCAAATACAACATAAATGTGTGTTTTTAGGTTTGGTCTAGAAACAAAAAGAGATTTCGGTTAAAAAAAATCCAAGATAGTTTGGTTCGGTCTGGAAAACAAAAAGATATTCCGGTTAAAACAAAATTCCAAGATAGAAGCAAGAAGAAACATATAATAGGTTTATAAGTGACATACCTTGTTAGTTATTAATTCCATAAACAATGGAAGAGACCGGAAATAGGCCACACCCAGATAGTCCGGTTCATGTGATGCGCTTTTATTGAGAAAAATCTCTTTCTAAAGCATTTTGAGATTGGTGGTCACTACAAGAAAAATGACCAATAGTGGCGGCACTATTAGCAACGACATCCAATATGTCGTTGTTATTGCCCTTATCCGCCCCCGGTGTCCTAAGTGAACCCCTAGCCACACGTTTCTTATCCTCATCCAACGATCGCCGCTATTGGTCGATTTTCTTGTAGTGGGTGGGTAAGGATTCATATTGTAAACCACAGCTCAAATAAGTCTCGTGTATCACATGTACGAAGATGAGAATTCAAACATTGTTTCATAACTACTAAATCCATTACCATATGTTAAGTGAAAAACTTAATTACATTAACCATTATCTCTCGAACACTCTTTTATGTCTTCCCAGTAGCCAGGTAAGGTAACCTGGTGTATATGAAAGAAAAGTATGCCTGATCAATGTTCTAACAACTATACCACATACACAAATATAAATTGATCATGTAGCATTTCAACAATGTCAAGTTCATGTAACAGTTGATCGTATATATTTACCGGGGCGTAAGATCATTTACCCAAAAAGAAAGTTTGTGTAACAATATCCAAACAAATATCAAATTCAATGTAGCAATATAAAAGTATAGCAAACTCAATAAACTATTTGAGCAAACAATCTCACTGACCAAACATATAATAATAAGCAAAACAAAGTATACATACATTAAATCCAAACAACATAAATACATATATCAAACTGTAAATCAAAATCATCCCGAATAATAAGCAAAAAAAAGATAAAATTCATACTTATATAAAACCCAAACAACAGAACGTCGTCAGATGCAAGCATACTGTAGGACTTCCTTCATGTGCTCAACCTCATGAATAGGTGCACCTTGGTTGTTCTTGAGCCACTCAGTTGTCTCAGCTATGGCATTCTCCATTTTCTTCAAACTCTGGCCAAAAGTCTTTTTCTTGATTTTGAGTTCTTTGACCCTATTGTCCATCTTGTATATGAAATCCTCTAATTCATAGTATGCATCAGCCCTCTTCTTAAATTCTTGGTCCTTATGTTTGTACATCTCAGCATCCTTTACCATCTTTTCAATGTCTTCCTTGGAGAGTCTTCTGTTTTCATGGGTAATTACGAACTTGTTCTTCTCACCAGTGGATAATATCTCAGCGGTAACTGTGAGGATGCCGTTGTCATCAATTTTCAAGCTTATTTTGATATCTTGATCTCCTTTTGGAGCATATGGTATTCCATAAATATTGAAATGTCCCAATAAATGGTTACTAGTAGATGTGGAACTTTCACCTTGAAGCACCTTGATATACATGGAAGATTGATTATCCTCAGATGTGGAAAATAATTTGGACTTCTTTGTAGGTATTGGAGTGTTCCTTGAGATCACAACACTCATTTTTTCGCCTTCTTCCTCTATCCCAAGTGACAAAGGAGTGACGTCATATAACACCACATTTGGAACACTTTGACTACTTAGAGTTAAGTTTGTAGCCATAATTGTCGCACCATATGCAACAACTTCATCAGGATTCACGCTCTTGCATAACTCCTTCCCACAAAAGAATTCTTGTAACATAGACTGGACCTTAGGTATCCTAGTGGAGCCACCAACAAGAATAATCTCATCCACACTTGATTTCTCAATATTTGCATCAGATAAACATTTCTTCACAGCCTGAATGCACTTTTTGAACAATTCCTTGTTCAATTCTTCAAACTTAGCTCGAGTAATATTCATAGAAAAATCAATCCCTTCGTGCAAACAATCTATTTCGATTGTGTAACACCCCAAAAATATAAAACTTTATATTAGAACTATAAAGTATAAAATAAACAAGAATAAGCTAACTAGGGTAAGTAACCTAGTTAGTCATAAATCTTGTTATAACTAAGGAACATGAGTTAAAACACTTAGAGATTAACATGGTTTTTAGTTGGAGGGCCAAAAGTGTTAAAATGGAAAACTTAATATTATTAAACTTAAAAATAAAATCCAAACACACTTTTAGATGTGTCTGGATCGAACAAGAACAGGAGAAGGGCGACCAACCCACCTTCAAACCCTAACTCTCACAAAACTCACAAATTGAAGGCCCAAATCAAGTCAAAATCGAAATATGAATATAGATTAGTGATCACCTTGACGAAGGGATCATAAGGTATGTAATTTCCATGGAAAAATCTTCACCCAAATTTCTGAGTGAGTTCATGAAATTCGAAATTGATGTTGCATGATTGTGGTATGGATGATATTGAAGTGAAATGGTGTTTAGGAGTGAACCCTAGACAAGTATATATTGAAATCATGCCTAGCTCAAGTAAATTCAGATTTTGTTGATGCTAAATTCATGTATGAGATGCTTTATGGTTTTGATTGCTAAAAATTAGTGTTATAATGTCAAGAACATGCTTAAATTGAAAGCTGAATTCAAACAGCTCCTGATCAGAATTTACAGCCGACTTGTATTGGTTGTAACCTGAACAAAACTTGACTAAAACATGTTTTTCTTGAGTCTAAAATGTAATTCCAGGAAATATCTTTAAAACCCCACTGGAATCGCATTTTTTTGACGAAAATTGAGCGTTTTATGAATTTTTCCGTATCAAAGGTTCAAGCTGCGTTTTCTGGCAGAATTTGCAGCCCATTACGAATGTCATAACTCAATTTAGGGATTTAGTTATGATCTCAAATTTTTACTGTAGATATTTTTAAGCGATTAAAATAATTGCCAATTGAAATTTCGTCAATCGGATAAACGAGGAATTTTTAATGAATTTTTCCGTAAGCTGGAGTCAGAAGTGACGAATCTGATTGCAGCTTAGTAAATGAATTTTTACGAATTTTTTGGTAAAGAGTTAGATCCTGAAATTTTAATACAAGGCATAACCCTCCGAGAGGTATGCCACATAAAAAAAATCATAATTTTTGAAGACTTGTAAACAGGTTAAACAAGTCACCAAAAACAACTCATTTTCAGTGATATGAACTTGCCTAATTAATGTTAAAGCTTGGCTAAACAACTAGTTATGAAACTTGATTATAATAGGTATTCGGATGAATGCTAAATAGTATGATGAAACGGGTCTCGTTATAAAAGGGAACCCTTGGTTCTTGCAAAAATGAATAAAGAAACTAGTCACGATAATCGTTTGAACTAGTTAAAGAAATTAGAAGTATAATGAATTTGATGAGAAAACTAGTTAAAACCATAGTGTAAGAATAATGCCTATCGGATATTTGACAAATTGCTTAAATGAATTGTTGAACTTGATTGTGTAATTGCACGTGTTATAGGTCGTTTGACTTTTAAAAGTCAAACTTACCAATACTGAAATCAATTTGGTGATTTTGATATAAAGTCCGTAAGGTGAGATAGTCTTGATAATAATGACTAATCTAATCACGTTGCGAATGATAAAAGGTAGATTGACGCTCGAAAAGCTAGGTGGAAGCTTGGGTAGAAGCGGGTCAAACGGAACTAATACGCGTGGAAAAGCATAATAGGAATTCAAGGTAAGTTAAGCTTACACCCCCTTGGTATTATGATACATTACTTGTGAGTATTGATTTTTGAATTATGACAAATATTTGAAAATACTATATTCCGGCATGATACAATGTAAGCCGGAATAAGCAAATATGGTAAGAAACCATAAACTATGGTAAAAAGGGGTAAAAACGGTAGACTAGTCGGGTGAAGACTAACCAATATGGAATTTTGAACATCACGTTATAGGGTGAACCGTAATGGGTAAAAGTGATTGAATAAAAAACCGTACATGAGTTGACGGATACATAAAAGGTTTGAAAAGATAACCATTTGGTGTAAATCTTAACGGGTCAAATAATTCAAGTAATGCCATTTAAGTAATAAGAACTCACGGTGTAAACCGGAATAAGTTTAAGGGGCGGGATGGTATTTAAAAATATCATCTTATGTTGATAAATGGTCACTTTCGGCTAAACGGGTCAGATGGTAAGTTAATACCATTTGACAATAATACTAATTGATGACCGCTTGTTAGGTGTTTTGATTTCAGGAAAGGACATACGGTTTGTAATGCTTTTATCTAGAAAATTTAAAAGCAAAAGATATTTAAACGGGTCAATATGTTGACCCGAGCCAGGTACGCATATTTTGAATTATAGCTAGAAGTAATAAGATGGTCAAATATTAGTGAAAACCCTTCGTCGTATAATGAGGGACTGAAGTTGACCAAAATACCCATGAACACTGAACCGGGTAAACGATCCTTATGAGCCGTTTAAGAACGTGTTTTATAATCATGTAAGTTATAGGTAAATATCAAGTGGACTGTGCATAACGAAGGGGAAAGATTTAAACTTAAAAAGGTTTAAATCTTCGAAACGGGTCAAAAGAATTATGCGCATAGAATGAGTACTAGCCGCGTAATTCATAAAATTCGAAGGAAACAAGAATTTTGAATAATGGATAAATGAATTGGATGGAAATATGTTTATAACTTGTTGTGAAACTGTCAAAACTAACTTTTATGTTGGTTTTGATTTTAGGAATGTCTTATGGAACTCCGGATGAGGATCAAGCAAGAAAGGAGAACCGAACACATGTCTCGATGCTTGCGCAACGATCTTATTTTGTTCTAGTTTAAAAAGTGGATATTGTAAACACCTGAAATTATATTTTGGAATGTTTTTAAATTATGTAAGAAGTTTAACTTGGAAAAGTTTTTTTGTAAGTTTGCATTTTCATATAAAATGCGTGTTTAATATTATAATATTGATTAATAGAGACGGGTCTTACAAGTTGGTAATCAGAGCTCATGTTTAAAGAGTAAAGTGTGTTCGGTTCGAGGCTTGATCGCAAATCCGGTAAGTACATGTATATTAATGGTTCAGTATGATTAAAGTGTTGTGAACAACACATATGGTTATCGTGTAATACACGTTATACCAATAAAAACGATATAGAGTAGATATAGTCAACGAAATTACACGCGTTGATGCGTATACTAGAAAAAATCTTGTATTATAATACGGGCATCCATTAATGTCGAAATTACTAACTGTTGTAAATGTTTTAGTTGAAGGACACTCGCATATGAAGATAGCGAGAGTTTAACAAATCACGGATTTGACAAAGTAATGGTCCAAAGAACATGCTCATCAAGGACCTAAATCGTGTGGCAATAGCGAACAAGACTAATGGCAAGAGAAGCCCGTAAGGCAAGCATTACAAGGTGCACATTTTAAATTTAGTTGCACAAATAGTAATATGCAACAAATAAGTAGAAATTGAAAGTTGCATATGTAGATTAAAAACTTGGAAAAAAAACCCGAATAGAAAATCTATTCGGGATATTGTTTCCAAGAGAAACAAATAGAGGCATTACTTACATGGGTGTAATGTGAAAATTATAAAAAGGTCATGTATACCAGGTACTGATCGCTTACTCTGGCCAAGTAAGTGGTGAGCACGTGGTACCATGAACTTTTTATGATGGACATGCTTACATCCGATGTAGTAAGGACGGGGGTGAGTGGGACAAATTAAAAAGTACCCAAAACGAATCAAATGAGCAAAATATTTGATAATAATGTAAACGCACAGTCGGGTGACGGAAGCGTATTACATTAGGATAATGAGCCCGAGTGAAGGGACAAATATTGATGTAAAATGATTTAGATAAATATTGGGAGGGGGTGTACTTACACTCGAACCCGGAGAATGCAAGCATGTAAAATGATTAAGATATGTATTGGGAGGGGGTGTACTTACACTCGAACCCGGAGAATGCAAACATGTAAAATGATTAAGATACGCATTGGAAGGGGGTGTACTTACACTCGAACCCGGAAAATGCAAATATGTCTCTAAACGGACCGTTGTTGCAAAACGTCAAATTTGAGAACAAAGTCGGAATATAAAAGTGAAGCGAGGTCTTAGTGCATACCGGGAGGGTTGCTATAATAACGACTTCGGTAAAACACCCGGTTGATGGGTAGGAATTTAAGCACATGTGTAAACCAAGAGACGTGAACGCAGGCTGAAAATCAAAAGATTTGGATTATGAGTTATGACTATAAAATTTCGTAAATAGAAATTTGAATAAACATGTTCAACCATTTGAGGTTGAACGGGTTGAATAAAGAATAAAGTTGATCATTTATAAGTGAAGGATTTCACATTAACAAGTCAAACAGGTTGAATACAATATAATGCCGGATGGCACAAATAAGCGCTAGCCAAATAAAGGTAGCGTTAAAAGCAAAAGAATAATGAGCCCGGTAATGGGACATAACCAAATAAGAATATATGCAAACCAAATAACAACGAGCATAAGACAAACCGACGTATAAATGACGTGAGAAGTCATAGAGTCGGGAGAATGATCCGAAATAAAACGATTATAGCCACGAATTACAGTCAAGGTTAATAGATCTTAAGTTTGAAACCAAATGACTCTTCAAACAAAAAAAAACAGGATGCCTTGACACCAAATATGTATTTTAAGAACGAAACGAGTAAAGAATGAACTACCAGATCAACATAACCTTTGGGGTTATAAACAATGTAAAGGTCTTTGAGACTAAAACGACCCACGAGTCATGACTAGAAATAAATAGATTATAAGGACCTCGCCTTAAAGAGGCGAAAAGTCTAATAAAATAGCCCATAAGGCTAAGTGGTAAAACATACGGGTTAATTAGACAGGGCGAGGGAATCAATTGAGAATCCTCGCATAAAATAAAGATTGTAAAAGAATAAATTTTGCACTGTCAATATCCCGGTATGGATAATTGACAAAAGTTAAAGAGAAGATGCTAAACTAAAACTTCGGTTTTGGTAAGAAATGACGTTTTTACAAATATGAATTCTGATAGACGTATAAATAGTAAGCATGAAAGATATAAGTCTTGACATTGATAGGTGCAAGACGATATATTCGAAAAGTGATAATTTTGAAAATAAAAAGCTGACATAAACCTAAACATGACGTGATGTGATCACAGACACAAAAGTGATACAGAATACAACCACGTTGTAATATAAGTTACTAGATATGAAATTATAAACAAGCAAAGGGCCGATGACGGCAATATAGTATACCCGAATAACGAGGTATGAGGTAAAATGGTGACCAATCAGGTTAGGCAATAAAACAAGTTATAGTTAAAATAATGCGGTGACCTATGTAGAGCGTTTGTCAATGTAAAACTAGTGTGAAGTACAGGATGGCCAAAAGACAACCCGGTCAAATAGGCGACAAGGATAGAAAATAAATGATAAAAGGTTACGGTCCAATAAAAACCTTATGCCGGAAAAGAAAAAATGCCTTGAAAAACAAAACTGAGATGGTTAGGTCCAAACCAAAGGACCACTTACAGAAGGTTTCGGGGACGAAACCCTTTTCAAGGGGGGTGGACTTGTAACACCCCGAAAATATAAAACTTTATATTAGAACTATAAAGTATAAAATAAACAAGAATAAGCTAACTAGGGTAAGTAACCTAGTTAGTCATAAATCTTGTTATAAGTAAGGAACATGAGTTAAAACACTTAGAGATTAACATGGTTTTTAGTTGGAGGGCCAAAAGTGTTAAAATGGAAAACTTAATATTATTAAACTTAAAAATAAAATCCAAACACACTTTTAGATGTGTCTGGATCGAACAAGAACAAGAGAAGGGCGACCAACCCACCTTCAAACCCTAACTCTCACAAAACTCACAAATTGAAGGCCCAAATCAAGTCAAAATCGAAATCTGAATATAGATTAGTGATCACCTTGACGAAGGGATCATAAGGTATGTAATTTCCATGGAAAAATCTTCACCCAAATTTCTGAGTGAGTTCATGAAATTCGAAATTGATGTTGCATGATTGTGGTATGGATGATATTGAAGTGAAATGGTGTTTAGGAGTGAACCCTAGACAAGTATATATTGAAATCATGCCTAGCTCAAGTAAATTCAGATTTTGTTGATGCTAAATTCATGTATGAGATGCTTTATGGTTTTGATTGCTAAAAATTAGTGTTATGATGTCAAGAACATGCTTAAATTGAAAGCTGAATTCAAACAGCTCCTGATCAGAATTTACAGCCGACTTGTATTGGCTGTAACCTGAACAAAACGTGACAAAAACATGTTTTTCTTGAGTCTAAAATGTAATTCCAGGAAATATCTTTAAAACCCCACTGTAATCGCATTTTTTGATGAAAATTGAGCGTTTTATGAATTTTTCCGTATCAAAGGTTCAAGCTGCGTTTTCTGGCAGAATTTGCAGCCCATTACGAATGTCATAACTCAATTTAGGGATTTAGTTATGATCTCAAATTTTTACTGTAAATATTTTTAAGCGATTAAAATAATTGCCAATTGAAATTTCGTCAATCGGATAAACGAGGAATTTTTAATGAATTTTTCCGTAAGCAGGAGTCAGAAGTGACGAATCTGATTGCAGCTTAGTAAATGAATTTTTACGAATTTTTGGTAAAGAGTTAGATCCTGAAATTTTAACACAAGGCATAACCCTCCGAGAGGTATGCCACATAAAAAAAATCATAATTTTTGAAGACTTGTAAACAGGTTAAACAAGTCACCAAAAACAACCCATTTTCAGTGATATGAACTTGCCTAATTAATGTTAAAGCTTGGCTAAACAACTAGTTATGAAACTTGATTATAATAGGTATTCAGATGAATGCTAAATAGTATGATGAAACGGGTCTCGTTATAAAAGGGAACCCTTGGTTCTTGCAAAAATGAATAAAGAAACTAGTCACGATAATCGTTTGAACTAGTTAAAGAAATTAGAAGTATAATGAATTTGATGAGAAAACTAGTTAAAACCATAGTGTAAGAATAATGCCTATCGGATATTTGACAAATTGCTTAAATGAATTGTTGAACTTGATTGTGTAATTGCACGTGTTATAGGTCGTTTGACTTTTAAAAGTCAAACTGACCAATACTGAAGTCAATTTGGTGATTTTGATATAAAGTCCGTAAGGTGAGATAGTCTTGATAATAATGACTAATCTAATCACGTTGCGAATGATAAAAGGTAGATTGACGCTTGAAAAGCTAGGTGGAAGCTTGGGTAGAAGCGGGTCAAACGGAACTAATACGCGTGGAAAAGCATAATAGGAATTCAAGGTAAGTTAAGCTTACACCCCCTTGGTATTATGATACATTACTTGTGAGTATTGATTTTTGAATTATGACAAATATTTGAAAATACTATATTCCGGCATGATACAATGTAAGCCGGAATAAGCAAATATGGTAAGAAACCATAAACTATGGTAAAAAGGGGTAAAAACGGTAGACTAGTCGGATGAAGACTAACCAATATGGAATTTTGAACATCACGTTATAGGGTGAACCGTAATTGGTAAAAGTGATTGAATAAAAAACCGTATGTGAGTTGACGGATACATAAAAGGTTTGAAAAGATAACCATTTGGTGTAAATCTTAACGGGTCAAATAATTCAAGTAATGCCATTTAAGTAATAAGAACTCACGGTGTAAACCGGAATAGGTTTAAGGGGCGGGATGGTATTTAAAAATATCATCCTATGTTGATAAATTGTCACTTTCGGCTAAACGGGTCAAATGGTAAGTTAATACCATTTGACAATAATACTAATTGATGACCGCTTGTTAAGTGTTTTGATTTCAGGAAAGGACATACGGTTTGTAATGCTTTTATCTAGAAAATTTAAAAGCAAAAGATATTTAAACGGGTCAATATGTTGACCCGAGCCAGGTACGCATATTTTGAATTATAGCTAGAAGTAATAAGATGGTCAAATATTAGTGAAAACCCTTCGTCGTATAATGAGGGACTGAAGTTGACCAAAATACCCATGAACACTGAACCGGGTAAACGATCCTTATGAGCCGTTTAAGAACGTGTTTTACAATCATGTAAGTTATAGGTAAATATCAAGTGGACTGTGCATAACGAAGGGGAAAGATTTAAACTTAAAAAGGTTTAAATCTTCGAAACGGGTCAAAAGAATTATGCGCATAGAATGAGTACTAGCCGCGTAATTCATAAAAGATTACAGACCCGAACTAAAGATTTTGCGATAAACATGTTGATGTATGCTTAATGGTCAATTAGAAACAAGTTTTGAGGTTTAAAAACTTGAACGAAAGTCTTTAAATAAAAGAATTTTAAATTCAAGGGCTCGAAGCCCATTATTTTATGAATTCAGATGTTAACTTTAACTCCATATGATGGAGGATTAAATTACGAATTCGAAGGAAACAAGAATTTTGAATAATGGATAAATGAATTGGATGGAAATATGTTTATAACTTGTTGTGAAACTGTCAAAACTAACTTTTATGTTGGTTTTGATTTTAGGAATGTCTTATGGAACTCCGGATGAGGATCAAGCAAGAAAGGAGAACCGAACACATGTCTCGATGCTTCCGCAACGATCTTATTTTGTTATAGTTTAAAATGTGGATATTGTAAACACTTGAAATTATATTTTGGAATGTTTTTAAATTATGTAAGAAGTTTAACTTGGAAAAGTTTTTTTTGTAAGTTTGCATTTTCATATAAAATGCGTGTTTAATATTATAATATTGATTAATAGAGACGGGTCTTACAGATTGACGTCTGAGCAGTGGTTGAAAGATTTCTTTTAGCATTCTCACACGCACTTCTCAACCTCCCTAGTGCTTTTCTGTTTTTTTGTCAAGTCCTTATTCCATCTCCTCTTGAATTCTTGAACACAATGCTGAACCATTCGGTTATTGAAATCCCGGCCTCCCAAATAGGCGTCACCATCAATAGCTAGCACCTTAAAATTACCTCCTTTCTCAATGGTTACAACTGCAACATCAAAAGTACCACCACCAAGATCAAAGATGAGCACATTCATCTTCTTTGTAATACTAGTCTTTTTATCTAGTCCATAGGCAATCACAGCTGCTGTAGGCTCGTTGATGATGCGGATGATGTTTAATCCTGCAATGATACCTGCATCCTTTGTTGCTGGACGTTGTGAATCATCAAAATATGCAGGGACAATCAGCACAACATCTTTCACAACCTCTCCTACGTATGCCTCGGCGGTTTCTCTCATCTTGCCTAGAATCATTGACGAAATTTCTTCGGCTGAAAATTCCTTTTCTCGACCTTTGTATGAGACAACAATTTGTGGTGTATCATCAGGACCTTCTATGACTTTAAAAGGCCACAATTTAATGTCACCTTGCACTTTTGAGTCACTGAATCTCCTTCCAATCAACCTTTTTGCATCTGAAAATAATCACCGAGAAACATTATATCAAAGAAAATCTTAACTAGGTTCCCTACTATAACTAGGTGCATGCTAGTAGTCCAAGTGGTATGCAAATTAGCCTTTAAAAAAATAATATACAAATTAATCTACACCAAATGAATGGTAAATCCCCTATACAGAGGTTTACTGGGGATGAGCTCGGTACCGACCAGTACCGGTACCTAAAATCCCCAAAAGTGGGTACCAGTACCGAATATACCCGGTACGGTTCGGTACCAGAATTTGAGGGTAAAAACCGGTACCGAACCGGTACCAAAAAACTCAAAAGTCGGTACCAAATCAGTACCGAAAGTGTATCTGGTTCGGTAAATTCGGTACCAGTACCAGGTACCATTTGCTCATCCCTAGTAGGTTTACTTTTGGTTTTCCAAATAATTTGAAGTTTGAGGTATGGGGATGAGGATGGAGATGACCACTCCACATATGAGTAAAAATAATTAAAATCATAGAGCATTCACATCCATGACATCAAATTCTGTGTGATGTTTTTAAATTATAAAGAGTATAAAAAGTGGTTGTGAGTGGAGGAGAGAGAAATGTTACTGTCCATCTGTATATTTGGGGGGGGGCAATGTTCACCCTCTATAATTTTTAATATATTTTGAAAGTGGTTGTGAGTGGAGGTAAGAGAAAAGGTAATGATAAAAGTATAAAAAATTATTATTTAATTGAAAAGGTGAGAGAAAATATAGTGTTTTTTTAGTGTAATTTAGGGTGCAAATATGGTGGAATTGATGTGAATGCTCTTATAACTACTAAAATACAGGTCTATCTTTTCAGTTTTTAAATCTATAGTTTGCTTCCTTTTTAATATGGGAATATGCCACAGAATAGTAATGAAGTTTTAGGAGTGTTCCAATTAGGTAACTGAAAAAATTTATTGTTCCAATTAGATCATTCTACTTTATTTTGGTGTTCTAATGCTAGATATTTTACCTGAATAGCAGGTCATAGTCCTACATGGCATTTATTTAACTTTTAAAAAAAAACATGATGACATAGAATTAAAAAAAAAAAGAAATATAATAAATCAAAACAAAATCAAAACCCAAAAGGATCAAATATTACAAATCGTTGAAATTTTATCGTTAGTTGTTTATCTTCTTTTATAACTTTTTAGATATCTTGAAAAAAAAATCACATTTTTTAATTTTTTTCGCATTTTATTAACTTTTCTACAATTTTTTTAAACCTATTTCACATTTTTTTCTAATCCATTTGGCATTTATGTGCCATGTCAACAAATCTATACATATAATAAAGTAAACCAATGTGTGACACGTGTCATTCATTGAAGGCGTCTATTTTTTTGTTTTACCGCCTTTCTTTCATATTTATCTTCTAACAATTTATCTTTTAATTTGTAGATAATATTAAATAGAAAAATGTTTTAATAATTGTAAATAATATTAAGTAGAAAAATGTTTATCTGATAACTATAACCCTTTTATTGAAGTTTTAAAGGGTTTCACGCTTTTTTGCACCTGGTCTTTTATGTTTTAAATTATAGAATTTGGCTAAAACACACTTTGCCATTAATCACATAATTTTTTTGGATTTATTAAAAATTCATGACTATATTATATACTTATAAGCTTGAATATATATATGTCAAACTTAAAAATTATTCTTCAAAAATTCAGTAACATCTATGCTCTATATATAGTGACACATGTCATTTATTGAAGACACATATTTTTTAAGTTTTCCCGCTTTTCTTTCACATATATCTTCTAATAATTGTAAATAATACTAAATAGAAAAATGTTAATTGAATACAAAAAATATAGGATAACATCAAATGTATATGGATTACTTAAATGAGTTATACACATGTATGAGATTTTTTTTACTATTATTATTAGTTTCATTATTTATCAAATATATATAAGTGTGTCCATCTTTGATTTGCATTTACAAGAAATATTTATTATACAGGGTCGGCTCAACCATTTTAGAGGCCTAAAGCAAGTTTCAAAATCGGGGCCCTTCTTGCCTATTTTTTTTCTTATCCAAAAACAATAAACGACGGTCGATCGGCCTAAAGGAGATTCAAACCCGCCCCCTTAAGGTACATAGATGACATGCGCGCCAACTGGTCTATAACCTTTTAATAACAAGGCTTATACTCATATAGTATATAATTTTTTTTTTTTAATCTTGAGGCCCTATACATTTGGTGGCCTGAGGCCCAAGCCTCAAAATACTTGGGCTTGGGCCGACCCTGTTATTATATAGTTTAAATTGTTCAACCCGTGTAACACACGGGGAACTAACCTAGTTTTTTATATAAAAAACCTAAATAAATGACATGTAGGATGGATGACCTTCTATTTAGGTAAAATATTTAGTATTGAAACATCAAATGAAAACCCTTCGTTTTCGGGGTGTGAGACTCTCTCCCACACTCGTTCATCCCTGTTTCTCTCTCTCACACCCCTGTTTCTCTCTCTGTCACACTCGTTCACCACCATGACAACCCTTCGTTTTTGGGGGTTCCGACGCACATACAGGCGGATTTTCAGAGAAAGAGGAAGAAACGTTGTAGATGGAGAGACTCCGAGGAGTGAGAGAGAGTCCGAGGAGAGAGAAAGAGGACGGCGGCAGTCGTTGGTGGGCTGCCGACAAAGGTAGCAACCTTTTTCTTGATGTTTTTTATTGTGATATTGTGTCTCCTTTTTGTCCCGATCTTTTGATGTTTGTGGCGGTGAACGATGGGTGAAGGGGGTTGTTGTGCTGGGTTAGACGGCGGTTGTCACGACCCTCGACCCACCCTGGACGGAATCGGGAGCCACGAACAGCCAAGTGGTACCGGTGATTATTTTGAAAAATATTGCAGCGGAAATTTCATCAGGATCGTGAGTTAGGAAAAATATCAGAGTTTAGAAAACACCGGATTTTATTTATTAAATAGATGGGATAAACCCATGTTTTACAAAGGTAGCTTTAATAAGGAATAAACCCAATTACATAAAACAATATTTCTTAATTTGATTTAATTAATAAAATAAGCCACTTCTTGAAGCCTTTCAGTGCCGTATCCATCTCTTACTCCAATCTACTGTAATTACCTGAAACGCGTTTTAAAAAGGTTTGGTCAGCAGGAAATACTGGTGAGTTCATTCATTTTGCTTAAAACGACGCATTTGTTATAATCTACAGTATTAAGAGCGATTACAATGTTTCCTGATATCAACCAACTACCCACAGTATTTGTCACTCGAACATCCATCGGTAACCTCTGAGTCCAATGGTGTCTGTGACTATGGTCATATCACCCCTTGGCTACCCCGTTGTCCAATGGTGACGGTTATCAAGTAATGTATACAAAACCCCACATACCGGCTGTAATTTGGTGACTACAAAGACTTAATCCCTGTAATTATAACTTTGAAAATAAACATGTTTTTGTTAACAAATTTGATAAAAAGAGAATGACTCACATTATAAGCATGCAGATTTATACAGGCAGAGCTTAGCCTCTTGATTAGTCTTGTAACCTAGTGCACACGAACTAGGTAAGTAACTAATACAACATTTACGATAACTCACGAGATTAAAACCCTCACGACAAATGACAAAGTGTAATCACTTAAACATCCATCGGATTCACAACGAATGACAGAGTCTACCCCGAGTTTGGGGGGCACTCAAACATCCTATCGGAATCACGACTAATGACAAAGGATAGCACTTAAACATCCGGTCGGATAGTTTCAATCGATCGAATATTGAATCGTAGCAGTGATTGAGTTAATACCCTTTATCGTAGCAGCACCCCGTTAGGCTAATTTATGATTTTGAGCAGGGGGGAATACGTTTTTGGGTTTTGGTTTCGATCTCAGATGAATGCTCGTAGCCTGTCCTATTTATAGCTGAAAATTGGGTCTCACGCGGCCCGCGTAAGCTTTGGCTTAACCTTTACGCGGCCCGCGTGGCCTCCTAGTCTATGCGTAGGGTTACTGGGTCACCAGTAGGTGTGCCACGTGGATGACACGTGTCCCTTAAGCTTATCCAGAGATCTGCCTTGCTGGCGCGGCCCGCGTAAGCCTCGGCTTATTTTTACGCGGCCCGCCTGAAGACTTCAAATCTTGATTTCTTGATTTTTTATATGGATTGGGGTTTCAGGGGTCCGGGTTTTTACTTATGGATCAATTTTGGAAATTTTTAATATAATTATATCATAAAGAAAAAGGGAATAAAATAGTGAGAAAAGAGAATGGACCCACTTTGTAACTTTAGGGTTCAACTAGAAATTCTCCTGGTATAAATTTTTGGTATAACTTCTAAGCTATTTAAAAATATATAATGCACTCGTGTTAAGTATAGTACCCTTCATTCAACCTTGTCCCTATGTCACGAGACAGAACCCCAACGAACTTAGTCAGGCAGAGCCTTGACACGTGTTATGGGGCTCAGATCAATCGGAAAGGATAGCGGTGATCGGGAGTTAAAACACTTAAAACGTAGCATCACTTTATTATTATTATTATGGGTTAACTAAAAATAAATAAAAAAATATAACTATAGAATTGAGAAAGGGGTCGGCAAGACTGACAACAAAGGAAATTGATGGTTGGAGGTAATCTATTTATAGGAGGTACCAATGTTTGTTGGAGCTTTACACGTATCTTTTGTAATTTAATGCAAATGCATTTTCATCCTATCTATTCATCTTTTAAAGACACGTACAAGTTCAAAATAAATTGTAAGTTTTAATTCAATATTACTTTATTATATATATATATATTGAAATTGTATGGATGACACGTACGAGTAAAAGAATCAATTGTAAGTTTTATTTTAATATTATTTAAAACGTATGTATACTTCTTAATTTAATGTAGATTTTAATTTTATTAATTTATATATTATAATTAATTTAACTACTTTAATCATTTAACGCGTATAACTTCTAAAATATGACGTTTTACAAAATAATGAATATGTCATTCGAACGAGAATATTTTTGTCTACATTTTGAACCAAGTTTCATTAAAAATGGAGTAGGTTCAAATATCATGTATTTTTATAATTTAATTATTAACGGTTCCTAGGCCCGTCTAAGTACTTCATATTTCTATGAGTCAACTTACCCATTATCTACCCGTCCAATAATATAAGTTTTTATAGACTTTTATTTTAATAGAAATGTCACCCATATACAGGCCAACTAATTAGTATACTATTTCAACCAACTATATATATAAAAATAGTTTTTAAAACTATTTGGGTTGAATAATTATAAACTAGTTACTAGTTACTAGTGGTTAATAAATTTAACCAAACCTATAATTCTTATATAAAAATAGGAATGTTACATCCTCCCCACCTTGTTTTAAATCTCGTCCTCGAGATTTGGGTTACGATATTTCTTTTAAACTTATGTCATATTTTAGTCAATAAAATCAATATTAAGGTAGATGACACAGAATTAAAATATCAAATTTTGTGAATACGAGGTGTACAATAAGTAGGATTCAATGGTTTAACTGAATTAGTTCAAGAAATTGATGACAACCGAATGAGATGAAATGATATAATTTCCAAGGTGACTAGGTTCAAGCCAAACGATATATGATCAATAGATTTAAAATGAATGTGAAGGACTTTTAGAATCAATAAATTTTTTTTTTCAAAAGAAAGCTTACTTTAATTGGCAACTTAGAATCAACAGGTTCAAAATGAAATGAAAATGATTTGTCAAATATTGAATTATGATATGAGAAATCAATGTGCTGAGATGAGTGAATTGCAAGGATACACGAAAAGACAATAGAGTTAGTGTATCATTGTCTTAATACATAATTGTATTAAGACTTTTTGCGTCCGTACCTTAAGCGATGATCGTGAGATAATAGATTACGTCTAGACGATCATGAAATCCTATAGTATTGTTATAACCATATTTAGATATGTTAAACTCTAATTAGTATTTTGTTCATTCCTTAAATTTTCAGCTACCTTAAGACTAAAATTTTAATTGGCTTGTAACCATTAGTTTCACACAATTAATATGAGTCTTCTGCGAATTTTATAATAAACTTAATATAGAAAGTCATATGAACTAAATCTGTGAAGGTAACAAATTTATTAAATTTATATACACACACTAAACCATATGTATAACTTAAAAATATATGTATGCAGAAAGTTATACTTAGGTATTTTTATTACTATATAATAGAATAGTAAAAAAAAAAATATGTTAATAGTAACTATACATATAAAGGTAAATTTGAAAATCTAAACATAAGTTTATCAAATATAAAATTCATTTTATGAAATTTTATCAAAATTTAACTTCTCTTTTTTTTTTTAAGATTAGAACTTTAAAAGACAATAAGAATCCTTATAAACTTTTATGTGATAATATATTTATCTTATTTACTTTAGATAGTAATGTATGGTTGTAAAATAATAATATTTTTATAATATATAAAGTAATTCTACTACACATGTAATTTTCATAAGCTGAATATAAGAAAACCAAAACAAAATTTAGTGTTATTATTATCCTTTTTAACATGAGCTACAAGTTTATACCAATACCGCAATGTGTCATAATGATTGAAATATTTCAATAATTATGGTGATCAAACAAATTCACTGTGTAATCAACTGAAAGCTTTTAATGAAAACTCTAGGGATTTACGTCTCTGATCTGCATAACTCTTGATACATAATACTTCTATAAGTATTTAATAGTTGTGAGATATAAGATGAACAATTACTTATAAGTATAAAATGTCTTGTTCATGAATACTTAGATAGTTATTTAGATAATTTTATTCGTCTCTCTAATTCTTTTATTGTTTTATGAAAATATGTCTTCTCCTTACAGTACAAAGTATATATATTTTTATAAAATATTTTTACATATAATTAAAATTTACGAAATAAGTATGATAACTTAATTTATATACATTAATTAGTCATTATCATGGTTGGATATTGGTTAGTGCTGCCTTGTTTAAGCATAGGTGATCAGTCCATGCCTAACTAAGGCTAGGCTATCCAATACATGCCCCTGACAATAACCTTAATACCTAAAAATAATACTACTACTATTAATATATTATTACTAATAATAAAACTAATATTAATTACCAATAATAAATAATTAAACATAAACTTAAATGAGAGTATACCTCAAACATAATTTTATATATAAAAATATAAATTCTTCACCTCAATGGTTTACTAAGAATTTTTTTTTTAAATATAGTAATACTATATTGTAAATTACTTATGTAAGTTTCCATATATAATTTTTTTTTCATTGACTCGATATCAAAGTGTCATTGTTTTGCAATAATGTGGTTCACAGTGCAAAAAGCGGAATGATATTTGAGTTTGGATAAAATAATAAATCGGAATGAAGCCCTCCAGTGGTTTTCATAAATCAAACGAACCACATGCGTAACAAACAGTGCATGTGTAGATTTACCAAGAAATGAAATAGATCAATATTCGCTACTATGAAAGAAATCCTCATGGTATGATGACCATTAAAGGAAGTAGAAACACGAAAGTCAACTCATTATATGCAGAAGTCAGAAAAAGAAATATAAGAGCTTTATCTGGAAATTTTGTGTGATAACCGTTGTTAAGTGACATTACCAGGGAATGTCGAATAAAATGAAATAGGGGATTTGCAAAGGTATGTGACTCCTTTTGCAGTGATAATAATTATGACTCTGATTAGACTGTGCACTGATGGTTATGAAATCTTGTTCCAACGTACCTCAGCGATATTCATGTCGTTTGTAGGATCGCTTGGCAAAGTGCTTCTTTTTTATTAGTAGTTCTTCTACTGATGGAATTTGCATTGGTGTCATCGTGCCTAATTTATATTTTCCAAAGGTCTTGCCTCGAAAGTCGTGTGTGATATACTTCGACGTCTATGAACGTATAATTTAAGTTTCATGTGTTTTCTTGTGCACTAGCACAACTTTACATGCTTCTTACTTGTGTTAATAGTTTATGGTAACGCATTGGAAATTCTTATACTTTTGATGGTGTCCCAACTTAATGGGTTTCCATTGTTATTATTGTCGTTCGAGTTACGAGGTAGATGATCAAACGAAATAATGTTTGATATCGATATATGTAAGAGATTCTTGATAAAGGAATCTAGATTTATTATTAACAAATATGCTTGTGCTTTATTCCTAATTGACTTTTTGAATTTCTTATAGATATACATATCTATATAATCATATATTTCACATGTTGTAATATACATACCCTCTATAGGGTCAATGTATCTAACAGATTCATATTTCCAAAAACAAGTCAAATATCAGGTCATGATACTATTTAGGGAAAACTTGTCACTTGTTTGACATATTATATACCCTGTCTCATCCGATTCTCGCCGGAGAGGTAACCTCAGTATATCCGAACAAGCTGGAGAGTCTGCTACACCATACCCAGTCTTGCCAGAGAAAGTTTTCTATTTCCCATAAATAGTATCTTTTCAAGATTTTAAAAGTGCCTCTTTTATTAGGGCTTTTATCCAGAATCAAGGAAATTTGTATTTCCATAACATATCTTTATTCTAGACCAAGTAATATCAATAAGCAAGAATTAATAGTAATTAAGTGTTATTGCTTATTTATCATATCTTGCAATATTCTAATTACCATTCTTATGGCATACCAAAACCCATCATACTTTATTTACACAAGTATTTAGCTTAGCTTATACTAAGGCATCTTTTCTTAAGTTCAAGTCTAAATGCTATCATGTGTGCTACCAGTTAATAGCAATCTCCTAACTCTTTTATATAAACTTAGGTATTATTATCATAACACCTATAGGCTTAAATCAGTGGCTCTGATACCACCTTCTGTCACGACCCCCGACCCACCCTGGACGGAATCGGGAGCCATGAACAGCCAAGTGGTACCGGTGATTATTTTGAAAAATATTGCAGCGGAAATTTCATCAGGATCGTGAGTCAGGAAAAATATCAGAGTTTAGAAAACACCAGATTTTATTTATTAAATAGATGCGATAAACCCATGTTTTACAAAGGTAGCTTTAATAAGGAATAAACCTAATTACATAAAACAATATTTCTTAATTTGATTTAATTAATAAAATAAGCCACTTCTTGAAGCCTTTTAGTGCCGTATCCATCTCTTACTACAATCTACTGTAATTACCTGAAACGCGTTTTAAAAAGGTTTGGTCAGCAGGAAATACTCGTGAGTTCATTCATTTTGCTTAAAACGACGCATTTGTTATAATCTACAATATTAAGAGCGATTACAATGTTTCCTGATATCAACCAACTACCCACAGTATTTGTCACTCGAACATCCATCGGTAACCTCTGAGTCCAATGGTGTCTGTGACTATGGTCATATCACCCCTTGGCTACCCCGTTGTCCAATGGTGACGGTTATCAAGTAATGTATACAAAACCCCACATACCGGCTGTAATTTGGTGACTACAAAGACTTAATCCCTGTAATTATAACTTTGAAAATAAACATGTTTTTGTAAACAAATTTGATAAAAAGAGAATGACTCACATTATAAGCATGCAGATTTATACAGGCAGAGCTTAGCCTATTGATTAGTCTTGTAACCTAGTGCACACGAACTAGGTAAGTAACTAATACAACATTTACGATAACTCACGAGATTAAAACCCTCACGACAAATGACAAAGTGTAATCACTTAAACATCCATCGGATTCACAACGAATGACAGAGTCTACCCCGAGTTTGGGGGGCACTCAAACATCCTATCGGAATCACGACTAATGACAAAGGATAGCACTTAAACATCTGGTCGGATAGTTTCAATCGATCGAATATTGAATCGTAGCAGTGATTGAGTTAATACCCTTTATCGTAGCAGCACCCCGTTAGGCTAATTTATGATTTTGAGCAGGGGGGGATACGTTTTTGGGTTTTGGTTTCGATCTCAGATGAATGCTCGTAGCCTGTCCTATTTATAGCTGAAAATTGGGTCTCACGCGGCCCGCGTGAGCTTTGGCTTAACCTTTACGCGGCCCGCGTGGCCACCTAGTCTATGCGTAGGGTTACTGGGTCACCAGTAGGTGTGCCACGTGGATGACACGTGTCCCTTAAGCTTATCCGGAGATCTGCCTTGCTGGCGCGGCCCGCGTAAGCCTCGGCTTATTTTTACGCGGCCCGCCTGAAGACTTCAAATCTTGATTTCTTGATTTTTTATATGGATTGGGGTTTCAGGGGTCCGGGTTTTTACTTATGGATCAATTTTGGAATTTTTTTAATATAATTATATCATAAAGAAAAAGGGAATAAAATAGTGAGAAAAGAGAATGGACCCACTTTGTAACTTTAGGGTTCAACTAGAAATTCTCCTGGTATAAATTTTGGGTATAACTTCTAAGCTATTTAAAAATATATAATGCACTCGTGTTAAGTATAGTACCCCTCATTCAACCTTGTCCCTATGTCACGAGACAGAACCCCAACGAACTTAGTCAGGCAGAGCCTTGACATGTGTTATGGGGCTCAGATCAATCGGAAAGGATAGCGGTGATCGAGAGTTAAAACACTTAAAACGAAGCATCACTTTATTATTATTATTATGGGTTAAATAAAAATAAATAAAAAAAATATAACTATAGAATTGAGAAAGGGGTCGGCAAGACTGACAACAAAGGAAATTGATGGTTGGAGGTAATCTATTTATAGGAGGTACCAATGTTTGTTGGAGCTTTACACGTATCTTTTGTAATTTAATGCAAATGCATTTTCATCCTATCTATTCATCTTTTAAAGACACGTACAAGTTCAAAATAAATTGTAAGTTTTAATTCAATATTACTTTATTATATATATATATATATATATATATATATATATATATATATATATATATTGAAATTGTATGGATGACACGTACGAGTAAAAGAATCAATTGTAAGTTTTATTTTAATATTATTTAAAACGTATGTATACTTCTTAATTTAATGTAAATTTTAATTTTCTTAATTTATATATTATAATTAATTTAACTACTTTAATCATTTAACGCGTATAACTTTTAAAATATGACGTTTTACAAAATAATGAATATGTCATTCGAACGAGAATATTTTTGTCTACATTTTGAACCAAGTTTCATTAAAAATGGAGTAGGTTCAAATATCATGTATTTTGATAATTTAATTATTAACGGTTCATAGGCCCGTCTAAGTACTTCATATTTCTATCAGTCAACTTACCCATTATCTACCCGTCCAATAATATAAGTTTTTATAGACTTTTATTTTAATAGAAAGGTCACCCATATACAGGCCAACTAATTAGTATACTATTTCAACCAACTATATATATAAAAATAGTTTTTAAAACTATTTGGGTTGAATAATTATAAACTAGTTACTAGTGGTTAATAAATTTAACCAAACCTATAATTCTTATATATATAGGGGAAGGATGTATAGAAAACCCACTTTAATTTAGAAAACCCGGGAAACTCTAACCTCCCGATGTTTTTTAAAAAAAAAATATACCCATGTTATATACATGTTTTTAAGGTATTTGGGCGAAAAAAATCAAAAAAGCGCCGACTAGATATTTAAAAAAAAATAAACAAGTTTTGGTGTAACACGTGTTACATTCATCTGACATATTTGTAACACGTGTTACACCAAAACTTGTTTATTTTTTTTTTAAATATCTACTCGGCGCTTTTTTGATTTTTTTTGCCCAAATACCTTAAAAACATGTATATAACATTTGTATATTTAAAAAAAAAAAAAAAACATCGGGAGGTTAGAGTTTCCCGGGTTTTCTATAGATACTTACATTATATATATATATATACATATATATATATATACATATATATATATATATATATATATATATATATATATAGTGTAAGTATATGGAGAAAACCAATTTTATTGAGAAAACTTAGGAAACTAGAATATGTGGACCACATTCATCCACATCACCTCATCCAAACCCATGCTTTAAGGGTATTTTGGTCTTTTTGTTTTTTCTTTGAAGATTGTGCTTTGTACTTTTCACCTTTTTTAACCCATCATCCATCACCTTTTTTAAACTATCATCATCCATTCTCTCTCTAAAATAACACCTTTGAGAATTCAAAATATCTCATTCTCTCTCTATCTTCTTCTTCTGTACATTCACCATCATCATCATCATCATCATCATCATCCATTCTCTCTCTATCTTCATGATTCAATATAAACACCAAGAACACACACACAAGTGTGTGTGAGAGAAGCAAGCCTGAATCGTTATTGTTAAAGAAAGAGAAACACCAAAAACACACACACAAGCGTGTGAGAGAAAGAGAAACAAGATTCTCCATCGTGTTCATGAAGAACACCAAGAACACACACATAAGTGTGTGCGAGAGAAGCAGGCTGAAATCGTTTGGTTGCATGAGTTTCTAGAGAGGGAAAGTTATTGGAACACCAAGACCAAAAACACACACAAGTGTGTGAGTGAGAAGAAGGTCAGAAATCATTTGGTTCATGGGTTTTAGAGAGAGAAAGTTGTTAGAACACCAAGAACACACACAATTGTGTGAGAGAGAAGCAGGTCAGAAATCGTTTGGTTACATGGGTTTTGGTTGAGAAAAAAACTTGTTAGAACACAAAGAACATACTCACAAGTATGACATGGGCTGGTTCCATGTCTTAATGTTATTTATTTGGTAAAAGTTGAATGATTTTGTGTGTGTATTAGTAAAATAGATTTGATAGTTTGTTGGGTGTTTTTATTTTATTTTAAATGTATTAAAAAAATTTAGAATTGAGATAATGATTCTTGTTGTTGTTGTTGTTGTTGTTGTTATATATTAGTTACATTTAAAAAGTCCATAATATAATCGTTGATGATCTCGTTTATTTTACAAAAAAAAAAAATTGTGGTTGGTTTGGTTGCTTGTTTGAGGCTTTTGATCTGAACAGTAATTGTTTTTGTTAGTTTGATTGCTTGTTTGGGGCTTTTGATCCGAATACTAACTGTTTTTACCTACTTACATGTCTCTATTACAAATGGATGAAAACAGTTTTTTTAAAACATCCACGTTGTAACACTTGTTTATTTGAAAGTTCTTAAAACAACCGTTGTAACACGTGTTACATCTTTTTACTCAACTGTGCATTTTCCTTTTTATAATCCCATCCTCAACGTAAAGATACATCCAATGTAACACGTGTTACAAAAGGAAATTACCTACTTACACGTCTCTATTACGTTGATTTAAACAGTTATTTAAAAACATCCACTTTGCAACACTTGTTTATTTGAAAGTTCTTAAAACAACCGTTGTAACACGTGTTACAACTTTTTTAATGTTGTGCATTTTCCTTTTTATAATCCCATCTTCAGCTTGAAGATACATCCAACGCAACACGTGTTAGATTTTTCAAAACATCCATTTGTACCACTGGCTATCGTCCGGCTTGTCACTTATTTGAAAGTTCTGTAAACAACCGGTTGTAACACGTGTTACAACTTTTTACTCAGACGTGCATTTTCTTTTTATAATCCCCTCCACAACGTAAAGATACATCAAATGTAACACGTGTTACAGCATGTTTTTACCTACTTACACGTCTCTATTACAAATGGATGAAAACAGTTTTTTTTAAACATCAACTTTGTAACACTTGTTTACTTGTTTTTGTTCACAGGTGAAAAGATGTTTTGTGTTCAAGATGAAGATGGTTATCAAGAAGCGAAGCCCGCCGAAGGATTAAAATGCATCATCAAGTTTTCATGGTGACGATGGTGTGTTTTTTGGTTGGCTGCTATGTGTTGTGAAGATGGATGTTGTTGTGAAGACCATATGTAACATGTGTAAGATGGCTATACATGTGTTACATTTGTTGCCCCATAGTGTAACATATGTTATAAACATGTGTTACATATGTCAGTCCCTTTGGTGTCAATTTAAACTTAGTAAAATTACATATGTAACAACATTACGTCATCCAAAATGTCATATCAATGAACAAACAAGTAATATATGTAACTATAAGTATATGAGACTAGCGTAACGAATTAAAGGGACAAACGATACACTTCATGTTACATATGTACCTAGAGTTGTTATTAACAATGTTATTAGTAGATAAAAAAACTGCATTAATGTATATTTTTTACATTGAACCCAGCATATTGGTCATAATCTTATACATGGCAAGAATTTCTTCCGGTGTGACGTATGATTTAACACTAATAGGATGATATTGCTCGTTGACATTCGGTGTCCACAATTTAGTGCCATTAGAAGACTCGCAAAGATGGTAATGTGGAGTATGTTCTAGATCATCTGTGGACATAGGGATGGATGTTAGTATAAGTTTACGTGCGTTATGAACGTTGTAATACGTTTAGCACCCTAGGGTAACAAAAAAAGATCACACATGACACTTGTCGCCATGTTACACATGTTAATTGTGTGTGCACATGTAACATCTTCTCTACAACGTGTGTAACATCCTTAAAAGTTGTGTTCCTACTATGCTTTATATTTTTTAAGTACTTATAGGTAAACATGTTTTTTTAAGATACAACATGTAACATGTGTTACACCGAAATGTTACACAAGTGTTTCCAGTTTACACATGTTACATCTTGTGTAACTCTGCTTTATATTTTGTAAGTGTTTCCAGTTTCCAGTTTAAACAAGTTTTAAAGATACAACCTGTAACATGTAAGTATTTATAGGTAAACATGTTTTAAAGATACAACCGTATCACCTTACAAGTTATATGTTTTGCTGACAAACGCCATGTCACACATGTTACACACTATAGAGTGAAACAACAGTATTGAACGTTGCTACACATTTCCCATTCTGTCATAACATGTGTAACCTTTTTGGGGGTTTCGATGTTGTAGGTTTATACAGACTTAAATATATACAAATGATCGAAAAATGATCATACATGTGCTACCCTCTAGTGTAACATAAGTTACAAACATGTCTTACATATGTGCAGCCCCGATTTTTGGTAACAAAGGGGTTGAACATATGTAACACATGTTTGTAACATGTGTTACACTAGAGGGTAACTTCTGTACAACGTCAAATGTACCCACCACCTGCCCTTCATCGACTTCTTGTTCCCTTTCTTCATCAGTTTCTCCATCTTCCTGCCAAGATCCCTTATCGTTTGGCTGCAACTGCTATGGTCAAGTCATAATAACACAAGTTACAGTCCAGTATTTTTAATTTACTAATTAAAAAACAATAGTAGTAACATAACTAACACTAGTTACCTTCTACCCAATTATGCCCTGAACTTGAAGACTCCCCAAATTTTGAGTTTTTATCTGCATCATTTCACACATAAAAAAAACTAAGCAAAACCACCCCAAAAAAGGTTACATATGTAAACAGTTACCATACACTTCAAACAACTACTATCCGGTAGAACCAACTCCCTCGCTGCAAGCACTAAACAAACATGTAACATATGTTAGCACAACCTTTCGTATTTGTTTGACGTCGTATAGCTTTTGTTTTTGTTTTCTAGACTGGACAGTTGTGCTCCCCACAACAATTGTTTTAGATGTGTTACCCTCCAGTGTAACACACGTTACAAACATGTGTTACATATGTGTAGTTCCTTTTTGTGTCCAAGAAAGGGCTGGTTTTAACATAAGTAACACGTGTGACATTATTACAACATATGTAGCTAATTATGCTAGCAAGACATTTCAACTAACAACCCATTTAAAATAAATTTCAACCCATTTAAAATTACATTTCAACATTTCAACTTGTAAGCTAATAACAACTGATAATATCAAAAAAATAAAAATGATTTTAATACAAAAATAAAAACCTGTAAACTACATAAACATTTACCCATTAGTAGACCATTTTGTGCACACAAAAACATATTAACAACAGCCTTAAACAAAAAAGGTTACTAAGTAAAACCTCCAGTGTAACACACGTTACAAACATGTGTTACATATGTGTAGCTCCTTTTGTGTCCAAGAAAGGGCTGATTTTAACATAAGTAACACGTGTAACATTGTTACAACATATGTAGCAGCAAAAAGAACTACTTTTTATATATAAAATGAACGAGATCATTACTACATAAACATGATTTTTATACAAAAAACAAAAACATGTAAGTACATAAACATTTACCATTACTAGACCACTTTGAGCACACAAAAACATATTAACAACAGCCTTAACAAAAAAAAATCAAGGTAAATTAGTTCAAACCTGCTTCTCTCTCACACACTTGTGTGTGTGTTCTTGGTGTTCGAGAACACGATGAAGATTGTTGTCTCTCTATCTAAAATAAAGGTAAATTAGGTTCAAACATGTTTCTCTCTCACATACTTGTGCGTGTGTTCTTGGTGTTCGAGATGAACACGATGAAGATTGTTGTTCCTCTCTCTAAATCTGCTTCTCTCTCATGTTCATCTTCAAATCTGCTTCTCTCTCATGTTCATCTTCAAATCTGCTTCTGCACTTGCTTCTTGTTTTCTTCCATTTTCCGGTGACTTTTACCGGATGATAACAACTGAAATGTTGCTCTCATATCTAGGGATTTCGATTCACCGTCGCACCTTGTTTTTATCTTGTTTCGCGATTCACCGTAGCACCTTTTTCTTCTTCTCCGGCGAGACTTCTTCTTCTCCGGCGAGACTTCTTCTTCTCCGGCGAATGGATGATGATGATGATGATGGTGACTTCTTCTTCTCCGGCGAGACTTCTGTCACACCCTGGCTTTGCGGAAGCGTGGTTAATTGGGTGTGACTTCTTAATACCATAGCTTAATCACAACAAGCTATATGAAATAAAAACCATGCAAGATCATCCATAGATTTAAGTTTTAAAACCGAAGTAACATAACATTGTCTTAGGGACTACAACACCAAAACATAAAACATTGTTTTGAAAGACATAAACATCAACATGAATAAAACGCAGTTTAAGATTTGTGACTCGTCCAGGAAAAAGTCACATTTCCTAAACCGGGATGACCTCGGAACCCATATGCAGCGGGAAGACACAACATACCGCGCCAGATCTTTAATTCCCTGAAATACATGTAAGTTGAAAAATCAACAATAATGTTGAGCGAGTTCATGTGTAAGTGAGTAAATAAACCTTTGTATGTATAAAAACCCTGGTATGTAGCAAATAAGGAAAAAGAGATCACCAATGGTTTGCAAGGCCATTGATATGTGTGAAGTGCAAGTAGGAAGACTCAAACCTAGCAGATTTATGCGTTGGGTACAAAGTCACCCCGAGGTCCGTTCTGTTTGGGCCTGGGGCTGGGCTCGCTACACCCAGATAGATCTACCGCTCCTGCCCCTCGGTCCTACCTTGAGGATTAATGGCCTCAAGTTTCCGCCTACCCACTCACATGATCTGAATAATAACCCTCCTTACGCTAACCATACCATGTAAGAATTATTCGTAATCATAGTAACATGTATTTCAACCCCGAAGTTTAGAAAACTGAAAACAGTTAGAGAAAAGGGGGACATGAACTCACAGTGGTGCGTCTCTACAAAGTATATCTCCTGATCAAGCAGCTGTGCGATGACCTACACGTACTAAATCTATTAGATGGACGGCCGTGCCTTAGCTTAAGGTTTAAGTTTTTGGGAAATAGTTAGACAACTATTTCGTGTTTATATTTTTGTAAATACTTGGTAATTATTCTCCTACCCAAGGATGGGGGATTTAATACATGCGTGTTCGTAAAATTCGAAATACATTATTAAGTCTCACTTAATATATTTTATTCCTTACTTCAAAATATAAATATTCTTCCCAAAATAATACTTTGACAAAAATACGCGCTCATAAATATTTTCTTAAAATGCGTAAGTTACGTTTTAAAGATCGGGTGGTAATAATTATACCGTTGTAACTTATTATTAATTATGAAGGCGTATGCATTATTTTTGGAATCATTAGTACTTGGTAATATTATTTTTACTCTAAAAATAATATCCGTATATTTCACAAAATAATCATAAACATTTACAAGTGATGCTATGAAAAACGTTTATTCTAAATATATATATTTCAGGTTTTATTTTGTGAAAATCCCACCTCCGACACTTTGTAAATAAAGTTATGGCGAAATTTACGTTTTGAAAACAAGTCAAAAATATATCTACAACACTTGTAGTGAAAATATTTCCAAGTGTTAGGTTTTTGGAAAAATTTCGCCAGAGTTTCCCCTGTAATTGGAGTTGGCCACGCTTTCAAGCGTATCGTTTTTTTTTATTATTCAAATCAACAATTTCCTTATTCTCAATAACAACTTTCCAAAACATCAATTAGTCAAAATATATATATAAATCGCAAAAATTACATGAACTTGTGGTTTATCCAAAAATGCGTGATAAATCCCACTATTTTTAGTGGATCTTTGCAATAATCTACTTGGTTTCGTAAAAGCCTCGTTTTTAAAGAAATTCCATCTTTACAACTTCTTGTAAAATTTGACAAAACTAGTTCTTTGTCGAAACTTAGTGTTACAAAAGTATTTACACACTTGTGTGTTTGCTAAAATCATTCTTGTTTATGAAAGATCCGTCTTTAAAAGTATGTTTTCTCTTGACACGTGGTCCTTTGAAAATACCATTTGTAGATCCGTAGATCTACTAGTTTTAAACACTATTTCGTAAGTAAAGTCGATTTTACACAAGTTCATGTTTAGTGTGTGGTAGAGTTTCATCATTTAACCCTTTGTACACTTAAACAAACTCTATGTCATGATCCATGATCACGACTAATCCGGGTTAGATGATGATCCAAGCTACCACATCATAGATCGGCACTAAATAATCACACAAAACAAATCTTACAAGATTTACACAACCCTTGTGCTATTAACCAACATTTTTAACATTTTAGTAAACTTTTAGCATGTCTTCTTGTATGTTCATAGATTTTAACCGACAACGTTCTTTTTAACCACTTTAAAATAGATCGAGAGTGTGTTTATAGCAACTTACTACTAGCTCGAGGCTAGGGAAGAAACTAGTCGAAGAATGAGTGGATAAAAGCAATAGGGTGAGGTCCTTCGCGTTCCGAATGCACCAAGCTTCTTTGCATGAGATCCTTAACACTTGTATACCCTTGGAACTTGCAAGATCAAAATCGAAAGGTGGCGGTGGGGGTGCTTGTGTCTTCGGCCGAGAGTGAAAGAGAGGGAGAGAGAGGAGTGTTGTTTAGTTAAGTGGTTAAGGTTATGGTGGATCAAAGCTTGTTCTTATAGACATCTCTCATGTTAATTGTCCAAGGGTTACTATGTCACCAAGATATTAGACATAGATGATTATTATAATCATATAAAGGACAAGGGGGGTTACATATGGTGACCGAATTCGGTTGGGGGGGGGGGTATTCGGTTAGTTTCCAACTAGATAGTTAGGATGTAGGTTACTTAGTTAGGTGGTTAACCATTTTTGGTAAGTTATGCATTTTAGCGGGTGTTAGGGTATTCGGGGACCCTAACTGGTTCAGAAAAAGATAAACAATGTTAATGGCAATATTTTTATGTTCCGGGTAAAGTCCGGTTGTTCGGTTGGATAGAGATCCGTTAAAGTGCTTAACAAAGCTTTAAAGTGTCGTTATTATTATTTTTAGTGACACAACTTATTCCCGACACTTTGGAAAGTGTCTAGTAACATTTTTCTCATGTTTTGGCACTTTATTAGGTAGCTTAATGCTGAATTTTTATTTAAAGTGCTGAATTTTGTACTTAAAGTACGTTTTAGGCACATCCGGTCACTGTAATCTCATTCCTAGTGACGCAGTTCTACAACTCTTATATCCCTACACTCACCACTAGTGTAGCAAACTATCTCAGGCTCTTACAGGCCTTAGAGGCAGTACCTGCCTGGTGCTAGTTATGGCAGCACGTTTAATAGGTTATCCGTTCATTGTGCTACTGTGCTTTTGGTGCATCAAGGTTGTCACAATGGTGCTGTAAGCAAAACATGGAGTGACAGCAAGTAAAGTATGATGCAAGTAAGTACATGTATCAGTATTCAAGTAGCAGTTTATCCACAAGTTCAAGTAAGCACAGTAATTAAGCAGTAATTAATTATTAATTAAGTCGTATGGATACCTGGTTTAGTGAGGGTTGTCACATTCTCCCCCCGTTAGAAAATTTTCGTCCCGAAATTTTAAGTTCTGCTTCTAGAAGCAGGGTTCTTGGGAAATAGGTGGGGGTATTTCTCTTTCATCCGGTCCTCACGCTCCCAGGTTTATTCAGGACCATGTTTGGCATTCCAACGAACCTTGACGAGCTTGACACTGCTCCGGCGGGTCTTGTTTACTTTCCAATCCGTAACCTCAACAGGTTCTTCAACGAAATGGAGCGTGTCGTCAACATGAATCTCGTCGGTGGGAATGACAACAGTGTCTTGAGTTGGACTTTTCTTCAGGTTGGATACATGAAATGTATCGTGAACTCCATTCAGTTCAGCAGGTAAGTCCAGCTTGTATGCTACTAGCCCTATTCTTTCCAAAATTCTAAAAGGGCCAATGTAACGCGGATTCAACTTCCCACGCTTTCCGAAGCGTGCCACACCCTTCCAGGGTGAAACTTTCAATAAAACCATATCTCCAACTTGGAACTCCAAATGTTTCCGGTTTGGATCTGCATAGGCTTTCTGTCTTTCGCGAGCTGCTTCGATGCGTTTTCGAATCTGCGCAATCTTGGACGATTTCGGGACCAACAAGCTGCCTATCACCTGCGTCAGCCCAGCATAGGGGTGATCGACACTTACGTCTGTAAAGAGCTTCGAATGGCGCGGCTCCAATACTGGTGTGGTAGCTGTTGTTGTATGAAAATTCGACCAGTGGCAAATGCTTATCCCAGCTACCGCCCAAATCCATAACGCATGCTCTCAGCAAATCTTCCAAGGTCTGAATAGTCCGCTCGCTTTGACCGTCGGTCTGAGGGTGAAATGCCGTGCTCAGATTTAATTGTGAGCCAAAAGCTTCTTGGAAGGATTGCCATATCCTTGACACAAACCTTCCGTCTCTATCAGAGATGATCGAGAGAGGCACTCCATGACGTGCGACGATTTCTCTCATGTATATTTCTACCAGTTTGCTCGTATTATCCTTCTCCCTGATTGGCAGGAAGTATGCGGACTTTGTTAGGCGGTCAACTATCACCCAGATAGTGTCATGGCCTCTTGGCGTTCTTGGCAACTTTGTAATAAAATCCATGGAGATTTGTTCCCATTTCCATTTGGGAATCTCAGGTTGTTGCAGAAGTCCTGAAGGCTTCTGGTATTCCGCTTTCACCTTAGCACACGTTAGACACTTGCTCACATAAACAGCAACATCGCCCTTCATCCTAGGCCACCAATAGTAATCCTTGAGATCTTGGTACATCTTATCCGCTCCTGTATGGATAGAGTACCGCGATTTGTGAGCTTCATCAAAAATGACTTTTCTCAAACCACCAAACAGAGGAACCCAAATCCTTTTCTCAAAGCATAACGTTCCTTCCTCGTTTGGTACTAATAGCTTCTCCATCCCACGAAGATATTCTTCTTCAAGATTTCTTTCCTTAAGAGCTTCTTTCTGCGCGGCACGAATGCGCAAGGAAAGATCGGTTTGGATAATCATTTTTAAAGCCCTAACCCTTATGGGCTTGATCCTCTCTTTTCGACTTAGGGCGTCGGCAACCACATTCGCCTTCCCTGGATGATACTTTATCTCGCAATCGTAATCATTTAACAACTCAACCCATCGTCTTTGTCTCATATTCAACTCCTTCTGGTTGAATATGTGTTGTAGGATCTTATGATCTGTAAAAATTGTACATTTCGTACCATATAGGTAGTGTCTCCAGATCTTTAAAGCAAATATCACTGCGCCTAGCTCCAAATCGTGCGTGGTATAGTTCTTCTCATGTACCTTCAACTGACGTGATGTGTAAGCAATAACCTTCTGGCGTTGCATCAACACGCAACCCAATCCTTGACGCGAGGCGTCACAGTATACCACGAAATCGTCAGTACCTTCCGGTAGTGCTAGGATTGGCGCATTGCAGAGCTTATCCTTCAACAGCTGAAACGCTTCTTCCTGTTTGATTCCCCAATCAAACTTCTTATCTTTCTGGGTGAGGAGCGTCAATGGTTGAGCGATCTTCGAAAAATCCTCAATGAACCTTCGATAGTAGCCAGCCAAACCCAAGAATTGTCGAATCTCGGTTGGCGTCTTTGGCGTTTCCCAATTCTTGATCGCTTCGATCTTGGTTGGATCCACATGGATTCCATCTCCATTTACCACATGTCTAAGAAATTGGACTTCACATAGCCAAAATTCGCACTTAGAGAATTTGGCATACAGTTGTTCTTTCTTCAGCAGCTCCAAAATAGCTCTTAGATGCTGTTCGTGCTCAGCCTTTGTCCTTGAATAAATCAAGATGTCGTCGATAAACACAATCACGAACTTGTCCAAGTACGGCTTGCAAACTCTATTCATCAAATCCATAAAGACTGCAGGTGCGTTTGTCAACCCAAACGGCATAACAAGGAACTCGTAGTGTCCATAACGAGTTCTGAAGGCTGTCTTCGGGATACTCTCCTCTTGTATCCTTAACTGATGGTATCCAGATCGCAAATCGATCTTTGAGTAAAAGCTTGAAACTTGCAGTTGATCAAACAGATCATCAATTCTTAGCAGAGGATATCTATTCTTGATCGTCAGCTTGTTCAGCTCCCGGTAGTCTATGCACATTCGAAAACTACCGTCCTTCTTTTTGACAAACAGGACTGGAGCTCCCCAAGGCGAGAAGCTTGGTCGGATAAATCCCCTGTCTAACAACTCTTGAAGTTGTGTCGACAATTCTTGCATCTCAGACGGGGCAAGTCTATAAGGTGCCTTAGCCACAGGCGCGGCGCCTGGGACTAAATCGATGTGAAACTCCACTTGCCTCTGAGGCGGTAGTCCAGGCAAGTCCTCTGGGAAGACTTCCGGATACTCCCTCACGACAGGGATGTCTTCGATCTTTGGTTCTACAGCTTTCTTGTCTACAATGTGTGCCAGGAAGGCAGCACACCCCTTTTGCAAACACTTTCGCGCTTTGAGGCAGCTGATAATTCTTAACGGCGTATCGCGCTTTTCGCCATGAACCACAATCGTTTCTCCATCTTCGGTCGGGATACGAACGACCTTTTCGTGACAAACAATTTCTGCCTTGTTGCTTGATAACCAATCCATTCCTACTACCACGTCAAAGCTCCCCAGCTGGACTGGTAGTAGATCCAAAGTAAACTCACGTTCTCCCAACTCGATTGCACAACCTCTGATCACTTCATTGGCTTCTACTAACTTCCCATTAGCCAATTCGATTGAGTAGGGAATATCTAACTTACTAGCGGCTAAACCAAGCATATTCTTAAATTCTAATGATACGAAGCTATAGTCGGCACCAGTATCAAATAAAACGGATGCATAGCGTTGGTTTACAGGGAACGTACCAGTAACGACATTGGGGTCCTGGCGCGCTTCCCTCGCTTCGATATGGAACACTCTTCCATGGGCTTGGTTCAACTCTGGGCAGTTCCTCTTAAAGTGCCCGATATCATCACAGTTAAAGCATCCAGGTCTTTGCCCGTTTCCACCTCCATTTCCAGCTTGGTTATTCCTTTGGTTATGATTCACAGCGCCTGCTTGATTCGCATTGTTGCCTCGATTCCCATTACCTCCATTGTTTCCTTGTGGGCGATTTCCAATTCCACCCCGATTGTTGTTTCTGTTTCCAAATCCTCCTTGGCCTCCCTGACCAACAGTGGCCCAACAAGAATCCTTCAAGTGGCCAGGTTTCCCACACGCTTCACACACCTTCAAACCACATCGGCCAGAATGGTGACGCTGGCAGGTGTTGCACTTGGGCTGGGTACCCATATATCCGTTTCCTTTCTTTCCACCACCAGCTGTAACCTGAGCTGGCGCGTTTGGCTTTCCTTTCTTAACAACACCACTAATGCCTTGTTTAAAGTTCGAGAACTTTCGTTTGTTACCTTCGGATGACTCGACGTGAGTCTCTTTCTTCTTTGTCTCGATCTCACCAAACTTGTCCAGGCGGATAGCCTCCTCAGTGAGAGCGACGCTCAAATAGATTGCCTCAGTAATTGTTGCAGGCTTGGAGGAGGTCACCATGCTTATGATTTGAGGAGCTAATCCCCAAATGAAGCGTTCAATCCGCTTGAATTCTGGAGTGACCATATAGGGTACCACATGCGACAGGTCGTGAAACCTCTGAACATATTCCGCGATCTTCGGACCTTCCATCTTCAAATGCCAGAACTCAGTTTCCAATCTTTGGATTTCAGCGCGAGAACAATACTTTTTGCGCATTAGTTCCTTCAGTTCGGTCCATGTTAGTGCGTAGGCAGCAGCTTCACCAAGTGTCTGTACTTGCAAATTCCACCAAGATAGGGCTCCATCCAGAAATAGCGCAGAAATGTAGGTGACTTGCTGGTCTAGTGCACATTTGCTCATGCGGAGAACAGATTCAGTCTTTTCGGCCCAACGAACAAAAGCGACAGCACCTCCGGTGCCATCAAAGTTGACAGGCTTGCAGTCTAGAAACTGTTTGTAGGTGCACCCTGCACATACGTTACAACATATGAATGGCATTAGCATCTTTGCTAGAGATATCCAATTAGATCATGGTATGTCTTAATGACTTAGTATTACCATGAGGTGGATTGTTGTTGCCATTGTTGTTTGAGCTGCTTCCGTTGGGTCCTCCTTGCGAGGCGGCGTATTGCGCGATGGCAGCAACGATGACTTGTTGGAGTTCTGCCTCATTGGTAGGCATCGGTGTTTGATGTCTCGGCGGCATCTTCTAAAAGATGGGTTCACGTCGGTCAGGCCATAATAAAGCGTACGTATATAATGATAGTAATAGTACATAACATCTCATGTTATAATCATATCAATCACACAACATCCCATGTTATAAAACATAAATAATCAATCAAAACATCACATATGATGAGAATACTGCGATTGTATTGCCAAACTCGAGACCACATGGTAGAGTGTACAAGTACATAATAGTGTCATACATCATCATCGACTAAGGGCTACATCACCCCAGTCCAAAAGAATATCAAATCAGTGTCAATACATCCCATATACATAATCAACAAAAGTCAGAATCAGAATGCAGTCTCCAAAAATGTTGTGTGGTCAGAGCAATCGCCGTCTTCTCACCAATGTCTACCCATGCTGTACTAAAGATGCCCTAAACTGATGGTAGTGGAGGAGGGGGAAAATGGGTGTAGAACAAACGTCGCAAATGGAGCTAGTCCTCCTCCATGGCTCTCTGGGTACGCAACCAAGAAGCAACCTGCTGCTCAAGTGCCAAAAGGCGTGCAGCATAGTCAGGTAACAATGGTCGAGGGTGCTGCGAAGAAGCAGGGTGGGTCTGACCCTGACACTGGCACGGCGGTGGCTGAGCTCTCTCAAGCTCCTGAATACGCCGTGTGAGTGCCTCCTGCTGGACAACAAACGACATCAGAACGTCCTCAATAGAATACCCCATATGGAAAGAATGGTAGGGGTCGGTCGGTGGCATAACAGAAGGTGACGTCCAGAGAAACGGCTCGCTGGCTGGATCAAAAGGTGGCACAAAGAATGGTGGTTCAGGGGGAATAGCAGATGAAGACTGTGGCATAACCGGAGTATATGTCGGCACATGTCCAAAGGGACGAGCCGAGGAACCCTCTCCAGGTCGAGCTGGAGGTGTGTACTGTGCAAATGAAAAAGAGAAATCAACGTGACGTGCATCGGTGGTATGAGGAGGAATAGGTGGAAGCTCATCATCCACAGGAATCCACCCATGCAGGGCGTGCTCATCTCGTGGGTCAATCTGTGCCTCAAAAAGTGCTCGATCAAATGGTACAGGCATAGGGTCAAGGTGGGGTGCAACAAGAGGGTCAGCAGGTATATTAGCGATAAGTGGGGGATCAACATGATCAGCAGCAATAACATGGTCACCCTCCAGTAGTGGTCCATCAGCAGGGTGATCATCAATGGGTAGGTCAGCAATCACAGGATCAATAGGTATGCCAGCATGAGCAGGGTCATGCTCAAGCACTGGGTCAGGAGCAGCTACTGGCTCGAGGGCCATGGCAGGCTCGGGATCAACGAACTCCATATCAAAATCTGCATGATCAGCGAATGCAGGGTCAACTGGGTCAACCATAGGCTGATCCAAGTGGATGAACTCTATCTCCTGGTCCGGGTCAAATCCAGGGGGAAAAACAGGGTCTGAATCCTCATCGAGGTCGTGATCGAAAGCAAATCTAGGAGCAGAGACAGCAGATGATGCCCTGTCAGGATCTGAACCGTGTGAATAGTGTTGTGCGCTCCGAGTGTGTGACGGGGCGGAGGCCACAGACTCGAAGGAGTCTGGAGCGGGTGAGTGTGCAGGTGACTCCTCAGCTGGAGCATCTGCGAGTAACAAAAGACCACCGTCAGCTAGAAGGGCCTCGCCCTCAACATCGTCCTCCAGGGGCTCATCATCAAACAGATCGACGTCGCCGTCAACGTCGGCGTCGAGGAGCATATCGTAAGCAGGATAAACGGCCAAAGGTATGGGAGCAGGGACCTCTACGAGTGGTAGGTACCCAACAAAAGGACCATCAGCGAGCTCATCGACAGCGTCGGGCAGCATAAAGGGCTGAAAGTCGTCCTCGTCTGTGCTGGTAACATCTGATGTGTGGACCTCGTGCTCCGAAGACTCTAGGTCGTCTGATACTATGGGTCTAGGGCCCGTGGTGTCCGAATCACCTGTGTCGGGCGAGTCCATGGTGTCTGTAAAACAAACACAAATATGTACAAATAATCAATCATACAATCAGATAAGCACATTAGTCACCAAGTAAGCAATCAAATAATTCTCCTAGTCCCACTAGCCTCCCAGCCTCTCAGACTGCTCTTCCTAGTCCTACTAGCCAAATTCTCCCAGCCTCTCAGACTGCTCTTCCTAGTCCCACTAGCCTATTCTCCCAGCCTCTTAGACTGCTATCCCTAGTCCTACTAGGCAACTACCTCGGTCTCCTAGACCGAGCCTCGGTCTTCCAGACCGAGCCTCAGCCTCCCAGACTGAGCCTATAAATAATAAATAAATGTGCTCAACATTTGTTTGTAAAAAGTTTTGGATCTGGACTTGAGTGGTATGCAGTGTAAAAATGTTTTCGTGAGAGCCCTAGTGATCATAGTCTAGACTCGAGAAGGAATCCTAGTTCGCTATGATCAGAGCTCTGATACCAAGCTGTTACACCCTGGCTTTGCGGAAGCGTGGTTAATTTGGTGTGACTTCTTAATACCATAGCTTAATCACAACAAGCTATATGAAATAAAAACCATGCAAGATCATCCATAGATTTAAGTTTTAAAACCGAAGTAACATAACATTGTCTTAGGGACTACTACACCAAAACATAAAACATTGTTTTGAAAGACATAAACATCAACATGAATAAAACGCAGTTTAAGATTTGTGACTCGTCCAGGAAAAAGTCACATTTCCTAAACCGGGATGACCTCGGAACCCATATGCAGCGGGAAGACACAACATACCGCGCCAGATCTTTAATTCCCTGAAATACATGTAAGTTGAAAAATCAACAATAATGTTGAGCGAGTTCATGTGTAAGTGAGTAAATAAACCTTTGTATGTATAAAAACCCTGGTATGTAGCAAATAAGGAAAAAGAGATCACCAATGGTTTGCAAGGCCATTGATATGTGTGAAGTGCAAGTAGGAAGACTCAAACCTAGCAGATTTATGCGTTGGGTACAAAGTCACCCCGAGGTCCGTTCTGTTTGGGCCTGGGGCTGGGCTCGCTACACCCAGATAGATCTACCGCTCCTGCCCCTCGGTCCTACCTTGAGGATTAATGGCCTCAAGTTTCCGCCTACCCACTCACATGATCTGAATAATAACCCTCCTTACGCCAACCATACCATGTAAGAATTATTCGTAATCATAGTAACATGTATTTCACCCCCGCAGTTTAGAAAACTGAAAACAGTTAGAGAAAAGGGGGACATGAACTCACAGTGGTGCGTCTCTACCAAGTATATCTCCTGATCAAGCAGCTGTGCGACGACCTACACGTACTAAATCTATTAGACGGACGGCCGTGCCTTAGCTTAAGGTTTAAGTTTTTGGGAAATAGTTAGACAACTATTTCGTGTTTATATGTTTGTAAATACTTGGTAATTATTCTCCTTCCCAAGGATGGGGGATTTAATACATGCGTGTTCGTAAAATTCGAAATACATTATTAAGTCTCACTTAATATATTTTATTCCTTACTTCAAAATATAAATATTCTTCCCAAAATAATACTTTGACAAAAATACGCGCTCATAAATATTTTCTTAAAATGCGTAAGTTACGTTTTAAAGATCGGGTGGTAATAATTATACCGTTGTAACTTATTATTAATTATGAAGGCGTATGCATTATTTCTGGAATCATTAGTACTTGGTAATATTATTTTTACTCTAAAAATAATATCCGTATATTTCACAAAATAATCATAAACATTTTACAAGTGATGCTATGAAAAACATATATTCTAAATATATATATTTCAGGTTTTATTTTGTGAAAATCCCACCTCCGACACTTTGTAAATAAAGTTATGGCGAAATTTACGTTTTGAAAACAAGTCAAAAATATATCTACAACACTTGTAGTGAAAATATTTCCAAGTGTTAGGTTTTTAGAAAAATTTCGCCAGAGTTTCCCCTGTAATTGGAGGTGGCCACGCTTTCAAGCGTATCGTTTTCTTTTATTAATCAAATCAACAATTTCCTTATTCTCAATAACAACTTTCCAAAACATCAATTAGTCAAAATATATATATAAATCGCAAAAATTACATGAACTTGTGGTTTATCCAAAAATGCGTGATAAATCCCACTATTTTTAGTGGATCTTTGCAATAATCTACTTGGTTTTGTAAAAGCCTCGTTTTTAAAGAAATTCCATCTTTACAACTTCTTGTAAAATTTGACAAAACTAGTTCTTTGTCAAAACTTAGTGTTACACAAGTATTTACACACTTGTGTGTTTGCTAAAATCATTCTTGTTTATGAAAGATCCGTCTTTAAAAGTATGTTTTCTCTTGACACGTGGTCCTTTGAAAATACCGTTTGTAGATCCGTAGATCTACTAGTTTTAAACACTATTTCATAAGTAAAGTCGATTTTACACAAGTCATGTTTAGTGTGTGGTAGAGTTTCATCATTTAACCCTTTGTACACTTAAACAAACTCTATGTCATGATCCATGATCACGACTAATCCGGGTTAGATGATGATCCGAGCTACCACATCATAGATCGGCACTAAATAATCACACAAAACAAATCTTACAAGATTTACACAACCCTTGTGCTATTAACCAACATTTTTAACATTTTAGTAAACTTTTAGCATGTCTTCTTGTATGTTCATAGATTTTAACCGACAAAGTTCTTTTTAACCACTTTAAAATAGATTGAGAGTGTCTTTATAGCAACTTACTACTAGCTCGAGGCTAGGGAAGAAACTAGTCGAAGAATGAGTGGATAAAAGCAATAGGGTGAGGTCCTTCGCGTTCCGAATGCACCAAGCTTCTTTGCATGAGATCCTTAACACTTGTATACCCTTGGAACTTGCAAGATCAAAATCGAAAGGTGGCGGTGGGGGTGCTTGTGTCTTCGGCCGAGAGTGAAAGAGAGGGAGAGAGAGGAGTGTTGTTTAGTTAAGTGGTTAAGGTTATGGTGGATCAAAGCTTGTTCTTATAGACATCTCTCATGTTAATTGTCCAAGGGTTACTATGTCACCAAGTTATTAGACATAGATGATTATTATAATCATATAAAGGACAAGGGGGTCACATATGGTGACCGAATTCGGTTAGGGGGGGGGGGGGGTATTCGGTTAGTTTCCAACTAGATAGTTAGGATGTAGGTTACTTAGTTAGGTGGTTAACCATTTTTGGTAAGTTATGCATTTTAGAGGGTGTTAGGGTATTCGGGGACCCTAACTGGTTCAGAAAAAGATAAACAATGTTAATGGCAATATTTTTATGTTCCGGGTAAAGTCCGGTTGTTCGGTTGGATAGAGATCCGTTAAAGTGCTTAACAAAGCTTTAAAGTGTCGTTATTATTATTTTTAGTGACACAACTTATTCCCGACACTTTGGAAAGTGTCTAGTAACATTTTTCTCATGTTTTGGCACTTTATTAGGTAGCTTAATGCTGAATTTTTATTTAAAGTGCTGAATTTTGTACTTAAAGTACGTTTTAGGCACATCCGGTCACTGTAATCTCATTCCTAGTGACGCAGTTCTACAACTCTTATATCCCTACACTCACCACTAGTGTAGCAAACTATCTCAGGCTCTTACAGGCCTTAGAGGCAGTACCTGCCTGGTGCTAGTTATGGCAGCACGTTTAATAGGTTATCCGTTCATTGTGCTACTGTGCTTTTGGTGCATCAAGGTTGTCACAAAGGTGCTGTAAGCAAAACATGGAGTGACAGCAAGTAAAGTATGATGCAAGTAAGTATATGTATCAGTATTCAAGTAGCAGTTTATCCACAAGTTCAAGTAAGCACAGTAATTAAGCAGTAATTAATTATTAATTAAGTCGTACGGATACCTGGTTTAGTGAGGGTTGTCACAACTTCTTCTTCTCCGGCGAGACTTCTCTCTTAAATCTCTCTCTCTACCTCCTGAACTCTCTCACACACACTTGTGTATGTTCTTGGTGTTTATTTTGAAACATGGAGAGAGAGAGAGAGAATGGATGATGATGATGATGATGGTGAATTTACAGAAGAAGAAGAAGAAGAAGGAAGAGAGTGAGAGAATGAGATATTTTGAATTCTCAAAAAGAAGAAAGAAGAAAGAGAGAGAATGATAATGGTTTGATGGTGATGGTGACAATTAAAGAAGTGAGAGAAAGAGATATTTTAATATAAGGTTTGTACTTACTTTGACTTCTTTTGGACAAATATACCCCTCTTTGCATTTACAATGGAATAAAAATAATGATTTAAGTCTTCTTTTTCCTCAACCATTAGATTACCTAGATCAATGGTGAAAAGGTTGGTTTCCTTAGTTTTCTCACTAATAAATGTTTTCCTATATATCCATTCCCTATATATATATGGGACCGCTAAAATGAGAACCACCTCCAGTTGTAAGAACCGTGAGAACTTTTTGATCTGGGGCGAGCTGGACCAAATTTTTTTTTTCATAAACGTAGATGCATTTATTATAAACACATTTGTAAAAAAAATTCAAAAAAAAATTTCGTGTGTGTAGTTTTGAGCACCACAAGTTTGGGTTTACGGGTACCGTAAATTTTAAATAAATTTTACGGTAGCCGTAAACACAAACTTGGGGTGCTCAAAACTACACACACGAAATTTTTTTTTTTTTACAAATGTGTTTATAATACATGCATCTACGTTTATGGAAAAAAAATTTGTCCAACTCGCCCCGTACGGTGTGGTTCTCATGGTTCTTACAACTGGAGGTGGTTCTCATTTTAGCGGTCCCCTATATATGTATGTATATATATATATATATATATAGGATTAGGTTCAAACGTGAACAAAATCCCAAGAGTGAATTGCGTGAACTGATCTGGGCCCTTGATTTTTATGATCTTGAGATTAAAGTGAGTGGCATGATGGTAATTATTTGGTTAATTTTTTCCATTTAATTAAATACAAAAAGGTTATATGTGTAATTTCAATCTTAAATTGATTGCATAAATCTCTCACAAATCAAGTAATCAATTATCCTCTTAAATTGATTGCATAAATCTCTCACAAATCAAATCAAGGATTAGGAAAGATGTAACTTAATTCAATTATTAAAATAATTATTTGTTTAAATGTGATGTACACATGTGTATTCTGATTTTGCCCTATTTTTAATGCGATGTACACACGTGTATATCGTCTGTTTTTGTGATATCTCAGAATTTTTTTTTTGTATTGAATGTTGATGTACACCTGTGAATTACTGTACACATATGTACGATGCTGAGTACACATGTGTACTGTTCTATTTATATCCAAGTACACATGTGTATACCGTTGAAATATGAAGGTTACGTGGATCTTAAAAATCAAAATTTGAATTCTGTTGATGAAAATCTGAAATAAAAATTAAAATTGAAATCTGGTGATTTGTTGTTTGTTTTGATAATTATCTTATTAATAAATAAACATAATGTGGATAATGAATTTAAATTAGGAAAGATGTAACTTAATTCAATTATTAAAATAATGATTTAAATCTAATTTTTTATATAATTACAATCCTACCCTTAACAACTAAAAAGGAAATCAAGTGTCTATATCTGTTCACGCAGTTCACTCTTGTGAGGTTGTTCACGCTGGAACCCTACCCTGTATATATATATATATGTATATATATATATATATATATATATATGATCAGGTTCAAGAGTGAACACTAGTGTAGTTTGCGAACTGAGTGAAATAATCCTGGCCATACACGTGTGTAGATCAATGGCCAGGATTTGATGTTGAAATACACTAGTGTATTTTACGATTTGATGATGAGATCCTGGCCATACACGTGTGTATATCAATGACCATGATTTGTTCACTCAGTTCACAAATACATTAGTGTTCAATCTAGAACCCCATCCAATATATATATATATATATATATATATATATATATATATAGTGGAAGGTTCAAATGAGAAGAAATTTTTTGTAAGAAGAAAAGAGAATAAGTTTCAACCAATAAGAATGTTTCATTTTACTTCATTTACTATTTGCATTTAATTTTAATGTAAGGGTATATTTATAAAGTTACATAGATTATTAATATCTAGTCTTCCTTTTTAATAGCTAACTACATTTAATTTGTAACTTATTTTCAAAAAATATATATTTTTTTCAAAAATAAAAAAAATTAATTTAGAGTGTAGGATAAATTACCAGGTGTGTAGGATAAATTACGAATTGTGTATGATAAATTTAAGCATGTGTAGGATAGTTTTCGAAATGTGTAGGATAATTTTTTATATGTGTAGGCAATGAAAATTAGTGTAGAGAATAATAGTCTTTATGAGTAATTAATTACTTAAAGATTGTAATAAATGAGATTAAAGAATAACTACTTAATATTTTACAATTTTACCCTTTGTTCTTTTTCTTCTCAACTAAATTTTGTTCTCAAATGAACCTCCCCCTAATCCTATATATATATATATATATATATATATATATATATATAGGATTAGGTTCAAGAGTGAACAACTTCTTAAGAGTGAACTAATCTTGGCCCTTGATTATTTTTTAGATTAAAATGGTAAGATTGACATTAGCTAGGTATGTTTAATTAAAATCCCTTAATTTTCTCATTTCTTAACTCTCTCTCTCTCTCTCTCCCTCATTTTTAATTATTTCTCCATTATTTTAATTATACAAAATTAAAAGGCTTTAAATTTTGGTAAACCAACATGGATTACGACATTATCATTCTAGATCTTCAGCTCATATGTTGAAGTTGATTAATGAATATTGCAATTATTCTTATCATTCAAGAAAATGATAAAGACAAAACTATTATTTTTTTCAAATGTTTTTTTTTTTGGAAATATTCTGTTTAAAAATTATTTAATTTTCAAATATTCGTAGCACTCATTTCTTTATCCATTGATTTTGTTTAAATTTTAATTGAAATAATTTTTTTCTTTTATTATCGGTATTTATAGATATCATAATATATTGTTTTTAACTTTTTATAATTTTCAATAAATTTTGAAAATTTTCTTTGAGATTGAAATTGAAATTATTTTTGGGTATTAACTTTTTTTTGAATATGTGATGAATTTATTTATATTTGCATACATGTGACTTTTTTTGTTTTCATTAATTTCAGAATTTTTATATGAATCTACTCGTGTGCATGCATAATATACTATATGCTATTAATATACACATTAGTAACCATTTCTGAATATAATACACAGATGTATAAAAGTTTATGCACATGTGTATAAATGAACAGTTGTGTATCTTGTATAAACTGATTGTTAGCGAGACTGTACACATGTGTATAAACTAACAGCTGTTTATCTCGTATAAACTGATAGTTTGCGAGACTATACACATGTGTATAAACTAACATCTGTGTATCTTGTATAAATTGATACTAGGGAGACTGTACACATATGTATACAATAACAGCTGTTTATCTTGTATATACGGAAACTAGCGAGATTTTAGGGATTTTGATTATATTGTTTAATAAATGCAATTTACAAAAGACGCAAATACCCTTATGTCATTTATTGTAAAGGGAAGTTACAACATTATAATTACAATCTTGCCATTGTTTAAAAATCTCTATATGATGTAATCCATTGTTTAAAAATCTCAACCTAATCTTCACTCTAGAACCCTACCCTATATATATATATATATATATATATATATATAGGGGCTGGTTAACGTACAAATGCGCTTATCGTACATTACGTACGCTACAATCTTAGCCGTCAGATCATCTTCCCGCATTGAAAATCGCATGTGAAATTGAATTACCACATGCGAAATTGTTACCAAAATTATCACATGCGAAATTGAATTACCACATGCGAAATTGTTACAAAAAAGCAACCTGCTATTTTATCAAAATTATCACATGCGAAATTGAATTACCACATGCGAAATTGTTACAAAAAAACAACCTTCTATTTCATCAAAATTATCACATGCGAAATTGAATTACCACATGCGAAATTGTTACAAAAAACACCTGCTATTCATCAAAATTATCACATGCGAAATTATTACAAAAAAAAACAACATGCGATTTTCATTGCGGGAAGATGATCTGACGGCTGAGATTGTAGCGTACGTAATGTACGATAAGGGAATTTGTACAGTACCCTTTACCTATATATATATATATATATATATATATATATATAGGGCAAGGATATATAGGAAACCATTTTTTAGTGAGAAAACTAAGGAAACCCAATTGTGACCATTGATCTTGATCATCTAAGGGCTAGGGAAATTTGATGGTTATTGATTTAAATTTAATACATTACTTATGTTGATGAGTGGGCCAGGAGGGTATTTATGTAAAAGCAAATAGAACCCAAGTACATAAAATATTTTAAAATATTGTTGATTTGATATGATCAGTGTATCACATCAAACCATCATCATTTATATCTCATTCTCTCTTTTCTTCTTCTTTCACAATTCAAAATATCAAGAATTCTCATCATGTTCATCAAGAAAGAGAACAAGAATCTCCAACGTGTTCATGTGTGATAGAAACATTGTTTTTTAGAGAGAGAAAGTTGTTGTTTTTTAGAGAGAGAAACGTTTGGATCGAGAGAAGCTAGGGAGGCGGTTCGAGAGAGAGATACATGGATGATGGAAGCCATTGGAGGTTTCCGGCGTTTGCAGCGCCGTCTACGGCGGTGTAATCTGGTTCCGACCAGTATTTCGGTCAAATTCCAGCGGGTTCGAAAGAGGTGTGTCGATCTGAGTTTTGTTTCGGGTTTTATCTCGGGTCACGTGGTTTCAGTTATAGTTCAAGCGGGTCAGATTTGGTTGCGGGTTCGGGTGTTATAAGTCTGACTCGGCTTCGGTTCAAGATTCGGGTGACGTCTCGAGTTCCGGGAAAGATCTAATGTGGTTCGAGTTCGGGGCAGAAGAAAGTCTCGCCGGAGAAGAAGAAGTCTCGCCGAAGAAGAAGAAAAAGGTGCTACGGTGAATCGCGAAACAGATTTGAAGATGAACATGAGAGAGAAGCAGATTTGAAGATGAACATGAGAGAGAAGCAGATTTAGAGAGAGGAACAACAATCTTCATCGTGTTCATCTCGAACACCAAGAACACACGCACAAGTATGTGAGAGAGAAGCATGTTTGAACCTAATTTACCTTGATTTTAGATAGAGAGACAACAATCTTCATCGTGTTCTCGAACACCAAGAACACACACACAAGTGTGTGAGAGAGAAGCAGGTTTGAACTAATTTACCTTGATTTTTTTTTGTTAAGGTTGTTGTTAATTGGTTTTGTTTTTGTATTAAAATCATTTTTATTTTTTTGATATTATCAGTTGTTATTAGCTTACAAATCTATATCTTTTTAAATGTTGAAATGTTATTTTAAATGGGTTGAAATGTTATTTTAAATGGGTTGTTAGTTGAAATATCTTGCTGGCATAATTAGCTACATATGTTTTAATAATGTTACACGTGTTACTTATGTTAAAACCAGCCCTTTCTTGGACACAAAAAGGAGCTACACATATGTAACACATGTTTGTAACGTGTGTTACACTGGAGGATAACACATCTAAAACAATTGTTGTGGGGAGCAGAAAAAATGCAGCGTCCCGAGTGCATCAGAGAGTGTGATTGTGTAGTTTCGTGATGGGTAGGCTGGCTAATATGTATTTACTATGGCGGTTGTATTTGCAGGAGTGAGGAGAATGACCAGGTCCGTGACGGGTAGGCTGGCTAATAAGCGAAAGCAAAACGATAAAGAAACATAACGATAACGAAAGAAGGTAGATGGATAAACTGATGAAGAATGGGAACAAGAAGTCGATGAAGGGCAAGTGGTGGGTACCTTTGATGTTGTACAGAAGTTACCCTCCAGTGTAACACATGTTACAAACATGTGTTACATATGTTCAACCTCTTTGTTACCAAAAATCAGGGCTACACATATGTAACACGTGTTACAACAGGTTTTTACCTACTTACACGTCTCTATTACAAATGGATGAAAACAGTTTTTAAAACATCCACGGTGTAACACTTGCTTATTTGAAAGTTCTTAAAACAACCGTTGTAACACGTGTTACATCTTTTTACTCAGCTGTGCATTTTCCTTTTTATAATCCCATCCTCAACGTAAAGATACATCCAATGTAACACGTGTTACAAAAGGAAATTACCTACTTACACATCTCTATTACGTTGATTTAAACAGTTATTTAAAAACATCCACTTTGCAACACTTGTTTATTTGAAAGTTCTTAAAACAACCAAATGTAACACGTGTTACAACTTTTTACAAAAGGTCGTGTTAAATTGTATAAACTTCATAATTTATTCGGAATATCTCGTTTATTTTACAAATAAAAAGTCGTGTTTTTTGGTGGGATAATTAGCTACATATGTAGTAAATGTTACACAAGTTACTTGTAGTTACCCCAACCCTTTTTTGGACACAAAGGGGGGTTGCACATATGTAACACATGTTTGTAACATGTGTTACACTAGAGAGGTAACACATATATAGCCACGTTACACATGTTACATAGGAGATTAATAAGTTTTAACTATAGAAGATTAATATTGATGTACTTGTTTTGTTCATAGGTGAAAAGATGTTTTGTGTTCAAGATGAAGATGGTTATCAAGAAGCGAAGCCCGCCGAAGGATTACAACGCATCATCAGGTTTTCGTGGGTGACGATGGTGTGTTTTTTGGTTGGCTGCTATGTGTTGTGAAGATGGATGTTGTTGTGAAGACCATTTTTTAGAAGCGTTACAACTATTGATATAAAATTCATTTTTATTTTCATTGTTAGTATGCCCGTTTTTGGATGAATACGGATGTTGATGTGACGGCAATTTTTTTTGGGATGCAACAACTATATGTAACATGTGTAACCTTGACGTTGTAACACATGTAAAATGGCTATACATGTGTTACATATGTTACACAATAGTGTAACACATATTATAAACATGTTTTACATATATCAGCCCCTTGGTTTCAATTTAAACTTAGTAAAATTACATATGTAACAACATTAGATCATCCAAAATGTCATATCAATGAACAAACAAGTAGACTAGTGTAACGAATAAAAGGGACAAACGATACACTTCATGTTACATATGTACGTAGACTTGTTATTAACAATGTTATTAGTAGATAAAAAAACTACATTAACGTATATTTTTTACACTGAACCCAACTTATTGGTCATTTTTTACACTGAACCCAACTTATTGGTCATAAGTTTACACTGAACCGAACTTGTTAGTATAAGTTTACGTGCGTTACGCATATTTTACGTGCGTTATGAACACTGAACCAAACTAGAATATAAAGCAGAGTAGGAACACAACTCTTAAGGATGTTACTCACGTTGTAGAGAAGATGTTACATGTGCACACACAATTAACATGTGTAACATGGCGACAAGTGTCATGTGTGATCTTTTTTTGTTACCCTAGGGTGCTAAACTTATTACAACGTTCATAACGCACGTAAACTTATACTAACATTCGTCCCTAAGTCCACAGATGATCTTGAACATACTCCACGTTACCATCTTTAAGAGTCTTCTAATGGCACTAAATTGTGGACACCGAATGTCAACGAGCAATATCATCCTATTATTGTTAAATCATACGTCACACTGGAAGAACTTCTTGCCATGTATAAGACTTATGACCAATAAGTTGGGTTCAGTGTGCTAAAAAAGATCACACATGACACTTGTCGCCATGTTACACATGTTAATTGTGTGTGCACATGTAACATCTTCTCTACAACGTGAGTAACATCCTTAAAAGTTGTGTTCCTACTCTGCTTTATATTCTAGTTTGGTTCAGTGTTCATAACGCACGTAAAATATGCGTAACGCATGTAAACTTATACTAACAAGTTCGGTTCAGTGTAAACTTATGACCAATAAGTTGGGTTCAGTGTAAAAAATGACCAATAAGTTGGGTTCAGTGTAAAAAATATACGTTAATGTAGTTTTTTTTATCTACTAATAACATTGTTAATAACAAGTCTACGTACATATGTAACATGAAGTGTATCGTTTGTCCCTTTAATTCGTTACACTAGTCTACTTGTTTGTTCATTGATATGACATTTTGGATGATGTAATGTTGTTACATATGTAATTTTACTAAGTTTAAATTGAAACCAAAAGGGCTGACATATGTAAAACATGTTTATAATATATGTTACACTATTGTGTAACATATGTAACACATGTATAGCCATTTTACATGTGTTACAACGTCAAGGTTACACATGTTACATATAGTTGTTGCATCCCAAAAAAAATTGCCGTCACATCAACATCCGTATTCATCCAAAAATGGGCATACTAACAATGAAAATAAAAATGAATTTTATATCAATAGTTGTAATGCTTCTAAAAAATGGTCTTCACAACAACATCCATCTTCACAACACATAGCAGCCAACCAGAAAACACACCATCGTCACCACGAAAACCTGATGATGCGTTGTAATCCTTCGGCGGGCTTCGCTTCTTGATAACCATCTTCATCTTGAACACAAAACATCTTTTCACCTATGAACAAAACAAGTACATCAATATTAATCTTCTATAGTTAAAACTTATTAATCTCCTATGTAACATGTGTAACTTGGCTATACATGTGTTACCTCTCTAGTGTAACACATGTTACAAACATGTGTTACATATGTGCAACCCCCCTTTGTGTCCAAAAAAGGGTCGGGGTAACTACAAGTAACTTGTGTAACATTTAATACATATGTAGCTAATTATACCACAAAAAAACACGACTTTTTATTTGTAAAATAAACGAGATATTCCGAATAAATTATGAAGTTTATACAATTTAACATTTAACAGCCAATCTTAAAAAACATTTTAACATTTAAACTTACTATTACATTAAGTAAAAACCTTTTGTAACACGTAAAAAACCTAACACGTGTTGCATTGGATGTATCTTCAAGCTGGAGATGAGATTATAAAAAGGAAAATGCACAACACTAAAAAAGTTGTAACACGTGTTACAACGGTTGTTTTAAGAACTTTCAAATAAACAAGTGTTGCAAAGTGGATGTTTTTAAATAACTGTTTAAATCAACGTAATAGAGATGTGTAAGTAGGTAATTTCCTTTTGTAACACGTGTTACATTAGATGTATCTTTACGTTGAGGATGGTATTATAAAAAGGAAAATGCACAGCTGAGTAAAAAGATGTAACACGTGTTACAACGGTTGTTTTAAGAACTTTCAAATAAACAAGTGTTACACCGTGGATGTTTTAAAAAAACTGTTTTCATCCATTTGTAATAGAGACGTGCAAGTAGGTAAAAACCTGTTGTAACACGTGTTACATATGTGCAGCCCCGATTTTTGGTAACAAAGAGGTTGAACATAAGTAACACATGTTTGTAACATGTGTTACACTGGAGGGTAACTTCTGTACAACATCAAAGGTACCCACCACTTGCCCTTCATCGACTTCTTGTTCCCATTCTTCATCGGTTTCTCCATCTACCTTTATGATCCAAAAACTATCATAAAGGTTACAAAAATCTAGCTACGCTTTGCATCTTGATAACCATCTTTATCTTGAACATAAACATCTATTCACCTATGAACAAAACAAGTACATCAGTGTTAATCCCCTAAAGTTAAACTTATTAACACAAATGTAACTACAGGTATGTAACATGTGTTACGTGTTATATACGTGTAAAATTTTATTGTAACACATGTAACATGTGTTACCTCATAGTATAACACACAATAACAGTTACTATTCAGATCAAAAGCCCAAACAAGCAACCAACCCAACAAAAAAACAGTTACTATTCAGATCAAAAGCCACAAACAAACAAACAAGCAACCAAACCAAACACAACTTTTTACCACAAAAATGATTTTAACACAAAAATAAAAACCTGCAAATTACATAAACATTTACCCATTTTTAGAACCATTTTAACAAAAGAATCATGTTCATCTCTAAAACATCCATTACACAAAAACCTATAAACAACCATTTTAACTAAAACATCAAGTGTGAAATGATTTTGTAGGTCCCGTTTTTCCCGGTGAGGATCGATAACGAGAAACCTATTCCCTGTTTATAACAAACACGGTAACGGGTGCGGAATCCCCGAGACGGTGCAAACCAAACAAAGTTAATAAATAACACGGATTAACCAATGAAACACACTCTATTGATTAACGGGATGAGAACCGATTACAAACTGATACAAACACAGTTTTGACGGAATTTTGACAGAGTTTCTTTACAAGTATTTTCTTATCTCTCTGCACTCATCTCTGTTTCAAAGTGAAACTGAGATGGTATTTATACTAAAACACACACACAAGACTTACGAAACAAAAATAACTCTCGGCGAAACACACAAAGTCGACGAAACACACCTGTTTCGTCGACATACATATAATGCTAATATTCTGTTTCGTCGTTTGTGTTATAAGCCCAATCCAAGACAAAAGTCATAAACAATGTTCGGCCCATGTGAATGAAACGGCCCATGACATAGTTCTGTTGTAATTCTTCACTAATTTCCCATATGAGACAAAAGATGACATCATCATGACATCACAGAGATGATGTCATGGTGATGTGTCTTGCGGGAATGGCTTGCGGCGTTCCGTGCCTCGCGTGTCGAACTCTGGGGCGCACGACAGAGGAATGTCGTGACGTCGGGCTGGAGCCAGACCTAACCGAGTCGAAACCAAGTCGAACTGAGCCGAGTCGAACCGAGCCGAGTCGCGTCCATATAAAGTGTACCAACAATCTCCCCCTTGGACGCTACTCGTGAGGTTCGTCTTCCGTGTCTTTTGTTCGTCTTCTGTGTCTTTCATGTCGGAGGATCTTCAAAGTCTTCACGTGTAGTAAGAAGAAAGTGTATCAACAAACTCCCCCTTTTATTTAGGTAGTGTGTTAACAAACTCCCCCTTAAAATAAACTCTCCATTGAGTTATGCTCGTGAATCTTTTGACTTGTCAAATCTTCAGATCCTTGTGGTGTTGATGAAGGGTCAGCGGCAACTCGATCATTTTATCCTTTGAGTGCCTCCACTTCGTGTCTTCATTCCAAAGCTTGTCATCAAACATGTTCTCCTCGCCTTTAGCATCTGCACATGCAAGAAAGCTAAACGCATAATGAGAACAACCGCTTGGAATATAGTTAACATTTAAACAAATGACACATATGAGATCAAATCTCAATCAACTGATACAAACACAGTTTTGACGGAATTTTGACAGAGTTTCTTTACAAGTATTTTCTTATCTCTCTGCACTCATCTCTGTTTCAAAGTGAAACTGAGATGGTATTTATACTAAAACACACACACAAGACTTACGAAACAAAAATAACTCTCGGCGAAACACACAAAGTCGACGAAGTTTCGTCGACATACATATAATGCTAATATTCTGTTTCGTCGTTTGTGTTATAAGCCCAATCCAAGACAAAAGTCATAAACAATGTTCGGCCCATGTGAATGAAACGGCCCATGACATAGTTCTGTTGTAATTCTTCACTAATTTCCCATATGAGACAAAAGCTGACATCATCATGACATCACAGAGATGATGTCATGGTGATGTGTCTTGCGGGAATGGCTTGCGGCGTTCCGTGCCTCGCGTGTCGAACTCTGGGGCGCACGACAGAGGAATGTCGTGACGTCGGGCTGGAGCCGGACCTAACCGAGTCGAAACCAAGTCGAACTGAGCCGAGTCGAACCGAGCCGAGTCGCGTCCATATAAAGTGTACCAACAGATTTTTCAAAATAAAATACTCAAGAGATTGTTGTTTCTCTCTCTAAAATAGCAATTTTCTCTCTCTAAAAACACTTACCGAATCTAGAAACCGTGTGATGAACACGATGAAGATCTTCAAACTTGCTTCTCTCTATGTGTTCTTGGTGTTCTTGATGAATATGATGAAGATTGTTGTTTGTCACTCTAGAAATCAGCTTTCAACAAGCATCAACACACCCGAGATGAAGATGACGACGTGAGATGAAGCATGAACACACCCGAAATCAGCTTTCAATAAGCATGAACACATCCGAAATAAACAAGATGAATATTGTTGTTTCTCTCTAAAAAAACATTAGCTTTCTCTCTCTAAAAACATAAACAAAGATGTGATGAGAGCAACACCTTACTTGCTTTTCTTTGAGAGCTTCGATGGTGACTTTGATATTCAGATATGGTGGCTTCAATAGAAATGGATGAGTACAAGATCCAGATCTAGTTGTTTCGTACAACACAACATGGAGACGTATTCAAGAATTAATACTAAAAGTCTACTTATGTGTCGTCTGAAATTATTGTCATAAACTCCATGGATAAACAAAGATAAAAAGAAATATATGGAAGGTTTGAATTTGAAGAAGATGATAGAAATGTGGGGAAGAAGATGCATTGGAAAATGTTACAAAAAGATGTGTACTTTTGTCTCAAAAGTAAAAGGTGGGTTGGTGACATTTGATGGGATGGAAAAGTAAAAAGTCTAAAATGCCCTTTGAAGACCAATTTGCACATGCTTAAAGTGGGTGATGTGGCTCAATATGGGCCAAGTATTTTGGTTTCCTTAGTTTTCTCAATAAAATTGGTTTTCTCCATATACTTACACTATATATATATATATATATATATATATGACCTAATTTTTTTATGTAACGAGCAGACTCTATTATGTTGGCACAGGCCCTTTAAAGGATCACAACAAACACACGATGTTAAATTCTTTTTTAGGCTCTTTTGTTTTATTAAAACTAAAGAAACAAAACCACGTACACTTTACAATGACCCTTAAACCTTATTATAATACCAAGTACAACCCTTGCTAACCAAGTTAACTTAACCTACAAGACTTCTAATCTAATAAGGAAATCACTCTCCTAATTTAATCCTTACCAAGCAAAAGCAAATCAAACCAAATCTTCTAGCCACCATTCGGGTTGGTGGCCTAACAGGAGAAGCAAAATCTCTAAGAGGACTTATGAAGAGGACTTTTGAGAAGGTTATAGGTTCAAGTTCTACAAGATGTAAAACAATTTACCGTTAAGAAAAAACCAAATCTTCTAGCTGATTTAAAATTATTTTCTGGTTCAACACATTAACCCATTTAACATGCACGGTTTAACCATGTAACCCGTTCACAATCAAGATTAACGCCTACATATTATATGGTTGCTGGGTAAAAACCGTGATCATCACGCCAAAATGTGCCTAGTAAAATTTTCAAAACCGATTACTATTACCACGAGATGAAGTCATGATGTCATGTGAAATTATAAAAGTTTATAATTATTATTCTTCAATACAGTTCGGCTCTAATCTATGAATTGGTTTTCTTTCTTTTAAAAGGTAAATTTCATTAGAAAAAAGCAACCTCAAACTGAGGCACCGAACAACCACAACTTACATAATTACAAATTTACAACCAGTTTTGCCAAAATATCTCTTTGAATTTCGACCTATTCTTAAACCAAAGGTAACCCACCGCCTTTATTTCGCTAATAATTTCTTGGATCTTTACCTCTTTGTTGTCAAATCCTGCCTCATTCATGGCCCTCCAAATACTCAAGCAACCGATCCTAAAAATCCCTTTAAACACCTCCTAATCAGCATCTTTTAAGCCCACATAATCGTGTATCTCTAAGATATCCTTGAAAGCATAGAAAAACAGATTAGTGATCTTACACCACATACTTATATGAGCCCAAACCACAGAAGCAACAAAGCACATAGTAAAGATGTGGTGAACCGAATCTTCACCATCTTTACACAACGAGTAAGTAGAATCTTCTATATGAACGTTCCTTTTCTTCAAGGCTTCCACAATTGCAATATGGTTCATATCCGCTCTTCATATAAAAATATTACTTTTGATTATATTTTTAAACTTGGGTCTAAAACGTAAAACCCTAATCACGTTTAACAAGTCAAAGCATGAACATGAACATAAAATTAGAGGCACTTATGTCACAGCTCCCGACCCCATCCTAGGAGCGAGAGCCGTGAACCAGCCAGATGGTATTGGTGTTTATTAATTACGCAGCGAATTTTTTTTTCATCAGAATCGTAGTTAGGAAATGATTTCAGAGTTTGTAAAACACCAATCTTTTAATATTAAACAAATTGGCTAAACTCATATTCAATTCAATTGTTTTTATAGGGATAAACCCAAATAAATAAAACATAAATTTCTTCTTTTATTCAGGTATTTATAGCCACTTTATTTAAGTCTTCAGTGCTCCATAGTTGGCTTATCTTTACAGCAAACTACCTGAAACATGTTTTGAAAACATTTTATCAGTAATAAATACTGGCGAGTTCATTCCATTTTTATAAAATATATTGTTATACTTTACAGCGTCAGGATTTTTATATTTGTTTACATTTACCCAAAAACTCAATCAGTATTTGTCACATGGTGGCAGTTCCGATGTGACAGTGGTCATATCACTCATTGGCTCACTTTCGTCAAATAGTGAATTTATCAAGTAATAGATATATAGTATATCTTACTATTATATTGGTCACTAGGCGATTCCTGTGACGGTGGTCAAATCATTGTTGATATTCTTTCAACTAGTGACTCGGGTCATATTACTGTTGATCATTCTCTCAACTAGTAATTGTGGTCATATCACTGTTAATCATTCTTTCAACTAGTGACTCGGGTCATATTACTGTTGATCATTCTCTCAACTAGTAATTGTGGTCATATCACTGTTGATCATTCTTTCAACTAGTGATTCTGGTCATAACACTGTTGATCGTTCTCTCAACTAGTGCCTTTGGTCATGTCACTGTTGACCATTCTCTCAACTAGTGACTCTGGTCATATTACTGTTGATCATTCTCTCAACTAGTGACTCTGGACTTAGTAGTGTCCCGTGACATTACTTTGTCAATTATATTTTCTATGACACAAAACCACTTAGCCCTATCATTTTCTGTCAAACTAATAGCTATAACTTATCAAATATAATATATTAATTAAATAATTGTAATATTATTATTTAATATATTAACGTGACTAAGACTAAAAATATAATCTTAGTATAGTAGAATATATTATTTTTGACTATTTTATTATGATATACATTTATGGACTAAACATTATTTTATAATGTAAATAGTAATTTAGGTTTATTAAATATATTTTCTTTAATATATATTTTAATAATGATTAATAAAGCTCTATTTTATATACACACCATTTAGATTTATTTCAATCATACATTAAATTTATTAATGATTTAATGTTAAAATAATATTAGTTATATGCTATGACTACTGGGGCACAATTCCCCTTGTGATTGCGGTCATGTTACTATTGGCTAACTTTTTGGCCAATAGTAACGAGGATCAAGCAATGTATAAAACCTCCCATACCGGCAGTTGTTACAGAATATAAAAATTTAATCACTGTAAGTATAACTAGTAAACATTTAGGATTTTGGAAAACATTTTTAAATATAATTGTATCACAAAAAGGTGATAAAAAGAAGAATGACTCACTTTGTAACTTTAGGGTTCAACTAAAAGCCTCCTGTAGAATCTTGGTATAACACCTGAGCTATTTAATAAAATATATAATGCACTCGTGTTAAGTATAGTAACCCAATTCAACTTTATCCCTACGTCACGAGACAGAACCCTAACGAACTTAGTCGGGCAGAGCCTTGACATGCGTTATGGGGCCCTAGATCAATCGGACATGGTATCAGTGATCAGAGGTTAAAACACTTAAAACGGGGCAGAACTTTATTATTATTATGGATTTAATATTTAAAGAAAGAAAAAAAATAGAATTAAAGAAGAATAGAGGGAGAGGGCGAGACTATCAGAAGGGGTGAACAAAGTTTGTGAATGTTGTTCTTCATATTTATAGTGGATGATAGAACTTGGAAACCACGTTTGAAAAGATTCTTTCTAATCTTTGAAATGATACACGTATCCTACTAAGATTAATACATGCATACATATATATGATGTAAATGTTTAGTTTGATTTTTATTGGGACAAGCCACGTACACATTACATTTCAAAGTTTTGGTTTTGATTTTTATATTATTTTATTTATTATAATTAATTCAGCTGCTTTACTTATTTGACGCTTATAATTTCTAAAATATGACGTTTTATAAAACAATAAATATATCATTAGAACGAGAATATTCTTATCTACATTTTGAACCTAGTTTCATTAAAAACGGAGTAGGTTCAAATATATTGTATTTTTATAATTTAATTATTAAACGGTTTCTAGGCTCGTCTAGGTACTCATATTTCTAACAGTCAACTTACCAGTAATCTACCTGTCTAATAATATAAGTTTTTATATACTTTTATTTTAATAGAAAAGTCACTCATATACAGGCCAATTAATTAGTATAACATTCCAACCAACTATATATAAAATAGTTTTTAAAACTATTTGGGTCGAATAATTATATTAAAAATAAAACTAGTTACTAGTGGTTAATAAATTTAAACAATCTATAATTCTTATATGATAAAAAAATGGAAATGTTACATCCTCTCCACCTTGTTTTAAATCTCGTCCTCGGGATTTGGGCTACGATGTCTCTTTTAGAGTTATGTCACGCCTTTGTCAATAAGAACAGTATTAAGGTAGATGGTACAGAATCAAAATATCAAATTTTGTGAATAATAGTTGTACAATAAATAGGACTTAATAATTCGACTGAATCAATGTAACAACCCTCATTAAAAGTCCTATTTATTTTATTATTTTATCCAATAGGAAACCCTAATTGAGACACCCAAGTAATTCTGCACAAACCCTAAAATTTTTAGAACAATCAGAATCAGGATCAGGGCCCCTAAAACTTAGGGGGGGGGGGGGGTATTCCCTACTCAACGATTATCCATATATCTCGCTGTCTAAAACAAAATTCGAGAAACCGTCGACTCACCTGAACTCCAAACACACGTGGCAAACATATGACCACTTTGTGTCCCTTGCGCACCGTAAGGGTTGAGGCTTACGGTGCGCAAGCGATGTAAAATTTGTGTATAGCGGGGTGCTGCTATGATACCGGGTATTAACTCAATCGCTGCTACGATTCAATGTCCGATCGATTGAAACTATCCGATGGATGTTTTAGTACTATCCTTTGTCATTCGTTGTGAATCCGATGGATGTTTAAGTAATTATACTTTGTCATTCGTTGTGATTCCGATGGATGTTTAAGTGATTGCACTTTGTCATTTGTTGTGAGGGTTTTTATCTCGTGAGTTATCGTAAATGTTGTATTAGTTACTTACCTAGTTTGTATGCACTAGGTTACAAGGCTAATCAGTAGGCTAGGCTCTGCTCAAATTAAATCTGCAATGTGAGTCCATTCTCTTTTCTCACCGTTTTTATCACCTTTTTGTGATACAATTATATTTACAAATGCTTTCCAAAATCCTAAATGTTTACCAGTTATACTTACAGTGATTAAATTGTTATATTCTATAATAATTGCCGGTATGGGAGGTTTTATACATTATTTGACCCTCGTTACTATTGGCCAGAAAGTTAGCCAATAGTAGCATGACCACAATCACAGTGGGAATTATGCCTCAATAGCTATAGCCTATAACTAATATTATTTTAACATTAAATCGTTAATAAATTTAATGTATGTTTGAAATAAATCTAAATGATGTATACCATAATAAAATAGTCAAGTATAATATATTCTACTATACTAAGATTATATTTTTAGTCTTAGTCACGTTAATATATTAAATAATGACATTACAATTATTTAATTAATTAACATATTATATTTGATAAGTTATAGTAGTTTGACATAAAATGATATATGTCATTTTCTGGGTTAAGTGGTTTTGTGCCATAAGTAATATATTTGACAAAGTAATGTCACGGGACACAACTAAGTCCAGAGTTAATAGTTGAGAGAATGATCAACAGTGAAATGACCAAAAGCACTAGTTGAGAGAATGATCAACAGTGTTATGACTAGAATCACTAGTTGAAAGAATGATCAACAATGATATGACCAGAGTCACTAGTTGAAAGAATGATCAACAGTGATATGACCACCGTCACAGGAATCGCCTAGTGACAGATAAATTGAATAATAGTAAAATATAATTACTTGATAAATTCACTATTGGACGAAAGTGAGCCAATGAGTGATATGACTACTGTCACATCGGAACTGCCACCATGTGACAAATACTGATTGAGTTGGGTAAATATAAATAAATATAAAAACCTTAATGCTGTAAGGTATAACAATATATTTTATAAAAATGGAATGAACTCACTCAGTATTTCCACTGACAAAACCTTTTTCAAACATGTTTCAGGTAATTAAAGTAGATTGGAATAAGAGTTGAATACGGCACTGAAAGGCTTCAAGAAGTGGCTTATTTTATTAATTAAATCAAATTAAGAAATATTGTTTTATGTAATCAAAATTTATCTTTATTAAAGCTACCATTGTAAAACATGGGTGTATTCCATCCATTTAATAAATAAAAAAATCCGGTGTTTTCTAAATTCTGATATCTTTCCTAACTCGCGGTCCTGATGAAATTTCCGCTGCAATATTTTATAATCACCGGTACCACTGGGCTGTTCGCGGCTTCCGATTCCGTCCAGGGTGGGTCGGGGGCCGTGACAGAAGGTGGTATCAGAGCCACTTGTTTAAGCTATTTAGGTGTTCTTTTAATACCTAAACTTAAAAGTTAGGAAACTGATACAAATTAACATATGTTTTATATATGAATATATATATGTCGATATGCACATATAATATCCTGGAAGTATTATTTTACTTATTCTGTGATATTAATAAGTGAAAATGTTTGCAATTCAGATGTTGAATGAAGTACCACATAATCCAGAAGTTCATGCTAATACTGAAAATCCTTTGGATAAAAATGCTATAGAAAATCTAATAGCTCAAGGAATAGCTAATGCTTTACCTTTAATAATTAAAGCTGTTAAAAACCCCGTAGAACCCACCAAAGTTGTGAGTAGCAAGCATACTCATGACGACTGTTTCAGCCATAGTGTCAATGGAGGTAATGATGATATTATCAAAACCCCATTTCCCAAGAAAAAGAAGGCGATGACTCTCGGGTGTACCTACAAAGAATTTCTAGCTTGTAAACCAACTGAGTTCGCAGGCAGTGAAGGAGCCACTGCTGCTCTGCGATGGTTGGAAAAGACAGAAGCTGTTCTTACAATCAGCAAATGTGCCAAAGAAGATAAGGTGATGTATGCATCTAACCTCTTCAAGGAAGAAGCCTTAGAATGGTGGAATACAATTCTTCAGGCAAAAGGAAGTGACATGGCTTATGCCATGAACTGGGAAAAATTCAAGGAAATGGTAGAAAGGAAATTTTGTCCCCCTTATGAAAAGGAACGAATGGCTAACAAGTTCCTAAATCATAAAATGATAGATGTGAATTGTCGTGAATATACAACAACGTTCTTCGAATATGCAAGAATGGTACCAACTCTGGCTTCGCCAGAACCCGTACTAATTTCTCGTTATATTTGGGGATTAGTTAGCGAAATCCGAGACATAGTCAAGGCCACTAGACCACAGACTATTGAAGAAGCAGTCGAACTAGCTAACATGCTGACAGATGGACTAATCCGCACAAGAGAAGAAAACAAGAAGAAAGAGTTAGCCCAGAAAATTTTCCAAGAATTCAAGAAGAAAGGAACTGAACCGTCACTAGAACAACCTACCTGCAGAAGCTGTAACAAAAAGCATTCAGGAAGATGTCGTTTTAGGAGAACACCCTACTGTGACTTTTGCAAGATGACCGGGCATATAGAAGAAGAGTGTAGAAGGAAGACTAATATTTGTTACAATTGCGGAGAGACGGGACACATCAAACCATATTGCCCGAAACTGACCAAAGCACCCGACAACAAGGCCAGAACTGCAGACGGAGCTAAGAAAAACGCGCGAGCATTCGTACTTACTACGCAAGAAGCAGAAATGATTCCAGACGTAATCGCTGATGTGTAATATCTAAGTTAAGTTATTTTTTGACCCTAGTACAAATAAAAGTTTATAAATAAATGCATTCTGTCAAATATTTCATCTATTCAGAACCATAACAGACTTGTTTGGTCTTCACTTTCACTGAATCATTTATTTAGTTACGACACCTTGTGGTGGCGTTTTCTTTAATTTGAAGCTTGAGCTATTCTCATTTTCACACATGATGTACGGATTTATTTATTTCCTTTTTGTTGGTTCATTATCTTAAACAATCTTAATACAATTATGTGTTAAGATAAGAGTACACAAATTCATATCATATTCCGGTGTATCTCTAAAAGTTTCTTTCATCATTAGTCGAAAATTTTATAATATTCATTTGGTCTTTCATCAGAAATTGAAAATCCTATTCGAAATGAATATCCAAATTTACTTCATTAAAACTTTCAGTTGATTACAAACACGGTGAATTTGTTCGGTCACCGTAATTATTGAGCTATTTCAATCATTTCGACACCTTGTGGCGTCGATATAAACTTGTAGCTTGGGCTAATCATAATCATACGAACCATTCAAAACCACGTATGTCTTTCGTTTGACTCATCATTGAAAAGTAGTCTTGATACAATTATGTATTAAGACAATGATACACTAAACTCTATTGTATTTTGGTGTATCCTTGCAATACAATAAATGTCAACACACTGATTTTTCTTTTGTTATGGTTCGATAGTTGACAATCATTTTCGTACTTCTATTTTATTTAAGCTTATTGATTCTGAGTCTTCCTCAGTTGACAATCAAATTAAACTTTTCCTTTGACAATGAATTCTGTTGATTCTAAAAGTCATTCACAACTTGTAAACATTCAGTTTAGATATCTATTGATCATATATCTCTTTTGGCTTAAACCTAGTCACCTTGGAAATTATATCATTTCATCTCATTCGTTTGACATCGATTTCTTGAAATAATTCAGTTGAACCATTGAGTCCTATTTATTGTATAACTCATATTCACAAAATTTGATTATGTGTCATTTACCTTAAAAATATTGTTTTTATTGACTAAAATATAACATAAGTCTAAAAGAAATATCGTAACCCAAATCTCGAGGACGAGATTTTATTAAGGTGGGGAGAATGTAACAACCCTCATTAAAAGTCCTATTTATTTTATTATTTTATCCAATAGGAAACCCTAATTGAGACACCCAAGTAATTCTGCACAAACCCTAAAATTTTTAGAACAATCAGAATCAGGATCAGGGCCCCTAAAACTTAGGGGGTGTATTCCCTACTCAACGATTATCCATATATCTCGCTGTCTAAAACAAAATTCGAGAAACCGTCGACTCACCTGAACTCCAAACACACGTGGCAAGCATATGACCACTTTGTGTCCCTTGCGCACCGTAAGGGTTGAGGCTTACGGTGCGCAAGCGATGTAAAATTTGTGTATAAATAGCAGAGTCTGGGACTGGAAATTGGGCGCTTGAACGACGTAAAAACTCGTAATACACACTGAGTTACGTTCTGTTTACTACCAAAATCACTAATTAGTATAGCGGGGTGCTGCTACGATACCGGGTATTAACTCAATCGCTGCTACGATTCAATGTCCGATCGATTGAAACTATCCGATGGATGCTTTAGTACTATCCTTTGTCATTCGTTGTGAATCCGATGGATGTTTAAGTAATTATACTTTGTCATTCGTTGTGATTCTAAGGGATCTTTAAGTGATTGCACTTTGTCATTCGTTGTGAGGGTTTTTATCTCATGAGTTATCGTAAATGCTGTATTAGTTACTTACCTAGTTTGTATGCACTAGGTTACAAGGCTAATCAGTAGGCTAGGCTCTGCTCAAATTAAATCTCCAATGTGAGTCCATTCTCTTTTCTCATCGTTTTTATCACCTTTATGTGATACAATTATATTTACAAATGCTTTCCAAAATCCTAAATGTTTACCAGTTATACTTACAGTGACTAAATTTTTATATTCTATAATAACTGCCGGTATGGGAAGTTTTATACATTATTTGACCCTCGTTACTATTGGCCAGAAAGTTAGCCAATAGTAGCATGACCACAATCACAGTGGGAATTATGCCTCAGTAGCTATAGCCTATAACTAATATTATTTTAACATTAAATCGTTAATAAATTTAATGTATGTTTGAAATAAATCTAAATGGTGTATACCGTAATAAAATAGTCAAGTATAATATATTCTACTATACTAAGATTATATTTTTAGTCTTAGTCACGTTAATATATTAAATAATGACACTACAATTATTTAATTAATTAACATATTATGTTTGATAAGTTATAGTAGTTTGACATAAAATGATATATGTCATTTTCTGGGTTAAGTGGTTTTGTGCCATAGGTAATATATTTGACAAAGTACTGTCACGGGACACAACTAAGTCCAGAGTCAATAGTTGAGAGAATGATCAACAGTGACATGACCAAAAGCACTAGTTGAGAGAAGTATCAACAGTGTTATGACTAGAATCACTAGTTGAAAGAATGATCAACAGTGATATGACCAAAGTCACTAGTTGAAAGAATGATCAACAGTGATATGACCACCGTCACAGGAATCGCCTAGTGACAGATAAATTGAATAATAGTAAAATATAATTACTTGATAATTCACTATTGGACGAAAGTGAGCCAATGAGTGATATGACTACTGTCACATTGGAACTGCCACCATGTGACAAATACTTATTGAGTTGGGTAAATATAAATAAATATAAAAACCTTAATGATGTAAGGTATAAAAATATATTTTATAAAAATGGAATGAACTCACTCAGTATTTCCACTGACAAAACCTTTTTCAAACATGTTTCAGGTAATTACAGTAGATTGGAATAAGAGTTGAATACGACACTGAAAGGCTTCAAGAAGTGGCTTATTTTATTAATTAAATCAAATTAAGAAATATTGTTTTATGTAATCAAAATTTATATTTATTAAAGCTACCATTGTAAAACACGGGTGTATTCCATCCATTTAATAAATAAAAAAATCCGGTGTTTTCTAAACTCTGATATTTTTCCTAACTCGCGGTCCTGATGAAATTTCCGCTGCAATATTTTATAATCACCGGTACCACTGGGCTGTTCGCGGCTTCCGATTCCGTCCAGGGTGGGTCGGGGGCCGTGACAATCAATTCAAGAAATCGATGTCAAACGAATGAGATGAAATGATATAATTTCCAAGGTGACTAGGTTCAAGTCAAAAGAGATATATGATCAATAGATATCTAAATTGAATGTTTACAAGTTGTAAATGGTTTAGAATCAATAGAATTCACTTGCCAAAGGAAAACTTACTTCGATTGTCAACTGAGAAAGACTTAGAATCAACAAGATCAAATGACACAGAAGCACGAAAATGATTTGTCAACTATCGAATCATGACATGAGAAAAATCAATGTGTGGACATTATTGAATTGCAAGGATACACCTAAATACAATAGAGTTTAGTGTATCATTGTCTTAATACATAATTGCATTAAGACTATATTTAAATGAGCAGTCAAACGAAAGACATACATGGTTTTGCGTGATTCGTACGGTTATGATTAGCCCAAGCTACAAGTTTATACCGACACCGCAAGGTGTCGTAATGATTGAAATAGTTCAATAATTATGGTGACCGAACAAATTCACCGTGTAATCAACTGAAAGCTTTAATGAAGTAAATTTGGATATTTATTTCGAATAGGATTTTCAATTGATGATGAAAAGACCAAATGAATATCATAGAATTTTCGATCAATGATGAAAGAAACCTTAGAGATACACCAGAATATGATATGAATTTGTGTACTCTTATCTTAACACATAATTGTATTAAGACTGTTTAAGATAATGAACCAAATAAATCCGTACATCAGGTGTGAAAATAAGATTAGCGCAAGCTTCAAAATTAAGAAAACGCCACCACAGGGTGTCGTAACCAATTAAATGATTCAATGAAAGTGAAGACCAAACAAGTCTGTTATGGTTTTGAATAGATGAAGTACTTGACAGGATGCATTTATTTATATACTTTCATTTATACTACGATCAAATAATAACTTAACTTAGAGATTACATATCAGCGATTACGCCTGGAATCATTTCTGCTTCTTGCGTAGTAAGTACGAATGCTCGCGCGTTCTTCTTAGCTCTGTCTGTTGTTCTGGCCTTGTTGTCGGGTGCTTTAGTCAGTTTCGGGCAATATGGTTTGATGTGTCCTGTATCTCCGTAATTGTAACAAATATTAGTTTTCCTTCTACACTCTTTCTCTATATGCCCGGTCATCTTGCAGAAGTCAAAGTAGGGTGTTCCCCTAAAACGACATCTTCCTGAATGTTTTTTTGTTACAGCTTCTACAGGTAGGTTGTTCCAATGACGGTTCAGTCCCTTTCTTCTTGAATTCTTGGGAAATTTTCTGGGCTAACTCTTTCTTCTTGTTTTCTTCTCTTGTGCGGATTAGTCCATCTGTTAGGATGTTAGCTAGTTCAACTGCTTCTTCAATAGTCTGTGGTCTAGCGGCCTTGACCATGTCTCGGATTTCGCTAACTAATCCCCAAAATATAACGAGAAATTAGTACGGGTTCTAGCGAGGCCAGAGTTGGTACCATTCTTGCGTACTCGAAGAACGTCGTCGTAAACTCCCGACAATTCACATCTATCATTTTATGATTTAGGAACTCGTTAGTCATTCGTTCCTTTTCATAAGGAGGACAAAATTTCCTTTCTGCCATTTCCTTGAATTTTTCCCAGTCCATGGCATAAGCCATGTCACTTCCTTTTGCTTGAAGAATTGTATTCCACCATTCTAAGGCTTCTTCCTTAAAGAGGTTGGACGCATACATCACCTTATCTTCCTCGGCGCATTTGCTGATTTTAGGAACAACTTCCGTCTTTTCCAACCATCGCAGAGCATCCGTGGCTCCTTCACTGCCCGCGAACTCAGTTGGTTTACAAGCTAGAAATTCTTTGTAGGTACACCCAAGAGTCATCGCCTTCATTTTCTTGGTAAATGGGGTTTTGATAATGTCATCATTGCCTCCATTGACACTATGGCTAAAACTGTCGTCGCGAGTATGCTTGCTACTCACAACTTTGGTGGGTTATACGGGGTTTTTAACAGCTTTAATTATTAAAGGTATAGCAATAGCTATTCCTTGGGCTATCATATTTTCTATAGCATTTTTATCCAAAGGATTTTCATTACTAGCATGAACTTTTGGATTATGTGATACTTCATTCGACATCTGAATGACAAATATTTTCAATTATTAATATCACAGAATAATTAAAACAAAAAAAATACCTTCAAGAATCATATGTGCATGCATATATATATATAGGTACTCACAAAATAACACATATGTTACTTGGTATTAATTAACTAACTTTATTGTTTAAGTTTAGGTATTAAAAGAACACCTAAATAGCTTAAACAAGTGGCTCTGATACCACCTTCTGTCACAGCTCCCGACCCCATCCTAGGAGCGAGAGCCGTGAACCAGCCAGATGGTATCGGTGTTTATTAATTACGCAGCTAAATTTTTTTTTTCATCAGGATCGTAGTTAGGAAATGATTTCAGAGTTTCTAAAACACCAAACTTTTAATATTAAACAAATGGGCTAAACCCATACTCAATTCAATTGTTTTTATAGGGATAAACCCAAATAAATAAAACATAAATTTCTTCTTTTATTCAGGTATTTATAGCCACTTTATTTAAGCCTTCAGTGCTCCGTAGTTGGCTTATCTTTACAGCAAATTACCTGAAACGTGTTTTGAAAACATTTTATCAGTAATAAATACTGGTGGCAGTTCCTGTAAACTAAATATATTGTTATCCTGTAAACTAAATATATTGTTATACTTTACAGCGTCAGGATTTTTATATTTGTTTACATTTACCCAAAAACTAAATCAGTATTTGTCACATGGTGGCAGTTCCGATGTGACAGTGGTCATATCACTCATTGGCTCACTTTCGTCCAATAGTGAATTTATCAAGTAATAGATATATAGTATATCTTACTATTATATTGGTCACTAGGCGATTCCTGTAACGGTGATCAAATCACTGTTGATCATTCTTTCAACTAGTGACTCGGGTCATATTACTGTTGATCATTCTCTCAACTAGTAATTGTGGTCATATCGTTGTTGATCATTCTTTCAACTAGTGACTCGTGTCATATTACTGTTGATCATTCTCTCAACTAGTAATTGTGGTCATATCACTGTTGATCATTCTTTAAACTAGTGATTCTGGTCATAACACTGTTGATCGTTCTCTCAACTAGTGCCTTTGGTCATGTCACTGTTGATCATTCTCTCAACTAGTGACTCTGGTCATATTTCTGGTCATATCACTGTTGATCATTCTCTCAACTAGTGACTCTGGACTTAGTAGTGTCCCGTGACATTACTTTGTCAATTATATTTTCTATGACACAAAACCACTTAGCCCAGAAAATGAAATATATCATTTTCTGTCAAACTAATAGCTATAACTTACCAAATATAATATATTAATTAAATAATTGTAATATTATTATTTAATATATTAACGTGACTAAGACTAAAATTATAATCTTAGTATAGTAGAATACATTATTTTTGACTACTTTATTATGATATACATTTATGGACTAAACATTATTTTATAATGTAAATAGTAATTTAGGTTTATTAAATATATTTTCTTTAATATATATTTTAATAATGATTAATAAAGCTCTATTTTATATATACACCATTTAGATTTATTTCAATCATACATTAAATTTATTAATGATTTAACGTTAAAATAATATTAGTTATATGCTATGACTACTGGGGCACAATTCCCCTTGTGATTGTGGTCATGTTACTATTGGCTAACTTTTTGGCCAATAGTAACGAGGGTCAAGCAATGTATAAAACCACCCATACCGGCAGTTGTTACAGAATATAAAAATTTAATCACTGTAAGTATAACTGGTAAACATTTAGGATTTTGGAAAGCATTTTTAAATATAATTGTATCACAAAAAGGTGATAAAAAGGAGAATGACTCACTTTGTAACTTTAGGGTTCAACTAAAAGCCTCCTGGTAGAATCTTGGGTATAACACCTGAGCTATTTAATAAAATATATAATGCACTCGTGTTAAGTATAGTAACCCAATTCAACTTTATCCCTACGTCACGAGACAGAACCCTAACGAACTTAGTCGGGCAGAGCCTTGACATGCGTTATGGGGCCCTAGATCAATCGGACAGGGTATCAGTGATCAGAGGTTAAAACACTTAAAACGGGGCAGAACTTTATTATTATTAAGGATTTAATATTTAAAGAAAGAAAAAAATAGCATTAAAGAAGAATAGAGGGAGAGAGCGAGACTATCAGAAGGGGTGAACAAAGTTTGTGAATGTTGTTCTTCATATTTATAGTGGATGATAGAACTTGGAAACCACGTTTGAAAAGATTCTTTCTAATCTTTGAAATGATACACGTATCCTACTAAGATTAATACATGCATACGTATATATGATGTAAATGTTTAGTTTGATTTTTATTGGGACAAGCCACGTACACATTACATTTCAAAGTTTTGGTTTTGATTTTTATATTATTTTATTTATTATAATTAATTCAGCTGCTTCACTTATTTGGCGCTTATAATTTCTAAAATATGACGTTTTATAAAACAATAAATATATCATTAGAACGAGAATAATCTTATCTACATTTTGAACCAAGTTTCATTAAAAACCGAGTAGGTTCAAATATATTGTAGTTTTATAATTTAATTATTAAACGGTTTCTAGGCCCGTCTAGGTACTCATATTTCTAACAGTCAACTTACCCGTAATCTACCTGTCTAATAATATAAGTTTTTATATACTTTTATTTTAATATAAAAGTCATACATATACAGGCCAATTAATTAGTATAACATTTCAAGCAACTATATATAAAATAGTTTTTAAAACTATTTGGGTCGAATAATTATATTAAAAATAAAACTAGTTACTAGTGGTTAATAAATTTAAACAATCTATAATTCTTATATGATAAAAAAATGGAAATGTTACAACTTACATGTGGGAATGGTTATCTTCGCTGATGATGATGAAGCCATGATTCCCGTTATGATGCCTTTTAGTGATGGGAACTTTAGAGAGAATTCTTGATTGGGGTTTTAGGAGTGTTTCAATGTGGATGAACAAGATGATGACCATCCATTTTATTAGTTACTCAAGACTCCTTGCATTTTGTATATTAAAAGCATCTAAAGGGAAATCATAATGGCCCCTTAACTTATAAATATTCACAATTACTTCCATCAAGTAATTGTTAGGGACCGGTTACGTCATATTGGTAAGGTTAACTTAAATGATCTGTAGGCCACATTACGAGTTATTTCTAACATTCTCCCACTTGGTCGAGTGATCATTTATGATGAGTATTAAGTAATTTTGGCCAAGTTTAAAAACACTCATCTAGTTTCATGTTGAAACTATAGCAGAGAGTTACAGTCATTCGAATTGAAGTCAATTCGAGACCCCCAACAGTCATACTAAAGTCTCAATACAAAACACTTAATCGTAAAACCAAAATGACTAAAATAAAATCCTTAGGGTAAGTAATTGTTTTGGTCAAAAATTACCGAAGCAATTAAGTGATCAAATTAGTTAAGTGAGGTAGTGTGCTAGAAATGTGCGTTAAATATATGCTAGTTAGGTTATTTGCAAAAACAGTTTCAGGATACGGCTCAGGATATAGAGCTGTATCTATGATCAAACAATGAGCAAAAATGTAAAGGGTGACACGAGATATACGAGGAAAGCCCTTGATCAATCTAGATCGCCGGCACAAAACCTTAGGAGCTGACAATCGCAGCTGCTTTGTTCTTCTATTACTTCAAATATCAGGATACAGTGCAGGATATGATGCGGATCGACTAGGTGTTACAATGTAATTTGAATACAAGTGTTTGTGTGTAGTGATTGCTAGTAGCTAGAGAGTAAAGTGTGCGAAGGAGAGTGTGTGACTTAACCGATCCGATCAATCTATTTATAGTTAAACGAAATTAACTAACTATCCTATTAAACCGGGAATCTTCGAATATTCCTCAAGTGAACGTTGTAGTCCACTTCTCCGGATTCAACGTCTCTCATATAACTGGTTTGCCCGAGTCTTAAGGAGAAGAGGTCCACTCGACCGTTAGGGACCCACACCTTCTAATCTGCACGTGGTTAATTCAGTTAATACCAGGATATCGCACCAGGATGTTACCAATATCCTGGCCCGGTATCCTGATCACAAATAAACAATCAAAAGCAGAATATTAGTCATGATATATGTTCAGAAAATGGCCCATAACAATTGTCCCCAAATATATCTGTTGGTATACCAATCCAACGGATATATTTAAAACTTTATCTCGTAAACCGAGGCAATCAATGTGACGAGACTCTTGAAATGACAATGTGCAACTTCCAAAGCGTTATTTACTTTTTACCCCCTATCATTCAGCCTATAATTAGCCGAAATAATTTGCATTTCGATCATTACTCCTCAAGCGAATCTCAGGTATTTCTCTCTTCTTCTCTGTTTTTCTTTTCTTTGGATTTCTTGTTTCTTGGTCAATACCCTTTATGGCATCTCGAGCAAGATCTCAGTCGAACGAGCCAGTAGCAACCCTCACGAGTCAAAACCTCAAACGAGAACCACCAAATGAGATTTTCTCTTTCAACAATGCCGATATCGCCGCTTTGAAGGATTCCGGTGCCTTTCCTGCCGGAGTGGTCATTCGTCCTTTTGATCGGGAAGCCCGATCAGATGTGTCGTCAAACGAATGGGTCTGCTTCCTTGCCTATCCCTTCTCTTTGGGACTCCGGTATCCATTTCCACCCTATCTCTCGTTTCTTTGAGCTTACCGGCCTCAGTTATGCCCAGACCATGCCCATGGTATGGCGAGTTTTAATAGTGTTAAACCAAATCAAATCTTGTCATTGCCCTGACCTATGCATTGAAGACCTTCCCATAGCATACCGACTGAGATCCCATGGCAACAGCCGCTTCCTTCTGTTCTCCACTTCCAAGAATCCCTTAGTCCTTAAGGCCACCAAAAATGAAGATCAGTGGCAACGAATGTTCTTTTTTGTAAAAAGAGACTCTATCTGCCGGTTAGATGGCTAACCAAGGGTAGGATTTAGGGTTTTAGGAATATCCCCAAATGTATCCCTAAACTATATCTTAGACTGATATCCTGATATTTTGTGCAGCGAATTTCAGAGATCTAGCACCCCCAAGCACGGAATCAGAGCCCAGGATCAAAGAGATCTACCGACTTCTTGCTAGTGAAAGAACTTTCTCCATGTCTCTTACAAACTCAAGTCAAAAATCAAGCTCAGAGATGTCTGGTAAGCACACGATTATAGTGAATATAAAGTATAAGTGTTACAAACTACATATTTCTTCCCTTGTTCAGTGCCGATCATTAACCTCGAAGGCTTCCAGCTTGACGAGTTGGACAGTTACTCTAGCCTCGCACCTGCCAAGCAAGAATCCAATCCGAAGTCGTCTGTCACACCGAAGCCTACTAGTTCAAAGACTACTTCTGCTCCTAAAGCTCCTCCGGCATCCAAGACCCGGGCCTCTAGCTCCCGGAAGAGAAAGGAAGTTGAGCCTCCCGCTACACCCCATGTATTCCCATTTGAGAACCACGGGTTTACAGAATCCAGCAAATTCATGACCGGCTTCCTTAACCAGGTTAGTATCTTGACCCATATCCTGCAACATATGCTGGTTAATAAAGTCAATTAAAGTCAATACCTGATTCCTCTGCAGGGTCTTGAACGCCTGGTATTCCTTTATGAAGATGCCTGTGGCCTGAACACCATGTTAGAGAGCAAACTGAAGAAGGCCGAGGCCACCATCGCAGATCAAGCAGCAATTGCCACCGCCAAATCGGAACACTATGAAGCTAAGTACAAGGCAATGACTCAAGATCACCAGTCTGCCATCCAGAAGATCACCCAGAAGGCTCAAGCTAGGTCCGACGCGGCTCAGGTTCAACATGAGCAAGATATGGCTTCGTATCGGGAGAGCCTTAAGAATTCAGTTATCATCTCCCTCCTCCAGGCCAGACTAAAAATGGCTTACGAGGCCATGGCTTTGGGCGTTGAATGCCCTTCATGGAATATCAAAGCCTGGGAGATGAAATTGAAGGATCTTGGTGGCAACCCTGTGGAGCCCCCTTCAAAGCCTGCTGCAGAGGAGCCCGCTAAGGTCACCGAGAAGGTAGATGATGCTGGTGCTTCAAAGGATGCTGGTGGTGATGCTGAGACGAATGCTGCGAAGGATGCTGGAAGGGATGCCGGAGAAGACTTTACTGATGAAGTCATGACGGAGGAGGGTGCTGCCCCTTAAAAGCAGCGAAGTGGGCAATGATGGATGTATGTGCCTAGGCCGGAGCCCACTTTTTGATTCTGATGGTTGTGGTCTGTTTAAACAATTTACGTTTCCTGTCTTTGAACAATTTATATTTCTTGCACTAGAACAATATGATGACCAAAGGTAGATGGGTCCTGGGTTTCAGGATGAAGCCCTTGGTCATCACTTAGTATAATTTGTTTTGAATGATGCAACGGTTGGAGGCGGATGGGTCTCGTTTTGAGATGAAACCTTCAACCGTTGCGTAAATATGGTAAAAACTAATCGTGCTTTTGGCGGATGGGCCTCGGTTTGAGGTGAAACCAAAAGCACAACTTTTGACATGTTAATAATATAACCACCATTTGACTTACTTGCTGTTGCCTTTTAATTTTTGTCATGCATTACTTAGTTTATATTTTAGCTTTGCAAAATCAGCACAATTATTTTCTGAAAGTATCCTGATCAATATACTTAGTGGTATCCTACGAAGACTTTCGTCAAATAGGACTTCTCAAAACCCAAATAATTTAGAGAAAGTCTTTAAAGAATAAAAGATAGTTTATTTTTCAAAATCCGTTTTGATAACACTTGTTTGATCAGGGCACTAATTCTCAACCCAAGTGTTATTTCCCAAGTATTCCAATTAAATATCCTGAAACGTATCCCAAAAACACATTTTGAGAACATATCCTAAAGATATATCCTTATCAGGATATTTGAGCCTTAAACACAGTTTCAAAAGTTTAAACAACTTATGTAAGGTTCACAAAGGAAAGATCATACCAGGAATAGAGTGTAACCCTAGTATCGAACTTCAACCCTTTAGCAGCTTCTTCAACTAAGATGTCCCCAGTCCGAGATACCTAGTACACTAGGTTTGAGTTTGATTCTTTGAGCCTTACACAATCGCCCTGGGAGGAATGTCCCCTGTGCATAAATTCTTCAAACGCTTAAATTTTTTTTGAATTCTAATTCTAACTGTTTGGACAGTTCTTGTGTCACTGGAGTAAAACCCAAAAACATACTGGAGATAAATCCTTAGTATCTTTAGGAAAATCCCATAAGTATCCTGGGGAAAATCCCAAATTTTCATGCGCTACAGGCGGGAGTGTATAAACTCCAAGACTTAGAAAGGTGTTAACCTTTAAACCTTAGAGAGTATGAAAATACCCTTCCACGAGAGAGGGTGATTAATCCTCATATACCTTGAGAATCCAAGATATAGCCAACAGTGACGAAATTGTCAGCCACTTTTACATGAACGGGTCCGGCCACCTTGAACTATCCCTGGATAACTTGTGCTCCAGGCGGGGTGTTTAAACCCAATTCGAGAGAAAGGTGAATACCTTTAAACCTGTGAAGGGATCAGGATCCCTTAAACGTGAGAGAGTGGGCCAATCGTCTAATCTTTCGAAATATCCTAAATGTATATCCTGGAGCAATATCCCAAAGCATATACTGCAAAACAACTGTAAGCTAAGGTGGGTGTTAGGCTGGCTAACACCCCTCCGATGCTTAAGTTAGTAATGGGTTCAAAACAATAAATAATATCAAAATTTAATAGAAGAGATAGAATTCATACCATCCTGAGTTAGAATTTAAATTCCAAACTCACTTGAAATAGAGCTTTAGATGTATAGCATTCCAGGATCTTGGTAGCATATCCCCCTCCATATTCTTGAGTCGATACGCTCCTTTTCCTGATTCTGATTCAATCTCATAGGGTCCTTCCCATTTTGGAACCAACTTTCCATCAGTAGGGTTAGTTGTATTCTGAAAAGCCTTCCTCAATACCCAATCTCCAACCTGGAACCTTCTAATCCTTATATTATTGTTGTATGCTTTAGATATCCTCTGTTGATATGCCGCCATCCTTAGTCTTGCCGCGTCTCTTGTTTCATCAATAGTATCCAATTCTTGGCATAGGACTTCAGGATTCTGCTCAGGATCTCGGAGGTTGGATCTCGCTGTAGGTACTACCATTTCTGTCGGGATCACCGCTTCTGCTCCAAACACCAAGGAAAACGGGGTTTGGACAGTTGCACTCTTCACCGTCGTCCTATCAGCCCACAAAACAAAGGGTAGTTCTTCTGCCCATCTTCCCTTTTTAGCCCCTAGTCTCCTTTTCAGGTTGTTGACAATTATCTTGTTTGAGGATTCTGCTTGTCCATTCGCTTGAGGATGTACCGGTGCGGATGTAATCATTTTGATTCCCCAGCTCTTGCAAAAGTCAGTAGTCCTCTTACTTATAAATTGAGATCCATTGTCACAAATTATCTCAGCTGGTACTCCAAACCTAGTCAGGATATTCCTTTTTATGAAGGATACCACTTCCTGATCTTTAACTTGAACGAATGCTTCAGCTTCAACCCACTTAGAGAAATAATCGGTCATTGCCAGCATGAAGACCTTTCCTCCTGGAGCCTTTGGCAATTTTCCCACTATATCCATTCCCCACTTCATGAATGGCCAAGGGGAGGCTATAGGATAAAGTGGCTCGGCCGGCTGATGTAATATATTACTGTGTCTTTGACATGCATCACATCTTCGAGCATATTCTGCAGCATCTTTTCTCATCGTCGCCCAATAATATCCTGTTCTTAATGCCTTTGAGTACAATGACCTGCCCCCAGTATGGTTACCACAATCCCCTTCGTGTATATCTTGAAGCACTTCCTTGGTTTCGGGATCCTCTAAGCACCTCAGATATGGTCCTGCAAGAGATTTCTTATACAAGACATTATTTATAATAGTGAATCGTGATACCTTCATTCTAAAGGCCTTAGGATTCTCATCCTCTGGGACATGTCCTTCCTTGAGATATCTTATGATTGGATTCATCCAAGACTTAGGATCCTCCTCAGGATATTCTTCACCAGGATCCTGAACACTTGCTACTTCCCTATCCTGAGGATCCGTTGCAGGATATAGGATATGTAATATCGGTATCTGGGTTCCTTCCGGTATCCTGACTGATGATCCTAGATTTGCCAAGGCGTCAGCTTCAGCATTATCCTCTCTTGGTACTTGTTCAAGTGTGAAAATATTGAAATATCCTGCTAATTTTTTGAGAATTTCGAGATACTTGATTAACTTCTCACCTTTAGCTGCATAGGTTCCATTAAAATGATTAGTAATTAACAAAGAATCAACATATACTTGCAAACTCTTCATATTCACACTTTTAGCCAATTCTAATCCTGCAATTAAAGCTTCATATTCTGCTTCATTATTAGTGGCAGGAAATTCACATCTAATAGCCTGGGGTAATATGTCCCCCTGTGGCGATTTTAGTAGTATACCCAAACCTACACCTCTTACATTAGATGCACCATCAGTATATAGCGTCCAGGATTCTAAGTTTTCTCCTAGCTGTTGTACTTCTAAGTCTACTTCATTTTGAATATCACTACTGAAATCAGCCACAAAGTCAGCTAAAGCCTGAGACTTTATGGCATTTCTAGGTTCATATACTAGATCAAAGGCACTTAATTTCACTGACCATTTTGCCATCCTACCTGACATCTCGAGTTTCCTAAGCACATTTTTAACAGGATAGTTGGTTTTAACGTGAATCTTATGTGTTTCAAAATAATGTCTAAGTTTTGTTGACGCCATAACTAGGGCTAATATCAATTTCTCCAAGTGAGAATACCTAGTTTCAGCATCTAATAAACTTTTACTAACATAATAAACAGGATATTGCTGACCTTCATGATCCTTTACAAGGACAGCACTTACTGCATTCCCTAATACCGCAAGATACAGGGATAATGGTTCACCATCCTCAGGCTTCATTAATAGGGGTGCAGTTGAAAGATACTGCTTCAAATCCTGCAAGGCTGCTTCATGCTTTGCTCCCCATTCAAACTTCTTATTCTTCTTCAGGATATCATAAAATTCCTTGCACTTTTTCGAGGATCTTGAAATAAATCTATTCAATGCTGCTACTCGTCCTGTTAACCGTTGAACATTCTTCATATTTGAAGGTGATTTAATATCTAAGATAGCTTTAATCTGCTCCAGGCTTGCCTCTATCCCTCTTTTAGTTACCATATATCCTAGAAACTTTCCTGCCCCCACTCCGAAATGGCACTTAGTAGGATTTAGCTTCATATTATACTGATCCAGGATATCAAATGCTCCCTTAATATCCTGGAGGTGATCCTCAGCCTTTCTAGATTTCACTACCATGTCGTCGATGTACACCTCCATAGTGTCCCCCAGTTTGTCTTTGAACATCATGTTCACCAATCTTTGATATGTTGCACTTGCATTTTTTAAACCAAAAGGCATAGCAATGTAGCAATAAATAGCTGTTGGTGTCATGAAGGCAGTATCCTCCTGGTCTGAAGGTTCCATTTGGATCTGCTGGAATCCTGATGATGCATCCATGAAGGTTAACATCTCATGGCCGGCAGTAGCATCCACCATTGAGTCAATGTGAGGAAGAGGAAATGGTCTTTGGGACAAGCTTTGTTTAAGTCTGTGTAATCTACACAAACTCTCCATTTCCCGTTTTTCTTTTGCACCACAACTATATTCGCCAGCCATTTAGGAAACTTTACTTCCCTAATCATCTTGCTTCTTAGTAGTCTTTCAACTTCCTCTTGGATAATAACATTTCGCTCCGGAGCAAACTTCCTTCTCTTTTGTTGGACAGGCTTAAATGACCTGTCAATACCGAGTTTATGTGTTATAATATCCTTCGAAATACCTGTCATATCCTCGTGCTTCCACGCGAATGTTGACATCCTGCATCTCAAAAAATTAGTCAATTGATCTTCAATATCCTAAGGGATATTGGTTCCCACGAGCACCGAGATATCCGGATTATTCTCATCCAGGACCACTTTCTTTACATCCTGCTCAGAAGCCTCCATGATATCCTGGCCTCGAATCTTTAATTGCTCTGCTGCACTAGGCTTTGTTGAGGATTTCATCGAAGAAGAATAACACTCTTTTGCTTCCTGTTGATCACTTTCCACCTTGACAACTCCCCAAGGAGTAGGGATCTTGATGCATTGATGGTAGGTTGATGGAACAACTTTCATATCATGGATCCAAGGCCTACCTAGTATAATATTATAGTAGGATAGAGAGTCCACGACACAAAAGCGCTGCATGGAGTTAACCCCTTGAATATACACGGGAAACTTTATTTCTCCCACGGTATTCCTAGCTTCTCCGCTGAAACCAACGAATCCATTGGGGATACATTCATCCTTTTCAATGTTTCCAACTGAATTATGTTGACTGAGCTGCCATTATCCACCAATATCCTGCGTACAAAATGGTTAGCAACATATAAGGTTATTACTAAAGCATCATGATGGGGATCCTGGACAGTATCCCTGTCATCATTGTCGAAGGTGATGACTTTGTCAGTCGTGAGGGTTGACACTCTCGTTGGCTTGTCTCCCTTCTCTGCCTTAGCTTCCTTCGCGTGTCTTTTTGCTGCAGAATATGATGTGCCGCAAATGTCAGATCCTCCTGAAATAAAGTTAATTATTTTTGCATCCGCAGGAGGTGATGCTGCACGCTCAGGATCCTTCTCAGGATCCTGGCCCTTATTCTTCTTTCTTCCCAAGAGGTCCTTCAAATATCCCTTACTCAAGAGATAGCTTATTTCCTTTCTTAAAGCTATACAATCTTCAGTAATATGCCCGAAATCCTCATGGAAGGCACACCATTTGGACTTGTCCTTCCAATCAGCCTTTTGTTGATTCTTTCGGGGCCACCTTGCTTAGTCTCCTAAACCCTGCATAGCATACATTAGTTCAGGTATGTTAACAGAAAAACAATATTCAGACAACTCAGGATACTCCTCAGGATCCTCGTCTTCAACAGCATTCACTTTTTTGCCATCATTTCTGCCACACGGTTTAGAACGGTATGGTTTATACGAGGATTCTGATTTCCTGTTGGTTGACTCATAGGTTGTAGACAAATTCATTCTCTCTTGCATCTTTTTATCATCCTCCAGCCGAATGTATCTTAAAGCCCTGTTACGAGCTTCGTCGAGATTTCTGCAGGGATTCATTACAAGATCCTGATAAAATTGAGAATCTTTCTGCAACCCCATCTTGAACGCTTGCACAGCCGTTGCAACATCAAGATGTGGGATATCCAAGGATTCCCGACTAAACTTGTTCACATAATCCCTCAAGGATTCCTGAGGTCCTTGAGTTATCCTATAAAGATCACTAGTTAATTTCTCAAAACTGCGGCTGCAAGAAAATTGACTATTAAATAAATTAACTAAATGAGCAAAAGAAGTAATCGAGTGAGGAGGAACGTTTAACAGCCATTTTAAGGCTGATCCTGTTAAGGTAGAACCGAGACCCTTGCACAAGCATGCTTCTTTGAGGTCTGGAGGGATAGGGTTGATTTCCATCCTTTTCCTATACTGGGCAATATGCTCCTCAGGATCCGTAGTTCCGTCATAGAGCTTCATGTTGGGGGTTTGAAATCTTTTTGGGATTTCAGCATCCCAAATAGGATATGCAAACCGAGATATCCTGTGGCTGTCTTGGGACACTTCTGGAATTGGCTGGACCACCCCAGGTACACTGGATATCATTTCCTTCAATTTCTGGAGCTCCCTAGTAAATGCTGACGTCATACCTGCATCCTGCAAAGATCCACTATTGTTAGTAGCAAGAGTATTATTATTATTTGGCACGTTACCGGTCTGAGGATTCTGGCCATATCCTGAAGCATATCCTGAGCTCCTCACAGTTGATACTCTTACTGAAGAAGGTATCTCAGGAGTATGATTCTGGGAATGGCTAGGCACAATATTCCCCCGGTTATCCTCAGTATAGACCGCAGAACTGAAGTTCAAAGTTCTGGGTTGTAAAGGAGTGACAATATCCTCAGCGGGCCTGCTTGAGCTGGATTTCAAGAGTTGTATCTCTCTCATCAGCATCTGATTAGTTTCATGCTGCTGCCTCATCATTTCCTATACACTACCAAACAAATTTAAAATTTCTTCGTTAGAGGCCAAAATAGGACCGGATCCCTGGACATTGTGAGCAGGGATAACATCCCGAGCCACATGACTCTCAGTTCCCTGTGAAGAGGCTTGCATTATCGGAGGAGGTGGTGGAAGCACCGAACCAACTGTTGCAGATGTTGTAGCAGACACGGTGGACGAGCTCATGTTTGATCTTGAGGCCATTGAAAATAGTGTGGCAAAAAGTTTCGAAAATAGAAAACCAAGTAACGATTTTGCAAAAGTTTTAGTAAAGATAGCACCACTCGCCCCACGGTGGGCGCCAAATTGTTTTGGTCAAAATTACCGAAGCAATTAAGTGATCAAATTAGTTAAGTGAGGTAGTGTGCTAGAAATGTGCGTTAAATATATGCTAGTTAGGTTATTTGCAAAAACAGTTTCAGGATACGGCTCAGGATATAGAGCTGTATCTATGATCAAACAATGAGCAAAAATGTAAAGGGTGACACGAGATATACGAGGAAAGCCCTTGATCAATCTAGATCATCGGCACAAAACCTCGGGAGCTGACAATCACAGCTGCCTTGTTCTTCTATTACTTCAAATATCAGGATACAGTGCAGGATATGATGCGGATCGACTAGGTGTTACAATGTAATTTGAATACAAGTGTTTGTGTGTAGTGATTGCTAGTAGCTAGAGAGTAAAGTGTGCGAAGGAGAGTGTGTGACTTAACCGATCCGATCAATCTATTTATAGTTAAAAGAAATCAACTAACTATCCTATTAAACCGGGAATCTTCGAATATTCCTCAAGTGAACGTTGTAGTCCACTTCTTCCGGATTCAACGTCTCTCATATAACTGGTTTGCCCGAGTTTTAAGGAGAAGAGGTCCACTCGACCGTTAGGGACCCGCACCTTCTAATCTGCATGTGGTTAATTCAGTTAATACTAGGATATCGCACCAGGATGTTATCAATATCCTGACCCGGTATCCTGATCACAAATAAACAATCAAAAGCAGAATATTAGTCAGGATATATGTTCAGAAAATGGCCCATAACAGTAATTACCTTACATAAGTTTTGTCTATAAATCATAAGGTGCGCACAAACATTAGTATAGACAAAATAAAACATTCAAGGAAATAATAATCGTTCATACACAATGTATGCTTTCATACAAGGTCTTTACTAAAACCTATTCTCATTACAAGATCTTGAAAAGTTCTGGGTGGTAGACCTTTAGTCATCGGATCCGCTAGCATATCTTTAGTGCTTATGTGCTTGATACAAAGATTATTTTCCTCTACACGTTCTCGAACGAACAAAAACTTTGTATCGAGGTATAAACCAGCTCCGCTCGAACTGTTACTGTTCGAGAAACTAACAGCAGCTGAGTTGTCACTGTAAATCTTCAATGGTCGTGATATAGAGTTAACAACTTTAAGTCTAGTGATGAGATTTCTTAACAACATCCCATGGCACATTGCATTGTACAATGCAACATATTCTGCCATCATCGTTGAGGTTGTTGTTAACTGTTGCTTATGACTCTTCCATGAAATTGGTCCGCCTGCAAGCGTAAAGATGTACCCCGAAGTCGATTTCTTATCATCTTTGCATTTCGCAAAGTCAGAATCGGAATAGCCTACTACTTCCAAGTTGTCAGTTCTTTTGTATGTCAATTTATAGTCTTTCGTTCCTTGTAGATATCGCAACACTTTCTTTGCTCCTTTCCAATGATCTAGGCCGGGATTAGATTGATATCGGCCTAGCATTCCAGCAATATATGTAATATCGGGACGAATACAGACTTGAGCATACATCAAAATTCCTACTACTGAATCATAAGGTATAAATCTCATTTGCTCCTTTTTAACCTCTGTTTTGGGACACTGAAAAGAGCCGAAAACATCTCCCTTAACTACTGGAGCTACTGATGGAGAGCATTGTTGCATGTTATAACGTGTAAGAACACGATCAATATAAGCCTTCTGGGATAGACCTAATATCCCATTAGTACGATCTCGATGTATTTCGATGCCTATTACGTAAGAGGCTTCTCCGAGATCCTTCATGTCAAAATTTCGTGAAAGTAATCGCTTTGACTCACGCAACAAATCTAAACTATTACTCGCCAAAAGGATATCATCCACATAAAGGACAAGTATAGCAAAGTTGCTCCCACTCATTTTGAGGTAGATGCATTGATCCACTTGATTCTTGATAAAGCCTTGTTTTTTCATAATCTCATCAAATTTTAAGTACCACTAACGTGATGCCTATTTTAACCCATATATGGATTTCTGTAACTTACAGACTAAGTGTTCCTGACCTTTAGGTTTAAAGCCTTCAGGTTGAGTCATAAACACATCTTCATGTAAGTCACCATTAAGGAAAGCAGTTTTCACATCCATCTGATGTAACTCCAAATCAAAATGAGCTACCAATGCCATAATGATTCTCAAAGAATCCTTCCGTGAGACAGGTGAGAAGGTTTCTTGATAATCATTTCCCTATTTTTGAGTATAGCCTTTAGCAACCAATCGTGCTTTGTAGCGTTCGACGTTTCCATTCGGGTCTAATTTGGTTTTGAATACCCATTTACATCCTACGGGGTTTACCCCCTTGGGTAATTTAACCAATTCCCAAACGCCATTCTTTTTCATAGAATCAAGCTCATCAATCATAACTTTATTCCACTCTAAAGATTTATCACTACCAATGGCTTCATTATAAAAGGTTGGATCATTATACTTTCCTAAATCCAAATCAGCTTCATTAAGGTAGCTTACATAATCATCAAAGTTAGTGGGCCTTCTTGGCCTTGATGACCTCCTAAGCTGATTTTCAGGTTCAACAAGTTCATTAACTGGTTCAGGGATTTGGTTATGCTCTTGTGAGTTTGATGTGCCTTCATTATTAGGGACGTTAGGAGCATTAATTTCTGAAGAAACATGAGGTGGTGCAGTGTCATGTACAAGAGGTGTAATAGGAGATAAATTTGAAAAGCCCATCCTCCCCCTCCTCTTGCACTTCTTGGAAATAAAAATTCCACTTTCACTGCTCCCACTGACCTTAAAGTCCTCTATAGAATCAGCAATTCGACTTTCCACAATACGAGTAACGTGTGATGGGCAGTAAAATCTATATCCCTTTGATCGTTCGGGATATAGTAGCAACTGACCGTCCTCATGTCAATTTTCTTTTTCAAAGGATCATAAAGTGTAGCTTCAGCAGGACAACCCCATACTTTCATATACTCTAGGCTTGGTTTCTTTCCTGTCCAAATTTCATAAGGAGTTTTTGGGACAGATTTAGAAGGAACCCTATTTAGTATATGAACGGCCGTCTTTAATGCCTCAGTCCATAAAAATTTAGGCAAATTCGAGTTTACTAACATACTTCTTATCATGTCCATCAGGGTTCTATTTCTTCTCTCAGCAACATCATTCTGCTGAGGTGTACCCGGCATGGTAAATTGGTTCACTATCCCGTGTTCTTTACAAAAATTAAAGAAATGACCGGGAGCTTGACCAACGTCTGTATGTCGACCATAATACTCACCTCTTCTATCTGATCTCACTATCTTTATCTTACGACTAAGTTGGTTTTCAACTTCAGCCTTAAAAGTTTTAAACATTTCAAGTGATTTAGATTTTTCTTTAATCAAATACAGGTACATATACCTTGAATAATCATCTATGAAAGTAACAAAAGACGTATGGCCAGTAATGCCAGGTGGAAAATGTCCACAAATATCAGTATGTATGAGTTCTAATAATCCAGAACTCCTTGTGGCACCTTTTTATTTTTATTTGTCTTTTTCCCTTTAATACATTCAACACATGTTCCAATAAAATCAAGATCTGGTAATTCACCATCCTTCACGAGTCTTAACATTCTGTCTCGTGAGATGTGGCCTAAACGTTGATGCCAAAATTTAGATGATGTTTCCAAATCATGTTTCCGTTTTTGTTTTCGTTTGTTGATTTTCTCATTTACGTTATATGAAAACAAAGATTTTGAAAAGCTATCATCTAGTTCTAACTTATAGAGATTTCCATCCAGATAACCACAACCAAAGAACTTGGGATTTTAAACTAATAGTGACCTTTCCATGTCCATGTAAAACTTCAAAACCATCATTGTCCAACTTTGATACTGATACTAAATTCCGAGTAATTTTCGGTACATATAATGTATCATAGAGTTTAATACAATGACCAGTTTTCATAATAAGTTGCATGGTTCCTATGGCCTTAACTTCAAGTTCTTCCCCTCCTCCCGTTCTAAGTGTTCTTTGGTTTCTTTCGAGCCTCTGGATTGTAAGGAACCCCTGTGTGGAATTGGTAACATGAACCATTGAACTACAGTCAACCCACCATGTGTTAACTGGTACTTTAATATTAAAGGATTCAATTATCATAAATGCATCAGTACCTTTCTTAGCCAGCCATTCCTTAAATTTTGAACAATGCAAGTGCCCTTTGTTATGGCAGAACTTGCAACGAGACTATCCCTTGGAGACATTAGGGCTGGAAACAGTATTTGAATTAGCTTTCTGGACTTTGGAACTTTCCCCTTTAAAATTTCCCTTCTTTTTCACTGACTTAGTGGTAGCGATAAAAGCAACTTCTGGTTGTTCTAGTTTCAAACGTTACTCTTCCTGCACACACATTGCTATCAACTCACTCATTGACCATTTGTCTTTCTAAGTGTTATAGTTGATCTTAAAAGCATTAAAACGTGCAGCAAGAGAAGTCATGATGAAGTGTACTAGAAAACCATCGCTTATTTCCATGTCTAATCCCTTTAACTTATGGGCCATGTCACTCATCATCATTATGTGCTCACGCACACCACTAGTCCCTTCATATTTTGTAGTAAGCATCTTCAAAATTAGAGAACTCGCATGTGCTTTAGAAGATCCCTTGAATTGCTCCTCAACTGAATTCAGATATTCTTTGGCATTCTCTGAATCAGGTATAGCTCCCCTAATGGCACTTGAGATGGAATTCTTGATAACCATAAGAGACATTCTGTTAGACCTTTCCCACTTTTCATGCTCTATTTTCTTATCTGCATTGCTTTCGACAGTCAGAGCAGCAGGAGGGTTATGCCTCAGGGCATAATCAAGATCCACCATACCAAGAGTAAGTTTAACCGTATCCCTCCATGTGGCAAAGTTTGCCCCAGTCAATAATTCAATTCCAAGGCTAGGGCTAAAAGTGGATGCTAGATCAATACAAACAGAAGAGTTGGAGTAATCTATTTAGGGGTAATTAAGCAAGGCAGACAAAGATAAGTACATTGAAGATAAAATCTATTATAACACCAAAATAATAGATTAATTAAAATTCTACCTGAATTTTAGCTTCGCTTTGGCTTTGACCAAAATTCAGACATTATGAACATACATAAATAAAATGTTGTCTTGATGTTTTACATAAACTTTGGCTTCGCTTTGGCTTTGACCAAAATTCATGTATTGTGAATGTACGTAAATGATAGAGACTATCTTAATGTCCTATATGAAATTTGGCTTCGCTTTGGCTTTGACCAAAATTCACATATTATGAACATATATTATAAATGGACTGTCATAGTCTCCCATATGAATTTTGGCTTCGCTTTGGCTTTGACCAAAATTCATATACGATGAACGTAAAAATAAAGCACATAAATATACCATAACACCTTTGGGTAAGAAATGATATATCTATGTAATTAGGCTTATAATTATTATATATATCATTAGACAATTTTCCTTTAGGTTCATTATCATACATATAATTATATAAAATACTTTCCTATGTCAAAATCGTTATTTTAAGACATATGATTAAATGCTTAAATCATTATTATAATTGCATTAAGGAAAAACACTCTAGCTGATTTTATTTTCCTTATGAGTAAAATTAAAAGAAATAATCCACTGATATTATGTGCATCATTTGATTTATATGAAAATAAAAGGAAACAACAATTATTTGTTCTATAAACAAAACAATATTATTAGTGTGGGAAAAAATAAAGAACAAAATAAAACCTTAAGTAAATTACAGTATTGAAGTAAAAATGCAAACACCATGAAACATGGCCACAAAATCATAAATTATATTAAACAATTTATATTACTTAAATTTAGATTAACATGGTTTGAGGAAAGGCAATATATGGATTAAAATATTCCAGACTTCAATCCTTCTTTATTCAACAAATCATATCAAACTAAATGCAAATTTAAACATACAGACGTTTGAATTCGAACCGATTGATTTGCAGAATCGGTATACCCTTTTAAAATTATTGGAAATGAATTATATCCAATACATAATTTATGTCCCATCATGTAGTAAAATCTAATGTTTAATCCAAACTAACCTTTACATATATATGTATTATAAAATTCCACTAGCAAATATAGTGTAGAACATCAATATATATCAAAAGGTCAATTAAAGTGAAAAAAATGTTTAGAATTTAAACTAATTACATCATCTAACAATGATTTTAAACAACTTTCTAGAAAACCAATCCTCAATAAACAAATCAACTTTGATTTCATATTCCATAAAATCGATTCATTGTCTGTTAATTATTTAATTTTATGATCAAATAGATATAACCAACATACGCTCTGATACCACATGTTGATTATATCTTTAAACATGGGTCTAAAACGTAAAACCCTAATCACGTTTAACAAGTCAAATCATGAACATGAACATAAAATTAGAGGCACTTACATGTGGGAATGGTTATCTTCGCTGATGATGATGAAGCCATGATTCCCGTTATGATGCCTTTTGGTGATGGGAACTTTAGAGAGAATTCTTGATTTGTGTTTTAGGAGTGTTTCAATGTGGATAAACAAGATGATGACCATCCATTTTATTAGTTACTCAAGACTCCTCGCATTCTCTATATTAAAAGCATCTAAAGGGAAATCATAATGGCCCCTTAACTTATAAATATTTACAATTACTTCCATCAAGTAATTGTTAGGGACCGGTTACGTCATATTGGTAAGGTTAACTTAAATGATTTGTAGGCCACATTACGGGTTATTTCTAACAAAATTACATCTAGCCGGTAGCTATTTACATCCCTCCGCTTAAGAATAGGTCGAAATTCAAAGACAGTTTTGCAAAATTAGAGTGAATCTACCACTACTAATCTAAGTTGCTTATCCCCTATCTAGCCATTGAATGTTAACTTCAAGACATGAAACTCAGCATAGCTTGAGAAGGTTGTTTTTCATGTTTATGTTACCTAAACTGTATTATAAATTTACATAATTGTAAAAGTTTGAGTAATTAAACCTTTTGAAACATACAGTAAAACTTAAAACATATTGTTGAATTTTAAATTAGTTCTCAAATATAATTTTTAAACGATGATAACTTTTTATACGTTAATATTTAAAAAAATTAGTAAGATATTACGCGCATTGCAGTGAACATTCGATCAGTATCGGATAGGTTTGTTACAGTATTGGTACAATACTGGTACTCGTTATAGCAACTTAAAGAGACATGCCAAAGAAAATATTGGCATGTGTTTTAGATCGACTTAAAATCATAAAAACGAATACCGGTACCGGATCATTTCAGATAATATATTAAACTATAAGGAATTACCAATAAGAAATTAACCTATAGAGTAAACTGCCAAAATGGTCCCTGAGGTTTGGTCACTTTTATCACTTTAGTCCAAAATCCAAACCTTTTGAATCTGGGTCCCTGTGGTTTCAATTTTGTTGCCATATATTTTCATCCAAAAGCAAAATCTTGTCAGATTTTTCAGTTAATATCCGGGTTTTTTTTTGTCTTTTTCCTCCCTTTTAATGAAGTGCAAAATGGTCAGATTTTTTAATTTGTTATAATAAAACGTTAAAAGACCATTTTGCCCTTCATTAAAAGGAAAGAAAAAGACAAAAAAAATTTGGATGTTAACTGAAAATTTTGACTAGATTTTGATTTTAGATGGCAACAAAATTGAAACTATAAGGACCCAGATTCAAAAGTTTTTGGTTTTAGACTAAAATAGCAAAAGTGAACAAATTTTAGAGACCATTCTGATAGTTTACTCTAAACTATTATGATATAATTCTTATCTGTAAACTACACGCTTACAAAAGAAATAGTTGATTAAATGAATAAAATCTATACTATATAATAAAAGAAACCAATAAAAGGACACTTGTCATTATTCTAGACCATCTACTATTGCTTAATTGTAGAGAATTATAATTTAATTTAAATTATTAAATTTAATATATGTTTAAAACATTTAAGAAATTACGGATAAAGTTCCATAAATTATCTTATTATTTATTTATATTAATTACTAGGTTATTATTCTAGACCATCTACTCTTACTTAATTGTAGATAACTATTATTTAATTTAAATTACTAAATTTAATATTTGTTTCAAACATTTACGAAATTACGGATAAAGTTCCATAAATTATCTTTTTATTTATTTATATTAATTAATAGGTTAGAAATTATATATCTTAGTAATTGAAACAAATATCGAGCATTTTCATAACGAGGGTGGAGAGAACGATTTTCTTATTTATATTAATTACTAGATTAGAAATTATCTTAATAATTGAAACAAATATCGAGCAATAACGAGGGTGTAGGGAACGATTTTCTTGCTTAAAAAATAATTTATTTATTTAATATATTTAAAATACAAGAAGAATAATGACTACATTTATCATATTAATAAATTTATCAAAAAACAACCATTCTTTTAAGATGCAGCTTAAGTCCATATATTTAAATTTTAAAGTTATATAATTTAATAATTACCGTGCTTACATATTTAAAAACTTGACAAACATCACAAGTTTTGATCATAAATAAAACAAAATTTTGTTCGGATATCAGAAAAGTGTCTTAAAATTTCGTTTTATAATTGTTAAATCTTCGTTATTAACTATTTGATATTTTATTTACTTAACCCGTGTAATACACGGGGTAACCTAGTATCTAATATAGTTTGTAAATTATAATGCTAGAATTTAAGTGTGTATTTTTATATGATTAATATATATATATATATATATATATATATAGTGTGAGGTTCATTGGGGAACACTAAAAAAGTGGGGAACAGTGGGAACCGACTCAAACGAACTCGGATTGGACTCATTCCAGCGGCGTTGGAACCGTCTCGTCGAACCCTAACGAGGATCTCTTAACCCTAAACCCTAAATCATAACCCCTAAACCCTAAATAATTAGGGTTTGGCTTTTAGGGTTTAGCTTTAGGGTTTAGAGTTTAGCTTTAGGGTTTAGCTATAGGGTTTAGCTTTAGGTTTAGCCTTTAGGGTTTAGCTTTTAGGGTTTATAGTTTAGATTTTACGGTTTAGCTTAGGTTTTAGCCTTATTTTTTAGCTTTAGGGTTTAGAGTTTAGGAGTTAGGGTTTAGGGTTTAGGGTTAAGAGATCTTAGTTAGGGTTCGACGAGCCGGTTCCAACGCCGCTGGAATGAGTCCAATCGGAGTTCATTTGAGCCGGTTCCCCGCTGTTTCCTACTTTTTTAGTGTTCCCCAATGAACCTTCCCCTATATATAAATATATATATATATATATATATAATATTGGCAATTTGACAACACATGTTTAAGTGGGAAATAACAATAGAATAAATGGATTAGAAGACAAAAAGAATTGATTTTGCATTCTTGTCTATTGATTTATATTCTTGAGTTAACGGGTTTGCCCAAGAAAACAGCCAAGTAATTGTTTTTCACCATAAAACCTAATATCTAACCTACATCCAGAAAAACGCCAAAATCACTGTAGAACTATAGTGACTTTTTAGTTGTTCTTTTATATTATTTATAATTATAATTATAATATAATTATAATTATAATTATAATATAATTATAATATAATTATAATTTATAATATAATATAATACAATTATAATTTATAATATAATATAATACAATTATAATTATAATTATAATTACACCATAAAAACAGGCATTTTTATTTAAATTTGAGAATGATATTGTTTTTTTATTTAAAAAATATACATATTATGTAAAAACGACCATAACTTTTTTTATGTTTCCCGTCACATCGCGCGGGCATCCCTGGTGTAAGAACATCATGTACAAATTGACACTAAGATAAAACACCATGTGTAAATTGGTGTCTAAGTGTGAAACACCAAATATAATAATAAGCATGCAATGTCGAATTTTAACGCTTATCGGTAATAATTATGTAATAATAAACATGCAATGTCGAATTTGGGCGTTCTTGAATTCGATAATGTTGCAAATGGGGTTTCCTAACCGATGGCGGAAATGGATAATGGCCATCGTTACGTCCACACGACAATCGGTTTTGGTTAATGGCTCGCCTACACACGAGTTTGAATGCTGACGAGGACTTAGACAAGGTGACCCGCTTTCGCCTTTTCTATTCGTGATAGCCATGGAAGCATTGTCAAGTTTTATGAAGAAGACTTGTTCCCTTGGGCTTTACAAAGGTATTAAATGTACCGAGGGGGGTCTGTTACTTTCACACCTCCTTTATGCCGACGATGTTGTGTTCTTGGGTGAGTGGTCGCACTCAAACGGGCTAGCCTTGAGAAAGTTGTTAAGATGTTTTTACTTGGTTTCAGTGAAAATAAACCTCACAAAAAGTATATGTTTGGGGTAGGTACGAATAATGTTGAACTTCACTTGATGGCAAATTTACTTATTGTAGAACGGGCACTTTCCCGTTTAAGTACCTAGGTTTCCTTGTTAGCACAAACATGAACCTTGTAAGGAATTGGAAACCGGTGGTGGATCTTTTTAGATCAAGACTCTCCATTTGGAAAGCAAAGAATTTATCATATGGTGGAAGGGTAATTACATTGGTGAAATCGGTACTCAATTCTTTACCCACATATTTTTTTCAATATATAAAGCACCCATACAAGTTATAAATATCTTAGAGAAACTAAGACGGTCGTTCTTTTGGGGTGGGTCGGAGGATATTTCAAAAACAAATTGGATGGCTTGGGAAAGTGTCATAGCACCGGTAAAATATGGGGGGTTGGGGTTCGGGTCACTTAGAGACGCAAACCTTGCAATGCTCGCTAAGTGGTGGTGGCGGTTCAAATTCGAAGACAATGGTTTATGGAGAAAAGTCGTGGGCAATACATCATAATACAAGATCTTGGAATTCTATCCCTTTGAAACTTTCAATACCGGGACCTTGGAAACAAATAAATAACATCTCGGGCGACTTGGCGCGTAAGGGGGTTAATGTATCCAATATAATAAAAGGTTTGGTGGTTTTTGGTAAGTCTATTTTCTTTTGGATAGACGTATGGAATGGGGCTAAAACTTTGGCAGAAAATACTCTTTATTATTTGGCTTGGAATCGAACAAATGGGCCACTGTTGCAGATAGGATTGGATCGACAGGACCGCGTTAGAATTGGTTTTGGGCTTGGAGAAGGCAGTTAACGGGTCAGCAAGAAGTCCAAGAACTAGGCCGATTACAAGCTTCAATCGCCCATGTAGTTGTCTCGGCCGAACCAGACAAGTGGATATTGGAGATGGGCGACGTGGGTCAGTTTAGCGTAAAAAGTATTAAGCATCAGTTGGTCGCGCACACCTATTCGGGCCCGGACTATCATTTTCTATGGAACAATTAGGTGCCGTTAAAAGTGGCCATCCTTGCGTGGCGAGCATCAAGAAATTGACTCCCTACCAAAGATTTGTTAATCCGAAGGAATATCCCAGTTAACTCTGATTTATGTCTTCTATGTGGAGATTGCCCGGAATCATGTGAACATTTATTCGTCTCGTGTGGGTTTGCACAAACACTTTGGCAAGTTCTAGTGACTTGGTGCAAGGTACCGCCGATATTTGCATTTAGCCTCAAGGACTTGTTAGACTTGCATAAGCACATTCATGGTACAAACAGATGGAAGAAAGCACTACATGGGGTAATATTATCAACACTTTAGTGCTTATGGAAACTGAGGAATGAGGTGGTTTTTAATGGTAAGGAGCCGAACATGCTGAAAATAGTGGAGGAGATAAAAGCGTTGGGTTATCTTTGGGTAAAATACCGCTCAAAGTAAGTGTCGATGACTTGGGAACAATGGAGTGCGTTCAATGTTTATGATTAAGTTTCTTGGTTATGTTCCGTGACACTGTAATCTGAGTTGTAATATTTTGGTGGCTGTAGTATGTTTGCTGGTGTGAGTTAGGTGTGTTATGATTTTATTGATATTTAAAGTCCATTTTACGCATTAGTCAAGTTTTAAATTTATAAAAAACGATATTCTACTAACACTAAACACACACCTGGGCAAGTGCACCCATCGTGAGCGTAGTATAGCGTTGGTAAGATACCGAGATCGTCCAAGGACACATGAGCTTTTAGTACCGGTTTATCCTCAACGTCTAATCAATCTAAAATTTTTGAGAAAAGGTTTAAACATGAAAAATAAAACTAAAAATGCAGAAATAAAAATAAAATAAAAACAGATAGACAAGATGAATCACTTGGATCCGAGTCGCCTTTAATGTATCCTTTGATGATTTCCGTACTTTTGCACTTTTTAAGAGATTATCTTAGTTATAGTAGTAGGCCCCTCTTTTGAAGGTGATGTTACCCTCAACCCCGTGGTTTGAGTCAGCAAAGATATAATCCCAAAGGGTCGGAGTATTGAAGGATAATTAATTAAGTTATTAATGCGAAAAGTGGTAGGCCCGTCTTTTGAAGGTGACGTTACCCTCGGCTAAGTGGTTTGAGTCAGCAGGGATACAATCCCAAGTAGCCGGTTTAATGTATTAATAGTAGTTTACATATGAGGGGATCAAGCCATTCGCACCCCTGCCATCCAATACCAGTGGGTATTGAAGGAGGTCCTAGTAAGCTTGACCCAGGTCCTTGCAGGATCTATACACTGAACAAGGCAAGAACCTTACTAAACCATTCCCTAAACCCCGACCAGGTAGCCAACATATCTCTATATAGACCATAGAGATATGAATGGTGTAACTCTTTTACTTTATATAGACAGTAAAGTAATGCCAAGACACCACGGACAAATGATAAAGAAGTTTCACCTTCAACATAAGAAACTAGTTATTAAAGTCATTAATACAAAACCAAATAAAAAGTGCGAAAAGATTAAAAATCAAAAGTAATACATCAAAGACTTGTCTTCACCAAGTGATGTAAGAGACTAAGCCAAACATGGCCTTTGATTGACAAGAACTCTTACTATCATTCTTGGTTCCAGAGACTACTACACACTCTAAAGTTGGATGATGGATGATGGTGGTGGTGTTGGTGTTGGTGGTGTAGTAGTGGTGGCAAAGTGAGAGAGTAGTGGTTTGCCAAGGGATGCTTTTGAAGTAAACCAAGCACCCCTATTTATAGCCTGCACAGAAGCCCGGCCACAGCCCCGTGTCCAGCGGACACTCCCCCGTGGCCATCCTTTTCTCTTCCTTCATTAATTGCTTTTGTTAGCATTGGGCTCCACATGGCCCGTGTTCGCTGGGCACGGCCCCGTGGGCAGAAGAGTATCTGTACTACCAAGGTTTTGCAAGATTCTAGGAATCTTAGCGTTGACCACGCCCCGTGCTGAGTTGGGCATGCCCCCGTGGTGGGCGTAGAAGCTTCCATAGCTTTGTCCTTTCTGCAGACACCTGACCACGCCCCCGTGTCCAGTGGGCACGGGTCGTGGTCAGCCTTCTGTTTCTTGTTTTTGCTCTTGAGGATGCTGTCGAGGGGTCGGGCATGTCACGTTTATTCCTTTTCTTTGTATTTATGTTGGTTTTTGCTGTATATTTGTTCCTTTTGTTCGTTTAAGCTCATTTGGTCCTGTAAATTCAAAAGGAAGACAAAAACACATTTTTTCTAACATTAGTACTAAAAAATGATTAGTTTTATGCCTCATTTGATGTAATTTATATGTTGCATTTTACACACATCAAATACCCCCACACTTGAATCTTTGCTTGTCCTTAAGCAAAACTCTTTATTATGTGGCTTACACACCCAAATGGAATAGGTAGGAGAGAAGTTTTGGGCTTGTCTTGAGTGTCAGGAATCCAAGATCTTTGTTTGGTTTTATTTTTATACTATTTACAATCCTATTCGTTATAATTTAATTAGAACGTTTCATAAGAGAAATTACTTATTTGGGCATAACATGCCTCTTTAGAATTCCATTTATATACAAGTTCACATACCTCACGGGAGATCACTCAACACTCTGCCGAAGATGTATTTTTTTTTTTGTGAAACACTCGAGACTGGCATGAAACTTACTTCTACCATATGCTTGCCAAGCAATCAATCCTACTCCTTTTTAACTATAAACCTTCGTAAATATCAAGAGGACTTGGGAAAGGGTTAGGCTTGGGCTAAGGGTAGGTGGTTTTGGTTAGTGGTAAGTAAAAAGGGCTAAAAGCGTAAAAAGCGTCGGTCGTAGTAAAACTTTTTGTTTTTGTGACTTTTATTCAAACTAAGCATCTTCAAACAAAGTTTCTTTGAGGAACTTGTTTGTTTATTGCTAGACTTTTTTTTCGATAAAGAAACGTCACAAGAAAACCGAGCTTTTTACTAAAATAAAGGGGTTTAAAAGAAAAAGGTTTTGGTGGGTAAAGGGTGTTTGTTTTGTGTGGTTTAGAAATGAAAAGGTTTAGGCTCAAAGGGGTTAACTAAGGGGATTTTGGGTAGGTGATAAAAAAATGAAAAATAATATTGTTGAAAGGAAAATGGGTTAGTCCTAATGCCTCCATCATTTACTTACTTGGGTTTAAGTTGGTAAGGAGAGTGAATGTATCGTCGTGGCAAGTTCTAGAGTCGTAAGAACCAATCGACTATTCACACAAGAATTGAAAAATGAGCATTTAGTTTAAAGATGTATGCTTGAATGCTCAATAAAGGCTCAAAACTCACTTGTTGTGGGAATGTGTTTATAATGTGATCAAGTATATATATAATCAAATTTTAATTAGATTTGTCGTGCCTTTTCATAATTTTCTTATGTTGGTTCTTTTTATCATGACGCTATCGGATGTAAATTTGTAAAAATATAACCTTTTTAGAACTTGTTATTCCCAAATTAAACCAAGACAAGTAAAAAAAATGAAAATTTTTGAAAAAAAAATTGGGGTGATTAGCGGTTCCAATAGAGTTTTGTGTAAGGCTCGTTATTAGGACTTGCAAAATTCAAGGTTTTAGCATCTTCCCCACACTTAAATTACACATTGTCCCCAATGTGTCCCAAAAATAAGTTTTTAGGTTGATTGAATATGTAAAAAGGTGTTTAAAAACAAAATTTTGTGTTACTGGCGTCTAGCCACGGCCCCGTGTTGGTCCGGGCACGGCCCCGTGGTCAGATCACCAGTACCAAAATGTAACAGAAGGCTGGGCACGGGGCGTGTTCAGTGAGCACGACCCCGTGTCCAGTTACCTGACCTGGGCAAATTTCTGCAGAGCCTTGGGCACGAGGCGTGTTGGGCTGAGCACGGCCCCGTGCTGAACTTGCTGTAATGCTGGAAAATTGTCGGGAGGCTCTGTTTTTGTGCATGGGGTACGGTTTTAAAGTTCCCTTGGTAACCTCCACCTTTTCGAGTGTATTTTATTCCTGAAAAGTAAAGCTAAACTAGAAAATATAAAAGTTATACTAAACTAAAAACTACGGATAGTTCCACGGAATGCCTCCGTGGTGCGCCACGTTTATAAGGTTCCTTGGCTAGACCCTAAGTCAGTCATATGTTACCCGGGCGGGATGTCTCGCATCCCGTGTTGCACCGTCGAAGAGCGTCATCCAAGCTTGAGTCTATGACATCCATGTAGTTGACCGGGTCGTCTTCTACTTTTTTCCCAACCCCGAATTTCATCTCTTTGTCCCCGACTCTCAATGTTAGCTTCCCATCACTCATATCCACCATTGCGTGAGCGGTGGCAAGGAATGGTCTTCCTAGAATGAGTGGTACTTCGGTGTCTTCCTCCATGTCGAGTATAACAAAGTCGGCCGGGAAGACAAAGTCTCCGACTTTTACCAATAGATTTTGGGCCACACCTTGTGGGTGATAGACCTATCGGCTAGTTGTATGCTCATCTTTGTGAGGCTTGTTTTATCTAACCCGAGTCGGTCAAACATTGATGCGGGCATGAGATTTATGCTATCCCCAAGGTCGGCTAGTGCATTGCGTACAGGAGATCCCCCAATGGAACAAGGGATGGTGAAACTTCCGGGGTCGATTTTCTTTTGTGGGAGTTTGTTGAGTAGCACGGCAGAGCATTCTTCACTTAAATTGACTAATTGCAATGTTTCAATCTTCCTTTTGTGAGTGAGGAAGTCTCTCATAAATTTTGAATATTTTGGCATTTAGGTGAGGACTTCCACAAATGGAAGATTGATATGCAATTGTTTTAGTAAGTTCATGAATTTTGTGAATTGCTCGTCGGTCTTTTGGCGAAGTAACCGACCGGGGTAGGGCACCGAGGGGTTCTTAGTTGGTTCGGGATTTGGCGGAGACATTGTTTCCTTATGGGCTGGAGCTAAGGTTGTGTTTTGACTGGGTGGACTTTTTTCGGATGGGGTAGTGGGGCCTCCTCGGGACCTACGGTCCGGTTTCTTAGTATTATGAGATGTACTTGCGCCTTTGGGTTGGTTTCGGTATTGCTAGGTAGTGCGCCTTGTGGTCTCTCGTAGAAATTTTGGGCTAGTTGATTTAATTTTATTTCAATGTTTTGAATACTAGCTTGTTGATTTCTAAAGTTTGATTCCATTTGTAGGAATCAATCCGAGTTCTTTTTTTCGGTTTCGGAGATGAGGCGTGAAACAGTGTCTTCAAGCCTCTCTCGTCCCCCTTGTTGTTGAGAGAAATTTTGTGACTCATTTCTTGGTTGTTGTTGAAAGTTTGTTTGTTGGTTTTGATTTTGTTGGTTACTACTATTGTTGGGTTCCCTCGAACCAAGGTTAGGGTGGTTACGGTCCTTGGTTGTAAGTGCCTGTTGGGGGACCCAATGGCCTTGGTCTATTATCAATGTAGTTTACCATTTCTGTTTGATTATCCATTTCTTTCATACAACTCCAATTTTCATGTGGCCCACCACACCCTTCACAAGCCATAACCGAGGCCGTTTTTGCCATTTCTAACTTTTTGATTTTTGAAGATAGGTCCTCGATTTGGGCTTGTAAAGAGGTGCTTTCATCCACATTGTGGGCACCCGAGGCAATAGATTTTGTGCCTCGGGGTGTGTGCCATTGAAAATTGTTTTGAGCAATTTCTTCAATTTGATTATAAAATTCATTTGGGCGACGATTACCTAGGAGTCTCCCGGAGCTAGAGTCGAGTGTTTGTCTTGTGTGTGGCAGCAACCCATTATAGAAAGTGGATACTTGTTGCCACACTGCAACACCATGATGAGGACATTTCCTCTATAGCTCCTTGAATCTTTCCCAAGTTTCATATAAGGATTCCCCGTCCTCTTGTGAGTATGTATTGATTTCAGTCATTAATTTAGCGGTCTTAGAGGGCGGAAAATACTTATATAGAAACTTTTGGGCAAGTTCATCCCAAATGTTTACCGAACCACTTGGGAGGGTGTTAAGCCAAGCCTTGGCTCTATCTTTTAGTGAGAATGGGAACATTCGGAGGTGGATGGCGTCGTTTGATGCTTCGTTGATCCGGAAAGTATCACATATTTCCAAAAAGTTGGTAATATGTAGATGTGGATCTTCATCAGCTAGGCCATGGAAGGTTGCAGAATTTTGGAGCATTTGAATCAAATGCGGCCGAAGTTCGAAGTTGTTGGCATCGACATTCGGTGCATTGATAGCGGCTCCGAGATTACCTACCGTGGGCCGTAGGTAATCCATGAGGGTACGTTGATCCGCCATCGGAAGTTGGCCCCCCAAAGCTTTCTCTTGGCTTTTAGCTTTTAGTCTCTTTCTTACAAAGCGTTCGGGTTTATCTAGAGGTTCTTTTATGTCTTTATTGGAACTGGAGCTCATACAATGCGTAGAAAGTTCAGGTGATGCGTCTGGGTTCCAAGTCCTGCGATAAAACAAAAAGAACGTTGGTTAGAAGTCTTACCATGGCCTCGTAGTCGCTGACCACGGCCCGTAGTCGTTGTTGTAATGATTTTTTCTGGATCCTAGTTACTGGGGAGTTCAGCACGACCCCGTGGTGCACCGCCACGGCCCCGTGGTCACTCTTCTGTAACTCAGAAAACAAAAATTGCCAGTAAGGTTGCTAGGCACGGCCCCGTGTCCGACCAGGCATGGCCCGTGCTGAAGTCTGCAGAAGCTGAAAAATTAAGAAAAAAACCTGAAAAAAATAGAAAAATAAGAAAAATGATTAGGCCGTTGATTCCTAACTTTCCTAAAATCCTTGTGTCCCCGGCAACGGCGCAAAAAACTTGGTGTGCGCTAGGTGTGTTATGATTTTATTGATATCATTTTACGCATTAGTCAAGCTTTAAATTTATAAAACACGATATTCTACTAACACTAAACACACACTTGGACAACTGCACCCATCGTGAGCGTAGTATAACGTTGGTAAGATACCGAGGTCGTCTAAGAACACAAGAGCTTTTAGTACCGGTTTATCCCCAACGTCTAATCAATCTAAAATTTTTGAGAAAATGTTTAAACATGAAAAAATAAAACTAAAAATGCAGAAATAAAAATAAAATAAAAACAGATAGACAAGATGAATTACTTGGATCCGACTTGCCTTTAATGTATCCTTTGATGATTTCCGCACTTTTGCACTTTTTAAGAGATTATCTTAGTTATAGTAGTAGGCCCCTCTTTTGAAGGTGACGTTACCCTCAACCTAGTGGTTTGAGTCAGCAAGGATACAATCCCAAAGGGTCGGAATATTGAAAGATAATTAATTAAGTTATTAATGCGAAAAGTGGTATGCCCCTCTTTTGAATGTGACGTTACCCTCGGCTAAGTGGTTTTAGTCAGCAGGGATACAATCCCAAGTAGCCGGTTTAATTTATTAATAGTAGTTTACATATGAGGGGATCAAGCCATTCGCACCCCTGCCATCCAATACCAGTGGGTATTGAAGGAGGTCCTAGTAAGCTTGACCCAGGTCCTTGCAGGATCTATACACTGAACAAGGCAAGAACTTTATTAAACCATTCCATTAACCTCCGACCAGGTAGCCAACATATCTCTATATAGACCGTAGAGATATGAATGGTGTAAATCTTTTACTTTATATAGACAGTGGTGGGTGTTGGTGGTGTAGTGGTGGTGGAGTGGTGGCAAAGTGAGAGAGTGGTGGTTTGCCAAGGGATGCTTTTGAAGTGAAGCAAGCACCCCTATTTATAGCCTGCATAGAAGCCCGGCTACGGCCCCGTGTCCAGCGAACACGCCCCCGTGCCATCCTTTTCTCTTCCTTCATTAATTGCTTTTGTCAGCATTGGGCTCCACACGGCCCGTGTTCGCTGGGCACGGCCCCGTGGGCAGAAGCATAACTGTACTACCAAGGTTTTGCAAGATTATACGAATCTTAGCGTTGACCACGCCCCGTGCTGAGCTGGGCACGCCCCCGTGGTGGGCGTACAAGCTTCCACAGCTTTGTCTTTTCTGCAGACACCTGACTACGCCCCCGTGTCCAGTGGGCACGGGCCGTGGTCAGCCTTCTGTTTCTTGTTTTTGCTCTTGGGGATGCTGTCGAGGGGTCGGGCATGTCACGTTTATTCCTTTTCTTTGTATTTATGTTAGTTTTTGCTGTATATTTGTTCCTTTTGTTTGTTTAAGCTCATTTGGTCCTGTAAATTCAAGGGGAAGACAAAAACACACTTTTCCAACATTAGTACTAGAAACGGTTAGTTTTATGCCTCATTTGATGTAATTTATATGTTGCATTTTACACACATCATTTGCCTAGTGACTTGCCAGGTAAACTTTTATATATTCAATAAAATTTTGTTGGCCGTTCAAAAAAAATCGGTAATAACTAAACATATTTTTTTGTAGGGAAGGGTAGAGAAGAATGTATGATTTTCAGATCTACAGGCTAATAATATGTACATTCTGTTGCAATAAAGTCGCGTGCATAGAGTCGTTGCAGTTTGATAATGTTTTTATTTTGTTTAACGTTATGGTTGTTGGGGTTTACCTAGTCTAGCGCTGGTTACCTAGTCTTTTGCTAGTCTCCTTATTTTCAGTATTTCGTTAGTTTGTTTACGTTGTAATCTTGGCTATATATAGCTTGCTTGAATGAAGAATAAGATATCAGTTTTCGATACAAATACAAGTGTTTAACTTAACACATTCCCCTCCATTTCTATTTAAATTCACCCTCGATATTGATTTTTTAGGTTTGAAGAAACTTCTTTAAAACTCACCAATTTTTCGTAGAAATTCAAAATGTCTGGTCTGATTGAATCCATGTCTCTCTTAATTACATCCGGCTTGTATCTTTCGCAGATGCCCAAAACATCTTTTTCATGAGGAAAGAACTCTGCCATGTTATCGAATAAAAGATTAGCTCCACCTTTTTGTACACACAAGCGAAAAATAAAACTTTTGAACTAAACTGTCAAAATGGCCCAAACCACAGGGACTAAGATGGCATTTAACTAAAAAGATAAGGAAAAGTAACTTGGTATAGTAATGTCCTATGAGAGTCCACGTAGGTGCACTGGCTTCTTGAAAGATAAAAAATATAAATAATATTATATTTTTTAACGGCCAACGAATCCTCGAAATGGGTTTACTTGCGAAATTCACCACATCGGGATACACTCGCCTCCGAACCGGGGAAAACTCTCACCTAGGGCCGAATCCCGTGAACACTCGCCCGAAAACACGACAGTGCGGTGAGGTAAAACTCGTTCAGTTCAAGGATCGAACTAGCGATCTGCACCTATTCGCCTAGTCTCCCATCATCACCAGGTGCCGCAGAAAATAACGTGGTGGGCAGGAATGGAACTCTGATCCCTTAGAACACCAAGTCTCTCCCTTACCACTCCACCACCACTTCATTCGCATAAATAATATTATATTAAGTTTGGTTTTTAAAAGGAACCATCAGTCACCTTCTTCTTCATTATTTTGTTAAAGTTGCAGCGATAATCATCCCTGCTTGAAAAATCTTCAACAATCGCATGTTCACTCCTGTTTTCTTCTTTTAATTATTTTGTGTTCTATTTTTAAATGTTTTAGAGGTTTAAACTCTAAAACTCGGCCCAATAATCAAGGCCTCCAACGCAGAGACAGTTTCAGGCATGGCTAAGCTGGATTTCGGGCGGGCTGGGAAGAAAGCGTTGGAGACAATCTTAGTTTGTATGCAAAAAACTGCTTGTGTTCTTCTTTAGACTATCTCCAATGCAAACGGCGCCCTTCAGCTGCCTAATAATATGACACATCATATCCTTAAAAATCCTTACAAATCCTTAAAAACCACCAATTTCATCTCCAACCATACAAACATCCTTACATATCCTTATATTTTCCACATCATCGCCCATTTTTTTATTTAAGTTTACCCATTTTTTTAGTTCACTTACTTAAATTATTAAAATATATTCAAATAAATTAAATGATTAGATAATTAAGATAAGTAATTTAAGTAAAATAAAAAAAAACATAAAAATAGAAATTGCATTACCTAAAAACAAAAGTAAACTAGATTTAAAAACAAACATTTTAAAAATAAACCTAAACTACTCTCGATTAATCCATGTTATTCTTTGCCTTAATCCTAGCACACTCAGTGTCATGTCGGGCTTTTTGAACCGGGTCCATGTGAGCAGTCGGGATGTAAAGTATTTTTTTTCTCTTTAAATTCCAAGTAGTCTGTCATATGAACTCTCCAATCACCAATCGCTTGTTGCTTAAGAGACAGAGTTTCGTTTAACCGGTCAAGTAGTTCTTCTTTCTTTTCTTGGTAAGAAGATTCTGCCTTGGCATTCCTCTTAACCTTATCATTTGCCTTTGCTTTGTCCCTCCTGGTTGGCCTTTGTGTTGGTTCAACCTCAACATGAACAACATTTTCATCATCAATACCATACACATGGACATCATCATCTAGTGAGATGCCATAATCCTCCATCGACAACGAGGTATGGGTGTTAAGGTCGAAGGTCGTGGTATGAGCATCAGAAGGAGTACCAACCAGGGTGTATTCATCGGTGCTCGCTATCTTTGTGCGTTTGGGCGGCAGAGCACCGTATACCCTGATTAGTCCGGACAATTTTTTGTGGTCCTTCACAACCCTCCAAACATGCTCATATTGAAATTATTGTCCGATGGGGTTATTCTTTCTATCAGCAACATATTCTTCTCTAACTGCCCACAACAACATTTCGTCTGACATACCACTCTTTGTATTGTTTTTGTTGCGTATGTATAGGTCGTTGAACTTGTTCACCTTGCTTTTAAACATGTGCCAATGTGACCTAAAGTTATGGGTGGTCCTCTCTTGGGAAACTTGGGGACTTTTCAAGAAAATTTCTAAAACTCGTCCCCAAAATACACCCACCCTTTGACTATTTTCGACTTCAGAAACGTGCACGAAGGCCTTGGCAAGTAGAACCTCTTCTTCCAAGGTTCATTTGATGCATCTCACTTCAGAAGATGATTCCACATTTTTCGTGGTTTTTTTTATTGTTTTTGTTTTTTTATCGTTTTCTTTTGGGTGGATGGAGTAGCCTCAACACTAAAGATTTGAGGCTCCACAAATGATGTTTCGGTGCTTGGAATAGCAGGACTCTGGCGTTGTTGTTGCTGCATTTGTTGTTGTAACTGGCGAAACATCATTTGTTGTTGGAACTGCTGAAACATCATTTGTTGTTTAAACACTCCAGAATTTTGGTCAAACTGTTGAAAACCAAAATTTGGTAATGGTAGGCTTAGATGTTTTGTGGAAACACAAAGTTTGAAAGTGGTAAGTTTTGGTTTTTATCAGTACTACCTTGATTCAACAACTCGGTAAAGTTTAGGTTTTGGTTTGGATTCATTTTTTTAAATAGAGATAGGTGAAGAAATTTGGTGATAGTTGCCAAATGTTATGTGTTCTTTAGGTGATTTAAAGAAATAAATGAGGTAGAATTTGGTGATTTGGGATAGAATTTTGGTGATAGATGATAAAATTATATGCTTTCTGTGTGTATACAACATATGTTTTTTTGGGTTTGAATAAAATGTTAGAATTGTCGTTCAAGAATAAAAGGTTGATTTCAACATTAAATGAAGTGTAATTAAATGAAAACTACTACAAAGCTACTGAAATTAAAACAAAACTACTGCAAAATTACTGAAACTATTTAATAATTGGTTGGTGGTAGTAATTCAATTGATTAAAAGCTTTAAGTTGGTAGAGTTATTTAATTCACATATCATTTAACATCTAGCCGACTTATAATAAAATATAAATTAATGTTGAATAAGAATATTAAATTCATTTAATGCACAATAAACCATGCAAACATGAGCCCTTACAGAAGGATTAATGCACAATTACATTTGGTATTCTCTACAATCACTTTTGAGTATTTGTTTGTCTCATACCAACAAAGGAAAGTACACTAATATATAAGACAAACTCTCTACAACAACAATAAAACAAAACCAACAGAACAGAGGTATCACTTTCAAATGAGTTGACTTTACACAAAAAAAAAAACAAAAGGAATAGAGGGATGGTATAAATAGAGAGAAAGTTATATTTCATTATCATCTTCTCCCTCATGTGTATTACTCCTCTCGCTTGCAAAAATGACAAAACAAACCGGAGAGCCTTACCTTTCACTTGAGATCACCGAAAGTGAACGTGGAGAAGTTTCTCAAACAGGTGAACAACCTGTTGAGGGAGACCATGCGGTTGTTCCTATTCCTCTCATTGTCGGAACCGACGCAAAAAACATATGTATGGCTTGGTGTGAGAAGATAACCCGCATTCTGAAGAACCTACGAAGGGTTAGGAGGGCGGCTGCTTCAGCACCTCCAACAGGGCTGAAGTCGTTTGTTATCACGCTACCGGAATCAGGTACCGTAACCGTAAGTTTAACAATGGAGCCTTCTTTCAAGTCGTCTTACAAAAAGGAAGTGAAAGCTGTGAAGATTGCTTGGGGAGCCACGCTTGTATTACTTAACGTTGTTCGTTTGGAAAAGAAATTGGCCCCGTTGATCTACATAAGCGTGGGATTGTTGTGGTTATCAATCGCTTGTTGGCTGGTGGTGGATCAAGTCTACAAGCACGCCAAAGAGGGCTGGTTGTGGAATGGTGTAGCAGCAAGTTGTTACTGTGCATGTGCTGGATCTTTTTTCATTGCTTTGTTCGTGGTATGCAAATAAAACCACGAACAAAGCAGTGAAAAAAGATCCAACACATGCACACTAACAACTTGTTCCTACACCATTCCACAACCAATCCTCTTTAGGATCCTCTTTGGCGTGCTTGTAGACTTGAACCACCACCAGCCAGCCAACAAACGATGGATAACCACAACAATCCCATGCTCATGTAGATCAACGAGGCCAATTTCTTCTCCAAACGAACAACGTTAAGTAATACTAGCGTGGCTCCCCAAGCAATCTTCACAGCTTTCACTTCCTCTTTGTAAGACGACTTGAAGGAAGGCTCCATGGTTAAACTTACGGTTATGGTATCCGATTCCGGTAGCTTGATAACAAACGAATTCGACCCGGTTGGAGGTGCTGAAGCAACCGGCCTCCTAACTCTTTGTCGGTTCTTCAGGCGGGTTATCTTCTCACACCGAGCCATGCATTTGTTTTTTGCGCCGGTGCCGGCAGGAGGAACAGGAACAACAACCGCATAGTCTCCCTCAACAGGTTGTTCGTGTTCATTCGATTCATTTGCAGCCGTAGTTAATAACCATGAAATCTGGAAAAAAAAAAAAAAAACTAGTGTTAGAAGTTAGGTATCATAAAAGGTTGAGTTGTTCCTATTCAATACACTTCTTCTATCCACGATAATAGATGATCAAATATTGTTTCATGTTTTGTCCCGCGACACTTAGGTGTTGAACCATCGCGGGCACTTTTTCCTACTTGTTGACATCTATTACCCTTTAATTTAAAAGTTTCTATAGGCGGTTTTAAATACTAATTATGTCGTATTTTCATAAAGGTTATCAGACTACTTAACAATAACAATCTAATAATACTTGTTAGAAACGTTTATCTTGATTTAGGATAACGACAATCTTGTTTCTTACATGATAAAAGGTTGAAGGCCTGGACCACGTGAAAAACTTCGTTTAAGCTTATCACATTAGTCTATTCTAACAAGATTTTTATGTGTGTTCTCGCGTGAACATATCAACCTTACATGCTTATTTTGTTATAGGTTGTGTTTTTATATAATGTTTTAGTTATATTCGTCATCTAATCTTTGAGCACCAACAACAAACATTAAGAGCGGAAATACAAAGCAACAAACATTCAAAGCGAAAATACAAAACAAAAAAGGACTGACGAAATTCAAAGATTGCAGCAACCCTGACATTGTCTTGTGTTCTTCATGTTTTGTTGATTTTTTTTTTTTTTTTTTGTTCTAAAATATTGCATGATTTATTAAAAGCTTTTTCGTATCAATCTTATCAATAGAAAATAATCAACCAATGCGAAATAATCTTGAAATGTCGCATGATTATATTAAGGGTCCTTAACTTTTTGTTTATCGCTTTAAAAAGTTGTAACATGTGGGTGAGACCCAACACAAGGTTGATCAATTCATTCACGGTTTAGGGAAATTCAAGCAATGTCTAAAAGATTTGAGATAGTCTTTGACAAGACAATGAATGGCGAGAAGGTGCTAACGGAGGACGAAATGATTGAGGCAACACTTCGCCAGTATCAAAGACACTACATGACCTGAAAATTTAAACACATTTCGGCGTGGTGACTTTTGAGAAACTATGCCCGGTATGATAACTATTTTAATTAAATACCTTTTATTTTTATTATGTAATTTGCATTTTGTTTAAGTAGTTTTATTTCAATTATGTACTTTTTTAAGTTTAGTAATTTATTTTTGTTCTACTAATTATGTAATACAAGTTAGGGGTAACTTTACAGAACTTTATAGAATAGTAATCAAGTTTTCTATAGGCTCCACTAAAGAAACTTCCAATTTTGCGCAATTAGTAATTTACCATGTTACCTTGATGTCGTGTCAAGTAACATTTTATTTTTTAATTTTTAATGTTTGCATGAAATAAAAATAGTGACACGGCTTTTTAATTAAGAATAGAAATATAGGTTTTTTTTTGTTTCTTTAGTCGTAAAACATAACAAAGGGCGGATCTAGGCCACTTTTGTGGGTTCTCAGGAACCATTCGGTTTAGAAAAAATGGGAAAAATTAGTGAAAACCTCGTATGATTTGGAAAAAAAATAGTGAGAATTTACCAAAAGAAACCCAGTGAAAAAAGTTTTTAGATTCGCCACTATTACATAACAATTTTTCACTAAATCTATTTTCTTAACTGATCAAACCTACAAACCCTAGAAAACATATTTTATTCATTAAGCCCATTTTTCATTTATCAAATCCGAGACCCAAAACAGTGGCATAAGAATGCAAGTTTGAAGGCTAATTATTCATTACCATCTCTGTTTATTAACCTTAAATAAATCACTAATACACATTAACACATTGTCGGGCTCATTTCAAAACCCTAAAATAATTTCAAACAATTACGATTTGCGAGAATGGGCTTGCAAAAAAAAAAAAAAACTGAAAAGAAAACTTCATAAAACAAGCCAAAACCCGAAAACCGGACGGGCAAACAAACACACGTTACATTTGGTATGAGAGCGAAATCACGATCAAAGAGAGAAAGAGAGGAGCAATCATGAGTAGTGAGAAGCTGAACATACCGGTGTGGTGTTGGAGATGATGAATAACTTGCTGCGAGCAATCGAACCAGCCACGGGTATTGCTCTGAGTGAAGCACAGAGAAAGACATTGGCAAAGCTGTGCACTAAAGACTTGCAGGTGAAGCATTGCTTGTAAAAAGGTTAGTCTTTTTATGGCACAAACTGGTGATGAAAGAAGCAATTGTATGTAGTTTTTGGACTTTGGGTTGTTGGAATCACATGTGTGGGGATAAAAGGAAATTCTTTAATCTTGATGAAAGGTATTCTCACTCAGTTAAGCCAGGTAACAATACACGTATGAAAGTGGATGGTAAGGGACAAATTAAACTCACTTTGAATGGAGTAGCTTATGTCATAAATGATCATGCATGGGTCAACTTCAAGAAAAGGATTGGTCTTTGTCATTAAAAATGGTGTTCGCAAGTCTCTGGTTTGAAAGCAACATGACATCCAATAGGATGTTTCCTTTATAATGTGCATAGTACAAATAAATGCCATTGCATGTGATGTCTATGACTAAAGTAAAGGAAAGGTAGTGAACAGGGGCGATGTAGACATTTCAAAATTATGGCATGAGAGATATAGTTCTTTAAATTTTTTTTGGCCCTATGTGATTAAAAAATATAGGTCCCTAAAATATGAGCTTAATACCTCATGAAAAGAGACCAATACAACACTATTTGCCTCAACAATGTGTTTAGAATCAGATCAGTATGTTACTAATGTGAAAAGTGAAAGGTAGTTTACTTTACTTTGTTTAATATTAACACAAATTTTATTTAGGGTAACCTATTTGATAATTAATAAATATCTAAAACCAATGAGCTAGTGGTGGAGTGGTTGGGGAAAAACTTGGTATTCCTTGTGATCCAGGTTCGACTCTCACTCTACCCATTATTTTCTGCAGTATCTAGGCCGGTGAAAGGCGAATACGGGTGTCGCCGGTTTGTCTTGAATGGAATGCGAAGTTTTACCGATTATTCCACTGTCATGCCTTCGGGCGGGTGGAGGTCGGGTTTCCGCGCATCTGGGTGAGCGAAGAGGCTGGCGGCGGTCGAGTAGTCAACATTGGCCACAGCGCCTGGTCTCACCGTGGTTGGCACGTCGTTCCTTGCCGTTAAAAAAATCTGAAATTTTAGTTTGAGAAAAATGACCGGATAGTCCCTGTGGTTTGTGTAAGGACCTTCAAAAATGTCACAAAACGACCCGTAAGTGAAAACCCGGACCCCTGAAACCCTAATCCATATCAAAAATCAAGAAAAATCAATTTTCTGGTTTCAGGCGGGCCGCGTAAGCCACAAGAGAAGCTTACGCGGGCCGCGTCAACTCAACTTTGACCGGATAAGCGTTCCAGACCACGTGTCGCACACGTGGCAGGTCTACCGATGACACGCTAGCCCTAGTCTACGTCTAGCTTGTCACACCCCCAAAATCCACATGCGGAGTATCACCGCTTGGTGGCGTGACATGACCAGGATCGAGCCACCAATCATATTGAACATCGTAATTAAGTAAATAAGACCAACCACAATACGATTGGTGACCAAAGCTAGTTAACCATGTTTAGTTTAAACAGCGGAAGCATAAAAGTAAATCCAAAAGCATAAGTCCATAGTTTATAAGTTAAAGTTCAAAGCGTAAGTTTAATAAGTTCATAAGGATTTAAATAATAAGCACGGAACATAACAGTCCGTACACCACAACGACTCCTTCCTCGTGCAAGCTCCAAGCGTTTAGCGACCTGTAAGGCATGTAACAACGAGTCAACAACAAAGTTGAGTGAGTTCACGTTTGGTTGTTTAGTTTTAAGTTGTTTCTGAAAAACGTGGTTTGACTTTCGTTGGCTTAATTGTCGTGGGGGTTACCCCGTAGTTGAAAGTATGTTTAACCAGTTCCTTTTTCATTACCCAAACCATAACCATAATCAGTGGGGGCTTTCCCCGTGTGAACTACTAGACGGTATGATATCGACTACTACGCAAATAAGTTGTGCCCTATATCAGCGTCTATCATCACTGATAGTCTGCCATAGTCCATTAGTACACACCCGTCCGACCGGCACGGTGTGAGGTTTGTTAAACCTAATAGCGCTATTAACTAATGACCCGCTCGCCATTGGCCTCGGCGATTAAGTCGATATAATGAAGAGGGACTTATTGATAGAGTTTTGTCTAGCTAGTTTTTAAGGTTGTTGTCCTACACCAGGAGGACGAACGTACGTATTCTGCACCAGGAGAATTCGTAAGATTAATAATGGCATCCAATCTATGGAGGATGGTCGTACATATCCTACCCAATGAGGATATGTGGATTTCATTTTAGTTTCTTAACCCATTCCCATGCCTTGTAGAAAGTGTGAACTCACCTCGGTTTGCTCGGTTAGATTCTCAAATATAGCTAACAGTCAAGGTTGGTCAATCACGTCCTAATATGATTACCAGTTAGTCATTTAGTGGTTTTCAAATAGAGCATAAAGTTCCTACACGTATCTATCACATAACAGGCATTACTTTAATTGTTTATGCCCATATATACTTCCCATCCATTCCCCACTCATAAACAAACATACGATAATGCACATAACACATATAACATGTTAGATCATTCACAGATAGCATACTCGACATTTAGACACGCAAATTACAACTTATGTCATTTCAGCTTAAATATTTAAAACCAGGCTGTTTTCGGACATTTTAATAAAATAGTTAACTTATTCCAAAAATTCTCAAATTTTTACAGAATGTCTTAAACATTCCAAATTTTATTGTGTAAAAATATCGGGGTCCAGTTCATTACTAATATTTTATAAAAATTCATTTTACGGACTGAACTCAGATTTATCTTTTTCTGACCACAGTCCACTGAATAATTTATTTAAAATTCATCGAGAGTCCGATTTACGAAATTCCAGTGAGAGAATTACAAATACATCGGTGGTCATCTACAGTACAAGTTTCATGATCTAACTCTACACAGAACTCACGTTATGACAGAAAACAAAACACATATTTTCAGCAGAAAAATGCGGCTCTAGCTACTGTTACAAAATGACGCTTTAAAAATAGTAAACGAAGTCCAAAAATTATGATTCCGGTGCCATTAGAACCGATTTCATAACACATAAACCTAGACTTCAGAAATTACATTTTTCGTTAAGTTACGGTCCTGTTACAGCCAACTGAAGTTGGCTGTAATCATTAAACAGCCTACTGTTTTCAGTCTTTAACACTCAAAAGCGCGTTCGATTGATTCCGTTAGCGTGTTTAGTGATTCACAACAACGTCAAACATCAATATTACAAGTAGATCAGCAAGTAAATCAGTAACATAATCAAGACAACTTCAGTTTATCATCACTTCATCATGTTTCATCAATATTTTATTACAAGTTTGTTTATATGCAAGACTTTGTTCATGGTTCTTTAGTGTTCATGGATTTTCATCATCGAACATCTATTAACCACTTAAATAACATAAAGAATGAACGGATCTAAGTTCTTACCACTAGCTCAGGGCTAGGGGAGTTTGAGTGTAGAAAAGTGATGGTTAAAAGCGAATAGAGAAGGTCCTTCCACTTCCGAACGCACCGAGCTTCGTTGTGCACCTTCTAACACCTTTGTATGCTTGTAGAATGCTTGAAGAAGATCAAGTGATGGTGGTGGTGGGTGGTGTGGTGGTCAGCCGAGAGTGGCAAGGGGAGAGGGAGAGATGGTGTTGTGAAGTTATGAATGGGTCATGAGAGTGAAGGACTAGAGGTTCTTATAATTGTCTTCCAACACACTTTTACCCCATAGTCCATATGTCTTCAAGATATTAATCAATATCACTTAATCAATTGGATAAAATCATGGGGTGGGTCCCATGTTCCATAACCGGTTGGGGGGGGGGGGGGGGGGGTAAAGGGTTGGGTTTCAATGCTTAGTTACTAGTTTAGTTAGAAATTAAATATTATAGTTAGTGGTTTAGGTGTGTTAAGTAATATATAGTGTGTTAGGGTATTCGGGGACCCTAATTAGCTTAGAAAATAAAAAAAATATGTTTAACAATATTTTTGTGTTTCGGGTAGTGTCCGGTTGTTCGGTTCGATACTGTTCCGTTAAACTGCTTAAATAGTCCGAAAAGTGTCTTATATATATATATATATTTGTAACACTTCAGATTTCTAACACTTAGGAACACACACAGGACTGTTTAATGACTTTTCTGTGCATTACTAGTATGTTAACAAGCACATGTAGGCATTACACAGAAATCAGAGAGCAGTTAAAGGATTCAGCACAGTCATCAAACACTTTAATTATCATTAATAATTTGTACGGATACATGGAATTATGAGGGTTGTCACATTCTCCCCCTGTTAAGAGAATTTCGTCCCAAAATTTAGCGCGTGGTTACTGAGGAAGCTAGTTAAGTTGCGTTGTTTTCCTGATTTTCCTGGGGTGTCACATCATCCCCCCATTGATTTGGAATTTCGTCCCGAAATTCTGCAGTAGCTTCAGCCTCAGAAGTGGTTGCGTTTTTCTTAAACAGCTGGGGGTACTTGAGTTTCATTTGGTCTTCTCGTTCCCAGGTATACTCTGGGCCACGACGGGCATTCCAACGAACTCGAACGAGAGGTATTCTTGTGCGCTTGAGAATCTTAACATCTCGATCAGTAATCTCTACAGGTTCCTCGACGAATCGCAGCTGGTCGTCGATAGTGAGTACCTTGAGAGGAACTATGAGGGTCTCATCTGACAGACACTTCTTCAGATTTGACACGTGGAATACGTTGTGAACTCCGCTGAGTTTTTCGGGTAGATTCAACCTGTAGGCGACTTTGCCAATTTTCTTGATGATTTCGAACGGTCCGACATAACGTGGATTGAGCTTGCCTCGTTTGCCAAAACGGACTACACCTTTCCAAGGTGAGACTTTGAGTAACACTCGATCCCCAACCTGGAACTCGAGCGGTTTTCTTCCCTTATCAGCATAGCTTTTCTGACGGTCACGAGCTGCCGCCATTCGTTGCCGTATCTGGGCAATCTTCTCGGTGGTATCTACCACAAGTTCTGGGCCAGTGATTTGGCTGTCACCAACTTCTGCCCAACAGAGAGGTGATCGGCATTTGCGTCCGTACAATGCCTCGAATGGAGCGGGTTGGATGCTGGTGTGGTAGCTGTTGTTATACGAAAACTCTACCAACGGGAGGTGCTTTTCCCAGCCATTACCAAAATCGATTACACATGCCCTAAGCATGTCTTCAAGGGTTTGGATGGTGCGTTCATATTTCCCATCCGTCTGTGGGTGATAAGCGGTGCTCATATCTAAACGTGAGCCAAAAGACTTGTGCATTGCTTGCCACAGTTCAGAAGTAAAACGCGCGTCATGATCAGAAATGATGGAGGTTGGCACTCCGTGCCTTGATACCACTTCCTTTAGGTAAATTTCTGCAAGAGTAGAAAACTTATCCGTTTCTTTGATAGCCAGAAAGTGTGCAGACTTGGTCAGTTGATCCACGATCACCCAAATGGTATCGTTTCCGCGTTGAGATCTGGGCAGGCCAGTAACAAAATCCATGGAAATTTGCTCCCATTTCCATTTAGGTATCTCTGGTTGTTGAAGTAGGCCTGATGGTTTCTGATATTCAGTCTTGACTCTCGCACAAGTCAAGCACTTACTGACGTAGGTTGCTATGTGGGCTTTCATGCCAGGCCACCAATACGTAGTCTTGAGGTCGTGGTACATTTTATCCGAACCAGGATGTACCGAATAACGAGACTTGTGTGCTTCATCCATCACAAGCTCGCGTAGGTCTCCATAAAGTGGAATCCAGATGCGTCCGTTAATATAGTGGGCGCCGTCTTCCTTTTGTTCTAGTCGCTGCCTTGATCCCCGTAAGGACTCAGCCCTGATGTTCTCTGTTTTCAATGCTTCAACCTGAGCATCACGAATCTGAGTGGGAAGGTTGGATTGGATGGTAAGCTGTAAAGCACGTACACGCTTAGGTATGGTATCCTTTCGACTGAGGGCGTCGGCCACAACATTGGCTTTGCCCGGATGATACTTGATCGCACATTCGTAATCGTTCAAGAGTTCGACCCATCGGCGTTGTCGCATGTTTAACTCCTTTTGCTTGAAGATATGCTCGAGACTCCTGTGATCGGTGTAAATGGTGCACTTGGTACCGTACAGGTAATGTCTCCATATCTTAAGCGCGAAAACAACTGCTCCCAGCTCCAAGTCATGCGTAGTGTAGTTCCTTTCATGAACTTTAAGTTGGCGTGATGCGTAGGCAATGACCTTGTCACGTTGCATCAACACGCAACCAAGTCCTTGGATGGAAGCGTCGCAGTAAACAACAAAATCATTTGTGCCTTCAGGCAATGAGAGGATATGCGCGCTACAAAGTCTATCCTTCAAGTGCTGAAATGCGGACTCCTGTGCATCACCCCAATGATAGGTGACACCCTTCTGAGTCAGTGAAGTGAGGGGTTGCGCAATCTTTGAGAAATCCTTTATAAATCTTCTGTAATATCCTGCCAAACCCAAGAATTGGCGGATTTCTGTTGGTGTACGGGGTGCAGGCCAGTTCTTGATCGATTCAACCTTAGATGGATCCACATGTAACACCTCGTAAAATCACGTACAATGAAGTATTGACACGTGTAATAAACCTTAATGAAGACAAATGTTGAATTTAAGGGACTAAATTTTTCGAAAAATCGAAAACATTGTTTATGAAAGGACTGGAGGTGTTAGCATACCTAAAATAAGTTTCTAAATAACCTTTTACGGTTTTATATTCACAAATGAGTCACTTGTTGATCAAGTGTAGCCGTGTGTGTAATTAATTGAAAGTTTGCGCAATAAAGGGTTAAAAGCGTCAACATGTTAATTCTCACCTCTGAGTGACCTTTTAACAAACCGAGAACCTCATGATATATGATGTACTCTTGGGGATGCCAATCATTGGCCATACAAGGCTTTTATGCCTAAAAGTGAAGTTACGCGCAACTTTGCAAGTATAAGGGACTAAAAGTGTCAATATGTTTAATTATACCTCTGAATGACCTTTTATCGAGCCCGAAGCATTATGATGTTTAATAATATTTTCAAGAATGCCTAATATGGACTAGATGAGGCTTCAATGCTATTAAATGATTATTTACGCAAGTTTGCGCATTAGGGGGACCTAAAGCGTCAAACTGCTAAAGTATGCCGATTCGTATGTTATCGGACCTTCCGGAATATGACCATGAGTTATAAATACCTTAATTATCCTTCTCATAGCTTATATATAGGCTTTGAGGTGTTTAGTGCGCAAAAATAAACTTTTAAGTCATGTAGGGACTAAAAGTGTCAAAAAGCGCACAAGTTTGCGTTTACATGCATATCTTACATTCTGAATATTCCCGGACACCCAAAAATTTATGTAAGCACTAAAATATTTTATTTTAGAGTTTGGCTTGATAAAATTCCATTCGTCGCGTCGTTTGGATTGTTTTCGCGTCCGTCCGTGTTTCGTCGTAATTAGCCGAACAACGTGACCGTACGACCAAATGAAACGATATCCGGCATACTTTTGAGCATGTTTCATGTTCTCTATTCTTAGGCATCATTATAAAGCCTTAAAAATGGTTTAACGGGCCTTAGAGGTGTCGGAAATGACATTTGGAAGTTCAGGGGCCAAACATGTCAACTTTTGAAAGTTTCTGGTGGCTGCCCAGGTCCTTGCGCACCGTAACACTTTTACCTTGCGGTGCGCAAGCATCTCCCAGATGCAGAAACTCGTTTTTTTTTGTCTGTTCAGCCCATGTAAACGACAACTATAGCCCTTTAACACTTCCAAAGGCCGCCTAAACTGATTTTTTAGACCTTAGGGACACTTGTTACTGATCCATGATCATGTATAGCATGATTTGTCACGATCTTAAGGGATCAAAATCACTATAAAAGGCCTTCATGGTTGCAACCATTTGATCACTCATTCCACCTGCATTTGTGGGACTCTCTGGAGCTTATGATCAGTCTCTAGCCATCCCTAATCGTGCATTAGGCTTGTGTAAGTATGCTTAACCTTTCTTAGTTGAGTTTTTATTTAGTTTTAGCTTAAAAGTCAAACCGTCGTAATTAACAGTTGACTTAGCAATTAATCATTAATGGTCCAGTGATTAGTCGAATTGAAGGTAGTTATAAGTTGGTAATTATGTGGGCATTAAACCCTTAAAAGGGCACCCACTGATTCTCACTCTAACTAGATCAAATGTCGGGTCAAAGTTGTTTAGAAAAAGTCAACAGAAGCTTAATTTTCAAATTAACATGTAATTAGCAATGTAGAAGGCATGTAACTTATTTTATCACTCATATAACTTGGTAGTAAGTATAAGAACTGATCTAAGCTTGTTTGATCCGACAATTTTCTGTTTAGACCCGGTTCGGAACCGAAAGTTGTAAAACTTTGACTTTTGCTTTGACTTCAGTTCTGACCCGATTTAGATAGGTTTAGAAATGCCTTAGGGCTTCCATGGGACTAGGCTACATGTTAGTATAACCCTCTGTGGTTGGATCGTTGATTGTCCGATTCGTTTACTCGTTTCCGTTAAATGCCTAATGTTGACCAATATGCCCTTTTACCCATAAAACGAGAATTTTGGATATATTAAAGTACAAAAATCTTTGTTACTGAATTATAAACATGTCCCTAAAGTTTCACATCAGTTGGAGGTCTATAACAGGAGTTATGCTAAAAAGCGCAATTAAGAAGCTTCTTGTTAATTAAACGGCGCAATTAGCATAAAGCCTATCTAAACCCAATTTTCGACACCAAACCTTTTATCCACTGATGTAATATAGTATTTTGGAATTTTTGAATATTTTTAATTATTTTTAACCTGCTCATAACCTACGGTTATAGCCTTGATTCGGTAAATACCGATTTTACCCTTTTCGTTCATAAAATGAGTTCTACATGATATTTTGACACAAATCCAATTGCTAATGATTTTATATAATAAATAAAGTATTTTGAACTTTATAAAATGATCAGAAAACTCAGATTTCCGGTATAACACCGGAAATCGCTTAAAATGGCTTTTTACGCGTATTAAACGCATAGTTTGGGTTTAAAACCATTTTGTCATATAAGACCTATTACCAACTGATATGACCTAATAAAATAAGTTATTTTACTGATGTATTCGGACCCGAATCTCAAAATTTCAAATAACCTCTTTTATAATCTTTTAAATGACCAAAATACCCCTACGGGGCTTATTTTGAGATTAAACTCGTTTTTGGCATAATGGAAGATATCATACTGATATCACAACATATCTAAGGCATATTAACTTAGGAAACCTGTATATGATTCATTTGGTTACTCGTTACGCACTTTCGCGTTCGGATCGTCTTATGTAACTAGTTTACATATATTAGCCGAAACGGGTCAAACCATATCGTTTTTATCTCAAAATCCAGAGTGTGTTTAAGTTACCCATATTAGACAAGCATGCAAGCTTGTCGGGTCAAAACCACATTCTAAACCGGTCTTCGCTTCTTCATGCGTTTGAACCGTGTCTTCCTTTTTAAAACTAACCGGTCTAAGCTTAAGCTTAATTAAAGACCCGTTAGAAATCTAATAGGTTATTAAAAACCTTCGTTCCAGATTAGGAGCCCACTAAAAGCTATATGTACTTGTTAATATGATATACGGCTGGGATTGAATTTATATTTAGCTCAGGTAAATACTTTTAACTTATTTTCCCTATACGGGCTTGGGTTACGGTATATAAAATACCGCTTGGTCGGGCATCAAATCTTCCATCGTTTGGTGGTTAATTGAATAGTTTGATCGGCCCGTTTAAATTGTTTTGTTACTTAAAGCCTTTGGGGGGGTTAATGACCATGTCCCGGATATCCTTGACATCATTTTACGAAATGGCCACGACCTAAGCACGGGGTGTAGGCGTACACCTGTCAGTTGCCAAATAAATAATGTGGTGTGTCTATTGATCTTTAACCCGGCACGATCCGGGCTACTGAACGCATAAGGAACATGTAATTCTTTTACGAGATTATATATTTAAATAATTGTCCCAAGTATAAAAGATTAATTTTGCCTCTGTGCATTTTAATCAAATTATAAAAGATATTTTGTGCCACGTGCATCCAAATTAATTTTCTTAAACCATTTTCAAAATGAGTCAGTTAATTGTATTTACCAGTGTAAACTGACGTATTTTCCAAAAAGGCTAAATGCAGGTACTATACGTAATAGGCTGGCTACTCCAGGCATCAATAATCAAGTCTCGCAAGCTTTAGATGTTAAATTCTGTTGAACGATATTATCTTTCTGTTAAAGATCAGCCTGTGGATCCATCTTACGTTCCGTTGTAATATTTGATATTACTTTGAATCGGGTTGTAATATATTTAATCTTTCATTTGCTTCCGCTGTCCATTTCAATATTGTGTTGTTTGACTATTATGTTGCCAACCACGTCACGATACTCCCCACCGGGCCCACCGGTCAGTAACACGTGGAAAAATCGGGGTGTGACAGGTTGGTATCAGAGCCAACATTGAGTGAATTAAACACTAGCCATTTGTGTTTAATCTCAATGACACATTAGCACATTCCTTGACCTTCTGAGTCTAGACTTAACATAGGAATATTCTCAATCCTAATCTGGAAATTTTGCTCCAAAATTTTTTTTATATATTGGATACGTCGCCAAACGAAGAAGCCGTAATAAGAGTTCTCCGCACTCGGAGCTTTGAAATGCTGAGCTTCGTACTACGACCAGGATGAAACGTGCAACCAAGGAGAAAGCATTCAGGAATAGAATGAAGAAGAAACTCCTTTTGATGAAGATCGTTTCTTTAATAGTCCTTATAAAGACATACTTATCTTTCAGTCCCTTCGCGGACAACATTATTCCTTTCAAGTCCCGTTCAGGGCAATTCTGTACCTCCTTTAAAATCATTGGAATGCTTTATCAAAAAATTTCATTTTTATTAATATATATAAATATAATACATGAAATAAATGAAAAATAACATTCCTTTTATAAGATCTACCATTATAATAAAATGGCAAAATCTAAAAAGGGCAAGACCTAGCCACGTGTCATTTTAAGACAAGGCCAAGATGCTAGTTCCTCAATTTAGATTCAGATCCTTATTAACATCCCAATTTAGGATTGTTCTGCGCTAATTATTAAAACGAATCTTAAAGGTAAACCTAGCCTATATGACAAGGCCAAGATGGTAGAACCTATTCAAGAGATTCAAATCCTTGTTAACATCTGTAAGTATGTTAACATTTTTGGCAAACTGTGAATCGTTAAAGTCACACAGGCTATATTTGAAATAATCATCCCTTAAGAAGGGAAGTGCTTACGGGCTGATATAATGCCTACGGGCTGATATAATGCCTACGGGCTATGCTCATTGTCATATAAGACTAAAGACAGTGGTAGCCTACAACTCCCTGTCAAGAAAAGGTAATGAACCTTGATTCAAACCTTAATGCCTCGATTCTCTGAAATCATGGCTTATAAATTTAACTTGTCTACGCGACTTGGCCATTTGTGCCATTATTAAAACCTTAATGCCTCGATTCTCTGAAATCATGGCTTATAAATTTCACTTGTCTACGCGACTAGGCCATTTGTGCCATTATTAAAGCCTTAATGCCTCGATTCTTTGAAATCATGGCTTATAAATTAAACCCGTCTACGCGACTAGGCCATTTGTGCTATTATTAAAACCTTAATGCCTCGATTCTCTGAAATCATGGCTTATAAATTAAACTTGTCTACGCGACTAGGCCATTTGTGCCATTATTAACTTGTAAATTAGGATTTATGATAAAAAATCCTGAATAAAATAAATATCCTTCCTTCCCTGCCAGTATGCATTTTAAAAAGAATCTTAAAGGTGAAACCTAGCCTACGCGGCCAAGATGGTGAAACCTACTCAAGGGATTCAGATCCTTGTTAACACCTAAGAACGTGTTAGCACTCTCGACAAATGTGATTCGAGAAAATCACAACAGTCATCCCTATATTGGAATTTTTTTCAAACTTCCTATTTGGCCTAACAATCCAGAAATCATGGCTTATATCATCCTATAAGATGATTAAATTATAACCATCCATAAGTGCTGAAGTGCCTACGGGCTAAATTTGTTGTCCGATAAGACAACGACAGTGGTGGTCTTTGACCCTGTCTAAAGATGTTGGAATACGTCCAAGCATAATAGTCGGTAGGGTCCATACGATCTCGAGTAATATCATCTGAAAAGATGATCATACCATAAATATCCCTTAGGAGGGAAATGCCTACGGGCTATAATTAACGTCCTCCGAGACTAAAGACAGTGGTAGCCTACAACTCCCTGTCAAGAAAAGATGTTTTGCCTACGGGCTATAATAAATTGTCCATCTGAGACATTGACATTATGATCTTTATGATTCCTTGTCTAAGGTGGTGAGCTATGCTCAAGCCAAATAGTCAATATGATTAATGCAATCCTGACTTATATCATCTAAAATGATGAATCCATTATATACATCCATTAGTGATGTTTCGCCTACGGGCCATATTATATTGTCCATTTGTGACACAAACATTATGATCTCTATGATCCCCTGTTTAAGGTAGTGAGCTACGCTCAAGCCTAATAGTCTATATGATCATTGCGATCCTGACTAGTATCATCAGTATGATGATCATAAATTCATAATATTGACATCCCTAGTGATGAATTGCCTACGGGCTATACTTTACTCTATTGTCGATAAGACAAAATAGTGGTGATCTTTATTATCCCCTATTCAAAATGATGGGATTATACTCAAACCTAATAGTCAATATGATCGATGTGATCATGACTAATATCATTAGATGCGATAATTATATATAGACATCCATTAGTGATGTTAATTGGTTTACCTTTCTGTCAAGTGAATTGCCTTTCAAGACGATGACAGTTATAGTCTATGACTCCCTGTTCAAAGGTGAAGAACTATGTTCAAGCCTTAAAACTCCTGATCTAATAAGATTGCAGCCTATGAATTGATGTCCTTGTGAAAAATCCACAAGTTATATTTCAAGTCACCCATAACAAGCCTTCGTGCTATAATTCGTCGTTCGTAACAAGTTAACACACTAAATGTTAACATCCCTGGTGACAGGCCTTAGTGCCATATCCTATAACGTCCTAGAGACAAGGCCATTTGTGCCGTATCTAAATGCCATTACGACAAGGCCTTCGCGCCATATGATTACTTATGTCCTTCATGACTGGGCTTTATGCCATATCTTTCTACGTCCCTCGCGACAGGCTTCTATGCCATATATGTATATATATAACCAAAGTCATGTAAGGCTAGCCTTTGAGCTATTTATAATCGTCCTTGTGAAAAAGACAGTTGTGACATTATGGTCCCCTATCAAGCAGGTATTGGACTCGCTCCAAACCTTGAATGCCATTGATAGTCCTTTTGTGACCTAAGCTAAATGTAATAGATATACATTCAAATAGCATTCATTAAGAATGTTCGGAACATAATGGCCTATACGGTTCGTGGATGCCGTGGCTAATCTATGTCAGGTCATCAGGATGATGACTAATAATGGTTTAATTTGGTAATTAGTACCAAGTTTTGAGTATGGAAAACTCGGATGAGATAGGCAATAGTCGCGATGCTATTAATGCGACAAAAGCAAATAATGCCTCAAACGTAAACCTCAATATTAATGGAGTTAATCTCCAAGCGGTGGTTAACGCAGCAGTTTGAAAGGCCATGGGAAAAGGTCATGAAACAATCCAAAGAGCCGAATGCTTCTCGCTCTAAATTTCATTCAAAACCACGTTCAATTGCTCATGAGAAGAGCTTTGTTCACTCTTCGAATATGAAGGATGAACCAAAGGAGGAGGATAACTCCCAGAAATCTAAGGAAGAGAGCAAGTACAGGCTTAAAAAAAAAAGCAACGAAAGTTCAGTAAGAAGCCTGTATGTAAGAATTGCTATAAAAGACACTAGGGACAGTGTCGAATAGAACCAGGACCAAAGCAGTGTGACATCTGCTAAGGAACAGGTCATCATTTCCCAGGAATGTAGGGACATAAAGAATGCAGTCTATCACGGCTGTGGTGAGTAAGGCCGCATCAGAACTAGATTCCATAAAGTTGCCAAAGAAGGTGCAGCTAAGCCTGGAAAGGCTAAAGGAAGAAATGCCTGAACTCACCTGATGAATGCCAAGAGGCAGTTCACGATGTCATCAAGTACATTCCTTATCATTTATCAATGATAATTTCTGCTAAGTGTCCTGATTTAATACAGGCAATAATAAATCTTCATAAACCATAAGCTTAGCAAACTTTTATATTATCCACAAGGTATAACTTACCAAGGAAACCATAGTAACCGATCCTTCTAGTATCGGCAAGGAATCCTTCCGAAAAATCTAAGAGTACTCTTTCTTCGCATAGAGTACGACAACATATGTTATTTTAATTATTTTTCTCATTGTTTCTCTATCGCCTGCGAATGCCAAACTATGTTGGATAAAAGTGCCATATGAGGATTGGCGTATCCTAGTGTGTCCCATAGATTACTTCCATGCCTGATCAGTATGGAGTTTTAATACATGGAACCCCTAAGATATCCCAATGATCATATTGTACTAAAGTCGACTAGTAGTATTCAAAGAAGATATCCAGAATGGAATTGTCCAAGTAAATGTTCCCGATTAAGGAATTCGTGGACTCGTAACATAAATGTGTCACTTATTTGACACAAGCAATGATGGATGAACTGGAGCCTGAGATACGGAAAATCTCTGTAGCCTCCTTGTATCTTGATCACCTTCTCCAAAGATTACCCTGTTTACCTCCTGAGGCTAGTAAAGTTAAGATTAACATCCCGCTGTGTGACAACCGCCACTTTCTGGTAATTTACGTACATTTAAAGCAATGATTTACATTATACAAGTATGTGTTTTGAATATTCGAACTGCATGATTACATGATATACATCTTAGAATACTCATGAAATATTCATTTATGACTCACATGATTTATTTTTGTTGGTCACATTTGAAACAGTTTAAAACAATGCATCGAAACAACTAGAGTAGTACCTAGTAAACTAGCGTGCTGACGAAAACTCAGGATCCGTCGAAACCATCTAAATTACATCTTTAGGACTCAGACGAAAGTCCAACATCTAATATATATTAAACCCTAACTAGTAATGCAAGGGTTTGATTTAATACTTTCCCGATGTCCGGTAGCACTAGAAACTGCCTAAAAAGCGCTAAAAGTTACCATTTCAATAATTTTTCCGCAAAATTCAGCATTGGTGCTTTTATTACAAGATGCAAAAGTGTTGTTTAAACACATATTTCATATAAAAATACATAGGGAATATCATTTATATACATAACCGAATTTTTCCCTACAACTTTCATATGTTAACCTTTCGACTACATACTTGCGGAACGAGCGCTAAACGACTATCGGAACTATATTTTGACATAGATTGCAAATTAGTGAATATTATTTTTGGCCAAATAAAGCTTATTTATGACCATTATTGATCATGAATCATCTCGAAAAATTACAAAAACTTAAACAACTAAACACTTAACCATTTTACCTCATTTTGAACCATGAGAATTTACTAACAATTTGAAAAAAATACATGACCCACCCCTCCCTCATATTCACGTTTTTAAGGGGTCCCACACTCTAATTTTGATGTTAAATATCTAGATATTTTGATTAAATTGCAAGTGGATAAGTTAGTGGATGATTATAACATTAAATCTCATAAGTTACTAGCATTTTATCCTCACATTTCACCTTATTCTACACACACTTAAGAATACTCTTTCAACCTTCATCTTTTTCACCAAGAACACCATAAAAACCCATTTAAATTTTATCACATCTTGATGATCAACATGGAGTTTCATGGAGCTTAAGGTGATCTAAAGCATTTGCAAGTTAAAGGAAGTGTATTCATCCATTCAAGAGCCTTAAATCATCAAGATCTTCATCTTTGTATATCTTAATCATCCTCCAAGATCATCCCTAGCCAAGTGCTAGAAGTAAGCTTCAAGATCTATTTTTTTATACTTATATTATGTTTATGATTGTTATTATAACTAATAAATAACTAAATAATCATACATAATAAACATGAAAAATACAAAGAAGCAAAAATAATAATCATGATATATTTATGTTGGTTTATATTGTGATCTAAGACTTGTTATATGCATATTCGATCTTGTTATGATGATTATGATATAAATAAATTGTTAGAGGATGTTTTAAAAATATGATCTAACAATTATACATGTTTATGTTAAAGGGTTTTTAACATAAAGGTTTAAAGGGATGATCATAACATTTGATCTTGTGAAAGTATTTGAGGTTTTTCACTAAAAACAATACTTTTACAAGATTATAAAAAGTAACATACAACTTGAGATTTTTTGTAAAAGTTGTTAAAACTAGAATTAAACTTGGTTTTTGAACTAGTTAGCATATGTTATGATCATGTATAAAATCCTACATGATTTTGAGATCATCTTAATGAGGTTATGTAATAAATCTCATGTGTTTTTTTTTAGAAATGATATGTAAATAAACATGGCAAAGTTCATATTACAAAGGAACTATGGACAACTTTTCTTAGAAATCATATGTTAGAAAAACTATCATTTTTTTTACAAAGTCTTTACAAGATTAGAAAGTTGGTCTTTCTAAACATAAAAATTGACATAAATATATATTTTGGTAAAATACATATTTATTGAACATATCAAGTATGTGCTATGTGTTATTATTTGTATTAGTTATATATAAAAGTTAGAGACTTGATAACAATGACACAAATAAATACAAGACATACTTACAACTAAAGACTTACAAGAATACATATAGACACACTTGAAAACAACTTACGGACATTCCGAGCTTTCGGACACAACTTATGGTCAAAATGGACGACAGGCGAATCTATAAACATATCGCCAATCCGAGGACTTACTACGACATATAGGCGATCTTTCGACGCGGACACAAAAATTACGTTACCATTAACAAAATTCGGACATTTTGAAACTTATAAAAACTATTATGTTTTTATTAACTAAAAAGTATACTTAGTGAATTTTATAAAAAGGTTTTTATAAAAATGAAAGACTTATACTATCAAATGGGCTATTTTATACAAATGGGCTTACACTTCTTAATGGACTATTTTATACAAATGGGATTACACTTCTTAATGGGCTTATCTTCATAATGGGCTTAACATAAATACATGGGCTAAGCCCAATATCAAAAACTCATGGGCTAAGCCCAATACCAAACATATGGGCCAAGGCCCAACACTATTTAGGCCCAACACTATTTAGGCCCAACACTATTTAGGCCCAACACTATTGAGGCCCAACACTATTTAGGCTCAACACTATTTAAGCCCAATAACATGAATTCTTGGGCTAAGCCCAATGACATATAATTGGTAAAAATTACCATTATAAAATTTACTTATACAACAACACGAAATCAAGAGGACAAGACCCGATGATACAACTCATAAGATACAAGATGACATAAATATATATATTTGCTGAAATATATATATATAACAGTTTAACAATTCATCCATCTAATACACAGTTCATCGAACAATAAAGACATACAAGTCTTACACATATTTAAGACACAAGACTTATACTCAAGTTATTTACAAAGACCGAAGTGTCTAACATATAAGAACATTTGTAGGTCGCCAACACTATTCAGGACGACCGCACGTGATATCATAGTTACTTCTATTCACGGACGCGATACGGTGAGTTCATGTCCCCTATTCATTTAAATGTTTTACAACTTTACAACTATCGGGGAAAATACATGTTCAACGTATGTTAAAGTTAGGGAATGAAACACCTTAGATCATGTGCGAATTAGGGTTATACATCTAAGCACCATTAATCCAGTTTGGACCTAGGTACAAGTGGTTAGATCTAATGGGTATTGGCGAGCCCCACTCTTGGTCGTGGACCCATACAGAAGAGTGCGTTTGTGTCCCAGTCGATAGTAGTCGACACGAAATCGTCTAGGTTTGGATTGCTTCCTATTTCGTCACACATATTAATGTCCTCGCGAAACATTAATGATCAACGATTTCATTGACGCTTTACATACTACATTATTACATACAGATACATCTTATACAACTCACATTTTATGGATACAATTTATACAACTCACATTTTATGGATACATTTTATACAACTCACATTTTACAGATACATTTTATACATCTCACATTTTACAGATACATTTTATACAACTCACATTTTACAGATACATCTCATACAACTAAACTGCATGAACTCGCCAACTTTTGTTGATGTTTTCAAACTTAACATGTATTTCAGGAAATTAGTGGACCATGCAGACATTTCAGTCAAGGAAAGAAAGTATCAAGACTCCATGCCACCATTTAAAGGGTTTGCCCGTTATATACCGCCTCTTTGCGGTAATATAGTGGTCAAAGCCTTGACATTTTAAGACTTACATTTTGATGTATAAAACAATGACAATTTATTTTCATTTGATGGTTTGTAACCAATACATTTAACTTATGTTGCGTTCTTTTGAAACGATTATGACAATGGCATTGGAGCTTGTTTTTATTCATTTAGTATGTTCACTTATATTGTTATGCAATGAGAACCGATCAGATCACACCTCGCGCTTCCGCTATGAGCGGGTGTGACAGATTGGTATCAGAGCATCGATTGTAGTGAACCAGGATTCTTTCTCGAGTCTAAGTCTACAATCACTAGGGATCTCTCACGAAAACCTCTTGTTCATGTTGAACAAATTATAAATAAAATTGGACAGGTCAAAAGGTTTTCATTGCATAAACATTTTTCAAGGTCCACTACAACAAAACTTCACTCCACAAAAATCAAGCGAGGACATTTCCATGGGTGAAGTCTATGAGAAATAGATACATTACATTAACAGACTATGTGCCTACAATACATTACATTATCAGTTTAAGCAGTATAAACGGTTTACAAGTTCAGCTTATGCAAGATAGAAATACTTGTTAGATAGGATTTTATGTGATTATATATAAATGATTTATATATGTGTTCTAAGGAATATTTTGCCAAGAACAAAATACCTTCGACTTCAAACTCTATTATTATTCTTTACTCACACGATGAAAATATCGACCGCAAGTATACTGTGGAGGTTATGGCGAACATGATTCCTAAGTGAAATCTTAAACTTAATTCCGTAAAATATGGTTGCTTTCTCGCGAATGCTGAGATGCCTGACCATGATAATGACGACGAGGCGGAGGTGGTAACCTTTGACAGCAACTCCATTAGTTGGACGAGATCCCTGTGACTCATACTAATCAAGGTTGATATACTCTTGTCCCTACAAGGAAAATGAAGTACTCATCTTGAAGGTGCCCCTTCAGTTGTTATTGTTACAGATTCTTTCCATTTCTATTCCATCTAACGCTGTGCTGTTTTGTGAGTAATGAAAACGGACGTTGACACGTGATCTATCATGAAGGTCCCTCCTATGTTGAAGGTATATAGACAATAGTGTCCCCCCTCTGACTGATCGGCTGTTTTGTACGAGAGAACGCTAGGGTGACCATGCAAGGCAATTTATTATTACGGAGGCCTACGTAATAACAACTTGTAGTGCATGGGAATTCTGGTGGACTCTGCGGGCCAAGCTAATGATCACTGTTCGTTCAAAATTCTTAAGTTATTACTTGAGATTCAATTTTTCTTATCTATTAGAACACGAACTGAGGTGGTTAGTATAACACCATACAATACAATACAGGAAGACGACACGTATTTGTTCACACCTAACATTCGATCTATATCACGATTCTGTTGAGACTAGTCATTTAAACAAACAAAACTTGTTATCCACTCATGGAGGATTTTCCTCAACATTCTCGAAATTATTGAACATGGGTTGGTTCCATGGTGTCTATGACACTTTACCCTACTTTACCTTACCTTACGTTATCATATTCCACCTTATCATATTTATTGGAAATGATACAATAAATTTCGTCGCTTGACATTTGTCTTTTCCCAATGAATGGTATGGCATGAGCCATGCTGCAACTCCCTCATTGCATTCTATTCGACATTTTTGGATATTCTAACAATCTTGCTAGATCTCGTGAAACTCAAGCACTATTACCATAATTGTCACATGGACAAGTAAGACAAAGGATTTTCTCTACTTAGGACGATCGAGGTCCATAGAGTAGGGAATACATATTATATGGACAAAGACCACTGGTTGGTTTCCCCTCCTCAACGAATTATATTTTTTTTCCATTTAAAAATATGACCAATACACGCAAGAGGCATTACACCTTTTTGGTTTTGGTTATCCACATTATCATTTATTCAAACATGTATGAACAATACGGTCTTGAGGTTTCCATGACCGATTGATTGCATTCTTCATTCTTGGGCACATGATAGACTTTATTTATCCAAATACATGTCTAGATTCTTTTAATAGTGTGTATTAAAAAGATCATGGCGCCAAAAGAATCAATTGTTTAAGTTAAAAGTTATGTGTTGAAAACCATTGCTTTTACACAAGACATGTTTTATACATGACATTGTTACGCAAGACATTGTTATACGTGTCATTTGATGTTGGTATACACAAGACATTTTTTGGTGGTTATTTGTAAGTGATGAGACGTGTGTAATATGATAAAAGCATGGTGGATACGCCGCTGGTACTTCCTATATATAAGTGCTTATATTATATTGCATATCGTGGTGTTATTCAAATCTCTTCGATAAAGACAAGACACGACATTTTTGCACAAGACACGACATCCTCTACACAAGACATAATATTCTATTTCGAGACATGATATATTTATACACTACATTTTCATTGGTTATTTATTTAACCATACATCATTCTTTTATATCATCTGATTTTCATACCTATTTTCATATGATTTTATAAAAGAACTCGATCATAACTAGAGCCAATGTTAATGGTTACACTTGATGCTTTCACGGTCTCTCAGGGGTTGTTCCATACTGGGTAACACCCGAATTCAAACACACTGAGTGTTACATTTTCGGTTTAGCCTCGGAGATCTGAAGCATGACCGCATCATCCCTCCCTACCTCGATCACTCAAACAATAACTCTCGCCATGAGAGAAATGAAGGCAATTGCTGCCATAAACGATTTTGGCACCAGGATGTATGCTGGTAACTTGCCGGAATCCTAAATGCGACAAGTGAGACGTTCATCATGAGGGCAATTGCAAAAGCGCCAAGAGTAGCAGTGTGCTGAGACCGGGCGCAAAACAAAGACTAGTAAGACGATAATACTTAAGAAGGAATCGAGCTAGTGAATAAGTGTGTGTGTGGCTAGAACTATGAATACTCCACAAAATCCCAATGAAGTCATGAGTACTTACACTCTACAATCATCATGTATCAATTCTATTAATACCAACACCGAGCTTAACTAGTTATCTTTAGGTGTTGTACATATACTCGATTTAGAGTCATGTTGTACACACATTACTATATCAAGTTAGCTAATGGGGAATTAGCTGAGACACATCAAATCATTAAGGGTCACCGGTACGTATCCTATCAATCAACATTTCAAATCCATATTATTTGATACCATTGCCGATTTTTTTTTTGCTTTATCTCAACATTTCACATGCATAGTTTCATGGCTAGTGACGGGATTGTCCTAGCTACAATAAGGGATTGGGTTATCCTACATCTAAACATAGGGATTGGGTTGTCCTCTACATCTGTACAGGGAAGTCTTTACTACATAGAATTCAAAATGTACTTGGCCTAGAGTCAAGTAAGCTAGACGTCTCCTCATTCTATAGAATTGGCAAACGGAAAACTAGCCGAGTCAGGAGCAGAAATTTCATAATCGATCTCTTACCCATTGAGTTACGTATTTTTGACGTAGTGGTTGGCATGGAATGGCTATCCAATAATAGACCCGAATTCTTCTGTCATGAGAAGATCATTCGCTTACCACTACCGAACGAAGATACACTTGTATCCATGGAGAGAAGCGCAACATAACATTGCGGAACATCAACTGCATGAAGGCTTAGAAGTGCTTACGGAAAGGTTGTATTGCCTTTCTAGCACTTGTTGTAGACAAGAAGGCCGTTGGGCCACAGCTAACAAATATTCTTTTGATAAAAATAATTTCCTGAAGAATTTCCTGAAGTCTTTCCAGGACTACCGCCATATCAACAAGTCGAGTTTCACATCGACTTGGTACCTGGAGCCGCACCCGTAACCAAAACTCCATGTCGATTAGCACCTTCTGAACCTTGTAGTTGACCGAATAAGGATGTTATGCGTTCATAACCCCCACTCTTTACCATTATACATCTTTATAAAGGTTTTGGGGGTGAAAAGACATGCGAGATTTGAAGAAAAAAAAATGCATAACATTTCGATGAACGAAAATTCATATTTCTAAACCATGTTACAAATGAATTTCCAACTAACTCAGATGGTTTAAGAAAGATTCTAGCTTCTACTCCAAGATAGACTTACGATCGGAGTATCATCAATTATGAATTCAAGAGGAAAGCATACCGAAAACGGCTTTTCGGACTCGTTACGGTCATTACGAGTTTCTCGTTATACCTTTTGGTTTAACGAACGCACCAGCGATCCTTATGGATTTAATGAATCGCGTGTGCAAGCCGTATCTCGACAAATTCGTCATGATATTCATTGATGACATATTAATATACTCAAAATCAACGGATGAGCACGAGCAATAGTTGAGAACCATTTTAGATCTACTAAAGAAGGAGAAACTATTCGCGAAATTTTCCAAGTGCGAATTTGGATTCGCGAGGTACAATTTCTCGGGCATGTAGTGAACGAGAAAGGCATTCATGTAGACCCATCAAAGTTTGAAGCAATCAAGAGTTGGGAAGCGCCCAAGACTCCAACTGGAGTCCGACAATTTTTTTTTGGGATTATCGGGATATCATCGGAGATCTATTGAGAATTTTTTTTAAATTACTCAATTGCTAACCTCCCTCACCAATAAAGACAATAAATTCGCCCCAATCGAAAAACAAGAAATAGCATTACAACTTATTCTTAAGATTGGTGCATAGCATTTTACAACCTTATCATTATCCGACGATACCGATGACTTTGTTGTAAACTATGATGCTTCGCATCAAGGATTGGGTTGCGTACTCGTACAACGTGAAAAAGTTATCGTGTACACGTCGCGCCAATTAAAAAGTTCATGAGAAGAACTATACCACTCTCGACCTTGATTTAGGCGCGGTGGTATTCGCTTTAAAAATTATGGCGACATTATTTATATGGTACTCAATGCATTATTTTCACGGATCATAAAAGTCTTCAACACATATTCAACCAAAAAGAATTAAATATGCGTCAACGATGTTGGGTTGAATTGTTGAACGACTATGATTGTGAAATAAAGTACCATCCGGGCAAGGCGAACGTTGTAGCTGACGCCATGAGCCGCAAGGAGCGAGTTAGAACATTGAGAACTCAAGCATTAGAGAAGATGATTCACAAGCGCTCAAGAAAGAGCATATTCAAGTAGAAACACTTCGAGGCATGAAGGAACAATTAGTGCCGAAAGAAGATGGAACTTTATACATTATGGGTCGAAATTGGGTTCCATTCTTTGGCGGCCTTCAAGATGATATTTTGAGGAAGCACATAGGCCTAAGTATTGAAAGAATACTATTGGTGGCCTAACCTCAAAAGTGATATCACGACTTATGTCAGAGAATGCTTGACTTGGTCGAAAGTCAAAGTCGAGTAGCAAAATCCCTCGGACTTGTTACAACAACCCGAGATTCCCGTTTGGTAATGGGAACAAATATCCATGGACTTCATTACGAAGTTATCCCGGACCTCATGCGGTCATGACATGATTGGGTAATCATCGATAGACTAACAAAGTCCGCACACTTCTTACCGATTCGAGAGGAGGATAGTACAGAGAAACTAGCGGAACCCTATCTCATGGAAATAGTGGCTCGTCATGGAGTACCTATTTCAATCATCTCTAACCAAGATGGTCGTTTTGTTTCAAGAATTTGGAAATCATTTCAACAGGCCTTTGGATCTCATTTGAATCTAAGTACGGCCTTTCACCCACAAACTGACGGCCAGAGCGAACGGACAATCCAAAGACTCGAAGATATGCTTTGTGCGGGTGTTATGGATTTAGGTGGCAATTGGGATACTCATTTAACTTTGGTAGAGTTTCCTACAATAACAGCTACCATACTAGTATACAAGCTACACCGTTTGAAGCTCTTTATGGTCGAAAGTGTCGCTCTCCGCTAAGTTGGGCGGAAACAGGCGATAGACAATTAATTGGTCCGGAATTAGTCCAAGAGACTACGGATAAAATTTTTCAGATCAGAGACCGTATCAAGGGCTCGCGATCGACAAAAGAGCTACTCAGATAAAAGACGAAAACCATTATCTTTCGAGGTTGGAGACAAAGTCTTGTTGAAAGTCTCGCCTTGGAAAGGCGTAGCGAGGTTCGGTAAACGTGGAAAGCTTAACCCACGTTACATTGGACCATTTGAAATCTTAGAAAAGATTGACACTGTTGCCTACAAGTTGAAGTTACCAGATGAACTTAGCAGTGTGCACGACACGTTTCATGTGTCGAATCTTAAAAAGAGTCCAACACAAGCTACCGTTATCATCCCTGCGGATGAAATTCACATTGACGACAAACTCCAATTCACTGAATAACCTGTTGAGGTCACGGACTGGAAGGTCCAGAAAACACGGAGAAGTCGTAACATATTAGTAAAAATTCGTTGGAACTCTCGACACGGAACCAAATATACTTGGGAATGTGAAGATCAAATCAAAGTTAGATATCCTCACCTGTTTGAGAACAATCCTGCAAAGGATGACTCAGCTTGAATTTCGGGACGAAATTCTCAATAACAGAGGGAGAATGTGACAACCGCCACTTTCTGGTAATTTACGTACATTTAAAGCAATGATTTACATTATACAAGTATGTGTTTTGAATATTCGAACTGCATGATTACATGATATACATCTTAGAATACTCATGAAATATTCATTTATGATTCACATGATTCATTTTTGTTGGTCACATTTGAAACAGTTTAAAACAATGCATCGAAACAACTAGAGTAGTACCTAGTAAACTAGCGTGCTGACGAAAACTCAGGATCCGTCGAAACCATCTAAATTACATCTTTAGGACTCAGACGAAAGTCCAACATCTAATATATATTAAACCCTAACTAGTAATGCAAGGGTTTGATTTAATACTTTCCCGATGTCCGGTAGCACTAGAAACTGCCTAAAAAGCGCTAAAAGTTACCATTTCAATAATTTTTCCGCAAAATTCAGCATTGGTGCTTTTATTACAAGATGCAAAAGTGTTGTTTAAACACATATTTCATATAAAAATACATAGGGAATATCATTTATATACATAACCGAATTTTTCCCTACAACTTTCATATGTTAACCTTTCGACTATATACTTGCGGAACGAGCGCTAAACGACTATCGGAACTATATTTTGACATAGATTGCAAATTAGTGAATATTATTTTTGGCCAAATCAATCTTATTTATGACCATTATTGATCATGAATCATCTCGAAAAATTACAAAAACTTAAACACCTAAACACTTAACCATTTTACCTCATTTTGAACCATGAGAATTTACTAACAGTTTGAAAAATATACAAGACCCACCCCTCCCTCATATTCACGTTTTTAAGGGGTCCCACACTCTAATTTTGATGTTAAATATCTAGATATTTTGATTAAATTGCAAGTGGATAAGTTAGTGGATGATTATAACATTAAATCTCATAAGTTACTAGCATTTTATCCTCACATTTCACCTTATTCTACACACACTTAAGAATACTCTTTCAACCTTCATCTTTTTCACCAAGAACACCATAAAAACCCATTTAAATTTTATCACATCTTGATGATCAACATGGAGTTTCATGGAGCTTAAGGTGATCTAAAGCATTTGCAAGTTAAAGGAAGTGTATTCATCCATTCAAGAGCCTTAAATCATCAAGATCTTCATCTTTGTATTTCTTAATCATCCTCCAAGATCATCCCTAGCCAAGTGCTAGAAGTAAGCTTCAAGATCTATTTTTTTATACTTATATTATGTTTATGATTGTTATTATAACTAATAAATAACTAAATAATCATACATAATAAACATGAAAAATACAAAGAAGCAAAAATAATAATCATGATATATTTATGTTGGTTTATATTGTGATCTAAGACTTGTTATATGCATATTCAATCTTGTTATGATGATTATGATATAAATAAATTGTTAGAGGATCTTTAAAAATATGATCTAACAATTATACATGTTTATGTTAAAGGGTTTTTAACATAAAGGTTTAAAGGGATGATCATAACATTTGATCTTGTGAAAGTATTTGAGGTTTTTCACTAAAAGCAATACTTTTACAAGATTATAAAAAGTAACATACAACTTGATATTTTTTGTAAAAGTTGTTAAAACTAGAATTAAACTTGGTTTTTGAACTAGTTAGCATATGTTATGATCATGTATAAAATCCTACATGATTTTGAGATCATCTTAATGAGGTTATGTAATAAATCTCATGTGTTTTTTTTTTTAGAAATGATATGTAAATAAACATGGCAAAGTTCATATTACAAAGGAACTATGGACAACTTTTCTTAGAAATCATATGTTAGAAAAACTATCATTTTTTTTACAAAGTCTTTACAAGATTAGAAAGTTGGTCTTTCTAAACATAAAAATTGACATAAATATATATTTTGGTAAAATACATATTTATTGAACATATCAAGTATGTGCTGTGTTATTATTTGTATTAGTTATATATAAAAGTTAGAGACTTGATAACAATGACACAAATAAATACAAGACATACTTACAACTAAAGACTTACAAGAATACATATAGACACACTTGAAAACAACTTACGGACATTCCGAGCTTTCGGACACAACTTATGGTCAAAACGGACGACAGGCGAATCTATAAACATATCGCCAATCCGAGGACTTACTACGACATATAGGCGATCTTTCGACGCGGACACAAAAATTACGTTACCATTAACAAAATTCGGACATTTTGAAACTTATAAAAACTATTATGTTTTTATTAACTAAAAAGTATACTTAGTGAATTTTATAAAAAGGTTTTTATAAAAATGAAAGACTTATACTATCATATGGGCAATTTTATACAAATGGGCTTACACTTCTTAATGGACTATTTTATACAAATGGGATTACACTTCTTAATGGGCTTATCTTCATAATGGGCTTAACATAAATACATGGGCTAAGCCCAATATCAAAAACTCATGGGCTAAGCCCAATACCAAACATATGGGCCAAGGCCCAACACTATTTAGGCCCAACACTATTTAGGCCCAACACTATTGAGGCCCAACACTATTTAGGCTCAACACTATTTAAGCCCAATAACATGAATTCTTGGGCTAAGCCCAATGACATATAATTGGTAAAAATTACCATTATAAAATTTACTTATACAACAACACGAAATCAAGAGGACAAGACCCGATGATACAACTCATAAGATACAAGATGACATAAATATATATATTTGGTGAAATATATATATATATATAACAGTTTAACAATTCATCCATCTAATACACAGTTCATCGAACAATAAAGACATACAAGTCTTACACATATTTAAGACACAAGACTTGTACTCAAGTTATTTACAAAGACCGAAGTGTCTAACATATAAGAACATTTGTAGGTCGCCAACACTATTCAGGACGACCGCACGTGATATCATAGTTACTTCTATTCACGGACGCGATACGGTGAGTTCATGTCCCCTATTCATTTAAATGTTTTACAACTTTACAACTATCGGGGAAAATACATGTTCAACGTATGTTAAAGTTAGGGAATGAAACACCTTAGATCATGTGCGAATTAGGGTTATACATCTAAGCACCATTAATCCAGTTTGGACCTAGGTACAAGTGGTTAGATCTAATGGGTATTGGCGAGCCCCACTCTTGGTCGTGGACCCATACAGAAGAGTGCGTTTGTGTCCCAGTCGATAGTAGTCGACACGAAATCGTCTAGGTTTGGATTGCTTCCTATTTCGTCACACATATTAATGTCCTCGCGAAACAATAATGATCAACGATTTCATTGACGCTTTACATACTACATTATTACATACAGATACATCTTATACAACTCACATTTTATGGATACAATTTATACAACTCACATTTTATGGATACATTTTATACAACTCACATTTTACAGATACATTTTATACATCTCACATTTTACAGATACATTTTATACAACTCACATTTTACAGATACATCTCATACAACTAAACTGCATGAACTCGCCAACTTTTGTTGATGTTTTCAAACTTAACATGTATTTCAGGAAATTAGTGGACCATGCAGACATTTCAGTCAAGGAAAGCAAGTATCAAGACTCCATGCCACCATTTAAAGGGTTTGCCCGTTATATACCGCCTCTTTGCGGTAATATAGTGGTCAAAGCCTTGACATTTTAAGACTTACATTTTGATGTATAAAACAATGACAATTTATTTTCATTTGATGGTTTGTAACCAATACATTTAACTTATGTTGCGTTCTTTTGAAACGATTATGACAATGGCATTGGAGCTTGTTTTTATTCATTTAGTATGTTCACTTATATTGTTATGCAATGAGAACCGATCAGATCACACCTCGCGCTTCCGCTATGAGCGGGTGTGACACGCTGTGGGCTGGAGCATTGTGAAAAACTCCATGTTGATTATGGAATAATCGAAACCCTGACTAAGTAAGTTTTAAGATATAGACTCATATAGCCTGACTCAATGTTCTGGGGGTTTGATATTGTTAAATAAGAAAGACGGTTCATTTTGCTTATGCATTAATTACCGCAACCCTATTAAGGCAACAATTAAGAATCGCCATTAGCTGCCCAGGATCGTCGATTTGTTCGACTAGCTGTAAGGATTAGCTATTCCTTAAGATTAGTTTTGAGCAATGGTTGGAATAACCATCTCACCTTAAGATAAGCTTCTCTATAATAATTGTTATATAAGTATCAAGGTGGTCCTTTGGAGACCTTGTATAGATGAAATGTTAAACCTTTACTATTAGAACAATAGATTGGTGAGTCCAATTATCAGGATCTGAAAGCTGACTTGGAAACAACGAATAAGATCAAACAAATCCCTAATTATCTGTAAGTTGCCATTATTCGGCAGAAAAACTTGGAATTTATAAAATTCGCAACCTTCTTAAGTCCTTAATAAGGAATAAGGTTCAATCAAAGGTATCACCCTAAAAAGGGTGTGCTAAAAATTTAATTTCTCAGGGTAGGTTAAGCCCTGGATATATATATATATAGGAACATTCGGGAAATCGAATGCAACAATGGTCAATAGCCTATAAGCTAAAACCTATATAAGGAGCTTGGCAGAGCTCGCAATATACACTAAGGATTTAAAGACGTGCTTCGCCAATAAGTCAAGAAGCATTATCACATAGTGATATGCAGAATTATGAGATGATGAGGAACCTGTATCGATTGAGGATCGACAGGTTAAAAAGCTACGAAAAAGATACATGTACCATATTAGAGGTCAGCTTGAGAGCTAGAAAAGGCTCCAGATATGCTATACAAGTTAAGTCCATTATGTGACAAAAGTACTTCCAGCATTTTAACAAATCTCGAGGTCGAGATTTATTTTAAGGGGGTGAGGATGTAACACCTCGTAAAATCATGTACAATGAAGTATTGACACGTGTAATAAACCTTAATGAAGACAAATGTTGAATTTAAGGGACTAAATTTTTCGAAAAATCGAAAACATTGTTTATCAAAGGACTGGAGGTGTTAGCATACCTAAAATAAGTTTCTAAATAACCTTTTACGGTTTTATATTCACAAATGAGTCACTTGTTGATCAAGTGTAGCCGTGTGTGTAATTAATTGAAAGTTTGCGCAATAAAGGGTTAAAAGCGTCAACATGTTAATTCTCACCTCTGAGTGACCTTTTAACAAACCGAGAACCTCATGATATATGATGTACTCTTGGGGATGCCAATCATTGGCCATACAAGGCTTTTATGCCTAAAAGTGAAGTTACGCGCAACTTTGTAAGTATAAGGGACTAAAAGTGTCAATATGTTTAATTTTACCTCTGAATGACCTTTTATCGAGCCCGAAGCATTATCATGTTTAATAATATTTTCAAGAATGCCTAATATGGACTAGATGAGGCTTCAATGCTATTAAATGATGATTTACGCAAGTTTGCGCATTAGGGGGACCTAAAGCGTCAAACTGCTAAAGTATGCCGATTCGTATGTTATCGGACCTTCCGGAATATGACCATGAGTTATAAATACCTTAATTATCCTTCTCATAGCTTATATATAGGCTTTGAGGTGTTTAGTGCGCAAAAATAAACTTTTAAGTCATGCAGGGACTAAAAGTGTCAAAAAGCGCACAAGTTTACGTTTACATGCATATCTTACATTCTGAATCTTCCCGGACACCCAAAAATTTATGTAAGCACTAAAATATTTTATTTTAGTGTTTGGCTTGATAAAATTCCATTCGTCACGTCGTTTGGATTGTTTTCGCGTCCGTCCGTGTTTCGTCGTAATTAAAGACCCGTTAGAAATCTAATAGGTTATTAAAAACCTTCGTTCCAGATTAGGAGCCCAGTAAAAGCTATCTGTACTTGCTGATTTGATATATGGCTGGGATTGAATTTATATTTAGCTCAGGTAAATACTTTTAACTTATTTTCCCTATACGGGCTTGGGTTACGGTATATAAAATACCGCTTGGTCGGGCATCAAATCTTCCATCGTTTGGTGGTTAATTGAATAGTTTGATCGGCCCGTTTAAATTGTTTTGTTACTTAAAGCCTTTGGGGGGTTAATGACCATGTCCCGGATATCCTTGACATCATTTTACGAAATGGCCACGACCTAAGCACGGGGTGTAGGCGTACACCTGTCAGTTGCCAAATAAATAATGTGGTGTGTCTATTGATCTTTAACCCGGCACGATCCGGGCTACTGAACGCATAAGGAACATGTAATTCTTTTACGAGATTATATATTTAAATAATTGTCCCAAGTATAAAAGATTAATTTTGCCTCTGTGCATTTTAATCAAATTATAAAAGATATTTTGTGCCACGTGCATCCAAATTAATTTTCTTAAACCATTTTCAAAATGAGTCAGTTAATTGTATTTACCAGTGTAAACTGACGTATTTTCCAAAAAGGCTAAATGCAGGTACTATACGTAATAGGCTGGCTACTCCAGGCATTAATAATCAAGTCTCGCAAGCTTTAGATGTTAAAGTCTGTTGAACGATATTATCTTTCTGTTAAAGATCAGCCTGTGGATCCATCTTACATTCCGTTGTAATATTTGATATTACTTTGAATCTGATTGTAATATATTTAATCTTTCATTTGCTTCCGCTGTGCATTTAAATATTGTGTTGTTTGACTATTATGTTGCCAACCACGTCACGACACTCCCCACCGGGCCCACCGGTCAGTAACACGTGGAAAAATCGGGGTGTGACACCACATGAATTCCATCCTTGTTTACCACATGGACTAGAAAGTGGACTTCGCGAAGCCAGAAGTCACATTTCGAAAACTTGGCATACAACTGCTCTTTTCGAAGAAGTTCCAGCATAAGTCGTAGATGCTGCTCGTGTTCTTCCTGACTCCTAGAATAGATCAGGATATCGTCGATGAACACAATAACGAACTTATCCAGGTAAGGCTTGCACACTCGGTTCATGAGATCCATGAAGACCGCTGGTGCATTCGTCAGCCCGAATGGCATAACTAGAAACTCGTAATGGCCGTAGCGAGTCCTGAATGTTGTTTTGGAGACGTCCTCATCTCGGACTCTCAGCTGATGGTATCCCGATCTCAAATCAATCTTGGAGTAATAGCTCGACCCTTGTAACTGGTCGAACAAGTCATCAATACGTGGAAGAGGATAACGATTCTTCACAGTCACCTTGTTGAGTTCGTGGTAGTCAATACACATTCTAAAGGTACCGTCTTTCTTCTTCACAAATAAGACTGGAGCTCCCCAGGGCGAAGAGCTAGGACGTATGAAACCCTTTTCCAAGAGCTCTTGTAGTTGTGTGGACAGTTCTTCAAGTTCTGATGGAGCTAGACGATAAGGTGCTCGAGCTATGGGCGCTGCTCCAGGAGCTAGCTTGTAACAATCCCAAAATTTTTATAAAATATATAAAAACTTATGTTATTAAAATAATGCATCATGGGTAAATTGACCAATGAAAATATGAGATATTTTGGGCAAGCCTATGAACCATTTAATAATTATAAAAATACATTATATTTGAACCTACTCTGTTTTAATGAAACTTGTTTCATAATATAGATAAGATTATTTTCATTCTAAAAACGTATTCACTATTTTGTAAAACGTCATATTATACACGCCAAATAAAGTAAAGCAGCTAAATTAATTATAATAATATAATTAATAAAATAGTTGAAAATCAAAAACATAATGCACGATTATGTGCATGTGAAAGAAATTTATTTTAATAATAATAATAAAATAAAACTCTACACTTTAACTATAGAATGAAAAAGTAGACGTTGATTTGTAATGTTCATAAAGTAAAATAGAATAAACAAAATAGTAATAATAACCATCATCCTCATCTACTATGGAATAAATTAAATAAAATAATAATAACTTCTAACTCTTGGCTACGTGTATAGATAAGAATGATGGTAAAGTCAATATGGCGTGCACACTAAGGAACACTTTCAACTATAAATAAGAATCAGCAGTACGCATTTCAAACTGCGAAATTCATTTCTTTCGTTCTTTCATTCCCTTTCTACTATTATAATTACCCTCATTTTCTTTAGTTATTCACCCCTAATAAATAATAGAACCCTACCCCATTTTAAGTATTGTAACCCTTGATCACTGATACCCTGTCCAAGTAACGTAGGGCCCCGTAACGTATGTCAAGGCAATGCCTAAATTCGTTGGGGTTCTGTCTTGTGACGTAGGGATAAAGTAGAATTGGGTTACTATATTTAAGTATGAGTGCAAAATATATTTTATCAAATCACCCAGGAGTGATACCCAAAATATAACCACCCTCCTAGAACACCCCTGACACCCTACACTTTCTAAAACACATCCCATACATGAAAACCGAGCCCGTGATACAATATAGTATGTAAATAAAATATAAAAATCTGATATATAGGGCTGAGGCGGGCCGTGTGAGCCACCCCAAACCCTAATGCGGGCCGAATTAAGACCAAACTTTGACTTAGCTGAATTATTAAGTCAAAGCGGGCCGCTTTAACTTAAGTGTAAAGCAAAGCGGGCCGCGAGTGCTTGTGAAACGCGGATACCCTGAGAAGCCAACACGTGTCATGATCGTGGCGGTCTAGAGAGTGACCAGGCTAAGCTACGCAGTTGACCGAAGTCAATGCGGGCCGCGTTGGGTTTCGCTATATCTAAAGCGGGCCGCGAGAGAGTCCAATATCAGCACTATAAATAGAACGCATCGGCTGTCCATTTCAATCGTTCAAACTTTCATTTCTTTCTCTCAATTTCTGAAGTAGACATATTATACTCGGGTATTATACCCCTATTTAGCGAGGTTCTGCTCCATTGTAAGTATTATAACCCCGGTTTCATAATAGTTACGCTGCCCGATTGATTTAGGATTCCGTAACAACTGTCGTGGTTCTGCCCGACGTAGTTGTTGGAATGCCGTCTCGGGGAGGGTATTATTAATAATTTCAAAGGGTTATGGTACTAACCAATATACATTTGTATAAATTATAGATTATACTCAGGAAATCTCTACGAAAAGCCTAAGATAGCAATGTGAGTAATCTTCTTTTATTAACAGTTTTTACAAAACCTTAAATGTTTTACAATGCGATTAAGCAGTATGTGAGTCTTTGTAGTTCTTCCATTACTGCCGGTATTTGGGGTTTTGTATACAAAATTATTACTTGCGAGTAATAAGTCGGGACGACAGTACGTTACCATTGGACAACGAGTTAGCCAATGCGTAATATGACCCCCAAGTCAAGGATTGACAATACTGATTGAGTAAATTGGGTAGAAATAAACAATGTGATCGCCCTCAATACTGTGTTAATTGATAAAATATTTCTTGATTAAACTGGGATTCACTCACCAGTATTTTCCGTTGACAAAATATTTTTAAAACATGTTTCAGGTAACACAATGTGAAAGCCAACTGGGATAAAGCCAGCTCGAGAGCACTGATGGCTTGGAAAATAAGTGGCTATAAAAGTTATCTAAGAAACAATGTTTTAAATTAAATAAAATAGGGTTTGTCCCTATAAATGTATTGTAATAAGAAACTTGGGTTTTGCCCATGTTATTATTAATATCTAATATGGTGGTTTTACTCTGATAAACATTTCCTAACTACGGTCCTGATGTAAATTCCACTGCGAGACTAAATAAAACGGATACCACCACACTCTGAGTTCACGTCCGCCCGTTCCCGGGGAATAGGGATCGGGGGTTGTGACAGAAGGTGGTATCAGAGCCTAGCCACTGGTTCAAGCCAAAGAAGTGTTCTGCTGACACTTAAATTTTAATTCTGTGTTAGGAAATAACTTATGTGATTATGTGTTTTATATTATTTGACTATTTGTTAGTCTACAGTGTGGGTAAGCAAAGAATTTCGGATATCTATCGTCAACTAGATAGTTCACCAAAAGATAAGGGAACCTCATTTCAACCAAATCCCTCAGGATCCTCAGCAGATATTGAGGAATGAATATTTATTCGTAAGGCACAGTTTAAGAAACCATTTACCACTAAGAAAAGAAGTTGGATTATTAGCAAAAGTCGAGAGAAAATAAAGAAGTCACAACCAAAGGAAGCAATAATCAATCAGGAAATTAATGCACAAACTCAGGAAACAGGCAATAACTTACTAGGGGAAGATGAATTAGATGAACAATGGGTAAATCTCCATATGTTAGCCACTACAGCAGTAAATGCTAACTTATATTAAATAGTTGAACGGCCAAACCAGTACCAGTACCCATGCCGCCTATGAGCTAGAAACTTTAAAAAAAAACTTTGCCTATTAGATAACAACTTAGTAGAGACAGGAGATAGAATAAACTTTACATAAAGGCATGTTGAGCATAATACTCCTATAACATAGATAGATTAAAATAAGTTACGGATGCATAATCCCTAGTTTATTTTTGAATTCCAGTTGTAGTTTGTAATAAATACATATATATATATATATATGAGTCGCAATGTTTGCCATTTTTAATCAATCTATTTTATGATTGTACCCAAATGTTTGTGCTAGAAATTTGTCTGTGGTGATCAATACCACCTACTCAATTAATATCAAACTAAGTAGTTGTTAACAAAGCTCATGACTTTCATTTGGAACCAACCATTTACTTTGGTTTAAAATACATATTGAAATATATGGAATAAAACTTTAAAACTTTGTAGTTTTAATAAATATTGTTTCAAAATAATTTATTCCAATAAATAAAACCAAAGCTATTAAATTAACCGAAAGGATTTTAAGAAGTAATAAAATCTTTAAAAGATTGCTTTAGTGGATCTAGCCAAAGCAAATTTTGAAACCTAGGTGTACCAATTTCTCACTTTATTTTATCATTTCTGGTTATAACTAGTTGACCATAAGACTTCATACTTTCATACTTTTATGAAATAATTGATGTTGGGATTACTTGTAAAAGTTTCTATTAAAATACTATAGTAATAAAATAGATGGTTAAATGAATATGATGGGTATTCATGATTTAATAAAATCATTTAAAATTTTTAAGAGATTTGAGTTAGTTGGACTATGTAAAAAGGCCTAACTAAATGTTGAAAACATTTCTACAAATCTTTAAGGTATGTTCAAGATAGGTCTTATGCCTAAAAATAATTAATATAAGATTATAAGATTAACCAGTCATATTAGTTATAGGATTGTGTATCCTAAATTATAAAGAAAAATATTCAAGTCAGCTGGCTGATATATAATAGTTAAATAATACAATATTAGTAAATGAGTGGAGTTGATAAATTGGATGTTAAACTTACCCTAAGTAGTTGCGAAATTTTTGATTTTGGTTTATATATTAGCACATGGTTTGTTGGTTTGCCTAAAACCATAAATTAATTATTTTTATGTTCTTTCTCAAAATAATTTATTAGTTTAAACTTAAATTTATTTTGTAGTACATCTTTGGAGTATCTTTAACGAAATACTTAGGAGAAATATTCATTTTTCAAACAGGTGTTAAAGTTTGACCAAACATAAAAATCCACTAGTACATATGGGTATCTATCCTACACGGTTTTCGGTTGAAAAATAATATGATATCTAAAGTCTAATATAAAATTTTCAAATATTCGACTTGTACAGAAAGTCAAATACATTTTTGACTTATAAATATTACACTTACAATCTTATAACTCATAATATTTGAGTTCATCCGTATCTTTTATATTATTAGTATAATGATAAAACATTTTACAATAATATATGAATAGTATATTTTACTATAAGATAGTACAGTAAGTAAAAGATATATTTTTTTAATAAAATATCATGGTGTAATAAATTCTAATAAGTGTAATATAGTATATAGAATATTATATGCACTTATGTTATAAGTCCGTCGCAGGTTTATTAAAATATAACAAGGCTATTAGATTTTTTTTACTAAAATATGTATACAAATCCTATCTTCTCATATGTATAAGTATATTATACTATATGAAAATAATATACTGTATATTTTTTTGATCCTTGCACATATTTTTCTAAAATAATGCCTCTCAATCTTAAATTGATTCTTATAAAGAAAAAGGTAGCAATGTGATAATTGGAATAGATATATAAATGGTTACTTGAGAAGAAAATTATTAAGGTAACATAAATAGTGAGTCTGATATGGTTTAACTCATTAGTTAAAAATAAAACTGTTCTTATGAGTCCAGAAAAAATATATTTTGAGTAATTTATTTCCTAAACTTTTAATTCCAAAATATTACATTGGATAGAAATTTATTTTCTACCTTTATAAAAGGATAAAATAAAGTTATGGAAATAAGCTTGATGATGGGTACCATCGGATGTATAGTATTATTTTTATAAAATAATTTAGTATTATATATATGTGTGTAAATATTACGTAAGTTAATATTAACTAGAGATTTGAAATTTTATACACATATATGCCTATACCCAATAAGAATTTCTTGATGGTATACCCAATATATTATCTTCTGTGAGATAAACATAAGAGAAAATATCATTGATAATTCATATGAAAATATGAAGTTATTATAAGAATAAACAATGAAACGTACTATGTTTTTAAATACCATTTGCCTCAATGAAATATTCCTTGTAATGGGATCTAAGATTTTATATGCATAAATAGAGTTAGCTGTAAGCATACTCTTCACATTTAACCAAACCATATAGAGTCAATGGAGACAACGATATTTTTGTCAAAACTCCATTTTCTAAGCAAAAGAAAACCACAACCATAATAATATATATGCTTAAATAAAAAAAGTTGGGATATTGATATTCACAGGTAACAACCAGGACAGTATTTAGACTTTAACCTAAGAAGAATGCCTTAGTATAGAGCTTTGAGATAAGCCAATTACTTGCATAAATAAAGTGTGATGGTTATGGGTATTCTGTGAGGATGATGACTAGAACAGTGCCTGTATGATAAATAAGCAATAACAACTGGCCACTGTTATTTCTTGTTTATTGATACTACTCGGTTCTAGAATATGATCCATCATGAGAATACTAATTTCCTTGTTTCTTGATGCAAACTATGATAAACGATATGCTTTTAAAATCCTAATTTGAGAGAAGTCTATTTATGGGAAATACTATGATAATTGCCTCTCCGGTAAAACTGGGCATGGTGCGGTAGACTCTCCAGCTTGTCCGGGTGAGATGGGGTTACCTCTCCGGCGAGACCGGGTGAGATGGGGTTACCTCTCCGGCAAGACCGGGTAAGATGGGGTATGTGTTATAATAATGGAATTCCCTAGATAATACCATGACCTGATGTCTGACTTGTGAGTCTGTTTACATTATGGATAATGTGCATACTACAGTATATGAAATATTATATAGACATGTATGTCTATGAGGAAATCCAAAGACTATATTGATTGACGATTTGGAATAAATCATGAACAGTGTCAGTGATAATTTTAGACTTATTTATTAGGAATCTCTCGTATACGTCTCTAAATTCCGATATCAAACATCATTTCGTTTGATCATCCGTCTCGAATTTTGTGCGACAAGATAAACAACAGGAACTCTATAAGTTGGAATGCCATCAAAAGTATAAGAATTCCTCTTGCATTACCTTAGAGTATTGATGCAGTAGGAAACCTATGCTAAAACACGAAACATCTAAAAACATACGCTAATTGTAATGTTACTTTCATTAAGAAATCTTGAGAAGATAAGAATCTCATAACATAGATAATAGTTCTGGTCAAAGTAAAGTAGAATTACAAGCAAGGACCAGAACATACCAAGAAACTAACTAACTAAGTATTCATCCTTATTTCAGGAAATCTCGAGGACGAGATTTAAAATAAGGTGGGGAGAATGTAACAATCCCAAAATTTTTATAAAATATATAAAAACTTATGTTATTAAAATAATGCATCATGGGTAAATTGACCAATGAAAATATGAGATATTTTGGGCAAGCGTATGAACCATTTAATAATTATAAAAATACATTATATTTGAACCTACTCTGTTTTAATGAAACTTGGTTCATAATATAGATAAGATTATTTTCATTCTAAAAACGTATTCACTATTTTGTAAAACGTCATATTATACACGCCAAATAAAGTAAAGCAGCTAAATTAATTATAATAATATAATTAATAAAATAGTTGAAAATCAAAAACATAATGCACGATTATGTGCATGTGAAAGAAATTTATTTTAATAATAATAATAAAATAAAACTCTACACTTTAACTATAGAATGAAAAAGTAGACGTTGATTTGTAATGTTCATAAAGTAAAATAGAATAAACAAAATAGTAATAATAACCATCATCCTCATCTACTATGGAATAAATTAAATAAAATAATAATAACTTCTAACTCTTGGCTACGTGTATAGATAAGAATGATGGTAAAGTCAATATGGCGTGCACACTAAGGAACACTTTCAACTATAAATAAGAATCAGCAGTACGCATTTCAAACTGCGAAATTCATTTCTTTCGTTCTTTCATTCCCTTTCTACTATTATAATTACCCTCATTTTCTTTAGTTATTCACCCCTAATAAATAATAGAACCCTACCCCATTTTAAGTATTGTAACCCTTGATCACTGATACCCTGTCCAAGTAACGTAGGGCCCCGTAACGTATGTCAAGGCAATGCCTAAATTCGTTGGGGTTCTGTCTTGTGACGTAGGGATAAAGTAGAATTGGGTTACTATATTTAAGTATGAGTGCAAAATATATTTTATCAAATCACCCAGGAGTGATACCCAAAATATAACCACCCTCCTAGAACACCCCTGACACCCTACACTTTCTAAAACACATCCCATACATGAAAACCGAGCCCGTGATACAATATAGTATGTAAATAAAATATAAAAATCTGATATATAGGGCTGAGGCGGGCCGTGTGAGCCACCCCAAACCCTAATGCGGGCCGAATTAAGACCAAACTTTGACTTAGCTGAATTATTAAGTCAAAGCGGGCCGCTTTAACTTAAGTGTAAAGCAAAGCGGGCCGCGAGTGCTTGTGAAACGCGGATACCCTGAGAAGCCAACACGTGTCATGATCGTGGCGGTCTAGAGAGTGACCAGGCTAAGCTACGCAGTTGACCGAAGTCAATGCGGGCCGCGTTGGGTTTCGCTATATCTAAAGCGGGCCGCGAGAGAGTCCAATATCAGCACTATAAATAGAACGCATCGGCTGTCCATTTCAATCGTTCAAACTTTCATTTCTTTCTCTCAATTTCTGAAGTAGACATATTATACTCGGGTATTATACCCCTATTTAGCGAGGTTCTGCTCCATTGTAAGTATTATAACCCCGGTTTCATAATAGTTACGCTGCCCGATTGATTTAGGATTCCGTAACAACTGTCGTGGTTCTGCCCGACGTAGTTGTTGGAATGCCGTCTCGGGGAGGGTATTATTAATAATTTCAAAGGGTTATGGTACTAACCAATATACATTTGTATAAATTATAGATTATACTCAGGAAATCTCTACGAAAAGCCTAAGATAGCAATGTGAGTAATCTTCTTTTATTAACAGTTTTTACAAAACCTTAAATGTTTTACAATGCGATTAAGCAGTATGTGAGTCTTTGTAGTTCTTCCATTACTGCCGGTATTTGGGGTTTTGTATACAAAATTATTACTTGCGAGTAATAAGTCGGGACGACAGTACGTTACCATTGGACAACGAGTTAGCCAATGCGTAATATGACCCACAAGTCAAGGATTGACAATACTGATTGAGTAAATTGGGTAGAAATAAACAATGTGATCGCCCTCAATACTGTGTTAATTGATAAAATATTTCTTGATTAAACTGGGATTCACTCACCAGTATTTTCCGCTGACAAAATATTTTTAAAACATGTTTCAGGTAACACAATGTGAAAGCCAACTGGGATAAAGCCAGCTCGAGAGCACTGACGGCTTGGAAAATAAGTGGCTATAAAAGTTATCTAAGAAACAATGTTTTAAATTAAATAAAATAGGGTTTGTCCCTATAAATGTATTGTAATAAGAAACTTGGGTTTTGCCCATGTTATTATTAATATCTAATATGGTGGTTTTACTCTGATAAACATTTCCTAACTACGGTCCTGATGTAAATTCCACTACGAGACTAAATAAAACGGATACCACCACACTCTGAGTTCACGTCCGCCCGTTCCCGGGGAATAGGGATCGGGGGTTGTGACATAGCTCGATTTGAAACTCAACTTGACGATGAGGTGGAAGACCAGGTAATTCCTCAGGAAATACCTCGGGAAAGTCACGTACAATAGAGATGTCTTCAATTCTCTTCTCTTCCGTTGATGTGTCAGTAACGAGTGCTAAAATGGCAGTGTGGCCCTTTCGCAAACACTTCTGGGCCTTAAGGAAAGAGATGATGCCTTCGACAGCACCACTCTTATCACCCTGAATCACCAGAGGTTCTTTACCAGAACGAGGAATGCGGACGATTTTCTCCTTGCAAACAATCTCCGCTTGATGATGAGATAGCCAATCCATCCCAATAACGACGTCGAAACTACCCAGTGTGATAGGATAAGATCGATAGAGAAAGTCTGATCAGCTAAGACGAGGTTACAACCTTTAACTACGTGTGTGGCTTCAAGACTTTTACCATTTGCTAATTCTACCTTGTGTTTGGTGTTCAGAAGTGTTGGAGTGCGCTTAAGCATTTGGCTAACTTTTAAGGACACATAACTAGTATCAGCACCCGAATCGAATAAAACAGTAACAAAGAAGTCGTCCAGAAGAAACTTACCCATCACAACGTTGGGATCGTTCCTTGCATCACCTTGACCAATCACGAACACACGACCCCTTGCTCCGTTACCATTGTTGTTACCCCCGTTGTTGCCTCCATTGTTGCCTCCATTGTTGTTCCCGTTTCCTTGATTGTTGTTGTTCTGATTCTGGTTTAGTTGGGGCAGTTCCTCTTAAAGTGACCTTCAGCGCCAAACTGAAAGCATCCTTTATTGCCTTGCTGTTGGTGCTGCTGGTGATTCTGTGGAGCTTGTTGTTGTTGTTGGCGATTCTGATCTGCAGGACGCGGGCTCCTGCAATCCCTAGCTTCATGGCCCAGCTTGCGACATCTCTGACATCGACCTTTGTTGCACTTCCCGCTGTGATGCTTGTTGCACCGGTTGCACTTGGGGTGGTTTCCTCGGTATCCACCCTGTCCTTGATTACCGGAAGATTGCTGACCAGGACTCTGGTAGTCATCAGTCTTTCGCTGCTGAGACTGAACCGAAGCAGAACCCTTACTGGAGTTCCCATCCCATTTTCGCTTGTTGTCGGTAGGTGCATCAGAAGTAGCTGTGGCACTGATTCGTTTGGGCAGCCTGTTTTGCTCCACCGCCTGGTCAGTGAGTCGATGGGCCAACTTGATGATTTGCTGTATGGTACCCAGGTTGGCTGAAGTCACGTGACTTTGAATCTCTGGTACAAGGCCCTTGAGATACAGCTCAATTCGTTTGATGGGAGGGTCCACCATGGTAGGGCACAAGATGGCCAGCTCATTTGACCTTTTCGTATACGCCTCAATCTCAGACCCCGTCATTTTCAGGTTGAAAAAATCCACCTCTAGTTTGTGGATGTCATCACGGCTACAATACTCTTCCTTGATCATTTCCTTGAAATCGTTCCATGGGGTGGCATTAGCAGCAACCAACCCCAGCATCTGAACCTGAGCGTTCCACCATGTGAGCGCTATTCCTTCAAGAGTACCAGTAGCATACTTCACTCTACGAGCCTCGGGGCATTCGCACATCTCAAAGATAGACTCGAGCTTCTAAAACCAGTGGAGGAGGCCTACAGCTCCTTCAGTGCCACTGAAAGTAGTAGGTCGGCAGTCCATGAAGGTTTTGAACGTGCACACAGGAGGTTGAGCATGTTGACCTGTTGCGCGAGAATAAAAGACAAGATTAAGCATGAGGGTTGGTTTGCGAAGGTAGGATCTAAACGTCCTAAGGTGAGTTGGTATGGCAGGTTATACCTCCTGCAGGGTTAGCTGCGAGTGCCTCAGCGACTCGTTCGTTGATCAAAGCTGTCAACTGGGCTTGAGTGAGGTTGATACGTCCTCCGCGTCCACTCATGATCTTCATAATGAAGCAACGTAAGTGAGAAAAGAGTCGCGAAAGTGTGTAAGGGTGGGACGATAGTAGAGAGTAAGCACACAAGGTTCAAATAGCAATTATCACGTTATCTAATGCACAGTGAGAACTATCTAACCGACAATATAACATAAATCATACCACTTATGGTGTCGAGTCTTGCACGTGGAGCGAAGCGTCTTTGTGGATCGTTGAACACTGTACAGGTTATAGTCTGGTTTTATCAAAAAGCTTTTCCCTTTTTAAAACCAAGTTCACTATAACCAATGGCTCTGATACCAATCTGTCACACCCCCAAAATCCACATGCGGAGTATCACCGCTTGGTGGCGTGACATGACCAGGATCGAGCCACCAATCATATTGAACATCGTAATTAAGTAAATAAGACCAACCACAATACGATTGGTGACCAAAGCTAGTTAACCATGTTTAGTTTAAAAAGCAGAAGCATAAAAGTAAATCCAAAAGCATAAGTCCATAGTTTATAAGTTAAAGTTCAAAGCGTAAGTTTAATAAGTTCATAAGGATTTAAATAATAAGCACGGAACATAACAGTCCGTGCACCACAACGACTCCTTCCTCGTGCAAGCACCAAGCGTTTAGCGACCTGTAAGGCATGTAACAACGAGTCAACAACAAAGTTGAGTGAGTTCACGTTTGGTTGTTTAGTTTTAAGTTGTTTCTGAAAAACAGGGTTTGACTTTCGTTGGCTTAATTGCCGTGGGGGTTACCCCGTAGTTGAAAGTATGTTTAACCAGTTCATTTTTCATTACCCAAACCATAACCATAATCAGTGGGGGCTTTCCCCGTGTGAACTACTAGACGGTATAATATCGACTACTACGCAAATAAGTTGTGCCCTATATCAGCGTCTATCATCACTGATAGTCTGCCATAGTCCATTAGTACACGCCCGTCCGACCGGCACGGTGTGAGGTTTGTTAAACCTAATAACGCTATTAACTAATGACCCGCTCGCCATTGGCCTCGGCGATTAAGTCGATATAATGAAGAGGGACTTATTGATAGAGTTTTGTCTAGCTAGTTTTTAAGGTTGTTGTCCTACATCAGGAGGACGAACGTACGTATTCTGCACCAGGAGAATTCGTAGGATTAATAATGGCATCCAATCTATGGAGGATGGCCGTACATATCCTACCCAAGGAGGATATGTAGATTTCATTTTAGTTTCTTAACCCATTCCCAAACCACCGGGAATCCCATGCCTTGTAGAAAGTGTGAACTCACCTCGGTTTGCTCGGTTAGATTCTCAAATATAGCTAACAGTCAAGGTTGGTCAATCCCGTCCTAATACGATTACCAGTTAGTCATTTAGTGGTTTTCAAATAGAGCATAAAGTTCCTACACGTATCTATCACATAGCATGCATTACTTTAATTGTTTATGCCCATATATACTTCCCATCCATCCCCCACTCATAAACAAACATCCGATAATGCACATAACACATATAACATGTTAGATCATTCACAGATAGCATACTCGACATTTAGACACGCAAATTACAACTTATGTCGTTTCAGCTTAAATATTCAAAACCGGGCTGTTTTCGGACATTTTAATAAAATAGTTAACTTATTCCAAAAATTCTCAAATTTTTACAGAATGTCTTAAACGTTCCAAATTTTATTGTGTAAAAATATCGGGGTCCAGTTCATTACTAATATTTTATAAAAATTCATTTTCCGGACTGAACTCAGATTTATCTTTTTCTGACCACAGTCCACTGAATAATTTATTTAAAATTCATCGAGAGTCCGATTGTAACACCCCGGCTGGAGGCGGAAAAGCCAAAGGTGTCACGAAACTTGATAGAATGCATTTGAGCACATGGAGATTATATTAAGTTGAAATATAAATTTAAGTTCAATTCAATAGATTGCATTCACACCTGAGAATATAAGAGTACATAAACACATACATCATAAATTGTTTCACAAATGATAAGTTCGGATTTAATCTAAGGCAAAAGTCTTGATCAATCCTATGTAAATATTCTTGCAAATCATGTCATCAAACATTGTCACCTGAAACATATGTTAGGGAAAATATTTGGGTCAACAAACGGTTGAGTGAATTCATAGGTTTTTGTGTGAGTATCAGATTCATGGCTCGTTTGTATGTTGAAACAACTTGTACAACTTCGTTAATTGATATTAGAAAACCTTATTTTGTAAAATGTTTGTATTGTAAATGAATAACCAAGTCAAAATAGATTGGTCATAATTTATAACCCTTGCCATGAATCTTAACCCAAAACATTTGTTTATGTAAACCAAATCATAAATCGTTCTTATAATAAAACTCGTATGGTTTATATAGTTTCGTAAACATCGTTGTGTAATATTGTTTAACTCGTTCTCGTTATAGAACATCGTTCATTCGTTTAATTGTGAAAACTACTTTTGGTCGTCTTGCTAATAACATTCAAACCTTTGTGACTCGTTCATCGTTCAACTCGTTCTTGCATTAACAAACCTCCAAAGGGTAAGTTAACAATCATCAGATTCAGTCGTTACCCACCTAACCCACACATAACCATGGGTCCAGTCTGATAACGGGATTTGTCGGATCCTATGGTACCATAACCTAATACTGGTCGGCTTGATCGATGCTAATGAATGTCACTCGTTATGTAATTACCACCAACAAGCTCGTTCACATTATTGAAATCGTTATTAGTTTAGTATAAACCATCTCAGTCGTTTTGAAACCATTGTTAGAATATCGAAATCGTTTTGATACATATGAATCATATGTTTCATCCCAAAAATAATGTAAAAAAGGACTATGAACTCACCTTGATTTCGGGTAAGTCCAAATAAGTATGCAAAGTATGAGAGTTGTTGCAATTAAGATTCCACGTCACTCTAATTGATTGAACATGCAACAATCTGGAATATGTATCAACAATAATGTTTAATTGGATAATTGGAAATCCTAAATCTATAGGATTCGGTAGTGTTTTGTTTAAATGGTAATTATGTGGTTTGGATAACCTAACAAGAGGACTCGGAAAATGAATATGATGTAAAGGAATTACTTATGAAAAATATTAATTTAACATAAATAATAAAATTGCAAAGATATGTAATTGTTTTAATATAAACATTTGTAATAATAAATCAAATATAATGATTATTGGTAAAATATTGTACAAGTGATATAATTAAGTTATAAAAATTATAAATTAATTTAGATGGTTAAAATATTTATTATTTGATAAATAATAAATATTTTGTTTAAAAGAATAAATATGATAATTATATGATTAATTATCAAAATAATTAGATTAAATCTGAATAATTAAAAATTACATTTTTAATTATTGAACTTTAATATTACTGATTTAAAATAATTATTATGATCTTGAAATCATTTTAAACAAATAAAATGAATTAAAATTATTTAATAACAATAAATAGGTTTATATAAGTTTAATTATCTAAATAATTAAATATAATAAAAATTCAGATTCTAAATTTATATAAACTCAGAATAATGCATATTTTGTCATAAAAATAATTTCGGGCCAAATAATATAGTTATTTAAGTTAAATTTAATAAACTTAACTATGTAATTAAGTAATTAAACTGATTTAATCTTATAAATATCAAATTTATATAAAACCTCGGTCAAAATATTATTTTTATATAGAATTATATTTAAAATAATTGATCCAAAAATTTCAGATATTAATTCTAAAAATTGGATTTAATGTGTATTAAACTGTTTTAGATAAAAAAAAAATAAATAAATAAAAACTCAGTCATCTTCAACATTGGGACAGTCAAAGTCAACAACGAGTCAAACTAAAAGTCAACATCGAAATTAACGGGCAATTCTATGTTCTGGGTTAAATTCGATTTATGGGAACGATAAACACATGAATACGAAATAATTGGGTCAGAAAAATCTAACCGGTAACGACTGGAACGACTGATCGACTAATCTCCGGCGAGAAGACTATTCCGACGATAGTTGCAGGTTCAAACCGAGCTAATTACCGATGCGTTTGTGAGATGTGAGAGGTGTAGGAGCTTAATGGTGATCTAAGGAACTTAAATAGAGGTCCAATTTGATCTCAGATTTGACAATTTTAGTGAGATTGATCCGGTTTGATTTTTTTAATAAAAGTTCCGATTGTAATCGTTTTGGAATGGAATAATGTCAGAATATTGGTTCAATGAGTTGGCAAAGTGGTTGGGGACCTCGTGGTGATGTTTTCAGATCAAAATAAACAACAAACAAGTGGAATAGATCATGTCTGGCAACTGGTTTTCGATTCAGATTTGAATTAATATTATTTTAAATATTAAAGTGTTAGTAAATATAATACCAGTTCAAAGAATAACCGGATGAGGGCTTAGCCCGACCGGTCACGAGTTCGTTTGTTGAATTGATTGTCCCGAGTTCGACCCCCCCCCCCCCCCGTGACCGGTTCATTAAGGTTTAAAACCTTTTTATTTAAATGAATGAGAATTTACACTTTGGCCCCCTGTGGTTCCATATTTACTATAACAGCCCCTGTAATACCCAGTTAGTTAGACTAACTGGGTTAATATTTGGAGAGTATTTCTTATATAAAAAGTTAACCCGGTTAGAAAGTTTAGTTAAAGTGGGTTTCTAAAAATCAATTTTAGTCCCTGAAATGCAAGTTTGAGAAAATGACTAATTAAACCCTAGACTTTTATTATAAAAAAAATTCTTTTTATTTCTTTTATAAAACAAGTTTCAAAAATTACAAAGTCAACCCTAAACTCGTAGTTTGAAATAATTGCACTTTAACCCTTGTATTTCTATAGTTTCAACAATGACAAATTAGTCCCTGGACTTCAAAAGTAATAATTTCAAGCAAGTTTCAAAGAATGTCAAATAGGCCCCTCAACCTATTGTTTCACAGGCAGTCACAATAAATCTTTATAGTTTATGTAACCGTGTTTAATAGCATAAAAACTCAACAAATTTGAAATTGTTTCACGTGTTTGTATTGGTATAAGCATGTATAAGCACAAAGCAAGTATGTTCAAATAAGTTTCATTCCAAATACGGTATTTGTTACCATGCAAGTCAAAACAAATGCGAGTGTGAAAACCAGGGTGGTTACACCGATTTACGAAATTCCAATGAGAGAATTACAAATACATCGATGGTCATCTACAGTACAAGTTTCATGATCTAACTCTACACAGAACTCACGTTATGACAGAAAACAAAACGCATATTTTCAGCAGAAAAATGCAGCTCTAGCTGCTGTTACAAAATGACGCTTTAAAAATAGTAAACAAAGTCCAAAAATTATGATTCCGGTGCCATTAGAACCGTATTTCATAACACATAAACCTAGACTTCATAAATTACATTTTTTGTTAAGTTACGGTCTTGTTACAGCCAACTGAAGTTGGCTGTAATCATTAAACAGCCTACTGTTTTCAGTCTTTAACACTCTAAGGCGCGTTCGATTGATTCCGTTAGCGTGTTTAGTGATCACAACAACGTCAAACATCAATATTACAAGTAGATCAGCAAGTAAATCAGTAACATAATCAAGACAACTTCAGTTTATCATCACTTCATCATGTTTCATCAATATTTCATTACAAGTTTGTTTATATGCAAGACTTTTTTCATGGTTCTTTAGTGTTCATGGATTTTCATCATTGAACATCTATTAACCACTTAAATAACATAAAGAATGAACGGATCTAAGTTCTTACCACTAGCTCAGGGCTAGGGGAGTTTGAGTGTAGAAAAGTGATGGTTAAAAGCGAATAGAGAAGGTCCTTCCACTTCCGAACGCACCGAGCTTCGTTGTGCACCTTCTAACACCTTTGTATGCTTGTAGAATGCTTGAAGAAGATCAAGTGATGGTGGTGGTGGGTGGTGTGGTGGTCAGCCGAGAGTGGCAAGGGGAGAGGGAGAGATGGTGTTGTGAAGTTATGAATGGGTCATGAGAGTGAAGGACTAGAGGTTCTTATCATTGTCTTCCAACACACTTTTACCCCATAGTCCATATGTCTTCAAGATATTAAACAATATCACTTAATCAATTGGATAAAATCATGGGGTAGGTCCTATGTTCCATAACCGGTTGGGGGGGGGGGGGGGTAAAGGGTTGGGTTTCAATGCTTAGTTACTAGTTTAGTTAGAAATTAAATATTATAGTTAGTGGTTTAGGTGTGTTAAGTAATATATAGTGTGTTAGGGTATTCGGGGACCCTAATTAGCTTAGAAAAATAAAAACAATGTGTTTAACAATATTTTTGTGTTTCGGGTAGTGTCCGGTTGTTCGGTTCGATACTGTTCCGTTAAACTGCTTAAATAGTCCAAAAAGTGTCTTTTATATATATATATATATATATATATATATATATATTTGTAACACTTCAGATTTCTAACACTTAGGAAAACACACAGGACTGTTTAATGACTTTTCTGTACACTACTAGTATGTTAACAAGCACATGTAGGCATTACACAGAAATCAGAGAGCAGTTAAATGATTCAGCACAGTCATCAAACACTTTAATTATCATTAATAATTTGTACGGATACATGGAATTATGAGGGTTGTCACATTCTCCCCCTGTTAATAGAATTTCGTCCCGAAATTTAGCGCGTGGTTACTGAGGAAGCTAGTTAAGTTGCGTTGTTTTCCTAGGGTGTCACATAGCTGGCCCTCGCGGGCCGCGTAAGATCAAGAGGGGGCTTACGTGGGCCGCGTAAACCCCAATTTTCTGCTATAAATAGATTCGATCATGGGCTTTCATTCTGTGTCGAAAATTTTAATCAAAAACGAAGTTCTACTGCTCGAATTTCACTTTCAAAATAGCAAGGCGCTGCTACGATACAGGGTATTAACTCGATCGCTGCTACGATTCAATGTCCGATCGATTGAAATCAATCCAATGGATGTTTAAGTGCTGCCCACACTAGGGCTATACTTTGTCATTCGTCGTGAATTCGATGGATGTTTAAGTATTGCACTTTGTCATTTGTTGTGAGGATTTTAATCTCGTGAGTTATCATAAATGCTGTATTAGTTAATGACCTAGTTCGTGTGCATTGTTATTTAAATTAGGTTACAAGGCTAATCAGTAGGCTAAACTCTGCCCGTTTAAATCTGCAATGTGAGTCATTCTCTTTTTATCAATAATGTTTTACAATACTCCAAGTTATTTTCAAAAGTTATAATTACAGGGATTAAGTCGCGGTTATCTTAATCACTGGCTAGTGGGGTATTGTGCACATTACTAATTTCTCACGGTTAGGCTAATAAATCCTAACAGTGATAATCATCACTACTTGGGTGAAAGGACCCAATAGTGGTATGACCATCGTCACCAGGAAGTGACACAGCGCCAGATAAAAATAAGATAGAAGCAATTGTAATCGCTCTTATGCTGTAATTTATAACTATGTGTCATTTTATCAAATTGAGTGACTCGCCAGTATTTCCCCACTGATAAAATATTTTCAAAACATGTTTCAGGTGACTACTGTGAACCAAGGAAAAGTGCTACGGAGCACTAACAAAGCTTGAAGTAGTGGCTTAGTTAAACAAATAAACATGTTTTGTAAATAAGGGAATTTCCTTGTGAAATTCCTCTATTGTAAATTACAGGGGGTTATCCCGAATTATGAAATAAAATAATCGGGAATTTCAAGTTTTCAAAGATCCTGTTAAATCTTCCGCTGTCAACTCAATTAATAAATACCACGGGATTTCTGTCCCGCTGCTCCTGGACCGGGTAAAACCGGGACGAGGGCCGTGACAGAAAAAAGTGGTATCAGAGCCACTGATTTAAGCCAATTAAGTATTTAGAAATACTTAATTTTCCTGATTATCATCTTATGATTATGTGTTTTTGTAACTGACTACTTGTTAGTTACAGTATGGGTAAGCAAAGAATTTCGGACATCTATCGTCAATTAGATAGTACACCAAAAGATAAGGGAACTTCATTTCAATCAAATTCCTCAAGATACTCAGCAGATACTGAGGAAGGAATATTTGTTCGTAAGGCACAGTTTGAGAAACCACTTTTCACTAAGAAAAGAAGTTGGATTATTAGAAAAAGTCAAAAGAAAATAAAGAAGTCACAACCAAAATGGAATGGTGATTAATAAAGAAACTCAGGAAATATGCAATAACCCTCCATGGGAAAATGAATTAGATGAACAATGGACAAATCTTTATATGTTAGCCACTACAGCAGTAAATGTTAACTTTTAATTAAGTTAAATTGCCAACACCCTGACCCAGTACTAGCACCCATATCATCCATAAGCCAGAAACTTTAAAGAAACTTGCCTATTAGATAAACAACTTAGTAAAAAAAGATAGACTAAAATAAATTATCCCTAGTATATTTTAAATTTCAGTTGTAATTTGTAATAAATATATATATATATATATATCGCAATATTTTGTTTTAATCAATCTGTTTGTATAAATATATTAGATAATTGTAATTAATTTTTCTGATTACCTTTTTGTGATTATGTGAAAATTCAATTTACAAAATTTTAACCTAGAATTTTGTGTGTTTCTTCATATATGTTAAACAGCATGAATGAGTTGTCTGAAGCTCTTCAGAATCTCAATCTCTATTCTGTTAACGTGGAAGTTTCCAGAGACTTTACCGGTTATTGTGCCGACGTTGATGAACCTATGGAATTTCAAGCCCAGCCTCCGGAGAAACCCAAGCCAAAGAAGAGAAGAAGAATTTGTGGGCTGGAGGCGTGTGCGCAGGAAGAAACCAGCAACACGAAAAGTTATAAAGACGGAGGATCCAATGGATAAAGGCAAAGGAATAGAAATCGGAGAAAGTTCAAGGCAAGACCAGGAAATGCCATCTTGGGAAGAGCTGGATCATAGACTGACACTTAGTGACCTCATCGGACCTGCCAGTGAAAACCTCTTTAATTACCCAACGGAAGCACAACTTCCAGTTGATCTAGAACCTTATATCCCAGATCCTATTATCTACTCCCAACCTCTACCAGCAGAGCTAGAAGAATGGTGGACCACCGACTGGCAGTTTCAGAATCTCCTAAATAACCCTAATACCTTTTTCCCCCAATTTGACCCGGAGCCTCCACTACACCCACCTATAAGCTCTGAAAACTTGGCAGAACTCCGCCACTATGGCGAGGAACTAGTGGACGCAGGAAATAGAATCCGAGAAGTAGGGGAGAGGATATCTTGGAAGTGCGACGAAAGGGAGCGTCGTTTCTAAAATGCCAGCTGACTGTGGTTGTGGGAATGTGTGTTTAATAATAATAATAATAGTAATAAAAATATAATTATGTGAAATAACCTAAAAATAAAACTTTTGTAAGATAACCAGTGTGTACGAATGCCTATTATAATATATAAAATATCGAACGTCGAAAAATCAACAATTTTGGCTATACGTGTTGACATGATTATGTGAGATTATTTTGTTATGTTTGGTTATTAATTATTTTATGCTAATCACTTATATAAATTAATTACCAGATGGAACACGCTGGTAATGAACCCGTTAATGAAGTTAACCAATCTGAACAAAACCATGAAGATCAATTTCTGAATAGGCAAGATATTGAGAATATCGTTGCTCAGGGAATAGCCAATGCTATTCCAGCAATCCTTGTTGCTGCCCGAAATCCAGTTGAACCTCAACAAATTATTCCTAGCAAACGTACACACGGTGACAATTTCAGTAATAGTGTAAATGGAGGCGGCAACCATACTAATAACGACAACGATGGGATGCAAGCCCCACTCCTTAAGAAAATGAAAGCTGCAACGCCTTGTTGCACTTATAAGGAGTTTCTTGCCTGTAAACCAGTTGAATTTGCAGGCAACGAAGGGGCGACTGCTGCACTGCGTTGGTTAGAGAAAACCGAGGCGGAGATTAGAATAAGTAAATGTGCAGAGAAGACAAGGTCATGTTCGCGTCGCATCTTTTTAAAGAAGGGGCGCTAGAATGGTGGAATACGGTACTTCAAGCCAAAGGAAGCAATGTAGCCTATACCATAAGTTGGGAAGAATTTAACCGACTAGTGGAGAGAAAATTCTGTCCTGAGTATGAAAAGGAACAAATGGCGAATAAATTCCTGAACCACCGGATGGTGGATGTAGACTGTCGAGGGTATACTTCGACATTCTTCGAGTATGCTAGAGTTGTACCTACCCTGGCTTCGCCAAAACCGGTACTTATTTCTCGCTATATTTGGGGATTGATTGGCGAAATCCATGATATCGTTAAAGCTGCGAGACCTCGCACTATTGACGATGCTGTGGAATTAGCCAACACCTAACTGACGGGCTGGTACACACAAGAGAAGAAAACCGGAAAAAGGAAGTGGCTCAAAAGATTACCCAGGGATTCCGTGTGGGTAACCGTAGCAATTTCAAGAAAATGGAAACTGGGCAATTTTCCACTGTTCCATTTTGCAATACCTGCAAAAGAAAGCATTTTGGAAGATTCAAAGGGTATTGCAATTTCTGTAAAATTCCAGGGCATCAAGAGGAAGAGTGCAGGAGGAAGAAATCAACAATCTGCTACAACTGTGGAGAAGCTGGACATTTTAGGCCAGACTGTCCCAAATTGGTCAAACCAGCTGACAACAAAGCCAAACCTGCAGAAGGAACTACCAAGAAAAACGCAAGAGCATTCCAGTTGACTACTCAGGAAGCAGAACTAATCCCTGACGTGATAGCTGGTATGTTCCTAGTTCATGACGTTTATGCAAAAGTATTATTTGACTATGGTGCAAACCAAAGTTTTATAAATACTTCATTCTGCCAAGCTCTTAACCTACCTTTAACCAAACTTAGACAAATTTTTACAATAGAAACGGCAGATGGAAATTCTGTTAACATAGATAAGGTTTTGCGAGAAGGAAAGATAGAACTCTTAGGCCATAAGTTTGCTGCAAACTTGTTACCAATGAATTTAGCTGGATTTGATGTTGTGTTAGGAATGGATTGGTTAGTAGCCAACCATGCTCGAATTCTTTGTGATAAAAATTCCATAGAAATTCATACACCTACAGGAGACTTAGTGGTGATTACAGGAGATAAACCGCGAAAACCACTGAAATTCATTTCAGTAATGAAGTTGGCCAGTTACTCAAGAAAACAAGAAATGGTGTATATGATTTCAGTATTCATTAACACAAAAGGTAAAGGACTTAAAGAAATTCCAGTAGTATCAGAATACCCGAATGTATTCCAAGAAGAACTACCGGGATTACCACCCAATAGGGAAGTAGAATTTAGAATTCATCTAATTCCTGGAACTACACCGATAGCCAAGGCACCTTATCGGTTAGCACCCACCGAAATGCTAGAATTTAAAAAGCAGTTAGATGAATTATTAAGTAAAGGATTCATACAACATAGTTCATCCCCGTGGGGAGCTCCAGTGTTGTTTGTGAAAAAGAAAGATGGGTCAATGAGAATGTGTATCGATTATAGGGAATTAAATAAGGTTACAATTAAGAATCGATATCCATTACCTAGGATTGATGATCTTTTTGATCAATTGCAAGGAGTTAGATACTTATCTAAGATAGACTTACGCTCTGGATATCACCAATTGAAAGTACAAGAAGAAGACATACCTAAAACTGCTTTCAGAACTAGGTATGGTCATTACGAGTTTACAGTCATGCCCTTCGGACTAACAAATGCTTTATGGACATGATGAATAGGATCTGTAAACCGTACTTGGATAAATTTGTAATTGTCTTCATCGACGATATACTCATTTATTCCAGAAGTCAGAACGAGCACTGTCAGCACCTGCATGCAATCTTAACTTTGTTAAGAAGGGAGAAGCTTTACGCCAAATTTTCGAAGTGTGGATTTTGGCTACAAGAGGTGCAATTTTTAGGACACATGGTGAATCACGAAGGTATTCATGTCGATCCCTCCAAGATAGACGCGGTCACCAAATGGAAGGTCCCACAGTCAGCTATGGAAGTTAGAAGTTTTATAGGGTTAGCCGGATACTATAGACGGTTTATTAAGGATTTTTCCAAGATAGGCGTACCATTAACTAAGCTAACCTGTAAATCAGTTAAGTATGAATGGGGATCTAGGCAAGAGGAAACTTTTAAGATCTTAAAGCAGAAATTAACAAACGCCCCAATTCTTGCCTTACCAGAAGGAACGGAAGATTTTGAAGTTTATTGTGATGCTTCTAAGTTAGGATTAGGATGTGTGCTAATGCAACGCAAAAAGGTAATTGCGTATGCCTCAAGGCAATTGAAAAAGCACGAAGAAAACTATACGACTCATGACTTAGAATTAGGAGCCATAATTTTTGCCCTTAAGATTTGGAGACACTATTTGTATGGAAGTAAATTTAATGTCTATATAGATCATAAGAGTTTAAGGTACATATTTGGGCAAAAAGAATTGAACATGAGGCAAAGGAGATGGATGGAAATCTTAAGTGACTACGACTGTGATATTCAATATCACGAAGGAAAAGCAAACGTAGTTGCTGATGCTTTAAGTCGTAAGTATCATGAAAAGCAAAAGCGAGTTCGTGCTCTTAGATTAAGTCTACAACTAGACTTAATGGAACAATTGAAAAACATTCAAGAAACAACAATCAAGGATGATGCTGAAGGAATGAAAGGAAGAATAAAGGAATTAGAGCAAGGATCCGATGGAATTTGGAGATTCCACAAGAAAAGAATTTGGCTACCTAAGCAAGGAGAATTAAGAAATAAGATCTTAGAGGAAGCTCATAAATCTAGGTATACCATGCATCCTGGTAACAATAAGATGTACCAAGATTTAAGAAATAACTTCTGGTGGATAGGAATGAAAAAGGACATAGCTAGATATGTATCTAAGTGTCTTACTTGTTCACAAGTTAAGGCAGAACACCAGAAACCCTCAGGTCTACTACAACAATTAGAAATGCCGGTTTGGAAATGGGAATTCATAACCATGGACTTTGTTACTAAGTTACCCAAAACTAGAAAAGGTAATGACGCGATTTGGGTAATTGTGGATCGATTAACCAAATCAGCTCATTTTCTACCCATGAAATAAACCTTTAGCATGGAAAGGCTAGCAAAGTTGTATGTAGACGAGATGGTATCCTTACATGGAGTCCCACTATCCATTGTATCGGACAGGGATAGTCGTTTCACTTCCCATTTCTGGACAAGTTTCCAGGAAGCAATGGGAACCCGACTAAATTTAAGCACTGCATACCATCCTCAAACAACACAAAAGAGAACACAGTCCAGTGGTTGGGACATGTGTAAACGAAACAGAGATCACGGGTTCGACCCTACCATCCCTATGAAGAACCCTAACTACAGTTTAAGTTTAATAAAAGAACCTGGTATTCCACAAAGACAGAGCACACCCCAGTGTTTGGGGTGTAAGTATACATAACAGAGGTCGCGGGTTCAAACCCGGCTGACCCTGTTTTCATTGTTTTTATTTCTTTTTATAACTAACTATAAGATTAAGACTTAATTATAAAAATACAAATAATTAATGATTTATTTTTATAACAAAATATAAGAATAAAGATTTATTTCAAATAATTAATGATTTAGTTAATGAAAGTTTAAGCAATAAATAATAGGATTTTATTAACTTATAAATGATAACTAGATCGTTTATATGGTATGTTAATATCTAGGGTAATCGCTTTTGTTCTTTCGGAATTTCCTATTTTCCTCGTGCGCTTATCTTCAAGAAACCTTCAACGCAAAATTGTGAGTAAATCTACAACTCTCCTTTTTATTACACGTTTTTGGGGTGTATCATGTGTCCCTTTTGTCAACTCACGTTTCCAAACCTTACGTGCCAATTACCATATGTTGTGTTATGTGATTATTTTGTTGTTGGTTGTTGTTTTATTATTTACCTTACATTGTACATTACCATTGGATATAATTGGCCATCCGCTTCCCCATTACCTTTGAGTGGAACAAGATGATGCCAACACACGAGATCGGCTCCGTTTGATTGAGCCGAGATCTTGCATTACAAAACCGCACAACATATAACTGTGCACCTTAACATATTGAGATGCTTATTGTTTGAGATTGTTATGAGGTTTGTCGTTTTACCATACAACATGTTCATTTATTACAAGTTGATACATGATTTTGCCATAAACAAACTAAGCTACATTTTTCCAAATAACAAATAAGATTTACTCACCAACCTTTGTTAACCACAAAACTACTTTTACACATGATACATATGAACAAGCATGAAGAAAGGATCACGCAGGCCTTGGGCCTTAGAAGAAAAATGAAGTTATTTAAGTTGGAACATTTTGATTTGTACTTGTTGATTTGAACTATGTGTTATTTGAATTATTTCAATTTTGAATAAATAAATATTGAAACGTTTAATAGTATGTCACAAGCTTTGTACCAACCAATCATGCCCCACTCACCTTGTTTGCTGCTGGTCGGGGTGTGACAGGGCGGGTCCTAAATCGACGTAGTTATTCTTTTCGATATTTTACGTTTCGGTCTAATTTCTCCGCATTAACACGCCACAACGGGTGTGCGGGGTTCAACGATTTTACATTTGTTTTTTGTTTAGTGTTATTTTTCCTTTTTTATTATGTTTTTACGAGTTTTTCAGGTGTTGATGATTGTCGACAGTGGTATAACATTGGTACTACTTGACGTAACGGGAGGACTTAATACTAGTTTATTAAATTCCAAAAGGAAATGCAATAACATGTAATACTAATAAAAGAGTCTATTTAATGCAAGATGTCATTCTTTCCTTCAATTCACTCCTCCTCCTCCTCCTCCTCCTCCTACCACTACTACCACTACTACCACTACTAATTAATTAATACAAAACAAAGAAAAATTCCGTATCAACTTAATACTAATAAATGTTTTATTGTTTATTTAGATATTGATCATTTACTTTTGACTACTACTACTACTACTACTACAAAACAATGAAAAATTCGGTATCAACTTAATACTAATAAATGTTTTATTGTTTATTTAGATATTGATCATTTACTTTTGACTTATCTGAAATATACAATTAGTTATTAGTAATAATTCTACTTATAATAAATAATTTCAAATAATGTCAATGTGACAACACCTTCATATTTTTTAAAATGATTTTTTACTATATGTTTAAAACATCTATTAAATAAATTATTATTTTACATTACTATATATAACATTTTGTGTAGTTCTTGGCTACAGTACATAAATATACCGTTTTTATGACTTAATTACTATAATGTCACCCGTAAGTTTTTACTTCTCTTTCTTGAGTCTTTTAGTTTTTACACCATAGAGAATCGACTGGTGGAGGGTTGTTTTTTTCTATTTTATTTTCTTGTACTGATTTTTCTTTAATGTGGTTTACATTTTTAGTCCATCTGATTTCTATTTCTATGTTTCATTTTTGGTTGTGTAAGTTTTGTCCTTAAATTAATGTTTTTCGCTATAAATGCAATTAAAGTTTGTCTACGTTTTATGTCATCCCATGGCATAAGTTAGCTTTTCTCTTTGCCTACATTTGACGTAACATGGCGGTATAAATTCGCACTTTTGTTTTACGATTTTCACGATTTTGGTTGTTGTTTGCTTACTACCTAACACGATTTTATGACCAACGCCCCGCAAAATCTATGATTGTTCATATAATCATAACTTTCAGCCAGAGGCTTGCCGAACCTCAACTAGATGTCTGTCTGAATCTAAATAGATCAGAGATAATGGTTGAGAATAACCTTTCATGGAACCTAAAAAAATATTAAATACTAATAAAAGGAAATTAAATTCAAACAATAAAAAGGAAAAAAAAAAACATAACTCACCGTGTTCTTAAAATCAAACAATAAAAAGGGAAAAATATAACTCACCGTGTTCTAGAAGTGATGATTTATTAAGCAATAAAATATAAATTAATAAATCAATCACCGTTTTCTTCTTCAACAAACTAGCATCGGTCGTCTAAGGACGAGAAGGAATGAGAAGATAGTTAGAGGAAGATGTTGGAATGGGTGGTCTTGGAACAAAACAACAAATAATGATAGATTATTTTGTTCGAAGCCACACATTCCATCACATTCCCCGAACCTTGTCTCCCTTTCCCTCTATCCCACTTTCTTTCAACAAAAACTCTAGAACGACACGGCAGGAACAAAGTAAAATTATTGGGGTTGAGGTATTTACAAATCTGACGGTGGGTTGAGTTTTTATAGGCGAATGTTGAAATATGTTTAGGGTTTTGGGTGGGGTAATAAGGTAATTTCACCTAGAATAAAAGAAAAACAATATTAAATAGCAAAATTGATCATTTATTTATTTTAAATAGACATTGAATTAACCGGTAGCAAAAGTATGGGTTATGCTTTAGCCGACATTAAAAAGTGCGAACTGAGTTGTCAAAAGTGTGGGATAAGCCACCAAATGCGTGAGTTAAGCCTTAGCTGTCACAACCGAAGAAATTTATTTGACGGAAGGTAATTGGTTGTAATCATAAATGTCTATTTTCTCAAGTTTGAAATTTAATAACTATTTAGGTGATTTTCTCTTTTGTATAAATTTATTTGATGTATACTTTTAAAAAGATTAAAGTATTCCCTTAATAAACCAAACACAAATACATTATATTACATCTAATATTTCCAGCTCATTTATCAATAAATATGTCTTGGTAGAATAAATGTTTATGAATTAATTTACGTTTACTAAATTTATACAAAAGCTTGATTTGGTATACTCAAATTACATGGTTGGTAAAAAATGTCCGGACCATGTTTGTATGGGACGTTGTCCTTTACGTTGATACTACGTCTTTCACGTTCTTATCATATTCCCTGTGGTACTATGTTCTTCACATTGGTACTATGTCATTTACGTTGGTACCATGTCCCCTTATGGATGGTCATACTTATGTTTATTAAAACGATTAAAGTACTTCTTTAATAAATAAAGAGTTAATTGTCAAAATCGTCCCTGAGGTTTAGGCACGTTTGCCATTTTCGTCCAAAATGACACTTTTGTACCAAATTTCCCCCAAGGTTTGTAACTTTTTGCCATTTTCATCCAAACCACTAACTTAGTTTATTTTTTCTGTTAAGTTGAGGATATTTATAAAACCACAGGGACGATTTTGGCAATTTATTCAAACCCTTTTTAATTTCTTTTACTTAATTATTTTTGTTACATATATAATAAAAAAGAATATACATGGAGTTTTTAGAAAAAAAATAATAGTTTTGTCACATAATTTTTATAAATTTTCATCCAAAACACTAACTCGGTTTGTTTTTTCTGTTAAGGTGAAGGATTTTTAAAATTTTAAATTAAGACAGAAATTGATTTACAACTTCTTTATATAAATTATTTTTATAAAGAGAAAACGTCATTGGTGTGCAACACATAACAATCGATTACAACTTTTAGTATTTATCAGTTGTAGAGATAGAAAAAACATGTAAAACGTTACATATTTTTTAAATGTGTTGAGCACCAAGGAAATATGTTGGTAGAAATAAAATATTTATTTAATTAAGATTATGAGGGTAACTAACTAATACTTATTCTGAGTGGCTTGAGTAAAGAAGCTTTTGGTTCATAGCATTATAATTACAATTTGGTGGGTAATCTTACGGTTTGGTAACGATACGTGGTTGGATGAAAATTTATAAAAATTATGTGACATCTATTATTTTTTTCATATAAAAATTGCATGTATGTTCTTTTTTATTATATATGTAACAAAATTAATTAAATAAAAGAAATTTAAAAGAGTTTGAGTAAATTGCCAAATTCATCCATGTGGTTTTATATTTGCTAGTTTCATCCAAATATCCTCAATTTAACAGAAAAAATAAACTAAGTTAGTGGTTTGGATGAAAATGGCAAAAAGTTACAAACGTTGGGGGCAATTTGGTACAAAAGTGTCAATTTGAACGAAAATGACAAACATGCCCAAACCTCAGGGAGGATTTTGGCAATTAACTCATAAATAAAACACAAGATGCATGATATTACATTTGATATTTACAACTCATTTATCAATAAATATGTCGTGGGGAAAATAAATGTTTATGAATTAATTTACTTTTACTAGATTTATGCAAAAGCTTAATTTGGTATACTTAAATTACATGGATGGTCAAAAATGTTCAGTACCATTTTTGTATGGTATGGTATGTTGTCCTTCACGTTGACATGATATCTTTCACGTTGGTATCATTTTCTTTATGGTACCTTGTCCTCCATGTTGGTACTATTTCCTTCACGTTGATATCATGTCACTTATCGATAGTCAAAAGCATCCTAGTTATAATAATAAAAATAGTAAAGAATAAGTTAATCCAATACTTGAAACCCAGTTTACTTCCATGCTTTGAAAACACTTTTAATGTTATTAGACTCGTGTAATACACGGGTTTAAGGATAGAATATCTTGATAATAATTTTGATGCAAGTCTATACTCACTGAAGGTCCTAAATGGAGTTATATTTTTAGGCTTGCCAAACCATTGATAATTACCAAAGGTCGGTGTTCTAGTGACATTATCAAGAAATATTGATTAAAAGAATGGAACTCGACTACAAGTCCTATCACTAGGTTATCAGGTTATTGAGCCACTCATATTATCCAAAAGTAATACTGGCACTCAAACGTTCATCCCTAGATTTTGTTTAATACCACCAAATTAAGGGATTCCGTTTAAATTGAAAAGAAGACGGTTTTCTCTCGCTCTATGTTTTGTTATGACGATAAATAAAAGTAAATGACAATTTCTATATAAAGTTGGTTTGTTTCTCAAAGAATCGGTTTTTACACATGATCAATTGTTGCATTATCTATGTTAAAAAAATCACTTATATAAATTAATGAAGACAATATAAAATTAAAGAATTTATAATTGTATATCCTTAAACCCGTGTAGTACACATGTCTAATAATCCGGTAAGAGAATAAAATCGTTAATAAAAAGTCCAAGTCCATGCATTTTGCTAATCTCAATCCAAAAGGAAATACAATAACATAACATAAGAGAATAAAATCGTAAATAAAAACCTAAGTCCATGCATTTTTCTAATCTTAAGACACTTGTTTTGTCTCTCATCAATTAAACAATTGGGGTGCCAACTACCAAACCCCCTTTCTACCCCCTCTCTATCTAACACGATGGACCAACGAGTCCATGACGAAAAGATTACGGCAACGCGGTTCAATGTTGAATAAAAAACTAGTAACTCGAATTAAATATGTTTGTTTTTCATACTTTATTCTTTTTTCTAATTATTTTACTAGTAATGGTCTAAAATGTGAACAAAAATTAAGTTTACCAAATAGTAACCAAGTACGACCCTCTCTCATTAGTGACTTGTTACATTATACCATCAACACTTATCTTCTTAGAATCACACACATATGATATTATTTAAAAATCGGTTCTTTAAGATAATCCACATAATTTGTATAAAAAAATTACCAATACTAATTCATTATCAAAACTGTATAACGCCTATAAATCTATAATGTATAAAAGAATTTACCAATACTAACTAATTATCAAAATTGTATAAACGCCTTTAATTATTGAAATACCTCTAAAGTTCGTAACAGAATATAATAGGTAGAGTAAATTTTTGTCTTACATAAATGAATAATTAATAGTATAAAGTTAATAGAGTAAACTAATGAAAATTAAAATCTTTATTAGAGTAAATTGCTAAAATCATCCATGAGGTTTGAGTATGTTTGTCATTTTCATCCAAAACAACTTTTTTGTACCATATAGTCCTTCACTTTTAGAATTTTTTGCCATTTTCATCTAAATGTCTGACTTTTTTTTTTTTACCAAAATCGTCCCTGAGATTTGGAATTTTTTGTCATTTCATCCAAATGTTTGATAGAAAAAATAAAGCAAATTAGATATTTGGATAGAAATGACAAAAAAATCCTAAAAGTGAAGGACTATATTGTACAAAAAAGTTGTTTTTGATGAAAATGACAAACATGCATAAACCTCAAGGACGATTTTGGCAATTTACTCTATTTATTATAAGTGATATAGAAACCAGATGTAAGTTTAAAAAAATTGGTAAAGGAATAAAAGAAAATGGAAAAAGAAAGTCCGGTGAAGAAAGTAATAAAAGAAAGAGTTAATTACACAAATTTTCTAAGGTTGTGGGGGTGTAGATTGGGTCATCAATTGTCACCTAGAACTATCAATGAAATGCTACACCACCTTCTTGGAGCATGATCGTGGTTTGCGTGGATTGAACCACGGTTACCACGGACCACCTTTCTCTTTTTTTAATGTTTCTTTTTCCATTTTCCTTTAGACAAAAATATATTAAAATATGTAAGAGTATAGTGGTTTGGGCCATGACCACACCCTTAAGGTAATGATTTTGGATAATGAATTAGAGGTGGATGACATGATACTGATGTTGAGGGTCATAACTACACCCTTTAGCCTTTAGCCTATGGGTTAAGCCATGCTTCACCGGTGCTTCTTACAACAACCATACCCAGTAAATCCCACAGATAGCAAACCTACTTATAGGGTCTGGGGAGGGTGGGATGTAGACAGACCTTGCCTCTATTTCTAGAGTAGAGAGATTGCTTCCAGAGAGACCATCGGCTCCAAAACGAACAGCATACCAATACATCAAGTCAAAGAATATAGAAAAAAGAAGTCACCAATACAAAGAAAGTGATCAGAGTGACACAATATAATGTAAATCATATATAATAGCATGCAACATTATTTGGGCATAAACACAAGAAGACAATCACCGGTAAAGTCACTTAAAGGGTAGGAAAACCTACGTCCCTAAAATACACCTAAGACCTTGCTATAATATCCTCTCGAAGTCCTTAACCATAATCCTATGCCTCCACGAAGTCCTATCTTCACCAGTGCTTCTTACCTTTCTAGAAATACACATATACTTTCTACAAAAGAGAAATATGTAAACAATGAAAAATTCCTTAACAACTTAATACTAATAAATGTTTTATTGTTTATTTAGATATTGATCATTTACTTTTAACTTATCTAAAATATATAATTAGTTATTAGTATCAATTCTACTTATAATAAATAATTTCAAATAATGTCAATGTGACAAAACCTTCATATTCTTTAAAAGGATTTTTTACTATATGTTTAAAACGTCTATTAAATAAATTATTATTATATATTAATATATATAACATTTTGTGTAGTTCTTGGCTACAATACATAAATATACCATTTTTATGACTTAATTACTATAATGTCATCCGCAAGTTAGTACTTTAATTCCTTGAGTCTTTTAGTTTTTACACCATAGAGAATCGACTGGTGGAGGGTTGTTTTTTTCTATTTTATTTTCTCATACTGATTATTCTTTAATGTGGTTTACATTTTTAGTCCATCATATTTCTATTTTTATGTTTCATTTTTGGTTGTGTAAGTTTTGTCTTTAAATTAATGTTTTTCTCTATAAATGCAATTAAAGTTTGTATATGTTTTACGTCATCCCATGGCATAAGTTAGCTTTTGGCTTTGCCTACAATTGATAACATGGCGGTATAAATTCGCACTTTTGTTTTACGACTTTCCCGGTTTTGGTTGTTGTTTGCTTACTACCTAACACGATTTTATAACCTACACCCCGCAAAATCTATGATTGTTCATATAATCATAACTTTCAGCCAGACGCTTGCCGGAGCTCAACAAAATGTCTGTCGGAATCTAAACAGATCAAAGATAATGGTTGAGCACTACCTTTCATGGAACCTAAAAAAATATTAAACTCTAATAAAAGAAAATTAAAAAAACAATAAAAAGGAAAAAAAAACATAACTCACGGTGTTCTTAAAATCAAAAAATAAAAAGGAAAAAAAAATATAACTCACTATGTTCTAGATGTGATGATCTAATAAACAATAAAATATAAATTAATAAATCAATCACCGTTTTCTTCTTCAACAAACTAGCTCTGGTCGTCTAAGGACGAGAAGGGATGGGGAAATAGTTAGAGGAAGATGTTGGAATGGGTGATCTCGGAACAAAACAACAAATAACGATAGATTATTTTGTTCGAAGCCACACATTCCATCACCTTCCCCGAACCCTGTCTCCCTTTCCCTTTATCCCACTTTCTTTCAATAAAAACTCCAGAACGGCTGAAACAAAGTAAAATTATTGGGGTTGAGGTATTTACAAATTTGATGGTGGGTTGAGTTTTTATAGGCGAATGTTGAAATATGTTTAGGGTTTTGGGTGGGGTAATATGGTAATTTCACCTAGAATAAAAGAAAAACAATATTAAAATAGTAAAGTAGATCATTTATTTATTTTAAATAGTCATTGAATTAATCGGTAGCAAAAGTATGGGTTATGCTTTAGCCGACATCAAAAGGTGCGAACCGAGTTGTCAAAAGTGTGGGATAAGCCACCAAATGCGTGAGTTAAGCCTTAGCTGTCACACCCCCAAATCCACATGCGGAGTACCGTCCGCTTGAGGGCGTGACCGACCAGGATCCAGCCACCAATTATACTGAGCATTGGATAATAGTAAGGATGATCACCAACCATAATGGTTAGTAAACACCATAGTTTAAAGTCCAAACGTTTAGGTTCAAATAACAGTTAAGTAAGTAGCGGAAGCATAGGTAAAATAGTTTAAACAAAATTCATAGTTCAAATTAATTAGACCCAACAGGCGGGTTTAGGCGACCACTACACTTCCCAAGCTGCAAGCTCCTGAGTCACTGGGTTCCTGCAAAGCATGCAGTAAGGGGTCAACAATAATGCTGAGTGAGTTCACTAGTTGTCCAGTTTTAATTACCAAAAACTTGTTTCACCAGTTAATTTATCCGTTTATACATGCCATGGGGAGCTACCCCAAAAGTTAGCGACTAAACTGTTTTTCCAATACCGAACACTAGGTGACCGTTGCGTATCCGCAAGAAAGTGCCCCGATGTCAATGTTCTATCATCATTGACGGATGCCTGAGTACATTAGTTCACGACCGATCCCATACCTTGGCACGGTGTGAGGTTGGTAAGACCTAAATAGCGCTATCAACTAATAACCCGTTCGCCTGGCCCCGGCGACTAATCGGTATTATGTAGTAGGGACTTAAGTGATAGAGTTTCGTTTAGTGCCGTTTGTTGCAATCCGTATAAACAGTAATTAACTAAAAGGGTTCCCAATAACAAGGGAAGAAAAGTAAGTTGTATCCCTCAAAAGGGGATAGTGTTGTTTTTAGTTCTGTTTCCCAAACCACCGGGAATACATGCTTTAGGTTGTGAACTCACCTTGGGTTGCTCGGTAGATTAATTACCCGGTAGATTACGTTGGTCACCACGTCCTAGCATGGTTACCGAATATGGGTCAAGTTGGGGTACGAGTAAACACGTATAATCTACACATAACTAACACATAGCATGCACAACATATAATTACCCACTAAGTCATTGGGCTGGTCTAAGTTTCTTAACAGCAACAGTTAATAGTTAACACGTAGCCCACTTAAACAGTAACAAGCATGCACAGTTAATACACTTGGGCCCAATAACTAACAGCCCAGTCCAGAACACACAGTTGCGAGTCGCAACCACGTTGCGAGTCGCAACCGGATGTTCCGACTTGTCATGTTTTGGTTGCGAGTGGTAACCGGTGTTTCGGCTTGTCATGCCTTGGTTGCGAGTCGCAACCGGAGGTTCCGACTTGTCACGTTTTGGTTGCGAGTCGTAACCGGGCGGTCTCGAGTCGCAACCGGGCGGTCTCGAGTTGTCAAGGTTTGGTTGCGAGTCGCAACCGGGGGTTGCGAGTCGCAACCTCGGAAACGTGCACAATAATCCTTCTAGAACCTGGCAGATGTACTAACCAATACAATTGCAATTTCATGTAATCTTGTACTAACCAATTAAATTACACTAACATGTTTCTTTGTCTATTTTTCTAAACAAACAGATCAAAACAGGCATATTTGGATATTCATAACAACATTCAAACAGTTCATCATATATTCATATCAACCTTCAAACCGTTCATCAAATACTCATGCATATTTAACACAGAATCATCATATCCTCATACTACACAACCTTTTATTTTTCGGGCAGAATTTATAGCACATAGACTAGATACCAAAGCAACATTTCCCTTCATTTTCTAGCATGAATCATTTATTCAAACACACTAGCTTATCCTTATCATATAATTATTTCAAGGCATTCATAAGGTTTATAAGCAACACACATTGTTCATTTTGCATTTTGATAACAATTCTATTACCCAACAAGCACATAATCAATCAAACATCCAACTAATCAAATAGTTTGTGCATCATGAATCATCATTTTAAGTCAAACAACTATAACACACTAACCGGTTGGATGGAGGGTACAAAAGATCGATGAACCAAGTTCCGAGTGATGACCACAAGCTTGAACCGAGATGATCCGAGATGATCCGAGAGCTCCTTGTTGTTGTTTCCGGTTTGATCCGAGAGAGGGAGAGGAGAGGAGGTGAGTTTGATGTTAGAACTTTTAGGGTTTTAGGGTTTTTAGAGAGAGAGAGAGGGAGAGTGTGTGAGATGAGGGAGTGTGAGAGTGATGTTGCCAAATGGTGCAAGTTGTGAGGGTAGCCGGTTATATATCTCGAGTGGGTAAGGGGGGTTTCCGGGTGGGCTAAGGTTACGGCCCAACCGGCCCATATCGTTACTTGTTTACTCGAGACCGAGTGGTCTCGAGTCGGGTTCGGTTCGGGTCACACATATATATATATATATATATATACATATAATGCATGTTTGTTACATACACGTTATTGACATAAAGCACATAGAATTAACAACTTCCATTTAATAATAAAATACATATACGCTAAGTGATTACAGAGTTCGCTCGGGAAAACCTAGAATGTCACATTATCCCCAAGTTTTAAGAACTTTCGTCCCGAAAGTTAAAGCAGCCACTGACAAGCTAGTAAAAGTGAGAGCGTTTCAACGGGTGTCACATCATCCCCCCGTTAGTTTGGAATTTCGTCCCGAAATTCAGTTGTAGCTTCAGTGCTGGGGGTTTCATTTGGGAACAGCTGGGGATACTTGCGTTTCATCTGGTCTTCCCGCTCCCAGGTAAACTCTGGGCCACGGCGTGAGTTCCAACGAACTCGCACGAGGGGTATCTGGCTACGTTTGAGGGTTTTGATCTCACGATCCGTGATCTCAACCGGTTCCTCAGTAAAGCGTAGTTGTTCGTCAATAGTAAGTTCCTTGTAAGGAATGACGAGTGTTTCATCTGATAGACACTTCTTCAGATTAGACACGTGGAAGACGTTGTGCACAGCACTCAGTTCTTCAGGCAGATTTAATCTGTAAGCGGCTGTACCGATCTTCTCGATAACTTCAAAGGGTCCGACATATCTTGGATTAAGCTTGCCCCGTTTTCCAAAACGAACCACACCCTTCCAGGGTGAGACCTTAAGTAGAGCCCGTTCACCAACTTGGAACTCTTGTGGTTTCCTGTCTTTATCAGCGTAGTACTTTTGACGGTCACGAGCTGCCGCCATGCGTTGCCTAATCTGGGCAATCCTTTCTGTGGTGTCAACTACATGTTCCGGGCCCGTGATTTGGCTGTCACCTACCTCAGCCCAGCAGAGAGGCGATCGACATTTACGGCCGTACAATGCCTCAAAGGGTGCTGCCTGAATGCTGGTGTGGTAGCTGTTGTTGTAGGAGAATTCTACTAACGGTAGGTGCTTCTCCCAATTCTTGCCAAAATCGATCACACATGCCCTGAGCATGTCTTCGAGGGTTTGGATGGTGCGTTCAGACTGCCCATCCGTTTGCGGGTGATAAGCGGTGCTCATGTCTAAACGTGAGCCAAAAGATTTGTGCATGGCTTGCCACAACTCAGAAGTAAAACGCGCGTCTCGATCAGAAATAATAGAGGTAGGCACTCCGTGCTTCGAAACCACTTCTTTTAAGTATACCTCTGCTAGGGTAGAGAACTTGTCTGTTTCTTTGATCGCCAAGAAGTGTGCAGACTTAGTTAAGCGATCCACTATTACCCAAATGGTGTCATTTCCGCGTTGAGACCTAGGCAGGCCAGTAACAAAATCCATGGAAATCTGCTCCCATTTCCATTGCGGGATCTCTGGCTGTTGGAGTAGGCCTGATGGTTTCTGATACTCAGCCTTGACCCTTGCACAAGTTAAACATTTTCTGACATAGGTTGCTATGTGGGCTTTCATGCCAGGCCACCAATAGGTAGCTCTCAAGTCGTGGTACATCTTATCTGACCCTGGATGTACCGAGTAACGGGACTTATGAGCTTCATCCATCACAAGGTCACGTAAATTTCCATAAAGCGGAACCCATATGCGTCCGGCTACGTAGTAAGCGCCGTCTTCTTTTTGTTCCAATCGTTGCCTCGATCCTCGCAGGGACTCAGCCCTGATGTTCTCGGCCTTCAATGCTTCATCCTGAGCATTCCGAATTTGATTAGGGAGGTTCGAGTGGATAGTGAGCTGTAAGGCACGAACACGCTTGGGTTTGGTCTCCTTTCTGCTGAGGGCATCGGCTACCACATTAGCCTTGCCTGGATGATATTTGATTGCACACTCGTAGTCATTTAGGAGTTCGACCCACCGGCGTTGCCGCATATTCAACTCCTTTTGTCCCATTATGTGCTGTAGACTCTTGTGATCAGTGTAAATCGTGCACTTGGTGCCGTACAAGTAGTGTCTCCAAAGCTTGAGCGCGAAGACCACAGCTCCAAATTCTAAGTCATGCGTCGTATAGTTTCGTTCGTGGACCTTGAGTTGTCGCGAGGCGTAAGCAATAACTTTTTCGTGTTGCATCAATACGCAGCCAAGTCCTTGAATAGAAGCGTCGCAGTAAACGACGAAGTCGTCGGTACCTTCAGGTAAAGAAAGAATAGGAGCACTACAAAGGTTCTTCTTTAGTTCCTGGAAGGCAGATTCCTGAGCATTACTCCATTTGTAAGCGACACCCTTCTGAGTGAGTGTCGTAAGTGGTTGAGCGATCTTAGAGAATCCCTTGATAAATCTTCGATAGTATCCTGCCAATCCCAAGAATTGGCGAACTTCGGTCGGGGTCTTGGGCACAGGCCAATTCTTAATGGACTCAATCTTAGCAGGGTCAACATGAATCCCTTCCTGATTGATGATGTGTCCAAGGAAATGGACTTCTCTAAGCCAGAAATCACATTTCGAGAATTTGGCGTACAGCTGCTCATTGCGAAGGAGTTCGAGAATAAGACGTAGGTGTTGTTCATGCTCCTCTTGGCTCTTCGAGTAGATTAAGATGTCGTCTATAAACACAATTACGAACTTATCGAGGTAGGGTTTGCATACTCGGTTCATGAGATCCATGAAGATTGCGGGTGCGTTTGTCATACCGAAAGGCATAACAAGGAATTCGTAGTGACCATAGCGGGTTCTGAAAGCAGTCTTAGAGATGTCCTCATCGCGGACTCTCAGTTGGTGATAACCCGATCGCAGATCGATCTTGGAATAATAGCTCGACCCTTGCAGCTGGTCGAACAGGTCGTCGATACGGGGAAGTGGATAACGATTCTTGATGGTAACCTTGTTAAGTTCGCGGTAGTCAATGCACATTCGGAATGAGCCGTCTTTCTTTTTGACGAAGAGCACTGGGGCTCCCCAGGGTGATGAACTAGGACGGATAAAACCTTTGTCCAAAAGTTCTTGTAGTTGAGTAGAAAGCTCCTTGAGCTCCGCGGGGGCTAATCGATAAGGTGCTCGAGCTATAGGCGCTGCTCCGGGAGCTAGCTCGATTTGAAATTCGACCTGACGGTGAGGAGGGAGTCCAGGTAGTTCCTCCGGGAATACCTCGGGATAGTCGCGCACAATTGGAAAATCTTCAATCCTGTTTTCCATTTTCTGTGTGTCGGTAATGAGTGCTAAGATAGCGGTGTGCCCTTTTCGTAGGTACTTCTGGGCCTTTAAGAATGAGATGATGCCTGTGACTTCTCCGCTCTTGTCGCCTTGAACTATAAGGGGTTTGCCAGGGGGACGGGGAATACGAATAGCTTTCTCTTGGCAGAGGATTTCAGCTCGATGTTTGGATAACCAATCCATACCAATAATGACGTCGAAGCTTCCAAGAACGATGGGGAAAAGATCGATACAGAAGGTCTGACCAGACAACTCTAATTTGCAGTCACGAATTATGTGTGAGGCCTCGAGGTTTCTACCATTAGCTATTTCAACGGTGTGCTTAGAGCTTAGCGGCGTAAGAGGGAGCTTAAGTTTCTTACTAATACGTAGGGATACATAACTAGCATCTGCCCCGGAATCAAATAGCATGGAAACATAACGATCATTAAGTAGGAACTTACCCGCTACAACGTTGGGGTCATTCCTTGCTTCCCCAGCTCCAATCACAAAAGCTTTTCCTCTAGCACCATTTCCAGCATTGTTGTTATTGTTCCCAGCACCCTGATTGTTGTTGTTTTGATTCAGTTCAGGGCAATCCTTTCGCATGTGCCCCGTTGCTCCACACTTGAAGCATCCACGGTTGTTTCCTTGTTGCTGCTGTTGCTGATTCTGCCTAGCGGGGAACTGGCTTCGGCAGTCTTTGGCTTCGTGCCCCATCTTGTTGCATCGTTGACACTGACCTTTTCCACATGGCCCACTGTGATGTCGGTTACATTTGTTACACTTAGGGTGGTTTCCTCGATAGCCACCCTGTTGTTGAGGGCTCTTGTTGCTCTCAGTCTTCCTTTGTTGAACTGGGGTCTGAGTGGGGTTAGCATCCTTTCCCTGACTTCCATCCCACTTTCGCTTGTTATCGCCAGAAGTCCCAGTAGTAGCACCAATCCTCTTGGGCAGCTTGCCCTCTTCCACAGCCTGATTGGTGAGTTTGTGAGCAAGACGAACCACAGGCTGTATGGTATTGAGGTTGGCTGAGGTCACATGACTTCGGATTTCAGGGACCAAGCCTTTGATGTACAACTCAATCCTTCGGTACATAGGTTGGGACATGTTTGGGCAAAGTGCAGCATAGTCGTTGGACTGCTTGGTGTAGGTCTCAATCTCTGATCCGACCATCTTGAGCGCATAGTACTCGTTCTCGAGTTTGTGGATGTCATCCCTATGACAGTACTCCTCTTTGATCATGTCCTTGAAATCTTCCCATGCAGTAGCATTAGCAGTTTCCAGACCAAGCATCTGAATCTGTGCTTTCCACCATGAAAGCGCGTTTCCTTCAAGCGTACCAGTCGCGTACTTAACCCAGTTAGCAGGGGGACACTCACAGACAGCAAAGACAGCTTCGGCCTTTTCAATCCAGTGCAGAAGGCCTATGGCACCCTCAGTGCCGTCGAAAGGGAGAGGCTTGCCATCCATGAAGGTTTTGAAAGTACAAACACGTGGTTGTGCAGGCGCAGGCTGACCTGTTGCGAGAAGTGAAGCGAATAGGTTTAGAGGTGAGAAGACGATGTGGGGGTAGGATCTAAACATCCTAAAGCAACGAGTTTACCTCCAGGGTGAGCTGCGAAAGCTGCAGCCACCGTGTTGAGCAAGTTAGCGAATTGAGCCTGAGTCATGTTAACGTTTCCTCTTCCGCGTCCACTCATTGTCTTCATAACCAGAAAACACAGTATGAGTGTGATGTCGTAACGTAGCGAGAATAAGACAGAAGAGAGATGTGTATCTATCTAATTAGGCACACTAGTATGTATAGTAGAGCAGTCAATCATAAGATAAATAAGCATGTAAGCACAAGTCCGAGCTAGGAGGTCAGATAAGTTGAGCCTTGCACTTGGAGTGTAGTGTCGTCACGAGTCACGGGTTATAGTCTGGTTTTTCTCAAAAAGATTTTCCCTTTTTAAAACCAAGTTCACTATAACCAATGGCTCTGATACCAATCTGTCACACCCCCAAATCCACATGCGGAGTACCGTCCGCTTGAGGGCGTGACCGACCAGGATCCAGCCACCAATTATACTGAGCATTGGATAATAGTAAGGATGATCACCAACCATAATGGTTAGTAAACACCATAGTTTAAAGTCCAAACGTTTAGGTTCAAATAACAGTTAAGTAAGTAGCGGAAGCATAGGTAAAATAGTTTAAACAAAATTCATAGTTCAAATTAATTAGACCCAACAGGCGGGTTTAGGCGACCACTACACTTCCCAAGCTGCAAGCTCCTGAGTCACTGGGTTCCTGCAAAGCATGCAGTAAGGGGTCAACAATAATGCTGAGTGAGTTCACTAGTTGTCCAGTTTTAATTACCAAAAACTTGTTTCACCAGTTAATTTATCCGTTTATACATGCCATGGGGAGCTACCCCAAAAGTTAGCGACTAAACTGTTTTTCCAATACCGAACACTAGGTGACCGTTGCGTATCCGCAAGAAAGTGCCCCGATGTCAATGTTCTATCATCATTGACGGATGCCTGAGTACATTAGTTCACGACCGATCCCATACCTTGGCACGGTGTGAGGTTGGTAAGACCTAAATAGCGCTATCAACTAATAACCCGTTCGCCTGGCCCCGGCGACTAATCGGTATTATGTAGTAGGGACTTAAGTGATAGAGTTTCGTTTAGTGCCGTTTGTTGCAATCCGTATAAACAGTAATTAACTAAAAGGGTTCCCAATAACAAGGGAAGAAAAGTAAGTTGTATCCCTCAAAAGGGGATAGTGTTGTTTTTAGTTCTGTTTCCCAAACCACCGGGAATACATGCTTTAGGTTGTGAACTCACCTTGGGTTGCTCGGTAGATTAATTACCCGGTAGATTACGTTGGTCACCACGTCCTAGCATGGTTACCGAATATGGGTCAAGTTGGGGTACGAGTAAACACGTATAATCTACACATAACTAACACATAGCATGCACAACATATAATTACCCACTAAGTCATTGGGCTGGTCTAAGTTTCTTAACAGCAACAGTTAATAGTTAACACGTAGCCCACTTAAACAGTAACAAGCATGCACAGTTAATACACTTGGGCCCAATAACTAACAGCCCAGTCCAGAACACACAGTTGCGAGTCGCAACCACGTTGCGAGTCGCAACCGGATGTTCCGACTTGTCATGTTTTGGTTGCGAGTCGTAACCGGTGTTTCGGCTTGTCATGCCTTGGTTGCGAGTCGCAACCGGAGGTTCCGACTTGTCACGTTTTGGTTGCGAGTCGTAACCGGGCGGTCTCGAGTCGCAACCGGGCGGTCTCGAGTTGTCAAGGTTTGGTTGCGAGTCGCAACCGGGGGTTGCGAGTCGCAACCTCGGAAACGTGCACAATAATCCTTCTAGAACCTGGCAGATGTACTAACCAATACAATTGCAATTTCATGTAATCTTGTACTAACCAATTAAATTACACTAACATGTTTCTTTGTCTATTTTTCTAAACAAACAGATCAAAACAGGCATATTTGGATATTCATAACAACATTCAAACAGTTCATCATATATTCATATCAACCTTCAAACCGTTCATCAAATACTCATGCATATTTAACACAGAATCATCATATCCTCATACTACACAACCTTTTATTTTTCGGGCAGAATTTATAGCACATAGACTAGATACCAAAGCAACATTTCCCTTCATTTTCTAGCATGAATCATTTATTCAAACACACTAGCTTATCCTTATCATATAGTTATTTCAAGGCATTCATAAGGTTTATAAGCAACACACATTGTTCATTTTGCATTTTGATAACAATTCTATTACCCAACAAGCACATAATCAATCAAACATCCAACTAATCAAATAGTTTGTGCATCATGAATCATCATTTTAAGTCAAACAACTATAACACACTAACCGGTTGGATGGAGGGTACAAAAGATCGATGAACCAAGTTCCGAGTGATGACCACAAGCTTGAACCGAGATGATCCGAGATGATCCGAGAGCTCCTTGTTGTTGTTTCCGGTTTGATCCGAGAGAGGGAGAGGAGAGGAGGTGAGTTTGATGTTAGAACTTTTAGGGTTTTAGGGTTTTTAGAGAGAGAGAGAGGGAGAGTGTGTGAGATGAGGGAGTGTGAGAGTGATGTTGCCAAATGGTGCAAGTTGTGAGGGTAGCCGGTTATATATCTCGAGTGGGTAAGGGGGGTTTCCGGGTGGGCTAAGGTTACGGCCCAACCGGCCCATATCGTTACTTGTTTACTCGAGACCGAGTGGTCTCGAGTCGGGTTCGGTTCGGGTCACACATATATATATATATATATACATATAATGCATATTTGTTACATACACGTTATTGACATAAAGCACATAGAATTAACAACTTCCATTTAATAATAAAATACATATACGCTAAGTGATTACAGAGTTCGCTCGGGAAAACCTAGAATGTCACATTAGCTGTCACAACCGAAGAAATTTATTTGACCAGAGGTAATTGGTTGTAATCATAAATATCTATTTTCTCAAGTCTGAAATTTAATAACTATTTAGGTGATTTTCTCTTTTGTATAAATTTGTTTGTTGTATACTTTTAAAACGATTAAAATATTCCCTTAATAAACCAAACACAAGATACATTATATTACATCTGATATTTATAGCTCATTTATCAATAAATATGCTATGGTAGAATAAATTTTATGAATTAATTTACTTTTACTAAATTTATACAAAAGCTTGATTTGGTATACTCAAATTACATGGATGGTAAAAAATGTTCAGACCATGTTTTGTATGGGACGTTGTCCTTTACGTTGATACTACGTCTTTCACGTTGGTATCATATTCCCTATGGCACTATGTTTTTCACGTTGGTACTATGTCATTTACGTTGGTACCATGTCCCCTCATGGATGGTCATACTTATGTTTACTAAAACTATTAAAGTATTTCTTTAATAAATCAAACACAAGATGCATGATATTACATTTGATATTTACAACTCATTTATCAATAAATATATCGTGGGTAAAATAAATGTTTATGAATTAATTTACTTCTACTAGATTTATAAAAAAAGCTTAATTTGGTATACTTAAATTACATGGATGGTCAAAAATGTTCAGTACCATGTTTTGTATGGTATGTTGTCCTTCACGTTGACATGATATCTTTCACGTTGGTATCATATTCTTTATGGTACCTTGTCCTCCATGTTGGTACTATTTCCTTCATGTTGATATCATGTCACTTATCGATAGTCAAAAGCAACCTAGTTATCATAATAAAATTAGTAAAGAATAAGTTAATCCAATACTTGAAACCCAGTTTACTTTCAAGCTTTGAAAACACTTTTAATGTTATTATACCCGTGTAATAAACAGGTTTACGGGTAGAATACCTTGATAATAATTTTGATGCAAATCTATACTTACTGGAGGTCCTAAATGGAGTTATATTTTTAGGCTTGCCAAACCATTGATAATTATCAAAGGTCAGTGTTCCAGTGATGTTATCAAGAAATATTGATCGAAAGATTGGTTTATGTAATGAAACTCGACTACAAGTCATATCACTCGGTTATCAGGTTATTGAGCCACTCATATTATCCGAAAGTAACACTGGCACTCAAACGTTCATCCCTAGATTTCGTTTAATACCACCAAGTAAAGGGATTCCGTTTAAATTGAAAAGAAGACGGTTTTCACTCGTCCTATGTTGTGTTATGACGATAAATAAAAGTATATGACAATTTCTATGTAAAGTTTATTTGTTTCAAAAAGAATCGGTTTTTACACATGATTAATTGTTGCGTTATCTATGTTAAATTAATGAAGACAATATAAATTAAATAATTTATTCTCTTATATAAATTAATGAAGACAATATAAATTAAATAATTTATAATTTTATATCCTTAAACCCGTCTAGTACAGATGCTTAATTATCTAGTAAGAGAATAAAATCGTTAATAAAAAGTCTAAGTGGCTGTTTGGCAACTTCTGAATAATTAAGTGCTGAGCCAATAAGAGGTAAAGTGCTGAACTAATAAGAGGTCAGAGCTATCAACCATTAAGAGTCAGTATAATGTTTAACCATTCAGAGGCAAATGTCTGACCAATTCAGATAATAGGTCTTAACCATTCAGACTCAATATAATGCTTAACTATTCAGAAGCAAATGTCTGAACCATTCAAACATCTGCTCACGAAACAAACCGTCTGAACCATTAAATAATGAACCAGTAAGAGGTCTGAACTATTAAGAATCACATTAAAAGCTAAACAAACACCCCCTAGTTCCATGCATTTTTCTAATATCAATCCAAAAGGAAATGCAATATCATAAGAGAATAAAATCGTACATAAAAAGTCTAAGGCGCTGTTTGTTTTTGCAGACATAAATTGTCTGCAAGCTGATTTCATCTGTTTTTATGTCTGCAACTGAAGATGTGGTCTGAAGATCTGCAAGCTGAAAATATAAGACTGTTTGTTTTTATAAGTTGATACCGGTCTGAAGCGCATCAAACAATGATGAAACATTCACATTCGGCTTAGATCCAGCGGAGGAGAAGAGGGAGGTCGGAGAAAGAGGTGGTCACCGGAGGAGGAGGGAGGTCGCCGGAGAAGGAGGTAGGTCGTCGGAGGAGGAGGGAGGTCGGAGAAGAGGTAGGTCGCCGGAGGAGGTAGGTCCCCGGAGGAGAAGAGGAAGGTCGCCGGAGGAGGAGGTAGGTCGCCGGAGTAGAAGAGGGAGGTCAGAGAAGGAGGAGGAGCGGCGGTGGGAGGGGCTGATGTTTGAAGGAGGAGAAGAGGGAGGTGTGAAGATGTTTTAAGAAGGGGGTCCGTAGCTTATTTTTTAAGATGAAAAAAGCTGAGTTCAGATCTGTTTAAGAAAGAAAACAAACAGTCTTCAAGGGTAACGTCTGCGTGCCTGCAGACATCAGCACCCTTGAAGATGTTTGAAGAAAAACCAAACACCCCCTAAGTTCATGCATTTTTATAATACGAAGACACTTGTTTTGTCTCTCATCAATTAAACAATTGGGGTGCCAACTACCAAACCCCCTTTCTACCCCCTCTCTATCTAACGAGTCCATGACAAAAAGATCACGGCAACGCGGTTCAATGTTGAATAAAAAATTAGTAACTCTAATTAAATATGTTTGTTTTTCATACTTTATTCTTTTTACTTAGGCTATAGGGTGTGGTTGGAGCCCCATGGGGCTTTATCAAGTCCACGTAGGATCCACGTAGATCCATGTCAGCCATGGAGCCCCCATTTAATTTGTAGGGTGTGGATGAAGCCCCCTATTAAACAAAATTAAAAAAAATTTTGATTGGTTTACAAGTTGTGGGCCCCACCTGATAAAGCCCTTTGAGCTCATTACCACGGTGGCGGACGTTCAATGGCGCCCCGGCATAGCGCCGGGGGTGTGGAAGATGGCGGGGGTGGGGCGCTATAGAGTGCCAGCTGGGCTGGGTGGTGCCCCCACACCCTCCAACCTTAGAGTAAACTGTGATTTTGGTCCTTAGAGGTTCGGATACTTTTGTCACTTTAGTCCAAAACTCAAACCTTTTGAATCTGGGTCCTTGTGGTTTTAATTTTATTGCCATTTTGATCCAAAAGTAAAGTCAGCTCAGATTTCTCCAAAAAATTTTTTTTTGGTATCTTGCCCTTTTCCTCAGTTTAATGAAGGGCAAAATGGACATTATAAGTTTATTATAATAAATTATTAATTAAATTAAATACTTGGTTTGACCTTATAAAAGTAGGCAAGTATCATCATCTTCCCCAAATGGAAACCCTAATACCCTAATCTAGCATGTTCTTCAACCTCATTCTCTTGCAAGTGAAGATCGACAATGGTGGTATGAAAGCTTCAATTTTTTCCACAAATTTCACCTTTTTTCCCGGACCACACAGTGACCCAAACTTGACGGTGGTTTCAAGAATCTTGAAGTTCATATCTTTGTATCTCTTTGCGTTCACATCCAACTGCAATATCTGCAATTCATGCAGATGGAGCAACCAATCACATAAATTCGCAAATCCTAACAACAATTTCTACACTTACAAACCCTAGGGCTCAGAAACATCCACCACTGGTACGTGTCGAGTGCGATATGATTTTATTAATATTTTAAGCCCATTTTACGCATTAGTCAAGTTTTAAATTTATAAAACACGATATTATACTAACACTAAACACACACTTGGGCAAGTGAACACATCATGAGCGTAGTATAGTGTTGGTAAGATACCGAGGTCGTCCAAGGACACCAGAGCTTTTAATACCGGTTTAGCATAGGGATGAGCATGTGGTACCGGATACCGATACCATACCGATACCATCCCGATACCATACCGTATCGATACCATACCGCTTGTATTCGGTATCGGTATTGGTATTACGTTTTACCATTTATCGGGATCGGGATTTTGCGGGATTGAGGTTAGCATATTTAAAAGGGAATATATACCATTTACAAACATGGCACTATGGCAGTACCGAATTAAATCAGGTGAGGTGATCCTCTCGTTAATATATATAATGTTGGGATCCAGTTCATGCCTTCATGGTAAAGTCAAAATCAACATTAAAATCGTATAAACATTATTATTTTTCCCATGCTTACTGAAGAAGTATAAACATGTCATGCTGGGTAGTAGAAGGGTCGTTTGCTTTTCCATTGAATTTGTAATCTTTTTAGAAGATTCAATAGGCTTTAAATTCGTAAAACTCCTTCTTGTTAGTTATTTACAGAAGCTTTTTAAGACAAGACTTCAACAATAAATCAATTAAAAAAAGAGATCCAAGTCATGATCATTTGCCCATATATATAGGCTTTAAATTGGTAAAACTCATTCTTGTTACAATGCCAAAAAGCATAGTATTATATTCTTTTGTTACGTAGTATAGGTGTATACCCATGTTTTTCTTTTGGTTTTGTAGATTAAATTGAGATGATTCAAGTTCTGTAAAATTCTAGTTTAGTTTGAATTAGTGAGGTCTTTATAATGCCTCATATAAAAACTAATTAATGTTTCTAAAATGTATAAATTGTATTTTTTTATTCTTTTTTTAAGATAATAAGTGACTTGATTATTGACATAGGGCCATAGTGTTGATGATTTTGGTGGCAATTTATCATTTTAAGAATTCGGTATTTTTCCGTATCATACCGAAAAAACCGGTACCGATACCGGTACCATACCGATACCATACCGTTTGTATTTGGGATCGGGATCGGGATCAATTTTTGAAGAAAATCGGGATCGGTATTGTCGGGATGGGTATCGGTTCGGTATCGGTTCGATACCGTGCTCATCCCTAGTTTAGCGTCAACGTCTAATCGATCCAATTTTTGAGAAAATATTTTTTTTAAACAAATAAATAAAACTAAAAATGAAAAGATAAATAAAATAAAAAACAAATAGACAAGATAGAATCACTTGGATCCAACTCATCTTTAATGTATCCTTTGATGATTTTCGCACTTTCGGACTTTGTAAGAGATTATCTTAGTTATAGTAGCAGGCCTCTCTTTTGAAGGTGACGTTACCCTCAACCCAGTGGTTTGAGTCAGCAGGGATACAATCCCAAAGGGTCGGAATATTGAAAGACAATTAAGTTAGTTATTAATGCGAAAAGTGGTAGGGCCCTCTTTTGAAGGTGACGTTACCCTCGGCTAAGTGGTTTGAGCCAGCAAGAATACAATCCAAAGAAGCCGGTTTAAAGTATTAATAGTAATTTACATATGAGGGGCTAAAGCTATTCACACCCCCCCGCCATCCAATACCGTTAGGTATTGAAGGAGGTCCTAGTAAGCTTGAACCAGGTCCTCGTAGGATCTATACACTGAACGAGAAAAGAAACTTTACCAAATCACCCTCCTAACGCCTTTCTAGGTAGTTAACATGCTTTATATAGACCGTAAAGACATGAATGAGCAAATCAATGACATCATGAAGAAATGGTAAAGAAAATTCACCTTCAACATAAGAAACTAGTTATTAAAGTCGTTAATACAAACCCAATTAAAAAGTACCGAAAGATTAAAAATCAAAAGTAATACATAAAAGACTTGTCTTCACCAAGTGATGTAAGAGATTAGCCAAACATGGCCTTTGATTGACAAAAGCTCTTACAATCAATCTTGCATCCGAGACTACTATACACTCTAAAGATGGATGATGGAGGGTGTTGGTGTTGTAGTGGTGGTGGAGTGGTGGCAAAGTGGGAGAGAAGTAGTTTGCCAAGGGATGCCTTTGAAGTGAACCAAGCACCCCTATTTATAGCCAGAACAGAGCTTTGGCCACGACCCCGTGTCCAGCCAACACGGTCCGTGGCCATCATCTTCTCTTCCTTCATTAATTGCAATTGTCAGCAGAGGGCCTCACACGACCTCGTGTCTTCCCGGCACGGCCCCGTGGTCAACTCTTTGCTGTACTATCAAGATTCTGCAAATCTTAGAGTTAACCACGCCCGGTGTAGAGCTGGGCACGACCCCGTGGTGGGCGTAGAAGCTTCTGCAGGTTTGTCTTGTTGTGCAGGGTTCTGACCACGCCCCATGCCTAGCTGGGCACGACCCCGTAGTCAGGTTCTGTTTCTTGTTTTTGCTTTAGGAGATGCTGCCGAGGGGTCGGGCATGTCATTTTATTCCTTCTTCTTGTATTTATGTTGGTTTTGGCTGCTTATTTGTTCCTTTTGTTCTTTTAAGCTCGTTTAGTCCTGTAAATTAAACAGGAAGAAAAAAACGCTTTTTTTCCAACATTAGTACTAAAAAGAGTTAGTTTTATGTCTCATTTGATGTAATTTATATGTTGCATTTTGCACACATCAACCACCATCTAAGACCCTACTTCCTTCTCTTTCTTATTTTAACTCAAGATCAACACACTTCTTTCTCCTTAGTCACAAATCACTTGGTGGAATCAATAGATCTGGAATTTGGGTGTGGTGACGGATGTTATGTGAGAGGGGCATCTAGGGTTCCGATCAAAAGTGGCGTTTGACAGGCGGTGTTAGGTGTTTATGGTGGGTGATGGTGGTTAAATGTGGTGGGTTACAGGGGGATTGTGGTTGCGGTGGAGGATGGGTTGTAGGGGGCGGTGGTTGAAGGGGGTTGTTGGTTGCGGTGGTGGTAGATGGGTTGCAGGGGGTAGTGGCTGTAGAGGGATTGTGGTTTCGGTCGTGGATTAGTTGTAGGGAGATGTTGGTTGAGGCGGTGATGGATGGTGGGAAGGAGAAAGAAAGAGAGAGGTGTCTGCTTTTATAAGTACAAACATCGAATTTAATTTTATTATTTTAATTAATAATTTTGTTATAAGAAAACTTATAATGACCATTTTGACCTTCACTAAATTGAGTAAAAGGACAAAAAACCAGGTTTTTTTTTTAAGAATTCTGAGCTAACTTTACTTTTAGACCAAAATGGCAACAAAATTGAAATCACAGGGACCCAACTTCAAAATGTTTGAATTTTGGACTAAAATGACAAAAGTATCCAAACCTCAGGTACCAAAATGGTACTTTACTCTTTTACTTATTATCTCACTAGTAATGGTCTAAAATGTGAACAAAATTTAGGTTTACCAATACTAACCAAGTACGACCCTCTCTCATCAGTGCCTTGTTACATTAACCATCAAAACTTATCTTCTTAGAACTACACACTCAATGATATTATTTAAAAATCGGTTCTTTAAGATAATCCACATAGTTTGTGTAAAAAAATTACCAATACTAATTCATTATCAAAATTGTATAAACGCCTTTAATTATTGAAATACCTCTAAAGTTTTTTTTTTAACGCCAAATTTAGATCATCGACGGACCACTGGAGTATCATTGTGTCACCGGCGGAACCATCCGATCATATCCATCTCCACTAGACATAATGCCTATACACCAATTCAGTAGGAAACCTAATAAATATGGGAAAACCCCTCTTATAGGAATCGAACCCAGGACCTATTTGTCCAAAGCCTTATCCCACCCAAAACACCTCTAAAGTTCGTAACAGAATCTATTTCTATTATATATAATAAATGAAAAGATTTGAGCTGATATGGCATTAGATTAGAGCATCTAGAAATCCATTTTGGCGGGAAAACGATATGGGCTCTAAAAATCACACGCGGACCTCCACTTCTTTGATTTGGTACCCAACTATTCGGATCTTATATAACCATAATCTTTTCCTTATTACGTTTCTCTAGAAGATTTCCATCATTACCTCTCTCTCTATTTTCTTTCCATTGTCAGTTTTTTCTTGATATAAACACTCCTTTATGTCGAATCTTCCATCCCTATGATCAGAACATCTTTCTTCAAATGGCGATACAATCTCTACATCATCTTCCGATTAAGTATTTGAAGGTACTCAAGTTACAGTCATCTATTGTATATCAGCTTTTTCGTTTGATCTTCATCTCCTTCGTTTTTTTTTTTTTTGAACATCATGACTTAATCATCTTTTTTGAGTTCCTGCTTATTTTATGTTTTGTTTTACAGTGCATATTTACTTCGAAGTATTTGGTTTTGTTGTTCAATTTAATGATAATCTTTTAATGTAATGTTCGTCGATTTATGTTTTTTAGATTTGGGGATTTATCGCAATGATCATTTGTTCACAGTTCTGTTAATCGATCTTTATTCTTTTTTATATCCTAATGTTTATCTTATAATTTTTTTTTAAATAATTCTGTCTGTTTAGTGGTTGATGATTTTAGGGTTTTGGATTTGCTGTTTCTATGCATGTTGATTCATTATTTTTTTTGGAGATATGATGTTTTATCCTTAAATTGTTTGCTGATTATGTGTTTTTTTATTGATTTCATCCTTACATGTTTTAAATTTATTATTTTTTGTCCGTTTAGTTTCCGGGCAATCTATGGATGTTAGATTTGAGGTTTTATTTGAAGGTTTAACTATTATGATTATAGGGATGTGAGATATGAGGTTTTATTTGAATGTTAAATTATTAGGGTTTTTTTTGGTACATCGAATGTCTGCACTTACTAGAGAATTTTTGGTACTCTTATCATCATTGATGTTCATTTATTTTTGTAATGTTAATTATTTTATTTAACATTTTAGTATGTTTTTGTTTACTATAAAGGTTATACTTGTTCAGTTTTCAAAGATATGGTTATCTTCTGCTGTTGGTGATAATATTGTGGTCATAAAGAGTATCAACGAAAAGGTTTTTTGTTTATCTGAGGGTTGTATACTTCTTTTCAAGCAAGTTAATCCCTATAATTATATACTCACACCTTTTTTCAAGGAAACACCTTATCCATTATGTGATCCAGGCATCACTTTGTTTATTTCGATCTCATCTTTGCCGAATAGGAAATACATAGAGTCTTTCTGCCATGTTTTCAATGATCAAAGTGTTAATACACTGGTATGTTTATAACATTTATAATTTTTACTATATAACCTAAAATATTTATTTTATATTTACAAAATTAATTATAACAGTTTTTTTAGCTTCTACCGACTTATGTTGTTAAAAACACTATTGGTCTTGGTAAACTTAGAAGACCAATGAAGGTTCATCTTAATCCATGGGACTCTTTAGATGTTTCTGTTGAGAAAGATTCAGATAGCAAATGTTACTTTTTTACGGATGGTTGGAACAACATTGTACAACATCTAGGTGTTCGTAATCAATGTGTGGTTTTTTACGCTATCTCTTTGATTACAACTTTCAGTTGACATTGTTTGATGTGAATGGATCTAAGGTCGTTATGCCTAGAATTGGTTTGCAGGTTAATTATGATCCTGATTTGCGAACTTCAACTCACTTGGTAAACAATGTTGATGATGTTCATCATGATGTTGATATGAATTCTGATCTTGATCCGGAGGTAGCTGCTTTATTTGAACCTTCTGATTCTGATGAGTCCGTTGTTGGTAATTCTGACAGTGATGTATCCATTGATGATGATTTCGATGATGACGACGTTGAAGATTCGACTGATGATTTTGATGATGAAAAAAAGGACCCCTGGTTATCAACCTGTTGAATTTGAATGGGATTATCTTCCACGCCATTTCGTAAGTTTTGTTAATTATATATTTGTATGAATTATTTAATTATTGTTCTAAAATTTTATAATTTATGTTTTGGTGTTGATTATTTTTATTTTTTACTTTTGTTGTAGCGCCTGAACAGCAAAGTTGCAAGTATGGCTCGTGTTGATGTCTCTCGGAAGATGACAATTCAAAATCTTGCTGGAGTTGATACCGTTGTTACTTTTCAACCAGAGAAACATGGTGAAGGATTTAGATATGTTGCGAATGGATGGCGTACCAACTTCACGAAGCCCAATGGAATCAATGCACCTCAGAGATGCACTTTCGTCTACTCTCCTGATGCAGATAAGTTGATTTCGAAGAAGTTTCGATGTAGTTCGTTTTATGGTTTTAGTAACGACTCTTTTTGAACAATATGTTTGGGTTTCTATGTTTTTAGTTTGTTTTTTGAACATGTTTGGTTACTATGTTTTGAACAATGTTTTTGTTATATATGTTTGCCTATCTATGATTTGAACAACATGTTTGGTTATTAAGTTTTGGTTCATGTTTTCAACATACAATGTCAGCCAATTTTATGCATTTCAGTTGTGTATGTTTTTAATTTTTTGTAAGACAATCATTATTTTTTCGTTATATTTGTATTTAAATGGAATGTGTGAATATATTAATAATAACAAACTCTTATTTTTATTACAATCTTAATTTCATGTCACAAAAGAAATAAATTTTCGAATTTATGTAATTTAATTTTGGTGTCGATTGATTAATGATTTTAAAAATAATAATGTTTTTGACTTATTGTATTTAATTTCTTTTAAATACTTTCCTTTATTTCTGTTGAATTAGTTTACAAGTGCAATTATAGTTAATCGCATAACCTTTTTTGTTACTGTTATTTTTAGACTAAATCGTTGACTAACCATTAAAGATAATTTAGTAATAAATCCCTAAGAATGATGATCCATGACGAAAATTCAATATATTTCTAAAAATAAACTTCCAATTTAAATTTGGTATGAGATTTTGCACTATTTTTAAACCTTCTATACGTAGATACAAATCTTTAACAGTATTTTCGATAAATTAGCTAATCAATTGTATTAAATTATTCGTTTCTTAAATTAACATTATATTTCATCTCTTGTAAAATAGGTTATCAAATTAAAATTTTATTTTCTGTTAGTTTCGGTTATTTTATATCAATAAAATCCCGGTTATTTTGTGTATCCAGCTAATAAAAATATTTTATTTGTTTTATATTTCTGTATATTATTCTCTACAAATATAACCCTATATACAACTGTTATTATTTTGAATAGGAAACGTTCCTTTAGTATGAATACTGTTTCCAAATTTGTCATCTTCATTGACATCCTATATAACCCGATGTCGTTCAACCATTGCAAATCACTTTTCTCACTGCATTCAATCTAAAATCTCAACGAGTATCGGTAAATTGAATTCCAATCTTTTACATTTTTTAATGTACATTCATGCTAATGCTAATTCTATTCTCACGTAACTTTTAACATTCTTTTATATTTTTACGTAGTGTTTATTTTTTAAATTTCAGCTGTAAAATGGAGGTTGCAAAGCTTACTATGCTTAATGATTTAAACAGTTATTCAAATAACTATTCCATTAGAGTCAAGATCGTGAGCACATCAAGGAAGATGATGAATCAGAATAAGAATGAAACATATCGGCTTAATATGATCTTTATGGATGAGATGTTACCGTCTATATTCAACTTTTATTTTTTTTTCTTAAATCTAAATAAACTAATTTTATATGTAATCGCATCGTTTCATGTTTTTAGGGGAATATGATACAAGCGAGCTGCCTTCATAAGTTGTTAGAAAGATTTGAAGAGTTCCTACAGCTTGATGAATGTCTTCAGATTACCAAACCTTCTCTTGCTGCTAATAAGTCATCTTCTAAATGTGTCAACATGAATGAAAAAATATCTTTGTATTTCTACACTTCTGTTGAGAAAGTACTTGACTGGTCTAATCCGAAATACAAATTTAATTTCGTTAACCTAAAAGATGTTCAGAATAAAGTAGAAGTTAATACTACTATTGGTATGTGTATTGCAGCATATTGTATGTTTTCAGTTATATGTTAATTTTTTGAACAACACATTTTTTTTGGTAGATTTTATTGGATTTGTCGAAGTGTGTTTCAACCTCGAAGACAAAACAAAGAAGGATGGTAGCAAAGGAAAGAGACTCAATTTGAAAATTGAAGACCTTGAGTGAGTTTTTTTATTTAGTAGACAACATTTACAATTTTATCTACGTATTAATGTTTATTTGTTGTTTTTATATTATATTTTCCTATTTTTAGAGGTCAAAAATGTCCGGTTACGTTGTGGGACTCTTTTGCTGTTGACATGTTTACGTACATGAATGACAAAAAAAGAGAGAAATTTGTTGTTATCATTTGTCACTTTGGTACGGTAAAACTTTACAAGGGTACGTGTCACGGCCCCCGACCCGGTTTGACCCGTTTCAGGAGCCGCGGGACAGAAATCCCATGGTATTTAATTAATTGAGTTTAACAGCGGAAGTTTATTATCAGGATCTTTTTAAAACTGAAATATTTCTCGATTATTTTATTTCACAACTCGGGATAAAACCCCGGTAATTTACAATCATTTGATTTCACGAAGAAATCTTTTATTTTACAAAACATGTTTCTTTATTTTATCCTGAGCCACTTCCTTAAGCTTGTAGTGCTTCACGGCACTTTTCCTGGATCATAACAGATCACCTGAAACATGTTTGAAAAAGGTTTTATCAGCGGGAAATACTGAGTGAATCATTCTATTTACATAAAATGATGCATAGTTATTAATTACAGCATAAGAGCGATTACAATGGCTTCTATCTTATTTTTATCTGGCGCCGTGTCACAATGGTGACGATGGTCATACCACTATTAGGTCAATGAACCTAAATAGTGATGATTATCCCTAGTAGGTCAATGAACCTAACTGGGAGAAAATTAGTAATATGCACAATACCCCACTAGCCAGTGATTCAAGATATCCACGACTTAGTCCCTGTAATTATAACTTTTGAAAATAATTTGAGGTATTGTAAAATAGTTCATAAAAAGAGAATGACTCACATTGCAGATTTAATTTTTAGCAGAGTCTAGCCTACTGATTAGCCTTTTAACCTAAATTAATAACAGGCATACAATTCGGTCGGTCACTTAATACAACATTTATGATAACTCACGAGATCAAACTCTCACATCGAATGACAAAGCGCGATACTTAAACATCCATCGAATTACCGACGAATGACAAAGCATAAACCCTAATGTGGGCAGCACTTAAACATCCATTGGATAGTTTAATCGATCGGACATTGAATCGTAGCAGCGATCGAGTTATTACCCTGTATTGCGGCGTCGATTAGTGATCCGTGTGTGTTAATTGTGGTAAACAGAACGTAACTCAGTGCCTAAAACGAATTTCTTCGTCGAACGTACGCAGAATATCAAGTGCCAATGTCTGCTATTTATAGCCAAAATTTGACATTGCTTACGGACCGTAGGACTTATCCCTTACGGTCCGTAAGGGACACCTAATGGTCATAGGGTTGCCACGTGTGGGACTAGGCCTGCTGAGTTGATGAAATTGAAAAATTCGAATTTGACAGCACATAATTTAGATAATCGTAACTAGGGTTTACCCCCCCCCCCCTGAGTTTTAGGGGCCCTGATCCTGATTCTGATTGTTCTGAAAATTTTAAGGTTTGTGCAGAATCACTTGGGTGTCTTAATTAGGGTTTCCTATTGGAAAATTAAAATAATAATTAAGACTTTTTGATAGGAGTTGTTACATTCTCCCCACCTTAATAAAAATCTCGTCCTCGAGATTTACTGGAATAATTGAGGATACTTTCGCTTCTTTTCTGATTCCAGTTCCCAAGTGTATTAGGGTCCTATCTTTGAATCCCACTTTACTTGAACTAACACTAATCGTTTGTGTTTTGAGAAATTTGATCTTTCTATCTTCTATCTGAAGAGGTTTCTCTACAAATTTTAATTTTTCGTTTACCTTTATATCTTGGAGAGGTACTACCAAAGATTCGTCTGATAGACATTTCTTGAGATTGGATACATGAAATACATCATGTACTCCAGCTAACTCTCCTGGCAGTTGTAAACGATAAGCAACTGGTCCTATACGTTGGGTCACTGGAAATGGTCCTACGTACCTTGGACTTAGCTTTCCTTTCTTACCGAATCTAACAACTCCTTTCCAAGGAGATACTTTTAATAGCATTTTGTCTCCAACTTGAAACTCCAACGGCTTTCGTCTATTATCTGTATAACTCTTCTGGCGATCTCTAGCCGTCTTCAGCCTTTCCTTCGTGATACTGAATATCACAGTCGTAGTCACTTAGGATTTTCATCCATCTCCTTTGCCTCATGTTTAATTCTTTTTGCCCAAATATATATCTTAAATTCTTATGATCCGTATAGACAGTAAACTTACTTCCATACAGATAATGTCTCCAAATCTTAAGGGCAAAAATTATGGCTCCTAATTCTAGGTCATGAGTGGTATAGTTTTCTTCGTGCTTTTTCAATTGCCTTGATGCATACGCAATCACCTTTTGAAGCATTACCGTATACTTTAAAATCTTCTGTTCCTTCTGGTAAGGCTAGGATTTGGGCATTTGTTAATTTATGCTTTAAGATCCTACAGGCTTCTTCTTGTTTAGGTCCCCATTCAAACTTAACTGTTTTATAGGTTAGCTTAGTTAATGGTATAGCTATCTTGGAAAAATCCTTAATAAACCGTCTATAGTATTCGGCTAAACCTACAAAACTCCTAATTTCCATTGCGGATTGCGGAACCTTCCATTTGGTAATTGCTGCTATCTTATCAGGATCTATGTGAATACCTTCATGATTCACCATATGACCTAGAAATTGCACTTCTGGCAGCCAAAATTCACACTTCGAGAATTTGGCGTAAAGCTTCTCTTTTCTTAACAAAGTTAAGAGTGCATGCAAGTGCTGACAATGTTCTTCCTGACTTTTGGAATAAATAAGTATATCGTCGATGAAGACAATTACAAATTTATCCAAATATGGTTTACAGATCCTATTCATCATGTCCATGAATGCTGCAGGTGTATTCGTTAATCCGAAGGGCATGACTGTAAACTCGTAATGACCATACCTAGTTCTGAAAGCAGTTTTAGGTATGTCTTCCTCTTGTACTTTCAATTGATGATATCCGGAACGTAAGTCGATCTTAGAAAAATATCTATCTCCCTGGAATTGATCGAATAGATCATCAATTCTAGGTAATGGGTATCGATTCTTAATTGTAACCTTATTCAATTCCCTATAATCAATACACATTCTTATCGAACCATCCTTTTTCTTAACAAACAACACTGGTGCCCCCCACGGGGATAAACTAGGTTGTATGAAACCTTTACTTAATAATTCATCTAATTGCTTTTTCAGTTTTAATATTTCTGTGGGTGCTAACCGATAAGGTGCCTTGGCTATCGGTATAGTTCCTGGAATTAGATGAATCCTAAATTCTACCTCCCTATCTGGTGGTAACCCTGGTAACTATTCTGGGAATACATCTGGGTATTCTGAAACTACAGAAATTTCCTTAAGTTCTTTATCTTTAGTATTAATGATTACTGAAATCATATATACTATTCCTTACTTTCGTTCATAATTAGCAACTTTCATTACTGATATGAACTTTATGGGTTTACATGGCTTATCTCCTGTAATCATTATTACTTCTCCAGTGGGTGCACAAATTTCTATGGAATTCTTATCACAGATAATTCGAGCATGGTTGTTTACTAACCAATCCATTACTAACACAACATCAAATTCAACTAATTTCATAGATAATGGGGTTGCAGAAAATTTATGACTTAAAAGTTCTATTTCTACGTTTTGCAGAACCTTATATATTTTAACTGAATTCCCATCTGCCGTTTCTACTGTAGAAATTTGCCTAATGCTGGTTAAAGGTAAGTTAAGAGTTTGGCAGAATGAAATATTTATAAAACTTTGGTTTGCACTAGAGTCAAATAATACTTTTGTGTAAACGTTGTGAACTAAGAACGTACCAGCTATCACATCTGGAATGAGCTCTGCTTCCTGAGCAGTCAGTTGGAAGGCTCTTACATTCCTTTTTGCTCCTTCTGCAGGTTTGGCTTTATGGTCAGATGGTTTGTTCAGTTTTGGACAATCTAGCCTAAGATGTCCAGCTTCTCCACAGTTGTAGCAGACTGAAAATTTCTTCCTCCTGCAGTCTTCTTCTTGATGCCCCGGAATTTTGCAAAAATTGCAATATCCTTTGCATCTTCCAAAATGCTTCCTTTTGCAAGAATTGCAAAATGGGCTAGTGGAAGATTGCCCATTCCCTCCTCTCTTGAAATTGTTACGGTTACCCGGACGGAATCCTTGGGTAATCTTTTGGGCTACTTCCTTCCTTTTATTTTCTTCTCTTGTCCGTACTAGTTCGTCAGTCAGAGTATTGGCTAAATCCACCGCATCATCAATCGTGCGAGGTTTCGCAGCCTTGACGATATTACGGATTTCGGCAATCAATCCCCAAATATAACGAGAAATAAGTACCGGCTCTGGCGAAGCCAGGGTTGGTACCACTCGAGCATACTCGAAGAATGTCGAAGTATACCCTCGACAATCTACATCCACCATCCGGTGGGTTAGAAACTTATTTGTCATTTGTTCCTTTTCATACTCGGGATAGAATTTTCTTTCTACAAAGCTCTTAAATTCTTCCCAGTTCATAGCATACGCCATCCTTCTTCCTTTTGCTTGTAACACCGTATTCCACCATTCTAGCGCCCCTTCTTTGAAAAGGTTTGACGCGTACATGACCTGATCATCCTGAGCACATTTACTTATGGCAATTACTGGCTCGGTTTTCTCTAACCAACGCAGTGCCGCAGTCGCTACTTCATTGCCTGCAACTCAGTGGGTTTACAAGCAAGAAATTCTTTATAAGTGCAACCAGGCGTTGCAGCTTTCATTTTCTTAGGGGGAGGAACTTGCCGTGGTTCATTCTCATGATTAGTATGATTATTGCCTCCGTTTACGCTATTACTGAAGTTATCTTCAGAAATACGTTTGCTAGGAACGACTTGTTGCGGTTCGATTGGATTTTTAACAGCAGCAACGATTGCTGGTATAGCGTTGGCTATCCCTTGAGCAACGATATTTTCTATATCCTGCCTAGTCATATATTGATCCCCCGGTTGTTGCTCAGATTGATTAACCTCATTAACTGGTTCATTATTAGCGTTTTCCATCTGATAATTAGTATTGATTAAATAATAATTATACACAAAACAATTATATAATTTCACATATAATTAAAACTATCGATTTCTTGATTTCCATTTTTATATTTAATAGTATGCATCAATACACACCATTACTGATTTTAAAAATTTTATAACAAAATTTCATAGAAAACCTTTAAATATTATTTCATATTGGGTAACTACGAAACAACCGAATATGAAAACATACTAGGTTTTATTTGTAAATTTATTTATTTACTGAATCAGGTTTCTGGCTTATATTTAATAAGGGTGCTAAAACTTGAATCAAAATATTTAAGATTTGTATTTACTGCTACAGTGGCTAGCATATAAAGATCTGCCCATACTGTATAAAATTAGTCAGATAATAAAACACATAATCACAAATAGCAATTAATAAAAATTAAGTATTTGCTAAATACTTAATTGGCTTAAATCAGTGGCTCGATCAGTGGCTCTGATACCACCTTTTTCTGTCACGGCCCCCGACCCGGTTTGATCCGTTTCAGGAGCCGCAGGACAGAAATCCCGTGGTATTTAATTAATTGAGTTTAACAGCGGAAGTTTATTATCAGGATCTTTTCAAAACTGAAATATTTCCCGATTATTTTATTTCACAACTCAGGATAAAACCCCGGTAATTTACAATCATTTGATTTCACGAAGAAATCTTTTATTTTACAAAACATGTTTCTTTATTTTATCCTGAGCCACTTCCTTAAGCTTGTAGTGCTTCACGGCACTTTTCCTGGATCATAACAGATCACCTGAAACATGTTTGAAAAAGGTTTTATCAGCGGGAAATACTGAGTGAATCATTCTATTTACATAAAATGATGCATAGTTATTAATTACAGCATAATAGCGATTACAATGGCTTCTATCTTATTTTTATCTGGCGCCGTGTCACAATGGTGACGATGGTCATACCACTATTAGGTCAATGAACCTAAATAGTGATGATTATCCCTAGTAGGTCAATGAACCTAACTGGGAGAAAATTAGTAATGTGCACAATACCCCACTAGCCAGTGATTCAAGATATCCACGACTTAGTCCCTGTAATTATAACTTTTGAAAATAATTTGAGGTATTGTAAAATAGTTCATAAAAAGAGAATGACTCACATTGCAGATTTAATTTTTAGCAGAGTCTAGCCTACTGATTAGCCTTTTAACCTAAATTAATAACACGCACACAATTCGGTCAATAACTTAATACAGCATTTACGATAACTCACGAGATCAAACCCTCACATCGAATGACAAAGTGCGATACTTAAACATCCATCGAATTAACGACGAATGACAAAGCATAAACCCTAATGTGGGCAGCACTTAAACATCCATTGGATAGTTTAATCGATCGGACATTGAATCGTAGCAGCGATCGAGTTATTACCCTGTATTGCGGCGTCGATTAGTGATCCGGGTGTGTTAATTGTGGTAAACAGAACGTAACTCAGTGCCTAAAATGAATTTCTTCGTCGAACGTACGTAGAATATCAAGTGCCAATGTCTGCTATTTATAGCCAAAATTTGACATTGCTTACGGACCGTAGGACTTATCCCTTACGGTCCGTAAGGGACACCTAATGGTCATAGGGTTGCCACGTGTGGGACTAGGCCTGCTGAGTTGATGAAATTGAAAAATTCGAATTTGACAGCACATAATTTAGATAATCGTAACTAGGGTTTACCCCCCCCCCCTGAGTTTTAGGGGCCCTGATCCTGATTCTGATTGTTCTGAAAATTTTAGGGTTTGTGCAGAATCACTTGGGTGTCTTAATTAGGGTTTCCTATTGGATAATTAAAATAATAATTAAGACTTTTTGATAGGAGTTGTTACAGTACGTTACAAATCTTCAACACAATATTGTTTTTTTATTTAGTATCTTATAATTTATAATTATATTTAGTTATATTTTAGATATTTTATGCTGTAAATATTAATTTAATTCTGTGTTCTATTTCATTTCAGGCAAGCGTGGAGTGGCCAACAGTTTTGATCTAAGTAGACTTTTTATTGATAATGCTGACATTGAAGAAATTTCATCTTTCAGAGAGAGGTATATTTAGTACTACCGAAACAAACATCAAACAATATTATTTTAGTTGAAATTATAATTTTAGTCATTATTACCCATGCATTTATCTTGCTAATATGTTTAGGTATGCTGCCAAAGTTTCTGCTTCGTCCTCATCTAATGAGACTGTTGGTTCTTATATTATTTCAACTGTAGAAGATGAGTTCCTCAACAAAGGAGATTTCATGCTCATTGGTTTACTTGGAACCATATTAGAGGTATAGTTTTTTTGTATTTTGTAATACCTATATTACATAGTGGTATCTTTGATAGTTTCATCTTAAGATTAATATTTATGTTTATTTTTATTAGAAAAAGAAGGTGTTGGTTATTGGCACAGTCATGGCCATATGCACTGATAAGCTTTGGTATTACAATGGTTGTAACCACCACAAATCACGTGTCGAGGATAGATTTGTAACCAAAGAGGGTGATGATGGTTCATGTGATGCAGCTGAAACAAAGGCTTTGGTGTGTACCAACAATGAATGTCAAGGAGTGGACATTTATGCAATTCCGCGGTTTGATATTCTTTTTAATTCATTATACAATTGTAAACTGAAATTATTTTTTTAACTAATATTAACATTCTCATTTGTTTGTAATTTTAATATAATAGTTTCAAGATACCTATTAGGGTCCAAGATTCATCCGGTACTGTTTCATTAACCCTGTTTGATTATGAAGCTTTCAAAATTTTTAAGAAATCGGCCAAAGACTTACTTGTTGTCCAAGATCAGGTAATCAGATTCTTTAACACCGTTATTCATTTTTGTACTCGTAGTAATTTAACAATTAGTTGTATAAAATTATAGGTTGTTAATTCCGCTGAGATACCCAACCCCTATCCTGAGGTATTTGACACATTGGTTGGGAAGAAATATGCGTTTGTCATAAATATTAGCGACTATAACATTGAATATCAAGTTGAGAACTACGGTATTGCAATGGTAACCAACGATGATGACATCATTGCTGCTCTCTACTCTAAATTCAATATTAACCAGGTCTAATTCCTAATTATGTCATTCTTATTGTTTCATATTCCTTTCGTTTTCATTCCATATAAATATAACCAGTTGTATTTTATTTTATTGTTTCTTTTGTACCTACAGCATGAGCAGTCGGAATCCTATGGTGTTCCGTTGTCCGCCAGTGTGTCTAATGCTTATGAGGTTACTAAGGTAATATAATAATTTAGTATTTTACTTAATTTGTTTGTAAGATTTATACTTATTTTTTTTATATTAGGATGACGTGTCATTCACCGGTGACAATGTTACGCCTATCTCCAATGGAGCTGGAAGTAGTAAGAAGGCGTCTTCTTGTGAAGTAAAACGTAATCTTGGTGAAGTTTATGAAGTAGATGATGCATTACGTTGTTCTTCTACAAAGCACCGCATGAGTGATGAAATTGTCGAAGATGAAGGTGTTGGTCTTTCGAAGACATTGATTCCAAAGACTGAGAAATAATTTCCCGCATTTTATAAACAATTTCACTGTTTGGTTTGATTATGGTATTTTGTTTGAACACATGGTTTTGGTTTTCTTATGGATTTTGAATTGGTGGTTTTATTTTTTGGGATAATCGTTGAATTTTGAATTGAATAAACAATTTCACTGTTTGGCTTGATTATGGTATTTTGTTTGAACACATGGTTTTGGTTTTCTTATGGATTTTGAGTTGGTGGTTTTATTTTTTGGGATAACTGTTGATTTTTGAATTGAATAAACTTATCTTCTTATTTAAACAACTTATTATATTGTTTTATTGCATTCATCATAGACCCTTCTTATATTCTAATATAACAAAATATAATTGATTAATATACTTCTTATAGCAATCAATTTCATTTTCTTATATACTTCTAATATAATAAAATTCAATTCAATATACCCTTCTTATATAATACACCATAGACCCTTCTTATAGTAATCAATTTCATATTGATTAATATACTTTTTAGTTTAAAATTTTGTAATATGTGTGTCGTAGGTTTTCATATTCTTTTCCATTTTTTTCTTATGGTACTTGTAATTATTACATATCGTTTTCTATTTTTTTTAGTATTAAATGATTTTTGACCTTATTAATTCTTATAAAAATAACAATTAAACGTATATTTAAAAAAAGATATTCTATCCGAAAATAATATATTTGATTATCTTGATTGATTCTATTTATTTTTATAAAAAACATTTAATGTATACCTAAATACCTCAAATGCTATGACAATTAAATTTTATAATTTTAGAAATTATTGTAGAGTAATCAATTCAAAATTTGATATTGTGATTCTTTAATTAGGCCCAATTTGATCTTATACATAATAGATCTACATAGCATATTGAATTTTAGGTTTCAAGTTTTTTACATAATGGTTTCTCTTCCTTTTGATATTCTACTTTTTGCGATTTTAATGAGGCTTAATGCTAGATCGATTGATCGCTACAAATGTGTATGTAGAGAATGGCGTCACGGGCTATCACCATGGGAGTTTATTTCGCTACACCATAACTATGCTGAACATTATCTGGTAATATATTATTGTTGTCTTTTAGTTATATTGAATTTAAAATACTTTTTATCAACATTGTTCTTATTAATTCATAATTATTTACTTTTTATTAACGCAGGAAACTCTATGGGAGGATTGCCCCTCGCTGTATAAAGTAGTTTATACAGAATATTTTCCTCCTGAAATGTATGACAAAAGTATTCAAGATTACGATGAAATGAAGGAAGACAAAACGACTAAGAATAAAGAGAACATCAGTGATGATGTGCAGAAGAATGAAAATGACAAACGCACTGTTATTGAAATGAATGATGTTGATGCTACATTGCCAACCTCTAATTCAAAACGTATGTTCTACATAAGCAACATTACTGATAAAGACAATTAGTATTTTACAACTTTTGAGTGATGGGTTATTTGTTTGGAATAATAAGTGTTTCCTTTGTTTGAATAACAATTTCAGTTTTTATGTTTTTTGGATTGAACACAAACATTTGTATTATGATTTCAAGGAATCATTGAAAAAAAAGAAGGCAACCGATTATATATTTTAAATCAAGATTTTACCACTAATATAAAATGTAAATTCGACCGTCAATATAGTTAATATAAAATGTAAATTTTGGATTTTTTAATATATAAGGAAGTTATTAAATTGTTAATTAAAAACATATATAAATGTTGAATTACAGTTTGTTAATTAATATAATATAGTTTTTAAATTTATAAAAAAAATATGAAAAAGATACTATCAATACTTATACAATCGATGGTTCATTAGTTCATTTTCTAAACTTGATTTTCTTAAAAACATAATTATAATATCGGTTGTTGGTTTCTTTTTAAAAACCTTCGAACAATACAATTTAACATATTCACATGTGGATATTAAATTTGTTAATTACATAATTAGAGATTAGATACTTTCAAAATATACATAAACTTTAAATGATTTTAAATTTAAATCGAAAATTGTAAATAAATTGTTACCTTAATTGATTGTATTTATTTTTAGAAAAAACATTTGCTGTAAACCTAAAAACCGATAATACCTCAACTGCTATGACAATTAAATTTTATAATTTTCGAAATTATTGTTAAGTAATCAATTCCATATTTGATATCGTGATTCTTATATAATACACCATAGACCCTTCTTATAAATCACTCATGCAAATAGCATTTCATACAATGGTTGATCTTCCTTTTGAACCGATACTTTTCCAAATTTTAATTAAGATTGATACAAAATCAATACATCGATTCAAGTTGGTATCTAAACAATGGCGTGATGGCCTGTCTTCTTCTGAATTTGCTTTCAAACGTGGTTGTTATGTTGAAGACTATCTAGTACTATTTTATTTTTTTATACTCTTTACTTGACAATACGATTAGTTTTGTTAACAACTCTTTTTGCTATTAATTTCATATTTGTATAATCTATTTTTGTAGGAAATGCTACAAGAACAAGGTTCCTTTATTACTTCGTCTGTTTTGCTGGAATTGTGGCCGCGTCAACTCATTCAACTCTATACGTTTGATGATCAACAGTTATGTCAGACAAATGTAAAGGTTTCTGAGGAGGTGGTGATAATTGAGAATGGTTAACATACTGTCTATCAATTTTATGATGATGACAACTAACAGTGTCGTTCAAATCAATATTAAAAGTATTGTTTGTGTTGTTTCTTATTTTGAAATTAATGCTACTTGGTTTTCAGTTATAATCTAAATAATATATATCTATTTTCTTCTTAGTATTAGTAATGTGCGACTACAATTGACAGCTCATGATACAATATTAACATAACATAAACAATATTTTTAACATTCATACATATAGTAATATATTGTTTCAAAAACTTCACATCATACATAGACCGACATATTAACTAAACATGTAGCAAACAAACTACCACCAACATGTTCATATGCAAATATATAAGTATCTCAAAAAACCATAAGCATTAACAACCCATAAACCAACAAACAGACCTATTACCATCCTTCCACATGCCTTAAATTCGATCCACATTTGTTAACTCCAACACCTGTGTTGAGGTAACAAAGTTGAAGTGAAGAATGCCACCTTTCTTCAAACTATTTGCCGACATAAATTTACCCCACTTCACCATCGTGTAACGCGGTGCGTCACCATTTTTTTCTATTTCCACTTCGTTATCCATCATTTTGCCATCCAAAGTTTTAATCTTCAATGCATGAAGCTTCTTTGTAAGACCAGATCTCCTCGCTACCTCAACAGGAAGGCGCTACATAAAATATGTTACATTACATTATTAGAATGTACCCTATAATTCATATTTATGGACCTACAACTCATGATACAAATTATCATACCAATCTATTTTCTCCGTTTCTTGTAAACTCATAATTTCTGGATCAATTTCAACTTTTTTTCGTTTTCCACTATGTTGTCTGGTTTGCCTTTCTTGTCCAAGTTTCGATACCTTCTCATAGTAGTTAACAACCTTTCAAGTTTAATATCAATTATAATCAATAAATATTTTTAATTTTGGTCCTACCCAATCACTCATACCTGTATTACACATTTGAATAAAGCAAATGTTACCTCTCTTTTTATTGATGATCTACGACAGTTTGAAACTTCTAGTGGGAGAACTTCTGGAGTTTGCCCAATTACCTTTCCTTTTTTTGATGTTGAAACAAAAACTTGTGCAACCTTTTTGCCTTTCTTTTCAACATATTAATTATATATTTATAACGTATAAATTTTCTAAATCAAATAGATACTAATCATATGGATTGCGGTTTATATTTATATTAACCGATTATTACCTTTTCACTGACGTGAACCTCAGAACATGAAGTATTCTTTTTTGGTGTTGTCAATTGCTCAACTTTTAGAACTCCTTTTTTGGTATTCAACATCTTCTCAGTTTCACTTCCAATGTCTTTAACCTGATATGAAATTTTTATTCAATTTTAATTTATATAAAAAACATAAAATAAAAAAGTGCATTAGTTCATTAATCAAATTAATATTAAAAAAAAATACAAAGTATAACACACTACCTCATTCATCAACGTATCTCCACTTGTATCCGTTCCATTATCAGATTCAACAAAGTTCTGTAAATAAAATTTGTAAATATTAGTAATCAAAATTATTTGAGAAACTTTTTTTTCAACAGGAAGAGACTTACAAAATAAGCATTTCGTTGGAATGTTGATTGAGATATTATTTCACAGAAATCGCTGTCTTCTGCTTCTTTTTGAATACCCAATCCAACTTCAATTCCATTCCATTCCTGAATGCCCTCAAATGAAATATCACATTACCAATCTTCTCGAATATCAGTGTGTCACCATCACATATGTTCAACATTTCACACAGTTTCGGCCATCCATCCTTAAAAGCATAAGTAACATGAAGTTTAGCTGCCATTACATCCCAGTACTTATGTAACACCCGTCTAATTTTACTTGAATTTAATAATAATTTATACCATTTAGATAAATGATACCTAATTCACATAGATTTCAAAAATAAAGTTGAAAAGTAGAAAAGACCTTAGTCGTCTAACGACTAAGTTAAAACATCGAAAAATCTTGTTTCACAATTTTGTTTACAATCAATAAACATAGTCTATATAAGATTAAAACATTGCGGAAGCTTGTAAGTAGTGTTCGGTTCTTTAAAAGCTAGACCGATTTTCCTATCCTTTGTCGCCCTTTTGACAACATCATCTAAGATCAAAACCACAACAATAGTTAGTTTTGATAAGTTTAATATGGATACAAACAAGTTCCAAGAGTCAAACAATAAAAAAATTAATTTTTCTCGGATCAGGAGGGCGCCGCGTGACGCCAAGCCCCAATTTGCACAGAATATTCATTTACATGATGCTGCAAATTCCCAGCTCAAAGTTTAATCAAGTTCCAACTTAAAATGGCCATAACTTATGATCCGTAAGTCCGTTTTTAGTGATTCTTTTTCCTATACGTCTGTAATTTCATTACCAACGTGCCTATTACGATAGTCATGCCAAAACTTCAACTTACGGACAGAAAGTCTATATATCGATATGCATTTATTCGACCCATTCCTACTTAACACAAGTTACTACCATTTAACTAGTAAACTTAAGATACTTTATGCCCAATGTCCCAGGCTTTTCATCACTCGCATTTCTTTACCAATCTCATGGTTTAATGCTTTTGTGATTTGTATCTCTATTTTGACTCTCTAGAACACTAAAACAACAACTTGCATAATTAATCGACCCGTTTGGCTCATCTTATGAAATTCCCCAATATGATGACTACCAAACGATCCCGTGTCACTCTTAGACAATTAATTTAAGTAACGATCATAGTCGCTACAATTGACATCATAATTATTCTAAAATGAGACTTCACATGATTTAACAACAATTTGTTTAATGTAACGGGTCAAGTTACATACTTGCATAACTAAACAACATTATCAACCAACAATTCTAATTAACTATTTTGACCCGTTTGTTTGTCGAGTGAACTTCGTCACTTCTATGACATACCAACTCACAATTGACACTACATACTCGTTAACATTTCTAAGACTATTGTTTATGCATAATGTAACGAAACCGAAGTTACGTACCTTTAGTGCACGCCCTTCAACGCGAATCGCCACCGGCTTGTCCACTTGACGCTCCGGTATCTTTTCCTATAGAGTTCAATCTCGACTTGTTTTAGAACTCCTTTTCAACCATATATCGCTTAATTTTGTCAAATCATCACAATCATGCGTCTAACTTTAAATTTCAATTTTCGAGCCTTCTTTGAGGCATTTCAACAAACAATTTAAGGGCAGAATTTTACATGATTATATAGCAAATTTCTAGCTCAATACTTAGCCCTAATTTCACCCCCAAATCAACCATTTTACATGATTGTTAACTTCTAAATTTCTGAAATTACTTCAAAATTGTCAAATTACACTAGATCAACACTCTATTTCCTAGTGTTCATCAAATTACACATAACCCACTAATCACCTACAATGGTGTTCATAGGTTTCACTAAAATTTCACATGATTTCAACTTGTATTTGTCTAGGGTTTGTCCCTAGACACTATATGGTTCCTAATTCATTATAAAACAAACATGCAACCATGAATTTCAGATTTTCCCAATTTCATGAGAATTTCAAGTTAAGAGTTTTCATCAAATTTTACATACCTTGTAATCCTCTTGTGATGAGGATCAGTAATCTATGTTCGGATTTTGATTTGGGACAGAATTTAACCTTCAATTGATTGATTTTGTGGAGTTAGGGTTTAGTGAGAACTCCTGGTCGCTCCCCTGCGTTTTTTATCGACCAAGCACACTAATTTGTGTGTTTGGTTTTTATTTAATTTGTTTTAATAAATTCTAGTTTCAAGTTCTACAATTTAGGTCCCTCCACTTTTGTTTATCTAATAACTTTGGTTATTTTAACCCTATTTGAAGTTATTTCTAGACTTGTAGTTAACTAGGTTTAAATTCCTAGTTAGTAAATTCTCGTTTATTTAAACTTTATAATTCTAATATAAAGTTTTATATTTTCGGGATGTTACAAGTCCACCCCCCTTAAAAGGGTTTCGTCCCCAAAACCAAAGTATGTACCAAATAATGTTGGGTGGAGACGTCGCATCTCCTCTTCGGACTCCCACGCAGTGTCCGAACCTTTCCGATGCTCCCATTTGACCTTGGCTTGCTTACTTACTTTGTTTCTCAAACTTTTCTCCTTACGATCTAAAATCGCAATTGGTTTTACTGCATAGTTGAGGCTGTTATCCACCTCGATATCATCGTAGTGGATACGAGCAGTTTCGTCCACTAGACCTTTTCGGAGATGTGACACGTGGAATGTGCTATGAATCCCACTCAACTCCTCGGGTAATTCGAGGCGATATGCTACTTTACCAACCCGCTCGAAGATTTTAAATGGCCCGATAAACCTCGGGCTTAGTTTCTCTCTTTTCCTGAATCGGATAACACCCCTCCTTTGGGAAAACTTTTATCATAACTATATCACCTATTTCCTATCCTTTGTCGCCCTTTTGAGTGGGTTGTCATTTGACCATTCAGTCACTGAGTCCGTCAGCATACTTACTTGACGCTAGTTTTATATTAACAAGCGCTCTACATAGGTCCCAGTGTTATTTAGGCTACAACTTGTTTTATTTCCTAAACTAATTGGTCACCATTTTACCTCATACCTCGTCATTCGGGTATGCAATATTGCCGTCATCGGCCCTTTGCGTGCTTATAATCTCATATCTAGTCATTCAAACTATAACGTGATTACATTCTATATTACTTTTGTGTCCGTGATCACATCACGCCATGTTTAGTTTTACATCGACTTTTCATTCTTAAAAATCTTTCCTCCGAATGCATCATCTTACAGTTTTCGGCGTTAGACCTATATTCTTTAGTACTAACCATTTTCTAATTTCTCCCTCGGTATTCATAGGTGTTAGAACATCGTTTCTTTACTAAAACTGAATTTTAGTTTAATGTTTTTCTCTTTAACCATGTCGATTAATCATATCAAGGAATTGACGAAAAGGATTATTCTTCGGGATTATCATTTTACGCGAGAGATCATAATTGGTTCTCCACGCTTTATGTTATCGACCCGTAGGTTCCTTTAATTAGCCTTGTATACTATTCTATTAGGTCTTCACATTTTTAGGGTGAGACCCCCCCCCCCCTAGTATGTTCCATTTGTATTTGCGATCCAATGGTTATTTTGTTCCCGTAGGCCTTTACATTGTTTATAATTTGGAGGTTATGGTGATTTCCATGGATCATCTTCTATCCGTTTGACCTTGACCTTAGTCTAAGGATACCCTCACTTTCTTTCGGATTATCTTTCCGAATCTATGACTTCTTATGTGTCCTTCGCGTCGGTTTATTTTACCCATACTGTTATTTGGTTTATGCCTCTATTTCCTTTCAACCCGTTACCTGGGTTCTTTATCTTAATGGTTTTAACACTCCGGTTTTATTAGTTTGCGTTTTCCTTTCCATATTCTTTTACGACCTATCACATAGGTTCAGTAATATTTCACACTTCATTATTCGTTTCGCGCTTACTCGGAATATCAGGTATTATACTTTATTCGGTCCGTCCAGCAATGCAATAGTCGAACATAACTATTGATATTTCTGTTTTGTGAAATTTTTTATTGTCTTTTAGTCCTAACTATTAATCCGAGTCTTTTGACCCTTATTCTGCGTCACCGTCTCCTGGTTTACGTATAGATCCGTATTCCTACCCATCTATCGGGTATTTTACCGAAGTCACTATCAAAGCAGCCATTCTGGCATGTATTGAGACTTCGTTTTGATTTATTCAGTAGTGTTAGCGTATTCCGTTTACTTTTATTATTAAGCATTTTGCTAATTTGATCGTAACACCACCTTTCTGTTGTTAGCGACCCTTAGGTCTGTTTCTTTTACTAATATTTCAAAAGCCCATTTCTTGAGTTTTATTTGGTAAAACCACTGTTACGGTTATACGGCTTTTGGGGTTTACTCGTTCTTATTCTAACGCTTTCATAACGTTTGTCTTACTAATTCTTTTACATATTCACTCTCATCAAGGTGATTTTCGTTCTTCTTCAGGAGGAATTTATTAATAACATGTTACTTGGGTATCTACCCATACCCGAGCTTTTAAATCCAAATTTATTGGTATTTCATTATTTACAGCAACAAATGATACATATTGTCCATTTAGTTTCTTTTTCGAGGGTATTCTTTTCCAAATCTTAATCTCTTGATTCCTGACTTTAACCATTGTTACAATCATAAAATCAATTCATTTCATGTTATCATTTCATATCGTTGTATGGAATTTATTCACATCGTTAGCTAACATAAACGATGTTTCTATATGTTTCATTTAGTTTGGCTTAGCCTATAACCATGTCCTTGTCATCTATTACTATTGTAAACTCCCAGGGTTCGGGTGTTATTACACTCCTCCCTATTATAATGCTTATCTTTCATTACGTTCTCGGGTTCGAGTGTGCACGCACCCCTTCCCAAGGCAATATTTATCATGATTATTTTTACCTCGATGCTCAACGTACAGTTTCAGCACCTCTTATAAACTATAGAACTTTTATTATTACCTCTTTCTATTTTACAAAGCCTTGGTAATTTCGTTAACACTAATGTAGGATGTTAAATAAATCGATATAAAACAAACGATTTATTTGCACTCGTAATAATTAAAAATTCTACTAAAATTTGATTTACAAGAGTATACCTGAAACGACATCAGGTTCAGCTTTAGCCTCCATGGTTGTTGTATAAAACAACTTTGTCCTTGATTTCTGGGCATCAGACTTTGTGTCGGTTGTGTCCTTGGTTCCAAGCCCCTCTGGACATTTAGACTTTTTATGTCTTGGCTTACCACATGTGCCCTTGTGAATTTTTCCACAAAAACTACACTGATGTAACACACTTTTTGTAACTCCCTTCTTGGGAGCTTTATTAGTCTTGGACTTCTTTACGGATCTTGGATTCATATCCAACACCCTCCTTTCTTCTATTTCTTGTAGTATGCTGTCTTTCAATTCAGCCATCATATCGTTCACCACCGGCACAATCGTGGTTTGTAATATATCAATATACTGTGATAGACTATTTTCTAGAGCTTTTCCGACCTCTTCGGAAATCTTAGCTTTCATTTGTTCAGTCAATTGAGATGTTGAATCATCTCTGGTTACTCCAGACATTTCTTTAACTGTAACATCCATCATGATTTATCAATAATTATTTAATTCATTTCCATCTTATTATACGGAAATTTATATCACTCTTACTCAATCATACATAATGTGTTATTCTTTTTCGGTTTGGTCAAGTATATATCTTGCCTTACCTTTCTTACTTAGTGTATTTTCCCGGGTTCGAGTGTATTCATACACTCCTCCCATCTTTCCGTCATCTTGAAATTGAAATGTTTACACTACTTGTTAAACATTTCATTTATGACATATGCGTCATTCATTTTGATCTAGTCAAGTTCACCACTTGCTTAAACCATTTATGCTTAGTGCACTTTTCCGGGTTTGAGTGTGTAAACACGCACTTCCCGTGCATATCACTTCAAATTTTCTTTTTCTAGCATTCTAGTAAGTCTACTAAAGCAATTAATTCTTACCGGACGATCGATCAAGCTTGAACCGAACACTTCGTTGACAACCTTAAGCTCTGATTACCAACTTGTAACACCCGTCTAATTTTACTTGAATTTAATAATAATTTATACCATTTTAGATAAATGATACCTAATTCACATAGATTTCAAAAATAAAGTTGAAAAGTAGAAAAGACCTTAGTCGTCTAACGACTAAGTTAAAACATCGAAAAATCTTGTTTCACAATTTTGTTTACAATCAATAAACATAGTCTATATAAGATTAAAACATTGCGGAAGCTTGTAAGTAGTGTTCGGTTCTTTAAAAGCTAGACCGATTTTCCTATCCTTTGTCGCCCTTTTGACAACATCATCTAAGATCAAAACCACAACAATAGTTAGTTTTGATAAGTTTAATATGGATACAAACAAGTTCCAAGAGTCAAACAATAAAAAAATTAATTTTTCTCGGATCAGGAGGCGCCGCGTGACGCCAAGCCCTCTCGCGTCACGCCAAGCCCCAATTTCCACAGAATATTCATTTACTTGATGCTGCAAATTCCCAGCTCAAAGTTTAATCAAGTTCCAACTTAAAATGGCCATAACTTATGATCCGTAAGTCCGTTTTTAGTGATTCTTTTTCCTATACGTCTGTAATTTCATTACCAACGTGCCTATTACGATAGTCATGCCAAAACTTCAACTTACGGACAGAAAGTCTATATATCGATATGCATTTATTCGACCCATTCCTACTTGACACAAGTTACTACCATTTAACTAGTAAACTTAAGATACTTTATGCCCAATGTCCCGGGCTTATCATCACTCGCATTTCCTTACCAATCTCATGGTTTAATGCTTTTGTGATTAGCATCTCTATTTTGACTCTCTAGAATACTAAAACAACAACTTGCATAATTAATCGACCCGTTTGGCTCATCTTATGAAATTCCCCAATATGATGACTACCAAACGATCCCGTGTCACTCTTAGACAATTAATTTAAGTAACGATCATAGTCGCTACAATTGACATCATAATTATTCTAAAATGAGACTTCGCATGATTTAACAACAATTTGTTTAATGTAACGGGTCAAGTTACATACTTGCATAACTAAACAACATTATCAACCAACAATTCTAATTAACTATTTTGACCCGTTTGTTTGTCGAGTGAACTTCGTCACTTCTATGACATACCAACTCACATTTGACACTACATACTCATTAACATTTCTAAGACTATTGTTTATGCATAATGTAACGAAACCGAAGTTACGTACCTTTAGTGCACGCCCTTCAATGCGAATCGCCACCGGCTTGTCCACTTGACGCTCCGGTATCTTTTCCTATAGAGTTCAATCACGACTTGTTTTAGAACTCCTTTTCAACCATATATCGCATAATTTTGTCAAATCATCACAATCATGCGTCTAACTTTAAATTTCAATTTTTCGAGCCTTCTTTGAGGCATTTCAACAAACACTTTAAGGGCAGAATTTTACATGATTATATAGCAAATTTCTAGCTCATTACTTAGCCCTAATTTCACCCCCAAATCAACCATTTTACATGTTTGTTAACTTCTAAATTTCTGAAATCACTTCAAAATTGTCAAATTACACTAGATCAACACTCTATTTCCTAGTGTTCATCAAATTACACATAACCCACTAATCACCTACAATGGTGTTCATAGGTTTCACTAAAATTTCACATGATTTCAACTTTTATTTGTCTAGGGTTTGTCCCTAGACACTATATGGTTCCTAATTCATCATAAAACAAACATGCAACCATGAATTTCAGATTTTCCCAATTTCATGAGAATTTCAAGTTGAGAGTTTTCATCAAATTTTACATACCTTGTAATCCTCTTGTGATGAGGATCAGTAATCTATGTTCGGATTTTGATTTGGGACAGAATTTAACCTTCAATTGATTGATTTTGTGGAGTTAGGGTTTAGTGAGAACTCCTGGTCGCTCCCCTGCGTTTTTGATAGACCAAGCACACTAATTTGTGTGTTTGGTTTTTATTTAATTTGTTTTAATAAATTCTAGTTTTAAGTTCTACAATTTAGGTCCCTCCACTTTTGTTTATCTAATAACTTTGGTTATTTTAACCCTATTTCAAGTTATTTCTAGACTTGTAGTTAACTAGGTTTAAATTCCTAGTTAGTAAATTCTCGTTTATTTAAACTTTATAATTCTAATATAAAGTTTTATATTTTCGGGATGTTACAACTTACCACCCGCATATACTTGGTAAATGCCGTTTAGCTCGTGGTTTCTGTAAAACATGTTAATAAATTCATCTGGAATTACTTGCAAGTTATGAAAATATATTAATAATTATAATTACTAAATATGTATTATATTTCAACTCTGTACGATGTTCACATTTCATTAACTATCAAACAGTACGCTTACCGTAAGACCCAGTTTTGTGTAGTTGTTCTTTGTTATGTATGATTCACCATGCACATTGTTTATAAAAGGATAAACCTCCAACTCTTTGTCTCCTATGCTTCTAAATAACATCCAAGTGTTTTTTAACAAATGAAGATTATTAACAACAGCCCTCCAACCATCTGTTAATACTGGTAGCTGATCCATGTGTCTAAGTCGTACCGTCCAATGTCTACCGTATTCATGACGAACCTCTATGTTCATATGTTTCCAGTCATCGCCCCATTTTTTTAACAAATGCAACAGGTACCAGCTGCATTAACATTGATATATACTAACAAATGCAACAGGTACCAGCTGCATTAACGTTGATATATACATTATACGCGGTATATTAGATACAAAGTAAGATATGTAAATATTTCATATGGTGACAACGTTATATTTCATCAACCGAGAAACGGAAAGTACACATACCAACGAAAGCTCTTTAGGATCTTCCATCAGTTGAACAAACCATAAAACCATTTTGTACACTGCAATGTATAATACTTATTATTTCAAATTCATAATTTTTATGGTTAAATATGTTACTATAAAGTTTCTTTAAAAATCATCAAAAACACATAAATTTTGCATATTTCATCCAAACATCTTATTCTGACTAAAATTCATAATTTATAATGTTATGATGATTTCTTAAAAAGAAAAAGTTTTTTCTTACCCATTCTTTATTTACTTTCGTATTCCGGGAACCTATTTGTTTAACATACAGTTATAATATTTACACAATTTTAGAAAAAAATTTAATTATTTTAACCATTTCCTTCGTTCCTTAAGCATAAATTTATTCCTTTTATGACTTATAGCATCTATCGACTTTGTGAACACTCTAAATCCATGATATTCTTAACATGCAATCTTTAAATACTACTTAGTTTTTGTTTTAATCGATTTCCCTGTTCATTCTATATCAGATCTATACTTAAATATCTATTTAACTGATTGTATGATCCAAAAAATACTAACCGATTAACAAAATTGATGATACGAATCTTACCTTTTCTTTGAAATTATACAGCAAGCTTTCTTCGGTACACTTTGATTGTCTTCAAGATCATGTAAGAAACCAACTTGAAAACCCTGACCGATGAGTGATTGTTGTTGTTGAAGTGATATTATTTTTTTTAATATTTTGATATAATAGATTAATAGAAAGTAATGATGGTATTTCTTTGGGAGAAGGTATTGAAGTGATGTTTGTTGATAAGCAACGGCTATGTTATAATTTGTTTTTTTAAACATTTTCTATTATTTTAAATTAATTATCATTTATCTTTTGCTTATCTAATATAGCAAATGAGAAATAACAGCATATTATTTAATTAAACCATTGAATTATTTAGATTGTAAATATAAACTATGTTAGTTACTTTCCATATTAAAAGATATTCTAAATTTTTATAATATTTCATAAAATTAAAGCATTGAATTTTCCAATATATTTTAGCCATTCAAATATTTCCAAATATTATTACTTATTACAATTACTAACTAATATTTTAAAAAATAAACCAAGTTTTTACATTCCAAATACCAAATATATAAGGTATTCGAAATTTTAATTCAATATTAAAAAATTTCGGTTATTATTCAAAAATATTAAATAGAACTACTAAATGATTACACTTAATTTTATTCCTATATCTCTTCTATTTTTATTTCAAAATTCTTTGTCATATTTTATAATATTACAAAATCTTTGGTATACAAAAGATTTCTTATTTCCTACTCTTTTTCAAAGTTAACGAATTTTCTAACCTTATAAATACAACCGGTTTTACATTAAACCTATTATCTCAAATTGAATTTTGCGTTTTAATTGTAAACAATCATGTTTTCAAACTCTCATGATGCCTCTTCTGAGTTTTTTAACAATGCATCTTTCAGTAGCATTGATGTGTTATGGGAAACAACTAAGGTATGCGTAATTTATTTTCTGTTGAACTTTTCAATTTTGTAGTTTAACTGTTTCTTGCATTTTGCAATTTTTTTTAGCCAAAGTCTCTTATCATATTCGGTATCATGAAGAACGTATTTACCGGTTTTGGTTGGCACTACATGACATGTCTAACGTGTTTACATGAGGCTACTATGGAGATTGAGCAATACCTTCCACCTGATGGTTCTTTTGATTTTAAGAAAATACGAAATTTATCGCTGCTCTAACTATGAATGTTTTGAACACATCATAAAACCTCTACCGAAATTTAAGATCAAAATTGAAGTTGAGGACGATAGTGATTCAACTCATCTTATATTATTTCATGATCAAGCTATACATGTTTTGAATAAGTATGTTGATGAATTGCTAAAAGAGAATGAATCGGTATATTTTCAGTTTATAATACTTTTATTCTATAATAATTTTTTTAACATTTGTAAAATATTAACAGATCGGTGATTATCCGACGTTTCCAAAGGAGATTAAGTCTTTGGTTGGGAAGTTGTTTGCTTATAAGATTCAAGTTACCTACGATAATATCGAAAAATTTGATGAAGTTTATGATATTACAGCAATAAGCAGCGATTATTCTGTTATTTCCCATGTTAAAAAGAGCCTTTTGACTGTACAGGTAATAATATTGCTTATGAGGAATACATATTATTACTTATTACACTAAATTGTTAAATATTTAAGTAACTAATAAAAAAAATATTTTGCATTTACAGGAGGAGAATATCGCAAAAGGTAAACGTAACTGTATGAGCTGTATGACATTGATCCAGTATTTCCGAGTTGTTCTACAAAGCGTAAGATCGATGAAGAAAACGATGAGAAAGATTTTGATTGAAGTCTACAGAGTTACTAATGAAGAAATCATTTTTGATTTTTGTTTAGTCACAAGAATTTAAGATTTCGTATTTCAGTCTTTGTTTTATGTATTAGACTCGATTTTATTTTTTATAATTGAAGTTCCGGTTTTTTCCTTTATAATCGTTTTATTTATACTTAATGGTTTAAAATTCACAGTTTTCATAAAATCGAATAATATTATTGATTATGTATAAATGGGAACTTTAAACTAAATTTAGAAAGTACGTAATTGAATGTAACCGAAAATCAATTCAGCAACTTTAAGAGATAATCTCAATTAGTATAATTGATTATATAATAGAAAAAAGACCCTCTCATCTTGCATTAGATTATTTGTGTTCCACATTTCAATTCTTTAAGTTCCAGTTCATGCGTATCTAAATTTCCGAAGGTAATTCTATATGTATTCATCATTAGTTCATGTTACATAGAAGATGTAATTATCACCAATTGCATTTCCTTTACCTATTCTACAATTTTCATATGAACAATTTTGTTTTCTTGTAATTTTCTTTGTGATTGTTTTTAATGAAGTTGTGGTTATTCACGTATACTATGTCAAAAAGATCATATCAGTCGCGCTCATCGTCAAAGGATCCGAATTCATCACAACAAATATTTAAGAGTAAGTGACATTCTAAGTTATTCAGTTCTCATTTCCCTAACCACAAATGATGCATATTTTAGATTAAATTTCTATTCATATTTCTCTTTTTGTAGGTCCTGTTATGAGAATTCCTCTTTCAGATATCTCAAATGGTAAATGTTGTTAAATCTAATTAAAACTATAATTTTTACGTTTTATGTTTCGAATGCTACTAATTCTTATGTTCCTTACGTATTCTACCTTCTTAATTATTAAGTTAATTCATCTGGTGAAAGACGTAAGCTTCAAAAAATAATACTTGATAATAAGAGATCAAAGAAATCGTCGTCATCAACAAATGTTCCTAACATCTTGCCTGAGAACGTAAGTTCGCTGCAGTCTTCTAATAATATGGTCCGAAACATATACTCCATTGGTCCTCATACAAATATAAATCATACAAGTTCATTAGTTTCAACCATAACAGATATGTCTTATGTTTCTTTTTTCTTAGTTTTCTATTATATTTTACTAACCAAAATGCTTATACTAATATTTATGATAAAATATGTAACCTTTAGATAACTCCAGAACCAATTCTACACCGTCAAATGACAATCCTCGATATTTCATTTCTCCTCACATCAATAGTAGTAACAATCAAGTGGTATTTGGTACTACGTCTAATATTACAAGGTTGTCTTCTGGTAAATGTAAGCTTGAGCACAAGAAACGTGACACTACTCCTATAACTATGGTCAATTTGGATTCCGATGAAGATGATGTTGTTTTAGTCAGAGTGGACGACCCTTATAAAGGGATATCTAAAGGTTTAATTCTATTTCATCTTTTTAGGACATATATTATATTGAAACTGAAATTTAACCATTAATCGTTTTTTAATAGATTATTTGGACCATGGTGACCAAGTTCTTACATGCCAAATCTGTAGTGCAAAGTTATGGACATCAGAAGGTGGAAAAGGTCGAATAACTATGAATAAGCTGTCTTATAGTATGTGTTGTGGGTATGGTAAAGTTGAGCTACCACCTTTAAAGGATGCGCATCCGTCTTTTCAAAATTTGTTTTCTTCCTCAAATGAAAAAAGCAAGTTTTTCCAGAAGAATATAAGACGATACAACTCTATGTTCTCTTTTACATCTATGGGTGGAAAGGTTGATTCTACTATTAACAAGGGCAATGCTCCATTTATATATCGTATAAGTGGCCAAAACTATCATTGCATCGGTAGTCTTAAACCTTCTAATGGAAATCAACCTCAGTTTTGTCAGCTATACACATATGACACTGAAAATGAAATAACAAACAGACAGGCATTATTTGAATATGATTCATTATAAGCACCATCTTTTTACTTATATTTATTTATAAAAAACGATGTTGTATTATTATTATGCTATATTAACTTTATGTTGTTTATTTATATTTTGTCAGCAAAACAAGCAAACCTTCGTCCTCTAATGATAAAGAGCTTGATGTTGAAATGATATAGTATTTGAGGAATTTATTAGATTCAGAAAATATGTTGGTTAAGACATATAGGATGGTCAGAGACCATTTTCACGAATCCCCAGAGGCCAACCTTAAACTTCGTCTTATGTATAAAAGAGAAAAAGATGGCATAACATATAATTTACCAACCACGTCTGAAGTTGCTGCTTTGGTTGTCGGAGACATAGATAAAGCTATAGACCATCATGATATTGTTGTCGAGACTCAGTCTGGAATGCTGCAGCGTATTAGCGAATTATATCCATCATATCTTGCTTTGCAATATCCGTTGCTTTTCCCATATGGTGATGATGGATATAGAATTGATATTCCCCATAGAGATTTCATTGCGACACAAAAGAAAATAAAGCCAAAGTGCACGATGAGAGAATTTTTTGCATATAGGATCCAAGATAGAAATTATGGTTTTTCCTTAATTCTTAATGGAAGAAGGTTGTTACAACAATTTTTGGTTGACGCATATACGATGATCGAGAGTGAGAGACTACATTACATTCGCAGACAACAAACAAAACTTCGATCTGAAACATTTAAAAATCTTCAGAAGCATAAAGCTAAAGGTAAACAAGCTTTAAAAGACACTGGAAAGCCTGTTATACTACCTTCTTCATTTACTGGAGGTGCAAGATTCATGCAACAAAACTACCTCGATGCAATGGCCTTATGTAAGTCCTACGGGTACCCAGATTTCTTCATAACTATAACTTGTAATCCTAAATGGCCAGAAGTAAAAAGATTTCTAAAAGATTCCACCATAAAAGCTGAGGACATGCCTGACATATTGTGTCAATTGTTTAAAATGAAGCTCGATTCCATACTCAAAGATTTGAAGGATTCCAATTATCTCGGTGAGATTAACGCTGGTATGTTAGTTTTTTTTTTTTACATTTCTTCTTTTCGTGTATAATTTTCAATTAGTTGTATAAACTACTAAATTTGTTTATTTTTATTTTTATTTAGTTGTTTATACGGTGGAATTCCAGAAGCGTGGTCTTCCTCATGCACATATATGCTTATTTATGAAGGTTGATCACAAACTTCCTACTGTAGATCACATAGATCCATTTATATCAGCTGAAATTCTCGATAAAAATGAAGATCCGGAACTTTATTCCTTGGTAAGTGATTATATGATTCACGGTCCATGTGGAAATGCTAATTTGAATTGTCCTTGCATGGTTGATAAAAGATGTTCAAAAAACTTTCCAAAGAAATTTTCACCACATACAACTGTTGATTCAAGTGGTTTCCCTGTATACCAAAGACGAGATTCCGGCCACACAGTTATAAAATCTGGTGTTAGATTGGACAATAGAAGCGTTGTTCCATATAACAAAAGGATTCTAAAAAGATATCAAGCACACATCAATGTAGAATGGTGTAATCAAGCCGGTTCAGTTAAATATGTGTTCAAGTACATTAATAAAGGCCCTGATATGGCTACTGCGGTTGTTTCTGGTGTTTCAAATACAAGCATTAAGGATAAGCCAAAAGATGAGATCAAGGAATATTATGATTGTAGATATATTTCAGCTTGTGAGGCATCATGGAGAATATTCTCAAACGAGGTTCATTATAGGTATCCTGCAGTTATGAGGCTTCCCTTTCATATGCCGGGCAAACAGAATGTTGTGTATGGTGCGGATGACGATATTGATAATGTGTTAAGCAAGCCTTCAGTTGCTTCTTCAATATTTGTTCAATGGATGAAGTTAAACGAGTCAAATGAAGATGCTAGAAAGTTGACTTATGTCGAGTTTCCTACCAAATTTGTTTGGAAACTTCAAGATAGATGTTGGCAGGTACGTAAAACGTACCAAACTGTTGGCCGTATACACTCTGTGTTTCCTGCATTAGGCGAACCTTATTTTTTGAGGATACTTCTGAATAAAGTTAGAGGGCCCAGATCCTTCGAGGAAATACGTACTGTTAACAGTCAGTTATTCCCGACTTTTAGAGATGCTTGCTACGCAATGGGGCTCTTAGATGATGACAATGAATACGTTGAGGCCATTAAAGAAGCAAGTTTAGAAGGACATGCTGGGTATCTCCAAGCGTTATTTTCTACCTTGCTGTTGTCAAATACACTTTCACGGCCAGAGTTTGTGTGGGAGAACACGTGGAAATACTTAGCAGATGATATTTTATACAGACGTAAAAAAGAAACAAATATTTCAGGTTCTCAGCTGTCTTTTTATTTTACATTCTACTTTTCGGTTTGATTATTAACAACAATTATTTTTTTTCATTTTTTAGGTTTAGTGCTTCCTGAACATCAAATTAAAAACCTTACTTTGTTGGAAATTGAAAAATATTTAGTTTCGAATGGTTCGTCGTTATGAGGATTTAGCACGATGTCTTTCCCTGGTGATGATTCGTTACGTGATGCTACTAATAGTCTAATCAATGAAGAGCTATCACATGACATAGATGAAGTACAAACTGAGTTTAATAAGTTGCATCAATGTCTGACAGATGAACAACGAGCTGTTTTTGACGAAATAATGGCAGCAGTTGCAACCCGTAAAGTAGGCTTATTTTTCGTCTATGGTTACGGTGGAACTGGAAAAACGTTCTTATGGAAGACTTTGGCTTCAGCAGTTCGATGTAGAGGTGAGATAGTTTTAAATGTTGCTTCAAGTATTACTTTCTCGTGGAAGGACAACCCATTCTCGCTTCCATATCCCAATTAATCTCACTGAAGATTCCATGTGTCATATTAAGCCAAATAGTGATATCGCCAAATTATTAAAGGAAACTCAATTGATCATATGGGACAAAGCACCGATGGTCCATAAACATGCCTTTGAAGCTTTAGATAGGATGATGTCTGACGTATTTTCTGACGGTAGGAGTATTCGTTCTGATGTTCCGTTTGGAGTGAAAGTTTTTGTATTCGGCGGTGTCTTTAGACAAATCCTACCAGTTATTGCTAATGGTACTAGAAAAAAATTAGTTTGTGCGTCTTTAAGCTCTTCATATATATGGTCAAAGTGCAAACTGTTAAGGTTGACTAAAAACATGCGCCTAACAATTGGAGCTGAAAGTTCTGATATGGACTCTATCAGGGATTTTGCGAAATGGTTGCTTGATATTGGTGAAGGTAAGTTGGGAGATGATAACGATGGTGAAGCAATTATTGAGATACCAGATGATCTATTAATCACCGATAATTCTGATCCAATACAAAGCTTAATTGACTTCGTATACCCTTCAATTATGGAACAATTTCGTAATCCTGGTTTTTTTTTCTGAGCGAGCAATTCTAGCACCAAAAAATGACGTAGTTCATGAAATTAACGATCGATTGCTTTCGTTATTTCCAGGTGATGCTAAAGAGTATTTGAGTTCCGATAGCATATGTCAAACTGAACAAATGCTTGATTCATTTCAAGAAGGTTTATACTTAACAGAAAATTTGAATGCACTTAAGATTTTTGGCTTGCCTAATCATAGATTAGTTCTTAAAGTTGGTGTTCCTGTCATGCTTCTCCGAAACATCGATCAACAGAAAGGTTTATGTAACGGTACAAGGCTACAAATTACTTTTCTAGGCAAACGAGTAATAGAAGCTGAAGTAATATCTGGCGGTAATATCGGCACAAGTGTTTTTATTCCAAGGCTTAATATGATTCCGTCCGACAAAAAAATACCATTCGAATTCCAACGAAGACAATTTCCTTTATCAGTTTGTTTTGCCATGACAATTAACAAGAGTCAAGGACAATCCTTATCAAAAGTTGGTCTGTATTTGAAAGATCCTGTGTTCACTCATGGTCAGTTGTACGTTGCATTATCAAGGGTCAAGACCAGAGAAGGGGTTAAAATATTGATATTCGATGCCGACGGAAAACCAACAAATAAGACGTCTAATGTCGTCTATAAAGAAGTCTTTGGTAGCTTATAATGTAAACTGTTGATTTTTTATTCCATTAACATGTCACTTATTTTTTTATCATTTTAAGTATGTATTGCTCATAAATAATAAGTAAATTAATAAATTTCTCCAGCCCGGGAAGCAATCCCAGGTGATAACCTAGTATAATATGTAGACTAAATAAACAAATGATAAATAATTCTAAGTTTCGCCTTACATAAATGAATAATTAATTGTATAAAGTTAATAGAGAAACGAATGAAAATTAAAATATTTACTATAAGTGATATAGAAACCAGATGTAAGTTTCAAAAAATTGGTAAAGGAATAAAAGAAAATGAAAAAGAAAGTCAGGTTAAGAAAGTAATAAAAGAAAGAGTTAATTACACAAATGTTTCTAAGGTGAAGATTGTAGGGTGTAGGGTGTAGGTTGAGTCATCAATTGTCATCTAGGACTATTAATGAAATGCTACACCACCTTCTTGGAGCATGGATCGTGGTTCGCGTAGATTGAACCATGAAACACCTTTCTCTTTTTTTAATGTTTCATTTTCCCTTTTCCTTTAGACAAAAATATATTAAAATATGTAAGAGGATAGTGGTTAGAGGGTCATGACCACACCCTTAAGGTAATGATTTTGGATAGTTGATTAGAGATGGGTGACATGACGCTGATGTTGAGGGTCATAGTGGTTATGAGGGTCATGATCACACCCTTTAGCCTAAGGGTTAAGCCATGCTTCACCAATGCTTCTTACCTTTCTAGAAATACACATATACTTTCTACAAAAGAGAAATATGGAAATACGTATCCAACAATAGGCCACGTTGTCGACCGACATACATATATGCACCTCCTTTACCATGATTTACATCATGGCCACACATCACTTGTCTCGGTGATGGAATGTTTTCCGTCGAATCAACTACCCCTGTTAATTCCGATACAAAGAAAATCGTCTATTAAAGCCAAGATCGAGTCCTCTCAACCACACTATCTCATATCCTCAAAAATATTACTTGGTATCAACCTCTAACACTCTAGACTCACATTTTTGTGTTGAGATCCATACGTTACGACGAGTTAAATACGAATCAATGTCTCCTACCTCCATCATGACAGAAAATTTAACCTTAACACTCTAATGTACGTCGGTGATAAAATTACATCGATAACAATTTGAAAATAAACCAATCAATGTCTGCTACCTCTGTCATGACAAATTATAACGAATTTACGATTAGAGATAAAAATCACCATCAACTTGTGACTAAGATCCAACTTTTCTCATATTTTTAAGGGTGGGCTAAATGCACCCCCTCTTTTTTACTTTTTATACCCCTCTTTTCATATAAATCAATTTAAAACTTTCCAAATTTCATCCTTTAAAAATTCTTTTTTTATAAGTGACCTTGGATCAAAAGAATTTTCTTTCAGCGAAAAGTTCGTGGACCGTTTGGCGGGAAGTTCGTTTATATTCCTTCGTTTAATTTATGAACGAACAGGAACAAGAAATTTCATTCGGTTATTGGCGGGAAGTTCGTTTATATTCCTTCGTTTAATTTATGAACGAACAGGAACAAGAAATTTCATTCGGTTAGTTAAATGAACGAACACGAACAGATGTCTTGTTCATTCAATTGTGTTCGTGAACGTTCGGTAATGTGTTCATGAACATTCGTTTGTTTATGTTGTTCATTAAAGATTTTTTTAGCATTTATTTATTTTATCTAAACATTTAATATCCTTTAATTCTTATTTATTTCATTACCTAACTAAATAAAATAGGAAATCCTATCTCCACCTAGTTTATCCACTGTTCCACTTTCTTTCTCATTATTCACATCGAAAAATATTATAAGCATTCGTTCAACGATTAGGGCTACAACCGTCGTCTTCGCCGATTTATATGTGTTCGTTTGTGTTGGCGAACACGTTCCTTTCCTTAATAAACAAACACGAACAGTAAATCTCGTTCGATAAATGTTCATTAACCGTTCGTGAACACATTATATCCTTAACGAACGAATACGAACAAAGTCTTGTTCGTGTTCGTTTGGTTCATTTACATCGCTAGTTGAGGAGTGTGGTGGGGCCATAGGGTAGGGGTGGGGTTGGGGTGGGTTTTTATAAAAAAAACTACATTTTTTTATGTTATAGTTAAACAAAAATTAAAAAAATGAAAATAATACATATATATAAAATGACAAAATTACTCATTAATTTTTTTGAACGGCCAACGAATCTTTCAAATGGGTTACTGTCGAAATTCACCACATCAAGATACACTCGCCTCCGAACCGGGGAAAACCCTTACCTAGAGCCGAAGCCCGTGAACACTCACCCGAAGGCAAGACATGCGGTGAGGTAAAACTCGTTCAGTTCAAGGATCGAACTAGCGATCACCGCCTACTCGTCTAGTCTCCTATCATCAACAGGTGACACAGAAAATAATGGGGAAAGCAAGAATTGAACTTAAGCCTCTTGGAACACCAAGTCTCTCCTATACCACTCAACCACCACCTCATTGGCAAAAGTACTCATTAGTTAACTTTATTTTTTGAGAGCGTTTTTAAAATGGATGGATCTGACAAAGTATTTTGAAACCTTAGTGGTTCAGGGACGGATTTGATAATTTACTCTAAAAAAATTATTATTTTTAAACTGTTAAGGCTTTTAGGAAGCAACCCTTCACTTTCCCTGTTTATCACCATGAATTCCTCAATTGTTCATTTAGATTTGAAATAGTATTGAAGCCCACGTTTCGTTGCAGGATCGTAGGAGGGTATTGGCGAGGATATATTTTTGTTACATGATATATCAATGAGTTTTTATAGACCAAGCATGCTATAATGTAAACGGCGGTTAAAATAAGCAATCAACATGGTTAGCTAAACATGTCTAGAGTTAAAAGTTAGCTTTAATTTAAACAACGATAAAAATAAGGAAGCAACACCATTAAGTTAAATAAATAATAGAGTAAACTTCCGTTTTGCTCCCTGTGGTTTGGTCACTTTAACGGTTTTGCCTCAAACCTTTAAAAATAGTTATTTTCCTCCCTGATGTTTCGATCTTGTCTCCAGTTTGCTCCAAGGCTCTAACTCAGTTAAAATTTTCAATTTAAGGTAGGGGTATTTTGGTAATTTTACTAATACAAGTATTTAATTTTATTTATTCCTTATTTTTTTGTATTTTATTGATATTATAATTCTAATTATTTATTCGTCATACATATCACCTATGATTCTATGAAGAGGTTAGAGATTTACAGCTCACATCCTGTTTAAATGGATTTCACAACCCTATTTTCTAAAAGTGAACCATCGTTGGCAACGACATTCACATCCAAACAACTTCGGCTTTCTTCTAGATCTAGCAAAAATGAGAAGTGCTCTGCAGATTTGTACCCAACCACCACCGCCGCCTCTTGAAAATCTTGTAATCGGACAAGGTTTGTAGTGATTTCCGGTCAAATCTTGTCTATGGTTTCAAATCATATTCGAGTTTATGGTTTCAAATCTCGTTTTTGATCTCGTGTGGATTTTGTGGTTCTAGATCGAGTTGTAGATCTCTTTGCCGCCGCCGCTTGAAGATGTTGTAGTTTCAAATCGAGTTTGTAGATCCAGATCTGGTTTGGGGAGAGAGGGTTTAAAGATGATGCTCTTCAGTTTCGATGTGGTTTAGATCTGGGATTGTTCCATCTTGTTAGTGTGGTGGTGTGTGTTGGTTTTGGTGGCAGGTGATCTATGTTGTTGGTGATAGGTTATGGTGGCTATTAGTCTAGTATAAAGAGGGGTAAGATAGAAAGAGTGAATGTTTTTAAAAAAAACATATAGAGATATTATCTATGAAAAGACGAAAATGCCCTTGCTTTTGTTAGTAAAGTTACTGAAATGCCCCTACCTTAAATTGAAAATTTTAACTGAGTTAGAGCCTTGGAGCAAACCAGAGACAAAATCGAAACATCAGGGAGGAAAATGGCTATTTTTAAGGTTTGGTGTAAAACCGTTAAAGTGACCAAACCACAGGAAGCAAAATAGAAGTTTACTCTAAATAATAAGTAAAATAGAAAAGAATCAAACTTATAAAAAATGATAAGAGAACAAATACTTGTTAAAAAGTTAACTTTATTAAACTTTAAGAAACATATGATAACTCCATTAAAGTTTAGGGTTGAAACATAAATCGTTTATAGAAAAAAAATTATTATTAAACTTTCGTATAATAAATATATTAAGAATCACATGTATATGTAAATCGTTTATAAATAATATTAGAGCTTAGTTAATAACTTTATTAAAGTTTAGAGTTAGAAATATAAATTAATTAAAAAACAATAATATTGTAGCTTTGTAATTATAAATTAAAGTAAAAATGTCCAAATAAATATTTCCTATTGTTTACAATTTGTTTTATTAGTATATAGAACTAGTTACTTTCTGTCCGCGCGTTGCGACGGGACCCAATGACTACAAAAGGCGTGTCAGCAACGGCAAACAGATACCGAATATCAAATCATAAATAAAATGACGTGATAAGGATAGTCACTCCGTCATAAAAAACGATTTTAAATAACCTAATATATAATAATAGGACCCACGCGTCCTACACGTTGGACATTCGGTTGTTTTCAGTTAAGTTATTACGGTGCTAACACGTTAAAATATGGATGAGCTCGGTACCGGTAACGGCAGCGAAAGTACAGATCCGGAAAATCATCCAAATTAGGTACCGCCACCGAAAATGCTCGGTACAATACGGTATGGTATTTGAAGGTAAAAATCAATAAATACAGGTATGGTGCTAGACCGGTGTCGAACCGAAAGTAACGATTCTGAAAACGCCAAAAGGTGGGTACCAAATTGGTACCGAAAATGATTTGGTATAGTAAATTTGGTACCGATACGATAACGGTTTGTTTACAGGATTTGATACGATTTGCTCATCAATATTCTAAATATCCAAGTTAATTTTACATGCTACAATTCATTCATTACAGAAAAAGACAAAAAAGAAAACAAAATAAGTTGTTGTGTATATAAAACCTCATTCAAACGAAATACAATTTACTTACTGTGTGTATGAAAAGTAATCTAAACGATGCAATTACTTGCATTGCTGCGTTGCTACAGGATTTGATGAGCTCGGTACCAACCGGTGCCGAAAATACCGTTACCGAAATCACCAAAATTGGGTACCGGTACCGAATATACCTAGCATGGTACGGTTCGGTACCGGTCGGCACTGGTACGGCACCGGTATTTGAGGGTAAAAACCGGTGAAAACCTCTGTAAATTTGAGACTGGTACCTATACCCGATACCATTTGATCATCTCTTAATGATGTTACTATTAATTCCAATCTAATTTTAATTTAAAAAATAAATAATAAAACACTGTTCATTGTGTTTGTTTTTACAGAAAAAGACAAAAAAGAAAACAAAATAAGTTGTTGTGTATATAAAACCTCATTCAAACGAAATACAATTTACTTACTGTGTGTATGAAAAGTAATCTAAACGATGCAATTACTTGCATTGCTGCGTTGCTACAGGATTTGATGAGCTCGGTACCAACCGGTGCCGAAAATACCGTTACCGAAATCACCAAAATTGGGTACCGGTACCGAATATACCTAGCATGGTACGGTTCGGTACTGGTCGGCACTGGTACGGCACCGGTATTTGAGGGTAAAAACCGGTGAAAACCTGTGTAGAACCGGTACCGAAAATACACTGGTTTGGTAAATTTGAGACTGGTACCTATACCCGATACCATTTGATCATCTCTTAATGATGTTACTATTAATTCCAATCTAATTTTAATTTAAAAATAAATAATAAAACACTGTTCATTGTGTTTGTTTTTTATCATATATAAATTCTAGCAATAATAAAATCTTTAAAAATATCAGGTTTTACAATATATATTAAACGAGCTCCACCTCAAGATTAAACTGACGCTTATTATTCCATATATAAATAAGCAACTTATATGTGCATCATGACTTGTGCCTTGTGCTTGGGGAGTGTTTCAAAAAAAAAAAACTAGGTTTTCTCACATTTAACCCAAACATTTCATCTTTTACATTTTAACCCCTTTTCATTTTTTTACTTTTAACTCATAGTTTTCCATCTTTTATAATTTAACACAACACTTTATTATTTACAACTGTCACACCCCGACCGTGTAAAACAACAAATCGCGGCGGAAACATCGGGGCGTGTTGCAACAGAATTAATGTTTCATAACCATGGATACCAAAAAGTGTTTCGTTTTATTAAACATTGAATAATTACATTGTCTGGAAATCTAAATACACAATTTAAACATAGTCTATCATTGTTATTGAGTCACTAAGGCCTTGTCCAGTCCTATGTGAGCATGCATCCTATCAATCGATATCTTTCAACAATACCTGAAACATATGTGAAAACGAGATCAGCAACGAAATGCTGGCGAGTACATAGGTTTTGTGAAAATAAGATTCATGACTTCTGTTTTAAGAAAATGTTTAGTCATGAACCTTGTAATTTGCTTTGTCTTTGTAAATCATTTGAAAAATAATAAGTCCAAGTGATATGTATAAATAAGAGAATAATGCATGATTAAATGAATAACCATGTAAAATGAGTTTGTATAAGATAAGTTGTTTGTAAATAATTGTCTTGTGAAAAGTATGTTACTTGTATAAAATGTTCTATGTCTCAAACTGAAATGATTCAAATAACGCTACAATATGTAATACCATACAAACACTTATATATAGGAAGTACCAGCGGCGTATCCACCATGCTTGTATCATATTCCACACGCATTGTTACTTAATCACTTAGTCAAACCAAACCACCAAAGTAATGTTCATGCCCAATGTAAATCATGTAATATGTATAACCAAAACCCAATCGTATATCGCTTTGAAGCCAATCGTTTACCCAATCGTTAAAACATCGTGTGAAAACCAATTGTTTACCCAATCGTTAAATTCGTTTTAGGTCGTGAAACTACTTAAATGGTCGTCTCGCTAATAACATTCAAACCTTCTTGACTCGCATTAATAAACCCTTACCAAAGGATAGATTAACAATTCGCATTAATAAACCCTTACCAAAGGATAGATTAACAACTCGCATTAATAAACCCTTACCAAAGGATAGATTAACAACTCGCATTAATAAACCCTTACCAAAGAGTAAATTAACAATTACAGATTCAGTCGCTACCCACAACACCCACACATAACTACGGGTGTAGTAAATAACGGGACTTGTCAGATCCTATGGTACCATAACCTAATACTGGTCGGCTTGATCATTGCTAATGAATGTCATTTGTTATGTAACCCAACCAACAAGTTTGTTCACTTTATTGAAATCGTTATTAGTTTTGTATAAATCGTCTTAATCGTTTTAGAAACCATCGTTATAACATCGAAAATCGTTTTGTTATCATCGTTAAAGCCTTGAAAACATTTAGCACATATGAGTCACCCCAAAACAATTGAAAGCAGTAAAATAGGGGAATAATGTACTCGCCTGAGAATGCTTAGAGGTCTTGAACAACAACCAAACAAAGCTAGAGAGAGCACGGAATCAGTCGACAATCTAAAACTATATAAATAAACCGGACTTAAATCGGGAGATCGGATAGGATGAGGCTTGGTAAACCAAATGAGTGTTGGAACTCATATGATATGGTTTAACAAGGCCTACATACTACAATGAAACCAAACCTAAGTGCTTTCGACCCATCGCGACCCATTAAGGTAGCTTATGCTACTTTAACGCGTCGTGTGCGTGAAACGCGTTCGGACCGCCTAACTAGTCCTATGACAAGTAGAATATGCCTAAACATGTTACATAATCAGTTATGTGACAAAGGTTTAGGTTACATATGCTTAATTACCAATTATACATGAAAAGGGTATTCTGGTAATTTACCTAAGGCATATAAACTACCTATCATACAACTACTCAAACGATGTGACCATAGGGTATAACCTCGGAAGGTTATTCCCTACCTACTATGGTCACCTAATGTATTTGGTCGGATCCTAATGATCGACCAAATGGGTCGGGTTCGAGGTATAAGCGATTTATTAGATCGCTTACCCTACGACCCTAGACAACGTGGTAATCAGTAGGTATAGTCCCAAGGGACTATAACCAACGTGATTACACTCACGTTGCGAAGTTCAAACGAACTTCGCATTGACCAAAACTGGTCAATGTAGAAAGTCAAACAAAGTTTGACTTTCAGACTCGAAAGACTCGAAAAGCAATAAAAGAACGAAAGAATACTTACGAAGGGTCCCCGAATGCTAACTTCGATTCAAAAATCTCAGGTATGAAACAATAGTTTCAACTTAGAGTTTCTCAAATCAAAGTTCTTGTAATTTTGAAGCATGGGGGGTGGGGTATTTAGAGGATTTCCCGAACCGTTAGGATCGTTTCTTGGAAAAAGTGCTTCAATCTTGGCCATACACTAGCACCCATGGTATTGTAATACCATGTGCCCAAAATACCAGCCCATAGATTCCCAAAACCATGTGCAACAAGTGGGAAGGACTAGATTCGATGTATAAGCAAACATCTTTCAGAAATGACAGTTTTGGTCCCTGTTATGTGTTTATGCCATTTCCGACACTTCTAAGGCCCTTAAAGCCAACTTTAAGGCCCTAAAATGATGTCTAAACATTTTGGACATGAAACATGCTCAAAAATATGTCGGATGTCAGTTCGTTTGGTCGTACGAACGCGATGTTCGCTTAATTACGACGGAATGCGCATATGCGCCAAAAACGATCCAAATGGCATGACGAATGGATTTTTCTTATGCCAAACACTAAAATATAATATAGTCATGCTTACATAAATTTTTGGATGTCCGGATGTATTCAGAACGTAAGTTATGCGCGAAAGTGCAAACTTGTGCACTTTTTGACACTTTTAGTCCCTGAATGACCCAAAAGTTTATTTTAGCACACCGAACACCTCAAAGCTTATTTCTAAGCTATTTAAAGGATATTTATGGTATGTTTAACTTATGGTCATGTTCCGGAATGTCTGTTACAGTTCAAATTGGCATACTTTCGCAGTTTGTCAACTTTAGTCCCTGTAAGCGATTTAACTTGATTTTGACATACCAAAGCCTTCAAAACTTATTTCTAAGTTATGTAAAGGTTATTTAAGGTATGTTAAGCCTATGTCACTATTCCGGAGTGTTTGTTGCATTAAACTGGTTATATTTACGCATCGGTGCGCGTATAACCTTCCAGAAAGCGATTTAGAGTTTGAAATTGAACAAGAATTGATATGTGCAAATGATACACATATTTTTACAAATCCCAAGTATGAAATATAATATTTCATTGGTTTGGTATTTGTTTGATGGCCGTGGAGGCACAGGTGTTACAGTCTCCCCTACTTTAGGAAATTTCGTCCCGAAATTTATTTAGAGGAAACTTGTGAGAGTTTAAAACATGAAGTTGAAAAGACCGAACAACATTGGTTAGGGTTCTGAACTTCTAGTAACTTTAATAACATCATGCTTGCAATGTAAGAGGGATACTTATATACAAGTATATGAAGCATCATTGGTGCGTCCACCGTGCCTCCATTACATTGTTATCATTTTATTATTGTTGTCACTATCGGTTCTTACACATAGTAAACCTTACTGGGTTTCTGTGCACTAAATTTCATAATTATGTACGCGTCCATAATTAGACAATTCCTTGCACAGTTTACACAGTCTATTTTATAATGTGTAGGGTAAAACCAAATGAACAATCATGTGATGCGTGTAACTAGACCGCCATAGAGTCCTTTTAATTAAATCAATAAATGATCTAAATAGACTATCAAGGAGTCTGTTCAGCTACATCACTAGATGTCGTTCTTTAACCAAATTGTGAATCAATCTTTTAGACTAGACCACTCAAGGGTCTATCATCGAATCCTGGAATGGTACTATATAACCCAAGGGTCTTAACTACCAGGTAGAAGCCCATAAGGATTTAAGGTAGTACCTTTTGAATATCCTACTATGAATCCCTCATATGAAAACATGAAAGATTCTATAAGGATTTGAAAATCGGATCACACAAAATCATAGAGGAGAACACATAAACACATAGTCACATAACCACAAAATTGTTCGTTAATTTGTCTTGTAAATTGCGTACATGCATTTAAAGCACACTAGGAATCCATTCCGTGGATTTCATTTGGTACTTTAAATGTTATCAAGAATCCAACTATAAAGATAGAAAGATTCAAAAAGAAAATTCGATTTCGATTACTAGGAACCGAAGTGTTCGAATTAAGGTACATAAGGAATCCAATTAAGGACTCTGATTTGAATGATAATCATCCACAAGGATCTAATTGTGAAGATAAAAAGATCCCATATGAATTTTTGAAGTTGAGGATGTTTTAAAACCTTGCACTGGATGTGCTTAGGTCAGAACATGATGTAAAATGCTTATGAAGTTGAGATGCTTGATATGTCAAGGCGACATATGAAGCAGAATTTTGAAGGTTAAGTCAATGTATGAGAAAATATTTTTTTGAAAACTATGCATGGGGTTCTTTTAAGAAAAAAATGTGTTTAACGTTTTTGAAACCTTATATATAATACTTTTTGAAATCATAAAGTAGTTGTATTAGGTAGATATATTTACAAAAATGTTTTAAAATCATGCGAGATGAAAGTTTGAAACTATGTATAAGGTTTTTGAAAGACATGAATGATGCTTTTCGAAATCATGCACTTGATAAGAAAATGTATTGTGTTAATATTGTCTTCAGACTATATGAAATACTTTGAAATTAGAAAGGTTGGTTTTGATAACATGGCCAATGTTTTTGAAATAACATAGACAATGCATCTAGAAAAATTGTTTTCAAACTATATGAAAATGTTTTGAGATGATGAAGATTGTTTTGAAATACTTGTACTGTGTATGTTGAAAAATCAAAACGGAATGGGTATGAGATTTGAAAATACCCTTAGTTATCTAACCAAGGATTTAAAGGCACAGATGTGCGAAAAGCACGATTACTCATAATGTCACTTAATTTTCTGTACTTTGTTTCTTAGAGTGAAACGAGTACTTAAAATTTTCGAGGGAATCATGAGCGATCATGGCGAAGTTCTGAGAAGTCTTTCGCTTCTTTGACTTCTTAGGGGATCGTTCATCCAGGGTCTTTGATTCCTCGATTGGTTTATTGGCTGATGGTGTTGTCGCCTGACTAGGTCCTGCCTGTCTTGGTGACTCTTGAGTGGCTTCATCCTGGAGATGATACTTGGCAGTAGCTAATTCAACAGTCTTTAGGACTGCTTCGCCTATTCGTTGAGCGAATTTGGCTGCTTGCTCAGATATCTAGGCGTCATCGTGATGAAGAGACATTCTTGAAGAAAAAGAAAGGCATAGGGAGAAACAGGTGAAAGATTATTGGACATTCAAAACAGAATGATAACGCATGAAAATTGCGATCATTTGTTTGTTACCTAAGGCAAACAAATGAGACGGTGACTAATCAAAGTAAATGGGTCAAAAATAATGTATCGCGAAGACATGCTCGCCTATAAGTGAACACTCATCCCAAGAATTCCCAGGTAAGCACAACTAGTCTCGCGTCTGATGAGATGTATACGAAGTGCTTGCCTAGACAGAAAACCCAGAATACAGGCATTCACCCTTCCAGTTTGCACGTGTTCACATCATTTAAAACCCAAAACCTTGACGAAGTTTTGAAAACTCAAAGGGGTTCAAAACCATATAATAGAGAGTTCAAAACCTTACAATAGAGGGTTCAAAACCTAGTAATCAATCATCCTAGAACAGATGATTAGTTTTCAAAGCGGTTTTGAAATTTATGTTCTTGTTGTGGTCGTCACCTAAGGATAGGTGACGGTATTGTTTTATGACTAAACGCAAGTAAACTCGCGTTAGGGTCCTAAGAAGGTTATAGACTAGGTCAAAGCATTACTAATAACCTAATTCCCTATAACCATTGGCTCTGATACCATCTTTTCTGTCACACCCCGACCGTGTAAAACAACAAATCGCGGCGGAAACATCGGGGCGTGTTGCAACAGAATTAATGTTTCATAACCATGGATACCAAAAAGTGTTTCGTTTTATTAAACATTGAATAATTACATTGTCTGGAAATCTAAATACACAATTTAAACATAGTCTATCATTGTTATTGAGTCACTAAGGCCTTGTCCAGTCCTATGTGAGCATGCATCCTATCAATCGATATCTTTCAACAATACCTGAAACATATGTGAAAACGAGGTCAGCAACGAAATGCTGGCGAGTACATAGGTTTTGTGAAAATAAGATTCATGACTTCTGTTTTAAGAAAATGTTTAGTCATGAACCTTGTAATTTGCTTTGTCTTTGTAAATCATTTGAAAAATAATAAGTCCAAGTGATATGTATAAATAAGAGAATAATGCATGATTAAATGAATAACCATGTAAAATGAGTTTGTATAAGATAAGTTGTTTGTAAATAATTGTCTTGTGAAAAGTATGTTACTTGTATAAAATGTTCTATGTCTCAAACTGAAATGATTCAAATAACGCTACAATATGTAATACCATACAAACACTTATATATAGGAAGTACCAGCGGCGTATCCACCATGCTTGTATCATATTCCACACGCATTGTTACTTAATCACTTAGTCAAACCAAACCACCAAAGTAATGTTCATGCCCAATGTAAATCATGTAATATGTATAACCAAAACCCAATCGTATATCGCTTTGAAGCCAATCGTTTACCCAATCGTTAAAACATCGTGTGAAAACCAATTGTTGATACATGATATTGTGGACGCGACTCGGTTCGGCACGTATTGTGACGACTTTCCTCCGTCGTGTGCAAGACCTCAAGCCGACACCAGAGAAAAGACAAGGACTGGGCTCAACATTAAAGTCCTTGGGCTGAGAGAAGATGGCGAAACAGAAATTGGGCCTCAACTGTTTGGGCCAAAGCCCATGACGGCGAATCAGGTTGGAAGTCGACGAAACATGTCTGTTTCGTCGACATTGTTTCCATTTCGTCGCCTGTCTCCTGTTTCGTCACATGTAAGTGTGTCTGTTAGTATAAATAGGTTTCATTTGTTCTGTTTCATGAAATGAACACAGAGACAAGAGGATACACACACGAGAGCTAGAGAGAGAGTTTGCAAAACACATTTGTAAACGTTGGATTGTAACCGAACCCTTTCATTCGTATTAATACAGTGGTGTTAAACGGTGATATTTGCGTGTCGTGTTATTACGTGTTCTATCTCGGTTTGCTATTCCGGTTGGATTCCGCACAACCGGAGTGGTTCGTATACAAGGATTAGGCGACTAGATCCTCCCCTAGCCGGACCTACAAGTGGTATCAGAGCCTTGGCTCTTCTCCTTGTTAAAACCGAGGTGTTCTTGGTCGTGTTTCGGGTTTTTGAAAAGTTCACATTTTCTGGAAAAATTTGTTAAAATCGGCTGTAATCTTGTTATTTTGCTTCATGTTTTGTTAAAAACCTTGTTAAAATTCACATTTACATGTTTGTTATGGGTTTTTATTAAACTTTTTAGCAAAATCGCACTTTCGGAAAACTTATCGTCACCGGAAAACTCATATCTTTTTTTCAGAAAGTCATAGAGTTCATCCTCACATTCAAAGTGTTCTTGCTTATTCTACTTTTTGATCTTCAAAAGTGATTTATAAAAGTTGTTTGTGTGTACTGAAAATTGAAATTGAAAAAGGTAATAATTAAAATAATACACACCTTACCGAGTTAGTAAGCTCACCATACCAGTTGTTTGAAAAGAGAGTGGTGTGTCAGACTGAACTCACCTACCTGATCATACCTTTTCGACGAAACAGAACCCGACGAAACTACAAACCAATTCATTTCTGTTTCGCCAAATAGTGTTTGACGAAACACAATAATCAGTTTCGTCGTTTATGAAGTGGGCTTAGTAACTGGGTTTCATTTTTAAGATCATTTTCATCCACTTGTTGGGCTCAAATCTGTTTCGTAGAAGCCCAAAAGGACCCCTTGTTTCGTCAAGAACATCACACCCAATCTGTTTCGTCAACTGATAAGCTCCTGTTTGTTTCGTCGACTAGGATTGGGCTCCCTATTTCGTCATTTTAAAGTCCAAGACAGAATTGGTTGTCTAGTTGTTTCGTCGACACAAGTTTAAAGTATTATTTTTCTTGATCAAAAATGAATTCGATGTGGGGTGTTCCGATAAATACAGATCCAAATCAAACAGCGTTTGTGTCTAGCACTAGCTTGTATGGCACTCCTCCTCCAAAAACAGACATGTATGGAAATCCGCTTGAACCAGTTCCTCAACAGCAAAGCCAACGACCTCTCAGACCAACTGATATGTTCGGAAATCCATTACCTGTTCGATCTACCGGACCAACAGACATGTATGGGAATCCACTTCCTCCTCAATCTATCGTACCAACAGACATGTACGGAAATCCGCTTCAACCAGTTCCTCAACCAGTGCCTCAACAGCAAACCCAAAGGCCTCCTGTGACAACAGATTTATATGGCAATCCGATACAAGTTCCAGTAAAGCCAGCTCCAACAATAGACTTGTATGGAAATTCTCTACAACCAGCTCCACAACAGCAAGTCTCTCGGCCATCTACTGTAATCGCTTGTTTTGCTGAGGTTGTCAAGATTTTAAATCACGCCAGTGGTGGAGAATCTTCCATCAATGGTGATGAATCTTCGGAGGATGAAGACTCTTCTGGTTACAGTAGAAGTTCGGATGAAGAATCCTCAAGTTCAGGTGATGATCATGTGGATGAGACATCAAGTGCGTCAGTCGATGCAAATATTGATGAGCTTTTGGATGAAGCTGCAGCAGGAACTGATAGAAGACCTATTTTGGTGGATCAAGCTGCTTATTCTTCGTCTTCTCTCCATTCAGCCCTTATGGCTAATGTCGACAGCTCATCAAGTCAGGTATGTGTTGATGAACCCACTGCTGCTATTTGTGATCATTGTGCTAGATTAAGTGATAGATGTGCTGATTTGGATGCAAACATGTCTGAGTTGCAAGGCAAACATGATGCTTTACATGCTAGTTTGTTTGACTTGCAAGACAAACATGTCTTGTTGAATGATAAGTGGTGTGAGTTGCAAAGCAAACACGAGGCTTTGCAAGACAAGTATGATGTGACATTCATCCACAACCAAAAGTTGACCGTGGATCTTTCTAAGTGCACAGAAGCCAACATGTTTTATGAAAACCATGAAAAGGAATTTAAATCGATGATTGAAAAATTAAAGAAAGATAAAACCGAGCTGACAAAAATGGTTTCCAGAAAACAAACTGACATAAATTTGTATATCACACGTCTTGAGATAATGCAAAAGGAAATGGCTTGTGTGAAAACTGAAAGTGAGGCGATCCAACTTAAGCTAGACAGTTATTTGAGCTCTAGCTATGTGTTGGATCACATCATTGACGTACAGAAAGAGAAACGGGATGTCACATGCATTGGATACAAGAAATGTCCACCACCTGTGAGACACAATTATGATGCCATGCCTGACGAGGAGGATAGAACTTTCTTTGAACCATCTGTTCCTCTAGATGTTAATGAATTTGCAGCAGGACTAGGATACAAGAAAGAGGTATCATCAGATTCAGATGTGTCAGCAAATACATGTGTGTCTTCTGCCGAACTGAATCAGGATCCTCCAGTTGTGATTGAGGATGCTGATTCTTCTGATGATGAATCTGATGATACTGATTCAGCAAAGTCTGATGCGGTGATCAAAGAAGAGGACATACCTCTTGAGAATCACATTCTTTGTGATCCACCTGCAAAACCGTCTGTGATTGCTACAGCCAAGTCTGTTGAATCCTCGTCTGGAAGCTGTGAAAGCGTGAACTTGCTTTACACATTGATTGGATCTGATAAAATATATTCAGACAAGGACTTCCCTATCAAAAATGTCAATCAATCTTTGATTGATAAAGTTTTCGAAGATTCTACCAGTAAGTTTTTGGGAAAGTCGAGCCCAGGAGTTGTAGTAACTCAGTGTGCTCCTATCCCAAAATCCGAAGTTAGAAAGAAATATGGGAATCAAAAATTGCAAAAACAAAACAATCAACGAAAGCAAAATCACGCTGCCCAAGGAAATGGAAAAGGCAAACAGAGCCAAAACAAGAAAAAGGACAAGAAGGTAAACTTTGTGAAATCAAAGGGAACGGACAAAATTGAAACGTTTGAAAACAAATCTAACTTAGATTTTGTTAAACAAGCAACAGTGTTGAAAAGAAATGAACCAAACTGTTCGAAACCTAGTACCTCGAGATCACAAAGTTCATCATCATCGGCAAGACGATCACATGATACTTCGGGGTTTGTTGAACGAAGATCATGTTTTGAATGTGGGACAATTGGTCATATAATTCGAAATTGTCCGTGTCTTCATAAATTAAAAGCCAAAGAAGATGATCCCCGTGAACGAAATTACCGAAAGAGATTTGTTTCACCAAAACAGGACCCTCGTCTTGTTAAACAACAAGAAGTGAAACAGAGAAAGAAACAACGGAAAAATGTTGAAAAGGTTTTAAAACCGGACGTTGTCCAAACAAAATCTGTTGAATCAAATGTTAAACTTGAAAACCAAAAACAGATTTGGAAACCAAAATTGGAAATTGTTTCAGGGGGAGCTACATCAATTCCGAATCATCGGGAAATGGATGTCACAATCCTCGATGATGACGGATGACCCAAGTCTGTGAAGGCTTGGGTCCCCCTCTCCAACTAATCTCTGAATGAGTGTGTAGGATGTTCCAGGAGGAGCTATTGATAGTCTTAGGATTGTTGATAGTGGAGCGTCCATGCACAAGATCGGCGACACCAGGCTCCGAAATATTGTTACATTTAGGAGAATATTGTTGCCATTGATGGAGAGAGGAGAAAAGAAGACAAAAATGTCTGATGAAAGAATGTTGTTGAATGAAGTTGAAAAATTCGACCAGATGAAATATGTGCCAAAATTGGTTGTTATGGTTTTTGATCGGGTCCCCAGGATAGATTCAATCAAAATGTACGCACCTGCAGCACGTTTGAAGTTCAAAATCAACAAGATGAACGTGCAGTGTACATTTTTTCGCGGTGTGATTGAAGAAAATGTGTTGGTTGATCAAACCAACCGGGTGTGCGGATGCCTTGGCGTGGATTGAACAACCGCACACTACTTCTCAAAGAGAAAGACAAAGACCTTCGCTGGTACAATGTGGAAGACCAGCCGGACCCGGAGGTTTATGATCTTGTTGCTGTGAAGGGATTTCAGTAGCTACAAAATCGACTTTGAAATTCACACCGGGTGGATATCCAGTTTGGGAGAGCGCTCAGATTCCTGGCAATGCACGAAGCAGTTGCGGGATACGGTTTTTAAAATTCTAATCTCTCCTATACTTGTCGATATTTAAGCTGCTTTATAAATTGTTATCCTCTCGTAGCACTCCTTGCCTTGACACGTTGATCTCGAATATCACCTCACACGTGATTGTTTCACTATGAAACTCATCAATGTTGTCATGGTCCACACCGATGACCAACGTGCCGACCTTTTTACCAAAGCATTTGACAAATCAAGATTTGACTATTTATTATTGGTAAACGGCATTAAGGTCAAGCAAGAGTAAAACCAACATCGGAAAATCATTTTTGTAAATACCTTTGTGTTTTTAAATTTGTCTTAGTTTATTGATTTTAGGGGGAGTAAATCCAAAAATTTGAAAAATCCAAAAACATCAAAAAATTTCAAAAACACAAAAACAATAGAAAATCAAAAATGAGTTTCCTGGCGAGAAAAAGAGAAAATGATAGTACATCAGTGGTCTGTCTAAACCTCTTTAAACTTAAACTGAAAAGCGATAAGCAGCTCTATATAAGATGTATCGGTAGGCTCACAATCATTTTAAAGTGTGCAGGGTGATATAAACTTAAATCGACTGAAGACTGGGTGGGAACCATTCATTGGCATATGGTCTTAGTACTGAAATTTCGTTTGAGAGATTGCCGAGGTTCTGAGATATTCGGTCTTTATGCTGCTTATCATCTGGGTATCATGGTTGTATCTTTTACCAAAAATAACGGGGACGCAAGTCTAGATCTTCCATGATACTATACATACGTGTACATATTGCATTCGACCTCAATAAGTGATCAACAATCACATGTCCAAACAAAATAAGTGATAATATATCACAAATTCTTTCCGGGTGTCAAGTTCGTCTCTCTGCTGTACGAAAGTACTGACCTGTTCACGGACTTGCTCCTGTGCCCTCATGCATCTAAAATCAAGTTCCTCATCAATAAGTGATTCTATCACATAGGGCTTGTTTTCAAATCAAAATAAGTGAGAATCTCACATCATATACGGTCAAACAGATGATAATCGGTATACTCACCGGTAAGATGAACCCTCGTGCATACCTTGATACGGGAATGTGTCGTGATGTGGATGAACACCGGTCGGTAAGTATAAATCATACCTTAACGTATCCCCTCGCCATGATTACATCTGATAAGTTGAGCTTATGTGGACAACAATACCGATAATTGTTATAGGATGCTTATCTTAATGTTAACTAACTGAACAACAAGAGCGTTTTGGCATGACCGTACACTGATATGATTCTCTTACCCTCGAAACTCACAAAAAGAATGTCTGTAAATATTTATTTAATGCTTTCAATTTCTGCATCTTTGTATATATTTATTTACTGCTTTCAGTCTTTACTTTCGAAATATTCAAAAATACCAAAAAGATTTTAGGTGTGTTTTAATATAAACTTTCTAAAAGCCAAAAAGATTTTATTTCTATTTTATTTTCGATCGTACGATGTTGGAGCTCGAGTCTTCGTTACCTGAAACCTGAACGAAAACCGAAACGACTAAATCTTCATAAACGGTCGAAATTTGCAAAGTGTTGAAAGTTAAAATTGAAATTGATAAAATACATTAAACTTTCAAACTGTCGGACGGTGTTTATTTAAACAATGGTCACATGTGTGTCGCTTACTTATGATATTCCAGGCAGTTGTTCTCATTACGCGTTTAGATTTCTTGCATGTGCAGATTCTAAAAGCAAGGAGAACATGGTCGATGACAAGCTTCGGAATGAAGACACGACGTGAAGGCACTCAAATGATGAAGATGATCGAGTTGCCGCTGACCATCATCAACACCACAAGGATCTCAATTCATAAAGAACAAGTATTTCACGAGCATAACTCAAGGGGGAGCTTATGTTAAGGGGGAGTTTGTCAACACACTTCCTACATGAAAATGGGAGTTTGTCGATACACTCTTTGCCTTCAAGACGTGAAGACTTTGAGGATCCTCCGACATAGAAGATATGAGAAGCGAATCTCACGAGTAGCGTCCAAGGGGGAGTTTGTTGATACATGATATTGTGGACGCGACTCGGTTCGGCACGTATTGTGACGACTTTCCTCCGTCGTGTGCAAGACCTCAAGCCGACACCAGAGAAAAGACAAGGACTGGGCTCAAAATTAAAGTCCTTGGGCTGAGAGAAGATGGCGAAACAAGAATTGGGCCTCAACTGTTTGGGCCAAAGGCCACATCGGCGAATCAGCCCAGAAGTCGACGAAACAGATGTGTTTCGTCGACCATGATTCTGATTCGTCGCCTATTGTCTGTTTCGTCATATGTATGTGTGTCTGTAGTATAAATAGAGTTCATTTGTTCTGTTTCGATAGGAGATGAACAAGAGAGAACCCACAGAGCACACACACACGAGAGAGAGAGTTTACAGAGCACATTTGTAAACGTTGGATTGTAACTGAACCCTTTCATTCGTATTAATACAGTGGTGTTAAACGGTGATATTTGCGTGTCGTGTTATTACGTGTTCTATCTCGGTTTGCTATTCCGGTTGGATTCCGCACAACCGGAGTGGTTCGTATACAAGGATTAGGCGACTAGATCCTCCCCTAGCCGGACCTACACCAATTGTTTACCCAATCGTTAAATTCGTTTTAGGTCGTGAAACTACTTAAATGGTCATCTCGCTAATAACATTCAAACCTTCTTGACTCGCATTAATAAACCCTTACCAAAGGATAGATTAACAATTCGCATTAATAAACCCTTACCAAAGGATAGATTAACAACTCGCATTAATAAACCCTTACCAAAGGATAGATTAACAACTCGCATTAATAAACCCTTACCAAAGAGTAAATTAACAATTACAGATTCAGTCGCTACCCACAACACCCACACATAACTACGGGTGTAGTAAATAACGGGACTTGTCAGATCCTATGGTACCATAACCTAATACTGGTCGGCTTGATCATTGCTAATGAATGTCATTTGTTATGTAACCCAACCAACAAGTTTGTTCACTTTATTGAAATCGTTATTAGTTTTGTATAAATCGTCTTAATCGTTTTAGAAACCATCGTTATAACATCGAAAATCGTTTTGTTATCATCGTTAAAGCCTTGAAAACATTTAGCACATATGAGTCACCCCAAAACAATTGAAAGCAGTAAAATAGGGGAATAATGTACTCGCCTGAGAATGCTTAGAGGTCTTGAACAACAACCAAACAAAGCTAGAGAGAGCACGGAATCAGTCGACAATCTAAAACTATATAAATAAACCGGACTTAAATCGGGAGATCGGATAGGATGAGGCTTGGTAAACCAAATGAGTGTTGGAACTCATATGATATGGTTTAACAAGGCCTACATACTACAATGAAACCAAACCTAAGTGCTTTCGACCCATCGCGACCCATTAAGGTAGCTTATGCTACTTTAACGCGTCGTGTGCGTGAAACGCGTTCGGACCGCCTAACTAGTCCTATGACAAGTAGAATATGCCTAAACATGTTACATAATCAGTTATGTGACAAAGGTTTAGGTTACATATGCTTAATTACCAATTATACATGAAAAGGGTATTCTGGTAATTTACCTAAGGCATATAAACTACCTATCATACAACTACTCAAACGATGTGACCATAGGGTATAACCTCGGAAGGTTATTCCCTACCTACTATGGTCACCTAATGTATTTGGTCGGATCCTAATGATCGACCAAATGGGTCGGGTTCGAGGTATAAGCGATTTATTAGATCGCTTACCCTACGACCCTAGACAACGTGGTAATCAGTAGGTATAGTCCCAAGGGACTGTGTGCGTGAAACGCGTTCGGACCGCCTAACTAGTCCTATGACAAGTAGAATATGCCTAAACATGTTACATAATCAGTTATGTGACAAAGGTTTAGGTTACATATGCTTAATTACCAATTATACATGAAAAGGGTATTCTGGTAATTTACCTAAGGCATATAAACTACCTATCATACAACTACTCAAACGATGTGACCATAGGGTATAACCTCGGAAGGTTATTCCCTACCTACTATGGTCACCTAATGTATTTGGTCGGATCCTAATGATCGACCAAATGGGTCGGGTTCGAGGTATAAGCGATTTATTAGATCGCTTACCCTACGACCCTAGACAACGTGGTAATCAGTAGGTATAGTCCCAAGGGACTATAACCAACGTGATTACACTCACGTTTCGAAGTTCAAACGAACTTCGCATTGACCATAACTGGTCAATGTAGAAAGTCAAACAAAGTTTGACTTTCAGACTCGAAAGACTCGAAAAGCAATAAAAGAACGAAAGAATACTTACGAAGGGTCCCCGAATGCTAACTTCGATTCAAAAATCTCAGGTATGAAACAATAGTTTCAACTTAGAGTTTCTCAAATCAAAGTTCTTGTAATTTTGAAGCATGGGGGGTGGGGTATTTATAGGATTTCCCGAACCGTTAGGATCGTTTCTTGGAAAAAGTGCTTCAATCTTGGCCATACACTAGCACCCATGGTATTGTAATACCATGTGCCCAAAATACCAGCCCATAGATTCCCAAAACCATGTGCAACAAGTGGGAAGGACTAGATTCGATGTATAAGCAAACATCTTTCAGAAATGACAGTTTTGGTCCCTGTTATGTGTTTATGCCATTTCCGACACTTCTAAGGCCCTTAAAGCCAACTTTAAGGCCCTAAAATGATGTCTAAACATTTTGGACATGAAACATGCTCAAAAATATGTCGGATGTCAGTTCGTTTGGTCGTACGAACGCGATGTTCGCTTAATTACGACGGAATGCGCATAAGCGCGAAAAACGATCCAAATGGCATGACGAATGGATTTTTCTTATGCCAAACACTAAAATATAATATAGTCATGCTTACATAAATTTTTGGATGTCCGGATGTATTCAGAACGTAAGTTATGCGCGAAAGTGCAAACTTGTGCACTTTTTGACACTTTTAGTCCCTGAATGACCCAAAAGTTTATTTTAGCACACCGAACACCTCAAAGCTTATTTCTAAGCTATGTAAAGGATATTTATGGTATGTTTAACTTATGGTCATGTTCCGGAATCTCTGTTACAGTTCAAATTGGCATACTTTCGCAGTTTGTCAACTTTAGTCCCTGTAAGCGATTTAACTTGATTTTGCCATACCAAAGCCTTCAAAACTTATTTCTAAGTTATGTAAAGGTTATTTAAGGTATGTTAAGCCTATGTCACTATTCCGGAGTGTTTGTTGCATTAAACTGGTTATATTTACGCATCGGTGCGCGTATAACCTTCCAGAAAGCGATTTAGAGTTTGAAATTGAACAAGAATTGATATGTGCAAATGATACACATATTTTTACAAATCCCAAGTATGAAATATAATATTTCATTGGTTTGGTATTTGTTTGATGGCCGTGGAGGCACAGGTGTTACAACAACTTTGGTCAACCATAACTTTTATCTTTTACAAGTTTTACGTTTCGTTCTAAATTTTGCAAGTTAACACGTCGTAGCGTGCATGCGAGGTTCAACGTTTTTTGCCCTATTTTTTCATATTTGACAAACTTGTCGCAAGGCGTCCAATTTTTTCCTTTTTGACAAGTTCGACACACGGGCGGATCCTAGATCGACTAAGTTATTATTTTCTACGTTTTACGTTTCTGATTAATTTCTTCGCATTAACACACTGTAACGGGTGTGCGTGGTTCAACGATTTTAAATCTGCTTTTCGTTCAGTGTAAGTTTCCCATGTAATCTATTTTATTTTACGATGTTCAGAGTCGATGCCATTGTGGCATTGGTCCTAATTGGCACTGTTTTACGAACGTTTTTAACCTATTAATTTTTTTACTAATATTTTGTTTCGGTTTACCCCTATATTTCCTTTACTTAAAAACTATTTTTTACGTGCATATTTTATGTACGGGTAGGTATAAATATGATTTGTTCTACATTCCGATGTAAACTTTTTTTATAGACGAGTCAGGTCAAATATAAAAATTTTCGTTTAAAGAAACCATTTTTACGTGAATATTTTTATGTACGTTTTGGTATAAATTCAAGTTGCTCTACGTTTCGACGTAAACTTTTTTGGGAAATGATCCAGGTCAAATATAATATTTTTTGTGCTTATTTTATGTATGTTTCGTAAAGTTTGTTTCGAAACGAGTGGAGTCAAATTATGGTTTCTTTTTCTCTTCTTTTTCCGAAAGCTCTAATTTTCGATTACATGTGCAGATTTTCCTTCATATCAGTTACGTTTTCTATGTATGAGTTGGGTCACATATAATACGTTATGATTGTTCGATATGAATTTGATTTACTTTACGTTTGATGCAATCACAATGCTTATACAGGTTACATTGAGTTCAACTGGATACGTTGAAATGTATGTTTTCATATGGTTAATGCATCATATAACGTTTGGACCAATCCATTCAATGTTTACGATGTACCCGCGCCGCAACGCGTGCAGGTCTTAATCCTAGTTTAATAAACAAACTTAAACCCAAACTTCACATAATAAGGTTGACTAGGCTTGAGAACCTATTATTTAAAAAAAAAATCATAACTACTATTTCATATTGTAAATATAAAATTATATAATAAATATTATTGTATAGAAATCTTCGATTAAAAAACAAAGTAATATACTTGTCATATAAATAAATTTGTATAAAATATATAAACACTCTAACCCCGTTATTAAAAAAAATATTAATGAATCAGGCTCGAGTTTTAGAAACAAAACTCGAAACAAACTAAAGTTGAGCCTAAACGAGCTCATAATCAACTCCTTTAGAACTTAGTTCATCGAATGCTTCCTAGGGTTAGGGTAGGTTCAAATTTCACAACGAAGCATGTTGTTTTATATTTTTAATACAAACTAGAATTTTTACCCGCCGCGCATTGCGGCGGCTTAAAAACTTAACTGATTCGACAGCGGTTTGTTTTATTATACAACCTAAATTAAAAATCGACATAGAAATGTAAGTAACTTGATTGCGATTTGGTTTATTATACAAAGGCACAAATAAAGATGACATTTTAAGAAATCAAATTCTACTTTTCTGAGAAAAAAAAAACTGCAGACACAGCAAGGTGTCATGAAAAAACCTGTGGCTCGGTGCGATAGGATCCGAACTTGAGGTGCCCACCCGCGAATCAAAAAGCCCCTTCCTTTTACTCGCTATTCGAACCCATTTTCATCCAACCATTGTCTATTCCTTCTGTTCTACTTCTGCTGCCAAAAAAAGGACTTATGAAGCCTTACACGATTAACACTATTACAGTTTATAGAGCTCACTTTAAACTTTTTTTTAAAGAGAACATGTTTCTCAAAAACATATACTTTTTGGTTAGTTTTGTACACATTTTTCTATCATCACAAACATGTTCTCTTTTAAAAATAGCTTACATTCAAAGACCTCAATAGAACCCAAAATGACAAGACAAACAATTCTCAATATAACATGTTGGAAAACAAATTAAGGTTTGTGCTTACCGGAGTTTGACTGAACTATTGCCGTACTCCAAATCGAATCCCCGTCATCCATATCCGAGATGAATCAATCAAACACCCCCTCAGATTATATAGCTAGTAGGAACACACTAAACATACCCTTATGCACCAAATTTGCCTCAAAGTAAATTCAAGCTGGCGCTCGGGTTGCTCAAGTTCTTTCACAATAACAAATCCCCGCGATATGAACATATAAGATTCAACATATAAATATCTTTTAATGTTATTAGACTTGTAAATATCCAATCTTTCTTTTGCACACGCGCGCTACTTGGCAGCTTTGCTACACGAAAAAAAAATACAATGTTAAAGGACGACTCTCATATAATCCATAATATGTCAAAACCAAGAAATAAGAAAGCGAAAGGATTGCAAATCATACCTTGACGGCATTGGCAGATCGGTTTGAGCATCCATATCTAAACTGGTATACAACAATCTGAAACATATTATATTATCATGAAAAATAGAGATCAACTATCATGCAATTTACAGTCTTAGGCTTTACCTAAAAAGAAAACGATCTATATGGCACCATTGAGATTTGAGAATCAAGGCACATATTTCCAAATATTTTCACATCTCTAGAGAAGATTTCAAGTCCCTTTCTTAAAGGACAACATATTATGAAATGAGCATAAAACTTCTTTTAAAGCTAGAGGGTGTGGTATAAAGCCCCTAGGGGCTTTATCACACCACATTAGTTCCATGTCACATAGGGGGCTTTAAAGCCCCTCCCTTTAAGTTGCATGCAATGGTTTAAAGACCCTTTAAAGCCCTCTATTAAACAAAATACAAAAAAAATAATAATAATAATAAGAGAAGAGATTTGATTGGTTGAAAAGGATGGGCCCCACCTTCTTTCCCCTTTAACTCCGGTTACTGCAATGGAGCCCTCCCCATAGCGCCCCCCCCCCCCTTTGGCACCCAGGGGTGGCTATGAGGCGCTATAGATGATGATGTGGCGGGGGGGTATACCACACCCCCGGGCCTAACAGTAGGCAATGATAAAAAATAAAAAGTTTATCCCAACAACAGGTAAAGGTGGCGCTAAGGACTGGGCAGGTTAAACATGTTAGGTAATAGGTTCCGGTTGACAAGTGTACCCTTTTAGGGTAGATCAAAATGGATAGGTTTTGATTGGCAACTTGACCTGCCATCAACCGAATGAAATGCAGGCAAACAAAAGTTTATAAAACAATCAGCACTATACGAACCTATCAAAAATGGATATGTCAGCTTGACAGGTAAAATCATGGCTAAAAAGGTCAACACATCATTAGCATAAACCTAAATTCCAGTTGTTGCCTTGGCGACAAATGATTGAGTTCTAAAGATACTACTTTTAATAGGATTGTATCAAGCATCAAAGGTTGTTCAGCTGCAGCCTTGGCGACAAACGATTCAAGTGGGTTGAATCCATTCTTGCCTCCTAGAATCATACGAATTCCAAGCATTAGTGGTATCAATAGAAGGCTACAAGATAAGCACATCATTAGCATAAACCTAAAATCCAACATATCACCTACTGTTAAACCATTGGTAAAAACTATAGTATATCATAATATATATATATATATATATATATATATATATAATCCTAAGACTCACCTTGATAAGCTCAGGGATTTCCAATGTCTTCGATTGAGAACCCAATGATAAATCATTGAGCAAATCGGTAGCTTCTAGCAAAAAAAAAAAAAAAAATCATAAATGAATTATTGTTTCAAATGTGAGTATTGTTTATAAAAAGCAATGCATTGTAGTTTCCTAATTATAAACAAATGATGTGAGTACTGTTTGTAAAATAAATTACTAACCGGAAGCATGGTTGAATTACAGACATTTGATCAAACACTTTATAAACATGGCCAAAACAATCAAAGCTCATGCAAGATATTCATGAAGAACACACAGACATTCAATTTATGAAGCCATTACATTCAGAATCAAGATTTAGAAACGTATCTGCTACAAACTTACACTGTATAAGGTTCGTCTGTGATACGTCCATAACTGCCACAATATCGCCGGCCAATTTTCCTTGGTGTAATTCCCCTTAACCTAATTTATTTGATGATAGTATGGTGAGTTCAGATTTCATATGAGATTGATAACATTGTAGAGAGAGAGAGAGATGAAAACAAAAATGGTAGAGAGAGAGGAAAAGAGAATTGGGGAAAAGATTACCTGTATGAAGTTTGGATTGGTGTACAGATCGGGGACATGCAATGTCACCGCAACAAAAGCTTACAGCACCCTACGGATCCTGGTCATCTCCATTCTCCTGTCACCTCTAACGTCATCTCCGGCGCCGGTAAGACTCTCGGGGGAACCGCGTTTGACTCTCTGGTTCACTAATTTTGGCTTGAGTCACGGCCCACTGAATCAGGGTGCAAACTGCTTCATCATAAATCCCGTTCAAAATCGAACTGTAATCGACTAACCAGATTGATTTGCCGGGACTTTCAGTTGATTTTGCTTTTTTTTTTTTGGTGTGATTTCGCCCCTGCCTCTCTCTATCTCCCTCTCCCGTATTCTCTTTCTCTCTTGCTCATAGAAAACCCACCTGGTAAAGAAATTGTTTTGAAAAGATACGTAGCTGGGTTGCGTGGCAAGCTGAGGGTTTAGATAGTGGAAATCCAATGTACAAGGTCTTAAACTAACCTTACAAATAATAAAAGCATAAACCATAAATAAAGCATAAGGTACAAGAGCAACATGCCTGAAGATGTTGCTAATTTATACTATACTAGGAATAAGACCCGCGCGCGTTGCTGCGCGGGTACGTCGCAAACATCGAATGGATTAGTCCAAATGTTATGTGATGCGTTAATTATATGAAAACGCGTGTTTTGACATTTCCGATTGAACTCAATGTAACCTATATAAGCATTGTAATTGGATCAAAACATATAGTAAATCAAATTTATACCGTACAATCATAACGTATTATATGTGACCCGACTCCTACATAGAAAACGCAACACATGTAACGGAAAAGTTGACACGTATAATTAAAAGAGATTAATTAGAGCTTTTGAAAAAAAAACGGAAAAAAAGAAACTCTGATTTGACTCCACTCGATTCGAAACAAATTTTACAAAACATTCATAAAATAAGCACGAAAACATATTATATTTGACCTGACTCGTTTCCCAAAATAGTTTACGTCAAAAGAAACACCAACTTGAATTTATACCGAAACGTACATACAAATATGTACCTAAAAATAGTTTTCTTATAGGAAAACGTATTATATTTGACCTAGCTCGTTTTCAGAAAATGTTTACGTCAAAACGTAGAGCAAATTGAATTCATACCAACACATACATAAAAATATGCACGTAAAAAATATTTTTTTAAGTAAAGGAGGTATAGGGTAAACTCGAAACAAATTATTAATAGAAAGCTTAATAGGTTAAATACGTTCATAAAATCATGCCAAGTAGCACTAATGCCACACCATTGCCAGCAACCACCAACATCAAAAAAGCTCGTAAAAATAAAATAAATAAAAAAGGAATAAATAACATCGAACGAAAAATTGTTGAACCACGCACACCCATTGCATCATGTTAATGCAAAAGTTAGACGTAATGTAAAACGTAGAAAAGAATAACTAAGTCCATCTGGGAACTCTGCGTTGCGATAAACTTGTCAAACGAAGAAAAATAGACGCGTTGCGACGGGGCCTGTCAAACTAAAAAAAATAGACGAAAAAACATTAAACCCCCATACACGTTGCGGCGTGTTGACTCGCAATAAAACGAAAAACTCGTGAAAGATAAAAGTATGAGGGACTAAAGTTGAACAGAAAAAAGTGTGTGTTAAATTGTAAAAGATGAAAAGTTTTAAGGTTAAAAGTAAAAAAAAAATTCAAAAAGGTAAAAATGTAAAAGATAAAAAACTTATAGGTTGAAAGTAAAAAATTAAGTTTTTTTTTTTTTGGAAACACCCTATGCATAGGGTACAAGTATATGAAGCAACAACTTGTTGATTATTTATAGTGTGGTAATAAATAACTTTTTTTTGTTCCGCTTGGATGAGATTATTGAGTCATTATTGAGATCTATCCACTCACCCCAAAAGGCCAAAAGTGTACATTGGCCCAGACCATCCACACAAGCCCAAAAGTAAAACCCCATCGATTTTTGCATATAAGAGACAAACATTATTTAACATTAATTTTTTACTCCTAAAATACTAACCAAATTGCCTTTAAACGCCACTTTTACGGTGGATAAACACCATACCAGTAGACCACTAACTCACTAAGTCATGGGAAAAACAAACCTATAGATGTCTATTTCCCTTTAATGAATTATCATTTCAAATTGCACAAGATGTAGGAATTGCACTTGTTTTCCAAACTAATTTACAAAAAAATTATTTCTTGAGCAAGATATTGTACAAAATTTGATTCCAAGCATCAGGCACGCCAGCGAGGCACCAGTGGCTGCAGTCTATGCCTTCGTCACCATACTTTGACGGGTGTCCGTCTTTTCTTAACTGTGTAAGAAGCGTTATATCCAATAAATAAACCCGATTTTTCATTTTCGCCAATACATCTTTCACCACTTCTTCCCCGGGGTATCTCTTTCCTGGGTAATGAAGTCCCCGAGTAGGTAGTGTTTGCCCTATACAATTTTGAGCACTAGGTTCGTTCCAGCCTCTAATCACACAAATTAAATATACTTTAGAACCAAAAGTAAAACACCCGATTCACTAAGATTAATTTAGGGATGCTAAATCAGTGGTGTTCACATGTTGACGAGTCGAACACCGTAGGAGTTTTCGTCAGTTGACACGAACACTGTATTTTGAACCTGAAAATTTTATTTTCTCGTATTGTATTAATATTCTTTTTTTTTTTGCATACTAATACTCTATGTTACAAATTTACAAAAAAAATACAAATGTATATAAAATAACTACATTTAAACTATAAAACATGGTACTTATTTTGTTTTATCTTTAATTTTTGGATAACATACCCAATTAATTGACTGATGACATAAACAATTTCTTTTTCAAAACTTTTATATAAACAAGGGATATTGGCCTATAATAATCCCTATGTCCCACCTTTTAAAAAAACTGACGGAGTTAAGTTTTTTTCCGAATTGCAAACTGACGTTTTAGGGCTTTTGATCAGAACGAGAATGCGAGTCTATTGATGTAAAACTTACCTCGAAACGGTGCTCCAAACGACTTGATTTTTGTTAATTGGAAGTTTAAACACCCAAATTGAAGCACCGTTTTCTTCATTTGGAGCACAATTTCTTTAAGTACATAACTGAGACTCTGTATTCCTGCAGTCGACACAAAAGTAAAGTATTAAATTTGCGAAACTAAACGTGATTACTGCGTTTGGGCAGTATCGCTAACTACTGTTTCAGGAAAGGGTAAACCAAATTGGCCAGATAAAAAAAACTATGCCTAACTGTATGATGCAAAATAAATAAATAAATAACATAAACGGCCAGTTTCAAGTTTCAAAATATGAACCGGACCATTAAACCACCAAACCGAACAATAAAATCCCAAGCGGGCTGACTTGTGGTTGGTTACAATTAGGGATGTTCTCGAGTCAAAGTCAGTAATAATACAAGCCAAGAAGCGAGCTTATAACAACCCAATAATTTGTACGAGCCAATCAGCCAACTAAATCGAGCTAAATTTTCTCAGTTTTTTTATCTGAGCAAGTTACTAGTTTCAATTAGGGGTGTTCACGGTCCGGTTGGTTGGGTTTTGGCAAAATAATATAGGCCAAACTGCTAAATGCGGTTTCGGGAAACAACAGACAAAGCTGGGTTGGGTGTGTCAGCTGAATCAGTTGTGGTTTTGACTGTTTGAACAGATTTATTTATTTATTTTTAAATCATTATTTGGCATTAACATTTTAAAATAATAAAAATGGTCTCCAGTTCCAAGTTACAACCGGATCAAACCGTTAAACTATCAAACCACAAAAACTGAACCGATTAAATCTCAAACCAGCCGACTAGTTTCGGCATGAGCGCACCTAAATAATTAGAGATAATGGGTATGACAACTTACTGGGAATGAAAGAGTTGAGAGTGGTCCTGTAACCTCGAATGTGTGGTTGGAACCAACGGTCCGGTAAAGCATGCAGGCCAGTGACTGCCATTGGTTCGAACTCAATGAGTCCCCCACAAACATTATTTTCTTACCCCTGTTCCTCTTCAAAAACCTCTCCCCCTTAAACCTGCACATTCCCACCCATAAATAAATCACTTAAATGTCATTTTCTTCCTTGCCAATGGTTTGTTCAATTATGCCTCTCTAACTAAGTCAAATTTCAAATTTGTACCATTTACGTCTCTAACATTCTTGAAACATATCAATTCCGTCTAGGGATGGCAAAAATCCCGAGCCCGACGGGTATACTCGATACCCGACAGGTATTGGGCCGGGTATGGGATTAGTTTTAAAAATTTACGCGGGTATGGGATTAGGTGATACCCGACCCGATTACCCGCAACCACATACCCATTTACCCGAACTATATACCAGATCATGTACCCGATTTGTCTATTGGTGATTTATTTTAGTTTGTTCATAATGTGAACAAAAAGTGATATAACCACAAGTGCCAAAATCGTAATTTACTCTAAACAAAATTATTTAATAATTATAATAGTAAAAAAATGTACTTAGAAATCCCATCGTATATCTTTCAACAAACTAATGGGTATACCCGATAACCGATGGGTAATTACCCGACGGGTATTGGGTCGGGTATAGGCTAAGCAGTTAAAGCGGTAAAATAGCGGATAGCGGTCAAGGTCCGCTATACGATATATAGGTTATAGCGGTGGTATAGCGGTGATATAGCGGTAATTTTTATACCATGCATAATTTATGTATTTTTATATATATTATATACATATACCATTAATTTTATATTGTTTATATATAAATTCACAAGTATGAGGACTAAATATAAACTAATGAAGATGGAGGGGGGTTATATGTTAAAATACCCAAACTTAAATAACCCTAATTATCCCTGCTTTTATCATACGCCGTTTTCTTTCACTTTCATCATAAGTCTGTAACAGATTCATGATATCAGACCACAACAGATTCATGAGCTCGAGTATCAGACCGAAGAGAACACTATTACACTAATACCTTGGTGACAGGTGACTGTCGAAGACTGAAGAGGAGAACAAAACTCGAATCGAACAGCTCTGATGAACTCGAGTATCTGACCAACAATCGAATCGAACAGCTTTGATTCGATTTTTATCAGCTTTGATGAACAGCAATTGAACTCTGATGATGATAAACCGCTTCCAAGACCTCAACCAAGGCTGACCGCTAATATCACTGCTTCAGCCGCTATAAAGGACTACATATAGCGGTCAAATAGCGGGCTATAGCGCCACTATTAGCGGAACCGCTATGCCCAACCGCTATTTGGACCGCTATGATGCCAGACCACCGCTACACCGCTATAGCCCGCTATAGCACCGCTATAGCGCCGCTATTAACTGCATAGGGTATAGGACGTGATTTTATAACGAGGTATGAATATGGGGTTACCAATACCCGGCCCATTGCCATCCCTAATTCCGTCCAGAAAACTAAGGTTGAATCGAATAATTGGACAAACCACACGAACTTTTGGACCTAAGTGACATGTTTTAAGAATCTCAGAAAATGATACAAATTTGAAATTTTTAACTCTAAATAAACGGACCAATTTTTTAAAGGAAAAATTACAAGTTTTGTCCTTTATCTTTAGGGTACTTTACAGGCGGTGTCCTTTTTTTCAAAACTTTACAGGCGGTGTCCTTTATAGCGAATTTTGTTGCAAGTTTTGTCCTTTGAGCCTAACCTAGTTAGATTTTTTTGTTAAATCTGATTACCCAAGGGTAGTTTAGTCTTTTTACTTATTTAAAGGACAAAACTTGTATTTTTTCCTAAAACAAAACATTTTTAAGATTTATTATTATTATTATTATTATTATTATTATTATTATTATTATTATCATTATCATCTGTATATACACCACCATTCAGATCTTATCATCATCACCTCCCACCTCAAACACCATCAACCGATCATCACCACCATTAACCCACCACACCATCTGCCACCGTCCTCCATCCTCCCACCACCACCACAACCACAACCACTCCGTCGCCGCCCTCGTCTTCTCCTGACAGAAAGCCTTTTACCAATAGAATCAAGCAAGCCCAAAGAACCTTTCAGTCACAGTTGCACATCCATCCAAAAAACATTCACATGTCTTTGTTTTCCACTCCAAATCTATCCATAACTTTTTTAACATCTTCACTCACACACACTCACACTCACTCACTCACACACACCAAACAACCATCCATGGATTCACACTCACATTCACACCCCAATTTCTGTCTTCTTTTCATTGATAATAATCACACTACTCTCAATCTCTTTTTCACTAGCCGATGCTTCGAAACACTCCATTCCCATCATCACCGTCGTTGGTGTCGTCTATTGCGACGCCTGCCACAACAACTCTTTCTCCACCCACAACCCCTTTATATTTTACCTTCAACAAACAGAGTTTTGTTAACTTTACACCCTACCATTCCCAACCCCTTTATATTTTACCTTCAACAAACAACTCATCTCTGTTAACTTTACACCCTACCATCCACCATCATCAATGAGGTTTTTCAGCAGAGCTTCCGATGATTCATCCACTCAACCGCCGCCGACGGCATCTCCCTCACCATCTGTTGCTTCTTCATCCACCACCGTCACCCACCCCCGCCACCAGGAGAATTATGATACATGTTGATAGGCTTCGAATGATTCTCCGATTCCAGAAACAGAAGCTGAGCAACCACAACGTGCGATGTGTCATCGGATTGGGTTCTGCATTGGTTTGAATTTGGGGAAAAAATTAGGGTTTGAAAGGGGTTGTGTTTGGTGGGGGTGGATCTGTGACGTGGGGGTGGTGGTGGCGTGTGGTGGAGGTGGTGGGGTTGTAACAGAGATTGAAGAGGGTTGTAACAGAGATTGAGAAAATTTGAATGGGTGTTTAATTGGGGGTGGGGAGGCGATGGAGGTATGTGGTACACAGGGGCGGCGGCAGATGACTGTGGCGAAGACGGTGGTGGTAGATGACGGTTGATGGTGGTGTTGATGAAGACGGTGGTGGTGGTGGTGGCAACATATGGTGGTGATGGTGGTAGGTGAACTGGTGGAGGGAGAGAGAGGGGGAGGGGGAAGGGGAATAAATATCTGTGTCTTGTTATACACACATATATATGTATATAATTTTTTTTGGAATATTTTTTAAAGAATAAATTACAACTTTTGTCCTTTAAATATGTAAAAAGACATAATTACCCTCATGTGCTTATCATGTGCCACAAATTAACTGAGTTTTTTAACCAGGTTGGGTGGAAAGGACAAAACTTGCAACAAAATTCGCTATAAAGGACACCGCCTGTAAAGTTTTGAATCAAAGGACACCGCCTGTAAAGTACCCTAAAGATAAAGGACAAAACTTGTAATTTTTCCTTTTTTAAAATATACAAGAGAGGTGTCAAGTTCAAATCCCACAAGTTACGAAAAAACAGATCCCGAGATAAGAGTTAAATAGATCCAATGGTAGGTATGGTTTTTTAACCTGGAAAGTGAACAGGCATGGGGCTTCCATTTGAAGTTGAGGTAGATGGTATCGGCTCTACCGTTGTTCTGGCAGTTCAACCCTGGGTCGACAAAGGGGCATTCGGATCCGTTGTACATCGGGTAGGATGGATCCATGATCCAGCTTCCTTTGAAGAAGTTGCATTGGTTTGTTGTTAAGTGGGCGTGGGCTAGAGGTAGAAGAATGGTGAAGAGATAAAAGAGTGCAGCAGCAGAGCAAGCGGTAGTGGGTGAGGTTTTCAACATCATGGCAAACAGCAGAGGCAACAAAAAGAGGCTGGTGGTTGGATAGTGTGATTGTGTTTATATAGGCTCTTTCTATTTACACCCTCTATTTACTAATTACACCCACCCCTATCAAAAACATTACATCCATCAATCATTTGTTTTTTGTTTTTTGTCTTTTTTTTATTGTTTTATTTAATTATTAGTTATTTATTATTTATTTAGTTAGTATTATTATTATTATTATCATTATTATTATTATTAGTAATGATATATTATTTGTTATTAGTTTTTATTGTTATAATTTATCAAATACTATTTATAGCTGTAGCAAAAGCTATATAAAAATAAGTACTTTTTTACAAAATTATTATCGATGTTTAATAATTTACATACCGAGGTTTAATCTATACACCCCCCAAATATAGCAGGTTGGGCTATCCAAGAATTATACATATTTTGACGTGATTCAAATATATTCTCCCAGCCAGCTGCATCATTTTCTCTCGATAATTTCCATAGGTTGGTTGTGCCGGCAATTGGATGCCCTCCTTGCAATTCTACCATTATAAAATGGTTACCATTCACGTGTGCAATTGTAATTATTTTTTTTCTGGGAACCGGTGAGGGCCTCTCCAAAGCGAAAAACAAGTCGAACTGTTTCTTTTTTCTTGAGATAAAAAATGAACGATTACATTAAATTTGTTCGCAATCAAGAATCCTGGCTCTGGCATAATCATCCAGTGTTTTTCTGGTGCAACCCCCGATCCTGACCAATCCAAGGACGTTAACACATCTTCAAATGAGCCTAAGAAAGCCTTAGTGTACTTATTTCTAAACTCGAGTAGTTCTTCCATCAGTGACCTCCGGATAAATAACCATTCATCTTCACCGTACCCGAGAGCAGAAGCTGTCGCCCGAAACCCACAATTTCCATCACCTAACACGTTATGTATGCGTGTAACATACGCATGGAAGATTTTTGGAATTAGATGAATATAGTTGTGTATCACCTGTGATGCTTGATCTTGATTCAACCCCATGAAGTCATAGCCTAGCGCACTTGTAGAGTTGGCGAAAGAACTTTGTCTGACAATATCTTGGTTCAACCCCTTGAAATCATATCCCGGTGTGTTTAAAAGGTTGACAATATCTTTTTTTTATCTAGTGACGGTCTCTCTACTTGAATCTTTAACTGATTTATACACACCACCACGATCACACATAAGTACAACTTTAGACACGTAGCCATTTTTCGCTTTCGATCTTTTAGTCACAATAGCGTAACCAAGACTATGTCCGGTGTTTCTAACCCATTCCATCAACTCTTCACGAGAAGTTACAAAATATATATTATCCAAACAAACTCATTTAAACTAAAACAAGACCCTTAACCTAGCTAGATTATATAACTAAGTTGAAACTTGAAACATGGGAATTAAAAACTATACCTGATCTGTTGAAAATCCAGACATCTCTTTAACTTTTCTGAATGCTATGATGAAGCATAAATAGATCACTCTTTGAACAAGTAAATTTATGCAGCTCTTTGAATAGCTTTCTCGAGTATATCTTAAAGAAACCGAAGTGAATGCACCGATAATATGAGAATTATGAAACTGAAGTGAATGCAACAATAATATGATGTCTTTGATTATTATATTATGCACCAATAATATGCTCTCCTTTTTATTATATAATGCACCAATAATATGATGTCTTTGATTTTCATTATTATATTATGCACCAATAATATGCTCTCCTTTTTACCTAATAGGTAAAAAAATAAAAAGATGTCTTTGAATTACACTTGGTACATGAAACATAGATAAAAAAAAATTGTGGGACATGAAACCTTGGACACGAAACATAGATAAAAAAAAGAAAATTGTGGGACATGAAACATGGTACACGAAACATAGATAAAAAAAATTTACACTTGGACCACTCCCATTGGCCAGTCAAACATGTCATACTCAAACCTTTGTACCCTTCAGCGTTTTATTTAAAACGCCAACAACATTTTTTTTTCAAAAAAAACGCCTAAACACGCCTAGTGTAATGGGGTGGGGGGCGTTTTACGACGTTTTTTTTTCAATATGGTTCCCCTAGACCCAAAGTATAGGAAGCGTATGGGACAATATGGTTCCCTTAGAGCCAATGTATAGGAAGCGTATGGGGCAATATGGTTCCCCTGGTCCCCTAATCTGAATCCTTTTTATAAAAATGTGTCAAAAAAACGTTTATACATTATTGTAATACCCAAAACATATTTATGATAACCATGTGGGGTGGCAGACACTGTTCGACAGATTATCGGGCATGATAGCCCGTGGGATCGTTTATTTCGAATAGGAGCCGCACCATTTTATCGGCCGTTGATGGTGGAGTTTCTCTCCACATTCCGCCATAGAACTTGACCGGATGACCGGACGAACTCGGATTTTGATGATCCGAACTTGCCGGCCCCATCACCCGAGATCACATTCCGTTTGTTCGGCGAGGTATTTGAGATGTCGCTTTGTCAATTTGCCGTCGCCACTTGTTTTTACACAGACGAGGAGTTGGTTCAGGACGTGTATACCACGGCTATCGATCGTATGCCCGAGGATGAGTTGATTGCCTGGTGGCCCACCATCGGTGAAGGTCCATACTCCAAGGCGGAGGAGGTCCGATCCTCGGAGATTCGCGACCCGTTAGTTCGTTACTTGCATCGTTGCTTTAGCACAGGCATCGCGGCCCGTGGCAAGAGTTGCGAGCATGTAACAAAGGCCGATCTTTTCTATCTCTATTGTTTATTTACTGGTCGTCCATGCGCCCTCCATCTCTGCCTGGTGGATTATTTTGTCACACGTTGGAAAAAGCAGCGTCGTGGTAGTATATATGGAGGATCGTTTATTGGCCGGATAGCCCAGAGTGTTAGTCGGTACTTTGGTTGGGTCGAGGATAGGTATCCACCACCGGCTCCCTGCAAATATTTGGACATGAGGTCGATGACAGGGATGAAAGTGGCGGCAAACATTCTTAATGTTGGTTATAGGTTTGTCGGGACGAACCGTCAGGTTTGGGCATGGCAGCCGTTGGTACATCACCCGCGTTTGGAGGCCGAGGAGGTTCAGATGCCTCAGATTGCTGAGAAGGATGGCGGGCATGATGATGAAGATGAGCAAATGCGACTTCTAACACTGCATGGTCAGGAGATAACATCCCACGGTCGCCAGATGGATCAGATGCATGATGACATAGGGTGGCTGATGACTGGCATGGGTGAAATGTATAAGTACATGGGTATATCGGTTCCACCCCGTCCACCACCATGAGTTTATCCGGACCAGGGCCCGTTCTTTACGCAGCAGCCCGACCCGTCCATGCCATCCTTTACCCAGCCCCTCCCGTCCATGCATGTATATTATCTTATTTTTATTTCATTTATCTACGAGCAATTTAATGTTATGTAATGGGTATTTTGTTTAAATTCTTATAGCCTTACGACCCGTCCTATACTCAACCCGACCTTTCCTTGCCACATTTTCCTCGGTCCGGCCAGACCATGCCGCTCTTTCCTCTGTTCGACCTTTCCATGCAGGTATGTTATTTTGTTTTATTTCATTTTCTACGAACAATTTTAATGTTATGTAATGAGTATTTTGTTTGAATTTTTTATAGGCTCCAGGCACGTCCTATACACGGCACAGCCCGTCACCCTCTACTAGGCGTAGCCCGAACTTTACAGAGGAGGAGCTCGCTAAGTCTGACGAGTATTGATGATGACCATGGGAGTGTATTGCTTAATACGCTTGGACCCAGAGGAACCGTATTGCCCTATACGCTTCCTATACATTGGCTCTAGGGGAACCATATCGCCCATATACGCTTCCTATACTTTGGGTCTAGACTCCAGGGGAACCATATTGCCCCATACGCTTCCTATACTTTGGGTCCAAGGAAACCATATTGCCCCATACTTTTCCTATATATATATATATATATATATATATATAGTGTGAGGTTCATTGGGGAACACCAAAAAAGTGGGGAACAAGGGAACACTCTTAAAAACCCTTAGATTAACTTCATCAAGGGCTGAGATTGGATTCATCTTTTTAAAGCTAAAAAAGGCGGAGGGGTAGTTTTGGCATTTTTAAAAAGTTTGAATTAGGTTTTTCTGCTCCGTCACTCCACATCTCGCAACCGTCGTCCCTGTCGCCGGAGGACGCCTGTGATTTCTTTTGGTCGTCGTCTCTCGATTAGGTGGCCGGAATCTATAGTGTTTGTCGTCGGAGAACACTTAATTGTTGTGATCGTCGTTGATTTTCTTTATTTCTGCTTAGATTTTTCCCTGAAAACAAGTTCGCCTCTCTTATGCCGGTTCCGCCACCGAATTCTCCGGCTGCTACCAGTCTTGAAGCCCTAGCTACTGCACCGCCAAGCCAATCCGTTAACAACACTACTCCAAATAAATGGAGCGAAGAAGGTCGTAATGCACATCGGATGTTTTGGCACTGCTTACAGAGGTAGGTTTTTTTTTCCATTGCGCGTGTATGTGTGAGTTTGTGCTGGTGTTATGCATATCAGTTTCATACGTTGCATCTGCTACAGATTTTGATTTTAGATTTACAAATGCCTTTGGATTGTATTCAGTTGATTTATTGTTGAGGTCAGTGATGAATGTTTGTAGTTTCTAGAATCCTAGATTTGTGATTGTGATGATATATAGAGAAAATTTCAATGGATCATCGTATGAAATTCATGATGGATTAACATGTTAAAGCTTTATAAAAGATTCTAGAACTTAGACAAAAGTGCATTTGTTAATAAGAGAAACACTATATATTATGAATAGTATAAGTTTAGATAGGAAATTAAAATCTGAAATCTCGGACCGGAGTCAGTTCGAATTAGGAGCCGTTGACATATCGGTGTCAAATCTGCATCTGAGATACAGCGAATACCATGATAGGTCTAATTTTATCGCTTTCTTTTGATTTAAAACTCTATGAATCGTTTCCGGTGACCGCTATAACAATCCGTTCACCTACGCCACCACGTTTTATTCACTTGTTTGATATAAGTGCAGCATTTATGTGATTCTAGTTTGCTTAAACCTGTGTAATTGTGAATTTTCTAGGGTTTTGTTTGGTAATATTGTTTGATTTCATTACATCTTCGTTGAAAGGATGTGTTTTTTTTGTTGCGCAGCATTATGCCCGTTGTATTACTATCACCAGTATCATCCTGTCAACTATATCCTTCTAGGCATTTTCACCGTCTCTCTTGCTTTCGCAGTCGGTTTGACACGCGCTTTCACTAGCGGCAAGCCTACTTTTTGTCAATTTATGTTCTCAGGTTCATTGTGCGTGTTTAATTTCAAGTTCTCAGAAGAAAATAAGCATCGCTTCTTAATAATAGTGATAATTTCTAGTCATATATCTATTGAATGAAACTATTAACAGCATAATTTAATCAATTGTCGTGGATACTGCAGGTAAGGTGATACTGGAAGCTGTAACTTTGACAGCAGTGGTGGTTGTGAGTCTCACTTTGTTCACATTTTTTGCCGCCAATATAATTTTTACATGTTAAAAATATTGTAAGTTATAAGTGTGGGGTTCAATGCGGAACCTCAATAAAGTGTAGAAGCGGGAAAGCGGGCATTTAACATGTTAAATATATATATAAAATTCAACTTAACATGTTAAAAACTATTTTTTCCAAAAACAAATTAGGAGCTTTTGCATATAAAGATCTGCAGAAACCATTCTAATAAAAAACTCATTTGCTAAGTTTTTTTTTACCTTTTTAACTGTTATTTAAGCATCTCTATTACGACAGATCTAAACAATTTTTCATTAGTTATTAATATGATCAGGTTGAATTGTAAAGTTGTAATGTGTGTTCATGGCTTATTTATGCCTTCAAGCTATAAACATGAAAGAATGGATATTAGTTAACTATTTTAATTTTTGTTCACAATAAAATAAAACTGGAACTTGAAACTCACCTTTGTTTAAAGGGATTTTTTTCTTAGTTTAACATGTAAAACAAATTAGAGGCTTTATTTACATGTAAAATACTTGGATATGGTATTTCGATGGTCTCTAAACATGCAGCTGAGATCTGATTTAGGCTGTTAGCACAAGAAACATGGTGTTTGTAGCTGTACCGTACAAGTATGCTAATGCTTATGTTTATTTCAACATCTTTTATTCATGAAGGTATATATGTTAACCTGCTACAGTGCTACTGTTAGCACTTTGCAACATATATGATATCCATGAACGTTGTACAAGACGTCGGGAATCGCTTGATTTACTAGAAAATGTGTGAATTTCAGGTGCGTACGGGTCAAGGAAAAGACTCAAGGACTTGATCTATGTTCACTAGGGGTGTTCATCGAATCGAATATCGAATTTTCGAATTATTCGAATCGAATTAATCGAATAATTTTTTTTTCTCTTGAATTCGAATTCGATTCGAATAAGACACATACTATTCGATTCGAATTCGAATAAAAACTTCAATTCGTATTCGCTTCGTATTCGAATAAAAATTCGAATTCGAATTCGAATCGAATTCGAATAAATTCGCTTCAATTCGTATTCGCTTCAATTCGTATTCGCTTCGTATTCGAATAATAGATATGGTATTTGGTTGATGGTTCATCATGTCATGGGCCATATGCCCATATCATATGTAATGGGCTTAGTAATAACTTAAATGGGTAATTTTATATAGCCCAATTAATTTATATATGTACTAGCTTATATCCCGTGTGACACACGGGTTCAAAAAATAAAATTTAAAACATATTAATAAATATGATGTATGATTTTTTAAAGAATAGAAAAAAACATGTAACCAAGTAATTTAAAATAACAATGTTTTGACGCTTGTCAGTTCATACAGAACAGTGACAGATTTATTCAATTTTGTGATAAAATATAGTGGCATGTAAATACGTGTGATGGCACATAGTAAACCCCAAGTTGATCTGGACCTGTGCTGTCCATGACTTCTGTCTCATCTTCAATGGAAGTAACCTTATGCCTTGTCTTTTGTCTATCAGAATATTTTAGATAAATTCAGCTCCCATGGCTTCTAATATCAAACTGAGTGTTGTTGAACATCCTGTATACATCCAAACGAAAAATGACAAAACAGAGTCAGATCTGGAAACAGTCACAAATAGCAATTTTACTAAAATCAAAAATTACTAACAAAAAAAAGAAACATAGTGAAAAGCTAAAACACGCCTCGTTTCTTAACCGGCTCAATTGGAGTTTTGAGCTGATATGGCTAGAAAACGTCAGTACCCGTGGATTCTCGTTTGCTGCTAGGGTTTCAAAGTAAAACGGCTCGCAAACCGGACCCGGCTTGGCATTGCTGCTGTTGCTGAGAAGCCGACCAGGGCGAGAACGGCAGTGTTTCTTGCTAACGTTCTTGCCGCCACGGAGTTTGGCCGTCATTAAGGGGCCATAGAGAGGATGTGTTGGGAAGATGGATGGGAGGTGGCTACGCTTAGATGATAATGACGTGTGGAATGCATTAAAAAACACCTCAGTGCGAGCGCGTTCAAATCTGCAAATGAAGCAATACGAAACCCTTGATTAAAAAATAAAGATCCATATTCTTTAATTCACTGTTTATTTCGTTCTTTTAAAATAAAGAAAAGTTTCTTCAAGATACCATATCCACCATAATAACCCAAACAATACCAATATTTTAATTTCAAACTATGCTACAAATTTGTTGTTTAAAATTTAGAAGTTTGCTGGTTATTGTGATTTATGACAATGCCACATAAAAAAAAAATAGTGAACTAAATTTATCATTCATTACCTGTAATAACTTAAGCCCTCCAGCATACATAAGGCAAATTGCCAAGATTTTCTAGGCTGAAATTAGTGATGAAAAATACTTGTAATCCATCAGGGTATACCATGGCATTCAGTCTTTGATCTCACATAAAAAAATAGTTATATGTTTTACATGTGATTTTAAGAGATTAAAATACCTGAATTCCGAATGATCCGACTCCACCAGTAGCATAAACAACTGCAGCAGCTAGTCAACCAACCTTGGCTTTTGAAATATATAATCAAGGTCTGACTTCATCGAATTTAAGAGGCGTGTATCTGTAGAAAGATCACTGGACACATCAGCAACTTATTGCTTTGAATAATAATAATAATAATAATAATAATAATAATAATAACAATTATTATTATTGTAACACTTACGGTGATCTCCGGTGTTAGTAGCTGGGTGATTTCCTTGAAGAGCTCTTCATTAAAGGTGGAAAAAACCTTCAAATCCTTGCAAAGAAAATTCAATAAAAAGGTAAATCAACCCATATTTTTGACTACCCAAATCAAAGATATCAAGCAAATCATCAAAGAAAAACAGAAAACACCAAACATACTTTATTAAATCGGTTGGCAATTGATTAATTAGGGTTTCAAATCGAACAGATCTGTGACGTATAAATTAGGGTTTTGGAAAATGAACGACATACATGAATCCTACAATTTCCTAATAGACTACCCGATTAAGTTCTTCAACAACACCAAAATTATCATCCTTTGTCTCAATTAATAGATCTGAGATGAAAGAAATCTTACATGAAGAACAGGATCAGGAGGTAGTCTGGGACAGCAGGTCGACTTTTGGATTGTGTGAAAACCCTAGAGAATATATCGTATATGTGAAACACAAGCTTGCAATGACTTTACCCCATATAAATCGAAGTCAATCAACATAAATCGAACCTCCAAATAGCTACTACATTGCGATGAAGGTGATGAGTAGAAAAAAAAAGGTAGATCTCTGATGTAGGAGAAGCATCTTACAAAGGAGAGAGAGGTAAGATAGAGAAACGGCTGAAGGGGAAATGATTAGGGTTAGGAAGAATACATGGAGGCAAAAAAAACCCGGTTCAGGAGTGGATAGGCTGAATGATGAACACGTTAGTAAATTAAATGAGAGGTTGACACATGTCTCAGGTAAATGTGGAGGGGACAAGTGTCCCAACCTTGTTCTTTTATTATATATAGAGATTAAATTTTAAATTATATATATTATATATATAAAAATAAAAATACATGTATAATTCTTATTCGAATTTCGAATCGAATCGAATTTAAAATTGTAAATTCGTATTCGATTCGTATTCGATTAACTTGACTCGAATCGAATCGAATTCGAATTCGAATTCTTGCGACTCGAAACGAATTCTTGATAATCGAATCGAATTCGAATCGAATTTCGAATTTTTCGAATCGAAACGAATTCTGAACACCCCTAATGTTCACTACAACTTACAAATCAAGGAACGTCAAATAAGGCCGACCACTGGCTCAGACAGCCTATTCGTGCAAGAGAATCTTTTGTATGACTGGATTGTAAAGCCTGGTAAACAAGAATACGAGGTAACACACTCTTCACTCCTTTCATTCCATGGCAAGATTATTTATTTATTTAATTATATTCTTGTAGGAAATGGAATATGAGGAGAATGGGTTGTTCGAATAAATACAAGGAAATTGAGAGAGTAGGAAGGGTGGTTCATTAGACATACAACCACTAGACTCTGATCCGCCTGAAGAGGATGACCGTAATTTCTTGGATGACGAGAGTGATTATTTTTTAGGTAATGTATTTATATGAAAAATCATGTAGTGTGAGGTTCAATGGGGAACACCAAAAAAGTGGGAAACCGGGGAACCATGCATTTAACATATTAAATATATCCTAAAAATTCAATTTAAAATGCTAAAATTGTTTTTTTTTTTCCAAAATCTAGCATTTCTTCCTATCAAATTGTTATATATTGACTCCTTGTTAATTATGTAAGTGCAACAAAAAACTTTTAGTATTGCATCATAGATTATATTACACACACAATTAATCATGAATAGTGAGAATTATATTCTTTGTTGGCTTATGACAGTTATCTTCCACGGGTACAGAACATGATCAAATCGGCTTTGAGTTCTTGGGTACACACCAATATTTACACCCAATATCAAGGTAACATAGAGCAGCAGTTCAATTTATGGTTTGACCCGACCGCCAATTATCACAACTACACAATTCATTAGAATCCAACCGAATTTGTGTGAGTAAACCGAATCTAAGACCATTTGAGGGTGACTATTTTCTATTTGAATCATTGGTTGTTAATAGTTCAAATGATATCAAAACGATTTCGTAATCACTAAAATTCAAACAATAATCATTAGTTCACAATTTCTTGTCTCCATTGTTAACATATTTTGTTACTTGTATTGATATCTTGTTATGATTGTGAAACTATTTTGATGAATGCCATCAGGTGCTTTGAGATGGTGTTCTTGATCCAGAAAGCTTATTTTAACATGTTAAATGAGTGTTTGCATTGATCAACTAAACTTGATTCGACTTTATTTAACTAAACATGTTTTGTATGGTAAACTTTAACATGGTAAATAAGAGACTGGATTGATCAACTAGGTTCGATTCAACTTTATTTGACCAAATTATATATTGAATTTCGGATTAGAGTTCAAAATATTAAAATAAAGTTTCGTATGAAGTCTATCCGGGCTCAAAATATTAAAGTAAATAAATTTAACATGTTAAACGAACATTTGCATTGATCAACTAAACTGGATTCGACTTTATTTGACAGAACATGTTAAAATAAGTTTTGCATAATAAACTTTAAAAGGTTAAATGAGAGTTTGCTTTGATCAACTAGGGTCTAAGTTTGATTAAACTTTATTTGACCAAATTATATATTGAATTTCGAACTTTGGTTCAAAATATTAAAATAAAGTTTCGTGTGAAACCTATCCGGGCTCAAAATGTTAAAATAAATAAATTTAACATGTTAAACGAGCATTTGCATTAATCAACTAAACTCGATTCGACTTTATTTGACAAAATATGTTTTGTACGATAAACTTTAACATGGTAAATGGGAGTTTGCATTGATCAACTAGGTTCGATTCAACTTTATTTAAACAAATTATATATTGAATTTCGGATTAGAGTTCAAAATATTAAAATAAAGTTTCATATAAAGTTATCCGGGCTCAAAATATTAAAGTAAATAAATTTAACATGTTAAATGAACGTTTGCATTGATTAACTAAACTCGATTCGACTTTATTTGACCGAACATGTTAGGATAAGTTTTGCATAATAAACTTTAACATGTTAAATGAGAGTTTTCTTTGATCAACTAGGTTTGATTAAACTTTATTTGACCAAATTATATATTGAATTTCAATTTAGAGTTCAAAATATTAAAATAAAGTTTGGTGTGAAATCTATCCGGGCACAAAATATTAAAATATTTTAACATGTTAAATGAGCGTTTGCATTGATTAACTGAACTCGATTTGACTTTATTTGACCGAACATGTTAAAATAAGTTTTGCATAATAAACTTTAACATGTTAAATGAGAGTTTTCTTTGATCATCTAGGTTTGATTAAACTTTATTTGCCCAAATTATATATTGAAATTCGAATTCAGAGTTGAAAATATTAAAATAAAGTTTTGTGTGAAGCCTATTTGGCCTCAAAATATTAAAATAAATAAATTTAACATGTTAAATGAGCATTTGTATTGATCAACTAAACTTTATTCGACTTTATTTGACCCAACATGTTTTGTATGATAAACTTTAACATGTTAAATGAGAGTTTGGATTGATCAAGTAGGTTCGAATCAACTTTATTTGACCAAATTATGTATTGAGTTTCGGATCAAAGATCAAAGTTTTAAAATAAAGTTTCATGTGAAGTTTATCCGGGCTCAAAATATTAAAATAAATAAATTTAATATGTTAAATGAGCGTTTGGATTGATCAACTAAACTCAATTCGACTTTATTTGACCGGACATGTTAAAATAAGTTTTGCATGATAAACTTTAACATGTTAAATGTTAAATGAGAGTTTGCTTTGATCAACTAGGTTAGATTCAAATTCAGTCGACCAAATTATATATAGAATTTCGGATTAGAGTTCAAAATATTAAAATAAAGTTTCGTGTGAAGTCTATCCGAGCTCAAAAAATTAAAATAAATAAATTTAACATGTTAAATAAGCGTTTGCATTATTCTACTAAACTCGATTCGATTTTATTTGACCTAACAAGTTAAATAAGTTTTGTTCGATAAACTTTAACATGTTTAATGTTTAATGAGAGTTTGCTTTGATCAGCTAGATTCGATTGAATTTTATTTTACCAAATTATATATTGAATTTCGGATTAAAGTTCAAAATATTAAAATAAAGTTGTGTGGAGTTTATGCGCGTTCGTATAGCTATATGCAAGAGCTCCCAAAAAGATTAATTTTTAACATGTTAAATTATTTTTTATGATATATTGAACACGTTAAATGGATCGTTCATCAATTTCTCACTTTTTGGGTGTTTCACATTGAACCCGACCCTAAAATTATATATATTTTACATGTTACGGTAAAAGTTAATTTTTATTTTTTTGTAGGGGTAATGGTTTAAAGTAACACAAGGTACAATGTTAAATATATTACTTTCCTAAAGGTCAAACACATGTCAATGAAATAGGTTTTAATAATGTGTTTTTATTATAGCTTTTATTTTACTATTTTAAAATAAATCGTTTTTATAATAATTCTATATTAAATTACTTTTTAACATAATATGTTTTTGCTTATAATTATTAAGATAAACTTGATTCGACTTTATTTGGCCAAACATGTTAAAATAAGTTTTGTACAATAAACTTTATCATGTTAAATATGTTAAATGAGAGTTTGTCTTGATCTACTAGGTTCGATTTAACTTTATTTGACCAAATTAAATATTAAATTTTGGATTAGAGTATAAAATAATAAATTAAAGTTTTGTGTGGAGTTTATGCGGGCTTAAAATATTAAAATAAATAAATTTAACATGTTAAATGAGCGTTTACATTGATCAAAAACGGTGGTGGTGGTGGTGGTGGTGGCGGTGCTGTGGTGGTGGCGGTGGTGGTGGTGGTGGCGGCGGTGCGGTGGTGGTGGTGGTGGCGGTGGCGGTGGTGGTGGCGGTGCTGTGGTGGTGGTGGCGGCGGTGCGGTGGTGGCGGTGGTGGTGGTGGTAGTGGCGGTGGTGGTGGTGGTGGTGGCGGTGGTGGTGGCGGTGGCGGTGGTGGCGGCGGTGCGGTGGTGGTGGTGGTGGTGGTGGTGGTGGCGGTGGTGGCGGCGGTGCGGTGGTGGTGGTGGTGACGGCGGTGGCGGTGGTGGCGGTGGTGGTGGTGGTACGGTTCGAAACGGTTCGCGTCGAAACGTTTGCTTTTTTTGAATTTTTTGAATTTTTATGATTTTTTATGATTTTTTATGATTTTTTTGATTTTTTGGAATTTTTATGATTTTTTTGAATTTTTTTGATTTTTTTAGAATTTTTTTTATTTTTTTAGAATTTTAATGATTTTTTTTGAATTTTTTTGATTTTTTAGATTTTTTTTTATTTTTATGATTTTTTTTATAACTACAGGGACTGTTTGTGTAATAAATAAAACTTAAAACTAGTAAATTATAACTACAAGGACTGTTTGTGTAACAAATAAAACTTAAAAACTAACTTTAGTTAAAAAAAACTAACGGAGGTCTATTGAGTACCAACATATTGAAACGTAGGATTATTAATTACCAATTCTGTAGGTAGGATTATTAATTACCAATGGGGCAAAGGTTGGTTTATTAAAAACCAATTTTCCAAATAAGTTTTGTACAATAAACTTTAACACGTTAAATGAGAGTTTGCCTTGATCTACAAGGTTCGATTTAATTTTATTTGACCAAATTATAAATTAAATTTTGGATTAGAGTTTAAAATACTAAAATAAAGTTTTGTCTAAAGTTTATGCAGGCTAAAAATATTAAAATAAATAAATTTAACATGTTAAATGAGCGTTTACATTGATCAACTAAACTCGATTCGAATTTATTTGACCAAACATTTTAAGATCAGTTTTTGTACGATAAACTTTAACATGTTAAATGAGAGTTTAAATTGATCAAGTAGGTGCGATTCAACTTTATTTAACCAAATTATATATTGAATTTCAGCATAGAGTCCAAAATATTAAAATAAAGTTTTGTGTGTAGTTTATGCGGGCTCAAAATATTAAAATAAATTAATTTAACATGTTAAAGAAAAGCTTGCATTGATCAACTAAACTTGATTCGAATTTATTGGACCAAACATGTTAAAATAAGTTTTGTACAATAAACTTTATCATATTAAATGAGAGTTTGCCTTGATCTACTAGGTTCGATTTAACTTTATTTGACCAAATTAAATATTAAATTTTGGATTAAATTATCAAATACTAAAATAAAGTTTTGTGTGGAGTTTATGCGGGCTTAAAATATTAAAATAAATAAATTTAACATGTTAAATGAGCGTTTACATTGATCAACTAAACTCGATTGGAATTTATTTGACCAAATATGTTAAAATAATTTTTGTACGATAAACTTTAACATGTTAAATGAGAGTTTGCATTGATCAACAAGGTCCGATTCAACCTTATTTAACCAAAATATATATTGAATTTCAGCCTAGAGTTCAAAATACTTAAATAAGGTTTTGTGTGTAGTCTATGCGGGCTCAAAATAAAAAAATAAATTAATTTAACATGTAAAAAAACGTTTGCATTGATCAGCTAAACTTGATTTGACTTCATTTGAACAAACATATTGAAATAAGTTTTGTACAATAAACTTTAACATGATGAAAGGTTGACTTAATCTACTAGGTTCGATTTAAATTTATTTTACCAAATTATATATTAAGTTTTGGATAAGAGCTTAAAATACTAAAATAAAGTTTTGTAAGTAGTTTATGCGGGCTCAAAATATTAATATAAATTAATTTAACATGTTAAAGAAAAGTTTTCATTGATCAACTAAACTTGATTCGACTTTATTTAACCAAACATGTTAAAATAAGTTTTGTACAATAAACTTTAACACGTTAAATCGTTAAATGAGAGTTTTCCTTGATCTATAAGGTTCGATTTACCTTTATTGGACCAAATTATAAATTAAATTTTGGATTAGAGTTTAAAATACTAAAATAAAGTTTTGTGTAGAGTTTATGGTGGCTAAAAATATTAAAATAAATAAATCTAACATGTTAAATGAGCGTTTACAATGATCAACTAAACTCGATTCGAATTTATTTGACCAAACATTTTAAGATAAGTTTTGTACGATAAACTTTAACATGTTAAATGAGAGTTTAAATTGATCAACTAGGTGCGATTAAACTTTATTTAACCAAATTATATATTTAATTTCGGCGTTGAGTCCAAAATATTAAAATAAAATTTTGTGGGTAGTTTATGCAGGCTCAAAATATTAAAATAAATTAATTTAACATGTTAAAGAAAAGTTTGCATTGATCAACTAAACTTTATTCGACTTTATTTGACCAAACATGTTAAAATAAGTTTTGTACAATAAACTTTATCATGTTAAATGAGAGTTTGTCTTGATCTACTTGGTTCGATTTAACTTTATTTGACCAAATTAAATATTAAATTTTGGATTAGAGTATAAAATACTAAAATAAAGTTTTGTGTGGAGTTTATGCGGGCTTAAAATATTAAAGTAAATAAATTTAACATGTTAAATGAGCGTTTACATTGATCAACTAAACTCGATTGGAATTTATTTGACCAATCATGTTAAAATAATTTTTGTACAATAAACTTTAACATGTTAAATGAGAGTTTGCGTTGATCAATTAGGTATGATTCACCTTTATTTAACCAAATTATATATTGAATTTCGGCCTGGAGTATAAAGTACTTAAATAAAGTTTTGTGTGTAGTCTATGCGGGCTCAAAATACTAAAATAAATTAATTTAACATGTTAAAAAAATGTTTCCATTGATCAACTAAAATTGATTTGACTTTATTTGACCAAATATATTAAAATAAATTTTGTACAATAAAGTTTAACATGTTGAAAGGTTGACTTGTTCTACTAGGTTCGATTTAAATTTATTTGACTAAATTATATATTAAATTCTGGATAAGAGTTTAAAATACTAAAATAAAGTTTTGTATGGAGTTTATGCGCGCTCAAAATATTAAAATAAATTAATTTAACATGTTAAAGAAAAGTTTACATTGATCAACTAAACTTGATACGACTTTATTTGACCAAACATGTTAAAATAAGTTTTGTAAAATAAACTTTAACACGTTAATTGAGAGTTTGGCTTGATCTACAAGGTTCGATTTAACTTTATTTGACCAAATTATAAATTGAATTTTGGATTAGAGTTTAAAATACTAAAATAATGTTTTGTGTAGAGTTTATGCTGGCTAAAAATATTAAAATAAATAAATCTTACATGTTAAATGAGCGTTTACGTTGATCAACTAAACTCGATTCAAATTTATTTGACCAAACATTTTAAGATAAGTTTTGTACGATAAACTTTAACATGTTAAATGAGAGTTTAAATTGATCAACTAGGTACGATTCAACTTTATTTAACCAAATTATATATTGAATTCGGCGTAGAATCCAAAATATTAAAATAAAGTTTTGTGTGTAGTTTATGCGGGCTCAAAATATTAAAATAAATTAATTTAACATGTTAAAGAAAAGTTTGCATTGATCAACTAAACTTGATTCGACTTTATTTGATCAAACATGTTAAAATAAGTTTTGTACAATAAACTTTATCATGTTAAATGAGAGTTTGCCTTGATCTACTAGGTTCGATTTAACTTTATTTGACCAAATTATATATTAAATTTTGGATTAGAGTATAAATTACTAAAATAAAGTTTTGTGTGGAGTTTATGCGGGCTTAAAATATTAAAATAAATAAATTTAACATGTTAAATGAGCGTTTATGAAACATGCTGCCCATTTCCGCCATGCTGCCCGAATGAAACACGCTACTCTTGTGTCAATGTCTATAGACATGTCTACAACAACTAAATATCTATAGTAAAATGAAAAATTTGGGCCCCCAAAGGGCTTGTTGCTATAATTTGAGGGTTTTGTTAACAATGCAATAACCAACCATATGAGCTACTACTAACAACCAACTTTTAACTACTTCTGAAAAAGTAATTGTAACCACCTGTGTATTCCATAAGTGAACCAAAAAACTAATATAAATTGTCATAAAACTGCCTGTGAAATATATGCAGAACCCATCTTTACTTTCGCCACATGAACCCTCTTATTCCTCTACAATATAATAATCGAACATTAGGACTATTGTTGGCTCTAAGTTCGGTATAAGAATTATAGATATCCAGACCAAATAAGTAAAAGTTGAATGTAAAAAGTGAAGCACGGAAGCTTACAATTGTCGTTTAGGCTGATACCATTCTCTTGGAAGAATAACACTTTAAAATTACATCTGCATATGCAAATGCAAACATTCACTGCACATACGAGGTGCAAAAATACCAATTGGGAAAATGAAAATCCAAACTCTAGACACTGTAGAAAGAAAATACCATGTTTTTTAGATTAGAACCTCTTTCACACGTTCAGCGAATCGAAAGTGGCAAAACGATATTGCAGAAGGAAAATTTGAATCAACATAATTTGTAACTTCGTTCGGATGAACATGCAAGCAAGTACCGATACCAAATCACTCAGGAACATAGCGAAGTGAAAACCTTACCCAATTGGAAAAACGAAAATCCAAATCTAAAAGCAAGTAATGGTACCAAATCATTGGAAAACCTATGCATTGGTCAATTCAGGGGAAGTAGAAAAGAAAATAAAAAGCCAAACTTGTACAATAAGCATATGCACTTGTAAACTACTGTACGACATTCTTTCAATAATAGACACGGAACGTTAGCTCAATAATACAATTTCTATGCACCGCAAACTTCATAAATGGCCTGACTGCAACACATCCACATGAGTACCTGCAAATCACATATTTTAGGGCTCATAAATTGATACATAGTGAGTAGTTCATTAAAATCTAAAATCTAGCCTAAGAATTGAGTGCAAAAAGGATAGACCTAGAATGTAAGATACTACCTGCTTAATCTCAAATCCGATCGTGCGATGATTGACTCAATCATCATGTTCCCCAAAATGAAATGATATGCAGTAAATCATCGCCATCTGACGTTCTGATTGAGCCACATCTAATCTGCAGTAAATAATTAAAACAATTTGGATTTACCTGATTCTTAGTAGTTTGAATGAATTGTTCGTAAACTAGAAAATTCCATCGAAGAAGCTTTGTAGGAATCAAGACAAGATGGTATCGGAGGTCGCAAGGCTATTTAAAAAAATCATTCTCACACATCATTTTGTTCAAGATGTATTACTTTTTCGGTACAAAAGATCATAGAAGACTATTTTTCTTATAATTGTTCTTGCTTTGTTATCTAATGATAACAGATAGAGAAGCCTTGCAAAAACATGGTGGTAGGCTTGAACACAATGAGACATATTGTGGTTCATGTTTTGGTGCAGGATCAGTATGCTTCCTAGCTACTTTCTGCCATTTGATGTTCGTTTATGCAAGAGTAATTTGAACATGTAAGTTACGTTTGCAGAGATATGATTCAAACAACACTAAATTAAAAATAACATATATATGTCCTGATTAATTTTATTCATCGTCCTTAAAACATATCCGTTGCATATAATTTTATATCAAGTTCACCCTATCGAGTTATTGAATCAGTTGCAGCTGTTAATTTGAACATTAATCTACGTTTATGCAGGTGCAATTTCATAAAATTAGGGTTTGTTAAGATCAAATATGAATTAAATATGTTTTGTTATACATGTGATCTACAGATTGCAAACTGTTGAAGGAACAATGAATGATATACCTCTATGATTTTGTTATCTCAGCAATCTACCGAGCCAAAAACTAGATCAAATATCACTTAATCGAAACCAAACTCAATAGACAAACCAAAGAATCACAATTTTTTAGCAAGTTAGGCACATAAGCTAGCTTACCAATGATTGTTCAAGTATTTCTTCACCGTCGTTCCGTTCTCCGAACACCTGCAACAATTTCCAATCGATCGGCGGCTGGCTGTGGAGCCGCCGGAGTAACCGTAACATCTCTATCTCCATCACTGTCGGCCATTGCTTCTTGTTCATCTTCTCCTTAATTGCTTCCGTTAATCCTTTTAGCTGACCATCTTTTGAAAAGTTTGGTACACATATAGGAAGTGTATTGCTTAATACGCTTGGACCCAGAGGAACCGTATTGCCTTATACGCTTCCTCTGGTCCCCTAATCATTAGCTGACCATCTTCTGAAAAGTTTGTACTTCAAGTACACATATAGGAAGTGTATTGCTCAATACGCTTGGACCCAGAGGAACCATATTGCCCTATACGCTTCCTATAGGGTTCAAGGGATGTGCAAATAACCAAGGGGGGTGTGTGAATAACCAAGCCCCTGAGAAAACGAGTGATCTATAATGTTGTTCAAGAAAAAAAAAAGAACTTGCCAAGTGAGGAGTTTCACCTTAAGATTATCACAGTTAAACTAAGGATGGACGGTATGGGGACCGTTCCCGCCCCGTCTTGCCCCGACGCCGTGCCCCCTCTCCATTTCCCCCACTTCGTCGCCGTGCCTCCTTCGTTGAGATCGTCGGGGGTGTGACGAATTCGACGGGCCTCCCCACTCTCACACACATATACATACAACATATACATAAATATTTTAGGCTCATCCTCCATTTCCTTACCTCCATTCTCTTTGCCCCATCCTCACACCTGATTTACGTGACACTTACGTGGCGGATCATCCTCCAAGAATGGGCCTCTACCATACCGCATAGCCTAATATACGGATGCGTGATGTTTGGTAAGTCAAATGTCAACGGTTTGAATCCAGTTCTGTCAGCTTCTTCACCGCCATTTTTTATGTTGACTAAATCAATCTTCCACTTCTTATAATAGTCTTCACCTGCCACTTCCTGAAACAATGGCTCATCACCACCTACTCTTCATCACCTTCTTCTTCCTCATCTCCTTCTCCACCGGCGATGACGCCGTCGTCATGTCAAAGCTATCCACCTCTATTTTTCCCACTCCATCCACCTGGAAGACCAACAACTTCTGTGATTGGGAAGGAATCACATGTGACAACTCCAACCGTGTTACCTTCATCAATTTATCCTCTAAATCACTTACTGGAACTCTCCCACTTGACCTCAACAACCTTTCACAGCTCAAAACCCTCGCTCTTCAAAGAAACTCACTCTCCGGTGACTTACCTACTTTAGCTAACCTCACCCTCCTAGAACAAGTATTACTCGACAGCAACAATTTCACTTCAGTTCTTTCCGGATTAATTTCTGGTCTCACCAATCTCCAGACCATTAGCATTAGCGATAATCCAAATTTGTCGCCATGGAGTCTCCCTAACGAGCTCACTCAAAGCGCCAGCTTACAATCATTTGCAGCTAGCAATGCTAACATTATCGGTTCCATTCCGGACATTTTTTATAATTTCCCTAATTTGGAGAACTTGAGATTATCTTACAATAATCTCATCGGAGCCCTGCCTGCATCTTTTGGTGGGTCAAAAATTGTCAATTTATGGCTAAACAATCAGGATCAAGGTCTTTCTGGCTCCCTTGATGTAATTTCTTCCATGACTCATCTTAGTCAAGTTTGGTTACAAGCTAATGCATTCACCGGTGCCATACCGGATCTATCAAAATGCATCAATATATTTGATTTGCAACTTAGGGATAATCAATTAACAGGTTTAGTTCCTAATTCTTTGATGTCTCTCCCTAACTTAGCCAACATTACCTTAGAAAACAACAAGTTACAGGCCGGGCCCAATGCCAGTATTTCAAAGTAGTGTAGCAGCTACATTAGGATCAAATAACAGTTTTTGTTTACCTACGCCCGGAAATTGTGACCCACAAGTGACGTCCCTCCTTGAAGTTGCCGGAGCTCTAGGGTATCCAATATCATTAGCTGTATCTTGGGAGGGCAATAATGCTTGCGCCCATTGGTCCTTTATTACTTGTGATTCTTCTAGGGAGAATGTGACCTGTGTAAACTTTTCAAAACTGAAATTCTCGGGTACTATTTCACCTTCCTTTAGGAACCTGATTTCATTGAAGAGTTTATCATTGAGTGACAATAATCTCACAGGTTCTATTCCCACGATTTTGACATCTTTGCCAAATCTTCAGCTTCTTGATGTGTCATACAATAATCTTTCTGGAATTATACCTGAATTCCCACAACACGTGAGGTTTTTACATGGAAACAATCCTCTATTGGGTCAAACCATTCCTAGTGGTTCAGGTGGGAGCCCACTTCAACATCCAAAGGGGTCGCTTGTTTCAACTGGTATGGTTATTGGTATTGTGATTAGTGTTCTTGTATTCGTTGGGATTGTGTCATGTGCATGTTACTATAAGTGTTATGGAGCTCCGACCAAATTACATAACACAGATCATAACGAGATGCCTATTCCTGAAAATTGTAATTTAATGATTTCCATTCAAGTGCTTGACCAAGTCACGAATCATTTCAGTGACAACAATGTGTTGGGGAGAGGTGGATTTGGAACCGTTTATAAAGGCGAGTTAGATGATGGAACAATGGTTGCAGTCAAGAGGATGAAATCTGATGTGATGGGAACAAAAGGGATGAAAGAGTTTCAAGCGGAAATTGAAGTTTTAACTAAAGTTAGGCATAGACATCTTGTGGCTCTTCTTGGTTATTGTATTGATGGCAACGATAGGCTTTTGGTATATGAATACATGCAACAAGGAACTTTAAGTCAACATTTATTTGATTGGAGAGGCCTCGAAACCCCTCCTCTTAGTTGGAAACAAAGGGTTACAATTGCTTTAGACGTGGGAAGAGGAGTTGAGTATCTGCATAGTTTAGCACAACAAAGCTTCATTCATCATGACATGAGAGCAAAGGTAGCGGATTTCGGTTTGGTTAAGATTGTGCTTAAAGGTAAGTAATCTGTTGAGACAAGATTGGCTGGGACTTTTGGTTATCTACCACCAGAGTATGCCGGTGAGAAATACCACCTTTTTTGTTCAATTTTTACAATTAAATTTGTTAGAAATATAATAGAATTATAGGGTGGAGATACAATAGGAAGTTTATTTGGCTAGAAAGGCTAGGAAAAGTGATCTTGACCATCCATTTAATTAATCAAGGGCTAAGATTAAAAAAATGAAATTGAAGCAAAAAAAAAAAAAAGAGGCGCGTGGGTTTGTTAGGGGCATTCTAGTCAATCCAGCACAATAGTTTCTCTCTCCTCCATTTCTCCTCATTTTTTAAACGTTAATAACTTTTTCATACGACATTATTTTTTTATAAAAATTGCACCAAAAAAACCAGCGTTTTTTATCTTTAAAACGAGTATACTATTGTTATATTTTCCAGAAATTTTTTTGAAAACCCAGTTGCGTAAAACGCAATGGAGAAAACCCAGTTGCGTAAAACGCAATGAAAAAAAAAACTTTAAAAAATGACTTTTTCTAAAACGCAACGCACCAAAAACACAAAGAAATGTCTTATTTCTAAAACGCAATGACCAGAAAACACAAATAAATGTCTTATTTATAAAACGCAATAGCCTAAAAACACAAAAGAAAGTGTACTTTATAAAACGCAATGTACCCAAAACACTTAAAAATGTCTTATTTCTAAAACGCAATGGCCAGAAAACACACTTAAAAATGTCTTATTTCTAAAACGCAATGGCCAGAAAACACTTAAAAATGTCTTATTTCTAAAACGCAATGCCTAGAAAACACATAAAAATGTCTTATTTCTAAAACGCAATGGCCTAAAAACACAAAAGAAACTGTTCTCTCTAAAACGCAATGAACTGAATACACATAAAAATGTGTTTACCTAAAACGCAATGAGTAAAAACACTTCAAAAATGTTTTATTTCTAAAATGCAATGACCAGAAACTGTTGTTCACAGAACCAGAAACTGTCTAAAACGCAATGACCAGAAATTGTTGTTCATAGAACCATAAACTGTCTAAAACGCAATGACCAGAAACTGTTGTTCACATAACCAGAATCTAACTAAAACGCAATGACCAGAACCTGTTGTTTACAGAACCAGAAACACTGTCTACGAATGCAGTTTTCCAGAGCTCAACCCCAGCCAGGGGCTGCCGCCCCTGGACCCCGCTACCAGGGGCGCTGCCCCCGGACCCCCGCCAAGATCGTAAAACGCAATGACTAAATAAAAAACCCAAATCGTAAAAATGAAATTAAAGAATTTCTTACATGGATCGAAATGATTTCTTCAACAATTGACGAAGTTTGAATGATTGAAACACTTATCAGCACTCGAATCGAACGAATCGAGTGATTATCTCCAAAATCACCGGAAAAACCAAGATTTTTTATGAAATTAAACTGGATTTTCTTCAAAAAAGCTGAAGAACACGTTGATCGGGTGTTTGAATCATTGATTTGTGATGAAAATCGTACTATAATGTAGTGATTATTGAGATAGAAAATGAAGAAATGGTTGAAGATAGTGGGTTTTGAAAATGGTGGTTTTGAAGTTATTGGGTTTTGAAAATGAAGAAGAAATGGTTGGATTGACTAAAATACCATTTTTCTTTATTTTATATGTTGCCACATATCGTAATCCTATTGTTTCCTACACTTTCTAGCCAAAATAAACTTCCTATTTGATCTTTTCCCTAGAATTATATATGACACATTTACATTTACATTTATATTTACTTTTTCATAAATAGTAACCCATGAATTAAGAAAATGCCACATGAATTTTTTAATTATATACACCTTTAACTGGTTTAATTTTTTAATAATTTAAATTTTCTACAATTATTTGCGTCTGTTAATTTAAAGAAAAAACATGCAGTTATGTTTCAATTTTTTTTTCTCAATGCTCTATTTTTTTATTGAAAAGAGAGTTGTATTCAAATGAAATGTTTTTTTTTTTGTTTCATAAGTTATACCAAGTATTGGTACCATAACAAACTGAATCAAGAATTAATTTCGATTGAACAACAACAAGTACCAGTATCGGTTTTGTCAGACGGTATCGGTATTCATTTATATGGTTTTTGATCAATGTAAAATACGTGTCAATGTCCGTTTGAGCATGTCACAGATTTATTTTTGGGTTTTATCTTTTGGTTACACAAGGCAATTATGTATATTTTTTGTAGTATACATTTTCCACGCCGCATCGCACGGGTGGTAGTTGTTATTAGGTATGAATCGATGCCTTCTCATTATACACAGCAGGGTATAAATACAAGATTACAATAGGACAACTAGGAAACTATATCTCTGTAAATCAGGGAGAGATTATATCTACATTAAATAAATAAATGATATAATATATTCCGCTAATAGCCCCCCGCAGTCGAAGCAGTAGCCGGCCGGATGCAAAGACTGGACTTGAAACGTTCAAACAGAAGACGTGGGAGACCTTTCGTGAAGATGTCAGCATATTGATATTCTGTAGGAACATGCAGAACTCTCGAACAGCTCCAAGACGAACTTTCTCTCTGACAAAATGGATATCAATTTCAACGTGCTTGGTACGTTGATGCTGAACCGGATTTTGTGATAAGTACATGGCAGAAATGTTATCACAGTAAATAATTGATGCTTGTGTAACCGGAAGATGGAGCTCAAGAAGAAGGTTGCGAATCCAAGATAACTCAGCTGTAGTGTTCGCGACCCCTCTGTATTCCGCTTCAGCACTGGAGCGCGAGATGGTGGGCTGACGTTTGGAGGACCAAGATACCAAATTGTCCCCGAGAAAGACACAGTAGCCGGACGTCGAACGTCGTGTGTCAGGGCAACCCCCCCCCCCCCCAATCAGCATCTGAATAAGCTGTGAGATTCATCGTATTGGAGGGGGTTATGTGCAAACCATGATCAACAGTGCCCTTGAGGTAGCGAAGTATGCGTTTAAGATAAGCAAAATGAGGCTCCCGTGGGGCATGCATAAAGAGGCATACTTGCTGAATAGCATAGGAGATGTCCGGGCGAGTAAAAGTAAGATATTGCAAAGCGCCCGCAAGACTGCGATATAAAGTCCCGTCTGAAAGAGGTGCACCATCCGAAGCACTGAGTTTTGAATGGGTATCGGCAGGCGTATGGCAAGGTTTGCAATTGTCCATTTTCGCTCTACTTAGAATATCCTGAATGTAGGCACGCTGTGAGAGAAAAAGGCTGCTAGAATTATGAGTGACCTCAATGCCCAAGAAATGATGTAACCTGCCAAGATCAGTCATAGAGAATTCCCGAGACATAGCTGTGATAAAATGATGTAAGAGACGATCATTAGATGCAGTGAGAACAATATCATCCACATATAACAGGAGGTAAGCCATGTCGTTGCCCTTTTTATAGATAAATAAGGAGCTGTCGGATGTGGATGTCCGAAATCCACAGCGAATAATATAAGTAGCAAACCTGTGGTACCAAGCCCGAGGTGCCTGTTTAAGCCCGTATAACGATTTGTTTAACTTGCACACAAATTTTGGATTACGCTCATCGATAAACCCTGGTGGTTGAAACATATACACCGTTTCGTTGAGATCCCCATGTAGGAATGCGTTCTTAACATCCAACTGATGTATAGGCCAAGATCTTGAAACGGCCAGGCTGAGAACTGTGCGAATAGTAGTTGGTTTAACTACTGGACTGAATGTTTCATCACAATCAATGCCAACCTGTTGGGATTTTCCATTTACCACAAGACGGGCCTTATATCTTTCCAAGGTGCCATTTGCATGAAACTTGTGGCGAAACAGCCACATACACCTGATAATGTGGGCATCAGGAGGCCGAGGCACAAGATCCCACGTGTTATTATCTATTAAAGCCGTGTATTCAGTTTTCATAGCATCGGACCAATGTGGATCAGACTGGGCATCAATGTGAGACTTTGGTAAAGGTGAGATGGTTTCAACATTTAAGTTAAATGGGGCCTTTGGTTTGGATGTCCCGTCACGAGACCGAGTGATCATAGGATGTGTTGGGATAGGGTTGGAAGGAACTGGGTCTGGGTTGGGTTGGGCGGTTGATTGAGATGTAAATGGTGGTGGATTGGATGATGAGGATTGGGCCGAAGTATGGGGTGGGTGTTGTTGGGTTCGAGATTGAGGTGGTCTTCGGGAATAAGTGAAAGTGGGTGGTGGTCTAAGGGTGTATGATGGATGTTAGGTCTAGGAGACAGTCGTTGGAGCCGTGGGGTGTTGGTTGGGCAGAGGTGAGGTCGGTTGTGAGGGAGGAAAGGTTGGAGAGGTTGCGGAAGGTGGTATAGCGTTGGGAGATGGGGCCATGGGTTGTTGAAATATTATGGGGGAAGGGTCAGATTCCAAGAATGTGTATGACATAGGTTGAGGTTTAAAAGTTTTGGAGAGCGGGAACTCAAGTTCATTGAAGGTGACGTGACGGGAGATGCTGACTTTGCCGGTGGATAAGTCAAGGCACCGGTAACCGCGGTGATCCGCAGGGTAGCCAAGAAAAACGCATGGTGAGGATCGTGGTGCAAGTTTGTGAGGACGAGTATCGGACTGGTTAGGGTAACATGCACAACCAAACACGCGAAGGTGTGCATAATCGGGGTTTTTGAGGTATAAGGCAGCAGTGGGGGTTCGAAAACCAATGGGTTTGCACGGGAGGATGTTGTGAAGGTACACAGATGTGTGTAAGGCTTCCACCCAATATTGAGGTGGTAAGGAGGCATGGGTGAGGAGAGAAAGCATGATTTCGTTAAGGCGGCGAATCATGCGTTCAGCTGTCCCATTTTGTTGGGAGGTGTGAGGACAAGAAAAACGAAATTGTAAACCATGGTTAGAGGCGAATTGTTTAAATTGAGTATTATCAAATTCTCCGCCCATGTCACATTGAAAACTTTTTATTTGGTGGTGAAATTGTGTGGAAATGTATTTATGAAATTGGGTGAATTTGGTGTATGTTTCGGATTTAAATTTTAAAGGAAAGACCCAAGTAAAGTGGGTAAAATCATCAATCACAACCAAATAATATTTGTAACCCTGTTTGCTGAGTATAGGTGAGGTCCATAAATCACAATGGACAATATCAAAAGGACAAACAGTGCAAGAATTGGATAAATGAAATGGCAAACGTTTATGTTTAGCAATTTGGCAAGAGTCACAAAAAGTCGAACGACTTTGTTTATTACATGAAATAAACTTATTATTACTTAAATAATCCAGGACATGTGAACCAGGATGTCCAAGACGGTTGTGCCAGGAACCTTGAGAGGTGGTGGAAACAAAAGCAGAAGCATCAGGCAATTTGAGATCTGTGAGAGGGTAAAGATTACTGGTACTGTCGTGGCGACTCAGGATCGTCCCACTCGGATAATCCTTCACAGAAAAACCAAAAGGATCAAAATCGACAGACACCCAATTGTCTCGGGTAAATTTTCTAACAGAAATTAAGTTCTTTATGATGTTGGGTGTGTGAAGTATGTGTTTAAGTTGGAGTGGTTTAGAGGTGGATGGAAGACTGGTGTGGCCTGATCCAACAACTGGTAAACGATGACCATTTCCAACCAACACATTTTTAATAGAATAATTACACGAGTGAGAAATCATACCTGAGCCCCGAGTGAGGTGATCAGATGCTCCAGTATCCATGAACCAAGTGGGGGTTTCGGGTTCCAAAGCCATGGTGTTAAAAGCTTCAGCAAGTTCAGTCGGTTCCAGGGGATTAACATCAGTTATATGAGCCTGAGATGCAGACTGATCAGTGGAAGAGGATTGTTGCTGCTGCGGGGCTGTCCAGGGTGAAACCCAACCCGGTTGGGTGGGGTAGGGGCATGGGGGTGGTGGTGTGGTCCAAAACGAGTTGGGCCAGTAAGGTGGTGGCATCGGTGGGTAAAAGGATGGGTTCCAGGAATGTCTTGGTGGGTTGCGGTTGGATTGATTTCGGTTATTAGAACCGGACCCAGACCTGTAACGGGTCGGACCAGAGTTTGCAGATCCCGGATGTGGGCCAGCATTCGAATGGGTTTGGCTGTGGGCTGAGTTATCATGACGTGGGCCGCCGCGACGGTTCGGACCATAGTTCTGACCAAACCGGGGTGGACCAGAGTTGTTACGAGCAGGTTGGTTGTCTCGGGTGGGACCATCACGACGGGAATTAGGCTGAACAGCCGCGTGCGCCTCAGAAGTGGGCGCGGTTTCATCACGAGCAGCTTGTCTTTCCAAATCGCCACGAAGCATCTCACAGGCTTCGTTCCATGAGGGAATTTCACAGTTGATGATGGATCCAATAGTATCATATTCTCGAGGGAGACCCCGAACAAGTTGCAGCACCAAAGATTGTTCATTCACAGGGCTGCCTACATCATCCAATTGGGCAGCCAAATCACGCAGGGTCTGGCAATAGGCTTCCAAAGAAGGACAGGCACTTAGCTTGAGGTTCACGAATTTTGTTTGTAAGGCAGCACATCGAGGTCCTTTGTTATTATGAAATATTGCTTTGACTCTGTTCCAGGCTTGAAGAGCAGTGGATTCGGATTCGAGAACCCGAAGGAGATAGTCCTGAGACAAGGTGCTATAAATCCATTGAAGGACGATAGCATCAATTTTCATCCACTGAGTATACGTAGGATCATCTTTAGAAGGCGGTTCAGAAGTGATATGGTCCAAAACCTCGTACCCACGTGCATGAAGCTGAAAAAGCTTTACCCACGCAGAGTACGTGACATTGGTTCCATCTAGTACGCGAACTTTCTTCTGAATGTCTGTCACGGTATAAACCGGATGCAAGGGGGCAAGCTGTTTCGGTGTGTTGGCATCGGAATTTTCAGTTTTATCTCCCATGGTAACAAGGAGGGCTGTGTACAGGATCGAAGAATAGGGTAGAGGCCGGCTGTGTACAGCAGAGGGCTGTGTACAGCAGAGGTTTGTGAACAGCAGAGGGTCGAAACCCTAGGGTTTGTGAACAGCAGAGGATCGAGATCCAGAAGAAGAAAAAGAAACAGCGGGGATTAGGGTATAGAGCAGTTTAGCTCTGATACCATGTTATTAGGTATGAATCGATGCCTTCTCATTATACACAGCAGGGTATAAATACAAGATTACAATAGGACAACTAGGAAACTATATCTCTGTAAATCAGGTAGAGATTATATCTACATTAAATACAATAAATGATATAATATATTCCGCTAATAGTAGTTACTACTTAAGTTTATATGAACAGTCTCAATAGCTCATATAAGTTCTACAAAAGCCTAGAAATTTAAACTTCTTTTGTGATAACAGGCACCGGTAGGGTGACAAGAAAGGTGGATGTTTATGCATTTGGAGTAGTTTTAATGGAGTTGGTTTCCGGCAGAAAAGCTGTTGATGAAACTTTGTCAGATGAGAGTTGTCATTTGGCTACATGGTTTAGAAGGTTCCTTGTCTCCAAGGAAAACATTACAAATTGTATAGATCAAGTTCTAGATACTAATGATGAAGTAACCCTTGAAAGCATTTTCAAGGTAGCCGAGCTCGCAGGCCACTGTACTGCATGTGACCCGTTTCAGAGACCTAACATGAGTTATGTGGTTAACGTGTTGGGTCCTCTTGTAGAGCAATGGGAACCCTCTCAACTAAACGAAGATCAAACATATCATCGCCACCATATAAGCCTTCCTCGTGTTCTTCAAGTCAATGAGGATACCAATAGTATGTTGTTCAATGTCTTTCCGCCAAATTCAATTTAGCATTCCCACCCTTCAGAATTTTTTGAAACATGGTGATGTAATAAGTCAACTCTTGTCAAACTTTATTTGTTTTACTATACATGATCAAGAATAGCTCATTAAATTACCTTCCAAAATGGTTAAGGGCATAACAAATGGTTTTGAAAAGCATCAATGTTGATTTGTGTATAAACGAATTTGTGACCAAAATGGACTCACCTTGAAATGGGTCCATTTTAGATTCACTTGCTATATTTGCTTTTGTAGATTTTATGATTTGTGATAACTGGGTTATTTCTAAAAAATGTGTGAACACTTTCATAATGAATTATGAATTATCTCGCTGGTACTTGCGAATATTCAATCGGGTAAATTCTCAGAAATATCAAGGAGTATGAACTCTGTTAAGAATTTTTCGTACCATAATATAACCACACACACACACATATATATATATATATATGTATGTATGTGTGTGTGGGTGGGTGGGTGTGTGTGTGATTTAGAGAAAACACCCTAAAGTGTGAAAACAGTGAGAACGGTTCTGATCCGTTGGATCGAAACAATGTGAGTATTAGATTGGCACGGTGGCGTTATCGTAAATAACATCAACTTTATTACGTGCACGCACTTCATTAAGGGTAAAATGGTCTTTTTACTACTCTAATACAAAACACCAAACTCATGAGCAAAACATCATTAAAATTCTTGCCTTAACCTACAAGCCATACACATCAGTCCCTTCTAGATGAAACGCCATATTTATCTGAAACACCATTCATACAAAAACGTCAAACTTAATGATGAAGCGCATTACAACTTTAACGGATAGAGGTGAACAAACATTAACTGAAACTTTATTACTATTATTTATTATAAAAAAAATCCCTCCTAAACTACGCGCCAAAAACATTATTTATAAACAACGTTACCATCACTTCCTTTTTTTTTGAAAGGAGAACTTCATTAGAAAAACGCCGACCAGAAACCATGCCGACAACAGACAACAACAACACTACATTATACAAATTTACACCAACTTTCCTACGTGGTATTCCTATGCTTCGACCTATTAGAGAACCATAAGAAACCTAAAGCCTTAATCTCACTTGTAATTCTCTCAACTCTGGCTGGCTTACCTGTGAACTTCAACTCGTTCTTAGCTTTCCAAATGCTCGAACAACCAATAATCATAATGCCTTGAATAGCTTCTTTCCACTGATCCGTCACACCTGCTGAGTAGTGGATTTCAAGAAGATCTTTAAAGGAAAACGCTATTATACCAGGGATCTTGCACCAAGAACTAATAAACTGCCAAACCGAAGAAGCAACCCAGCAAGCCGTGAACAAATGGTCAACGGATTCATCACCAAAGTTGCATAAAGGGAACATAACATCAACAACTGGAACATTCCTTCTTCTTAACTCTGTACAGGTAGGAATACTATTTAAATTAGAACTCCAAGCGAAAACATTACATTTTTGCGGGATCCATTTACACCACCTAAACACAAAACGCTGCTCGAATCAACACCGGACGCGAGGATTCTTCTCACAGCTTTGACGGAGAATACATCTGAGGACCCTCCAATCCACTTCCAACTGTCCTGTTGATGACCAAGAGACACAACAACGAGCATACTACATAACTGATGGTAATCAACATCCAACCCAGCCGAAACCGGCTGTTGTTTCCAGTTCCAGACATAAAGCTGCCCGTTACCTTGCGAAATCCGGTCACTTACCTTGCATTTTTTTTTTTGCGGCTTCCAGCAAAAAAAGGCCGGGGAATTTAGTTTTTAAAGGCTTGTTGCTGATCCATGGGTCAAGCCAAAATGCGGATCATACTAAGAAACGTCATCTTTAACCAAAACACCAAATTTCAAAAAAAAAAAAAAAAAAAAAAAAACCCCTGAAAGAAGAAAAAATGGCAAACATCGTTCATGGAGATTCAACCTTAGAATCAATAGATTCGTAATCCTTTTTTTATAACAAAAGAAGAGTGTTTGTGAAAACCATCAAAGCCATAATGAACTTAGAAGAAGAAGTACAGAGAGGGATCCTAGCACTTGGCGTTCATCTTGATAACCTCTGTGAGACAACACAGACAGTTATACGAAGATTAACAAGAAAATTTGGATCGAACATTGCAAATGTGGACCCAAACATCTGACCATGGCATTTTGATGAAGACACTGACATGGTGACTGTTGTATGTGACAACGGGGAGCAGGAAGACTACACGCTTGAAAACATCATGACCAAACATAGTCTTGGGTTTCTAGAGGAGTTATACAACGCAACATGTTTGAACACATACATGACAGTAAAATTGGCGTTGTTGCATGACATGTTCACATGGAGGGTTCAAAATATTCAAGAAGAAGAGACCGACGAAAGTGAAGACTTGGATGAGAAATTGGATGCAGAATCCGAAGAAGAAGAAGAAGACAAGGAGAGCGATGGATACTTCTCAGACGAAATCCCTTCTGATGAGGAGTTTTAATTTTTTTCTTTTTTTTTTGTGTCATTTTCTGTGCTTTGCTATGTACTTTTCCAATAATAAAATACTTTATTTCTCTAATTAGTTATAAAACACCAAAATGCCACAAACGTCAAACACCAAAAGTTAATTAGTTGTATTTTATCATCTTTATCTAAAACGCCAATAAGACAAAACGCCAAACTTAATGATGGGATGTCTTACAGCCTTAACAAATAAAGCTGAACAAATAGTAACTACAAACAGTAACTAAAATGACAAAAACATTATTACTAACATTTATTGGTGCATGTCGAGTGCGATATGATTTTATTAATATTTTGAGCCCAATTTACGCATTAGTCAAGTTTTAAATTTATAAAACATGATATTGTACTAACACTAAACACACACTTGGGTAAGTGCACCCATGGTGAGCGTAGTATAGTGTTGGTAAGATACCGAGGTCGTCAAAGGACACAAGAGCTTTTAATACCGGTTTATCCTCAACGTCTAATCGATCTAAATTTTTGAGAAAAGTTTTGAAACATGAAAATAAAACTAAAAATAAAAAGATAAAGATAAATAAAATGAAAAACAAATAGACAAGATAGAATCACTTGGATCCAACTCATCTTTAATGTATCCTTTGATGATTTTCTCACTTTCGGACTTTTTAAGAGATTATCTTAGTTATAGTAGTAGGCCCCTCTTTTGAAGGTGACGTTACCCTCAACCCAGTGGTTTGAGTTAGCAGGGATACAATCCCAAAGGGTCGGAATATTGAAAGACAATTAAGTTAGTTACTAATGCAAAAAGTGGTAGGCCCCTCTTTTGAAGGCGACGTTACCATCGGCTAAGTGGTTTGAGTCAGCAAGGATACAATCCCAAGAAGCCGGTTTAAAGTATTAATAGTAGTTTACATATGAGGGTTTCAAGCTATTCGCACCCCCGCCATCCAATACCGTTGGGCATTGAAGGGGGTCCTAGTAAGCTTGAACCAAGTCCTCGCAGGATCTATACACTGATCGAGACAAGAACTTTACCAAACCACCCTCCTAACCCCCTTCTAGGTAGTTAACGCACTTTATATAGACTGTAAAGATACGAATGATGCAAATCATGCACTTTATATAGACAGTAAAGACATGATTAAAGACATCATGAGGAAATGGTAAAGAAAATTCACTTTCAACATAAGAAACTATTTATTAAAGTCATTAATACAAACCCAAATAAAAAGTAGCAATACATTAAAAACTTGTCTTCACCAAGTGATGTAAGAGATTAGCCAAACATGGCCTTTGATTGACAAAAACTCTTACGATCAATCTTGGATCCCGAGACTACTACACACTCTAAAGATGGATGATGAATGATGGTGGTGGGTGTTGGTGTTGTAGTGGTGGCAAAGTGGGAGAGTAGTGGTTTGCCAAGGGATGCCTTTGAAAGGAACCAAGCACCCCTATTTATAGTCAGATCAGAGCCCTGACCACGACCCCGTGGTCACTCCTTTCTCTTCCTTCATTAATTGAAGCTGTCAGCAGAGGGCCCCACACGCCCCTGTGGCCTCTGGACACGGCCCCGTGGTCCACTCTTCGCTATACTATCAAGATTCTGCAAATCTTAGAGTTGACCATGCCCCATGGTGAGCTGGGCATGACCCTGTGGTGGACGTAGAAGCTTCTGCAGGCTTTGTCTTCTTGTTTCAGGACTAACCACGCCCCGTGGTGAGATGGGCACGGCCCCGTGGCCAGCTTCTGTCTTCTTGTTTTTGCTTTTGCTTTGGGAGATGCTGCCGAGGGGTCAGGCATGTCACGTTATTCTTTCTTCTTGTATTTATGTTGGTATTTGGCTGCTTATTTGTTTCTTTTGTTCTTGTAAGCACATTTGGTCCTGTAAATTCAAAAGGAAGAAAGAAACACACTTTTTCCAACATTAGTACTAAAAAGGGTTAGTTTTATGCCTCTATTGATGTAATTTATATGTTGCATTTTGTACACATCATTTATTATAATAAATTCCCGCCTAAACTACACGCCAAAAACATCTTATATAAACAACGTCTTAGGACCGTCCATTGATCACACCAAAAACAAACGTCGTATTTTACTAAATACCATTCAATTCAAAAGGCCAGAAAGTTCAAAACCACAGATGGCAAACGTCGTTTCTTGGAGATTCAGTTTTGTTCTCAATAAAGTTTCACAGAATGGATTCTTAAGTGAGGGTTAACTCAATAAGATTTTGCTGAATGAGATGGAAAAATCTTCAAGAAAAAAAGAGTTATGACAGTGATATGTCATTTTTTGTGCTTTGTTCTTGAAGAAGGTCTGGATGAGAAGAAGAGACCGATGACAGTGAAGAGTGGGATGAAGATAAAGATGAAGACCAAAGATCAAACAAGAGAAAAACCCACTCACAATCACACCCAAAAAAATCATCCACACATACGACGTAGATCTATGTCTCCAACCATCCACACAACCACTTCAACAATCAACAACCATAGATCACACCAAAAAACAAACGCTATATTTTACTAAATGATCAGCTTTTTCTAGAGCCGGGCGTCCAACCGTGTAAGAATGGACATCTATCTAAGGAATTCAAAGGTTCCAGGGATAAAAACTTCAAGAAGAAGAGACTGATGACAGTGAAGATTTGGATGAGAAATTTGTCACACCCCAACCGATGGCGAAATCATCGGGGCGTGACACTAGGCGAATCAGATTGCTCAAGAGAATCCATAACAACTATATTGCGATAATATTTAACACATTCGTTATCCCATACTAACAAATAATACAATCACATAAGTTATCACAAATTTCTTGTCCTCTCGAACAATACAAATCCGACAACCTAGATTTTAGTTGAGTTTCTAGACTTCCTAGCTTGATTTGATATAGCCCGCGACCTAACCTGCAACATACGTTAAAATATTTGTCAATACAAAAGTATTGGCGAATATACAGGTTTGATATGTATAGCGTAATAGATTAAAATGTGTAGCGAATTTCCATATGCATAAACGTAACACACGACATACATACTCACAAAGCTGATACTACCAACTAAGTCCTCGATGCTCGAATATGCGATGGCAAACTAGACCCCGTCGGGCGCAATAGTACTACACTAGTCGTGGTGGGACGTCGCGAGTATAAGCCCTAGCACATATGCAACTAGCATCACGTATATCTATGCATAACAGTTATTCGCAAGTGATAATTCGATTGATTGGATAATTCGTTTGATAAGTACGATTTGTTAGAAACGTATGTTACACCCAAAATGCGATTAAAAAGGGTTCAAGTATACTCACTGTGCATATTCGGCGAGAGCACAATTGCTTGGATTGGTTACGAGTACGTCTGCGGTAGATATCGAATGATATAGTAAGCGATGCACGGTTAAGCGGGAATAGTATCAAAATGACAGTTATCCAATCGGATGGTGCTCATCCGGTCGGATGATTGTTGGTTTGGTTCGTTCATTCTGACACTCGATCGGATGACTAAAGTTTGGATCGGATGACACTTGGTCCGGTCGGGGGGCATGTTATCCGTTCGGATGATATGCTGTCCGATCGGATGGCTGTTGACTGGGTTGGATGATAGTCATCCGGTCGGATGACATGCTATCCGATCGGATGACATGTGGTCCGTTCGGATGACATGTTGTCCGATAGGATGACACGTTTGTTTCAACGTTCCGATCAACTGTTTTCGAGTGTTTTTAGAAGGAATACATGCGGTTTTACTGGGACAGTGTAATTTCGTATTAATAATTGAAATTCCATCAGTTCCGACCCGTTCTAACTGCCGGGAACCACCCCGTTCCATCAGATCTGGCCATTCTTGACGGTTTCTCATGGTTAACTCGAAATCGCACAGTTCCTTGGTTAAATACATAGATTTAGGTGAGATTTGTTATCAAAACATGTGGAAATCACCCAGATCTGAGTCGTTTATGGTGGGATGAGGTCACAACTTGAAGTTCATATGAACTCTTGGTGACATCACCTTAAAACACCTCAAATCAGTAGATTTCATGGTTAGAAATTGAGTTTTGAAAGACAAAATGATGTAGAATCGAGTGTAGATCATAGAAGTACAAGTTTTTTGGTTGAAATCTTACCGGAATCGTGAGGAATCGAGAGAAAAGGGTCCTAGAGCGTGCTTGGTCTAGTGGGAGCTGTCACATCACTTGAACAGTGATGTGACATGCTATTTATAGGCAAAAAGTGGACTGGAGGGTTACTGGGTCGGATGGCCGGTCCATCCGGATGGCCACTCCGGCGCGGGGACTTCTCCGTTTTTTTAGCGTTGCGATGGTTTTTGGAGTTCGCGCTTTCTATAGTTAATTTATATTATTATTATTTTATATGTATATATATCACTATGGGTCGTATTTACGTATCCACATTCCAAAGTTTCGATATAACAGTCGGTTTTCGTTTTGAGGGTGCGATTACTAGCGACGTTTCACAGCCATCAAGGAGGGTAGTATAGGTCCTTTCTTGATGTCATCGTGAACGTTATTGTGTGTTGTGCCACAAAGACTGACGGGGTACCACTCACTCGTATTGTCATCATCGTCCCGACGACTGGAGCTATAGCACTCACCCGAGAGTCTTTGTTAGCGTTAATTGTCTGCGTTTCGACACATCACGGCCACCGAGGAGGGTAGAATAGGTCCTTACTCAGTGTCATCGTGAGTGTTAGTGTTTGCGATGTGATGTGATGTAGCGATAATGTGAAAATATGCGATTATCCTTCGAATAGCGATGTATGCGATATAGTTACATTATGGTCCGAATCTCTGGTGCTAGGCGTAATGAGTATATCGAGTAGTAACAACGCACGAAAGTGCGGGTTGTTACAATCTCCCCTGCTTTAGGAAATTTCATCCCGAAATTAATCCAGCAGGTAGACTTTTGAGAGTTGATCCTGCATAAGTAGCGATACAGCGAGTGATTTGACCGAGAGTTGACAAGCGAGGGCGTTTCGAATAAGAGAGATCGATTGTGATAGTGAGAAGGCGACCTAAAGACAAAAGTAATATCTCACGAATTGGCGTTCCACAGTAACTCGTGTCGCGAAGGATTCGTTAGTTCGATGCGATTGAAATTTTAAAGAACTTGAAAAGGTTTCTCATGATGTAGAATTAACTGAGTCGATCGTTAACCAACGTTACAAGAAGCGTTCGTTTTTAGATATTCAAAAGGAATTTTGGATGGAAATCTCAAAAAAATTCCTTTTACATATGGCCAACTGAGTCGAGGTTAACCAACGCTGCAAGGAAGTTTAGATTTTAAACATTTTAAGAAATTCGAAGGTGAAAACTGGGGCTACGAAAACACTCCTACGACTTGGGTTCAGCTGAACTCGATGTTGAACCAATGTCTCAAGAAAGTCTTGTTTTTGATATTGCAAAAGGTTTTAAGGAAAAATCGAACTCATGAAAGCTCCCCTTGGGCATGGAGTTAAGCTGATTCGATGTTACCTCCACATTGTGAGGAATTTCACTTGTCCCATGGTTTTTAATAGAAGTTTTATAAAAATCAGTTTTAACCGTTTGAAAAAGACAATTTAGCATCAAGCCCCACTTGGCACCTTCCCACGGAAGTTCTTTAATATGATTAAACACTTATATATAGGAAGTACCAACGGCGTATCCACCATGTTTTGCCCATATTACTTCCGTTTCGTGAGGCGGTGTCATGTGTGCCAATACGACATGGATAGAATGGCGCTTACTTGGCCCAATCGATAGAAGGTCAGACCGAGTATAAGATAGAATCGAATAGGTTAAGCCGGCGGGTTGAATTGCGAACGTAGCTACAACAGCGTGCGCGAGTAGCCTGACGACACAAAACACTTATGTGTCGTGTCTGGGTAGGCGTCGAGCGATAAGCAATAAGCAAATAGCGCGTTTTCGATTAGATTCCACTTTGAACCCACATGGCACGTTTCCACGAGAGTTTGCTAACATGGTGAAACACCACGTTTAACCAGGTTAGTTTTGCCTCGTGAAGCGATGTCATGCGTACTAATACCACACAGACTGCAGTGAATACCAAGCGAGCGATAGGCGGTACGTGATACGCAAATAAGCGGTAGACTATACACGATAAGCGATAAGCGATTTGATGATTAAGCGAATAACACAACACAACACTAGTAATGACGACGGCGATAAACGAATTACGATAATCAGCAGTTGTTGCGTTGCAAGCGATGGAGGTATACGCGATTTATGCGGTTCGATTTGATTGATTACACCACAGAGTTCAACTAACATCAGACCCCACATGGCCTTTTTCCACGAAAGCCCGCTGATATGACTAAAACACCTTGCTTTAACCATATGAGCTTCCTCTCGTGAAGCGAGGTCATGTGTGCTAACTTAACACAAATATCACAGACAGCGGTAGGCGATAGCGATGGTGATAGCGATAGAGTGCCACACGACAAGTGATATAGCGATTCACATAATAAGCGGTAGTTGTCTTCGTAATAATCGATAGGGATTGCGAGATATGCATGATAAACGATTGCGATTAGCCGAGTTTTGTTTTGAATAAGATTTTCGTCTCGTTATGTTGCGACGCATCACGGCTATTGAGGAGGGTAGAATAGGTCCTCACTCAAACAACATCGTGAGCGTTACTGTACTTGATGAGATTGGTCATGACAGACTTACGACCAGTCTTGCGTCGATGCAATTGCCCTGCGGGGGTAGACTCTCCAGAGTCCATCGATGAGGCGATTGCACTGCGTTTGCAGACTTACGACAAGTCTCGTGATGTTGTGGTTTGATTGTTATGCCTTGCGATTGAGTGTAGTGTGTTGAAAATAATCACAATAGTATAATAGGTCTAATAACGTTCAACTCCATGTCGCACTTTCTTCACAGAACTTCGGTAGTATGATATAGCACACCTTGCTTGACCCCTACTACTTGGATCCCATGGTTTGGTGTCATACTTCGTCATAACGCTTATGGCACCTTAGAATTTACTACGATCTCCGTGCACTGACCCAAATAACCCCGTGTGCACCCATGATTAATCGTTCCTTGCACGTTTATCGTACCTCTTTCTAAGAGTGTAGTGAGGGTAAAACACATTATTTCGTGATATAGTAGATAGTATGTGTGTGAATCTAGTCTAAGTGTGATGACTAGAGTGTGAAAGAGAAAACGAAAACGAGAGTTAATGTTACGCATAGTGGCAACATCGAGTAATAGAGTAGGTTCAAAACTTAGAAAGTAACGTCGAAAATCGTATCATTACAACTTTGTCCTACGCTTGCTAGATGTTTGATGCTGAAGACTTTTGTTGGAGCTGTTGTTGTTGTACTCGAGTTTGCGGTTCGATGCGGCAGTTGCGAGTGAAGTGACCGTAACGGTTGCAGTTACTGCAATAGCGACAGTCAGCCTCAACTGGATGATGATAGGTGCATGAGTAGCACTGAGGATGAGCTCCAGTGTATGCTCGTTTTGGAAACACCGTGACTGCTTGAAGGGGCTTCGGCTGCGGCAGTTCGGTGGTTGATGAGTTCGGGCTTGAAGTCTTTCGTTTGCGGCTGGGTTTGTCGGTGTCTTGCGAAGAGGTGTCGTCGTTGGAGGATTCGTCTGAGGACTCACTTGCAGAATCTTTGGCCGATTTGTCGGAAGAATCGTTAGGAGATTCGTCAGAAGAATCGTCAGCGGATTCGTCAAGAGAATTAATGGCGATTGCTTGATAGGCTTGCTTGACAGGATTCTTTGAGAAGAACCCTTCCATGAGTCGTTTGTTGTTGATTTTTGCGGCTAAGCGGTAGGTTTCTTCGATGGTAGCAGGTCTTGCAGCTTCGACAAAATCACCCACACACTCAGGCAAGCCGCGAATGTACTTCGAAATGGCTTTTTCTGAAGTGTTGACTTGACTTGGGCAGATTATGCTAAGCTGTTTGAACCTTGCGGTGTAGCCAGCGTTGTCACTTTCGACTTGCTTGATTTTCTAGAATTCGTCTTCCAGCTTCTGAATTTCGTGAGGAGGACAGTACTCTTTCTTCATGAGCTCTTTCAGCTCGTTCCAAGAGAGAGCGTAAGCTGTGGAGATCCCACGTTTGTTACGTTCGGCGGTCCACCAGTCGAGGGCTCGTGATTGAAATACTCCGGTAGCGCAAGTAGTACGGAAAATATCGGGACACCCACTTTGAAGAAGGGTAACTTCAATTGAATCGAACCACTGGAGTAGTTGAGTCACACCTCCTTCACCCGTGAATTCCATCGGGTCACAGGCTTTGAAGTGTTTGTAAAGAAAAGCAGATTGCGGCGCTTCCGTCTTGGAGTCTTCCGAGGTTCGAGAGTTGCTGAGAGAGTGCACTCGAGCCGCAATTTGAGGAATGAGCTTGACCACTTCCTTGGTCACAAGTGATGCAATCCTCTTATCGGCGCTTCGTTTGGCTCTTCTCCTAGCTGTTCGTCTCGAGGTAGAGCCGTTGGAAGGCATCTAGACAGGAAGAGACTTGGAATGAGATTCGATCATAATGATTTTTGAGTTTTGCGACGCGATTGAGCGCGTTCAAAGCTTGATGCGATAGTATAATAGTAATGTGAATCACATAGGAGACACGAAATTCCTAAGTTCTCACACAATGGCTTGTTTGTTTATACGCATGTATATATTTTATATAAATGTAATTTGTAATCGTGCACATACAGGTCGATTTAGAATATGCGGGGATGCGTCGAGGTGAGAAAGCGAGAGCGAAGGCAATAGATTATGCATTAGTTTTGTTGCGAACATTCGGGTTTCGTTTTAGATTGCGATGGCTGTGCGAATGGTGCATTTATAAAGCAGGGAGTGAAAATCGTTAAATCGAGAAATCGATAAAGCGTAAAGTTTCAAACGTAAATAAGTTCCAACCATATGTAAAATCGGCGGGTCGTATGATAGAGTGCCTTGGGTGTTTAGGCGTCGACTACCCAAAGTAACCCAACTATACTTGACAAGTTCGTGCGCGCGTGTTGACCTAGAAGACTTTATGCTTCCACTGGGATGCAGCTCATGGCATTCGTCTTCCTAGTCGTCGCATGGCTCGAGTTATCATGATAGTCGAGTCCTTGGTGAGAGCTTTTTGAAAACCAATTTATAGAGAGTGGAACGGCCTATTAAGGTACGGGTTTCACCCCTGACTTAACAGCTTCGTTCCTAATTGTGCTTATGCTCTTCGAATAAATTCGTGAGTTCCACTAGATATCGAAATGGAGAATTTCGTCGAGATGTGGATGTCACTCCTAACTTGATGAAAGGTCCTCGGGCTTAGAAAAATGTGCTGAGTGAGCGATCTCGTCGAGAGTTCTTGGTTTTCACACCTGATCTCGACTGAATCACTCGGTTTTGTTATGCGAGTATTTTCGAAAACATGTGTATTATGTCAGCCTTAGGAAAGGCTAAGTAGTAATACAGCCTTAGGAAAGGCTTCTTTGTGTGAAGCTGTAGTACGCGGTGTTCACAGAAAATGGTAACTTTTAGTAATTTCGATCGAGGGTATCAAGTAGGCCCGATACAACCCTACTGGTTTCGTACGAGTCGGCCTATAGCGTAATAGATTAAAATGTGTAGCGAATTTCCATATGCATAAACGTAACACACGACATACATACTCACAAAGCTGATACTACCAACTAAGTCCTTGATGCTCGAATATGCGATGGCAAACTAGACCCCGTCGGGCGCAATAGTACTATACTAGTCGTGGTGGGACGTCGCGAGTATAAGCCCTAGCACATATGCAACTAGCATCACGTATATCTATGCATAACAGTTATTCGCAAGTGATAATTCGATTGATTGGATAATTCGTTTGCTAAGTACGATTTGTTAGAAACGTGTGTTACACCCAAAATGCGATTAAAAAGGGTTCAAGTATACTCACTGTGCGTATTCGGCGAGAGCACAATTGCTTGGATCGGTTACGAGTACGTCTGCGGTAGTTATCGAATGATATAGTAAGCGATGCACGGTTAAGCAGGAATAGTATCAAAATGACAGTTATCCAGTCGGATGGTGCTCATCCGGTCGGATGACCTCATCCGGTCGGATGACCCCATCCGGTCGGATGACTGTTGGTTTGGTTCGTTCATTCTGACACTCGATCGGATGACTGAAGTTTGGATCGGATGACACTTGGTCCGGTCGGGTGGCATGTTATCCGATCGGATGATATGCTGTCTGATCGGATGGCTGTTGACTGGGTTGGATGATAGTCATCCGGTCGGATGACATGCTATCCGATCGGATGACATGTGGTCCGTTCGGATGGCATGTTGTCCGATCGGATGGCACGTCTGTTTCAACGTTCCGATCAACAGTTTTCGAGTGTTTTTAGAAGGAATACAAGCGGTTTTACTGGGACAGTGTAATTTCGTATCAATAATTGAAATTCCATCAGTTCCGACCCGTTCTAACGGCCGGGAACCACCCCGTTCCATCAGATTGTATGTTGTGCCACAAAGACTGACGGGGTACCACTCACTCGTATTGTCATCATCGTCATGATAACTAGAGCTATAGCACTCACACGAGAGTCTTTGTTAGCGTTAATTGTCTGCGTTTCGACATATCACGGCCACCGAGGAGGGTAGAATAGGTCCTCACTCAGTGTCATCGTGAGTGTTAGCGTTTGCGATGTGATGTAGCGATAATGTGAAAATATGCGATTATCCTTCGAATAGCGATGTATGCGATATAGTTACATTATGATCCGAATCTCTGGTGCTAGGCGTAACGAGTATATCGAGTAGTAACAATGCACGAAAGTGCGGGTTGTTACAAAATTGGATGAGGAGTTTTAACTTTTTTTTCTTTTCTTTTTTTTGTGTCATTTTATGTGGCATGTTATCTACTTTTCCGCTAAAAAAATACATTATTTCTCTAATTAGTTATACAATGCCAAAATGCCAAAATGCCACAAACGCCAAACACCAAAACTATAATAATTTCCTTTAATCACATATTATTAAAAAAACTTCAAAAATTACTGAATTGTATAAAACAGGGTGCAAGAGAATAGAACAAAGGGTGTCTTACAAAAGTTAATTAGTTGTATTTTGCCATCTTTATCTAAAATGCCATTCATACAAAACGCCAAAACTTAATGATGGGACGCCTTACAACCTTAACAGATAAAGCTGAACAAACAGTAACTACAAACAGTAACTGAATGGGACACCTTACAGCTTTAACAAATAAACGTCAAATTTAAATGATGGGACGCCTTACATCTTTATCTTGTTTAGTTTGTCCTCACCTATTTTTTTTATTGGAAAGTGTTCTTTTTCTTTGGCGTTTATGTTTCAAAACACCATAACATTATTTTGCTTTACAAAAGTTAATTAGTTGTATTTTAACATCTTTATCTAAAATGCCAATCATACAAAACGCCAAACTTAATGATAGGACGCCTTACAGCTTTAACAAATAAAGCTGGACAAACAGTAACTGAAACAACATAAACTTTATTACTAACATTTATTATAATAAATCACCACCTAAACTACGCTCCAAAAACATCTTATATAAACAAAGTCTCAGGACCTTCCACTGATCACACAAAAAACAAACGCCATATTTTACTAAATACCATTCGATTTAAAATGCCAGAAAGTTCAAAAACCACACATGGCAAGTGTTTTTGGGGATTCAGTTTTGTTCTCAAAAAAGTTTCACTCAATGTGTTGGATAAAGTTCTTAAGTGAGAATTTTGTCCATCTCATTTAGCAAAATCTTATTGAGTTTATCCTCACCTATTTTTTTTACTACAAAGTTTTCTTTTTCTTTGTTGTTTATATGTGTGTGCGATCTTTTATGGTTTGTTATGTACATTCCAAATCACATGTTATGCACACAAAAAAGGGTGACAACCGGTAATTAACGGCTTCTAATTACGCGATTAGCAAATGTTTAAGGAAATAATAGATAGTGTTTAAGGCACGAATTAACTAAATTAGGCTCTTGGAATGCCTAGGAACGCCTATCTAACTTTACAGTGCGCGTATGTGGATTTGTAAGAAAACTGCTGATCGTTAAGCGATAACAAACTGAAACCGGACAAAATACTGACAACACCGACAAATACGAAGTTTATGCTTATGACTTATACATGTGAATGTGATTTTGAGGAAATAACACGCTTTCGAATGTCACAAAACGCAAACGTGAACGATAAATGCGGAAACAATAACGCACCGACAATCAACAACGAAACGGAAGCACCAGACTCGAGTTATGTCTCGATATTAATATATAATGATATATTTAACTTCGTTTTCAAATTTTAGTATCCAAAGTTTGAATCGGATCGAAATACGAACAAGAAACGACAACCGAAGTGTTTGACGCGATTTTAACGCAACAACGATCAAACGCGTTAAATATTGATATCCGATGTAATTTTGAGCGTTTCGACTCTAAAATCTTATCTTACGATGTTTTACGACGATCGGGATTCGAAAACAGGCATCGAAAACGTATCGGGCTAAGCTAAACGGGCTTGTGGGCCTGGGGCCCAAGCCCACTCAAACCCTACATATATAAAGGAACCCTTATCACCTTTCTTTCTCATTTTACCAAAACCCTATCCCGCACACCATGAGCAGCTCTCTCTCTCTCTCTCTCTCTCTCGTCTGAACACTACCGGTCTCCGGCTAATGGAGCGATGCCGGCGACTGTCGGCCGTATTCCAGACAACCCGACCCCCACTTCATCTTACACACCACTTACCCCTGCTCTCTCTCTCTCTCTCTATTTTTCTCCGACGAACAAGACCAGCCGGCGATGGTTTCACCTGCAAACACCCACCTAAGCCTCCCTCCTTTACACACACCTGCCGGCGATGTTTCTCAGCCAAACACCCCCTCATCCCTGTTTCTCCGGCGGTAATGGGTGTGGCAAGAATGATGATGATCCAATAATGGTGATGATTGGACGGTGGTGTGCAGACGGAGCTCGTGCGTGATGCCGTGGGAGCCGCCGGAGCTCCGATGGGGGTGCGACGCAACGGAAATTAATATCTTCAATATACACATATATATTTATGTTTTATCCTGTTTTGTGAATTAATTTTAAGTGGGCCAAAAGAATCAACATGATATATAAGTTTTCATAAATTGGGTTATGTTAAATACTTTGAATTGGGCCTAAAACGTAGATTGGATCACATGTTGGATCTGATTATTTCTTAAAACCAATAAACCGATGGGCATTGATAGAGATGGGCATAATACCCGGTTCCAAACCCGAACCCGTAGAACCGACCTGTAACCGGTTCCGGTTCCAACACGATGTTGAGTAGAACCGGGTCTGGGTTCAAAATACCCGGCGGTTCTTACCCGGTTTCATTTTTTTTTTATAATAACGGGTCGTACCCGGTTTCTAACCTGTACCCGATCGGTACCGTACCCTGTTCTTCTCCGTATCCGGTCCCATTGTACCTGGTAGTAAGTTACCGTTAGAACCGGGTACTAGCCGTTGGAATCGATTTTGGGGGGTGCAAAACGCATTAAATGCCAAATATTACCGTTGGAACCGGTTACTAGCCATTGGAACCGGTTATTATAAATTGTTTTCAATTTTCATTTGTTTAACTCACCAATCCTTATCTTCTTCTTGTATCATTTTCTTCTACATCTTGATATACTTTCCTATAATGGCTTCAAAGAACTCTAAAACCACAAATTCCCCATCCGTCAATAATGTTCCTCAAGCTCAAACCGCTCCATATGTTGTTGGAACATTATCACATAGTCACAATATTGAAGTATGGTGCAATTGGGACTTGGTCGAAATGAGTGACGATTCGCAAAAGGCCCAATGCAAACATTGTGGCCCCTTGTTAAGCAAGGACTCTAATTCCACGTTAACGAAGCATGCTAAAAAGTGTTGTAAAGCTTTAAAAGATTTGACACCCGGACAAGTTCAACTCTCAAAAGATGGTACGATATTCCGTTATGAACAAAAGATAGCTCGTGATAGGATGGCGAAGTTGGTGATTTAAAAAGCGTTGCCGTTTGGACACCTCGTCATTGCATGCCATTGTCTCTTCGTTTGGTTAATTTTTGTGGTAGTAATGGAAGGGAATGGAGAACTTGGGTAGTAATGGAAGTGAAGGGTAGAAGTTGGGGTTTTTATACAAAAAAAAACGATTTTTTTAAGATTTAATCGGTTTCCAACGGTCTTATATCCGTTGGAACCGGTTCCAAACAGTAATTTGCAGCTTTTTGATTTGAAATACCCGACATACCCGGTTCCAAACAGTACCCGGACCCGGTTCCACAATACCCGTAACCGGTTACATCGGTTATACTTTTTTTGACTTCTACCCGGGTTCAACCTGGACCTGGTTCTTCAGCGTACCCGGTTCCGCTCACTAGTATCAGTACCCGGGTACGGGTAGTACCCGGGTACGGGCAGTACCCGGTTCCAGGTATTAAAAATACCCGATTATGCCCGTATCAAGGCATAGATATATGAGGCAAATTTTTTGGTCGACATTATGTTAAATACTTTAAATTGGGCCTAAAACGTAGATTGGATCACATGTTGGATCTGATTGTTTCTTAAAACCAATAAACCGATGGGCATGGATTTTCCTACTCCTTTCCCATATAAATGTTTCGTTGGAATTCTCCTACTTATTTCTCACGGAATTAATTTTCTTAACTTTCCGAGGCATTTCCCACAGAATATCTATTTTTTAAAATTTTGTGTTTAAATCAATTATATTTATATTTATTATATTTTAATTTTCTTACACAAGTCCTACGACTTTTTTTTCTCTCTACACAATTCCAACGGAATGTATTCGTTTTCCCTACACAATTACTAGGGAAATATTTTTTTTCCCTACGCAATTCCAACGGAAAGTATTCATTTTTCCTACACATTTCCTACAATATTAGTTTTTTTCCTACACAATTCTAACGAAATGTATTCCTTTTTACTACGCAATTCCCACGAAATTAGTTTTTTTCCTACACAGAATGTATTCTTTTTTCTTACGCATTTCCTACCAAACCATTTTTTTCATATACAATTCCAACTAGGGGTGTTCAGAATTCGTTTCGAATTCGAAAAATTCGAAATTCGATTCGATTATCAGGAATTCGTTTCGATTATAAGAATTCGAATTCGATTCAATTTGAGTCAAGTAAATCAAATACGAATCGAATACGAATTTATAATTTCAAATTCGATTCGATTCAAAATTCGAATAAAAATTATACAATTTATTTATTATTTTTATATATAATACATATATAACTTTTATTAGGCTATACTATAAATTATTTTCAAAATTTATTCCAAGTATTAAAATTACCCATTACCCATTACCAAAGCCACTACATGGCCCATAACTAAAACCTAAGTAGCAAATCTATCGGTAGATTTCTAACCCTAAAAATATTAACTTGTAGTGGTTATTTCCGAATTCTCGTTTTGAATGTTAGACGTATGGTACTTTACTTGGAATGTTTTATAGCTGCTTTAAAACTTATGTTTCATTTTAATAGTTATTTACATGTTTTAAAAAAAACTGAATCAAATCGAATTTATTCGAATTCGATTCGAATTCAAAATTTTAATCGAATATGAATCGAATACGAATTGGGTTTTTTATTCGAATACGAATTCGAATCGAATTGGGTAGGTTTTAGTCGAATACGAATCGAATTCGAATTCAAGGAAAAATAAAAATTATTCGAATAATTCGATTTGAATAATTCAAAAATTCGATATTCGATTCGATTCAATGAACACCCCTAATTCCAATTGCATTTTTATTGCCAGCTTATGTTTATTTGAGTTAAATATCTGATTGGTCCCTGTGGTTTATAGATATTGCAAACTTAGTACCAATGCTTCAATAATTACGTAGTTGGTCCCAGTAGTTGTAATTTTCGCACTCGGATGATCCTTGTCACTACCCATGTTAAGTTTTCTAGTTAAGTGTGTATGAAATGACTAGATTGCCCGTAAACAATAAAAAAAATATGAAGATGGGCCTACCACCACCTCCACCTCCACCATCACTTTCAACCAACCACCACCTCCTCCTCCACCCAACCACCACAACACCACCCAACCAATACCACCTAACACCCAAAATAAAAACATGTCCCGATCATATTATTTTGTATAAAGAGCATTAACATTTTTGTTTTTGACCAGTTAAAACTTATACTTCCTCCTTATTGGCCAAAAATACTGGGGTTATTGGATTTTATCGCCTCCAACTATTGGCTATTGGCCGCTGCCACCCTCAACTATTAGTTTGACGTCCGTCACCCCTAACTTAACACTTAGTGTGTTACGTCACCATGTCGTTAACATATCACTAACTTTTGATTCTGTTACTATACTTTTGAGGGTGTAATAGGGATCTTAGAAAGGTCTTAGGGATCTTAGGACACCCCAAAAGTATAGTAACAAGATCAAAAGTTAGTGACCAGTTAACGATGTGGTGACAGAACACACTAAGTGTTAAGTTGAGGGTGGTGGACGTCAAAGGGATAATTGAGGATGGTGACGGCCAATAACAAATGGTTAGAGGTGATAAACTCCGATAACCCAAAATACTGGAGACCACCTTGATAGGAACACAGAGAATTCATCTATTTAATATCCTCAAATTTAATCATACTAGTTGGGCCTTTTGTGATGGATCAGATCGCATGGGATAGATCTCTCATTGTTTCTAAAAAACCTAAAAACCGATTGTGGGTAATACGCTAGAAACTGGTTAGGGTGGAGGTATGGTTAATCACTCTAGGGTGATTGAGTGATTTTCTACCCAATAATATTATGTCATGTCAACTTCTCATTTTGCACTCAATCAGGGGGTATGGTTAATCACTCTAGGGTGTTTGAGTTATATATTTTTTAATTGGTTCCTCTCTCCTCTCTCTCTCTCCTCCATCACCCTTCTCCACCTTCGGTGACTTTACACGGATTTTTCACCCTCTTTCCTACTCAAACACCCTAACTCAATCATGGGGGTATGGTCACCGATCGGTGACACCCACTCAAATACCCACTCACCGAAAATTATACCCCCACCCTTACAACCTTTGTGAAATTTCCACTGAGCTAGCGGTGGCTAGATGGTTGTGGTGGTGCTGTAGTGGCGGTAGTTCAGTGGTTGTATGTTGAGTATGCGTGTGTGTGGAGTTGATTTCTTCTCCGCTTACTCCCCCTTCTGTTTCTTTCTAAAATTGTTTTTTAGCTAAGATGTAATGTTTATGTTTGTCTACCATGCCTCAGTCTGTTTATTCTTTTTTATAAAAATTATAATATCGATAATATTTATTAAACCCATAATTGTATATTATACGAAAAAACAAATTAGGTGTTTTTATATTTGTTGTAAATTTAAAATGTGTTTACATTCAAAGCTTCAAGAAGTAAAAAGTAAAAATTTACTATTAAAAAAATTTAAATTTAATTTTAGAAGTTTGAGATAGAAATATGATAATCTTTTAAAAACGCTAATTTGTTTCACTCGATGGCTCGACTCGACTGCTCGTATGTGTATGTATATATTTATATTTTATTTAGAAATGTGTGTTCATTTTTTTATTTTTGTTTTACGTGTTACCAATATTTATAATAAAATATTAATAAAAATAAGAAAAATAACGATCCAGCTTGATTGGGCTCGAGCTGGCTCAAAAATTTTACGAGCCAAGCTTGACTTTTCAGCTCGAAAAAATAATCCAGCTGAGTTGAGCTGATTCGTTTAAGTTCGACCTCGAGCTCGAACCCAGCTTGGCTAGGCTCGACCCGGCTCGATTACAACACTAACTTAAGTTACATATAATCTATGGATTTAACCAGTTCAATTTTATATAATTAGATTTTCTATAATAGATACGACTTGCCCCTTTAAAAAAATTGAATACGTTTGATGTTGACGGATTACATCACGTTGTATTGGGTGCTATTATATAGTAACGAAGAATTACAAGCCAATATGCCCTAATAGACCGTGTTAAGCCTTGATATATCTTAATGGCCCATTAAGGGCTTTATTACGTAAAATTCGATATTGAAGGGTTATATCACATTGTATTGAGTGATATTATGTTGTAACAACCAATTACAAGTCATATATGCCCTAATAGGGCGTGTTAAGTCTTGCTATATCTTAATGGACACTAATAAGTCATACGCCCCTATTAGACCGTGTTGGCCCTTGATATATCTTAATGGCCCATTAGAACCTTTATATAACATTCGGTATTGAAGGGTCATATCATGTTGTATTGAGTGATAACAATATCATAACGAACATAACAAGTCATACATGCCATAATAGACCGTATTGGGCCTTCATATCTTTTAATGGCCTATTATGAATTTTATTATGTAATATTCGATATTGAAGTGTTATATCATTTTGTTTCGAGTCATATCAAATTGTTACGGAGAATTACAAGTCAGACATGCTCTAAATTGAAAGATTAATAAATTACTTTAAAAATAACATATGTGTTTATATATAATAAAACTTTGTATGTTAGTATTAATAATTTTTTAATGATTTTTTTTTTATTTTTAAGGATTCCTACACGTTTTCTACTGAAGTATCAAATTCATTATTTTCCTACGAATTTTTAACGAATTGTTAAAATCAAACGTATTTCGTAGGAATTGTGTTGGTATTTTCCTACACATTTCCTACGGATATTAATTAAAAACTTTTCCGTAGGAAATCTGTCGGCATTTCCGACTCATTTCCTACGGATGTTAATAAATTTGTTTTAAAATAGCATATATAATGTATTACAAAGAAATTTTTATACATTCCGTAAGTAATTTGCCGGAATTACCGACACTCTTCCTTCGGATAGTAATAAATAAATTCAAAAATAACACATACTTTTATAAATAATAAAACTTATATTTTAAGATCATTAATTTTATTTATTATGATTTTTTATAAATTGGAATCCTACGCATTTCCTCCTAATCTATAAAATGAAAACGAATTTCGTGGGAAATTTCTGACACTTTTCTTACAGATACCAATTCCTACAAATTTCCGACAAATTGTTAAAACGAAAACGAATTATGTCGGAAATACGTGGGAAACTTCCAACATGTTTCTTGCGCATAACAATTTGTGGCTTTTTTGTCACAAAACGAAGACCCTTTTTTGTTCGTAGGAATTTCGTGGGAAAAGTGTCGTCATTTTCGTTTGTAGAAAATGCGTACGAAATTTTGGTAGGAATAGTAGCAGTTTTCTAGTAGTGTGGGTTTGGTCTAGAGAACAAAAAGAGATTTCGGTTAAAACAAAATTCCAAGATAGGAGCAAGAAGAAACATAAAATAGGTTTATAAGTCACATACCTTGTTAGTTATTAATTCCATTATCAATATCAATGGAAGAGACGGGAAATAGGCCACACCCACATAGTTCGGTTCATATTGAGAAAAATCTCTTTCTAAATTAAGCAATTTGAGATTGGTGGTGGGTAAGGATTCATATTGTAAACCACAGCTCAAATAAGTATCACATGTACGAAGATGAGAATTCAAACATTGTTTCATAACTACTAAATCCATTACCATATGTTAAATGAAAAACTTAATTACACTAATCAATACAATACTTTTCCATTATCTCTCGAACACTCTTTTATGTCTTCCCAATAGCCAGGTAAGGTAACCTGATGTATATGAAAGAAAAGTATGCCTGATATAAATTGATCTTATAGCATTTTAACAATGTCAAGTTCGTGTAACAATATCCAAACAAATATCAAATTCAGTGTAGCAATATAAAAGTATAGCAAACTCAAACTATTTGAGCAAACAATCTCACTGACCAAACATATAATAATAAGCAAAACAAAGATGAAATACATACATACATTAAATCCAAACAACATAAATAAACTGTAAATCAAAATCATCCCGAATAATAAGCAAAACAAAGATAAAATTCATACTTATATAAAACCCAAACAACAGAATGTCGTCAGATGCAAGCATACTGTAGGACTTCCTTCTGGTGCTCAACCTCATGAACAGCTGCACCTTGGTTGTTCTTGAGCCACTCAGTTGTCTCCGCTATGGCATCCTCCATTTTCTTCAAACTCTTGCCAAAAGTCTTTTTCTTGATTTTGAGTTCTTTAACCCTATTGTCCATCTTGTTCATGAAACCCTCTAATTCATTGTATGCATCGTCCCTCTTCTTAAATTCTTGGTCCTTATGTTTGTACATCTCAGCATCTTTTACCTTCTTTTCAATGTATTCCTTGGAGAGTCTTCTGTTTTCATAGGTAATTTTGAACTTTTTCTTCTCACCGGTGGATAATATCTTAGCGGTAACTGTGAGGATGCCGTTGTCATCAATTTTGAAGCTTATTTTGATATGTTGTTCTCCTTTCGGAGCATATGGTATTCCATAAATATCGAAATGTCCCAATAAATGGTTACTAGTAGATTTGGAACTTTCACCTTGAAGCACCTTGATATACATGGAAGATTGATAATCATCAGATGTGAAAAATAATTTGGACTTCTTTGTAGGTATTGGAGTGTTCCTTGAGATCACAACACTCATTTTTTCGCCTTCTACCTCTATCCCAAGTGACAAAGGAGTTACGTCATATAACACAACATTAGGAACACTTTGACTACTTAGAGTTAAGTTTGTCGCCATAATTGTCGCGCCATATGCAACAACTTCATCAGGATTCACGCTCTTGCATAACTCCTTCCCACAAAAGAATCCTTGTAACATAGACTGGACCTTAGGTATCCTAGTGGAGCCACCAACAAGAATAATCTCATCCACACTTGATTTCTCAATATTTGCATCAGATAAACATTTCTTCACAGCCTGAATGCACTTTTCGAACAAATCCTTGTTCAATTCTTCAAACTTAGCTCGAGTAATTTTGGTAGAAAAATCAATCCCTCCGTGCAAACAATCTATATCGATTGACGTCTGAGCAGTGGTTGAAAGATTTCTTTTAGCGTTCTCACACGCACTTCTCAACCTCCCTAGTGCTTTTCTGTTTTTTGTCAAGTCCTTATTCGATCTCCTCTCGAATTCTTGAATACAATACTGAACCATTCGGTTATTGAAATCCTGGCCTCCCAAATGGGCGTCACCATTAATAGCTAGCACCTTAAAAATACCTCCTTTCTCAATGGATAAAAGTGAGACATCAAAAGTACCACCACCAAGATCAAAGATGAGCACCTTCCTCTCCTTTGTAATACTAGTATTTTTATCTAGACCATAGGCAATCGCAGCTGCTGTAGGCTCGTTGATGATGCGGATGATGTTTAATCCTGCAATGGTACCTGCATCCTTTGTTGCCTGACGTTGTGAATCACCAAAATATGCAGGGACAGTCAGCACAGCATGTTTCACAACATTTCCTACGCATGCCTCGGCGGTTTCTTTCATCTTGCCTAGAATCATTGACGAAATTTCTTCGGCTGAAAATTCCTTTTCTCGACCTTTGTAAGAGACAACAATTTGTGGTGTATCATCAGGACCTTCTATGACTTTAAAAGGCCACAATTTAATGTCATCTTGCACTTTTGAGTCACTGAATCTCCTTCCAATCAACCTTTTTGCATCTGAAAATAATCACCGAGAAACATTATATCAACGAAAATTTTAATTAGGTTCCCTACTATAACTGGGTGCATGCTAATTAATAGTCCAAGTGATATGCAAATTAGCCTTTAGAAAAATAATATACAAATTAATCTACACCAAATGAATGGTGAATCCCCCTATATAAGGGTTTACTTTTGGTTTTCCAAATAATTTGAAGTTTGAGGTATGGGGATGAGGATGGAGATGACTAGTGGCGGACCCAGAAATTATTTGCTGGGGGTGCGGATGAGATGTTAAACCATATTTTCAAGTGGTGCGGTCGGGTTTTTTTTTGCCTAAAATATACACTAAAACTTTTTTTTCAATGAGTGCGGCCGCCCACCCTGGCCAAAGGGTAGGTCCGCCCCTAGAGATGACCATTCAACATATGAGTAAAAATAATTAAAATCTTATAACTACTAAAATACAGGTCTATCTTTTCAGTTTTTAAATCTACAGTTTGATTCCTTTTTAATATTCCTAACTTGTTAAATGTAGTTAAAAATAATTAGCTTTCAACTTGAATAGTCAAATTGGGTACGAAACCGAATGAAGATAAGATAGCCAACACTTTCAAGCCTAAAAACAATAATAACGAAATCCAGGTGGAGTATAAAATATGTATAAAGAACTAAAGATCACTAAAAAACAAATAACTTGTATTTTGTTGATCTCAATCTACAAAATTCAAAATATGTATAAAGCTAGCTAGAAATTTTTTACAAGGCCAATTTTTTTTAAATAAAAATCTATGCAAAATTTGTGACTGATTTGCAATAGGAAATTAAACAAGCGCCTAAATGCGGTCGCAACTTGGTCACAAAATAGGTATTTATACGGTGTGCATAAGACAGTTTTGGTCGGTTTTGTGTTCAAACCAAATGAAAAAACCGAAATTCCGGTTTTAGGGTGTTTGAAAAGCGTAAAGTATTGGTTTTTTTTTACAATTTTCACAGTTCGGTTTCAGTCCATTTGGACTTGAAACTTTTGGGCCTAAATGTTTTTGTGAGTCAATAATTAATTTACTATTACACATTTGGGCCTGAACTTTTTGGACTATACCATTTGTAAATAACATTAAAAAATAAAAGTTATAATCTCTAAATTCAATAACAAACTTTAACAAGCAAAAGGCTTTTTTGGTTATTCCAACAATCCAACGTGTTCGGTTATTTTTGGTTTTCAGAGTATACAAAACTAAGGAACTTGTAAATTTTGGTTTTTAGATAATACAAAACTTAACCGTTAGTTTTTTTTTTATTGTTTGGTTAATTCGGTTCGGTTTTCTCCATTAATTTGGTTTAAGTTCGGTTAATCTGTCTTTTAGCGTACCCCTACTAGCATAAAAAATAAAAACAAGACTCGGTCACGACCTGGTCGCTAGTTTTGCCATCATAAGAAGGGCTATTTGCGACCAGAAATGCGATTGCAAATACCGAGTTTTCTAGCGGTGTATAACTTTCTTTTGGTTAAGTAATTGGCTTCAAAAGATTATTTTGTAACAAGATAAAAAAAAATCTTGGCCTATAAATTTAAATCTAGTTCACTTTTGAAATCGTCACAAGGTTGTTCATCAAGAAAAGCAATAGCTACAAGATTTAAAATTAAGTAAGCAAGCTAACCGAATATTGTGTTGGCAGGGTTCGTGGTCTCCTGGTTCTTGGCGCCATCACCGATGAGCCGGTGATCATCAAAGAAAGCAACAGAAGATGGTGTCGTTCTGTTGCCTTGTTCATTAGGTATGATTTCAACACGGTCATTGTTCCAAACTCCGACACACGAATACATTGTCCCGAGGTCAATGCCTATTGCCCGAGATTGGTTAACTCTTCCCTCCATTATACTTGAAATAGTTAAATGATGTGAAGTTTATGTTCATTTATCCTGTATTTATACTATAAGTTTTCTTCTAGAGGGTTCTTGAGCAAACAATATGTTATTTAGAAAAAAATATATTAAGATGCATCAAGGAGTTTAAGTCGCCTACAAGTCGACTCATCCAATTGTGCTGGTTAATTTGACCGATATAAGGCGGTTCATTTTCTTGTGTGGTATGATAAAGACACTATTTTTTTTATAAAAGGCACGATAAAGACATATATGAGGTAACGAGTAAACATGGATGATACGCAAGCAACTTAATAATATTTAATACGAGGCGTGTCACATATGCATGCCTGCATGAGAGTACAAAATACCAAGTTTTATAAAGGACAAATTTCATAGAAATTATCATATGAATCGAATTAAAACTTTATAACTTTATATATACCCATCAAATATTATATTTATATTTATATTTATATTTATATTTATATTTATATACATATATTTTCACTATATAGGGGTTGGTTAACATACAATTTTTGTTAACGTACAATTTGTGTTAAAGTACGATGCGTACAAAATTGCCTTACAATATACGAATTTTTCTTTACAACATGCGATTTTGTTTGCTTCAACATGTGATCTTTTTAACATACAAAACATGTGATTTTGTTTTTGTACATCATGCGACTGTTTTTTTTATAACATGCGATTGTAGTTTATAACATGCGAACTTCAAATCTCTTACGACCGTACGATAAGGCATATTATACAATACACTTTCACTATATCTATACTACTTTAATAAGCATATAGGAAGGACAAAAAGGTCATTTAGGAATGTGTTGAAAACACACTTAATGCACAATGTACAAGATTTAAAGCACAAGAAAACACAAATAATTTACCCTTCACCCGTATCATCATCAACCGTCCATTTTTTCACTTTTTCACACGGATCAAGATCTGGACGGCTGATATTTACTTCACACGGATCAACCTTTCCATTCCCTCCTCTCTCTCTCTCTCTCTCTCACAACTCGCACATCTCACAAACTTCATCATCATCAGACCTTCTCTCTCTGTCGGCGACTCAAGAACATGACCAGATCTGTGAGGATCGATGAAGGTCTGCACGTCGAGGGCTTGTAAGTTTATGCTTCCTTATGCATCTTTGAAATTCGTTTTTTAGGGTTTCAAGGATCAAGTTACCCAATTGAATCTGAGCCTAAAAAACTATTGATTTGTTCAGGTTAATCTATTTTATATAATGTTTGGTTTTGTTCAACTTTGTGCAACTTATGTTTCTTAAAAGGTAACTAAGGTTTCGTTTTGCGTTTTTTTTTTCTGTACTAGAGTTTGGTGTGCAGGTAGTTTCTGTTACAACTCCGAGATCAGCTATGGAGGTGATGCGTTGCTCTTCTAATGGCCTCGGCAAAGGACTTGAGAAAATGTGATCTGAAAATGGGTATGCCACTTGTGAAACTATGATTTACTTATATGTGTACTGGATTGAACAAGTATGCTACTGTTTATAGGAGGACAAGTCGGTTGAAATTGTCACTTTCAAAACTAAGTAATCTTTCTTCAACCATTCCACTTCTGGTCCTTTAAATCTAGCTTAGATCTCTTTGTTTCCATCTACCAATATTAGGTTTTGAAGTGAAAGTTCGGTTTTTGGTATGTTGCAGTTTGTAGAAGGTTGTATATAGGGCAAGTGGGCAATGTGTTTAAACTGAACAGAAATTAGCAAGTTTTACAGATGACAGTGCGAGATGCTCTGAACTCTGCTCTTGACGAGGAAATGGCTGCTGATCCCAATGTTTTTGTTATGGACGAAGAGGTAAAATTATTTTAATAAAAGGGTGTTGAGAGCTCTTTTTTTTTATTTAATTGATGCTCATCTTGTTATAATGTGCAGGCAGGAGAATACCAAGGTGCATACAAGGTAATTTTTTTATGCTTTCTCAGCTCTCTCAGATTCTACAAATCAAATAACTAAAAGTGGCAAAACAGGCTGGTGAAGTCTGGAAGCTTTACTCATACGTATCCGTTTTGCTAGAGATCTGATACTCCTCTCATCTACAGATCCCTTCCCAGCTGGTACATTTTATAAGTTTTATTTGTTTAAGAATTTCTCGATTTAGATCTTGTTTTACCATACAACTTTTATTTATCTTTAGAGTAAAATGCCATTTTCGTCCCTGGGATTTGGCCAGTTTTGTGACTTTCAACCAAAGGTTAGTTTTTTCACATTTGGATCCAAAAGGTTTGAAAATTTGCCATTTTCATCCAGCTGTTTGTGATTACTGCATTTGGTGGTGTGGTTTCATGGGAAGGTGACGGGGCTCCATTTGACGAATCTAATCAGGACACTAATTATCAAGTATGTTTGATGTTTAACGATCACCATGAAACTTATTTTGACATCAATATTTCATCGTCTTATTACGGAGTATTTTGTAGATTGTGGACAGGCCAACTCAAAGCCACAGGTTCATTTCAAGAGACTACGTACAGCCATAATGGGTATTTGATTGTATAAATGCACGTATCATGTTTGGGAAGTAAGTTCAGAAAGTTTGAATATTTCTTCAAATATGCCACATGTGCATATGAATGGGTCCCTAAACTCGTGTGAAAGACAAGATGCAAGCATCAGCCAAACCGGTAAGTTGTAAGCCTTCTAGGAATTATCTTCTTTTGCTTTGGTCGAATAGGCGGTTTGAGTAATGTGTCAAAATGGGCCAAAAGGGTTGGGCCAACTTACAATCACTCTTTATTATTAATTTATTCGATTTTTAAAGTTATAAATGTGCAAAGTATGACTTAACTAAAATCTTATTACTAAATAATCTGAATTCTGTTAATGAAAGCATCTCACGAGGTCTTTAAGAATTTGGGTACAATTTGTATGGCTTTCAATCTGTTCGACCCTTTTGATCCATTTTCTTTTTTATTAAACCATTTGACCTGTTAAATATAAGAAATATAAGCATATATTGGGTTCAAATTGCCACCTCACCAATTAATATGCAGTAAATGCTATGAAGCACATATTTAAAACCAGAAAATAATAAATGGAATCAACATTTCAATCCCATTCCGTTTTCACGAACGCTACCTAAGGGTTTAAAAGTCCACTTTTGTTATTCGATATTATTGACCACATGCAACTTTCATACATGACTAATTTAAATGAGTATTACTTACATGATTTGTAACATTAACAAGTAATCAAAGGATATTATTTCCACATTTTTGTAGGGATATTCACCGCTTGGTTCTCCGGGGACGTCGTTCATCAAAAGCAATGTACTAAAAAGCCCGGTTCTAGCTACAGTAGCTGAAAAACTGGGAAAGACGCTAATGTAGGAATTGGGAGTTGGGAGGAATTGATGCGTTAGGTGTTGCTGGTTGGGAGTTGTAGGAATTGAAGCAGAGGCAGCTATGAGTGGCAGGTAAGAATTTAGCAAAATCTTATTCTACCATGATGAATACCGGATGATATTTTGAATTCTACTGTTTTATACAAATTTTCTCAATCGAGCGCGTATCCAGATCGATCACTTGTCAGTTAACCTGTTTCATACATGGTAAGTATGCTGAACCATTTAAAACATATAGATTTGGTCTTCATACTTAGACGTTTTTACGTATAGATTTGGTCTTCATAATTGGATGTTTTTACATATAGATTTAGTCTTCATTGATGTCGTTGCCGATGAGCTAAAAGTAGGCTCTCCAGCAAATCATCATGGTATGTAGAATTAATTTTTATTTGTTGGTCAATTAATTATTAAATCGCTAATGTCTTGAAGTCTTTGACCCGACTTCTAGCTCCTAAAGAGTTACTTTATGTTGTAAAAAAGATGGTAATTTTGACCCATTTACTTGCAAACAAGTCGATTTCAGCTCAGTTTTTATCTAAAATGGCTTAAATGAGTCAAATAATACAGTTTGAATTAAAGTGGTTTGAGCAAAATGGACCGAACTCATATGGATAGGTAAAATAGAGGATTTCCAATCCTAGCAGGAAAATGAGGGAAATTTGATACTCGATTTGAACTGAGTAAAACTGTACACGCTATGGTCGATAAGGTTATTTTTAGAATAATGTCATTTTTAAAATATATTAGTGCTGTAACTATATGTAAACTTTCTTTTTTCCAAATGGATGAAACATGCTTGCTGGTAAATCCGATCTGCATGTTTGGCCCAAACTAAAAAATCCGTTCTTGTGACCTGGGGTTCAAGCAAACTAATTGCATATCGGGTTACATGGTGGACTACCTTCATCCGGGCATTTTGGTTCGAAAACCTAAGGCTTTTTTTATCTCATTGAATATGATAATCTTATTTTCTATATGACTTCTGTGACTAAGGGAAATTCTTTGTCCCCATCAGCCCATTGGCAGCAAATTTATTAATTTCAATTCCATAGTCAAACATATTCCCTTACTACTTGAAGACCTATTCCGGTTCTTTTTCCGCAACAAATTGCAGTGAAAAAAACTGTGTTGTAGATGATGAATTTCCATCGGTCGTTATCAAACATCAGTTGTGAAGCCGCATCTGCAAATTTTGTTTACTTGAATAGTGTTGATCTTTAATTTCTGCTCCATATGAATTTTGTTAACAATCAGACAGGTGCAAGTATAATTAGTATTTGATTGCAGATTTAATTTGTTCTAGGTTTTCAAAGTAATTTTTTGCTTTCTTAATATGAACAAAAATTAGAAATGCCTTTACTGTTTGGCTTTTAAGTGGATCACCTAATAGTTTGGCTTCTGGTATATGTTTAATAGGGCTGAAATAATGGCACATGTTAAGCATCGAAGTTGGGGGTGTTGGTACCGGAGATATTAGGAGTGCGAATCTTGCGTTGCTAGCAAATTGGATGTGGAAACTTAAAGACAGGCCTACGGCTTTATGGGTTAAGGTGCTGGTTGTGATCCGATGGACTTTTTTCTGTGGTTAAGGTGCATGGCTTCTTTTAAATCGCTAGACTGGAGTAAATGCGGTGACTTAACATAGGCGCTGTAATATGTTGTCCTCTTTTTTGTTCTGTTTTGAACTGTGTTTGTAAAAAAAAAGCATTTCCTCTGATGTGCAAGTTATTAGACTAAAGGGTATGGGGGCTGGCTTAGGCCCGACCTGGCCCGGCGCTGGTCCCCCATACCGCCCCCCTCAGCCCGGCTCTTCCCAACCGGCTCCCACACGACGATCTCGACGTGCCTCCTCTAACATATACATATACATATACATATATACATAAAGGGACTCATCCCCCACCCCCTTGGTCCATCCTCTTTAGGCCCATCCTCCACCATATCCTCCGGTCTTACACTATTTAATATACATTCATCAGTAAGCTACCGACAAGTGTACCAATAGTTCAAAGTCTCTAAGCACGTACAAAAACAAGTTACAATCGCCAAATGTATCATCCCGTTCACCGTATAAAACAGATAAAGACCGTGTGTTAAGTTTAAGGAAACTTTTAGACAAATGAATCATACCGGCCTTCTCAGCCTTCTCATGTTTGGATTTTTTTTTTCGTTTCACCTCAACTCTGAGAAGCTTGGGAGTTTTTTATTTTATTTTCAGAAAGTGAAATATATGGGATAAAATATATCTATATATAATTGCCCTAACTACAAAAATAAAATACCCATTGAATTCCTTATCTTCTCTTTGCGATTAATATTCTCTTCTGCCTCTTGACTTCTAATTTAAATATTTCTTTATGAAGTGGTCCTACACTCCTACTTATAAGATTCATGACAGCATAACCCTGAATAAATTTAACTACAAGGTGTACAAAAGTGTGTTTTTAATAGTGATGATTATATGACTAAAAATAATCATCTGTAATAGACGGGGTGAAACATATAGTGTTTGGATAGCTTATGTTGCTTAAAGTTGTAATAATTGGTAATTAGTAATTAGTAATCTAAGGTTTAGATCAAATATCAAGTCTCCTAAAAATAAGAAGTTGTACAAGGGTATCAAACGGATTCTAATTGACCTCATTCAAGCGGCATTAGAACCGTCTTATCGAATTCTATGATGTGAGATTTTAGGTTTTCACTTTTGGATATAGGTTGTAGATTTTACAAATTTTGTTTATTATCATTGATTTGATGGAAAGATTAATAAACTAACAGCTAAAAAAATTAACAAAAATAAATCACCATAGAATCGATAAACTAACAGAAAAACGAGTGCCAACATATCACGAATAAGAAAACTAACTTAAGTACTATACAATATATAACGAGACGACTGATAAACTAACGGTAAACTAACGGATTGGTTTGATGAGTTTTGAGCTTATGGTTGTGCTTTTGTTGGCTTGACGCAGTTTGGTTTGTTTACATTCTTTTAAAACTCTTTAAATCCCCATGACCGGTTTGAAGTACCTTAACCGAAAATTTAGATTTTAGTTATGACCTAACTGAACTGAACCTTCTCATGCACACCCTTAGAATTACTAACAAGTGTTGCGTTTTCCGTTGCATCGCGAATTTGGTTTTGGTTATGGCTTAAAACCAAACCGTCCCGTACATAGCCCTAAACTCACCAACCTAAATGATATGTTTCCCGCCGCATCGCGCGGGTAAACGACTAGTATATATATATATATGGGATGGTTCAAATGAAAACCACTTTTAACGCGAAAACTCGAAAACTAAATAAAAAAGCCTAAAAAACACACCAAAAGAATTTTTTTTTTAATTTTTTTTATTAAAAATCGCTAGTTTTTGTATATAAAAAAAACTTTTTTTCAAAAAAAATTGTAGTATATATGTGTAATAATACACATGTGTAGTACACATACACATGTGCACTACAAAAAAAAATTTTGAAAATTTTTTTTTTATATAGTTCAAATAGCGAAAATTGGTATAAAAAATTTGGTATGTTTTTAAGCTTTTTTTAGTTAGTTTTCGAGTTTTCGCGTTAACTAGTGGTTTTCATTTGAACGTATATGTGTATATATATATATATATATATAGGGCAAGGATATATAGGAAACTTATTTGTACTAAGAAAACCTAGAAAACCCAATCTATAACCATTGATCAAGATCATCCAATGGCTTATAAAATTTGAAGCCTTTTTGAATTAAATTAAATAGAGTGATAAAGTCAATAAAGGTACTTCAAGGGCATATAGGTAAAATTAACTATGATATTATTACATTTTATATATTATTTTAATACTAATTTGACATGCATTAAATGATATGAAAGGAGGCACATGATTTTCAATAACAACTACTCAAAACCCAACCTCATTTCAAAAGTCATCAACCCCATGACCTTTCATTTCAAATTCATCTCTTTCTCTCTCAAGACCTTCCATCTACCCCAAACCCATTGGAGAAGAAAGACAATCCGGAGAAGAAAGACACGCCGGAGAAGAAAGAAGGTGCGGCGGTGAATCGAAAACGCCGGAGAAGAAAGAAGGTGCACCGGAGAAAAAAGAAGATGCGGCGGTGAATCGAAATCGCCAGGAAAGAAGGTGCGGCAGTGAATCGAAACCGCAAACCCACCGGAGAAGAATATATATGAGATCAACGTTTCAGTTGTTATGGTCCGGTAAAAGTCGCCGGAAATGGAAGAAAGCAAGAACATGCGGAAGCAAGTAAGTTTGATTCGGGTTCCTTATCAATAGGTGTTTTTTGTTTTTTCCGATCGATCGGTGTTGGAACGCCCGAACATATTTGCTCCAATTCTATGTATAATTGGTTATTAACAGAGTTGGAAAAATAGTAACAAAAGTTAAAGAGCTCTAGAAGGATCTACTTTTCAATCGCTTTGTCCCAAAAAATCATATTTAAATTTTAACACTAACTACTTGATGTTTATAAAATACCCGTTCGAGTAAGAAAACATTAAGCAAATTTGTATGCACACATGTGTATGATTGTCCATCACAATTTCCTTTTTGAACTTTTCCCTAAGTAGGTAGGTGTTTGGGTCCGATCAGTGGTGATTTTTGTTTTGAATGCGACTAGGTAACATGTGTTAGACCTGCCTTGTTTTTTGTCAAAAACAAATTAGGTAAATCTATGATATTAGGGTACAAGTGTAAGGGATCAAAAGCATATAAATATATTAGCGTAACATGTGTTAAACCTGTCTGATATTAGGGTACAAGTCAACGGACTCAAAAGCATATAAACGTATTAGCGTAACATGTGTTAAGCCTCCCTGATTAGGTAAACATATTAGTGTAACATGTGTTAAACCTGTCTCAAATTTATAAAATGATGTAACATGTGTTAAACCTGTCTTATTACCATGTGTTAAACATCTCCTATTAGGTAAACATGTTAGTGTAACATGTGTTACACCTGTCTTATTTTTATAAACTTGTCCTATTTTTATAAAAATAGGTAACATATGTTAAACCTGACTTTATTTTATCAAAAACATATTAGGTAACCTGTTTTATTTTTATGAAATTAAGTAACATGTGTTACACCTGTTTTATTTTTATGAAATTAAGTAACGAAGTAACTGACGATGTACAGATTTTGAGGATTGGGACTCGGACACACTAATCGTTGAAATACAAAAAAAAAGGATATTTGGTTTGTTCTTTTTATATTGACTAGTGTTTTCATAGGTAGTAAGTTGGGTTGATTTTAACATTTTCATTACCTTTAGAAAGTCCATAATTTAGATGGGTTGTTAGTTGTCTTGTATAAACTTCACTCGGATATCACATTTTCATTACCTTTAGAAAGTCCATAATTTAATAGTTGATGATCTCTTTTATTTTATAAATAAAAAGTTGTTCTTTTTGCTGGCATAATTAGCTACATATGTTGTAACAATGTTACACGTGTTACTTATGTTAAAACCAGCCATTTCTTGGACACAAAAGGGGCTACCCATATGTAACACATGTTTGTAATGTGTGTTACACTGGAGGGTAACACATCTAAAACAATTATTGTAGGGAGCACAACTGTTCTGTCTAGAAAACAAAAACAAAAGCTATAGATGTAAAAAAAATGTAATACGACGACAAACAAATACAAAAGGTTCTGCTAACATATGTTACATGTTTTTTAGTGCTTGCAGCAAGGGAGTTGGTTCCACCGGATAGTAGTTTGAAATGTAGGAAAAATAAAGGTATTTATGGTAACTGTTTACATATGTAATCTTTTTTTGGGTGGTTTTATTTAGTTTTTTTTATGTGTGAAATGATGCAGATAAAAACTCAAAATTTGGGGAATCTTCAACTTCAGGGCATAATTGGGTAGAGGGTAACTTGTGTTAGTTATGTTACTTCAATTTTTTTAATTAGTAGATTAAAAATACTGGACTGTAACTTGTGTTATTACGACTTGACCATAGCAGTTGCAGCCAAACGAGAAGGGATCTTGGTAGGAAGAAAGAGAACCACAATATCGGATATGACAACAGGAGGCCATAAAGCGAAAGAAGGTAGATGGAGAAACCAATGAAGAATGGGAACAAGAAGTCGATGAAGGGCAGGTGGTGGGTACCTTTGACGTTGCACAGAAGTTACCCTCTAGTGTAACACATGTTACAAACATGTGTTACATATGTTCAACCCTTTTGTTACCAAAAATCGGGGCTGCACATATGTAAGACATGTTTGTAACTTATGTTACACTAGAGGGTAACACATGTATGATCATTTGTATATATTTAAGTCTGTATAAACATTTTTGTTACGTTTAAGTTTTATTGTAATGTGTTGTGAAGGCCATGTTTTTGGATGAAGACGGATGATCTCGTTTATCTTATAAATAAAAAGTTATATTTTTTTGCTGGCATAATTACCTACATATGTTGTAACAATGTTACACATGTTACTTATAGTTACACCAGCCATTTCTTAGATACAATAATGGGTTACACATATGTAACACATGTATAGCCACGCTACGCATGTTATATATAGTTGTTACATGTGTTACAACCAAATTTTACACATGTATAACATATTACACAAGATGTAACATGTGTAAATTGGAAACATTTGTGTAACACTTCAGTGTAACACATGTTATAGGTTGTATCCCTTAAACTCCAAAGTCAACGTAAGTGATTGTGATTGAACAAGAAATTTCACTCAAATCCAATGTCAACGTAATATCATCCAACTTCTCTATACATGTTACATGATGTAACAAACCTACAACATCGATACCCACAAAAAGGTTACACGTGTTACGGCAAAATGGGAAATGTGTAGCAGCGTTTAATACTGTTGTTTCACTCTATAGTGTGTAACATGTGTTACGGAAAAATGGGAAATGTTGTTTCACTCTATAGTGTGTAACGTTGTTACTACATATAAGTAACTTTTTTTATTTGTAAAATAAACGAGATATTCCGAATAAATTATGAAGTTTCTAAAGGTAATGAAAATGTGTTATCTAAGTGAAGTTCATCTAAAAAACTTTTTTGCATTTAAAATCACTATTACGTTAAGTATATATGTGTAACTACCTGTAACAACATATATTACCTCAAAGTGTAACACATGTTACAAGATATAGCACAAACAGTTTAGAATGCAACTGGCAGAAATGTAACATACGTAGCTAATTATGCCAGAAAAAAATGGCTTTTTATTTGTAAAATAAACGAGATCATAAAAAGTATACCCCCCCCCCCCCCGCAAAAAAATAAAAGCCAACTAAAAACAATCATAAGTTAACAAAAATCTAACTATGCTTCGCTTCTTGATAACCATCTTCATCTTGAGCACAAAACATCCATTCACCTATGAACAAAACAAGTACATCACTATTAATCTCCTGTAGTTAAACTTATTAGTCTGCTATGTAATATGTGTACATGTGTAAAGTTTTGCTATAACGCATATAACACACGTTACAAACATGTGTTACATATGTGCATCCCCCTTTGTGTCCAAAAAAGGGGTTGGGGGTAACTATAAGTAACATGTGTAACGTTGTTACTACATATAAGTAACTTTTTTTATTTGTAAAATAAACGAGATATTCCAAATAAATTATGAAGTTTCTAAAGGTAATGAAAATGTGTTATTCAAGTGAAGTCCATCTAAAAAACATTTTTGCATTTAAAATCACTCTTACGTTAAGTATATATGTGTAACTCCCTGTAACAACATATATTACCTCAAAGTGTAACACGTGTTACAAGATATAGCACAAACAGTTTAGAATGCAACTGGAAGAAATGTAACATATGTAGCTAATTATGCCAGCAAAAAATGTAATAACGTATGTATACATGTAGCATGAGTATATGCACCACAAGTAACATGAGTATATGCACCACAAATCATACGCATGTTACATGTGTGTATGAAACACACATGGTATATATGTGTATGAAAAACACTTGGTATATGTAACGTGTATACATCCAAACATGCTAGTACATGTGATTTGTAACACAAGTTACAAAAGTATATGCAACACATGGGAATCATTGTCATATAATATAAACCAAGTAACCGCATAACAACAGTCTTTAACACAAGTAATACATGATGGTTTCATTGGTTACCGAATTGGTTACGTCCGTAAACATGTTAGAATGTGTTACACATGTTAGAATTGTCCATTGTTTTGAAGTAACAATAGGCACTCTAATATGTATCTGCATAATGTTGTGAAAAAAGATTCATTCATTGTTACTTCAAAACAATATGCTTTGCTCCTTGATAACCATCTTCATCTTGAACACAAAACATCCATTCACCTATGAACAAAACAAGTACATCAGTATATGTTATAACATGTGTACTTGTGTAAAGTTTTGTTGTAACACGTGTAACAACTATATGTAACATGTGTAATGTGGCTATACATGTGTTACCACTCTAATGTAACACAAGTTACAAGCATGTGTTACATATGTGCAGCCCCCTTTGTGTCCAAAAAGGGTTGGGGTAACTATAAATAACATGTGTAACGTTGTTACTATATATGTATCTAATTATCCCACAAAAGACACTACTTTTTATTTTTAAAATAAACGAGATATTCTTAATAAATTATGAAGTTTCTAAAGGTAACACATAACATATAGGATAAACAAAAGCCCCAAACAAGAAACATATAGGGGCTTGCACATATGTAACACATGTTTGTAACTTGTGTTACACTAGAGTGGTAACAAATGTATAACATGTGTTACGTGTTACACATGTGTAAACTTTTTGTTGTAACACATGTAACATGCCTATACATGTGTTACTGCCTAGTATAACACAAAAACAGTTAGTATTCAGATCAAAAGCCCCAAACAAGCAACCAAACTAACAAAAACAATTACTGTTCAGATCAAAAGTCTCAAACAAGCAACCAAACCAAACACAATTTTTTTTATAAAATAAACGATATCATCAACGATTAGATTATGGACTTTTTAAAGGTAACTAATATATAAAAACAACAACAACAATCATTATCTCAATTCTAAATTTTTTTAATACATTTAAAACAAAAAAAAATACCCAACAAACTATCAAATCTATTTTTCTAATACACACACAAAATCATTCAACTTTTACCAAATAAATAACATTAAGACATGGAACCAGTCCATGTCATACTTGTGAGTATGTTCTTTGTGTTCTAACAACTTTTTCTCTTAACCAAAACCCATGAACCAAATGATTTCTGACCTGCTTCTCTCTCACACAATTGTGTGTGTGTGCTTGGTGTTCTAACAACTTTCTCTCTCTAAAACCCATGAACCAAATGATTTCTGTAACAACCCTCGGTAAAATCAACACCCTTATAATTATTCCGACACCCTGTTATATGTTAGAATGTCCCAATATGTCTTATAATATACCTCGTATGTGAAAATCAAGCCTGATATATGTTATAGTTTATAAAAATAAAATAAAAACCTGAAATATGAGTTGAGGCGGGCCGCATAGACCCACCCCAACATTTTACGCGGGCCGTATGGTAGTAAGGATCGGACTCCGCTAAATCCTTTAGTTCAAGCGGGCCGCATAAGACCTCGTCTAAGTTGACGCGGGCCGCGCGGACTCATAACACGCGATCGCACCAGAGGACGACACGTGTCAACATCGTGCCGAGTCTAGTAGCTGACCCAACTAAGCTACTGCGTTGACTCATGTTGACGCGGGCCGCGTACATGTTCCTTGTCTTTGACGCGGGCCGCGTGGAAACCCAATTACACATGTATAAATAGCAGGCATCAGTTTTCAGTTTCCGTCGCTCATTCTCAAATCTCATTCACGAATTCTGAAGTTATAGACATAATATTTTGGGTATTATACCCCTAATTAGCGAGGTTCTGCTCCATTGTAAGTATTATAACCCCAGTTTCGTAACAGTTACGCTGCCCGATTGATTTAGGGTTCCGTAACAACTGTCGTGGTTCTGCCCGACGTAGTTGTTGGAATGCCGTCTCGGAGAGGGTATCATTAATAATTTCAAAGGGTTATGGTACTAATCAATGTACATTTGTATAAATTATAGATTATATCCAGGAAACCCTTACGAAAAGCCTAAGACAGCAATGTGAGTTTATCCTCTTTTTGTTAATGTTTTTGGTAATGTTTTACCAAACCTTAAATGTTTTACTATGAAATTAAGCGGTGATTGAGTCTTTGTAGTTCTTCAATTACTGCCGGTATTATGGGGTTTTGTATACAAAATTTACTACGAGTAGTAGTAAGTCTGAATAACAGTGCATTACCATTGGACGACGAGTTAGCCAATGGGTAATTTGACCATAGCCATAGATCCGGTCGAGTGGCAAATACTGAATGAGTAATTGTTTAGAAATAAACAATGTGATCGCTCTCAATACTGTTTTAATTGATAAAATGTTTCTTGATTAAACTGGGATTCACTCACCAGTATTTCCGACTGACAAATGTTTTTAAAACGCGTTACAGGTAACACAATGTGAACAGCCAATTAGTGAAAAGCCAGCTGGAGAGCACTGAAGGCTTGGGAAAAATGTGGCTATAAAAGTTACCTAATAAACGATGTTTTAAATTCAATAAAATAGGGTTTATCCCTATAATGTATTGTAATAAGAAACTTGGGTTTTTGCTCATGTTATTATTAATATAAAAGAAGGTGGTTTTACTCTGATAAACATTTCCTAACTACGGTCCTGATGTAAATTCCGCTGCAAGACTAAACAACCTGATACCACCAAACTCTGAGCTCACGTCCGCCCGTTCCCGGGAAACAGGGATCAGGGGTTGTGACAGAAGGTGGTATTAGAGCCTAGCCACTGGTCTGAGCCAAAGAAGTGTTCTGCTGACACTTAAATTCTAAATTTTGTGTTAGGAAATAATACGTGCATAACTGTGTTTATTGGTTATGTGTTATTTGACTATCTGTTAGTTTTCAGTATGAGTAATCAAGGACCATCAGACGTGAATCGTCAGTTAGCTGATTCACCTAGGAGTGAAGGTACATCATCACAGCCTGCCCTCTCTGGGTATACTGCTGATCAGGAAGACGGGATATTTACCTTTAGAGCTAAATCTGAAGAACCATTTCCTACTAAGAAACGAGGGTGGTTCAGTAAAGAAGCTTTTGCTCGTAGGAAGAGAATGCGAAAACTGCAACAGCAAAGGGCTTTAGCAGCCATTAAGAAAGAAACAGATGCTCATACTCAAGATATGCTAAATAGAAGACTAGCTAATTTCCATATCTTAGCTACAACTGCTGCTGACCCAGGTCTGGAACAACTAATAGCCCCACAACTACAAAACCCAGAACAGCCCATGGAAATAGAAAATCAGGAAAACCAAGTGGAGATGCACAACTTTAACCTAGAAGAAATCCCTAGAGTACCTGCACCAAATCCCATAGACCCTAATTATGACCCCTGGTGGGACGACAATAGAGACTTTGTGCAACGTTACCCTATTCAGGAATATCCACCCATACAGAACATAGAAGCTTATCCAGGTATGGACCCTTTAGATCCCTATTACCAAGATGATTATATTAGGGAGATATTAGAGGATCCTTACCAATTTCATGAACTGTCACCCCCATATCAGGAAAACGTACCCCAGATTCCAAACTCAGTCCGAGAACCTGCACCCCCAATGAGTGCAGAAAACGTTCAAGAACTTAGGACTTTCGGGGAGGAAATTTTAGAGAACAGTGAGAGAATGCGTCAGGTGGGAGAGCGTCTCGTATGGAAATACGATGAGCGCAATATGGATTTTTGGATGAATCCATATCCGTGAATGTTAGAATGGAGGAAGTGGTAGTAATAATAATATAATAAAATAAAATAAGATATGTGTGTACGGATGCATATTATTATTTTATTTCTGTTGGTATTGTAATCTTTAATTCTGTACTAGTGTGTAATAGACGCATAAGTATATGAAAAGAGTAAGTAGCAATGATCTACGTTTTTGGTTAAATTGCGTGTCATGTGAATTGTGATTAACTATATTAGATATTAATTGTGATATTAATATGGGGTAAATGTTTAAAATTCAGATGGCCGATGAAGAAAATCAAGGAAATCTGAATAACGATAACCAGAGTAACATTAACGTGGTTAATGATAATCCGAGCATCCATAACAACGAAAACCAAATGGATAATAGTGCCGTTCAACATATAGTGGCACAAGGAATCATAGATGCTATGCCATTTATTATTCAAACTATTCAAGAAGCGAATAATAAAAGTAAACACAGCAGTAAGCGACCAATTGAACCAGAAAACAGCGTAAACAATGGGCCTATACTTCAAATGCCTATTCCCAAAAGAAGAAGAGCCGTGCCTAACGGTTGTTCTTATAAAGAATTCTGGTCTTGTAAACCAATGGAATTCTCGGGCAATGAAGGAGCCATTGCAACCTTACGCTGGATAGAAAAGACTGAGGCAGTCTTAAGGATAAGTAAGTGTGCTGAAGAAGATAAGATATTGTTTGCTTCTAATTTGTTTAAGAATGCAGCACTAGAATGGTGGAACACTATCCTCCAGACAAGAGGAAGTGATAGGACTTATAATATGGAATGGGAAGAATTTAAAAACAAGGTAGAAAGGAAGTTCTGCCCACCCAATGAAAAAGAACAGATAGCAAACAAATTCCTAAATCTTAGGATGACTGGTGTAGATAGTAAAGGGTACACTAAAATATTCTTTGAATATGCTAGAATAGTGCCAACTCTTGCTTCACCAGAACCAGTGTTAATCTCTCGTTATATTTGGGGATTAATTGGAGAAATTAGACACGTAGTCAAGGCAGCTAGACCTCAAACCATAGAAGAAGCTGTAGAATTAGCCAATACCTTGACTGATGAGTTAGTCCGTACCAGAGAAGAGGATCAAAGGAGGAACCTAACCCAGAAGTTGACTCAAGAATTTCGTTCTGGAAATTCTAACCGTGGGAAGAATATAAGCTCTACCTCTGCACCCTACTGTAGGTATTGCAAAAGAAAGCATTCAGGGAGATGCTCCATATACTGTAACTTTTGCAAAATGTCGGGACACAAGGAAGAAAACTGCAGAAAGAAAGCTAACAGCAGGGTATGTTACAATTGTGGAGAACAAGGTCATATCAAGTTGAATTGCCCAAAATTAGCTCCAGCTACAGATAACAAGAATACTAAAAATGCTAGAGCATTTATTCTGACTGCAGATGAAGCCAAGATGATTCCAGATGTCATTGTTGGTACGTTTTTAGTTAATGATGTCTTTGCTAAAGTATTATTTGACTCTGGTGCAAACCAAAGTTTTATTAATACATCGTTTTGCAAATTTCTAAATCAGTCATTAACTAAACTACCACATGAATGTTTAGTAGAGACAGCCAATGGAGAAACTGTTAGAATTTCTGAAATCTTGCAGGGAGCAAGCATAGAAATTTTAAATCAGAAATTTATAGCAAACTTATATCCCATGAATCTGGTAGGATTTGATGTTGTTTTAGGAATGGATTGGTTAATAGCCAATAAAGCCAGTATTTTATGTGATCAAAAGTTAATTCAAGTAAATTCACCAAAAGGTAAAACGATCACAATTAAAGGAAATAAATCTTCTAAGTCCAATAAATTTATCTCGGTGATGAAAACTGCAAGTTGTATAAGAAAAGGTTCTATAGTGTATTTGATTTCTATAATCACTAACACTAAAGGAAAAGAACTAAAAGATATTCGAGTAGTATCTCAGTTTTCAGATGTCTTTCTAGAAGAATTACCAGGACTACCTCCGGATAGAGAAGTTGAATTCAGAATCCATTTAATACCAGGAACGTCACCAATTGCCAAAGCACCTTACTGTTTGGCACCTGCCGAAATGCAAGAATTGAAGAAACAATTAGATGAATTGTTGGAAAAAGGATTTATACAACCAAGTTCATCGCCATGGGGAGCGCCGATATTGTTTGTTAAAAAGAAAGACGGATCAATGCGGATGTGCATTGACTACCGTGAATTAAACAAGGTCACAATTAAGAATCGGTACCCATTACCGAGAATTGATGATCTGTTTGATCAATTGCAAGGAGCACGATTTTTCTCTAAAATTGATTTAAGGTCAGGATATCATCAATTAAAGGTACAGGAAGAGGACATTCCTAAGACCGCATTCAGAACGAGGTATGGTCATTATGAATTTACTGTCATGCCCTTTGGTTTAACCAATGCCCCAGCTGCATTTATGGACATGATGAACCGAATATGTAAGCCATATTTGGATAAATTTATAATTGTTTTTATAGATGATATTCTAATTTACTCTAAGAATAAAGAGGATCATGCAAGGCATTTGCACGCACTTTTAAGTTTGTTAAGAAAAGAAAAGCTTTATGCTAAGTTTTCAAAGTGTGAATTTTGGTTAGAATAGGTACAATTCCTTGGACACCTAGTCAATCATGAAGGAATTCATGTAGATCCAACAAAGATTGAGGCAATTACCAAATGGAAAACCCCTGAATCACCAACCGAGATTAGAAGTTTCTTAGGATTGGCTGGTTATTATAGAAGATTTATTAAAGATTTTTCTAGAATAGCTATTCCTTTAACTAAGCTAACCTGTAAATCTGTTAAGTTTGAATGGGGATTAAAACAAGAAGAAGCCTTTAGAATTCTTAAACAAAGATTAACCCATACACCGATATTAGCATTACCAGAAGGAACTGAAGACTTTGTAGTCTATTGTGATGCTTCTAAATTAGGTTATGGATGTGTATTGATGCAACGTCAGAAAGTTATAGCTTACGCATCTAGACAACTTAAGAATCATGAAGATAATTATTCAACCCATGATCTAGAATTAGGAGCTATAATTTTTGCTCTTAAGATTTGGAGACATTACCTTTATGGTAGTAAGTTTACCATATTCACTGATCATAAGAGTTTAAGGTATGTTTTCGGACAGAAGGAGTTGAATATGAGACAAAGACGTTGGATGGAATTTCTTAGTGATTATGATTGTGATATCCAGTATCATGAAGGAAGAGAAAATGTAGTGGCAGATGCTTTAAGTCGAAAGTATCATGAAAAGCCAAAAAGGGTACGTTCTCTTAAATTAAATCTCCAAGTAGATTTAAATGATCAAATAAGAGAAGCCCAAGAGTCAGTAATCAAGGATGATTCTGAAAAATTAAAAGGTATGTTAAAAGAATTAAAACAAGGAACATATAGAATTTGGAGATTCCATGAAAAGGGAATGTGGATACCTAAATTAGGAAATTTATGTCATCGTATATTAGAAGAAGCTCATAAGTCTAAATATACGATGCATCCAGGAAGTGATAAAATGTACCAGGATTTAAGGAAAAATTTCTGGTGGATAGGAATGAAAAAGGACATAGCAACCTATGTTTCTAAATGTTTAACTTGTTCACAAGTTAAAGCTGAACATCAGAAACCCTCAGGTTTATTACAGCAATTAGAAATGCCAGTCTGGAAATGGGAATTTATAACAATGGATTTTGTTACTAAATTACCCAAAACTAAGAAAGGAAATAATACAATCTGGGTGATTGTAGATAGACTAACCAAGTCAGCTCATTTTCTACCAATGAAAGAAACAATTAGTATGGAACAATTAGCCAAATTATATGTAAATAAAATTGTTTCTTTACATGGCATTCCTTTATCAATTGTTTCTGATAGGGATAGTCGATTTACCTCTCGTTTTTGGTCAAGTTTCCAAAAGGCAATGGGAACCAAATTAAGGTTAAGCACAGCTTATCATCCTCAAACAGATGGACAAAGTGAAAGGATAATTCAGACAATGGAGGACATGCTTAGAGCTTGTGTAATTGATTTTGGAGGTAATTGGGACGATCACTTACCTTTAATAGAATTTTCTTATAATAATAGTTATCACACAAGTATCAATGCTGCACCATTCGAAGCACTTTATGGACGAAAGTGTCGAACCCCAGTCTGTTGGGCAGAAATTGGGGAACAACAACTATCTGGACCTGAGATTGTACAAGAAACAACCGACAAGATTATTCAAGTCAAGGAACGACTGAAAGCAGCACGTGATCGACAAAAGAGTTATGCTGATAACCGATGCAAACCTTTAGAATTTCAAGTAGGAGATAAGGTATTGTTAAAGGTCTCTCCTTGGAAAGGAGTGGTAAGATTCATCAAACGGGGAAAGCTAAGTCCCAGGTATGTTGGACCTTTTAAGATTATTAGAAGAATTGGATGTGTAGCCTATCAACTACAACTGCCAGAGGAAATGGCAGGAATACATGATGTGTTTCATGTATCTAATCTCAGAAAGTGTTTAGCTGATGAATCACTGATAGTTCCTCTTAAGGATATAGAGGTAAATGAACAACTTAAATTTGTAGAAAGACCTCTACAGATTGAAGATAGGAAAGTCAAGAATCTCAAACATAAAAGACTAGTTCTAGTCAAAGTGAAGTGGGACTCCAAAAGAGGACCTGATTACACATTGGAACTCGAATCAGAAATGAAAAGAAAATATCCGCACTTGTTTCAGTAGATCTCGAGGACGAGCTCTAAACAAGGTGGGGAGAATGTAACAACCCTCGGTAAAATCAACACCCTTATAATTATTCCGACACCCTGTTATATGTTAGAATGTCCCAATATGTCTTATAATATACCTCGTATGTGAAAATCAAGCCTGATATATGTTATAGTTTATAAAAATAAAATAAAAACCTGAAATATGAGTTGAGGCGGGCCGCATAGACCCACCCCAACATTTTACGCGGGCCGTATGGTAGTAAGGATCGGACTCCGCTAAATCCTTCAGTTCAAGCGGGCCGCATAAGACCTCGTCTAAGTTGACGCGGGCCGCGCGGACTCATAACACGCGATCGCACCAGAGGATGACACGTGTCAACATCGTGTCGAGTCTAGTACCTGACCCAGCTAAGCTACTGCGTTGACTCATGTTGACGCGGGCCACGTACATGTTCCTTGTCTTTGACGCGGGCCGCGTGGAAACCCAATTACACAAGTATAAATAGCAGGCATCAGTTTTCAGTTTCCGTCGCTCATTCTCAAATCTCATTCACGAATTCTGAAGTTATAGACATAATATTTTGGGTATTATACCCCTAATTAGCGAGGTTCTGCTCCATTGTAAGTATTATAACTCCAGTTTCGTAACAGTTACGCTGCCCGATTGATTTAGGGTTCCGTAACAACTGTCGTGGTTCTGCCCGACGTAGTTGTTGGAATGCCGTCTCGGGGAGGGTATCATTAATAATTTCAAAGGGTTATGGTACTAATCAATGTACATTTGTATAAATTATAGATTATATCCAGGAAACCCTTACGAAAAGCCTAAGACAGCAATGTGAGTTTATCTTCTTTTTGTTAATGTTTTTGGTAATGTTTTACCAAACCTTAAATGTTTTACTATGAAATTAAGCGGTGATTGAGTCTTTGTAGTTCTTCAATTACTGCCGGTATTATGTGGTTTTGTATACAAAATTTACTACGAGTAGTAGTAAGTCTGAATAACAGTGCATTACCATTGGACGACGAGTTAGCCAATGGGTAATTTGACCATAGCCATAGATCCGGTCGAGTGGCAAATACTGAATGAGTAATTGTGTAGAAATAAACAATGTGATCGCTCTCAATACTGTTTTAATTGATAAAATGTTTCTTGATTAAACTGGGATTCACTCAACAGTATTTCCGACTGACAAATGTTTTTAAAACGCGTTACAGGTAACACAATGTGAACAGCCAATTAGTGAAAAGCCAGCTGGAGAGCACTGAAGGCTTGGGAAAAATGTGGCTATAAAAGTTACCTAATAAATGATGTTTTAAATTCAATAAAATAGGGTTTATCCCTATAATGTATTGTAATAAGAAACTTCGGTTTTTGCTCATGTTATTATTATTATAAAAGAAGGTGGTTTTACTCTGATAAACATTTCCTAACTACGGTCCTGATGTAAATTCCGCTGCAAGACTAAACAACCTGATACCACCAAACTCTGAGCTCACGTCCGCCCGTTCCCGGGAAACAGGGATCGGGGGTTGTGACAATTTCTGACCTGCTTCTCACTCGCACACTTGTGTGTGTTTTTGGTCTTGGTGTTCCAATAATTTTCCCTCTCTAGAAACTCATGCAACCAAACGATTTCAGCCTGCTTCGATCTTCAGATCTGGTGGCTTCGATCTTCAGATCTGGTGGCTTCAAAAGAAAGGGATGAGTACATGAACACATGGTGTCTTCGATCTTCAGATCCGGTGGCTTTGATCTTCGATATTCAGATCTCGTAGCTTTGATGGTGGCTTTGATGAAAATGTGATGTTTCTCTCTCTAATATCTAATGAATTATTTTGAAAATGGTTGGATGAAAAGTAATATATGAGAGAGAGAGAGAGAGATGTGACATAAAGAAAATGATGGGATGGGGAAGGGTGAGGTGATGGTTTGAACAAAATGACTAAATTGCCCTTTGATCATGTGTTTTTAATAGATGATGTGGATCAATCATGTCCACACAATCCAGGTTTCCCAAGTTTTCTGAATTAAATGGGTTTTCCTTAGATACTTCCATTATATATATATATATATATATATAGAGAGAGAGAGAGTGTGTGTGTGTGTGTGAGTTGGCTACAAAGTCCATTTTTCCTACAAAGTGTAGGAATTGTTCTGAGGATGACATGTGGCATTTTGAGATTTTATATTAAAGGGCATAAAGGTAATTGAAAAATTAACATATTTATGGAAGATTTATTTCTTAAACTAAATAAGGAAATTTTTAAGGAAACAACATATCTTTTTAGAATTCAAAATTGTCAGTTACTTATAATACAAAGAACGTATACAGAACAAATTAACATGACATGCATCACTCATGAACAAATTCTTGACATTGTGTTTTAGCAGTTATTAGTTTATTCACGTTGTGTTTTATCAGTTACAAGTATAAACAATTTACATTTCTGTATCACACACTGGTATAAATAGTTTAGATTCTGTATAATACACCAATATAAATAACTTACATTTCGTATAACACACCAGTATAAACAGTTTACATTCCATATAACACACCAGTATAAACAACTCAGATTTCGTATAACACACCAGTATAAACAACTTCGATCGCCAGTATAACACACCAGTATAAACAAGTTCGATCGCCAGTATAACACCACACTAGTATAAATAACTTAGATTTCGTATAACACAGCAGTATAAATAGCTTCGATCGCCAGTATAACACACTAGTATAAACAACTTAGATTTCGTATAACACACCAGTATAAACAAATATTAAATGAAGTCAGTTTTGAATTAGGTATAAAAATCATTTTATCAGGGTGATTGCATATAGACCTTTACAAAAAAACTTTTACACTATCATATATATATATATATATAGGGAGAAGATCATGCGAGAACCACCTCTTATTGCGAGAACCGCGAGAACCAATGTGAACACAACCAAAAATGCCTTAAAATAGCTAAAAATCACACAAATTTTTTTTTTAATATTTTTTATATAAAAATCGCTACTTTTCGAAGCCAAAAAAAAATTAAAAATTAAAAAAAAAAAAAATTAATCTCAATTTTTTTTGGGGGGGGGGGGGGTGGGGGTTATGTTTTTTTAGCTATTTTAGGTTGTGTTCACATTGGTTCTCGCAGTTCTCGCAATAAGGGTGGTTCTCGCATGATCTCCTCCCTATATATATATATAGGGTTAGGATCATGAGTGAACAACATCCTTGTTTGTGAACTGTGTGAACTGATCTGGGCCCTTGATTTTTATGATTTTGAGATTTAAATGAGTGGCATGATAGTAATTATTTGGTTACTTTTTTTATTTAATTAAATACAAAAGGGTATATCCGTAATTACACAATTAAAACTATTTAAAAAAATCCTAAATTCTTTCCATTATATTAAAATCTAATCACCAAACACAAAAACACACACACTGTGCAGATCTAGATCTAGAGACAGGGTCGTAGGGAGAGAGAAAGAGACGACCGTCGACCATGGTGGTGCGTGGCGGTCAACAGCGGCAACAACAACGATGCACCAGGGAACGGACGACCGGAGGTCTCTCCAGCGACGCCTGAGTTATATTTGACTTTGTTCGTGGTTATTCTCGTCGGTGGTTGCCTGGTGGTGGTACGTTGCCTTGTTAGCGGAAACAGTAAAGAACCGACGACCGGAGGTCTCTCCGGCGACGGCTGAGTTGCCGGAAAACTTGGGGCCACACTGGCAGGTGGTTCCTATTCATGATTAGTGTTCTCTGGTGAGTGAATCGAGTGTGTATTTTCTTGTTCATCTTAGATTCGTTATGTTTGATGTTATAAATCCGACAACTATGACGGAACTGTTGGTGAGATGAAGAAGGTATGACGGAGACGACCGGAGATGATGATCGGAGACGATGACAGGAATGGATGAAGGTGATGATGTTGAATATGTTAGGGTTTAGTTTCGTGTTTCAGGTCGGTGTACATATGTGTACTCTGTTTATGCAAATGGGTTTACACCTGTGTATAGTAGCAGTTATGTGTTTCAGGTCGGTGTACACATGTGTACTCTGCTTATGCAAATGGGTATAAACTGTGTATACACCTATGTAAATTGGGTGTACGCCTGGTTATATGTTTGTACATAGGTCTATAAAATTTAAATACACAGGTGTACTTCGGGATTCATGCATCAGTGTACGTAATCGAAATTTAGATACACAGGTGTACTTCGAAATCTGGGTTTTTTATCGACGAAGAACTGCTGGATTTAAAAAAAAATCTTGCTTTTTTAAATGGTGATTATGATATACATCTTGTTTAGATTTAAAAGATATTTTGATTTTGAGAAATCACAAAAAAATAGGAAAGTGTAACTTCCATTAATTAATTAAAATAAATAATTAATAACAACTTAATGTATAATTACCATCCTATCCTTTTCAACAAAAAAGATGATCAAGAGCTATGATCAGTTCACACAGTTCACTCTTGAGAGGTTGTTCACTCTAGAACCATACCTTATATATATATATATATAGGGACCCGCTAAAATAGAAACCACCTCCAATTGTAAGAACCGCGAGAACCACTATCAACCAATCAGATTATGCCAACTAAAAGGGTATTTTGGTCTTTTACCCCATATGTCTAATCCCTTTCTCTCTCTTCATTTAAAGTTATATCCTCTCTCCTCTTTCGTGATGTAGTTATCATATTCTCACCTCTCGTTCTATCTCTCATCTCTCTCTATCTTGAATTGCTTAACCACCATTTCTCTTCTTCTTCGAAATGTTCTGCACAAAGAAAAAAACTCAAATCTAAACTAAATACAACCACCACACACCATCGTTTATCACCAAGGACGGCCATTTCCGCTGACTGATTACCACCGCAGACCCCGTACTTGTCGCTGACTACCACCATGGCAACAACCTTTTATCACCTCCTGCTGTTCGCTGGCCGCCTCCTTCCTCACCACAGAGAGTCCGATGAGAAAGAAAGAGAGTTCGAGGAGAGAGAAAGGGGACGGCGGCGGTGGTGGAGAGAAAGGGGACGGCGACGGTGGTGGTGGGTTTCGAGGGGCGACTGTGGTGGTGGGTTTTGACGGCGACGGAGACGGTGGTGGTGTGGAGGATTGACGGAGACGGTGGTGGCGGTGGTGGGTTTTTTACGGCGGCGGTGGTGGTGGTGGTGATTGACGGAGACGGTGGTGGTAAGGTTTTTGCTTTGTTTTTGCTGGTGATTTTGATGTTCTTGGTTCTGATCTTGTGTCCCTGTTTTTTGCTTGTGTCCCTGTTTTTGGTTCTGATCTTGTGTCCCTGTTGTTTGCCGATGATTTTTGATGTTTATGGATGATGATGCAAAAAAAAAAAACGACAGGTCATTTTTGCCGGTGATTTTGATGTGTTGCCGGTGATTTTTGATGTTTGCCGGTGATTTCGATAAGTGAACTATGAGGGTTTTGATCGGTTGGATTTTTGGGGTGGCGATGATGAAAAAAAACGTAGATTTTGATGACGATGGCGTGGCAAGGACGGCGGAGGGTAGGTTTTTTGAACCTGCAACCCCACTTTTGCAGCCTTTTGATTATCGGATAATCTGAGCCAAACCCCGTTTCTTTTTCGAGATACACTTTGTTTTGATGTTGTTGGTTTTTTATTTTTTCCCCCTAGTCGATGATGATAACAATATATCTGAGACACCTCACCGAGTTTGCGATTTCTGGGTGCGTTCGTTTTTGCGTAAAAAAGTTTTTGTAAAAAAAATTAAACCGTAAAATTTTTAACGTAAACCGTAAAAACGTAAAACGTAAAAAGTTTTACGTAAAACGTAAAAATTTTAACGTAAAACGTAAATTTTTTTACGTAAAACGTAAAAAGTTTAACGTAAAACTTAAAACGTAAAAAGTTTAAAAAGTTTAACGTAAAACGTAAAAAGTGTAAAAAACGGCGCGTTAAAAACGTGAAAAAACGGCGGGTTAAAACCACGACGTAAAAAAACGTGTAAAAAAGTGTACAAAACGGCGTGTAAAAAACGGCGCGTTAAAAAAATGACGCTTGAAAAAACGGCGCGTTAAAAAAATGACGCTTGAAAAGGCCCGGCGTAAAAACGGCGCGTTAAAAAACGACGCTTAAAAAGCCCGGCGTGTAAAAACCGGCGCGCAAAAAAATTTGCCATGTTAAAAAAATTTGAATTTAAAATGTTTTTTAATAAAAAAATTCTTTTTAAAAAAATAAAAAGTAATATAATAAAACAAAAAAGTAATAAAAAAAATAATAAAGACAAAAATACAAAATAGAGTAATTTTACTAAACTACCCTTTTAGATTAAAATATTAAAGACATAATAAGACAAAATGTATTTAATATTCATTTTAGTTACTTTTAATCTCATCCATCCATCTTTTTGATCTAATGGTTAGGAACTGGTTCTCGCGGTTCTTACAACTGGAGGTGGTTTTCATTTTAGTGGTCCCCTATATATTTATATATATATACATACATATATATATATAGGGGACCGCTAAAATGAAAACCACCTCCAGTTATGAGAACCACTTTCTAGCCCTTTGATCAACTAGATGGATGGATGAGATTTAAAGTTGTTAATATTAATATTAAAAGCTTTTTGTCTTATTATGTTTTTATTATTTTATTGATAAAGGGTATTTAGGTAAAATTGCTTTTTTTGTCTTTTTATAAATATTATTTTTAAATGTCTTTTTTGTCCTATTCATTTATTACTTTTTATTAAAAAACAGATTTTTATATTAAAACAATATTTAAAATTCAGATTTTAATGATAATTTTTTTAATGACTAAAAAACAGATTTTTATATTACGTTTTTTACGCCCCGTTTTTTACGAGCGTTTTTTTACGGAACGTTTTACGCCCTGTTTTTTTACGCCCCGTTTTTTACGAGCGTTTTTTTACGTTTAACGTTTTACGTAGAACTTTTTACTTTTTACGTTTTACGTTTTACGTTAACACTTTTTACGATTTATGTTTTACAAAAACTTTTTACTTTTTACGTTTTACGATAACACTTTTTACGATTTACGTTTTACGCGCCGATTTTTTCACGTAACACTTTTTACGTTTTACGCGCCGATTTTTTCACGTAACACTTTTTACTTTTTACGTAACACTTTTTACGTTTTACGCGCCGGTTTTTTACGTTAACGTTTTTTTACGTTTTACGCGCCGGTTTTTTACGTTAATGTTTTTTTTTACGTTTTACGTGCCGGTTTTTTACGTTAACATTTTTTACGTTTACGTTTTACCTAAAACTTTTTACGTTTTACGAAAAACCTTTTATGTTTTACGTAAAAACCTTTTTAATTTTACACAAAACCCTTTATGTTTTACGCGCCGGTTTTTTACGTTAACGTCTTTTACGTTTTTACATTTTACGCACCGGGTTTTTTACGTTAACGTTTTTTTCGTTTTAGTAAAAAAAAATTACGTTTTACGTTTTATGTAGAACTTTTTACGTTTTACGTAAAACGTAAAACTCGGGAGGTGTCTCAGATATATTGTTATCATCATCGACGCCTCAAAAAAATATAAAAACCCAAAAAACATAAAAAACAAAGGGTATCTCGAAAAAAAATACGGGGTTTGGCTCAGATTATCCGATAATCAAGAGGCTGCAAAAGTGGGGTTGCAGGATCAAAAACCCTACCCTCCGCCGTCCTTGCCGCGCCATCGTCATCAAAATCTACGGTTTATTTTTTTTCTTTTTTTTTTGCATCATCGCCACCCCGTCGATCGTATCAAAACCCACAAATTTAAATATCACAAATCAAAACCCACAGATCAACATGAACAACATTCAAACCCAGATTCAACATGAACAACATTCAAACCCAGATTCAACATGAACATCATTCAAACCCAGATTCAACATGAACAACATTAAAGCCCAGATTCAACAGAATCAAACCCAGAAAGTCAAACCCCCAAGATTCAAAACCATATTCAACAGAATCAAACCTGCAGCAAAAACACAAAAGATTCAAACCCAGATTCGAACACCCACCACCAGATTCAACAAAAATTAAAACCCATAATCAACCCAGAAAAATCAAGAACACATACCAAAAAAACCCAGAAAAATCAAACCCAGAAAAATCAAGAACACCCAAAATCAAACCCAGATTCAAGAACACCCAAAATCAAACCCAGAAAAATCAAGAACACCCATCAGATTCAAGAACACCCAAAATCAAACCCAGAAAAATCAAGAACACATATCAAGAACACAGGCCAAGAAATCACCAGAAAAATCAACTAAACCCAGAAAAAAAGAACACAGGCAAAAAAAAATACCAGAGAATCATCAACTCGTCGGGAGGAGACCAGGGCCTCCGCCGCTCATGGCGGCGCTACCGCCGGCCCACCACCCAGTCGTCGAACCGCCACCAGCAGCCACTAACCCACTGTTAGAACCACCGCCGCCGACCAGAAAAACGGTCGTCGCCGTCGATGATAAGCACATAAACATCATCATCCTCATAATACATCCCGAAGCCGTCGCCGTCGATTCTCATCATCATCGTCACTAATAAACAGCAGATTATCATCATAATCATCTTCAACAGCAGAACGACGGGATGGGGTCTTGGGGTGGATGCGGCGGCTGAGGGATGGTTGTGGGTGGCGGAGAGGAAGGGAGGCCGAAGATGGGGATGGGGATTTTTGGCTTTGAAGATGATTGCGGTTTGGTTTTGAGTTTTGTTGTTGAAGATCTTCAAACTTTTAAGATCTGGTTTCAATCCCCTGGTTTCAATATACGAGAGAGAGAGAAGATGAAGACTATAAAATGAGAGAGGAGAGAGAGATTAGAGAAAGTCTGCAAGTTTTAATGAGGAGAGAGGAGAGATGAGGGATTAGACATTTAAAGGAAATGACCATATTACCCCTTCTCCTGATTGGTTGAGAGTGGTTCTCATGGTTCTTATAACTGGGAATGGTTTTCATTTTAGCAGCTCCCTATATATATATATATATATATATATATATATATATGTAGAGGTTCCTGTAAAAAAAGTGTTTTTTTGTGAGAAAGGTAAGAAAGAATCTACACCATTAGATCTTTGATCTAATTGTTAAGATTATAATGGCAAAATTGTAAATGATGTTTACTATTAAACATATTAATTTTCTAGATTAAGAGTATATAGGTAAATTTAACATTTTTAAATTAAGAAACTAACATTAATGCACATGTAACTTCCACCGTCTTTTTTAAACGTCAATAACTTTTTATACGTAATTTTTTTTTAAATTACACCATAATAACGAGCGTTTTTTTATCTTTAATATGAGCACCATATTGCTATACTTATATAGAGAAAAAAATATGTTTCGATCAGATGTTTAGTCCATGAATGGTGTTATATACTTATTGAATGGTGTTATATACTTGCTGAATGGTGTTATATACTTACTGAATGGTGTTGTATACTTGCTGAATGGTGTTTATAGAGATCTTTTAAAAAAATCCAGTTCCTATAATTAAGGTGGCGGTTATGGGAAATTTTTAATTAATTGAATTAATGATAAAATTACTTGTTTACCCTTTTGAATTAATTTAAATTTAGGACACATGTCATCTCCACAATATTTCTCACATTTCTCACACTTTTAACCTTTTTTACAATAACCTTACCCTATATATATAAAAGGGAAGGCTAGACAGAAAACCCTTAAATTTTTAGAAAACTCTGGAAACTCAAATCTCCCCCCATTTTTACCCAACCTCCCGACATTTTTTTTTTTGAAAAAAATAACACATGTAATATACATGTTTTAAAGTGTTTTGGGCCAAAAAAAAAACAAAAAAGCGCCGAATGGATTTTTTTTAAAAAAATAAACAAATTTCAGCAATGTCCGGTTGCCTAACATGTGTTAGGCACAAAAGACAGAAATTGCTGAATTTTTTTTTAAATCATCCCTTCGGCGCTTTTTTGTTTTTTTTGGCCCAAAACTCTTAAAAACATGTATATTACATGTGTTATTTTTTTCAAAAAAAAATGTCGGGAGGTTGGGTTTTCTATGGTTTTCTATATATATAGGGTTTTCTATATAGCCCTCCTCTATATATATATATATATAAAACTAAAAATATCTTATATATTCTTACAAATATTAAAAATAAATATATTTTCATGCAAAATTGCAAATATCATATGTGCCTTACAAAGTAAATGAAATATAATACATTCCAGATTCATTAATAACAATTTAATAAATGACTATTTTTCCTTTATTTTTTTAATCTCTAAGATTTCATATATAGTTACTTTTAACTTCAAAAATTTTCATATATAGAGGGAAGGTTAACGTACATGTAATGAAATGATAAGAAATGACGTATGTTATAAAACTCAAAATTCTAATCATGCATGAACAATACCATAATCACGCATGAACAAAATCACAAATTACACATGAACAAAAATCATAACATGCGTGATTATGGTTTTTCTTCATGCGTGATTATGGTTTATATTTCATGCGTGATTAGTTTTGAAGTTTTATAGCATGCAGAATTTCTTCGTACCATCGCATGATAAGGAATATTGTATTTTACACTTTCACTATATATATATATATATATAGAGAGAGAGAGAGAGAGGATTCAGAATTTTGGATCATTGCAAAACTCCTACGAGTTGTGAAAGCTTAGAATACTCGGCCTTCATGTGCGAGTTTTGCCCCCATTTTTTCACACCCCTAAATTAAAATATTACAAACACGGGTGTAAAAAAAAATTCGAAATGGTGTTTTCGGCCCCTTACAACTACCGTAAAGCTAATGACACAGCTTTTTACTGCATTTATGGTTGTTGTACATAAAAATAAAAACTAGGTTTTTTGGAAAAAAAAAAGTGATTTTTTTAGGATTTTTGGTAAAAAGAAATTTTGAAAAATCCTTTCGTAAGGCCAAGTTCTCTAAGTTCTCACAATTTTTATTTATTTTGTAACGCACGTTGTCAAAACATTTTTTTATTTATTTTTTTACATAGCGGTGTTCTCATACTCAGTTCGTGTAAATGTTTACGCACGTTGTCAAACTTTTTTTACACACGTTGTCAAAACTTTTTTTACGCACGTTGTCGAATGCTTTTTTAAAAAGTTGTAGTGCAAAGTAATCAAACGTTAACGAATGAAATAGAAATTCTCAATAAACATATAAGACAAATATAACTTTCATTTTATAAATAATATTATGTCAGAATTAGGGGAAAATAGAGTAAAAAAAATAGGTATTATTTTCAGGGATGGCAATGGGTCAGGTATTGGTAATCCCATACCCATACCCGGTTGTAAAATCGTGTCCCAGCCCAATACCCGTTGGGTATATGTCGGGTAATTACCCGTCGGGTACCGGGTATACCCGCGGGTATCAGGTATACCCATTAGTTTGTTAAAATATATAAACTGGGATTTCCAAATACATTTTTTACTATTACAATTATTATATAATTTTATTTATGCAACAACTATTTCCATAATATAAATTAGCAACATATTGTTGCATTGTGTTGTTGTACCATAAGCATAGAGAGTTTTTCAAAAAAAATGTGATTTTTCACTTTTAACCCAAAAGTTTTCATCTTTTATATTTCAACACTTTTAATTTGTTTACTTTTAACCCAAAACTTTCATCTTTTATAATTTAACCCAAAACTTTTTTATTTACATCTTTAGTCCCCCCATACTTTTTATCTTTCACAGGTTTTTCGTTTTACGTATCGTTCTAAATTTTGCAAGTTAATACGTCGCAACGTGCGTGCGTGGTTCAACGTTTTTCGTCTATTTTTTCACATTTGACAGGTATGTCGCAACATGTCTATTTTCCCCCTTTGGAAACTTCGCAGCAATGGGCGGATCCTACTTTGACTTAGTTATTCTTTTCTACGTTATTTTGCGAATTAACACGGCGCAACGTGTGTGTGTGGTTCAACGTTTTTACGTCTATTTTTTTTCATTTAACAAGTTTGTCGCAACGCGTCTGTCCTAAATCGACATAGTTATTTTTTTTATGTTATATGTTTCAGTCTTATTTCTTCGCATTAACACGCCACAACTTCAGTGTTGGTGGCCGCTACCAGCAATGTGACATTGATGTTATTTGACATAGTTTTAGGTCCCCCCCCCCCCCCCCCGTCGCAACACGGGGGTGCTTAATTCTAGTTATAAATTAAAATATACATTACATACATATAAGTTTTATCATAAATTTATAATAACTTTATAATATTTATACACTTATATGTATATACTTCACAACATACAAAAAGTATTTACTGTCATCAAATACATATGCTAAAAGAATTTTTTTTTCACATTATGAACATACTAAAATAAATCACTATTAGATAAGGGTTTATGGAAAATAAAAATATAAATTAAAAACTTCGGGTATATGATCGGGTATGTAGTTCGGGTAATCGGGTCGGGTATCACCTAATCCCATACCCGACCCATACCCGCAAAATTTTTTAAAACTAATCCCATACCCGGCCCAATACCCGTCGGGTATCAGGTATACCCGTCCCATTTGTGCCGGGTTTCGGGTATACCCGTCGGGCTCGGGTATTTTTGCCATCCCTAATTATTTTCGATAATTTTGTATTTTCTAATAAACATATAAGACAAATATAGCTTGCATTTTATAAAGAACATTATATCATAATTAGGAAAAATAAAGCAAAAAGAAATTGATATCATTTTCGATATTTTTGTATTTTCTAAATTACCTAATACTTTTGGTGATTGAATTTAAAAATTAATATATTTTTTCACAATTTTAAATATGAAAAGAATAAATGAGATGAAAGGAGAGAGATAATGATGATGTGGTGTATTTTAGAGATAAGAGAGAGAAGATGTGACATTGAGAGAAGAAGACTAAAATACCCTTTTGAATTAAAATGATTAAAGGTGATGTGTTAAAATTCTATTGGATGTGAGGAGTTGTTATGGTTCTCCTTGAACCGGATCCTATATATATATAGGGTTAGGTTTTATTTGTGAATAAACCCCTTGATTGTGAATACTAGTGAACTAATTATAGCCCTTGATTATCAAATACATAAGTGTAGATCAATGGGCAGAATTTAATGATGAAAATACACTAGTGTATTTTACGATTTGATGATGTAAATCAATGGTCAGGATTTTTTCACTCAGTTCACACATACATTAGGGTTCACTCTAGAACCCTACCTTATATATATATATATATATATATATATAAAGTATATCGTACATTACGGCTTAACGTACTTCACGTACGACAACGTGCGTGATTTGTTCTATAACATGTGCGATTAATGTTTTCAATATGCGTGATTATTGTGTTTCAACATGCGTGATTTTGGATTTTTGAGTTATAACATGCGTGATTTTAAAATGAACGTGCGTAATTACCTGTCGTACGTGATGTACGTTAAGCCGTAATGTACGTTAACCTTCCTCCATATATATACATATATATATATATATATATAGGGTCAGGATTTAGAGAAAACGGTGGAAAGTGTGAGAACGGAGAGAACGCTTTTGGATCGTCAGATCAACACAATCTATGGACTAGATGACGCGGTGGCGTTTTCGTAAATAACATCACTGTTATTAGTGTGGCGCGCTTCATTAAGGGTAAAAGGGTCTTTTGACTTCTCTACACAAAATGCCAAAGTCATGAATAAAACGTTATTAAAATCCTGCTTTAACCACATAGCACACTTCATCCTAATCTAAACGCCATTAGATATAAAACGCCAAACTTTGTTTTTAACCGATAAAGCTTAACAAACAGTAATGAAACGGCGGAACTTAATTACTAGCATTTACTATAATAAAATCGCGCCTAAAGTACGCGCCAAAACTTCCTATATAAACAACCTCTCAGACCTACTAAAATCCACACCAAAACCCCAAACGCTATATTTTCCTCTATACCATTCATCTTAGAAACGCCAAAAAACCCAAATATCAAAGATTCCAATCCATGTTTCTTTGAGATACACTATTTTCTCAGTAAACTTTCGCTCGATGTAATGGGCAAGATCCTCAATATAAACGCCAAAACATACAAAAACCGCCAAAACAAGTCTTCATAACATTAAACGCCTTGACGGGACCCAAATTCAGCCTAGACATGCTGTGTATAACATTCTTCTGGAGCTGAGTGAGGTGTGACGTGGTGTCGTAGTCTCACGCAAATTTAATCTAATTACAACTAATTAGCTAGCGGTAAGTGGGTATCGAACATAGGGAGTTTGTGGAATATGTGCTATCTAAATGGTTATCTAAAATAACTAAGTTTAACTAAATTACAAGAAAAGTAAATTCAGAATTGTTGGTTGTTTGGTTTTAAGAACTAAGATTAACTAAACTAGATTGCAAATCAAATATTGGTTTTGTAAACAGATTAAGAAAGAGTGACTATCCTAGGTTTCAGGTTTTAATCGATACTAATGTTTATGCCCAACTAGAAAGAACCACATAGACATGGCGCGTGTTTGATTACTTGTTTGTGATAAAAGTGAACTAAGTACTCAGATTACAAGAACGCAAAGGTTGTTCCGTTTGGATTAAGAAAAACGATCACACTCCCGCCGCGAAGCGCGGGGGTAAATAACTAGTTATATATATTAACAGAAAGTCCCGATGAATAGTACTTAGAAATATTTAAGTAATTGTTTTTATTTACTAATATTTTATCAGTTATTCATTTAATTAATTGTTTAGTAATAGGATAATTATTAGGTATTTATTCTTTTTATTAGTATTATTTTGTTTAGTATTCAGTTTTTTTTTATTATAACTTACGTTCGGATCACTACGATAGCGACACGATATATGTTATCAAACAAAAAAACATAAAAATTCATACATACCGGTACCGATGTTGTTCAGCTCAGTACGGTATGATAGCAATACGATCTTAGTTTATCAAAAGGAAAAACAATAAAAATAAATCCCAATAATGATACAAATGTTGTTCAGTCGGTTTCGGTTTGGGTTGGTATGATAGCGACACAATAGCCGTTTTCCATAATGATTATATGGCAACGTTGAAAAAAGTAAACATAGATTGCAAACCAATCAAACTAATATTAACTGAACAACATACAAATCAAATGATGTGTTGTGAGGGTTGATGCGTTGTATTGCAAGCAGCCGATGCAAGTTCGATTGTTGTTGTGTCCGATTCTATATTTTGCCAATGTGGGGCTAGCCCACTTGGTAGAGGCATATGCCTCTTAAGGGAGATGTCCCGGGTTCAATCCTGGGTAAGGGTGATAAATATTAGAATTATTGGTGAATAGAGCAGACCAGACGTTGTCTTTCAAAAAAAAAATGAACAACATCGGTACTGGTATGGATATTCGTTTTTATTGTTTTCGATCGATGTAAGGTTTTCTCTTTAGATTACTCTAGCGAGTGTAGGTACCATAACGAACCGAACATATATCAACCGAATTTTCGCCGCGGAGTGCGGGGGGAAAATCACCATTTTGCAAACCGCTGCTAAAGTTGTTGCTTGCATAATATTATTAATAACAACTTCTGCAGAATAACTTTCCATTAGTATTAGTACTAGCATTATTATATATCATATTAATTTATCATATATTTAAAAAAACTAAAAATAGACAGGAAATTATTTCACCAAGAACGTATAGTTTAGACTAAAATCGAACACAAATCAATACTTTACAAACAAACATCCAAACACCAGAATAACCAAACAAACATTGCAAGTTATTATTCTAGAAATTCAGGCAAAAATATAGTATCAAACGCAAACCTTACATCTAGGATGATCACTGACAAGTTTAGCCTCTCATAGCTCGGTGAATCATCATACCATCAAGTTCAATGTTCATACGAATCGAAAGCACAAAGCAAATGTTTAGAATCTTCAAGAATGTCACACCCCCAAAATCCACATGCGGAGCACTACCGCTTGGAGGCGTGACGGACCAGGATCCAACCACCAATTATACTGAGCATTGATTTATAGTAAGGGTATTCACCAACCACGATAGTTAGTAAGCACCATATCTTAAAGTTCCAAAAGTTTAGTTCGATTATCAGTTTAAACAAATAGCGGAAGCGTAAACCAAACAGTTTCAAAACAAAGTTCATAGTTCGAGATTATTTAGAACCCAACACGTGGGTTAGACGACCACTACACATTCCCAAGCTGCAAGCTCCCGAGTCACTGGGTACCTGCAAAGCATGCAGTAGGGTATCAACAAAAATGTTGGCGAGTCCACGAGTTGTCCAGTTTTAATTACCAAAAACTTGTTTCACCAGTTAATTAATCCGTTTATACATGCGATGGGGAGCTACCCCATAAGTAAGCGACTAAACTGTTTTTACAATACCGAATACTATTCATCCGTACGTTTCCGTAGAGTGCCCCGTTTGTCAATGTTCTATCATCATTGACGGTTGCCAGAGTACATTAGTTCACGCCCGATCCCATACGCGGGCACGGTGTGAGGTTGGTGAGACCTAAATAGCGCTATCAACTAATAACCCGTTCGCCTGACCCCGGCGACTAATCGGTATTAAGAAGTGAGGACTTGAGTGATAGAGTTTTGTTTAGTGTTGCTCGTTGCATCCAATATAAACAGTAATTAACTAAAAGTCCCATTTAAGGGGAGAGAAGTAGGTTTGTATCCCTTACGAGGGGATAGCGTTGTTTAAGTTTCCGTTTCCCAACCACCGGGAACACATGCTTTATTAGTTGTGAACTCACCTTGGGTTGCTCGGCAGGTTAGTTTACTTGGTTAAGTATGCTGGTCACCACGTCCTAAATGGTTACCAGTATAGGTCAGGTTCGGACACAAGTAATCACGTATATCTACACATAGCTAACACTCTGAATGCATAACATATGATTACCTAGCAAGTTATCGAGCCTATTCTAATACGTAGCAGCTAAACAATAAACGTCAACACCTATCATACAAATCATAAGTGTTATTGGGCCTAACCGGTCATACTAACAGTTAATCATCATCACAGTATCCAAATAGAATGGTATGCACAACCCACACGTTTTCGGCCCAATATCGGAGGCTAGCAGCCCACTCGAGACAAGGTGATCTCGAGTCGAGATCGACAGGTCTCGAGTCGTAACCGGATGGTCTCGGTTTGTAGTGGAGTGGTTTCGAGTCACACCAACTTGAGTCGCAACCTCAATTGTCCCGGACTTAGTCTCGAGTCGTGATCATGGGTTCTCGAGTCGAGACCTAGATGGCCTCGAGTCCTTGGAGTCTGCTTTGAGTACTTGGACATGATCTCGAGTCGCGACTGCCGTGGTCTCAAGTTGTCATGAGTCGATTCCGAGTCGAAATCACGCGGTCTCGAGTTGTCATGAGTCGATTCCGAGTCGAAATCACGCGGTCTCGAGTTATCATGAGTCGATTCCGAGTCGAAATCACGCGGTCTCGAGTCGAGACAGGGGGTCTCGACTCGCACTCCTGATGAACCAGATCTTCTAGAACCTGTCCGATGTACTATCCAATAGGATTTCCATTTCATGCCAATTAGTGTACTATCCGACTAAACATGTTTCTTTGTCTAAATGTAATTCAAAATAGATCAAACAAAGCATATTTCAAATATTTTCATGACATTCATGTTGTTCATCAAGCACATTCATCACACATTCAATCATATATTCATCCTTTGTTTGCACATACCCAACCCTAAGTCGAAACATAATTTAGACATCATCTTCGGCCCTAACTCTAGCATATAATCATCATCAACATACACTCGATATTTGTGATTTTGTATACCATCATTCAAGCCAATTCATAGCTAATATTCATGTTTTATCATTCACCTAAACATATTTACAACACAAACATACAATCATCGGTTCAATGACAATACGTATCATGCTACTTGGTCAACAAGGATCATGTACACATTTATTCTAAACATTAAACATCCTATACTAACAATCATTCATAAATATCTTAGCACTTCATTATCATGCAAGAGTTCACATATTTTATCCATCCTTTTAATCATTCCAAGCACATGACACTATTATACACATAAATACATAGTGAATATCTAGGTACTAACCGGTTGTGGAAAGGCACCGATTTAAGGAAGAAAGTGAGTAAAAGAAGCGTCCGAGGGGTGATGATGAGCTTTGACCGATCTTCCTTGTTGTTGTCGATTGAATCCGAGAGAGAGATGAGGAGGTGAGCTTGATTGTTAGGGTTTTTAGTGGGAGAGAAAGGAGGAGTGTGTGTGAGGAAAAAGTTTGGTGCAAATGGTGGTTAATGAGGTTTTATACTCAACCCAAGTTAGTCGAGTGGGCTTTTAGGGGTGCACGGCCCAACCGGCCCAGTTGTCCATTCGAAACCGAGTGTTCTCGAGTCGGGTTCATGGCCTTGGTTCATTTATACGCACAAATATATATTACATACACATACAACTTGATCAAGAATCATATAGCACACTAAGGTGATTCACCAATTTCATTTAATAACATATATATATATATATATATATATATGCATAAAGCAATTACAGGGTGTTCGCTCGGAAAAACCTAGAGTGTCACATTATCCCCAAGTTTTAAGAACTTTCGTCCCGAAAGTTGAGGCAGCCACTGACAAGCTAGTGTGAATGAGAACGTTTCAACGGGGTGTCACATCATCCCCCCGTTAGTTTGGAATTTCGTCCCGAAATTCGGTTGTAGCTTCAGTGCTGGCAGTTTCATTTGGGAACAACTGGGGATACTTGCACTTCATCTGGTCTTCCCGCTCCCAGGTAAACTCTGGGCCACGGCGCGAGTTCCAACGAACTCGTACGAGAGGTATCTGGCTACGCTTGAGGGTTTTGATCTCACGATTCGTGATCTCAATCGGTTCCTCAGTGAAGTGTAGCTGTTCGTTAATAGTAAGTTCCTTGAAAGGGATGATGAGCGTTTCATCTGACAGACACTTCTTCAGATTAGACACGTGGAAGACGTTGTGCACAGCACTCAGTTCTTCTGGCAGATTCAATCTGTAAGCAACCTTACCGATCTTTTCGGTAATTTCAAAGGGTCCGACATATCTCGGATTTAGCTTGCCCCGTTTTCCGAAACGAACCACACCCTTCCAGGGTGAGACTTTAAGTAGAGCCCGTTCACCAACCTGGAACTCTAGCGGTTTCCTATCCTTATCTGCGTATCTCTTCTGACGGTCACGAGCTGCCGTCATGCGTTGCCTAATCTGGGCAATCTTTTCTGTAGTGTCTACTACATGTTCCGGGCCTGTGATTTGGCTGTCACCAACCTCCGCCCAGCAGAGAGGCGATCGGCATTTACGACCGTACAATGCCTCAAAGGGTGCCGCCTGGATGCTGGTGTGGTAGCTGTTGTTGTAGGAGAATTCCACTAACGGTAGGTGCTTGTCACACCCCGATTTTCCACGTGTCACCGATGGGCCCGGTGGGGGAGTATCGTGACGTGGTTGGCAACATAATCGTCAAACAACACAATATTTAATATGCACAGCGGAAGCAAAAGATAATTATTATTACATTCCGAATATAAGTAATGTCAAAGTATTACAACGGAAGGTAAAGGATCCACAGGCGGATCAATAAAAGAAAACTGTTCAACAGACTTTAGGCATCTTAGAACTTGCAAGATTCCCTAGTGACGCCCTGAGCTCCCAGCCAATTACGCATGGTACCTGTCACTTAACCTTTTGGAAAATACGTCAGTTTACACTGGTAAATACAATTAACTGACTCATTTTGGAAAAAGAGTTTGAAAAGTGATTCGAGTGCAAACGGCACAAAATATCTTGACACATTGATTAAGATGCACAGAGGCAAAATTAATCTTTTATACTTGGGACAATTTTATTAATAAAAATCTTGTATCCGATTTAAATGGTTGTCCAACATTTAGGGCCGGTGATTATACAATACAATCCGGACAAGATTAATCGACACACCACAAATATAATCTCACAAGAAGATACCCTTACGAGTGAGTATACGTTATACATATGCAACAGGAGGTGTTTTGCCTACACCTTGTGCTTACGTCGTGGCCATTCACTTTTTAAAATGAGCCAAGGATATCCAGGACACGGTCATTAACCCCCAATGTTATTTGTTATCAATCAATACAGATTAAAACGGGATTATGCAATTTAATCATCTCCGATTAAAAGGTTTCTACACCCGACCAAGCGGTATTTTTATAATACCGTATCCCAAGCCCGTATAAGGGAAAATAAGTTAAAAGTATTTACCTGAGCTAGCAATGCAATTTATACTCAGCCGTATATTCTAATCAGCAAGCACAAGTACTTCTACTGGGGCTCTCAATCTGGAACGAAGGTTTTATTAACCTATTAAATTCCTAACGGGTCTTATTTAAGTCGTAACTTAGACCGGTTAGTTTTAAGGAAAGGTTTACGGTTCAAAACGCATGTTTAAGCGAAGGCCGGGATAGGATGTGATTTAGACCCGACAAGTTTGGAGACTTGTATAATATGGGTAAACCAAACACATTCTGGATTTTGAGATTAAACCGATAAGGTTTGACCCGTTTCGGCTAATTTATGTAAACTTGTTACATAAACCAGACCGAACGCGTAATAAGCATAACGGGTATCCGTAAGAGCCATATACAGGTTTCCTAAGTTAATATGCTTCAAATATGTTGGGACATCAGTAGGATGTCTTTCATTATGCCCCGAACTAATTTAAACACAAACTATGCCCCGTAGGGGTAGTTTGGTCATTTTAAAGTTTGTAAAAGCGTTTAGATGTTTAACTGAGTTACAGGTCTGATGTAAACAATAAACATACTCAATTTGATGAGTTATAACAGTAGGCTAAAGCATATATGTGAAATTTATCATTTTTAACCAAACTATGCCCCGTAGGGGTATTTTGGTAATTTCACATAAGCCGAAAAGCTCAAAAGCGAAGTCTGAGTTAATCAACTTTTTCTTACTGTTAAAATATCATAATTTGCCTTATATATCAGTAGGTATCAACCCGGGTATGTTCAATATGATTTTAAAACATACTATGCGTTAAAAACGCTAAATAAGACGATTAAAGGCCATTTCCGGGTTCGATACTTAAATCTGATCTTTTTATATTTCTAGAAGGCTTAAAATAATTTATTTAACATATGTGATCAGTAGCAAAAGGTTTGGAGTCGTTTAGATATGTAGAACTCATTTTATGGCCCGTAAGGGCAAAACCGACATTTATCGAATTAAGCCTACGACTATGAGTTATGCTCAGCCTAAAATTAATTAATAATCTTTAAAAATCCCAAAATAATATATTACATCAGTGGGTAAAAGATTTGATACCAACAAATATGTTTAACTAGGCTATACGCTAATTACGCCATTTTATTAACATAAAGCATTAATTTTGCGATATTGAGCATAACTCTTAATCTGTAAGTCGAACTGATGTCAAACTTTGCATACAAGTTTATATATCAGTAACTAAGGTTTCTACACTTTTACATTTTCATAAATCACGTTTTAAGGTAATAAGGGCATAACGGTCAACATATGAGCAATTAACGGAAATATGCATATTAATTGGATAACTAGTGAACCAAGGTGTGTCATCACAGAGGGTTGTTCTAACATGTATCCTAATCCAATTTAAGCTCTGAGGCATTTCTAAAACATACCTAAACGGGTCAGAACTGAAAGTCAAAGTGAAAGTCAAACTATGTGACTTTCGGTTCCGAACCGGGTCTAAACAGGAAATAGTCGGGTTGAACATGTTTGGACATGTTCTTACACTAATTACTAAGTTATAACAATGATCAAACAAGTTATATATGTTCTAGATAGCTAATTATGCATAAATGACATTTTAAGCATCCTGTTGACTTTTTAAGTACATGTTTGACCCGACATTTGAACTAGTTAGAGTGGTGATCAGGGGAAACCCTTTTGGGGTTTTATTACCCACATAAATACCAACTCATAACTACTTTTAATTCGAGATATGACTGAGCCATTAATGACTAATCTCGAAGTCAAACCGTAATTACGACGGTTTGACTTTTAGCTAATTAAACAAGCTAAACTTAACTAAAGAAGGATTAGAACACTTACAAGAGTCCTATGCACGAGATAAGATCAAATGGACCTGCTTGAGAGCTCCAGGAATGATCAAATTATGCAAATGAAGGTGTGAGGAGCTTGTTTGCATTTCAAGGCCTTTTATAGTGAATTAAACACCACAAAATGTTGACAACAAGGTCTAGTACTCACCAAAACTGATTGACACTTGTTCCTAGTATTTAGGGGGTGCCTAGGGGCCAAGAAAAATGAGGAAACTCGGACAAAAATCGAACAGATTGCAAAAGGAAGCCAAAACAACGAATTCAGGAGCTGGCACCCCCTCGCGTGGCGCGAGGCCTACCTGCAGCATATCTTTATTTTGTGATTTTTGCGCATTGGTCCTTGGCTCTTCAAATTTCGAATAGGCACTTGTTTATTGCATTATGAACCCTCACAATTGACCTATAAGGGCTTTAAAACATATACCCACTTTGTTAGGTCCCCGGTTAACTTAATTGTTACCCGAAAAGTCCTAACTTCCAACGTTTACGCTTTAACACTTCGCACACGAATTTGATCATATCTTTCTCATACGATAACGAAACTTTATGAAATTTTCATGGTGCATTCTCATGAGCATAATCATTATTTACAAAGCTTCGGGTTTGTCAAAAGGTCACTCAGAGGTATAATTTAAACATGTTGACACATTTGGTCCCTGTAGTTTGAAATCTCTCACTTTTAGCTCCGTATGATCCATGATTTATTCGTTTGAAGGTATGAGCATCGTGTAGGGTTAATATACATTATATTTATTCACAGTTGACACTTAGAACACGTATATTCACATACTTTCCATGTTTGTCAACTTTAGTCCTTTTATAACATTCGTTCACACGTTCAAACTTTATGACACGTGTCAACACATTATAGGACGTGAATTTTCGAGGTGTTACATCCTCACCCCCTTAAAATAAATCTCGACCCGAGATTTACTGAGATAAGTAAGGGTACTTTTCTTTCATCGTGGATTCAACCTCCCATGTGAATTCGGGACCTCTATGGGCATCCCATTTGACCTTTACAATAGGTACGCGCTTCCTTCGAAGCTTCTTTACCTGTCGATATTTAATCGACAAAGGTTTTTCCACAAAATTTAAGCTCTCATCTATATGCACATCCGTATGCGGTATAACCAGTGATTCGTCAGCGAAGCATTTCTTCAGATTGCAGATGTGGAACACATTGTGAATTCCACTGAGCTTATCCGGTAAGTTTAACTTATAGGCAACTGAACCTACACGTCCGATAACCTCGAAGGGTCCTATGTATCTCAGGCTTAGTTTGCCTTTCTTACCACATCGCATCACCCTTTCCAGGGTGATATCTATTGTTGAACCTTATTCCTTAACCAGAATTTAGGAGGTTTGCTATTTTCATAATCCTTAATTTTCTGCCGTATACTGGCATCTTACTGATGATTATGAATTTGCGTGATCTTATTGATCGTCTATAATGCAACTTTCAGATCTTAATGTTTGGACTTACCAAAACTATTGTCCTATCAATGGACGTTTATCACTCTATCTATACAAGGTCTTCAAGGGAGTAGCCTTGATACTTATATATCAATTATTATAGAGAAGCTTATCTTAAGGTGAGATGGTTATTCCAGCCATTACTTAACTAATATTAAGGAATAGCTAATCCTTGTCGTTAGTCGAACAATTTGACGATCTTGGTTAGCTGATGGCAATTTCTTAATCGTTGCCTAATTAGGATTGCGGTAATGTATGCATAAGCAAAATGAACCGTCTTTCTTATCTAACAACAAACTCTCGAAATATCGAGTTAGGCTATATGAACCTATGTCTTAAAACCTACTTAATCAAGGTTTCGATTATTCCATAATCAATATGGAGTTTTCACAATACTCCAGCCTACAGCGGGATACAATCTTAATTCTACCTGCCTTCCAGAAGGTAGGCAGGGACAACCTTTAAGAAGATAAGTAAGATACAAGGAGGCTACAGAGATTTTCCATATCTCAGGCTCCAGTTCATCTCTCATTGTCCGTGCCAATTGAGTGACACCTTTATGTTATAAGTCCTCGAATTCCTTAATCGGGAACATTTACTTGAAAGAAAAAAAAAATTCCATTTTTGGATATCTTCTTTGAATACTACAAGTCGACTTTAGTACAATATGATCATTGGGATATTTTAGGGTTCCATGTATTAAACCTCCATGCTGATCAGACATGGAAATAATCTATGGGACACACTAGGATACGCCAATCCTCATATGACACTTTCATCAAACATAGTTTGGCATTCGCAGGCGATAGAAAACAATGAGAAAAGAAAAATAATTAAAATAACATATGTTGTCGTACTCTATGCAAAGAAAGAGTGCTCTCAGATTTTCGGAAGGATTCCTTGCCGATACGAGAAGGATCGGTTACTAAGGTTTCCTTGGTAATTTATACCTTGTGGATGATAATAAAAAAAAATTTGCTAAGTTTATGGTTCATGAAGATTTATTATTGCCTGTATTAAAAACAGGGCACTTAGCAGGAATTATCATTGATACATGATAAGGAAGTTTATTGTACAAGTGCTTATATTAAATCAATAATGGAAGTTTCACAAACCAGGCACCTAGCTCAGTTGGCTAGGCGCGCGAAAGGGTGCGGCCTAGACCCGGGTTCGATTCCGGGGACGGCCATTTCCACCATTTTTTGTTTAATATTTATTAATCGCACGGACATATGTAATTATGAGGGTTGTCTCATAAGGAGTCTTGATAATTAATTGCTTCTTATCACCCACAATATGGGCTTGATTTTTAAGGCAACCAATCGCTTTTTATCACTATATTGAGTCCTTATGTATGCAACCAAAAGTTTGCTATAAGGTATTAGAAAAGAGTGATTTCTAATAGATATTAAATATCAATATAGGATTTGTTGGAGCATTTTCTAACGTAACATCGGTCACTTCCTACCGTGCATTAAATGACCGGAGTCTTAATCAGGTGGAGACAACAGTTCTCAACCTTTATCATTCATAATATATTTATATGTGCCAGTATCAAATAAGTTTCTACATAAACTGCTTGATAAGGAAAGGTACATATTATATTATTATTATTCTGCCCCATCTCTTGGGCGTTCATCCTGACAACTCGTGCGTTTGTTCTCTTGGCCTACTCGGGCTTCTTCTTGTTCCTAGGGCAGTTGGTCTTGATATGCCCCTTCTCGTTGCAACCATAACAGGTTGCATCTTTCAACTTCTTGCAATCCAGGGTTTTATGTTCCCCAGATTTGCAAATTCCACACGGTAGATGCTGAGACTCAAATCTGCATTTCCCGTAGTGGCGCTTTTTGCAAATCTTGCATACAGGTTTCTGATTGGACTTTTGTTTATTCTTTTTCTTAGAACTCTGGGAGTTATCTACCTCCCTTTTCCTTTTTAGTTCATCCTTTGCATCAGAGGCATGAACGGGATCCTCCTTAAGAGTAAGGAAGTGTGGTCCTAGATAAAATTTGGACCGAGCAGCATGGGGCTCCTTGAACTTTTTCACAGCCTTCTTCACAGCTTTTCCAACAGCTGCGTCTATCATAGTTTGAAGAATATCTTTGGAAATTCTAAGGTTCACAATTTCAGCATCATTAGCATGCGTCATGCCATCAATGGCGCGATCGACTGTTGTCTTATCCGAGTTTGCCATTTCTTTCTATTGGTTCCTAACACCAATAAAACAATTTCTTAGTTGAAATCCAACAACTGCTATTTTTCATTCTGATGGCCTTAATATATACTAGCCATGGTGTCAATAACCTATACAGGCTATTAAAGCACCAACATTCTTAATGAACGTTATTTAAAATATATTAATATTACTTAGCCTAGGTCGCAAAAGACCATCAATGGCATTAAAGATTTGGACCTAGTCCATCACTTTTCTGACAGAGGATCAAAACGTCACATCTGTCTTTATTATATTAAAGAATTTAGGTAGCTTGAAAGCTTGCCATAGGATTATCAGAAAAGAGTGATTCCTATTAGATGTAATATATTCATCTAAGGTTTGTTGGATCATTTTCTAAAGTATCATCGGCCAATTTCTATTTCGTACAAAATGACCGAAGTCCTAATTAGACGGAGACAACAGTTCCCAACAGTGATCGTTCATTATTGAATCACATGTGTCGGCATCAGATAAATTTCTGCATAAACTGCTTGATAAGGAAAAATACCTGCTATATAGTTATCCTTCTGCACCATCTCCTGGCGTTCATCCGGAAGACTTATGCGTTTGTTTTCCTGGTCTCTCCAGGCTTCTTTATAAGCTTTGGACAGTTGGTTTTGATGTGCCCTTCCCCGTTACAATTGTAACATGTGGCGTCCTTCATCCCTTTACAATCTAAGGTTTTGTGACCCTTGGTCTTGCAAATTTCACACAATTTAGCACGTGGGTCTATTGTACATTTTCCATAATGTTGCTTTTTGCAGTTACTGCATTTGGGTCTGTTATCAGGCTGACTCGAGTTCTTCCTAACCTCGGAATCCTTCCCGCGCTCCGAGCTTCCCTTCTTCTTCTTGTTAGTTTGATGAGAGTTTTCCTCCTCTCTTTCACTTCTTCTCTGGCCAGAAGCCTTAATAGACTTAATTCTGATTGCGTCCAAGGTGAGAGATAAGGATAAGTCCACCGCGGACCTATATGTGGTTGGCCTAGATGCTTTAACATTCCCTTTTATCTCTGGTGCTAGGCCTCCAATGAAACGCGCTATGCGTTTAGGTTCAGGGGTGACTAAATAAGGAACCAGGCGGGACATAGTGTTGAAACTTGTCACATATGCCTGACAATCCAAATTTTCCATGACCAGAGTCAAGAAGTCTGATTCTATCTTTTCTACCTCGTGCTGGGGGTAATAGTTTTCCTTGACTAATGCAACGAATTGCTCCCAAGATAAGTTGTAGAGTAGAACCTTTCCCGTGGCTTGGAGCAATGATCTCCACCATGCCAACGCTTCCCCTTTGAATAATTGTGAAACAAATTTCACAACATCTTGCTCCGCACAACCGCTGATGTCGACAACAGCGTCCATCTCATCGAGCCATGTCATGCAATCGATGGCTCCTTCTTCTCCTGTAAAGTCTCTGGGCTTGCAGGAGACAAAATATTTATATGAACAGGTCTTAACTGGTGCCTCTTGATGAAACACAACTTGTCTAGATGGAATACTCCTTTGATTTGACAAGTCATGAACATCGTCCTCCCTTGACTCATGTGTTTTAGGAGGGGGCTTACTATGAACCACAGATAGAGTCTCAGAGTGGGTATCATTTGATTCAACATACTGTCGATCAAGAGCTCGAGTAATAGCATAATCTATTATTGCCTGCAGTTCTGCTCCAGTTACATTAATTCTGGTAGTATCATTGCTCTCCTTCAAGTGACTGTTAACTTCATCTAATCCAGCCATGTAGCTTGATTGCTACATAAATATTAACAATGACTTATTCAGAGATTATTATGGAATCATCATCTTTGACGATTTATCAACCATGGTAATATAAACCATATTGGTTAACTTGTTAGTTATATTTAATTAGTATTTTCCATTATAATTTATCCTAGTTATAAACATTAAGGATATTAAAGTGGCGCATAAGGCCTAGTCACAAGGACAGTTCTAAATTTTATAAGCCATGATTTCAGAGAATCGAGGCATTAAGGTTTGAATCACGTTCATTACCTTGACAGGGAGTTGTAGACTTCAACTGTCTTTTGTCTTTTAGGACAATAGATATAGCCCGTGGGCATTTCCCTTCTGAGGGATGGTTATAATATGATCATCTTCTCAGATGCTATTAGTCGAGATCGTATGGATCCTACCGACTATTATGCTTGGACCTGGTCCAACATTTTTTTTTTTTAGACAGGAGGTCAAAGACCACCACTGTCGTTGTCTTATCGGACAACAAGTTTAGCCCGTAGGCACTTCATCACTACTGGATGTTTATAATGTGATCATCTTATAGGATGACACAAGCCATGATTTCTAAATCACTAGGCTAGATAAGAAAATTGGAAGAATCTAATATAAGGATGACTGTTGTGATTTTCTCGAGTCACGTTTGTCAAGAGTGCTAACACGTTCTTAGGTGTTAACAAGGATTTGAATCTCTTGAGTAGGTTTCACCATCTTGGCTGCGTAGGCTAGGTTTCACCTTTAAGATTATCTTTAAAATGCATACTGGCAGGAAAGTAAGGATATTTATTTTATTCAGGATTTTTATCATAAATCCTAATTTATAATTTAATAATAGCACAAATGGCCTAGTCGCGTAGACAAGTTTAATTTATAAGTCAAGATTTCAGAGAATCAGGGCAATTTATGAATTAGTAATGGCACAAAAGGCCTAGTCACGTGGACAAGTTTAATTTATAAGCCATGATCGTCTGGGATCGAGGCATTTAGTAATAGCACAAAAGGCTTAGTCACGTGGACAAGTTTAATTTATAAGCCATGATCGTCTGGGATCGAGGCATCTAGTAATAGCACAAAAGGCTTAGTCACGTGGACAAGTTTAATTTATAAGCCATGATCGTCTGGGATCGAGGCAGTTAGGTGTGAATCAAAGTTCATTACCTTTTCTTGACAGGGAGCTGTAGGCTACCACCGTCTTTAGTCTCAGAGGACGTTAATTATAGCCCGTAGGCACTTCCCTTCTAAGGGATGTTATTTTCCATTCGTTTCATATTTCATGTTTAGAATGAAAACTTAATTTAATCAATCCATTATATGAAAATAGAAGTACAGAGTTGCCCTAAGCGGGTCTTTGAAGGGATAATGTGTCCTTAAAGGGAATGAAAGATAAATATGTCCTTATAAGGACTATCAAAGAAACGATCTGTAGCAAAAGGAGTTTCCTCTTCATTTTATGTCTGAATGCTTTCTCTTTGGTTGTACGTTTCATCCTGGCCGCGGTACGAAGCTCAGCATTTCAAGGCTCCGGATGTGGAGAATTTCTAATACAGTTTCTTCGCTTGGCGACGTATCCAATATATATAAAAATTAGAAGCAAATATTTCCAGATTAGGATTGAGAGTATTCCTATGTTAAGTCTAGACTCAGAAGATTTAGGAATGTGCAATTGTGTCATTGAGATTAAACACAAAAAGCTAGTGTTTAATTCACTCAATGTTGGCTCTGATACCAACCTGTCACACCCCGATTTTCCACGTGTCACCGGTGGGCCCGGTGGGGGAGTATCGTGACGTGGTTGGCAACATAATAGTCAAACAACACAATATTTAATATGCACAGCGGAAGCAAAAGATAATTATTATTACATTCCGAATATAAGTAATGTCAAAGTATTACAACGGAAGGTAAAGGATCAACAGGCGGATCAATAAAAGAAAACTGTTCAACAGACTTTAGGCATCTTAGAACTTGCAAGATTCCCTAGTGACGCCCTGAGCTCCCAGCCAATTACGCATGGTACCTGTCACTTAACCTTTTGGAAAATACGTCAGTTTACACTGGTAAATACAATTAACTGACTCATTTTGGAAAAAGAGTTTGAAAAGTGATTCGAGTGCAAACGGCACAAAATATCTTGACACATTGATTAAGATGCACAGAGACAAAATTAATCTTTTATACTTGGGACAATTTTATTAATAAAAATCTTGTATCCGATTTACATGGTTGTCCAACATTTAGGGCCGGTGATTATACAATACAAGCCGGACAAGATTAATCGACACACCACAAATATAATCTCACAAGAAGATACCCTTACGAGTGAGTATACGTTATACATATGCAACAGGAGGTGTTTTGCCTACACCTTGTGCTTACGTCGTGGCCATTCACTTTTTAAAATGAGCCAAGGATATCCAGGACACGGTCATTAACCCCCAATGTTATTTGTTATCAATCAATACAGATTAAAACGGAATTATGCAATTTAATCATCTCCGATTAAAAGGTTTCTACACCCGACCAAGCGGTATTTTTATAATACCGTATCCCAAGCCCGTATAAGGGAAAATAAGTTAAAAGTATTTACCTGAGCTAGCAATGCAATTTATACTCAGCCGTATATTCTAATCAGCAAGCACAAGTACTTCTACTGGGGCTCTCAATCTGGAACGAAGGTTTTATTAACCTATTAAATTCCTAACGGGTCTTATTTAAGTCGTAACTTAGACCGGTTAGTTTTAAGGAAAGGTTTACGGTTCAAAACGCATGTTTAAGCGAAGGCCGGGATAGGATGTGATTTAGACCCGACAAGTTTGGAGACTTGTATAATATGGGTAAACCAAACACATTCTGGATTTTGAGATTAAACCGATAAGGTTTGACCCGTTTCGGCTAATTTATGTAAACTTGTTACATAAACCAGACCGAACGCGTAATAAGCATAACGGGTATCCGTAAGAGCCATATACAGGTTTCCTAAGTTAATATGCTTCAAATATGTTGGGACATCAGTAGGATGTCTTTCATTATGCCCCGAACTAATTTAAACACAAACTATGCCCCGTAGGGGTAGTTTGGTCATTTTAAAGTTTGTAAAAGCGTTTAGATGTTTAACTGAGTTACAGGTCTGATGTAAAAAATAAACATACTCAATTTTATGAGTTATAACAGTAGGCTAAAGCATATATGTGAAATTTATCATTTTTAACCAAACTATGCCCCGTAGGGGTATTTTGGTAATTTCACATAAGCCGAAAAGCTCAAAAGCGAAGTCTGAGTTAATCAACTTTTTCTTACTGTTAAAATATCATAATTTTCCTTATATATCAGTAGGTATCAACCCGGGTATGTTCAATATGATTTTAAAACATACTATGCGTTAAAAACGCTAAATAAGGCGATTAAAGGCCATTTCCGGGTTCGATACTTAAATCTGATCTTTTTATACTTCTAGAAGGCTTAAAATAATTTATTTAACATATGTGATCAGTAGCAAAAGGTTTGGAGTCGTTTAGATATGTAGAACTCATTTTATGGCCCGTAAGGGCAAAACCGACATTTATCGAATTAAGCCTACGACTATGAGTTATGCTCAGCCTAAAATTAATTAAAAATCTTTAAAAATCCCAAAATAATATATTACATCAGTGGGTAAAAGATTTGATACCAACAAATATGTTTAACTAGGCTATACGCTAATTACGCCATTTTATTAACATAAAGTATTAATTTTGCGATATTGAGCATAACTCTTAATCTGTAAGTCGAACTGATGTCAAACTTTGCATACAAGTTTATATATCAGTAACTAAGGTTTCTACACTTTTACATTTTCATAAATCACGTTTTAAGGTAATAAGGGCATAACGGTCAACATATGAGCAATTAACGGAAATATGCATATTAATTGGATAACTAGTGAACCAAGGTGTGTCATCACAGAGGGTTGTTCTAACATGTATCCTAATCCAATTTAAGCTCTGAGGCATTTCTAAAACATACCTAAACGGGTCAGAACTGAAAGTCAAAGTGAAAGTCAAACTATGTGACTTTCGGTTCCGAACCGGGTCTAAACAGGAAATAGTCGGGTTGAACATGTTTGGACATGTTCTTACACTAATTACTAAGTTATAACAATGATCAAACAGGTTATATATGTTCTAGATAGCTAATTATGCATAAATGACATTTTAAGCATCCTGTTGACTTTTTAAGTACATGTTTGACCCGACATTTGAACTAGTTAGAGTGGTGATCAGGGGAAACCCTTTTGGGGTTTTATTACCCACATAAATACCAACTCATAACTACTTTTAATTCGAGATATGACTGAGCCATTAATGACTAATCTCGAAGTCAAACCGTAATTACGACGGTTTGACTTTTAGCTAATTAAACAAGCTAAACTTAACTAAAGAAGGATTAGAACACTTACAAGAGTCCTATGCACGAGATAAGATCAAATGGACCTGCTTGAGAGCTCCAGGAATGATCAAATTATGCAAATGAAGGTGTGAGGAGCTTGTTTGCATTTCAAGGCCTTTTATAGTGAATTAAACACCACAAAATGTTGACAACAAGGTCTAGTACTCACCACAACTGATTGACACTTGTTCCTAGTATTTAGGGGGTGCCTAGGGGCCAAGAAAAATGAGGAAACTCGGACAAAAATCGAACAGATTGCAAAAGGCAGCCAAAACAACGAATTCAGGAGCTGGCACCCCCTCGCGTGGCGCGAGGGGCTCCTCGCGTGGCGCGAGGCCTACCTGCAGCATATCTTTATTTTGTGATTTTTGCGCATTGGTCCTTGGCTCTTCAAATTTCGAATAGGCACTTGTTTATTGCATTATGAACCCTCACAATTGACCTATAAGGGCTTTAAAACATATACCCACTTTGTTAGGTCCCCGGTTAACTTAATTGTTACCCGAAAAGTCCTAACTTCCAACGTTTACGCTTTAACACTTCGCACACGAATTTGATCATATCTTTCTCATACGATAACGAAACTTTATGAAATTTTCATGGTGCATTCTCATGAGCATAATCATTATTTACAAAGCTTCGGGTTTGTCAAAAGGTCACTCAGAGGTATAATTTAAACATGTTGACACATTTGGTCCCTGTAGTTTGAAATCTCTCACTTTTAGCTCCGTATGATCCATGATTTATTCGTTTGAAGGTATGAGCATCGTGTAGGGTTAATATACATTATATTTATTCACAGTTGACACTTAGAACACGTATATTCACATACTTTCCATGTTTGTCAACTTTAGTCCTTTTATAACATTCGTTCACACGTTCAAACTTTATGACACGTGTCAACACATTATAGGACGTGAATTTTCGAGGTGTTACAGTGCTTCTCCCAATTCTTTCCAAAATCGATCACACATGCCCTAAGCATGTCTTCGAGAGTTTGGATGGTGCGTTCCGATTGCCCATCCGTTTGCGGATGATAAGCGGTGCTCATGTCTAAACGCGAGCCAAAAGATTTGTGCATAGCTTGCCACAACTCAGAAGTAAAACGTGCGTCTCGATCGGAAATAATAGAGGTTGGCACTCCGTGCTTCGAAACCACTTCCTTTAAGTATACCTCTGCTAAGGTGGAGAACTTGTCCGTCTCTTTAATAGCCAAGAAGTGGGCAGATTTAGTTAATCGATCTACTATCACCCAAATGGTGTCATTTCCGCGTTGAGACCTAGGCAAGCCGGTAACGAAGTCCATGGAAATTTGCTCCCATTTCCACTATGGGATCTCTGGTTGTTGGAGTAGGCCTGATGGTTTCTGATACTCCGCCTTGACTCTTGCACAAGTTAAACATTTTCTGACATAGGTTGCTATGTGGGCTTTCATGCCAGGCCACCAATAGGTAGTCCTCAAGTCGTGGTACATCTTATCTGAACCCGGATGTACTGAGTAACGGGACTTATGGGCCTCATCCATCACAAGGTCACGTAAATTTCCATAAAGCGGAACCCATATGCGCCCGGCTACGTAGTAAGCACCGTCTTCTTTTTGTTCCAATCGTTGTCTCGATCCTCGTAGGGACTCAGCCCTGATGTTTTCGACTTTCAGTGCTTCAACCTGAGCATTTCGAATCTGATTAGGGAGGTTCGAGTGGATAGTGAGCTGTAAGGCACGAACACGCTTGGGTTTGGTCTCCTTTCTGCTGAGGGCATCGGCTACCACGTTAGCCTTGCCTGGGTGATATTTAATTGCACACTCGTAGTCATTTAGGAGTTCGACCCATCGGCGTTGCCGCATATTCAACTCCTTTTGTTCCATTATGTGATGGAGACTCTTGTGATCAGTGTAAATCGTGCACTTGGTGCCGTACAAGTAGTGTCTCCAGAGCTTGAGCGCGAAGACCACAGCTCCAAATTCTAAGTCATGCGTCGTGTAGTTCCGTTCGTGGATCTTGAGTTGTCGCGAAGCGTAAGCAATAACTTTCTCGCGTTGCATCAACACGCAACCAAGCCCTTGAATAGAAGCATCGCAGTAAACAACAAAGTCGTCGGTACCTTCAGGTAAGGAAAGAATAGGAGCACTACAGAGATTTTTCTTTAGTTCCTGGAAGGCAGATTCCTGAGCATCACTCCATTTGTAAGTAACACCCTTCTGAGTGAGGGTCGTAAGTGGTTGAGCGATCTTAGAAAATCCCTTGATGAATCTTCGATAGTATCCTGCCAATCCCAAGAATTGGCGGACTTCGGTCGGAGTCTTAGGTACAGGCCAATTCTTAATGGATTCAACCTTAGCGGGGTCGACATGAATCCCCTCCTGATTGACGATGTGCCCAAGGAAATGGACTTCTCTAAGCCAGAAATCACATTTCGAGAATTTGGCGTACAGTTGCTCATTGCGAAGGAGTTCGAGAATAAGACGCAGGTGTTGTTCATGCTCCTCTTGGCTCTTCGAGTAGATTAAGATGTCGTCAATAAACACAATTACGAACTTGTCGAGGTAGGGTTTGCATACTCGGTTCATGAGATCCATGAAGATCGCAGGTGCGTTGGTCATTCCGAAAGGCATAACAAGGAATTCGTAGTGACCATAGCGGGTTCTGAAAGCAGTCTTAGAGATGTCCTCATCGCGGACTCTCAGCTGGTGATAACCCGATCGCAGATCGATCTTGGAATAATAGCTCGACCCTTGCAGCTGGTTGAACAGGTCGTCGATACGGGGAAGGGGATAACGATTCTTGATGGTAACCTTGTTCAGTTCGCGGTAATCAATGCACATTCGGAATGTGCCATCTTTCTTTTTGACGAAGAGCACTGGGGCTCCCCAGGGTGATGAGCTAGGACGGATAAAACCTTTGTCCAAAAGTTCTTGTAGTTGAGTAGAGAGTTCCGCGGGGGCTAGTCGATAAGGTGCACGAGCTACAGGTGCTGCTCCGGGAGCCATTTCGATTTGAAATTCGACCTGACGGTGAGGAGGGAGTCCAGGCAGTTCCTCCGGGAATACCTCAGGATAGTCGCGTACAACTGGAAAATCTTCAATCCTGTTTTCCTTTTTCTGTGTGTCGGCAACGAGTGCTAAGATAGCGGTGTGCCCCTTTCGTAGGCACTTCTGGGCCTTTAAGAATGAAATGATGCCTGTGACTTCTCCGCTCTTGTCGCCTTGAACTATAAGAGGTTTGCCAGGGAGACGAGGAATACGTATAGCTTTCTCTTGGCAGAGGATTTCAGCTAGATGTTTGGATAACCAATCCATACCAATGATGACATCGAAGCTTCCAAGAATGATGGGGAAGAGATCAATACGGAAGGTCTGACCAGACAATTCTAGTTTGCAGTTACGTATTACGTGTGAGGCCTCGAGGTTTCTACCATTAGCTATTTCAACGATGTGCTTAGAGCGTAAAGGCGTAAGAGTGGACTTAAGTTTCTTGCTAATACGTAGAGATACATAACTAGCGTCTGCTCCGGAATCAAATAGTATGGAAACATAACGATCATTAAGTAGGAACTTACCCACTACAACGTTGGGGTCATTCCTTGCTTCCCCAGCTCCAATCACAAAAGCCCTTCCTCTTGCACCATTCCCAGCATTGTTGTTATTGTTCACAGCACCTTGATTGTTGTTGTTTTGATTCAGTTCAGGGCAATCCTTTCGCATGTGTCCCGTTGCACCACACTTGAAGCATCCACGGTTGTTTCCTTGTTGCTGTTGCGGTTGTTGTTGATTTTGCCTAGCTGGAAGCGGGCTCCTGCAGTCTTTGGCTTCATGCCCCATCTTGTTGCATCGCTGACACTGACTTTTGCCACATGGCCCACTGTGGTGTCGGTTACATTTGTTACACTTGGGGTGGTTTCCTTGATAGCCACCCTGTTGTTGAGGGCCCTTGTTGCTTTCAGTCTTCCTTTGTTGAACTGGGGCCAGGGTGGGGTTAGCAACCTTTCCCTGACTTCCATCCCACTTTCGTTTGTTATCGCTAGAAGTTCCAGCAGTAGCACTGATCCTCTTGGGCAACTTGCCCTCCTCCACAGCCTGATTGGTGAGTTTGTGAGCAAGACGAACCACGGGCTGTATGGTATTGAGGTTGGCCGAGGTCACATGGCTCCGGATTTCTGGGTCCAAGCCTTTGATATACAATTCGATCCTTCGATACATAGGTCGGGACATGTTTGGGCAAAGTGCAGCATAGTCGTTGGACTGCTTGGTGTAGGTCTCAATCTCTGATCCAACCATCTTGAGCGCATAGTACTCGTTCTCGAGTTTGTGGATGTCATCCCTGTGACAGTACTCCTCTTTGATCATGTCTTTGAAATCTTCCCATGCAGTAGCATTAGCAGTTTCCAGACCAAGCATCTGAATCTGTGCTTTCCACCATGAAAGCGCATTTCCTTCAAGCGTACTAGTCGCGAACTTAACCCAGTTAGCAGGGGGACACTCACAGACAGCAAAAACAGCTTCGGCCTTTTCAATCCAATGCAGAAGGCCTATGGCACCCTCAGTGCCGTTGAAAGGGAGGGGTTTGCCATCCATGAAAGTTTTGAAGGTACAGACACGTGGCTGTGCAGGTGCAGGCTGACCTGTTGTGAGAAATGGAGCGAATAGGTTTAGAGGTGGAAAGACGATGTGGGGTAGGATCTAAACATCCTAAAGTAACGAGTTTACCTCCAGGGTGAGCTGCGAAAGCTGCAGCCACCGTGTTGAGCAAGTTAGTGAATTGAGCCTGAGTCATGTTAACGCTTCCTCTTCCGCGTCCACTCATTGTCTTCATAACCAGAAAACACAGTATGAGTGTGATGTCGTAACGTAGCGAGAATGAGATAGAAGAGAAATGTGTATCTATCTAATCAGGCACACTAGTATATATATAGTAGGGCAGTCAACCTAAGATAAACAAGCAAGTAAACACAAGTCCGAGCTATGAGGTCTAATATGCCGAGTCTTGCCCTTGGAGTGTAGTGTCGTCACGAGTCACGGGTTATAGTCTGGTTTTTCTCAAAAAGACTCTTCTTTTTAAAACCAAGTTCACTATAACCAATGGCTCTGATACCAATCTGTCACACCCCCAAAATCCACATGCGGAGAACTACCGCTTGGAGGCGTGACGGACCAGGATCCAGCCACCAATTATACTGAGCATTGATTTATAGTAAGGGTATTCACCAACCACGATAGTTAGTAAGCACCATATCTTAAAGTTCCAAAAGTTTAGTTCGATTATCAGTTTAAACAAACAGCGGAAGCGTAAACCAAACAGTTTCAAAACAAAGTTCATAGTTCGAGATTATTTAGAACCCAACACGTGGGTTAGACGACCACTACACATTCCCAAGCTGCAAGCTCCTGAGTCACTGGGTACCTTGTGCAAAGCATGCAGTAGGGTATCAACAAAAATGTTGGCGAGTCCACGAGTTGTCCAGTTTTAATTACCAAAAACTTGTTTCACCAGTTAATTAATCCGTTTATACATGCGATGGGGAGCTACCCCATAAGTAAGCGACTAAACTGTTTTTACAATACCGAATACTATTCATCCGTACGTTTCCGTAGAGTGCCCCGTTTGTCAATGTTCTATCATCATTGACGGTTGCCAGAGTACATTAGTTCACGCCCGATCCCATACGCGGGCACGGTGTGAGGTTGGTGAGACCTAAATAGCGCTATCAACTAATAACCCGTTCGCCTGACCCCGGCGACTAATCGGTATTAAGAAGTGAGAACTTGAGTGATAGAGTTTTGTTTAGTGTTGCTCGTTGCATCCAGTATAAACAGTAATTAACTAAAAGTCCCATTTAAGGGGATAGAAGTAGGTTTGTATCCCTTACGAGGGGATAGCGTTGTTTAAGTTTCCGTTTCCCAACCACCAGGAACGCATGCTTTATTAGTTGTGAACTCACCTTGGGTTGCTCGGCAGGTTAGTTTACTTGGTTAAGTATGCTGGTCACCACGTCCTAAATGGTTACCAGTATAGGTCAGGTTCAGACACAAGTAATCACGTATATCTACACATAGCTAACACTCTGAATGCATAACATATGATTACCTAGCAAGTTATCGAGCCTATTCTAATACGTAGCAGCTAAACAATAAACGTCAACACCTATCATACAAATCATAAGTGTTATTGGGCCTAACCGGTCACACTAACAGTTAATCATCATCACAGTATCCAAATAGAATGGTATGCACAACCCACACGTTTTCGGCCCAATATCGGAGGCAAGCAGCCCACTCGAGACAAGGTGATCTCGAGTCGAGATCGACAGGTCTCGAGTCGTAACCGGATGATCTCGGTTTGAAGTGGAGTGGTTTCGAGTCACACCAACTTGAGTCGCAACCTCAATTGTCCCGGACTTAGTCTCGAGTCGTGATCATGGGTTCTCGAGTCGAGACCTAGATGGCCTCGAGTCCTTGGAGTCTGCTTTGAGTACTTGGACATGATCTCGAGTCGCGACTGCCGTGGTCTCGAGTTGTCATGAGTCGATTCCGAGTCGAAATCACGCGGTCTCGAGTTGTCATGAGTCGATTCCGAGTCGAAATCACGCGGTCTCGAGTTGTCATGAGTCGATTCCGAGTCGAAATCACGCGGTCTCGAGTCAAGACAGGGGGTCTCGACTCGCACTCCTGATGAACCAGATCTTCTAGAACCTGTCCGATGTACTATCCAATAGGATTTCCATTTCATGCCAATTTGTGTACTATCCGACTAAACATGTTTCTTTGTCTAAATGTAATTCAAAATAGATCAAACAAAGCATATTTCAAATATTTTCATGACATTCATGTTGTTCATCAAGCACATTCATCACACATTCAATCATATATTCATCCTTTGTTTGCACATACCCAACCCTAAGTCGAAACATAATTTAGACATCATCTTCGGCCCTAACTCTAGCATATAATCATCATCAACATACACTCGATATTTGTGATTTTGTATACCATCATTCAAGCCAATTCATAGCTAATATTCATGTTTTATCATTCACCTAAACATATTTACAACACAAACATACAATCATCGGTTCAATGACAATACGTATCATGCTACTTGGTCAACAAGGATCATGTACACATTTATTCTAAACATTAAACATCCTATACTAACAATCATTCATAAATATCTTAGCACTTCATTATCATGCAAGAGTTCACATATTTTATCCATCCTTTTAATCATTCCAAGCACATGACACTATTATACACATAAATACATAGTGAATATCTAGGTACTAACCGGTTGTGGAAAGGCACCGATTTAAGGAAGAAAGTGAGTAAAAGAAGCGTCCGAGGGGTGATGATGAGCTTTGACCGATCTTCCTTGTTGTTGTCGATTGAATCCGAGAGAGAGATGAGGAGGTGAGCTTGATTGTTAGGGTTTTTAGTGGGAGAGAAAGGAGGAGTGTGTGTGAGGAAAAAGTTTGGTGCAAATGGTGGTTAATGAGGTTTTATACTCAACCCAAGTTAGTCGAGTGGGCTTTTAGGGGTGCACGGCCCAACCGGCCCAGTTGTCCATTCGAAACCGAGTGTTCTCGAGTCGGGTTCATGGCCTTGGTTCACTTATACGCACAAATATATATTACATACACATACAACTTGATCAAGAATCATATAGCACACTAAGGTGATTCACCAATTTCATTTAATAACATATATATATATATATATATATATATATATATATATATATATATATATATATATATATATATATATATATATGCATAAAGCAATTACAGGGTGTTCGCTCGGAAAAACCTAGAGTGTCACAAAGAACACCAGAAAACAAGCCAAAATCACCCCTATGCTGCTCCAAAACCGAAAAAAATGATTGGAATGATGAAAAGGCACTCATAATTGTTCTTAAAAACGGGAGTTACAAAAAATGTCAGTCGCCACCATAACTTACGATGGCCACCGTAAGTTACGGTGGCCCTTAAACCTTTACGCTCAGTCTTTACTGCCTTACGGTGGTAAAAAATTGTCAGTGTCTACCGTAAGCTACGGTAGGCTTCAGCAAGCAATTTTGTTTTCTTCATAACTTTCTCGTTTCAACTCCGTTTTCTTTGCCGTTTTTGCCCACGTTCTCGTAATTTCATCCTCTATCATGTCATCATTTTAATTCTTCAATTCCAATAATTGATTTGTCTCATTTATTCTCCGTATTCCTTCCATTTTAAGCTCCATTTGTACCTGAAACACAAACAACCGTAGTTATCTAATTCCAGACAATTACCCGATTAAATGTAGGATTTTAATACCGTTTATACCACTTAAGGGTTGTCCTACGGACTACCCGTCAAGGTGTCGTTCAGTTGGAAGAAAATGCTTATCAGGACGTTCTACAAGATCATGGTTGTGCTCTTCGACAAACTTATACACCTTCCATACTCCAGCCTCAAAAATTACACCTAACAGTGCACCACAATCAGTCCTCTTTGAAAAGTTGGATCACACTAATCGCTCGTTTTGATTGCGGTCCAACGTATCAACCTTCTTGTCCTTGTATAACCCAGATCTCGTACACAAGTAATAATTAATATGTAACACACCATTAGAGTTTGTCTTTGTAGTCCCTTTCCTGACTGAAAACCCATACTCCTTGGCATACTTAACATACATTGAATAACAATCATCGAGGCTTGAGAATACCAAGTCCACTGTGGGATTTATTTCTTCACTAATGTCAGGAATGATAAATGGTAATCCAGTTTTGGGGCAAAGCCTTTGACTCGAGGAAGCAACTTCGTTTGAGAAAAACACAGTGAGGAACAGAAAAATCAGAAAAACGCCATTAAAAATAGAAAATGTCTCATAATAACATTATAGATTAAAACGCCATTAATTGAATAATAAACAAGACATAATAAACACATAATTTAAAAACGCCATGAAATGAATAATTAAAAACACTTAACAACATAAATAATTAACAAAAATATAATATCATAATGAAAACGCCATAGTTAACAAAACTGATATTTACATAAATTAACAAATAGTAATAACTGATGTTTACAAATACTACTAAATAACATTTGAAACTAATCAAATAGATGTAAAACGCCAATGATCATAAAAACATAAGAAATATACTAGATCCTAAATGACAATTAAAATTAATATTGAAAACTTCAATTATCAGTTCTTAGTAATTGTTTAACTACCAATTAAAACGCAATTAAATTGCATAATTGAATAACGCCATTGAAATCATACAACACATTATAAAATACAAATATAAAAAACAATGAAACAAGCATAAAAGAACAAAACGCCATATCTGTTGCATGAATTGTTTCTATTTTTATTTTTTTTATTTTCTTTTTCTGTTGTTTGTTATGTATCTTTCAACTTTGAATAAAAAATACATTATATTAATAAAACACCAAAAAGTCATAATGATTGTGAAACGCCATAATGCAGTAAAACGCCAAAAACTCCCAACTATGATAAAAGTAATTTGGAGAAGTATTATAAAAAGCTAACAATGAAAAAAAATGCCAAAAACTACTTAAAGCCATTAAAAAAACGCCAACCTTGGAAGATGGAACATCTATGACCCTAAAAACTCAAAAAAAGCTGAACAAAAACAGTAAAAATACACACAGTAACTGAAAAGACGGCTACTTTATTAATATAATTTATTATAAATAAAATCCCGCCTAAACTACGCGCCAAAAACATCCTATAAGAGAGACGTCTCTGCACAATCAACTGATCACAAACCAAAAACAACGCCATGTTTCCTAGAAACCATTCACTTTAAAACGCCAAAAAAATAGTTAAAAAAGCCACAGATGCGGAACCTCGTTTCTTCTATATTGAGTATTGTTCTGAATGAAGTTTCACTAAATGGATTCTTCTCTGAGATGGGTATCTCTATAAGCTTTTGCTAAATGAGATGAATAAATATTCATGAAAAAGAGACTGATGACACTGATATGTCATCATGTCACTTTGTTCTTGATGGATATATTGATGGCATGAAGGGATCAATACATTCGAGCAGGCGTTGATCTTCAACATGTCACCAAACAAGTATATATCAAACCACAATAAAGGATGCCACAAAAAATAAGCATCTTCTAAAGACGGGCGTTATGTAGGAAAATAAGGATCTACATAAGGTATTCAAAAACAGGTTCAAAACACCAAAAAGGTTAAAGTAGAAGAGGCTGATGACAGTGAAGATTTTGATGAGAAATTAGATTATAATTTTTATTTTTTTTTTTCATTTTCTACTGTTTTGTTATCTAATTCTCTGTTGTTTATTATCTAATTCTCTACTAATAAAAAAATTGAGTATAAAACACCAAAAACTACAAACACCAAAACTCCTGATAGTGTGAAAACTGTGGGAACGGATGCTAGCAAAGCACGATGTTTCTATATAAAACGCCAAAAAACACCAAACAAAGTATTACTGGAAAAAAACAACACTAATTGACAGATGAAATTGAATGACACAGTAATTGCAAAACAGTAAAATGAAGAGACGGTAACATTATTGACAAACATTTATTACATTAAAAGCCACTACATGGAAAATTGAATTTATTTATCTTTTCAAAACGCCATAATTGGCTGTCACATTATAGGCCTGTATCCTACATGGCACAACATTTGACAGAAAAAAATAAACATCAAGAAAATTACTGTTGTTTTTTATATTATAGGCCTGCATCCTGATCTAAAAACAATAAAAACGCCAAACTTACTTAAAACGCCAAAATATTTACTATGATCCTGATCTAAAAACAATAAAAATGCCGCGTATTTATTAAATGCCAAAAAATGGAAAGGTGATGTGACAGGCGTTTAAAAAAAAGAAATACGAAAGGACAAAAAAGCCCCTCGCCCTACTCTATGTCGCGTGACACGTGTTGGGCCACGATGCGTTCTCACCGTTCTCACACTTTTGAGCGTTTTCTCCTGATCCCGTTTATATATATATATATATATATATATATATATATATATATATATATATATATATATATATATATATAGGGTCGTGATTTAGAGAAAACGGTAGAAAGTGTGAGAACAGTGAGAACGCTTATGGATCGTCCGATTAAAACAATATATGGACTAAATTGGCGCGGTGGCGTTTTCGTAAATAACATCAATTCTATTACGTGGACGCGCCTCATTAAGGGTAAAAAGGTCTTTACACTTCTATACCAAAACACCATACTAATTAATAAAACGCCATTACGGACCAAAACACATCCCTATATAAACAAAAACATCCCAGACATAAAAACACACCCCAGAACCTGAAACGCCATATTTTCTACTATATACCATTCATCTTACAAACGCCAAAATCCCCAAAACATCAAACACACCTACTAAAAAATGCCATATTTTCTACTATATACCATTCATCTTAGAAAACGCCAAAACACTCAAACATCAAAGATTCCAAAAAATCGACGGTTCTTTCAGATACACTATTTCCTCAGTAAAACGCCAAAAATGGCAAATATTCATTTCTTGTATATTCAAATATTGTTCTACGTCAACGTTTCAGAGAATGCATTCTTCCCTGAGGTGTTGTGACTCAAATAACATTTTGCTGCATGAGATGGACAAATCATAAACAAAAAGATGCTGGTGTCAGACTTATGTCATTTTTTGTGTTTTGTTATTGATGAATATTATAATGGCATGAAAAGACGAATGACACTGATGAGTTGTTTGAAGATACATATTCAAAGAAACAACTTATGTCATTTTGTCTTTCCAAACGGCCACAAAAACACAAGCATGGCTAAGCCAAACCGCCAGCGAACATGATTCAAAGAAGAAAGAGACTGATGACAGTGAAGATTTGGAAGATGAATTGTTTCTATTTTTATTTTTTTAATTTTCTTTTTCTGTTGTTTCTTATGTATTTTTCAACTTAGAATAAAAAAATACATTATATTAATAAAACGCCAAACAGTCATAATGCATGTGAAACGCCATAATGCAGCAAAAACGCCTAACACTCCCAAACTATAATGAAAGTAGTTTGCAGAAGTTTTAATAAAAGCTAAAAATGAAAAAAAGGCCAAAAACTACTTAAAGCCATTAAAAACGCCAAACTTGGGAGATGGAAAGTCTATGACCCTAAAAACTCATAAAAAGCTGAACAAAAAACAGTAAAAATACACAGTAACTGAAAGGACGGTTACTTTATTAATATCATTTGTTATAAATAAAATCCCGCCTAAACTAGGTGCCAAAAACATCCTATAAGAGAGACGTCTCTGCACAATCAACTGATCACAAACCAAAAACAAACGTCATATTTCCTAGAAACCATTCACTTTAAAACGCCAAAAATAACACTTAAAAAAGCCACAGATGCAGAACCTCGATTCTTCTATATTGAGTATTGATCTTAATGAAGTTTCACTGAATGGATTCTTCTCTGAGTTGGGTATCTTTATAATCTTTTGCTGAATGAGATGGACAAATATTCAAGAAAAAGATACTGATAACACTGATATGACATCATGTCACTTTGTTCTTGATGGATATATTGATTGCATGAAGGGATCAATACATTAGAGCAGGCATTGGTCTTCAACATGTCATCAAACAAGTATATATCCACCCACAATAAAGGATGCCACAAAAAATAAGCATCTTCTAAAGACGGGCGTTATGTAGGAAAATAAGGATCTACATAATGTATTCAAAAACAGGTTCAAAACGCCAAAAAGGTTAAAGAAGAAGAGGCTAATGACAGTGAAGATTTGGATGAGAAATTAGATTATATTTTTTAATTTTTTTTTCATTTTCTATTGTTTGTTATCTAATTCCCGGTTGTTTATTATCTAATTCTCTACTAATTTAAAAAAATTGAGTATAAAACGCAAAAAACTACAAACACCAAAACGCCTAATAGTGTGAAAAACTGTGAGAACGAATGCTAGCAAAGCACGATGTTGCTATATAAAACGCCAAAAAACGCAAACAAAGTATTACTGAAAAAATCAACACTAATTGACAGATGAAAATTGAAAGAAACAGTAATTGCTAAAACAGTAAAATGAAGAGACGGTATCATTATTGCCAAAACATTTATTATATTAAAAGCCACTACATGGAAAATTGAATTTATTTATCTTTTCAAAACGTCATAATTGCCTGTCACATTATAGGTCTGTATCATACATGACACAACACTTGATATAATAAAATCAAGAAAATTACTGATGTTTTTTACATTAAAAGCCTGCATCCTCATCTAAAAACAATAAAAACGCCAAAACAATACTTAAAACGCCAAAATAGAAAGATGAAGTGACACGCGTTTAATAAAAGAAATATGAAGGATAAAAAAGCCCCCCCGCCCTTCTCTAAGCGGCGTGACACGTGTTGGGCCAGGAAGCGTTCTCACACTTTTAAGCGTTTTCTCCTGATCCCGTTTCTATATATATACACACACACACACACACATACATATATAAAGAGGAAGGATCCACTAAAAGTGGGTTTTGCCTAAGTAGCCTAAGAAGCAGTGTAGTACAAAAATTCCGGATAAAAAATTTAGTACAAAAATCTAGCACAAAACATAGAAATACAACACATTTTTGTGGGTTTTTTAACTATCATACTTTGTATAGCAATATAGTACACAAATTAAAGATAAAAAGATGCTCGATTTTATGGTGAAACTTTTATGAAAAAATAATATCGTATAAAAAGTTATAAACGTTTAAAAAATAGGGGTGTAATATGCATGTGTTTTGCATGTGGAGATAGAAAAGTCAATAAATATGATTTTTCAAAGATACCCTTACACTTCTCTTTTTTCTTACATTTTTATCTCTGACCATTGGTTTGAAAAATGAAAGAATAAGATTTATTCTCATCCTATTTACGCAAAATAAACTTTATTTTTTATCTTACCCCTATATAGGGAAAGGAAAAAAATGAGAACTAACTTGAGTTGTGAGAACCATGAGAACTAGAGCTTCCAAAGTTTTTCTCAAAAAAAATCTCAGAAACCTTAAAAAATTCACTTGTTCCAGCAAAAAAATAAAAAAAGCTGCATGCAAAAATTTATATCGGATGTAAGAAAATTTACATCGCCATAAAGAAAATTTACATCATGCGTAGATAAAATTTACATCAGGTCTAACTACTGACTCGACAATTTTTTTACAGATGTGTTTGTAAGATTTATATCTACGTTTGTGCAAAAGATGGTGGCCCAACTCACGCGGGAAGTATGAATTCTCATGGTTTTCACAACTCGTGGTGGTTTTTAATTGAACCGAATCCCATATATACATATAGGGGAAGGATAAAATGAAAATCCACTTGAGTTGAAAAAACTCAAAAACCCTTGTAAAAACCCTATGTAACATTTTTATTTTATTTTTTCTAAAAAGATAGGGATACATACATATATTTGAACATTTTTGTAAAAAAACAAAAAATAAAAAAGCACCGAGTAGTTTTTTTTTTAATGTTAAAAATTCTATGTTACATAATATATATGTAACACCCCAAAACCGAATTATTAAATTTGCTAGTTTGTTATCATGTTTAACAAAACGAGATATAATAACTAGGTTAGTAAACTTAGTTGAAGGTCTAGCAAATTAGGTAAAGTAATGAAATTAAAGCCAATTATGATAGTGTGATGAACTTAAGGGGCTAATGTTGTCAAAGTGGGGAACTTGAAACTAATTAAAAGAATAAAATAAAAAAATTAAAACACACACCTTGTGTGTTTTGGGTCTGGCGATCGAACAGAAGGCAAGGGTGAAGGGGTGCAAACCCTAATTCAAGAAAAACCTTCAAATTGAAAGGGGAAACTGGCTCTAATCGGATGCATGAACTTAGATTCTTGATTATCTAGACTTTCTACACATGAGGTAAGTTGTAGAAGTTAATTTTATGATTCGGTACGAAGTGGGACTATGATCAAACTACGAAACTGTATGAAATTGTGCATGTAGAGGTGTTAGAATCACCATTTAGATTATGTGTTATCAATAAATTTAAGTAATTTGCTGATTTAAGGTGAAACCCACAGTTGTGAGTGAAGGTGGCGACATGGGTTTTCTACCCATGTCCAATCCTTGTTTGATGTACTTGTTCCAAGCTTGAAATAGGTTGTGTGATGATAGTCTAGGGTTAATTGTATGAAGGGAATGTGATTTTGAGCACTCTCTTGGTGATTGGAATTTGGAAGGAGATGATTATGCCTAAAACTAGTTGTAAACTATGCAAAGTAGGTTGTATGCACACCAAGTGTTTGATAAAATGCCTCAATGACAAGCCATGTAGTTTTGAATGGATTGAGAAGTGTGGTGATGCATAAGGATAATATAATATTGATGAATTGTGAAACATGGTATGAAATATGAATGATGCGTGAATGTAATTGTTATGTAAATAAATGGCATAATCTAAAACGAGAATGGATTATATGTAGGATTGAAGTTAAAAGGTAAAAATTCATATGTAAGAACTTATGCGTTATGAACTAGCTAATTTATATGTCATGTACGGTAGTAATGAAATATGATGATACATATCCTATATATGCGCTAATAAACTAACGAAAGTCAAACATTTCATGATTTGAAAGCCGAATGAATGAATGAATATATGTAAGCTAACTGTGTTGTGAATGTGACGGCATGTACGGATAGGAGTCATGTCAACATGGACGCAAGCATGAAGCGCCACGGGTCGAAGGTAAACACGGAAGCTATGCGTGAACTTGGATGCACGAGGTAAGTAAACTCCCGGACTCTCTCTTTAGTTGTAAAAGAGATTAAGTGCATCATAATTGTTAGAAGTTATGTTATAATGAATTATTAATGAGGATATCAAGTAGGTAGTATTAAGTAAGTGATTTCCGAATCACTTCTTAGTTTATTTAGGCAAGGTTATGTGCGAGTTGCTTAAAAATGGTATTTAAAGTCTAATAAGGTTTGATTATGTAGAAGTGAAAGTTTTCGCTAGGTAGACCTAACGGGTTAAAATGAGGATTTATTTCATTAAGGAATGATTTATATAAGTAATGACGACGGTATTATAATCGGGTAATGGGTAGAATTCCTTTTTGGTCTGCTAACCGAGAGGCGGGGACGCGGGTTAATGGGCAAAAGAATTGAGTAGAGTTATGACCAATGGGAACAATTTCGTGTAAGGAAATTGTGCTAGTAAAGTTCAATTATGTAAAATTGTTTGAGATGAATAAGTTTAACACATACCGGGAATCGGGTTCATAAACACCATGTACGGAACTTCGGATAATGTAAAACTATTATAGTTATAATGTTCATGTAAGTATTGGGTTAAAACGAATGAGTTGTTACATGAAAACAGGAACGGGTCAAAAAACCCGTGATTGAATATTTAGCCGTAAACTCATAAGTTAAGAATTTTCTTAATTTGAATGTTGGATTTTAAGTTCACATGATAGAATATCGAATTACGGTCATGTGGGAAGAATCGGGAGGTTAAACGGGTAAACGGTTAAAAAGTTATGCAAGTTTTAGCATTAACGGACGACGAAACGGATCTGCATAAAAACAACATTTATAGGGGCCGTCGCTGATGCCGTGATTGGCCATCGCCGACGCCTCATAAGGTCGTCGCCGACGCCCTCCCCATGTTTAAATTGCTGAAATTTGTTATTTAAGTTGTTTTGTGTACCGTAAGCTCCGGTATGTTAACCGTGGTCTATGACGGGCCTCCCGAACATGATTTTGAATGTTTCCTTGATGTTTTTGAGTAATAAATCCAAGTCTAAGTACCTTTTTATTTAATGTACGAGTGTGATGAGTAAATGCGAATAAGTTAATCAAGAATTTGATGTAAGTAAATATGCGAAGACATGATTTTGGAAGCATGTAGGTATGTATGTAAGTAAGTAGATGTGTAGGTATGCAAGTAAGTATGTATGTATGTATGTATGTAAGTAAGTATGTATGCATGTAAGTAGGTATGTATGTATGTATGTATGTATGTAGGTATATGTGTATGTATGTAGGTAGGTATGTACGTATGATTAGACGTGTGAATGTGCATATGCACGAAGTAGGATTTATCGCATATGAAGGAATGGGGCCGGTATGCATGTATACTTGGCTTAAATACGTTTGAGTATGGACCTCCCTAATGATGTGCTTGAGATTGGAATGTAATGCAGGAATGAGAACGTCGGATTCTTGTGGGATTGAAGCCGAACTCGGAACAAGAGATTCCGAAAGGATAGTAGAATGAATCAAAGTTTACATTGTCGAATGTTATACGATTTTTATTTTATTATATGAGAAGAGTGTTGTATGATGATGTTAATGACTAATGGTAAAGTTGTATGTGATGTCCGCAGGTATTGGACGGATCTCTACCACTACTATCGAAGATAAGCATGCGTTGATCGAGCCGTAAATCAAGGTTTGTACGGGAAGAACGGCAAAATAGTTTGAATTATGTATTGTCATGAAGCGTTAATTTAATGTGGTTATTGTAAATATATTTTTTTTTTTTTTTGTAAATGTTTATCATTTGTATTTGAGCCTTTAAGTAAGTAATGTGTCTAAATAAGAAAGAAATATTTGGGCTCATATTTTCCGTTGTGTCATATTTAAGTTCCTACAAGTTGGTCTTACAGGGAATCGTTCATTATACGAACGGGTTATGCCCGAATTTTGTACATAATAATACTTTTTCGGAATAAGAAATTTGGGCGTTACAAGTTGGTATCAGAGCCAGGTTTGAAGGAAATCAAGTAGAAGGAGGTAAATACTTGAACTCAAACCTGTGTGCTCTTGTGACAAGGAACCCGTACAATCCAAGACTCGATCATGGCCTAAAGTTAAAAGCGAATGTAAGTATGTATTAATTTATGTATTTGAAGGAAACTAATAGTATGTTATGTGAAGGGTAAGCGCAATTGCTTGGAAGGAATGATCTGTGAATGTGGTCTAGGACCGGCACCAAGGCATGTAATAAGACATATTGACCCAGGTACGTAAATTTAATATATGGGTGCATGTAAGGGTGAAATGTATCAAATGAAGGAAATTTTTTAATGAAATATAATAATAGAATTGAAATGAAGTTTTGAAATGTTACACGTGCCTAAACCTAATTCTTCGGACATAAGGCGATGATTACATGAAGGCACGAAACTAGTATGCGGATTGCGTAGCTGGCCAGTACACGAGAAACATATGACGTTCGTGAGACCATGGTAATTGTCGCAGGTATGTCTGAAAGGATTGGGTATTAGGTGGACGTGTGGGTGAGAATAATAAGACTCTCAAGAAAATTTAAAGCACCTTATATAAACGGAATGTATGAATGATATGTTTGAACCCGCGAGACGGATTCAAACATAAAAGTAATGGAATGTATGAATGATATGTTTGAACCCGCGAGACGGATTCAAACATAGAAGTAATGGAAGGTATGAATGATATGTTTGAACCCGCGAGACGGATTCAAACATAGAAGTAATGGAATGTATGAATGATATGTTTGAACCCGCGAGACGGATTCAAACATAGAAGTAATGGAAGGTATGAATGATATGTTTGAACCCGCGAGGCGGATTCAAACATAGAAGTAACGGAATGTATGAATGATATGTTGAAATCCGCGAGACGGATTCAAAACATAAAAGAGATAAAAGGTATGAGTGATATGTATGAATCCGCGAGACAGATTGGAGAACGAAAGAATGACCATAAATGGCACGCGAACCTAAATTTGAGTTAAGCTACATGTTAGATGTGTTGATAAATGACTCTTGGGAGTTGGAATGGATGACGGGCTACGACCCAAACAATAACTTAAGTATGGACGGGAAAGGGAAAGTTTTTGCAAAAAGGTTAACAAAAATAATAATCAGAATGAAAGAATTATGAGTATTTAAAACACCGAATAAAATAAATTTGAAAAGAAAGTAATTATGATAAGTACCGATGGAAAATGCTAACTTTAATGCTAGGCTTGTTGGCCATGTTCATCTGAACAAGATATTGATGGAATGATGTTCATGAGCGGAAACCCACTTCATGAAAAGAAAGAATCGAATCGGCTTTGACAAGGGTTCATTCAGAAGCGGGCCGATCTGGTTTGTAGATCAATAGACTATGCAATGAAGTCGAGGTTAGTAAAATGATTAACCCTTGTTGGAGAGGTATGGTACGGTATGGAATGTTGGGATTTGTTTATGGTGATCAAAATGAAATATCACAGATGATGTAACATGATATATGAATAGAATGAAATGAATTGAAATATTTCGAATAAGTAGAAACATGGGCGTATTATGATTAATTAGAAGGATAGAAACAAGTCGTAAACATAGGCTGTGCAGCCAATAGAATGATGAACAAACCGTTAGTAATGAAATGTGCTAGGAACTAGCACTATAAAGTGTAATGACACTAATAAGGGCTCTGGATAAATTCTGACCTATTATATGTTTGTGAAAGTAAATTACTTAATTCAAGGAGGTAGGAACAATGTGTACAATTATGTTTGTTTATGAACCAAATCTTTAGCCAAGATTCCGAATGTAATCGGTATGTATTATGCACTTTGATTAAGTATAATGAAAAGGTAAGAGTAGGAATGAGAAAGGTTTCGGGGACGAAACCTCCTTTAAGGAGGGTAGACTTGTAACACCCCAAAACCGAATTATTAAATTTGCTAGTTTGTTATCATGTTTAACAAAACGAGATATAATAACTAGGTTAGTAAACTTAGTTGAAGGTATAGCAAATTAGGTAAAGTAATGAAATTAAAGCCAATTATGATAGTGTCATGAACTTAAGGGGCTAGTGTTGTCAAAGTAGGGAACTTTAAACTAATTAAAAGAATAAAATAAAAAAATTAAAACACACACCTTGTGTGTTTTGGGTCTGGCGATCGAACAGAAGGCAAGGGTGAAGGGGTGCAAACCCTAATTCAAGAAAAACCTTCAAATTGAAAGGGGAAACTGGCTCTAATCGGATGCATGAACTTAGATTCTTGATTATCTAGACTTTCTACACATGAGGTAAGTTGTAGAAGTTAATTTTATGATTCGGTACGAAGTGGGACTATAATCAAACTACGAAATTGTATGAAACTGTGCATGTAGAGGTGTTAGAATCACCATTTAGATTATGTGTTATGAATAAATCTAAGTAATTTGATGATTTAAGGTGAAATCCACAATTGTGAGTGAAGGTGGCGACATGGGTGTTCTACCCATGTCCAATCCTTGTTTGATGTACTTGTTCCTAGCTTGAAATAGGTTGTGTGATGATAGTCTAGGGTTAATTGTATGAAGGGAATGTGATTTTGAGCACTCTCTTGGTGATTGGAATTTGGAAGGAGATGACTATGCCTAAAACTAGTTGTAAACTATGCAAAGTAGGTTGTATGCACACCAAGTGTTTGATAAAATGCCTCAATGACAAGCCATGTAGTTTTGAATGGATTGAGAAGTGTGATGATGCATAAGGATAATATAATATTGATGAATTGTGAAACATGGTATGAAATATGAATGATGCGTGAATGTAATTGTTATGTAAATAAATGGCATAATCTAAAACGAGAATGGATTATATGTAGGATTGAAGTTAAAAGGTAAAAATTCGTATGTAAGAACTTATGTGTTATGAACTAGCTAATTTATATGTCATGTACGGTAGTAATGAAATATGATGATACCTATCCTATATATGCGCTAATAAACTAACGAAAGTCAAACATTTCATGATTTGAAAGCCGAATGAATGAATGAATATATGTAAGCTAATTGTGTTATGAATGTGACGACATGTACGGATAGGAGTCATGTCAACATGGACGCAAGCATGAAGCGCCACGGGTCGAAGGTAAACACGGAAGCTATGCGTGAACTTGGATGCACGAGGTAAGTAAACTCCCGGACTCTCTCTTTAGTTGTAAAAGAGATTAAGTGCATGATAATTGTTAGAAGTTATGTTATAATGAATTATTAATGACGATATCAAGTAGGTAGTATTAAGTAAGTGATTTCCGAATCACTTCTTAGTTTATTTAGGCAAGGTTATGTGCGAGTTGCTTAAGAATGGTATTTGAAGTCTAATAAGGTTTGATTATGTAGAAGTGAAAGTTTTCGCTAGGTAGACCTAACGAGTCAAAATGAGGATTTATTTCATTAAGGAATGATTTATATAAATAATGACGACGGTATTATAACCGGGTAATGGGTAGAATTCCTTTTTGGTGCGTTAACCGAGAGGCGGGGACGCGGGTTAATGGGCAAAAGACTAGAGTAGAGTTATGACCAATGGGAATAATTTCGTGTAAGGAAATTGTGCTAGTAAAGTTCAATTATGTAAAATTGTTTGAGATGAATAAGTTTAACACATACCGGGAATCGGGTTCATAAACACCATGTATGGAACTTCGGATAATGTAAAACTATTATAGTTATAATGTTCATGTAAGTATTGGGTTAAAACGAATGAGTTGTTACATGAAAACAGGAACGGGTCGAAAAACCCGTGATTGAATATTTAGCCGTAAACTCATAAGTTAAGAATTTTCTTAATTCGAATGTTGGATTTTAAGTTCACATGATAGAATATCGAATTACGGTCATGTGGGAAGAATCGGGAGGTTAAACGGGTAAACGGTTAAAAAGTTATGCAAGTTTTAGCATTAACGGACGACGAAACGGATCTGCAGAAAAACAACATTTAGAGGGGCCGTCACCGACGCCCTCTCTGGCCTTCATTTTTGCTAACGCCTTATTCTACTGCTTACGGCTTTTTTCCGACGCGAAGAATTAAGAGGCGTCGCCGACGCCTCATAAGGCCATCGCCGCCGCCATCCCCATTTTTAAATTGCTGAAATTTGTTATTTAAGTTGTTTTGTGTACCGTAAGCTTCGGTATGTTAACCGTGGTCTATGACGGGCCTCCCGAACATGATTTTGAATGTTTCCTTGATGTTTTTGAGTTATAAATCCAAGTGTAAGTACCTTTTTTATTTAATGTACGAGTGTGATGAGTAAATGCGAATAAGTTAATCAAGAATTTGATGTAAGTAAATATGCGAAGACATGATTATGGAATCATGTAGGTATGTATGTAAGTAAGTAGATGTGTAGTTATGCAAGTAAGTATGTATGTATGTAAGTAAGTAAGTATGTATGCATGTAAGTAGGTATGTATGTATGTAGGTATATGTGTATGTATGTTGGTAGGTATGTACGTATGATTAGACGTGTGAATGTGCATTTGCACGAAGTAGGATTTATCACATATGAAGGAATGGGGCAGGTATGCATGTATACTTGGCTTAAATACGTTTGAGTATGGACCTCACTAATGATGTGCTTGAGATTGGAATGTAATGCAGGAATGAGAACGTCCGATTCTTGTGGGATTGAAGCCGAACTCGGAACAAGAGATTCCGAAAGGATAGTCGAATGAATCAAAGTTTACATTGTCGAATGTTATACGATTTTTATTTTATTATATGAGAAGAGTGTTTTATGTTGATGTTAATGACTAATGGTAAAGTTGTATGCGATGTCCGCAGGTATTGCACGGATCTCTACCACTACTATCGAAGATAAGCATGCGTTGATCGAGCCGCAAATCAAGGATTGTACGGGAAGAACGGCCACATAGTTTGAATTATGTATTGTCATGAAGCGTTAATTTAATGTGGTTTTTGTAAATCTTTTTTTTTTGTAAATGTTTATCATTTGTATTTGAGCCTTTAAGTAAGTAATGTGTCTAAATAAGAAAGAAATTTTTTGGCTCATATTTTCCGCTGTGTCATATTTAAGTTCCTACAAGTAGGTCTTACAGGGAATCGTTCATTATACGAACGGGTCATGCCCGAATTTTGTACATAATAATACTTTTTCGGAATAAGAAATTTGGGCGTTACAATTTATGTCCAAAAAAATGTAACATACAAATTTTGAACATTTAAAAAAAACTAGTCAACGCTTTTTACATTTTTTTTATAAAAATGTTCAAATATATGTGTGTTACATTCCCTTTTTTAGAAAAAAAATAAAAATGTTACATAGGGTTTTATTGATTTTTTTCAACTCAAGTGAGTTTTCTTCCTATACTTCACCTGTATATGAGGAGTATAGAGGAAAAACCTCTTTGAGTTGAGAAAACTCGATGAATGAACCACAAGTTGACACGTTACATCACTTTTTCAGATTCTGACATGTAACAACATTGTCAGGAAAGAGAAAGTTGATATGTTACACCCCTTTCGCCCATTTATGTAGATGTAACATCACATTTTACACCATACTACATGTAAAATTAGTGTAACAGACAAACATGTTACATGTCAGTGTGCCAATCAGAATATGAAAAAACAAAAACTGTTACGTGTACTTGGGTCAGTCTGTTACATGTTTAGAAAAAGTTACTTTATGTAACATTGAATCCCAACCATAGATTTTTTTATGAATTGTGAAGATTGAGTTTTCAAAGTTTTCTCAACTCAATAAGTTTTTCTTATTATCCTTTCCCAATATATATGTATAGGGTACGGTTCGAGAGTGAACACTAGTGTAGATGTGAACAAATTCTAACCATTGATTTACATCATCAAATCGTAAAATATACTAGTGTATTTTCATCATCAAATCCTGGCCATTGATTTACACTTGTGTATTGATAATTAAGGGCTAGGATTACTTCACTAGTGTTCCCAATCAAGGGGGTTGTATACTAATGAACCTAAACCTATATATTATATATATATATATATATATATATAGGGTCAGGATTTAGAGAAAACGGTAGAAAGTGCGAGAACGGTGAGAACGCTTATAGATCGTCCGATCAAAACAATCAATGGACTAGAATGGCGCGGTGGCGTTTTCGTAAATAACATCAATTTCATTACGTGGACGCGCTTCATTAAGGGTAAAAGGGTCTTTTGACTTCTCCACACAAAACGCCATCTCATGAAAATAAAACGCCAAACAAAAATCACACACCATTCTAACTAAAAACGCCTTTAGATAGAAAACGCCAAACTTAATTATAATAAAATCCCGCCTAAAAACCGCCAAAAAATCCTATATATACAACATCTCAGACCTTCAATTAAAAACACACACAAAGCCCCAAACGCCATATTTAATATATCCCATTCGTCTTAGAAACGCCAAAAAACCCAAACATCAAATATCTTCTAAACCATAACGTTTTTTTGAAATTCAGTTTGGTTGTCTGTAAGCTTTCGCTCAATGTAATGGACAAAATCCTTAAGTGAGGATATTGTCCATTTCATTGAGTAAAATCTTATTGACTTATCCTCAACTTCCATCCAATTTATAACGCCAAAACATACAAAAACATTATTGAGGTTTGTTGTCAATAAAGTTTAGCTGTATGGGGTGGACAACATTGTCAGTTATCTTTCTTAACCGAGGATTAACAATGTTGTCCATCTCATACAGCAAAACATTATTGATTTTAGCATGATCAAATTTTGAGGTTTAAGGTGCTTTTATTTGGTGGCGTTCTTTTTATCGGTAAAACGCCAAAAAAGTTAAAAAATCAAACATCGTTCATTGGAAAATTCAAGATTGTTGGCTGAAGGGTCTAAACTCAATAACATTTTGCTGCATGAGATGGACAAATCTTAAAGAAAAATATGCTGATGTCAGACTTTGTGCTTCCAAACAGCCACAAAAAAACTACTTGAGAAACAAAAAAAAAACAAAATGAATCATACGAAAGTCGAACCAGACAGTTAAGATGATTCAAAAAAGAAGAAAGAGACTAGTGACAGTGAAGATTTGGAAGATCAATTGTTTATATATTCTTTTTTTTTTTAATTTTCTTTTTCAGTTGATTGTTATATAATAAAAACGCCATATATAATAAAAACGCCAAACAGCCAAAATGCTTGTTAAAACGCTATCATGCTGTAAAACGCCCCCAAAAACTCCCAAACTATAATAAAATTACTTTAGAAAAGTATTATAAAAAACCCAAAAAATAAAAAATAAAAATAAAAAGCAAACTTGAAAATGTAACTAGAAACAGTAGCTACAAAACAGTAAAAATGAAGAGACGGAAAATTTATTATATTAGAATCTAAAACGCCAAACTTGAAAGACGGGACGTGTTACAGACTTCAGAGAAAAAAACTTATCAAAAACAATAATTAAAAACAGTAACCGAAACAACGAATACTTTATTATAATAATGTACCGCCTAACCTACGTCGCCAAAAGAAATCCTATAAAATAATAACTCTCAGCAACTTCCATCTTATCAAACCAAAAAAACAAACGCCAAAATACTACTAAATACCACTCACTGCAAAATGCCAAAAAAATTAAAAAATCAAAGATGGCTAATATGCTATCTTGGATATTCAGCATTGTTCTTCGTGAAGTTTCATTGAATGGATTGTTAGCTGAGAGGAGTAACTCAGAAAGATTTTGCTGCATGAGATGGAGAAATCTTCAAGAAAAAGATACTGATGACAATCGAATGTCATTTTGTGTTCTTTGTTCTTGAATAAGTGTAACACCTCGAAAATTCACGTCCTGTAATGTGTTGACACGTGTCATATGTTTAAATGTGTGAAAGAATGTTATAAAAGGACTAAAGTTGACAATCATGGAAAGTATGTGAATATACGGGTTCTAAATGTCAACAGTGAATAAATATATTATATATTAACCCTACTTGATGTTTATAGCATCAAACGAATAAATCATGGATCATGCGAAGCTAAAAGTGAGAGATTTCAAACTACAGGGGTTAAAAGTGTCAACATGTTTAAGTTATACCTCTGAGTGACCTTTTGACAAACCCAAAGCTTTGTAACTGTTAATTATGCTCACTAGAATGCACGATATAAATTTCATAAAGTTTCGTCATCGTATGAGAAAGTTATGATCAAATTTGTATGCGAAGGGTTAAAGCGTCAACGTTGAAAGTTAGGACTTTTCGGGTAACAATAAAGTTAACCGGGGACTTAACAAAGTGGGTATATGTTTTAAAGCCCTTATAAATCAATTTGGAGGGTTCAAGATGCAAGAAACAAAAGTCTAATCGAAGTTTGAAGAGCCAAGGATCAAAACGCAATAAATCTAAAATTCAGATTTGTGCAGATGGTCCGTCGCGCCACGCGAGGAGCCCTCGCGCCACGCGAGGGACTACCAGCTCTGAAAACTTTGGGTTTTGCCTGCCTTTTGCATTCTGCTCGACTTTTAACCAATTTCCTCATCTTGGACAACCCCTAGGCACCCCCTAAGCACTAGGGACACTTGTTAGTGAGTTATGGTCAGTGGTAGAGTTGTGTGTCAACATTTTGTGGTGATTAAATCACTATATAAAGGACCTTTGTTGCAACAAGTCCTTCACACCCTTCTCTTGCACTTCTGATCATTCTTGGAGCTCCAAAGCAGACTCAAGTGGTCATAATTCGTTCATAAGACTCTTGTAAGTTTGCTTAACCTTCTTTAATTGAGTTTAGCTTAGTTATTTAGCTAAAAGTCAAACCGTCGTAATTACGGTTTGACTTCGAGATTAATTAATAATGGCTCAGTCAAATCTCAAATTAAAAGTACCTCTAAGTAGGTAATTATGTGGGTAATAAACCCTTAAAAGGGTTCCCCCTGATTCCCACTCTAACTAGGTTAAATGTCGGGTCAAACTTGCTAATAAAAAGTCAACAGGATACTTAAATTCTAATTTATGCATGATTAGCAATGTAGAACGCATACAACATGTTTGATCTTTAATATAACTTGGTAATTAGTGTAAGAACATGTCTAAACATGTTCAACCCGACAATTTCCTGTTTAGACCCGGTTCGGAACCGAAAGTCGCAAAGCTTTGACATTTGCTTTGACTTCAGTTCTGACCCGTTTTGGTATGTTTTGGAAATACCTTAGAGCTTCATTTGGACCAGGTTGCATGCTAGTATAACCCTCTGTGATTATACACCCTGGTTCATTAGTTAACCGATTAATACGCATGATTCCGTTAATTGCTCATATGTTGACCATTATGCCCTTATTACCTTAAAACGTGATTTTTGGAAATGTAAAAGAGTAGAAACTTTAATTACTGATATATAAACTTGTATGCAAAGTTTCAAACCAGTTTGTGGTGTAGATTAAGAGTTATGCTCTTTAGCGTAAAATGAAAGCCTTATGTTAATTAAACGGCGTATAGCCTAGTTAAGCCTACTTTTTGATATCAAACTTATTACCCACTGATGTAATATATTATTTTGGGATTTTTGAAGATTTTTAATTAATTTTAGGCTGAGCATAACTTATAGTCGTAGGCTTAATCCGGTAATTGTCGGTTTTGCCCTTACGGGCCATAAAATGAGTTTTACACATCTAAATGACTCCAAACCTTTTGCTACTGATCACATATGATAAATAAATTATTTTAAGCCTTCTGGAATAATAAAAATATCAGCTTTATGTATCGAACCCGGAAATGGCTTCTAATCGCCTTTTTAAGCGTTTTTAACGCATAGTATGTGCTATAACTATATTAAACATACAAGGGTTGATACCTACTGATATTTGAGACAAATTATAATATTTTAACAGTAAGCAAAGGTTGTTAAACTCAGACTTCAGTTTTGAGCTTTTCGGCTTATGTGAAATTACCAAAATACCCCTACGGGGCATAGTTTGGTTATAATTGATAAATTTCACATATATACTTTACCCTACTGTTATAACATGGTAAAATAAGTTTTTTTTCTGATTACATCAGACCTGTAACTCAGGTAAATACTTAAACTCTTTTATAACCTTTTAAATGACCAAATTACCCCTACGGGGCATAGTTTGTGTTTAAATTCGTTTCGGGCATAATAAATGATATCTTACTGATGTCACAACATATTTGAAGCATATTAACTTAGGAAACCTGTAAATGGCTCTCATTATTACCCGTTACGCTTATTACGCGTTCGGTTCGGTTTATGTAACTAGTTTGCATAAATTAGCCGAAACGGGTCAAACCTTATCGGTTTTATCTCAAAATTCAGAATGTGTATGAAATACCCATATTAAACAAGTCTCTGAACTTGTCGGGTCTAAATCACATTCTATCCGGTCTTCGCTTAATCGTGCGTACGAACCGTGTCTTTGAAACTAACCGGTCTAAGCTTAAGCTTAACTAAAGACCCGTTAGGATTCTAATAGGTTATTATAAACCTTCATTCCAGATTAGGAGTACCAGTAAAAGCTACTTGCGTTTGCTTGTTGTGATTTATACTTTGCTCAGGTAAATACTTTTAACTTATTTTCCCTATACGGGCTTGGGTTACGGTATATAGAATACCGCTTGATCGGGCATCAAATCTTCCACCGTTGGGTGGTTAATTGAATAATTTGATCGGCTCGTTTAAACAGTCTTGTTACTTAAAGCCTTTGGGGGGTTAATGACCATGTCCCGGATATCCTTGGCATCATTTTACGAAATGGCCACGACTTAAGCGCGGGGTGTAGGCGTACACCCGTCAGTGCACAAAAGAATAATGTGGTGTGTCTATTGATCTTTAACCCGGACACGATTCGGGCTACTGAACGCACAAGGAACATGTAATTCGTTCACAAGATTATATATTTAAATAATTCCCCCAAGTTAAATAAAATGTTTATGCCACGTGCATCCAAATAAATTTTTAATCATTTTTAAAAATGAGTCAGTTGATTGTATTTACCAGTGTAAACTGACGTATTTTCCCAAAAAGATTAAATGCAGGTACTAAGCGTAATTGGCTGGGATTTCTCCTTAGCATCACTAGAAGTCTTGCAAGCTTAAGATGCCTAAAGTCTGTTGAACTATTGTTTCCATTTTATTTTCGATCCATCTGTGGATAAACAATCGATTGTTGTGATACACGATATTACAATATTATATTCGGTTGAATTATATCTTAAATTTGCTTCCGCTGTGCATATTAAATAATGTGTTGTTTGACTATTATGTTGCCAACCACGTCACGATACTCCCCACCGGTGACACGTGGAAATCGGGGTGTGACAGGTTGGTATCAGAGCGAACACTGAGTGAATTAAACACTAGCCTTTTGTGTTTAATCTCAGTTACACAATTGCACATATCTAAACTTTCGAGTCTAGACAAATAACTTAGGACAAATTCTACCTTGTTTGGTTTTTGTTTTGTCCTTTAATTTATATATATTGTTGTTGTTATCTCATGCTATATTGACAGGATTTAAAAATGCCGCCAAGATTCTTCCGAAGAAGAGGACGAGGAAAGGGGCCAATCACCGCCCCCAATGACAACGAGGCAGGACCTTCGAATGTGCGAGTTCCTTCGACCACAGAAAGTGACGATCCCCGGCAAAACCGGAGGAACCTCTTCGAGCCGGCTAGACGGTCGGTTTTCGCACAGTTCAACACCTCCTGTTCATAACCCTTATGGGCCACAGCCGGATTATGAGCCCAACAACCCTCAACCGTCCTACATACCTTTACAGCGATCTTTATCGCACCACTCCTTTGGTGACCCTACACCTGTTTTTAGGGGCCGGTTTAACCTGGCAAATTTTATACAAGAACCAGTGGGTTTTAACCCATTGGGGCCAGAGAATCATTTCTCTGGCGATCACGCGGACGATATGGACGAGGATACGGACCCCGTCGAACCTGCCAGTGGTACACCAAACCACCCGATAGAGATCTCTGACGGATCTTCTTTCCACGGATCACCCTATGTTGGTCCAGATAGCTTTCAAGCTATGTTTACCAGGAACGAATGGTACTATACACCTCCTCGCCATTCACCGCATCAGCAGCAGCAACAGGATCCCTCTGTGGATTCACGGTTTGTGGTAGTTACGCCACCGCCTCCACCGCCGCCAGTTCAGCCGGTACCTCCGCAACCGCCGAGGCGTAGGAGATCTGGACCGCGTATGTCTACACGGGGAGGAGACTTCCATTTCAGCTCTCCTCGGCAATCAAGTGGCAGCCATTACCCGCCACATCAAGAAGATCCACAAATGGGTGGACCTTCACACCCAGTTGCACTGCAACCACCGCTGATGGGTTTTGATAACCCAATTCCAGCATACACGGGTTCCATGGCGTATAACCCATTTGAACAGCCAGTGCACACCAACTACATCTAGGCCGAAGCCGACCCATACATGGTAGCGGCTAACTACAACACCCAAGGACCCTATGGAGAGCCATGGGGAGTAGGGTACCCAACACATGGGTACCAAATACCTCCAAGACCTATTATCAGGAAACAATCGCAACCACCAAGGTTCTCCCCACCAGAGCGTGAAGAAATTCTGCAAAGGTTGGACCATGTAGAGCGAGAGTTTCACAGGGAACGAAGGGAGCGACAAACTTTCTTCCAAGGATTAACGAGCCTAATTAAAGGGAAGAGCAAGAAGGACCACTGAATCCTTCCATTTGTTGTTAAGCCCCTGCATGGGCCAGTCTTGCTGTATAAACCCCTGCGTGGGTATGCTTGTTTGTTTTGACCCCTGCGTGGGTCTATCTTTCTGTAAACCCCTACGAGGGTATGTTATTTGTGTAAGTCCCTACGTGGACTATTATGTTATTAAGCCCCTGCGTGGGTATGTGTGTTATTAAGCCCCTGCGTGGGTAAGTACTTGTTTAAACCCCTGCGTGGGTAAGTTGTTTGTTGAAAAGTCCCGTTTAGGGCAACATGTAATCTTTTGATAATTAATGCAATGTTACGTTTATAAATTTCATCTTGCTATTATATGCATAAATATTATATATGAAATAAATAAATCAAAATCATTCCTTTTAATAATAATCTGCCTATTTAAATATTGAATAAGAATCTTAAGAGTGAAACCTAGCCTGAGTGTCATTATAAAGACCTGGCCATGATGGTAAGACCTGTTTAAAAGATTCAAATACCAGTTAACATCTGAGAACATGTTAACACTCCTGGCAGACGTGATTCATTAAAATCACACACGTCATTATTATATAAGGATCTTTTCAAAGATTCCAAACCCAACTAAATGATCTCCGAATCATGGGTTAAATCATCAATTAAGATGATCATATTTTGACCATACGTGGTAATATGGTGCCTACGGGCCCTGCTCATTTCCATATGAGCCAAAGGACAGTGGTAGCTATGACTCCCTGTCAGAAAAAGGTAATGAACTATGTTCAAACCTTCATGCCTTGATTCTCTGAAATCATGGCTTATAATTTAAATTGTCCATGTGACTAAGCCTTATGTGCTAATATATATTGTTATTGTTTATAATTAGGATAAAATTTTAATTGAAATCCTAATTGAATATGATTAATAAATTAACCAAATATGGTCTCTGTTTACCATGGTTAATGAATTACCCCAAGGGGCAATTCCATAATAAACTCCCAAATAAACTATTGTCCTTGTTTTCTGTAACAATTCAATTAAAATGGCTAACTCAGACTAAATTAATAGCCATCCAGTGGAGAATATCGATAATGCCCGAGTAAATTTAACGGGTGCTGAGTTGAAAGCGTTGGTCGACGACGCAGTTACAAAGGCATTGGAACGGCAGTACGAAGAGTATAGTGGGACTCGAAGTAGGACCATATCTACGCCGCATGCAAAGCCTCCTTCCAAGAAGGAAGAACTGAAGAAAGATTATGATCGACACTCCTCGAACCACCACAGTGCTCCATCTCAGCAGGTTGTACTAAACCAAGGACCCCGTGACAAGGGTTGCTCTTATAAATATTTTGTTTCCTGCAAACCCCGGGATTTCACTGGGGAGAAGGGAGCCATTGACTGTATGACGTGGCTGGATGAGATGGATACGGTTGTGGATATCAGCGGATGCGCTGAGAGAGATGTGGTCAAGTTTGTGTCGCAATCATTTAAGGGTGAAGCTTTAGCATGGTGGAGATCACTGATTCAAGCCACCGGGAAAATCCCATTGTACAATATGTCATGGGATCAATTTGTTGCCCTCATCAGGGAAAATTACTGCCCTCAGCATGAGGTGGAGAAGATAGAGTCTGATTTTCTATCATTAGTGATGACAAACCTTGACTGTTAAGCTTACCTCACGAGCTTCAACACGATGTCCCGGTTGGTTCCGTATCTGGTAACCCCGGAACCAAAAAGAATAGCTCGTTTTATCGGTGGTTTAGCCCCGGAAATCAAGGCAAGCGTGAAGGCTTCTCGGCCAGCTACTTTTAGATCTGTAGCTGACATATCCTTGTCCCTCACTTTGGATGCGGTCAGGCAGAGATCGCTGAGGAATAAGGAGGCTGAGAAGAGGAAATGTGAAGGTGATAGTTCACGTAGGTCGAACAAGAAGCACCGTGGGAACGGTGACAACAAGAAAGGATCTGAGTCAAGGAAAGATGGGCATCAGTCTGGTGAGAAGCCCAAATGCAAGATTTGCAAGAAACAACACTATGGAAAGTGCAGACTCGAGTCGAACTCTCAGACTCAGTCAAAAACCTTTGCTTGTGGTATATGCGAGTCCAAGGACCACAAAACCTTGGATTGCAAGAAGCTGAAAGACGCAACGTGTTACCGTTGCAATGAAAAGGGACACATTAAGACCAATTGCCCGAAATACACCAAGAAGCCTGAAGAGGCCAAGAAGACTAATGCTAGAATCTTCAGAATGGACGCAAAGGAAGCGGTTCTAGACGACAACGTTATTACAGGTACTTTCCTTGTAAATAATGTCTATGCAAGAGTACTTTTTGATTCTGGCGCTGATAAGTCTTTCGTAGATAATAAGTTTTGTGAATTGCTGAAATTACCTGTCAAAACCTTAAACGTGAATTATGAGGTGGAGTTAGCAGATGGCACACTAGAAACCGTCTCAACTGTGTTAGATGGATGTGTCATATCCATTAAGAACCATTCTTTTCCTCTGTCTCTACTTCCCTTTAAGTTGGCCGGTTTTGACATAGTATTGGGTATGGACTGGTTATCTCATAACCAGGCCCAAATTGTCTGCAACAAGAAACAAGTGGTGATAAAGACTCCATCTGGTGAATCACTTACCATTCGGGGAGATACCTAGTACGGACTACCTGAGCAAGTGACTATGCTCAAAGCTTCAAAATGTTTAAAGAAGGGTTGTGCCATCTACATGGCACAAGTGATTATTGATGAGCCTAAACCGAAGATTGAAGACATCCCCGTCATTTCTGAATTCCCTGAAGTTTTTCCAGAAGAACTACCTGGTTTGCCACCAGATAGGCAAGTGGAATTCAGGATTGATATCATCCCTGGAGCAGCACCTGTTGCTAGAGCACCTTACAGGTTAACACCAACGGAAATGAAGGAATTAAGAACACAACTGGATGAATTGCTAGCTAAAGGTTTCATTAAACCTAGTTCGTCTCCTTGGGGAGCGCCAGTCCTGTTTGTCAAGAAGAAGGATGGATCGATGCGTCTGTGCATCGATTATCGTGAGCTCAATAAAGTCACAATAAAGAATAGATATCCTTTGCCCAGGATCGACGATTTGTTCGATCAATTACAAGGGGCAAGTTATTTCTCGAAGATTGACTTGAGGTCAGGCTACCATCAACTGAAGGTTAGAGATGAAGACGTACACAAAATTGCATTTAGGACTCGTTATGGTCATTACGAGTTCCTAGTGATGCCTTTTGGGCTCACTAATGCACCGGCCGCGTTCATGGATCTCATGAATCGCGTTTGCAAGCCGTACTTAGATAAATTCGTCATCGTTTTCATCGACGACATTCTTATCTACTCGAAGAACCAAGCTAACCATGAGAAACACCTTCGCTGTATTCTCAAACTCCTGCATCAGGAGAAGCTCTATGCCAAATTTTCCAAGTGTGAGTTTTGGCTTCGAGAAGTCCAATTCCTTGGACATGTGGTCAGTGAGCGTGGTATCCAAGTGGATCCCGCTAAGGTTGAAGCTGTTATGAACTGGCAAGAGCCAAAGACGCCTACAGAGATTCGTAGCTTCCTGGGATTGACAGGATATTACAGGCGTTTCATCGAAAGTTTTTCAAGGATTGCTGCACCCCTAACCTCCTTAACCAAGAAGAAAGTAAAGTTTGTTTGGGGCCCTAAGCAGCAAGAGTCCTTTGATATCCTCAAACAAAAGTTGAGCAACGCCCCAGTACTGACATTGCCAGATGGAATAGAAGATTTTGTAGTCTATTGTGATGCATCTCACACTGGATTGGAGTGTGTGCTTATGCAGAAAGGCAAAGCTATTGCCTATGCATCACGACAGTTAAAGGTGCATGAAAAGAATTACACCACCCACGACTTGGAGTTGGGTGCCGTTGTATTCGCACTAAAACTGTGGAGGCATTATTTATATGGTATCAAATGTGTGATCTATTCTGACCACAAGAGCCTCCAGCACCTGTTTAATCAGAAGGATTTAAACATGAGGCAACGCCGTTGGATGGAGACTTTAAACGATTATGATTGTGAAATCAGATATCATCCCGGCAAGGCGAATGTAGTCGCTGATGCCTTGAGTCGAAAGGAAAGGGTGAAACCCATCCGAATCAATGCCAAGCGCATGGAGATAAAGAACAGTTTGACTGAAAGGTTGTTAGCTGCACAGAAGGAAGCTGTGTTGGAAGCTAACTATCCTAACGAAAAGCTAGGGGTAACTGAGGAGCAGTTAACTCTTAGCAAGGACGGAATTCTAAGATTAAATGGAAGAATATGGGTTAAAATTTATGGAGGACTACGAGATGTCATCCTCCAGGAAGCCCATAGTTCTAAATATTCCGTTCATCCTGGAGCTGATAAGATGTACCAGGATCTAAGGGCAAATTATTGGTGGATAGGCTTGAAAAAGTCTGTAGCTGCCTATGTAGCTAAGTGCTTAACTTGTGCGCAAGTCAAAGCAGAACATCAAAAGCCGTCGGGCTTGCTACAACAGCCTGAACTTCCTACATGGAAGTGGGAAATGGTAACCATGGATTTTATCACCAAGATACCTAAGACAAGGAAAGGAAATGATACAATATGGGTTATAGTTGATAGACTGACTAAGTCAGCACATTTCTTACCCATCAAGGAGACTTATAGCTCCGACATGTTAGCCCAGTTGTACGTTGATAAGATTGTAGCCTTACATGGCATACATGTGTCTATTATCTCTGACAAAGATACTAGATACACGTCACATTTTTGGAAGAGTTTCCAGCAATCTTTGGGCACACGTTTGAATTTCAGTACGGCTTACCACCCTCAGACTGACGGACAGAGTGAGCGTACCATCCAAACATTGGAAGACATGCTACGTGCATGTGTAATTGATTTAGGTGGTAGTTGGGATAACCACCTACCCTTGATTGAGTTCTCCTACAACAATAGCTACCATACCAGCATAAAGGCTGCGCCTTTTGAGGCCTTATACGGTAGAAAGTGTAGAACGCCCGTTTGTTGGGCGGAAGTTGGAGATGTCCAATTATCAGGACCAGAGGTAGTCTTTGAAATGACGGACAAGATTGTCCAGATTCGTGACCGTCTCAAAGCTGCCCGAGATAGGCAGAAGAGCTACGCAGATCCAAAGCGTAAAGCTTTTCACTTCGAAGTAGGTGACAAAGTGTTGCTAAAAGTATCACCCTGGAAGGGGGTGATGCGATTTGGTAAGAAAGGCAAGCTAAGCCCGAGATACATAGGACCTTTCGAGGTTATCGAACGGGTCGGGTCAGTTTCCTATAAGTTAAACTTACCTGAAGAGCTCAGTGGAATTCACAATGTGTTCCACATCTGCAATCTGAAGAAGTGTTTCACTGACGAATCACTGGTTATACCACATACAGATGTGCATATAGATGAGAGCTTGAAGTTTGTGGAAAAACCATTGTCGATTGAGGATCGACAGGTCAAGAAGCTTCGGAGGAAGCATGTGCCTATTGTAAAGGTCAAATGGGATGCCCGTGGAGGACCCGAATATACGTGGGAGGTTGAATCCACAATGAAAGAAAAGTACCCTTATTTATTTCAGTAAATCTCGGGTCGAGATTTATTTTAAGGGGGTGAGGATGTAACACCTCGAAAATTCACGTCCTGTAATGTGTTGACACGTGTCATATGTTTAAATGTGTGAAAGAATGTTATAAAAGGACTAAAGTTGACAATCATGGAAAGTATGTGAATATACGGGTTCTAAATGTCAACAGTGAATAAATATATTATATATTAACCCTACTTGATGTTTATAGCATCAAACGAATAAATCATGGATCATGTGAAGCTAAAAGTGAGAGATTTCAAACTACAGGGGTTAAAAGTGTCAACATGTTTAAGTTATACCTCTGAGTGACCTTTTGACAAACCCAAAGCTTTGTAACAGTTAATTATGCTCACTAGAATGCACGATATAAATTTTGTAAAGTTTCGTCATCGTATGAAAAAGTTATGATCAAATTCGTATGCGAAGGGTTAAAGCGTCAACGTTGAAAGTTAGGACTTTTCGGGTAAAAATAAAGTTAACCGGGGACTTAACAAAGTGGGTATATGTTTTAAAGCCCTTATAAATCAATTTGGAGGGTTCAAGATGCAAGAAACAAAAGTCTAATCGAAGTTTGAAGAGCCAAGGATCAAAACGCAATAAATCTAAAATTCAGATTTGTGCAGATGGTCCGTCGCGCCACGCGAGGAGCCCTCGCGCCACGCGAGGGACTACCAGCTCCGAAAACTTTGGGTTTTTCCTGCCTTTTGCATTCTGCTCGACTTTTAACCGAATTTCCTCATCTTGGATGACCCCTAGGCACCCCCTAAGCACTAGGGACACTTGTTAGTGAGTTATGGTCAGTGGTAGAGTTGTGTGTCAACATTTTGTGGTGATTAAATCACTATATAAAGGACCTTTGTTGCAACAAGTCCTTCACACCCTTCTCTTGCACTTCTGATCATTCTTGGAGCTCCAAAGCAGACTCAAGTGGTCATAATTCGTTCATAGGACTCTTGTAAGTTTGCTTAACCTTCTTTAATTGAGTTTAGCTTAGTTATTTAGCTAAAAGTCAAACCGTCGTAATTACGGTTTGACTTCGAGATTAATTAATAATGGCTCAGTCAAATCTCGAACTAAAAGTACCTCTAAGTAGGTAATTATGTGGGTAATAAACCCTTAAAAGGGTTCCCCCTGATTCCCACTCTAACTAGGTCAAATGTCGGGTCAAACTTGCTAATAAAAAGTCAACAGGATACTTAAATTCTAATTTATGCATGATTAGCAATGTAGAACGCATACAACCTGTTTGATCATTGAAATAACTTGGTAATTAGTGTAAGAACATGTCTAAACATGTTCAACCCGACAATTTCCTGTTTAGACCCGGTTCGGAACCGAAAGTCGCAAAGCTTTGACTTTTGCTTTGACTTCAGTTCTGACCCGTTTTGGTATGTTTTGAAAATACCTTAGAGCTTCATTTGGACCAGGTTTCATGCTAGTATAACCCTCTGTGATTATACACCATGGTTCATTAGTTAACCGATTAATACGCATGATTCCGTTAATTGCTCATATGTTGACCATTATGCCCTTATTACCTTAAAACGTGATTTTTGGAAATGTAAAAGAGTAGAAACTTTAATTACTGATATATAAACTTGTATGCAAAGTTTCACACCAGTTTGAGGTGTAGATTAAGAGTTATGCTCGTTAGCGTAAAATGAAAGCCTTATGTTAATTAAACGGCGTAATTAGCGTATAGCCTAGTTAAGCCTACTTTTTGATATCAAACTTATTACCCACTGATGTGATATATTATTTTGGGATTTTTGAAGATTTTTAATTAATTTTAGGCTGAGCATAACTTATAGTCGTAGGCTTAATCCGGTAATTGTCGGTTTTGCCCTTACGGGCCATAAAATGAGTTTTACACATCTAAATGACTCCAAACCTTTTGCTACTGATCACATATGATAAATAAATTATTTTAAGCCTTCTGGAATAATAAAAATATCAGCTTTATGTATCGAACCCGGAAATGGCTTCTAATCGCCTTTTTAAGCGTTTTTAACGCATAGTATGTGCTATAACTATATTAAACATACAAGGGTTGATACCTACTGATATTTGAGACAAATTATAATATTTTAACAGTAAGCAAAGGTTGTTAAACTCAGACTTCAGTTTTGAGCTTTTCGGCTTATGTGAAATTACCAAAATACCCCTACGGGGCATAGTTTGGTTATAATTGATAAATTTCACATATATACTTTACCCTACTGTCATAACATGGTAAAATAAGTATTTTTGCTGATTACATCAGACCTGTAACTCAGGTAAATACTTAAACTCTTTTATAACCTTTTAAATGACCAAACTACCCCTACGGGGCATAGTTTGTGTTTAAATTCGTTTCGGGCATAATAAATGATATCTTACTGATGTCACAACATATTTGAAGCATATTAACTTAGGAAACCTGTAAATGGCTCTCATTATTACCCGTTACGCTTATTACGCGTTCGGTTCGGTTTATGTAACTAGTTTGCATAAATTAACCGAAACGGGTCAAACCTTATCGGTTTTATCTCAAAATTCAGAATGTGTATGAAATACCCATATTAAACAAGTCTCTGAACTTGTCGGGTCTAAATCACATTCTATCCGGTCTTCGCTTAATCGTGCGTACGAACCGTGTCTTTGAAACTAACCGGTCTAAGCTTAAGCTTAACTAAAGACCCGTTAGGATTCTAATAGGTTATTATAAACCTTCATTCCAGATTAGGAGTACCAGTAAAAGCTACTTGCGTTTGCTTGTTGTGATTTATACTTTGCTCAGGTAAATACTTTTAACTTATTTTCCCTATACGGGCTTGGGTTACGGTATATAGAATACCGCTTGATCGGGCATCAAATCTTCCACCTTTGGGTGGTTAATTGAATAATTTGATCGGCTCGTTTAAACAGTCTTGTTACTTAAAGCCTTGGAGGGGTTAATGACCATGTCCCGGATATCCTTGGCATCATTTTACGAAATGGCCACGACTTAAGCGCGGGGTGTAGGCGTACACCCGTCAGTGCACAAAAGAATAATGTGGTGTGTCTATTGATCTTTAACCCGGACACGATTCGGGCTACTGAACGCACAAGGAACATGTAATTCGTTCACAAGATTATATATTTAAATAATTCCCCCAAGTTAAATAAAATGTTTATGCCACGTGCATCCAAATAAATTTTTAATCATTTTTAAAAATGAGTCAGTTGATTGTATTTACCAGTGTAAACTGACGTATTTTCCCAAAAAGATTAAATGCAGGTACTAAGCTTAATTGGCTGGGATTTCTCCTTAGCATCACTAGAAGTCTCGCAAGCTTAAGATGCCTAAAGTCTGTTGAACTATTGTTTCCATTTTATTTTCGATCCATCTGTGGATAAACAATCGACTGTTGTGATACACGATATTACAATATTATATTCGGTTGAATTATATCTTAAATTTGCTTCCGCTGTGCATATTAAATATTGTGTTGTTTGACTATTATGTTGTCAACCACGTCACGATACTCCCCACCGGGCCCACCGGTGACACGTGGAAATCGGGGTGTGACAATAAGGCTTGGATGAGGAGAAGAGATCAATGACACTGAAGAGTGGGATAATTATAAAGATGAAGATCAAGATGAAGAAAAAGCGAAAAACCCACCCACACGTCATAGATCTATGTCCCCAAACATCCACAAAAAGCCACCTCAACAGACGAGCAGGCAAAATAATCAAACCGATGGGGTTGTTAAGTTTTACATAAAACGTCATATATTTGGTGACAGTTCTTGTACTATTAAAGAAGAGAGAAGCTGATGACAGTGAAAATTGTGAAGAGATATCCGATTATGATTTTTAATTTATTTTCTTCGCTTCTATTTTTTTCCCTGTGGTTGTAATATAATTTTAAAATTGTAAAATGACAAGATACCACAAACGCCAAAATATATATAAAAAATAATAGAACAATGGGCCATCTTGTTTAAAACGCCTTGAAAAAACGCCATTCAGATAGATTTCCTGACCCCCCTGGGGTTCCAATGGCATACGATTTGAAAAACGCCATAAACGCCAAAATGTTAATACGATGAAACCATTAAACGCCATTAATTATTGAATTTGGTTAACGCCAAAAATCTTAAACCCCAAAAAATAAAACAATATTAGGAAAAGTGGAACTGGAAAAACAGAAGATAAAAGGACAAAAAAGCCCCTCCGCCCTTCTCTAAGCCGCGTGACACGTGTTGGGCCAGGATGCGTTCTCACCGTTGTCACACTTTTGAGGGTTTTCTCCTGATCCCGTTTCTATATATATAGGGGAGTGTTATCTTAAGAACACTAAATATTGTGAGAAGCGTGAGAACGAATGAAAAAACCAATCAAAACCAATTTTTTTAATACAAACCATATTGTAATTAAGGTACAACATTAAAAAAAGAATTTACAACATCAAGTAATTCATTTATTCTCTCAAAATCACTCTTATTAATTTTTTTACACATGTGTAAATTTGTTAAATACAACAAATTTGTTAATTTTAGGATCTTTTTGTATTTAGGATCTTTTTTGTTATTAGGATCTTTTTATCACACACACAGGGGGAGGTTCATTTGAGAAGAAAATTAAATTGAGAAGAAAAAGAACAAAGGGTACAATTGTAAAATATTAAATAGTTTTTCTTACATCTTATTTATTATTATCTTTGACTAATTAATTAGTCATAAAGACTATTGTCCTTCACACTAATATTTTTGCCTACACACATCAAAATTTATCCTACACGTTTTGAAAATTTATCCTACATATATTGAAATTTATCCTACACAACTCGTAATTCATCATACACACCTCGTAATTTATCCTACACTTTAAATTAGTTGTTTTTTTTTCTTTGAAAAAAATATATTTTTTGAAAATAAGTTACAAATTTAATTTACTAGCTATTAAAAAGGAAGACTAACAATTAATGATCTATCTAAGTTTACCAATATACCCTTACACTAATATTAAATACAAAAATTAATTGAAGTAAAATGAAGTATTCTTATTGGTTGAAATTTGTTCTTTTTTATTCTTACAAAAAATTTCTTCTCATTTGAACCCTCCACTATATATATAGGGAGAAGATCATGCGAGAACCACCTCTTATTGCGAGAACCACCTCTTATTGCGAGAACCGCGAGAACCAATGTGAACACAATCAAAAATGCCTAAAAATAGCTAAAAATCATACAAATTTTTTTTTAATATTTTTTATATAAAAATCGCTACTTTTCGAAGCAAAAAAAAAAATAAAAAATTTTTTGGCCACTAAAAGTAGCTATTTGAGCATAAAAAATATAAAAATAAAAAAATAAAAAATTTTAGATTTTTTTTAATTTTTTTAGATTTTTTTAGGTTTTTTGGGGGTTTAGTTTTTAGCATTTTAGCTTGGGGGGGGGGGTTTGTTTTTTTAGGTTTTTTTAGCTATTTTAGGTTGTGTTCACATTGGTTCTCGCGGTTCTCACAATAAGGGTGGTTCTCGCATGATCTCCTCCCTATATATATATATATATATATATATATATATAGGGGAGGGTTATCTTGAGAACAAAGATTTTTATGAGAACACTAGGAACAATTTTAATCCATAGATCATCCTAAATTAAGGGCTAAGATTAGAGGGGGTTTAAATGAGAAGGGGATATAAAAGAATAGACTAGAAGGGGCATTTTTGTAAAAATACATTTCAAAAACACTTTCAATCTTCCATCTCCTAACCTGATAACCAAGTTCTTCCTCACATAATCACAAATTCGACATCAGAGTCAAGGCCGGCACCGGAGACAAGGTTAGTGCTGGAGATAACTAAACCTAAAGATGACGCCGGATATAACTAGGCCTAAAGTCGACGCTGGTACCATACAATTTTTTATTCTCTGATTGTTCTTCAACTTTGAACCCATCCCCACAACCATTGTCTACTAATGCTCTGATACCTACATCCACCATCGAGAATAAGGTTTACTCTCATCTCTGTTTTGACTTTTGGTTTTCGTTTTTGTATGATGTTACTAAGTTAGGGATCTGATGCATTTAATTAGGGCTTGTAATTAAGGATTGATTATTATGGTATAAGTAATCATTTGTTTGGTTTCTCTGTGTGTATGGTTTTGACAACACTTGTTTGAGGAGATTATTAATGAATCAAAGTGATTGGATTTTGTTAGACTTGTGTGTGCATAAACTAGGTTAGGGCTTAAAAATTGAAAGCGATAATAATACATATTAAGTTTATGTGAATTTTTTGGTTGATCCTGATGTGCACGATTCTACGTGTTTAGTTAATTTATTGGGTTCCATATGCATATGTTGTTATACAAGTATACAACCTCATCATCTTATGGATATAGTTAGGTGGCTGCAATGGAATAGATCTAACTAAATTACAAGTTCTTGATATGTTTGTGTTTCGTTATCAGATTGTTTTAAAACTCAAGTATGTAAATTTTGATTGGTGTATAATTTGTAGTCTTACCTATTTGGTCTAGTCTGCACATAGAAAAGGCCTCCTTGTAATCATATTATGGATGTAATTGTGTTGAGCTTATGTAATAGTTTTAATGGTAAAATTAGATGGTTGGGGGTTCATATCGCTTCTCAGCCACAAAAAAATGACATGCTGTAAAGTTTCTATGATACCATTAATATGTATGATTCTGTGTAATCGTAGTGTTCACGATGTTATTTTATCTTTGTGTTTGTAAATGAATTGGAAATTTATTTGGTTAGTTACGAGTTATGTAGATGTTTACATTTGTGTTCATGCTACTTGAAGGTTCATCGATTGTTAGTGTCTTATTGGTTTCCTCTGTATATTCAATTATGGTTTATAATTATATATATATTTTAGATGTCTACACATGCGTAAATCATCTTAGTTACTATTACATTTGTGTAATTAAGCAATTTACACATGTGTAAATAAGTTGTTTACACATGTGTAAATCATCTTAGTTACTATTACATTTGTGTAATTAAGCTGTTTATACATGTTGTTTAATTACATTATGTTATTTACCATAAACATCAAGGAGTGGTGAACAAAAAAGGAAAAAAAAAATAGATGGTAAACATGGATATGGAAAAAAGTCAAAGAAACTCCAATTAGTTGCCACACGTGAAGGTATGTAATATACAAAATATATTAACTTAATAATTGTATATTTTACACATGTGTAAGTAATCTGTTTACACATGTGTAAATCAACTTAGTAAATATTGAATTTGAGTGATTAAGCAATTTACACATATGTAAATAAGACATTTACACATGTGTAATTAATCCGTTTACACATGTGTAAGTAATCCGTTTACACATGTGTAAATCAACTTTGTCAATATTGAATTTGAGTGATTAAGCAATTTACGCATGTGTAAATAAGACATTTACACATGTGTAGTTAATCCGTTTATACATGTGTAAATCATCTTAGTCAATATTGAATTTGAGTGATTAAGCAATTTACACATGTATAAATCATCTTAGTTAACATTGAATTCGAATGATTAAGCACTTTACATAAGTGTTTTGGGTTGTGCAATATCATGCTGCTAGTTCTTGTTGTTAATAGGTGGGGTTGACGTATGGCTGGTTTGGGAATGTGAAAATCATGTTGGATTTGGTGTTTGTTGGTGATGTTTTTTGGTGTATGGATGTTTCAAGTTTCGATGGGCAGGTTGAGGAATGAGGATGTTGCTGGTGCTTGGTCGACTTCAAGGTTTTTGGGAAGCTCAAGATGGACTCTCGGATGTTATGCTTTAGATGTTGTTTTAATGTTTTAGTCATGATTAATTGTTTTTGCTTTTTGAATGGTTTAGGTTGTTCGAAACTTGATTGTATAGATTTATTTATTATGTTGGACTTGGGTCGGGTGTGGCTTTAAGTCTAGAATGGGTTGTTTTTTTATTTCTTGTTTAGCTCATGGTTGGTTCCTTGTTAGGTTCCAATTGTTAAACCATATCTAATGGTTTGGGGTTGGTGTCTTCTTTAGGGTATATCCTAGGAAGCCCAATGCCCGTAGGCTGTAAACATTTTTTTTTTTGTTATCAATAAAATTTACCAGTGTGTCATCCTCATTTACCAAAACAAAAGAATTATATGACTTGTTGGGAAATTTATATGGATAACGCTATGTTTGTTTAAATCCTATTTATTGGTCAATATAAAACTTTATAATTTTGCATAATATACTATCTTGCTTAATTCATAATTTAGACATGTGTAAATGAGCTGCAAGTGTATTGGAGCAGCATAAAAACACCATTGTGGCATAGTGTGTGGGGATGGGAGTGGAAACGGTCGCCAATAACGGCTTCTGAGCAGGAACAACTTGGTCGGTTACAGGAGATTATTAATGATGGAGCGATTTCTCAAAATAATGACAGGTGGATATGGGAACTTGATAAAGAATGTGTGTTTTCTGTTAGTTCGTGTAAGGAGATTTTATCCAGTTTTGAGGTATCGTTTTACCTGCTCAACTGGGTAAGATGGGTTCCAAAAAATAACCAATATTTTCGGGTGGCGAGGTGTACAAAACAGGTTGCCTACACTGAAGAATTTGCACCAGCGTAACATCTATCACAGGTATGTTTTATGCAGACTTTGTGGAGATTAAGAAGAAGATGCCGACCATCTTTTTCGCGACATGCCTTGTGCCAACTATCGTTTGGAATAAGGTTAGTACCTCAGATTATATTAAATGAAGGAGTTGCTCGAGTCACACAAGCATCTGATGGTTTCGAGGTACAAGAAAAGGTAATTCAAATGATTATTTTGACCTTATGTTGGGAGAAGTGGAAGGCGAGGAGCGAACTAATATTCTCTAGAAATCGAGTGGTCATTGAGAAGATTTTCGGTGAAATCCAAGTAATGACTTTTCTTTGGCTGAAGCATAGGGCGAAGTGAAACAATCTCGAGTGGCAAAGTTGGGTGTCTTTTGATTTAAGTGAGTAATATTTTGTAATAAAAGTAGGGTGAGCTAAGTTGGGCGATGTGATCATATGTTTATGGTCTAAGCACCTTGCTTGTCCCAAACATTGTATATCTTTGGTGATGAATGAAATGTCGTTTGCTATTTAAGGGAAAAAAAGAAATAAAAGACAGTTAAACATGCGTAATTTACAAGGTCTACACATGTGGAAATTACAATAGTTAAACAAAATAAGCATATATATATGAAGGTTTATACATGTGTAAATCATAATAGTTAAAAAAACAACCATAGATATGAAGGTTTACAGATGTGTAAATCATAATGGTTAAGAAAAACCAACCATGTATATGAAGGTTTACACATGTGTAAATCATAATATTTTAGAGAAACAAGCATACATATGAAGGTTTACACGTGTGTAAATCATAATAGTAAATTAAATAAGCATATATGAAAAAGAAAACAAACCCGCACGTATAACATTATTGGAACAATGACATAATAATATATAGAAATAAATAATTTACCAACCGAATAAACATAAACCACAAGTAGTAATTACATAGACTTAATAAAGCATACAAACAATCTTTACTCTTGTTTTCAAAGGACCACCAAGAATCAAATTGACTTCTACATTGTTAGAAATCAGTTGTTTGATTGCTGATACTGCTAACTTTCATGTTGTTACTATTGCTACTACTACAACCGCTAGTCTATCTTATTTTTCTTCTATTGTTAGTGATGCATACAATGAAACACTGATGACATCTCAAACTTGCTGCTGGTTTTTTGAACCTCTTAGTCGCTTTGTTGCATCGTCGTACGCTCCTATCGCATCCTTTGTGGCATCAAACATTCCTAGTAGGCCTACACCAACCTACAATAAAATAAACTTTTAACCAAGTGGGTCAGCTTATGGATGGTGAATATAAGATAATATGTTGAATGATAAGTAATTGATTTGGCTTGTGGGCATTAGCAGTTCGCTAGAGCAAACAATATTTAAACTTTAACGTTGAATTGTTACTTAAACTTTGTTGTTAGAGTAAGCATATAAAAAAGATTAACTACCCAAAAACATGATCAAATCATCAAATGGTACAAAAAAGACAAATTAACTAGTAATTGAAGAAGTTGATTGATACCTAGAAATCATAGCACCCTAAACTCATCTATCCTTAAATGGTGCTTCGTCAAAAACCAATATTGCACCTCAACATCCCCCATTTTTAGCATACTTAAAAGTCAAAACCGTCCACAACATAACACAATATAATGTTTAGGCATTTCATCGAACACATAGCGTGCATCACCCATTTTACCAAACAAAGAATATATCATCATCAAACTGTTACCCACAAACACATCAAACATAAAACCTAATTTCATAAATACATCATCATCACACTTTTACCCACAAACCCATCAAACACAAAACCCAATTTCAGAAATACATCATCAATAATTTTAGGTTAATCCTTATCATATGTTTTAGGTTAAATAGGGGAATTATTGTATGAATCTCCATATGAAAATATGATCCATATCATATGTTCAGAACACACACACTACACCACTATAAGAAGAATCAACAAGCAGATCGAAGTATAAAAATCGATTGAAGAATTCAAACATATGATAAATATTAAAGAAATGGCAAAATCAATTGAAGAAGATACCTGGATATAGAATGGACGAAGATCACAGAAGGAATCGATGAAGTGATTTAGAAACAATTGTAGAATTCAAACCCTAGGTAGAAGGGATCGATGCGATTGAAATGTTTGCTGATCAGATCATATTGTCAAAAGAAGATAGGAAATCCTAAATCAAATATCGATGTTTTTGGTTAGTATAAAAGGAGATTTGTAGAATTACCCATTTAACATTCTCACTAAAACATAAGGGAAGATAAATGAGTGGATGAGATTTGTTCTCATGGTTCTCACAAAAGATGGGTGTTCTCATTTAAACCCTTCCCTATATATATATATATAGGGGAGGGTTTAAATGAGAACGCTAAATATCGCGAGAACCGTGAGAACGAATCAAAAAACCGCGAGAACTTTGTCAAAAACAATTCAAATTCAAAATTTCTTTTTACACTTATCATTATTATTCGAATACATTGTTATAAATTTCATTTATACGTTTAAATTTACGTGAATTCGTAAATAAAGAAAATTTACACATGTGTAAGTTTGCCATTTACACATGTGTAAATTTGTTATATTTACACATGTGTAAAAATTCTAATAAAAGTGATTTTGAGAAGAGAAATGAATTATTTGATGTTGTAAATTCTTTTTTTGATGTTGTATTTTAATTACAATGAGGTTTGTATTAAAAAAATTGGTTTTGATTGGTTTTTTTATTCGTTCTCACGGTTCTGGCAATATTTAGCGTTCTCAAAATAATCCTCCCCTATATACCCTATATATATAGGGGAGGATTATTTTGAGAACGCTAAATATTGCCAGAACCGTGAGAACGAATAAAAAAACCAATCAAAACCAATTTTTTTTAATACAAACCTCATTGTAATTAAAATACAACATCAAAAAAAGAATTTACAACATCAAATAATTCATTTCTCTTCTCAAAATCACTTTTATTAGAATTTTTACACATGTGTAAATATAACAAATTTACACATGTGTAAATGGCAAACTTACACATGTGTAAATTTTCTTTATTTACGAATTCACGTAAATTTAAACGTATAAATGAAATTTATAACAATGTATTCGAATAATAATGATAAGTGTAAAAAGAAATTTTGAATTTGAATTGTTTTTGACAAAGTTCTCGCGGTTTTTTGATTCGTTCTCACGGTTCTCGCGATATTTAGCGTTCTCATTTAAACCCTCCCCTATATATATATATATATATATATATATATATATATATATATGACCCAATTTTTTTTTATATAACAATCAGACTATTATATTGGCACAGCCCTTTAAAGGATCACAACAAACACACGATGTTAAATTCCTTTTTAGGATCTTTTGTTTTATTAAAACCAAAGAAACAAAACCACGTACACTTTACAATGACCCTTAAACCTTATTATAATACCAAGTACAACCCTTGCTAACCAAGTTAACTTAACCTACAAGACTTCTAATCTAATAAGGAAATCACTCTCCTAATTTAATCCTTACCAAGCAAAAGCAAATCAAACCAAATCTTCTAGCCACCATTGGGGTTGGTGGCCTAACAGGAGAAGCAAAATATCTAAGAGGATTTTGAGAAGGTTATAGGTTCAAGTTCTATAAGAAGTAAAACAATTTATATTTAAGAAAAAACCAAATTTTCTAGCCAATTTAAAAATATTTCTGGTTCAACACATTAGCCCATTTAACATGCACGGTTTAACCATGTAACCCGTTCACAATCAAGATTAACGCCTACATATTATATGGTTGCTGGGTAAAAACCGGGATCATCACCCCAAAATGTGCCTAGTAAAATTTTCAAAACCGATTACTAGTACCCAGTGGCGGATCTTGCCCGTTGAACCTGCCAGGGCCGAAAGACACGGGCACTAAAATTAGCACTACAGCCGAAAAACTTGCCCGGGCCGAACATAGTATATATACAAAATTTCGATCGAAATGCGGAAAATTAGCACTACGGCCGAAAAACTTGCCCGGGCCGTGGCCTTGCCACGGCTCTACTAAGATCCGCCCTTGCTAGTACCCCGACTCCCCGAGATGAAGTCATGATGTCATGTGAAATTATAAAAGCTTATAATTATTATTCTTCAATACAGTTCGGCTCTAATCTATGAGTTGTTTTTTTAAAGGTAAATTTCATTAGAAAAAAGCAACCTCAAACCGAGGCGTCGAACAACCCCAACTTACATAATTACAAATTTACACCAATATTGCCAAGAGATCTCTTTGAATTTCGATCTATTCTTAAACCAAAGGTAACCTACCGCCTTTATTTCGCTAATAATTTCTTCGATCTTTACCTCTTTGTTGTCAAATCGTGCCTCATTCCTGGCCCCCCAAATACTCTAGCAACTGATCCTAAGAATCCCTTTAAACACCTCCTAACCAGCATCTTTTAAGTCCACATAATCGTGTATCTCTAAGATATCTTTGAAAAGGTAAATTTACATAATTGTAAAAGTTTAATAATAGATATAAGGAGTATGAAAAGATAAATTTACATAGTTGTAAAAGTTTTAGTAATTAAACCTTTTGAAACATACGGTAAAACTTAAAACATATTGTTGAATTTTAAATCAATTTTCACCCATAATTTTTAAACGATCATAACTTTTTATACGTTAATATTTTAAAAAAAAATAGTAAGATACTACGCGCGTTGCAGCGAACATTCGATCGGTGTCGGATTGGTTTGTTACAGTATTGGTACGATATCGGCACTCTTTATAGCTACTTAAAGAGATATGTCAAAGAAAATATTGGCATGTGTTTTACATCGACTTAAAATCATAAAACGAATACCGGTACCAGATCGAATCGGAGAATATATTAAACTATAAGGAATTACCAATAAGAAATTAAACTATAGAGTAAACTGCCAAAATTGTCCTTGAGGTTTGGTCACTTTTATTACCTTGGTTCAAAACTTAAACCTTTTGAATTTAGGTCCCTATGGTTTCAATTTTGTTGCCTTTTTCATCCAAAAGCAAAATCTGGACAGATTTTTTAGTTAACATCCGGTTTTTTTTGTCTTTTTCTTCCCTTTTAATGTAGGGCAAAATTGTCAGATTTTTTAATTTATTATAATAAAACGTTAAAAAACCATTTTACCCTTCATTAAAAGGGAGGAAAAAGACAAAAAAATCTGGATGTTAACTGAAAAATCTGTCTAGATTTTGATTTTGGATGAAAATAGCAATAAAACTGAAACTATAGGGACCCAGATTCAAAAGTTTTGGGTTTTGGACTAAAGTGACAAAAGTGAACAAATCTCAGGGACCATGTTGATAGTTTAAACAATTATGATCTAATTCTTATCTCGTAAATTACACGCTTACAAAAGAAATAATTGATTAAATGAATAAAATATCTAATATAGCTTGTAAATTGTAATGCTAGAATTTAAGTGTGTAGTTTTTATATGATTAATTAATATATATAATATTGGTAATTTGACAACACATGTTTAAGTGGGAAATAACAATAGAATCAATGGATTAGAAGACAAAAAGAATTGATTTTTCACCATAAAACCTAACTTCTAACCTACATTCAGAAAAACGCCAAAATCACTGTAGAACTATAGTGATTTTTGAGTTGTTTTTTTATATAATATATAATATATAATTATTATAATTTATAATTATAATTACACGATAAAAACAGACAATTTTTTCATTTAAATTTGAGAATGGTATTGGTTTTTTTATTTAAAAAAATACATATTATGTAAGAACGACCATAACTTTTTATATGTTCGCCGTCGCACCGCGTAGGCATCTCAGGTGTAAGAACATCATGTACAAATTGACACTAAGATAAAACACCATGTGTAAATTTGCGTCTAAGTGTGAAACACCAAATATAATAATAAACATGCAACGTCGAATTTTAACGCTTATCGGTAATAATTAAACATATTATTTTTGTAGGGAAGGGTAGAGAAGAATGTATGATTTTCGGATCTACAAGCTAATAGTATGTACATTCTGTTGGAATAAAGTCACGTCCATGGAGCCGTTGTAGTTTAATAATGTTTTTATTTTATTTAACGTTAGGGTTTAAATTCACCCTCCATATTGATTTTTTAGGTTTGAAGAAACTTCTTTGCAACTCCTCCTAAATAAATAATATTCTCACCTCAATGCATGGAAATGGTTCAGAAAATAAAGAGGTGAATCCTTAATTGTTTGCACGCCCCACGTCAACGGTTTCATCAAATGTTTATCTTAAGTTTCAATTTTAAGACAATTAGTATTAAGCACCCCCGCGTTGCGGTGAGGGCGGACACCAATGTCACACTACTACCAGCGACCACTAATACTAAAGTTGCAGCGTATTAATACGAAGAAATTAAACTAAAACGTAAAACATATAAAAAATAACTAAGTCGATCTATGACCCGAGCGTTACGATGAACCTGTCAAACGGGAAAAAATAGACGACGTAAAAACGTTTAACCACACACGCACATTGCGCCGTGTTTAAGCAACATGTACAACTTATAAATGCACACACTTGTTGCTAAATCTATATCTATATATATTAATAAATGAAAAGGATTTGGGCCATGTGGCATGTGATGGTGGAACAATTTGCTGATGTGGCATGTTATGGTGAAAGATTTAGGTGGGAAGCAATCTCAATGTTCCATTCTCTATTTTGGACACGGGATCCATTTTACTTTGGGTCATCCATTACCGTGAATCCGGATCTAAAAATGGATCATATATATCATCTTTTCCAAACGACAAATTGTTCACAGCTTCATTTTTTTCAAACCCTAAATCCATTTTTCTCTAATCTGGTTCTTCCTTCTTCACCGATCGATCTTCGAAAAACATAGGTATGTTAATTTCTTTTCCCTATTTGATTTTTCTTTGTTATTGTGTTAAACACAATCTATTTCTTCCCTAAACCCTAGATGTCATCTATCGATCATATGCAATTATCTGCGCTCAACCGAAAAAAACCATCAGGTAATCTTCACTTTGGTAAATGTTAACCCGTGTTATAATCTCAATTTTCTTTTTATCTTCGTTTATCCTCTTTTTTGTGAATGTTTTTCAGGTTACAGATTACCTTTTTTACTCGGTATTGTCTCTCTGCTTTCAGATCTACACAACTATGCTTCATATTTGTACTTTATTTTTCAATTCGTGTGTCTCTGTTATATAACCAGTCGATTTTAGGGTTTTAGGGCTTATTATTTTCGTTTCCATATTCTTTTGAAGATGTGTTGTTGTATGCTTTTGTGTTTTGAGAACTATACCAAAATATTGTGTATGGGGATTTTAGATGTAGAAACCCTAAATCATGATTTCGTGTAGAAAAACCCTAACCGAAACCATTGTTGCATCCTCTTTTTGAGAAAATTTATTCCAATCGATTGAAACAAAGGTATGTTTCTTTGGTTTTGATTTGTTTGTTTTATGATTCTAAACACTTTAATCGTTTTTTTGTTTCCTTCTTATAAAGCCTACATACTGATTCTCTACATAGTGTATTTTGTTCTTCGGCGATTCATAATAGGTTTTGTTATGGTTTTGTAATATGTTTGGGTTGTCATTTTGTTGTTATGGTTTTGTTATGTGTTCAGGTTATCATGTTAGCATTTGAATTTATCTGGGCTGTGATTGATTCCATGATTTGTATGCTCCATTTCTCTGGTTTGAGGTTGAACTGAAACGAAGAGAAAGGGATGGAGAATACAGCAAATGGTGCATTTGAATTTACCTGGGTAATTTCTCCTCCTTTGTTCTTGGCCACTCTAAATATTTTTGTATGTATTCAATAATTGTTTTGTGCTATTTGAAGTTACACCAGTTCTTTTTTATTTCTTCATATCTTCAAAGGTAAACATTTAGATTTCTGGTAAAACCCTATCTTTTAGGAGGTTTCAAATAGACCCCCTGAATCCTTTGCCGTATGTATTGTGATTCGATTCTTAAACGATTTTCAAAAAGATGTAAGTTCAACAATGGAAGCCTCAATGAAAAATCTCCTTCTCAAGCAAATCTCCTTTAGAAATAGATCAGAGGTCTTTGTTTCCTTCAATCAATTCTAGGATTATGAAGTCGATATACTTTCATCCGATTATGATTGGTGCTTTTTTTCTTACAGATCTTTTTAAGCATCCACCATTTTTGTTGACAAAAACAATTGGTTTGAAAGGAGCCTCACAGTTATTAGACTGCTTATACGTTATAGTATGGTTATTTTGTTTATTTTTGTTTTGAATTTTGAAATATGTTTGTATAATACCAGATTGGGATGCTGATTTTGTGGAATTTGAGATGTTAGGGTTTGTTAATTGACGAATCGAATGGAGATTGAGCCAACAATTCCTTCGGATTTGCAGGCGGCATTAGTAATAGGGTTTTAAAGGTATATCATTGGCATTAATTTCCGATTTTGTTTCCCCTGTTCTTCAATTTAATATTTTCCTTATTAGTTCTTGATTTGGCTGTGTTCATACTACGGATTGCGGTCTTGCAATCAATTTATTCAAACTTTTAAACATCTCCTTAACTCAAATTTTGTATATTTATTATTCCCAACATTGCATTTTTTATATTTATTCTGTTTCAAAACTTATTAAATATATATGTTATTCCAACTTTTATACTCATTGTTCTATCTTTCTCTTGGAATGATGTTGATTGGTGCATCAATTTCAACATTTTGCTTTTTATAAGTATTTTTTAAAGGTTTTTATAAGAAGCATTTATATCATGTGGTTGAGAATAAGTAATATTGTTTTAGTATCTATCTAACAAAAGGAAGTTGTGTACAAATCGGGTTGTGGTATAAACGAGGGATGTTTTCATTTTTCCGTGATTTTTTAAACTATTCAAGAACATATTTTTTTATAACATTAAGGACCATAGCAAGTGAAAACAATTAATTACATGAAAAGTATAAAGACCCATCAAACAATTCTTCATTGGGATACTTTCTATGTTTTGATATATATTGTGTTGAAATTTGTTTTGTTTTCTTGTAGAATTATCTAGAGGACTTGTCATACTTGCTAAGGATTTCTCAGAGAAAGCCTTATGGATCAATGGGTAACGATGTAAAGAAAACTGTGAGTGTAATTTGTTACCTTTTAGACATGTTAATAATGAAGAGTGACCTAATTGGCTAATTCTTTATTCTCATTTTTTTCTATTCTTTGATCAGACTGCAGCAGATGAAAAGGAATTTATTTTGGCAAGTCTGCCCGCTGATCAAAGGGAAAAAGGGTTGGCAATCTTTTTTAGGTGTGTCTATTTAATCTGCCCAAAATCAACTTTCTTAAATTTTTATTATCATTAATAGTTTGCTTGTATATCTAAACATTGTTGGTTTGTTTTATTTCTCAGATTGATACAACTGCTATATCCCTGGCTCCCTGCATACTATAGGCAAGTATGACTACTCTGTTATTTTGTGTTATGCTGTAAAGAGTAAAGTTAAAGATTTTGTTAAATGGAAATGGGTCAAATGGGTTGAAGGTCCCTTAGTGGTGTTTCATACTTTTCTCTATCGTAATGACTTACGAGACACCATATCGTTTTGCAAGTTGTCACCCTCACAACATCGTTCGGGCTTCCGTGAATGGGCCGATTTGGGTTAATACTCATCTTGACTGGGTCAGTCTTTCGTATAGGTGTAATAAAAAGGGTTAAAAAGGAAACGTGTCAAATAGGTGACCCAAAGTGTAATAGACTGAGCTATTAGTTTTGACGATGGATTTATTCGGCAGTACGGTAAATGCCATGAAAATATGTCTGATTAAGGTTTTAATCTATATTTTTCGTTTTTGGAACCTCAGCTATGGTTTTATTTTGTGTAAAGATAAAGGTCTTTTTTGGTTTACACTAATCTCTTTTATTTTTTCTTGGTTTTTGAGTTATTTTAGCGAAGTGGGTTCATAGACTTTTTGGGGTTTCTATGTTATACCTGATTGTAATTGTGGTAGCCCTAATTTGTTGCATTCGTTGTTTTTTCTTTCTCACTTTAGTTGATGTAATCAAATTATTGATAGTGTTTAGGTATAGTTTGTTATATACTTTACTGATTGTGGTTGTGCACTTCTGCTACAGTAACTTGAACATGTGGTTTGTAATTCTTCATAAAAGACATTAAAAAGTATCTTTTAATAGGTAATATAATATACACACACACACATATATATATATATATGTATATGTATATGTATAATTGGCAAACCATTGTTGTAAATTCATACTTCGTTCGTGATGTTGAGCGTTGTCTATGACGATTTATTTGAAGTGTTTTTTTTCCCTTTTGGTGTGGAAAAGAAGGCTCTGTGAAATGTTGTTTTGCTCTCACATAGCAACCGGTTATTACGAAGCTATGGCAGATTTTCTTTTTCCCTCGACAGTTTATATATCCAAGGCTAATTGTTGTTTTGTTATGGTTTCAGTTGCCTATTTCGACTTCCTTTTGTTTTATGAACTGAGTATTTAAGATTTACTCTATTAATTTTCATTTTGAAGAGGTTATGGTTTGTTCTAATTTAAGTGAATATGAGATTTTTACATGTCTTGGTGATGCTTCTATGATGGTCATGTAAATGAGTTTGCTTTCACATTGAAACTGGTTAGTACGAAGCCATGGCAAATTTATCTTTTTTTCTTTGACGGATTACATATTTAAGTATGATTATTGTATTATTATTATGGTTTCAATTTTGCCTATTTCAACGTCCTTTGTGTTGATTCAAGTGACTCTTTAACCTTTATGTTTTAACTTTCATTTTGGGGGGGGGGGTATGATGGTGGCTCATAGTCGTCTATTTTTAATTTATTTAGGCCACCTTTGGAGCTAATTAAATTTACATTTTCATACATCCTTTAAGTTTCCAATTACTCTTTTGATGATCTATAATTTCTTTTATCCTTTACTCTATTAGTAGTATATTTGTGGCTGCAGGGACAAAGAGATGTTTCATTCATCTTATAAGGTACACTCTTAACGAACTTTGTTGTTTTGTCGTCGTATTTTAATCATGGATACAAATAAATTGATAATTACTAGAACAATTTTCATTTTTGTTATGTATACAAGTTATGATGTCTCTTTTTTGTGTTTTTATGCAACATGGAACAAAATATGAGATCGCAAACTGACGACCAGGTGCCTACGGTGAATGACCTTCTACAAAAGCTCCAAGGTTTGGTTCTCGAGATCGGTGAAAGGCAAATACAAATAAAACGGAGGCTCGACAAGTTGGAAGAGGCATCACATAGTAATCAAATTAAAATTTCTAACCTCATTCGTGAGAATTGTGATGCAACTCCTATGTTCGTAAGATGGTCAATTGATTGGAAGAGACAACTGAAGAACTTTTAATTTTGTTTAAGTAATGCTTTGCCTCAATTGATAGAATCTTGGATTTAATTTTGATGGTTTTTTTTTTGTTAAAATTACAAATGAATCTCAGACATTTGCCTCAATCGATAGAATCTTGAATTTAATTTTGATGTTTTCTTTTTTTTTTTTGTTAAAATTATAAATGAATCTCAGACATTTGCCTTAATCGATAGAATCTTGAATTTAATTTTGATGGTTTTTTTTTGTTAAAATTATAAATGAATCTCAGACATTTGAGGGAGTTGTTCCAAGTGAATCATATTATATGTTAAATTTATTGGAACGATGCTCTTCGTGAGCTTTTTTAGCTGCGAAATATTGTAAGCATCTTTTACTCGACACAAGATGATCGGTATATGATCAAAACTGTGAAAATGTCAGAAGTTAAGGTAGAAAGATTATTTTAATTGGTTGCTCTCTGGGCTTAAAAATAAGGTTTATATATCGACAATATTTTGAGTTTGTCAATAAGTAACTTATGTAATATGTAACTTTGTTTATTATTTATACACTTTGTGATAATGTAGATTAAATTTTCTGACCCGCGAAGTTCGCGGGTGATAACCTAGTAATAGTATATAAATAAATAAATTAGGATAAAAAACCACTAAAGCAACATATACAACTTATAAATGCACACATATGTATATAAATATCCAATAAGGAGATAGTGGTCGTTTTTGGGTGCTTGGTGGAAACAAAAGAATTGTCTATTGTGGAAGAAGTTTTCTTCAACAAAATCAGGTGAAAACGAAAAGGTAGGCAAGTCGTGGGCCAGGGGGAGGATTAGGTTAATAATAAATTAAAATTATGTTACATACAACTAGTGTTATACCCGCATGGCTATAGCATGTGAGTAACTTATTTATACGTAAGTTGTTGTTAATAAATGTTAGACAACTTTTTTTATATTAAAATGATGGCAATTTTATTACATTTCATAATAACAACTCTGATTTCATATTACTTACAAAATTAATAATTAATTTTATAAACGTGTTGCGTAATTATGTAAAAGCTAGGCTTTCATATCCTTTTTGCTTTCGTAGCGCACATAAAGTGCGTCAATGGAGAGTGGTAGCTCCGCTTGTTTCTGCCGTATGTTGGCGACCCTTGCGGTTTATTTGTTGAGCTTCTCACTTATGCGTCGATCTAATTCGACAACATCTTCCAAAAATTTTCAAGTTGGTGAAAAATGTTAGTGTCAAAGTTGGAAGAAGACATTCTGCAACAAACACATGTAGAGCAAATAATTATAAACCGTTCTAATTAACTTTAATGTAACATAAGAAAAAAAAGTTGAAATAACTAAAAGAGGCTTAGACATATGGCCGCAATATGTAGCTTAATTAAAGGCCCTCATATGGCACGCCAAAATGAAACGTTAGTCCTCATAGCCAATAAGTCAGCTAAACCCAATAAGCAAACGCAAAAGTAAGGAGTCCAAAGTAACAATCGTCAATACATCACAAGCCTCCACAAGCCTAAATGATACAAATAAACAACAAAAGAAGCGACACACCTAAAGTAAGGAAAAGCAACAAAGACAAAGGTAAGGCCAGCAATGCACCAGAATTTTACTAATTAACATTATATTAAATAGATTTAGAGGCTCAAGTTATCGGCTGCAACCGGTGGCTTCGTTGAAGCCACCTTGGTTGCCATGCCTATATAAAAACTTTATCATACCGGTAAGAAAGTTAGCCACAGTTTAACAACCATTGTTCATTAAAAAAAACACATATACAAAAAAAAAAAAAAAAAAAAAAAAACCATAAATACGTCATCATAAAAACAATAAACGAACCATCAAAGCATGTTACCTCATGTAAACACAAAAGCTAACAACATACCAATTCAGAAAATGATGCGGTGAGGTAAAACTCGTTCAGTTCAAGGATCGAACTAGCGATCTGCACCTATTCGCCTAGTCTAGCTCCCATCATCACCAGGTGCCGCAGAAAATAATGCGGTGGGCAGGAATTGAACTCTCATCCCTTAGAACACCAAGTTTCTCCCTTACCACTCCACCACCACCTCATTGGCATAAATAATATTATATTAAGTTTGGTTTTCAAAAGGCACCACCAGTCACCTTCTTCTTCATTATTTTGTTAAAGTTGCAACGATAATCATCCCGGCTTGAAAAATCTTCAATAATCGCATGTTCACTCCTGTTTTCTTCTTTTAATTATTTTGTGTTCTACGTTTAAATGTTTTAGAGGTTTAAACTCTGAAACTCGGCCCAATAATCGAGGCCTCCAATGCAGAGACAGTTTCAGGCATGGCTAAGCTGGATTTCGGGCGGGCTGGGAAGAAAGCGTTAGAGTCAGTCTTAGTTTGTATGCAAAAAACTGCTTGTGACCTTCTTTAGACTATCTCCAATGCAAACGGCGCCCTTAGGCGCCCTTAACTGCCTAATCAGATGGCACATCATATCCTTAAAAACCTTTACAAATCCTTAAAAACCACTAATTTCATCTCCAACCATACAAGCATCCTTACATATCCTTACATTTTCCACATCATCGCCCATTTTTTTATTTAAGTTTACCTATTTTTTTAAGTTCACTTACTTAAATTATTAAAATATATTCAAATAAATTAAATGATTAGATAATTAAGATAAGTAATTTAAGTAAAATAAAAAAAACATAAAAAATAGAAATTACATTACCTAAAAACAAAAGTAAACTAGATTTAAAAACAAGCATTTTAAAAATAAACATAAATTACTCTCGATTAATCCATGTTATTCTTTGCCTTAATCCTAGCACGCTCAGTTTCATGTCGGGCTTTTTGAACCGGGTCCATGTGAGCAGTCAGGATGTAAAGTATTTTTTTTCTCTTTAAATTCCAAGTAGTCTGTCATATGAACTCTCCAATCACCAATCGCTTGTTGCTTAAGAGACAGAGTTTCGTTTAACCGGTCAAGTAGTTGTTCTTTCTTTTCTTGGTAAGAAGATCCTGCCTTGGCATTCCTCTTAACCTTATCCTTTGCCTTTGCTTTGTCCCTCCTGGTTGGCCTTTGTGTTGGTTCAACCTCAACATGAACAACATTTTCATCATCAACACCATAAACATGGACATCATCATCATCTAGTGAGATGCCATAATCCTCCATCGACAACGAGGTATCGGGTTAAGGTCGAAGGCCGTGGTATACGCATCAGAAGGAGTATTAACCGGGGTGTATTCATCGGTGCTCGCTATCTTTGTGCGTTTGGGCGGCTGATCACCGTATACCTTGATTGGCCCGGACAATTTTTTATGGTCCTTCACAACCCTCCAAACATGCTCATATTGAAATTGTTGTCCGGTGGGATTATTGTAACACCCGTTCTTATTATTCAAGGTTTAACGTAAATTTTACGTAAAACAAACATGTAATTAAGATTACATAAACATTTGGAAATACGGGTTTATTAAAACTTTTACAAATCATAAGTTATTCTACATAATGTGATTGAATTCGTTGTTTAAAAATTACAACGTAGCAAAGTGCGGAAGCGTGTATCTTTATCGTGTTCGGTTCTTTGCTGAGCTTGATCGTCTTCCGGCATCCAAGGTGTACCTACATCTCATAAACATGAAATGCTTTAGTCATATGGGGTTTAATCATGTCCGAACGATGTCCGGGAAACAATTGATTTTCAAATGAAAAACAAAATATAATAAAAAAATCTCCACCGTAATTTACGGTGGGACCGTAAATTACGGTGGCCCCTGGGTTTCAATTCTTCTGCCGTACAACAGACATTTAGCACCGTAACCAATTCAACTCCACCGTAATTTACGGTGGGACCGTAAATTACGGTGGACTCTGCATCCAGATTCTCTATTTTGTCGTAATTTAACACGAAATCTTTCGTATCTTTCAAACCGCTTATCCGTTTGACCTACCGTTTCTTCCTACATATTTGTAATTTGATTCTCCATCATATGGAGTTAAAATCCGGCATCCGGCTTGATAAAATTCAAGACTTTTAAGTCTTCGGCTTATTACTCTTTTACCAAAATTTGACCCGTTCGTGATTTTATCAAACATACAAGTTTGTTTGACCCTTATTTCTCATAAACCTATTAAATTCAAAGATATCTAACATATTGGGTTCCAATCATAGAATTATATACCTTCTTTAACCCTTTTACACCCATATGCTTATTTTGACCCGTTTGAGGTATTTAAGCGTATTTTAAGCACCAATTGCTTTCATTCCTTTCCAAATACATGTGTCACACATTTCTTATCAAAGGATTTTCCACCACAACTATATTTGTGGTGGATTCAATGTGGTGACTTATTTATTACAAGTTTTACTCATCAAATCATTATTTTACGGCGAAGACTCTTTATAGAGTCATTTGACCAATATTTTACATCTTTCGCTTATCATACTTATTCAAAGTATTGACTTGATTATAAAACTCATTTTCAAGCGACTTCTAAGGGTTGCTTGCATAATTTCACTTACAAGGGCGTTTTGGTCATTTTTAACCCTTCATCTACAACGAAGGGCTTGCTTAAGCCATGTACGCCCAAAATCTAATCTTTTAACCAAATCTTGTTTTCAAAACACTCCGTCTATAATTAAATCCTTCGGTTTACCTTTTAAGGTAACCGAATGTCCCTTTTTACTTTGCCTAAATCTCATAGATCTCCAAGTTCTACATGAGGAGTTGATCTATTATACATACCTGGCCCGGATCAACTTATTAACCCGGTTTTAGTACCTTTCTTTATATTCGCTTATTAAGAACAATGCGAATATCCATTGGATATCTATTCCTGTAAGCATATAACTCGACAAAGAATCATTAGTCTATATAGTCAAAAGGTGTTGTCTACACCTTTTGACCCGTTTGGCCGAAATGACCATTTATCTTTGCGAGATGATATTTATTATCATCTCCTCTACATGACTCGTTCCGTTTAACACCGTACGGTCATTTTAACATATAAACCGTTTATTACTTTCGACATAATATGACCGAATTATCGATTTACTTCTTTTTAACCATTATTACGGTTTCTTTCATCTTTGATTTTCTTGTTCCATTCGACTACACGACGGAACATCATATTTCATTTGTTTAGATATCTCATTCATAATTTATATGATAAGAAAATATTCCACAATTTAAGACTAGTGTAAGCTATACTTACCTTGCATCCGAATCATGCTTTTCCGTCATTCTTGCTTCGTTTGACCCGCTTCCTTCCCCAAGCCTTCACCTAGCTTGCCAAGCGTCAAACTATCATTGTAATTGTAAGATGGTTAGGTTAGTCATAATCATTTACGACTATTTCATCCTACTCTTCTTATATCGAATTTACCATCCGATCATACACTTGGTCGATTTGACTTTTTAAGGTCAATCGACTTATCAACTTACTCATTGCACATTTTCACTCTAATTTCAACACTTTAGTTTTCATTTAGGCATTTTAACAAACACCTAATGTGTATACATTGTTTTTACACATTTTACAACTAGGTAACATGATTTCAAGCATCTATATCACAATCTTAACATCAATTCTTTTATATCATATAACAACCCATTTCATGGTAAATATGATTTATGTACCCAAACACCTAAATTGTTCAAGTACTTTGTCTTACTAACTAATATGATGATTCCAATCACAAGTTTGACGCTAACATCATCATATCATAAAAACCCAACTCAAGTCACGTATGTTCAACACTCAAACTTGCAAATTGTTCAAGTATCTTGTTTCTACTATCACTTATGATGATTTCTAACACAACTATATTATCATCTTTTCTACATAATCAAAACCCACTTGACACATGAGTGTATGATTATGAATTCACAACAATGAACATCAATTCAACAATACATGGCTAGGGTTTACTACTAGACATAGTTTCATCCCTAATTTCATCCAAACAACAAACATGCAAGCTCAGATTCGAATTCTCTAGGTTTGCTCAGAATTTCAACTAGAGATTTTTCAAGAAATTTACATACCTCGTGACTCCTTTTTCAATGGAGATCACTAATTCATACTCGGATTTTGATTTGGACTTGATTTACCCCTTCAATTTGATGAAATTGTGTTGATTAGGGTTTGAGCTCTCTAAGAGCTTCTCCTGGCCATTCTCACGCACGCACACACTCTTGTGTGTGTGTTTTTGTGTTTTATTCTTAAGTTTATAATTCCCATTTCAAGTTACCCGGCTTTGGTCCCTCGTGTTTGGTTAGTTATTAATTAGATCACAACCTGATTATTTTCAATAATATTCCCACTTATTAACTAGGTTTAATATTCCTAGTTAACTTAGCGGGTTCAGGAATATTTATGACTAAGTTTATTTTAGGTCCCGTTAACTCGGGCCTTCTAAGCTTTTATTTCTTAAAAGCTTTTATTCACTTTTTATTTATTATTAGGATTAATTATTTAAATCCTAATATTTACCGGGTAAATTTTACCACTAACGGTATTTTACCCGTCTTTACTATTAACGTGGTTTGATTACCAAAGCCGTTTTCGGGGTGTTACAATTATTCTTTCTATCAGCAACATATTCTTCTCTAACTGCCCACAACAACATTTTGTCCGACGTACCACTCTTTGTATTGTTTTTGTTGCGTATGTACAGGTCGTTGAACCTGTTCACCTTGCTTTTAAACATGTGCCAATGTGACCTCAAGTTATGGGTGGTCCTCTCTTGGGAAACTTGAGGGCTTTTCAAGAAAACTTCTAAAACTCGTCCCCAAAATACACCCACCCTTTGACTATTTTCGAAGACTGGGTCTTCAGAAACGTACACGAAGGCCTTGGCAAGCAGAACCTCTTCTTCCAAGGTTCATTTGATGCGTCTCACTTCAGAATATGATTCCACAATTTTCGTGTTTTTTTTGTTTTTTTTATCGTTTTCTTTTGGGTGGATGGAGTAGCCTCAACACTAAAGATTTGAGGCTCCACAAATGATGTTTCGATGCTTGGAATAGCAGGACTCTGGCGTTGTTGTTGCTGCATTTGTTGTTGTAACTGCCGAAACATCATTTGTTGTTGGAACTGCTGAAACATCATTTGTTGTTTAAACACTCTAGAATTTTGGTCAAACTGTTGAAAACCAAAATTTGGTAATGGTTGGCTTAGTTGTTTTGTGGAAACACAAAGTTTGAAAGTGGTAAGTTTTGGTGTTTATCAGCACTACCTTGATTCAACAACTCGGTAAAGTTTAGGTTTTGGTTTGGATTCATTTTTTTTTAAATGGAGATAGGTGAAGAAATTTGATGATAGTTGCTGAATGTTTTGTGTTCTTTAGGTGACTTAAAGAAAGAAATGAGGTAGAAGTTGGTGATTTGGGATAGAATTTTGGTGATAGATGATAAAATTATATGCTTTCTGTGTGTATACAACATATTTTTTTGGGTTTGAATAAAATGTTAGAATTGTCGTTCAAGAATAAAAGGTTGATTTCAACATTAAATAAAGTGTAATTAAATGAAAACAACTACAAAGCTACTGAAATTAAAACAAAACTACTACAAAGCTACTGAAATTATTTAATAATTGGTTGGTGGTAGTAATTCAATTGATTAAAAGCTTTAAGTTGGTGGAGTTATTTAATTCACATCTAATTTAACATCTGGCCGACTAACAATAAAATATAAATTAATGTTGAATAAGAATATTAAATTACATTTAATGCACAATAAACCATGCAAACATGAGCCCTTCCTTATAGAAGGATTAATGCACAATTACATTTAGTATTCTCTACAATCACTTTTGAGTATTTGTTTGTCTCATACCAACATTTTTAATAAAGGAAAGTACACTAATATATAAGTCAAACTCTCTGCAACAACAATAAAACAAAACCAACAGAACAGAGGTATCATTTTCAAATGAGTTGACTTTACACGAAAAAACAAATCCGGAGATGGTATAAATAGAGAGAACGTTATATTTCATTATCATCTTCTCCCTCATTCGTATTACTCCTCGCACTTGCAAAAATGACAAAACAATCCGGAGAGCCTTACCTTTCACTCGAGATCACCGAAAGTGAACGTGGAGAAGTTTCTCAAACAGGTGAACAACCTGTTGAGGGAGACCATGCGGTTGTTCCTGTTCCTCTCATTGTCGGCACCAGCGCAAAAAGCATATGTATGGCTTGGTGTGAGAAGATAACCCGCATTCTGAAGAACCTACGAAGAGTTAGGAGGCCGGCTGCTTCAGCACCTCCAACCGGACCGAAGTCGTTTGTTATCACGCTACCGGAATCAGGTACCTTAACCATAAGTTTAACCATGGAGCTTTCCTTCAAGTCGTCTTACAAAGAGGAAGTGAAAGCTGTGAAGATTGCTTGGGAAGCCACGCTAGTATTACTTAACGTTGTTCATTTGGAAAAGAAATTGGCCCCGTTGATCTACATGAGCGTGGGATTGTTGTGGTTGTCAATCGTTTGTTGGCTGGTGGTGGATCAAGTCTACAAGCACGCCAAAGAGGGTTGGTTGTGGAATGGTGTAGCAGTAGGTTGTTACTGTGCATGTGCTGGATCCTTTTTCACTGCTTTGTTCGTGGTATGCAAAGAAATCCACGAACAAAGCAGTGAAAAAAGATCCAACACATGCACACTAACAACTTGTTCCTACACCATTCCACAACCAATCCTGTTTGGGATCCTCTTTGGCGTGCTTGTAGACTTGAACCACCACCAGCCAACAAACGATGGATAATCACAACAATCCCATGCTCATGTAGATCAACGAGGCCAATTTCTTCTCCAAACGAACAACGTTAAGTAATACTAGCGTGGCTCCCCAAGCAATCTTCCCAGCTTTCACTTCCTCTTTGTAAGACGACTTGAAGGAAGGTTCCATGGTTAAACTTACGGTTATGGTACCCGATTCCGGTAGCGTGATAACAAACGACTCCGGCCCGGTTGGAGGTGCTGAAGCAACCGGCCTCCTAACTCTTTATCGGTTTTTTCAGGCGGGTTATCTTCTCACACCGAGCCATGCATTTGCTTTTTGCACCGGTGCCGGCAGGAGGAACAGGAACTACAACCGCATGGCCTCCCTCAACAGGTTGTTCGTGTTCATTAAATTCATTTGCAGCTCTAGTTAATAACCATAAAATCTGGAAAAAAAAAGTAGTGTTAGAAGTTAGGTATCTTAAAAGGTTGAGTTGTTCCTATTCAATACACTTCTTCTATCCATGATAATAGATGATCAAATATTGTTTCATGTTTTGTCCCGCGACACTTAGGTGTTGAACCATCACTAGCACTTTTTCCTACTTGTTGACATCTATTACCCTTTAATTTAAAAGTTTTTATAGACGGTTTTAAATACTAATTATGTCGTATTTTCATTAAACTACTTAACAATAACAATCTAATACTTGTTAGAAAAGTTTATCTTGATTTAGGATAACGACATTCTTGTTTCTTACATGATAAAGATTGAAGGCCTGAACCATGTGAAAAACTTCGTTTGAGCTTATCACATTAGTCTATTCTAACAAGATTTTTATGTATTGTATCGTATCGAATAAATATGTGTGTTCTCGCGTGAACATATCAACCTTACACGCTTATTTTGTTATAGGTTGTGTTTTTATATAATGTTTTAGTTATATTCGTCATCTAATCTTTGAGCACCAACAACAAACATTCGGAAATACAAAGCAACAAACATTCAAAGCGAAAATACAAAACAAAAAAGGACTGACGGAAATCAAAGATTGCAGCAACCCTCACATTGTCTTGTGTTCTTCATGTTTTCTTGATTTTTTTTGTTCTAAAATATTGCATGATTTATTAAAAGCTTTTCCGTATCAATCTTATCAATAGAAAATAATCAACCAATGCGAAATAATCTAGAAATGTCGCATGATTATATTAAGGGTTCTTAACTTTTTGTTTAGCGCTTTAAAAAGATGTTACATGTGGGTGAGAACCAACAAAAGGTTGATCAATTCATTCAAGGTTTTGGGAAATTCAAGCAATGTCTAGAAGATTTGAAATAGTCTTCGACAAGACAATGAATGGCGAGAAGGTGCTAACGGAGGACGAAATGATTGAGGCGGCACTTCGCCAGTATCAAAGACACTACATGACCCGGAAATTTGAACACATTTTGGCGTGGTGACTTTTGAGAAACTATGCCCGGTATAATAACTATTTTAATTCAATACCTTTTATTTTAGTTATGTAATTTGCATTTTGTTTAAGTAGTTTTATTTCAGTTATACTTTTTAAGTTAGTAATGTATTTTTGTTTTACTAATGATGTAATACAAATTAAGGGTAACTTTGTATAATAGTAATCAAGTTTTCTATACGCTCCACTAAAGATACTCGATTTTTTTGTCTCTCTAAAATCACTCAACTTTTATATGATGTTCCAATTTTACGCAATTAGTAGTTTACCAAGTTACCTTGATGACATGTTAGGTAACATTTCATTTTTTAATTTTTAATTTTTAATGCTTGCGTGAAATAAAAATAGTTACATGGCTTTTTAATTAAGAATAGAAATATAGTTTTTTGAGTTAGTTACCAAAATCGTCCCTGAGGTTTGGGCAGGTTTACATTAACACATATTCTTCGTGTAACTTGTATTCGAACGTCCGTTTTGTAAAAATTGGTTCGCAAGCATCGGTTTGCACGATCCGATTTGCGAGAATGGGTTTGCAAATTTTTTTTTTTTTTGAAAAGTAAACTTCATAAAAACAAGCCAAAACCCGAAAACCGGGCGGGCAAACAAACACACATTACATTTGGTATCAGAGCGAAATCACGATAAAAGAGAGGAGCAATCATGAGTAGTGAGAAGCTGAACATACCGGTGTTCGAGATAATGAAAAACTTGCTGCGAGCAATCACGATCAAAGAAACTAACTATGTCGGTTTCTACGAAGAAGATGAAGTAATGTTGATGGCTCGTGTGGATCATTTTGACAATGGTGATGGTAAAGATCTACATGCTTGTAAAAAGGTTAGTCTTTTTATGGCACAAACTGGTGATGAAAGAAGCAATTGTATGTGGTTTTTGGACTTGGGCTGTTCGAATCACATGTGTGGGGATAAAAGGAAATTCTTTAATCTTGATGAAAGTTATTCTCGCTCAGTTAAGCTAGGCAACAATACACGTATGAAAGTGGATGGTAAGGGACAAATTAAACTCACTTTCAATGGAGTTGCTTATGTCATAAATGATCATGGGTCAACTTCAAGAAAAGGATTGGTCTTTGTCAGCAAGTCTCGTTTGAAAGCATCATGACATCAATAGGATGTTTCCTTTATAATGTGCATAATGCCATTGCATGTGATGTCTATGACATCAATAGGATGTTTCCTTTATAATGTGCATAATGCCATCAATAGGATGTTTCCTTTATAATGTGCATAAAGGAAAGGTACTGGACAGGAGCTTGCGATGAAGACATTTCAAAATTATGGCATAACTAGTAGTTTCAAACTGGCGCGTTGCGCCAAGGGCGATCGGTATCAATTCGGTTCGTAATGGTAAGTGAAAACCTTGCGCATCGTGGTGGTATAGGTACTCGTAAACTTGAAAAAATACGGACACGGTAAATGCTTAGTGAATCGCGCGTTTCCGCACCGTTTTTACTCATTGAAGGGGCCTTTTTTACTTGGTGGTGAAGTGTAATGAGCATTGTAATTTCGCAAGCTTAAATGTTTTTACTCATTGAAGGGGCCTTTTTTACCTGGTTCTAACTGAATCTCCACCTAACTGTCTTATGAATAGTTTTTTAACAACATACATAATAAAACTAAAAACCTGCCAAATAAAAAACTATAAAAGAATAGAAAAAATAAACAGCAAAACAAACTTGCATGCAATTCAAGTGGACTTCAATGACAAATATGGGAAAAATGAAACACTAAATCTTGTTATTCAAAGCTGCAACGAAAGATACTAAATTAAATACACAACCAATCAGTGATAGAATAATATGAAAATTTGGATAAAGCTTAATAACAAAATGTATTAATGCATGTCACATGGACCAGCTTTATACGTTTATACATTTTGTTTAAGCCAGGCAACACATGGACTTACTTTATCGAACGCGTTACGCGAGCGCCAATTGTGTACTAAAAAGGGGTCAGTAACAAATTAAAAACATTACTTCCATGTATAAACATTGTGATGGACCTGCTTCATCGACTCATGGACCTAACCACAAGTTGAGACCTGCAATGTAACATCATTGCTTCCATGGTTTAGATTTAATCAATGCCCCAAACTTTGGTCAGAAACAAATTAAAAACATTTGTAAATAATCATCTTCATATCCAAAGTAAAAATATAAACATTATACCTCCAAAGCCATCTCAGTTTCAACTTCACTTCTAGCAGCATCCTCAATATTTATAGGAAGCATAGTTGCAGACCTGTTTACATAGTGAATCTTGCTCACTTAAATGTCAACCTACAAATATTCCACAAAACATTCACTACTCAAATATCACAATCCAATTTCCAAACATTTTACTAAACCTACAAACCCTAACTCAAAATAACATAATCACCACAGGCACAAAGCAACAAAAAACCAAAATAAATCTATAAATCCTATATCAAAACAACAAAATTTTCAACAAAATAATAAAAAACCATGATAATGCAATATACAAATCTCACAATCTACTTTGTAAACACTTTAGTAAACCTACAAACCCTAATAAAAAATAATATAATCACCACACATAGCATCTACAAATCAACAAAAAAGCCATGATAATCTCATAATCTACTTTGCAAACATTTTAGCTAATGTACAAACCCTAAATCAAAACAACAATGTCACCACACAGAGTACCTACAAATCCACAAAAAACCATAACGATCATATCAAACATTAAGCTCAAATGAAATTTACCTGTTGGCTTAATAGCCTCAGAATGGAACCGAAACAACTCATTCAATATAAAAAAAATGACTCCTTACTAACACCAGCAGCAAAGTTCACCATCTAAGCACTCACAACCTAACCACCACCAACATAATCATTTCAACAATAATACAAAAAACGAAATCATCAACGCTAATTGACTCAGATCAAAAAAAGATCATCATCGTCGTTGAACCCGCACAGTGGCGCTACGGTTGCAACCGGAGTTGCCATACCAAGTAGCAAGCCACCATCATCGTTGGGTAGGCGAAAGGCTGAAACCTCGCAAGACCTCTAGCCGTCGTCGCCTAAAACGCCGGCTAGGGGTTTATGTTGAAACTGGTTGCCGCCAAAACGGCTGGACACAGCCGGTGGTGACCCTCCGATCACCGCCCCTCTCTCTTCTTAAAGAGGAGTACGATGTAAAGCTGGAGGACACGCATGGATGACCGCCCAAATAGGTCAATCGGGTCAAACCACAAACACAAACTCTGTTCATTTCCAGGCCGTCTAGAGAGAGAAATGGAGATTTGTAGAGAGAGGAAAAGAGGTGGTGCTATATAAAAAGAGCCCAGCAGTCGTATATGGGAAAAAACCCACACAAAACAGAGACACCAGATGGCAACCGGCGTGTGGTGAGACGGTGGTGACACTCCGGTCACCGGCCCTCTCTCGTCTTTCTCCGGTCACCACCCCTTTCTTCTCTCTCTACAGAGGAAAAACCCCCAAAGAAAACAGAAACACCGGAGATGGTGACCGTCATGGTGGTGTGACGGCGGTGATTCTCCGGTCACCACCCCTTTCTTCTCTCTCCTTTTTTCGCTTTCTCTCTCTTCTGAAGCTTTTAAAGGAGGGGTAAGGTGGAAAGATGGAGAACACATGTCTCAAGGGGGGATTGCCGTCTAAATAAGCCAATTAGAACAAACCAGACAAAAACCACTGTTCAAAACCACTGTTCATTCCGTTTACTTATTATCATATATGAATTATGGCATGTGAGAGGTAGTCCTTTAATTTTTTTTTTTTTTGGCCCTATGTGATTAAAAAATATAGGTCCCTAAAATATGAGCTCATACCTCATGAAAAAGTGAACAATACAACGCTATTTGCCTCAACAATATGTTTAGAATCAGATCAGTAGGTTACTTTACTTTGTTTAACATTAACACAAATTTTATTTAGGGTAAACCTATTTGATAAGTAATAAATATCTGAAGCTAATGAGGTAGTGGTGGACTGCTTGGGGAAAAACTTAGTGTTCCTTCCTTTTGACCTAAGTTCGACTCTCATTCCCCCCATTATTTTTTGCGGCATCTAGGTGAATGGCGAATACGGGTGGCGCCGGTTCGTCTTGGATGGCAGGCGAAGTTATACCAATTATTCAACTGTCGTGCTTTCGGGCGAGTGAAGGTCGGGTTTCCGCGCATCTGGGTTAACCAAGGGCTACCGGCGGTCGAGTAGTCGACCTTGGCCACAGCGTCCGGTGACATGGTGGTTTGCACGTCGTTCCTTACCGTTAAAAAAAATCTGAAATTTTAGTTTGAGAAAAATGACCGGATAGTCCCTATGGTTTGCCATTTTTTCACCTTTAGTCCTAACTTTCTAAAATTACAGCTATAGTCTCCAACTTTTGCAATTTCGTTCCTGGATAGTCCCTAGGCCTAGCATCAATTACTTTTCTTAGTTAAGATGGTGTGAAATGACAAAAATACCCTTACTAAAAAACCAACATAACTTAACCTATTTAATATATTTATTTATATGTGGGACCCACTTCTCTATAAAAACAAAAAACAACCCCACCCCCACCATCATCGCTCTTTCTTCTTTCTTCCCCCTTCCCCCGTAGCTCCATCCACCCCACCCTCTGTCACACCCCAACCGATGGCGGAAACATCGGGGTGAGGCACTGAGCGAAACAGATTGTCCAAGAGATTCCATAACAACTACGATTACCAATTATTTAAACATCACGTCCCATACCAAGACATAATAAGGAACACAGTTATTAGTTTATTACAGATAATAATTCTCAAAGACAAATAAAAGCTGTTCCGACAACTCATAAATTAAATTGTTTTTGTTTCTAGACTCTCCTACTTGATTTCCACATAGCAAGCATCCTAGCATCTGAAACACCTGTCACATACGTTAAAATAAAGTCAATACACATAGTGTAAAGGTGCGCATACAAGTTTAATAGTATAATAGTAACGAAAGCAAGTTTACGCATAACCAGCATGTAACACGTAATAATGCAAAGCTAGTAGGTTATCGACAATGAAACATGCACAGACATGATTGCGAGTTGTAGAATGCGCAACACATATCACCACTGTGACACGTGAAGAAATAACCTTAATAACCCCTGTCCACGACAGGTGCTGAGTCCAAACTATAGTACTATCGTTGCTAAGGCGTCAGGAAACAATCACCGTGTAAACATAACATACAAGCATTCATCGAATAACACGTATAATATGCAGAGCGGTTAGCGTATAAAAGTGTTTGCGTTGTGTGATCGATGTGATTTGATACAGGTAACGTTTGTAACACCCAAAAGTGTGTAAAGCAAAAGGGATCGAGTATACTCACAGATTGTGTTTAGTAAATAAACACTCTCTTGGATTGAAGGGAGCGGTGAGAGATTAGCCTGATTACAGAACAATAGCGTAAGCGATGAACAGTGCGTTAAACGATGCGAGTGAACAAGTGAATGACGAAGGGTCATCCGGTCGGATGGCAATCCGTACGGATGGTCATTCGATCGGATGACAATCCGTACGGATGGTCATCCGGACGGATGGCCATTCGGTCGGATTGTCCTTCGTTTGGGATGGATGTGTTTGTGTATGATGGCTTTGAAGTTTTCATTGTAGCATTTTAAAAACAAAGAAGTATCTCTACTTTTCAGGTCGTCCGGTCGAACGGTCGTTCGGTCGGATGGCGATCCGTTCCAAGTGAGACATTTTTAGGGGAACAAGTTCACAGCAGGATGGTCATTCGATCAAATGTCATCTGATCGGATTGCCGTTCGATCGGATGGCAATCCGATCGGACGGCAGTCCGTTCAGTGACCTGATCGTTTGAAACTTGAAATATTTTGTTAAGTTTGAGAAGTTTGCGGTTTGATCGAGACGGTATGACAACGTGTTAAACAACAGAAACCCCGCCAAGTCCAAGTTACCCGATCAGATGGGAATCACCCCAGCCCGATCAGATAACTGTTCGTGACGGTTGTTCATGTTCAACCCGCTAAGTCGGTTATCTCGTTGATAGGAATCAGATCTCGGACCGACACTTCACTAGGAAACGAGTAGAAGGCCTGAATGAGCTTTGATTCTATCGGTTTTGAGTGCATGAGTGTAAAAGAGTTGAAAGAAAGTTATGAAAACATCTTCCAATCCTTTTTTATCTTGAAAATGTTTAGATTTAGGCAAAATCAGTGTTTAAACATGTTGAAATATCTCAGATCTGAGTTGTTCTTGGTGGAATGAAGTCAAATCTTGAAGTTCATAAGAACCCCATGATGACATCATCCTAGAACACCTCAAACTAGCCGATTTCATGGTGAAAAGTGAAGATTCAAAGGTGAAAATGATGAGGAAGTGTGTGTAGATGATATATGTACAAGATTTGAGGTAGAAACTTACAAGAATCACAAGAAATCGAGAGAAAAGAGGGCTGGAGGCGCTGGTCAGACGAGAGAGCTGTCACATCACTGTTCATGATGTGAATGGTCATTCGATCGAACGTCTCTGGCGAGTTGCGTTTCGATGTTTCGTTTCGCGCGTTGAGCGTTGCGAGTAAGCGTTGCGATAGTATTAACCAATAGTTACACAAATAACCTAACTAACATACAACCACATAATTAACCTTAATCTCGAGTTTGCGATGAGATTGCGTTGCGATAGAGTTGCGATTGCGTTTTCGATTAATCACCACAAAACAAATATAAACATTCACAAGTCACACATAAATAGCACACACACGTAAAACAATATCCAGAACACATAATTCGAGTTGCGATGCGATAGCGATAAGTCGATTAGCGATAAACTGCGATTATTAATAGATACTCCACATAATACAACTAAAGTAATTTAAAATAGAGTTTCAATTACAAAGTCAAAGAGTACAGTCAATAATTAAGCAAAGAGTGACAAATCGCAATTATCAATCTTTTCTTCCTTTGACTTTGACTTGTACTTTGACATCAAAAAACACGGGTTATTACAGCCTCCCCTGCTTTAGGGAATTTAGTCCCGAAATTAAGGCGTAGGCATAACGAAAAGCTGTGGATACTTAGCCTTCATGTCACTTTCGAATTCCCAGGTGAACTTTGCGCCGCGTTTGCCTTCCCGATGAACCTTCACAATGGGAATGCGTGAGCGCCTGAGCTTTTTGGTTTCTCGATCCATGATCTCGACAGGCATTTCCATGAAGTGTAATGTTTCGTCCACTTGTAGATCCTCAAGTGGCACTTGTAGATTCTGCTCGGCCAGACACTTTCTGAGGTTCGAAACATGGAAAGTCGGGTGGACGTTGCTAAGATCCTACGGTAGTTCGAGTCTGTAGGACACTTTGCCGATCCTTTCCAGAATCTTAAAGGGTCCAACCATAGTTATTAAAGGCGCGAAGCGCACTCTAGGCTCATAGGCTCCGATTAGGGCCTAGGCGATAGGCGCAAAAAAAGCGTGCGCCCGAGAAAAAAAAGCGCACTTAAATAAAAAAATTAAAAAGTTCATTAAGGGAATAAAGTACTCAAAACCAAAACAATAATGTTCATACTAGCACGTAAAAAGTAACAGATAACAAAATACTTAAAACCAAAATGTTCATAGCACTTAAAAAGTATCAGATAACAAAATACTTAAAACCAAAATGCTCAAACTCAAAAACAAAAGGTTCACTAAAGTAATAATGAGTAAAACTTGAAATCCAAAAGAACTGAATAATCTTGACAACACGAACTGAATAATCTTGAGTAAAAGTCTTTCGTGTGGTGTTGTAGGTTACAAGTTGGTGTTTTACATTTTGCAACACGCGGGTTGGCGTTAACTCGTTAGATAGAAAACAAAAACACTACATTGTGTATGTAAAATCAGAACTAAATCAGAAATAATCAGTTGGTAAAGAATAGGAACAATATCAAATCAGAAATAAATACATTGCAAAACAATATCGAGGCGCGAACTTTCCTTTCTTGCCGAATCTGATCACACCCTTCCAAGGTGAAACCTTTAGGAGTACGTGATCGCCAACGTCAAATTCAGGGGGCTTGCGGCGTCTATCGGCGTAACTTTTCTGACGACTCTGAGCTTTTAGTAGATTGTCTCGAATTTGGAGGATTTTGTCAGTCGTTTCTTGCAACAGCTCAGGACCGGTAATATAACAACCCTCCTAAAATTATTTCCTACACCTATAAATTATTTAAAATGTCCCTATATGTCTTAAAACATACCCCGTATGCGAAAACCGAGCCCAAAATACCTTATATAATTAAAAATTTAATAAAACAAGAAAATATAGGCGCTCGCGGGCCGCGAAGGCCTTGCCTTCAGGCTACGCGGGGCGCGACAGCTGGTCGTCAAGACACAGCCCGGTGCTGCCACGTGTCACACCATTTGTCGAGCCTACCCCATGACCAGGCCCAGCTAAACCCTACATCCCCTATGTCGCGGGGCGCAAAGACCCCTTAGGGTTCCTTCGCGGGCCGTGAGAACCTGGTCGACCAGCCCTATAAAATGGGAGCTCAGCAGTTCATTTTCGTCGCTCATTTCATCGAATTCTATCTCAATTTCTGTAGTGTAATCACTATACTCGGGCATAATACCCCCCCCCTAAATAACGAAGTTTTGCCTCGTTGTAAATATCATAACCCCCGGTTACGTATTAGATACGCTACCCGATTGATCTAGGGTTCCGTAACGGCTGTCGTGGTTCTGCCTGACGTAGTCATTGGAATTCTGTCTCAAGGAGGGTATTACTAATGTAAATATTGGGTTATTATACTAACGCGTGTGCATTTGTGTAATTAATAAATAATCACCAGGAAATCCTAAAGGAAAACCCTAAGACATCAATGTGAGTAATCCTCCTTTTTGCAAACTGCTTTTACAAAACCTCAAATTTTACATTATATTAAACAGTGATTGAGTATTTGTATTCTACAATTATCGTCGGTATGTTGGGGTTTTGTATACAAAATTTGTTACTACAATGTGAGTAGTAACATGACCACAAGTCGGGTTGACAGTACCGTGGGTGGTAATTAAAGTCGATGGAAACAAATGTAATTGCGCGACCGCCCTCAATACTGTAAAACGGTTTTACCTATCTTGATTAAATTGGGATTCACTCACCAGTATTTCCCACTGACAAAATGTTTATAAACGCGTTTCAGGTAACAAAATGTGAAAGCCAAATAGAGGCCAGCTGGACAGCACTGAAGGCTTGGAAAAGTGGCTATAAAAGTTACCTAAATAGAGAGATGTTTTATTTAAATAAAATAGGGTTTATCCCTATGAAAATGTGTGTAATGAAAACTTGGGATTTACCCATATGTTTAATATTATAAAAGCATGGTATTTTACTCTGATTAAATATTTCCTAACTACGGTCCTGATGTAAATTCCGCTGCCAAAATGATAAATACCGATACCACTGAAACTGGCCGCGGCCGCCCGTTCCTGGGTAATCAGGGGACGGGGGTTGCGACAGGTAATTTGTGCATCTCCGATCTCGTTCCATACAATAGGCGATCGACATTTTATTCCGTACAATGCCTCAAACGGTGCCATTTGAATGCTAGAATGATAACTGTTATTGTACGAAGATTTCGACCAAAGGTAAGTGCGCGTCCCAATTACCACTGAAAACAATGACACACGAGCGAAGCATGTCTTCAAGGGTACGTATCGTTCGTTCAGCCTGACCGTCGGTTTGGGGATGGAAAGCGGTACTTAGATTAAGGGTAGTACCGAGAGCAGATTGAAACGTTTCCCAAAGACGTGAGGTAAATCGACCATCGCGGTCAGAGATGATGTCACGAGGCCTCCCGTGTCGACAGATGATTTTGTCGGTGTAGATCCGTGCTAATTGTTCTACCTTATAGTCTTCTCGTATCGGTAGGAAATGAGCAGATTTAGTAAGTCGGTCCACGATAACCCAGATGCTGTCGTGACCTGATGGCGTGCGAGGAAGTTTCGTTATAAAGTCCATGGCTATACTCTCCCATTTCCACATAGGGATCTTGGGTTGGACGAGTAAGCCAGTTGGTCTTTGCTGTTCGGCCTTGACTTTCGAACAAGTCAGGCACTTCAAAACGTAGATAGCGATATCCTTCTTCCTTCCCGGCCACCCATACCGTAGACGAAGGTCATGGTACATCTTGTCAGCACCAGGATGAATGGAATATTGAGACTTGTTAGTATACATAAAAGAGGTCGCGGGTTCAAACCCGGCCATCCCTATGAAGAACCCTAACTACAATTTAAGTTTAATAAAAGAACCTGGTATTCCACAAAGACAGAGCACACCCCAGTGGTTGGGGTGTTAGTATACATAACAGAGGTCGCGGGTTCAAACCCGGCTGACCCTGTTTTCATTGTTTTTATTTCTTTTTATAACTAAATATAAGATTAAGACTTAATTATAAAAAATACAAATAATTAATGATTTATTTTTATAACAAAATATAAGAATAAAGATTTGTTTCAATTAATTAATGATTTAGTTAATGAAAGTTTAAACAATAAATAATAGGATTTTTATTAATTTATAAATGATAACTAGATCGTTTATGTGGTATCTTAATATCTTGGGTAATCACTTTCGTTCTTTCGGAATTCCCTATTTTCCTCGTGCGCTTATCTTAAGGAACCATCAACGCAAAATTGTGAGTAAATATACAACTCCCTTTTTTATTACACGTTTTTGGGGTGTATCATGTGTCCCTTTTGTCAACTCACGTTTCCAAACCTTACGTGCCAATTACCATATGTTGTGTTATGTGATTATTTTGTTGTTGGTTGTTGTTTTATTATTTACCTTACATTGTACATTACCATTGGATATAATTGGCAATCCGCTTCCCCATTACCTATGAGTGGAACAAGATGATGCCAACACACGAGATCGGCTCCGTTTGATTGAGTCTAGATCTTGCATTACAAAACCGCACATCATATTACCGTGCACCTTAACATATTGAGATGCTTATTGTTTTAGATTGTTATGTGGTTTGTCATTTTACCATACAACATGTTCATTTATTACAAGTTGATAGCTGTTTTTGCCATAAACAAACTAAGCTACATTTTTCCAAATAACAAATAAGATTTACTTATCAACCTTTGTTGACCACAAAACTACTTTTACATATGATACAGATGAATAAGCATGAAGAAAGGATCACGCAGGACTTGGGCTTTAGAAGAAAAATGAAGTTATTTAAGTTGGAACATTTTGATTTGTACTTGTTGATTTGAATTATGTGTTATTTGAATTATTTAGATTTTGAATAAATAAATATTGAAACGTTTAATAGTATGTCATAAGTTTTGTACCAACCAATTATGCCCCACTCACCTTGTCTGCTGCTGGTTGGGGTGTGACAGCGCGGGTCCTAAATCGGCTTAGTTATTCTTTTCGATATTTTACGGTTCGATCTAATTTCTCTGCATTAACACGCCACAGCGGGTGTGCGTGGTTGAACGATTTTACGTTTGTTTTTTGTTTAGTGTTATTTTTCCTTTTTTATTATGTTTTTACGAGTTTTTCCGGTGTTGATGATTGTCGACAGTGGTATAACATTGGTACTACTTGACGTAAAGGGAGGACTTAATACTAGTTTATTAAATTCCAAAAGGAAATGCAATAACATGTAATAATACTAATACAAGAGTCTATTTAATGCAAGATTGCATTCTTTCCTTCAATTCACCAATACAGTTATTATTATTATTATTATTATTATTATTATTATTATTATTAATTAATTAATTAATTAATTAATTAATACAAAACAATAAAAAAATCCTTTTCAACTTAATACTAATAAATGTTTTATTGTTTATTTAGATATTGATCATTACTTTTGACCTATCTAAAATATATAATTAGTTATTAATAAAAATTCTACTTATAATAAATAATTTCAAATAATGTTAATGTGACAACACCTTCTTATTTTTTAAAATGATTTTTTTACTATATGTTTAAAACATCTATTAAATAAATTATTATTTTACATTACTATATATAACATTTTGTGTAGTTCTTGGCTACATTACATAAATATACCGTTTTTATGACTTAATTACTATAATGTCATCCCTAAGTTTTTACTTCTCTTCCTTGAGTCTTTTAGTTTTTACACCATAAAGAATCGACTGGTGGAGGGTTGCTTTTTTCTATTTTATTCTCTTGTACTGATTTTACTTTAATGTGATTTACATTTTTAGTCCATTTCTATTTTTATGTTTCATTTTTTGTTGTGTAAGTTTTGTCTTTAAATTAATGTTTTTCGCTATAAATGCAATTAAAGTTTGTCTACGTTTTGCGTCATCCCATGGCATAAGTTATGTAACGCCCCAAAACTCGAATTATTAAATTCGTTAGTAGGTTACCTCGTGTAATTAGATGAAGTACAATAACTAAGTTATTAAGCCTAATTAAATGTCTAATAAAAAAGTAAAAGAATGAAGTTTGTGGCAATTGTGATGGTATGTTAAACTTGAGGGACTTAGGCTGCCAAAATGGAAACTTAAATTATTAAAACAAAATATCACACACACACACACACACACACAAGGTGTGTGTGCGTGACTTCGATCAGGAGAAGGAAAGAGGGGTGAAAACCCTAACCCTCAAGAAACCATCAAATTGAAAGGAGTTTAAGCCCAAATCTACTACATGAACATGGATTCTCGATCACTCAGCTCTATAAACCACTTGGTAAGTTGTAAATTCTGATTTGGTGATTTTGTAAGAAGTGGGTTTTCGATCAATCCACGAATTAGTATGAAATTAAGCGTTATTATATGCTAGAATCGCCATACGGAACATCGGTTATGAACGATTTGGAGTAATTTGATGTTTGGAGGTGAAACCCACTTCTAGTGGTGAAGATGGCGACATGGGTGTGTCACCCATGTCCAATCCTTGTTCAAATCTTGTTGTGCTATGTTGTATGTAATGCGTTCTTGTTAGGTAGATTGAATGTGATATGAATTTGTTGATGTTTTTGTGTTAATTGATGAATGAAAGCATGAAGTAGAAAGTAAAGCATGAAACACTTGTACATTATGCATAAATTGTGGTATGCACACCAAGTGTTTGATGAAATGCCTAGGTGAGATTAATAAATGAAATGGTATGCAAGTAATGGATGAAATCTTATAATATGGGGATATGATGTATTTGATGATAAATAAACATGAGAAATCTATTTTTAGATGGAATTCATGTAGGATTTGGTTGGCCATGTTATTTGGTAAAAGTATGCATTAGAATATTGTACTCTATGTTGGAGTGGTATGATGTTTACTACATGTTTGAATAATTGCTTAATCAGAATTGATAAGTAAAAGTACACTAAATGTGAAGCATATGAGATCATTAGAGCAGGATGAAGTTAGAATGGTGCAGGGTTGTTAAGCATAGGTCATGGTGTTAGTTGTAGAATCATGTTACTAGAATGAATGGAATTGAATATGTTTGGTGTATGCATATAACTAGATGATCATGTGGTTGTATGCTTATTGCATCGTGAGCATGAAATGTATATAGTGTCATTAGTATAGTCTACTACAATGACATCGATGTATGAGATTAAGTCGAAAGTTCATATGATAAATCGTTGACTTCTGAAAGTCAACTGTGCATAAGTAGCAATGTTAGACTTTATGTCACAATTGTAATGTTAAAGAAAGTCATATGATGCGTGTTATATCCATATGTGTTATATGTGATGATGTGATGAATTATATGAGTTTGAAAAGTTTGACTTGTGGAAATATGCCTTATGCTTGTTAGAATTGACTAATGAAAGTCAAATGTGAAACATGAATTTGATATGATCGTTAATATGTACAATCATGTATGCTAACAAGAATGTGAATGCGATGACATGAAAGTATAGGAATCATGGTCAAGATTGTCACACCCTGCTAGTAGCGGAAGCGTATTGTGTGTGACGTAAGAAAGGTAATCATTGCATCCAAATGTATTAACAACATGAACCAACAACGATGCCATAGGTATATAGTTTTCAACAAAAGATTACAAGTTTTTAACATAGTTTCCAAGTTCAACAACGTTTGACATAGCATAGTTCTAAGTTATTTTACACATAACAAAAGATAGTTTTTGACACAACACATAGTGAGGTTTTGTCCCCTATATACCCATACGAAGTTGGGATATAAAAGACAAACCCTCCCAAAAGTGGCCATCGTTGTCATTTGTTTTCCCGAATCCCATAGTGAATCACCGGCTCAAGACCTGTTTCCTGAAATACATGTAGTTTTAAAAAGTCAACAAAAAGTTGAGCGAGTTCATGCAGTATTTGATATCATATGAAATCTAGTACTTGTTATCTTGTAATCATAGTATGTTCTGATTAAAATCATGGAGTATGTTAAAGATCTATCAGTGGGTAGCGAGCCCCCTGACATAATGCACCATAAGCAAAATAACCAAACCGAGAACACTTTGTCCACATTGGGATCACAAAAGCACTCCACGGTTAACAACTAGGAGTGGGGCGTGCCTCAAACCCAATAGATCTACACCTTTTGCACCTTGGTCACAACGTGATTAATGGTTATAAATGTAGATTCCCTACTTATGCACATTGATCATGCCTCCTACTCCGAAACTAACATACCAATAGTTTTAGCATGTATTTCCCCTCGATGTTTTTGAAAACAAAACATTGAAATCAGTGAAAGGAGGGATATGAACTCACAAGTTTGCGTTCCGTGAAATATGATATCAAAGTAAGCGTCCGTACGTGTCAATAACCTACATGTGTACTAATCTCGTTAGACACTAGGTCTTTTGGACCTCGTACAAGTTGTTCATCTTGAATTCTTTATTATGTTTTCGCTTGTCATCAATATTATTGGGCCTAGCCCTAGTTTTCTTGTTATTGGGCCTAGCCCTAGTTTTCTTGTTATTGGGCCTAGCCCTAGTTTTCTAGTGAGTCCATTAAATATATTCTTGCAATTTTTACCAAAAATTCACCAAGCATGTAACTTAATAAGTTTGTTTTTCACATGAAAAATACTTGGTAATTTTTATAGTTTTTGACTTTCCGGATCCTTGTTTTTGACCACTTAGTTACGCGCTCGCTTTAGTGTCTAAAAATATGTTATTTTTAGACTCGACATTGTAGTAACTTGTTTACGATGTCGATACGTCCAAATTGTCGTCATCAAGAGTTATGTATTTCCATTTCGGCCATTTCATTTAACTGTCCGATTTTTACTAGCATTTCTTGGACCATGTAGGAACATGTATGTGAATTTATTTTTAATCACCCTATAGGTATCTAATACATACACATAAGTAGCACATATTGCATGTACTTAACAAGTTTCCGAAAATATATAATTTTTCTTACCAAAAATTATATTTACACATTGTTATATTTTTACCCATTTATTTATGTAAAAATATAAGTTTAAGTCCCTAAGACTCTTGAATATTTAAGACTTCAATATTCTCATTAGGGTTTCCAAAAATGACGTTTATGACCACTAATCGCGTTTAACCTTGTTAATCACCCTTTAATCCCTTCTTTAATCGCGATTAGATTTTTAGAAAAATTCACCATAGTTTCCCCTAAACTATGACGTTTTCCCACGTTACAAAAATGCGTTTAAATCAATGAACAATTTCCTCAAATCATCACAATTTACCTAGTTCATCAAATGTCATTTTATAACAATAATTTCACACTTTATCCTTCAAAGCTTATTATGAGCATTTCTTTGGTAAATCCTTTTATCACTTTAAAGTTAACCATTCTTCAAGTTTATTATGTATATGAACTTGTTTAAACTTGTTTTTCATCTTTAAAAATTCTCACATTTTTATAAAGATTTCCAAGACTTTTTATACTTCACTTTTTAAAGTAAAATATTATAACTTGCTTTATGTCCAAAATCAAGTTTATTAGTGTCTTCCAAAAGTCTTGTTAACATGATTATTCTTGGTTTAATCTTCCCAAAATTTACTAAATCAACTTCACATACAAATGCTCATAATCTTTGAAGTAGATGATCATTCTTGATTTAAACATAATCATGTTTAAATCACATTTTCATGTTCATCATGGTAAGATGAACCCAAATATCAAATACTACATGAATCTATTAACTTGATCATCATAAGCATAGACTTTAATCTACTAATTTAGACAAAAATAACATAATCAACAAGATCACATGAATATTATAACACTAACAACATAAATCAACACATAACATCTTCATATTTAGTGTTTATTATCTTTATGTTTAGGGTTTTTGATTATGTTTAAACTTTAATTTTCAAGATAATCAACTTGTACTTCTATGATTAACTAGTAATATGAAGCATAAAAATGATGTTTAGAAGACTCACAATCTAGCAAGTGATTAAACAAGAGAATAAGAAGATGTTAAGCTCCAAAATAAGCTCCTAAGTGTCCTCCATGCATACACCTTCTTTGAATGATCTTGTAAAGGCTTGAAAAGGTATAAAATGGGATGTTTAGTGAAGATTGAAGGTGGTTTCTTGGTGCCCCCTTTGAGCCGTGAGAAGAGAGAGAGACAATAGGAGTTTTGTTGTTGAAAGGTGATGGAAAATAATAAGGGTGATGTCTAGATATGGTGTGAAGAATGGTTAGTAGGGCTTGTTATCATTTCATGCCACAAAAGTCTTCCAACTCCATACATATCTATCTAAACATTTCATCCTACAAACAAGTATGGTGAGGCCATGGGGGCCCACCAAAATCGTAAGACATGGGGGGGGGTAATATGAAACATTTTTTTTATAAAAAGTTGATTAACCATAGATATTTAGGTAATTAAATGGTGTAGGGTGATTAGGGTTTAAGTACACCATTAATGAGGTAATTAGTGATTCGGAATCGAAATATTTATTACCTAGTTTACTAAACTAGTAAAAATTAGATCTTGATGCTTCAAACGCTTTTCGTTTCGTCGTCGGCTCGTTTACGGTACTTTTGTGTCGTACCGACAAGAAATTCCGCAAGTTGTTTTCTTGCATCCGGAAGTTGTATGAAAGGATTCCGAGTCCCAAATTTAGCTTAACTAGTTCACTAGATTCTTCGTTTGCTTGTTCCGTGACCAAAAATATCGCTTACTAGTTCGTCAAGTCGCTAACGGAATAGTTTAGGGCATAGCGACGTAATGCCGGAAACTTGTGATTATGAATGTTCCGTTGATATCATCTTATTGTTTTAGTATGTTTTTCACCAATTGATATTATCCCGAAGTCCCGGAAATGCTTGGTTCTTGGTTCGGACGTGTTAAAATGCTATATTTTAAGCCGAAACGGACATTTTGACAATTAGGGCGTTATACCGGAAAGTCTTGTTTCTTTGCAAGAGGTGTTTTCACAATAATGTTTTCTTATATAAATGGACTCAGTTATGTTATCCGAGTGTCGTTTTTCAGTGTTTTGGTCTGATTTCACGGTTTGCTGGCAAGGAATAGTGTAACCGTGAATAGTGCACGCATCACTTTCTACCAACACTTTTAAGGCATAGTTTACTTGGTTTCGCCATACGACGAAAACCAACATATGTTTTAACATTGTTTCCTTGTCCTAACCTTGTTATTCAATTAACGACACTGTTACGTAATTAAATTACGCTAAATGCATGAGATTTAGAAATATAAATAGTGATTAGATTGTACGGAATTACCAGTTATTTGCCAGTTGTCACATTCTCCCCCTGTTAAAATGAATTTCGTCCCGAAATTCAAGTTGAGCCACCTTTTGCAGGAGTCTTCTTAAACAGGTGGGATATTTTTCCTTAATCTGAACTTCACGTTCCCATGTGTACTCGGGTCCGTGACGCGAATTCCAGCGGACCTTGATCAGTTCGATAGTACTTCTCCTTGTATTGTGGACCTTCCGATCCATAACCTCAACGGGTTCTTCGGTAAACTGAAGCGTGTCATCTACATGAATTTCATCCGCTGGAATGATAACTGTATCAACTGTCGGACTTTTCCTGAGGTTCGACACATGAAATGTGTCATGTACGTTACTGAGTTCTTCTTGCAGCTTCAACTTGTACGCGACGGTACCGATCTTTTCTAGAATCTCAAACGGCCCAATGTATCTCGGGTTTAGCTTCCCGCGCTTCCCGAATCTAGCTACGCCTTTCCAAGGTGAGACTTTCAGTAAGGCTTTGTCTCCGACCTCGAAGGAGAATGGTTTACGTTTTTCGTCCGCGTACCTCTTTTGTCTGTCACGAGCCACTTTGATACGGTCTCGTATTTTTGCTATCTTGTCGGTAGTATCTTGGACTAGTTCAGGGCCAACGAGTTGATCGGCACTTTCGTCCGTATAGTGCTTCGAATGGGGCGGCTTTAATGCTTGTGTGATAACTGTTATTATATGAGAACTCTACCAGCGGTAAATGATTATCCCAATTTCCGCCCAAATCCATCACACAGGCTCGAAGCATGTCTTCCATCGTTTGGATGGTTCGCTCGCTTTGCCCATCGGTTTGCGAATGAAACGCGGTACTCAGATCCAGACGTGATCCAAGCGATTCTTGAAATGATTGCCATATTCTTGATACAAAGCGACCATCACGATCCGAGATTATAGAAGTAGGCACTCCATGACGTGCCACAATCTCGTTGAGGTAGATTTCGGCTAACTTCGCGGTACTGTCTTTTTCACGAATAGGTAGGAAGTGAGCCGACTTGGTTAATCGATCAACGATAACCCATATCATGTCATGACCTCGAGAGGTCCGTGGGAGTCCTGTAACGAAATCCATTGATATCTGCTCCCATTTCCAAACAGGAATCACGGGTTGTTGTAATAACCCAGATGGCTTTTGATATTCAGCCTTGACCTTTGCACAAGTTAGGCAATTCCTAACGTAGATCCCAATATGTTTCTTGAGTTTAGGCCACCAATAATATTCTCTCAGATCCTGATACATCTTATCAGATCCTGGGTGTATTGAATATCTGGACTTGTGTGCTTCATCCAGCACTAAGTCTCGTAAGCCACCAAAATAGGGAATCCAGATCTTTCCTCCGAAATATAAAGTGCCATCCTTATTTGTTTCCATGTGATTCCTTGCTCCTCGCAAGTATTCTGCTCGTATATTTCCTGGTTTTAGGGCTTCCCGTTGTGCGTCGCGCACTCGAGTTGTAAAGTTTGTCTGGATTGTCAACTCTAAAGCCCGTACTCGTAATGTTCTAACTCGTTCCTTCCGGCTCAAGGCATCCGCTACAACGTTTGCCTTCCCCGGATGGTATCTGATTTCGCAGTCATAGTCGTTCAACAATTCTACCCATCGCCGCTGGCGCATGTTTAATTCTTTTTGATTGAATATGTGTTGAAGACTTCTATGATCAGTGAATATGGTACACTTAGTACCATAGAGATAATGATGCCAAATCTTTAAAGCGAATACCACTGCACCTAATTCCAGGTCATGAGTGGTATAGTTCTTTTCATGAACTTTTAACTACCGCGACGCGTACGCGATGACTTTTTCACGTTGCATTAACACACAACCCAAGCCTTGACGCGATGCATCACAGTACACCACGAAGTCATCGGTGTCGTCAGGGAGTGATAAGATTGGCGCTTGGCATAGTTTATCTTTGAGCGTTTGGAATGCCATTTCCTGTTTTTCACCCCAATCGAACTTTCTATCCTTTTGAGTGAGCGAGGTTAGTGGTTGAGCAATTTTAGAAAAATTCTCTATGAATCTTCGATAGTACCCCGCTAAACCCAGAAATTGTCTTACTTCCGTTGGGGTCCTTGGAGTGTTCCAGCTCTTTATGGCCTCTATCTTAGTGGGATCAACATGTATTCCGTTCTCGTTCACCACATGACCGAGAAATTATACTTCACGAATCCAAAATTCGCATTTTGAGAACTTGGCGTACAATTGTTCTTTCTTAAGCAACTCCAGAATAGTTCTCAAGTGTTGTTTGTGTTCCGCCTCAGTTCATGAGTATATTAAGATGTCATCAATGAATACGATCACGAACTTGTCCAGGTATGGTTTACATACCCGATTCATCAAGTCCATGAATACGGCGGGAGCGTTCGTTAAGCCGAAAGGCATAACAAGGAACTTATAATGCCCATAGCGAGTCCTAAACGCTGTCTTAGGAATGCTTTCCTCCTGAACCCTCAGCTGATGGTATCCGGATCTTAGATCGATCTTGGAGTAGAAGCTGGAACCTTGTAACTGATCGAACAAGTCATCAATCCTCGGTAAAGGATACCGATTTTTGATAGTTAGCTTGTTTAGTTCTCTGTAATCGATGCACATCCGAAAGGTTCCGTCCTTCTTCTTGACAAATAGCACCGGAGCTCCCCAAGGTGAGAAACTCGGTCTAATGAATCCCTTGTCAAGCAACTCCTGAAGCTGAGTAGATAATTCCTGCATCTCCGAGGGCGCGAGTCTATATGGAGCTTTTGCCACCGGTGCTGCTCCTGGCACCAGATCGATATGAAATTCCACTTGTCGTTGTGGTGGCAGTCCCGGCAAGTCTTCTGTGAAGACTTCGGGATATTCCCTTACCACAGGGATGTCTTCCACCTTGCGCTCCTCGGCCTTCTTGTTAACGACATGAGCAAGAAAGGCGATGTATCCTTTCCTTAGACATTTTTGAGCCTTCATGCAACTAATAATTCGTAAAGGCGTGTCTTGTTTCTCCCCGTGCACTAGCAAATGTTCTCCATCGGGTAGGGGAATGCGTATGATCTTCTCATGACATATGACTTCGGCTCGGTTATCGGATAACCAATCCATACCAATTACGACATCGAAACTACCTAACGGAACTGGTAAGAGGTCTATGTCAAACTTCCGTTCACCCAGTTCTAAGGTACATTTCTTTATGATTTCCCCTGATTCTACTAATTCCCCGTTAGCTAATTCAATCGAGTATGGAATATTCAATTTGCTCGATTCTACCCCAAGTATGTCTCTAAATTCCTTAGAAATGAAACTATAATCTGCTCCAGTATCGAAAAGAATAGATGCAAAGTGATTATTGATAGGGAACGTACCGGTGACCACATTCGGGTCCTGGCGCGCATCCTTAGCTCCAATCACAAATGCCCTTCCCCGAGCTTGAATTTCTTTCGGGCAATCCCTCTTGAAGTGTCCTTTGTCACCACAATTGAAGCAACCTTGATCATTGCTATTCGTACCCCGGCATGTTTCGGTGCGGTGCCCAAACCGATTACATTTGCTACACCTGAAGCTATGACACTCCCCGTAGTGGTGGAAGGGGCATGTATTGCACTTCGGTGCAGTTCCAGTGTAAGATTTCTTGTCGGGGTTGTTTGTGGTGGTGGTAACATAAGCTTTTGCATCCCTAGTTTCCTTCGCAGGTTCTCTTTTGTTATTGTTATTCTTGTTCTTCCTCCCCCGCGAACCTTTCTTAAAATGGGAAAACTTTCTTTTATTGGAGCCCGAAGATTCCCCAGCAGTATCCTTTTTGTTTGACCCAGCCTCATCAAACTTTCCTTGACGTAGTGCTTCCTCGGTAAGTGCTACAGCCAAATCGATTGCTTCGCCGATTTCCGTGGGCTTAGAAGTAGTAACCAGACTTAGTATTTGGGGGGCAAGTCCCCAAATGTACCTCTCAATCCTCTTGTATTCGGGATCCACCAAGTATGGGACTACACGGGATAAATCGTGAAATCGCTGCGTGTAACCCGCAATATCCGCACCAATCATTTTCAAATTCTAGAACTCCGTTTCTAGCTTCTGAATTTCTGACCTTGAACAATACTTTTTCCTCATCAATTCTTTTAGTTCCTCCCAGGTCAGGCCATACGCAGCAGTTTCGCCTTTCGTTTGGACCTGGAGGTTCCACCATGATAGTGCCCCATCAACATATAGTCCCGTGACATAAGTAACCCTTTGTTCAGCAGGGCACTTGCTCATTCGAATAACTGAGTCGGTCTTCTCAGTCCAGCGAACGAAGGAAACGGCACCTCCCGTACCGTCAAAATTTAGAGGTTTGCAGTCTAAGAACTGCTTATACGTGCAACCTGAAATTATCATATGCACAAATTCAAGAGTGAATATCAAGAGCACGATTAAAGTGGATGAGAGTATCGCGTAGATTAATGATTAACTAAGCATTACCAGTCGGATGATTGCTTCCAGAAGTACCTCCTGTTCCACCGCTTTGTTCAGGGCGGTTAGCTTCGTATTGAGCAATCGCTTGGGAAATGCGTTCGTTCAATTCTTCTTGTGTTGTCGGCAACGGGTTCGTTTTTGTTCTTCCACGACGGGGCGGCATTGTCTTCTAAATAAAATATCGATCTCCATTAGACAAGTATTTTAATAATAAATATTGTCAAGTATATATATATATAAACACATCGGGTTTATATAGATAAGAAATGCATACACACGTATACATGACATAGCCACACAATCACAAGCACGCATAAACACAACGTCATCACAATGGTCGTATAACTCAACATGTAGAATAACACCACACCATAACATAACATCAACCATAAATCCACCATGTCATAACAATATCAAGCACAACATCATCACATCACCATAATATCAACCACAACATAAAAAAAAATACAATGTGTGATACAGAAAACATACTTTTATACATAACGACAACTTGTTACATTTGTTCATGAAGATCAAAAGGACATAGGGATACATACCCCAAGTCAGTACAAGTTACAATACAAAAGTAAGATTTCTACTACATTGCATCTTCATGTCTTCTGGTTGTCTTCAAAAGTCTTGATCTTCATAAACCTTGGTCTTCACAAAAGTGATAGTCTCCCCAAAAGATAGCTATATACATATGACTAACATAAGACCAACATACAACCGGCAGACTACTAGTGTGGAGATGGCGGGGGTGGTGACTGTGGTAGTGGTGGTGGTGATAGAGGGGGTGATGCTGGTAATGGTGGATGTGGTGATGCAGGTGGTGGTGGTGGAGCAACGACAGCTCTGATCGCGGCCATATCAGTCTGCATCTCACCGAGTCTACGGAAAATGATAGAGATCTGGACCTCATGAGATATAGTCATGTCCGCCATAGCGGGCAGAGAGATGGGCGGGGTATAATAGGGATCAGTAGGGTGCATGCCAGGTGGAGGCTTAGGGGCACCCGTGTAGGGTGGTCTGACTGGGGATGGGGATCTAGCATAATGCGAAGGTCCAGCAGCATAAGGGTCGTAAAAAGTGTGGGGGAAAGGCTGCTGTGAGGATGGTCCATGCTGAAAATGAGGCGAGGGATGCATAGTATGTGGAAATCCTGGCAAATGCATGGGATCAGTAGTAGGGGTAGGTGGCACAGCAGTGGGAGTAGGTAGTACAGTAGCAGGGGATGATACAGGGGTACGAGTAGTAGAGGCAGCACTGGATGCGGTAGATGAGACATCAACAACAGACACAACCGGAGATGGTAACTCAAGAATAACAATGTCATGAACCTCTCCGTCACCAATATCATCGTCAAGGTGCTCAACCGGTATCACAGGGATGTTGACGCCATCGTCGTCCTCTAAGTCAATAAGTGGGACAACGGCTAGTGGTACTGCTAAGTAAGCTATCATGTGCTCCCCCTCGGGATGTCCATAAATGATAGCATCATGTAGTGGCTGCGGGGCGTCGTCCTCAAGTGGTGCATGATCCTCAATGGGATGAATGAGGGCGAAGGGTTGGAAGTCATCCAACAAATCATCATCGTCTGAGAAAATGTCAGGCTCGGACTCGTCATCCGACGAAATGATAATAACCTCCGGCTCATAGTCGTCATCCGATACTAACGGCATCGGGTCAATCTCCGAATTGTCTGACGAAGCAGAAGACATCGATCCTGGCAAATAAACCGTACAATATGCGTATATGTTTGTTAGAAAAAAAATGTATTACTACTCATGATATATTCCAAGCAATCACTATATATCTCATGCAATATTTTGTTCTCATGGTTCACATGTAAGTCTTAGTGTTTACAAGTCTATTACTTATCGACTAACCATGTATTGATCCATATTCGTTACTAGTGATTGAGCCTGCGTGATAGATCGTCATGTTATAGTGACACAATGAAAACCTTTTGTATTTTTTTGTCATACTTTAGAAATCACTTTTGTACTGTTATCGACTTTGTTTTCATGTGAGAGCCCTTCGGTGATTGTAGACCAAACTTTAATAAAAGTTTTTCCCCGGTTCACTACAATCGGAGCTCTGATACCAATCTGTCACACCCTGCTAGTAGCGGAAGCGTATTGTGTGTGACGTAAGAAAGGTAATCATTGCATCCAAATGTATTAACAACATGAACCAACAACGATGCCATAGGTATATAGTTTTCAACAAAAGATTACAAGTTTTTAACATAGTTTCCAAGTTCAACAACGTTTGACATAGCATAGTTCTAAGTTATTTTACACATAACAAAAGATAGTTTTTGACACAACACATAGTGAGGTTTTGTCCCCTATATACCCATACGAAGTTGGGATATAAAAGACAAACCCTCCCAAAAGTGGCCATCGTTGTCATTTGTTTTCCCGAATCCCATAGTGAATCACCGGCTCAAGACCTGTTTCCTGAAATACATGTAGTTTTAAAAAGTCAACAAAAAGTTGAGCGAGTTCATGCAGTATTTGATATCATATGAAATCTAGTACTTGTTATCTTGTAATCATGGTATGTTCTGATTAAAATCATGGAGTATGTTAAAGATCTATCAGTGGGTAGCGAGCCCCCTGACATAATGCACCATAAGCAAAATAACCAAACCGAGAACACTTTGTCCACATTGGGATCACAAAAGCACTCCACGGTTAACAACTAGGAGTGGGGCGTGCCTCAAACCCAATAGATCTACACCTTTTGCACCTTGGTCACAACGTGATTAATGGTTATAAATGTAGATTCCCTACTTATGCACATTGATCATGCCTCCTACTCCGAAACTAACATACCAATAGTTTTAGCATGTATTTCCCCTCGATGTTTTTGAAAACAAAACATTGAAATCAGTGAAAGGAGGGATATGAACTCACAAGTTTGCGTTCCGTGAAATATGATATCAAAGTAAGCGCCCGTACGTGTCAATAACCTACATGTGTACTAATTTCGTTAGACACTAGGTCTTTTGGACCTCGTACAAGTTGTTCATCTTGAATTCTTTATTATGTTTTCGCTTGTCATCAATATTATTAGGCCTAGCCCTAGTTTTCTTGTTATTGGGCCTAGCCCTAGTTTTCTTGTTATTGGGCCTAGCCCTAGTTTTCTTGTTATTGGGCCTAGCCCTAGTTTTCTAGTGAGTCCATTAAATATATTCTTGCAATTTTTACCAAAAATTCACCAAGCATGTAACTTAATAAGTTTGTTTTTCACATGAAAAATACTTGGTAATTTTTATAGTTTTCGACTTTCCGGATCCTTGTTTTTGACCACTTAGTTACGCGCTCGCTTTAGTGTCTAAAAATATGTTATTTTTAGACTCGACATTGTAGTAACTTGTTTACGATGTCGATACGTCCAAATTGTCGTCATCAAGAGTTATGTATTTCCATTTCGGCCATTTCATTTAACTGTCCGATTTTTACTAGCATTTCTTGGACCATGTAGGAACATGTATGTGAATTTATTTTTAATCACCCTATAGGTATCTAATACATACACATAAGTAGCACATATTGCATGTACTTAACAAGTTTCTGAAAATATATAATTTTTCTTACCAAAAATTATATTTACACATTGTTATATTTTTACCCATTTATTTATGTAAAAATATAAGTTTAAGTCCCTAAGACTCTTGAATATTTAAGACTTCAATATTCTCATTAGGGTTTCCAAAAATGACGTTTATGACCACTAATCGCGTTTAACCTTGTTAATCACCCTTTAATCCCTTCTTTAATCGCGATTAGATTTTTAGAAAAATTCACCATAGTTTCCCCTAAACTATGACGTTTTCCCACATTACAAAAACGCGTTTAAATCAATGAACAATTTTCTCAAATCATCACAATTTACCTAGTTCATCAAATGTCATTTTATAACAATAATTTCACACTTTATCCTTCAAAGCTTATTATGAGCATTTCTTTGGTAAATCCTTTTATAACTTTAAAGTTAACCATTCTTCAAGTTTATTATGTATATGAACTTGTTTAAACTTGTTTTTCATCTTTAAAAATTCTCACATTTTTATAAAGATTTCCAAGACTTTTTATACTTCACTTTTTAAAGTAAAATATTATAACTTGCTTTATGTCCAAAATCAAGTTTATTAGTGTCTTCCAAAAGTCTTGTTAACATGATTATTCTTGGTTTAATCTTCCCAAAATTTACTAAATCAACTTCACATACAAATGCTCATAATCTTTGAAGTAGATGATCATTCTTGATTTAAACATAATCATGTTTAAATCACATTTTCATGTTCATCATGGTAAGATGAACCCAAATATCAAATACTACATGAATCTATTAACTTGATCATCATAAGCATAGACTTTAATCTACTAATTTAGACAAAAATAACATAATCAACAAGATCACATGAATATTATAACACTAACAACATAAATCAACACATAACATCTTCATATTTAGTGTTTATTATCTTTATGTTTAGGGTTTTTGATTATGTTTAAACTTTAATTTTCAAGATAATCAACTTGTACTTCTATGATTAACTAGTAATATGAAGCATAAAAATGATGTTTAGAAGACTCACAATCTAGCAAGTGATTAAACAAGAGAATAAGAAGATGTTAAGCTCCAAAATAAGCTCCTAAGTGTCCTCCATGCATACACCTTCTTTGAATGATCTTGTAAAGGCTTGAAAAGGTATAAAATGGGATGTTTAGTGAAGATTGAAGGTGGTTTCTTGGTGCCCCCTTTGAGCCGTGAGAAGAGAGAGAGACAAGAGGAGTTTTGTTGTTGAAAGGTGATGGAAAATAATAAGGGTGATGTCTAGATATGGTGTGAAGAATGGTTAGTAGGGCTTGTTATCATTTCATGCCACAAAAGTCTTCCAACTCCATACATATCTATCTAAACATTTCATCCTACAAACAAGTATGGTGAGGCCATGGGGGCCCACCAAAATCGTAAGACATGGGGGGGGGGGGTAATATGAAACATTTTTTTTTATAAAAAGTTGATTAACCATAGATATTTAGGTAATTAAATGGTGTAGGGTGATTAGGGTTTAAGTACACCATTAATGAGGTAATTAGTGATTCGGAATCGAAATATTTATTACCTAGTTTACTAAACTAGTAAAAATTAGATCTTGATGCTTCAAACGCTTTTCGTTTCGTCGTCGGCTCGTTTACGGTACTTTTGTGTCGTACCGACAAGAAATTCCGCAAGTTGTTTTCTTGCATCCGGAAGTTGTATGAAAGGATTCCGAGTCCCAAATTTAGCTTAACTAGTTCACTAGATTCTTCGTTTGCTTGTTTCGTGACCAAAAATATCGCTTACTAGTTCGTCAAGTCGCTAACGGAATAGTTTAGGGCATAGCGACGTAACGCCGGAAACTTGTGATTATGAATGTTCCGTTGATATCATCTTATTGTTTTAGTATGTTTTTCACCAATTGATATTATCCCGAAGTCCCGGAAATGCTTGGTTCTTGGTTCGGACGTGTTAAAATGCTATATTTTAAGCCGAAACGGACATTTTGACAATTAGGGCGTTATACCGGAAAGTCTTGTTTCTTTGCAAGAGGTGTTTTCACAATAATGTTTTCTTATATAAATGGACTCAGTTATGTTATCCAAGTGTCGTTTTTCAGTGTTTTGGTCTGATTTCACGGTTTGCTGGCAAGGAATCGTGTAACCGTGAATAGTGCACGCAGCACTTTCTACCAACACTTTTAAGGCATAGTTTACTTGGTTTCGCCATACGACGAAAACCAACATATGTTTTAACATTGTTTCCTTGTCCTAACCTTGTTATTCAATTAACGACACTGTTACTTAATTAAATTACGCTAAATGCATGAGATTTAGAAATATAAATAGTGATTAGATTGTACGGAATTACCAGTTATTTGCCAGTTGTCACAAAGATGGATGGAAGCATGGAAGGCTAACGGGTCAAAAGGAGGAGAGGAAACGGATGCGAATACGGACACTTAAGGTAAGTGATTTCTGGAATCACTTCTTATTGATAAATGAAGTTTGGTATGTTGTGTATAGAGAACCATGTAAGAAGTTACGGGTAAGGGTAAGTACCAAGGTAAGTTCATATGAACTTCATCTATCCTTAATGTATATTAGGTTGATAGTTCATCATGTTAATGGAATGTTCATCATGTTACTAAAATATTCATCATTTTGCTGAAATGTTCATCATGTTAATGAAATGTTCATTATGTTACTAAAATGTTCATCATTTTACTGAAATGCTCATCATGTTAATGGATTGTTCATCATGTTACTGAATTGTTCATCATGTTAATGGAATGTTCATCATGTTACTAAAGTGTTCATCATGTTAATGGAATGTTCATCATTTTACTGAAATGTTCGTCATGTTAATGGAATGTTCATCATGTTACTGAAGCGTTCATCATCTTAATGGAATGTTCATCATTTTACTGAGATGTTCATCATGTTAATGGAATGTTCATCATGTTACTGAAGTGTTCATCATGTTAATGGAATGTTCATCATTTTACTGAGATGTTCATCATGTTAATGGAATGTTCATCATGTTACTGAAATGTTCATCATGTTACTAGAATGTTCATCATGTTAATGGAATGTTCATCATGTTACTAAAATGTTCATCATTTTACTGAAATGTTCAAAAGGTTAATGTAATGTTCATCATGTTACTGGAATGTTCATCATGTTAATGGAATGTTTATCATGTTACTGAAATGTTCATCATGTTACTTGAATGTTCACATGTTAATGGAATGTTCATCATGTTACTAAAATGTTCATCATTTTACTGAAATGTTCATCAGGTTAATGTAATGATCATCATGTTACTGAAATGTTCATCATGTTAATGGAATGCTCATCATGTTACTGAAATGTTCATCATGTTAATGGAATGTTCATCATGTTACAGAAGTGTTCATCATGTTAATGGAATGTTCATCATGTTACTAAAATATTCATCATTTTACTGAAATGTTCATCATGTTAACGGAATGTTCAGCATGTTACTAAAATGTTCATCATGTTAATGGAATGTTCATCATGTTACTGAAATGTTCATCATGTTAATCGAATGTTCATCATGTTACTGAAATGTTCATCATGTTAATGGAATGTTCATCATGTTACTGAAGTGTTCATCATGTTAATGGAATGTTCATCATTTTACTGAAATGTTCATCATGTTAATGGAATGTTCATCATGTTACTGAAGTGTTCATCATGTTAATGGAATGTTCATCATGTTAATGGAATGTTCATCATGTTACTGAAATGTTCATCATGTTACTGAAATGTTAATCATGTAAATGGAATGTTCATCATGTTACTAAAATGTTCATCATTTTACTGAAATGCTCATCAGGTTAATGTAATGTTCATCATGTTACTGGAATGTTCATCATGTTAATGGAACGTTTATCATGTTACTGAAATGTTCATCATGTTACTGAAGTGTTCATCATGTTAATGGAATGTTCATCATGTTACTGAAGTGTTCATCATGTTAATGGAATGTTCATCATGTTACTGAAGTGTTTATCATGTTAATGGAATGTTCATCATTTTACTGAAATGTTCATCATGTTAATGGAATGTTCATCATGTTACTGAAGTGTTTATCATGTTAATGGAATGTTCATCATTTTACTGAGATGTTCATCATGTTAATGGAATGTTCATCATGTTACTGAAATGTTCATCATGTTACTGAAATGTTAATCATGTTAATGGAATGTTCATCATGTTACTAAAATGTTCATCATTTTACTGAAATGTTCATCGGGTTAATGTAATGTTCATCATGTTACTGGAATGTTCATCATGTTAATGGAATGTTTATCATGTTACTGAAATGTTCATCATGTTACTGGAATGTTCATCATGTTAATGGAATGTTCATCATGTTGCTGAAGTGTTCATCATGTTAATGGAATGTTCATCATTTTACTGAAATGTTCATCATGTTAATGGAATGTTCATCATGTTACTGAAGTGTTCATCATGTTAATGGAATGTTCATCATTTTACTGAGATGTTCATCATGTTAATGGAATGTTCATCATGTTACGGAAATGTTCATCATGTTACTGGAATGTTCATCATGTTAATGGAATGTTCATCATGTTACTAAAATGTTCATCATTTTACTGGAATGTTCATCAGGTAAATGTAATGTTCATCATGTTACTGGAATGTTCATCATGTTAATGGAATGTTTATCGTGTTACTGAAATGTTCATCATGTTACTGGAATGTTCATCATGTTAATGGAATGTTCATCATGTTACTGAAGTGTTCATCATGTTAATGGAATGTTCATCATTTTTCTGAAATGTTCATCATGTTAATGGAATGTTCATCATGTTACTGAAGTGTTCATCATGTCAATGGAATGCTCATCATTCTACTGAGAGGTTCATCATGTTAATGGAATGTTCATCATATTACTGGAATGTTCATCATGTTAATGGAATGTTCATCATGTTACTAAAATGTTCATCATTTTACTGAAATGTTTATCAGGTTAATGTAATGTTCATCATGTTACTGGAATGTTCATCATGTTAATGGAATGTTTATCATGTTACTGAAATGTTCATCATGTTACTGGAATGTTCATCATGTTAATGGAATGTTCATCATGTTACTAAAATATTCATCATTTTACTGAAATGTTCATCATGTTAACGGAATGTTCAGCATGTTACTAAAATGTTCATCATGTTAATGGAATGTTCATCATGTTACTGAAATGTTCATCATGTTAATCGAATGTTCATCATGTTACTGAAATGTTCATCATGTTAATGGAATGTTCATCATGTTACTGAAGTGTTCATCATGTTAATGGAATGTTCATCATTTTACTGAAATGTTCATCATGTTAATGGAATGTTCATCATGTTACTGAAGTGTTCATCATGTTAATGGAATGTTCATCATGTTAATGGAATGTTCATCATGTTACTGAAATGTTCATCATGTTACTGAAATGTTAATCATGTAAATGGAATGTTCATCATGTTACTAAAATGTTCATCATTTTACTGAAATGTTCATCAGGTTAATGTAATGTTCATCATGTTACTGGAATGTTCATCATGTTAATGGAACGTTTATCATGTTACTGAAATGTTCATCATGTTACTGAAGTGTTCATCATGTTAATGGAATGTTCATCATGTTACTGAAGTGTTCATCATGTTAATGGAATGTTCATCATGTTACTGAAGTGTTTATCATGTTAATGGAATGTTCATCATTTTACTGAAATGTTCATCATGTTAATGGAATGTTCATCATGTTACTGAAGTGTTTATCATGTTAATGGAATGTTCATCATTTTACTGAGATGTTCATCATGTTAATGGAATGTTCATCATGTTACTGAAATGTTCATCATGTTACTGAAATGTTAATCATGTTAATGGAATGTTCATCATGTTACTAAAATGTTCATCATTTTACTGAAATGTTCATCGGGTTAATGTAATGTTCATCATGTTACTGGAATGTTCATCATGTTAATGGAATGTTTATCATGTTACTGAAATGTTCATCATGTTACTGGAATGTTCATCATGTTAATGGAATGTTCATCATGTTGCTGAAGTGTTCATCATGTTAATGGAATGTTCATCATTTTACTGAAATGTTCATCATGTTAATGGAATGTTCATCATGTTACTGAAGTGTTCATCATGTTAATGGAATGTTCATCATTTTACTGAGATGTTCATCATGTTAATGGAATGTTCATCATGTTACGGAAATGTTCATCATGTTACTGGAATGTTCATCATGTTAATGGAATGTTCATCATGTTACTAAAATGTTCATCATTTTACTGGAATGTTCATCAGGTAAATGTAATGTTCATCATGTTACTGGAATGTTCATCATGTTAATGGAATGTTTATCGTGTTACTGAAATGTTCATCATGTTACTGGAATGTTCATCATGTTAATGGAATGTTCATCATGTTACTGAAGTGTTCATCATGTTAATGGAATGTTCATCATTTTTCTGAAATGTTCATCATGTTAATGGAATGTTCATCATGTTACTGAAGTGTTCATCATGTTAATGGAATGTTCATCATTCTACTGAGAGGTTCATCATGTTAATGGAATGTTCATCATATTACTGGAATGTTCATCATGTTAATGGAATGTTCATCATGTTACTAAAATGTTCATCATTTTACTGAAATGTTTATCAGGTTAATGTAATGTTCATCATGTTACTGGAATGTTCATCATGTTAATGGAATGTTTATCATGTTACTGAAATGTTCATCATGTTACTGGAATGTTCATCATGTTAATGGAATGTTCATCATGTTACTAAAATGTTCATCATTTTACTGAAATGTTCATCAGGTTAATGTAATGTTCACCATGTTACTGGAATGTTCATCATGTTACTGGAATGTTCATCATGTTAATGGAATGCTCATCATGTTACTGGAATGTTCATCATGTTAATGGAATGTTCATCATGTTACTGAAGTGTTCATCATGTTAATGGAATGTTCATCATTCTACTGAGATGTTCATCATGTTAATGGAATAATGTTCATCATGTTGGAAGTTAGTCGGTTATGTTTAATTGCTATTGTATTGATTTGTGTTGATATGTTTGTAGGTAAAGCGCCATTTACAAATAAGTGAATGTGACTTGTATGTATGTATGTAGATATAGAACTGTAGCGTGTGTAAGTAGTGTGAACTTGTATGTACGCACATATGAATGGGATACGTATGAATGTACTTAGATATATGAAAGTGGATACACGTGTTGTAATCTAATGATTGTAGATCTCTGGTATACGTATATTTGAAGATGTGGGTTTTCAATATGTTTGAGATACGTATTCCTAACCATATTACTATTGAGAATGAAATGGAGTGCTGGAATGGGAACACCGGACTCTTAAGGAATTGATGTCAGACTCGAGTAAATAAAATTGAGAAGATGTTTCAATGGAATACCTTACGTAGTTAGAACGTGATATAGCCTTTTAAGTATATGTATTAAATTATATATGATGTCACCATGTACTAACGTGTTGGTTATATATGGTGATCGCAGGTTAGTCAGATATTCATGATGGACAAGTGAACGAGGGTCGAGTTGAAGATCATGGATTGTACGGGAAAGTGGTCACGTTGTTTGTAATTATTTGTTAACATAGTTACATTAAATAAATGATGAATGATGTATTTATGTTAAAAGGGTTGACCTAAACGGTATTCAAGTATGTTAGAGTAGTTAAAAGAAAGAAATTTTACGGTTCATTTTCCGCTGCATCGTTTTGGGTCAAATCATGATTAGGGTCTTACAAGTTAGCTTTTGTCTTTGCCGACATTTGACGTAACATGGCGGTATAAATTTGCACTTTTGTTTTACGATTTTCCCGGTTTTGATTGTTGTTTGCTTACTACCTAACACGATTTTATGACCTACGCCCCGCAAAATCTGTGATTTTTCATATAATCATAACTTTCAGCCAGAGGCTTGCCGGAGCTCAACTAGATGTCTGTCGGAATCTAAACAGATCAGAGATAATGGTTGAGAACTACCTTTCATGGAACCTAAAAAAATATTAAACACTAATAAAAGGAAATTAAAATCAAACAATAAAAAGGAAAAAAAAACATAACTCACCGTGTTCTTAAAATCAAACAATAAAAAAGGAAAAAAAATATAACTCACCGTGTTCTAGATGTGATGATCTATTAAACAATAAAATATAAATTAATAAATCAGTCACCGTTTTCTTCTTCAACAAACTAGCACTGGTCGTCTAAGGACGAGAAGGGATGAGGAGATAGTTAGAGGAAGATGTTGGAATGGGTGGTCTCGGAACAAAACAACAAATAACGATAGATTATTTTGTTTGAAGCCACACATTCCATCACCTTCCCCAAAACTTGTCTCCCTTTCCCTCTATCCCACTTTCTTTCAACAAAAACTCTAGAACGTCAGGAACAAAGTAAAATTATTGGGATTGAGGTATTTACAAATATGATGGTGGGTTGAGTTTTTATAGGTGAATGTTGAAATATGTTTAGGATTTTGGGCGGGGTAATAAGGTAATTTCACCTAGAATAAAAGAAAAACAATATTAAAATAGTAAAATAGATCATTTATTTATTTTAAATAGACATTGAATTAACCGGTAGCAAATATGGGTTATGCTTTAGCCGACATCAAAAAGTGTGAAATGAGTTGTCAAAAGTGTAGGATAAGCCACCAAATGCGTGAGTTAGGCCTTAGCTATCACAACCGAAGAAATTTATTTGACGAAGGTAATTGGTTGTAATCATAAATGTCTATTTTCTCAAGTCTGAAATTTAATAACTATTTAGGTGATTTTCTCTTTTGTATAAATTTATTTGTTGTATACTTTTAAAATGATTAAAGTATTCCGTTAATAAACCAAACACAAGATACATTATATTACATCTAATATTTACAGCTCATTTACCAATAAATATGTCTTGGTAGAATAAATGTTTGTGAATTAATTTACTTTTACTAAATTTATACAAAAGCTTGATTTGGTATACTCAAATTACATGGATGGTAAAAAATGTTCAGACCATGTTTGTATGGGACGTTGTCCTTTATGTTGGTACTACGTCTTTCACGTTGGTATCATATTCCATGTGGTACTATGTTCTTCATGTTAGTACTATGTCATTTACGTTGGTACCATGTCCCCTTATGGATTCAAAACATTTACAAAACATGAAAGGAATGAAAGTGTGAATGATATGTTAGAATTCGCGGGACGGATTCAAAACATAGAAAGAAACGAATGGTAAGAATGAAAGTTCGAATGTGTAAGTAATTGCAGACTAGGCAAGTAAATGTTTTTTTAAGCGGATATTATCCAAGTTATGTCTTAAACTTATATATTTATATATGTGTGAATACATATATATTTACACAAATATGTTTGTATGTAAGAACGGATAAAGGGACGAATAAGTCATGTGGATCAAATGGTAATCGCCATTTAAACCTTGTACTTAAAGTTTTGTTTTGACAAGTTTTATGCTTATAGGTAAGCATAATGAATGGGCATGCATTGCCACAAATTAGAAAGAAATAACCAACACAAGGTATGGATAATGAGTCAGTGGTTTTGACCTTCGCCAGGTATGTATGAAAGATTATGCTTTCGGTAATAGCTTATGGCTCGATTAAAGAAGGATTAAAACATAAAAGAATACAAAGAATGAGAGGAAGGTAATATGTGTACACAAATACAGACCTAATACAAGAGAGTAACAAGAAAGAATGAAAAGACTGAAATCCTTAAGTAAGTATAACATAGCGGCTAGGCGATGAAAATAGCATTGTCGGGATAACCATATCACTTGACTAACGAAATGCATATGTATGTGTAAGTGCATGAACGAACATAAAAAGGGTAAGTCATAGTCGATTAATAAAACGTGAATAAGAGTAGATTAATAGTTTGACTTTCTATAAGTCAAAACAGAGTTGAGATTATTAACTAGAAAACAACTGATAGTAAAATAATATGAAAGGTTCGGTTTATTAAACAAGCAAAAACCGACGGAAGTTGTAGTAGCAAGGAAAGCATTAGTTGGGAAGAATATTGAATAAGGTTATGCGATAGGCATATTGGAATTTCACTCTTAAGAGAGTACGAGGTAAGCAATGAAAGGTATAATGTAGTATGCCTAGTAAGTTAAGGATTTAGTAGTATGCCTAGTAGGTTAAGGATTTATGGAAGAACATGGGTGAGTTAATACCAAATGAATTGAATAACTGAATGAAAATGATATGTTAAGAAACGGACATATGTGGACCAGCTGTGAACGGGTCAAATAAATGAAACTGTTATGCTGAGAAATGGTCATGTATTGACCCGTTAAGAATGGGTCGAGCGAACTAATGTTTTAAAAGGATCTAGAAAGGGCTAGTATGTAAACAAGTGTAACACCCTTACTATTATAAAACGGTTTTTGTACTAATAATGACAAATTAATGTGTACTTACGAATACACATATATATATATAAAATACGGGTTTACAAAAAAACTTTTAAAATTTAAAGTAATACAACATAATGTGATTGAATTCATCGTTTAAAAATAACGACGAAACAACTTGCGGAAGCTTCATTTTCGTGTGTTTGGTTCTTGTCCATGCTTAATCTTCATCCGGATGTTTACTCGGATCACCTAAATTCAAAACCAACATAAACGTTAGTTTTGATAGCATTAAAGTGAGTTTAGACAAGTTCTGCGTATCAAACAATCGAAACAAAATAATTTTCCAACTTATAGGTCTCTCGCGCCACGCGAGAGACTTGGTTAAGTTTGTCGCGTGCCGCGACGTGCCTCGCGTGTCACGCCCAGGGTTAGGTACTCCATCGCGTGGCGCGGGGGAGACCCTTTTCCAGCGATTCCAGGTCTGGAAGCTGCATTTCTACCCAGCTTTGTGTTTTGTCCATTTTTTAACGTAAACACGCGTAACTTTTGATCTACATGTCCGATTTACGCGATTCTTTTTCCTATGCGTTTGTAATTCAATTCTCCATCTCATGGAGTTAAAATCCGACATTCAAACTAATAAAATTCTGAATTTTTAAGCATTTGACTTATTATTCAAAATCAACATTTTGACCCATTTGTATTTAAGACTTCCAAACTTGTTTCTAGTTAATCATAAATCATATACCAAAGTGTTTAACTCAAATCTCTATCTTAGATTCATAACTTTTGTGAATTACGCGGCAAACACCCAAGTTACGCGCGTAATTCATTTTGACCCGTTTAGGGGATTTTTATGCATTAAAGCATCAAATCCGCTCTTCTCTTTTCGCACCTTGCGTTCCCACATTTAAATAACTACTTATATTCCACCACAGCTATTTTTGTGGTGGATTTACGTAAGGACCCCAAAATCCCAATTTTACCCTTCGTTTAGTCATTTTACATGAATGACCTGTTCTTAGGCATTTAGCCTACGAAGTTTATGTCTACAACTCTTACATGTATCTAAGGGTTTCATAATTATAATACAAGTTTCTAAACGGCCTCTAAGGTTCGTTTGCCCAATTTACCCATCAAGGGCTTTTTGGTCAATTCTAGTCTCTTATTTTACGACGAAGACTCTCACCAATTATTCGACCAAAATAGCAATTTTAACTACAACATAATTATGCGTACCTGGCTCGGATCAACATATTGACCCGTTTTAATACCGTGTCTTCACTTATTTTCTATTTCATAGCTTCGCTAATTCATGAGCTGTTCATCCTGCGAGCATGAGACTCGACATACACTTATTAGTCGTTAATTGTCAAATGGTATCAATATTACCATTTGATCCATTTTACCCTTCTTATTAGTTTAGGCTTACTTAAAGTAGCCGTTCGAAAACTCATTTTATCTTAGTCTTTTCGTGACTAATTTACCGTTCCACCCCGTTTCACCGTTAACTACGGTTTTTTAACATTTGTTTTTGGTTCCGACCCAAATCATTTCGCGTCGGAAACCTTATTTCGAATACTATCTCTATTGTATTTATAACTTAGAGAATAGACACATATTCTACAAAAGGTGTAAGTTTCACTTACCTTGCATCCGCTTATGCTCTTTTCCTTCTCATACTTGATTCGTTTGACCTGCTTTCTCCCCAGGCTTCCACCTAGCTTGTTAAGCGTCAAACTATTATTCAATATTCACAAGGTGGTTAGATTAACCATAATTTAATACGATTATTCCACCTTACACATTTCATATCACATTATCATTCATCGTATTGGAGGTCAGTTTGACTTTTAAAAGTCAAACGCCCATTAGCATATAAAATGCACATTCAAGTTCGACAACTAGTTTAGGCATTCCATGAATTATCCGGTAGGCGTTATTTTTAGGCCACCATTTTAACTAAAGTTCTAACCAAGTCCATTGCATTTCAACTAGTTCAAGCGATTATCAAAACTAATTTATTCACTCATTTCGCAAGAACTAAGGGTTCTCATCTATAAGTGAGACCCATTTCATCATATCACTAGCATTCATCCGAACACCTAATATATTCAATTTCTTCATATAAACTAGTGCATAACACAATTTCATTCATCTATTTACATGATTTGAAATTACCGGTTTCATCATAACATACAAAACCCATTTCAATTCTTGTATGAACATACACTCAACTAATAATTTGTTCAAGTATCTTGCTTCTACTATTCAATATGATGATTCTAAGCATACATATATCATCATCATCATCATAATTTCAAACCCCACTTATCTAAGTGTGGTAAATCATCTAGACATTCAAATCTTGACAACACATGTATAATTTACACTTAGGGTTTTGTTCCTAAGCAAGTTTACATCATAGTTCAGCCGTAACTTCTATGATTAACACAAAATTCGCAGATTATGATGTTTCTTCAAATTTTCCAACTTCACGAATGTCAAAAATTCGACATACCTTACGATCCCCTAGCTTGAGTGATCGTTAATCCGCGTTCATTCATGAATTTGAGCCCCGATTAGCCCTTCAGTTTGATGTTATTCGATGAACTAGGGTTTGGCACCCTTTGCTTCTCCTGGTCGTTCATTCCAAAACACACACTTAGTGTGTGTTTTGTTTTGTTTCTTTTTTTTAATAACTAAACTTCCAAGTTTTCCATTTTGGTCCCTTATGTTTAGTTAGTTATTAAGTAGGCCACAACTTACTTATTTTCGATAATATTTACCCCTTTTTAACTAGGTTAAACATTCCTAGGTTACTTAGCGGGTTCAGGGGAGATACTACTTTGTTTTGTTTTAAGTCCCGTTAACTCGGGCCTCTTATAATCTTTATTTCCTCAAAAGATTTATTCACTTTTTATTTAATATTAGGTTTATTTATTAAATTCCTAATATTCACCGGGTTTACTTTTACCACTAACGGTATTTTACCCGTTTATTATTATTAACATGGTTTAATTACCAAATCCCGATTTCCTGGTGTTACAAGTCTACCCCCCTTAGAGAGGTTTCATCCCCGAAACCTTTCTTACTTAATTTATTGAGCTTGAACTCAATGCACTTGATCTCGGTAATCTTTTGAGCATTGCTCGTACGTTGACTACCCAACACTTCACTCGTGTTGCCTTATGATCGCTTAGTGTAGGCGATCAATGCTCTTCGTTAGTAAGACCTCGTGAGCCGTCATTTTTGTTTTGTATACATTTACCCTTATTGTTTTATTTGACCAAGTCGCCAATTTGACCACTTGGTCATATAAGTTTATCAGTTATATTTATTCCACGCTAATCTTATAATGAATAGCGTTTTAGACAAGCTCTGAATTTAAATATTAACCTTAACCGGTCTTACTGGCTAGACTTATTAGTCCACTTGCCTTCTACCCAACACTCGGACTACAATGTGATTGTATTCCACATTACTTTCCTTGACCGTGACTACGTCACGTCATATCTAAGTTTATATAAAAAAATTAGTTTTACGTTTTATTTTTAATTTAAGTCAAACAATTTTGACAACTTGGCATTCTTTCTTTTACAGTCCTTGTTTAACGCGGGTATTATCAACTGGGTCCCTCGCTTTGTCTAAGTAACCCGTAGGTTCTTTTACTTAACCTCGTAGGCTATTTCTTTAGGCTTTCACCTTTTAAGGCGATGCCTCTATAGTTCTTTTCTTTTCATTCATGACCCGAGGGTCATTTTGGTCCCGTAGACCTTTAAAATGTTTATAACCCATAGGTTATAATGTTCCTGTAGATCATTCTTTTTACCAGTGTCATTCTTGAAATGTATATATATTTATATAGCATCAAGGCACCCCTCGTTTTGTTTGGGACCATTTATTTTTGCCTTTAAAATTCATTTGACCTTGACCGTAGTCTAAGGCCACATCCATTTTCTTTCGGATTATCTTTCCGGCTCTATGACTTCCCACGTCATTTACACGTCGGTTTGTCTCACTCTTATCGTCATTCAGTTTACGCCTGTATTTCCTTTCAAACCGCTACCCAGGTTCTTTATCTTAGTGTTTTTAACACTCCAGTTTCACTGGTTTGCGTTTTCCTTTCTATACTCTTTTACGACCTATCACATAGGTTCATTAATATTTCGCGCTTTCATTATTCAGCTTGCGCTTACTTTCATTTTCAAGCGTTATTGTAGGATCGATATTGACGATCAAATGAGTCAATTTGAGCTAATATACACTATTTAAGTGGCGGAAACACTTAAACAGATTAGAATAAAAGAGAATGGAGTAGAAAACAGAAGAATATCACTTTAAACACTGTTTCTCATTCATATATCACAGAAAAATCCAGCAGCAGTTCGGCACCAGAACTATGGGAATGTTACAAATGAGAAACAACTAGCACCTATTTATAGGCCCTGGGTTTCTCTTGAACCAGTCTCAAGAGAAACCTAATCATCAGGTTTCTCTTGAACTTGACATGTACCACCTTCAAGAGAAACCCCTTAAACACAAACTTAAACTTATAATTTGACCCCTGTACTATACAATCATGACATATTTAGACCCTAGACTTAAGACGTAGGCTTTAGACATCATGCACTAACAAACTCCCCCTTGGATACAGCCGGAGTCTTCAGTCTTGGTCTTCACAGGGACTTGAACGTTTCTTCACGAGGCTTAAACTTTTTCAGTAACACTTTTCTAAGATTCTCGTTTTCTTTCGCAGCTTTCAATCTTTCTGCTTCCTGTTCTCTCATAAATTTTCCTTTGTTCTCCTCCAACTTCTTTCTTTCCTTCTCAGCTTTCAACTTGACTTTCTCTTCAAGCTTCCACCATTTAGAGTTCCATCTGTTATCTGCATTAATGCCTTTTTGAAAACAAATAGAAACAACTCTTTGAAATTGCATCGCCTGCTCTCTGTCTTTAGATTGAAAACGAATCTTGTGTATGAACATACATTCTATATCTTTTGCAGAGCAGTTCACTAACCACATCGGATCAAACACATGAATTTCTCTAACTTCACTTCCAGCCCGATAAGTAATCACCGCTTCAGTTGATATGCAGCTATACACCCAATCCATGAAGCCTTTATAGAAATCTTGCTCCATCTTTGGTACTGGTATAATCTTCATAGTTCTTGGCTTCTTTATATTCAAGATTGTTTCTTCGTTACCAGTTTCAGGATTGATTCTTCTCTCCTTCTTTGGATAATGCGGTTTCCAATGCTTGAACCCTCTCAAAGCTTCAAACTTTAAAAAACCCCACATGATAGCATCATTTTTCCTGATTTGATACCCCAAAGTTCTAACCTTCGCTAGCTCCTCCACATCCCATTCTCAATAAACAACCTTTCACCATTCTTTGAGGAAATTTTGTTGGAGAATCTTCTTCATCCGGAAAATTAATCACCTCACGAACGACTGCTTCTGAAATGATAATTGGCTTTTCTTCTCCGTTTACTTCAACTACTGAAGTTATCACCTTACCAGTTTCATTATACGTGGCATTCAACCAGAAACGTTTAATATGTGACTTGAAAACTAAGTGTATATCAGTCAATGCCTTCTGTAATGGGATTCTCCTCATGAATTCCAGAATTTCTTCAAACTCAGACAATTTTGGATTCCGTTCAACATCCAAATCACAGCAGCTATTATGCAAAGCATTGAACATCACTGTCGAAGGCTGCAAAGAAGCAATTACACAAACATATCAAACACTTGAATGAATTTCAACATTTAAAAAACAATTTAAGCAAAACACTTAATAAACAGCCTTCAAACGAAAAGCAGTCAAGCGAAAGCCAAAGATTACAATATCCAACAACAGGTAACTTCAAGAGAAAACTTCCGGTTCGGTTTAGCTTGAAACTGACTAACAATCTCAAAGGTAACTTCAAGAGAAAGCTTCCTGTTCGGTTTCTCTTGAAACTGATCAACCAACCTCAAAAAAATTCTAAGGCATCTGATATCAAATAGATGATGTCGATAAGATCTCTGTTAGATTCCGAGTACATAGGTACCAATTTTATCTGACAACAATCTTTAAAACTCTCTAGACCTGACATTAAAGATCTGTTCATTACGACAAGTTCAACAAAAAGATCAATCTGATTCAATTAAACAAACACACAATCATTTACAACCAAAACCGACACAAACCCTATGATTTGATTTCAGATTTAAACATTTAAAACCCTAAATCTATGTATCTTAACAACAGACCACGCCGACAAAATAAAACAGATAAAATCAGGTCGATTCAGAGAGAAAACTTACATTCACCATATTACTAGTTGTGTTAACCAACTACTAATAACAAATCTGAGTAAATTTTGGCAGAGTTTCGTCTAGAAATCGATGATTTTGAGCTTTCTCTTGAAATCGCCTCGAGAGTGTCTTGAAGCGAAAGCAAGTGTAAATGAATTCAAGAGAAACCTAATTCTCAATATATAGTATCGGACGTTTCTCTTGAACTTGACATGGATAATTTCAAGAGAAACCTCATTCAAGAGAAACCGGATGTAAAGTGAATTCAAGAGAAACCTAATTCTCTATATATAGTGTCGGATGTTTCTCTTGAAAGTGACATGGATAATTTCAAGAGAAACCTCATTCAAGCAAATGCTCAATTGAAGCTAAACCTACTTTGTTTTCAAGCAAAACCTCTTTGAAAAATTTTGAACTTTTTGTGTTTTCAAGATTTTACCGACACACACAGTCAACCAAGTCCAATTCAATGACCCTGGTCAACTGTTTAGTCTGCCAAGTCCAAATTAATGACCCTGGCTGACCAACTTATGAAGATGCTGATTTTCTGAAATGAAATCAAGTTCAAATTAATGAACTTTTGCACATTTGAGTCATTACCGATCAAAATCCACAATATACTGCTTCCCCAACCCTCAAGATCCGACATGTTTAGCACATAAGACTTTGATCATCCGATCCCCAACATTAGTAGTCGAAAATAAGATGAAAAACTAAAATCTTTTTGGATTTTGAATAAGAAAAGCAATAAACTGTACATACAATCTTTTTGTGAGTGTGTTAGGGGATCATATCAGCTGCCGACAAAAATACAAGTACCGTTAAGCTTAGGTGACATTTTAAGCATTAAACAATTTGCAATGATTGTCGATATACTGATCCATTTAAATTTTCACACAAAGTTCAATATGTTCAGGATACGGAATTAATGTTTTAAGACTTAACTTTTATATGTTTCCCACCTCAGAATATACTCCCGTATCCAGATCCCAATATTCAGTCTTACAGGTGAGTATAACACAAATGATATCTGTAAGAGGTTAATAAATTATGAAGAATCGTGAGAGCTCAGGTCAGAACTACCGTTCAGCAGAGAGATCATGACTCAACTTTCGGGTGTGTCCCCTTTAGAGGATCTTCTTTTACAACAGCATTGCTAAGCAATTTTATTGTCTTATCATATATGCTGAGGGTGATGCTATGTTTCAAGCATTTGCAGAAAGTATTATTCGAGGACTAGGTCAGAACTTCCATTCAGCAGAAGTCCCGGAATAATACCCCAGATATCACTGAGTAAACAAACCTAGTATATCAGAAAAAGGAATCTTTCAAACGAGATTTCGGGGGTTACCCATATATCCGAGAGATGTTCCACACATAAAAACAAGTAATTTTATGTTTATATCCCGAACAAACCTACTAAATGTGTAAAAACCTATCGGCATATCATCTACAAGACTGCTTAACACATTTTTACGTTACATTTCTTTAGCGTACTGCACCTGTCTAGCTGATGTACTATCATTTCCCCTTTTTACACAAACTCATTTTTACTTTTTCAAATGTTTTTGGTTTTTGTAGTTTTTATCATGTTTTTGTATTTTTCTGCAAACTTTCTCCCCCTAAAAATAAAAACTTATTTTTGTGTTTTTGTTTTTATCGAAAAGCAGAAAACAAACTGTACAAACAAACGTGACAACATGATGTGGTTCACTTTTGATCACCGTCCTCCGCGGCTTGACACTCGATTACCCTCCCAGAAAGCAAAATTTTCAACCCATTCAATTTTAAAAGATAATTAAATCTTTTTCGATCAAAAGGTTTGGTATAGAAATCAGCCTTCTGTTCATCGGTGTGCACATATGCAATTCTGATTAACTTCTTTTCATAGCAATCACGTATGAAGTGATGCCGAATCTCAATGTGTTTAGTTTTCGAGTGGTGAACAGGGTTTTTAGTAATGTTTATGGCCGCTTCATTGTCCACAAATATAGGTGTATCCAAGAATTGCAAACCGTAATCCCTCATCTGCTGTTGAATCCAAAGGATCTGTGAGCAACAGCTGGAGGCCGAAACGTATTCAGCCTCGCATGTAGAGAGAGCGACCGCGGTTTGTTTCTTGCACTGCCAGGTAACAAGTCTAGTTCCGAAGAACTGACACCCAGCAGTGGTGGACTTAGCATTTTGCTTACAACTACCAAAGTCCGAATCAGCAAAACCTGTGAGAGAGAAATTTCCAGATCTAGGATACCACAAGCCGGTGCTTGGGCAGCCTTTCAAATACCGTAATATGCGTTTCACGATTGTCAAGTGCGACTGGCGGGGGTTAGACTGATATCGGGCACACAAACACGTCGGATACATGATGTCGGGTCGGGAGGCAGTTAGATACATCAAAGATCCAATCATAGACCGATACAGCGTCTCTTCAAATTTCTCTCCATTCTCATCTGGGCAAATCCCATGATTCTGCGCAAGGGCGGTTGATGCTGGACTGCATTGAGTCATGTCAAACTTTTCAAGCACGTCCTTCACATACTTTATTTGGTGAATGAAGATTCCAATCTGTTCTACCTGCAGCCCGAGGAAAAACTTCATCTCCCCCATAGAACTCATTTCGAACTTCTTTTTCATCACCAACTCAAATTCTTTACACAAGTCGTCGTTTGTCGAACCAAAAATAATATCGTCTACGTAGATCTGCACGATTAAGAGGTGACCTGCAACTTCCTTTGTAAACAGAGTGCTATTAACTATCCCTTTGATGAACCCATTGTTCAACAAATATTGGGAAAGCGTCTCATACCAGGCTCTCGGGGCCTGGTGCAATCCGTAGAGAGCTTTATCCAGAAGATACACTTTGTTCTTGTGATGTGGATCAGTGAAACCCGGAGGTTGTCCCACATACACTTCTTCCTTTATCTTCCTTTCCACGACGCGAACGCCAGGAAGATCCTTATAGCCTCAAGTCTAGCAACAGGCGCGTAAACCTCCTCATAATCAATGCCTTCTTGCTGACTGAATCCCTGTACAACCAGTCGTGCTTTGTTTCGAACAACGACACCTCGATCATCTCTTTTACATTTGAAAACCCACTTTGTCTTGATCAACTTTTGGTTTTCGGGTAGATCGACCAATCTCCAAACACCCAACTTTTCAAACTACTGCAGTTCCTCTTGCATTGCAATCACCCAGCTGTCTTCTGTCAATGCTTCCTTATATGTTTTAGGCTCGATCTGCGAAATAAAACATTTAAGTGAGAAATCTTTCTGTAAAGGAGCAACCGATGTATAAAAACAAGTAAGTGCACGATTGATTTGATCTCTTGTTTTAACACCACTTTGCAGATCTCCAATAATCTGTTCTGAAGGATGGTAAGATAATGTTCGTGGCATGATGGTGTCAGGCACAACAACTTCCGATTGCTGAATCGAGATATCTAGATCACCGGTGTGATCCTCAGCTTCAGTTGATGCAACATTTGGATCCTCATCAAATATCGGACCGTTATCCGAATCTGAGTCATCGGACTGATCAAATGATGGAGCTGGTTCTACTGGGTCGTCATGAGTTGTTCCACTCGGACCTGCCTCGTGATCGTTTGCACCAGTTGTAGGAGCGTTTGTATCCACATCTGGTTGAGAAACCACCAACGGTCTAGGCACCTGATCTTGAAAAGATGATTGTTGTTGTTGGTAAAAGTAAGCAAGTTCCTCTTCACTCAGCTCCGTAGGTAGTTGGAACGACTCCCAGAGTTTATAGTAATCGAATAACATTCTGTTTCCGGGAAGTTGAGGTGACGCCGTGTGTTTCTGACAATCCACATGATGAACTTCAATTACCTTCTTCAAGCATGGAACGAACACTCTTTTTAAGGGACTCGCGTATCCCACAAAGAAACCTTCATTACTCTTCGCACCAAACTTTCCATCTTGATCTATGAAGGTACACGGTGATCCGAACGGCTCTAGAAACTTTAGATTAGGCTTATATCTGTGAAGAAGTTCAAAGCACGTCTTTTTGTATTTCTTCACAGTAAGCACTCGATTCAAGGTATAGCATGCCGCTGCCACAGCTTCACTCCAGAAATAGATCGGTAGTTTTGAATCGGCCAACATGGTTCGAACAGTTTCAATAAGAGTACGGTTCTTTCTTTCAGCTACACCATTCTGCTGTGGAGTGTATGGTGCACTGAATTCATGAAGAATTCCCTTTTTGTTACAGAACTCGAGCATGCTGTTATTCCTGAACTCCGTCCCATTATCACTTCGGATTCTTCAGATTGGTACCTTGTACAATGTCTCCATCTTTTTGAACAGAATCATCAGCGACTCAAACGTCTGATCCTTTCTTTCCATGCACACTACCCACGAAAACCTCGTATAATCATCAGTGACTACCAAGCAATACAAATCACCACTGATGCTTTTTACATTGACCGGCCCGAAGAGATCCATGTGGAGTCTCTCAAGTGTACTCTGATCGAATTCAGCAACTTTTGTGGGTGTGATTTCCTGGTCTGCTTTCCTTTCTTGCAAGCTACACAGTCATCATTCAAATGAAAGTTTCTCAAATTTACACCTTCAACTAAATCATTTGAAACAAGAAAATTCATTTTTCTAATATGAATGTTGCCCATCTTTCGATGCCACATTATCGAATCCTTTTCAGTAGCTTTGGTTTTTGTCACAAAACATTGTTTTTGATAATCTGTTGTTGTTGAGACACTCATATCAAGAATGTACAGATCATTTACCCGTGGAGCTCGCAATAACACCATTTCTTCCTGAATTTTGAAACCAGGTTTTAAGACAAGACATTCATTTTTGGTGAAATGTACGGTAAAAGAATTATCACAAATTTGTGAAATACTGAGTAAATTATTTTCCAATTCAATTATGTAGTTAACTTTCTCGAACGAAATTACTCCATTTGTTAATGTTCCTTGACCGACAATCCTTCCTCCTTGGTTTCCTGCAAAACCCACGTAACCTCCGTTGATTGATTTAACGTCGTAAAGTAATGCTAGCATCCCCGTCATATGTCTTGAGGCCCCGCTGTCCATTATCCATTTTGAAATTATAGACTTGGGCAGCCCCTGCAAACATTAGAGCAACTCATTCAAACAATGATGCCCATGGCTTCTTAACTGTTGAGACACTTCCAAACACTATATCACATTTCTCATCAATCTTTGGAAAGTTAAACGTGACATTCGGAACATCAGTTTTTACTTTTGGTTTTACTTCATTTGTGATCGGGGAAACTCTGGAAGAAACTTGTCAAGCTCAAATTCAAATTCATGATTATCATTAGCAACCACTTTTGATTCATAAAATTCCTTTACCCCTTTAACTTTTCTGTCAACCATTTTTCCAAAAATATTTAAAACATTGGGATTAAAGACTTTTGATTCAAACTTTAACTCATTCTCCATTTTCTTCACCTCAACTGATTGTTTTGGTTTAACTACCCATGATTGAGTTTCAAAAATTTTTGTTTTTGGATAAATCTTTGAAGTCTTTTGTGACTTTGAAGATTCGCCAATCTCAAATGTCGATTTCGGATTATCTTCCGACTTCAATAATTCACCTCTTTTTAAGATGCGGATTGGTGAAACCATTTGTTTTTTACCCTTTTTGTCAACCGGTGACTTAGGTCGAGGTTTTTGAACAACAGATTTTACGACATGTTTTTCGAAAACTTTCTTGCATTGTTTTGCCATGTGCCCGATTTCATTGCAGCGATAACAAACTCTTTTGTCATACTCGACAAAAGTTGACTTGAACGACTCTTCTTTCAGTTTCTTAGCCGCTGTCACACCCCGACCACGCAAAACAACAAAACGTGGTGGAAACATCGGGGAGTGTTGTAACAGAATCATTGTTTCATAACACATGGAAATTGAAATATTGTTTTATTTATTAAAGTAGTTACAATGTCTTGACAATCAAAGAAACATAACATAAATAACTAGTCTTGCATCTTTTATTGTCACTAAGGCCCAAGTCCGCCTAAGTGTATCTTGATAAGTCCTATGCATCATATCCTGAAACACATGTGAAAATAGGTACGTCAGCATAAAAATGCCTGTGAGATACATAGGTTTATGAAAATAGGATTCATGACTTATTGTTTAAGAAAATGTTTAGTCATGAACCCTGTAATTTGCTTTGTCTTGTAAATCATTTGAAAAACGATAAGATTAGATGATATGTATAAATAAATGTAAGGTTAAATGAATAACCATGTAAGATGAGTTTGTATAAGATAAGTTGTTTGTAAAACAATGTATTGTGAAAAGTATGTTATTTGTATAAAATGTTATATGTAAAAATTGAAATGATTCAAATAACGCTACGATATGTAATACCATACAAACACTTATATATAGGAAGTACCAGCGGCGTATCCACCATGCTTGTATCATATTACACACGCCTCGTTACTTAAACCACTTACCCAAACAAACCACCAATGTAAGATGTCTATGTTTAAACCAATTGTCAAATATATTGAACAATATACCAAAATGTTTATGTCAAGATGTAAATCATGCAACATATAACCAATGTCGAAAATATTTATGTGTCAAATGTAAATCATGTAATGTGTAACCAAAATGATATGTATGGCTAGTGAAATGCATCAACTAAACCATAGGTGAAATGCACAAAACAAAGTATTGAAGTAAAACTTGGTTTAAATCAAAGTTATGTTTTGTGTAGTAAATGCATGATCAATGTAAATCATGTAATATGTAACCAAAATGATATGTATGGCTAGTGAAATGTATCAACTAAACCATATGCACAAGAACATAGTATTGAAGTAAAACTTGGTTTAAATCAAAGTTATGTTCTGTGGAAATGCATGCTATACTGATACGAACATCTATGCGGTGTTGTGAAAATGCATGCATCCAAGCCTTGAGACTGTGGCGATAAACCCTTAAACAACTTAAAGGTTTATCTAAATTATGTATATCGAATTCGGTCATTCCTTCCAATCCAAACAAACCCAGGATTTCAGGAACGGGAGTTGTCAATTCCTATGGTACCACTACCTACTAACGAACGGCGTAGCTAATGTTAATGAATGTATTGTTCCATTGTAAACAACCCAAATGTCATAACAAAATGTAAGCATGTGAATGAATAATAAATGTACTAAGTATGCAACAATGAACATACATAGCATAAAATGAAATGTAAAACGATGTACTAAGTAATGCACACAATGGGCACACGTAGCATGAAATGTAATGAAATCATGTACTATAAATGTACTAATAAACATAGCAAGTATATGATGTGAAAACAGGAAAGCATGAAAGTAACAAGTAGGCACATGTGTTTCACCCCAAAACAGTTTGGAAAACAGTAAAAGAGGGGTCTATGTACTCACTTGAGATTGCTTAGTAGTCCTTGAGTAACAACCAAACAATGCTAGAGATCGCGGATATCAAACGGCACCTAATATAGGTAACTATGTTAATAAACCGGACCTAAATCGGAGGATTTAGATAGAATGAGGGTTCGTAAACCAAACGAGTATAGAGACTCGTGTCATATGGTTTAACAAAGCCTACATACTAAATGAAACCTAACATAAGTGCTTTCGACCCATTACGACCCGTTTAGGTAGCTTATGCTACTTTAACGCGTCGTTCGCGTGAAACGCGTTCGGACCGCCTAACTAGTCCTATGATAAGTGTTATATGCCTAAACATGTTACATAATCAGTTATATGACAAAAGTTTAGGTTACATATGCTTAATTACCAATTATACATGAAAAGGGTATTCTGGTAATTTATCTAAGGCATATAAACTACTTATCATACAACTACCTAAACGTCGTGACCATAAGGTATAACCTCGGAAGGTTATTCCCTACCTACTATGGTCACCTAATGTATTTGGTCGGATCCTAATGATCGACCAAATGGGTCGGGTTCGAAGGTATAAGCGATTTATTAGATCGCTTACCCTACGACCCTAGACAACGTGGTAATCAGTAGGCATAGTCCCAAGGGACTATAACCAACGTGATTACACTCACGTTGCGAAGTTCAAACGAACTTCGCATTGACCATAAACTGGTCAACGCAGAAAGTCAAACAAAGTTTGACTTTCAGACTCGAAAAGACTCGAAAAGCAATAAAAGAACGAAAGAATACTTACGAAGGGTCCCCGAATGCTAACCTCGATCCAAGTAGCTCAGGTATGAAACAATGGTTTCAACTTAGAGCTTCTCAAATCAAGATTCTAGTGGTTTTTGCAAGAAGTGGGGTGGGGTATTTATAGTGTTCGGTTAGCCGTTAGGATCGTTTCTAGGAAACCGTGCTTTGATCTCAACCATACACCTCAAGAACATGGTATTACAAAACCATTTGAGCCCATTGTATTGCCCCAAAACCATGTGCAAGTGAAATGGACCAGATTCAAAGTTTCTGCCATGTTTCTGCTGATCTGCAGACCCCTTGCGCACCGTAACAATTAATTGTTGCGGTGCGCAAGCATGTAACTTTGGCAGATTTACATATTTGGTCCCTGTTGTGTATTCAGCCCATTTCCGACGCGTTTAAGGCCCGTTAACCCCATTTCAAAGCTCTAAAGTGAAGTTAAAGTATAGGGAACTTAAAATGTGCTCAAAATATGTCGGATGTCGGTTCGTTTGGCCGTACAATCGCGATGTTCGCTTAATTACGACGGAATGCGCATAAGCGCGAAAAACGATCCAAATGACGCGACGAATGGATTTTTCTTATGCCAAACACTAAAATAAAAATGTTTTAGTGCTTACATAAGTTTTTGGATGTCCGGATGTATTCAGAACGTAAGTTATGCGCGAAAGTGCAAACTTGTGCACTTTTTGACGCTTTTAGTCCCTGAATGACCCAAAAGTTTATTTTAGCACACCGAACCCCTCAAAGCCTATTTCTAAGCTATGTAAAGGATATTTATGGTATGTTTAACTTATGGCCATGTTCCGGAATGTCTGTTACTGTTCAAATTGGCATACTTTCGCAGTTTGTCAACTTTAGTCCCTGTAAGCGATTTAACTTGATTTTGCCATACCAAAGCCTTCAAAACTTATTTCTAAGTTATGTAAAGGTTATTTAAGGTATGCTAAGCCTATTTCACTATTCCGGAGTGTTCGTTGCATTAAACTGGTTATATTTACGCATCAGTGCGTGTATAACCTTCCAGAAAGCGATTTAAAGCTTGAAATTGAACAAAAATTGATATGTGTAATTGATACACATATTTGTACAAATCCCAAGTATGAAATACAATATTTCATTGGTTTGGTATTTGTTTGATGGTTGCAGTGACCCAGGTGTCACAGCCGCATTGAAATCGTCAACGGCTTTTTGACTAAAAATGTATTCCTTCTCTTCATCCACACTTAGTCCAACAACAAAAACATCATTCATTTTATCCTTTGGCTTAACAACTTTCTTAGCCATCTTTTTCTCAAAATCAATTCCTTTGTTTTTAAAGTTGTTACCATTTTTCTTGTTACCATTTCCTTACCACTCCTTTTTGCCCGAGTTGTTGGAACGTGTCATAACAAATGACTTTTTAGGTTTCGAAAAGAAGTCTTTGTTGTTTACCACATCAATGTCAATTTCAACCAATTTGAAAATCTTTTCAACATTTTCAATTTTAATGTTTTGAATCGGATACTCAAAATCAGAATAAAGCTTGTCCGTTCCAATCATAGTGTAAACCACCATAATCGGATCATCATTCGTACTATTGTCTGATTTCGGTATGAAACGATCTAAAAATTATCCTCGTCTTCAGAATCAGTAACAGACTTCTCAGAATGAGATTTCATAACTTCAACCTCAGAGTTATCACTCTCTTCATCTAACACCTGATCGACAACAGTCTTGATGACCTGTGACTCGTTGTCCGTGTCAGATGCAGAGAATGTAACATCAATGCTCTCTGGCAATTCATCCTCAATTGTTTTCAACTTGAGATTCAATGCAGATTCCACCCCATCTGGATATTTTTGAGTATAATGATTCCACATTGGGGGTGGAACACTTTTAAAGACCGGTGCAACATTGAGCTGTTGTGGAACAATTTGTTCAAGAACATAGGACGATGTAACATAGCTCATCAATTTCTTATCAATTCGCTCATTTTCAATTTTAGTCAATTCCAATTCTTTCTTTAATGATGCGATTGTGTCAATATGAAAATTAACTTCCACTTGTTTATCAAAAAGTGTTGCTTTTGCTAGTTTTGTGGCTTTATCATTTTCGACACTTTCTTTTTTAATCATTTTAACTGATCTGGCTAGTGTATCATATGCTTCTTTGACTTGTCCTAGATCAAATTTTAACATGTCAGCATGTTCTTTCAATTCCTGAAACTTAGTGTCTTTTACAAGACACTCCATGCACGGTTGTAAACACTTTTGGCATGGTGTTTCAGATATTGAATCCACTTTCTCAACAATTTCTGCTTCATGAGCAGTTTTCACTTCCTGTTTACTGACATCTTTGGACTCTGACTCAGACACTTTCTTAGTTTTGGTCTCCTCAATTCCTGACTCCTTATCTGACTCCTTTTGAACTGACTCGGTACCAACAGACTCGGGTTTCACAAGTTCTGTGTCTACCTCTCTCAGTTTCGCCATGAGAGCCTTGTCAGCAATTTCTTTCAAAGTGTCTTCGGTCATTTCCTTTGTCACATCGATCATTTCTTCGACAGATTCTTTCTTCTCCTCATATCTTGGACACAATCCAGTCGTAGGTTCTTCAAATAAACCTGCAAAAGATTGAAAAAATTTTAGGAGGCATGATAGATCTCAAAGAACTGGATAATACCTCCTGCTCAGATTGAGAATAATGAACTTCTGCATCTAACTCCTCAATGTCAACCACATTATCCACAGAAACATCTTCATCAACTACTTCAGATTCAACAACACTTTCAGTCACTTCAACTATCTCAGCCATCATAGCCTGTACATCACTTCCAGGGATGTATTTATCCCAACTGAACCCCTCAGCAACTTTCTCGTCATCCTGGTTCACAATGAGAGCTTTCTCTGGTTTGTTCTCGATTTGTGGTCTTTGAACTCCAGGTTGCTGATTTGGTCGGTGATAGATTGCCTGTCTGTAATAATCATTCGTGAACGGGTTCTGATGATTATTCACTTCTCGGTTCGGACACTCTCTTTTGAAATGGCCTATTTCTTTGCACTTGAAACAGGTTACCTTGGACTTGTCAAATCCTAACTTCTGATCAGGTCCAGAAAGACTGTTTCTGCCTGTAATTTCCATAAAGCGCTGTGCTTTCCTCACCAAACTAGCCATGCCCCATTTAATATCTATCAGCTCAAGTTCCTCCGGATCGATCTGATCGTAATCCTCTTTGGTCATGTCCGGATTTCCGATCTTACCCGCTACCAAAGACTCATACGATTCTAACACGGAAGCCAACAATGCAATGTGTTGTTTTGCAGCTGATTCAGTGAATTCATTCCCATTCTTGATATTAACTGCGATGTTGCATTGGATCCCAGAAACATATGCCTGATTATTTGAACTGGACGAACTTTGAGGTGATGGCTGTTGACTAGCTTTGAAATTTGGATCAATACTCGAAAATGGTGACGGTTTGTTTGTTTGTGGAGTATTTGACGAAGCACTTGAACTTGTGTTAGCACTGAAACCAGTTTGTATCTTTGGGCTCTGATTTGTTATAACTGGAGTACTGCCTCTGTAGTACAAAGATACATCTTGTTGAACATTCGCTGAGTTCATCTTTTTGATCTTCAACAATTCTAACTCATGAGCTTCAATCTTTTCTATGAACAAACTAAGATTGTAATTAGCAAAATCTGAATTGTTCTTTAGCATCATCAGGTATGTACCCCACTCGTCATAAGGTAACGCATCAGACAATTTGTGTCACACCCCCAAAATCCACCTGCGGAGTACTACCGCTTGGAGGCGTGACTGACCAGGATCCAGCCACCAATCATATTGAACAAGCATATAAGTAGTTATAAAAATCCACCCAATACAATTGGTGTTCAAACAAAACATAGTTAAGTTGCAAGCGGAAGCATAAGTCTTAAATCAAAACATAAGTTTAATAGTTACATAGTTTAACATGGCACACATTCGTCCATGTCCCAGAACGATCCTCCTCCATGCAAGCTCCAGCTAAGAACCTAAGGACCTGCAAAGCATGTAGTAACGAGCCAACAACAAGTTGAGTGAGTTCACGGTTGGGTGTTCGTTTTAAGTTGTTTCGAAAACAGTTTCCTTTAGCTGGCATCCTGCCGTGGGGGTTACCCCATAGTTAAAAAGGTGACTTGTTTATTCCCGGTTACTCTGGCTATCCAGCCGTGGGGGCTTCCCCGTGTTAGTTATCTGGCATTTCGGCCGTGGGGGCTACCCCATGTATCTACTAGACTCGTTACCATATCAACTGCTGACTGTAGTCATGTTTATGTGCCCTGAACTGTCAATGTCTATCATCATTGACGTGCCAGTAGTCCATTAGTTCACGCCCGTCCTCTGCGGCACGGTGTGAGGTTTGTCAAACCTAAATAGCGCTATCTAACTAATGACCCGCTCGCCATTGGCCCGACGATTAAGTCGATATAAAAATGAGGGACTTCGTGATAGAGTTTTGGTCTAGTACGAGTTATCTGTCCGTGAGGACGAGGAATTACATTCCTGAACCTTTGCTGTCCTACCCAAGGAGGACGAGGAACCCAGTTCCTTAACCCCAATTCCCGACCCCTGGGAATCCCATGCTTTGTAAAGGGTGTGAACTCACCTTGGTTTGCTCGGTAGAAACACAGAAAAGTCAAACAAGCAATGTTGTGGCTACTCACGTCCTATCACAGTTGTATCATACCAATCAGGTTCGTATTCAATCAGTACACGTATGTTCCTAGCATAATGCATTCAAGTATCGTTCATGGCATACACGTTGGATCATGGCAGTTCATTCAATCATCAACACATAAAAATTCTGTGCATCAGGCCCAAGAGTCCGGCCCAAACACTTAAGCCCGAAATGAGGTGCAAGCCCAAACAGCGTGTAATGGTGTATAGTCTCGAGTCGCAACCAGGCGTTTGCGACTCGCAACCTGAGTCGCAATCGTGGTTTCGGTTCGTGTTGTTTTGGTTACGAGTCGCAACTGGACTCGCAACCATGGTTTCGAGTCACAAGATTGGTGTGCTGATCATGTGTGGTTTCGAGTCGCAACCAGGTGTTTGCGACTCGCAATCTGTGTCGCAACCGGGGGTCTCGACTCGTCATGCTGTGGTTTCGAGTCGCAACCAGAGGTTTCGAGTGGACAATTGCTGATTCGGTACAGTGTACTACCCACTAACATTCTGATTTCATGTAACAGTTTGTACTATCCAACCAAAATCCTTAAACATGTTCCTTGTCTAGCAAATTACTAAAAATGGATCAAACATATCAGATTTCAAATATTCAACATGTTCATATGATATTCAACAAGTTCTTCATGTGTTCATCATGTTCATCTTGTTCTTCAAATATTCAAGTAGTTCATCTTCATTCATATGAACCTAAGTCTAACAAAACTCATGAATAACTTATCAATAAATCACCCTAATAGCAAGCTTTCGGTTCTTATCACAAGAGTACACAATCCGATTTATATGAACATCAACAACTATGGTTTAAATCACATTTAGACACAAGACATCATGAGTTCGTTATGCCACATATCCGAAATCAGGGCTTGTTAACCGATTATCATCATCATACATACGATTCACAAGCACATCATCATTGTACAAACGGTTCTAGTTCAATCATGTCATCCATAACATCAAACATCATAAACACTAACCAACCAACATCATAAACACTAACAAGCATCATAAATACTAACAAGCATCATAAATACTAACAAGCATCATAAATACTAACAAGCATCATGTTCACTAACAAACATCATAAACACTAACCGGTTGATGAGGAGTGTGTGAAGCTTCCGAGTGTGTGTGTGTGAGAGCCGATCCGCTAGTCCTAGTGTCTCCGGTTTGGATCCGAGATGGAGGGAAACAATGTTGTGGTTTAGGGTTTTAGTGTGAGAGAGTGGGGAGTGTGTGTTGGAGAGTATGTATGTTGTCCAAAATGGCAACATGTCTAACTATCAAGTATATATATACCCGCTCCAAGTAATATACCCTAGTGGGCTCTCGGTTGGGTTGAATGGGGTGTAAGGCCCATCCGGCCCATTGTTTCATCGTTCACTCGAGACCACATGGTCTCGAGTCGGGTTCGTGTTGTCTCGGTTCATATACCTACTCGCATACATACACATAAGCATACATGTAACACAACACATAATCACATAAAGGTTCGTTTGTCATTAATCACATAAGTTATTAGCCACGCGTTTAAGCATACATGAAGGTTCTAAATTTCGAGTTGTCACATCATCCCCAAGTTGAAAGAAATTTCGTCCCGAAATTTGGTAGGCACTCACTGAGGAAGCTAGTTAAGTTGTATGGTTTTCCCGGTTTTCCTGGGGTGTCACATCCACCCCCCGTTGATCTGGAATTTCGTCCCGAAATTCCGTAGCTTCGGCCTCAGTAGTGGGTGTACTGTTTGCGAACAGTTGGGGATACTTTTGTTTCATCTGATCTTCGCGCTCCCAGGTGAACTCTGGGCCGCGACGTGAGTTCCAACGAGCTCGAACGAGAGGTATTCTGGTGCTCTTGAGGACCTTAACATCCCGGTCCGTGATCTCGACTGGTTCCTCGACGAATCGTAACTGCTCGTCGATAGTGAGTTCCTTCAAAGGAACTACGTGGGTCTCATCAGACGGACACTTCTTCAGATTCGACACGTGAAAAACGTTGTGAACTGCACCGAGTTCCGCTGATAAGTTTAGTCTGTAGGCCACCCTGCCTATTTTCTCAATGACCTCGAAAGGTCCAACGTATCGTGGGTTAAGTTTACCGCGTTTACCAAAACGAACCACACCCCCCCGAGGGTGAAACTTTGAGTAGTACCCGCTCCCCAACCTGGAGCTCAAGTGGTTTCCTGCCCATGTCGGCGTAAACTTTCTGACGTTCGCGGGCTGCCGTCATGCGTTTTCGTATCTGAGCGATTTGCTCGGTTGTATCTACCACATATTCTGGGCCAGTGATCTGACTTTCTCCCACCTCTGCCCAGCAAAGAGGGGACCGACATTTACATCCGTACAATGCTTCAAACGGAGCAGCTCCAATGCTGGTGTGGTAGCTGTTATTGTACGAGAATTCCACAAGTGGCAGATGCTTTTCCCAGCGGTTGCCAAAGTCGATTACACATGCACGAAGCATGTCTTCTAAGGTTTGAATAGTGCGCTCGGACTGCCCGTCCGTCTGAGGATGGTACGCTGTGCTCATGTCTAATCGTGAGCCAAAGGATTTGTGCATTGCTTGCCACAGCTCAGAAGTAAAACGTGCATCTCGATCTGAGATAATGGAGGTGGGCACCCCGTGCCTCGAAACAATTTCTTTGATGTAGATTTCTGCAAGAGTGGAGAACTTATCCGTTTCCTTGATAGCCAGGAAGTGTGCAGACTTTGTGAGTCGATCCACGATCACCCAAATAGTATCATTCCCACGCTGGGATCTAGGTAGGCCAGTAACAAAATCCATGGAAATTTGCTCCCATTTCCATTGAGGTATCTCTGGTTGTTGGAGTAGGCCTGATGGTTTCTGGTATTCAGACTTGACTCTTGCACAAGTCAAACACTTGCTGACGTAGGTCGCTATGTGGGCCTTCATGCTAGGCCACCAGTACGTAGTTTTGATATCATGATACATCTTATCTGATCCGGGGTGTACTGAGTAGCGAGACTTGTGTGCTTCATCCATCACAAGCTCTCGTAGGTTGCCATAGAGTGGGACCCAAATGCGTCCCGTTACGTAGTAAGCACCGTCTTCCTTCTGTTCTAAGCGTTGCCTCGATCCGCGTAGGGCTTCGGCCCTGACGTTTTCTGGTTTCAGTGCTTCTATCTGAGCAGCTCGTATCTGGGAGGGAAGACTAGAATGGATCGTGAGTTGTAAAGCTCGCACGCGCTTAGGCGCAGTGTCCTTCCGACTGAGGGCGTCGGCCACAACATTGGCCTTGCCCGGGTGGTACCTGATTGAGCACTCGTAGTCACTCAGTAGTTCGACCCATCGTCGTTGTCGCATATTCAGTTCCTTCTGCTTGAAGATGTGCTCGAGGCTCCTGTGGTCAGTGTAGATGGCGCACTTGGTACCATACAGGTAATGCCGCCATAACTTAAGTGCAAAAACAACAGCTCCCAGCTCTAAATCGTGCGTAGTGTAGTTCTTTTCATGAACCTTGAGTTGGCGTGAGGCGTAGGCTATAACCTTATCTCGTTGCATCAACACGCAACTAAGACCTTGAATTGATGCGTCGCAGTAAACCACAAAGTCGTCTGTGCCTTCCGGCAGGGAAAGGATGGGTGCGCTACAAAGTCTATCCTTTAGGTGCTGAAACGCCAACTCCTGTGCGTTTCCCCAGCGATAAACAACGCCCTTCTGCGTTAATGAGGTGAGAGGCTGTGCAATCTTAGAAAAATCCTTTATGAATCTCCGGTAGTATCCCGCCAAACCCAAGAATTGGCGAATTTCCTTTGGTGTACGAGGTGCAGGCCAGTTCTTAATCGAGTCTACCTTGGATGGATCAACATGAATCCCATCCTTGTTCACCACGTGGCCTAGGAAATGGACTTCTCGGAGCCAGAAGTCGCATTTCGAGAACGATAAGTGTGCAGACTTTGTGAGTCGATCCACGATCACCCAAATAGTATCATTCCCGCGCTGGGATCTAGGTAGGCCAGTAACAAAATCCATGGAAATTTGCTCCCATTTCCATTGAGGTATCTCTGGTTGTTGGAGTAGGCCTGATGGTTTCTGGTATTCAGACTTGACTCTTGCACAAGTCAAACACTTGCTGACGTAGGTCGCTATGTGGGCCTTCATGCTAGGCCACCAGTACGTAGTTTTGATATCATGATACATCTTATCTGATCCGGGGTGTACTGAGTAGCGAGACTTGTGTGCTTCATCCATCACAAGCTCTCGTAGGTTGCCATAGAGTGGGACCCAAATGCGTCCCGTTACGTAGTAAGCACCGTCTTCCTTCTGTTCTAAGCGTTGCCTCGATCCGCGTAGGGCTTCGGCCCTGACGTTTTCTGGTTTCAGTGCTTCTATCTGAGCAGCTCGTATCTGGGAGGGAAGACTAGAATGGATCGTGAGTTGTAAAGCTCGCACGCGCTTAGGCGCAGTGTCCTTCCGACTGAGGGCGTCGGCCACAACATTGGCCTTGCCCGGGTGGTACCTGATTGAGCACTCGTAGTCACTCAGTAGTTCGACCCATCGTCGTTGTCGCATATTCAGTTCCTTCTGCTTGAAGATGTGCTCGAGGCTCCTGTGGTCAGTGTAGATGGCGCACTTGGTACCATACAGGTAATGCCGCCATAACTTAAGTGCAAAAACAACAGCTCCCAGCTCTAAATCGTGCGTAGTGTAGTTCTTTTCATGAACCTTGAGTTGGCGTGAGGCGTAGGCTATAACCTTATCTCGTTGCATCAACACGCAACTAAGACCTTGAATTGATGCGTCGCAGTAAACCACAAAGTCGTCTGTGCCTTCCGGCAGGGAAAGGATGGGTGCGCTACAAAGTCTATCCTTTAGGTGCTGAAACGCCAACTCCTGTGCGTTTCCCCAGCGATAAACAACGCCCTTCTGCGTTAATGAGGTGAGAGGCTGTGCAATCTTAGAAAAATCCTTTATGAATCTCCGGTAGTATCCCGCCAAACCCAAGAATTGGCGAATTTCCTTTGGTGTACGAGGTGCAGGCCAGTTCTTAATCGAGTCTACCTTGGATGGATCAACATGAATCCCATCCTTGTTCACCACGTGGCCTAGGAAATGGACTTCTCGGAGCCAGAAGTCGCATTTCGAGAACTTTGCATAAAGTTGTTCTGTTCGAAGGAGTTCCAGAATAAGTCGCAGATGCTGCTCGTGTTCTTCTCGACTCTTGGAATAGATCAGGATGTCGTCGATGAAGACTATAACGAACTTGTCCAGGTAAGGCTTGCACACTCGGTTCATCAAGTCCATGAAAACCGCAGGTGCGTTTGTCATCCCAAAAGGCATGACCAAAAACTCATAGTGCCCGTATCGTGTTCTAAAAGCTGTTTTGGAGACGTCCTCTTCCCGGACTCTCAGCTGGTGATAACCCGATCTCAAATCGATTTTCGAATAGTAGCTCGATCCTTGCAACTGGTCGAACAAGTCGTCGATACGCGGTAGAGGATAACGATTCTTCACCGTCACCTTGTTGAGTTCTCGGTAGTCGATGCACATCCTGAAAGTACCGTCTTTCTTCTTTACAAATAGCACTGGAGCTCCCCAGGGCGATGAGCTAGGACGAATAAAACCCTTATCCAGGAGCTCTTGTAGTTGCGTGGAGAGTTCTTTCAACTCTGATGGAGCCAAACGATAAGGTGCACGGGCTATAGGCGCAGCTCCAGGAGCTAGTTCGATCTGAAACTCGACTTGGCGATGAGGCGGAAGACCAGGTAATTCCTCAGGAAATACCTCTGGGTAATCGCGTACAACTGGAAAATCTTCTATCTTCTTCTCTTTCTCCGTGGTGTCAGTAATGAGAGCCAAAATGGCAGTGTGGCCCTTTCGCAAGTACTTTTGGGCCTTAAGGAGAGAAATGACGTTCTCCACAGCACTCCTCTTGTCGCCATGAATCATGAGGGGTTCACCATCGGGACCTGGGATACGGACAACTTTCTCGTTGCAAAGAATCTCGGCGCGGTGTTGGGATAACCAATCCATCCCAATGACAACGTCGAAACTACCCAAGACAATAGGAATGAGGTCGACAGAGAAGGTCTGATCAGCGAGAATGAGTTTACAACCCTTGACTATGTGTGTGGCTTCTAAACTCTTACCATTTGCTAGCTCTACGGTGTGCTTGTTGCCCAAAGGGGTTGGAATACGCTTAAGCATTCGACTAACTTCTAGTGACACGTAGCTAGTATCGGCACCCGAATCAAATAAAACTGAAACATAAAAGTCGTCGAGAAGGAACTTACCCGCCACAACGTTGGGGTCATTCCTTGCTTCACCTTGGCCGATCACGAACGCCCGCCCCCGGGCTCCATTGTTGCTGTTGTCGCGTTTCTGCCTCATCTGCGGACAGTTCCTCTTAAGATGGCCTTCAGCCCCACAACGGAAACACCCCTTTTTGCTACCCTGCTGCTGCTGGTTTCGGTTTGTAGGATATGGGCTCCTACAATCTCTAGCCATATGTCCCGTCTTCTTGCACCTATGGCAACACGATTCCGCACATGACCCGGTGTGGTGTTGATGGCATTTGCGGCATTTCGGCTTATTCCCAAGGTATCCCCCTTGAATTTGGTAGTCCAGCCCCTGCTGGACGAGTTTCCCGTGCGGGTCCTGTTGTATAGAGCTACATCCCTCGCCCTGGTGATCTCTCCAAACATGCTTGGTGTTAATAAGAGCTTTCGTATTGGAAGAGTTATGCTTGGGCAACTTGCCCTCTTCCACTGCCTGATCAGTGAGCTGGTGCGCCAAACGAACGACTTGTTGGATTGTGGAAAAGTTGGCCGCAATTACGGACCCTTGGATTTCTGGGGCTAAGCCTCTGAGGTATAGCTCGAGTCGTCTAGAAATGGGTTGTGACAAGTTAGGACATAAGGCAGCCAAATCGTTGGACCTTTTCGTGTACGCTTCGATTTCAGATCCTTCCATTTTCAAGCCAATGTACTCTATTTCAAGTTTCAGGATGTCGTCCGGGTGACAGAATTCTTCCTTGATCAAATCCTTGAAGTCGCTCCAGGGGGTGGCATTCGCATCCGCCAATCCGAGCATCTGAACTTGTGTGTTCCACCAAGAATACGCTTTCCCCTGCAAGGTACCAACAGCGTACTCTACTCGTTTACTGGTAGGGCTTTTACTTTCTTCGAATGCCGATTCGATCCTGCGGATCCAGTGTAGGAGGCCTATCGCTCCCTCGGTGCCACTAAAGGTACTAGGTCGACAGTCCATGAAAGTCTTAAAAGTGCACACGGGTGGCTGAACGTGTTGACCTAGTGTGGGCGAAAGAAAAGACAGACTTTAACACAAAGGTTGGTTCACGAGAGTAGGATTCTAAAGATCCTAGAATGAGTTCGGACTGCAGGATGTACCTCCTGCGTGTGCAGCTGCAAGTGCTGCGGCAACTCGTTCGTTAATCAGAGCCGTCAACTGGGCTTGTGTCATGTTAACGCGTCCAGACATGATCTTCATATCAAGAAGAACGTGAGTGAGAGGGGTTTCGCGAAAGTACAATGATAGGATAGAGTAAGCACGCACGTGTTCAAGCAACAGTAGTTATACTAACCAAGCATACCATAAGCAATGTACTATGTAACTAACAAGTAGGCAATATATACAGAGACCATATCACCTAGAATGTCGAGCCTTGCATGTGGAGTGAAGCATCGTTGTGGACCGTTGAGCACTGTACAGGTTATAGTCTGGTTTTAACAAAAACGTTTTTCCCTTTATTAAAACCAAGTTCACTATAACCAATGGCTCTGATACCAATCTGTCACACCCCCAAAATCCACCTGCGGAGTACTACCGCTTGGAGGCGTGACTGACCAGGATCCAGCCACCAATCATATTGAACAAGCATATAAGTAGTTATAAAAATCCACCCAATACAATTGGTGTTCAAACAAAACATAGTTAAGTTGCAAGCGGAAGCATAAGTCTTAAATCAAAACATAAGTTTAATAGTTACATAGTTTAACATGGCACACAGTCGTCCATGTCCCACAACGATCCTCCTCCATGCAAGCTCCAGCTAAGAACCTAAGGACCTGCAAAGCATGTAGTAACGAGTCAACAACAAGTTGAGTGAGTTCACGGTTGGGTGTTCGTTTTAAGTTGTTTCGAAAACAGTTTCCTTTAGCTGGCATCCTGCCGTGGGGGTTACCCCATAGTTAAAAACGTGACTTGTTTATTCCCGGTTACTCTGGCTATCCAGCCGTGGGGGCTACCCCGTGTTAGTTATCTGGCATTTCGGCCGTGGGGGCTACCCCATGTATCTACTAGACTCGTTACCATATCGACTGCTGACTGTAGTCATGTTTATGTGCCCTGAACTGTCAATGTCTATCATCATTGACGTGCCAGTAGTCCATTAGTTCACGCCCGTCCTCTGCGGCACGGTGTGAGGTTTGTCAAACCTAAATAGCGCTATCTAACTAATGACCCGCTCGCCATTGGCCCGGCGATTAAGTCGATATAAAAATGAGGGACTTCGTGATAGAGTTTTGGTCTAGTACGAGTTATCTGTCCGTGAGGACGAGGAATTACATTCCTGAACCTTTGCTGTCCTACCCAAGGAGGACGAGGAACCCAGTTCCTTAACCCCAATTCCCGACCCCTGGGAATCCCATGCTTTGTAGAGGGTGTGAACTCACCTTGGTTTGCTCGGTAGAAACACAGAAAAGTCAAACAAGCAATGTTGTGGCTACTCACGTCCTATCACAGTTGTATCATACCAATCAGGTTCGTATTCAATCAGTACACGTATGTTCCTAGCATAATGCATTCAAGTATCATTCATGGCATACACGTTGGATCATGGCAGTTCATTCAATCATCAACACATAAAAATTCTGTGCATCAGGCCCAAGAGTCCGGCCCAAACACTTAAGCCCGAAATGAGGTGCAAGCCCAAACAGCGTGTAATGGTGTATAGTCTCGAGTCGCAACCAGGCGTTTGCGACTCGCAACCTGAGTCGCAATCGTGGTTTCGGTTCGTGTTGTTTTGGTTACGAGTCGCAACTGGACTCGCAACCATGGTTTCGAGTCACAAGATTGGTGTGCTGATCATGTGTGGTTTCGAGTCGCAACCAGGTGTTTGCGACTCGCAATCTGTGTCGCAACCGGGGGTCTCGACTCGTCATGCTGTGGTTTCGAGTCGCAACCAGAGGTTTCGAGTGGACAATTGCTGATTCGGTACAGTGTACTACCCACTAACATTCTGATTTCATGTAACAGTTTGTACTATCCAACCAAAATCCTTAAACATGTTCCTTGTCTAGCAAATTACTAAAAATGGATCAAACATATCAGATTTCAAATATTCAACATGTTCATATGATATTCAACAAGTTCTTCATGTGTTCATCATGTTCATCTTGTTCTTCAAATATTCAAGTAGTTCATCTTCATTCATATGAACCTAAGTCTAACAAAACTCATGAATAACTTATCAATAAATCACCCTAATAGCAAGCTTTCGGTTCTTATCACAAGAGTACACAATCCGATTTATATGAACATCAACAACTATGGTTTAAATCACATTTAGACACAAGACATCATGAGTTCGTTATGCCACATATCCGAAATCAGGGCTTGTTAACCGATTATCATCATCATACATACGATTCACAAGCACATCATCATTGTACAAACGGTTCTAGTTCAATCATGTCATCCATAACATCAAACATCATAAACACTAACCAACCAACATCATAAACACTAACAAGCATCATAAATACTAACAAGCATCATAAATACTAACAAGCATCATAAATACTAACAAGCATCATGTTCACTAACAAACATCATAAACACTAACCGGTTGATGAGGAGTGTGTGAAGCTTCCGAGTGTGTGTGTGTGAGAGCCGATCCGCTAGTCCTAGTGTCTCCGGTTTGGATCCGAGATGGAGGGAAACAATGTTGTGGTTTAGGGTTTTAGTGTGAGAGAGTGGGGAGTGTGTGTTGGAGAGTATGTATGTTGTCCAAAATGGCAACATGTCTAACTATCAAGTATATATATACCCGCTCCAAGTAATATACCCTAGTGGGCTCTCGGTTGGGTTGAATGGGGTGTAAGGCCCATCCGGCCCATTGTTTCATCGTTCACTCGAGACCACATGGTCTCGAGTCGGGTTCGTGTTGTCTCGGTTCATATACCTACTCGCATACATACACATAAGCATACATGTAACACAACACATAATCACATAAAGGTTCGTTTGTCATTAATCACATAAGTTATTAGCCACGCGTTTAAGCATACATGAAGGTTCTAAATTTCGAGTTGTCACATCATCCCCAAGTTGAAAGAAATTTCGTCCCGAAATTTGGTAGGCACTCACTGAGGAAGCTAGTTAAGTTGTATGGTTTTCCCGGTTTTCCTGGGGTGTCACAATTTGTCAATCCATTCTTCATCGGTCTTTTCAATTTTTAATCTATTCATCTCAAGTACCAAATGGCAATATCTTTCAATTAGTTTCCTTGTAGTTTCACCCTTTATACCGGTAAAAATATCAAACTCCTTCTTGAGCAGAGCCTTCTTGTTCTTGATCATGGAATCACTACCTTTAAACTTTGCTTTCAATGCATTCCACATAGATTGAGCATTATCTTCATATTGCAACAATACTAAAATATCTTCTTTGATAGCCTGCTGGAGAATACTAATCATCTTTTTCTCGGCTTTGAAATCATTATGTTCGGATTCTGTCAGGCTTACAATATTCTTCTTATTATTTAAACCATCAACTGGTGGAACATACTTTCTCTCTATCTTCATCCAGCATTCAAAATGGTTAGCCTGAACCCAGTTCTTAAATCTGCTTGACCATCCCGCATATTCATCTATGTTCATCAACTTGGGAGGCTTTTGCATTGTTCCCAATTCGTTCTCCATGTTGACGTTTTGCATAACACTACCCGAGGTTTGTCCTGCTACCATACCACTGCCGGCGAAGAAGTTGTAAAAATCTTGGTTTTCCATTTTTAGAACTTTACCGAATAGATATTAAGTTTTTCAAACACACGCTTTTCACAAACTCAGACAATCGAACAATAACACGAACACAATGGACTTTTCGAGAAATCAGCTATACTCAAGTGAAAGCAGTTTTCAAGATGAAAACAATTTTCAAGCGAAACTTGTGATTCAAGAGAAACCTTAGCAAAGTTTCAAGAGAAACCTCAGCAAAGTTTCAAGAGAAACCTCAGCAAAGTTCAAGAGAAACCTCAGCAAAGTTTCAAGAGAAACCTCAGCAAAGTTTCAAGAGAAACCTCAGCAAAGTTCAATAGAAACCTCAGCAAAGTTTCAAGAGAAACCTCAGCAAAGTTTCAAGTGAAACCTCAGCAAAGTTTCAAGAGAAACCTCAGCAAAGTTTCAAGAGAAAGCCAGCTGTTCGTTCAAGCGAAAGCCAGTTTTTAGATCATTTTTACACGAATTACTTTGAATTTTAAACTGATATTCTCAAGGCTTTGTTAAAACTCAGTTTCACACACACTGTCCAAAATTCAGTCCATTTTGTCCGTGTAAAAGTCCAGAAATCAGATTTTGTGTAGAAAAAGGCTTTGATTCAGGTATATTGGCTCATAACTGGCTCTGATACCAATTGTAGGATCGATATTGACGATCAAATGAGTCAATTTGAGCTAATATACACTATTTAAGTGGCGGAAACACTTAAACAGATTAGAATCAAAGAGAATGGAGTAGAAAACAGAAGAATATCACTTTAAACACTGTTTCTCATTCATATATCACAGAAAAATCCAGCAGCAGTTCGGCACCAGAACTATGGGAATGTTACAAATGAGAAACAACTAGCACCTATTTATAGGCCCTGGGTTTCTCTTGAACCAGTCTCAAGAGAAACCTAATCATCAGGTTTCTCTTGAACTTGACATGTACCACCTTCAAGAGAAACCCCTTAAACACAAACTTAAACTTACAATTTGACCCCTGTACTATACAATCATGACATATTTAGACCCTAGACTTAAGACGTAGGCTTTAGACATCATGCACTAACAGTTATTCTTTATTAATCTCGTTTGACTTGTTTGTGTGAAACTTCATCACTTATGAATGTCAAACTTCATACTTTGTTCGACCCGTTCACTTTAAAATAGTTGAACGTAATTATCAAAAAATTCTGTTTGCAAAATCTTATCGTCTTTTAGTTATGACCCATAATCCGAGTCTTTTGACTTTCTAATCCGCGTTCCCGTCTCTTGGTTTACGCATATACTTGAAATCATACCCATCTATCGGGTATCTTTACCGAAGTCATATTCAAAGTAATCATTCTAATATGATTTTAGACTTCGTTTTAACTTATTTGGTCATCTTAGCGAAATCCATCGCTTTTATTCAATCAAGTCATTTATTCTTTATTTAATTCATTTGACTTGTCCGTGTGAATTTCATCACTTGTGACAGTCAAACTTTTATCTCTATGTTAGCATTCTCATTAGTTGGTTTGTATTAATATAACAATTTTTTTATTTACTTTAATCTTTGTCCCTTCTCCCGAGCTCGTCATTCTAACGTAATATGCTTCCGTCGTCCGACTAGCGTTTACGTTTACTATCAAACATCTTATTTATTTGATTCATTTGGGTACCATTTAAGTTAGTCCCATTCACCCCGCCCTTACTACATCGGACGTAAATGTGTCCGCTACAAGAAGTTCATGGTATCATATGCCACTACTTACTTGGCCAGAGTAAGCGATCAACACATGATACACATGACCTTTTTATAGTTTTCATATCACACCCTATGTAAGTAACGCCTCTATTTATTTCATATCTCTAATTTCATTTAGTAAAACTTTATTTAATTGCAAAACAACAATCATTAGTTTTACTAGTTTTACATTTGAACATATAAAATGTTTTTCTTTTCTATCAAACTATTATCACATTCATTAATGTGATCGCTACTTTTCTCAATAGCATTATATTGAGAGTTTTCCACTTAGATAACTACCCCCCCGTCCAAGTTTCCATATGAACTAATCCTATTATTTCTTTGTTATTCATCATCGTGAATAACACATGTTTCTATTAAACTTTTCTTGGAAACATCATCCTGAATAGATATCCTATTCAGGCTTTATCAGATATATGCAACCGTCATTCCCTACGTGTTTGTTGCATATTACTACTTGTGCGATTAAATTTAAAAGTGTGCACCTGGTAATGCTTGCCCTAACGGGGTTCTCTTCCGTTAACTTTGTTCGCGATCGTCACGCGATTTAGGTCCTTAATGAGTATGCTCCGCTTGTCATACCTCGGACCGTTCCACCATCATACCCACAATTCGTTCAACTCTCGTCATCTTCAGATGCGAGTGTCCTTCAACTAAACATTTACAAAAGTTAGTAATTTGACATTAATAAACGCCCGTATTGTAATTCAAGGCTTTTTACTGTACGTGTCAACGCACGTGATTTCGTTAACTATACCTATCATTATCATTGGGGTAACGTGTATTACACAATAACCCTATGTGTTGTTCACAACCCTTTAATCATACTAAACCATTAACATACTTGTACTTACCGGATTTGTGATCAAGCCTCGAACCGAACACACTTTACTCTTTAACCATGAGCTCTGATTACCAACTTGTAACACCCTTACTATTATAAAACGGTTTTTGTACTAATAATGACAAATTAATGTGTACTTACGAATACACATACATATAAAATACGGGTTTACAAAAAAAATTACAATTTAAAGTAATACAACATAATGTGATTGAATTCATCGTTTAAAAATAACGCCGAAACAACTTGCGGTGGCTTCATTTTCATGTGTTCTGTTCTTGTCCATGCTTGATCTTCATCCGGATGTTTACTCAGTTCACCTAAATTCAAAACCAACATAAACGTTAGTTTTGATAGCATTAAAGTGAGTTTAGACAAGTTCTGCGTATCAAACAATCGAAACAAAATAATTTTCCAACTTATAGGTCTCTCGCGCCACACGAGAGACTTGGTTAAGTTTGTCGCGTGCCTCGCGTTTCACGCCCAGGGTTACGTACTCCCTCGCGTGGCGCGGGGGAGACCCTTTTCCAGTGATTCCAGGTCTGGGAGCTGCATTTCTACCCAGCTTTGTGTTTTGTCCATTTTTTTAACGTAAACGCGCGTAACTTTTGATCTACATGTCCGATTTACGCGATTCTTTTTCCTATGCATTTTTAATTTAGTTCTCCATCTCATGGAATTAAAATCCGACATTCGAACTAATAAAATTCTGAATTTTTAAGCATTCGACTTATTATTCAAAATCAACATTTTGACCCATTTGTATTTAAGACTTCCAAACTTGTTTCTAGTTAATCATAAATCATATACCAAAGTGTTTAACTCAAATCTCTATCTTAGATTCATAACTTTTGTGAATTACGCGGCAAACACCCAAGTTACGCGCGTAATTCATTTTGACCAGTTTAGGGGATTTTTATGCATTAAAGCATCAAATCCGCTCTTCTCTTTTCGCACCTTGCGTTCCAACATTTAAATAACTACTTATATTCCACCACGGCTATTTTTGTGGTGGATTTACGTAAGGACCCTAAAATCCCAATTTTACCCTTCGTTTAGTCATCTTACATGAATGACCTGTTCTTAGGCATTTAGCCTACGAAGTTTATGTCTACAACTCTTACATGTATCTAAGGGTTTCATAATTATAATACAAGTTTCTAAACGACCTCTAAGGGTCGTTTGCCCGATTTACCCATCAAGGGCTTTTTGGTCAATTCTAGTCTCTTATTTTATGACGAAGACTCTCACCAATTATTCGACCAAAATAGCAATTTTAACTACAACATAATTATGTGTACCTGGCTCGGATCAACATATTGACCCGTTTTAATACCTTGTCTTCACTTATTTGCTATTTCATAGCTTCACTAATTCACGAGTCGTTCATCCTGCGAGCATGAGACTCGACATACACTTATTAGTCGTTAATTGTCAAATGGTATCAATATTACCATTTGATCCATTTTACCCTTTTTATTAGTTTAGGCTTACTTAAAGTAGCCGTTCGAAAACTCATTTTATCTTTGTCTTTTCGTGACTAATTTACCGTTCCACCCCGTTTCACCGTTAATTTTTGTGATTAATTTAATACGATTATTCCACCTTACACATTTCATATCACATTATCATTCATCGTATTGGAGGCCAGTTTGACTTTTAAAAGTCAAACGCCCATTAGCATATAAAATGCACATTCAAGTTCGACAACTAGTTTAGGCATTCCATTAATTAGCCGGTAGGCGTTATTTTTAGGCCACCATTTTAACTAAAGTTCTAACCAAGTCCACTGCATTTCAACTAGTTCAAGCGATTATCAAAACTAATTTATTCACTCATTTCGCAAGAACTAAGGGTTCTCATCTATAAGTGAGACCCACTTCATCATATCACTAGCATTCATCCGAACACCTAATATATTCAAATTCTTCATATAAACTAGTGCATAACACGATTTCATTCATCTATTTACATGATTTGAAATTACCGGTTTCATCATAACATACAAAACCCATTTCAATTCTTGTATGAACATACACTCAACTAATAATTTGTTCAAGTATCTTGCTTCTATTATTCAATATGATGATTCTAAGCATACATATATCATCATCATCATAATTTCAAACCCCACTTATCTAAGTGTGGTAAATCATCTAGACATTCAAATCTTGACAACACATGTATAATTTACACTTAGGGTTTTGTTCCTAAGCAAGTTTACATCATAGTTCAGCCGTAACTTCTATGATTAACACAAAATTCGCAGATTATGATGTTTCTTCAAATTTTCCAACTTCACGAATGTCAAAAATTCGACATACCTTACGATCCCCTAGCTTGAGTGATCTTTAATCCGCGTTCATTCATGAATTTGAGCCCCGATTAGCCCTTCAATTTGATGTTATTCGATGAACTAGGGTTTGGCACCCTTTGCTTCTCCTGGTCGTTCATTCCAAACACACACTTAGTGTGTGTTTTGTTTTGTTTCTTTTTTTTAATAACTAAACTTCCAAGTTTTCCATTTTGGTCCCTTATGTTTAGTTAGTTATTAAGTAGGCCACAACTTACTTATTTTCGATAATATTTACCCCTTTTTAACTAGGTTAAACATTCCTAGTTTACTTAGCGGGTTCGGGGGAGATACTACTTTGTTTTGTTTTAAGTCCCGTTAACTCGGGCCTCTTATAATCTTTATTACCTCAAAAGATTTTATTCACTTTTTATTTAATATTAGGTTTATTTATTAAATTCCTAATATTCACCGGGTTTAATTTTACCACTAACGGTATTTTACCCGTTCATTATTATTAACATGGTTTAATTACCAAATCCCGATTTCATGGTGTTACAACAAGATAATTTGATAAACACCATACTCTAAGAAATTTGAATGATATATACTAACCGTTAATGTTACAGATAAGAATGGTGAAAGGCGTGATAAAAGTAGTAGAGGTGATGAAAGGATGCTCAAGATGCAGGAACTTAGTACATGAATGAATGAAATAAATCCTGGTACGGAAGGTACTATGTGTTTTCTAATGGTAATACAAAGAGTACTTTTTGTATATTACTGCTCATTGAATGAGTTAAGAAGAAGAAAGGGACATATAAATACAGATGGAAATGAGCTAATAATAGAAACCAAATAAGGGAAATCACTATGATTAAGGACCAACGGTCCATAATGAGAAGATGCTAGTTGTTAAGGTCTTTAGGAGGGAAAGATAAAATATTAATTTTGATTATTTTTCTAACACTCCCCCTCAAGTTGAGTGGTGGGATCTCCAACTCTTAACTTGCTCAGACAATGATTGAAGTTTTTCGCGTTGACGGCCTTCGTTAAGATATCTGCTAATTGGTCCTCTGAGTGCACGAAAGGAAGCTCTATCACCCCAGTTTCAAGTTTTTCTTTAATGAAATGCCTGTCTACTTCCACATGCTTTGTACGATCGTGTTGAACAGGGTTTTCTGAGATTTGTATAGCAGCTTTGTTATCTCACATGATCATACTGGCTTCAGTTTGGGGAAACCCAATTTCATTCAGGAGTTTGCGTATCCATAGAACTTCCGCTAGGCCTCGTGCAATCCCTCAAAATCCAGCTTCAGCGCTAGATAGGGCTACGACCTTTTGCTTCTTGCTTCCCCATGTAACTAGATTTCCCCCTACCAAGGTAAAATATCCCGATGTTGATCTCCGATCTCCTTTATCTCCAGCCTAGTCTACATCAGTATAAGCTTGGATTTTTAGGTTTTTGTTGGATTGGAAGAGAACCCCATGACCCGCAGTTCCTTTGAGATATCTTATAATCCTCCATACCGCGTCCATATGAGTTGTTTGTGGTTGGTGCATAAATTGACTAACTACCCCAACCGCATATGCAATGTCTGGGCGAGTATGTGAGAGGTATATAAGTTTGCCCACCAACCGTTGATACCTTTCTTTGTCTATTAATTCTGCTTTTTCTTCCATGCAAAGTTTCTGGTTAGCAATCATTGGAGAATCGGCTGGCTTGCAATCAATCATTCCTGTCTCAGCTAGGAGGTCGAGGACATATTTCTTCTGACATATGAAGATCCCTTGTTTGGATCTTAAAAGCTCGATTCCAAGAAAGTACTTAAGTCTTCCTAAGTCCTTCATTTGAAATTCCACGAACACATTTGCCTTCAACTTTCTCATTTCTTCCTCATCATTTCCTGAAATGATCATGTCATCAACATATATAATTAAACATGTTACAAGTTTACCTCTCCGTTTAAGAAATAGCGTATGATCCGAGTTGCTTTGATAGAAACCATATCTTTTCATAGCTAATGTAAATCTGCCAAACCAAGCTCGAGGAGATTGTTTAAGCCCATAAAGAGTCTTTTTCAACCTACATACTTCCTTCGTTTTAAAATTTCCTGTGAATCCAGGAGGGGCTTCCATGTAAACTTCTTCTTTCAATTCTCCATGTAGGAAGGCATTCTTAACATCGAATTGGTGAAGGGGCCATCTTCATTTGCAGCAACAGAAAAAAGGACACGAATGGTGTCAATCTTCGCTACTGGGGAAATAGTCTCTGAGTAGTCAATCCCATATGTTTGGGTGTGCCCTTTTGCTACCAATCCTGCTTTTTATCTTTCAATGGTGCCATCTGATTTGTGTTTGATTGTAAAAACCCAACAACAACCTACTGGTTTCTTTCCAGGGGGCAGGATACATTTTTCCCATGTATCATTCTTTACAAGTGCTTCCATTTCCATTTCCATTGCATCCTTCCAGTTTTTTGAATCTAAGGCTTGTTCAACAGAGCTTGGAAGTTATTCATTGTATAGGGAGGAAGCAAAAGCCTTAGCTTCTCTAGATAAGTTCCCTTTGGCAATGTTTGCCTTGGGATATCTAGAAGACCTTGTTTCCTTTTCTGGGGAGTATCGTTTTGGTGGGACTCCTCTATTGGCTCTGGGTGGAAGTTCATATCTTTCTTGTATTGGTTCTTCCTGCACGGTTTGTTCTATAGGAATTTCATGATTATTAGATGTGTCAATATGAGACTCGTTACGTTGAATTTCCTCATGTGTTTCATTATTTTGTATCTCCTCATTGAGTTGAAAAGAATTACTTACCTCGGTAACTGGACCAGGCGGATCGTGGTGGTCGGTGGCATTGATGGTTCTTTCATCGGATTGTGTGGAAGCATGTGACTCATCTTGGGTACTGTGATTAACTACTTCTTGTGATGACGGAAGCGTGTGTAACCAACTCAGTGGTTTAGCATACTCCTTCTCCCCCTTACTACTGTGTTGGGAAGTATAGAAAAAATTTGGTTTCAAGGAAGTCACAGTTAAGCGTAGTGTGCATATGGTGTGTTTTTGGATTATAGCACCGATATCCGTTTTTTTTCAATACCATACCCGACAATTACACATTTTTCAGCACATGGACCTAGTTTCCCACGATCAGTTTTGGGTATATGGACAAAAACAGAGCATCCAAAAACTCGAGGTGTTAATGTAAAAGGAGGGGGAGTTTGGTAAAAGCAGAAAGAGCTTGAAGAGGAGTTTTCAGATTGAGAGCTTTGGTTGGAAGCCTATTGATTAAATACGTGGCGGGTAGCAACTGCTTCGGGCCAGAAAAATTTAGGGACTCGAGATTCAATAAGGAAGGAACGAGTTATTTCCAAAAGAATACGGTTTTTTCGTTCAACAGTGCCATTTTGTTCAGGAGTGTGTGGACACATTGTTTGGTGAATAATTCCTTTGTTTTGACAAAATCGTTTCATAGATTCATTTATAAATTCTCCTCCATTGTCAGATCGAAGAATTTGAATGTTAATTTTAAATTGTGTTTGTATCATGTTATAAAATATAGTAAACTTATCAAACACTTTAGATTTTTGTTTTAAAAAATAACACCATGTCATACGAGTGCAATCATCAACGAAAAGCACAAAAAACCGAAAGTTTTGCCCCCCATTAATTTCTGCGGGTCCCCAAACATCAGAATGGATAAGAGAGAAGGGTAAACCAACTCTTGTGTTATTCAATTTATAGGTATGTCTATGGATTTTAGCTAAAACGCAAGTCTCACAATTTAAAGATTTATTTGAAGAAAATAACTTTGGAAATAAAAGATGTAAATAACCGCTGGAAGGGTGCCCCAATCTCCTATGCCATAACCAAGCTTCTCAATTTGTAGTCTCGTGAGCGAGCATCACAGTACCTTGTTGGGTCATTTTGTCCACATAATACAACCCGTGAAGTTCAGTGCCACGCCCAATGACCGCACCCGTCCTGATGTCCTGAAGGATACAAAACGTGGGATGCATTAAAACAATGCAATTTAATTCCTTTGTCACATGGCTAATCGATAAAAGTTTTTGTGATAAAGATGGTACATAGAGACAATTCGAGAGCTTTAAAGTTGGAGATATTTCAATAGTTCCTCCCCCTTTAACGGGAATAGCCTCCCCATTTGCGGTTTTGATATGATTAATTCTAGGTTTAGACTTTGAGACTATATCGGACGGGTCGTACGTCATGGTGTCAGTAGCACCACAATCAAATATCCAAGAATTATCTAAATTTTCATCTAAATTTTCAAAAGTCTGGGCCATATTGACCTGTCCAAGGGTTTTATCTACACCTTTTTTTTATTTTTACACAAAACACCTTTTTGAATTAGTTTATTTTTTGAAAACAAATAATTTTTAGAAGTGTTGCTTCTGTTTTGGCCAGTATCATAAATTCTAGATTCTTTAGGGAGGCCTTTGAACATATGAGAAATATCAATAAAGTTAGGGTTAAAAGAAATGGGGTATGAGGAGATTCCCTCACACCCAGTACCTCCAAATTCGTCCAAGCAGCCACTGCTGATGTCGCCTTCCTCGCCGGCGAATGTTACGCCTCCAAATCCACCATTTTCGTTGCTGTGAGTATTACCGGAGACTGCACCAGCTTTGCTGTGAGTATTACCGGAGACTGCACCAGCTTTTCCCCCTTCTTTGTTCCGACTTTTGTGGCCATCGGTCCACCACTCGGGGTACCCGACGAGTTGAAAGCATTGGTCCATGGTATGTTTCATCATACCGCAATGATTACACTTTAAATTAGACTTATCGATCCGAGATGATGAAACATTGCTCGGGATTTTTTGACCTGTTCGCCCTTTAGACAAAAAACCTTGACCTTCGTGTGACCGGTTGGCAACTAGTCCTACCACCACCCCGTTTTTAGACGTGAAACCGTCTATAGTCGTTCCTAAAATACCTTGATGTGCCATCTCTTTTCGAACGGTTGCGTGGGCGCCCTCAACCGAGGGCAGGTCACACCGAAGGAGCTCCCTTTTTATGGTATCGTACTGTTTATCAAGGGCGTTCATATTACGCCCCCTAACTTTACATTTACAAAAGACCATAACATGTAGGAAAAATTTTTAAAATTTTCAGCGTGACCCATTCATACATAGACCACTAACACCTGCTTTATACGGTAAAACACTTCAACATAAAAGACCTTTGTCAAAACCCAAAACGGACGTGTTTACATTGTTTACAACAAGGCTACTACTACTAAGTTATTGTCCAAACCACAAGGACATCAAAAGACTACATAAGTTGAAGTACATAAGACCAAAAACTAAGACCACATTAAAATAACTTGTGACGGAAGCGTGAAGTGGGCGTAGATTAAGTGCGCTCGTTCCAAGTCGTCCAATCGCCTAGGTTGAGGATTTACCTACATCAACAACAAAACTTTAAGGAATTAGTCTTATTATCTATTTCACTTTAGATTACTAAAATTTTCGGCTTCATTCCTTTTACTTGCTTTCCTTTTCATTTTTACATTCGGCTACCCATTAAAACGGGTCTAACATATATTCTCATAAATGAGATAAGACATGCCATTCATAACCCGATAACATCGGGTTATTCACTTGCAACATACAACATCCGTTCGATCCGTATAACGGATTGAACATCATACATTCTACATTCGTAATTGCTTTCATGACTACCCACACATGACGGGTCAAACAATTCTTTCTTACTTGACTAGTTCAACTCGAACCGGTCAATTTACATAACTTATTATGACTTTCATTTACATAACCAAATCCACAAGGGATTTGCTATCTACTTATTAACCACCATAAACCAATGTAACTAAGAGTTGTATTTCGCGAACATTAGCAAAATATAGCAAAGTTTTGTATGCACAATGGAACATAGCTTGATCTTGCGTGCCTTCCGTTTTCCTAGTGCTTGTACCTTCTTCCTTTACGCCTACATTACAACATTCATTCATTCATTTAGTCTAACAAATTCATCCTACCATTTTCCATATTACACATACATTCATCTCTTAAGCATTTCATCAAACACTTGGTAGGCATCATAATTAAGGCATAAGGTACAAGTCTACAAAGCACATCTCTACTAATTCATCATCACACAACGTTCACATTTATTCGAATTTACATAACTATTTCATGCTACATCAATTTTATTCATCATTCGTGTATCACACCAAGCTTATACATCAAAATTCTAGTTATATGATTTTACTCAATCATCCTACACTTACTAACTTCTTAACAAGTGGGTTTTTGCTACAATCATATCAATCCATCACAATCAAACATAAATTCTGCCATTATTCTTATCCTACTCCTTAATCCTAACTTAATTTCACGATTTTCATGCCATGCACTCATGCTTGGGTTAAGACCCACTTCCTACAATTTAACAAATCATAAAATTGAACTTACCCCTTCAAAGAACAAGTTGAGGAGCTTGTAATTTGCTGATTATGCCTTTGATTTCCTTGAAATTTCTATGGAATTATGTGGAATTGATAAAACTAGGGCTTTCCCCCTTGCTCCCCTCCTGTTCGATCGACCAGAACCCCACACACCTCTGTGTGTGGGTTTTGAACTCTTTTATTTTAATTACCTTAGATTTTGACATATTACACCTTTAGTCCCTCAAGTTCATTTACTTATTTAATTTAAACTTCTCCCTTTATTATTTATATCATGCATTAAATCACATTAACTAAGTTAAGTTTTTAAATAAATTTTTAACTTATACCTAGTAAACGTTTTTGGGGTGTTACAAGTCTACCCCCTTAAAAGAGGTTTCGTCCCCGAAACCTTGACACATAATAAATTCAAACATTTACATACCGAAGAGGAAAGGGTAGTGCTTCCTCATTTCATCTTCAGCTTCCCATGTAAGTTCCGACCCCTTTTGGTGTTGCCATTGAACCAACACTTGTTTAACAGCTTTGTTGCGAAGATTCTTTACCTTAACGTCCTTAATGGCTATTGGTCTCTTGACATAATTTAACCCCTCGTCTAACTCAATGTCATCGAGAGGTACTAATGCTGTTTCATCCGTAAGACACTTCCTTAACTGCGATACGTGGAAGGTATTGTGAATCCCATCTAGTGTAGACGGTAATTCTAAACGATATGCAACCCTTCTTACTCGAGCCAAAATTTTAAACGGTCCAATATAACGAGGACCTAACTTACCCCGTTTGTGGAAACGGATTATACCCTTCCATGGAGATACCTTCTGCAGAACATAATCTCCGACCTGAAACTCGATAGGACGCCTTCTCTTGTCCGCATAAGTTTTTGCTGATCCTGGGGTGCTTTCAGTCGAGCTCTAATCAAATCAATCTTTTCATTGGTCACTGCTATTAAATCACTTGGTGCAAGCTCCCTTTGCCCAACTTCACCCCAACATACGGGAGTCCTACATTTCCTCCCGTATAGCAGTTCATAGGGAGCCATTTGAATACCACTATGATAGCTATTATTATAAGAAAATTCCGCTAGTGGTAAATGGTCATCCCAATTGTAACACCTCGAAAATTTATGCCCAATAATGTATTGACACATGTCATAAGCTTTGAATATGTGAAAAAGTACTCTAGAAGGACTAAAGTTGACAAACAGTGAAACTATGTGAATATAAGGGTCCAAAGTGTCAACAATGGATAAATAGGCCCTACAATAACCCTACATGGTGTTTATAATCTTAAATGAATAAATCATGGATCATACGAAGCTGAAAATGAAAGAAAGTGAGGAATTACAAACTACAGGGGCTAAATGTGTCAACATGTTGAAAGTATACATCTGAGTGACCTTTTAGCAAACACGAAGCTTTGTAATGATAAAATATACTCACTAGAATACGTGATAAAAATTTCATAAAGTTTCGTTATCGTATGAGAAAGTTATGATCAAATCCGTACACGAAGGGTTAAATGCCTCAACGTTGAAATTTGTGACTTTTCGGGTAAGCACAAAGTTAACCAAGGACTTAACCAAGTTTGTAAAAGTCCTAGGGTCCTTAAAAATCAAGTATGAGGGTCAAAAGTGCAAGAAAAACAATCAAAACCACGTTTCAAAGGACCAAGGACTGAAATGTAAAAAATTGAAAGTTGTTAACCTGTTTCGCAATTGTACGCGGCCCGCGAGAAAGCGCCAGCGACAGAATTACATACAGCTGCCAGTTCAGTGCATTTTAACTGACTTAGAAGCCTTGTTTTCAATACCTGGAGCTTGTTTGATGGTATTTTAAGGCATAGGGACACCTGGAATGATCTTGTAACATCTATAGAGTTGTTTGGCATGATCAAATTGATCCAAGAAACCTATATAAAGGCCATGATCTTGGGTTCTTCATTTGCTCATTCACTTGGAAGTTCACAACTCACTTCTTGGAGGTTCCTGGAGCTCAAGGATCATTCCTAGTGATCATTAGTCGTGCTTAGGACTATTGTAAGTATGCTTAACCTCCTTTAATTCAGTTTTGCTTAGTTAATTAGCGTATAGTCAAACCGTCGTAATTAAGATTTGACTTCATCATTAATCTTAATCGCTTCAGTCAAAATTCAAATTGGAAGTACCTATGAGTTGGTAATTATGTGGGCAATAAACCCTTAAAAGGGCACCCTCTGATTCCCACTCAAACTAGGTCAATTGTGGAGTCAAACTTGATTATAAAAAGTCAACAGGAAGCCTATTTTCAAATAAATTCATAATTAGCAATATAAAGGCTATGCAACCTGTTTTATCATTAATATAACTTGGTAATTAATGTAAGAACATGTCTAAACATGTTCAACTCGACAATTTTCAGTTTAGGCTCGGTTCGGGACCGAAAGTCGCATAGTTTGACTTATGCTTTGACTTTCAGTTCTGACCCGTTTGAGCATGGTTTAGGAATGCCTTAGAGCTTTAATAGGACCAAGTTACCTATAAGTATAACCCTCTAAGATTATACAACTTGGTTCATTAGTTATCCGATTCATATGCATGTTTCCGATTAATGCTTAAATGTTGACTATTATGCCCTTTTAACTATAAAACGTGATTTTTGAAAAAGTGAAAGAGTAGAAACCTTAGTTACTGATTTATAAACTTGAACCTAAAATTTGGCATCAATTTGAGGTCTAGATTAAGAGTTATGGTCATTAGCGTAATTTGGAAGCTTTATGTTAATTAAACGGCATAATTAGCGTATAGCCTATTTAAACACACTTTTTGATATCAAAATTTTTACCCACTGATGTAATATAATATTTTGGGATTTTTGAAGATTTTTATTTAATATTTGGCTGAGCATAACATAGGTCTCTAAGTTTGATTCGGTTAATGCCGGTTTTGCCCTTTTAAGCCATAAAATGAGTTTTACAAATCCTTTTGATCCCAAACCTTTTTCTACTGATTTTATTTGTTAAATAAAATATTTTGAGCCTTCTGGAATTATAAAAATATCAGCTTTCCTTTGAAAACCCGGAAATGGCTCCAAATCGCCTTTTTAGGCATTTTTAACGCATAGTATGTATTAAAATTATTTTGTACACATAAGATTTGATACCTACTGATATTTTAAGTAAATTATCATATTTTTACAGTAAGCTAAAGTCTTACACCCAGGTTTCCAATTTTGAGCTTTTAAGCCTATGTGAAATTACCAAAATGCCCTTAAGATGCATAGTTTGGTTATAATGGATAGATTTCACATATATATGATACCCTACTGATATAACCTAGTAAATTAAGTATTTTTACTGATTACATCAGACCCGAAACTCAGGTTTATAATTAAACTCTTTTATAACCTTTTTAATGACCAAAATACCCCTACGGGGCGTAATGTGAGTCTAAATCCGTTTTGGGCATAATAGAAGATATCTTACTGATGTCACAACATATTTAAAGCACTTTAACTTAGGAAACTTGCATATGACTCAATTGGTTACTCGTTACGCACTTTTCGCGTTCGGATCGGCTTATGTAACTAATTTACATATATTAGCCGAAACGGGTCAAACCATATCGTTTTCATCTCAAAATCCAGGATGTGTTTAGATTACCCATATTATACAAGTCTTAAAACTTGTCGGGTCTAAAACACATTCTATACCGGTCTTCGCCTTATCATGCGTTTGAACCGTACCTTTCTGTAAGACTAACCGGTCTAAGCTTAGGCTTAATTAAAGACCCGTTAGCATTCTAATTGGTTATTTATACCATCATTCCAGACTAGAGCCTTCCGGTAAATGGTACCTACGCTTACTTAAGTGAATACGGCTGAGTTATTAAATTCTTACTATTTAAGACAGGAGCTAGCTCAGGTAAATACTCTTAACTTATTTTCCCTATACGGGCTTGGGATACGGTATTATAATAATACCGCTTGGTCGGGTATTGAATATTTAGTCGTATTGTGATTAAATTATTGAGGTAACCCGGTTTAATCTGTATTGTTTGAAATAAAGACCTTTAGGGGTTAATGACCATGTCCCGGATATCCTTGACATCATTGTGTTATAAAATGGCCACGCCTTATACACGGGGTGTAGGCATACACCTGACAGTTGTTTAAGGAAAAACGGTATCTCACTCTCTTGTGGGCCTATACTTGTGGCGTGTCTGTTAATCTGACTCGGTTTCTACATCAGGCCCTGAACGTATAACGAACATGTAAATCTGTATACAAGATTATAAATATAATTGTCCCAAGTTATAAAATATTATTTGTGCTACGTGTATTCAAATCAATTTTTATTAAACCTTTTCAAAATGAGTCGGTTGAGTGTATTTACCAGTGTAAACTGACGTATTTTCCAAAAAAGGTTAAGTGACAGGTACTGAACGTAATTGGCTGGAAGCTCAGGGCGTTAATAAGGAATCTTGCAAGTTCTAGGCGTCTAAAGTCTGTTGAACAATGTTTATGTTTTAAGATCCGCCTGTGGATCCTTTACTTTCCGTTGTAATACTCTGATAATTACGTTATATTCGGATTGTAATATAATTTATCTTTTGCTTCCGCTGTGCATTTAAATATTGTGTTGTTTGACTATGATGATATCAACTACGTCACGATACTCCCCACCGGGCCCACCGGTGACACGTGGTAAATAGGGGTGTGACAGGTTGGTATCAGAGCCAACACTGAGTGAATTAAACACTAGTCTTTTGTGTTTAATCTCAGTTACACAATTGCACATTCTTGAGTCTAGACAAGAACATAGGACTAATCCTAATTCGTTTTATTTGTTTCTTTTGTTATTTTCTGATTAGCCCTTGCATGGGCGAGTCATTTTTGTTAGAAGTCCCGTTTAGGGCAACCACATATACTTGTTTAAGTTTTAATGGAACGATTATATTTAAAAATATCATTCCCATATTATAAGATCTACCATTATAATAAAATGGCAAAATCTAAAAAGGACAAGACCTAGCCATGTGTCACGTTAAGACCCGGCCAAGATGGCAGTTCCTCAATTTAGGTTCAGATCCTTATTAACATCCCAAGTTAGGATTGTTCTGCGTTAATTATTAAAAAGGAATCTTAAAGGTAAACCTAGCCTATATGACGAGGCCAAGATGGTAGGACCTATTCAAGAGATTCAATCCCTGTTAACATCTGTAAGTATGTTAACAATTTTGGCAAACTGTGAATCGATAAAAGTCACACAGGCCATCGTTAAAAATGGGTTAATCTAAATTCCCTTACTTGAAATAAACATCCCTTAAGAGTGAAGTGCCTACGGGCTATAACTAACGTCCTCTGAGACTAAAGACAGTGGTAGTCTACAACTCCCTGTCAAGAAAAGGTAATGAACTTTGATTCAAACCTTAATGCCTCGGTTCTCTGAAATCATGGGTTATAAAATTAAATTTGTCTACGTGACTAGGCCTTTTGTGCCATCATTAACTTATAATTTAGGATTATGATAAAGATCCTGAACAATTATATATATAGCAAATTAACTAATATGTGTATTAAAAACATGGTTAATAAATCATCTAAAATGATAAAACTATATAGGCTTCTAAATAAACCTTGTCCTTATTGATTTTATGTAGCAATTAAAGCTACATGGCTAGGTCAAAAGAAGTAAACAGTCATCCCCTGGAAAACCACGATGATGAAAGGGTTAATATAACCAGAGGAGAGCTTCGTACACTGATTGATACAGCTGTATCTAAAGCTGTAGAGGAACAATTTAAGGAGTATAGTGGGACGCATAGTCGAGCCTCATCTGTACCCCACTCTGAGTTTGTCCCTAAAACTCATTCAGAGCCTCATAACAAGCCGCCCTCTAAGAAAGAGGAACCAAAGAAGGATGATGATCGACATTCATCTAATGAACACAGTGTTCCATCCAAGAGGATAGTGTTCGATAACGAACCGCGTACCAAGTCCTGTACCTATAAATACTTTGTTTCCTGCAAACCCCGTGATTTCAATGGGGAAAAAGGGGCAATTGATTGTATGACCTGGTTGGATGAAATGGACACAGTAGTCGATATCAGCGGTTGTGCTGAGAGGGATGTAGTAAAATATGTATCCCAATCGTTCAAGGGAGAGGCACTAGCATGGTGGAAGGCTCTCATTCAAGCTGCTGGGAAGATCCCACTTTACAACATGTCATGGGAAAAGTTTGTTGCTCTCATTATGGAGAACTACTGCCCTCAACACGAGGTTGAGAGGATTGAGTCAGATTTCTTATCATTGGTGATGACAAACTTAGATTGTCAAGCTTACCTCACCAGTTTTAATACCCTGTCCAGACTGGTTCCTTACCTAGTAACACCAGAACCCAAGAGAATTGCTCGCTTCATTGGGGGTTTAGCCCCATAAATCAAAGCCAGTGTCAAGGCTTCAAGACCTACTACATTCAGGTCAGCGGCAGATCTGTCACTATCTCTTACACTTGATGTAGTCAGAAACAAAGCTGCCAAAGCCTCTGAAGAGGGAAAGCGTCAAAGGGAGGATGAGGATTCTCATCGTTCCGATAGGAAGAGGAACTCTGAGGATAAGAAGAGTTCCGGGTTTAAGAGAGACAGCCAGCAGTCAGGTGAGAAAACCAGGTGCGAAACCTGAAGGAAATACCACCTCGGGAAATGCAGATTTGAATCCCAGCCTCTACCGTGTGGAATTTGCAAGTCTAGGGAACATAAAACCCTGGATTGCAAGAAGTTGAAAGACGCAACCTGTTATAGCTGCAACGAGAAGGGGCATATCAAGACCAACTGCCCTAGGAATCAGAAGAAGCCCGAAGAAGCCAAGAAAACAAACGCATGATGAACGCCCAGGAGATAGTGCAGAATGACGACTATATAGCAGGTACCCTTCCTTATCAAGCAGTTTATACAGAAATTTATTTGTTACTGGCACATATAATTCTATATAGAACAATAAACGTTGTGAACTGTTGTCTCCGCTGATTAGGACTCCGGTTATTTAACGCGAGATAGAAATTGGTCGATGACACTATGGAAAATGCTCTAACAAATCTTAGATTGATATTTTATATCTGTTAAGAATCATTCTTTTCTGATATCCTTATGGCAAGCTTTCAAGCTATCCAAATTCATCACTATAATAAAGACAGATGTGACACTTTGATCCCCTGTCAAAAAGGTGATGGATTAGGACCAGACTTTAAATGCCATTAAAGGTCTTTTGTGACCTAGGCTAAGTAAAATTCATATATATTATATAGCGTTCATTAAGAATGTTAATTCTATATTGGCCGGTATGGTTTAATGAAACCATGGTTAGTATATAAGACCATGAGGATGATGAATAGCGGTTGTCGGATCACAACCAAGAGATTGATTCATTTAGTAATAGGAACCAAATCTTGAGTATGACAAACTCGGATAAGACATCGGTCAATCACGCCATTAATGATGCGGCGCATGCTAATGATGCTATAATTGTAAACCTGAAAAAGTCTAAGGATGTTCTTCAAACTATGATAAGGCGCAGCTGTGGAAAAAGCTGTGAAGAAGATCGTGAAAAAAAAAGTTCAAAGAGCCGAATGCTACTTGCTCCAAATCCTTCGTAAACTATAAGTATAGCAAACTTTTAAAATCTTTCTTAAGGACCATAGTTATTAAGTGAAGGCAGGAATCATAAGAACTATTTCTTCTGTTCTTGTCAAGAACCTTCAGTCGTAGAATTTTAGAAGCATACTCTTCCTAGGTGTAATGCGTCAACACTTAGAATTGATATCTCTTTGATCTCTAATGATTTCGGATACCAGACAGTATGATAAAAGCGTCATATGAGGATTGGTGTATCTTAATATGTTCCATAGATTGCTTCCATGCCTGATCAGTATGGAGGTTTAATGCATGGGACCACAAGGATATCTCGATGGTCATATGGTGCTAAGGTCAATTATTGGTATTCAAAGATGATATCCAAAATGGAATGGTCCAAGTAAATGTTCCCGATTAAGGAACTTATGGACTCGTAACATAAATGTGTCACTTATCTGATACAGAATATGATTGATGAACTGAAGCCCGAGATTTGGAAGTCTCTGTAACCTCCTTGTACCTTAATTATTTTCTCCTAAGATTACCCTGTTTACCCCTGAGAGGCAAGTAGAGTTAAGATTAACATCCCACTTTGGGTTGGAGTGTTGTAGAACTCCATGATTGATTATGGAATAATCGAAACCCTGATTAAGTAAACTTTAAGATAAGAGATTCATATAGTCTAACTCGATATTCCGAGAGTTAAATAAGAAAGACGGTTCATTCTGCTTAGATTACCGCAACCCTAATTAGGCAACGATTAAGAATTGCCATCAGCTGCCCCGGATCGTCGATTTGTTCGACTAACGGCAGGGATTAGCTATTCCTTAAGATTAGTTTTAAGCAATGGTTGGAAAAACCATCTCACCTTAAATTAAGCTTTTCTATAATAATTGATATGTAAGTATTAGGGCTGCTCCTTTGGAGACCTTGTATAGATGGAATGTTAAACATCTATTGTTAGATAGAGAATTGGTGAGTCCAATTATCAGGATTCGAAAGTTGCCTAGGAAACAACAAATAAGATCATACAAATCCATAATCGATTGTAAGTTGCCAGTATACGGCAGGAAATCAAGGATTTATGAAGATAGCAAACCTCCTAAGTTCTTGTTAAGGAATAAGGTTTAACAAAGATATCACTCTGGAAGGGTGTGCCAATTTATTAATTATCAGGCTAGTTGAACTCTGAATATATAAAATCATTCGAAGGAATCGAATGTATCAAAGATCAAATAGCTTATGAGCTAAAACCTATTTAAGAAGATGGACGGAGCTCACAATACATTTCACACTAATGGTTTAAGGATGTGTATCACCAATAAGTCGAGAAGCATTATCACATAATGATATGTAGATTTATGATATAATGAGCAACCTATATCGATTGAGGATCGACAGGTGAAGAAACTGCAAAAGGATACATGTACCCATTATAAAGGTCAACTTGGGAGCTTGGAAAAACTCCAGATATACTATTGAGGTTAAGTCCATTACGCGACAAAAAGTACTTCCAACATTTTATCAAATCTCGAGGTCGAGATTTCTTTTAAGGGGGTGAGGATGTAACACCTCGAAAATTTATGCCCAATAATGTATTGACACGTGTCATAAGCTTTGAATATGTGAAAAAGTACTCTAGAAGGACTAAAGTTGGCAAACAGTGAAACTATGGGAATATAAGGGTCCAAAGTGTCAACAATGGATAAATAGGCCCTAGAATAACCCTACATGGTGTTTATAATCTTAAACGAATAAATCATGGATCATACGAAGCTGAAAATGAAAGAAAGTGAGGAATTACAAACTACAGGGGCTAAATGTGTCAACATGTTGAAAGTATACATCTGAGTGACCTTTTAGCAAACACGAAGCTTTGTAATGATAAAATATACTCACTAGAATACGTGATAAAAATTTCATAAAGTTTCGTTATCGTATGAGAAAGTTATGATCAAATCCGTACACGAAGGGTTAAATGCCTCAACGTTGAAATTTGTGACTTTTCGGGTAAGCACAAAGTTAACCAAGGACTTAACCAAGTTTGTAAAAGTCCTAGGGTCCTTAAAAATCAAGTATGAGGGTCAAAAGTGCAAGAAAAACAATCAAAACCACGTTTCAAAGGACCAAGGACTGAAATGTAAAAAATTGAAAGTTGTTAACCTGTTTCGCAATTGTACGCGGCCCGCGAGGGGCCTTACGCGGCCCGTGAGAAAGCGCCAGCGACAGAATTACATACAGCTGCCAGTTCAGTCCATTTTAACCGACTTAGAAGCCTTGTTTTCAATACCTGGAGCTTGTTTGATGGTATTTTAAGGCATAGGGACACCTGGAATGATCTTGTAACATCTATAGAGTTGTTTGGCATGATCAAATTGATCCAAGAAACCTATATAAAGGTCATGATCTTGGGTTCTTCATTTGCTCATTCACTTGGAAGTTCACAACTCACTTCTTGGAGGTTCCTGGAGCTCAAGGATCATTCCTAGTGATCATTAGTCGTGCTTAGGACTATTGTAAGTATGCTTAACCTCCTTTCATTCAGTTTTGCTTAGTTAATTAGCGTATAGTCAAACCGTCGTAATTAAGATTTGACTTCGTCATTAATCTTAATCCCTTCAGTCAAAATTCAAATTGGAAGTACCTATGAGTTGGTAATTATGTGGGCAATAAACCCTTAAAAGGGCACCCTCTGATTCCCACTCAAACTAGGTCAATTGTCGAGTCAAACTTGATTATAAAAAGTCAACAGGAAGCCTATTTTCAAATAAATTCATAATTAGCAATATAAAGGCTATGCAACCTGTTTATCATTAATATAACTTGGTAATTAATGTAAGAACATGCCTAAACATGTTCAACTCGACAATTTTCAGTTTAGGCTCGGTTCGAGACCGAAAGTCGCATAGTTTGACTTATGCTTTGACTTTCAGTTCTGACCTGTTTAAGCATGGTTTAGGAATGCCTTAGAGCTTTAATAGGACCAAGTTACCTATAAGTATAACCCTCTGAGATTATACAACTTGGTTCATTAGTTATCCGATTCATATGCATGTTTCCGATTAATGCTTAAATGTTGACTATTATGCCCTTTTAACTATAAAACGTGATTTTTGAAAAAGTGAAAGAGTAGAAACCTTAGTTACTGATTTATAAACTTGCACCTAAAATTTGACATCAATTTGAGGTCTAGATTAAGAGTTATGCTCATTAGCGTAATTTGGAAGCTTTGTGTTAATTAAACGGCATAATTAGCGTATAGCCTATTTAAACACACTTTTTGATATCAAACTTTTTACCCACTGATGTAATATAATATTTTGGGATTTTTGAAGATTTTTATTTAATTTTTGGCTGAGCATAACATAGGTCTCTAAGTTTGATTCGGTTAATGTCGGTTTTGCCCTTTTAAGCCATAAAATGAGTTTTACAAATCCTTTTGATCCCAAACCTTTTTCTACTGATTTTATTTGTTAAATAAAATATTTTGAGCCTTCTGGAATTATAAAAATATCAGCTTTCCTTTGAAAACCCGGAAATGGCTCCAAATCGCCTTTTTAGGCATTTTTAACGCATAGTATAGTATGTATTAAAATTATTTTGTACACATAAGATTTGATACCTACTGATATTTTAAGTAAATTATCATATTTTTACAGTAAGCTAAAGTCTTACACCCAGGTTTCCAGTTTTGAGCTTTTAAGCCTATTTGAAATTACCAAAATGCCCTTAAGATGCATAGTTTGGTTATAAAGGATAGATTTCACATATATATGATACCCTACTGATATAACCTAGTAAATTAAGTATTTTTACTGATTACATCAGACCCGAAACTCAGGTTTATAATTAAACTCTTTTATAACCTTTTTAATGACCAAAATACCCCTACGGGGCGTAATGTGAGTCTAAATCCGTTTTGGGCATAATAGAAGATATCTTACTGATGTCACAACATATTTAAAGCACTTTAACTTAGGAAACTTGCATATGACTCAATTGGTTACTCGTTACGCACTTTTCGCGTTCGGATCGGCTTATGTAACTAATTTACATATATTAGCCGAAACGGGTCAAACCATATCGTTTTCATCTCAAAATCCAGGATGTGTTTAGATTACCCATATTATACAAGTCTTCAAACTTGTCGGGTCTAAAACACATTCTATACCGGTCTTCGCCTTATCATGCGTTTGAACAGTACCTTTCTGTAAGACTAACCGGTCTAAGCTTAGGCTTAATTAAAGACCCGTTAGCATTCTAATTGGTTATTTATACCATCATTCCAGACTAGAGCCTTCCGGTAAATGGTACCTACGCTTACTTAAGTGAATACGGCTGAGTTATTAAATTCTTACTATTTAAGACAGGAGCTAGCTCAGATAAATACTCTTAACTTATTTTCCCTATACGGGCTTGGGATACGGTATTATAATAATACCGCTTGGTCGGGTATTGAATATTTAGTCGTATTGTGATTAAATTATTGAGGTAACCCGGTTTAATCTGTATTGTTTGAAATAAAGACCTTTAGGGGTTAATGACCATGTCCCGGATATCCTTGACATCATTGTGTTATAAAATGGCCACGCCTTATACACGGGGTGTAGGCATACACCTGACAGTTGTTTAAGGAAAAACGGTATCTCACTCTCTTGTGGGCCTATACTTGTGGCGTGTCTGTTAATCTGACTCGGTTTCTACATCAGGCCCTGAACGTATAACGAACATGTAAATCTGTATACAAGATTATAAATATAATTGTCCCAATTTATAAAATATTATTTGTGCTACGTGCATTCAAATCAATTTTTATTAAACCTTTTCAAAATGAGTCGGTTGAGTGTATTTACCAGTGTAAACTGATGTATTTTCCAAAAAAGGTTAAGTGACAGGTACTGAACGTAATTGGCTGGAAGCTCAGGGCGTTAATAAGGAATCTTGCAAGTTCTAGGCGTCTAAAGTCTGTTGAACAATGTTTATGTTTTAAGATCCGCCTGTGGATCCTTTACTTTCCGTTGTAATACTCTGATAATTACGTTATATTCGGATTGTAATATAATTTATCTTTTGCTTCCGCTGTGCATTTAAATATTGTGTTGTTTGACTATGATGATATCAACTACGTCACGATACTCCCCACCGGGCCCACCGGTGACACGTGGTAAATAGGGGTGTGACAGGTTGGTATCAGATCCATAGTTATCTCCTCCCATTTCAAAACCGGAATTTCCAAATGTTGTAACTCCCCGTATGGTTTTTGATGTTCTTCTTTCACTTGGGAGCATGTTAAGCATTTCGAGACATACTTAACAATATCGTGCTTCATACCCGGCCACCAATAATTGGTCTTCAAGTCCCGGTACATCTTGGTTGCCCCGGGATGAATTGAATACTGTGACTGATGAGCTTGCTTGAGTAGAGCGGTCTTGACTTCGCAAAACCGTGGTATCCAAATTCGACCGAATCTTGTTTCGAGTCCGATCGAATTTTCTTCCAATTTATCGGCTATACCTTTCATTCTTTCTTTCTTTGGGTCTTCCACTCCAAGTGACTTTATTTGGGAATCTCGTATCCTATCAAGTAAACGTGGTGTAACAATCATCTTCATGGATTTTACTTGAATGGGAGGTGGATACTCTTTTCGGCTTAACACATCAGCCACTACGTTCTCCTTTCCCGGGTGATAAAGGATATCGCAATCGTAATCTTTGACAAGTTCTAACCATCTCCGCTGCCTCATATTTAAGTCTGTCTGTTTGAAAAAAATATTTGAGGCTTTTGTGATCCGAGTAAATTGTACTTTTTGCACCGTAAAGATAGTGCCTCCAGATTTTTAAGGCGAAAACTACTGCCACCAACTCTAAGTCATGAGTTGGGTAGTTTCCTTCATGCGGTTTAAGTTGTCTCGATGCATACGTGATAACCTTCCATTTTTGCATTAAAACACATCCCAAACCTTGATGTGAGGCATCCGAATAGACAACCAAATCTTCTGTTCCATCCGGGAGTGTTAAAACCGGAGAACTAAACAACTTTTCTTTTAACACTCGAAAGGCTTCTTCTTGATCTTTGCCCCACACAAACTTCTCTCTCTTCCTCGTCAACTTCGTTAAGGGTAAAGTTATTCTTGAAAAGTCTTGTATAAACCTCCTATAATCGCCAGCAAGGCCTAGAAAGCTCCTTATTTCAGTTGGAGTTTTTGGGGAAACCCACTTCATTACCGCCTCAATCTTTGATGGATCAACCAGGACATCTTTTGAGTTTATTACGTGGCCGAGAAACTGCACCTCTCTGAGCCAAAAGGCACATTTTGAGAATTTTGCGTAATGTTTCTCCTTACGGAGAATTTCAAGTACTTCACGCAAGTGTCTCGCATGTTCAGTCTTGCTTCGCGAATAGACTAGAATATCATCTATGAACATGATCACAGATTTATCTAACATGGGTCGGCATACCCGGTTCATAAGATCCATAAATGCAGCTGGCGCGTTTGTCAATCCAAAGGACATGACTAAAAATTAATAATGTCCATATCGGGTTCTGAACGCGGTCTTTGGAATATCTTCTTCCCGTACTCTAACTTGATGATACCCCGAACGCAAGTCTATCTTAGAGAAGCAACTCGCCCCTTGTAATTGATAAAAAAAATCGTCAATTCTAGGTAAAGGGTAGCGGTTCTTCACGGCCAGTTTATTTAATTCTCTGTAATCGATGCACGACCGCATCGACCCATCTTTCTTCTTAACAAATAAGACAGGCGCTCCCCAAGGCGATACACTTGGGCGTACAAAGCCCTTGTCAAGAAGATCTTGTAATTGTGTCATTAACTCCCGCATCTCGGTGGGGGCTAGCCTATATGGAGCCTTAGCTACCGGTTTTGCACCTGGGTTTAACTCAATTCGGAACTCTATTTCGCGCTCGGGAGGGAGTCCTGGATACTCCTCCGGAAATACGTCCGGAAACTCATTCACTATTTCGACATCTTCAATATTTGAGAGATTTTGTTGAGCATCCACCACGTAAGCTAAGTAGGCCATACTTCCGTTAATTACATACTTGACTGCTTGGGCAATAGTACAAAGTTTCGCTTCTATGTTTCTTTCTCCTTGGATTTTTAATTGGTTTCCACTCGGAGTTTGGACAGTTATAGTTTTATTTTCACAATTTATCTCCGCGTTGTTTCGGGACATCCAATCCATGCCCACTATTACTTTAAATTCCCCCAAAAGCATAGGTATAAGGTCGATGTCAAACTCCTCATCTTCTATAGTTAACTTACAATTTCTACTAATTTCGTGCAACAAATAATTTTTACTATCGGCTATTTCTACCTCTAAGGGTTCCGTCATTCTTTCAATTCTAAAAGAAGGGTGTTGCACTATTTCACTCGAAATAAACGACATAGTGGCTCCGGTATCAAACAATACGTACACTGGCAAGGAATTTAGCAAGAAGATACCTGATACCACATTCGGGTGAGACTTAGCTTCTTCGGATGTGATTTGGAACTTCCTTCCTTTTGCCCTAGAGCTATCCTCGTTCTTTCCTTCTTTCTTCGGTCCTTGCTGAAGTTTAGGACACTCCGACTTAACATGCCCCTTTTGGAAACAGTTGAAACAAGTCTTCGGGTTGCTAGGGAACTTGTAGGATGTATGCCCTTCTTCACCGCATTTGTAGCACCCCTTCTTACCCAAAAGGCATTCCCCAGTATGAAGTTTCCCACATGTCTTGCACGGAGATATACTACCCTTGGACTTATCTTTCTTTCCGTAGTTTTGAAACTTCACCTTCTTGGACGGACTTGAACTTGCCCCATTTTCATTTGATCTCTTTTCACCTCGTTCTTCTTGTCTCTTTATCTCAAGCTCTCTATCCCGAGCACAATTAATGAGTTCATCCAGAGTTTCACATTTTGAGGGAGTGATAAATTCCCTAATTTCCGCCCATGGCACACCATAGTAACGATTAATCTTCATTCTTTCCGTCTTCACGAAGTCTCCACAGAACTTCATCTTATCCAAGAAGGTGTTGGTTATTTCATTAATTGTCTCATTCTTCTGTTGGAGGCGTAAGAAATCCTCCTAAATTTTATCAATGGCTGACTGAGGACAGTGGTATCTCAAAAAAGGTTCTTTGAATTCCTGCCAAGTCATCATTTGAAGTTTGTCTTCACCTACTTCCTTGCTATACGCATCCCACCAATCTTTCGCTTGAAAGGCGAGCTGACCAATAGTGAACATCACTTGATCTTCCTTATCACACCGACTTCTTATAAATACCGCCTCTATGTTTGAAATCCATCTTTGGCATGCTATCGGATCGATTTTGCCATCAAACGAGGCAGGATTGCAAGACATGAAATCCTTATATGTACACTTTCGTTCCTTTCTTTTACTTTTAGATCCTTCAATCATCTCCTTCAACTCTTCAATCTTACTAGTCATCATAGCATCAACAACTCCCAAAACACGGCTTTCAACCTCTTGAGCTAACTTAGGAAGGTTGGTGTGCATAAGATTTTCCGCCACTTCCATAACTTTCTAATCAAATGTTTCATGTTGTGAAGTATCATCATCATCATCATTCTCATTTCTTGTGTCCGCCATCTACAAAATGACGTTTACATTCATTATAATTCACAAGCTTTCAATATAACATAGTTCACTAGTCTGTATTTACTTCATTCGTATTCTTACATTTCAATTTTTACTCCTTTAAATTTTATAACTCATTTCGTGTCATTCGATTCATCATTTTCGACTCTTACGAATCCATTCCATCGTAACCACTAATTGTGATTACATATGTCCTATTATAACTTATATGGACCCTATGTAATAACTAAATAGGCTTTCGAATAACACGGAAACTCAAGATGCGAAAAACAATACAAAACAGCGGGCTGGGTTTACACTTGGCATCGGCGAAGGCTGGGAAGCCCGTCGGCGACGGCGCTTAAAAACTGGTGTCGGCTGAAAAACCCCGTAAGCAGGGGATTAGGGCGTCGGCCCAAGTGGGGGCGTCGGTGACGCACGTGTCCAGCGTCGGTGACGGGTTGTCCGTTGTCGTATCGCTGCAGATCTTTCTCTGGGTGTTTTAATCCTTTTTCGGGTCCGTTTCCAGCCATACGGTTCCTGGAACTTCCCATTTCATCCCCCATTAATACTCCCCCGCATATTTAACATAAATATTCATGTTGTAACACCTCATACATACTTGCATTTACTAAAAACTTAAATTTTTACCTCATAGCGATCTTGGAGCGAGCACACTTTCGAGCGAGCCGTCAGTTTGAGTTCAAGCACTACAACTTATGCTCGAATCCCTCAAACCTCGGCTCGGATACCAACTTATTACGCACCTAACTTTACATATACAAAAGACCATAACATGTAGGAAAAAATTTTAAAATTTTTGGCATGACCCATTCGTACATAGACCACAAACACCTGCTTTATACGGTAAAACATTTCAACTTAAAAGACCTTTGTCAAAACCCAAAACGGACGTGTTTACATTGTTTACAACAAGGCTACTACTACTAAGTTATTGTCCAAACCACAAGGACATCAAAAGACTACATAAGTTGAAGTACATAAGACCAAAAATTAAGACCACATTAAAATAACTTATGACGGAAGCGTGAAGTGGGCGTAGATTAAGTGCGCTCGTTCCAAGTCGTCCAATCGCCTAGGTTGAGGATTTACCTACATCAACAACAAAACTTTAAGGAATTAGTCTTATTATCTATTTCACTTTAGATTACTAAAATTTCCGGCTTCATTCCTTTTACTTGCTTTCCTTTTCATTTTTACATTCGGCTACCCATTAAAACGGGTCTAACATATATTCTCATAAATGAGATAAGACATGCCATTCATAACCCGATAACATCGGGTTATTCACTTGCAACATACAACATCCGTTCGATCCGTATAACGGATTGAACATCATACATTCTAGATTTGTAATTGCTTTCATGACTACCCACACATGACGGGTCAAACAATTCTTTCTTACTTGACTAGTTCAACTCGAACCGGTCAATTTACATAACTTATTATGACTTTCATTTACATAACCAAATCCACAAGGGATTTGCTATCTACTTATTAACCACCATAAACCAATGTAACTAAGAGTTGTATTTCGTGAACATTAGCAAAATATAGCAAAGTTTTGTATGCACAATGGAACATAGCTTGATCTTGCGTGCCTTCCGTTTTCCTAGTGCTTGTACCTTCTTCCTTCACGCCTACATTACAACATTCATTCATTCATTTAGTCTAACAAATTCATTCTACCATTTTCCATATTACACATACATTCATCTCTTAAGCATTTCATCAAACACTTGGTAGGCATCATAATTAAGGCATAAGGTACAAGTCTACAAAGCACATCTCTACTAATTCATCATCACACAACGTTCACATTTATTCGAATTTACATAACTATTTCATGCTACATCAATTTTATTCATCATTCGTGTATCACAACAAGCTTATACATCAAAATTCTAGTTATATGATTTTACTCAATCATCCTACACTTACTAACTTCTTAACAAGTGGGTTTTTGCTACAATCATATCAATCCATCACAATCAAACATAAATTCTGCCATTATTCTTATCCTACTCCTTAATCCTAACTTAATTTCACGATTTTCATGCCATGCACTCATGCTTGGGTTAAGACCCACTTCCTACAATTTAACAAATCATAAAATTGAACTTACCCCTTCAAAGAACAAGGTTAGGAGCTTGTAAATTGCTGATTATGCCTTTGATTTCCTTGAAATTTCTATGGAATTATGTGGAATTGATAAAACTAGGGCTTTCCCCTTGCTCCCCTCCTGCTCGATCGACCAGAACCCCACACACCTCTGTGTGGGTTTTGAACTCTTTTATTTTAATTACCTTAGATTTTGACATATTACACCTTTAGTCCCTCAAGTTCATTTACTTATTTAATTTAAACTTCTCCCTTTGTTATTTATATCATGCATTAAATCCCATTAATTAAGTTAAGTTTTTAAATAAATTTTTAACTTATACCTAGTAAACGTTTTTGGGGTGTTACAAGTCTACCCCCTTAAAAGAGGTTTCGTCCCCGAAACCTAGACACATAATAAATTCAAACATTTACATACCGAAGAGGAAAGGGTAGTGCTTCCTCATTTCATCTTCAGCTTCCCATGTAAGTTCCGACCCCTTTCGGTGTTGCCATTGAACCAACACTTGTTTAACGGCTTTGTTGCGAAGATTCTTTACCTTAACGTCCTTAATGGCTATTGGTCTCTTGACATAATTTAACCCCTCATCTAACTCAATGTCATCGAGAGGTACTAATGTTGTTTCATCCACAAGACACTTCCTTAACTACGATACGTGGAAGGTATTGTGAATCCCATCTAGTGTAGACGGTAATTCTAAACGATATGCAACCCTTCGGACTCGAGCCAAAATTTTTAACGGTCCAATATAACGAGGACCTAACTTACCCCATTTGCGGAAACGGATTATACCCTTCCATGGAGATACCTTCAGCAGAACATAATCTCCGACCTGAAACTCGATAGGACGCCTTCTCTTGTCTGCATAAGCTTTTTGCCTATCCTGGGCTGCTTTCAGTCGAGCTCTAATCAAATCAATCTTTTCATTGGTCACTGCTATTAAATCACATGGCGCAAGCTCCTTTTGCCCTACTTCACCCCAACATACGGGAGTCCTACATTTCCTCCCGTATAGCAGTTCATAGGGAGCCATTTGAATACCACTATGATAGCTATTATTATAAGAATTCCGCTAGTGGTAAATGATCATCCCAATTCCCGCCAAAATCTAATGCACAAGCTCTTAGCATATCAACAAGCGTTTGGATGGTTCGTTATGATTGACCATCAGTCTGAGGGTGATAGGCTGTGCTTATGTGTAGCTTCGTGCCCATACTTTCATGAAACTTTTGCCAATAACGAGAGGTGAATCTTGTATCCCGATCTGAGACGATTGACACGGGCACCCCGTGTCGAGAAATTATATCGTTCATGTAAACCTCAGCCATTCTTACCGAAGAATAAGCTTCTCGAATACGTAGAAAGTGGGCACTTTTTGTGAGTCGGTCTACAATTACCCATATTGCATCGTGCCCTTTTTTCGTTCTAGGAAGCTTGGTTACCAGATCCATAGTTATCTCCTCCCATTTCCAAACCAGAATTTCCAAAGGTTGTAACTCCCCGTATGGTTTTTGATGTTCTTCTTTCACTTGGGAGCATGTTAAGCATTTCGAGACATACTTAACAATATCGCGCTACGTACCCGGCCACCAATAATTGGTCTTCAAGTCCCGGTACATCTTGGTTGCCCCGGGATGAATTGAATACCGTGACTTATGAGCTTCCTCGAGTAGAGCGGTCTTGACTTCGCAAAACCGTGGTATCCAAATTCGACCGAATCTTGTTTTGAGTCCGATCGAATTTTCTTCCAATTTATCGGCTATACCTTTCATTCTTTCTTTCTTTGGGTCTTCCGCTCCAAGTGACTTTATTTGGGAATCTCGTATCCTATCAAGTAAACGTGGTGTAACAATCATCTTCATGGATTTTACTTGAATGGAAGGTGGATACTCTTTTCGGCTTAACACATCAGCCACCACGCTCGCCTTTCCCGGGTGATAAAGGATATCGCAATCGTAATCTTTGATAAGTTCTAACCATCTCCGCTGCCTCATATTTAAGTCTTTCTGCTCGAAGAAATATTTGAGGCTTTTGTGATCCGAGTAAATTGTACATTTTGCACCGTAAAGATAGTGCCTCCAGATTTTTAAGGCGAAAACTATTGCCGCCAACTCTAAGTCGTGAGTTTGGTAGTTTCCTTCATGCGGTTTAAGTTGTCTCGATGCATACGTGATAACCTTCCCTTTTTGCATTAAAACACATCCCAAACCTTGATGTGAGGCATCCGAATAGACAACCAAATCTTCCGTTCCATCCGGGAGTGTTAAAACCGGAGAACTAGACAACTTTTCTTTTAACACTCGAAAGGCTTCTTCTTGATCTTTGCCCCACACAAACTTCTCTCTCTTCCTCGTCAACTTCGTTAAGGGTAACGCTATTCTTGAAAAGTCTTGTATAAACCTCCTATAATAGCCAGCAAGGCCTAGAAAGCTCCTTACTTCAGTTGGAGTTTTTGGGGAAACCCACTTCATTACCGCCTCAATCTTTGATGGATCAACCACGACACCTTTTGAGTTTATTACGTGGCCGAGAAACTTCACCTCTCTGATCCAAAAAGCGCATTTTGAGAATTTTGCGTAAAGTTTCTCCTTACGGAGAATTTCAAGTACTTCACCCAAGTGTCTCGCATGTTCAGTCTTACTTCGCGAATAGACTAGAATATCATCTATGAACACGATCACAGATTTATCTAACATGGGTCGGCATACCCGGTTCATAAGATCCATAAACGCAGCCGGCGCGTATGTCAATCCAAAGGACATGACTAAAAATTAATAATGTCCATATCGGGTTCTGAACGCGGTCTTTGGAATATCTTCTTCCCGTACTCTAACTTGATGATACCCCGAACGCAAGTCTTTCTTAGAGAACCAACTCGCCCCTTGTAATTGATAAAAAAGATCGTCAATTCTAGCTAAAGGGTAGCGGTTCTTCACGGTCAGCTTATTTAATTCTCTGTAATCGATGTTCATGCGCATCGACCCATCTTTCTTCTTAACAAATAAGACAGGCGCTCCCCAAGGCGACACACTTGGGCGTACAAAGCCCTTGTCAAGAAGATCTTGTAATTGTGTCATTAACTCCCGCATCTCGGTGGGGGCTAGCCTATATGGGTTAAGACCCACTTCCTACAATTTAACAAATCATAAAATTGAACTTACCCCTTCAAAGAACAAGTTTAGGAGCATGTAATTTGCTGATTATGCCTTTGATTTCCTTGAAATTTCTATGGAATTATGTGGAAATGATAAAACTAGGGCTTTCCCATTGCTCCCCTCCTGTTCGATCGACCAGAACCCCACACACCTCTGTGTGTGGGTTTTGAACTCTTTTATTTTAATTACCTTAGATTTTGACATATTACACCTTTAGTCCCTCAAGTTCATTTACTTATTTAATTTAAACTTCTCCCCTTTATTATTTATATCATGCATCAAATCCCATTAACTAAGTTAAGTTTTTAAATAAATTTTTAACTTATACCTAGTAAATGTTTTTGTGGTGTTACAGTTCAGGAACTGAAATAATTTCTTTTCTGACCGGATTTTACTGTAAGTTGCTATATCAACGCTACATTTCATCGGGTTTGGATTTCTCCTGTCAATTTCTCCCCAAACACCTTGTAGAGTGATCCAAAGATCTTCAAGCGGTGAACCATTCTGTTTAATCCCGTTTGCTTTGACGTGAAGATCAAAAGTTTGTAATTTATCCTTCCCACTACTATAAGTAACAACCAATGCATCCCAAAGCGATTTTGCAGTGGAAAACTCGGTTAAGTTACTTGCAAGAGTGGGTTCTATATTTTGTATTAACCAAGAAAACACTATTAAGTCATCTTGTTACCATTGTTCGTACCTTTCGTTAGTTGGTTCCGGTGGTGCCGGGTCTCCGGAAAGATGACTTAAAAGTATTTTTGACTTGCCTCCGATTGCAACTCGAATCTTTCGGTCCCATAAAGCATAATTTTGATTGTTAAGCATAAGGCTGATTTTGAGGCTGTCGGAAAGATTTGGTGTCTGAGATTGGTTTTGATTTGTGAGGCTGTTTTTGAGGAGGTTGGTGATCTGTAACGCCAGACCATCACAAGTGTTGTTTTCATTGGCCATGGTAGAGGTTTGAAAAAGAGGTTGGGTAGGTGATGAGCGGGTTGATCCTAAGATCGTGTGCGCCGCTCTGATACCATGTTTTTTAATGGTAATACAAAGAGTACTTTTTGTATATTACTGCTCATTGAATGAATTACAAAGAAGAAGAAAGGGACATATAAATACAGATGGAAATGAGCTAATAATAGAAACCAAATAAGGGAAATCACTATGATTAAGGACCAACGGTCCATAAAGAGAAGATGCTAGCTGTCAAGGTCTTTAGGAGGGAAAGATAAAATATTAATTTTGATTATTTTTCTAACACTATGAAGAAGTGAGTTGACCCGGCTTACGAATCATTGAATTACGCAATGAAGACGAGGTTAGTAAAATGTTTAATTCTGGATTGAAAGGTAAGAATTGGTAAATCATTTGTACATATGAATGAAGTGAATGGTAGGACAAATAGGGTATGATATGAAATAACTGACTAGAAATGGTCATCGTTAGAAAGTATTTATGTCATTAAGAGGAGGATTTAAGGACCTTGAATGAAAACCTGGAACTAGTTGATTAATGCTCGTATGGCGCTCTTGCACGACATGCCGGGTTAGTATAACGAAGTATTGTGAAAGAATAAAAATAGGGTTAGACATAGAATTGTAAGTAGTACAAGTGGTGATAGAAATGTAGATTAATAAGTAATCCTCATGACAAGTACGGATAATGTGATATAAAATGAATGTTAGTAAAAATTGAGTATGTAAATGGCCCAAATTATTATGTGATAGCGAAAGAACCTAGAAAGAATGCTAGTTTCAAGTTATAGATTATGGGATGTGCGACAAACGTCAATTTCTCACATGTTATGTAAGTCATCCAATGTAACCTGAATGAATGAATGAATGAACGAAGAATAAAAATTAGACGAGTTAAAGAAGAAGTGAAAGAGGTTTCGGGGATGAAACAGTCTTTAAGGGGGGTAGATTTGTAACACCCCAAAACTCGAATTATTAAATTCGTTAGTAGGTTACCTCGTGTAATTAGATGAAGTACAATAGCTAAGTTATTAAGCCTAGTTAAATGTCTAATAAACAAGTAAAAGAATGAAGTTTGTGGCAATTGTGATGGTATGTTAAACTTGAGGGACTTAGGCTGCCAAAATGGAAACTTAAATTATTAAAACAAAATATCACACATACACAAGGTGTGTGTGCGTGACTTCGATCAGGAGAAGGAAAGAGGGGTGAAAACCCTAACCCTCAAGAAACCATCAAATTGAAAGGAGTTTCAGCCCAAATCTACTGCATGAACATGGATTCTCGATCACTCAGCTCTATAAACCACTTGGTAAGTTGTAAATTCTGATTTGGTGATTTTGTAAGAAGTGGGTTTTCGATCAATCCACGAATTAGTATGAAATTAAGCGTTATTATGTGCTAGAATCGCCATACGGAACATCTGTTATGAACGATTTGGAGTAATTTGATGTTTGGAGGTGAAACCCACTTCTAGTGGTGAAGATGGCGACATGGGTGTGTCACACATGTCCAATCCTTGTTCAAATCTTGTTGTGCTATGTTGTATGTAATGCGTTCTTGTTAGGCAGATTGAATGTGATATGAATTTGTTGATGTTTTTTGTGTTAATTGATGAATGAAAGCATGAAGTAGAAAGTAAAGCATGAAACACTTGTACATTATGCATAAATTGTGGTATGCACACCAAGTGTTTGATGAAATGCCTAGGTGAGATTAATAAATGAAATGGTATGCAAGTAATGGATGAAATCGTATAATATGGGGATATGATGTATTTGATGATAAATAAACATGTGAAATCTATTTTTAGATGGAATTCATGTAGGATTTTGGTTGGCCATGTTATTTGGTAAAAGTATGCATTAGAATATTGTACTCTATGTTGGAGTGGTATGATGTTTACTACATGTTTGAATAATTGCTTAATGAGACTTGATAAGTAAAAGTACACTAAATGTGAAGCATATGCGATCATTAGAACAGGATGAAGTTAGAATGGTGTAGGGTTGTTAAGCATAGGTCATGGTGTTAGTTGTAGAATTATGTTACTAGAATGAACGGAATTGAATATGTTTGGTGTGTGCATATAACTAGATGATCATGTGGTTGTATGCTTATTGCATCGTGAGTATGAAATGTATATAGTGTCATTAGTATAGTCTACTATAATGACATGGATATATGAGATTAAGTCAAAAGTTCATATGATAAATCGTTGACTTCTGAAAGTCAACTGTGCATAAGTAGCAATGTTAGACTTTTTGTCACAATTGTAATGTTATAGAAAGTCATATGATGCGTGTTATATCCATATGTGTTATATGTGATGACGCGATGAATTATATGAGTTTGAAAAGATTGACTTGTGGAAATATGCCTTATGCTTGTTAGAATTGACTAATGAAAGTCAAATGTGAAACATGAATTTGATATGATCGTTAATATGTACAATCATGTATGCTAACAAGAATGTGAATGCGATGACATGAAAGTATAGGAATCATGTAAAGATGGATGGAAGCATGGAAGGCTAACGGGTCAAAAGGAGGCGAGGAAATGGATGCGAATGCGAACACTTAAGGTAAGTGATTTCCGGAATCACTTCTTATTTATAAATGAAGTTTGGTATGTTGTATATAGAGAACCATGTAAGAAGTTACGGGTAAGGGTAAGTACCAAGGTAAGTTCATATGAACTTCGTCTATCCTTAATGTATATTAGGTTGATAGTTCAACATGTTAATGGAATGTTCATCATGTTACTAAAATGTTCATCATTTTACTGAAATGTTCAACATGTTAATGGAATGTTCATCATGTTACTTAAATGTTCATCATTTTACTGAAATGTTCATCATGTTAATGGAATGTTCATCATGTTACTGAAATGTTCATCATGTTAATGGAATGTTCATCATGTTACTGAAGTGTTCATCATGTTAATGGAATGTTCATCGTTTTACTGAAATGTTCATCATGTTAATGGAATGTTCATCATGTTACTGAAGTGTTCATCATGTTAATGGAATGTTCATCATTTTACTAAGATGTTCATCATGTTAATGGAATGTTCATCATGTTACTGGAATGTTCATCATGTTAATGGAATGTTCATCATGTTATTAAAATGTTCATCATTTTACTGAAATGTTCATCAGGTTAATGTAATGTTCATCATGTTACTGGAATGTTCATCATGTTAATGGAATGTTTATCATGTTACTGAAATGTTCATCATCTTACTGGAATGTTCATCATGTTAATGGAATGTTCATCATGTTACTAAAATGTTCATCATTTTACTGAAATGTTCATCCGGTTAATGTGATGTTCATCATGTTACTGGAAAGTTCATCATGTTAATGGAATGCTCATCATGTTACTGAAATGTTCATCATGTTAATGGAATGTTCATCATGTTTGTTGGAAGTTAGTCGGTTATGTTTAATTGCTATTGCATTAATTTGTGTTGATATGTTTGTAGGTAAGGCTCCATTTACGAATAAGTGAATGTGACTTGTATGTATGTATGTATGTAGATATGGAACTGTAGCATGTGTAAGTAGTGTGAACTTGTATGTACACACATATGAATGGGATACGTATGATTGTACTTAGATATATGAAAGTGTATACACGTGTTGTAATCTAATGATTGTAGATCACTGGTATACGTATATGTGAAGATGTGGGTTTTCAATATGTTTGAGATTACGTATTCCTAACCATGTTACTATTGAGAATGAAATGGAGTGCAGGAATGGGAATGCCGGACTCTCGAGGAATTGATGTCAGACTCGAGTAAATAAAATTGAGAGGATGTTTCAATGGAATACCTTACGTATTTAGAACGTGATATAGCCTTTTAAGTATATGCATTAAATTATATATGATGTCACCATGTACTAACGTGTCGGTTATATATGGTGATCGCAGGTTAGTCAGATATTCATGATGGACAAGTGAACGAGGGTCGAGTTGAAGATCATGGATTGTACGGGAAAGCGGTCACGTTGTTTGTAATTATTTGTTAACATAGTTACATTAAATAAATGATGAATGATGTATTTATGTTAAAAGGGTTGACCTAAACGGTATTAAAGTATGTTAGAGTAGTTAAAAGAAAGAAATTTTACGGTTCATTTTCCGCTACGTCGTTTTGGGTCAAATCATGATTAGGGTCTTACATGTTAGCTTTTGTCTTTGCCTACATTTGACGTAACATGGCGGTATAAATTCGCACTTTTGTTTTACGATTTTCCTGGTTTTGATTGTTGTTTGCTTACTACCTAACACGATTTTATGACCTACGCCCCGCAAAATCTATGATTTTTCATATAATCATAACTTTCAGCCAGAGGCTTGCCGGAGCTCAACTAGATGTCTGTCGGAATCTAAACAGATCAGAGATAATGGTTGAGAACTACCTTTCATGGAACCTAAAAAAATATTAAACACTAATAAAAGGAAATTAAAATTAAACAATAAAAAGGAAAAAAAAAAACATAACTCACCGTGTTCTTAAAATCAAACAATAAAAAAGGAAAAAAAATATAACTCACCGTGTTCTAGATGTGGTGATCTATTAAACAATAAAATATAAATTAATAAATCAGTCACAGTTTTCTTCTTCAACAAACTAGCACTGGTTGTCTAAGGACGAGAAGGGATGAGGAGATAGTTAGAGGAAGATGTTGGAATGGGTGGTCTCGGAACAAAACAACAAATAACGATAGATTATTTTGTTCGAAGCCACACATTCCATCACCTTCCCCGAACCTTGTCTCCCTTTCCCTCTATCCCACTTTCTTTCAACAAAAACTCCAGAACAGCAGGAACAAAGTAAAATTATTGGGGTTGAGGTATTTACAAATCTGATGGTGGGTTGAGTTTTTATAGGCGAATGTTGAAATATGTTTAGGGTTTTGGGTGGAGTAATAAGGTAATTTAACCTAGAATAAAAGAAAAACAATATTAAAATAGATCATTTATTTTAAATAGACATTGAATTAACCGGTAGCAAAAGTATGGGTTATGCTTTTAGCCGACATCAAAAAGTGCGAACTGAGTTGTCAAAAGTGTGGGATAAGTCACCAAATGCGTGAGTTAAGCCTTAGCTGTCACAACCAAAGAAATTTATTTGACGGAAGGTTATTGGTTGTAATCATAAATGTCTATTTTCTCAAGTCTGAAATTTAATAACTATTTACGTGATTTTCTCTTTTGTATAAATTTATTTGTTGTATACTTTTAAAATGATTAAAGTATTCCCTTAATAAACCAAACACAAGATACATTATATTACATCTAATATTTATAGCTCATTTACCAATAAATATGTCTTGGTAGAATAAATGTTTATGAATTAATTTACTTTTACTAAATTTATACAAAAGCTTGATTTGGTATACTCAAATTACATAGATGGTAAAAAATGTTCAGACCATGTTTGTATGGGACGTTGTCCTTTATGTTGGTACTACGTCTTTCACGTTGGTATCATATTCCCTGTGGTACTATGTTCTTCATGTTGGTACTATGTCATTTACGTTGGTACCATGTCCCCTTATGGATGGTCATACTTATGTTTATTAAAACGACTAAAGTATTTCTTTAATAAATAAAACACAAGATGCATGATATTACATTTGATATTTACAACTCATTTATCAATAAATATGTCGTGGGTAAAATAAATGTTTATGAATTAATTTACTTTTATTAGATTTATACAAAAGCTTAATTTGGTATACTTAAATTACATGGATGGTCATAAATGTTCAGTACCATATTTTGTATGGTATTTTGTCCTTCACGTTGACACAATATCTTTCATGTTGCTATCATATTCTTTATGGTACCTTGTCCTCCATGTTGGTACTATTTCCTTCACGTTGATATCATGTCTCTTATCGATAGTCAAAAACATCTTAGTTATAATAATAAAAATAGTAAAGAATAACTTAATCCAATACTTGAAACCCAGTTTACTTCCATGCTTTGAAAACACTTTTAATGTTATTAGGCCCGTGTAATACACAGTGGCGGACCCAGGAATTTTTCCATTGGGGTGCGAAACATTTTTAAAAATTTTAGGCCCTTAGGTATATAAGTAAAAAAATCAGTTCGTATCGGGTCGGTTCGGGTCGGGTCATGTAAAGCAAAAGAAATTGTGCCATAACGTCCCTACTCATGGTTCCTATCACAAACAAATTGATGCATAAGTTCATCGGTCCATAACATAATGTTTCAATTTTAATTTTCAACCCTAGAAATCGTGTGTAATCACCCTAAAAATCATCTAAACAACATAATCACCCTAAAAATCATCTAAACAACGTCAAAACACATGAAATTTCAAACCTATTTAAGAATTTTGTTACCCTTTGGTGTCGGACGGCGGTGGTTCGCGGCTGCTGATGACGTGCTGTTGTGGTTGTTGTTGTGTTCGATGATCGCTGGTAGGAGACGACCCTAGAGAGGGAGGGCGGGAGGAATTCTAAAGGACTATTGGGCTTATTTTAATTATTATAGTTTGAACTTAGGTTGAGTTTGGTTAATGGACTAGTAATTAGTGGGCTAATTATGTTTAATGAACTAGTGGGTTAAGGTATTGGGTATTTGGGTTAAGTTGGGTAGTATAAGTTATATAATTTAGGTAGTTTTTTAATTAGAGTTTACTAAAAAAATTTAAAATATAAATCGAAAACATTTTTACCTAAGGTGTGTGGACGAAAAATTCCAAGGGGTGCGGATGAAAAAATTCAAGGGGTGCGGACGAAAAAATCCAAGGGGTGCAGACGGGATTTTCAACGGAAAATAGCACAAATTTTTTTTTCCCGGGGGTGCGCCCGCCCACCTTGGGCTACATGTAAGTCCGCCCCTGGTAATACACGGGTTTAAGGATAGAATACCTTGATAATAATTTTGATGCAAGTCTATACTCACTGGAGGTCCTAAATGGAGTTATATTTTTAGGCTTGTCAAACCATTGATAATTACCAAATGTCAGTATTCCAGTGACGTTATCAAGAAATATTGACGTTATCAAGAAATATTGATCGAAAAAATGGTTTATGTAATGGAATTCGACTACAAGTCCTATCACTAGGTTATCAGGTTATTGAGCCACTCATATTATCCGAAAGTAATGCTGGCACTCGAACGTTCATCCCTAGATTTCGTTTAATACCACCAAAAAAAATGATTCCGTTTAAATTGAAAGAAGACCGTTTTCTCTCGCCCTATGTTTGGTTATGACGATAAATAAAAGTATAGGACAATTTCTATGTAAGGTTGGTTTGTTTCAAAAAAAAATAGTTTTTACACATGATCAACTGTTACATTATCTATGGTAAAAAAATTCACTTATATAAATTAATGAAAACAACATAAAATTATTTTACCCGAAAAAATAAAGACAACATAAAATTAAATAATTTATAATTTTATATCCTTAAACTTGTATAGTACACAGTTTTAATAATCTAGTAATAGAATAAAATCGTTAATAAAAAGTCTAAGTCATGCATGTTTCTAATCTCAATCCAAAAGGAAATGCAATAACATAAGAGAATAATTTATCGTAAGTGCATGCATTTTTCTATTCTCAAGACACGTGTTTTGTCTCTCATCAATTAAACAATTGGGGTGCCAACTACCAAACCCCCTTTCTACCCCCTCTCTATCTAACACTATGGACCAACGAGTCCATTACAAAAAGATTACGGCAACGCGGTTGAATAAAAAATTAGTAACTCTAATTAAATATGTTTGTTTTTCATACTTTATTCTTTTTTCTTATTATTTTACTAGTAATGGTCTAAAATGTGAACAAAATTTAAGTTTATCAAATAGTAACCAAGTACGACCCTCTCTCATTAGTGCCTTGTTACATTATACCATCGACACTTGTCTTCTTAGAACCACACACATATAATATTATTTAAAAATCGGTTCTTTAAGATAATCCACATAATTTGTATAAAAAAAATTACCAATATTAATTCATTATCAAAACTGTATAACGCCTTTAAATCTTTAATGTATAAAAGAATTTACCAATACTAACTAATTATCAAAATTGTATAAACGCCTTTAATTATTGAAATACCTCTAAAGATCGTAACAGAATATAACAGGTAGAGTAAATAAACAAATGATAAATAATTCTAAGTTTCGTCTTACATAAATGAATAATTAATAGTATAAAGTTAATAGAGTAAACGAATGTAAATTAAAATATTTATTATTATAAGTGATATAGAAACCAGATGTCAGTTTCAAAAAACTGGTAAAGGAATAAAAGAAAATGGAAAAAGAAAGTTAGGTGAAGAAAGTAATAAAAGAAAGAGTTAATTACACAATGTTTCTAGGGCTGAAGATTATGGGGTGTAGTATAGGTTAGGTTGGGTCTTCAGTTGTCATCTAGGACTATTAATGAAATGCTATACCACCTTTTTGGAGTATGGATTGTGGTTCGTGTGGATTGAACCATGGTTACCACGGACCACCTTTCTTTTTTTTAGTGTTTCCTTTTCCCTTTTCTTTTAGATAAAAATATATTAAAATATGTAAGATGATAGTGGTTTGAGTCATTACCACACCCTTAAGTTAATGATTTTTTATAGTGAATTAGAGGTGGGTAACATGACACTGATGTTGAAGGTCATAGTGGTTTTGAGGGTTATGACCACACCCTTTAGCACCACTGCTTCTTACCTTTCTAGAAATACACATATACTTTCTACAAAAGAGAAATATGGAAAGACGTATCCAACAATGGGCCACGTTGTCGACCGACATACATATATGCACCTCCTTTACCATGATTTACATCATAGCCACACATCACTTGTCTTGGTGATGGAATGTTTTTCGTCGAGTCATCTACCCCTGTTAATTCCGATATAAAGAAAATCGTCTATAAAAGCAAAGATCGAGTCCTCTCAACCACACTATCTCATATCCTCAAAAATATTACTCGTTATCAACCTCTAACACTCTAAACTCGCATTTTCTGATGAGATCCATATGTTACGACGAGTTAAATACGAATCAATGTCTCATGCCTCCATCATGAGAAAATTTAACCTTAACACTCTAATGTACGCCGGTGATAAAATTACATCGATAACAATTTGAAAATAAACCAATCAATGTCCCCTACCTCTGTCATGACAGAATTATAACGAATTTAAGATTAGAGATAAAAATCACCATCAACTTGTGACTAAGATCCAACTTTTCTCAAATTTTTAAGGATGGGCTAAATACACCCCCTCTTTTTTTACTTTTTATACCCCTCTTTTCATATAAATCAATTTAAAACTTTTCAAATTTCACCCTTTAAAAATTATTTTTTTTTATTTACGGCTCATTTACCAATAAATATGTCTTGATAGAATAAATGTTTATGAATTAATTTACTTTTACTAAATTTATACAAAAGCTTGATTTGGTATACTCAAATTACATGGATGGTAAAAAATGTTCAGACCATGTTTGTATGGGACGTTGTCCTTTATGTTGGTACTACGTCTTTCACGTTGGTATCATATTCCCTGTGGTACTATGTTCTTCATGTTAGTACTATGTCATTTACATTAGTACCATGTCCCCTAATGGATTCAAAACATTTACGAAACATGAAAGGAATGAAAGTGTGAATGATATGTTAGAATTCGCGAGACGGATTCAAAACATAGAAAGAAACGAATGGTAAGAATGAAAGTTCGAATGTGTAAGTAATTGCAGACTAGGCAAGTAAACGTTTTTTTTAAGCGGATATTATCCAAGTTATGTCTTAAACTTATATATTTATATATGTGTGAATACATATATATTTACACAAATATGTTTGTATGTAAGAACGGATAAAGGGACGAATAAGTCATGTGGATCAAATGGTAATCGCCATTTAAACCTTGTACTTAAAGTTTTGTTTTGACAAGTTTTATACTTATAGGTAAGCGTAATGAATGGGCATGCATTGCCACAAATTAGAAAGAAATAACCAACACAAGGTATGGATAATGAGTCAGTGGTTTTGACCTTCGCCATGTATGTATGAAAGATTATGCTTTCGGTAATAGCTTATGGCTCGATTAAAGAAGGATTAAAACATAAAAGAATACAAAGAATGAGAGGAAGGTAATATGTGTACACAAATACAGACCTAATACAAGAGAGTAACAAGAAAGAATGAAAAGACTGAAATCCTTAAGTAAGTATAACATAGCGGCTAGGCGATGAAAATAGCATTGTCGGGATAATCATATCGCTTGACTAACGAAATGCATATGTATGTGTAAGTGCATGAACGAACATAAAAAGGGTAAGTCATAGTCGATTAATAAAACGTGAATAAGAGTAGATTAATAGTTTGACTTTCTATAAGTCCAAACAGAGTTGAGATTATTAACTAGAAAACAACTGATAGTAAAATAATATGAAAGGTTCGGTTTATTAAACAAGCAAAAACCGACGGAAGTTGTAGTAGCAAGGAAAGCATTAGTTGGGAAGAGTATTGAATAAGGTTATGTGATAGGCATATTGGAATTTCACTCATAAGAGAGTACTACGTAAGCAATGAAAGGTATAATGGTGTATGCCTAGTAAGTTAAGGATTTAGTAATATGCCTAGTAAGTTAAGGATTTATGGAAGAACATGGGTGAGTTAATACCGAATGAATTGAATACTGAATGAAAATGATATGTTAAGAAACGGTCATATGTGGACCAGCTGTGAACGGGTCAAATAAATTAAAATGTTATGCTGAGAAATGGTCGTGTATTGACCCGTTAAGAATGGGTCGAGCGAACTAATGTTTTAAAAGGATCTAGAAAGGGCTAGTATGTAAACAAGTGTAACACCCTTACTATTATAAAACGGTTTTTGTACTAATAATGACAAATTAATGTGTACTTAGGAATACACATATATATAAAATACGGGTTTACAAAAAAACTTCTACAATTTAAAGTAATACAACATAATGTGATTGAATTCATAGTTTAAAAATAACGACAAAACAACTTGCGGAAGCTTCATTTTCGTGTGTTCGGTTCTTGTCCAAGTTTGATCTTCATCTGGATGTTTACTCGGTTCACCTAAATTCAAAACCAACATAAACGTTAGTTTTGATAGCATTAAAGTGAGTTTAGACAAGTTCTGCATATCAAGCAATTGAAACAAAATAATTTTCCAACTTATAGGTCTCTCGCGCCACGCGAGAGACTTGGTTAAGTTTGTCACGTGCCGCGATGTTTCGCGCCCAGGGTTAGGTACTCCTTCGTGTGGCGCGGGGGAGACCATTTTCCAGCGATTCCAGGTCTGGGAGCTGCATTTCTACCCAGCTTTGTGTTTTCTCCATTTTTTTAACGTAAACGCGCGTAACTTTTGATCTACATGTCTGATTTACGCGATTCTTTTTCCTATGCGTTTGTAATTTAATTCTCCATCTCATGAAGTTAAAATCCGACATTCAAACTAATAAAATTCTGAATTTTTAAGCATTTGACTTATTATTCAAAATCAACATTTTGACCCGTTTGTATTTAAGACTTCCAAACTTGTTTCTAGTTAATCATAAATCATATACCAAAGTGTTTAACTCAAATCTCTATCTTAGATTCATAACTTTTGTGAATTACGCGGCAAACACCCAAGTTACGCGCGTAATTCATTTTGACCCGTTTAGGGGATTTTGGTGCATTAAAGCATCAAATCCGCTCTTCTCTTTTCGCACCTCGCGTTCCCACATTTAAATAACTATTTATATTCCACCATAGCTATTTTTGTGGTGCATTTACGTAAGGACCCCAAAATCCCAATTTTACCCTTCGTTTAGTCAATTTACATGAATAACCCGTTCTTAGGCATTTAGCCTACGAAGTTTATGTCTACAACTCTTACATGTATCTAAGGGTTTCATAATTATAATACAAGTTTCTAAATGACCTCTAAGGGTCGTTTGCCCAATTTACCCATCAAGGGCTTTTTGGTCAATTCTAGTCATTTATTTTACGACGAAGACTCTCACCAATTATTCGACCAAAATAGCACTTTTAACTACAACATAACTATGCATACCTGGCTCGGATCAACATATTGACCCGTTTTAATGCCTTGTCTTCACTTATTTTCTATTTCATAGCTTTGTTAATTCACGAGTCGTTCATCCTGCGAGCATGAGACTCGACATACACTTATTAGTCATTAATTGTCAAATGGTATCAATATTACCATTTGATCCGTTTTACCCTTTTTATTAGTTTAGGGTTACTTAAAGAAGCCGTTCGAAAACTCATTTTATCTTACTCTTTTCGTGACTAATTTACTGTTTCACCGTTAACTATGGTTTTTTAACATTTGTTTTTGGTTCCGACCCGTATCATTTCGCGTCGGACACCTTATTTCGAATACTATCTCTATTGTATTTATAACTTATAGAATAGACACATATTCTACAAAAGGTGTAAGTTTCACTTACCTTGCATCCGGTTATGCTCTTTTCCTTCTCATACTTGATTCGTTTGACTCGCTTTCTCCCCAGGCTTCCACCTAGCTTGTTAAGCGCCAAACTATTATTCAATATTCACAAGGTGGTTAGATTAACCATAATTTAATACGATTATTCCACCTTACACATATCATATCACTTTATCATTCATCGTATTGGAGGTCAGTTTGACTTTTAAAAGTCAAACGCTCATTAGCATATAAAATGCACATTCAAGTTCGACAACTAGTTTAGGCATTCCATTAATTATCCGGTAGGCGTTATTTTTAGGCCACCATTTTAACTAAAGTTCTAACCAAGTCCATTGCATTTCAACTAGTTCAAGCGATTATCAAAGCTAATTTATTCACTCATTTCGCAAGAACTAAGGGTTCTCATCTATAAGTGAGACCCGTTTTATCATATCATTAGCATTCATCCGAACACCTAATATATTCAAATTCTTCATATAAACTAGTGCATAACACGATTTCATTCATCTATTTACATGATTTGAAATTACCGATTTCATCATAACATACAAAACCCATTTCAATTCTTGTATGAACATACACTCAACTAATAATTTGTTCAAGTTTCTTGCTTCTACTATTCAATATGATGATTCTAAGCGTACATATATCATCATCATCATCATCATCATAATTTCAAACCCCACTGATCTAAGTGTGGTAAATCATCTAGACATTCAAATCTTGACAACACATGTATAATTTACACTTAGGGTTTTGTTCCTACGCAAGTTTACATCATAGTTCAGCCATAACTTCTATGATTAACACAAAATTCGCAGATTATGATGTTTCTTCAAATTTTCCAACTTCACGAATGTCAAAAATTCGACATACCTTACGATCCCCTAGCTTGAGTGATCGTTAATCCGCGTTCATTCATGAATTTGAGCCCCGATTAGCCCTTCAATTTGTGTTATTCGATGAACTAGGGTTTGGCACCCTTTGCTTCTCCTGGTCGTTCATTCCAGAACACACACTTAGTGTGTGTTTTGTTTTGTTTCTTTTTTTTAATAACTAATCTTCCAAGTTTTCCATTTTGGTCCCTTATGTTTAGTTAGTTATTAAATTAGCCCACAACTTACTTATTTTAAATAATATTTACCCCTTTTTAACTAGATTAAACATTCCTAGTTTACTTAGCGGGTTCGGGGGAGATACTACTTTGTTTTGTTTTAAGTCCCGTTAACTCGGGCCTCTTATAATCTTTATTTCCTCAAAAGATTTTATTCACTTTTTATTTATTATTAGGTTTATTTATTAAATTCCTAATATTCACCAGGTTTACTTTTATCACTAACGGTATTTTACCCGTTCATTATTATTAACATGGTTTAATTACCAAATCCCGATTTCGGGGTGTTACAAGTCTACCCCCCTTAGAGAGGTTTCATCCCCGAAACCTTTCTTACTTAATTTATTGAGCTTGAACTCAATGCACTTGATCTCGGTAATCTTTTGAGCATTGCTCGTACGTTGACTACACAACACTTCACTCATGTTGCCTTATGATCGCTTAGTGTAGGCGATCAATGCTCTTCGTTAGTAAGACCTCGTGAGCCGTCATTTTTGTTTTGTATGCATTTACCCTTATTGTTTTATTTGACCAAGTCACCAATTTGACCACTTGGTCATATAAGTTTATCAGTTATATTTATTCCACGCTAATCTTATAATGAATAGCGTATTAGACAAGCTCTTAATTTAAATATTGACCTTAACCGGTCTTACTGGCTAGACTTATTAGTCCACTTACCTTCTACCCAACACTCAGACTACAATGTGATTATATTCCACATTACTTTCCTTGACCGTGACTACGTCACGTCATATCCAAGTTTATATCAAAAAAAAATTAGTTTATCGTTTTATTTTTAATTTAAGTCAAACAATTTTGACAACTTGGCATTCATTCTTTTACAGTCCTTGTTTTACGCGGGTATTCTCATCTGGGTTCCTCGCTTTGTCTAAGTAACCCGTAGGTTCTTTTACTTAACCTCGTAGGCTATTCTTTAGGCTTTCACCGTTTAAGGCGAGGCCTCTATAGTTCTTTTCTTTTCATTCATGACCCGAGGGTCATTTTGGTCCCGTAGACCTTTAAAATGTTTATAACCCATATGTTATAATGATCCCGTAGATCATTCTTTTTACCAGTGTCATTCTTGAAATGTATATATATTTATATAGCATCAAGGCACCCCTCGTTTTGTTTGGGACCATTTATTTTTGCCTTTAAAATTCATTTGACCTTGACCGTAGTCTAAGGCCACATCCATTTTCTTTCGGATTATCTTTCCGGCTCTATGACTTCCCACGTCATTTACACGTCGGTTTGTCTCACTCTTATCGTCATTCAGTTTACGCCTCTATTTCCTTTCAAACTGCTACCCGGGTTCTTTATCTTAGTGTTTTTAACACTCCAGTTTCACTGGTTTGCGTTTTCCTTTCTATACTCTTTTACGACCTATCACATAGGTTCATTAATATTTCGCGCTTTCATTATTCAGCTTGCGCTTACTTTCATTTTCAAGTGTTATTCTTTATTAATCTCGTTTGACTTGTTTGTGTGAAACTTCATCACTTATGAATGTCAAACTTCATTCTTTGTTCGACCCGTTCACTTTAAAATAGTTGAACGTAATTATCAAAAATTTCTGTTTGCAAAATCTTATCGTCTTTTAGTCATGACCCATAATCCGAGTCTTTTGACTTTCTAATCCGCGTTCCCGTCTCTTGGTTTACGCATATACTTGAAATCATACCCATCTATCGGGTATCTTTGCCGAAGTCATATTCAAAGTAATCATTCTAATATGATTTTAGACTTCGTTTTAACTTATTTGGTCATCTTAGCGAAATCCATCGCTTTTATTCAATCAAGTCATTTATTCTTTATTTAATTCATTTGACTTGTCCGTGTGAATTTCATCACTTGTGACAGTCAAACTTTTATCTCTATGCATTAGCATTCTCATTAGTTGGTTTGTATTATTATAATAATTTTTTTATTTAGAGTTAACTGCCATTTTCTTCCCTGTGGTTTGGTCACTTTGGCCATTTCAGTCCATTTTTCAAAAATGCGCCATTTTCCTCCCCGACGTTCTGGAAAGGTGTCATTTCAGTCCAAAAATCATAACCCAGTTAAGTCGGTTTGTAAATAAGGACTGATTGTGTAAATTTGTAACATAAAGGACCCTTTAAGTAAAATGTATAAATATACTCTTAATATAATTATAAAATATATAATATATATATATAATGTATACATATATATGTACAGATCAGACGAGAGAGGGAGAGGGTGAACCGGAGCCGGAACCGGAGCTCCGGTGGTCACCACCGCCGCCGTCGGAACCACCACCATCAACGTCATCATCGTCATCAGACGAGAGAGGGAGAAAGTCGGAGAGAGAGAAAGATAACGACGAGAGAGAGAGAGAGAGAAGGAGGCGGGAGAGAGAACCGGCGACGGTGGGGGTGCCGTTTTCCGGTGAGTTGCAGGCGGCGACAGTGGTGATGAAGGTCTGATGATGATGATGAAGATCGCGATGATGATGATGAAGGTCGATGATGAAGGTCTGATGATGAAGGTCCGGTGAGTTGCAGGCGGCGGCGGCGGCGGTTTATCCACTGATAATTGTCGATTCGATCTAATTAAGTTGTGTTATAAGTCTCCTGGTACACCCACGAACATCACACACCATACAAAACTCACAAATACCTCCGAAATCGCTCCTGTTCACATCTGCAAATAAGTCGCCGGAAAACGTTGCCGGACTTAGCCGATTTCTCCCTTCCGACCGATACCGGTCACGTTTTATTCGATATTTCGGTATGTTCTTGCCTATTCTATGTTCCTGTAAACTTAATTGCAATATAATCCAGTATAGATATGGTAATCGGGCTGTTTGACTTCTGTTGACCAACATTTGGGGAAGATGATGAACAGTACATCATCTTGGTCTTCATCACCTCCGACATCCTATCGATTTCAACCTGCAAATCATCTCCATTGAATCACCGTACCACCCCGATATCCACTATACACCGTTCATCACCACCGGTTTACTCCGACACCAACACCTCCGTTGTCCACCACTGTTCTTACCGTTAACCTGCAACCACCACCGTCTTCATCAGCTGCTCTATTTCATCATCATCCATCATCATCTCCGGCAGCTGACCTTTTCTGAAATAGGGTTTTGGGGGATCGGTGTTACGAAGAAGACGTGATTTAGTTTTGTTTAATATATTATATTAATAATAATAATAATAGTATAATAATAATAATCATTTGGTAACAATTACCTAGTCATTAGTAATAATATAATAAATAATAATAATATCATTTATTACTTTATATATTATATTTAAAAAAACAAAAAGGTTTATTAAATTATATGAGTTAACTGCCATTTTCGTCCCTGTGGTTTGATCACTTTGGCCATTTCAGTCCATTTTTCAAATTTACACAAATGGTCCTTTATGTTACAAATTTACACAATCAGTCCTTATTTACAAACCGACTTAACTGGGTTATGATTTTTGGACTGAAATGGCACCTTTCCAGAACGTCGGGGAGGAAAATGGCGCATTTTTGAAAAATGGACTGAAATGGCCAAAGTGACCAAACCACAGGGACGAAAATGGCAGTTAACTCTTTTATTTACTTTAATCTTTGTCCCTTCTCCCGGGCTCGTCATTCTAACGTAATATGCTTCCGTCGTCCGACTAGCGTTTACGTTTACTATCAAACATCTTATTTATTTGATTCATTTGGGTACCATTTAAGTTAGTCCCATTCACCCCGCCCTTACTACATCGGACGTAAATGTGTCCGCTATAAGAAGTTCATGGTATCATATGCCACTACTTACTTGGCCAGAGTAAGCGATCAACACATGATACACATGACCTTTTTATAGTTTTTACAACACACCCTATGTAAGTAACGCCTCTATTTATTTCATATCTCTAATTTCATTTAGTAAAACTTTATTTAATTGCAAAACAGCAATCATTAGCTTTACTAGTTTTACATTTGAACATATAAAATGTTTTTCTTTTCTATCGAACTATTATATAATCACATTCATTAATGTGATCGCTACTTTTCTCAATAGCATTATATTGAGAGTTTTCCACTTGGATAATTATCCCTCGTCCAAGTTTCCATATGAACTAATCCTATTATTTCTTTATTATTCATCATCGTGAATAACACATGTTTCTATTAAACTTCTCTTGGAAACATCATCCTGAATAGATATCCTATTCTGGCTTTATCAGATATATGCAACCGTCATTCCCTACGTGTTTGTTGCATATTACTACTTGTGCGATTAAATTTAAAAGTGTGCACCTGGTAATGCTTGCCCTAACGGGCTTCTCTTGCTGTTAACTTTGTTTGCGATCGTCACGCGATTTAGGTCCTTAATGAGTATGCTCCGCTTGTCATACCTCGGACCGTTCCCCCATCATATCCACAATTCGTTCAACTCTCGTCATCTTCAGATGCGAGTGTCCTTCAACTAAACATTTACAAAAGTTAGTAATTTGACATTAATAAACGCCCGTATTGTAATACAAGGCTTTTTACTGTGCGTGTCAACGCACGTGATTTCGTTAACTATACCTATCATTATCATTGGGGAAACGTGTATTACACAATAACCCTATGTGTTGTTCACAACCCTTTAATCATACTAAACCATTAACATACTTGTACTTACCGGATTTGCGATCAAGCCTCGAACCGAACACACTTTACTCTTTAACCATGAGCTCTGATTACCAACTTGTAACACCCTTACTATTATAAAACGGTTTTTGTACTAATAATGACAAATTAATGTGTACTTACGAATACACATACATATAAAATACGGGTTTACAAAAAAAACTTTTACAATTTAAAGTAATATAACATAATGTGATTGAATTCATCGTTTAAAAATAACGACGAAACAACTTGCGGTGGCTTAATTTTCGTGTGTTTGGTTCTTGTCCATGCTTGATCTTCATCCGGATGTTTACTCGGTTCACCTAAATTCAAAACCAACATAAACGTTAGTTTTGATAGCATTAAAGTGAGTTTAGACAAGTTCTGCATATCAAACAATCGAAACAAAATAATTTTCCAACTTATAGGTCTCTTGCGCCACGCGAGAGACTTGGTTAAGTTTGTCGCGTGCCGCGACGTGCCTCGCGTGTCATGCCCAGGTTTACGTACACCCTCGTGTGGCGCGGGGGAGACCCTTTTCCAGCGATTCCAGGTCTGGGAGCTGCATTTCTACCCAGCTTTGTGTTTTGTCCATTTTTTAACGTAAACGCGCGTAACTTTTGATCTACATGTCCGATTTACGCTATTCTTTTTCCTATGCGTTTGTAATTTAACTCTCCATCTCATGGAGTTAAAATCCGACATTCAAACTAATAAAATTCTGAATTTTTAAGCATTCGACTTATTATTCAAAATCAACATTTTGACCCATTTGTATTTAAGACTTCCAAACTTGTTTCTAGTTAATCATAAATCATATACCAAAGTGTTTAACTCAAATCTCTATCTTAGATTCATAACTTTTGTGAATTACGCGGCAAACACCCAAGTTATGCGCGTAATTCATTTTGGCCCGTTGAGGGGATTTTTATGCATTAAAGCATCAAATCCGCTCTTCTCTTTTCGCACCTTGAGTTCCCACATTTAAATAACTACTTATATTCCCCCACAGCTATTTTTGTGGTAGATTTACGTAAGGACCCCAAAATCCCAATTTTACCCTTCGTTTAGTCATTTTACATGAATGACCTGTTCTTAGGCATTTAGCCTACGAAGTTTATGTCTACAACTCTTACATGTATCTAAGGATTTCATAATTATAATACAAGTTTCTAAACGGCCTCTAAGGGTCGTTTGCCCGATTTACCCATCAAGGGATTTTTGGTCAATTCTAGTCTCTTATTTTACGACGAAGACTCTCACCAATTATTCGACCAAAATAGCAATTTTAACTACACCATAATTATGCGTACCTAGCTCGGATCAACATATAGACCCGTTTTAATACCTTGTCTTCACTTATTTGCTATTCCATAGCTTCGCTAATTCACGAGCCGTTCATCCTGCGAGCATGAGACTCGACATACACTTATTAGTCATTAATTGTCAAATGGTATCAATATTACCATTTGATCCGTTTTACCCTTTTTATTAGTTTAGGCTTACTTAAAGTAGCCGTTCAAAAACTCATTTTATCTTAGTCTTTTCGTGACTAATTTACCGTTCCACCCCGTTTCACCATTAACTATGGTTTTTTAACATTTGTTTTTGGTTCCGACCCAAATCATTTCGCGTCGGAAACCTTATTTCGAATATTATCTCTATTGTATTTATAACTTAGAGAATAGACACATATTCTACAAAAGGTGTAAGTTTCACTTACCTTGCATCCGGTTATGCTCTTTTCCTTCTCATACTTGATTCGTTTGACCCGCTTCCTCCCATGGCTTCCACCTAGCTTGTTAAGCGCCAAACTATTATTCAATATTCACAAGGTGGTTAGATTAACCATAATTTAATACGATTATTCCACCTTACACATTTCATATCACATTATCATTCATCGTATTGGAGGTCAGTTTGACTTTTAAAAGTCAAACGCCCATTAGCATATAAAATGCACATTCAAGTTCGACAACTAGTTTAGGCATTCCTTTAATTATCCGGTAGGCGTTATTTTTAGGCCACCATTTTAACTAAAGTTCTAACCAAGTCCATTGCATTTCAACTAGTTCAAGCGATTATCAAAACTAATTTATTCACTTATTTCGCAAGAACTAAGGGTTCTCGTCTATAAGTGAGACCCATTTCATCATATCACTAGCATTCGTCCGAACACCTAATATTTTCAAATTCTTCATATAAACTAGTGCATAACACGATTTCATTCATCTATTTACATGATTTGAAATTACCGGTTTCATCATAACATACAAAACCCATTTCAATTCTTGTATGAACATACACTCAACTAATAATTTGTTCAAGTATCTTGCTTCTACTATTCAATATGATGATTCTAAGCATACATATAGCATCATCATCATCATCATCATAATTTCAAACCCTACTTATCTAAGGGTGGTAAATCATCTAGACATTCAAATCTTGACAACACATGTATAATTTACACTTAGGGTTTTGTTCCTAAGCAAGTTTACATCACAGTTCAGCCATAACTTCTATGATTAACACAAAAGTCGCAGATTATGATGTTTCTTCAAATTTTCCAACTTCACGAATGTCAAAAATTCGACATACCTTGCGATTCCCTAGCTATAATAACCGTTAATCCGCGTTCATTCATGAATTTGAGCCCCGATTAGCCCTTTAATTTGATGTTATTCGATGAACTAGGGTTTGGCACCCTTTGCTTCTCCTGGTCGTTCATTCCAGAACACACACTTAGTGTGTGTTTTGTTTTGTTTCTTTTTTTTTAATAACTAAACTTCCAAGTTTTCCATTTTGGTCCCTTATGTTTAGTTAGTTATTAAGTAGGTCACAACTTACTTATTTTCGATAATATTTACCCCTTTTTAACTAGGTTAAACATTCCTAGTTTAATTAGCGGGTTCGGGGGAGATACTACTTTGTTTTGTTTTAAGTCCCGTTAACTCGGGCCTCTTATAATCTTTATTTCCTCAAAAGATATTATTCACTTTTTATTTAATATTAGAATTATTTATTAAATTCCTAATATTCACCGGGTTTACTTTTACCACTAACGGTATTTTACCCGTTCATTATTATTAACATGGTTTAATTACCAAATCCCAATTTCGGGGTGTTATAACAAGATAATTTGATCAACACCAAACTCGAAGAAATTTGAATGATATGTGCTAACCGTTAATGTTACAGATAAGAATGGTGAAATTCTTGGCGTGATAAAAGTAGTAGAGGTGATGAAAGGATGCTCAAGATGCAGGAACTTAGTACATGAATGAATGAAATAAATCCTGGTACGGAAGGTACTATGTGTTTTCTAATGGTAATACAGAGAGTACTTTTTGTATATTACTGCTCATTGAATGAGTTACAAAGAAGAAGAAAGGGACATATAAATACAGATGGAAATGAGCTAATAATAGAAACCAAATAAGGGAAATCACTATGATTAAGGACCAACGGTCCATAATGAGAAAATGCTAGTTGTCAAGGTCTTTAGGAGGGAAAGATAAAATATTAATTTTGATTATTTTTCTAACACTCCCCCTCAAGTTGAGTGGTGGGATCTCCAACTCTTAACTTGCTCAGACAATGATTGAAGTTTTTTGCGTTGACGGCCTTCGTTAAGATATCTGCTAATTGGTCCTCTGAGTGCACGAAAGGAAGCTCTATCACCCCAGTTTCAAGTTTTTCTTTAATGAAATGCCTGTCTACTTCCACATGCTTTGTACGATCGTGTTGAACAGGGTTTTCTGAGATTTGTATAGCAGCTTTGTTATCACACATGATCATACTGGCTTCAGTTTGGGGAAACCCAATTTCATTCAGGAGTTTGCGTGTCCATAGAACTTCCGCTAGGCCTCGTGCAATCCCTCAAAATTCAGCTTCAGCGCTAGATGGGGCTATGACCTTTTGCTTCTTGCTTCTCCATGTAACTAGATTCCCCCCTACTAAGGTAAAATATCCCGATGTTGATCTCCGATCTCCTTTATCTCCAGCCCAGTCTACACCAGTATAAGCTTGGATTTTTAGGTTTTTGTTGGATTGGAAAAGAACCCCATGACCCGCAGTTCCTTTGAGATATCTTATAATCCTCCATACCGCGTCCATATGAGTTGTTTGTGGTTGGTGCATAAATTGACTAACTACCCCAACCGCATATGCAATGTTTGGGCGAGTATGTGAGAGGTATATAAGTTTGCCCACCAACCGTTGATACCTTTCTTTGTCTATTAATTCTGCTTTTTCTTCCATGCAAAGTTTCTGGTTAGCAATCATTGTAGAATCGGCTGGCTTGCAATCAATCATTCCTGTCTCAGCTAGGAGGTCGATGACATATTTCTTCTAACATATGAAGATACCTTGTTTGGATCTTAGAAGCTCGATTCCAAGAAAGTACTTAAGTCTTCCTAAGTCCTTCATTTGAAATTCCGCGAACACATTTGCCTTCAACTTTCTCATTTCTTCCTCATCGTTTCCTGAAATGATCATGTCATCAACATATATAATTAAACATGTTATAAGTTTACCTCTCCGTTTAAGAAATAGCGTATGATCCGAGTTGCTTTGTTAGAAACCATATCTTTTCATAGCTAATGTAAATCTGCCAAACCAAACTCGAGGAGATCGCTTAAGCCCATAAAGAGTCTTTTTCAACCTACATACTTCCTTCTTTTTAAAATTTCTTGTGAATCCAGGAGGGGCTTCCATGTAAACTTCTTCTTTCAATTCTCCATGTAGGAAGGCATTCTTAACATCGAATTGGTGAAGGGGCCATCCTTCATTTGCAGCAATAGAAAAAAGGACACGAATTGTGTCAATCTTCGCTACTGGGGAAATAGTCTCTGAGTAGTCAATCCCATATGTTTGGGTGTGCCCTTTTGCTACCAATCGTGCTTTATATCTTTCAATGGTGCCATCTGGTTTGTGTTTGATTGTAAAAACCCAACAACAACCTACTGGTTTCTTTGCAGGGGGCAGGATACATTTTTCCCATGTATCATTCTTTACAAGTGCTTCCATTTCCATTTCCATTGCATCCTTCCAGTTTTTTGAATCTAAGGCTTGTTCAACAGAGCTTGGAAGTTGTTCATTGTATAGGGAGGAAGCAAAAGCCTTAGCTTCTCTAGATAAGTTCCCTTTGGCAATGGTTGCCATGGGATATCTAGAAGACCTTGTTTCCTTTTCTGGGGAGTATCGTTTTGGTGGGACTACTCTATTGGCTCTGGGTGGAAGTTCATATCTTTCTTGTATTGGTTCTTCCTGCACGGTTTGTTCTATAGGAATTTCATGTTTATTAGATGTCTCAATATGAGACTCGTTACGTTGAATTTCCTCATGTGTTTCATTATTTTGTATATCCTCATTGAGTTGAGAAGAATTACTTACCTCGGTAACTGGACCAGGCGGATCGTGGTGGTCGGTGGCATTGATGGTTCGTTCATCAGATTGTGTGGAAGCATGTGACTCATCTTGGGTACTGTGATTAACTACTTCTTGTGATGACAGAAGCGTGTGTAACCAACTCAATGGGTTAGCATACTCCTTCTCCCCCTCACTACTGTGTTGGGAAGTATAGAAAAAAATCGGTTTCAAGGAAGTCACAGTTAAGCGTAGTGTGCATATGGTGTGTTTTTGGATTATAGCACTGATATCCTTTTTTCAATACCATACCCGACAAATACACATTTTTCAGCACATGGACCTAGTTTCCCACGATCAGTTTTGGGTATATGGACAAAAACAGAGCATCCAAAAACTCAAGGTGTTAATGTAAAAGGAGGGGGAGTTTGGTAAAAGCAGAAAGAGCTTGAAGAGGAGTTTTCAGATTGAGAGCTTTGGTTGGAAGCCTATTGATTAAATACGTGGCGGTAGCAACTGCTTCGGGCCAGAAAAATTTAGGGACTCGAGATTCAATAAGGAAGGAACGAGTTATTTCCAAAAGAATATGGTTTTTTCATTCAACAGTGCCATTTTGTTCAAGAGTGTGTGGACACGTTGTTTGGTGAATAATTCCTTTGTTTTGACAAAATCGTTTCATATATTCATTTATAAATTCTCCTCCATTGTCTGATCGAAGAATTTGAATGTTAGTTTTAAATTGTGTTTGTATAATGTTATAAAATATAGTAAACTTATCAAACACTTCAGATTTTTGTTTTAAAAAATAACACCATGTCATACGAGTGCAATCATCAACGAAAAGCACAAAAAACCGAAAGTTTTGCCCCCCATTAATTTCTGCGGGTCCCCAAACATCAGAATGGATAAGAGAGAAGGGTAAACCAACTCTTGTGTTATTCAATTTACAGGTATGTCTATGGCTTTTAGCTAAAACGCAAGTCTCATAATTTAAAGATTTATTTGAAGAAAATAACTTTGGAAATAAAAGATGTAAATAACCGCTGGAAGGGTGCCCCAATCTCCTATGCCATAACCAAGCTTCTCTATTTGTAGTCCCGTGAGCGAGCATCACAGTACCTTGTTGGGTCACTTCGTCCACATAATACAACCCGTGACGTTCAGTGCCACACCCAATGATCGCACCCGTCCTGATGTCCTGAAGGATACAAAACATGGGATGCATTAAAACAATGCAATTTAATTCCTTTGTCACATGGCTAATCGATAAAAGTTTTTGTGATAAAGATGGTACATAGAGACAATTTGAGAGCTTTAAAGTTGGAGATATTTCAATAGTTCCTCCCCCTTTAACGGGAATAGCCTCCCCATTTGCGGTTTTGATATGATTAATTCTAGGTTTAGACTTTGAGACTATATCGGACTGGTCGTACGTCATGGTGTCAGTAGCACCACAATCAAATATCCAAGAATTATCTAAATTTTCATCTAAATTTTCAAAAGTTTGGGCCATATTGACCTGTCTAAGGGTTTTATCTACACCTTTTTTTTTATTTTTACGCAAAACACCTTTTTGAATTAGTTTATTTTTTGAAAACAAATAATTTTTAGAAGTGTTGCATCTATTTTGGCCAATATCATAAATTCTAGATTCTTGAGGGAGGCCTTTGAACATATGAGAAATATCAATAAAGTTAGGGTTAAAAGAAATGGGGTATGAGGAGATCCCCTAACACCCAGTACCTCCATATTCGTCCAAGCAGCCACTGTTGTTGTCGCCTTCCTCGCCGGCGAATGTTAGGCCTCCAAATCCACCATTTTCGTTGCTGTGAGTATTACCGGAGACTGCACCAGCTTTGCAGTGAGTATTACCGGAGACTGCACCAGCTTTTCCCCCTTCTTTGTTCCAAGTTTTGTGGCCATCGGTCCACCACTCGGAGTACCCGACGAGTTGAAATCATTGGTCCTTGGTATGTTTCATCATACCGCAATGATTACACTTTAATTTAGACTTATCGATCCGAGATGTTGAAACATTGCTCGGGATTTTTTGACCTGTTCGCCCTTTAGACAAAAAAAACCTTGACCTTCTTGTGACCGGTTGGCAACTAGTCCTGCCGCCACCCCGTTTTGAGACATGGAACCATCTATAGTCGTTCCTAAAATACCTTGATGTGCCATCTCTTTTCGAACGGCTGCGTGGGCGCCCTCAGCCGAGGGTAACAGGTCACACTGAAGGAGCTCCCTTTTTATGGTATCGTACTGTTTATCAAGGGCGTTCATATTACACCCCTAACTTTACATATATAAAAGATCATAACATGTAGGAAAAATTTTTAAAATTTTCGACATGACCCATTCGTACATAGACCACTAACACCTACTTTATACGTTAAAACACTTCAACATAAAAGACCTTTGTCAAAACCCAAAACGGACGTGTTTACATTGTTTACAACAAGACTACTACTACTAAGTTATTGTCCAAACCACAAGGACATCAAAAGACTACATAAGTTGAAGTACATAAGACCAAAAATTAATACCACATTAAAATAACTTATGACGGAAGCGTGAAGTGGGCGTAGATTAAGTGCGCTCGTTCCAAGTCATCCAATCGCCTAGGTTGAGGATTTACCTACATCAACAACAAAACTTTAAGGAATTAGTCTTATTATCTATTTCACTTTAGATTACTGAAATTTCCGGCTTCATTCCTTTTACATGCTTTCCTTTTCATTTTTACATTCGGCTACCCATTAAAACGGGTCTAACATATATTCTCATAAATGAGATAAGACATGCCATTCATAACCCGATAACATCGGGTTATTCACTTGCAACATACAACATCCGTTCGATCCGTATAACGGATTAAACATCATACATTCTACATTCGTAATTGCTTTCATGACTACCCATACATGACGGGTCGAACAATTCTTTCTTACTTGACTAGTTCAACTCGAACCGGTCAATTTACATAACTTATTATGACTTTCATTTACATAACCAAACCCACAGGGGATTTTCTATCTACTTACTAACCACCATAAACCAATGTAACTAAGAGTTGTATTTCGCGAACATTAGCAAAATATAGCAAAGTTTTGTATGCACAATGGAACATACCTCGATCTTGCGTGCCTTCCGTTTTCCTAGTGCTTGTACCTTCTTCCTTCACGCCTACATTACAACATTCATTCATTCATTTAGTCTAACAAATTCATCCTACCATTTTCCATATTACACATACATTCATCTCTTAAGCATTTCATCAAACACTTGGTAGGCATCATAATTAAGGTATAAGGTACAAGTCTACAAAGCACATCTCTACTAGTTCATCATCACACAACGTTCACATTTATTCGAATTTACATAACTATTTCATCCTACATCAATTTTATTCATCATTCGTGTATCACAACAAGCTTATACATCAAAATTCTAGTTATATGATTTTACTCAATCATCCTACACTTACTAACTTCTTAACAAGTGGGTTTTTGCTACAATCATATCAATCCATCACAATCAAACATAAATTCTGCCATTATTCTTATCCTACTCCTTAATCCTAACTTAATTTCACGATTTTCATGCCATGCACTCATGCTTGGGTTAAGACCCACTTCCTACAATTTAACAAATCATAAAATTGAACTTACCCCTTCAAAGAACAAGTTTAGGAGCTTGTAATTTACTGATTATGCCTTTGATTTCCTTGAAATTTCTATGGAATTATGTGGAATTGATAAAACTAGGGCTTTCCCCCTTGCTCCCCTCCTGTTCGATCGACCAGAACCCCACACACCTCTATGTGTGGGTTTTGAACTCTTTTATTTTAATTACCTTAGATTTTGACATATTACACCTTTAGTCCCTCGAGTTCATTTACTTATTTAATTTAAATTTCTCCCTTTATTATTTATATCATGCATTAAATCCCATTAACTAAGTTAAGTTTTTAAATAAATTTTTAACTTATACCTAGTAAACGTTTTTAGGGTGTTACAAGTCTACCCCCTTAAAAGAAGTTTCATCCCCGAAACCTAGACACATAATAAATTCAAACATTTACATACCAAAGAGGAAAGGGTAGTGCTTCCTCATTTCTTCTTCAGCTTCCCATGTAAGTCCCGACCCCTTTCGGTGTTGCCATTGAACCAACACTTGTTTAACGGCTTTGTTGCGAAGATTATTTACCTTAATGTCCTTAATGGCTATTGGTCTCTCGACATAATTTAACCCCTCGTCTAACTCAATGTCATCGAGAGGTACTAATGTTGTTTCATCCGCAAGACACTTCCTTAACTGCTATTCGTGGAAGGTATTGTGAATCCCATCTAGTGTAGACAGTAATTCTAAACGATATGCAACCCTTTGGACTCGAGCCAAAATTTTAAACGATCCAGTATAACGAGGACCTAACTTACCCCGTTTGCGGAAACGGATTATACCCTTCCATGGAGATACCTTCAGCAGAACATAATCTCTGACCTGAAACTCGATAGGACGCCTTCTCTTGTCCGCATAAGTTTTTGCCGATCCTGGGCTGCTTTCAGTCAAGCTCTAATCAAATCAATCTTTTCATTGGTCACTGCTATTAAATCACTTGGTGCAAGCTCCCTTTGCCCTACTTCACCCCAACATACGGGAGTCCTACATTTCCTCCCGTATAGCAGTTCATAGGGAGCCATTTGAATACCACTATGATAGCTATTATTATAAGAAAATTCCGCGAGTGGTAAATGGTCATCCCAATTCCCGCCAAAATCTAATGCACAAGCTCTTAACATATCAACAAGCGTTTGGATGGTTCATTCTGATTGACCATCAGTCTGAGGGTGATAGGCTGTGCTTATGTGTAGCTTCGTGCCCATACTTTCATGAAACTTTTGCCAATAACGAGAGGTGAATCTTGTATCCCGATCGGAGATGATTGACACGGGCACCCCGTGTCTAGAAATTATCTCGTTCATGTAAACCTCAGCCATTCTTTCCGAAGAATAAGCTTCTCGAATAGGTAGAAAGTGGGCACTTTTTGTGAGTCGGTCTACGATTACCCATATTGCATCGTGCCCTTTTTTCGTTATAGGAAGCTTGGTTACCAGATCCATAGTTATCTCCTCCCATTTCCAAACCGGAATTTCCAAAGGTTGTAACTCCCCGTATGGTTTTTGATGTTCTTCTTTCACTTGGGAGCATGTTAAGCATTTCGAGACATACTTAACAATATCACGCTTCATACCCGGCCACCAATAATTGGTCTTCAAGTCCCGGTACATCTTGGTTGCCCCGGGATGAATTGAATACCGTGACTTATGAGCTTCCTCGAGTAGAGCGGTCTTGACTTCTCAAAACCGTGGTATCCAAATTTGACCGAATCTTGTTTTGAGTCCGATCGAATTTTCTTCCAATTTATCGGCTATACCTTTCATTCTTTCTTTCTTTGGGTCTTCCACTCCAAGTGACTTTATTTGGGAATCTTGTATCCTATCAAGTAAACGTGGTGTAACAATCATCTTCATGGATTTTACTTGAATGGGAGGTGGATACTCTTTTCGGCTTAACGCATCAGCCACCACGTTCGCCTTTCCCGGGTGATAAAGGATATCGTAATCGTAATCTTTGATAAGTTCTAACCATCTCCGATGCCTCATATTTAAGTCTTTCTGCTCGAAGAAATATTTGAGGCTTTTGTGATCCGAGTAAATTGTACATTTTGCACCGTAAAGATAGTGCCTCCAGATTTTTAAGGAGAAAACTACTGCCGCCAACTCTAAGTCGTGAGTTGGGTAGTTTCCTTCATGCGGTTTAAGTTGTCTCGATGCATACGTGATAACCTTCCCATTTTGCATTAAAACACATCCCAAACCTTTATGTGAGGCATCCGAATAGACAACCAAATCTTCTGTTCCATCCGGGAGTGTTAAAACCGGAGAACTAGACAACTTTTCTTTTAACACTCGAAAGGCTTCTTCTTGATCTTTGCCCCACACAAACTTCTCTCTCTTCCTCGTCAACTTCGTTAAGGGTAACGCTATTCTTGAAAAGTCTTGTATAAACCTCCTATAATAGCCAGCAAGGCCAAGAAAGCTCCTTACTTCAGTTGGAGTTTTTGGGGAAACCCACTTCATTACCGCCTCAATCTTTGATGGATCAACCAGGACACCTTTTGAGTTTATTACGTGGCCGAGAAATTGCACCTCTCTGAGCCAAAAGGCGCATTTTGAGAATTTTGCGTAATGTTTCTCCTTACGGAGAATTTCAAGTACTTCACGCAAGTGTCTCGCATGTTCAGTCTTGCTTCGCGAATAAACTAGAATATCATCTATAAACACGATCACAGATTTACCTAACATGGGTCGGCCTACCCGGTTTATAAGATCCATAAACGCAGCCGGCGCGTTTGTCAATCCAAAGGACATGACTAAAAATTAATAATGTCCATATCAGGTTCTGAACGCGGTCTTTGGAATATCTTCTTCCCGTACTCTAACTTGATGATACCCCGAACGCAAGTCTATCTTAGAGAACCAACTCGCCCCTTGTAATTGATCTAGAAGATCGTCAATTCTAGGTAAATGGTAGCGGTTCTTCACGGTCAGCTTATTTAATTCTCTGTAATCGATGCACATGCGCATCGACCCATCTTTCTTCTTAACAAATAAGACAGGCGCTCCCCAAGGTGACACACTTAGGCGTACAAAGCCCTTGTCAAGAAGATCTTGTAATTGTGTTATTAACTCCCGCATCTCGGTGGGGGCTAGCCTATATGGAGCCTTAGCTACCGGTTTTGCACCTGGGTTTAACTCAATTCGGAACTCTATTTCGCGTTCGGGAGGGAGTCCCGGCAACTCCTTCGGAAATACGTCCGGAAACTCATTCACTATTTCGACATCTTCAATCTTCGAGAGATTTCATTGAGCATCCACCAATTAAGCTAAGTAGGCCCTACTTCCGTTAAATACATACTTGACTGCTTGGGCAATAGTACAAAGTTTCGCTTCTATGTTTCTTTCTCCTTGAATTTTTAATTGGTTTCCACTCGGATGTTAGGGGTCATTTTCTTAACATACGTATCCTGACCAATATCCTGCCTTTGTTTGTTTATTCGTGACCAGGATGCTGGAAGAGGATATTGCTAACATCTTGGGCGATATCCTGAGGTTTATTGAATTAACCACGTGCAGGTTAAAGGCTGAGACTTGCTAACGGTCAAGAGGACTTCTTCTCCTCAAGACTCGGACGAGTTTGTTGAAGGAGACACGTTGAACCCGAAAGACCAGGTCTACAACGTTCGATTAAGGAATATTCGGTGGATCCCGGAAGTTTAGGATAGTTTGTTAGCTTATCTTTACTATAAATAGATGGGGACGGATCAGTTTAAGTCACACAATCTCCACTTACACTCTCGCATACTTTCACTTTCTAGCTCATTGCAAACACCACACTTGTATTCACATTTCGTTGTAACACTTAGTCGATCCGTACCACATCCTGCACTGTATCCTGATATTTGAAGCAATAGAAGAACAAGGCATCTGCGATTGTCAGCTCCCGAGGTTTTATGCCGGCGATCTAGATTGATCAAGGGCTTTCCTCGTACATCTCGTGTCATTTACTTTACTTTTGCTCATAGTTTGATCTTAGATACAGCTCTATATCCTGAGCCGTATCCTGAATACTGATTTTCTAAACAACTTAACAAGCACATTTTTAATTTACTTTCTAGCACACTACCTCACTTTACTAATTTGATCACTTAATTGCTTCGGTAATTTTTGACCAAAACAATTTGGCGCCCACCGTAGGGCAAGTGGTGCTCTCTTTACTAAAAATTTTTGTGAAGTCACTAATCGGCTTTCTATTTTCAAAACTTTTTGCCACATTGTCCATAATGGCCTCAAGATCAAACATGAGTTCCTCTACCGTGTCTGCTATGACTTCTGCTACTACCGGTCCGGTGCTTCCACCACCTCCTCCAAGGATGCCAGCCTCTACACGACCTCAGGATATTATCCCTACTCGCAGTGTTCAGGAATCTGCTCCCGTTCTAGCTTCTAATGATGAAATTCTTACTTTATTTGGAAGTGTGCAGGAACAAATGAGACAGCAACAGGAAACAAACCAAATGCTTTTAAGGGAAATACAACTCCTGAAGTCAGGTTCGAGCAGATCTGCTGAGGACAATGTCACTCCATTACACCCTAGAGCGTTGAACTTCAGTTCAGCTGTGTATACTGAGGATAACAGGGGGAATATTGTGCCCAGTCTTCCTCAGAATCATACTCCTGAAATACCTTCCTCGGTCAGGATGTCAACCATGAGGAGCTCAGGATATGCTTCAGGATATGGGCAAAATCCTCCAACGGGTAACGTGTCAAATAATAATAATACTCATGCTACTAACAATAGTGGATCTTTGCAGGATACAGGTGTGACATCAGCACTTACTAGGGAACTTCAAAAGCTGAAGGACATGATATCCAGTGTACCTGGGGTGGTCCAGCCGATCCCGGAAGTGTCCCAGGACAGCCATAAGATATCTCGTTTTGCACATCCTATCTGTGATGCTGAGATCCCAAAGAGATTTCAAACCCCCAACATGAAGCTTTACGACGGAACTACGGATCCTGAGGAGCATATTGCTCAATATAGGGAAAGAATGGAGATTAACCCTATCCCTCCGGAGCTCAAGGAAGCGTGCTTATGCAAGGGATTTGGTTCTACCTTAACAGGATCAGCCTTAAAATGGCTGTTAAACGTTCCTCCTCACTCAATTACTTCGTTTGCTCATTTGGTTAATTTATTTAACAGTCAATTTTCTTGTAGTCGGAGTTTTGAGAAACTAACCAGTGATCTTTACAGGATAACTCAAGGGCCTCAGGAATCCTTGAGGGATTATGTGAACAAATTCAGTCGAGAATCCTTGGATATCCCACATCTTGATGTCGCAACAGCTGTGCAAGCTTTTAAGATGGGATTACAAAAGGATTCTAAGTTTTATCAGGATCTTGTAATGAATCCCTGCAGGAATCTCGACGAAGCTCGTAACAGGGCTTTGAGATATATTCGTCTGGAAGATGACAGGAAAATGCAAGAAAGGATGAACTCATCTAATACTTATGAGTCAACTAACAGGAAGTCAGAATCCTCATTCAAGTCATATCGGCCTAAGCCATATGGTAGAAATGAAAATAAGAGAGTGAATGCTGTCGAAGATGAGGATCCTGAAGAGTATCCTGAATTGTCTGAATATTGCTTTTCTGTTAATATTCCTGAATTAATGTATGCTATGCAGGGTCTAGGAGACAAGGCTAGGTGGCCTCGAAAGAATCAACAAAAGGCTGAGTGGAAAGATAAGTCAAAATGGTGTGCTTTCCACGAAGATTTCGGACATGTAACTGAGGATTGCATTGCTCTAAGGAAAGAAATAAGCTATCTTCTAAGCAAGGGATATCTGAAAGATCTCTTAGGAAGAAAGAAGAATAAGGGTCAGGATACTGAGAAGGATCCTGAGCGAGCAGCCTCGCCTCCCGCGGATGCCAAGATAATCAACTTCATTTCGGGAGGATCCGACATTTGTGGAACTTCGTATTCGGCAGCAAAGAGACATGCAAAGGAAGCTAAGGCCGAAAGGGGAGACAAACCTATCAGGATGACTACCCTCACAACTGACAAAGTGATCACTTTTGATGCAGATGACAGGGATACTGTCCAGGATCCTCACCATGATGCTCTGGTAATAACGTTATATGTGGCTAACCATTTTGTACGCAGGATACTGGTTGATAATGGCAGCTCCGTCAACATAATCCAACTAGAAACTCTGAAGAGAATGAATGTATCTCCAATGGATACCACTTCAAAGTCTACCGTGCTTGTTGGGTTCAGTGGAGAGGCTAGAAACACAGTGGGAGAGATAAAGTTGCCAGTATACGTTGAAGGAGTCAACTCGATACAACGTTTCTGTGTGATGGATTCTCTATCCTGCTATAACATCATACTGGGAAGACCGTGGATTCACGATATGAAGGCCGTGCCATCAACATATCACCAATGCATCAAGATACCTACCCCTTGGGGAGTTGTCAAAGTTGATAGCGATCAGCAGGAGGCGAAAGAATGCTACTCATCCTCGATGAAATCCTCAACCAAACTTAGTGCAGCATAGCAATTAAAGACGCGGGCCCAGGATATCGTGGAGGATCGGGAGCAGGATGTGAAGAAAATTATCCTAGACCAGGATAATCCCGATATTTCGGTGCTCGTGGGAACCAATATCCCTCAGGATATTAAAGAACAATTAATTAACTTTTTGAAATGCAGGATGTCAACGTTTGCATGGAAGCATGAGAATATGACAGGCATATCCAAAGACATCATCACTCATAAACTTGGAATTGATAAATCATTCAAGCCTGTTCAGCAAAAAAGAAGGAAGTTTGCTCCTGAGCGGAACATGATTATCCAGGAGGAAGTTGAAAGATTATTAAAGTCCAGAATGATCAGAGAGGTTAAGTTCCCAAGGTGGCTAGCAAACGTGGTTGTAGTACAAAAGAAAAATGGGAAATGGAGAGTTTGTGTAGACTACACAGACTTGAACAAAGCTTGTCCTAAAGACCCATTTCCTCTCCCCCACATTGATGCAATGGTAGATGCCACTGCCGGGCATGAAATGCTGACCTTCATGGACGCATCCTCAGGATTTCAACAAATCCAAATGGAGCCTTCTGACCAGGAGGATACTGCCTTCATGACACCAACAGGTATTTATTGTTATACAGCTATGCCTTTTGGTTTGAAAAATGCAGGAGCAACATACCAAAGATTGGTAAACATGATGTTCAAAGACAAACTGGGGGACACCATGGAAGTATATATCGATGATATGGTGGTGAAATCTAAAAAGGCTGAGGATCACCTCCAGGATATCAAGGGAGCATTTGATATCCTGGATCAATACAACATGAAGCTGAATCCTGCTAAATGCCATTTCGGAGTGGGGGCAGGAAAGTTTCTTGGATATATGGTGACAAAAAGGGGGATAGAAGCAAGCCCAGAGCAGATCAAAGTTATCCTGGATATAAAATCACCCTCAAATATGAAGGACGTACAAAGATTGACAGGCCGAGTAGCAGCTTTAAACAGGTTTATCTCAAGATCCTCAGAGAAATGCAAAGACTTTTATGATATCCTAAAGAAGAACAAAAGATTCGAATGGGGGGAGAAGCATGAAGCAGCCCTGCAGGATTTGAAACGATATCTCTCAACCGCACCTCTATTGATGAAACCTGAAAATGGTGAACCACTATCCCTATACCTTGCTGTATCAGGGAATGCTGTAAGTGCCATTCTTATAAAAGACCATGAAGGTCAGCAATATCCTGTTTATTATGTTAGTAAAAGTTTATTAGATGCTGAAACTAGGTACTCTCACTTAGAAAAGTTAATACTAGCATTAGTCATGGCATCAACGAAGCTTAGACATTATTTCGAGATACATAGGATACATGTTAAGACAAATTATCCTGTCAAAAATGTGCTTAGGAAACCAGAGATGTCAAGCAGGATGGCCAAGTGGTCAGTAAAGTTAAGTGCTTATGATTTAGTATATGAACCTAGAAATGCCATAAAATCTCAGGCTTTAGCTGACTTTGTGGCTGACTTTAGTAGTGACATTCAGGACGAGGTAGAGCTAGAAGTTCAACAGTTAGGAGAATCCTCAGGATCCTGGACATTATATACTGACGGTGCATCTAATGTAAGAGGAGTAGGATTAGGAATACTACTAAAATGGCCACAGGGGGACATATTACCCCAGGCTATCAGGTGTGAATTTCCTGCTACTAATAATGAAGCAGAGTATGAGGCTTTAATTGCAGGATTAGAGTTGGCTAACAGCATGAGTATCAAAAATTTGCAAGTATATGTTGACTCTTTGTTAATTACTAACCATTTTAATGGATCCTATGCAGTTAAGGGTGAGAAATTAATCGAATATCTCGATATTCTCAAAAAATTAGCAGGATATTTCGATGTTTTTATACTTGAACAGGTACCAAGGGAGGATAATGCTGAAGCGGATGCCTTAGCAAATTTGGGATCATCGATCAGGATACCTGAAGGGACGCAAATACCAATATTACATGTCTTATATCCTGCAACGAATCCTCAGGATAAAGAAGTAGCTGGTATTCAGGATCCTGGAGTAGAACATCCTGAAGAGGATCCTAAATCCTGGACGGCTCCAATCATGAGATATCTCAAAGAAGGACACATCCCTGGAAATGAAAATCCTAAGGCATTTAGGATGAAGGTATCACGATTCACTATTATAAATAATATTTTATACAAGAAATCTCTTGCAGGACCGTATTTGAGGTGCTTGGAGGATCCTGAAGCCAAAGAAGTACTTCAGGATATACATGAAGGGGATTGTGGTAACCATGCTGGGGGCAGGTCGTTATTCTCAAAAGTATTAAGGACAGAATATTATTGGCCAACGATGAGAAAAGATGCCGCAGAATATGTTCGAAGATGTGACGCATGTCAAAGACATAGTAACATACTGCATCAGCCGGCTGAACCATTATATCCTATTGTTTCCCCTTGGCCATTTATGAAGTGGGGTATGGATATAGTGGGAAAGCTACCAAAAGCTCCGGGAGGAAAAGTCTTTATGCTAGCAATGACGGATTATTTCTCTAAGTGGGTTGAAGCAGAAGGATTTGTTCAAGTTAGAGACCAAGAAGTAGTATCCTTCATCAAGAGGAATATCCTGACCAGATTCGGAGTACCAGCCGAGATAATCTGTGACAATGGTTCACAGTTTATAAGTAAGAGGACTACTGACTTTTGCAAGAGTTGGGGAATCAAAATGATTACATCTACTCCGGTACATCCTCAAGCAAATGGACAAGCAGAATCCTCAAACAAGATAATTGTCAATAACTTAAAGAAAAGGCTTGGAGCCAAAAAAGGAAGATGGGCAGAAGAATTACCCTTTGTTTTATGGGCTGATAGGACAACGGTAAAGAATGCAACAGGCCAAACCCCATTTTCGTTGGTGTTTGGAGCAGAAGCAATGATTCCAACTGAAATGACAATACCTACTGCAAGATCTATCTTAAGTGATCCTGAGCAGAATCCTGAAGCCTTGAGTCAGGATCTAGACACTATAGATGAAAAGAGAGATGCGGCAAGGCTAAGGATGGCAGCATATCAACAGAGAATATCCAGGGCATATAATAAGAATATTAGAACCAGAAGATTTAAGGTTGGAGATTGGGTGCTAAGAAAGGCTTTTCAGAATACTACTAATCCTGCCGATGGCAAGTTAGCTCCAAAATGGGAAGGACCATATGAAGTTGAATCAGAAGCAGGGAAAGGAGCATACAGACTCAAGAATATGGAGGGGGATATGCTACCGAGGTCTTGGAATGCTATACACCTTAAGCTCTATTTCAAGTGAGTTTAGAATTTAATTTCTAACTCAGGATGGTATGAATTCTACCTTTTTTAAATATGTTTGGTTTAATTTGTTATTTGCAACCCAATACTGACTTAAGCATCGGAGGGGTGTTAGCCAAGCTAACACCCACCTTAGTTTACAATTGTTTTGCAAGATATGTTTCAGGATATAGCTCAAGGATATGTACTCAGGATAACTCGAAAGATTAGAGGATTGGCCCCCTCTCTCACGTTTAAGGGATACTGATCCCTTCACAGGTTTAAAGGTATTCACCTTTCTTCCGAATTGGGTTTAAACACTCCGCCTGGAGCGCAAGTTATTCAGGGATAGTTCAAGGTGGCGGGACCAGTCCATGTAAAAGTGGCTGACAATTTCGTTACTGTTGGCTATATCCTGAATCCTAAAGGTATATGAGGATTGATCACCCTCTCTCACGAAAGGGTATTTTCATACTCTCTAAGGTTTAAAGGTTTTCACCTTTCTAAGTCTTGGAGTTTATACACTCCCGCCTGTAGCGCATGAAAAATTGGGATTTTCCCCAGGATACAAGGAATTTATCTCCAGTACATCCTTGGGTTTTGCCCTTGGGACGTAAAAAATTGCCTATGGAAACTGACATTCAGAAGATTTCTAAAGTATTTGAAGACATTGTACACAGGGGACATTCCCACCAAGGTGGTGGTGTAAAGCTAAAAGGATGAGGTTTGGAACTAATGCACTAAATACCTTGCACAGGGGACATCTTCATTGGAAGAGTTGCAAAGGGATTGAAGTTTGGTAATAGGTTTATACCCTATTTCTGGTATGATCTTTCCTTTGTAGACGTCGTCTAAGTTCTTAGTAACATTATTTTTAGTATCTTGATATATTCTCAAAGTCTTTTTCAGAATATTTGATTAGGGTGTTTGAAACTAGTGTTGGTTTGGAACTTTGATCATTTAAATATTATCAAAACTTGGCTTTGAAAAGATAGACTGTTTTTCACTCTCTAAAGAAATTTTTACAAAGTTGGAGGAACGTTTGGAAGTTCTATCTAATAAAAGGTTTTTACAGTATATCGCTGAGCATACTGATCAGGATATTTTATAAGATAACAGTATGAAATTTTTACAAAGTTAAGAGTTACACTAAGTAATGCAAGACAACAGTGAATAAGTCAAAAGATAGTTATATTATTAACAAGTCAAAAGTTGTGCTTTTGGTTTCACCCCAAACCGAGGCCCATCCGCCAAAAGCACAATTAGTTTTTACCATACTTGTATAATGGTTGCAGGATATATCTCAAAATATGACCTGTCCACCTACAACCGTTATCACATTCAAAACAAGTTATACTAATTGATGACCAAGGGCTTCGTCCTACAACCTAGGACCCATCCACCTTTGGTCATCACATTGTTCTAGTGCAGGAAATGTAAATTGTTCAAAGACAGGAAAAGTAAATTGTTTACGCAACCACAACTATGAAATTAAAAAGTGGGCTCCGGCCTTGGCACGTATATCCATCATCGCCCACTCCGCTGCCTAAGGGGCAGCACCCTCTTGAACAGCAACCTCCTTCCCAGCGTTTGCACCAGCATCAGCCTCAGGATTCTTCTCGGCATCATCACCAGCATTGGCCGCTTCCTCTGCCGCCTTAGAAGGCTCTTCACCAGTATGTTTTGCAGGATGAGCAACGGGATGACCTCCGAGGCCCTGTAGTTTCTCCTCCCAAGCCTTTACGTTCCAGGAGGGGCATTCAAAACCCAAATCCATGGCCTCATAAGCCATCCTTATCCTGGCTTGGAGAAGAGAGACGACCACAGATGCTTTTAGGCTATCCCGGTATGAGCTCATATTCTGCTGATATTGGAGAAGAGCGGCATCTAGTTTGGCTTGAGCATCCTCATTGGCTTTATGGAGAGTAGCTTGGTGATCCCGGATCATTGCCTTGTATTTGTCTTCATAATGTTGGGATATAGCAGCTGCAATGGTTCCTTGGTCGGCTATGGTGGCCTCAGCTTTCTCCAGCTTGATCTCCAACATCTTGTTAAGCCCACAAGCGTCTTCATACAAGTGTATAAGACGATCCAGACCCTATCAATAAAGACACAGGTATTGATGTAAAAAATAAGCAGGATAAGGGCTAACATACTTGTGCAGGATAATTCTACCTGTTTGAGGAATGAGGTGGCTTCGTTGAACCCATGATTCTCGAGAGAGAATGTTTCAGAAACAGGTGGGGAGTCCGTCTCCTTTCTCTTCCGAGAGCTGGATGCCCGGGTCCTGGATGCCGGAGGGCCTTTGGGAGCAGAAACAGTCTTCGAGGAGGTAGGCTTTGGTGTAGGAGACGGCTTCGGCTTGGATTCTTGTTTGATGGGTTCAAGGCTGGAGTAGCAATCCAACTCATCAAGTTCAAAACCTTCAAGGTTGACGACTGGTACTACACAAGGGAAGATGTTCTTAAATTTATCATACTTTTGAAAAGTAATTTATATATGTTGAGAACGTGCTTACCAGACATTTCTGAGCTTGATTTCTGGCTTGAATCGGTAAGAGACAGGGAAAAGGTTCTTTCACTAGCAGGAAGACGGTAGATTTCTTCGATCTTGGATTCGGATTCTGCACTGGGAGGCACTAAATCTCTGAAATTCGCTGCATAAAAATATCAGGATATAAGTCTGGGATACAGTTTGAAGATATAATTGGGGATATTCCTAAAACCCTAAATCCTACCCTTGGTTAACCATTTAACCGGTAGATCGAAACCCTTATCAACAGAGTCTCTTTTTACGAAAAAGAATTTTCGTCGCCATCGATCCTCGTTCTTGGTGGCTTTAAGAACCAGAGGGTTCTTGGAGGTAGAAAACAGAAGGTAACGATGATTGCCGTGGGATCTCAACCGGTATGCTATAGGAAGGTCCTCAACAAGTAGGTTAGGAAAATGACGACATTTGATTTGATCCAGCACTATTAAAACTCGCCAAACCATTGGCATAACCTGGGCATAACTCAGGCCGGTGAGGTCGAAAAAGCTAGAAATAAAGGGTGGAAACGGGTACCGGAGTCCAAGAGAGAAGGGGTAGGCGAAGAAACAAACCCACTCATCGGATATTGCATCTGATCGGGCTTCCCGATCAAAAGGACGAAAGACTGTTCCGGTGGGGAAGGCACCGGAATCTTTAAGAGCAGCGATGTCGGCATTGTTGAAGCAGCAGATCTCCTTTGCTGGATCAACAATGAAGTTTTGGCTTACGAGGCTTGAGGCTGGTCGGTCCGATCGGGATTTCGTTCGTGGTGCCATAAAAAGTATCGAGCAAACTAAAAGCGATTCAAGAAAGAAGGATAGAAAGGGAAATACCTGATGTCCGCTTGAAGATTAGGATAACTGTAATAAGGAGTCCCTCGGTTAATATAGGATGAATATAGGGGGTAAAGAGTAAATAATGCTTTGGAAGTTGCACCGCTGTCATTTCAAGGGTCTAGTCGTATTAATTACCTTAAGTTATGACGTGAAACTTTTGAAATATATCCGTTGGATTGGTATCCCAACCGATATATTTGGGGACAATTGTTAGGGGTCATTTTCTTAACATACGTATCCTGACCAATATCCTGCCTTTGTTTGTTTATTCGTGACCAGGATGCTGGAAGAGGATATTGCTAACATCTTGGGCGATATCCTGAGGTTTATTGAATTAACCACGTGCAGGTTAAAGGCTGAGACTTGCTAACGGTCAAGAGGACTTCTTCTCCTCAAGACTCGGACGAGTTTGTTGAAGGAGAGACGTTGAACCCGAAAGACCAGGTCTACAACGTTCGATTAAGGAATATTCGGTGGATCCCGGAAGTTTAGGATAGTTTGTTAGCTTATCTTTACTATAAATAGATGGGGGCGGATCATTTTAAGTCACACAATCTCCACTTACACTCTCGCATACTTTCACTTTCTAGCTCATTGCAAACACCACACTTGTATTCATATTTCGTTGTAACACTTAGTCAATCCGTACCACATCCTGCACTGTATCCTGATATTTGCAGCAATAGAAGAACAAGGCAGCTGCGATTGTCAGCTCCCGAGGTTTTATGCCGGCGATCTAGATTGATCAAGGGCTTTCCTCGTACATCTCGTGTCATTTACTTTACTTTTGCTCATAGTTTGATCTTAGATACAGCTCTATATCCTAAGCCGTATCCTGAATACTGATTTTCTAAACAACTTAACAAGCACATTTTTAATTTACTTTCTAGCACACTACCTCACTTTACTAATTTGATCACTTAATTGCTTCGGTAATTTTTGACCAAAACATCGGAGTTTGGACAGTTATAGTTTTATTTTCACAATTTATCTCCGCGTGGTTTCGGGACATCCAATCCATGCCCACTATTACTTTGAATTCCCCCAAAAGCATAGGTATAAGGTCGATGTCAAACTCCTCATCTTCTATAGTTAACTTACAGTTTCTACTAATTTCGTGCAACAAATATTTTTTACTATCGGCTATTTCTACCTCTAAGGGTGCCGTCATTCTTTCAATTCTAAAAGAAGGGTGTTGCATTATTTCACTCGAAATAAACGACATAGTGGCTCCGATATCAAACAATACATACACTGGCAAGGAATTTAGCAAGAAGATACCTGAGACCACATTCGGGTGAGACTTAGCCTCTTCGGATGTGATTTGGAACATCCTTCCTTTTGCCCTAGAGCTATCCTCGTTCTTTCCTTCTTTCTTTGATCCTTGCTGAAGTTTAGGACACTCCGACTTAACATGCCCCTTTTGGAAACAGTTGAAACAAGTCTTCGGGTTGCTAGGGCACTTGTAGGATGTATGCCCTTCTTCACCGCATTTGTAGCACCCCTTCTTACCCAAAAGGTATTCCCCAGTATGAAGTTTCCCACATGTCTTGCACGGAGATATACTACCCTTGGACTTATCTTTCTTTTCGTGGTCTTGAAACTTCGCCTTCTTGGACAGACTTGAACTTGCCCCCTTTTCATTGGATCTCTTTTCACCTCGTTCTTCTTGTCTCTTTATCTCAAGCTCTCTATCCCGAGCACAATTAATGAGTTCATCCAGAGTTTCACATTTTGAGGGAGTGATAAATTCCCTAATTTCCGCCCTTAGCACACCGTAGTAACGATTGATCTTCATTCTTTCCGTCTTCACGAAGTCTAGACAGAACTTCATCTTATCCAAGAAGGTGTTGGTTATTTCATTAATTGTCTCATTCTTCTGTCGGGGGCGTAAGAAATCCTCCTGAATTTTATCAATGGCTGACTGAGGACAGTGGTATCTCAAAAAAGGTTCTTTGAATTCTTGCCAAGTCATCATTTGAAGTTTGTCTTCACCTACTTCCTTTCTATACGCATCCCACCAATCTTTCGCCTAAAATGCGAGCTGACCAGTAACGAACATCACTTGATCTTCCTTATCACACCGACTTCTTATAAATACCGCCTATATGCTTGAAATCCATCTTTGACATGCTATCGGATCAATTTTGCCATCAAACGTGGCAGGATTGCAAGACATGAAATCCTTATATGTACACCATCGTTCCTTGCTTTTACTTTTAGATCCTTCAATCATCTCCTTCAACTCTTCAATCTTACTAGTCATCATAGCATCAACCACTCCCAAAACACGGCTTTCAACCTCTTGAGCTAACTTAGGAAGGTTGGCGTGCATAAGCGTTTACGCCGCTTCCATAACTTTCTCATCAAATGTTTCATGTTGTGAAGTATCATCATCATCATTCTCATTTCTTGTGTCCGCCATCTACAAAATGACGTTTACATTCATTATAATTCACAAGCTTTCAATATAACATAGTTCACTAGTCTGTATTTACTTCATTCGTATTCTTACATTTCAATTTTTACTCCTTTAAATCTCATAACTCATTTCGTGTCATTCGATTCATCACTTTCGACTCTTACGAATCCATTCCATCGTAACCACTAATTGTGATTACATATGTCCTATTATAACTTATATGGACCCTATGTAATAATTAAATAGGCTTTCGAATAACACGGAAACTCAAGATGCGAAAAACAATACAAAACAGCGGGCTGGGTTTACACTTTGCGTCGGCGACGGCCGGGAAGCCGGTCGGCGACGGCGCTTAAAAACTGGCGTCGGCTGAAAAAACCCAGTAAGCAGGGGATTAGGGCGTCGGCCCAAGTGGGGGCGTCGGTGATGCACGTGTCCGGCGTCGGCGATGGCTTGTCCATTGTCGTATCGCTGCAAATCTTTCTCTGGGTGTTTTAATCCTTTTTCGGGTCCGTTTCCAGCCATACGGTTCCTGGAACTTCCCATTTCATTCCCCATTAATACTCCCCCGCATATTTAACATAAATATTCATGTTGTAACACCTCATACATACTTGCATTTACTAAAAACTTAAATTTTTACCTCATAGCGATCTTGGAGCGAGCACACTTTCGAGCGAGCCGTCAGTTTGAGTTCAAGCACTACAACTTATGCTCGAATCCCTCAAACCTTCGTGTGACCGGTTGGCAACTAGTCATGCCGCCAACCCGTTTTGAGACGTGGAACCATCTATAGTCGTTCCTAAAATACCTTGATTTGCCATCTCTTTTCGAACGGCTGCGTGGGCGCTCTCAGCCGAGGGTAACAGGTCACACCGAAGGAGCTCCCTTTTTATGGTATCGTACTGTTTATCAAGGGCGTTCATATTACGCCCCTAACTTTACATATACAAAAGACCATAACATGTAGGAAAAAATTTTAAAATTTTCGGCATGACCCATTCGTACATAGACCACTAACACATGCTTTATACGGTAAAACACTTCAACATAAAAGACCTTTGTCAAAACCCAAAACGGACGTGTTTACATTGTTTACAACAATACTACTACTACTAAGTTATTGTCCAAACCACAAGGACATCAAAAGACTACATAAGTTGAAGTACATAAGACCAAAAATTAAGACCACATTAAAATAACTTATGACGGAAGCGTGAAGTGGGCGTAAATTAAGTGCGCTCGTTCTAAGTCGTCCAATCGCCTAGGTTGAGGATTTAGCTACATCAACAACAAAACTTTAAGGAATTAGTCTTATTATCTATTTCACTTTAGATTACTAAAATTTCCAGCTTCATTCCTTTTACATGCTTTCCTTTTCATTTTTACATTTGGCTACCCATTAAAACGGGTCTAACATATATTCTCATAAATGAGATAAGACATGCCATTCATAACCCGATAACATCGGGTTATTCACTTGCAACATACAACATCCGTTCGATCCGTATAACGGATTGAACATCATACATTCTACATTTGTAATTGTTTTCATGACTACCCATACATGAAGGGTCAAACAATTCTTTCTTACTTGACTAGTTCAACTCGAACCAGTCAATTTACATAACTTATTATGACTTTCATTTACATAACCAAATCCACAAGGGATTTGCTATCTACTTATTAACCACCATTAACCAATGTAACTAAGAGTTGTATTTCGCGAACATTAGCAAAATATAGCAAAGTTTTGTATGCACAATGGAACATACCTCGATCTTGCGTGCCTTCCGTTTTCCTAGTGCTTGTACCTTCTTCCTTCACGCCTACATTACAACATTCATTCATTCATTTAGTCTAACAAATTCATCCTACCATTTTCCATATTACACATACATTCATCTCTTAAACATTTTATCAAACACTTGGTAGGCATCATAATTAAGGTATAAGGTACAAGTCTACAAAGCACATCTCTACTAGTTCATCATTACACAACCTTCACATTTATTCGAATTTACATAACTATTTCATCCTACATCAATTTTAATCATCATTCGTGTATCACAACAAGCTTATACATCAAAATTCTAGTTATATGATTTTACTCAATCATCCTACACTTACTAACTTCTTAACAAGTGGGTTTTTGCTACAATCATATCAATCCATCACAATCAAACATAAATTCTTCCATTATTCTTATCCTACTCCTTAATCCTAACTTAATTTCATGATTTTCATGCCATGCACTCATGCTTGGGTTAAGACCCACTTCCTACAATTTAACAAATCATAAAATTGAACTTACCCCTTCAAAGAACAAGTTTAGGAGCTTGTAATTTGCTGATTATACCTATGATTTCCTTGAAATTTCTATGGAATTATGTGGAATTGATAATACTAGGGCTTCCCCCTTGCTCCCCTCTTGTTCGATCGACCAGAACCCCACACACCTCTGTGTGCGGGTTTTGAACTCTTTTAATTTAATTACCTTATATTTTGACATATTACACCTTTAGTCCCTCAAGTTCATTTACTTATTTAATTTAAACTTCTCCCTTTGTTATTTATATCATGCATCAAATCCCATTAACTAAGTTAAGTTTTTATATAAATTTTTAACTTATACCTAGTAAACGTTTTGGGGGTGTTACAAGTCTACCCCCTTAAAAGAGGTTTCGTCCCCGAAACCTAGACACATAATAAATTCAAACATTTACATACCGAAGAGGAAAGGGTAGTGCTTCCTCATTTCATCTTCAGCTTCCCATGTAAGTTCCGACCCCTTTCGGTGTTGCCATTGAACCAACACTTATTTAACGGCTTTGTTGCGAAGATTCTTTACCTTAACGTCCTTAATGGCTATTGGTCTCTTGACATAATTTAACCCCTCGTCTAACTCAATGTCATCGAGAGGTACTAATGATGTTTCATCCGCAAGACACTTCCTTAATTGCGATACGTGGAAGGTATTGTGAATCCCATCTAGTGTAGACGGTAATTCTAAACGATATGCAACCCTTCGGACTCGAGCCAAAATTTTAAACGGTCTAATATAACGAGGACCTAACTTAACCCGTTTGCGGAAACGGATTATACCCTTCCATGGAGATACCTTCAGCAGAACATAATCTCCGACCTGAAACTCGATAGGACGCCTTCTCTTGTCCGCATAAGCTTTTTTCCGATCATGGGCTGCTTTCAGTCGAGCTCTAATCAAATCAATCTTTTCATTGGTCACTGTTATTAAATCACTTGGCGCAAGCTCCCTTTGCCCTACTTCACCCCAACATACGGGAGTCCTACATTTCCTCCCGTATAGCAGTTCATAGGGAGCCATTTGAATACCACTATGATAGCTATTATTATAAGAAAATTCCGCTAGTGGTAAATGGTCATCCCAATTCCCGCCAAAATCTAATGCACAAGCTCTAAGCGTATCAAGAAGCATTTGGATGGTTCGTTCTGATTGACCATCAGTCAGAGGGTGATAGGTTGTGCTTATGTGTAGCTTCGTGCCCATACTTTCTTGAAACTTTTGCCAATAACGAGAGGTGAATCTTATATCCCGATCTGAGACGATTGACATGGGCACCCCGTGTCGAGAAATTATCTCGTTCATGTAAACCTCAGCCATTCTTTCCGAAGAATAAGCTTCTCGAATAGGTAGAAAGTGGGCACTTTTTGTGAGTCGGTCTACGATTACCCATATTGCACCGTGCCCTTTTTTCGTTCTAGCAAGCTTGGTTACCAGATCCATAGTTATCTCCTCCCATTTCCAAACCAGAATTTCCAAAGGTTGTAACTCCCCGTATGGTTTTTGATGTTCTTCTTTCACTTGGGAGCATGTTAAGCATTTCGAGACATACTTAACAATATCGTGCTTCGTACCCGGCCACCAATAATTGGTCTTCAAGTCCCGGTACATCTTGGTTGCCTCGGTATGAATTGAATACCGTGACTTATGAGCTTCCTCGAGTAGAGCGGTCTTGACTTTGCAAAACCGTGGTATCCAAACTCGACCGAATCTTGTTTTGAGTCTGATCGAATTTTCTTCCAATTTATCGGCTATACCTTTCATTCTTTCTTTATTTGGGTCTCCCGCTCCAAGTGACTTTATTTGGGAATCTCGTATCCTATCAAGTAAACGTGGTGTAACAATCATCTTCATGGATTTTACTTGAATGGGAGGTGGATACTCTTTTCGGCTTAACGCATCAGCCACCACATTCGCCTTTCCCGGGTGATAAATGATATCGCTATCGTAATCTTTGATAAGTTCTAACCATCTCTGCTGCCTCATATTTAAGGCTTTCTGCTTGAAGAAATATTTGAAGCTTTTGTGATCTGAGTAAATTGTACATTTTGCACCGTAAAGATAGTGCCTCCAGATTTTTAAGACGAAAACTAATGCCGCCAACTCTAAGTCGTGAGTTGGGTAGTTTCCTTCATGCGGTTTAAGTTGTCTCGATGCATACGTGATAACCTTCCCTTTTTGCATTAAAACACATCCCAAACCTTGATGTGAGGCATCCGAATAGACAACCAAATCTTCTGTTCCATCCGGGAGTGTTAAAACCGGAGAACTAGACAACTTTTCTTTTAACACTCGAAAGGCTTCTTCTTGATCTTTGCCCCACACAAACTTCTCTCTATTCCTCGTCAACTTCGTTAAGGGTAACGCTATTCTTGAAAAGTCTTGTATAAACCTCCTATAATTTCCAGCAAGGCCTAGAAAGCCCCTTACTTCAGTTGGAGTTTTTGGGGAAACCCACTTCATTACCGCCTCAATCTTTGATGGATCCACCAGGACACCTTTTGAGTTTATTACGTGGCCGAGAAACTCAACCTCTCTGAGCCAAAAAGCGCATTTTGAGAATTTTGCGTAAAGTTTCTCCTTACGGAGAATTTCAAGTACTTCACGCAAGTGTCTCGCATGTTCAGTCTTGCTTCGCGAATAGACTAGAATATCATCTATGAACACGATCACAGATTTATCTAACATGGGTCAGCATACCCGGTTCATAAGATCCATAAATGCAGCCACCGCGTTTGTCAATCCAAAGGACATGACTAAAAATTTATAATGTCCATATCGGGTTCTGAACGCGGTCTTTGGAATATCTTCTTCCCGTACTCTAACTTGATGATACCCCGAACGCAAGTCTGTCTTAGAGAACCAACTCGCCCATTGTAATTGATCAAAAAGATAATCAATTCTAGGTAAAGGGTAGTGGTTCTTCACGGTCAGCTTATTTAATTCTCTGTAATCGATGCACATGCGCATCGACCCATCTTTCTTCTTAACAAATAAGACAGGCGCTCCCCAAGGTGACATACTTGGGCGTACAAAGCCCATGTCAAGAAGATCTTGTAATTGTGTCATTAACTCCCGCATCTCGGTGGGGGCTAGCCTATATGGGTTAAGACCCACTTCCTACAATTTAACAAATCATAAAATTGAACTTACCCCTTCAAAGAACAAGTTTAGGAGCTTGTAATTTGCTGATTATGCCTTTGATTTCCTTGAAATTTCTATGGAATTATGTGGAATTGATAAAAATAGGGCTTTCCCCCTTGCTCCCCTCCTGTTCGATCGACCATAACCCCACGCACCTCTGTGTGTGGGTTTTGAACTCTTTTATTTTAATTACCTTAGATTTTGACATATTACACCTTTAGTCCCTCAAGTTCATTTACTTATTTAATTTAAACTTCTCCCCTTTATTATTTATATCATGCATCAAATCCCATTAACTAAGTTAAGTTTTTAAATAAATTTTTAACTTACACCTAGTAAACGTTTTTGGGGTGTTACAGTTCAGGAACTTAAATAATTTCTTTTCTGACCGGATTTTACTGTAAGTTGCTATATCAACGCTACATTTCATCGGGTTTGGATCTCTCCTGTCAATTTCTCCCCAAACACCTTGTAGAGTGATCCAAAGATCTTCAAGCGGTGAACCATTCTGTTTAATCCCGTTTGCTTTGACGTGAAGATCAAAAGTTTGTAATTTATCCTTCCCACTACTATAAGTAACAACCAATGCATCCCAATGTCACGGCCCCCGTCCTGGTGTGACCCGGTTCAAGAGCCGCGGGACAGAAACCCGTGGTATTTATTATTTGAGTTAATAGCGGAAGTTTAACAGGATCTTTTAAAACTTGAAAATGTCCAATTATTTTATTTCATAATTTGGTACAAACCCCGTAATTTACAATAGAGGAATTTCACCAGGAAATTCCCTGTTTTACAAAACATGTTTATTTATTTTACTGAGCCACCACTTAAAGCTTGTTAGTGCTCCGTAGCACGTTTTCCTTGATTCACGGTTAACACCTGAAACATGTTTTAAAAATATTTTATCAGTGGGGAAATACTGGCGAGTCATTCAGGTTAAACAAAACAACACATTAGTTATAAATTACAGCATAAGAGCGATTACAATGGCTACTATCTTATTTTTATCTGGCGTCGTGTCACACCCTGGTGACGATGGTCATACCACTATTGGGTCCTTTCACCCAAGTAGTGATGATTATCACTGTTAGGTTGGTGAACCTAACCGTGAGAAATTAGTAATGTGCACAATACCCCACTTGCCAGTCATTCAAGATAACCAAGACTTAATCCCTGTAATTATAACTGGAAAACATTTGGGTATTGTAAAACATTTTTTAGAAAAAGAGAATGACTCACTTTGCAAGTTTAGATGGGCAGAGTTTAGCCTAATGATAAGCCTGATAACCTAATTTAAACAACAATGCACACGAAACTAGGTCAGTAACTTAATACAACAGTTACGATAAGCTCACGAAATCAAAACCCTCACGACGAATGACAAAGTATAGCCCTGATTTGGGCAGCACTTAAACATCCATCGGATCGGTTTCAATCGATCGGGCATTGTATCGTAGCAGTGATCGAGTTAATACCCTGTATTCGTAGCAGCATTTCCCTATGAGAAATTACGTTTTTTAGCAGCTTTCTTCGTGTTTTAGAAAGTTTTACGTTCACAGATGCAAAGCCCATGAACTGATCAATTTATAGCTGGAAAATGGGTTTTACGCGGCCCGCGTAAACCCACACTTGAATCTTACGCGGCCCGCGAGGGACACCTAGTCTACAACTAGGGCTAGCGTGTCACACCTAGGTGCACCACGTGTCTGACACATGGCCTGTTCACTTATCCGGAGATATTTTAAGTTGTCGCGGCCTGCGTAACCTTATCTTAAGGCTTACGCGGCCCGCGTGAAACCAGAAATCTGATTTTTCTTGATTTTTGTTATTGATTAGGGTTTTAAGGGTCCGAGATACCACTTACGGGTCATTTTTGGACATTTTTGCAGGTCCTTACATCCTCCCCACCTTATTTAAAATCTCGTCCTCGAAATTTACTGAAATAAGTGAGGATTCTTTCGCTTCATCTCTGATTCCAGCTCCCAGGTGTATTCGGGTCCTCTTCTCGAATCCCACTTGACTTTAACAAGTACCAATCTTTTGTGTTTAAGAAACTTGACCTTTCTGTCTTCTATTTGGAGTGGTATCTCTACGAACTTCAACTTTTCATTTACCTCTATGTCTTGAAGAGGTACTACCAGGGACTCATCAGATAAACATTTCTTGAGGTTGGATACATGAAATACGTCACGTACCCCAGCTAACTCTTCTGGTAGTTGTAAACGATAGGTGACCGGTCCTATTCTCTGGATTACTGGGAATGGTCCTACGTACCTTGGACTTAGCTTTCCTTTCTTTCCGAATCGGACTATTCCTTTCCAAGGAGAAACTTTCAAGAGTACCTTATCTCCAACTTGAAATTATAGTGGCTTGCGTCGATTGTCTGCATAACTCTTCTGGAGATCTTGAGCCGTTTTTAGTCTTTCCTTGATTTGAGTGATCTTATCGGTGGTTTCTTGCACGATCTCGGGACCTGATAATTGGCTTTCTCCTATTTCTGCCCAGCAAACTGGAGTTCTACACTTGCGTCCATACAGTGCTTCGAACGGGGCAGCTTCAATGCTTGAATGATAACTATTGTTACAGGAGAATTCAATTAAAGGTAAATGGTTGTCTCAGTTTCCTCCAAAATCTATCACACACGCCCTGAGCATGTCTTCCAGGGTTTGGATCGTCCTTTCACTTTGTCCGTCTGTTTGGGGATGGTAGGCTGTACTTAAATTTAGTCGGGTCCCCATTGCTTCTTGGAAACTTGTCCAGAAATGTGAAGTGAAACGACTATCCCTATCCGATACAATGGAGAGTGGGACTCCATGTAGGGATACTACCTCATCTACATACAACTTGGCTAATCTTTCCATGCTAAAGGTTTCTTTCATGGGTAGAAAATGAGCTGATTTGGTTAATCGATCCACAATTAGCCAAATCGCGTCATTACCCTTTCTGGTTTTGGGTAACTTAGTAACAAAGTCCATGGTTATTAGTTCTCATTTCCATACAGGCATTTCTAATTGTTGGAGTAATCCTGAAGGTTTCTGGTGTTCTGCCTTAACTTGTGAACAAGTTAGACACTTAGATACATATCTAGCTATATCCTTTTTCATTCCTATCCACCAGAAGTTATTCCTTAAATCTTGGTACATCTTATTATTACCAGGATGCATGGTATACCTAGATTTATGGGCTTCCTCTAAAATCTTATTTCTTAACTCTCCCTGTTTAGGTACCCAAATCCTTTTCTTGTGGAATCTCCAAATTCCATCATTTCCTTGTTCTAATTCTTTTATTCGTCCTTTCATTCCTTCAGCATCATCCTTGATTGCTGTTTCCTGGACATTCTTCGGTTGTTTCATTAAATCTAATTGTATACTTAATCTAAGAGCACGAACTCGCTTTTGCTTTTCATGATACTTACGACTTAGGGCATCTGCGACTACATTTGCTTTTCCTTCATGATATTGAATATCACAGTCGTAATCACTTAGAATTTCCATCCATCTTCTTTGCCTCATGTTTAATTCCTTTTGTACAAATATATATCTTAAACTCTTATGGTTTGTATAGACTGTAAACTTACTGCCATACAGATAGTGTCTCCAAATCTTACGGGCAAAAATTATTGATCCTAATTCTAAGTCATGTGTCGTATAGTTTTCTTCGTGCTTTTTCAATTGCCTTGAGGCATACGCAATTACCTTTTTGCATTGCATCAGCACACATCCTAATCCCAACTTAGAGGCATCACAATAAACTTCAAAATCTTTTGTCCCTTCTGGTAAGGCAAGAATTGGGGCGTTTGTTAACCTTTGCTTTAAAATCTTAAAAGCCTCTTCTTGTTTAGATCCCCATTCAAACTTCACTACCTTACAGATTAGCTTAGTTAATGGCACAGCTATTTTAGAAAAATCCTTAATAAACCATCTATAGTATCCAGCTAACCCTAGAAAACTTCTAACTTCCATAGCTGATTGCGGGACCTTCCATTTGGTGATCGCTTCTATTTTGGAGGGATCTGCGTGAATGCCTTCGTGATTCACCATGTCTCCTAAAAATTGTACCTCTTGTAGCCAAAATTCACACTTCGAGAATTTGGCATAAAGCTTCTCTTTTCTTAACAAAGTTAAGAGTGCACGTAGGTGCTCACAATGCTCGTCCTGACTTTTGGAATAAATGAGTATATCGTCGATAAAGACAATTACAAATTTATCCAAGTACGGTTTACAGATCCTATTCATCATGTCCATAAATGCTGCAGGAGCATTTGTTAGTCCAAAGGGCATGACTGTAAACACGTAATGACCATACCTAGTTCTGAAGGCAGTTTTAGGTATGTCTTCTTCTTGTACCTTCAATTGATGATATCCGGAGCGTAAATCTATCTTAGAAAAATATCTAGCTCCCTGAAGTTGATCAAAAAGATCATCAATCCTAGGTAATGGGTATCGATTCTTAATTGTAACCTTGTTCAATTCCCTGTAATCGATACACATTCGCATCGAACCATCTTTCTTCTTTACGAACACTGGTGCTCCCCAAGGGGATGAACTAGGTTGTATAAATCCTTTGCTTAACAATTCATCTAACTGCTTTTTCAGTTCTAACATTTCAGTGGGAGCTAACCGATAAGGTGCCTTAGCTATCGGTGTAGTTCCAGGAATTAGATGAATTCTAAATTCTACTTCCCTATCGGGTGGTAATCCAGGTAGTTCTTCGGGGAATACATCTGGGTATTCTGATACTACCGGAATTTCCTTAAGTTCCTTACCCTTAGTGTTAATGATTACTGAAATCATATACACCATTCCTTGTTTTCGTTCATAACTAGCAACTTTCATTACAGAAATGAATTTCATTGGCTTACGTGGCTTATCTCCTGTAACCATGATTATTTCTCCTGATGGTGTATGAATTTCTATGGAATTCTGATCACAAAGGATCCGAGCATGGTTGGCTACTACCAATCCATTCCTAACACCACATCGAATCCAGCTAAATTCATAGGTAACAGGTTTGCAGAAAATTTATGGCCTAAGAGTTCTATCTTTTCTTCTTGCAAAACCTTATCTATGTTAACAGAATTCCCATATGCCGTTTCTATAGTGAAAACTTATCTAAGTTTGGTTAAGGGTAATTTAAGAGCTTGACAGAATGAAGTATTTATAAAACTTTGGTTTGCACCAGAGTCAAATAATACTTTTGCATAAACGTCGTGAACTAGGAACGTACCGGCTATTACATCTGGGATGAGTTCTCCTTCTTGGGTAGTCAACTGGAATGCTCTTGCATTCTTTTTTATAGTTCCTTCTGCAGGTTTGGCTTTGGTATCAGCTGGTTTGACCAATTTTGGGGCAGCCTGGTCTAAAATGTCCAGCTTCTCCCCAGTTGAAGCAGATTGTTGATTTCTTCCTCCTGCAATCTTCCTCTTGATGCCCCGGAATTTTGCAGAAATTGCAATACCCTTTGCATCTTCCAAAATGCTTTCTTTTACAGGTACCGCATGATGGAGCAGTGGAAAGTTGACCAGATCCCTTTTTCTTGAAATTACTACTATTACCCACACGGAATCCTTTGGTAATCTTTTGGGCCACTTCCTTTTTCCGATTTTCTTCTCTTGGGCGTGCCAGTCCGTCGGTCAAGGTGTTGGCTAATTCTACTGCATCGTCAATTGTGTGGGGTCTCGCAGCTTTGACGATATCACGAATCTCGCTAATTAAACCCCAAATATAGCGAGAAATAAGTACCGGTTCTGGCGAAGCCAAGGTAGGTACAATTCTAGCATACTCGAAGAATGTTGAAGTATACCCTCGACAGTCTACATCAACCATCCGGTGGTTCAGGAACTTATTTGTCATTTGTTCCTTTTCATATTCGGGACAGAATTTTCTTTCTACTAGTCTCTTAAATTCTTCCCAATTCATGGCATAAGCCACATCGCTTCCCTTAGCTTGTAGTACCGTGTTCCACCATTCTAGTGCCCCTTCTTTAAAAAGATGCGACGCGTACATGACCTTGTCTTCCTCGGCACATTTACTTATTTTAATTACTGCTTCGGTTTTCTCTAACCAACGCAGTGCAGCAGTTGCCCCTTCATTGCCTACAAATTCGATTGGTTTACAGGCAAGAAATTCCTTGTAAGTGCAACCAGGCGTTGCAGCTTTCATTTTCTTAAGAAATGGGGCTTGCATCACATCATTATCATTATTAATGTTGCCACCTCCATTTACACTAATACTGAAATTGTCGTCGTGAGTACGTTTGCTGGGAGTAGTTGGTTTAGGTTCAGCTGGATTTCGGACAGCAGCAAGGATTGCTGGAATAGCATTTGCTATTCCCTGGGCAACGATGTTTTCTATATCTTGCCTATTAAGGAATTGATCTCCATTGTTTTGCTCAGATTGGTTAACTTCGTTAACTGGCTCATTAATAACGGATTCCATCTGATAATGAACAATGTATATATATAAGTTATTGGCATAAACAAATATTAATCAAACATAACAAAGCAATCGCACATAATCATGTCAACACGTATAGCCAAAATCGTCGACTTTGCGACTTTCATATTTTATATATATTTTAGTATGCATCCGTACACACCAGAAATGTTACAAAAGTTTTATTTAAAGTTATTTTACATGATTATATTTTGATTAATATTTATTATTATTTTATTATTATTAAACACATAATCACACAACCACATACGATCCCATCAGCTGGCATTTCAGAAACGACGTTCCCTCTCGTCGTATTTCCATGATATCCTTTCTCCCATTTCCCGGATTCTATTTCCTGCGTCCACCAGCTCATCGCCATAGTGGTGGAGTTCAGCCAAGTTCTCGGTGCTCATTGGTGGGTTTGGTGCAGGCTCAGGGTCAAACTGGGGGAAAATGTGTTAGGGTTATTTAAGAGATTCTGAAATTGCCAATCACTTGTCCACCATTCCTCCAGCTCTCCGGGTAGAAGTTGGTGGTTGACAATGGGATCTGGGATAGCAGGTTCTAAGTTAACTGGAAGTTGTGACTCAGCTGGGTAATTGAAGAGGTCTTCATTGGCAGGTCCAATGAGGTCACAATTTGCTAGTTTGCGATCAAGCTCCTCCCAGGGTGGCATTTTCTGGGCTTGCCCTAAATTTTCCCCGATTTCTTTTCCCTTGCCTTTATCATTTGGGTCCACAGTCTTTTTAACCCTCTGTGCGGCTGGCTTCTTCCTCCGTGCACGTCTCCAACCTACGAGTCTCCTTCTCTTTTTCAACTTGGGTTTCTCCTGGGGTTGGGCTTGGAATTCCATAGGTTCTTCAGTATCGGCCAGATAATCGGAAAAGCCCCCGGAAACTTCCATGTTAGTAGGATAGATAGTGAGATTCTGAAGAGCTTCAGACAACTCATTCATGTTGTTAGCACACATGAAGAAACATACACACAGTTCTAAGTTAAAGTTTTCATTTATCAACTTAAATTCACAGAATGGCAATCTGAAAATTAAGTATATCTAAATACTTAATTGGCTTAAATCAGTGGCTCTGATACCACCTTTTTCTGTCACGGCCCCAGTCCTGGAGTGACCCGGTTCAGGAGCCGCGGGACAGAAACCCGTGGTATTTATTATTTGAGTTGACAGCGGAAGTTTAACAGGATCTTTTAAAACTTGAAAATGCCCAATTATTTTATTTCATAATTTGGTACAAACCACGTAATTTACAATAGAGGAATTTCACCAGGAAATTCCCTGTTTTACAAAACATGTTTATTTATTTTATTGAGCCACCACTTCAAGCTTGTTAGTGCTCCGTAGCACGTTTTCCTTGATTCACAGTAGGTCACCTGAAACATATTTTAAAAATATTTTATCAGCGGGGAAATACTGGCGAGTCATTCAGGTTAAACAAAACGACACATTAGTTATAAATTACAGCATAAGAGCAATTACAATGGCTACTATCTTATTTTTATCGGGCGTCGTGTCACACCCTGGTGACGATGGTCATACCACTATTGGGTCCTTTTACCCAAGTAGTGATGATTATCACTGTTAGGTTGGTGAACCTAACCGTGAGAAATTAGTGATGTGCACAATACCCCACTTGCCAGTGATTCAAGATAACCAAGACTTAATCCTTGTAATTATAACTGGAAAACATTTGGGTATTGTAAAACATTTTTGAGAAAAAGAGAATGACTCACTTTGCAAGTTTAGATGGGCAGAGTTTAGCCTACTGATAAGCTTGATAACCTAATTTAAACAACAATGCACAAGAAACTAGGTCAGTAACTTAATACAACAGTTACGATAAGCTCACGAAATCAAAACCCTCACGAAGAATGACAAAGTATAGCCCTGATTTGGGCAGCACTTAAACATCCATCGGATCGGTTTCAATCGATCGGACATTGTATCGTAGCAGTGATCGAGTTAATACCCTATATTCGTAGCAGCATTTCCCTATGAGAAATTACGTTTTTGAGCAGCTTTCTTCGTGTTTTAGAAAGTTTTACGTTCACAGATGCAAAGCCCATGAACTGATCAATTTATAGCTGGAAAATGGGTTTTACGCGGCCCACGTAAACCCACACTAGAATCTTACGCGACCCGCGAGGGCCACCTAGTCTACAACTATGGCTAGCGTGTCACACCTAGGTGCGCCACGTGTTTGACACGTGGCCTGTTCACTTATCCGAAGATATTTTAAGTTGTCGCGGCCCGCGTAACCTTATCTTAAGGCTTACGCGGCCCGCGTGAAACCAGAAATCTGATTTTTCTTGATTTTTGTTATGGATTAGGGTTTTAAGGGTCCGGAATACCACTTACGGGTCATTTTTGGACATTTTTGCAGGTCCTTACACCCTAAGCGATTTTGCAGTGGGAAACTCAGTTAAGTTACTTGTAAGAGTGGGTTCTATATTTTGTATTAACCAAGAGAACACTATTAAGTCATCTTGTTCCCATTGTTCGTACCTTTCGTTAGTTGGTTTTGTAACACCCCAAAACTCGAATTATTAAATTCGTTAGTAGGTTACCTCGTGTAATTAGATGAAGTACAATAGCTAAGTTATTAAGCCTAGTTAATTGTCTAATAAACAAGTAAAAGAATGAAGTTTGTGGCAATTGTGATGGTATGTTAAACTTGAGGGACTTAGGGTGCCAAAATGGAAACTTAAATTATTAAAACAAAATATCACACATACACAAGGTGTGTGTGTGTGACTTCGATCAGGAGAAGGAAAGAGGGGTGAAAACCCTAACCCTCAAGAAACCATCAAATTGAAAGGAGTTCCAGCCCAAATCTACTGCATGAACATGGATTCTCGATCACTCAGCTCAATAAACCACTTGGTAAGTTGTAAATTCTGATTAGGTGATTTTGTAAGAAGTGGGTTTTCGATCAATCCATGAATTAGTATGAAATTAAGCATTATTATGTGCTAGAATCGCCATACGGATCATCGGTTATGAACGATTTGGAGTAATTTGATGTTTGGAGGTGAAACCCACTTCTAATGGTGAAGATGGCGACATGGGTGTGTCACCCATGTCCAATCCTTGTTCAAATCTTGTTGTGCTATGTTGTATGTAATGCGTTCTTGTTAGGTAGATTGAATGTGATATGAATTTGTTGATGTTTTTGTGTTAATTGATGAATGAAAGCATGAAGTAGAAAGTAGAGCATGAAACACTTGTACACTATGCATAAATTGTGGTATGCACATCAAGTGTTTGATGAAATGCCTAGGTGAGATTAATAAATGAAATGGTATGCAAGTAATAGATGAAATCATATAATATGGGGATATGATGTATTTGATGATAAATAAACATGAGAAATCTATTTTTAGATGGAATTCATGTAGGATTTGGTTGGCCATGTTATTTGGTAAAAGTATGCATTAGAATATTGTACTCTATGTTGGAGTGGTATGATGTTTACTACATGTTTGAATAATTGCTTAATCAGAATTGATAAGTAAAAGTACACTAAATGTGAAGCATATGCGATCATTAGAACATGATGAAGTTAAAATGGTGTAGGGTTGTTAGGCATAGGTCATGGTGTTAGTTGTAGAATTATGTTACTAGAATGAACGGAATTGAATATGTTTGGTGTGTGCATATAACTAGATGATCATGTGGTTGTATGCTTATTGCATCGTGAGTATGAAATGTATATAGTGTCATTCGTATAGTCTACTATAATGGCATGGATGTATGAGATTAAGTCGAAAGTTCATATGATAAATCGTTGACTTCTGAAAGTCAACTGTGCATAAGTAGCAATGTTAGACTTTTTGTCACAATTGTAATGTTATAGAAAGTCATACGATGCGTGTTATATCCATATGTGTTATAAGAGATGATGTGATGAATTATATGAGTTTAAAAAGATTGACTTGTGGAAATATGCCTTATGCTTGTTAGAATTGACGAATAAAAGTCAAATGTGAAACATGAATTTGATATGATCGTTAATATGTACAATCATGTATGCTAACAAGAATGTGAATGTGATGACATGAAAATATAGGAATCATGTCAAGATGGATGGAAGCATGGAAGGCTAACGGGTCAAAAGGAGGCGAGGAAACGGATGCGAATACGGACACTTACGGTAAGTGATTTCCGGAATCACTTCTTATTTATAAATGAAGTTTGGTATGTTGTATATAGAGAACCATGTAAGAAGTTACGGGTAAGGGTAAGTACCAAAGTAAGTTCATATGAACTTCGTCTATCCTTAATGTATATTAGGTTGATAGTTCATCATGTTAATGGAATGTTCATCATGTTACTAAAATGTTCTTCATTTTACTCAAATGTTCAACATGTTAATGGAATGTTCATCATGTTACTTAAATGTTCATCATTTTACTGAAATGTTCATCATGTTAAGGGAATGTTCATCATGTTACTGAAATGTTCATCATGTTAATTGAATATTCATCATGTTACTGAAGTGTTCATCATGTTAATGGAATGTTAATGGAATGTTCATCGTTTTACTGAAATGTTCATCATGTTAATGGAATGTTCATCATGTTACTGAAGTGTTCATAATGTTAATGGAATGTTCATCATTTTACTAAGATGTTCATCATGTTAATGGAATGTTCATCATGTTAATGGAATGTTCATCATGTTACTAAAATGTTCATCATTTTACTAAAATGTTCATCAGGTTAATGTAATGTTCATCATGTTACTGGAATGTTTATCATGTTAATGGAATGTTTATCATGTTACTGAAATGTTCATCATGTTACTGGAATGTTCATCATGTTAATGGAATGTTCATCATGTTACTAAAATGTTCATCATTTTACTGAAATGTTCATCAGGTTAATGTAATGTTCATCATGTTACTGGAAAGTTCATCATGTTAATGGAATGCTCATCATGTTACTGAAATGTTCATCATGTTAATGGAATGTTCATCATGTTTGTTGGAAGTTAGTCGGTTATGTTTAATTGCTATTGCATTGATTTGTGTTGATGTGTTTGTAGGTAATGCTCCATTTACGAATAAGTGAATGTGACTTGTATGTATGTATGTAGATATGGAACTGTAGCGTGTGTAAGTAGTGTGAACTTGTATGTACACACATATGAATGGGATACGTATGAATGTACTTAGATATATGAAAGTGTATACACATGTTGTAATCTAATGATTGTAGATCACTGGTATACGTATATGTGAAGATGTGGGTTTTCAATATGTTTGAGATTACGTATTCCTAACCATGTTACTATTGAGAATGAAATGGAGTGCAGGAATGGGAACGCCGGACTCTCGAGGAATTGATGTCACACTCGAGTAAATAAAATTGAGAGGATGTTTCAATGGAATACCTTACGTAGTTAGAACGTGATATAGCCTTTTAAGTATATGTATTAAATTATATATGATGTCACGATGTACTAACGTGTTGGTTATATATGGTGATCGCGGGTTAGGCAGATATTCATGATGGACAAGTGAACGAGTCGAGTTGAAGATCATGGATTGTACGGGAAAGCGGTCATGTTGTTTGTAATTATTTGTTAACATAGTTACATTAAATAAATGATGAATGATGTATTTATGTTAAAAGGGTTGACCTAAACAGTATTAAAGTATGTTAGAGTAGTTAAAAGAAAGAAATTTTACGGTTCATTTTCCGCTACGTCGTTTTGGGTCAAATCATGATTAGGGTCTTACAAGTTAGCTTTTGTCTTTGCCTACATTTGGCGTAACATGGCGGTATAAATTCGCACTTTTGTTTTACGATTTTCTAGGTTTTGATTGTTGTTTGCTTACTACCTAACACGATTTTATGACCTACGCCCCGCAAAATCTATGATTTTTCATATAATCATAACTTTCAGCCAGAGGCTTGCCGGAGCTCAACTAGATGTCTGTCGGAATCTAAACAGATCAGAGATAATGGTTGAGAACTACCTTTCATGGAACCTAAAAAATATTAAACACTAATAAAAGGAAATTAAAATCAAACAATAAAAAGGAAAAAAAAACATAACTCACCGTGTTCTTAAAATAAAACAATAAAAAAGGAAAAAAATATAACTCACCGTGTTCTAGATGTGGTGATCTATGAAATTAAGCGTTATTATGTGCTAGAATCGCCATACGGAACATCGGTTATGAACGATTTGGAGTAATTTGATGTTTGGAGGTGAAACCCACTTCTAGTGGTGAAGATGGTGACATGGGTGTGTCACCCATGTCCAATCCTTGTTCAAATCTTGTTGTGCTATGTTGTATGTAATGCGTTCTTGTTAGGTAGATTGAATGTGATATGAATTTGTTGATGTTTTTGTGTTAATTGATGAATGAAAGCATGAAGTAGAAAGTAAAGCATGAAACACTTGAACATTATGCATAAATTGTGGTATGCACACCAAGTGTTTGATGAAATGCCTAGGTGAGATTAGTAAATGAAATGGTATGCAAGTAATTGATGAAATCTTATAATATGGGGATATGATGTATTTGATGATAAATAAACATGAGAAGTCTATTTTTAGATGGAATTCATGTAGGATTTGGTTGGACATGTTATTTGGTAAAAGTATTCATTAGAATATTGTACTCTATGTTGGAGTGGTATGATGTTTACTACATGTTTGAATAATTGCTTAATCAGAATTGATAAGTAAAAGTACACTAAATGTGAAGCATATGAGATCATTAGAACATGATGAAGTTAGAATGGTGTAGGGTTGTTAAGCATAGGTCATGGTGTTAGTTGTAGAATTATGTTACTAGAATGAATGGAATTGAATATGTTTGGTGTGTGCATATAACTAGATGATCATGTGGTTGTATGCTTATTGCATCGTGAGTATGAAATGTATATAGTGTCATTAGTATAGTCTACTATAATGACATGGATGTATGAGATTAAGTCGAAAGTTCTTATGATAAATCGTTGACTTCTGAAAGTCAACTGTGCATAAGTAGCAATGTTAGACTTTTTGTCATAATTGTAATGTTATAGAAAGTCATATGATGCGTGATATATCCATATGTGTTATATGTGATGACGTGATGAATTATATGAGTTTGAAAAGTTTGACTTGTGGAAATATGCCTTATGCTTGTTAGAATTGACTAATGAAAGTCAAATGTGAAACATGAATTTGATATAATCGTTAATATGTACAATCATGTATGCTAACAAGCATGTGAATGCGATGACATGAAATTATAGGAATCATGTCAAGATGGATGGAAGCATGGAAGGCTAACGGGTCAAAAGGAAGCGAGGAAATGGATGCGAATACGGACACTTAAGGTAAGTGATTTCCGGAATCACTTCTTATTCATAAATGAAGTTTGGTATGTTGTATATAGAGAACCATGTAAGAAGTTACGGGTAAGGGTAAGTACCAAGGTAAGTTCATATGAACTTCGTCTATCCTTAATGTATATTAGGTTGATAGTTCATCATGTTAATGGAATGTTCATCATGTTACTAAAATGTTCATCATTTTACTGAAACGTTCATCATGTTAATGGAATGTTCATCATGTTACTAAAATGTTCATCATTTTACTGAAATGTTCATCATGTTAATGGATTGTTCATCATGTTACTAAAATGTTCATCATGTTAATTGAATGTTCATCATGTTACTGAAGTGTTCATCATGTTAATGGAATGTTCATCATTTTACTGAAATATTCATCGTGTTAATGGAATGTTCATCATGTTACTGAAGTGTTCATCATCTTAATGGAATGTTCATCATTTTACTGAGATGTTCATCATGTTAATGGAATGTTCATCATATTACTGAAGTGTTCATCATGTTAATGGAATGTTCATCATTTTACTGAGATGTTCATCATGTTAATGGAATGTTCATCATTTTACTGAAATGTTAAACAGGTTAATGTAATGTTCATCATGTTACTGGAATGTTCATCATGTTAATGGAATGTTTATCATGTTACTGAAATGTTCATCATGTTACTGGAATGTTCATCATGTTAATGGAATGTTCATCATGTTACTAAAATGTTCATCATTTTACTGAAATGTTCATCAGGTTAATGTAATGATCATCATGTTACTGAAATGTTCTTCATGTTAATGGAATGTTCATCATGTTACAGAAGTGTTCATGATGTTAATGGAATGTTCATCATGTTACTAAAATGTTCATCATTTTACTGAAATGTTCATCATGTTAATGGAATGTTCAGCATGTTACTAAAATGTTCATCATTTTATTGAAATGTTCATCATGTTAATGGAATGTTCATCATGTTACTGAAATGTTCATCATGTTAATGGAATGTTCATCATGTTAATGAAGTGTTCATCATGTTAATGGAATGTTCATCATTTTACTGAGATGTTCATCATGTTAATGGAATGTTCATCATGTTACTGAAATGTTCATCATGTTACTGAAATGTTAATCATGTTAATGGAATGTTCATCATGTTACTAAAATGTTCATCATTTTACTGAAATGTTCATCAGGTTAATGTAATGTTCATCATGTTACTGGAATGTTCATCATGTTAATGGAATGTTTATCATGTTACTGAATAGTTCATCATGTTACTGGAATGTTCATCATGTTAATGGAATGTTCATCATGTTACTGAAGTGTTCATCATGTTAATGGAATGTTCATCGTTTTACGGAAATGTTCATCATGTTAATAGAATGTTCATCATGTTACTGAAGTGTTCATCATGTTAATGGAATGTTCATCATTTTACTGAGATGTTCATCATGTTAATGGAATGTTCATCATGTTACTGAAATGTTCATCATTTTACTGGAATGTTCATCAGGTAAATGTAATGTTCATTATGTTACTGGAATATTCATCATGTTAATGGAATGTTTATCATGTTACTGAAATGTTCATCATGTTACTGGAATGTTCATCATATTAATGGAATGTTCATCATGTTACTGAAGTGTTCATCGTGTTACTGAAGTGTTCATCATGTTAATGGAATGTTCATCATTTTACTGAAATGTTCATCATGTTAATGGAATGTTCATCATGTTACTGAAGTGTTCATCATGTTAATGGAATGTTCATCATTCTACTGAGATGTTCATCATGTTAATGGAGTGTTCATCATGTTACTGGAATGTTCATCATGTTAATGAAATGTTCATCAAGTTACTAAAATGTTCATCATTTTACTGAAATGTTCATCAGGTTAATGTAATGTTCATCATGTTACTGGAATGTTAATCATGTTAATGGAATGTTTATCATGTTACTGAAATGTTCATCATGTTACAGGAATGTTCATCATGTTAATGGAATGTTCATCATGTTACTAAAATGTTCATCATTTTACTGAAATGTTCATCCAGTTAATGTAATGTTCATCATGTTACTGGAAAGTTCATCATGTTAATGGAATGCTCATCATGTTACTGAAATGTTCATCATGTTAATGAAATGTTCATCATGTTTGTTGGAAGGTAGTCGGTTATGTTTAATTGCTATTGCATTAATTTGTGTTGATATGTTTGTAGGTAAGGCTCCATTTACGAATAAGTGAATGTGACTTGTATGTATGTATGTAGATATGGAACTGTAGCGTGTGTAAGTAGTGTGAACTTGTGTGTACACACATATGAATGGGATACGTATGATTGTTCTTAGATATATGAAAGTGTATACACGTGTTGTAATCTAATGATTGTAGATCACTGGTATACGTATATGTGAAGATGTGGGTTTTCAATATGTTTGAGATTACGTATTCCTAACCATGTTACTATTGAGAATGAAATGGAGTGCAGGAATGGGAATGCCGGACTCTCGAGGAATTGATGTCAGACTCGAGTAAATAAAATTGAGAGGATGTTTCAATGGAATACCTTACGTATTTAGAACGTGATATAGCTTTTTAAGTAGATGTATTAAATTATATATGATGTCACCATGTACTAACGTGTCGGTTATATATGGTGACGCAGGTTAGTCAGATATTCATGATGGACAAGTGAACGAGGGTCGAGTTGAAGATCATGGATTGTACGGGAAAGCGGTCACGTTGTTTGTAATTATTTGTTAACATAGTTACATTAAATAAATAATGAATGATGTATTTATGTTAAAAGGGTTGACCTAAACGGTATTAAAGTATGTTAGAGTAGTTAAAAGAAAGAAATTTTACGGTTCATTTTCCGCTACGTCGTTTTGGGTCAAATCATGATTAGGGTCTTACATGTTAACTTTTGTCTTTGCCTACATTTGACGTAACATGGCGGTATAAATTCGCACTTTTGTTTTACGATTTTCCTGGTTTTGATTGTTGTTTGCTTACTACCTAACACGATTTTATGACCTACGCCCCGCAAAATCTACGATTTTTCATATAATCATAACTTTCAGCCAGAGGCTTGCCGGAGCTCAACTAGATGTCTGTCGGAATCTAAACAGATCAGAGATAATGGTTGAGAACTACCTTTCATGGAACCTAAAAAATATTAAACACTAATAAAAGGAAATTAAAATTAAACAATAAAAAGGAAAAAAAAACATAACTCACCGTGTTCTTAAAATCAAACAATAAAAAAGGAAAAAAATGTAACTCACCGTGTTCTAGATGTGGTGATCTATTAAACAATAAAATATAAATTAATAAATCAGTCACGGTTTTCTTCTTCAACAAACTAGCACTGGTCGTCTAAGGACGAGAAGGGATGAGGAGATAGTTAGAGGAAGATGTTGGAATGGGTGGTCTCGGAACAAAACAACAAATAACGATAGATTATTTTGTTCGAAGCCACACATTCCATCACCTTCCCCGAACCTTGTCTCCCTTTCCCTCTATCCCACTTTCTTTCAACAAAAACTCCAGAACAGCAGCAGGAACAAAGTAAAATTATTGGGGTTGAGGTATTTACAAATCTGATGGTGGGTTGAGTTTTTATAGGCGAATGTTGAAATATGTTTAGGGTTTTGGGTGGAGTAATAAGGTAATTTAACCTAGAATAAAAGAAAAACAATATTAAAATAGTAAAATAGATCATTTATTTTAAATAGACATTGAATTAACCGGTAGCAAAAGTATGGGTTATGCTTTAGCCGACATCAAAAAGTGCGAACTGAGTTGTCAAAAGTGTGGGATAAGCCACCAAATGCGTGAGTTAAGCCTTAGCTGTCACAACCAAAGAAATTTATTTGACGGAAGGTAATTGGTTGTAATCATAAATGTCTATTTTCTCAAGTCTGAAATTTAATAACTATTTAGGTGATTTTCTCTTTTGTATAAATTTATTTGTTGTATACTTTTAAAATGATTAAAGTATTCCCTTAATAAACCAAACACAAGATACATTATATTACATCTAATATTTATAGCTCATTTACCAATAAATATGTCTTGGTAGAATAAATGTTTATGAATTAATTTACTTTTACTAAATTTATACAAAAGCTTGATTTGGTATACTCAAATTACATCGATGGTAAAAAATGTTCAGACCATGTTTGTATGGGACGTTGTCCTTTATGTTGGTACTACGTCTTTCACGTTGGTATCATATTCCCTGTGGTACTATGTTCTTCATGTTGGTACTATGTCATTTACGTTGGTACCATGTCCCCTTATGGATGGTCATACTTATGTTTATTAAAACGACTAAAGTATTTCTTTAATAAATAAAACACAAGATGCATGATATTACATTTGATATTTACAACTCATTTATCAATAAATATGTCGTGGGTAAAATAAATGTTTATGAATTAATTTACTTTTATTAGATTTATACAAAAGCTTAATTTGGTATACTTAAATTACATGGATGGTCATAAATGTTCAGTAACATATTTTGTATGGTATTTTGTCCTTCACGTTGACACAATATCTTTCATGTTGCTATCATATTCTTTATGGTACCTTATCCTCCATGTTGGTACTATTTCCTTCACGTTGATATCATGTCTCTTATCGATAGTCAAAAACATCTTAGTTATAATAATAAAAATAGTAAAGAATAACTTAATCCAATACTTGAAACCCAGTTTACTTTCATGCTTTGAAAACACTTTTAATGTTATTAGGCCCGTGTAATACACAGTGGCGGACCCAGGAATTTTTCCATGGGGGTGCGAAACATTTTTAAAAATTTTAGGCCCTTAGGTATTATAAGTAAAAAAATCAGTTCGTATCGGGTCGGGTCGGGTCATGTAAAGCAAAAGAAATTGCGCCATAACGTCCCTACTCATGGTTCCTATCACAAACAAATTGATGCATAAGTTCATCGGTCCATAACATAATGTTTCAATTTTAATTTTCAACCCTAGAAATCGTGTGTAATCACCCTAAAAATCATCTAAACAACATAATCACCCTAAAAATCATCTAAACAACGTCAAAACACATGAAATTTCAAACCTATTTAAGAATTTTGTTACCCTTTGGTGTCGGACGGCGGTGGTTCGCGGCTGCTGATGACGTGCTGTTGTGGTTGTTGTTGTGTTCGATGATCGCTGGTAGGAGACGACCCAAGAGAGGGAGGGCGGGAAGAATTCTAAAGGACTATTGGGCTTATTTTAATTATTATAGTTTGAACTTAGGTTGAGTTTGGTTAATGGACTAGTAATTAGTGGGCTAATTATGTTTAATGAACTAGTGGGTTAAGGTATTGGGTATTTGGGTTAAGTTGGGTAGTATAAGTTATATAATTTAGGTAGTTTTTTAATTAGAGTTTACTAAAAAAATTTAAAATATAAACATTTTTACCTAAGGTGTGTGGACGAAAAATTCAAAGGGGTGCGGATGAAAAAATTCAAGGGGTGCGGACGAAAAAATCCAAGGGGTGCAGACGGGATTTTCAACAGAAAATAGCACAAATTTTTTTTTCCCGGGGGTGCGCCCGCCCACCTTGGGCTACATGTAAGTCCGCCCCTGGTAATACACGGGTTTAAGGATAGAATACCTTGATAATAATTTTGATGCAAGTCTATACTCACTGGAGGTCCTAAATGGAGTTATATTTTTAGGCTTGTCAAACCATTGATAATTACCAAATGTCAGTATTCCAGTGACGTTATCAAGAAATATTGATCGAAAAAATGGTTTATGTAATGGAATTCGACTACAAGTCCTATCACTAGGTTATCAGGTTATTGAGCCACTCAGATTATCCGAAAGTAATGCTGGCACTCGAACGTTCATCCCTAGATTTCGTTTAATACCACCAAATAAAATGATTCCGTTTAAATTGAAAGAAGACCGTTTTCTCTCGCCCTATGTTTGGTTATGACGATAAATAAAAGTATAGGACAATTTCTATGTAAGGTTGGTTTGTTTCAAAAAAAAAATAGTTTTTACACATGATCAACTGTTACATTATCTATGGTAAAAAAATTCACTTATATAAATTAATGAAAACAACATAAAATTATTTTACCCGAAAAAATAAAGACAACATAAAATTAAATAATTTATAATTTTATATCCTTAAACTTGTATAGTACACAGTTTTAATAATCTAGTAATAGAATAAAATCGTTAATAAAAAGTCTAAGTCATGCATGTTTCTAATCTCAATCCAAAAGGAAATGCAATAACGTAAGAGAATAATTTATCGTAAGTGCATGCATTTTTCTATTCTCAAGACACGTGTTTTGTCTCTCATCAATTAAACAATTGGGGTGCCAACTACCAAACCCCCTTTCTACCCCCTCTCTATCTAACACTATGGACCAACGAGTCCATTACAAAAAGATTACGGCAACGCGGTTGAATAAAAAATTAGTAACTCTAATTAAATATGTTTGTTTTTCATACTTTATTCTTTTTTCTTATTATTTTACTAGTAATGGTCTAAAATGTGAACAAAATTTAAGTTTACCAAATAGTAACCAAGTACGACCCTCTCTCATTAGTGCCTTGTTACATTATACCATTGACACTTGTCTTCTTAGAACCACACACATATAATATTATTTAAAAATCGGTTCTTTAAGATAATCCACATAATTTGTATAAAAAAATTACCAATATTAATTCATTATCAAAACTGTATAACGCCTTTAAATCTTTAATGTATAAAAGAATTTACCATTACTAACTAATTATCAAAATTGTATAAACGCCTTTAATTATTGAAATACCTCTAAAGATCGTAACAGAATATAACAGGTAGAGTAAATAAACAAATGATAAATAATTCTAAGTTTCGTCTTACATAAATGAATAATTAATAGTATAAAGTTAATAGAGTAAACGAATGTAAATTAAAATATTTATTATTATAAGTGATATAGAAACCAGATGTCAGTTTCAAAAAACTGGTAAAGGAATAAAAGAAAATGGAAAAAGAAAGTTAGGTGAAGAAAGTAATAAAAGAAAGAGTTAATTACACAATGTTTCTAAGGCTGAAGATTATGGGGTGTAGTATAGGTTAGGTTGGGTCTTCAGTTGTCATCTAGGACTATTAATGAAATGCTATACCACCTTTTTGGAGTATGGATTGTGGTTCGTGTGGATTGAACCATGGTTACCACGGACCACCTTTCTTTTTTTTTAGTGTTTCCTTTTCCCTTTTCTTTTAGATAAAAATATATTAAAATATGTAAGATGATAGTGGTTTGAGTCATTACCACACCCTTAAGTTAATGATTTTTTATAGTGAATTAGAGGTGGGTAACATGACACTGATGTTGAAGGTCATAGTGGTTTTGAGGGTTATGACCACACCCTTTAGCACCACTACTTCTTACCTTTCTAGAAATACACATATACTTTCTACAAAAGAGAAATATGGAAAGACGTATCCAACAATGGGCCACGTTGTCGACCGACATACATATATGCACCTCCTTTACCATGATTTACATCATAGCCACACATCACTTGTCTTGGTGATGGAATGTTTTTCGTCGAGTCATCTACCCCTGTTAATTCCGATATAAAGAAAATCGTCTATAAAAGCAAAGATCGAGTCCTCTCAACCACACTATCTCATATCCTCAAAAATATTACTCGTTATCAACCTCTAACACTCTAAACTCGCATTTTCTGATGAGATCCATATGTTACGACGAGTTAAATACAAATCAATGTCTCATGCCTCCATCATGAGAAAATTTAACCTTAACACTCTAATGTACGTCGGTGATAAAATTACATCGATAACAATTTGAAAATAAACCAATCAATGTCCCCTACCTCTGTCATGACAGAATTATAACGAATTTAAGATTAGAGATAAAAATCACCATCAACTTGTGACTAAGATCCAACTTTTCTCAAATTTTTAAGGATGGGCTAAATACACCCCCTCTTTTTTTACTTTTTATACCCCTCTTTTCATATAAATCAATTTAAAACTTTTCAAATTTCACCCTTTAAAAATTCTTTTTTTATAATTGACCTTGGATCAAAAGAATTTTCTTTCGGCGAACAGTTCGTTAACCATTTTGCGGGAAGTTCGTTTATGTTCCTTCTTTTAATTTATGAACCAACAGGAACAAGAAATTTCAATCGGTTAGTTAAATCAACGAACACGAACAGGTATTTTGTTCATTCAATTGTGTTCGTGAACGTTCGATAATGTGTTCATGAACATTCGTTCATATTCGTTTGTGTATGTTGTTCATTAAATATTTTTTAGCATTTATTTATTTTATCTAAACAATTAATATCCTTTAATTCTTATTTATCTCATTACCTAAATAAATAAAATAGGAAATCCTATCTTCACCTAGTTTATCCACTGTTCCACTTTCTTTCTCATTATTCACATCGACAAAATACTACGAGCCTTCGTTCAACGATTAGGGCTACAAAGTTTATTGCCGCTCCCTCTCACCATCCATCTCTAACAACCGTCGTCTTTGCCGATTTATATGTGTTCGTTTGTGTTCGCGAACACGTTCCTTTCCTTAATGAACAAACACTAAAAGAAAATCTCGTTCAAGAAGTGTTCATTAACCGTTCGTGAACACATTATTTCCTTAAGGAACGAATACCTTGTTCGTATTCGTTTGATTCGTTTACATCGCTAGTTGAGGAGAGTGTGGTGGGGCCATAGGGCAGGGGAGGGTTTTTATAAAATAAAAAAAAAACTACATTTTTTATGTTACAGTTAAATAGAAATTATAAAAATGAAAATAATACATATATATATATATATATATATATAATGACAAAAGTACTCATTAGTTTATTTTTGAGTTAATTACCGTTTTCGTCCATGTGGTTTGTCAAAAATCACTATTTCAGTCCATTAGTTAAAAAATTGCGATTTCAGTCCCTGTGGTTTCACTTTCGTAACCATTTCAGTCCACCTCGTAACCATTTCAGCTAGGGGTGTTCAAAACCGGATATCCGAAAATTTCGGATAGTTAATTTTACTATCCGAATCCGTATCCGAAATTTCGGGTATCCGAACTTCGGATATCCGAAATTTCGGATACGGATTCGGATAGTAAATCGGATATCCGGAATTCTAAAAAAATATATTTCAAATAAGTACACCATTTGTTAACTGAACTATAAGATTAAAAAATAAATAAAATACATTATACCCTTAATATTCTGAAGTATTATAGTAGCCTAATTGAGTTATTATATTTAACATTATAAATGAAGATTTGATATGTTCTTAGCCCACCGAGATTTAGATAAAGTGTTTTACCATTTCAAGATGCATCTATTTATTATTGCAATGGTGATTAGCTAATTAGCCAATTAGGAAACAAAAATCATTAAGTGGATCAGAGCAAATTAAGCACAAATCTATTCATATATTTAACGAATCAAAAATAGATCTGAACAAAGAACAAATAAAAAAATAAAGTTAAAAAAAACTTTAATCAAGAAATGTCACAAGGCCTTTAAAGCTTCTAAGCAAAGAACGTATATATCGATTGAAGAAGCGAAGTTACTGGTTCGGGAATCAAGTTATTGTTGTCGTCTTGTCAAGTGTCGAACCCTAGCAGAGCATTAGAACTGCATTATGCAGCCGACCTTCAAATATTACAAACCCTTTGTAGAGAGCCGTTGATTTTCATGATGAGAAAGGGAGAGCGAAGATGCTGGTGACAATGAAAAACCTTCAAAGTAGGATGAAGGCCAGAAAGAGAGTGTTCAAAGGAGAAGGTGGAATAATGGATATGATAGCAAATCAGTGGTGTAGAAAAGACTTGGTATTCAAGAGATATTGTTCATATATTTAAAAAACTAAGAAAATAATACTTTTTTATATTTCGGATATCGGATATCCGAAATATCCGAAAATTTTCAAAATCAATATCAAAATCCGAATCCGAATTTTTGGATATCCGAGATTCGAATATCCGAATTTTCGGATTCGGATTTTCGAATATTACGGATTCGGTTTCGGATTCGGATTTTTTTTGCACACCCCTAGTTTCAGCCCATGTACTAACAGAATAAATAGATTGAAATGATTACGAAAGTGAAACTACAGGGACTGAAATAGTTACAAAAGTGAAACCATAGGGACTGAAATCGCAATTTTTAAACTAATGGACTAAAATAGTGATTTTTGACAAACCGCAGGGACGAAAACAGTAATTAACTCTTTATTTTTTTATTGAACGGCCAACGAATCCTCCAAATGTGCTACTGGCTAAATTCACCACATCGAGATACACTCGCCTCTGAACCGGGGAAAACCATTACCTAGAGTCGAAGCCCTTGAACACTCGCCTGAAGGCATGACAGTGTGGTGAGGTAAAACCCGTTCAGTTCAAGGATCGAACTAGCGATCACCGCTTACTCGTCTAGTCTCCTATCATCCCCAGGTGCCACAGAAAATAATGGTGAAGGCAAGAATTAAACTTAAGTCTCTTAAAACACCAAGTCTCTCCCATACCACTCAACCACCACCTCATTGGTAAAATTACTCATTAGTTAACTTTATTTTTTGAGAGTGTTTTTAAAATGGATGGATCTGACAAGTATTTTGAAACCTCAGCGGTCAAGGTAAGAAAAAAGTTTTTTTGGATAAATCTGACAAATTTGACTATACCTCAAGGACGGATTTGATAATTTACTCTAAAAAATTATTATTTTTAAACTTTTAAGGCTTTTAGGAAACAACCCTTCACTTTCCCTATTTATCACCATGAATTCCTCAATTGTTCATTTAGATTTGAACTAGTATTGAAGCCCGCGTTTCGCAGCAGGATCGTAGGAGGGTATTGGCGAGGATATATTTTTGTTACATGATATATCGATAAGTTTTTATAGACCAAGCATGCTATAATGTAAACGACGGTTAAAATAAGCAATCAACACGGTTAAGTAAACATGTCTAGAGTTAAAAGTTAGCTTTAATTTAAACAACTGTAAAAATAAGGAAGCAACAACATTAAGTTAAATAAATAATAAGTAAAATAGAACAGAATCAAACTTATAAGAAAGATAAGAGAACAAATACTTGTTAAAAAATTAACTTTATTAAACTTTAAGGAACGTATGATAACTCCATTAAAGTTTGGGGTGAAAACATAAATCGTTTATAGAAAAAAAATTATTATTAAACTTCCGTATAATAAATATATTAAGAATCACATGTATATGTAAATCGTTTATAAATAATATTAGAGCTCGGTTAATAACTTTATTAAAGTTTAGGGTTAGAAATATAAATTAATTAAAAAACAATAATATTATAGATTTATAGCTTTGTAATTATAAATTAAAGTTAAAATGACCAAATAAATATTTCCTACTGTTTACAATTTGTTGTTTTGTTAGTATATATGTAGAAATTTATGATTTAACACAAATACAAAGAAACAACAGAAATAGCGACAAAATCAAGTGACAAAATCTTATTAAACCAACCCAAAGAGATTTGCCCCCCAAAATACCCAAAGATCTTACAATAGTAAGATCAAATACAAAATACAAAATACAGAAAGAATAAAGATGATCATCCACTGATGATCATCAACAGAACAATACAATCAACAACTAAAACAATCTCTCAGATACAGATGAGAGATTGTTTGTACAAATCTCTAAGATGACCGAAACCCTAGCAGAGCAACTGATGAAATGGTTACAAGTACAATAATGATCGGTGAACACCCTTTTATATTCTGAAACTTTATAAGTTTCACTTTTGTCCTCAAGTATGCTCCACAATGATAAAAGGCCCTCAAAGTTTCATTTAAGTCCCTGAAGATATTTTCACTGTTACAACAATACAACGACTAATAAACTAGTCAGTTCAAGAGCCCAACAACTTTAACAATCTGATAAGTCCAGTTGTAACAATAATAATATAAGCCCAATGAATGAAGAATAAGAACAATTTATTTTATCATTTTAACACCCCCCCCCCCCTTCATTCATTTGGCTTAAACAGATCAACCAATCTCAGTTTCTCACAAAACTGAGCATGTTGTTCAACACCAAGACCCTTAGTAAAGATATCAGCAAGTTGACTTTCTGAGTCAACTTTCACAGGATTAACAATACCATTTGATACCTTTTCTCTTAAAAAATGCAAGTCCAATTCAAAATGTTTAGTTCTTTCATGAAAAACTGGGTTAATTGCTATTGACATAGCAGACTGACTATCACATTTCAAAGATATAGGTAAAGAGCAATTAACAGACAATTCAGAAAGCAAATTCTTTAACCACATAAGTTCACAAGTAGCAGAACACATAGCACGATATTCAGCCTCTGCAGTAGACCTGGAAACAGTGCTTTGTTTCTTACTTTTCCAAGAAACAAGGCATTCTCCCAGGAAAATGAAGTAACCAGTGACAGATTTTCTAGTAGACAAACACTTTCCCCAATCAGAATCAGCATATCCAATTAAATCCAGATTCATACCTTTTTTAAAACTTAGACCTTTTCCAGGACTTTGTTTCAGATATCTTAACAACCTTAAAGCAAGACTTAAATGCATTTCATTTGGATTATGCATAAACTGGCTTAAAAATTGAACTGTGTAGCTTATATCAGGTCTTGTTAAAGACAAGTATATAAGTTTACCAATCAATTTTTGAAAACCTGTTATATTTTTTAGTACCTTTTGTTCTTTATCAAGTTTAGAAGTAACCAAATAACTTTGTTCAATAGGTGTATTAACTGGCTTACAACCTAAGTAACCAAACTCATTTAAAAGCTCCAAACAATATTTTCTCTGACTAAAACATATCTCATCTTTATTATACAACACTTCAATTCCCAGAAAATACTTTAAAATTCCTAGATCTTTAATTTTAAAAGTATCATTTAAAACTTGTTTAATACTTTCAATCTCAACAACAGAATTTCCAGTTAACACTATATCATCAACATATACAAGCAAGAACACAGTAACATCCTTTTTATTCAAGATAAACAAAGAATGATCACATTTTCTTTGTGTAAAACCAAACTTTAACAAAACATCAGTTAACCTTTCATTCCACTTCCTAGGTGCCTGTTTAAGGCCATACAACGATTTAACAAGTTTACATACTTTTGTTTCATTTTTAAAGTAATACCCTTGAGGTAATTTCATATAAACATCCTCAGTAATAGAACCATGCAAAAAAGCATTATCAACATCTAACTGATATAAAGGCCATTTAAAATGTACAGCTAAGGTAACAACAGATCTAATAGTGACCATTTTGACCACAGGTGAGAAGGTCTCTCCAAAATCAAGACCTTCTCTTTGATTAAAACCCTTAGCAACCAGCCTAGCTTTAAACCTTTCTACTTCACCACTTGACTTGTATTTAACTCTAAATACCCATTTACAACCAATAGCCTTCCTGTCTTTAGGAAGATCAGTTAGGATCCAGGTGTTATTTCTGAACAAAGCTTCCATTTCTTTGTTCATTGCCTCTACCCACCTGGGATCACTAGCTGCTTCTTCATAACATGAAGGCTCAACAATCTTATTTAGAGAAGCAGTGAAAGCCATATTATCAGATGACAAACAAGAATAATTAACAACCTTATCTAAACTATATTTCACTTTACTGTTTAACACAAAATGTTCAAATTTCTTTGGAACAACAACTTTCCTATTTGACCTTCTAAGAGAAGGACTTGTTCCCTCAGATGGGTTAAACTCATCATGTGATATACTAGTGTCCTCTGCCCTACCAGACCCTTCACTACTACTACTTTCAACTCCAACTACAGAATGCTGTTGATCAACATTGTTAGGAGTGGCAGATGTAGAGGGGATTGGTTGCTGATCTTCACTAGTAACCTCATGAGTTTTATTACTCCCCTCTTCATCATTGGGAACTAAAGGTTTAGTTGTTAATACCTCAACACTATCAAAAAAATTCAAATGATTCAATTTTTCAGTTAAAAACTCATCTTGATTGATTAAACTGTTTGATTTATAAGGGAAAACAGTTTCATAAAATTTTACATCTCTAGAATAAAATTCCTTTTTATTATCTAAACTCCACAGTTTATAACCTTTTTTAACATTGGAATAACCAATCAAGATACACTTTTCAGCATTATAAGACAATTTATCTGAATTATTTAATATAGTGCTAAAGCATAAACAACCAAACACTCTAAGATGTGTAAAAGAGGGTTTAAATCCAAACATTAATTCATAGGGACTTTTACCTAACAGCACAGATGAAGGTAACCTGTTAATAAGATAGACAGCAGTTAACACACAATCAGACCAAAAACTAAGTGGAACACCACTTTGAAACAACAGAGATCTTGCCAAATTTAAAAGATGTCTATGTTTTCTTTCAACCACACCATTTTGTTGTGGTGTGTAAGAACAGGATGTTTACAGTTAAATCATACTCAGACACATCAATACTATTGAACATATCCTTATCAGTTTTAACCATGTGCTGATTAGCACCAGAATCACAAATCCAATTACAATCAAAACCAAAATTTATTAGACTAGAACAACACATAAACTCACTTGAAGAATTAAAGACACACTTAGACTCACCTCCCATATTAGAAGGTTGAGATTCAGTATTTGTTTTTTCACCTAGAAGACTCAATAATTTTGCAACCTGCTCTGGAGAAAAAAGAAACATAGATGGAACAGAAGATACATTTGACTTAGAATTTGAAAAAAAATTTCCAACTTGACCTCCAGGTTTTCTTTTGAATCCTGAAGGATATCCAACTAACTCAAAACATCTATCAACAGTATGTCCAACCTTATGACAATGTGTACATTTAAGATTAGGATTAGGACCTCTATACTCTTTTCTTTTTTGTTCAAAAGATTGATTTGTTTTAGAAGCAAATGACACACTTTGACCTTTTGAACCCCCACTTGCATTTCTATGTGACCCTTCTCTGGATACAATTGAAAAAGCAACCTTGACTGAAGGTAATGGCTCTCTAGTTAACAAATTTGTTCTTACAGGTTGATAGAAATCATCTAGACCCATAAGAAATTGCATAAGTTTGATAAGTGTAGAAAAGTCATTAAAATCTTTTGCTGCTTGACATGAACATGTAGGCAGTTGAAGCACAGCATCAAACTGCTTCCACATTGTATTTAGTTTATGATAATATTCTGAAACTGAACTGCCATTTTGAGTAATACAGTTGATTTTTTTATAAAGATCATACACTATAGAGCCATCAACTTTATCATAAGTTTCTTTTAAATCTGTCCAGACTTCAGAAGCTAATTTAGAAAAAAACTTGTCCTAAATACAGTTCTTCTGACACAGAATTTAACAACCAGCTTAAAACCACAGAATTACATCTGTCCCATTGACTACTAAGGACAGCATCATCAGTATCTTTTTTACACTTACCATCTATGAACCCAAATTTGTTTTTTTGCCTCTAATGCCAATTTCATAGCACTAGACCAAACCCTGTAATTTTCTGTTCCTTTTAGTTTTATATTCACAATAGTTAAAGAACTTGAATCACTAGGATGTAAGAATAATGGATCACCTATGTCTAACTTGCTAATTAAGGTCTGAGAAGACCCTGTATTATCATCCTTACCAGTCATAATGAACAATCAACAAACAAACAACAATAACAAACAAACAGAATCAAACAATCACCACAATAACAACAACAAGACAACAGAATAACAGACCTAAGGCGAAGCTGTATTAGTGTCCAGATTCCAGGTTCATCACTTATAGTGCATGGACAGGTCTTAATACAGGAGCCAATAACAAGATAAACTAACAACAACAATACACAGAACAAAGATATCAAACAATAAAGTGCCGGTCCTCATTACCCCGACTTCAACTAAGCCAATCAACAAAAAACTAAAGAGAAGAGATAGAATGATCTCACAGTGGGTGCAAGCTATCCAAAAAACCAGATCTGAACAGATCTGAAGTTTACAACACGATATCAAAAGCAATACAACTGGTCAGTTTTCTCTAAATCTTCAAGGATTTAGAGACCAACTCAGTTCTTCACCAAGAAATAAGAAACCCTAGCTAGGGTTTGAATATTCCAAAATCTCCCAAGATCCAGAAGATCTACCAATATCAGACAACAGATCTGCACCTTGAAGCAGACCTGAACAAACAAACAACAAACAAATCAGATCTAACAACGGAAATAAGATCGGATCAAGAGCTTTCGCTCTGATACCATGTAGAAATTTATGATTTAACACAAATACAAAGAAACAACAGAAATAGCGACAAAATCAGGTGACAAAATCTTATTAAACCAAAATACCCAAAGATCTTACAATAGTAAGATCAAATACAAAATACAAAATACAAAGTACAGAAAGAATAAAGATGATCATCCACTGATGATCATCAACAGAACAATACAATCAACAACTAAAACAATCTCTCAGATACAGATGAGAGATTGTTTGTACAAATCTCTAAGATGACCGAAACCCTAGCAGAGCAACTGATGAAATGGTTACAAGTACAATAATGATCGGTGAACACCCTTTTATATTCTGAAACTTTATAAGTTTCACTTTTGTCCTCAAGTATGCTCCACAATGATAAAAGGCCCTCAAAGTTTCATTTAAGTCCCTGAAGATATTTTCACTGTTACAACAATACAACGACTAATAAACTAGTCAGTTCAACAGCCCAACAACTTTAACAATCTGATAAGTCCAGTTGTAACAATAATATTATAAGCCCAATGAATGAAGAATAAGAACAATTTATTTTATCATTTTAACAATATAGAATGCTAGCAATAGTAAAAATATCAGGTTTAACAATATACATTAAACGAGCTCCACCTCAAGATTAAACCGAGGCTTATTTAATAAACAAACTTAAACCCCAAACTTCACATACTAAGGTTGACTAGGCTTGAGAACCTATTATTTAAAAAAAAATATCATAACTACTATTTCATATTGTAAATACATAATTATATAATAAATATTATTGTATAGAAATCTTCGATTAAAAAACAAAATCAAAATAATATACTTGTCATATAAATAAATTTGTATAAAATATATAAACACTCTAAACTTGTTAAAAAAATATTAGTGAATCAGGCTCGAGCTTTAAAAACAAAACTCGAAACAAACTAAACTTAAGCCTAAACGAGCTCGTAATCAACTCGTTTAGAACTTAGTTCATGGAATGCTTCCTAGGGTTAGGGTAGTTTCAAATTTCACAATGAAGTATGTTGTTTTATATTTTTAACGAGTTTACGCTACCCGCGCGTTGCAGCGGGATTTTGGATGAATAAATAATGCGAATCCAATTTAGACACTTAAACATTATTGTTTTACACAATTGTTGACATCACTTTATGATACAGGAGGTAAAATGGGAGCAATTCTTTAATTCTCTGTGTAAATATCATGGTATAATCAAAATTGCCACAATAATAACCATTATCTTGATAATGAAAATCACATTGCAAATAATAACCATTTAGATATAGTGGAAGAATTACAAATTCTCATATAGAAGTATTTAGGTAAGTCTTGTCATTACTTTCTTTTCTCTCACCATACACACACATTTCCATTTAGAGAGAGAGAAATCAATCAAAGATATAGAGAGGGAAAGTGAGATGTGATAGAAAGAGTTTTTGGTATGAAAGAAATAAATGTTTCGTCAAGAAATGAAAGATTTCAAAAATAAATCACGGTAAATCAAAAAACGAATCAATAGTCAACGTTTCTTAATAAAAGTTTCGTCAAGATATGCAAGTTTACAAATAGGAATTGGGATCACGGTTCTGCGCAAACCTACTGTTGGTACGACATTAATATAACCAAATTTTGTGACAACCGAATACCCCCTTCCATTTGTCGTGTCCGATGTCGGAATCAAAAAATCAACAGGACTAAAACAGAGACTATCGTACACGCCGGGGCCTGGTGACATATTCATATATACTTTGATTGTTAATTTTAATTTCATGAATAATGTATGGTGCTGCATAGAGTCGTCTTCAAGGTTGAATATAATCATATAAATATTATAAGGCGTAATTTACACTATTTGAATTATTTCTTAGAGGCAATTGTAGATTTTCTTGAATCCTTATGAAACGCAAAACAGAAATTCAAAGAATCTATCTGGGCGTGAACACAAATCTGGTCAAAATGAATTGCAATGATCCTATTTTATTTAGAATTAACCATGGTGTAGGGACTAATCACATGGTTTAGAATTCGTTAAAAAGCAAGTACACAAACAAAGGAATGCAGCAGAATGGTCATTCAGAATTAAACATGGTGTAGGACTAATCAGATGGTTTAGAATTTATTAAAAAAAAGGATACAAACAAAGGGATGAAGAAGAATGGTTACTTTGAAGATTATGGATGATGGTTTGCGCATAAATGTGTCTGTCGGAAAGAAGGTGGTGGAGTTTGAATAATTAATATATTGATGAATAAATAAGGGAACCATTAATTAATAATAAGATGTGATTCAATGGCTCTTTAATCACAATCAACAATAAAAAATAAGCTGTTGTGAGGGGGAATAGAACCGGAGTCTTGTGCGAGTTGATCGGCCGGGACAACCACTCCAGCAGTTGGGACCTTTTGTTAAGTAATTCTTTTAATCAAAATATATATTAAACATGCCCTTCACATGAAAAAACAATGAATCCGGCGTGAAAGGGAATCGAACCGGCGTTTCCTGATTGTCAAACAGGCGCGACGACCATTCCAATAGATGGGAACATGGACAGTTTTTCCTTTTAATTAATACTAGTAATAAGGCCCGCGCGCGTTGCGGCGCGGGTACAACGCAAAAATCGAATGCATTAGTCTAAGCGTTATGTGATATGTTAACCATACGAACGTGCATTTGAACGTATCCGATTGAACTCAATGTAACCTATATAAGCATTCAGATTGAATCAAAACGTAAAGTAAATCAAATTTATACTATACAATCATAATGTATTATACGGTATTAATTAGGGTTTTTAAAAAAGGAGAAAAACCACAATTTGACTCCGCTCTTTTTGGAACAAAATTTACGAAAGGTACATAAAATAAGCACGAAAATGTTATATTTGACTTGGCTTGTTTCCGAAAAAAATTACGTCGAAACGTAGAACAACTTGAATTAATAAAAACACATATATAAAAATATGCACGTTAAAATGGTTTTTCTAAATGAACATGTATTATATTTGACCTGACTCGTTTTTGGAAACAATTTACGTCGAAACATAGACACACTCAAATTTATACCGCCACATATATAAAAATATGAATATAAAAAAGTAATTAACAAAAGAGATTAACGAACGAAAGTTATTTACAGAAAATTAATTTAGTAAAAAGCTAGGGGCAAAAAATTGCAATTGCTAAAGTAGAGGATATTAAAAATGAGAAAAGGACTAAAATTGCCAAGTCCAAAAGTTGAAGGGCCAACAAAGCCGGTGGGAAATTCCCCCGACTTTGGTTGTCGAAACATAGACACACTCAGATTTATACCGACACGTACAAAAAAATATGAATGTAAAAAAGTAATTACCTAAAGAGATTAACGAACGAAAGCTATTTAGAGAAAATTAATTTAGTAAAAAGCTAGGGGCTAAAAATGCCAATTACTAAAGTAGAGGATATTAAAAATGAGAAAAGGACTAAAATTGCGAAATCTAAAAGTTGAAGGGCCAATCAAAGCCGGTGGGAAATTCCACCGACTTTGGTTTTTAAGATAGTATACAATATATATTAATCAACGCGTCTTTAAACAAAAAGGTATAACCCAAGTTACTTTTTGTAGGGTTATATAATACAAGTAACTTTTTTGTTCCGCTTGGATGAGATTACTGAGTCATTATTGAGATCTATCCACTCACCCAAAAGGCCAAAAGTGTACACCGGCCCAGACCATCCACACAAGCCCAAAAGTAAAACCCCTTCGATTTTTGCATATAAGAGAAACATTATTTAACATTAATTTTTTACTCCTAAAATACTAACCAAATTGCCTTTGAACGCCACTTATACGGTGGATAAACACCATACCAATAGACCACTAACTCAGTAAGTCATGGGAAAAACAAACCCATAGATGTCTAGTTCCCTTTAGTGAATTATCATTTCAAATTGCACAAGATGTAAGAATTGCACTTGTTTTCCAAACCAATTTACAAAAAAAAATTATTTCTTGAGCAAGATATTGTACAAAATTTGATTCCAAGCATCAGGCACGCCAGCGAGGCACCAGTGGCTGCAGTCTATGCCTTCGTCACCATATTTTGACGGGTGTCCGTCTTTTCTTAACTGTGTAAGAAGCGTTATATCCAATAAATATGCCGGATTTTTCATTTTCGCTAATACATCTTTCACCACTTCTTCCCCGGGGTATCTCTTTCCTGGGTAATGAAGTCCCCGAGTAGGTAGTGTTTGCCCTATACAATTTTGAGCACTAGGTTCGTTCCAGCCTCTAATCACACAAATTAAATATACTTTAGAACCAAAAGTAAAACACCCGATTCACTAAGATTAATTTAGGGGTGCTAAATCAGTGGTGTTCACATGTTGACGAGTCGAACACCGTAGGAGTTTTCGTCAGTTGACACGAACACTGTATTTTGAACCTGAAAATTTTATTTTCTCGTATTGTATTAATATTCTTTTTTTTTTTTTTGCATACTAATACTCTATGTTACAAATTTATAAAAAAAAATACAAATGTATATAAAATAACTACATTTAAACTATAAAACATGGTACTTATTTCGTTTTATCTTTAATTTTTGGATAACATACCCAATTAATTGACTGATGACATAAACAATTTCTTTTTCAAAACTTTTATATAAACAAGGGATATTGGCCTGTAATAATCCCTACGTCCCACCTTTTTTTATTCCCCCTGACAGTCCCATCTTTCAACTATTTTTCCTCCACCGGTCCTCAGTTAAAAAAACTTAACTCCGTTAAGTTTTTTTTCCGAATTACAAACTGACGTTTTAGGGCTTTTGATCAGAACGAGAATGCGAGTCTATTGATGTAAAACTTACCTCGAAACGGTGCTCCAAACAACTTGATTTTTGTTAATTGGAAGTTTAAACACCCAAATTGAAGCACCGTTTTCTTCATTTGGAGCACAATTTCAAGGTAAGTTTTACATCGTTCGACTCGTATCCTCGTTCTGATCAAAAGCCCTAAAACGTCAGTTTGTAATTCGGAAAAAAACTTAACTCCGTCAGTTTTTTTAATTGAGGACCGGTGGAGGAAAAATAGTTGAAAGGCGAGACTGTCAGGGGGAATAAAAAAAGGTGGGACTGTCAATGGCCAATGACGTTTAGTATGAATTATTAGAGGCCAATATCCCTATAAACAAGTGGTTATTGTAAACCCACCATATTGACCCTAGAATGCAACCCGTTCACCTAAACGCGATTGCATGTTCCACCCGAAACTGACCCCAACCCGTTTAGAAATTCACAAATCCACAAACTACATGTTAGGTTCATGTTGTGTCAGAAATTCACACCCCTAAAGATTATCATCAAGTAACGTAGCTTACCGGTCATGAACAGCAGAAACCCCCTGGAAAAAGACCCGGGTTTTTTTGAAATCTATGTTGGAGTCAACCCAGTTGGCCCATGTTGTCAAAGCAATCTTGTAAGCTAACATTCGGCCCATGTGTCTGTATATGTTTTCACCAACTTGATAGTAGTCCCATCTGCAGCCAAAACCATACACATATGTAAGAATCACTGCATAAAGATTAAAGAGGCCGTACAATGTGTATAATGAGTTGTGAATGGAGCATACGTTTGACGGGTTCCAGTGTGCGTCCACCAGTGATAGCTTTTGAAGATGAGAATGTCTGCTCCTTTCCATTTACCAAACCTGCTGATGGAGTCGAGTTTTAAAATCCGGCCTCTTTTCTCCACCACCAGGTCTACTAGAAACCCGTTTTTTAAGTACATAACTGAGACTCCGTATTCCTGCAGTCGACACAAAAGTAAAGTATTAAATTTGCGAAACTAAACGTGATTACTGCGTTTGGGCAGTATCGCTAACTACTGTTTCAGGAAAGGGTAAACCAAATTGGCCAGATAAAAAAAAACTATGCCTAACTGTATGATGCAAAAAAAATAAATAAATAAATAACATAAACGGCCAGTTTCAAGTTTCAAAATATGAACCGGACCATTAAACCACCAAACCGAACAATAAAATCCCAAGCGGGCTGACTTGCGGTTGGTTACAATTAGGGATGTTCTCGAGTCAAAGTCAGTAATAATACAAGCCAAGAAGCGAGCTTATAACAACCCAATAATTTGTACGAGCCAATCAGCCAACTAAATCGAGCTAAATTTTCTCAGTTTTTTATCTGAGCAAGTTACTAGTTTCAATTAGGGGTGTTCACGGTCCGGTTGGTTGGGTTTTGGCAAAATAATATAGGCCAAACTGCTAAATGCGGTTTCGGGAAACAACAGACAAAGCTGGGTTGGGTGTGTCAGCTGAATCAGTTGTGGTTTTGACTGTTTGAACAGATTTATTTATTTATTTTTAAATCATTATTTGGCATTAACATTTTAAAATAATAAAAATGGTCTCCAGTTCCAAGTTACAACCGGATCAAACCACAAAAATCGAACCAATTAAATCTTAAACCAGCCGACTTGCTTAGGCATGACCGCACCTAATAATTAGAGATAACGGGTACGGTATGACAACTTACTGGGAATGAAAGAGTTGAGAGTGGTCCTGTAACCTCGAATGTGTGGTTGGAACCAACGGTCCGGTAAAGCATGCAGGCCAGTGACTGCCATTGGTTCGAACTCAATGAGTCCCCCACAAACATTATTTTCTTACCCCTGTTCCTCTTCAAAAACCTCTCCCCCTTAAACCTGCACATTCCCACCCATAAATAAATCACTTAAATTTCATTTTCTTCCTTGCCAATGGTTTGTTCAATTATGCCTCTCTAACTAAGTCAAATTTCAAATTTGTACCATTTCCGTCTCTAACATTCTTGAAACATATCAATTCCGTCTAGGGATGGCAAAAATCCCGAGCCCGACGGGTATACCCGATACCCGACAGGTATTGGGCCGGGTATGGGATTGGTTTTAAAAATTTACGCGGGTATGGGATTAGGTGATACCCGACCCGATTACCCGTAACCACATACCCATTTACCCGAACTATATACCCGATCATGTACCCGATTTTCTTAATTTATATTTTTATTTTCCATTGACCCTTGTCTATTGGTGATTTATTTTAGTTTATTCATAATGTGAACAAAAAGTGATATAACCACAAGTGCCAAAATCGTAATTTACTCTAAACAAAATTATTTAATAATTATAATAGTAAAAAAATGTACTTAGAAATCTCATCGTATATCTTTCAACAAACCAATGGGTATACCCGATAACCGATGGGTAATTACCCGACGGGTATTGAGTCGGGTATAGGACGTGATTTTATAACTAGGTATGAATATGGGGTTACCAATACCCGACCCATTGTCATCCCTAATTCCGTCCAGAAAACTAAGGTTGAATCGAATAACTGGACAAACCACACGGACTTTTGGACCTAATTGACATGTTTTAAGAATCTCAGAACGAAAATGATACAAATTTGAAATTTTTAACTCTAAATAAACGGACCAATTTTTTAAAATATACAAGAGAGAGGTGTCAAGTTCAAATCCCACAAGTTACGAAAAAACAGATCCCGAGATAAGAGTTAAATAGATCCAATGGTATGGTGTTTTAACCTGGAAAGTGAACAGGCATGGGGCTTCCATTTGAAGTTGAGGTAGATGGTATCGGCTCTACCGTTGTTCTGGCAGTTCAACCCTGGGTCGACAAAGGGGCATTCGGATCCGTTGTACATCGGGTAGGATGGATCCATGATCCAGCTTCCTTTGAAGAAGTTGCATTGGTTTGTTAAGTGGGCATGGGCTAGAGGTAGAAGAATGGTGAAGAGATAAAAGAGTGCAGCAGCAGAGCAAGCGGTAGTGGGTGAGGTTTTCAACATCATGGCAAACAGCAGAGGCAACAAAAAGAGGCTGGTGGTTGGATAGTGTGATTGTGTTTATATATAGTTATAGTCTCGTGCCTGCCCTATGGCATAATTTTTATATTTTCTTTATCAAATTATTCCTGCTAATTTGCTAAAAAAAGTCATAAAAGGGTTCATTTATCAAATTATTCTTGCTAATATTGCTAAAAAAGTCTGTTCATTTATCAAATTATTCCTGCTAATTTGCTAAAGAAAGTCATAAAAGGGTTCAAATATTGGAACTTCTTTAATATACCGGGCAAACAAGTCAAGTCGAGCTGAGCCCAAATTTGACTGGGCTTAAGCTTGGCTCGTAAGTAGTTTTATAAGTTTGAGCTCGACTTGTAAGCAGTTTTATAAACTTGAGCTTGGCTCGTTTATTATTTAATAATTAACATATATTACTTTATTAACTATTTTTTATTAATTTATATAAGACGAATTGGAAATAAATAATCCCACCCAGCTCAATTTGGCCGATAATAATCCTAAGTCAGTTATCGGCCGATAATGATTCGAACTGGTCAATTTTTTTTGGTAAAATAGTCCGCCGTTAAAATAGCTTAACGGAGTTAAGTTTTTTTCCTAATTACAAACCAATGTTTTAGGGCTTTTGATCAGAACGAGAATACGAGTCGATTGATGTAAAACTTACCTCAAAATTGTGCCCGAAATGGCTTGATTTTTGTTAATAGGAAGTTTAAACACCCGAATTGAAGCACCGTTTTCGTGGGTTGGGGCAGTATTTCGAGATAAGTTTTAAATCAATCAAATCGTATCCTCGTTCTGATCAAAAGCCCTTAAATATCGGTTTGTAATTCGGAAAAAAAAATTAACTCCGTTAAGCTATTTTAGCGGCGGACTATTTTACAAAAAAAAATTTACCAGTTCAGATTATTATCGGCCAATAACTGACTTGGGATTATTATCGGCCAAATTAAATTAGATGAGATTATTTATTTCTTATTTGCCTTTATATAACACACATATATCAAATATTATAGATTAAAAAATTAGGTATATATGATCCCAAATAATATAAAGCCCAATTAGTTTAAACAATTAAACCCGAATTGGATTTTAAACCCAAATAAAAACAAGCCCAACTACTTAAATTGTTAAACAATTAAATAAAAAAAGCTCAACTGTAGATGCATATGTCTGTAGCTTTCGTCTGTATTTAGTCTATATTTACCTGGTTGTTGTCTTTGTATAGTTTTGTATATGTTTATATTATATCCGGGGCCGAAATGAAAGTTAGGAATGTTTTGTAAGTTCATCCGGACGGATGGAGTCCATCCGGTCGGATGGACATAGTCATCCAGACGGATGATCATCCGAACGGATGATCATTCGGATGGTCAGTCGTTTCTTCCGGATGGAGCGCGCCTATAAATAGGAGGTCATGGTTTTCATTTGATAAAATCAGTTCTGACTCCTCCGGCGAAGCTCTTGCAAAATTTCTCTGGAACTCTGTACGATTCATCAATCTTAATGAGAATAAATGCTTTAAACGGTGTCTGCGTTGTTGATCTTTCTCCTACATCACAATTGGATTCCGCACAATCGTGGTGATTGCAGATCTGACCTGAGCGTGTTCAATCAAAACCGAACTCCCAGTCCTCACAAGTGGTATCAGAGCTCGGAAGTCGGATTCAGAGGAGATCTACAGCAAATTGACCAGAGATTCAACCGATTTCAGAGATTTACAGCTGTTTCTACACGAGATTCTATCATTTTTCTCATCTATTTCTCTGATTTCTACTCTTTCTGACTTTTCTCATCTTAAACATCTTAAAATCCAAAATTAAGGGAGATTTCACGAACAAAATGGCCTAAAATTCACACATACTGTGCGCATTACACAAAAGAACAATCCTACAAAGTTTCAAAACTGAATTCAAACAAAATCATATCAAAATCTGTGAAAACCCATGAATTTTCAAACAAACTGTGCTGACATCATCGCCCATCCGATCGGATAGCCATCCGACCGGATAGAGTTGTTACTGTTTGAAGTTCTTGTGTGTTTGTTCTTCGATTGTCCATCCGATCGGATAGCCATCCGAACGGATAGCCATCCGACAGATTGTCCATTCGACACTTGACCATTCGACAATTTCATTCGGATAGCCATCCGAACGAAATCTCATCCGGACAACACTCATCTGAACATAGTCATCCGGTTGATTATGTTTGTTGACCATCCGGACGATTGGTCATTCGGAAAACTGTGTTTGTGTTCATTAAATCAAGTTTAACTGTGTTTGATATTTTCCAGGAAATTGCAATCATGAGTGCCGAATTTCTGAATCCATTCGGTGACATATTCGCTTACAATATCACTGGAGAAACATCTTCTAATGTCAACCCAAAGACGGCAACAAAAGCGATATCGGACTCGCTTAGTGTGGACAATGCTTAGGGGACATATAATAAACCACCTAAGCTAATGGCAATTGAAGATTACAATCGCTGGGCTAAACGATTCGATAATTGGTTAAGAGCTTTTGCCTTTGATAGTTGGAAGTGTATTAAAGTCGGATACAAGGTTACAAGAACTGATTTTGAAAATTTAGAAAGTGATGAGCAAGAAGAAATCGATGCTGAGCAAAAAGCCATAGCATTATTACACCAATCTGTACGAGATGACATTATTTCCCTAATCGATTACGAGAATGCGAAAGAATTGTGGATTGCTTTGGAGAAAAAGTGCACGGGAGGTGAAGAGATTGTAAATAGCAAGAAATCATTGTTGAAAGAGGAGTTTGATTTGTTTATTTGTATGAAGAATGAAACCGTTCGCCAGATGATAGAAAGGTTTTGCCACCTGAAAGCTGAATTGGCAAGATTTGGTATTACAAATGATCAAGAGGAGATTGTTGAAAAGTTGTTCGAAGCATTGCCAAACGAGCATGATTGGCAGTATTTTGCGATTGTGTTAAAGAATACTAAGCCCATGAAGGAGATTACACTCAATGGGTTGATAGAGAAGCTGGAAGCGCACGAGCTGGAGATCAAGAAGCAGAGCAAAGTGAATAATGCAAATTATCAACAGAACGTGGACTTGTACTATCGGGGAAGCATGATTTCCAAAGCTTCATCGCCAAAGACAGCCTTTAGTGCTGAAAGTTCGAACACACTGCAAAAGACAACTCAGGAAGTGGATTGTCAAGTTCGAGTGGTTATGGTTTTCATGGAACCGGATCAAGCACACCAACATCGTCTGCTTCAATCAAAATGCTCCGAATGCCAATGTTTTTCAATGCAACATCGCCGTCAACCTCAACAACGCCCAAAACTTCAACAAGTAAACTGCAAAACAACAGATGGTTTTTCTTGCATAGATCTTAGAGTCATATGAGAGCCTTGTAGCGGGAAAGATTGGGAACACAAATCTTACAAAAGAAGACTATGATCAGATCAACCCCGAGGAAATGGAGCTAATAGACATCAAATGGTGTATGGCAAGTGTTATTCGCCATGCACAACGATTTATGGAAATCACTGGGCGTCAATCTATTGGTGGGCCGTCAACGAAATTGGGTTTTGACAAGTCAAAGGTGACCTGTTTCAAATGTAAACAAAAAGTCATTTCAAGATAGAGTGTAGAAACTCAGCTGCTGATGAAACCACTAACCCATTTCATGATTATTAGTTTATCACAAAAACCGAGAAGAGCCACCGAAGATGAAACAAATCGAAGATAACCCAGAAAAAGAGAAATCGAGGGCTCTTGTAGTTATTCAGGATGATGAGAGTTTTAACTAGAACGATTTTCTTCCAGAAGAAGATTTTGTTGGATCTGCTTTCATGGCTCAAGTTGAACCAGAACCAGTGTATCATGGAGAAAGAAATCTGACCCATTTTTTAATGAAAAGAATTCGTGAAGCTTACAAAGAGGCAGTGAAGGCAAAGAGGTGGGATCCTGATAGAGAATGCTACCTAGATCCGAAAGGGAATGTCTGCACAGATCCAAAATCAATCGACTTTGAAGCTCTTGTAAAGTCAATTCCAACAGAAGAAGAGCAGATCAAAATAGATGCTGCGAAAAGGGCTGAAAAAGAGAGACTACGAAAGGAGAGATATGAGAAGTTTGAGGAGTCCAAAAGGTTGAAAGATGAGATCATTGATGTTAATGCAAAAATGACAGCCGAGAACCTAAAGAAGATGGCTGATCAAGTTATGATGGTGAAGGCACTGGAGGTAGATTCCAAATCCGCTTCTGAGTCTGAGTCGCCAGGCAAGGTCAGTTCTATTGGTTCAAATGTTGAATCAGGTAAGGCTGAGAAATCAAAGACTGAAAGTGATTGTAGAAATTGCATGAAAGAGTGCAAAGTCTGTAATACACATGAGTATCTTTGGAGATCTCAAATCCAGGAACTAACAAATAAAATCAATATTCTACAAAAGGACATGGTTAATAGAGACAAACTTGTGAGAAGTTCAACTGAAAGAATTAATGAGTTAAATGAGAAAAATCAAAAACGATGAAAATGATGTTGAACGTTTTAGAAAAGAAAATGAAAAGTTTGTGCTTGAAAACAGAAAAATAACTGAGGATTTTGACAAGTTAAAAAGAACAATTAAAGACTAAGATGAAAGAAATGCTAAAACTCGCAAAGAAAACATGAGTTTGACAGGTGTTCTTCAAGCAAAAGAAAAACAGATAAATGCTCAGCTGGATGAGATTGCTAATCTCAAGCTTTAGTATCAAGAAGCAAAGATTGAGAATGAGAGAATTAATTGAAACTGAACAGTTACACTTCTGCCAGCTTTGTTCTCCAACACATCGTTCCAAAACCCATTAGAAAGAACAAAGATGGTGAAGATGTATACTCAGATGGAACCGGGGTAGGGTATCACAAGGTTCCACCACCCATGATCAACAACTTCACTAAAAAACAATCTGGGTTGGTTAAAGAATCAGATTTGAGTGAGAAAAGTGAAGTTGATAAACTACCTGATTGATGTCACTTTTAGTTCACAATCCGATGAGAAGAGCATAGAATCTGAGGTTGTGAAAGATGTCGTTGAAAAGGTTTTAAAAATTGACAGTGATTCCACAATTTCAAACGAAGATGATGATTGTTTTCTAAACAATTACATCCCGAAAACCAAGTCCAAGAACAACTTAGAGGACGAACCGACTCTTGTCATGTACAAGATGAATGATTCAGATAAGTTGTACTCGGATGAAGAGTTTCCGATTGAGAATGTCAATGTGGATAAGCTGAAGAAAGTGTTTAAATTGGTTGAAATTGATGTTTCAGAGGTTAATGGATTGTCGACTTCAAAAAGGTTTTTGAATTTCCAAAGAGATAAATCTTATTATAACAAACCCAATTTGCCACCACGTTTTCACAATAACAACCAAAACAGAGGGTTTGCTGGGCAACGGGATGGTAAGAATTATCAAAGAAGGAATTTTCAGAAGTCAAAGTTTGTAAAGAAGTCAACTTTTGTGAAGAGTTCGAGTTCGATGACCGAACAAGAGTCTTAAATATTTTCAAAAACTAATGAAGAGTTTTTCGCAAAGAAAGTCTCACAACCACAAACTAAAGGTCAGAGTCGGGTTGTTGATAGCCGAACGTGCTTTAAATGCGATCAGATTGGTCACATTGCACGAAAGTGCACCAATCAACGATCTAAGTCTGTGATTGTTGAAAATCCCAAGAAGTCGAATGATACAAAAGGCAAGGCGCCTATGTTTGTTGAGAAGAAGATTCCAAAAACTGAAAATGTTAAAAACAACTCTAAACCAATCAAACAACCAGTCAACAAAACTGGTGAATCTTCCAAACGTTTTCCCACACAACAACAAACATGGATGCCAAAGTCTCAAGTCAAGGCATCAGCTGAAGCAAAACCAAAGGTTCCTGTTAGTGCTACACAAGAAAAACAAACTTCTTCAACCAAACCGGTTGCGAAGTCTGTACCTTTGGATTTGTATCAAAAGTTAAAGAAACAAACTTCTTCGACCCCACCGGTCAAGAAGTATGTTCCCAAAAGGTCCAACCATCTGGTCAACCTGAAAAGGATGAATTTTTCTTGTACAAAACGGTTGAGGTTGGAATCGAGAAGAATTTGGAAATGAACGATAAGAACTTCCCACCACTTTACACCATGAAAACTCACCTTAACGTCAAGCTACCCGAGTTAAAAGAGGCTTGGGTTGCTTCATTTAACTAATTACATTTGAAATGTGCAGGAGCTCCCGATATCGATATCAAAGTGGATAATAGATAGTGGAGCGTCCAGGTATATGACGGGGCTGAAAACCCTGTTATATGATGTTAGAGGTTTTAACGGTGGATATGTTGGTTTTGCTGGAAACCAAGGTGGAAGAGTAATCGAAGAGGGCACTTTATCGAATGGTGTCATATCTTTTAAAAGAGTCAACTATATTCCAGAGATGGAGAACAACTTGCTAAGCATTTCTAAAATATGTGACAGATTGTATACAACTCACTTCACCGACAAAGAGTGTCTGATTCTGAAGCCGGGGTTTGTTGTCCCCGAAGAGTGGATCATCATGCGAGCAACGTGGGAGAATGATCTATACGTTCTAGTCATGAGTATAACGACGACAACTTCTGGTCATCCTCAGTGTTTTGTTTCAAAAGCTACCGAGAAAGAGTCAATCTTGTGGCATCGAAAGATGGGCCACATACACCTGCGAAAGATGAATCACTTGGTGCATAATAACTTAGTCAAAGGTGTGAATCTAAAAAGTTTTCACTTGGAAGCGGAATGCATCAGTTGCCAAAAAGGTAAACAAACCAAGAAGTCGCACCCCAGGAAGATGGAAAACTCAATCTCGAGACCGCTAGAAAGACTTCACATGGATCTCTTTGGTCTTGTGAACGTCAAGAGCATAACCGGTGATCTATATTGCTTAGTGGTTACAGATGATTACTCGAGGTATTCGCGGGTCATGTTCTTGAAGTCAAAAGATCAAACCTATACAAGTTTGCTGAATCTGTTCAGGAAGATAGAGAATTTGTACCAAAGGCGCATATGTCGACTTCGAAGCGATAATGGTACTGAATTTAAAAACAGTCAAATGGAAGAATTCTGTGACAGAAAGGGTATTTTACAAGAATTCAGTGCTCCGTAAACTCCGCAGCAAAATGGAGTAGCAGAGAGGAAAAATCGGACACTGATAGAGACAACACGAACAATGTTGGCCGACTCAAAGCTTCCTTTGAGTTTTTGGGGAGAAGCCGTATCTGCTGCTTGTTATACTCTGAATCAGGTTTTGGCTGTGAAGAAACATAACAAAACGTGTTTTGAGCTACTCAATAACCAAAAGCCTAACTTGGAATATCTAGAGCTGTTTGGATCTCCCTGCACGGTTTTAGATCCTGATAGAAAGTTTGGTTCAAAGAGTTTGGAAGGAATCTTTGTGGGTTATTCTAGTTCACTTAGACAAGTATTTGTTCCAAGTCTTGGGAAAGTCATTGAAGCTCAACATGTTGAATGTCAAGGTTATACTATGTCACACCCCAACCGATGGCGGAATCATCGGGGTGCGGCACTGAGCGAAACAGATTGTCCAAGAGAATCCATAACAACTAAATTACCAGATATTTAAACGTTACGTCCCATACCATAACATATCAAAATAAAGCAGTTATTACAGACAAGTTGTTCTCAAAGACAAATCATAGTTTCGACAACTCATAAATTGTTTATTTGTTTCTAGACTCCCCTAGACTTGATTTCATCACAGCAAGCAAGCATCCTAGACACCTGTCACATACGTTAAAATAAAAGTCAATACACATAGTGTAAAGGTGAGCATACAAGTTTGATAGTATAGTAGTAGCGAAAGCGATTTAAGCATAACCAGCATGTAACATGTATAATGTGACGCAGGTAGGTTATCGACAATGAAATATGCACAGACGTGACTGCGAGTTGTAGAATGCGCAACACATATCACCACTGTGATACGTGAAGAAAAGCCTTTAACAACCCCTGTCCACGACAGGTGCTGAGTCCAAACTATAGTACTATCGTTGCTAAGGTGTCAGGAAACAATCACTGTGTAAATATAACATACTAGCATTCATCGAATAACACGTATAACATGCAGAACGGTTAGCGTATAAAACGTGTTTGCGTTATGTGTCGATGTGATTTGATATAAGTAATGTATGTAACACCTAAAAGTACGTTAAGCAAAAAGGGATCGAGTATACTCACAGATTGTGTTTAATAAATAAACACTCTCTTGGATTGAAGGGAGCACTGGGAGGTTAGCCTGAACACAGAACAACAGTATGAGCGTTGAACGGTGCGTAAAACGAGGCGAGTGAAACAAGTGACGGATAGTCATCCGATCGGATGACCGTCCGGACAAATGACCATTCGATAGGATGGCCACTCGTCTGGGATGGATGTGTTTGTGTATGATGGAACTTTGAAGTTTTCGTTGTAGCATTTTGAAATAGTATTCCTACCATTCAGGTCGTCCGGTCAGACGGTCATCCGGACGGATGACCGTCCGCTCGTATGGTGATCTGAGTGGAGGTTTCATAGATTGAAGGTTTGTTTAAGTGTTGAACATCATAGGTCATCCGGTCGGATTGTCGTTCGATCGGAGGGCTATCCGATCGGACGACAATCCGTTCAGTAACCTGTTCATTTTGAAAACTTTGTATAATTAAAACTTTTGCGTTTGAACAGAGACGTTATGACAACGTGTTAAGCAACAGAAACCCCATTAAGTCCAAGTCATCTGATCGGATGGGAATCACCCCGTCCGATCAGTAACTGTTCTTGACGGTATTTCATATTCAACCCGTTAAGTCGGTCATCCCTTCGGTAGTATTCCATTATCAGATCGACACTTCGCTATAGAATGAGTAGAAGGCCTAAATGAGCTCGGATTCTATCGGTTTTATGTGAAAAGTTGAGAATGTTGAAGAAAAGTTTGAAATACTTTGATTATGTTTAGATTTAGGAGAAATCAGTGTTTAAACATTGTAGAAATCCTTTGGATCTAAGTTGTTCTTGGTGGAATGAGGTCACACTTTGGTGTTCTTGAGAACCCATGATGACATCATCCTAAAGCAGCCCAAATCCACCGATTTCATGGTGAAAAGTCAAGATTTGATAGTGAAAATGATGAAGAAGTGTGTGTAGATGATAGAAGTACAAGATTTGAGGTAGAAACTTACAAGAATCGCGAAGAATCAAGAGAAAATAGGCCAAACGCTTGCTGGTTGAATGAAAGATGTCACATCACATGAACAGTGATGTGACAGGTGCTATTTATAGGTGGTGAGGGAGAAAAGGCGGTGCAATGTGACGGATCGGATGGCCATCCGGTCGAATGGTCCTTCGATCGGATGGCTTTCGCTAGTTGGTTTCCGACTTATGTTTCATGCGTTGAGCGTTGCGATGCGTTTCGAGTAAGCGATGCGATAGTATTACACACTAGTTACATATTTAACATAACTACTAATAATCACAAAGGTAAACCTTAGATTTCGAGTTCGCGATGAGACTGCGTTGTGATAGAGTTGCGATTGCGTTTGCGAATAACCACCTTAAATAATATAAACATGCACAAATAACACATAATAGCACACACACGTAAAACAATATTCAGAACCTGTAATTCGAGTTGCGATGCGATTAGCGATAAGTCGATTATTGATTAAATAGCGATTTATTGCATTTACTCCACATAATACAACTAAAGTAACATAAATTAGAGTATCGATTAACAAGTCAAAGAGTACAAGTAGTAATTAAGCAAGGAATGACAGATCGAATTAGCAATATTTTCTTCCTTTGACTTTGACTTGTACTTTGACTTCAAAAAGTCGGGTTGTTACAGCCTCCCCTACTTTAGGAAATTTCGTCCCGAAATTTAAGGCGCAGGCATAACAAACAGTTGTGGATACTTAGCCTTCATAACACTTTCGAGTTCCCAGGTGAACTCGGCGCCGCGTTTGCCTTCCCAGCGAACCTTCATAATGGGAATGCGTGAGCGTCGGAGCTTCTTGGTTTCTCGATCCATGATCTCGACTGGTTTCTCCGCGAAGTGTAATGTTTCGTCCACTTGTAGATCCTCAAGAGGGACATGTAAATCCTGGTCGGCTAGGCACTTTTTGAGGTTTGAAACATGGAAAGTCGGGTGGATGTTACTAAGTTCCTCCGGTAGCTCGAGTTTGTAGGCCATTTTGCCAATTCTTTCCAGAATTTTAAAGGGTCCAATATATCGAGGCGCGAGCTTTCCTTTCTTGCCGAATCTGATCACCCCCTTCCAAGGTGCAACCTTTAGGAGTACGTGATCGCCAACTTCAAATTCAAGGGACTTGCGGCGTCTATCGGCGTAACTCTTTTGACGACTCCGAGCTTTCAGCAGATTGTCTCGAATTTGGAGGATTTTGTCAGTCTTTTCTTGCAATAACTCGGGACCGGTAATTTGCGCATCCCCGATCTCTTGGCATACAATAGGCGATCAATATTTTCTTCCGTATAATGCCTCAAATGGTGCCATTTGAATGCTAGAGTGATAACTGTTATTGTACGAGAATTCGACTAAAGGTAAATGTGAATCCCAATTACCACCGAAATGTATCACACACCAGCGAAACATGTCTTCGAGGGTACGAATCGTGCGTTCAGTCTGACCGTCGGTCTGGGATGGAATGCGGTACTAAGATTGAGAGTAGTACCGAGAGCAGATTGAAACGTTTCCCAAAGACGTGAAGTGAATCGACCATCGCTATCGGAGATGATGTCACGAGGTGTCCCGTGTCGACAAATAACTTCATCGGTATAGATCCGAGCTAATCGTTCTACCTTGTAGTCTTCCCGTATTGGTAGGAAGTGAGCGGATTTGGTGAGATGATCAACGTTAACCCAGATGCTATCGTGACCTGATGGCGTGCGCGGAAGTTTCGTTATGAAGTCCATAGCTATACTCTCCTATTTCCACATAGGGATCTCGGGTTGCACGAGTAAGCCAGAGGGTCGTTGATGCTCAACCTTGACTTTTGAATAAGTCAAGCATTTCGAAACGTAGATAGCGATATCCCTCTTCATGCCCTGCCACCAGTACTTGTAGCGAAGGTCCTGGTACATCTTACCGGCGCCGGGATGAATGGAGTATCGAGATTTGGGGCTTCGTCTAGCATAATTTGTCGTAAGTTGGTGCGTTTGGGAATCCAAATACGATCAAGATAATGGAATATACCATTCGATTTATTCACCATTTGTTCGCCGTTATTGATAATCTTTTCCTTCTTCAAAGTGCGTTCGGTAAAACAAGCATGTTGAGCGTCACAGATAAGAGCTTCGAGATTGTGCTGAGCTTGAGTATTATGAACGCTATGCAAATAGCTTCGTCGACTGAGAGCATCGGCAACGACATTTTCTTTGCCAGGATGGTAACGAATCTCACAGTTGTAATCATTGAGAAGTTCAACCCATCGGCGTTGGCGCATATTCAGCTCCTTCTGGTTAAAGATGTGTTGTAGGCTCTTATGGTCGGTGAAGACCGTACACTTGGTACCGTAAAGGTAGTGTCACCAAATCTTCAACGCAAAAACAACTGCACCAAGCTCAAGATTGTGGGTTGTGTAGTTCTTCTCGTGGATCTTGAGCTGGCGAGATGCGTACGCGATAACCTTGTCTCGTTGCATGAGAACACAACCGAGACCGAGGTTAGAGGCATCGCAGTAGACTACGAAGTCGTCGTTTCCGTCGGGTAGTGAGAGCACGAGAGCGTTATAGAGCATGAGTTTGAGTGTTTGAAAGGCCTCATCTTATTCGGTTCCCCAAACAAAAGGTTTGTCCTTGTGTGTAAACAAGGTAAGCGGTACGACGATCTTCGAAAAATCAGCGATGAATCGGCGATAGTAACCCGCCAATCCGAGAAAAGAACGAACTTCGGATGGGTTCTTTGGCGTAACCAAACTCTTAACTGCTTCAATCTTCGCAGGATCGACATGAATACCTTGTCTATTGACAATGTGACCGAGGAATTGAACCTCCTCGAGCCAAAATTCGCACTTGGAGAACTTGGCGTAGAGGCGGTTTCCCTGGAGTAGTTCAAGAACTAAACGGAGATGTTGCGCGTGTTTGGATTTTGACTTGTAATAGATCAGGATATCATCGATAAACACAATGACGAATCGGTCGAGAAAGGGTTTACACACACGATTCATTAGATCCATGAAAACTGCGGGGCCGTTAGTTAAACCAAAGGGCATAACAACAAACTCGTAGTGACCGTATCGGGTTCGAAAAGCGGTTTTGGGTATATCTACCTCTTGAATTCGCAACTGGTGGTAGCCTGAGCGTAAATCAATCTTCGAGAAATACGTAGCACCTTGTAACTGATCAAACAAATCATCGATTCGAGGTAAGGGATAACGATTCTTGATGGTAAGCTTATTCAATTCCCTGTAGTCGATGAACATCCAAAACGATCCATCCTTCTTTTTGACAAAAAGGACAGGTGCGCCCCATGGAGAGGTGCTAGGGCGAATGAAGCCTTTATCAAGCAATTCCTGGAGCTGACTCGAGAGTTCGCGCATTTCAGAGGGAGCGAAACGATAAGGCGCTTTAGTAACATGATTTGCTCAAGGAATTAGATCAATTCGAAAATCGATATCACGAGATGGCGGTAAGCCAGGTAAATCATCAGGAAAGACGTTAGGAAAATCACGAACCACATGCACCTTTTCCATTGCCATAACTTCCTTTTCCTCCGCTACTACGATGTGTGCCAAGAAAGCTTGGTATTCCTTGCGGAGATACTTGCTAGCTTGGTCACACGACATGAGTTGCAACCTCTTCGAAGCGACTTCGCCATAGACACACAATTGATCACCATTTGCGAAAGAGAAACGAATCATTTTATCAAAACAAACAATTTCAGCATGATTCTCCCGTAGGAAATCCATGCCTACTATGACATCAAAGCTACCAAGCTGCATTGGGATAAGACTGATCGGGAAAACGTGACTGTTGAGCTCAAGAGTACACTAACAGTGACGGTTCTTCCAGTGGCAACTTCTACGTCAAATGTTGATGGGAGGTTAACGCGTTTACGGTTTAGGAGCCTTTCGAATTCGAACAATACAAAACAGTTATCGGCTCCAGTATCAAACAAACACGAAGCATATATACAATTTACGAGAAACGTACCATTAACCACGTTGTTGTCTGCCTGAGCCTGGCAGGCGTTGATGTTAAAGACTCGCCCACGGGCTGCTGCTGCTGCGGTTGGTGTTGTTGCTGCGCTAGCTGCTGCTGCTACTGTGGCTCTTACTTCACCACTCTGTTCGGGCAGACATTTGCGAAGTGGTTGGGATCACTACATGCATAGCAGACGCTTGCGTGAGCAGCGGGAGCAGGAGCTGCTTGTTGTCCCTGAGGAGCTGGTAGAGTAGGAGCTTGGACGTGAGCTGGAGCTTGACGGGGACCAGTACGGAAATTGGCAGTGAAGTGGCCGTACAGGTTGCAATGAACACAAAATCGACATGCAATCCCAATAGGATGATGATAAGTACAGGTAGGGCACAGCGGGTGTGGACCAGTATATGCACTCTTGGCCGGCGGTGCATTGGTCACTGGTGCCGCTACCTGGCGGTTCTGGTTTTGGGTTGGAGCGGGTACTGCATTGAGTGGAGCGGCAGTGACAACACAGTTTTTGTTTTTGTTGTTGTTCTTGCGCTTTCGGCGTGAAGACTTGGAAGCTTGCGGTGCGGCAGTTTCAGCGGTGGGTGCAGCGGTGACTTGATGAATACTTTTGGTGGTTTTGTCGAAATAACCAGCCCCAACTCTCTTGTCGTTAATCTCGGTAGCGAGCAGATAAGTCTCTTCAATGGTGGTTGTCTTGGCGGCTTGCACGAAATCAGCAACACAATCCGGTAAAGCACGGATGTATTTCTTGATGGTGATGTCCGTAGTAGAGACTTGACCGGGACATATGATGCTTAGCCGCTTAAAGCAGGTAGTCAGACCAGCATTGTCGCCACCCTCTTGCTTAATGTTCCAAAACTCGTCCTCCAGCTTCTGAAGCTCGTGGGGATGGCAGAATTCCTTCATCATGATCTCCTTCAACTCTTCCCAAGTGAGCCCATAAGCTGCGTCATTCCCTCGCTTGTTCCTTTCGGCGGTCCACCAGTCCAGAGCCCTGGACCAGAAAACTCCGGTTGCGTTGACAGTGCGTAGGTTTTCAGGACAACCACTTTGGCGCAGAGTGACTTCAATTGCATCGAACCATTGAAACATGGCAGTAGGCCCATCTTCCCCGGTGAAGTCTTTGGGGCCGGAGGCCTTAAACTGCTTAAAGCTAAAAGTAGAGCAGGGAGAGTCGGTCCATGATTCCTCGGAGGACTTGCTAGTGTTTTCGTTAAGTTCGCTGACAATTTGCGGAATGACGTTAGCCATCTGCTTTGCCACTAGCGATGCGACGCGTTTGTCAGCGTGATTTCGGGGAGCGGCGCGGGATGGGTGAGATCCGAATGACGACATTGTTTGCAACAGACATCGTCACAGGACTCAGATATAATTAATGTAACATCCGTCAAAATGGATTCCTGAAATCTGACCCGTTTTGAAATCCGACCCGTTTTGAAATCCGAATCCTAACCTTGAACCAACGGAAATTTTTCGCGAATTAAATAACCCTCGAAAGACTTTTATATGGTTATTATATGTGTAATTAATTATTTTTTGTCAAAAATAATAATAATAATAATACTTCAATATAGTAAGTAATTAGTTAATTTAATTAACTTAAAGGTTATTTAGATAACCTAGTTAGTTAGAGAAAATCAAATAAACCAAGTTAAGTTAGCTATTTAATTAACTCTTAAGATGAGGGGCTATTGGTGTAAATAATTGAGTGTATAAACAAAATCTAACCCTAACTCTTTTGTCACGCAGCCACATCCCAAACACAGACCTTCTTCTCCGCAAAAATCTGGTCACCGGAGCAACTCCGGCCGATGACCGGCTCCGTTTGTTGACAAACCCAACCCAGCCGTACACCTTCACCCCTTCTTCTCCGACCATGAATGAATACCCCTGCCCCTCGCTCACCTCTCTCTCTTCAGCAGCGGCCGACACCACTCCTGGTGGCGGCGGCGTCGATTTTCCGGCGGCGACGTTCACCTGCAACTACACGCCTGCACCTCACGTCTCCTCCTCGCTCTGATTTGGTTACCAGCGATGTTACCGAGGACGATGATGATGCCAACAAGCGGCTGTGGTGGTGTTCTCCGACGAATGTTGACGGTAAACCCCCTAAACAGATCTTCGATGAATTTTCGTTTGTTTTCCGATGACCGACGACAGCAGCTCGGTTTGGCTTGTGTTTGTTTCAGGTTGGGTGACAGTGGTTTCGGGGCCGGAACGACGGCGACAATAGTGGTGAGTGTTTCTCGAGTTTAACAGTCGGGTCAGGCCACTATGGTGCGGGTCAAGTATGGTTCGAGTTTTAAGCGCGTTTTCGTGCACCCGTACCCGTCGGAGACGTAGAAACGTTGCCGGAGTTCTACTGGAGTAAACAACACCCACCGGAACGAAAAACCAACTCACCGGTGAATCCCAAAGTCGTCGGGGTCAACCGAGCTCGCCGTAATCGAAACTCGCGTGTTACGTACCCGGTATTAGGGATGGGCAAATCCCGATCCCGATACCATACCGTCCCGATACCGACAAATCCCGATCCCGAATTTTGTGAAAACTAGGTACCGATACCGATACCGAAATACGTCGGTTCGGTACGGTGTCGGTATTTTGAGGGTAAAATTCGGTATTATACCGATACCATACCGTACCGATACCGAAAAAACCTAAAAGTGGATACCGAAACCGCTTCGGTATGGTATTATCGGGATCGGGATGGGATCGGTATTGGATACCACTTGCTCATCCCTACCCGGTATAATCCTTTAATCTAATCAATATGTCTTTTTATTATACTTATAACAGATGAATAACAATATCACAATTTTTTTTGAGTTTTGAAATGTTATGTTTTGTTTATGGTTCTGTCGTTTGTTTTTATAAGGGGACTAGGGGTGGTTCACTAGTGATAGAATCTATCACTCTCAATGTCCAATAAAATTATGCCATGTCATCAACCAAATTTCCATCACTAGTGATAGAAATGTAGGAGGGGTGGAATCACTAGTGATGGAATTCTATCACTCCCATTTATTTTTAATTTTCATTTTAAAATTAGAAATTAACAATAAAGCACTAAAATTAAAAATTTCATTAAATTTAAAACATACTACTTCAATTTAACATACTAGAAACATACAATTTAAAAAAAAAAAAAACCTACTCCTCGTCCGAATCCGGAAACTCCAAACCTAGAGAACCTACTAGTTCGATTAAATCGAATCTCAAACGAAAGTGAGTTTCTTCGTTACGTAATTGTAAATGGATATCTTGTGGAACTTGAACTTGCGTAGGAGGATCCGGCACCCAATCCGGGGATATTGCACGCCCGTCGTGTTTGATCAGCATATTGTGCAATATGATACATGCATACACTATGCTATGGATTGATTTCTTGGTCATCGAACGAACCGGTCGGTGTAGTATACCCCATCTACCCTTTAAAACACCAAATGCCCTCTCAACATCTTTTCTTGCCGATTCTTGCAATTTTTTGAACGCCTTTTCTTTAGCCTCGACAGGAAATGAGGGAGCTTTCACAAAAACAGACCAAGACGGGTAGATACCATCCACAAGATAAAAGCCTCGTCTGTAATGTCGACCGTTAACATAGAAAGGAGAGGAAGGTGCGGTACCATCCGTTACGCTTTGGAACAACGGCGACGTGTGCAACACATTGATGTCGTTGTTTGAACCTGGAACACCGAAATACGAATGCCAAATCCATAAATCATTCGACGCCACCGCTTCTAGTATGATGGTTGGTTTTTTGATGTCTCCCCTCACATACGCCCCTCGCAACTCTCTTGGACAATTTTTCCACTCGATATGTGTACAATCGATGCTACCGAGCATCCCGGGAAAATGCCATCTAGCCTCGTGTGCGGCGTAAATACGTGAGATGTCGTGGCTCGTCGGTTTACGTAAAAACTCGTTAGTATACAACTTAATGACCGCGTTGCAAAAAAATTGCAAACATTCACGTGAAGTTCTTTCAGACATAGCTAGGTATTCATCATATTGATCGGGTGGGTTACCTGTCGCTAGTTGGCGAATGGCGGACGTGCATTTTTGTATCGTCGTGAAACTTGGTTTGCCCCTCGCATCGTAACCTTCTTGAAACCATTCCTCGCTTGCTTCGATGTCTCCAACAATCTTTAAAAATAATTCTTTGGGTAAACGAAACCGATCTCTAAACGTTTCGGCATTGTATAGCGGGTTTTCCACAAAATAATCGTTCATCAAAACTTCTTTGGCACGTATACGATCACGGTCGACCATCTTCTTCTTTGGGCGGGACGACTCGGCATCAAGCTCGTTATACACCGACACAAAATACTTTAGCGTCTCGTTGCCGGAAGACGACTCGGTATCGCTGTCGCTAGACATCGGAAACGTCGAATCGGTAGGGAATTCCATTTGAGAAAGATATAAAATTTGTGAAATGGGTTTAAAATGGTTTAAAAGATATAGTTTGGTGTGTGAAAAATGGTTAAAATGTAGATATATATATAGATAAAATGGATAAAAAAAAATTTTATTGATTGTTACCGTTTTAAAACGGTCAAAGGTTCAAACGGTCGGATTTTTCAAATGTTTAACGCGTTGTGGGTGTAACGCGTTTTGTTTATAACGCATGACCAATGTAGTGGCGGCGGTGTAGCGTGGGACTTCAACACGTGATGAACGGCTATCACGCTACCGCCCCGAGTCCCCTAAGGAAGAAGAAAGATATGAAGTCTAATATTGACTTTATTAGTTTGTTTACTAAACTGTTGAGAACAGTACTACACTTGATTTTAGCCAAAAGGTTGAGAAAGGCATGCATTAGTTTTGTTATCTTTTTAAAAACATATTCATTTTCTTAAATTTTTCTTATTTTATTTAATGTGAATATCATTAAGTTTTTTCTTTTTTTTTCTCTCTTAAAAAAATTAATCAACACAAATAGGTATCATTTTAATTCTTTCCCTCTTGTAATAAAACCCATTATGCTAAACAAGGATTTATTTTTGATTCGTGTTCTTCTATAACAAAACCTATCAATCTATAATTTATCAATTATATTTTATATATACGAATTATTAATTCGTAATCATAAATATTAGGAATTCTTGATTTAATAACAACTAGATCGCTTATGTGGCATTTTTAATATTTAGGATAACCATCACGTTCGTTCTCTTGGATTTTTCTCCATTCTTACTTGTACGTTACTTACAAGAAATCTCAAAACGCAACCAATGTGAGTACACTTGACCCATTTTCCTTTTAATACACTTTGGGTGCAACATGTTTTACTTGTTTAAATGCACAAATCACGCAAACATACTTTATTCAATCAATCCTTATACATGCTTTGTTATGCTTAAGTTCATGCTAGAATTCATACTATTTGTTAACCCGCCTTAACAATTATAGTGCTATAGGAGTAGCACACCACCCGATGGGGTTTTGTTAAGTTATATTCTTTACGGTCTCGATGTTGCTATATCGAGGGATGCTATTATTCATACTTTACGGTCTCGATGTTGCTACATCGAGGGATGCTATTATACTAGTGGACACTTGGGTTTGACTTTTAGTTTATGCATGATAGTTTGGCCTTCTATACTAAATTGCTATGTTGGATTGAAAATGCCTTTTATACTTATGTCTCGAGTCTAAAACTAGTGTGCTCGCCAATACCTTTGTATTGAACTATGTTTTTTTAAAACATGTTGCAGGTTTAGCGATGATGTTGATGATGCATGGAATCTAGTAGGATGCTTAGATACACACTTTAAATTTTGTATTTTATTTGTATTGTATTTCATTATTCATGTTGTATTTGTTTCAAATCCTTGTAATTGATTCTTTAGAAATGAAATGAAAATTTATCATTTAAATACTTGTCACAAATAGTGTTATGATGTCTCTTGCAATCTATTTCGTATCATCCCGATGATTCCGCCATCGGTTGGGGTGTGACAATTAAGTCGTGTATAGTCTAGCGTATCACCAAAAGCTACCTTACGTAAGGCACAGGAACACATCTAATCACACAAGCATTTAATCACGTAGGCACGTAACCACATAAGCACGTAAGCACATAAACACGTAGTCTACGTAAACACAAGAGCAGGTAGTTCACATAAGCACATCTTCCACTATATTTTGCACGTATTCACCTATATATATTGCACGTATTCACCTATCCTTCGAAGCCGCGAGTAGTGATCGAGAGTGGCGAGTGCGAGTAGCGATTGCGAGTAACATAAGCGATTTGTTAGCGTTTTGAGATAAATGTGTAGTGCGAGTTGTGTGTGTTTATCGAAGCGAACAGCGAAAAGCGTATCAATTTCCAAGATCAAAACATATAATCATGAATTTCCAAGATCAAAACACATAATCATGAAAAACCACATAAAAATTTCACATAAAATCGGAGAATCAGCGGTTGCGAATCCAGAATCGAAGCACATAAGAGCGATAAAGCGTGAAAATCAGCGAAAATCAGAATGCCTTGGGTGTGCTAGACTTTGACTACCCAAAGTGATTCGACTGTTCTCAAGGACTTTGAATACACATGTTGGCTTATTAGACTGTGCTCTCACCTCAATCCTGGCGATCGGCACGCATCCTTTTGGCCTTTACGTGACTCCAGTCGTTGGAACCCATCGAGACTTTGGTGAGAGTTTTGCAAAACCAAATATAGAGCGGAATAAGTCATCAAGATTCGGGTTTCACCCCTAACTTAGCGACTCCATTCCTGTTTGTGTGATAGAATCACGAGATAGATAGGGAGAATCGCGTCGAAGTATGGATTTCACTCCTGATTCAACGCAAATTCTCATGTTTATAGTAAAAATGCGTGTTGAACTAGCGATTCTATCGAGAGTTTACGGTTTTCACACCTAATCTCGACCAAATCACTCGTTTGTAATGAGTATTTTCGAAAATGTGCGCGTTGTCAGCCTTAGGAAAGGCTGAGTATTTGCACGAAACTGTAGTATGCGATGTTCGCGCAAAGTTGTGAATTTAGCGAGTGTAAACGAGAGTATAAGGAGTAAGCTCACGCAGAACCCCTACCGGGTTCGCACAAGGCGGTCTGTTGGTACTTAGACTATAGACTAGGTCAATTCTAAGACATCGACCCGGACTAGGTCGAGTCTTGCCTAATTCCCTATAGTTATGGCTCTGATACCAATTTCTCACACCCCAACCGATGGCGGAATAATCGGGGTGCGGCACTGAGCGAAACAGACTGTCTAAGAGAATCCATAACAACTAAATTACCAGATATTTAAACGTTACGTCCCATACCATAACATATTAAAATAAAGTAGTTATTACATACAAGTTGTTCTCAAAGGCAAATCATAGTTTCGGCAACTCATAAATTGTTTATTTGTTTCTAGAATCCCATAGACTTGATTTCATCACAGCAAGCAAGCATCCTAGACACCTGTCACATACGTTAAAATAAAAGTCAATACATGTCACACCCCAACCGATGGCGGAATCATCGGGGCGCGGCACTAGGCGAATCAGATTGCTCAAGAGAATCCATAACAACTATATTGCGATAATATTTAATACATTCGTTATCCCATACTAACAAATAATACAATCACATCAGTTATCACAGATTTCTTGTCCTCTCGAACAATACAAATCCGACAACCTAGATTTTTGTTGAGTTTCTAGACTCCCTAGCTTGATTTGATAAAGTCTGCGATCTAGCCTGCAACATACGTAAAAATAGTTTGTCAATACAAAAGTATTGGCGAGTATACAGGTTTGAATAGTATAGCATAATAGATTAAAAGTGCTGCGAATTTCCACATGCATAAACGTAATACACGACATATATACTCACAAAACTGATACTACCAACTAAGTCCTCGATGCTCGAATGTACGATGGCATAACTAGACCCCGTCGGGCGCAATAGTACTATACTAGTCGTGGTGGGACGTCGCGAGTATAAGCCCTAGCACATATGCAACTAGCATCACGTATATCTATGCATAACAATTATTCGCAATGATAATTCGATTGATTGAATAATTCGTTTGATAAGTTCGATTTGTTAGAAACGTATGTTACACCCAAAACTCGATTAAAAAGGGGTCATGTATACTCACAGTGCGTATTTAGCGAGATTATAACTTGATTGAGTCGGTTACGAGTTGTCTGTAATGATCCTTGAAGAAATAGAGTAAACGAAATATGGTTAAGCAAGATTAACTTGAAAAGTTACTCGTTTGATTGAATTGGGCCTCATCCGTGCGGATGGCAAGTCATCCGTCCGGATGGCATGTTATCCGTGCGGATAACAGTGATCCGTGCGGACAGCGGTGCGTGCGGACAGACTTGCTGTGCGCGCGGATGAGTGTGCGCGCGGGTGACAGCCCATCCGTGCGGATGACTGGTGCGTGCGGATGACAGCCCATCCGTGCGGATGACAGCCCATCCGTGCGGATGACTGGTACGTGCGGATGACAGCCCATCCGTGCGGATGACTGGTACGTGCGGATGACACCCCATCCGTGCGGGTGACATGTCATCCGTGCGGACTGACATGTCATCCGTGCGGACTTGTGTCATCCGTGCGGACTGACCTGTTGCCCGTGCGGCTGTCATGTCTGTTTCGCACTGTTTTTCGAGTGTTTAACGAAAGGAAAACGTTCGTTTTCACTAGGGTAGTGTAGTTTCGCGCTAACACTTGAAGTTCCATCAATTCCGACTCGTTCTAACGGCCGGGAATCACCCCGTTCCATCAGATCTGATCGTTCTTGGTGGTTCTTCATGGTTAACTCGAAATCACACAGATTTAGGTGAGATTTGTCATTAAGACATGTGGAAATCACCTGGATCTGAGTCGTTTACAGTGAAATGAGACCCCAACTTGAAGTCCATAAGAACTCTTGGTGACATCACCTCAAAACGCCTCAAATCCGTAGATTTCACGGTTAGAATTTGAGTTGTGAAGGATAGAATGATGTAGAATTGAGTGTAGATTGTAGAAGTACAAGTTTTAGGTTGAAATCTTACCGGAATCGCGAGGAAATCGAGAGAAAAGGGTCTTGGTGCGCGTGTGGTTGAACAGGAGCTGTCACATCACTTGAATAGTGGTGTGGCAGGCTATTTATAGGCGAAAGAGGAGAAGAAGAGGGATCAGGCCCGGATAGCCCATCCGTGCGGATGGCCCATGCGTGCGGATGGCCATCCGTGCGCATGTCCATCCGTCCGGATGGTCCATCCATCCGGATAGACATCCTGACGCTTGGAATTTCCCGTTTTTGATCGTTTTGATAGTTTTCGAAGCGCGTACGTCCGTAATTAGTTTATATTATCAATATATTGTTATTATTATGTATATATATATATATATCACTAGGGGTCGTATTTACGTATCCATAATCCAAAGTTTCGATAATTAACAGTCGGTTTCCGATTCGAGTATGCGATTATTATCGACGTTGCACGGCCATCAATGAGGGTAGTATAGGTCCTTTCTTGATGTCATCGTGAACGTTATTTCGTGTAGTGCTACAAAGACTGACGGGGTACCGTTTACTCGTATTGTCATCATCGTCATGACGACTGGAGCTACAGCACTTACCCGAGGGTCCTTGTTAGCGTTAATTGTTTACGTTCGACACATCACGGCCATTGAGGAGGGTAGAATAGGTCCTCACTCAATGCCTCTGTGAGTGTTAGTGTGATAGTAGTGTAGTATCGTGATATTGTATATCGAAAATATGCGATTATCCTTCGAATAGCGATGTATACGATATAGTTACATTATGATCCGAATCTCTGGTGCTAGGCGTAACGAGTGTAACGAGTAGTAACAACGCACAAAAGTGCGGGTTGTTACAGTCTCCCCTACTTTAGGAAATTTCGTCCCGAAATTAATCCAATAGGTAGACTCCTAAGAGTTGATCTTGTATAAGTAGCGATACAGCGAGTGATTCGACCGTACGTTGACAGCGAGAACGTTTCGAATAAAGAGATCGACTGCGATTAGCGAGAAGGCGTCGTGAAGACGGAAGTATAAATCCCACGAGTTGGCAATTCCAAGTGCCTTGTTTGTGTAGAATTCGTTAGCTCGATGCGATTGTAATTTGAAAGGTTTCTCATGACGTAGAGTTAACTGGGTTGTTTGTTAACAAATGTTACAAGAAGCGTTCGTTCTAGATATTAAAAAGGGATTTAGGACGAAAATCTTTTGAAAATTTTCCTTTTAACGCGCGGTCAACAGAATCGATGCTAACCGATGTTGCAAGGAAGTTTAAGTTTCTAACATTTTAAGGAATTTGAAAATGAAAACAAGGGTTACGTAAATTCTCCTATGATATGGGTTCCAATTGAACTCGATGTTGAACCCATATCTCAAGAAAATCTTGTTTTTTGATCTTTGAAAAAGGTTTTAAGGAAAAATTGAACTCATGAAGCTCCCTTTGAATATGGAGTTAAGCTGATTCGATGTTAACTCCACATCGTGAGGAATTTCACTTGTTCCATGGTTTTAATAAAAGTTTTATAAAAATCAGTTTTAACCTTTTGAAAAGAATAATTTGGCATCAAGCCCCACTTGGCACCTTCCCACGGAAGTTCGTTAATATGTTTAAAACACTTATATATAGGAATTACAAGCGGCGTATCCACCATGTTTTGCCCATATTACTTCCGTTTCGTGAGGCAGTGTCAGGTGTGCCGATATGACTCGGATAGAATTGCGTTTACTCGGCCCAATCGATAGAAAGTCGGACCGAGCATAGGATAGGATTGAATAGATTAATCCAGCGAGTTGATAAGGGAGGAGCGAATAGCGCGTTTTCGATTAGATTCCACATTACACCCACATGGCACGTTTCCACGGGGTTTTACTAACATGGCGAAACATCGTGCTTAACCAGGTTAGCTTTGCCTCGTGAAGCGGTGTCATGTGTACTTAATACCATTCGAGCGATAGGCGGTAGATTATACACGATAGGCGATCAGCGATTAGGTGATTACATGAATAAACACGAAACACTTGTGATAAACGGATTACAATAATCGGTAGTTGCGTTGCAAGCGATTGAGGTATGCGATTTGATTTACGCGGTTCGTCTTGATTGATTAACACCACAGAGTTGGACTAGCATTAGACCCCACATGGCCTTTTTCCACGAAAGGCCGCTGATATAACTGAAACACCTTGTTTTAACCATACGAGCTTCCTCTCGTGAGGCGAGGTCATGTGTTCTAACTTAACACGAATATCACGGATAACGATATAGCGATAGGTACAACAAGCGATATAGTTCTCATATTAAGCGACAGAGATTGCGAGATGCACATGATAAGCGATTGGAAATTGTCGAGTTCGATTCCTGTTTCGAATAAGCTTAACGTTTCGTTGCGACGCATCACGGCTATCGAGGAGGGTAGAATAGGTCCTCACCCAACATTACCGTGAGCGTTCATTTGCTTGATTGCGATTCGTTGCAACAGACTTACGACCAGTCTTGTGCCGATGCAATCGTTCTGCGAGGTAGACTCCCCAGAGTCCATCGATGAGGCGATTGCATTGCGTTTGCTGACTTACGGAAAGTCTTGCGATGATATGGTTTGTTACGCCTTGCGATTGAGTGTAGTGTGTTGAAAATAATCACAATAGTATATAGGTCTAAATAACGTTCGACTCCACGTGGCACTTTCTTCGCGGAAATTCGGTAGTATGATAAAGCACACCTTGCCCGACCCCTACTACTTTTGTCCCGTGTTTTGGTGTCACCTTTTGTCAAACGCTATGGCACCTTTAGAATTCACTACGATCACCGTGCACTGACCCAAATAATCCCGTGTGCACCCGCGATTATTCGTTCCTTGCACGTTTATCGTACCTCGTTCTAAGAGTGTAGTGAGGGTAAAACACATTATTTCGAGATATAGTATATAGTATACAGTATGTGTGTGAATCTAGTCTAAGTGCGACGATTAAAGAGCGGAGGAGAAAACGAAAACGAGAGTTAATGCTATATAGTGGTGACTTCGAATAAGAGAGTAGGTTCAAAACTTAGAAATAAACGTCGAAAATCGTATCATTACAACTTTATCCTATGCTTGTCAGACACTTGATGATGAAGACTTTTTGCTGGAGCTGTTGTGGTAGTACTCAAGTTCACGGTTCGATGCGACAGTTGCGGGTGAAGTGACCGTAACGGTTGCAGTTATTGCAATAGCGACAGTCAGCCCCAACTGGATGATGATAGGTACATGAGTAACACTGAGGATGAAATCCAGTGTAGGCTCGTTTTGGAAACATCGGAATTGTTTGAAGAGGTTCCGGTTGCAGCAGTTCGGTTGTCGATGAGTTTGGGCTTGACGTCTTTCGCTTGCGGCTGAGTTTACCGGTGTCTTGTGAAGAAGTGTCGTCGTTGGAGGATTCGTCTGAAGACTCGCTTGCAGAGTCTTTGGCTGATTTGTCGGAAGATCCGTCGATAGATTTGTCAGAAGAATCGGCAGCAGATTCGTCCGAGGAATCGTTAGCAGATCCGTCAGAAGAATCGTTAGCTGATTCATTAGAAGAATCGCCAGTAGATTTGTCGGAAGATTCGTCAGTAGATTCATCAGAAGATTCGTCAACCTGTTCGCCTGAAGGATTACTGGCGATTGCTTGATGAGCTTGCTTGACAGGATTCTTTGAGAATAATCCTTCCATGAGTCGTTTGTTGTTGATTTCTGTGGCTAAGCGGTAGGTTTCTTCGATGGTAGTAGGCCTTGCGGCTTCGACAAAATCACCCACACACTCAGGCAAGCCACGAACGTACTTCGCGATGGCCTTCCCTGGAGTGTTGACTTGACTTGGGCAGATTATGCTAAGCTGTTTGAACCTTGCTGTGTAGCCAGCATTGTCACCTCCAGTTTGCTTGATTTCCCAAAATTCGTTTTCTAGTTTCTGAATCTCGTGAGGAGGACAGTACTCTTTCTCCATGAGCTCTTTCAGCTCATTCCAAGAGAGAGCGTAAGCTGCGGAGATTCCACGTTTGTTACGTTCGGCGGTCCACCAGTCGAGTGCTCGCGATTGAAATACTCCGGTGGCGCAAGTAGTACGAAGACTATCGGGACACCCACTTTGACGAAGGGTAACTTCGATAGAATCGAACCACTGGAGCAGTTGAGTCGCACCTCCTTCACCGGTGAACTCCATCGGGTCACAGGCTTTGAAGTGCTTGTAGAGAAAAGTAGATTGAGGCTCTCCTGTCTTAACGTCTTCCGAAGCTCGAGAGTGGCGGAGAGAGTGCGCTCGAGCGGCAAATTGAGAACTAAGCTTACTCACTTCCTTAATCACAAGTGAAGCAATTCTCTTCTCGGCGCTTCGTTTGGCTTTCCTCCTAGCTACTCGTCTCGAGGTAGAGTTGTTGGAAGGCATCTAGACAGGAATAGACTTGGAGTGAGATTCGATTATAATGATTTTTGAGTTTTGCGTTGCGATTGAGCGCTTTCAAAACTTGGTGCGATAGTATAGTAGTAATACGAACCACATAGGAGCCACGTAGGAAACACGATATTCCTAAGTTTTCACACAATGACTTGTTTGTTTATGCGTATGTATACATATATTTATATAGATGTAATTTGTAATCATGCACATACAGGTCGATTTAGAATAGTCGAGGTCGCGTTGAAGTGAGAAAACGAGAGCGAACGCGATAGACTATGCATTAGTTTTGTTGCGATTATTCGAATTTTGTTTTAGATTGCGATGGCTGTGCGAATTGTGCGTTTATAAAGTAGGGAGTGAAAATTCGTTACATCGAGAAATCGATAAAACGTAAAGTTTCAAAACGTAAATAAGTTCCAATCATTTCAAAATAGGCGGGTCGTACGATAGAGTGCCTTGGGTGTTTTAGGCGTCGACTACCCAAGGTAGCCCAACTATATCTAACAAGCTCGAGCATGCGCGTTGACCTGGGGGACTTCATGCTTCCACTGGGATGCAGCTCATGGCATTCGTCTCCCTAGCCATCGCGTGGCTCGAGTTATCGTGATAGTCGAGTCCTTGGTGAGAGCTTTTGAAAACCAGTTTATGGAGAGTGGAACGACTTATTAAGGTACGGGTTTCACCCCTGGCTTAACAGTTTCGTTCCTAATTGTGGTTATGCTCCTCGAATAAATTCGTGAGTTCCACTAGATTTAGAAATGGAGACTTTTGTCGAGATGTGGATGTCACTCCTAACTCGATGAAAAGTTCTCGTGCTAGAAAAATGCGCTGAGTGAGCAATCCTATCGAGAGTTCTTGCTTTTTAACACCTGATCTCGACTGGATCGCTCGGTTTCGTTGTGCGAGTATTTTCGAAAACGTGTGTATTGTGTCGGCCTTAGGAAAGGCTAAGTAGTATTTCAGCCTTAGGAAAGGCTTCTTCGTGTGAAGTTGTAGTATGCGGGGTTCACACAAAGTTGTATCTTTTAGCAATTTCGATCGAGAGTATCAAGTAAGCCCAATACAAACCCCACCGGGTTTGTATGAGTCGGCCTGTTGGTACTTAGACTATAGACTAGGTCAATTTCTAAGACGTCGACCCGGACTAGATCGAGTCTGACCTAATTCCCTATAGTTATGGCTCTGATACCAATCTGTCACACCCCAACCGATGGCGGAATCATCGGGGCGCGGCACTAGGCGAATCAGATTGCTCAAGAGAATCCATAACAACTATATTGCGATAATATTTAATACATTCGTTATCCCATACTAACAAATAATACAATCACATCAGTTATCACAGATTTCTTGTCCTCTCGAACAATACAAATCCGACAACCTAGATTTTTGTTGAGTTTCTAGACTCCCTAGCTTGATTTGATAAAGTCTGCGATCTAGCCTGCAACATACGTAAAAATAGTTTGTCAATACAAAAGTATTGGCGAGTATACAGGTTTGAATAGTATAGCATAATAGATTAAAAGTGCTGCGAATTTCCACATGCATAAACGTAATACACGACATATATACTCACAAAACTGATACTACCAACTAAGTCCTCGATGCTCGAATGTACGATGGCATAACTAGACCCCGTCGGGCGCAATAGTACTATACTAGTCGTGGTGGGACGTCGCGAGTATAAGCCCTAGCACATATGCAACTAGCATCACGTATATCTATGCATAACAATTATTCGCAATGATAATTCGATTGATTGAATAATTCGTTTGATAAGTTCGATTTGTTAGAAACGTATGTTACACCCAAAACTCGATTAAAAAGGGGTCAGGTATACTCACAGTGCGTATTTAGCGAGATTATAACTTGATTGAGTCGGTTACGAGTTGTCTGTAATGATCCTTGAAGAAATAGAGTAAACGAAATATGGTTAAGCAAGATTAACTTGAAAAGTTACTCGTTTGATTGAATTGGGCCTCATCCGTGCGGATGGCAAGTCATCCGTCCGGATGGCATGTTATCCGTGCGGATAACAGTGATCCGTGCGGACAGCGGTGCGTGCGGACAGACTTGCTGTGCGCGCGGATGAGTGTGCGCGCGGGTGACAGCCCATCCGTGCGGATGACTGGTGCGTGCGGATGACAGCCCATCCGTGCGGATGACAGCCTATCCGTGCGGATGACTGGTACGTGCGGATGACACCCCATCCGTGCGGGTGACATGTCATCCGTGCGGACTAACATGTCATCCGTGCGGACTTGTGTCATCCGTGCGGACTGACCTGTTGCCCGTGCGGCTGTCATGTCTGTTTCGCACTGTTTTTCGAGTGTTTAACGAAAGGAAAACGTTCGTTTTCACTAGGGTAGTGTAGTTTCGCGCTAACACTTGAAGTTCCATCAATTCCGACTCGTTCTAACGGCCGGGAATCACCCCGTTCCATCAGATCTGATCGTTCTTGGTGGTTCTTCTTGGTTAACTCGAAATCACACAGATTTAGGTGAGATTTGTCATTAAGACATGTGGAAATCACCTGGATCTGAGTCGTTTACAGTGAAATGAGACCCCAACTTGAAGTCCATAAGAACTCTTGGTGACATCACCTCAAAACGCCTCAAATCCGTAGATTTCACGGTTAGAATTTGAGTTGTGAAGGATAGAATGATGTAGAATTGAGTGTAGATTGTAGAAGTACAAGTTTTAGGTTGAAATCTTACCGGAATCGCGAGGAAATCGAGAGAAAAGGGTCTTGGTGCGCGTGTGGTTGAACAGGAGCTGTCACATCACTTGAATAGTGGTGTGGCAGGCTATTTATAGGCGAAAGAGGAGAAGAAGAGGGATCAGGCCCGGATAGCCCATCCGTGCGGATGGCCCATCCGTGCGGATGGCCCATGCGTGCGGATGGCCATCCGTGCGCATGTCCATCCGTCCGGATGGTCCATCCATCCGGATAGACATCCTGACGCTTGGAATTTCCCGTTTTTGATCGTTTTGATAGTTTTCGAAGCGCGTACGTCCGTAATTAGTTTATATTATCAATATATTGTTATTATTATATTATTATGTATATATATATATATATCACTAGGGGTCGTATTTACGTATCCATAATCCAAAGTTTCGATAATTAACAGTCGGTTTCCGATTCGAGTATGCGATTATTATCGACGTTGCACGGCCATCAATGAGGGTAGTATAGGTCCTTTCTTGATGTCATCATGAACGTTATTTCGTGTAGTGCTACAAAGACTGACGGGGTACCGTTTACTCGTATTGTCATCATCGTCATGACGACTGGAGCTACAGCACTTACCCGAGGGTCCTTGTTAGCGTTAATTGTTTACGTTCGACACATCACGGCCATTGAGGAGGGTAGAATAGGTCCTCACTCAATGCCTCTGTGAGTGTTAGTGTGATAGTAGTGTAGTATCGTGATATTGTATATCGAAAATATGCGATTATCCTTCGAATAGCGATGTATACGATATAGTTACATTATGATCCGAATCTCTGGTGCTAGGCGTAACGAGTGTAACGAGTAGTAACAACGCACAAAAGTGCGGGTTGTTACAATACACATAGTGTAAAGGTGAGCATACAAGTTTGATAGTATAGTAGTAGCGAAAGCGATTTACGCATAACCAGCATGTAACATGTATAATGTGACGCAGGTAGGTTATCGACAATGAAATATGCACAGATATGACTGCGAGTTGTAGAATGCGCAACACATATCACCACTGTGATACGTGAAGAAAAGCACTTAACAACCCCTGTCCACGACAGGTGCTAAGTCCAAACTATAGTACTATCGTTGCTAAGGTGTCAGGCAACAATCACTGTGTAAATATAACATACTAGCATTCATCGAATAACACGTATAACATGCAGAACGGTTAGCGTATAAAAAGTGTTTGCGTTGTGTGTCGATGTGATTTGATATAAGTAACGTATGTAACACCCAAAAGTGCGTTAAGCAAAAAGGGATCGAGTATACTCACAGATTGTGTTTAGTAAACAAACACTCTCTTGGATTGAAGGGAGCACTGGGAGGTTAGCCTGAACACTGTACGACAGTATGAGTGTTGAACGGTGCGTAAAATGAGGCGAGTGAAACAAGTGACGGATAGTCATCCGATCGGATGATCGTCCGGACGGATGACCATTCGGTCGGATGGCCACTCGTCTGGGATGGATGTGTTTGTGTATGATGGAACTTTGAAATTTTCGTTGTAGCATTTTGAAATCCATAAAGTATTCTTACCATTCAGGTCGTCCGGTCGGACGGTCATCCGGATGGATGGCCGTCCGCTCGGATGGTGATCCGAGTGGAGGTTTCATAGATTGAAGGTTTGTTTAAGTGTTGAACATCATAGGTCATCCGGTCGGATTATCATTCGATCGGATGGCTATCCGATCGGACGGCGATCCGTTCAGTAATCTGTTCGTTTTGAAAACTTTGTATAAGTAAAACTTTTGCGTTTGAACTGAGATGTTATGACAACGTGTTAAACAACAGAAACTCCATTAAGTCCAAGTCATCCGATCGGATGGGAATCACCCCGTCCGATCAGTAATTGTTCTTGACGGTATTTCATATTCAACCCGTTAAGTCGGTCATCTCTTCGGTAGTATTCCATTCTCAGACCGACACTTCGCTAGAGAATGAGTAGAAGGCCTGAATGAGCTCGGATTCTATCCGTTTTATGTGAAAAGTTGAAAATGTTGAAGAAAAGTTTGAAATACTTTGATTATATTTAGATTTAGGAGAAATCAATGTTTAAACATTGTAGAAATCCTTTGGATCTGAGTTGTTCTTAGTGGAATGAGGTCACACTTTGGTGTTCTTGAGAACCCATGATGACATCATCCTAATGCAGCCCAAATCCACCGATTTCATGGTGAAAAGTCAAGATTTAATGGTGAAAATGATGAAGAAGTGTGTGTAGATGATAGAAGTACAAGATTTGAGGTAGAAACTTACAAGAATCGGATGGAATCGAGAGAAAATAGGCCAAAAGCTTGCTTGTCAAATGAGAGTTGTCACATCACATGAACAGTGATGTGAGAGGTGCTATTTATAGGTGGTGAGGGAGAAAAGGCGGTGCAATGAGATGGATCGGAGGGCCTTCCGATCGGATGGCTTTCGCCAGTTGGTTTCCGACTTTTGTTTCGTGCGTTGAGCGTTGCGATGCGTTTCAAGTAAGCGATGCGATAGTATTACACACTAGTTACACATTTAACATAACTACTAATAATCACAAAGGTAAACCTTAGATTTCGAGTTCGCGATGAGATTGCGTTGTGATTGAGTTGCGATTGCGTTTGCGAATAACCACCTTAAATAATATAAACATGCACAAATAACATGTAAAACCCTTAATACTGGACGGAATTTAACTAATAATTATATGAACTTTATACTTATCAGAGTTTACAAAAACTTTCGTGTTTAAAACCATACACATTTGTGATAGTACTAAACAAATCTAAGATAGTGCATAACAAGTTTAAAGTTAACCCTTGCTAGTCAACTAACAACTAGTTTAAAGGATTCAAAACACGATTGACAAAACGTTTACAATATGATTAAAGTCTAGACAAAGTTAAGTTTGCTGCGGAAGCTTCAAAATGCGTGTTTGGTTCTTGACAACGTACTTGATCACCATCCGGAAGGACCTCATCCATACCTAGGGTCAAACCACTAAAAACATTAGTTTTGACATTAATACAATACATATAAACGAATTCCGACATCGAAAAGTGATAAATAAAATACAAGTTTTCTGGGCTCCACCGTAACTTACGGTGTCTACCGTAAGTTACGGTAGACCCTGAATGATTCTGGTTTGCCGTAACACAGGGGTGAACCACCGTAACGTTTTTGTTTTCCAACGTAAATTACGGTGGAGACCGTAATTTACGGTGGACTCTGTGATTTTGCCATTTGACTATTTTGTTGATTTCGCCCTAATCTGCATACCGTTTTAGACTATTTTTTTTCCTGTATGTCTGTAAATTCATTACGGACATGTTCATTTTAATTATCATACCAACAATTGATTCACCGATCATACGGCTAAAAGTTTCTATACTATTATTTATTCGACCCATTCCAACTATAAGTGTATATTTCCAGTTTCTTATTCTAAGACCTTTTAGATGCCATTACCCAAGTTCCCGGGCTTGTACATCTTGGTGTGTTTGCGCTATTCATGGCTTTGTGTTCCCTTGGAACTAAAAGCTCGTTTCCTCGGAATTCAACATTCCGTTTTAAACGGCCTTTTCAACATACCCCCATTTATTATTCCAATATCCTGGATTCACAACTTAAAGTATCATAGCTAGGTTCATAAGCGTAGTGCAATCCAACACTTAACAACTTACGAAACCATCATATCGCTATTGTCATGATTCCTTTTATGGTATCTATTCAACCCGTTTGACTATCTAGTGAAAACTATCACTTTATTAATAAGTCAAACCCAATCCCAAGTCTTTATTTTGACCCGTTTGATGTTCAAGTGAACTACGCCACTTTAGAACACGTCAAACGCATACTTTACACTACGATTCTGTCCATACACTAAACTCAACCATATATGCGTAATTTAACGAGACTAAAGTCACGTACCTTTAAAGCACACCTTTTCCGCGTGTATCACCTCCGGCGTGTCCACTTGACGTTCCGGATTCCTTGCCTAAAGAGTTCAATTCATAACAAGATTAGGACTCTTTCATAAGCTTTAACACATTATTTCTTAACATATTCAAATCTGCATTTTACCCAACCTTTAACATTTTAACCCTCATTTAGGCGTTTTATCAAACACCTAGCGGGTCAGATTTCTACATGATCTAAACCAAGTTCATGACTTGAGTTTATCACCATAATTAACTTAAATTAGACTACATGTCCATATTTTAACATCAACAATTTAGAGATTTCCTCATAATTTCAGTTTACACTAGAACAAGAGTTTTAATCCTAGTGTTTATCAAGTTCCACTAACATATTAGTCACCCACTATGGTGATTTTGATCCTTACAATTATCATGCAAGAATTTATCAAGAAATCATCTAGGGTTTGTCCCTAAACCTTATATCACTTCCAATTTCATGTTTACAACACATAATTAAGCTCTACACTCGATTTCAATCAAATGCATGAACTTTGAATCGAATCAAAATGACCTAATTCGACATACCTTATGATCCCTTTATCGAGGTGATCACAATTCTATGTTCAGATTTCAATTTCAACTTGATTTTGGCCTTCAATTTGATAGTTTAGTAGAAGCTAGGGTTTTAAGAGTGAGGGTGTCACCCCCCTCCTGTTCTTGATCGACCAGAGACCTCAATTGAGGTGTTTTGTTTTGTTTTTTATTATAACTAATAATAATAGTTTCAAGTTTGACAACATTGGCCCCTCTACTTTTGTTTAACATTTAGTTTTGGTTATTCTAACCTTATTTCAAGTTATTTCTAGATTTCTAGTTAACTAGGTTATAATTTCCTAGTTAAATAAATTCTTGTTTATTTATAGTTTATAACTCTAATATAATTTTTTATATTTTCGGGATGTTACAAGTCCACTTCGTCCCCGAAACCGAATTTACGTACCAAAAAGTATGGGGTAGAGCCGTTGCATCTCTTCTTCAGATTCCCATGTGGTATCCACACCCTTCCTATGTTCCCATTTAACCTTCACTTGGTTAATCACTTTATTCCTCAAACTCTTCTCTTTACGATCTAAAATCGCAATTGGTTTTACTGCATAGTTGAGGCTGTTATCCACCTCGATATCATCGTAGTGGATACGAGCAGTTTCGTCTGCTAAACATTTTCGGAGATGTGACACGTGGAATGTGCTATGAATCCCACTCAACTCCTCGGGTAGTTCGAGATGATATGCTACTTTACCAACCCGTTCTGTGATTCTGAATGGCCCAATAAATCTTGGGCTCAATTTCCCTCTTTTTCTGAACCGTATTATTCCTTTCCACGGCGATACTTTCAGCATTACCTTATCGCCCACTTGAAACTCAATTGCCCTATTTCGTTTATCCGCGTACGACTTTTGTCGATCCTGAGCTGCTTTTAGGTGAGTTCGGACCATGTCGATCTTCTCATTCGTAGTTCGGATTATATCAGTAGGTGCTAGTCCTCGTGAACCCACTTCTCCCCAACATACCGGGGTTCGACACTTTCTACCATATAACATCTCATACGGGGCCATTTTAATGCTCGAGTGATAGCTATTGTTATATGAAAATTCGACCAAGGGTAGATAGACATCCCAACTACCCCCGAAGTCAATAATGCAAGCCCGCAGCATATCCTCCAACGTTTGTATTGTTCTTTCACTCTGTCCATCCGTTTGTGGATGGTAAGCGGTGCTAATGAATAGTTTAGTCCCCATTTGTTCTTGGAAGTCATGCCAAAAATTCGAAGTGAACCGAGTATCTCTGTCTGACACAATGGATATCGGTACCCCATGACGTGCTATGATTTCATTAATGTACACCTCCGACATCTTCTCGGATGTATAAGTCTCACGAATCGGAATGAAGTGAGCACTTTTCGTCAATCTGTCCACGACTACCCATATAGCATCAAACCCGCGGTTGGTTTTGGGTAATTTGGTCAACAAATCCATGGTGATTTGTTCCCATTTCCAAATTGGGATGTCCAATGGTTGCAACTTACCATATGGCTTTTGGTGCTCCGCTTTGACTTGCAAGCATGTCAAACACTTCTCCACATATTTCACGATGTCTCTTTTCATTCCGGACCACCAATAATTTTGTTTTAAATCGTTATACATCTTGGTCGCCCCCGGATGTATCGAATAACGAGATTTATGGGCCTCGTCGAGTAGAAGTGCCTTGGCCCCACATGAGTTTGGAACCCAAATCGAGTTTTCAATCCTTGGTTATCATCCACCAGGTCTTTTAACTGCCCAACTATTCTTTCCCTTTTTACATTTTCTTCCTTTATTGCTTCGATTTGAGATTTCCGGATTTGCTCAAGCAAACCCGATGTCACAATTAGTTGCATCGATCGTACTCGAATAGGCGTATAATATGTCTTTCGGCTCAACGCGTCTGCCACTACATTAGCCTTCCCGGGGTGGTAATGTATTTCACAATCAAAGTCTTTGACGGTTTCTAACCACCGCCTCTGCCTCATATTTAATTCCTTTTGATCGAAGAAATACTTCAAGCTTTTATGGTCGGTAAAGATAGTGCATTTCGCCCCATACAAATAATGCATCCATATTTTCAAGGCGAACACCACCGCCGCCAACTCGAGGTCATGGGTAGGATATCTCTTCTCATGAATCTTTAGCTGCCTCGAGGCATAGGCTATAACCTTTCCCCGTTGCATCAAAACGCAGCCAAGCCCCGAATGTGATGCATCTGAGTAAACTACCATGTCGTCTGTTCCATCCGGTAATGACAATACCGGTGCATGGATCAGTTTTTCCTTAAGCGTTTGGAACGCCCTTTCTTGATCATTACCCCAGTTAAACTTTTCATCCTTACGGGTTAATTTGGTTAATGGCATAGCAATTTTGGAGAAATCCTGTATGAATCTTCGATAATAACCCGCAAGCCCCAAAAAGCTTCTGATCTCCGAAGGATTCTTCGGTAGATCCCATCTCCCCACGGCTTCTATCTTTGACGGGTCTACTAACACCCCGTTTGTACTAATGATGTGCCCGAGAAATTGTACTTCTCGCAACCAGAAAACACATTTTGAGAACTTTGCGTACAATTTCTCTTTTCTGAGCGTCTCTAATACTTCACGCAAATGATTTGTGTGTTCCGCTTCATTCCTCGAGTATATCAAGATGTCATCAATGAACACTATTACCGACTTATCTAGCATAGGCTTACAGACCTGGTTCATGAGGTCCATGAAAGCCGCAGGTGCATAAGTTAACCCGAAGGACATCACAAGGAACTCGTAATGTCCATACCGTGTACGGAAAGCCGTCTTCGGTATATCTTTCTCCTTGACTTTCAACTGATGGTATCCCGATCTAAGGTCGATCTTGGAGAACCAACTTGCGCCTTGCAATTGATCAAATAAATCATCGATTCTTGGGAGTGGGTATCGATTCTTCACCGTAAGTTTATTTAACTCCCTGTAATCGATACACATGCGCATGCTCCCATCCTTCTTTTTCACAAATAGCACCGGTGCGCCCCACGGAGACACACTAGGCCGGATAAGCCCTTTGTCTAACAGATCTTGAATTTGCGACATCAATTCTTGTAATTCTGATGGCGCGAGTCGATACGGCGCCTTGGCCACAGGTTTCACGCCCGGAACCAATTCGATCCCAAACTCTACCTCCCGTTCTGGCGGTATTCCCGGTAGGTCCTCCGGGAATACATCGGCATATTCGCGTACCACCGGTACATCTTCAATCTCTAGTGATCTCTTGTCTGGTTCGTTCGCGTATATCATGAATGCCCTACAACCGTGCCTCATGAGCTTGCGAGCTTTTAGCATTGAATACATAACGGGATTACCCCTCTTTTCGCCGTATATGGTAACAGATTTTCCACTTGGAGATGTTAGTTTTATCTCCTTGCGGAAACATACGACTCTCGCATGGTATCGGGATAGCCAATCCATCCCGACTACTACTTGGAATTCCCCCATCGACATAGGAATCAAGTCTATTGAATATTCTTCATCGTCAATGTTTATCTTACAATCTCGACAAACATCACACACAAGGAAACTTTTGTTATCACCTATTTCTACTTCTAATGGCATAGGCAATTTTGTTAGTACAAAAGAAGGATGTCGAATAAATCCATGTGAAACAAAGGATTTATTCGCACCCGTATCAAATAACACATGTGCAGGAATTGAATTTATGGCAAATATACCTGAGACCACATCGGGCTCTGTTTTTACCTCCACTGCTGTTTACTGGAAAGATCTTGCCTTTGCTCTTGGTGTCTCAATGTGTGTATTCTTGTCATCTTTCTTTCCGATCAACTCTGGGCACTCAGATTTCTTGTGACCCGGTTGGTAGCATTTGTAACACACCGACACCTTCCCCGGGCACAATGCAGCCGTGTGCCCCGTTTTCCCACATATAGGACACGGTTTGTCCTTGAACCGGCACTCACCTTTGTGCCCCTTCCCGCATATCTTGCAGTTTGATGACCCGCTTTTCCCTTCTTGTTTCTTTGAGGATTCTGTTGTGCGCGCCTTTTTCGTTGGGCTTGGATTGACTATCTGCGCCCTTCTTTCACCTCTTTCAATCTGTTTCTTCAACTCTATCTCCCGTTCCCGAGCAACGTTTATAATCTCGGTGAGAGTCTCATACTTTGAAGGAGTCATGTAACACCTCGAAAATTCACGTCCTATAATGTGTTGACACGTGTCATAAAGTTTGAACGTGTGAAAGAATGTTATAAAAGGACTAAAGTTGACAAACATGGAAAGTATGTGAATATACGTATTCTAAGTGTCAACAGTGAATAAATATATTGTATATTAACCCTACAAGATGCTCATACCTTCAAACGAATAAATCATGGATCATACGAAGCTAAAAGTGAGAGATTACAAACTACAGGGGTTAAATGTGTCAACATGTTAAAGATAAACCTCTGAGTGACCTTTTGACAAACCCGAAGCTTTGTAAATATAAATTTTGCTCACTAGAAAGCACGATTAAAATTTCATAAAGTTTCGTTAACGTATGAGCAAGTTGTGATCAAATTCGTGTGCGAGGGGTTAAAGCGTCAACATTGAAAATTAGGCCTTTTCGGGTAACAATAAAGTTAACCGAGGACTAATCAAAGTAGGTAAATGTCTTGAAGCCCTTATACGTCAATTACGAGGGCTCAAAGTGCAAGAAACAAGTGTCTTTACAAAGTTTGAAGAGCCAGGGACTGAAACTGCAATTTTGAAAAGTTTGTGTTTTCTGGTCTGGCACGCTCGCGTAGCGCGAGCCCTAAGGCTCATGCAGTCGCGCTACGCGACTGCCTTTGCTGAACAGCCAGCTCCGATTTCTTTGGGGACTGGTCTGCCTTTGCGTTTGTGAACGATTCCAACTCGATTTTTCACATCACATGGCCCCTAAAACAACCCCTAAGCACTAGCAACACCTGTTGATTGATTGTGGTGTGTCCTAGACTTGTTTGTCAAGCTCTTATGGTGAGTGAAACCACTATATAAGGCCCTTCAATGTCACAACCATTCTCACACCTTCTCTGCATTATTGAATTGATTCTGGAGCTCAAGCTTGCTTCCTAGTGATCAAATCTCGTGCATAGAACCTCAGTAAGTATTCTAATCTTTCCCTAATTGCTTTTAGCTTAGTTAATTAGCTAAAAGTCAAACCGTCGTAATTACGGTTTGACTTCGAGATTAGTCACTAATGACTCAGTCTTATCTCGAATTAAAAGTAGTTTTAGAATGGTATTTATGTGGGAAATAAAACCCCAAAAGGGTTTCCCCTGATCACCATCCTAAGCAGGTTAAATGTCGGGTCAAACCTTTACATAAAAAGTCAACATAATGCTTAAAATGTCTTTTATGCATAATTAGCTATCTAGATCATATATAACCTGTTTGATTATTGTTATAACTTAGTAATTAGTGTAATAACATGTTCAAACCTATACAACCCGACTATTTCCTGTTTAGACCCGGTTCGGAACCGAAAGTCACATAGTTTGACCTTTCGGTTGACTTTCAGTTCTGACCCGTTTGGGCATATTTTGGAAATGCCTCAGAGCTTAAATTGGATTAGGATACATGTTAGAACAACCCTCTGTGATCATACACCTTGGTTCACTAGTTATCCAATTAATATGCAAGTTTCCGTTAAATGCTCATACGTGGACCGTTTTGCCCTTATTACCTTAAATCATGATTTATAAAAATGTAAAAGTGTAGAAACCTTAGTTACTGATATAAAGACTTGTTTGCATAGTTTGACATCAGTTTGACTTGTAGATTAAGAGTTATGCTCATTGTCGCTAAATTAAGGCTTTATGTTAACAACATGGCGTAATTAGCGTAAAGCCTAGTTAAACATACTTTTTGATATCAAATCTTTTACCCACTGATGATATATATTATTTTGGGATTTTTAAAGATTTTTAATTAATTTTAGGTCGAGCATAACTAGTAGTCGTAGGCTTAATCCGGTAATTGTCGGTTTTGCCCTTACGGGCCGTAAAATGAGTTTTACACATCTAAACGATTCCAAACCTTTTGCTACTGATTAGTTATGATAAATAAATTATTTTAAGCCTTCTGGAAATATAAAAATATCAGAATTTAGTATCGAACCCGGTAATGGCCTTTAATCGCCATAATTAGCGTTTTAACGCATAGTATGTCTTGAATCATATTGAACATACCCGGGTTGATACCTACTGATATATGAGGCAAATTATGATATTTTAACAGTAAGCAAAGGTTGATAAACTCAGACTTCGTTTTTGAGCTTTTCGGCTTATGTGAAATTACCAAAATACCCCTACGGGGCACAGTTTGGTTAAATATGATAAATTTCACATATAAGCCTTAGCCTACAGTTATAACCCATCAAAATGAGTATGTTTTCTGGTTACATCAGACCTGTAACTCAGTTAAACATCTAAGCGCTTTTACAAACTTTAAAATGACCAAACTACCCCTACGGGGCATAGTTTGTGTTTAAACTAGTTCGGGGCATAACGAAAGACATCCTATTGATGTCACAACCTATTTGAAGCATATTAACTTAGGAAACATGTATATGGCTCTTACGGATACCCGTTACGCATATTACGCGTTCGGTTCGGCTTATGTAACAAGTTTACATAAATTAGCCGAAACGGGTCAAACCTTATCGGTTTAATCTCAAAATCCAGAATGTGGATGAAGGACCCATATTAAACAAGTCTCCGAACTTGTCGGGTCTAAATCACATTCTATCCGGTCTTCGCTTAATCGTGCGTACGAACCGTATCCTTGAAACTAGCCGGTCTAAGCTTAAGCTTAACTAAAGACCCGTTAGAATTCTAATAGGTTATTAAAAACCTTCGTTCCAGATTAGGAGCCCAGTAAAAGCTATCTGTACTTGCTGATTTGATATACGGCTGGGATTGAATTTATATTTAGCTCAGGTAAATACTTTTAACTTATTTTCCCTATACGGGCTTGGGTTACGGTACATAGCGTACCGCTTGATCGGGCGTCAAATCTTCCATCGCTGAGGTGGTTAATTGAATAATTTGAACGGCTCGTTTAAACAGTATTGTTTACTTTACCGCCTTTGGGGGGGGGTTAATGACCATGTCCCGGATATCCTTGGCATTATCTTACGAGATAGCCACGACCTGAGCACGGGGTGTAGGCGTACACCTGTCGTGTATAACTCTAGAATTGTGGTGTGTCTATTGATCCTTAAACCGGATACGTTCCGGCTACTGAACGCATAAGTAACATGTAATTCGTTAACAAGATTATAATATTAAATAATTCTCCCAAGTTAAAAAGATTAATTTTGCCTCTGTGCATTTTAATCAATGTGTCAAGATATTTTGTGCCACGTGCATTCAAAAAAATTTACAAACTCTTTTTCCAAAATGAGTCAGTTGAATGTATTTACCAGTGTAAACTGACGTATTTTCCAAAAGGCTAAATGCAGGTACTATACGAACTTGGCTGGATAATCCTCCTTAGCATCAATAGAAGTCTCGCAAGCTTAAGATGCCTAAAAGTCTGTTGAACTATTGTTCCATTTTATGTACGATCCTACTGTGGATAAACACCGGATAATTGTGACTTTGTTTACAATAAATAAATTCGGTTGTATCTTATTTAAATTGCTTCCGCTGTGCATTATTATATTGTGTTGTTTGACTATTACGTTGCCAACCACGTCACGATACTCCCCCACCGGGCCCACCGGTGACACGTGGAAATCGGGGTGTGACAGGTTGGTATCAGAGCCAACACTGAGTGAATTAAACACTAGCCTTTTGTGTTTAATCTCAGTTACACAATTGCACATATCTAAACCTTCTGAGTCTAGACTTAACTTAGGAATATTCTCAATCCTAATCTTCAAATTTTTACTTTCAAATTTTTATTGGAAACGTCGCCAAGCGAAGAAGCCGTAATAGGAGTTCTCCACACCCGGAGCCCTGAGATGCTGAGCTTCGTACCGCGGCTAGAATGAAACGAGCACACAAGGAAAAAGCATTCAGAAATAAAATGAAAGAAGAAACTCCTTTTACTGAAGATCGTTTCCTTAATAGTCCTTATAAGGACATAATCATCTTTCAGTTCCTCCGAGGACACATTATTCCTTTTAAGTCCCGCTTAGGGCAACTTTATACTTTTATTTTTATATAATGGAATGATTAAGTTTAAACTTTCATTCTAAATAAGAAATATTAAATAAATGGAAAAATAATATTTCCTTTTTACAAGATCTACCATTATAATAAAATGGCAAAATCTAAAAGGGCAAGACCTAGCTTTGAGTCATATTAAGACCGGCCAAGATGGCAGTTCCGCAATTTAGATTCAGATCCATATTTACACCTCAATTTAAAATTGTTCTGCGTTAATTATAAATTAAGAATCTTAAATGTGAAACCTAGCCTTGGGTCAATTATAAGACCGGGCCAAGATGGTAAGACCTGTTTAAAAAGATTCAATTCCCTGTTAACATCTTAAAACATGTTAACACTCCTGGCAGATGTGATTCAATTAAAATCACACACGTCATTTTTATAAAGGATTCTTCAAAAGATTCCTAACCCAGTTTAATGATCTCTGAATCCTGGGTTTACATCATTAATTAAGATGATCATATTTTAAACCATACGTGGTAATATAGTGCCTAAGGGCCTTGCTCATTTCTACATGAGCCAAAATACAGTGGTAGTTATGACTCCCTGTCAGATAAAGGTAATGAACTAGGTTCAAACCTCAAATGCTTTGATTCTCTGAAATCCTAGCATATAATTTATAATTATCTACGTGACTAGGCCGATTGTGCCAGAATACCTTCATGCTTTGATTCTCTGAAATCATAGCTTATAAAAATTATATATGTCCTTGTGACTAAGCCAGTTGTGCTAATATACTTAAAGACTTTGATTCTCTGAAATCATAGCTTATAAAATTATATATGTCCTTGTGACTAAGCCAGTTGTGCTAATATACTTAAAGACTTTGATTCTCTGAAATCATAGCTTATAAAATTATATATGTCCTTGTGACTAAGCCAGTTGTGCTAATATACTTAAAGACCTTGATTCTCTGAAATCACGGCTTATAATTTAAAAATTTGTCCTTGTGACTAGGCCTTTTGTGCTATAAAATAAAACTGTTATTATTGCTTTGATTTTCTGAAATCATAAGCTTATAATTTATAAATGTCCATGTGACTAGGCCATTGGGTGCCACAAATAAAACTGTTAATGTTTTATAATTAGGATAAATTATAATCGAAATCCTAAATAAATATGATTAATAAATTAACCATATATGGTCTCTGTTTACCATGGTTAATGAATTTCCCTAAGGGGGTAATCCAGTAATAAACATCTCTTATAAGGGAAGTGCCTACGGATTATAGTTAATGTCCTCTGAGACTAAAAACAGTGGTAGCCTACAGCTCCCTGTCAATAAAAGGTAATGAACTTTGATTCAAACCTTAAGGCCACGATTCTCTGAAATCATGGCTTATAAATTTAACTTATCTACGCGACAAGGTCATTGGTGCTATTATTAACTTATGAATTAGGATTTATGATAAAAATCCTGGATAAAATAAATATCATTCCTTCTCTGTCAGTATGCAATTGAAGGGAATCTTAAAGGTGAAACCTAGCCTACGCGGCCAAGATGGTGAAACCTACTCAAGGGATGCAAATCCTTGTTAACACCTAGGAATGTGTTAGCACCCCGGACAAATGTGATTCGAGAAAATCACAACAGTCATCCTTATATTGGATTCTTCCAATTCTCAAATCTAGCCTAGTGATCTAGGAATCATGGCTTATATCATTCTATAAGATGATCATAGTATAAACATCCATTAGTGATGAAGCACCTACGGATTAGACTTGTTGTCCGATAAGACAACGACAGTGGTGGTCTTTGACCTCCTGTCTAAAATGTTGGACTATGTCCAAACATAATAGTCTATATGATCAATGCGATCATGACTAATACCATTTAATACGATGATGATATTATTTAAACATCCTTTAGTGATGTCTTGCCTACGGGCTATAATATATTGTCCATTTGAGACATTGCCATTGTTATCGTTATGATTCCCTGTCCAAGGTGGTGAGCTATGCTCAAGCCTAATAGTTCATATGATCAATACGATCATGACCAATATCATCAATACGATGATTAAAAAATTTTAACATCCGTAATGATGTTTTGCCTAAGGGCTATATTATATCGTCCAACTGAGACAAGGCAATTGTAATCTTTTATGATTCTTTGGCCAAGGGGGTGAGCTATACGCAAATCCCATAGTCTATACTATCAGTGCGATCCTGACTAGTATCCTCAGTATGCTGATCATAATATTAACATCCGTCGTGATGAAATTCCTACGGGCTATACTTTATTCTAGAGTCAGTAAGACAAAGATAGTAGTGATCTTTATGATCCCCTGTTCAAAATGGTGTGATTATACCCAAGCCTAATAGTCAATATGATCGATGTAATCATGACTAATATCATTAGATACGATGGTTATATATATAAACATCCATTAGTGATGTTGATTGGCTTATTTTTCTGCCAAAAGAATCGTCTTTCAAGACGATGACAGTTGTAGTCTATGACTCCCTGTCCAAAGGTGAAGAACCACGTTCAAACCTTGAAGCCCTAATCTAATAAGATTGCTGCTTATAAATTAAGGTCCTTGGTGATAGACCATCAAGTTATGTTTTAAAGTCATTCATGACAAGCCTATGTGCTATAATTGGTCATTCGTGACAAGTTAACATATTAAATGTTAACATTCCTGGTGACATGCCTTTGTACCAGATTTGATGAATGTCCTTATAACAAGGCCGTTTGTGCCATATCTAAATGTCCTTTGTGACAAGGTCTTCGTGCCGTATAATCAGTTATGTCCTTCATGACTGTGCTTTATGCCATATTTTTCTACGTCCCTCGCGACAGGCTTCTATGCCATATATGTATATAAATATATAACCGAAGTCATGAAAGGATAGCCTTTGAGCTATTTATAAACGTACTTGTGGCAAAGACAGTTGTGACATTATGGTCCCCTGTCAAGCAAGTATTGGACTCGCTCCAAGCAGTGAATGCCATTGATGGTCCAGCTGTGACCTAGGCTAAATATAATGGAATTACGTTCAAAATAACATTCACTATGAATGTTCACATCGGAATAGCCCATACGGATTATGAATGCCATGGCTAATCTAAGTCAGGTCATCAGGATGATGACTAATAATTATTAAATCTTGGTGATTAGTACCAAGTTTCGAGTATCGAAAACTCGGAGGAGGTAGACGAAAGTCGCAATGCTAACAGGACGACGAAAGTTAATAAAACTACAAACGTAAACCTCAATATTTATGGAGTTAATCTCCAAGCTGTGATTGACGCAGCAGTTGGAGAGATCATGGGAAAAGGTCATGAGACAACCCAAGGGGCCGGATGCATCTCGCCCTAAATCTCATTCGAAACCATGTTTAAATTACTCATGAGGAGAGCTATGTTCACACTTCAAATATGAAGGGTGAACCAAAGAAAGAGGATAACTCCTAGAAATCGGAGAAGGAGAGCAAATACAGGCTTAATAAAAAAAAGCAACGAAAGTTCGGTGAATAAACCTGTATACCTCAGAGACTGCTTCAGCAGTATGAGATGGATGTTTTAATATCCATTAGGAAATTATTCCGATGTCCTAGTTCCGTTAAAACATAAGGACTAAATATAGTGATAAAAATAGATTGGTTGCCTCGAAAAATCAAGCCCATATCGTGGGTGATAAGAAGCAATTAATTATCAAGACTACTTATGAGACAACTCTCATAATTACACGTATCAGTGCGATTAATTAATATTAAACACAAAAAAAAAAAAAAATGGTGGAACTGGCCGTCCCCGGAATCGAACCTGGGTCTAGGCCGTCCGCACCCTTTCGCGCGCCTAGCCAACTGGGCTAGGTGCCTAGTTTGTGAAAATCTCCATTCTAATTAATTATAAGCACTTGTACAATAAACTCCCTTATCATTTATCAATAATAATTTCTGCTAAGAGTCCTGTTTTTAATACAGGCAATAATAAATCTTCATGAACCATAAACTTAGCAAAATTTTTATTATCATCCACAAGGTATAACTACCAAGGAAACCATAGTAACCGATTCTTCTAGTATCGACAAGGAATCCTTCCGAAAATCTAAGAGTACTCTTTCTTCGCATAGAGTACGACAACATATGTTATTTTAATTATTTTCTCATTGTTTTTCTATCGCCTGCGAATGCCAAACTATGTTTGATAAAAATGTCATATGAGGATTGGCGTATCCTAGTGTGTCCCATAGATTATTTCCATGTCTGATCAGCATGGAGGTTTAATACATGGAACCCCTGAGATATCCCAATGGTCATATTGTACTAAAGTCGACTAGTAGTATTCAAAGAAGATATCTAAAAACGGAATTTTTTTTGTAAACGTTCCCGACTAAGGAATTCGTGGACTTATAACATAAAGGTGTCACTTATTTGACACGAGTAATGATGGATGAACTAGAGCTGAGATATGGAAAATCTCTGTAGCCTCCTTGTATCTTAATTATCTTCTCCTAAGTTACCCTGTTTACCTCCCTAGAGGCAAGTAGAGTTAAGATTAACATCCCACTTTGGGTTAGAGTGTTGTGAAAACTCCATATTGATTATGGAAAAATCGAAACCTTGATTTAGTAGGTTTTAAAACATAGACACATAAAACCCGACTCAATCTTCTGAGGGTTGTATATTATTAAATAAGAAAGACGGTTCATAATGCTTATGCATACATACCGCAACTCCAATTAGGCAACGATTAAGAATTTGCCATCAGCTATCCAGCAATCCTTGAGCACACGTTTGAACTTTAGTACGGCTTACCATCCTCAGAACGGACGGTCAGGGTGAGCGTACTATCCAAACGTTGGGAGACATGCTACGTGCATGTGCGATCGATTTGAGTGGTAGTTGGGATAAGAACCTACCATTAATCGAATTCTCCTACAACAATAGCTACCATACCAGCCTCAAGGCTGCGCCTTTTGAGGCATTATATGGTAGAAAGTGTAGATCGCCCGTGTGTTGGGCGGATGTTGGAGATGTCCAGTTATCAGGACCAGAGATCGTGTTCGAAACAACGGACAAGGTTGTCCAGATTCGTGACCGTCTCAAGGCTGCCCGAGATAGGCAGAAGAGTTGCGCTGATCTGAAGCGTAAAGCCTTTCACTTCGAAGTAGGTGATAAAGTATTGCTTAAAGTATAACCCTGGAAGGGAGTGATGCGGTTTGGTAAGGAAGGCAAGCTAAGCCCGAGATACATAGGACCTTTCGAGGTTATCGAATGTATAGGGTCAGTGCCTATAAGTTAAACTTACCGGAAGAGCTCAGTGGAATTCACAATGTGTTCCACATCTGCAATCTGAAGAAGTGTTTCGCTGTCGAATCGCTGGTATTACCCCATACAGATGTGCATATAGATGAGAGCTTAAAATTTGTTGAAAAACCTTTGTCGATTGAAGATCGACAGGTAAAGAAGCTTCGAAGGAAGCATGTACCTATTGTAAAGGTCAAATGGGATGCCCGAAGAGGTCCCGAATTCACGTGGGAGGTTGAATCCACGATGAAAGAAAAGTACCCTTACTTATTTCAGTAAATCTCGGGTCGAGATTTATTTTAAGGGGGTGAGGATGTAACACCTCGAAAATTCACGTCCTATAATGTGTTGACACGTGTCATAAAGTTTGAACGTGTGAAAGAATGTTATAAAAGGACTAAAGTTGACAAACATGGAAAGTATGTGAATATACGTATTCTAAGTGTCAACAGTGAATAAATATATTGTATATTAACCCTACAAGATGCTCATACCTTCAAACGAATAAATCATGGATCATACGAAGCTAAAAGTGAGAGATTACAAACTACAGGGGTTAAATGTGTCAACATGTTAAAGATAAACCTCTGAGTGACCTTTTGACAAACCCGAAGCTTTGTAAATATAAATTTTGCTCACTAGAAAGCACGATTAAAATTTCATAAAGTTTCGTTAACGTATGAGCAAGTTGTGATCAAATTCGTGTGCGAGGGGTTAAAGCGTCAACATTGAAAATTAGGCCTTTTCGGGTAACAATAAAGTTAACCGAGGACTAATCAAAGTAGGTAAATGTCTTGAAGCCCTTATACGTCAATTACGAGGGCTCAAAGTGCAAGAAACAAGTGTCTTTACAAAGTTTGAAGAGCCAGGGACTGAAACTGCAATTTTGAAAAGTTTGTGTTTTCTGGTCTGGCACGCTCGCGTAGCGCGAGCCCTAAGGCTCATGCAGTCGCGCTACGCGACTGCCTTTGCTGAACAGCCAGCTCCGATTTCTTTGGGGACTGGTCTGCCTTTGCGTTTGTGAACGATTCCAACTCGATTTTTCACATCACATGGCCCCTAAAACAACCCCTAAGCACTAGCAACACCTGTTGATTGATTGTGGTGTGTCCTAGACTTGTTTGTCAAGCTCTTATGGTGAGTGAAACCACTATATAAGGCCCTTCAATGTCACAACCATTCTCACACCTTCTCTGCATTATTGAATTGATTCTGGAGCTCAAGCTTGCTTCCTAGTGATCAAATCTCGTGCATAGAACCTCAGTAAGTATTCTAATCTTTCCCTAATTGCTTTTAGCTTAGTTAATTAGCTAAAAGTCAAACCGTCGTAATTACGGTTTGACTTCGAGATTAGTCACTAATGACTCAGTCTTATCTCGAATTAAAAGTAGTTTTAGAATGGTATTTATGTGGGAAATAAAACCCCAAAAGGGTTTCCCCTGATCACCATCCTAAGCAGGTTAAATGTCGGGTCAAACCTTTACATAAAAAGTCAACATAATGCTTAAAATGTCTTTTATGCATAATTAGCTATCTAGATCATATATAACCTGTTTGATTATTGTTATAACTTAGTAATTAGTGTAATAACATGTTCAAACCTATACAACCCGACTATTTCCTGTTTAGACCCGGTTCGGAACCGAAAGTCACATAGTTTGACCTTTCGGTTGACTTTCAGTTCTGACCCGTTTGGGCATATTTTGGAAATGCCTCAGAGCTTAAATTGGATTAGGATACATGTTAGAACAACCCTCTGTGATCATACACCTTGGTTCACTAGTTATCCAATTAATATGCAAGTTTCCGTTAAATGCTCATACGTGGACCGTTTTGCCCTTATTACCTTAAATCATGATTTATAAAAATGTAAAAGTGTAGAAACCTTAGTTACTGATATAAAGACTTGTTTGCATAGTTTGACATCAGTTTGACTTGTAGATTAAGAGTTATGCTCATTGTCGCTAAATTAAGGCTTTATGTTAACAACATGGCGTAATTAGCGTAAAGCCTAGTTAAACATACTTTTTGATATCAAATCTTTTACCCACTGATGATATATATTATTTTGGGATTTTTAAAGATTTTTAATTAATTTTAGGTCGAGCATAACTAGTAGTCGTAGGCTTAATCCGGTAATTGTCGGTTTTGCCCTTACGGGCCGTAAAATGAGTTTTACACATCTAAACGATTCCAAACCTTTTGCTACTGATTAGTTATGATAAATAAATTATTTTAAGCCTTCTGGAAATATAAAAATATCAGAATTTAGTATCGAACCCGGTAATGGCCTTTAATCGCCATAATTAGCGTTTTAACGCATAGTATGTCTTGAATCATATTGAACATACCCGGGTTGATACCTACTGATATATGAGGCAAATTATGATATTTTAACAGTAAGCAAAGGTTGATAAACTCAGACTTCGTTTTTGAGCTTTTCGGCTTATGTGAAATTACCAAAATACCCCTACGGGGCACAGTTTGGTTAAATATGATAAATTTCACATATAAGCCTTAGCCTACAGTTATAACCCATCAAAATGAGTATGTTTTCTGGTTACATCAGACCTGTAACTCAGTTAAACATCTAAGCGCTTTTACAAACTTTAAAATGACCAAACTACCCCTACGGGGCATAGTTTGTGTTTAAACTAGTTCGGGGCATAACGAAAGACATCCTATTGATGTCACAACCTATTTGAAGCATATTAACTTAGGAAACATGTATATGGCTCTTACGGATACCCGTTACGCATATTACGCGTTCGGTTCGGCTTATGTAACAAGTTTACATAAATTAGCCGAAACGGGTCAAACCTTATCGGTTTAATCTCAAAATCCAGAATGTGGATGAAGGACCCATATTAAACAAGTCTCCGAACTTGTCGGGTCTAAATCACATTCTATCCGGTCTTCGCTTAATCGTGCGTACGAACCGTATCCTTGAAACTAGCCGGTCTAAGCTTAAGCTTAACTAAAGACCCGTTAGAATTCTAATAGGTTATTAAAAACCTTCGTTCCAGATTAGGAGCCCAGTAAAAGCTATCTGTACTTGCTGATTTGATATACGGCTGGGATTGAATTTATATTTAGCTCAGGTAAATACTTTTAACTTATTTTCCCTATACGGGCTTGGGTTACGGTACATAGCGTACCGCTTGATCGGGCGTCAAATCTTCCATCGCTGAGGTGGTTAATTGAATAATTTGAACGGCTCGTTTAAACAGTATTGTTTACTTTACCGCCTTTGGGGGGGGGTTAATGACCATGTCCCGGATATCCTTGGCATTATCTTACGAGATAGCCACGACCTGAGCACGGGGTGTAGGCGTACACCTGTCGTGTATAACTCTAGAATTGTGGTGTGTCTATTGATCCTTAAACCGGATACGTTCCGGCTACTGAACGCATAAGTAACATGTAATTCGTTAACAAGATTATAATATTAAATAATTCTCCCAAGTTAAAAAGATTAATTTTGCCTCTGTGCATTTTAATCAATGTGTCAAGATATTTTGTGCCACGTGCATTCAAAACAATTTACAAACTCTTTTTCCAAAATGAGTCAGTTGAATGTATTTACCAGTGTAAACTGACGTATTTTCCAAAAGGCTAAATGCAGGTACTATACGAACTTGGCTGGATAATCCTCCTTAGCATCAATAGAAGTCTCGCAAGCTTAAGATGCCTAAAAGTCTGTTGAACTATTGTTCCATTTTATGTACGATCCTACTGTGGATAAACACCGGATAATTGTGACTTTGTTTACAATAAATAAATTCGGTTGTATCTTATTTAAATTGCTTCCGCTGTGCATTATTATATTGTGTTGTTTGACTATTACGTTGCCAACCACGTCACGATACTCCCCCACCGGGCCCACCGGTGACACGTGGAAATCGGGGTGTGACAGGTTGGTATCAGAGCCAACACTGAGTGAATTAAACACTAGCCTTTTGTGTTTAATCTCAGTTACACAATTGCACATATCTAAACCTTCTGAGTCTAGACTTAACTTAGGAATATTCTCAATCCTAATCTTCAAATTTTTACTTTCAAATTTTTATTGGAAACGTCGCCAAGCGAAGAAGCCGTAATAGGAGTTCTCCACACCCGGAGCCCTGAGATGCTGAGCTTCGTACCGCGGCTAGAATGAAACGAGCACACAAGGAAAAAGCATTCAGAAATAAAATGAAAGAAGAAACTCCTTTTACTGAAGATCGTTTCCTTAATAGTCCTTATAAGGACATAATCATCTTTCAGTTCCTCCGAGGACACATTATTCCTTTTAAGTCCCGCTTAGGGCAACTTTATACTTTTATTTTTATATAATGGAATGATTAAGTTTAAACTTTCATTCTAAATAAGAAATATTAAATAAATGGAAAAATAATATTTCCTTTTTACAAGATCTACCATTATAATAAAATGGCAAAATCTAAAAGGGCAAGACCTAGCTTTGAGTCATATTAAGACCGGCCAAGATGGCAGTTCCGCAATTTAGATTCAGATCCATATTTACACCTCAATTTAAAATTGTTCTGCGTTAATTATAAATTAAGAATCTTAAATGTGAAACCTAGCCTTGGGTCAATTATAAGACCGGGCCAAGATGGTAAGACCTGTTTAAAAAGATTCAATTCCCTGTTAACATCTTAAAACATGTTAACACTCCTGGCAGATGTGATTCAATTAAAATCACACACGTCATTTTTATAAAGGATTCTTCAAAAGATTCCTAACCCAGTTTAATGATCTCTGAATCCTGGGTTTACATCATTAATTAAGATGATCATATTTTAAACCATACGTGGTAATATAGTGCCTAAGGGCCTTGCTCATTTCTACATGAGCCAAAATACAGTGGTAGTTATGACTCCCTGTCAGATAAAGGTAATGAACTAGGTTCAAACCTCAAATGCTTTGATTCTCTGAAATCTTAGCATATAATTTATAATTGTCTACGTGACTAGGCCGATTGTGCCAGAATACCTTCATGCTTTGATTCTCTGAAATCATAGCTTATAAAAATTATATATGTCCTTGTGACTAAGCCAGTTGTGCTAATATACTTAAAGACTTTGATTCTCTGAAATCATAGCTTATAAAATTATATATGTCCTTGTGACTAAGCCAGTTGTGCTAATATACTTAAAGACTTTGATTCTCTGAAATCATAGCTTATAAAATTATATATGTCCTTGTGACTAAGCCAGTTGTGCTAATATACTTAAAGACCTTGATTCTCTGAAATCACGGCTTATAATTTAAAAATTTGTCCTTGTGACTAGGCCTTTTGTGCTATAAAATAAAACTGTTATTATTGCTTTGATTTTCTGAAATCATAAGCTTATAATTTATAAATGTCCATGTGACTAGGCCATTGGGTGCCACAAATAAAACTGTTAATGTTTTATAATTAGGATAAATTATAATCGAAATCCTAAATAAATATGCTTAATAAATTAACCATATATGGTCTCTGTTTACCATGGTTAATGAATTTCCCTAAGGGGGTAATCCAGTAATAAACATCTCTTATAAGGGAAGTGCCTACGGATTATAGTTAATGTCCTCTGAGACTAAAAACAGTGGTAGCCTACAGCTCCCTGTCAATAAAAGGTAATGAACTTTGATTCAAACCTTAAGGCCACGATTCTCTGAAATCATGGCTTATAAATTTAACTTATCTACGCGACAAGGTCATTGGTGCTATTATTAACTTATGAATTAGGATTTATGATAAAAATCCTGGATAAAATAAATATCATTCCTTCTCTGTCAGTATGCAATTGAAGGGAATCTTAAAGGTGAAACCTAGCCTACGCGGCCAAGATGGTGAAACCTACTCAAGGGATGCAAATCCTTGTTAACACCTAGGAATGTGTTAGCACCCCGGACAAATGTGATTCGAGAAAATCACAACAGTCATCCTTATATTGGATTCTTCCAATTCTCAAATCTAGCCTAGTGATCTAGGAATCATGGCTTATATCATTCTATAAGATGATCATAGTATAAACATCCATTAGTGATGAAGCACCTACGGATTAGACTTGTTGTCCGATAAGACAACGACAGTGGTGGTCTTTGACCTCCTGTCTAAAATGTTGGACTATGTCCAAACATAATAGTCTATATGATCAATGCGATCATGACTAATACCATTTAATACGATGATGATATTATTTAAACATCCTTTAGTGATGTCTTGCCTACGGGCTATAATATATTGTCCATTTGAGACATTGCCATTGTTATCGTTATGATTCCCTGTCCAAGGTGGTGAGCTATGCTCAAGCCTAATAGTTCATATGATCAATACGATCATGACCAATATCATCAATACGATGATTAAAAAATTTTAACATCCGTAATGATGTTTTGCCTAAGGGCTATATGGTTTATTTAGCATATGGTTTATATCAAGCGTTAAACATTTCATCTATAGCATATGGTTTATTTACTTCGGTTTATTCAAGTTCATAACTTGTTTTTACCGCTCTTATTTAGTGCACTTTCCGGGTTTGAGTGTATTAACACGCTCTTCCCATGCATATCTATTCATCATTCCCTTTTTATACTTAGTAACTCTACTTAGAACAATTAATTCTTACCGGATGCTTGATCAAGCTTGAACCGAACACTTTGTTGACAACCTTAAGCTCTGATTACCAACTTGTAACACCCTTAATACTGGACGGAATTTAACTAATAATTATATGAACTTTATACTTATCAGAGTTTACAAAAACTTTCGTGTTTAAAACCATACACATTTGTGATAGTACTGAACAAATCTAAGATAGTGCATAACAAGTTTAAAGTTAACCCTTGCTAGTCAACTAACAACTAGTTTAAAGGATTCAAAACACGATTGACAAAACGTTTACAATATGATTAAAGTCTAGACAAAGTTAAGTTTGGTGCGGAAGCTTCAAAATGCGTGTTCGGTTCTTGACAACGTACTTGATCACCATCCGGAAGGACCTCATCCATACCTAGGGTCAAACCACTAAAAACATTAGTTTTGACATTAATACAATACATATAAACGAATTCCGACATCGAAAAGTGATAAATAAAATACAAGTTTTCTGGGCTCCACCACCGTAAGTTACGGTAGACCCTGAATGATTCTGGTTTGCCGTAACACAGGGGTGAACCACCGTAACGTTTTTGTTTTCCACCGTAAATTACGGTGGAGACCGTAATTTACGGTGGACTCTGTGATTTTGCCATTTGACTATTTTGTTGATTTCGCCCTAATCCGCATACCGTTTTAGACTATTTTTTTTCCTGTATGTCTGTAAATTCATTACGGGCATGTTCATTTTAATTATCATACCAACAATTGATTCACCAATCATACGGCTAAAAGTTTCTATACTATTATTTATTCGACCCATTCCAACTATAAGTGTAGATTTCCAGTTTCTTATTCTAAGACCTTTTAGATGCCATTACCCAAGTTCCCGGGCTTGTACATCTCGGTGTGTTTGCGCTATTCATGGCTTTGTGTTCCCTTGGAACTAAAAGCTCGTTTCCTCGGAATTCAACATTCCGTTTTAAACGGCCTTTTCAACATACCCCCATTTATTATTCCAATATCCTGGATTCACAACTTAAAGTATCATAGCTAGGTTCATAAGCGTAGTGCAATCCAACACTTAACAACTTACGAAACCATCATATCGCTATTGTCATGATTCCTTTTATGGTATCTATTCAACCCGTTTGACTATCTAGTGAAAACTATCACTTTATTAATAAGTCAAACCCAATCCCAAGTCTTTATTTTGACCCGTTTGATGTTCAAGTGAACTACGCCACTTTAGAACACGTCAAACGCATACTTTACACTACGATTCTGTCTAAACACTAAACTCAACCATATATGCGTAATTTAACGAGACTAAAGTCACGTACCTATAAAGCACACCTTTTCCGCGTGTATCACCTCCGGCGTGTCCACTTGACCTTCCGGATTCCTTGCCTAAAGAGTTCAATTCATAACAAGATTAGGACTCTTTCATAAGCTTTAACGCATTATTTCTTAACATATTCAAATCTGCGTTTTACCCAACCTTTAACATTTTAACCCTCATTTAGGCGTTTTATCAAACACCTAGCGGGTCAGATTTCTACATGATCTAAACCAAGTTCATGACTTGAGTTTATCACCATAATTAACTTAAATTAGACTACATGTCCATATTTTAACATCAACAATTTAGAGATTTCCTCATAATTTCAGTTTACACTAGAAAAAGAGTTTTAATCCTAGTGTTTATCAAGTTCCACTAACATATTAGTCACCCACTATGGTGATTTTGATCCTTACAATTATCATGCAAGAATTTATCAAGAAATCATCTAGGGTTTGTCCCTAAACCTTATATCACTTCCAGTTTCTTGTTTACAACACATAATTAAGCTCTACACTCGATTTCAATCACATGCATGAACTTTGAATCGAATCAAAATGACCTAATTCGACATACCTTATGATCCCTTTGTCGAGGTGATCACGATTCTATGTCCAGATTTCAATTTCAACTTGATTTTGGCCTTCAATTTGATAGTTTAGTAGAAGCTAGGGTTTTGAGAGTGAGGGTGTCGCCCCCCTCCTGTTCTTGATCGACCAGAGACCTCAATTGAGGTGTTTTGTTTTGTTTTTTATTATAACTAATAATAATAGTTTCAAGTTTGACAACATTGGCCCCTCTACTTTTGTTTAAAATTTAGTTTTGGTTATTCTAACCTTATTTCAAGTTATTTCTAGACTTCTAGTTAACTAGGTTATAATTTCCTAGTTAAATAAATTCTTGTTTATTTATACTTTATAACTCTAATATAAAGTTTTATATTTTCGGGATGTTACATAACACATAATAACACACACACGTAAAACAATATTCAGAACCTGTAATTTGAGTTGCGATGCGATAAGTCGATTATTGATTAAATAGCGATTTATTGCATTTACTCCACATAATACAACCAAAATAACATAAATTAGAGTATCGATTAACAAGTCAAAGAGTACAAGCAGTAATTAAGCAAGGAATGACAGATCATATTCTTTTCTTCCTTTGACTTTGACTTGTACTTTGACTTCAAAAAGTTGGGTTGTTACATACACTGCCTTCTCAGAAACCTGGTGACTCCTGGCGATTCAACTATGAAATGTTGTGGGAGTCATTTGATCTTCCTGAAGAACCAGAGTTTATTGATCAGATAAAGCTATATCAGGAGTACGAAGCTTCTCAGATGAACTCATGGCCAACCAAGTCTTCCAAGCGTCAACATAATTCAAATGATCATGAAGCTGGTCCTAGTCAAAGTGGTCAAAGTGATGCAGATTTGCAGCAAACTCAGACAACTTCAGAACAGGAGCCTGCTCAAGAAAATCAGACAGAAGTCTTTGATGAATCAGAGTCTGACTCGGATAGCCCGACTTTCGATCGAGGTGATTCAGAACCTGGGGGGAGCAGATCCAGTCATCAGATCAGATTACTCAAGTCGATGAGCAAGTTGCATATCAAAATGTTACTAATTTGGAAAGGGAGGTGAATGTTCCTGGTGAAGTTATGCCAAGGACTCTATCATATCACCCCGAGGAGTTGATTATTGGAGAGTTGTAGTCAGGAGTTAGAACCAGACATCAAATCGACCAAGGCTTTGCTTGTTTTTATACTAAAATTGCACCGTTACAAAATTATTTTTCACTCAGTTGCTTTATTTCACAGGTTGAACTGAGAACGTACAAAGAGGCACTGACAGAGGAGTCATGGGTTAACGCGATGCAAGAAGAGCTAGGTCAGTTTGAGAAGCTTGGTGTGTGGAAGTTGGTGGATCTTCCTGATGGTAATAGAAAGATTAACACGAAATGGGTGTTTAAATGCAAGAGGGATGACAGAGGAGTGATCGTGCGCAACAAAGCTCGCCTGGTCGTTCAGGGTTTCAGTCAACAGGAGGTAATAGACTTCACCGAGGTGTATGCTCCAGTTGCTAGACTCGAAGCCATTCGTATCTTTCTCGCTTTCGCTTCGTGGAAATGGTTTAAAGTATACCAACTAGATGTAAAGTCGGCGTTTCTATACGGTAAAGTGAAAGAGGAGGTCTACGTCGGTCAGCCACCGGGCTTCACCGATCCGATTCACAAAGATAAAGTCTACCTCTTGGACAAAGTGTTGTACGGATTGCATCAGGCCCGGGAGCCTGGTATGAGACACTTTCTCAACATTTGCTATCCAACGGCTTTATTCGAGGAAAGGTAGATGCCACTCTTATCACAAAAGAAGTTGCCGGTCATCTGCTGATAGTCCAAATATATGTTGATGATATAATTTTCGGGTATACAAACGAGGAACTCTGCAAATAATTTGAAAACATGATGAAGCAAAAGTTCGAGATGTTTTCAATGGGTGAGATGAAGTTTTTCCTTGGGCTACAAGTCGATCAAATGCCGGAGGGGATCTTCATACATCAGACAAAGTATGTCCACGATGTTCTGGAGAAATTCAGTATGTTGGAGACTGCACCAATGTCCACACCGTTAGCAACTAATCACGGTATTAATACTGATCTCACAAGAGAGAAGGTCGACGAAACATTGTACCGCTCGATGAATGGTTCGCTGATGTACCTCACTGCATCTCGGCACAACATTATGTACCCAACCTGCCTCGCAGCCCGTTATAAGTCGAGTCCAGGAGCCTCACATATGGTCATCGTCAAGCGGATTCTACACTACCTGAAAGGAACTCCGAGCTTGGGGTTGTGGTATCCAAAAGATGGTGATTTCAAACTGGAAGGTTACTCTGATTTTGATTTCGGATGCTGCAAACTGAATTCAAAGTCTACAATAGCAGGATGCCAATTTTCCGGACCACGTCTGGTGACTTGGCAATGTAAGAAGCAAACAACCGTTGCACTTTCAACGTGTGAGGCAGAGTATGTTTCAGCATGCAGTTGCTGCTCTCAGATTCTGTGGATCCAACAGCAAATGAGGGATTACGGTTTGCAATTTCTTACTACTCATATCTTTGTAGACAATGAGGCAGCAATCAACATAACTAAAAACGAGGTACATCACGCTAAAACGAAACATATAGAAATTCGACATCACTTCATCCGAGATTGTTTCGAGAAGAAATTTATTCGAATTGAGAAAATCCACACCAACGAACAAAAAGCTGACCTTCACACAAAACCGTTTGATAAAAACCGTTTTCAATATTTGTTAAAATTAAACGGGATGAAGCTTTTGTCGTCAGGGGGAGCAGTTATTGGCATTGATGAACAATCCAAAGCAGAGGATGTTGGGAAGCAATCTGCTCTGGTTTGTCACATTTTTAGATGTTTTGGTCTTTAGGGGGAGATAGTTTATAGAAAATCCAAAAACATTAAAAATGTAAAAATACAAAAACAATAGGAATTTCAAAATGTAAAAAACAATAGAAAACCCAAAAAGAGTTAGTGTATAAAGAAGAAATGATAGTACATCAGCTAGACTGTCACGGTGCACTAAAGATTTGTAAAGATTAAAAGCGTTAAACGGTCTCACTGATGATGCGTCGATAGGTTTTTACACATTTAGTAAGTTGTATTCGGGATATAAACCTAAATCATATCTTGCTTATTTTGTGGGGAATATCTCTCGGATATATAGGTAATCCCTGAAATCTTGATTGAAAGATTGGTTGTTTCAGAGATACGAGGTCTATATACTTAGTGATGTCTGGGGTATTATACCAGGACTTCTGATATTGTGGAAGCAATGGCCTAGTCCTCGTATAATACTATATGCGCTTTAATTCAAAAGCTTTCCCTCAGCATAAAAATTGATAAATATCGAAAGATACGAATAAAGTGATGTTGTAAAGAAGATCCCTAAGTGGGACACACCCAAAGTCGAGCCATCATCTCTTTGTCTGAACGAAAGTTCTAACCTGAGCTCTCATGGTCTCGCACTACCCAGAAAACATAGTATTATAGTATATTCACCTGTAAGACTTAATATGGGGAATCTGGATACGAGAGTATATTCTAAGGTGGGACACGCGAATAAGTTAAGTTCTTAAAACACTAAATCTGTATCCTGAATCAGTTGATTGTGTGAGAATTTAAGTGGATTAGTATGTCGACAATCTAGGTGAATCGTTTAAAACTTAATGTGAAATATAAGCTCAACGGTGCTAGTGACACGTCGGTAGCTGATATGATCCTCTAACACATCTCACAAAAATATGTTTATAAATAGTTTCCTGTTATTTCATTTCAGCTTAAAACCAAAATGATTTTCAGTGTGTTTTGACATAAACTTTCTAAAAGTTCAAAAAGATTTTATTTCTGCATTATTTTCGACAAACCATTGTGGAGAGTTGATCTTCAGAATCTCAGATGCGATGCAGAGATAGTTTGCTGAACGACTAGGTTGGGAGCTTATCTGAATGTTTGGAATCATATATTGACAAACAAGTTCATTAACTTGAAACTTGTACTTTTTAGAAAAAGTTGAAAGTTTGATTGAAAATGTCAGTTGGTTTGAATCGGGTCAACCAAGGTCATTAACTTGGACTTGGTCGACAAATCAAGTAACCAGGGTCATTAACTTGGACTTGGATACTTGAGTGGATGTTTAAAAACTGATAAAATTGAAAAAGTTTGAAAATTAGAAAAGTTTGTGTTCGAATGATCATCCGATCAGATGACCATCCAGTCGGATGGCCATCCGAACAATACGCCATTCGAATGGATGACAGCCTATATAAGGCCATTCGACAAACTTTATGCTCATTCGTTCGCATAACCATTCGACACATTTCATCTTTTCTCTCAAATCATATTGTGTTTCTGAGCCATTTCTTGCCGGATCTTTTACATAGGCTTGTTGGTTTGCACAACTCTCACTATGGTGAAGGTAAGTATCACTGATTTCATCTCTAAATACATGTTTTTGAGGTTTGAAGTGCCGACAATGGGTTCTTTGTATATTAAGGTCTTATTTGATGATTGTTGTTAAAATTGTTCATAGATCTAGGTTAATCGACCTTAGATTTAAGTGTTTACCGTTCCAATTTCATCAATAACTTGCTAGATTTGATTTTAGATCCATTCGATAGGTCCGATTTCCGACATGCTATTTCTTTAGATCTAGGGCAAATCAGGTAGTTTTTGAAGAAATTGTACATAGGGATATCTTAATCGGCACATTCTTTGAGAAAAATTGAGTTCAATTTTGCAAAAACTTGATAAATTTGAATTGACAAGTTTGAATGTTCTTGAGTGCTTAACTGTTTTCACTCGGATGACCATCCGGGCGGATGATCATCCGGACCATGTTTGTATATCAAATTCATTTTGTCATGCAGTCGAATGACCATCCGGATCATGTTACTTTCTTGTTTATATTGCCATCTGGTCGAATGGTCATTCGAACCATTTTCATTTCAGACCATATCCATCCGGTCGGATGGCCATTCGACAACTTGTCATTCGAATGTGATGCATAGTGTAACAGTGTCAGAAAATTTTTCAAGTGTTAAAATTTTTTTACTGTGTACTATGTGTTTTGATAAACGTGTATATTCTGAAAATGAAATTTTCTCAGTCAAGGGCTTCTGATTTCCACAATAAACATAACATATGTTGTGTCTTAGACGAGAAATATACGAACATTGGACCGTTTAAGGATGTCGTGCCATTTTTTAGAGATAGTAGAATTTTTAAGGCATTGACTGATAGGCATAAGTGTTATGGTTCACATGTAAGATTCTTTTGGAACGCTGCTCATTACATCGAGGACGAAAAGGCAATACACTCAGAAGTGAGAATCAAGGAAGAGAACGACAAAGACGCTCATCTACCTGTAAAGATCACTGTGGGTGATATCAGAAGAGTCTTAGATCTGAAGGATAAAGATGAAGATCCCATTATAGGTTCGGAAAGATTGTGCAAAGGATTTTGGTTACGAATGGGATATACCGGATACGTCAATGATCCAGCTTACACGAAGTCGAAGTTTTGCAGGCCTTACAAGTTCTTAGTACATTGTGTGATTCATGCCTTAGGGCATAGGAAAGGTGCATATGATGAAGCTTCAGATTATATCATTAACATCATTTCAAGCATAGTCCTCAATAGACCTTACAACATTTCTCAAGTCATTTTCAATCACATGTTGGACAATATTAAAGGTGAAAGATATGTTCAATATCCAAGGTTTGTGCAGATGTTGATAGATGATCAGATTCAGAATCTGCCGAAGGATGATAGTGATGAGTTACCATTTGATCACATGGACAAGGAAACATTAAAGCGTCTGGATGTTTATAGAGGTGTTAAGAAAGAAAATGAGCCGAAGCATAGACAAAAGTTCGCTGCCATCAAGAAACCTGATTATGTAGCTCCAGAGGGCGACAACTGGAGACATGATAACAGTGGTTCGGACAATAAGACGAAGAGAATGGAACCGTTAGCTTATAAGAAGACACGATGGTGGTTCGTGAAAAAAGAAAGATCAAGGAAAAGAACTCCAAAAGTGACAACACCGAAAGTAGTTATAAAGGGTAAAACAAAAAAGCAGGAATCACCAGAAAGGTTGGTAGATAATTACTTTGAATATTTTACTAAAAATGTTAATGTTTGTATTGCAGAAACAAAGAAGAAGAAATCTCCACCACACCTGGTTGATGAACCTGTGATTCCGCCGCAAGAGATCATTGATAAAGGAGTTGATCTACTCAACATGTCGTTTGCTATGTACGAAAGTCTATCTACTGCTCATGTTGATAAAGATGCCTCAAAGAATGTTGAAGCTGAAGCTGTTGGAGAAGATTTAAAAAAGACATTCGTTGAAGGAGAGGTGCATACGGATTCGAGCGAGAATGAAAGTGACATTGATCCTACAAAAATCACACCTACTTCTTATATCAGTGGAAAGTTCAAGTTAAAGAAAAGTCTAAAGAAGAAGAAAGCGTCTGACGAAGAAGATGCTACATATGAGTCAACTCCAACAGAGAAAGAAATGATCAAAAAGAAAGGGATTAGAAAGAGAAAAGCACGTCCAACAGGCGAAGTATCAAGAAGAATCAAAGCTAAAAAAGATACAACTTCCATTCCAGAACAAGATCTAGAGTTTGAAGAGTTAAAAGAGTTGAAAACGCTGAAGTGGAGATAACTGGAGTCAGAAAGTCAACACCTCCACCTTCACCTATTAATAAAACAATTCATATATCTGAAGAACGTGAAAAGACTCCAGAAAAGCCAAAGTCTGTATAAGAGCCAACATCAGCAACAAAGAAACCTCCAACACCTCAGAGTTCAAGTCATGGGTTTCCAAAGGTTCCTTCTGATCTAGGAGCAGGTCCAGTGGGGTTAGAAGATTTCAGTGACATGTTCAATGATGCTAAGGTAATTGCTTTGCAAAGAAAGATAAGTATCTTGGAGAAAGCTAAAGCTGAATCGGAAGCAGAACTCAAAGCTACAAAAGAAAAGCTCAAAGATGTTGAAGCTGAGAATGTTGTACTACGAAATGAAATTGAAGAGCTGAAAGATGTAGTTGAAGAGTTAGATGAAAAGATCATGGAGGTTAATGCACAATACAAATCAATTGATGATTCTAATAAAACATTGATGGAGATGTATGCTGATCTACAAGCATCTACTTCAAGTGAAAATGAAGTTCTGAAGAAGGAAGTAGAAGCATTGAGAGCAAATAAGGTAATCAAAGATGAACAACTCAACATGCTGAAGCATTGAGAGCAGATAAGGTAATCAAAGATGAACAACTCAACATGCTATACACTGTGATAGAAAACAAACTCGGAATCAATGTTCAAGCAGTTTACGATGAGATAGAGATCCAAAGAGTCGAGGCTCGGAGGATGGAAAGAGAGAAAAGACTTGCTGAAGAAGCTGCTGAAGCACTGAAAGATAAAAGGAAGGGTCTTGTGATGGATAAAGAAGAAATTCTGGGATCGACGAGTCAACCTGAACCTTCACAAGCTGATGAGATAAATGTTTCTAACACTGATGCTAATGTTAATAATGTTGAGATGAAAGATGCAGAGGTAGAGGTTGAGGAAGATATTGTAGTGAATCTTGCAAAAGTTCCTATTGGTGAAGTGAAAGACGTGATTCACAGTGAGTTTGCTAGTCTTAGAAATATCGAGGTCGAACGTCGTCGATTGAAGGCGAAGATGAATAAATACAAAGTTGTTGATGATGATAAAGAGTTGAACAAGATGTTTGGAGACGAAGATGAATATGATGATGAAGATAAAGTTGATAAGAAAGACAAAGACGACAAAAATGATAAAGTTGATAAGAATGATGATGATGATCAAGGCGGTGCTAGTGGTTTGTTGATTACAAAGCCTTCAGGTCCAAGTACTATTGAAGACTTCTTGAATGATGAGCTGAACGAGCAACGTGAAGAAGATCAACATCATAGAGAATCTTTGTCTGGAACTAAACATGTTGCTCAGGTATTCCTAAATCTTCCTAAAGTTATTTACTTGAATCGTACTGAGGAAGAGGGGGAGTTAGTCGAAAATTGGACTAGGGAGTCTATGTTAGAAGAGTTGGATATGGAAGAAGAGAGACAAATTTAAGTTTGATATTGAGGAAGAGATTCCACCTTTCAAGTTTGTGAATGAAGCTGATAATTTCAATGATGTAATCTTTGAGGAGGGATCAAATTCCGACCAGGACACTCCATTTCATTACTCTGGTTTAGATGATGATTTTCCTTCCTTCGATGAACTTTTTTGATCTCACAACGAAGACGAAGTAAGGAGGAAAGTGGTTGAGAAGATTGCTACTGAGGGTGTTCCTAAAACTGTTTCTAAAGAAGATCTTTTGGAAGAGAGGAAGAGATGGTTCAAAGTTATGCCTGGAGAGAGAAAGTTTAAAAGACCGCTACAATTCTTTACAAGACAGCCAGATAAATCTATGGGTGATATTTTATCGTGGGGTTACTTGGAAGATCTGAAAGTCTACGCAATCAAGAGAGAGTTTGGGGTACAATATTTTGAATTCTTGGCAGATATTAAGACTCTACCTTGGTGGGATGTGGAGGAGTTAGTGAAGACGAAGAACATAAAGCAGTACTACTATGGTTCTGAAGTCAAGTGTCATGAACAGAAGTTGTGGGATTACATAAAGTTGCAAGCAAAGTTAAACTTTCCTGATTGGAAGCCACATCAACCAAAGCGATTGTGAAGATCGATCCTAATACCGGTGAAAAAGACATCACACTTGAAATCAGACATCCAAGGTGTTTGAAGAACATGCCTTTACGCGCAATGGAACAAGATTTCTACAAAGACTTTAAAGGCTGGATCTTCAATCCGAGTACATGTGAAGAGGTGATTACGTTGTTGGATGCGAAGACAGGTGACTGGAGACATATTTTCGTGTTAGATCTGATGTGGTTGGTGAATTGCTATAAGAAAGACATAGAATGCCTATTCTTCAACAAGATCGTCTACAACGAACCTGACAAAGTTCAAGCTCAATAGTATCAGAAGTTGGTGAATGTATGCTTTGCAAAAGATATCAATTCTGGATGATACTGGGAGTCAAAGTTCAGAGATCTTGAGTTGGAATAATTCTTGAAGACAGAGCATCGGAGTGAAAGAATGAAGAAGATAAGAGCTAAAGCTGCTGAACGGGCAAGCTGGAAGTTAAAATAGCTTGTAACTGATAAGATACCTATTGAATCTCAAGAAAAGAAGATTCCAAGGTGGTCTAAAGCCAAAGATGGTGATCCAGAATATAGGAAATGGTGGATTAACACTGGAAGATCTCTGAGGCAGAAAATGCTAGAAGAAAGGAAAGAAGAGAGGAGGAGGAAAGCAAGAGATAGAAGACGCAACAGGAAGGCACGTTGAAGACTATACAGGAAGAAAGACTGCAGCTACATCCAAGGGGGGTCTGTAGATGCATATGTCTATAACTTTCTTCTGTATTTAGTCTATATTTACCTGGTTGTTGTCTTTGTATAGTTTTGTATATGTTTATATTATATCCGGGACGAAACGAAAGTTAGGAATGTTTTGTAAGTCCATCCGGACGGATGGTGTCCATCCGATCGGATGGACATAGTCATCCAGACGGATGATCATCCGAACGGATGATCATCCGGATGGTCAGTCGTTTCTTCCGGATGGAGCGTGCCTATAAATAGGAGGTCATTGTTCTCGTTTGACAGAATCAGTTCTGACTCCTCTGGCAAAGCTCTTGCAAAATTTCTCTGGAACTCTGTACAATTCATCAATCTTAATGAGAATGAATGCTTTGAACGGTGTCTACGTTGTTGATATTTCTCCTACATCACAATTGGATTCCGCACAATCGTGGTGATTGCAGATCTGACCTGAGCGTGTTCAATCAAAACCGAACTCCCGGTCCTCACAAGCAATTGAATGACATTACAAATTTATCACAATTATTTTATTTTATTATGGTTTTTTATAAATGATTATTGAGTTTATATTATAGGAGCCAACTGTTTTTACTCACCCCGAACCAAAATGTTTCGAGGATTCTCGGGGACGGTCCTGTCAATTCGAGCATAAAAAATGAAGTTCGGGCTCAAGCTATTTTACTAAACAAGCTTATTTTTAGGCTCATGATCTAGCTCGTTTCGAACTTTTTTTCAAGCTAAGCTTTTTTCCCTCGTTTAGACCCCTAATATTTTCAAATAACTTTAGTTCTTAACACCTGCTACATAGCTTGTGATTAAATTTTGCAACCTTTCTTTCTAGCATTATTGCCAATTTCATGATGCATGGTTTGTGATTTTTTTATTGAAACAGGTGTTGTTATTATGCATAAGGCTCGAGTAGCTGAGCTGTGTTTTTTTATAATGCATTCTGCTCTACTCACTAAGGTGCTGTTTGTTTTTTGGCCAGAAGCACTTCTGGTCACTTATGTCTGCGTCGCGCAGACATGCGCAGACCTTTGGGTCCTGCAGCTTGTTAGTTTTCCAGAAGCACTTCTCACCTTTTACCTCTTCCCCACGCAGATATAAGCCAACCTCTTCTCACCTCTTCTCTCTTTCAAAACACAGACACTCTCCACATCTCTGCATCACCACTCTCCACCGCCACTCTCTGCATCCCCGCCACCACCTCCACTACCACATCTCCGTCACCACCTCCATCCCCACATCTCCGCCACCACCTCCACCACCACATCTCCACCACCACTCTCCACAGACCTGCATAAGAGGGAAAGAAGAGAGAGAGACCATATTGAGAGAGAGAGAGAGGGAGCGACAGGAGAGAGAGAAAGGGAAAAAAGAGAGAGATCGGCGGTGGTGGGTTTTGATCGGCGGTGGTGGGTTTGATGTTCTTCATCTTCAAACAAAACCCCAAATCGAACGGCGACGGTGGTGGGTTTTGATGTTCTTGGCGGTGGTGGAACGACGAAAGCGGTGGTGGTGGTTGCGACGGGGGTGGGTTCTTGGAGTGGGGGCTAGGGTCTGCGGTGGTGCTTGGCTTCGCGGCAGGAGACAGGGGGCGGTGGTGTTAGACGGTGGTTGTTGGTTGTGGTGGTGGCAGGTGGACGGTGGAGGAGGTGGTGGCGGATGGTTGTGGTGGTGGTGGTAGATGAAGGCAGAGAGAGAGGAGTGTTCTGTGTGTGTGTTGTGTGTGTTGTGAAGTGGTTTTTGTAGAAGTAAAAAAAACCCTATTCTCCTTGCAGACTGTAGACCTTTGGTCCACCTCTTCTCCTGCAGATGCCTACAGATGTGGTCCGCAGACTGCAAACCTTTTGCACCTGAAAAAACAAACACCACCTAAGTGACCTATGTTTAATATTGCAGCCCATTTACTATGGGTGTGTTATTTCAAAGTATCTTCATGAATATCTTAATTTGGGAGGAGGAATATTATGCATAAGAGCCAGAGGAACACAACCCCTAAAACTAATACAGGTAATCAATCTTTTAATTCGTAACTTAAGGAGATTAGCGACTTAACAGTTTAAAAATCATTGTCACCGGGTATGGTCCAAATCCTGTGCAAGGCTTTACAAACCATGCGCACAGAGAACCATACCCAAACTTAAAAAAAACAATACTCAGCTACTTCCAGAGTTAGTGCACGCACCTTATTCGAGCGCACGCAACAGTGACAGCTATCACAACTACAGATAGTACAAATGGCAGGAGCCTACAGCCAATTAGCGTGTACCAGGCTCTATCCATACAATTCCCACGATGGTCAATCGTGCGTGGGACAAGAAGTACATAAGGACAGTGACGTGTAGCCAATCCGCGTGCGTCATTCACTGCTTCATGATCTCCACTCACAGCTGATGACAGACTCGACAACAAGTACACTTAGTAGGACATATGGCACCAGTCACCGTGCGCCAACGTCCCTCTACCTCTGCACATACTATATGTCGTGTCAGAGGGGACCAACCGGATATTCCTTGTTGGCGACGTCTTGCCCAAGGTCCATCAACCCATTTCCTAGTTGGGACTGACAGTGGTTATTTTAAAGTTGAGACTGTTAGCGGCCAACAACAAATACTTGGGATTGTTAAAATTTAATATTCCTTTAAATAATATTATTTGTGAAATTTTTTTGAGTGTAGCATTACTTGTGATTATGTTTTTGAAACAAGCATTACTCTGGTAAAAAAACTCGGTGGCAATGTAATAACCGGAAGACGTGATGTTAGTACCAATAATGATGTTGTAACTAATGATGATAATGGTTGTGTGTCTATTGAAGATGTCATTGGCGGTCATTTGTTTACCGAAGATGGTGCGGCAGATTGAGGAAGAATGGGTCCTATATTTTGGGGACTATGAGCCTTTCTCTACATGCTAAGTCGATCTGACGGCCCTAGTTATTATTATATCTTTGCTTTTAAGTAAATTATAACTATCTGGTAATGTTTTAAATTTTTATAATATATTAAAACAGCTAATTAACGTATTATAATTCTTAATTAAGGCCAAACGGTATCAAGATCGGATCTAATATATCATAATATAAGTTCCGTACGTCATATATTATGTTTAACTGCTTGTGTTGACCAATGTTACAACTTTTCATGCAACTTTACAATAAATTATTTCCAACATTTCAACTTGAATTACTTTGATATTTGTCGCTTGTCAGTATAAAAGAGTATAAATGAAATAGTAAATCTATAACGGTCACATTTATTTTTTAATTTAAAGAATATATGCAATATTTGATCCATTCTCTTTTTGATGAATTTCCTTTGCTTATCTGACATAAGCTAAATATATCAGGTACATGGAGCAATATAGTCACTAGTGGAGTTAAATATTCATTTTTTTTCACTAAAAATAGTAGTGAGGAGGGAGGAAGATACTATTTTATGGTTAAGTTTATTTTATTTATTGAATGTCCCTTCCTCCCACCCAAAAATGTGAGATGGAACTTACTTCTTAATTAGCAATAACATTCGTCCGCGTTACGGCGCGGATACATCGTAAACATCAAATGGATTAGTCTAAACATTATGTACATAAAAGTATGCATGTAAAAAATGTTTTTTTAAACAAAAACGTATTATATTTGATCTGACTCATTTCCAGAAAAAAAAAGTTTACGTCGAACAGAGCAAATCGGATTCATACCGGCACGTGCATAAAAATATGCACGTAAAATAGTTTTTTTTTTAAAGTATAGGCGATATAGGGGTAAACTTGAAACAAATTATGTTTAGTAAAAATTTTAATAGGTTAAACACGCTTGTAAAATCGTGCCAAGTAGCCCCAATGCCACACCACCAACAACAGAAGAGCTTGTAAAATAAACTAAATAAAAAAAATAACATTGAACGAAAAACAGACGTAAAATCGTTGAGTCACGCATACCCGTTGCGGTGTGTTAATACGAAAAAAATAGACTGAAACGTAAAACGTAGAAAGAAAAAATTAAGTCGATTTAGGACCCACGCATTGGAAACGAACTTGTCAAACGGAGAATAATAGACGCGCTGCGACGGGCCTTTCAAACGGGAAAAACAGACAAAAAACGTTCAACCACACACACACGTTGCGTTGCGGTGTGTTGACTCGCAAAATTTTGAAAGAAACGTAAAACGGAAAACTTGTGAAAGATAAAAAGTATAGGAGACCAAAGATGAAAATAAAAAAGTATTGGAGTTAAATTCCGGAAAACTTGCGAAAGATAAAAAGTATAGGAGACCAAAGATGAAAATAAAAAAAAATATTGGGGTTAAATTGCAAAACATAAAAGTCTTTAAGTTAAAAATAAAAATAGTAAAGAGGTTAAAATGAAAAGATAAAAAAACTTTGGATGAAAAATGAAAAATCAAATTTTTTTTTTGAAATACTCCCCATACATATGATACAACAATATAATGCAACAAAATGTTGCTTATTTATATTATGTAAATGGGGAGGGGCCCATCAAACGATAATACTCTTTCCAAATTTGTTTCATTTAGAAGAAAAAAACAAAACAAAAGATGGCGACAGGGCCGGCTCTTGGGCCGACGAACTCGTGTCGTCGCTCGAGACCCAAATTTTAAAAGGGTCCAAAAGGTTTTTATAAGCTTTGATAGTCTGATATATATAATAAAGAGAAAAATGTCCGGATAGTCCCTGTGGTTTGCCCGTTTTTCACCTTTAGTCCCTAACTTTTTAAAATTACAGCTATAGTCCCCAATTTTTGTAATTTCGTTCCCGGATAATCCCTGACACAGATAAGGGTTAGTTTTCTCAGTTAAATAAGTGTGAAATGACTATAATACCCTCACTAATAAAAAATATTATTAAACCTATCTTCAACACACAACCCACCACCGTCTTCAACTTGTCTTCAACCCACAACCCACCACTGTCTTCAACCTATCTTCAACCCCACCCCCAATCTCACCCCACCATCAAACACCCATCCTCATCTTCACTGCATACATATATCCAGAGAGAGAGAGTAAAAAACGCACAGAAAGGAGAATGTAGAAAATCATGACAGAAAGGGGGAAAGAATAGAGAAGATAATCCATTTAATTTTAAAATCCATTTGATTTGGTTCCACAGGCGATTTTGGCTACCAGGAGTTTGATTCAGCTGGATAAGAGGGCTCGTGAAACGGCTGCGATGCTTGTTGTAGTGGTAGAGGTATAATTTGTGTATTTATATAGTGAGCGAATCTATCTCCAATTTGTGTTTTCAATAAAGAAGGGCAGACCCGGTTACAGTTCAACACAAAGATAAGCTAAACAAGAGTTCAAGTCTGAGTTTTTATGAACTTAAAACAAGTTTCAAGTTCATTGAATGATCAATTTTCGCATGTAATTTCAAATTATTGAAGTTGAAACAGAAGAAGATAAGATCACTAACCTGATTAACTGGTACGAGTAGTGTGGGGGAGATGAACCCAGTCAATTGATTTTGAGTTGTTGCTTCTTGTAAGATGCAGTATACAATTGACAAATTGGGTTTAAAAATTGAGTGAATGTTGAGCTTGTTGAAGAGTTGGTGGTGGTATGGTAGTGGCATTTTTTTTCCGGCGGGGGTGAGGTTGTGGAGGTTTTACGTTGGTGGTGTGGTGGTGGTGAAAGGTGGAAATGGTGGTGGGGTGAAGAGGGACGAAGATGAAGTGGGTGGGGTGAGGTGGGTGGTGGCTCCCACATAATAGTTATATTAAATTAATAGCAAGGGTATTTAGGTCATTTCACATTCACTTAACTGAGAAAATTAACCTTTATCCGCGCCAGGGACTATCCGGGAACGAAATTGCAAAAGTTGGGGACTATATCTGTAATTTTAGAAAGTTAGGGACTAAAGATGAAAAAATGAGCAAACCACAGGGACTATCCGGGTATTTTTCTCTATAATAAATACATATTTAATATATGCATCCATTCATTGGGTAAAAAAGTGTTGGTGGTAGAGTGGAAAAACCATCTTAAGAAAATATAAAGGTTTCAAGTTCAAGCCTTGGTTCCACCATCAAGGTTTTATTTTTTTAATCCATTTCCTCTTAACCATAATTTTGGGCCCATTTTTTTTATTGCCCGAGACCTAAATTTTTTTAAGAGTACTAAGGGATGGCTCTGGATGGCAAGATGGTGGAACGTATTCGAAAACATGGTGAAGAAACAATTTGGTCGTGGGAACGAAAGAGGGGACCAAGAGAGCAACAAGAGTTTTTAGGATTACTGTGTCTAAAAACATGGTGAAGAAACAATTTGCTCATGAAGAAACTATTCATCTATTAACGATAGGTGGTTGTGGGAGGGAGACGGGTCTAGTAGATTTAGGGTTCATTCAGTGAGACTTAGGGGCTGTTTGACAACATCTGAATGGTTAAGTGCTGAACCAGTAAGAGGTCTAAATCATTAAGTGTTGAACCATTAAGAGGTCTGAACCATTAAGAGCCTGTATAATGCTTAACCGTTCAGAGGCAAATGTCTGACCAATTCAGATTAGAGGTCTTAACCATTCAGACTCTGTATAATGCTTAACCATTCAGAGGCAAATGTCTGAACCATTCAGACATCTGCTCGTGAAACAAACAGTCTGAACCATTAGGTACTGAACCAGTAAGAGGTCTGAACCATTAAGAGTCTCAATAAGAGATAAACAAATAGCCCTTATAATAGAAAACATGATGTCTAAAAACAAGAGAATTATTCCCAAGCTTGGCTAAAATCGTTACCACTGAAGATCGATTTTTTCGATTGGAGAGCAGCACTTGATAAGAGTCTCGTCTAAGGTTTCTCTTGAAGAAAAGAGGTGCGATAATCAATCCATCTTGCTATCCTATTTGTGGTTAGGAACCCGGAATTGTGGATCATTTTATAATTTCATGTAGTTTGGCATCCTCGGCTTAGTCTCTAGTTAGAGCGTGGTATCAAGCCACAACAGCTTATGGATCTACGCCGTAGGATTTATTACTCTACCCGGACTCTCTATCTCTGCATACCAAACATATATAAGAATACTATATTATCTTATATAATTAGTGTAAGAATCAAATACAAATGAATTTTAACATGAGAAGCGAATGAAGTTTTTTTTTTTTTTTGAATTTTTTTATCGTCTACTTAGGTATGATGTTTAATTGCAAAATGTAAAAGAAAAAATCATGATTTTACACTAGTAGGGTAATTATGTAATTTTTGTAGAGTAATTATAATTAGTCTACAATATTTATAGAGTTGTATAGTAATTATAATAACCTACTTATGTAAAATCACGATTTGTTTTAGATTCTGTGACTAAAATACGTGATTAATACGATGGGGAAAAACTTTCAAATTTTTTTCCTCTTACACTTCTCACGTCAAGCCAATTTGTATGTTAAGATCCATTTGTACAATAACTTAACCCTATATTAACCCTATTACCTTAGAAATCAGATGTGTTTTATTACTAATACTAGGTTGTAACCCCGTGTCTTACACGGTTGAATAAAAGAATCAAATAGTTAGTAATGAATACTTAAATTATAAAATGATAATTTTAGATGTTTTTCCAATGCCCAAATAAATTTTGTATCGTTTATGAATGTATAATCAATATGTGTGATGTTTACCAAGTTTATATATATGAAAACATTTAATTCATCGATTAAAGAAACTGCATCATCAACTTTCTCATAAGTTTTAGCAGTCACAACGACCATTGTTTGTATGTTTTTTTTAATTGAATGAGTTATATATATACACACAATGTTAGAATCTCGTGTATTACAATACACAAGTTAAGTAAATGTAACGTCCAATACTTAATAAAAAAATGTTGTGTTTTCTGAAAACCCGTGTATGTTCGAGTTGAATACATATGTTTATTACACCAACATGAGTATTAAATAATATTACAAATACTTTATTTATATAATCTGCTACCAATTTTTGTATCTGAAGTTATACTATTAATAAACTAGATTATAGACCTGTGTATTACACAGGTTTGCGGATAAAAATTATATAACTTAATAATACACGTGTCATATTTACTTTTTTTAATCAAATATCGCAAATATATGACAACCATACCATATTTAACCATACCATATTTACTATGGTAACCATTTCATTTCCTTAATTATGTGATTTTATTAGCCTTTCTAAACTATTTTGAAGGTTTCTAATTTTTTAGCTCACGAAATATTCTTATAAATATATCTAATCATTTTTAATAAGTCGTCCATGATATAACAGTATGTTCTCATCTTACTCTCCAATCTATTATGGAATTGTTAAGCCAATGTAGATACACGTTTGCTTTATTCTAGTACTACTCTTTTTTTTACATAGCTTGGCTTTGTTATGACTTGATTTGATTTGATTCTGGTTATATTTTCATTATATATAACTTTTATATATTATTGTAACTTTTTATAAGTATATTTTATTTTTTTCTCAAATATAAAAACCATAACATCAACGTGGTTAATTATGAAATTGCATTGACCATTTATTAAGATTTAGATGAAGTCGCGACCAGAAATAAAGTTCCATGGTTTGCTACCTCCATTACCCCTAAAGTTGCATGGTTGAAAATAATTTAGTTATGTAAGTTTGTGCATACATTATTAAATTATATAATTTTAATCCTCAAACCCGTGTAATACACACGTTTATAACCTGTGTAATTAACAGTAAAATTTTTAATAAAATTTATATCGAAAATAGATTAAAATAAATACGTTGCAACACTTTACTTAGAATTTTATAAAAGTTGTTCTAAAAAGGAAAAATAAATAAATTAATGTGATCTTATAAATTTTAAATATAAAAAAATTAAAAACAAATAAATTAATAATAATAATAAATCACACAAATAAATTTCCTAATCTAAATTTACATATGTACATTGTTTTGATTTCCCCGTTTAAATTATTAAATTAATATAATATCATAATATATAATATATATTTATTTGGATTCTTTTATTAATAGTTAGATATTATACTATATTATATTATATTTGATACATTTACATTAGTTGTAGATAATTATTAATTAAATTTGAATTTATACGTTTATCTCTAACTATATTAATTAATATTATATTATTATTCAAGTGAGGAGGCACGAGAGAGTGACACGTGTACAAAAAGATTTTCATTTATTAGTATAGGAAGATTAAAAGTATGCGTACATGTTATATGGTTCTTCTTCTTTTTTTACTATTTTAATAATATGTATAAAAAAAATATTATTGTTAAATATTATTTATAGCATGAACAATAAAAATATTATTATTTGTAAAAACAATTAACATAATAATGTATCAAACAATTTGGAAAAACTATATATAACGTAACTAAAAGTAAGAAAACCTTTCCACTTTCCACATTAATTGTTTTAGTTTTAATATTGTTTTGTATTTGTATTATTAGAGAGTTCTTATATATGATTATGATTTATTTATTGAAAAAGAAAAAAAATCAAACCATTTATTGAATCAAATGATATTGATATTAGGAGTAAAGTGATTATATAGTTACTATAATCTCTATCTGTTTTTATTTACATCTATTTTGTTTTAGGTTTGTATTTATCTTTTTAGATTTGTTAAGATTTTATAGGAGTTACAATAAAAAAAAAGATAAATTGTTTGTATTAAAAAAAATAAAAAAAAAAGTATGAGGTTGAAGGAGAGAATGTCATATAGCATTAAATTAAGTCTTTTATTAATATTTAGATTAGATTAGATTAGATTAGATTAGATTAGATTTAGATGACATAATAAAATTGTTTATGTTACCCAAGAAGTATTAAATAAAATATGATAAATTAAATTAGATTTTAAGTTTCCATCATAGTTATAAATTTGGTTTGTGTATATCACTAGATTTTCGGCCAATAATTCTCTTTTAGTATTTTATAACAATCAATATTGTTTAATTATCATCATATTCAACTTGCAAATTTCTTTAACTTCATCTGTTACTAAGTTTTAGGCGTTCTTAGATTTCTGCAACTAATTTCAGTTCACAAATAACCATGGAGTTTGATGCTACAAGTACAACAGTTGCATACATGAAACGCAAGAACGTAACATCTTCAGTTGAAAAGTTGGATGATCACATGATGATTGATCATGTTAACCATATCGCCACCACCTCCACCGCAATCAAACCCATAAACGCAATCAAATTCAAGAAACCGAAGGATACTAAGGCTGCCACATTCTCCACCACCACCATAACCGTTCCAGCCAAGCGCAGGACAGAAACAAATGTTAAGAAAGCCAAGATGCCGATGGAGAATGGACAACGACGTCTAGCATGTCGTGTATGTCAAAAGAATTGTGTATCGATGAAATACTGTCATCATTGGAGGGGTCACTCGAATGACGAGTTCTTTGCATCAACTAGCACTTACTATCAAACTCGTGACACTGAGGTGGTCAATCAATCGGAGGATTATTATGATGAAGATGTACTAGTAGCGGCAAAGACCCTAATGCTAATGTCTAATGATCACCGGTCAAAGGGGAAATCAAGCGTACGTGTTGGATTGAAGGACACTATCGATGTTGGGTGTAAGGTGGTTCGTGAGTTTGATCTGAATAAGTGAATATAGCTCTTGATATGGAAGAGGACAATCCATTAGTAACGATATAGGTTAAAAGTTTTCTATTGTTCTTCTTTCTACTTAGGTGTCAGCGCTAGTTACATTCTTTATATATAATCTGTGTTACTTGTGTTATTATACAAATATAGGTTTTTGAGTCAAGTGTTCCTTTGGGAGTAGCATCTCTATCTTATGTGATAAGAGGTAATGTTTATCCTCATCTCACTCTTTCCGAACGCTACTCTGTGAGTGCGATTTATTGGGTACATTTGTTTGTTTGATTTCTTTTGAAACTCATAAAACATATTAATTATTTGTTTTACATATCATGATAACAAAAAATAGTTTAAATAAACCTATCAAACATGCCAGAGCTAGAACACCAAAACATGTACCAAAATGAGCAAAATACTTGTAGCCATACCAACATATAAACCTAGTCATACAAAAATAACCTTCTTTTTTCTCATATTCGCCTCTAGTTGTTATAAAATTGATCATCAACGACTAGAGGTGAAATACGAGAAACAGGCGCTTTCAAAATATATTGGTGGCTAGGTTTATGGCTGCTAGTTTTTTGTGCTACATCGTTTTGGCTTGTTGGCATCGTTTAGTCCTGCTTGTTGTTCGGTTCATGTTTAGTGTTGTAGTTTCGAATGTTTGTGTCTTGGTTTTAGCTACTGGTTAATGCGAGGAGTAGCTTTTGTTTGATAGCCTTACTCCTTCATTAAAATTTCCAAGTTTTGTTTGTTACAAAAAATGTCTATTACAAAAATAGGGAAAAAATAATAATATTTTTTAATAATTGTGAAACAATATAAATAGAATACAAAAAACCAGACGTTGTAAATAGAGGGAAAAAAACAATTTTAGGCATTGTGCCAACATTTAAGCCCATAGTTGGGTCGGGTCTAGTCAAAGACCGTTTACTTATGTAAAATCTCACAAGGGTTATTTTGTCAATGATTACAAGTTTCACACACAAATAGCTTATGATGGCTGAGTCACACAAAATTGTGGTGTCTGTGAGGAGCTACATACGACGAAAATGAAAACGACTACTATGGATTATTAGATGAGATCCTAGAGTTGGAATACCATAGCATGATTGGCCGTCGTGTGGTTGTTTTGTTTAAATGTACTTGGTTTGATTTCGTGAAGGGGGTAAGGGTAGACCCCAAAACTCATATGGTTGATGTTAAACCCACGGTAATAGGATGCGTTGATGACCCCTTTATCTTAGCATCACAAGCGCAACAAGTGTATTATACATCATATCCTTCAAAAGCAAAAGAACTAAATGCCTGGTTAGCCGTTGTAAAGACGATCCTAGGGGAAGTTTACCAACTCGCCCAAGATGTTAGTGAAGTGGTGGATGATGTTGATGATGATGATGCGGACATGGAACATTTCTTTCAAGAGAATGAAAGGGTAGAATTCACGGTTACAGAGGATCTTCTCCCCATTACTTATGTACATAAGAATGGAAGGTTAGAAGAAGTGGAAGATGCCGGCGATAATAATAATGATGAAGTTGAGTTTGAAGCCACACATTTAGCTGATGAGGGTTTTAACGATAATGATGAAGAAGTTCATTTTAACAATGAAAATTCTGAAAATGAAGATCGAGTGACAGGTTTGATTAGTGTGTGTGTATAGGGTTAGGTTTTTTTTATTTAGAATTATGCATAATCTGTTTTCCTTTCAAATAATATTTTTGTTGCTAATTAGTTGTCTAATATTCAAAGTGATCGTAACTAGTGTAGGAATTAGGTTCACCTTTTGTAAAATATAATTACAAAATATATAATAACGAGACTCTCGTTATTCGTAGGAAATATCATAGTACAATATCGGTTGCAATAACTAAATAAAAAATATATAATATAATTATATATACCAATCTTGATTCAAGCCGCATCTCTGGTGGGTCCTTCACGCGCATTTGATAGCATCCTAGACTCGAGTATTCATCATCTTGAGTCTTGAAAAATACTCCTTGACTGCAACAAAGAGAACACTAAAACGTTGACGATTTTGGTTGAGGCACGTGTTCAACACACTTCCCTTAAAACAGATTTCGCGCCTCTACTAAAGACGACGCGTCTGTCTCCCAGGGTACATCAGCCGAAGCAGTCTATACTGCCGGAAATGGCCACACGCCCGAGGTTACACCGAATAGAATTATAGTGTTTGAACTTGTGGAAAAATAATGATACGAAGGTGTTGGAATCGAGTAGAGAAAACTTATCTCTCTATAATTCCCAACATATGGATGTTCAAGTCTTCACCACTTCTCCAAGAATTCTTCATACATATTATCTTTCTCTTGTAGTTTTCTCATAATTCCAATGAGTCACATAGCCTACCATTTTTTACAAGAGTTGTGTGTTATGAAGAGTTTCTCTTAAGTGGTGATTTTATTAGAGACATAAAACTCTAATAAAAGTTTCACTTAATTAGTGATTTAATTAGAGCCATAAAAACTCTAAAAAAAGCTAATCAAGTGATATAAAACTCTACTCAAGAGTTTCACCATATGAAAGAGTTTAATATGTAATTATAATTTCACTAAATTATAAATTAACTAAATATCCATTCACTAATTTTCCCAACAATCCCCCACATGAATGGAGATTGTTCAAAACACATAAAATTTCCAATGGAACCTCGACAGTTAAGTTTTGCATACGATAGGTAGGTGTTACCCTTTGAACCTTCGCTCATGAAATGCACTTAGCCCATTAGCTCTGAGTAGATCTTGATGTCTTTGAACTCGTCTGCCGTTTGTGTAGACGACAATACACTTCACACAAGACTCTCCCTAGCCGGGTCATATCCTCATAGTCGTGTCCAATAATGGTCGTGGAACACTTTCGTGGTTCTGCGAGAGCTCTAGGAATTGTGCCCTCAATTCCATTCGAAGCGACCCCACTTCTCTCTAACATAGGTGATTTGTAACACCCCATGTTTTCGAAAGTCAAAGTCAAAGTCAAGGTCAAAGTCAACGATCGATTCGCACAACTTGACTTGTAGTAGATTTCTTTGGATGTTTATTTTAGTTGTATTATGTGGAGTAAGTGTCAATAATTACAATAATCGACGTATGTTACTCGCGAACTATTCGACTTACGACTGTGAACTATAGGAAGTAACAATGCGATAAAGCTAAACGATAATCAAACTATGCTAATCGAATCGACTTCAAAATCGCAACTCGAACTATGTATTTTAATTATTGTTATACGTGTGTGTGTGCCTTATGTGTTACTTGTGCATGTTCATTTATGTTATGTGTGGAATCGCAATCGAACTCGAAACGCAATCGAAATCGAACTATGATGGTAATAATAGTTGGGATTAAAAGTAATTTGACTAGGAAAATCTATCGCATCGAATCGCTCGCAGCCGAAATCAAAACAGCAAAAATCGTCGCGCCAAACACCCGAACCAAGTGCCATCCGGCCGGATTGCCATCCGACCGGGCTGCCACTTGATTGTGGTGTCAGGTCGTCATCCGACCGAGATGACATCCGACCGGACAGTCATCCGGGCGGGACGCCATCCGACCGACCCACACTTTCCTCTTTTGGAATCCTATAAATACCCCTGTCATTGTCATCATTTCCACTTTTGGAAATCCTCTGTCCGAACAGTTCGTGCTCCCCACTTTTTCTTCGATTTCTCTCAATCCAGGTAAGATCTCGCCCTAAATCTTGTACTTTCTTGATCTACACGCACTCCTACACCTTTCTATCTTTTGAATCTTAACTTTTAACCGAGAAATCACTAGATTTGAGGTGTTCTAGGATGATGTCATCATGAGTTCTTGAAGAACTTCTTGTTTTGGCCTCAACCCACCAGGAATAACTTAGATCTGATAGGTTTCCACACAAATGCACAAAGATCTCGCGTAGATCTAAGCTTAAATACAGTGAAAAAGGATTGAAAGATGGTTTCTAACCTCCTTGCAACTCTTTTACACTCAATACACTCAAAACTGATAGGATCCGACCCTGATCTAGTCTTCTACTCATTCTTAGTGTTGTGCTAGCTCAAGATCTGGATTCTACCCACGAGACCACCGATTTCTGGTTAAACGAGAATAATCGTCTTGAACCGGTTAACTGGCCGAACTGGGGTGATTCCTGGTCGATCAGGTTACTTGGATCAAGATGGGATTCTGTTAGTTAACACGTTGTCAAAACGTCTCGATAAAATGACAAACGACCAAAACGACCAAGTGTAAGACGAACGGAACAATCAGAATGGAATGCTGTCCGAGCGGATAGACTACCCGAACGGATTGCTGTCCGAACGGATAACATCTTGGGTCCCACACTTAATCAACTCTATCTGAAGTTTGGGTATCGAACGAATTGCCATCCGATCGGACTACCATCCGACCGGATTACACTTCGGATCATGATATACTAGGACTTTAAAGACTTAAACAATTTTCAACATGTTCATTAACAGGGTTGCCACCCGGTCGTATGGGCATCCGACCGAGTGACTCTTCCGTTGTGAATTGTTTCCACTAAGTAACCTCATCACTAGAGTCGCCGTCCGACCGGGCTACCGTCCGACCGGATGATCATCCAAACGGATTGTCATCCGCACGATTGGCCGTCTGATCGACCGACTTAAAAGACAAAGATACTTCAATATTTTCAAAATGCTACAACGAAAACTTCAAAGGACAAGCCATCATACACAAACACATCCTCATCATAGGGAGAAACAATCCACTCGAATCCACTCGAATAGTCATCCGACCGGACTACCGTCCGACCGGATGACCATCCGAACGGATTGTCATCCGCATAAGCAAGCCGTCCGATCGGATTACCATCCGACCGAACTGCTATCCGACCCATTCACACTTGATATCGTTTTACGAATCACTTATCGTTATGCTATTAAACTATTCAGGCTAACCCTACTCGCTAAGCGCTCCCTTCAATCCATCAACCGCTGTGAGTATACTCGATCCCTTTTTGCTTTAAGCACTTTTGGGTGTTACATACGTTACAACTACTCAAATCACACCAAACACACTACTCAATACTATTTGAACGCTAACCATTAATGCATGTTATACGTGGCTTATGAATGCTTGTGTGTTATGTTTACACATGGAATGCTGTCTACCTGCCTTAGCAACGATAGTACTATAGTTTGGACTCAGCACCCGTTCACACGGGGGTTGTTAAGGACAATTACTTGCATGGATTACGGTGGTAATCATGTATTGCGAACTGCCTCGGGCAGTCAACCCGCAGTCATTGGTATCGATGGATCTATGTCGATAACTAACGTGCTTCATTTCTCTATGTGTACGTGTTGGTTATGCGTAAACGAATTCGAACTCTATATGCTATTATCAAACTTGTATGCTCACCTTTACATTATATGTATTGACTTTATTTTAACGTATTTGACAGGTGCTTAGGATGCACACATGATAGGAAGTCGAAGCTAGAATAAAGCTTTAGAGCCCAACAAATGGTTGTCTGTAGTAAATGAATCAAGGGTCTCTAGAAGCAGAGAAACAATTGCTCTATTTGAAAATCTGAGTTGTCGGAACAAGATTATTTGCCTAGATTTTATCTGTAATAATTTGTTAACTGTTTGAGGCATGGTATGGGACATGTTATTTTAAATTGAATAGTAATGATAATTGTTATGAAACTTCTAGACAATCTGTTTCGCTCAGTGCCATGCCCCGATGATTCCGCCATCGGTTGGGGTGTGACAGATTGGTATCAGAGCCATAACTATAGGGAATTAGGCAAGAGTCGACCTAGTCCGGGTCGATATCTTAGATACCTAGTCTATAGTTAGGAACCAACAGACCGACTTGTGCATATCCAGTAGGGACTATGTGCGAGCTTATTCCTCGCTATTCACGCTACACTATCACTGCACTCGAAATTTTCAACCATAAATAAGCAATTAAGTCGAGATTAGGTGTGAAAACCGCAAACTCTTGACTAAAGTTGCTTAATCGACTCGCATTTTATCTATACACAAGGAGAATTATGCCAAACCAGGAGTGAGATCCGTATTTTGATGAATAATCTCCTCTATTTTATTAAAACAGGGACAAAGTTGTTAAGCTAGGGGTGAAACCCCAACTCTCACCAAAGTCTCGATGGACTCCAACGACCTGAAGTCACAATATGACCATGGGATGTGTGCCAAACGCCCAAGAATCGAGGCAAAAGCATTGTCCTGAAGGTTAAATGTGCACATCGGATCCTTGTGAATAGTCGAACCACTTTGGGTAGTCGAAGTCTACTAGCCGCAGACGATCTATATCTCGAATTTTATGTGTTCGATTCTGAGCCAGCAACTGCCGGCTCTGATGTTTCGTCGATTTTATGTGCTTATATATATGTGTGTTTACCTGTTTATGTGTTTAAATTTTGGAGATTTACTCGATTTTTGCTTTCACTTCGATCGACACGCACGACTCGCCCGCTTTTTCCATCTCAAAACGTTAACAAATCGTAGAATTATGGACGACCTTATGCTACACTTATACTACACGACTCGGTATATCAAATGCGAACGCTATATTCGAACGCTCGCGAACTGTGAATGATAGGTTTCTGTATTCTGACTGCCTCTTATGACTACATGGTTAGGTGATTCTGTGACTCTGTGCTCTATATGCTTACGGGACTGTGTGAATCTGTGCTTATGTGAATCTGTGACTGATTGATTATGTGTTTATGTGCCTACATAATGGTATGTGTTCCTGAGCTTTAGTAAGTAGTAGACGTGTGGGGTGAGATTCGAATACAATATGTTGAGTCCTGTGACGATGTCTGTTGCAGACAATGTCATCTGGATCCCGTCATCCCTTACTTTCTCGTCAAGAAAAGAGAGACAAACGCCTTGCTGTCATCATTGCTAAAAGTGTAGCAAAGGCTGTGAGTGAGGTCTACGAGAAAGTCAGCAAGTCATCTGAGGAGTCGAGAACCGAAGCTCCTAAAGCTACCACCAAAGCTCCCTTCAATTTCAAGCAATTCAAGTCTTATGGGCCAAAAGAATTCACTGGCGAGGGAGGCCCCACAGCGTTGTTCCAATGGTTTGACTCCATTGAGGTCACTCTACGACAAAGCGGTTGCCCTGATGACCTCCGTACTCTGAACGCTACCGGCGTCTTTCAGTCCCGTGCTCTAGACTGGTGGACGACCGAGAGGAACAAGCGAGGGAACGATGCAGCCTACGGTCTGTCGTGGGACGAACTCAAGGAAGTTATGCTGGAAGAATTCTGTCCTCCTCATGAACGTCAGAAGCTAGAGGATGAATTTTGGCACATACAGTAAAAGGATGGCGAAATTGCTGCACTCACTGCTCGCTTCAAACAGCTCAGCATCATTTGTCCCGATCAGGTCAAGACTCCAGATATGGCAATCAAGAAGTATATCCGAGCCCTGCCTGACTGTGTTGCCGATTTCGTACAAGCGGCTAAGACTACGACGGTCGAAGAGACTTATCTACTGGCCGCTGAAATCAACAACAAGCGGGTCAAGGCTGGTGTCTGGGATAAAACTTCAAAGCACCTGCATCAAGCTACCACCGCCGCACCAACTGCTGAAAACACCACCTCATCGAGCAACAAGAGGAAGAACAAGAGAAAGAGCAGCTCTAGCAATAAGAACTGTGTGATCACTGCTGTACCGATACAAGCTGTACCAGCCCAACAATGTCAAGTAGCGGCGCCTGTGGAAAATGCACCACCTGCTAAGCGTGCATACACTGGGCCACACCCGCTCTGCCCTACTTGTACCTACCACCACCCGACTACCATTGCTTGCCGTTTTTGTGCTCATTGCAATATGTACGGCCATTTCACTACCAGCTGCCATGCTCGACAAGCTCCTGCTCATCAAGCTCTACTCACCGCCCCTCAGGGTCAACAAGCTCCTCTGGCACCCGCGGTCAACGCCAGAGCCTGCTTCGCATGTGGCGATCCTAACCATTTCGCCAACATGTGCCCAAACAGGGTTGTGAAACAAGAGCCCCAGCAGCAGCAGCCTCAGCAACAGCAACAACAAGCAGCACGCGCACGAACTTTCAACATCAACGTGCGTCAAGCCCAAGCCGACAACAACGTGGTCAATGGTACGTTCCTTGTGAATGGTATTTATGCTTCGTGTTTATTTGATACTGAAGCCGATAATTTCTTTGTGTCATTCGAATTCGAGAAGCTCCTTAGTCGTAAACGCTCCCGACTCTCCTCGACGTTTGATGTTGAAGTCGCTACCGGAAGAACCGTCGCCGTAAATTCTGTTCTTCGTGATTGTACTCTTGAGCTCAACAATCACATCTTCCCAATCGACCTTATTCCGATGCAACTCGGAAGTTTTGATGTCATAGTAGGCATGGACTTTCTTCGCGAAAACCATGCTGAAGTTGTGTGCTTCGACAAGATGATTCGATTCTCGCTCGCGAATGGTGATTTATTGTGTGTTTACGGTGAAACCGCTTCGAAAGGTCTCAAGCTCATGTCATGTGTCCAAGCTAGCAAGTATCTCCGCAAGGAATACAGAGCTTTCTTGGCTAACATTGTAGTAGCAGAGAAGGAAAAGAAAGAGAAGAAGGAAGTGAAAGACGTTCCTGTTGTTCGAGAATTCCCTAACGTCTTTCCAGAGGATCTTCCCGGTCTACCACCGAGTCGTGACATCGACTTTCGTATCGACCTCATTCCTGGAGCCAACCCTATTGCCAAAGCTCCCTACCGACTCGCACCGTCCGAAATGCGCGAACTCTCAAACCAACTCCAGGAATTACTTGAGAAAGGCTTCATTCGCCCGAGCACCTCTCCTTGGGGCGCGCCAGTCCTTTTCGTCAAAAAGAAGGATGGGTCGTTCAGGATGTGTGTCGACTATCGGGAATTGAATAAGCTAACTATCAAGAACCGCTATCCCCTACCTCGCATCGATGATTTGTTTGATCAGCTACAAGGTGCTACGTGCTTCTCAAAGATCGATCTACGCTCAGGCTATCACCAACTACGCATTCAAGAGGAGGATATACCCAAAACCGCATTTCGCACTCGTTACGGCCACTACGAATTCGTTGTTATGCCCTTTGGTTTAACCAACGCACCAGCGGTTTTCATGGATCTGATGAATCGCGTGTGCAAACCATATCTCGACCGTTTCGTCATCGTATTCATCGATGATGTCTTGATCTATTCCAAATCGAAAGCCGAACACACGCAACATCTACGTTTGGTTCTCGAGTTACTCCAGGGGAACCAACTCTATGCCAAGTTCTCCAAGTGTGAATTCTGGTTGGAGGAAGTTCAGTTTCTGGGTCACATTGTTAATAGTCAAGGTATTCACGTCGATCCTGCGAAGATTGAAGCTGTTAAGAGTTGGATTACGCCTAAGAACCCGTCTGAAGTTCATTCTTTTCTCGGACTAGCAGGCTACTATCGATGATTCATCGAAGGATTCTCAAAGATCGCTGTACCACTTACCGCTCTCACGCATAAAGACGAGCCTTTTGTTTGGGGAACTAAACAAGAGTGCCTTTCGAACCCTCAAGCATAAGCTTTGCAATGCTCCTGTTCTCACATTGCCCGACGGAAACGACGATTTCATTGTCTACTGTGATGCTTCCAACCTTGGTCTTGGTTGTGTTCTCATGCAACGGGATAAGGTTATAGCTTGCGCCTCTCGTCAGCTCAAAATCCACGAGAAGAACTATACAACTCATGATCTCGAGCTAGGCGCAGTTGTTTTTGCGTTAAAGATTTGGCGACACTACCTGTATGGTACCAAGTGTACGATCTTCACCGATCATAGGAGCCTACAGCATATCTTTAATCAGAAGGAACTTAATATGCGTCAACGCCGATGGGTAGAACTTCTCAACGATTACGTCTGTGAGATTCGTTATCACCCAGGCAAAGCAAATGTCGTTGCCGACGCACTCAGCAGACGGAGTTATCTGCTTAGCACTCATAATGTTCAAGCCCAACACGATCTCGAAACCCTCATTCGCGAAGCTCAGCATGCATGTTTTAATGAACGCACACTGAAGAAGGAAAGAATCTACCACGATGGAGCCCAGCTTGTGAGTAAATCGAATGGGATATTCCACTTTCTGGACCGAATTTGGATTCCCAAACGAACCGATTTACGACAAATCTTGATGGAAGAAGCCCACAAATCCCGGTATTCTATTCATCCCGGTGCCGACAAAATGTACCAGAATCTTCGCTACAAGTACTGGTGGCTCGGCATGAAAAGGGATATTGCCCTTTACGTTGGAAAATGCCTGACATGTGCAAGAGTCAAGGCTGAACATCAAAGACCCTCTGGCTTGCTCGAGCAACCACCAATCCCTATGTGGAAGTGGGAGAGTATAGCTATGGACTTCATAACAAAGCTACCGCACACGTCAACAGGTCACGACAGCATTTGGGTTATGGTTGACCATTTGACTAAATCTGCTCACTTTTTGCCAATACGGGAAGACTACAAGGTAGAACGATTAGCCCGAATCTACACCGACGAGATCATTTGTAATCATGGTACGCCTCGCGACATCATCTCTGATCGTGATGCTCGGTTTACCTCGCGACTGTGGGAAACGTTTCAAACGGCTCTCGGTACATCGCTTAATCTAAGTAACGCTTTCCACCCTCAAACCGACGGTCAGACGGAAAGAACGATTCGTACTCTTGAAGACATGCTCCGTTCGTGTGTCATAGACTTCGGTGGTAATTGGGATAAATACCTGCCGTTAGTCAAATTCTCATATAACAACAGTTATCATTCCAGCATTCAAATGGCACCATTCGAGACTTTATACGGAAGAAGATGTCGATCGCCTATTGTGTGGCACGAGATCGGTCATTCGCAATTAACCGGTCCCGAGCTACTGCAAGAAACGACAGACAAAATTTTCCAAATTCGAGACAATCGAACGAAATCTCGGAATCGACAGAAAAGTTATGCCGATAGACGACGCAAGCCCCTTGAATTTGACGTTGGTGACTACGTACTCCTAAAGGTATCACCTTGGAAGGGTGTGGTCCGATTCGGCAAGAAAGGAAAGCTCACGCCTCGATATGTTGGACCTTTTAAGATTCTAGAAAGGATTGGAAAAGTCGCCTACAGACTCGAACTACCGGAAGAACTTAGTAACGTCCATCCGACTTTCCACGTTTCGAACCTCTGAAAGTGCCTGGCTGAGCATGATCTAATTGTACCTCTCGATAACCTTCAAGTAAACGAAACACTACACTTCGTGGAAAACCCTGTCGAAATCATGGACCGCCAAACCAAGCAGCTCAGACGCTCTCGCATTCCTATTGTGAAAGTCCGATGGGAAGGCAAGCGAGGCGCAGAGTTCACTTGGGAACTCGAAAGCGACATGAAGGCGAAGTACCCGCAGTTATTTAAAGAGAAAGACTAGAGAGAGAAAAGTGATTCACGGTGGTATACAACTTTCAGCCTAATTTCGGGACGAAATTCCCTAAACGAGGGGAGGCTGTAACACCCCGTGTTTTCGAAAGTCAAAGTCAAAGTCAAGGTCAAATTCAACGACCGATTCGCACAACTTGACTTGTAGTAGATTTCTTTGGATGTTTATTTGTTAGTGCAGTTGTCTGTCGACTTCATCTTCGTTCGAGTCTTAGATTAGTAATGAAAGATCAAGTCACGAACAAGCCAGTTCAAACGAAGTGGATGTTCAAACGAAGTGGATGTTCAAACGAAGTGAACATTCAAACGAAGTGGCCAGTTCGTATGAACTGGAGGTGCTTGTTCAAACGAAGTGGGAATAGTATATATATGTGACTTGTATTTTTCATTTGTAACTTTTAGATTCCGGTAGCGAGGTGCTGCCGAAGTGTCTCCAGACTTGTAAACGTGTTATAATCAATACAAGAGACAGTTATTAGTGAATATCAAGCTGAAATAAACTCTGATTCATCGTATTCCGCCTTTGAATCAGTTTAGAGCTTTTCTGAAGACTCGTTCAGATCGTTTCTCGATCCTACAAGTGGTATCAGAGCTCAGGAGGAAGAGCTCTTGATATTTCAGCTCGTTTTCACGGAGATATTCTGATTTCTACTTCATTCTTTCACATTTTTTAAAATTTTTTCGAGAAAAGTTGTTTAATATGGTCTGATTTTGACATATATCACCTAAAATTGTGCTTTAATCAATCGGTTAACAAAATACATGGTAAAATCGACCTAAAATTGATCAATTTTATCAAATATAAATCAGTTCGTTTGAGACTTGTTCAAATCACACGAACCAGAATTTCGAACTCAGATCTACGACGATTTAGTGGACGTTTTTGAACGAAAAATACTTCATCTTGATCGGAATTTGATAAAGAACAATCCTAGAGTATCATTTTTACCAAAATCTGTCCGAAAGTTCATCATATAGGTCAGATCGTTTGAACAGATTTACCAGTTCGTTTGAAAAGTTCACCAGTTCGTATGAAGTGGCTCAGTTCGCATGAGATTGACATTCAATTCGTATGAAGTGGCTCAGTTCGCATGAAATTGATGTTCAGTTCGTATGAAGTGGCTCAGTTCGTATGAGATCTTGTTCAGTTCGTATGAAGTAGACAGTTCGTTTGAATGTGTTCAAAGAGTTCAGTTCGTTTAGAGGATCAGTTCGTTTGAAAAGTCAGTTCGTTTGGATAGTTCAGTTCGTTTGAATCCTAGTTCGTGTGAACATCAGGTCATTTGAACCCCAACTCGTGTGAACTAGTTCGTTTGAACCATTAGTTCGTGTGAAAGATCAGTTTCAGTTCGTTTGGAATTACCCACAGTTCACACGAAGTGAACTTCCAGTTCGTCTGAACCTCAGTTCGTGTGAAGATCTCAGTTCATTTGAAGGGTTCTAGTTTGGTTGAGAAGTAAGATCGTTTGAGGTCGTTTAAAGTTTTATCTCAGTTCGCTTAAAAGATTTCAGTTCGTTTGAGGTTCGGTTTTAGTTCATTTGAAGAACTCAGTTCGTGTGAACCTGAGATCGTTTGAACTTGAACTTCAGATCAGTTCGTGTGAACAGTTTAGATTGTTGGAAAACAATCCAGTTCGCACCAATTCCCAGTTTGTTTGAGGTTTGATCAGTTCGCACGAAGGGTGATTTGTCAATTCGTTTGAAAGTTTGACAATTTGTTTGAAACTTGACTCCAGTTCGTTTGAAAGCTGAGTTTGTGAAATTGTTTACCGAAAACATGGAAACTGAAGAAGAAATTGCATTGTTTTACTATGTATCTCAACAAGAGAGCTATTTTAAGAATGAAGAAGAATCAGTTCGGAAAGAATCAATTTCAAAAGAACCAGTTTCAATAACAGAGGATCCAGAAACTGTTTTAGATAAAATTGAAAAGGGTTTAGAAGTTGATTTAGAAAAAACTAATAATCTTACAGAAGTTGTTTCAGAAAAAGCTCCAGTGTTTGATCACTCATCAGATGAAGAGAGTGACGATGACAGTGAAGAAATTGAAAAACTTGAAAATTATAAAAGAATGTTTGGACCTCAATTGTTTGATATGTTTTATGCAGGTACACTGGAAAAGCTTAAAAATAAACAAGCTGCAAAGATAAAGTTTGATGAGGCAGCTACTGTGAAAGAAAGTATAAAATCTGAGGAAAATCAGGTTGTAAGTCTTCATCAAGAAACACTTGAACAAAATGAGACAATTAAGTTGTCACAGAATGATGAAGTCAAACCTGATGAATGTGTTCAAGTTGAGGAGAAACAGGTTGACAAAAATCATCAAGAAACATCTGAACAAAAAGAGACAACTGAATTGTCACAGGTTGATGAAGTCAAACCTGAAGTAAATGTACAAGAGGTAAAAGAACAGGTTGAAGTAATTCCAGCTTTCAATGATGAAAAGAAAGCTGATGAAGAAAAGACGTCTGATGATGAAAAGATATCTGGGATGTGCTTAAATTGTGAAAAATTAAAATCTGAAAATGTCAAACTGTTAAGTAATTTGAACCGTTTGACATTAGAAAACAAAAGTTTGAAAGAAAAAGAAAAAGTTTTTGAAAGCAAAAAGAAAGTTTCAGAAGATGAAGATTTCTGGATAAAGTTAGAGAACAAGAATTTAAAAGCAAATGAAACAAAATTTCAAGAACAGTTAAAAGTTTTGGAAAATGAAAAATCTGTTCTTGAAAACATTAAAATTGAAAACGAAAAATCAATCAAGTCTCATCTTGAACGAATATCTCAGCTTGAAAATGAAGCTGAGAATTCAAGGAACAAAATTGATGAGCTTGAAAAGAAATTGAAAGGTTTTGTGATTTCATCTGAGTTCCCTTGTCCAAAACCGATCAATTCCGTTCCAATAAGTGACGATGTCACAAACTTTGACAAAGTCAAAGTTGAAGATTGTGATGAGAAATCTGATGATGAAAATAAAAAATTCGAAAAACAAAAATTGTTTTTGAAATTAAAAGAAAAGTTTCAAGAAACTGTTCCACAATCAACTGAAAAGGGAGAATGCTCAAAGCAAAAACCTTTGAAGAAGAAAGTGGAACAAAAACAAACAGAGAAAATTTTGAAAAATGTTCAAAAAGATAATAAAAGCTCATCAGATCGATCATCCAATCGCAATGAAAAATTACAAAAATCGAAAAATGAAAACTCTAAAATTGTTGGCAATAAGTGGTGCAGGTCGGACCACAGTGCTCAAAAGTCAAATCCAGCAAACAAGAAGAGCAAGGATTATCACCAAGCCAAACAGTGTTATGATCTGAATGTTTGGACTGAAAATGGTGATTGGTACGATAACAGAGTGTGTTACCGATGTGGTTATCAAGGACACATTGCTGTTAACTGCCAGAGTTGGAGGTTTGAGTCAAGAAGATGTTTTAACTGCAACATCATTGGCCACATTGCCAGAGATTGCCCAAGGAGATCAAATGAAAGATTGAGGGTTAATTCTCAGAAGATGGCGAAGAAACCAGTCAATGTCAAGCCCAAAGAACAGAAGGTTCAAGAACCTAAAGTTCAAGAAATGAAAGTGAAGCTTTCTCAAGGGCAAAAAGACAGACTGAGGAAGAAGAGAAAGAAGGCGAGAGAGTATCTCGAGAAGATTTTGTCCTCGGGTTCACCGGATAGATCGAATAAGAGTTCCGATAAATCGTTTTGCTCTCCAAAGAATGACAAATCAAGCAAAACGCATTCATCAGATACAAATCTGAGGACGAAAAAGGGAAAGAAGAAAAAGAAAGTTCCTGGTGATGAATTTGTTTCTTTGGAAACAAAGGAGCCAGTTGTTGGCGATGAATCTGACTCGTTAAAGTCAGACAAGCCACGGTCAGGCGATGAATCTGGTGTGGTAAAACCAGAAGAGCCATGTGTTGAGGTAAAAAATGAGAATTCTGGTCTAACAATGGATGATGCAAATTTTCCACCATTGTTGAACAAGAATTCAAAAACACCCAAGGACCGTCAGGCTTGGGTGAAACTTTTTAAATGAAAAACCTGACTTGCCGGAGTTCCCAGGTTGGTAAGCGTGGAACATGAATCGGCACATTTCTTGAGAAATTCACGAAAGTGATATTTCGTCTTACAAGTGGTAAATCAGGGACATTAAGTTGTACTTGATTTTCTACAAGTGATATTTGTGGATTGATCTTAAACATGTTAGTTTTTACAAGTGGTTGAAGAGAACAAAGTGATGAAAGATCCCCGAATTTGTGAAATGACACACAAAACTTATTTTCCGGAAAAACCATTTTGATTAAAACAAACTTAAGTGTTTTGAAATCATTATGGGAAAATTGTTTGTTGTGAGGGGGAGTTCTGATTGTTTATGCCAGGTGGATGGAGAATTGAAGTGATTCTCATCAAGTTGTCATGTTACTTGTATAGTTTGTTTTCAAATTTCCTAAAATGTGTTTGCATTTTAGGGGGAGTAAGAAATTTTAGAAAATCCAAAAACATTTGAAAATTTGAAATTTTAGAAAATCCAAAAACATTTGAAAATTTGAAAAAGCCAAAACATTGAAAAATGCAAAAATGAGTTTTGTTGTAAAAAAAGAGGAAATGATAGTAGATCAGTTGGACTGTCACAGCACGCTAAAGAAATGGAAAGTTATAATGTGATAAACGGTCTCACTAAAGATGTGACGATAGGCTCAGCTAGACTAGTAGATTTGCGAAAACGATACAAACCTAAAGCAAAAAGCCTAGTTCTAGTGGGAAACACGGTTGAAAGTGTAGTACTTGGTTTTGTCCTTCTTGACTGTGTGCCTACTCAGTAATCGCTGATTGTCGAAAGACATAAAACTGGTTAAGTTTGTGAACTTTCACAACTTTGCTAAAAAGTCGCTGTGATTGTGCATTTCATTTTGCAAAGATTTAAACTTGTTTTATTTCTTTATTTTGTTTAAGCATCGGACATCCTCTGCGTATACGTGAGTATCGACCTGGATGTTGTTGCCTAAACGTTCTGCTTTATTTTCTTTGGTGTTTCGTTTAAGCTTTGGATCACCTCTGCGTATACGGGAGTATCGACCTGGTGGTTAAAGCCTAAACAACTTCAACTTATTTTTATTTTCTTATTTTGTTTAAACATTGGACTTTCTCTGCGTATACGGAAGTATCGACCTGATTGTTAATGTTTAAACATTCTGCTTTGTTTTTGCACAAATCACAGTTGATAAAAGTTTAAAGGCATTACTTGAGTTAGTGTATTGCATGATGAGGGGATATGCTGAGATCGTGGGGTCCATAAGAATTTAGTGCAATATTAATATACCTTAACGTATCGGTAAGCAGATTGAAAGTTTTTAGATTGAGTTTATGTGGACAACAATATCGTCAATCAACGTGAATCGTTTAGAGCTGAAAATGAAATCAAGCTTAACGGTGTTAGTGATTTGTCTCATAAACTGATATGATCCTCTTTCGCAAACTCACAAAAATATGTTTGTACATATTTCATTTCTGTATTTAATTTCTGTTATTGTGTTTGTGTTTCATAGTTTGAAAAATCCAAAAAGATTTTTGACAACTGATGTTGAAAAGTTGATATTCAAAATCTCAAAGGCTAAACAAGATGAACAGTTGGGTTGGTTAATTGGTTTAAAATGTTTAAAATGATTCATTAATTTGAATCAGAATTTTGAATGTTTTAAATTCTTGATCAAGTTTAAATGAAATTGATTCTCAAATGTTTAGTTGATTCATTAAGTTGAATCACAACATTGTTGGTTTGTAAATTGTGTGTTTGAGATATGTAGGTTTCTGATCCTGTTGCTACGGAAAGCCAGGAGATGCATCAGAACCTGAAGAGAGCTTAAATTGAAAAAGCCAGGATTTGATTTCAATGGTGATAACAAATTCCAGACGGCGATCCCAGCTTGATGATAGGGGGAGTCTGACGAGAGTTAGAGCCAGAGAAAGATCCGGGTTCATGATTCCAGGAAGAGTTCCTGAAGAAGACCGATCAAGATTGAAGAGTCGTCATGTTGAAGACTCTCACTGAAGATTCCGTCAACATTCAAGGGGGAGTCTGTTAGTGCAGTTGTCTGTCGACTTCATCTTCGTTCGAGTCTTAGATTAGTAATGAAAGATCAAGTCACGAACAAGCCAGTTCAAACGAAGTGGATGTTCAAACGAAGTGGATGTTCAAACGAAGTGAACATTCAAACGAAGTGGCCAGTTCGTATGAACTGGAGGTGCTTGTTCAAACGAAGTGGGAATAGTATATATATGTGACTTGTATTTTTCATTTGTAACTTTTAGATTCCGGTAGCGAGGTGCTGCCGAAGTGTCTCCAGACTTGTAAACGTGTTATAATCAATACAAGAGACAGTTATTAGTGAATATCAAGCTGAAATAAACTCTGATTCATCGTATTCCGCCTTTGAATCAGTTTAGAGCTTTTCTGAAGACTCGTTCAGATCGTTTCTCGATCCTACATTATTTTAGTTGTATTATGTGACTAAGTGTCAATAATTACAATAATCGACGTATGTTACTCGCGAACTATTCGACTTACGACTGTGAACTATAGGAAGTAACAATGCGATAAAGCTAAACGACAATCAAACTATGCTAATCGAATCGACTTCAAAATCGCAACTCGAACTACGTATTTTAATTATTGTTATACGTGTGTGTGCCTTATGTGTTACTTGTGCATGTTCATTTATGTTATGTGTGGAATCGCAATCGAACTCGAAACGCAATCGAACTCAATCGAAATCGAACTATGATGGTAATAGTAGTTGGGATTAAAAGTAATTTGACTAGGAAAATCTATCGCATCGAATCGCTCGCAGCCGAAATCGAAACAGCAAAAATCGTCGTGCCAAACACCCGAACCAAGTGCCATCAGGCCGGATTGCCATCCGACCGGGCTGCCACTTGATTGTGGTGTCAGGTCGTCATCCGACCGAGATGACATCCGACAGGACAGTCATCCGGGCGGGATGCCATCCGACCGACCCACACTTTCCTCTTTTGGAATCCTATAAATACCCCTGTCATTGTCATCATTTCCACTTTTGGAAATCCTCTGTCCAAAGAGTTCGTGCTCCCCACTTTTTCTTCGATTTCTCTCAATCCAAGTAAGATCTCGCCCTAAATCTTGTACTTTCTTAATCTACACGCACTCCTACACCTTTCTATCTTTTGAATCTTAACTTTTAACCGAGAAATCACTAGATTTGAGGTGTTCTAGGATGATGTTATCATGAGTTCTTGAAGAACTTCTTGTTTTGGCCTCAATCCACCAGGAATAACTTAGATCTGATAGGTTTCCACACAAATGCACAAAGATCTCGCGTAGATCTAAGCTTAAATATAGTGAAAAAGGATTGAAAGATGGTTTCTAACCTCCTTGCAACTCTTTTACACTCAATACACTCAAAACCGATAGGATCCGACCCTGATCTAGTCTTCTACTCATTCTTAGTGTTGTGCTAGCTCAAGATATGGATTCTACCCACGAGACCACCGATTTCGGGTTAAACAAGAATAACCGTCTTGAACCGGTTAACTGGCCGAACTGGGGTGATTCCTGGTCGATCAGGTTACTTGGATCAAGATGGGATTCTATTGGTTAACACGTTGTCAAAACGTCTCGATAAAATGACAAACGACCAAAACGACCAAGTGTAAGACGAACGGAACAATCAGAACGGAATGCTGTCCGAGCGGATAGACTACCCGAATGGATTGTTGCCCGAACGAATAACATATTGGGTCCCACACTTAATCAACTCTATCTGAAGTTTGGGTATCGAACGAATTGCCATCCGATCAGACTACCATCCGACCGGATTACTCTTCGGATCATGAGATACTAGGACTTTAAAGACTTAACCAATTTTCAACATGTTCATTAACAGGGTTGCCACCCGGTCGTATGGGCATCCGACCGAGTGACTCTTCCGTTGTGAATTTGTTTCCACTAAGTAACCTCATCACTAGAGTCGCCTTCAGACCGGACTACCGTTCGACCGGATGATCATCCGAACGGATTGTCATCCGCACGATTGGCCGTCCGATCGACTGACTTGAAAGACAGAGATACTTCAATATTTTCAAAATGCTACAACGAAAACTTCAAAGGACAAGCCATCATACACAAACACATCCTCATCATAGGGAGAAACAATCCACTCGAATAGTCATCCGACTGGACTATCGTCCGACCGGATGACCATCCGAACGGATTGTCATCCGTATAAGCAAGCCGTCCGATCGGATTACCATCCGACCGAACTGCTATCCGACCCATTCACACTTGATATCGTTTTACGAATCACTTATCGTGTAACATCCCGAAAACGGGTTTGGTAATCAAACCCCATTAATACTAGATGACGGGTAAAGTACCGTTAGAGGTAAAAGCAAACCGGTGAATATTAGGATTTTAATTAAATGAACCTAATATTAGATAAAAACGGTATAAGGGCATTTGAGGAAACAAAGTATATAAAAGGCACGAGCTAAAGGGACTTAAGATAAAACGGGTTATAACTTCCTGAACCCACAAAGTTAACTAGGAATAATTAACCTAGTTAGTTATTTATTTGAAAACAATAAAGAAAGGAAGGAAACTTGAAATAGTTAACCATTTTATAAACTTTGGAACTTGAGGGACTAAAAGAGGCAAACATGAAAATGTTTTAAGTTAAATGAAATAAAAACCAAAACACACACTTTGTGTGTGTGTTTGGTCGATATATGCAGGAGAAGAAAGAGGGCTTCCCTCAAGAACCCTAAACACAAAGAATCCAACTAAATCTAGGAGAAATCAAGCCAAGAAATTGGGGCTTTTAATAAAATCGTGATCACCAAGCTTAGGGGATCACAAGGTATGTAGAATTTTGATGTTTGGTAATATCTCGAAATTTTGATGAGCTTGCATGAACAAAATTCTTGCATGAATGTTCAATGTTATAGTGATATTAGTGTGGGTATAAGTCTAGGAACAAACCCTAGATGCAAACTTGTAGAATTGTGCCATAAACTAGTGGTTAACCCAAATAACCAAGTATGAGCTAAGTGGGTTTTGTTGATTTGATGAAATTGATGTTCTAATGGTGTTTATAAACATCATACTAACTCATATAAATGAACTACTTGAACAAATTAGAGATTTTGTTAAGAGTTCATAAGTGACTAGAAGTGGGTCTTGACATAAGAGTTAAAACCATGATTTTGATGGTCAAAGTGTGTATATGCTTATAATAACTGAAATTTACATGTTGATTTATTATTACTTGAGGTAGGAATTGGATGACATGTTAGTTAATTTGGCGTCTCAAGAGATGATGCTCACTAAGTGTTGATAATGTGCTTAATTGAGTCTTGTGAACTTGATAGTGCAATCGTATGTGTTAATTGGCGATTTGACTTTTAAAAAGTCAAACCGACCTACAATATGATGAATACTAATTTTTATACGAAAAGCGTAAGGTGGGAATAGTCATGATTGTTAATGACTAAACTTACGAATTATGATTATAGTTTGACGCTTAACGAGCTAGGTGGAGGCTTGTGGAGGAAGTGGGTCAAACGAATCGAGTACAAAAGAAAAGCGTGGCTTGTATGCAAGGTAAGTATAGCTTACACTAGTCATATAGTTTAGAATGTCCTTTTGTTGTTTTGATTTCGAACAAGACAAATGGAAATTTGAGATATGGTGTTTCCGGCGTGTAGTCGTACGGAACAAGATAACCAATAAGGGTAGAATTGAAATTTGGACACTTGTTGACAATAATTATTGGTTTTGAAAGATACATATTTCGTAAGCCTTAATAGGCCAAAAAGCGTTAAGAGGTGAATTATAGTTAAAACGACCGTGCGGTGTAAATCGGAACGAGTCGTGTAGACGAGATGGCAATAAGCTTTATCTCGCCAATATCATCGGTCATTTAGACCAACGGGTCAAAAGGTGAAAATATCACTTTTTTACAATATCGACTAATGGTTTGATGAGTTGTTTGATTTCAGAAATAAATATCGAGTGGATATTTACATCGCTATTACTTAGTAGATATTGAGGCAAGGTACTTAAACGGGTCAATGTAATGATCCGAGCCAGGTACGCATAATAAGATAACTCTCATTTAAATATAAGGCTAATGAGAGTTAAACGAAGTCTAAAATAAGTTTTTGGTTACCTTAATAGGTAAACCAAATGTTACGGACGATGGTCATTATATTTGAAAGGCCTAGTGCCCTTTCAAATAAAATCATAGTTAAAAGATCGGAGTTTGGGTTAAACAAGTAACTAAAAGTCATTCGTCTTAAATGAAGGACTAATATTGACCAAAACGCCCTTGTAGGCTAAATTGAACAAATAACCCTTAAAGGTTGTTTGGAAACGAGTTTTACAATTAGATAATTACTTAGGAGGAGTATAGAAGTTGAAGGATGTAACACGTTAGTCAAATGGCTCTATTTGAGTCTTTGCCGTAAAATAACGATTTGAAGGGTAAATTTTGGTATATATAAATCACCACATTGAATCCACCACAAATACAGTTGTGGTGGAAGATCCTTTGATAAGAAATGTGGACATGTGTATTTGGAAATGAATAAAAGCAATTGGTGCTTAAAATATGCTTAAATACCTCAAACGGGTTAATATAAGCATATGGGTGAAAATGGGTTAAAGAAGGTATATAATTCTATAATTGGAACCTAATATGTTAGACATCATTGAATTTAATAGGTTTATGAGAAATAAGGGTCAAACAAACTTGTACGTTTGATAAAATCACGAACGGGTCAAACTTTAGCAAAAGAGTATTAAGCCGAAGACTTAAAAATCTTAATTTTTATCAAGCCGGATGTCGGATTTTAACTCCATATGATGGAGAATCAAATTACAAACATGTAGGAAGAAACGGTAGGTCAAACGGATAAGCGGTTTGAAAGATACGAAAGATTTCGTGTCAAATTACGGCAAAATGGAAAAGCTGGATGCAGGGTCCACCGTAAATTACGGTGCCACCGTAATTTACGGTGGAGCTGATATGGTTACGGTAGTTACCTACTGTTGTACGGTAGAAGAATATGAATACAGGGGCCACCGTAACTTACGGTGCCACCGTAAGTTACGGTGGAGATCATTTTCAAGTTTTTTTGTTTTTCTTTTGAAAATAAATTGTTTCCCGGACTCGTTTGGATATGATTTAAACCCCGTAAGACTAAAGCATTTCATGTTTATGAAATGTAGGTACACTTTGGATGCCAGAAGACGATCAAGCTCAACGAAGAACCGAACACGATAAAGACACATGCTTCCGCACTTTGCCACGTTGTAAATTTTAAACAACGAATTCGATCACGTTATGTAGAATAACTTATAATTTGTAAAACTTTTAATAAACCCGTATTTTTATAGTATGTGTAGTCATAGTTACACATCAAATTGCGGTATTTTACATGTAAAATCGCTAAATAGAAAATAGGGTGTTACAAGTTGGTTATTGTGACATGATTCTCCTTAGATCATTAAAAGCATTGTGGTTATTGTGATCTATTTGAGAGTCTCGTTGACGATTTTGGTTGAGGCACGTGTTCAACACGCTTCCCTTAAAACAGATTTCGCGCCTCTACTAAAGACGACGCGTCTGTCTCCCAGGGTACATCAGCCGAAGCAGTCTGTACTGCCGGAAATGGCCACACGCCCGAGGTTACACCGAATAGAATTATAGTGTTTGAACTTGTGGAAAAATAATGATATGAAGGTGTTGGAATCTAGTAGAGAAAACTTATCTCTCTATAATTGCCAACATATGGATGTTCAAGTCTTCACCACTTCTCCAAGAATTCTTCATACATATTATCTTTCTCTTGTAGTTTTCTCATAATTCCAATGAGTCCATAGCCTACCATTTTTTTTACAAGAGTTGTGTGTTATGAAGAGTTTCTCTTATGTGGTGATTTTATTAGAGACATAAAACTCTAATAAAAGTTTCACTTAATTAGTGATTTAATTAGAGCCATAAAAACTCTAATAAAAGCTAATCAAGTGATATAAAACTCTACTCAAGAGTTTCACCATATGAAAGAGTTTAATATGTAATTATAATTTCACTAAATTATAAATTAACTAAATATCCATTCACTAATTTTCCCAACAACTAGTTTGTGTTATCTAATGTTTTTTCTAAATATTTATGGTTGCTTTTGTTGTAGATATCATGGCACGTACTATGGGTCGAGGTAGTGTTCCAGCTGGTGGTCGAGGTGTTATGAGGCTCTGAATGAGTTTTAGGGACAGATTTAGAATGGGGTATAGAGGAGGCTCGACTATGCGTCCCACTATACTCCTTAAATTGTTCTTCTACAGCTTTAGATACAGCTGTATCAATCAGTGAACGAAGCTCTCCTTTGGTTATATTAATCCTATCATTATCATCGCGGTTTTCCAAAGGATGACGGTTTATCTCGTCAGAGTCAGCCATGTAGTCTTAGTTGCTACAAAAAGAAAATAAGGGCAAGGTTTATTTAGAAGCCCTTACAGTACTATCGCTCTTAAACGATTTATTAACCATGCTTTTAATACACATATTAGTTAATTTGTTAGATATAAAAATTGTTCAGGATCTTTATCATAATCCTAAATTATAAGTTAATAATAGCACAAAAGGCCTAGTCACGTAGACAAGTTTAATTTATAAGCCATGATTTCAGAGAATCGAGGCATTAAGGTTTGAATCAAAGTTCATTACCTTTTCTTGACAGGGAGTTGTAAGCTACCACTGTCTTTAGTCTCAGAGGACGTTAATCATAGCCCGTGGGCACTTCATCCATAAGGGATGATTATATAAATAAGAGAATTTAGAATAACCCAATTAAAAATGACTTATGTGATTTTATCCTATCACACTTTGTCAAGCATGATAATATGCTTTTAGATATTTAAAAAAAAAATTTGAATCTATTGTATAGGTTCTACCATCTTGGCCTTGTCTGCAGTGACATTCAGGCTAGGTTCTACCTTTTAGATTCTTTTTAATAATAATTAACGCAGAACAATTTTCTAAATTGAACTGTTAACAAGGATCTGAATCTAATTGTGGAACTACCATCTTGGCCCTGTCTTAATACGACACGAGGCTAGGTCTTGTCCCTTTTTAGATTTTGCCATTTTTTTTATAATGGTAGATCTTATAATATAGGAATGATATTTTAAACATAATCGTTCCTTTAAAATTTAAACAAGTATATGGTTGCCCTAAACGGGACTTCTTAAGAAAATGACTTGCCCATGCAAGGGCTAATCAGAAAAATAACAAAGAAGTAATTAAAAGACAATGAAACGAATTTGGATTTGTCCTATGTTCTCGTCTACACTCAAGAATGTGCAACTGTGTAACTGAGATTAAACACAAAAAGGCTAGTGTTTAATTCACACAGTGTTGGCTCTGATACCAACCTGTCACACCCGGATTTCCTCGTGTCACCGGTGGGCCCGGTGGGGAGTATCGTGACGTGGTTGGCAACATAATAGTCAAACAACACAATTATATAAAGTAATATCCAGTATTACAACGGAAAGTAAAAGATCCACAGGCGGATCAAAATAAAATAGAAACTATAGTTCAACAGACTTTGACATCTAGAGCTTGCGAAACTTGAGTAATGATGCCTGGAGTAGCCAGCCTATTTCGTCTAGTAACTGCACTTAGCCTTTTTGGAAAATACGCCAGTTTACACTGGTAAATACAACTCAACTGACTCATTTAGAAAAGAGTTTGAAAATTGATTTGAATGCACTTCGGCAAAATATATCTTTATAACTTGGGACAATTATTTGTATATAATCTTGTATACAGTTTTACTCATTTGCCGTCCATTAGCACCGGTTTAAGTTAACTGACACGCCACAGGTATAATGCCCACAAGGTCGATTCCTTTACGTGGATTACCAGCTTTTACATAATGCATCTGTCAGGTGTACGCCTACACCCCGTGCTTAGGTCGTGGTCATTTCGTAAAATGATGCCAAGGATATCCGGGACATGGTCATTTAACCCCCAAGGGCCATACATCAAATAATAGAGAATAAAGCGGGTTATGTAAATACATTAATCACAATCCGATTTAAATGACTACATACCCGACCAAGCGGTACTTTTATAGTACCGTATCCCAAGCCCGTATAGGGAAAATAAGTCAAGAGTATTTACCTGAGCAAAGTATCAATCAATTACAGCAAATGCAAGTACTTTTACTGGGCTCCTAATCTGGAACGAAGGTTTATAATAACCTATTAGATTTCTAACGGGTCCTTAATTAAGCCTTAGCTTAGACCGGTTAGTTTCAATGATACGGTTCGTACGCACTATAGAGCGAAGACCGGATAGAATGTGATTTAGACCCGAAAAGTTCGGAGACTTTCTTAATATGGGTATTTCATACACACTCTGGATTTTGAGATAAAACCGATAAGGTTTGACCCGTTTAGGCTAATTTATGTAAACTAGTTACATAAACCGAACCGAACGCGTAATAAGCGTAACGGGTATTCATATGAGCTATTTACAGGTTTCCTAAGTTAATATGCTTCAAATATGTTGTGACATCAGTAAGATGTCTTTTATTATGCCCGAAACGAATTTAAACACAAACTATGCCCCGTAGGGGTAGTTTGGTCATTTAAAAGTTTATAAAAGAGTTTAAGTATTAGTCTGAGTTACAGGTCTGATATAATCAGTAAAAATACTTATTTTACTAAGTTATAACAGTAGGGTAAAGTATATATGTGAAATTTATCAATTATAACCAAACTATGCCCCGTAGAGGTATTTTGGTAATTTCACATAAGCCGAAAAGCTCAAAACTGACGTCTGAGTTTATCAACCTTTGCTTACTGTTAAAATATTATAATTTGCCTCAAATATCAGTAGGTATCACCCTTGGTATGTTTAAAATAATCTTAGTACATACTATGCGTTAAAAACGCTTAATTAGGCGATTAAAAGCCGTTTACGGGTTCGATACATAAAGCTGATATTTTTACTATTCCAGAAGGCTTAAAATAATTTATTTATCATTTAAGATCAGTAGAAAAAGGTTTGGAGTCGTTTGGATATGTAAAACTCATTTTATGGCCCGTATGGGCAAAACCGACAATTACCGGATTAAGCCTGTGACTATAAGTTATGCTCAGCCTAAAATTTATTAAAAATCTTTAAAAATCCCAAAATAATATATTACATCAGTGGGTAAAAGATTTGATATAAAAAAGTAGGCTTAACTAGGCTATACGCTAATTACGCCGTTTTATTAACATAAAGCTTTCAATTTACGCTAATGAGCATAACTCTTATTCTACACCTCAAACTGATGTCAAACTTTGCATACAAGTCTATATATCAGTAATTAAGGTTTCTACTCTTTTACATTTTCAAAAATCACGTTTTAAGGTGAAAAGGGCATAATGGTCAACATATGAGCAATTAACGAAATCATGCGTATTAATCGGTTAACTAATGAACCATAGTGTATAATCACAGAGGGTTATACTAGCATGTAACCTGGTCCAAATGAAGCTCTTAGGTATTTCTAAATCATACCAAAATGAAGCTCTTAGCTATTTCTAAATCATGCATAAATTAGAATTTAAGTATCCTGTTGACTTTTTCTTAACAAGTTTGACCCGACATTTGACCTAGTTAGAGTGGGAATCAGGGGGAACCCTTTTGAGGGTTTATTACCCACATAATTACCAACTTATAACTACTTTTGATTCGACTAATCACTGGACCATTAGTGATTAATCTTAAAGTCAACCGTTAATTACGACAGTTTGACTTTTAAGCTAAAACTAAGCTAAAACTTAATTAAGAAAGGTTAAGTAAACTTACAAGAGTCCTATGAACGAATTATGACCACTTGAGTCTGCTTTGGAGCTCCAAGAATGATCAGAAGTGCAAGAGAAAGGTGTGAAGAATGAGTTGCAACTTCATGGCTTTATATAGTGATCAAATCACCACAAATTGTTGACACACAAGTCTACCACTGACCACAACTCATCAACAAGTGTCCCTAGATGTTTAGGGGTTGTTTAGGGGCCAAGCTAGATGAGGAAAATCGTTTAAAGTCGATCACAAGCACAAGGGCAGACAAGAAACAAAAAATTCGCATCAGACTACCCTTAGCGCGACGCGTAGCCCCCCCAGGGACCTTCGCGTGGCGCGAGGCCCTCCTGCAGCAAATCAGAACTTTAGATTTTTTATGCAATGGTCCTTGGCTCTTCAAACTTTGTTTAGACTTCGTTATCTTGCATTTTGAGCCCTTCAAATTGATGTTTAGGGGCTTCAAGACATATACCCCTTTTGTTAAGTCCCCGGTTAACTTTATTGTTACCCGAAAAGTCCTAACTTCAACGTTGACGCTTTTAACCCTTCGCCAACGAATTTGATCATAACTTGCTCATACGATAACGAAACTTTATGAAATTTATATCGTGCATTCTAGTGAGTATAATTAACTGTTACAAAGCTTCGGGTTTGTCAAAAGGTCACTAAGAGGTGTAACTTAAACATGTTAACACATTTAACCCCTGTAGTTTGTAATCTCTCACTTTTAGCTTCGTATGATCCATGATTTATTCGTTTGAAGGTATGAGCATCATGTAGGGTTAATGTACAATATACTTATTCACTGTTGACATTTAGAACTCGTATTTTCACATACTTTCCTTGATCGTCAACTTTAATCCTTTTATAACATTCTTCCACACGTTCAAACATATGACACGTGTCAACACATTTTAGGACGTGAATTTTCGAGGTGTTACATCCTCACCCCCTTAAAATAAATCTCGACCCGAGATTTACTGAAATAAATAAGGGTACTTTTCTTTCATCGTGGATTCAACCTCCCACGTCTATTCGGGTCCTCTACGGGCATCCCATTTGACCTTTACAATAGGCACATGCTTCCTTCGAAGCTTCTTAACCTGTCGATCTTCAATCGACAATGGTTTTTCCATAAATTTTAAGCTCTCATCTATATGCACATCTGTATGCGGTATAACCAGTGATTCATCAGCGAAGCACTTCTTCAGATTGCAGATGTGGAACACATTGTGAATTCCACTGAGCTCTTCTGGTAAGTTTAACTTATAGGCAACTGACCCGACACGTTCGATAACCTCGAAAGGTCCTATGTATCTTGGGCTTAGCTTGCCTTTCTTACCAAATCGCATCACCCCCTTCCAGGGTGATACTTTAAGCAGCACTTTGTCACCTACTTCGAAGTGAAAAGCTTTACGCTTTGGATCTGCGTAACTCTTCTGCCTATCTCGGGCAGCTTTGAGATGGTCACGAATCTGGACAATCTTGTCCGTCGTTTCAAAGACTATCTCTGGTCCTGATAATTGGACATCTCCAACTTCCGCCCAACAAACGGGCGTTCTACACTTTCTACCATATAAGGCCTCGAAAGGCGCAGCCTTTATGCTGGTGTGGTAGCTATTGTTGTAGGAGAACTCAATTAGTGGTAGGTGGTTATCCCAACTACCACCCAAATCGATCACACATGCACGTAGCATGTCTTCCAACGTTTGAATAGTACGCTCACTCTGACCGTCTGTCTGAGGATGGTAAGCCGTACTAAAATTCAAACGTGTGCCCAAAGATTGTTGGAAACTTCTCCAAAAGTGTGACGTGTATCTAGTATCTCTGTCAGAAATAATAGACACAGGTATGCCATGTAAGGCTACAATCTTATCCACGTATAACTGGGCTAACATGTCGGAGCTATAAGTCTCCTTGATGGGTAAGAAATGTGCTGACTTAGTCAGTCTACCAACTATAACCCATATTGTATCATTTCCTTTCCTTGTCTTTGGCAATTTGGTGATAAAATCCATCGTCACCATTTCCCACTTCCACGTAGGAAGTTCAGGCTGTTGTAGCAAACCTGACGGCTTTTGATGTTCTGCCTTAACTTGCGCACACGTCAAGCATTTAGCCACATAGGCAGCTACAAACTTTTTCAAGCCTATCCACCAATAATTTGCCCTTAGATCCTGGTACATCTTATCAGCTCCAGGATGAACGGAGTATTTGGAACTATGGGCTTCCTGGAGGATGACATCTCGAAGTCCTCCATAAATTGGAACCCATATTCGTCCATTTAATCTTAGAATTCCGTCCTTGCTAAGAGTTAACTGCTCCTCAGTTACCCCTAGCTTTTCGTTAGGATAGTTACCTTCCAACACAGCTTCCTTTTGTGCAGCTAACAACCTTTCAGTCAAACTGTTCTTTATCTCCATGCGCTTGGCATTGATTCGGATAGGTTTCACCCTCTCCTTTCGACTCAAGGCATCGGCGACTACATTCGCCTTGCCGGGATGGTATCTGATTTCACAATCATAATCATTTAAAGTCTCCATCCAACGGCGTTGCCTCATGTTTAAATCCTTCTGATTAAACAGATGTTGAAGGCTCTTGTGATCAGAATAGATCACACACTTGATACCATACAAATAATGCCTCCACAGTTTCAGTGCGAATACAACGGCACCCAACTCCAAGTCGTGGGTGGTGTAATTCTTTTCATGCACCTTTAACTGTCTTGAAGCATAGGCAATAACCTTGCCTTTCTGCATAAGCACACACCCCATGCCAGTGTGAGATGCATCACAATAAACTACAAATTCTTCGATTCCATCTGGCAATGTCAGAACAGGAGCGTTGCTCAACTTCTGCTTTAGGATATCAAAGGATTCTTGCTGCTTAGGGCCCCAAACGAACTTTACTTTCTTCTTAGTCAAGGAAGTTAGGGGTGCAGCAATCCTTGAAAAATTTTCAATGAAACGCCTGTAATATCCTGCCAATCCCAGGAAACTACGAATCTCTGTAGGCGTCTTTGGCTCTTGCCAGTTCATAACTGCTTCAACCTTAGTGGGATCCACTTGGATACCACGCTCACTAACCACATGTCCAAGGAATTGGACTTCTCGAAGCCAAAATTCACATTTAGAGAATTTGGCATAGAGTTTCTCCTGATGTAGAAGCTTGAGAATACAGCGAAGGTGTTTCTCATGGTCAGCTTGGTTCTTTGAGTAGATAAGAATGTCTTCGATGAAAACGATGACGAAATTATCTAAGTAAGGCTTGCAAACGCGATTCATGAGATCCATGAACGCGGCAGGTGCATTAGTGAGCCCAAAGGGCATCACTAGGAACTCGTAATGACCATAACGAGTCCTAAATGCAGTTTTGTGTACGTCTTCATCTCTAACCTTCAGTTGATGGTAGCCTGACCTTAAGTCAATCTTCGAAAAATAACTTGCTCCTTGCAATTGATCGAACAAATCGTCGATCCTAGGCAAAGGATACCTATTCTTGATCGTGACCTTATTAAGCTCACGATAATCGATGCACAGACGCATCGATCCGTCCTTCTTCTTGACAAACAGGACTGGCGCTCCCCAAGGAGGCGAACTAGGTTTAATGAAACCTTTAGCTAGCAATTCATCCAGTTGTGTCCTTAATTCCTTCATCTCTGTGGGCGCCAACCTATAAGGTGCTCTAGCAACTGGTGCTACTCCAGGGATGATATCAATTCTGAATTCCACTTTCCTATCTGGTGGTAAGCCAGGTAGATCTTCAGGAAACACTTCGGGGTATTCATAAATGACAGGGATGTCTTCTATCTTCGGTTTAGGCTCATCAATAATCACTTGTGCCATGTAGATGACACAACCCTTCTTTAAACACTTTGAAGCCTTGAGCATAGTCGCTTGCTCAGGTAGCCCATACTGGGTATCTCCCCGAATGGTAAGTGATTCACCAGACGGAGTCTTAATCACCACTTGCTTTCTGTTACAGACAATTTGGGCCTGGTTATGAGATAACCAGTCCATACCCAAAACTATGTCAAAACCGGCTAGCTTAAATGGAAGTAGGGATAGAGGAAAAGAGTGGTTCTTAATGGATATAACACATCCCTCTAACACAGTTGAGACGGTTTCTATGGTGCCATCTGCTAACTCCACCTCATAGTTTACACTTAAGGTTTTGACAGGTAAATTCAGTAATTTGCAAAACTTATGATCTACAAAAGACTTATCAGCGCCTGAATCAAAAAGTACTCTTGCATAGACATCATTTACAAGGAAAGTACCTGTAATCACATTGTCGTCTAGAATCGCTTCTTTGGCATCCAATCGAAAGACCCTTGCATTGGTCTTCTTGACCTCTTCAGGCTTCTTGGCGTACTTAGGGCAGTTGGTTTTAATGTGCCCTTTCTCGTTACAATTGTAGCATGTTGCGTCTTTTATCTTCTTGCACTCTATTGACTTGTGCTCTCCAGACTTGCATATCCCACACACAGGTGCTCCTGACTTAGAATTGGACTCAAGTCTGCACTTTCCAAAGTGGCGTTTCTGGCAAGTCGTGCACTTTGGCTTTTCCTCTGTTCGCTGACTGTTCCTTCCAGACCCAAACTTCTTAGAATCAGTGTTTCCATTGTGCTTCTTCTCTGACCCTCGTGAGTTATCATCCTCACGCTTCCTCTTACTTTCTTCAGATTTCTTTAGCGATCTCAACCTGACCGCATCTAAAGTAAGAGACAAGGAGAGATCAGCTGCTGACCTAAATGTAGCAGGTCTTGAAGCCTTAACACTGGCTTTGATTTCTGGGGCCAAACCCCCAATGAAGCGAGCAATTCGCTTGGGCTCTGGTGTTACTAGGTAAGGAACCAGTCTGGACAGTGTATTGAAACTGGTGAGGTAAGCTTGACAATCTAAGTTTGTCATCACCAATGATAAGAAATCAGATTCAATTCTTTCGACCTCATGTTGAGGGCAGTAGTTTTCCATAATGAGGGTAACAAACTGCTCCCATGTCATGTTGTAGAGCGGGATCTTCCCAGCAGCTTGAATGAGAGACCTCCACCAAGCCAGTGCCTCTCCTTTGAACGATTGGGATACATACTTTACTACATCCCTTTTTCAGCACAACCGCTGATGTCCACCACCGTGTCCATTTCATCCAACCAGGTCATACAATCTACCGCTCCTTTCTCCCCAGTGAAATCTCGGGGTTTACGGGAAACAAAGTACTTATAGGTACAAGACTTGGTACGTGGTTCTTTATCGAACACTAGCTTCTTGGATGCAACACTGTGTTCATTTGATGAATGTCGATCATCATCCTTCTTTGGCTCCTCTTTCTTAGAGGGCGGCTTGTTATGAGGCTCTGAATGAGTTTTAGGGACAGATTTAGAATGGGGTATAGAGGAGGCTCGACTATGCGTCCCACTATACTCCTTAAATTGTTCTTCTACAGCTTTAGATACAGCTGTGTCAATCAGTGAACGAAGCTCTCCTTTGGTTATATTAATCCTATCATTATCATCGCGGTTTTCCAAAGGATGACAGTTTATCTCGTCAGAGTCAGCCATGTAGTCTTAGTTGCTACAAAAAGAAAATAAGGGCAAGGTTTATTTAGAAGCCCTTACAGTACTATCGTTCTTAAACGATTTATTAACCATGCTTTTAATACACATATTAGTTAATTTGTTAGATATAAAAATTGTTCAGGATCTTTATCATAATCCTAAATTATAAGTTAATAATAGCACAAAAGGCCTAGTCACGTAGACAAGTTTAATTTATAAGCCATGATTTCAGAGAATCGAGGCATTAAGGTTTGAATCAAAGTTCATTACCTTTTCTTGACAGGGAGTCGTAAGCTACCACTATCTTTAGTCTCAGAGGACGTTAATCATAGCCCGTGGGCACTTCATCCATAAGGGATGATTATAAAAATAAGGGAATTTAGAATAACCCAATTAAAAATGACTTATGTGATTTTATCCTATCACACTTTGTCAAGCATGATAATATGCTTTTAGATATTTAAAAAAAAAATTGAATCTATTGTATAGGTTCTACCATCTTGGCCTTGTCTGCAGTGACATTCAGGCTAGGTTCTACCTTTTAGATTCTTTTTAATAATAATTAACGCAGAACAATTTTCTAAATTGAACTGCTAACAAGGATCTGAATCTAATTGTGGAACTACCATCTTGGCCCTGTCTTAATATGACACGAGGCTAGGTCTTGTCCCTTTTTAGATTTTGCCTTTTTTTTATAATGGTAGATCTTATAATATAGGAATGATATTTTAAACATAATCGTTCCTTTAAAATTTAAACAAGTATATGGTTGCCCTAAACGGGACTTCTTAAGAAAATGACTTGCCCATGCAAGGGCTAATCAGAAAAATAACAAAGAAGTAATTAAAAGACAATGAAACGAATTTGGATTTGTCCTATGTTCTCGTCTAGACTCAAGAATGTGCAACTGTGTAACTGAGATTAAACACAAAAAGGCTAGTGTTTAATTCACTCAGTGTTGGCTCTGATACCAACCTGTCACACCCGGATTTCCTCGTGTCACCGGTGGGCCCGGTGGGGAGTATCGTGACGTGGTTGGCAACATAATAGTCAAACAACACAATTATATAAATGCACAGCGGAAGCAAAAGGTAAATATATTACAATCCGAATATAAAGTAATATCCAGTATTACAACGGAAAGTAAAAGATCCACAGGCGGATCAAAATAAAATAGAAACAATAGTTCAACAGACTTTGACATCTAGAGCTTGCGAAACTTGAGTAATGATGCCTGGAGTAGCCAGCCTATTTCGTCTAGTACCTACACTTAGCCTTTTTGGAAAATACGTCAGTTTACACTGGTAAATACAACTCAACTGACTCATTTAGAAAAGAGTTTGAAAATTGATTTGAATGCACTTCGGCAAAATATATCTTTATAACTTGGGACAATTATTTGTATATAATCTTGTATACAGTTTTACTCATTTGCCGTCCATTAGCACCGGTTAGAAGAGCCGGTTTAAGTTAACTGACACGCCACAGGTATAATGCCCACAAGGTCGTTTCCTTTACGTGGATTACCAGCTTTTACATAATGCATCTGTCAGGTGTACGCCTACACCCCGTGCTTAGGTCGTGGCCATTTCGTAAAATGATGCCAAGGATATCCGGGACATGGTCATTTAACCCCCAAGGGCCATACATCAAATAATACAGAATAAAGCGGGTTATGTAAATACATTAATCACAATCCGATTTAAATGACTACATACCCGACCAAGCGGTACTTTTATAGTACCGTATCCCAAGCCCGTATAGGGAAAATAAGTCAAGAGTATTTACCTGAGCAAAGTATCAATCAATTACAGCAAATGCAAGTACTTTTACTGGGCTCCTAATCTGGAACGAAGGTTTATAATAACCTATTAGATTTCTAACGGGTCCTTAATTAAGCCTTAGCTTAGACCGGTTAGTTTCAATGATACGGTTCGTACGCACTATAGAGCGAAGACCGGATAGAATGTGATTTAGACCCGACAAGTTCGGAGACTTTCTTAATATGGGTATTTCATACACACTCTGGATTTTGAGATAAAACCGATAAGGTTTGACCCGTTTAGGCTAATTTATGTAAACTAGTTACATAAACCGAACCGAACGCGTAATAAGCGTAACGGGTATTCATATGAGCTATTTACAGGTTTCCTAAGTTAATATGCTTCAAATATGTTGTGACATCAGTAAGATGTCTTTTATTATGCCCGAAACGAATTTAAACACAAACTATGCCCCGTAGGGGTAGTTTGGTCATTTAAAAGTTTATAAAAGAGTTTAAGTATTAGTCTGAGTTACAGGTCTGATATAATCAGTAAAAATACTTATTTTACTAAGTTATAACAGTAGGGTAAAGTATATATGTGAAATTTATCAATTATAACCAAACTATGCCCCGTAGAGGTATTTTGGTAATTTCACATAAGCCGAAAAGCTCAAAACTGACGTCTGAGTTTATCAACCTTTTCTTACTGTTAAAATATTATAATTTGCCTCAAATATCAGTAGGTATCACCCTTGGTGTGTTTAAAATAATCTTAGTACATACTATGCGTTAAAAACGCTTAATTAGGCGATTAAAAGCCGTTTACGGGTTCGATACATAACGCTGATATTTTTACTATTCCAGAAGGCTTAAAATAATTTATTTATCATTTAAGATCAGTAGCAAAAGGTTTGGAGTCGTTTGGATATGTAAAACTCATTTTATGGCCCGTAAGGGCAAAACCGACAATTACCGGATTAAGCCTATGACTATAAGTTATGCTCAGCCTAAAATTTATTAAAAATCTTTAAAAATCCCAAAATAATATATTACATCAGTGGGTAAAATATTTGATATAAAAAAGTAGGCTTAACTAGGCTATACGCTAATTACGCCGTTTTATTAACATAAAGCTTTCAATTTACGCAAATGAGCATAACTCTTATTCTACACCTCAAACTGATGTCAAACTTTGCATACAAGTCTATATATCAGTAATTAAGGTTTCTACTCTTTTACATTTTCAAAAATCACGTTTTAAGGTGAAAAGGGCATAATGGTCAACATATGAGCAATTAACGGAATCATGCGTATTAATCGGTTAACTAATAAACCATGGTGTATAATCACAGAGGGTTATACTAGCATGTAACCTGGTCCAAATGAAGCTCTTAGGTATTTCTAAATCATACCAAAATGGGTCAGAACTGAAAGTCAAAGTAAAAGTCAAACTATGCGACTTTCGGTTCCGAACCGGGTCTAAACAGGAAATTGTCGGGTTGAACATGTTTAGACATGTCCTTACACTAATTACCAAGTTATATTAATGATCAAACAGGTTGTATGTGTTCTACATTGCTAATCATGCATAAATTAGAATTTAAGTATCCTGTTGACTTTTTCTTAACAAGTTTGACCCGACATTTGACCTAGTTAGAGTGGGAATCAGGGGGAACCCTTTTGAGGGTTTATTACCCACATAATTACCAACTTATAACTACTTTTGATTCGACTAATCACTGGACCATTAGTGATTAATCTTAAAGTCAACTGTTAATTACGACGGTTTGACTTTTAAGCTAAAACTAAGCTAAAACTTAATTAAGAAAGGTTAAGTAAACTTACAAGAGTCCTATGAACGAATTATGACCACTTGAGTCTGCTTTGGAGCTCCAAGAATGATCAGAAGTGCAAGAGAAAGGTGTGAAGAATGAGTTGCAACTTCATGGCTTTATATAGTGATCAAATCACCACAAATTGTTGACACACAAGTCTACCACTGACCACAACTCATCAACAAGTGTCCCTAGATGTTTAGGGGTTGTTTAGGGGCCAAGCTAGATGAGGAAAATCGTTTAAAGTCGATCACAAGCACAAGGGCAGACAAGAAACAAAAAATTCGCATCAGACTACCCTTAGCGCGACGCGTAGCCCCCCCAGGGACCTTCGCGTGGCGCGAGGCCCTCCTGCAGCAAATCAGAACTTTAGATTTTTTATGCAATGGTCCTTGGCTCTTCAAACTTTGTTTAGACTTCGTTCTCTTGCATTTTGAGCCCTTCAAATTGATGTTTAGGGGCTTCAAGACATATACCCCTTTTGTTAAGTCCCCGGTTAACTTTATTGTTACCCGAAAAGTCCTAACTTCAACGTTGACGCTTTTAACCCTTCGCACACGAATTTGATCACAACTTGCTCATACGATAACGAAACTTTATGAAATTTATTTCGTGCATTCTAGTGAGTATAATTAACTGTTACAAAGCTTCGGGTTTGTCAAAAGGTCACTCAGAGGTGTAACTTAAACATGTTAACACATTTAACCCCTGTAGTTTGTAATCTCTCACTTTTAGCTTCGTATGATCCATGATTTATTCGTTTGAATGTATGAGCATCATGTAGGGTTAATGTACAATATACTTATTCACTGTTGACATTTAGAACTCGTATTTTCACATACTTTCCATGATCGTCAACTTTAATCCTTTTATAACATTCTTCCACACGTTCAAACATATGACACGTGTCAACACATTTTAGGACGTGAATTTTCGAGGTGTTACACGTAGTGGTATTGGTAACAGCCAAAGTAGTGGTCAAGCAGGTGATCGAGGAGTTGGGCGAGGTAGTGTTCAATCCGGTGATCGAGGTGTTGGTGATGTTGATGTTGAGTCTGATTTTCACGTGATGAATTCTCCTATCGAGAGTAGCGCTGGTGATGATGAGTCTGCTTTTCATGTTGCTCCCATGAGGCGGGGAAGCGCTTCCCAAGCCCAAGTACCTAAACCTATCAATCGCAATTGGATTTGGATTTGGGTTGTAGAAGCATAGTAAGTACACATATATTGTTTCTTTGTGTACATAAAAAATGTTACTAATATGATTTTATATTCATTGCTTTCATTTGTAGATTTAGTAAGGGACTGCTACCTGGATTATTTTGTCAAATTTAATAAGTTTGTGATATGGTCCATGGGACAGCTAGAGAGATGTTCATAATGAGCACATGACACAGGTGTGTGTACTTAGACAATTTTTATTTAACTTGTTGGAACATTTTGTACGTTTATTTATATTTTTATTTTCTTCATAGATGTATTTTCAGTGGGAGGATAAAAACAATGCACAAATTCATAGGTGTTGGGAGAAGTGCATTGCTGGTAAACTCCCCACTTTGTTGCGTTACGAACATGAACATAAAATCTCGTTTGGTAATTCTGAACCGTTCGTGAACACATTATATCCTTAACGAACGAACACGAACGACTTGTTCGTGTTCGTTCGGTTCGTTTACAGCCATAGTCCCAGTGTTGTAAGAATCATTAGGCGCTAGTTGGTCGGTGAGGTACCGACTAACGATTAATCAGATTGGGATTTTTATATGCAATTTTTAGTTTTATACATACACACATACATTTTTTATGTAATTTTTTTAAGTAGACATGTTTTAACACTTCGTTGACCCATTTTTCAAGTAAGCGGAGGGAATGTATAAGGTTTGGTCCAAATATGGCCGGAATCTAGCCAGAATTTGGCCGGAATAGGACCACCGTTGACCGCTAACGATTAATTATTGTTGATTAATCGGCGACTAATCAGAGCCTAGATGAGATTTTTACAACGATTAACCAAACAAAAATCAAAGTACCTAATGATCTCAACCCCCCGTGGCATGCCCCCTACGGGCTGATTCTATGGGTTTTTACAAGTACTCAAAGTACTCAAAGTTTAACTAAATAAGGAATATTTGTTTTTAATAAACCAACATTTGTTTCGTTGGTAAATAATATTCTTACCTACGTAATTGGTATACAATAATCCTACCTATCAACATGTTGGTACTCAATGAACTTTCGTTAATTTTTTTTAACTGAAGTTAATTTTTAAGTTTTATTTAATACACAAAAAGTCCCTGTAGTTGTAATTTACTAGTTTTAACTATTTTATAAAACAAAAAAACCTCAAGGGAGTGTAATTTACTAGTTTTAAAATAGTTAAAACTAGTAAATTACAACTACAGGGACTGTTTGTGTAATAAATAAAACTTAAAAACTAACTTCAGTTAAAAAAAATTAATGGAAGTTCATTGAGTACCAACATGTTGATAGGTAGGATTATTGTATACCAATTACGTAGGTAAGATTGTTATTTACCAACTGGACAAAGGTTGATTTATTAAAAACCAATTTTTCCACTAAATAACTATTAATAAATTTTTACATATTTCTCCCCTTCTATTATCTAAGCTAAAATTATTTTTAAGTTAATTTTTTAGTTTCATATTAAAAATTTTCTTTTCTTTTATTAATTTACTATTTTTTTAATTTAACTAGAAAAAATTCGAAATGCGAATAAATAAATATTTTTAATAATTATAAAAAATTTGGATAGGTCACGGGTTTGCAGGATTTTAAATTACAAAATTTTTAAGTTACGACATATCTTTTTCATGATTTCTGATCCGTATTTTTTTTAATTTACATTTTGATATCTAAAACTGAGTTGAACTTACCATTGCGACACGCAAGGTCTTTTACTAGTTTCAAGTAGTAAGTGTGTGGGTATATGATATAAGCTTTACAGGGTTGATGCTCATAGCGAATAACGATTAGAGGGCAACCCCCTTGCATGTATAGGATATGAACTATATAGTGTACAATCGTATAACTAATGTGCAAGGTAGTGCAAATATAAAGTTATAATTATAGGGCTAGCAGGGCCCTACACACTATAGATGAGCTTAGTATCAACCGGTACCGGAAATTTCAAAAAATGGGTACCGATACCGAAAATACACGGTACGATTTGGTACCGGTACGGACTTGTACTATCGGGGTGGCGGTGGCCGTTGGGATCGCGGCGGTGGCGAGTCGCAGCGACTGGTGGGTGAAGGCGGCGGTAGGCATCAGTGGGGATGGTGGCGGGTTGTGGTGTTTTTAATGAACGTTGGCATAATTGCCTATAACTTACTAGTTTAATCTTCATTATAAAATTCCTTCCAAGAATTTACCATGAACCCACCAGGTCGACTCACTAGCTAAACATGTTGATAAATTCAAACTAAAACTGACCCTAACAACCCAAACCCGCGAATGTTTTGTTAGGTTCGTGGTGTTGCATTTTCGTATCGTATCAGAAACTTTAGATTAATCACATTCAAAAGGATCATGTATATATACATAAAGTGTCTTTTCAAAATCAAAGATTATATTCACAGTTGTATGATCAAAACTCGATGCCACTATTTAACTGAACAGAAAAAGAAGGCCGACCAACACTTCCAAGAGGCGTTTCGACTTTCAAAACTATTCCAGATTTGCCAACATTCCCATTCCACTTTGACCTACCTAGCTGCATCCACATAAAACCAAACATTGTTATTAGTCACACCCATACGATACATAACTAAAAAACATGAAAAATATAAAAACGCCAGCTTGAATAAACGTACAGATATTGATGCAAATGCAGACGGATGTGATGTTAGTGAGCAACCACCAATCAGATTCATTTCTTTGTTCACCGACTGAACAATTTCGGCTTTCAGTCCAGGATTGTTCCCGCCAAATGTTGGGTGTAAACTGGTCAAACGTTAACAGACACGGTTTAACTATAAAATACTCTTTTTCATTCAGAAATTTCAAATGTTACCTGAGTTGGACTGTTGGTTTGACCATGAGACCAGATCTCTTCCAAGCTAAAGCTTGTTCGAAACCCATGGTAAAAGATCTTTCGGGCCATTGTACCGTTGGTGTGATTCGTGTTCCCCAATTATTCTACAAGCAAAACGCAATATCAAAACACAAAACTTCCAAATATGTAAATCATGACCCGTTCATCAATAAATGGGATGTTTTAGGGTAAAATAGATCGCATTCGGGTTTATGTGAGTAGGGGTGTTCTTCGGGTTTTTAAATCGGGTTTCGGGTTATTCAAGTTTTTTGTTATAGGAATCTTATCCGTCACCCGACCCAAATAAGATTCGGGTTAATCAGTTTGGGTTTATTCGGGTCGGGTTAATCGGTTTCGAGTTTATTTGGGTCGGGTTAATCGCTATACGGATTTTTTTAAATACAAGTTGCGATGCATAATTTACAATTTAACTTAACATGATTATTATTAAGTAAAAAACACAAAATGTCAAATAAAAACACTTCCAATATGATATATTGTACAAACCCATGCATTAAACATATATATTAACTAAAAAAACGTCAAATACAATAAGCATAAAACCAAACCGTATCAACCAGTCGTATGAACTAAAAAGAAAACGACAAATCGTATCAACCGAACCGAATCTTCTGTCGCTCAAACAACCAACGAAACAAAACATCATGTCCACAACAAAAAACAAAACATATGGGAGGAAATTTAGACTTTTATGTTATCATGTATGTATAAATATAGTTGACATTTTTTTAAGTAATTCGGGTTAATTGGGTCAACCCTATTAACATTTTTTATACCCAATTACCGACCCAAATACTACTTTCAGGTTTCAGGTTCCATCTTGTTTGGGTTAGTTTATTCGGGTCGGTTTTTGGGTTTCGGCTAAAAAACACCCCTATATGCGAGTCTACTCAAACTGGAAAGCAGGCTAATTTGGGTCAACTCAAATTAAATAGTGGGTCAAAACGGGTGCAGAGAAACTCACCTTACAAGAGAAACTGAACCTCATTTCTCCTGGATATTGACCTTGAGCTTGAAGCAAACCGCCAAATACAGGTAAGAAAGCACTGGTTGATAAGCCTTCACCAGCTACATAAGTCAGCTGACCGTTTGGGAACTGCAAATCCATGAATGACTGCAAAATTTGGTACCAAAAAGACTGTAAATCCAAACAAATCGTACTGAAAAGGCCATACGTTTAAGGGTAATTTCATACTTACACAAGCTAAAGGATTAAGGCAAACCATTGACATCAACAGCCACCTTCTATGCTTTGACCACACAGCTGGACAAAGAGAATGCATCCCATTCTAATAATGTATTAAAAAAATAAAGAGTATCGACATTAAGTATATGTTCTACAATTAAACCGGAAGAGTAAAATGCCATTTTCGTCCCTGAGGTTTGGCCAGTTTTGCGACTTTCGTCCAAAGGTTTGTTTTTCCGCATCTGGATCCAAAAAATTTTAAATCGTGCCATTTTCATCTGGCTCGTTAACTCCATCCATTTTTCTCCGTTAAGTTAGTGGTATTTCCGTCTTTTTTGTTAATTTAAAGGGCAATTCGTTCTTTTTGACTTCATTTAAAAAGACTGAATTGCCCATTACGTTAACAAAAAAGCCGGAAATACCCCTGGGCTCTGACTTAACGGAGTAAAATGGATGGAGTTAACGAGCCGAATGAAAATGGCAAGATTTCAAACCTTTTGAATCTAGAAGCGGAAAAACAAACCTTTGGACGAAAGTCGCAAAACTGGCCAAACCTCAGGGGCGAAAATGGCATTTTACTCAAACCGGAATAATATAAAATGATTAGTGTGGAATGTACCTTTCTGTCATACCCATACCAAAGCAAATGTTGTTTGGACAAATGAAGCGGCAGAAGAAGAGTAGAATCGCGAACAAAAAGTAGCGGTCCGAGCTGGACGAGAAAAAGGGAAGGATTTTCATTTGCTGACGTGGAACCGCCACGCGATGCTTCCACTCTCCAGAAATCTCCCTTTGCAATCAACGAGCTTTCCACATCGCGTGTTCGACTATTGAACGTTGATGAGATATTAAGTACTCCCTACAAAAGTACAAAACCGCCATCACAAAAGAAATTACACGATGATAATATCCATCATGACAACATCTTTAGCAAGGCTTAACGAAGTAGCTCTGAATATCAACAAAAATACACTAGAATATCTTAATATATAGTTTGCCCCCTTGCGGGTATAGGATAAAAATTTTACAGTGTATTCTCGTATAACTTATGTGCAAGTATTTCAAATATTACGTTATATGGCTAATGGTCAATGGCCCATACTAAGCCAAATACTTGCCTTTTGCAACTAAAACTTAATTTCCAATGTAAATGCTCACAGTGTAAACTGTAAAGGTATATCCTAAACCCTGTAAATGTTATAATTACATAGTAACAGACTTGTTTCATTGGTTTTGTACTACTTGTGGTATGTCATCGTATACACGTTAGTGATTTAGTTTTTAAATGCACGCTAATGTGTTTTGTGTATGAAATATGGTTCAAACAATGAAAACGTGTTTTTTAGCAAAACAAGTGTGCCTCACGTACCCAATGTGTACGCCTTTGCCTCAGCTCATGGATCCTATCACCTCGTAGTACCTCATGTTTTTAACACACAACACATGATCCAACTATCCAAGAGTACTAGAGAAAGTTGTATATAACCTAAATTCTGGTATTCTGTTTCCTCATAAGCATGTTATCGTCAGTTATTCTTTCATATTTTTTATTCTATATATAATAATATCATATCAGTTGCATATCAGTTGCATTTGCACATAAATATTATATTTTTGATGCTGCATATGCCAATACCTGTGATTAATGGCTCCACATCGTAACATGAGGTATTGGTTACTGGTTAGCAGATTATTATCATCCCAACATGCTTCAACTAAAGAAGAAACGTTCAAATCATGCAAGTTCAAAACTCATAGGTCTAGCTTCTAAAATCCTCAGAAACATAATGTTCTACAAGTTCAATTCTTGTTTCTTCGACCATCTTATAATCAATATGCCTAGGGCTCGCCATTTCAGACACGGACCTTTTAACACGACACAAATCGACACATTCTTAACAGGTTTCGTGTTCGAGCTTAACAGGTTTCATGTCTTAAACAGGTCGACACGTTAGGACACGATTAAATTCGTGTCTAAACAGGTTAAAGACCTGTTAACCTGTTAGCGCCCTGTTTATATTTGTAATGGATGTTATGATTTGACTGTTATGGAATTTTGTTTTAGAATTGCTAAGGATTAATATGTTAAGGATTATGTATTAGTTAAGACTTCTATAAACTTTTGGCAATTTTTGTTTCACCAAACAAGTTCCTAAACACATGATATTTATCGCGTCCCTAAACAGGTTTGTTAATAGATCGTTTCATGCTGACCCGTTTCTAAACAGGTCGTGTTCGTGTTTGGAAAATGACACAAAAGTTACCGTGTCGTGATTGTATCTAGCATTTCAGGTCATCATGTCTTATCGTGCCGTGTCTGACCTGTTATGCCAGCCCTAAACATGCCCTCCTTAGTTGCAATGATCTTTATCAATTCTGTTTAGTGTTTGGAAACGTCTTATTACTTAGGAAAGTAATAGATACACAAGCTAACACGCAAGCATATAATAAGTAATCTTAATCGACCATAAGATAACCGGTTTTGTTAACGCAACTAACATGAAACTGACTATTCAACCCCTAAACAATACCAAACAATACTCAACGTAGCCAACAATGGGATGCGTAACACACCTGCGATTTCCCCGAAACCCGAGCAAACTTCAAACCATCTCCAACAATCAACTCTTCATCCATCTCACCTTTCACCTTTCCACTTTTAGTCACCACACCAGCATCCTCATGAACCTGCATATTAACCCCCAAATCACCACTCCTCAACACCACTACATCCTCATGCCGAAACAGAACCGGCAACCGCTTAACAAACTGCTTCACAACACCATTCAAATTGGCACCAAAATCCACCCCAGCCTGACCTAACCTACTTCCAATATCCATAACCGCAGAAACCACATGAGCATTGTTCTCAATTCCAAACCCTAGGTCTCGTGTAACAAAACTATTAGCAGGAAAGTCAACCTCAAACAGCTTATGTGGTTGACTTTTTGGCCAAATAAACGATGGAGGATTAATGTGCGATTGGATTAAACCTGTAAAACCTTGTGTTAATCTGTCTGCTAGATCTAATCCGTGACGTTGAACCTCCTCCCATGCTTCAAGTGATCTCTCAACAGACATTTTTTCATCAATTTGTAATAAATTGCTGTTCAATTGCAGATAATTTGAAAGAGATGATGAATTTACAGTTGTTTATTGTGTGATTTGGTTGTGTGTAGGTGAAGTGTTGATTAATTAGGGGGGGGGAATAATTAGGGTTTTTTATTTGGTGTGTGGTGAAAGGTTTTTGTTTGATGAATTTTGGGAAAAGGGTTGCAATCAAATGAAATGACTTTTGGGGAAGTATGGGTCATATCATTTTCTGTTAAATATATTTTGGTAAAAGGGAAAAATGCCATGTGTGTGTTGTATATTTCATGAATTTTACTCACATGATGATTTGAAACTTCGAGAATAAGACCATGTGTGTATTGTATACACCATGAGTTCAAGGCCCTTTGGGCGTTTTCTGCTATGTTGCTATGTGTACGTCACGTCATTAAGGGTATTTTTCATTCAAAAATAGTGTAGTAGTTTAACCCTCTTTTTGCCCCTTCAATTATTACTCAGTTTTGTTCAATTATTTTTTAAATAAATATAAAACATGAAAAACAAATGGTTAAGCCCTTTTTTTTTTTCCAGAAAACCAATGTTTAAACAGGCGTTATAACCAAAACGCCGTCCCCATTTAATGTCCATTAAACGCCAGGGGGGCTGGTGATTCCGGCGTTTTCCCACATGAATTCAAGGGCTTCACGCCCCATTACGGAAGGCCTAAGTATGATTAAAAACACGTTTTTCCTATGCTTGATTTGAAAGATCTAATGATTCGAACCGAATATGAATTTTGGTGTCAAATATTTGAATCAATTACTTATTAAAGTTGAGTTCGGAATTCAGTTTCGATCAAATTCATACTTTTATATTTCGAACCAAAACGACTGAATTATTCTAATTTATTATATGAAATATGAAATATGACAAGTGTTTTTGGGTCTGGGTGGCTGGTGTTGCCTGTCGGGCTTAAAACCGAGCAGTGTTCACTTTTTTGGAAAAATTAAAGCAAGCCGAGTTGTTTAAAATGTCACAGAAGGTGATGATTGAGTCAAGAAAGCATCAAAACATCTTGGTAAGAATTTGTCTTGAAGTATTTTTTGTGACACCAGTCCCCGCATAGCAATGCCAAGCAAAGGGCATGGTCATGCATGGGCGCACACAGTCATGCCGGGCATATGTAGAACCATGCCTTGGACAAATCACCTTTAAATTGGGAAAGTTGGAAGAACTTTGGGTCAAGTTGTTTTGAAGGGGGGCTAACATTAATTGAATTTGATTTTTGTGGTGTTAATAAACTGAATCAGGAAACAAAAAGTGTATTCATCTAATCTTTTGATTATTAACTACATCTTGTAGATAACTTCCAACCAAAACCCTTGAATTTCATTAAGTTTGATGTTAAGAGTTCAATATGAAAATATAGTGGTTTCGATAGGTTGATGACAAAAGCCCGTCAAAAGGGTCATCGGCTTTATGCTAATTTATTTTTTAGCATGTACTTCAGAAATCTGATAGTGAAAACTATGGTGTGTAGAAAATCTAGCTTGGAGTTTACTGGAACTTCATTAAAGTTTTGTAATATTTGAGTTTCTATAAATTTTTAAGTTCCCTTGTAACCAGGCCTACTAATGTCGTAAATAAAAGTCATGTATGTTAAGATTGGTGTTAATTGGTCATGTTAAGCTTTGCAGGTGTGACTAGTGACGGATTCAGGAATTTTTTCCAGGGGTTGCTTGTGCTATTAATTTTTTTTAAATAACAACACCTAGATACTCCTAAATTAGACCAAATAAATTCTAATATACTCCTTGCATGGGATTAAACCCAAAACCTCTCTACTAGAGAATCTACTAAAATAACTCGGCCTTCTCTCTACAACATAGTTGAAGTTGAAGACATAAAGGATCAATCTTATCTTTCGTTGGATAGTAGAGCAAAGTTAGTTTTGGTTTTAGAGACTCAGTGTGCATTCAATGTTTTTATGTTGTGTAGAACATATGTATGTTATCTTGGTTGGTTTTTTTCTAGCTACTTGCTTTTTTTTTTTTTTTTTGAACGGCAAAAAAATATCTTGCAACCGTTAAAAATATCTTGCAACCGTTCATAAAAGAATTGACGTAAAAATCAATAATATTTATTGAGCGGTTTAACTATAGTATGCTTCTCTTTTTTTAATTATAGCTAGCTAGCATTATGTATATATATTTATATGTAATTTTATTACATACTAAACAAGAGAACTTAACTCAAAAGACTAGTTTAGTGAGTGAGAGAACTCGTTTGATATACAAACCTAATATTGGTTGCTCATACAACCAATATGAAACAAGTCCCATAACTTTTAATGATTTCAGTCAATAACAAATTTCTTGTAGTTTTCTTTATTTAATTGGTTCTATATTGAACACGTGATAAAGTATTGTTGAATACAAAAATATATTTAACATAACCTAAGTTAAGAATTGATATATATGCATTATTATCTTATATAAATAGGGTGAGGATCAAATAAGAGGTTTATTTTGGCTAGAAAGGATATGAAGCAATATGATCATGATATGTGACAAAATTTAAAATAAAAAAGAAAGGGTATTTTAGTCAATTTTTTCCAATCTCCTCCCTTCTTCTCCTCTCCGTAACTTCAAAACCCACCATTTTCAAAATCCACCATCTTCAACATTTTCTTCAATTTCTATCTCAATAATCACTACATTATAGTACGATTTTCGTCACAAATCAATGATTCAAACACCCAATCAACGTGTTCTTCAACTTTTTTGAAGAAACCCAGTTTAATTTCATACAATATCTTTTTTTTTCCTCTGATTTTGAAGCGAATCACACGATTCGTTCGATTCGATCGATGATAAGTGTTTCTAACATTCAAATTTCGTCAATCGGTGAAAAATCTGAAGAAATCGGCTTCGATCTATGTAAGAAATTTTTGAATTGCATTTTTACGATCTGTGTTTTTGAATTGAGTCATTGCGTTTTATAAAGTAATCTTGGCGGGGGTCCGGGGACAGCGCCCCTGGGAGCAGGGTCCAAGGAGCAGGCCCTGCATCAGAAAATTTAATTTTCTGGAAATTGCCTCATTTCGTAGACAAAAATTCGTAGACAGTTTTTGATCTCCTAGTTCATGATTCAGACAATTCATAGACAAAACATACACTGGTTCAATGCGTTTTAGAGAGAACACTTTCTTTTGTGTTTTTAGGCCATTGCGTTTTAGAATAAGACATTTTTATATATTTTCTGGCCATTGCGTTTTAGAAAAACATATTTTTGAAGTGTTTTTAGTCCATAGTGTTTTAGAAAGAACACTTATTTTGTGTTTTCAGTCCATTGTGTTTTACGAAGTACACTTTCTTTTGTGTTTTTTAGGCAATTGCGTTTTAGAAATAAGACATTTCTTTGTGTTTTCTAGCCATTGCGTTTAGAAATAAGACATTTCTTTGTGTTTTTTGTGCATTGCGTTTTAGAAAAAGTCATTTTTTTACGTTTTTTGTCCATTGCGTTTTACGCAACTGGGTTTTCAAAAAAATATTTTGAAAATATAGCAATAGTATACTCGTTTTAAAGATAAAAAAACGCTCGTTTAATCTTAGCCCTTGATTAAATCAATTGATGGTCAAGATTACTTCTTAGCCAAAAAAACTTCCTATTATATCCTAAGGCCGGAGGGTATGAAGGCGTCACCAGGGCCACCTCACCCTCTATAGCGCCACGCGGCGCCATACCTCCACACCCTGCCATTCAAGAAGGGGCGCTATACGGCAAGCTCCATGGTGGTAACGAGCTGGTTTTGCGCAGAACGAGGAGAGTTATTGTTTTCGTTACCGTTGAACGGTAATAATTTAAAAAAAATCCCTTTTTTATAAATTAATCCTATAAATACCCAACATTCTCTACAATTTTTTATACAATTCTTTACACTTTCTCTACCTTTTTTAATACCATTCTCTACACTTTTTACATCATTCTCTACAATGTTTCCCAACAACCCAAACCCATGAGACCCGAGCAATCCGTATTGGCAAAGTTTGCAAAACAACGAGCAAGAGGACCGGTATCGACGAGACCTGCGTACGGGTGAGCTTGGATATTATCCGATGCCACCAAGCACCCGAACTTCTCCCCATCCCACCACTCCACCGATGCCCGGTTTTTACGGGTATTATTCTCAACCCCCATTTTTACCCCAAAACATACCTCAAAACATACCCCAAAACATACCTCAAAACATACCCCAAACCCATAACATACCCGAAACCCAAAACACAACCCAAACCGAATCCGTACCTGGAACCCAAGTCGAACTCACTTCTAGAAAAAAGTGAAGTCATCGAAAGAAGGATGAGTCCGAAAAACGTGCTACTAAGAAGGTCGAATTTTGGTCGCCTAAGGAAGAATTCGAGTTGGCAAAAGCATGGCTCGACGGAAGACGAGATTGTTCTTAAAAAATTTTATCTCCATATATTTTTTACATAATTTTATAAACATATAGTTTTGTAAATTTATTTTTTAAATCAAACATATACTTTTGTAAATACATTTTTTTATAGGAAACGACCAAGACTTAAAGATATTTTTGGGGTCGTATACTTGAGAAGTTTTTCGCCGCAATGGGTTGTCACACCCCGACTCACAGCGGATAGGTACGGGGCATGATGATTTCCCATAGCTCATGACAACTAATCATTGTTACGATATTTAAAGTATGTCCATTTAAATTGTCACATAGCATTTAATAATCAAAATTATTCATACATTGTTCAAAACAAACATATAAAGATTTCAATTTAGTTTCCTAAGGCCCATGCTACGTGTTCACATCACTTGATCATCAACTTTGAAAACCTGCACCACGTTAGAAAAATATATTTTTGGTCAACAAATATGTTGTTGAATAATTTCCTCATTGTTTAGAAAAACAGTTTTATATTTACTTCTTTAAAAAAATATTTTTAACATGCACCTTAAGGTTAGTATGAAATTGGTCTCATATCATAGTCAACATGTCCATATATCCCGATCGGACGGCAATCCGTCCCACGACCTGATCGTCTTTGACACTTGATTGTTTTGAAAGTTTTTGCAATTTTGAACGAGACGTTATGATATCTTGCTTAAACAACAGAAACCCCATCTCGACTTAAGTGATCCGATCGAACAGGAACCACCCTAGTCCGACCGGTTCACGGTTCGAGACGGTCGTTCATGTTCAAACCCGAAATCAGTTATCTCTTGGATAGAATTCAGATCTTGTACCAACCCATCACTAAGAAAGAGTAGAAGATCAGAACAAGCTCCGATTCTATCAGTTTTGAGTGCATTGAGTGTAAAAGAGTTAAAAGAAAGTTGGAAAACCTTCTCTCAATCCTTTTAACCATGAATATGTGTAGATTTATGCGAAAACATTGTTTAATCTTGTGGAAATCCTTCATATCTAAGTTGCTCTTGGTGGAATGAAGCCAAACATTGAAGTTCATAAGATTCAGAGGTGAAAAAGTTATCATCATAGAACACCTCAAATCCAGTGATTTCACGGTTAAAAGTTAAGATTCAGAGGTGAAAAAGATGAAGAAGTGCGTGTAGATCATAGAAGTACAAGATTTAGGTTGAAAACTTACAAGAATCGCAAGAAATCGAGAGAAAGAGGGCTTGAGTGCGGCTGGTTCGAGTGGGGAGCTGTCACATCACAAATGATGTGACTGGAGGGTATTTATAGGGTTTCCCAAAATGGAAAGTGTCAAAGTGTCGAGTAGGTCACTGATCGGATGGCAGCCCGATCGGGTGGCAACTCGATCAGATGACAATCCGATCGGATGGCAATCCGATCGGATGGCCACTCGATGGGTTGGCCACTCGATTCTGGTGTCTGGCGTTTTGAGTTTTGTCGTTTCGATTCACGTGTTGAGCGTTGCGATGCGATTCGAGCGAGTGATGTGATAGTGTTACCCATTAGTTACAAATAACCTAACTACTATATCTAACATACAATCACTATAAATAACTTGCGTTTAGCATTTGCGATTCGATTGCGATGTGATAGAATTGCGATTGCGATTGCGATTAAACACCTCAACATAAACATAGCATGCACAAGTAACACATAATGGCACACACACGTAAAACAATATCCAGAACATATAATTCGAGTTGCGATACGATAGCGATTTGCGATAAGTCGATTAGCGATTATTATGCGATTAACACCTCGATTATTAATAGATACCCCACATAATACAACTAAAGCAAATAAATAATAGATTCGATTACAAGTCAAAGAAGTCAAACAGTAGTTGAGCAAGGAGTGACAGGTCGCAATTAGCAATCTTTTCTTCCTTTGACTTCAATCTTGACTTTGACTTTGACTTTCGAAAAGCGGGTTGTTACATGAAGGAGCGCTGGAAAATTAGCCTGATTACAGAACGATAGCATAAGCGAAGAACGGTGCGTAAATCGGTGTGAGTGACGGAGTGACGAAGATCGGATGGCAATCTGGACGGATGGTCATCCGGTCAGATGGCCATTCGGTCGGTTTGCCATACGTTTGGGATGGATGTGTTTGTGTATGATGGCTTTGAAGTTTTCGTTGTAGCATTTTGAAAACAGAGAAGTATCTCTACCTTTCAGTTCGTCCGGTCGAACGGTCGTTCGGTCAGATGGCGATCCGTCTAGTGAGACATTTCTCAGAGAACAAGTTCACAGCAGAATGCTCATTCGATCGGATGGCCATTCACTGGTTTTGGTGATGTTTTGAAAATTTTGTAAAAAGTTTAAGTGTTGAAGACCAGTGTCATCCGATCGGATAGTCGTTCGATCGGATGGCTATCAAATCGGACGGCAGTCCGTTGGTGACTTGTTCGTTTTGAAATTTGTTAAGTCTGAAAGTTTGTGGTTTGATCGAGACTGTTTGACAACGTGTTAAACAACAAGGATTCCTTCAAGACCAAGTTATCCGACCGGACGGGAATCACCCCATTCTGACCAGTTAACTATTCTTGACGGTTGTTCATGTTCAACCTGCTAAGTCGGTTATCTCGTTGATAGGAATCAGATCTCAGACCAACACATCACTAGGGAATAAGTGGAAGGCCTGAATGAGCTCCGATTCTATCGGTTTTGAGTGCATGAGTGTAAAAGAGTTGAAAGAAAGTTATGAAAACATCTTTCAATCCTTCTACTCTAGAAAATGTTTAATTTTGTGCGAAATCAATGCTTAAACATGTTGAAATCCCTTAGATCTGAGTTGTTCTTGGTGGAACGAGGTCAAATCTTGAAGTTCATATGAACCCCATGATGACATCATCCTAGAGCACCTCAAACCAGCCGGTTTCATGGTGAAAAGTGAAGATTTGATGGTGAAAAAGATGAAGAAGGGTGTGGAGATGATAGATGTACAAGATTTAGGTTGAAAACTTACAAGAATCGTGAGAAATCGAGAGAAAAGAGGGCTGGAACGTGCTGGTCGGACGAGAGAGCTGTCACATCATGAACAGTGATGTGACAGGGTGTTTGGATTGAACCCTATCAGAGGAACAGATAATTAAAGCCAAAACTGGATCAGAGCAGTGGATCCAGAATAAGCAGATGTTATGTATACAAGTCTCTCCCCTTGAAAGTGGTTTCAACATCTGATGACCTCCAATCCACTGATCGTTACAACTTCTGACTTACAACTGCTGATCAAGTCAAAGACTGATGAAGACTAAAGCCCTGCTGTTCAATCTACTACTATGGGTTAAGCACTGATGAATGCATCAAGTATTGCTGGGTTCACATCAGTGTAAGGATTCAGCAGTAGTTTAGTTTGTTTTTATGTAATGTATTGTAATCAGTAGTTAGCATAAGCAGTGTTTGTATTAGATCAGTTGTTAGAGTTTGTTAGGAGGTTAGATGTCACTTTCATGGTGACGTCCACAAAGATGCAACAGTGGTTTGCCCGTGCCTATAAATAGAACAGTACCCTGTACTGTTCTATTAGCTCTTCACCATCTTTCTTCCTGTACGAACAAATCACTGTGAGCTCAGGCTGAGGGGGAGTTTGTTACATGCATTCATTGTAATTGAATCTTGTAATAAATTCAAGCATCCGGTTCTTTGTTGAAAATGTGTGTTGAAAGCAATTCTCCTGTTTGATTGTGTGCAAAGTTTGTTTCCATTTACATTCCGCTGCATTACTTGTTCATTGTTCATCTTAATTCAAACACAAAACATAATCTATCCAAACTCAGATCCTAACAATTGGTATCAGAGCTTGGGCAGTCAAATTTGATTTAACAATCATTTCGACATAAATAGTTCAGCTCACAATCGTTGATACTGATAGTTATTCGTTTTTTTTGAAAAACAGAGCAAGGTTTAATCACCATCAAAGTTGATTAATCAGTGCCTGTAAAACAACCAGGATGACGTCACAATCACAAGATGATAAGAATAACATCGGCTCACTTTTCAAACCGCCCATGCTTAAACGAAATGAATACAACATCTGGGAGAGAAGGATGGGTCACATCCTTGCTCAACAAAATACTGGATGTTGGAGATCTGTTGTTTTTGGACCACATGTTCCCATGGTGCCAAGTGCTGAGGATACAAACAAGTTCGAACCTAAAAAACCTGAAAATTATACTGAAACTGATTTCCAAAAGTTCGAACTCGATGCCAAAGCATTTAGCATCATTGCATCTGCATTACCCAATGAAATTTATGTTGGGCTGTTACATTGTAACAGTGCCAAAGAGCTATGGGATGCACTGAAGGAATAGTTTGGGGGAACGGAAGAAGTTATTGAAAATAATAGGGAAATTCTGAATCAGCAGTATGAAACCTTTTGTCACATCAAGGGTGAATCATTGACCCAACAGTTTGAGCGATTTAGTTGTCTCATTAGTGAGCTAAGACTTGTTAAAGTTACATTTCCTAATTCAACACAAAATAGCAGGTTTCTTAGATCACTACCTAAAAAATGGGATACAATTGCTTTTGTAACTAGAAATTCTACTGAGTTCAAAGATCTGACCCTGACCCAACTTCATGGTAGACTCCTGACCTATGAAAGGGAGTTAAACCAGAAAAAGAAGTTGCAAGAGTCAGGTAAAGTTGCTGATGATTATTCATTTGGCAACACAACTCTTTTTGGTCAGGAAGAATCGGGTAGCAGTAGTAAGGATCAAAGTTATGATCATTTTATTGATATAACTGCTGGTGGAAACTTTAACAACTCTGATTCTCACTCTGCAAATTATGCTTTTACTGCAAATTGTGAAAACCAGATGTCAGATAACTTGAGCTTTGAACTAAATGACTTACAACACTTTGATCCAACTGATCTTGAAGAAATGGACATTCTGCATCAATTGGCATTGCTTAGTGTAAGAACAAGCAAATTTTACAAAAGGACAGGGAGAAAATTCCCAGGGTTACAAGGGAATTTAAAAGTGGGGTTGGATAAGTCAAAAATCAAGTGCTACAAGTGCAATAGGCTAGGACACTTTGCTAGGGAATGTAGGAGTCAAACCACTGGTCCAATTGTTACTCATCCCAGCTCAAACCCTAGGCCATAAAATCAAAGCACTGTGCACTATTCCCATTATACCCCTGCTGCCCATGTAAACACTGCTCATTATGCAAACCCTGTTCCTGTGCATTATGTTCAAACCACTGTCCCTCAAATTCAGTATGTTCAGGCTCCTGTACCTCAGGTTGAAGTGCAATCAGTTGCACCACAACAAACTGCACCACCAGTAGTGGTCCAACCAGATCAGCAAAGCTTTTTCACCCAAGGCTTTGTTGACTGGAGCAGCTTACCTGAGGAGCTAGGGGATGAAAATTTTGCACTCTATGCTACTAATGATGCTTCTAATGATGAATTTTGTCTTATGGCATTAGAGTCAATACCAGAAGAGCCGGATGCTGAAAAGGGGCAAACAAGTGCTGAAACAGTGGATGAAGTTGTTGAAGCAGTGGTTACTGCTGTTGCTGGTGAACTACTGCTGGGAGAAAATTCAGAAACCCTGATTGAACCATTGGTTGACCCCTGGTCCAAATAAGAAGAAAAAGAAGAAAAGGATGAAGGTGAGAAAGAAGAAAGAGCCGATGAAGAAAATGATCATCAATGTGACTGTGCCATGATGGCTGCAGCTAAGGTATCATCTCAGGTTCTTGAAAATCTGTGTTCAGACAAGTGCATTATAGCATTTGCTAACATCAAAGAGGTGAATGAAAACCTTAGGGATAGAGTGTTGAATGATGAGGTCAAATTTGAAAAGTCTTTAAAAGAACTTAAAAACAAATTGGCTGAAAAAGACAAAGAAATCTGCAGCTTAAAAGAAGAGCAAAGCATAACCAAGAACCAACTCCAAACTATGGTAGAAAAATATCAAGTTTGCAAAAAGGAGTTGGAATCCACCCAAATCACTTGTGAAAGATGGGTGGGATCTTGCAAAGGTTATGAGGTCATGTTAGAAAAACAGCTTGAAAGCAATGTAAAATTTGGCATAGGCTTTAGAAAATACGATGAAATTGAAAACACTGCTGCTAAACAAGCTGGTTCAGTTGAAATAACACCAACAAACAAGAATGGCCAAGAAGTTAAGATAACTGATAAACTTGGTAACAAAATCACTCTGGAAAGATCTGTGGGATCCTCAACTTTTGAGGAAATTGAGAAATACAAATTTAAAACCACATGGTCTGATGAGTGTGACATTCTTGAGAATTTTAAACCAATGGACATCACAACCACTGATGGTGTAAAAGCTCCTAAAGCAAAGGTCATTCCTCTCAAAGACATCCCAACAGTGGTTCAAAACTCTGTTGCTAAGGAGTTTGAGAAAAGGAAGAAAAGAGAAAATATCAAAAACCTGTTTTGTGATTTTTGTGAAAAGAATAATCATCTAACAAAAGACTGTTTTCATCTAAAAGCAATGATCTAAACAAAACAAGTGTCATTGTACCTGCTGAGAGCTGCACCATCTGTGGTAAAACAAACCACAAAACTCAAGAATGTGTGTATCTCAAAAACTTTGATGTAAAAAAGAACGAGTACACTGCAAAAACATCCTTAAGCTCATCAACATCATCTGTCAAGTTCACCAAGAACCAACCACTGTTTGTGCCAGTCCAAACAGCTGTTACAAAACAGTTGAACCAAACATCTGTCCAAAGAGATGTTCAAGTGACTGATGCACCCCCTGCCAATCAATACAGAAGAGGCAAGGGACAACCATCATACCAAAGGATCCCACATGTTTATGAGGCTTACAAAAGGCCTTCTAAACCAAGAGTGAACAGGCATCCTTTTGGTTATCAGCATATCATTAGGCAAGACCCCCAACAGTGGTTAGAGAAAAACAGTCCTAAAACTATCCAAACTCCTGACCTAACCACTGTCCATCCATCTGAACTCATCCCAGACACTGTTGAGACCCCATCCAAAGCCTTATTGGCTTTGGAGACCCTAATGAACTAATCCTTTTACTTCATGTGCAGGGAGCTTATGCATGCTTAGATAGCCTTTGTATGTAGATAGTGGAGGCTCCAGGCACATGACAGGATGTAAAGACCTACTCAAAGATTTCAAAATCCATGGAGGGGGTGATATATCCTTTGGTAATAATAGTAAAGGGAAAGTTCTGGGGTCTGGTACAGTACAATCTGGTAATGTAAAATTTGAAAATGTCAATCTAATAGACAATCTAAAATTCAACATCCTAAGTGTTTCACAAATGAGTGATAAGGGCTATGACTCATTCTTCACAAAGGATTGTTGTAGGATTGTTGGACTAGAAATGGTTGAAAAGATTGAAGCAATAATAAAAATTGGAAAAACCAAACTTGTTGCTCAAAGAAGTGGCAATGTTTATGTAGTTGATATGTTAAAAGAGAGCCCCAGAACTGATGCATGTCTGTTCTCAGCTGCATCAAACAAAGAAACAGAATTATGGCACAGGAGATTAGGGCACACAAATCTCAAGACAATCACTGCCATTTCAAAACAGGGGTTAGTAAGAGGTTTACCTCAAAAACTGTTCACCTGTCCTGAGCATTATGTTTCCTGCCTAAAAGGAAAACAACATAAAAGCTCATACAAATCAATTGATGAGTCCAAAACAACCAAATGTTTGCAAATGCTATTTGTTTGGCCCAGTTAAAGTCATGAGTCTTAAGAAAAAGAGATATTGTTTAGTTATTGTTGATGACTTTTCTAGGTTTACATGGACTTACTTTTTACACTCAAAAGATGAGACTGCGGGCATTCTGCAAGACTTTGTGAAACAGGTTGAAAAGCAGTTTGACCTTCCAGTAAAAATCTTCAGAAGTGATAATGGCACAGAGTTCAGGAACAAGGAGTTAGATGATTTCTGTGTGTCAAAAGGAATTGTAAGGCAATACAGCATTCCAAGAACACCAAAACAAAATGGGGTTGTTGAAAGAAAGAACAGGACCTTGATTGAGGTTGCCAGAACCATGCTTGCTGATTCAGGTTTGCCATTGACTTTTTGGGCAGAGGCAGTAAACACTGCTTGCTATGTCCAAAACAGAGTTTTAATCAACCCCGGGCATCAAAAGACTGCCTATGAACTGATGTATAAGATAAAGCCATTGATTTCATATTTCAAAGTTTTTGGCTGCCCATGCTTCATTTTAAACTTAAAAGACTCTATTTCCAAATTTGCAGCCAAAATTGATTGTGGTTATCATCTGGGATACTCAACCACTGCTAAGGCCTACAAAGTGTTTAACACAAGGACCAAAACAGTGGAAGAGACTTTGAATGTAAAGTTCAATGAACTTTCATCAATGAAAATCCCAGCAAATCCTGCAGACTTATTTGATCTTGATAAATTCACGTTTGAAAGTGTTGCTGTCAAGACTAACAATGCAGGTCCATCAGAAAATTCATCATCAGACTACGGATATGAAATCATCATTCCACAACAAAAGTCTGCATCAAGTGGAAGAGCAGCAGATGTTCAAAACAGCTGTCAAAGCTCAACCACTGCTACCTCAACAGTTGTTGATCAAAGTAGCCATTTAACCCATGTTCCCACATCATCAAACACTGTTGATAGTCCTCCACCAGTGGATAAAAGTCAGCATGTTTTCACACCAGTTCCACCTATTCCTCCACCTCCATTTGAAGCCACTGCTGGATCATCAAAATCACCAGCAGTGGTTAGCTAAGATGATTCACATCTGCAGCCTTTACCATTAAATGCCATAGTTCCATACCAAGGAGATCTTATCTTCTTGAAATCTCATCCACCTGACCAAATCATTGGCAACATCAATGAAGGGGTGCTCACAAGAAGTCAATCCCAAAACATTTGTCTTTTTGCTGGTTTCCTATCTCTCCATCAGCCAGTCAAGTACCAAGAGGCACTGAAAGACAACAGTTGGGTAGAAGCCATGCAAGAGGAGCTCCAACAGTTTAGAAGACAATAAGTTTGGGGGCTTGTACCATTGCCAGAGGGTGTAAGTCCTATTGGCACAAAATGGGTCTTCAAAAATAAAACTGATGAAAGGGGTATTGTTGTCAAGAATAAAGCTAGGCTTGTGGTTCAAGGGTTCAGACAAGAAGAGGGCATTGACTATGATGAAACATTTTCTCCTGTAGCAAGACTTGAAGCTATCAGATTATTTCTGGCCTTTGTTGTCAACCACAATATCAAGGTGTATCAAATGGACATTAAATGTGCATTCCTCTATGGTAAGATTCAAGAAGAGGTTTATGTTTGTCAACCTCCAGGCTTTGAGGATCCATTTAATCCAGATCATGTCTACAAGCTAAATAAAGCTTTGTATGGCCTGAAACAAGCACCAAGGGCCTGGTATGAAACTCTTTCCACTTTCCTACTATCCATTGGTTTCACAAGAGGTAAAATAGATAAAACATTGTTTTTAAAATGGAGAGGAAAGGATTTGATGATTGTCCAGATTTATGTGGATGACATCATCTTTGGAAGCACATGTAATAAAATGTGTGAAGAGTTTAGGAAACTCATGACAGCTGAGTTTGAAATGAGTGCAATGGGTGAGCTCCAGTGCTTTCTTGGTCTCCAAGTAAGGCAACTGCAAAATGGCACTTTTATCCATCAAGGCAAATATGCCAAAGAACTTTTAAACAAATTTGAGATGGATGATTGTAAGCCATGTTATACACCCATTGCAACCAATAAAATAGTCATGTCTGATGAGAAGGATGATTTGGTTGATCAAACTTTATATAGAAGCATGATTGGGTCTTTATTGTACCTAACTGCATCTAGGCCAGACATCATGTTTGCAACATGTGTCTGTGCAAGATCCCAATCAGCCCCTAGAAAGTCAAACCTTATTGCTGTAAAAAGGATATTCAGATACCTAAAAGGTGCTCCCACACTTGGTATCTGGTATCCAGCTGATGGTAAAATTGAGCTTTTAGGTTTCTCAGATAGTGACTTTGCTGGATGTGACAAGACAAGGAAGTCCACTTCAGGAGGGTGCCAATTCCTAGGCAGCTGTTTAGTGTCTTGGCAAAGCAAAAAGCAAGCAGCTGTTTCCACATCCACTGCTGAGGCAGAGTATATAGCTGTTGCAAGTTGTACAGCCCAACTGCTTTGGCTTCAAAATCAGTTGCTGGATTTTGGTATCACTGCCTTAAAAACACCACTCATGTTGGATAGCCAGGCAGCAGAAAATATCATCAAAAATCCAGTTTCCCATTCAACCACCAAGCACATTGACATCAGACATCACTTTGTGAGGGATTGCTATGAAAAAGGTTTGATTTCTCTGCACCATGTACCAACTAAGGATCAGCTGGCAGATGTGCTAACCAAAGCATTAGACACATCCACCTTTGAAAGCGTGATCTCTAGGATTGGCATGCTAAACATGGAATAACAGGCAAAATCCTGTTTTTCTATGAATAAAGGCATTAAAATGTTTTCAGAAAATCAAAAATCCATCCTTAAAATAGCTAAAAAATGACTTTTTCATTAAATCCTTAAAAGTCTGCCATAACCACTGCTTTGTTCAAAAATATGTACTACTTAAAAGTTTGTCCACTGCTGAAAGTCTGCCGCTATGTTTTTGTACCATCACTGGGTTGGCTACCCATGTATGGTATTTTTCTTCGCGCAAGATTCCCGCATTAAGTAACTCTGCTACTTGCTCGTCCATTGCTTTTGCTTTTTCTTCACTGAAGCTGCGCCTCCCCTGAGCAACAGGTTCTACTGATGGTTTGATGTTTAGACAATGTTGCGCGATGTCGCGTGGAACTCCAGTCATGTCTGCTGGGCACCAGGCAAATATATCTTTGTTGTTAGACAATAATTCTTTCAGTTGTATGCGTGTTGCTGGTGAAATGGCTTGTCCTAGCAGAATGGTCTGCTCTGGGTATTCGTTGTTCAGAACCCATTTCTCTGGTTCGTTTGGTGCCGAAGGTTTGACTACCTTTGCTGGTGGTTCGTCATCCACGTACATGACTTCTTTGCTTGAATAGAGGATTGCAACTCCGGTCTCTGTTGGAAATCCGCAAGCAGCATGTGGAATGGAAGTGATCATGCTGAATTCCCTTTGTGACCTTCTCCCGAGCAGGACATCATGACGTGATGTTGCTGGCATGACCATGAAATTGACTGTAACTGTTCGTGAATGTTCGCCATCTGATAAAGTCACCGGGAAAGCGATTTTCCCTAATGGGAATACAGCTTCATTACAGAATCCGGTGAGGGGAAAATCGACCGGTTCTAGACGTGCTTTATCTTCTGAATCGAGTTGCTTAAAGCATTGTTCGTATATAATGTCCATCGAGCTTCCTGGATCTATGAACATATAGTCCGTCCGGTAATGACCGAAAATACCAGTAATAAAAACTGGTCATTCTTCCCGAGGGCCCCCAGGAACAACAGGAAATACGACTTGATGTTCTCTTCAATGTTGATCATAATTTCGTTTATTTGACCTCCGTGACGGACCTCCCTGAATCATGTGTATTTGTTTTCGATAACTGCTATATTGGCTGGATTGGATGTCCCCCCTACGTGGTGTTGGTGGGTCCAATACTGTGGTATCAATTTCTTTTCCAGATCTGATGTTTGGTAAATCAGATCTGGCGATTTGAATAACGATTGTGTTTAAAGCAGCTTGGCATCTGCTAAACCAATGTTCTGGAGATTCTTCTAGTTGTAAATTTTTTCCGACGTTTGGTCGAGGATCAGGTTGTCGGTGAGATGACGAATTTTCTGCCATGTGCAAAAAACAGAAAATGGAATGAACTGAATCGAAACGAGATAGAAACTAGAAAAACTGAGAAAACGGTGGGCGCCAATGAAGAAACACTAGATAAATGGTCGGAACCGAAGTATCTAGGGGGTTTGAATCCGCATAAAAGGGTTAGCTCTCTCTCGGTTGATTCAGTTGCAGCTGAACTTCTTCTCCGGTGATTCTGCAAAAAAGAACACTGTTAGCCTCGCCAAGGGGAGAAGAGGGTTCTCTCCTTGACCCGACTCCGGTGTGAGAATAAGTATTGGTAATGGAGAAGAGAAAGTATTTGAGAAGTGAGTGTGATCTGAGTTTATACCTGAACAGTTCTCATATTTATAACCGGGAGTTTGGGAGGGAAAACCTGTTATTGAAAAGATGACGGAAGATGCTAACGCCGTAGCGGTTATATTTTCTTCCGTTAAGTTCTTTGATCCAACGTCAAGTTGTCTCGATCCGATGTGAATGCACACGGATCGTGGTTTGATCTATGGCTGGGGGATTGCCACGTGGAAAGTGATTAAGTGGAGATTACTCTCCAATTGCATGCCTTCGTTGTGATTCTAGGGTTGCTTATGATGATGACACGTGTCCAGACGGTTATAACCGTCTGGGTGGTGCACGATTGTATTTCTTTCTAGAAGATTATTGTTTGTAATCTGGTGTGACACCTTACCGTGTGGACACAGATGGTTAAATCCCAGGTCTGGGTAAAATGATATCCAAGTTTGGATATTTGGGCGGAAGTATTGATCTCAGGATTTTAATCCTTTGTAGAAGGCGCAAGGATTTATGTTTTCCTTTGGGCGCGCGACTATAAATTACTGATTGCTTTCTTCCTTTTGTAAGACCAATGCGCGGCCGCGCAAGGTTAAAAAGGTTGAAAGGCCAGTTTGTGGTATGGTCTCAAATCCTTTTTATGAGGTTTTTGGGACCTTACCCCTTCAGCACTGTTGTTCAAAACCAGTGTTTTATCCACTGTTATGCTATCCACTGATAGTAAAAATAACCCATTGCCTTCATTATTACCATTACAACCACTGATCTTGTTCCATCAGTGGTTTTCATAAAAACCTTTGTCCTTCATTTCATCAGGGGTTGGCACGTGGACAGTACATAGCGGTCAGATCTTTTGTAACCGCTGCCACATCAGCATTCACTTTTTCCTTTATAAAACCCTCTTCAAAACCCAAACAGGGTTTTACTGTCGAATCGAATTCACAAAAATTCCTTTCTCAAAGCAGTTTTCATCTCATTCTCTCAAATCCTTCAAATCCTTCATCGATCTTCTTCTTCAAAATGACAAAATCAAAGTCATCTGCGAAATCCACTTCAAAATCATCTTCTGAAAAGGCCACTCAAATGGCAACTACACCCATCGAAATACCATACAAAGCTCCTCACAATTATCTGGGTCTCCTTACAAAACCCAGCACCACTGATACCTTCGATTCCATCATTGACACTATGTCTGCATCAAAGTACAAAACTTTGTTAACAGCAGATGCTCCAATTTATCTGAAAACCCAGAGAGAGTTTTGGAAAAATATTACCGTTGAAAAACAAGGAGAAGACGTCATAGCCATTAACTCTTCTCTAATGGGTAAAGCAGTCAAAATCACTCCACAATCCATCTCGGAAGTCTTTGAACTCGGTGATCAGCAAGGTAAAACTTCTTTTCCCAAAAATGAGTAAAAAACTGATTTCCTTGAAAGGGGGTATGCAGATACAATAAAAAAGGATACCTTACAAAAAGGTAATTTTCCACCTGCAACAAGATTTTTGTTCCATACCCTGCTAATGTGTGTTTCAAACAAAACAACTTCTTTTAATGAGATACCATTAAAGATTCAAAACATGGGATATGCTATTCTACAAGTTGAAAATTTCAATTACTCCCAGGAAATCTTTAATGATTTAGTTAAAAATGTTGATAAAAAGTCATTCCTACTTTTTCCAAGATTTCTAAGTTATTACTTTGAAAAGAAATTTGGTAAGGATAATGCTCATGTAATAAAACAAGGTGACCCTTTTCAAATAAACAGCTTAACTGCTGAAACTTTCACAAGAATGTCAACACCTTGCAAAACACAAGCAGAGGTCCCTGAGCAGAATTTAGCAGCTACCACTGCTCCTCAGGTATCTGATGTTGAGCCTACTGCTCTAGGTGATCATAGCAGCAAAACAACTGCTTTGAAACCCACACGTAAAATCACCAAAAGGCCAAAACAAAAGAAAACTCAAAAGCCCCCCAAACCTACCAAAAAGGCAACTCTGGAGGATGAGATACCAGAGCAACTACCAGTGACAACACAAAAGTCACAAGAAACCACTCCTGCTACTTCCTCACAACAGTTGGTAGAAATATCTCAACATTTGCCTCAAACTCCTCCTGCTTCTTCTAAAAAAGAACAGGTTGTACATATAGGGACACCACAATATGATGCTCTAGAATCACTTGCTTCTATCATCCACAGCCCAATGCCCGGGGCCAATTCTCTTTCTACACCCAACCTCACCTCCACAATTCCCCCACAGACACAAATATGGTTGGATGCTCTTGATCTGAACCAGGCACAAACCAGTCCTTCTCAATCACCTGTCAATGAGAAAATACCTCAACAAGTGACTGGGTCTGATGTATCAATCATTGCTAACCCACCAACAACACCTGAGGAGGTTACACCCCTTGAGTTACAAGTAACTCTTGGTGGTAGTCCAAGTGAAGCAGCCACTACAAGTGCTGAACCCACTGGTTTGCATTTGGACAGTGGTTACATCAATAAGACTTCCTTGGAGGCAATTTCTTCTCTGAAAACACCTGTGTATCCAGTTTACACTGGGTCACTAAAAAGTGTCTTTCAATTTGAAGGAAGAAGTCCCCAGTACCAAGACAAAGGGGCATCAGTGGATGCCTTTTGGAATACAATCCCTGAGTGTAACACCTCGAAAATTCACGTCCTATAATGTGTTGACACGTGTTATAGGTTTGAACGTGTGAAAGAATGTTATAGAAGGATTAAAGTTGACAATCATGGAAAGTATGTGAATATACGGGTTCTAAATGTCAACAGTGAATAAATATACTTTACATTAACCCTACATGATGCTCATACCTTCAAACGAATAAATCATGGATCATACGAAGCTAATTGTGAATGAAAGTGAGAGATTACAAACTACAGGGGGTTAAATGTGTCAACATGTTTAAGTTATACCTCTGAGTGACCTTTTAGCAAACCCGAAGCTTTGTAACGGTTAATTATGCTCACTAGAATGCACGATATAAATTTCATAAAGTTTCGTTATCGTATGAGAAAGTTATGATCAAATTCGTATACAAGGGGTTAAAGCGTCAACGTTGAAAGTTATGACTTTTCGGGTAATAACAAAGTGATCAAGGACTAAATAAAGTGGGTATAAGTCTTGAAGCCCTTGTATGTCAATTTGGAGGGCTCAAATTGCAAGAAATAAGTTTAGTTGACCCTTCGAATGGCCAAGAGACAAATATGCAAAAACTTGAAAATGTAAAACCTGATTACAAGGCTCAGGCGGGCCGCGTAAGACATCTTAAGGTCTTACGCGGGCCGCGTCAGACGCCCAGATACAGAAAACGTGGACAGCCTCCTTTCCAGCCTTTTAACCGACTTATAAGGGACATTTTCACTTCATGGGCGACCCCTAAACAGTCCTAGGCACTTAGGGACATCTGTTGATGATCCATGACCATTGCTAGCATGATTTGTCAATGATCTAAGGTGATTAAAGCACTATAAAAGGGCCTTGTGTTGCAACTTTGTAACCACACCTTCCATCTGCATTTCTGATCATTTCTGGAGCTCCAAAGCAGACTCAAGTGATCACAAATCGTGCATAGGACTTCAGTAAGTATGCTTAACCTTTCTTAGTTGAGTTTTTGCTTAGTTTTAGCTTAAAAGTCAAACCGTCGTAATTAACGGTTGACTTAGCGATTAATCATTGTTGGTCCAGTGATTAGTCGAATTGAAAGTAGTTATAAGTTGGTAATTATGTGGGCAATAAACCCTTAAAAGGGCACCCTCTGATTCCCACTCTAACTAGTTCAAATGTCGGGTCAAACTAGTTATTAAAAAGTCAACAGAATCCTTAATTTCCAATTTATGCATATTTAGCAATGTAGAAACCATACAACCTGTTTGATCATTAATATGATTTGGTAATTAATGTAAGAACATGTCTAAACATGTTCAACCTGACAATTTTCTGTTTAGACCCGGTTCGGAACCGAAAGTCGCATAATTTGACTTTTGCTTTGACTTTCAGTTCTGACCCGTTTAAGCATGTTTTAGAAATGCCTTATAGCTTCCTTAGGACCAGGTTACATGCTAGTATAACCCTCTGTGATTATACGCCTTGGTCCATTAGTTAACCAATTAATATGTATGATTCCGTTAATTGCCTATATGTTGACCATTATGCCCTTTTCACCATAAAACGCGATTTTTGGAAATGTAAAAGAGTAGAAACCTTAGTTACTGAATTATAAACTTGCACCCAAAATTTGACATCAGTTTGAGGTGTAGATTGAGAGTTATGCTCATTAGCGGAATTAGAAAGCTTTTTAGCGATTAAACGGCATAATTAGCATATAGCCTAATTAAACCTACTTTTTGATATCAAACTCTTTACCCACTGATGTAATATATTATTTTGGGATTTTTGAATATTTTTAATTAATTTTAGGCTGAGCATAACTTAGAGTTATAGGCTTGATCCGGTAATTGTCGGTTTTGCCCTTTTGGGCTATAAAATGAGTTTTACATATCTTTTTGACCCCAAACCTTTTGCTACTGATTATATATAATAAATAAATTATTTTAAACCTTCTGGAATAATAAAAATATCAGTTTTCTATATAGGACCCGGAAACGGCTTCTAATCGCCTTTTTAAGCGTTTTTAACGCATAGTATGTGCTAAAACTATTTTAAACATACAAGGGTTGATACCTACTGATATTTTAGGTAAATTATAATATTTTAACAGAAAGCAATAGTTGTTAAACTCATACTTCAGTTTTGAGCTTTTCGGCTTATGTGAAATTACCAAAATGCCCCTACGGTGCATAGTTTGGTTATACTTGATAAATTTCACATATATGCAATACCCTACTGTTATAACTTAGTAAAATAAGTATTTTTTCTGATTATATCAGACCTGTAACTCAGGTTAATACTTAAACTCTTTTATAACCTTTTAAATGACCAAACTACCCCTACGGGGCATAGTTTGTGTTTAAATTCGTTTCGGGCATAATAAAAGATATCTTACTGATGTCACAACATATTTGAGGCATATTAACTTAGGAAATCTGTATATGGCTATTACGGTTACCCGTTATGCTTCTTGCACATTCGGTTTGGTTTATGTAACTACTTTGCATAAATTAGCCGAAACGGGTCAAACCTTATCGTTTTTATCTCAAAATCCAGAATGTGTATAATATACCCATATTAAGCAAGTCTTCAAACTTTTCGGGTCTAAATCACATTCTATTCCGGTCTTCGTTTAATCGTGCGTACGAACCGTATCTTTAAAACTAACCGGTCTAAGTTTAGGCTTAATCAAAGACCCGTTAGGATTCTAATAGGTTATTATAAACCTTCGTTCCAGAATAGGAGGACCAGTAAAAGCTACTTGCATTTGCTGTTTGTGAATTATACTTGCAAAGGTAAATACTTTTAACTTATTTTCCCTTGGGGTACGGTATATAAAATACCGCTTGGTCGGGCATTCGACCTTAATCGATTGGTGGTTAAGTATTATCGAGATGACCCGTTTAAATTGTTTTGTTTGCTTAAATCCTTTGGGGGGTTAATGACCATGTCCCGGATATCCTCGGCATCATTTTACGAAATGGCCACGACCTAAGCGCGGGGTGTTGGCGTACACCCGTCAGTGCATAAATAAATAATGTGGTGTGTCTATTGATTCTTAACCCGGCACGATCCGGGCTACTGAACGCATAAGGAACATGTAATTCTTTTACAAGTTTATATATTTAAATAATTATCCCAGGTTATAAAATGTTTGTGCCATGTGCATCCAAATCAATTTTTTTATCATTTTTAAAATGAGTCAGTTGATTGTATTTACCAGTGTAAACTGACGTATTTTCCCAAAAATATTAAATGCAGGTACTACTCGTAATAGGCTGGATTTCTCCTTAGCATCAATAAGAGTCTCGCAAGCTTAAGATGCCTAAAGTCTGTTGAACTACTGTTTCCATTTTATTTAATCCACCCGTGGATAAACTTTCGACTGTTGTGATACTTGATATTACAATATTTTATTCGGTTGAAATACATCTTTCATTTGCTTCCGATGTGCATTTAAATATTGTGTTGTTTGACTGTAACGTTGCCAACCACGTCACGATACTCCCCCACCGGGCCCACCGGTCAAACGTGGAAATGTCGGGGTGTGACAGGTTGGTATCAGAGCCAACATTAAGTGAATTAAACACTAGCCTTTTGTGTTTAATCTCAATGACATAATTGCACATTCCTAAACTTTCGAGTCTAGACAAATAACATAGGACAAATTCTACTTTGGTTTGTTTTGTCCTTTATTTTATATATTCTTGTCGTTATCTTATGTTATATTGACAGGATTAAATATGCCGCCAAGATTTTTCAGACGAAGAGGAAGAGGCAAGGGGCCAATCACCGCCCCCAATGATCACGAGGCAGGGCCTTCGCACAGGCAAGCTCCTTCTACCACTGCGAGTGACGATCCTCGAGAGAACAGGAGAAACCTTTTTGAGCCTGCTAGACGGTCTGTCTCGCACAGTTCAACGCCTCCTTTCCGTAACTCTTATGGGCCACAGTCAGAAAATGAGCCCGATAACCCACAACCTTCTTACATACCTCTACAGCGATCCCTATCGCAGCATTCCTTTGGTGACCCTACACCTGTTTTTAGGGGCCGGTTTAACCCAGCAAACTACATACAAGAACCAGTGGGTTTTAACCCATTGGGGCCAGAGGATCATTTCTCCGACGATCATGCAGAGGACATGGACGAGGACACGGATCCCGTCGAGCCTGCAACCGGGACCCCCAACCATCCTATCGAGGTCTCTGATGGTTCGTCTTTTCAAGGATCACCCTACCGTGGTCCAGACAGTTACCAGGCACGGTTTAACCAGTACGAGTGGTATTTTACACCCTCGCATCATTCGTCACCTCACCAGCGGCAGCAGCAGCAGGATCCCTCTGGGGATTCACGATTCGTGGCAGTCACGCCACCGCCTCCACCGCCGCCAGTTCATCAAGCACCTCTAGAACCGCCAAGGCGTAGGAGGACAGGCGCACGGATGTCTGCGCGAGGAGGAGACTTTCATTTTAGCTCTCCCCGTCAATCAAGTGGCAGTCATTATCCGCCACTACAAGAAGACCCGCAAATGGGTGGGCCTTCAAACCCAGTTGCACCACAGCCACCACCAATGGGTTTTGATAACCCGATCCCTGCATATACTAGTTCAATGGCGTACAACCCGTTTGAGCAGCCGGCTCACACCAACTATAATTACGCCGAAGCCGACCCATACATGGTAGCGGCCAACTATAACGCCCTTCATCCTGAAGGACCGTACGGAGCTCCTTGGGGAGTAGGGTACCCGACTCATGGGTACCAAATACCTGCTAGACCTATAATCCGGCAACAATCGCAGCCGCCACGGTTTTCCCCTCCCGAACGGGAAGAAATTCTTCAAAGGTTGGACCAAGTCGAGCGTGATTTTCACAGAGATCGCAGAGAGCGACAAAGTTTCTTCCAGGGATTGACAAGTTTAATAAAGGGGAAGAGCAAGAAGGACCATTGAATCCTTCAATTATTGATTGTATTTCCTTGTATTCCGTTGAGCCCATGCGTGGGTCTGTCTTGCTGTTTTGACCCCTGCGTGGGTATGATTATCTTTTGAGCCCCTGCGTGGGCCTATCTATCTGTTAACCCCTATGAGGGTATGTTGTTTGTTTAAGTCCCTGCGTGGACTAGTATTTCAGTTTGACCCCTGCGTGGGTAACTTGTTCTGTTAAAAAGTCCCGTTTAGGGCGATGTGTAATCTTTTAATAATTTATGGAATGTTAAGATTTCAATTTCATTTTTGCCATTATATGCATAAATAAATTATATATGAAATAAATGAATCAAAATCATTCCTTTTAAAAAATAATCTGCCTATTTAAATATTAACTAAGGATCTTAAAGGTATAACCTAGCCTGCATGTCATTATAAGACCTGGCCAAGATGTTAAAACCTGTTAAAAAGATTCAAATCCCTGTTAACATCTGAAAACATGTTAACACTCATGGCAGAAGTGATTCGTTAAAATCACACACGTCATTCTTAAAAGGATTCTTCAAAAGATTCCTAGCCTAACTTAATGATCTATGAATCATGGGTTTAAATCATCAATTAAGATGATCATATTTTGACCATACATTGGTAATACAATGCCTACGGGCCCTTCTCATTTTTATATGAGACAAAAGACAGTGGTGGTCTATGACTCCCTGTCAGAAAAAGGTAATGAACTATGTTCAAACCTTAATGCCTTGATTCTCTGAAATCATGACTTATAATTTAAAATGTCCTTGTGACTAGGCCTTTTGTGCTACTAATAAAACTGTTATTGTTTTATAATTAGGATAAGTTATAATAGAAATCCTAAATAAATGTGAGTGACAAATTAACCAAATATGGTCTATGTTTACCATGGTTAATGAATTACCCTAAGGGGCAATTCCATAATAAACTCTCAAATAAACTATTGTCATTGTCTTATGCAACAGTTCAAATTTAAAATGGCTGACTCGGATGAAATTAATAGTCACCCAAGGGAGAATAATGATAACGCCCGAATTAATATAACGGGTGCTGAACTGAAAGCGTTAGTAGACGGCGCTGTTACAAAGGCCTTAGAGCGGCAGTATGAAGATTTTAGTGGGACTCGAAGTAGGACCCTATCTGCGCCGCGTTCAAAGCCAAAGACTCATTCTGAGGCTCACAGCAAGCCTCCCTCCAAGAAGGAAGAACCAAAGAAAGATGATGATCGACTCTCCTCAAACCACCACAGCGCTCCATCTCAACAGATTGTATTAAATCAAGAACCCCGTAATAAGGGTTGCTCCTATAAATACTTTGTTTCATGCAAACCTAGGGATTTCACTGGGGAAAAAGGAGCCATTGACTGCATGACGTGGTTAGATGAGATGGACACAGTAGTGGATATCAGCGGATGCGCTGAGAGGGATATAGTCAAGTTTGTGTCTCAATCTTTCAAGGGTGAGGCTTTAGCCTGGTGGAGATCGTTGATTCAAGCCACTGGAAGATCCCATTGTATAACATGTCATGGGAACAATTTGTTGCCCTCATCAGGGAGAACTACTGTCCTCAGCACGAGGTCGAAAAGATTGAGTCGGATTTTCTTTCGTTGGTAATGACCAATCTAGATTGCCAAGCTTACCTCACGAGCTTTAATACAATGTCGAGGTTGGTTCCGTATCTGGTGACCCCGGAACCCAAAAGAATAGCTCGCTTCATTGGGGGTTTAGCCCCAGAGATAAAGGCAAGCGTGAAGGCCTCTCGACCAACTACTTTCAGATCGGTGGCTGATATATCTTTGTCCCTCACACTGGACGCGGTCAGACAAAGATCGCTGAGGAACAAGGATGCTGAGAAAAGGAAACGTGAAGATGACAATTCACGGAGGTCAAACAAGAAGCACCGAGGAAACGGTGACAACAAGAAGGGGTCTGAGTCAAAGAAGGATGGGCATCAAACTGGTGATAAGCCCAAGTGCAAAGTCTGCAAGAAACAGCACTTCGGGAAGTGCAAATTTGAATCGAACTCGCAGACTCAGTCGAGAACTTTTGCTTGTGGTATATGCAAGTCCAAGGAACACAAGACCTTGGATTGCAAAAAGTTGAAGGATGCAACCTGCTACAGCTGTAATGAGAAGGGCATATCAAGACCAATTACCCAAAATACGCAAAGAAAGCTGATGAAGGAAAGAAGACCAATGCTAGGGTCTTCAGAATGGATGCAAAGGAAGCAGTACAGGATGACAATGTGATAACAGGTACATTCCTTATAAATGACGTTTATGCAAGAGTGCTTTTTGATTCAGGAGCTGATAAATCATTTGTAGATAATAAGTTTTGCAAATTGCTGAATTTACCTGTTAAAACCCTAAGAGTGAAATATGAGGTGGAATTAGCAGATGGCACCTTAGAAACCGCCTCAACCATATTAGATGGATGTTTCATATCCATTAAGAACCACTTTTTTCCTTTGTCCCTACTTCCCTTGAAGTTAGCCGGTTTCGACATCGTGTTAGGCATGGACTGGTTATCTCATAACCAGGCCCAGATTGTATGCAATAAGAAGCAAGTGGTGATCAAGACTCCATCTGGCGAATCAATTACCATTCAGGGAGATACCCGGTATGGATTGCCTGAGCAAGTGACTATGCTCAAGGCCTCTAAGTGTTTAAAGAAGGGTTGTGTCATCTACATGGCACAAGTGACTATTGATGAGCCGAAACCCAAGATTGAGGATATCCCTGTCATTTCTGAATACCCTGAAGTGTTTCCAGAAGAACTACCTGGTTTACCACCAGATAGGCAAGTGGAATTCAGAATTGACATCATCCCTGGGACAGCACCTGTTGCTAGAGCACCTTACAGGTTAGCACCAACAGAGATGAAGGAATTGAGAACGCAACTAGATGAATTGCTAGCCAAAGGTTTCATTAAACCTAGTTCGTCTCCTTGGGGGGCACCAGTCTTGTTTGTCAAGAAGAAGGATGGATCGATGCGTCTGTGCATCGATTACCGTGAGCTTAACAAGGTCACAATAAAGAATAGGTATCCTTTGCCCAGGATCGACGATTTGTTCGATCAATTGCAAGGGGCAAGTTACTTCTCGAAGATTGACTTAAGGTCAGGCTACCACCAACTGAAGGTTAGAGATGAAGACGTACACAAAACTGCATTTAGGACTCGTTATGGTCATTACGAGTTCCTAGTGATGCCTTTTGGGCTCACTAATGCACCTGCCGCATTCATGGATCTCATGAATCGCGTCTGTAAGCCTTACTTAGATAAATTCGTCATCGTTTTCATCGACGACATTCTCATCTACTTGAAGAACCAAGCTGACCATGAGAAACACCTTCGCTGTATTCTTAAACTCCTACATCATGAGAAGCTCTATGCCAAATTCTCTAAATGTGAATTTTGGCTTCGAGAAGTCCAATTCCTTGGACATATGGTTAGTGAGGGTGGTATCCAAGTGGATCCCGCTAAGGTGGAAGCTGTTATGAATTGGCAAGAGCCGAAGACGCCTACAGAGATTCGTAGCTTCCTAGGCTTAGCAGGATATTATAGGCGTTTCATTGAAAATTTTTCAAGGATTGCTGCACCCCTAACTTCTTTGACTAGGAAGAAAATAAAGTTTGATTGGGGCCCTAAGCAGCAAGAATCTTTTGATATTCTGAAGCAAAAGTTGAGCAACGCTCTTGTACTGACATTGCCTGAAGGTACCGAAGAATTCGTAGTTTACTGCGATGCATCACACACTGGCATGGGGTGTGTGCTTATGCAGAAAGGCAAGGTTATTGCCTATGCTTCACGGCAGTTAAAGGTGCACGAAAAGAATTACACCACCCATGACTTGGAGTTGGGTGCCGTTGTATTTGCACTAAAACTATGGAGGCATTATTTGTATGGTATCAAGTGTGTGATCTATTCTGATCACAAGAGCCTCCAGCACCTGTTTAATCAGAAGGATTTAAACATGAGGCAGCACCGATGGATGGAGACTTTGAATGATTATGATTGTGAAATCAGATACCATCCCGGCAAGGCGAATGTAGTCGTTGATGCCTTGAGTAGAAAAGAAAGGGTGAAACCCATCCGAATCAATGCCAAGAGCATTGAAATAAAGAACAGTTTGAATGAAAGGTTGTTGTTGGCTGCACAGAAGGAAGCTATGTTGGAAGCTAACTATCCTAATGAAAAGCTTGGGGTAACTGATTGGCAAGGACGGAATTCTGAGATTGAATGGACGAATATGGGTTCCAATTTATGGAGGACTTTGGGATGTTATCCTCTAGGAAGCCCATAGTTCTAAATATTCCGTTCATCCTGGAGTTGATAAGATGTACCAGGATCTAAGGGCAAACTATTGGTGGATAGGCTTGAAGAAGTCTGTAGCTACCTATGTAGTTAAATGCTTGACGTGTGCGCAAGTCAAAGCAGAACATCAAAAGCCGTCAGGTTTGCTACAACAGCCTGAACTCCCCACTTGGAAGTGGGAAATGGTAACTATGGATTTTATCACCAAGTTACCTAAGACAAGGAAAGGAAATGATACCATATGGGTGATCGTAGACAGACTGACTAAGTCAGCACATTTCCTACCCATTAAGGAGACCTACAGCTCCGACATGTTAGCCCAATTGTACGTGGATAAGATTGTAGCTTTACATGGCATACCTGTGTCTATTATCTCTGACAGAGATACTAGATACACGTCCCATTTTTGGAAAAGTTTCCAACAATCTTTGGGCACGCGTTTAAATTTTAGTACGGCTTACCATCCTCAGACGGACGGCCAGAGTGAGCGTACTATCCAAACTTTGGAAGACATGCTTCGAGCATGCGTGATTGATCTAGGTGGTAGTTGGGATAACCACCTGCCGTTAATCGAATTCTCCTACAACAATAGCTACCATACCAGCATTAAGGCTGCGCCTTTCGAGGCCTTATACGGTAGAAAGTGTAGAACGCCCGTTTGTTGGGCGGAAGTTGGAGATGTCCAATTATCAGGACCGGAGATAGTCTTTAAAATAACGAACAAGATTGTCCAGATTCGTGACCGTCTCAAAGCTACCCGAGATAGGCAGAAGAGTTACGCAGATCCAAAGCGTAAACCTATGAAATTCGAAGTAGGTGACAAGGTGTTGCTTAAAGTATCACCCTGGAAGGGAGTGATGCGATTTGGAAAGAAAGGTAAGTTAAGCCCGAGATACATAGGACCATTCGAGGTCATCGAATGTGTCGGATCAGTTGCTTACAAGTTAAACTTACCTGAAGAGCTCAGTGGTATTCATAACGTATTCCACGTCTGCAATCTGAAGAAATGCCTAGCGGACGAATCGCTAGTCATACCACATACGGATGTGCATATAGATGAGAGCTTGAAATTTGTGGAAAAACCATTGTCGATTGAGGATCGACAGGTTAAGAAGCTTCGAAGGAAGCATGTGCCTATTGTAAAGGTAAAATGGGATGCCCGTAGAGGTCACGAGTATACGTGGGAGGTTGAGTCCACAATGAAAGAAAAGTACCCTTATTTATTTCAGTAAATCTCGAGGTTGAGATTTCTTTTAAGTGGAAGAGGATGTAACACCTCGAAAATTCACGTCCTATAATGTGTTGACACGTGTCATAGGTTTGGACGTGTGAAAGAATGTTATAGAAGGATTAAAGTTGACAATCATGGAAAGTATGTGAATATACGGGTTCTAAATGTCAACAGTGAATAAATATACTTTACATTAACCCTACATGATGCTCATACCTTCAAACGAATAAATCATGGATCATACGAAGCTAATTATGAATGAAAGTGGGAGATTACAAACTACAGGGGTTAAATGTGTCAACATGTTTAAGTTATACCTTTGAGTGACCTTTTAGCAAACCCGGAGCTTTGTAACGGTTAATCATGCTCACTAGAATGCACGATATAAATTTCATAAAGTTTCGTTATCGTATGAGAAAGTTATGATCAAATTCGTATACAAGGGGTTAAAGCGTCAACGTTGAAAGTTATGACTTTTCGGGTAATAACAAAGTGATCAAGGACTAAATAAAGTGTGTATAAGTCTTGAAGCCCTTGTATGTCAATTTGGAGGGCTCAAATTGCAAGAAATAAGTTTAGTTGACCCTTCGAAAGGCCAAGAGACAAATATGCAAAAACTTGAAAATGTAAAACCTGATTACAAGGCTCACGCGAGACGCGTAAGACATCTTAAGGTCTTACGCGGGCCGCGTCAGACGCCCAGATACAGAAAACGTGGATAGCCTCCTGTCCAGCCTTTTAACCGACTTATAAGGGATATTTTCACTTCATGGGCGACCCCTAAACAGTCCTAGGCACTTAGGGACATCTGTTGATGATCCATGACCATTGCTAGCATGATTTGTCAATGATCTAAGGTGATTAAAGCACTATAAAAGGGCCTTGTGTTGCAACTTTGTAACCACACCTTCCATCTGCATTTCTAATCATTTCTGGAGCTCCAAAGCAGACTCAAGTGATCACAAATCGTGCATAGGACTTCAGTAAGTATGCTTAACCTTTCTTAGTTGAGTTTTTGCTTAGTTTTAGCTTAAAAGTCAAACCGTCGTAATTAACGGTTGACTTAGCGATTAATCATTGTTGGTCCAGTGATTAGTCGAATTGAAAGTAGTTATAAGTTGGTAATTATGTGGGCAATAAACCCTTAAAAGGGCACACTCTGATTCCCACTCTAACTAGTTCAAATGTCGGGTCAAACTAGTTATTAAAAACTCAACAGAATGCTTAATTTCCAATTTATGCATAATTAGCAATGTAGAAACCATACAACCTGTTTGACAATTAATATGATTTGGTAATTAATGTAAGAACATGTCTAAACATGTTCAACCCGACAATTTTCTGTTTAGACCCGGTTCGGAACCGAAAGTCGCATAATTTGACTTGTGCTTTGACTTTCAGTTCTGACCCGTTTAAGCATGTTTTAGAAATGCCTTAGAGCTTCCTTAGGACCAGGTTACATGCTAGTATAACCCTCTGTGATTATACGCCTTGGTCCATTAGTTAACCAATTAATATGTATGATTCCGTTAATTGCCTATATGTTGACCATTATGCCCTTTTCACCATAAAACGCGATTTTTGGAAATGTAAAAGAGTAGAAACCTTAGTTACTGAATTATAAACTTGCACCCAAAATTTGACATCAGTTTGAGGTGTAGATTGAGAGTTATGCTCATTAGCGTAATTAGAAAGCTTTTAAGCGATTAAACGGCATAATTAGCATATAGCCTAATTAAACCTACTTTTTGATATCAAACTCTTTACCCACTGATGTAATATATTATTTTGGGATTTTTGAATATTTTTAATTAATTTTAGGCTGAGCATAACTTAGAGTTATAGGCTTGATCCAGTAATTGTCGGTTTTGCCCTTTTGGGCTATAAAATGAGTTTTACATATCTTTTTGACCCCAAACCTTTTGCTACTGATTATATATGATAAATAAATTATTTTAAACCTTCTGGAATAATAAAAATATCAGTTTTCTATATAGGACCCGGAAACGGCTTCTAATCGCTTTTTAAGCGTTTTTAACGCATAGTATGTGCTAAAACTATTTTAAACATACAAGGGTTGATACCTACTGATATTTTAGGTAAATTATAATATTTTAATAGTAAGCAAAAGTTGTTAAACTCAGACTTCAGTTTTGAGCTTTTCGGCTTATGTGAAATTACCAAAATGCCCCTACGGTGCATAGTTTGGTTATACTTGATAAATTTCACATATATGCAATACCCTACTGTTATAACTTAGTAAAATAAGTATTTTTTCTGATTATATCAGACCTGTAACTCAGGTTAATACTTAAACTCTTTTATAACCTTTTAAATGACCAAACTACCCCTACGGGGCATAGTTTGTGTTTAAATTCGTTTCGGGCATAATAAAAGATATCTTACTGATGTCACAACATATTTGAGGCATATTAACTTAGGAAACCTGTATATGGCTCTTACGGTTACCCGTTATGCTTCTTGCACATTCGGTTTGGTTTATGTAACTAGTTTGCATAAATTAGCCGAAACGGGTCAAACCTTATCGTTTTTATCTCAAAATCCAGAATGTGTATAATATACCCATATTAAGAAAGTCTTCAAACTTGTCGGGTCTAAATCACATTCTATTCCGGTCTTCGCTTAATCGTGTGTACGAACCGTATCTTTAAAACTAACCGGTCTAAGTTTAGGCTTAATCAAAGACCCGTTAGGATTCTAATAGGTTATTATAAACCTTCGTTCCAGAATAGGAGGACCAGTAAAAGCTACTTGCATTTGTTGTTTGTGAATTATACTTGCAAAGGTAAATACTTTTAACTTATTTTCCCTTATACGGGCTTGGGGTACGGTATATAAAATACCGCTTGGTCGGGCATTCGACCTTAATCGATTGGTGGTTAAGTATTATCGAGATGACCCGTTTAAATTGTTTTGTTTGCTTAAAGCCTTTGGGGGGTTAATGACCATGTCCCGGATATCCTCGGCATCATTTTACGAAATGGCCACGACCTAAGCGCGGGGTGTTGGCGTACACCCGTCAGTGCATAAATAAATAATGTGGTGTGTCTATTGATTCTTAACCCGGCACGATCCGGGCTACTGAACGCATAAGGAACATGTAATTGTTTTACAAGTTTATATATTTAAATAATTATCCCAGGTTATAAAATGTTTGTGCCATGTGCATCCAAATCAATTTTTTTATCATTTTTAAAATGAGTCAGTTGATTGTATTTATCAGTGTAAACTGACGTATTTTCCCAAAAAGATTAAATGCAGGTACTACTCGTAATAGGCTGGATTTCTCCTTAGCATCAATAAGAGTCTCGCAAGCTTAAGATGCCTAAAGTCTGTTGAACTACTGTTTCCATTTTATTTAATCCACCCGTGGATAAACTTTCGACTGTTGTGATACTTGATATTACAATATTTTATTCGGTTGAAATACATCTTTCATTTGCTTCCGCTGTGCATTTAAATATTGTGTTGTTTGACTGTAACGTTGCCAACCACGTCACGATACTCCCCCACCGATCAAACGTGGAAACGTCGGGGTGTGACACTGAGTCAACCAATGTTACAACCACTATTAGTAGGAAATCAGATGATCCCATTAAGTTGGGCGAGGGTTTAATGTACCGAGAATTGACAGACAGAATTGACAAACTAGATACTTCTGTTGCAGAAATTAAAGATATGCTGCAACAGTTGTTGAAAGTTCAAAAGGTACCAACCACTGCTGCTCCAGCTCAAGCACCTGCACAACCTGCACCTGCTGCAAATGAGTTATGGAACTTATTTCAACCACTGCTCCAACAACAAAGACAATTGGCTAATCAGCAGCATGAGATTCATGTTCAAAAGCTGAGAAACATGATGGAGTCAAGGTTTAAAGATACCCAAGCTGACATCAAGGCTATAAAGGCCCACATACTGAACACCACTGGCACTGCTCCTCCCACTGTTCTCTTTATTGATAACCCACCACCAGATAATGCCAAAAAGGGGGAGAAAATCAAGCAGTGGAAGAAGAAGGGTATTGAAGATGGTCTTTATATTGAACCAGAAAAAGATAACATGACTAAAGACATTCCCTTGCCAGATGGTAGTAAAAAGATTGATGTTACCACAAATGCATTTGCTGAAGCAAAAGCAAGTGTAAAAAGGGATAGAGAGGCTAAGGATAAAGCCAGGTGGGAACAGGAAAAAAAAGCTTTTATGAAACTGAATGTGCAGGGTCCTTCTGAACCTATGGATGATGAAAATCCTAAGGATGAAAAGAAGAAGAAGCCCATTAGACAAGTGAGGCAACCTAAACACACACCATCCAGACCCACAAAGCATGCTTCCAAACCACCTTCCAAAGGCTCTAAACCTCAAACTTCCACCCAAACAGCTGTTATAACTCCTGCTGTATCAACAACTGCTGATACTTCAATAGTTTCAACAACTGCTAGCCAAACACCTGCCATCACTTCAACACACACCACTTCAACACACACCACAACCACTGCCTTACCACCACCACCAAAAATCACCTCACCACCATCATCACCTCCTGCTAAAAAGCAGAAGACAACAGATGTTACAACATTTGTTGTAATGGCAACAGTGATTGAAACACCAGTTGTTTCAACAATTGTTAGTCAGCAACTTCCCACTTCAATCACATCCACTACAATCACCACTTCACAACCATCCAAGACACCACCAGCCTCTTCTAAACAAAAAAGGAGAAGGATAATTTTGCCTGATGATGATTCTCCATCACCACCACCAACATCTTCACAACCTCTATCACTTGTTACTATACCAAACCCTGTTCTTCTCTCTTCAGCCCAAGTTCAACAGCCAATCACTGCCATCACTCCTGCAGGATTTCAATATCCTCTAGAACTTATAGCAGTCAGAGAAGAGATAAAATCCTTCTACTATGAGGATGACCCTGCTAAAAGGAGTTTACCATCTGTTGAGGGATATCCCAGGCCTAACAACATTGAAGAATACTTGAAAGTTAAGGCTCAACAAGCAGAGGATATCTCCAAGAAAAATTCACAAGGAAAGTCTGACAAAGAAATACAAAGGCATTATCAATTTCTGCTCACACAAGTCAGATCTTTGGGGCAGTTTGCAAAGAATGTGTGTCAGCAAATATCAGAAAGAGCAGATGAATCTCTTAGAAAAGACTATATTGAAAATATCATGACTTATAAGAAGTATAAGGGGGAAAACATATGTACAAAGAATGGACCATTCCTGAGGTTGAAAGTGAAGCAGCCAGGATTCAAGAAATGATTAAAAACAAGGTCAAACACACTCCTCCTGATTGGGAAAAGTACAAAAAGAATGTACCTGAAAAGACATTGGAACTGAAGAGAATGAAAGAGGAATTGATTGCTGCTGATTTTGGGTCTAAAAATCAAGTGATGAGATGGAAAGAAGACAAAGTCAGGACCACCTACAAAAGGTTGGAGGAAATAAGGAAGAAAGATCCAAGGGTTCCACAAAAACCTGACTATCCTGAAGCAGAGGTTTCAACCAGACCACCAAAGCTACAAATCAGGAGATCCACTGCTCCAGCTGGTGCTGCCATCTATAAAAGAAAAAACAGTTGGATACTGAAACAGTGGAAGAATTAATGGCAGGAGATGACCTTGTAAAAGAGGGTATTAAGAGGATAATAGCATAAACTCTTGAATTGAATCAACCTGCAAGCACTGCTCAGTCAGTCATCACCAGGCCAGCATCACCAAACTCCTCATCTAATAAAAATCTCCCAAGAAACCCACCAGACTCAAAAGTACTAAAGTGGAAAACTGACAAACAGACCCATGTACTGACTGTGATCAAGTCTAGTGGAGAAGTGAAGAAAATAACAAGGGAACAATCACTTGGCCTAAGTATTGAAGATTTGCAGGATCTCCTTGATCTTCCACTTTGCAGGGATGAAGATGACATGGATGCCTTAGACTTTGAGTTACAACTCAAAGGGCAAATAAGGGAACTGTTGATGAGGCAATAAAGATCTACAAATAATGAAGGGTTTTGGCATTATATGTTCCAGGGGGAGATTGTTGGGATTGAACCCTATCAGAGGAACAGGTAATTAAAGCCAAAACCGAATAAGAGCAGTGGATCCAGAATAAGCAGATGTTATGTATACAAGTCTCTCCCCTTAAAAGTGGTTTCAACATCTGATGACCTCCAATCCACTGATCGTTACAACTTCTGACTTACAACTGCTGATCAAGTCAAAGACTGATGATGAAGACTAAAGCCCTGCTGTTCAATCTACTACTATGGGTCAAGCACTGCTGAATACATCAAGTACTGTTGGGTTCACACCAGTGGAAGGATTCAGCAGCAGTTTAGTTTGTTTTTTGTAATGTATTGTAATCAGTAGTTAGCATAAGCAGTGTTTGTATTAGATCAGTTGTTAGAGTTTGCTAGGAGGTTAGATGTCACTTTCATGGTGACGTCAGCAAAGATGCCACAGTGGTTTGTCCGTGCCTATAAATAGAACAGTACCCTGTACTGTTCTATTAGCTCTTCACCATCTTTCTTCCTGTATGAACAAATCACTGTGAGCTCAGGCTGAGGGGGAGTTTGTTACATGCATGTATTGTAATTGAATCTTGTAATAAATTCAAGCATTCGGTTCTTTGTTGAAAATGTGTGTTGAAAGTAATTCTCCTGTTTGATTGTGTGCAAAGTTTGTTTCCATTTACATTCCGCTGCATTACTTGTTCATTGTTCATCTTAATTCAAACACAAAACATAATCAATCCAAACTCAAATCCTAACACAGGGCTATTTATAGATTGCCAAAAGAGGAAAGTCGGTGCGATGAGGTGGGACGAAAGGCGGTTCGATCGGATGGCGGTGTGAGTTGGTTTTCGATGTTTCGTTTTGTGCGTTGAGCGTTGCGATGTGTTTCGAGTAAGCGATGCGATAGTATTACCCATTAGTTACACAAATAACCTAACTACTAACTACCATAAAAGTAATCCTTAAATCTCGATTTTGCGATGAGATTGCGTTGCGATATAGTTGCGATTGCGTTAGCGATTAATCACCTCAAAACATATAAACATGCACAAATAACACGTAAAACAATATCCATAACCTATAATCCGGGTTGCGATAGCGATGCGATTAATGATAAGTCGATTAGCGATTAAACTGCGATTAAATAGTGGTTTATTAACAATACTCCACATAATACAACTAAAGAAATTTAAATTAGAGTATCGATTACAAGTCAAAGAGTACAATCAATAATTAAGCAAGGAGTGACAGATCGCAATTAGCAATCATTTCTTCCTTTGACTTTGGCTTGTACTTTGACTTTCAAAAGCGCGGGTTGTTACAGTCGACGTCATGACCCAAGCATACAACGACTATAGATTGTACCATGCACATGTTTTTACGTTGGTAACAACATGGGAGCTTCTTCGCAAATCTCGGTGGCATCTTCTACCACCGTTCGACCCAACCCGCCCTAGGTCTAAACGGTCCAAATCGACATCCACTACCGAACCATCCGGGTCCGATGCTCGTACAACAATTAATCTAAACGACGATGTTGACGAATTTGAAGAACCAGAAGAGTTGCCTCAACCACAGGGTAGGGATAAAAGTAAGGCAGCGGCACGAGGAAAGTCTTCTTCAATGCCATCGGATGGCCCGTCAAAGTTGAGCGACTTTGAGGCAAGTCTCAACAAAATAACCTCAAAAAGACATGGATTTTCTCGCGAGAGATTTGTCAAATCTAGCGGAGGAGGACCGAGTCATTTTGGAGGCTCGTAATGCACAAATTTGGGCGAAATATATGTATTTTTTTTCTAGTACCTTGTGTTTTTTTAATAACTTTGTAATGTTTTTTTTTTATTTTTTTATTGAAATTGTGTTTTTTTTTTATTTTTCTAGTTATTAAAATTGCCATTTAATTTAAAAAAATAAAATGTATAAATAAAATAATAATTAGGTAATGATGACGGAGGCTCCATCGCACACCCTGCAAGTTAAAGGAAAGCGTGATAAAGCCCCCTAGCTGACGTGGATCCTATGTGGCGATGACATGTCCTGATAAAGCCCTAGAGGCTCCATCCCACACCCTCCAGCTTCACCCTATATAAATAACCCCACGATTACTTTAGAATTCATAGGCGTTTTTATTAATATAATAATTAGTATTTTAGAAACATGCATTGCAATGAGACCGTTAAACTGAAAAACATAGACTTAAAAATATTGAACCACACACATTAGTTAACTCCTAAAAAATAAACCTAAACGTAAAAAAAATCACAACTAAGTCAAAACAAAAAAAAAATATAAAATAGGAAATAAACAATAAAAAATAAACTAAAAAATGTTTATCGTCAATAAATATAACACTTCTACGATATCATGCGCAGTTTAACTATTATTCAAGTGGGTTTAAATTGATATAGTTTACTAATAAATTTATAAAGTATAATGTTTGTCAGGGCCGGTCATGAGAAAGTGCCGGATGGGCGACCGCTCAGGGCCAAAACACCAGGAGGCCCGTAAAATCTTAAAAAATATTATATATATATATATATATATATATATATAGGGTAAGGTTCATGCGAGAACCATCTTTATTGCGAGAACTGCGAGAACCAATGTGAACACAATCTAAAATAGCTAAAAAAACCTAACCCTCACCCCCCCCCCCCCCCCCAATCTAAATGCTAAAAACTAAAACCCCAAAAAAACCTAAAAAAGACCTAACCCCCCCCCCCCCCCCCCACCCCAAAAAAGCCTAAACCCCCCTCCCTCCCCCCCCCCCCCCCCCAAGTTAAAATGCTAAAAACTAAACCCCCAAAAAACCTAAAAAAATAAAAAAAAAATCTAATTTTTTTTAATTTTATTTATGTTAAAATCGCTACTTTTAGTAGCAAAAAAAAAAGTTTTTTTTTTTACATTTTTTTTGCTACAGCGATTTTTTTATAAAAAAATATGAAAAAAAAAATTTGTGTGTTTTTAGCTATTTTTAGGAATTTTTTGTTGTGTTCACATTGGTTTTCGCGATTCTCGCAATAAATGGGTGGTTCCTAACGGATCTTTGTCATATATATATATATATATATATATCAGCGGAACCAGAAGGGAGATTGTAGTTGAGATGAGAAGAGAAGGCTGAATTTGAGATAACTAGATGTTTTTCCGGTCGACTACAGCAACTCCAGTGGTAATAGAAAGGTCATGGCGGCTCTGAACAATAAAGGAGATGAAGATGACCTACAATATTATTAATATTACTGCGCCTTTGATAACCACAACCCACAACCCACAACCCGGTGATATAAGGGCCCTGCTTTCGTTATATTAAAAAAAATACATTCTGATTTTTTATTAATTTAGAAAGTCCTATCCTTATAAAAAGGGTTATTGGATTTTATCACTCCTAACTATTGGCTATTTGCCGCTGCCACCCTCAACTATCACTTTGAGTCTTTGACGCCCGTCACCCCAAACTTCACACTTACTCTATTCCGTCACCATGTCGTTAACTGATTACTAACTTTTGAGCTTGTTACTATACTTTTGGGGGTGTCCAAAGATCCCTAAAACCTTCATAAGATTCCTATGACACTCCCAAAAGTATAAAAACAACATCAAAAGTTAGTGATCAGTTCAAGACGTGGTGACAGAACACACTAAGTGTTAAGTTGGGGGTGACGCGCGTCAAAGTGATAGTTGAAGGTGGCAGCGGCCGATAGCCAATAGTTGGGGGTGATTAAATCCAATAACCCTTATAAAAAAGGAAAAGATTGTGCTATCCTTATTTGTTTATCCCTTAAGTCGTTTATTATTAAATAACTCTTTTGCTTTTTTTATATTTGAACATTTTATTATATAGACAACGTTTCTAAAAAAGTATAATGAAAATAAACAATTTTTCATCGGATTATGCAAATACAAATTATAAAAATGTTACAAGAAATCAACATGTTTATAGCGTGTTTATAGCGTGTTTATCATAAAACAAAAGGAACTAAATAAGTTTGTGATTTTTCGAATGTAATAGTAAAATCAATATGGACTCCTTAAAAGGTTTTGGTTTCACCACTGCGTATATGTATTAAAAAAAACCTCTGTATTTTCCTTTTAGCCAGTCAATTTGTTCTAATACCTGAAGTTACAACTATTTTAAAAGGGTCAAAATTTTAAAACCAAACTAAATAACTAATGGCAAAATGGCCAACTCGATTATTAAAGGTATAAATTTCAAACAATCAAACCAAATTATATATACCAATCGATTTAGCGGGCAGGGCCCAATTATTTTGTCTCGCACAGGGCCAAAATCTTTTATAGCATTTTCGGAGACGGGCCTGATGTTTGTTAAAATTAAAACTAAATTATAAGAGTTATTTTGTATATTTACTATAATACGAGGGAAGAAAATATATAAAGATAATACATCCATATAATACTTGTACATAGAGCTCAATGGTATATATACCAAATGGTGTGCTATCCATCTATTGGCCTACCAATGAAGTAGTAACTTTTGTGAGTACAACCATGGTAATTAATAGTGGGTAAATTACATTTTTCGTCCTTTATGTTTGTATTGGATTACAATGGATAGCATTTAACTTTAATAATTACATTCACAGTCCTTTATTTGAAAAACACATTACACCCTAAGTCCTTTGACACTAACCAGGTTAAAATTTTAAGTAAAATTATCGATCTACCATCACGTGCAAGTCACATGATCAAACTTAACTTAAAATTTTAACATGGTTTGTGCCAAATGACGATACTTCACCACTTTCCTTTTAACCCCTCGAGTTGGTTTACATTTCAACATAGTTTTCTTTAGCGAAATAAGTGAGGTCAAATATAATATATTTTTGTGCTAATATTTATGGACTTTTTAGTTGATCTACGTTTTGACGTATTTTTTTTTGTTCGGTAATAAATTGGGACAATTATAATACGTTTGGCCATCACCACTTTGGTGGGGTGGTAGAGACTTTGTGCCTCTTGGGGAGAGACCATAGTTCAATTCCCAACATAGGGTAAATTTGGTGTAATTTAAAAGTAGAGATTATGTAAACCTTTGCCGTTCAAAAAAAAATTATAATACGTTTTCATTAGACATTATAAATTCAAATTGTTTACGAGCCATGTCAAGTATAATATGTTTTCATTCTGTTGGTCTACGTTTTAATCGATAATCAATTACAAAACAAAAATCAGTACACTGAAATCAAGGTACAAAAAGACCTTATATTTTTTTTTTTAACAATAATTAATAAGAGTGGAGGGAGTGGTCACACAAGGGAGAGTGTTTAAACAATTTTCTAGCCAATGATATCATACCATGTCAAGTCCTCACTTAGTTTCCTATTTTACACTCAATCACTGACAATGGTCAAACACATGAAGAGTGATAAATAATTTAAAAAACAAAGATAAATTAGTGATTGGTTGGAAGGGGTTGGGACCCACCATTAATTCCCACACCCTCCCACCTCTCTCCTCTTCAAACACTCGGTGAATACTCACCGCTCACCAAAATGGGGCCGGCAACCGCTCACCGATCGGTGAACTCCATTCACCGAATGGTTCACCGAAACCACACCGAGCACCCTAACAAAAGACCTTACAAAGGAGAAAATGACATATGACATTTAGTGGAATCTTTTATTATAATTTTTTATTAGTATAGATAAGATAAATTAAATTAATTAGATTTTATTTAGTTTTATTAGAATCTTTTATTAGTATAGATAAGATAATTAAATTAATTAGATTTTATTTAGGGGCTGTTTGGCAACATCTGAACCAATAAGTGCTGAATGAATAAGAGGTCTGAATGGGTAAGAGGGTCTGAATGGGTAAGTGCTGAACCAGTAAAGTGCTGTTTGGTTCCATATCTGAATAACAGTGTAAAATGACATTTTTACCCCTCCCCACAAAATAAACCCGTTATAGATTTTTTTTCTATAAAACCCAATATCATCATCATCATTCATCAGTATTCATCACCCCCCCCCCCCACCCCCTTCCCCTTTCTCTCCCTACCTGCAACACCGCCACCGCCATCATCATCATCATCTCCACCAGCGGCTCTGAACCAGCGGTTCACCTCCACAACACCCACCACCGCTTCACCACCACAACACCCACCACCGATCTGAGTTCAACAACAACACCCACCACCGCTTGAATCAGAGCTGAGTTCTGTTCCAGGTTCGGTGTTGAGAGAGAGGACGGAGCAGTTGAAGCAACGTGCTTGAATCAAAGCTGAGTTCTGTTCCAGATTCGTCCTTTTGATGTTCAACTGATAGGTAATTAAATGATTTGAGTTGAAATGTAATAGTATATAACCTGAATTGAAGAACGAGTCTGACGATGAAAATTTGAGTTTCGATTGTGGAGGTGGGCGGCGGCGTTCGGTGGTGAGGAGAGGGGTGGGGGCGGAGGTCTGATGAGAGGTGAAAGGTGTTCGGTGGTGAGGAGAGGGGTAGGGTTTCTTGGCTGATGAGAGGTGAAAGGGGTAACAATTGTCTTTTTTTTTTCATTCAGCATGTTCTAATATCTGAATGATTCAGCACTGAATCATTAAGAGGTTTGCCATTAAGAGGCACAACCAAACACCTTCACCTCTGACCGAATCAGAGGTGGACCTCTGAATGGTTTCATTCAGAGCCAACCAAACAGCCCCTTAGTGTTTCCATGATAGTTATAAATTTCAATCACTAAATTTTCGGCCAATAATTCTCTTTTCATATTTTAAAATAATCATCAATATTCTTTAATATATCATCATATCATATTCTACTTGCAAATTTCTTTAACTTCATATGTTACCAAGTTTTAGGCGTTCTTAAATTTCTACAACTTTCAGTTCACAAATAACCATGGAGTTTGTGTTGATCAGTTCTGTTTAAACTAAATGGAAAACATGAATAATATACCTGTTATGGCATTCAAAGCAGAGGAGAATCCAGTCAGAGATCCAGCCATTGAGTTCGACATCTTTGTCAATATGATTCGGTTCCTCCTTAGGGTGTAAAGTAATGATGGTGATGATAACCGAAAGTAGGGTAAGGTTCGGTTAGAGGGAGAGAGTCACGAAAATTATGATGTTAATGAGGGTTGGTTGATTGTGTAAAGTGTGTAACTGTCTAACCCTTTAACTCTCTAATAAGCCCCTTATTTATACACCCAAGAGGAAACCCAATTAGTTAATAAGGGTAATATGGTCCATCAACAATTACCAACTAATTATAATAGGTTATTAAATATATTTTGATCTAATATAATATAAATGATTATATAGGCTACAAGATTAAATATTACAACATTAATATATTTAATCTTACATTCTCCCACTTAGCCAAGTAATCATTTATCATGAGTATTAGGTAAGCCTGGCCAGGAGTTAACACTCATTTTAGCCTTAAACCAAGAACTATAGCAGAGAAATACAGCCGTTGAATCATCATTCGACTCAGGACCCCCATTAGTCATACTATAGCCTCAATTTAAAACCTAACAGTTACGATCAAAATACGCAGCCCTTTAGCGTCTGATTTGTATTTATATTTGTCTATATGTCATTACACCGGCAGAACATATGTTAGAGACATACAAAATCAAACTGAGGAAATTTTATTAATTAAAACATAAGCTAGTACAATATGCCATTAAACAAGGTCTTTAATAAGTCCCATATTCGATACATGTTCTTCGAAAACTTTAGGTGGGAGACCTTTAGTCATCGGATCCGCTAGCATATCTTTAGTACTAATATACTCAATACAAAGATTATTTTCCTCAACTCGTTCACGTACGAACAAGTACTTCGTATCAAGATATAAACCATCTCCAGTCGAACTGTTACTGTTCGAGAAACTAACGGCAGCTGAATTATCACAGTAAAGCTTCAATGGTCTAGAAATGGAATTAACGATTTTGAGTCCAGTGATCAGATTTCTAAGCAACATTCCATGATAGGTTGCGTTGTAAACAGCAATGTATTCTGCCATCATTGTGGAAGTTGTAGTTAACTGTTGTTTATGACTCTTCCATGAGATAGGTCCGCCTGCTAACATAAAGATGTAGCCCGAAGTGGATTTCTTGTCATCTTTGCATTTGGCAAAGTCAGAATCAGAATAACCTACCACTTCTAAATGATCACTTCTTCTATATGTCAGTTTATAGTCTTTCGTCCCTTGCAGATATCTAAGGACCTTCTTAGCTGCTTTCCAGTGATCTAGGCCAGGATTAGTCTGATAACGACCTAGCATTCCAGCAATGTAAGCGATATCTGGGCGAGTACAGACTTGAGCATACATCAGGCTCCCGACTACTGACGCGTAAGGTATCTGGCTCATTTGCTCCTTTTCAACCTCTGTTGTCGGACACTGGAATGAACCGAAAACATCTCCCTTAACTACTGGAGCGACGGAGGGTTTGCACTGTTGCATGTTGTAACGTGTAAGGACACGATCTATGTAAGTCTTTTGAGACAATCCTAAGATCCCTTTGTGTCTATCTCGGTGAATTTCGATGCCAATGACGTAAGAAGCATCTCCGAGATCCTTCATGTCGAAGTTATGCGAGAGTAAACGCTTTGACTCATGCAACATGTCTAAGCTATTACTTGCCAATAGAATATCATCTACATAAAGGACAAGTATAGTAAAGTTACTCCCACTCATCTTGAGGTAGGTGCATTGATCCACTTGATTCTTCATAAAACCTTGCCTCTTCATGACTTCATCAAACTTTAGGTACCATTGACGTGATGCTTGTTTTAACCCATAAATGGATTTCTTCAACTTACAGACTAGATGCTCCTGACCTTCAGGTTTAAAGCCTTCAGGTTGTTTCATGTAAACATCTTCGTCTAAGTCTCCGTTAAGGAAAGCAGTTTTGACGTCCATCTGATGCAGCTCTAAATCAAAATGAGCTACTAGGCCCATGACGATCCTTAATGAATCTTTACGAGAGACAGGTGAAAACGTCTCTTGATAATCAATTCCCTCTTTCTGAGTGTAGCCCTTTGCAACCAATCTCGCTTTGTAGCGTTCAACGTTCCCATTCGGATCCAGTTTTGTTTTGAACACCCATTTACAACCTACAGGTTTGGCACCATTGGGTAATTCGACTAAATCCCAAACGTCATTTTTCTTCATGGATTCAAGCTCATCAATCATTGCTTTGTTCCATTCAGAAGACTGATCACTGCTAATGGCTTCATTATAAGAGATAGGATCATTGAGCTTTCCAGCATCCATTTCAGTCAGGTAGGTAACATAATCATCCCAATTAGTAGGCCTTCTTTGCCTAGATGACCTCCTGAGTTGATTATCGGGTTCAGCGTTGTCTTGGTTTTGAGCGTTTGATGTGCCTTCGTTATGAGGTATAATGGGTTCTGATTGTGGAGATGGATTTTGTGCAGTGACTTCAGGTGCAGTTGCATGGGGTACAAGAGGAGTAAACGGAGTAATGATAAGCGACGAGTCTCTCCCCCCCGCGTCTTGTACTTCTTGCAATTCTTCGTAAGGGTTGGTACTGCTCCCACTGACCTTGAAATCCTCCAGGAACGCAGCACGCTTGGTTTCAACAATACGGGTGACATGGGAAGGACAATAGAAACGATAACCCTTTGAATGATCAGGATACCCGATAAAGAAGCAGGTAACTGTTTTAGGATCAAGTTTCCTTAGGAAAGGATTGTAAAGTTTTGCTTCAGCAATGCAGCCCCATACTTTCATATATTTAAGACTCGGTTTCCTTCCTGTCCAAAGTTCATAAGGAGTTTTAGGGACAGACTTAGAAGGAACTCTATTGAGTATATGAACAGCTGCTTTTAATGCTTCAGTCCAGAGGAATAATGGTAAATTAGTGTTGGCTAACATACTGCGCACCATGTTCATAAGGGTACGATTTCTTCGTTCAGCGACGCCATTCTGCTGAGGTGTACCAGGCATGGTGTATTGGTTCACAATCCCCTGGCCCTTACAAAACTCAAAAAATGGACCAGGAGCTTGACCCACATCAGTATGTCTTCCATAATATTCACCGCCTCTATCTGATCTCACAACTTTAATCTGATGATCTAATTGCTTTTCAACTTCAGCTTTATAATCTTTAAAAGTTGTTAGAGATTCAGATTTTTCCTTTATAAGATACAAGTACATGTAACGAGAATAATCATCAATGAAAGTGATAAATGAAGTATGTCCTGTTATACCAGCAATTTGATAAGGACCACTAATGTCAGTGTGAATGAGTTCTAATAAATTAGAGCTCCTAGTGGCTCCTTTCTTATTTGCTAATGTCATTTTGCCTTTGAGACATTTGACACATGTTCCAAAATCGGTGAAATCGAGAGGAGGTAAGACTTCATCCTTTACGAGACGATTTAATCGTTCTCTTGAGATGTGGCCTAAACGTTGATGCCACAACATAGATGAAGTCTCTAAGTCTCGAATTTGTTTCTTTTCTATCTTTGTGAGTGATTCATTAATATTATATGACAACAAAGATTTGGAAAAATTATCATCTAGTTCTAATCTATAGAGACCACCATCCAGAATGCCAGTACCATAAACAACGGAATCATAGAGAATAGAGAGTTTGCGATGACCATGAGAAACGACAAAACCGTCCATGTCTAACTTTGGTCCTGATACAAGGTTCCGAGTTACCTCAGGAACATATAAGGTATCATAAAGTTTAATACATAAACCAGTTTTCAAAAATAATTGTAATGTTCCTATGGCCTTCACTTCTAATTCCCGATCATCCCCAACTTTAAGTGTTCTTTGGTTTCTTCCCAGCTTCCGGATTGTAAGGAATCCCTGTAGTGAATTGGTAACATGAACCATAGAACCAGAATCAAACCACCAAGAGTTAGCAGGAACATTTAAATTAAAGGACTCAAGTATCATGAAAAAATCGTTACCTTTCTTAGCCAGCCACTCCTTGAAGTCAGGGCATTCCTTTTGCTTATGTCCTGTTTTCTTACAGAACTTGCAATAGGGTTTGCCTAAGGAGTTCTTAGAGCTGGAAGGTGCACTTGTATTAGGATTTGGATTTGGCTTGTGAACCTTAGAAGCATCCTTTCTTGGATAATTGTTCTTCCTCTTCTTTGAGCTGGAGGTGGTGAAGTTAGCAACATCAGTATGGCGATCCATCTTCATACGCTCTTCCTCCTGCACGCACATAGCGATCAGCTCACTCATCGTCCATTTGTCCTTCTGAGTGTTGTAATTGATCTTGAAAGCTTCATAGGACGAAGGAAGCGAAGTGATGATGAAGTGAACAAGAAAACCATCACTGATCTCCATCTCTAGGCCCTTCAACTTATTGGCCATGTCATGCATCATCATGATGTGTTCGCGAATGCCGCTCCTCCCATCATACTTAGTCGTCACCAGCTTGAGGATAAGAGTGCTAGCGTGTGCTTTTGATGTTCCCTTGAATTGATCCTCCACAGAAGCCAGATAGGTTTTAGCATCTTCAGAATTAGGAATGGCCCCTCTGATTGAGTTATGAATGGACTGCTTCATGAACATGAGAGACATGCGGTTACACCTAGTCCACTTATCATGGAGTAACTGCTCAGCAGCAGTACTAGTAGCAGTAAGGTCCGCTGGCTTATTCTCTCTTAGAGCATAATCAAAGTCCAGCAGCCCAAGAGTAAGCATGAGGGCATCCTTCCAAGCAGCAAAGTTATCACCAGTCAAAGGTGGAATCCCTTGATTGGGTGCTGATAGTGGAAATAAGATGAGCAAGTTATGATACTAAGAAAGAAGTCTTAATGTGATCTAAGGGCATGTTATACTAAGGCAGGCATAAGTAATGACCATTTTAATTATGAAGCTGTGATAATGTCTATTACTAACATCAAAATAATAGACTTAGGAAAATTCTATTTAAATGAAGACAAATCAGCTTTGGCCAGAAGTGTAATCATTTAAACATGTGTGCAAAGTAATTGTGACAAATCAGCTTTGGCCAGAAATGAGACAATCACTTTAGTTATGCACTTGTCAAGTCATGCTAAACATAAATGAATTAAATCAGCTTTGGCCAGAATTAAGACATTTCAGGTTTGTAATGCATACTTAACATAGCTTTTAATAATACTTGAACAATAAATAGATGTAGTAAATCAGCTTTGGCCAGAATTAATACATCAGAAGCTCATTCAAGTTAAGCTATTTTGGTTTTGTAAAATTATCTGATTCTGATTAATTAAGTAAGTAAGTGTTAACAAAACCAAGTATTTAATAGCAAACCACCTGTTTAGGTCACATTAAACAGCTTAAGGTAATGAGGTCTCGAGTCAGTTCTCGAGTTATGATGATTATGGTCTCGAGTCGCAATCTTAGTCTCGAGTCGCAATCTTAGTCTCGAGTCGCAACCTTAGTCTCGAGTTGTGATGATTATGGTTGCGAGTCGCAATCTCAGTTTCGAGTTGTGATGATTATGGTTGCGAGTCGCAATCTCAGTCTCGAGTTGTGATGGTCGTGGTTGCGAGTCGCAACCTCAGTCTCGATCCCACTGTTAATAGCTGTTTTGTGATAATAACAGAAACTCGATTTTTAAGGGATTTGGGATAGTATTTCCTGTTTTAATCATGATATAAATTTATCAAGGATTTCGAAAATAATAACTGATTATCTCTTTAACAGTTTTCGAAAATTTAATAGATAAAAATTTAGATCAAAACAGTAAAACACTTACTAATCCAAAATTATATTCCAAATCTTATGAATTTTTTCGAGTTTCTTAGAACATAAATGATGAACCCTAAAATAATAAATCATAATCTGGGATCCGAAACCTTAAATTTTATGCTTTTATTAACAGATTTCGGATATTAGTATTACCAATTATGATTTCGAATCAAAGATAAACATGGAATTCCGAAAACAGTGATTTCGGTGCCATTTAAAACGAAAACAGCCATGAACTTAAGGCTTTAAAATAAAACTGTTTTTCCTTATAATGATCCCAGACTAATGGATACGGAAAACGGAACTGATTTATCAACATATGCTCTGATACCACATGTTGATCAGTTCTGTTTAAACTAAATGGAAAACATGAATAACATACCTGTTATGGCATTCAAAGCAGAGGAGAATCCAGTCAGAGATCCAGCCATTGAGTTCGACATCTTTGTCAATATGATTCGGTTCCTCCTTAGGGTGTAAAGTAATGATGGTGATGATAACCGAAAGTAGGGTAAGGTTCGGTTAGAGGGAGAGAGTCACGAAAATTATGATGTTAATGAGGGTTGGTTGATTGTGTAAAGTGTGTAACTGTCTAACCCTTTAACTCTCTAATAAGCCCCTTATTTATACACCCAAGAGGAAACCCAATTAGTTAATAAGGGTAATATGGTCCATCAACAATTACCAACTAATTATAATAGGTTATTAAATATATTTTGATCTAATATAATATAAATGATTATATAGGCTACAAGATTAAATATTACAACATTAATATATTTAATCTTACAGTTTGATGCTACAAGTACAACAGTTGCATACATGAAACGCAAGAACGTAACATCTTCAGTTGAAAAGTTGGATGATCACATGATGATTGATCATGTTAACTCCACCGCAATGATCAAACCCATAAACGTAATCAAATTCAAGAAACCGAAGGATACTAAGGCTGTCACATTCTCCACCGCCACCATAACCGTTCCAGCCAAACGCAGGACAGAAACAAATGTCAAGAAAGCCAAGAAACCAATGGAGAATGGACAACGTCTTCTAGCATGTCGTGTATGTCAAAAGAATTGTGTATCGATGAAATACTGTCATCATTCGAGGGGTCACTCGAATGACGAGTTCTTTGCATCAACTAGCACTTACTATCAAACTCGTGACACTGAGGTGGTCAATCAATCAGAGGATTATTATGATGAAGATGTACTAGTAGCGGCAAAGACCCTAATGCTAATGTCTAATGATCACCGGTCAAAGGGGAAATCAAGCGTACGCGTTGGATTGAATGAGTGAATGTGGCTCTTGATATGGAAGAGGACAATCCATTAGAAACGATAGATGTTAAAAACTTCGTATAGCTCTTCTTTCTACTTAGGTGTCGGTGCTAGTTACTTGTAAATTTTATAATTTTGCATATGTAGTAAATAGAGGAAAAACGATTAAGCATTGTGCCAACGTTTAAGCCCGTGAAAACGCAAAAAAACAAAAGTTGCATATGTAGTAAATAGAGGAAAAAACGATTAGGCATTGTGCCAACGTTTAAGCCCATAATTGGGTCGGATCTAGTCGAAGACCGGGCGTAACATCAATAGAATTTGGTGTTTCCAGCAGTGACGGATCTAGAAAAAACGTTAAAGGGCAATGTTACAAAATTTTCTTTTCTAAAGGGGCAGCGAAAACGAAAAAACATCAAATTTTTACAAAATTTACACTACTGCCAGAACGTCAAAGGGTAGCAGGGGCTACCCCTACTCAAAGGCTATATCCGCCCCTGTCCACTCGTGTGTTAATAAACTGGATCGGGAAACAAGAAGTGTATTCATCTATCTCTTGATTATTAACATCTTGTAGATAATCTCCAACTAGAACCCTTGAGTTTCATTAAGTTTGATGTTAAGAGTTCATATGTGGAAATATAGTGGGTTTGATAGGTTAATGACAAAAGGGTCATCGGCTTTATGCTAACGTATTTTTAGCATGTATTTCATAAATTTGATATGTGAAAACTGTGGTGTGCGGAAAATCTGGCTTGGAGTTTATTGGAACTTCATTTAGTTTTGTAATATTTGAGTTTGTATAAAATTTTAAGTTCCCTCGTGTTGGAAATTTATGAAAATAACATTTTTCATAAATATAGGAAAATGATTTTTTACTATTTTGGACTAGAAATAAATATAATAAAATGAGCGGGTTTTATATATTTATTTGTGGGTTTGTGTTCTATGTTGGAAGAGCTTCGCAACGAACTAAACCACGTCCAAAACGGAGCTAAGATGAATGAGATATCGATGCTCAAATTTTGGTGTTTGAAGCTTGAATGCTGAAAAAGTGGGAAAGTGACACCTTGTCCCACATAGGAGGAGAGATGAAACTTAAAGGGGTATTTAAGCGGGAACTCTCCATACTTATTGTTTCATGGAAGCACACACTAAGTGTACTCGCGAAAGGTGTAGAGCACCCTAACTCGCAAACGCGCGCGCGTGGCGTGGGCGATGAGGCGCAATGTGGCGCTTTGATAGCCCACTTTGTATTTTTGACTGCGTGCGCATGGTGGAGCACAAGGGCTGCAAGGACCAGGTGGTTGGTGACGTGGCATGCAGGCGCATGGCCTTGGTGGGTCCACACGCAGTGGCGCATGACATGGCAGTCTAGCACATCCGCGCGCGAGTACACATGGCAGGTAGGCGCGCGGTGGCGCGCATGGAGCATGGGCGCTGATGTGACGTGCGCGGCGCACCAAAGTGAGCCAATACGGCGCGACTGTGTGGCGTGCTCGTATAGGCTCACAGGTGACGTAGCACACGCGCGCATGAGCGTGCAGACCTACCAGAGTGTCTTGCGCGCGCAGAAGCTTCCAGCAGTTAATGTCAGTGCAGTTACATTTCAGCATTTGAAACTGACGAGTCAGTGCTTTTGACTGAGAATTAAATAACGAATTAAAGTGCATTGAAGACGTTTAATGCAGTTTAATTCTCCCATTTAATTCATTTTTCAGTTTCACTTCGAGATCAGCAGTATAAAAGGGTTGTTACCCCTGCTGCAGAAACACACCGAATTACACAGCAAATACAATCCTCCGCTCTTCAGAATTTTCTTCATCTTCAAGCAGCAAGGTACATCTTCGGGTTGGAGTCAAGATCGGCAGTGCAACTGCTTTAGCTGTTTTATCCTGGAAACAAACGAGTTCTCCAAGGAGACTCGAAATTTGTTTTAAGGGACCCGTGTCTAACACGATCCTCAGCTGGGAACAGTTTTGTGTTCATTTTTCCTGTTCTTGTTTTTTTCCTTTTCAGTTGTAATTGTAATTTATTTTTCAGTATCATTCTGTTATTGGTCTATAATTCAAGTTAATAAAAGTTTTTATTTAATTTTGCACGAACGGATTCCTACACCTTGTAACCAGACCTATTAATGTCGTAAATAAAAGTCATGTTTGTTAAGATTGGTATTAATTGGTCACGTTAAGCTTTGCGGAAGTGGTACTTGCTAATAGAGGATTCTCTTTCCACCAATGAGGTGGTGGTGGAGTGGTAAGGGAGAGATTTGGTGTTCTAAGGGACCAAAGTTCGATTCTTGACCTCCCCATTATTTTCTGTGCTACCTGGTGATGATGGGAGGCTAGGAGAAAATGTGGAGATCGCTAGTTCGATCCTTGAACTGAGCGGGTTTTACCTCACCGCACTGTCGTGCCTTCGGGCGAGTGTTCACGGGCTTCGGCCCTAAGTGGGGGTTTTCCCCGGTTCAGAGGCGAGTGTATCCCGATGTGGTGAATTTCGCCATTAGCCCATTTGAAGGATTCGTTGGCCGTAAAAAAAAAGAGAGGATTCTCTTTCCTCACTACCACCTAAACATAAAGGAAAAATAAACAAAGAACAAAATATGTAAACTGTTATAAATACAGATATATTCCCTCCTAAGTTGTTATGTTTTCAGTTACATTTTGACTACATAGTTTTCAGTTATATTTTGACTACATCACTGTGTATATATACGTGGTTGATAAATGAAAGAGAACACACTTCTCATTTTTCATTTCACGTTATCAACACCTCTGCTCTATACTTTGATTCTTGAAGATCCCTCATTCTCTAATTTGGTGGTTGGCTGGTTGCTGTCCTTGACCCCACTTTTTCCAACATACGTTCGGCTTTTTTTATTCCAGATTCATCCATTCAGGTATGTAACAGCCTTAAATCTCCTGTTCATTTTATTTGGATGATATACTTGTTTCTTATTAGATAGCATATATTAGTACAGAGCACAATATAGTGTGTTTTCTAAAATTGATAACAAAACAAATTCTTTACCAAGGAAACTAGTCGAAAGATATATATCATTTGTTTATACTAAATCATACATAAACAATCTGTACATATTGTTACCCATATTTGTTTTCTTTTCTATAGATGTATGCCCTGAGCATCAACAAACACATTAATCTTATGTAATGAATGACATGTCAAGGCAGATGGACCATGAAAACATATAATAAGATTTTTATACATGGAGTTTTCATAACAAAAGAAATACACTTTTAGATCTCTATATTAGGACCAGCTTTAGATCCCGTGACTAGGAAACAAGAATATGCCCGGTGGTTACTGCCACCATATATTACCTATTAGATGTGAACGCGTAATGGAGATCCCGTTTTGTTGCGGCTGTTTTCCTCTAGCATGATTCCGATGAACCCTCTCGTGACAAGCACCGCTGTCGACCACCACCGTCTATCACACCACCTCCATTCAAATCGAAAATAACAGGTGCAACTATGGTAAACCCTTACCGGAGACCCCTCACTGTTGATCGCCGGTCACCGGCATATATTAGTTTTCGGGTTTTTCCGGCTAGATTCCGGTAACCACAACGTGAAAACCATTGTTACCGACCACAACTGATTTTTCCGGCTACATTCCGGTAACCACATCTAGAAAAGCATCGTTGTTGCCACCGCTGACTTTTTCAGTCGCACCACACTTTTAGCTATTTTTACATGGCAGTTAAGGTTAACAACCCTGCAAATCGGAACGAGAGGGTGAAACTATAGGAGCGAAGTTTCAGGGGATAGGAAAGAGTATTTTTTTCTACTTATTTACACCCTCTTTGCTACATGTATTATTTTAACTATATTATTTCAACGACTCAGATAATCTCATCTCATCCAACGGACATTTTACTTTCTTCCAGACTATTCTAATGTTAGATGAATATTAACATTTTTTTCTTGATAAACAATATAAAATGATACATATCTATCTATACTTTCTATAAAAGGAGAAATCCCAATGACATAAGAAAAGCTGATGTGTCAGCAGGAGAGGTTGTCCAACAAGGCTTTTCTTATGTCATTATTACATTATAAACCTTAATATTAAAAGACTTTAAAATTCAAAGCTGGCCCACATTCAAAATCCAAAGGTCTGCCCACATAAAGCCTAATATAAAATATCATTTAAAATTTTGTTTGAACATCTGCCCTCAACATTTTATAATCAAACATCAGTTCCCAATAAACATCTGTCTAGATTCAAAATTCTGGCTCCATATTCAAAATTCAAACCATATATATTCTAATTTCTAATCCTATAAATAAGATATAATTATCTAGCTCCACATTCAAATCTCTCTCGCTCATATGTGTGAGTGTATCTCTCTCTCAAATGTATCTTTCTCGTGATTCAGCCGCTAATCTCCAATTACACTTCTTTGTTCGAATGTTTGTTGATTATGTTTACATGTTATCGTTCCAGTATCATTGTTCCAAGATCGTCGTTTCAATGAAGCTTCCCATCACACATCAACCTTTCAATATCGATGTTGCAGTATCATTGTTGCAACATCGTGAAAAGTTGCATGTGCTACCTTCTTTGATGGGAGAGTTGCATTGTTCCATTTTCGTTAAATCGAAAGCCAAGTTTTCTTGAGTCAGTAAGATTTTCTCCTTTTATAGCAAGTATAGATTCGTGCAATATCGTGAAAAGTCAGATGTGCTACAACAGTTAAGAAGAGACCTTTGCATTTTAGGTTTGTTTCTTATTTTGATTAACTGTTGATGATGTTGAGAGTTTTTATTTACACTGACATTTTAGAATATGTTAAGATGCATGTTTATATTATTAAAATGAAATACTACATAGAAAAACAGAAATTTAATGAAATATTTATAACGTATTACACGCTAGAGTTAACACTTGCTAGGATTTCGTAGACTCTGGCCTTTCTCCATGTGATTTCATGCTCTCTTTTGAATTTTAGGTCAGTTAGCATGTTGCAGATTTTCTGATCCTGTTTTAGAAGTTATGTCAGAAACTCTTCGGCATTCTTCTGGAATTCTGATGGTGGAGAGTGGAGGACTTCATCGAGCAATGCTATGCTGTTCTAGGTTTTGTTGTAATTAGTGTCATTGATTATGTCGACTTTCCTGTTTAGTTCTTCGTCTGTTCTTTGTTCTTTGAGTGACCACATCGAGAATTGTGTTTTAACATCGCTGGTGTCTGACCAGTGGTAGAAGCTGAAGTTTGCCATGTAGATTTCTTGTTGGTTTTCTGATTTGGAACAATTTTTACAGAAAGTGATTTGTAGGACAATTTGTTGATGTTTTGAATCAAAAGTAATCATCGGTCTTTTATAGAGTTTAAAAACGCATCTACATGGTAAATGAAGAGGTTAATTGTAATTGTGATAATCTGCTTTTGTTCTTTGAACTTCGAAATTTTGTCCCTTGGATTTCTTGGTATTTAATTTTACAGTTTTCCCATAAAAGTTGGGGTTTGAAAAGGTTTTTGCATTAAAAGACTGTTGTTTTGAAATATACATTAATATGTTTATATTAAATCTGCACGTTTTCACAATTACAAATTTCAGTATATAAACTCATAGTCACTTCACCTGTTTTTCATCACGTTTTCCTACGATGATATCATACTTTCAGGAAAGTCGAGTAATATAGTTTATTCAAATGGTGTCATTCACAAATGCAAAATCAAATTATTTAAAGCAACGTTTTGTTAGGCAAATCGAGGAACAGGTGTATGAAGATAGGGCTACTCTTCAAAAGCTGAAGAGATGTTTTGATGGATTGCAAGTTGGTCTGTTCACTAGAGAGCAGGTTTCCAGAGATCTTATGCGGATGCCTTCAACTTCCGTTCGTGAGCTTTGTGTTGTCAGTAATATAGAGTGCGGTGATAGAGACGTGCAGTTCATGGCGATGCTGAAGGACATACATCGAGAGGTTCAGCAATTGATGGAGTTGAAGCTAAAGTTTCTTAATTCTTGTTGTTATTGTTAGATTTGAACTTTAATGTTGTTCAGTGTGTGATGTAATTATTGGACTTTTAGTTTTAATGTCATGAATAAATGAATAAATTTTAATTTTATGAATCTATGTTGTGTTTTAGTTTTACTTATTTAGTGTTTGAGTAAGATTTAGATTATGTTGATGTTGAATTGTGTCTGAACATCTGTTTGGTAAGTCAATAGAGGTTTAATAGTGTCAAGGGTTGGTTTGATGGTGAACAGATTATGTTGATGTTGAATTGTGTCTGAACATCTGTTTGGTAAGTCAACAGAGGTTTAATAGTATCAAGGGTTGGTTTGATGGTGAACAGATGAGTGCAAAGATAAAACAAATGTTTAGAATTTGATCATTGATATTAGTTTTTTGAAGAATCTGTGCTCCTACAAATTACAGAGAGTCAATATTTGGAGTTGTAAAAGGTCTGTTGTAGTTAAAGTTTGGTAAAAGAGAACATCTGCTGATGATGAAACAACTGTGTATTCTAACGACTGTTGATTTACCACTGTTGACTAAATGAATAAATTTTAATAGTATTAATCTTTGTTGTCGCATCTTCATTTTAATTATTTCAGTCATTCCTAAGTATTATTGTATAATTTTGTTTATCAATAACAGTTTTTTGGAAGAATTTACCGTATATTTTGGTGTTATAAAAGGTGTGTTGTAGCTAAAGTTTGACAAAAGAGAGCATATGCTGATGAATAAATGTCTGAAGATGTACAGGTCTGCAAAGGGTCAACAGATGTTAACGAAAAACAGATGATATTCAATCTTAAAATGCTTAACAGAGGATTTAATACTAACAGTGGTTGGGCTAATGATGAATAAGTATTATTATATAACGTCTGCTATAAGTATTATTATATAATTTTGTTTATCAATAACAGTTTTTTGGAAGAATTTACGGTATATTTTGCTGTTATAAAAGGTGTGTTGTAGCTAAAGTCTGACAAAAGAGAGCATCTGCTGATGAATACATGTCTGAAGATGCAAAGGTCTGCTATGGGTCAACAGATGTTAACGAACAACAGATGATATTCAATCTTAAAATGCTTAACAGAGGATTTGATACTAACAGTGGTTGGGCTAATGATGAATAAGTATTATTATATAACGTCTGCTATAAGTATTATTATATAATTTTGTTTATCAATAACAGTTTTTTGGAAGAATTTACGGTATATTTTGCTGCTATAAAAGGTGTGTTGTAGCTAAAGTCTGACAAAAGAGAGCATCTGCTGATGAATAAATGTCTGAAGATGCAAAGGTCTGCTATGGGTCAACAGATGTTAACGAACAACAGATGATATTCAATCTTAAAATGCTTAACAGAGGATTTGATACTAACAGTGGTTGGGCTAATGATGAATAAGTATTATTATATAACGTCTGCTATAAGTATTATTATATAATTTTGTTTATCAATAACAGTTTTTGGGAAGAATTTACGGTATATTTTGCTGTTATAAAAGGTGTGTTGTAGCTAAAGTCTAACAAAAGAGAGCATCTGCTGATGAATAAATGTCTGAAGATGCAAAGGTCTGCTATGGGTCAACAGATGTTAACGAACAACAGATGATATTCAATCTTAAAATGCTTAACAGAGAATTTGATACTAACAGTGGTTGGGCTAATAACAGATGTTAGACTTACGACTATTGAGTTACACCGATTGAAAACAACTGTTTTTGAAACTTCTGCTTGCCTAAAAATACATCCACTGCTAAAGGGTATCGTCTGTTGTCATAATTTCTGTTTATCCTAATGACTGTTAATTTACTATACTGCTGACTGTCATCCATTATGACAACAGAGGTTCTGACGTGGACAGATGTTAGCTAAAAATAAAACAACTGCTGAAAGTTATCATCTGTTCTCATAACTTCTGTTTATCTAACGACTGTTTGACTCACACTGTTCCCAACGACCAACAGAGGTTTCCAAACAACTGTCATCGGTTGTCGCAAGAGAGGTTCTGACATGGACAGATCTTAGCCATCAAATATTTGTAACTATTGCCACGTCAGCATTCACTTCTTCTCTCTATATAAAAGTTGTTTCATCCCTAAATCGAGGTTCTACCACTGTTGTCTCGAATTCAAAATTCTCAAAAACAGTTTCCAACATATTAAAAACCCTCCCACTTAAACCCTGTTTCATCCCCAAATCACCTTCTTCTCCAATCATGTCTCTGAACATCAAAAACCCTCACAACTACCTCCCCATCTTCGAGAAAACCAGCAAAAATACCAGCTATCACTCAATAATTGACCTTTTAACGTCATCAAAATACAAATCAACTCTTACTGATGATGCTCTGGTTCATACAGAAACTCTCCGACAATTTTGGTTTAATGCTGAAATAGAGTCTGAAGATAATAATCCAGTTGCCATCACATCTAAGGTCGAGGAAAATGTGGTACGAATTTCTCCCTTTACAATTTCCACTACATTTGCATTGGACGACTTGGGAGGTAAGAACAACTTTGAAAAACTTGAACTTTATACAGAGTTCATTGAAAGAGGGTGATGCACAATTAAAGGAAGTTACTATCTACAAACCAAACTTCCCTCCGCCAATGAAATTTTTGTTTCATACTCTTTTAACTTGTCTCTCAGCCAAGACCACCGCATTTAATGAGATACCTTTGAACATTCAGTATTTGGGTTATGCTATTTTAACAAAATCTGATTACAACTTATCACAAGCACTGTTTTCTGATTTGTTGAATAATGTGAAAAATGTGAAAATTTTGAAAAAAGGTGTTCGTAGTAATGCTTTTCTGTTGTATTCAAGACTTCTAAGCTACTACCTACGAAAACAAGTGTCGCAAACAGATTTTGAACAAGGTGTAGCTTTTCAAATAAATAGTCTTACAAGTAAAACTTTTACTAAACTTATGGATAAAGAGTCAAAAGTTTCAACAACTGAAACAAAGGGGGATGAGCCTGTTTTAGATGTGTCCGCATCAGTTGCTCAAACTTCTGTTGTTGAGCGAACTGCTCCTTGTGATCATGACACCACAACCGATGTTGTGAAACACACACCAGGAAAACGCAAAAATAAAGCTGTCACATCCAAAAAGCCCACCAAAACCAAACAAAATAAAAAGGTTCCTCTGGAAGATGAGATCCCAGAGGTTAATGCAGTGACAACACAAATGTCACTTGAAACCACTGCTGCTACTTCCTCACAGTTGTTGGAAAGATCTCAACCCATCCAAACTCCTCATGTATCCTCACAAAAGGATCATGTTGTAAGTACAGGGACACCACAACATGAAGTAGACCTTTCATATGAAAGTATGTTTAAAAGTCTCTCTCCCAGGGCAATCACGCTTTCTACACCACAACCCTCGACTCAAGTTCCATCAACAATATTACCTCTGTTTGAAGCAATTGAATTTCAGAAAGAAAACAGTTCCTCTAATGCACACATTACTGAGAGTAGATCGCAACAAATGACTGTCTCTGAACCAATTCAATCTCCTATCCTACAAACAGTTGAGGAGGTTATCCCCGTTGAGTATTACGAAACTCTTGGTGGTAGTTCAAGTGGAGCAGCCACTACAACTGTTGAACCCATTGGTGATTAGTTGGACAGTGGTTACATCATTAAGACTCTCTTAAAGGCAACTACTGATGAGGTTACAACTGTAATCTCTGCTTCAGTGGGAAGTCCCCAGAATGAAGAAAAAGGGGCATCTGTTTCTGATGATATGGAGACTTCTCCTATTATCAAAACAAATACAACCACTACAGGTGGGAATTCAGATGATCCTCTCAAAGTAAGTGATGAATTAACTTATAAGGATTTGACGGTTAGAGTGTCTACCATTGAAACAGATGTTGCTGAAATGAAAGATTGATTAAGCAGATGATAAAGCTTTTTAACAGTCAACCTACCAGACAAGAAATTGCCAATGAGCTTTGGAATTCTATGCAACCCATCCTTCAAGCTCAGAGGAATTTGGCTGAAAGTAACCGCAATTTCAGTTTGGAATTTATCAGAAATTTGGTTGATGCCAGGTATAAAGACACACAAGCAGACATTATGAACATTAAGGAACATTTGTTGAAACTTACTGGTTCCACCTCTACATCAATCTTTGAGAAAGATGATGATGATAATGATGCCAAAAAGGGGGAGAAAGATTCACTGAGAAATTTGCCACCAGATTCAAAAGCTAATCCTACAGAAATTATATCTCCTGCTCAACCTAAATCCCAACCTTCTCCAAAAAAACCACCACAAAAGAAGGAGAAAATACCTTCCACACCATCATCACCCATTTTGTCAATAAATGCTGGGAACACAAAAGTATCAGCAGATGTTTACCAAACAGCTGCTGAGACACCAGTTGTTTCAGCAGAAGTTTGTCAAACATCTGCCATGATCATTTTCACTACACCAACCACAATCCAACAATCTCAAACGTCACAAAGATTTCTCATACATTCATCTTCACTACCAAAACATTCTCCTTCACCAGAAATCATCTCCACACGTAAGAGAAAAACTCATATCGATAGAATCACAAAAATGAACAATGATCCTCTGGTAAAGCCAACTCCACCTAATTGGAAGAAAGTCAAAACAGTGGATTCAGATGAGGTATTGAAGTTTAAAAGAATGAGAGCAAAGCTTGTGGCTGCTGGTTATGGTCCAGTTAGATCCATTGCCAGATGGTCTAAACTGAAGATAGTTGAGACCTACAAAAAGCTGGAAGAATTTAGAGCTGAACATTCAAATGTTCTTCAAAACCCATTATATCCTACAACTGGTGCTCTGTCTCTAAAAATCGGTACTCCAAAAAACCTTCTTTCATCATCTGATTTGTCTGAATCAATTGCAAATTTAGTTAGCAGACCACAATCACCAAACTCATCTTCAATAATTCTTTGCCCAAGAAAACCAACTGATCCAAAAATAGTAAAGTGGAAGTCATGCTCAAAAACCCAAGTATTGACTTTGATCAGATCAGATGGTAGTGTTGAAGAGATTAAAATGGATAGTGCATATAATCTGAATGCATACGATCTCCAAGATTTGTTGGACCTTCAACTTGAGAGGGATGATGAAGAAGACATGTTCTCCCTGGACTTTGAACTACAATTCAAAGGACAAATCAGGGAGATGTTAATGAGAAATAAAAATCAGTAATAAAAAAGGGTTTTCGTATCATTTGTTGTATAGGGAGATTGTTGGATCAGCAGCTGTTACATTGTTTGCAGTAGCATATTTAACCAGATCACAACATGTAGCAAAGGACATGTTTTTGTGTAACAAATTCTTGAGTGAGGTTTGATGTGTGTTGTTTAGGAAGGTGATCGTATGTTCTTAGTTAATGTTTGTTAAAGTTAAGTTGTATTCGAATTTTATTAAGTTTGTTAGACATCTTTTATATGTACTTATGTTTATAGCAATTTACATTGTCAATGGGTGGATACTCTCTTTTTTGAATAAGAGAATGGAAATAATCATATGTAACTGATGAATTTTATTAAGTTTGTTAGACATCTTTTATTAAGTTTGTTAAATATCTTTTATATTTACTTATAGTTGTCTTTTAGCTATAATAGATAACACATTTTCTTACAATATCTATACATGTATCAATATGTTCTATCAATATGTGTTATGTATGGTTTTCTAAGAAACGACCCGTGTTTGCACACGGGTCTTACCGCTAATACTATATAATAAAAGAAACCATTTGTGGGACACTTGTCATTATATTAAAAAATGTACCTTATGGATAATTATTATTTAGTTTAATCTCTTCTAATTAATTATAGATAACCCTCCTATTAAATATTATTTAGTTTAATCTCTTATAGATAATTATTATTTAGTTTAATTTTAATTTAATCTCTTCTAGAAAAAAATTCATAATTATTTATTAACGAAACATATTTTTTTAATAAAATATCTAACCATAAATTTTAAAATTCGTTTGATGAAAAGGGAACACACTCAAATATCTTATTTATTTATTATGGGGATTTTAATTATTGTCTGTTAGTTTATTTAAGAAATTTATACATAGTTAGGTTCAATATTTGTTTTGCCATATTATTATTATTAGATTAAATATATAACTTGATTGTTCGTACTTAGGTCCTTAATTTGTTTGTCATATTATTATAACTAAATATATAACTTGATTGTTATTACTAACCACCTATAGTGTTCGTTTATTTTTGAAAAATTAGAGATTAAATTCAAAATTTTGATAAATCACATGGATCATCCATATACTTTACTCAACATATTATTTTCATAATTTATTACTATCTAACTTCAAATATATATATATATATAACAAAATGTTGCAATACGTCGTTAAAATCAAGCTAAATATCTAATAATTATGTAAATATTTTTTGGATTCAAATTATTTTCGGTAATGTGCGAATTATAATTGTTTTGTAGGTCCGGCTAGGGGAGGATCTAGTCGCCTAATCCTTGTTGTCAAACACACCCGGTTGTGCGGAATCCAACCGGAGATGCAAACCGAGATAGAAACCGATAAGAACACGAGATACAAGACACGAAGATTCATTGTTTAACACACTTGTTTATCAAAGAGAAGAGTTCAAGTACAAGATCATACAATATCCGGTTAACACAATAAGACTCTCTCTCTCTCGAGTTCTCCCTGCTTCTCACACACCACCGAAAACACTTGTTTTCGGTATATATATGTGTTCTGCACATGTTGTGCGATTGGGCTGGGTTCGCTTGTGCGATTGGTTATGGGGTTCGGCCCATGTGAGTTGTGATTGGCCCAAACATAATTCTCATGCATGACCATTCTGTACGTACATAATTCAACAAATTCATATTTGTAGAGATTGGTCAACTTGTGACATCATCATGACATCATCATGATGATGTCATGATGATGTGGCTTCGGGAATAGGTTGCGGCTCTCCGTGCTTCGCGTGTCGAACTCTGGGACGCACGACGGAGGAATGTCGTGATGTCGGGCTTGAGCCGAACCTAACCGGGTCGAACCGAACCGAGTCGTGTCCACATAATATGTATCAACAAACTCCCCCTTGGACGCTACTCGTGAGGTTCAACTTCCATATCTTCCATGTCGGAGGATCTTCAAAGTCTTCACGCGTCGTAAGTAGAAAGTGTATCAACAAACTCCCTTTTTATTTAGGTAGTGTGTCAATAAACTCCCCCTTTGATTATGCTTGTGAATCTTTTGACTTCAATGCTTTAGATCGTTGTGGTGTTGGTGATGGTCAGCGGCAACTCGATCATATTTATCTCTTGAGTGCTTCCATGTCGTGTCTTCATTCCGAAGCTTGTCATCGACCATGTTCTCCTTGCCTTCAGAATCTGCACACGCAAGAAATCTAAACGCGTAATGAGAACAACTGCTTGGAATATAGTTTAACATAAACAAACGACACACATATGACCATTATTCAATCAACTACCGTCCGACAGTTTGAAAGTTTAACAAATTTATCAATTTTAGTTTTTCACTTTCAAAACTTACAAAATTTGACCGTTTATGAAGATTCAGTCGTTTTGGTTTTTAGCAGGTTTCAGGCAACGAAGACTCGAGATCCAACATCGTACAATCGAAAATAAGATAGAAATAAAATCTTTTTGGCTTTTAGAAAGTTTATATTAAAAACACACCTAAAATCTTTTTGGAATTTTTGAATATTTCAAATGAAAAGACAGAAAGCAGTAAATAAATATATACAGAGTTGCAGAAAATAAAGAAAAATAAATATATACAAACATTCTTTTTGCGAGTTTCGAGGGTAAGAGAATCATATCAGTGTATGGTCACGCCAAAACACTCTTGTCGTTCTTTTAGTTAACAATTAGATAAGCATCCTATAACGATTATCGGTATTGTTATCCACATAAGCTCAACTTATCATATGTAATCATGGCGAGGGGATACGTTAAGGTATGATTTATACTTACCGACCGGTGTTCATCCACATCACGACACATTCCCGTATCAAGGTATGCACGAGGGTTCATCTTACCGGTGAGTATACCGATTATCATCTGTTTGACCGTATATGAAAATGTGAGTAACTCACTTATTTTGATTGAAAACAAGCCCTATGTGATAGAATCACTTATTGATGAGGAACTTGATTTTCAGATGCATGAGGGCACAGGAGCAAGTCCGTGAACAGGTCAGTACTTTCGTACAGCAGAGAGACGAACTTGACTCCCGGATAGATGTGATATTTTATCACTTATTTGTTTGGACATGTGATTGTTGATCACTTATTGAGGTCGTATGCAATATGTACACGTATGTATGGTATCATGGAAGATCTAGACTTGCGTCCCCGTTATTTTTCGGTAAAAGATACAACCATGATACCCAGATGATAAGCAGCATAATGACCGAATATCTCAGAACCTCGGCAATCTCTCAAACGAAATTTCGGTACTAAGACCATATGCCAATGAGTGGTTCCCACCTGGTCTTCAGTCGTTTTGGTTTTTATCACCCTGCATACTTTAAAATGATTGTGAGCCTACCGATACATCTTATATAGAGCTGCTTATCATTTTTCATTTAAGGTTTAAAGAGGTTTAGATAGACCACTGATGTACTATCATTTTCTCTTTTGCTCGCCAGGAAACTCATTTTTGCTTTTCTATTGTTTTTGTGTTTTTGAAATTTTTCGATGTTTTTGGATTTTCAAATTTCGATTTACTCCCCCTAAAATCAACAAACTAAGCTAAATTTAAAACACAAAGGTATTTACAAAAATGATTTTCCGATGTTGGTTTTACTCTTACTTGACCTTAATGCCGTTTACCAGTAATAAAAAGTCAAATCTTGATTTGTCAAATGCTTTGGTAAAAAGGTCGGCACGTTGGTCATCGGTGTGGACCATGACAACATTGATGAGTTTCATAGTGAAACAATCACGTGTGAAGTGATATTCGAGATCAATGTGTCTGGCCAAAGAGTGCTGTACGAGATGATAATAATTCATAAAGCAGCTTAAATATCGACAAGTATAGGAGAGATTAGAAATTTAAAACCGTATCCTGCAACTGCTTCGTGCATTGGCAGGAATCTGAGTGCTCTCCCAAACTGGATATCCACTCGTTGTGGACTTCAAAGTTTCAGACGTGCTACATGTGCGTACTTTTCATTGGAATCTTTCCTGAGGACCCGATCAAAAACCATAACAACCAATTTTGGCACATATCTCATCCTGTCGAATTTTTCAACTTCATTCAACAACATTCTTTCATCAGACATTTTTGTCTTCTTTTCTCCTCTCTCCATCAAAGGCAACAACTCCTAGATATAATGATGTTTCGGAGTCTGGTGTCGCCGATCTTGTGCATGGACGCTCCACTATCAACAATCCTCGATGAGATACCACTTGTAGGTCCGGCTAGGGGAGGATCTGGTCGCCTAATCCTTGTTGTCAAACACACCCGGTTGTGCGGAATCCAACCGGAGATGCAAACCGAGATAGAAACCGATAAGAACACGAGATACAAGACACGAAGATTCAATGTTTAACACACTTGTATATCAAAGAGAAGAGTTCAAGTACAAGATCATACAATATCCGGTTAACACAATAAAACTCTCTCTCTCTCTCGGGTTCTCCCTGCTTCTCACACACCACCGAAAACACTTGTTTTCGGTATATATATGTGTTCTGCACATGTTGTGCGATTGGGCTGGGTTCGCTTGTGCGATTGGTTATGGGGTTCGGCCCATGTGAGTTGTGATTGGCCCAAACATAATTCTCATGCATGACCATTCTGTACGTACATAATTCAACAAATTCATATTTGTAGAGATTGGTCAACTTGTGACATCATCATGATGATGTCATGATGATGTGGCGTCGGGAATAGGTTGCGGCTCTCCGTGCTTCGCGTGTCGAACTCTGGGACGCACGACGGAGGAATGCCGTGACGTCGGGCTTGAGCCGAACCTAACCGGGTCGAACCGAACCGAGTCGAACCGAACCGAGTCGTGTCCACATAATATGTATCAACATGTTTTATTTCTCATTAAATATAATGTAATATGTAAATACAATAATAAGTATTATATAATATAATATACTTATTTTTGTATCATTTTACATATTTCTTTGATGAATTTTATATTAGTAACATACATCATCTTTATATTAACTCATTTATGTCAATTTGGTATATAAACGTCTCCATCTTTGGTTTGCATTTACAAGAAATATTTATTATATAGTTTAGATTGTTCAACCGGTGTAACACACGGGAAACTAACCTAGTTGTTTTAACAAAAGAATTGACAATTAATGATTATGCAAAGTTTTTTTTTTACTACGTGAATATCAAATCGTCACAATTTAGCATTTTTTTTTTATATTATAACATTAGGCAATTAATTTTAGTTAAATAATATGTCGTAAATTTTTTTCACCCTTTTTTATTATTTAATATTATTAATTTTAATCAAATAAACAAGTTGACACTTGGTATTTTTTTCTGTTATTTATGTTATTTCATAAAAAAAATCACATGTAAATTTCATTTGTAGATACAATGTCGAATTTATCAAAACTCGAATTCGTCGCACTTGACATCTCGGGAAATAACTACCTCCCATGGACTCTTGATGCGAAAATTCATCTGACAGCAAATAATCTAGGGGTGACAATCAATGATGAGAATCAAACATCCGCTCAAGATAAGGCTAAGGCCATGATATTCCTCCGTCACCATCTTCACGAAGACTTGAAGTGGGAGTCTCTCACTGTTGAGGACCCTCTCGAGCTATGGAAAAATATCAAAGAAAGATTTGACCACCAGAAGCTGGTCTTGCTCCCTAAAGCCCGCTATGAATGGCTTCATTTGAGGCTACAAGATTATAAAAGTGTTAGCGAGTACAACTCTGCCCTTTTCCGCATCACCTCTGAGCTTAAATTATCTGGTGAAAAAATAACCGACGAAGACATGCTTGAGAAAACTTTCTCAACGTTCCATGCATCAAACATGCTCCTGTCGCAGCAGTACAAGGAACGTAAATTTACAAAATATTCTGAATTAATATCATGTTTGTTGGTCGCGGAGCAAAACAACAAGCTCCTACTACAAAATCATCAAGCGCGACCCGTCGATGCAAGCCCATTGCTAGAAGCCAATGCGGCAAATTATCAAAGCGGACGTGGGAGAGGTCGCGGTCGCGACCGTGGTCATGGTCGTGGACGGAGCAATACATGGCGACGAGAATCTCAAAATTCTAAATCTAGTGGTGGCGAATCGAGCCGATAAAACACGGGACGACCTCCTAGAGGGAGAACTGGCGGGAGCCAAAACAATATATGTTATAAATGTGGAATGTCAAATCATTGGTCCCACACATGTCGCACCCCTAAACATCTCGTTGAAGCTTATCAACAGATGATGAAAGAAACAGGAAAAAATGTTGAGACAAATCTGATTGAGAATGCACCTAATCTGTCATCTCCTACACCACTATCAGACACTCATCTGGACGTGTCTGACTTCACTGAAAATTAGTGACATCCTATGGTTGAACTTTATGTGATGTTTTTTAAGACTATGGTTTTTTTCTTTGTTTGGATCTTGTTTAAACTCTTATGGTATTTTATGTTTGAACTATTGTTATAGTTTCATTTAAAATCTTTATGATGTTGATTCATATTTGTGTAATGTGATTTTGTTTTCTTCATACTCAAGCAAGTAGTTCGTTATATTAATTTATTTTATTATTACCAGAGGAAATATGTTTACAAGCTCCAATAAAGCTATCATTGGTGATGAATGTCTCGTAGATAGTGGTACCACCAACACTATTCTAAAACATAAGAAATTTTTCTCTGAGTTGTCTCCTGCAGAGACACTTGTGGGTACTATTTCCGGTGTGTGTGATCTTATAGAAGGCTCTGGAAGAGCAAGCATCATATTACCATCGGGTACTAAACTAATTATAAATGATGCATTATACTCTAGTAAATCAAGACAAAATTTACTTAGTTTTAAAAGTATTCGACAAAATGGTTACCACCTCAAAACAACATCCGAAAATAATAATGAATGCTTACAAATTACTTCAAATGAAAATGGCAAAGATACCATTGTAGAAAAGCTAAAAGCTTTATCCTCTGGATTATATTGTACTAATATTACTCCTATTGAATCATACATGGTGGTGAGTAACCATAAGGTACTAGATAAAGACACATTCACAATATGGCATGACCGACTAGGTCACCCTGGTAACATAATGATGAGGCGAATAATTAAAAGTGCGAATGGGCACCCTCTTAAGAATTTAAAAGTCTTGTTATCACAAGACTTATCATGTGCGGCATGCTCTCTAGGTAAACTCATTACTCGACCCTCACAAACTAAGTTGACACATGAAAACCCCTCATTTTTGGAAAGAATCCAAGGGGATATCTGTGGGCCAATACATCCTCCTTGTGGTCCATTCCGCTATTTCTTAGTCTTAATTGACGCCTCATCGCGATGGTCACACGTGAGTCTTTTAGCTACCCGAAATGTAGCGTTTGCCCGACTATTAGCGCAAATCATACAGTTGAGAGCTCATTTCCCTTAAAATCCAATTAAAACCATACGAGTGGATATTGCAGGAGAATTCACATCCCAAGCTTTTAACGATTATTGTATATCGATTGGGATAAAGGTTGAACATCCAGTAGCTCATGTTCATACACAAAATGGTTTAGCTGAATCATTAATTAAACGATTACAAATTGCCATCTTCTACATGGGGACATGCTATTCTACATGCTGCTGCACTAATCCGATTAAGACCAACTGCCGACCATGAATACTCCCCATTACAACTGGTCTCCGGAAGAGAACCAAATCTATCCCACCTCAAAATATTTGGTTGTGCGGTATAGGTACCGATATCGCCACCACAACGTACCATAATGGGACCATAGAGAAGACTGGACATTTACATTGGTTTTAATTCCCCTTCTATTATTAAATATTTAGAACCATTAACGGGTGACATGTTTACAGCACGCTTTGCTGACTGTCAATTTAATGAGACAGTATTCCCAGTCTTAGGGGGAGATAAGACTAAAGAAAGACTAGTAACACAAGAGTTAACATGGAATGCATCATCGTTATCAAATCTCGACCCCCGAAGTGGTCAATGTGAATCTGAAGTCCAAAAGAATATACATTTGCAAAGAATCGCAAATTAATTACCAGATGCATTCACAGACACAAATAGGGTGACAAAGTCACATATACCAGCATCAAATGCACCTGCTCGATTTGAAGTAATCCCATAAGCAATTACCATACAAAGAAAACGTGGGAGACCAATAGGTTCCAAAGATAAAAACCCACGTAAGCGAAAAGAGCAGAATAAATCAGTTGGTGAAAATTTAGTAAATGAAACCCTAGAAGAGGTAAATGTCCCAGAAGAGACAAATATAATTCCAGAGGAAAATGAAAATCCAGAAGACGTACTGGTACCAAACGAAAACGAGATCTCTATCAATTATGTACAAAATAGTACAATATGGAACCGAAATGAAACACGTGTTAATGATATGTTCGCATATGCTATAGCAACAGATGTAATTAATGAAAATGATTACATACCTAGAACTCTAGAAGAGTGCATGCGCAGAGTTGATTGGCCAAAATGGCAAGAGGCCATAAAGGCTGAGTTAGGTTCGCTTGAAAAGCGAAATGTTTTCGGACCTGTAGTCCGAACACCCATAGACGTCAAACCAGTAGGTTATCAATGGGTGTTTGCTATAAAAAGAAATGAAAGGAATGAGATTGTACGATACAAGGCACTTCTTGTAGCACAAGGGTTTTCCCAAATCCCAGGAGTTGATTATGAGGAAACGTATTCCCCTGTAGTGGATGCGATAACCCTTAGATTTCTAATTGGCCTTGCAATCTCAAAAGGACTTCAAATGAGACTTATGGATGTCGTCACTGCATACTTGTACGGGACACTAGAAAATGACATCTACATGAAAATCCCTAAAGGATTAAAAATGCCCGAAGCATTAAAATCAATACCTCGAGACATGTGTGCTATAAAGCTAAAAAGTTCTTTATATGGTCTTAAACAATCTGGCCGTATGTGGTACAATCGGCTCAGTGAATATCTTGAAAAAGAAGGATACAAGTCTGATGTAATCAGTCCATGTGTTTTTATAAAAAGATCACTCTCAAAATTCACTATAATAGCAGTCTACGTGAATGATATAAACATCATTGGAGCTCCTGAAGAGATAGAAAAAACTGCTAATATATTAAAGAGAGAATTTGAAATGAAAGACCTTGGCACAACAAAATTATGTCTCGGCCTGCAATTCGAGCATTTGCGCAACGGTATATTCATACATCAGTCAAACTACATCCAGAAGATGTTAGTACGTTTTAATATGGACAAAGCTCATCCGTTTAGCATACCCATGGTTGTCCGACCGCTAGATCCTCAAAAGGATCCTTACCGCCCTCAAGAAGAAGGCGAAGAAGTACTTGGTCCAGAAGTACCGTACTTAAGTGCGATCGGTGCCCTTATGTATCTTGCAAATAACACGAGACCCGATATTGCATTCTCGGTACATGTACTAGCAAGATATAGTTCCAACCCAACACGTAGACACTGGAATGGAATAAAACACATATTCAGGTATATTTGCGGGACATAAGACTTAGGTCTCTTCTACCAGAAAGATCAAAAGTCCCAACTTGTTGGGTATGCTGATGCTGGATATCTATCAGATCCACATAAAGCAAAATCTCAAACAGGTTATGTATTCACATATGGTGGAACAGCAATTTCTTGGAAGTCAACTAAGCAAACACTTACAGCAACGTCATCAAATCATGCCGAACTAATTGCACTATATGAAGCTGGTCGAGAATGCGTGTGGTTGAGATCAATGATTACTCACATACAAGAAGCATGTGGATTAGAACAGATCAAGAAGGAGCCGACAATTATTTATGAAGACAATGCTGCTTGCATAGCTCAGATCAAAGAAGGTTACATCAAAGGTGATCGAACAAAGCACATTTCACCAAAATTCTTCTCAACATATGACTTGCAGAAAGAAGGGGAAATTGATGTTTGCCAAATCAAGTCAAGTGAAAATTTAGCTGACCTATTCACAAAATCTTTACCAAGAAACATTTTCGAGCAACTATCACACAAGATCGGTCTCCGTAGATTGAAAGATGATTGTTGAATTCAGGGGGAGAATTATACACACTGTACTCTTTTTCCCTTAACTAAGTTTTGTCCTAGTGGGTTTTCTTAGTAAGGTTTTTAATGAGGCAGTACAACTGATCCAGTAGTATCAGTTTATTATATAGGTCCTGAAGTATCTATTTAATATTATCCTGAAGTATGTTATTAACTGTGTATAATAAATAATACTATATATATCTGAGGGGGGGGGGGGTGTTATAAATACAAATATATTCCCTCCTAATTCTCCTCCTATGTTGTTATGTTTTCAGTTACATTTTGACTACATAGTTTTCAGTTATATTTTGACTACATCACTATGTATATATATGTGGTTGATAAATGAAAGAGAACAGACTTCTCATTTTTCATTTCATAAACATCAATACTCAAGTTATGTGTTTTGAGTTTATAACTTTTTTTATATTCATTTTTATATGGTAATTTTACCTATGTAAAAAAACTGTATTATCCAAAAGAGTAAACTGCCATTTTGGTCCCTGTGGTTTGGCCAGTTTTGCCACTTTAATCCAAATCTCAAACTTATTACATCTGGGTCCCTGTGGTTTGCATTTTGTTGCAATTTTAGTCCAAATCTCAAATCAGGCCAGATTTAAAAAAAACCCTGGTTTTTGTCCTTTTCCTCAGGGGCATTTTGGTCATTTTATATTTTATAAAAGAAAAAAATATAACAAAATCCCAAACACCCCATATCTCTGCTCTCTCTCTCTCTCTAAACAACCCCTCTCTCTCTTCCCTCTCTCCCCTCTCTAGAACACCACCACCACCTCCTCTCTGTTCATCCACCGCCGCAGCAGCAGAAACCGTCATCCGTCATCCGTCGTTCCAATCAAATGTCAGATCAAACAAGAATCCAAACCAAGAATCCCCACAAATCAAAACCCCTTTACTTCCAATCACTCCAAACCAAACCCAAAACCTAAACCCACAAATTCAAGAACAAGAACAAACAACTCATCTTCATAAAACCCTCAAAAGATTCGACTAAAGATTCGACTAAACCCACAGTGACCCTCTCGATCCTTCTGTTTTTCCCCAAATTGGAGAAAATTCAGGAAGAGGAACCACCTTAGGGTTTGCAGGAAGAGGAACCACCTTAGGGTTTGCAGGGTTGTCGCCGCCGCTGCCGCTGAAACGCGGCTCCGTCTCTTCGATCTCCCTCTCTCTCATGCATCTCTCTCTCTCTCCGCCGCTCATGGCGGCTCTGCTGATGTCGTACCGTCCGCCACCACCAGGTGATGGTGCTGTCGCCGTTGTTTATCGGGAGGGGACGGCGAAGGGCTGGGGATAGTGGTTGATCGTTGTGGTTGCGTGTGGTGGTTCACCGGATAACCAGTCGCCGGAAAAACGATGCGAATGAGGTTGTTTGGTGGTGTCGTTGCCGGCTGAATCGAAGAGGGAGGATGTGGGTGTCTGTGTGTGTGTGTAAGAGATGGAGGAGTGGAGAGTGATGGTGGTTGCGGTGGCCGGAGATCGGTGGTGTTGGCGGCGACGGTGGCGGAGGTTGGGGATGATGTGGGGGTGGTGGTGGTGTGGTGTACGTAGTTCAGAGAGAGAGGGGGGGAGACAGAGAGCAGATGTTGAGAGAGAGAGAGCAGATGGAGAGAAAGAGAGGGATGAATCTTTAAATAAAATCCAAAAAGACCAAAATGCCCCTGAGGAAAAGGACAAAAAGCAGGGTTTTTTTTTTTGAAATCTGACCTGATTTGAGATTTGGACTAAAATGGCAACAAAATGCAAACCACAGGGACCCAAATGTAATAAGTTTGAGATTTGGACTAAAGTGGCAAAACTGGCCAAACCACATGGACCAAAATGGCAGTTTACTCTATCCAAAATCATAATTGGTTTAGCACAGAGTTGCATTTAAGTTATTTTATATTTTAAACAGATTAATAATATGATATAATCAAAAGATAGCAAAATGTTACACACTAAAAAATTAGATAATACACCATCATTTCCATGAGTAGCCGTAGGATTCATTTTTTTGTCACGCACAATAAACCCTGATCTACAATAGTCTATTTGATCGAACCTTTTTCCTAATTTGATAATCACAATGTGTGACACCTTAGGCACGCATTTATGTTCTCCAGCGCGTCTTGGATGCATTGATTGTAGATGAAAGGAGAATCCCGTAATTAAGCGTACGCCTAGAATCCCTCTATGTTATTTTGTAGTTATTTGTAATCATAACTTTTTTTCTTTTCAAGGATAATGGTTTGAGATGTTTACTTATTTATGTAATATCTATATATTTATATGATAAACAAGATTAGAAGAGCAAATATTAAAGCATAATCAATGAAGTGCTTCAACTGATCCAAATATGGATTTAAATTCCACTTATTTTAGAGGGAAAACATAATGGAATCATGGATCTTGATCAATAGTAACAAATGAGACTTGAAATGGTGTGATTATCTGCAAATTGTCTTGTTTATATGCGGTGGCGAAGCTTGAAAATTTTCATCGGGGGGTCGGAAGTCACCGGACCTAAAAATTCTATATAAGTAACTTTTTTTTCTTATAAAACCGGGGGCGAAAGCGTTTCTATACGAAACGTACATACATAACACTAGAGCGAAAAGTTCGCCCCCGGGCCCCTTGAAAGCTACGCCCCTGTTTATATGTGGCTGTTATTTTGAGACCATGGCCCTCTCAGAATTGTACATGAAAGTTTAGATGCATTAAAGAAAACTCATTGCTAAACTTATAACTATTGTGTATTTGAACATGATTGATTCATAAATTGATGATGATATTTTGTGTTTATCATATCTGTAAGACTGTAACAGGGTTCATGAAAAAATGATGATGATGAGTCTTATACTTTAGGTGCACTAATTATAACAGCATCAAAACCCAAAAAAACTGCAATTATGTAAACTATGTAGTGCTATTCTCTTTTTGTTTGTCTTTCTACTAAAGGTAACATTGGATCCATACAATAAAATTACATAATCATTTTGCTTCCCCAACTTGCAACTGCATTCATTGCTAAATAAGATTAGAACTATGATTACAATAAAAATGCACAGCTTTCATTCATAGATAACATAATATAATACCAGACAACATAGATAGATATTATGAAACGCACTAATTCCGCGCTATGCTAGATGACCATATCTTCTTCGGGTCACATTTTATCTGTAACATGGTAAATAATAAGTGACGGTTTTTTTTACGGTTAAAGTTATTAATAATGAATTTATTTTAAATTTAAACCACAAACCTGGGCTTTTGAGTTCCCTAGAGTAAGCTCAAGATCATCCGACACACACTCCTCGTGTATCCTTTCTCCTTCCCATGGTTTCACCCGTCCACTCGCATTGCTTCCGAATGCAAATTCATCCGGAACAACTTCAGCCATTGGAATATCTGCGTTGTTGTCAAACCCTGCAGGAACTGCAGGAGAGCAAGTCCCGCTTTGACCAGGTGTCCACATCCGTGAGCCACCTGTCGTTATAGTGAACCCAAATGGGTTCACTGCAACAAGACTGAATGTAGGAGACGTGGGTCCACTCTGTGGGACCCCCGTCCCCCATTCATAATTAGGAAGAGTCTCTCGAGCCGGGCTAGGGGGAGTTGAACATGGGAAATAGGGAAAGTGTGGCCCACCCCAACCGGTTTTGATCCGAGACGGGGATTGAGCGGTTGGTGAGCTGGCAGGCGGGGTCACCGGTGCACTCAGGGACCCATTGTGGATTTGAAAATGTGGAAGCTTGGATGAACTTGAAGAAGAGGATGAAGATGAGAGATTCTTGAGCCATGGAATGAGAGAATCCGGGTGCGGGTTGGGCCCGAATGCAGATGAAGTCGGGCTCGCGATTGCCGACGAAACCGGGCTTTGGTTACAAGAAGCATATGGACTTGGTTGATAAGATGAACCTGGACTCACTGACACAGAACCACCAATGGGGGCCCTATCCATAGGCTTGCATCCCTAATAATCAAATTCAAATTAAAACTTAAAACTTAAACACTTAGCTAAATTCATATGAAAGATAATTTTCAATTAGTGCATCACATTAAATTAAATCTTAAAACTTAAAAATACCTAAATTCACATCAACACTTTTTTACTGCAATTGTTACTTTCTTTTATTTTACAAAAACGTTCACATGACTAGTGCAAATCAAATAAGACTATGGAATGGATACTATACCTTACGATAGGTGGTACCGTCCGGCTCGACGGTCCAGCCGGCTTCATCCGCGAGTGCTTTGAGTACCTCATTGTTATCACAATGCTTCGGGAGCTTGTAGTTACCGTACATTCTAAGGCCGGCGAATATCTTGGCCGAAATGGCTCTCCTCCGCCTTTCTCGCCTCTTGTTGTTCTCCCTTTCTTTCCATGTAGGCATCCTTGCTCCAGACATCTTAGTAACGATGAGAGGGAATAATAATAATGTAGAGTAAGAGTTTGTTAATTGGTGATGGATCATAAATGGTAAGAAAAGAACAAACTACATACATATAATGTTGATGAGGGAACATAAAGTAGATTTAGGAACACAGAGACCGGGTATTGGTGAATTGAGTGGGCCCGGTGGGCCATGGGAACGCTGACGAGTTGTTGTTGTTGTCAAAAGCTGCTGCTCAGTTACATTTGCCACTAGCTTGTTGTTACTTGTAGTGAGATTGGAGGGGGCTACAAGGACGGTTTATTACAGGTGTCAATCATTTCGTATGGATGGATTTTGGTTTTACTAAGACTGTCTCCAATGCAACGGCCTGCATTTACTATATTCATCCTAGTCATCACTGCCATATCAGCTTTTTACCCATCTTTTCCACATGCACTCTCTGTCCTTTATTTAACTCCAACCCATCATTTCCACATGCATCCTCTCTCTCCTCTATTTGGACCCACTTTCTCTCTCTGCACTTAAGTGCACTTCACTACATGCAAGACCCATTAAGTGCACCCCACCCCAATGCTTCCCTTACAAATGCACATGCCACATGTGTAAATGCAACCCCCCAACAAGAAGCGTTGGGGGCAGTCTAAATGCTCGAATCTGAATACGGTCCATGTATTTGTTTATGTTGAAAGATATGGATTATGAAGCGTAAACAAATAAAAAAGTGTAGCCTGAGAAGACATGTTTGCCCATTCACATAAGCGAGCCAAATGAGTTGAAAGGTTGTAAACGGCTTGACCAGGGGCGTACCCATCTATATCTCAAGGTGGACGGGCGCACCTCTTGAAAAAATAAAATTTAGTGCTAAATTCCCGGTAAAATCCTGACAGCACCCCTTGAAAATTTTCATCCGCACCCCTTGGAAAATTTCGACCGCCCCCCTTAGGAAAAAAATCTTATGAATTTGTAAAAAGTTTATGTAAACACTGATTTTTTTTAAATACTCCCTTTGTCCCATTAAATGTGTCTTATTTTGAATTTTCAAAGTATTTATTTATAAACTTTGACTTTAATTATATACTTTTTGTGTTATATAAAACTTGATGAAAATTAACCCGATAAAAACACTTATAAAACACACTCAAATCCTATAACTTCATCAAATATTATCTAACACAAACGAAATTATTTAACGTCAAAGTTTAGAAATAAAGACTTTGAAAATTCAAAATATGACACTTTTAATGGGACGGAGGTAGTACAACTTAATTAACTTTCCACTTAACTAATTAACTTTCACTTTCACTTAACCTTTAACCTAATAATACACCATAACTCAAGCCCAACCCAATCTAATAATCTAATTTGAACTAAAATATAATAACCCAACCCACTGCAATTTCGGTCACCAAGCTCACAAAAACAGCATCTCATCACTATTTTCGGGTATGGTTCGATTATTTTTTTTGTTTTCTTGTTCTATTTGGATTTTTAGGAGAAATACAATTGTTAAAAAGTTTGAAATTTTAGTTGCTTTGTTGTTTTTTTGAAACTTTAGTTGGTTGATTTTGTTGTTTTAGTTAAAGTTTAGTATGTTTAAATGGTTAGTTAGAAGAAATAAACAATTAAAGCTAGGGCTTGATTTTAAAGTTGAAAATTATGAAGTTTGGTGATGATTGTTTAAGTGTTTAGTGTTGAAAATTAGTTGTATATGTTATATAGAGAACGACTTGCTTAGAAAAGTAGCTCTAAATGTTTTGGATAGATTTCAAAAAATGAAAACCCGTAGATCGACATTTTAAATATGTTTGTAACGACGTTTGACATGTTTTTGATAATTATATATATTTTAGCTTGATATTCTTTTGTTTTACATGACACGACCAATATAACCCGATATAAACCGATACAAATACATCTCAAATTCATTGTATTGGGTTTGATCTTAGACCATAGCCAATGCAAAGCATTTAGCTTGCATTTGACTTATGTGGATTTAGATTTTAAGGAGGAATGCATTGAGACCATAGGTGTCACACCCCAACCGATGGCGGAATCATCGGGGCGTGGCACTGAGCGAAACAGATTGTCCAGAAGTTTCCATAACAACTATCATTACCATTCAATTAAAGCAATACGTCCCATACCGTATCTCAAATAGTTAAATAATTATTACAGACAAGCATCAAGACAAGTATTATGTTCCGACAACTCAGATTCTAAACATAGCTAATTTATTTGTTGGTTTCTAGGACTCCTTCCCTAGCCTCAATTTCATCACCAGCAAGTTAAGCACAGAAACGACCTAAGCACCTGTCACATACGTTAAAATAAAGTCAATACATATAATGTAAAGGTGAGCATACAAGTTTGATATAACATATAGAGTTCGAATTCGTTTACGCATAACCAGCACGTACACATAGTGAAATGAAGCACGTTAGTTATCGACATAGATCCATCGATACCAATGACTGCGGATTGACTGCCCAAGGTAGTTCGCAATACATGATTACCACCGTAATCCATGCAAGTAAAAGATCCTTAACAACCCCCGTGTGAACGGGTGCTGAGTCCAAACTATAGTACTATCGTTGCTAAGGCAGGTGGACAGCATTCCATGTGTAAACATAACAAACAAGCATTCATAAGCCACGTATAACATGCATTAATGGTTTAGCGTTAAAATAGCTTGAGTAGTGTGATAGTTGTAGTTTGAATATTTGTAACGTATGTAACACCCAAAAGTGCTAAAAGCAAAAGGGGTTCGAGTATACTCACGGTGATTATGGATTGAAGGGAGCGCTTTTCAGCGAGTACGGTTAGCCTGAATAGATTCGATAACGTAACGATAAGTGGCGCGCAAAACAGTACAAAGTGAGAGCGGGTAGGATAGTTGATCGTGCGGATTAACTATCCGTGCGAGTAAGTTATCCGTGCGAGTAACTATCCGTGCGAGTAAACTATCCGTGCGAGTAACAATCCGTGCGGATGGTATTCCGTGCGGGTGGTAATCCATCCGGATTAGTCACTCGTGCGGATTGTTTATCCGTGCGGACAAGTAGTCCGTGTGGACAAGTTATCCGTGCGGACAAGTAATCCGTGCGGATAACTCACTCATGCGGATAACTTATTCGAGTGGATTGTTTCTTCCTAAGTTAAGGATGTGTTTGTGTATGATGGCTTGTGCTTTGGAGTTTTCGTTGTAGCATTTAGAAAACATCTAAGTATCTCTACCCTTCAAGCCGGTCGCGCGGACAACAATTCATCCGGATGGTAGTCCGTGCGGACACGTCTCCAAGGCTGAGTCACTTGATGAAATTTGTGGAATCCGTCCGGATGATAATCTGTGCGGACAGTGGTAATCCGTCCGGATAGTTTGTTCGTGCGGACAAGGCAATCCGTCCGGATAGTCTGTCCGTGCGGGCAACTTGTCCGTGCGGATGCACATTGTTTGAAATTGTTTAAGGTCTTAGTATCTCATGATCCGAAGAGTAATCTATTCAGAGGTCGTCTGTCCGGATTGTTCATTCGTCGATACTCAAACCTCGTTTTGAATGTGGGTCCCAAGTTTAGCTCGTCCGGGTGACAACTCGTCCGGATCGTATGTCCGTGCGGACAGCTTGTCCGTGCGGACAGCTTGTCTTTCCTCGTCCTGGTTGTTCCGTCCGGTTACCCTTGGTCGCCTTTGTCGTCTATCGAGACGTTCCGATTACGTGTCAACCATTTGGAATCGCATCCTTACCCGTATGACCAAGCCGGCCAGGAATCACCCTAAATCGGCTCGTCTGCGGTTTAGAACGGTCATCCCGGTCTAACCCGAAATCAGGTGTCTTGCGGGTAGAATCCAGATCTAGGACTAATGCACCACTATCAATATGTAGGAGACTAGAACGGATCTGATTCGTACCGTCTTTTGAGGGTAAAAGAAGGAGAAAACTTGTTTATTTCTTTCAACTCTTTTATCCTTTAGAAAAGTTTAGATTTAGGTGAAGTTGTTGTGAAATCTTGTGGAAATCGTTCAGATCCGAGTTATTCTTGGTGGAATGAGGTCACACTTGAAGTTCATGAGAACTTCATGATGACGTCACCCTAGAATACCTCAAATCTTGATGATTTCATGGTTAAAAGTTGAGATTTGAAAGATAGAAAGGTGTAGATGTGCGTATAGATCAAGGATGTACAAGTTTTAGAGCAAGATCTTACCTGGATTGAGAGAAATCGGAGAAAAGGTGAAGAATGCGTGCAGGTCGAACGTCACTTGCAAAAAGCGGAAAGTTTGGAGAGTGACCCGAGTATTTATAGGATGCTAAAAGGGGAAATGGGTGATCCGTGCGGATTGCAGGTCACCCGGATAGGTTATTCGTGCGGACTGGTCATCCGTGCGGACTGGCAACCCGTGCGGATTGGCAATCCGTGCGGATGGACCATCCGTCCGGATGTTGACTAAATGGTGCGATGACGCTTCGGTTTCGATTGCGAGCGATTCAATAGGCTTTCCTAGTCAAATTACTTTCGGTCCCAACTACTTCGTATATAACATGGTTCGACTCGGAATTCGGGTTCGGGTTCGTTTACATTCGAGTTGGACTTAGACTTCGAGTTCGATTGAGTTCGCTTGATTATCACAACAAAACATAAATAAACATGCACAGGTAACACGTAAGGCACACACACACGTATAAATGACAAGTAAAATACATAGCTGGAGTTACGATTTGATGTCGATTCGATTAGCATAGCTTGATGAACTTTATCGCATTGTTACTTCCTATAGTTCACAGTCGCGAGTCGATTGAAATACGGTCAGCATGATTCGATTATTGCAATGAACGACACTTACTCCACATAATATAAATAAAATAAAAACATTTCTACGAGTCAAGTCGCGCGAAATCGGTCATTGACTTTGAGCTTGACTTTGACTTTCACTTATGAAAACACGGGGTGTTACAATAGGGTATGGTTTGGATAGTCCCCAAAGGGGCCATCCGTCAAGTAGGCGCCACCTAAGCAAGGGTGGAGGAACATCCTCTTGGGGACTACTCAAGGGTATGGTGGATAGTTCTCCCCCCTTTTTTATTATTATTTTTTTATTTAGTTAAATAATTAAAACAAAATAAATAAAATAAAAAAAAGTTACATTTAAATAAAATCCTAAAGCTACATTAAAAAAAAAATCCTAAAGCTACATTAAAAAAAACCAAAGTTACATTAAAAAAAAGCCTAAAGTTACAAATAAATAAAAAAAACTACTCGTTGTTTTCTCCGAGATTCCAAATGTGTTCGATCAAGTCTGATTGAAGATTGGCATATGGGTTCATGTTTCGTGGTTGTGACGAAACCTCCACCTCCTCTTCTTCCAGAATTAGTTGTGTCGCGGCTACCACCGTGTTTATAAAATATTTTACGGCTTCCGTGGTGTCCGTTGAACCCGATGAAGAGGAAGATGACATTGTGTTTTTTTAGAGAAGATTATTTGAGAATGTGGGTGAATTTTTGTGTAAAAATGGTGTGTAAGGGGGATTGTTTGGAGAAAGTGGGAGAAATTTTGTATAAAAATGGTTAAATGTGTGGGTATTTATAGGTTTTAAATGAATGATTTTTTTTAAACTAGCCGTTATGAACGGCATTAAATGAAGGGGACCCCACCATTGTGCCTCGTCTGCAACATCTTGGAGAGGCCGTGACCGTCGCGACGAACCACAAGGGGGCGGTGTGCGACGCCGGGGACCATCGGGACGGGTAGGGGACGACCCCCATACCCTTTGGTCTGAAGGAGTTTGCATTTGAGTGGAATGTTCTTGGGAAGAAGGATGCATTTGCTAGGATGGTGGGCCCCTAGGTTTGTTTTGTATTTGTTTTATTCTTTTATTGTTTTAATTTTTTTTATATGCATAAATAAATTGTATACTATAAGCTTTAGTGACTTGTATATAATTTTAATTTTCATTTCAAATATAGTAATTGGACACAGTAACAAAAAAAATGTAATGTTTTTAAAAACATAAGTTTATTAATGCTACTTTAATAAAAAATAATACAAAAGTTTAAGATACGCATATATTAATGTTCATGTTTAGAAGTTTAATGTTTTGCTTTTATAACTTTTGATATAAATAATGTGAAAATAAAAATAATGTATATTGATAGAAATAACTTAATTATTAAAAAATAAATGTAAAAGTGGTGATGATGTGGAAATATAAGGTGGTGTTTGTTTTTTTGCCAAAAGCTCTTCTGAGCACTTATGTCTGCGTCGCGCAGACGCGCGCAGACATAAGGGTCCTGCAGCTTGTTTGTTTTCTTGAAGATCTGCAGAGCTTTTACCTCTGCCTCACCTCTTCCCCAAGCAGATCCTTCCCCATGTCTTCAAACCTCTGCCAACCTCTTCTCCCTCTCTCCCTCTTCAAAACATCCATCTGCTCCAAAACCCTAGCTCCACCACCACCTCCGACACCACCTCCACCTCCGCCACCACCTCCACCTCTACCTGCCGACACCACCTCCACCTCCACCTGCCGATAAACGTAGAAAACAAGCTGACTAACGCCAAAATTCAGGGCTAATTTGGCAATAACATGGGATCCACTAGCGAAAAGTTGCACCATTGTCATCGCTGCGTGTGCCCGCCGTGTTTCTCCACCGATCGCCATCACCATTGCTACCACAAACACACAAATTACAAAACTTTGTATCTATTTATCTATCTATATGTATCTATATATGTTATGTGTGTTGTGTGTATTATACACACAAATGAATCTGTATGTGTAGATTTGATTCCGATCGATCGGAATACTTGATTTCTCCTCAATTTTTGTCAATTTGAGAAAAAAAATTTGGTAACTTTTGAAGAAAAAAAAAACCAACTTGAAATGGTAATGACATGGTTTGAAAAATTGGGGATCTTATTAATTTAGGGTTTGGAGTTTTTGATGACCTGTTGTGTGTGTTGTGTGTGTGAAGTGGTTTTTGTAGGAAAAAAAACAAACCCTCTTCTCTTTGCAGACTGTAGATATTTTGTCCACCTCTTCTCCTGCAGATGCCTGCAGATGTGGTCCGCAGACTGCAGACCTTTTACCTCTGAAAAAACAAACAGCACCTAAGTATTGGTAAAGATGTTTGTAGGATTTGAGAGAAAAAGTGTATTTGTGGAAATCTGATGTGTCAGCTGACTATGCACATTTGTGAGTGCATTTATCACCTTGCATTAGAGCATTCACATTCAATCCACCATATTTTAACCCTAAATTACACAAAAAAAACACTATATTTTCTCTCTCATTTTCAATTAAATAATATTTTTTATACCTTTATCATTATCTTTTCTCTCTCATCCACTTACAACCACTTTCAAAATATATTAAAAAATTATAGGGGGTGAACAGTGTCTCCCCAAATATACAGATGAACAGTAACATTTTCTCTCTCCTCCACTCACAACCACTTTTTATACTCTTTATATTTTAAAAACACCACACACATAATTTAGTTATTTTGATGCGAATGCTCTTAGTGATGGTCTTAGTATGTCACTTGGTTTGTAAAAGGATAAAAACGCATATGTATTTGAAAAATTAGAGGAGAAATAAAACACTAATATATTTCACTGCCTTTTATTTAATAGAGTAAATTATAACTTTTGTCTTTATCTTTGTATCAAATTCCAGGCGGTATCTTTTGCCTTTAAAATTGATGAGTTTTATACTTAATGTTTTCAAATTTTACATGGTTTGTCCTTTGACACTAACCTAGTTAATTTTAAACGTTAAAAGACATCACATGCAGGTCACATGAGGGTATATCAGTCATTTCCAGCACACTTTCCATTTTCCCCAAACTTATACCAACCTAAACCCTAGTTTCTCTCTCACACATCACCACCCACTATCACCATCTGCCTGCCACCCACCACCGGAAACGACCACCACCTTCAAACCATTTCCACCATAATCAAACATATCCGGAATCAACACAACAAAGTGTGGATGATAACAGCGATTTGATTCAGATCTGAAGAATAAGAAGAGTGTGCCGTTGAAGATCCGGCTGGATACGAATGTGAAGGCGCAGATCGAAAGTTTTAAGACGAAGAGGTTGCCGATTAGGGTTACGTGTGACGGAATTAAGGCGGTGGCTCCTGCCGGAAAAAACAGCGACGACGGTGTCGACTACTGGTGCAAAATGTAAGGTGGATCTGAGGATTAAGATATGCAAATGGACGGTTTGATTTGATTTGAGGTGTTTGATTTTGAATTGAAAATTGTTGAAAGAAGGTGTGATTTGATTTTTGATTTTTAATTTTTAAGCAACTATATTTGTTCATAACTTAAAGTTTTTTTTTTTTTTTGATGATATAATATGCATGTTTAGAAATATGATGGATTACAGGTGTTTCTTTTTATATCTATAAATTATATCATAAGTTTGAATATCTTTTGATTAACATTATGTTCCCGAGTCATTTAACAGGGGGAGGTGAGGGGAGGGGAGGGGAAGGAAAAATTTCTCTCCTAATGTAAGACCCTAACTCGTATTTAACAAAAATCGCAGCGGAAATTCGTGCCATAAAATTTCTTTCATTACAAACGTCTTGACTTACTTGAAAGTCCGTTTTAAAAATAACTCTTTTACTAAATAAAAGCAAACTTCCTATTTGCTAAGGTACACAATCGATCATTCCCATACAATCTACCTTGTGACTCGGTCTTCTATCTCTATTCCTTGTGATAATCGCCCGTACTCCCGTACAACCTGCACTCACCACATACATTTATAACATTGGCATACGTTATACATATAAACAAGATTCATACATGTACACTTTCCATTCAGCTTTCTCTCTAATTTTAAGCATATCATTTGCATATCCATTCCCTGGTGAGCCTTCAATAATGGACCTACATTAATCTTCGTTTTCCAGGCACATGATTAATATCATTAACACTCAACGTATCCAAAATCATACTTACATATACACGTGCATACATCCATACCTCTCTACATACATGCATACACTCATACGTATCTTCATATATTCTTAAATACACTTCTACATAAGTACCTACATTCGTACGTTTCTACATACATAAACACACATCTGCATACGTACCTACGTTCCTACGTCTTTACATACCTGCATACGATCACATGTACTTCCATACATACATAAATACACATCTGCATACGTACATATATTCCTACGCCTTCACATATATACATACTATCATACCTATCTTCATATGTACATAAATACGCTTCTGCATACGTACCTACTTTCATACGTCTCTACATGTATGCATATACTCATACATATCTTCCATATATACATAAATACACATCTACATACACGTACAAGATCTTGCATACCTCTTACATACTCATACGTTAATTACATGGGACTTAGACTTTGATTTATAGCCCATAAACATCTAAGGATCGATCAAAATCATGTTTAGAAAGCCCGCCGTAGTCCACGGATAACAAACCGAAGCCTACGATACATAAATCAACTTAATTAACAAATTTCAGGTTTTTGGACTTGGGGAGGGCGTCGGCGACGGCCCTAGGGCCCGTCGGCGACGGCCTGTGGTTTGCGCATAGCCAAAAACCCCGTAGACAGGTAATTAGGGCGTCGGAGAAAAACTTGTTTTCTAGAGCCCGTCGGCGACGGCCCTAACCCCGTCGGCGACGCCCTCTAGAAAATGCCTTTTTTCTGCAGATTCGTTTCGTCGTCCGTACGCACTAAAACGCGCATAACTTTTGAACCGTTTACCCGTTTAACCTCCCATTTCTTCCTACATGATCGTAATTTGGTCCTCTATCATGTGGACCTAAAATCCCACACCCGGATTAAGAAAACCTTTACTTACGCTTACGGCTTAATAATCATTTTTGACGTAATTGACCCATTCATATATTTGACAACATAAATTGTTGGTTTAACCTTAACTTTACATGAACTTAATAATTCCAAGGTCATCTACTATGAAAGAGTCATTCCCGGATACCTTACACCTTTTTCCATCCATTTTGCTCAAAAGTTTATTTTGACCCGTTAAGGTGTTTGCGCATTAAATGGTCTATGGTTTACAAAACCATACTCCCCACTTTTATACTTGACCAAAACCATTACACTAATCGAATAGCTTGCTTATAAACTACTTTTAAGATTGTTCGCCCAATATACCCATCAAGGGCTTTTTAATCAACTTTATTCCCATTATTTACAACGAAAGACTTCAACACATACTTGACATCAAACATCATGTTTAATTAAATAAAGCATTATATTACTTAAACAAACTAAGAAGTGACTACGGAAATCACTTACCTTGAGTGCCTGTTTCGTACATGCTTCCTCCTATCCTTTCCGTTAGCCTTCCATGCTTTCCCCATCTTGACATGATCCTATACTTTCATGTCATCATGGTTGCCACTTCGTTAGTATAAACTCACATATGGACATAGCATGTACTTAATGATTTCTCTAACATGACACTTGTGACAAAGCCTTGTTATGCTATTCATACACAGTTGACTTTTAGAAAGTCAACTGTCTATCTTATGAATTATCAATCTAATCCATATATTCGCATCATTATAATCGATTATACTACGGACATCAAATACATTCCCTACTCACATAGTAAAACACCATGCGACTACAAAATCATATATGCACACCACATAAACAATTCCTTCCATACTAGTCATCTCATAATTTCATGACTAAAAACATCATTCAAGATTAACTAATTTACACTGTCCTTGAACCCGACATTAACCTTACTAGAAATCCACATACCATACAAAGACACCGCTTTCACCCCTTGATCCCTACCACCAAATCAACTAAACGCATAGGGTGTACCGTATCTTCAAGCATAGAGTACAAACTCCTAATGCATGCTTCTACCATATCATAATAACCATTCAAATTTCCACATGAACTCCATCTAAAACACACTTCACATATTAGTTAGTTAACAACTACTTCATTATCACTTTCTAAACTTATTTACTCACAACTTGCATATAATTCCACATTTAATTGTCACTTAAGCATTTCATCAAACACTTGGTGTGCATACAACGTTCTAAGCCTAATGTACAACCCATTCATGCTTTGTTACCCATTTCTTGTTTTCATTTATCAATTTCAACTAATTTCTCATAACTTTCCTTCTAAATCTGATTCATTTAGCAATAATCTACAACATCAAACTTCATACATATCGAAACTACACTCTATCTAGCATAAGCAACATAATCATCTTCATGACATTACTTCCATAAGTGGGTTTTTATTAAAACATCAAAATAATCAGAAATTCGAGCATGATTCATGTTTCATGAGATGATTCTACTTCATTATCATTCTAATTTCATATAAATTCACGGATTGAACACAACCCATTTCATACAACTTCACCAAATTGGATTGTACAACTTACCTCATGTATAACAAGTCTAGATGAACATGGATTTGAGTTCATGCATGAGATTTGAGTTGAATCTCCCTTTTGATTTGGTCAAATTGCATCAACATGAGCATTCTTCCTTCCTTCTCTCCTGTGGGTGTCGACACACACCACCAACACCCCCACATAATACTGAATCTTCTAATTTAACTAAACTTGACTCAATTTTTCCAAGTTTAGTCCCTCTAGTTTGTCACACCATCACAATTGTCACCAAATTCATTCTTTACTTGTTTTGACTAAGTATTTTAACTAGGTTAAATAATATCATATGTGGAAACATAGGGCGAATATATGCGTTCGAATTTTGGGGCGTTACACCTAATCTCTCCAATTTGGGAGAATGAATATATGGTCATATTTGGTCATATTTTCTTCCCTTTTCCCTCCCCTCCCCCTGTTAAATGAAACTCGGGAACATGGTTTTTCATATTTTCATCTCTTTTCCCTCCCCTCCCCCTGTTAAATGAGACTCGGGAACAGAGTGTAAAGGTGTAATTCGAAACTCAATTTTTGTTATGAATTCGAGTATTTTGAGTAAAATGCCAAAATGTTTGCTGTGTTGATTCCAGCTATGTCTGATTATGGTGGAAACGATTTGAAGGTGGTGGTCGATTTCCGATGTTGGGTGGCAGGCAGATGGTGATAGTGGGTGGTGATGTGAGAGAGAGGGAGGGAGGGAGGGAGAGAAACTAGGGTTTGGTTTGGTATAAGTTTGGGGAAAATGGAAAGTGTGCTGGAAATGACTGATATACCCTCATGTGACCTGCATACGATTTCTTTTAACGTTTAAAATTAACTAAGTTAGTGCTAAAGGACAAACCATGTAACATTTGGAAATATTAAGTACAAAAATCATCAATTTTAAAAGCAATGGACACCGCCTGAAATTTGGTAAAAGATAAATGATAAAACTTGTAATTTACTCTATTTATATAAGGGGTTGTTTGTTTACCTCTTAATAAGGCTCTTAATCATTCAGACATCTTACTGATTCAGAACTTAATAGTTCAGACTGTTTTTTTCACGAGCAGATGTCTTAATGGTTCAGACATTTGTCTCTGAATGGTTAAGCATTATACATAGTCTAAATGGTTAAGACCTCTAAGCTGAATTGGTCAGACATTTGCTTCTGAACGGTTAAGCATTATACAGGCTCTTAATGGTTCAGGCCTCTTACTGGTTCAACACTTAATGGTTCAAAGCTCTTACTAGTTTAGCACTTAAACATTCAGATGTTGCCAAACAGCCCTAAGTCTCTGTTTGGCAATCAAAGTATTAAAGCATGCCAAGAAATATCAAAAAGTGTTATTCGCAAGGCTATAGTTGGATTAACCATCTAAAGATTTATAAAATTAGTTATCAAAGCAACAAACAAATGTCCTTACTATTTTATAATATTTTTAAAGTAGAAATGACCCACGCTCTAATCATACGAATCTTAAAGTGATTACAGTGCAAGAGGCATGCTCTATATGTACATTTTATCAAAAGGTTACATAAACAACCAATTAGGTCATTACACACGTTTATAATAGTTTGACCAAATTTTAAAGTTATATAGCGGGCGACTATGTAGAACTATGGATAATATAATTTAACACACGAATATATGTTAATGACCTCTAGCTCAAGTGGTAGGAGGACATAAGATCTTCTCTGAATACTCAAATTCAATTCTCATTTGGTGCAATAAAGAGTAAGACATTGTTGGGCAGTGATAGGAGACCCAGGGAAACCTGAGTTCGATCCTTGAGCCAAACGAGTTTTGCTGGTAATTTACCGTCGTGTCTACGGGCGGGTGGGTTACTGGGTTTTCCCCGGAATTGGTGGTGGACCACTCGGGTTACTCTCGGAGTACTCCGTTTGCCCAGTAGGTGCTCTGAGAGTGCTCGGAATTGATTTGTTCGCCGTTAGAAAAAAAAGACACACGAACATATGATAAATAAACTTGTTTAATTCTAAATTACTATAAACATGAAGATATATAAGGTGTGGGTTATGCTAAAAATTGATTTATTCTAAAAAAATGTAGAAAGGAAAAATTATAACAAGGTGTCATTCGCTTTTTTCAACATATCTTTTAGGTTTTTTTCAACATGGTGTAATTCATTTTTTTTCAACATGGTGTAATTCATTTTTTATTTCTTAGTATAAAAGTTATTATTATTAGGAAAATTGGTTTTTAATAAATCAACATTTGTCCCATTGGTAAATAATAATCTTACCTACGTAATTGGTATACAATAATCCTACTTATCAACATGTTGGTACTCAATGAACTTCCGTTAATTTTTTTTTTAACTGAAGTTAATTTTTAAGTTTTATTTATTACACAAAAAGTCCATGTAGTTGTAATTTACTAGTTTTAACTATTTTATAAAACAAAAAAACCTCAAGGGACTGTAATTTACTAGTTTTAAAATAGTTAAAACTAGTAAATTACAACTACAGGGATTGTTTGTGTAATAAATAAAACTTAAAAACTAACTTTAGTTAAAAAAAAATTAAAGGAAGCTCATTGAGTACCAACATGTTGATAGGTAGGATTATTATATACCAATTACGTAGGTAAGATTATTATTTACCAACGGGATAAAAGTTGGTTTATTAAAACCAATTTTCCTTATTATTATTATTATTATTATTAGAAGCCAAATGCACACCAACTTGGCAACTTAGAGAAATATTAGGAAGAGTTTAAAGACCAAACAATGAGATTTGTGATATGACTCACACGTGTTGTAAACCACAGAATGCACACATGGGATGTTTGCACGAGTCAAAAAATTCGGTGCACGTGTTGAAACATTTGACAAGCGGCGAGTGAGAGATGAGATGAGATGAGATGTGTGAGCCGAATATTTTGGGTTGGTGGGGTGTGGTCCCACCTGTTTACTTTCACATGACACAATCAAACACGTAACTCCAGCTGTCAGGTTGTCGTTTGGAAATATCGACGATAAATAAAATGAAATTGAACTTGATAACATCCCCCGACCTTAGCTCAGTTGGTAGAGCGGAGGACTGTAGTTGTAAATGATAGTAATCCTTAGGTCGCTGGTTCGAATCCGGCAGGTCGGATGTTTTAACTTTTATTTTTATTATTCTGTTTAAGAGTGATTTGTGGGTTATCTCAAGTCTTAACATAAGAAAGAACAAATGTTACTTCGCTTGGACTTGCTCGAACAAATGAATCAAATTAACCGACGGTTATGGATAATGCTATTTAATTAGCTGATAAGTCGATTATGGATATGGTTAAAGGTGTCTCATAACCGAACCGAAATGAATTAAGACATCTTTTTAAAATATCTATATTTAAAATATACATGCTGAAGGAATCGATCTCTATCTATATAAAAAACATATATGAAAGTTTTTTATGTTATTTGAAGAAACACAAGTTAATCCGGCGATTAGCTTGTGGTTTATGTCTCATCCAAATAAGGTTAATCTTCTTCTGAACTCGATGTTTTAACTTTTATTTTTATTATTCTGTTTAAGAGTGATTTGTGGGTTATCTCAAGTCTTAACATAAGAAAGAACAAATGTTACTTCGCTTGGACTTGCTCGAACAAATGAATCAAATTAACCGACGGTTATGGATAATGCTATTTAATTAGCTGATAAGTCGATTATGGATACGGTTAAAGGTGTCTCATAACCGAACCGAAATGAATTAAGACATCTTTTTAAAATATCTATATTTAAAATATACATGCTGAAGGAATCGATCTCTATCTATATAAAAAACATATATGAAAATTTTTTATGTTATTTGAAGAAACACAAGTTAATCCGGCGATTAGCTTGTGGTTTATGTCTCATCCAAATAAGGTTAATCTTCTTCTGAACTCGATGAACAGCTACGTCGATCCTCCAAAACAATCAACGCACAGTGAAGCTCGTTACAAGGAGGAGAATAGGGGGGTTCTCCTTGTAACCACCCTCCGGCGTAAGAATAAGAACTTGCTTTGATGATAAAAGTGTATGCATTAAGTAAGAGAGTGATCCTTAAACATGTAGGGGAAGTTCTCTATTTATAGCCGAGGTGAATTGTGAAGGAGATGGGCTGAAGGGTCTTGGGCTTGAGGTCGACAACAAGGAATATTCGTTCTGCCTCCCATGTCACGACCGTTGGTGAGTTCAGGCGAGAGGGTATCTGGCGCACGCCGAATGGATCCACGTGTCCTGACGGTCGTCCTTGTTGTCTGGTCTGTCATCAACAATTAGGTGGAGATCGTAGAGTAGTGGTTGGCGCAAGCTGATTGATGCCACGTACATGTCTTTGTGTACTTCTTGACCCCTGCATGATTGCTATCATGCAGCACGATAGAATACAGCCTGTTGCTCGCCTATTTGTAAGTCATTGAGTTTTAGATTTGTGTTTTATACATACCCGGATCATTGTGTTATTTCATTTGCGTTGTAGAATTGTGGATATTTCATTGCGTTTTAGAATTGTATTTTATAATACACTTAGTTCATTGTGTTTAGTTCATTACGTTTTAGAACACAATGTTAAAACACACTGATATAACACATTGTAGTCAAACTTTTTTAAAACACAATGGAAAAAACACATTTTTTTCTTATTTTTAGTCTATTGCGTTTTATAATACAATGAAAAAAAAAAACATTTTCTTTTCTATTTTTAGTCCATTGCATTTTAGAATAACCACTTTCTTTTGTGTTTTTAGTCCATTGCGTTTTAGAAAGAACACTTTGCTTTGTGTTTTTGATCCATTGCGTTTTAGAAAAGACACTTTTTGTGTTTTTTATCCACTGCGTTTTAGAAATAACACTTTCTTTTGTGTTTTTTGTCCATTGCGTTTTAAAAAGAACATTTTTTTTGTGTTTTTGTTCCATTGCACTTTAGAAAAAAAAAAACACTTTCTTTTGTGTTTTTTGCCCATTGCGTTTTAGAAAGAACATTTTCTTTTATGTTTTTAGTCAATTGCGTTTTAGAAAAAAAAAATTGATATCTTTTGTCCATTGCGTTTTAGGCATCTGGGTTATCGGAAACTTTTTTTTAAAAGTATAGCAATAGTGTGCTCGTTTTAAAGATAAAAAACGCTCGTTTTTATGGTGCAATTTTTATAAAAAAAATAATGTTGTATGAAAAAGTTATGAACGTTTTACAAATTGGGGGGGGGGGGGGGGAATTGAAGGAGATAGAAACTATTGATTTGAATAGACTAGAATACCCTCAAATTAACCCACCACCTTCTTCTTTTTGTTCAATCTCACTTATTTAATCTTAGCCCTTGATTAGTTAATAGATGGTAAGGATTATTTCCTAGCATTCCTACCCAAATAAACTTTCTAGTATATCAAATAGAGTAAACTGCCAAAATGGTCCCTGAGGTTTGGTCAATTTTGCCACTTTATTCCAAAACTCAAACCTTTTGAATTTAGGTCCCTTTGTTTTCAATTTTGTTGTCATTTTCATCCAAAATCAAAATCTGGTCAGATTTTTCAGTTAACATCTAGTTTTTTTTTTTTGTCTTTTTCCTCCCTTGTAATGAAAGGCAAAATGGTATTTTAACATTTTATTATAACAAATTAAAAAAGTCTGACCATTTTCACTTAATTAAACGGGAGGAAAAAAAAGACAAAAAAGCTGGATGTTAACTAAAAAATCTGACCAGATTTTGATTTTGGATGAAAATGACAACAAAACTGGAACCACGGGGATCCAGATTCAAAAGGTTTAAGTTTTGGATCATAATGGCAAAAATGACCAAATCTCAGGTACTATTTTGGCAGTTTACTCTATCAAATATATAATGTTTTTTTTTTTTTCAAATATATCATGTTCTCCAGGTTACTTCTGTGCCGTTGAATTAACTATGATAATTATCACTTTATTCATTTGGAGAATCTATGATATGTACTCAACCCACGGACTTTGAAGGCCCAAAAAGGATGTCAAAAGGCCTTGCTAGATTGATGGACTAAATATGTTTTGTTTGCATATTTCATCACATGTTATATTATTTTTTAGTTTTTTTCGTTGTATGTTCAGTCAGTAGTTCACGTATCAGGGAAGTTGGTGGTAGTGTGAAGAACTAAGATCACATGGAGTGGGCGTGGAAGCTTCATTATGTCGGGCACATCAGCCCGCGTATGGCGTGGAGGGCGGCTTAGTGTTGGGAGTGGGAGGAATCTCACCGGCGTGGAGGGGGAAAGCTTGATAAGGTGAGGGCTTTTGATTGGTGGGTGTTTTAATTGATTGGTGTTTAAATTTTATTTTTAGAGTAAAATGCACAAAATGTCCTTTATGTTTCCCAAAAATTGCAGGTTCCGCCCTTTAACTTTAAAACTTGCTGAAAACAACCTTTACGTTTATTTTTGTTACGGGTTCAATACTTTACGACTAACCAAGTTTATTTTATCAGCTAAATCCTCTCACATGCCTGACATTTGAGGGTATATTTGTCTTTTTTATTTTACTTCTCTTGTTAAAACCCAACTATGTCATATTTATGTCGTACAATTGAAAACCCTAGAATTCATCATCTCGTTCTTCGTATTCTTCTTTTATAAGAAGAGTAAAATAAAAAAGACAAATAGACCCTCACATGTCAGGCATGTGAGAGGATTTAACTGAGAAAATAAACTTGGTTAGTCGTAAAGGATTGAACTCGTAACAAAAATAAACGTAAAGGTTGTTTTTAGCAAGTTTTAAAGTTAAAGGCTGGAACCTGCAATTTTTTGGAAATATAAAGGATGTTTTGTGCATTTTACTCTTATTTTTACTTTTTTTTTTGAACGCCACTTTTATGCCCCTCCCACTCCGTGTTTTTTTTACTACGCCCCTTGCTGACGTGGCTGCCATATGCGCTTAATTTCCCCTCTTCATGCTCTTCCACTCCGTGTAGTCTTACCCATGTTCTGGGTCATATGACACATCCCCCGGGGTCCTATCCCTAGTTGTGAATGAATCGGACGTTCAACAAAACATTCGTGAACCATGTAGTTTAGCTGGATATTTGTTTATGTCACACCTCCAGTGTCACACCCCAACCGATGGCGGAATCATCGGGGCACGACACTAGGCGAATCAGATTGCTCAAGAGAATCCATAACAACTATATTGCGACAGTATTTATTACATTTGTTATCCCATACTAACAATCAGTACAACCACATAAGTTATCACAGCTTTCTTGTCCTCTCGAACAATACAAATCCGACAACCTAGATTTTAGGTGAGTTTCTAGACTTCCTAGCTTGATTTGATGTAGCCTGTGATCTAACCTGCAACATACGTTAAAATAATGTCAATACAAAAGTATTGGCGAGCATACAGGTTTGATATGTAATAGTGTAATAGATAAAGGCTGCGAATTTCCACATACATAAATGTAATACACGACATATATACTCACAAAACTGATACTACCAGCTAAGTCCTCGAGCTTCGATCGCGATTGCTAAACTAGACCCCGTCAGACGCAATAGTACTATACTAGTCATGGTGGGACGTCGTGAGTATAAGTCCTAGCACATATGTAACTAGCATCACGTATAACTATGCACATTGGTCATTCGCAAGTGATAAATAGTTTAAGCATTTGATGTGATTTGATTTGATAGCAACGTATGTTACACCCAAAAGTGCAAAAGCAAAAAGGGTTCAAGTATACTCACAGTCGGTGCTCAGCAGGCAAGCAACCACAACTTGGTTGGATTGAAGGGAGCGCTTCTGAGAATAGCCTGATCACAGTTTGATAGTGTAAGCGTTGGATAGTGCGTGAAACGGAGCAAGGTGTCAATGGATCGGACAGTACTCCGATCGGATGGTAATCCGATCGGGTAGCCGGTCGATCGGTTGATAATCCGTTCGGATGGTCATCCGATCGGGTGACCACTAGATTGGTTTGCTACCTTTTTGGGAAAGATGTGTTCGCGTATGCTGGTTTGCCTTTTGAAGTTTTCGTTGTAGCATTTTGAAAACAGAGAAGTATCTCTACCCTTCAGGTCGGTCGATCGGGTGGCAACTCGGTCGGGTGGTTGTTCGATCGGACGGTGATCCGATTGGCAAGACACTTTGGTTGATGATAAGCTCACAGCAGACTGGTCACTCGATCGGGCGACAGTCCGATCGGGTGACAATCCGTTGGAACTGATGTGCAATGAAGATTTGTAAAATGTTTAAGTGTTGAGGATCTAAAGTCAGTCATTTGGATGGTCGTTCGATCGGACGTCAATCCGATCGGACGGCAATCCGCTCGTCGTTCAGATCTTTGAGTGTTTGAAAATTGTTGAAGTCTTGATACCAAGTGCAATCCGATCAGATTGCGGGTCGATCGGGTGGCAGTCCGATCGGACGGTAAACCAATCAGACGGCAATCCGTCCCGCAGCCTGATCGTTTCACAACTTGTTGATTTTGTTAGGTTTCTGCGTTTTGATCGAGACGGTATGACTACGAGCTAAACAATGGAAGCTCCACCGAGTCCAAGTCATTGGATTGGTTGGGAATCACCCCGTCAGATCAGTTAAATGTTCTCGACGGTTGTTCGTGTTCAACACGATAAGCCGGTCATCTCGTTGATAGGAACCAGTTCTCAAACCGACACTTCATTAGAGACAGAGTAGAAGGTCCGTACGAGCTCTGTTGCTACCGGTTTTGAGTGAAAAGTTAAGAAAGTTGAAGAAAAGTTTAGAAAGCTTAGATTCGGCTTAGATTTAGGTGAGATTAGTGTTTATACACCGTGGAATCTATCAGATCTGGACTGTTCTTGATGAGATGAGGTCACACTTCATTGTTCCTAAGGACTCCATGATGACATCACCTTAGAACGGCTCAAATCCAAAGATTTCACGGTTAAAAGTTAAGATTCGGAAGAGAAAATGATGGAGAAGTGTGTGTAGATCAGAGAAGTACAACATTTAGGTCGAAAACTTACAAGAATCGTGAGGAATCGAGAGGAAAAGCCCCAAAAGCGTGCTGGTCGAGTGAGAGCTGTCACATCACTGTTCAAGTGATGTGACAAGTACTATTTATAGGTGAAGTGGGATGAAGGGGAGAAGTGCAACGGATCGGATGGCTGTCCGATCGGGTGGCTGTCCGATCGGGTGGTAATCCGATCGGGTGGTAATCTGATCGGGTGGCCACTCGATCGATCAGTCACTCGATCGGTGGTCTCCGGCGTGTTGCGTTTCGATGTTTCGTTTTGATTGTTAATCGTTACGATAGTTTGGTTACACATTTCGTCCACATTTTCATATATTTATTATAATTAGTCACCTTGGGTCGTATATACATATCCATATTCCAATCCTGCGATAATCGAGTTACGCGTGCTTGCGAGTGCGTTTTTGAGTACTGTGTTGCATTGCGACACATCACGGCTATCAAGGAGGGTAGAATTGGTCCTCACTCGACATCATCGTGGCTATCAGCAAGTGCGATGTGATGTGATAGCGATAACGTATGTGATAATATGCGAAAATACTGCGATATGGCGATGCATGCGATATAGATACATTATGATCCGAATCTCTGGTGCTAGGCGTAACGAGTATAACGAGTAGTAACAACGCACGAATGTGCGGGTTGTTACAATCTCCCCTGCTTTAGGAAATTTCGTCCCGAAATTAATCCATAAGAAGGGTTGCGAGGGTTGATGCGAATGAGAGTATCGATTAGAAGCGTCAAAATAAACAAGCGATCAATTGAAATTCGACAAGCGAGGGCGTTGCGATGACTGACGAAGGCAGCGAGTAAGACGATTCGTATAACAAAAGTTGACAACACACGAAAGCGATCCAAAAGCGTTTTGTATACTTGAAAAGTTGATTAATTCAGAAGGGTTTGGAGAAAACTTGTTTATGAAAAATCTTCCCATAGTGCGGCGCGTTAAACTGTTTCGATGTTCACACCAGTGCTATGAGTGGGGTTTGATTAGGTTACTAAAATATTTTATGGCGTTTAAAACTCGTTTTGCGAGATTTTCTCGTCACGCGGCAGTAACTTAAGTCGATTGTCACACCATCGTCACAAGATAATCTCGTTTTGTTCAAAGGTTTTGATCAAATTTTAGAAAAAGTATTGTGGGAAGAAGGGTCGGTTTAAACTTTGGGTAAACAAAGCTTCTTAATAATAATAATACCAAAAATTTAATTTTTGTCATCGACCCCGCATGGCACTTTTCCGCGAAAGTTCAACAATATGACTAAAACACTTATATATAGGAAGTACCAGCGGCGTATCCACCATGCTTTAGCCATATGGCTTCCGTCTCGTGAGGTGGTGTCATGTGTGTCGACATAGTACTGATTGTCGGACCAAGTGTAAGAGAAGGATTGAGCAAACTGATCGATGAAGTCGTTTTCGAACTCAGTCTAGTGATACGAGCGAGTGCGACAAGCGATAAGTGGTACGCGAAAACTTGTTAGCACAACATCAACTTAATAAGCGAAGACATCGACAATAAGCGATAAGCGACAAGCGATAGCGACAACCGTCAAGCGGTAGTCGACGATCGATGCGTTGCAAGCGGTGGGAATATACGCGATTAATGCAATTCATTTGGATTGATCAATACCATAAAATTTAACTAACATTAGACCCTACATGGCCTTTTTCCACGAAAGTCTACTGATATGGCTAAAGCACTTATGTATAGGAAGTACCAGCGGCGTATCCACCATGTTTTAACCATATGAGTTTCGTCTCGTGAAGCGAGGTCACGTGAGCTAACTTAACACAGATAACATAGATACGGTAAGCGATAGCGTTAGCGATTGGCGACGAGCAATATGCGATTAAGCGAATAGTGCGATTTCGATTAGATTCCACATTAAAACCCACATGGCATGTTTCCACGAGAGTTGGCTAACATGGCAAAACACTTATATATAGGAAGCACCAGCGGCGTATCCACCATGTTTTGACCATATTACTTTTGTCCCGTGAAGCGATGTCATACATAATAAAATAACACAGATTGCGATGAGTATTAGGCGATGAGCGATAAGCGGTAAGCGGTATGCGATAAGCGATACACGGTACGATTAATCTCCACAGTTCCACAATTTAACCAACATTAAGCCCCACATGGTATCTTTCCACAAAAGTTTGCTAATATGGCTAAAACACTTATATATAGGAAGCACCAGCGGTGTATCCACCATGTTTTGACCATATTAGTTTTGTCTCGTGAATCGATGTCATGTGTGCCAGCATAAACACAAGTAGCGATAAGCGTTAGAAGCGATAAGCGATGCGAGTATCGAAGCGATGAGATTAATAGATGCGTTAAGCGTTAAAGCGTTGCGAGGGTGATGTGCGTTAGATTCCAACGAAATTGCGATTGAGTTGCAATTAAAGACTTATGACCAGTCTTACGTCGAAGCAATTGCCCTGCGGGGGTAGACTCTCCAGAGTCCATCGATGAGGCACTTGCATTGCATTTGCAGACTTACGGCAAGTCTCACGATGATGCGATGTAATTGTCACGCCTTGCGAATGAGTGTAGTGTGTCGAAAATAACCATAATAGTATGGGTCTAAATAACGTTCAACTCCACGTGGCACTTTCTTCACGAGACTTCGGTAGTATGGCAAAGCACACCTTGCTTTACTCCTACTACTTGCATCCCGTGAATAGATGTCGCACTTTGTTGACATGGTCAAGACGCTTATATATAGGAATTACCAGCGGCGTATCCACCACGCTCGACCATGCTTTTAACGTTATGGCACCATTAGAACTCACTACGATCTCCGTGCACTGACCAAAATAATCCCGTGTGCACCCGTGATTAGTCATTCCTTGCACGTTTATCGTGCCTTATTCTAAGAGTGTAGTGAGGGTAAAACACATTATATCGTGATATAATATATAGCATGTGTGTGATTCCATATTAAGTGCGAAGACGAGAGAGAAAGCGAGAGATAAATAGAGTCCACATTGCGTCGAGAAATAGAACAAATTCAACACATAAAAGAAACTAATGGCGAAAATTATAGCATTACAACAACATTGGAAGCATGACAAATGTTGCTGTGGAGGACTTCTGCGGAAACTGCGACCGTTGCTGAGATTCCTCAAGTCTGCGGCCCCGTGCGGCAGTGCTGGGTAAGATGACCATACCATTTGCAATTTGCGCAAAAGCGGCAGTTAGCTTCTGGCGGGTGATGATACGTACACATGAGACACAGGGGATGAGTTCCGTTGTAAGCACGCTTCAAGTGAACTGGAACTGCTTGGAGAGGTTCCGGTTGCGACAGTCTAATTGTTGAAGAGTTTGAGCTAATGGTCTTCCGTTTGCGGCTAGGCTGAGCTTCCTGAAACGGTATGTTGTCGACGGAGGATTCGTCCGAGGACTCACCTGAAGAATCTTCGGTGGAATCGTTGGAGGAACCGTCAGAAGAATCGATGACGATTGCTTGCTGAGCTTGTTTGACAGGATTCTTGGAGAAAAATCCATCCAAGACTCGTTTGTCGTTGATTTAAGCTGCCAAGCGATAGGTTTCTTTGATATTAGTAGGTCTTGCAGCTTCGACAAAATCGCACACACATTCAGGCAAGCCGCGAATGTACTTCGTGATGGCTTTTTCTGAAGTGTTGACTTGACTTGGGTAGATTATGCTAAGCTGTTTGAACCTTGCGGTGTAGCCAGTATTGTCACCTTCAACTTGCTTGATTTCCCAAAATTCATCTTCTAGCTTTTGGGCTTCGCGGGGAGGGCAGTACTCTTTCTTTATGAGTTCTTTCAACTCATCCCAAGAGAGAGCATAAGCTACAGAGATCCCACGTTTGTTACGTTCGGCTGTCCACCAGTCGAGTACTTGCGATTGAAATACTCCGGTAGCGCAAGTAGTACGAAAACCATCGGGACACCCACTCTGACGAAGGGTAACTTCGATAGAGTCGAACCACTGGAGTAGTTGAGACACACCTCCTTCACCCGTGAACTCCATCAGGTCACAGGCTTTGAAGTGTTTGTAGAGGAAAGCAGATTGTGGCGCTTCTGTCTTAGAGTCTTCTGGGGTTTGAGAGTTGCTGAGAGAGAGCACTTGAGGGACAATTTGAGGAACGACCTTGGCCACTTTCTTGGCAACAAGCGAGGCAATCCTCTTCTCGGCTCTTCGTTTGGCTCTTCTCCTGGTTGTTTGTCTCAAGGTAGAGTCGTTGGAAGACATCTAGACAGAGAGAGATTTGGAGTGAGATTCGATCATAATGATTTTTGAGTTTTGCGATGCGATTGAGCGCGATCAAAACATGTAGCGAGTAATATAATAGATTTCACATAGGAGCCACATAGGAGACACGAGATTCCTAAGTTCTCACACAATTGATTCGTTTGTATATATAGTTAGTTGTAGCTTATACTTGTACACATGTATGTCGGTATAGAATGCGCGAGGACGCGCTGCAGAGAGAGAGAGTGAGAGAGAGAAATTAGGCATTAGTTTTGTTGCGAACATTCGGTTTTTGTTTTAGATTGCGATGGCTATGCGAGTTGTGCGTTTGCAAAAGCAGGGAGCGAAAATTGATAAATCGAGAAATCGATAAAGCGTAAAGTTTTAAATTGTAAACACATAAGCGTAAATAGGTTTTGATAAGCGTAAAATCGGCAAGTCGTAAGCTAGAAAAGTATATAGAGTGCCTCGGGTGTTTAGGCGTCGACTACCCAAGGTAACCCAACTATACCCAACAAGTTCATGTACGCGCGTTGCCCTAGAAGGCTTATGCTTCAACTGGGATGCAGCTCATGGCATTCCTCTTCCTAGGCATCGCGTGTCTTGTGTCATCGTTATAGTCGAGTCCTTGGTGAGAGCTTTTTGAAAACCATTTTATATAGAGTGGAGCGGTCCATTAAGGTATGAGTTTCACCCCTGACTTAATAACTTCGCTCCTAGCTGTGGTTGTGCTCTTCGAATAAATTCGGGAGTTCCACTAGATTTTGAAATGGAGACTTTTGTTGAGATATGGATGTCACTCCTAGCTCCCCAGAAAGTTCTCGTGCTTAGAAAATGCGCTGAGTGAGCGATCTTATCGAGAGTTCTTGGTTTTCACACCTGATCTCGACTGGACCACTCGGTTGTGTTATGCAAATATTTTTGAAAACGTGTGTATTGTGTTGGCCTTAGGAAAGACTAAGTAATATTCTAGCCTTAGGAAAGGCTCTTCGTGTGAAATTGGAGTATGTGGCGTTCACGCGAAGTAGCAGTTTTTAGCGAATTCGAACGAGAGCATCAAGTAGGCCTGTGCAATTCCTACTGGGTCCGCACGAGTCGGCCCGTTGGTACTTAGACTATAGACTAGGTCGTTTCTAAGACATCGACCCGGACTAGGTCAAGTCTGGCCTAATTCCCTAAAGTTATGGCTCTGATACCAATCTGTCACACCCTAACCGATGGCGGAATCATTGGGGCACGACACTAGGCGAATCAGATTGCTCAAGAGAATCCATAACAACTATATTGCGATAGTATTTATTACATTTGTTATCCCATACTAACAATCAGTACAATCACATAAGTTATCACAGATTTCTTGTCCTCTCGAACAATACAAATTCGACAACCTAGATTTTAGGTGAGTTTCTAGACTTCCTAGCTTGATTTGATGTAGCCTGTGATCTAACCTGCAACATACGTTAAAATAATGTTAATACAAAAGTATTAGCGAGCATACAGGTTTGATATGTAATAGTGTAATAGATAAAGGCTGTGAATTTCCACATACATAAACGTAATACACGACATATATACTCACAAAACTGATACTACCAGCTAAGTCCTTGAGCTTCGATCGCGATTGCTAAACTAGACCCCGTCGGGCGCAATAGTACTATACTAGTCATGGTGGGACGTCGCAAGTATAAGTCCTAGCACATATGTAACTAGCATCACATATAACCATGCATATTGGTCATTCGCAAGTGATAAATAGTTTAAGCATTTGATGTGATTTGATTTGATAGCAACGTATGTTACACCCAAAAGTGCAAAAGCAAAAAGGGTTCAAGTATACTCACAGTCGGTGCTCAGCAGGCAAGCAACCACAACTTGGTTGGATTGAAGGGAGTGGGTCTGAGAATAGCCTGATCATAGTTTGATAGCGTAAGCGTTGGATAATGCGTGAAACGGAGCAAGGTGTCAATGGATCGGACAGTACTCCGATAGGATGGCAATCCGATCGGGTAGCCGGTCGATCGGGTGATAATCCGTTCGGATGGTCATCCGATCGGGTGACCACTCGATTAGTTTGCTACCTTGTTGGGAAAGATGTGTTCGCGTATGCTGGTTTGCCTTTTGAAGTTTTCGTTGTAGAATTTTGAAAACAGAGAAGTATCTCTACCCTTCAGGTCGGTCGATCGAACGGCCAGTCGATCGGGTGGCAACTCGGTCGGGTGGCTGTTCGATCGGACGGTGTTCCGATTGGCAAGACACTTTGGTTGATGATAAGCTCACAGCAGACTGGTCACTCGATCGGGCGGCAGTCCGATCGGGTGACAATCCTTTGGAACTGATGTGCAATGAAGATTTGTAAAACGTTTAAGTGTGGAGGATCTAAAGTCAGTCGTTTGGATGGTCATTCGATCGGACGTCAATCCGATCGGACGGCAATCCGTTTGTCGTTCAGATCTTTGAGTGTTTGAAAATTGTTGAAGTCTTGATACCAAGTGCAATCCGATCGGATTGCGGGTCGATCGGGTGGCAGTCCGATCGGACGGTAACCCGATCGGACGGCAATCCGTCCCGCAGCCTGATCGTTTCACAACTTGTTGATTTTGTTAGGTTTCTGCCTTTTGATCGAGGCGGTATGACTACGAGCTAAACAATGGAAACTCCACCGAGTCCAAGTCATTGGATCAGATGGGAATCACCCCGTCCGATCAGTTAACTGTTCTCGACGGTTGTTCGTGTTCAACACGATAAGCCGGTCATCTCGTTGATAGGAACCAGTTCTCAAACTGACACTTCATTAGAGACAGAGTAGAAGGTCCGTACGAGCTCTGTTGCTACCGGTTTTGAGTGAAAAGTTAAGAAAGTTGAAGAAAAGTTTAGAAAGCTTAGATTCGACTTAGATTTAGGTGAGATTAGTGTTTATACACCGTGGAATCTATCAGATCTGGACTGTTCTTGATGAGATGAGGTCACACTTCATTGTTCCTAATGACTCCATGATGACATCACCTTAGAACGGCTCAAATCTAAAGATTTCACGGTTAAAACTTAAGATTCGGAAGAGAAAATGATGGAGAAGTGTGTGTAGATCAGAGAAGTACAAGATTTAGGTCGAAAACTTACAAGAATCGTGAGGAATCGAGAGGAAAAGGCCCAAAAGCGTGCTGGTCGAGTGAGAGCTGTCACATCACTGTTCAAGTGATGTGACAAGTACTATTTATAGGTGAAGTGGGATGAAGGGGAGAAGTGCAACGGATCGGATGGCTGTCCGATCGGGTGGCTGTCCGATCGGGTGGCAATCCGATCGGTTGGTAATCCGATCAGGTGGCCACTCGATCGATCTGTCACTCGATCGGTGGTCTCCGGCGTGTTGCGTTTCGATGTTTCGTTTTGATTGTTAATCGTTACGATAGTTTGGTTACACATTTCGTCCACATTTTCATATATTTATTATAATTAGTCACCTTGGGTCGTATATACATATCCATATTCCAATCCTGCGATAATCGAGTTACGCGTGCTTGCGAGTGCGTTTTTTAGTACTGTGTTGCATTGCGACACATCACGGCTATCAAGGAGGGCAGAATTGGTCCTCTCGACATCATCGTGGCTATCAGCAAGTGCGATGTGATGCCATAGCGATAACGTATGCGATAATATGCGAAAATACTGCGATATGGCGATGTATGCGATATAGATACATTATGATCCGAATCTCTGGTGCTAGGCGTAACGAGTATAACGTGTAGTAGCAACTCACGAATGTGCGGGTTGTTACACCCAAAATCCACAAGCGGAGTATCACCGCAGGGATGACTTACCAGGATCCAGCCACCAATCGTATTGAACGATATAATTAAATAAATAAAAGTCCAAACCAAACAATCTAATTGGTGTCAAAACAATTCAACAAAGTTTAAGTTTTCAGCGGAAGCATTAAGTTCAAAACAATAATAAAGTATAAAAGTTCATAAGTTTAACATGGAACTCAACAGTCCATGTCCCACAACGACCTCTTCCTCCTGTGCAAGCTCCATCTAAGCACCTAACGACCTGCAAGGCATATAATAACGAATCAACAACAAAGTTGAGCGAGTTCACTGTTGGTTGTCCATTTTAACGTTGTTCCAAAAACCATAGTTATGTTTCAAAAACCACGAGTTAACCAGTTCCTTGTTTCCCAAACCATACTCAGTGGGGGCTTCCCCATGTATCCCACTAGACCCGTTATCATATCGACTACTGACTGTAGGTTTTTTTTATGTGCCCTGCGTCAATGTCTATCATCATTGACTAGTGCCCAAGTCCATTAGTCCACGCCCGTCCTCTACGGCACGGTGTGAGGCTTGTCAAACCTAATAGGGCTATTTAACTAATGACCCGTTCGCCATTGGCCCGGCGATTAAGTCGATATAAAATGAGGGACTTAATGATAGAGTTTTGTCTAGTGTCATTCAATGTTGTCACCCTTCACATAAGAGGGTGGGAGTACGTGTCCTACCCAAGGAGAACACGTAGGTTTCAATGTTGTCACCCTTCACCTAAGAGGGTGGGAGTACGTATTCTACCCAAGGAGAATACGCAGGTTTCCTTATTAAACGTTAACCCATTCCCAAACCACCGAGAATCTCATGCCTTGTAGAAAGTGTGAACTCACCTTAGATTAGCTCGGCAGATTTATTTATGGAAAGAAATATGTGAGGTGGAACTGGTCAATCACGTCCTAACATGATTACCGTTTAAGGGTTAGTGGGTGTGCTCACGCGGAAACACGAATCCTACACGTATCTAGCACGTAGCACATTATATCATACAATACTAAATATCATACATGCATTTATCACGACATAGCTTAGCGACAACACAAGTGTCACGAAAGACTTAAAATACAAAATTTCAGCAATATAGTGCATGTTCAGCAGTTTTCGGATTGTTATCCGAAAAATTCGTGTACAACAAAATTCCCAAAAAAATTACAGAATGTTTTAAACGATCCAAAATATTATTTTTTCAAAATCTCGGGATTCAGTTAATTACCAATTATTTTATAAAATTCATTTACCGGGCTACAATCAGATTCGTCACTTTCTGACTGCAGTCCACGGAAAAATTCATTTAAAATTCATCGTAAGTCTGATTGACGAAATTCCAGTTGAAGAATTACAACGATATTTAAGAGCATCTACAGTAAAATTTTCAAGTCTAAACAGTAAACACATACCAAGTTATGACACAAAACGTGAGCTGCATTTTCTGCAGAAAATGACAGCTTAGAGCAGTTTTACGATTTAATCCGTTAAAAATACTTAAACCTGTCCAAAAAATATGAAATCACTGCGGTTTGAAAGCTACTTCCGGATACTTGGTTTTAGGCTCCAAAAACATAGAGTTTCAATAAGTTAAGTCCCAAAAAATACTACAGAAGTTGGCATATTTTCTGCAGTGAAAGCTGTTTGGTTTCAGCTTTCACTCTCAACACTTATTATGTGAATTAAAGTTGTTTTCAAGAATAACGAGCGTGTTATCAACATGTTGAAACATCCCTAAAGCTAATCCAATGTTGAAGTGATTTGAGGTGGCAGACCTAGAAAATGTTGATTGTTATTATCATTTTTTTTAACTCACAATTAAAAACAACGATAAAAAAATAATTAATAGGTTAATGCTCAACTCTCAGATACGGTACGATAACGTAAAGGAACGTAATAAAAAAAATAATCGAAGAGAATGAACGGTTTTTACCTCTGAAATACGGGTTGTCAGATCATCCCCAAGTTAAAAGAATTTCCGTCCCGAAATTTAGCACATAGTCACTGAGGAAGCTAGTTGTGTTGTGCGTTTTTCTGGGGTATCACATCATCCCCCCGTTGGTTTGGAATTTCGTCCCGAAATTCCGTAATAGCTTCAGTACTGGACTCACCTTTCTTAAACAACCGGGGGTACTTGTATTTCATCTGGTCCTCTCGTTCCCAAGTGAACTCTAGGCCGTTACGGGAGTTCCAACGAACTCGAACAATGGGTATCCTGGTACGCTTGAGAGTCTTAACCTCTCGGTCCGTAATTTCCACTGGTTCCTCGATGAATCGCAACTGATCGTCGATAGTGAGTTCCTTGAAAGGAACTATGAGAGTCTCATCCGACAGACACTTCTTCAGATTCGACACATGGAATACGTTGTGAACACCACTGAGTTCTTCGGGCAGATTCAGCCTGTACGCCACTTTGCTGATTTTCTCAGTGATTTCAAAGGTCCGACATAACGTGGATTAAGCCTGCCTCGTTTACCAAAGCGAACCACACCTTTCCAAGGTGAGACTTTAAGTAGCACTCGGTCCCCAACCTGGAACTCGAGCGGTTTTATGCGCTTATCAGTGTAGCTTTTCTGACGGTCACGAGTTGCCGCCATTCGTTGTCATATTTGGGCAATCTTTTCCGTTGTGTCAATGACGAGTTATGGGCCAGTGATTTGGCTGTCGCCAACTTCTGCCCAGCATAATGGTGACGGGCATTTCCGTCCATACAAAGCCTCGAACGGAGCAGCCTGGATGCTGGTATGGTAAATGTTGTTATACGAAACTCCACCAAAGGTAAGTGCCTTTCCCAGCCATTACCAAAGTCGATTACACATACCCGAAGCATGTCTTCAAGAGTCTGGATGGTGCGTTCAGTCTGCCCATCCGTCTGTGGATGATACGCTATGCTCATGTCTAGACGTGGGCCGAAGGATTTGTGCATTGCTTGCCACAACTCAGATGTAAAGCGTGAGTCTCGATCAGAGATGATAGAAGTTGGCACTCCGTGCCTAGAGACTACTTCCTTTAGATAGATGTCTGCGAGCGTAGAAAACTTGTCAGTTTCCTTGATTGCTAGAAAGTGTGCAGACTTAGTTAGTTGATCCACGATCACCCGGTGTCATTTCCCCGCTGAGATCTAGGCAAGCCAGTGACGAAATCCATGGAAATTTGCTCCCATTTCCATGTTGGGATCTCGGGTTGTTGGAGTAGTCCTAATGGCTTTTGGTATTCAACCTTAACTCTGGCGCATGTCAAGCATTTACCAACATAGGTCGCTATGTTAGCCTTCATACTAGACCACCAGTACTTGGTTTTGAGATCGTGGTACATCTTATCAGAACCAGGATGTACCAAGTAACGAGACTTGTGTGCCTCATCCATCACAAGCTCGCGTAGATTACCATAAAATGGAACCCAGATATGCCCTGCTAAGTAGTAAGCACCATCTTCCTTTAGTTCCAACCGTTTTTCCAATCCCCGTAGGGACTCAGCTTTGAGGTTTTCTTCCTTCAATGCTTTGATCTGTGCCTCTCGAATCTGGGTAGGAACACTGGAGTGGATCGTAAGCTGTAATGCACGCACCCGCTTAGGCTTGGTTTCCTTACGACTGAGAGCATCGGCCACAACGTTGGCCTTGCTGGGATGATATTTGATTGCGCACTCATAATCATTTAGAAGTTCGACCCACCGACACTGTCGCATGTTCAACTCCTTCTGATCAAAGATGCGCTGGAGACTCCTGTGATCGGTGTATATGGTGCATTTGGTACCGTACAGGTAGTGTCTCCATATCTTGAGTGCAAACACTACTGCTCCGAGCTCCAAATCATGAGTAGTGTAGTTCTTTTCGTGGACCTTGAGCTGGCGTGATGCATAAGCAATGACCTTCTCACGTTGCATCAACACACAACTAAGACCTTGGATTGACACGTCACAATAAACCACGAAGTCTTCTGTGCCATCAGGTAACAAAAGGATGGGGGCGCTGCAAAGTTTCTGTAACACCTCGAAAATTCACGTCCTATAATGCGTTGACACGTGTCATATGTTTGAACGTGTGAAAGAATGTTCTGAAGGGACTAAAGTTGATAAACTTGAAAAGTATATGAAAATACGAGTTCTAAATGTCAACAGTGAATAAATATATTGTACATTAACCCTACATAATGTTTATACCATCAAACGAATAAATCATGGATCATACGAAGCTAAAAGTGAGAGATTACAAACTACAGGGGTTAAATGTGTCAACATGTTTAAGTTATACCTCTGAGTGACCTTTTTGACAAACCCGAAGCTTTGTAACTGTTAATTATGCTCACTAGAATACACAATATAAATTTCATAAAGTTTCGTTATCGTATGAGAAAGTTATGATCAAATTCGTATGCGAGGGGTTAAAGCGTTAACGTTGAAAGTTATGACTTTTCGGGTTAACCGGAAATGTCCAGGGACTTGGAAAAGTGGGTACAAGTCTTAAAGCCCTTGTAGGTAAATAAGAAGGGGTCAAATTGCAAGAAATAAGCTTACTTGACCTTTCGGAAGGGCCAAGAGACATGTATGCAACAAATGGAAAAATGTGAAATCTGATCTCAAGGCCCAAGCGGGCCGCGTAAACATCATCAACATCTTACGCGGGCCGCCTGGCCCGCCCAGATGCAGAAAATCGTTTAACTCGCCTGTTCAGCCTTCTAAACGACATGTAATGCCCTTAAACCCTTCCAAGAGACCCCTAAACAACCCCTAAACACTTAGGGACACTTGTAGAAGGATTGTGGTCAGTAGTAGACTTGTTTGTCAACAATTTGTGGATCAAAATCCACCATAAAAGGCCATGAAGTTGCAACATTGTTCCTCACACCTTCATTGGCACTTCTGTTCATTATTGGAGCTCCCAAGCAGGCTCAAGTCTTCACATTTCGTGCATAGGACGTTGGTAAGTTTGCTTGACCTTTCTTAATTAAGTTTTAGCTTAAAAGTCAAACCGTCGTAATTAACGGTTGACTTAACGATTAATCACTAATGGTCCAGTGATTAGTCGAATTGAAAGTGGTTATAAGTTGGTAATTATGTGGGTAATAAACCCTTAAAAGGGTTCCCCCTGATTCCCACTCTAACTAGGTCTAATGTCGGGTCAAACTTGTATTTAAAAAGTCAACAGGATACTTAGTTTACAATTTATGCATAATTAGCAATGTAGAACATATACAACCTGTTGGATCATTGTTATAACTTAGTAATTAGTGTAAGAACATGTCTAAACATGTTCAACCCAACAATTTCCTATTTAGACCCGGTTCGGAACCGAAAGTCGCATAGTTTGACTTTTACTTTGACTTTCAGTTCTGACCCATTTTGGGATGACTTAGAAATCCCTAAGAGCTTCATTTGGACCAGGTTACATGCTAGTATAACCCTCTGTGATTATACACTATGGTTCATTAGTTAACCGATTAATACGCATGATTCCGTTAATTGCTCATATGTTGACCATTATGCCCTTGTCACCTTAAAACGTGATTTTTGAAAATGTAAAAGAGTAGAAACCTTAATTACCAATATATAGACTTGTATGCAAAGTTTGACATCAGTTTGAGGTGTAGAGTAAGAGTTATGCTCGTTAGCGTAAAATTAAAGCTTTATGTTAATAAAACGGCGTAATTAGCGTATAGCCTAGTTAAGCCTACTTTTTGATATCAAAACTTTTACCCACTGATGTAATATATTATTTTGGGATTTTTAAAGATTTTTAATAAATTTTAGGCTGAGCATAACTTATAGTCGTAGGCTTAATCCGGTAATTGTCGGTTTTGCCCTTTCGGGCCATAAAATGAGTTTTACATATCCAAACGACTCCAAACCTTTTGCTACTGATCTTAAATGATAAATAAATTATTTTAAGCCTGCTGGAATAGTAAAAATATCAGCTTATGTATCGAACCCGTAAGCGGCTTTTAATCGCCAAATTAAGCGTTTCTAACGCATAATATGTACTAAGATTATTTTAGACATACCAAGGGTGATACCTACTGATATTGGAGGCAAATTATAATATTTTAACAGTAAGCAAAGGTTGATAAACTCAGACGTCAGTTTTGAGCTTTTCGGCTTATGTGAAATTACCAAAATGCCCCTAAGGTGCATAGTTTGGTTATAATTGATAAATTTCACATATATACAATACCCTACTGATATAACTTAGCAAATTGATTATCTTTGCTGATTACATCAGGCCTGTAACTCAGGTAAACACTTAAACTCTTTTATAACCTTTTAAATGACCAAACTACCCCTACGGAGCATAGTTTGTGTTTAAATTCGTTTCGGGCATAATAAAAGATATCTTACTGATGTCACAACATATATGAAGCATATTAACTTAGGAAACCTGTAAATGGCTCATATGTATACCCGTTACGCTTATTACGCGTTCGGTTCGGTTTATGTAACTAGTTTACATAAATTAGCCTAAACGGGCCAAACCTTATCGGTTTTATCTCAAAATCCAGAATGTGTATGAAATACCCATATTAAGCAAGTCTCCGAACTTGTAGGGTCTAAATCACATTCTATCCGGTCTTCGCCTAATCGTGCGTTTGAACCGTATATTTCTCTAAGACTAACCGGTCTAAGCTTAGGCTTAATTAAAGACCCGTTAGCATTCTAATTGGTTATTTATACCATCATTCCAGACTAGAGCCTTCCGGTAAATTGTACCTACGCTTACTTAAGTGAATACGGCTGAGTTATTAATTCTTGCTATTTAAGACAGGAGCTAGCTCAGGTAAATACTCTTAACTTATTTTCCCTATACGGGCTTGGGATACGGTATAATGATACCGCTTGGTCGGGTATTGAATATTTAATCAGATTGTGATTAAATTATTGAGGTAACCCGGTTTAATCTGTATTGTTTGAAATAAAAGCCTTTAGGGGTTAATGACCATGTCCCGGATATCCCTGACATCATTGTATTATAAAATGGCCACGTCTTAAGCACGGGGTGTAGGCATACACCTGACAGTTGTTTAAGTAATAACGGTATCTCACTCTCTTGTGGGCCTATACTTGTGGCGTGTCTGTTAATCTGACTCGGTTTCTACATCGGGCCCTGAACGTACAACGAACATGTAAATCTGTATACAAGATTATAAATATAATTGTCCCAAGTTATAAAAGATTAATTTTGCCTCTGAGCATTTTAATCAAAGTGTCAAAATAATTTGTGCCGGGTGCATCTAAATCAATTTTCTTAAACTCTTTTCAAATGAGTCAGTTGAGTGTATTTACCAGTGAAAACTGACGTATTTTCAAAAGTCTAAGTGACAGGTACAGGTACGTAATAGGCTGGAAGCTGCTCAGGACGTTAATAAGGAATCTTGCAAGTTCTAGGCGTCTAAAGTCTGTTGAACAATATTTATGTTTTAAGATCCGCCTGTGGATCCTTTACTTTCCGTTGTAATACTGGATATTACTTTATATTCAGATTGTAATATATTTATCTTTTGCTTCCGCTGTGCATTTATATATTGTGTTGTTTGACTATCATGTTGCCAACCACGTCACGATACTCCCCACCGGGCCCACCGGTGACACGTGGAAAGTCGGGGTGTGACAGGTTGGTATCAGAGCCAACACTGAGTGAATTAAACGCTAGCCTATTACGTTTAATCTCAACTACACAGTTGCACATTCTTGAGTCTAGACAAGAACATAGGACAAATTCCAATTTGTTTCATTGCCTTTTAATTACTTCCTTGATTATTTTCTGATTAGCCTTCGCATGGGCAAGTCATTTTTATTAGAAGTCCCGTTTAGGACAACCATATACTTGTTTAAATTTTTAAAGGAACGATTATGTTTAAATTATCATTCCTATCTTATAAGATCTACCATTATAATAAAATGGCAACATCTAAAAAGGACAAGACCTAGCCACGTGTCATTTTAAGACCAGACCAAGATGGTAGTTCCATAATTAGATTCAGATCCATATTTAACACCTCAATTTAGGATTGTTCTACGTTAAATATTAATAAGAATCTTAAGAGTGAAACCTAGCCTTCGGGTCATTTTAAGGCCGGGCCATGATGGTAAGACCTGTTTAAAAGATTCGAATCCCTGTTAACATCTGTAAATATGTTAACACTCCTGGCAGGCGTGAATTCGTTAAAATCACACACGTCATGTTTATATATGGATTCTTTAAAAAGATTCCTAACCCAACTTAATGATCTCTGAATCATGGGTTTAGATCATCAATTAAGATGATCACACTTTGACCATACATTGGTAAAATAATGCCTACGGGCTATAACATAATGTCCATTTGAGACACTGACATTGTGATCTTTAAGATCCCTTGTCTAAGGTGGTGAGCTATGCTCAAGCTTAATAGTCTATATGATCAATGCGATCATGACTAATATCATATAACATCCTAGTGATGTTTTGCCTACGGGCTATATTATATTGTCCAATCGTGACAAAGACAGTTGTGAGCTTTTATGATTCTCTGTCAAAGGTGGTGAGCTATGCTCAAGCCTCATAAATCTATATGATCAATGCGATCCTGACTAATATCATCAAATGAAGATGATCATATTATAAACATCCATATGTGATGAAATGCCTACGGGCCATACTTATTGTCCTAAGGGACAAAAGACAGTGGTAGGCTACAACTCCCTGTCAAGGAAAAGGTAATGAACTTTGATTCAAACCTAAAGGCCACGATTCTCTGAAATCATGGCTTGTAAATTTAAAACTGTCCTTGTGACTAGGCCTTTGCGCCACCTTAATATCCTTAATGTTTTATAACTAGGATAAATTATAATGAAAATGCTAATTAAATATAACTAACAAATTAACCAATGTGGTTTATATTACCATGGTTAATAAATCGTTTAAAACGATAAAACTGTAAAAGCTTCCGTATAAACCTTGCCCTTGTTTTAAATTTTTATGTAGCATTTAAAGCTACATGGCTAGGTCAAAGGAAGAGAACAGTCACCCTCTGGAAAACCGCGATGATGAAAGGATTAATATAACCAGAGGAGAGCTTCGCACATTGATTGATTCAGCTGTATCTAAAGCTGTAGAGGAGCAATTTAGGGAGTATAGTGAGACTAATAGTAAAGCCTCATCTGTACCCCACCCTAAGTCTGACCCTAAGACTTATTCGGAGGCTCACAGTAAGCTACCGCCCTCTAAGAAAGAAGAACCAAAGAAGGATGATGATCGACATTCATCTGGTCAACACAGTGTTCCATCCAAGAGGATAGAGTTCGGTAATGAACCGCATACCAAGTCCTGTACCTATAAATACTTTGTTTCCTGCAAACCTCGGGACTTCACTGGGGAGAAAGGAGCAGTAGATTGTATGACCTGGTTAGATGAAATGGACACGGTGGTTGACATCAGCGGTTGTGCTGAAAGGGATGTAGTAAAGTATGTATCCCAATCGTTCAAGGGAGAGGCACTAGCATGGTGGAAGGCTCTCATTCAAGCTGCTGGGAAGATCCCACTTTACAACATGTCATGGGAACAGTTTGTTGCTCTCATTATGGAAAACTACTGCCCTCAACACGAGGTCGAAAGAATTGAATCAGATTTCTTATCATTGGTGATGACAAACTTAGATTGTCAAGCTTACCTCACTAGTTTCAATACCCTATCCAGACTGGTTCCTTACCTAGTAACACCAGAACCCAAGAGAATTGCTCGCTTCATTGGGGGGTTTAGCCCCAGAAATCAAAGCCAGCGTAAAGGCTTCAAGACCTACTACATTCAGGTCAGCGGCAGATCTGTCGCTATCTCTCACACTCGATGCGGTTAGAAACAAGGCTGCCAAAACCTCTGAGGATGGAAAGCGTAAAAGGGAGGATGAGAATTCTCATCGCTCCGATAAGAAGAGTTCCGGATTTAAAAGAGACAGCCAGCAGTCGGTTGAGAAGACCAGGTGCGAAACCTGTAGGAAATACCACCTCGGGAAATGCAGATTTGAATCTCAGCCTCTATCGTGTGGAATTTGCAAGTCTCAGGAACATAAAACCCTGAATTGCAAGAAGCTAAAAGATGCAACCTGTTATAGTTGCAACGAGAAAGGGCATATCAAGACCAACTGCCCTAGGAATCAGATGAACGCCTAAGAGATGGTGCAGCATGATAACTATATAACAGGTACCTTTCCATATCAAGCAGTTTATGCAGAAATTTATTTGATACTGGCACATATGATTCTATATTGAATGATAAATGTTGAGAACTGTTGTCTCCGCCTGATTAAGACTCCGGTCATTTAATGCGAGGTAGAAAGTGACCGATGATACTTTAGAAAATGCTCCAATAAATCCTAGATTGATATCTTATATCTATTGAGAATCGCTCTTTTCTAATACCCTTATGGCAAACTTTCAAGCTATCCAAATTCATCAGTATAATAAAGGCAGATGTGACTTTTTGATCCTCTGTCAAAAAGGTGATGGACTAGGTCCAACCCTTAAATGCCATTGATGGTCTTTTGTGACCTAGGCTAAGTGATATTGATATATTTTTAAAATAACGTTCATTAAGAAAGTTAGTGCCTTATTGGCCGATATAGTTTGATGAAACCATGGTTAGTATATGTTAAGGCCATCAGGGTGATGAATAGCAGAAGTTGGATTACAACTAAGTAATTGATTCATTTAGTAATAGGAACCATTTCTTCCGTTCCTGTCAGAAATCTTTAAGCCATAAAATTTTAATATACCCTCTCTATAAGATAAAGGACATTCGCGTGTAATTGACATCTCTTAAATCCTTATTGATTGCGAATACCAAACAGTATGATAAAAAGCGTCATATGAGAATTGGTATATCTTAATATGTTCCATGGATTGCTTCCATGCCTGATCAGTATGGAGGTTTAATGCATGGGACCACAAAGATATTCCGATGGTCATATGGTACTAAAAGTCAACTAATGGTATTCAAAGGAGATATCCAGCATGGAATTGTCCAAATAAAAGTTCCCAATTAACAGTAAGCAAAGGTTGATAAACTCAGACGTCAGTTTTGAGCTTTTCGGCTTATGTGAAATTACCAAAATGCCCCTAAGGTGCATAGTTTGGTTATAATTGATAAATTTCACATATATACAATACCCTACTGATATAACTTAGCAAATTGATTATCTTTGCTGATTACATCAGGCCTGTAACTCAGGTAAACACTTAAACTCTTTTATAACCTTTTAAATGACCAAACTACCCCTACGGAGCATAGTTTGTGTTTAAATTCGTTTCGGGCATAATAAAAGATATCTTACTGATGTCACAACATATATGAAGCATATTAACTTAGGAAACCTGTAAATGGCTCATATGTATACCCGTTACGCTTATTACGCGTTCGGTTCGGTTTATGTAACTAGTTTACATAAATTAGCCTAAACGGGCCAAACCTTATCGGTTTTATCTCAAAATCCAGAATGTGTATGAAATACCCATATTAAGCAAGTCTCCGAACTTGTAGGGTCTAAATCACATTCTATCCGGTCTTCGCCTAATCGTGCGTTTGAACCGTATATTTCTCTAAGACTAACCGGTCTAAGCTTAGGCTTAATTAAAGACCCGTTAGCATTCTAATTGGTTATTTATACCATCATTCCAGACTAGAGCCTTCCGGTAAATTGTACCTACGCTTACTTAAGTGAATACGGCTGAGTTATTAATTCTTGCTATTTAAGACAGGAGCTAGCTCAGGTAAATACTCTTAACTTATTTTCCCTATACGGGCTTGGGATACGGTATAATGATACCGCTTGGTCGGGTATTGAATATTTAATCGGATTGTGATTAAATTATTGAGGTAACCCGGTTTAATCTGTATTGTTTGAAATAAAAGCCTTTAGGGGTTAATGACCATGTCCCGGATATCCCTGACATCATTGTATTATAAAATGGCCACGTCTTAAGCACGGGGTGTAGGCATACACCTGACAGTTGTTTAAGTAATAACGGTATCTCACTCTCTTGTGGGCCTATACTTGTGGCGTGTCTGTTAATCTGAATCGGTTTCTACATCGGGCCCTGAACGTACAACGAACATGTAAATCTGTATACAAGATTATAAATATAATTGTCCCAAGTTATAAAAGATTAATTTTGCCTCTGAGCATTTTAATCAAAGTGTCAAAATAATTTGTGCCCGGTGCATCTAAATCAATTTTCTTAAACTCTTTTCAAATGAGTCAGTTGAGTGTATTTACCAGTGAAAACTGACGTATTTTCAAAAGTCTAAGTGACAGGTACAAGTACGTAATAGGCTGGAAGCTGCTTAGGACGTTAATAAGGAATCTTGCAAGTTCTAGGCGTCTAAAGTCTGTTGAACAATATTTATGTTTTAAGATCCGCCTGTGGATCCTTTACTTTCCGTTGTAATACTGGATATTACTTTATATTCGGATTGTAATATATTTATCTTTTGCTTCCGCTGTGCATTTATATATTGTGTTGTTTGACTATCATGTTGCCAACCACGTCACAATACTCCCCACCGGGCCCACCGGTGACACGTGGAAAGTTGGGGTGTGACAGTTTCTCCTTCAGTAGTTGAAACGCGGATTCCTGAGTATCACCACATCGATAGGTGACACCCTTCTGTGTTAAGGTAGTAAGAGGTTGCGCAATCTTTGAAAAATCTTGAATAAACCTTCGGTAGTAACCCGCCAAACCCAAGAATTGACGGATTTCGGTTGGAGTACGTGGTGCAGGCCAGTTCTTGATCGAGTCAATCTTGGATGGATCAACGTGAATCCCATCCTTATTGACTACGTGGCCTAGGAAGTGGACTTCACGAAGCCAAAAGTCACACTTTGAAAACTTAGCGTAGAGCTGTTCAGATCGAAGAAGTTCCAAGATAAGCCACAGATGGTATTCATGCTCCTCCTGACTTTAGGAATAGATCAAGATGTCGTCAATGAAAACAATGATGAATTTATCCAAGTATGGTTTGCACACTCGGTTCATGAGGTCCATGAAGACTGCAGGTGCGTTTGTCAACCCGAAAGGTATAATTAGAAACTCGTAGTGCCCGTAACGAGTCCCGAATGTTGTCTTAGAGACGTCCTCGTCTCGGACTCTCAGCTGATGATAACCCGATCTCAGATCAATCTTAGAGTAGAAGCTCGACCCTTGCAACTGGTCGAACAAGTCCTCGATACGCGGAAGAGGATAACGATTTTTGACGGTCACCTTGTTGAGTTCGCGATAGTCCATGCACATACAGAAGGTACCGTCTTTCTTCTTCACAAACAAAACTGGAGCTCCCCAGGGTGAAGAGCTAGGGCGAATGAAACCCTTGTCCAATAGTTCTTGTAGTTGAGTGGACAGTTCTTCTAATTCTGATGGGGCTAAGCGATAAGGTGCACGAGCTATAGGTGCTGCTCCAGGAGCTAGCTCGATTTGAAATTCGACTTGCCGATGAGGCGGTAGACCAGGTAATTCCTCAGGAAACACCTCAGGAAAGTCACGTACGATTGGGATATCTTCTATCTTCTTCTCTTTCGATGATGTATCAGTAACAAGGGCCAGAATAGCAGGGTGGCCCTTTCGCAGACACTTCTGGGCCTTGAGGAATGAGATGATGCCCACAACAGCACCACTCTTGTCACCGCGAATATCGAGAGGTTCACCGCTTGCACAAGGGATACGGACCATTTTCTCCTTGCAGAGTATTTCCGCTTGATGTTGAGATAACCAATCCATCCCAATGGCAACGTCGAAACTACCAAGTACAATAGGAATAAGATCGATAGAGAAAGTCTGGCCAGCGAGAACGAGATTACAACCCTTAACTAAATGTGTGGCCTCAAGACTTTTACCGTTTGCTAGTTTTACAACATGCTTGGTGTTCAAGGGAGTTGGGGTACGCTTAAGCATATGACAAACCCTTATGGACACGTAACTAGTATCGGCACCCGAATCAAATAAAACCGAAATGAAGAAATCATCCAGTAGGAACTTACCCGTCACGACGTTGTGATCATTCCTCGCATCACCTTGACCAATGATAAATGCACGTCCCCTGGCACCATTACCCTCATTGTTATCCCTGTTGTTTCCATTCCCCTGATTGTTATTATTGTTCTGATTCTGGTTCAGCAGGGGGCAGTCTCTTTTGGAGTGGCCCTCAGCACCACACTAGAAACACCCTTTTTTGTTACCCTGTTGTTGCTGCTGTTGCTGGCGCTAGTTCTGTGGAGTCTGTTGCTGTTGTGGTCTCTGATTTGCAGGATAAAGGCTCCTGCAGTCTTTTGCTGCGTGGCCTGGCTTGTTGCATCTCTGAAAATTGTTCTTGCTACACGACCCGCTATGGTGCATATTACATCGATTGCATTTAGGGTGATTTCTTTTGTACCCACCCTGTCCTTGATTACCAGAAGACTGCTGACTGAGGCTCTTATAGTCATCGGTCCTTCGCTGCTGAGATTGAGACTGAACAGAACTTGAACCCTTGTTTGAAATTCCATCACATTTGCGTTTGTTGTCACTTGGAGCATCAGAAGTAGTGGCACTAATACGCTTAGGCAGCTTATTCTACTCAACTGCGTGATCAGTGAGACAATGGGATAGTCGTATGACTTGTGGAATTGTAGGGAGGTTAGATGAAGTTACCATACTTTGAATCTCTGGCACTAGACCCTTGATGTATAGTTCGATACGTTTTCAGGGAGGATCCACCATGGTGGGACACAATGCAGCTAATTCGTTCGATCTCTTAGTGTATGCTTCGATCTCAAACCCCGTCATCTTTAGATTGTAAAATTCCACCTCTAGCTTGTGTATGTCATCACGATGACAATACTCTTCTTTGATCAGATCCTTAAAGTCGTTCCATGGGGTGGCATTAGCAGCTGCCAACCCTAGCATTTGCACCTGTGCGTTCCACCAAGTTAACGCACTACCCTCAAGTGTTCCCGTAGCAAACTTCACCCTACTGGCTACAGGGCATTCACACGTCTCAAAACAGATTCGATCTTCTCGAATCAGTGGAGAAGACCTACAGCTCCCTCTGTGCCACTGAAAGTACTAGGTCGACAATCCATGAAGGTCTTGAACGTACACACTCGAGGCTGAGCATTTTGACCTGTTACGCGAGAAAGAAAGGATAAGGTTAAACACGAGAGTGGGGTCACAAAAGTAGGATCTAAACATCCTAGGATAGGTCGAAATAGTAGGTTGTACCTCCTGCTTGAGCTGCTGCTAGAGCCTCAGCAACTCGTTCGTTAATTAGAGCAGTCAGTTGGGCCTGAGTCAAGTTGAGACGTCCACTCATGATCTTCACATCCAGAAAACACAAGTAAGAACGGTGACATAGAGGTGTAAAAAGTATGGGGTGACAGAAGAGAGTGAGCACACATGGTTTCAAACAACAGTTGTTACGTTAACTAAGCATATCATGAACAATGCACTATGTAAACTAATAGGCAGGCAATACAAACATAAACCATATCACCTATAGTGTTGAGTCTTGCACGTGGAGCGAAGCGTCGTTGTGGATCGTTGAGCACGAACAGGTTATAGTCTGGTTTTTATCAAAAGATTTTGCCCTTTTAAAACCAAGTTCACTATAACCAATGGCTCTGATACCAATCTGTCACACCCCCAAAATCCACAAGCGGAGTATCACCGCAGGGAGCGTGACTGACCAGGATCCAGCCACCAATCATATTGAACGATATAATTAAATAAATAAAAGTCTAAACCAAACAATATAATTGGTGTCAAAAAAATTCAACAAAGTTTAAGTTTTCAGCGGAAGCATTAAGTTCAAAACCATAATAAAGTATAAAAGTTCATAAGTTTAACATGGAACTCAATAGTAATGAATCAACAACAAAGTTGAGCGAGTTCACAGTTGGTTGTCCATTTTAACGTTGTTCCAAAAACCATAGTTATGTTTCGAAAACCATGAGTTAACCAGTTCCTTGTTACCCAAACCATACTCAGTGGGGGCTTCCCCATGTATCCCACTAGACCCATTACCATATAGACTACTGACTATAGTTATGTTTATGTGCCCTGCGTCAATGTCTATCATCACTGACTAGTGACCAAGTCCATTAGTCCACGCCCGTCCTCTGCGGCACAGTGTGAGGCTTGTCAAACCTAATATCGCTATTTGACTAATGACCCGTTCGCCATTGGCCCGGTGATTAAGTCGATATAAAATGAGGGACTTAATGATAGAGTTTTGTCTAGTGTCATTGATGTGTGCAAAATGCAACATATAAATTACATCAAATGCGGCATAAAACTAACCCTTTTTTAGTACTAATGTTGGAAAAAGTGTGCTTTTGTCTTCCTTTTGTATTTTAAGGGTTAAAAGAGCTTAAATGAAAAAAAAAAACCAAAAATGCAGCTAAATCTAACAATAATACAAGAAAAGGAATAAACGTGGCATGCCCGACCCCTCGACAGCATCTTCCCAAGTAAAAACAAGAAGTCAGAAGGCTGAACACGCCCCGTGTCCATTGAACATGGGGGCGTGCCCAAGAGTCTACAGAAAAGACAAAGTTGTAGAAGCTTCTATCTCCCAACACGGGGGCATGCCCAACGGACATGGGGTTGTGGTCAACGCTAAGATTCGCAGAATCCAGGCAAATCTTGATAGTAAAGATACGTTTCTGCACATGGGGTCGTGCCCAGCAGACATGGGGGCGTGGTCAACTAATGCAGACAAACTGCATTTAATGAAGAAAGAGAAGATGGATGGACACAGGGCCGTGTCCGGGCTTCTGTGCAGGCTATAAATAGAGGTGCTTGGTTCACTTCAAAGGCATCCCTTGGCAAACCACCTCTCTCACACTTCACCCACCCACCACCACCACCCCCATCACAACCCACATCCACCACCATCATCCATCATAGAGTGTGTGTAGTAGTCTCGGGATCTAAGATTGATCGTAAGAGTTCTTGACAATCAAAAGTCATGTTTGCCTAAGTCTCTTACATCACTTGGTGAAGACAAGCATTTAGTGTAATACTTTTTATTTTAACACCTGTGCCTTCACGGCTATCAAACAAATACCAAACCAATGAAATATTGTATTTCATACTTGGGATTTGTAAAAATATGTGTATCGTTTGCACATATCGACTCTTGTTCGAATTCAAGCTTTAAATCGCTTTCTGGAGGGTTATACGCGCTCTGATGTGTAGATATAACCAGTTTAATCCAACGAACACTCTGGAAAAGTGAAATAGGCTTAACATACCTTAAATAACCTTTACATAACTTAGTATAAGTTTTGGAAGGTTTGGTGTGGTGAAATCAAAGTTTAATCGCTTACAGGGACTAAAGTTGACAAACTGCGAAAGTATGCCAATTTGAACTGTAACAGACCTTCCGGAACATGAACATAAGTTAAACATACCATAAATATCCTTTACATAGCTTAGAAATAGGCTTTGAGGTGTTCGGTATGCTAAAATAAACTTTTGTGTCATTCAGGGACTAAAAGCGCCGAAAAGTGCACAAGTTTGCATTTTTACGCATAACTTACGTTCTGAATACATCCGGACATCCAAAAATTTATGTAAGCACTATAATATTTTATTTTAGTGTTCGGCATAAGAAAAATCCATTCGTTTCGTCATTTGGATCGTTTTTCGCGCTTATGCGCATTCCGTCGTAATTAAGCGAACATCGCGTTCGTACGGTTAAACGAACCGGCATCCGAGATATTTTTGAGCACATTTTAAGTTCCCTATACTTTAACTTCATTTTAGAGCTTTGAAATGGGGTTAACGGGCCTTAAACGTGTCGAAAATGGGCTGAATGCATGACAGGGACCAAAAGTGTAAATCTGCCAAACTTAAGCCTAGCGGTGCGCTACACTTTTAGCGTAGCGGTGCGCTAGGGGTCTCCAGACCAGGTGCAATGTTTAAACAGCCTGTTTGCACATGTTTTAACCACAACCACATAATCATAATTGTCTAGTCATCTGATAAGGATGGATTTCCAGCCACCATAAGGTTCCGACAAGTGTACGGGTTGGATTCATGGCACGTTTTCCATGGAACGATCCTAACGGTTCGGGTATTCCTATAAATACCCAACCCACACAACCTCATTTTGCACAAGAATTCTGATTTGAGAGCTCTAAGTTGAAACCATTGTTTCATACCTGAGTTCTTGGATCGGGATTAGCATTCTGGGACCCTTCGTAAGTATTCTCTCGTTCTTTTCCTTATTTTACTGCTTTTCGAGTCAGAAAGTCAAACTTTGTTTGACTTTCAGCGTTGACCAGTAATGGTCAATGCGAAGTTCGTTTGAACTTCGCAACGTGAGTGTAATCACGTTGGTTATAGTCCCTTGGGACTATGCCCACTGATTACCACGTTGTCTAGGGTCGTAGGGTAGGCGATCTAATAAATCGCCTATACCTTCGAACCCGACCCAGTTTGGTCGATCATTAGGATCCGACCAAATACATTAGGTGACCCTAGTATAGGGCATAACCTTCCGAGGTTATACCCTATGGTCACATCGTTTAAGTAGTTGTATGATAGGTAGTTTATATGCCTTAGGTAAATTACCAGAATACCCTTTTCATGTATAATTGGTAATTAAGCATATGTAACCTAAACTTTTGTCACATAACTGATTATGTAACATGTTTAGGCATATAACACTTGTCATAGGACTAGTTAGACGGTCCGAACGCGTTTCACGCGCACGACGCGTTAAAGTAGCATAAGTTACCTTAATGGGTCGCGATGGGTCGAAAGCAATTAGGTTTGGTTTCATTGTAGTATGTAGGCCTTGTTAAACCATATCATATGAGTTCCAATACTCATTTGGTTTACCAAGCCTCATCCTATCCGATCTCCCGATTTAAGTCCGGTTTATTTATATAGTTTTAGATTGCCGACTGATTCCGTGCTCCCTCTAGCTTTGTTTGATTGTTGTTCAAGACCTCCAAGCATTCTCAGGCGAGTACATTATTCCCCTCTTTTACTGTTTTCAACTGTTTTGGGGTGACTCATATGTGCTAAATGTTTTATCAATGATTTCAATAACAATTACAATAGTTTCAAGAACAATTACAATGTGGTTTCAAGAACAATAACAATTATTTCAAGAACGCTAACAATGATTTCAAGAACGAATACAATGATTTCAAAAACTAATAACAAATTTCAAAAAGTGAACAAACTTGTTGGTTGTAGTTACATGACCGATGACATTCATTAGCAATGATCAAGCCGACCAGTATTAGGTTATGGTACCATAGGATCTGACAAATCCCGTTATTTACTGCACCCATTGTTATGTGTGGGGGTTGTGGGTAGCGACTGAATCTGTAATTATTAACTTATCCTTTGGTAAGGGTTTGTTAAGAACGAGAGCGAGAGCGAGTTGGAACGAGGAACGCGTCAAGAAGGTTTGAATGTTATTAGAGAATCGACCATAAAGTAGTTCACAATTAAAACATGAACGATTAGAACAATTAAAACAAGAACGATTAGAACGATTAAAACAAGAACGATCTGAACGAATGGGTAACGATTGGGTAAACATTTTAACATGATTGACATTTGATCATGTATTTCCCACAAAACATAACTTTGATTTAAACCAAGTTTTACTTCAATACTTTGTTTTTGTGCATATGGTTTAGTTGAGACATTTCACTTGCCATACATGGATATTTGACATAGACATTTGACATGGATATTTGACATAGACATTTGACATGAATATCTGACATAGACATTTGACATGGATATTTGACATAGACATTTTGACATGATTTACATCTTGACATGAATACTTTGACATATTATTCAATACATTTGACAATTGATTTAAACATAGACATTTTACATTGTTTGGTTTGGTTTGATTAAGTAACGATGTGTGTGTAATATGATACAAGCATGGTGGATACGCCGCTGGTACTTCCTATATATAAGTGTTTGTATGGTATTACATATTGTAGCGTTATTTGAATCATTTCAGTTTGAGACATAGGACATTTTATACAAGTAACATACTTTTCACAAGACATTGATTTACAAACAACTTATCTTACACAAACTTATTTTACATGATTATTCATTTAATCATGCATCATTCTCTTATTTATACTTATCATCCGAACTTATTATTTTTCAAATGATTTACAAAGACAAAGCAAATTACAAGGTTCATGACTAAACATTTTCTTAAACAGAAGTCATGAATCTTATTTTCACAAAACCTATGTACTCGCCAGCATTTCTTTGCTGACCTCGTTTTCACATATGTTTCAGGTATTGTTGGATGATATCGATTGATAAGATGCATGCTCACATAGGACTGGACAAGGCCTTAGTGACTCAATAACAATGATAGACTATGTTTAAATAGTGTATTTAGATTTCCAGACGATGTAATTACTCAATGTTTAATAAAACGAAATACTTTTGATATCCATGGTTATGAAACATTAATTCTGTTGCAACACGCCCCGATGTTTCCGCCGCGATTTGTTGTTTTACGCGGTCGGGGTGTGACAGAAAAGATGGTATCGGTGCGTTTCATCTATGGTTTAGTTGAGACATTTCACTTGCCATACATGGATATTTGACATAGACATTTGACATGGATATTTGACATAGACATTTGACATGAATATCTGACATAGACATTTGACATGGATATTTGACATAGACATTTTGACATGATTTACATCTTGACATGAATACTTTGACATATTATTCACTACATTTGACAATTGATTTAAACATAGACATTTTACATTGTTTGGTTTGGTTTGATTAAGTAACGATGTGTGTGTAATATGATACAAGCATGGTGGATACGCCGCTGGTACTTCCTATATATAAGTGTTTGTATGGTATTACATATTGTAGCGTTATTTGAATCATTTCAGTTTGAGACATAGGACATTTTATACAAGTAACATACTTTTCACAAGACATTGATTTACAAACAACTTATCTTACACAAACTTATTTTACATGATTATTCATTTAATCATGCATCATTCTCTTATTTATACTTATCATCCGAACTTATTATTTTTCAAATGATTTACAAAGACAAAGCAAATTACAAGGTTCATGACTAAACATTTTCTTAAACAGAAGTCATGAATCTTATTTTCACAAAACCTATGTACTCGCCAGCATTTCTTTGCTGACCTCGTTTTCACATATGTTTCAGGTATTGTTGGATGATATCGATTGATAAGATGCATGCTCACATAGGACTGGACAAGGCCTTAGTGACTCAATAACAATGATAGACTATGTTTAAATAGTGTATTTAGATTTCTAGACGATGTAATTACTCAATGTTTAATAAAACGAAATACTTTTGATATCCATGGTTATGAAACATTAATTCTGTTGCAACACGCCCCGATGTTTCCGCCGCGATTTGTTGTTTTACGCGGTCGGGGTGTGACAGAAAAGATGGTATCAGAGCCAATGGTTATAGGGAATTAGGTTATTAGTAATGCTTTGACCTAGTCTATAACTTTCTTAGGACCCTAACGCGAGTTTACTTGCGTTTAGTCATAAAACAATACCGTCACCTATCCTTAGGCGACGACCACAACAAGAACATAAATTTCAAAACCGCTTTGAAAACTAATCATCTGTTCTAGGATGATTGATTACTAGGTTTTGAACCCTTTATTGTAAGGTTTTGAACTCTCTGTTATATGGTTTTGAACCCCTTTGAATTTTCAAAATCTCGTCAAGGTTTTGGGTTTTAAATAATGTGAACACGTGCAAACTGGAAGGGTGAATGCCTGTATTCTGGGTTTTCTGTCTAGGCAAGCACTTCGTATACATCTCATCAGACGCGAGACCAGTTGTGCTTACCTGGGAATTCTTGGGGTGAGTGTTCACTTATAGGCGAGCATGTCTTCGCGATACATTATTTTTAACCTATTTACTTTGACTAATCACCAAGGTCGTTTGTTGCTTTGTAGTAACAAACAAATGACCACTATCCTTGCTTTCATCAGATTTGTTTCATCTTATTCTTTTCGTCTAAATTCTCTCACTCGTTTCCTTTCATGTTTCCTCTTTTAGACAATGCCTCCTCGACGCGAAAGCCAGATAGAGACTGCCGAGCTGGCAGAAATCATTGCGCAGCAAATGGCTGCTCAATTCCCAAACCTCTTTGCTCAATGGAACCAAGCCAACAACAACAACAATGTGCTATGCAAATACAAGGATTTCAACCAGGCTAAACCACTCAAGTTTAGTGGTTCTGAAGGAGCAACTGGGCTTCTTCAGTGGTTCGAAAGCATTGAGAATACTTTTTGCCACGTGCAGTGCCCGGATAATCGCAAGGTCGAGTTCTCCTCGAGCGTGTTTCAGAAGAGGGCTCTTACATGGTGGAATGGGGTAATGAGAGACCGAGGTGCGGAAGTTGCTCTCGCACAGACATGGGCTGAACTTAGGGCTCTGATGATGAGGGAATTCTGTCCTCGTCATGAGCAGCGAGCTTTGGAGAAGGAATTTGATGAGTTGAAGCAAGATAGTGGTGAGCACAGGGCGTATACTGATAGGTTTGAGGAGCTGAGTCTGCTTTGCCCGACAATGGTTACCCCACTTGACATAGCTATCGAAAGGTACATCGACGGCCTACCTGACTCGGTACAAGACATCCTTACTGGTAGTAACCCTGCCACACTCCGTCAGGCGATCGAGTTATCAGCGACATTGACTGAGTCGCAGATTCGGAAGAACAAGTTACACAGGAAGGGTGACAAGGGCAAGAAACAGTCAGCTGACAAGGAGGATAGCAAGAAAGGCCAAAACAAGAAGGGTAAGGAAGGTGAGACGTCAAAGAAATCAAAGAAGCGAAAGGGTGCCCAAAATTTTGCTGTTACAGCACAGACTGCTCAGAACCTGCGGAACCAACCAGCTCAGCCACCTGCAAAGAAAGCATATGCCGGTACCGCACCTTATTGTGCACGCTGCAACGGTCATCACGCAGTACAACAAGCTTGCTGGCAATGCACGACGTGTGGTAAACTTGGGCATTTGGCCAAGATTTGTCGTTTGGGACAAAATCAGGCTGCTCAGGTTCAAGCTCCGGTTCAAGGGAATGCTGCGAGATTTCCACTGGGTTCATGTTTCAACTGCGAAGAGATTGGTCACTTCCGCCACAACTGCCCAAGACTGGTGAATGCAAATGCTAACGCAAACCCAAATGCGAACGTCAACGTCAGTGTGAATCCAGCACGCGGTCGAGTGTTTAACATCAATGAGGCACTCAATGATGAAGGAGTGAACAATTAGCAGTTGTTTTTCCTCTAGTTGTTATCTTGTAACATTTAAAGACAATGCGGATGTTATATAAATAAAATTTGTGGTTTTATTTTTAACTAATGCAATTGTATGAATGTTTGATTCAACCTTATGATGTTAACACAAAGACAAAACTACTCGTGTGGTTCTGTCATTTTTATGATCACTTGTAATCTCCCTAAGAACCTCAAACACTTGTTCCTTTTAAATCTAAAGTATCTTATCGTCTTGCACCGTTCGAGATGCAAGAATTATCAAAACAGCTTCAAGAGTTGTCTGATAAAGGATTCATCCGTCCGAACTTTTCACCTTAGAGAAGCTCCTATTCTCCTTGTGAAAAGGAGAATGGATCTTTTCGAATTCATATCGATTAACGTAAGCCTGTTAAGCTTACCATCAAGAATCGATATCCACTACCTTAAATCGATGATCTCTCCGATCATCTGCAGAGCGCTTCATGCTTTTCCAAGATCGATTTGCGTTCTGGGTATCATCAACTTCGTATGCTCGAAGAAGATATTCCCAAAACGGTTTTCTGCACAAAGTATGGCCATTACGAGTTTACAGTCATGCCATTTAGGTTGACAATTACTCCAGCCATCTTCAAGGACTTAATAAATAGAGTCTGCAAGCCTTATTTGGATCAGATCGTCATTGTTATTATTGATGACATCTTGATCTATTCATGTCCTGAGCCGATCACGATCAACACCTTCGTTGACATCGGAGCCCTGATTGAATTCCTTGTACACTTTAAAAGTACAAAACAACTCAATTAGGACAAACCAAATTCCTTTTAAGATCTTCCTATCTTCATAGTTAGATTCTTGAAAATATTTAAAGTGCCAAAGGAAATCCATGGATTGGGTTCCTGGTATGCTTTAAATACCCGTGTCCAAAGATAACAAATTAAAGGTCAAATTGAACGATTATGCGATTGAACGAGTATGCAATTATGCAATTATGTGTTTATGAGTTATGTGTTCTCCTCTATGTTTTTGTGTTTTTATACTTTGGATAATTCGTTATCCAAATCCTCGCAGGATCTTTCATATCTTCATATGAGGGATTCGTAGCAGGATAGTCAAAAGGTACTACCTTAAATCCTTAATGGGCTTCTATGTAATAGATAAGACCCTTGGATTTTATAGTATCACTCCATGATTCATAAGAGACCCTTTTGGTGGTCTAGTCAAAAAGATTGATTCACAATTTGGTGAAGAACGACATCTAGTGATGTAGCTGAACAGACTCCTTGATAGTCTATTTAGATCATTTATTGATTTAGTCAAAAGGACTCTATGGCGGTCTAGTCACACTCATCACAGGATTGTTCATTTGGTTTTACCCTACATATTATAAAATAGACTGTGTGAACTGTGCAAGGAATTGTCTGATTATGGACGCGTACATAATTATGAAATTTAGTGCACAGAAACCCAGTAAGGTTTATTATGTGTAAGAACCGATAGTGACAAAAATAACAAAATGAGAACGATGTAATGGAGGTACGGTGGACGCACCAATGACGCTTCATATACTTGTATATAAGTATCCCTCTTACATTGCAATCATGATGTTATTAAAGTTACTAAAAGTTCAGAACCCTAACCAATGTTGTTCGATCTTTTCAACTTCATGTTTTAAGCTCTCACAAGTTTCCTCTAAATAAATTTCGGGACGAAATTTCCTAAAGTAGGGGAGACTGTAACACCTGTGCCTTCACGGATATCAAACAAATACCAAACCAATGAAATATTGTATTTCATACTTGGGATTTGTAAAAATATGTGTATCGTTTGCACATATCGACTCTTGTTCGAATTCAAGCTTTAAATCGCTTTCTGGAGGGTTATACGCGCTCTGATGTGTAGATATAACCAGTTTAATCCAACGAACACTCTGGAAAAGTGAAATAGGCTTAACATACCTTAAATAACCTTTACATAACTTAGTATAAGTTTTGGAAGGTTTGGTGTGGTGAAATCAAAGTTTAATCGCTTACAGGGACTAAAGTTGACAAACTGCGAAAGTATGCCAATTTGAACTGTAACAGACCTTCCGGAACATGAACATAAGTTAAACATACCATAAATATCCTTTACATAGCTTAGAAATAGGCTTTGAGGTGTTCGGTATGCTAAAATAAACTTTTGTGTCATTCAGGGACTAAAAGCGCCGAAAAGTGCACAAGTTTGCATTTTTACGCATAACTTACGTTCTGAATACATCCGGACATCCAAAAATTTATGTAAGCACTATAATATTTTATTTTAGTGTTCGGCATAAGAAAAATCCATTCGTTTCGTCATTTGGATCGTTTTTCGCGCTTATGCGCATTCCGTCGTAATTAAGCGAACATCGCGTTCGTACGGTTAAACGAACCGGCATCCGAGATATTTTTGAGCACATTTTAAGTTCCCTATACTTTAACTTCATTTTAGAGCTTTGAAATGGGGTTAACGGGCCTTAAACGTGTCGAAAATGGGCTGAATGCATGACAGGGACCAAAAGTGTAAATCTGCCAAACTTAAGCCTAGCGGTGCGCTACACTTTTAGCGTAGCGGTGCGCTAGGGGTCTCCAGACCAGGTGCAATGTTTAAACAGCCTGTTTGCACATGTTTTAACCACAACCACATAATCATAATTGTCTAGTCATCTGATAAGGATGGATTTCCAGCCACCATAAGGTTCCGACAAGTGTACGGGTTGGATTCATGGCACGTTTTCCATGGAACGATCCTAACGGTTCGGGTATTCCTATAAATACCCAACCCACACAACCTCATTTTGCACAAGAATTCTGATTTGAGAGCTCTAAGTTGAAACCATTGTTTCATACCTGAGTTCTTGGATCGGGATTAGCATTCGGGGACCCTTCGTAAGTATTCTCTCGTTCTTTTCCTTATTTTACTGCTTTTCGAGTCAGAAAGTCAAACTTTGTTTGACTTTCAGCGTTGACCAGTAATGGTCAATGCGAAGTTCGTTTGAACTTCGCAACGTGAGTGTAATCACGTTGGTTATAGTCCCTTGGGACTATGCCCACTGATTACCACGTTGTCTAGGGTCGTAGGGTAGGCGATCTAATAAATCGCCTATACCTTCGAACCCGACCCAGTTTGGTCGATCATTAGGATCCGACCAAATACATTAGGTGACCCTAGTATAGGGCATAACCTTCCGAGGTTATACCCTATGGTCACATCGTTTAAGTAGTTGTATGATAGGTAGTTTATATGCCTTAGGTAAATTACCAGAATACCCTTTTCATGTATAATTGGTAATTAAGCATATGTAACCTAAACTTTTGTCACATAACTGATTATGTAACATGTTTAGGCATATAACACTTGTCATAGGACTAGTTAGACGGTCCGAACGCGTTTCACGCGCACGACGCGTTAAAGTAGCATAAGTTACCTTAATGGGTCGCGATGGGTCGAAAGCAATTAGGTTTGGTTTCATTGTAGTATGTAGGCCTTGTTAAACCATATCATATGAGTTCCAATACTCATTTGGTTTACCAAGCCTCATCCTATCCGATCTCCCGATTTAAGTCCGGTTTATTTATATAGTTTTAGATTGCCGACTGATTCCGTGCTCCCTCTAGCTTTGTTTGATTGTTGTTCAAGACCTCCAAGCATTCTCAGGCGAGTACATTATTCCCCTCTTTTACTGTTTTCAACTGTTTTGGGGTGACTCATATGTGCTAAATGTTTTATCAATGATTTCAATAACAATTACAATAGTTTCAAGAACAATTACAATGTGGTTTCAAGAACAATAACAATTATTTCAAGAACGCTAACAATGATTTCAAGAACGAATACAATGATTTCAAAAACTAATAACAAATTTCAAAAAGTGAACAAACTTGTTGGTTGTAGTTACATGACCGATGACATTCATTAGCAATGATCAAGCCGACCAGTATTAGGTTATGGTACCATAGGATCTGACAAATCCCGTTATTTACTGCACCCATTGTTATGTGTGGGGGTTGTGGGTAGCGACTGAATCTGTAATTATTAACTTGTCCTTTGGTAAGGGTTTGTTAAGAACGAGAGCGAGAGCGAGTTGGAACGAGGAACGCGTCAAGAAGGTTTGAATGTTATTAGAGAATCGACCATAAAGTAGTTCACAATTAAAACATGAACGATTAGAACAATTAAAACAAGAACGATTAGAACGATTAAAACAAGAACGATCTGAACGAATGGGTAACGATTGGGTAAACATTTTAACATGATTGACATTTGATCATGTATTTCCCACAAAACATAACTTTGATTTAAACCAAGTTTTACTTCAATACTTTGTTTTTGTGCATATGGTTTAGTTGAGACATTTCACTTGCCATACATGGATATTTGACATAGACATTTGACATGGATATTTGACATAGACATTTGACATGAATATCTGACATAGACATTTGACATGGATATTTGACATAGACATTTTGACATGATTTACATCTTGACATGAATACTTTGACATATTATTCAATACATTTGACAATTGATTTAAACATAGACATTTTACATTGTTTGGTTTGGTTTGATTAAGTAACGATGTGTGTGTAATATGATACAAGCATGGTGGATACGCCGCTGGTACTTCCTATATATAAGTGTTTGTATGGTATTACATATTGTAGCGTTATTTGAATCATTTCAGTTTGAGACATAGGACATTTTATACAAGTAACATACTTTTCACAAGACATTGATTTACAAACAACTTATCTTACACAAACTTATTTTACATGATTATTCATTTAATCATGCATCATTCTCTTATTTATACTTATCATCCGAACTTATTATTTTTCAAATGATTTACAAAGACAAAGCAAATTACAAGGTTCATGACTAAACATTTTCTTAAACAGAAGTCATGAATCTTATTTTCACAAAACCTATGTACTCGCCAGCATTTCTTTGCTGACCTCGTTTTCACATATGTTTCAGGTATTGTTGGATGATATCGATTGATAAGATGCATGCTCACATAGGACTGGACAAGGCCTTAGTGACTCAATAACAATGATAGACTATGTTTAAATAGTGTATTTAGATTTCCAGACGATGTAATTACTCAATGTTTAATAAAACGAAATACTTTTGATATCCATGGTTATGAAACATTAATTCTGTTGCAACACGCCCCGATGTTTCCGCCGCGATTTGTTGTTTTACGCGGTCGGGGTGTGACAGAAAAGATGGTATCGGTGCGTTTCATCTATGGTTTAGTTGAGACATTTCACTTGCCATACATGGATATTTGACATAGACATTTGACATGGATATTTGACATAGACATTTGACATGAATATCTGACATAGACATTTGACATGGATATTTGACATAGACATTTTGACATGATTTACATCTTGACATGAATACTTTGACATATTATTCAATACATTTGACAATTGATTTAAACATAGACATTTTACATTGTTTGGTTTGGTTTGATTAAGTGATTAAGTAACGATGTGTGTGTAATATGATACAAGCATGGTGGATACGCCGCTGGTACTTCCTATATATAAGTGTTTGTATGGTATTACATATTGTAGCGTTATTTGAATCATTTCAGTTTGAGACATAGGACATTTTATACAAGTAACATATTTTTCACAAGACATTGATTTACAAACAACTTATCTTACACAAACTTATTTTACATGATTATTCATTTAATCATGCATCATTCTCTTATTTATACTTATGATCCGAACTTATTATTTTTCAAATGATTTACAAAGACAAAGCAAATTACAAGGTTCATGACTAAACATTTTCTTAAACAGAAGTCATGAATCTTATTTTCACAAAACCTATGTACTCGCCAGCATTTCTTTGCTGACCTCGTTTTCACATATGTTTCAGGTATTGTTGGATGATATCGATTGATAAGATGCATGCTCACATAGGACTGGACAAGGCCTTAGTGACTCAATAACAATGATAGACTATGTTTAAATAGTGTATTTAGATTTCTAGACGATGTAATTACTCAATGTTTAATAAAACGAAATACTTTTGATATCCATGGTTATGAAACATTAATTCTGTTGCAACACGCCCCGATGTTTCCGCCGCGATTTGTTGTTTTACGCGGTCGGGGTGTGACAGAAAAGATGGTATCAGAGCCAATGGTTATAGGGAATTAGGTTATTAGTAATGCTTTGACCTAGTCTATAACTTTCTTAGGACCCTAACGCGAGTTTACTTGCGTTTAGTCATAAAACAATACCGTCACCTATCCTTAGGCGACGACCACAACAAGAACATAAATTTCAAAACCGCTTTGAAAACTAATCATCTGTTCTAGGATGATTGATTACTAGGTTTTGAACCCTTTATTGTAAGGTTTTGAACTCTCTGTTATATGGTTTTGAACCCCTTTGAATTTTCAAAATCTCGTCAAGGTTTTGGGTTTTAAATAATGTGAACACGTGCAAACTGGAAGGGTGAATGCCTGTATTCTGGGTTTTCTGTCTAGGCAAGCACTTCGTATACATCTCATCAGACGCGAGACCAGTTGTGCTTACCTGGGAATTCTTGGGGTGAGTGTTCACTTATAGGCGAGCATGTCTTCGCGATACATTATTTTTAACCTATTTACTTTGACTAATCACCAAGGTCGTTTGTTGCTTTGTAGTAACAAACAAATGACCACTATCCTTGCTTTCATCAGATTTGTTTCATCTTATTCTTTTCGTCTAAATTCTCTCACTCGTTTCCTTTCATGTTTCCTCTTTTAGACAATGCCTCCTCGACGCGAAAGCCAGATAGAGACTGCCGAGCTGGCAGAAATCATTGCGCAGCAAATGGCTGCTCAATTCCCAAACCTCTTTGCTCAATGGAACCAAGCCAACAACAACAACAATGTGCTATGCAAATACAAGGATTTCAACCAGGCTAAACCACTCAAGTTTAGTGGTTCTGAAGGAGCAACTGGGCTTCTTCAGTGGTTCGAAAGCATTGAGAATACTTTTTGCCACGTGCAGTGCCCGGATAATCGCAAGGTCGAGTTCTCCTCGAGCGTGTTTCAGAAGAGGGCTCTTACATGGTGGAATGGGGTAATGAGAGACCGAGGTGCGGAAGTTGCTCTCGCACAGACATGGGCTGAACTTAGGGCTCTGATGATGAGGGAATTCTGTCCTCGTCATGAGCAGCGAGCTTTGGAGAAGGAATTTGATGAGTTGAAGCAAGATAGTGGTGAGCACAGGGCGTATACTGATAGGTTTGAGGAGCTGAGTCTGCTTTGCCCGACAATGGTTACCCCACTTGACATAGCTATCGAAAGGTACATCGACGGCCTACCTGACTCGGTACAAGACATCCTTACTGGTAGTAACCCTGCCACACTCCGTCAGGCGATCGAGTTATCAGCGACATTGACTGAGTCGCAGATTCGGAAGAACAAGTTACACAGGAAGGGTGACAAGGGCAAGAAACAGTCAGCTGACAAGGAGGATAGCAAGAAAGGCCAAAACAAGAAGGGTAAGGAAGGTGAGACGTCAAAGAAATCAAAGAAGCGAAAGGGTGCCCAAAATTTTGCTGTTACAGCACAGACTGCTCAGAACCTGCGGAACCAACCAGCTCAGCCACCTGCAAAGAAAGCATATGCCGGTACCGCACCTTATTGTGCACGCTGCAACGGTCATCACGCAGTACAACAAGCTTGCTGGCAATGCACGACGTGTGGTAAACTTGGGCATTTGGCCAAGATTTGTCGTTTGGGACAAAATCAGGCTGCTCAGGTTCAAGCTCCGGTTCAAGGGAATGCTGCGAGATTTCCACTGGGTTCATGTTTCAACTGCGAAGAGATTGGTCACTTCCGCCACAACTGCCCAAGACTGGTGAATGCAAATGCTAACGCAAACCCAAATGCGAACGTCAACGTCAGTGTGAATCCAGCACGCGGTCGAGTGTTTAACATCAATGAGGCACTCAATGATGAAGGAGTGAACAATTAGCAGTTGTTTTTCCTCTAGTTGTTATCTTGTAACATTTAAAGACAATGCGGATGTTATATAAATAAAATTTGTGGTTTTATTTTTAACTAATGCAATTGTATGAATGTTTGATTCAACCTTATGATGTTAACACAAAGACAAAACTACTCGTGTGGTTCTGTCATTTTTATGATCACTTGTAATCTCCCTAAGAACCTCAAACACTTGTTCCTTTTAAATCTAAAGTATCTTATCGTCTTGCACCGTTCGAGATGCAAGAATTATCAAAACAGCTTCAAGAGTTGTCTGATAAAGGATTCATCCGTCCGAACTTTTCACCTTAGAGAAGCTCCTATTCTCCTTGTGAAAAGGAGAATGGATCTTTTCGAATTCATATCGATTAACGTAAGCCTGTTAAGCTTACCATCAAGAATCGATATCCACTACCTTAAATCGATGATCTCTCCGATCATCTGCAGAGCGCTTCATGCTTTTCCAAGATCGATTTGCGTTCTGGGTATCATCAACTTCGTATGCTCGAAGAAGATATTCCCAAAACGGTTTTCTGCACAAAGTATGGCCATTACGAGTTTACAGTCATGCCATTTAGGTTGACAATTACTCCAGCCATCTTCAAGGACTTAATAAATAGAGTCTGCAAGCCTTATTTGGATCAGATCGTCATTGTTATTATTGATGACATCTTGATCTATTCATGTCCTGAGCCGATCACGATCAACACCTTCGTTGACATCGGAGCCCTGATTGAATTCCTTGTACACTTTAAAAGTACAAAACAACTCAATTAGGACAAACCAAATTCCTTTTAAGATCTTCCTATCTTCATAGTTAGATTCTTGAAAATATTTAAAGTGCCAAAGGAAATCCATGGATTGGGTTCCTGGTATGCTTTAAATACCCGTGTCCAAAGATAACAAATTAAAGGTCAAATTGAACGATTATGCGATTGAACGAGTATGCAATTATGCAATTATGTGTTTATGAGTTATGTGTTCTCCTCTATGTTTTTGTGTTTTTATACTTTGGATAATTCGTTATCCAAATCCTCGCAGGATCTTTCATATCTTCATATGAGGGATTCGTAGCAGGATAGTCAAAAGGTACTACCTTAAATCCTTAATGGGCTTCTATGTAATAGATAAGACCCTTGGATTTTATAGTATCACTCCATGATTCATAAGAGACCCTTTTGGTGGTCTAGTCAAAAAGATTGATTCACAATTTGGTGAAGAACGACATCTAGTGATGTAGCTGAACAGACTCCTTGATAGTCTATTTAGATCATTTATTGATTTAGTCAAAAGGACTCTATGGCGGTCTAGTCACACTCATCACAGGATTGTTCATTTGGTTTTACCCTACATATTATAAAATAGACTGTGTGAACTGTGCAAGGAATTGTCTGATTATGGACGCGTACATAATTATGAAATTTAGTGCACAGAAACCCAGTAAGGTTTATTATGTGTAAGAACCGATAGTGACAAAAATAACAAAATGAGAACGATGTAATGGAGGTACGGTGGACGCACCAATGACGCTTCATATACTTGTATATAAGTATCCCTCTTACATTGCAATCATGATGTTATTAAAGTTACTAAAAGTTCAGAACCCTAACCAATGTTGTTCGATCTTTTCAACTTCATGTTTTAAGCTCTCACAAGTTTCCTCTAAATAAATTTCGGGACGAAATTTCCTAAAGTAGGGGAGACTGTAACACCTGTGCCTTCACGGATATCAAACAAATACCAAACCAATGAAATATTGTATTTCATACTTGGGATTTGTAAAAATATGTGTATCGTTTGCACATATCGACTCTTGTTCGAATTCAAGCTTTAAATCGCTTTCTGGAGGGTTATACGCGCTCTGATGTGTAGATATAACCAGTTTAATCCAACGAACACTCTGGAAAAGTGAAATAGGCTTAACATACCTTAAATAACCTTTACATAACTTAGTATAAGTTTTGGAAGGTTTGGTGTGGTGAAATCAAAGTTTAATCGCTTACAGGGACTAAAGTTGACAAACTGCGAAAGTATGCCAATTTGAACTGTAACAGACCTTCCGGAACATGAACATAAGTTAAACATACCATAAATATCCTTTACATAGCTTAGAAATAGGCTTTGAGGTGTTCGGTATGCTAAAATAAACTTTTGTGTCATTCAGGGACTAAAAGCGCCGAAAAGTGCACAAGTTTGCATTTTTACGCATAACTTACGTTCTGAATACATCCGGACATCCAAAAATTTATGTAAGCACTATAATATTTTATTTTAGTGTTCGGCATAAGAAAAATCCATTCGTTTCGTCATTTGGATCGTTTTTCGCGCTTATGCGCATTCCGTCGTAATTAAGCGAACATCGCGTTCGTACGGTTAAACGAACCGGCATCCGAGATATTTTTGAGCACATTTTAAGTTCCCTATACTTTAACTTCATTTTAGAGCTTTGAAATGGGGTTAACGGGCCTTAAACGTGTCGAAAATGGGCTGAATGCATGACAGGGACCAAAAGTGTAAATCTGCCAAACTTAAGCCTAGCGGTGCGCTACACTTTTAGCGTAGCGGTGCGCTAGGGGTCTCCAGACCAGGTGCAATGTTTAAACAGCCTGTTTGCACATGTTTTAACCACAACCACATAATCATAATTGTCTAGTCATCTGATAAGGATGGATTTCCAGCCACCATAAGGTTCCGACAAGTGTACGGGTTGGATTCATGGCACGTTTTCCATGGAACGATCCTAACGGTTCGGGTATTCCTATAAATACCCAACCCACACAACCTCATTTTGCACAAGAATTCTGATTTGAGAGCTCTAAGTTGAAACCATTGTTTCATACCTGAGTTCTTGGATCGGGATTAGCATTCGGGGACCCTTCGTAAGTATTCTCTCGTTCTTTTCCTTATTTTACTGCTTTTCGAGTCAGAAAGTCAAACTTTGTTTGACTTTCAGCGTTGACCAGTAATGGTCAATGCGAAGTTCGTTTGAACTTCGCAACGTGAGTGTAATCACGTTGGTTATAGTCCCTTGGGACTATGCCCACTGATTACCACGTTGTCTAGGGTCGTAGGGTAGGCGATCTAATAAATCGCCTATACCTTCGAACCCGACCCAGTTTGGTCGATCATTAGGATCCGACCAAATACATTAGGTGACCCTAGTATAGGGCATAACCTTCCGAGGTTATACCCTATGGTCACATCGTTTAAGTAGTTGTATGATAGGTAGTTTATATGCCTTAGGTAAATTACCAGAATACCCTTTTCATGTATAATTGGTAATTAAGCATATGTAACCTAAACTTTTGTCACATAACTGATTATGTAACATGTTTAGGCATATAACACTTGTCATAGGACTAGTTAGACGGTCCGAACGCGTTTCACGCGCACGACGCGTTAAAGTAGCATAAGTTACCTTAATGGGTCGCGATGGGTCGAAAGCAATTAGGTTTGGTTTCATTGTAGTATGTAGGCCTTGTTAAACCATATCATATGAGTTCCAATACTCATTTGGTTTACCAAGCCTCATCCTATCCGATCTCCCGATTTAAGTCCGGTTTATTTATATAGTTTTAGATTGCCGACTGATTCCGTGCTCCCTCTAGCTTTGTTTGATTGTTGTTCAAGACCTCCAAGCATTCTCAGGCGAGTACATTATTCCCCTCTTTTACTGTTTTCAACTGTTTTGGGGTGACTCATATGTGCTAAATGTTTTATCAATGATTTCAATAACAATTACAATAGTTTCAAGAACAATTACAATGTGGTTTCAAGAACAATAACAATTATTTCAAGAACGCTAACAATGATTTCAAGAACGAATACAATGATTTCAAAAACTAATAACAAATTTCAAAAAGTGAACAAACTTGTTGGTTGTAGTTACATGACCGATGACATTCATTAGCAATGATCAAGCCGACCAGTATTAGGTTATGGTACCATAGGATCTGACAAATCCCGTTATTTACTGCACCCATTGTTATGTGTGGGGGTTGTGGGTAGCGACTGAATCTGTAATTATTAACTTATCCTTTGGTAAGGGTTTGTTAAGAACGAGAGCGAGAGCGAGTTGGAACGAGGAACGCGTCAAGAAGGTTTGAATGTTATTAGAGAATCGACCATAAAGTAGTTCACAATTAAAACATGAACGATTAGAACAATTAAAACAAGAACGATTAGAACGATTAAAACAAGAACGATCTGAACGAATGGGTAACGATTGGGTAAACATTTTAACATGATTGACATTTGATCATGTATTTCCCACAAAACATAACTTTGATTTAAACCAAGTTTTACTTCAATACTTTGTTTTTGTGCATATGGTTTAGTTGAGACATTTCACTTGCCATACATGGATATTTGACATAGACATTTGACATGGATATTTGACATAGACATTTGACATGAATATCTGACATAGACATTTGACATGGATATTTGACATAGACATTTTGACATGATTTACATCTTGACATGAATACTTTGACATATTATTCAATACATTTGACAATTGATTTAAACATAGACATTTTACATTGTTTGGTTTGGTTTGATTAAGTAACGATGTGTGTGTAATATGATACAAGCATGGTGGATACGCCGCTGGTACTTCCTATATATAAGTGTTTGTATGGTATTACATATTGTAGCGTTATTTGAATCATTTCAGTTTGAGACATAGGACATTTTATACAAGTAACATACTTTTCACAAGACATTGATTTACAAACAACTTATCTTACACAAACTTATTTTACATGATTATTCATTTAATCATGCATCATTCTCTTATTTATACTTATCATCCGAACTTATTATTTTTCAAATGATTTACAAAGACAAAGCAAATTACAAGGTTCATGACTAAACATTTTCTTAAACAGAAGTCATGAATCTTATTTTCACAAAACCTATGTACTCGCCAGCATTTCTTTGCTGACCTCGTTTTCACATATGTTTCAGGTATTGTTGGATGATATCGATTGATAAGATGCATGCTCACATAGGACTGGACAAGGCCTTAGTGACTCAATAACAATGATAGACTATGTTTAAATAGTGTATTTAGATTTCCAGACGATGTAATTACTCAATGTTTAATAAAACGAAATACTTTTGATATCCATGGTTATGAAACATTAATTCTGTTGCAACACGCCCCGATGTTTCCGCCGCGATTTGTTGTTTTACGCGGTCGGGGTGTGACAGGTTAAGGGAATGGTTTGGTAAGCGTCTTGCCTTGTTCAGTGTATAGATCCTGCAAGGACCTGGGTCAAGCTTAGTAGGATCTCCTTCAATACCCACTGGTATTGGATGGCGGGGGTTCGAATTTCTTGATCCCCTCATATGTAAACTACTATTAAAACATTAACCCGACTATTTAGGATTGTATCCCTGCTGACTCAAACTACTTAGCCGAGGGTAACGTCGCCTTCAAAAGTGGGGCCCACCACATTACGCATTAATAACTTAATTAATTATCTTTCAATAATCTAACCCTTTAGGATTGTATCCTTGCTGACTCAAACTACTGGGTTGAGGGTAACGTCACCTTCAAAAGAGGGGCCTACTACTATAACTAAGATAATCTCTTAAAAAGAGCAAAAGTGCGGAAATAATCAAAGGTTACACTAAAGGCGAGTCGGATCCAAGTGATTCATCTTGTCTATCTGTTTTTATTTTTATTTTTATTTTCAGCATTTTTAGTTTTTATTTTCATGTTTAAACCTTTTTTCTAAAATTTTGATTTGATTAGACGTTGAGGATAAACCGGTACTAAAAGCTCTTGTGTCGTTGGACGACCTCGGTATCTTACCAACGCTATACTACGCTCACGATGGGTGCACTTGCCCATATGCGTGTTTAGTGTTAGTAAAATATCGTGTTTTATAAATTTAAAACTTGACTAAAGTGTAAAAAGGGCTAAAAATATACATAAATATATATAACACCGCACACACATCAAGTTTTTGGCGCCGTTGCCGGGGACACAAGGATTTTAAGAAAGTTAGGAATCAACGGCCTAATCGTTTTTTCTTATTTTTCTGTTTTTTAGGATTTTTCGTAAATTTTCAGCTTCTGCAGAACTCAGCACGGGTCGTGCCCGCTGAACACGCCCCGTGCCCAATCTTTGGTACTGGCAATCCAGTTTTAAGTCAGACAGTAGCTGAACACGGGGTCGTGCCCAATCAACACGTCTCGTGCCCAAGTATCAGATACTGAAAATAGAACCGTAAGATCCCGACGGTTGGTAATTTCTGACACAACCATGAGTGATACTGACATTTTTTACTTCAAGCCCTCTTATGGTACGTGGTGTCAAATATGTGGCGGAAATCAAGAAGATTTAAAATGTTATTTTTTAAATTATAAGCCCCACTATATAGACCCATTGTTTTCCTGTAGCCTTAAAAGGGGCGAAAGTAAAAATAATCCATATCTCGCCCTCGAATGCTCTCAATCGACCCTTCTAGGAGAAATGTTTCTTGATAAATTATTTCAAATGGAAGATCTAATTCTTAATTGGGTAAAAGAACTTGAGATGGATATCATTAATTCACCTCAAGACGATGCCCAAGAAGAATTGTTGAGATCGCATTCGAATAAAAACAACTTCGTTGTTCCCGAAATCACCTCTGACTCTCACAAAGACTTGAACGATAGTCGTCCCTGTGTCGATTGTGCCATGAAGGACTCCCCATCGACTTCCTTCGATGCATACATAGACCTGAGCGATTCGGCATACACCTTCTTTAACGAGAGCCCGGGACAGGGTTGGACTTGTCCACCTACATTTAGCATAGGAATCACCCTTACCGACAACTTCTTGCGTTCTCGTCTAAATCTTGAGCAATTAAGGTATCCCAGGCACTTCAGTGTTGTTCCGTCCAGTAAGGAACCACCCGATCCAGATAATTCCTTAAAAATAGACAAAACTCCATAAACAGCCTCTAGACATGGGGCCGTGTCCAGGTTAACACGCCCCCGTGTCCACCGAAAGATTCCCGTCTGACTTTTTGTCAGAATACGGACAAAATGTGTCAAGATCTTGTCTGCACACGGGGCCGTGTCCAGCCAACACGGGGCCGTGTATAGCATGCTGTCGTTTTCTATAAAGGCAACAAGATTCCTGCACACTTGGACCACTCCAAAGACAAAGATCTGGTGGGATCTTCACACATACCATCCTAGGTATATTCTAAAAGAAGGTTCCCAACAACCATCTTGTCTTTTCAACTTTTGTCCATTACCTTCTTCTTCAATTTTTCCTTCAACACCTCCATGAGAGCTTGAAATCACCATGGTTCCAAGCTTTATCATGATGTTTGTTAGATTTTTATTCAAGGAATCTTGTTAAAAATAAGTTCTACATCATTGTTTTAAGTTATTTCTGCTTAAAAATGCTTTAAAAATCAGAAAAATAATTTGAAACTCCAAGATTCCTTGTTCCAAAAATCCGCAGACAGGTGAACACGGGGCCGTGCTCATTGAGCACGGGGCCGTGTTCGAGGTACTGTTCTAATAAAATTGAACTCTTTTTGGTCTGTTTTCTCAGAATGGCGAGCAGAACTAGCGGAACATCTTCATCGCACTCCAGGAACAACCGACAAGGGAGAAGGTCATCAACGGTAGAAGACTCTCTTGTAAACTACGTTTACGCTTTAAGAGAGGCCATTGATGAGATGACGGGAGTAGAAGAAGCATTGGTCGACCGTATCAATCACTTAACGGTGGGACTAGAAGGATGTCTTCAAGAGGTCAACCTTTTGCACCAAAGGTTGAACATTCTCGCTTCTCCTCCTTTGGTACCAATCATCACCCAAAGGGCATGGAATGTGGTACCGGAAGTCATCATACCGGCCGAGTGGTATACCATACACCCGGAGCCCCCTCGAGACATATTAAAAGGGGTTCTGGTTAGTGTCACTCCCCCTCCACAAGGTGTTAAGGAATGGCTTTAATAACGTCTAGGGGACACCCCTCGGTTTGGAGTTCTCCAAAGCCTTTAAATACCGGAAAGCTATTTCCGGAATTTTGATTCCTATTGTAAAAGTAGAACTCCTTAGGATGATTTTATGTATCACTTGACCTATTTAGTTTTTATTTTTCTTTGTTTTTAATTTTCTAGGACCCTATGTAATGTGTTATTTTTAATGAAATGATGGGTTTAATTATATTGGTGTTTGGATGATGTTGTAATGGGTAAAACACACTCGGGATGGTGAAGGATACTAAGGGAAACTTGAACCAACACCCCATGCACAAAAACAGAGCCTCCCGACAACTCTTCTTCATTACAGCAAGTTCAGCACGAGCCGTACCCAGCCAACACGGCCCCGTGCTGAAAGGTCTGCAGAAAATCGTCCAGTTCAGGTAACTAGACACGGGGCGTGTTCGCTGAACACGCCCCCGTGCCCAGGCTTCTGTTAAACTACTATTAAAACATTAACCCGACTATTTAGGATTGTATCCCTGCTGACTCAAACTACTTAGCCGAGGGTAACGTCACCTTCAAAAGAGGGGTCTACCACATTACGCATTAATAACTTAATTAATTATCTTTCAATAATCCAACCCTTTAGGATTGTATCCTTGCTGACTCAAACTACTGGGTTGAGGGTAACGTCACCTTCAAAAGAGGGGCCTACTACTATAACTAAGATAATCTCTTAAAAAGTGCAAAAGTGCGAAAATAATCAAAGGTTACACTAAAGGCGAGTCGGATCCAAGTGATTCATCTTGCCTATCTGTTTTTATTTTTATTTTTATTTGTATTTTCAGTATTTTTAGTTTTTATTTTCATGTTTAAACCTTTTTTCTAAAATTTTGATTTGATTAGACGTTGAGGATAAACCGGTACTAAAAGCTCTTGTGTCGTTGGACGACCTCGGTATCTTACCAACGCTATATTACGCTCACGATGGGTGCACTTGCCCATATGTGTGTTTAGTGTTAGTAAAATATCGTGTTTTATAAATTTAAAACTTGACTAAAGTGTAAAAAGGGTAGGGATGGCAATCGAACCTGAACCCGATGGGTAAACCCGAAACCCGGCACATCTGGGACAGGTTTGGGGTCGGTTAATTGGGTTTGGGACTAGTTTTTATTTTTTTTTCACGGGTTTAGGATGGGTTTGGGATTTGGTGATATACCCGTTTACCCGACCTAATTACCCAATAAAGTAAACCCGTTTACCCGATCGTATACCCGATATAATTTCTTTTATATTTTTAAATATGTAAATATATAATGCATCCTTTTTTCTATACACATATGTATTTTATCACGTATACATTATAGATATTTGATATATTTCTTTTGTGATAATACTAAATGTAACTGATTAGTAGTTACCCGATAGGTTTTGGGTCGGGTATACCCAACGGGTAAACTTTTTAAAATTAATGGGTTACCCGAAACCCGCGGGTATACCCGATACCCGATGGGTATTTACCCGCTAGAAACCCGATGGGTTTTGGGACGGGGTTGGGACGAGCATATGTAATCGGGTTTGGGGTTGGGATTACCTAAACCCGTCCCAAAGCCGACCCATTGCCATCCCTAAAAAAGAGCTAAAAATATACATAAATATATATAACACCGCACACACACCAGTCATTCAATGTTGTCACCCTTCACATAAGAGGGTGGGAGTACGTGTCCTACCCAAGGAGAACACGCATGTTTCAATGTTGTCACCCTTCACCTAAGAGGGTGGGAGTACGTATTCTACCCAAGGAGAATACGCAGGTTTCCTTATTAAACGTTAACCCATTCCCAAACCACCGAGAATCCCATGCCTTGTAGAAAGTGTGAACTCACCTTAGATTAGCTCGGCAGATTAATTTATGGAAAGAAATATGTGAGGTGGAACTGGTCAATCACGTCCTAACATGATTACCGTTTAAGGGTTAGTGGGTGTGCTCATGTGGAAACACGAATCCCACACGTATCTAGCACGTAGCACATTATATCATACAATACTAAATATCATGCATGCATTTATCACGACATAGCTTAGCGACAACACAAGTGTCACGAAAGACTTAAAATACAAAATTTCAGCAATATATTGCATTTTCGGCAGTTTTCGGATTGTTATCCGGAAAAATTCGTGTACAACAAAATTCCCAAAAAAATTACAGAATGTTTTAAACGATCCAAATATTATTGTTTCAAAATCTCGGGATTCAGTTCATTACCAATTATTTTATAAAATTCATTTACAGGGCTGCAATCAGATTCATCACTTTCTAACTACAGTCCACAGAAAAATTCATTTAAAATTCATCATAAGTCCGATTGACGAAATTCCAATTGAAGAATTACAACGACATTTAAGAGCATCTACAGTAAAAATTTTAAGTCTAAACAGTAAAAACATACCAAGTTATGACACAAAATGTGAGCTGCATTTTCTGCAGAAAATGACAGCTTAGAGCAGTTTTACGATTTAATCCGTTAAAAATAATTAAACCTGTCCAAAAAAATATGAAATCACTGCGGTTTGAAAGCTACTTCCGGATACTTGGTTTTAGGCTCCGAAAACGTAGAGTTTCAATAAGTTTAAATCTCGGAAAATACTGCGGAAGTTGGTGTATTTTCTGCAGTGAAAGCTGTTTGGTTTCAGCTTTCACTCTCAACACTTATTATGTGAATTAAAGTTGTTTTCAAGAATAACGAGCGTGTTATCAACATGTTAAAACATCCTTAAAGCTAATCCATCTCAGATTCATCATTTGGTTTTACGTATTTAATGCATATACACTGGCACACTAAACAGTTATACATCACATGAAATTATAACCCACTAGCATGAAATAATGATCACATATCCACAACCTTAACCGAACTCCGTCTACCCGACCCTCCTATACAACCGAGAATTAAGAGAACCATATAAGCATCATCATCATCTAAATAAAATCACAGCAGGAACAACATCATATAAATTGTGTATGGACATTAGTAACCATCCTCTACAACAGGTTTCGATTCATAACAAACCCTAGCTTACAAACAAATGCTTATACGACCAAAATTACATTAAAGCACAATGTGTCTAACAATTCTTAGCTTGCAACTAATCACCAAAAACATCACAGATCAATCATGGGTAGAAACGCAGCCAAGATACATATGTATAAACATCAAGAATCAAAATTATAATACGATGCTTATCGAGTTATGGAGTGACGAGAGTTACTAGAGACTTGAAACCGAACGAACCCGTGAGGCTCCTTGATCTCGTTTCACGTCAACAGTGGCAAGAAAGGGAGAGCAAGTATGTTATTCGCAGGTTAGGGTTTTGTGGAGTTCGGGGTTTTTATAAAAAGTTGCATGCTAGAATACGTATATGACATATTTAGGTTTAGTGGGGCGGTTAAGGGAGTGCACAAGGGCCGAAAATATGACCATATTGGGCTGCGAATTGCTGGGTTAAGGAAAACCCACCTGGGCCGAAAACATGGAAAGGAATTGTGAGGGTGATGCATGCATTACGTATCAATAACAATAATAACTCAATGTTGAAGTGATTTGAGGTGGCAGACCTAGAAAATGTTGATTGTTATTATCATTTTTTTTAACTCACAATTAAAAACAACGATAAAAAAATAATTAATAGGTTAATGCTCAACTCTCAGATACGGTACGATAACGTAAAGGAACGTAATAAAAAAATAATCGAAGAGAATGAACGGTTTTTACCTCGGAAATACGGGTTGTCACAGTTTATGTCTGTTTATTTAAAAAAGAGACAAACACATACAAAATTATTTGTTGATTTTGCTAAATGAAGGAACCCAAACAAATGTATCAAACTTGGACCTCTTTAGAAATTACGATTGTATTTGCTCACTTTTTTATCTTTGTTTCACTCTTTCTCAACAAATTACAACTCAATCTCTAACGGAAATGTGTATTTTGACAATAATATCCCGACTATTTAATTATACATATTATATTTTAATAAATAATTACTAAATTGGAATTAAAATCATATCTCAAGATCTAACAAACCAATGGCCAGGATATGTTCACTTTGTTCACAACTTACTCCTTATTCACTCTAGAACCCTACCACACAAACACACACACACACACATATATATATATATATATATATATATATATATATATATAAATCACCCTTTATTGCGAGAACCACGAGAACCAATGTGACCACAACAAAAATACATAAAAAAAATCTAAAAAACACATTACTAGTAACAATTATCGCTATATTCCGTCCCTAAAAAGCAAAAAATTTCGAGTAACAATTATCGATGCACATGTGCATATGTATCATTTCTTTGACAAATTTCGTAATACATTACCAGTATTAGAAAATTGCACTTTCATTTACACTCAATGTTTTAAAAACCGGCTTAAACCAACCGGTTAAACCTGATGCCAGATGCTTGGCCGACACGAATCATACCGGTAAACTAAGGAAACGGCAAAGAAGTTGTACCGCCGGTAAATTGGGTTATACCGGTTTAAACTGGTATACCAGTACCGGTTCATACCGGGCCAAAGGTCAAAATTTTGAACTTTTAATTTTTAGGTGCCTAAAATATGTGACTATTTACCTTCTTAGTTAAAGTGTGAAACTTAGCGCCCACAATTGACTATCCACATCGATAAAACTTCTTCCTCACTCAAAGATAGAAAATCATTGGGTTTTCAAATTAATTCTTCAACTGATCATCCAGGTTTACCTTCTGTTGACTTTTGTTCAATCATTCATGTCGTTAATTGTTAGTGTTTGCTAATTTCTATGTAATGGGTATATAATCATGAACTTTTGAATAATTTTTTGATAAAGGACTAACTGTTCGGATAATTTTTTGCCAATGTAATAGTATTTTTTATTATGCAATGATGTAGTTTTGGATTATTTTTTGAGTTGGAATTATATTTTAAGGATTTATACTTACACTACCATCCGTAATATAATACTTTTTACATTACCAATATTAGAAATGCACATGTGCATCTATATGTATGAACATGATATAACGTGTTTTGGTACACTACTTTGAATACACTTTCCTTTTCATCTATCATACCATCCATAATACACTACCATTACCTCCTACTATCCATAATACACTACCATTACCAATATGTATAATATTTTCACTTTATGCACGTGTACATCAACACCCTTCATACCATACCAAACAACATATTACATCATAAAGTGACAAATATAACAAAACCATCAACCACTAGATATAACTAACCAAAAACATGTATATGGGCCTACTTCATCATTCAAAATCACAACTTTTTGTACTAAAACACGTTATATCATGTTTATACATATATATGCAAATGTGCATTGTTAATACTGCTAATGTAAAAAGTAGTGTATTACAAATGGTAATGTAAATGAAAGTGCAATTTTATAATACTTATTATGTATTAGGAAATTTGTCAAAAAAAAAAAATGATACATATGCACATCTGCATCAATAATTGTTACTCGAAAAATTTTTTAGGGACGAAATATAGCGATTTAAAAAAAACATTAAAAAGATTTGTTTGTTTTTTTAGTTATTTTTTTATGTTCACATTGGTTCTCGTGGTTCTCGCAATAAGAGTGGTTCACAAATGAACCCTACCATATATATATATATATATATATATATATATATATATATATATATATATATATATATATATAGAGTAGGGTTCATGCGAGAACAACCTTTATTGCGAGAACCAATGTGAATACATTAAAATAAACCCACTACACCACCAAAAACCTAAAAAAACCTACCCCCCCCCCCACCAAAAAAAAAACCCTAACCCACCTCCCCATCCAAGCTAAATGCTAAAAACTAAACCATAAAGTTAAAACCCAAAGAACCTAAAACAATCTTAAAAAATATAAAAAAAAAAACAATTTTTTTTAATATTTTTTTCCTTAAAATCGCTACTTTTAGTCTCCAATTTTTTTTTAATTTTAATTTTTTTTTCTTTTTATTAATGAAAAGTAGCGATTTTTTTTAATATTAAAAATCTTTTTTTGTGTGTTTTTTAGGTATTTTTGGTTGTGTTCACACTGGTTTTCGTGGTTCTCGCAATAAAGGGTGGTTCCTAACGGATATTTCTGCTATATATATATAGAAACGGGATCAGAAGAAAACGCCTAAAAATGTGAGAACGGTGAGAACGCATCCTAATCGAACACGTGGCGCAAGATATAATTAGGGTGGGAGGGGCTTTTTTATCTTTTTAATCTTCTTTTTCTCAATGCGTGTGTTACAATACTGCTTCATTTTTGGCGTCTAAGATTTTTTTGGCGTTTAGTTAGATTCACTAACTACCTGGCATTTTCCTGGTCTTTTTTAGATCTATCTCGTTGAATTAATCGTTTTTGTGCCAAATAGATAATTTTTTTGGCGTTCTTTGGCGTTCCCAGGTGAATTAATCCCTATATGTTATAAAGGTAAGTTTTTTGGCATTCATGGCGTTCTTAATAATTCATTAATATTTCAAAAGATTACAATAAGACGAAATCAAAACAAACTAACAGTCTTCTGTGTATTGGATAATATCGTAGATGTACCCATTGCTTTGTTCGTCACTTTCTTCAGATTATTCATCATCATCATATTTTGCATTGTCGTATAACGCCATCATCTCATCTCGTATTTGCTGCATCCTATACTTAAATATCATGACAACCTTGGATCTTGCATCGTTCGAATGTGCTAAATCACAGAGTTGTTCAAGAAGATGTAGTCTCTCTGTTTTCAGTATTTCGTCCATCGGCAATGAATATTCCACCCCGTGTTGATAAGTCACTTTAACCATGCTTGCTTGTTCATCCAACCCCCAACTGCTAACTGTTGGTAGACCAGTATTGTCAATATCATCATCATCATCTGCTGGAAATTTTCTATTCAATCTTCTTATTATCTTTCGAGTCCTTTCACAATCGTTCCCAAGGGCCAGAATATCCCTCTGAACGGCTTCATCCATACTAAGTATAGCCTTGATTGTCTTGACCTTCACCCTTCGCTTATCAGAGAACTTTAGGACGAAACGTCTATCCGGCCTCTCAAACCTCCATGCAATAACCTTAGCCATTTTTTTAATTTGTATGGCGTTTTGGACAATGTGTGGCGTGTTAGATAATGTGTGGAGTGTTAAGTTATGTTTACCTGTTCTACTTTTATAATGACTTTTTTTGCCGACATGTAGGATGCAGTCCTATAATGTGTCTGGTAACTATGGCGTTTTGAAAATATAAATAAATTCAAGTACCCATGGTGTGGCTTTTAATATAAAGTTTCCGTCGTTTTAGTTTACTGTTTGTAGTTACTGTTTGTTCAGCTTCATCTGTATATGGCTGTAACACGTCTCATCTTTTTTGATTTTGGCATTTTGTGTTTTTAATGGCGTTTAGATAAAGAAGGCACTTTGTTCTATTCTCTTGCACATTGTTTTATACATTTTTTTGAGTTTTTAATAATACTTGTCCAAAGTAATTTTATTATAGTCCATAGATTATTTTGATCCGACGATCCATAAGCGTTCTCACCGTTCTCACACTTTTCAGCGTTTTTCCTATATCTTGACCCTATATATATATTTCTAAATCTCTAGAATAGTACAACAATTTTAATAATTAATTTAGAATCAACATTAGGTTTTTATTGATTTGAACCTTAGAAACTATTAGTGTTTACGAGTAGTTCATACTTAATGAATAGTGAATGCTCCCTGCAATTAAATGTCCAAACTAAACAAACTTGTCTTGAGTAAGAGCCTTAGTAATCTTAAGTAATAGCCTTAGTAAGGCATCAACCAATTAATCATTAGATATATAATAAATCCACCAAATAAACATCTAAAAGTTATTTCATTGATCTTGTCTACATTATTATTAGCGCCAAATCAGCTTTTTTTTTTTCAATTTTCATCAGATTGCACGGTGTCGTCCACATTTCTCCATTTTAATTTAAACAAAAAAATGAATTCTTATGTTTTTTTTAAATAAAAAAAAATTAAACCTAATTATATTATACAAAAACTATATAAAACAAGTTACATAAAAATTACATAAACCTAAAATTTAACTATTACACAAATCTAATTAAACCATTACACAAACCTAAAAGTAAACTATTACACAAACCTAATTAAACAAACAATATTAAATCCTATTTAAACACATAAAAGCCCTAATAGTAACTGATGACGGGGGTAGCCCAAGAATAAATAAAATGACTAAATATGTAAACGCTCAAAGGGTTAAACGGTTCAATGGTTGAAAAGCTATGAGATGGGGAAAAGCAATACGGAAACAGTGGCCAGTCACATCCAGGGATTGCTTCACCAACCCACAGCCGCAAAAGCAAAGCAGGTCTGCGAAACACACGCTATTATCCAGGGGTCAAAAGGCTTCAACCCCTGAAAGGGTAAGCCCCTCGCTGCAAGCAAGGACACTAGTCAAATGAATGCCTCTTTGGGAGATGTCTTCTCCTATATAATTGACACTTCATTAACTGAGTTGGGACATTCTTGGCCAGGCCTGTTTCCTTAAACTCTGGTCATTCATATCGAGTACTTGCTTTATGCAAGTTACTCACTTTCACATCCAACACACACATTCCGTTTGCTCCCACATCCAAATCTGAGTACACTTCAGAGGAGGATCATCAGCAAACAACAACAATAAACTAGTGAACCTCCTTCCACGTCTTGCAAACGTGGGGGGGACCCCACGACCTACGTTAGGCAAAGTTGAACCCTTCAACCCTTTTGCCTAACCAGCATAGGTACCATCCTTGGTCTCTTATTTGTTGCATCAACAAGTTGGCGCCCACCGTGGGGCTACGCCGCTATTTCTCCTCAAAAAGACCTAGTAGTGTAGCTCTCTTCACTTAAAATCACCATGTCTGAAAGTGGATCCCCGGGTGAAGTAAATCAGATTCCAAACACCTCTACCCCGGGTAGTAGCCAAGCTCATGTGGCTATACCAACTTCTTTTTCAACTCCGGGGAGCACACCCGAGTTCCTCACCTTCAACACACCAACTCCGTCCAGATCCGAAGTTCCTTCCCCCAATGTCGGTGTCTCTGACACCCCGGCACGTGTTGAACTTACCCCCGAGGGGGTTGCCAACAATTTCCTGGAATTGAGGTCTCTCCTCAACCAGCATGTGAATAGAGAAAGAGAAAAGGGGGTGAGAATCCGCCTAGATTACGACGAGCCAGAACCAACGTTGTCTCCTGGGCCACCTCCCCTTCCTTTTACGACTAGAAATGAGGCTGGTCCCAGTAATCCTTCGAACCCTCACCCATATCTGTCCACAATGACAAATCCTACAGTGCATCCTATCTTCTCTTCCCAACCGATTACTAGCGGTGCTCCTTTGGGACATGAGCTAACCCTTGACCAACTCCTACAGTCCCCAGTAACAAGCTTTCCAACATCTACAACAACCACATGGGAGCAAGCTCTGTCAGTGCTCCCTTTGGCACGAAGTGCTGTTATGAGCACTCCCCTTGGAATAAACTGCTCAGTTGCCCCAGGAAGCCTTCAAGGCTTCAACCTCATGCCCAACATGATGACCCAGATGATGGCCAACTTCCCGTGGCAACACTTTATTAATCAGGTGCTAGCCACTCAGGGAAATAACGGCAATGGCAATAATGTGGATGCAAGGGCTGAAGAAGACTTGGCTAAACCATATAAGCCAAGTAACCTTTCATGCTTTTCAAAGCAAATAGCCGATTATGATTTCCAAGCAAAGATCAAGATGCCATCCCACATCAGGACGTATGATGGGACTGAAGATCCTGAGGACCATCTTCAGATCTTCACCGGTGCAGCAAGGATAGAGAAATGGTCAAACGCTGAATGTTGCCTAATGTTCATGCAAACCCTTGTTGGATCAGCCAGAATCTGGTTCAATGACTTACCTGCTCAAAGCGTTCGAAGCTTTAACGACGTTAGCAAGGGTTTTTTTGGCCAATTTCTCCCAACAAAGGCGTTATGTCAAAGACGCAACAGTAATCTTCCAGATAAAACAGCGTGATGACGAAAGTCTTCGTGCGTTCATTGAACGATACAAGAAGGAAGGTCTGACTTATGTAGGGGCAGATGAGAAAATGAGAGTGGTTGGTTTCATGAATGCCATCACCTCTAAATATCTCACAAGAGATTTCAACAAGTCCTTGCCCAAGACATTGGAAGAAGCTCTCGAAAGGGCTGAGGCCCACATCCGGGGAGAGGAGGCGGTAGACATTAAAGAACAAAGAAAAAGGGGATCCGGCTGGCGAAGCAATAGTCCAGCTAGGAAAAGGGGAAACTTCAACTCCTATGACAGGCGGTCAAAGGGTTCAGACTCCCGAAGGTCTGAAGGCCGGAACCCTTCAAGCCGGGAGAACGGCATAAGTTTCACTCCCCTCACAAAGACCCCTCAAGAAATCCTTGCAACGGAAGAAGTTAAGCAAAACTTTCGGCCTCCTAGGCCTCTCCCCAAAAGCAGAAAAAATGAGAACTCCACACAATACTGTGAGTTTCACGAAGAAAAGGGTCACCACACCAATGATTGCTTCCAACTCAAGAAAAGAATTGAAGAAGCTATTAAGTCCGGAGAACTCGCTCATTTGGTAAAAGGAGTCCGGGACAAGATGGCTGAAGGAAAGAGTAAGGAAGTCAATATGGTGGATTTTGATGGAAGGGTTCCTCATAAAAGGCAGCGGTTGGAAGCTTGGGAGCTTCAGTGTGTCTGCTTCCCCCCAACGGAGAAAGACCCTCTCTCTAGCCCCCTTGTGGTAGAAGCTACTGTGGGAACGTTGCAAACATGTAAGGCATACATAGACACTGGGGCAGCCACTGAAATCATGTTCGAGAAATTCTTCAACCGTTTAAGTAATGAAGAACGTTCAAGGCTTCAACCCTCTGGAACCTCTATAAAAGGTATCGCCGATATACCCCTCAAGCCTTTAGGGCAACTGACACTTAATGTTCATGTCCGTTTCAGCGAAGGTTTGAAAGAAAGAACCCAACCACTCACCTTTGTGGTTATTAACATCCCCTCAAGTTACGATGTGATCATTGAAAGGTCAGGGCAATGTGCATTCTACATGGCCGTGTCTATTGGCCATGGCACAGTCAAATTTCCCACCGAAAGGGGTATAGCAACCCTTCAACCCTCGCAAGAAGCATACCTAGTTGAAGGTGAAAGTTCCAAAAGTGAAGAGGACAAGCAAAGGCTAATTATAAATCCTAAGTACCCTGAACAGAGAATAAGGGTCAATCCAAGCCTTTCACAAGAACCCTTTCGTACCTCGAGAAGCTGCTAACACATTACAGCGACGTCTTCGCTTGGTGTCCAGAAGATATGACAGGGATCCCTCGGGACATTGCCGAGCACGAGTTAAGGATACCACCGGATGTCAAGCCTGTGGTCCAAAAGAAAAGAAGCCTGGCACCCGAGAGGAGTCTGGCAGCCTGCCAAGAGGTTGAAAAGCTTGTATCAGCCGGCATTCTCCGAGAAGTCAAGTACCAATCATGGGTTGCAAACCCAGTTATGGTCAAGAAACCTGACAACTCTTGGAGGATGTGCATAGATTTCAAGGATCTTAACAAGGCTTGTCCTAAGGATTGCTATCCACTACCAGAAATTGATTTCAAGGTTGACTCCCTCACCGGTTACTCGTTCAAATGTTTTCTTGACGCATACAAAGGTTACCACCAAATCCTCATGAAGGAAGAGGATGAGGAAAAAACAGCCTTTCACACGGACAAAGGGATCTTTTGTTATCAAAAGATGCCTTTTGGCCTCAAAAATGCCGGTGCAACCTACCAACGTCTCGTCGACAAAGCCTTTGCAAGCCAAATTGGTAGGAACATGGAGGCATATGTCGATGACCTGGTAATTAAGAGCAAGACGGAGTATCAAATGCTCGACGACATTCAAGAAACTTTCAAGAATCTCAGAAAGGTTAACATGAAGCTTAATCCGGAAAAGTGCTCATTTGGATTTGAGGAAGGAAAATTCTTGGGTCACATTGTTGGGAAACAAAGTATCAAAGCCAACCCAAACAAAGTGAAAGCCATCCTTGAAACCAAACCACAGAAAACCAAGAAAGAAGTTGAAAGTTTAAACGGAAAGCTTGCAACCTTGAAGCGTTTTACCTCCAAGCTGGCTGAAAGGTCTTTACCCTTCTACAAAACGCTCAAGAATTGCTCTGATAAGAAGAACTACAAATGGACGAATGAGGCTGAAGAAGCCTTCAACCAGATGAAACAACATCTTGCTTCCTTACCAGACATCGCAGCTCCTGAAACGGGGGAGCCAATTTCAGTCTATTTATCAATCGCTGAAGAAGCCATAAGTGCAGTCCTCATCATTGAACGGGACAAAGCCCAGGTACTCGTCTATTTCTACAGTAAAACTCTAAAATTGGCTGAAACCAAATACCCTCCCCTTGAAAAGCTTGCCCTAGCCCTAGTCCAAACAGCTAGAAGGCTTCGAAGGTATTTCCAAGCACATCCTATACAAGTGGTCACTGACCAACCTATTAAGAATGTGCTTGAAAAACCAGAGAATTCGGGAAGACTGGCCAAATGGGCGGTGGAACTAGGTGAACATAACATCACCTACGTCCCACGAAAGGCTATCAAAGCCCAAGTCTTGGCCGATTTCATCGTGGAAATCCCGAACCAAGCAATCACTGAAGTAAACACTACCACCACTGAACCTTCCAACCCTGAAGCCTGGAAGCTTTTTACCGATGGGGCTTCAAGTGTTGAAGGGTCAGGGGCAGGGCTAATTTTGATCAACCCAGAAGTGTTGGAATTCACGTGTGCTCTCCGTTTTAATTTTCAGACCACCAATAACGAGGCTGAATACGAGGCACTAATAGCTGGCCTAAGGCTGGCTAAAGAGATGAAGGTTGAAAAGCTTGAAGTGTTCACAGATTCGTTGCTGGTCTCAAGCCAAGTGAATGATAGCTACATAGCTAAAGAGCCCAACATGAAAAAATACAGAGAAAAATCCAAGGAACTGATGAGTACCTTTCAAGCTTGCAACATCAAACAGATCCCCAGATCTCAAAACAAAAAGGCTGATGCCTTACGTAAGCTTGCATCTCTCACTTTTGCCCACCTTACCAAGAAGGTGCTGGTAGAAGTGTTGAAGGCTCCATCAATCGATGAATTGGAAGTTCAAGATGTAGTTACCGAAGAAGATCCAAACTGGATGACTCCCATAAAAAAGTTCCTTAAAAATGGTGAATTACCCAATGATCAAGTGGAAGCTAAAAGGGTTGAAATCAAGGCAAGGCAATACATACTACAAGGAGAAACCCTTTACAAAAAGGGTTACCTTGCTCCCTTGCTAAGATGTGTCGGTCCCGAGTAAAGTAAGTATTTGATCAAAGAAATTCATGAAGGTGTATGTGGAGCTCACTTTGGAGCTAGGTCGGTGGTTGCAAAGCTCATGAACCTTGGATATTTCTGGCCCTCAATGCATCGTGATACAGCTGAAGAATTGAAGAAATGTGATGTTTGCCAGATTCATGCACCAATCCCAAAAAGTCCCAAGCATGACTTAGTCCCGATAACCTCGGCATGGCCATTCCATAAATGGGGGATGGACATTGTTGGTCCATTTCCCCCAAGCAAAGGGGGAGTAAAATTCTTGCTGGTGGCAATAGATTATTTCACCAAGTGGCCCGAGGTCAAGCCACTTGCTAAGATCACGGGAAAACAGGTCATTGACTTTGTTTGGGAAAACATCATTTGCCGTTATGGATTGCCGGGAGTACTTGTCACTGATAACGGAAGGCAATTTGCTGAGAAGCCTTTCAGCGTTTGGTGCAAGGAATACAAAATCGATCAGGTTTTTAGCTCAGTGGCTTATCCGCAATCAAACGGTCAGGTTGAGAGGACGAATAGAAGCATAGTGGAAGGTATCAAAACAAGATTGGGAAGATATGAAAGCAACTGGCTTGAAGAATTGCCTAGTGTCCTATGGGAAATTAGGACAACCGAAAAAACAAGCCATAAGAAAACACCCTATAGTTTGGTATTTGGGTCGGAAGCCGTGATCCCCGCTGAGATAGGAGTTGTAACCCAGCGAATTGTCAACATGGATCCCGAAACAAACCAAAAAGAGACCATGTTGAATTTACAACTCCTAAAGGAAGCACGAGATCAAGCTGCAATCCAAGAAGCCAAATACAAGCAGCAAATGGAAGCCTATTACAACAAGAAAGTAAAAAACGAACGTTTCAAGCCAGGAGACCTGGTCCTCAGAAACAATGAAGCTAGCAAAAAGGAAAATCAAGGAAAGCTTGGCCCAAAATGGGAGGGTCCATACACCATCCTCGAAGCACACAAGGGTGGATCCTACAAGCTAGCAGATTCAGAAGGCAAAAGGCTTCCAAGGCATTGGAATGGCAAAACACTGAAAAGGTTCTATGTTTAGACAGGAAAGTTTGGTTTGTATCAAAATGTATTTCGAACAACACTATGAATACCTTTTGTAAAAAGCAAGTATTGCTTAAATGAATGAAGTTGTTTTATCAAACTTGTCTTTCTATCCTAAGATCAGGTTGAGAACCTAGCAAAAAACTCCATGGCAAAGGCCATGTAAGGGGATGAGCTCCCAGGCCACATCGCTCAATAGGTTCAAGGGTTGAATGAGCCTATATAAGGGGTGAGTTAAATCAATACAACTCCATAAGACTTGTTAAGAAAAAATAAAATTGTCTCATAGATGGGTTTGAACAGCCTACACCAAATGTTCCCTAAGACTTAAAATATAATCAGCAAACAGGCTTATATAGTCAAGTACAAGGAAATGATAAAAAGGATAGGTGCCACGTCTTCTTGTTAAAAATACCAAGGCTAAGTGTCTGCAGCACTGAACCCTTTAAGGTATAAAAAAACATAAGGGCAGCACAAACTCGACAAAGGCAAAGTTACAAAAGGACAAAGAAAATCTAAAAGAACAATACAACTTAGACAAAAAACTATAAAGATACAAACCAAGTCAGACCACAAGGCTAAGAAGCCTTCAAGGCTTCAAGCAACCCGGGTAACAACTCAAAGCCTCCAAGGCTTCAACCTACTAACAGATAGTCAAAAGGCTTGACAGGTTAAAGCCAAACAAACTGCCTTAACAAAAAAGGCACAAGTATAAAAACATAACACAAGGAAAATAGTTAAACATCATGCCATATCAAAGTAAGCCCTAAAAGACTTTCAAACACAAGTTAGGCAAGTCCTAGTAACTTGCAAACTTAACTACTGTTCAAACGGCCATGCAGGCCTCAGACACAACCAACAGGAACCTTAAGGGTTCCTGAAAACCTAACATTGTTCAAGTTAACATTACAAACCATAAATTGTTTTTAGTGCTAAGAAAGCTACGAATTAAGCATCGGTAGAAGACTTGGACACCCCGGAACCTTCACCTTTGCCCCTTTTTGCTTTCTTCTGCTTCTTAGCCTTTACACCTTCATCACCACATACCGCTGAAGCCTCCAAGCTTGCATCCTTTGGAGCATCCAGTTGACCAGAAAGGGTGTCATCACTATCTCCCGAGTAGGATCTCTTCCTTGAAAGAGAACCTAAGATTTCAGCACAGACCTTTTCATTTAGGCCCTCCGGCTTCAAGTCCTGCAACACAGCAAGAGGTTTACCAAAACAACCAGAAACTTGATGGATGTAAGGATAGGTCAGCTTCTCCATTTGCTCAACGGAGCCCTTGAAAACATCAGAAGCCTCGGGACGAAACAAAGGTGACTTCTCCAAAGGATGGCTGGATACATGAAGCTTATAACCAGCAATGAGGCCTTGGTGTTTCCCCAGGTTGAGCAGCTTAGTATAAACTTCACCAAGGGCAGAATTGAACTCCTTGGAATGTAGAAGGTAAGTAACAACCTGCTGGAAGCCTTGTTCAATCAACCACTGATTGTCAGCAGTAGAACGAGCAACTGAAGCTTTCAACCCATCCTCCTCCTTACCAAAAGCCTGCTGTTGGACAAATAAAGCTTCCCGATCAGCCTTAAGCTTCAACCTATCAGCCTCAAAACTCTTTTTCAAATCACTCATCTCAATCTCATGCATCTTTTTCAAAGCACTAACCTTCTTGTCCCACGCTGCTTCTTTCTCGGTAAAACCAGCTATCTCCTTTTTCATCGAGGCCACGGAGGATTTCATTTTATCCTTCTTCTTGGAGAATTCTTCATATTCCTGCATTCTTTGATGAAAACGAGCAATCCCTTGAGGAAGCATAGAAGCAAGGTTGCAAGTGCTCAAAATCATGCGGGATAACATCAAGTCATCATCCATCCCAGCAATGGTCTTGTGAACTGAAGGAGGAGCAATGTGACTCAGAACATCTTCACAAACAGCAGCATCTTTAAAACTGTCATCATTCTTCACCGACCAATTAGGCACATAAACCTCTTCTGGATCCAACCCTTCAACGTCCCTGCTTGAAGAACCCTGAACAGGGGTAGCAACAACCTTTTTGCCTGAAACCTTTTTACCATGAACAACCAATCCTTTCTCCTTCCCAACACCCGCTTCACCACCTTGGTCTTCAGAAACTTCAATATCATCACTCAAATCCACTGGCTCAGTAGAAGTAGATTGAGGACCAGCTTTCAACAACCGACGGGAAGATCGACGGGTTGAAGACTTGGGAGCATGGGACTTAGAAAAACCCTTGACATTGGTAGCACTAACATAACCCGAGCCCTCAAACCTTTGCTCAACAGTTCTAACCACAACATTCTCACCAGGAACAGACGGAGCATCCCCAAATACAACATCAGAAGTGTCATCACTCTTAATAAAATCCAATGCAGACATGACTGCAAAGAACAAAACAAAAGCACATAAGTAATAAGTCAAGAAAAATGCAAAAGGGCAAAAAAGGAAAATGCATACCCATGCCACTCCTAATAAGAACCGGATCCCGATCAACATTCCCCCAGATTTTACTAACCCCTAAAAGAACTAGTAAATGTTCAGGAAAGGGACGAACCCTCGAAGGGCATTCCCGGATGGCTTTAAGAAAAACATCATTCAATTCAGACTCAGAGGGCTCCGGATCATTAAGAACGGCATCCGGTTGCCTCCACACCATCTTAAATGGGACAATAGCATCGGAAACCCAGAAAAAGCGATCCTTCCAAGCCCCAAGCGTTGTAATCATCGATGAAATAAGGCAGGAATCAACTTTGGATGTTTCAAAGGTAAACCAATCGCCATTCTTAGCCAAACGAAAAAACCGGCGAAAAAGTAACAAGGAGGGATCATATCCAAGGGCACGGCACAAAACCTCAAAATGCAAAACCCTAGCCATACCCTTCGGATGAACTTGCCCAAAAGAAACCCGATAATACTCCAACAAGTTCAAAACAAAAAACGAAAAGGGATAACGAAGATTCGAAAACTCAAAATGACGGCAGTAAAGGGCAATCGAACCAGGGGTCGGTTTATCAACAGGAACATCACAAGCAGGAGCAGTTGGGTTAAACTTTCTATCAATACCATATTCCATACAAAATAAGTCTACCTCCTCTTGTGTTAACAAGGAAAAGGATTTTGCTATTTTTGATAAAATGAAGAATATAAGATGCAAAGGAAACCGAAACTAACCTTAGAAGAGGAAGGAAATGGCAGAGAAAAACTTGATGGGATTATGTAGAAAATGAATATGATATGAAAATATAAAACAAAATAACTTAAAAATAGGGGGTAATAATGGCAAACAGTAACTTCTGCAAAACCGCCACCCTATGAACTGCCATACATCAATCAAATCAACTGTCAGTTATTTAAAATTCAAATATTAACTACCAACAACCTTTCAAGCCTTCAAGCAACGAACCCTTGAAACCTTTAGGCAATAAAATACACGCATAAAAGTCAGAAGTCTTTGAGCTCATTTACCCAAAAACCTCTGACTTGGAGGGCTGATGACGGGGGTAGCCCAAGAATAAATAAAATGACTAAATATGTAAACGCTCAAAGGGTTAAACGGTTCAATGGTTGAAAAGCTATGAGATGGGGAAAATCAATACGGAAACAGTGGCCAGTCACATCCAGGGATTGCTTCACCAACCCACAGCCGCAAAAGCAAAGCAGGTCTGCGAAACACAAGCTATTATCTAGGGGTCAAAAGGCTTCAACCCCTGAAAGGGTAAGCCCCTCGTTGCAAGCAAGGACACTAGTCAAATGAATGCCTCTTTGGGAGATGTCTTCTCCTATATAATCGACACTTCATTAACTGAGTTGGGACATTCTTGGCCAGGCCTGTTTCCTTAAACTCTGGTCATTCATATCGAGTACTTGCTTTATGCAAGTTACTCACTTTCACATCCAACACACACATTCCGTTTGCTCCCACATCCAAATCTGAGTACACTTCAGAGGAGGATCATCAGCAAACAACAACAATAAACTAGTGAACCTCCTTCCACGTCTTGCAAACGTGGGGGGACCCCACGACCTGCGTTAGGCAAAGTTGAACCCTTCAACCCTCTTGCCTAACCAGCATAGCTACCATCCTTGGTCTCTTATTTGTTGCATCAACAGTAACTATCCAGGTTGCCCTCTAGAGATGACACACTACGATCGCTATAACGACCGTTCGACCTCGCGTCTTGACGAAGGCGTCCGGTGTCTAGAGATGGAGGGTATGGTTCATCGTCAACCGGTGATAGGTATTCCTTATCTTGGTCGGTATCGTACCCTTCGGCCCAGCTGGCTGCGACTTGTGTTGGATGAGGGTTTGTGTTGAAGTTTGTTTGACTCCCCCCAATTCACACACAATCAAATTGGAGTTGTGTCATGGTGTAGTGATGTATTGCAAAATACATCCATTTATCGTGTAGAGTTTGTGCATTTTTCGTATTCATTAGTTTAGTTTTGTTTAGAATTTTGTTACTTTGATCGAATCTTGTGTTTCCAGGTTGTTGGTGTTAAAAACGTCGAAAAACGAAGAGTTAACTACTGAGAAACGAGTTGGAAAGAGTTAGAATAATTTTTGGGGATTTGGAATTGCTGAAGCTGATAAAAAACCGAGTCATTCTGTAAAAAGTGGGCCCTCGCGTCCCGCCACCACGATCGAGTTTCACTGCCGCGCCCCACTAGCAATTAAATAATATTATTTTGTCACATTGTGCCATCACTGTCACACCCCAACCGATGGCGGAAACATCAGGGCGCGGCACTGAGCGAAACAAATTGTCCAGGAGAAATCCATAACAACTAATTTTACCGAATATTTAACGTTAAGTCCCATACCATAACATACTCAGCATAATAATTATTACTGACATAAAAATCTCAAAGACAGTAAATTGTTTCGACAACTCAGATTTAAATAAATTGTTCGTTCGTTTCTAGACTCTTCCTAACTTGATTCCACATACCAAGCATCCTATCAAATAGCATCCTAAACACCTGCCACATACGTTAAAGTAGAGGTCAATACACATAGTGTAAAGGTGAGCATACAAGTTTGATATAGCATAATAGAGTTCGAAATAGTTTACGCGTAACCAGCACGTAACATGTATAAAGTGAAGGCAAATAGGTTATCGACAGAGAAATATGCACAGACGTAACTGCGAGTTGTAGAATGCGCAACACGTATCCCCATTGGGACACGTGAAGTAAAGCCCTTAACAACCCCTGTCCACGACAAGTGCTGAGTCCAAACGATAGTACAATCGTTGCTAAGGTGTCAGGAAACAATCACTGTGTTAACATAACATACAAGCATTCATCGAATAACACGTAGCATGCAATAATGGTTAGCGTATAAATAGTGTTTGTGTTGTGTGTCGATTATGATTTGAATATAGATAACGTATGTAACACCCAAAAGTGCGTAAAGCAAAAAAAGGGTCGTGTATACTCACAGATTGTGTTTAACAAGTAAACACTCTCTTGGATTGAAGGGAGTGCTGGGAGAGATTAGCCTAAACAGTTAACAACAGCATAAATGATAAGCGACACGTAAAACGGTGCAAAGGTAGTAAGTGTCGAATGGCAATCCGATCGGATGGTCATCCGATCGGACGGCCATTCGATTGGAGTAACACCTTGTTTGGTGAAGATGTGTTTATGTATGATGGTTTTCCTTTTGAAGTTTTCGTTGTAGTATTTTGAAAACAGAGAAGTATCTCTACCCTTCAGGTCGATCGATCGAACGGCGGTTCGATCGGGTGACGATCCGTTTGGCGAGGTATTTCTCAGAGAACAAGTTCACAGCAGTATTGTCACTCGATCGGATGGTCTACTGATCGGGTGGCAACCCGTTAGAACTAGTAATGCATTGAACGTGTTGAAAATTGTTTAAGTCCCAAACGTCACATGATCGGATGGTTGTTTGATCGGATGGCAATTCGATCAGACGGCAATTAGTTCGACGTCCAGATCTTTGAAAAGTTGAAACAAAAGTTTAAGTGTGAAACCAAGTGTAAGCCGATCGGGTGGCTGTCCGATCGGATGGCAATCCGATCGGATGGCAATCCGTCCCAACGGCCTGATCGTCTTTTGACACTTGAATATTTTGATAGTTTTGCAGTTTTGATCGAGACGGTGTAATAACACATTAAACAACAGAACCTCGTCAAGACTTAAGTGATCCGATCGAACAGGAATCACCCTAGTCCGACCAGTTAACTGTTCGAGACGGTGGTTCATGTTTAACCCGAAATCGGTTGTCTCTTAGATAGAATTCAGATCTTGAACCAATACATCACTAAGAAAGAGTAGAATATCAGAACTAGCTCTAATTCTATCGGTTTTGAGTGCATTGAGTGTAAAAGAGTTGAAAGAAAGTTATAAAACCATCTTCCAATCCTCTTCACCATGAATATGTTCAGATCTATGCAAGATCTTTGTTCATTCATGTGGAAATCGACCAGATCTAAGTTGTTCTTGGTGGATTGAAGCCAAAACATGAAGTTCATAAAAACCCCATGATGACATCACCCTAGAACACCTCAAATCCACTGATTTCAAGGTTAAAAGTTAAGATTCAAAAGAGAGAATGATGAAGAAGTGTGTGTAGATCATAGAAGTACAAGATTTGGGTTGAAAACTTACAAGAATCGTGAGAAATCGAGAGAAATAGAGGCTGAAGTGAGTCTGGGTCGAGTAGAGAACTGTCACATCAAGTGATGTGACAAGTGAGGGTATTTATAGGGTTTCCCAAAAAGGAAAGTGCAAAGGGTCGAGTGGGTCACCGATCGGATGACAGTCCGATCGGATGGCAATCCGATCAGATGGCAATCCGATCGAGTGGTCACTCGATCGAGTGGCTCCGAAGATTTGAGTTTTGGCGTTTCGTTTCATGCGTGGGGTTTTGCAATGCGTTTAAGCAAGTTTGCGATTGGATCACCCATTAGTTACACAATTAATTCCAACTACTATATCTAACATACAATCACTATAATTAACTTGCGTTTAGCGTCTGCGGTTCGATTGCGATAGGGTTGCGATTGCGTTTCGATTAATCCCCACAACATAAACATAAATAAACATGTACAAGTAACACATAAGTAACACACACACGTAAAACAATATCCAGAACGCATGATTCGAGTTGCGAATGCGATTGCGATGCGATATGCGATAATGCGATAAAACATGCGATAAATAGCGATTAAACCTCGATTATTAATAAGTACTCCACATAATACAACTAATGCGATAAAATAAATAGATTATCTATAAGTCAAAGAAGTCAAAACAGTAGTTAAGCAAAGAGTGACAGATCACAATTAGCAATCTTTTCTTCCTTTGACTTCAATCGTTTCTTCCTTTGACTTTGACTTTCGGAACACGGGGTGTTACAGCCTCCCCTTCTCAAGGGAATTTCTTCCCGAAATTAGGCTTTAGCCATAACAAACAACTGCGGGTACTTCGCCTTCATGTCGCTTTCGAGTTCCCAGGTGAACTATGCGCCTCGTTTGCCTTCCCATCGGACCTTCACAATGGGAATGCGCGATCTTCTCAACTGCTTGGTTTGGCAGTCCATGATCTCGACAGGCTTCTCCACGAACTGTAATGTTTCGTTCACTTGAAGATCCTCAAGTGGTACGTATAAATCATGCTCAGCCAGGCACTTTCTGAGGTTCGACACGTGGAAAGTCGGGTGGACGTTGCTAAGTTCCTCCGGTAGTTCGAGTCTGTAGGCCACCTTTGCAATCCTTTTCAGAATCTTAAAGGGTCCAACATATCGAGGCGCGAGCTTTCCTTTCTTGCCGAATCTGACCACACCCTTCCAAGGTGATACCTTTAGGAGTACGTGGTCGCCAACGTCAAATTCAAGGGGCTTGCGTCGTCTATCGACGTAACTTTTCTGATGACTCCCAGCTTTCAGCAGATTGTCTTGAATTTGGAGGATTTTTTCAGTCGTTTCTTGCAACAGCTCATGACCGGTTATTTGCGAGTCACCGATCTCGTGCCATACAATAGGTGATCGACATTTTCTTCCTTATAATGCCTCAAACGGTGCCATTTGAATGCTGGAATGATAACTGTTATTGTACAAGAATTCGACTAAAGGTAAGTATGTGTCCCAATTACCAACGAAATCTATGACACACGAACGGAGCATGTCTTCAAGGGTACGAATCCTTCTTTCAGTCTGACCGTCGGTTTGGGGATGGAAAGCGGTACTTAGATTAGGCGTAGTACCGAGAGTGGATTGAAATGTTTCCCAAAGACGTGAGGTAAACTGACCATCGCGGTCAGAGATGATGTTGCGAGGCGTCCCATGTCGACAAATGATCTCATTGGTGTAGATTCGGGCTAATTTTTCTACCTTGTAGTTTTCCCGTATCGGCAGAAAATGAGCAGATTTGGTCAAACGGTCGACGATAACCCAGATGTTGTCGTGACTTGATGGCGTGCGCGAAAGTTTCATTATGAAATCCATGGCAATACTCTCTCATTTCCACATAGGGATCTCGGGTTCGACGAGCAAGTCAGGCACTTCGAAACATAGAGAGCGATATCTTTCTTCATGTCCGGCCACCAGTACTTGTAGCGAAGGTCCTGGTACATTTTATCGACACCGGGATGAATAGAATATCGGGACTTGTGGGCTTCGTCCATCAGAATCTGTCGTAAATCGGTTCGCTTAGGGATCCAGATTCGGTCCAAATAATGGAATATCCCATTCGACTTATTCACTAGCTGGGCTCCATCGTTGAGGATCCTTTCTTTCTTCAAAGTGCGCTCGGTGAAACAAGCATGTTGGGCTTCGCGGATGAGAGTTTTGAGATGATGTTGGGCTTGAATATTACGAACGCTATGCAAATAGCTTCGTCTGCTGAGGGCGTCGGCAACAACATTTGCTTTGCCAGGATGATAACGAATCTCACAGTCATAATCGTTGAGAAGTTCTACCCATCGGCGTTGACGCATGTTAAGTTCTTTCTGGCTGAAGATGTGTTGTAGGCTCCTATGGTCGGTGAAGACCGTACACTTTGTACCATAAAGGTAGTGTCACCAAATCTTCAACGCAAAAACAACTGCGCCTAGCTCGAGGTCGTGGGTTGTATAGTTCTTCTCGTGGATCTTGAGCTGACAAGACGCGTAAGCGATAACCTTGTCCCGTTGCATGAGAACACAACCAAGACCAAGGTTCGAGGCATCACAATAGACAACGAAGTCATCGTTTTCATCGGGTAAAGCAAGGACAGGAGCATTGCAGAGCATATGCTTGAGGGTTCGAAAGGCACTCTTGTTCAGTTCCCCAAACAAAAGGCCTGTCTTTATGCATGAGGGAAGTAAGCGGCATGGCGATTTTAGAGAATCCTTCGATAAATCGGCGATAATAGCCCGCTAGTCCGAGAAAAGAACGGACTTTAGACGGGTTCTTAGGTGTAACCCAACTCTTAACAACTTCGATCTTCGCCGGGTCGACGTGAATACCTTGACTATTGACAATATGACCGAGGAATTGAACCTCCTCTAGCCAAAATTCGCACTTGGAGAACTTGGCATAGAGTCGATTCCCCTGGAGTAGCTCTAGGAGCAAACGCAGATGTTGCGGGTGTTCGGTTTTCGACTTGGAATAGATCAGGATATCATCAATGAACACGATGACGAAGCGGTCAAGAAACGTTTTACACACGCGATTCATCAGATCCATGAAAACCGCGGGTGCGTTGGTTAAACCAAAAGGCATAACAACGAACTCATAGTGGCCGTATCGAGTGCGAAAAGCGGCTTTGGATATATCCTCCTATTGAATGCGTAACTGGTGATAGCCAGAGTGTAGATCGATCTTCGAAAAACATGAAGCACCTTGCAGCTGATCAAACAAATCATCGATTCGAGGCAGGGGATAACGATTCTTGATTGTCAACTTATTCAACTCCCTATAGTCGATGCACATCCGGAACGACCCATCCTTCTTTTTGATGAAAAGGACTGGTGCGCCCCAAGGAGAGGTGCTAGGGCGAATGAAACCTTTATCAAGCAATTCCTGGAGCTAACTCGAGAGTTCACGCATTTCGGACGGAGCGAGTCGATAAGGAGCTCTAGCAACAGGGTTGGCTCCAGGAATGAGGTCGAGGCGAAAGTCGATATCACGACTTGGCGGTAAACCGGGTAACTCATCGGGAAAGACGTTGGGGAATTCACAAACAACGGGGACATCTTTCACTCATGTATTCCCTTTCTTTTCCTTCTACGCTACTACAATGTTGGCCAAGAAAGCTCTGTATTCCTTGCGGAGATACTTGCTAGCTTGGACACATGACATGAGTTTGAGACCTTTCGAGGGAGTTTCGCCATACACACAAAGTTGATCACCATTAGCGAGTGAGAATCGAATCATCTTATCGAAGCAAACAACTTCAGCATGGTTTTCACAAAGAAAGTCCATGCCTACTATGACGTCAAAACTACCGAGCTGCATCGGAATAAGGTCGATAGGGAAGAGGTGATTGTTGAGTTCGAGAGTACAATCATGAAGAACAGAATTAACAGCAACGGTTCTTCCGGTGGCAACTTCAACATCGAACATCGAGGGGAGATGGGCGCGCTTTCGATTAAGGAGCTTTTCGAATTCGAACGACACAACACAGTTATCGGCTCCAGTATCAAACAAACACGAAGCATAAATACCATTCACAAGGAACGTACCATTGACCACATTGTTATCGGCTTGAGCTTGATGGACTTTGATGTTGAAGGTGCGTCTGCGGGCGGCTGGCTGTTGCTGGGGTTGCTGCTGTTGCTGGTGGGGCTGCTGCTATCGTGGCTCTTGCTTCACCACTCGATTCGGGCACATGTTTGCGAAGTGGTTTGGATCGCCACACGCAAAGCAAGCTCTAGCATGGATTGCGGGGGTACGAGCTGCTTGTTAGCCTTGAGGAGCGGGAAGTAGAGCTTGTTGAGCAGAAGCTGGAGCAGTAGCTTGACGTAGACCAGTATGGCAGTTTGTGGTGAAGTGGTCGTACATGTTGCAATGCACACAGTATCTGCAACCGATTCCCACTGGGTTGTGGTAGATACAAGTCGGGCAGGCCGGGTGAGGACCAGTATAAGCACGCTTTGCCGGCGGTGCTTGGGTAACCGGTGCCACGACTTGGCGGTGTTGAGTCTGCTGCTGAGCTGGTACAACTTGGAGCGGGGCAGCAGTGGTGACAGCGCAATTTTTGCTACTGTTGTTGTTCTTCCTCTTGCGACGAGAGGACTTTGAACACTGCGGTGCGACGGCGGTTTCAGCGGTTACGACAGTAGTAGCTTGATGCAGATTCTTGGAAACTTTATCCTAGTACCCAGCTTTGACTCGCTTGTTGATGACCTCAGCAGCGAGTAGAAAAGTTTCCTCGATGGTTGACGTCTTGGCAGCTTGGACGAAATCAGCCACGCAATCCAGAAGAGCACGGATATACTTTTTTATGGTGATTTCGGGCATCTTAACTTGGTCTGGACAGATTATGCTTAGCTGCTTCAAGCGAGCAGTTAAAGCAGCATTGTCACCATCCTTCTGCTTCAGATGCCAAAACTCATCCTCCAACTTTTGGAGCTCGTGGGGAGGGCAGAACTCTTTCATCATCAGGTCCTTCAACTCATCCCACGTCAATCCATAAGATGCGTCATTTCCTCTCTTGTTTCTCTCGGTTGTCCACCAGTCTAAAGCGCGGGACTGGAAGACGCCGGTGGCGTTAACAGTTCGGAGATTGTCAGGACAGTTGCTCTGACGCAGGGTGACTTCAATCGAATCGAACCATTGAAACATGGCCGTAGGACCATCTTCGCCGGTAAATTCCTTCGGACCACAAGATTTGAACTGCTTGAAGCTAAAAGCAGCTTTTGGCGAATCTGTTCGGGACTCTTCAGACGACTTGCTAGCGTTTTCATTCAGCTCGCTAACAATCTGGGGAATGACCTTCGCCATTTGCTTTGAGACGAGGGTGGCCATACGTTTGTTATCCTGGTTTCTTCGGGCAGCGCGAGAGAGATGGGATCCAGATGACGACATTGTCTGCAACAGACATCGCCATAGGATTCAAAACGCTATACAATCGGATCTCACCTCACACGTACTACTACTAAAGCTCAGGAACACAATCAACCATACAAACATATAAGCACAAAATCACATAAGTACCTAATCACAGAACTCATAAGCATGTAGGGCACATAGGACTAAATAATATTATTTTTGTCACATTGTGCCGTCACTGTCACACCCCAACCGATGGCGGAAACATCGGGCGCGGCACTGAGCGAAACAGATTGTCCAGGAGAAATCCATAACAACTAATATTACCGAATATTTAACGTTAAGTCCCATACCATAACATACTCAGCATAATAATTATTACTGACATAAAAATCTCAAAGACAGTAAATTGTTTCGACAACTCAGATTAAAATAAATTGTTCGTTCGTTTCTAGACTCTTCCTAACTTGATTCCACATAGCAAGCATCTTAGCAGATAGCATCCTAAACACCTGCCACATACGTTAAAGTAGAGGTCAATACACATAGTGTAAAGGTGAGCATACAAGTTTGATATAGCATAATAGAGTTCGAAATAGTTTACGAGTAACCAACATGTAACATGTATAAAGTGAAGGCAAGTAGGTTATCGACAGAGAAATATGCACAGACGTAACTGCGAGTTGTAGAATACGCAACACCTATCCCCACTGGGACACGTGAAGTAAAGCCCTTAACAAACCCTGTCCATGACAGATGCTGAGTCCAAACTATAGTACAATCGTTGCTAAGGTGTCAGGCAACAATCACTGTGTTAACATAACATACAAGCATTCATCGAATAACACGTAGCATGCAATAATGGTTAGCGTATAAATAGTGTTTGTGTTGTGTGTCGATTGTGATTTGAATATAGATAAGGTATGAACACCCAAAAGTGCGTAAAGAAAAAAAGGGGTCGAGTATACTCACAGATTGTGTTTAACAAGTAAACACAATCTTGGAATGAAGGGAGCGCTGGGAGAGATTAGCCTGAACAGTTAACAACAGCATAAACGATAAGCGACGCGTAAAACGGTGCAAAGGTAGTAAGTGTCGGATGGCAATCCGATCGGATGGTAATCCGATCGGATGGCCAGTCGACCGGATGTCAATCCGTTCGGATGGTCATCCGATTGGATGGATGGCCATTCGATTGGATGGATGGCCATTCGATTGGATTGACACCTCGGTTGGTGAAGATGTGTTTATGTATGATGGTTTGCCTTTTGAAGTTTTCATTGTAGTATTTTGAAAACAAAGAAGTATCTCTACCCTTCAGGTCGATCGATCGAACGGCGATTCGATCGGGTGACGATCCGTTTGGCGAGGTATTTCTCAGAGAACAGGTTCATAGCACTGTTGTCACCCGATCGGATGGTCTACTAATCGGGTGGCAACCCGTTAGAACTAGTAATGCATTGAACGTGTTGAAAATTGTTTAAGTCCCAAACGTCACATGATTGGATGGTTGTTTGATCGGATGGAAATCCGATCAGACGGCAATCCGTTCGACGTCCAGATCTTTGAAAAGTTGAAACAAAAGTTTAAGTGTGAGACCAAGTGTAAGCCGATCGGGTGGCTGTCCAATCGGATGGCAATCCGTCCCAACGGCCTGATCGTCTTTTGACACTTGAATATTTTGATAGTTTGGCAGTTTTGATCAAGACGGTGTGATAACGCATTAAACAACAGAACCTCGTCAAGACTCAAGTGATCCGATCGAACAGGAATCACCCTAGTCCGACCAGTTAACTATTCGAGACGGTGGTTCATGTTTAACCCGAAATCGGTTGTCTCTTAGATAGAATTCAAATCTTGAACCAATACATCACTAAGAAAGAGTAGAAGATCAGAACTATCTCTAATTCTATCGGTTTTGAGTGCATTGAGTGTAAAAGGGTTGAAAGAAAGTTAGAAAACCATCTTTCAATCCTCTTCACCATGAATATGTTCAGATCTATGCAAGATCTTTGTTCATTCATGTGGAAATTGACCATATCTAAGTTGTTCTTGGTGGATTGAAGCCAAAACATGAAGTTCATAAAAACCCCATGATGACATCACCCTAGAACATCTCAAATCCACTGATTTCGCTGTTAAAAGTTAAGATTCAAAAGAGAGAATGATGAAGAAGTGTGTGTAGATCATAGAAGTACAAGATTTGGGTTGAAAACTTACAAGAATCGTGAGAAATCGAGAGAGGCTGAAGTGCGTCTGGGTCGAGTAGAGAGCTGTCACATCAAGTGATGTGACAAGTGAGGGTATTTATAGGGTTTCCCAAAAAGGAAAGTGCAAAGGGTCGAGTGGGTCAACGGTCGGATGACAATCCGATCGGTTGGCCATCCGATCGAGTGGTCACTCGATCGAGTGGCTCTGACGATTTGAGTTTTGGTGTTTTGTTTCGTGCGTGGGGTTTTGCAATGCGTTTAAGCGAGTTTGCGATAGGATCACCCATTAGTTACACAATTAATCCCAACTACTATATCTAACATACAATCACTATAATTAACTTGCGTTTAGCGTCTGCGGTTCGATTGCGATAGAGTTGCGATTGCGTTTCGATTAATCCCCACAACATAAACATAAATAAACATGCACAAGTAACACATAAGTAACACACACACGTAAAACAATACCCAGAACGCATGATTCGAGTTGCGAACGCGATTGCGATGCGATATGCAATAAAGCGATAAAACATGCGATAAATAGCGATTAAACCTCGATTATTAATAAGTACTCCACATAATACAACTAATGCAATAAAATAAATAGATTATCTACAAGTCAAAGAAGTCAAAACAGTAGTTAAGCAAAGAGTGACAGATCGCAATTAGCAATCTTTTCTTCCATTGACTTCAACAATCGAAATGACCAAAATGCCCCTACGGTGCATAGTGAAATGACCCTTAAAGCATATGTCAAATGACCAATTAGCAATCTTTTCTTCCATTATACTTTAACAGCAAGTTTAAGTCTTGAACTCAGATTTCCAAATTTGACCCTTAAAGCATATGTGAAATGACCAAAACGCCCATACGGTGCATAGTTTGGTCATAAATGATAAATTTCACATATGTATGATATCTTACTGATGTAACTTGTTAAAATAAGTATTTTTACTAATTGTTTTAGACCAGAACTTCAGATTGCTATTTAACCTCTTTTATAAACTTTAAAATGACCAAAATACCCCTACGGGGCTTAAGATGGTTTTAAATTCGTTTTGGGCATAATAGAAGATATCCTACTGAAATCATAACATATTTTAAGCATATTAACTTGTGGAACTTATACATGACTCATTTGGTTACCCGTTATGCACATTCGCGTTCGATACGGTTTGTGTAACTAGTTTGCATAAATTAACCGACACGGGTCAAACCTTATCATTTTTACTTCAAAATCCAGAATGTGTTTAGTTTACCCATTTTATACAAGTATTCATACTTGTTGGGTCTAAATCACATTCTAATCCGGTCTTCGCTTAATCTTGCGTTTTGAACCGTGAACCTTTCTTTAAAACTAACCGGTCTAAGTTATAACTTAAATAAGACCCGTTAGGAATCTAATAGGTTATTAAAACCTTCGTTCCAGATTAGGAGCCCAGTAAAAGCTACTTGTACTTGCTGATTTGATATACGGCTGAGAATAAAATTTTATTTTAGCTCAGGTAAATACTTTCAACTTATTTCCCTTATACGGGCTTGGGATACGGTAAATTATTACCGCTTGGTCAGGTATTGAATCTTTAATCGATTAGTGGTTAAATCATTGAGATAACCCGTTTTAATCTGTTTTGTTTGATCTAAGCCTTTGGGGGGTTAATGACCGTGTCCTGGATATCCTTGCCTTATTCATCGAAATGGCCATGACTTAAGCACGGGGTGTAGGCATACACCTGATAGTGCTTATGTAAAAAGATATACCCGCTTGTTGAGGATAACTCGCCGTGGGTTTATATTATGTGGCGTGTCTATTAATCTTGTTCCGGCTTCAATCTCGGGTCCTGAACGTACGATAAACATATAAATCTGTATACAAGATTATTTTTATAATTGTCCCAAGTTATAAAAGAATATTTGTGCCTTGTGTATTCAAACCAATTTTTCTTAAATAATTTCAAAAGAGTCAGTTAATCGTATTTACCAGTGTAAACTGACGTATTTTTCAAAAAGATTAAGTGCAGGTACTACGCGTAATGGGCTGGATACTCGTAGTATTGAATAAAGAGTCTTGCAAGCTTTTCAATACTTAATGTCTATTGAACACTATTTTCTTTCTGTTTTTGATCCGCCTGTGGATCCATTTACAATCCGTTGTGTAATATTTTATGATACTTTCAACTCGGTTTGTATAATTACTTTTAGACTTCCGCTGTGCATTTAAACTGTGATCACTTGACTATGATGATATCAACTACGTCATGATACTCCCCACCGGGCCCACCGGCAATACGTGGAAATATCGGGGTGTGACTGGTTGGTATCTGAGCCAACATTGAGTGAATTAAACACTAGCCGTTTGTGTTTAATCTCAATGACATAGTTTGCACATTCCTTGACTTTCGAGTCTAGGCAAATGACTTAGGACTAATCCTAATCTTAATTGTTTTCTTTTTGTTTGTTTCTTTTGTTTGTTTTGACAGGAACAAAGACAAAATGCCGCCACGTGTTAGAGGCCGATGTGGAAGAGGAAAGGCCCCAGTGTTTACAAGAAATGACCACGAAGCCGTGCCATCCCACCGACGAACCCCATCAGCGAACCTTAGCTCTAGTCCTCACGAGGATTGGAGGACTTATTTAGAGCATGCGAGACGCTCTGTCTCACTCAGTTCCTCACCATCATATCACGATTCATTCGGGCTCCATCAGTACAATGAGTCCGACCACTCTCACCACTCCTTCATCCCGTTGCAGCGTTCGGGTTCGCACCGTGCCTTCCAGGACCCGACCACATACTTCCAAAGCCGGTTCAATCCAATGAACCAGATACAATAACTAGAGGGTCCAAACCCTTTGGGACCACTTGACCACTATCTTGAAATGCAGGACATGGAGATGGGTGATGACCCCGATCCTGAAATGCCACCATCTGGGATACCCACGCATCCCATCGAGATATCCAGCGGATCATTCTTTCATGGTTCGCCATACAGGGGCTCAGATATTTTTGCTGAAAGATGGGCCACATACAAGTGGGAGTACACTCCCCCTCATAACCCACCTCCACAACAGCAGCAGGATCCCTCTGAGGACCCGCATTTCCAGGCGGTCACGCCACCGCCACTGCCGCCACCAGAAGAACAACTGCCTCCAGAGCCACCAAGGCGAAGAAGAACAAGTGTACGGATGTCCGTGCGTGGGGGTTTCCACTTCAGCACCCCCAACACTCAAGCAACAGCAACTACCCGCCGTTGTACGAAGACCCGCAAATGGGTGGGCCGTCAAACCCAGTTTATGAAGTCGACTCAGCACCAGTCGCACCACCACTACCGCACATGGGCTATGATAACCCAATTCCTTCTTACACCGATGCAGCGGAGTATAACCCTTTTGAGCAGCAAGCTTACTCGGGTTACAATTACAACAATGCCCCTGATGTTGACCCGTATATCGAGGCAGCCAACTACAATGCTCTCTACCCTGGAGGACCCTTTCAAGCTACGTACCCAACTGGGTACCCAGCATATGGGTATCAATACCCTCCACCTCCTCAACCTCCGCAGCAGCAGCCGCCGCAGCCACCACAGATTCAACCACCGCAACAACAAGAAATCCTTCAGAGGTTGAACCAGGTGGAACGACAGGTGGACGAGGAGTGTAGGAGCCGCCGTGGTCTACTAAAGGGTTTGGCAAACCTTGTAAAGGGGAAGAAGAAGAGGGATTATTAAAATCCTTATTTATTTGTTTTGTAATTTTAAATTTCAATTAAGTCCCTGTGTGGACATTTTATTTATGTATTTGGTCCCTGCGTGGACTTGTCTTTCTTATTCTGTCCCTGCGTGGACAATGTTATTTATTTAAAAGTCCCGTTTAGGGCAGCTATGTACTTCTTTCAATTTATGGGATGTTTTATTTTAAAATTTCATTTGTTATCATATATATGAATATATTGTATGAAATAAATCAAAAACATCATTCCACTTTGATATTGATCCGCCATTAAACAAAATCTTAAAGGTAAAACCTAGCCCATATGTCATTATAAGAGAGGGCCATGATGATAGTTCCTTTTTAAGAAAATAAATCCTCGTTAACATCTGAAAACATGTTAGCACTCCTGACAACAGTGATACGATAAAATCACACTTGTCATCCTTATATTGGATTTTCCAAATCCTTATTATTATCTAATAATTTATAACATCTATTAGTGATGAAGTGCCTACGGGCCATAATCATTGTCTGGTAAGACAAAAGACAGTTGTAGTCTATGACTTCCTGTCAAGAAAGGTAATGAACTATGTTCAAACCTAAATGCCTCGATTCTACAAAATCATGGCTTATAAATTAAAAATATTCCTTGTGACAAGGCCTTTTAGTGTGCCACTTTAATTCCCATAATAGTTTATAACTGGGATAAATTAAAACAAAAATTTAAATAGATTAAATTATCAAATTAACTAATATGGTATATAATTACCATGTTTAATGAATCATCAAGGACGATTCCATAATAAGATTTCTAAATAAATCGTGTCATCATTTTATGTAGCAATCAAGCTACATGGCTGAATCAGATGAGGTTAACAGTCACCCAAGGGAGAGAAATGATACCACCAGAATTAATGTAGCTGGTGCAGATTTACAAGCGATGATAGATAATGTTGTCACACGAGCCATGGACAGTTAGTTCAAAGAATCCAGTGGTACTCACAGGAAGACCCAATCTATACCTCATACAAAACCACCTTCCAAGATACACGTGTCTCATAAGGACGACTCTCATCATTCGTCGAATCAGAGAAGTGTTCCATCCAAGCGAATTGTACTCAATCAGGAGCCACGTGTTAAGACCTGCTCTTACAAATACTTCGTATCTTGCAAGCCAAGGGACTTTATAGGAGAAAAATGAGCCATTGATTGTATGACTTAGCTCGATGAGATGGATACTGTGGTTGATATTAGTAGATGTGCAGAACAAGATATTGTGAAGTTTGTTTCACAATCATTTAAAGGTGAAGTTTTAGCTTGGTGGAGGTCGTTAATCCAAGCTATAGGGAAGATTCCGTTGTATAATTTGACTTGGGATCAGTTTGTTGCATTGATCAAGGAAAACTTTTGTCCTCATCATGAGGTAGAGAAAATCGAGACTGACTTCTTGACTCTGGTCATGAAGAATTTAGACTGTCAGGCATATGTTACAAGCTTCAATACCATGTCCTGATTGGTTCCCTATTTGGTCATGCCAGAACCAAAACGCATAGCACGTTTTATTGGAGGTCTAGCTCTAGAAATCAAGGGAAATGTGAAAGCATCAAGATCTACCACATACAGGTCAGTGGTAGATCTGTCTCTATCTCTCACACTTGATGCTGTCAGGAGCAAGTCTGTCAAAGCTTCTAATGAATCAAAGCGAAAGCGGGAGGATGAGAGTTCTCATCGCTCCGACAAGAAAAGAAAGGGGAACTCATATCACAGGAAGAGTTTAGGGTTTAAGAAGGACACCCAACAGACAGGTGAGAAGCCCAAGTGTAAAACCTGTGGGAAGAATCATTTTGGAAAGTGCAGATTCGATCGAAATCGCAACAGCAATCGCAGCTTAGAGTTTGTGGGATCTGCAAATCAAAAGAACATAAAACGTTGGATTGCAAGAAAATGAAAGATGCAACTTGTTACAATTGTAATGAGAAAGGGCATATCAAGACCAACTGCCCAAAATTTGCAAAGAAGCCTGAGGAGGCTAAAAAGACCAATGCTCGGGTCTTTCAAATGAATGCTCAGGAGGCCGTTCAGAATGACAATGTTATAACAGGTACTTTCCTTATCAATGATGTTTATGCTAGAGTGTTGTTTGATTCAGGTGCACACAAGTCTTTTGTAGACAATAAATTTTGTAAGTTATTAAATCTGCCTGTTAAAACTCTAAGCATAAAATATGAGGTAGAATTGGCTGATGGTACCATAGAGACTGCTTCAACAGTATTAGATGGATGTTTTATATCCATTAGGAATCACTCTTTTCCACTGTCCTTGCTTCCGTTGAAATTGGCAGGATTCGATATAGTGATAGGCATGGATTGGTTGTCTCATAACCAAGCCTAAATTGTATGTGATAAGAAGCAAGTGGTTATTAAGACTCCTTATGGTGAGCCTTTGACAATTCAAGGAGATACGCAGTACGGATTGCCTAAGCAAGTGTCTATGCTTAAAGTATCAAAGTGTTTGAAGAAAGGTTGTGTCATTTACATGGCACAGGTAAACATTGATGAACCAAAGCCCACGATCGAAGATATCCCTGTTATTTCTGAATATTCAGGCGTATTCCCTGAAGAACTGCCTGGTTTACCTCTAGACAGGCAAGTGGAATTCATAATTGATATTATTCCTGGAGCAGCACCAGTTGCAAGAGCACCCTATCGATTGGCACCAAATGAGATGAAAGAATTGAGAACACAGTTGGATGATTTATTAGCAAAGGGTTTTATTCGACCTAGCTCATCCCCTTGGGGAGCGCCAATTCTATTTGTAAAGAAGAAGGATGGATCGATGCGTTTATGCATCGATTATCGCGAGCTGAACAAGGTTACAATCAAGAACAGATATCCATTGCCCAGGATCGACGATCTGTTCGATCAACTGCAAGGGGCAAGTTACTTCTCCAAGATTGATTTGAGGTCCGGTTACCATCAACTGAAGGTCAGAATCGAAGATGTGCATAAAACTGCATTTAGAACTCGATATGGTCACTACGAGTTCCTAGTGATGCCTTTCGGGCTCACTAATGCACCAGCAGCATTCCTGGACCTCATGAATCGCGTTTGCAAGCCGTATCTAGACAAGTTTGTCATTGTCTTTATCGATGACATACTCATTTATTCAAAGAATCAAGCCAATCATGAAAGACATCTCCGGTGTATTCTTAAACTTCTGCAGCAAGAGAAGCTCTACGCCAAGTTTTTTAATGTGAGTTTTGGCTTCGTGAAGTACAATTCCTTAGGCATGTAGTAAGCGAGCGTGGTATCCAGGTGGATCCCACTAAGATTGAAGCGATTATGAATTGGCAAGCGCCTAAGACACCTACAGAAATTCGCAGCTTCTTGGGTTTAGCAGGATACTACAGGTGTTTCATTGAAAACTTTTCAAGGATTGCTGCACCCCTAACTTCATTGACACGCAAGAATATAAAGTTTGATTGGGGTCCCAAGCAACAAGAATCCTTTGAGATTCTTAAACAAAAGTTGAGCAATGCTCCCGTATTGACATTGCCAGAAGGGATTGAAGAGTTTGTTGTGTATTGCGACGCATCGCACACTGGCATGGGTTGTGTGCTTATGCAAAGAGGCAAGGTTATTGCCTATGCCTCACGACAGTTAAAGGTAAACGAAAGAACTACACCACCCATGATTTGGAATTGGGTTCCGTTGTGTTTGCACTAAAGCTATGGAGGCACTATCTGTATGGAACAAAGTGTGTGATCTATTCTGATCACAAGAGCCTTCAACATTTGTTTAACCAGAAGGATCTTAACATGAGACAGCATCGATGGATGGAGACACTGAATGATTATGATTGTGAAATATGGTATCATCCTGGCAAGGCAAATGTAGTTGCTGATGCCTTGAGCAGAAAGGAAAGAATTAAACTAATTAGGATCAACGCCAAAAGCATCGAATTAAGGAACGACTTGAATGAAAGGCTATTGGCTGCTCAGAAGGAAGCTGTTTTGGAAACCAACTTTTCAAATGAGAAGTTAGGCGTCACTGCTGATCAATTGTCATGTGGCAAGGATGGGATCCTTAGATTAAATGGTCGAATCTGGGTCCCTATCCGTGGAGGACTTAGAAACGTGATCCTTCAGGAAGCTCACAGTTCGAAATATTCAGTCTATCCTGGCAGTGATAAGATGTACCAAGATTTAAAGGCAAATTATTGGTGGATAGGTTTGAAGAAATCTATAGCCACTTATGTGGCTAAATGTCTGACGTGTGCTCAAGTTAAAGCCGAACATCAAAAGCCGTCAGGTTTGTTGCAACAGCCTAAACTTCCTACTTGGAAGTGGGAAATGGTAACTATGGATTTTATCACTAAGTTACCAAGGACGAAGCACAAGAATGATACTATTTGGGTTATAGTCGACAGGCTAACCAAGTCAGCTTACTTCTTACCGATTAAAGAAACGCACAGTTCCGATAAGCTAGCTCAGCTATACGTGGATGAGATTGTATCTCTCCACGGAGTGCCAGTGTCTATTATCTCTGATAGGGATACTAGATACACGTCTCATTTCTGGAAAAGCTTTCAGCAATCCCTAGGCACTTGTTTAAACTTCAACACTGCTTACCATCCTCAGACAGATGGCCAAAGCGAATGTATGATTCAAACGCTTGAGGATATGCTACGAGCTTGTGTTATAGACATGGGTGGAAGTTGGGATGACCATCTTCCTTTGATTGAATTTTCGTACAATAATAGTTATCATTCGAGTATCCAAGCTGCGCCTTTTGAGGCTTTGTATGGAAAAAAGTGTAGAACGCCAGTTTGTTGGGCGGAAGTTGGAGAAACCCAACTATCAGGACCTGATATAGTCCTGGAGACGACGGATAAGATTGTTCAGATCCGCGATCGTCTAAAAGCTGCCAGGGATAGGCAGAAAAGCTACGCGGATAAAAGGCGTAAACCTCTGAAATTCGAGGTAGGTGATAAGGTACTACTCAAGGTGTCACCTTGGAAAGGGGTGATGCGTTTTGGCAAAAAGGGTAAGCTAAGCCCAAGATACATAGGACCATTCGAGATCATCGAATGTGTCAGAACTGTAGCTTACAAGCGAAATCTACCTGAAGAGCTTAGTGGAATCCATAACGTATTCCACATCTGCAATCTAAAGAAATGTCTAGCCGATGTATCGCTAGCAATGTCGCATAAGGACGTGCAGATTGACGAGAGCTTGAAGTTTGTTGAAAAACCTTTGTCGATCGAGGATCGACAGGTTAAGAAGCTTCGAAGAAATCATGTGCCAATCGTTAAGGTAAAATGGGATGCCGGTAGAGGCCCAGAATACACGTGGGAGGTTGAATCCACAATGAAACAGAAGTACCCTCATTTATTTCAGTAAATCTCAAGGTCGAGATTTCTTTTAAGGGGGTGAGGATGTAACACCTCGCAAAAATCACGTCCAATATAATAAAGACACGTGTCATGAAGATTAAACGTGTAGCGAATTGACTTCGAGGGACTAAAGTTGTCAAACATTGTAAATATGTATGTAAAAGGATCCAAAGTGTCAACATGCCAATCTTGTGCCTCTGATTGACCTCACACGACGTTCGTATTCTTTAATGAATAAATTATCGGACATAGAAAGCCGTATGTGCTTAAAATATAAAATCTACAAAGCACAGGGGTTAAACGTGTCAACATGTTAAATGTTACCTCTGAGTGACCTTTTAACGATCCCAAAAGCATTGTGATATTTGTATTTTTGCTCCCACAAATGTCAGATAGTAATCTCATGGAGTTTCGATGAAAACAAGACTTTTCGGGTGATCTCACAACTAACCGGGAGCTTAACGGAGTTAATTTATGACTCAAGGCACTTGTTAGTTAACTATGGGGGTCAATAGTGCAATAAAAGAAAGTTATTTAAACTTAAAATGGACCAGGGACTGAAATTGCAAAGTTTGGAAACTTTTTACCAGTTTAAGAGGTTCTCGCGGGCCGCGTAGACTCCCTCTAAGGTCTACGCGGGTTGCGACAGCAGTGCCAGCGACAGAAACATGCACAGCTGCATGTTACAGCCTGTCCACTGCCATTGCATGCTAGTTTTTCGATACCAGGGTCTGTGCAACTGGTTTTACTACCCTAGGGACACTTGTAAACATCAGGATTACCTCTAGGAACGGATGGATTGATCTTGAAGGCCATCAAACTCCTATATATACCCACATTGTTTGCACTTAGAACTTGCACATTTGAATTTTTACTCTCAACTCACTCTCTGAAGCCTCCTGGTGCTAAAGGAAGCTTTCTCAAGTTCAAATTTCATGCTAAGGACTCTAGTAAGTGTTCTTAGCTTCTATAGTTAAGGTTTTGTTAGCTTAATGACCGAAAGTCAAAGATATCGTAATTAAGCTTTGACTTTGTGATTAATCACTAACGGTCCAACCATTATTCGAATTGAAAGTGGCTATGTGTTGGTAATTATGTAGGTAATAAATCCTTAAAAGGGCACCTTCTAATTATCACGTTATCTCAGTCAATTGTCGGGTCAAATTTATGAACAAAAAGTCAAACGAGTCAGTTTTTACAAAATAATTTATAACTGATAATGTAGAGGTTATGGAACATGTTTTAACACTTAAATAACTTGGTAAATAATATAAGAACATGTTTAGGCATGTTCAACCTGACAATTCTGAGTTTAGGCTCGGTTCGCAACCGAAAGTCGCAAAAGTAGACTTTTGCTTTGACTTTTAGTTCTGACCCGATTTAGCTTACTTTAGTTATGCCTTAGGGTTCCTTTGGGACCACATTACATGTTAGTATAACCCTCTGAGATTATACTATATTGTTCCATAGAAATCTGATTCATTTGCATGTTCCCGTTAAATGCTTAAAAATGGACCATTATGCCCTTTTATCATTAAAACGAAATTTTTAAAAATGTGAGATGACAAAAACCTTTATTACTGATATATTAGTATGTCCTAAAAATTTGACATCTGTTTCTGGTTTGAAATAGGAGTTGTGCACGATATCGTAAAACAAAAGCTTTTGTTAATTAAATGGCATTTTTGGCATAAATCATATTTAAACCCAAATTTTGGCACCAAACTTTCTACCAACTGTTGTAATATAATATTTAGGGATTTTTGGAAATTTTTGTCAAATTTTATACTGACCATAACATAGAGTTCTTGCATGGACTCGGTAATTGACGATAATGCTCTTTTCATTAATAAAATGAGTTTTATGCATCATTTGCATGTCAAACCTTTTTCTACTGATTTTATACATTAGATAAGATATTTTAAACTGTTGAGACTGATCAAAATCTCAGATTTCCTTAAACAACCCGAATATCGTCAAATACCGACTTTTATCCGATTTAGGCGCATAGTATGGTTTAAAACCATATTTAGCACCTAAGACTTGTTACCTACTGATGTTATAAATAATTTTTTATACTTTAATAACAAGTTTAATTCTTGAACTCACATTTCCAAATTTGACACTTAAAGCATAAGTGAAATGACCAAAATGCCCCTACGGTGCATAGTTTGGCCATAAATGATAAATTTCACATATGTATGATATCTTACTGATGTAACTTGTTAAAATAAGTATTTTTACTAATTGTTTTAGACCAGAACTTCAGATTGCTATTTAACCTCTTTTATAAACTTTAAAATGACCAAAATACCCCTACAGGGCTTAAGATGGTTTTAAATTCGTTTTGGGCATAATAGAAGATATCCTACTGATATCATAACATATTTTAAGAATATTAACTTGTGGAAATTATACATGACTCATTTGGTTACCCGTTATGCACATTCGCGTTCGGTACGGTTTATGTAACTAGTTTGCATAAATTAACCGACACGGGTCAAACTTTATCATTTTTACTTCAAAATCCAGAATGTGTTTAGTTTACCCATTTTATACAAGTCTTCATACTTGTTGGGTCTAAACCACATTCTAATCCGGTCTTCGCTTAATCTTGCGTTTTGAACCGTGAACCTTTCTTTAAAACTAACCGGTCTAAATTATAACTTAAATAAGACCCGTTAGGAATCTAATAGGTTATTAAAACCTTCGTTCCAGATTAGGAGCCCAGTAAAAGCTACTTGTACTTGCTGATTTGATATACGGCTGAGAATAAAATTTTATTTTAGCTCAGGTAAATACTTTTAACTTATTTCCCTTATACGGGCTTGGGATACGGTAAATTAGTACCGCTTGGTCGGGTATTGAATCTTTAATCGATTAGTGGTTAAATCATTGAGATAACCCGTTTTAATCTATTTTGTTTGATCTAAAGCCTTTGGGGGGTTAATGACCGTGTCCTGGATATCCTTGGCTCATTCATCGAAATAGCCACGACTTAAGCACGTGGTGTAGGCATACACCTGATAGTGCGTATGTAAAAAGATATACCCGCTTGTTGAGGATAACTCGCCGTGGGTTTATATTATGTGGTGTGTCTATTAATCTTGTTCCGGCTTCTATCCCGGGTCCTGAACGTACGATAAACATATAAATCTGTATACAAGATTATTTTTATAATTGTCCCAAGTTATAAAAGAATATTTTTGCCTTGTGTATTTAAATCAATTTTTCTTAAATAATTTCAAAAGAGTTAGTTAATCGTATTTACCAGTGTAAAATGACGTATTTTTCAAAAAGATTAAGTGCATGTACTACGCGTAATGGGCTGGATATTCGTAGTATTGAATAAAGAGTCTTGCAAGCTTTTCAATACTTAATGTCTGTTGAACACTATTTTCTTTCTGTTTTTGATCCGCCTGTGGATCCATTTATAATCCGTTGTGTAATATTTTATGATACTTTCAACTCGGTTTGTATAATTACTTTTAGACTTCCGCTGTGCATTTAAACTGTGATCACTTGACTATGATGATATCAACTACGTCACGATACTCCCCACCGGGCCCACCGGTAATACGTGGAAATATCGGGGTGTGACAAAGAATCATCCGGTTGAAGCTTGGAGCATAGGAAAGAAGATCATTCGGGTTTTATCTCCCGGTTTTCATTATTTTCTTGTTTTTCAAAACTTTGATCATGAATTCTTGTTATGAAACTTGTGTTTTGATTTTAGACATTATGTTTTCTGGCTAGAACCTTTGTTACTACCTAGGATAGATGAAAGTTTAATGAAGTTTGGATTTTTAACGATTTTCTATTGTTTGTGTATGGATTGATATTTGAAAGTAAATAACTTTAGAATCTCTAATTTGGTGTGTATGCGTATTTAGATTTGATTGTTGATTATTTGCTGTTTCACATAAACTTTGATGGATGTCTTTCATATAATGAGTTTGTGTTGATTGTTCGTATCTTTGCGGGTTCGGTTAATCTTTGGGTAAATCGGCTCATAGCCTTAGAAACAGTAATTAAAATACAATTAGAACTAAGTATTCTGCTTAACTTGTCGCTGAGAGGCTCGAGTTTGTTAGTAGGTCTCGGTATGATATATAGCTAAGATAGGTTTTGAGAGAAGCCGATCTTAGTTCCCTAATCACACCTGTGTCTATTAAACCCAGTTAGAATCTAGAATTGCCTTAGACTTTCGCGCTGAGAGGTAGATTGTCGTATTAGGGCACTTTTAGAGACGTTAGAGGACTGAGAGGAAGTCTAACAACCGGTGTTCACAACAGCCTTGTAGAGTCTCACAGGTTTCTTCCTGAGAATGGTCGGGAGGTCTTAGTAGAGATTTCTTAGGGTTTAGTACATTAAGATCCCTGTTCCATACCACTTTAGTACTGTTATAAATCCATTCCTAGTTAAACTGGAGTCTAACCTAGGTAGTCGTTAATCTCTATTGAATCAAACCTTAGTTTTTTTTCGTGTCGTAGTCTAATTTTACTTTACTTTCAATTCTAGGATTTTAGCAAAACCCCCCCTCAAAACACAAAAATAGTTAAGTTAGTGTCAGTGTCAGTCTAAATAAGGTCTTTAACGTAGTTAATTAGAGTGTTTGTGGGTTCGACATCCGGACTTACTTTTCTTTACTAGAGTCGACCGGTTCACTTGCCGGTGAGTAGTTTAGTTGAGTTTAGAGAGTCTAGATTATTACTTGAGTCTAAATTTAGGTTAATTTTAGTTGATTTTTATTGAACTACTTCTAGCACATCATGCAGTCATACACCAAGTTCGCTTCCTCACCGCAGGAGGTGGATAGAGTGCTGCCGGTGGTGGGTAGATTGCTATAGGTGGTGGATAGAATACTGTCAGTGGCGGGTAGATTGCTGCAGATGGTGGGTTTGACGGAACAGGTTGAGCGTTAGAACGTCAATGAGACGATCGCCTAATGTTTGACGGTCTGGCTGCACCACCTGGATTATAACCACCACCCATCTCTTCGAATTAGTTTGGTAGTTGTAGTGATTTGTAAAGTGAGGGGGTGTTTGTTTTTTGTAAAAAGCTCTTCAGAACCTCGTCTGCCCCACACAGACCACGTGCAGACGTTTAAGTCTGCAGTGCGTTTGGTTTCTCGAAGACCTTTCATCAAAAAAAAGGTCTACGTGACCTCTTTATGGTACAGAGATCAATGTCTTCTTGGGTCTACCACCATCTTCTCCGTACTTTGAGAACACAGATAAGCTTCTCCCAACAATCCACCCAAACTCACCACCCAAAGTCACCACCCCGGGTGGGCTTGGGTTTGGGCGTGACCCCTTGGGCGGGAGTTTAAGGCCAGGCGTGGGGCATGCTAGCGATCCTATGTGGCCGGCTCTTATTGGCTTGTTGGCTATTACATAGTGGGCCATGTTTAGATTTTTTATTTTATTTTAATACACCTGGCCAAGCCACGCCCCGCATACCCCACGGACACAACACTCACCAACAAGGAGGCTCGAACTCCACGTGTCAACCTATGCCCCAAACCCCCGCCCCACCATACCCATGGTCTAACCTCCCCCAACAAACGCTCACTCTTTGTCTTCCTCTTCCAGTTATCCTTTAACGGCGCCTCCATTTTCTCCGTCAAGATTCCCTCACTCGCCGTTAACTCACCGGCAAAACCCTCAAGAAACCTCATCTCTGTACAAGAAGACACCACCTCGGAAGACGACGTTTCGTCACCACCCCCTCCCACCCCCACCCCCACCACCACCACCACCGCCACCGCCTCCGCCGCCGCCGCCGGAGATACAACAAACTTCGTAAACCCTAATTACCCTAACCCTAATACTTTCTTACCGCTTTTACGTAAATCTCACAGTTTCGAGATCGAATCGGAGAATTTATTAAATTTTTCACACCACTTTCATTTATCTGAGATCTGAAGCAAACTGCAACATATCCACCGACTGATTTGAGATCCAGGTGAGTAAAAAGTAAATTATACATTTTTAGGGTTTATAAATTATTCAAATTTCAAAATTCGTTTGATTTTTCATGTGGTATTTTGCTGACTTACGTGTTAAATTTCAGAAATTTGGTGGTATTTTGATGATTTTTGGTGTTAAATTTCAGAAATTTATCAGCAGCTTGCAGAAATTTGGCCCAATAAGCCTAGGGCTTTCAAATTTGGGGCTATGGATGACAATAATATCAATTGAACAACATAGCTGTCAGGTAACAACGGCTATTTGGGCGAAATCAGTATTATATTAAACTAAAATTACTTTAATCTTGTATCTTGGAACTTCAGTTTTGCTAATTGATTTCGTTTTTATACGATTTTCATAGGTGAAAGAATTCACACAAATCTATCGGTTTCTCGAAGACCTACAACAGATTGATCGAAAAGAACGTGCCGATTCACTTGTAGCGAGCTCACGAGCTGTTGATTCTTGGATTCAGTTGATCACTTGAAGTTGTTTGTTTTAATCGATATCGTAGAGTTAGGGTTTGTTCTTAATTAGCTATAGTTATCAATTAATATAAAAGAAGCCCTATTTGGTTAGTTTTTTTTTATTGTAGCACTTGGCTAATTTATAATGGCCTGAGACATACTGTACCATTAAGGAAGATTTATTGTGGCGTTTTTATTATTTGTTTTCTTACTTGTTCTATGCAAAACTAAGGGAGGATTTAAGTGTTTGTTCATACCAGACTTAACTTCTTTTGAGAAAATTTTGTATTTTTACAAGATATGATGGGTACCCAAGGCTTTAATGGTCAGAAAAATGGCCAAAGATTGGGCATCACCGAGCCGATATCTTTGGGTGGACCAACCGAGTATGATGTAATCAAGACTAAAGAACTTGAAGAGGTTGTTGTATGCTCCTTTCACATTCAACTATTGTTGAGATATAGTTTGTTTTTTTGAACTGCTTAAGGATCTGCTTCTTTTACTTTGCGTAGTTTTTGGCTGAGGCTGGACTGTATGAGAGTCATGAAGAGGCCATACGTAGGGAAGAGGTTTTGGGACGGCTCGACCAGGTTGAATTACGATTTATGTTTCTAGTTAGAGTTTGATCATTTTCGTTGTATGCTTTACTGTTGCTCTGATGTTGCTCAATGGATCAGATTGTAAAAATCTGGGTGAAAAAAGTAAGCCGGGCAAGGGGGTTGAATGAACAGCTTGTACAAGAAGCAAATGCCAAAATTTTCACCTTTGGGTCCTATCGTCTTGGGGTATGCGGATTTTTTTCTCAGTAGTTTCTTACTGTCTTAATGTTTAGTTAACCTTTACTTTGTTGCTTTATTTGAGTTAACTCTCTTTAGTCAGGTTTAACTCTTACTTAGCTGATGTTATCTATCCATAGATGATAGATCCAGTTTAGGCTTTTCACAGCCCTGGTGTTAGGTTGTTTTAACTTCCTTATATTGCTGATCTGACTTTATTTTTGTTTTTTCATTACGATTTCTATTGTTTAAGGTTTAATTCTTGTTAGCTAAACTTCTTTCTCCAAAGCCTCATTTGCATCTCTATCGACTCCATTTAGATCAATCAATGTACATTACATCATTAGTCTATTTTTAAAGCTCCCTTAGTTTCTAATTTAGTTTGTTATTTCAGCTTAAATATATGTGAGTTTTTAGGCTATTTTTTTGGATTCATTAGATTCTTCTTTTGCTGATTTAACTTTATTAGCTTTTCTTTTTCTTTAGTCTAGTTTTAGTGTTAATGTTTGTCTTTCATAGATCCAGTCTAGGTCATAGTTATTAATAGCGAATATCGGAAGATTGCGACAAGCTACGTATACACTACGTAGTGATAGCGATGAAATAGCGGGCGCTATTTTATGCTTAGCCACACACTAGGCGAAAATTTTAGAAATATTTTATATGTATGTTATATCCAAATAAGCTGTTTTATACGCTGTTTTATATGTATGCTCAACAAAAAAAACCTAAAATCTTGCTATTTTATGCCTATAAAATCCCGCTATTTTATATTAAACCAGAAAAAAAACAAAAATCGAACTATTTGCCCGCTATGGAGGCGCCAAAATCAAATAGTGACACGTGAGTGCTACGCTACGCTACGCTATTCGCCATAGCGCTCTATTAGTAACTATGGTATAGGTTACCAACTTACCACTCAGGCTCAGTATAGATCAATCCATGTTCATTATATCAATAGATTACATTCAAGGTCCCTTTACTTTCTGATTAAGTTTTGTTATTGAATCTTAAATCTTTGGGCCTGATTAGTATTCCATGTTCTTTCTCCGTATCTTAGAATTTGCATTAATTTGGGGTAGTCATATCAGTCAACAATATATACAAAGGCTGAAAGCATACATTCTTATGTTCATTTGGATTTATATATAACTAAATAAAGGGATAACTGCTTGATGCTTATCTTTGGTCTTTTGGTGTAGCCTTACAGTAATAGGGCATGTTTTTTTTCTTTCTATCACATGCTATATTTTGTTGTTATACTTTGTTTTTATTTGGTTTCTAGCTTGTTGCAGTCTTCTTAGGTTGCTGTTTACTTAATGTATCTGAATGACAGTCTATCTTTGATTTGTTCAAAGGCTTGGCTGTTTGCTTTAGAGAATAAAATAATAATAAATTCATCTGAGTTCTGTAAATGATTCGGCATAAAAAAACTCTGAGAACAAATTGTAAATAGTTTTTGGACAAAAAAGTTTTAACATACTTCTATTCATCTTTCGCATTCATCAACCGTCCTATCTGCCTTTTTATTTGTCGATTTATATTAGCAGTCTTATCTTCATTTAAGCATCTTTCAATCTGATTAAATGAACCCTTTATTGCGTGATAGCTGTATATTTATCTATTAGTTATGAATAATTTCTTCTTATACATAATATGAAATTCCATCAAACAGTATCTTTTTTTTTTCAATTTAACTGGAACCACTAGGTTGAGACCAGCCCTCTAAAATCTTAATCAGTTAGACCTATTATGTTTTCGTTCAGTTTTATGAAATAGGCTGCTGCCATGATATTTTTGCAAGTTGGTATTGGCTTCTTCATGATATAAGTTTTGTATATTAATTGATAGGTACATGGACCTGGTGCAGATATTGATACACTCTGTGTTGGACCAAGACATGCAGATCGAGATGTAATCTCTTGTAAATTTTAGCAACCTTGATGTTGAGTCAACTCGCTGATGGTCTGCTTTTTTACAGGAGGATTTCTTCGGTGAACTTAAAAGAATGCTTTTGGAGATGCCTGATGTAACAGAATTGCATCCTGTACCTGATGCTCATGTTCCTGTGATGAGATTCAAGTTGAATGGGGTTTCAATAGATCTTCTGTATGCAAGACTCTCACTTTGGGTTATACCTGATGTAAGTAGGTATCAGAAACATAAGATGTGAATGTTAAATACAGGTTGACTACTCATGAGTTGTATATTGCTTGCAGGATTTGGATATTTCTCAAGACTCGATACTGCAAAATGCAGATGATAAAACAGTTCGTAGTCTTAATGGATGTAGAGTTACTGATCAGATCCTGTCATTAGTGCCTAATATTCAGGTTCTGGCAATTGCTTTTTTTTTTCAAATATATTAGACTTTGGACGAATTTTAACTATTTAGCTATATTTTATTTGACCTGTTTGATATAAAAAGTGTCCCATTGATAAGTAGATTGGTGTCTGGCTTCTTGGTTATTCCAATCATGTGATGTTTACACTTGTTTTTGGGTTTGCAGAATTTTCGCACAACATTAAGATGCATGAGGTTTTGGGCCAAACGACGTGGAGTTTATTCAAATGTACATTATTATTATTATTTATAGATAATCAATCAAGATTTGAAGTTTTATCGCTACATCATATTTGAGGTATCTTTTTATTTATGGGCAGGTTGCAGGATTTCTAGGTGGCATAAACTGGGCTTTGCTTGTTGCGCGCATTTGCCAGCTGTACCCTAATGCACTGCCGAATATGCTAGTTTCTCGGTTTTTTAGGGTGTACACTCAGTGGCGATGGCCAAATCCAGTAATGCTGTGTGCTATTGAGGAAGGATCACTTGGATTGCAAATTTGGGATCCCAGAAAAAACCCCAAGGATAAATACCATCTAATGCCAATTATTACCCCAGCTTATCCTAGCATGAACTCTAGCTATAATGTCTCATCAAGTACTTTACGAATAATGATTGAAGAGTTTAAGAGGGGTCATAATGTTTGTGAGGTACTTTCATTTATTTGAGTTGGTCTGTTTTGCTATCAAGTGTATAATAGTTTTGTTTTCAACTGTTGTAGGCTATGGTGTTAAATAATGGTAGTTGGCTTGAACTGTTTGAGCCGTATCGGTTTTTTGAAGCATATAAGAATTATCTGCAGATAGACATAGTTGCCGTGTGTGAAGAGGATATGATGAATTGGAAAGGCTGGATTGAATCCCGTATACGTTACCTTGTATTGAAGGTGGTGACATTATAGCTTTTGTTGATATGGCAACTTCGGCCCTGCTTGCTTGCTCATATTATAAATTGGTCAATTTTGGCGTTTTAATTCATAAATAAACATGTTTAACTAAAAAGAGAGGGTTGAAAGTCTGCTGAAGCTTAGCATACTGCCTTAAAAATTTGGATTAAAAAATGAAAAAAAATATATATTTTTGACCGATCCATCCGTCCCATACTAAATATATATCTGAATTAATTTTGATCTGTTCTTATGCCAAGTTTAATTTTCAGCTTCTAACACTTTTTTTTTGCGTAGATCGAAAGAGACACATTTAAATTGCTACTGTGCCACCCACATCCAGGTGACTTTCCAGACAAGTCAAACCCATTTCACTGCAGTTACTTCTTAGGTCTTCAACGAAAAGAGGGTGTTTCTGTGAATGATGCCAAGAAATTTGATATACGGTCGACAGTCGATGAGTTTAAAGGTAACGTTGGTTCATATACAGCATGGAAACCCGGAATGGGCATAAGCGTAACTCATATAAGGCGTAGGGACATTCCCGCTTTTGTTTTTCCTGGTGGTGTTTGACCTGCACGCCCTGCCAGAGCGAGTGTAGAGGAAAGGCGGAATGCCCCAGACACAAGTGCTGCGAGCAGTCTGGATGCAGAAACTTCGGTAGATATTAATGTTGTTGACAGACCTGGACCTGGACCTGATGATGATGATACAAGGAAACGCCAACAGGAGGATTACCAAGAGTTGCCCGCTCCCAAGCGCTTCTCCACTGATGGTTTTAATGTAGGTTTGCCTACTGAGGGTGCTAATGTCAATGATCAAGCAGGGACATCAGGGGTTAAAACTGAAAACAATGAAGATATCATCAGTGGTCAATTAGTTTCTGGAGAAACCGAGAAGCTGGCCACTGATTCTGGTCTGTGTGAATCCTATCAGAGTTCCCCTCAGCAACTTGAGGAGCTTGAAGAACTTGATAGTTTTCAAGATAAGAATTTAGGTGGGACTACAAAAGAAAATGACATGGAATCCTCAACCATTAAACAAGTAGCAACTTCTGTGAATGAGAGCTTAGAAGAACTTGAGGTTCGTTTTTAGTTAATTTCTTCTGTTTACTTCACTACGAGATTTGGTCTTAATCTTCTGGATCTCTTTGTTGTTTCACTGGTCACATTTTTAACACACATGCACCCTTCTAATTTTTGATTGATTAACAAACATGTTATTGTGTGCAAAATAGCACGTCGTGAAATCGTTGATGCTTTCTTTCTGTTGTAATTATGGAAGTTCTAGGTGTAACGTCGTACATATTTTTAACATTTTGTTATGTAGATCAGTGGCGAAGCTTGAAATTTTTTACGGGGGGTTGAAAACGTATATACCCAAAAATTTCTATAGAGCCGGGGGGTCGAAAACGTATATACCCAAAAAATTTTATACGAAAACTACATATATAACACTGCTGCCCGAAAAGTTCGGGGGGTCGGGCGCCCCTCCCGGCCTCTTCAAAGCATCGCCCCTGATGTAGATATGTTTCTAGACGTTGGGTTCAAATGAAAACTATTAAATAGTTGGTGGTGGAACCAAAGGAACTATTTTTTTTTTTTTTTGCTTTTAATCATGGAGCGGACGAGACGTAATTGTCTCAGATCTCAGTCAATCTTTGAAACATGATCAAGGGCCAAGAAGTAGTTCCTTTGGTACCTAGTTATTTATTTGTTCTCTTTTGAGCCTTTTTACGTGTTAATATCATAACGCGAATCTTTCTAGGTTTGTTATAACTCGCAGTGCTTAACTTTCCTTTCATTTTTCAACTTTGTATAAAGGCCCCTGAACTTGTTGTGCCCCTGCCGAGGGCTGCACATGCTACAGCTGCAGCTCAGAGAAAGCCAGTCATCAGGTAGCTATATTTGATGGAAATCTTTTGATTAATGCTGTTCTTTACATCTTTGATTTATATCTGATCGGTATAAGGGAAAATATGCATATTTTTCAAGATTAAGATGGGATGATTGACTCGACAATGATCAAATGCCGAAAAATGTAATGTCAACAACTCTGTTCTTGTTTGAATCGGTTTTTCTTTGTGTTTACAGGTTCAATTTTACCTCCCTGGCCAAGGCTACTGGCAACAGTAGTTGAATTCTGCATTGGTGATCATGTAATGCTGCTACCCACACACAACGCTCCTTTGTTAGCCCGGAGTATCAACCGAGTCTTTGTGCAACTCTTTGATTAAATGTTGATCAACTCTTGTACTCGGCTTGCAGTATCATAGTGAGATTACAATGTGTGTTGGTATCGCTATTCGTCTTTTTTTTTTTTTTTTTTTTGTGGTAACTTTTGGGGTTATAAATAAAACATATATTTTTACTTAATGGGTGTTGGGATGACTGTTAGTTACTGGTTGGTTTTCTATTATAACAAGAATTTCGTTGGAGGGTTGGTTTTTTTATTTATTTTATTTTATTTTGATGTGTAGACCAACAGAAAACGTTCATCAAATAAGCAAAAAAACCTATAATATTTGACATGAACAATTTTCGAAAAACATTACGTCGAAACGAAAAGCAACTTGAAATTATACTAACATTTACATAAAAATAAGCACGTAACATCTGTATCTCCCTTTGTTCTTGGTTGTTTGTTTGCACCCGAGTTTCTAGGTATGAACGTATGTGGCTTAGGGGCTGTTTGGTAGCCTCTGAATGGTCATTAAGAGGCTACCTCTTAATGAAACCATTAAGAATTTTTTCAATGAGAAGGTAGAAGAATGTAACTTGAAATTATACTAACGTTTACATAAAAATAAGCACGTAACATCTGTATCTTCCTTTGTTCTTGGTTGTTTGTTTGCACCCGAGTTTCTAGGTATGAACGTATGTGGCTTAGGGGCTGTTTGGTAGCCTCTGAATGGTCATTAAGAGGCTACCTCTTAATGGAACCATTAAGATTTTTTTCAATGAGAAGGTAGAAGAATGTGACATGTGATGATTTACCATTCAGAGGTTACCTCTTAACAATTCAGACTTGAGGTTACCTCTTATTTGTTCAGAGGTTTTAAACCATTAAGAGGTAGCATCTGAATGGTAATTAAGAGGCTACCAACCAGCCCCTTATTGTTTTTCTCTCTTCTTCGTGGTGTTCTCCTTGTATCCATGAGAATATTGGGTCCAATTTGGACCAATCAAAGGGTCACTATCAACTCTCTCTTGTTTTCTTCTCACAAGGGTCACCAAATTGCCTAATCAAAGTCTAAATGTTACTTTCAAAGTAACAACCCCAACTTTCACCAATTGGCCGATAGCACTCTCAACTTTCGATTTGTAACACACCACTCCTAACTTTCAACTTAATGGCTGATAGCACTCCCAAACTAACCTAACACTAACCCAGTTTGCTGACATCAGCTGTCATGTCACCAAACCAGTGCCACATCACCTGCCACGTCATCAAAAAGCCAAGTCAGCTGCCATGTCATTAAAAAAAGCCAAGTCATATGCCACATCAGAAGCCACATCATCAAAAAATTCCATATCAGATGTCACGTCAACACACAAGTGCCACATCAGCAAAAAAAAAAAAAAAACTAACTGGATTAGAGTTCAGTTAGTTTAGGAGTGCTATCGACCATTAAGTTGAAAGTTGGGAGTAGTGTGGTACAAATCAAAAGTTAGGAGTGTTATCAACCAATTAGTGTAAGTTAGAATTATTTAAATCCAATATCCCATATTCTTTTTACCTATTATAACGCAAATTCAGGTCATAATAAATATCAAAAATCTCCAACTAAGGGTTACAATATAACTTCTTTTCTTTTTACATCCGTTTCAACTACCATCCTATATTAATAAGATGAAAAGGATTACAAGAAACAAAAGAGGGTCTACATTTGACACCCCTTATTATAAAATTTGGTTTGGTAAATGGTCACCTGGACCACCTCTAGCTCTATCACGCAATCAATATGCGCAATTATAGCCTAGTGATATCTTAGGGGTGAGATAAGGCTCAGAAACCATTAGGTCCCCAGATTTATTGAGTTACCTCCTAAATTGGTGTATAGGCAACTGATGTGGTCTATCAGTGATTCAAATTTAAGTGATTCAAATTTATCTGATAAAACTTTAATGGTCAAAATACCAGAGTGAGAGCGAGAATTGTTACAAAGTAATAAAAGGGTCATGGAAAGAAATCGAGGAGACAACTAGAACGCGACGAGGACTTGAGTTACTTCGAAAGTCATTTCATATATGCAAGTATGTTACATTATTTAATTTGGGGAGGGTTATCTTGAGAACGCTAAATATTGCGAGAACCATGAGAACGAATGAAAAAACCAATCAAAACCAATTTTTTTAAGGGTTATTAGATTTTAATAATCCTAAGTTTCACACCTGTTGGCCGATAATAATCCCAACTTTAAAAATTCTCTCCAACGATCTCAACTTGTAAGAATTTGGCCCCCATTGATCCTTTTCCAGCATAGGTGCATTTAAATCATTTAAGGAGTCTGTAGGTGCACTTAAATCATTTAAGGATGCCAAATTCTTATATTTTAGAAATGGATTAACAGGGGCCAAATTCTTACAAGTTGGAATCGTTGGAGGAAATTTTTAACATTGAGATTATTATCAGCCAATAGATGAAACTTAGGATTATTGACGACGGGCCAATGGGAAACCCCATTTTTACCCGCTTTGGGCTGCTTACATACGGGCCCAACAGGATACAAGCCCAACCAGAACCTAACTTGCCCACTAAGGTTCTTCTATTACGGAACAGGCGGGAAACGAGGAATCAGATCATGCAGGCTTCCATTAATGACTGATTAGAAGAGTATCTTGGCTGGCTTTGTACTTCTCCTGCTGGAGCATTAAATAACGCTGCCAATCTAGGCGTTAGGTGCCAGACACGTGTCTGAGCCCCTCGAAGACTTCCTAAAACCGTTAGATCATCTCAACAAATATCTCACATGCAAGATAAGGCCTAAGACTTATATAAGAAGAAGAAAACGGTAACAAAGGCAAGCCAGAGGTATCATCTTCAGGACTATCTCATTTACTTCACTCTCATTTACTACCCTCTCATTTACTTCCGACCAATATTCTCACACATTAATCACATACACCACATTTATTAGATTCACACCTTTGAAGGAACATTCCGGTGATTATACTCATCGGAATAAGCTCCTCCATCTTTCCGGCAAGTTTACTTACTCTCACGCCGGAGCTTGGTCACGGATCCCCCTTCCGGGGCCCTCCGTGACGAGGCTAACGGTTTATTCTTTTGTAGCTACAAGAAGTGGGACATCTTGACGTCAGCGAAGATCCATTTAACGTCAGCCGGGATTTGGGTATTCGACAATTATTAAAATCCAATAACCCCCTTTTTAATAAAAACCTCATTGTAATTAAGATACAACATCAAAAAAAGAATTTACAATATCAAATAATTCATTTCTCTTTTCATAATCACTCTTTTTAGATTTTTTACACACGTGTAAATATAACAAATTTATACATGTGTAAATGGCAAACTTACACATTTGTCAATTTTCTTTATTTACGAATTCACGTAAATTTAAACGTGTAAATTAAATTTCTAACATTGTATTCGAATAATATAATGATAAGCGTAGAAAAAAAAATTGAATTTGAATTGTTTTTTACCAAGTTCTTGCGGTTTTTTCATTTGTTCTCACGGTTCTTATAATTTTTAGCGTTCTCGATCATATCCATCTCCACTAGGCAATAATGCTTATACACAAATTTAGTAAGAAACCCAATAAATATGGGAAAAACCCTCTTGTGGGAATCGAACCCGGGACTTCATACACAATTACACACAAGTACATATATATCTAGGTGAGTTTATATTACCCACGTTAGATGCCTATGGCCTAGCGGTCTAGTCCCCAACAAAGGTGGTGTCTGTTCAAATTCTTACAAGTGCAATGTTAGGTGATATTAAAAATCGCGTGTTTAAAAAATTAATTAGATACTTAAAAGAACTAGACAAAATAACACAACAATCATAAACCATATAGTTATTGGGTATTTAGGCTAATTTTGCGAACTTTTTTCACATCTTGAGTCAAATTCATACATTTCTTTGGAACGACTTAATCGACTTGACTAACTATATTGAAATAAACAGATGTGTAAGGCAATTGACAACCCTAAATTAGGGAACAACACATTTGCAAAGCTGTATCATGCGGCTAACATCTACTACAACTATACTGGGGAGGTTTCCTGTTTTGATTTTCTTGACGATTCCGATCCCCACGACCTTGGAGGATGGCAATGGCAGGTAGTAACTATTACTAGAGAGCAATGTGTGAAAACAAACCATATAATAGCTAATGCTTCACATGAATTTTACTTTTATTTTTCAACAAATAATATTTGTTTTGACTTTGAAAAGTCAAACGAAATGCTGATTTGATTTGGGCCAGGCCTGTACAGAGATGGTGATGCCAACATCTGGAAATAACAAAGAAAGTATATTTCCGGCCTCAACATATAGCTTTGAGGGCCATGCCCAATACTGTGAAGAAGCTTATAATGTCAAATCAAGGCCCACTTGGATTACTACATAATTTGGTGGACATGTATGTATACATAATTTCTTCTTTTTATATAAAATTTAATTTAATTTAAGTAAAGAGTTAACTTTCGTTTTGCTTCATGTGGTTTGGTCATTTTAACGGTTTTGCTCCAATAGTTTAAAAATAGCCATTTTCCTCCCTGATCTTTCGAGTTTGTCGCCAGTTTGCTCACTGACTCTAACTTAGTTAAAACGTTCAATTAAAAGTAGGGGTATTCCGGTAGTTTACTCCCTGGCTCTAACTCAATTAAAATGTTTAGTTAAAAGTCGCGGTAGTCGTGGTCGGCAGGTGGTAGTTGCAGGTGGTGGTGGATGGTTGTGGATGGTGGTGGCCGGTAGAAAGACTCGTTAGAAAGATGGGAGATCAGAAAAAATTACTTATATACATGTAAATAAACAAGTTACAGGTTTATTTAGGTGAAAAGACTTACATGCCCTTGCTTTTATCTATAAAATTACCAAAATACCCTTCCAGTTAATGGATTTTTTTGATGAAGTTAGAGGCGAGGAGCAAAATGACTATAAGTTAGAAAAATCAGGGAGAGAAATAACTATTTTTAAACTATTGGGGCAAAACCGTTAAAATGGCCAAATCACAGGGAGCAAAATGGAAGTTAACTCTTAAGTAAATTATCATTTTACTAAGCTAGATTAAACACTAGTGATTAGTAAATCTATTATTAATTTTTAGTTTAATGATTTAGGATATTACAAGAGTATTAAAGTGTTTCGGTAGTAATATCATATTCTTCAATGGCTTACGAGACCCTTGGAGTGGTGGCGGGTATCCATCGTTCCTTCTTTAATAATTTTATTCGCGTTCGTGCGTGTGATAACTAATCGTATCTTTTGTTTGTTTTTATAAACGTAAACAGGGTGCTAAAGAGTATATCAAAAAGCATTATTGCTATAGTTGAGAAAGAAGGTATTGAAAATATTTTGTTCTAACAACCATATCTATACATAAATCGATCTACTTGTGTTGTGGCAGGGGCACATCATGTCGACCTAAGATTTTCAACAAATGAAGATCCGGAATGGCTTCGAGATGTAAGAAATAGAGCGATTAGTATCATGAAAGGTTGGATCTCTGAATACTGCCAAAATATAGCGGATTCTAATGCACACTAGTAACATCAACAACACATGAATTTATTTTCTTTGCCATGTGAGTTCTTTTATACGACGTTTGACATGAGATTATCTTCATATACGGTTTAATGTCTTTAATAAATACTAATACCACACCAAGTATGTGAGAATGAGCATATTGTTATATTTATAGTTGTGTTAAAGGCTGGAACCTGCAATTTTTGGGAAATATAACGGACGTTTTGTGCATTTTACTCTTATTTTTACTTTTTTTTAACGCCACTTTTATGCCCCTCCCACTCCGTGTTTTTTTACTACGCCCCTTGTTGACGTGGCTGCCATATGCGCTTAATATCCCCTCTTCATGCTCTTCCACTCCATGTAGTCTTACCCATGTTCTGGGTCATATGACACATCCCCCGGGGTCCTATCCCTAGCTGTGAATGAACCGGACGTTCAACAAAACATTCGTGAACCATGTAGTTTAGCTGGATATTTGTTTATGTCCATTTATTTAAAAAAGAGAAGAACACATACAAATTATTTGTTGATTTTGCTAAATGAAGGAACCCAAACAAATGTATCAAACTTGGACCTCTTTAGAAATTACGATTGTATTTGCTCACTTTTCTATCTCTATTTCACTCTTTATCGATTATTTCCCCTCACAATATATCTCGATCTAAGTTGTCTTCTCCACCGCAAACAGATGATCCGTCAGATTCGTTAGTAATATTGATTGGTCGGATATTTAGTATAGTAATTTTCCTCAAAACAGACAATCTGTCAGAGACCCGTTGGTAGTTTTTGGTAGATCATCAATAGGTATTTAAAAACTGATTTTTTTTTTATGATTTAAGGAAGTTGTCTACTCATCTGTCACAAATAATGAAAAGTTTGGGAGATAATTTTACCCGAAATTATATATGCAAATGTCTTTGAATTACTACTCCCTACGGATTACCAATGAATCTTCGGTCACAAATTTGTCCTTACCTTACAATTACTAAATAGCATGGAATGAAAGCTCATCTGAAATCAAATCTACAAATATATATCGGTTATGAGCGACAACTTATCGACGAGCAACAAAAATTTAACTTGTGTATTATGGGATGTAGGTCTCGTCGGAAATCTACCTTGTTTTTTTCTTTCTATTGCCGGGTAATCACGACTATCATATATGTCTTTTAGTTAGCATTATTACATAAACATAATCATCAATGACTTAGAAGGTCTAATTTAAAATTTTAATATGCTTATTTAGACTTAAATTACATATACCAACTAACAATGATTTGTATACGAAACACTTGAAGTCAAAAATATATATTTTTAAATAAATCAGAGAGATGTTTGATTTGGTAGGCAATAAAGGAAATCGATTTGTGGATAAGTTTAGTTTTTCACAGCCCCGTCTCCGAAAATATTATAAAAGATTTTGGCCCTGTGCGAGACAAAATAATTGGGCCCTACCCGCTAAATCGATTGGTATATATAATTTGGTTTGATTGTTTGAAATTTATACCTTTAATAATTGAGTTGGCCATTTTACCATTAGTTATTTAGTTTAGTTTTAAAATTTTGACCCTTTTAAAATAGTTGTAACTTCAGGTATTAGAACAAATTGACCGGCTAAAAGGAAAATACAGAGGTTTTTTTAATACATAGACGCAGTGGCGAAACCAAAACCTTTTAAGAAGTCCATATTGATTTTACTATTACATTCGAAAATCACAAACTTATGTTAGTTCCTTTTGTTTTATGATCAACACGCTATAAACACTAAGAAGAATGTTGATTTCTTGTAACATTTTTATAATTTGTATTTGCATAATCCGATGAAAAATTGTTTATTTTCATTATACTTTTTTAGTAACGCTGTCTATATAATAAAATGTTCAAATATAAAAAAAACAAAAGAGTTATTTAATAATAAACTACTTAAGGGATAAACAAATAAGGATAGCACAATCTTTTCCTTTTTTATAAGGGTTATTGGATTTAATCATCTCCAACTATTGGCTATTGGCCGCTGCCACTCTCAACTATCACTTTGACGCGCGTCACCCCCAACTTAACACTTAGTGTGTTCTGTCACCACGTCGTTAACTGATCACTAACTTTTGATGTTGTTTTTATACTTTTGGGGGTGTCATAGGAATTTTATGAAGGTTTTAGGGATCTTTGGACACCCCCAAAAGTATAGTAACAAGCTCAAAAGTTAGTCATCAGTTAACGATATGGTGACGGAATAGGGTAAGTGTGAAGTTGGGGGTGACGGGCGTCAAAGTGATAGTTGGGGGTGGCAGCGGCTAATAGCCAATAGTTAGGGGTGATAAAATCCAATAACCTTTTTATAAGGATAGGACTTTCTAAATTAATAAAAAATCAGAATGTATTTTTTTTTAATATAACGAAAGCAGGGCCCTTATATCACTGGGTTGTGGGTTGTGGTTATCAAAGGCCCAGTAATATTAATAATATTGTAGGTCATCTTCATCTCCTTTATTGTTCAGAGCCGCCATGACGTTTCTATTACCACCGGAGTTGCTGTAGTCGACCGGAAAAACATCCAGTTATCTCAAATTCAGCCTTCTCTTCTCATCTCAACTACAATCTCCCTTCTGGTTCCCCTATATATATATATTATATATATATATAGGGGAAGGATGTATAGAAAACCCACTTTAATTTAGAAAACCCGGGAAACTCAAAGCTCCCGATGTTTTTTTTTTGAAAAAATTTATACAGTTATATACATGTTTTTAAGGGTTTTGGGCAAAAAAAAAAAAAAATCAAAAAAGCGACGAGTAGATATTTAAAAAATAAATAAACAAGTTTTGGTGTAACACATGTTACATTCATCTGACATATTTGTAACATGTGTTACACCAAAACTTGTTTATTTTTTTAAAAAATATCTACTCGGCGTTTTTTTGATTTTTTTTTTGCCCAAAACCCTTAAAAACATGTATATAACATGTGTAAATTTTTTTTTTTTTTTTAAATTCGGGAGGTTAGAGTTTCCCAAGTTTTCTAAATAAAAGTGGGTTTTATATAGATACTTACATTATATATATATATATAAAATATATCTTTCTTAAGATTTTACGGGCCTCCTAGTGTTTTGGCCCTGAGCGGTCGCCCATCCGACACTTGCTCATGGCCGGCCCTGGTTTTTCATTACTGAAATTGAACCAGCTTAAAAAAACCAGATAATATTTTAAAGAATTCAAAAATTAGAAATATAGATGTATAATAACAAGTTAAATTGAACATAGTAGCGCCTTATATTTTTTTTTCTTTTTGGATTTACAATATGAATAAAATATAAAGTTTTATTTTTTAAATGAATAAAATCATTAAATTAATAAACATATCAATGCTTAATATTTTTGAAGGAAAAAGAAACCCCCCCCCCCCCCCCCCCCACAAAAAAAAGAAAAAGAAAAAAAGATATCCAATAATAAATATCATGATCCACGGCCCCAAAAGGAGGTGAAACAACGTGAGAGGAGTGACGGGCATGAGTGTTGAGTGCTTGTAAATCTCATTCCAGAGCCAATTAAAAATCTATGTGAGAGAGGGCGTGAAAAGAAAGCAACCCATAACCTTATATGTGATTGTTTACGATGTGACCGGTTCTAAAAACTCTGATTAAATTTGAGACAATTAAAGCACGTTTCCTTCCGTGTGTCATTTTAAAATTATTCTCTTCAAATCTTGATCGTTGATTTTACTTGGATAATAAATTCGTGTGATGTTAACATATATTTATCTTTGAATTTTACCTAGATTTTCTTAAATAATAAATCCATGTGATGTTAACATATATATTCATCTTTGAAAATGAGTGAGGGAGTGGGGGATAGTGATATCTAATTACCTTACCACTATATTATATGTAAACTTTGAAATATCATAATTTATTGTTTTTTTCGAAAATGAGTGCAGTAGGGATAGTGATATCTAATTACCATTGTATATTAGACCGCGGAGTGTGGGCTTGGGTTTGAGACGTGGAAAACTCACCGAAGCCTTACACACCATCCTCTATGGGCTTGGCTTTGGGTGTTGCCCCTCTACCGTTGGTATTGTGCCTAGCGTGGGGCGTTGGCTGGGTTGAGGTGGCTGGCTGTGATTGACTGGTTAATTAAATGAAATTTTTAAAAGGACTGGCCATGACCAGCTAAAAAAAGCCACACCCCGCCAACCCACAACCAAAAAAGGCCACGTCCAGCCAAACCACACCATGTGAAGCCCATCTCTGTCACATATCAACACAAGCCCCCCACATCCCCACATTCTTATATGTAAACTTTGACATATCATAAATTATTGGTTTTAGTATGTGTCCGTTTTATTTTGAATTTGGATTTTTTAATATAAAAAATTCTTGATATCCAATTACATGACGTTTATGCATATTTCGTTCTTCTCATGGTCAGTAGTACTCTGTTTGCCCAAAATAATTGATACACTAAGGTGGAGTTTGTTTTTCTAAAAAAAATTTGCGCAGACTCTTCTGCCTGCACTGCGTAGACGACGTGCAGACATTGTCATTTGCAGACTGTTTATTTTTCTGAAGACGTTTCATTAAAAAACATCTGCACGAGCTCTTTTTGGTGCAAACTTGGTCTAGTCACTTCTAAGATCTTACAAGGTCTGAAGAGGGTTAAACAACACTACCTACCACCAATGTTGTAGAAGGCGCTAGGCGCTAGTCGGGCGGTGAGGTACCGCCTAGGGATTAATCGGGATTAATAGGGATTAATCGGAATGGGAATTTATATATGTAATTTTTCAAATTTATATATATATACACAATAATATAAAAATAATACTTCAAAATTCACATAAATACTTCAAAATTCACATAAAAATTCAAAAATTAACCAACTTTTGACCAAGTAGACCGACTAGGACCGATTTTTACCGACCAGGACCGATTTTTGCCGACCAGGACCGATTTTGACCAAAAAACCCATGGTCCGATTAGTCCGACTTGACCGACTTTTGACCGACTAGGACCGACTTTTGACCGACTAGGACCGATTTTGACCTGGACCGATTAATTGGCCGATTTGCTCAAAATTAAGCGATTAGTAGCCGACTAGCGCCTAGGCGCCGATTAATCGGCCGCCTAGACCGATTTCTGCAACAATGCCTACCACCACCGTCCACCGTCCATCAGCACCACCACCACCGTCCACCACCACCACCCACCGTCCACGTCCACCACCCACCACTACTGTCCGTACACTGCAAAAACAAACAACCTTCTTCTTGCACACTGCAATGGTTTGTTCCACCTCTTCTTCTACAGATGTCTGTAGATTTGATCCTCAGACTGCAGACATTTTACCTCTTAAAAAACAAACAACACCTAAATGAAACTTATAAAAGAGAAATCTTGGATTTAAGTCTTACAAATAACAAGCATTAAAAGAAATTTCCCTTTAAAAAAATTCAAATAAGGGATAACACGGGAACATAATCAATTATATAAATCCAAATAGCGTCACTTCTTTCTTGTAATATAAATCCAAATAATTGAAGTGACGATTTTCCAAACCATATCAAGATATTATTCTTGATTGCTTTCTTTATTAGACTAGTATTAATCGTAAGATCTTACTAATAATATTATATTCTCTCTCCTATATTTTTATTTCAAATTTAAGCTTTTTCTTTTTAAAGTAAACTAGGCTACTGTTCACGTTAAAAGGTGCTTTAAAAAAACCAATTATTTATGTTTAAATTTAATATTACGTAAAAACACATACATTGGAAGAAAAAAAATTATTCAAATCCATGAAAAAACTTCCTTATACACCACATTAGTTTTTTTATTTGTTACATTCTCATCTTTATCTAGTATAAGCAACCTGACACCGGCCCTTTTGACTCTTAATAATGCAACATAAAGTTGACCATGTGAGAAAACTGAATATTTGGGATACAATCCAACTCTTAATAGATTGTCCTTGACTTTTGTTTATAGTCATTGAGAAACATACATATAAGCATGGTTGTAGAAATCGGCCTAGGCGGCCGATTAATCGCCGCCTAGGTGCTAGTCGGTAGTCCACTGACTAATTTTAACCTAGTCGGTCCAATTAATCGGTAATCGGTCAAAGTCGGTCGTAGACGGTCGTAATCGGTGAAAATCGGTCCTAGGCGGTCAAAAATCGGATTAATCGGCCTATATTAATCGGTCAAAATCGGATAAAATCGGTCCTAGGCGGCCCTAGGCGGTCAGAATTGGTCAAAATCAGTCAAAATCGAACCATACTATCTGAAACTTGAAGTATTTATGTGAATTTTGAAGTATTATTTTTATATTATTGGGTATATATATATAATTTTGAAAAAATACATATAAAAATCCCATTCCGATTAATCCCGATTAATCCCTAGGCTGTACCTCACCGCCCGACTAGCGCCTAGCGCCTTCTACAACATTGCATATAAGGGAAATTGGCGTCGTTGAAACTTGATTAGAATTATTTTATCTGATGGGGGTCAAACTGATTCTTGGAATATACGTTTTTGTCCCTATGTTTCCTCCAGATATAATCTCAGCTTCTATAACACGTCTGTAAAGTTTAGTAATACGTAATCCCGTACTGTTGCATAAACCATTTTGTTGATCAATACTACGAAGCAACATTACAGGGACACCGACTTTAAACAATATAAGTTGTATAAGATATAAAAAATAAAATTAAAACAAAATTTATTAAACAAATACAAAACAAAATAGTGTATACTCGCTTGATTATAAATGGTTCTCAATCCAATAACAATATACATATGTTTTTCGTGCTGAATGTGATTACCAAAAAAAGACTCATCTTAACTTAAATTTGAACAACCGAACAAAAATGTGAATATAAATGGTTCTCAATCTAATAAAAATATATATGTTTTCTGTACTGAATGTGATTACCAAACAACAGACTCATCTTAACTTAATTTTGAACAACCGAACAAAAATGAGGTGCGTTTATTAAGCAAACCTTGACTATATTATTTGACTGACTTCTTGAACTAAATCTCTTCTGGAGTCTCAATCCTATCCCTCCTACCACATATGATAAATAGAAAGTCTGCAAATTGTATGAAAAAATCAGTAATATTAACTGCAAAATACATATTCAAGAATTGAGAAGTACACGTACGTGATTAGAGTTTGTGGTATAGGTAGGTAGATTTCACATTTTGTGTAACTCAATTACATATGTTTGTAGGGAACACATTTACCTGTTAGCACAAAAAAATGGGTTAAGAATTGTGTACCTATTAACCATGGATATGAGTGTATTCCGTACCGAAAATGTTTGGTACGGTACCGGTACCGGTATTTGGGTGTAAAAATCGGTAAAATAGCGGTACCGTACTGGACTGAAAATTCAGGGTACTGAAAAAGTGGTACCGAAAAATTCGGCGCGAGAAATTCGGTACCAATACCAAGTCCCATATGCTCATCCTTATGAGTATATAGGTTGATTGGGTTTAACTTAAGCATACCACAAATAAAAATAGAAGGCAACAACAATATGGTTTCAAATATATTCTACTTGTCTACCTGATAAGATTGTTTCAAATATAATCATGGTTGCGATAATGAAGAAAAAGACGTGCAGAATAACTTTGATTCATCAACCTAAGAAAACTTATTCAAATTATGAATTAATGATATATTGAAAACAAATTGCCGAAGTGAAATAGGTGACAATCAAATCATATTGATACCTAAAAATTTACTTTACACATATAGATACACATTTTAGTTAAGAATGACCAGATTCTGTTATCTTTTATCTTAAACGCTCAAATCCAAGAATCTAGGAAAAGGGAAATAAATCAATTGGGTCGGTTGACCAGCTAAGCATATACAAAATAAATTGACAATTAACCCAAACCACCTATATTTGACCCACTAAGTATTTACAAAATAAATTGACAAATAAATGGCATCTCAACCTAACCTCCCTGGCCCACTTTGACTCGTTAGTCAATTAACCCAAACCGTCTATAATGAAACAGAGAAAATACTACGACTCGTTAGTCAATTAACCCAAACCGCCTATAATGAAACAGAGAAAATACTACAAGTGCTTTGCGTCGGGGGCTCAACCCGACCTGGCCTGACCACACATTGACCCAAACATATTTTGGCCTATTACTCAACCCAATCCATTTCGGCCCCTCTTTCAGCCAACCCAAACCACCTATAATGAAAAAAAAAGATGTTGCACCAACTAAATAATTCTTTTAACATGAAATTTGGTTTCATAGTCGTAAAGAGCTTTGACAGAGATCTTAAAACTAATTAAAAGGGTATTAGGTCCTGATGGTTTTAATTTTCGTTTTATTAAGCGATATTGGTCGTTTTATGCCAAATATTTTCGGGATATAATGGTGAAATTTATGATGAGGGGTTGATTAATAAAGGGATAGGAGCGTCGTTTATTACCCTTATCCCTAAATGCAAGAATCCGGTGGGGTTGGGGGAATATAGGCCAATCAATCTAATAGGGGTTATTAGCAAAGTAATCTCGAAAGTGTTGGCAAATCGGTTGAGAGTGGTAATGAGTAGTATTACGTCAGTAACCCAGTCAGCGTTTTTATCAGGTAGATACATTTTAGATGGCCCTTTGATTATTAATGAGATCATGGCATGGGCAAAGAAGAATAATAAACGACTTTTCTTGATGAAGATAGACTTTGAAAAGGCCTATGATAATGTGAATTGGGATTTTCTCTTGGATATTAAAAGACAGATGGGGTTTCCAGATAAATGGTGTAGGTGGATAAAAGGGGTGTTAGCGTCGGCTTCATCATCTATTTTGGTGAATGGCTCGCCTACGTTTATGTTTAATTGTTCGAAAGGAATTAGACAAGGATACCCTATCTCGCCATTTCTTTTCATCATTGTCATGGAAGCGTTTGCTAGTATGATTAATAAGGCAGTGTCCTTGAAAATATTTAAGGGTGTTAAACTTCCAAATGGAGGATTCGATCTATCACACCTTCTGTACGCAGATGATGCCTTGATGATGGGGAGTTGGTCATTGGAAAATGTTAGAACGGTTACAAGACTGTTAAGAGTTTTTAATGTATGTTCTGGGTTGAAAATTAACTTGTTGAAGTCTAATCTCTTTGGGTTGGGAGTGTCAACCACGGAGGTGGAGAGTATGTCGGAAGTTTTGGGTTGTAAGACGGGTACGGTTCCTTTCGTGTATTTGGGTATCAAGGTGGGGGCAAATATGAATAGAGTGAATAACTGGGATTCGGTCATTGAGGTGGTGAAGAATCGATTGTCTAAGTGGAAAGCCTCGACGCTGTCTATTGGAGGAAGGTACACGCTAATCAAATCCATTTTAGAAAGCCTTCCTACGTACTATTTTTTGTTATTTAAAGCTCATGTTAAAGTTCTAGGGGATATAGAAGGAATGATAAAAAGATTTTTATGGGGTTATGTAGATGGAGTTAATAAGGTTCATTGGGTAGCGTGGGAGAAAGTTACGTATCCAAAAAGTCGAGGGGGTTGGGTCTATCTCGGTTAGATTGGTGTAATAAGTCGCTCTTGGCTAAGTGGATATGGAGGTATCGTACTGATAAAGATGAGTTGTGGAAAATTGTGATAGATGCTATCCATGGGGGAAGAGACGATGGGAAGTGCTTCCTGCTAATACGCGTTTAACGTCGAACTGGAATACGATCGTTAGGATGGAAAAATCGCTGAAGCTGGGAGGGAAACGCGTTACTGAAATAATCAAAGGGAAAATTGGAGATGGTAAATAAGTTCGATTCTGGCTGGATGTTTGGGTCGGAACGGAACCGTTAAAAGACTCGTTCCCTTTGTTGTTTCTCCTGGAAACAGAAAAAAATGCAGCGTTTTTAATAGGATAAAGGAGCGGAGGATGCAGGGCAGTTTTAGTTGGAATTGGAGGCATCAGGTGATGTCTGTGCAAGAACTGCAGCAGTTCGAAGACTGCTGTGTGACCATTGATCAGGCGGTTACGACAAAAGCTAGAGATGGTTGGCGCTGGTTGGGGATAAAGGACGAGGATTTCTCTATCGCGGTTGTTAAGCGCTTAATGATGCAAGACGATCTAGCCCTTAATGAAGGTGAGTTTGTTTGGTGTAAATGGATTCCAATAAAGTGTAATATCTTTATGTGGCGGGCTGAGCTTGATCGATTACCTACGAAGGTTGCGGTTAGAAAGAGGAACATTGCGTTGGAAAGCACGGAGTGTAGTTTGTGTGGAGATCAGGAGGAACGGCTGAACATCTGTTTACGGGTTGTAGCATAACAACGGGAGTGTGGCAGGCGATCTCGTTGTGGCGTCAGATCCCCCAAATTTATGCTTTTTCTATTCGGGATCTTTTGGAGATTCATAAGTTCGTTGGAGGCTCAAAGATTAAGGCCGAGGTTATTAGAGGAGTGGTTATTGTGAAGTGTTGGAAGATTTGGAAAGTGAGGAATGATCGGGTTTTTTCTCAGCGAGATGTCAAGGTGGCGGACATAGTGGCGGGCGTGAAGTCTATCAGTTTTTTGTGGTTCAAGTATAGGTTCAAAAAGAAAAGTGTTGATTGGAATAATTGGTGTACTTTTAATTTGATGTAATTGGCTGTTTGTTTGTGGCCGCGGCTTCCTGTTTCGTCTTGTTTTAGGTTGCCGCTGGCGTTGGTGTTTGAATGAAATTGATCTTTCAAAAAAAAAAAAAAAAAAAAAATTAAAAGGGTACCATATGAACTAAATCCTTAAAGCAATAAAACTCTATAGGTTAGAAAATCCTTATAAGAGTCCGAATTAAAATATCACATGAGAAAAAGGTATTCATACATACATTTTAGTCCCATTAATTTATTTACTAAATATAAATAGTAGTTTTAAATTTGGTTACAACATCTATATATATATATAAATGAGATGGATTTGAGCCATGTGGCATTTGATTTTGGACATTTTTGATGATGTGGCAACTTTTGGTGGATGTGGATTGTGAGTTTAGGAGGGAATTGAGAATAGAATTCTAAATTCACTATATTATCACAAAATGAGGCGGGATCCGTATGCTTTTGGGTCGGGTTTTTTGTTTCCAAATACACCTTTTGCCTATATTCGGATCATATAAAAGTTAGGTCAATTATTGTGATAACAATCATACCTACCGCAAGATTACCCTTTTCTCTCTTCTCTTTCTTCTACAATCGTTCATCATCTCACCGGATTTACAAGATTTTATCAAGATCAAAGGTAAATACACCAAATCGAAGCTAAATCTTTGTTATTATATGTTCTGAATCAATATCGGAGGTTGATTTTATGTTATTCCATTCTATTTAAAGTTGATTTTATAAACATTGTTTCTACTTCTATTAACTTCTTCTTTGTTCTGATTTTTGTAGATCCGACCATAAATCTTGAAGGTATGTTGTTTTACTTTGTTGTTTATGTAGTATTCATCTTTAATCTAAGCGATTGAACATTTTTTATTTTATTTTTTTGCAAACAAAATCAAGATCAGAGGTTTTGTTATCATCATCTACCTTCTCTGATTTATCTACTGTATATCAACGTTAATCATGTCTTCCACATTTATCGCAGTTACTGATTTTTGTTGATTTTATTTTTCATGTGAATCCCTAACTCTGTGATAACAATCGGAATCGCACCATTCGTCAAGCAACAGAGGTTAGTTAAATCTTATAATTGTTTTATCTTTTTTAAGTTTATAATATTTGATTTTATCCCTTCTGTTCAGTTTTTTTTTAAATTAATAATATATGTTCTGAATGTTTTATGGTTTGTATTTTCTCATGGTGGACCCTTCAATCTTTCGTGACATTCCTTCTCGGACGTTTCGTCGACCAAAATAGGTTACTTAAATGTTATTGGTATTGTTTGTTTTTTTGATATATATAGTCTTTCTTATTCTTATTAAATTTTGTGTTTAGTCTTAATTTTGAAACTTTATGTGATTATGTTTTGAAGTTCATATAGTTTGTTTTGTCAGTTATCATTTTTTCAATTTAGCTTTAAAGATACCTTTAATTTCTTTTTAAAAATGTTTTTGTTTCTATAAACAGAGTACTGTTTTTAAGGTTAATTTTTGTATTTGGAATTATAACTCGGTTTCTGTAATTAGACATTGTTTCTATAAATAGGTTATCGTTATATTTTTTTAAAAAATTGCTTACTTCCTTTGCAGTTATGGATCCTAAAAACAACGATTCTTCGTTTTTAAAGTTGATTGATGACTATGATCCTATATTTTTGGTATGTTTCTTTGGTTTTCATTTTTTCAACAGTCAATAAGTTATTTAAGCTTTTATGTTTTTTTGTTTCGATTCATAGGAAATACCTTATGATTTTTCAAGCTTATTGATGATGACTTATCATGGGTCGTTAGACTTAAAAGAAATGTTTCGGGACCTGTCTTAGGTGATGGATTCACCAAATTCGTTAAAGATTCTGGTCTAAAAAAGAATGATTATCTATTGGTCAAGGCTATTGGAACATCGACATTTTATGTTTCTTTATTTAAATCATGCGTTTTTAAGAACTCCTTCATCTCTAATGTTGCTCCTGATGATACCTTTATTGTAAGTCATATGTATAATCTAATAACTCTGTTTTATAAAATTTTTCTTTTTTTTCGGTTTCTTTATGTTATTTTCTAAATAATTTTCAGCTTTTGGCGGATAAATTCTGGAAAGATTTTTACGGGAAAAGTTTTAAAGGTGGTGAGGCAACTCTGTATGTTGGAAATAGGTATTGGAATGTTAAGATGGAGGGATGGCCCGACAGAAGTGCCTTCACTGATGGTTTCTCTAAGCTGATTCACGATCTTTCGTTAGATACCCGCTCTACTATGTTGTTTACGAGCATTGGATATAAAAATTTCGAGGTATCTATTTTTAATCAGTTAACAGGTACTGAAATATATTTCAAGAAAGTTGAAGTTGTTGTTTTGGACGATTCTATTTATGGAGATGAAGGATTTGATTTATTGACTGCGGTTAGTGTTATATAATTTATTATTAATTATTTATTAATACTATCTTTTTAGTCTTATCTTACGTGGAATGTTTGTATGTAGTCTAAACACAAGGAGAAGCAAGAGACTAACGAAAGTAATGTTGAAGAAGGTCTTTCTGGTGATAGTGTTGGTGACTTTCAACTTCCAAATTTTGAGTCTATTTTTAATGCATGTAACTATTTTTTAATATATACTAACAAACTTTAACAACCACTACATTGTTGTATTCTTTTTTTTTTATACTTATGATGTCATTTTTTAGGATACTGACGACTCCAACTTTGATCGACTTATAGCTGCTCAAATTGAGATGGAAGATGCTAAGAACCTAGTAAGTGTATAACTTCAAATGATTAACATATTTTATTATATCTATTAGATACGTATACTATTTAATTGTGCTACTATTTTATTTTATGTAGTTCAAGGATGGTTGGAATACAAAGAATGATGCTTTGAAAAATACTCCGTCTGCTACCTCTCAATGTCATGTAATATTTTTTATAAGTTTGTTTATATATTGTATAAATTCTATTAATTACTTCATGATATCCTTATTTGTTTGTTATTCATTTTTTGTGAAGTTTGACACGAAAGGGAAGTCAAAGGTTGTTTGTGGTGATGAAACTGTGCATCCAAAGGTTTATATGAACTAATAACATAATTTACTATATTTTTTAAATATGTAAATTGTATTTTGTATCATATTATGTATTTTACTTTATCATATTGTTGTTATTTTGTTTTAGGGGAAAAGCAATGTTGATATGGATCTCCATAATATCGCCTATCGTACGCGTTCAAACTTTCCTAGCAAGAATGAGTGTGTTGACATTGATGTGACGAAGCCTTCTGAAAACCTTTCTGTAAGTACACATTGTTTAATGTTTATTAATAAATTTTATTCATGAAATAATTATAGTTCTTTTTAACTATTAAACTTATTTTATATATTTTAAATATTTAGGTTAAACCAAAGCGTAAGGCTTGCAGATCCACCACGTCTACGGCTGATGTTCGCCCTAAACGTAAAGTCAAAAGGTTGAAAAACAATTCATTTTTAGAGTTCACAAAAGTTGCTGAAAGCAGACTAGTATACCTTCTGATGTGTTTATAATATTTTTTTTATTAAATGTCTACAAATTCTTTGATTAATAATTTTAATAATTAATCTGTTCTGTTCATTTCTCAGCGTTTACCTGTTGATGTTTCGTGTGATCTTTGTCTTTCTGTTGACAACTTGCATGACGTTAGTATCCAAAACCTAAGGTGTGAGCTAAGTAATATGAAAACAAGAGCTGAGAAGTCTGGTGATGGTTACAGGTATGGTTTTACCAAGTGGTCATCTTTCTTGAAATCAAATCACATCCGGTTCGGCGCCACTCTTTTCTTTAAGTACGTCAAGTCTTCGCAGCTTTTGGTGTTGACGAAAGTTGTACACAAGACTATAAAGAAAAGAGCTCGTGCGTGACTGTTGGCATTTGTGGTTTTTTTGCTTGGTTTTGGCTGAACAGTTAATGTGGTAGGTTGTTTTAGTTTTTTGATCTGTGGTGGGTATTAGTCAAGTATGGTTAGACGGTTATGTTTGAAGTATGTAGTTGTTGACATGGTTGAAGGTGGATAGTTGTATATGTTATCCGTTGAACTGTTGTTACTTAAACAAAGCTTTTTTTGTGAAAAATCTGATAAATAGCTATTAGTCTTGGTTTGAATGCATAACACCATTTTGGTATTACATTCCTTTTCATATTTGTCTTCTTTATTTCCACATCAAAAAGTTTTTTTGGTTATGAGATTGATTCCTACACTCAACCATTCGAACCGATATTGTAGCAGTTAACATGTCATATACTATTTCTTCACCTATTCCAAACCGATACTGAAATAATGTTAATTGTTTTATGTAATCTTTTTTATTTTGAATTAGGTTATTTAAATGTATATTTTTTTATTAACATAATATATTTTTCGAAAATTTCATCTATGTCAAACTAAAAAGGAAATAGTAATAATTGATTTACATACATAGATTTTGTTATTTTTTCTATCGATTTTTAAACAAAAATATGGTAAACATTATTTGAACTCTTTTTTTTATATAATATAAAAGTATGATACTTAAATTGATTTGTTTACTAATTTACAAGCAATTTTACCTAATATGGAATCTAATTTTTGTAGACTAATAAATTTAATGTATCTTGCATGTTTAATTTGATTTTAATCTTTATATGTATATTCTTATAGATATAGATTTAAAATTGTCGTAATTTTCCTCATTTTATATTTTATATATTTTTTATATATCTATATATATATATAGAAAATATGTAAAATATATAAAATTTTAATAATTGTAAATAATATTTAAATTTGTAAAGTCAACCCGAATTTTTTTAATAAATATGATTATTGCGGATCTATATACAGTTTCTGTTTTTACAAATTTGTATTTATGTTAATTCGTTTTATATAATTATAAATTATACCTTGTATTTTAAAAAGGAGGTTTATTTTGATTAGAAATATTCATAATATATTACTAAAAATATTAAGTTTTATAATTTGATATAAATAGATCATTAGTTATTCCATCATTATTCAATTTAAAAAAAAAACATCTCTTTGTTTACGTTCATTCAATAGGTGAACTATGTTTTCTTTTTAAGTCAAACTATTTTTTTCCACAGTTTATTAATTTATTTGATTTCTACGTAGTTACAATGGAAAATGAAGGTCACATCACCTTGCTGAACGATATCGATGCTCTTAGCACAAACTACACTATCAAGGTGAAAATTGTTAGTTTGTGGAGGAAGAAGATGAGAGGTAATGAAAGAGAGACGTATCGTATTGATATGATACTGATGGATGAAATGGTAAATTTTTGATTTTTTTTTCTTATTGGCATTATGTTTCTTACATATTTATAATACCATACATCTTTTTTGTTTTAATTATACTGATTTTGAGTGCATTTTAACATATCCTTTGCATGTTATTCTTTATTTACCCACAGGGTACCAAGATTCAAGCTTCTTGCTTGCATAAGCTATTTTCAAAGTTTGAGAGACATCTTAATGTTGATGAATTCCTTATCATAAAACGGCCATCTCTTGCTGCGAACACTGCATCTTTCAAGATTGTTTCTAACAATCAGAAGCTATCTTTTTACTATCATACATTTGTGGAAAAGTGCAATAAATGGGAAGGTCCGCAATACGTTTTCAATTATGTTGATTTTAATGTTGTTCTTTCACAGAAAATAAAAGAGGGTACGACAGTAGGTATGTTAGTTTTTATTTACAAACTTTATATACCATACTATTCTTTTGCGGTTTTTATTGTTTTTTTTATGTTATTATATATGCTGACATCTATTTTCTTTTTTTGTTAGATTTCATTGGTTATGTTGTTATTTGTTATAAGATCGAGGAGACTAACAAAAAGGATGGTAGTAAAGGGAAACACCCCAATCTTAAGCTTCAAGATCTTGAGTAATATATTTTATAAATTGTGTTTATTTTTTTTTCCATATTATTCTTTAAATTTTACAAAATGTTGTTAAACTTATATTTTTTTCTTATATTCTATTGTAGAGATGTTCAGATCGATTTAACTCTTTGGGATGATTACGCTAAGGACATGTATTCTTACATGGTTAGCGAAAAGCGTGAAGCACATGTTGTCGTTGTTGTCCATTTTGGTGCTATTAAGACATACAAAGGTATTTAACTCATAGCAGAATTTATACCAAACAATGTATATAGATGTTGTTACTTTATAGATATTTTATTTATTGTTTAATTTATTTTTACCTAAAAATAGGTAAATGAGGATTTTCTAATAACTTTGATGGTTCACGACTTTTCATTAACGACAATTTTGATGAGATGCTATCGTTCAAGCAAAAGTGAGTCTTATTATTTAAACATATTATTTAAATTTTATCAACTTTACGTATTGTTTGTATTTTTTCTTAATTAAACATTTTTGTTTATTGAAACTGTTTTGTAGGTTTCTTTCAAAACTTGCTGCTTCAACTGAGTCAAGTAGCCATGTTGGGTCATATATGATGTGTTATATGGAAGATGAATTTTTAAACAACGATGTTTTTTCACCAATTGCTTATCTTGGCTCAATCATAGAGGTTATTTTCCTTAACATTTCATGTTTTATATTTCAAATTTTTACAAAATTTTAATGAATTTTTTTTCTTTTATTATATAAAAAGCCAAAGAAAGTAGTTATTGTTGGAATTGTCGTAGCAATCATTTCAGATAAGATGTGGTATTATGATGGGTGTAACTATTGCAAGTCCAAAGTTGAGCAAAAGTTTGAAACCTATGATAAGGATGATGGAACAAGTGATGTTAGAGATGAGAAGTTGTATCGATGTTCTAACAAGGATTGTAATGGAAAAGAAGTTTTCCCGCTGTCCAAGTAAAGTGTTTGTTATTCATAATTCTAATTATTGTTCATTCAACAACGTAGGTCGTTTATATTATCTATTCGTGTATGTTTGTTAATTATTTAAATACTATTTTAAAGGTTTCAAATACCTATTTGGGTTCAAGATTCAACCGGTACGGTGACACTTACATTGTTTGACCATGAGGCGTTGAAATTTGTTGGGAAAACTGCAAAGGAACTTATAGAAATTTAGGACGAGGTTATATTTAGTTATACTTTATATTTAATTAAATTAAATATTTATATATTTATTCTAACGACACATTATATTTTTTTTAATATAGTTACTGAAGACAAATGAGATTCCAAGAGAATATCCAGTTGAATTTAAATCGTTGGTTAACCTAAAGTGTGCTTTCGTGATTAAAGTAACTGACTTTAATATTGTCAATGGTGTGGAGAATTATGGAATATCCGTTGTTACCACTGATGATGACATCTTGGATAAGCTCAACAAAAAATTTAAAATTGACCAAGTAAGCGATTGTTTTATTAATATATATTTGCACTTTAAAAACCCTTTAAAATATGTTGAACTAATTCTCTTTTGCTTTCCATTTTTTTACAGCTTGATGTCTCTGATTCTTTTGGTATGAGTAAGTCTGAGTTCCAAACCGCTGGTGGTGAATGCTCTAAGGTATAACTTAAAAAATAAACTTATATATACTTTTAATAGTTGTGTTATTATATTTTTTTTATTTGTTTAAGGATGCTGATTCTTACACTGGGGATAACACCACACCTGTTTCAAAGGATTACGTGGGTGACTTGAAGCAATCATCTTCTGATATGAAGCGTAACCTTGATGATGTTTATTTGATTGAAGAGGGATTGGGGTCGTCAGCAAGTAAGCCTCACATGTGTTTTGAGAAGAATGATCTTGACGAAGATGTAAGCAAGAATTGATAAAGGAGATATGGCAAATGGTGGTTATAATAAAAAAACAATTTATTTAGTATTTGACTATTAGAATTTTATTTTGTTGGTATGACTTTTTTATGTTTCAAGACATTTTATGGTTTGCCTATATATTATTACATTTTGAGTTATCCTATAATATTTTTGGTTGGGAATCATGTGTGGTTATATTCTTTATTTTATGAGACTACGTTGATTACTTTTTTTTTGTAATGTAATCATGCGATAATATAAAAATAACAAAATAAAAAATTAAATATTACTTTTCACCTTACTTAATTACTTTTCATGAACTGAACATTAACCATTTGTGGGTAAATATTATTTACTATTCAGTTACAATTCTAAAGTTATTTTAAGAAATATCGTAATTATGTCATTTTTTACTATTCAGTTACATTTCTAAAGTTATTTTTAGAAATATCGTAATTTTAGCAATTCTATTTTAGTCATCACACACTATCTTTTATTTTCGAAACTAATAAATATAAGATTGTTTTCATATTTAAGGTCATTAATTTGATTGCAATTCATTTTAGTAATCTATATTATTAATTCCATAAATAACTTATACCTTAGGTCTATAAATACAAATACTTCACAGACTTTCAAACATCTTCAAGGTTATTTGAATTTGCATTCTTAACTTCCTTCTACGGTGGAAGAAATTTTTTTCATCACTCTTTACATTTCCAGTAAGTTTTTATGTAATTCGTTATAATTTTATTTATTCACATGTTTGTTTTTCATTGTAAAGCTATTTGTTTTTTGTTGTAGTTCTTTGTGGTGGTTAAAAAATGCATAATAGGTTTGAACAAGTTACTTCATATTCTTCTGAATGTCCACACCCTGGCTTCGCTAATAATTGTAAGTGTTTTTTTTTCTTTTATCTCAAACATTGTAAATAGTATTCAATTTTTTTTCGAAAACGTTTTATATTTAACAACTACATCGTCCTGCATTATGAACGGTGATTCAATATTGTTCTAAATTGTATATTTCTTTCTACTTCTTTACTTTTTTTTTTCATTGTAGTTGACGAAGCTAAGTATAGACGTTGGTTAAGAAAACTATATCTTGATAATAAGAAATCAAAATCAACAGCACTTCCGGATTATTTTGTTAGAGGTAAATTTTCTATCATTTTTCTATGCATGTATGTTTTTAATATATTTAATCATATTTAAGTTGTAGATTTCACATTTTGGTCAATAAAGAAAGTAATTTTATAACTATTGTATGATTTTTAATGTTTACTGTTACATATGTAAAATTTTATTCCTTTTTCTATTTTAATATTACAGCTGTTGAGGCTAAACACAGGCGCAAGTTAAGAAAACTATACCTTGATAGTAAGAGATCAAGGATTACTAGAAAATTCATTTCTAAAAGTGGTGGTTCAACATCTTCATCATCAACACGATTGAATTTAAATAACAAAGAGAATTTAACTTCCAATTTGTCAATCACAACCTTTCCTACCCAATCTTCAACTGTTATACGGACAAGTAAGTTTACTTTTATGTTAGATAATGTTACGAATTTGACATTATTAACTTAGTTCGTCAAGTCCAGTTCGGTTATATTACTTATTATATAATGATTGTTTATATGTTATTAGGTATTCATTTAAATTCGTCCGTTAATGTAAGATCTTCCATTATTACACCTTCTACTTTGAAGAAGAACGGAAATGTACTACAAGATCAGTATACAACACCCAACCGTACACCATTTGCAAACATAGAAAACATAATACCAGGTTTGTAAACCAAAAAAAAAAAAACAGTTACTACTTGGTGATGTTTCACATTTTGTTTGTTTTTAATACATAAAATATGTGAACAAATTATTTTTTAAATACTTATTTGTATTATCATATTTCTGTTTTTTTTTTTATTAGAAAATAATTTTTATTCTTCAAGAAATGTAGCTTATTCATCTGCAGCATTTTCAAATCAGAATAGAAAGACAAATGTTTTGCAAGATTCTTCTACATCAACACGACGTACCACGAGGGCAAACAAAGAAAACATAACACCAGCTTCGTGTATTACAAACATACGTTCGCAAGTTCCAAGTGTACCACATTTTTCTAATGCTATGTCTTCTTTGAATCGTATATCACCTGGTAAATTTTATAATTATATTGTTACATACATTTTTAATTGTATAATTCATATACTTAACGAAAAATTATTTTTTCTTTGTTATACAGATAATATTGCAAGCTCATCAACTTTACCACTGAATGACTGCTATTCTCTTAATCCCAGAATAACGAATAAACGTAACACAACATCTTCGACCTCGGAATTTAGTTCGCTAAAAAAGATGTCTTCTGGAAAGCGTAGACTTATTCATAAACCAATTGAAATAGAACCCATACCAATGGCTGCTCTTGATTCTGATGATGAAAATCATGTTCACGAGGTTGTGGTAGACGCCACCAAAGGCGTATCTAAAGGTAACTGATTAATGTTATTCATTGTTGTTTCATATTTTATTTTACCTACTTAATTATTCAATTTGTGTTAAATGTTCAGATTACCTTGACCATGGTGACCAATCTCTTACGTGTGGTTTATGCTTTGCAAAGTTATGGCCAACCGAAGGTGGAAAGGGTCGCATTACACTTCAAAAGCAAACATATAGCTTATGTTGTGGATATGGTAAAGTTGACTTGCCTGAATATAAAGATTCTGATCCATCTTATCAGATGCTTTTTCGCTGTTTAGATTCGGAAAGCAAGTTTTTCTTAAAGAACATAAGACGTTACAATTCTATGTTTTCCTTTACTTCAATGGGAGGAAAAGTAGATACTAAAATAAACAAAGGTAATGCTCCATTTGTTTATAGAATCAGCGGTCAGAATGCACATAGTATGGGTAGTCTTCTTCCTAAGCACGGAGACCAGCCAAAATTTTCACAACTTTATATCTATTACTGTGAATGAGCTTTCTAATAGAGAGTTGTTATTTGGGTATGTATTTTTTTGTTACGTATCTTAATATTACGTTACAACATAAAATACTATTTTTTTTCATTTCAATGTTTAAAACTGTAATTAAAAACGTATCATTTTCTTACAGTGATTCTACATGCAAAGCATCTTTAAGGGCAAAGGAACTTGATGTTAAATTTATAAAGTTTCTTACCAACATGTTAGATTCTCAAAATATGTTGGTAAAAACTTACAGGATGGTACGAGACCATCTCCATGAGAATCCTAATGTTTCCCTTAAGCTTCGGATAATCTCATAGAGAGATCGGGACGGTAGGACTTACAATTTACCTACGTGTTCCGAAGTTGCTGCTTTAATAGTTAATGAACCTGATCTCAAGATAGATGTCGAAAAGCGTTCAGGAGTCCTTAAGCGTATTAGCGAGTTACATCCTTTTTACCTTGCTCTACAGTATCCAATTCTTTTTCCGTACGGAGACGATGGCTATAGGATTAACATTCCTCATAGGGATTTTGGTCCTAACCCAAAGAAGACAAGACCAAGTTGTACAAAGAGGGAATTTTTTTCTTATAGAATTCAGGATAGGCAGAACAAGTTTTCTCTAATTCTTAATGAAAGAAGGTTGTTTCAGCAGTTTTTAGTCGATGCCTACACAATGATTGAAAGTGAGAGGCTAAACTACATACGTTTTCAGCAAATCAAACTGAGATCTGAGTCGCTTAACAGTCTTAAAAATGTTTAAGAGGTTGGTCAGAGTGATTTGAGTCATACAGGACAACCTGTTATATTACCGTCATCGTTTACTGGTGGTTCCCGCTACATGATGCAAAACTACTTGGATGTTATGGCGTTATGTAGGACGTATGGGTATCCTGATTTCTTTATCACAATCACATGTAATCAGAAATGGCCTGAAATTGTAAGGTTTATTGGTGACTCATCAATTAAGCCAGAAGACAGGCCTGACATACTTTGTCGATTGTTTAAGATGAAACTTGATGAACTGATAAAAGATATGAAGCAAAAAAAAAAAATTGGCGATATTAATGCAGGTATGTCAATGCTGTTTATTTACACCCTCTTTCAATTTATACAATTTTTTGGTCTTCCCATACATTTTATTTACTATACTTTACTAATCGTTAGTATTCTTTTTTTTTCTGTAGTAGTTTACACTGTTGAGTTTCAAAAGCGTGGTTTGCCACATGCGCATATTTGCTTATTTATGAAAGCTGATCATAAGCTTCCTACAGTTGAACACACTGATCCCTTTATCTCAGCTGAAATTCCTGATAAAAACGAGGATCCTGAATTGTATTCTCTTGTGAGTGACTTTATGATTCATGGTCCTTGCTGACATGCCAACATGAAATGTCCATGCATGATTGGGAACCGTTGTTCTAAAAATTTTCCAAAGAGGTTTTTGGAATCCACTTCCATTGATTCTGATGGATTTCCCGTTTATAGGAGAAGAGATTCTGGTCACACGGTTGTGAAGAAGGGTGTTACGTTGGACAATAAGAGTGTAGTTCCATACAATAAAAAGCTTCTTAAAAGATATCAGGCGCACATCAACGTGGAGTGGTGCAATCAGGCTGGTTCAATTAAGTATTTGTTTAAATACATTAATAAAGGACCTGATAGAGCCACTGTTGCTGTTTTTGAATCAGACAGAGATCCCGATGAGGAGATCCCAAAAGATGAAATTAAAGAATATTACGAAGCTAGATATGTTTCCGCATGTGAAGCCAGCTGGAGAATATTTGCCAATGATGTTCATTATACGTATCCTTTTATTATGAGAATACCCTTTCATCTTCAAGGACAACAAAATGTTGTGTTTAGTGGTGACGACGATATTGAGGATGTCCTAAACAAACCTCAAGTAAATTCCTCAATTTTCTTAGAATGGATGAAGATGAACAATTCTAAGCCTGAAGCAAGAAAACTTACTTATGTTGAGTTTCCTTCAAAGTATGTGTGGAAGTTAAAAGATCGTTGCTGGCAGCCACGCCAAAATTATGTTGTTATTGGGAGAATTTATTCTGCGTCTCCTTCTCTTGGTGAGGCTTATTACCTAAGAATTCTTCTTACTAAGGTTAAAGGACCACAATCATTTGAAGAAATCAGAACATATGATGGTGTTGTTTATCCTACTTTTAGGGACGCATGTTATGCACGTGGCCTGTTAGATGATGACAATGAATATATCGAGTGCATTAAAGAATCCTGTTTCACTGGAAACGGTCATTATCTACGTTCTTTGTTTGGAACACTACTATTGTCTAATACGCTTTCAAGACCTGAAGTTGTTTGGGAGAAAACGTGGGAGCTATTGTCCGAGGACATTTTATACAATATGCGGAAAGATACTGGCATGAGGGGTATGTTTTTCAGCCTTTTGTTATATTTTGTGATGTTATATTAACAAATTGTTTCGTTATATTAAATATTTTTCGTTTTCATTGTAGGATTTGTTGTTTCAGACGAACGTTTAAAGAATATAATGTTGTCCAACATCGAAAAATTTCTTCTTCGTAATGGATCCAACTTGCACAAGTTCCCACCAATGCCTTATCCTGATGATGACTATCTAATGCTCGAGAGCAACCGTCTGATAAACGAGGAGCTTTCTTTTGACACAGATGAACTTAGGGCCGAGTTCAATAATCTTCACAGCTCTTTAAATGATGATCAAAGAGCAGTGTATAATGAAATTATGGATGATGTTCGAAGTGGGAATGGTGGTGTGTTTTTTGTGTACGGTTATGGTGGTACAGGTAAGACCTTTCTGTGGAAAGCTTTAGGTGCTTCCATTAGATGCAATGGACATATTGTTATTAATGTTGCTTCAAGTGGTATTGCATCTTTTTTGTTATCACGAGGTCGTACTGCTCACTCACGATTTCATATTCTAATTAATCTCAACGAAGATTTGGTATGCCATATCAAGCCTAATACTGAAGTCGCTAATCTTCTAAACGAAGCCAAGTTGATTATTTGGGATGAGGCACTGATGGTACACAAACATGCTTTCGAGGCTCTTGATCGTACAATGAAGGAGGTTTTGAGCGTGTGTGATTCACGAAATTCAGAACTTCCATTTGGTGGAAAAGCTATTGTCTTTGGTGGTGACTTTAGACAAATCCTACCTGTTGTACAAAATGGAAGCAGGCAAGAAATCGTAAACGCCTCTTTATGTTCATCCCACATGTCACACCCCGACTTTTCCACGTGTTACCGGTGGGCCCGGTGGGGAGTATCGTGACGTGGTTGGCAACATAATAGTCAAACAACACAATATTTAAATGCACAGCGGAAGCAAATGAGAGATAAAATATATTACAATCCGATTCAAAGTAATATCAAATATTACAACGGAACGTAAGATGGATCCACAGGCGGATCTTTAACAGAAAGATAATATCGTTCAACAGACTTTAACATCTAAAGCTTGCGAGACTTGATTATTGATGCCTGGAGTAGCCAGCCTATTACGTATAGTACCTGCATTTAGCCTTTTTGGAAAATACGTCAGTTTACACTGGTAAATACAATTAACTGACTCATTTTGAAAATGGTTTAAGAAAATTAATTTGGATGCACGTGGCACAAAATATCTTTTATAAGTTGATTAAAATGCACAGAGGCAAAATTAATCTTTTATACTTGGGACAATTATTTAAATATATAATCTCGTAATAGGATTACATGTTCCTTATGCGTTCAGTAGCCCGGAGCATGCCGGGTTAAAGATCAATAGACACACCACATCAACTATTTATGCACTGACGAGTGTACGCCTACACTCCGCGCTTAGGTCGTGGCCATTTCGTAAAATGATGCCAAGGATATCCGGGACATGGTCATTAACCCCCCAAAGGCTTTAAGTAAACAAAACATATTTAAACGGGCCGATCAAATTATTCAATTAACCACCAAACGATGGAAGATTTGATGTCCGACCAAGCGGTATTTTATATACCGTAACCCAAGCCCGTATAGGGAAAATAAGTTAAAAGTATTTACCTGAGCTAAATATAAATTCAATCCCAGCCGTATATCAAATCAGCAAGTACAGATAGCTTTTACTGGGCTCCTAATCTGGAACGAAGGTTTTTAATAACCTATTAGATTCCTAACGGGTCTTTAATTAAGCTTAAGCTTAGACCGGTTAGTTTCAAAGATACGGTTCGTACGCATGATTAAGAGAAGACCGGATAGAATGTGATTTAGACCCGACAAGTTCAAAGACTTGCTTAATATGGGTATTTCATACACATTCTGGATTTTGAGATAAAACCGATAAGGTTTAACCCATTTAGGCTAATTTATGTAAACTAGTTACATAAACCGAACCGAACGCGTAATAAGCGTAACGGGTATTCATAAGAGCCATATACAGGTTTCCTAAGTTAATATGCTTCAAATATGTTGTGACATCAGCAAGATGTCTTTTATTATGCCCGAAACGAGTTTAAACACAAATTATGCCCCGTAGGGGTAGTTTGGTCATTTACAAGTTTATAAAAGAGTTCAAGTATTAACCTGAGTTACAGGTCTGATATAATCAGCAAAAATAGTTAATTTATTAAGTTATAACAGTAGGGTAAAGTATATATGTGAAATTTATTAATTATAACCAAACTATGCTTCGTAGGGGCATTTTGGTAATTTCACATAAGCCGAAAAGCTTAAAACTGAAGTCTGAGTTAAACAACTTTTGCTTACTGTTAAAATATTATAATTTACCACAAATATCAGTAGGTATCAACACTCGTATGTTTAAAATAGTTTTAGTACATACTATGCGTTAAAAACGCTTAATAAGGCGATTAGAAGCCATTTCCGGGTTCGATACATAAGGCTGATATTTTTATTATTCCAGAAGGCTTATTTATCATTTAAAATCAGTATCAAAAGGTTTGGAGTCAATTAGATATGTAAAACTCATTTTATAGCCCTTAAGGGCAAAACCGACAATTACCGGATTAAGCCTATAACTATAAGTTATGCTCAGCCTAAAATTAATTAAAAATCTTCAAAAATCCCAAAATAATATATCATATTAGTGGGTAAAGAGTTTGATATCAAAAAGTAGGTTTAAATAGGCTAAACGCTAATTATGTCGTTTAATCGTTAATAAGCTTTCTAATTACGCTAATGAGCATAACTCTCAATCTACACCTCAAACTGATGTTAAATTTTGGGTGCAAGTTTATATATCAGTAATTAAAGTTTCTACTCTTTTACATTTTCAAAAATCACGTTTTAAGGTGAAAAGGGCATAATGGTCAACATATGGGCAATTAACGGAATCATGCGTATTAATCGGATAACTAATGATCCAAGGTGTATAATCACAGAAGGTTATACTAGCATGTCACCTGGTCCAAATAAAGCTCTAAGCTATTTCTAAATCATACCAAAACGGGTCAGAACTGAAGTCAAAGCAAAAGTCAAAGCTTTGCGACTTTCGGTTCCAAACCGGGTCTAAACATAAAATTGTCGGGTTGAACATGTTTAGACATGTTCTTACACTAATTACCAAGTTATATTAATGATCAAACAGGTTGTATGGGTTCTACATTGCTAATTATGCATAATTTAGAAAATAAGCATCCTGTTGACTTTTTAATAACAAGTTTGACCCGACATTTGACCTAGTTAGAGTGGAAATCAGAGGGTGCCCTTTTAAGGGTTTATTGCCCACATAATTAGCAACTTATAACTACTTTCAATTCGGCTAATCACTGGACCAACAGTGATTAATCGTTAAGTCAACCGTTAAATACGACGGTTTGACTTTTATGCTAAAACTAAGCAAAAACTTAACTAAGGAAGGTTAAGCAAACTTACAAGAGTCCTATGAACGACCAGAGATGATTTGGAATTGCACTTGAGCTCCAGAAATGATCAGGAATGAAAATGGGAATGAATGATCATGTTGCCAACTTGTGGGACTTTATATAGTGATTCAAACCCACTAGATTGTTGACATGCAAGTCTACAACTGACCACAACTCATCCACAAGTGTCCCTAGTGTCTAGGAGTCATTTAGGGGTCGTCCAAATATGAGGAAAATCGTTTAAAGGTCAGTTATTGCGTTTAAACAGCAAACAGGCGAATCTGTTGGAGCTGGGCACTCCTTGCACACCGTAAGGATTGTGCTTGCGGTGCGCAAGCCTATGATCAGAAGCCAAAACTTTTGTTCTTTCAAATTTTGAAAGGGCAACTGATGTGTAACGATTTTGGCCATGTTTTATCACTATGGGGCCTCATGTTTTGGGTCTTGAACAGTTATATCCCCTACCACTTTGATATGTTTTCTTGAATCCTTTGAAAGTGCCGAAAATGAAGGTTTATCGTAGAAATTCCATAGGATCCTATCTTGCACTATTGAATTCAATTATTGCCATCAATTTGCTGGATTGAAGGTATATTAGATGTTCATAATATATAATTGGGTCTTGGGATTTATAAATGAGGTCGTTCAGAGGTGAAAATTAACATGACGACACTTTTAAATCCTGCCAAACATCTTTATTAGATCCGGGTCTATAACGCTTTTTGTCTTACATGACACGTGTCGTTATTTCATTGAACACGAATTTTCGAGGTGTTACACCACATCTGGTCGAGTTGCAAGGTGTTAAAATTGACAACGAACATGCGTTTCTCTATTGGATCTGGTAGCTGAAACAAATGAGAGTACTTTTCTTTCATTGTGGTCTCATCCTCCCACGTGTACTCGGGACCCCTACGGGAATCCCATTTTATCTTTACAATAGGCACACGCTTCCTTCGAAGCTTCTTAACCTGTCGATCCTCGATCGACACATGTTTTTCAACAAACTTTAAGCTCTCTTCTATGTGCACATCTGTGTGTGATATAACTAGTGATTCATCAGCGAAACACTTCTTCAGATTGCAGATGTGGAATACATTGTGAATACCACTGAGCTCCTTATATAGGTCTTAGCTCATAAGTTATTTGATCTTGATACATTCGATTTCCTTCGAATGATTCTATATATTCAGAGCTTAACTAGCCTGATTATTTAACAAATTGGCACACCCTTCCTGGGTGTTATCTTTTGTTGAGCCTTAGTCTTTAACAAGATCATAGGAGGTTTGCTACTTTCATTAATTCTTGATCTTCTGCCGAATACTGGCAACTTACAGATGATTAGGGATTTGTATGAATCTTATTCGTTGTTTCCCATGCAACCTTCAGATCCTTATAAGTGGACTTCCCAAAGTCTCGTCCATCCAACGGATGTTTTGATATTTCATTTATACAAGGTCTCCAAAGGAGCCACCTTGATATGTATATAGCAACTATTATGGAAAAGCTTATCTTAAGGTGAGATGGTTATTCCAACCATTGCTCAAAAATAATCTTAAGGAGTAGCTAATCCTTACAGTTAGTCGAACAAATCGATGATCCTGGGCAGCTGATAGCGATTCTCAATCGTTGCCTAATTAGGGTTGCGGCAATTAATACATAAGCAATATGAACCGTCTTTCTTATTCAATAACATAAAACCCTCAGAATATTGAGTCAGGCTATATGAGCCTATGTCTTAAAACCTACTTAATCAAGGTTTCGATTATTCCATAATCAATATGGAGTTTTCACAATACTCCAGCCCACAGCGGGATGTTAATCTTAACTCTACCTGCCTCCCAGGAGGTAAGCAGGGAAAACTTATGAGAAGATAATCAAGATACAAGGAGGCTACAGAGATTTTCCATATCTCAGGCTCCAGTTCATCCATCATTGCTTGTGTCAAATAAGTGACACATTTATGTTATAAGTCCACGAATTCCTTAATCGGGAACATTTACTTGGACAATTCCATTCTGGATATCTTCTTTGAATACTATTAGTCGACTTTAGTACAATATGACCATTGGGATATCTCAGGGGTTCCATGTATTAAACCTCCATACTGATCAGGCATGGAAGTAATCTATGGGACACACTAGGATACGCCAATCCTCATATGGCACTTTTATCAAACATAGTTTGGCATTCGCAGGCGATAGAAAAAAATGAGAAAAATAATTAAAATAACATATGTTGTCGTACTCTATGCGAAGAAAGAGTACTCTTAGATTTTTCGGAAGGATTCCTTGCCGATACTAGAAGAATCAGTTACTATGGTTTCCTTGGTAAGTTATACCTTGTGGATAATATAAAAGTTTGCTAAGCTTATGGTTTATGAAGATTTATTATTGCCTGTATTAAATCAGGACACTTAGCAGAAATTATCATTGGTAAATGATAAGGAATGTACTTGATGACATCGTGAACTGCCTCTTGGCATTCATCAGGCGAGTTCAGGCATTTCTTCCTTTAGCCTTTCCAGGCTTAGCTGCACCTTCTTTGGCAGCTTTATGGAATCTAGTTCTGATGCGGCCTTACTCACCACAGCCGTGATAGACTGCATTCTTTATGTCCCTACATTCCTGGGAAATGATGACCTGTTCCTTAGCAGATGTCACACTGCTTTGGTCCTGGTTCTATTCGACACTGTCCCTAGTGTCTTTTATAGCAATTCTTACATACATGCTTCTTACTAAACTTTCGTTGCTTTTTATTAAGCCTGTACTTGCTCTCTTTCTTAGATTTCTGGGAGTTATCCTCCTCCTTTGGTTCATCCTTCCTATTCGAAGTGTGAACAAAGCTCTTCTCATGAGCAATTGAACGTGGTTTTGAATGAAATTTAGAGCGAGAAGCATTCGGCTCTTTGGATTGTTTCATGACCTTTTCCCATGGCCTTTCAAACTGTTGCGTTAACCACCGCTTGGAGATTAACTCCATTAATATTGAGGTTTACGTTTGAGACATTATTTTCTTTTGTCGCATTAATAGCATCGCGACTATTGCCTATCTCATCCGAGTTTTCCATACTCAAAACTTGGTACTAATTACCAAATTAAACCATTATTAGTCATCATCCTGATGACCTGACATAGATTAGCCACGGCATCCATGAACTGTATAGGCCATTATGTTCCGAACATTCTTAATGAATGCTATTTGAATGTATATCTATTACATTTAGCTTAGGTCACAAAAGGACTATCAATGGCATTCAAGGTTTGGAGCGAGTCCAATACCTGCTTGACAGGGGACCCTAATGTCACAACTGTCTTTGTCACAAGGACGATTATAAATAGCTCAAAGGCTAGCCTTACATGACTCTGGTTATATATATATACATATATGGCATAGAAGCCTGTCGTGAGGGACGTAGAAAGATATGGCATAAAGCCCAGTCATGAAGGACATAAGTAATCATATGGCGCGAAGGCCTTGTCGTAATGACATTTAGATACGGCACAAATGGCCTTGTCTCTAGGACGTTATAGGATATGGCACTAAGGCCTGTCACCAGGGATGTTAACATTTAGTATGTTAACTTGTCACGAACGACGAATTATAGCACGGAGGCTTGTTATGGGTGACTTGAAATATAACTTGTGGATTTGTCACAAGGACATCAATTCATAGGCTGCAATCTTATTAGATAAGGAGTTTTAAGGCTTGAACATAGTTCTTCACCTTTGGACAGGGAGTCATAGACTACAACTGCCATCGTCTTGAAAGGCGATTCACTTGACAGAAAGGTAAACCAATTAACATCACTAATGGATGTCTATCGATAATTATCGTATCTAATGATATTAGTCATGATCAGATCGATCATATTGACTATTAGGTTTGGGTATAATCCCACCATTTTGAATAGGGGATCATAAAGATCACCACTATTTTGTCTTATCGACAGTAGAGTAAAGTATAGCCCGTAGGCAATTCATCACTAGGGATGTCAATATTATGAATTTATGATCATCATACTGATGATACTAGTCAGGATCGCAATGATCATATAGACTATTAGGCTTGAGCGCAGCTCACTATCTTAAACAGGGGATCATAGAGATCATAATGTTTGTGTCACAAATGGACAATATAATATGGCCCGTAGGCGAAACATCACTAATGGATGTTTATAATGGATTCATCATTTTAGATGATATAAGTCAGGATTGCATTAATCATATTGACTATTTGGCTTGAGCATAGCTCACCACCTTAGACAAGGAATCATAAAGATCATAATGTCAATGTCTCAGATGGACAATTTATTATAGCCCGTAGGCAAAACATCTTTTCTTGACAGGGAGTTGTAGGCTACCACTGTCTTTAGTCTCGGAGGACGTTAATTATAGCCCGTAGGCATTTCCCTCCTAAGGGATATTTATGGTATGATCATCTTTTCAGATGATATTAGTCGAGATCGTATAGACCCTACCGACTATTATGCTTGGACGTATTCCAACATCTTTAGACAGGGTCAAAGACCACCATTGCCGTTGTCTTATCGGACAACAAATTTAGCCCGTAGGCACTTCATCACTCACGGATGTTTATAATATGATCATCTTATAAGATGATATAAGCCATGATTTCTAGATCATAAGGCAAATTAGGAATTTAAAAATTTCCAATATAGGGATGACTGTTGTGATTTTATCGAATCACATTTGTTAGGAGTGCTAACACGTTCTTAGGTGTTAACAAGGATCTGAATCCCTTGAGTAGGTTTCACCATCTTGGCCGCGTAGGCTAGGTTTCACCTTTAAGATTCTTTTTAAAATGCATACTGGCAGGGAAGGAAGGATATTTATTTTATTCAGGATTTTTATCATAAATCCTAATTTATAAGTTAATAATAGCACAAATGGCCTAGTCGCGTAGACAAGTTTAATTTATAAGCCATGATTTCAGAGAATCGAGGCATTAAGGTTTTTATAATAGCACAAATGGCCTAGTCGCGTAGACAAGTTTAATTTATAAGCCATGATTTCAGAGAATCGAGGCATTAAGGTTTTAATAATAGCACAAATGGCCTAGTCGCGTAGACAAGTTTAATTTATAAGCCATGATTTCAGAGAATCGAGGCTGATGTGCACAAAGTGGTTTAACTAAATTAACTAAATTAAACCCTAAACTAGACTCTCTAAGTTTTAAATTTATAAAACTAAGACTATCTAAACCCTAAACCACACGACCGGCAAGTGTACCGATCGATGCAGTATAGCCTAAGGAAGTCCGAGTATCGAACCCAAGAGACTCTACTAAATTACGCTAACGACTCTATCTAGACTTAGACTGACACGGACTTTAACTAATTGTTTATTTAATGAGGGGGGTTTCTAAAAAATCCTAAGAATGCAAATAAATAACTAGATTAGCTAAATAACTAACACGAACTCGAACGAAGACTTTGACCAGTGGTGATGAAGACTACCTAGGCTAGACGCAAGCTAAACTCAGAATGGATTTCTATTCGATAGTTTTGTGGTATGGAACCGGGATCTTTGGATACTAAACCTATTAAGACACCACTAAGCCCCTCAAACAATCTCAAGGCGATTCTTGTGGCACTACCTAGGCTGTTACGCTCACCGGTTTTCTAGATTTCCTCACAGTCCTCTAGTTTCTTGAAAGTGCCTATCTAAGACGCTCTACCTCACAGCGCGAACGTCTAAAGCAACTACGGGTTTTAATCTTGGTTTAATAGACAATGGAATGTTAAGGACTTATAACCAAACCGAGACCTATTAATAACCTCGAGCCTCACAGCGACAAGTTTAGCAGAACACTTGATTTTATTAAATTACCGAATATTACTTCTAAGGTTACTTACTCGATTTTCACCCTAAAGGATTAATGATCTATTATGTGATAAAGACCGTCACCTAAATCAAGAACCCTAGCACAACCCTATTATGTGATAAAGACCGTCACCAAGGATTATACGAATCAATAAACAGTGATAAAACAAATATCAAGCATGCATATGCACCAAGTTAAAATTCCATAGCTTTTACAATACAAGAAAATTCCACAACCACGCCAAAAATCGAATAAAGATCCAAACTTTATTTAACTATTGTCATTAGCCTAGGTAGTTTATAAAGTTTTAGCCGCTAATCATGATCAAAAACATAATATCAATCAATATAAAGTCTGAATTCATCATGCAACAATAAGAAACAAGCGAAAAACGAAGAATCTAAGAGATAAAACCCGTAGACTTCACTCCCGAACGCTCCCGAATGTTACCCGACGATTCCAAGCGACCCGAATGCTTCAAAGATCTTCAATTAGGCTTCAATGGTGCAAAAGAACTCCCCAATTCGTGTCTCTTTACGGCTGTTGTTGACGATGATGTTAAATAACCAAGAAAACCTATAGCCGTTGCTGATCAAGTCGGTGCAATATTTCACGCGGCCCACTAAAAATCCCTCTTTGCACCTCTCTTCTTTCTTTAATTTCATTCCACTTATTGGGCTTTATTCACGAATTGTTAAAGTGTATGTGGGCCTGATCTTACTAAACATCCGAACGGCCCACACAAAAACAGAATGGTGCGGTCAACTTTTCATACTCGGTTAACAAGAATTAATCACCACACATAAAATCTGCATATTTTTGTTCTTTCGATTTGTCTTGTAATGGTGGCATTAATCACCACTTTCATGCTTTAGCACTATAGTCCCTCCACTTTTTCTAAATATCACCATGAATTTCCAACTTTCAGCTTATTGCAATAATGGCCCCTCAAGCTTATAAAATAGATATAGTGACCCCGACCCATTCACAGAAAATAGCGGCAATTTTATTTCGGTCACTGGCATCCTACTCTGCTCCACTAGCTGGTCATTTTCATATTAATCGTTTTTTCTCCATTTGCACCAGGACCTAACTAAACACAAAATAATATAATACTAAAACTAAATAAAAAACAAATAAAACATATACAAAAATTATACAATTTACACGGGACAAGTATGTATATTTTATCGCATATCAGAGGCATTAAGGTTTTTATAATAGCACAAATGGCCTAGTCGCGTAGACAAGTTTAATTTATAAGCCATGATTTCAGAGAATCGAGGCATTAAGGTTTTAATAATAGCACAAATGGCCTAGTCGCGTAGACAAGTTTAATTTATAAGCCATGATTTCAGAGAATCGAGGCATTAAGGTTTTAATAATAGCACAAATGGCCTAGTCGCGTAGACAAGTTTAATTTATAAGCCATGATTTCAGAGAATCGAGGCATTAAGGTTTTAATAATAGCACAAATGGCCTAGTCGCGTAGACAAGTTTAATTTATAAGCCATGATTTCAGAGAATCGAGGCATTAAGGTTTTAATAATAGCACAAATGGCCTAGTCGCGTAGACAAGTTTAATTTATAAGCCATGATTTAAGAGAATCGAGGCATTAAGGTTTGAATCAAGGTTCATTACCTTTTCTTGACATGGAGTTGTAGGCTACCACTGTCTTTAGTCTCAGAGGACATTAACTATAGCCTGTAGGCACTTCCCTTCTAAGGGATGTTTATAATATGATCATCTTATAGGATGACATAAGCCCTGATTTCAGAGAATCGAGGCATTAAGGTGTGAATCAAAGTTCATTACCTTTTCTTGACAGGGAGTTGTAAGCTACCACTGTCTTTAGTCTCAGAGGACATTAACTATAGCCCGTAGGCACTTCCCTTCTAAGGGATGATTATTTTAATAAGGAAAAGTGGAGTAATCTAATTTAAAGATGACTCATGCGGTTTTATCGAACCACGTCTGCCAGGAATGTTAACATGTTACAGGTGTTAACAAGGATTTGAATCTCTTGAATAGGTTCTACCATCTTGGCCTTGTAATATGGGCTAGGGTTACCTTTAAGATTCTTTTTAATAGTTAACGCAGAACAATTTTAAATCGAGATGTTAATAAGGATCTGAATCTAACTGAGGAACTACCATCTTGGTCCTGTCTCAAAATAACACGTGGCTAGGTCTTGTCCTTTTTAGATTTTGCCATGTTATTATAATGGTAGATCATATAAAAGGGATGTTATTTTCCATTTATTTCATATTTCATGTTTAGAATGAAAACTTAAATTTAATCAATCCACTATATAAAAATAAAAGTACAGAGTTGCCCTAAGCGGGACTTGAAAGGAATAATGTGTCCTCGGAGGGACTGAAAGGTAAATATGTCCTTATGAGGACTATTAAGGAAACGATCTTCAGCAAAAGGAGTTTCTTCTTCATTTTATTTCTGAATGCTTTCTCCTTGGATGCTCGTTTCATTCTAGCCGCGGTATGAAGCTCAGCATTTCAAGGCTTCGGGTGTGGAGAACTCCTATTACGGCTTCTTCGCTTGGCGACGTATCCAATAAAAATTTTGGAAGCAAAATTTCCAGATTAGGATTGAGAATATTCCTAAGTTAAGTCTAGACTCAGAAGGTTAAGGAATGTGCTAATGTGTCATTGAGATTAAACACAAAAAGCTAGTGTTTAATTCACTCAATGTTGGCTCTGATACCAACCTGTCACACCCCGACTTTTCCACGTGTTACCGGTGGGGAGTATCGTGATGTGGTTGGCAACATAATAGTCAAACAACACAATATTTAAATGCACAGCGGAATCAAATGAGAGATAAAATATATTACAATCCGATTCAAAGTAATATCAAATATTACAATGGAACGTAAGATGGATCCACAGGCGGATCTTTAACAGAAAGATAATATCGTTCAACAGACTTTAACATCTAAAGCTTGCGAGACTTGATTATTGATGCCTGGAGTAGCCAGCCTATTACGTATAGTACCTGCATTTAGCCTTTTTGGAAAATACGTCATTTTACACTGGTAAATACAATTAACTGACTCATTTTGAAAATGGTTTAAGAAAATTAATTTGGATGCACGTGGTACAAAATATCTTTTATAATTTGATTAAAATGCACAGAGGCAAAATTAATCTTTTATACTTGGGACAATTATTTAAATATATAATCTCGTAATAGGATTACATGTTCCTTATGCGTTCAGTAGCCCGGAGCGTGCCGGGTTAAAGATCAATAGACACACCACATCAACTATTTATGCACTGACGAGTGTACGCCTACACTCCGCGCTTAGGTCGTGGGCATTTCGTAAAATGATGCCAAGGATATCCGGGACATGATCATTAACCCCCCAAAGGCTTTAAGTAAACAAAACATATTTAAACGGGCCGATCAAATTATTCAATTAACCACCAAACGATGGAAGATTTGATGCCCGACCAAGCGGTATTTTATATACCGTAACCCAAGCCCGTATAGGGAAAATAAGTTAAAAGTATTTACCTGAGCTAAATATAAATTCAATCCCAGCCGTATATCAAATCAGCAAGTACAGGTAGCTTTTACTGGGCTCCTAATCTGGAACGAAGGTTTTTAATAACCTATTAGATTCCTAACGGGTCTTTAATTAAGCTTAAGCTTAGACCGGTTAGTTTCAAAGATACGGTTCGTACGCATGATTAAGCGAAGACCGGATAGAATGTGATTTAGACCCGACAAGTTCGAAGACTTGCTTAATATGGGTATTTCATACACATTCTGGATTTTGAGAAAAAACCGATAAGGTTTGACCCGTTTCGGCTAATTTATGTAAACTAGTTACATAAACCGAACCAAACGCGTAATAAGCGTAACGGGTATTCATAAGAGCCATATACAGGTTTCCTAAGTTAATATGCTTCAAATATGTTGTGACATCAGCAAGATGTCTTTTATTATGCCCGAAACGAGTTTAAACATAAACTATGCCCCGTAGGGGTAGTTTGGTCATTTACAAGTTTATAAAAGAGTTCAAGTATTAACCTGAGTTACAGGTCTGATATAATCAGAAAAAATAGTTAATTTATAAAGTTATAACAGTAGGGTAAAGTATATATGTGAAATTTATTAATTATAACCAAACTATGCTTCGTAGGGGCATTTTGGTAATTTCACATAAGCCGAAAAGCTCAAAACTGAAGTCTGAGTTAAACAACTTTTGCTTACTGTTAAAATATTATAATTTACCTCAAATATCAGTAGGTATCAACCCTCGTATGTTTAAAATAGTTTTAGTACATACTATGCGTTAAAAACGCTTAATAAGGCGATTAGAAGCCATTTCCGGGTTCGATACATAAGGCTGATATTTTTATTATTCCAGAAGGCTTATTTATCATTTAAAATCAGTATCAAAAGGTTTGGAGTCAATTAGATATGTAAAACTCATTTTATAGCCCTTAAGGGCAAAACCGACAATTACCGGATTAAGCCTATAACTATAAGTTATGCTCAGCCTAAAATTAATTAAAAATCTTCAAAAATCCCAAAATAATATATCATATCAGTGGGTAAAGAGTTTGATATCAAAAAGTAGGTTTAAATAGGCTAAACGCTAATTATGTCGTTTAATCGTTAATAAGCTTTCTAATTACGCTAATGAGCATAACTCTCAATCTACACCTCAAACTGATGTCAAATTTTGGGTGCAAGTTTATATATCAGTAATTAAAGTTTCTACTCTTTTACATTTTCAAAAATCACGTTTTAAGGTGAAAATGGCATAATGGTCAACATATGGGCAATTAACGGAATCATGCGTATTAATCGGATAACTAATGATCCAAGGTGTATAATCACAGAGGATTATACTAGCATGTCACCTGGTCCAAATAAAGCTCTAAGGTATTTCTAAATCATACCAAAACGGGTCAGAACTGAAGTCAAAGCTTTGCGACTTTCGGTTCCAAACCGGGTCTAAACATAAAATTGTCGGGTTGAACATGTTTAGACATGTTCTTACACTAATTACCAAGTTATATTAATGATCAAACAGGTTGTATGGGTTCTACATTGCTAATTATGCATAATTTAGAAAATAAGCATCCTGTTGACTTTTTAATAACAAGTTTGACCCGACATTTGACCTAGTTAGAGTGGAAATCAGAGGGTGCCCTTTTAAGGGTTTATTGCCCACATAATTAGCAACTTATAACTACTTTCAATTCGGCTAATCACTGGACCAACAGTGATTAATCGTTAAGTCAACCGTTAAATACGACGGTTTGACTTTTATGCTAAAACTAAGCAAAAACTTAACTAAGGAAGGTTAAGCAAACTTACAAGAGTCCTATGAACGACCAGAGATGATTTGGAATTGCACTTGAGCTCCAGAAATGATCAGGAATGCAAATGGGAATGAATGATCAATGTTGCCAACATGTGGGACTTTATATAGTGATTCAAACCCACTAGATTGTTGACATGCAAGTCTACAACTGACCACAACTCATCCACAAGTGTCCCTAGTGTCTAGGAGTCATTTAGGGGTCGTCCAAATATGAGGAAAATCGTTTAAAGGTCAGTTATTGCGTTTAAACAGCAAACAGGTGAATCTGTTGGAGCTGGGCACTCCTTGCGCACCGTAAGGATTGTGCTTGCGGTGCGCAAGCCTATGATCAGAAGCCAAAACTTTTGTTCTTTCAAATGTCGAAAGGGCAACTGATGTGTAACGATTTTGGCCATGTTTTATCACTATGGGGCCTCATGTTTTGGGTCTTGAACAGTTATATCCCCTACCACTTTGATATGTTTTCTTGAATCCTTTGAAAGTGTCGAAAATGAAGGTTTATCGTAGAAATTCCATAGGATCCTATCTTGCATTATTGAATTCAATTATTGCCATCAATTTGCTGGATTAAAGGTATATTAGATGTTCATAATATATAATTGGGTCTTGGGATTTATAAATGAGGTCGTTCAGAGGTGAAAATTAACATGACGACACTTTTAAATCCTGCCAAACATCTTTATTAGATCCGGGTCTATAACGCTTTTTGTCTTACATGACACGTGTCGTTATTTCACTGAACACGAATTTTCGAGGTGTTACACCACATCTGGTCGAGTTGCAAGGTGTTAAAATTGACAACGAACATGCGTTTGTCTATTGGATCTAGTAGCTCAAACATCGAGGAGATAAACGAATTTTGTAAATGGCTTCTTGAGATCGGCGAAGGCAATGTTGGTGATTCTAACGATGGTGATGCAAATATTGAAATACCTGATCATCTTTTAATAACTGATGAAAATGATCCAATTCAAGGTTTGATTGACTTTGTATATCCTTCAGTTCTTCATCGTTTTAAAGACCATGACTACTTTTCTGAGAGAGCTATACTCACTCCTAAGAATGAATTTGTTTATGAGATAAATGATCGTTTGCTTGCATTGTTTCCCGGTGAAGAAGTAGAGTATCTTAGCTCTGATAGTTTATGTCCGACTTAGGAAATTAACGATCCGTTACATCAAGATTTATATAATCCAGATGTGTTAAACAGTGTGAAAGTATCAGGATTACCAAATCATAGATTGGTATTAAAATTGGGCGTTCCGGTCATGCTTTTGGGGAATATTGATTAGCAAAACGGTCTGTGTAATGGTACACGTCTTCAAATCACACGTCTTGGTAAACGTGTTATCGAGGCTGAGATATTATCGGGAAGTAATGTTGGTTCAAGAACTTACATCCCAAGAATTAGCATGATACCATCTGACAAGAAAATACCCTTCAAGTTTCAACGAAGGCAGTTTCCAATAACCGTATGTTTTGCGATGACTATTAACAAAAGTCAAGGACAATCTCTATCGAGAGTTGGTCTATACCTGAGAGACCCCGTGTTCTCACATGGTCAGCTTTATGTTGCGTTGTCGAGAGTAAAGACCAAAGATGGCGTTAAGGTTTTAATATTCGACAAAGATGGGAGGCCAACAAATAAAACTGCAAACGTTGTTTACAAAGAAATATTCGGGAAATTGTCGTTTAAACTTTTGTTATGAGGTTGATTTATCCGAACATCAATGTTTTACTAATTGTTTTTGATAATTGTTTTTTCATATATATATATATATATATATATATATATATGTTATCATTCTTCTTTTTGCTAATTTTCATGTTAATAATATATAATTTTATTATTTAAATATCCAACCCGTAAGTATTCACGCGTGATAAACAAATTATTATATACTTAACCTCATATTCCTTGACAATAAGAGATGACATTATTAATCAGATTTTGCATTTTTTTATGTACGTCGATTTCTATTTATTGTATGTTGGGTTTTTTTTTCTATGCTATGACTTGATGTTACTTTTTTACCGACTATATATTTTGTTTTATGTTTATTGTGGTTTTTCATTGTTATATTAATAGAAGATGATATTACTAATCACTTTATTGTGGTCTGCCATATATATATATATATCAATAATAGATGATAGTATTGATCAGCTTTTGTTTTTTTATATATACGTACGTTTATATTTATTGTAGTTTGTGATCTTTATATCACTAAAGAGATATTCGTTAATTATCCTTTGTTAAATCAACAAATAACGTTATTTTTATATTACTATTACTTGTTCCAACTTTATTAAACCTACTATCCTAATAACATTCTTAGTATATTAAACTTTGATGTCAAATGTTAATCTGTTTCCATTATTCAAAAATATTTAAAAAAAACATGCCATATAAACAAAATTTAAATTTGGTAAATACTAAAATATAAGATGTTTTCAGACATTACCAATGGTATTGAACTACTCTCATTAAAATGTATATCAATTTTATAGTTGTCAATTGATTTGAATGCCTAAACTATGTATTAAATATAACATATAAACTAAAACTAGAACAGATAGATATTTATAAACACGGTCACATAGTAGCAGTCCAAACTACATAAAGATCGTAACTATCAAACATGTTAAGCTACTACAAAACAACTTTTAACACTACATAACTTACGGTAGCTTTCTTCATTAGGCAAAAGTACCATATGTTATGGTTCAACCCTGTTTCAAAGTTTCAAACATCACCACTAGCAGAAAACATCGGTAAGGAACAAAACACCAATATCTGGAAAGTACTGGAACTTGCAATGATCACCTTCTTTTATGTTGTTATCTTTAAGCCATTTCGCCCATCCTTTGACAACGTACTTGATACTGTTTTTATTTGGCTCCGCCCTAACATCATGTTTTGTCTCCACATTCTGCCTGTTGGCGATCTTAACTTTCAAGGTTTCGTCAATTCCTGTCATCCGTGCTACTGCAACTGGTATGCGCTATAAGTTACAAAACATAATAATAATTTCCATTAATGATGTTGAAGTATTTTAAAAATACAAAACTTAACCAAATTATGTAAACATATTAGACGCCTATTAACATATAATTTTGTCGGAACTTACAAAGCATTTGGTGTATGGCACAAAAAATATCAGCGGACCAGTTTCATCATCATCAAACTCATCTGATTCAGCCGAAGAGTCTTCAGAATCCGATATGACGACAACATCGTTTCAGCTCCAGCCATTCTAAGAAACATTTAAAACGTTGACCCATTTTAAATAAAACATCAAGTCATAACATATAATGCAATCTTTTTGTTGTAGTTTAAAGGAATGACAAACATACATACGTTAAATACGGTAATTCCTCTTGATGTTACATTTCTATTCTACTTGACTAACTTTCTTCTATTACATAAACATATCCTATATTAGTAACCCTTTTTAATCAATCTAAATTACACAAACCCATTTGTGGTGACATTCATAATAGAAATTAATTCCTAAAAGACAAGCATACTAATTTCATTTACTACCCACACTTTAAAAACAAAAAATAAACCTAAAAATCTTTGTTGTTGCATTTTTTATTACCCAATAAGTCAATAGACGAGAACAACTTAACTTTACAACCTAATCATATAAAACACCTCATTATTGTTTGTTGTTCTACTTTAAGATAATGATACTTTCGTTAAGTACAACATTTTTCATACAGTCATTTGTTCGAACACCTGGTGTGCATCGTATACTTAACGTCTTTGAGCATGTCACTGTATTCAAATGACTACCTAAATCTGTTTTTTTCATACACGAAGACATGTATGCACTAAATACACTAAGAACATCATCTATGTTACCTAACTGAATGAAGGTAAATCTGTCAACGAAACAAGTTACATTTAGGTTACTGTATACAAATTTTCAATTTCATTAAAGAAATCCAACCAAGACATGGCAGATGAACATCAACATTGAAAAAAAAGAATTATTTTACCTGATTTTTGATCACTTAAGAACCGTATGATGGAGAAATTAGGAATGCAGATGAGAGCAATCTTCAAACCCTTATTGAAATCCACTAAACGAAGTTATCATTTGATGGATGGATAGATATAAAGATGTTGTACTATGATGGACAAGTAATTAGTGTATGTTGACTATTTGATACACCATTCACTATCACAATAGGGCTTTCAACACAAGATGCCATGCAATCTGATGGAGTATGAGCCGCCGATTTGTCCCTCTTGGTTGTTTTTTTGATTATATATATTGATCTTTTAGTATAAAACTTTACAATTAACATATTATTTATTTTACCTAAATTACATAGATCAAATATCATAACATATTTATATAATGTTATAATATTAACTAACTTTTCTTTGTACTAATTGATTTAAGTTTTACTAATTTTTTTAGACAACTAATGCTACTGTATCGTTTCTTTGGTTTTTCATGTTAATACAGTTTTAATTCCAGCAGTTACACAAGACGAGTGCAGGGAGAGGCGTAAGCTACGGAAATTGTATTTGGATGGTAAAAGATCTAATGTACCACACGGCTTACCGGTTTCTAAAACAAAAGAATCGCCGACTTCTAAATTGTTGCATCATACTAAACTTATTATATGGGATGAAGCACCTATGGTCCATAAACATGCCTTTGAAGCATTGGACCGAACAATGAATGACATTTTCAATTTTGACACCTCTAGAAATTCTGAAATCTCATTTGGTGGTAAGGTTATTGTTTTTGGTGTAGATTTTAGACAAGTCCTTCCCATTGTTCCAAATGTTGGAAGACAAGAGACAGTGAATGCATCATTAAGTTCGTCGTATTTGTGGAGTAAATGTAAGTTGCTAACGTTGTCAAGGAATATGAGGTTAACCGTTGGAAGATCTGCATCCGAGGTTGAGAGTAAAAATATACCTGAGAGACCCCGTGTTCTCACATGGTCAGCTTTATGTTGCGTTGTCGAGAGTAAAGACCAAAGATGGCGTTAAGGTTTTAATATTTGACAAAGATGGGAGGCGGACAAATAAAACTGCAAACGTTGTTTACAAAGAAATATTCAGGAAATTGTAGTTTGAACTTTTGTTATGAGGTTGATTTATCCGAACGTCATTGTTTTACTAATTGTTTTTGATAATTTATTTTTTGTTTCATATATATATATATATATATATATATATATGTCATCATTCTTCTTTGTGCTATTTTTCATGTTAATAATATATAATTTTATTATTTAAATATCCAACCCGCAAGTATTCACGCGTGATAAACAAATTATTATATAGTTAATCGTTATATATAATATATTGTTACTATTAACAAGTTTATCTTATTTATATAAATTTAGTAACAAAATTGATAAAATTAATACATATCATTTAAACAATAATAAACATTTTACTACTTTTATTATATATGTAATAATAATAATTACACACTTATTTAGAACATAATGTTATTATTAATTTGTTCTTATTTTCGTCACTTTTTAAAGTATAGGGGGTGTAGATGTATTTTTTAATAGTGACGGTTGTAATTAATTGAGGTTGTATCTTTATATTACATACAAACATCTCATCTTTCAAATCATCACCAGGAGGAACTTCATCAGCGACGTTTTCTAGGGCTCGGAAATTCGCCGGAATCATCCTCCGATAGCTTTCCGCCGCCGGTTTCGTAGACGGATTCCTTATTAACTGGTTATAACATTTAATCGCCGTTAGGTTTTTCATTATTTTTGTTTTAATCGCTTCCATTATGTTGATTGTAGTCCAATAGTTGAAATCTGAATCGGTTATACTCTTCTGTTAGTAAGATTGACTGTTTAATTGTTTAAAATTTAGTTTTTTTAGTTTATGTTTGTTATTCTATGTTTAACGTGTGTTTTTACCAATCGTAATGTAGTCCTAAACCGACATTTGATGATTTGATATTTAATGATTCAGTTAAAATATTTTAGATACCGTTTTAAGAACTGTTAAATTCTGAACCATTAAATTTAGTTATAAGAAGTCTACGGTTATATAAAGATTAGATTTGTGAACCATTTAAGTTCGGTTTTTGCATTATGTGAATCTTCATTATATGTAGTCGAATCAGTATTCTCTCCGTAGTGTTAGTTATGTATATTGTAAGTATTAGTTTTCAGTAAAGATTGATAATGTGGTATTTTTGTTTTTTGAAATCAATGTTCTTACCATATTTATTGTTTCAGGTTTTAAAATGTATTCTTTGTTTGTAAAGTATCTTCCGAACCTGGCATCATTGAGTATAGTAAGCATTGTTTATGTTACGTATAATTAATTTTTTTTAGTATTATTGTTTAGTATTTTTTATGTTTAAAAGTTATAATACTTAATATACTAAATATTAATATATACAAGATGTACCTATCACCTTTGTTAATCAATTATATGGAGAGAATTGGGAATATAAGAAGCTGCATGTCTATCATTCAAGTGGGAAAAAATGGTTAGTAAGGCTGAAACGAGTAAAATCTATTCCAGTGTTAACTGACGGATGGCAAACAGTTGTTTCAGACCTTAATCTTCAAAAGGATTGTTTGCTCACATTTCTTCCATTATCACATTTTGGTCTCCATCTTTCATGTTATGTTAATGGCGTTTCTGGTGAATCTTATTTCACTATTAATCATTATCTAAAATTGGGTTTTGCGGTACGGAATATCTTTTTATTTTCATTACATTTTGTCGTTAACAGGTTTTTCACACTTTATTACCTAACTTATAATCTTAAATTATATGTATTTTGTTTTATCTTATGTAGATCATTGAAGATGCTTTTGTTCAAGAATGTTTTGGAGACAACCCACCAACTGGTTCGTATGAATTATCTTATAAGGGTTCTTCGTGGACTGTGTCTATAAGTAAGCTTGGTTCAAGTTATGTATTCTCTCAAGGATGGCCTGAAGTTTGCAAAGATCTTGGCATACAAGAAGATGATTTACTTGTATTCGAAAAACTGGATGACGTTTTATTTGGCTTAACGGTTTATCGAAACGAGATAGAGATAAGGTTGAGCAAGAAAGTTGAATCAGATGAAGATGATGTGTTTCAAATATCTAAGGCTGATTACTATGAAACGCTTTTGAAGGTGCGTATCTATTAAGTATTACATTTTATATCCATTTTTACCCATATTTGATTTGTTTTCCAACTGATGTTTTCCTGGACATAGAGGAGGATGATAACATTTATATTTCTGACGAAAATCCATCTTTCAGTAAGGTACTTAATTACGTATATCCAAACAATAGTGCTTTTTATATTAATTTAAAGTTACGAATTTAAAAGGTTTTTATAGCAGTTTAAACTGTGTTTTTAAAACCAGTTTTTGCTTTTCTTTCGCTGCCTGTTGTGGGAATTGTTGCTTTGATTATGTTGCCTTGATGATTGTGGTTGTTATTTATGTAATACTTGCTTATACATGTTCCTTAATATTGATTGCAACTCCGATTAAACACATATGCGATGTTTAAGTATGTAATGGTTTTGTAACATGTTTGGTTTCTTGCTATTTATCTCAATATATATGTGCGATTGATGAATATATATGGTCATAGCTATAGATTTCAAAAAACATTTAAGATGTAAAAACATGGATGTGCTAACATTTTTCTTTCACAACAAGTTAAAGGAAAAGGAAAAGGAAAAGCTAAAGTTATTGCTGACGGATCCGAGACAGTCGAGAAAATGAAAAAAGATTGCCAAGGGCGACAACATATTCAAAAATCTGATTGTAGTTCATATCGTCCGTCTGCTGATTACGTCAAGGTATGAACTTTTTAATGTATTTTTCGCAATTTCTCTAACATCCGTTTTATTGTCATTGACTGCTTAGTTGTCGTTCCCTTATCATCATATGTTAATTTATAACTTTGTAAATCCAATAAAGTGATGTCTTTTTTGTTCTCTAATTGAAAAATATTGTTGTAAAAATTTATTGATGAAAATAAAGTTTCCCTAATATCATAGTCTATACATACATTAACATTAACAATAAAATTGAAATTAATGCAAAGGAGTGTGTTAGCCAATTTCATAAATACTCTTTATACAAGAAAACTATAATTGTACAATATATACTATATTTGCTTTTAACCACCTCTACATATTTGCCTTTCATAAACAAGGGAAAGAAACCGGCGAAGGCTGTTCAAAATGTGAATTATCGAAAGAAGATTACAAGGAATGTACGTAAACTTTCTGGTGATGGCATGGATGCTGAATTCTTCAACTTTAGTCGTAAAGGAGACTATAGGCTGGTATGTTTTTTTTACATGAATTACCATCATAATTATTTCATTTTTTCTATTCACTTATATTTGTCTTTCTTTCAACGCATTTAGCGTCTTCCTGTTGAAGTTGTAAATAGAGCATGCCTGTCTGATAACTTGCAACCTTTATATGTTCAAAACATGACCGGGGATGTTGAGGTGTATGAAACGAAGACCGAACTAAACGGTGGTACATTACGTTACGCCATTGATGGTTGGAGGAAATTCATGTCAGATAACCATTTGGAGTTTGGTCATATGCTGCACTTCACTTATGTGACTTCTCAGAAGAAGATTGTCTTGAATGACGTAACCCCGATCTAAGCAAGAATGGTATGTATTTTGTTTATAACAGCTATGGTTTGCTAAGTTGTTGGTTAGTATTTTTGTGGTGTACATTTTGATGGTTGTGGTGATAGACATTAAAACTTTGGTTACTTTCTTATGGTGTAGTTTATGTAGATGTTTTGTAATGGTACAAAAAACTTACTTAAATATGTGGTTCAATGGTGTTAGTATTACATGTTATTATCATTGTCTTTATAGATGTTAATTGTTTCGACGTCGAATGCAGGTTTTGTTATGATATCGATTCATCTAATAAGCCATACATGTTTTATAAAATTTTGGAAGTTAATATTTTGCTTGATGATTTGTCAAATGAAGTCGAAGAAAACGTAACAAAACGTACCGATTACCATTGTTTTTAAAATTTGGTTTTGATATTTGTAAGGCTTTATAATTTTAGTCTTATTTTTTTACATATTCTTTAAACCATATAAGGTTAAAATAAAAAAATAAAATAAATAAAACGTAAATATATTTTTTGTTCTTGGGTAAAGATATTTTTCAAATTCATTTATATTTGATTTTTTCTTGCTTCTTCAAGAATCTTTTTATTTTGGTAGTGATACTATATTTTTTTGGAATGTTCCATCAAAGTCTAACAAATTACTAACAAAACAATCACAACTGATTTCTATCAATATATATTTGGAAATATGTATCTGCCGAAAATTTATTAATTTTTTAAACAATTGTAATAACATTGATTTCGAATTCTAACCTACATATATATCTCGAATTCTTATTGTTATATTGTAACAAAACACTTTTCCACATTAGCCATAACAGGAGTAACAATTAGGGTTTGTAGGTTTTCAATATGGGTGAAAGTTCATCAAGGTATTTTTTGTTTTTAATGTTATCAATCTTTGTTTATTTATTGTTTGTAATTTGTGTTTCAAAAATACCATTAACATGTAATGTTTTATTAATATCATCTTTTTTGAAGTAGTATCAGAGATCCTTTCTTTTGTAGGCACATGAATCGGGGGGACGAAGTTTTACTGGTAATTTCTAAATTCAGACATGAATTATAATTATAACTTATTTTCAATTCTTTGCTTTATCAGGCTAAATTCAGACATGAATTAAAATTATAACTTATTTTCAATTCTTTGCTTTATCAGGCGATTCCTTCAGACGCTGCGTCCAAATTGTGGGGTAACGATAAAGCGCCTACAAATGTTCTGATACAAAGTGAGGATGGCCGAACATTTAATGTTTCTTTAAGCGAAGCCAAAGGAAAATATTTCTTTTTCCATGGTTGGTCGAATGTTGTCAAACATTTACGACTGAAAGAAGGATGTTTGGTAGTCTTCAATCCTTTAAATTATACTACATTCAAAGTAACATATTTCATTGATGGTGTGAGTAGTAGCTCTTTCTGGACGTCGCTGTTATCTACAACATCTCACTTTACTATAAGATTATTTTTTACTTTCTCTTTATTTATGTTAATATATTTAGGTTTTCTGAACAAAAGTAACATTTAGGTTTTCTAATAACAAAAGTAACATTTTTTATTATTTTTCTTATTATTCTTTCTACAGCTCATTCCCGAGTCTATCCTGCCCAAGTTCTTTGATTATACATCAAATGATATAATTTCCATTATAGATATAGGCAACAAAATCTTTCACGTTAAGATTGAAACGCTTGATGGTAAAGTTGGTTTCACCATTGGTATTGATGCAATTGTTAGTCTGTTTCATTTGGAGGCCGGTTGCTATTTGTTATTTACAAGAGGTTTTGAGAATTATTTCCATTTAAGAATTTTTGGTAAAAACGGTGTTGAAATTAATTTTGCTGATGTAGAAGTTGATGAGGTAACTATACATTTGCTTGCGTCTTTATATATTTAATTACTATATTGTTATTATAATAAATGTTATATGTTATTTTCAGCCTGAAGTTGCACCTTTTGATTCAGTTGGATAGCCAGCTATTGATGAACAACAAGATGGTCGTCTTTATAAGTTTGTTCGTATGGCTTCTAAAGATTTCGTAAGTTTTAATATTATTCTTGAAACTACTAAATACTAAATATTACATATTTTTTATTGACATAAAAATACATTATTCCTTTTATATTTTTCTTCTTATTAAATTTATTTTAAAAATAATACAGCGGCTGCCTGATAATGTTTCAAGGATGGCTAAACTTGATTCTGATTTAAAACCTATCACCGTCAGACTTCTGCATCTGACTCAGCAAGAGTAGTTTCCCAACCGTACCAGACGTGAAAAGAAAGGAGAAGGTTTTCGTTATGCGTTATGCAAATGGTCGAGATTCATGAAACGTGCTGGCATTAAGGAGGGTGATAGGGTTCACTTTTCTTTTGATAAAACTGATCAAGTCTTGAATGTTGAATTGGTTGTACCTCACAAAAGGAGTACTGATTAGTTGTTTTACATTTAGGTTTTGGATATTTGGTTTTCATATGATATACATTTACTTTGTTATGGTTATTAGTTTTTAACAATGTTTAATGGTTTTGAATTTCAAGTTATTACATCTTATCATATGTTAGTTTACTATTAGTGTTTCTTTTAATGGATAACACAATTTTGACATTATTCACTGTGCAAACTTTATCGATAATTGTTTCGACTTCTAATGCAGTTTTTGTTATGATATCCATTCATATAATCAGCCACAGACGGTTTTATTATTTATTCATCCACCTTATTCATCATATAATTTTTCGTTTATTAATATATATGTATATATTTATTTGTTTAGAAAGATAGATTAACAACCCGTGAGTATTCACGGGTTATAACCTAGTTGTGTGTAAATACACAAAGAGCTTATATATTAACCATCAATTGAACTTAATTCATGGTTCCACTTTAATAAGACTCCAGAATATTACAAATAAATGGTATGCAGCCCTACCCCACCTGGCCTGAACCGTTTTAAATACTAAAAAATGATTATACTCGGAAACTGATTATACTTGAAACTGTGGATCTTAATAACAAACATGTGGAGCTGCTTTAGATACTCGAAACTGTTTATTCAGACTCTCATCCAGTTCAAAAATGACAGCAGCATTACCACACCTGAACCCTGACATAAAACTTAATTAGTGGAAGTAGCTATTTCAACTCATTGATATATGAATAGACAGATTTGGGTTATCTTTTACCTCACACGTGCCAAATAAAAGTCTTTTTTTGCATAAAATACCAATGGCTTTAATTTACTATTTCAACTTGTTAAAACTCAAATGGCCATCCATATCTTTAGCATATAACAAAGCGTTGAACTAATCATTAGCAAAATTGTGTCTCTTTACTTCTTTAGCCATAACAGTAACATAAGGAAAATGGATTTTATTTCGTTCATAGATAAGAAACGTGCCAAACTTCTTAAAACACACTGAAAATTATTAGACTACAGGTGTGCAAAATAGCTTCATCATTCCAATAGTGAAAATACAAACAAAACCACATGTAGAAATCACATCAACAGGTATCAAAATCTAGATATGATGAAACCTACCTCAATTATGAATTTAATCACTTCAGTTAAAAAGTCAAATCAACTGATTTTCATGTTTTAAATTCCATCACAGTTCATTAAAAATTTCAAAAAAAAAAAAAAAATCAGCAATATGATGTAATGGCCCCAACGTTAAGTAGCGTAATCACATCTAATGCCACCTAAACCACCTGTAATCTCCGACTGAGAACTAAACAATCAGCGCCGATTGCCGAACCTCCTGTACTCGCCGCCAAACCACTTGTAATCTCTGAACCACTTGAAATTGCCGACTGAGAAAGAGAATGAACAGTTGGTCGTTTGATCCTACCTCGCGACGACACGTCTTTTAAGCCTAGAGGGAAGTTCTTCTAATATCCGAACCTCATCCCTCAAGGACCTGATAAAATGATCAACATCGTCTGTATAGTGTATAGTAGTTGCTGATCAAAAATTCAAAATCTTGGATTAGAACATGTAGTTTTATGCTAATGACGCTAATATAAATCCAAAATGATGAATTTGTCTGGTAAAACCCATATAAACATTTTATCAAACACCTTAAGTGCATAAACATAAACTTGCCACATTTGATGACACACATCGATGGATAACCGAATCTTCAAGTGTCAAATGTCAAAAAAGGTATAACAACAAATATTAAAAAAAAACTGATGTCAATTGCAAAAAAAAAAAAAAATAATTAAAATTAACAATATCTCCGATGTATACTGATGTTAACATGGGAACGGAGGTTGTAGTCATGGAAATGGAGGCGAACCGGTGTTCGGTGAGACGGTGGGTGACGAAAACAACTTCATCTCCTCTCTGCATCAACACCGTATCCACCCTCTCTAACACCATTCAGGGAAAACTTTATTAATTGAGATGATATATTAGAGTCACCTGCTAATTGGGATATAATGAGTAATTTAACTATCAATTGGATTTGTTCATAGTAAGAACCTTAATTAGCCAATTAACATCCATAATGAAACACAATAGAATAAAGAAAAGGAAACTTACGATATGGAAGTAAAAAGGATTTCCGGAAAATCATTTTTTCTTTGTCTGGAGTCGTAAAAACAATCATCAATCACCCCCCATGCCATCTAATGACCAGTAGCACATTGAGGAGACCTCAAAACTGGTGATAACCTGTAACTCGTATTCAAACCCAAATCATTGTGTCGCTTAGGGTTGCAGCAGAGAAAGATCAATATAGAAGATGCATTAGTTGAATAATTAGTTACTTGAAGGCTGAGCGTATTAGACATAATCGGGTAATATCATATAAAATTGAACCCTAAACGAATGTTTTTGAAATCGTATGAAATTGAACCTACATTATATGAAATCGAGCCCTAAACACATGGTATAATATGAAATCATACGAAATCGAACCCTAAATCATACGAAAATCCTAATTGAAACCCTAAAACTTACCTTGAAGACCCTTAAACTCAAAGGATTATCCGCCAATTTGGATAGAATGATGTTTGAAATCGTTGGAGGTCGTCGCCGCCGATGATCTTCAGAGAGAGAGAGAGAGAGATAGAGGGGATGATAATTGGGGTTAAAGTGTTAGAATGAGGTTTACGGTGTAAGCTTCTGTATTTTAGGTAAGTTATTACTTCAATTCGGATCTATCCATTTAGCATCGGACTATCTGTATTTGTGGTTGGTTTACGCGGGAAAAACCATCTGAGTTGAAACCAGGGGGTGACATGTGTCCTCCAATAATGATAAAAGAATAAAAAAGATAAATTTAAAACCAGGTAAAATGATAAGAATACCCCTCATAACATTGAACTTTAATAGTGTTAGAGATTTGGATGAATTTAACAACGATTTATAAACCTTATCGGTCAGTCCAGGTGAGAAATAAAGCCTTTTTGGATGAATCTGGCAAAATTGGCCAAACCCCACGGTCGATTTTAGCAGTTTACTCTTTTTTATGTATCATAGATCAAAGTTTAGACGTGCTATTAACAACGTCATAAATTTAAATTATGAAATCATATTGCTAAAGATTAATGTTTAAATGTTACAATATTATGGATAAATGATTTTATGTAACACATCACCCGATAAAGATGCTTTATAACACAGTTGATATAAAAAGTGCTTATCTTATTGATAATAAATGTATTGTATAAATGTTTGAAACTATACTTACAACATCTAATGAGTAATGAGACTAAGTCTAGCCTAATGTAATAACACTTCCACCATATCCCACCGATCTAGGATACACATTTCTAGTAGACTATCACAAGTCTGGGATTATAAGCAAGGATCATGCCTCATCACCTGTGACACATGCTTAAAAGACGCCAGCTATCGCTGGTGAGTTCATGAATATACATAATTTATAATTCACATTATTTACTAATGACTTGTACCCGCCCATGCCATCATAACCCAACACCAGTACATGACTTACATAACCATACAATTGATGCCCACTACACCACATGCGTGTAGTACCGGCAAATCCCGTCGTAGCGGCACGTGTAAGGGACCTTAAATATCATATGTATGTCATGCTCAGGTTATGTACATGCGTACAACAGTCATGCATTGATGTATTGCAAAATACATTTGTTTTTGAGTTAATTGCCAAAATCGTCCATGAGGTTTGGGCACGTTTGCCATTTTCATCCAAAATGACACTTTTGTACAAAATTGCCCCCAACGTTTGTAACTTTTTTCCATTTTCATCCAAACCACTAACTTAGTTTATTTCATCTGTTAAGTTGAGAATATTTGGATGAAATTGGCAAATATAAAACCACAGGGATGATTTTGGCATTTTACTCAAACACTTTTTAATTTCTTTTATTTAATTATTTTTGTTACATTTATAATAAAGAGTAAACTGCCATTTTGGTCCCTGTGGTTTGGCCAGTTTTGCCACTTTAGTCCAAATCTCAAACTTATTACATCTGGGTCCCTGTGGTTTGCATTTTGTTGCCATTTTAGTCCAAATTTCAAATTTGACCAGATTTTCCATTAATGACCTGCTATTTTGTCTTTACCCTCAGGGGCATTTTGGTCATTTTAAATTTATTATCTCTTTATTATAACTCAATTATAATAAAACCCCTTATCATCATCATCTTCAACCTCATCAGACATCTCTCTCTCTCTCTCAACATAAATCATCTTCTTCAAAGTTCCCACACCACCACCACCACCCCCACCACCACATCATCCCCACCACCCATCTCTCCTCTCTTCTCTCTCTCTCCTCTCTATCATCTCCGTCTTCACACAAATTCGTTCGTTTCTGCAAATCTTGAATCGCAGCCATGGCGATGCAAGCAGGCATGGGATTCTCTAAGATCATCATCTTAGTCGGAGCAGGTTCCCTTTCCACTCTTTAACCGTTCTGTTTTCACACATACATCAGAAATCCTGTTTAGCCCTAATTTGTATCTGTTTCACACATACATCAAACGCAGAAATCAAATTGAACCCTAACTGCACAAGATTTGTTGTCTGTATTGAGTATTTGATGTATAAATACAGTGATTGAGACAAAGGGCATACCAGAGTGATTGAAGACGGGTGAGCAGCGAGCGAATCGCCATCCACCGTCAACTGTCGTAACAACGCTGCCGGCTGCGTCACCTTCTACTTTTCCAGTAGCTCCGATGAAAGCTCCGGTGGCATCTCCTCCGACGGCTCCTGTGGAAGCTCCTCCAATGGCTCCTGCCAACGGCCCCTGTGACTGCTCCTCCTGCTGCGACTCTGGTGAACATATTTTCAAGATCTCTCGAACACCACCGCCACCGAAAGAATTTTCAAGATCTGAAAGAATATTCAAGATCTGAAAGAGTTTCGGTGTAATCGGATTGATGTTGTTGTTAATCGGCTTATTGTATTTATCAAATATCCGTAAAAGTGATCAAGATAGTTGTTTGTTTCAGCTTTATTAGTTCTTGAAATGAAGAAGGTGAGATGTAGAGAGAGATGAGGATTGAAGAAAACCAGAACTCGGCTTTCTTTAAGAGAGAGAGAGAGAGGAGCGAGACAAATGATATTATGAAAGAGAGAGAGAGGAGAGAGACAATATTATATTTAATCATAAATAGAAAAAGATTTAATCAATATTTAGTTATAATAATTCTAAAATGACCAAAATACCCTTGAGGGTAAGGACAAAACAGAGGGTTTTAATTTGGGGATTCTGGTCAAATTTCACTTTTGGACCAAAATGGCAACAAAATGCAAACCACAGGGACCCAGATGTAATAAGTTTGAGATTTGGACTAAAGTGGCAAAACTGGCCAAACCACAGGGACCAAAATGGCAGTTTACTCTATAATAAAAAAGAATATACATGGAGTTTTTAGAAAAAAAAAATTAACAGTTTTGTCACATAATTTTTATAAATTTTCATCCAAATCACTAACTCAGTTTATTTTTCTGTTAAGGTGAAGAATGTTTTAAATTTTATAAATTAAGACATAAATTAATTTACAGCTTCTTTATATAAATCAGTTTTATAAAGAGAAAACGTCATTGGTGTGCAACACATAACAATCGTTTACAACTTTTATTATTTATCAGTTGTAGAGATAGAAAAAAAATGTAAAACGTTACATATTTTTTAAATGTGTTGAGCACCTAGGAAATATGTTGGTAGAAATAAAATATTTATTTAATTAAGATTATGAGGGTAACTAACTAATACTTATTCTGAGTGGCTTGAGTAAAGAAACTTTTGGTTCATAGCATTATAATTACAATTTGGTGGGTAATTTTAAGGTTTGGTAATGATACGTTGTTTGATAGGGGGGGGGGGTGGCTTCTATTTTACCTTAGGAGCGAATTTAAAAGAGTAGAAGATGAATTACAAACTTGGTACATATGATAAGATTTTTTTATTTGACTTTTTCAATAAGGTCACCAGCATTTTAGTTTATAAAATTCAGAGTTTTAAGTAGATTTTATTTTTATAAAACTGATCTATATAAAAAAATTAGAAATTAATTTCTGTCTTAATTTATAAACATCCTTCGCCTTAATAGAAAAATTAACTTAGTTAGTGGTTGGATGAGAATTATGTGAAAAACCTATTATTTTTTTCATATAAAAATTGCATGTATATTCTTTTTATTATATATGTAACAAAATTAATTAAATACAAGAAATTTAAACGAGTTTGAGTAAATTGCCAAAATCGTCCCTGTGGTTTTATATTTGCCAGTTTCATCCAAATATCCTCAACTTAACAGAAAAAATAAACTAAGTTAGTGGTTTGGATGAAAATGGCAAAAAGTTACAAACGTTGGGGGCAATTTGGTACAAAAGTGTCATTTTGGACGAAAATGGCAAACCTGCCCAAACCTCAGGGACGATTTTGGCAATTAACTCTTTGTTTTTTTTATGTAAATTTGTATAGTTTTCATTAGTTTTAGTTTCGTTTTTAGTCAGAATATGTATATTGTTGATCAATTTGTGTTTTCCAGGTCTCGGGAGTTAAGAACACGCCTAACCGCGTCGCACGACTAGGATTAGAGCTCTCCCTGCATGACGCGGGGGGGGTGAATTGACTGTCGTTGACTTAGAACACGCCGCGTCGCGCGACCTTCTTATATATACTCCTTGTGCAACGTAGAGAGTCTATTTTCACAGAAAGATTCGTCTTGCTGTTGGGTTTGAGCTGACTTGGGATATATAAACATCATTATACAATTATAACTCATAACCCTACGAATTAGAGTTGAAATTAGGTGAATTTTGGAGATTGAAGAGCAAGAATTGAAGGTTTTCGAGCGTTGGTTGAAGATTCGAAGGCCCGAGATCGAGTTGGCTCGTGATTAATCATTTGTATTTCTTTGTTCTCTTATTTTCTTAGATTCAAACCATGTTTTGCTTTTGTTCTATGATCTTTGTTACTTTACACATGATGTTTCTTGGCTAAATACTTTTGAACCACCTAGATAGGATGATTGCATGATAAAGATTGGATTTTTATTGGTTATTGATTAATGTTTATGGATAGTTATTAAAGTAAAGAACTTGGTAATGTTGATTTGATGTGTATGAGTACCTTGATTTGCTTGATTTCATGTTTATTACCTTCACACACATATTGTTGAATGTCTTTCATATGATAGGTTCGTATTAGATCACAATCACTCGTGATTTTGATTTTTATGGTTAATTGGCCAATACACCATAGGAGGTAAATTCGTGAATCAAGTAGGTCTAAGTGTTTAACTAATCTTAAAATCCGTGAGGTGAGTCGGTTTGTCTAGGTTGTTAGATCGCTAAATTAGGATCTTTGTGAAAAGACCACATTAGTTTACCTTGCAATCCTTGCTAATCGATCAAACCAATTTACTGTAGTTACCTTAGACTTTTATACCATGAGGGCAATTGTCAAATTAAGGTACTTTATTAACATGATTGGAAAGCCGCGAGGAATTCCATAATAACCTGTAGTATAACAAGCTTGCTAGGTTTCCATAGGTGTCTTCTCGAGAAGGGTCGAGGCCTGTTCTGTATCTGGTGAGTTTAGTATTCCAAGATCTCGGTTCCATAACATAGTTAAACCAATAGAAAGCCAATTCATGTTGTGTAGGATTCCAGCCTAGGTAGTCGTTTCACCATCATCTGAGTAAAATCCAAAGCCTAATTCATGTCTTAGTTCGTTTGTTTTAGTTAGTATTTAATTTAATTGCAATTTTAGGATAATAGAAACACCCGCCTCAAAATATAAAAACAATTAGTCGTGTCAGTCAATAGGTCTAGTGAGTCCAGTTTACGTAATCAAAAGAGTCTCGTGGTTTCGATTTCCGGACTTACTTAGCTTTACTAAAGTCGATCGGTTCACTTGCCGATTAGTAGTTTAGTCGAGTTTTAGAGAGTCTATAGTATAACTTAGTGTCTATATTAGGTTGATTTAGTTATTAATTAATAGACTACTTTTAGCACATCATGTATTTTTACAGTTTCAGACAAGCATGTTCACATTTGGAAATCATTCATAAAACCCACCTCTTGCTAGTTGCGTAATACTTGATAACAGATGCTAGTATGTTCAGGTACTATCTCAAGGTTTGGACACAAATTACATAAGTCTAAGTTAGGTTATGGTACACCTATCTAGTTATTATTATGCTTGGATATTGGTTAACGTTGCCTTGTTTAAGCATGGGTGATCAGTCCATGCCTAACTAAGTCTAGGCTACTCAATACTCACCCCTTACAATAACCCTAATACCTAAAAATAATAATACTAACACTACTAATAATAAACTAAAATTAACTACTATACTTTTGCTCAAAAAAAAAAAAAAACTAAAATGATGGAAATATTATAATTTTAAAATGAGGGCAAATTGTAATTTTCAGGACAAATGAGCGTGTGCCAGGCAATCGTCTGACACTAATACAAACTACACTGAGTCAACCAACTAAAACAAAATACTAGCGTAGTTTTGTTAAAAGAAAGCTAAAACGATGGCATGACTGTAATTTTACACTGGGGGCAAAATCGTAATTTGACAAGAAAAAAACAATAACAATGGCAAAACTGTAAATTTTAACTAAGAGCAAAATCGTAATTTGGCTGGAAGAAAAAAAAAAACAAAACCAATGACAAAACTATAAATTTAAACGGGGTAAAATCGTAATTTAGTTGGACCAATGGTGTAGTGCCAGGCAACGGGGTAAAAAAGCTTGAACGAGCCAAGCTTAAACGAGCTCGAGCTCGAGCCTAAAAACAAGCCAGTTTAGTAAACGAGCCCGAGCCCGACCTTCGCTTATCGAGCTCAAGCCGGCTCACGATCCTAAACGAGCTTTATGTTTATATATTTTTTATTAATATATTAAACATATATTTATATAATAATAATTACCATTTATAAAAATATAAAAAATAACTAAATTATTTGTATAATAATTATAATTAATATAAATTAATTAATAAATACTAAATGAGTCTAGCCCGAGCCGAGCTTTAGAAATAAAGCTCGAATCGAGCCGGGCTCGAGCCTTCATATGTTAAACGAGATCAAGTTTGGTCGAGCTCGGGCTCGGCTCGGTTCGTTTGTACCCTAACTGGCACTGTAGTTTGTAGCATATATAAATTTATATTTTTTATTAGGGGAATTGGCCTGTAATAATCCCACCTAGACCTTATTGGCCATTAATAATCCCACCTCAAAATATTCCCCCCACCAGTCACACCTTTCACCTATTTTTCCTACAATGGTCTCCCGATAAAAAACCTTAACGGAGTTAAGCTTTTTTCCAAATTACAAACAGATTTTTTAGGGCTTTTGATCAGAACGATGATACGAGTCCATTGATGTAAAACTTACTTCGAAATGGTGCTCCAAATGACTTGATTTTGGTTAATTGGAAATTTAAACACCCAAATTGAAGCGTTGTTTTCATCGTTTGGAGCACCATTTCGAGGAAAATTTTACATCAATGGACTCGTATCGTCGTTCTAATCAAAAGCCCTAAAAAATATGTTTGTAATTTTGAAAAAAGCTTAACTTCGTTAAGGTTTTTTTAACGGGGGACCATTGTAGGAAAAATAGGTGAAAGGTGGGACTGGTGAGGGGAATATTCTGAGGTGGGATTATTAATGGCCAATAAGGTCTAGGTGGGATTATTACAGGCCAATTTACCTTTTTATTATTATTATTATTATTATTATTATTATTATTATTATATTTAATTTAGCTGCTTCACTCGTTTTTCTCATATAACTTTTAAAATACAACATTTTATAAAACAACGAATATGTCATTATAACAAGTATATTTTTATCTACGTTTTGACGAGAGTTTCGTTAAAAATGGAGTAGAGTCATATATAATATTTTATTATTATTATTATTATTATTATTATTATTATTAAACGGTCTCATATAATAGTCAAAACTCGTCTAGATATCTCACATTTCACATAACCCTCTTACTTGTTACTTACTCGTTAGACAATATATTTAGTATAAGTTTCATATATTATTATTTTTGTTTATAAAACAGGGTGTTACATTTGACAACACTAATTTGGAGTTGACTACAAAGTTCGAAGCCTAACAGCCTATAAATTATTCTAATCGCCTGCATCACTTTTCTTTTTTATACTTTTTAGGCAAAACACACTTAGTGAAGATTATTGAAACGATACATTAAAATTAGAGCTGTCCAAAAAGCTCGTAGCTCGCTCGAAGGTCGCTAGGATTTAGCTCGAAAAAAGCTTGCTCGATATGGCTCGGTTTGAAAGTGAGCCGAGCCGGTTAGAAAGTGAGCCATCTCGGCTCGGCTCGTAACGAGCTGAATTGGCTCAGTTTGGCTCGCTTGGTAGCTCAGCTCGGCTTAGTTCGGATTATTTTCTTTATAATATATTTATTTTTATATACATTATAATATATTACAAAAAAATTCATTATTATTTATATATATTTAGGCTTGTAATTTGATTACCATGGCATATTTGAATCTTAATTACCTTGCTAATGAACTAATTTTGTATTTCATTGAAATTTAAAACTTCTTTTTCGTTGTTGAACATGATTTTGGCTTGTAATGTATTAGGATAAACTTGTTTTGAATATGATTTTTTGAAGTACCGAATAATATTTTAGACTACTGAATTTTGAGAGCTATATATTATATTTTTCTTTTTAAAATCGAGCCAAACCAAGCCGAGCCAACTCGGTTTAAAACCAAGCCGAGCCCGAGCTTAGATTTTTAGCTTGGTTTCAAATCCGAGCCGAACCGAACCAAACTAGCTTGGTTTATAATCGAACTGAGCCCGAGCTTACCCTGGCTCGGCTCATGAACAACCCTAATTAAAACCCTAACATAATCTAAAAGTAAATAGCACTTTTCTTTTTCCACTTTTTAGATCTAAATCACTTTTCTTTTTCCACGTTTTAGACAAAACATAGTTTGTAAATTGTAACGAAACCCATCAACCCTTATTAGTCGTTTCAAACAACTATATTTTATTGTAGTTTTATTATATATTAATAATTAATAAAATTAGTCCCAGTAAGTAACTAAGTAATTTTTCGCGACTAGGCGATGACTAATCGGAGATTAATCGCTAGTCAACCAGTAACCGAGTAATTTTTTGTAACATCTCGTAAAATCACGACCAATATTATAAAGACACGTGTCATGGACTTTAAACGTGTAAGGAATTATTTCTGGAGGACTAAAATTGTTAAACAATGTATATATGTTAATAAAGAGATCCAAAGTGTCAACATGCCATTCTTGTGCCTCTGATTGACCTCACACGACGTTCGTATTTTTTAACGAATAAATTGTCGAACAATAGAAGTCGTTTGTGCTTAAAATAAGGATCTTATGAAACATAGGGGTTAAAAGTGACAACATGTTGAAAGTAACCTATGAGTGACCTTTTAACGATCCCAAAAACATTATGATAATCTATTTTGATCCCAAGAATAACGAATATTAAACTCATGAAGTTTTGACGCACATAAATAATCAAAGTGTAAATTACAAGTAATAAGGGTTAAATGCGTTAGTATTGCATTTCGTGACCATTCGGGTGACCTCGTAACTAACCGAAGGCTTGTGGGTAAATGTTTAAAGACTCAAGGCCTTTAAAAGTCAAGTTTGGGGGTTAAAAGTGCAATAAACAATAGTTAAAACAAGTTTAGAGGGGCCAGGGACTGAAATTGCAATTAGCTAAAACTTGGTGACCGGATGTGGCCTTGGCGCGGGCCGCGCAAGCATCAAGGCAGTTCTTACGCGGGCCGCGTAGAACTGCCAGATACAGAAAACACTGCACAGTTGCAGGTTCTTCAGGTTGCACCGCCTTTGCATGCCATTTTTCGAATCCAGGAGCTCAGCCAATAGTTTTTCATGCATAGGGACACCTGGAATTCGTCACAGATCAGTTGTAGAGTTATGTGGAAGGATCTTGTGAGTTTTAATGTCCTATATAAGCTCTTGATTGTTTGCTAGTTCATTTGCACAATTCAAAATATATTCACAACTCACTCTCTCGAGCTCTCTGGACTTCAAGCAAGTTTCCCTCAGCTTTTAATTCGTGCTAAGAGCCTTTGTAAGCATTCTTAGCTTCTCTAGTTCATGTTTTATTAGTCTAATGACCAAAAGTCAAAGTCGTCGTAATTAAGCTTTGACTTAGTGATTAATCACTAATGGTCCAGTCATTTTTTTCAAATTGAAAGTGGCTATGAGTTGGTAATTATGTGGGTAATAAACCCTTAAAAGGGAACCCTCTGATTTCCACTCTAACTAGGTCAATTGTTGGGTCAAACTTAATATTAAAAAGTCAACAGAAAGCTATTTTGCAAATAAACTCATAACTAACAATGTAGAAGTTATGAAACCTGTTTTAACATTTATATAACTTGGTAATTAATGTAAGAACATGTCTAAGCATGTTTAACCCGACAATTTTGAGTTTAGGCTCGGTTCGGAACCGAAAGTCGCAAAAGTAGACTTTTGCTTTGACTTTCAGTTCTGACCCGATTTAGCTTAGTTTAGATATGCCTTAGAGTTCCATTAGGACCAGGTTATAGGTTAGTATAACCCTCTGAGGTTATACAACTTGGTTCCTAATTAATCCGATTCATTTGTATGTTTCCGTTAGTTGCTTAAATGTTGACCATTATGCCCTTTTGAAAGCTTTTTATTAATTAAACGGCGTTATTAGCATAAAGCCTATCTAAACCCAAATGTTGACACCAAACTTTTTACCCACTGATGTAATATAATATTCTGGGATTTTTGAAGATCTTTATTAATTTTTAAACTGATTATAACATGGGGTTCTTGCTTTGATTCGGTAATTGACGGTTATACCCTTTTTATTAATAAAATGAGTTTTACATAACATTTTGATACCAAACTTTTTGCTACTGATTTTATACGATAAATAAAATATTTTGAACTTTATAAACTGATCAAAAACTCAGATTCCCTTATATAACCTGAAAATCGCTTAAAACCGACTTTTTACGCGTTTTAAACGCATAGTATGAGTTAAAACTATTTTTGGCATATAAGACTTAATACCTACTGATGTTTTAAGTGAATTTTTATACTTTAACAGTAAGAAAAAGTTTTGAACTCAGATTTCAAAATTTGACCTTTAAAGCTTATGTGAAATGACCAAAATGCCCATACGGTGCATAGTTTGGTTATAAATGATAAATTTCACATATATGCAATACCTTACTGATATGACTTGCAAAAATAAAGATTTTTACTGATCATTTAAGGCCAGAACCTCATGTTAATAATTAATCTCTTTTATAATCCTTAAAATGACCAAAATACCCCTACGGGGTTTAAATTGATTTTAAATCCGTTTTGGGCATAATGGAAGGTATCCTACTGATATCTCAACATATTTAAGGCATATTAACTTAGGAAACCTGCTCATGACTCATTTGGTTACCCGTTATGCATTTATCGCGTTCGGTACGGTTTATGTAACTAGTTTGCATAAATTGACCGAAACGGGTCAAACCTTATCATTATCACTTCAAAATCCAGAATGTGTTTAGTTTACCCATATTATACAAGTCTTCATACTTGTCGAGTCTAAACCACATTCTAATCCGGTCTTCGCTTAATCTTGCATTTTGAACCGTATACCTTTCTTTAAAACTAACCGGTCTAAGTTTAAACTTAAGTAAGGCCCGTTAGGAATCTAATAGGTTATTAAAACCTTCATTCCAGATTTAGGGGACCAGTAAAAGCTACCTGTACTTGCTTGATTGTATACGGCTGGGATAAATTTGTATAATTTGCTCAGGTAAATACTTTTAACTTATTTTCCCTTATACGGGGCTTGGGGTACGGTATATAAAATGCCGCTTGGTCGGGTATTGAATTTTTAATCGTATGAAGGTTAAATCATTGAGATAACCCGTTTAATCTGTTTTGTTTATTTTAAGCCTTTGGGGGGTTAATGACCATGTCCTGGATATCCTCGGCTCATTCATTGAAATGGCTACGACTTAAGCACGGGGTGTAGGCATACACCTGCCGGTGCGTATGTAAAATAATGTACCCACCTGTTCGAGAATAACTCGCCGTGGGATATATTATGTGGTGTGTCTATTAATCTTTAACCCGGTTTTCAACCCGGGCTACTGAACGTATAATAAACATATAATTCTTTAACAAGATTATTTTTAAATAATTATCCCAAGTTATAAAAGATTATTTGTGCTTCGTGCATTTAAATCAATTTTCTTATACATTTTCAAAATGAGTCGGTTAATTGTATTTACCAGTGAAAACTGACGTATTTTTCAAAAAGGTTAAGTGCAGGTCCTAAGGGAAATGGGCTGGTTACTCCTAGCATCAATAAAGAGTCTTGCAAGCTAAGATGTTTAAAAATCTGTTGAACAATGTTTCTTTTATATTTGATCTGCCTGTGGATCCCTTTACAACCGTTTTGTAATAATTGATATTACTTTCACTCGGTTTGTAATGTTTTTATCTTTAGACTTCCGTTGTGCATTAAACTGTGATAAATTGACTATGATGATATCAACTACGTCACGATACTCCCCACCGGTAATACGTGGAAATATTGGGGTGTGACAGGTTGGTATCAGAGCCAACATTGAGTGAATTAAACACTAGCCTTTTGTGTTTAATCTCAATGACACAGTTTGCACATTCCTCGACTTCCGAGTCTAGACAAAGAACTTAGGACTAATCCTAATTTATTTTATTTTGTCCTTTATTGTTTTCCTTTGTTGTTTCTTTTGTTTGTTTTCACAGGATCAACAAAAAAATGCCACCAAGGTTCCGAAAAGGAGGACGAGGCAAGGGGCCATTTAACGCCCACAACGATCATGAGGCCGGGCCTTCACATCGGCGAACTCCGTCAGCTACTATGAGCAGAAGTCCTCAAGAGGATTGGAGGACGTATTTGGAGCCCGCGAGGCGATCTGTCTCGCTTAGGTCATCACCCTCTTACCATCATTCCTTTGGGCCATAATCGGAGAACGAGCCCAATTATTCGCACCACTCTTACCTACCACTCCAGCGGTCGGGGTCGCACCGCGCATTTCAAGACCCGACCTTGTATTTCCAGAGCCGGTTTAACCCGGCAAATCAGATTGAAGAACCAATGGGTCATAACCCATTGGGCCCCGAAGACTATTCTCCTGAAGCTCAGGACATGGATATGGATGATGATCTAGATCCTGCCGAACCACCATCTGGGACACCCACTCATCCCATCGAGATTTCAGATGGGTCGTCTTTTCATGGATCACCTTATCGTGGTCCAGACAGCTATGAGGGAAGGTTTGCCCAATACAACTGGGAGTTTACTCTCTCTTACAACCCGTCTCCGCAGCAGCAGCAGGATCCCTCTAAGGATTCACGTTTTGTAGCGGTTACGCCACCGCCACCACCATCGCTTGAGCAGCAACTGCCTCCGGAGCCACCGAGGCGAATAAGAACAGGTGCACGGATGTCTATGCGAGGAGGGGATTTCCACTTCAGCACCCCTCAGCATTCAAGTGGCAGTCACTACCCTCCACTATATGAAGACCCACAGATGGGAGGGCCTTCAAACCCCGTTTCTGAGGTGGACTCTGCGCCAGTCACACCACCACCAATGGGTTTTGATAACTCAATTCCTTCCTACGCCGGTGCAGCGACGTATAACCCTTTTGAGCAACCTGCCTACTCGGGGTACAACTACTACAATGCCCCCGATGTTGACCCATACCTCGTAGCAGCCAACTACAATGCTCTTCACCCTGAAGGGCCTTATGCAGCTTCGTACCAATCTGGGTACCAAGCTTTTGGATATCCTTACCCGCCACCTCCTCAACCTCCACAGCAGCAGCCGCCGTAGTCGCCACTGATACCGCCACCGCAGCAACAGGAGATTCTTCAGAGGTTGAGCCAGGTGAAACGGGAGGTTCAAGAAGAGCGTAGGAGCCACCGGGGATTTCTCAAGGGTCTGGCGAATCTAATCAAAGGAAAGAAGAAAAGGGATTTTTGAAGATTCCTTATTTATTTGTATTGTAATTTCTTTATTTTCAATTAAGTCCCAGCGTGGACATCTATATATGTATTCAGTCCCTGCGAGGACTTATATTTTCAGTTTAGCCCCTGCGTGGGCAAGTCATTTTTGTTAAAGTCCCGTTTAGGGCAAATATGTACTCCCTTTTAATGTTAGTGGAATATTTTAATTTAAAATTTCATTTTGTCATTATATGCATAAATATAAAATATGAAATAAATCAAAATATCATTCCAATTTAATATTGATTTGCCTTTTTTTATATTAAAAGAAAATCTTAAAGGCAAAACCTAGTCATGTGTCATTTTAAGACAGGGCCATGATGGTAGTTCCTTGTAAGATTCAAAATCCTTGTTAACATCTGAAAACATGTTAACACTACTGGCAAATGTGATTAGATAAAATCACATAAGTCATCCTTATATTGGATCCTTCCAATTCCTTTCTTATTATTTTAAACATCCATTAGTGATGTAATGCCTACGGGCCATAATCATTGTCATATAAGACAAAAGACAGTTGTAGTCTATGACTCCCTGTCAAGAAAGGTAATGAACTATGGTTCAATGCCTTAATTCCTCGATCCTATAAGATCATGGCTTATAAATTAAATTGTCCCTGTGACTTGGCCTTTTGTGCCACTATAATATATTAATAAGTTATGACTGAGGATAATTATAATGAAAAATCCTGAATGAATATGCTTAATAAATTAACCAATATGGTTTATTAATACCATGGTTAATAAAATTATCAAGATGACAATCCTGTTATAGAATTCTGAATGAATCATTATCATTATTTTATGTAGCAATCAAGCTACATGGCAGAATCTGAATGTAACACCCCGTGTTTCGAAAGTCAAAATCAAAGTCAAGATTGAAGTCAAAGGAGGAAAAGATTGCTAATTGCGACCTGTCTCTCCTTGCTCAATTCCTGTTTTGACTTCTTTGACTTGTAATTAGTCTATTTTGTTATCGCTTTAGTTGTATTATGTGGAGTATCTATTAATAATCGCATAGTAATCGCTATTTATCGCATGTTCAATCGCTTTATCACTATCGCAATCGTACTCGCAACTCGAATTACGCATTTTGGTTATTGTTATACGTGTGTGTGTGCCTTATGTGTTACTTGTGCATGTTTATTTATGATATGTGTGGTAATCAATCGAAACGCAATAGAAACTCAATCGCAATCGAATCGCAAACGCTAAACGAACACGAAATAAGGATGCTTGTATGTTGATATAGTAGTTGGGGTTAAAAGTAATTTGACTAGGAAATTCTACCACGTTACAACGCTCGCTATCGCAATCGAAACAGCAAAACTTGTCGCGCCGAACACTCAAACCAGGTGACTGATCGATCGGACGACCAGCCGATCGACCAGCAGTTCGATCGAGTTGCAGCTCGATCGATCAGCCAATCGACCGGACTGTCAACCGATCGACCAGCCCCTTTCCACTTTGGGTAACCCTATAAATACCCCATGTCACCATCAAACTTTCCACTTTTGCACTCTGACGTCCGACCAGCGCTCTAACCTTGCTTTTTCTCCATTTTCTCGCAATTCCGGTAAGATCTCAACCTAAATCTTGTACAAATTTGATCTACACACGATTCTACACCTTTCTATATTTTGAATCTTAACTTTTAACCGTGAAATCATCGAGATTCAAGGTGTTCTAGGATGACGTCATCATCTGTTCTTGAGAACTTCATGTTTTGGCCTCAATCCACCAAGAACAACTTAGATCTAACCGATTTCCACATAAACAAACAAAGATCTTCCATAGATCTAAACATATTCACAATGAACAGGATTGAAAGATGGTTTTCCAACTTTCTTTCAACTCTTTTACACTCAATGCACTCAAAAACCGATAAATCAGAGCTTGCACCGACTCCCTACTCATTCTTGTGATTGTGTTGGTCCAAGATCTGGATTCTATCCACGAGGTTTACCGATTTCGGGTTAAACATGGAACACCGTCTCGAACAGTTAACTAATCGGATTTGGGTGGTTCCTGTCCGATCAGGAGTACCAAGTATTGACGAGGTTTCTGTTGCTTAACACGTTATCAAAACATCTCGATAAAATGACAAACAATCAAAACAACCAAGTGTAAGACGAACGGAACGACCAGGACGGAATGTCGTCTGATCGGACTACCGTCCGATCGGACTGTCGTCCGAACGAGTTGTCACCCGTTCGATCTACACCTTGGTCCCACACTTAACTTTTGTTTTCAAAACCTTGAAGGATGAACATTGAACGAAGGGCTGACCGATCGGGTTACCATTCGATCAGACTACCACTCGACCATGTGATGTTCTGACTTCAACACTTAAACAATTTTCAACATGTTCAATGCACAAGGGATGCCACCTGATTGAACACCCGTCTGATCGAGTGACAACCTGCTGTGAACTTGTTCTCGCTGAAATGCCCAACCTATCGGACTGTCGCTCGATCGAACGGTCGTTCGATCGATCGACCTGAAAGGTAGAGGTACTTCAATGTTTTCAAAATGCTACAATGAAAACTTCAAAAGTCAAGCCATCATACACAAACACATCCTTCCCCAAAGGAAGTAACAATCCACTCGAACGGTCATCCGACCGGACGACCGTCCGAACGGACTGTCACTCGAACGACCGGCTGTCCGATCGGACTACCATCCGATCAAACTGCTGTCCTACCCACTTGCACTCTGTATCGTTTTACGCGTCGATTATCGTTATGCTATCAATCTGTTCAGGCTAACCCTACTCTCTAGCGCTCCCTTCAATCCATCAATCGCTGTGAGTATACTCGAATCCCTTTTTGCTTTACGCACTTTTGGGTGTTATATACGTTACTTCTACAAAATCACATCAAACACACTACGCAATACTTTAATCGCTAACCAATTACCGCATGTTATACGTGACTTAATGAATGCTTGTTTGTTATGTTTACACATGGAATGTTGTCTACCTGCCTTAGCAACGATAGTACTATTAGTTTGGACTCAGCACCTGTTCACTCAGGGGTTGTTAAGGACAATTACCTACATGGCTCATAGTGGTGAGTGTGTGCCTTGGGCAGTCAACCCGCAGTCATTGGTATCGATAAGTTCATGTCGATAACTAACATGCCTCATTTTACACTGTGTACGTGCTGGTTATGCGTAACGCTTTCGAACTCTATATGCTATTATCAAACTTGTATGCTCACCTTTACACTATGTGTATTGAGTTTTACTTTAACGTATGTGACAGGTGCTTAGGATGCTTATTTGCTTTCTTTGCTGTGAAATCGAGGCTAGGAAAGACCTAGGTCAACAATAAACAATTGTCTGTAATAAAAATCTGAGTTGTCGGAACAGAACAATTTGACTAGATCTTTTCTGTAATAATTGTATTACCATTTATGACATGGTATGGGACGTGTTGCTTTAAATATTTGGTAAATATAGTTGTTATGGAAACTCCTGGACAATCTGTTTCGCTCAGTGCCACGCCCCGATGTTTCCGCCATCGGTTGGGGTGTGACACTGAAGAAATCAACAGTCACCCTATAGAGAATCATGATACTACCAGAATTAACGTAACTGGTGCGGAACTTCAAGCATTGATTGACAATGCTGTTTCTAAAGCCATGGACAGGCAATTTAGAGAGTCTAGTGGTACACGCTCAAAGACTCACTCTGTGGCTCACAGTAAGCCACCTTCTAAATCTCATGGGTCGAAGAAGGATGATGCCCAACACTCATCAAATCAGCACAGTATCCCGTCTAAGAAGATTGTATTCGATCAAGAGCCATGTACAAAGACCTGTTCATATAAGTATTTCGTCTCCTGCAAGCCCAGGGATTTCACTGGGGAAAAAAGCGCCATTGATTGCATGACGTGGCTAGATGAGATGGATACGGTGGTTGACATTAGTGGATGTGCCAAAAAAGATATTGTGAAATATGTTTCACAGTCATTCAAGGGAGAAGCCCTAGCTTGGTGAAGGTCCTTAATCCAAGCTACTGGAAAGATTCCGTTATACAACTTAACATGGGCTCAGTTTGTTGCTTTGATCAAAGAGAATTTATGTCCTCAACATGAAGTTGAGAAGATCGAAACTGACTTCCTAACATTGGTTATGAAGAACTTAGACTGCCAGGCATATCTCACGAGTTTTAACACTATGTCACGATTGATTCCATACTTGGTGACACCGGAACCAAAACGTATAGCCCGTTTCATTGGGGGTTTAGCCCCGGAAATCAAAGATAGTGTGAAAGCATCAAGACCTACTACCTTTAGGTCAGTAGCTGATTTATCATTATCTCTTACCCTTGATGCGGTCAGGCAGAGATCGCTTAGGAATTCTGATGCGGGGAAGAGGAAACGTGAGGATGATAACTCACACCATTCAGACAAGAAGCATAAGGGGAACTCTGATCACAAGAAGAGTTCAGGGTTCAAGAAGGATGACCAACAGTCGGGTGAGAAGCACAAATGCAAGACCTGCAAGAAGCGCCATTTGGGAAAGTGCAGGTATGAATCAAAATCCCAATCGCAGCCTAGGGCTTGTGGGATCTGTAAATCTAGTGAGCATAAGACGTTGGATTGTAAGAAGATAATGGATGCGACTTGTTACAACTGTAACGAGAAGGGGCCTATCAAGTCCAACTACCCAAAGTATGCGAAGAAACCTGAAGAAGGCAAGAAGACCAATGCTCGGGTCTTCCAAATGAATGCACAAGAAGCAATTCAGAACGACAACGTGATAACAGGTACCTTCCTTATCAATGATGTTTATGCAAGGGTATTGTTTGATTCGGGTGCAGATAAGTTATTTGTAGATAATAAGTTTTGTAAGTTATTAAATCTACCTGTTAAAACCCTAAGCATAAAATATGAGGTAGAATTGGCCGATGGTACCATAGAAACTGCTTCAACCGTGTTAGATGGATGTTTTATATCCATTAGGAACCACTCTTTTCCATTGTCTTTGCTTCCTTTGAAACTAGCTGGATTCGACATAGTGATAGGCATGGATTGGTTATCTCATAACCAAGCCCAGATTGTTTGTGATAAAAAGCAAGTGGTTATTAAAACACCTTATGGTGAGCCATTGACGATTCAGGGAGATACTCAGTACGGGTTGACTAAGCAAGTGTCTATGCTTAAGGAATCGAGGTGTATGAAGAAAGGTTGTGTCATTTATATGGCACAAGTGACTATTGATGAACCAAAGCCCAAGATCGAAGACATTCCTATCATATCTGAATATCCAGATGTATTCCCTAAAGAACTACCTGGTTTACCTCCAGATAGGCAAGTAGAGTTCAGGATTGTCATTATTCCTGGAGCAGCACCTGTTGCAAGAGCACCTTACAGGTTAGCACCGACTGAGATGAAAGAATTGAGAACTCAACTGGGTGATTTGTTGACAAAAGGATTTATTAGACCTAGCTCATCTCCTTGGGGAACACCAATACTGTTTGTGAAGAAGAAAGATGGATCGATGCGTCTATGCATCGATTATCGTGAGCTAAACAAGGTTACAATCAAGAACAGATATCCATTGCCCAGGATCGACGATCTGTTCGATCAGCTTTAAGGAGCAAGTTATTTCTCCAAGATTGATTTAAGGTCGGGATACCACCAACGGAAGGTTAGAGATGAAGATGTGCACAAGACTGCATTTAGAACTCGCTATGGTCACTACGAGTTCTTAGTGATGCCTTCTGGGCTCACTAATGCACCAGCAGCGTTCATGGATCTCATGAATCGCGTTTACAAACCCTACTTGGACAAGTTTGTCATTGTCTTTATTGATGACATTCTTATTTATTTGAAGAACCAGGCTGATCATGAAAAGCACCTTCGATGTATCCTTAAACTTCTTCAGCAAGAGAAGCTCTACGCCAAGTTTTCAAAATGTGAGTTTTGGCTTCGAGAAGTCCAATTTCTTGGACATGTGGTTTGCGAGCGTGGTATCCAGATAGATCCCGCTAAGATTGAAGCTATCATGAATTGGCAAGAACCAAAAACGCCCACCGAGATTCGCAGCTTCTTGGGTCTGGCAGGATATTATAGGCGTTTTATTGAAAATTTCTCAAGGATTGCAGCACCTCTAACTTCATTAACTTGGAAGAATATAAAGCTTGATTGGGGTCCCAAGCAACAAGAATCCTTTGAGATTCTTAAGCAAAAATTGAGCAATGCTCCTATGTTGACATTGCCTGAAGGGATCGAAGAATTTGTGGTTTACTGCGACGTCTCACACACAGGTATAGGATGTGTGCTCATGCAGAAGGGCAAAGTTATTGCCTATGCTTCCCGACAATTAAAGGTATACAAAAAGAATTACACCGCCCATGACTTGGAATTGGGTGCCGTTGTATTTGCACTAAAACTTTGGAGGCATTATTTATATGGTACTAAGTGTGTGATCTATTCTGATCATAAAAGCCTTCAACACTTGTTTAACCAGAAAGATCTGAACATGAGACAACATCGATGGATGGAGAAACTGAACGATTATGATTGCGAAATCTGATATCATCCAGGCAAGGCGAATGTGGTCGCCGACGCATTGAGTAGAAAGGAAAGAGTTAAGCCCATTAGAATCAATGCCAAGAGCATTGAATTAAAGAACAACCTGAATGAAAGATTGTTAGCCGCTCAGAAGGAAGTTGTGTTAGAAGCTAACTATCTAAATGAAAAGTTGGGCGTAACTACTGAACAGTTGTCATACGGAAAGGATGGAGTCCTAAGATTAAATGGACGAATATGGGTTCCAATCTATGGAGGACTTAGGGAAGTGATCCTTTAAGAAGCCCATAGTTCCAAGTACTTGGTTCATCCTGGCAGTGATAAAATGTACTAGGATTTGAAGGCAAATTATTGGTGGATAGGCTTGAAGAAGTCTATAGCCACTTATGTGGCCAAATGTCTGACATGTGCTCAGGTTAAAGCCGAACACCAGAAGTCGTCAGGTTTGCTGCAACAGCCTGAACTTCCCACCTGGAAGTGGGAAATGGTAACTATGGATTTCATCACTAAGTTACCAAAGACAAAGCGAGGAAATGATACTATTTGGGTTATAGTCGACAGATTGACCAAGTCAGCCCACTTCTTACCTATTAAGGAAACACATAGCTCAGATAAGTTAGCTCAGCTATACGTGGATGAGATTGTATCTCTCCACGGAGTGCCAGTGTCAATTATCTCCGATAGGGATATGAGATATACATCGCATTTTTGGAAAAGCTTTCAGCAATCCTTAGGCACTCGATTAAACTTTAGCACTGCATATCATCCTCAAACGGATGGGCAAAGCGAGCGTATGATTCAAACGCTTGAGGATATGCTACGAGCTTGTGTTATTGATTTAGGAGGAAGTTGGGATGATCATCTTCCGTTGATTGAATTTTCATACAATAATAGCTATCATTCGAGTATTCAAGCTGCACCTTTCGAAGCTTTGTATGGAAGAAAGTGCAGGACGCCTGTTTGTTGGGCAGAAGTTGGAGATGTCCAACTAACAGGACCTGATATAGTCCTGGAGACGACATATAAGATTGTGCAGATACGTGATCGTCTCAAAGCTGCCAGGGATAGGTAGAAGAGCTACGCAGATAAAAGGCGTAAGCCTCTAAAATTTGAGGTAGGTGACAAAGTTCTACTTAAGGTATCACCCTGGAAAGGGGTAATGTGATTTATCAAGAAAGGTAAGTTAAGCCCAAGATACATAGGACCATTCGAGATCATCGAATGTGTCGAAACAATGGCTTACAAGTTAAACCTGCCTGAGGAGCTCAGTGGAATTCATAATGTGTTCCACATCTGCAATCTGAAGAAGTGTCTAGCCGATGAATCGCTAGCCATGTCACATAAGGATGTGCATATAGATGAGAGCTTGAAATTTGTTGAAAAACCTTTGTCGATCGAGGATCGACAGGTTAAGAAACTTCAAAAGAAGCACGTACCGATTGTGAAGGTTAAATGGGATGCCCGAAGAGGCCCAGAGTACACGTGGGAGGTTGAGTCCACAATGAAACAGAAGTACCCTCATTATGAAGACACGTGTCATGGACTTTAAACGTGTAAGGAATTATTTCTGGAGGACAAAATTGTTAAACAATGTATATATGATAATAAAGAGATCCAAAGTGTCGACATGCCATTCTTGTGCCTCTGATTGACCTCACACGACGTTCGTATTCTTTAACGAATAAATTGTGGAACAATGGAAGTCGTTTGTGCTTAAAATAAGGATCTTATGAAACATAGGGGGTAAAAGTGTCAACATGTTGAAAGTAACCTCTGAGTGACCTTTTAACGATCCCAAAAACATTATGATAATCTATTTTGATCCCAAGAATAACGAATATTAAACTCATGAAGTTTCGACGCACATAAATAATCAAAGTGTAAATTACAAGTAATAAGGGTTAAATGCGTTAGTATTGCATTCCGTGACCATTCGGGTGACCTCGTAACTAACCAAAGGCTTATGGGTAAATGTTTAAAGACTCAAGGCCCTTAAAAGTCAAGTTTGGGGGTTAAAAGTGCAATAAAAAATAGTTAAAACAAGTTTAGAGGGGCCAGGGACTGAAATTGCAATTAGCTGAAACTTGGTGACCGGATGTGGCCTTGGCGCGGGCCGCGTAAGCATCAAGGCAGTTCTTACGCGGGCCGCGTAGAACTGCCAGATGCAGAAAACACTGCACAGCTGCAGGTTCTTCAGGTTGCACCGCCTTTGCATGCCATTTTTCGAATCCAGGAGCTCAGCCAACAGTTTTTCATGCATAGGGACACCTAGAATTCATCAGAGATCAGTTGTAGAGTTATGTGGAAGGATCTTGTGAGTTTTAATGTCCTATATAAGCTCCTCATTGTTTGTTAGTTCATTTGCACAATTCAAAATATATTCACAACTCACTCTCTGGACTTCAAGCGAGTTTCCCTCAGCTTTTAATTCGTGCTAAGAGCCTTTGTAAGCATTCTTAGCTTCTCTAGTTCATGTTTTATTAGTCTAATGACCAAAAGTCAAAGCCGTCGTAATTAAGCTTTGACTTAATGATTAATCACTAATGGTCCAGTCATTTTTCAAATTGAAAGTGGCTATGAGTTGGTAATTATGTGGGTAATAAACCCTTAAAAGGGCACCCTCTGATTTCCACTCTAACTAGGTCAATTGTTGGGTCAAACTTAATATTAAAAAGTCAATAGAAAGCTATTTTGCAAATAAACTCATAACTAACAATGTATAAGTTATGAAACCTGTTTTAACACTTATATAACTTGGTAATTAATGTAAGAACATGTCTAAGCATGTTCAACCCGACAATTTTGAGTTTAGGCTCGGTTCGGGACCGAAAGTCGCAAAAGTAGACTTTTGCTTTGACTTTCAGTTCTGACCCGATTTAGCTTAGTTTAGATATGCCTTAGAGTCCCATTAGGACCAGGTTATAGGTTAGTATAAGCCTCTGAGGTTATACAACTTGGTTCCTAATTAATTCGATTCATTTGCATGTTTCCGTTAATTGCTTAAATGTTGACCAATATGCCCTTTTGACCTTAAAATGAGATTTTTGAAAATGTGAGAGGACAAAAACCTTTGTTACTGATTTATAAACATGTCTTAAAAATTTGACATCAGTTTGAGGTCTAAATTAGGAGTTATGATTTGATTCGGTAATTGACGGTTATACCCTTTTACTAATAAAATGAGTTTTACATAACATTTTGATACCAAACTTTTTGCTATTGATTTTATATGATAAATAAAATATTTTGAACTTTATAAACTGATCAAAAACTCAGATTCCCTTATATAACCTGAAAATCGCTTAAAACCGACTTTTTACACGTTTTAAACGCATAGTATGAGTTAAAACTATTTTTGGCATATAAGAATTAATACCTACTGATGTTTTAAGTGAATTTTTATACTTTAACAGTAAGAAAAAGTTTTGAACTCAGATTTCCAAATTTGACCTTTAAAGCTTATGTGAAATGACCAAAATGCCCCTACGGTGCATAGTTTGGTTATAAATGATAAATTTCACATATATGCAATACCTTACTGATATGACTTGCAAAAATAAATATTTTTACTGATCATTTAAGGCCAGAACCTCATATTAATATTTAATCTCTTTTATAATCCTTAAAATGACCAAAATACCCTTACGGGGTTTAAATCGATTTTAAATCCGTTTTGGGCATAATGGAAGGTATCCTACTGATATCACAACATATTTAAGGCATATTAACTTAGGAAACCTGCTCATGACTCATTTGGTTACCCGTTATGCATTTATCGCGTTCGGTACGGTTTATGTAACTAGTTTACATAAATTAACCGAAACGGGTCAAACCTTATCATTATCACTTCAAAATCTAGAATGTGTTTAGTTTACCCATATTATACAAGTCTTCATACTTTTCGGGTCTAAACCACATTCTAATCCAGTCTTCGCTTAATCTTGCATTTTGAACCGTATACCTTTCTTTAAAACTAACCGGTTTAAGTTTAAACTTAAGTAAGACCTGTTAGAAATCTAATAGGTGATGTGTGTAAAATGCAACATATAAATTACATCAAATAAGGCATAAAACTAACCCTTTTTAAGTACTAATATTGGAAAAAGAGTGTTTTTGTCTTCCTTTTGTATTTTCAGGATTAAATGAGCTCAAAAACACAAAAGAAGCAAAAAGACAGCTAAATCCAACATAAATACAAGAAAAGGAACATAAGTGGATTGCCCGACCCCTCAACGGCATCTTCCCAAGCAAAATAGAGAAGGCAGAAGACTGAACACGCCCCGTGCTCAGCCAGCACGGGGCCGTGCCCAAGAAGCAGCAGAAAAGACAAATCTATAGAAGCTTCTATTGCCCACCATGGGGCCGTGCCCAGTGAACACGGGGGCGTGTCGAAAGTACAGCAGGCGCATTAATTGTAATTGCGAATTACAATTAATGAAGAGAGAGATTGTCAGACAGGCACGGGGCCGTGCCCAGCCCTCTGTTCAGCCTATAAATAGGAGTGCTTGGTTTCATTTCAACTCATCCCTTGGCACACCACCTCTCTCACACCTCATCCACCACCCACCACCATCACAACACCATCATCCATTGTCCATCATAGAGTGTGTGAGTCGTCTCGGGATCCAAGATTGATCGTAAGAGTTCTTGACAATCAAGGCCATGTTTGCCTAAGTCTCTTACATCACTTGGTGAAGACAAAGTGTCTAGTATAATACTTTTTATTTCTAATCTTTTGCACTTTTTATTTGGTTTTGTATTAATGACTTTAATAACTAGTTACTTATGTTGAAGGTGATCTTTCCTTATCGTTTGTCCGTGGTGTCTTGGCATTATTTTACTGTCTATATAAAATAAAGGATTTTCACCATTCATATCTCCACGGTCTATATGGAGGTATTTTGGCTACCTGGTCGGGGGTTAAGGGAACGGTTTGGTAAAGGTCTTGCCATTGTTCAGCGTTTAGAGGTCCTGCAATGGACCTGGGTCAAATTTAGTAGGACCTCCTTCAATACTTCACGGTATTGGATGGCGGGGGTCCAAACTCTTTGATCCCCTCATAAGTTAACTACTATTAATACTATAACCCGACTATTTAGGACTGTATCCCTGCTGACTCAGACTACTTAGCTGAGGGTAACGTCACCGCCAAAAGCGGGGCCTACCATAATACTGCATTAATAACTTAATTCATTATCTTCCAATAATCCACCCTTTTAGGATTGTATCCTTGCTGACTCAAACTACTGGGGTGAGGGTAACGTCACCTTCAAAAGAGGGGCCTACTACAATAACTAAGATAATCTCTTAATTATGTGCAAAAGTGCGGAAATAATCAAAGGTTATACTAGATACGAGTCGGAACCAAGTGATTCATCTTGTCTATCTGTTTTTCTTTTATTTTTATTTTCAGCATTTTAGTTAGTTTTTATTTTTCTTAGCTTAAAACATTTTTCTAAACTTTTTATTTTGATTAGACGTTGAGGATAAACCGGTACTAAAAGCTCTTGTGTCCTTGGACGACCTCGGTATCTTACCAACGCTATACTACGTTCACGATGGGTGCACTTGCCCATATGTGTGTTTAGTGTTAGTAAAATATCGTGTTTTATAAATTTAAAACTTGGCTAAAATAAGTGTTAAAAGGGCTTAAAATATACACCTAATATATATAACACTTTATCGCACATCAATAGGTTATTAAAACCTTCATTCCAGATTTAGGGGACCAGTAAAAGCTACCTGTACTTGCTTGATTGTATACGGTTGGGATAAATTTGTATAATTTGCTCAGGTAAATACTTTTAACTTATTTTCCCTTATATGGGCTTGGGTTACGGTATATAAAATACCGCTTGGTCGGGTATTGAATTTTTAATCGTATGAAGGTTAAATCATTGAGATAACCCGTTTAATCAGTTTTGTTTATTTTAAGCCTTTGGGGGGTTAATGACCATGTCCTGGATATCCTCGGCTCAATCATTGAAATGGCCACGACTTAAGCACGAGGTGTAGGCATACACCTGCCGGTGCGTATGTAAAATAATGTACCCACCTGTTCGAGAATAACTCGCCGTGGGATATATTATGTGGTGTGTCTATTAATCTTTAACCCGGTTTTCAACCCGGGCTACTGAACGTATAATAAACATATAATTCTTTAACAAGATTTTTTTTAAATAATTATCCCAAGTTATAAAAGATTATTTGTGCTTCATGAATTTAAATCAATTTTCTTATACGTTTTCAAAATGAGTCGGGTAATTGTATTTACCAGTGAAAACTGACGTATTTTTCCAAAAAGGTTAAGTGCAGGTACTAAGCGAAATGGGTTGGTTACTCCTAGCATCAATAAAGAGTTTTGCAAGCTTAGATGTTTAAAAATCTGTTGAACAATGTTTCTTTTATATTTGATCCGCCTGTGGATCCCTTTACAACCGTTTTGTAATAATTGATATTACTTTCACTCGGTTTGTAATGTTTTTATCTTTAGACTTCCGCTGTGCATTAAACTGTGATAAATTGACTATAATGATATCAACTACGTCACGATACTCCCCACCGGGCCCACCAGTAATACGTGGAAATATTGGGGTGTGACATTTTTTCATTAATCAGTCCATTAATTGCTACTCGGACCAAGTCGGGCCTAGTCGGTCCTAATCGGTCCTAGTTGGACCTAGTCGGCCAGCAAAAAATTGGCGATTCTGGCCAGATTCCGGCAAAAAACCTGTATATTCCGGCCAAAACCTATAAATTTCGGTCAGTTTCCAACCAAACCATTTGAATTCCAACAATTAATCTTGTATACTTAAAAAATGACTTGAGTAAAAGTTAAAACAAAGGTTACATAGCTACTTAAAATATTTACCGATAAAAATAAGTATATGTATACATAAAACTGAAAATTACATATAAAAAACCCGATCCGATTAATCCCGATTAATCCCAAGTAATTACGAGTAGTCGCTGGTCCCCACCTCACCGACCGACTAGCGACCAGCGAGTTCTCCAAACTTGGTATTTTGATTGTTAATCCATTAGGTTAGAACCCCGTGTATTACACGTGTTGAATAAATGTAATTTTATATATTAAATAATAAAAAAAGTTATATCTTTATGAACCCGCATATTGTACGGGTTAAATAAATGTAATTTTATATATCAAATAATAAAAAAGTTATATCTTTAAAAACCAGGTGTATTACACAGATTAAATAAATGTAATTTTGTATACTAAATACTAAAAACGTCATATCTTTAAAAAAGTCGTGTATAATTAGGTTGACTAAATCTACCAAATAATAAAAAATTACATCCTTAAAAGCCCCGTATATTACACGTGTTGAATAGATCTAAAAAAGAGTTATATTTTTAAAAACCATGTGTATTACACAGATTAATTAATGTAATTTTGTATATTAAATACTAAAAACGTCGTATCTTTAAAAAACATGTGTATAGTCGGGTTGAAAAAACTACCAAATAACAAAAAAAAATTATATCCTTAAAATCCCGTGTATTACACGTGTTGAATAAATATAATTTTACATAGGAAATGATAAAAAATTATATCTTTAAAAATTTCGTGTATTACACGACTTATATAAATGTAACTTTGTATAGTAAATAATATAAAAGTTTATATTTTTAAAAACCTCGTGTTTTACACGAGTTGAATAAATATAATTTTGTATACCAAATAATAAAAAAAGTTATATTTTTAATAAATTAGGATAACATTTAATATTAATTTATAATTTATATATTTAATATAAGATAAGTAGGAAAGAGAGGTATTTGTTTTAAAAATATATTAAATTAACAATTTAGATTTGAAGATAATATTTTATTAAAGTATGATAAGATTTAATATTAATTTATTATTTATTTAATCTATACTATATAATAAAATAAACCAATAAAGTGACACATGTCATTCATTAGAGCCATCTATTTTTTAGTTTTTTCCTCTCTATCCAACTTAATTATAAATAATTAATATTAATTAAAAGATAAATATAAAATTAAATTTAATATAAATTTAAACAATTTGTATAGGAGATAATATAATATTTTGAAATATTTATTAGATTTCAAAGAGTAAATGGTCAAAATTGTCCCTGGTGTTTGGGTATTTTTGTAATTTTCATCCAAAACAATGAGTAAATTGTCAAAATTGTCCCTGGTGTTTGGGTATTTTTGTCATTTTCATCCAAAACAATTTTTTTTAACCATATAGTCCTTCACTTTTGGGATTTTTTTGTCATTTTCATCCAAACGTCAGACTTTTTTTTTTGCCAAAATCGTCCCTGAGATTTTGGATTTTTTTTCATTTTCATCCAAATGTTTGATAGAAAAAATAAAGCAAATTAGATGTTTGGATGAAATGGAAAAAAATGTCAAAAGTGAAGGACTATATTGTACAAAAAAGTCGTTTTGGATGAAAATAACAAACATGTCCAAACCTCAGGGACGATTTTGGCAATTTACTCGATTTCAAAATTATTTATCCTAAAATAAAAAAAAAGACGTACGCTAAATATAAATTAATATAATGTAAATGATTTATTTATTTTATTAAACTAAAGTAGTTAAGGGTATAATCTATTTCAAAAATGTATATAAGGGGTAAACAAAAATATTAATCAATGTTTATTGGTTCTATATTTTTATTTTCGTGTTCAACTCTCAACTCAAATATGGTATTCACTATGTTTACGTGACATTTATAAGAACCATAACCGCAATCACCTCATGCATCATATATCGAGTATACCCGTTAGTTTTTTTAAAGATATAATTTTTATTAGATTCATTCAACCTGTGTAATAAATGAGGTTTTTTTAAAGATATAATATTTTTATAATTTACTATACAAAATTACATTTATGCAACTCATGTAATACACCGGGTTTCTAAAAATATAACTTTTTTTATTATGTGGTATACAAAATTAGATTTATTCAATCCGTATAATACACAGGGTATAAAAAGATATAACAGGATATAACCTTTTATTGATTGGTATACAAAATTACATGTGTTCAACCCATACAATACACGAGGCTCTTAAAAATGTAACTTTTTTCATTATATAATACATAAAATTAAAATTACTCAACCCGTACAATACACGGGTTTCTTAAAGATATAACTTTTTTTATTATTTAATATATAAAATTACATTTATTCAACTCATGTAATAAAGGAGATTTTTAAGGATATTATTTTATTATTTGGTATATAAAATTACATTTATTCAACCCGTGTATTACACGGGGTTCTAACCTAGTTAGTATAATATAAGTATACATTTGAGGATACATGACATGTATTCAAAAGTTGATTTCTTTTATTACAGTAGATAGAAGATTAATAATTAACTGTAGTCAAACAAAATTATAAAATGGAACTTAATATTAAACTAAAATCTTAACAACTATGATTCAAACAACGTAAGATTTGATCAAAATCTTGACGACTATATTCAAACAACGTATGATTTGATCAAAACCCTAACGTACACTCCTAATTCATTTTACCAGTTTTTATTTTTATTTTTTTGCTTAATCATTTTTCCACCGAAATTCATTTTGGGCCCAAGTAGCCGGACCATGACAAAGTTATCGGGGCCCAAATGACGAGTTGTCTAATCAAACAAGATGTCATAATTCGGTGATCTCACTAGTCATTACCCCCTTTACAAAAACAATCCCACAACTGAATTGTTAAAAATTAGTGAGATTCCTAGCATGATGTGGTGGGAATTTGGTTTTGGAAGGTATTGGTTCGGTTTATTACGATACCAGTTTGGTACCGACATTATGTATAGCAACTGATAGAAAAAAATAAAGTCATGATATGCACAAATAGATATCGAACGTGCTTTACATTGATCGAAAACATAAAAACGAATAAAATCTTTATGTAAAATTTACATCAAATCATAGATAAAAAAAAGTACCGTCGCAACCACCTTGAAAAAAAGATTGAGATAGTTAATAAGTTTAGTTAAAGTTGAGGAAGCTATATAGTAGTAATAAAAAAAACCCCTAAAAACAAAAACTTTGTGGTCAAAGTTAAGAGGTATATTGTAGTTATTTAAAAATATAAAAAATTAAAGCTTATAAAAGTTCAAAGTAAAAAAAAGTGGTCTTTTTATAATTAATAAAGATTATACTAATCATAATGTCAAATTTTAAATTTATGGTCAAACTTCAAAGTAAAAAAATGTGGTTAGTTTATAATTAATAAAGATTATATAGCAATCATGATGTCATTTAAAAAAACTTTGTGGCCAAATTTCGAAACATAGAACTTTTGTGGTTTATTTTAAAATACGGAAAACTCACATATATAGCGTCAATTCAAGATCGGTAAATGTATATATAAATAATTCAGCTTCAAAGCCATTAAAACAAAAACCGAATCGAACTGAAATTACATATATTTGGTTTTAAAACAAACCCAAATTGGGTATTCGATCCCAAAAGTTAGAACTCGATTCAATCCAAAAAAACGAATAACGACTATTTAAGTTTTGTGATCCAACCGTCTAATTCTAGTGTTAGTCAAATCTTATTTAACACAACCCAATTTCAAATAATGTTTATTCGATCGAAACCAAATCCAAACCAACTTAGATTTATAGTTCAATTTTCGATTTCCACAAAGAAAAACCTTCAAGCCGAACCTAAACCAATAGGCGATAATCAACCCTGTTAATAATAGGGTACTGTTAAACGTACCCACTCCTTTCACATGGAAGGTACATTTAGCAAATGAAGGTACGTCTAGTAGACGGAGATAGTCAGATAGAGAGAGAGGTACGTTTAGTTAATCCGTAATACTAACAAATAATCAAGGGCAAAATAGTAAATGCAAAATCCACATCTCATAGACCTAGACTCGAGTGTTTAAATTCCCAATCTAACCCTCTACTACACTCCGATATTTTGCCATATCGCCTGTAATTTTCCGCCATTAAAGAACCTTCAAAAACCGCCATTGGAGGATCTTTTTGATCGTCATCAATCACTCGCGAAATTACATATCAGCTAAACAACACCAACACTCGAACCTTCCTCTTGCAGATTCGGTAGGTGATCAACGCGGATTCAATCAATTCATATCCATTCATTCTATATCTGTCCACGCGAATCTTCTCACTCAATCACAACATTTTATTATATAATCTGTAGATATTCACCTAGAAACACCTCTTCACAGCACGATTATTAGTTTATTAACCTCTATTTATTAAGAGACGACAATTAGGGTTTGAAATTTGAATTTGTTTTTTCTTATCAGGTTCATTTCTACGTTTACGTGACGTCATTTGTTGTTGAAGGTGTTTGATTGCTGTTTTCAATCGCCATTAGAAGAAAAGATTCGATGGTTTCTTGAGATCTAGCGGAATTTGTCAATCAGAAAAGGTAATCTTTTTTGTTTGTATAAAGTTGTGGACGATTTTACCCTCAGTGAAATTGTTTGTGCTTTTGGAACACTATGTGAGGATGAAATAGGCCACTTGATCTGCATGTGATAAAAAGTTATTGTCAACTTTTTTGTTGTTTTGTGTTTGGCTGTGGTCTATGATGTGTGTTTTCCAGTTGTAGAAAGTGCAATAGATGCCTAATCACAAGTTGTTTGGTATTTGTCCTTTGAACACTTTGAGAAGGTACAAAGATACAAATATACCTAATTATAGTAGAAATACATGTAGAGTAGTTGTATATAAATATAATAAAAGTCTCCCAACTTAATTCCAAAATTTTGGAATATTTTTTTGTTATATGGTAATTGTGAGAACTTGTTTATCGGAAAACTCACGGGACCCGCCAATATCCTGCTAATCAACTGATCAGTTAAATCTCAGCTTACATTGGGCAAGTGGCCTTCAAGAGGTTATGGTAAGAAAGCAGTGTAGTACTTTCCACAACACTGCTCCTTGAAGGTTAGAAAATTTCATATTAGTGTAGGGATTTAGGGTTGATCATCTATTATTATAATTAGTCTCCCAACTTAATTCCAAAATTCTGGAATATTTGTTCGTTGTATGGTAACCATGAGAACTTGTTTATCGGAGAACTCACGGGACCCACCAGTATCCTGCTAACCAACGGATCAGGTAAATCGCAGCTTGCACTGGGCTGGTGGCCTTCGAGATTCGAACCTGAGGGAATCGGGTACTTACCTGTGCACCGCCCCTTGAAGGTTCGGAAATATCAGTGTTGGGATTTAGGGCTGATCATCATAGCTAAAGCAAAAGGTTGTTTAGTTGACCCTTTATACAGTAAAGAAAGGTAAAGTTTGCAAATTGCAACTTTGATGTTCTGTACAAAATTTAGCAGTGTGGTTCAGATCTGGGATCTATAGAATTTAGATTAAAGGTAGGGTTCTAAAACTCCTTATGTTGCAATGGCCGAGAATGATTGATTTAATATATGATAAAATGCTCGTGTGATTGAATCAACCGATTATATGTGCTGTTTCTATTGCTCGTCTGTTCCTTTTTTCTAACGGTAGGAAATGAAGAATATTTGCTTTCAACTTTATCACTAAGAAATTTGTGATTTTGAATAATGGGTGGTGGAGTGGATCTAGATACCCAACTTTTTGATATTTCTTTGATTTATTCTCTAAGGTGCGGGTCACATTAGTTTCAAATTGCATACTTTTTTGCCATGTAGACCTACAAAGCCAGCACCGCCTTCATTGCCATTGCACTTTAGAGAAGACAAAGAGAATCAATGAATCATGGTATTCCCTCATGTGTAAAGTTTTAGTTATTCGACTTTTCATACTTCACTTGTTCTGGTCTTCAAAATAACCGTTCGCCTTAAATTTGATCTATTAAATTGTAATGATTACCATGGTCCTCTTGTCCCAATCTTTTTCCTTACATTTCGGGTGGACGGTAAATAAAGGTTTCTTTTCGACTTTTTCGTATCCTTGTACCGTTTGTTAATTATTTCCTTTACGAGCGTATGTGGATTAATTGTTAGGTGGTTGGGGAAGTTTTAATAACGAAATTTCTCAAAATTGGTAGGTAGACTTTTCCATGGCATGTATTGAATAAAATATCACCCTCATGATTGAGACATTCTCTTCCCAATTTGTTGATTAATTTTACTATTCATTTTCATAGTTATTTGCATTTTTAAAGTTGAATTATCAACTGATAATAATAATAATAATGACATGACAGCTGAGGCAATCAATATCATTTCATCTTTTTGTTTCAGTTTCATTTTTCTTAATTTTGCACCCCAAAACAATACCATTTTAAACATAAGTCCTTTCAAATTCTCTCTCAGATGGATTCAGTAAAGCAAAGTAAGAGTCGATTGGCTCGTACTTTTGCCAAGGTTATGCATATTCGAGCTGCAACGGGAGTGGATAAATTTCAGAAATCAAAGTCAAAGACGCGGGAAAAAGTCAAACATGATGCACCGATTGACGAGAGTCATCAGCGTGTGTTCTTCAACGAAGAAGATGAAAAGCTTCAGAAACGAGCGGTAATGGATGCCTTCATTGCCAAACTATTTGCTGCTATTTCATCTGTTAAAGCTGCATACGCCGAGCTGCAATATTTTCAACTTCCGTATGATCCCGATGGAATCCAGTCGGCTGATGAGACGTTGGTTTCCGAATTGAAAAGTTTGTCGGAATTAAAACAATCTTTTTTGAAAAAACATCTTGATGATTTCTCACCGGAAACCACCCAACTGTCAGCCGAAGTTCAGGAACAAAAAAATCTCATAAAAACGTATGAAATAATGAGAAAGAAATTAATCAGTCAGAGTAAGCTCAAAGATTCCGAGATCATCTTTTTGATAGAGAAGTTGGAAGAAATCAGAAGAGAAAATAAGATTATCGAGAAGAGACTGAATTCAAGCGGCTCTTTATCATCATCTTCATCTCGTGAGAAATGGAATTTTTCGTCTTTATCCCCAACGAATTTGCTCGTTGTTCTTAAGCAAACGAATAAATCCGTTCGAAGTTTGGTTAAATTCATGATCAGTGAAATGGAATCTGCCAATTGGGATTTAGATGCAGCTGCTAATTCGATTCAACCGGATGTTGTTTACTGGGATACGACTCATATATGCTATGCATTCGAGTCGTTTGTTTGTAAACAAATGTTCGATGATTTTAATCTTCGAGAATTCGCGATACTCGGGGATTCACAATCGGAAAAGAACCGAGAATTCTTCTTCGACAAGTTTATGGAATTGAAGTCTTTGAAAGCAAGAGAATACATAACATGGAAACCGACTTCAGTGTTCGCTGAATTCTGCAGGTGTAAGTATTTGAAACTCATTCATCCCAAAATGGAAGCTTCACTTTTCGGGAATTTAAATCAAAGAAATCTGGTGAACGCTAGAAAATTCCCGGAAACCGCGTTTTTCGATTCGTTTTTGGAAGTTGCAAAATGGGTTTGGCTGTTGCATTGCTTGGCTTTCTCGTTCAGCCCCGATGGAGCAACCGTATTCCAGGTGCCAAAAGGGAGTCGGTTTTCTGAAGTGTTCATGGATAGCGTAAATGAGGTGGCGTATGTGTCTCCCGAACGTTCGCCGGAGGTGGCTTTCACAGTGGTTCCAGGGTTTAAGGTGGGTAAAACTGTCATTCAGTGTCAGGTATATCTTGTTTGACCGTGGAATTCGTATATCCTAAAGTGGCGGGGGTTCACCGGAGAGCAACGTGCTTCACATGGTAGCGGTGGTGCCGACAAGAGGACGGTGGTCCTGTTGTTTTTGATAATGGAAGTGAAAATGCTAGGCATGAAGTTGAAACATGAGCATTAAATCTGAAGGGGTTCTCTCCAGTTTTGTTCATATTTGAGGCATGTTTGGGTAAGGTATTAATACTTAAATTTATTGAACATAATTAAATAGTAATGAAGAAAAGATATCTTCCTTAAACCCTATTGAGTATGTGTAATCTTGTATATCTAGAAGTTATAAGCAAATTTATTTAGCATTTTTGTGTTCATTTCAGAGATTAACCGCTAACGCTAGTTAAATTTCATGTCGTTCGTTTTGGATGCACAATGAACAAGAGAGTTACAAAACTAAACGTGTTTGAGTGAAAACAATCCATGACGGTTGGCTCTAAGGTTTTATTCAAACAATACTATTGATTGATATGAAAGTGAGATGGTATATAAAAAATAATATTATAAATTTTTCGTGTTATGAATTTACATCGAGATAGTTGGTATATTGATATTTTAAATATGGGGTGCGTCTTTTTTAATAGCGGCAATTGTTTAGCGTTTACGTTTTAAAGAATTATTATGTATTAAATGAAAATGATATGAAGGCAATTGCTTATGTTTGGAGTAATTCTAATTACGTGCAAGCGAGATATATAAATTGTAGTCCTTAATTATTTAAATTGCACGTTAGAACGTCGTGACAATTCTTTTATGCACGTCGGTTTTTTTAGATTGGTTCACATTTCTTTTTCATTTTTTAATTTGCTCTTGTGTCTTTTCATTTGTTTTTTTATAATTGGCTCTCTCTCATTTTGAATGGACATGTATGATGTATCGATAAACAATTTAAAAGAATTCATAGAATCTTTATTATAAACACGTTGAACAGGCTTTGGTAAATAAACGATAAAGTTAAAATACTTTATATGAAACACCACCGAAATAATAGTCAGTTGCGTACATAAGAACTATTCTTTTCGTTTTTTTAGATTGCCGAAATTAAGGATTTAGGCCCTTAATTATATAATTTTTCTTTTCCATTTATGACGGCTTGGATTGGGTTAGGTAATGTGGAAAAAGAAAATCAAACTAAATTCACATAATCATCAAAAATACGTCAAAACATGATTACAAATATTCTTACTCATATCTCCTATCTAGAATCAAATTAAATCATTACAAGTTTATAACTAAGCATAACAAATTGATCATGCATAATACATCCATGTGTTTCAATTTCAATTTTCAAATAATCAGACCCTCGTTTTAACTTTTAAATGTTGATTACTTGATTCTAATCACATAAACAAATAAAGTTTGAAATAAAACAACATAAACAACCATCATAAGTAACAACAAAAAACTATCAAACTTCAAACCCTCCCTACTCAGATTTCTTTCTCTCCAAATCATTAAATACAATAAAAAGCCATCAACAAACATACCTTGGTTGGTTAATCAGAGAAACCAGGTGATAAATAGCTTGCTGGTGACCATAATTTGGATCCGCCGATGGTTCTTTGCGAGTCGCAGGGAAAGCAACAATGGTTGGGACAAGGTCTATGTGGGGGGGGGGGGGGGGGGGGATTGTAAAGCCGGTCCAATACATCATGTTTGTTTTTATTGAAATTCAAATTCTTTTGGATTGGGTTTGGTTAATAACCTTGGACAGGATTGGGTTGGTATTTGGTAATGAACATTGGGTTTAAGTTTATAACTTTATAGGTTAAATTGGGTTAATTTGTTAACTAATAAGTAACTAGTATCAAGCCCCCCACGTTGCGGCGGGGGCGTAAAACTATGAGAAATAGCACCAATGTCACACCACCGACAACGATCACCAACACTAAAGTTGTGGCTTGTTAATGCGAAGAAATTAGACCGAAATGTAAAACATAGAAAATAATAACTAAGTCAATTTAGGACCCCGCGCGTTGCGATGAACCTGTTAAACATGAAAAATATAGACGGCGTAAAAACGTTGAACCACACACGCACATTACGCCATGTTAACTCACAAAATTTACAACAAAACGTAAAAACGTTGAACCATATATGCATGTTGCGTCGTGTTAATTCGTAAAATTTTGAGCGAAACATAAAACGAAATTTGCGAAATATGAAAAGTAGGAGAACAAAGTTGAAAGTAAAAAAGTTATGAGATTAAATTGGAGGAGAAGAAAACTTTTGTGTTAAAAATAAAAAACACAAATAGTTTTGGGTTAGAAGCGTAATATCAATTTTTTTGAATTTGAAAATTCCCTTAAGCCTTGAATACAAACCCTCTATGTATAAAAATGTTACAAATTTATAGTGTAGAAATAACTATATAAATTATATTATATTATATTAATAATTACTGTTTATGCTTATCTTTTGTAAATTCAAAAACAATTTTTCTAAGGAGGGTGGCGGCTGAAAATTTTAAAGGGTCCGGTTCGGATTTTCAATAAAAAATAACACTATTTTTTCAAGGTGTGCGTCCGCCACCCCTCTTCTTGAGATGAGTCCGCCCCTGATAACAGTAATCATTATATTAAAATATAAAATCGTTTTAAGTAATTTTAAGTAGGGTTGCAAACGAACTGAACAAGCACGAACAAGTTCGTGTTCGTTTGTTAAGAAAATAATGTGTTCACGAACAGTACTTGAACACAACCGAACGAGATTTTTTTTGTGTTGGTTCATTAAGGAAATGGACGTGTTCGTGTTCTGTTCGTTCGTTAATATTAGGTACTGAACAAAAATGAGCGTTCACGACCACAAATGAAAACAAAAGAACACATACAAGTGTTAATGAACTGAAACGAACACAAACGAATGTTCATGAACACAAAAAAACACAAACAAGCGTTCATTAACTGAAACGGATACAAACGAACGTTCTTAAACACAAATGAACACAAAAAAGCATTCATGAACTCAAATAAACACAAACAACTATATATATTAACTTTTGAATAAAAAGGCATTTTCATCACAGACATAATTATTCAAACATACTTGAGTACTTAGCATAATATTGATAAACATTATTAAGATAAAATATGTGTTAAAAATAAATGAACATAACCTAGTTTTAGGTACCGAACACAAACGAACATAAACGAAAACACTTTAGCGAACGTTCACGAACATAAATGAACAAACATGGTCTACGTTCATGTTCGTTAGTTTAACTAAGCGAACGAAATTTCTTATTTGTGTTTGTTCATTTATTAAACGAACAAACACAAACGAACTTCTCGTCAAACATTTCATAAATTGTTCGCTAAAAGTTTAGTTAGTTTGTAACCCTAATTTTAAGGTATCCTTTTATTTAAAAAAAATCTGTGTAATGGCTTGTCAAGTCAATAGACGTTGTTAAAGAATTGAAAAACCTATCAAGTGTAGGTGCCTTTATGCAATTTTGTATGTGTTCTAATTTTTGCTAGGTATGAGGATTCTTAGATTTTGTGTTCTTTTTAATAGTTCTATCATTTTGTAATTATTTTTTTTCATCAAGAAATGCATCCAATAGATGTGTTTATGTTTTTATTTTTATGTTCCAATAGATGTGTTTGTGCTTTAATGTTGTTTTGATGGCTATATGGGCGTGTTGATTTAGGCCCATATTTATGTTTCAAAAGGGTTGATGTAACAATCTCATCAAAAAATCCTATTTATTATTTTATTTTGTCCAAAAGGAGACCCTAATTAAGACCCCCAAGTAATCCTGCATAAACCCTAAAATTTTCAGAACAATCGGAATCAGGATCAGGGCCCCTAAAACTCGGGGGGGGGGGGGGTAAACCCTAGTTAGTATTATCTCGACAGTTTTACGTGTAAAAAGAATTTTAACGAACAACCAACTCAGCAAGCCTACCAAGACACGGGGCTACCCTATGGTAGGGTGGCACCCCTCGCGCCACGCGACAGCCCCTCGCGCCACGCGAGGGGGCTGTTTTTTAGATATAAATAGAGGGGTGTGGGACTTGATTTCCTGCGTTGGTTCGACGTAAAAACTCAATTCGTACGCAGAGTTATAGTCTGTATACTCTAAAAACACACAATCTCGAATTCCGCCGCGATAACAGGGTAATAACTCGATCGCTGCTACAATTCAATGTCCGATCGATTGAAACTATCCAATGGATGTTTAAGTGCTGCCCAAATTAGGGTTTATACTTTGTCATTCGTGGTAAATTCGATGGATGTTTAAGTATCACGCTTTGTCATTCGTTGTGAAGGTTTTCATCTCGTGAGTTATCGTAAATGCTGTATTAGTTACTGACCTAGTTTCGGGTGCATTATTGTTATATTAGGTCAACAGGCTTATCAGTAGGCTAAGCTCTGCCCGCATAAATCTGCAAAGTGAGTCATTCTCTTTTTATCAAATTTGATTTCAAAATTATGTTTGCTTTCAAAGTTATAATTACAGGGATTAAGTCTTTGTAGTCTCCAAATTACAGCCGGTATGTGGGGTTTTGTATACAATACTTGATAACCGTCACCATTGGACAACGGGTTAGCCAAGGGGTGATATGACCATAATCACAGACACCATTAGACAACGAGATAGCCAATAGGTGGTCGAGTGATAAATACCGTGGGTAGATGGTTGATATGTATAAACATTGTAATCGCTCTTAATACTGTAAATTATAACAACGCGTCGTATTTTGTAAAAATAATGATTCACCAGTATTTCCCCACTGACAAAACCTTTTTCAAACATGTTTCAGGTGATCTGTTGTGATCCAGGAAAAGTGCCGCGAAGCACTACAAGCTTAAGGAAGTGGCTCAATATAAATAAAGAAACATGTTTTGTAAAATAAAGATTTCCCCGTGAAATCACCTTATTGTAAACTACCGGGGTTTTATCCCGAATTATGAAATAAAATAATCGGGTATTTTTAGTTTTAAAAAGATCCTGCTAAAATCTTCCGCTGTCAACTCAATTAAATAAATACCACGGGATTTTCTGTCCCGCGGCTCCTGAACCGGGTCAAACCGGGCCGGGGGCCGTGACAGAAAAAGGTGGTATCAGAGCCACTGATTTAAGCCTATTAAGTATTTAACATACTTAATTTTCCTGATTATCATCTTGTGATTATATGTTTCTTTAACTTACTATTTGTTAGTTACAATATGGGTAAGCAAAGAATCTCGGATATCTATCTTAAATTAGATAGTTCACCAAAAGATAAGGGATCATCATCCTCAAAACACTCAGTAAATACCGAGGAAGGAATATTTGTCCGTAAGGCATAGTTTGAGAAACCACTTTCTCCTAATAAAAGAAGTTTGATTATTAGGAAAAGTCAAGAGAAAATAAAGAAGCCACAACCAAAAGAAGTGATGATTCCTAAGGAAACTCAAGAAATAGGCAATAACCCACCATGGGAAGACAAATTAGATGAAAAATGGGCAGATCTCTATATGTTAGCCACTGTAGCAGTAAATGCTAACGTTTAAATACCCTGACCCAGTCCTAGCACCCATATCATCTACAAGCCAGAAACTCTAAAGAAAATTTTATCCAGTAAATAAATAAGTTTACAATAAACCCTAGTATGTTTTAATTTTCAGTTGTCCTTTGTATTAAATTAGTCACACGGTATGCAATAATATTTAAATATTTATCTATGAAATTTTATTATAAAATTTTAACTTAGCATTTTGTGTGCATTTTTGCATATATGCTAAACAACATGAATGAGTTATCTGAAGCCCTTCAGAATCTCAATCTCTATCATGTGAAAGTGGAAGTTTCCAAAGACTTTACTGGTTACTTATCCGATGTAGAGGAACCTATGGAATTTCAAGCTCCACCTCCGGAGAAACCAAAGCCTAAGAAAAGGAGAAGATTTGTAGGCTGGAGGCGTGTACGCAGGAGGAAACCAACAACTAGGAAAGTTCCCAAAATAGAAAATCCCATTGATAAAGAAAAAGGGATCGAGATTGAGGAGAATGCTAGGCAAATAGAAATGGAAATTGGGGAAGTTCTAGGCAAGTCGAGGAGTTGCCATTACAGGAAGAATTAGATCGCCTACTGGCAAGTTGTGATATCATTAGACCTATCAACAACAACCTCTACCCTTATCCTGCTGAAACCCAACTTCCAATAAACTTAGAACCGGCTATTCCAGACCCTCTGATCCACACCCAATCTCTAGGAGAAATGGACGAGTGGTGGACCAATGATTGGCAGTTTCAAAACCTCCTTAATAATCCTTATACCTTTTTCCCTCAGTTCGACCCAGAACCTATACCAAACCCACCAATGAGCAATGAAAACTTAGCTGAACTCCGCCATTTTGGCGAGGAGCTGATAGGTGCAGGGAATAGGACTCGGGAGGTGGGATAGCAAATCTCCTGGAAGTACGACGAGAGGGAGCGTCGTTTCTGAAATATCAACCGAAGGGATGGTGTGAGAACGTAGCTGTGATTGTATAATAATAATAATAATAATAATAGTAATAAAAATATAATCTTGTAAAATAAAAATAAAGCTTTGTAAAATAACAGTGTGTACGGATGCATAATATGATATATAAAAAGGGAAATCAAGGAATCGATAATTTTGGATATATATATGTGTGTTGTGAAATTTGTATGATTGTTTTGTGTATAATTGCTATTTACTCTATACTAATAAATTATATATATTAATTATCAGATGTAAAATGCTAATAAGGAACCAGTTAACGAGATTAACCAATCTGAGCAACACCAGGAGGATCAATTTATGACTAGGCAAGATATAAAAAATATCGTTGCTCAAGGAATAGCCAATGCTATTCCAGCAATCCTTGCTGCCTGAACCTCAACAAATCATTCCTAGTAAACGTACTCAAGAAGATAACTTCAGTAATAGTGTAAACGGAGGCGGCAACCATACTAATCACGATAATGATCCACGGCAGGCCCCACTCCCTAAGAAAATGAAAGTTGCAACACCTGGTTGCACTTACAAAGAATTCCTTGCTTGTAAACCAGCTGAATTTGCAGGCAATGAAGGGGAAACTACGGCACTGCGTTGGTTGGAGAAAACCGAAACAATAATTATGATAAGTAAATGTGCTGAAGAGGACAAGGTTATGTATGTGTCACATCTTTTTAAAGAAGGGGCGCTAGAATGGTGGAATACGGTGCTTCAAGCCAAAGGAAGAAATATGGCCTATGCCATGAGTTGGGAGCAATTTAAGCAGCTAATAGAAAGAAAATTCTGTCCTGAATACGAAAAAGAACAAATGGCAAATAAATTCCTGAACCATCGGATGGTGGGTGTAGATTGTCGAGGATATACTTCGACATTCTTCAAATATGCTAGAGTGGTACCAACACTGGCTTCACCAGAACCGGTACTTATTTCTCGCTATATTTGGGGATTGATTGGCGAAATCCGTAATATCGTTAAAGCTGCGAGACCTCGCACTATTGACGATGCGGTAGAATTAGCTAATACCCTAACTGACGAGCTGGTACGCACAAAAGAAGAAAACCGGAAGAAGGAATTAGCTCAGAAAATTACCCAAGGATTTCGTGTGGGTAATAATAGCAACTTCAAGAAGAAAGGAACTGGGCAATCCTCAACTCCGCCGTTCTGCAGGAATTGCAGAAAGAAACATTTTGGAAAATGCAATGTAACCTGCAACTTTTGCAAAGTTGTAGGACATCGTGAAGAAGACTGCAGAAAGAAAACAAGAGTCTGCTATAACTATGGAGAAGCTGGGCATTTCAAACCAGAATGCCCTAAATTGGTCAAACCAGCAGACAATAAAGCCAAACCGACCGACGGAGCTACCAAGAAGAATGTTCGAGCATTCCAATTAACTACTCAGGAGGCAGAACTCATTCCAGATGTGATAGCTGGTACGTTCCTAGTTCACAACGTTTACGCAAAAGTATTATTTGACTCTGGTGCAAACCAAAGTTTTATAAATACTTCATTCTGCCAAGTTCTTAACTTACCCTTAACCAACATTAGGCAGATTTTTACAGTCGAAACGACAGATGGGAATTCTATTAACATAGATAAGGTTTTGCAAAAAGAAAATATAGAACTTTCAGGTCATAAATTTCATGCAAACCTATTACCAATGAATTTAGCTGGGTTCGATGTTGTGTTAGGAATGGATTGGTTAGTAGCCAACCATGCTCGAATCCTTTGTGATAAGAACTCTATAGAGATTCGGGAACCCACCGGAGAAGTGATCGTGATTACAAGAGATAAGCCCCGTAAACCCAAGAAGTTCATTTCAGTAATGAAAGTTACTAGTTATGAACGAAAGCAAGGAATAGTATATATGATTTCAGTAATCATTAGTACTAAGGATAAAGAACTTAAGGAGATTCCTGTAGTCTCAGAATACCCAGATGTATTCCCAGAAGAGTTACCAGGATTACCACCAGATAGGGAAGTAGAATTTAGAATTCATTTAATTCCTGGAACTACACCGATAGCCAAGGCACCTTATCGGTTAGCACCCACAGAAATGCTAGAACTAAAGAAACAATTAGATGAATTGTTAAGTAAAGGATTCATACAACCTAGTTCATCCCCTTGGGGAGCACCAGTGTTGTTTGTAAAGAAAAAGGATGGTTCGATGCGAATGTGTATCGATTATAGGGAACTGAATAAGGTTACAATTAAGAATCGATACCCATTACCTAGAATTGATGATCTTTTCGATCAACTTCAAGGAGCTAGATACTTTTCTAAGATCGACTTACGCTCCGGATATCATCAATTAAAGGTACAAGAAGAAGACATACCTAAAACTGCTTTCAGAACTAGGTATGGTCATTACGAGTTTACAGTCATGCCTTTCGGATTAACGAATGTACCTGCAGCATTTATGGACATGATGAATAAAATCTGTAAACCGTACTTGGATAAATTTGTAATTGTCTTCATCGACGATATACTTATTTATTCCAAAAGTCAGGACGAGCATTATCAGCACTTGCATGCACTCTTAACTTTGTTAAGAAAAGAAAAGCTTTACGCCAAATTCTCGAAGTGTGAATTTTGGTTACAGGAAGTGCAATTTTTAGGACACATGGTAAACCACGAAGGTATTCAAGTAGATCCCTCCAAAATAGAAGCAATCACCAAATGGAAAGTTCCACAATCAGCTATGGAAGTTAGAAGCTTTTTAGGATTAGCTGGATACTATAGGCGCTTTATTAAGGATTTTTCTAAAATAGCGGTGCCATTAACTAAGCTAACCTGTAAAGCGGTTAAGTTTGAATGGGGACCTAAGCAAGAAGAAGCCTTTAAGATTTTAAAGCAAAAGTTAACAAATGCTCCAATTCTAGCCTTACCAGAAGGAACAGAAGATTTTGAAGTATACTGTGATGCCTCTAAGCTAGGATTAGGATGTGTGCTAATGCAACGCAAGAAGGTAATTGCGTATGCATCAAGGCAATTGAAAAAAAAAACACGAGGAAAACTATACGACTCATGATTTAGAGTTAGGAGCCATAATTTTTGCCCTTAAGATTTGGAGACATTATCTGTATGGAAGTAAGTTTACTGTCTATACGGATCATAAAAGTTTAAGGTATATATTTGGGCAAAAAGAATTGAACATGAGGCAAAGGAGATGGATGGACAAGTAAAAGAATTAGAGCAAGGAAATGATGGAATCTGGAGATTCCACAAGAAAATGATATGGGTACCTAAACAGGGAGAATTAAGAAATAAGATTTTAGAAGAAGCTCATAAATCTAGGTATACTGTGCATCCCGGTAACAATAAGATGTACCAAGATTTAAGGAATAATTTGGAATAATTTCTGGTGGATAGGTATGAAAAAGGACATAGCTAGATATGTTTCTAAGTGCCTTACTTGTTCACAAGTTAAGGCAGAACACCAGAAACCTTCGAGACTACTTCAACAATTAGAAATGCCTGTATGGAAATGGGAACTCATAACAATGGACTTTGTTACTAAGTTACCCAAAACCAGAAAAGGTAATGATGCGATTTGGGTAATTGTAGATCGATTAACCAAGTCAGCTCATTTTCTACCCATGAAGGAAACCTTTAGCATGGAAATGTTAGCCAAGTTGTATGTAGACGAAGTAGTATCCTTACATGGAGTTCCACTCTCCATTGTATCGGATAGGGATAGTGTCACGGCCCCGGCCCTGGTTTGACCCGGTTCAGGAGCCGCGGGACAGAAAATCCCGCGGTATTTATTTAATTGAGTTTACAGCGGAAGATTTTAGCAGGATCTTTTTAAAACTGAAAATGCCCGATTATTTTATTTCATAATTCAGGATAAAACCCTGATAGTTTACAATAATGTGATTTCACTGAGAAATCTTTATTTTACAAAACATGTTTCTTTATTTATATTGAGCCACTTCCTTAAGCTTATAGTGCTTCGCGGCACTTTTCCTGGATCACAACAGATCACCTGAAACATGTTTGAAAAAGGTTTTGTCAGCGGGGAAATACTAGTAAATCATTCTTTTTACTAAAAACGACGCATTTGTTATAATTTACAGTATTAAGAGCGATTACGATGTTTCTATATGTCAACCATCTACCCACGGTATTTATCACTCGACCACCTATTGGCTATCTCGTTGTCCAATGGTGTCTGTGATTATGGTCATATCACCCCTTGGCTAACCCGTTGTCCAATGGTGACGGTTATCAAGTATTATATACAAAACCCCACATACCGGTTGTAATTTGGAGACTACAAAGACTTAATCCCTGTAATTATTATTTTGAAATAAATATGATTTTTGAAAGCAATTTGGTAAAAAGAGAATGACTCACATTGCAGATTTATACTGGCATAGTTTAGCCTACTGATTAGCCTGTTAAATTAATTCAAAATAACAATGCACACGAAACTAGGTTAGTAACTAATACAGCATTTACGATAACTCACGAGATGAAACCTTCACAACGAATGACAAAGCGTGATACTTAAACATCTATCGAGTTCACGACGAATGACAAAGCATAACCCTAATGTGGGCAGCACTTAAACATCCATTGGATAGTTTCAATCGATCGGACATTGAATCATAGTAGCGATCGAGTTATTACCCTGTTATCGCAGCAGCGTCCCGTATTCGTGTGTGTTTTTATAGTAAACAGTGTGTAACTCAGTGTACGAAACGAGTTTTAACATCGAAATAGCGCCAAACTTCAAGTCCCAGGCCCCTGTATTTATATCCTAATTTGGACCGGATCCTCCGCACCTGTCGCGTGTCGCGGGGGAAGCCCAAATAGGGTAGGCTTGCTTGATCACCAGCCTAGGCCTTCTGAGTCGACGTTTCATGAAAATTCGTTTTTGACAACGAGTTGTGAGGATAATTTCGATTAGGGAATATCCCCCTTTGAGTTTTAGGGGGCCCTGATCCTAGTTCCAACTATTCTGAAAATTTTAGGGTTTATGCAGAATTACTTGGGTGTCTTAATTAGGGTTTCCTATTGAACAAAATAAAATAATAACTTGGACTTTTGATTGAGAGTTGTTACATCCTCCCCACCTTAATAAAATCTCGTCCTCGAGATTTACTGGAATAATTGAGGATGCTTCCGTTTCATTTCTGATTCTAGCTCCCAAGTATATTCAGGTCCTCTCCTTGAATCCCATTTGACTTTGACCAGCACTAGTCGTTTGTGCTTGAGAAACTTGATCATTCGGTCTTCTATTTGAAGTGGTTTTTCTACGAATTTTAACTTATCATTTACCTCTATGTCTTGAAGAGGTACCACCAGGGATTCGTCTGATAGACATTTCTTGAGATTGGATACATGAAACACATCATGTACCCCTGCTAGCTCTTCTGGTAGTTGTAAGCGATAAGCAACTGGTCCTATACGTTGGATTACTGGAAATGGTCCTACGTATCGTGGACTTAGCTTTCCTTTCTTACCGAATCGAACTACTCCTTTCCAAGGAGAAACTTTCAACAGTACTTTGTCTCCCACTTGGAATTCCAACGGCTTCCGTCTATTGTCTGCATAACTCTTATGGCGATCTTGAGCCGTTTTCAGTCTTTCTTTAATCTGAGTGATATTGTCGGTAGTTTCTTGCACGATTTCAGGACCTGATAATTGACTTTCTCCTATTTCTGCCCAGCAAACTGGAGTTCTGCATTTTTGTCCATATAGTGCTTCAAATGGGGCAGCTTCAATGCTTGCATGATAACTATTGTTATAGGAGAATTCGATCAAAGGTAGGTGATCGTCCCAGTTTCCACCGAAATCTATTACACATGCTCGGAGCATGTCTTCCAGAGTTTGTATTGTCCTTTCACTTTGTCCGTCTGTTTGTGGATGATATGCAATACTTAAATTTAGTCGGGTTCCTATTGCTTCCTGGAAACTTGTCTAGAAATGGGAAGTGAAACGACTATCCCTATCCGATACAATGGAGAGTGGAACTCCATGTAAGGATACGACTTCATCTACATACAACTTGGCTAACCTTTCCATGCTAAAGGTTTCCTTCATGGGTAGAAAATGAGCTGACTTGGTTAATCGATCCACAATTACCCAAATCGCATCATTACCTTTTCTGGTTTTGGGTAACTTAGTAACAAAGTCCATTGTTATGAGTTCCCATTTCCATACTGGCATTTCTAATTGTTATAGTAGACCTGAAGGTTTCTGGTGTTCTGCCTTAACTTGTGAACAAGTTAGACACTTAGAAACATATCTAGCTATGTCCTTTTTCATTCCTATCCACCAGAAATTATTTCTTAAGTCTTGGTACATTTTATTGTTTCCTGGATGCATGGTATACCTAGATTTATGAGCTTCTTCTAAAATTTTATCTCTTAATTCTCCTTGTTTAGGTACCCATATCCTTTTCTTGTGGAATTTCCAGATTCCATCATTTCCTTTCTCTAATTCTTTTATTCATCCTTTCATTCCTTCAGCATCGTTCTTGATTGCTGTTTCTTGAACATTCTTTAGTTGTTCCATTAAATCTAACTGTAGATTTAATCTAAGAGTATGAACCCGTCGTTGTTTCTCATGATACTTACGACTTAAGGCATCTGCAACTACGTGTGCCTTTCCTTCGTGATATTGAATATCACAGTCGTAGTCGCTTAATATTTCCATCCATCTCCTTTGTCTCATGTTTAACTCTTTTTGCCCAAATATATACCTTAAACTTTTATGATCCGTATAGACAGTAAACTTACTTCCATACAGATAATGTCTCCAAATCTTAAGGGCAAAAATTATGGCTCCTAATTCTAAATCATGAGTTGTATAGTTTTCCTCGTGCTTTTTCAATTGCCTTGATGCATACGCAATTACCTTCTTGCGTTGCATTAGCACACATCCTAATCCTAGCTTAGAGGCATCACAGTATACTTCAAAATCTTCTGTTCCTTCTGGTAAGGCTAGAATTGGAGCATTTGTTAACTTTTGCTTTAAAATCCTAAAGGCTTCTTCTTGCTTAGGTCCCCATTCAAACTTAACCGCTTTACAGGTTAGCTTAGTTAATGGCACCGCTATTTTAGAAAAATCTTTAATAAATCGTCTATAATAGCCTGCTAATCCTAGAAAACTTTTAATTTCCATGGCTGATTGAGGAATTTTCCATTTAGTAATTGCTTCTATTTTAGAGGGATCTACGTGAATACCTTCGTGGTTCACCATGTGTCCTAAAAATTGCACTTCCTGTAACCAAAATTCACACTTCGAGAATTTGGCGTAAAGCTTTTCTTTTCTTAACAAAGTTAAGAGTGCATGTAAGTGCTGACAGTGTTCATCCTGACTTTTGGAATAAATGAGTATATCGTCAATGAAGACAATTACAAATTTATCCAAATACGGTTTACAGATTCTATTCATCATGTCTATGAATGTTGCAGGTGCATTCGTTAGTCTGAAGGGCATGACTGTAAACTCGTAATGACCATACCTAGTTCTGAAAGCAGTTTTAGGTATGTCTTCTTCTTGTACTTTCAACTGATGATATCCAGAGCGTAAGTCAATCTTAGAAAAGTATCTAGCTCCTTGAAGTTGATAAAAAAGATCATCAATCCTAGGCAATGGGTATCGATTCTTAATTGTAACCTTATTCAGTTCCCTATAATCGATACACATTCGCATCGAACCATCCTTTTTCTTTACAAACAACACTGGTGCTCCCCAAGGGGATGAACTAGGTTGTATGAATCATTTACTTTACAATTCATCTAATTGTTTCTTTAGTTCTATCATTTCTGTGGGTGCTAACCGATAAGGTGCCTTGGCTATTGGTGTAGTTCCGGGAATTAGATGAATCCTAAATTCGACTTCCCTGTCAGGTGGTAATCCTGGGAGTTCTTCTAGGAATACATCTGGGTATTCTAAGACTACAGGAATGTCCTTAATTTCCTTACCTTTAGTGTTAATGATTACTGAAATCATATACACTATTCCTTGCTTTCGTTCATAACTAGCAACTTTCATTACTGAAATGAACTTTATGGGTTTACGGGGCTTATCTCCTGTAATCACGATCACTTCTCCGGTGGGTGCCCGAATCTCTATAGAGTTCTTATCACAAAGGATTCGAGCATGGTTGGCTACTAACCAATCCATTCCTAACACAACATCGAACCCAGCTAAATTCATTGGTAATAGATTTGCATGAAATTTATGACCTGAAAGTTCTATATTTTCTTTTTGCAAAACCTTATCTATGTTAATAGAATTCCCATCTGCTGTTTCGACTGTAAAAGTCTGCCTAAGGTTGGTTAATGGTAAGTTAAGAGCTTGGCAGAATGAAGTATTTATAAAACTTTGGTTTGCACCAGAGTCAAATAATACTTTTGCGGAAACGTTGTGCACTAGGAACGTACCAGCTATCACATCTGGAATGAGTTCTGCCTCCTGAGTAGTTAATTGGAATGCTCGAACATTCTTCTTGGTAGCTCTGTCGGTCGGTTTGGCTTTATTGTCTGCTGGTTTGACCAATTTAGGGCATTCTGGTTTGAAATGTCCAGCTTCTCCACAGTTATAGCAGATTCTTGTTTTCTTTCTGTAGTCTTCTTCACGATGTCCTACAACTTTGCAAAAGTTGCAGGTTACATTGCATTTTCCAAAATGTTTCTTTCTGCAATTCCTGCAGAACGGCGGGGTTGAGGATTGCCCCGTTCCTCTTTTCTTGAAGTTGCTATTATTACCCACACGAAATTCTTGGGTAATTTTCTGAGCCAGTTCTTTTTTCCTATTTTCATCTCTTGTGCGTACCAGCTCGTCAGTTAGAGTGTTATCTAATTCTACCGCATCGTCAATAGTGCGAGGTCTCGCAGCTTTAACGAAATTATGGATTTCGCAAATCAATCCCCAAATGTAGCGAGAAATAAGTACTGGTTCTGGCGAAGCCAGTGTTGGTACCACTCTAGCATATTCGAAGAATGTCGAAGTATATCCTCGACAATCTACACCAATCATTCTATGGTTTAGGAACTTATTCGCCATTTGTTCCTTTTCATATTCGGGACATAATTTTCTTTCTATTAGCTGCTTAAATTCCTCCCAACTCATGGCATAGGCCATATTTCTTCCTTTGGCTTGAAGTACCATATTCCACCATTCTAGTGCCCCTTCTTTAAAAAGATTCGACGCGTACATGACCTTGTCTTCTTTAGCACATTTACTTATTGTAATTACTGCTTCGGTTTTCTCCAACCAACGTAGTGCCGCAGTCGCCCCTTCATTGCCGGCAAATTCAGCTGGTTTACAAGCAAGAAATTCTTTGTAATTGCAAACCAGGCGTTGCAGCTTTCATTTTCTTAGGGAGCGGGGCCTGCCGTGGATCATTATTGTTGTTAGTATGATTACCGCCTCCGTTTACGCTATTACTGAAGTTATCTTCTTGAGTACGTTTACTAGGAATGATTTGTTGAGGTTCAGCAGGTTTCTGGGTAGCAGCAAGGATTGCTGGAATAGCATTGGCTATTCCTTGAGCAACGATATTTTCTATATCTTGCTTAGTCATAAATTGATCCTCCTGGTGTTGCTCAGATTGGTTAACCTCGTTAACTGGTTCATTATTAGCGTTTTCATATGATAATTAATATATATAATTTATTAGTATAGAGTAAATAGCAATTATATACAAAACAATCATACAAATTTCACAACACACATATACATCCAAAATTATCGATTCCTCGATTTCCCTTTTTATATATCATATTATGCATCCGTACACACTGTTATTTTACAAAGTTTTATTTTTATCTTACAAGATTATATTATTATTATTATTATTATACAATCACAACTACGTTCTCACATCATCCCTTCTGCTGATAATTCAGAAACGACGCTCCCTCTCGCCGTACTTCTAGGAGATTTGCTCTCCCACCTCCCGAATCCTATTCCCTGCACCTATCAGCTCCTCGCCAAAATGGCGGAGTTCAGCTAAGTTTTCATTGCTCATTGGTGGGTTTGGTATAGGTTCTGGGTCGAACTGAGGGAAAAAGGTATAAGGATTATTAAGGAGGTTTTGAAACTGCCAATCATTTGTCCACCATTCGTCCAATTCTCCTAGAGGTTGGGTGTGGATCAGAGGATCTGGAATGGCTGGTTCCAAATTTATTGGAAGTTGGGTTTCAGCAGGATAAGGGTAGAGGTTGTTGTTGATAGGTCTAATGATATCACAACTTGCCAGTACGCGATCTAATTCCTCCTGTAATGGCAACTCCTCGACTTGCTTAGAACTTTCCCCAATTTCCATTTCTACTTGCCTGGAATCTTCCCCGATTGTAATTCCTTTTCCTTTATCTATGGGATTCTCTATTTTGGGAATTATCCTAGTTGCTGGTTTCCTTCTACGTACACGCCTCCATCCTACGAATCTTCTCCTTTTCTTAGGTTTTGGTTTCTCCTGAGGTGGAGCGTTGAATTCCATAGGTTCTTCTATATCGGGTATGTAACCAGTAAAGTCTCTAGAAACTTCTATTTTCACCGGATAGAAATTGAGATTCTGAAGGGCTTCAGATAACATGCTGTTTAGCATAGATGCAAAAATGCACACAAAATGCTAAGTTCAAATTTTATAATAAAAATCTCTCAGATAAACATTCAAGTATTATTGCACACCGTATGACTTAATTTAATACAAATGACAACTGACAATTAAAACATACTAGGATTGGGTCAGGGTATTTAAATGTTAGCATTGACTGCTACCGTAGCTAACATATAGAGATCTGCCCATTTTTCATCTAATTCGTCTTCCCATGGTGGATTACTGCCTAGTTCCTGGGTTTCTTGATTAACCCTCACTTCTTTTGGTTGTGATTTCTTTATTTTCTCCTGAATTTTCCTAATAATCGAACTTCTTTTATTAGGAGAAAGTGGTTCCTCAAATTGTGCCTTTCGAACAAATATTCCTTCCTCAGTATTTGTTGGGCATTTTGAGGATGAAGTTCCTTTTTCTTTCGGTGAAATATCTAATTTATGGTAGATATCTGAAAGTCTTTGCTTACCCATACTGTAAACAAATATTCAAATAATAAAACACGTAATCATAAAAATGGCAATCAGTAAAATTAAGTATTTTCTAATTACTTAATTGGCTTAAATCAGTGGCTCTGATACCACCTTTTTCTGTCACTGCCCCGACCCTGGTTTGACCCGGTTCAGGAGCCGCGGGACAGAAAATCCCGTGGTATTTATTTAATTGAGTTGACAGCGGAAGATTTTAGCAGGATCTTTTTAAACCTGAAAATGCCCGATTATTTTATTTCATAATTCAGGATAAAACCCTGATAGTTTACAATAAGGTGATTTCACTGAGAAATCTTTATTTTACAAAACATGTTTCTTTATTTATATTGAGCCACTTCCTTAAGCTTGTAGTGCTTCGCGACACTTTTCCTGGATCACAACAGATCACCTGAAACATGTTTGAAAAAGGTTTTGTCAGCGGGGAAATACTGGTGAATCATTCTTTTTACTAAAAACGACGCATTTGTTATAATTTACAGTATTAAGAGCGATTACGATGTTTCTATATGTCAACCATCTACCCACGGTATTTATCACTCGACCAGCTATTGGCTATCTCGTTGTCCAATGGTGTCTGTGATTATGGTCATATCACCCCTTGGCTAACCCGTTGTCCAATGGTGACGGTTATCAAGTATTGTATACAAAACCCCACATACCGGCTGTAATTTGGAGACTACAAAGACTTAATCCCTGTAATTATAACTTTGACATAAATATGATTTTTGAAAGCAATTTGGTAAAAAGAGAATGTCTCACATTGCAGATTTATACTAGCAGAGTTTAGCCTACTGATTAGCCTGTTAACGTAATTCAAAATAACAATGCACACGAAACTAGGTTAGTAACTAATACTGCATTTACGATAACTCACGAGATGAAACCTTCACAACGAATGACAAAGCACGATACTTAAACATCCATCTAATTCACGACGAATGACAAAGCATAACCCTAATGTGGGCAACACTTAAACATCCATTGGATAGTTTCAATCGATCGGACATTGAATCATAGTAGCGATCGAGTTATTACCCTGTTATCACAGCAGCGTCCCGTATTCGTGTGTGTTTTTATAGTAAACAGTGTGTAACTCAGTGTACGAAAGGAGTTTTAACGTCGAAATAGCGCCAAACTTCAAGTCCCAGGCCCCTGTATTTATACCCTAATTTGGACCCGCTCGCGTGTCGCGACAGGATCCTCCGCACCTGTCGCGTGTCGCGGGGGAAGCCCAAATAGGGTAGGCTTGCTTGATCACCAGCCTAGGCCTGCTGAGTCGACGTTTCATGAAAATTCGTTTTTGACAACGAGTTGTGAGGATAATTTCGATTAGGGAATATCCCCCTTTGAGTTTTAGGGGGCCCTGATCCTAGTTCCAACTATTCTGAAAATTTTAGGGTGTATGCAGAATTACTTGGGTGTCTTAATTAGGGTTTCCTATTGAACAAAATAAAATAATAACTAGGACTTTTGATTGAGAGTTGTTACAAATAGTCGTTTCACTTCCCATTTTTGGACAAGTTTCCAAGAAGCAATGGGAACCCGACTAAATTTAAGTACGGCATATCATCCTCAAACAGACGGGCAAAGTGAAAGGACGATACAAACCCTGGAAGACATGCTCCGGGCATGTGTAATAGATTTTTGTGGAAACTGGGACGACCACCTACCTTTAATCGAATTCTCCTATAATAATAGTTATCATGCAAGTATCAAAGTTGCCCCATTCGAAGCACTGTATGGACGCAAATGCAGAACTCCGGTTTGCTAGGCAGAAATAGGAGAAAGTTAATTATCAAGTCCTGAAATCGTGCAAGAGACCACCGAAAAGATTACTCAAATCAAGGAAAGACTAAAGACTGCTCGAGATCGTCAAAAGAGTTATGCCGATAATCGACGCAAGCCACTGGAATTTCAAGTCGAAGATAAGGTACTTTTGAAAGTTTCTCCTTGGAAAGGAGTAGTTCGGTTCGGTAAGAAAGGAAAGCTAAGTCCACGATACGTAGGACCATTTCCAGTAATCCAACGTATAGGACCAGTTGCCTATCGCTTACAACTACCAGAAGAACTAGCTGGAGTACATGATGTATTTCATGTATCCAATCTCAAGAAATGTCTATCAGACGAATCCCTGGTGGTACCTCTTCAAGACATAGAGGTAAATGATAAGTTAAAATTCGTAGAAAAACCACTTCAAATAGAAGACCGAAAGATCAAGTTTCTCAAGCACAAACGACTAGTGCTGGTCAAAGTCAAATGGGATTCAAGGAGAGGATCTAAATATACTTGGGAGCTAGAATCAGAATTGAAACGGAAATATCCTCAATTATTCCTGTAAATCTCGAGAAGGTAGGGAGGATGTAACAATCTCATCAAAAAGTCCTATTTATTATTTTATTTTTTTCCAAAAGGAGACCCTAATTAAGACCCCCAAGTAATCCTGCATAAACCCTAAAATTTTCAGAACAATCGGAATCAGGATCAGGGCCCCTAAAACGCAGGGGGGGGGGGGGTAAACCCTAGTTAGTATTATCTCGACAGTTTTACGTGTAAAAATAATTTTAACGAACAACCAACTCAGCAAGCCTACCAAGACACAGGGCTACCCTATGGTAGGGTGGCACCCCTCGCGCCACACGAGGGGGCTGTTTTTCAGATATAAATAGAGGGGTGTGGGACTTGATTTCCTGCGTTGGTTCGACGTAAAAACTCAATTCGTACGCTGAGTTATAGTCTGTATACTCTAAAAACACACAATCTCGAATTCCGCAGCGATAACAGGGTAATAACTCGATAGCTGCTACAATTCAATGTCCGATTGATTGAAACTATCCAATGGATGTTTAAGTGCTGCCCAAATTAGGGTTTATACTTTGTCATTCGTCATAAATTCGATGGATGTTTAAGTATCGCGCTTTGTCATTCGTTGTGAAGGTTTTCATCTCGTGAGTTATCGTAAATGCTGTATTAGTTACTGACCTAGTTTCGGGTGCATTATTGTTAAATTAGGTCAACATGCTTATCAGTAGGCTAAGCTCTGCCCGCATAAATATGCAAAGTGAGTCATTCTCTTTTTATCAAATTTGATTTCAAAATCATGTTTGCTTTCAAAGTCATAATTACAGGGATTAAGTCTTTGTAGTCTCCAAATTACACCCGGTATGTGGGGTTTTGTATACATGATGTGCTAAAAGTGGTTTAACTAAATTAAACCCTAAACTAGACTCTCTAAGTTTTAAATTTATAAAACTAAGACTCTCTAAACCCTAAACCACACGACCGGCAAGTGTACCGATCGATGCAGTATAGCCTAAGGAAGTCCGAGTATCGAACCCAAGAGACTCTACTAAATTACGCTAATGACTCTATTTAGACTTAGACTGACACGGACTTTAACTAATTGTTTATTTGATGAAGGGGGGTTTCTAAAAATCCTAAATAAAATAATAAAATATTAAACTAGAAAATCAAAGAAAAGACTAAACACGAACGTGGACGAAGACTTTGACCAAAGGCGATGAAGACTACCTAGGCTAGACGCAAGTTTAATTCAGAATGGATTTCAATTCGATAGTTTTGTGGTATGGAACCGGGATCTTTAAATGCTAAACCTATTAAGATACCAACTAAGCCCCTCAATCCCTCTCAAGGTGATTCTTGTGGCACTACCTAGGCTGTTATGATTACCGGTTTTCTAGATTTCCTCACAGTCCTCTAGTTTCTTGAAAGTGCCTAAATAAGACAATCTACCTCACAGCGCGAAAGTCTAAGGCAACTATGGGTTTTAATCTTGGTTTAATAGACACGAGAATGTTTAAGGACTAGACCGATTTCTTAGACCTAGCTATAAACCAAACTGAGACCTATTAATAACCTCGAGCCTCACAGCGACAAGATTAATAGAACACTTGATTTTATTAAATTACCGAATATTACTTCTAAGGTTAGTTACGTAATTTCACCTTAAAGAGTTAAAGATTTATTATGTGATATAGACACTCACCTAAACCAAGAACCCTAGCACAACCCTATTATGTGATATAGACCGTCACCAAGGATTATACGAAGCAATAAACAGCGATGAAACAAATATCAAGCATGCATATACACCAAGTTAAAATTCCATAGCTTTTACAATACAAGAAAATCCATAAACCACGCCAAAAACCGAATAAAAATCCAAACTTTATTTAAACTATTGTCATGCCTAGGTAGTTAAAGAAATTTAGCCAAGAAACATGGTTTTAAAAACAAATAAACAAGGTTCAGAACAATAATTTATCGACAACGAACAAGAAAAATAGAAAACTAAAGAAATTGAGTAGAAGAACCCGTGTATTCCTTGCTCTCCAAGCTTCTCGCTCGATCCCGTAGGTTCCGTATCCTTGACTTCCTTGCAAAAGACTTCAAAATTCGCCCAGTTGTTTCGTGTGTCTCCTCCCAGAATAATTGTGCGGCTCCTTCTTTTATAATTCCTCTCGGATGATAACTTTACGTCCAATGCTCATATCTCCTTTAGTGGGCCTGCCAAGCCCAAACAATTTCGTCCCCTACTGCCTTGTATATATTTGCGTTTTTCCTCTTTCTGTTCGTAGGGGTTCCAAAGAAAAACCTCCATGTACAGCCGCCTCTCCCAATTTATATATGTATGACAAAATCTACTAGAATTCCTTTTCTTTAATCCTTGCTAAATAAATTCCAAATTTTTTCCATATTGCATGAGCTGTCGTGTACATATCTTTGTCCAAGGTTAATTAGGATTTCATGATTTTCTAAGAATGTATTTAATATTGGCAAATTGGAAATAAATAATCCCAACTCATTGTTATTGGCCAATAATAATCCCAACTCATTTAATCACCAATAATAATCCGAACTATTCACTTTTGTTTGTAAAATACTCACACGTTAAAAAAACACTAACTAGGTTAAAATATTGCTGATGTGGCTTAACATGTGTGGACTAACGTGGCTGGTTAACATCTTACATGTGTATAAAATGATTATCAGCCTCATTTGCACGCACAATCGACTGAATTTGCCCAATTTGTAGTATTAGGGTTTTGAAGGAGAGTGCGATTGTGTGTGCAAATGAGGCTGATAATCATTTTATACACATGTAAGATGTTAACCAGCCACGTTAGTCCACACATGTTAAGCCACATCAGCAATATTTTAACCTAGTTAGTGTTTTTTTAACGTGTGAGTATTTTACAAACAAAAGTGAATAGTTCGGATTATTATTGGTGATTAAATAAGTTGGGATTATTATTGGCCAATAACAGTAAGTTGGGATTATTTATTTCCAATTGCCTTTAATATTTGATTCAAATGGCCCAATATCCAATTCACGTAAACTTCTACACTTTTTGATGTTTGACGACCCACTAACTTATAAAAATAGAGATAGTGGCCTCGGCCCAATCACAGAAAATAGCGACAATTTTAATTCATTCACTGGTGTCCTACTCTGCCCAACTGGCTGGTTATTTCCTTTTTACTCGTTTTCGCTCCATTTGCATCAGGACCTGGCAAAACACAAAATAATATAATATACTACTAATACTAAAAATAATAAATAAAAACTATACAAATATTATACAATTTACACGCGGCAAATATGTGTATTTTACCCTACATCAAATATCCCCACACTTAACCTTTTTTCGTCCCCGAAAAAGAATTATGCAAAACGGAATCATAGACGGAATAATCATTCGGGACAAAAGCTTAAATTACTTATTAAAATCGAAACTTGTGTTAGCCGCGATTGCAAGTATATTTGTCCTCTTAAACCCAAACCCGGTTCCAAGCCCTTATCATGCAATTTAGTTCAATTATGGTCAATCTACCTAGGGTCTCACGCTAAGAATCACAAGTCCACCTAATCCCCACTCAAGCTTATAGGACAAAAGGAACAACCATTGGACTATTTCCTAACCGTTTTATACCAAGATCAAGAGAATTTAAAATCAAATCTATTCTTTCCATTTTTTTTCCTTTTCATTTTTTTTCATCACTTTTTCATTTTTTTTTCTTTTTTTCGAGCGTAGACGTTGCTTTCCCTAACCCAGAGGCATTCCGGCTGTAGAGTCACTATCCCCAACTCAGATTACTTAGGCTTCGGTACTTTTTATTTTATTTTATTTGCAAGGTCGATTTCACACACCCTAGCGGTAATCCGGCTGTAGAGTCGCTATCCCCAACCCAGACTACATAGAAGTGGCTACTTTCATTTAGTTTCTAGCTCGTTTTTTTTTTCACGAGATAATGACCAAAAACTCTAACGATCTTAGCTTATAACGGCATCCCTTATACTATTTTTGGCGGTTTCAATTTCCCCACTCTCCCTAGATGAGAACCCACTAGTAGACCGACAATTAGGTATATTTAAGATCAAAGGAACCCAGAACCGAATCGAGCCTACCCGCGCATCCCAAACTAGACACAAGCTCGATTATTTTATTATCATATTATATTATTTGAACCCGAACAAAAACCCGACATTTCTATCATTTTCCGTTTTTTATTTTGCAAACTTCTTATTTCAAAAGACATTTTCTATTTTTTTTAATTTTTTTGGATTTTTTGCATTTTTTTTAAACTTTTTTGTATTTTTCGACTTTTTATGACTTGACTAACTATACTAACGACACTAAACGATAGTTTCCCATCTCCACACTTAAACTCTACATTGCCCTCAATGTAGGATGGAAACCGACTAAAAAAACTAAAAATAAATAAGAATTAAAAAAAACTAAGGGCATAATTGGAAAGGACTTAGCTGGTTATATAATGTGTAAGCTCCAAATCTCTCGTCCAATCCAGCTCGATCGTATAGTATTTCATTCGCGATCGGCTTTGACTCTGACTAGTACGCTCGATAAATGCCTAGAATTTGATAAGCAGCTCCAAAATCACCCGAATGGAGATTGAGTACGGGTGGTACATATTCAAACCTCCATAAACAAAAACAAGCAAAAACCAAAGCAGTACCGACTCTAAAAAAAACTGACTCAAAACTACTAGCAAAGACTCATTATACAAAAACTACGACTCTATACAAACTCTACAAAACCTCCCCACACTTGAATTTAATCAGGAGGTTTTTCCTTGACTTGGACCTTATCTAACCCGTTTAATTCCACCCGATCCTCAAAAATATTTAAAAATTTATTGGTGGAATTATAAAATATTTTAAAAAATTTAAACGGGTCAGACCACCAAAATTTAAACTTACCTGGAAGAAACCGAATGTGCGACATGTAGCGAGAAGACTGATCATGTTTGAAATTCAAAGGCTCCTCCTTCTTCTTCACCCTATATAACCTTTTGGTCCTCTTCCGTTTTTTATCTTTTCTTTTCTCTTTCCTTGCCTTCTCCCGTGGCTTTTCTGATTTTTCAGTTTCACCTATCACTAATACCATGGGCCAGCTGCGGTGTTCTTCTTCTTCCACCACTCTCGGAGGATGATCCCCACACTTAGTCTCTTCGTCTGGGGTAGGTTTGATTACCTCTGTCAGTTCACCTTCAAGTGGGGCATCAAAGTATGCTATGTCCCCATCAGGGTCCAACACTCCTACCTCTTCATAGACTAATTCTAACTCTAAAAACTCATCCTTCCCAGACGACTTAATTTCTACCTCTACAATTTCTTCCTCTACCTCAACACTCTCTCTAACTACCTCTCCTAAACTCTTTCCACTACAGGTAGTGATAGCCTTAGCTGAATGGTTAGCCGGGTTTGTGTGAGTGTTACCCGAAAACTGACCAGGAGGGTATTCTTGTAACTGTTTATCTATAGCACCTACTTGTCGCTGAAAATCTAAGAGTGCAGATTGTTGATTTTTAATATAAAGCTCTTGATTTTTATTTATCTGCTCAATTTAAGCTAGGGTTTTCTGGGTCGTCTGATTATGCGCCATCATCTGGGCGAATATCTCCTCCATCTTACTCAATCTACCCTCTAAACCTCTATCGCTAGTCTGACCCTGGTTATGTTGTGGCTGCTGATACGGATCATCGTAATATGGCCGATCATCATAAAAATGCAAAGAATACCCCTGTGAAAAATATGGATGCGGCTACACAAAAGGGTTAGCATAACATTGTGCAGAGGACCCCTGATATTGTGGGCAATTAACAGTAAAATGAGGTCCTCCATAAATTTCACACACATTTACAAGACTCAAGAAAAATAAAAGACACGGACAATTAGACTCCTACGACTCCAACAAATGAACAAATAGCACGTAATATGTCAAACAAGTCCAAACAAAGTAATTAACGCAATCACCAAAGAATCCCCGGCAACGACGCCAAAAACTTGATGTGCTAAAAGTGGTTTAACTAAATTAACTAAATTAAACCCTAAACTAGACTCTCTAAGTTTTAAATTTATAAAACTAAGACTCTCTAAACCCTAAACCACACGACCGACAAGTGTACCGATCGATGCAGTATAGCCTAAGGAAGTCCGAGTATCGAACCCAAGAGACTCTACTAAATTACGCTAATGACTCTATTTAGACTTAGACTGACACAGACTTTAACTAATTGTTTATTTGATGAAGGGGGGTTTCTAAAAATCCTAAATAAAATAATAAAATATTAAACTAGAAAATCAAAGAAAAGACTAAACACGAACGTGGACGAAGACTTTGACCAAAGGCGATGAAGACTACCTAGGCTAGACGCAAGTTTAATTCAGAATGGATTTCAATTCGATAGTTTTGTGGTATGGAACCGGGATCTTTAAATGCTAAACCTATTAAGATACCAACTAAGCCCCTCAATCCCTCTCAAGTTGATTCTTGTGGCACTACCTAGGCTGTTATGATTACCGGTTTTCTAGATTTCCTCACAGTCCTCTAGTTTCTTGAAAGTGCCTAAATAAGACAATCTACCTCACAGCGCGAAAGTCTAAGGAAACTATGGGTTTTAATCTTGGTTTAATAGACACGAGAATGTTTAAGGACTAGACCGATTTCTTAGACCTAGTTATAAACCAAACTGAGACCTATTAATAACCTCGAGCCTCACAGCGACAAGATTAGTAGAACACTTGATTTTATTAAATTACCGAATATTACTTCTAAGGTTAGTTACGTAATTTCACCTTAAAGAGTTAAAGATTTATTATGTGATATAGACACTCACCTAAACCAAGAACCCTAGCACAACCCTATTATGTGATATAGACCGTCACCAAGGATTATACGAAGCAATAAACGGTGATGAAACAAATATCAAACATGCATATGCACCAAGTTAAAATTCCATAGCTTTTACAATACAAGAAAATCCATAAACCACGCCAAAAACCGAATAAAAATCCAAACTTTATTTAAACTATTGTCATGCCTAGGTTGTTAAAGAAATTTAGCCAAGAAACATGGTTTTAAAAACAAATAAACAAGGTTCAGAACAATAATTTATCGACAACGAACAAGAAAAATAGAAAACTAAAGAAATCGAGTAGAAGAACCCGTGTATTCCTTGCTCTCCAAGCTTCTCGCTCGATCCCGTAGATTCCGTATCCTTGACTTCCTTGCAAAAGACTTCAAAATTCGTCCAGTTGTTTCGTGTGTCTCCTCCCAGAATAATTCCTCTCGGATGATAACTTTACGTCCAAGGCTCATATCTCCTTTAGTGGGCCTGCCAAGCCCAAACAATTTCGTCCCCTACTGCCTTGTATATATTTGCGTTTTTCCTCTTTCTGTTCGTAGGGGTTCCAAAGAAAAACCTCCATGTACAGCCGCCTCTCCCAATTTATATATGTATGACAAAATCTACTAAAATTCCTTTTCTTTAATCCTTGCTAAATAAATTCCAAATTTTGTCCATATTGCATGAGCTGTCGTGTACATATCTTTGTCCAAGGTTAATTAGGATTTCATGATTTTCTAAGAATGTATTTAATATTTGATTCAAATGGCCCAATATCCAATTCACGTAAACTTCTACACTTTTTGATGTTTGACGGCCCACTAACTTATAAAAATAGAGATAGTGGTCTCGGCCCAATCACAGAAAATAGCGGCAATTTTAATTCATTCACTGGTGTCCTACTCTGCCCAACTGGCTGGTTATTTCCTTTTTACTCGTTTTCGCTCCATTTGCACCAGGACCTGGCAAAACACAAAATAATATAATATACTACTAATACTAAAAATAATAAATAAAAACTATACAAATATTATACAATTTACACGCGGCAGATATGTGTATTTTACCCTATATCAATACAATACTTTATAACCGTCACCATTGGACAACGGGTTAGCCAAGGGGTGATGTGACCATAATCACAGACACCATTGGACAACGAGATAGCCAATAGGTGGTTGAGTGATAAATACCGTGGGTAGATGGTTGATATGTATAAACATTGTAATTGCTCTTAATATGACAGACATAACAATTATGTTTTATTTTTATAAGTCAAACTTATCCCGAGTTTCCCAACTAGAACCGATTCTAGCCGAAGTTGACGGCGTTTGATCGATTTCGAGTAATTAGGCAGAGTTGAAGATAAGTTTCGGCAACCTACCTTGTAGTGATCACTTGGCCTCTTATGTAACGATCCGTATTTTGTACTTTCTATTTTTAGCAAGCTTGTATTCGTATTTCGTTTCAATCCTTGTAATCTCGACTTTGATCATAATGGAAATACATTTCAAATTGTACTTGTTAATTTATACATACATGATACATATACACGTTTTATAAACAAAACCGAATCATACTCGTATACATTCATGTTATTCACATAAACATACATACCTTGAAATGCCCTTAAAATACCTTAAAACACTTAACATGTCAAGGAAATTGCATAATCAAACAAGTGACCAAACTACAAGGACCAAAACTCAAAATTTTGATTTTTCAGGGACCTTACAGACCGTAACCAGGACCTTACGGTCCGTAAGCCCTTCTGGGCGGGCATAATGTTGCTAAGCTACGGGATTTGACCCCCTTACACCCCCTTCATTCTCCAATTGTCACACCCCAACCGATGGCGGAAACATCGGGGTGCGAGCACTAAGCGTTCAGATTGCTCATGAGATTCTATAATTCTATTTGTTTCAATAGAAATTAGATCAAATTCATCATGTCATTGTCTAAAGCAAACACGATTCACACAAGTATCGAATACAGACCAAAACAGATATTGTTCACAATGTTTAAAGATTCTAAATTAACTAGGTGACGTTTCTAAGCATCGCCTAGCTGAATTCCATGCACTTCCAAGCATCCTATCAGCCTGCAACATGTATTAAAATATCAATACAAAAGTACTGGTGAGTATACAAGTTTGATATTAGAATGATAGATTAAAACAACTCATATCCACAGTGTAAACAATAAATAGTTTCAGCCGTGCTTGTGTCGCAGTCCACGCAGTGATAGCCCAAGTATCCCGATGCTTTAATGTTTACCCAAGACTCAAGGTAAACTAGAATCCTCTTAACAATATCCCCCGTGAATAATGGGAGAGGTGCATCTCCTATAGCGCTACTATTGTTAAGGCGGAACTACACACTCTGGATTAAACGTCACATAGCACAAAGAGTCAAGAATCAAGAATCACAAGTTTCACATAGGACAGAGTATAAGTTTCAAGATTCCAGTTTAAGTTTCATAGAATACATGTTACACCCCAAAAGTTTAAAGTAAAAGGGGATCGAGTATACTCACAGTGATTACTTAACAGTCACAACTGTTATTGGATCAAAGGGAGCTCTTTAAGGGTTAGCCTGATTAGATTACAATAGGATAAGCGTCGAGTAGAGTATCAAAGTCTGAATAACGTGTTGGAACAGTTACCGGGTAAAAGGGCTGTCCGATCGGATGGACATCCGATCGGATGGCCGATCGGCCGGATGGCATGTGTGGTGTAAGGAATAGGTGGCTGCCCGATCGGATGGCCATCCGATCGGGTCACCACTTGATGCATAGGGACAGAGGAGGCTGTCCGTTCGGATGGCTATCTGCTCGAACTGCCACTCGGATGATAGATTATAAATAAGATAAAATAGGACTAAGGTGGCTGTCCGATCAGATGGTAATCCGATCGGATTGCCACTTGGTCCGAGGGCGTGTAAAACGATCATTCCAATCGGATGGCTGCTCGGTCGGACTGATGTCCGATCGGGTTGCCACTCGATCAGTCTTCCAAGCTTGATTGTTTACCAAAAGTGTTGCAAAAATTCTAAGTTTCTAGTTCTAACGGTAACGGCACGACACGTATAGTGACAATAGTAAACTCGTTAGCACCAAGCCGTCCTGATCGGGTGGGAATCACCCCTATCCAACCAGTCGTCTGCTATTAACGAACTTATGTCAGAATCCGTCTCACGCTCGTCTTCTCCGGTGATACCCGGATCTAAACCGACTTTAGTTTATGCATCAAGCCTATAGCCTGTTTGTGTCCGGTTTCTACCAAAACGAAGCAAAAGTTGAAGAAAGATGAATAATTAATTAATTAATATTTCGTATGAAAAGTATGGATTTAGCTTGGATTTGATGTAAAGACGCATGAAATATCTTAGATCCAAGCGAATCTTGCTTAGAATGACATCACATGGCAGTTTGTACAAATCACCATGATGACATCACCCTCAAGAACTCAGACCTGAGAGATTTCACGGTGAAAAGTGTGATTTCAAGTGAGAATCAAGTAGAGAATGATGTGTAGATCGATAAAGTACAAGAATTTAGCCTAAAACGTACCGGAATCAGCAAGAAAATGGGGGAGAAAGATGTTCGTGCATCCGAGTCAAGCAGGGCTGTCACATCACTCAAAATGGTGATGTGACAGGTCTATTTATAGTGTGAAAGTGAAGTAGAGGCGGTACAAGATGGCTGGTCGTTCGAGTGGTGCCCCGTACGGGTGGTCATCCGGTTGGATGGTCATCCGGCCGGGTGGTCATCTGATCGGATGGTCATCCGGTCGGACGGCTACTTCTGGCCAATCCATCTTTTCCGCGTTCCCGTTTTGATTCGTTTTATGCGTTAGGTTAGGCGTTGCGTTATGAATAGTTTGGATAAAGTATGTGACATCTGTGCCTCCACGACCATCAAACAAATACCAAATAAATGAAATATTGTGTTTCAATCTTGGTATTTGTATAAATATGTGTATCGTTTGCACATATCAATTCTTGTTCGATTTCGAGCTCTAAATCGCTTTCTAGAAAGTTATACGCGAACTGATGAGTAAACGTAATCAGTTTAACGCAACAAACACTCCGGAATAGTGACATAGGCTTAACATACCTTAAATAACCTCCACATAACTTAGAAATAAGTTTTGGATGGTTTGGTGTGTTGAAATCAAGTTTGTTCGATCACAGGGACTATTTGTGTCAAACTGTGAAACTATACCGATTTGTAAAGTAACAAACATTCCGGAACTTGATCATAAGTTAAACATACCCTAAATATCCTTTACATAGCTTAGAAATAGGCTTTGAGGGGTTCGGTATGCTAAAATAAACTTTATTGATCAATAGGGACTAAAAGCGTCAAAAAATGCACAAGTTTGCATTTTCGCGCATATCTTACGTTCTGAATATATCCGGACATCCAAAAATTTATGTAACCATTAAAATATTTTATTTTCATGATTGGCATGATAAAATTCCATTCGTCGCTTAATTTGGATCGTTTTTGCGTCCGTTACGAATTCCGTCGTAATTTACCGAACAACGCAACCGTACGACCAAACGAGCCGACATCCGAGATATTTTTGAGCATATTTTATGTCCCCTATACTTTAACTTCATTTTAGAGCTTTGAAATGGGATTAACGGGGGCTTAAACGTGTCAAAAATGCATTGAAAACCAACTTTGGGGCTTCAGGGACTAACAATGCCATTTTTAAAAGTTGCTGACGTGCAAGGTCCTTACGGACCGTATGGACCTTTGCTTACGGTCCGTAAGCAGTCCCCAGATCAGCAGAAACTTGATTCCAGCTTGATCCAGCTGTTCCACACTCTTGCATCTGGTTTCTTTGATTCTATGTGCTTGTTTTGGATGCCCATGGTTTCACAAATCAGTGGGTGTGATGTGTACGGCTTAGATCGAAGCTCGTTTCCCGATAAACGATCCTAACGGTTCTTGTTTTCCTATAAATACCCAACCCATTTCACTTCAAAACCCACTTGATTTCTGAGATTTCTCTAAGTTGAAGTGTTAATCACTTCATACCTGAGAATACTTGGAAAATCAAACTTGCTTGGACCCTTTGTAAGTCTCCTTTCGTTCTTTTATTCGTTTTTATCGTGAAAGTCAAATTTTGTTTGACTTTCTGCGTTGACCAGTTTATGGTCAACATGAAGTTCGTTTGAACTTCATAACGTGAGCGTAATCACGATGGTTATAGTCCCTAGTGACTATACCTACTGATTACCACGTTATCTAGGCTTAGTGACGAGCCGTAGTTTCGGCCAAAATGCGTATTCTTGCGTATTTTGTAACCAAAATACTCTTGGGTATCAAAACCATTTGTTTTGATACCAAACCTGTTTTCTAACTTAACTAAACATGTTTTAGCATGTTTAGCTTGTCACTTTTAGTTTAGTGCTTGTGTAGAGTCGTAAGTCAAGCGGACTAAACACCCGCTTAGACTTTCGAACTCGACCCGTTTGGTCGATCATTAGGATCCGACCAAACATGTTTAGTGACCATAGTTGCATAGAGAATAACCTTCCGAGGTTATACCTTATGGTCACTTAGGTTTAATTAGTTGTATGATAAGTAGTTTATATGCCTTAGGTAAATGACCAAAATACCCTTTTCATGCATAATTGGTAATTAAGCATATGTAACATAAACTTTTGTCACTTAATTGATTATGCAACATGTTTAGGCATATAATACTTGTCATAGGACTAGTTAGACGTTTCGAACGCGCTTTGCGCGAACGATATGTTAAAGTAGCGTAAGCTACCTTAATGGGTCGCAATGGGTCGAAAGCACTTAGGTTAGGTTTCGATTTAGAATGTAGGCGTTTTTAAACCATGTCATATGAGTTCCAATACTCATTTGGTTTACAAAACCTCATCCTATCCGATCTTCCGACTTAGGTCCGGTTTACTTATATAGTTATTAGGTTGCCGATTGATTCCGTGCTCCCTCTAGCTTTGCTTGGTTGTTGTTCAAGACTTCTAAGCATTCTCAGGTGAGTACATAGTTCCCCTATTTTACTGTTTTCAATTGTTTTGGGGTGATTCATATGTGCTAAATGTTTTCGAGGTTTTAACGATGGTTTCAAAAATAAATGATATGGTTTATACAAAATTAATAACGATTTTGATAAAGTAAACAAACTTGTTGGTTGTATTTACATAACGAATAACATTCATTAGTTTTGGCCGAACCGACCAGTATTAGGTTATGGTACCATAGGATCTGACAAATCCCGTTATCAGATTGCACCCATGGTTATGTGTGGGTTAGGTGGGTAACGACTGAATCTGTGATTGTTAATTTACCCTTTGGTGGTTTATTAATGCGAGAAGCGATAGGCGAGTTGCGAAAGTTTGAATGTTATTAGCGAGACAATCAAAAGTAGTTCACAATTAAAACGAGAATGATTTAAACGACTGAAGCGATTTTCAATGGGTTAAACGATTTGGGTAAACGATTGGTTTTTGGTTAGTGTTTAAATAACAGAACGGGTGTAATGTGATGAAAGCATGGTGGATACGCCACTGGTTCTTCCTATATATAAGTGTTTTCATCGTATTACATACCGTGGCGTTATTTAGTTTACTTGGGTAAACGATTTTGAAACGATGTCACACAAACGAGGTTTTCGAAATGATATAAACCATACGAGTTTTATTAACGAATTTTATTAACGAGATTTATTAACAAGTTTTTACGAGATGTTTTACAACTTGATTTAATTAAATAAATGTTTTGGGTTAAGAATCATGGCTACGAGATTTTATAAATTATAACCAACTTGCTTTGAGTTGGTTAATTATGCCGCAATACTATACTTTTCAAAACAAGGTTTTTAATTAAGTATTGCAACATGTAAACTAGCCATGAATCCGACACTCTCAAAAACCTATGTACTCGCCAGCATTTCTTTGCTGACTTTGTTTTCACATATGTTTCACGTGTTGTTGAATGATGTGATTGCTAGGATGCATGCTCACATAGGACTGGACGAGGCCTTAGTGACTTAATAACAATGATAGACTATGTTTAACTTATTTATTTAGATTTACATACGATGTAAATATTTAATGTTTAATAAAACGAAACTTCAAATTTCCGTGTGTTTTGAAACAATGATTTTGTTACAACACTCCCCGACGATTCCACCGCGATTTGTTGTTTTACGCGGTCGGGTGTGACAAAGTATCTAGATTACATTTCAAACAAAAAGTTTCCAAGTTTCATAGATTCCGCCAGTGACAAGGCTCCAACCTCTCGTTCCACCAAGAATCAAGTTTCACGAGTCTAAGGAGTCAAGCACCAAATAAGTTTTTGGAGTTAAGAATCATAGTTTCTCAAGCATCCAGAGTCAAGAGTCCAAGTATCAAGTGTCAAGAATCATAAAGAATCTAATTTCCATAGTATCAAGATTCAAGTGTCTAGATTTAAGTATCAAGAGTCAAGTATCTAGATTAAGTATCAAGTTTCATAGTTTAAGCGTCAAGAATCAAACATCTAGAATAAAGAGTCAAGCATCATAGTGTCAATAATATTCACACCAAAAGTATCAAAACATTAACTCCATAAAACCACAGAGACTAAAATCGACAACTTATTAGAAGTTCAGGGACTGTTCTTGCCAAATGTCTGAAGTTCAGGAACGCTGGGCGTTACACCAATCACCTTCTAACCTTCTTTTATCCCTAATCACCAACTATATATACATGTCTTCAACATCTCCTACACCATTTACAAACTCTCAAATCTTCCTCACACGCTCAAATTCTCTCAAGAAAATTTTGTTTTGGGCAGAATATTCTCTAGTGTTCAAAGTGAGTTCTAACTTACTTCTTCTACTTTTTATTTATGTTTTCTTGCTTCAAAACACTTGGACAACATCAAAGGTTGTACCCAATGTTCACCAAGGTGTAAGAAGGTGGTACAACTCCATACTTGAAGTCCAAAGTGGGTTTATAAATTCTGCTTTCATAAAACGTTCACAAACTTACATTTTTTATGGTTCATCTTATGTAGGGGTGGCAAAATGGGTGGGTTGGGTAGGTTTGGGTAATGGGTTAGGATGGGCATGGGTTAGAATGGGTTTGGGTTAAGATGGGTTTATTAAGAGATGGGTTAGAATGGGTTTAGGTCAAGATGGGTTTTTATCAAAAAATTCAAAAAAATTCAAAAAATTCATAATTAACAAAAAAATTCAAAAAAAAAAAAAAATCAAAAAATTTGAAAAAATTCAAAAAATTCGAAAAAAATCGAAAAAATTCAAAAAATTCAAAAAATTCAAAAAAAATAAAAACAAAAAAAACAAAAAAATTCAAAAAATTCGAAAAAATTCAATATTCAGATAATGACATAGAACATTGGGCAATATGAAACATTAACTGGAAAGAAGCACAAATTCAGGTACACTATTAACAAGTTGTTCTTTCTAAATTCTAATTATCACTAATCCAACTTTCTTACAAAGGAAAAGATCACATAGTTCAATCCGTAGTGTATAAAACTATAAATTGACATAATTAAGCAAAATCAATTATATCATCAAACGAACAATACACATACTGTATTAGAAAACCTATAAGCGATGAATCTGACACATAGATCCACAAGTAATTCGCACAATATCATACAGAAAACCTATAAGCGATGAATCTGGAACAATGAAAATTTACTTGATGAATTGATTTCTGAACGATGAAACCCTAGATCTGAACGCTGAATGATGTTGTTAGTAAACCAGATAGAAACAAAATGGAATTGAATCGGATGAATTGATTCACTGTGAAGGATGAATCGTGAGTGGAAAAGATGAATCGATTGCAGAAGAGTAGACGTTTGGCCGATTCACTGTGAAGGATGAATCGTGAGTGGAAAAGATGAATCGATTGCAAACTTTGAAGGATGCGTGTTTTAGGTTTAGGGAGTAAAAACCCATCTTGACCCATGTGAAAATTTAGATGGGTATTTTAAAACCCATTCTAACCCATCTTGATTAAATCCTTAGCCCAATCTAACTTATTTCCTTTTTAAAAGAGGCCCAAAATAACCCAAAATATCATGGTTGGGTTTTTATTGCCACCTCTAATCTTATGGAATCTTGCACCAAACTTTGATCCCAACTAGACTAATGTTGAGGGACTTATGATAAAATTCCCTAAGATTAGAGGTTCAAAAATCTCAAAACTTTCCGCCCTAAGGTTTCCTAAGTGACATACAAGTGTTAAAACCATCCAAGTCCCACAACCTTCAATGTTGTGAAGCTTGTGTTTTGCTAAAGTGTGAAGAATGGAGCCTTGACTTTCCAACTATGATTCCACTTCCTGACTTAGTTAGTTAATCCATTGTCTTTAACCTAAGTCACCAAGTAAACTTTCTAGTAATAAAGTGTCCAAACTACACCAAGTCTCCAAACATTTGCCATGATTGGAGTGAACTTGTCTAGTTTGAGCTCACTTGGTTATTTGGCGATTTAAATGATTCACATTCTAAGTAGCTTCCAAGAATCAAAGTAAGCCAACTCCATCTCGTCTCCAACATTTGTCATGTTGGGTATGCACTCATCGGGTTGTTCTCATTTAGCTACTTAGTGAATTATACACTTTCATTTTTGTTCATATTCATGACCAATCGGAATCATCAACTAAGTTGACGTTTTTTGATCTTTGATAAATCATATAATGAGGTTCAATGGATGATGATCATTTATCTCCTTGCATGACCATTCCATGGTACCTTATGACACTTAGGACTATAATATATTAGTCCATCATTTTAATTCCGAACCCTAATCCATCAATCAAATCCATAAGCTCATACATCTCCGTTTCCCTATCATAGGGTAACTTCGGTGTTCCAATCTTAATACTCAACAACTCACGACTTCCTTGGAAGCTTTGAAAACTGTGAGTTTACATGATCCCATTTTACCTTTTTCACACTTTTGAGTGCAATATATATACAATATTAGCAAAATCACAAACACGATATCAGTCACATTATTCACATTAATCAATCAGTTTATACATGTTAAAATGATATGCTTAGGATACATACATGCTAGAAGCCTTTCTTGCACAAATATTTATCATAAAGGTCATTAGCCAACCTTAACATGTATAGTGTTATAGGAGTAGCACACCACCCTTAGGAAGTGTCTATGTTAATACATTCAATCACGGTTTTGTTCGCCTTGGTGACAAAATACGAAACTTTGTGGACACAATTGGTTTGACCTATATTCGTTGCATGCTATTGCTATGTTTTCATGCCTTAGCATATTGTTATGCCATGTAGGATTGATGACAACTTTTCTATCTATGCTAGTAGTCAAAACTTGTATGCTCACTGATGCTTTATGTTTTGTATTTTTTAATGTACATTGCAGATTTGCAGGAAATTGATGCTTTATGTTCAAGAATCTAGTAGGATGGATTTTAGAAACACATTTAAATTTATGTATTTTTAATTTGTCTTAACTATCCTTGTTGCGTTTCTATTTCAAGACGATGTATCATTTAGTTATCAGTGAAATCGAGTTTAATTAAATATTGCCACATTTAGCAAGTTGTGATGTTTCGAGCAATCTACTTCGTCCCGCCCCGATGTTTCTGCCATCGATCGGGGTGTGACATCTTAGACGTTGTTTTACAACATTGGATTCGCTAAGACGATGTGAAGTAGCTAGAGACGATGGTTGTTAAATGGATTGAAGAGGGAGAGGGAGGAAGACGACTTTAAATACCGATACGTGTTTTGTATTGATCGAAAACCATAAAAACGAATAATGATTGGTTTTGATAATACCAATACCGGTACCGATGTTGTTCAGTTGGTATCAATTCGGATCATTACCAGCACTATAATGTTTTAAAGGGTTAATCCTAATTAGAGTTGAAGTGGGTTCAAGATAATTTGAAAGGGTTAAAATATAGTTTGCTTTGTTTATTATTATTATTTAGTTACTAGTCTAGATAAGTGTTAGTATTTTATTTAATTATCTAGTTTGGGTTTAATAATTATTTAATTGGTGTTTAAGTTGGGTTATAATTAGAATGCGTCTAATATAAATAGATGGTTTTTTTTTGAACTGCAAATTTGAACGACTGACGGACCACTGGAGTATCATCATGCCACCAACGGAACCACCCGACCATATCTATCTTCACTAGGCATAATGCCTATATACCAATTCAAGAAAGGGAGCTCCTCTCGCGGGGGTGCAACGAAGATGAAACTGATGGTGGTTGAAGAAGAAACTTTGAGTTGTAGTAAAATTACAATTGTTCCTCAGTGACTGTTAGGTGCAAGGCAGTGGTGGATAGTTAGTAAGGAATCCATATATATCTGTTAATGTGCTGTGACGATGAGTGTGGAAAAATCCAAGGAAAATAGTGGGTGGTATTTTTATTTAGAGTAAATTGTCATTTTAGTCCCTAAGGTTTGGTCCCAATTGCCATTTTAGTCTAAATAGTTTCTTTTTCTCCTCCAGGTCCCTGACTTTTCTTGCCATTTTGATCACATTGCCTAACTTAGTCTAAAAATCTGGTTATAACCAGGGGTATTTTGGGCATAACTGTTGTGTAGTGATAACCAGGGGTAGTTTACAACACAATTTATAAACCTCATAATAATTTAATGCCAAAAATACCCCTGATTATAACCTGGGTTTTGTTGATACATGATGTGGACGCGACTCGACTCGACGCGACTCGGCTTGAACCACGACATTCCTCCGTCGTGTGATTGGAGACTACAAGCGGGCCAAGACATAAAGGACTTACACACTAGTCCCTGGGCTGAAGCAGATCTACAAAATAAGACACTTGGGCTGGTAACTGTTTGGCGAATCATCTTTGGGCCCAAGCCCATTATCGGGGAAACAGGGATATGGTTGACGAAACAAGCCTGTTTCGTCAACAAATGTTCACTTTCGTCGCTGATTCGTCATGTTTTGGTTTGTTTCGTCAAACTGTTTCAGATTCGCCAAGTCAGATTCGCCAAGAGCTGTTTCGTCGATGCTGCTGTGTTGTGTTACTATATAAAGGCTGAAGACATAACAGAAAAAAAATGAGAACACTTTGTAGAGAGAACACAGGAGATAACACACAGAGAGCAAACACACACACACACGAGAGCTTGAGAGAGTTTGCAGAATATATTTGTAAACATTGCTTTGTAACTGAACCTTTCATACGTATTAATACAGAGGTGTTAATCGGTGAATATTGCGTGTCGTGTTTTTGCGTGTTCGATCTCGGTTTGCATCTCCGGTTGGATTCCGCACAACCGGGTGTGTTTGACAACAAGGATTAGGCGACTAGATCCTCCCCTAGCCGGACCTACAAGTGGTATCAGAGCCTTGGCTCTTCTCCTTGTTAAAACCGAGTGTGTTCTTGGTTTGTTTTCGGGTGTTAAAGTTCATATTTTTCTGGAAACAACTTAAAATCTGGTTAAAATCTTGTTATTTTGCTTTTTGTTTGACTAAAAACCTTGTTATTTTTCATGTTTACATGTTAGTTATGGGTTTTTGTTACACACTTTAGCAAAATATTGTGTTCGGAGAGTTTCGGTTCACCGGAAAACTTATTTTTCTGGGTGGTGTTCTTGAAATCTTCATTGTGTTCTTCAAAAGTAACACTTTTTGATCCTAAAAATTTAAGTGATAAGGTGTTTGTGTCATTGAAAATTGTAATCTGATTAAAATATTGTAAGTCATCATTTGGTTGGTAATTTGGTAATGGTGTAGCCGAAAGCATGTTTGCGTGTGTCAGGTTAAGATAAAAGTCAAAAAGTTTACCAACTCTCTGAAACACTCATCGGCGAAACAGAATTTCACTTTCGTCGACCTTGTTGGGCTTATGACCTGTTTCGTCAAAACCATAAGTGGGCCTAATATTGCCTTGTTTCGTCAAGGCCCAAAGCAACAATTACATCAGTCTGTTTCGCCAATCATTTAACTTGGGCCTGTTAAAATTTCAAAATCTGTTTCGTCAAGTTAAAGTTACATCATCCTGTTTCGTCAATAACATAAGAATTTTTGTTTCGTCAACAAGGTGTCTTAGAGTCTGTTTCGCCAAACAAGTAAATTGGGCCTTAAACTGAACTGGGCCTGTTTCGTCAACATTCTGTTTCGTTGAGTGTGTTGGTATTTTTAAACAGAAGGTTTGCACTAGTTGTTTAACTGTTTGTTTCAAGTGTGTTAATCAGGTTGTTATCATTCGAGATTTTAACATAGTTTGTGAAAATTAATTTTTTTTTAAAATCAATTTTCACTTAATATATTAATTTTTATAAAATGGGAACAAACGGTGAGTGGTGGAATCAATTGATTTCGACTTCACAATCATCAGCTACACAACCTGAGCCAGAATTCGACAAAAATGCATTCTTGCGAGCTATTGCCCCAACTCAAGCTGCAATGATAACTGCAAATCAATGGGCATTGGTCACAAATCAAAGCAGCAGCATTCAATCTATGATGCAGAACGACAGTGAAACTGGTACAAGCACAAAGCCGCCAAAGCTAAATCACATAAATGATTGGGGATGGTGGAAAGAAAGGCTGAGAACTTATGTTCAGGGGCAAGGTCAAGATCTATGGATGTGTTTCTTCACTCCATTTGAAAATGATTTGGAAGTTGCAGGATCTAATCCACAAACTTACAGCACTCTGTCTGATGATGATAAGAAGAAAATTGAGTTAGAAAAGAAAGCATTCATGATTCTCACACAAGCTCTTCACAGAGACATTTACCACCAGTTTGTTTACTGCACGACAACTAAAAGCTTGTGGGATATGCTCACGTTACGATGTGAAGGTAATGCTCAATCTAGAAAGATTAAGCAAGATTTACTGAAGAAAGAGTTTGAAGGTTTCACGTGTATGGAGAATGAGACTTTGGCAGATTTATCTACAAGGTTCCATCACTTGTTGAGTGAGATGTTTGCTTTTAAAATCACTGCCGCTCAACAAGAAATAGTGAAGAGATTTGCTGATAGCTTACCAGCAAAGTGGAGCAGTTATCTTGAAATTCTCAAAGAAACTGGTGCTTTAGACACAATCACCATTTATGATTTAATTCAAAAATTGGAGAACAAGGATTAGGCGACTAGATCCTCCCCTAGCCGGACCTACAAGTGGTATCAGAACACTAACTCCTCAAAGTCCAGAGATGTACTTTGGGATTGCAGGAGGTATCAGTGGAGAAAAACCAGCTTCTCAACACGCGAAGCTTCAAACAGCTTTCATCTCAAACACTGGACCATCAACAACAGATCAGTTTGATCCTTCAGCATACTTGATGTATCCAAGACAAGATGTAAAACCGACAGCTCCTCAGCAACAACCGCAACAGCAAGGGTTTTATGGAAGCTCTTCAAACTTTCAAGCCACTTCCAATCCAAACACAGTCAGATTAGACACTTCCAACTTTTCCAAAGTCAGTTTCGAAATAGCCAAGGAGCATATGGAGATGTTGAATACCTTGGTTAGTGCTTATTGTGGATTGATCGCAGGTCAGATTGGGAATATCAATCTAACTAATGAAGATTATCAGCAAGTGGATAGAGATGAGTTTGAAATGATGGATATTAAATGGGCTCTTGCTAGTGCAATTCGAAGAGCAAAGGAGTTTATGGAAAGGACCGGGAGAACCAACTTGGAAAGCAAGAAAGACACCAAGTATGGGTTCGACAAGCAAGCTGTGACCTGCTTTAACTGTGGTGAACGCGGTCATTTCAAAAGGGAATGCACAAGACCAGCTCAGCATGGAAACCAAAATCCCTTCAGAAATCAAGGCAACCAGCAGAACCAGAACAGGAACAATGTTCGTACGTTGGTACCTGTCAACAACCAAAGCCAACCAGGGTCATCAAATGCCAACCGGGGACTCGTGGTTCAAATAGATGAAGGTTGTGATTGGTCGCTTCAGCTTGGAGAAGGAGGAAATGGTGGAACAGCATGTTATGCTAAGGTGACTGAGAAGGTTGTAGAACCCGCGTCTGCTGGTGAATCTTCAGAAGATGAAGATAGTTCGGGTTATAGTGGGAGCATGGATGGAGAATCACTTGATACTGGTGATTTATCAAGTGATTTGAAGGTTGATGAGCCTGATTCTGGTGATTTATCAAGTGATGCTTTAGATTTGAAGGTTGATGAACTTTTGGCTGAAGCTGAAGTATTATGCAAGAGGAGATCTATTCTCTGCCAGAAATCTGCTGGAACTTCCGAGAAGCTTGCTAAGTTCTTCTCTGAAGATGGATCTTTTTCTTTCCATTCAGCCTTTACGGCTAATGTCGACAGTTCATCAGGTCAGGTAAGTGTCGATGAACCCACTGTAGTTAGCTGTGAAAATTGTGATAGTTTAAAGGTTAAATATGCTGAACAGGAAAGTAAATTTGAAGTCACACACAAACACAATCAAGAATTGATTGTTGATCTTTCTAAAGCAACTGAAGCTAACTTGTTTTTAACCAGAAATGAAAAGGAGTTTAAAGCAACAATTGCGTCATTAAAACATGATGTTTCTGAATTACAAAGGGCTGTTTTAAGAAAACAACATGTTAACAATGATTTAATCGACACAATTGAAAAGCAAATGGTAGAGTTAGCAACAGCTAGATGTGAATGTGAGACAATTAAGCAGAAATTGGAAAGCTATTCCAATTCCCGCTATGTTTTGGATCACATTATTGACGTTCAGAAGAAAAAGGGGGATAGGAAGTGTAATGGATTCAAATCATGTCCTCCCCCAATGAATCACAATTACTCCAAATTGCCTGATGACGAGGATATGCCCCGTTTTGAACCTACAGTGCCACTCAATCTAGATGATTTTGCAGCAGGCCTCGGGTTCACAACTGGTACATCATCCTCTGGTCAATCCGAATCTGAATCTGAGAATGTGACAGATTCATCGTGTGTTAAGGAACAGAGTCCTCCCACTGTTGAGGATACTGACTCTTCGGATGATGAATCTGACTCATCGGATGATGAATCTATAAAAATTGTGAATCAACAGTCTAACTTGGTTACAACAGAAATTCCAATTGAGAATCACATCTTGTGTGATCCACCAGTGGAACCGAGTAAGACTGAAATGTCAAAAGGAATGGAGTCCCTTGTCTCTAGTTGTGAAGGAAATAACTTGTTGTACACGCTCAAAGGAGATGACAAAATCTACTCTAACAAAGATTTTCCAATTAAAAATGTAAATCAAGATTTAATTGAGCAAATTTTTGAAGGATGTATTGAAAAGTTTTTGGGGAACAAGAGTGGCAAAGTTACCGTCACTCAATGTGATCCAATTCCGTGTGAACAAATTAGAAAACAATACGGAAACCAAAAACAACCAGTTGAGCGAAAACAACAAGTGAACTCCGGGAAAGGTAAGACACAGGGAAAGAAGGCTCAGAACAAGAATGTTCAAGCACCTAAGGTTCAACAGCAAAAGGTGCAAAACAAAAGAGCTCCTGTTAAGAAAAGAGAACCGAAAGTGAACTTTGTTGGATCAACGGGTACAGATAAACTTGAAACATTTCAGGATAAATCTAACATTGATTTTATAAAACAAGTTAGAATTTTGAAACGAAATGATCAGAATAATTACACCCAACACACAAAGGGATGTGATTTAGGTCCAAGTACATCTAGATCACAAAGTTCATTGTCGGGTTCTTCGACTGGTCATCAACATGTTTCTCCGAGGTTTGTAGAGCGGAGAATGTGTTTTGAGTGTGGCACAATTGGGCATATTGTAAGATACTGCCTATACCTGCAAAAGTTGAAGGCTCCCCAAGAAACCAATTACCAAAAACGATCTTTTCCCCCGAAACAAGACCCGCGTGTCTTGAAAGAAAGGGAAAAGAAGTTGAAACAAAAGAATCAAAAGGTAATTGAAAAGGCCTTAAAATCAGAGGTCAAAGAAGAAAAACCTGTTCAAGCAAAATCTAAAACTGTAAAACCAGTAAATGCTAAAACAATAAATTCAAATACTGGTAAAGGACAAACAGCTTGGAAACCAAAGCAGGTAATTCAATCAGGGGGAGCACCTGAGGTTCTGTTTCCTAATCATCAAGTGATTGAAATCACTTTTCTTGATGATCAAGGACGACCCAAGTCCACAAAGGCTTGGGTCCCCCTCTCCGTCTAATCTTTGAATGAGTGTGTAGGATATTCCAGGAGGAACTTTCAATAGTCGTAAGATTGTTGATAGTGGAGCGTCCATGCACAAAATAGGCAACAGAAGAAATTGCTGCCTTTGTTGGAGAGAAAATGAAAAAGGGAAACAGAAGTGTCTGTTGAAAGAGTTTGAAAAGCTTCGACAAAAATGAAAATCATTCCAAAGTTTGATTGTTAAAGGCTGTGATCGGGTCCCCGGGATAGATTCCAATCAAAATGTACGCATCTGCAGCACGTTTGAAGTTCAAAATCAACAAAATGAACGTGCAGTGTACATTTCTTCGCGATGTGATTGAAGAAAATGTGTTAGTTGATCAAACTACACCGGGTGTGCGGATGCCTTGGCATGGATTGAACAACCGCACACTACTTCTCAAGAGAAAGACAAAAACCTTTGCTGGTGCAATGTGGAAGACCAGCCGGACCCAATGGTCTATGATCTTGTTGCTGTCAAGAGATTTTTCAGTAGCTACAAAATCGACTTTGAAATCCACACCGGGTGGATATCCAGTTTGGGAGAGCGCTCAGATTCCTTGCAATGCACGAAGCAGTTGCAGGATACGGTTTTAAATTTCTAATCTCTCATTTACTTGTCGATATTTAAGCTGCTTTATGAATTTGTATCATCTCATACAGCACTCTTTGACCAGACACGTTGATCTCGAATATCACCTCACACGTGATTGCTTCAATATGAAACTCATCGATGTTGTCATGGTCCGCACCGCAAACCGACATGCCAACTGATTTTTCCAAAATTCGATAAATCTTTTCTGATTAAAACTTAATTTTGGTAAACGGCATTGAGGTAAAACATGAGTTAACCAACATCGGAAAATCATTTTTTTTTGTAAATACCTTTGTGTTTTAAATTTTTTCTTAGTTTGTTGATTTTAGGGGGAGTAAATCAATATTTAAAAAAAAAAAAAAAAAAAACAAAAAAAAACCAAAAACATCGAAAAATTTCAAAAGCACAAAAACAATAGAAAAACAAAAATGAGTTTCCTGGCGAGAAAAAGAGAAAATGATAGTAGATCAGTGGTCTGTTGAATCCTCTTTAAACTAAAATGCAAAATGAAAAGCGATAAGCAGCTCTATATAAGATGTATCGGTAGGCTCACAATCATTTTAAAGTGTGCAGGGTGATATAAACTTAATTCGACTGAAGACTGGGTGGGAACCATTCATTGGCATATGGTCTTGGTACCGAAATTTCGTTTGAGAGATTGCCGAGGTTCTGAGATATTCGGTCTTTATGCTGCTTATCATCTGGGTATCATGGTTGTATCTTTTACCGAAAAATACGGGGACGCAAGTCTAGATCTTCCATGATACCATACATACGTGTACATACTGCATTCGACCTCAATAAGTGATCAACAATCACATGTCCCAACAAAATAAGTGATAATATATCACATTTATCCGGGAGTCAAGTTCGTCTCTCTGCTGTACGAAAGTACTGACCTGTTCACGGACTTGCTCCTGTGCCCTCATGCATCGAAAATCAAGTTCCTCATCAATAAGTGATTCTATCACATAGGGCTTGTTTTCAATCAAAATAAGTGAGAATCTCACATCATATACGGTCAAACAGATGATAATCGGTATACTCACCGGTAAGATGAACCCTCGTGCATACCTTGATACGGGAATGTGTCGTGATGTGGATGAACACCGGTCGGTAAGTATAAATCATACCTTAACATATCCCCTCGCCATGATTACAAATGATAAGTTGAGCTTAAGTGGACAACAATACCGATAATTGTTATAGGATGCTTATCTAAAATGTTAACTAATTGAACAACAAGAGCGTTTTGGCATGACCGTACACTGATATGATTCTCTTACCCTCGAAACTCGCAAAAAGACTGTCTGTAAATATTTATTTTCTGCTTTCAGTTTCTGTATCTTTGTATATATTTATTTATTGCTTTCCGTCTTTACATTTGAAAAATGAAAAATTCCAAAAAGATTTTAGGTGTGTTTTAATATAAACTTTATAAAATCCAAAAAGATTTTGATTCTAGTTTATTTTTGATTGACTGATGTTGGAACTCGAGTCTATCCTACCCAAAATCCTGATTGTAAGCCGGAAAACAATTGCATCTTCATAAACTGTCGAAGTTAACAATTTTTGAAAGTTAAAAACTAAAATTGAACAAATTTGTTAAACTTTCAAACTGTCGGACGGTAGTTGTTTGAATAATGGTCACACGTGTGTCGTTTGTTTATGTTAAACTATATTCCAAGCAGTTGTTCTCATTACGCGTTTAGATTTCTTGCATGTGCAGATTCTAAAGGCAAGGAGAACATGGTCGATGACAAGCTTCGGAATGAAGACACGACGTAAAGGCACTCAAGTGATGAAGATGATCGAGTTGCCGTTGACCATCATCAATACCACAAGGATCTCAAGCTATAAAGATCAAGTCATTCACGAGCATAACTCAAGGGGGAGCTTATGTTAAGGGGGAGTTTGTCAACACACTTCCTACATGAAACGGGGAGTTTGTTGATACACTTTCTGCTTACAAGACGTGAAGACTTTGAAGATCCTCCGACATAGAAGACATAAAAGGCGAATCTCGCGAGTAGCGTCCAAGGGGGAGTTTGTTGATACATGATGTGGACGCGACTCGACTCGACGCGACTCGGCTTGAACCACGACATTCCTCCGTCGTGTGATTGGAGACTACAAGCGGGCCAAGACATAAAGGACTTACACACTAGTCCCTGGGCTGAAGCAGATCTACAAAATAAGACACTTGGGCTGGTAACTGTTTGGCGAATCATCTTTGGGCCCAAGCCCATTATCGGGGAAACAGGGATATGGTTGACGAAACAAGCCTGTTTCGTCAACAAATGTTCACTTTCGTCGCTGATTCGTCATGTTTTGGTTTGTTTCGTCAAACTGTTTCAGATTCGCCAAGAGCTGTTTCGTCGATGCTGCTGTGTTGTGTTACTATATAAAGGCTGAAGACATAACAGAAAAAAAATGAGAACACTTTGTAGAGAGAACACAGGAGATAACACACAGAGAGCAAACACACACACACACGAGAGCTTGAGAGAGTTTGCAGAATATATTTGTAAACATTGCTTTGTAACTGAACCTTTCATACGTATTAATACAGAGGTGTTAATCGGTGAATATTGCGTGTCGTGTTTTTGCGTGTTCGATCTCGGTTTGCATCTCCGGTTGGATTCCGCACAACCGGGTGTGTTTGACAACAAGGATTAGGCGACTAGATCCTCCCCTAGCCGGACCTACAGGTTTTAGACTAAGTTTGGCAGTGTGATCAAAATGGCAAGAAAAAGGAAAAGTCAGGGACCTAGAGGAGAAAAAAAAAAACTATTTGGACTAATATGGAATTTTGGACAAAATCTCAGGGACTAAAATGACAATTTACTCTTTTATTTACAAGTGATAAGGTGGGTGGGTGATGAATTTTGGCTATTTATTTTTGTTTCATCTAGAAACTGAAAATCTCTTGAAATTACCTGTAAGAAGAATCAGATCTGGTAATGGAATAGAATTCAAGAATGCAAAACTTGAGACTTTCATTGTAAGCAAAGGAATATCTCATGATTTTTCTGCTCTAAGAACTTCACAACAAAATGGAGTTGTAGAAAGAAGGAACAGGACTCCGGTAGAAGCAGCAAGAACTATGCTTGCTTATGCCAGATTGCCCACTTATTTTTGGGCTGAAGCTATATCAAATGAATGCTTTACATAAAGCAGGTCTATCATTAACAAGAGGCATCAGAAAACGCCTTATAACATTATCAACCAAAGGATCCCCAACATCAAATTTTTACACACCTTTGGTTGTAATTATTTTGTCTTTAATGATTTTTATAGTCTGGAAAAGTTTGACAGAAAAGCAGAAAAATGAAATTTTCTTGGTTACTCATTGTCCTCAAAAGCTTATATAATTTTTCTTTCAACACAAGGACAATAAGAGAAAGCTTATATGTGTCTTTTGATGGCTCATCAGAAACCAAGATTTCTGATGAAATTTTACAAGATATAAGCTTGTCAAAACAACCTGAAAATTCTGAAAATCTTCTTAACAAATCAACTGAAGAACTTTTAGAACATGACCACATGCTAAACATATCAAACAAAAAATTGTCATGTACTAACCCTACAGATGATATGGAACCTCCACCAGAAAATCTACAAAATGATCAGAATTCTGGAATCTCAACAGAAAATGTTACTGAACAATAGAATTCTGATCCTCTTGACAACACTGAGGTCACAGATCAAGGAAGTTTTTCGTGTAAAAATTCGATCAAGGTTACTTTCTTTTCTGTTATTCACAAGGGAAAAATACGTCGAACGGTGGTTCGAGTAAACCGATATCGCAGGGAAGTGCCAAAGGTCGCATGGTTCTGGTAGTGTTGAGTAGGTAAACAAGAAGTGTTTCGAGGCTGACATCGGAGTACAAACGGTACCGAAAGGCAACACTTGATCAAGAAGAAGCGGGAGATTTAACCCAAGTTTGATCGAGTTTTATTTTTGTCGGAGGCTCTTTTTCGCCAATGATGAAAATCGCAGCGGGGAGTTCGATTTTTTTTTTGTGGCGAAAAAACTAACGGGCGTGTCACAGAAGTAACAGAAGAGCGAGGGGCTTAGGGATTCATTTGGCGACCGAGGAATGGATCAACATGTGGTTGTTATCTTTGTTGGTGCTTGATATTAGCGGGAGCATATCAAGAAGGAGCAGGGCAGACTCTTGGGCCGGCCAACCCGTGCTGTCGCCCAAGGCCCAAATTTTCAAAGGGCCCAAAAGGTTTTTATAAGCTTATATATATATATATACTAAATTATATATTTAATATATGCATCTACTTATTTTGCACAAAATTGTTGGTGGTGGAGTGGAAATACCATCTTAAGATAATGTAGAGGTCTTAAGTTCAAGTCTTCGCTTCACCGCCAAGGTTTTATTTTTTAAATTCATATCCCCTTAAACACAATTTTGGGCCCAATTTTTTTTTTATCACCCGAGGCCTAAATTTTTTTGAGAATTTTCAAAGACGGCTCTGAGAAGGAGTGTGATATGGTGGTAAAACAACGATCAAAGGAGGGTCTAATCCTTTTTAACATTAAGTAATCGTGTAGATTTGAAGAAACGAGTTCAAATTAGGATTAAGGGAGAGATTAAAGGGTTAATCCTAATCAAAGTTGAAGTGGGTTTATGATAATTCAAAAGGGTTAAAAATAAAGTTTGGTTTATTTATTATTATTTTGTTATTGAGTCAAGATAAATATTAATATTTTATTTAATGAGATAAATTTATCTAGTTTGTGTTTAATAATTATAGAATTGGTGTTTGAGTTGGGTTATGATTAGAATGAGTATAATGTCTAGTGCTTTTATTGATAATAAAAAAAATGGAACAAATTGTTTAATTTCGTGTTTTTTTTTTCGATAAACGGTCTGATTTTCAGCATGTATTTTTTTATTTTTATTTATTTATTATTTTTTTTTTTATAATTACAACCTTTAGTTGCAATAATATTATATTTTTAAGGAATGATTTGTTAAATATAATAAACACAATAAATATTATTATAAAAATAAGTTAACAAAATATGAATGTTATTATTTGGTAACGGAGGTGTAAATCAATTGTTGATCTGCTATGAAACTTTGTGCAATAAGCATAAGCATTTTACTTACGAATTAGTATGTAAATTTTGGTTTATTTATCCGCAAAGTATTTTTCTTATTCTACACGTTAATATAAGTTTTATCACAAATTGTTAATATTTTAATTAAATGAACCCTATATTAGACTAGAGCTATTTTATACTCGGTTTATTTCGAGATTTTACAAACTGATGTCATCTAGCTCAAACACAACTCGTTACCACCCAGATTTTCTACGGTTTTTAAAACCATAAAACAAGTTATGACTGGTGAAAGAAACTAACTCAACAAAAATTGAATCAAGAAAGGTATTCAAGAATATTTCCTTGTATCCGATTTACAAACAATAATAAATAAATAAATAAATAAATAAATAAATATGTAGCATACAATAGCATTTCCAGTTGAGCAAAAGAAAAAAAAATGTATCAAATAGTATAAGATAGGAATAACATAACAATCTCCTATTAAATTACCAAGAATAAGCAACAAAAAAATTTCGTTTCTTTGAAGATGGTGTCCGGGTCTTAGGGACATATAAGACTAGCACGCGTTTAGTACGCTAATGACCCATGCCCGGACTAGGGACTGACTCCAAGATCCTGTCAATGCGGTCTAGGTGACGTACAAGCCTTTCAGTTCGGTGTGATGTGGGTGCGGTGGTGATATCTTCAAGAATAGCACCAAGAACCGAACCATCCCCATTCTCATTCTCCACTTTTGAAAGCTTCCTTGCATCTAAAGACCGCACACAACATATTAAGATCAAAACGATCACAAACCAGGCCATAGTTACACGAGCCATTTCGTGCGAAATCAAGACAATCAAAGGAAAATTGAATATTTGAATTAGGTAGGGTGGTATATATATACATGTATGATAGATAATACACGGTGTCAATTTTCTAAATATGTTTGTTTGTATGTGTGTTGGCAAGTTTGGTAGTAGTTAGCCGAGTCAAGAGTTTGGACACAATTTTTTTGTAGTTTTGTTGCACAACGCGTGTGTAAATAGAGAGCTTTGATTTAGTACATCCGCCGGCAAAGTTATAGAGCAACATGCGGTTTATTACTTTATTTATAAGGGGACCCGGGGTGGTGAGTGATACACCCCCCATCACTCGTAAAAAACTTTAGCACACCGCCGCCACCATAAATTATAACGCGTGATAAATATCACGCGTGGAAAAATTGACAAAAAACGATCGTTGTGCATGTGGTGTTGACAACATGGCAATGGTTGAGGTGGCACGTGTAATTGAGCTTGAAGAGGGTGGCCAGCCAAAAGAATGCATATAAATAATAGCTTTTTTTTCAATATTGACTTTGAAATTTTTTTTTTGTATATAACTGTTCAATTATTTGTTAAAACTTAAACGTGAGGAGACATATATTCGACACTTGACCGAAAATGAAAAAAAAAAATAGTGATTTAAACGTCTTGTTACAACCGCACAACAATCTCGACGAACCATTTAAGTCGATCGTACTTCAACGCAAACGCGAGATATGTGAAAAGTAGAGTTGGAAGATGCCTTAGATGAAATTTATAATTTTAGTGTTTTATTGTTAATTTATAATTTAAAAAAAAAATAAAAAAAGTTGTGAGTGATGGAATTCCATCACTAGTGATTACCATTACCACTAAAAAAAGTTGTGAGTGATAGAATAATGGTTGATGACATGACGGAACTTGATTGGATGTTGTGAGCGATGAGTGATCACCGAAAGTCAATGGTTATAATTTGAAGAGCATGGTAAATACCTTCGTATGTTAAAAGACAAAGTGGCAGACTTAACCCATTAGTCTTAGGATCAGTTTAACTCTTTCAAACGAAACTAGGATCTCTGGTAACTAACTCGGCTCATAACCCTCCTAGCCAAGAAATAAACTAGGTGATACACATTTAAGTTGGAGGTTTCCATATTTTTAGGGGTCTAGTTTTAATATGTGAAATGCAGTTAAAAAATATCATGGTTTTTGCTTCTAACTCAAAGATGATAAAAAAACTTTAAGACTCTTACTTAGAACAACCGGATAAAACTAAACGAGCAACAAAAAGACACAACTTAAAAAATATATAGCTTTAAAAAATGTATAGCTTTTGATGCAGTTTGCCCCCAAATTCACTTGTTTGAGTTTTTTTTTTCTTGCTCATAATTCGTAATTTTAGTTGATTTCGTTTTAAGTCTAACCACTAAATCGTTCAATTAATTATTCATACGTTTAACGACTTAGTAGCGGATCTAGACCAAAATTTCAGAAGTAACGCTACTTTCATACAATATAAGCGAAACAAAAATAAAAACACGATAATAAATAAAGTTAAAACGCATATATACCTAATATATTTTTTCTTTTCGTTTACTGAAAGCTTGAATCGAGCCATTACATCATCTTCTTTTACTTTATGAAGTTTCTCTTTCGACCACACAAATTAGAGCATTATTCTAATACTCCTCACCTATTCGACTGCGTAAAAGTTAAGGGGTAGCGGGTGCTACTAATATGCTATGTCCGTCCCTCTTTAGCGTTTAATTAGTTGTTTAGTTTCACATGTATTTTGTCATTTTAATTTTCCTAGATTTGTTATATGTGTCAATTTAGATTCCTTACAAGTATAGGATTGAAGTATCTTTTTAGCTCATCTTTATAACACAGAAAATCACAATGGTACCACATAAAATGCTATTTGCAACACATGAAAGCGTTTGGCCATCATAGTTTCAGCGCTATCTTTTTACGATTGAGTTTATGCAATATGTTAGATAAACTCTCGTGGATCCTTGACTGGCAAAACGGACTAGATACAAAACACGGGTTTTGTATACCGGTTTGCTGGTTAAACTAGTACAAACGATGAGCGTATAATACAATATGTTTTCATTCTCTTTAGATACCAAACACACAGGGCTGGCCCTAGGGGTGGGCGAGCCGCACCACCAGCCGAGGCCCGTTTTTCACAAGGACATGTACAGTAAAATAATATTTTAATATTATTTTCTTACTTTTACTAATATTTTCTTTATTAGTTTAATTTTTTTTACTATTAGTTTTTTCAATGATATTATTTAAAAAATAAACAATTACTATATCTTACATTTTTTAAGTAGATTAATATTTTAATATTATTTCTTTAATTTTACTAATATTTTTTTAGTTTATTTTGTAACTATTAGTTTTTTTAATTATATTATTTTAAAAATTATTAAACTTAGTTTTATTTGTTATTTTATCTTTATAATACTTTTGAGTATATTTTGTTTTTCATTTATAACTTTATTCGAACGAGTGAAATATAGTCAAACTTTACCGTAAAAAAATTTACGAATATTATTTGAACAACATCGGTATCGCTACGAGTAACGTATTCATTTTTATGGCTTTCTCGATGCAGCGGTATAAAGTTTGTTGAAGATGGAGTTGTATTTGCGATAGAGATTTTTTTTTGTTACCGTAAGCTATGACGAGTTTGGTATAGTAACTTTACCGTGATGAATCGAATCGGTACTAGCCGAACAACATCGCTATCGGTAACGATATTCATTTTTTTTTGGTTTTCAATCGATGTGTATATCCTCTTGTGCTTGTCTCTTTCAATTGCTATTTCGAGTGTCGGTACCATATTGAACCGACCGAAACCCGCTGCGAAGCGTGGGTAATCTCGCTAGTTTTATACATATACATATATAAAATATGGAGTGAGCCCATAAATAAAATAAGAAGTGAATTCAAACACAAAATGAAGCATGGTATAAGGCCACCCGGGGTGGTCCGTGATGGAGGTGCCATCACTCGTTATTTCATCACTCAACACCGCCGCCACCCCTTTCTATCACTCGTGGAAGTATAACGAGTGATGGTGGTAACGCGTTGAACTTTGAGGATGATAGGGTATGGACTTGTACATTGTGCATTAATACTTGTACATTGGAATCCCATCACTAGTGATACCACCCCCACTACATTTCTATCACTATCACTAGAATATTGGGTGCTGACATGACATGATTTGATTGGATGCTCCCATCACTAGAATCTATCACTAGTGAACCACCCCGTCCCCCTAAGTGATGAACGTCTTCTTCTTTTAAAGGAGTGGTCATTGGTTCAATTCCTGCATGAAACACTTTTTAATTTGTTGGTTATTTCTTTTTAATTTTTTGGTCCTTTAAAAACAACTTTTAGATAGTGTGTTGCGAATTCCTTTCTTCTACGGATACTTGGACTAGCCAAAGGACTCTTGTTCACGCTTCACAGCTATTTTTTTCTAGTCTTTATCTAGTAATTTTTTACTTAAAGCACAAATATTTTTTTTTCTCATAATAAAAATCATTATTAATATTTTTCTTTGGTAAATCATGCGACTATGTTTAGAATATATTTAAAAACTTTATTCGAAACCAGGTTGGTCTTCGCTTCAATGAAATTTTATTTAAAACCGAGCAGCGTCAGATATCATACTTTTTTATTTTTTATTTTAAATACGCTTGCATGTTTCTTAATACAAACTTTTTACATCAAGATAACTTTTTCTTGATTTCTGAATATGCGGTTGTAACATTTTTTATCTTCATTTATTATTATTTTTTCAAATTTTATAAAAAATCAGCCCGTCATACATTATACGGCATGTCATTCAAATACTATGATTTTGCTATGTTTATTGCTATAACGTTAATCGTCGTTTGAAAAAAAAAATAGTTTATATAATTCGTTAGGGTCTAAGGGCCTTTTTTTCGGCTCGTACAAGGCACTTCATTTCTCAGGGCCGGCTCTGCAAACACAGGTTTTGTACCGGTTCACTGGTTAACGTTAATCGGTTAGCTATTACGGTATGTCATTCTAATATTATATTTTTGCTATGTTTATTGCTATAACGTTAAGTCGTTTAAAAAAATCAATTTTTATAATTCGTTAGAGTCTAAGGGCTTTTTTCCAGTCTCGGCCAAGGCACTTGAATCCTCAGGACCGGCCCTGATTATATGTTTTCATTCTCTTTAGGAAAAAAAAAGAGCTCTTCGTAAACGTCCGACTATAGTGTTAACAAATCAAGAAATTAATACAAGAACCAAAAATAATTATTTGAGGACAAAATCTGGGATTAAGTTTCGCAAAACCCTAAACTTACAGCAAGTTCGAAACTAAAGGGAATATTTGAAATTTTTTTTTAACAATTTGTAATAAAGGGAATGTTACATATTGCCATATTGGGAAGTGAGATTGGTTTGAATAATATTTAAGCCAGGTATTTTTTTTTTGGACCGCATGAAAATGGCATCTTTGAACCGCCGATATACGCGTTCATCGTACTGGTTTAGCCGGCCTTGCATGTAAGATGCCGTCATGGACCAAACCTCTTCCCACAAAACCTAAAACATGGAAATTTTATAAATAATATTATATTGTTAATTAATACAATTATTATTTAATATAATAATTATCTAATAGTTAAGACAAGATAAATGAGAGATTTAGTGGATTAAATTTGTGTGTTGAAACTTTAATGTGGGAAATTGTGCTTGTCACACATGGGTGGAGAGATAAAACTTTTGTCGATTTATAATTAGAATTCTCTATGGGAATGTATTCCTATATGACAACTCACACTCAGTGCCAGCTAAGAGGGTGCGGAGCACCCGACACACGCCTAGCACTTTGCATTTCGCATGCTTGCATCGCTGCTTATAGCCCGTCTTTACTCTTTTTGGTGCGGCTCGAGCCCTGTGGCCTGGCTTAGTTAACTAGTGACTTTGTGTCTTGTTAAAACAAAGATAAAACCAAGAGATTTCGTATGGTCCAGTCACCACCCATAAACACTAACAAATTCCCTAATTTTGATTCGTTTTGTGCTCTTATTTTAGGTAGTTTTTCAGGTGCTTGACTATTCCCAATGGTACAATCTGCTTTGGCAGTTATACCATGGGAAATAGACGAGTTTACCTGGGTGGCCCGAAATCTTTTATGAGAATCGTGTTCATCATGTGCCTCAGTCGCCTTTGTTTTCTGCATTTTCTTTATTTCGTTGTAATTTGTCCTTTCTTTGTTTAGATTTTATATTGTGTTTTGTTTCCATTTGCTTCATTTCTTATTTATGTACTGCAATACAATTATTGCTTAATAAAATTGTTATTTTTATTTCTTGAATGATTGTCCTACAAGCTTAAAACATTACTTTATAACAGTGTTATTTTCTGTTTTAAAATTTTTTAGATTACATAACAGTTTGTTAAATTGTTTATTTTCATAGGATTATTCCTATTTTGGTTTTGTGTAAACCAACATTTTTGGAAAACTTATTTTTTATTCTTGTTTCAAAAATGGCTTCTGTTCCAGCAACCACATCAACAATTGTTGGATGCACCTCCACCACCATGGGACCATTAGTTGGTACCCACACCGCCTAAGCTGTGGCTAATCATGCTGAGAAACCAGAAAGTTACTGGTTAAAACTTTAAGAGATGGTAACAAAAGTTGTTGTTTTATCTGACAACTTTGAACCTTCCGAGGTTCTTTATTGAGTCCCCTCCTGTTCCCGCTGAATGGACATCTGATGTTCAGTCTGTGAGTGTTGTTGACGCATGGAAACACTCGGAGTTCTTGTGCCGTAACTATGTGTTGAACTGTTAGCATAACAAAGTTGGTGGGCTCTTTTGTACTTGGTTTATTGTTTAGCCCATTTAGCTAGTTACCCTAGTTAGTTTATTTATTTATTTATAGTCTTTCTTTTCTTTGTTTTATAAATTCACCTTTCATCATAATAAAATCCTAGCCGCTCTTTTTCTTTGTACATGGTTATTAGTTAACATGGTATCAGAGCTGCATTCGATCCATAGTGCAAGTGATTACCGGCCGCCACTCGGTACTTTTTTTTTGAACGGCAAGGTGTCACAATTTTTGGGTGCGAGACACCCCACACCCCCCTACATTGGGGAGGTGTAGGATCGAATTCGGACCCAAACGAGTCGATCAGAAGAGTTTATCTCAGTTTGAGCGGCGGAAACGAACAAACCGAGGTCAATTCAGCAAGATTCACGCTTAAAACTGTTGTACTATTGATTTGTATGACGTTTACAACCTGACAACACTTCGGCAGCACTTCGTTGCAAACCGGAAGACTTTTCTAAAAATTACAAATGATTTAGCTTGAATGGTATATATAGTGGAGGAGATTTAGCTTGAAATGACACATGACACTTTCAAGGGAAATCACCACTTTCAAGCTAAATTACATTAAACACATTCTAAAACGTATAACATATCTAACATTTTGAGTCATAGACTCGATACAAGACGAAGTCGACAGACGCATGCACCAACAGACTCCCCCTCGAATGTTGACGAGTCTTAAGTGTCGAGTCTTCGCATCTTCAGTCTTCATCAGTCCTTTTGAACTCTTTAAAATATCTGACGTTGTAAAGCATCCTCAAATCTTCTCTCTTTTCTTTCCTCTGCAGCATTAATAAACTCCTCACAAACAATCTCTATTTGGATGTCTTCAGACTCCCCCTTTCGATATGCTGAGATAACAGTCTGGCTTGTTGAAATCACACATTCCTCAGGTATCGGAACCTGGCACTCTGTCTTCAGATTCAGAATTGAAACTTTACTATTCCTGCACATTCTTAACCCAGAAATGAATTTCTAGATTTAACAATTTGAATGCACCAACACTTACTCTCCCTCAGATTACAAATACATAATGAACCACTTGTTGATTTTAAAAACATATTTTGACAATTAAGACACACTCCCCCTCACATCAATGTCATCATGTTTAGCACTTGGAACTTTGAAAATCAGCTTTCCAACATCAGTTTCCAAAAAAATCTTTTTGAATTTTTCAAAATTTATGCTAAAACACACTGAAAATATTTTTGGATTTTTGAATGAAAAGAAATGCAGTAAAGAAATATTTACAGACACTATTTTTTTGAGTTTGTGTAAGAGGATCATATCAGTTTCTGAGACAAATCACCAACACCGTTAAGCTTCATTGCATTTTAAGTTTTAAACAATTCACCTAGATTGTCAGTATACCTGTCCACTTAAATTTTCACACAAAGTTCAACTGTTTCGAGATACGATATTAATGTCTTAGATACTTAAACTCAATCGCGTGTCCCACCTCAGAATATACTCCCGTATCCAGATCCCAATAATCAGTCTTACAGGTAATTATGACACAAATGATATCTGTAGGGGTTAATAAATTATGAAGAATCATGAGAGCTCAGGTCAGAACTACCGTTCAGCAGAGAGATCATGACTCAACTTGTGGGTGTGTTCCCTTTAGAGGATCTTTTTTACAACAGCATTGCTAAGAAATTTTATTGTCTTATCATATATGCTGAGGGTAATGCTATGTTTCAAGCATTTGCGGAAAGCATTATTCGAGGACTAGGTCAGAACTACCGTTCAGCAGAAGTCCCGGAATAATACCCCAGACATCATTGAGTATAAAGACCTAGTATATCAGATTATGAGACCTTTCAAACGAGATTTCGGGGGTTACCCATATATCCGAGAGATGTTTCTCCACGATATAAGCAAGTTTGAAATTTAGGTTTATATCTCGTCACAATCTACTAAATGTGCAAAAACCTACTGGCATATCAGTAGTGAGATTGTTTATCACATTTTAACATTTCATTTCTTTAGCATGTTGTGACAGTCTACTGATGTACTATCATTTCCTCTATTCACAACAAAACTCATTTTTTGAATTTTATCATGTTTTTGACTTTTTCAAATTTTCAAATGTTTTTGGATTTTCTGAAATTTTCTACTCCCCCTAAAATGCAAACACATTTTAGGAAATTTGAAAACAAACTGTACAAACAACGTGACAACCGATATCAAATCGCATCAATTCGCCATCCACATGGCATAAACAATCAGAACTCCCCCTTACACAAAACTATTTTCTCATTATGATTTCAAAACACTTAAGTTTGTTTTAACCAAAATGATTTTTCCGGAAAATAAGTTTTGTTTTAACCACTTATAGGGTCGGGTTCATCATCTTATTCATTCAATCACATATATCAGGATTACATCAAGTTCAACCTAATGACCTTGAGTAATCACTTTGCCAGAATCAACCTCTTACCACTTGTAAGTATATCCAACACAATTAATCACATGTAGGAATAAAACATCTACACTAATCATTTTACCAATCAAAATGCCGATTCCTGCTTCTCACTTACCAACCTGGAAGCTCCGTCAATTCCTCAATTTGTAAATTTTAACAAACTTTAAGATTCAATCACACAATCAATCACTAAGAAAGATGCCGATTCCTGATCCGCAATTACAAACTTGGGATCTCCGGCAATTCAGGTTTTTCAATGAAAGAAAATATCCACCCAAGCCTGACCAGCCTTGGGTGTTTTCAATTCAGAAGCAGTTGGGGTGTAAGTTGCTTTCTTCTTAGCATAAAACTCTTTTACCCCTTTAACCTTCCCATCGACCATCTTTCCGAAAATTTTCTTTACATTCCCATTAAACGCTTTCTCAACATCAAATTCATTCTTATCAGAATAAAATTGATTAGAGATCTCAACTTTCCCGACTTTTGATTTAAAATTTTCAGTACTCAATGGTGGAAAGTTCTCATCATCCATTGAAAGAACTGATTTTTCAACACTCTCATCAAATTGTGGCTCCTCTGACTTTGTGGAATCAGATTCATCGCCAGATTTTACCTCTGATTTCTTAACAACCCAAGCTTGATTGTCAAGATTTCCCCTTTTCTTGTAAAATCTTTTCGAACACTCACCAACTTCATATGTAGAGTTTTTAAACACTTTAAATCGTTCAGTTGGAGGTTCCGTATTATCAACAACTACTTCTTTGAGTTTTTCTGAGACTCCCTGTTTTGTGTTGGTTGCCTTAGGACAGTTCCATGCAATGTGACCAACTTCATTACATCTGTAACAAGTTCTTGTTTCTTTCCATTGATAAGCTCCATTCTTCATCTTTTCAGCAAGAAACTCCATGTTTGACTGTTTCCAGAATGAGCTCTTTGCTTCTTCTTCATGACTAGTTCCTGCAACATATGTCATTTTTGATTTAAAATCTCGAACATATTTTTCATTTTTATAGTTTTCCGGTGGAATAAAACCAAGTCCTTTCTTTTTGTAGCTACGATTGTGGTTTGGTTTCTTTTGAAAACCAGAACCAGAATTGTAACCCTTTTTCTTGTTTAAACGTTGTTGTACTCTTGAGGTGTAAGGTTTAGGTTTTACATTAAGATTTTCATCTTTTATTTCAGAAATATTAATTTCTGTTAGTTTGAAAACCTTTTTTTATCAAATCAGTTTTGACACCTCTTATTGGAAATTCTTTATCAAAATATAATTTGTCAGAACCATTCAAAGTATATGCAACTTCAAATGTTTCGTCATTCAAATTAGATTTTGACAACAAAAATTCTTTACTATACACCCGTTTTCCTGACGACTTTGAACTCTTTTCGGACGAACTCGAACTCCTGACTGACTGACACGAACTTTCGGATTCTGACTTTGACTCTGACTCCTCATCCTTATCCAACACCTGATCAACCACTTTTTTTTATCAATTCGGACTCATGATCTGTGTCGGACGCTGTGAACGTGACATCAATATTGTCCGGTAAAACATCGGTTATCTCGGATTCTAACTTAATATTGACTGCCTGTTTTAGTTCTTCCTCGTTAGGTTTTCTAGACGAGTACCCTTCCCAAATCGGAGGCGGACACTTATTATAACAGACACCCTGTTTCTTACCAGTATCCTTTTTCTTCTTTGGCTTTATTTCTTCGTCTTTAAACGCTTCAAATCCTTCAACTGTTGGATAAATTCTATCAATTATGTAGTCACAACCTTTGTAACTTTGCAGCAATCTTCTGATTCTTTCGTTCTCAGTTGCTTCACTATCCAATTCTTTCTTCCACTTAGCACATTCTTCTATGTACAAGTTGATCTCTTTTTGCTTTGTCATCATAGTAGCATTCATCATTTTCAAAGCTTTCTCTCTTTCAGAGTTAGTCTTTTCCAGACTATTCACAGTTCTGTTCAATACATCATATGACTGTTTCAAGTTTTTTACATCAAACAACAACTTTTCTTTCAACTTTTCTAACTCACTAAACCTCTCATCTTTCTCTATACATTGTTTACAAGACTCTAAACATGTAAGACAGGGTTTTGTGATTTCAACAATCTTCTCGACTTCAACTATTTTTTCAACTTCCACAATCTTCTCAACAACCTTGACTTCTTCACTCTGTTCATTCTTTTCTTCTTGAGAAACAGACTCTTCATCTTGACTTTTCTCATCATCATCATCACTGTTATTAATTTGTTCTTCAAGTTTTTCAATGAATTGAGCAATTGACAATATACTAAACTATCCAGAATTCTTCAGAATCATGAGATATGTACCCCATTCCTTTTGTGGTAAAGCATCAGCAAGCTTTTTAACCCATTCTGCTGGAGTTTTAGTAATTTTCAACTGAGACATGGTACGCACAAGATGGCAATATCTCTCAATGAGACTCTTTGTACTTTCTCCTGGACAACCTGAAAACAAATCAAACTCTTTCTTTAGTACATTTATTCTATTAAAAGTTTCATTTGTCATATTAAAGAAATTGATATCCATGATTCGTAAACACATTTATCAAGACAATCCCGTTAAGCGAAATATTAAGTCCAAGATAGATCACCTTTTAAACATATACCTGAAACAAACAAACAAACAATCAGTTTAAACACTATTAAACAACTGAAATAAACTGATACTCGGATTGGTGAATATTCTGTGCTGACTGAAAGTTGACACACTATGCGGACAGCTATGACCCAGATCAAATTCAAACAACCTTGAATATCTATAACCACTTCACATGACCTGAGTGACTTTCTCAACAATGAACTTGGGTCGAACACTTTAAATTCTTTTCACATTCAGTTCTTGGGCCGAGAGTCAAAAAAAAAAAAAAACTCAATTTATCCAACAATTTGAATAAACAAGCCTTGACAACAGTGACATCAAATTTTGATCACAATTCAAATCTGATTGGGTCTCAAAATCCACTTTCAATGAATTAATAACTAGGCCATTCAATTAAAGTGGACTGACAACTATTGACATTAACTCATTTCTGATTGGACCAAAATGCCGATACCACTAAACTGACAAGTTTATTCTCGAGATTCTGTTACTACCGACACTATAATACTGAATCAATTAGACCGCTGATGATAATTCTCATGAAGACGTTGAACTCCTCAAACTAGACGACAACTATAATGGCTGACATTATATCTCGAGATTCTGACAAAAACAGTTCACATGACCATTTTTGTTTTCAATAACACTAAACTGACAACATTATTTAAAAGAAACAATTTTCAAGACTTAGAATACTCCATATCACATGCAATCCTCGAACTACTAAATCAATTGCAAACATATAATTTCATTTCTCAACAAACTGACAAAGAATCACATCCTATTATTTTTCTCTTTATAAGGCGCCTAAGAAGGTCATCTCGGACTTGGAGAAGATGATTAAGAGGTTCTTGTGGGGCGGTTCGGTGGAGGAAAGGAAAATGCACTGGGTCAAATGGGATCGGGTGGCTCGCCAGAAGAAGGATGGTGGCTTGGGGCTCAACAAATTAGGAGAGGTCAATATCTCTCTCCTGTCCAAATGGGGATGGAGGTACAAGACGGAAAGCGGCAATCTTTGGAAAAAAGTGATCGATGCGCTTCACTCTAGTAGAGTTTGCTGGGAAGGAATAAGCTTTAAGAAGACACTTAGCGGCACTTGGAGTAATATCGCCAAGGTTTTTATTAATACTAAGGCAGGTGGCGTTCCGCTGCGGAACTTTCTTAGAGGTACGGTGGCTAATGGTGAAGATATCGCCTTCTGGCTAGATTCCTGGATTATTGAAGAGCCTCTCAAATCGAAGTTCCCGGCTTTGTTTGCGCTGGAAAGGGCCAAGAAATGCAAAGTTGCTGAAAGATTTGTGAGACAAGGTACTGTTTCAGCTCTGAAGTGGGATTGGAGAGTTTCGGATCTTTCAGTGGAGGCGGCCAATGACCTCCAGCAGCTGTGCTCGATGCTGGAAGGCGTTCGAATCAGCGACTTTGCTGACAGTTGGAAGTGGCAGTCCAGTTCTAATGGTTCCTTCTCGGTCAGAGAAGTCAAGCTGCTTCTTCGCAGGGACCTTGATGTCGGCCCGGTTTATGTGATGGATTGGTGCCGGTGGATCCCGAACAAGTGTAATATTCACGCGTGGCGGATGGAACTGGACCGTATACCCACAGGTGATGCGTTAAGAAGAAGAAACGTTGTGGTTGAAGACATTTCTTGCCCGTTCTGCGGCTCGGACGATGAGACAACGGAGCACCTTTTTATTTCATGTAGAACGGCTGCGATTATCTGGAATGGTATTAGTGTGTGGTGCAAGATCCCCAGTATATATGCTTTTTCTATCAAGGATCTTTTGGGTATTCACAAGACGTTGAGGTCATCGGAAAGGAAGAAGGTTGCGGTTCAAGGGATCATTTTGTTAGTGTGTTGGTGTATTTGGCGTGCGAGGAATAATTTTAAGTTCTCCAGCGCCCCGATAAAAATATATAGCATTTTAAGTGAAGTTAGGGCGATAGGATTTTTTTGGTTTTCGAACAGATCGAGGTTCAAAGGGATTGATTGGGGGGAGTGGTGCTCGTTTGTAAATATGTAAGTTCTCCTTGTTTTTGTTTGTCTTTGCCGGCCCGATTTGGGTCGGTGGTTCCGTTAATGAAGTATACGTTTCAAAAAAAAAAAAACAAACTGACAAAGAATCACATGAATTTTGACTTTTGATAAAAACCAACACAATTTCACATGTAAGCAGACACAAACCGACAAAGTATATGAGTAGATTACATGCAAACTAGTATCAATTTACGAGACCTGAGTCTGACACCTATCACATGATCATTTTTAATGTTTCAAGCGGAATCTGATAATACAAGTCCAACGATTCAAGCGAAATCCAACTAATCTATTTCGCTTGAACTTTTTCAAGCTAAATCACAATTTCGCTTCAATCAATCAACAACTTTTCAAGCTAAATCAGAATATTTCAAGCGAAATCCTCAATTTCGCTTCAAAATACCAATACTTCAAGCAAAATGTAATTGCTCGTTCAAGCGAAATCTTGTTTTTGATCCATTTCAGTCATTTTTAATGCGAATTTCGGTCTCAAACTTTCAATGGTTTGTTAAACTATGTTTTCGCACAATATGTAAGAATTTGAGCCGATTTTAACCGTAAAAATTTGTTAATTTTGAAAAGAAGGAGTAGAAAAACAGAATTTGAGGCTGAATTGGTATGAACTCTTCCTCCTGAGCTCTGATACCACTTGTAGGATCGAATTCGGACCCAAACGAGTCGATCAGAAGAGTTTATCTCAGTTTGAGCGGCGGAAACGAACAAACCGAGGTCAATTCAGCAAGATTCACGCTTAAAACTGTTGTACTATTGATTTGTATGACGTTTACAACCTGACAACACTTCGGCAGCACTTCGTTGCAAACCGGAAGACTTCTCTAAAAATTACAAATGATTTAGCTTGAATGGTATATATAGTGGAAGAGATTTAGCTTGAAATGACATGCCACTTTCAAGGTAAATCTTGATTTAGCTTGAAATGACACATGACACTTTCAAGGGAAATCACCACTTTCAAGCTAAATTACATTAAACACATTCTAAAACGTATAACATATCTAACATTTTTAGTCCTAGACTCGATACAAGACGAAGTCGACAGACGCATGCACCAACAGGAGGCCCGTCGCCCCTCTCCGGCCAGACGTGAGTGTCTTAACTGTCACGGACCCCGGCCCGGTTTGACCCGGTTCAGGAGCCGCCGGACAGGAAATCCCGTGGTATTTATTTAATTTAGTTTGACAGCGGAAGATTTCAGCAGGATCTTTTAAAAAAACTGAAAATGCCTGATTATTTATTCCATAATTCGGGATAAAACCCAGGTAATTTACAATCAGATGATTTCACTGGGAAATCTTTATTTTACAAAACATGTTTCTTTATTTATATTGAGCCACTTCCTTAAGCTTGTAGTGCTTCGCGACACTTTTCCTGGATCACAACAGATCACCTGAAACATTTTTGAAAAAGGTTTTGTCAGCAGGGAAATACTGGTGAATCATTCTTTTTACTAAAACGACACGTTGTTATAATTTACAGTATTAAGAGCGATTACAATGTTTATATATCAACCAATTACCCAACGGTATTTGTCACTCAACTCGTTTCTGTGACTATGGTCATATCACCCATTGGCTAACCCGTTGTCCAATGGTGACGATTATCAAGTAATGTATACAAAACCCCACATATCGGCTGTAATATAGAGATTACAAAGACTTAATCCCTGTAATTATAACTTTGAAAATATTTAAGAATTTATAAAGCATTTTGATAAAAAGAGAATAACTCACATTGCAGATTTAACACGGGCAGAGCCTAGTCTACTGATTAGCCTTGTTACCTAAATTAATAACATGCACACGAACTAGGTTAGTAACTAATACAACATTTACAATAACTCACAAGATTAAACCCTCACAACGAATGACAAAGTGCGATACTTAAACATCCATCGAATTCACGACGAATGACAAAGCATAACCCTAATGTGGGCAGCACTTAAACATCCATTGGATAGTTTTAATCGATCGGACATTGAATCGTAGCAGCGATTGAGTTAATACCCTGTATCGTTGCAGCACCCCACTGTATCGTAAGACTAAGCCAAAGCTTACGCGGCCCGTCTGAAAACCATATTTCTTGTTTTCTTAATTTTTTAGTGCACAGTATGGTTTCAGGGGTCCGGGTTTTCACTTGTGGGTCAGTTTGGGGACAATTTGGAGAGTCCTTACATCCTCCCCACCTTATTTAAAATCTCATCCTTGAGATTTACTGGAATAAGTGTGGATACTTTCGCTTCATTTCTGATTCCAGTTCCCAAGTGTATTCGGATCCTCTCTTTGAATCCCACTTGACTTTGACCAGCACTAACCGCTTATGCTTGAGAAACTTAATCTTTCTGTCTTCTATCTGCAGTGGTTTCTCCACAAATTTTGGCTTCTCATTTACCTTTATGTCTTGAAGAGGTATTACCAGAGATTCGTCAGATAGACATTTCTTGAGATTGGATACATGAAACACATCATGTACTCCAGTTAGTTCTTCTGGTAGTTGTAAACGATAGGCAACTGGTCCTATTCGTTGTATTATTGGGAATGGTCCTACGTATCGTGGACTTAGCTTTCCTTTCTTACCGAACCGAACTACTCATTTCCAAGGAGAAACTTTCAATAGTACTCTATCTCCGACTTGAAACTCGAGAGGCTTGCGTCTATTATCAGCATAGCTTTTCTGGCGATCTCGAGCCGTCTTTAATCTTTCCTTGATTTGAATAATCTTGTCGGTGGTCTCTTGCACGATTTCAGGACCTGATAATTGACTTTCTCCTATTTCTACCCAGCAAACTGGAGTTCTGCACTTTCGTCCATACAGTGCTTCGAATGGGGCAGCTTCGATGCTTGCATGATAACTATTGTTATAGGAGAATTCGATCAATGGTAGGTGATCGTCCCAGTTTCCTCCAAAATCTGTCACACATGGCCGGAGCATGTCTTCCAGGGTTTGTATCGTCCTTTCACTTTGTCCGTCTATTTGAGGATGATATGCAGTGCTTAAGTTCAGTTTAGTTGCCATAGCTTCTTGGAAACTTGTCCAGAAGTGGGAAGTGAAACGACTATCCCTATCTGATACAACGGAGAGTGGAACTCCATGTAAGGATACTACTTCATCTACATACAATTTGGCTAACCTTTCCATGCTAAAGGTTTCCTTCATGGGTAGAAAATGAGCTGACTTGGTTAATCGATCCACAATTACCCAAATCGCATCATTACCTTTTCTGGTTTTGGGCAACTTAGTAACAAAATCCATTGTTATGAGCTCCCATTTCCATACAGGCATTTCTAGTTGTTGTAGAAGACCTGGAGGTTTCTGGTGTTCTGCTTTAACTTGTGAACAAGTAAGGCACTTAGAAACATATCTAGCTATATCCTTTTTCATTCCTATCCACCAGAAATTATTTCTTAAATCTTGGTACATTTTATTGTTACCAGGATGCATGGTATACCTAGATTTATGGGCTTCCTCTAGTATTTGATTCCTTAATTCTCCCTGCTTAGGTACCCAAATTCGTTTCTTATGGAATCTCCAAATTCCATCATTTCCTTGCTCTAATTCTTTTATTCGTCCTTTCATTCCTTCAGCATCGTCCTTGATTGCTGTTTCTTGAACATTTTTCAGTTGCTCTATTAAATCTAATTGTATATTTAATCTGAGAGCTCGAACTCGTCTTTGTTTCTCATGATACTTACGACTTAAAGCATCTGCAACTACGTTTGCCTTTCCTTCGTGATATTGAATATTACAGTCGTAATCACTTAGGATTTCCATCCATCTCCTTTGTCTCATGTTTAATTCTTTTTGCCCAAATATATATCTTAAACTCTTATGATCTGTATAGACAGTAAACTTACTTCCATACAGGTAATGTCTCCAAATCTTAAGGGCAAAAATTATGGCTCCTAATTCTAAATCATGAGTCGTATAGTTCTCCTCGTGCTTTTTCAATTGCCTTGATGCATACACAATTACTTTCCTGCGTTGCATTAGCACACATCCTAATCCTAGTTTTGAAGCATCACAGTATACTTCAAAATCTTCAGTTCCTTCTGGTAAGGCTAAGATTGGGGCATTTGTTAACTTTTGCTTCAAAATCTTAAAAGCCTCTTCTTTCCTAGGTCCCCATTCAAACTTAACTGATTTACAGGTTAGCTTAGTTAATGGTACAACTATCTTAGAAAAATCCTTAATAAATCGTCTATAATATCCAGCTAATCCTAAAAAGCTTCTAATTTCCATAGTTGTTTGTGGAACCTTCCATTTGGTAACTGCTTCTATCTTAGCAGGATCTACTTGAATACCTTCGTGATTCACCATGTGTCCTAAAAATTGCACTTCCTGCAACCAAAATTCACACTTCGAGAATTTGGTGTAAAACTTTTCTTTTCTTAACAAAGTTAAGAGTGCATGCAGATGTTGACAGTGTTCTTCCTGATTCTTGGAGTAAATAAGTATATCGTCTATGAAGACAATTACAAATTTATCAAAATACGGTTTACAGATCCGATTCATCATGTCCATGAATGCTGCAGGTGCATTCGTTAGTCCGAAGGGCATGACTGTAAACTCGTAATGACCATACCTAGTTCTGAAAGCAGTTTTAGGTATGTCTTCTTCTTGTACCTTCAATTGATGATATCCGGAGCGTAAATCTATCTTAGAAAAGTATCTAGCTCCTTGAAGTTGATCGAACAGATCATCAATCCTAGGTAATGGGTATCGATTCTTAATTGTAACCTTATTTAATTCCCTATAATCGATACACATTCGCATCGAACCGTCCTTTTTCTTCACGAACAACACTGGTGCTCCCCAAGGGGATGAACTAGGTTGTATAAAACCTTTACTTAGTAATTCATCTAATTGCTTTTTCAATTCTAACATTTCTGTGGGTGCTAACCGATAAGGTGCTTTGGCTATCGGTGTAGTTCCAGGTATTAAATGAATCCTAAATTCTACTTCCCTATCTGGTGGTAATCCAGGTAGTTCTTCTGGGAATACATCTGGGTATTCTGATACTACTGGAATTTCCTTAAGTTCCTTACTCTTAGTGCTAATGATTACTGAGATCATATACACTATTCCTTGCTTTCGTTCATAATTAGCAATTTTCATTACTGATATGAACTTCATGGGTTTACATGGCTTATCTCCTGTAATCATGATTACTTCTCCGGTGGGTGCACGAATCTCTATAGAGTTCTTATCACATAGGATATGAGCATGGTTGGCTACTAACCAATCCATTCCTAACACAACATCGAACCCAGCTAGATTAATTGGTAATAGGTTTGCATGAAATTTATGACCTGAAAGTTCTATATTTTCTTTTTGCAAAACCTTATTTATGTTAACTGAATTCCCATCTGCTGTTTCAACTGTAAAAATCTGCCTAAGGTTGGTTAAGGGTAAGTTAAGAGCTTGGCAGAATGTAGTATTTATAAAACTTTGGTTTGCACCAGAGTCAAATAATACTTTTTCATAAACGTTGTGAACTAAGAACGTACCAGCTATCACATCAAGGATTAGTTCGGCTTCCTGAGTAGTCAACTGGAAGGCTCGAACATTCTTCTTGGTAGCTCCGTCAGCTGGCTTGGCTTTATTATCTGCTGGTTTAACCAATTTAGGGCATTCTGATTTAAAATGTCCTACTTCTCCACAGTTATAGCAGATCCTTGTTTTCTTTCTGCAGTCTTCTTCGCGATGTCCTATAACTTTGCAAAAATTGCAGGTTACATTACATCTTCCATAATGTTTCTTTTTGCAATTCCTGCAGAACGGTGGAGTTGAGGATTGCCCTGTTCCTCTTTTCTTGAAGTTGATATTATTACCCACACGAAATCCTTGGGTAATTTTCTTAGCCAGTTCCTTTTTCCTGTTTTCATCTCTTGTGCGTATCAGCTCATCAGTTAGGGTGTTAGCTAATTCTACCGCATCGTCAATAGTGCGAGGTCTCGCAGCTTAACGATATTATGGATTTCGCCAATCAATCCCCAAATATAACGAGAAATGAGCACCGGCTCTGGCGAAGCCAGGATTGGTACTACTCTCGCATATTCGAAGAATGTCGAAGTATACCCTCGACAGTCTACGTTCACCATCCGGTGGTTCAGAAATTTATTCGCCATTTGTTCCTTTTCATATTCGGGACATAATTTTCTTTCTATCAGACTTTTAAATTCTTCCCAATTCATGGCATAAGCCACACTTCTTCCTTTGGCTTGAAGTACTGTATTCCACCATTCTAGCGCCCCTTATTTGAAAAGATTCGACGCGTACATGACTTTATTGTTTTTGGCACATTTACTTATTATGATCACTGCCTCGGTTTTCTCTAACCAACGCAGTGCCGCAGTCGCTCCTTCATTACCTGCAAATTCAACTGGTTTACAAGCAAGAAATTCTTTGTAAGTGCAACCAGGCGTTGCAGCTTTCATTTTCTTAGGGAGCGGGGCCTGTCGTGGATCATTATTGTTATTAGTATGATTACCACCTCCGTTTACACTATTACTGAAGTTATTTTTAGAAATACGTTTGCTAGGTATGATTTGTTGAGGTTCAACAGGTTTCTGGGCAGCAACAAGGATTGCTGGAATAGCATTGGCTATTCCTTGAGCAACAATATTTTCTATATCTTGCCTAGTCATAAATTGATCCTCCGGGTGTTGCTCAGATTGGTTAACCTCGTTTACTGGTTCATTATTAGCATTTTCCATCTGATAATTAAGATATATAATTTATTAGTATCGAATAAATAACAATTTATACAAAACAATCATACAAATTTCATAATGCACACACATATATATATCCAAAATTATCGATTTCTCGATTCCCATTTTATATATATTATGCATCATTACACACCGTTATCTTACAAGGATTTTATTTGTAGGTTATTTTACAGACTCATTTATTATTATTATACAATCACAGTTTCACCACCATCCTATCCCTGGGCATTTTTAGAAGTGACGTTCCCTCTCGTCGTACTTCCAGGAGATCTGTTCTCCCACTTCCCTGATCCTATTCCCTGCATCCACCAGCTCTTCGCCAAAATGACGGAGTTCAGCTAAGTTTTCATTGCTCATTGGCGGGTTTGGTATAGGTTCTGGGTCAAATTGAGGGAGAAAAGTATAAGGGTTATTAAGGAGGTTTTGAAACTGCAAATCATTAGTTCACCACTCGTCCATTTCGCCTAAAGGTTGAGTATGGATTAAAGGTTCTGGAATGGCTGGTTCTAAGTTTATTGGAAGTTGGGTTACAGCAGGATAAGGGTAGAGATTGGTATTGATAGGTCTAATAATATCACAGCTTGCCAATACGCGATCCAACTCTTCTTGTAATGGCAACTCCTCAACTTGTTTAGAACTTTCCCTAATTTCCATTTCTACTTGCCTAGTACCTTCCCCGATCGAAATTCCTTTTCCTTTATCTATGGGATTTTCTATTTTGGGAACCTTTCTAGTTGCTGGTTTCCGCCTGCGTACACGCCTCCAACCTACAAATCTTCTCTTTTTATTAGGCTTTGGTTTCTTCGGAGGTGGAGCGTTGAATTCCATAGGTTCTTCTATATCGGGTATGTAACCAGTAAAGTCTCTGGAAACTTCTATTTTCACCGAATAGAGATTGAGATTCTGAAGGGCTTCAGATAACTCATTCATGCTGTTTAGTATATATGCAAAAATACTAAGTTAAAATTTTGATAACAAAATTTCACAGATAACCTTCAAGTATTATTGCATACCGTGTGACTAATTTAATACAAAGGATAACCGATAATGAAACATACTAGGGTTTATTATTCATTTATTTATTTACTGGGTAGAGTTTCTGGCTTGTAGGTGATAAGGGTACTAATACTGAGTCAGGATATTTTAAAGATTTTCATTTACTGCTACAGTGGCTAGCATATAGAGATCTGTCCATTTTTCATCTAACTTGTCTTCCCATGGTGGGTTACTGTCTGGTTTCTGGATTTCCTGATAAATTTTCATTTCTTTTGGTTGGGATTTCTTTATTTTCTCTTGACTTTTCCTAATAATCAAACTTCTTTTATTAGGAGAAAGTGGTTCCTCATAATGGCCTTTTCGAACAAATATTCCCTCCTTAGTATTTACTGGGTATCTTGAGGATTTTGTTTGGGATGAACTTCCTTTCTCTTTTGGTGAACTATCTAATTTAAGATAGATGTTCGAAAGCTTTTGCTTACCCATACTGTAATTAACAAATAGTCAATTAATAAATCACATAATCACTAAATTATAATCAAGAAAAATTAAGTATTTCTAAATACTTAATTGGCTTAAATCAGTGGCTCTGATACCACCTTTTCCTGTCACGGCCCCCGGCCCGGTTTGACCCGGTTCAGGAGCCGCGGGACAGGAAATCCCGTGGTATTTATTTAATTTAGTTTGACAACGGAAGATTTCAGCAGGATCTTTTAAAAAAACTGAAAATGCCTGATTATTTATTCCATAATTCGGGATAAAACCCAGGTAATTTACAATCACATGATTTCACTGGGAAATCTTTATTTTACAAAAAAAAAATGTTTCTTTATTTATATTGAGCCACTTCCTTAAGCTTGTAGTGCTTCGCGGCACTTTTCCTGGATCACAACAGATCACCTGAAACATGTTTGAAAAAGGTTTTGTCAGCGGGGAAATACTGGTGAATCATTCTTTTTACTAAAACGACACGTTGTTATAATTTATAGTATTAAGAGCGATTACAATGTTTATATATCAACCAATTACCCAATGGTATTTGTCACTCGACTCGTTTCTGTGACTATGGTCATATCACCCATTGGCTAACCCGTTGTCCAATGGTGACGATTATCAAGTAATGTATACAAAACCCCACATACCGGCTGTAATATGGAGATTACAAAGACTTAATCCCTGTAATTATAACTTTGAAAATATTTAAGAATTTATAAAGCATTTTGATAAAAAGAGAACGACTCACATTGCAGATTTAACACGGGCAGAGCCTAGTCTACTGATTAGCCTTGTTACCTAAATTAATAACATGCACACGAACTAGGTTAGTAACTAATACAACATTTACGATAACTCACAAGATTAAACCCTCACAACGAATGACAACGTGCGATACTTAAACATCCATCGAATTCACGACGAATGACAAAGCATAACCCTAATGTGGGCAGCACTTAAACATCCATTGGATAGTTTTAATCGATCGGACATTGAATCGTAACAGCGATTGAGTTAATACCCTGTATCGTAGTAGCACCCCACTATAATAAAAGTAATTTCGACTTCAGAGTAATGAAACTTCGTTTTTGAAAGTTTTCGTCGACACAGAATGAAAGCCCCTGCTCCAAACTATTTATAGGTGAAAAATAGGGTTCACGCAGCCCGCGTGAACCTTGACTTAACATTTACGCAGCCCGCGTGGCCGCCTAGTCTACGTGTAGGTCTGATTGGTCACGAGTAGGTTCAACAGCTGGTCAATACGTGGCTCGGGAACACTTATCCGGTCAAACATGGGTTGACGCGGCCCGCGTAAGACTAAGCCAAAGCTTACGCGGCCCGTCTGAAAACCATATTTCTTGTTTTCTTAATTTTTTAGTGCACAGTATGGTTTCAGGGGTCCGGGTTTTCACTTGTGGGTCAGTTTGGGGACAATTTGGAGAGTCCTTACATTAACCGTTCCTCAGCTAGCATTAGAGAGTGACCGACGTCTAAGGAAAAACCCCACAGGTACCTCCTTGCCGTGATTTGGTTTTGGATTTTATATTTGGATTTTGCCAATCAGTAAGAATTATACTTGCCGTGATTTTATCAATTCTCCTTGTTTGCAATATATAATCAGTGAGGTGACTTCTAGTGAGGTGACTTTGTGGTAGTCTGATGAAAATCACGAGAAGAGCTAGGTTAACGCCTCCATTTCCAAATTGGCCAATTGACACCTCTCGACGAGCCGTTTCCGTCGACTGAAACGACACAAAGATACCCTCCAACTCCAGCCATTTAGAAGATGACACGTGTCCGACAATCCCTGAAACGGCTTCGAGCCGTTTCAGAAGACCAATCATGCTGAAAGATCTCAGCCGAGCCGTTTCCCGTGGCTTCTGAACCCAAGCCGGATGAGGACCCCACCCGAGAAACTTCAACGAGCCAAGCCGTTTCCAAGGGTTGGAGCCGGCTTGTCATCTGCTCCGTTTCCATACAAACGTGGACCCACCACTGCAGCCAAGCCGTTTCAACCTGCTATTCGAGCCGACTCAGGAACTGTTCAAGCCGTTTGAACCAACTGAAGCCGTTTCAGCTGTCTCAAGCCGTTTCAGCTGCTTCGAGCCGTCTCAGCAAGTCGGTCGAGCAGTTTGAGCTACTGTTTGAGCCATTTTCATGTGGTTATATATTGCCCTATTTTTTGTGAGTTTGTGCAACGGATCCATCTAAAGTTATCAACACAATTAGATTTTGTAGTAGTAACTTAAAATTATGAAGATTCGTTTAGTTGTATACAGCGGGGTAAAGTGGCAAATCATTAACGGAAACTTGGAGTATGTTGCTGATGCTGATGCAAGTAGAGGTGGTTTAGAAATTGAACCCAACCTTTCATACATTGGTCTTTTAAGTAAAGTTTCTAAGATGTGTGGTACTACAAACATTACAAAGTTATCATACTGGTTGTCTTCGTTTAGTGATCAAATCGATATAATTAATGACGAAGATCTTGCAATTTTTTTATAATTTTGCTACGGAAAGTCTTTTTGAAATATATAAATTATATGTCGTTGAAGAGTTTTGTGCTGGGTCATCTAGTTTTTCAACTCCAAATAAATTTAAAGTTCCTGATTTAAATGTTTGTGTTAACAAAGCAAATGATGATGTATTAAGCGACCACCAACCAAATCCCGATAATTCATTTGAAAAAGTCAATGCCATCTTCATCAATTACTTTTGAGCTAGGGTACGTATTTAATAACAAAGGAGAAATGAAGCTTGAGTTAGGAAAAAATGTTTGTTAGAACGATTTGAGTTTAAAGTAGATAGAATCTAAAACGCGGTACGGAATGTCATGTTTGGTGGACGGTTGCGACTGGCGTTTTCGTGCATACAGTTTTGGCGGTAGTCGGTTGTTTTTTGTTAAGAATTTTAACTATAAACACACGTGCTCGAAGATGCTAACGTACCCATATCTTCGTCAGGCAAACCCAAAGGTTATGGCTCACTATTTAAAAGAACCTTTAAAAGACAGTGGTAGAATATATCATTCTAAGGATATAGTGAAGGATTTTAGACAAAGATTCTAAGTTGAGATAACCAGTAGTCAAGCTTGGCGTGGAAAAAGTCTGGCACTAAAGCTTTTACAAGGAACAAGCAGAGATTCATTTGCAGAACTACCATTTTACTGTTACAATTTAGAGCGGGCAAATCCGGGTTCTGTCACTCGTATCAAGACTGATGACGAGCATCAGTTTGAAATGGTCTTTGCCGCGATCGATGCTGCGGTAAGTTACAGCTTCTCATTTTTTCCACAAACTAAATCGGGCTGACCGTTTTTAAATTATTCCATTTCAGATTCGTACCTTTATGTGTAATCTAAGACCGGTGGTGATCATCGATGCTGCACACTTAAAGGGTGAATATAAAGGAACCTTATTTTTAGCAGTCGGGATGGATGGAAACAACCAAATTTTACGAATTTCCTATGGACTAGGATAATCAGAGGATGGTGAATCTTGGACATGGTTTCTATCAAAGCTTAGAGAATGTGTCGATGAAATACCCTACATGGCGATACTATAAGATAGAGCGAATTCTATAAACCTAGCTGTTAGAAACGTCTTTCCACGTGCTTATCATGGGTTATGCCGTCGTCATTTAATGACGAACTTACATTTACCGTCCGATAAAAAAAAAGAAAATGAGAAGCTGTGGTGGAAGACATGCAAATCTTACCGGTTGTCTGATTTTAATGAGTCATTCAATGCTCTTTGTCTTGTCGTTCCTAGAGTACGTCACACTCTAACAAGTATTGGGTTCGGTAGATGGGCAAGGGCACATTGTCCTGGCAATCGATATCATTATATGAAATCTAACAGCACGGAGTCCATTAACGCTTTATCTACACACTCACGTAAAATGCCGATAACGCAAGTTATAGAGTTCTTCCGGCAATCTGTACAGAAATGGTTTTATGAACGCCGGTTGCAAGGTATTCAAGAAAAACACTTACTTACACAATGGGCACATAAGAAAATTTTTAAAAAAATTGAAAGGTCTAGAACCTGGACTGTTTCTGGGATTGGGTTAAAAACTTATTGTGTTGAAGACGGGGGTAAGGGGGTATTGTCAACTTTTTTAATCGAATTTGTAGCTGCTGAGTTTGGCAGGTTTCTGGTTTACCGTGTGGGCATGTTATTGCCGTGTCAAAATTTTTAGGTGAAACCGATTGCAGTCAGTATTCCTTCCCGTATTACTCAAACGAAGTCTATAAAAGAACTTATGAAGAAGCGATTAATCTTCTTCCTCATAAGTCTGAACGGGAGACTCTAGAAGACCTTATCAATCTTCAACCGCCGCAAATTACAAAGCGACAGGCCGGTCGTTCTCGAGAAAACCACCGGATCTTATCCCGCGGGGAAGAACCTACTCTGCTGTATTGTTCCTGGTGTAATTCATACGGTCATCATTAGGATGCCTTTCGGCAACCCATGCCGTTAGAAATTCGTACTCGCAAAGGCTCAGATAAAGGGAAAGAAACCGGTGATCCTGATCATCTTACACAATGTCCGTCTAATTATATGTTTCCTTCTTATAACTTGGGAGACTTTTAATAGTATTATTTGTTTTTTGTGTATTGTAATTTCTCAAATAACATAGTAAATCTATTTACTTGCAAATAATTAATATTGAAAATCATTTCATTATGATTTGTTATTATTTTATATTACATGCATACATAGAACAATGAAATATTAACAGGTGTGAAGCGCCCGGCGTAGAGTTCATCTGCCATGTACCGTCTATATCTGAAACAAACATCCTGAAGGCTTCATTCATTCCATGTTAACGAATGATCGCGATATGACGCCCGTCTCGTTAAAAACAATATTAGAAAACTTTGCGGAAATAGGCCCAGACTTTTTTTTATCTTAGTTAATAAAGTTTATTATTCCATAGATATATTAATCCACATATTCGAATTAATAAAACATTTACAAATCCTCATTTAGAAAATTTTGCTTTGACCAGTTTGCAAAACGACCATTCCTTACGAAGATAAAACCTGCTTAATAACCAAAGTTTTTATAAAACAAACATAACAAACTACTACATTGACATACTAGCGCTTAGCGAAAACAAACATTGAAGTTAAACTCCAAAATGTAAATAACTAGGTCAATTTGACCCGATAAGAAAACCCATATACTTAGTGAACAAATCATCACTAAATCTTTCCATAGTTGACCCGCTTCCAAGACTTGATCACTTGCGCCTTTCTACCATCCGAATCCGCCATATAACATTATCATATCATTAGCCTCGACCGAGAAATCTATACATATATACATTCCTACGGTAAACATAACAATGAAAAATATATTGAGTGAACCGGACTATTGGTGAACGACTTTTGAGTTCTTTTCTTCTTCCATGTTACCGGTTCAAGCCACCCCGTTGTTTCTCATGACTTATCTACCCGTTCATTGTTTTCAAAAATATCACCTACATGGAAGATACCACAAAAATTAGCTTTTGCTAAGCGAGGACTCATAATATTATTTTTTTTATCAAACATAAAGGAGTTTTCAATGCTCATGATGCCCAATGAAACAACATCAGACCACTACTTCATTATCTCGAGTCACACATTTGTGGCATTTTCCCTTCTAATACGGGAGCCCCCTTTTTTCCACATCTCATGTATATCCCTACTAATATAGAGTCAATGACACTTCAAAGTAAACCATTATTAAAGCAATTCAGTCAATACAAATAAAATGCTAAACCGTCACATAACTATGGTGTAATTCATTAAACAACATATGCGATTATCAACGACCATTATTACTTAACATATTCTTAATAATTCATATATGCATTCATAGCCTACTCAATTAGGTTATGTAATTTTAACGACACAAGTGTCATTTATTCATAAGCACTACTACACAATGAAGGCATGCATTTGCACATACGGGTCACAATGCCCATGACTTTTTAGTTTAGCATACACATCCCATATTCATGGAATCACTCACTTTAACTCATGTAAATATAAATAATTATGTTGAGGTTTACAACAATAATAAAATCACTTCCGACGAGTTCTTTATAAAATCCCCAAGATTATGCAAGTGTTATAAAATTTATGTTTTTCACTCAGCTTTGTGCAGCTGTAGTTATAACAACTCTCTCGAAACCCTTAAACATGTCCCAAATGTCCTAAAATACACCATGTATACGAAAAATAGACCCGATATACCTTTATTTTAACAAAAATCAAATAAAACAAATTTCTGATATCGCTCGCGGGGCGCGACACATACATAGAAGTCTGTCGCGGGCCGCGACCCGCTGGCCACCAGATCGCACCCCATGTCGCCACGTGTACCACTCGTGTCAAGGCTAGTTTGTGACTGGCCAAGGATAGGCCCTAGCCAGCCTAGCTCGCGGGCCGCGAAGGATTTGCCTTCTGTTCTCGCGAGGCGCGAGGAAGTGCTCGATCAGACCTATAAATAAAAGCCATCTGCTTCATATTTCCAAATCGTTCAAAACTTTCGAATCTCTCTCAAATTCTGAATATTAGAAATAATTCCGGGTATAATACCCACTAAATAGCGAAGCTCTGCCTCGATGTAAGTATTATAACCCCCTGTTACGTATTAGTTATGCTGCCCGATTGATCTAATGCTGCGTAACGCATGTCGAGGCTCTGCCTGACTCAGTCGTTGGAGTTCTGTCTCGGGGAGGGTATAGCTAATGTAAATTTGGGTTATTATACTAACGCGTGTGCATTGTTTAATTTAATAGATTATAACCAGGAAGTCACAAGGAAATACCTAAATTAGCAATGTGAGTAATCCTTCTTTTTGTAAACTGTTTTTACAAAACCTCAATTGTTTTAATTATAATTTAACAGTGATTGAGTATTTGTGATTCTACAATTACTTTCGGTATGTTGGGGTTTTGTATACATTACTTGTTACTACACTGTGAGTAGTAGCATGACCACAAGTCAGGATTGACAGTATCGTGGGTGGTAATTAAAGTAGATATAAATTGTAATTGCGGGATGCCCTCAATACTATAAAATGATAAAACTTGTTTTAATTAAACTGGGATTCACTCACTAGTATTTTCCACTGACAAAAATGTTTTAAACGCGGTTCAGGTAACAAAATGTGAAGGCCAAATAGAAGCCAGCTGGAGAGCACTAAAGGCTTGGAAAAGTGGCTATAAAAGTTACCTAAATAAAGAAGAAGTTTTCTTTGAATAAAATAGGGTTTATCCCTATAAACATATTATGAATGGAAACTTGGGTTTTACCCATGTATTTATTATTATGAAAATGTGGTGTTTTACTCTGATAAACTATTTCCTAACTACGATCCTGATGAAATTCCGCTGCCAAATTAATAAACACCGATACCACCAGGTCTGAGTAGCTCGCGTCCGCCCGCCTCCTGGGGCAAGGGGTCGGGGGTTGCGACAGAAGGTGGTATCAGAGCCACAGCCACTGGTTTCAGCCACAGAAGTGTTTTGCTGACATCAAAATTGTCAATTTTGTTAGGAAATAATCTATGTGATTATGTGCTTACATGTATATTATTGTTTTGTGTTATTTGACAATCTGTTAGTTTACAATATGAGTGATCAAGGACCATCTGACGCCTATCGTCACCTCTCTAATTCTCCTAGAGATGAAGGAACTTCCTCCCAACCTACTCCTTTGGGGTATTCAGCTGACACCAAAGAGGGGATATTCATCTTTAAAGCGCAATCTGCAGAACCATTCCCTACGAAAAAGAGAGGATGGTTCAGTCGGGGAGCACATGAGCGTAGGAAACGAATGAGGAAATTACAGCAACAAAGGGCTTTAGCAGCAGCAAATAGGGAGATGAAAGCCCAGACCCAAGACATAATCAATAAGCGATTGGCCAACTTTCACATATTAGCTACCACTGCCGCAGACCCAAACCTAGAACAAATCATTGCACCACAATCACTACCACTATTCCCAACTCAACCTATGGAAATAGAACCCAACCAAGAAGAACCGATTCCCATACCAGCTTTTAACCCTGATGAAATACCTAGAGTCCCAGTACCCAATCCCCTAGCATATGATCCGTGGAATGACGACCATAGGGATTATCGAGAACTTTACCCACAAGAGGAACCCATACCAAACCCATTAGCACCATACCCCAGTCTTAACCCTCTAGATCCATATTGGGATGCTGACTAGTATGTTCGGGAAATACTAGAACACCCATACCCATATGGAGACCCTTTACCACAGTACCCTGACCCAATACCCGCACCACCACCACCCATGAGTACCGAAAATGTGCAGGAACTCCGCACATTTGGTGAGGAGTTAGTAGATGAAGGAGAGAGAATAAGGCAAATAGGGGAAAAACTCGTTTGGAAATACGACGAGCGAAATATGCAGTACTGGACGAACCCCTAGAAATAAAATATATATAAATACGAGTAGTTTGAAAAAAAATCAACTAAAATAAATAATCTAATAGCTACTGATGCATAACTAGTAGTATGTTTTAAATTCCCAGTTGCAGTTTGTAATAGATGCATAGGGGAAGGTTCATTTGGGAAGAAATTTAATTTGAGAAGAAAAAGAAGAAAGGGCATATTAGTAAAATGATATTTCATTTTTAACTCATATGGTTAATGTTTCTCTCTTTAATTAATTAGTCAACTAATCATTAATTATCCTACATATAATCTATAAAACCTACACAAATCAAAATTTTCCTACATATAACCTACACATTATAGAATTTTATCCTACACAGTCGAAATTTATCCTACACACCTCGAAATATATCCTACACAACTCTAATTTACCCTACACAACTAGTAATTTATTCTACACTTTGAATTAAGTTGTTTTTTTTTAATTTGGAAAAAGTATATGTTTTGAAAAGGAGTTACAACTTTAATTTAGCTAGTTATTAAAGGGGAATAATACAAATTAATGATTTATGTAAGTTTACCAATATACCCTTATATTAAAATTAAATACAAATATTAAATGAAGTAAAATGAAGCATTCTTATTGGTTGAAAGTTCTTCTTTTTTCTTCTTACAAAAAAATTATTCTCATTTGAACCCTCCACTAGATGCATATATATATAAAATAGAGTAAATGTTGCAATGCTCGACGGTTTTGACCAATGTGTTTGTTTGTGCAATTGTTGGCATTAAATCTTATTCTGTGATATTAATACCTGATAATTGTTTGTAAATCCAGATGGACAATGAAGAATATCAGGAAAACTAGAATAGTGATAACCAAATAAATAACTGTGCCATTCAACACATAGTAACCCAAGGAATTAGAGATGCTATGCCATATATTATCCAGACTGTTAAAGAAGGGGAAAATAATAAAAGTAATTGTGGAAGTAAACGACCACCTACTGAACCCAGTCACAGCATAAACAATGGACCATTACTTCAATTGACTATTCCAAAAAGAAGAAGAACCATGTCATATGGTTGTTCTTACAAAGAATTCTGGTCTTGCAAACCAATAGAATTCTCTGGCAATGAAGGAGCCATTGCAGCTCTATGCTGGATAGAAAAGACAGAGGCCGTCTTAAAAATAAGTAAGTGCGCAAAGGAAGACAAAATCATGTTTGCTTCCAATCTTTTTAAGAATGCAGCCTTAGAATGGTGGAATACTATTCTCCAGTCTAGGGGAAATGACAGAGTCTATAATATGGAATGGACTGAGTTTAAGAACATGGTCGAAAGGAAATTCTGTCCTCCCAATGAAAAAGAACAAATTGCTAATAAGTTCTTAAACCTTAGAATGACTGGAATAGACTGTAAAGGTTACACTACCATATTCTTCGAATATGCTAGAATAGTACCAACCCTAGCCTCACCAGAACCAGTATTAATCTCCCGTTACATCTGGGGATTAATTAGTGAGATTAGACACGTAGTCAAGGCAGCTAGACCACAAACCATAGAAGAAGCTGTAGAACTAGCAAATACCTTGACTGATGAATTGGTACGTACACAAGAAGAGAACCAGAGAAAGAACCTAGTCGGGGGGGGGGGGGGGGGATATTCCACAGTCCTCCTAACCGTTGGAGTGATCACCCTCCACAGGCTAGCTTAGCCCCATAGCTGCCTGGGGGTGAATACCCAACCAAGAGCGAAGAGCTTGGCCGTGGGATGCAGACACCAAGATTCGAACCAGGGACCTCTAGGGAGAGGGTGGGTGAGGCTGGCCAACTGGAACCTAGTCCAGAAGCTTACCCAGGAATTTCGCTATGGTAATTACAACCGTGGGAAGAACATAGGTTTTACTTCCGCACCTTACTGCAAGAAGAAGTATTCGGGAAGATGTTCCACATACTGCACCTTCTGCAAAATACCGGGCCACAAGGAAGAAGAATGCAGGAAGAAACCCATTAATGGAGTGTGCTTCAATTGTGGAGAAAAGGGACATATTAAACCGAATTGTCCGAAACTAGCTCCAGCCATGAACAACAAGACTACTAAGAATGCTAGAGCATTTGTTCTGACAGCTGAAGAAGCCAAAATGATTCCGGATGTGATTGCCGATACGTTTTTAGTTAATGATGTTTTTGCTAAAGTATTATTTAACTATGGTGAAAGCCAAAGTTTTATTAATACTTCATTTTGCAAAATTCTTAATCAACCATTAACTAAACTTCAACAAGAATGTCTATTGGAGACGGTAAATGGAGAATCCATTAAGACCACTGAAATCTTGCAGGGAGCAATAATAGAAATTCTAAACCATAATTTTATTGCTAACCTTTACCCAATGAACCTAGCTGGATTTGATGTTGTATTAGGAATGGATTGGTTAGTAACCAATAAAGCCAGTATTTTATGTGATCAGAAGTCAATACAAGTAAATTCACCAAAAGGTGAAAAGATCACAATTAAAGGAGATAAGCCAACTAGATCTACGAAATTCATCTCTGTGATGAAAACTGCAAGTTATGCAAGAAAAGGATCATTAGTGTATATGATTTCCATAATCATTAACACTAAAGGAAAAGAATTGAAAGATATTCCCGTAGTATCTCAATTCTCAGATGTTTTTCCTGAAGAGCTACCCGGATTACCACCGGATCGGGAAGTTGAATTCAGAATTCACCTACTACCAGGGACAGCACCGATTGCCAAGGCACCTTACCGTTTGGCGCCAGCAGAGATGCAAGAATTAAAGAAACAGTTGGACGAACTATTGGAGAAAGGTTTCATACAACCAAATTCATCACCATGGGGAGCACCAATCTTGTTTGCAAGAAGAAAGACGGATCAATGCGTATGTGCATTGATTATCGAGAACTAAATAAAGTCACGATTAAAAATTGGTACCCATTAACGAGAGTCGATGATCTTTTTGATCAACTGCAAGGAGCTCGATTCTTTTCTAAGATCGATTTACGCTCAGGATATCATCAACTGAAAGTACAGGAAGAGGATATTCCTAAAACTGCCTTCAGAACAAGGTATGGCCATTATGAATTTACCGTCATGCCATTTGGTTTAACCAATGCCCCAGCCGCATTTATAGACATGATGAACAGAATATGTAAACCATATCTGGATAAATTCATAATTGTCTTTATAGATGACATTCTCATTTACTCTAAGAGTAAAGAGGAACATGCAGCGCATCTGCATGCACTTCTTACATTATTGAGAAAGGAAAAGCTTTATGCTAAATTCTCAAAATGTGAATTTTGGTTACAAGAAGTACTATTTCTTGGACATTTAGTTAATCATGAAGGAATTTATGTGGATCCCACAAAGATCGAGGTGATTACTAAATGGAAAGTCTCTGAATCACTAACGGAGGTGAGAAGTTTTATTGGACTGGCAGGTTATTATAGACGGTTTATCTGAGATTTCTCTAGAATAGCCATTCCCTTAACAAAAGTGACCTGTAAAGCAGTTAAGTTTAAATGGGGACCAAAACAGGAAGAAGCCTTTAGAATCCTTAAGTAAAGATTAACCAACGCACCCATACTAGCGTTACCAGAAGGAACTGAAGATTTTGTAGTCTATTGTGACGCTTCTAAGTTAGGTTATGGATGTGTGTTGATGCAACGTCAAAAGGTTATAGCCTATGCCTCTAGACAACTTAAGAATCATGAAGAGAATTATACAACCCATGATCTAGAATTAGGAGCAATAATTTTTCCCTTAAAATTTAGAGACATTACCTTTACGGTAGTAAGTTTACCATTTTCACCAATCATAAGAGTTTAAGATATGTTTTCGGGCAAAAAGAGTTAAATATGAGACAGAGATGCTGGATGGAAATCCTTAGTGATTATGACTGTAGTATCCAGTATCATGCAGGAAAAACTAATGTAGTAGCTGATGCTTTAAGTCGAAAGTATCAGGATAAGCCAAGAAAAGTACGTTCTCTCAAATTAAATCTGCAGATAGATTTAAATGAGAAAATTAGAGCAATATAAGAATCAGTAATCAAGGACGATACTGAGAAATTAAAGGGAATGATTAAGGAATTAGAACAAGGAACAGATGGAATTTGGAGATTCCATAAGAAAAGAATCGGGATACCTAAACAAGGAAACCTACACCACCGAATTTTAGAAGAAGCACATAAGTCTAAGTATACGATACATCCCGGTAGTGATAAAATGTATTAAGACTTAAGAAAGAATTTCTGGTGGATAGGAATGAAGAAGGATATAGCAGCCTATGTTGCCAAGTGTTTAACCTGTTCACAAGTTAAAGCTAAACATTAGAAACCCTCAGGTTTATTGCAGCAATTGGAGATGCCTGTATGGAAATGAGAATTGATAACAATGGACTTTGTTACCAAATTACCCAAAACAAGAAAAGGTAATGATACAATCTGGGTGATTGTAAACATATTAACCAAGTCTGCTCATTTCTTACCGATGAAGGAAACTTTCAGTATGGAACAATTAGCCAAGTTATATGTAAATGAAATAGTTTCATTACATGGAATTCCTTTATCTATTGTGTCTGATAGAGATAGCCGTTTTACTTCTCATTTTTTGGACTAGTTTCCAAAAAGCAATGGGAACCAAGTTAAATCTAAGCATAGCTTATCATCCTCAAACGGACGGACAAAGCGAAAGAACTATTCAGACAATGGAAGATATGTTTAGAGCTTGTGTAATTGATTTCAGAGGAAATTGGGACGATCATTTACCATTAATAGAATTTTCCTACAATAATAACTATCATACCAGTATTAATGTTGCACCATTTGAAGCACTTTATGGACGAAAGTGCCGAACTCCATTCTGTTGGGCAGAATTTGGAGAAAAGCAATTATCTGGACCAGAAATAGTGTAAAAAACAACGGACAAGATTATTCAAGTCAAGGAAAGACTAAAAGCAGCACGCGATCGGCAAAAGAGTTATGCTGATAACAGGCGAAAACCATTGGAATTTCAAGTAGGAGATAAGGTATTATTAAAAGTTTCGCCATGGAAAGGGATAGTTAGATTCATCAAAAGAGGAAAGCTAAGCCCCAGGTATGTTGGACCTTTTGAGATTATTAAGAGAATAGGACCAGTAGCTTATCATCTACAACTGCCAGATGAATTGGCAGGAATACATGATGTATTCCATGTATGTAATCTCAAAAAGTGCTTAGCAGATGAATCATTAGTAGTACCTCTTAAGGACATAGAGGTAAATGAGAAACTTAAGTTTGTAGAGAAACCACTACAATTTGAAGACAGAAAGATCAAGAATCTCAAACACAAAAGATTAGTTCTAGTCAAAGTAAGATGGGATTCCAAGAGAGGACCAGAATACACTTGGGAGCTTGAATCCGAGATGCAGAGGAAATATCCACACCTGTTCCAGTATACCTCGTGGACGAGTTCTAAAACAAGGTGGGGAGGATATAACAACTCTCCCGAAACCCTTAAACATGTCCCAAATGTCCTAAAATACACCCCGTATACGAAAAATAAACCCGATATATCTTTATTTTAACAAAAATCAAATAAAACAAATTTCTAATATCGCTCGCGAGGCGCGACACAGACATAGAAGCCTGTCGCGGGCCGCGACCCGCGACCCGCTGGCCACCAGATCGCACCCCGTGCCGCCACGTGTCCCACTCGTGTCAAAGCTAGTTTGTGACTGGCCAAGGCTAGGCCCTAGCCATCCTAGCTCGTGGGCCGCGAAGGCTTTGCCTTCTGTTTCCACGGGGCGTGAGGAAGTGCTCGGTTAGACCTATAAATAGAAGCCATCGGCTTCAGTTTCCAAATCGTTCAAAACTTTCGAATCTCTCAGAAATTCTGAATATTTGAAATAATTCCCGGAGTAAATTACAACTTTTTTCCTTTTATGTTTACATCACATTGCAGGCATTGTCCTTTTTTTCAAAAGTCTACAGGTGGTGTCCTTAACTTTCCAAAATCTTGCACGTTATGTCCTTTAGGCCAAACCTAGTTAGATTTTTTTGTTAAATCTAATCATGTGCCTTGCACATGAGGACATTGTTGTCATTTCATTTTTAGGAACTATTGTGTAAAAAAAAGTTATGTTCAGGGACTAGCTTGTAATATCTCTCTTTATCTTCTTCTAAAAGTCCCTCCCTCTCTCTTCAAAACTAAAAGTCCCATCTCTCTCTTCATCTCCAACCCACTCCCTTCGTTATCTACAACCCACTCCCAGCCGCCACCAACCGCATCCACCGCCGTGCAACCACCGCCACCAACTGCAACCCACTCCATCATCTACAATAACCCCCTTCATTTTCTCTCTCTATCGCACCCTCAGATCTGTAATGGATACATGGTGTCGGGTTGGGGTTTCACCGGATTCGAGATGTTGGCGGGTTTTGATGGTGGTTCGATGTAGTGGTTGGATCTGAACAAGGGACAATGGTGGGTTTGGACTGAGATGGTGGCCGGTTGTCATGGTGGATTTGGTGATACAATTGTAAAATAAAAAAAAAACTCTGCATTCACTTTCTCTCTCTCTCTATGTCTCTCTCCCCTATAAATAAGAATTTACCTCATATCTGTCTGATGGATAGCTCCTAAATAATTATTTTCTTCAAATCCTGGAATTCTTTCCACTTGGGTTTCATTAAATTTATGTATTTCAAATGTATGGTTATTTGTTACTCCAATATTACCTAGTTTGATTTGGGCTTCAAACCCTTTAATTTTGTAGCATTAGAAATCACACGAATCCATTCACAAACACCACATTTGGGCTTAGGGTATGAATTAATTAGGTCTTGTAGATCGATCTAATGGGTGTGGGGGTGGGGGAGATGAATGAAGGTAACGATTTTGGGGAAATAAACAGAGTGGTCGCCGGAGGGTAAAGGTTTTGCCGGAGTGGAAGGTCATCGGAGAACGCCGGAGTATACGTGTGAGAGAGAGAGAACAGAGTGGGAGATGAGAGATAGATAGAGTTCAGGTTTTTTATTTTATACTTTATTTTTCATTTTAACACAATTAGTCCCTTTCTATAGGATATTTTATACAAAAGTCCCTAAAGATGTAAAATGACAAGAATGCCCTCATGTGCAAGGCACATGACTAGATTTAACCAAAAAATCTAACTGGGTTTGGCCTAAAGGACATAACATGCAAGATTTTGAAAGGTTAAGGACACCGCCTGTAAACTTTTGGAAAAAAGGACATCGCTTGCAATTTGATGTAAACATAAAGGACAAAACTTGTAATTTACTCTAATTCCCGGGTGTAATACCCACTAAATAGCGAAGCTCTGCCTCGATATAAGTATTACAACCCCCGGTTACGTATTAGTTACGCTGCCCGATTGATCTAGTGCTCCGTAACGTATGTCGAGGCTCTGCCTGACTTAGTCGTTGGAGTTCTGTCTCGGGGAGGGTATAGCTAATGTAAGTTTGGGTTATTATACTAACGCATGTGCATTATTTAATTTAATAGATTATAACCAGGAAGTCATAAGGAAATACCTAAATTAGCAATGTGAGTAATCCTTCTTTTTGTAAACTGTATTTACAAAACCTCAATTGTTTTAATTATAATTTAACAGTGATTGAGTATTTGTGATTCTACAATTACTGTCGGTGTGTTGGGGTTTTGTATACATTATTTGTTACTACACTGTGAATAGTAGCATGACCACAAGTCAGGATTGACAGTACCGTGGGTGGTAATTAAAGTAGATGTAAACAAATGTAATTGCGGGATGCCCTCAATGCTGTAAAATGATAAAACTTGTTTTAATTAAACTTGGATACACTCACCAGTATTTTCCACTAACAAAAATGTTTTAAACGCGTTTCAGGTAACAAAATGTGAAAGCCAAATAGAAGCCAGCTGGAGAGCACTGAAGGCTTGGAAAAGTGGCTATAAAAGTTACCTAAATAAAGAAGAAGTTTTATTTAAATAAAATAGGGTTTATTCCTATAAACATATTATGAATGAAAACTTGGGTTTTACCCATGTATCTATTATTATGAAAATGTGGTGTTTTACTCTGATAAACTATTTTCTAACTATGGTCCTGATGAAATTCCGCTGCCAAATTAATAATCACCGATACCACCAGCTCTGAGTAGCTCGCGGCCCGCCGCCTCCCGGGGCAAGGGATCGGGGGTTGCGACAGTAGCAATTCAGTATATTCCCCTCTTTATAGAGAGTATTTTAGTTCAAACTAAAATTCTCAGTGACGATGTCTCAGAGACCTTTCCGTGGATATAAAATACGCCCCGAACGGACATTCGGTTGATTTACTATGAATTTTTAAAGATCAGCAAAAATCTGGAAATAAGCTGAATTTTCAGCACTTGGGTATCTCGACCCATTAACAATTTGCATTCTTTTTCAATGGGTTTAAACCCCCAAAACGTCACAAAAACAATACGTTATTGTTAATTTAAACCCTATTCAATAATTTGAATTAAACCGTCCACCTTAACTATAAGATTTCGAGTTAACAAGAATACTATTTAATTCAATATAATCTAAACACATTCGAGTCACTCACCTTCGCCCGTAGGAGTGTTGTTGCTTTATCATTCGTTTAACCCATTGCCATCCAAACGTTACCTCACCTATCTTGACAACAAATCAAACTTGCAAATCATTAGCACACATAACATGGGTATTCATCTCATAATACCTAAGTATTTATTCACCCATCATCAATCATGCGTTCTAAATCATTCTTTTACCCCAAATTTGTTTATTACCATTCATTTGACCCGTTCTCACCCATTTTGTATAACCATAAGTTGCGGGTCAACACTATCATATTAAGATTTAAAAGCATACTTAAAATCACAAATTAATAATAACACTTAAATTATTGTTCTAAACCAAACCATATACTTCCATTTACGCAAATGACCCATTTGGTCGATTAGCCCATTCTTTGACATAACGAACTCATATGTGTCATAATGATAATATATAATAAACCAATTAACCAACTAGGTTTGTCATAAACTTGCGCCTACTAATTAACTCTTGATTATTTACAAATCATTTCATGAAGTAAACATGACAAATCTTTCAAAAATTCACTTTTATTTTGGTTTAGGCATTTAATCAAACACTTGGCGTGCGTACATCATCTAATGCACAATGTACAAGTATTCTAAGCATACTTTTACTAGTTCATACCATGGATTATCATAATCAATCAAGTTCACCTATTCTTCTTAATCTACATCAATTTTGTCTATAATTTCATACTCATAGAAGATTATACATCAAAGTTACTTATAGTTACATCTACATAAACATCACATTCATCATAATACTACATCAATTAGGTTTCTACTTTAAATCATCCAAATGACCAAAATCAAACATAATTCTTATTCTATAGTTAACTCATGATTGGGTTGAAACCCACTTTCTACAAAATCATGAAATTACGAAATTCAACTTACCACTTGTTGAGTAAACTTAGATGATTGCAAATTAAGGCTCATGCATATGATTTGCTTTGAATTTCCTTTTCAATTTTACTAACTTCTAATTTGTGAGGGTTTCCTTCCTTTTTCTCCTACCTGGAGCGACACACACACACACCAGATGTGTGTGTTTGTGTTTCAAGTTTTATTTTAATAAACTTCTTTTTCCATGTACAAGTTTGGTCCCCCAAATTTTAGTGTTTACTTATTTTTTTTGGTCATAGTTCATTCATAAGATAATATTTCACGTATATTCAACTAAGTTATGCTTTATAATTATTTTTACACACACATGTATGCTAAAACATTTTTGAGGTGTTACACGTGAACAAGGTTTTCCATTAGCATACATATGATGACTCCTGAATTTCTGCCAATACGATCTGTGTGATTAGGCCACACGACATCCCCTACTATTTCCATGGCACCCGTCTCATATATTTCAGAGTGTTGCCAATACGATATACGTCCCAGAAACCACAAGAATAGAGACTCAAATTCCATCACAATTTGATGTATTCTTCTATGTACACAAAACAAATCTCGGCAATTAATCATGTCACAAGTATCGGCAAAAAAAAAAAAAAAAAAAAAAAAAAACTCTTAATTCTAGTGACTTTATATTTATATTAAAAAGCAACAAATTTTGTTCCTTGTCCAGTATAGGAATGTAAACCTGCAAAAAATGTATAATCTTAGCTTGTAACTCAATCTTGTAAATTAAAAAAAACTAATTCTTAACAAAAAAGTAAATTATATCAAACACGTTTAAGATATTATTCCATAAAAACCCCCACATTTATAAAACAGAACTAAGCTAGTCGGTATGGTCTTCTACTTCAGAATCATACTCTAATTCTTTTTCCATTTCCGAACGATAAGCTTCAAAATGCAGTTCATCGAAATATCTTTCGAAATCCAATTCCTTGTCAGCGTCTTCTTCAGCAGTAACAGTCACACTTTCTAGTGGAATAATCTGGTGACAAGGACATTGTCGTTCATGGGTGTTAGGTAACAGCACAAGCGACTAACACCGACATGAACAATTAAATGGTGTCTCACGTGTTGGCTCTTGCATCGGGTTTGGGTGGTTAGGGGTTTGGGAAATGTTTGGTTCGGGGTTCTCTGAGGGTGGGTTTGGGTGGTTAGGCGTTTGGGAAATGTTAAGGTTGATATGAATGTGTAAATGAATGTTGTGTTCTTGATTGGCCATGAGGAAAAAAAAAAGGGGGATACAAGTTCATTAGTGGACAAAATTTGTTTAAATAGGTGTGGAGTATGAATGAGACTCGTGTATCGGTATATACGGTAGACGTATTTACCGGTAAAACAACTGTAAATATAAAAACTCATTGAAAATTGAATAAAATAAAATTAATAAAGGATTAAGCCTACCGTATTAATTTCCCAGAATGGAGGATATATTGCTGTAGAACCATCTGCGTATCTGTTTGCAGCATTATCTTGTTCTTTTAACATATCGATAAAATTTGGTGGTAGAACTGTCCAACGATATTCGTTTGAAGACATCGTCCTTGCATTTATTTCAACCTCTCGTTGATACATGAGTTTGTTACACCATGCTTTCACGTGCTATAAAATAATGCCAAAGATTTTATTAAAAAAATTATTATACTAATTATTATTATGAAATTATTTATTATTAAGGTACCGTTTGTTGAATAAAACCAGATCCACTAAATCCAAGTAGTCCCACCCCATCAGTCTTTTCCGAGTGGTGTTATCCCCATGTATGAAGAATAGCAAGTAGGAGTATCGCCATCATAGTAAAGTTCAAGAACATTTGGAGACCAATGGTTAACTCGATCCTGTTGATTGATCCAAACTGTGCTTTGTACGGATATCATTGTTAATATCTTAAAATATGTCTTTGTATAATGGTTGCACACACATATATATACACATAGAGAGGTGTACAAATGTATTTAATATTTTTAAACGAAATTTTTTTAGGGATTTATATATAACATTAAGAGTTGTACAATTATCTTACAAATTCAGCTTCGTCATCTAAGACTTGTCACTTGTAGTCTCAGGTAACATGGAATCGTAAAAAAGTAAAGCTAGTTGACGTCTCATTCGGTACGCAGTTGCCGCAGTATCTTCACCATCGTTCAACGGTTTTTTTATCAACCTGTCTAGATATATGCAAATCCAAACTCCACAGTCTCCCAAAGCTCCAGACTGCTGAGGAGCGTCGCTTGCAAAAATAATGTGGAAGGAAATGGTAAAGTAGAAAGCTACAAAGGGATCCCACGTTAAATTTGCGGTGGACAATTCTTCCACCACAATTCTATGACACGTTACTAGAATCCGTTCCTAAGAGATTGGTTGGTTATGGATATGGTAAAGTATACCCATTTCCTACTTTTTTGACGTGGATTTCGTGTTTTTCCGACTGCCGATTGACAATAACGAATGGCTGTTGGTGCGATTGGAGTTGGTGTCCCAGGAATGAGTTGTTTACCCGTTTGAAAACCTTTATGGAGGAGACAAATATAAGGCAGTTGTTGTTCCACGGTTAATGAAACTCAAGGTGTATTTAGTAGGTTTGCTGGTGCATTTGCGGTATTGGAAAAAGACAGGCAAACCCGAATGTTGCACAACTGATGAGCTAAATGATAACTACGTGATTTCTAACAAGTCAATCGCAGGCAATGAAGCTGTCTATCTGTTTATATTTATGGAGCATCTCATTGCGGACAAACCAATTAACATTACTGGAGACGTCAAACAAATATGTTTGTCATATAGACGATTCATGGCCGATAAACTATATTTTTGGCGGTGTTTGCCATGCCCAAATGCTATTAAATAATTCTTCTTTTAATGTTTTATCATAACCTGACTAAATTGGGGAATGTTGGTCAATTTCAACACTATAAATAGAGACATTATTGTTGCCATTTAACCACATAAATTTCATTTCAAAGTTCCAACTTGCAAAAAAAAAAAAAAAGGATTCTTGGACCGACGAAGAAGATATTGCTGTTGTAACACCTGTGTCCCTAGACTTTTAGCTATTGTCGATTTTAGTCCCTAAACTATGTGACACTTTTGATACTTGTGATGCTTAAATCTAGATTCCTGATTCTTAATACTATGATTCTGCTAGATTCTTGATACTTAATACTATGAGACTTGATTCTTGATACTTAGAAGCTAGATTCCTGACACTTGATACTCTGGTGATTGACTCTTGAGACTCGTGCAACTTGAGACTTGGTTGAACGAGAGACTGGAGACTTGTCACTGGCAGAATCTATGAACCTTGGAAACTAAGGTGTTAATGATGAAATCTAGTTATGTGATACTATTACCCAATAATACGCAACACAACGCTTAATCTAACTCGCGAAAGAAACAAAGATGGAAACGCAGAAAGGATATGATTGACCGAATGGCAATCCGATCGGATGACCGTTCAGATGACCATCCGATCGGATGACCATCCGATCAGAGGGCCATTCGATCGAATTGCCATCCGATCCGCTGCACACCGCCTTTGTCTCCTTCTTGCATTATAAATAGGAGATGTCACATCATTTCTCACTGATGTGACAGCCTCCTTCGAACAAGACGCACGCATTCCCACTTTTCTTCCATTTCTCGGCGATTTCGGTACGTTTTACACTAGATGCTTGTACATCTTTGATCACTACACTATTCTCTACGAGATTCTTCTTTGAAATCTCAATTTTCACCGTGAAATCACTGAGATTTGAGCTCATGAGGGTGACGTCATCATGGCGGTTTGCATAAACTGTTGAGTGATGTCATTCCGTTCAAGATCTAGCTCAGATCTAAGGAATTTCAGGCGTTTTTACAGCGAATCTTGACGAAATCTAGACTTTTCATGCTAAAACTTATGTTTTCTTCATCTTTTCTTAAACTTTTACTTAGATCGGTGGAATCCGGACCCAAACGGACTATAGACTTGATGATTAGTCTGGAGTTGGTTTGAAAATGGATTTATTGCCGGAGAAGATGACCGGAGTACGGATTCCGACATTAACACAGTCAAGAACAGACGACTGATCGGACTGGGGTGATTCCCATCCGATCAGACCGGCTGAACATTGATGTGTATACGATTGTCTCAAGACGTACCGTGTCGTCACCGTCAAACCATAAACTTAGAAACTTTACAAATTGCAAAACGGAACAAGTCATGAGGATCGAATGGCAATCTGTTCGGACTGTCGTCCGATCGAATGGCCATCCGATCGATGTGACATGTGCCTTGAAACCTTAAATACTTTGAAACTTTAAACTTTGGAAACTGCCATCGTCGAGTGGCAATCCGATCTAACTGTCGTCCGATCGAATAACCATTCGATCTAATCCTTGGAACGAATAACCATTCGATCGAATGGCCATCCGAACGGATGACCATCCGATCGGATGGCAATTCATCCCTCACTCACTCACATCAGCGACCTCAATTGAATGGCAATCCGATCGAATGAACTGCCATCCGATCCAATGACTGATCCGACACTTTGCGCAAAACTCGTTGTTTTGTCCGACACTTATCTGTTGTAATCTAATCAGGCTAAACCTAAAGGGCTCCCTTTGATCCAATAACTGTTAATCCGTTAAGCAATCACTGTGAGTATACTCGATCCCTTTTCATTTTAAACTTTTGGGATGCAACATGTATTATGTGAAACTTGATACTTTTGGAATCTAAACTCTATCCTATGTGTATGTGAAACTCATGATTCTTGATTCTTGATTCTTTATGCTATGTGAACGTTTAATCCAGAGTGTGTAGTTCCGCCTTAACAATTATAGCGCTATAGGAGATGCACCTCCCCATTATTCTCGGGGGTATTGTTAGGAGGATTCTAGTTTTCCTTGATTCTTGGGAAAACATCAAAGCATCGGGACACTTGGGCTATCACTTGGACAGCGAACACTAGCATGGCTGAAACTATTTTGTTATCATTTACATTATGGATATGAGTCTTTTGAATCTATTATGCCATATACTCAAACTTGTATACTCGCCAGTGCATTTCGTACTGACTTTATTTTAAAACATGTTGCAGGCTGATAGGATGCTATGGAAACAATTGAAACAAGCTAGGATTGATGCTTAGAAACTCGCCTAGTTAATCTATTAAACTTGAATCAATTATTTCAAGAGTTGTACTTGATATTTGTATTTGGATGCGAATTCTGTTAGACGATGTTTGAATCAATCTAAATCTATCGAATTATCTAGTGTTATGGAAACTCGTGAGCAATCTGAACGCTTAGTGCCGCACCCCGATGTCTCCGCCATCGGTTGGGGTGTGACAGCTGTTGCCGTCTCCTACGCCGCCGCTCGTGATCTAGGCACCTATTCAACTTCTGATCCTGTGTTCTGGGGGCAGGTATTCAACTTTTCTTGCATTCACCTACAACAGACGACCCGAAGCGTCGATGTCATGAGGACTCATTGCGCTTTTCTACGCTTCAAATGTTCCTGTTTTCTAGGAAAGTACGAAAACGTTAAAAAAACCAGGAGAACAACCTGGATGAAGAAGAGATCATTCAAGAGACCCTGCTCGACTACGCAGTACTTTACGAGGAGGACTTTCAACACCTTTCCGTGTTTCAAACTTAGAAAATTTATCTTTAACTCACGACTTTAGGTTGTAATATTTATGTTGTAACGTTTAAGTTAAATTTGTAATGTAATGTTTAAAACATTATCTTTATTGGACTTTAATTACATTATATTTATATTGTTGACCTATTTTAAAACACCATATATTTTTTAAATATAGATGTTAAATTTATTAACATAGATTTTAAAATTTTAAGTTATTATAAAGGTAAAATTTTATAAAACCATTTATTAATTATTTGATTTTAAACTTATTATAAAGGTAAAATTATTTAGGCCAAACAACCCAACAGATGAAACGGTGAACGTCCCAATATGGCTCTTGGGCCCAAACAGCCCAAACGGTGAAACAGCCAAATATGGGTATTCTCGGGATTTTCCTAAATAGTCCAATGGGTGAAACGGCCCGATATGGCTTTTCGGCCCAAACAGGCCAAACGGTTAAACAACCCAATAATACTACTTTTTTTAGATTTATACACTAAAATTAAACAAAACATTTTATATTAATATAATAGAAATAAATATTAAACATTAGATAATAAAATAAACAAAAAAAAAAAAAGAAAAAATTAAATAAAATAAAACCTAAAACCAGATCCTAAGAGATTCCCACTCCGAGACGTGTTTGAAATCACGTCCAACTTCGTGGCGGTAGTTGATGAGGGCGACTTGCTTCGTGTCCTCCTCACCAAGGCCCTACACTTGAGACTCCACAACCTTGTAGAAAAGCTTGAACCTCTCACAATCCATACGGATGATGCGAAACCTTGAAGATAACGCGTCGACGGAGCGGTTGTGGTCCGCACCACGTAGTTGTGCAAAATAACGTTGCACACGGACCCATAACCCCCCTGCCCTCGACGCGGAGGATCGGTAACCACCTCCTCCCATGCCTCGCATAAGGCTATGTTTCTAGTTCCGTCCACGGAGAAGAAGATGCCATTTCAGGTTTGATGCACAGTGGGTTTGAAGAACGGTGGGTTTAATGAACGGTGGAATTGAAGAACAGTGGATTTGATAGTAAAAAGCTTTTGTGAACGACGTGGGTGGAGTGAGGGGTATATATAGTAGGTTAAAAATTAATTATGGTTAGGTTAAAACAAAGTTTACTGTTTAAAAATTAAATAGGTGTTTAACACTGAGTTAAACGGCTGCTGGCTGCCAATGAAACAACTGCTTTATTATGTTATTTTTTTGCATGGGAATTTTCTGCAATTGTTAGTTGCTTTAATAACATATCCAATGTAAATCAGTAAACTTTATTGTTATTTAATACAAAGTACATAAAAAACATAACACATAAAAATACAAAAATACACATTTAAACTATAATACGCCAAACCGCTAGTTCCCACTAAAGTAAGTCGTCTTCAAATAACTACGCTAAACCGCTACTTCCGACTGGGTGGGAGATCAGGGAAAAAATAGTAAAGTAAGAGTGAATCTATTTCTGCTTCCGGAATTTGCATCAAAACACCTAGCATTGATAAAGATGTGTCTTGAACTGGTAAGTTCCATCTACACTCACTGGGTAAGTAGAGGGGACACTTCGAAAGAGAAGTACACTCCAATACGAGAAACGATATCAGAAGGAATGTTGTCAATTAAAGCTCAGAATCACATCATTTACACTAACAAATACGTGTGGTTTCGTAAATTTTTATTGTCTGTGATACATGAAAACATCTATGAGAAACAAATAATGGACAGTGGATAACATTTTACTATGGGATTTAAGTGTGGTAGATGGATTCGTTGCACAAACTCACAAAAAGTAAGGGCAATATATAACCACATGTAAACGGCTCGAACAGTAGCTGAAACGGCTCGACCGACTGGCGGAGACGACTTGAAGCAGCTGAAACGACTTAAGACAGCTGAAACGGCTTCAGTCAGTTCAGACGGCTTGAACAGTTCCTGAGACGGCTTGAACAGTTCCTGAGACGGCTTGGCTGCAGTGGTGGGTCCACGTGCGTATGGAAATGGTGCAGATGACAAGCCAGCTCCAACCCTTGGAAACGGCTTGGCTCGTTAAAGGTACTCGGCTGGGGTCCTCAGCCAGCTTGGGTTGAAGAGCCACGGGAAACGGCTCGGCATAGATCTTTCTGCAAGATTGGTCTTTTGAAATGGCTCGGAGTCGTTTTAGGGTGTGTCGAACATGTGTCATCTTCTAAATGGATGGCGTTTGGAGGGTATCTTTGTGCTGTTTCAGTGGATGGAAACGGCTCGTCGAGAGGTGTCAATTGGCCAAATTGGAAATGACGGCGTCAACCTGGCTATTCTCGTGATTTGGTAGATGAATTGTTTCTAGGGTGACATCATCATCATCTAGGAAACATAGGTTGTCGTTACGTTGGAAAAGAAGCACAATTTGATTTTTAAAGATTATTTTTATTTGGCTTTTAATTTTAGGTATAGTTGGTTCGTACATTTTGTTTGGAGAAGAAGCACTATTTAGCTTTTTTTTTTGAGATAACTTTTATTTGGGTATCACTATTGGTTTGTATGTTAAAGGATTTCAGTCGTTTATAAAAACTCTTCGGGTTCGTACTTTTCTCTTCTCGTTGTTGGTTCGTATTTGTTAATATCGTCGCTTTTGGTTTACTGAGTTGTTTGCTTCCGCTGTTTTAGCATTGTTCTTGCTGCCGGGCAAAAAATTAGTTCTGGATCTAGTGTTTTAGCAGTTTGGGTGAAAATTTATTCTTAGAGAAAATTTGTTTTACGAAAGTATTTTTTTTTAAGAAAAGCTTGGTTTTGGTTTTGTTCGACTTAACTGGTTTTATTTCTCAGGATTCGACTTGATTTAAGATTCGTATTGTGTCGCTGTTCTCGTTTGGGTTCCAATTATTTACAACATGGATGATTATCTTCCATGTACATATGTTTAAAGTTGTTTTCGATCAATGTGCATATTGCAAAGGGAGGAATCCCAGGATGGCTAGCTAATGTAGGTGGTCCAAAAGAAGAATGGGAAATGGTGAGTCTGTGTTGACTTCATCAATCTTAACAAAGCCTGTCCCAAGGATGCTTTTACCTTTCCACATATCGACTCAATGGTTGATGTTATAATAGGCCATTAAATGGTGACTTTCATGGACGCCTCATTAGGATTCCAATAAATCCAAATGGAACCTTCTGATCAGGAAGACACCAAATTCATGACTCCAACAAGTGTTTATTGTAATGTTGCTATGCCTTTTGGTTTGAAAAATACAGGTTCCACCTACTAAAGGTTGATAAACATGATGTTTAAAGACAAACTAGGGGACACTATTGAGATCTAAACAGATGATATGATGGTCAAGTCAAAAAACGCCAAGGAACACCTAAGGGATAGTTTGAAGGACAAAGGTAGGCCTAGGTGTGGAAAAGGAAACATGAGGATTAGGTCGGGTTGTTTGGTTAGACGGGTTCAGATGGGTGTTATGGACAGCTGTTGCACGAGACTACGAGTGCGGCAAGAATAAGTGAGAAGGTGGGATGGTGGCGTCTGGCAAGAAGAAGGTGGCCGAGGGGAGGTTGGTGGTTTTAGGAGAGGCGTTGAGATGGTTGGTAGTGGTGTGTGGGTTAGTGACAGAGTGTGAGTATGTGGCTGTTGAAATACATTTGGAAAAAGGTCGGTGTCCAAGAAACTATAACCATGTGGTGTGTGGGTTTGAGTTTTGGGAAGACAGAAAGGGTATTCATCAAATGTAATGTGACAAGAGAGAATTACTTTACCTATAGGTGTTTCAAAGCGTCGATACCCATGATAGTCAAGTGGGTACCAAAGAAACACACATGATGTGAAACGAGGGGCATGTTTGTCTAGACGGGTGGGGGTAAGGTTAGTATAGCAGGCACACCCAAAGACACATAGGTGGTTATACGATGGGTGGGGAGATTTAATACAAATTTTTTGTGTGTGCTAGTCTAGAAGTTTTGTGGGTAGTACATTGTGGAGGTAAACAATGGTGTGTAAGGCTTCAACCCTTAAGTTTTGGGGTAAAGAAGCATGTGTAAGTATGGATAATAGGATCTCGTTAATGCGTCAGATCATGCATTCTGCTTTCCCATTTTGTTGGGACGTGTGAGGAGATGAAAAGAAAATTTGAAGGCCATTGGTGGTATCAAATGCTTTGAACTGGTGGTATATAATTCACTACTCTTTTCACATTGATTTGATTTATGAAGTCATGCTCTAGGGTTAAATCCCAAGAGCCACCCTTATTGTTGTGAAATATATTCTTGATGCGAGTCTGTTGGGATTGAACCCTATCAGAGGAACAGATAATTAAAGCCAAAACTGGATCAGAGCAGTGGATCCAGAATAAGCAGACGTTTACAGTTAGTTCATGCAAATCTCTCTCCTTGAAAGTGGCTTTATATCTGCTGACCTCCTATCTACTGATCTTACCAAGTGCTGATCCACAACTGCTGCCTTGCATCTACTGCCGAATGTTAAAGACTGATGGAAGACCAAAGCTCTGCTGACTCAATCTACTGCCTTGAGTCAAGTACTGCTGATCCGGACAAGCACTGCTGGATTCACAGCAGTGGAAGGATGCAGCAGCTGTTTAAGTGTCTTTTATGTAATAAATTGTAATAGCAGTAGTTACTACATCAGTGTTTGTATAGATCAGAAGTTAGAGTTTGTTAGGAGGTTAGATGTCACTTTCATGGTGACGTCAGCTAAGATGCTCAGTGGTTTGCAAGTGCCTATAAATAGTTCAGTACTTTGTACTGTTCTATTAGCTCTTTCACCACATCGTCTTCTTTGCACGAACAAACTACTGAGCTCTGGCTGAGGGGGAGTTTGCATTCTTACATCAATCATTGTAATCGTTGTTGAAATAAATTCAATCTTTCGATTCATTGTGTAAAGATGTTTGATTAAAGTATTACTCTCATTTGATTGTATGCAAAGTTTGCTTTCATTTTATTTCCGCTGCACAACTCTTTCATTTTCCATCTTAATTTCAAACAAAAGTACAATAAAAAAGAAACTCAGATCCAACAATTGGTATCAGAGCTAGGACAGTCAAATTTGATTTAACAATCATTTTGACGTAAATAGTTCAGCTCATAACAGTTGATACTGATCATTTGTTCGTCCGTTGAAAAACAGAGCAAGGATTAATCACCATTAAAGTTGATTTCTCAGTGTCTGTAAAAGAACAAGAATGACGTCACAATCTCAGGATGATAAAAACAACATCGGCTCGCTTTTTAAACCACCTATGCTTAAAAGAAATGAGTACAACATATGGCAGAGGAGGATGGGTCACATCCTCGCTCAACAAAGCACAGGTTGTTGGAAGTCTGTCATTTATGGTCCCTATGTTCCTTCAGTGCCAAGCGCTGAAGATGCTAAAAAGTTCGTTCCAAAACCAGTTGAAAATTATATCGAAACCGACTTTCAAAAGATCGAACTAGATGCTAAAGCGTTTAGCATCGTAGCATCTGCGCTGCCCAATGAAATATATGCTGGACTGTTACATTGTAACAGTGCCAAAGAGTTATGGGACGCACTTAAGGAACAATTTGGGGGAACTGAGGAAGTGATAGAAAACAATAGGGAAATCCTGAACCAACAGTATGAAACATTTTGCTACGTTAAAGGTGAATCACTAACGCAACAATTTGAGCGTTTCAGCTGTCTCATCAGTGAACTGAGGCTTGTTAACACCACTTTTACAAACTCAACTCAAAATAGCAGGTTCCTCAGGTCACTGCCAGAAAAATGGGACACCATAGCTTTTGTCACCCGAAACTCATCTGAATTCAAGGATCTGACCTTGACCCAACTCCATGGTCGACTCCTGACCTATGAAAGGGAGTTGAACCAGAAAAGGAGGTTACAAGAGTCAGGAAAAGTTACCGATGATTACACTTTCGGTAATACTGCTCTTCTGGGTCAAGAAGAATCTGGGAGCAGTGGTAAGGATCAGGGTTTTGATCACTTCATTGACATAACTGCTGGTGCAAATTTTAACAACCCTGATCCTCACTCTACTAGTTATGCATTCACTGCAAATGAAAACCAGATGTCAGACAATTTAAGTTTTGAACTAAATGATTTGCAACATTTTGATCCCACTGATTTAGAGGAAATGGACATCCTGCACCAACTGGCTTTGCTAAGTGTCAGAACTAGTAAGTTCTACAAAAGAACAGGGCGAAAATTCCCAGGTTTGCATGGGAATCTAAGGGTTGGGTTGGATAAATCGAAAATCAAGTGCTATAAGTGTAATAGGTTGGGACATTTCGCTAGGGAATGTAGGAGTCAAACTACTGGTCCCATAATTACTCATCCTAGCTCAAATCCTAGACCTCAAAACCAAAACACTGTGCACTATACCCAATATGCCCCAGCAGCTCATGTGAACACTGCTCACTATGCTGCTGCCCCTGTGCCAGTACATTATGTCCAAACTACTGTTCCACAAATCCAATATGTTCAAACCCCTGCTCCACAGGTACAAGTGCAACCTGTTGCACCTCAAACCACTGCTCCAGCAGCAGCACAACCAGATCAACAAAGTTTTTTCACTCAAGGGTTTGTTGACTGGAGCAGTATGCCTGAAGACCTTAATGATGAAAATTTTGCACTCTATGCTTCTAATGATTCTTCTTATGATGAGTGTTGTTTGATGGCATTAGAGTCAATACAGGAGGGGGTTGAAACTGAGGAGGAACAGCAGTGTTTTGAAACAGTGGAAGAGGTGACTGAAGCAGTGGTTACTGCTGTGGCTGGTGAACTACTGTTTGGAGAAAGTTCAGGTACCCTGATTGAACCAATGACAGATCCTTGGTCTGTAGAGAACAAAGAAGAAGTGAAAGAAGAAAAGGCTGGTAAAAAGAAGGTGAAAGCTGATGATGAAGAAGATCATAAATGTGATTGTGCAATGATGGCAGCTGCCAAGGTATCTCCTCAAGTTCTTGAAAAACTGTGTTCTGACAATTGCATAATTGCTTTTGCTAACATTAACGAGGTGAATGAAAACCTTCGGGATAAAATCTTGTCTGATGAGGTCAAATTTGAAAGATCTTTAAAAGAACTTAAAAACAAATTGACTGAAAAAGAAAAAGAGAACAGCTGTCTAAAAGAAGAGCAGAGTATAACCAAAACCCAACTTCAAACTATGGTAGAAAAATACCAAGTTTGTAAAAAGGAGTTGGAGTCCGCCCAGATTACTTGTGAAAGATGGGTGGAATCCTGCAAAGGATATGAGGTTATGCTTGAAAAACAGAGAAAAAGCAATGTGAAGTTTGGGGTTGGATATAGAAAACATGATGATGAAAACACTGCTTTTGAAAACTCTGTTCAAACCACTGATGTAACCACTGAGTTCATCCCCAAAAACAAGAATGGCCAAGAAGTGAAAATCACTGACAAACTTGGTAACAAAATCACACTTGACAGACCAATGGAATCCTCTACTTTTGAGGAGCTTGAAGAATACCAGTTTAAACCAAAATGGTCTGATGAGTGTGACATTCTTGAAAATTTCAAGCCAATGGACTTTACATCAATTAATGGTGTCAAGGCTCCAAAAGCTAAAGTCATACCTCTCAAGGACATCCCAACAGTGGTTAAAACCTCTGCTGCAAAGGAGTCTGAAAAGAGAAAGAAGAAAGAAAAAATTGATAACTTGTTTTGTGAATTCTGTGAGAAGAGGAATCATCTTACAAAAGATTGTTTCCACTTAAAAGCATATGATTTAAACAGAACAAGTGTCATAGTTTCAGCTGAAGGTTGCATTGTCTGTGGTAAAACAAACCACAAAACTCAAGCATGTGTGTATCTCAAAAACTTTGATGTGAAAAAGAATGAGTACATTGCTAAAACATCCTTGAGTCCATCATCATCATCAACATCTGTCAAATTCACTAAGAAACAACCACTGTTTGTGCCAGTTCAAACAGCTGTTACAAAACAGCTGAACCAAACATCTGTCAAAAGAGATGTTCAGGTTACTGATGCACCCCCTGCCAATCAGTTCAGAAAAGGCAGAGAAAACAGTCTTACCAAAGGATTCCTCACGTTTATGAGGCCTACAAAAGGCCCTCTAAACCCAAAGTGAACAAGCATCCTTTTGGTTACCAGCAGATGATTGGTCAGGACCCACAACAGTGGTTAGAGAAACACTGTCCTAAAACAGTTCAAACTCCTGACCTAACCAATGTCCATTATTCTACATCCATCCCAGACACTGTTGAGACCCCATCCAAAGCCCTGTTGGCTTTGGAGACCTTAATGAACTAATCCTTTTACTTCATGTGCAGGGAGCTTCTGCATGCTTCGATAGTCTTTGGTATGTAGATAGTGGAGGCTCCAGGCACATGACAGGATGTAAAGCCCTCCTCAAAGACTTTAAAATCCATGGAGGGGGTGATATATCCTTTGGGAATAATAGTAAAGGAAAAGTTCTGGGGTCTGGAACAGTGGAGTCTGGAAAAGTAAAACTTGAAAATGTCAATCTAATAGACAATCTAAAATTCAACCTTCTGAGTGTGTCCCAAATGAGTGACAAGGGTTTTGGGTCATTCTTCACAAAAGATTGTTGTAGGATTGTTGGACCAGAAATGGTCAAAAAGATTGAAGCAATAATCAAATCTGGTCAAACTAAACTTGTTGCTCAAAGAAGTGGCAATGTTTATGTTGTTGACATGACAAAAGAGTGTCCCAGAGCTGATGCCTGTCTGTTCTCAGCTGCCTCTAACAAAGAGACAGAACTTTGGCACAGAAGGCTGGGACACACAAATCTTAAGACAATCACAGAAATTTCAAAAAATGGTTTGGTGAGAGGCCTACCACAAAAATTATTTTCATGTCCTGAACATTGCATTTCCTGTTTAAAAGGAAAACAGCATAAAAGTTCTTACAAGTCCATTGAAGAGTCCAAAACAACCCAGTGTTTGCAAATGCTACACATGGATTTGTTTGGCCCAGTTCAAGTCATGAGCCTCAAAAAGAAAAAAATATTGTTTGGTTATTGTTGATGACTTTTCTAGGTTCACATGGACTTTCTTTTTGCACTCAAAAGATGAAACTGCAGGCATTTTGCAAGACTTTGTAATACAGGTTGAAAAGCAATTTGACCTTCCAGTGAAAAGCTTTAGGAGTGACAATGACACAGAATTCAAAAATAGGGAGTTGGATGCCTTCTGTGTGAAGAAAGGGATTGTAAGGCAGTACAGCATCCCAAGAACACCAGAGCAGAATGGGGTAGTGGAAAGGAAGAACAGAACTCTGATTGAGGCTGCCAGAACCATGCTTGCAGATTCAGGTTTGCCATTAACTTTCTGGGCAGAGGCAGTAAACACTGCTTGCTATGTTCAGAACAGAGTGTTAATAAACCTCAGGCACAAAAAGACTGCCTATGAAATTCTGTATAAAATTAAACCACTGATCTCATACTTCAAAGTGTTTGGCTGCCCATGCTTTATTTTGAACTTAAAAGATTCCATTTCAAAATTTGCAGCCAAAGTTGATTGTGGGTATCATCTGGGATACTCAACCACTGCCAAGGCCTACAAAGTGTTCAATACACGGACCAAGGTAGTGGAGGAGACCTTGAATGTAAAGTTCAATGAACTTTCATCAATGAAAATCCCAGCAAACCCTGCAGATCTGTTTGATCTTGAAAAATTCACTTTTGAAAATACTGCTGTCAAGACTAACAGTGCAGGTCCATCAGTAGATACAACACCAGACTATGGGTATGAAATCATCATCCCTCAAAGGTCTGCCACAAAGGGAAAAGCACCAGCTGTTCAAAACAGTTGTCAAAGCTCAATCACTGCTACCTCAACAGTTGTTGACCAAAGTAGCCCATCAACCACTGCTTCCACATCCTCAAACACTGCTGACAAAAGTCCTCAAACAGTGGATAAAAGTCAGCAGTTGTCCACTTCATTACCTCCTATACCACCACCTTTTGAAACCACCGCTGGATCATCAAAGTCCCCAGCAGTGGTTAGCTCAGATGATACACATTTGCAGCCTTCACCAACCAATGCCATCATACCATACCAAGGAGATTTAATCTTCTTGAGATCTCATCCACCTGATCAAATCATTGGCAACATAAATGAAGGGGTGCTCACAAGAAGACAAACCCAAAACATTTGTCTTTTTGCTGGTTTTCTATCACTCCATCAGCCAGTCAAGTACCAAGAGGCACTGAAAGACAAAAGCTGGGTAGAAGCCATGCAAGAGGAGCTCCAACAGTTTAAAAGACAACAAGTATGGGAGCTTGTACCACTGCCAGAAGAGGTTAGTCCCATTGGCACAAAGTGGGTCTTCAAGAACAAAACTGATGAAAGGGGTATTGTTGTCAAGAATAAATCCATGCTTGTGGTTCAAGGTTACAGACAGGAAGAGGGGATTGATTATGATGAAACATTTGCCCCTGTTGCAAGATTGGAAGCCATTAGACTGTTCCTGGCCTTTGCTGTCAACCACAATATGAAGGTGTTTCAAATGGATATCAAAAGTGCTTTCCTCTATGGTACAATTCAAGAAGAGGTGTATGTTTGTCAACCTCCAGGTTTTGAGGATCCATTTTATCCAGATCATGTCTACAGGCTAAACAAAGCCTTGTATGGCTTGAAACAAGCACCAAGGGCCTGGTATGAAACTCTTTCCAACTTCCTACTCTCAAATGGTTTCAAAAGAGGTACCATTGATAAAACACTGTTTTTAAAATGGAGAGGGAAGGATTTAATGATTGTCCAGATTTATGTGGATGACATTATTTTTGGAAGCACATGTAACTCAATGTGTGAAGAGTTTAGAGAACTCATGACAGCTGAGTTTGAAATGAGTGCTATGGGTGAGCTGCAATGCTTTCTTGGTCTCCAAGTACAGCAATTTCAAAATGGAACTTTCATTCATCAAAGCAAATATGCTAAAGAACTTCTAACCAAATTTGATATGAATGATTGTAAACCATGCAGCACACCCATGGCAACAAATAAACTGGTCATGTCTGATGAAAAGGATGAGCTGATTGACCAAACACTTTATAGAAGCATGATTGGGTCTTTATTGTACCTAACTGCATCTAGACCAGACATCATGTTTGCAACATGTGTCTGTGCAAGAAGTCAATCAGCTCCCAGAAAATCAAATCTCATTGCTGTAAAAAGGATCTTCAGATACATAAAAGGTGCTCCCACACTTGGTATCTGGTATCCAGCTAATGGGAACATCAAGCTTTCAGGTTTCTCAGACAGTGACTTTGCTGGATGTCACACCACAAGGAAGTCCACATCAGGAGGATGCCAGTTTCTAGGTGATTGCTTAGTTTCATGGCAAAGCAAAAAGCAAGCAGCTGTTTCAACATCCACTGCTGAAGCTGAATACATTGCTGCTGCAAGCTGTACAGCCCAACTCCTGTGGCTTCAAAATCAGTTGCTGGATTTTGGTATCACTGCCTTAAAGACACCACTCATGTTGGACAGTCAGGCAGCAGAAAATATCATCAAAAATCCAGTTTCCCATTCAACCACCAAACACATCGACATCAGACATCCCTTTGTGAGGGATTGCTATGAAAAAGGTTTGATTTCTCTGCATCATGTCCCAACTAAAGATCAGCTAGCTGATGTGCTCACAAAAGCACTTGATACAGCCACTTTTGAAAGCTTGGTCTCTAGAATTGGGATGCTAAACCTGGAATAACAAGCAACATCTTGTTTTTCTATGAATAAAAGCAACAAAATGTTTTCAGAAAATCAAAACTCCATCCTTAAAAATAGCTAAAAATGAAAAATTTTCATTAAAATCCTTAAAAGTCTGCCATTAACCACTGATTGTTCAAAAGTCTGCTTTACTTCAAAAACCTGTCCACTGCTGAAAGTCAACCCCTGCTCTCTCATTATTTTGATAAACTCTGTTGTTCAAAAGCAGTGTCTTATCCACTGATATGCTATCCACTGATAGTGAAAATCATCCACTGTTTTCATACCACTGCCTTCATATGTCCATATCACACAAAGTACTGTCCTTCACTTTCATCAGGGGTTGTCACGTGGGCAGTACATATTGGTCAGACCTTTTGTAACGGCTGCCACCTCAGCATTCACTTTCTTCCCTATAAAATCCCCCACTCACCACCAAAACAGGGTTTTACTGTCGAATTGAATTCTTAAAAATTCTCTTTTCAAAGCAGTTTTTCTTCACATTTCTTCACAAATTTCTTCGATCAATCATCCTCAAAATGACAAAATCAAAGAAATATTCAAAACCCTCATCCAAATCATCATCGAAAACAGCCTCTCAAAAGGCAATCTCCACTGAAATCCCACATAAACCATCTCACAATCTCCTGGGTCTTCTCACAAAACCAGGAACCACCAATCTTTTCGATTCCACCATTGATCTCATGGCAAAATCAAAGTACAAAACTTTGTTCACTGCCGATGCACCAATCTATTTGGCGACCCAAAGGGAGTTCTGGAAAAATGCAATCCTTGAAAAACAAGGAGACACTGCAACCACCATAAACTCTTCAATAAAGGGTAAAGCTGTCCAAATCACGCCACAATCCATTTCAGAGGTCTTTCAACTCGGTGATCAGGAGGGTAAAATTTCTTTCACTAAAAACGAGTTACAAACTGACTTCATTGAGAGAGGGTATGAAGCCACAATGATGAAGAAACTTACCTTAGAAAAAGGTTATTTTCCTTCTGCAACCAGATTTTTATTTCATACCCTCCTATTATGTGTTTCAAACAAAACCACTTCTTTCAATGAAATCCCTTTAAAGATTCAAAATCTGGGATATGCAATTCTTCAAGGAGAAAATTTTAACTATTCTCGGGAAAATTTTAAAGATTTGGTTAATAATGTTGAAACAAAATCATTCTTACTGTTTCCAAGGTTTTTAAGTTACTATTTTACAAAGAAATTCAGTAAGGATGATTTAGCTGTAATAAACCAAGGTGATTTTATTCAAATAAACAGTTTAACAACTGAAACTTTTTCAAGAATGTTAGCACCTTGCAAAACACAAGCAGAGGTGCCTGAGCAGATTTTAGCAGTTACAACTGCTCCTCAGGTATCTGCTGCTGAGCCCACTGCTCAAGGTGATCAAAGCAGCAGCACAACTGTTTTGAAACCCACACCTAAAATCACCAAAAAGCCAACAAAAAGAAAAACACAAAAACCCCCCAAAACCATCAAAAAGGCATCTCTGGAGGATGAGATACCAGAGCTTCTGCCAGTGACAACACAAAAGTCACAAGAAACCACTGCTGCTACTTCCTCACAGCAGTTGGTACAAATATCTCAACCCATAACCAAAACTCCTCCTGTTTCTTCACAAAAAGAACAGGTTGTACAAAAAGGGCCTCCACATCATGATGCTCTGGAAACACTCGTTTCTATCATCCACAGTCCACTGCCCGGGACACATCCTATTTCTACACCAATCCTCACATCCAAATTTCCCTCACCAATAAAACCACTGTTGGATGCAATTGATTTGAACCAGGCATTATCCAGTCCTTCTCAATCACCTATTAACGAGAATATACCTCAACAACTGACTGGGTCTGATGTATCAATCTTTGCTAACCCACCAACACAACCTGAGGAGGTTACACCCCTTGAGTTACAAGTAACTCTTGGTGGTAATCCAAGTGAAGCAGCCACTACAACTGTTACACCCACTGGGTTACATTTGGACAGTGGTTACATTCATAAGACTTCCTTGGAGGCAATTCCTTTTATAGCACCTCTGCCAACCACCAGTGGATTTATTTATCCTACTGGCAACATCAAAAGGTTGTCAAGTGTTGAAGGAAGAAGACCCCAGTACCAAGAAAAAGGGGCATCAGTGGTTAATGTTTGGAGTATATTCCCTACATCTACCACTGATAAAACCACTGCTAGTGGGAAATCAGATGATCCCAATAACTTGGGTGATGGTTTAAAGTACCAGAAATTGACGGATCGCATTGCAAAGCTTGATAACTCTGTTGCAGAACTCAAAAATATGCTACAACAGGTGTTACAAGTTCAGAAGGTACAATCAACTGCTGTTCCACCTCAAGCACCTGCTCCACAAAGGGCACCTGCTACAAATGAGCTCTGGAATCTATTTCAATCTTTTCTCCAACAACAAGCTCAATTAGCAGATCAGCAACATGAAAAACATGTACAACAGCTGAGAAATACAATGGAGTCAAGGTTCAAGAATACTCAGGCTGATTTAAAGGCTCTCAAAACTCAGATCTTGCACACCACTGGCACTGCTCCTCCAAAAGTACGCTTCATTTATGACCTCCCAGAAGATAATGCCAAAAAGGGGGAGAAAATTAAGGAGTGGAAAAAGAAGGGTATAGAAGATGGTCTTTATCTTGAACCAGAGAATTCAAACATGACCAAAAAGATCCCTTTGCCAGATGGCAGCAAGAAGATTGATGTGACAACAAATGCACTAGCAGAAGCAGTTGCAAGTGTAAAAAGAGATAGAGAGGCCAAAAGAAAAGCCAGGGTAGACAGAATGGATCATCCAGATCAGGGTACTTCTGGTTCAAAGGATCATGAAAATCCTGTTGAGGAAAAGAAGAAGCCTACTAGAAAAGTGAGGCAACCCAAATCCATTCCAATCAGACGTTCAAAGTCTGCTAAAAAACCACCATACAAAACAGCTGATGCACCAGGAGTTACAAAAACTACTGCTTGCCAAACAGTTGTTTCATCAACACACACCACTTCAACACACACAACACCTGCTGACATACAGCAGAAGACAGCAGATGTTATAACATCTGTTGTAATGACAACAGTGGTTGAAACACCAGTTGTTTCAACATCTGTTAGTCAATCACAATCCACTGCCACTACATCTACCACCACTGTTCCATTCAAAACATCATCAGTCTCTCCTAAACCAAAAAGGAGAAGGCTAATTTTAAAAGATGATGACACATCTCCATCACCAACATCTTCAAAATCCCTATCACTTGTCACTATTCCAAAACCCATACCTCTTTCTTCAGCTCAAATTGTAAAACCACTACCTCCTGCTGGTGTCTCATTTCCTCTGGAACTCATTGCAGTCAGAGAAGAAATCAAATCCTTTTATTATGAAGATGACCCAGCCAAAAGGAGTTTACCATCAATTGCAAATTATCCCAGGCCTAACAATATTGAAGAATACTTGAAACTCAAGGCTAAACAAGCAGAGGATATTGCAATAAAAAATAGAAAAGGGAAATCTGATAGAGAATTTCAACAAAACTATCAGTTTCTACTCTCACAGGTCAATGCTATGGAGCGTTTTGCTAAAAATGTATGTCAGAAAATTTCTGAAAGGGCAGATGAGTCCTTAAGGAAAGACTACATTGACAACATCATGACCTACAAGAAATACAAGGGGGAGAAACACATGTACAAGAACTGGACCATTCCTGAGCTTGAAAAAGAAGCAGCTAGGATTCAAAACATGATAAAAAATAAGGTCAAGCAGACTCCTCCTGAAAAATTCAAACAATTTGAAGCTGAAAAGATGTTAGAGTTGAGGAGAATGAAAGAGGAGCTAATTGCAGCTGACTATGGGTCAAAGAACTCTGTGACAAAATGGGGAGAAGATAGAGTCAGGGCAACATATAAGAAATTAGAGGAACTTAGAAAGAAAGATCCAAGAGTTCCACAAAAGCCTGACTATTCCAAAGCAGAGGTCTCAAAAAGACCACCAAAGCTGCATGTCAAAAGAACCACTGCTCCAGCTGGTGCTGCCATCTACAAAAGAAGGAGCAAAAACCAGTTTAGCATGGAAACAATTCAAGATCTATTAGCTGGAGATGCCATTGTAAAAGCAGGGACATAAGTAATGATAAAAGAAGATCTTGAATTGGAACAAACTGCAAGTGCTGCTCAGCCAGCCATGAATAGGCCAGCCTCACCAAATACTTCTGCAAATAAGCATCTCCCAAGAAACCCACCAGGCTCAAAAATACAAAAGTGGGAAACTGACAAACAGACCTACGTATTGACTTTGCTCAGGTCTGGTGGAGGAGTGGAGAAAATATCAAGGGAACAAGCTCTTGGCCTGAGTCTTGAAGATTTGCAGGATCTCCTTGATCTTCCACTCAGCAGGGATGATGAAGATACAGATGCCCTAGACTTTGAATTACAATTTAAAGGTCAGATAAGGGAGCTGTTGTTGAGGCAATAAAGAATTCCACAAATAATGAAGAGTTTTGGCATTATCTATTCCAGGGGGAGATTGTTGGGATTGAACCCTATCAGAGGAACAGATAATTAAAGCCAAAACTGGATCAGAGCAGTGGATCCAGAATAAGCAGACGTTTACAGTTAGTTCATGCAAATCTCTCTCCTTGAAAGTGGCTTTATATCTGCTGACCTCCTATCTACTGATCTTACCAAGTGCTGATCCACAACTGCTGCCTTGCATCTACTGCCGAATGTTAAAGACTGATGGAAGACCAAAGCTCTGCTGACTCAATCTACTGCCTTGAGTCAAGTACTGCTGATCCGGACAAGCACTGCTGGATTCACAGCAGTGGAAGGATGCAACAGCTGTTTAAGTGTCTTTTATGTAATAAATTGTAATAGCAGTAGTTACTACATCAGTGTTTGTATAGATCAGAAGTTAGAGTTTGTTAGGAGGTTAGATGTCACTTTCATGGTGACGTCAGCTAAGATGCTCAGTGGTTTGCAAGTGCCTATAAATAGTTCAGTACTTTGTACTGTTCTATTAGCTCTTTCACCACATCGTCTTCTTTGCACGAACAAACTACTGAGCTCTGGCTGAGGGGGAGTTTGCATTCTTACATCAATCATTGTAATCGTTGTTGAAATAAATTCAATCTTTCGATTCATTGTGTAAAGATGTTTGATTAAAGTATTACTCTCATTTGATTGTATGCAAAGTTTGCTTTCATTTTATTTCCGCTGCACAACTCTTTCATTTTCCATCTTAATTTCAAACAAAAGTACAATAAAAAAGAAACTCAGATCCAACAGAGTCCAGGCTTCATATACAGTGAACTCGGTTTGCAGAATCCTAAACAATATTTTATCCGACACGGCTCCTTAGATCCATTGTAAGACAATAGCGTAAACCTTGCTCAACGATTCCAGTGTCAGATCTTCTTTGACATGAGGTCTTCTACCATCAATGTGTTTTAGAATATTGTGGCCACCTTAATGTCACATGCCGAAAATTCCACATAATCCCGGTGGGCCCGAGTGGGGAGTATCGTGACGTAGGTTGATATCATCATAGTCAATATTCACAGATAGCACATCGGAAGTCTTGGAGTATAAATTATTATTATAAACCAAATGTCCAAAGTTCAAAATACATATACAGACGGCTCGTAATAATAAAGATCCACAAGCAGATCATAAAATATACAAAAGATGTTCAACAGACTATAGGCATATGTAAAGGATTTGCAAGATCCCCTTCTAAGAATACCGAGCATCTCCCAGCCTATTTCCTATTGTACCTGTAACTTATTCTTTTGAAAATATGTCAGTTTTCACTGGTAAATACAATCAACCGGCACGTTTTGAAAACATTTCAAAATTGATTTAAGTGCACAAGGCACATGAAAATCTTTTATAACTTATGACAATTAAAAATAATCTTGTATACAGATTTACATGCCTGCCAATAGATATGGGGCCCATGAGACATGATTAACCGACACACCTACGAACCCACAAAGGAGTTATCCCCAACTTGTGGGTAATAAAACATTTTCATTAGCATTAGCATCTGTCAGGTGTATGCCTACACCCTGTGCTTTGGTCGTGCCCATTAGTAACTTAAATGAGCCGAGGATATCCAGGACACGGTCGCGTTAACCCCCAATGTTTAAGTTATCAGACAAAACAGATTAAAACGGGTTATGTGGATTTTGTAGTCACAATTTGACATGTGATCCCATACCCGACTAAGCGGTATTAATATACCGTATCCCAAGCCCGTATAGGGAAAATAGGTTAAAAGTATTTACATGAGCTACTACTTGACTTTAAAATGCAAAGTTTATAATAACTCAGCCGTTAATCAAATGATAAGTGTAGGTAGCATTTACTAAAAGGCTCTAGTCTGGAATGATGGTATAAGTAACCAATTAGAATGCTAACGGGTCCTATTTAAGTCGTAGACTTAGACCGGCTAGCTTAAAATATTGAAAATGGTACTATACGCTTGATTAAGCGATGACCGGAATAGAATGTAGTTTAAACCAACAAGTACTAAGACTTGTATAATATCGGTAAACAAATAACATTCTGGAAATTGAGATAAAAATGATAAGGTTAAACCCGTTTCGGTAAACTAGTTACATAAGCTTAATCGTATGCGTATAAGCGACAACGGGTAACCGGATGAGTCATGAACAAGTTCTATATGCCAATATACTTTAAACAAGTTATAATATCAGTAGGATATCAACTTGTATGCCCGTTAAGGTTTTAAAATCAAACTATGCCTCATAAGGGCGTTTTGGTCATTTAGCAACGTATAAAAGGAACTTGCATATAAAATGATGTTATGACCATAAACATTCTTGAAAAATACTTTTATTTATGATATAATACCAGTGTGTTTTATAGTTTAAGACCAAACTATGCACCATAGCGGGATTTTGGTCATTTCACACATAGTTTGAGATCTTACTTGGTAATATGAGTTTATAAAATGTACCTATTGTAAAAATATTTTAAATAAGTTACAAATTCAGTAGGTAACAAGTCTTGGTTGATAAATATGGTTTAAACCCATATTATGTGCCAAAAGGGCGTTTAAGTCGTTAAATGACGATGTTTGCAATCTTTTATAAAAACAGAAGTTATGACCAGGTTTATACTGTTGAAATATGTTATTTAATATAACATAACAGTAGGTAAAAGGTTTTGTATAAAAATTATGATTTAAAACCATGTTAAGTGCCAAAAGGGGCATTTTCGTCATTTAAGGACATAATACAAGAACTTATACATAACTCAGATTATAAATAAACTGACTTGATATCCCAAATAATTCTAATTATGATATTATATTAGTAGGTAATGAGCTTTACATGAGAAATTATGTTTAAAACCGTTCTATGTGCCGAAAGGGCATTTTAGTCACTTTAAAGCATAATTTACGACATTATGTGAAAACTTAGTTTATGATCAGTTTAGTAACATCATTATAAGTTAATTACTTTAACATATTAGTACATATATCATTTGCAAGTTCATTAGTGATTAAAACTTTGTTTTTAATAAAAAGGGCAAAATAGTCAAAGTATGGCATAATAACGGAAACTTGCATAAAACTTAGATTACTATTATGATCATGTAATATAACCTCATAGGATTATGCTACATTATAATACGATCATAGTGGGACCTTAATTCAGTAGCAAACTATTCTAAATCGGGTCAGAATCGAAATACAAAGCAGAAGTCAAACTTTGCAACTTTCGGTTGCGAATCGACCCTAGGACTGGAATTGATGAGCCGAACATGTTTACACATGTTCTAATAATTATTACCAAGTTTTTTAAGTGTTAAAACATAATTTAGAACACCTACATTATCAGATTATGATTATTTCAAAAACTGACCGTTTGACTTTTTAATATTAATAACTTTGACTCATCAATTGACGAAGCAAACGTGATTTTCAGGAGGTACCCTTTTGAGGGATTAACACCTACCTAATTACGATCATGTAGCCATGTTTACCTCGAACAATGGCTTGACTATTAAGGTCTAAACCGAAAGTCAAAGCGTTTATCGAAAACGTTTGACTTTTGGCTTTAAAAAGCGTATAAACGAAAATGCAGGAGGTAGGAGCACTTACAAGTGGTCTTAGCACAAAAAAGAACTTGTTTGGAAGCTCCCTTTAGCTGGGAATCTCCAGAGATGAGAGGAATGATGAAATGAGAAGAGGTGCAAGTTCAACAAGTGAACCATGGCCTCTATTTATAGTTGTGGAGAATAAAGGAGGTGATCACAGGTGTCTAGAGGTGTTATGAGAAACCTACAAGTGTCCTAAAACGTGTCCAAAACTAGTCACAAGTCCATGGTTTCGAATTAAACAAATTTTGGTTGTAAGTGTGGCCCCCAAACAAAAATTCACAGCTACAAACAACTTTCTGCCAGATCAACGCTGTCGCGCTACGCGACGAGAAACAAGGTAAGCCGTTGTGCGACGCGACGCCCTTCTTAAACTTTGAAAGTTTGGCGGTTTATGTCCCTTGACCTCTAATCTCTTTTACACTTTCATAATTGGCATAAATAGCCCCTCAAGTTGACATTTGACGCACTTGAGAGTACGACCGAACATCATTAAGCTCCCGGTTTGTTAAAAGGTCATTCAGAGGTATAAATTAACATGTTGACACTTTTAAACCTCCATATCTCAAACTTTTAATTAATTTCACAAACGGCTCCTCTCGTCCAACAAGTGGCTCATTCGAGAATACATACACCGTATAAGATCACTCAGAGGCATAGTTTTAGCATGTTGACACTTTTAGTCCCTCCACGTTAATACTTTCTTCATTTGAAAAAAAAAATAGTCCCTCCTAGCCATTATTAGGAATATTTAGGAATAAGGACACGTGTTAATACATTATTGGACACGATTTTACAAGATATTACACTTAATGTCATCCAAAACAATTTTTTTGTGTTGGTAATTCGTCATGATGTAGGCTAGATGAAGTGAAGGTTAGCTTGGAGGCTGAGGTATTATCATCTTTTGAACACTCTGTGGGAGTCGAAACACAAGGAATAAAAACATATAGTAGTCGGATGTAGAATCGACCGTAGCTGATGAAAGAGTTGGTGACGACTGCTTTGGGTTTGATAGAAAGCCAACCCACGATGCTCTAATACCATGTGAATAATTCAAATTCACGTGATTTCACAAAATAGATCACACAGAATAAATAAATAGAGAAAGAGAAAGAGTACAACAAACACTCTGAAAATCTAGTGTCTAACTATTGCTACAACGATTAAATAGTTGTAATACAGTGTGTATTACTGTTATGATGAAGCACTTAACCGTGGGAGATCCAAGGCTAAGTGGTATGAGTATAAAGGAGGAGTACATGTTACAACTGGAAGAGTACAACATAATTACAAAGGAGAAGTAAGCTAAATTACAAAGGAGGAGTAAAGTAACGAATGGTCGGAAAGCCTAAGGTGTGAGTCTTGCATCCGAAGTGTCTTTTAGTGTCTCTATGGCTTGGTATTTATAGGCGTCTAAAGGCCCCTCGTTCTTAAGCAGACCTGTGATCTTTCTTGGAGAGGAAGTGCGGCAGGGTCATTTCCTTTGTTCGAGAGCTCTGTTCTTCTCTTCCATACCATTTCGAGTAATCCTTTGACCATCCTTCTATTGAAAGTGACTTATCCAAAGATTGTCTCATTGTGTCGCATTAATTGACTTTGTCTTTAACCTTTTTATCTTTGACATGCGAGTTAAAGACTTGTCTCGATCTTCGTGCCTAACAATTGTTGTCTCGCTCATGAGGAGATGGCTCATCCTTATTCGTTTCTGGAGAAGCCTTCCCTTGTTGGCTTTGTGCTTATTCATCTGGCGAAAATGGGATGTTTCCTCCTTGTTTGTTGTCGTACCAACTAGTTATTTCTCTCCTTCCATTATTATTGGAGGGAAAGTGGGTTTTGACTCACCCCCATTATCACTAATTAACATAAAGATTACACAAATAATGTGTCACTAATACAACCCGTTCTAGCCATTTCGTGAATGGCTTTTTTTTCCAATGAAGTGAGGAAATATATATTTAGAAGCCAACTTGCACCTTACTAATATACTTTTCAAATGAAGTGAAGAAATACATCTTTAGAAGTCAACTTGCACCTTACTAATATACTAGAAGAAATTGTTGGGTAAGTCGAATTTTAAACGTTTACGTTATTAAAATGATGTTTCAACGCGTTTGGACAAATGTGATTTACACGATATGAAAAAACAGCCAATTATTTGTGTCGGATTGAAGGAGGTAGAAACTTTAGGTTGAGATGTATAAAAACTATAGATCGCCTCAAGAGTTAGCAACCAAAGCTTAACCTTTTTTTTTTCTTTCATTAGTTTCTTTTAAATTATATGAAAGCTTTACCTTTTTTTTCTTTCATAAGTTATTAGCAAGTTCGATTATTTTTTCATTTCTTTTAGTGGCATCTTAGCACAAGTTGTCAATGAGGTAGTGGTGGAGTGGTTGGGGAAAGACATGGTGTTACTTGTGACCCAGGTTCGACTCCCACTCTCCCTATTATTTTCTGCGGCATCCAGGTAAAGAGCGAATACGGGTGGTGCCGGTTCGTCTTGGAAGGGAGGCGATGTTTTACCGATTATTCCACTGTCATGCCTTCAGACGGGTGGAGGTCGGGTTTACGCGCGGGAGAGCCAAGGGACTAGTGACGGTCTAGTAGTCGACCTTGTATATATATATTAATAGTTTAAGATCCTATAAAAAAAGATGAGATTTATGAGAAGGATAAGAAAGAACATGATGAGGACACATGTCATTATTTAATTTATTAGGATAAAGACAATTAAGTAATTTAATAAAAAACCTAATTAGAGATAAAATTGAAAAACCCACATGCAATACACATGCAAGCGCCCCTCGTCTTTTTTAAACGTCAATAACTTTTTATACGTATCTTTTAAAAAAAAATATAATAACGAGTGTTTTTTTATATTTAATATAAGCACCATATTGCTATACTGATATAGAGAAAACAAGGTATATTTCAATTGGATGTTTTAGTCCATGGTGTTTTCTCTATGTTGTTTTAATTGTATCATGATTCAAGGCGTTGTGTTTTACAGTAAATAAATACCATGAACATATGTAAGACACCCTAACATTACAAATACCATTTACATTCAATCTTTCAATCTTGTTTTCTATAGTGTTTTATTTTAGGAATTCAAAACATATTATTATGGTGTCTTGTAAAATAAAACAACAAAGAAAACAAGATTGAATGTAAATGGTATTTGCAATGTTATGGTGTCTTATATACGTTCTTGGTGTTTTACTACACTCACGTTACAAATCATTCAGCTAAACTTCATGCAGAACATTACTGAGTATCAAAGAAAAGATGTTTGCCATCGTTGTATTTTTTGGCGTTTTACATTGAGTTGTATTTTTTTTAGGAACCATTGTGTTTTTTGTGTGTTTTTTTGGTGTGATAAACGGAAGGTGGTGAGACATTCCTATTTATAAGATTTTTTTGGCGCGTAGTTTAGGTGGGATATTATTTCTAAAACAAAAAATGTAATTAACATTTATCCGAATGTAAGGCTTGGCATTATATATTATGGCGTTTAACATTTTGTGCCGTTTTTGTAGCCCGAGAGCTTAAAAAAAACACAGAAAAAAGTACGCAGTGATAAAATTGGCGTTTTGTATTTATTTGACGTTTTATATTTTAACGGCGTTTTATGTGAGAAATGATGTTTTACCCTTTTTACCCTTAGTGAGGCGCGTTCACGTAATAAAATTGATGTTATTTACGAAAACGCCACCGCGCCAATCTAGTCCATAGATTGTTTTGATCGGACGATCGATAAGCGTTCTCACCGTTCTCACACTTTCTACCGTTTCCTCTAAATCCCGAGGTCGGGATTTAGAGGAAACGGTAGAAAGTGTGAGAACGGTGAGAACGCTTATCGATCGTCCGATCAAAACAATCTATGGACTAGATTGGCGCGGTGGCGTTTTCGTAAATAACATCAATTTTATTACGTGGACGCGCCTCATTAAGGGTAAAAGCGTCTTTACACCTCTATACCAAAACGCCATACTGATGAATAAAACGCCATTACGGACCAAAACACATCGCTATATAAACAAAAACATCCCAGACATAAAAACACACCCCCAGAACCTGAAACGCCATATTTTCTACTATATACCATTCAACTTACAAACGCCAAAACCCCCAAAACATCAAACACAACTACTCAAAAAATGCCATATTTTCTAGTATATACCATTTATATTAGAAAACGCCAAAACACTCAAACATCAAAGATTCCAAAAAAATCGACGGTTCTTTCAGATACACTATTTCCTCAGTAAAATGCCAAAAATGCCAAATATCGTTTCTTGTATATTCAAATATTGTTCTACGCTAAAGTTTCGGATAATGCATTCTTCCCTGAGGTGTTGTGACTCAAATAACATTTTGCTGCATGAGATGGACAAATCATAAACAAAAAAATGCTGGGGTCAGACTTATGTCATTTTCTGTGTTTTGTTCTTGATGAATATTTTAATGGCATGAAAAGACGAATGACACTAATGAGTTGTTTGATACATATTCAAACAAAAAACTCATATCATTTTGTCTTTCCAAACGGCCACAAAAACACAAGCATGACTAAGTCAAACCACCAGCGAACATGATTCAAAAGAAGAAAGAGATTGATGAGAGTGAAGATTTGGAAGATGAATTGTTTTTATTTTTATTTTTTTAATTTTATTTTTCTGTTGTTTTGCTATGTATTTTTCAACTTAAAATAGAAAAAATACATTATGTTAATAAAACGCCAAACAGTCATAATGCATATGAAATGCCATAAATGGAGTAAAAACGCCAAAAACTCCCAAACTATAATGAAAGTAATTTGCAGAAGTATTAATTAATAAAAGCTAAAAATGGAAAAAATGCCAAAAACTACTTAAACCCATTCAAAAACGCCAAACTTGGGAGATGGAAAGTCTATTAATATTATATATTAATACAGTAAAAATACACATTAACTGAAAAGAGGGCTACTTTATTAATATCATATATTATAAATAAAATCCCGCCTAAACTATGCGCAAAAAATATCCTATAAGAGAGACGTCTCTACACAATCAACTGATCACAACCCCAGAAACAAAACGCCATATTTCCTAGAAACCATTCACTTTAAAAATGCCAAAAATAATAGTTAAAAAAGCTACGGATGCAGAACCTCGATTCTGCTATATTGAGTATTGATATGAATGAAGTTTCACTGAATGGATTCTTCTCTGAGTTGGGTATCTCTATAATCTTTTACTGAATAAGATGGATAAATATTCAAGATAAAGAGACTGATGACACTGATATGACATCATATCACTTTGTTCTTGATGGATATATTGGTGGCATGAAGGGATCAATATATTAGAGCAGGCGTTGGTCTTCAACACGTCATCAAACAAGTATATATCCACCACAATAAAGGATGCCACAAAAAAATAAGCATCTTCTAAAGACGTCCGTTATGTAGGAAAATAAGGATCTACATAAGGTATTCAAAAATAGGTTCAAAACGCCAAAAATGTCAAAAGTAGAAGAGGCTGATGACAGTGAAAATTTGGATGAGAAATTAGATTATAATTTTTTTTCATTTTCTATTGTTTGTTATCTAATTGTCTGTTGTTTATCATCTAATTCTCTACTATTTTAAAAAAATTGAGTATAAAACGCCAAAAACTACAAACACAAAAACGCCTGATAGTGTGAAAAACTGTGAGAATGAATGCTAGCAAAGCACGATGTTGCTATATAAAACGCCAAAAAACGCAAACAAAGTATTACTGGAAAAATCAACACTAATTGAGAGATGAAAATTGAAAGAAACAGTAAAATAAAGAGACCGTATCATTATTGCCAAACATTATAGTTATATTAATGCCACTACATGGAAAATTGAAATTTATTTATCTTTTAAAAACGACATAATTGCTTGTCACATTATAGGCCCGTATCCTACATGGCAAAACACTTGATATAGTAAAATCAAGAAAATTACTGATGTTTTTTACATTAAAGGCCTGCATCCTGATCTAAAAAACAATAAAAACGACAAAACAATACTTAAAACGCCAAAATATTTACTATGATTCTGAACTAAAAACAATAAACACGCTGCGTATTTATTAAACGCCAAAAAATGGAAAGACGAAGTGACACACGTTTAAAAAAAGAAAGATGAAAGGACAAAAAAGCCTCTCCGCCCTTCTCTAAACGGCGTGACACGTGTTGGGCCAGGAAGCGTTCTCACACTTTTGAGCGTTTTCTCCTGATCCCGTTTCTATATATATATATATATATATATATATATACACACACACACACACACACACACACACATATATATATATATAGGGTTGGGTTGGGTTCATTTCACAACTCTAAATATTACAGAACTTTCAGAACCACTAATAAACAATTATTTTATTTATATATTTTTATATTTAACATTATTTAAGGATATATTATATGCATTTATATGATTACATATATGAAAAACCAGATTATTTATGTGTAATAACTAATTTACATATGTGTAAAGGAACTAGTTTACATATGTGTAAATGAATCAATTTACGTATATGTAATTATAAAATTACATATGAAAAAATGATAAAACTACTCTTAACACGCATGGAATCATAATAAATGATAAAAAATACCCATAAACAATGTTAAATATAAAAAGATATTAGTAGAATGATTGTTTATTAGGAGTTCTGTAAGTTCTGCAATTATTTAGAGTTCTAAAATGATCCTGACCCTATACATATAGAGAGAAAGTGTAATGTACATTACGGCTTAACGTACATCACGTACTGTTGATGCACTTTGTGGATGCGACTCAGTTCGGTTTGACTCGGTTAGGTTCGGTTCAGTTCAAGCCCGATGTCACGATATTCCTCCGTCATGCGCCCCAGAGTTCGACTCGCGAAGCACGAAGAACCACGAGTTGACATCACCATGATGTCATGATGATGTCATCTTTTAATATAATGTGATAAATGAATTCCAAAGAACTTGAAGGTTCGTTGACTATGAAGACTACTTGATGTCATCTTTTAACATATGTCTGCATGGAAGTGATTGGTCTACGAAGAGTCATGTGTGACGAAGCCTTACAATGACGAACCCTCCATGCATGACGAAGCCTATTATAGTTCCTCATGAAGGGTCACCTCGATGAACCCTTTAAGGTTCGTCCTTCATGCTTGCGACGAAACTTTAAGCCACGAACCCTTACTCTTCATGGGCTTTATGTTGGGCCCAGTATGTTTCGTGGCCAGTAGATTAGGTTTGAGTATAAAAGCAACTTATTGCAGAACAGATAAGGCAGAGAACGATAACGCACACCAGAGAAGTTTAGAGGCTTTCTTGTTAAACTTTGTACTTTGTAACTATTCTGTTTGAATACATTGAAGCTTTAAACGTTGAATCTTGTTATTGTGCTTTCTCTCTCACTCGGTTTGTGTCGCAACGAGGATTCCGCACTCGTTACGGCACCCGAAACAAGAAATCATCTTAGTCCGACGATCCGTATCGGGACCTACAAGTGGTATCAGAGCGTAAGGCTCGATTTCTTGTTGGAAACCGAGTTTCCGGTGCGATTTTCGAGTGGGCTTTGAGCTTTTCTTGGACAAAAATCAAAACCCAGTTTTTTTTACTGAAAATACGAATTAAAACTCGAAAATCGTTGTTGTTTGGTGTCGTTTTTGTTCAAAACTTGTTGAAAAGCATTGGAGATTATCGAAAGTACAAATTGTTTTGAGTTTTAACTTGAAAATTCATCCACCATTTTTTTCGGCGAGCTTGGTCACCGGAAAGGATAACCGGAAAAGTTCTATTAGATCTGGAATGTTATTGGTTGACATATTGGTGGAGCAGAACTGTGCTCTTCTTTGTCTGATGTTTGCAGACTTTGTCTTATTAGGATGAAAGAGCCCTGTGATTTGACATCCTATTGAAACAACATTTTTTGTTTAGTTGTGAAACAGCTCTTTAATACCAATCGAAACAGATTTCCTTTTATTTTAGAGTAAACTGCCATTTTGGTCCTGTGGTTTGGCCAGTTTTGCCACTTTAGTCCAAATCTCAAACTTATTACATCTGGGTCCTTGTGGTTTGCATTTTGTTGCCATTTTAGTCCAAATTTCAATTTTGGTCAGATTCCCCACTAATGACCATGATATTTTGTCTTTACCCTCAGGGGTATTTTAGTCATTTTGAAATTATTATAACTCAATTATATATATATATATATAATACCCTAAAACCATTAATATATTATTATAACTCAATTATATATACCAAATCAAATATCCCTTCATCTTCAACAATTCATCATCATCTCTCTCTCTCTGAACTACCACCACCACACCATCACCACCCCCACCACCGGATCTGCAGCCCGCCGCCACCACCACCACTCTGCCGCCACATGCACCACCACCACCGCCACCTCCTCCCCCTTCTCACCACCGCCACCATCACCAACCTCTCTCTCTTTCTCTCTCTCTCTACACCACCGCCGCCACATAAACCCTCGTTCGAAATCAGACCCATGAAATTGCAATTGGTTCCTCCATTCATATGTCCTCTTCCTCTGCATTATTCAGACATGAAGAACCCTAATCTACACCACCTCCACAGCCGCACCCCATCTTCTTTCCTCTTCCTCTGCATTCTCCTGTCTCTCCGGTGATATCTCTTGCCGACAACGAACACCCACAACCATCCCTCAATCTCCCATTCTCTTTTTCATCTCAAATACACCACACCACCCCCATTCCGCCTCGATTTAATGGTCGACCACCACTGTGGTGGTGGCGACGAGAGAGAGAGAGAGAGAGAGAGAGAAAGAGAGAGATCGGAGAAGCAGAGACGCCGATTTCACAGGTTTGATCAAATCTTTGAAACGGACTGATTGGAGAGAATCAGGGGGCGGTGGTTGAAAGGGGCGGTGGTTGCAGGGGGTTGTTGGTTGCGGTGGTGGATGGGTTGCAGGGGGTGGTGGCTGTAAAGGGATTGTGGTTGCGGTGGTGGATTAGTTGCAGGGAGATGTTGGTTGAAGAGGGTTGGAGAAGATGATGGATTAGAGGTAACTGTTGAGTTCATGTTCTTCTTTGAATATGATTTTGAGCTTGTTATGTAAATCTAGAGTGTAAGATCAGTTTGATTTTGGATTTTATTGAGTTTGAATTAGGTGAAATTGATAAAAGTGTTGTGATTGGTGTTTAGATTCGGTTAGAATGGTGGTGGTGGTGGCAGTGGTGGTGGGAGGTGGGAGATGGTGGTGGTGGTAGATGAAGGTAGAGATAGAAAGAATATCTGTGTGTGTTTAGAGAGAGAGAGAGAGAGAGAAACAGATCACCGGCAGAAAGTGGGAAAGAAGAAAAGGGGTAGGGGTAGGGGTGGGGGTGGGGGTGGGATGGGTAGTTGGGCAGGTGGGTAAAATGACCAAAATGCCCTTCAGAAAAGGACAAATAATCAGTTTTTTTTTAGAAATCTGAGAGTTTTTGAGATTTGGACTAAAATGGCAACAAAATGCAAACCACAGGGACCCAGATGTAATAAGTTTGAGATTTGGAATAAAGTGGCAAAACTGGCCAAACCACAGGGACCAAAATGGCAGTTTACTCTTTATTTAATTTTGAAACAGCATTGCTTTTCTTTTTGGTTTTAGTGACCAAGTTTTGTTTGACCGGAATCTCATTCACAAAAAAAAAAAAAAAAACATATAATTCTTCGTGGACTTCATGCACATGAGGAAACATTGGTTTGACTTGTATTTTATTTGGACTTAGTCCATTCTATGTGGGCTTGCAATCCATTATTATTTTCAGGAAATATTAATGTGGGTTTTAGTCTGGGCTGGGATTATTCGCTAATCAATTGGGCCTCATCAGATCTCTTATGGTTTTAATACTTGGGCTTTTATTCATTCTATCATTTGGGCTGGGTAACAACTTTAGTGGAAATTGAAAACAAATTTTTTTTGTGAGCTAGTTAAAAAAAAAATCAACGAAGTGAGCTGTTAATTATTCGCTGGTCTACATTTTTCGTGGGATATATATTATTCAAACTGTCATTCGTGGTTTACCATTGGGTTTGGGCTCAGGTGTTTAGTGGAAATCATCTTTCGTAGTTTCTCAGTCTTTCACAGAAGTCCTACAGAAAGTTCACAGTCGCTTGTTAAGTTGTTGTTTTCCAGTTCACCATGAGTACACACCTTTGGGTTCAAGCACTTTTAGGATCTCAATCTTCAAATGATCCTTTTCATCAAAGTAAACCGAAAATGGCAACATATATGTATGGTCGTTGGATTCCATATTCAAATGCGGACAATTTGTATACGCAAAAGGGTTCAGTGCCATCTTGGTTTTAGTATCCTAAACCGTCAAATAACACGTATACGAGAAAGGGTTTAGCAACCGATATGTATGGAACACCACAACCAATTGCCTCAGAGCAAACGACTTTTGTCTCAAGAACCAATATGTATGGAACACCACAACCAGTTGCCACAGAGCAAAGCTATCTGTCTACCAGAGTACCATCATTTCATGATCCAAACTACAATGGTCAAACAAGAACGATGTTTTATGCCAAAATTGTCAAGGATGTCAGCAATAGTGAGTCCTCGGGAAATGATGACAGTTCTGAACATGACGGTAGCTCAGTTGAAGATGTTACAACCTCAGTTGAAGATGGTACAAGTTCAAGTTCAAGCAAGGATGGATCAGAATATGAATCATCGAGGGAGGTTGTTGATTCTGAGGCAAATGAGTCACTATCTGAGAGTGAATCCAGTCAGGTATGTGTTGATAAACCAAGTTCTGATAGGTGTGATAATTGTGTTGAGTTAAATGCTAAATTGTCTGATTTGCAAAGCAAATTGTCGGATTTGCAAAGAAAATATGACAATTTGCAAAGCAAGTACGACGTGACATTTATCCATAATCAAAGTTTGATCGTGAATCTTTCAAAATGCACAAAGGCCAATATGTTTCACAAAAATCATGAAAAAGAATTTAAAAAGATAATTGACACACTGAAGGAAGATAAGTCCGAGCTAAATAAAATGGTTTCAAGAAAACAAACTGCAATAAACAATTACATCAATAGGCTCGAGGAAACACAAAAGAATTGGCCTGTGTTAAGTGTGAAAGTGAGGCGATCCAGCTTAAGTTAGATTGTTATTCAAACTCGAGGTATGTGCTGGATCACATCATTGACATACAGAAAAAGAAAGAAGATGTCATGTGCATTGGATATAAGAAGTGTCCACCACCTGTTAGACACAATTATACCGCTATGCCTGATGAGGAGAATAAGCCTCACTTTGAGACATCAGTACCATTAGACGTTGAGGAATTTGCAGCTGGGCTCGGTTACAAAAAGGAAGTATCATCAGATTCAGATGTATCAGCAGATACGAAAGTATCAACTGCTGAACAAAATCAGGATCCTCCAGTCATTGTTGAGGATGCTGATTCTTCAGATGATGAATCCGATGATACTAACTCAGTACAGTCTGATGCGGTTATCAAAGAAGAGGACATACCTCTCGAGAATCATATTTTGAGTGATCCTCCCACAAAACCTACTAAGACTGTTCTGGTTGAGTCCACGTCTGCACAAGAGTCTGAGAGTTGTGAAAGCGTGAATTTGCTTTACACGTTGATTGGATCTGATAAGATATATTCAGACAAGGATTTCCCAATCAAGAATGTTAATCAATCCTTGATTGATAAAGTGTTTGAGGATTCAACCAGTAAGTTTTTGGGAAAGTCGAGCCCAAGAGTTGTAGAAACTCAGTGTACTCCTATCCCAAAAGCTGAAGTTCAGAAACAATATGGAAATAAAAAACTTCCAGTTCGACAAAAGCAAAATCACGTTAATCAAGGAAAGAGAAAAGGAAAAAGAGCTCAAAACAAGAAGAGGTGTCAAAAGATAAACTTCATGAAGTCTCGAGGGACTGATAAAATTGAATCTTTTGAAAACAAATCAAACACAGATTTTGTTATGCAACAGAAAATTTTGAAAAGAAACAGTCAAAACAACTACACACAACACACAAACTGTTGTGATGTAGGACCAAGTACCTCGAGATCACAAAGTTCATCATCAAGTTATCACCGTCATGATACTCCGAGGTTTGTTGAGCGGAGATCGTGCTTTAAATGCGGTGAGTATGGGCACATTGTCAGAAACTGTCCATATCTCACGAAAGGAAAGGCAAAAGTTGATGCCTCCCGTGGTAATTGTTACCATAAAAGATCTGTTTCACCAAAACAGGACCCTCGTCTTGTTAAACAACGAGAAAAGAAACAGAAAACGAAACAAAGAAAAGAAGTTGAAAAGGCTTTAAAACCAGAGGTTATCCAAACAGAGTCTGTTAAGTTAGAAGTTAAAAATGAAAAACAAAAACAGATTTGGAAACCAAAATCGGTAACTATTTCACGGGGAGCTACATCAATTCCGAATCATCGGGAAATGGATGTCACAATTCTCGATGATGACGGACGACCCAAGTCTGTGAAGGCTTGGGTCCCCCTCTCCAACTAATCTTTGAATGAGTGTGCAGGATGTGTCATGGCCCCCGACCCGGTTTGACGCGTTTCAGGAGCCGCGGAACAGAAATCACGTGGTATTTAATTTAATTGAGTTTAACAGCGGAAGTTTATCATCAGGATCTTTTTTTTAAAAACTGAAATATTTCCCGATTATTTTATTTCACAACTCGGGATAAAACCCCGGTAATTTAGAATACTATGATTTCACGAAGAAATCTTTATTTTACAAAACATATTTCTTTATTTTATAATGAGCCACTTTCTTAAGCTTGTAGTGCTCCACAGCACCTTTCCTGAATCACAACAGATCACCTGAAACATGTTTGAAAAAAGTTTTGTCAGCGTGAAATACTGAGTGAATCATTCTTTTTACTTAAACGACTCTTTTGTTATAATTTACAGTATTAAGAGCGATTACAATGTTTCTGATATCAAACCAACTACCCATGGTATTTGTCACTCGACCGGATCTGTGACTATGGTCATATCCTCCGTTGGCTGCCCCAATGGTGACGATTATCAAGTAATGTATACAAAACCCCACATACCGGCTGTAACTTGGTGATTACAAAGACTTAATCCCCGTAATTATAACTTCGAAAATAAACATGCTTTTGTAAACAAATTTGATAAAAAGAGAATGACTCACTTTGCAGATTTAATTTGAGCAGAGCCTAGCCTACTGATTAGCCTTTTAACCTAAATTTAATAACAGGCACACAATTCGGTTAGTAACTTAATACAGCATTTACGATAACTCACGAGATCAAACCCTCACAACGAATGACAAAGTACGATACTTAAACATCCATCGAATTAACGACGAATGACAAAGCATAACCCTAATGTGGGCAGCACTTAAACATCCATTGGATATTTTGATCGATCGGACAATGAATCGTAATAGCGATCGAGTTATTACCCTGTATTGTGGCAGCACTCCGTGTTATGTGTGTGTTTTGTAGTAATCTACGTATATCTCAGCGTATATTTGTAATTTGATCGTCGAACGAACAACAGAATGCAAGTGCCAGGCCCTTCTATTTATACCCAAAATTGGCACCTCCCGCTAGTCGCGGAAGAATCCGCGGTACGTGCCGCGTATCGCCTGGGATGTCAAGGTAGGGTAGGCCTGCTTCGTCACCTATCTAGCCCTGATGAGTCGACGTTGCATGAAAATTCTATTTCGACAGCATTTTATAAGGATAATCGTTAATAGGGTTTTACCCCCCTTGAGTTTTAGGGGCCCTGATCCTAATTCCAATTATTCTGAAAATTTTAGGGTTTATGCAGAATCACTTGGGTTTCTTAATTAGGGTTTCCTACTGAATAAAATAATATAATAAATAAGACTTTTGATGAGAGTTGTTACATTCTCCCAACCTTAATAAAAATCTCGTCCTCGAGATTTACCGGAATAAGTAAGGGTACTTTCGCTTCATTTCCGATTCCAGCTCCTAAGTGTATTCAGCTCCTCTCTTTGAATCCCATTTAACTTTGACTAGAACTAGTCGCTTGTGCTTGAGAAACTTGATCTTTCGATCCTCAATTTGAAGAGGTTTCTCAACAAATTTTAATTTTTCGTTTACCTTTATTTCTTGAAGATGTACTACCAGAGACTCGTCTGATAGACATTTCTTGAGATTGGATACATGAAATACATCATGTACTCCAGCCAATTCTTCCGGTAGTTGTAAACGATAAGCAACTGGTCCTATACGTTGGATCACCGAAAATGGTCCTACGTATCTTGGACTTAGCTTTCCTTTCTTAACGAATCGGACTACTCCTTTCCAAGGAGAAACTTTCAAAAGTACTTTATCTCCGACTTGAAATTCCAGTGGTTTACATCGATTATCGGCATAACTCTTTTGACGATCTCGAGCCGTGTTCAGCCTTTCCTTGATTTGAGTAATCTTGTCGGTCGTCTCTTGCACTATTTCAGGACCTCACAATTGACTTTCTCCTATTTCTGCCCAACAAACTGGAGTTCTGCACTTTCTTCCATACAGTGCTTCAAATGGGGCAGTTTCAATACTTGAATGATAACTATTGTTATAGGAGAATTCAATTAATGGTAAGTGTTCATCCCAATTTCCACCAAAATCTATCACACATGCTCGAAGCATGTCTTCTAGAGTTTGGATCGTCCTTTCACTTTGTCCGTCTGTTTGTGGATGATATGCCATGCTTAGATTTAGTCGAGTTCCCATTGCTTTCTGGAAACTTTTCCAGAAATGAGAAGTGAAACGACTATCCCTATCTGATACAATGGAGAGTGGAACTCCATGTAATGATACCACTTCGTCTACATACAATTTGGCTAACCTTTCCATGCTAAAGGTTTCTTTCATAGGTAGAAAGTGAGCTGATTTGGTTAATCGATCCACAATTACCCAAATTGCGTCATTACCTTTTCTGGTTTTGGGTAACTTAGTAACAAAATCCATTGTTATGAGTTCCCATTTCCATACAGACATCTCTAATTGTTGTAGTAGACCTGAAGGTTTCTGATGTTCTGCCTTAACTTGTGAACAAGTAAGACACTTTGATACATATCTAGCTATATCCTTCTTCATACCTATCCACCAGAAATTATTTCTTAAATCTTGGTACATCTTATTATTTCCAGGGTGTATGGTATACCTAGATTTATGAGCTTCCTCTAAGATCTTATTTCTTAATTCTCCCTGCTTTGGTACCCAAATCCTTTTCTTATGGAATCTCCAAATTCCATCATCTCCCTGTTCTAATTCTTTTATTCGTCCCTTCATTCCTTCAGCATCATCCTTGATTGCTGTTTCCTGAATATTCTTCAATTGTTCCATTAAATCTATTTGTAGATTTAATCTGAGAGCAGGAACTCTTTGTTGCTTCTCATGGTACTTACGACTTAAGGCATCTGCAACTACATTTGCCTTTCCTTCGTGATACTGAATATCACAGTCGTAGTCACTTAAGATTTCCATCCATCTCCTTTGCCTCATGTTTAACTCTTTTTGCCCAAATATATATTTTAAACTTTTGTGGTCTGTATAGACAGTAAATTTACTTCCGTAAAGATAATGTCTCCAAATCTTAAGGGCAAAAATTATGGAGCCTAACTCTAAGTCATGAGTTGTATAATTTTCCTCGTGCTTTTTCAACTGTCTTGAAGCATACGCAATTACCTTCTTGCGTTGCATTAGCACACATCCAAATCCTAGTTTTGAAGCATCACAATATACTTGAAAATCTTCAGTTCCTTCTGGTAAGGCTAAGATTGGAGCATTGGTTAGTTTCTGTTTCAAGATTCTAAAGGCTTCTTCTTGTTTAGGTCCCCAATCAAACTTAACTGCTTTACAGGTTAGCTTAGTTAATGGTACAGCTATCTTGGAAAAATCCTTAATAAACCGTCTATAGTAGCCAGCTAAACCTATAAAACTTCTAATTTCCATTGCAGTTTGTGGAACCTTCCAATTGGTAATTGCCTCTATCTTAGCAGGATCTACATGAATCCCTTCTTGATTCACCATGTGTCCTAAGAATTGTACTTCTTGTAACCAAAATTCACACTTCGAGAATTTGGCGTATAGTTTTTCTTTTCTTAACAAAGTTAAGAGTGAATATAAGTGCTGACAATGTTCGTCCTGACTTTTTGAATAAATAAGTATATCGTCTATGAAGACAATTACAAATTTATCCAAATACGGTTTACAGATCCTATTCATCATGTCCATGAATGCTGCAGGTGCATTCGTTAACCCAAAGGGCATGACTGTAAACTCGTAATGACCATACCTAGTTCTGAAAGCAGTCTTAGGTATGTCTTCTTCTTGTACCTTCAATTGATGATACCCGGAACGTAAGTCGATCTTAGAAAAATATCTAGCTCCTTGAAGTTGATCGAAAAGATAATCAATCCTAGGTAATGGGTATCGATTCTTAATTGTAACTTTATTCAATTCTCTATAATCAATACACATTCTCATCGAACCATCCTTTTTCTTAACAAACAACACTGGTGCTCCCCAAGGGGATGAGCTAGGTTGTATGAATTCTTTACTTAATAATTCATCTAATTGCTTTTTAAGTTCTAACATTTCGGTAGGAGCTAACCGATAAGGTGCCTTGGCTATCGGTGTAATTCCTGGAATTAGATGAATCCTAAACTCTACTTCCCTATCTGGTGGTAACCCTGGTAACTCTTCTGGGAATACATCTGGATATTCTGAGACTACCGGTATTTCCTTAAGTTCTTTATCCTTAGTGCTAATGATTACCGAAATCATATACACTATTCCTTGCTTTCGTTCATAACTAGCAACTTTCATTACTGATATGAACTTCATGGGCTTATGTGGTTTATCTCCTGTAATCATAATAACTTCTCCGGTAGGTGTCTGAATTTCTATGGAATGCTTATCACAAAGAATTCGAGCATGGGTGGCTACTAACCAATCCATTCCTAACACAACATCAAATTCAGCTAATTTCATAGGTAATAGGTTTGCAGAAAATTTATGACCTAAAAGTCCTATTTCTATATTTTGCAAAACCTTATCTATTTTAACTGAATTCCCATCAGTCGTTTCGACTGTAAAAATCTGCCTAATGTTGGTTAAGGGTATATTAAGAGCTTGGCAAAATGAAGTATTGATAAAACTTTGGTTTGCACCAGAGTCAAATAATACTTTGGCATAAATGTTGTGAACTAAGAACGTACCAGCTATCACATCTGGGATTAACTCGGCCTCCTGAGTTGTTAACTGAAAGGCTCGAACATTCTTCTTGGTAGCTCCGTTAGCTGTCTTAGCTTTGTGGTCTGCTGGTTTGACTAATTTAGGATATTCTGTTTTGAAATGCACTGCTTCTCCACAATTGTAACAAATTGTGGATTTCTTCCTGCAGTTTTCTTCACGATGCCCTACAGTTTTGCAAAAATTGCAGGTTATATCGCATCTTCCATAATGTTTCTTTTTGCATTTCCCGCAGAATGACGGAGTTGGAGATTGCCCTGTTCCTCTTTTCTTGAAACTGTTATTATTACCCGTACGAAATCCTTGGGTAATTTTTTGAGCCAGTTCCTTCTTCCTGTTTTCATCTTGCGTGCGTACCAGTTCGTCGGTTAGGGTATTAGCTAATTCTACCGCATCGTCAATCGTACGAGGTCTCGCAACTTTAACGATATTGCGGATTTCACCAATCAGTCCCCAAATATAGCGAGAAATGAGTACCGGTTCTGGCGAAGCCAGTGTTGGTACCACTCTAGCATATTCAAAGAATGTTGAAGTATAATCGCGACAATCTACACTCATCATTCGATGGTTTAAGAATTTATTCGCCATTTGATCTCTTTCATATTCGGGACATAATTTTCTTTCTACAAGAATCTTAAATTCTTCCCAGGTCATGGCATAAGCCCTATCACTTCCTTTGGCTTGTAACACCGTGTTCCACCATTCTAGCGCCCCTTCTTTGAAAAGATTTGACGCGTACATGACCTTGTCATTCTTAGCACATTTACTGATTGTAATTACTGCCTCGGTTTTCTCTAACCAACGCAGTGATGCAGTTGCTCCTTCATTGCCTGCAAATTCAGTGGGGTTAAAAGCAAGAAATTCTTTATAAGTGCAACCAGGTGTTGCATCTTTCATTTTCTTAGGTAGCGAAGCTTGCCGTGGTTCGTCATCATGATTAACATGATCATTGCCTCCGTTTATACTATTACTGAAGTTATCTTCAGAAATACGTTTGCTAGGAACGATTTGTTGCGGTTCTATTGGATTTTTAACAGCAGCAACGATTGCTGGAATAGCATTGGCTATCCCTTGAGCAACGATATTTTCTATATCCTGCCTAGTCATATATTGATCCCCCGGTTGTTGCTCAGATTGATTAACCTCATTAACTGGTTCATTATTAGCGTTTTCCATCTGGTAATATATATAATTTATTAGTATTAAATAAATAACAATTACACAAAACAATTATACAGAGTTCATAACACCAATATAGCCAAAACTATCGATTTCTCGATTTCCATTTATATTTAATAGTATGCATCAATACACACCATTATCTTACAAAGTTTTATTTGTAGTTATTTTACAGACTGATTTTTTTACTATTACTATTACACAACCACAGTTCCATAAATTCCCTATCCTTTGTCAGATGATATTCTAGTAACGGCGTTCCCTCTCATCGTATTTCTAGGAGATCTGTCCCCCAATCTCTTGGATCCTATTCCCAGCATCCATTAGTTCTTCGCCAAAGTGGCGGAGTTCATCCATATTCTTGTTACTCATTGGTGGATTTGGTAAAGGTTCTGGATTGAACTAGGGAAAAAGCTTATAGGGATTGTTTTGGAGCTATATTTCATTAGTCAACCATTCGTCTATTTGAGAGTGGATTGAAGGGTTTGAAATAGCTGGTTCTAAGTTCATTGGTAGTTGTGTTTTTCCAGAGAGTGAATAAAAACATTTTCATTAACAGGCTTAATAATATCATAGTTTGCCAATATAAAATATAGCTCTTCCTGAGATGGTAACCCCTCAATTTGTCTAGAGCTTTCCCCAATTTCCATTTTCTTAGGCTTGGGTTTCTCGAGAGGTGAAGCGTTGAATTCTATAGGTTCTTCTATGTCTGGTATATGCCTATTGAAATCTCTGAAAACCTCTATTCTTACTGGATAGAGATTTAAATTCTGAAAGGCGTCAGACAAGTCACTCAGGCTGTTTAGCAAAATACACACAATTACTAAGTTAAAAATCATAACAAAATTTTATAGAAAAACTCTTTAAATATCATTTTATACTGGGTAACTACCAAAGCAACTGAAAATTAAAACACACTAAGATTTACTTATTTATTTATTTACTGGGTAAGGTTTCTAGACTGTAGGTAATCCGGGTGCTAAAACTTTGAGTCAGATTATTTTAAAGATTTGTATTTACTGCTACAGTGGCTAGCATATAAAGATCTGCCCATACTGTACACAATTAGTCAGATAATAAAACACATAATCACAAAATAGTAATTAATAAAAAAATTAAGTATTTTCTAAATACTTAATTGGCTTAAATCAGTGGCTCTGATACCATCTTTTTCTGTCACGGCCCCCGACCCGGTTTGACCCGTTTCAGGAGCCGCGGAACAGAAATCCCGTGGTATTTAATTTAATTGAGTTTAACAGCGGAAGTTTATCATCAGGATCTTTTTTTTAAAAAACTGAAATATTTCCCGATTATTTTATTTCACAACTCGGGATAAAACCCCGGTAATTTACAATACTATGATTTCACGGAGAAATCTTTATTTTACAAAACATATTTCTTTATTTTATAATGAGCCACTTTCTTAAGCTTGTAGTGCTCCACAGCACCTTTCCTGAATCACAACAGATCACTTGAAACATGTTTGAAAAATGTCTTGTCAGCGGGAAATACTGAGTGAATAATTCTTTTTACTAAAACGACTCTTTTGTTATAATTTACAGTATTAAGAGCGATTACAATGTTTCTGATATCAAACCAACTACCCATGGTATTTGTCACTCGACCGGATCTGTGACTATGGTCATATCCCCCATTGGCTGCCCCAATGGTGACGATTATCAAGTAATGTATACAAAACCCCATATACCGGCTGTAACTTGGTGATTACAAAGACTTAATCCCCGTAATTATAACTTTGAAAATAAACATGCTTTTGTAAACAACTTTGATAAAAAGAGAATGACTCACTTTGCAGATTTAATTTGAGCAGAGCCTAGCCTACTGATTAGCCTTTTAACCTAAATTTAATAATAGGCACACAATTCGGTTAGTAACTTAATAAAGCATTTACGATAACTCACGAGATCAAACCCTCACAACGAATGACAAAGTGCGATACTTAAACATCCATCGAATTAACGACGAATGAAAAAGCATAACCCTAATGTGGGCAGCACTTAAACATCCATTGGATATTTTGATCGATCGGACAATGAATCGTAATAGCGATCGAGTTATTACCCTGTATTGTGGCAGCACTCCGTGTTATGTGTGTGTTTTGTAGTAATCTACGTATATCTCAGCGTATATTTGTAATTTGATCGTCGAACGAACAACAGAATGCAAGTGCCAGGCCCTTCTATTTATACCCAAAATTGGCACCTCCCGCTAGTCGCGGAAGAATCCGCGGTACGTGCCGCGTATCGCCTGGGATGTCAAAGTAGGCTAGGCCTGCTTCGTCACCTATCTAGCCTTGATGAGTCGACGTTGCATGAAAATTCTATTTCGACAGCATTTTATAAGGATAACCGTTAATAGGGTTTTACCCCCCTTGAGTTTTAGGGGCCCTGATCCTAATTCCAATTATTCTGAAAATTTTAGGGTTTATGCAGAATCACTTGGGTTTCTTAATTAGGGTTTCCTACTGAATAAAATAATATAATAAATAAGACTTTTGATGAGAGTTGTTACAGGATGTTCCAGGAGGAACTATAGATAGTCTTAGGATTGTTGATAGTGGAGCGTCCATGCACAAGATCGGCGACATAAGGCTCCGGAACATGGTTACATCTAGGAGAATATTGTTGCCTTTGATGGAGAGAGAAAAGGAAAAGAAGACAAATATTCCGATGAAGGAATGATGGTGAAAGAATGTGGTTGAATGAAGTTGAAAAATTCGACAAGATGAAAAATGTGCCAAAATTTGATTGTTGAAGGTTTTGATCGGGTCCACAGGAAAGATTCCAATGAAAAGTATGCTCCTGCAGCACGTCTGAAGCTTTTTGAAGATTCATGGATTTTTTCTTCCACAAGAAGTTCGAAGTCCACAAGATGAACGTGTAGGGTATTTTTCTCTTCGGTCTGATTAAAGAAAATGTGTTTGTTGAACAAACCAACAGGGTGTGCGGATACCTTGGCATGGATTGATCAACAGCACACTACTTCTAAAGGAGAAAGACGAAGACCTTTGCTGGTGCAAAAGCATGTGGAAGACATCATGTATGGACCGACCATGATGATGTGTACAAGATTTACCCACATGCTTGCTTGCCTCTTACCAGCCGGACCCGGAGGTTTATCATCGTGTTGCTGTGAAAAGAATTCTCGGTTCATTGAAGTAGCTGCAAAATCGACCTTGAAATCCACACCGGGTGGATATCCAGTTTGGGAGAGCTCTCAGATTCTTGCCAATGCACGAAGTAGTAACAGGATTACGGTTTTGAATTTCTAATCTCTCCTATCCTTTTCAATATTTAAGCTGCTTTATGATTTTCTAACATCTCGTATAGCACTCCTTGACTAGACACGTTGATCTCGAATATCACCTCAGACGTGCTTGTTTCAATATGAAACTTGTCAATGTGTTTTGGTCCACACCGATTACCGACATGCCAACTGATTTTTCCAAAATTCGATAAAGCATTTTTGGTTAAATTAATTTTGGTAAACGGCGTCGAGGTAAAACATGAGTTAACCAACATCGGAAAATCATTTTTGTAAATATTTATTTGTGTTTTCTTAATTTCTCGTACTTTTTGCATTTTAGGGGGAGTAAAAACACGAAAAATTCAAAAACATTAAAAAAAAATTTCAAAAATACAAAAACATCGAAAAATTTCAAAAACACAAAAACAATAGAAAAAAAAAATGAGTTTCCTGGTGAGCAAAAGAGAAAATGATAGTGCATCAGTGGTCTGTCGAAACCTCTTTGAACCTTAAATGAAAAACGATAAGCAGCTCTATATAAAATGTATCGGTAGGCTCACAATCATTTTAAAGTGTGCAGACTGATATAAACCTAAATCGACTGAAGACCGTGTGGGAACCGCTCATTGGCATATGGTCTTGGTACCGAAATTTCGTTTGACAGATTGCCGAGGTTCTGAGATACGTGGTCTTTATGCTGTTTATCATCTGGGTATCGTGGTTGTTTCTTTTACCGATAACAATGGGGACGTAAGTCTAGATCTTCCATGATACCACACATACGTGTAAATATCATACAAACATGTATGTAATACATGATGCATCTGACCTCAATAAGTGATAAACAATCACATGTCCCAATCAATAAGTGATAAAATATCACAGTTTATCCGGGAGTCAAGCTCGTCTCTTTGTCAGTATGATGGTACTAACCTGTTCACGGACTTGCTCTTGTGCCCTGCATGCATCGAATATCAAGTTCCTCATTAATAAGTGATTTCATCACATAGGGCTTGTATTCATCCTCAAATAAGTGAGTATCTCACATTATATACGTTGGAAACAGATGATAAATGGTATACTCACCAGTAAGATGAACTCTCGTGCATACCTTGATACGGGAATGTGTCGTGTGTGGATGAACACAAGTCGGTAAGTATAAATCATACCTTAACGTATCCCCTAATCGCGAGTACATCTGATAAGTTGAGCTTAAGTGGACAACAATACCAATAATCGTTATAGGATGCTTATCTTAATATTAACTAATTGAACAACAAGAGCGTTTTGGCATGACCGTACACTGATATGATTCTCTTACCCTCGAAACTCGCAAAAAGAATGTCTGTATATATTTATTTACTGTATTTCGTTTCTGCATCTTTGTATATATTTATTTACTGCTTTTCGTCTTTAAATTTGAAATATTCAAAAATACCAAAAAAATTTTAAGTGTGTTTTAATATAAACTTTATAAAAACCAAAAAGATTTTATTTCTATCTTATTTTTGATAGTATGATGTTGGATCTCAAGTCTTTTCCTACCTGAAACCTGATTGAAACTGAAACAATTGCATCTTCATAAACGGTCAAAATTAACAAGTTTTTGAAACTTTAAATCTAAAAAAAGTTCAAATTTTACAACTTTCAAACTGTTGCCGGTCGGTGTTTGATTGAGAGTTGGTCATATGTGTGTCATTTGATTATATTCCAAACAGTTGTTCTTATTACGCGTTTAGCCTTCTTGTATGTGCAGATGCGACATCAGGACCAGCTAAAGGCAAAGAGAACGTGTTAAAAGAAGAGCTTTGGAATGAAGACACGACATGGATGAAATCAAAGAATCAAGATGATCGAGTTGTAGCTGACCACTTCTCAACACCGCAAGATCTAAAATTCGAGGATCAATGTCTCATGAGCAACTTTCAATGGGGAGTTTGTTGATACGCTCCCTGTTTGTGAAATGTGAAAACATCTGAAGATCCAACAACATGTGAAGATCGAACCATCACGAGCAGCATCCAAGGGGGAGTTTGTTGATGCACTTTGTGGATGCGATCAGTTCGGTTCGACTCGGTTCGGTTTGACTCGGTTAGGTTCGATTCAAGCCCGATGTCACGACATTCCTCCGTCGTGCTCCCCAGAGTTCGACTCGCGAACCACGAAGAACCACGAGTTGACATCACCATGATGTCATCTTTTAATATAATGTGATAAATGAATTCCAAAGAACTTGAAGGTTCGTTGACTATGAAGACTACTTGATGTCATCTTTTAACATATGTCTGCATGGAAGTGACTGGTCTACGAAGAGTCATGTGTGACGAAGCCTTACAATGACGAACCCTCCATGCATGACGAAGCCTATTATGGTTCCTCACGAAGGGTCACCTCGACGAACCTTTTAAGGTTCGTCCTTCATGCTTGCGACGAAACTTTAAGCCACGAACCCTTACTCTTAATAGGCTTTATGTTGGGCCCACTATGTTTCGTGGCAAGTAGATTAGGTTTGAGTATAAAAGCAACTTATTGCAGAACAGATAAAAGGTAGAGAACGAGAACGCACACCAGAGAAGTTTTGGGGTTTCTTGTTAAACTTTGTACTTTGTAACTATTCTGGTTGAATACATTGAAGCTTTAAACGTTGAATCTTGTTACTGTGCTTTCTCTCTCACTCGGTTTGTGTCGCAACGAGGATTCCGCACTCGTTACGGCACCCGAAACAAGAAATCATCTTAGTCCGACGATTCGTATCGGGACCTACACGTACGACGACGTGCGTAATTTTACACTATAACATGCGTGATTTTAGACAAAGTTTCCAGGCAATTCACGACTCAATCTGGGTTCCAATTCGGTTCAAGTTTCTTTTCGTTTCGGTTCAAATAGGCCATTGTTCGGTCGTTTTCATCGAAATGTGGTCAAATTCATCATTGATTTAGAAAAGTTTATGCAAAAACGTCGACATGAAATAAAAAACAGTAGAACAGAGGATGAACACGACAAAGCTTTTGATTCAGACCGTAGAACTGAGGGTGCAGGAACATGACCAAACTTTGATTCGATTGGAGTCAGAGGGCAGTAACAGTGGTTTCAGATCGTAGAAAGGCGGTTGCGGTTTTTGATCTAGGAGTAGGGAATGCCGACTAACGTGCGTGATTTCATATGTCCAACATGCGAGGTAACAATAACATCATCTGTTATGGTCATAAGAAATCTCAAAACAGTGAAGATAAATAGGTGTTACGTAGACATGAATGGTTATATCGGTTATATTTACTTAAAAGACAAATTAAATCTTGTGAAGTGTGAGACATTTTAATTATGAAGTGGAGCTAATTCATTGGAAGTTAAAAAAAATTGAAAATCAAGCTTCCATGTCTATGACATCCATCGCGAAACCAAGTTCTACTCTACGCCCTCGATTACGATGAAGGGGTAGTGTTCCGTGCCCCTACACCAACGTGGTGGGTGGTTTGCCACTGCTGAGAGAGGGGGTTGCAACTGCAAGAGTGACATAAAAATGATTAAAACATTTTTACTCTAGACAAGGCTTAAACCCATAACCTCTAACTTGGATGATCGATCATAGGGCTGATTGGTCCACCCTAATACACTTGCAACATAAACATGATTAAATTATGATAGGTAAACATAAGTAGACATCTGACAAGGTTCTCCTATCACATGATTATATATATCACATGACTAGAAACATATAACTTCCTGACATGTTTCGTGAACGTATTTCAATATCATTGGAATCCATATCCCATTTTCCACATCTTTCCAAAAAAGAGAGCGTTACAATGTCTGCTAAATAGTTGTTGTTTGTATTCTCATTTAAATTTCGCTCATCTTTGTCTTCTCTCCCCACTTGTGCAACCCTTTTACTCTCTCTATATATTTATCTACTTCTATATCATTAGCTAGCCAAGTGGGTACGTAGGGAGTCAAGCTAGGGTCGCCCATGTGTTATGGCCAATCATCAACAATTTCAGTTATGCTATCAGAACTGGATGGCTCAACAGAAGGTCGACCTCGATGAACTACTCCAAGGGCTAACCAACTTCCCTACCGATCTCGACTACCTCCAACTCATAACTAAAAAAGCCTTCAATCACTTTGAAAACCACCACACCGTTCGAGCCCAACTGGCCAAACACGATGGGCTTTCCTTCTTGGCTCCAACTTGGGGGACCACCTTTGAGAACTCGTCTCTTTGGATCGGTGGTTACAGGCCTTCGTTCATCATCCGACTCGTTTATGTCTTATGCGGGTCCCAAATAAACGCACACTTGGATGAGTTTCTTGATGGTGTCACACGAGGAAACCTTGGAGATTTATCAAACTCTCAGCTCAAAAGCGTAGATGCTCTCCATATCAAAACTATTAAAGAGGAAGATAAGCTCACTTCGGTTTTGGCAAGCGTACAGGCATAATACATCTTTTAATTTTGCATCTTATTTTGGGAAAAATGTATTATATATTAGAATTAGCTATATTATATTAGAGAGAACATATTACAGTTACGTTCTATTGTCATATCATTTTGATAGTAGAAAAATGATTTTTTGATTGAGTTTCGTTTCTAATTACGTTCATTGTAATTGATCAATAATACATAATATAGGGGTTATCATTGTTCTATATGTATTATTGATCATCTATTTATACGAGTACAATGATTAGGTTAGGCTAAATTTAGTGCACGGTTTAGACGTTTACTATGTTTTGGGTTTTTTGGTGCTCATAGTACTTTTCAAGGTTTTTTGGTTTTTCTCAACAGCATTTCCTAGATTTTCTAAGATAAATATTGCACTCTCTAGGATTTAAACTATAACCTTTTGGGTTGTGGACTACACCACATACCCACCAAGATGTCCTATTGGGGAATTTCACGGTTATTTTTGTGCCGGTTAGAATTCAGACCATGATTTACCTTCTTAGTGTGCTAGCGGTGCGTATTAGTCCTCTCCTTATGCTTATTTTTGCAAAGGCCAAAAGTTAATGTTTATTTTGTAATTTTTTTTGTCAACTTCTTCATATCATATGGATGAGTTTCCTAACAATAAACCCTAACTAATACATTTTCCATTATATAACAATAAGCCATAGCTGATATATTCTTCTCTCTAACATTATAGATTAAAGATGATGAAGTTTGATGTGTGTGTATGTATGTATACTCAGGAGAAGGTAGCAGATGAGCCACTAGCGTTGCTAGCATACAACTGTAAAAAAGTAGGGGAGTCAAGCGAGGGAGAGGCTGTGGATAAAGCAATGGATACTCATGCCTTTGATGTGTACAAGATCATAATGGAAGCAGACAAGCTGAGGTTGGATATCCTTAAGCGCATGATAGACATTTTGACACCATTGCAGGCAGTGGAGCTTCTAGTGGTGTCAAAAAAACTAAACCTGTGTTTACACGAGTGGGGCAAAAGAAGGGACTTCCAAATGGGGATTACACAACTTCTAAACACACAAATTCCTTCAACCTCTCGTGACCCGACATCGGAGTCAAAGCCATGAACCCGAGAGTATCGCTCACTTGGTGATGGTAGTTTAAATAAGTGTGGTGCATGTCGGCATATGTAAAAAATGTTGTTTTTTTTTTTTTTTTTTTGCAACGTTGAAGGTAGCTAGCTAAAAAACCAGTTTATAAAGTGGGTTTGTAATAAGTAATATAACAAGGAAATAAATATAATTTCAAACACCAGGTGAGAGAAAAGAACCAAAATTAGCAACCTAACCTACTGGGAAGTGGAAACTTGAAGCAAATGAACAGGGCCGGCCCTAAGAATTCGTGTACCCTGTTCGAGCTCGAAAAAATAGGCCCTTAAGCCTTAACGAAATTGGGTATTTGGCTCACTAAAGGTCTAAACCCAATGTCAAAGGGGTTAATAACTAATCTAAACCATAAGAATAGTTTTGTAAGGGGACCTATGTTAGTGTTCGTATGGATGTACCCGATTAAAAAAATAATTTACATATACATATTGGGTTTTTTTCATAAAAAACGTGCCCCTCAAAATATCGGGCCCTGGCCGGTGGTCCTCCCCGCCCACCCCCAGGGCCGGCCATGCAAATGAAAATATCTAACTGTATTTTCTGTTGAAAATTGAACCCGATGGCCTAGACTTGGAATTACACGGAAGATGCATGGCTTATATTATATATGTGATAAGGTTCAAAAGTGTGATATTTGGACAACAGCTATTGATGAGGTAATGCAGCGCTAGTGGTCTTTAAACTTGCATGCTTCAATCTTCTTTCGTTCTATCCCCTGGCCCCAATCATATTAACACAACACATATCGTCGTTATTAAAAGTTCCATAAGATATGTATAACACTTGTCTACGTTTATATCACCTTATTTTGGCCCTTTATATATTATAAATTGAAGAATTCATGTTACAACCAATATCCACGTCGCCACCATGTATGGGTTATCCCCACTACTTTTAGTTTTATATTTAACTAGAAAACAAACCCCGCGCGTTACGCCGCGACCAAGGAAATTGATGTGTAATTGATAAGATTTACAAACTTCAGATACGCTTAACCTTATCATAATTCGTTTCTCATCTAAATCCGAGTAACAACTATAACTACAATGATATACTATATTAATGACGCCAAGTTGATAATGAATAAATCCAATAACTGTTTGTTTGACAAGATAAAGTCCTACAACGCTACAAATAGTATATTTAAAGTATCTATATACTGTATACACATTATAAAATGTACAAATATAAACATTAACATATAAATAACAAAATAAAATATAAAAAACTACTACAAGAATATGTACCACCAAAACGGCAAAACCACATGTTGAAAAAGCAAAACTAACGTGTTTATATATCTCATTAACAATTTTAGCGGTGTTTGCATGTGCTCTTACGTATCAACATTTTATTAAGTAATTAATTAAACTTACATCCGCATTTTATTTTCCCAAGAAATTTTATTAATTAACGAACATTTACAAATATACAAAAGAAAAAAGTTTTCACACAACTGAAAGCTTGCCGCCATGCAACCCATATCCATTTTGTATAATTATTATTTAAATATTTTTCATAATAATATAAAGAAATATATATTATATGCAAAACGTCTCTCATCAAAGCCAATCTGGATCTGCTTTTGTGTTTCTTCAAATTATTTTATTGTCTATTGCTAAATCGTTTCAAAGGCAACACCGTTTTTTGTCGACTCGATTGTTTTGTTTCGAGTTTGAAACTTTGATTTAACCATTTTGATTCAGATTAGGCTGATATTTTTTTGTCGTTTCAAAGCCCGTACCTAAGTGCAATCGAGCTTTATGTGGCTCAGAGTCCATGAAAATCATGACTGCAAAGCGGGTTGCAGATCAATACCCACCATCCTTCAGCCTTGCCACGCCATCCTCGTCAAATGTTGGTGTAAATTTAGAACTCATCACAGCCAAGCGAAATCAGAATCATAGCCAAATGGTAAAACACATAATCAGTTCGTGTGATTGTAATTGCTCAGGAAAAAGCATCTGGTGAAAACCAAAGCTTGAAAAAAGTATACATTACAAAGCCAACAACAAAGCATCGCATCTGTCAGATAGGCCAATCCTAATCGACATCGATTTTAATACAAAATTTCAAGTGCACCGGATAAAGTTAATGCTACAGTACATAAGAAACGAACTCTCGGATGAGATTTGTCTCATCGTCACCGAGTGAGATGAAAGCAAAAGCCCCAAAATCTTAAACATAAATCAACAACGAATGCTTAAGCAACCGGCTTCACCAACACTAAACAACAAACAACCGGTTTGTAATAAACCACCGCACAAACTCCCGATGCACACAGTACAAACAACAATGCACCAAAAAGTGACAATATTGCACAAGTTCATCACCACCGGGCAAGTATTCAACAACCGACACCAAACCAGTCCATCACCACCGAGACGAAACGATCGTAAAAACCGATCTCGACAGCAAGAAAACTCGGTTTAAAGATAGCGTCGTCCTTCTACCTCTGGAAAACGTGGTGGATCGCTAAAAACGCTAGTAATTCTCGGAGGGAGAAACAAATAATCAGAAAGTTTAGAGAGAGAAAGTGAAGAGTGGTAAAAAGAGAGAGTTTAGGGAGAGAGGAAGAGTGGTATTGTTTTATCCCAAATCCAGCACATGGTTTCTTTAAAAATAACTATATAAAACATTATTGCACAATATACAACCCATGAAGCTAAGAAATGATACAAATTATAGAATTATAGAATTTATAACTTATTTATGCATAAGAACTTGTACACTGTGTTTGAATTGTTTGTTGTGCTTGTTTTTATTGTACATTGTTTTTTGGTTCTTGTACTTGACTTGGTATTTAAAGGTTATTTGGATTTATGTTTTCCATTTACATCCGACGCTAACACCCCGCTTGCGGTATGCGCATATATATATATATATGTGTGTGTGTGTGTGTGTGTGTGTGTGGGCGCTCGGGGGGAAAAGTGAAAGTGCACTTATTTTAACGTTATTTTACTAATTTCGTGAAAATAACGTTAAAAAAAGGGGATGGTTAATCATGTATCATGTGGTGGCGTTGATAGCCGAAAGACAAGGGAGTACATGCACTAATCGGCCTTTGTCTTAATTGCTGATTGTTATGTGCCTTATGTTCAAGGCTTGATGCAAAACTACTATCGGGCCGGGGTTCTCACTGGAAGCAGCCTCTCTACTCCGACGGGGTAGAGGTAAGACTGTCTACATCTTACCCTCCTCAGACCCTGCCTTAGCTTTGCTATTAGTGGGATTTACTGAGTATGATGATGATGATGATGATGATGATGATGATGATGATGATGATGATGATGATGATGATGATGATTATGATGATGATGATTTACATCCGCCGCTCCACCTACTCTAGTCACCACCGTTCCCCCCACCTCTAGTGGCCCGTTGCTTAGATATAAATTGGAAAGTTGATATATTGTTATTTAATTTTATCTAGTTATATATATATTTTTTCTTAAGTCTAGTTTGTGATAGAGTTAATTTGTGATTATCCTAGAGTGGGTAATGGTGTATATTTCTGCTCCATTTATTTTAAATTCTATATATACAGAACGTATACCCATCCCCTCTCTACATGTCAAATATCCTAAACCTTAAATGGTCGTTGTTGCTATCATCGAGGGAGTGTCCGCACCTGTCATAAAACTGCACCGCTAGCATGTTGTTCCTTAGAATCAACCTACACTCATGAATCCATGGAACACATCCAAAATATATGTGAATGTGAGTCATTATGACAAATTCAATAAGATACTTCTTTTGTTGATTATAGAAAAAAAAGTTCAAGTCTTAATGTGACCAACTAGAACCTAGTAGACAACCTGGTTGTTGAAACCATAAAGTCTCATTGGTATCTTTATGGGCTTTGTTTGTCTTTAGAATACTTCTCTACTGCTCAACCATGACCTTTTGAGAACTTCTTTCATAAACTAAAGGCCAAGAACAATTTCTTCATTATTTCACAGTCTCTTCCCACTACTATGCAAACTTTTGAGTTGTTGTTTAACTGTTGGAGATCGAGAGAGAGAGAGTTTTGTGAATATTATAAAATGCATTAGTTTCAAATGAAAGGTTTACCAGGGTATTTATACCCATAGTTTACTTAGGGAACAAGGAACTAAGCTTAGGATAAAATCAATAATAAACATAATAATAATCTAACTTAGGTTATATGTGGATGAATGACAATTATCGCTAACATTCTCCCCCTAATAGTCATTTATCTGCTTATTTCTTTGAGTCCAATTAAGCTCCGCATTTCAGTAAACTTTATCCTTGGAAGAGCTTTTGTCAATATGTCTGCCTTTTGTAGATCTCTACTTACATGCTCCACTTGTATTTGCTCATTCTCTATACATTCTCTAATGAAGTGATATCGCGTATTTATGTAGTTAGATCTTCCATGAAACACTGGATTCTTCATTAATAATATTGCAGATTTGTTATCCACGTGAAGTGTCACTTTACTTGGCTAGTCTCCTGTAAGTTCACTTAGTAATCCTGGTAACCGTAGTGCTTGACAAGCTGTAGATGTTGCGGCCATAAATTCTGATTCACACTAGGATAGTGCCACAATTGCTTGTTTAAGACTTGCCCATGTTATTGGTGCATCATTGTAGTAGAATATCATTCCGGTAGTGCATTTGCTACCGTCTGAATCAACGCTAAAACTGATGTCACTATAGCCTATTAATCCTTAGCTTTTTCCTCTATCATATATAATCCCATAGTTTATGCTTCCCTTGATATACCTCAGAAGGTGCTTCACAACTTGCATATGCGTTGTTGTCGGTTTCTCCCAATGACGACTTACATATCCAACTGCATAATTTATATCAGGTCTCGTATGTGTAAGATACCTTAAGCTTCCAATTAGCCTTCTATGTTCGGTTGGATTGACTAGTTCACTTATGACTTCTTTGGATAGCTTTAACCCAACTTCTGTTGGATACTTTGTAGGATTGCAATCTTCTAGTCCTGCTTCTTTCAATACTTTCTTTGTATAGGCTGATTGTTTCAAGTAAATCTTCCCATTTACTTGACTAACTTCAATTCCTATGTAATACTCCAATGGTCCTAGGTCGCTCATTTCAGATTTAGTTTCCATTTCTTTCTTGAAGTCATCAATATCCTTGATTGAACTTCCGGTTACTATAATGTCATCTACGTATACTCCAATAATTAATGTAGACTTTTGATACGTGATCGAAAATTGGTGTTTAATATTTAAGTTTATGTTTTTACATGACTTTCGATTTTGAATGGCCTACTTTTGATTAGAATTGTGTTTTGCAGGTCTAACGGAGTTTAAGGAGCTATTCGGGAGCTTTACGGAGCATCGGAAAGCGAACGAGATCAACCGGGAACGCAAAATGAAGAAAACGGAAACCAAAAGTTGGGCATAGCGTCGCCGACGCCCAAATGGGTCGTCGGCGACGACCCTTGTTGTTCGCGTCGGCCAGAAACTCGCATAGACAGCGTATTAAGGTGTCAGCAAAAAACAGAAGATCCAAGGGCCGGGCCGTAGGCGACGCCCTCTCTATCTTCATAATGCTGAAATTCGCATTTAAACATATTTTGACCAAGTTTTGATGGGGGATTAAAGGAGTTACGAGTTTTGAATGATATTAACATATCTTGGAGCCATACTTCATCATCTCCTTCACCTCTAACATCTCTAACCCCTAACTCATCACCAATCACATTCCTAACCCTAATCCACCACCATCACCATCATCACCAACCTTTCCACCATCATCCTCATCCTTCCAAACTCACCATCCAAACCCTAAACCCTAACCTTCATCATTCCTCCAAGACTCAAGGTCATGGCTTGGTGTTCGTGTTCGTCATTTGGTTATGACGTTCTTTCAACAATGTGCAGCTAGTCTCCTCGGGTTCACCCCGGTGTAGATTGTTATAAGATTTTCTAGGGTTTATACATTTGTGTTTAGTTTTATTTTGTGACAAGTTATTTAGTATTTGAAAACTTTGATAATTGTCTTGCATTTGTTTCCAATTCGTAAATTGTCGAGTGATGATAAAATTTGACTTTGCGAAATGGTTATGTGCAATTATGCCTTATTTTAGGTTAGAATTTATATGTTCTTGGTAAAGAAGTGCATTGTGGTCCGTTGTCTATGACGTCGATAGCTTTTGCATCTAGGCCACGTGACACTAAATTCGTTAATCATTATATGCAATTGAATTAAGGTTAAACATGTAGGAACTGTAGGTCTTACAATTATCGAACCGGGTGTGGAACTTGTTTCTAAATTATTATTTTCAACCACTTAGTTATTTGCAATCTTAGTTAATAAACAATTATTTTAGATAATAGGAATTTGTTGGTTCACTCCGATTTTTTTAAATCAAACAAACAAAGAAAATTAGCAAGCTTCATATTTACTTTGTATATTTTGTAAATAGTTTAAATAAATCAAACAAGTCATGCAATACTGACCATATGCTCTTCGTGGATACGATACTCGACTTACCCTAGCTTCCTAGGTTAATTGGGTTTTTGACTGATCGGGACGACACGGTCTGTCAAAATGTCGCCGTTGCCGTGGAGCTAGTGCGCTTAGTATTTCATTGCTTAGTCGATTTGTCCAAGAAGTTTTCCAACGCACGAGGGACAACTGGGGTAGCGGACAAAACGATGCGGGTATTTTAACAAGAGCGTTGGAAGAGTACAACCAAACGAGAGGCGTTTTCACATACTTGAAATGTTGAGAGCTTTTATGCGGAAGTCCCAAATGGTCTAACATACCGACCATGACGTCTAGTAGTAGACGTAAAGCAAAACGCTCTAAAACATCATCCAAGGTTGACCCAGAGACACCCACTTCCGTTGCTCGTAACGTCGACTTAAACATTAATTTGGAGGACAAAGAGGATGTGGAGTTGGAACGACCCCCGGTAGAAGAAGTGGGAAAAAAGGGGAAAAAAGACGGAGTCGTCTTCGGCTAATTTCGAAATGAAGGAAAATTTTGAAGAGATGAACTGATGCTTACAAGAAATTCGAGACCTCGGTCATAGGCGCTTAGAGATTATGCAAGAAAGAAACGTTGAAAACAAAAAAAATTGTTGCGATACAAGAATCGTGGCAAATGAAGAAAGACATAGAATTTTTGTCTAAACCGATCGATCACCTCTTAGGCGACGCGTTGATCCTAGCGGAAATGCGTTGGCAATAAATCCGTGACAAATACGGACTTTAGATTAGTAGTTTTTTATTTAGCAATGTAATTTTTTATTAGTTTTTTTTCGGTTTTTTTTATTTTTTACTTTTAGCAATGTAATTTTTTTATTTGATGAAATTTTATTAGTTTTAATTTGAACAAAATTAATAATTGGGTAATGATTGGTTGGGGCATTATACCATTACACCCTTTTTAAGATAAGGCCCCATAATGCCAACATACTGATTAGACCATCACATGACACAAAATACCCAAAGATTAGGGCATTATCTTCCCCTCCCACAAAACATCATCTTATTCAAGAATATGATAGGCAAATTAAGAATATTAATTAATAGTGGTATCACCTGACTATATATATTATTTCTCATTCACATACGTGACTAGAAATACAACATCCTGACATGTTTCGTGATTTCCAAACATGTATTTCAATATCATTGGAATGCATATCCCATTTTCCACTACTTTCCAAAAAAAGAGCGCGTTAGAATCTGTCTGCTACCTCGCAGGTTCAGGTCAGGATACTTGTTACAATACAAGGAATCTGTGTTCAAATTTGAATTTTCCTTTATATCCACTTCTTCTCCATAAGTTAGCTAAGTGTGCATGGGGAGTCAAGAGTGTTCCTAAACGCCCATGTGTAGTACATCATGGCTAATCATCAACAGTTTCAAGTATGCTATCAGAACTGGATGACTCAACAGAAGCTCGACCATGATGAACTACTCCAAGGACTCACCAACTTCCCGACCGATCTCGACTACCTCAAGCTCATTACCAGAAATGCCATCAATCACATCGAAAATCACCACACCGCTAGAGCCCAGCTGGCCAAACATGATGGGCCTTCTATTGAGATTAGGATCGTAGATTAGGGTTTTGAATGAAAGAGAATATGTTCTTGAATAGAATTGGTAAACCTAAATGTTGATACAGAAATTACATATATACTCCACGGATTGGATTAGTAACCGCCTCTATCTTTAACAACATAGTAACAAATAATAATAATAATAATAATAATAATAATAATAATAATAATAATAATAACAATAATAACAATAATAATAATAATAATAATAATAATAATAAAGTTACATAAAAACATAATTAAACTATATATTATATCTAGCTTATACTTCTTCTTCTAATACCCTCCCGTAAGCTAGATTGGAGCGACATGCAGAAGTTCCTTAATATGAATGAAGTCTCTCGGCTGCAGAGCTTTTGTAGGTATATCTGCTACTTGATCCTTCGTTGTGTAAGTTAGCTAAGTGTGCATGGGGAGTCAAGAATGTTCCTAAACGCCCCTGTGTAGTACATCATGGCTAATCATCAACAGTTTCAAGCATGCTATTAGAACTGGATGACTCAACAGAAGCTCGACCATGATGAACTACTCCAAGGACTCACCAACTTCCCTACCGATCTCGACTACCTCAAGCTCATAACCAGAAATGCCATCAATCACATCGAAAATCACCACATCGCTAGAGCCCAGCTGGCCAAACATGATGGGCCTTCTATTGAGATTAGGATCGTAGATTAAGGTTTTGAATGAAAGAGATAATATGTTCTTGAATAGAATTGGTAAACCTAAATGTTGATACAGAAATTACATATATACTCCACGGATTGGATTAGTAACCGCCTCTATCTTTAACAATAACAACAACAACAACAACAACAACAACAACATAATAATAATAATAATAATAATAATAATAATAATAATAATAATAATAATAATAACAACAACGTTACATAAAAACATAGTTAAACTATATATTATATCTAGCTTATACTTCTTCTTCTAATACCCTCTCGTAAGCTAGATTGGAGCGACATGCAAAAGTTCCTTAATACGAATGAAGTCTCTCGGCTGCAGAGCTTTTGTAAGTATATCTGCTACTTGATCATTCGTTGTGTAGAAACGAATTTCGACTTCATCGTTCTTGATCAAATCTTGAATAAAATGATACTTGACCCTTATGTGCTTGCTTTTCCCGTGGTAGACAGGATCCTTGGCTAAACAGATAGTTGATTTGTTGTCACAGAAAATCTTTGGAGGACTTATTTAAAGATCATTCAGAATTCCTTTTATCCAAAGTGCTTGGCAAGCGGTTATGGATAGTGCAATGTATTCTGCTTTAGTTGAAGATAAAGCTACTACCTTTTGTTTCTTAGATTGCCAAGCAACAGCACCAGAACCTAGATGAAATACATACCCAGAAGTACTTTTGCTATCATCAATGTTTCCAGCGTAATCGCTGTCACTAAATCCGGCCAGTTTTCCTTTACTGCCTTTTGAGTACACGATTCCGTGATTTAATGTTCCTTTTATGTATCTTAAAATTCTTTTTCCAACTTCCCAGTAACTTTTCTTTGGTCTTTCCATGAACCGACTTATTTTGCTAACTGCAAACATAATGTCAGGTCTGGTATCTGTTAGATACATAAGACATCCGACCAGACTTCTATATAAGTTTTGATCTACTTCATCTTCTGGATCTTCCTTAGACAATCGCAGTCCATATTCCATTGGGGTTGAAATTACATTACAATTTCCCATCTTGAATTTATCTAGTAGATTCTTTGCATATTTTTGTTGTGATAGTGTGATGTTCCCAGTATCATAATTCACTTCCATGCCAAGAAAGTAATGTAGAATTCCTAGATCGGTCATTTCAAATTCTCTCTTCATCGAATTTTTTAACTGATTTATCATATCTAACGAATCACTAGCTATGATGAGATCATCTACATACAAACAGATTACCATCCTTGTATTCTTGGAGATCTTAATGAACAATGTATGTTTATACACACATTTCTCAAAACCATGTGACCTGAAATATCCGTCTATTCTACTATACCATGCCCTCGGGGCTTGTTTTAAACCATATAGGGCCTTTTTAAGATGACATACCTTTCGTTCTTCCCCTCTCTTAATATAACCTTTCGGTTGTTCAGTGTACACTTGTTTGTTTAAATTTCCGTTTAAGAAGGCTGTTTTTACATCCATTTGATGCAAATGCCAACCATAGTGTCCGGCTAGAGCTAGAACAAGTCTGACAGTGTCGAATCTTATTTCTGGAGCGAAGACATCTTGATAATCAATCTCATACTTCTATTTGTACCCTTTTTCTACCAATTGTGCTTTATATTTACTTACATTCCCATGTTCATCATACTTCATTTTGAAAATCCACTTCACACCGATAGGCTTTTGATCTTTCGGAGGGTCCACTAATTCGTAAGTTTGATTTTTTTGTATCGACTCCTTTTCTTTGTCCATGGCTTTTCTCCACTTAGTGTCTTTAAAAGCCTCACTATATGTAGTGGGATCGGCATCAGCATAGAGTACAAAATTTGCGACATCATTGGATATGAGTTGATTTCTTTCGTATAATTCATCAACCTGTGCTTTGGTAAGAGGATGTAATTCTTGATAGACATTCGTAATGCGTCGTGTTCTTAGTTCTTTGTTTTCTGAGGAAGATGATGAATCTACTGTTGGGATTGAACCCTATTACAGGAACAGATAATAAGAGCCAAAACCGGATCACAACAGTGGATTCATAATAAGCAGCTGTTTGCATTAAACTTTCCCCTTGAAAGTGGTTATAACATCTGATGTCCTCTATCCACTGTCCGTATACAACGTCTGCTGTCCTTCAAAAGTAAACACTGCTGGTTCAATCTACTGATGCTAAAGGACTGCCCACTCAAGGACTGATCAACCTTGAGGAAAGTACTGATGAAAAGAGAAAGCAGTAGTTTAGTGTGTCACTTTTTTTGTATAAAGTCAGTGGTTAAGATTAGCAGTGTTTGTATAGGAACAGTGGTTATAGGTTGTCAGGTTGTTAGATGTCGCTTTCATGGTGACGTCAGCTAAGATGCTTCAGTGGTTTGAATTGTCTATTAATGGAACAGTACCCTGTACTGTTACATTTGATGGACTGAGTAAGTTCTTCTTCTCCTCTGATCCAATCCTTTCATCTTGTGCAATCAACCATGGAGTATCAGGCTGAGGGGGAGTTTAGATTGTAAGCACGCTTAGTAATCTTTTGATTTGTATTGTAATCATTCGACTTAATGAAAAGCATGTATTTATCAAAACTATTTTCTTCTTTGATTGTGTTTACAAAGTTTGTTGTTCATTTCCGCTGCACTCAAACTCTGTTCATTTATATTGATTTGTTCAAATTATACAAACAAACACAATCATGAGGAGCCTCCGATCCTAACAATTGGTATCAGAGCCTGGACAGTCAAATTCGATCTGACAGTCAATTTGTCATAACAGTTCAGCTAAAAAATCATTGACACTAAGGTTGATTGTATTTAGTTGAAAAACAGAGTAACAAGAAATCATGTTCAAAGTGACCACTCAAAAGCTCTGTAAAACAACCAAGATGTCATAGGACACACAAACTTCACATAACAAGTGATGTCATACATAAACCACCTACAGTTTTCAGATCTGAAAATATGTCTGATAACTATGGTAAAATTATTTACGAAAATTGATTTCAATTGTTGTTATGAAGTTTTTGCTGTTTCCATCATGTTTCCTGCTAAGGTGTGAACCTTAGGTCAACAAAAACCTATGTTCATAAAAACATTAGTGTTTTTGTTTACATAAAAAGAGGAAAATTAAAACTTTAGTCATTTAGATCTTATGTATTGAAAAACAGGTTGAGAATCCTTCAAAAGGACCAAAATCAATTATGTTAAGAATACATTAAGAAAATCAGCAAGTCAAAAATGTCCAGATCATGGATAATGTGAAATTTGGCATAAGCATGTGCAGAAATGATCAAATCTCTCAAAACATTGCTGCAAAACGATTCTGGAATAAGTATTCCTTCAATAAATACCTCCCAGTGAGTATTTAAGTACTTATGATTGGGAAGGGTAAAAAGGAAAGAAGAAAATTACAAAAACTCAAAAGTGTGTTTATCTCAAAACTTTTGAATTAAAGAGTATAAATATAAAACACTTAAGAGTACAAAAATAGGGTGGACATTGGTCATCAAGCAACTGTGTGCACTCATTGGTACAGGAAAATTCAGGTAAAAATAGTATCACCAGTGATTAAACTTAAAAGAGGACTAGACAAGTTTTGCAGAATCATCACATGGTAACAAACGTATGTGAACATGTCTCCTCACTTTTGCAATCAACTGATAAGGAAATGGTTCCAAACAGTGGTCAAAATGCATTTACAACTACTTACCATATTCCTAAATTTGAGATTGATGTGATCATGATCTTATACCAGATCCTATTGATGAAGTTTTCAAAAAAACCTTTACTTATTTTTTTTTCTCGAAAAGGTTTTCCTCAAATAAAGCAGGATATATTATTCTTTATTTTTTCTTAAGAGTAATATATTTTGTACTTTTACTTGTTTTTGATAGCAAAAGTCTCAAACTCCTGTTAGGAGGAAGAACCATCATTTTTATTTTATTTTATCCTTGAGAATAAGTCAAAAGGAAATGGTGCAAGTGTCAAGGTCATGTCAAACTCAAGTTTGTTTTAACACTGATCAAAAGATTGATTGCCAACATACCTTAAGATACTTGGATACTCATGTTCTAATTCAAATATTATGACATAAAATGAGTAGTCTCAGTAAAAAGGGTTTCCATCATCTGGGGTACTAAACCACTGTCAGGAATCAATAAAAGCTTCAAAACCTGTAATTGACATGTGGCAAAACCTTGAATGAAAATCCCTGTAAAAGCTGCTGACAAATTGAACTTGACAATTTGCATCTAAAATGTATTTTGTTAAGGATAGCAATCTTGCAGATATTTCAGAATCACCATCAACAGATGTTAGATATGATATTGTGATTTCACAAGATAAAATCATTCCTTTCATCAGAACAGCAGATGCTCAAAATATTTGTCAAAAGCTTATCCACTGGTGCACTAACAGTTGTTGATATACTAGCTTTCAAATCCTTACCATTACCTCACCCCTAACCACTGTTTTGTTCAAACATCTGCTTCCTAAATACTGTCCACTGCTGAAAGTCAACCCCTGTTCTTTCATTTTTGGTAATCACTGTTGTTCAAAATCAGTGTTTTATCCACTAATATGCTATCCACTGATAGTTAAAATCATCCATTGTTTTCACTTTAACCGTTGCAACCACTGATATCTGCTTAATCAGTGGTTTCCTAAACAACTGTCTTCCATAATTCATCTTTTCATCAGAGGTTGGCACGTGGTCAGTTCTTAGCCATCAGATCTTTGTAACTACTGCCACATCATTATTCACTTTTTCCCTAAATAAAACCCTGACCAAAACCTCAAACAGGTTTTTACACTGTCGAATTGAATTCCAAAATTCTCTTCTCAAAGCAGTTTCCAACCTTCCATCCCAAATCATCCTTCGTTCTTCTTCATCAAGATGACGAAATCAAAATCAAAATCAAAATCAAAATCATCCTCATCTTCCAAAGAGGTCACTCAAATGGCCGCTGAACCCATTGAAATTCCATACAAATCTCCTCACAATTACTTGGGTCTACTCACAAAACCCACTACCACCAACACATTCGATTCCATCATCGACATCATGTCTGCATCAAAGTACAAAACTTTGCTAACAACAGATGCTCCAATCTATCAACAAAGCCAGAGAGAGTTCTGGAAAAATGCTACCCTTGACAAACAAGGCGAGAAAGTCATAGCCATCAACTCTTCCATACAGTAAAAAACGATTCAAATTACCCCTCAATCCATCTCAGAAGTCTTTAAACTCGATGATCAGCAAGGTAAAACTTCTTTTCTTAAAAGCGAGTTGAAAACTGATTTTCTGAAAAGGGGGTATGCAGAACAAACAAAAAGAGATACCTTACAAAAAGGTTTCTTTCCTTCTGCACCTAGGTTTTTATTCCATACACTTTTGATGTGTGTCTCAAATAAAACAACTGCTTTTAACGAAATACCATTGAAGATCCAATGTCTGGGTTATGCTATTTTACATAATGAAAATTATAACTATTCCCAGGAGATCTTTGATGACTTGGTAAAAAATGTTGATAGCAAATCATTTTTACTTTTTCCAAGGTTTCTAAGCTACTATTTTAAACAAAAATTTGGAAAAGAAAATGAAAATCTGCTCAAACAAGGTGTTTATTTTCAAATAAAAGGTTTAACACCTGAAACATTCACTAGAATGTTAACACCTTCAAAAACAAAAGCAGAGGTGCCTGAGCAGAATTTAGCAGCTACCACTGCTCCAGGTGATCATAGCAGCACAACCACTGCTTTGAAACCCACACCTGCCATTACCAAAAAGACCAAAAAGAAAACATCCAGAAAGCCCCCCAAATCCAAAACAAAGGCAACTTTGGAAGATGAGATCCCAGAGCCACTGTCAGTGACAACACAAATGTCACCTACAACCACTGCTGCTACTTCCTCACAACAGATGGAAGAAAGATCTCCACCTTTGCCTCAAACTCCTCCTACATCCTCACAAAAGGATCAGGTTGTAATCACAGGGACCCCACATTATGAAGCTCTGGATTCAATTGGATCCATCTTCCTCAGTCCTGATCCCAAGGACATGTCTCTTTCAACACCCATATCTTCACCCCTTTCATTACCACAATCCATAATACCCTTGTTGCATGCAGTTGATATAGCTCAGACACAAACCAGTTCCTCTCAATCACCTATCACTGAGAGCACACTCCCACAAGTGACTGGGTCTGATGCTTATACCTCTGCTATCCCAGCAACATTTGAGGAGGTAACACTGCAGGAGTTACAAGTAATTCCTGACAGTAGTTCAAGTGGAGTAGCAACTACAAGTGTTGGATCAACAGATCTACACTTGGCCAGTTGTTTCATAAATCAGACTCCCTTGAAGGCAATTTCTTCTATAGCACCTCTGGTAACCACTAGTGAGTTAGTTTTAACCACTAGTACCTTCAAAAGGTTATCAAGTGTTGAAGAAAGAAGACCCCAGAACCAAGAACAAGGGGCATCAATGAATGATTTTTGGGACTCAGTTCCTAAGTCACACATTGATACAACCACTGCTAGTGGGGAATCAGATGATCCCATTAAATTGGGTGATGATTTACAATATCAGGAATTGACGGGGAGAATTGATAACCTTGAAACATTTGTTGCTGAAATAAAGGATATGGTGCAACAGCTGTTAAAAGCTCAAAATGCACAATCCACTGCCGTTCCAGCTCAAGCACCTGCACAACCTGCACCTGCTACAAATGAGTTATGGAATTTATTTCAATCCTTGCTCGAAAAAGAAAGACAGATGGCAGATCAGCAACCCCGCAATATATGTGTAAGAACTGAGAAACATGATCGAATCAAGGTTTAGAAACACCCAAGCAGATATCAAGGCTATCAAGGCCCATCTCTTGAACACCACTGGCACTGCTCCTCCTAATGTTCTTTTCATTGATCAAATTCCCTTAGATAATGCCAAAAAGGGGGAGAAAATTAAGGAATTAAAGAAATAGGGAATAGATGATGGCCTTTATATTGAACCAGAAAAAGAAAAGCAGGCTTCTAAACCATCTACCCAAACAGCTGATGTAACTTCTGCTATCTCAACAACTGTTTGTACATCAGTAGTTTCAGCAGTTGTCAAAACCATCACTCCAACACACACCACAACCACTGCCCTACCTTCACCTAAAATCACCTCTCCACCAAAAGCCATCACTTCAACTACATCACCACCCATCAAACCACCACCTGCTCAAAAGCAGAAGACATCTTCTGACACATCAGTAGTTGTAATGGCAACAGAGATTGAAACACCAGTTGTTTCAACAGCTGTTTGCCAGCCATCCACCATTGCTCTCACAAATGTCACATCACAACCAAAACCTCCTTCACCCAAAAAGCTTTACACAAGAAAAAGGAAATATCAGAAGAATAATGATGATATACCAGCACCTATTCCTCTATCCTCCACACCTTACATTGCCATCAAACCACAACAACCCATTCCACCAACTGTTGTCTAAGCAATAAACCCTGCTAACCTTGTATCCATTACTGCAAGTTATCCACTAGAATTGGAAGCTATAAAAGATGAGATGAGACAATTCTATACAGAAGATGATCCTTCAAAAAGAAAATTTCCTTCTCTCATGGGCTTGAGGAAACCAGAAAATATGGATGCAGATCTAAAGCTCAAAGCCAAGCAAGCAGATATAATAGCCAGAATTGAATGCAAAGATCAAGGTGACAAAGCCATTTCAGAAAGAATGGAATTTTTACTTACTAAGGTCAAACAAATGGAAGATTATGCAAGAAACCTAAGCAAATATTAGGATCTGAGTTTGGTTTTGATTGTGTTTTACGTTTGAAATAAGATGAAGATGAATGAGTAGTGCAGCGGAATTTAAGATGGAAACAAACTTTGCACACAATCAAACAGGAGAATTGCTTTAATCAAACATTTTCAACAAAGAACCGAAAGATTGAATTTATTTCAATAACGATTACAATGCATGTATGAATACAAACTCCCCCTCAGCCTGAGCTCACAGTGTTTGTTCGTGCAGGAAGAAGATTTTGTGAAGAGCTGATAGAACAGTGCATAGTACTGTTCTATTTATAGGCACGGACAAACCATTGAGGCATCAATGCTGACGTCACCATGAAAGTGACATCTAACCTCCTAACAACTTCTAACAACTGATCTATACAAACACTGCTTAAGCTAACAACTGCTATATAATTAAACTAAACTACTACAGGTCCTTCCACTGTTGTGACTTCAGCAGTACTTGATAACTACCAGCAGTGCTTGACCCAAAGCAATAGATTGAATAACAGGTCTTTAGTCTTTGACTTGATCAGCAGTTGTAGGCCAGCAGTTGTGCAGATCAGTAGATAGGAGGTCAGCAGATGTTGAAACCACTTTCAAGGGGAGAGACTTGTAAACATAACATCTGCTTATTCTGGATCCACTGCCCTGATCCAGTTTTGGCTTTAATTATCTGTTCCTCTGATAGGGTTCAATCCCAACAATCTCCCCTGGAACAGATAATGCCAAAACCCTTCATTATTGTGGAACTTTATTGCCTCATCAACAGTTCCCTTATCTGACCTTTAAGTTGTAACTCAAAGTCTAGGGCATCTGTGTCATCATCATCCCTGCACAGTGGAAGATCAAGGAGATCCTGCATATCTTCAAGACTTAGGCCAAGTGCTTGTTCCCTTGTTATTTTCTTCACTTCTCCACTAGACTTGAACACAGTCAGTACATGGGTCTGTTTGTCAGTTTTCCACTTTAGTACTTTTGAGCCTGGTGGGTTTCTTGGGAGATTTTTATTAGATGAGGTGTTTGGTGATGCAGGCCTTGTGATGACTATTTGAGCAGTGCTTGCAGGTTGATTCAGGCCAAGAGTTTCAGCTATCATCTTTTAATACCTTCCTTTACAAGCTCATCTCCTGCCATTAATTCTGCCACTGTTTCAGTATCCAACTGGTTTTGTTGCCTTCTTTTAAAGATGGCTGCACCAGCTGGAGCAGTGGCTCTCCTGATTTGCAATTTTGGTGGTCTTGTTGAAACCACTGCTTCAGGGTAGTCAGGTTTTTGTGGAACTTTAGGATCTTTCTTCCTTAATTCCTCCAACCTTTTGTAGGTGGACCTGACTGTGTCTTCTTTCCATCTTGCCACTTGATTTTTGGACCCATAGTCAGCAGCAACTAATTCCTCTTTCATTCTCTTTAGCTCTAATGACTTCTCAGGCACATTCTTTTTGTACTTTGACCAATTTGGTGGAATGTGTTTGACCTTATTCTTTATCATTTCTTGAATCCTGGTTGCTTCTTGTTCAAGCTTAGGAATGGTCCACTCCTTGTACATATTCTTTTCTCCCTTGTACTTCTTGGTTACCATGATGCTTTCAATGTAGTCTTTTCTCAAAGTTTCATTTGCTCTTTCTGAGATTTGTTGACAAACATTTTTTGCAAATTGCTCTAAGGATCTGACTTGAGTAAATAGAAACTATAATGCCTTTGAATTTCTATGTTAGTTTTTCCTTGAGAGTTTCTTTTGGAAATATCCTCTGCCTGTTTAGCCTTAACTTTCAAATATTCTTCAATGTTGTTAGGCCTTGGATATCCTTCAACTGATGGAAACTTCCTTTTAGCAGGGTCATCCTCATATTAGAAGGATTTGATCTCTTCTTAAACTGCTTCAAGTTCTAGAGGAAATTGGACACCTGCAGGAGTAATGACAGGGATTGGTTGTTGTACTGGAGCTGATGAGAGAGGAACAGGGTTTGGAATAAGTGCAAGTGATTGTGAAGATGTTGGTGGTGGTGATGGAGAATCATCATCAGGTATGAAAATCCTTCTCCTTTTTATTGAAGGAGAGGCTAATGATGTCTTGGGTGGATCAGTGGTGGTATTTTAAGTGGTGGATGGTGGCTGACTAACAGTTGTTGAAACAACTGGTGTTTCAACCACTGTTGCCATTACAACAGATGTTGTAACATCTGGTGTCTTCTGCTTTTTGGCAGGAGGTGATGGTGGCGATGTAGTTTTTGGTGGTTTTATTGGTGGAGTGATTTTTGGTAGTGGTGGTAAGGCAGTGGTTGTGGTGTGTGTTGAAGTGGTAGTTTGAGGTTTGGAGCCTTTAGTAGGTGGTGGTTTGGAAGCATGCTTTTTAGGTTGCCTCACTTGTCTAGTGGGCTTCTTCTTTTCTTCCTTGGGATTTTTATCATCCATAGGTTCAGAAGGACCTTGTGCATTTAGCTTCATGAAAGCTCTCTTCTCCTGTTCCCACCTGGCTTTATCCTTAGCCTCTCTATCCCTTTTTACACTTGCTTTTGCTTCAGCTAGTGCATTTTCAGTAACATCAATCTTTTTACTACCATCTGGCAAGGGAATGTCTTTTCTGGTTCAATATAAATACCATCTTCAATTCCCTTCTTTATCCACTGTTTGATTTTCTCCCCATTTTTGGCATTATCTGGAGGAGGGTTATCAAAGAAGAGAACAGTGGGAGGAGCAGTGCCAGTGGTTTTTAGAATGTGGTCTTTTAAAGCCTTGATGTCAGCTTGAGTATCTTTAAACCTTGCTTCCGTGAGAGTTCTAATCTTTTGAATTTGGATCTCATGTTGCTGATCAGTTAATTCTCTTTGATGTCGGAGCAATGGTTGAAATAAACTCCACAGCTCATTAGATAATGGAGCAGCTGTTGGGGGTGGTGCAGCAGTGGATGTAGACTTTTGAGAATTTAACACCTGCTGCGGCATTGTTTTGATGTCTGCAACAAATGATTCAATTCCGTCCACTCTCTTCGTCAATTCTTTATATTTTAAACCATCACCCAAATGAATGGGATCATCTGATTTCCCACCAGCAGTGGTTGTATCAATTGTAGACTTAGGGAATGTATCCCAAAATTCATCCATTGATGCCCCTTGTTCTTGGTACTGGGGACTTCTTTCCTCATTTGTGGACACTTTGAACAGCTCACCAGTGGTTAAAGTAACTCACCAGTGGTTGCCCTAGTTGTCTCTGAAGAAATTGCCTTCAAGGGAGTCTTATTAATAGAACAACTGACCCAATGTAGACCAGTGGGTCCAACACTAGTAGTTGCTGCTCCACTTGAACTACTGACATGAGTTACTTGTAACTCCTGCAGTGTAACCTCCTCAATTGTTGCTGGGATTGCAGAGGTATAGGCATCAGACCCAGTCACTTGTAGGAGTGTACTCTCATTGATAGGTGGTTGAGAGGAACTGGTTTGTGTCTGAGCTATGTCAACTGCATGCAATAAAGGTAGCATGGATTGTGGTAAGATGAGGGGTGAAGGTATTGGTGTAGAAAGAGACATGTCCTTGGGATCAGGATTGAGGAAGATGGATCCAATTGGACCCAGAGCTTCATAATGTGGGGTCCCTGAGCTTACAACCTGATCCTTTTGTGAGGATACAGGAGGAGTTTTAGGCAAAGGTGGAGATCTTTCTACCAACTGCTGTGAGGAAGTAGCAGCAGTGGTTATTGGTGACTTTTGTGTTGTCACTGGCAGTTGCTCTGGGATCTCATCTTCCAGAGTTGCCTTTTTGATGGGTTTGGGGGGTTTTCTGGATGATTTCTTTTTGGTCTTTTTGGTAAGGGCAGGTGTGGGTTTCAAAACAGTGGTTATGCTGCCTTGATCACCTGGAGCAGTGGGCTCAGCAGCAGATACCTGAGGAGCAGTGGTAACTGCCAAATTCTGCACAGGCACCTCTGCTTGTGTTTTTGTAGGTTTTAACATTCTTGTGAATGTTTCAAGTGTTAAACCGTTTATTTTAAAAGGAGGACCCTGTACAAGTACATGGGCATTATTTTCTGAAATTTTTTTTTATCAAAATAGTAACTCAAAAATCTTGGAAATAATAGAAAAGCCTTTTTCTCAAAATTTTTGACCAAATTATCGAAGATTACCTGGGAATAATTAAAATTTTATCCTTTAAGTATAGCATAACCCAGGTATTGTATCTTCAACGGGATTTCATTGAAAGCAGTGGTTTTGTTAGAAACACACATAAGGATGGTATGAAATAAAAACCTTATAGCAGATGGAAAACCGCCCTTTTGTAAAGTATCTATTTTCATTTCTTCCCCCTACCCTCTTTTAATGAAATCTCCTTGGTACTCTGTTTTCGGAAAAGAATTATTACCTTCCAGATCATTGAGCTCAAATACTTAAGATATGGCTTGAGGTGTGATTGAGATTTTTACACCTTTTATTGTGGAATTGATGGCAACAACCTTTTTGTCCATCTTCTCAAGAGTAGCACTTTTCCAAAATTCTCGTTGAGTAGCAAGGTAGACGGTTGCATTGTAAGTGAGCAAAGTTTTGTACTCTGTGGAGGATAATGTGTCTATGATGGAATCGAAGGTCTTTGTGTCACTGGGTTTTTCAAGAATACCCTAATAATTGTGAGACCATTTATATGGAATTTCAATCTCGGTAGGCTCCTTTGTCACACCCCTTTCTGCGACGGAAGCACGAGGTGTGATCATGAAAGGTTTTCATTGCATACGATTGGTAAACATACTACATGCTCATAAAATAACTTCAAATGCCAAACCTTACATATCCGAAATCATAGTTTTAGTGTTTACATCACAAGACAACATTTTGTCTGAAAAATTACAACTCTATTCAACGCTAAACATAAACGACATCCACGAGCATGAGTAAGACCGCGCACACATCCACATTAGTTACCTGAAATACATGTGAGTTTTTGGAAAATGTCAACATAATGTTGGTGTGAATTCATGCAGTATTTGTATACTTTGTGTGAAAACATGGTATGTATTTCGTATAAATCACGTATTTCTGTATCTCATGTAAGTCAAGTATGTCTGTATCTTGTACAACTCAAGTATTCCTGTATAAATCAAGTAATCATGTATGTATTAAGGTTGTTAATGGGTTGCAAGGCCATTAACATGTGGCACGACATAGGAAGCAACCAAACCTTAGGCATTTTTCTAGTTGGCATATTCTGAGACACAAAAGCATTGCTTGGTACTCGTTCTCACCAAGAGTGTGGCTGCCCGACACCCGTTAGATCTAACCTTTTGTTCTGCGATCTAGGTATATTGTTGATTAATGGTGCTTATGGTACCCTATTCGCGGCACGATTTCTCGTATCATGTATCGTTTCTTGTATCATTTCTCGTATCATTTCTCAAAACGCATCATACTTGGTACTCGTTCTCACCAAGAGTGCTTATTGTTTTTGTATTCATCATACCATTTGTAAACATTGCAATATTTGTAACATGTATTTCACCCCCGAAGTTATAAAACTGAAAACAGTTAAAAGAAAAGGGGGAGCATGAACTCACAACTTTGCGTTCCTTGCGTCGTAAACTTCACCGGATTTGCTTAATTAACGTCGTGACCTATACGTGTTTTCTTAACGTTAGTCACTAGACTTGTATCGCACAAGTACAAGTCACTATCTTTTGTGTATTTGTTCTTGTGTTAAAAATAATTTAAATTTTTAACTATGTGTCTTACTTATATTTTTTTCTCAAAGGTAAGTATAGGTTTCTTGTATTTTTGCACCCGAGTTATGTATCTTGTATGTTGTATGTGTATTTTTGTGTTTTTACTCCTCAAGAATATTTAGTGTATCTTCAAGTCCTAATACACTATCATGTATAATACATACCACATACACTTAGCACAAAATTTGGTGATCAATAAATATATATATTTTTCCTCAAAAATATATATACTTAATATCAATTTTAATTCTTGAAGAGCTCATCATTTCTTAACACAAAAATTAGGGAAAACCTTGGTAAGTGCTTTTTGGTACATTTTTAGGGAATAAGTTTCTCAAAACTTATATTTTTTTCTATGTGTCAAAATTTATAGAAATTTTGACAGAGTTTCCCCTAAAAATGGAGGTTTCCCATGTTTTCAAAACATGTGTTTATTTTCTTTTAAAATCGTCATCAAGCGTCAACAACTCATTCAAGTCTTACTACAAGCCAAAACCATGTAAATCACGCTATATCATGAACTTGTTATATCCCGAAAACGCGTAGTAACTTGGTAAGGCTTTTTGTGGGCTTAGTTACCTTCCGAAGTGTAGTTATTTCTTTAAAAACCATTCTCTTGCAAAAGTTTGGTGTTTACAACTTGTAAACAATTTTTACAAAAATAAAACTCTTGAACTCTTCTTGTAAATAAAAGCTCTTTACACTTATTTTATTTACAAAAATATGTAAGAGTATGTAAAAGTCATAATCCTTTAGTAATCGGTTCTTGAACTTGGTTTATTTAGAAAACCTCTTGTACAACTTAGATCTACATGATCATCAAGTTATTTTGTTTACTAATATTTCAAGAAAATTTATTTTTATTCAAGTTCATGATTAAACTAGAAGGTGGTTATTTTATGTAACACATAACCACTTTCTAATCTTGTTAAATCATACTCCCAAATATTATTTAACAAGGTCCATATGGTGATTAACATCACACAACCAAGATTCAACATAAAATTTAACAACATACTCATAACATCATTATACTAGTGGCATTTTATCTCCAAGTAAACTTTTTATGTTCAAGCTTCATGTAAAGTTTCATGTTCATCTTCTTAGGGTTCTTGTTCTTGTGATTTAAACATGATCATCGCTCCTTCAATCCTTCCTATACCCTTGAATGAAGCTTGAAGATGGATGAATGGGGTGGTGTAATGATGGTGATGGTGGCGGTTGAGGGGGAGCCGAGAGGAGGAGGGAGAGTGAGGGTAAGAGTGTGATCTTGTGAAGTATGGTGAGAATGATCTTGGCCATGCTTTTATAAGATATGTTCATATATCTTGGTAAGATCTACAAGCAACTAATCAAATAAAATAATGAATATAATCCAAGACAAGATTTGAAGCATGGTTGTGATGGTCCTTGTGACGGAATCGGTTTGGGGGGGGGGGGTTGGTTGTAACATTTTGTAACTAGATGGTAAGGACTAGTTATATTTCAAGTAATGTGCTTCTATATGTTAGTTGCTTTTTAGTGGGTGTTAGGGTGTTCAGGGATCACGACTGGCCAAGAAATAAATAAACAATGTGTTTGGCAAAAATTTGGTGTCCCGGGTAAAGTCCGGTGGTTCGGTTAAATACCGGTTCGTTAAGTGTTAAATTGCACCTTTTAGTGTCTTTTATGTACCCTTTTGTAACCCTTTTAATTCCCGACACTTAGGGAAATTTTCTGGACGATAAAACATAAATTCTGCATGATATTTATATGTTTAAAAGCTGGTTATAGCTGAATTTAATAAAAGTCTGCACTTAAAGTGCGTTTCGGGTGCTTTTTAGTGCGTATTTTAGTCTCCGAAATGCCTATATGTGAACCCTTGTATGTTCTCTTGGGTTTTAATGCATTCTTGTCATTGGACCTACACCTAGGCCCCAATTTTTATTGTCTGACTGCTTTCTGCAGAGTTGTTGGCATATTGTGTCTTACCGGTGAGTTTACTAGTATTTCTGACGCAACGCTCTCGTTAATGCATAAAGCAATATTTTGTAGTATAAAACGTGCATGAATTCACTTGTGTGGTATGTAATCAAATAATGTTGACATTTAAGAACATAATTGCAGTCATTAAATAATAATTAAAGTGTACGGAAATTACCGGTTTGGTGCCAGTTGTCACAGTCTCCCCCCATTAAAAGAATTTCGTCCCGAAATTCAGGTTGAGGTGACTCTTGCAGGAGTCTTCTTGAACAGTTGGGGGTACTTTTCTTTAAACTGGTCTTCACGTTCCCACGTGTACTCGGGTCCGTGCTTAGAGTTCCAATGTACTTTGATAAGTTTAACAGTGCTCCTCCTGGTCTTGTTGACTTTCCAGTCGGTAACCTCAACGGGTAGTTCTGTAAATCGGAGGGCATCATCAATATGCACTTCATCCGCAGGGATGATCACGTTTTCTTGTGTTGGACTCTTCTTGAGGTTGGATACATGAAACGTATCATGTACTCCATTAAGTTCTTCCGGTAATTCCAACTTGTATGCCACGGTACCAATTCTTTCTAAGATCTTGAATGGTCCGATGTATCTTGGATTCAGCTTTCCACGTTTTCCAAATCTTACTACGCCCTTCCAAGGTGAGACTTTTAACAACACTTTGTCTCCCACCTCGAATTCTAATGGTTTTCGTCTTTGATCAGCGTAGCTCTTTTGTCGATCTCGAGCCGCCTTAATGCGCTCTCGGATCTGTATGATCTTGTCGGTTGTCTCTTGTACAAGTTCAGGACCAACCATACGTTTATCTCCTGTGTCTGCCCAACATAAGGGCGATCGGCACTTGCGGCCATACAGAGCTTCGAACGGTGCGGCTTTTATGCTCGTATGATAACTGTTATTGTAGGAAAACTCAACTAAAGGTAGATGAGTATCCCAGCTACCGCCTAAGTCCATGACACATGCGCGAAGCATATCTTCAAAAGTTTGTATGGTTCGTTCGCTCTGGCCGTCTGTTTGTGGATGGAATGCCGTGCTTAGATCTAGCTGAGATCCAAAGGCTTCCTGAAAGGATTGCCAGATTCTTGAGACAAAGCGTCCATCCCTGTCTGAAATAATTGAGATTGGCACTCCATGACGTGCCACAATTTCTTTTAAGTATATTTCGGCAAGCTTTCCCGTGCTATCCTTTTCTCGGATTGGTAGGAAATGCGCAGATTTCGTCAATCGATTAACTATCACCCATATCATATCGTGCCCTCTAGGGGTCCTGGGTAGTTTTGTTATGAAGTCCATCGAGATTTGCTCCCACTTCCACATGGGAATCTCTGGTTGTTGCAGTAGGCCAGACGGTTTCTGATATTCAGCCTTAACCTTAGCACAGGTTAGGCACTTTCCTACGTAAACAACAACATCGCTTTTAAGTCTTGGCCACCAATAGTATTCTTTCAAGTCTTGATACATTTTGTCTGATCCTGGATGGATCGAGTATCTCGATTTGTGTGCTTCATTAAGGATGACTTCTCGTATGCCCCCATAGAGCGGAACCCAAATACGCTTCTTAAAGTATAAGGCTCCCTCTTCATTTGGCACCATGTATTTCAACATACCCCGGAGGTATTCAGCTTTACGGTTTTCTCCCTTGAGAGCTTCTTGTTGTGCGTCACGAATGCGTGCGGTGAGGTTCGTTTGAATAGTCAGCTTCAATGCTCGAACCCTTAGGGTCTTAACCCTTTCTTTTCGACTTAGCGCGTCTGCTACAACGTTTGCCTTTCCAGGATGGTACTTAATCTCACAGTCATAGTCGTTCAGCAGTTCGACCCATCGACACTGACGCATGTTTAATTCTTTCTGATCAAATATGTGTTGTAGGCTTTTGTGATCTGTGAAGATTGTACATCGAGTACCATATAAATAGTGTCGCCAAATCTTCAAGGCGAATACCACTGCGCCCAGCTCCAGGTCGTGAGTGGTATAGTTCCTTTCATGTACCTTCAATTGTCTTGAAGCATAAGCGATGACTTTCTGGCGTTGCATGAGTACGCACCCCAAGCCTTGTCGTGAGGCGTCGCAGTATACTACAAATTCTTCAGTGCCTTCGGGTAATGATAGTATTGGTGCATCGCATAGCTTATTTTTAAGTAGCTGGAAGGCGTCTTCCTGCTTGTCACCCCAGTCGTACTTTTTGTCTTTCTGTGTAAGGGTGGTTTGCGGTTGAGCTATCTTTGAGAAATTCTCGATGAATCATCGATAATAGCCCGCTAAGCCCAAAAATTGTCGTACTTCAGTTGGGGTTTTGGGGGCTTCCCAATTCTTTATTGCTTCAATCTTGGATGCGTCTACATGAATGCCCTTCTCGTTTACGACGTGACCCAGAAACTGTACTTCACGAATCCAGAATTCGCATTCTGAGAACTTTGCATAAAGTTTCTCTTTCTTCAGTAGTTCCAGAATGGTTCTAAGGTGTTACTCGTGCTCTTCTTTTGTTCGTGAGTATATCAGGATATCATCGATAAATACAATCACGAATTTATCGAGATATGGTTTGCAAACGCGGTTCATCAGGTCCATAAATACCGTTGGTGCATTCGTCAGCCCGAACGGCATCACAAGGAACTCGTAATGCCCATAGCGTGTTCTGAATGCAGTCTTTGGTACACTTTCCTCTTGTATCCTTAATTGATGGTATCCAGATCGAAGATCGATCTTGGAATAGTAGCTTGATCCTTGCAACTGATCAAATAAGTCATCAATTCTCGGTAGCGGATACCGATTCTTGATAGTGAGCTTGTTTAGTTCCCTGTAGTCGATACACATCCGCAGAGTTCCATCCTTCTTCTTCACGAACAGTACTGGAGCTCCCCAAGGTGAGAAGCTTGGCCTTATGAATCCCTTATCCAACAACTCCTGGAGTTGTGTAGATAATTCTTGCATTTCGAATGGTGCAAGCCGATAGGGTGCCTTGGCTATACGGAATTCGACTTGTCGTTGCGGAGGTAATCCTGGCAGATCTTCGGGAAAAACATCAGGGAATTCCTTCACCACAGGAATGTCTTCGAGTTTCGGCTCCACAGCCTTCTTATCTACAACGTGTGCTAGGAAGGCAACACATCCTTTCCTTAAGCACTTCTGTGCCTTCATACAACTGATGATTCTAAGAGGCGCGTCTCGTTTTTCTCCATGTACAATGAGAGTTTCATCATTCGTCAGAGGGATGCGAATGATTTTCTTGTGACAAATAACTTCAGCTTTGTTTTTGGACAACCAGTCCATTCCGACCACCACGTCAAAGCTACCCAATTGAATAGGTAAGAGGTCGATACTAAATCTTCGTTCACCAAGTTCTAATGTGCAGCCTCTAACAAATTCGCCCAATTCAACAAGTTTACCATTGGCAAGCTCTATAGAATAAGGAATATCTAATCTACTAGATTCTATTCCAAGCATACGTTTAAATTCCACAGACATGAAGCTATAGTCGGCACCAGTGTCAAATAATATGGATGCAAAGTGATTGTTAATGAGAAACGTACCGGTGACCACATTAGGGTCCTCGCGTGTGTTCTTTGCTCCAATCACAAATGCTCGAGCCTGAGCATTGTTTCCCTTTGGGCAGTCTTTCATGAAATGATCATTGCTTCCACAACTGAAGCATCCTTGATTTCGCCCAGTTCCATTCCCAATCCGGTTGCCATTACCATTTCCATTCCCACCATTCTCATTACCAGCACCGTTGCGATTTCCATTTCCGTTTCTTCCTTTTCCCCAACAGTCTTCTGTTTGATGACCCAACCTGCCACATTTGTCGCACCTTGGGACGCGACAAGCTCCTTCATGATGATACTTACATTTTTGGCATTTAGGCAGGGTGCCTTGGTATCCTTTGGCTGCCGTATTATTTGCTGCTACAAAGGTTCTTGCCTCCTTGGGTGGGTTAGTGTCACGCTTCTTATGGTATGAACCTTTGTTGTTGTTGCGGGTTGCTTGATTCAGATTCGAATGCTTTCTCTTTTTGTCACCGGACGATTCAGCATGCGTCTCAGTCTTTTCAGTGGGGTTCAATGTTAACTTCTTCATACGAACACAATCTTCAGTAAGGCTGAGAGCCAGAGTTACAGCCTCAGTGATTGTTTGAGGTTTGGCCGAAGTTACCATGCCTCGAAATTCTGAGGCCAATCCCCAAATGTAGCGTTCAACACACTTAAATTCAGGAGTCACCATGTAAGGGATCACCCTTGACAGATCGTGGAACCTTCGAGTATATCCAGTGATATCAGCACCTTCCATGGTCAAATGCCAGAACTCAGTCTCCAACCTTTGGAGTTTAGCACGTGAGTAATACTTCTCTCTCATTCTCTCCTTTAGTTCATCCCAAGTCAGGCCATAAGCGGCATCATCACCCAGGGTTTGAATTTGCAAGTTCCACCACGTCAGAGCTTCATCGACAAACAACCCAGTAGCAAAAGTGACTTGTTGATCCGCGGTACACTTGCTCATGCGGATAGTGGCTTCAGTCTTTTCCGTCCAGCGCACAAACGCTACTGCACCTCCTGTGCCGTCGTAGTTCATTGGTTTGCAGTCGAGAAACTGGTTGAAAGTGCAGCCTTGAGCTGTGTTTCCTCTAGATGAATCTCCATTCCCATTACGTCTGGCATTTCTTGGTCCACCACTGTCTGCAGTACGGGTTGCCTCGTAGTGGGCGATAGCTGCGAAGATTCTTTCCTCCAGTAGAGCATTCAGCTCTTCAGTAGTCTTTGGTAGTGGGGGAGGAGGAGGTTGATCACGAGCGTTCACAGCTTTTCTTGGTGCCATATTCTGACAGAACATAATACAATAGGGTTAGACGTTTGTTTGATATCGTCTTACGAGACAGTAGTAGTATTTATATACACCGGCATATACCACATAAGTGATATCAAACAAAATTTACTCTAGCAAAGTATTTAATAAGCTGGTGTTCACGTTTGACCTTTTCTTGCACTTAGGGGAATCTATACGTGACAAGACTTGCTGTGATTTCTGTGCACTGAATTCCATAATTACGTATGCATCCATAATTACGTAACCCCTTGCACAGTCTGCACAGTTCGTTTCGTCCTCGTATCTCTTCCATCAGGTAGGCCATTATTTTCAGGTAAAGTCATGTATACTAGTGGTATTCTACTTCTAGTATATATGCTAATTATCAAACATAATCGCAAGTAATTTCTCAGTTGAAGGCAAGTGCTACTTCTGTGCACTCTAAGCCTCGTAGTGTCTTTTCTTGACTCATGTAAACAGTCTCAGGTAGTGGATGTCGCGGGGAGTTTTATGCAATGAAAACTTTTTGAAATTTTTTTTTCGTGAAAGGATCCTAGAGATTGTAGACTAGACTCGAGAAAGAATCCTAGTTCACTACAATCGCAGCTCTGATACCAATCTGTGACACCCCTTTCTGCGGCGGAAGCACGAGGTGTGATCATGAAAGGTTTTCATTGCATACGATTGGTAAACATACTACATGCTCATAAAATAACTTCAAATGCCAAAACTTACATATCCGAAATCATAGTTTTAGTGTTTACATCACAAGACAGCATTTTGTCTGAAAAATTACAACTTTATTCAATGCTAAACATAAACGACATCCACGAGCATGAGTAAGACCGCGCGCACATCCACATTAGTTACCTGAAATACATGTGAGTTTTTGGAAAACGTCAACATAATGTTGGTTTGAATTCATACAGTATTTGTATTTCATGTTTGTATACTTTGTGTGAAAACATGGTATGTATTTCGTATAAATCACGTATTTCTGTATCTCATGTAAGTCAAGTATGTCTGTGTCTTGTACAACTCAAGTATTCCTGTATAAATCAAGTAATCTTGTATGTATTAAGGTTGTTAATGGGTTGCAAGGCCATTAACATGTGGCACGACATAGGAAGCAACCAAACCTTAGGCATTTTTCTAGTTGGCATATTCTGAGACACAAAAGTACTGCTTGGTACTCGTTCTCACCAAGAGTGTGGCTGCCCAACACCCGTTAGATCTAACCTTTTGTTCTGCGGTCCAGGTATATTGTTGATTAATGGTGCTTATGGTACCCTATTCGCGACACGATTTCTCGTATCATGTATCGTTTCTTGTATCATTTCTCGTATCATTTCTCAAAACGCATCATACTTGGTACTCGTTCTTACCAAGAGTGCTTATTGTTTTTGTATTCATCATACCATTTGTAAACATTGCAATATTTGTAACATGTATTTCACCCCCAAAGTTATAAAACTGAAAACAGTTAAAAGAAAAGGGGGAGCATGAACTCACAACTTTGCGTTCCTTGCGTCGTAAACTTCACCAGATTTGCTTAATTAATGGCGTGACCTATACGTGTTTTCTTAACGTTAGTCACTAGACTTGTATCGCACAAGTACAAGTCACTATCTTTTGTGTATTTGTTCTTGTGTTAAAAATAATTTATATTTTTAACTATGTGTCTTACTTATATTTTTTTCTCAAAAGTAAGTATAAGTTTCTTGTATTTTTGCACCCGAGTTATGTATTTTGTATGTTGTATGTGTATTTTTATGTTTTTAATCCTCAAGAGTATTTAGTGTATCTTCAAGTCCTAATACACTATCATGTATAATACATACCATATACACTTAGCACAAAATTTGGTGATCAATAAATATATATATATTTTTCCTCAAAAATATATATACTTAATATCAATTTTAATTCTTGAAGAGCTCATCATTTCTTAACACAAAAATTAGGGAAAACCTTGGTAAGTGCTTTTTGGTACATTTTTAGGAAATAAGTTTCTCAAAACTTATATTTTTTTCTAAGTGTCAAAATTTATAGAAATTTTGACAGATTTTCCCCTAAAAATGGAGGTTTCCCATGTTTTCAAAACATGTGTTTATTTTCTTTTAAAATCGTCATCAAGCGTCAACAACTCATTCAAGTCTTACTACAAGCCAAAACCATGTAAATCACGCTATATCATGAACTTGTTATATCCCGAAAACGCGTAGTAACTTGGTAAGGCTTTTTGTGTGCTTAGTTACCTTCCGAAGTGTAGTTATTTCTTTAAAAACCATTCTCTTGCTAAAGTTTGGTGTTTACAACTTGTAAACAATTTTTACAAAAATAAAACTCTTGAACTCTTCTTGTAAATAAAAGCTCTTTACACTTATTTTATTTACAAAAATATGTAAGAGTATGTAAAAGTCATAATCCTTTAGTAATCGGTTCTTGAACTTGGTTTATTTAGAAAACCTCTTGTACAACTTAGATCTACATGATCATCAAGTTATTTTGTTTACTAATATTTCAAGAAAAATTATTTTTATTCAAGTTCATGATTAAACTAGAAGGTGGTTATTTTATATAACACATAACCACTTTCTAATCTTGTTAAATCATACTCCCAAATATTATTTAACAAGGTCCATATGGTGATTAACATCACACAACCAAGATTCAACATAAAATTTAACAACATACTCATAACATCATTATACTAGTGGCATTTTATCTTCAAGTAAACTTTTTATGTTCAAGCTTCATGTAAAGTTTCATGTTCATCTTCTTAGGGTTCTTGTTCTTGTGATTTAAACATGATCATCATACTACATATTTTAACTAAGAAACAAGATGAAATAAGGTGTAACAAGACTTACTACTAGCACAAGACTAGGGTAGAATCTAGTGAAGAAGATGATGAGGAATGATGATGAACAAGCAAGAAACAAAGTCCTTTGAAGCTTCACAAGTTGCAACATCCTTCAATCCTTCCTATACCCTTGAATGAAGCTTGAAGATGGATGAATGGGGTGGTGTAATGATGGTGATGGTAGCGGTGGCGGTTGAGGGGGAGCCGAGAGGAGGAGGGAGAGTGAGGGTAAGAGTGTGATCTTGTGAAGTATGGTGAGAATGATCTTGGCCATGCTTTTATAAGATATGTTCACATATCTTGGTAAGATCTACAAGCAACTAATCAAATAAAATAATGAATATAATCCAAGACAAGATTTGAAGCATGGTTGTGATGGTCCTTGTGACCGAATCGGTTTGGGGGGGGGGGTTGGTTGTAACATTTTGTAACTAGATGGCAAGGACTAGTTATATTTCAAGTAATGTGCTTCTATATGTTAGTTAGTTGCTTTTTAGTGGGTGTTAGGGTGTTCAGGGATCACGACTGGCCAAGAAATAAATAAACAATGTGTTTGGCAAAAATTTGGTGTCCCGGGTAAAGTCCGGTGGTTCGGTTAAATACCGGTTCGTTAAGTGTTAAATTGCACCGTTTAGTGTCTTTTATGTTCCCTTTTGTAACCCTTTTAATTCCCGACACTTAGGGAAATTTTCTGGACGATAAAACATAAATTCTGCATGATATTTATATGTTTAAAATCTGGTTATAGCTGAATTTAATAAAATTCTGCATTTAAAGTACGTTTCGGGTGCTTTTTAGTGCGTATTTTAGTCTCCGAAATGCCTATATGTGAACCCTTGTATGTTCTCTTGGGTTTTAATGCATTCTTGTCATTGGACCTACACCTAGGCTCCAATTTTTATTGTCTGACTGCTTTCTGCAGAGTTGTTGGCATATTGTGTCTTACCGGTGAGTTTACTAGTATTTCTGACGCAACGCTCTCGTTAATGCATAAAGCAATATTTTGTAGTATAAAACGTGCATGAATTCACTTGTGTGGTATGTAATCAAATAATGTTGACATTTAAGCACATAATTGCAGTCATTAAATAATAATTAAAGTGTACGGAAATTACCGGTTTGGTGCCAGTTGTCACATCCTTTGTTTTGGATTTGCTTGCCTTTTTCACCATGATTGAAAACAGAGAATGAGAGAAATGAAGTGAGGATGATGAAGATTGTGGGAGAATTTTTGTGGAAAACCATTTTGAGAAAAGAATTTTGAATTCGATTCGACAGTGAAAACCCTGTTTGGGGGTTTAGGGCAGGGTTTTATATGATGAAAAAGTGAAATGGATCCTCAAAACCTAGAGGTTGACACACATACACCTCTTCTTGAATTGTACCATAGAGGAAAGCACTTTTGATATCCATTTGGAACACCTTCATGTTGTGGTTGACAGCAAAGAGCAGGAACAGTCTTATAGCTTCCAATCTTGCTACAGGGGCAAAAGTTTCATCGTAGTCTATCCCCTCTACCTGTCTGTAACCTTGAACCACAAGCCTGGCTTTATTCTTGACAACAATGCCCCTTTCATCAGTTTTATTTTTGAAGACCCACTTTGTGCCGATGGGGCTTACATCTTTTGGCAGTGGTACAAGCTCCCATACTTGTTGTCTTTTAAACTGTTGGAGCTCTTCTTGCATGGCTTCTACCCAGCTGTTGTCTTTCAGTGCCTCTTGGTACTTAACTGGCTGATGGGGTGATAGAAAACCAGCAAAAAGACAAATGTTTTGGGTTTGGCTTCTTGTGAGTACCCCTTCATTGATGTTGCCAATGATTTGGTCAGGTGGATGAGATCTCAAGAAGATTAAATCTCCTTGGTATGGTATGATGGCATTTGTTGGTGAAGGCTGCAGATGTGTATCATCTGAGCTAACCACTGCTGGTGACTTTGATGATCTAGCAGTGGCTTTAAAAGGTGGTGGAATAGGAGGTAATGGTGTGGACACATGCTGAATTTTATCCACTGTTTGGGGACTTTTGTCAGCAGTGTTTGATGTTGTGGAAGCAGAGGTTGATGGGCTACTATGGTCAACAACTGTTGAGGTAGCAGTGGTTGAGCTTTGACAATTGTTTTGTACAACTACTGCTTTTCCCATTGAAACATACTTTTGTTGAGGAATGATGATCTCATACCCATAGTCTGATGATGAATCCTCTAATGGACCTGCACTGTTAGTCTTGACAACAACACTTTCAAATGTGAATTTATCAAGATCAAATAAATCAGCAGGATTTGCTGGGATTTTCATTGATGAAAGTTCATTGAACTTCACATTCAAAGTCTCTTCCACTGTTTTAGTCCATGTGTTAAACACTTTGTAGGCCTTAGCAGTGGTAGAGTATCCCAAAAGATAACCACTGTCTACTTTGGCTGCAAATTTTGAGATGGAATCTTTTAAATTCAAAATAAAGCATGGGCAACCAAATACTTTAAATTATGAGATCAGTGGTTTGATTTTATACAGAATTTCATAAGCAGTCTTTTTGTGCCTGGGGTTTATTAAAACTCTGTTTTGGACATAGCAAGCAGTGTTCACTGCCTCTGCCCAGAAAGTTAGAGGTAAACCTGAATCAGCAAGCATGGTCCTAGAAGCTTCAATCAGTGTCCTATTCTTTCTTTCAACTACCCCATTTTGCTCTGGTGTTCTAGGGATGCTGTACTGCCTTACAATCCCTTTCTTCACACAGAAGGCATCCAACTCCTTATTTTTAAATTCTGTGCCATTGTCACTTCTGAAGACTTTTACTGGAAGGTCAAATTGCTTTTCAACCTGTGTCACAAAGTCTTGCAAAATGCATGCAGTCTTATCTTTTGAGTGTAAAAAGAAAGTCCATGTAAACCTAGAGAAGTCATCAATAATAACCAAACAATATCTCTTCTTCTTGAGACTCATGACTTGAACTGGGCCAAACAAATCCATGTGCAGCATTTGCAGATACTGGGTTATTTTGGACTCTTCAATGGACTTAAAAGAGCTTTTATGCTGTTTTCCTTTTAAACAGGAAACACAATGCTCAGGACATGAAAACAATTTTTGTGGTAGGCCTCTTACTAGGCCATTTTTTGAAATTTCAGTGATTGTCTTGAGATTTGTGTGCCCCAATCTTCTGTGCCAAAGTTCTGTCTCTTTGTTAGAGGCAGCTGAGAACAGACAGGCATCAGTTCTGGGACACTCTTTTGACATATCAACAACATAAACATTGCCACTTCTTTGAGCAACAAGTTTTGTTTTTTCAGTTTTTATTATTGCTTCAATCTTTTCAACCATTTCTGGTCCAACAATCCTACAACATTCCTTTGTGAAGAATGATCCATACCCCTTATCACTCATTTGTGAAACACTCAGGAGGTCGAATTTTAGATTGTTTATCAGATTGACATTTTCAAATTTTACATTTCCAGTTTGTACTGTACCAGACCCCAGAACTTTCCCTTTACTATTATTACCAAAGGATATATCACCCCCTCCATGGATTTTGAAATATTTGAGAAGGGCTTACATCCTGTCATGTGCCTGGAGCCTCCACTATCTACATACCAAAGACTATCTAAGCATGCAGAAGCTCCCTGCACATGAAGTAAAAGGATTAGTTCATTAAGGTTTCCAAAGCCAATAAGGCTTTGGATGGGGTCTCAACAATGTCTGGGATGAGTTCAGATGGATGGGCAGTGGTTAAATCAGGGGTTTGGACAGTTTTAGGACTGTGTTTCTCTAACCACTGTTGGGGGTCTTGCCCAATCATCTGTTGATACCTAAAGGGATGTCTGTTCACTTTTGGTTTAGAGGGCCTTTTGTAGGTCTCATAAACGTGTGGAATCCTTTGGTAAGATGATTGTCCCTTGCCTCTTCTGAATTGGTTGGCAGGGGGTGCATCAGTCACTTGAACATCTCTTTGGACAGATGTTTGATTCAGCTTTTTGTAACAGCTGTTTGGACTGGCACAATCAGTGGTTGATTCTTGGTGAATTTGACAGATGATGTTGATGGACTCAAGGATGTTTTAGCAGTGTACTCATTCTTTTTAACATCAAAGTTGTTAAGATACACACATGCTTGATTTTTGTGATTTGTTTTACCACAGATGGTGCAACTTTTAGCAGGTACAATGATACTTGTTTTGTTTAAATCATATGCTTTTAAATGGAAACAGTCTTTTGTTAGATGATTCCTTTTTTCACAAAATTCACAAAACAGGTTTTTGATCTTTTCTCTCTTCTTTCTTTTCTCAGACTCCTTAGCAACAGAGTTTTGAACCACTGTTGGGATGTCTTTGATAGGAATGACCTTTGCTTTTGGAGCTGTGACACCATCAGTGGTTGTAAAGTCCATAGGTTTGAAATTTTCAAGAATGTCACACTCATAAGACCATGTGGGTTTTAATTGGTATTTCTCAATTTCCTCAAAAGTTGAGGACCCCACAGATCTTTCCAAAGTGATTTTGTTACCAAGTTTGTCGGTTATTTTAACCTCTTGGCCATTCTTGTTGGTTGGTTTAATTTCAGATGAACCAGCTTGTTTTCCAGCAGTGTTTACAAGATCATCATATTTTCTATATCCTACACCAAACTTGACATTGCTTTCAAGCTGTTTCTCAAGCATAACCTCATACCCTTTACAAGATTCCACCCATCTTTCGCAAGTGATCTGGGTGGACTCCAACTCCTTTTTGCAAACTTGGTATTTTTCTACCATAGTTTGGAGTTGAGTCTTGGTTATGCTCTGCTGTTCTTTGAGACTGCTGATTTCTTTGTCCTTTTCAGTCAATTTGTTTCTAAGTTATTTTAATAACTTTTCAAATTTGACTTCATCAGTTAAGACTTTATCCCTAAGGTTTTCATTTACCTCTTTGATGTTAGCAAATGCAATAATGCATTTGTCTGAACACAGTTTTTCAAGAACTTGAGGTGTTACCTTAGCAGCAGCCATCATGGCACAATCACATTGATGATCACCTTCTTCATCAGCTCTATCTTCTTTCTCATCTGCTTTCTTCTCATCCTTTTCTTCTTTGTCTTCTTCGGACCAGGGGTCAGACAGTGGTTCAATCAGGGTTTCTGAATTTTCCCCAGCAGTAGTTCACCAACAACTGCAGTAACCACTGCTTCAGTCACTTCATCCACTGTTTCAGCACTTAGCTGTTCACCTTCAGTTTCTACCCCTTCTGGTATAGACTATAATGCCATCAAACAAAATTCATCATTAGTAGGATCATTAAAGGCATTGAGTGCAAAATTTTCATCACTAAGCTCATTAGGCATACTGCTCTAGTCAACAAAGCCTTGAGTAAAAAAGCTTTGCTGATCTGGTTGTGTTACTGTTGGAGCAGCTGGTTGAGGTGCAACAGGTTGCACTTGTGCCTGAGGGACAGGGGTTTGAACATACTGAATTTATGGAACAGTGGTTTGAACATAATGCACAGGCACAGGGGTTGCAGCATAGTGAGCGGTGTTAACATGGGCAGCAGGGGTATATTGGGTATAGTGCACAGTGCTTTGATGTTGTGGTCTAGGGTTTGAGCTAGGATGAGTGATTATGGGACCAGTGGTTTGACTCCTGCATTCCCTAGCAAAATGACCTAGCCTATTGCACTTATAGCACTTAATTTTTTACTTATCCAACCCCACTTTTAAATTCCCATGTAACCCTGGGAATTTTCTCCCTGTTCTTTTGTAGAATTTGCTTGTTCTTACACTAAGCAAAGCTAATTGATGTAGAATGTCCATCTCTTCTAAGTCAGTGGGATCAAAGTGTTGCAAATCATTGAGTTCAAAACACAAGTTATCTGACATCTGGTTTTCACAATTTGCAGTGAAAGCATAATTTGCAGAGTGAGAATCAGGGTTATTGAAATTTCCACCAACAGGTATATCAATAAAGTGATCATAACCCTGATCCTTACTACTGCTACCAGATTCTTCCTGACCAAAAAGAGCTGTGCTGCCAAATGAATAATCATCAGCAACTTTACCAGACTCTTGAACTTCTTTTTCTGGTTTAACTCCCTTTCATAGGTCAGGAGTCTACCATGAAGTTGGGTCAGGGTCAGATCTTTAAACTCAGCAGAGTTTCTAGTAACAAATGCATTGGTATCCCATTTTTCTGGTAGTGATCTAAGGAACCTGCTATTTTGAGTTGAATTTGGAAATGTTACTTTAACAAGCCTTAGTTCACTAATGAGACAACTGAATCATTCAAACTGCTGAGTCAATGATTCACCCTTGATGTGACAAAATGTCTCATACAGCTGATTCAGAATTTCCCTATTGTTTTCAATAACTTCTTCTGTTCCCCCAAACTGTTCCTTCAGTGCATCCCATTGCTCTTTGGCACTGTTACAATGTAACAGTCCAGCATAGATTTCATTGGGTAATGCAGATGCTATGATGCTAAATGCTTTGGCATCGAGTTCGAACTTTTGAAAATCAGTTTCAGTATAGTTTTCAGATGGTTTAGGTACGAACTTCTTTGCATCCTCAGCACTTGGCACCATAGGAACATGGGGACCAAAAACAACAGATCTCCAACATCTAGTGTTCTGTTGAGCAAGGATGTGACCCATCCTTCTCTGCCAGATGTTGTTTTCATTACGTTTAAGCATGGGTGGTTTGAAAAGAGAGCCAATGTTATTCTTATCATCCTGTGATTGTGACGTCATCCTGGTTGTTTTACAGGCACTGATTAATCAACTTTGATGGTGATTAAACCTTGCTCTATTTTTCAACAAAATGAACAAACTATCAGTATCAATGATTATGAGCTGAACTATTTATGTCAAAATGATTGTTAAATCAAATTTGACTGTCCAAGCTCTGATACCAATTGTTAAGATCTGAGTTTGGTTTTGATTGTGTTTTACGTTTGAAATAAGATGAAGATGAATGAGTAGTGCATCGGAATTTAAGATGGAAACAAACTTTGCACACAATCAAACAAGAGAATTGCTTTAATCAAACATTTTCAACAAAGAACCAAAAGATTGAATTTATTTCAATAACGATTACAATGCATGTATGAATACAAACTCCCCCTCAGCTTGAGCTCACAGTGTTTGTTCATGCAGGAAGAAGATTTTGTGAAGAGCTGATAGAACAGTGCATAGTACTGTTCTATTTATAGGCACGGACAAACCACTGAGGCATCAATGCTGACGTCACCATGAAAGTGACATCTAACCTCCTAACAACTGATCTATACAAACACTGCTTAAGCTAACAACTACTATATAATTAAACTAAACTACTGCTGGTCCTTCCACTGTTGTGACTTCAGCAGTACTTGATAACTACCAGCAGTGCTTGACCCAAAGCAGTAGATTGAATAGCAGGTCTTTAGTCTTTGACTTGATCAGCGGTTGTAGGCCAGCAGTTGTGCAGATCAGTAGATAGGAGGTCAGCAGATGTTGAAACCACTTTCAAGGGGAGAGACTTGTAAACATAACATCTGCTTATTCTGGATCCACTGCCCTGATTCAGTTTTGGCTTTAATTATCTGTTCCTCTGATAGGGTTCAATCCCAACAGCAAAGATATGTCAAATCTACCACCTTATGTTGCCTTACAAAAGGAAATGAGAAAAGATTATCTTGCATTCATCATGAAAGAAAAGTTTTACCCAGCCAAACAAGAACAATTCAGTGAATGGCCACTCATTGCACTAAAGCATGAGGTAAACAGAATAAAGATGATCAAGAATGATCCAGGTCTGAAAAAGACAGCTCCTAACTTGAGTAAATATAAAAAGGCCATTGATAAACTTACTTCAGAATACAAAAGAAAGAAGCAGGAGTTGGTTGATACAAAGGTAGGAACTGCTAAAGCCATAGCAAAATGGACAAAGCAGTATACAGATGAGGCTTATGAAAGGCTTAAGAAAAGAAGGATGACAGATTCTGACACTCCAAAGAAGCCTGACTACAAAAAGCCAAAACAGCAGATCAAAACTTCTGAACCACTGATCACATCAGCAGATGTTTCAGTCACTGAGCTAGAACAAAGAAATAGGCAAGAGCAGATTGAACAAGAAACTGCAGAAGACATAGCTGCAGCAAATGAAATCATAAAAGAGGCTTTCAAACAAATGTCAGTTGAAAACTCTGAAGCAGCAAAAGTTCAGAGTACTGATCATGCTGAAAACTCTGAACCAGCAAAAGCACAGAGTACTGATCAACAAATTCTCACAAGGCCACAATCTCCCAACTCATCAGTAAATAAACCTCTCCCAAGAAACCCATTGGGTTCAAAAATACTAAAATGGATGTCTGATCAAAAGACCCATGTATTGACCCTGTTCAGATCCAATGGAGAAGTAAAGCACATATCAAGGGAACAAGCACTCGGCCTGAGTGTTGAAGATCTACAAGATCTCCTTGAGCTTATACTGTGTAGGGATGAGGAAGATACAAGTTCCATGGATTTTGAGTTGCAGTTTAAAGAACAAGTTAGAGAACTTCTGATGAGACAATAAAGATCCAGAATAATGAAGGGTTTTGGCATTATCTGTTCCAGGGGGAGATTGTTGGGATTGAACCCTATTAGAGGAACAGATAATAAGAGCCAAAACTGGATCACAACAGTGGATTCATAATAAGCAGCTGTTTGCATTAAACTTTCCCCTTGAAAGTGGTTATAACATCTGATGTCCTTTATCCACTGTCCGTATACAACAGCTGCTGTCCTTCAAACTGCTGATGAAGCCCTGAAGACTGTTAAGAAGTAAACACTGCTGGTTCAATCTACTGATGCTAAAGGACTGCCCACTCAAGGAATGATCAACCTTGAGGAAAGCACTGATGAAAAGAGAAAGCAGTAGTTTAGTGTGTCACTTGTTTTGTATAAAGTCAGTGGTTAAGATTAGCAGTGTTTGTATAGGAACAGTGGTTACAGGTTGTCAGGTTGTTAGATGTCGCTTTCATGGTGACGTCAGCTAAGATGCTTCAGTGGTTTGAATTGTCTATAAATGGAACAGTACCCTGTACTGTTACATTTGATGGACTGAGTGAGTTCTTCTCCTCTGATCCAATCCTTTCATCTTGTGCAATCAACCATGGAGTATCAGGCTGAGGGGGAGTTTAGATTGTAAGCACGCTTAGTAATCTTTTGATTTGTATTGTAATCATTCGACTTAATGAAAAGCATGTATTTATCAAAACTATTTTCTTCTTTGATTGTGTTTACAAAGTTTGTTGTTCATTTCCGCTGCACTCAAACTCTATTCATTTCTATTGATTTGTTCAAATTATACAAACAAACACAATCATGAGGAGCCTCCGATCCTAACATCTACATCTTCATGATTATTATCTTGTACTTCTATCTCGTCATCACTTGATTGATTCCTATTCTTGTTATTTACTTCAGAAGCTGCATCCTTGCTTTGATCAGCAATACCCGTCTCTTGAGCATCATCATATGTGTTATTTAGTTGAATGCACGGTATTCTCTTATTTGTATTTCTTGCATCCCAATCTTGACTTTCATCGAACATAACGTCTCTGCTGATGATGATTTTGTTCGTTGTTGGATTATAGAGTTTGTAGGCCTTGCTGTTCTCACTATAACCGATGAAAATAGTTTTCTCTGTTTTGTAATCTAGCTTACCACGGTGTTGTTTTGGAATGTGAGCATATGCAATACTGTCGAAGATTCTAAATTACCCCACACTTGGTTTTCTTCCTCTCCATGCTTCTTGAGGGGTTACGTTTGGTACACTTTTAGTAATGGCTTGATTTAATAAATATGCTGCACATGCTACCGCCTCTGCCCAGTATGAATGTGGTAGTCTTTTCATTTTTAGCATGCTTTTACTCAATTCCATGAGTGTTCTATTTTTTTGCTTGGCTACCCCATTCTATTGAGGGGTATAACTTGTGGTGAGTTGATGACGAATTCCACTTTCCTTAAGGAAGTTTTGAAACTCTTGGCTGCCGTATTCTCCTCCTCTATCTGTACGTATACTCTTTATTTTGAAATCAACTTGATTTTCTACAAGTCTTTTGAAGGTCTTGAAGTGACTCAACGCATCCGATTTCAGCTTTAGAAAATAAATCCATGTTTTTCTCGAGAAGTCGTCTATGAAAGTAATGAAATACCTACAGCCACCAATTGATGGAGTCCTCATAGGACCACATATGTCTAAGTGAATGAGTTGTAGTGGCTTATCGGCATGCCATGTTGCTTGCTTCGGAAATGATTTTTTTGCATGCTTCCCGAATAAACATCCTTCACATATATTTTGCGGTGATTTGGAAATTTTAGGTAATCCTTTTACTATTTCGTTTGTTCCCATGGTATGCAGAGTATCAAAGTTCAGATGACCATATCGTTGGTGCCATAAAATGGACACATCTTGTGTCATCATGCTGCAAGCGCGTGGCATCACATCATGATTCAAGTTCAATGGAAACATTTTGTTTCCGGTTATCTTAACCGAGCCTATACACATTCCTGCTGAATCTTTAATCACACATTCTTGATTGTAGAATTTAACCTCATATCCTTTCTGTACTAGTTTTCCTACACTTAACAGATTATGTTTTAATCCTTCAACATAAAATACATTTGGTACTCTATTTTCTAATCCTTTCACTTTGATGGCTACATCACCGCACCCCAAAACTTCGAGTATCTTATTGTCCTCTGTTCTTGTAGGTCCATTTTTCTCGGAGGATCTAATACGAAACCTAATCCTGTTTATCATGACCACGGTCACGAGTGCGGAATCCATGTGATGGTGCAAACCAAAAAAGCAATGAGAGTAACACAACAGATAACCAAAGATTCACTTTAGATTAAAAGGATGAGAACAACATCAAACATATACACATAATGCTTGAACGATAAACTCTCAGTAGTCTCTCTATGCTCTCATGCCTTAACTGTTAAACACACCAAGCTATATATACTGTCCTTAGACGAACCTGGATTGACGAAGGTTCATGTGTGACGAAGATAGAACCTTTGTCACACACAAACAATGACGAAGCTTGAAGGTTCGCCATGCATGGGTTCGACGAAGAGAGAACCTTCGTCAAACACTAAACAAGGACAGTAGATATGACTAAGTTAACAGAAGACATAAGAAACGACTAACTATAGTTAAACACAATGCACACAAGCATATGTTTAACAAATCTTACAAATATAGAGACAAAATGTCATACCAAGTAGGATAGGAGGATTTCCGACTAGGTAGACTTGACGGAACTTACAGACTCGATAACAAAAGACCGTATAACATACAACGTAAACAAGAAAAGTTACAGACACATAAATGCTCTAACAAACTCCCCCTTGTCTGTTACTTGGTCTTCGATCTTTGAGTCTTCAGTGTTGTGCCGACCAGGTGTTTCCGGCGTGTATTCCTCGATAAAAACAGAAACAAGCGATGCGTTGAAATTGTAACGCTTGATGTGCGTCCTTGTCTTCATAAAAGATATCATGCCGAAATAACTTGTTGATGTCGGCTGCAGACATATTCATCATCCACATCGGATCTAGCATGCGGAAATTCTCTTGATCGTCTTTGAACACAATAACAGCCTCGTACGTATCAGAGTCGTTACACCACAACGCCATGTTTTCCAAGAAATTCTGCTTCATCGGCATCAGAGGGATTTTGTCCATAACCCTCGCCGGCTGATAAACAAGCTTGTATCTTGCCGTGTTGGTCGACGGATCCAAAGTATACTTGATCTGCTGATACATCAGAAACTGCGGCTTGTATAACTCGTCTTTCCACCCTATCCTCTGACTTATCTTTATCTTATGAGTAAACAGAATTGCCCCTTCATATTTTGAACGATTGATCAGCTCCAACTTTGATAATGCTGCCACATCGTAGAACGGAAGAGATAGAATACTCAACAACGAGTTGAAATATTGGATTCCGTGTTCGTGCTTGATTGCCACACAGTGAATTTCTTTCACGAAGCTCCAGCTCAGTATCTTCCCATGAGGCTTAACCTTTTCAAACTTCATATAATCAACTTGTCCTTCGGGAGGTGTAGGCTTTGCAACCTTGGAAAGGAACAATTTTCTCCATTCTGTGAATGAGTCGGTTACATCATATGTTGAATCACGATTCTTTAGTTTTTTGTCAATATCATCCAAATGATCTTTCAACCAGTCTTCATCAAACGGGTTGAACTCTGTTCCATCTTCACGTACATAAGTCGACTTCCTTGTTTCGCCTTCAAAAACTATTTCATCAAGATTTTCTATATCTGCATTTTCAGGTTCACTAGGAATATTATCAATAGCAGCATCATCGATTGCTTTCATTTCATTCAACGCTTGCAGTTGCTCGTTCGAGAGTTCACCAACTAACTCTCCTTCGTCCAGAATTTCTCCAGTCACTGGATGTACAACCTGTAAAGCAAGGTCAGCAGAGCTAAGAACAGAGGATATACCATTCAAGGAGCTTTCAACGTAAGAGCTGCTCTTTAGCCGTTGTATCTCTTCTACAGCGCCACCAGAGGTTCCTTCAGTAGATTCAATCTGTGGAGGCTTGAAAGGAACAATCTGTGTAGATGCAGCGGCTGGCGGTTGTTCAAATGTTGCAGAAGGGTCTGGGTTACCAGGATCTTCAGAATCATGATCTCGTTTCTTCAAGACTTCCTGTTGTTTGCATCGGTCACCCCACAAAATGTTAACACGCTTTCTAACAACCTCGAAACCATCAGTGATTTTCTTGACCCCATCTGTTATCGTGGTATTTCGACTGTTGTACCATTCTCTCATATCATCATGTTTTGCTTTAAGAGCTTCAGCCAACCTTTGAACAGCAGTGCTTCTTTCTTTCAAACGATTCATCTCAATACCACGATCGTTTTCAGCAACTCGCATTTGCTGTAGTTGGCGTTCCCTTTCTTCATCAGCAGGCTTTAATCGTGCATTCTCAGCCTGAAGTTGATCAATTTCAGCTTGTTGGCGTGTAATCTCAGCTTGTTGTCTTTGAACAGTGAACTTCAACGTGTTTATCTCCAACTGTTGCTTGATAACATCGCTCTTTGTAATGTTCATGAATGCTGATTGCCTATCAATCTGACTTGCAGCAGCATGCAATTGAGAGAATAAGAAATCTACCTTTTCGTCTGGCTGCATTTCAGAAAATTTTCTTTCTCGGCGTTCTGATCTATGTTGAGTGGTAGTTGCTCGAATGGTGGATGCCATTGTGCGCGCAGGTTCCGCTGGTGGAGTGACAAATGGCGTTTCAGTAGCTGAAGAAACCACAGTAGGTGGTCCAGTTGATCGCGGAGGAGAAGATATCATATCAGAAGCTTCTTCGGCCGTGAGACCAAGATTAGGATCCATTTCTGCTTCATGAACAGTTTCTTGTTGTGACACAGTCTGCTGTACATATGACGTACCAATATACTTCCTGCTCTTTCTCTTTCTTCGAGCAGCAGTTTCCTTTCTCTTTAAACGTTCAGCCTCAGTATCAGACGGAACATAATCAGCATCTTCCTCCTGTCTAATCTTTCTCACCTTCCTTTCACCATGATCGTCAATATAGAAATCATATCTTGGCTCTGGCTGATTATCGTCAGACTCAGGATTTTCTGTATTACCTCCAGTTGAACTAGCACCAGTTGTACCAGCAGCAGATGCACTAGTAGTACCAGGTGCACTAGCTGCTGTAGCACCAGCATCTCCACCATCACCACCTTCATTATCACCGTCACTATCGCTTTCAGAAGAATCCAACTTCTTCCGTCCAAACTTATCTTCCATCATCTTTTTCAACTTTGGCTCTTCATTGTCCGATTGGCTGTCGTCGTGACGCCATTTATCGTTTGCAGAAGCGACATAATTTATGTTGTATAAGGCTCCAAACATCTTCCTTGGCGGATCAGATTCTGTGTATCTCTTTTCAGAAAAACCCTTGAATATCCGTAAAGATTTTTCGAACATAGCATCAATTTTGAGAATATCATTATCTGCCTTCGAAAGCCCTTGATGTTGAATATTCATAATCATCTGCATGAATCTGGGATACATCCAGAATTTGTTGCCTGAGGTACGAGAACCAGTTCTTCTTAAGTTTTCTTTCATGTTTGCGTAGATGAACTTTGAAATGCTGAACGACTTGTTTACAACTAACGCGACCATCAAACCAACGAGATCATTCCCAGCCATATCATATCCAGCACAGCTTTTGCTTAAACATTGAACAAGTACGTGAAGTAAGAACTTGTATCGCAGTGACAAATAAGCTTTGTTGATCTGACTTGCGAGGATATCACCGGTGCATTTCATTCTAAGTAGACAGGCACATGTGCACATGATCGGAATAGCATATGGAGTGTTTGCATCATCTTGAAGTTCCAAAATAGAGTTTAAAATCTCCGGAGACAGATCTACGTTCAATTGATTAACCTGCCCTCGAATCAGCTCCTTTCCGTCAACTTCTATGATATTAGCAGTTTCCCAGAAGCCCTTAATCAACGACTTGTATACCGGTGTTGAGAATGTAATTGCTTTGTTTATCCTTGATTCCCGTAGCCATTGAGTAATTTCTTTGTAATCATCAAGCTTTCCTTCAGGATCTAAGAACGCTACCATATTGTGTCGAGGTTCGGACATGATTTCTTCTTCTGTTTTATTGGTTTTCTTGGTGGCAGGTTCACGTTTTTGTTCTTTCGGAGCCATTCTGCATATGACAAATACCCGCAATAAGACAAAAACTACATAACACTTATAGAATATATATATGTATACACTTTTAATGTACATTGTGAACATTAATTATGTATAAATATACATACTGGATAAAGTGTTAAACAAGGTCACACATGAAAATTTTCTAAGTGTTGAACAGACAAAGAATGGTCCTTTTGACAAAGATTGATTCCTTAATGACGAAGATTCATTGGTCAGCAAAAGTTGTTGGTACACTTTATGTGGACGCGACTCGACTCGGTTCGATTCGGTTCGGGTCGACTCGGTTAGGTCCGGCTCAAGCCCGAAGACACGACATTCCTCCGTCGTGCGCCCCAGAGTTCGACACGCGAAGCACGGAATGCCGCAAGCCAAGTCCCGTTTACACATCACCATGACATCATCATTGTGATGTCATGGTGATGTCACAACCTTGACTAATTGAAAGCTTATAACAGAATGCATGTTTGGGCCGTAAATTTCATTTGGGCTTGAATCTTGAAGTGAGCTTTGAATTAATTTGGGCTCCATATAACAAACAATGAAACAGAATACCGAAATCCCTTGTGATTTCGGGAGACATGTATGGCGAAATCACTAGTGATTTCGTGCATAGTGATTTCGTTCAAGGTTCTGTATAAATAGCGAAGCATGTTTCACAGTTTAGTTTATGAGAGCATAGTGAAACCAGAGAGTTTATCATCAAACATTGTGTGAATATGTTTGATATTGTTCTCGTCCTTTTAATCCAAGTGAATCTTTGATTATCTGTTTGTGTTACTCGCTTTACGTTTGTTTGGTTTGCACCGTTACGGGGATTCCGCACCCGTTATAGTGTTTGTGATAAACAAGGATAGGTTACGTATCGGATCCTCTGAGAAAAACGGGACCTACAATTGGTATCAGAGCTTTGGCTCTAATCCTTGTTTAAAACCAAACAAGTTTGGGTTTTTATCAAGTGGTTTTTAGTGATTTTCAGTTTTGGTTCTTTAAAAATTTATATATTTTTCTGGAAAAAGTCACTAAAATCAGTGTTATCTTGTTGTTGTGCTAAAACTTTTTATCAAAAACCTTGTTTGTTTGCATGATTACATAGTAAAACCGGGTTTTTAGTAAAAGTTTTAAGCAAAATCGTGTTTCGGAAAATTGTTAGGTGACCGGAATCTTCAAACCTTCATCGTGTTCTTCAGTTATATTCAAAGGGTTCTTCATATTTCCACTTTTTGATCTTTGACATAGTGACTGTGTTAGTTGTTGGTAAATTCAATATTGTTAAAGATAAAAGGTTTGATTAAAATATGGGTAAGCATGCCTTGTTTTTTATCGATGAGTATGGTGTAATTTAAATATTGTGTTTGATTAAAAAAAAGGTGTGTGAATGGCAGACAAGCATGGTGTAAGTTTGAATATTGTGTCAACTTTTTCAGAATAGGAATCATTATTCTATCAGTTTCGTCACAGCCTTCAAACCATTTTGATTGGGCCAAATTTTCCACTTTCATCTTATATATGGTTATTTAATTGCTGGGCTTGGTCGATACTTAAGTTCAACACACACAAGCAACTGTTTCGTCGCAATTAATTAATCTGTTTTAATTTTAACAGCTGGTAACCATTGTCAATATAAAACGATCTGGTCGAAATCAGTCTCCAGCCGAAAACACCTTATCAGCTTCACTCTAAGCCGAAAACCCACCCCCTGGACGAAAACCCACCCTCATCCTCAACGAAATCACTACAAGTCCCTCCTATTCCAGCTGAAATCACATCTGGGCCTAATTCAACTTCTGGGCCGAAAACACTTCAACTTCTGGGCCAAAATCTCTTCACTTCTGGACGAAATCCCTTGAATATCTGGACGAAATCCAGTTTGTAAATCATCAAACATAACATCAACGAAATCACTTTTGGATTTCGTCAAACATTCTTATTCTTGTGATTTTAACAGAAGGTTTGCAAAAGTGTGATAACAGTCTGTTTTCAAGAGTGTGATCAGGAACTTTATTCAATACATCAAATATGAGTAATACCGAAATGTATTATGGAGGAGGTTTTATCCCGTCAGCTAGTTCCAGTTCAGCTCAGCAACCAAAGTTACAAACGGCGTTTGTATCAAATACAAACTCTTTTCCGTTTCCACAATCAGCTCCACCTCCGGTTTTCGATCCGAGTGCCTATTGGCCGCCAGCGCATTTGAGTGCTCAAGCTCAGGCTTATTCTAGTCCTCTATTTGGAAGTCCTTTTATTCCTTATACACCTCCAGTTGCCACAACACAACCTCAATTCGATCCAAGTGCCTATTTTCCTAAACCTACCGTCGATTGGGGTCCGGCCATACAGTTGGGAAACGGTGATCAAACAAGAACTGCGTTTTATGCCGAAATCATCAAGAATGTCAGCGATGGTGAATCTTCGGGAAATGATGACAGTTCAGGATATAGTGGCAGTACTGATGAAGATGGCTCAGGTGTGAGTGATTACAGTTTGTCAAATGATGTTAAGGAGAAATCTGACTTGATCAAGAAAGCTGCTGTTGCTTCAAAAGAAATGGAGAAGATTCTCACTGAAGATGGATCTTTCTCTTCTCAGACTGCCTTTATGGCTAATGTCACAGCTTCTACAAGTCAGGTAAAATCTGAAACTCCTAGCATATGTAGTGATTGTGCTGATTTGAAACATGAATGTGCAAATGCTAAACATGCTTTTGAAGAATTAACACATGAATGTGCTAATGCTAAACATGCTTTTGAAGAATTAAAACATGAATGTGCTAATCTTAAGCTTGAATCTGAAACGGTTCATAGTCACAATCAGAGTTTGGTTATTGAACTGTCAAAGTGCAAAGAGGCAAATATGGCTTTAGTTAGAAACGAAAAGGATTTTAAATCTGTAATTGAAACCTTAAAGAAAAGTGTTTCCGAAGTGACCAAAACTGTTTATCATAAACAAGTTAGCATTAACGATTACATTAACATCGTTGAGGAAACCAAAAAGGAACTAGCCATTGCCAAATGCGAGCATGATGCTATCAAGCAAAAATTGGAGAGTTATTCTAACTCCTGATTTGTGCTTGATCACATCATTGACGTTCAACAACTAAAGGGTAATGTTAAAGGCGTTGGTTATAGGAAGTGTCCACCTCCATTGAGGGGCAACTATACCAAGATGCCCGATGAAGAGGATATGCCTCGGTTCGAACCAAGTGTGCCTCTCGATTATGAGGAAGTTACCATAGGATTCGGGTTCAAACCGGACAGTTCCTCGGAGGGCTCATCTGGAACAACCGAAAATTCAGCATCTGTTGGTACGGAACAAAGTATTCCCACAGTTGAGGACTAAGATTCGTCAGATGATGAACCAGATGTGAGTGATGAGGATAAATCTCTTAAAAAGAACAAAGGAGTAGAAGTCCCTATTGAGAATCATATTCTGTGTGATCCTCCTACTCCTGCTGTGCAGTCTGCTGCTAGACAAGAGATAGATCCTATCGCTGAGACAGTGTCTACTATTAAAAGTGATAACGTGTTGTACACTTTAGTCGGTGATGACAAAATTTATTCAAACACAGCTTTTCCAATTAAAAATGTCAATCAATCTTTGATTGATAAAGTGTTTGAAGATACTACCAGTAAGTTTTTGGAAAAGGGGATCCCGAGAGTTTCAGTAACTCAGTGTGATCCAATTCCAAAAGCTGAAGTTAGAAGAAAATTTGGAAATCAAAAATCACCAACGAAGCAACAACCTATCGCTTTTAAGGGTAAACAGCAACAGCAGCGAGCTCAAAATTTTAAAAGTTCACAACCGAAGGTTGAGACCAAAGGAGCTCGTTTCAAGAAGAAAAACAATGATGTTAAATTTGTAGCATCCAATGGTACTGATAAAATTGAGACTTTTGAAAACAAATCAAACACCGATTTTGTCTAACAAGTCAAGATTTAAAAACGTAACGCTCAAAACAATTACACCTAACACACAAACGGGTGTGATGAAGGAACAAGTACCTCTGGGTCTACAGGTTCAACACGTGAAAGTCGAACCGGATCTCCCAAGTTTGTTGAGAGGAGATCGTGTTTCAAATGTGGGGAGTTTGGACACATTATCAAAAACTGCACAAACTCTCCAAAACCAAATTTTGTAGAAAGAGCCCCTTCTGAACAAGGTCACTCACAAAGTCGTCCTGTTTCTCCAAAACATGATAAACGCACTATTAAAGAACAGGAAACTAAACAACGACATAAGAATGTGAAGGTGATCGAAAAGGCTTTAAAACTGGAAAATGTTAAAAGGAAACCAAGTTCACAACAACCGTTAAAACCAGAAATTGTAATTAATACACAATCTGGTAAATGGAAACAAGCTTGGAAATCGAAAACAGGTGAAGGTTCAGGGGGAGGCATGAAATTTCCAAATCATCAAGAGATTGAAATTACATTTCTTTATTCTCAGGGGCAACCTAAGTCTATGAAGGCTTGGGTCCCCCTCTCCAACTAATCTCTGAGTGAGTGTGCAGGATGTTCCAGGAGGAACTATCGATAGTCATCGGATTGTTGATAGTGGAGTGTCCATGCACAAGATCGGCGGCAAAAGAAATTGTTTCCTTTGATGGAGAGAAAAAGAAAAGAAGACAGAATTGTCTGTCGAAAGAAATTGAAAGCTTCGACAAAATGAAAATCATTTCAAAGTTTGATTATTCAAGGCTTTAATCGGGTCCCCAGGATAGATTCAAACAAAATGTATGCACCTGCAGCACGCCTGAAGTTCAAATCAACAAGATGAACGTGCAGTGTACATTTCTTCACGGTGTAATTGAAGAAAATGTGTTTGTTGAACAAACCAACCGGGTGTGCGGATGCCTTGGCGTGGATTGCTCAACCGCACACTACTTCTGAAAGAGAAAGATAAAGACCTTCGCTGGTGCAATGTGGAAGACCAGCCGGACCCAAAGGTTTATGATCTTGTTGCTGTGAAGAGATTTCTCAGTAGCTGCAAAATCGACCTTGAAATCCACATCGGGTGGATATCCAGTTTGGGAGAGCACTCAGATTCCTGCTAATGCACGAAGCAGTTGCAGGATACGGTTTTAAATTTCATATCTCTCCTATACTTGTCGATATTTAAGCTGCTTTATGAATTATTATTCTCTTGTACAGCACTCTTTGACCTGACACGTTGAACTCGAATATCACCTCACACGTGATTGTTTCACTATGAAACTCGTCAATGTTGTCATGGTCCGCACTGCTTACCGACATGCCAACTGATTTTTCCAAAATTCGATAAATCATTTCTGATTAAAACTTAATTTTGGTAAACGGCATTGAGGTAAAACATGAGTTAACCAGCATCGGAAAATCGTTTTTGTAAATACCTTTGTGTCTTTTAAATTTATCTTAGTTTGTTGATTTTAGGGGGAGTAAAACAAAATTTGAAAATTCAAAAACATCGAAAAAAATTTCAAAACGCAAAAACATTGGAAAAACAAAAATGAGTTTCCTGGCGAGAAAAAGAGAAAATGATAGTAAATCAGTGGTCTGTTGAAACCTCTTTAAACTGAAATGCAAAATGAAAAATGTGAAGCAGCTCTATATAAGATGTATCGGTAGGCTCACAATCATCTTAAAGTGTGCAGGGTGATATAAACCTAAATCGACTGAAGACCAGGTGGGAACCGCACATTGGCATATGGTCTTAGTACCGAAATTTCGTTTGAGAGATTGCCGAGGTTCTGAGATATTTTAGTCTTTATGTTGTTTATCATCTGGGTATCATGGTTGTTTCTTTTACCGAAAAATAACAGAGACGAAGTCTAGATCTTCCATGATACTATACATACGCGTACATATTGCATTCGACCTCAATAAGTGATCAACAATCACATGTCACAAAATAAGTGATAATATCACAGACTCTTTGCGGGAGTCAAGTTCATCTCTCTGCTGTACGAAAGTACTGACCTGTTCACGGACTTGCTCCTGTGCCCTCATGCATATGAAAATCAAGTTCCTCATCAATAAGTGATTCTATCACATAGGGCTTGTTTTCAATCAAAATAAGTGAGTTTCTCACATCTTTCATACGGTCAAACAGATGATAAACAGTATACTCACCGGTAAGATGAACTCTCGTGCATACCTTGATACGGGAATGTGTCATGTGTGGATGAACACCGGCCGGTAAGTATAAATCATACCTTAACGTATCCCCTCGCCATGATTACATCTGATAAGTTGAGCTTATGTGGACAACAATACCGATAATTGTTATAGGATGCTTATCTAAATGTTAACTAATTGAACAACAAGATCGTTTTGGCATGACCGTACACTGATATGATTCTCTTACCCTCGAAACTCGCAAAAATATTGTCTGTAAATAATTGTTTACTGCTTTCATTTCTGCAACTGTGTATATATTTATTTATTGCTTTCCGTCTTTACATTTGAAAAATGAAAATTCCAAAAAGATTTTAGGTGTGTTTTAATATAAACTTTATAAAATCCAAAATGATTTTGCTTCTAGTTTATATTTGATTGACCGATGTTGGAACTCGAGTCTATCCTACCCAAAATCCTAATCGTAAGCCGGAAAACAATTGCATCTTCATAAACAGTCGAAGTTAACAAGTTTTGAAAGTTAAATGGTTAAAATTGATAATTTTCTAAACTTTCAAACTGTTGTCGGTCGGTAGTTGATTGAGATTTGATCACATATGTGTCATTTGTTTAAATGTTAACTATATTCCAAGCTGTTGTTCTCATTACGCGTTTAGCTTTCTTGCATGTGCAGATGCTAAAGGCGAGGAGAACATGTTCGATGACAAGCTTTGGAATGAAGACACAAAGTGGAGGCACTCAAAGGATAAGATGATCGGATTGCAGTTGATCACTCATCAACACCACAAGGATCTGAAAAATTGACAAATCAAAAGATTCACGAGCATCATTCAAGGGGGAGTTTGTTGATACACTCCCTATTTGCGACACGTGAAGACCTTTGAAGATCCTCCGACATGAAAGACATGAAAGACACGGAAGACGAACCATCACGAGTAGCGTCCAAGGGGGAGTTTGTTGGTACACTTTATGTGGACGCGACTCGACTCGGTTCGATTCGGTTCGGGTCGACTCGGTTAGGTCCGGCTCAAGCCCGAAGACACGACATTCCTCCGTCGTGCGCCCCAGAGTTCGACACGCGAAGCACGGAACGCCGCAATCCAAGTCCCGTTTACACATCACCATGACATCATCATTGTGATGTCATGGTGATGTCACAACCTTGACTAATTGAAAGCTTATAACAGAATGCATGTTTGGGCCGTAAATTTCGTTTGGGCTTGGATCTTGAAGTGGGATTTGAATTAATTTGGGCTCCATATAACAAACAATGAAACAGAATACCGAAATCCCTTGTGATTTCGTGAGACATGTATGGCGAAATCACTAGTGATTTCGTGCATAGTGATTTCGTTCAAGGTTCTGTATAAATAGCGAAGCATGTTTCACAGTTTAGTTTATGAGAGCATAGTGAAACCAGAGAGTTTATCATCAAACATTGTGTGTATATGTTTGATATTGTTCTCGTCCTTTTAATCCAAGTGAATCTTTGATTATCTATTTGTGTTACTCGCTTTACGTTTGTTTGGTTTGCACCGTTACGGGGATTCCGCACCCGTTATAGTGTTTATGATAAACAAGGATAGGTTACGTATCGGATCCTCCGAGAAAAACGGGACCTACAAAAGTCAATTAAAGTCAATCTGTTATGACGAAGATTGAAACTTCATCATTTTTAAGGTTCGTCATTTTAAAGTTCGTCAATTTAGGGTTCGCCATTCCAAAATTCAATTTGGGGTTTTTGTCATAAGGGATTCTTCGCCGAAACAGGTTGTATTCCAGTTGATTCAACATCAATCAACATCCAAATAACCAATATAAAGAACCCAGAATTTTAACCAAATATTAGTCAATCAACATCAATGTCCAATATTCCCAAATTACAAACAAAACATCAATAATCCCAAACACGCCTGTTTCAAACCATTTAAACATTTCAAGGGAAACTACAGGTGTATTCTAAACATATCCGAACAAACATCAAGGCCAAATCATTAAACAAACCTAAATAATAATCAAAACCCAATACCCTGTTCAACACTATGATAACCAAATCAAAACCCAGACATATAATCAAAATCCGCACATAAATCCTATTTCAGTCTAAACATTTCAACATATGTGTAAAGGAGAAATGAAAGACATAAGCAGATAAATGAATGAAACATCAAGTATAATCGAGTCTCAAAGGATTTCATAAGCATCTGGACAAAATCAGTGGGCTTTTAAAAGGTTATATCATGATTTTAATGTATTTTGGTACCTTGGAGTTGATAAAGTAAACAGGGTTTTAACAAAAGTTCTGAGTCGGTGGAGGGGTTTTGCGAAGAAGAAAGATGAACAGTGTTGGATTTTTGAAAGGTGAAATCTTGAGAGTGATGACACTAATGCACTTTTGGGACCCTTTACATACCCTGACCCCATGGCGAAGTTTTAACAACGACGAAGGTTGGTTTGGGCTCTGAAGAAAATTAGTTTGGGCCAAAATGAATTAGCCCACTTTTGATCTTTGACGAAGATTGAGACTTCGTCGACCATGGAAGTTTGTCGAAGACCTTAATGAATCTTCGTTGACCAGTCAACACAAAAGCATAAATGTTTGAATTTAAAAAGATTTTGCCTTGTGTTATATTTATCAAATGCGAAAGGACATTTTTATGAAGTAGCGAAATCACCAACACGTCAGTTTCGGGCTTTTCGGCAGAAAACTTCAAGTTTCAACTTCGGCCAATCAAAAATGAACTTTACAAGTTACACTAAAACATAATTTAAAATGCGGTAAACTAAAGAAACAATAAAAAGCATAAAGACACTGTACAGAAGCACACTTTTTACGAGTTTCAAGGTAAGAGAATCATTACCAGCTTACAGTCTTTGTCAAAACGGTTTGTGATTTCTGTTTAAAGCTTTAGATGAGTATCCTACCACAATTATCGGTATTGTTATCCACATAAGCTCAACTTATCAGATGTAATCATAATTAGCAGATATGATTTACGGTATGAATTATACTTACTTGTCGGTGTTCATCCACTCACGACACATTCCCGTATCAAGGTATGCATGAGAGTTCATCACATCGGTGAGTATACCGCTTATCATCCGTTTGACCGTATAAAAGATGTGAGAAACTCACTTATTTTTTATTGAAAACAAGTCCTATGTGATAGAATCACTTATTGATGAGGAACTTGATTTTCAAATGCATGAGGGCACAGGAGCAAGTCCGTGAACAGGTCAGTACTAACGTACAACAAAGAGACGAACTTGACTCCCGCAAAGAATCTGTGATATATTATCACTTATTTTGTTTGGACATGTGATTGTTGATCACTTATTGAGGTCGTATGCAATATGTACACGTATGTATAGTATCATGAAAGATCTAGACTTCGTCTCCGTTATATTTTTGGTAAAAGATACAACCATGATACCCGGATGATAAGACAGCATAAAGACCGCATATCTCAGAACCTTGAAAATCTCTCAAAAAAATTTCGGTACTAAGACCATATGCCAATGAATGGTTCCCACCTGACTTGAAATCTGTTAGGTTTATATCATCCTGCACATTTTAGTCTGATTGTGAGCCTACCAATACATCGTTAGTAGAGCTACTTATCATTTTTCAATTTTGTTTTTGACCATATTGATAGACCACACAAGTGTTTTTCATCACTTTCCCTTCTTTTATCCAAGAAACTCATTTTTTATTTTCTATTGTTTTTGAATTTTTCAAAATTTTCAAACTTAAAAACAGAAAGTAAAGACATATTTTTGGATTTTTGAATTTTTCACATGTTTTTGTATTTTCTAAAATTTTTCCCCCTAAAATGCGAAAAGATAAATAAACTGAAAATCTTTTTGTATTTTTGAGTTTTTAAAGAAAATATTTACGAAAACCGATCTGCCGAAAGAAGTTTTACTCTTGTTTCACCTTAATGCCATTCACCAACAAAAGATAGTCAAAACGAAATTTGTCAAAAAGCTTTTGTAAAACGGTCTGCTCGTTGTTCATCGGTGTGGACCTTTACAACATCGATAAGTCTTTTGTCAAAACAATCACGTATGAAGTGATACTTAATTTCGATGTGTTTGGTCTTGGAGTGTTGCACAGGATTTCTAGTAATCTGTAAAGCAGCATTATTATCAACAAAAATAGAAGTAGATAGGAATTCAAAACCGTAGTCGCGCATTTGTTGTTGAATCCACAGAACTTGAGAGCAACAGCTTGAGGTAGCAATGTATTCAGCCTCACAAGTTGATGTAGCTACACAAGTTTGCTTCTTGCATTGCCATGTGACAAGGCGATTTCCTAAGAACTGACAACCAGCAGTTGTTGATTTGCCATCGATTTTACAGCCACCAAAATCAGAATAGCTGAATGCAACCAAGTCAAAGCTATCATCCCTAGGGTACCAGAGACCGGTGTCCGGGCAACCTTTCAAATATCGAAAGATCCTTTTAACAGCAGCCAGATGAGATGCCTTCGGGTTGGCTTGATATCTTGTGAGCAGGCATGTTAGATACATTATATCAAGCCTCGAGGCAGTGAGATACATTAAAGATCCGATCATAGCGTGATAATAAGAAGAGTTGACACTTTCACCCTTCAAGTCTGGAGTAATCCCGTGATTAGTCGGAAGTGGGGTACCAATGGGCATACTTAGTCTGATGGATGAAGATCCCAGACTTTGTTTGTTGAACTTGTAGGCCCAAAAAGAAATTCATCTCCCCCATTGCGCTCATTTCAAATTTATCTTGCATAACACGCTCGAATTGCCTACACAAAGCATCGTTAGTTAAACCAAAAATGATATCATCAACGTATACCTGTACCAGCAGAAGATCTCTATCTGTTTCCTTGATGAAAAGAGTACAGTCGATAAGACCTCGTCGAAAACCATTCTCCAGCAGATAAGTAGATAAGGTTGCGTACCAAGCCCTCAGTGCTTGATGTAAACCATAGAGAGCTTTGTTGAGCAACCAAACCCGATCGGGATGGATAGGATCTTCAAAACCTGGAGGTTGTTTGACATACACCTCTTCTTCAACAATACCATGAAGGAATTCGCTTTTGATATCCATCTGATAGACTTTGAATCCTTTGAAAGAAGCATAAGCTAGAAAGATCCAAATAGCCTCTAGACGTGCAACAGGTGCATAAACCTCGTTGTAATCAATTCCTTCAATTTGTCGAAAGCCTTGAACGACTAATCTCGCCTTGTTGCGAATGACCACTCCACGATCATCCTTTTTGCATTTGTATACCCAACGAGTACCGATTTTCTTGTAACCGTTGGGTTTTTCAACAAGTCTCCAGACACCCAGTTTTTGGAATTGCTGAAGCTCTTCCTGCATCGCTTCCACCCAAGAATTTTCTTTTAAGGCTTCTTTCCAAGATTTTGGTTCTTCTTTGAAACATAACACGCGAAGGACCAATCATTTTGTTGTCCCGATTCTCTGATAGCTGAATACAAACCAAGATTCTGGTTGTTTCTCAGATGATTACGCGTCTGCACTCTAGTTTGGACATCTCCTATAATGTTCTGCTGCGGGTGAGTATCATGAATTCTCGTCTCAGGATTATAAGGAACACGAGTATCAATACCCAAATTATTAAGATTAAGATCAACAACCGAATCCACGCCTGGCATAGACGTAGATGTAGATGCATTTCCTTCAGCAGTGTCATCAATCTGCACATCAGGAGTTGCTTCAGAAGTACCTTGAACAGGAACAACTGGAGCTGAAGAGCCTTCTGTTGTATCATTTACATCATCTTCCGATGACACATTGTAATCAACGGCACCTTCAACTTCCTCATTTTGAGCAATATTGTTAACCTAAGTAGAAGCTTGAGGGTTAACAACAATTGGTCGAACCAAAGACGAGTCAACTTCATTATCACTTTCTAATAATATTTGAGCAGCTGCAGATGCTTCATCAAAGGTTGGCAGATTAAAGGAGTCGAATAGTCCATCATAATCGAACATCCAAGGATCACCTGGAGCTCTTACAGAGTTTGTATACCTTTGAACCCTTACTTCACCCCATAACTCAATCTTTTTGGTTGTCAAATTCCACACGGGAAAATTCAGAGTAGCATATCCAAGGAAGAATCCCTCGATAGCCTCTGTGCCAAACTTACCATCTGGATCAATCATAGTACATGGGCCTCCAAAAGGTTCTAAGTGAGAAACGTCCGATTTCCTTTTGTGTAGTTGTTCGAAACATGTTTTGTCATGCCTTTTGACCGTAAGAACTCTATTTAAAGTATAGCATGCAGTAGCCACAGCCTCCCCCTAGAACTGAACGGGAAGCTCCGACTCTACCAACATCGTTCTCGCAGTCTCAATTATCGTTCGATTCTTCCTCTCCGAGACACCATTTTGTTGTGGAGTGTAACGAGAACCGTACTCATGAAGAATTCCCTTTGACGTACAGAACTCATCCATAACACGATTCTTAAACTTGGTGCCATTGTCACTGCGGATCCTCTTCACTTTCAAAATATACAGATTTTCAAGAAGAGTAAGAAGATTCTTGAGAATTCCAGGAGTTTCACTCTTGTGCGCCATAACCGCTACCCAAGAAAATCTGGAGTAGTCATCAGTAACTACCAGACAATAAGCATCTCCAAAGGTCGTCTTGTGTTTCATAGGTCCAAAGAGGTCCATATGAAGAAGTTCCAAAGGTACGCTAACAGTGTTGACTTTCTTAATCGGGTGGGATTTCTTCATTTGCTTCCCTTTCTGGCACGAAACACAGACATCTTGTAGATGGAAATTTTTGACAGGCACACCATTTACCAGATTGTTCTTCACCAAATGGTTCATTTTTCTCAGGTGAATGTGCCCTATTCGTCTGTGCCAAGATATTGACTCCTTCTCTGTGGCTTTTGAGACCAAACAAGTGACTTGTGCAGAAGTTGTAATCGCCTGGCTCATATCAAGAATATAAAGATCATTAATCCTTGAAGCCTTTAAGAGAATCCATTCTTTTTGAATTTTAAATCCGGGCTTCAGCACATAACAACCGGCATCATCAAAATGCACGCTGAACTTCTTATCACAGATTTGCGAAACACTCAGAAGATTGTGATCAATTTGTCGAACATAATTGATCTTATCGAAACTTACAACACCATTGGAGATCATTCCTTCTCTAGTGATGTATCCGCCCTTGTCTCCAACAAACGCGACATAACCTCCTCTAATATTTTTCACATCATACAGAAGTCGTAAGTCACCAGTCATGTGCCTAGATGCTCCACTATCAACAATCCAATGACTATTAATAATTCCTCCTAGAACACCCTGCACAATGCATTTAAGGATCAGTTGGAGTTGGGGACCCAAGCCTTAGTGGTATTGGGTCTTCCCTGAGAATCAAGAAATGTAATTTCAATTTGTTGATGGTTCTGAAATTTTAAGCCTCCCCCTGAAACCTCACCTATCTTAGGTTTCCAAGTTTTCCGTTTACCAGATTGTGTAATATTAACAGTTTCTGAAATTTATGGTTTTATTGGTTGAGGTGAACTTGGTTCCCGTTTAACAGATTTTACATCTTGTTTCAAAGCCCTTTCGATCACCTTTATATTTTTGCGTCGTTGTTTCGTTTCCTGTTCTTTGATAGTTCGTTTATCTTGTTTTGGGGAAACTGAACAACGTTGAGGGTGATCCTTTTCAGGAGGGGTTCTCTCACCAAATTTTGCTTTGGGCGAGTTTGTACAATTCTTGAAGATATGTCCAAACTCCCCACATTTGAAATAGGATCTCTTTTCAACAAACTTAGGAGATCCATCTTGACGACTCGATGTCGAACTTGTAGAATCAGAGGTACTTGTGCCTTCATCACACCCGTTTGTGTGTTGGGTGTAATTATTTTGATCATTACGTTTTAAAATTCTAATATTTTGAACAAAATAGGTGTTTGATTTATTTTCAAAAGTTTCCACCTTGTCAGTACCCTTAGATGCTACGAATTTGACATCATTGTTCTTCTTTTTGAACCGAGCTCCTTTTGATTCTACCTTCGGTTGTGAGACCTTAGGTTTTGAAGCTCGTTGTTCTTTCTATTTACCCTTAAAAGCGATTGGTTATTGCTTTGTCGGGAATCTTTGGTTTCCAAATTGTTTCCTAATTTCAGCTTTTGGAATAGGATCACACTGAGTTACAGAAACTCTCGGGATTGCTTTTCCCAAAAACTTACAGGTAGTATCTTCAAACATTTTATCAATCAGAGATTGATTGACGTTCTTAATTGGAAAATCTTTGTTTGAATATATTTTACTATCCCCGACCAAAGTATACAACATGTTATCACTTTTAACAGCAAACACTGTCTTAGTGATAGGATCCATCTCTTGCTTGACAATAGAGTGCACATCAGGAGTAGGAGGATCACACTGAATGTGATTCTCAATAGGAACGTCTACTCCTTTCTTATCATCAACGGATGTATCCTGATCACTCATATCCGATTCATCATCCGACGATTCATAGTCCTCAACAGTTGGAGCACTTTGTTCCATGGATGTTGAATTTTCCTTTGTTTCAGATGAGCCCTCTGAGGAACTGTCTGATTTGAACCCTAATCCTGTAGTTACTTCCTTATAATCAAGAGGCACACTAGGTTCAAACCGAGGCATTTCCTCCTCATCAGGCATCTTGGTATAGTTGTGTCTCAAAGGAGGTGGACACGACTTATACCCAACGCCTTTCACGTTTCCTTTCAGTTGTTGAACTTCAATGATGTGATCAAGAACATATTGGGAGTTAGAATAACTATCCAATTTGAGCTTGATCGCTTCATACTCACATTTAGCCATTGCTTGCTCCTTCTTTGTTTCCTCAATAATATTAATGTAGTTATTAATGCCAATTTGTTTGCCAAGAACAGTTTTAGACATTTCGGAAACACTTTTCTTTAAAGTTTCAATGACTGATTTGAAATCCTTTTCATTGCGAGCCAAGGCCATGTTTGCCTCTTTACATTTTGACAGTTCAATAACCAAACTCTGGTTGTGACCATGAACCATTTCAGATTCAAGTTTCAATTTAGAGCATTCATTTTTAAAATCTGCACAATTACTACATATGCTAGAAGTAGGAGTATCAGAATTTACCTGACTCGAAGAGGCTGCAACATTCACCATAAAGGCAGTCTGATAAGAGAAAGATCCGTCTTCAGAAAAGAACTTTTCCATCTCTTTCGATGCAACATCAGCCTTCTTGATCAGAATAGAGTTCTAACACTTTAACTCCTCAGCCTTCATCAATAAACTATCAATATCAGAATCACTTCCCTCCCTTACATCCGATTCTGAACAATCATCCCCAATGTTCGAGCTTTCCTCATCTGAACTACCAGTATAACCCGAGCTATCATTGCTTTCTGGGAATTCTTCCTTATGCACATGCTTGATATGATTGATGATCTTAGCATAGCATGCGGTTCCTCCTTGATCACCACCTCCAAACTGTATGGACCAATCACAACTTTCATCAGCTTGAACAACTAAAGCACAGTTGGTGTTAGAAGGACCCGATTGGTTTGCGTTTGCGGTGTTAGTCTAGTTGTTGACAGCTACTATCCTTCTTTCCATGTTAGCTTGATTCTGGTTGGAAGTACTTGTTTGATTCCTGAAGGGATTTTGATTTGTCTGTCTGCTCGGACGAGTGCACTCACACTTAAAATGACCCTTTTCTCTACAGTTAAAACAGGTGACAGCATCTTTGTCGAACCCGTACTTTGTATCACTTTTGCTTTCCAAGGTTGTCTTCCCATTTCTGCTCATGAAGTCTTTAGCTCATCTAACCGCGCTTGCAAAAGCCCACTTAATATCCATTAACTCCATTTCATCCCTATCAATCTGTTGATAATCTTCATTGGTCAGATTTATGTTTCCAATCTGACCTGCATCTAACCCACAATAAGCATTGACCATTGTGCTAAGAAGTTCCATGTGTTCCTTGGCAACTTCCACATTGACTTTGGGAAGGTTTGAAGTATCAAGTCTGGTTGTATTGGAATTGTTACCATAGAGTGCTTGTTGGGGTGAAGGGGTAACAACTTGTGGTTTCGAAAACCAAGCGCTAGAGTCAAATGGAGGTTGAGATTGAGAATGAGTAACTTGAGGTTGAGGTTGAGGGAACCAGGCACTCGGATCAAATTTTGGTTGAGTTGGGGGAGCAATAGGTTGTGATTGAGGGAACCAAGCACTAGTATCAAAATGAGGTTTAGGTTGAGGTGGCTCTGGTATAAATCCAAAGGGATTTACATTAGTCACTTAAGAAAACGGGCTTGAATTTGACATAAACGCCTTTTGAAGTTTTGGTCGCTGACTTGAGCTTGCAGCAGGGTTAATCCCTCCAAAGTACATTTCTGGATTCTGAGGAATTGAGATTCGTTTCGCCTTCCGGATTTCTTCTTCATTCTTATTTTCCACCTTTTTAATGAAATTATAGATACTGATAGTATCTAATGCACCTGTATGCTTTAATAGCTCAATAAAAGGGCTCCACTTCGGTGGTAGAGCATCAGCAAACTTTGACACCATTTCCTGTGGAGTTGCTGTAACCTCGTAAGAAAACATTTCACTTATCAAATGATAATAACGAGTTGCCATTTCATTTATAGCTTCATTTTCTATAAACAAAAATGCGTCAAACTCCTTTTTCAACAAGTCGTGTCGAGTCTTCCTTGTCGCCGCATTCCTTTCTCCTCTTGTAACTAGGATGTCCCACAATGCTTTTGTTATCTTACAATAAGAGAATTGATGATATAATTCTTTGTGAAGAGCTTGTGTCAAGATAGCAAACGCCTTCTTTTCAAGATCGTACGCTTTCTTATCTGCTTCAGACATAGTTGCCAATGTGGCTGCATTTGAACCTGCTTCTTCAAGAGCTGTGTTGTATGGTGTAGTGAAACATAACCATAGCTCGGTATTTTGCCCTAGAACGTAAGTATGAAAACGGTCTTTCCAAGATGGATATTCATTCATATGATTCAGCTTTGGCAGTCGATTGTTGCTACCTGTTTCACTTTCGCTCTGTAGCAAATTTTGAATACTTTGATTTTGATTTGCTACACATGCCCACTGATTTGTAGAAATTGTTTGTTGTTGTGGCATCATATTCTTGACCCACGTCTCTGCAGAGGTTGGATCTGGAGCAGTACTTGAGCTACTACTCCAATCCCAGGGATTAGTACTCATGATTGATGTATGTGTGAGTGTACCTGATCAAACACTTAAAAAGAAATGGTTAAGACAATTTTGCAAAGCCTCAGTTAACAAATGACAGTTAAAATGATGAAGTATTAAATGACGAAGTATGATTCACAGTGTGAACGACGAAGTCTTGTAACGATGAAGTTTTGAATCTTCGTCTAACACACTCTTTTGATGAAGGATGGAGAGTGTTTGAATCTTTGTCTGAAACAATTTTGACGAAACAATTTTGACGAAACTTTGATTGTTCGTCCAACACAATCTTCGCTGACACAGGATAAGATATTTTGCAAGATCAATTAGTTCTTACAGATAAGTAGGTGACGAATTTTCAAAGCTAACAAGTTGCTGTGACAGAAGTTAATTTGATTTACCTAACCATCATTTCATGTACACAATTGTCAAACAATAATATTATAAGCAACAAACACTTCAATTAAAATTCAAAACAGATCAAACTCAGAAATTATTTTAAGAACAGTTTGAAGATAGTCAAGAACACTTTTGAAGATCACTTTGAATGTCAAGAAAAACTTGAATATTCTGAAACCCAAACTTTGCTTAAACTTTCAAGAAAAACCCATTTTTTTATCATGTAGACATGCAATGTGGCAAGGTTTTTGATAAAACTTATAGCAAAAGATGAAGATTTTCGCTGATTTTAAGACTTTTTCAGAAAATGTAAATTTTCAAGAACAACAATCTGAAAAACAGTTAAAATAACTTGTTTTAAAAACACAACAATGTTTGGTTTTAAACAAGGATAAGAGCCAAGGCTCTGATACCACTTGTAGGTCCGTTTTTCTCGGAGGATCTAATACGAAACCTAATCCTTTTTATCACGAACACGGTCACGAGTGCGGAATCCACGTGACGGTGCAAACCAAACAAAGAAATGCGTGTAACACAACTGATAACCAAAGATTCAGTTTAGATTAAAAGGACGAGAACAACATCAAACATATACACACAATGCTTGAATGATAAACTCTCAGTAGTCTCTCTATGCTCTCATGCCTTAACTGTTAAACACACCAAGCTATATATACTGTTCTTAGACGAACCTTGATTGACGAAGGTTCATGTGTGACGAAGATAGAACCTTCGTCACACACAAACAATGACGAAGCTTGATGGTTTGCCATGCATGGGTTCAACGAAGATAGAACCTTCGTCAAACACTAAACAAGGACAGTAGATATGACTAAGTTAACAGAAGACATAAGAAACGACTAACTATAGTTAAACACAATGCACTCAAGCAAATGTTTAACAAACCTTACAAATACAGAGACCAAATGTCATACCAAGTAGGATAGGAGGATATCCGACTAGGTAGACTTGACGGAACTTACAGACTCGATAACAAAAGACCGTATAACATACAATGTAAACAAGAGAAAGTTACAGACACATATATGCTCCAACAGTTCTTACTTCTCTTCTTTCGGATTCATTTAGTGTAATAAATAGACTCTTATTTCCAGTCATGTAATTGCTACACCCACTATCTAAGTACCAACAATCATCCTTTGTTACCTCTTCCACATTAAATATCATAAACATAGTCTCATCGTTTCCCTCTTTCGTTTCGTCTTCATGTAAGAGGGCATTACCATTTTTTTGGTTTTCATCTCTTTGTTGGTAGAAGCATTTTGTATGTCCTAGTTTTTGGCAATTGTAACAGCGGATTTATCCGTTGAATCTTCCTCTTCCTCTGCCTCGTCCTCTTCCAATATATTCTGATCTGAGTTACCTTGAGCGATCCTGATTATTGCTTTGCATTTGGAAAGCTTGCTCTATTGGTGCATCATCGTATTGTTTTAATCTTAATTCGTGTGACTGGAGGATACCGAGTAACTCTTCTGTGTATATTGTGTTTAAATCCTTTGATTCTTCGATGGCGACCACTACTGATTCATATTTACGTGTTAGGCTTCGGAGAATTTTTTTCAACGATTCGTTGTTCTGCAATGTTCTCTTCATTTAACCGTAATTGGTTTACTATAATCGTCGGTCTATTGATATATTCTTCTATTGTTTCATTCTCTTTCATTCTTAAGGCATCAAATTCACAACTTAGTGTTTGAAGTTTTACCGTTTTCACTCTGTGTTCCCCTCTGTACGCTTTATGCAGAACATCCCATGCTTCTTTAGAAGTTTTACATGTTGCTATTCGTTCGAAAACAATTTCATTGACTACCTGAAAAATAATGTGCAGTTCCTTCTCATCCTTCTTGACTTTTTCTTTTTGAGTCTTTCGATCATTTTCAAGCGCTTCGGTTGCGAGTTCGCTGTATCCTTCTTCCACGATTGTCCATAAGTCTTGTGATTCCAACAACACTTTTATTTGTATATGCCTGTGGTAATAGTTTTGCCCCAGTAATTTTGGAATTTGAGTTTGAATGCCTCCGTTTTTCGTTGTCATTATAACGCTTGTTGAATTTTAGAATTGTGTGAATTTGATGATTTTCGAACAGATTTGAGGACCTGTAAACGTAGATCGTTGTGGCTCTGATACCAATTTATTGAGATTAGGATCGTAGATTAGGGTTTTGAATGATAGAGATAATATGTTCTTTAATAGAATTGGTAAACCTAAATGTTGATACAGAAATTACATATATACTCAACGGATTGAATTAGTAACCGCCTCTATCTATAACAACATAATAATAATAATAATAACAACGTTACATAAAAATATAATTAAACTATTTATTATATCTAGTTTATACTTCTACTTCTAATACCTTCCTTCTTGGCTCCAACGTGGGGGACTACCTTTGAGAACTCATCTCTTTGGATCGGTGGTTGCAGGCCTTCCTTAATCATCCGACTTGTTTATATCTTATACGGTGTAGGTTCATTTTCGGAGGATCGATTACGAAACCAAATCACTTGTTTATAACAAACACGGTCACGGGTGCGGAATCCCCGTGACGATGCCAAACCAAACACAGAATATAACAACACGGAATAACCAACAATTCACAGTCTATTGATTAAAACGGATGAGAACAATCATCAAACACATACACACAATGTTTGACAGTAAACTTCACAGTAGGGTATGCTCTCATGGTTTCACACAGAAACCAAGTGTGGTTTATATAGGCAGCCCAGCCCATAGGTCGACGAAACACAAACATGGGCCTGACGAAATACCAAAGTTGACGAAACACTAGGTGTTTCGTCACTATTCATGGCGAAACTTGGATAACCATCCAAAGGGTGTTTTGTCATACATGTTAACGTCGAAAGACAGGGTCTTTCGTCATGGGCTGCATAATCTGATATGCTGCAAACTGTGACAGTTTGCAGCAGACATGTATAAACACACAAACAAACATTACTACTCAAATATGCAACATGCATAGTTTATAAAGCATTACAAAACATTGAGACAAACTGTCGGACACAAGTAGGATAGGAGGATATCCGACTTGGTCGACTAACGGAATTACAGACTCGATAATAAAAGACCGTACAAATACAACGTTAATAAAGACAAGTTACAAACACAAAATATTCATCAACAAACTCCCCCTTGTCTGTTACTTGGTCTTCGGTATTCAATCTTCAGTGCTTTAGCGACCAGGTGCTTCCGGCTTGTATTCCTCGGTAAAAACAGTAACAAGCGACGCGTTGAAATTGTAGCGCTTGATGTGCGTCCTTGTCTTCGTAAAAGATACCATGCCGAATTAGCTAACTGATGTCGTTCGCCGACATATTCACAATCCACATCGGATCTAACATCCGAAAGTTTTCACGATCACCCTTGAATACAATCACCGCTTCATGAGTATCCGAGTCGTAACACCTCAACGCCATTTCTTCAAGTAAGTTCTGTTCCATAGGCATCAACGGAATCTTGTTCATGACATTCGCTGTCTGGTATATGAGCTTGTATCGTGCCGTGTTGGTCAACGGATCCAACGTGAACTTGATCTGTTGATATATTGGAAACTGTGGCTTGTACGACGCATCCTTCCATCCTTTCTTCCGTTCGAACTTGATTTTCTTTGCAAATAATGTTGCGCCAAAGTAATTTGAATAATTAATTATATCCAGCTTCGATAAGGCGGCAACATCATAGAACGGTAGAGATAGAATACTCAGCATGGAGTTGAAATAATGGATTCCGTGTTTGCGCTTGATCGCAACACAATCAATTTGCTTTACGAACATCCAGCTCAGAATCTTCCCATGCTGCTTAACCTTTTCAAACTGTAGAAAATCAACTTGTGCTTCCGGAGGCGTAGGCTTTTCAACCTTTGACAAGAACCGTTTTCTCCATTCTTGTAATGAATCAGTCGGAATATCAGAAGACGTACAATTCTTTAACTGCTTATCAATGTCTTCTTGATTTTCTTTCATCCATTCTTCATCAAATGATCAAACTCCATTCCTTCGGAACGAACATACGTTGATTTGCTGGTTTCGGCTTCAAACACTATCTCTTCAAGTTTTCAACATCTGCAGTTTCTGGTTCAACCGGAATTTGATCGATCACAGAATCTTCAACTGATTTCATTTCGTTCAAGGAAAGCAGCTGTTCTTGTGTAAGATCTGCAACGAACTCTCCCTCTTCTAGAACTTCGCCAGTAATAGGATGAATAGCCTGTAAAGCAAAGTCAGCAGTGCTAGGAACAGAAGATGTACCAGCCTTAGAGCTTTCAATGAAAGAACTGCTTTCCAATTGTTGGACTTCTTCAACGGTTCCACTAGAGGTTCCTTGTGCCGATTCAAGCTGTGAAGGCTTGAAGACAACGATTTGAGAAGAGGCGGTGACTGGCGGTTGCTCTGATGTGGCAGAAGGGTCAGGGTTCCCCTAATCCTCAGGATCATCATCCTTTTTCTTCAACACTTCTTGTTGTTTGCAACGATCGGCCCACAAAATATTCACACGCTTTCTAACAAACTCAAATCCTTCAGTGATTCGCTTAACCCCATATGTTATTATGGTATTACGAGAATTGTACCATTCTCTCATATCGTCATGCTTTTGTTTAAGAGTATATGCGAACTTTTGAACCTCAGTGCTTCTTTATTTCAAGCGGTTCATGTCAATACCACGCGCATTATCTGCAGCTCGCATCTGTTGTAACTGACGCTCTCTTTCTTCATCTGCAGCTTTCAAGCGTGCATTTTCAGCTTTCAGTTGCTCAATCTCTGTTTGTTGGCGAGTGATCTCTGCTTGTTGACGGCCAATAGTGGAATTTAACGTATTTATTTCCAACTGTTGCTTGATAATGTCTGCTCTTGTAACGTTTATCACTTCCGATTGCCTGTTGATTTGACATGCAGCAGGTTGCAGTTGAGAAAATAGGAAGTCTACCTTTTCATCCTGCTGCATCTGAGAGAATATACTCTGTCTGCGCTCTGCGGTCGGCTGCGAAGTAGTTGCATGAATGGTCAATGCTATAGAGCGAGCCGGTGCTTGAGGAGTCACTGTAGGAGTTTCAGGAGTTGAAGTCACTAAAGGAGTTGGTTATGATGATCTTGGAGGAGAAGACGCCATAGCAGTAGCTTCAGTGGCCGTGAATCCAAGGTTTGGATCCATTTCCGCTTCTTGAAAGGTTCTTGTGGAACGAATTGCTGCGCAGATGAAGAACCAATGTATTTTCTTGCTTTCTTTTTTCGACGGACAACCGTTTCCTTTTTCTTCAAACGTTCAGCTTCGGTATCCAAAGGAACGTATTCAGGGTCATCTTCTTATCTAATCTTCCTGATCCTTTTCACACCACGTTCATCGAAATAAACTTCGTACCCAGGCTCAGGTGGATTATCATCCGATTCAGTATCCTCCTCATCACCACCAGCTGAAGTATCACCAGCTGTACCAACAGTCGATGCACCAGCACCAGATGCAACAACGGCACCTGCATCACCACCATCACCAGCTTCATCATCACCATCACTGTCACTCTCGGAAGAATCAGAATCCTTTTGACCAAATTTTTCTTCCATCTTTTTCTTTAACTCCGGCTCCTCATCATCAGATTGGCTGTCATTGTGACGCCATTTGTCATCTTCTGGAGCGATGTAGTCGGTTTTATCAAGAGCACCGAACAGTTTCCTAGGCGGATCGCTTTCTTTGTATCTCTTTATTGTAAGGCCCCTGAATATCTTCAGTGAATGTTCGATCATAGAATCTATCTTCAAGATGTCATCGTCGGCTTTTGGAAGATTGGGATGCTGGACATTCATGATCATTTGTAGAAAACGGGGATACATCCAGAATTTATGCCCAGTTATACGACCACCAGTTCTTGTCATGTTCTCCTTCATGTTGGCAAAGATGTACTTTGAAATGCTAAACGGTTTGTTCAGCACTAATGCCACCATGAGTCCCACAAGATCGTTGCATGCCATGTCATAGCCAGCTCGCCTGTTGCTAAGACATTGAATAAGTACGTGTAATAAAAACTTGTACCGCATCGGCAGATCTCCCTTGTTGATTTGACTCCTGAAGATGTCACCAGTATACTTCATCCGTAGTAAACAACCGCGAGTACACATGATTGGAATAGAGGACGGTGCATTCGGATCGTCTTGCAGTTCTAGAACGGTGTTCAAGATTTCCGGTGAGACATTCGCATTCACATCATTCACTTGCCCTTGAATAAATTCAGTTCCATCAATTTGGACAACGCTTGCAGAATTCCAATATGCTTTGATGAGTGATTTGTAAACTGGTGTTGAGAAAGTGACAACTTTGTTTATCCACGACTCCCTAATCCACTGCGTGATCTCCTTTAGTTCAGTGATCTTCCCTTTCGGATCAAGATAGGCAATCATATTGTGACGCCTTTCGGACATCACTTCTTCCGGTTTGTTGGTTATCTTGGTCGCGGGCTTACGTTTCTTTTCTTTCGGTGCCATCTGTATTCGAAAGCAATCATAGTAAGTTATAATGATATAACATGTGCAATAACATATGTGTATACATGTTAGAGTATTAATTGAACAGTGAACAAGTATAACTATGTCTTATGTGAAAAAGGCACCAAACAGAAAATATTCTAAGTATGGTATGACGAAACACTAGCACTTCGACGAAACACTCTTCTTCATGGCGAAACACCCTTGGTTAAGTCAAGTCAACATTGACTTTGACCACTGGTTTTTCGACGACGGTCTCTCGACAAAAGATGTTCCTTTGTTCGAGCGGTTGTTTCGTCGTAAAGTGTTTCGTCGTGGTCAGTTTGAAGAAACATAAGTTTCATCGTCAAAGGGGTTTCGTCGTTGGCAGTTAGGGTTTCGTCGAATAGGGGGTTTTCAAAATCAAAGGGTTTTTTGCCGACAGGCGGTTAACCGATGACCGATTCACAAACAAGCACAATTTGACACTTTGTTTTTAACCACAATCAAGACGAAGCAGACCAGTATGTAAATCCGACATGAGTTTTGACCGAACATATACTAAAAACCCGTTTAAACATAATCAACACACATCCCCTGTTTTTGTTACCCGAAACCCAAACCAAATCAACGTATAAAACATCATACAAATCCTAGTTCTATTAGTTTTGATTAAGAACATAAACAATGAACAACGACTCATATGCAGAAATCGAACAAGAATGGTCTCTGAGGGTATGTCGAACAATCGGGCAAAAACACAGGGTTTCAAAGATTCAAAACATGAAAATAACCCATGAATACCTTTGATTTACTTAAAACTTTAAATAAAATGAAAGGGGGTTGATGTTTGAAGTCGGTGAAAAGGAGGTATGGGTGTTGGAGTGTTGGAGAAGATGAATCAGAGAGTTGGTTTGAAAAAGTGACATCTCTGTTCACTGGGTCCCCTTAAATACCCACTTACTTGGCGAAACTCCATCCTTGACGAAACATCTGTGGGCTTGACGAAACACTTGGTTGGGCTTGAACAGTAAGCCCATGACGAAAGTTAAAAAGGCCCAGGGGTATTTCGTCGTTACCTCGACGAAAAACATGTGTTTCGTCATGAAACTTTGAATTTTGACCAAGACTTGAAAACAGTTGACCAAGAATGGTTTTTTGATGACTTCTTAGGTCTTTCATCGACCTTAGGGTTTTTCGTCAAACCTTTTTTTTTTAAATTACCAAGTCTTGAAATTTTGCACACTTGAACATATTTTGTTTATTTGAATAGATTTTCATTGTGATTGAGTTTACGAAATGCAAAGGACATTTACGAAGTAGGTTTCAGGCTTTCGGTAGAAAACTCCAAGTTACAACTTCGGCTAATCAAAAATGAACTTTACAAATTACACAAAAACAGAATTTAAAGTGCGGTAAACTAAGGAAAAACTATAGAGAGCAATAAACGACTGTACAAATATCAAACTTTTTGCGAGTTTTAAGGAAAAGGAATCATACCAGCTTACGGTCTTTGTCAACATGGTTTTTGATTTCTGTTTAAAGCTTTAGATAAGTATACTACCACGATTATCGGTATTGTTGTCCACATAAGCTCAAACTTATCAGATGTAATCATAATTAGGAGATACGATTTACGGTAAGGATTATACTTACAAGTCGGTGTTCATCCACTCACGACACATTCCCGTATCAAGGTATGCACGAGAGTTCATCTTACCGGTGAGTATACCGCTTATCATCTGTTTGACCGTATAAAAGAATGTGAGATACTCACTTATTTTTTATTGAAAACAAGCCCTATGTGATAGAATCACTTATTGATGAGGAACTTGATTTTCATAATGCATGAGGGCACAGGAGCAAGTCCGTGAACAGGTCAGTACAACGTACAGCAAAGAGACGAACTTGACTCCCGCAAATAATCTGTGATATATTATCACTTATTTTGTTTGGACATGTGATTTTTGATCACTTATTGAGGTCGAATGCAATATGTACACGTATGTATAGTATCATGGAAGATCTAGACTTCGTCTACGTTATTTTTCGGTAAAAGATACAACGATGATACCCAGATGATAAGACACCATAAAGACCGTATTTCTCAGAACCTTGGCAATCAATCAAATGAAATTTCGGTAGCAAGACCATATGCCAATGAATGGTTCCCACCTGACTTGAAATCTGTTAGGTCTGTATCTTCCTTCACATTTTAGTCTGATTGTGAGCCTACCGATACATCGTTAGTAGAGATACTTATCATTTCTCAATTTTTTTTTTGTTTTGCATTTTGAACATGTTGACCGACCACACCAGTGAATATCATCATTTTCCTTTATCCAAGAAACTCATTTATGGTTTTCTAAATTTTTGAATTTTAGCTTTTCTTTTTTTTTTTTTTTTTGAATTTTTGAATTTTTCAAACGTAAAAAGAGAAAGTAAAGACAACTTTTTGGATTTTTGACTTTTTCAAATGTTTTTGTATTTTCTTAAATTTACTCCCCCTAAAATGCTAAAAGGTTACGAAAACGAAAATCTTTTTGAATCCTTTTTAGAGTTTTTAAAGAAAATATTTACAAAAACGATTAGCCAAAGAAGTTTTACTCGGGTATCACCTTAATGCCATTGACCAAAAGAAGATAATCAAAACGTGATTTATCAAAAGCTTTAGTGAACAGGTCGGCACGTTGGTGATCGGTGTGAACTTTAACAACATCAATGAGTCTTTTGTCAAAACAATCACGTATGAAGTGATATTTAATTTTGATGTGTTTGGTCTTGGAATGCTGCACAGGATTTCTAGTGATCTGTAAGGCAGCATTGTTATCAACAAAAATAGGAGTAGATAGGAATTCAAAACCGTAGTCACGCATTTGTTATTGGATCCACAAGACTTGGGAGCAACAACTAAAGGCAGCAATGTATTCTGCTTCACAAGTTGATGTAGCAACACAGGTTTGCTTCTTGCACTGCCACGTGACCAGGCGATTTCCTAAGAATTGACATCCAGCTGTTGTTGATTTGTCATCGATTTTGCAACCACCAAAATCAGAATCACTGTACGCGATCAAGTCGAAGCTATCATCCCTAGGGTACCAGAGACCGGTGTCCGGGCAACCCTTCAAATAGCGGAAAATCCTTTTAACAGCTGCCAGATGTGAGGCCTTGAAGTTGGCTTTGTATCTTGCAAGCAGGCACGTCGGATACATGATGTCGGGCCTCAAGGCTGTGAGATACATTAGAGATCCGATCATTGTGCGATAGTATGAAGAGTTAATACTTTCACCCTTCAGGTCCGGAGTAATCCTGTGATTCTGCGGAAGTGGGGCACCAATGGGCGTTGCATCAGACATCTGGAATCGGCTTAAGATGTCACCAACATATTTAGTCTGATGGATGAATATTCCAGACTCGGTTTGTTGAACTTGTAGGCCCAAGAAGAAATTCATTTCCCCCATTGTGCTTATCTCAAATTTCTCTTGCATCACACGCTCGAATTGCCTGCACAAAGAATCATTAGTTGAACCAAATATTATATCATCAACGTATACCTGCACCAACAGAAGATTTCCATCTTGTTCCTTGATAAAGATAGTGCAATCAATAAGACCTCGTCGAAAACCATTCTCCAGCAGATAATTGGATAAGGTTGCATACCAAGCCCTAGGTGCTTGATGTAAACCATAAAGAGCTTTGTTGAGCAACCAAACCCGATCAGGATGAATAGGATCTTCAAAACCCGGAGGTTGTTCGACATGCACCTCTTCTTGAACTACACCGTGTAAGAAAGCACTTTTGACGTCCATCTGGTAAACTTTGAATCCTTTAAATGAAGCATAAGCTAGAAAGATCCGAATAGATTTCAGACGTGCAACTGGTGCATAAACTTCATTGTAGTCAATGCCTTCGATCTGGCGAAATCCTTGAACAACCAATCTCGCCTTGTTTCGAATGACTACTCCACGATCGTCCTTCTTGCATTTGAAAACCCAACGTGTGCCAATTTTCTTGTAGTTTTCAGGCCTTTCAACAAGCTTCCAAACACCCAGCTTTCGAAATTGCTGCAGTTCATCCTGCATGGCTTCCACCCAAGAATTATCCTTAAGAGCTTCTTTCCAAGACTTTGGTTCTTCTTGTGAAACGTAACACGCGAAGGACCAATCATTTTGAAGGCCAGATTCTCTGATGACTGAATACAAACCAGCATTCTGGTTGTTTCTTAGCTGATTACGCGTCTACACACCGCTTTGGACATATCCAATAATATTCTGCTGCGGATGAGTATCATGAATTCTCGTTTCAGGAAAATCAGGAACACTAGTATTAATACCCAAATTGTTAAGATTAAGATCAACAACCAACTCCACACCGGGCATAGGCGTAGAAGTGGATGAATTCCCTTCAGCAGTATCTACATTCTGCACATGAGGAGTTTCTACAGAAGCACCTTGAACAGGAGCAACCGGAGCTGAAGTGCCTTCATTTGCATCATGGTATTCATCATCTTCCAATGACTCATTATAATCAGCAGCATCTTTAAATACCTCATTATGAACCGTGTTGTTAACCGAATTAGAAGCTTAGGGGTTAACAATAATTGGTCTAACCAATGGCGAGTCAGCGGCATTGTCACTTTCAAATAGCATTTGAGAAGCTGCAGATGGTTCGTCAAAGGTTGGCAGATTAAAGGAGTCGAATAGTCCATCATAATCGAACATCCAAGGATCACCCGGAGCTCTAACAGAACTTGTATACCTTTGACCTTACTTCACTCCATAACTCAATCTTTTTCGTTGCCAGATTCCATACACGAAAATTCGGAGTAGCATATCCAAGGAAGAAACCCTCGATAGCTTTGGCACCAAACTTTCCATCCGGCTCAATCATATTGCATGGACCGCCAAAAGGTTCTAGGTGAGAAATGTCCGGTTTCCTTTTCTGTAGAAGTTCAAAACAAGTCTTGTCATGCCTTTTAACTATGAGAACTCTGTTTAACGTGTAGCAAGCAGTAGACACAGCCCCCCCAGAACTGAACAGGAAGCTCCGACTCTACCAACATCGTTCTTGTAGTTTCTATTATCGTCCGATTCTTCCTTTCAGCGACACCGTTTTGTTGTGGAGTGTAGCGAGAACTGTATTCATGAAGAATGCCCTTAAAAGTACAGAACTCATCCATTATACAGTTTTTGAACTCAGTGCCATTGTCGCTTCGGATCCTCTTTACTTTCAACGTGTACAAATTTTCCAACATAGTAAGAAGATTCTTGAGGATTTCAGGAGTTTCACTCTTGTGTGCCATAAAAGCTACCCAAGAAAATCTAGAGTACTCATCAGTAACTACCAGATAATAAGCATCCCCAAAAGTTGTCTTGTGTTTCATATGTCACACCCCGACCGCGTAAAACAACAAATCGCGGCGGAAACATCGGGGTGTGTTGCGACAGAATTAATTGTTTCAAATCCATGGCAAACAAAGTTGTATTTTATTTATAAACAAAGGTGTTACATTGTTTCAAACAGGAAATTTAAGAGTTCAGAACATAATTAAACATAGTCTATCTTCTTTTAAAGTCTCTAAGGCACAGGTCCGCCCTAGTATCATGATCAACATCCTATGGAAAAGCTCCTGAAAACACATGTGAAAATAGGTACGTCAGCATAAAAATGCCTGTGAGATACATAGGTTTGTGAAAATAAGATTCATGACTTGTGTTTGGGAAAATATTTCGTCATGAACCTTGTAATTTGATTTGTTTTGTAAATCACTTGAAAAAAACGATAAGATCAGATGATATGTATAAATAAGAGAATAGTGTATGGTTAAATGGATAACCATTGTAAACTGAGTTTGTATAAGATAAGTTGTTTGTAAAACAATATATTGTGAAAAGTATGTTATTTGTATGAAATGTTCTATGTATAAAACTGAAATGATTCAAATAACGCTACGATATATAATACAATACAAACACTTATATATAGGAAGTACCAGCGGCGTATCCACCATGCTTGTATCATATTACACACGCATCGTTACTTAATCACTTAATCAAACCAAACCAAACCAAACAATGTAAAATGTTCATGTCAAGATGTAAATCATGTAAAAATGTCTATGTCAAATATCCAAGTCAAATGTCTATGTTTAAACCAATAGTCAAAAGTCCTTGTATAAACCATGTCAAATGTTGATAGTCCAAAAGTAGTCAAGTAATGTATAACCAAAATGATATGTATGGTAAGTAAAATAAGACTACTTAAACCATAAGTAAAAATGTACAAAACAAAGTATTTTGATTATATCAAAAAGTTATGTTTTGTAAAGTGATGCATGATACATTGATACGAACATTTATGTGGTAAGTTAACGCATACATTCAAGCCTTGAGACAGTCGGATAACCCTTTCAGTCAAGGTTATCAAAAGAATTGTATTCGGATTCAGTCATTCCTTACATCCAAACAAACCCGGGATGTCAGGAATGGGATTTGTCAAGTCCTATGGTACCACTACTTACTCCCGAGCGGCGTAGCAAATGTTAATGAACGTAATAAAGACCCGTTTGTGCAAACCAAATGTCATAGTAGTTGTATACATGTCATATGAAAACAATGTACTAAGTATGCTAAGTTAACATACAAAGTAGAAAAGTCTTGTAAAATCAATGTGCTAGCATGCTATCAGTCAACATACGTAGCAGAAAGGTAATGTAAATCAATGTGCTTAGCATGTTATCAGTCAACATACATAGCAGAAAAGTAATGAAATCATGTACTATAATGTACTAACAAACATAGTCGGTATATGATGTGAAAACAGGAAAAGCATGAAAGTAACAAGTAGGCACATGTGTTCCACCCCAAAACAGTTTGGAAAACAGTAAAAGAGGGGTCTATGTACTCACTTGAGATTGCTCAGTTGTCAAAAGATAACCACCAAGTAATGCTATAGATCTCGGAATATCAAACGGCACCTAATATAGGGAACTATGTTAATAACCCGGACCTAAATCGGAAGATTGGATAGAATGAGGTTTCGTAAACCAAACGAGTGTAGAGACTCGTGTCATTTGGTTTAACAAAGCCTACATACTAAATGAAACTTAACATAATTGTTTACGACCCAATACGACCCGTTTAGGAAGCTTATGCTACTTTAACGCGTCGTGCGCGTGAAACGCGTTCGGACCGCCTAACTAGCCCTATGACAAGTGTTATATGCCTAAACATGTTACATAATCAGTTACGTGACAAAAGTTTAGGTTACATATGCTAAATTACCAATTATGTATGAAAAGGGTATTCTGGTAATTTACCTAAGGCATATAAACTACCTATCATGCAACTACTTAAACGATGTGACCATAGGGTATAACCTCGGAAGGTTATTCCCTACCTACTATGGTCACCTACTGTGTTTGGTCGGATCCTAATGATCGACCAAACTGGGTCGGGTTCGAGGTATAAGCGATTTATTAGATCGCTTATCCTACGACCCTAGACAACGTGGAAATCAGTAGGCATAGTCCCAAGGGACTATGACCATCGTGATTACAATCACGTTGCGAAGTTCAAACGAACTTCGCATTGACCATTACTGGTCAACGCTGAAAGTCAAACAAAGTTTGACTTTCTGACTCGAAAAGCAGTAAAAATAAGGAAAAGAACGAAAGAATACTTACGAAGGGTCCCCGAATGCTAACCCAGATCGAAATAGCTCAGGTATGAAACGAAGGTTCCAACTTAGAGCTTTCTTGATCAGATTTGTGGGTTTTGAACAAATGGGGGGGTGGGTATTTATAGGAAAAGTAGAGCCGTTAGGATCGTTTCTTGAATATCGTGCCACGATCCGAGCCGTACACTTGTCACAAAGTTGTGGTGGCTCAATTTGCCACCTACCATAAGGTTTTGACATGTGGAAGTGGGATTAGGAGTGCAAAACAGCTGCAACCAGCTGTTTAATACATTTAATCTGGTCTGATAGTGGGAAGCGGCCCGCTTCAGGATCAGCCAAAGACAATGCGGGCCGCATGGCCCTTCTGATCTGCACATATGTTTGAAAAATGACAGTTTCAGTCCCTGCACGTGTTTAAGGCCATTTCCGACACTTCTAAGGCCCGTAAAGCCAACTTTAAGGCCCTAAAATGTTGCCTAAACATTGTGGACTTGAAACATGTAAAAATAATATGTCGGATGATGGTTCGTTTGGCCGTACGAACGCGATGTTCGCTTAATTACGACGAAATGCGCACAAGCGCGAAAAACGATCCAAATGACGCAACGAATGGATTTTTCTTAAGGCGAACCCTAAAATATAATGTAGTCATGCTTACATAAATTTTTGGATGTCCAGATGTATTCAGAACGTAAGTTATGCGCGAAAATGCAAACTTGTGCACTTTTTGACACTTTTAGTCCCTGAATGTCCCAAAAGTTTATTTTAGCACACCGAACCCTTCAAAGCCTATTTCTAAGCTATGTAAAGGATATTTAAGGTGTGTTTAACTTATGGTCATGTTCCAGAATGTTCGTTACAGTTCAAATTGACATACTTCCGCAGTTTGTCATATTTAGTCCCTGTAAGCGAATTAACTTGTTTTTGCCATACCAAAGCCTTCAAAACTTATTTCTAAGTTATGTAAAGGTTATTTAAGGTATGTTGAGTATATGTTGATGTTCCGGAGTATTTCTCGCATTAAACTGAGTACGTTTACGCACTAGTTTGCGTATAACTCTCCAGAAAGCGATGTAGAGTTTGAAATTACATAAAAGTCAAAACATGAAAAATGTAAAACATAACAAAACAAACATTGTGATCAAATAACATTGTTTTATTGATAACAGAACTGTTCATAGTGATTACAAGCACAGTTGTTACAGTCTCCCCTACTTGTGGAAATTTCGTCCCGAAATTTATTTAGAGGAAACTCGTGGAAAAAGATGTGGGTATTTCGCCTTCATTTGGTCTTCGCGTTCCCAAGTAAACTCAGGTCCACGTTTAGCTTCCCAGCGAACTTTGACCAAAGGAATGCGCTTGCGTTTAAGCCACTTGACTTCACGTTCCATGATTTCCACTGGTTTCTCAACAAATTTCAGTGTTTTGCCAACACGAATTTCGTCAAGCGGTATGGAGTAGTTCTCATCAGCTGTACACTTCTTGAGATTTGATATGTGAAAAGTTGGATGAACATTTCCCAGTTCAGGAGGTAACTCAAGTCTGTAGGCTACCTTTCCGATTCTTTCGACGATCTTGAATGGTCCAACGTATCTAGGTGCAAGTTTTCCTTTCTTTCCAAATCTGATCACACCTTTCCAAGGTGAGACCTTAAGTAATACTCGATCACCGACTTGAAATTCCAAGGCTTTGCGTTTTGGGTCCGCGTAAATCTTCTGACGGTTTCTAGCTGCCTGAAGGTTATCACGAACCTTCTTGACCTTGTCAGTTGTCTCTAAAATGAGGGCAGGTCCAGTAAGTTGAGCCTCGCCAATCTCATTCCAGCAGACTGGTGAACGACATTTTCGACCATAGAGAGCCTCGAAAGGAGCCATTTTGATGCTAGTGTGATAACTGTTGTTGTAGGAGAATTCAATCAATTTCAGATGTGAATCCCAGCTACCACCAAAATCGATCACACAAGCTCTTAGCATATCCTCCAGAGTCTGGATTGTTCTCTCAGATTGACCATCCGTTTGCGGATGATAAGCTGTGCTCAGATTAAGTTGGGTTCCCATAGCAGATTGCATGGTTCTCCAAAAATGAGAAGTGAAACGAGCATCTCTGTCAGAAATGATGTTCAAAGGAACACCATGTCGAGCCACAATTTCATCTACATAGATTTGAGCAAGTCTGTCAGTAGGAAAATCCTCACGGATTGGCAAGAAATGTGCTGACTTTGTAAGACGATCAACGACTACCCAGATGGCATCATGACCTTTCTTTGTGCGCGGGAGTTTGGTAACAAGATCCATAGTAATGTTTTCCCATTTCCAAACTGGGATCTCTGGTTGTTCCAATAGACCCGAAGGACGCTGATGTTCAGCCTTAACCTTAAGACAAGTAAGGCATTTTGATACGTATAAGGCAATGTCTTTCTTCATACCAGGCCACCAATAGTGAATACGAAGATCCTTATACATCTTATCTGAGCCCGGATGAATAGAATAACGAGACTTATGGGCTTCATCCATAAGCAAGGTACGAAGATCATCCTGGCTTGGGACCCATAAACGGTCCATGAAGTAATATGACCCATTGTCCTTCAGTTCAAGAGCAGGTGTTATGTGGTAAGGAAATTCCTTATCCATTAAACCTTGTGAAACACAGGATTGTTGTGACTGAGAAATGCGTGCTTGAATATCGGATCGAGCTTGAATAACAGATTGAACACGTACACAATGAAGCTTAGTACGTTCCTTGCGACTCAATGCATCAGTCACGACATTCGCCTTACCAGGATGGTAGCGAATTTCGCAGTCGTAGTCGTTTAAAAGCTCAACCCAACGTCGCTGTCTCATGTTGAGTTCTTTCTGGTTGAAGATATGCTGAAGACTTTTGTGGTCAGTGAAAACCACACATTTTGTACCGTACAAATAGTGTCTCCAGATCTTGAGAGCAAAGACAACTGCACCCAACTCAAGATCATGAGTGGTGTAGTTCTTCTCATGTATCTTCAATTGCCTCGATGCATAGGCTATGACTTTGTTCCTTTGCATAAGAACACAGCCAAGACCCAATTTCGATGCATCACAATACACGACAAAATCATCATCACCCTCAGGCAATGATAGAACAGGCGCATCGCAAAGCTTTTGCTTCAGGTGTTGAAAAGCTTCCTCTTGTTTGAATCCCCAGTAAAAGGGCATTTTCTTCTGAGTTAGAGCAGTTAGAGGAACTGCAATCTTAGAGAAGTTTTCAATGAAGCGGCGATAATAACCCGCTAGACCAAGAAATGAACGAACTTCAGTAGGAGTAGAAGGTGTATCCCAATCCTTAATCGCACTGATCTTGGAGGGATCTACATGAACACCTCGTTCGTTGATAATGTGTCCCAAAAATTGAACTTCTTTAAGCCAAAATTCGCACTTGGAGAATTTGGCGAAAAGTTGCTCTTTCTTTAGGAGTTCAAGAGTAAGACGAAGATGCTGCTCGTGATCAGCTCGCGTCTTAGAGTAAATCAAGATATCGTCAATAAAAACAATGACGAACTGATCCAAATAAGGTTTGCAGACCCTATTCATTAAGTCCATGAAAACAGCAGGAGCATTAGTCAAACCGAATGGCATGACTGTGAATTCATAATGCCCATAATGAGTACGAAACGCTGTCTTCGGAATGTCTTCTTCTTGCACCCGAAGTTGATGATATCCAGAACGCAGGTCGATCTTCGAAAAATAAGAAGCGCCTTGTAACTGATCAAAGAGGTCGTCGATGCGAGGTAGGGGATATCGATTCTTGATGGTAAGCTTGTTAAGCTCACGATAATCGATACACATCCTAAAGGATCCATCCTTCTTCTTGACAAAAAGAACGGGAGCACCCCAAGGTGAAAAACTAGGACGTATAAAGCCTTTGTCAGAGAGCTCCTGAAGCTGCTTAGACAACTCTTGCATCTCAGATGGTGCAAGACGATATGGAGCTCTGGCAATGGGATTTGCACCAGGTACGAGGTCAATGCGGAACTCGACTTGGCGTGCTGGAGGTAGACCAGGTAAATCTTCAGGGAACACTTCAGAATAATCCCGAACGACAGGAATATCTGAAATAGACTTACCCTTGCCTTTATCTTCTGTAACATGTGCTAAGAAAGCCACATAGTTCTTCTGCAGATACTTCCGAGCTTTAAAACAAGACATGAGTTTGAGACCACTGGTAGGCTTCTCACCTTGAACCTGCAGGATCTCGCCTGTCGAAAGCAGCACACGAACAATCTTCTTAGAACAAACTATCTCTGCGTGATGCTTGGATAACCAATCCATTCCCACAATAACGTCGAAGCTTCCAAGTTGCATAGGCGCGAGGTCAATAGGAAAAAGATGGTCGTTAAGATTCAACTGGCAGTTGTGAAGAACAGAATCAAGAATAATGGGTTCACCATTAGCAACTTCTACTGTCAAAGATTTGCCTAGTTTCGTTCTAGACACTCGAAGCATTTGCTCAAAAGATAAAGACACGAAACTCTTATCGGCACCGGAATCGAAAAGAACAGATGCAGGCTGATTATTAATAAAGAACGTACCGTTCACCACATTATCGTCAGCCTGTGCCTCTTGGGCATTCATGTTAAAAACTCGGCCTCGAGCCGGAGCTTGATTTTGATTCTGGTTCTGGTTGACTAGCCTTGGGCACCGGTTCCTGTAGTGGGTCAGATCCCCACAATTGTAGCACGAACCAGGAGGAAAATGAGGTCGTGCAGCTTGGCCCTGTTGCGGGGCAGGAGGCTGAGCAACCTGTTGAGCTTGGTTACGAACTGCCTGGTTCTGATTGACAGGAATGCGGCAGTCGACAGCAAGATGACCAGATCTTCCGCAGTTTGTGCACTGACGACACTGGAGATGTGGTTGGTGATGGCCGTTACACCTGTTGCACAAAGGTGCATTGCCAAAATAAGTCTTCTTGGCAGGTGGTTGCGCAGGCTGATTTGGTGCAGCTTGAGCCTGTGCAGTAACAGCAAAATTTTGGGCACCCTTTCGCTTCCTTGATTTCTTTGATGCTTCACCTTCCTTACCCTTACCCTTATTCTTGTTTTTCTCAGAATTAGTCTCCTTCTTTTTATCACCCTTGCGGGTGAGTTTACCCTTCCTGACTAGAGTCTCAGTGAGGGTAGCAGACAACTCGATAGCTTGGTGAAGGGTAGTAGGATTAACACCAGTCAAAATCTCCAGAATAGAATCGGGTAGCCCATCAATATACCTCTCGATCGCTTTATCCGGAGGGGTAACCATGGTGGGACACAATAGACTGAGTTCTTCAAAACGATCCGTGTATGCACGGTGTTCAGCCCCATCTTGCTTTAAGTCATCAAACTCTCGTTCCAAAACTCGAATTTCATGACGGGGACAAAACTCCTTCATCATGAGAGCCCGAAGCTCTTCCCATGTTTGTGCCAACGCCACTTCGGCACCCCTATCGCGCTTAATACCATTCCACCAGGTAAGCGCTCGCTTCTCAAACACGCTTGAAGCAAATTCAACCCTACGCGCATTCTGACACTGCACATGTAAGAATGTGCTCTCGATACTTTCAAACCACCGTAGGAGCGCAGTTGCTCCTTGCGACCCAGAAAACTTAAGCGGCTTCGCAGAATTGAAATTCTTGAAATTACAGTGTGCGTTATTGTTGTTGTTATTGCCGTTGTTGTTAAATATATCGTGGACTTGAGTTACAACACCGGGAAGTACAGCAGCCACTTGCTGAGAAACCAGGGCTGCGATCTCTTCAATAGTAAAAGTTCGAGGATCGCGTCGAGGAGGCATTCTAAAAGAGGAAAACATGAAAGAAAACGAGTGAGATGATTGGATGAAAAGAATGAGATGAAACAAAATCAACAAGAGCAAAGATGGTGGTCATTCGTCCGTATCACAGAGCAAACAAACAACACACAGTGACTAATCAAAGTAAATGGGTCAAAAATAATGTATAATGAAGACATGCTCGCCTATAAGTGAACACTCATCCCAAGAATTCCCAGGTAAGCACAACTGGTCTCGCGTCTGATGAGATGTATACGAAGTGCTTGCCTAGACAGAAAACCCAGAATACAGGCATTCACCCTTCCAGTTTGCACATGTTCACATTATTTAAAACCCAAAACGTTTGACGGGATTTTGAAAATTTGAAGGCACAAGGCCAAAAACCAAACTGAAAAGGGTTCAAAACCATATAAAAGAGAGTTCAAAACCTTACAATAGAGGGTTCAAAACCTTGTAATAATTTATTCAAAAACAGATGATTGTTTTTCAAAAATCGTTTCGGAAAAATTTTGGTTCCTTGTTTTGATAATCACCTAAGGATAGGTGATGTAAATGTTTTAAGATCTAAACACAACTAATTTGTGTTAGGGTCCTAGAAAAGTTATAGTCTAGGTCAAAGCATTACTAATAACCTAATTCCCTATAACCATTGGCTCTGATACCAACTCTTCTGTCACACCCCGACCGCGTAAAACAACAAATCGCGGCGGAAACATCGGGGCGTGTTGCGACAGAATTAATTGTTTCAAATCCATGGCAAACAAAGTTGTATTTTATTTATAAACAAAGGTGTTACATTGTTTCAAACAGGAAATTTAAGAGTTCAGAACATAATTAAACATAGTCTATCTTCTTTTAAAGTCTCTAAGGCACAGGTCCGCCCTAGTATCATGATCAACATCCTATGGAAAAGCTCCTAAAAACACATGTGAAAATAGGTACGTCAGCATAAAAATGCCTGTGAGATACATAGGTTTGTGAAAATAAGATTCATGACTTGTGTTTGGGAAAATATTTCGTCATGAACCTTGTAATTTGATTTGTTTTGTAAATCACTTGAAAAAAACGATAAGATCAGATGATATGTATAAATAAGAGAATAGTGTATGGTTAAATGGATAACCATTGTAAACTGAGTTTGTATAAGATAAGTTGTTTGTAAAACAATATATTGTGAAAAGTATGTTATTTGTATGAAATGTTCTATGTATAAAACTGAAATGATTCAAATAACGCTACGATATATAATACCATACAAACACTTATATATAGGAAGTACCAGCGGCGTATCCACCATGCTTGTATCATATTACACACGCATCGTTACTTAATCACTTAATCAAACCAAACCAAACCAAACAATGTAAAATGTTCATGTCAAGATGTAAATCATGTAAAAATGTCTATGTCAAATATCCAAGTCAAATGTCTATGTTTAAACCAATAGTCAAAAGTCCTTGTATAAACCATGTCAAATGTTGATAGTCCAAAAGTAGTCAAGTAATGTATAACCAAAATGATATGTATGGTAAGTAAAATAAGACTACTTAAACCATAAGTAAAAATGTACAAAACAAAGTATTTTGATTATATCAAAAAGTTATGTTTTGTAAAGTGATGCATGATACATTGATACGAACATTTATGTGGTAAGTTAACGCATACATTCAAGCCTTGAGACAGTCGGATAACCCTTTCAGTCAAGGTTATCAAAAGAATTGTATTCGGATTCAGTCATTCCTTACATCCAAACAAACCCGGGATGTCAGGAATGGGATTTGTCAAGTCCTATGGTACCACTACTTACTCCCGAGCGGCGTAGCAAATGTTAATGAACGTAATAAAGACCCGTTTGTGCAAACCAAATGTCATAGTAGTTGTATACATGTCATATGAAAACAATGTACTAAGTATGCTAAGTTAACATACAAAGTAGAAAAGTCTTGTAAAATCAATGTGCTAGCATGCTATCAGTCAACATACGTAGCAGAAAGGTAATGTAAATCAATGTGCTTAGCATGTTATCAGTCAACATACATAGCAGAAAAGTAATGAAATCATGTACTATAATGTACTAACAAACATAGTCGGTATATGATGTGAAAACAGGAAAAGCATGAAAGTAACAAGTAGGCACATGTGTTCCACCCCAAAACAGTTTGGAAAACAGTAAAAGAGGGGTCTATGTACTCACTTGAGATTGCTCAGTTGTCAAAAGATAACCACCAAGTAATGCTATAGATCTCGGAATATCAAACGGCACCTAATATAGGGAACTATGTTAATAACCCGGACCTAAATCGGAAGATTGGATAGAATGAGGTTTCGTAAACCAAACGAGTGTAGAGACTCGTGTCATTTGGTTTAACAAAGCCTACATACTAAATGAAACTTAACATAATTGTTTACGACCCAATACGACCCGTTTAGGAAGCTTATGCTACTTTAACGCGTCGTGCGCGTGAAACGCGTTCGGACCGCCTAACTAGCCCTATGACAAGTGTTATATGCCTAAACATGTTACATAATCAGTTACGTGACAAAAGTTTAGGTTACATATGCTAAATTACCAATTATGTATGAAAAGGGTATTCTGGTAATTTACCTAAGGCATATAAACTACCTATCATGCAACTACTTAAACGATGTGACCATAGGGTATAACCTCGGAAGGTTATTCCCTACCTACTATGGTCACCTACTGTGTTTGGTCGGATCCTAATGATCGACCAAACTGGGTCGGGTTCGAGGTATAAGCGATTTATTAGATCGCTTATCCTACGACCCTAGACAACGTGGAAATCAGTAGGCATAGTCCCAAGGGACTATGACCATCGTGATTACAATCACGTTGCGAAGTTCAAACGAACTTCGCATTGACCATTACTGGTCAACGCTGAAAGTCAAACAAAGTTTGACTTTCTGACTCGAAAAGCAGTAAAAATAAGGAAAAGAACGAAAGAATACTTACGAAGGGTCCCCGAATGCTAACCCAGATCGAAATAGCTCAGGTATGAAACGAAGGTTCCAACTTAGAGCTTTCTTGATCAGATTTGTGGGTTTTGAACAAATGGGGGGTGGGTATTTATAGGAAAAGTAGAGCCGTTAGGATCGTTTCTTGAATATCGTGCCACGATCCGAGCCGTACACTTGTCACAAAGTTGTGGTGGCTCAATTTGCCACCTACCATAAGGTTTTGACATGTGGAAGTGGGATTAGGAGTGCAAAACAGCTGCAACCAGCTGTTTAATACATTTAATCTGGTCTGATAGTGGGAAGCGGCCCGCTTCAGGATCAGCCAAAGACAATGCGGGCCGCATGGCCCTTCTGATCTGCACATATGTTTGAAAAATGACAGTTTCAGTCCCTGCACGTGTTTAAGGCCATTTCCGACACTTCTAAGGCCCGTAAAGCCAACTTTAAGGCCCTAAAATGTTGCCTAAACATTGTGTACTTGAAACATGTAAAAATAATATGTCGGATGATGGTTCGTTTGGCCGTACGAACGCGATGTTCGCTTAATTACGACGAAATGCGCACAAGCGCGAAAAACGATCCAAATGACGCAACGAATGGATTTTTCTTAAGGCGAACCCTAAAATATAATGTAGTCATGCTTACATAAATTTTTGGATGTCCAGATGTATTCAGAACGTAAGTTATGCGCGAAAATGCAAACTTGTGCACTTTTTGACACTTTTAGTCCCTGAATGTCCCAAAAGTTTATTTTAGCACACCGAACCCTTCAAAGCCTATTTCTAAGCTATGTAAAGGATATTTAAGGTGTGTTTAACTTATGGTCATGTTCCAGAATGTTCGTTACAGTTCAAATTGACATACTTCCGCAGTTTGTCATATTTAGTCCCTGTAAGCGAATTAACTTGTTTTTGCCATACCAAAGCCTTCAAAACTTATTTCTAAGTTATGTAAAGGTTATTTAAGGTATGTTGAGTATATGTTGATGTTCCGGAGTATTTCTCGCATTAAACTGAGTACGTTTACGCACTAGTTTGCGTATAACTCTCCAGAAAGCGATGTAGAGTTTGAAATTACATAAAAGTCAAAACATGAAAAATGTAAAACATAACAAAACAAACATTGTGATCAAATAACATTGTTTTATTGATAACAGAACTGTTCATAGTGATTACAAGCACAGTTGTTACATCATAGGTCCAAAGAGGTCCATATAAAGACGTTCAAGAGGCATGCTAACAGTGTTGACTTTCTTAATCGGCTGAGACTTCTTCGTTTGCTTACCCTTCTAGCACGAAACACAGATATCTTGTAGATGAAAATTCTTCACAGGCACACCATTCACAAGATTGTTTTTCACCAAATGGTTTATTTTTCTTAAGTGAATGTGCCCCATTCTTCTTTGCCAAGATATAGACTCCTTTTCTGTGGCTTTTGAGACAAAACATGTCACTTGTGCAGATGTCGTAATCGCTTGGCTCATATCAAGAATATAAAGATCATTAATCCTTGGAGCTGATAAGAGAATCCATTCTTTTGGAATTTTGAAACCAGGCTTCAGCACATAACAACCGACATCATCAAAATGCACGATGAATTTCTTATCGCAGATTTGTGAAACACTCAGAAGATTGTGATCAATTTGTTGAACATAATTGATCTTATCGAAACACATAACAACATTGGAGATCATTCCTTCTCCAGTGATATATCCGCCTTTGTCTCCAGCAAATGCGACATAACCTCCTCTAATGTTTTTCACATCATAAAGAAGTCGTAAGTCGCCCTTCATGTGCCTAGATGCTCCATTGTCAACAATCCAATGACTATTAACAATTCCTCCTGGAACATCCTGCACATATCATTTGACGATTAGTTGAGGATGGGGACCCAAGCCTTAGTGGTCTTGGGTCGTCCCTGAGCATCACAAAAAGTGATCTCGATTTCTTGATGATTTTCAAATACAGTACCTCCCCCTGAACTTTCACCCGATTTAGGCTTCCAAGTTTGATTTTGTTTACCAGATTGAGTTTTGTGAAAAGATTTTAAAACTTCTGGTTTTAACGGTTGTGATGAACTTGGTTCCCTTTTAATAGATTTGACTTCAGATTTTAAAGCCTTTTCAACTGCCCTGATGTTTTGACGTCGTGGTTTTGTTTCTTGTTCTTTAACGGTTCGTTTATCATGTTTTGGTGAAACAGGACGACATTGTTGGAGACCTTTTTCGGGAGGGGCTCTCTCAACAAATTTTTCTTTGGGAGTATTTGTACAATTTTTGATGATACGTCCAAACTCCCCACACTTAAAACAAGTTCTCCTTTCAACAAACTTAGGAGATTCAGATTGACGAACAGATGTCGAACCTGTAGAACCTGAGGTACTTGCTTTTTCATCAAACCCGTTTGTGTGTTGGGTGTAGTTGTTTTGACTATTTCGTTTTAAAATTTTGACTTGTTGGACAAAATCGGTGTTTGATTTGTTTTCAAAAGTCTCAATTTTATCAGTACCCTTTGATGCTACAAATTTGACATCACTGCTTTTCTTCTGGTAACGAGCTCCTTTTGTTTTAAACTTTGATTGAGAAACTTTAGGCTTTTGAGCTCGTTGAACTGGTTGTTTACCCTTAGAAGCAATAGGTTGTAGCTTTGTTGGTAATCTTTGATTTCCAAATTGTTTTCTAATTTCAGCTTTTAGAATTGGGTCACATTGAGTTACAACAACTCCCGGAATTGTCTTTCCCAAAAACTTGCTTGTATTATCTTCAAAAACTTTATCAATCGAAGATGGATTGACGTTTGTAATTGGAAAATCTTTTTCTGAGTAAATTTTAGCAACATCGACTAAAGTATACAACACATTATTACCTTTAACGGTAGACAAAGAATCCTTGTCATCCTTAACAGGATCTATCACTTGTTTGGCAACAGATTGCACAGCAGGAGTAGGAGGATCACAAAGAATATGATTCTCAATTGGAATTTCTACTCCTTTCATCTTATCAAGTGATTTATCCTGATCACTCACATCTGATTCATCGTCAGACGACTCATAGTCCTTAATAATTGGAGCACTTTGACGCGTCGATGTTGAAGTTTCTGTTTCTTCAGATGAGGTACTCGAGGAACTGTCCGATTTGAACCCTAAACCTGTAGTAACTTCCTCATAATCAAGAGGCACACTAGGTTCAAAACGAGGCATTTCCTCTTCATCGGGCATTCGAGTATAGTTGTGTCTCAAAAGGGGCGGACACTTCTTATACCCAACGCCTTTCTTGTTTCCTTTCAGCTGTTGGGCGTCTATGATGTGATCGAGCACATATCAGGAGTTAGAATAACTCTCCAATTTGAGCTTGATTGCATCATGCTCGCATTTAGCAATGGCTAGCTCTTTCTTGGTTTCCTCAATGATATTAATGTAGTTATTAATACCAATTTGTTTGTTGAAAACAGTTTTTGTTAGTTCGGAAACACTTTTCTTTAAAGTTTCAATTACAGATTTAAAGTCCTTTTCATTTCGAGCTAAAGCCATATTTGCCTCCTTGCATTTAGACAGCTCAATAACCAAACTTTGATTATGACTATGAATCTTTTCGGATTCCAGTTTCAAATCTGCACACAAATTACATACACTAGGAGTAGGAGTGTCAGATTTTACCTGACTGGTCGAGGCTGAGACATTTTCCATAAAGGCAGTCTGATAAGAAAAAGATCCGTCTTCAGAGAAGAACTTCTCCATTTCCTTTGATGCGACAGCAGCTTTCTTGATCAGAATAGATTTCTGACACTTTAACTTCTCTGCTTCATTCAACAAATCATTAACATCAAAATTCACTTCTTTCTTCCCATCAGATTCTGAATTATAACCACCTGAATTTGAGCTTTCTTCATCCGAACTCCCGCTATAACCCGAACTATCATCACTTTCAGAAAATTCTTCTTTGTGAACATGCTTGATGTGATTGATGATCTTTGCATAACATGCGGTTCCTCCTCCTTCTTGATTACCATCCCCAAATTGTACATACCAGTTAAAACCTTCATCAGCTTGAACGACTAATGCTTGGTTGGTGTTTGAAGGTCCAGACTGGTTCTAATTGGTGGTGTTGTTCACAGCTACCATCCTTCTCTCACGGTTATCTTGATTTACGTTGGAAGTACTCGTCTGATTTCTGAATGGATTTTGATTGCCTTATTTGCTTGGTTGAGTGCACTCACATTTGAAGTGACCCTTTTCGCCGCAATTGAAGCACGTAACAGCATCCTTATCGAAACCATACTTCGTATCCTTTTTGCTTTCCAAGGATGTTCTTCCTGTTCGAATCATATAATCCTTAGCCCTTCTAACAGCACTTGCGAACACCCACTTAATATCCATTAACTTCATTTCATCACGGTCTATTTGTTGATAATCTTCATTGGTCAAATTAATGTTTCTAATTTGACCTGCGACCAATCCGCAGTAGGCACTGACCATTGTATTGATTAGTTCCATATGCTCCTTCGGCACTTCGATGCTGACTTTCGAAAGGTTTGAAGTATCAACTCTGAATGTGTTGGGGTTTTGGGGTGGAGGGTTGTTACTGTAACATGCTTGTTGTTGTTGTGGTTGGGCTTGTTGTGGTGAGGTAGGAATATAAGCACTTGGATCAAACTGAGGTTGAGTAGTAGAAACTTGAGGTGGAGGTTGGGGTTTAGGTAGCCAGACACTCGGATCGAGTTGAGGTTTTGAAAAAGCATGATTTTGAGCAATAACATGCGCTGGCGGAAGATAGGCACTCGGATCGAAAACCTGAGGTGGAGCTGACTGTGGAAAAGGAAAAGAGCTTGTATTTGACATAAACGCCGTTTGTAGTTTCGGTTGCTGACTGGAACTGGAACTAGCTGCATGATTAAAACCTCCAAGATACATTTCCGTGTTTTGAGGAACTGTTATCCGTTTAGCTTTCCGGATTTCCTCTTCATTCTTATGCTCCAACTTCTGAACGAACTCATAGATACTAACCGCATCCAAGACGCCCGTATGCTTTAAAAACTCAATGAATGGACTCCACTTTGGAGGTAGAGCATCAGCAAACCGTGCAACCATTTTCTGTTGAGTTGCAAGAACAGAATAAGAATACATTTCACTAATCAAATGATAAAAACGAGTTGTCATATCATTTAGCGTTTCGTTTTCCATGAATTGGAATGATTCAAATTCCTTCTTTAACAAATCGTGGCGTGTCTTTCTTGTAGCCGCATTCCCTTCTCCTCTTGCTACCAAGGCATCCCATAAGGCTTTTGTGCTAGTACGGTAAGCGAATTGATGATAGATTTCTTTGTGAAGTGCTTGTGTAAGAATAGCAAACGCCTTCTTCTCCAGATCATATGCCTTTTTGTCATCTTCTAACATATTTACCAAGGTCGCCGCACTTGATCCTGCTTCTTCGAGAGCTGCGTTGTATGGCGAAGTGAAACACGTCCATAACTCGGTGTTTTTTCCTAGAACATAAGTGTGAAAACGACCCTTCCAAGATGGATAGTCATTCATATGATTAAGCTTTGGCGGGCGATTGTTGCTACCCGTTTCACTATCACTTATAAACAGATTCTGAATGCTTTGATTCTGGTTCGTCACCAATGCCCATTGACTTGCACTAATAGATTGTGGTGGCATAACATTCCTTAACCAAGCTGCTGTGGAGGTCTGATCTTGACCTGGTCTTGGGTCCGTGCTCCAATCCCATGGACTTGTGCTCATGATTAATGTATGAAAGAGAATACCTAGTCACACACTTGAAATGAAACAGTTAAACTACTTTTACAAACCTTTGTGAAAAATATGACAAGTATCTCCCACGAAACACTATGTCTTTGGCGAAAAACCAAGTCTAATGAAAGATGGTTTTTCGTCAAACATTCTTGCCACGAAACACTAGGTCTTTCGTCAACAGTACCCTTGACGAAACATAAGGTATTTCGTCGAAGTTGCTTTGACGAAACACAAGGTATTTCGTCTCTTTGTCTTTCATCGAGATATGGTCACAGAGAGTTGGTGAGAAAGTCGGTGAGAGTTTTCAAAAGTAAATCTTATCCTTTTGTACTGTCAAGACACCTGTTTCAACTTACAACATACCTATCTTACCAACCCAAGCATGGTGTATAATATTTTAATCAAATTAACTTTTATCTTTTAATTGTAAAATCCAAGAACACTTTGAAGGTCACTTGAAGATATGAAGAACACTGATGAATGTATGAACTTTCCGGCCAAGTTTTTCACCAGAGAATTTTCCGAATCACAAATTTGCACAAAACATTCACTAAAAACCCGGTTTTACCATGTAAACATGCAATCTATCAAGGTTTTTGATAAAACTTTTTAGCAAATAAACAAGATCTAACAGATTTTCAGAAACTTTTCAGAAAATTATGAGTTTTTCAAGAACACATTTTCAGAAAAATCACAAACAACACTTTAAACACTCGATAAAATCACAACTATGTTTGGTTTTAAACAAGGATAAGAGCCAATGCTCTGATACCACTTGTAGGTCCGTTTTTGGAGGATCGATTACGAAACCAAATCATTTGTTTATAACAAACACGGTCACGAGTGCGGAATCCCCGTGACGATGCCAAACCAAACACAAAATATAACAACACGGAATAACCAACGATTCACAGTCTATTGATTAAAACGGATTAGAACAATCATCAAACACATACACACAATGTTTAACAGTAAACTTCACAGTAGGGTATGCTCTCATGGTTTCACACAGAAACCAAATGTGGTTTATATAGGCAGCCCAGCCCATAGGTCAACGAAACACATACATGTGCCTGACGAAATACCAAAGTTGACGAAACATTAGGTGTTTCGTCACTGTTCATGGCGAAACTTGGATAACCATCCAAAGGGTGTTTTGTCATACATGTTAACGACGAAAGACAGGGTCTTTCGTCGTGGGCTGCATAATCTGATATGATATGCTGCAAACTGTGACAGTTTGCAGCAGACATGTATAAACACACAAACAAACATTACTACTCAAATATGCAACATGCATAGTTCATAAAGCATTACAAAACATTAAGACAAACTGTCGGACACAAGTAGGATAGGAGGATATCCGACTTGGTCGACTAACGGAATTACAGACTCGATAATAAAAGACCGTACAAATACAGTGTTAATAAAGACAAGTTACAGACACAAAATATGCATCAACATGCGGGTCCCAAATAATCGCACACTTGGCTGAGTTTCTTGATGGTGTCCCACGAGGAAACCTCGGATATTTATCAAACTCTCAGCCCAAAAGCGTAGATGCTCTCCATATCAAAACTATCAAAGAGGAAGATAAGCTCACTTCGGTTTGGGCAAGCGTACAGGCATATAATACATCTTTTAATTTTGCATCTTATGTTCCCAAACTATTTGCTAGCGCGGACTTACATGGTTTGTCGCGTAATCACTAAACAAAAATATTTTTTTTAATGTTTAGTTGTGCAAAGATTGTATGTAAATCAATAAAATAAACTTTGTGCTAGAGCGGGAATTTTTTTTTTTTTTTACTTTTAGGTGTTTTAGGAAACACAAATGTGTCTTTAGATTTTTATTAGTTTATCTCTGTTTCTAGTTACTTTAATTGTTGAGGGAGTGGAGTATTTTTTTTTTTTATTTGGTTTAGACTCCGTAATATTACAGAGCTGTAGAGTTCGCTCCCTCAAAAAGGAAAGTACCAGGAAACAGATGTAAACTCAAAAACCAACTTCAAACACTTTTGCATCTCCTAGAACACCTAAACATAAAAATTGTTCAGCGGACTTAGAGCATTCACATCCAAACCATCAAATTATACATACATTCCACTAAAAAACAACTCCTATATAAATATATTTTCACTAAAAACAAATACTTTTTCTCTCTCCTTTCAATTAAATAATATTATTATTACATTTTTCTCTCACTTCCACTCACAACCACTTTCAAAATATATTAAAAAATTATAACGGGTGAACAGTGTCCCCCCAAATATACAGATGAACAGTAACATTTTCTCTCTCCTCTACTCACAACCACTTTTTATACCCTTTATAATATAAAAACCCTCCTCACATAATTTGATGGTTAGAATGTGAATGCTCTTACATGGTTTGTCGCGTTATCACAAAATAAAAGCTTTAATGTTTTGTTATGGAATAAATCAATGAAGTTAGCATGTTATGTCTGCATACTCAGGACACAACTAGAGATGTGCGTTAGACTAAAGGGTATGGGGAGGCTCATCCCCATGAGGATGAGCCGCCACGTAGGCGTCACATCACCGGCTCGTGTGGGATGAGCCTCCATGCTTTTTGAGGGGGGTGGAGGATGAGCCTATCCCACGTAATTTTTTATTATTTAACTTTTATTTGTTTAAATTTTATTGTTTAACTTTATAAAAACTATTCAACATTTAAATAAAAATAAGACATAAAGTAAGATAATAAAATCCTTTACATAACATAAATAAAAATTACATAACCTAAAAAAAAATTTACGCTACCTAAAATTTGTAAAAAAAGACTAGATTTAAAAATTTAAAAAAATTACACTACTCGTCTTCGTCTTCGTCACCGTCCGCTACGTTAACGTTGTTCCAAATATGTTCTACAAAATCCTGTTGAAGGTTTGCATGCGTGAAGTCGTTGGTTAGCGAGAACGAGTTTAAATCCTGTTGTGGCGGATCTACCGGGACAGTATTCCCGATAGATGCATTCTCATCATACTCACAAATTGCCCGACCTTCGTCTTCAATAATCTTGTTATGGAGCAAAATGCAAGCGTACATACAAAGGCGCAACCTCTTCGGTGTGAACGCACGTGCCGGTTGTTCAAGGATGGCCCATTTTTTTCGTAAGACACCAAAAGCATGTTCGATGTCTTTTCTTGCAGCTTCTTGACGCTTGGCAAATTTTTTCCTTTTTTCGTCGGGATATGGAATAGTCTTCACAATTGTAGACCAAGACGGATATATCCCGTCAGCAAGATAATACCCACGTCTATACTCAACCCCAGAAACTGTAAAACGGGTGTCCGGACCGGTTCCATTAACGACATCGGTAAAGATCGCCGATTGGTATAACACATTGAGGTCGTTGAGTGAACCAGGGAGACCAAAGAAAGAATGCCAGATCCACAAATCTTGTGATGCCACGGCTTCAAGTATCAAGGTTGGATAGTCGTGATCACCGCGAGTATATTGGCCGCGCCACGCAGTCGGGCATCTATGCCACGCCCAATGCATACAATCAATACTACCGAGCATTCCCGGAAACCCGTGTCGTGCTTCATGTGCTTGGTACAACTGCTAAACATCATACACGTTTGGTTTACGCAAATATTTTTTGCTATGGAGTTTCACCACATTACGGCAAAACCCATACAAACATTCCCGCGTAGTTCTTGCGGACATTTGTAAGTACTCGTCCAAAGCGCCGGCCACTGTCCCGTACGCCAGTTGGCGAATGGCCGCAGTACACTTTTGTAACGTGGTGAACCCTTCATAATTTTGAGCATCGGGTCGTTGCGTGAAAAACGGGTCTAGCCCCGCCAAATCATCAGCAATCCGTGTGAATAACCGACGACTCATTCGGAATCTGCGTCTGAATATCTCGGCATTGTAAAGGGGTGCATCCGAAAAATAATCGTTCACCAATTTCTCGTGCGCTCCTGTCGTAAAAAATATATAAATACGAGGAAATAAGGATGATAAAATTTATTAATGATAAACCTTGGCGGTCTCTGTTAATCCGTATTCATCTGGTAATAACGCTTTCAGACGAGACGTCTTCCTCTTCCTCTTCCTCTTCGTCTTCCTCTTCCTCCTCGATAAGAATCTCCGCCGCCCGTAGCACAGCGTTTGCGAAAAACATCTCCTCTTCCTCATCCGAAGACGAGGACCACCAAGAATTAGATGGCATTGTGGATGAAAAGGTAATTTTGTTTTATAAAAGTGGAGAGAAAATGGTATAAAAATGAGAGGGTTTTAGGTTGAAAGTGGGGAAAAATGGTGAAAATGGGAGTGTTTTTATAGAAAAATAGAATTTTTTTTTTATTAAAAATAGCCGTTGTGTAACGGCACTTTTTTGAAAATGGTGAACATGTGGCCCGTCTTACCCGGCTGTGGGGAGCCGCTTGTGCCGAGCCGAGCCTCAGGGGGGCGGTGTGGGGGACCGGCGCCTGTCCTAGCCGGGCCTCAGCCGGCCCCCATACCCTTTAGTCTTATAGATTGAAGGTGATGATGTTTGATGTGTGTGTGTGTGTGCGCGCACAAGAGAATGTAGCAGATGAACCACTGGAAGCTATGGACAGTCATGCTGTTGATATGTCCAAAATCTTAATGGAAGCAGACAAGCTGAGGTTAGATATCCTTAAGCGTATGATAGACATTTTGACACCATTGCAGATGGTTGAGTTTCTAGTGGCGTTAAAAAAACTACACCTATGTTTACACGAGTGGAGCAAAAGAAGAGACATCCAAATGGGAATCACAAAACTTCTGAATACACAAATTTCCTCAACCTCCGGTCCACCAGAGCCTGAGCCAGAGCCATGACGGGCTCCAGGAATGGTTCAACACCGCAACAACACATGCGCACGTTTGTTAATTTCTGCCTTTCAAGTATCTTCAATGTGCCTCCCTTTCACCTAGCATGAACCTAAGGATGTTGGTCATCTGGTGATGGTAAGTATAAATATGTGTGGTGCATGTTGGCATGTGTAATAATGTTGGTATTTGTTTTTGTGCGTTTTATTTATTTATTAATTTTTTTTTTTTTGCATCGTTGATTGTAACTTGAGAACCAGTTTATAAAAGTGGGGTTGTAATAATAAGTAATACGATCCAGGGTTTGATCAGAATTCAGAAACACAAGTTAGAGAAAAGAAAGAAAAGACTGGTTGGCCCTGAAGATCCCGGAGGTAAGTTCTTGACCCTTAGACCATGCGTATAGTGGGGCGGAGGTTGGGGGCATGAGTTGACACATGGAGTTCGAGCCACCCCATCGGTGAGTGACGTGTCCGTAAGGTATGGCGTGGCGTGGATGAACCGCGTGGCTTGGCAGTTTATTAAAAAAAATACAAAAAATTAAAAAATACACACAACATTAAAAAAAAAGCCTAAAATTTTATTAAATTCTTAAAAATTACATAATTCCTAAAAATTACAAAAAAACTAAAAAGGATTACAAAAAAAAAAAAAAAAAAAAAAAAAAAAACCCTAGAGCGTTAGGTAAATTTCAAAAAGAGCGAACTTGTCGAACGGCTTTCGCTCCTTGCCCCGAAACTCAATGTTCGCCACCGCCACCCGGTCCTCGTGGCTTAACTCACCGCTCGGACTGGCTTCGTAGTAGGCTTTGAAATGATCAGGCTTCGGCCGTAGCTCGCGCCATTTATGTTGGCACACGTTTAAGTTGTGCCGGTCGTTTCCGACGTTATGTCGGTAGCTACCAAAAGCTTACGGCCAATAACGCGTTTCACCGGGTTGTCGGCCCTTCATTGCGTCAACGACGCTCGTGACGAGGGCTAGCTCCTCTTCGTGTGTCCAAGAGGCCATCGATCAAGTGGGTTGGGGTAGCGGGTTCGATCAAGTGGGTTGGGGTAGCGGTGGACAGCCAACAAGTTTGTTTGGGTTTGGGTAGCCGGTGGGGTTGGGGTTATATATATAGCCGGGTGGTTGACTGTTGGGTTGGGTGAACCGCTTGGCCTGGCCAAACGGTTAGATTTTGAAATTTAAATGCCCCGCTAAGACCTAGCCAACAAGCGAATAGGAGCCGGCCACATAGGATCGCTAGCCCGCCCCACGCCCGGTTTTAAACTCCCGCCCCTTGGGCCACGCCCAAACCCAAGCCCACCCGAGGTGGTGGCTTGGGCGTTTTCAGCCAACTCTCGCCCCATACCCCACAGTCTTACTTAAACAACTTATAATTTATAATTTGATTGTTTGTACAAAATCAAATCATGAAATCTTTATGCTAAATTTAGCTCAAAATGTTTGTAAATATTTTTGCAAATGAATATATATTGAATAATTTTGTATTTTGGGTTTTATTAACATTTAAATGTTTTTGTATAAACGGAAAGGGGTTATACAAATTATTGCAAATTAATATATACTGAATAATTTTGGGTTTTGGGTTTTCTTAACATATATTTCAAATTAATATATACTGAATAATTTGGTATTTTGTGTTTTATTAACATTTAAATTTTTGGGTATAAACAGAAAGTTGTTATACAAATTCTACTTCTTTTGAAAGTCATAGAAACGAAGCGATTCGTCTACATTTGAAATTTACCTTATACGTCTATACGGAGCGTAGGTAGGTACACGACCAGACAGTCAAACCTAGTACCATGTCAAATTAGTCTGAGATACACTGTGTATAGGTCTATATGCAGCGTATGTACATAAAGTGATAAGCAGCGTATAGACCTATACGCTGCGTATGTCAGACAGATTTGACACTGATACAGATTTGACACTGATACGATGTTGTATAGGCACGTGAATAAAGCTATACGAAGAGTATAGAGCTATATGAGGTGTATCATTGTGAATTCAAAAGTGTATTTAGACATCCATATTTGCCTACGAATTCAAACACTTGTTCACTTCTTCTGCCTACGAATTCACTTGTTTTGTATTTAGACATCTTTTCAATTCACTTGTTTTGTATACATTCATTTCCTCTGTATCAAACACAATATTGTTAAAATGTCATCATTTTGGGACGAGAATTATTTCTTTAATCACTATTCTAACGACGCATGGGGAGTAAATGCTGCTAATGAGGAGGAGGTTGTGTCTGGCGTTCCTGTTATTCAAAAAATACAATTACCAGACTTGAACGAGACTCCGACTCCACCTGTTGATGAACCAAATTACCCGGCGCATCAAGCTGTAACACCTCGAAAATTTACGTCCAATAATGTATTGACACGTGTCATAAGCTTTGAACGTGTGAAAGAATACTTTAGAGGGACTAAAGTTGACAAACAAGGAAAGTATGTGAATATAAGGGTTCAAAATGTCAACAATGAATAAATATACTTTACAGTAACCCTACATGATGTTTATACCCTTAAACGAATAAATCGTGGATCATACGAAGCTAATTGTGGAAGAAAGTGAGATATTACAAACTACAGGGGTTAAATGTGTCAACATGTTTAAGATATACCTCTGAGTGACCTTTTAGCAAACCCGAAGCCTTGTAGCGATTAATTATGCTCACTAGAATGCGTGATAAAAATTTCACCAAGTTTCGTTATCGTATGAGAAAGTTATGATAAAATTCGTATTCGAGGGGTTAGAAGCATCAACGATGAAATTTATGACTTTGCGAGTAAACACAAAGTGACCAAGGACTTCACAAAGATGGTATAAGTCTTGAAGCCCTTATAAATCAATTTAGAGGGCCTATAATGCAATAAATAAGGTGAAAATGACGTTTAGGAGGACCGGGGACCAAAACTGCAATTTATGAAAACTTGGTAACCTGATCAGGAGACCCACGCGGGCCGCGTAAGCCCATGCACATCCTTACGCGGGCAGCCTGGCCTGCCCAGATACAGAAAATTTAGACAGGTGGCTGTTAAGCCCATTTAACCGACTCTTGTTGCCATTTCTCAATACCATGAGCTCCCTAAAATGGTTTTTAGAGTATAGGGACACTTGGGATGCATCCATGATCATTGGTAGTATTACTTGTCATGATCTTGATCAAACAAACCCACTATATAAGAACCCACTTTGTGCAATTGTTGATCATTCATTCCATCACATCTTCTGGTCATTTCTGGAGCACAAGACCAATTCCTAAGCCTCATTAATCGTGCATAGGACCTTGGTAAGTATGCTTAACCTTCCTTAATTAAGTTTTGCTTAGTTTATAGCTTAAAAGTCAAACCGTCGTAATTAACGGTTGACTTAACGATTAATCATGAATGGTTCAGAGTTTAGTCGAATTAAAGGTAGTTATAAGTTGGTAATTATGTGGGCTTTAAACCCTTAAAAGGCCACCCTCTGATTCCCATCCTAAATAGGTCGTTTGTCGGGTCAAAGATGATGATAAAAAGTCAACAGAAATGTAATTTGCGATTTAATTCATAATTAGCAATGTGAGAGGCGTGTAGCCTGTTTTATCATTAATATAACTTGGTAATCAATGTAAGAACATGTCTAAACATGTTTGATCCGACAATTTACAGTTTAGGATCGATTCGGAACCGAAAGGCGCATAGTTTGACTTTTGCTTTGACTTCAGTTCTGACCCGATTTAGATAAGTTTAGACATGCCTTAAAGTTCCATTAGGACCTAGTTACATGATTGTATAACCCTCTGCGTTTATACCACTTGGATCCTTAATTGTCCGACGTTTCCGTTAATTGCTTAAATATTGACCATAACGCCCTTATGACCATAAAACGAGAATTTTAAGAAATGTGAAAGGACAATAATCTTTATTAATGATTAATTAACATGTCCCTAAATTTTCACGTCAGTTGGAGGTCTAGATTAGGAGTTATGCTCAATGACGTAATTAGAAAGCTTTTTATTAATTAAATGGCGTCATTAGCGTAAAGCCTATCTAAACCCAATTTTTGACACCAAACCTTTTAACCACTGATGTAATATAATATTTTGGGATTTTTGAAGATTTTTAATTATTTTTAAACTGATCATAAGCTAGGATTAGTGCCTTGATTCGGTAAATACCGAATATACCCTTTTAGGCCATAAAATGAGTTTTACAAATCCTTTTGCTACCAATCCAATTGCTACTGATTTTAAATAATAAATGAAGTATTTTGAACCTTATGAACTGACCTGGAAACTCAGATTCCTATTTTAACCCGTAAATCGCTTAAAACGACGTTATACGCGTATTAAGTGCATAGTAAGGGTTTAAAACCATTTTGTCACATAAGACTTAACACCAACTGATATACCATGTTAAAATAAGCTATTTTACTGATTTATTCAGACCCGGATCGCAGAAGCTTAATTGATCCCTTTTATAATCTTTAAAATGACCAAAATACCCCTACGGTGCTTAATATGAGATTAAACTCGTTTTGGGCATAATGGAAGGTATCCTACTGATATCACGACATATTTAAGGCATGTTAACTTAGGAAACCTGTTTAGGACTCTTATGGTTACCCGTTACGCTTCCTGCGCGGTCGGTTCGGTTTATGTAACTAGTTTGCATAAATTAGCCGAAACGGGTCAAACCTTATCGCTTTTATCTCAAAATCCAGAATGTGTTTAGATTACCCATATTATACAAGTCTTTATACTTGTTGGGTCTAAATCACACTCTGTTCCGGTCTTCGCCTTATCATGCGTTTGAACCGTATCTTCCTTTTGAAAACTAACCGGTCTAAGTCAAGACTTAATTATTAAAGACCCGTTAGGATTCTAATAGGTTATTAAAAACCTTCGTTCTAGATTTAGGAGCCCAGTAAAAGCTATCTGTACTTGCTGATTTGATACGGCTGGGATTGAATTTATATTTAGCTCAGGTAAATACTTTTAACTTATTTCCCTATACGGGCTTGGGGTACGGTATATAAAATACCGCTGGGTCGGGCATTCGACCTTAATCATTTGGTGGTTAAGTATTATCGAGATGACCGTTTAAATTGTTTTGTTTGCTTAAAAGCCTTTGGGGGGTTAATGACCATGTCCCGGATATCCCTGGCATCATTTTACGAAATGGCCACGACCTAGGCACGGGGCGTAGGCGTACGCCCGTCAGTGTCTCATATAATTAATGTGGTGTGTCTATTGATCTTTAACCCGGCACGAACCGGGCTACTGAACGCATAAGAAACATGTAAATCTTTTACGAGTATTATATTCAAATAATTATCCCAAGTTATAAAATATTATTTGTGCCACGTGCATTCAAATCAATTTTTTTAAACCCTTTTCAGAATGAGTCGGTTGATTGTATTTACCAGTGTAAACTGATGTATTTTCCTAAAAAGGCTAAGTGCAGGTACTAATCGGAATAGGCTGGCTACTCCTAGCATCAATAAAGAGTCTCGCAAGCTTAGATGCCAAAAGTCTGTTGAACAGTTTTTCCTTTTATTTAATCCGCCTGTGGATCCTTTACTTTCCGTTGTAATACTTGATATTACTTTATATTCGGATTGTAATATACTTATCTTTTGCTTCAGCTGTGCATTTAAATATTGTGTTGTTTGACCATGATGATATCAACTACGTCACGATACTCCCCACCGGGCCCACCGGTGATACGTGGAAATATCGGGGTGTGACACAAGTGTATCCGGATTACGGATACGGGTATGAATCTTCGTACGTGCAACAGGGTGGATACGGTGCTGAGAATACACCTGTTGATGAACCATATTACCCGACGCAGCAATCGTATCCGGGTTACGGATACGAGGGTAAAGGCGGATACGGTGGATACGGGGGTGAAGGTGGATAAGGTTATGAGTCTCGTGTCACACCACTGTATGATGATTATGAACCATCTATCCCGTGCAATCCATTTCAAATACAGGAGATATCACATTAATATTTGTATTATTCTTATAATAATTATTATTATTGTTAAAATTATTAAAATTATTATTATTGTTAAAATTTTATAACTATTGCCAATATAATAAAAATAATAATAATAATTATTATTATTATTATTGTTATTATAATTATTATTATTGTTGTTATTATTATTGTTATAATTCTTAATATTATAATAATTATTATTGTTGTTAAAATTATTATAATTATTATTATTGTTAAAATTATATAACTATTGTCAACATTATTATTATTATTATTGTTAAAATTATATAACTATTGCCAATCTTATAATAATAATAATTATTACTATTATTGTTATTGTTATTGTTATTATTATTACTATTATTGTTATTATTATTATTGTTGTTGTTGTTATAATTATTATTATTGTTAAAATTATTATAATAATTATTATTGTTAAAATTATATAAATATTGCCATTATTATTATTATTATTTTTATTTTTATTGTTGTTGTTGTTGTTGTTATTATTATTATTGTTATAATTCTTAATATTATAATAATTATTATTGTTGTTAAAATTATATAACTATTGTCAACATTATAATTATTATTATTATTGTTAAAATTATTATAATTATTATTATTAAAATTAATATTATTATTAAAATTATATAACTATTGCCAATATAATAATAATAATAATAATAATAATAATAATAATATTAATAAATATTATTATTATTATTATTATTATTGTTATTGTTAAAATTATATAACTATTGTCAATATTGTAATTATTGTTATTGTTAAAACTATATAAATATTTTCAATATTATAATTATTTTTATAATTGTTAATATTCGCATTGTTGTTAAATTACGTATTATTGTTAATTAATTATTATTATTATTAATATTGTTATTGTTATTATTATTATTATTATTATTATTATTATTATTATTATTAACGTAACTGTTTTTTAGTGTTTCATGTCTCTAACTGATTTGAAGAATTGGGTACAAGCAACGGGAAAGGAGAATGGTTACGTACTTGTTACCCGCCGATCGAAAAATATTGGTGGTAGTACGGGGATGGTATGGCTTGTGTGCGACCGTAGTGGTGAGCACCGTAGTAAAGCTGGTAGCAAAAAAATTGGTTGCCCATTTTCATTACTCGCTATCCGGGACGTGACGAATGACACATGGGAGTTAAAAGGGGACAACGCTGTTGGATTGTCGTGTGACCCTAACGAGTCAATCTGAGTAGTTCATCATCAAAAACAAAGGCCGAATCAATGTAAATGATGTCAACACAGCTTGTTCCTTTCTAATCTTTATCTATTACTGATTTCCTGAGCTTTTACAAGTTCAAATGACAAACGGACAGCACCTCGGCTCAGAGAACATGACCTAATTCTGTTTCAAATGAACATGCACAACCCCTATTTATAGTTGATGTAATCTCGTTTGAAAGTGACATGGCTCACTTCAAACGAAATCACTTTGATTAATTTCGTTTGAACTAGGCCTTGTCACCTTCAAACGAAATTACTCAATTTAATATATACAAACCCTAATTTGATCCCTGTTGTGCACTCGATTATCCTATCTAGACATAAGACTTGATTAAGACGAAGTTAACAGACAGTAAATGCACTAACAGACTCCCCCTTGGAGGTTGACGAAGTCTTCGGCGTCGAGTCTTTAGTCTTTGTCTCTTTCCAAATTGATTTGACATTGTAAAAGCTTCCTTCAAATCTTCTCTTCTTCAAACAACAGCTAGCATAAATCACAGAAACTGAATCTTTAATATCTTCAAGCTCCCCCTTGAATGTAGATCCAAAAACTGTATCTGACTTTAAGTCTTCAGACTCCCCCTATCAGTAGGCTGGGATATTGCTATGCTGTTTTCTGAATTACAAACCTGTTACCTGCACAATCTCTACCTAAATATAAGATATATGACAATAACAATTTCAATTCAATCTTACCATTCAATCTCATTTGTTAGAATTTGTCAGAATTAGAAATCCACTTAAATATTCAGGTCCAAATTAATGACCCTGATTACTCAATTAGTCTACCAAGTCCAAATTAATGACCTTGGTTGACCTGAGATAATTCATATTGTCATTTGTTCAACTTTGTTCAAACAATTTTCTGAAATTTACAAGTTTCAAATTAATGAACTTGCTTTAACTTTTCAACTTTCACAAACTTATCATGTTAAGCTCACAACTCATCCTCCAGTTCAGAAAACTTCCTGCATCTGCTACAAATTGAATCTGAAGATCAACTTTCCACTTTGGTTTGTCGAAAAATAAAGCAGAAGTATAAAATCTTTTTGGATTTTAAAAAAGTTTCTAAACTAGAAAGCTTAAGACAGAAATAAAATGCAGTAAATGTAAACTATTTACAAATATAGTTTTGATAAGCGTGTTAGGGAATCATATCAGCTATTCGACAAATCACAAGTACCGTTAAGCTTTAATTACATATTCAGAATTAAACAATTCACTTAGATTGTCGATATACTGATCCACTTAAATTTTCACACACATTTCAATCTATCCAAGATACGGATTTTGTGTTTTAAGACTTAAACTCATTCATGTGTCCCACCTCTTGAATATACTCCCGTATCCAGATCCCAATATTCAGTCTTACGTGAGTATACCACAGATGATATCTGTAAGGGGTTAAATTGCGATACCGTGAGAGCTCAGGTCAGAACTTCCGTTCAGGAGAGAGATGACGGTTCGACTTTAGTGGGTCCCCTTTAGAGGATCTTTTTTACAACAGCCATGATTAGCATTTTTCAATGTTTTATCATTTTTTAGCTGAGGGCGATGCTATGTTTCAAGCAAGCAGTAAAGTATTATACGGGGACTAGGCCATTGCTTCCGCAAAATCAGAAGTCCCGAAATAATACCCCAGATATCACTGAGTATAAAGACCTAGTATCTCAGAAAGAGGGATCTTTCAAACAAGATTTCAGGGGTTACCTATATATCCAAGTAGTGTTCCCCACGAAATAAGCAAGTAATGATTTTAGGTTTATATCCCGAACAAACCTACTAAATGTGCAAAAACCTATCGGCACATCATCAGCGAGACTGTTTAAGACTTTTAGACTTTACATATCTTTAGCATACCGTAACTGTCAAGCCGATGTACTATCATTTTCCCTTTTTACACAAACTCTTTTTTCATTTTCTATTGTTTTTGTATTTTGAAAATATCTCATGTTTTTGTATTTTTTTTTTTAATTTTTACTGTTTTTGTATTTTCTGAAAATATTACCCTATACTCCCCCTAAATACCAAAACAAGTAAAAAATCGACAAACCATTGCAGATTGCTTCTCAACATCATCTACAATGTCTCCTTCATCAACGCCAAGAATCTCTTCCAACACCGATAAAAGCTTCATACCATTCAGTTTTAGCAAATATTGAAAACGAGTTTTATCAAATGCTTTGGTATGTAAATCAGCTTTTTGCTCGTCAGTGTGGATTTTCTCAATTCGTATCAACTTCTTCTCGAAACAATCTCGAATGAAGTGATGACGAATTTCAATTTGTTTCGTTTTAGCGTGATGAACTGGATTTTTAGTAATGTTTATCGCTGCCTCATTATCAACAAAGATAGGGGTGTTTAGAAATTGCAAACCGTAGTCGCGCATCTGTTGCTGGATCCACAAGATCTGAGAGCAGCAGCTGCTAGCAGATACATACTCCGCTTCACATGTGGATAAAGCCAGAGAGGTCTGCTTTTTGCATTGCCAGGTAACCAATCTTGGTCCAAAGAACTGGCACCCCGCTGCTGTTGATTTAGCGTTAACTTTGCAGCATCCGAAATCGGAATCGGAATACCCTTCGAGCATGAATTCGCCTTCTCTTGGATACCACAACCCCAATGATGGAGTTCCTTTCAGGTAGCGTAATATCCTTTTCACAATTACCATATGCGAAGCTCTCGGGTTAGATTGAAATCTTGCTGCGAGGCAGGTTGGATACATAATATCGGGTCTTGAAGCTATCAAATACATCAGCGATCTGATCATGGAACGATACATCGTTTCATCTACCTTCTCTCCAGTTAGGTTAGGGTTTATCCCATGGTTCGTCACTAATGGGGTGGAAGCTGGAGTAGAATCTGACATCCCGAATTTCTCTAAGATATCATGAACATACTTAGTTTGATGTATGACAATTCCCTTAGGAAGTTGATCAACTTGAAGTCCCAAGAATAATTTCATCTCACCCATTGATGACATTTCGAATTTCTGCTTCATAACTTGTTCAAAATCTTTGCACAGATTTTCATTTGTTGACCCAAATATGATGTCGTCCACGTATATCTGAACAATCAGAAGATGTCCGTCGACCTCTTTGGCGAAGAGAGTGGCATCCACTTTTCCACGAATGAAGCTGTTGGCTAGCAAGTGTTGAGACAATGTCTCGTACCAAGCTCTCGGGGCCTGGTGTAAACCATACAGCGCTTTATCTAGCAAGTAGACCTTGTCTTTGTGGATTGGATCGGTGAAGCCCGGTGGCTGTCCGACATATACCTCCTCTTTTACCTTCCCATAGAGAAACGCCGATTTTACATCTAGCTGATAAACTTTGAAATTTTTCCACGATGCAAATGCTAGGAAGATTCTGATTGCTTCAAGTCTAGCAACTGGAGCATACACTTCAGTGAAATCTATACCCTTCTGCTGACTGAAACCCTGGACTACGAGTCGAGCTTTGTTACAAATAATAACCCCTCGATCATCTCTCTTACACTTGAACACCCACTTGGTGTGTATCTTCCTCTGACCATCAGGCAAGTCTACTAATTTCCACACTCCCAATTTCTCAAACTGACTCAACTCTTCTTGCATAGTATTGACCCAAGAATCTTCAGTTAACGCCTCTTTATAAGTTCGTGGTTCGATCTGCGAAATAAAACAACTAAGTGAAAACTCAGTTTATAAAGAAGCAACTGTAGAATAAAAACATGTAAGGCCTTGGTCAATCTGTCGTCTTGTGCGGAAGCCTGATTGTAATTCTCCAATGATCAACTCCTCTAGATGGTATGAAAGATTTCTCGGCATCACCTCGCCTGGAACATCTACCTCACCTTCCAAATTTGTAATATTCTGATTTGCACCTTGATCATCGACTAGAATTGTTTGACTTGAAATCTGGATTTGCTCCCCCTCAAAATCTGAATCACCATGATCAAATACTGGCATGTTATCAGATTCTTGATTATCATTGACTGCCGTCTGATTGTCAGGAGCACTTTCTGAGGCTTGTTGAATATCATCCTGCTCTTCAGCATTACTTGGACCTGCTTCATCATCATTTGAAGCTTGTCGTTGACGACTGAAAGTTTCTGCTGGGAATCTTTCCTGCGATTCTTCATACTCTCTCAAAATATCCAACTCGTCAAAGAAATCCGATTCTTCTTCAATGTCAAATGAATCCCATAAAGTGTCATAATGAAAACGCCATGAATCGCCTGGATTCTGCGGTGGCATTGTGTGACCTTGGCATTCAACATTGTGTGCTTCAATAATCCGCTTCAAGCTTGGAACAAAAACTCGTTTCAATGGACTTGAGTAACCCACAAATATTCCTTCAATGCTCTTTGCACCAAATTTTCCAAAAGGCTCTAGAACAGTGCAGGGAGACCCAAACGGTTCTAAATACTTCAGATTCGGTTTGCGGTTATTGATCATCTCAAAACATGTCTTGTTGAATTTTTTCACTGTGAGAACCCGGTTGAGTGTATAGCATGCGGCTGATACTGCTTCTGCCCAAAAGTTAACATTTAGTTTGGAATCAGCAAGCATCGTTCTAGCCGTTTCGATTAGCGTCCTGTTCTTTCTTTCAGCTACTCCATTCTGCTGCGGAGTGTAAGGAGCACTAAATTTCATGCAATATACCTCTCTCATCTCAGTATTCTTCCATCTTGTTGTTCTTAAACTCAGTACCGTTATCACTTCTGATTCTTCTGATACGCCTTTGGTACAAGTTTTCAATTTTTCTGAACAACGCCATTAAGCTTTCGAATGTCTCATCCTTTGACTTCAGAAAAGATACCCATGAAAATCTTGAGTAATCATCAGTTACTACTAGACAGTAGAGATCACCAGTTACACTTTTAACATTCACTGGACCAAAAAGATCCATATGAATTCTCTCTAACGGTCTTGAGACCGAGTTGACTTTCTTTTGAGGATGTGATTTCTTCTTTTGCTTGCCTTTGATGCAGCTAATGCACTCCCCTTCCAGATGAAATCCTTTCACATGAACACACGTAACTAAGTCGTTGTGTACCTGGTGATTCATTTTTCTTAGGTGAATATGCCCCATCTTTCTATGCCATAATTGCGACTCTTTTTCTGTTGCTCTTGACATAAAACAGTGTGCCTGACCCGTGGTAGTAGTTGCTTCACTCATGTCCAACACGTACAGGTCATTCACTCTGGGCGCTCTCATGGTCACCCACTCATCGGGAACAACAAATCCTGGTTTCAAGATCAAACATTCTTTGTCTGTAAAGTGCGTTGTATACATATGATCACAAATCTGAGAGATACTTAGAAGATTGTTTTCAAGCTCGGCGATGTAGTTAACTCTTTCAAACGTGACAATACCATTAGATAGAGTTCCTTCACCGATTATTCGACCACCTTGATTTCCCGCAAATCCTACATAACCTCTATTAAACCCATGAACATCATACAGTAGGGTTTTCTTCCCTGTCATGTGCTGAGAAGCTCCACTATCCATAATCCAACGTGAAACGGATCTTGGAAGCTCCTGCACATTTCACAAACACTTTAGTTAGATTGTGATGCCACCCAAGCCACTTTTGACTCAGGTAGCTTGACTTTAAGGTGAATTTTTGTAGTGTAAAGTGGTGGAAAATTCTTATCATTTATCTTTAAGCTCTCCTCAGATCCAATCTCAACCTCTCTGTAAAGAAAGAAATCATTTTTAAGAGGTTGATCAAATGATTGATCTTTCTTTGGTGAATTCTTCTTTTTAGAAGTAGTAGCCTCTTGTGGTACAAGTTTCTCATAGTAATCCAAAGGTACATACATCTTCTCAGTTGAAGATGATGATTTTGCAGTCTCAGAAACCTTTGGTTTTGAAGAACTTGATTCCTTTACAACCACTTTTGGCTTCCATGTTTGTTGAGATGATGCAACCCGTTTGTAAAACTTGTCATTTTTAGTTACCATATTCTTAACAGGTTCAGTTTTGATCTTGATGTTGTCATTTGTCAAAACCTTTTTCTCAACAACCAATGGATCTTTTCCCTTCACATCATCTTTCTTTCTTGAATTCATCACAACTTCAGTCTTAGACTTCATGTTGGTACACTTTCGTGCAATATGTCCAACTTGATTGCATTTGAAGCATGTTCGGGTGTCAACTACCCGACTTGTGCCTTCAGACTGAGGTTGCGATGCTTTCTTCTCAAAGAACTCTTTGTTTGTTTTCGAAAAAATCTAAGATTCTTCATCAGAAAGTGAACTCGAACTTGACACAAACACTTTCTTCTCAGCAAACCTTCTGTTTTGAACATTCTTTTTCTGATAATTCTTACCACCCTGATAACCACCCGACCATCTGTTTCGATTGTTGTTATAAAAACGCGGTGGAACAACAGGTTTCTTGTAGTAAGCTTTATCTTTTTCAAAATTCATTTGCCTCTTCGTCTATTTTAGACCTTCAATCTCAGACAGATCAATTTCAACCAATTTGAACACATTTGTCAATTTAGCAACATTAACATTCTCCAATGGAAAATCAGAATCCGAATACAACTTATCAGATCCAGCCATCTTGTACATCACAAGACCCGGTTCATCACCTAAGTTGTTTTTGAATTTTGTTTTCGGAATGTAATTGTTCAGAAAACACTCTTCATCCTCAACTGGATCACTATTAGGCTTCAAAACACTTTCAGCCATGCCTTTCACAAGATCACTTTGAACACTATCATCAGATGAAGAAAATGTAACATCAATTGACTCTGGAAGTTTTATTTCATTTTCATCATTAACCAACCCGGATGTTTTCTTTGAAAAATTATTTAACACTGGCGGTGGAACCTAATGATACCCAACCCTAGTTCCATCCGAGTAAACATCTTCACCTGCTTTGTTTTTCCCAATGGGTTTAGGAAAAATGTGTTGTAAAACAAAGCTTGCGGAGTTGTAACTGGTTAATTTCAGATTGATACGCTCATTCTCAATCTTAGCTTCTTCAAACTGAAGCTTCAACTTAGCAATCTCATCCAATTGTTGGTTGATTTGCTCTTCTTTGTGTCTAAGAACTACAGTTAAATGCTCATTTTCTTTATTGGTTTTACCGTTTCTTTCATCAGAATCTTTTACTGTTCGTTTTAGTTTGTCAAAATTTTCTGACAATTGACGATTTTCGTGAATTAGCTTTTCATTCTCTTTCCTAATTCTTTCTACTTCAATTTTATCATTTTCAATTTTCTCAGTTAAATTTTTAGCTCGATCATTTGAAGCTTTTAGCATTTTATCACGGCCTAGAATCTGATCTTCAACCTTTCTGACTCTTGTTGTCAGTTCTTCAACCTTTGTCTCACTAAGGTAAGTGAGTTTACTACAAAACTTGCAGTTTTTCATGCAACTTTTGCAGTCACTATCATCTTTGACTTTCTTACCTGACTCTTTTGTTGAAATGTTTGGATTGGCCTTGCTTTTAGACTCAGTTTCAGACTTAGAGTCTACCTCAAGTTCCTTTGCAGCAAGCACTTTGTCAGCCATCTTCCTCAAATTTTCAGTGGTGAATTCTTGTGAAGTATCAATAATCCCATTATCAATCTTCTTAGACTGCGACTCATTCTTTTTCTCTTTTTCTTTTTCTTTCTCTTCTCCACCTGCCCACCATTCTCTCTGTAAGGCTTCTTCTTCTTCAGCAAATTCCTCAATGAAAGCGCCAATACTACGAGTTTTCACATCAATAGCAATGTTTCCATGAGGATCAAGGTAACATTCTCTATCAGCATCCCATCTCTTTGCTTTCCTGGCTTCACTGAACACCCTAGATAATCTCATCATCTTGAATTCTGCTCTACCTTTTCTACTAAGGTATTTTTCTTCTTCAGTTCTGGTGTCTTTGTAAGGAACAATCTTTCCTGCTACGAAAGCGTATCCTACTGCATCTTCCTCTGGTAGTAATTCACTCCAATCAAAACCTTCGTCATCATGAATGACAGCAAGAGCTCTTGATTTTTCTTTGGGGCTATCCTCAAGCTGCTTCATTCTGGGCGGTTCTGATTTATTCTGATGATAGATCACTTTTTTGTAGTAATCCTCGCGGAATGGATTTGCAGTATCATCAGCAGGAGCGTTACGACATTCACGTTTAAAATGTCCTTTTTGTTTACACCTGAAGCACGTGACTTTTGATTTGTCAAAGCCAAGTTTTGTGGACGGACCACCGATAGAATGTCTCCCAGTAATTTCCATAAAACGTTGCGCTCTACGGACTGCACTGGCCATACACCATCTGATATCGATCAGTTCCATCTCTTCAGGATCTATTTGATCATAGTCCTCCTTAGTCAGGTTGGTGTTTCCAATCTTGCCCGCCACGAGGCTCTCGTACGATTCTAACACCGACGCTAAGAACACCATCTATTGTTTTGCTGACTCTTCACTGAAATTTTAAGCGTTCTTCAGATCCACAGCAATATTACATTGGAACAGATACTTTGATGCAGATTGGCTTGGAGTTGTTGAAGAAGATCCACTATAAAAACCACTGTGAGGAATTTCTTGATTCACATTATTTGAACTCTCTGCAGAAAATGCTGTTCTTGGAGAACCAGTCTTTGGTAGATTTCCTCTGTAGTACAATTTGTTGTTGACTTTGCTAGATTTCTTGATCTCCAACTCGTGACTCTCCAGTCTTTCGATAAGCAGATCCACTGTCAAAACTTCTGGCGGCTTGATGGTATTCTTCAACATCAAAGCAAAGTATTACCAGTCTTGCTCATTTCGCAGCGAATCAAACAATTTGTCGACCAACTCGTCTTGAGTATAAGTGATTCCACGTCTTGCCAGCTCCAATTTCAGATGCCCGAATCTCTCAATCATCTTGGAAACAGACTCGTTCTTTAAACAACCAAATAAATCAAACTCTTTTCTTAACAGTTTCTTTTTGTTTTTGACTATCTCAGCACTACCTACACATTTTACCCTCAGTTTCTCCCAAAGATCTTTTGAATTTTCATATTCAATCAACAAAATTATATCATCTCTCACAGACTGATGAATCAACGCGATGCATTTTTGTTCAGCAACATATCTTTCAATCTCATCAGTATCTGTCAAACTTTCACCAAAACTTCCTCTAACATAAACATTCTTTAAACTTTTCCAGCTTGGATATGCAAAAGCTTGAAGCCACTCATCAAATCTTGTAGCCCACCTATTGTAATCTTCAATCGCCATTAATTTTGGAGGTTTGTTGTAAGTCCCATAAGCACTCTCTACACTCAAAGCATCATTGAGAGTTTTCTTTGCACTTGATGTCGGTGTAGTTTCATTTGTGTTATTTGAAGTGCCATATCCCGAACCACCGGTAAATGCAAACACATCACAGAAAGGATTCATGAAATCATCCATCTTTCAAGTACCTGAAACAGTCAACAAACACTTAGAAAAATTTTTGAAAATTTGAAAACAACAATTTCAAGCGGAATCAGTTGAAGCGAAATAGCTTCAAGCGAAATTATGACTTTTCAAACGGAATATCTTTCAAGCGGAATAGCAGTCCAAGCGAAATCAGGTCACTTGAAGCGAAATATGTTATTTCGTTTGAACTCAACAGTAGTTTCAAGCGGAATTAGTGATTCCGTGTGAAACAGTCAACAATCTCAAGCGGAATTAAGGTAATTTCAAGCGAGATTAACGTGACGTCAGCAAGTCGATTAGCCGTTCAAGCGGAATTACAAGTTTTTATCAGATTTTGTTTGAATTAAGGTCCAATACTTTCAAGGATTAGATAAAACTATGTTTCACTTGATATGTGTGAGTTTTAAGCCATTTCAACCGTTAAAATTCGTTCAAATCAGAAAAGAAAGAGTAGAAGTGAGAAAATCCGATGAAAGCAAGCTGAATTGGTATGAACTCCTCGTCCTGAGCTCTGATAACACTTGTTGGATCGTCGTGTGACCCTAACGAGTCAATCTGAGTAGTTCATCATCAAAAACAAAGGTGGAATCAATGTAAATGATGTCAACACAGCTTGTTCCTTTCTAATCTTTATCTATTACTGATTTCCTGAGCTTTTACAAATTCAAATGACAAACGGACAGCACCTCGGCTCAGAGAACATGACCTAATTCCGTTTCAAATGAACATGCACAACCCCTATTTATAGTTGATGTAATCTCGTTTGAAAGTGACATGGCTCACTTCAAACGAAATCACTTTGATTAATTTCGTTTGAACTAGGCCTTGTCACCTTCAAACGAAATTACTCACTTTAATATATACAAACCCTAATTTGATCCCTGTTGTGCACTCGATTATCCTATCTAGACATAAGACTCGATTAAGACGAAGTTAACAGACAGTAAATGCACTAACAAACGCGAACCATAACCACGAACCTTCGACGAGTCTGTTGGGCCACGCTTTTGTGCGAAGATTTACTAAAGTCGAATACAAGCTAGTGGAGCAGCTAACTCCTCAAATCATGGAGCCACGTAACATATTTCAAACCCTAAGAAAGCAGTTTCTCGACCGCCTACATGTTCAGAAAGACATGCAAAATGTGGTACAAAAAATTAGAGCGTCACTGATGGACGGAAAGACTCCCATGCAGGCACTGGAAAGCGTACTGCATGAAAACTGATTCATTTATGACACCCGAATGGAACCCAAAACAAATGTCGTAACAGAGATTTTCTTTGTTCATCCTCATTCAATCATTATGTGGTTTGCATTCCCGCACGTGCTGTTGATCGACACGACCTACAAAACAAACATCTACAACATGCCATTTGTCTAGGTTTTGGTTTGACGTTGACCGACAAGTCTTTTTGTATCGCACATGCTGTTATTCGCAAAGAATGAAGGGATAACTTCGTATGGATGCTTGAGCGGATCAAGTCAATGTTGCTTGAATGTATGATGCCACGTGTGATAGTCATAGATAGAGAGCTAGCCCTAATTAACGCGGGTGTTAAAGTATTCCCGAACGTGTCTAGGTTTCTATGCCAGTTTCACTTCGAACAAAATATATGTAAACATTTCAAGCAAGGGTTCAATAAATTAGATTGGGAGAAATTTCTGTCGTACTGGCGGAGAGTGTGCGACTCTGCTTCAGAGCCCATGTACAAGTATAACTTGGACAAATTGTATAACTGACTCATGGTTGCCAACCAGGAAAGTAAGTATGCCTTCAACAAATGACTCACCCAATCTATTATGTTTTACACACGCTTTTACATTTCATTATTTTATTTTTGCAGGGGTCTTTAATTATGTCTACGAAAACTGGCTCAAAGACTATAAAGAAATGTTCGTTTATGCGTGGACTAATAAGTGTCGCAACTTTGGTCAACGCACCACCAATAGAGTTGAGAGCCAGCACGCAAATTTAAAAAGATATGTTACGCACCGGAGTTCATTGGAGCGAATAACAAGATGCATCATTAATATAGTTGAAACTCACTTCGGGGAAATACAAAAAAGTTTCACCGACATCATCGAAAAAACAATGAACCACCATAGACACCCACTGTTGGACAACCTACGTGGAAAGGTTTCCCATACAGCACTTGATTTGCTGGAAGGAGAGCTAACGAGGAAGCTGGAGGTGTTGCGGAAACTTAACGCATCATGTGGTTGCCATATGTGGCTTAGTTGTGGGTTGTTGTGTGCTTGTAGGCTGGAAAAGTACAAACGTGCAGGTAAAAAATATTAAACCTATAAACCTCTTGGTTATTTAGTACGATTTAGCTGTTTCTCACACCGTATTGACTTAACTGTGCAGAGCGTAAGATACAACTTAACGACGTAGATGTATTCTGGCGTAAGCTTGACTTACTACCGTGTAAACTGGTAGATGAGGAAGTCGATGTTGTAGCAGATCTCAATATTATGCGGCAACAATTAGAGTCGCAATCCCCCGATCAGAAAAAAGTTTGCTTTCAAAGATAAAAGCAGTCATAACCCTGAAAACGTTAACTAAGAAACCACCGATTGTCCAGCAAAATACTCACGGTCGGCCTACATCAAAGAAAGTACAACAAAGGCTAGATGAAGCTGCTATGTTAGACGAAGCTGCGAGAAACAACTCCTATGGTGAGGACAGCAACGTATTTACCGCTTCCCCAAAACATAGGTACGATTTACCCCGACACAGCTCATACGTACCGTCAGAGGGCTCTTGTGGAACTGGTTCGGTTGTAAAGTCTAAAAAACCTAAAATGCAACGAAACCGTTCAACGAGTTCTAAAAAGAAGGAGACGCGGGAGGATCATGGTTTTCCATTAATAAAGGGGGACGAGGACTTGTTAACCATTATGAGGTTTAAGCATCAAATTCCATCAGAGTTTCACTCTTACATATCGCATATACAAGATGTGACCCTAGACGGTCATTGTGGGTACAAGTCTGTGGCTGTCGGGTTAGGTTTTGGGGAATACGTATGGCCCCGTATTCGAAGTGATTTACTACTGGAGATTGACCATAACGAGCCGCTATGGAAGCATGTATTCGGAACATATGATGAAGGAGACTTCAAACGAATACGTAACATCATCTCTTGGCATTCAGTGTTAGGGTGTAACAACCCGACTTTTTGAAGTCAAAGTCAAAGGAAGAAAAGATTGCTAATTAGATCTATCATTCCTTGCTTGATTATCGCTTGTACTCTTGAATCCCGATAATCGATACTTTAGTTTATGCTATTTTAGTTGTATTATGTGAAGTAACAATGTGATAAAGATAACTCAACGCTAATCTACTTAACGCTATCACATTGCTACCGCACCGCAAATCGAATTACAGGTTATGGATATTGTCTTACGTGTGTGTGCTATTATGTGTTACTTGTGCATGTCTATATTGTTTTGAGGTGATTATTCACAAACGCAATCACAACTCTATTGCAACGCAATCACATCGCGAACTCGAAACCTAAGGTTTACTTTTGTGTTAGTTGTGAATTATGTTATTGTATGACTAATGGGTGATACTATCTCATCGCTTACATGCAACGGAAAGCTTAACGCACGAAACAAAAAGTCAGAAACCAACTGGCAAAAGCCATCCGATCGGGAGGCCCTCCGATCCACAATACACCGCCTCATCTCCTCCTCTCCGCTAAATACCCATCTGTCACATCACTATTCATGATGTGACAGCTCTCCTCCGACTCTTCGCATTCTCAGACCATTTTCTCTCGATTCCTCGCAATTCTTGTAAGTTTCTACTCCAAATCTTGTACATCTTTGATCTACACACACTTTCTCATCAATTTCACTATCAAATCTCAAATTTTCACCATGAGATCTGTAGATTTGGGGTGTTCTAGGAGGATGTCATCATGGGTTCTCATGAACACCAAAGTGTGACCTCATTCCACCAATAACAACTCAGATCTAAGGGATTTCAACAAGTTTAAACACTGATTTCATCTTAATCTAAACGTATTTCAACTGATTCCCACTTTTCTTCAATGTTCTTAACTTTTCACTCGAGAACCGATAGAAGCTGAACTCGTTCAGGCCTTCTACTCATTCTCTAGTGAAGTGCCGGTTCAAGAATGGATTTCTATCAAAGAGATGACCGACTTAACGGGTTGAACATGAAGTTCCGTCAAGAACAGTTACTAATTGGGCGGGGTGATTCCCATCCGATCGGATGGCTAGACTTGATGGAGTTTCTATTGTTTGACACGTGGTCATACCGTCTCGGTTCAAACTGCAAACTTTCTGAACTTAACAGATTTTAAAATTTTCAAACGAATAAGTCGCCGAGCGGATTGTCGTCCGATCGGATAACCATCCGATCAAACGACGATCCGAACAGATGACTTGTGATCTTCAACACTTAAACATTTTTACAAAAACTTCAAAGAATGACAGTTCCAACGAAAAGCCATCCGACCGAACGGTCATCCGTCCGGATAACCTGAATTGTAGGAACACTTCTCCTTTTCAAAATGCTACAATGAAAACTTCAAAGTTCATACACAAACACACCCATCCCAAACGGACAACCCTCTGACCGAATGGTCATCCGTCCGAATGACCATCCGTCCGGAAGGTCATCCGATAAGATCACTATCCGCCACTTGTTCCACTCGACACTGTTCTTACATACCGTTCAACACTTATACCGTCGTTATCTGATCAGGCTAAATCTCCAATGCTCCCTTCAATCCAAGACTGTGTTTATTTACTAAACACGCTCTGTGAGTATACTCGATCCTTTTTTGCTTAACGAACTTCTGGGTGTTACATACGTTACCTATATCAAATCACATCGATCATACAACGCAAACACTTTTATACGCTAACCATTCTCGCATTGTGTACGTGTTATTCGATGAATGCTAGTATGTTATGTTTACACAGTGATTGTTGCCTGACACCTTAGCAACGATAGTACTATAGTTTGGACTCAGCACCTGTCGTGGACAGGGGTTGTTAAGGGCTTTTCTTCACGTGTCACAGTGGTGATATGCGTTGTGCATTCTACAACTCGCAGTTACATCTGTGCATATTTCATTGTCGATAACTTACTTGCTTCACATTTCTACGTGTTACATGATGGTTATGCGTAAATCGCTTACGCTACTATTATACTATTAAACTTGTATGCTCACCTTTACACTATGTGTATTGACTTTTATTTTAACGTATGTGACAGGTGTTTAGGATGCTTACTATGTTTGCTGATCACTATGGAATCAAGCTAGGGGAGTCTAGAAACAAACTAAATAAAATCTGAGTTGTCAGAATAATTTATTTGTCTTCGAGATGCTATGTCTGAATAACTATTTTATTTGATATGTTATGGTATGGGATGTAACGTTAAATATCTGGTAATTTTAGTTGTTATGGATTTCTCCTGGACAATCTTTTTCGCTCAGTGTCGCGCCCCGATGTTTCCGCCATCGGTTGGGGTGTGACAGATTGGTATCAGAGCCATAACTATAGGGAATTAGGCAAGACTCGACCTAGTCCGGGTCAATGTCTTAGAATCGACCTAGTCTATAGTCTAAGTACCAACAGACCGCCTTGTGCAAACCCGGTAGAGGTTCCGCGCAAGCTTACTCTTTATACTCTCGTTTGCATTCGCTAAAGTTCACAACATTGCATGAACATCGCATAATACAGCTTCGTGCGAACACTCAGTCTTTCCTAAGGCTGGCGACACACACGATTTTTGAAAGTATTCGAGTGGTATGGTTGAGATTAGGTGTGAAAACCGCAAACTCTCAGCCAGATCGCTCGCCCGACACGCATTTATTTCATAAAACACGAGAATTTGCGTTGAGTCAGGTGTGAAAACCATACCTCGACACGATTATCCCTATCTATCTCGTGATTTTATCACACCAATAGGGATGAAGTTATTAAGTTTGGGGTGAAACCCGCAACTTAATGACTTACTCCACTCTATATATCTTGGTTCTACAAAACTCTCACCAAAGTCTCGATGGGTCCCAACGACTAGGGTCATGTAGTGGCCGAAAGGATGCGAGCCGACCACCCGGATTGAGGCGAGAGCACAGTTTATTAAGCCAACACGTGTACTCGAAGTCCTTGGGAACAGTGGAATCACTTTGGGTAGTCAAAGTGTAGCACACCCAAGACGTTCTAATTTTCGTTGATTTTACGCTTCATCGCTTTTATGTGTTTTAATTCTGAGATCGCGACCGCTGACTCTGTGAATTATGGATTTTATGTGTTTTACATGGTTTTTCTGTGTTATATACGTTTCGGTTTTGGTGAGTTACTCACTTTTCGCCCATCGCTTTGATAAACGTGCACAACACGCACAGCTATTAACATCTCAAAACGCTAACAAATCGTAGACACACTACAGACAAATCGCCACGCTACTCACTGTTTATTCTACTCGCTACTCACTACTCGCATTTGTAACTCTCGATCGCTTTACACAGCTATGAAAGATAGGAGAATATGTGTAAAATACGTAGGTGAATACTTGCAAAATATAACGAATACGTGCTTGCGTGGATTATGTGCTTCTGTGCTCTACGTGCTTATGTGCCTCTTTGTTTACGTGCCTATGTGATTTATGTGCCTGAGTAATTGATGTGTTCCTGAGCTTTAACCAACGTACTCATTAAATACTATGTGGTGAGATTGAGTGTATCGTCTAAATCCTACGATGATGTCTGTTGCAGACAATGTCGTCATTCGGATCTCACACTTCTCGCTCTGCTGACCGCAATCACGCTGACAAACGCATCGCATCGCTAGTCTCCAAGCAAATGGCTAAGGTCATTCCGCAAATCGTCAGCGAAATTAATGAGATCGCTAGCAAGTCCTCTGAGGAATCCAGGACTGAATCACCAAAAGTGACCTTCAGTTTCAAGCAGTTTAAAGCTTGTGGACCCAAAGACTTCACAGGGGAAGATGGGCCGAGCGCAATGTTTTCATCGTTCTACTCGATTGAAGTCACTCTACGACAAAGCGGATGTCCAGACAACCTCCGCACTGTTAACGCAACTGGTGTCTTCCAGTCTAGGGCACTGGAATGGTGGTTAGCGGAGCGAAATAGGCGTGGGAACGACGCAGCCTATGGACTTACTTGGGAGGAATTGAAGGAAATCATGATCAAAGAATTATGTCCTCCGCATGAACTCTAGAAGCTGGAAGACGAGTTCTGGCACATCAAGCAAGAGGGTGGTGACAATGCCGATCTTACTGCTCGCTTCAAACAGCTTAGCATCATCTGCCCTGGCCAAGTCTCGACTCCCGACATCACAATCAAGAAATACATTCGCGCCTAACCTGATTGTGTTGCCGATTTTGTCCAAGCAGCTAAGATGACTACCATTGAGGAGTCCTTCCTGCTCACTGCCGAGATTAATGATAAGAGAGTTCGGGCTGGTTACTTCAAGAACACCGCCAAGAGTCTTCATCAAGTCACCACTACTACTTCTCCCACCGCTGAAACCACCTCACCTCAAGCTCCAAAGTCTTCACGCCCAAATGCAAGAACAACAACAACAACAACAACAGTGCTATCACTACTGCTCCTCTCAATGTTGTCCCTATCCAACAGCAGAACCTGAACCACCAAGTAGCGGCACCCACGATGTAACAACCCGACTTTTTGGTAGTCAAAGTACAAGTCAAAGTCAAAGGAAGAAAAGATTGCTAATTGGATCTGTTATTCCTTGCTTGTACTCGCAAACCTCAATAGATTGGATATGTGAAGTAACAAAGCGATAAAGATAACTAAACGCTAATCTACTTAACGATACTACATCGCTATCGCATCGCAACTCGATTTATAGGTTATGGATATTGTTTTACGTGTGTGTGCCTTTATGTGTTACTTGTGCATATTTGTTTTGGGATGATAATCGCAAACGTAATCGCAAATATATCGCAACGCAATCTCATCGCAACACAAAACGCAGAATGGGTATGTTTAGGTTTATGACTGTTAGTTAGGTTATTTGTTGAACTAATGTGTAATACTATCGCAACGCTTACTCGCATCGCATCGTAACGCTCAACACACGAAACGAAACATCGAAAACCAACTCGCCAAACCCATCTGATCGAATGACCATTCGATCGAATGGTCATCCGTCCAGATGATCATCCAATCGGATGGCCATCTGATCGAACCGCCTCTCGTTCCACCTACCGCTATCGAATGTTTCCATTTTCACTAAAAGACCGAGCTAAAGCTTGGCTTAACACCCTCCCAGTTGGCTCGGTAAACACCTGGGATAAACTATCCCAAAAGTTTCTAAATAAGTATTTCCCTCCTGCTAAAACGGCTAAATTAATGACTGAAATTAATACATATTCACAAGAGGATGGGGAATCCTTATATGAAACTTGGGAAAGGTTCAAGGAGCTACTAAGAAAGTGTCCTCATATGTTCTTGCGGTATGGCAACAAGTATCCACTTTCTACAATGGGTTCTTGCCACACACAAGACAAACACTTGATTCTAGCTCCGGGGGACTTCTAGGTAATCGTCGCCCAAATTAAATATATAATCAAATTGAGGAAATTGCTCAAACCAATTTTCAGTGGCACACTCCCCGAGGTAATAAATCTATTGCCCCGGGCGCCCATAAGGTTGATGAAAGCACTTCTTTACAAGCCCAAATCGAGGCCCTTTCTTCAAAAATCAAAAAGTTAGAAATGGCAAAAACGGTCTCGGTTATGGCTTGTGAGGGGTGTGGTGGACCACATGAAAATTGGAGTTGTATGAAAGAAGTAGATGATCAAACGGAAATGGTAAACTACATTGATAATAGACCTAGGCCGTCGGGTCCCCCAACGGGTACCTACAACCAAGGATGGCGTAACCACCCTAACCTTGGTTGGAGAGATCCCGGCAATAGTAGTAACCAACAAAACCAACGAACTAACTTTCAACAACCACAAAACTTTTCTCAACAACAAGGTGGACGAGAAAGGCTTGAAGATACTGTATCTCGCCTCATCTTTGACACCAAAAAGAAAAACTCGGATCGATTTCAACAATTGGAATCGAATTTTAGAAATCAACAAGCTAGCATTCAAAACATTGAAAAACAATTAAATCAAGTAGCTCAAAATTTCTCCGAGAGACCACAAGGCGCATTACCAAGCAATACCGAAACCAACCCAAAAGCGCAAGTACACCTCATCACATTGAGAAACCGAACCGTGGGTCCCGAGGAGGCTCCATTACCGCCAGCTGAAAGAAGCCAACCTAGCCAAACCACGACTCCACCCGCGCCCCAACCAGAAAAGGCTTCTCCGCCAAATCAAGAGCCCACCAAGAGTCCTCCGGTTCCATACCCCGGTCGGTTAATTCGTCAAAAGACCGATGAGCAATTCGCAAAGTTCGAAAATTTACAAAAACAATTGCATGTTAATATTCCTTTTATCGAGGTCCTAACCCAAATGCCTAAATATGCAAAATTTATGAGGGACTTCCTCACTCACAAAAGGAAAATTGAATCATTGCAATTTAGTTAACTTAGGCGAAGAATGCTCCGCCTTAGTACTCAACAAACTCCCACAAAAGAAAATGGATCCTGGAAGCTTCACGATTCCTTGCTCGATTGGGGAATCCCCCATTCGTAATGAACTAGCCGATCTTGGGGCTAGCATTAAACTCATGCCCACATCAATGTTCAACCGACTCGGCCTAGGAAAAACGAGCCCTACAAAGATGAGCATACAACTTGCCAACAGATCCGTCAAATTTCCACAAGGTGTCGCTGAAAATCTATTGGTCAAAGTCGACAATTTCGTCTTCCCGGCCGACTTTGTCATGCTAGAGAAGGAAGAAGACACCGATGTCCCCCTCATCCTCGGGAGGCCATTTCTAGCCACCGCCCAAGCAGTGGTGGATATGAATGACGGAACACTAACATTGAAGTTTGGGGACGAGGAAGTGAAGTTTGGAGTTGGAAAGAGAGTAGAAGACGAAGACACGGTCAACTACATGAAGGTCATAGACTCAAGCTTGGATGACGCTCTCCGACGGTGTAGCATGGGATGCAAAACATCCCACTTGAGTGACATGTGACCAGGCTTTGGGTCTAGCCAAGGACCCTTATAAACGTGGCGCACCACGGAGGCATTCCGCGGAACCAACCTTAGTTTAGTTTAGATAAATTTTTATATTTGCTAGTTAGTTTTAATTTTCAGGAATAAAACACGCTCGGGATGGCAAAGGATACAAGGGAAACTTGAACCAGCACCCCATGCAGGAAAACAGGGCCATCCGACAAAACTTTCTTCTTTACAGCAGGTTCAGCACGGGCCGTGTCCGCCCAACACGGCCCCGTGCTGCACAGTCTGCATAAAACTCCCAGTTCAGGTAAACTGGACACGGGCCGTGTTCACCCAACACGCCCCCGTGTCCAGGCTTCTGTTTCTTTTGTTCAACTTTGTTGTTACTGGCACCTGAACACGGGGCCGTGTCCAGACCCCCAGTAACACAATTTTTTTCTTTTTAACACCTATTTACACATTCAATCAACCTAAAAACTTATTTTTGGGACACATTGAGGACAATGTGTAATTTAAGTGTCGGGGGATGCTAGAACCTTGAATCTTGCAAGTCTTAACTACAAGCCTTACACAAAACTCTATTGGAACCGCTAATCACCCCAAATTTTTTCAAAAACTTTCATTTTTTTTTGTCTAGGTTTAATTTGGGAATTTCAAAATTCTAAAAAGGTTATATTTTTACAAATTGACAACCGATAGCGTCGTGACAAAAAGAACCAACATAAGAAAATTATGAAACGGCATGACAAGCTTAGTTAAAATTTGATTATATATACTTGATCACATAAAAAACTCATTCCCACAAAAGTGAGTTTTGAGCCTTTATTGAGCATACAAATACATATATTTAAACTAAATGCTCATTTTTCGTTTCTTGGGTGAATAGCCGCTTGGTTCTTACAAATCTAGAACTTGCCACGACGATACATTCCCGGTCCTTACCAACTTAAACCCGAGTAAGTAAATGATGGAGGCATTAGGACTAACCCTTTTTATTTCTACACCATTTTTTTTTACCACCTACCCAAAATCCACCTAGTTAACCCCTTTGAGCCTAAACCTTTTCATTTCTTAACCCAAACCAAACACCCTTTCACCCACCAAAACCTTTTTATTTTTAACCCTTTGTTTTTAGTAACAAGCTCCGTTTTTCGCATGACTTTCAAAAAATAATAATAATAATAATAATATTGATGATGAAGCAAAAGAAATAAACAAACAAGTTCATCAAAAATAACTTTGTTTGAATAATAGCTTCATCAAAATAAAATAAAAAAATTGCAAAAATAAAAAGTCTTACGAAAACCGACGCTTTTTACGCTTTTCGCCCTTTTTCTACTAACCACTAACCCAACCACCTACCTTTAACCCAAGTCTAACCCTTCACCCAAAAGTCCTCTTGATATTTACAAAGGTATATAGTTAAAAAGGAGGAGGATTGATTGCTTGGCAAGCCTATGGTAGGAGTAAGTTTCATGCCGCTCTCGAGTGATTCACTAAAATACATCTTTGGCCGAGTGTTGAGTGATCCCCCGTGAGGTATGTGAACTTGTATATAAATAGAATTTTAAAGAGGCATGTTATGCCCTAATAAGTAATTTATCTTATGAAAATTTTTAAATAAATCATGACGAATAGGATTGTAAATAAATAAAAATAAAACTTAATAAAGAATCTTGGAAATCCCGACACTCTAAGACAAGCCCAAAAACCTTCTCTTCTACCCATTCCATTTGGGAGTGTAAAGCCATATTATAAAGAGTTTTGCTTGAGGACAAGCAAAGATTCAAGTGTGGAGGTATTTGATGTGTGCAAAATGCAACATATAAATTACATCAATTGTGGCATAAAACTAACCATTTTTTAGTACTAATGTTGGAAAAAGTGTGCTTTTGTCTTCCTTTTGTATTTTCAGGATTAAATGAGCTCGAATTAACAAAAGAAGCAAAAAGACAGCTAAATCTAACATAAATAGAAGAAAAGGAACAAAGGAGACATGCCCGACCCCACGACAGCATCATCCCAAGCAAAACAAGAGAACAGAAGGCTGAACACGCCCCGTGCTCAGTGAACACGGGGGCGTGCCCAAGTGCCAGCATAAAAGACAAAGCTATAGAAGCTTCTATCGCCCACCACGGGGCCGTGCTCAGCGGACACGGGGCCGTGGTCAACTATAAGATTCGCAGAATCCAGGCAAATCTTGATAGTACAGATATGCTTCTGCACACGAGGGCGTGCCCAGCGGACACGGGGGCGTGGTCAACTAATGCAGACAAACTGCAATTAATGAAGACAGAGAAGAGGATGGACACGGGGCCGTGCCCAATGGACACGGGGCCGTGCCCGAGCTTCTGTTCAGCCTATAAATAGGAGTGCTTGGCTCAAGCTCAAACCATCCCTTGGCACACCAGCTCTCTCACACTTCACCCACCACCCACCACCCACCACCACCATAACACCATCATCCACCACCATCCACCACCATCATCCATTGTCCATCATAGAGTGTGTGAGTCGTCTCGAGATCCAAGATTGATCGTAAGAGTTCTTGACAATCAAGGCCATGTTTGCCTAAGTCTCTTACATCACTTGGTGAAGACAAAGTGTCTAGTGTAATACTTTTTATTTTTAATCTTTTCGCACTTTTTAATTGGTTATGTATTAATGACTTTAATAACTAGTTTCGTATGTTGAAGGTGATTCTTCCTTATCGTTTGTCCGTGGTGTCTTGGCATTATTTTACTGTCTATATAAATAAAAGATTTTCACCATTCATATCTCCACGGTCTATATGGAGGTATGTTGGCTACCTGGTCGGGGGTTAAGGGAACGGTTTGGTAAGAGTCTTGCCATTGTTCAGTGTATAGATCCTACAAAGGACCTGGGTCAAATTTAGTAGGACCTCCTTCAATACCCACTAGTATTGGATGGCGGGGGTCCAAACTCTTTGATCCTCTCATAAGTTAAGCTACTATTAAAACTTTAACCCGGCTACTTAGGACTGTATCCCTGCTGACTCAGACTACTTAGCCGAGGGTAACGTCACCTTCAAAACAGGGGCCTACCATAATATGCAGTAATAACTTAATTAATTATCTTTCAATAATCCGACCCTTTAGGATTGTATCCTTGCTGACTCAAACTACTGGGTTGAGGGTAACGTCACCTTTAAAAGAGGGGCCTGCTACAATAACTAAGATAATCTCTTAAATAGTGCAAAAGTGTGGAAATAATCAAAGGTTACACTAAACACGAGTCGGAGCCAAGTGATTCATCTTGTCTATCTGTTTTTACTTTTATTTTAATTTCAACATTTTAGTTAGTTTTTATTTTTCTAGTTTAAAAGCTTTTTCGAAATTTTTGATTAGATTAGACGTTGAGGATAAACCAGTACTAAAAGCTCTTGTGTCCTTGGACGACCTCGGTATCTTGCCAACACTATACTACACTCACGATGGGTGCACTTGCCTATATGTGTGTTTAGTGTTAGTAAATATCGTGTTTTATAAATTTAAAACTTGGCTAAAAAGTGTTAAAAAGGGCTTAATATATACATTAAAAATAATAACACTCACGCACATCAAGCAGATGGACTTGAAATGGCAGATGGCTATGATCACTCTAAGGTTAAAGAAGTTTCAGGATAAGACTTGGAAGCTTTTAGGTCTTGGAAAAGCTAGTTTCAACAAATCCAAGCTGAGATGTTATAACTGTAAGAATTTGGGTCATTTCAAACGAGATTATCCTCTGTTGAAGGATGGAAACACTGAAGCTGCTCCTGCTATAAAACAAATCGCCATTGAAGAAAACAAAAACAATGCTGCTCCTAACACACCAAAAGCCCTGGTAGATGAGGATTACGATTGGGGTGAAGAAATCGCTGAAGCTAAGGAACAAGTCAACAAAGCCCTTATGGCAAAGATCTCGAGCGAGTCATCATCAAAACAGGTCGAGAAACAGGCTGCTGGAATCCCAAAAGCATTCTCGACCTCCTCTAAGGCCGAGAAAGACAAGAATCCCGAAAAAGCAGAGAAGCCCAAAGAGCAGGTTCCGAAAGAATCATCTGATGAGAAAAAAGTGAAAGAAAAAGCCTCAGCTGCAGATATGAAAACCGAGTCTTCGAAGGAAAAGGCTGACAAGGACTTGGCAAATAGCATTCTGCACGATTTTAAAGTAAAATTATGCACACAGGCATGCGTAGACGTCGTGGCACACTATGAGTTTCTTAATCTTGAATTTATGAGGGAAAAAACAAAGCGTTAAAATTTTAATAAAGAACTTAAACAAAATGAGGCCGCATATCAGAGAAAGTTGAATTCAACTTTAGCTGAAATGCAAACTCAAAAAGACTTTGTTTTTAAAAAAGATTTTATCATCAATGATCTAACAGAAAGACTAGAAAAATCTTTGAACGAAAACAATAAATTAGAAATTATAATAGACAAATGGAATGTCAGTCAAAAGGCCTTTACTGACATCAAAAACTGCCAATGACCTACGCATGTAAAAGATGGGATCAGGTATAAGGACAGGCAAGGAAATGAAAGAAAACTTTTCTTTCCACCACATAGCAAAAACTATGTGCCTATGCCGACTCCTCATCCCGACAACGATCTGATTGATGACATGTCCTCTATCGCTCAAAACAATTCTTTTACAAATGAAACCACCGCTAATGTTGTTGAAAGTAATGCAGATTCATTTGTGTGTAAAGAAGATGTGTGCAATGAGGATGAAGATTGTGGCGGTTCAAAAATAGGAATAGGTTATTCAGGTGATAGTTATTCGACTGTTAACTGGTTCACCTGGAACTGTGATAAGCAGAACAATATTCGGGATGAATGTAATAATGGCCATGTGCCTAAATTTAACTCTTTGGATGACTGTAAGGGCCATGTGCCTACATTTAAGACCCGTGATCGTGAATATACCGTGTTTGAATGTCATGATTTAAATTCTGCATTTTGTGATGATAAAAATGTGTGTGAATCTCCCATATTTGTGCCAAAATTGAAAAAGAATAGTTTTGGAAAATTCCTCACCGAGGAAATTCCAGAATTTATTCCATCTCGAACAGGTATGACAGATTCAGAAAAGGAAGTCACTGAAGATAGCAGCAAAGAAGACTCAAGCTTTTCTACCTCAGAAAAGGAAGAAAACAGTTCAAGTTCTAATGAAGACCAAGAATCAAAAAATTCAAGTGAAGATCAAACAACAGAAGATCAAAGCTCCGAAGATATAAGTGACGATTCAAGTGAAGATCAAAATTCAGAAAATTTAAGTGAAGATCAAACATCATAAATTTCATCAGATCCAGACATTGATGAAGACTGCTCAGAAGATGAAAGCCGCATTGACAAGAAAATGAATATAATCAAGAGCTCAAGATACACCGCATCAAAAGACTCTTCAAACAGCTCAAGACACTCATCACATACATCATCTTCTAACACCAAAAGGCCCAGACGCAAACGATGTTTTCGTTGTGGTCATTTCGGACATACAACGAAACATTGTAAAAACAAGAATTTTTCTAAACCAGAATATAATTTTGTTAAAAATTTCATAGATCAGCTTGACTATCTTAAGAAATCTATCAAAAATCTTGTTAACTGAACTGCTTGTTTTTGGAAACAAAAAGAGGATATCGTGGGACAAAACCATGATAGATCCAGGATGAAGCAAATCTGGGTTCCAAAATCTAACTAATCTGTGTATATATTTGTATTTCAGAATAAACTACAGAAATGGCTTCGAATGCTCATGGAATATATCTGGCATGTCGATAGCGAATGCTCAAGGCATATGACAGGATTAAAGGAGCTTCTGAAAATTTTTCGTTTTATTGATGGCAATTTCGTGTCATTCACTGGAGATGAGAAGGGAGGAAAAATGGCTGGTGTAGGAGATGTTGTGTCTGAAGCACTTACGTTAGAAAATGTCAACTATGTTCCTGAATTGTGCTACAATCTTATGAGTGTATCTTAAGTTTGTGATAAAGGAATATCAGTGCTTTTCAACGACGTGGAATGTCTGTTCCTCAAGCCTGAATATGTCGTTCCTACTGAAATGATCATGCTTATAGCTCCACGACAAAACAACACATATGTACTCAACATGAAAAATGCCAAGACAAATGATAACTTGACGTGTTTAATCTCAAAAGCTTCAGAATTGGAGTCACTGCTTTGGCACAGGTGATTGGGGCATGTGAATTTCAAAAATATGAACAAACTCTCTAAGTTAAACTTAGTAAGAGGCCTTTCGATAAAAGAATTTCCTTTTTCTAAAAAATGTATAGCATGCGCCCAAGGAAAGCAACACAAGAAATCGCATAAGCCCAAAGCAGTGAATACGATTACTGCGCCTCTTCAATTGATGGATATGGATCTTTTTGGTCCAATAAGTGTTAAGAGTCTGGCTAAAAGTTCTTACTGTTTGGTGATTACAGATGATTTCTCTCGTTTCTCATGGGTATACTTTCTTGAAGCCAAAAGTGAGACAACTGATATCCTAAAGTCATTCATACCCTTGATTGAAACTGTGACCAGATTGAAAGTAAAGTCGATCAGAAGTGATAATGGTTCCGAATTCAAGAATCAAACTTTCATATCTTTTTGTGCAGAAAAAGGAATTCATCAGTGCGGCCAGAACTCCTCAACAAAATGGAGTCGCGGAACGAAAGAATAGAACGTTGATCGAAGCGGCGAGAACTATGCTGGTGAATTCAATACTTCCAATCATCTTTTGGGCGGAGGCGGTCACTACGGCATGCTATGTTCTGAACAGAGTTCTGATCGTCAAACCTCACGGAAAGACTGCATACGAACTTCTCTTCAAAAGGAAGCCTCTTATTGATTTCTTCAGACCTTTCGGATGTTCTTGTACTCTTTTGAACACTCAAGAAAATCTTATCAAGTTCGAAGCAGTGGGTGATATCTACTACTTCGTGGGGTATTCATCAACTCAGAAAGCTTACAGAATCTATGTTGGTGCATATGTCTGTCGACTTTGTCTTGTATCGAGTCTTGTAATATATTAGATAGATCAGGGCACGATATACGAGAAAATAGGGTTTTAGAGGTATTGGACCATTTCGCACGAAATGGAAAAGACCAGTTCGTCCATTTCGCACGAAATGGGTCTTGACCATTTCGTACGAAATGCCATCCCTATAAATACCTGAGTTGTCAAATCATTTGTAACAGTTTCGGATTCCAGAGCCGAAGTGCTGCTGACGTGTCATTTGATCTGTAACCGTGTCAAATCAATATACAAGACATTTAAAGTGATTCTGTGTGTAAATCAAGCTGATTCGACATCGATACGTCTGTTTCCGCCTCTCGTATTGATTACAACTCTTCTGAACGACTCATTTTGGTCGTGCAAACGATCCCACAAGTGGTGTCAGAGCTCAGGAGGAAGAGTTCTTACCAAATCAGCTCAATTTCACCAAAAATTCTGACTTCTACACCTTCTTTTTCAAAATTTTCTAAGATTTTATGGTTAAAATGGATTGAGTTTCACATATAACGTGCGAAATACAGTTTTAATCAATCCTTGAAAGAATCAGACTTAAAATCGGCCTAAATCTTGTTCAATTTGTCAAAAATCCACTCGATTGTGTGACATCAGCAGCAATTCGTACGAAATAGCCCATTTCGTGTGAATCAGTATCTCATTTCGCACGAATTGCATTTTTGGATCTCCATTTCGTATGGTTTGATCCTTCTGATCTTCATTTCGCACGAAATGACCCATTCCGCTTGAAAGTTACCATTTCGCTTGAAAGGAACCCCATTTCGCACGAAATGGTCTGTTAGATACTCATTTCGCACCAAAGGTCCATTTCACACCAAAGGCATTTCGCACCAAAAGTTCATTTCGTACCAGGATCCATTTCGTACCAAGTCATTTCGTTTGAGATTCCATTTCATTTGAACTTTGTAAACTTGTGAAACTTGTTACCGAAACATGGAAGAAGAGTTTTACAACGCGTTTGCTACTACTCCACCTGCTCCAATCACAGTTGCCGAAACTCTTAAAATCGAAAATGAAATGGGAACGTCTCAAAAGCCTTCAAAGCTTATGTAGATCGAGGATTTTAAAGGATGGAAAAACCGTTTTGAAACATGGGTGCAAGCTTATAAGTTTGATGCATGGGTTTCGTTGGACAAAGATTATGTTAAACCGATAGATGACCGTGGAAATGAAAAATCTTTGAGTGATTATTCAGCGGCTGAGAAGTTAAAATACACTAGTGAAAAAACAATGATTAGCATTCTTCAACAAGCGGTAAAAGAAGATATATTTGTTTTGCTTCAACATGAAGACACTGCTAGATCAATTTTGTTGGCATTGATTCAAAAGTTTAAGGGAAGTGCTGATATGATAAAAAATAAACGTGCATTACTAAAGAAATCATTTGATATGTTTGTAGCTTTTGAAGGTGAAACAACCAAAACGACTATCGATAGATATTGTCATCTTGTTCAGGAAATGAGAAGATTGCAAATCAAGAAAGACGACAATGAATGGGTTGATAAGCTAGCCGATGCATTACCGCAGAATAAATGGGGAACATATTTGTTGATTTTGAAACATATGAGAAAATCTGAAAATATGAATTTGAGTAAATTCATTCAGAAGATTGAAGAACATGAATTGGATGTTCAGAAAACTGCTATCATGAATAATCCAAATGCTCAACAGGATGTTAGTCTATATTACAAAGGAAACAAATTTAAAACTACTCCGAGTCCGAAGATTAAGACTGCTTTCAGTGCTGATGGTTCTTCTGGAACAAATGTTAGCACTACAACTCAGAGTGGTGGATATTCGTCATCGTATTCAAGTTTTGATCCGAATTTCTCAACACCAAGTTCTCAACGACAGAGTTCAACAAATATGCAATGCAATGTTACATTGAATATTCAAAATGGTTAAAATCTCACTCCAGAAATGGCTAAGCAACACATGGCATCACTTGTTACTATGTTAGAGTCTTATGAAAGCTTAGTTTCTGGAAGAATTGGAAATCTGATGCTTACTAAAGAGGATTATGACCAGATTGATTCTGAGGAACTTGAATTGATGGACATCAAGTGGTGTTTAGCCAGTGCTGTAAGAAGAGCAGAAAAATTCACACAAATCACCTGTATAGATGATCTTCGTGATGTTGCTACATCTCCATTAGGGTTTGACAAATCAAAGGTTACTTGCTTTCGTTGCAGAGAAAAGGGACACTTTAAACGAGAATGTACAAACAAAGAAGCAACTGGAAGACAAGATCCATTTGGAAACAACGATCATCATCGAAAATCAATTTATCATCAGATTGCTCAACAATCGTCATCATCCCGTGCTATTGAAGATGGAAAGAAGAAAGCTTATCTTGTAAATCAAGATGATGAAAGATTGGCAGAGGGATTTAGCTGGGATAAATACATTCCAGATAAAGAATACTTAGAAAAATCAGCTTTTGTTGCTCAAATCTTGGAAGAAGAGTCAGTCAAATCTAAGCCGAAAAGAACACCGATTTTTAAGGAATTAGGATGTGATGCAGACACCGATGACGAAGAAGAGTATATCAATAAAGATAGAAAAGGCCTGGATACTTATAGTTTTAATTTGTTTTTTGCAGATAAGATCGAGATGATGAATGAAAAGAAGGCTGCTAGATTGAAGAGAGAACTGGAAGCAAGAAGGATTATTGAAGAAAAGGCAAAAATGGAAGCTGAAGAAGCAAAAGCAGAAGAAAATTCGACAGAAAAGGTCGAAGATGAAGAGTGTGAGGTAAAAGTAGAATTTGATGAAGAACCAATGATTGAGAAGGTGGTGGAGAAAATTGTTGAAGTGGAGAAAATAGTTGAAAAAATAGTCGAAGTTGAAAAAATCATTGAAGTTGAAAAGATTGTTGAGGTCACGAAACCTTGTTGGAAATGTTTGAAACCATGCAAAGATTATGAGGAGAAAAACAAGAAGTATCGAGAACTAGAAGAGTTGAAAGAAAAATTGTTGTTTGATGTGAAGTATGTGAAAGAATCATATGATGTGCTGAACAGAACGGTTGATAATTTGAACAAGACAAACCTAGAAATGGGAGTTGCTCAAACGATGATGAGCTCAACATTAATGACGAAGTAGAAGGCCATCAATGAATATATTGAAGATTGTGCTAAGCTGAAGCAGGATTTGGAACTCGAAAAGATTGAAAATGAAAGAAGCAAATGATTGCTGCTGAGTTATACAACTTGTGATTATTTGATAGATAGAGTTTATCCTACTGTTGCAGGTCTTGAAGCTTTTCAAGATAAAAAGACGGAAGAGGATACTTGTAAGAAACAAAGTGTCAAGTATAACAAGTGTCCGCCTTCGATCTGGGAAAGTTATTCTCCCAGAAAACCAAATGAGGAGCAATTAAAAAAAGCAGTCAACATAAAGTTAAAGTCTAAAACTATTGATGAGTTACGAGACAACATTGACGTCACATTCACAGTGTCTGACACTTGTCATGAGTCTGAGTTATAAAAGAAAGTGGTCGATCAGGTGTTGGATATGGATGAAGAGACAAAGTCGGAGTCTAAATCTGAATGTTCAAGTTCATCAGACAAGAGTCCGAGTTCACCGGTCAAACGGGTTTACAATAAAGAATTTCTGATGTCGAAAAATAATTTGAAGGACGAAACATTTAAAGTAGCATATACTTTGAATGATTCTGACAAATTATTTTCTGATGATGAATTTCCAATAAAAATTGTCAAAACTGAAATGATAAACAAGGTTTTCGAATTAACAGAAATTAATATTTCTGAAATAAAAGATGTAAATCTTAATGAAAACCTAAAAAGTACACTTCAAGAGTTCAACAAAGATTGAACAAGAAAAAAGGTTACAGTTCTGGTTCTGATTTTCAAAAGAAACCAAACCATAACAGCAATTTCAAAAAGAAAGGTTTAGGTTTCATTCCCCCCAGAAAATTATAAAAATGAGAAAACTTGTAAATCAAAAACTAAATTTGTTTCAGGTACAAGTTCAGGGGAAGAGAAGGAGAAACCATTCTGGAGACAGTCAAACAAAGAGTTTCTTGCTGAAAAGAAAAAGAATATGGTGAAAGAATCTGAGAAGAGAGTTGAACGAAGAACCTGTTTCAAATGGCAAGAAGTTGGACATATTGCTTGGAATTGCACAAAGTCCACTAACACAAAACAGGGAGTTTCTTCTAACTCAAAGCTGAAAACGAAAAATGTTGATATAACAGAACAACCAGTAGAAAAATTCAAAGTGTTCAAAAATTCGACTTTCGAAGTTGGTGAAAGTTCGAAGAGTTTTTACAAAAGAAAAGTTGATTTGAACAAACAAAAATGGGTTGTTAAATAAGAGAGTAGTTCTGACAATGAATCTGACTCGTCAAAGTCAGAGGAGTCATTTGTTGTGAAAAGTGATGAGACTTCCGTTCCAGAAATGAACGAAGAAAACTTTCCACCATTGTCAAAAGAAAACTTGAAGTTAAAAGTTGAAAAGATTGAGATTTCAGATCAATTCTTCCTTGGTAAAGAAGAATTTGATGCTGAAAAGGTTTTTAATGGAAATGTGAAATATATTTTTGGGAAGATGGTTAACAGGAAGGTAAAGGGCGCAAAAGAATTTTATGAATCAAAGAGATGGAGACCGAGTGAAAAGAACTCAGGAACACCCAAGGCTGGTCAGGTTTGGGTGACAGCTATTTCTACTTAAAATCCTGACTTGCCGGAGCTCCCAAGTTGGTAATCGTGGAGCATGAATCGGCATCTTTCTTGAGAAATTCACATCTGTGAAATTTCGACCAACAAATGGTAGTATTATTGAAAAATGTCATATTTCGATTTACAAGTGGTATTGTGTTAAGTACCTACAAGTGGTTAATCAAGGTCATTAAATTGAACTTGATTTAACTTTCATTCAAATGTTTGAAAGAACAAAGTGATGAACATATCCCCGATCTTACAAATGGTAATCAACAAAACTTATTTTCCGGAAAAACCATTTGATTAAAACAAACTTAAGTGTTTTGAAAATCATAATGGGAAAATAGTTTGTTGTCAGGGGGAGTTCTGATTGTTTATGCCAAGTGGATGGCGATTTGAAGCAATTCACATCAGTCTGTCACTTTACCTTGTACAGTTTATTGTTTTTATTTTCAAATTTTCTCGTAAAATCAAAAATTGAAACATATTTTGGATTTTAGGGGGAGTAAAAAATTTTAAGAAATTTCGAAAATTTGAAAAATTCAAAAACATGATAAAATTTGAAAAAGTCAAAAACTTTGAAAAATCAAAAATGATTTTTGTTGTGAAAAAGAGGAAATGATAGTACATCAGTGGACATTCACAGTACGCTAAAGAAATGGAAAGTAAAAATGTGATAAACGGTCTCACTAAAGATGTGACGATAGGCTCAGCTAGACTAGTAGATTTGTGATAACGATACAAACTTAAATAAACAAGTCAGTTCTGGTGGGAAACGCGGTTGAAAGCATAGTACTTAGTTTTATCCTTCGTGAATGTGTACCTACTCAGTAATCGCTGAATGCTAAAAGAGCATAAACACCGGTCAGTTTGTGAACTTTCACAACTTGCTGAAAAAAGTCACTGTGTTTGTGCATTTCTTTTTGCAAAGATTTAAATTTGTTTGATTTCTTTATTTTGTTTAAGCATTGGACATCCTCTGCGTATACGTGAGTATCGAACTGGATGTTAGTGCCTAAACATTCTGCTTTATTTTTCTTGGTGTTTCGTTTAAATCTTGGATCACCTCTGCGTATATGTGAATATCGAACTGGTGGTTAAGATCTAAACATATTCAACTTGTTTTTATTTCTTATTTTGTTTAAACATTGGACTTTCTCTGTGTATCGAAAGATCGACCTGATTATTAATGTTTAAACATTCTGCATTGTTTTTCGCACATATCACAGTTGATGAAAGTTTAAAGGTATTACTTGAGTCAGTGTATTGCATGATGAGGGGATATGCTGAGATCGTGGGGTCCATAAGAATTTAGTGCAAAAATTAATATACCTTAAAGTATCGGTAAGCATTTCGAAAGCTTTTAGATTGAGTTTAAGAGGACAACAATATCGTCAATCTATGTGAATCGTTTAGAACTTAAAGTGTTTAAAGCTCAACGGTGCTAGTGATTTGTCTCAAAAACTGATATGATCCTCTTACACAAACTCGCAAAAATATTGTCTGTAAATATTTCTTTACTGTATTTCAATTCTATTCCTACAAGTGGTTTTAGCATAAAGTTTTGAACATTCAAAAAGATTTTATTTCATCTTATTTTCGACAACTGATGTTGAAAGGCTGATTTTCAAAATTCCGAGTGCTAAACATGATGAACAACAGTTTGGGAGAGTGTGTATGAAATGAGATTTGATTTTGAAATGATTAAATGGTTCATTCAGTTGAAATCAAATTTTGAATGTTATTCTTTCAAGTGGTCATCAAAGATATAAATGTTAAATCATTCTGATCGATACCTGCAAGTGATATATAAATTTGTCAAATTGTTAAATTTGTGAAATTTTATTTTGAGGTAGAGTCTGTGCAGGTTAGCCAGGCTTCGACTTCTGAAGATGTGCAGATTTAAGCCAGGTTCTTGATCCTGTTGCCACGGAGAGCCAGGAGACGTTCTGAACCTGTGGAAATGCTATGTCAGGTTGCGATCCTGGAACAACTTAAGGGGGAGTCTGCTAGCAAAGGAGAGTCTGAAGTCATTAAAGCCAGTTTCTAATCAAGAGAATTAGAAAGCTCAAGAGCCAGGTTGCGATTTTGAAATTGTGAAGAAAAGAGGAGATTGAAGATTATTAGATCAACATTCAAGGGGGAGTTTGAATGATTGAGAGCCAGTTTGAAATTCTGGAAAAGAGAGAGAGAAGAAGAGAAAGATCAAAGGAAGCTTACACTGTCAGATACTTTGAAAAGAGCCCGAAGACTGATCAAGGCTGAAGACTCGACATATTGAAGATTAGTACTGAAGACTCATCGACATCCAAGGGGGAGTCTGTTGGTGCATATGTCTGTCGACTTCGTCTTGTATCGAGTCTTGTAATAGATTAGATAGATCAGGGCACGATATACGAGAAAATAGGGTTTTAGAGGTATTGGACCATTTCGCACGAACTGGAAAAGACCAGTTCATATGAAATGGACATCGTCCATTTCGCACGAAATGGGTCTTGACCATTCCGTACGAAATGCCATCCCTATAAATACCTGAGCTGTCAAATCATTTGTAAAAGTTCCGGATTCCAGAGCCGAAGTGCTGCTGACGTGTCATTTGATCTGTAACCGTGTAAAATCAATATACAAGACATTTAAAGTGATTCTGTGTGTAAATCAAGCTGATTCGACATCGATACGTCTGTTTCCGCCTCTCGTATTGATTAGAACTCTTCTGAACGACTCGTTTTGGTCATGCAAACGATCCTACAGTCTACAACAAACGGACAAAAATGGTGATTGAATCTTATTACGTAGACTTCCAAGAAGGAAATTACACTAACACTGAAAGTACTCCCGATTGGTTCTACGATGTAGGTGTGATTTTCAACACCTTCGAAATTCTAGAAGATGTTCCCGAAGCCGAACCTGCAGAAGCTGCTCAAGTTGAACCTCTGTTTGACTCTTCAGATATTGGTTTAACTCCTTTCACTACTCGATTCTCTCCATTCTCAGCCGATCCACTTCTCTCTGTGGATGAAGTAAATGGTGACACTTCACCTGAGAACACTTCACAAAATGGTGCTTCTTCTTCTTCACAGGTAAATGTGGATGAACCAAATCAGGAAGATGCACCTCCGGTGATCTATGTTGACGAACACTTCACCAATCTTCCCCAGCAAATTGAAACCCACACAAATGCAGGATACAAGACAAATCGTAATCATCCTCTTGAGAATGTCATAGGTGCGGTAGAAGATGGAGTGCGTACACGTGGTCAGTCATCAAACATCAACAAAGGGCTCTTTGCCGCTTTTCTCTCGCAGTCTGTGCCTCATGATATTGAAGAAGCTATTCAAGACTCCAGTTGGGTACAGGCCATGCAGGAAGAACTATCTCAATTTCGCAAACTCAAAGTTTGGGAGCTAGTTGATTTACCTAATGGAAAGTTTTCGATTGGTACAAAATGGGTCTTTCGCAACAAAATGGATGATCGGGGAGTAGTAATCAAGAACAAGGCCAGATTGGTAGTGCAAGGCTTTCGTCAGGAGGGGGAATTGATTATGAGGAAGTTTTTTCCCCAGTTGCAAGATTGTAGGCAATAAGAATATTCTTAGCATACGCATCTTACAAGAATTTCAAAGTTTTCCAGATGGACGTGAAGAGCGCTTTTCTGTATGGCAAGGTAAAGGAAGAAGTCTACGTTTTTCAACCTCCAGGCTTCGAAGATCCTCACTTCCCAGGACGCTATTACAAACTGGACAAAGCTCTGTATGGTCTTCACCAAGCTCCGCGTGCTTGGTACGAGACTTTGTCAACTTATCTTTTGGAATGCGGGTACACCAGAGGAAAAATCGACATGACACTCTTCACCAAACGTATCGGAGAAGACGTAATGCTGGTGCAGATTTATGTGGACGATATCATCTTCAGGTCAACAAATGAGGAGCTGTGTAAGGAATTCGAGACTGTTATGAAGGCAAAATTCGAAATGAGCATGATGGGAGAACTCACGTTCTTCTTAGGATTAGAAGTGAAGCAAAAGGAGGACGACATTCTTATTCATCAGGCTAAGTACCTTCGGGATATCCTCACAAAATACAACTTGAACAACTGCAAATTTGCACGCACCCCGTTCGCCTCACAGACCGAGATTACTCTAGATCCTCAAGGAAAACCAGTGAATAAGTCCTTTTAACGCTCCATGATAGGCTCTTTGATGTACTTAACTGCAAGCAGGCTTCAAATTATGTGGGCCGTCTGTCTATGTGCTCGTTTTCAGACAAATCCCAAAGAATCACATGAAACTGCTATGAAGCGCATCTTCCGCTATCTTAAAGGAACTCCGAAACTAGGTCTTTGGTATCCTAAAGATAGTAATTTTGATCTTATTTCTTACTCTGACAGTGATCATGCAGGTTGTAAAGTTGATCGCAGGTCTGTATCAGGAGGATGTCAATTCTTGGGAAATCGTCTAATCTCTTGGCAAAGCAAGAAGCAGACAACTGTGTTCACCTCCACTGCTCAAGCTGAGTACATTGCAGCCTACAGTTGCTGTTCACAAGTTCTTTGGATACAAAATCAGTTGTTGGATTATGGAATCAACATCATGAAGACTCCTATATTCATCGACAATGAGGCGTGTCTGGGAATTGTGAAAAATCCCATCCATCACTCAAGAACAAAGCATATCGAGATTCGTATTCATGCAATTTGAGATGCTTATGAGAAAGGATATATTCAAGTGGTGCCAGTGGATAAAGCACAGCAACGGGCCGACATATTTACGAAAGCCTTTGATAAAACCCGATTTGTCACACCCCCAAAATCCACATGCGGAGCACCACCGCTTAGGGGCGTGACTGACCAGAATCCAGCCACCAATTATACTGAGCATTGGTTAATAGTAAAAATGTTCACCAACCATAATAGCTAGTAAGCATTACAGTTCGAAGTTTTAAAAGTTAAGTTCAAATAACAGTTTAAGTAAGCAGCGGAAGCATAAACCAAACAGTTTCAAACAAGGTTCATAGTTCAAGATTATTTAAAACCCAACACATGGGCTGGACGACCACTACACATTCCCAAGCTGCAAGCTCCTGAGTCACTGGGTACCTGCAAAGCATGCAGTAGGTTATCAACAAAAAATGTTGGCGAGTTCACGAGTTGACCAGTTTTTAATTTACCAAAAACTTGTTTCACCAGTTAATTTATCTGTTTATACATGCGATGGGGAGCTACCCCATAAGTAAGCAACTAAACTGTTTTTCCAATACCGAATACTTACTTAACCGTACGTTTCCGCAGTGCCCCGTTTGTCAATGTTCTATCATCATTGACGGTTTGCTAGAGTACATTAGTTCACTCCCGTTCCCAGTAACAAGGGTCAGTGTGAGGCTGGTTACACCTAAATAGCGCTATTAACTAATAACCCGTTCGCCAGGCCCCGGCGACTAATCGGTATTAAGTGGTAGGGACTTAAGTGATAGAGTTTCGTTTAGTGTTGCTTGTTGCATTACCATATAAACAATAATTAACTAAGAGTCCCATTTAAGGGGAAGAAAGTAGGTTTGTATCCCTTACGTGGGGATAGCGTTGTTTAAGTTTCCGTTTCCCAAAACCACCGGGAACGCATGCTTTAATAGTGGTGAACTCACCTTGGGTTGCTCGGCAGATTAGTTTACTTGGTCACGCACGCTGGTCACCACGTCCTAACATGGTTACCAGTTTTGGGTCAAGCTCGAATACAGATAAGTCACGTAGGTTTTACACATAACTAACACATAGCATATATATCACGTCATTGGGCATGTCCTAACAATTAAACAGTTACAGATAACACATGGTTCGGTCAAACATGCAGCCCAGACAATTCACATTGTGGCCCAATAACTAAAGTAAGCAGCCTAGTCGAGACAAGGTGGTCTCGACTCAAGAACACGCGGTCTCGAGTCGTAACCAGGAGGTCTCGAGTCATGGACTTCTGGTCTCGAGTTGTGCAGGTATGATTCGCAATCTCAGAGATCTCGAGTCCAATTCTTGAGTCGAGATCATGGAGTCTCGACTCGAGACCTTGATGGTCTCAAGTCCCTGAAGTCTGTCTCGAGTGGTCACTATGTGGTCTCGAGTCGCAATCTCCGCGGTCTCGAGTTGTAGTTCGATGGTCTCGAGTTGAGACCAGGGGTCTCGACTCCCATCACCTGCTGATTCTAGAACATCTGCATACATTGTACTATCCAATAGAATTTCATGTTCATGATCCTTAGTACTAACCAATACAATTTCACCAACATGTTTTCTTGTCTAACCTTAAATCAAATAGATCAAACATATAGTTTTTCAAATATTTTCGTGGCACTCATGTTGTTCTTCATTAGGGTTTTCATCATTTTCAAAACACATTCAAATATTCATAACATGTTCATGTATTTCAACACTAGGGTTTTATCATTCATCTTTATCTTCAAAGCATGTGCATATATCCTTAGTTCTACAACATATGACACGAGATTTGTGAACAAGAATTATGTGACATATATTCTAAGTATCAAGACAATCATTAAACACAATATTTGCCCTATTTTATCAATCATGAATCGGATGGTGATAAGCATCATCAATCATTCAAAGCATAATAGTTCACATCTCATTCATCATTTAATCAATCAAGCAAGTAACACCATTATTCACAAAAATACCTAGTGAGCATCTAAAAACACTAATCGGTTGATATATACTCATGACTTATCATTTGTTTTAGCCAAACAACTACAAGGTACTAACCGGCTAGATGTTGAGGGTATGAAGAATCAATGAACCAACTTCCGAGTGATGATATCGAGCTTGATCCGACAGTCTTGGTGCTACCGGTTGAATCCGAGAGAGAGATGAGGGGAGGTTTGTGGTGGTGTTCTAGGATTTTAGTGAGAGGGGGAGAGAGTGTGTAGGAGAGTGTGTGTGAGAGTGAGTGTGGGTTGCCCAAAAATGGCAAGGTTGGCTATCAACAAGGGTTATATACTCGTTCCAAGTTGGTGTACCCTAATGGGCTTTCGGGTGGACTAAAGGACGTCCATGTCCCAACCGGCCCACTGTTTACTGTTTACTCGACACCGAGTGGTCTCGAGTCGTGGTCTTGGTGGTCTCGGCTCACCGATACTCTTATTCATATATACATACATAACTTATACATTATACGTACACATTATCGACACATAGCACATCAAGATAAATCACAACTTTCATTTAATATTATGTACACGCAATTTCAATACGAGTTGGTTGCTCGGGAAAACCCAGAGTGTCACACGATTCAACCAGCTGGTAACCTGGTTGGAAATGGTTAATTTCCTTGAGTGGAAATTAATCTTGTCGTTCAAAATCGTTTGTAAATACTCTATCTTTTGTTTATATTAAAAACGTTTGTTAAAAGTAAAACAAGTATCGTAAAACGTTGCCCACCAAAAAGATTTTCTGATCTTTAAAATTTCATTTTCGGGTAATGGACTTTCGAAAATAAAGATTTTAGGGGGGATATTCCAGAAAATCAAATTGGATGCTTGTGTCTGACTCCTGTTAGAAGAAATGATAGAAAAATTGCTAACATTTTGTCATTTCTTGAAAAACAGAAAACAAAAGGAACCAGGGTACCAAGTAACGACGTGTCAGTAGATTCAGCAATACCAACGAGTAAACTGCTATTAGGTGGCAAAACATAACATCTACATAAGGAGTCTGGCTTTTCTCGGGCATTACGCATCATTGTGGGTAACACGTTGCGGCATATGGCTTAATGGTCTTGAATCTTGCATTGACAGATTGCCAAAGTCCGAGATTTCGGGTCTTTATATTGGTTCTTCATTCGGGGATATCATAGTTACTCTTCTGCTGCATCCAGATACATGCTGACCTAGACGCTATGATATCTTTTCAAGAAAAGAGCCAAAACGACCAAAACCCTAAATTGAAGAAGCTTTCATAGAAAGTCATTCAAATGCACAAAAATGCATAAATTGTACCGTTTCTAGTATCTGCCTCCGCCCTCGGTAGATTTTGGTCTCTCTGCTGTACGGAAGTGCTGACCTGATCACCAATTATCTATTGTTGAAAAGCAAAACGAATGAACCCAATATACTCACCTGTTATGAGGAACCTTTGTGCATACCTTGATCGCGGGGGTATGTCCTGATGTGGGACTCACGGGCGAAATGATTCTATTTTCAATAACTTGTGTGGAGGCCATAGAATTCTTGTCAATATTACCAAAAACATGATAAACACACTCACCGAAGGCATGTTGAAAGAAGGATGCATGGATTTAAGCGGACAAACATACTGGCAGTTTTTCTTGTGCCTTGGTTTGCTAAAAATAATAATTAAGGATTTGACAGGTGTTGACAATGTGATCTTCTACTGGTAAGTCGACAAGCGTTAAAAAGAATAAGAAAATCAGCAAAAATGGAACCTCCTAGTGTTGAAAAATGAAGTTTGGAGACAAAATTGCCCAAATTTTCTCTAGTTTGTGAATATTTCCTAATTTTTATTATTTTAATCTAAAATGGGCATGTTTTTCGAGAAACTTTGAAATTCACGAGCGTATTTAAATTTGATTTTGAAAATATGGTTATAATCTTATGTGGCGGCGGAATTAAGATTCCAGCGAAATTGATAATTCCGCTGGACATCTAATTTGGCTATAAAAGGTCATAACCGACCTATTTTCAAAACTTTTCAAACTCATCTTTCTTCTCAAATCAATCGGTCATCATCCTTCTTTTGTTTCATGATTCACTTTCATCTCACATTAAGTTCTTAGTGATTTTGTTCAAGATCATAGGTAATGTATCATCTTCATTATCGTCTACAGATCACCTCCTCGATATGTTCATATTTTCAAGTTCATGAATATTTGGTTTCTATCAAGTTATTAACTGAAAAATCAAAGGTTTTTAGAGATCTTGAGATAAGTAATGATTGTTCTATCTGATGGACTTTTGATCAAGGATTCATATAGTGATTGATTATAGAACAGTTCTGAAATCAAGGGTTTTGGAAGGGTTTATCAAGAAACTTTTGATGTCAGCGAATTTATATATGAACATGGCGATGATGATGGCAAAATTAAAACAAATCAAGACATTCCAAAAGTCTCGAACTCGAGTTCGAGCAACCGGCGAAATAAATTATTTTTCCGGTAAGTCAACAAAGACTTAGATCTACGCTGATTGCTCGTCTCGTGTACGGAACTTCTTTTTCGCCGATGATAGTCAGCGAAATTAACTTTCATCATGTCATCATCATCGGCGAAGTTGGCCTGATTCCTGTAGTTGTTGCCGGCGAAAACATCCTTGACCCGCTATTGTCGCCGGCGAAAATGTTTTGTCTCGATATTGATCAGCAGCGAAGATAACCTTTGGTTTATCAGTGAATTTGTCTGTTGATTATTTTTAAAATATGATTTTATTTCTTTAAATTTTGTAAATATTTTTTAAACTCAATTGTTATATGTAAATATTTTTTTAATCAAAATATCATTATTTTTTTTATTTTTTTATATATATCTTAAAATATTTGTAGATATTATATCTTTCGTAACGTTAATGCTTTCCACAAGATTTCTAACTTGGCATATCGAGTGGGATAAGACTCTAAAGCATAATCAGCCAATCATACTCAGTCCAGCACCCAAAGATTTTGATGATTTGGCTAGATGGATCAGATCGTGCAGGATCAGTTATGCTGTACAAACAGAAGCTATTGTTCGTCGTATTCACATCCAAGAGTTCTGGAAAACGGCAAAACCTGAAACTATCGACAGAGTTAGATGCATTACAGCAACAGTTCACAATAAGAAAGTTGTTGTTTCTGAAGAAAGAATCCACACCGTATTGAGGCTTGGAGATGAACGTGATGATCCTATTAGTCTTAACAAAGATGATATTTTGGATGGCTTTCGTGGAATGGGATATTTTGGAGATTTTAGACAAAACAAGGAGATTAAGAGGAACGGCCTTACAAGAGATTGGAGGTTCATCTTACATGTGATTGCAATGAGCATCGCTCATCGAAAAGGAGGTTACGACAACCTGAATCTGGAATGGTCAGGAGCTATGTTGAACTTATGTTTAAACCAAAAGTTCAACTTCTCAGGACTAATCTTCAATTATATGATCGAAAATTCAAGAGGAAACACATGGGCTATGTACCCCAGATTCGTTCAGATGCAAATAAATGATCAATACCCCGAATTGCCGCATGACGTAGGTCTTTACTCTTTCCACGTTCCCACTAGTCGACAGCTTACAGAGATCAAAACAAATGAGTGGGTGATGCTGCACGACTGGATGTACACTGCAGAAAGACTTCCCTTAGTTAAAGTTGCGTATCAAAAGTATAGGGAAGCACTCAAAGCAAAACAACAGAGAAACGTGCAAGCAGAGAAAGAAGTTGTAGAGGAAGAAGAAGAACAATTGAAGAGAAAGAGAAAAGGAAGGCAAGCGGCCGATGAAGAACCTCCAAAGAAAAAGAAATCATCAGAGAACCCAGAGAGGTTAATGGGGGCTAGTTTTAGGGCCGCAGATTCTGAAGAACAGTGTCGGCATATTCAAGATATGCGAGCAATTCATGAAATGGAAGAAAGACGAAAGAGAGAAAAGAAGCTTGAAAGACGTCCGATGACGGAATCTGAAACTCCTCTTACAGTAACTGAAGAACAAGAAAGTCTAAATGATTTTGTTGAAAATCTGCTGATAGATCCTGATGAACCTTCTGCAAGAAAAACGCCTCCATCCAAAAGGAAGAAGTCAGATGAAGGATCCTCGAAGCATCTTCATGTGAAACCTACAAGAATTACAAAACCTGCAGTCCGACCTCAAAGGATTCGACCATTCCAAGAATTGTAAGATAAGTTGGTCAAAGAAATCGGCGCGATTCCAGCTAAAGAGATTTGCATTCTCAAAAACCAAGTAAATGATACAAACATTTTGAGAGAAAAGCTGAAGGAACAAAGGAAGAAAAATAGAGAAATGCATGCTTATGTTACTAAGCAATCAAGGTACATAAGATTTCAACAACATGGAATTGAGAAGTTGTACAGAATGATGAAGACAAACTGCACCAAAATTGAGATAGAGCCTATGTTTTCCTTTGCGGAAATCTTCGACTTCGAGACATTCAAAGAAGAGGAAACAAACAGAAAAGCCAAAGAGGCTGAAGCAAAGAAAAGGTGTCTAGAATCCACAGAAAAGGTCACTGAAGGTGACGATAGTGACGAAGAGGAAGTAGACAGGGATGAGATGCCCTCAAGGTTTATTGAGTTGGGGTTAGAAGAAGAAGTCACGTATGAACAGGAGGATGGGGAGACGTTCACTCCACAGCACCCTGAATGGTTCAGAAGAGAAAGAGAAAAACTTCCTGATTTTTATCAAGTTATCACTGTTGAAAAGACAGAGGTTACTGATAAAATCATCAGTTGGATGTACAATAATTTTAGAGGGATGTTTGTGGTTAAACGCAGAGGAGGTGTGATTCAGTATTTCAAGACAGGGTATGATCTGTTTTCTCTTCCTAGATGGGATATAAGGGAGCTTGGCAAGCTGGATATGCTAAATCCAGATTGCAGTAGCCTTGGAGCAGATTTTGAACGTATTATTGTGAAAGAATGCAACAAAGGCTTTGAAAATTTCAAGCCACAACGTCCTCGAAGAAGAGTTTCCAAAACAACAAAAGATCCCATCACCGGCAAAGGAAAAGTGACGTGGGTTATCAACCCAGCGAAAGTAGTCACTAGAATCAAACTCCCAGCAGAAGTCCCGGTCTGTCTGAACAACTTTAAGAAGTGGTTCTATAATAGTCATACAGGTGAAGCAGTGATCCGATCGAATGCAAATGAAGATATTAGAATATTGGATCTGATGGATGTCTTCATGTTTGGACTTTCTAATTTAACTGTGCTGAATGCTAATCGCATCAATGTTGGAGCCGGAAATGCCAATTTAGAAGAGGCAATGCTGTTTCAGAGAGCAGTAGAAAGAGCCTGGAAGAGAAAGCACGAGATGCTCGACATTATTAACAAAATTGAGAAGAAGAAAGATGCAGAAGCAAAGAAGAAGGAGGAAGCTAGGAAGAAGAAAAAGCACGACAAAAAGAAAGAAAAGACTTCTTCAAAGACAAAAGAATCCACGTTAACTCCTCAAGCAACACCACAACCTCCAGCCTCATCCACATATGAGGCCATTATAGAGGATCCACCATCAATTAGTGAAGCTATTTTAATCCAAGAAACTCCTGCAACAACAGCTGATGAAGTTCCACCACAACCACAAGCAACAGTGACTGCACAGATCCCTCAAGAGCCCGAAAAGGAAGATGCAAAAAATCCAAAAGCCACTACTGAAGAATGAAAGTTTAAACAAGTATGCAACGATCTAGGGGAGATATTGTTAGATCTTGTGAGATCATTGATACTTGCACTGGATTAGTTTTGTTATAGTTTGTAGCTTTATTATAGTCTAGGGACTAGTTTTATAATAGTTTGAAAGTAGCAAATCTGACTTGGTGTAATTAAGATGCCAGCATAATTATAATTATGTTGGCAAGTCAGATCCTATATAAACTCATGTAATGGTGCCCTAGCCAAGCTTTTGGCCACTTTTGATGAAAACTTGTGTTGTTTACATTTGATCAATCTTTGTTATTGCTTAATCAGATCCAGGTGCTTTATTGTTCATTTCATTGTTTGGATTCAATACAACACTTGTTGTATTCATCATACCATTAGCTTCATCTTCATTCTATGATTTTTCTTAACTTATTCATAGTGCAAACACTTAATCAATAGGTGTTTTGGACTAAAACAATCAACCACTGTGATCCGGATCGATATTGGGATCTACAGATTTCTCCTGGACAATCTGTTTCGCTCAATGTCGCGCCCCGATGATTCCGCCATCGGTTGGGGGGTTACTAAGGGTATTTCTTCACATGTCACAGTGGTGATATGTGTTGAGCACTCTACAACTCGCAGTCACGTCTGTGCATATTTCATTGTCGATAACCTACTTGCTTCACATTATACATGTTACATGCTGGTTATGCGTAAATCGCTTTCGCCGCTATTATACTATTAAACTTGTATTGTGACAACCCGAGTTTTCAAGGTCTTTACCCGACTTAATACTTAATTTCATTGTGTGTCGTTATAATTTTTTATATGCAATATACGCGTTGTTTGTAGATTTGTGGGTGTATATTATGTGTGTATGTGTATGCATATCTTGTATTATTATTGTGATTATATAATTAAAACATGGAACCTTGGCCAATACCCTAACCCACCCGAAAACCCACCCCTCCTACGAAATCATCATCAGCCGAAAACACCTTGGTGGTGAAAACACTTTGTGTTTTCGTCCATAAGGGGGCAAGCGAAAACAACATACGGGCTTCGGCCCAGCAGCGATTGATTAAGGGTTTGGTTTTAAACCGTACACGAAATCTATAACCGACAGAAACCCTAACCACCCCTTACATTCTCTCTCGTTTCCCCTGGAACCCGACGTTAAGTTTAGGATCTCGAAGCCTCTCGTATCGACCGATTCGTTGTTCATTTTGCTGGTTAGTAATCAATTGTGGTAGTATCTGTTTAGATTGTCTGTGTAAATGCTTGGTTGCACTTGTAAGATACATGTGTGATAAGATCCTGGATATTACGAAACTATTATGGCGATTATTATGTACATGATATGAAATCCGAGATGATGATGATCTTGCTTTACAAGTATAATATGTTCCTGTAACCTTGGTATGACTTTGTTTGCATATGTGTGGTTTGTTCCATGTCAACTGTTAGAGATGCATGTTGGATAGTGAAATTATGTAATGATTATGCACGTGAATTGTATTGAAAAGTGCAGCCAATGTGGATAGAAATCACTTTATATTGTCGGTCATAGCATTCATATTTGCACATGGATTTGTCAGAAAGCATGTGATTGTTTATTGGTTTTCAATGTTGATTCTTGTTTAGCATGATGATAATGATGATCTGACAACTTGTCATGTGCCGATGACTATTTAGTGAATGATCTTGATATGTTGATGATACAATCATAAATGACTGGCAGATTATGGTTTATATTAAAACATATGTTGAATACTTGCTGATGTCGAATGATGATCATGGTTGTATGATGATTTAGCAATTCATAGGGTTTCATGAATTGGGTGATTAAATGAGTGTGTGATGTAATCGATATAACTGTTAGAATTATTTAGGGTTTTGGGAAACTCGTAACTGTTAGTGATGATGATCAGTTAACCAACGAAAACACAAGGTTCAGACGAAAACACTTGTGTTTTCGTCACACCTTAGATTCGACGAAAACCAAAGGGTTTTCGTCCAAAAATGATTTCGCCAAGCTTTTGTTTTCGCCATGCATGTGATTTCGTCCAATGTTTGTCACACTAGTCTGTTACTTATTAACTCTTTTAGTTGTTAACACTGTTAGTTGTTAATTCAGTTAAACATGTTAACTCTGTTAAACTATTTAACTCAGTTAAGTTAAGCACGTAACTAAGTTAGTTTACTAGTTATGTTAGATGTTAAATTTGTTAACTGTGTAACCTTGTTGGTATATGTTAATCCAGTTAGATTTGCTAACTCTGTTAAAGTGTGTTATTGGTTAACAACATTAGATTGTATGAATTGCTCGATATTGACTTACTGCTTACGTGATACATGATGTTATCTGCCAAGCACACTTTGTATCATAGATTGCATACGAAACTTTACGAACTTGAACTGATTGAGAATACGTGCATACTATAGGACTTGAGTGATTAATTGTGGGCACATAACTTAGCATACCGAGCAAACCAAGGTGAGTTCACACTCTTACCAAGGCATGGGATTCCCGGGGTTGGGAATGGGTTTGAATGATTACTTGTACTTACATCACTACTGAAATACATACCACTGACCTCGTTAGGTGTTGGACACCTATAGATACAGCTAGACTAGTAAAACACGGGAAGCCCCCACTAATCTTCGCACACATGTCTGTGAGACCGCGATACAAATGCTAATCTTCGCAAACATGTCTGTGAGACCGCGATACGAATACTAATCTTCGCAAATATGTCTGGGAGACCGCGATACAAATACAAATACAACTAGTCTAGGATACATGGGAAACCCCCACTAACCTTCGCACACATGTCTGGGAGACCGCGATACGAATTAATACGATACCTGGTACAAGCGAACAAATGATTTACGAACAAATACTATAACTAAACAACCAACTGTGAACTCACTCAACTTTGTTGTTGACTCGTTGTTACATGCCTTGCAGGTCGTTAGGTACTCATGGAGCTTGCACGGGGAGGCACAGTCGTTGTGGGACATGGCTCGTGGATGCCATGTTAAATGTTTATGACATTTCAAACTTATTACTTATGTTGGGTTTTTCATTTATGCTTCCACTAAACATTGATACTATACTTTTGTTTTGAACACCTTTCATATTGTTTGGTTGAATTACATTTACTAATCACATTGTTCAATATGATTGGTGGCTTGATCATGGTCAGTCACGCCTCCAAGCGGTGATACTCCGCATGTGGATTTTGGGGGTGTGACATGTATGCTCACCTTTACACTATATGTATTGAATTTTACTTTAACGTATGTGACAGGTGTTTAAGATGCTAGGATGCTTGCTATGTGGAACCAAGTTAGGAAGAGTCTAGAAACAAACGAATAATATTTGGAGTTGTCAGAACAATGATTTGTCTTGAGATATATTTGTCTGTAATAACTGTTTTATTTGATAAGTTATGGTATGGGACATAATGTTAATTATCTGGTAATTTAGTTGTTATGGATTTCTCCTGGACAATCTGTTTTGCTCAGTGCCGCGCCCCGATGATTCCGCCATCGGTTGGGGTGTGACACACGACCAATGCACCTCCTGCAAAGTGTGCATACACAGGTCCGCACCCTCTCTAGCCTACTTGTACTTACCATCATCCTGTTGGGATCACATGTCAATTTTGTGTTCACTGCAACCTTTACGGCCACTTTACTGCAAACTGACGCACTGGTCCCTGGCAAACTCAAGCTCCAGTTCAAGTTCCTCCTGCTCTGCCAGCTCCACTTCCTGCTCCTCAGGGACAAGTAGCTCATGCCCTCGCTGCTCACACAAGAGCCTGCTATGCGTGTGGTGATCCCAACCACTTCGCGAATGTCTGCCCAAACAGAGTGGTGAAGCAAGAGCCACAGCAGTAGACAGCCCAACATTAGCAGCAGCAGCAAAAGCCAGCTCAGCAAGCAGCCCGTGGGCGAGTTTTCAACATCAATGCTCGCCAGGCCAAGGCAGACAACAACGTGGTTAACGGTACGTTCCTCGTAAATGGTATTTTTGCTTCGTGATTATTTGATACTGGAGCCGATAACTGTTTTGTGTCATTTGAATTCGAAAGGCTCTTAAACCATAAAAGCGCTAACCTCCCATCTACGTTCGATGTAGAAGTTGCCACTAGAAGAACCGTCACTATTAGCTCCGTTCTATGTGATTGTACTCTTGAGCTCAACAATCACGTTTTCCCGATCAGTCTTATCCCGATGAAGCTTGGTAGTTTTGACGTCTTAGTAGGCATGGATTTTCTTCGTGAAAATCATGCTGAAATTGTTTGTTTGAAAAGATGATTGGTTTCTCTCTCAAACGGTGATCAATTGTGTGTCTATGGTGAAATCGCCTCGAAGGAACTGAAACTCATGTCATGTGTCCAAGCAAGCAAGTATCTCCGCAAGGAATACAAAGCTTTTTTGTCACAATTTGTAGTAGTGGAGAAGGAAAAGAAAGAGAAAGCAATGGAAAAGGTGCTCGTGGGTCGTGATTTTCCTAACGTCTTTCCTGATGATTTACCTGGTTTACCGCCATCTCGTGATATCGATTTTCAAATCGACCTCATTCCTGGAGCAAATCCTATCGCTAAAGCACCTTATCGCCTGGCTCCATCCGAAATGCGCGAACTTTCAAGTCAACTCCAGGAACTGCTTGATAAAGGCTTCGTTCACCCTAGCACCTCTCCTTGGGGCGCGCGTGTCCTTTTCGTCAAAAAGAAGGACGGATCGTTCCGGATGTGCATCGATTATAGGGAGCTCAATAAGCTGACTATCAAGAATCGGTATCCCTTACCTCAAATTGATGATTTTTTTGATCAGTTACAAGGTGCTACGTGCTTTTCCAAGATCGATCTACGCTCCGGCTATCATCAGTTTCGAATTCAAGAGGAAGATATACCCAAAACCGTTTTTTGAACTCGATACGGCCACTACGAATTTGTTGTCATGCCCTTTGGTCTTACTAACACCCTCGCAGTCATTATGGATCTAATGAATCGCGTGTGTAAACCCTATCTCGACCGTTTTGTCATCGTGTTTATCGATGATATCCTGATCTATTCTAAATCAAAAGCCGAACACGTGTAGCATCTACGTTTGGTTCTTGAACTACTCCAGGGAAATCGCCTCTATGCCAAATTCTCCAAGTGCGAATTTTGGCTTGAGGAGGTTAAATTTCTCAGTCATATGGTCAGTAATCAAGGAATTCACGTTGACCCCGCAAAAATCAAAGCAGTTAAGAGCTGGGTTACACCGAAGAACCCGTCCGAAGTTTGTTCTTTCCCCGGATTGGCTGGTTATTATCACTGATTCATCGCCGATTTCTCGAAGATCGATGTTCCTCTCACCTCTCTTACACACAAGGACAAACCTTTTGTTTAGGGAACCGAGCAAGAGGAAGCCTTTCAAACTCTCAAGCTTATGCTCTGCAGCGCTCCTGTACTCGCACTAACCGACGGAAACGACGACTTCATAGTCTATTACGATGCCTCTAACCTCGGCCACGGTTGTGTTCTCATGCAATGAGACAAGGTTATCGCGTAGGCCTCTCGTCAGCTCAAGATCCACGAGAAGAATTATACAACCCACGACCTCGAGTTGGTGCAGTTGTTTTTGCGCTAAAGATTTGGCGACGCTATCTTTATGGTACCAACTGTACGGTCTTCACCGACCATAAGATCCTACAACACATCTTGAGCCAGAAAGAACTGAATATGTGCCAACGTCGTTGGGTCGAACTTCTCAACGATTATGACTGTGAGATTCGTTACCACCCTGGTAAAGCAAATGTCGTTGCCGATTCTCAAAGTCGACGAAGCTATTTGCATAGCGTCCATAATACTCGCGCCCAGCACGATCTCGAAGCCCTGATCCGTGACGCTCAGCACGCATGCTTTATTAAGAACACCTTGCGAGATGAAATGAAGAAGTGCGGTGCTGAAACTAAATTTGTCACCAAATCGAACGGTATCTATTATTATCTCGATCTCATATGGATTCCAAGTCGCAATAACCTTCGGGAGATATTACTGACTGAAGCCCATAAATCTCGGTATTCTATTCATCCTGGTGCCGACAAGATGTACCATGACCTTCGTCTTAGGTATTGGTGGCCTGGAATGAAGAAGGATATCGCCATCTATGTATCAAAGTGCCTGACTTGTTCGAAAGTCAAGGCTGAGCAACAAAGACCTTCTGGCTTACTCATACAACCCGAGATCCCTATGTGGAAATGGGAGAGTATAGCTATGGACTTCATAACGAAACTTCCACGCACGCCATCAGGTCACGATAGCATTTGGGTTATCGTTGATCGTCTTACTAAATCTGCTCATTTTATGCCGATACGAGAAGACTTCAAGGTAGAACGATTAGCATGGATCTACACTGACGAGATCATCTGTCGACACGGGACGCCTCGTGATATCATCTCTGACCGCGATGGTCGGTTTACCTCGCGCCTTTGGGAAACGTTTCAATCTGCTCTCGGTACTACCCTTAATCTAAGTACCGTTTTCCATCTCCAAACCGACGGTCAGACTAAACGTACGATTCGCACCCTTGAAGACATGCTTCGCTCGTGTGTCATAGATTTCGGTGGTAATTGGGACGCGCACTTACCCTTGGTCGAATTCTCGTACAATAACAGTTATCACTCTAGCATTCAAATGGCACCATTTGAGGCATTGTATGGAAGAAAATGTCGATCGCCTATTGTATGGCACGAGATCGGAGATGCTTAAATTACCGATCCTGAGTTATTGCAAGAAATGACTGACAAAATCCTCTAGATCCGAGACAATCTGTTGAAAGCTCGGAGTCGTCAGAAGAGTTACGCCGATAAATGCCACAAGCCCCTTGAATTTGATGTTGGCGATCACGTACTCCTAAAGGTTTCACCTTGGAAGGGAGTGATCAGATTCGGCAAGAAGGGAAAGATCGCGCCTCGATATGTTGGACCCTTTAAAATTCTGGAAAGAATTGGCAAAGTAGCCTACAGACTCGAATTACTAGAGGAACTCAGCAACGTCCACCCAACTTTCCATGTTTCGAACCTCAAAAAGTGTCTAGCTGAACAGAATTTACAAGTACCACTTGAATATCTACAAGTGGACGAAACATTACACTTCGTGGAAAAGCCAGTCGAGATCATGGATCGAGAGACCAAGAAGCTCTGACACTCACACATTCCCATTGTGAAGGTTCGTTGGGAAGGAAAATGCGGCGCCGAGTTCACCAGGGAACTCAAAAGTGATATGAATGCTAAGTATCCAAAGCTATTAGATACGCCTGCGCCTTAATTTCGGGACGAAATTCCCTAAAGTAGGGGAGGCTGTAACAACCCGACTTTCTGAAGTCAAAGTACAAGTCAAAGTCAAAGGAAGAAAAGATTGCTAATTAGATCTATCATTCCTTGCTTGATTATCGCTTGTACTCTTGAATCCCGATAATCGATACTTTAGTTTATGCTATTTTAGTTGTATTATGTGAGGTAACAATGCGATAAAGATAACTCAACTCTATCGCACCGCAAATTGAATTACTGGTTATGGATATTGTTTTATGTGTGTGTGCTATTATGTGTTACTTGTGCATGTCTATATTGTTTTGAGGTGATTATTCGCAAACGCAATTACAACCCTATCGCAACGCAATCACATCGTGAACTCGCAACCTAAGGTTTACTTTTGTGTTTGTTAGGAATTATGTTATTGTATGACTAATGGGTGATACTATCGCATCGCTTACACACAACGCTCAACGCACGAAACAAAAAGTCGAAAACCAACTGGCAAAAGCCATCCGATCAAAGGACCATTCGATCAAATGGTCATCTGTCCGGATGCCATCCGATCGAATGGCCATCCGATTGGGAGGCCTTCCGATCCACAATACACCGCCTCATCTCTTCAACTCCTATAAATACCCACCTGTCACATCACTATTCATGATGTGACAGCTCTCCTCCGACTCTTCGTATTCTCAGGCCATTTTCTCTCGATTCCTCGCAATTCTTGTAATTTTTCACTCCAAATCTTGTACATCTTTGATCTACACACACTTTCTCATCAATTTCACCATCAAATCTCAACTTTTCACCATGAGATCTGTGGATTTGGGCTGTTCTAGGAGGATGTCATCATGGGTTCTCATGAACACCAAAGTGTGACCTCATTCCACCAAGAACAACTTAGATCTAAGGGATTTCAGCAAGTTTAAACACTGATTTCATCTTAATCTAAACATTTTTCAACTGATTCCCACTTTTCTTCAATGTTCTTAACTTTTCACTTGAGAACCGATAGAAGCTGAACTCGTTCGGGCCTTCTACTCATTCTCTAGTGAAGTGCCGGTTCGAGAACGGATTTTTATCAAAGAGATGACCGACTTAACGGTTTGAACATGAAGTTCCGTCAAGAACAGTTACTGATCAGACAGGGTGATTCCCATCCGATCAGACGACTAGACTTGATGGAGTTTCTGTTGTTTAACACATGGTCATACCGTCTCAGTTCAAACCGCAAACTTTCTGAACTTAACAGGTTTTACAATTTTCAAACGAATAAGTCGCCGAGCGGATTACCGTCCGATCGGATCACCATCCGATCGAACGACGACCCGAACAGATGACTTGTGATCTTCAACACTTAAACATTTTTACAAAAACTTCAAAGAATGACAGTTCCAACGAATCGCCATCCGACTGAATGGTCATCCGTCCGGATGACCATCCACCCAGATGACCTGAATTGTAGGAACACTTCTCCATTTTCAAAATGCTACAACGAAAACTTCAAAGTTCATACACAAACACACCCATCCCAAACGGACAACCCTCCGACCGAATGGTCATCCGTCCGGATGACCATCCGTCCGGAAGGTCATCCGATCGGATCACTATCCGCCACTTGTTCCACTCGACACCGTTTTTACGCACCGTTCAACACCTTTACTGTCGTTATCTGATCAGGCTAAATATCCAGCGCTCCCTTCAATCCAAGACTGTGTTTATTTACTAAACACGCTCTGTGAGTATACTCGATCCCTTTTTGCTTAACGCACTTTTGGGTGTTACATACATTACCTATATCAAATCACATCGATCACACAACGCAAACACTTTTATACGCTAACCGCTCTCGCATGTTGTACGTGTTATTCGATGAATGCTAGTATGTTATGTTTACACAATGATTGTTGCCTGACACCTTAGCAATGATAGTACTATAGTTTGGACTCAGCACCTGTCGTGGACAGGGGTTGTTATAGGCTTTTCTTCACGTGTCACAGTGGTGATATGAGTTGCGCATTCTACAACTCGCAGTCACGTCTGTGCATATTTCATTGTCGATAACTTACTTGCTTCACATTTCTACGTTTTACATGATGGTTATGCGTAAATCGCTTTCGCTACTATTATACTATTAAACTTGTATGCTCACATTTACACTATGTGTATTGACTTTTATTTTAACGTATGTGACAGGTGTTTAGGATGCTTACTATGTTTGCTGATCACTATGGAATCAAGCTAGGGGAGTCTAGAAACAAACTAAATAAAATCTGAGTTGTCAGAACAATTTATTTGTCTTCGAGATGCTATGTCTTTAATAACTATTTTATTTGATATGTTATGGTATGGGATGTAACGTTAAATATCTGGTAATTTTAGTTGTTATGGATTTCTCCTGGACAATCTGTTTCACTCACTGTCACGCCCCGATGTTTCCGCTATCGGTTGGGGTGTGACAAAGGGTGCCCTCGAAGTCACTGGATGGAAATGCTCCATGTAGGGCTTCTCGTAGCGCAAAGGTATAATATCGCCCTCCACGTGCTAAGCATCGAAGGGAGTTATACCTTCTTCCTGTTAACGGATGCCCCTGTACATCCACGACCTCAAGCGATACCGTTCGTACATGCTTACGGGGGACACTTCATACATGCTATGTTAGAAAGAGACTACCCCATGCCTACAGTGAGCCCATTATGGTCGACACATCGAAGAATAGCTGCGAAACAGTTTGAAGAAATGTATAGACTTCGGTTACAGCACTACTACGAGATAATCAACCCTAAATCAGACTCAGACAAAGACAAATACATAGACCCGAGTTTACATGTTATCGAAGATTAAGCAGAAACTTGTATTTTTGTTAATTGTAGAATTTTTATAATTTATAAAATTTGTATCATTTTTAATTTTTATAATTCATAATATTTGTATCATTTTTAATTTTTATAATTCATAATATTTCTATTATTTTAAATTTTTATAATTCATATATATTTGTGTTATTTTAGTTTTATAATTTATATTTGTATTATTTATCAATAATATTGTTTTGTTATAAATAAATATGTAAACACCCCAAAATACACACAATAAATTTTCTTTTTTTTATAAAGAAACAAATGAATACACAAAAAATACAAAAATGGACCTTTATTTATGTTGCGTATAGATCCCTATGCAGCGTATGAAAAGAAAATGACACAACTACCCCTGTATTTGGCTTCGTATAGCCTCAACACAAGGGTAGATTGGTAAAAAGACACTTTATATACGCATCGTCTAAAGCCATACGATGCGTATACAAATGGCGGACAAATTCCCCCACAAATCAAACTTTAACAATTTAAATATGTTAAACTACCATTTTACCCCTGTAATTTGTCTATACGATGCTGAATACAAGGGTATAAAGGTCATTTTCTGACCTTTATATATGAAGTGTATGGCCCTATACGCAGCGTATATAAAGGTCAGAAAATGTCCTTTTAACCATTGTATCCAGGCGTCGTATAGGCTATACAGAAGGGTATAAAGGTCATTTTCTGACCTTTGTATACGCTACGTAGACGGCTATATGTAGCGTATATAAAGGTCAGAAAATGACCATTATACCCTTGTATTCAGCATCGTATAGACAAATTACAAGGGTAAAATGGTAATTTGACAAGTCAAACCTGCTTTTTTGACCGTTGTCTACGATGCGCAGGGATCTATACGTCGTATAGATCCTGATTTAAAACCGATCATCTCCTACGCATGATAGTTCTTCCCCAAAATCAAAACACACACATAGGACTGCAATACGAAGGCGATTACGTATATTGACCGTATACGACGCGAAATTGAAGCATAAATCAGGTAATTATTTAACCTATTTCACTAATTTTGATTTTTTTGTTTTAATCCGTAATTTAGTTGTTTTTTAGGGCAATTAGCGTTTATAGTTATTGGATTAGGTTACAGACATTTGTGAGTGTTTGACCTCAGTTTTTGTTGTTGTTGTAGATCATGCATATGAACTTGAATTTGAACTTTATTCAATCTGTAAGTGTTGATTTATAATTGGTCGATCAAGATAGGGTTATAAACTGCATCAAACTTGATGGCCTTAAATGATATATTCCTTGCATAACCACTCCCCCCTTAATATAGTTCAGTTATCAATTGTAGTGATCGATGTATAGCTGCAGTCAGTTTCTCTTATCACAACGGGTCGCTTAGGCTTCGCTATATGTTAGAGCCATTCTTAAATTCTAAAAACAAGATCTATCATATGTTTTCTGGTTTTTATCGTTCATTATCATTCGATTATTATCACCATACGGTCTTAGTCTTGTATCAATTAGTATACCCTTGTCTTTTTCCAGTATTGACCAGTTGTTTTATCAGTCTTGTTTTCTTGTTTAGTGTTTTTTATGTATTTCTTAATCGTTGGTTACATCCAACGGTCTTTGTGTTTATCCGACTGGTTTCGTTCTTCTTGTATCCTCTAGAAATCATTCAGCTCATATACAATTGTTTCACGTATTTTTGACATTTCTAAAAGAGATGAAGAAAACTAGAAAATGTGTATGGTGATTAATGTTTTTTTTGTATTTAGAATATATAACTCATAGGATATCTCTTCATATATAGAGGTAATACAATACAAGATCACTATATTGATCTAACAAACTAATGAGATAAGAATATAAAAGTAGATACAGATAATTACTCTTCTAACTGTACCTAGACATAGGGATGACAATCAATCCCGAAACCCGAAACATTTGGGACGGTTATGGGGACGCGTATTGGGCATGGAATTAGTTTTAAAAATTTCCGCTGTTTGGGACGGGTATCGGGCATGATATAATCGTTTACCCGACCCAATTACAGGAAAACATATACCCATTTACCGAATAATATATCCGAAATTATTTTATATTTATTTGATTTGTGTATCTAGTACTGATCCATTAATCTAAATATCATAAGGAAATGAAAATATATATTTTTGTAAATATATGTTAAGCTAAACCTGATTCTGTGGCCTGGCCCGCACATGATACTGCTGATTTTGACATTAGATGAACCTCAACTAATAAATTTTTGGTTTTCAGGATGATGATGACGGACGATGAAATGGAGCTAGAATACTTCAATCAAAAGGATCAGTCGTAGCAGCTGCAGAAGCAGCGTGACCTGCCGTATCCTCTCGATAATCACCCATACTTTGAGTTTCCTCCGTAGTCCAACGCTGCTCCCCGTTGCAAGAAGCTTCGGAAGATGCATGTCAGTGCCCACTTTGCGGTTTTTTGGGATACCCTCAGGACCATCGCGGCTAAAGATTGGGCGCGGGAGTTTATTCCTCGTGGTTCACCATGAGATCGGCTTTTTGAGTTATCGTATATGCCGACCTACAGGGAGATACTTGTCGAGTTTCTTTCGTCGTTCGACTTTCATCCTCGTCGGCCAGACCAGGTTGTGGAGCCGGACGCCCCCCCCCCCCCCCCGCCCGAGGTTTCTTTTCGCATGGCCGGCCAGGCGCGTTCTATGTCGCTTGCAGAGTTTGTGGTGCATAGCGGTTTATATACGGAGGCTGAGATTGCTACAGATCTATATACGCTGGTACATTTAACACTAATTTTTTGTATTGTTATTATTATTATTATTAAATATATAACATTTAATACTTAATATTAATTTGACATTTAATAAACATTCGTGTAAACAGGGGTTGGTAATGGTTGAGAAACCCACACTTTTAGGGTTTTAGGCTGTGATTGCGGAGAAGGACTATTGGGACCACGTGAAATCTATGGGGAGGGTTGCGCGGATTCATGACACGCTCTTCAGATACGTTAGTTATTATGCATGTTGGGTTAGTTAAACAGAAAACTGTTTTTCTGTTTTTCTTTATTTTTTTATAAAAACTGTATTCTGTTTTTTTTAAACTGTTTTTCTTTTTTTTTTACAAACAATTTACTGTATTTGAAAAAACTGTTTTCTGTTAAAAAAAAACTTTTTTCTATTAAAAAAACAGTTTTCTGTTTTAAAAAATAATAACTTTATTATTTAGTCGAAGTCGAACCGTAAGGCGCGTAGGTCCCTAACGAGCGTCAAAACTAAGTTCGTCGTTAAAATATATAAGTTTTGTTATTTAGTCGTCGTCGCCCGTAAGGCGCGTAGGTCCCTAATGAGCGTCGAAACTAAGATCGTCGCTAAAATATAATTTTTTTTGTTATTTAGTCGACGTCGTCCGTCAGGCGCGTAGGTCCCTAACGAGAGTCGGAACTAAGATCGTCGTTAAAATAATTTTTTTTTATTATTTAGTTGAAGTCGAAAAGTAAGGCGCGTAGGTCCCTAATGAGCGTCGAAACTAATTCGTCGTTAAAATATATAAGTTTTGTTATTTAGTCGACGTCGTCCATAAGGCGCGTAGGTCCCTAACGAGCGTCGAAACTAAGATCGTCATTAAAATAATTTTTTTTTGTTATTTAGTCGAAGTCGAACCGTAAGACGCGTATGTCCCTAACGTTAGACGAAACTAAGTTAATCGTTAAAATATAATGTTATTATATTTTTATGATGATCTTAGTTTCGACGCTCGTTAGGGACCTACGCGCCTTACGATTCGACTTGGACTAAGTAATAAAAAACAAATATTTTAACGACGATCTTAGTTTCGACACTCGTTAGGGACCTACGCGCCTTACGAACGACGTCGACTAAATAACAAAACTTATATATTTTAACGACGAACTTAGTTTCGACGCTCATTAGGGACCTACGCGGCTTAACAGTTCGACTTCAACTAAATAATAAAAAAATATATTTTAACGACAATCTTAGTTTCGACGCTCGTTAAGGACCTACGCGCCTTACGGACGACGTCGACTAAATAACACAAAAATTATATTTTAGCGACGATCTTAGTTTCGACGCTCGATAGGGGCCTACGCGCCTTACAGACGACGTCGATTAAATAATAAAAAAATATATACATTTTAACGACGATCTTAGTTTCGATGCACGTTAGGGACGTACGCAGTCGAAATCCGTATCGAGTCAAAAATATATAATCTTTTTATTATTTAGTCGACGTCATCCATTACGTTACGAGCATAGGTCCGTTACACGCATCGAAATCTGTAACGAGTCAAAATAATATTGTATTTTTCTTATTTAGTCGACGTGGTCCGTTACGAGCGTAGGTCCGTTACGCGCGTCGAAATCCGTAACGAGTCAACAATATATTTTTTTTATTATTTAGTCGTTGTCGTCTGATTATTATTTACTGACTAGTTTCCTTTTGTGCAGGTATTTTCACATGATGATATCCACTTCCATCACCGCTCGAAACAAGAGCCGGGAGTGGTGTACGAGCGGTGACCTGTTTTTCTTATATTGCCTCTTGTACAAGAGGCCGTGCACTCTCGCACACGGGTTGGTGCAGTACTTCGCCTCCGCGCATCATCGACTGGAGCGCAGAAAGTTATACGGCGGCGCCTACGTCAATAGGATAGCCCTTTCCTTGGGCTATCACCCGGAGACTGACCACCCGTGTGTAGGCCCGGTGATACAGCCGAAGCGGATGGGGATGGCGATGGGGATGAACACGATATCGGGAATGCACGTTACCAAAAAATTCCTATGCGGGAAGCGGTTTAAGGGTGCGGACGTCCAGCCTTACACGCTTACACAGCTGCCCGCACAGTTCGAGCTGGACATGGTTATTCCACAGCCACCACAGCCGCGTGTGTTGATACACTTTTGTGCGGACGCGGCACGTTCGGTTCGACACTTTTACGGAATGAGTACCAAGTCGGATATCCTCCTATCTTACTTGGGTCCGACAAGTTTGTCTCGTTTTTAATGTAATGTATAAATGAACAATGCATGTTGCATGTAAGTTTATGGTATGTTATGTGTTTGTTTGGTGTTGCTGCAAACTGTCTGCAAACTGTCTGTTTGCAGCAAACACACAGCAGTTGCAACCTTCGACGAAACCCCAGGTTTCATCGAGGCCACCATGACGAAACCCCCAATTGGTCATAACCTCAAGGTTTCGTCGAGATGGATGACGAAACTCCTAGTGTTTCGTCGTCCAGGAGGTTTCGTCAGGCCCATCAGAGGTTTCGTCGAGCCCAATCATGTTTCATCGATGTATGGGCCTCGGCTGCTATATAAACACCTCATAGTTTCTGTGTGAAACTTATGAGAGCATAACCTGTGTCTAAAGTATACTGTCAAACTTTGTGTGTATTAGTTTGATCTTTGTTCTCATCCTTTTAATCAATTTAGTGTGATTCATTGGTTATATCGTGTTCATATTAACTATGTTTGGTTTGGCATAGTCACGGGGATTCCGCACTCGTGACCGTCTTTGTTGTAAAAAAGGATTCGATTTTCGTATTCGATCCTCAGAATTCGGGACCTACAAGTGGTATCAGAGCATTAGCTCTAATCCTTGTTTAAAATCAAACATAGTTGGATTTTTATCAAGTGTTGAAAACTGTTGTTTTATGATTTTCTGGAAATCTTGTCCTTGAAAAACTCATATTTTCTAGAAAAGTGCTTAAAATATGTTTGGATCTTACTTGTTTGCCAAAGTTTTGTTAAAAACCTTTGTTACATTACTTGTTCACAAGATAAAAACTGGGTTTTTCAGTAAAACTTTGTGCAAATTCATTATTCGGAAAATTTGTCCGGTGAAATCTGGCCAGAAAGTTCATTGTTCTGGGAATTGTTCTTCATATCTTCATAGAACATTCAAAGTGTTCTTGAATATCTCTTGAATTTACAATTAAAAAGAAATTGGAAATTGGATTAAAATATTGTGACCATACTTGTTTGGTAAAATAGGTATCTTGTGAGTTGAAACTGTATGTCCTGTGTCAGTAAACAGATAAGATTTACTTTGAAAATTTCACCAACTCTTACCCACTTGTCTGAACCTTATCCTGACGAAACCCATACACGACGAAACCCCTTTGAGTTTCGTCACAAGGATTTCCGACAAAACCCTTACAGTTTCGTCATAAGCACTTCGACGAAACCCCTAGGTTTCGTCAAAAGCACTTTGACGGAACCTCTGAGTTTCGTGGAAGGAGTTTCATCGTGATCATTAGTCAATTTTAAACAGAGGACTTGCAAAAGTGTTTTAACATTGTGTTTTCAAGTGTTTGATCAGGAATTATCATTCATATATCAAATATGAGTAGTACAAGTCTATGGGATTGGAGTACGGACCCATGACCAGGTCAGGATCAGACTTCCGCAGCCGTGTGGTTAAGGAACGTTATGCCACTGCAATCTATAAGTGCAAGTCAATGGGCTTTGGTATCGAATCAAAATCAAAGCATTCAAAATCTTTTGCTTAGCGAGAGTGAAACGGGTAGCAACAATCGCCCGCCAAAGTTGAATCACATGAACGACTATCCATCATGGAAGGGTCGTTTCCACATGTACGTTCTAGGGCAAAACACCGAATTATGGACGTGCTTCATTTTGCCGTATAATCAAGACCTCGAAGAAGCAGGTTCAAGTGCGGCGACATTGGCGAATATGCTTGAAGACGACAAGAAAGCGTATGATCTAGAGAAGAAGGCGTTTGCTATTCTTACGCAAGCACTCCACAAAGACATCTATCATCAATTCTCTTATTGTACGAGCACGAAAGCTTTATGGGATGCATTGGTAGCAAGAGGAGAAGGGAATGCGACGACTAGAAAGATACGCCATGATCTATTGAAAAAAGAGTTTGAATCATTTCAGTTCTTGGAGAATGAAACCCTAAATGATATGACAACACGTTTTTATCATTTGATTAGTGAGATGTATTCTTATAATGTTCGTGCAACTCAACAGGAAATGGTTGCACGATTTGCTGATGCTCTACCTCCAAAGTGGAGCCCATTCATTGAGCTTTTAAAACATACCGGCGTTCTAGATACTGTCAATATCTATGAATTCATTCAGAAGTTGGAACACAAGAATGATGAAGAAATCCGGAAAGCTAAACGAATTCCTGTTCCTCAAAATACTGAAATGTACCTTGCATGTTTTAACTCTTTAGCTAGTTCCAGTTCTAGTTCAGTTCAGCAACCAAAGCTACAGACGGCGTTTATGTCGAATACAAGCTCTTTTCCGTTTCCACAATGAGCTCCACCTCAAGTTTTCGATCCAAGTGCCTATCATCCGCCAGCACATATGATTGCTCAAGCTCATGCTTTTTCTAAACCAGATCCGAGTGCATGGCTACCTAAACCCCAACCTCCACCACAAGTTCCTCCCACTCAACCTCAATTTGATCCAAATGCCGATATTCCAACACCATCACAAGCCCAACCACAACCTCAAACCAAACAACCACAAGCAAACTTATCCAAAGTCAATGTGGAGACTGCAAGGGAAACCATGGAACTTCTTAACACCATGGTCAATGCCTACTGCGGACTAGTCGCAAGTCAAATTCGCAACATTAATTTGACAAACGAAGACTATCAGCAGACAGACAGGGACGAAATGGAGTTAATGGATATCAAGTGGGCGTTTGCGAGCGCGGTTAGACAAGCCAAGGACTATATGAGGAGAACCGGGAAGACTAGCTTGGAAAGCAAGCGGGATACAAAGTACGGTTTTGATAAGGATGCCGTGACGTGCTTCAATTGCGGTGAGAAGGGTCACTTCAAACGTGAATGCACGCGACCGAGCAAACAAGGAAACCAAAATCCCTTTCAAAATCAAACAAGTACTTCAAATCAAGCTAACAACAAAAGAGGGATAGTAGCTGATAACAACCAAACAAACCAGTCAGGACCTTCTAATACTAATCGAGCATTAGTGGTACAAGCCGATGAGGGATGTGATTGGTCCGTACAGTTTGGAGGAGGAACTGCATGTTACGCTAAAATCATCAGTCACATCAAGCATGTGCACAAGGAAGAATTTTCTGAATCAGATGATAGTTCGGGATACAGTGGCAGTTTGGATGAAGAATCAGATGTGAATGAGAGAACTGATTCTGAAGGTGATAGTTTGATTGATGCTGAGGAGATAAATTGTCAGAACTATGTCTTGGTCAAGAAAGTTGTTGCTACATCAGAAGAAATGGAGAAGATTCTCACTAAAGATGGATCTTTCTCTTCTCAGACTGCCTTTATGGCTAACGTCACAGCTTCTACAAGTCAGGTACAATCTGAAACTCCTAGCATATGTAGTGATTGTGCTGATATGAAACATGAATGTGCTGAATTGAAACATGAATCTGAATCGGTTCATAGTCACAATCAAAGTTTGGTTATTGAACTGTCAAAGTGCAAAGAGGCAAATATGGCTTTAGCTAGACATGAAAAGGATTTTAAATCTGTAATTAAAACCTTAAAGAAAAGTGTTTCCGAATTGACCAAAACTGTTTTGTATTAATAACTACATTAATATCATTGAGGAAACAAAGAAAGCGCTAGCCATTGCCAAATGCGAGCATGATGCGATCAAGCTCAAATTGGAGAGTTACTCAAACTCCCGATATGTGCTTGATCACATCATAGACGTTCAAAAGCTGAAAGGGAATGTGAAAGGCATTGGGTATAAGTCGTGTCCGCCTCCTTTGAGACACAACTATACCAGAATGCCCGATGAAGAGGAAATGCCTCGTTTTGAACCTAGTGTGCCTCTTGATTATGAGGGAGTTACTACAGGATTAGGGTTCAAACTGGACAATTCCTCAGGAAACTCATCTGATGGAACAGAAACTTCAACATCTACGAATCAAAGTGTTCCAATTATTGAGGATTATGATTCGTCTGATGAAGAAACAGATGTAAGTGATGAGGATAAATCTCTTGAAGATAGGAAAGGAGTAGAAGTTCCTATTGAGAATCATATTCTGTGTGATCCTCCTACTCCTACTGTGCACTCAACTGTTAAACAAGAGATAGATCCTATCAAGGAAACAGTGTCTACCGTTAAAAGTGATAACATGTTATACACTTTGGTCGGTGATGGTAGAATTTATTTAGACAATGATTTTCCAATTAAAAATGTCAATCCATCTTTGATTGATAAAGTTTTCAAAGATAACACAAGCAAATTTTTGGGAAAGACAATTCCGGGAGTTTTTGTAACTCAATGTGACCCAATTCCTAAAGATGAAATCAGAAAACAATTTGGAAATCAAAGACAACCGACAAAGCAACAACATATTGCTTCTAAGGGTAAACAATTAGTTCAACGAGCTCAAAAGCCTAAAGTTTCTCAATCAAAGTTTGAAACAAAAGGAGCTCGTTACAAGAAGAAAAATGTTGATGTCAAATTTGTAGCATCAAAGGGTACTGATAAAATTGAGACTTTTGAAAATAAATCAAACACTGAATTTGTTCAACAAGTCAAAATTTTAAAACGCAATAGTCAAAACAATTACACTCAACATAAAAACGGGTGTGATGAACAAGCAAGTACCTCAGGTTCTACAAGTTCGACATCTGTTCGTCGATCAGATTCTCCTAAGTTTGTTGAAAGGAGAACTTGTTTCAAATGTGGGGAGTTTGGACACATTATCAAAAACTGCACAAACTCTCCAAAAGCAAATTTTGTTGAAAGACCCCCTTCTGAACAAGGTCACCAACAACGTCGTCCTGTTTCACCCAAAAATGACAAACGTACGATTAAAGAATAAGAAACAAAACAACGACGTCAAAATGTGAAAGTGATCGAAAAGGCTTTAAAACCAGAAACTGTTAAAAGGAAACCTAGTTTGTCACAACCATTAAAACCAGAATATGTACATAATACACAATCTGGTAAATGGAAACAAGCTTGGAAACCTAAAACGGATAAAGTTTCAGGGGGAGTCTCACCAGTTCCAAGTCATCGCGAGGTTGAAATAACCTTTGTCGATGAACAGGGATGACCCAAGTCTATGAAGGCTTGGGTCCCCCTCTCCAACTAATCTCTGAGAGAGTGTGCAGGATGTTCCAGGAGGAACTATCGATAGTCATCGGATTATTGATAGTGGAGTGTCCATGTACAAGATCGGTGATAAAAGAAATTGTTGCCTTTGATGGAGAGAGAAAAAGAAAAGAAGAAATGTCTGATGAAAGAGATTGAAAGTTTCGACAAAATGAAAATCATTCAAAAGTTTGATTGTTAAAGGCTTTGATCGGGTCCCCGGGATAGATTCAATCGAAATGTACGCACCTGCAGCACGTCTGATGTTCAAAATCAACAAGTTGAACGTGCAGTGTACATTTCTTCACGGTGTGATTGAAGAAAATGTGTTTGTTGAACAAACCAACCTTGGTGTGCGGATGCCTTGGCGTGGTTTGAACAACCGCACACTACTTCTTCTGAAGGAGAAAGACATATTCCTTCACTGGTGCAATGTGGAAGACCATTCGGACCAAGAGGTTTATGATCTTGTTGCTGTGAAGAGATTTCTCAGTAGCTACAAAATCGACTTTGAAATCCACACCGGGTGGATATCCAGTTTGGGAGAGCACTCAGATTCATTGCAATGCACGAAGCAGTTGCAGGATACAGTTTTAAATTTCTAATCTCTCCTATACTTGTCGATATTTAACCTGCTTTATAAATTGTTATCATCTCGTACAACACTCTTTGACCTGACTCGTTGAACTCGAATATCACCTCACACGTGATTGTTTCACTATGAAACTCATCAATGTTGTCATGGTCCGCACTGCTTACCGATGTGCCAACTGATTTTTCCAAAATTCGATAAATCAATTATGATTAATGTTAATTTTGGTAAACTAAATTGAGGTAAAACATGAGTTAACCGACATCGGAAAATCATTTTTGTAAATACCTTTGTGTTTTTTAAATTTATCATAGTTTGTTGATTTTAGGGGGAGTAAATCCAAAATTTGAAAATTCAAAAGCATCGAAAAATTTCAAAAACTCAAAAACAATAGAAAAACAAAAATGAGTTTCCTGGTGAGAAAAAGAGAAAATGATAGTAAATCAGTGGTCTGTCGAAACCTCTTCGAACCGAACTTAAAATGAAAAGCCATAAGCAGCTCTATATAAGATGTATCGGTAGGCTCACAATCATTTTAAAGTGTGCAGAGTGATGTAAACTTAAATCAACTGAAGACCAGGTGGGAACCATTCATTGGCATATGGTCTTGGTACCGAAATTTCGTTTGATTGATTGCCGAGGTTCTGAGATATTCGGTCTTTATGCTGCTTATCATCTGGGTATCATGGTTGTATCTTTTACCGAAAAATAACGGAGACAAAGTCTAGATCTTCCATGATACTATACATACGTGCGCATATTGCATACGACCTCAATAAGTGATCAACAATCACATGTTCAATCAAATAAGTGATAAAATATCACAGATTCTTTGCGGGAGTCAAGTTCGTCTCTCTGTTGTACATTGTACTGACCAGTTCACGGACTTGCTCCTGTGCCCTCATGCATCTGAAAATCAAGTTCCTCATCAATAAGTGATTCTATCACATAGGGCTTGTTTTCAATCAAATAAGTGAGTTTCTCACATTTTCATATACGTCAAAACAGATGATAAATGGTATACTCACCGGTAAGATGAACTCTCGTGCATACCTTGATACGGGAATGTGTCGTGTGTGGATGAACACCGGTCGGTAAGTATAAATCATACGTTAACCTATCCCCTCGCCATGATTACATCTGATAACTTGAGCTTAAGTGGACAACAATACCGATAATTGTTATAGGATGCTTATCTTAATGTGAACTAATTGAACAACAATATCGTTTTGGCATGACCGTACACTGATATGATTCTCTTACTGTCACGACCCCCGACCCCACCCTGGACGGAATCGGGAGCCGCGAAGCAGTTCAGTGGTACTGGTGGTTATTTAGAAAAGTAGTGCAGCGGAAATTTCATCAGGACCGTGAGTTAGGAAAAATATCAGAGTTTAGAAAACACTGGATTTTATTTATTAAATAGATGGGATAAAACCATGTTTTGAAAGTTACCTTTAATATGGGATAAACCCGAATACATAAAACAACTGTTCTTAATTTAATTTAATTGATAAATTAAGCCACTTCTGTAAGCCTTTTTGGTGCCGTATCCAACTCTTATTCCTATCTACTGTAATTACCTGAAACGCGTTTTAAAAAGATTTGGTCAGCAGGAAATACTGGTGAGTTCATTTATTTTTGTACAAAATGACACATTGTTATAATATACAGTATTAAGGGTGATTATATTGTTTCTATCAACCAATTACCCCAAATCGGTATTTATCACTCGACCGTATCTGTGACTATGGTCAGATCACCCATTGGCTAACCCGTTGTCCAATGGTGACGGGTATCAAGTAATGTATACAAAACCCCACATACCGGCAGTAATTGAAGATTACAAAGACTTAATCCCTGTAATTATAACTTTTGAAATAAATAGAGTTTTGGAAACAATTTGGTAAAAAGAAGGATGACTTACCTTGTTAGCATATAGTCTTGTTTAAACAAGCATCTTGATTCTAAACATCTACTTTATGGTTCTGAATCTTCTGATGATTAGGCATCCATTTTGATTGTAAGAGTATGGTGTAGAGTTTCGGGTAGTTAAACATTTAGTTTAACAGAGTGGAATACGTATTAGTGTAAAACCATATCAAACCTAACAATGGTCACGAGATCAGAACCTTAACGAAATTCACAAAGTATAGTCTTGTTTAGACAGCTCTTTGGCATTCGTTTAACGAAATTCACAAAGTATAGTCTTGTTTAGACAGCACTTTGGCATTCGTTTAACGAAATTCACAAAGTACAGCACTTTGGAATTCGTTAGTTGGTTCCAGAATCGATCGGACAGAATATCGTCTCGGGGATTATTGGTTAGAACACCGACGTATAGAGAGAAGAATAGAAGGAATGAGCAAAGAAAATGAATTCCTAGGCTTCCTATTTATAGGTAAGAAGTATGAAATTTCTAGGAAGTTTCCTTTAGCTTTTCTAGGAAGTTACCTATATATTTTCTAGGAAGTTTCCTATCCATACATATATCTTCTTATACCTTCCTTGCACCTTCCTTTGATATTATCTATCTCATATATATTTATTTTCATGTATATCTATTTAGGTGTTTAATTTACTTACTTAATTAATCTTACTTAGCTTAATTAATCTCGCTTAGCTTAATTAACCTCGCTTAGCTTAATTAATCTCGCTTAGCTTAATTAATCTCGCTTATCTTAATTAATCTCGCTTAGCTTAATTAATCTCGCTTAGATTAATTAATCTTATTTAACTGGTTAATTTATCTTACTTAACCGATTAATTAATCTTAACGGTTTAAATCAAGTAATTTAGCCGATTAATTAAATAACGTAACTAGCTGATTAATTAACTTACTTAGCTTACTTAACTGCTAAGTTTCCTTAGCTATTAAGTTTTCTTAACTGCTAAGTTATCTTAATTGCTAAGTTTGATATATTAGTTTAACAGCTTCCTGATTATGAGTTCTAATGCAAGATACAATGGAACTCGTATTAGCGTATTAACCCAATTCAACTTTAACGATAATCACGAGATCAAAACTTACAACGAATGACAAAGTATAGCCGCATACAGGCAGCACTTAAACATCCGTTGGATCAGTTTCAATCGATCGGATAGGGTATCGTACCAGTGATTAGAGTTATTACCCTAATAAAAGGCAGAGTTTCGGGATTTAGAGGTATAATCCCGAGCTACTATTTACTATAATAAAACCTGAAGGAAAGAAAAGAATTGAGCAGTTTGAAACATAGCAGTGATCGAGTTAATACCCTGGATTCGTAGCAGCGTTTTCCTAAGCGAAATTGTGATTTTGACCAGTAAACTTTCGTTTTTGATTGAAATTTTCGAGCACAGAAGCAAGTCCCATGCACCAGCAATTTATAGCAGAAAAATAGGTTTTACGCGGCCCGCGAGGGCCATAAAGGCCGCAGTAGGGTTTGCTGAGTCATCGGTGGTCTTGACACGTGGACGACACGTGTCCCTTAAGCTTATCCGGAGACTTTCAAGTTGTCGCAGCCCGCGTAGCCTTACCTTATGGCTTACGCGGCCCACGTGAAATCCAATTTTCTTGATTTCTTGATTTTTCATGCTCATTAGGGTTTCAGGGGTCCGGGTTTTCACTTACGGGTCGATTTGGGACATTTTTGTAGGTCCTTACATCCTCCCCACCTTGTTTTAAATCTCGTCCTCGAGATTTGGGCTACGATATCTCTTTTAGAGTTATGTCATGTCTTAGTCGATAAGAACAGTTTTAAGATATGTTCAAATGAATACGTGTTTTACAATAAATAGGGCTCAATGGTTTAGCTGAATTAGTTCAAGAAGTTGATGTAAAATGAGATGAAATGATATAGTTTTTAAGGTGATTAGGTTCAAGTCAAAAGAGATCTATGATCAATAGATGTTAATGTTTACAAGTTGTGAATGATTTTTGGAAACAATAGAATTCACTGTCAATAGAAAATTTACTTTGATTGTTAACTGAGGAAGACTTAGAATCAACAAGCTCGAATGAAATGGAAGTACGAAAATGATTTGTCAACTGAGAAAAATCAAAGGGTTGATATTTCTCGAATTACAAGGATACACCGATATACAACAGAGTTTAGTGTATCATTGTCTTAACACATAGTTGTATTAAGACCACTTTCAAGGATGAGTTAAGCGAAAGGTATATATATATAGATTAGCTCAAGCTATAAGTCTATACCGATGCCACAAGGTGTCGTAGGGATCGAAATACTAATTAAATCCGTATACGATGTGTGCAAGCGAGATTAGCGCAAGCTTCAATTTTGTGAAAACGTCACCACAAGGTGATCGTGATCAAAGAAACGATTTAATGAAGTCGAAGACCAAACAAGCCTGTTATGGTTCAAAGTAATTGAAGGGCTTGTTAGGATTAATTCGAATATGATGACCTTAATCTATCATACGGGACCTTGAATTGAATACGTATTGCGAGCAAGTTCAAACAATGGAACGAGTTCATGTATCAATAAGAAAGTTCTGACATGGTCACAACAAAAACCATGTATACTATTCAAAAGAAAATCGAGTTTTTCAAGAAATTTCATCGAAAAGAGTCACCGTTTTGCAAAAACACGGTTTACAATGCAAAGATCAAGTATAATCCCGAGCTACTATTTACTATAATAAAAGCTGAAGGAAAGAAAAGAATTGAGCAGTTTGAAACGTAGCAGTGATCGAGTTAATACCCTGGATTCGTAGCAGCGTTTCCCTAAGAGAAATTGTGATTTTGAGTAGTAAACTTTCATTTTTGATTGAAATTTTCGAGCACAGAAGCAAGTCCCATGCACCTGCAATTTATAGCAGAAAAATAGGTTTTACGCAGCCCGCGTAAGCCTTAATAAGATCTTACACGGCCCGCGAGGGCCATAAAGGCGGCAGTTGTAACATCTATGCTTGTAATCATTGTGAACAGTTCGGTTATCAATAAAACAAAGTTATTTGATCCCAATGTTTGTTTATTTATGTTTGACATTTTTCATGTTTTGAATTTTGTGTGATTTCAAACTCTATATCACTTTCTGGAGAGTTATAAGCAAACTGATGTGTAAACGTACTCAGTTTAACGCGAAAAATACTCCGGAACATCAACATATGATTAACATACCTTAAATAACCCTTACATAACTTAGAAATAAGTTTTGAAGGCTTTGGTATGGCAAAAACAAGTTAATTCGCTTACAGGGACTAAACTTGACAAACTGCGAAAGTATGCCAATTTGGACTGTAACGAACAATCCGGAACATGACCATAATTTAAACATACCATAAATATCCTTTACATAGCTTAGAAATAGGCTTTGAGGGGTTTGGTATGGCAAAATAAACTTTTGGGTCATTCAGGGACTAAAAGCGTCAAAAAGTGCACAAGTTTGCATTTTCGCGCATAACTTACGTTCTAAATACATCCGGACATCCAAAAATTTATGTAAGCACTAAAATATTTTATTTTAGTGTTTGGCATAAGAAAAATCCATTCGTCGTGTCATTTGGATCGTTTTTCGCGCTTATGCGCATTCCGTCGTAATTAAGCGAACATCGCGATCGTATGACCAAACGAACCAACATCCTGCATATTTTTGAGCATGTTTCATGTCCACAATGTTTAGGCATCATTTTAGGGCCTTAACGTTGGCTTAACGGGCCTTAAACGTGTCAGAAATGGCCTTAAAACACAACAGGGACTGAAACTGTCAATATGGCAAAGTTGGTTCTGATCAGACAGGCCAGGCGGCCCGCGTAAGTTTTGTGTGTATCTTTACGCGGCCCGCATCAGCCTCTCAGACCAGATTCAATGTTTAAACAGGCTGTTAACAGCTGCATTACCCACAAAACTCACTTGCACATGGTAATTCTGATACTAGGGGCTGGTTTTGGATATGCACATGGTATTGCAATACCATGTGTGCAAGTGTATGGCCAAGATCAAAGCACGTTTCCCGATAAACGATCCTAACGGTGCTAGTATTACTATAAATACCCACCCCATCACTTGTAAAACCCACAAGAATCCTGATTTGAGAAGCTCTAAGTTGAAACCATTGTTTCATACCTGAGCTACTTGGATCGAGATTAGCATTCGGGGACCCTTTGTAAGTATTCCTTCGTTTTTTTATTGCTTTTCGAGTCCGAAAGTCAAACTTTGTTTGACTTTCTGCGTTGACCAGTTTATGGTCAATGCGAAGTTCGTTTGAACTTTGCAACGTGAGCGTAATCACGATGGTTATAGTCCCTTGTGACTATGCCTACTGATTACCACGTTGTCTAGGGTCGTAAGGGTAAGCGATCTAATAAATCGCTTATACCTTCGAACCCGACCCATTTGGTTGATCATTAGGATCTAACTAAATACATTAGGTGACCATAGTATATAGGGAATAACCTTCCGAGGTTATACCTTATGGTCGCTTCGTTAAGTAGTTGTATGATAGGTAGTTTATATGCCTTAGGTAAATTACCAAAATACCCTTTTCATGTGTAATTGGTAATTAAGCATATGTAACCTAAACTTTCGTCACTTAACTGATTATGTTACATAATTAAACATTTTAGGCATATAATACGTGTCATAGGACTAGTTAGGCGAACGCGTTTCACGCGAACGACGCGTTAACGTAGCATAAGCTACCTAAACGGGTCGTAATGGGTCGTAAGCACTTATGTTAGGTTTCATTTAGTATGAAGGCTTTGTTAAACCATACTACATGAGTTCCTATACTCGTTTGGTTTACGAACCCTCATTCTATCTAAATCCTCCGATTTAGGTCCGGTTTATTAACATAGTTACCTATATTAGGTGCCGTTTGATATCCGTGATCTCTAGCATTGTTTGGTTGTCACTCAAGGACTACTGAGCAATCTCAAGTGAGTACATAGACCCCTCTTTTACTGTTTTCCAAACTGTTTTGGGGTGAAACACATGTGCCTACTTGTTACTTTCGTGCTTTCCTGCTTTCACATCATATACTTGCTATGTTCATTAGTACATTTATAGTACATGATTTCATTGTGTTCATGCTATGTATGTCCATTGTGTGCATACTTAGTACATTGTTTCACATTACATTTCATGCTATGTATGTCCATTGTGTGCATACTTATACATTGTTTCACATTACATTTCATGCTATGTATGCCCATTGGGTGCATACTTAGTACATTTGTTTCACGTCATATACTATGTATGTCCACTTGTTACATACCTACTACAGTTGTTTTCATCACATGCTTACATTTTGGTATGACATTTGGGTTGTTTAAAATGGAACAATACATTCATTAACATTAGCTACGCCGTTCGTTAGTAGGTAGTGCTACCATAGGAATTGACAACTCCCGTTCCTGAAATCCTGGGTTTGTTTGGATTGGAAGGAATGACCGAATTCGATACACATAACTTAGATAAACCTTTAATTTGTTTAAGGGTTTATAGCCACAGTCTCAAGGCTTGGATGTATGCATTATCACAATACCGCATAAATGTTTGTATCAGCACAGCATGCATTTGTTCCACAAAACATAACTTTGATTTAAACCATGTTTTACTTCAATACCTTGTTTTTGTGCATTTTACATATGGTTTAGTTGATATATTTCACTTACCATACATGATATTTTTGGGTACACATTACATGATCTACATTAAACATAAACATTTTGACATTGATATACACATTTAGTGGTTTACATTGGACATAGACATTTCGATATGGTTTACACATTAACACATGACAATTCATTTATACATAAACAATTTACATTGGTGGTTGGTTTGAGTAAGTGATTTGAGTAACGAGGCGTGTGTAATATGATACAAGCATGGTGGATACGCCGCTGGTACTTCCTATATATAAGTGTTTGTATGACATTACATGTCGTAGCGTTACTTAAATCATTTCAATATTCGACATATTACGTTTTACATAAACAACTTATTTTCACAAGACATTGATTTACAAAACAACTTATCTTATACAAACTCATTTTACTTGGTTATTCATTTAACCTTACATTATTCTCTTATTTATACATATCATCGCTTTTTGAATGATTTACAAAACAAAACAATTTACAAGGTTCATGACTGACTTTTGTTAAACAACTTTTTTCTAAACTTATAAGTCATGAATCCTCTTTTCACAAATCCTATGTATCTCACAGGAATTTTTATGCTGACGTACCTATTTTCACATGTGTTTTCAGGAGCTGTTGCGTAGGATGATGATCGTGACACTAGGGCGGACCTGTGCCTTAGAGACTAAAAATGAAGATAGACTAGTTTAATTATGTTATGAACTCTTTATTTCCTGTTTAAGACAATGTAACTCTTATGTTGATAAATAAAGTACAACTTTGAATGCCATGGTTATGAAACAATTAATTCTGTTACAACACTCCCCGACGTTTTCCGCCATGTTTTGTATGTTATTCGTGGTCAGGGTGTGACAGCAGTAGGGTTTGCTGAGTCATTGGTGGTCTTGAAACGTGGACGAAACGTGTCCCTTAAGCTTATCCGGAGACTTTCAAGTTGTCGCGGCTCGCGTAGCCTTACCTTATGGCTTACGTGCCCCGCGTTAAATTCAATTTTCTTGATTTCTTGATTTTTCATGCTCATTTGGGTTTCAGGGGTCCGGGTTTTCACTTACGGTTCGATTTAGGACATTTTTGCAGGTCCTTACACTTACCCTCGAAACTCGCAAAAAGAATGTTTGTAGATATTTGTTTACTGCTTTCGTTTCTGCATCGTTGTATATATTTATTTATTGCTTTCCGTCTTTACATTTGAAAAATGAAAAATACCCAAAAGATTTTAGGTGTGTTTTAATATAAACTTTATAAAAGCCAAAAAGATTTTGCTTCTAGTTTATTTTTGATTGACCGATGTTGGAACTCGAGTCTATCCTATCCAAAATCCTGATCGTAAGTCGGAAAACAATTGCTCCTTCATAAACGGTCGAAGTTGACAATTTTGAAAGTTAAAGGATTAAAATTGATCAATTTTTAAACTTTCAAACTATTGTCGGTCGGTGTTTGATTGAGAGTTGGTCTCTCATATGTGTCGTTTGTTTATGTTTACTATATTCCAAGCGGTTGTTCTCATTGCGCGTTTAACTTTCTTGTATGTGTAGATGCTACAATCAAATCAGCTAAAGGCGAAGAGAACCTGTTAGAAAACAAGCTTTGGAATGAAGACACGACGTGGAGGCACTCAAAGGATAAAGATGATCGAGTTGCCGCTGACCCTTCATCAACACCACAAGGATCTGAAGAATTGACGATCAAAAGATTCACGAGCATAACTCAATGGAGAGTTCATTCTAAGGGGGAGTTTGTTAACGCACTTCCTAAATGAAATGGGGAGTTTGTTGATACACTTTCTTCTTACGACACGTGAAGACTTTGAAGATCCTCCGACATAAAAGACATGGAAGATGAACCATCACAGCAGCGTCCAAGGGGGAGTTTGTTGATACACTTTTGTGTGGACGCGGCACGTTCGGTTCGACACTTTTACGGAATGAAGACCAACTCGGATATCCTCCTATCCTACTTGGGTCTGACAAGTTTGTCTCGTTTGTAATGTAATGTATAAATGAACAATGCATGTTGCATGTAAGTTTATGGTATGTTATGTGTTTGTTTGGTGTTGCTGCAAACTATCTGTTTGCAGCAAACACACAGCAGTTGCAGCCTTCGACGAAACCCCAGGTTTCGTCGAGGCCACCATGACGAAACCCCCAATTGGTCATAACCTCAAGGTTTCGTCGAGATGGATTAGAGTTTCGTCGTCCAGGAGGTTTCGTCAGGCCCATCAGAGGTTTCGTCGAGCCCAATCATGTTTCGTTGATGTATGGGCCTGGGCTGCTATATAAACACCTCATAGTTTCTGTGTGAAACTTATGAGAGCATAACCTGTGTCTGAAGTATACTGTCAAACTTTGTGTGTATTAGTTTGATCTTTGTTCCCATCTTTTTATTCAATTGAGTGTGATTCATTGGTTATATCGTGTTCGTATTATCTATGTTTGGTTTGGCATAGTCACGGGGATTCCGCACTCGTGACCGTGTTTGTTATAAACAAGGATTCGGTTTTCGTATTCGATCCTCAGAATTCGGTACCTACACCGTGGACCACCCGGGGCGCCTTAGTTCCCACGACATGTTGGGCCCGGTCCTACCCCATCATATCAGCGGCTACGTCGCAACGTTGACAGGCTGAACTATATATATGATGGACTAGGTGGTTGCGGAGCTGTAGGAGCGCCGACAGCGTGACGGGTTACCCCCACGCCCTTCGTTCCGGCTGCGGAATGGCATCAGTAGCATGAGTAGGAGGACCAGCATGAGCAGCAGGATCCACTACCATAGTATTTTATCATTTTGTTATGTATGTAAAAACTTTTGCTGTATATATCAAACTTTTGCTGTATATATAAAACTTTTGCGGTAAACAGTGTAACATATTCGAATAGTACCCGGGTATTTCAAATTATTTAACGCTATAATATTTTAACGTTATTGTATTCGAACCGCACGGTATAGTATTCAAACGGTATAATATATTCGGACCGTACACGAGCATTTAAAATTAATTAACGGTATAATATTTAAACGTTTATGGTATTCGAACGGCACTAGACTTGGTATAATAATTTATTTCAAAAGCTCGATAATGATATTATATATTTGAACCGTATATACGCTTTTCAAAAAATTTTAACGTTATACACTTTTCGACGACATCGACTAAATAAATTAACGACGACATCGACTAAATAATAAAAAATATTATATATTTTTAACTCGGTATATATTTTAAGCGAGTTAACGTTGTAACCGGGTGAGAATTTATACCACAAATATACCAAATAATCAAACAAAATTATGAAAGGTTATATACGCTGCGTATAACTCTACACCCAGCATATATAAACTTTGTGAAAAACTGATGCTTCAAACCCACCAAAATGACCCCAAAAGTTCAGATGGTTTATATACGCTGCGTATAGAGCTATACGCAGCGTATATAAACCCTTGTTTTCTGGGCAATGATTGTTGTCAGCTTCTTCATATCAGATCGATGATTTTCCTAACGATAAACCCTAATTAATACATTTTCCATTATATAACAATAAGCCATAGCTAATATATTATTTCTCAACGCCAAAATCAAATCACTTAGTTTCGATGATTTTCATACGCTTTTAACTCAAAAGGAATATAAATTAAAACCTAAATACAAAAAAAAATCAGTGTTTATTTGAAAATTTTGAACCTTTTAGGTTTTAGTTTTCAGCAAACATAAACAAATAATTATTTTAGGCTTGAACACAGTTGAAAATTATAACAAGGATTCAAACAGCAAAGATATAACCAGGTGATAGAAAAGAACCAAAATTAGCAACCTAACCTACTGGGAAGTGGAAACTTGAAGCAAATGAAAATATCTAACTGTATTTTCTGTTGAAAATGGCCTAGACTTGGAATTACACGGAAGATGCATGGCTTATATTATATATGTGATAAGGTTAAAAGTTTGATATTTGGACAACAGCTATTGATGAGGTAATGCTGCGCTAGTGGTCTTTAAACTTGCATGCTTCAACCATATTAACACAACACATATCGTCGTTATTAAAAGTTCCAAAAGTAAAGTATAACACTTGTCTACGTTTATATCACCTTTTTTTGGCCCTTTATAAATTATAAATTGAAGAATTCATGGTACAACCAGTACCCACGTCGCCACCATGTATGGGTTATCCCCACTACTTTTAGTTTTATATTTAACTAGAAAACAAACCCCGCGCGTTGCGCCGCGACCAACAAAAATGACGTGTAATTGATAAGATTTACAAACTTCAGATACGATTAACCTTATCATAATTCGTTTCTCATCTAAATCCGAGTAACAACTATAACTACAATGATATACTATATTAATGACGCCAAGTTGATAACGAATAAATCTAATAACTGTTTGTTTGACAAGATAAAGTCCTACAAAGCTACAAATAGTATATTTAAAGTATCCATATACTGTATACATATTATAAAATGTACGGATACAAACATTAACATATAAATAACAAAATAAAATATAAAAAACTACTACAAGAATATGTACCACCAAAACGGCAAAACCATAGGTTGAAAAAGCAAAACTAACGTGTTTATGTATCTCATTAATAATTTTAGCGGTGTTTGCATGTGCTCTTACGTATCCACATTTTATTAAGTAATTAAATAAACTTATATCCGCATTTTATTTTCCCAAGAAATTTTATAAATTAACGAACAGTTACAAATATACAAAAGAAAAAAGTTTTTACACAACTGAAAGCTTGCTGCTATGCAACCCATATCCATTTTGTATAATTATTATTTAAATATTTTTCATAATAATATAAAGAAATATATATTATATGCAAAACGTCTCTAATCAAAGTCAATCGTGACCTGCTTTTGTGTATCTTCAAATTACTTTATTGTCTATTGCTAAATCGGTTCAAAGGCAACACTGTTTTTTGTCGACTCGATTGTTTTGTTTCGAGTTTGAAACTTGAATTTAACCATTTTGATTTAGATTAGGCTGATTTTTTTGTCGTTTCAAAGCCCGTACCTAAGTGCAATCGAGCTTTATGTGGCTTAGAGTCCATGAAAATCATGACTACAAAGCGGGTTGTAGATCAATACCCACCATCCTTCAGCCTTGCCACGCCATCCTCGTCAAATATTGGTGTAAATTTAGAACTCTTCACAGCCAAGCGAAATCAGAATCAAAGCCAAATGATAAAACACATAATCAGTTCGTGTGAGTGTAATTGCTCAGGAAAAAGCATCCGGTGAAAACCAAAGATTGAAAAAAGTATACATTACAAAGCCAACAACAAAGCATCGCATCTGTCAGATAGGCTAATCCTCATCGTCATCGAGTTTAATACAAAATTTCAAGTGCACCGGATAAAGTTAATGCTACAGTACATAAGAAGCGAACTCTCGGATGACATTTGTCTCATCGTCACTGAGTGAGATGAAAGCAAAAGCCCCAAAATCTTAAACATAAATCAACAACGGATGCTTAAGCAACCGGCTTCACCAACACCAAACCACAAACAACCGGTTTGTAATAAACCATTGCACAAACTCCCGATGCACACAGTACAAACAACAATGCACCAAAAAGTGACAATATTGCACAAGTTCATCACCATCGGGCAAGTGTTCAACAACCGACACCAAACCAGTCCATCACCACCGAGACGAAACGATCGTAAAAACCGATCTCGATAGCAAGAAAACTCGGTTTAAAGATGGCGTCGTCCTTCTAACTCCGGCAAACATGATGGATCGCTAAAAATGCTAGTGATTCTCGGAGGGAGTAACAAATAATCAGAAAGTTTAGAGAGAGAAAGTGATGAGTGGAAAAAGAGAGAGTTTAGGGAGAGATGAAGAGTGGCATTGTTTTATCCCAAATCCAGCGCATGGTTTCTATTAAAATAAACATATAAAACATTATTGCACAATGTACAACCCATGAAGCTAAGAAATGATACAGATTATAGAATTATAGAATTTGTAACTTATTTATGCATAACAACTTGTACATTGTGTTTAAATTGTTTGTTGTGCTTGTTTTTGTTGTACATTGTTTTTTGGTTCTTGTACTTAACTTGGTATTTAAAGGTTATTTGGATTTGTGTTTTTCATTTACATCCGCCGCTAATGCCCCGCTTGCGGTATGCGCATATAATGTATGTATGTGTGGGCGCTCGGGGGGCAAAAGTGAAAGTGCCCTTATTTTAACGTTATTTTATTAATTTCATGAAAATAACGTTAAAAGAAGGGGATGGTTAATCATGAATCATGTGGTGGCGTTGATAGCCGAAAGACAAGAGAGTACATGCACTAATCGGCCTTTGTCTTAATTGTTGATTGTTATGTTGTAACACCCTTAAATTTTTACTTGAATTAATCACTAAATTAATACATTTTATACCAAAAGATATTTAATTAACATAAGTTTCATAAGTAGCATAAATCTTAGTCAACTAATGACTAAGTTGGAACCTTCAAAATTTGTTTAAGAAATTGTTTACAACCCATGAACAAAATCAAAGTATGATTTAAAACATTGCGGAAGCTTCAAAAATCGTGTTCGGTTCTTCATACTTCGCTTGACCGCCATCCATAAGATCCACCTTGTTACCTATGGTCAAAATCTCTAATACATTAGATCCGACACTGTTAGATAGCATATAATTATAGAATCCAACATCAAAATCTAAAAACAAAAATAATGTTATGTTTTCTGATTTCACCGTAACTTACGGTATGACCGTAAGTTACGGTAGATATTGGGAGTTCTTGGTCACCGTAAATCAGAGAAAAACCACCGTAAATCTTTCATCTCTACCGTAAGTTACGGTACTACCGTAACTTACGGTAATACCTGGAAATTTCTATTTTGTTTGACTTGTTTATTATACTCAAACCCAATCTCGGAATTTCGTTTTTCTAGCACACCAAAACATTAAATCCTCATATTTCTGGTATGTTATATAATAACTAACATCAACAAACAATCTATCATATTCCGGAGCTTTAACCATGTCTTATATGATTATTCGACCCGTTTGGCTAGTCTAAGGAATTTTCCTTTGTGACTACTACCAACGAGTCCCAACTAAAGTGACTTATCATTCAATGTAGCGACATCACCGCTTAAATTCAAACAACTCTTATTCAAAGATTCATTTACACCTTTTAAAATCATCAAAATCTACTTAATGTAACGGGTCAAGTTACATACCTTAGCGTACGCCCTTCAACCGCGAATCACCACCGGCTTGTCCACTCGACGTCCCGGTATCTTTTCCTATAGAGTTCAATTCAAGACACGTTTAGAACTCTCTTTAGACTTCACTTCGCATAATATACCGAAACATCATAATTATGCGTTAAAGCTTTAAATTTCTATTTTTAAGCCTTCTTTGAGGCATTTTCACAAACACCTTAAAGGCAGATTTATCACAAGATTATATGACAAGTTCCTAGCTTATCATTTAGCCCTAATTTCACTTCAATCAACATTTTACATGATTGTTAGCTTCTAGATTTCTGAATTCACTTCCAAATCATCAAATTACACAAAATCAACAATCTATTTCCTAGTGTTCATCAAATTACACATAATTCACAAATCACCTACAATGGTGTTCATAGGTTTCACTAAAATTTCTTATGATTTCAACTTATATTGGTCTAGGGTTTGTCCCTAAACACTATAGTTGTTCCTTAATCATCATAACACATACATGCAAGCCTAATTTCAGATTTTTCCCAATTCATGAGAATTTCAAATTTAGAGTTTTCCTTGAATTTTACATACATTGGAATCCTCTTGAGATGAGGATCAATAATTTGTGCTCGGATTTTGATTTGGGACAGGATTTAACCTTCAATTTGAGAGTTCTAGTGATTTTAGGTTTTGTGAGAGTGGGGTGTCGCCCCTGCTCTTCTCTTGTGCGACCAGACCCTTCAAAAATGGGGGTTTGGTTTGATTTTTATTAAAAACAATGTTATAGTTTCAATTTTAACAACTAAGGACCCTCTACTATGTTTAACATATAGTTTGGTAGCTTTTAACCTTGTAATAAACCATTTCTAAACAATTAACTAACTAGGTTACAAATTCCTAATTAGTAAATTCTTGTTATTTATACTTTATAATTTTAATATAAGGTTTTATATTTTCGGGGTGTTACAAGTCCACCCCCCTTAAAAAGGGTTTCGTCCCCGAAACCGTAATACGTACCAAATAATGTAGGGTGGAGACGTCGCATCTCCTCTTCGGACTCCCACGTAGTGTCCGAACCTTTCCTATGCTCCCATTTGACTTTCACTTGGTCAATTTGTTTATTTCGTAAATGTTTGACCTTTCGATCTAAAATCTCCACCGGTCTCACCGCATAATTCAGACTATTATCCACTTCGATATCATCATAATGGATATAGGCCGTTTCGTCTGCTAGGCACCTTCTTAGTTGTGACACGTGGAACGTGCCATGGATTCCACTTAGCTCCTCCGGTAATTCAAGACGGTAAGCTACCTTGCCAACTCTCCCGATAATTTTAAATGGCCCAATAAATCTTAGGCTTAGCTTCCCTCTTTTTCTGAATCTAATAACGCCCTTCCATGGGGAAACTTTTAGCATGACCATGTCACCAACTTGGAATTCGATTGGCCTTTTCCTTTTATCAGCATACGCCTTTTGCCTGTCTTGAGCCGCTTTCAAGTGTGCCCGAACTATATCGATCTTTTCATTTGTGGCTCGTACTATATCTTGGTGAGCGAGTTCACGTGGACCCACTTCACCCCAACATACCGGGGTTCGACACTTCCTACCGTAAAGCATTTCGTATGGTGCCATCTTAATACTAGATTGGTAACTGTTGTTATACGAAAACTCGACTAACGGTAGGTGAACATCCCAACTGCCTCCAAAGTCGATTATACACGCCCGTAGCATGTCCCCCAATGTTTGTATCGTTCTTTCACTTTGTCCATCCGTTTGAGGATGGTACGCAGTGCTAATGAACAATTTGGTCCCCATTTGCTCTTGGAAATCTCGCCAGAAATTCGAAGTAAACCGGGTATCCCTATCAGACACGATGGACACCGGCACCCCATGACGTGCTATGATTTCATTGGTATAAACTTCTGACATCTTTTCTGACGTATAAGTCTCACGAATCGGAATGAAGTGAGCACTTTTCGTCAATCTATCCACCACTACCCATATGGCATCAAAACCACGATTCGTTTTTGGCAACTTGGTTAACAGATCCATTGTAATATGTTCCCATTTCCAAACCGGAATTTCTAACGGTTGGAGTTTGCCGTATGGTTTCTGGTGCTCCGCCTTGACTTGTAAACATGTCAAGCATTTTTCCACATACTTCGCCACGTCCCTCTTCATTCCGGGCCACCAATAATTTTGTTTCAAATCATTGTACATCTTGGTTGCACCCGGATGAATTGAATAACGGGATTTATGAGCTTCATTAAGTAGAAGCGCCTTTACTCCACAAGTATGTGGGACCCAAATCCTTCCGGATCGAGTCTTCAACCCGTGATTCCCATCCGACAAATCTTTCAATTGACCGATTATTCTTTCTTTCTTCCAATTCTCTTCTTTTACTGCTTCTAACTGCGCCTCTCGAATACGTTCAAGTATACCCGAGGTCACCACGAGTTGCATCGACCTCACTCGTATTGGGACATAGTCCGCTTTTCTGCTTAGAGCGTCCGCTACCACATTTGCCTTTCCGGGGTGATAATGTATCTCACAATCGTAGTCTTTCACCGTTTCCAGCCATCGCCTTTGTCGCATATTTAACTCCTTCTGATCAAAGAAGTATTTCAAGCTCTTGTGGTCGGTGAATATGGTGCACTTTACCCCATACAAGTAATGCCTCCATATTTTTAATGCAAATACCACCGCTGCCAACTCGAGATCGTGCGTGGGATATTTCTTCTCGTGTATCTTCAATTGTCTCGAGGCATAGGCTATTACCTTGCCCCGTTGCATCAACACGCAACCGAGCCCCGATAATGAAGCATCCGAATAAACCACCATGTCTTCGACTCCATCCGGCAATGTCAATACCGGAGCTTGAGGTAACTTTTCTTTTAGCGTTTGAAACGCTTTCTCTTGATCAGCACCCCAAATGAACTTTTCTTTCTTCCGTGTTAGCTTTGTTAGCGGTGACGCAATCTTGGAGAAATCTTGAATGAATCTCCTATAATATCCCGCAAGCCCCAAAAAGCTTCTAATTTCCGAAGGGTTCTTCGGAAGATTCCATTTTAACACTGCCTCTATCTTTGACGGATCCACCAACACTCCGTCGGCACTCATGACGTGGCCAAGAAATTGTACCTCTCGTAACCAAAAGGCACATTTAGAGAATTTTGCATACAACTTCTCTCGTCTAAGTGTCTCTAACACTTCTTGTAAGTGGTGTGCGTGTTCAGCTTCACTTTTCGAATACACCAAGATATCATCGATAAACACGATGACCGACTTATCCAACATTGGCTTGCAAACCCGGTTCATGAGGTCCATGAAAGCCGCGGGTGCGTTTGTTAGTCCAAATGACATCACGAGGAATTCGTAATGTCCGTATCTCGTGCGGAAAGCCGTCTTCGGCACATCTTCTTCTTTGACCTTTAGTTGGTGATACCCCGATCTAAGGTCAATTTTTGAAAACCAGTTCGCACCTTGTAGTTGATCGAATAAATCATCTATCCTCGGGAGCGGGTATCGGTTCTTTACCGTGAGTTTGTTTAACTCCCGGTAATCGATACACATGCGCATGCTCCCGTCTTTCTTTCTCACGAACAATACCGGTGCGCCCCAAGGAGACACACTCGGCCTTATGAATCCCTTGTCAAGCAGGTCTTGAATTTGGGACATCAGCTCTTGTAATTCCGACGGTGCGAGTCGGTACGGGGCTTTTGCTACGGGTTTTGCGCCCGGAATCAATTCGATCCCGAACTCTACTTCCCGTTCCGGCGGTATCCCCGGTAAATCCTCCGGAAACACATCTTCATAATCTCGTACTACCGGTACCTCTCCAATCTTTCGTGATTCTTTTTCGGGCTCATTAGCGTATATTATGAATGCCTTGCATCCTCGGTTCATAAGCTTGTGAGCTTTCAACATTGAGCATACTATAGGGTTGCCTCCTTTTTCGCCATAAATGGTGACGTGTTTCCCGCTCGGAGATGTTAGTTTTATCTCTTTACGAAAACACACGATCTTTGCATGGTATTGAGATAGCCAATCCATCCCAACGACTACTTGAAATTCTCCCATTGACATCGGGATTAGGTTTATCAAATATTCTTCGTCGTCAATGCTCAGTTTACAGTTTTTACATACATCACAAACAATAAAGCTCTTGTTATTACCTATCTCTACTTCTAAGGGCACAGGTAATTTTGTTAGAACAAATGAAGGATGTCGAATAAATCCATATGAAACAAAGGATTTATTCGCACCCGTATCAAATAACACGTGTGCAGGAATTGAATTTACAGCAAATATACCTGAGACCACGTCAGGTTCAACCTTTGCTTCTGCAGCGGTTAGTTGAAAAGATCTTGCCTTTGCTTTTGGGGCTTCACCTTTTAGTTCCTGCCCATCCTTCTTTCCAACCAGTTCCGGGCATTCCGACTTCTTGTGACCCGTTCGATAACAATTGTAACAAACCGTCACTTTCTCCGGGCACGATATAGCCATATGTCCCGTTTTCTTGCATATGGGACAAGGCTTATCCTTGTAACGGCATTCGCCTTTATGACCCTTCCCGCAGATTCTGCAACTTGGCGACCCGCCTTTCGTATCCGATTTCTTTGCGCTTTCGTTTGTTCGTGCCTTCTTAGTTGGGCTTGGGTTTACATCTTGTGCTCTCCGTTCACCCCTTTCAATGCTCTTTTTCAGTTCGATCTCCCTTTCCCGAGCAGCATTTATGATCTCGGTAAGAGTCTCGTATTTGGAAGGGGTGCTAAATTCCCTATACTCAGCACTCAACATGTTATGGTAGTAGTATATCTTTTGTTCTTCATTCGTCACTAGATCATCGCCAAACTTCATCTTATCCATAAACGTTGCCGTGATCTTGTCTATGGTCTCATTCTTGTGTCTAAGTTGCATGAACTCCTCCTTGATTTTATTCATAACCGCTTTGGGGCTATGATGCTTAAGAAATGGCGTCTTGAATTCTTCCCAAGTCATGACCTTGGCAGCTTCAATACCAATCTCTCTCTTTTTGTTATCCCACCAATCTTTCGCTTGACTCCTTAGTTGACCCGTACCATAGGCTACGTAGTCATCTTCGTCACAATGGGTCCTCTCGAATACCCCTTCGATATCACTTAGCCATCGTTGGCACACTATTGGGTCAACCTCCCCATTATATATTGGTGGTTTACAAGCCATGAATTCCTTGTATGAACAAGGCTTTCGTCCTCAATGCTTTTCCTTTGCTGAATTTGAATCATCTTCCAATTTCTTGATTCTATCTTCTACTATTGATAAAACTGTGTTTTGAATTTTATCAATAAAGCCCGACAAACTGTTTTCGATCGCCTTTCCAACCTCTTCGGCAATCACTTCCCTCATTTGTTCGGTGACTCTTGGCACCGCATTATCATTACCTCCATCAGCCATCTCTAATTCTGAAATGTTTACATAGGTTGTTAAACATTCCATTTATAACACATGCTTTACTTGTTTTGATTTAATCAAGTTCATAACTTGATTTAATCGTTCTTGTTTCAATCCAATCAAGTTCATAACTTGATTTAATTATTCTTGTTTCAATTCAATCAAGTTCGTAACTTGATTTAATTATTCTTGTTTCATGCATTTCTTGTTTTTTGAGTGATCTTACACACTCTTTTCATGCATATTTGTTCATTTCTCATTCTTTACGTAGTACATAATTTATTAGCAAAATAAGTTAATTCTTACCGGACGATCGATCAAGCTTGAACCGAACACTTATTGACAACCTTGAGCTCTGATTACCAACTTGTAACACCCTTAAATTTTTACTTGAATTAATCACTAAATTAATACATTTTATACCAAAAGATATTTAATTAACATAAGTTTCATAAGTAGCATAAATCTTAGTCAACTAATGACTAAGTTGGAACCTTCAAAATTTGTTTAAGAAATTGTTTACAACCCATGAACAAAATCTAAGTATGATTTAAAACATTGCGGAAGCTTCAAAAATCGTGTTCGGTTCTTCATACTTCGCTTGACCGCCATCCATAAGATCCACCTTGTTACCTATGGTCAAAATCTCTAATACATTAGATCCGACACTGTTAGATAGCATATAATTATAGAATCCAACATCAAAATCTAAAAACAAAAATAATGTTATGTTTTCTGATTTCACCGTAGCTTACGGTATGACCGTAAGTTACGGTAGATATTGGGAGTTCTTGGTCACCGTAAATCAGAGAAAAACCACCGTAAATCTTTCATCTCTACCGTAAGTTACGGTACTACCGTAACTTACGGTAATACCTGGAAATTTCTATTTTGTTTGACTTGTTTATTATACTCAAACCCAATCTCGGAATTTCGTTTTTCTAGCACACCAAAACATTAAATCCTCATATTTCTGGTATGTTATATAATAACTAACATCAACAAACAATCTATCATATTTCGGAGCTTTAACCATGTCTTATATGATTATTCGACCCGTTTGGCTAGTCTAAGGAATTTTCCTTTGTGACTACTACCAACGAGTCCCAACTAAATTGACTTATCATTCAATGTAGCGACATCACCGCTTAAATTCAAACAACTCTTATTCAAAGATTCATTTACACCTTTTAAAATCATCAAAATCTACTTAATGTAACGGGTCAAGTTATATACCTTAGCGTACGCCCTTCAACCGCGAATCACCACCGGCTTGTCCACTCGACGTACCGGTATCTTTTCCTATAGAGTTCAATTCAAGACACGTTTAGAACTCTCTTTAGACTTCACTTCGCATAATATACCGAAAGGCAGATTTATCACAAGATTATATGACAAGTTCCTAGCTTATCATTTAGCCCTAATTTCACTTCAATCAACATTTTACATGATTGTTAGCTTCTAGATTTCTGAATTCACTTCCAAATCATCAAATTACACAAAATCAACAATCTATTTCCTAGTGTTCATCAAATTACACATAATTCACAAATCACCTACAATGGTGTTCATAGGTTTCACTAAAATTTCTTATGATTTCAACTTATATTGGTCTAGGGTTTGTCCCTAAACACTATAGTTGTTCCTTAATCATCATAACACATACATGCAAGCCTAATTTCAGATTTTTCCCAATTCATGAGAATTTCAAATTTAGAGTTTTCCTTGAATTTTACATACATTGGAATCCTCTTGAGATGAGGATCAATAATCTGTGCTCGGATTTTGATTTGGGACAGGATTTAACCTTTAATTTGAGAGTTCTAGTGATTTTAGGTTTTGTGAGAGTGGGGTGTCACCCCTGCTCTTCTCTTGTGCGACCAGACCCTTCAAAAATGGGGGTTTGGTTTGATTTTTATTAAAAACAATGTTATAGTTTCAATTTTAACAACTAAGGCCCCTCTACTATGTTCAACATATAGTTTGGTAGCTTTTAACCTTGTAATAAACCATTTCTAAACAATTAACTAACTAGGTTACAAATTCCTAATTAGTAAATTCTTGTTATTTATACTTTATAATTTTAATATAAGGTTTTATATTTCCGGGGTGTTACATATGTGCCTTATGTCCAAAGCTTGATGCAAAACTACTATAGAGCCGGGAGTCTCACGGGAAGCAGCCTCTCTACTCCTACGGGGTAGACGTAAGGTTGTCTGTATTTTACCCTCCTCAAACCCTACCTTAGCTTTCATATTAGTGGAATTTACTAAGTATGATGATGATGATGATTTACATCCTCCGCTCCACCTACTCTAGTCACCACCGTTCCCCCCACCTCTAGTGGCCCGTTGCTTAGAGATAAATTGGAAAGTTGATATATTGTTATTTAATTTTATCTAGTTATATATTTTTTTTTCTTAACTCTAGTTTGTGATAGAGTTAATTTGTGATTATCCTAGAGTGGGTAATGGTGTACATTTCAGGACCATTTATTTTAAATTCTATATATATAGAACGTATACCCATCCCCTCTCTATGTAACAACCCGTGTTACTGAAGACAAAGTCAAAGTCAAAGTCAAAGATTTAAGTCAAAGGAAGAAAAGATTGGTAATTGTGATCTGTCACTCCTCGCTTAATTACTAATTTAACTTCTTTGAGTTGTAATCGAATCTTTATTTTAATCGCTTTAGTTGTATTATGTGGAGTACTTGTTAATAATCGAGGTTTAATCGTATAACTAATCGCTAATCGACTTATCGCAATCGCATTCGCAGTCCGAATTACGCGTTCCAGATATTGTTTTACGTGTGTGTGCTTATTATGTGTTACTTGTGCATGTATATATTATTTATGGTGATTTATTGAAACGCAATCGCAATTCTATCGCATCGCAATCAAATCGCAAACACTAAACGCAAGTCATTCATAGTGATTGTATGTTAGATATAGTAGTTAGGTTATTTGTGTAACTAATGGGTAATACTATCGCATCGCTCACTCGAACCACATCGCAACGCTTAGCACGCGAATCGAAACCATAAACTCAACGTGCCAGACACTTGGATCGAGTGGCCACCCGATCGAGTGGCCATCCGATCGGATTGAAAGAAGCTTTTCCAACTTTCTTTCAACTCTTTTACACTCAACACACTCAAAACCAATAGAATCGGAGCTCATTCTGATCTTCTACTCATTCTTAGTGAAGTATTGGTTCAAGATCTGATTTCTATCCAAGGGACGACTGATTTCAGATTAAACCTGAACCACCGTCTCGAACAGTTAGCTGGTCGGACTAGGGTGATTCCCGTTCGATCGGGTTACTTGGGTCAAGATGGGGTTTCTGTTGTTTAGCACGTTGTCAAACCTTCTCGAATAGACCGTAAACCTTCAAAATAAACAAGTTCCAAGACGATTCAGATACGTGGGATGGATTGTCGTCTGATCGGATTGTTGTTCGATCAGATTGCCGTCCGATCGGATTGCCATCCGATCGAACCGCCGTTCGGTCGGACTGCACTTGGGGCTCAACACTCAAACAATTTTTCAACATGTTCAATGCATTACCAGTTCTAACGGGTAGCCACCCGATAGGTAGACCATCCGATCAAGTGACAATCCTGCTGTGAACTTGTTCTCAACTGAGAAGCCTCGCCAATCGGATCGCCGTCCAATCGACCGACCTGAAAGGTAGAGATACTTCTCTATTTTCAAAATGCTACAACGAAAACTTTAAAGGACAAACCATCATATACAAACACATCCATCCCAAACGAGGTGTCAATCCGGCCGAATGGCCATCCGTTCGGATTGCCATCCGGCCAGATGACCACTCGCCACTTGTTCACTTTGCATCGTTTTTACGCGCCGCTCATCGTTATGCTATCGTTCTGATCAAGCTAATCTCACTCTAGCGCTCCCTTCAATCCATTAAACTTCCATCGCTGTGAGTATACTCGATCCCTTTTTGCTTTATGCACTTTTGGATGTTACATACGTTACTTATTCTAAATCACATCGAACACACAACGTAAACACTATTTATACGCTGACTGTTATTGCACGTTATACGTGACTCGATGAATGCCTGTTGTTATGTTTACACATTGATTGATGTCTACCTGCCTTAGCAACGATAGTACTATAGTTTGGACTCAACACCTGTTCATTCAGGGGTTATTAAGGACAATACTTCACGTGTTCGCAGTGGTGAACATGTGATGCGCACTCGCTACTCGCAGTCATTGGTATTGATAGGATCTTTGTCGATAACTTACATGCTTCACATTATACGTTGTACATGTTGGTTATGCGTAAACGATTTCGAACTCTATTATGCTAATAAACTTGTATGCTCACCTTTACACTATGTGTATTGACCTCTATTTTAAAGTATGTGACAGGTATTTAGGATGCTTGTTTGCTGGATGTGGAAATCAAGTAGGAGAGTCTAGAAACAAAGACAATTTATTTTATTTGAATCTGAGTTGTCGGAACATGTTATTTGTTTTAGAGATATCCCTGTCTGTAATAACTTAATTTGCTTGATGGTTATGGTATGGGACATAATATTAACTATCTGGTAACGTAGTTGTTATGGAATTTCTCTTGAACAATCTGTTTCGCTCAGTGCCGCACCCCGATGTTTCCGTCATCGGTTGGGGTGTGACACTCTACATGTCAAATATCCTAAACCTTAAATGGTCGTTGTTGCTATCATCGAGGGAATGCCCGCACCTGTCATAAAACCACAAGGTTAGCATGTTGTTCCTTAGAATCAACCTACACTCATGAATCCATGGAACACATCCAAAATCTATGTGAATGTGAGTCGTTATGACAAATTCAATAAGATACTTCTTTTGTTGATTATGGAAAAAAAAAAGTTCAAGTCTTAATGTGACCAACTGGAACCTAGTAGACAACCTGGTTGTTGAAACCATAAAGTCTCACTGGTATCTTTATGGGCTTTGTTTGTCTTTAGAATACATCTCTACCGCTCATTAGGTTGTTCAACAATGACCTTTTGAGAACTTCTTTCATAAACTAAAGGCCAAGAACAATTTCTTCATTATTTCACAGTCTCTTCCCACTACTATGTAAACTTTTGAGTTGTTGTTTAACTATTGGAGATCGAGAGATAGAGTTTTGTGAGAATTATAAAATGCATTAATTTCAAATGGAAGGTTTACAAGGGTATTTATACGCATAGTTTACTTGGGGAACAAGGAACTAAACTTAGGATAAAAACAATAATAAACATAATAATAATAATAATCTAACTTAGGTTATATGTGGATGAATGACAATTATCGCTAACATTCTCCCCCTAATTGTCATGTATCCGCTTATTTCTTTGAGCCCAATTAAGCTCCGCATTTCAGTAAACTTTATCCTTGGAGGTGCTTTTGTTAATATGTATGCCTTTTGTAGATCTCCACTTACATGCTCTACTTGTATTTGCTCATTCTCTATACATTCTCTAATGAAGTGATATCGCGTATTTATGTACTTAGATCTTCCATGAAACACTGGATTCTTCATTAATAATATTGTAGATTTGTTATCCACGCGAAGTGTCACTTTACTTGGCTCGTCTCCTGTAAGCTCACTTAGTAATCCTTGTAACCATAGTGCTTGACAAGCTGCAGATGTTGCGGCCGTAAATTCTGATTCACACGAGGATAGTGCCACAGTTGCTTGTTTAAGACTTGCCCATGTTATTGGTGCATCATTGTAGTAGAATATCATTCATGTAGTGCATTTGCCACTGTCTGAATCAACGCTAAAACTTGTAACACCTCGAAAATTCGCGTTCAATGAAATAACGACACGTGTCATGTAAGACAAAACGCGTTGTAAACCCGGATTTAATAAAGATGTTTTGGCAGGATTTAAAAGTGGTGTCATGTTAATTTTTACCTCTGAACGACCTCATTTATAAATCCCAAGACCCAAGTATATATATCTTAAACATCTAATATATCATAAATCCAGAAAATTCTTGACAATAATTGAAATGGTGGACTCCTACGAAGAAAAGCTCGATAAACCTCATTGTTCGGCACTTTCAAATAAGAATTCAAGCAAACAATTCAAAATGGTAGGGTATGTAACTGTTCAAGGCCATTTTGGGAGGTCCCTAACTGATAATTGAGGCCCCAAATTCGAAAAAGATGGTTGCCCTTTCGAAATCCTGAAAGAACAAAAGTTTTATGCTTCTGACCATAGGCTTACGGACCGTAAGCCACCCCCTTACGGTCCGTAAGGGGGTGCCAGCGACTGAAAATTTGTTGTTTGCTGTTTAAACGCAAATTTCGACTTTTATCCGATTTTCCTCATATCCCTTGACCTCTAAACAACCCCTAAACACTAGGGACACATGTGGGAATGTTGTGGGCAGTAGTAGACTAAGATGTCAACACATTGTGGTGTCTTGGTTTACTATATAAAGCCTCTTTGTGCAAACACATTGATCATTCATTCCTCAAGCAACTCTGATCAATTGTGGAGCACCAGAGCATCTTCCAAGCCTTCCTAATCAACCATTAGACACTTGTAAGTTTGCTTAACCTTCTTTAATTAAGTTTAGCTTAGTTATTTAGCTAAAAGTCAAACCATCGTAATTACGGTTTGACTTCGAGATTAATTAATAATGGCTCAGTCAAATCTCGAATTAAAAGTAGTTATGATTTGGTAATTATGTGGGTAATAAACCCTCAAAAGGGGTCCCCCTGATTCCCACTCTAACTAGGTCTAATGTCGGGTCAAACGTGTAATTAAAAAGTCAACAGAATGTTTAAATTGCAATTTATACATGATTAGCAATGTAGAGCACATACAACCTGTTTGATCATTAATATAACTTGGTAATTAGTGTAAGAACATGTCTAAACATGTTCAACCCGACAAATTCCTGTTTAGACCCGGTTCGGAACCGAAAGTCGCATAGTTTGAATTATACTTTGACTTTCAGTTCTGACCCATTTTGGTATGATTTAGAAATACCTAAGAGCTTTATTTAGACCAGGTTAGATGCTATTATAACCCTCTGTGATTATACACCTCGGATCATTAGTTATCCAATTAATATGCATGATTTTCGTTAATTGCTCATATGTTGACCATTATGCCCTTTTCACTTTAAAACATGATTTTTGGAAATGTAAAAGAGTAGAAACCTTAATTACTGATATATATACTTGCATACAAAAGTTGACATCAGTTTGAGGTGTAGGTTAAGAGTTATGCTCGTTAGCGTAAAATTTAAGCTTTATGTTAATTAAACGGCGTATTTAGCGTATAGCCTACTTAAACATACTTTTTGATATCAAACTCTTTACCCAATGATGTAATATATTATTTTGGGATTTTTAAAGATTTTTAATTAATTTTAGGCTGAGCATAACTTATAGTCGTAGGCTTAATCCGGTAATTGTCGGTTTTGCCCTTACGGGCTATAAAATGAGTTTTACATATCTAAATGACTCCAAACCTTTTGCTACAGATCACATATGATAAATAAATTATATTAAGCCTTCTGGAAATATAAAAATATCAGATTTATGTATCAAACCCGGAAATGGCCTTTAATCGCCTTTTTAAGCGTTTTTAACGCATAGTATGTACTAAAATTATTTTAAGCATACAAGGGTTGATACCTACTGATATTAGAGGAAAATTATGATATTTTAATAGTAAGCAAAGGTTGATAAACTCAGACTTCAGTTTTGAGCTTTTAGGCTTATGTGAAATTACCAAAATACCCCTACGGGGCATAGTTTGGTTAAAATTGATAAATTTCACTTATACACTTTAACCTACTGATATAACTTAGAAAATTGAGTATATTTGCTGATTACATCAGGCCTGTAACTCAGGTTGACACTTAAACTCTTTTACAACCTTTAAAATGACCAAACTACCCCTACGGGGCATAGTTTGGGATTAAATTCATTTCGGGCATAATAAAAGACATCTTACTGATGTCACAACATATATGAAGCATATTAACTTAGGAAACCTATAAATGGCTCTCATTATTACCCGTTACGCATATTACGCATTCGGTTCGGTTTATGTAACAAGTTTACACAAACTAGCCTAAACGGGTCAAACCTTATCGGTTTTATCTCAAAATCCAGAATGTGAATGAAATACCCATATTAAACAAGTCTCTAAACTTCTCGGGTCTAAATCACATTCTATCTGGTCTTCGCTTAATCGTGCGTACGAACCGTGTCTTTGAAACTAACTGGTCTAAGCTTAAGCTTAACTAAAGGCCCGTTAAGATTCTAATAGGTTATTATAAACCTTCGTTCCAGATTAGGAGTACCAGTAAAAGCTACGTGCATTTTGCTTATTGTGATTTATACATTTCTCAGGTAAATACTTTTAACTTATTTTCCCTATACGGGCTTGGGTTACGGTATATAGCATACCGCTTGATCGGGCATCAAATCTTCCATCGTTGGGTGGTTAATTGAATAATTTGATCGGCTCGTTTAAACAGTCTTGTTACTTAAAGCTTTTGGGGGGTTAATGACCATGTCCCGGATATCCTTGGCATCATTTTACGGAATGGCCACGACTTAAGCGCGGGGTGTAGGCGTACACCCGTCAGTGCACAAAAGAATATTGTGGTGTGTCTATTGATCTTTAACCCGGACAAGATCCGGGCTACTGAACGCACAAGGAACATGTAATTCGTTCACAAGATTATATATTTAAATAATTCTCCCAAGTTAAATAAAAATGTTTATGCCACGTGCATCCAAACAAATTTTCAATCATTTTCCAAAATGAGTCAGTTGATTGTATTTACCAGTGTAAACTGACGTATTTTCCCAAAAAGATTAAATGCAGGTACTATGCGTAATTGGCTGGGATTTCTCCTTAGCATCATTAGAAGTCTCGCAAGCTTAAGATGCCTGAAGTCTGTTGAACTATTGTTTCATATTTTATTTCGATCCTTCTGTGGATAAACTTCCGAATATTGTGACATTTGATATTACAATATTAAATTCGGTTGTATTATATCTTTTAAATTACTTCCGCTGTGCATATTAAATATTGTGTTGTTTGACTATTATGTTGCCAACCACGTCACGATACTCCCCCACCAGGCCCACCGGTGACACGTGGAAATCGGGGTGTGACAGGTTGGTATCAGAGCCAACATTGAGTGAATTAAACACTAGCTCTTTGTGTTTAATCTCAGTTACACAATTGCACAATTCTAAACTTTCGAGTCTAGACATATAACATAGGATAAATTCCACTTTGTTTGTGTTGTCCTTTATTTTGTACATATTTTTGTTTTGTTATCTCATGCCTTATTGACAGGATTAACAAAATGCCGTCAAGATTCTTCAGGAGAAGAGGAAGAGGCAAGGGGCCAATCACCGCCCCCAATGATAATGAAGCTGGACCTTCGAATGTACGAGCTCCTTCCACCACGGAAAGTGACGATCCCCAGCAGAACCGGAGGAACCTATTTGAGCCGGCTAGACGGTCGGTTTCTCACAGCTCAACACCTCCTAACCCTTATGGGCCTCAGCCGGAGTACGAGCCCAACAACCCTCAACCCTCTTACATACCATTACAGCGATCTTTATCGCATCATTCTTTTGGTGACCCTACACCAGCTTTTCGGGGCCGGTTTAATCCGGTAGGCTACATACAAGAACCCGTGGGTTTTAACCCACTGGGTCCAGAAGATCATTTCTCTGGAGATCATGCGGACGACATGGACGAGGATACGGACCCCGTCGAGCCTGCCAGTGGTACACCAAACCACCCGATAGAGATCTCTGACGGATCTTCTTTCCACGGATCACCTTATGTTGGTCCAGATAGCTTTCAAGCCCTGTTCACCAGGCACGAATGGTACTATACACCTCCTCACCACTCGTCGCCTCAGCAGCAACAGCCGCAGCAACAACAGGATCCCTCTGTGGATTCCAGATTCGTGGCAGTCACGCCACCGCCTCCACCGCCGCCAGTGCAGCCGGCACCTCCGCAACCGCCGAGGCGAAGGAGAACCGGTGCGCGCATGTCATCACGAGCAGGGGAGTTCCATTTCAGTTCCCCATGTCAATCCAGTGGCAGCCACTATCCGCCACATCAGGAGGACCCACAAATGGGTGGACCCTCTAACCCAGCTGTACCGCAGCCGCCACCAATGGGTTTTGACAACCCAATTCCAGCATATACGGGTTCCATGGCATACAACCCGTTTGAGCCACCGATTCAACACAACTATGGTTACACGGAGGCCGATCCTTACATGGTAGCGGCTAATTATAACGCTCTTCACCCGAAGGGACCATACGGAGCTCCATGGGGAGTAGGTTACCCGACTCGGGGGTACCAGATACCTCCTAGGCCTATTATCCGGACGCAATCGCAGCCGCCACGGTTTTCTCCCCCAGAAAGGGAGGAAATCCTACAAAGGTTGGATGAAGTAGAGCGAGGCTTCCACCGTGACCGTAGGGAGAGACAGGGCTTCTTCCAAGGATTGGCAAGCTTGATCAAAGGGAAGAACAAGAAGGATCATTGAATCCTTCCAATTGTTGTTGAGCCCCTGCGTAGGCATATCTTGTTGTATAAACCCCTACGTGGGTATGTATGTTGTTTATTTTGACCCCTGAGTGGGTCTATCTTTCTGTAAACCCCTACGAGGGTATTTTATTTGTGTAAGTCCCTGCGTGGACTATCATGTTTATTATTAAGCCCCTGCGTGGGTATGTGTGTTATTAAGCCCCTGCGAGGGTAAGTATTTATTTAAACCCCTGCGTGGGTAAGATTGTCATTGAAAAGACCAGTTTAGGGCAGCGTGTAATATTATAATAAATTAATGGAATGTTTATTTTATAAATTTCATGTTTGCCATTATGTGCATATATAAATTATATATGAAATAAATTAAATTAAAATCATTCCTTTTGAAATAATATCTGCCTATGTAAATTTTTAAATAAGAATCTTAAAGTGTGAAACCTAGCCTTCGAGTCATTATAAGGCCGGGCCAAGATGGTAAGACCTGTTTAAAAGATTCGTATCCCTGTTAACATCTGGAAACATGTTAACACTCCTGGCAGAAGTGATTCGTTAAAATCACACACGTCATTTTTATATAAAAGGATCTTTCTAAAGATTCCTAACCCAATTTTATGATCTCTGAATCATGGGTTTAGGTCATCAATTAAGATGATCATAATTCAACCATACGTGGTAATATGGTGCCTACGGGCCCTGCTCATTTCCATATGAGCCAAAAGACAGTGGTAGCGATGATTCCCTGTCAGATAAAGGTAATGAACTAGGTTCAAACCTTCATGCTTTGATTCTCTGAAATCATAGCTTATAATTTATAAACGTCCTTGTGACTAGGCCTATTGTGCCAATATACCTTCAGGTTTTGATTCTCTGAAATCATAGCTTATAGATTAAAAATGTCCACGTGACTAGGCCTTTTGTGCCACAAATAAAACTGTTATTGTTTTATAATTAGGATAAATTATTATAGAAATCCTAAATAAATATGATTAATAAATTAACCAAATATGGTCTCTGTTTACCATGGTTAATGAATTTCCCTAAGGGGCAATTCCATAATAAACTCCCAAATAAACTATTGTCCTTGTTTTCTGCAACAGTTCAATTAAAATGGCTAACTTGGACGAGGGTAATAGTCATCCAGTGGAGAATAACGAGAACGCCCGGATTAATTTAACGGGTGCTGAATTGAAAGCAATAATAGATGGCGCAGTTACACAGGCATTGGAAAGGCAGTATGAAGAGTATAGTGGGACTCGTAGTAGGACCCTATCTACACAGCCTTCAAAGCCACCGTCCAAGAAGGACGACTCGAAGAAAGATGATGATCGACGCTCCTCGAACCACAGTGCTCCATCTCAGCAGGTTATACTTAATCAAGGACCCCGTGACAAGGGTTGCTCTTATAAATATTTCGTTTCCTGCAAACCCCGGGATTTCACTGGGGAGAAGGGGGCCATTGACTATATGACGTGGCTAGATGAGATGGATACGGTTGTGGATATCAGCGGATGCGCTGAGAGAGACGTGGTCAAGTTTGTGTCGCAGTCTTTTAAGGGTGAAGCTTTAGCATGGTGGAGATCTCTGATTCAAGCCACCGGAAAAATCCCATAGTACAACATGTCGTGGGAACAATTTGTTGCCCTTATCAGGGAAAGTTACTGCCCTCAGCATGAGGTGGAGAAGATAGAGTCTGATTTTCTATCATTGGTGATGATAAACCTTGACTGTCAAGCTTACCTAACGAGCTTCAACATGATGTCCCGGTTGGTTCCTTATCTGGTAACCCCGGAACCAAAAAGAATAGCTCGTTTTATCGGTGGTTTAGCCCCGGAAATCAAGGCAAGCGTGAAGGCTTCTCGGCCAGCTACTTTTAGATCTGTAGCTGACATATCCTTGTCCCTCACTTTGGATGCGGTCAGGCAGAGATCGCTGAGGAATAAGGAGGCTGAGAAGAGAAAACGTGAGGATGATAGTTCACATAGATCGAACAAGAAGCACCGTGGGAACGGTGACAACAAGAAAGGATCGGAGTCAAGGAAAGATGGGCATAATTCTGGTGAGAAGCCCAAATTCAAAATTTGCAAGAAGCAGCACTTTGGAAAGTGCAGACTTGAGTCGAACTCACAGACTCAGTCAAAAACCTATGCTTGTGGTATATGCAAGTCCACGGATCACAAAACCTTGGATTGCAAGAAGATGAAAGACGCAACGTGCTACCGTTGCAATGAAAAGGGCCACATTAAAATCAACTGCCCTAAATACACCAAGAAGCCTGAGGAGGCCAAGAAGACTAATGCCAGAGTCTTCAGAATGGACGCAAAAGAAGCGGTTCTAGACGACAACGTTATTACATGTACTTTCCTTGTAAATGACGTCTATGCTAGAGTACTTTTTGATTCAGGCACTGATAAGTCCTTCGTTGATAATAAGTTTTGTGAATTGCTGAAATTACCTGTCAAAACCATAAACATGAATTATGAGGTGGAGTTAGCATATGGTACACTAGAAACCGTCTCTACTGTGTTAGATGGATGTGTTATATCCATTAAGAACCATTCTTTTCCTCTGTCTCTACTTCCATTTAAGTTAGCGGGTTTTGACATAGTTCTGGGTATGGACTGGTTATCTCATAACCAGGCCCAAATTGTCTGTAACAAGAAACAAGTGGTGATAAAGACTCCGTCTGGTGAATCACTTACCATTCGGGGAGATACCCAGTATGGGCTACCTGAGCAAGCGACTATGCTCAAGGCTTCAAAATGTTTAAAGAAGGGTTGTGTCATCTACATGGCACAAGTGATTATTGATGAGCCCAAACCGAAGATAGAAGACATCCATGTCATCTCTGAATTCCCAGAAGTTTTTCCGGAAGAACTACTTGGTTTGCCACCAGATAGGCAAGTGGAATTCAGGATTGATATCATCCCCGGAGCAGCACCAGTTGCCAGAGCACCCTATAGGTTGGCTCCAACGGAGATGAAAGAATTGAGGACACAGCTGGATGAATTGCTAGCTAAAGGTTTCATTAAACCTAGTTCGTCTCCTTGGGGAGCGCCAGTCCTGTTTGTAAAGAAGAAGGATGGGTCGATGCGTCTGTGCATCGACTATCGTGAGCTTAATAAGGTCACTATCAAGAATAGGTATCCTTTGCCCTGGATCGACGATTTGTTCGATCAGCTACAAGGGGCAAGTTATTTCTCGAAGATTGATTTGAGGTCAGGCTACCATCAACTGAAGTTTAGAGATGAAGACGTGCATAAAACAACATTTAGGACTCGTTATGGTCATTACGAGTTCCTAGTGATGCCTTTTGGGCTCACTAATGCACCAGCCGCGTTCATGGATCTCATGAATCGCGTTTGCAAGCCATACTTAGATAAATTCATCATCGTTTTCATCGACGACATTCTCATTTATTCTAAGAACCAAGCTGACCACGAGAAACACCTTCGATGTATTCTCAAACTCCTGCATCAGGAGAAGCTCTATGCCAAATTCTCTAAATGTGAATTTTGGCTTCGAGAAGTCCAATTCCTTGGACATGTGGTGAGTGAGCGTGGTATCCAAGTGGATCCCGCTAAGGTTGAAGCAGTTATGAACTGGCAAGAGCCAAAGACGCCTACAGAGATTCGTAGCTTCCTGGGATTGGCAGGATATTATAGGCGTTTCATTGAAAAATTTTCAAGGATTGCTGCACCCCTAACTTCCTTGACTAAGAAGAAAGTAAAGTTCGTTTGGGGCCCTAAACAGCAAGAATCCTTTGATATTCTAAAGCAGAAGTTGAGCAACGCTCCTGTTTTGACATTGCCAGATGGAATCGAAGATTTTGTGGTTTACTGTGATGCATCACACACTGGTATGGGGTGTGTGCTTATGCAGAAAGGCAAGGTTATTGCCTATGCATCACGACAGTTAAAGGTGCATGAAAAGAATTACACCACCCACGACTTGGAGTTGGGTGCCGTTGTATTCGCACTAAAACTGTGGAGGCATTATCTTTATGGAATCAAGTGTGTGATCTATTCTGATCACAAGAGCCTCCAGCATCTGTTTAATCAGAAGGAATTAAACATGAGGCAACGCCGTTGGATGGAAACTTTAAATGATTATGATTGTGAAATAAGATACCATCCCGGCAAGGCGAATGTAGTCGCCGATGCCTTGAGTCGAAAGGAGAGGGTGAAACCCATCCGAATCAATGCCAAGCGCATGGAGATAAAGAACAATTTGATTGAAAGGTTGTTAGCTGCACAGAAGGAAGCTGTGTTGGAAGCTAACTATCCTAAAGAAAAGTTAGGAGTAACTGAGGAGCAGTTAACTCTTAGAAAGGACGGAATTCTAAGGTTAAATGGACGAATATGGGTTCCAATTTATGGAGGACTTCGAGATGTCATCCTCCAGGAAGCCCATAGTTCCAGATACTCCGTTCATCCTGGAGCTGATAAGATGTACCAGGATCTAAAGGCAAATTATTGGTGGATAGGCTTGAAGAAGTCTGTAGCCACTCATGTAGCTAAATGCTTGACATGTGCGCAAGTCAAACCCGAGCATCAAAAACCGTCAGGTTTGCTACAACAGCCTGAACTTCCTACTTGGAAGTGGGAAATGGTAACTATGGATTTTATTACCAAGTTACCCAAGACAAGGAAAGGGAATGATACAATATGGGTTATAGTTTATAGACTGACTAAGTCAGCACATTTCTTACCCATCAAGGAGACTTATAGCTCCGACATGTTAGCCCAGTTATACGTTGATAAGATTGTAGCCTTGCATGGCATACCTGTGTCTATTATCTCTGACAGAGATACTAGATACACATCACATTTTTGGAAGAGTTTCCAACAATCTTTGGGCACACGTTTGAATTTTAGTACGGCTTATCATCCTCAGACTGACGGTCAGAGTGAGCGTACTATTCAAACGTTGGAAGACATGTTACGTGCATGTGCGATCGATTTGGGTGGTAGTTGGGATAAGAACCTACCGTTAATCGAATTTTCCTACCACAATAGCTACCATACCAGCATTAAGGCGGCTCCTTTTGAGGAATTATACGGTAGAAAGTGTAGATCGCCCATTTGTTGGGCGGAAATTGGAGATGTCCAATTATCAAGACCAGAGATAGTCTTTGAAACGACGGACAAGATTGTCCAGATTCGTGACCGTCTCAAAGCTGCCCAAGATAGGCAGAAGAGCTACGCAGATCCGAAGCGTAAAGTTTTTCACTTCGAAGTAGGTGACAAAGTGTTGCTAAAAGTATCACCCTGGAAGGGGGTGATGCGATTTGGTAAGAAAGGCAAGCTAAGCCCGAGATACATAGGACCTTTCGAGGTTATCGAACGTGTCGGGTCAGTTGCCTATAAGTTAAACTTACCTGAAGAGCTCAGTGGAATTCACAATGTGTTCCACATCTACAATCTGAAGAAGTGCTTCGCTGATGAATCACTGGTTATACCACATACAGATGTGCATATAGATGAGAGATTGAAGTTTGTGGAAAAACCTTTGTCGATTGAAGATCGACAGGTAAAGAAGCTTCGAAGGAAGCATGTACCTATTGTAAATGTTGGACCGTTTGCGTGACCCTAAACGTCAGTAAAAGTAGTTCATCTCAGTTTACAGAGGCGGAATCAAAGTAAACCAAGTCACAACAGCTTATTCCTTTTAACTTCTTCTCTATTAATGATTTCCGAGACTTTACAATCGTTTCTAACAAGATTTTGGCAGCACCTTGTCTCACAAGCTATGACCTCTGATAGCTTCAAATGACACACTCAACTCCTATTTATAGTTGTAGCCTGGTAGCTTGAAATGACACATCAGTTTCAAGCTAACAAGCACTTTCAAGCTAACAAGCACTTTCAAGCTAACAGGCACTTTCAAGCTAACAAGCACTTTTACATGTAAACCCTAATTCTAACCATCTAGACCTAAAGACTCGATAAGACGTAGTCAGCAGACATTCAGTGCACCAACAGACTCCCCCTTGGATGTTGACGAAGTCTTTGGCCTTGAATCTTTAGTCTTTGTCATTTTGACTACTCATTCAGATTGTAACATTGTAAGCATCCATCAATCTCTTGATCAGCTTTACACTTTGACTCTTACACCAGGATCTCATCACTGGCTCTATCATCAACAGCTTCATCATCAACAGGCTCCCCCTTTCGTCAAGCTTTCGTGCTTTTAGGGATCGACACCTAGCTTTCCAGCTACAAGCTCCTCCTAACTTTCAGCTTGTCTTCAGACTCCCCCTTAGACTCAGCTCTCGGAATCGTAGTCTGAACTCTTTCCTGCAATCACTCATACATTTATAAGTAACAACATTATAAACTTCAAGTAATAATAACCTGGCAATTCAATTTTCTAAATTACTCCTCCTATCAACAATCTTTACAAATTTGGCAATATTTAAGAATCCAAATCCCCCACAGAAAATCATCCAAGTCCAAACTAATGACCTTGGAGATATCACAAACTGTTTTTGAATTTTTTATACAAAGTTTCAAGTTTCAAATTAATGAACTTGTTTTATTTTCAGAAACACAATCAGCTTATTTAGATTTTGAAACCCGGCACTCAGACATCGGTTGTCGAAAATAAAGCAGAAATCAAAATCTTTTTATATTTTCTGAAAACATAAAACAATAACGAAATATGTACAAACATATTTACAAACAATATTTTTGTTTGAGTGTGCGTCAGAGGATCATATCAGTTTTCGACAAGTCACAAGTACCGTTGAGCTTAAAATCACATTATGCATTAAACAATTCACTTAGATTGTCGATATACTGATCCACTTAAATTTTCATACAAACTTCAACTTATTCAGGATACGAATTAGGTGTATTAAGAACTTAAACCTATTCATGTGTCCCACCTCTTGAATATACTCTCGTATCCAGAATCCCAATAATCAGTCTTACAGGTGAGTATACTACAATGATATCTGTATATAAATTAGGTATGCGAGGGCCGAGGGATCTCAGGTCGATACTTCCGTATACGCAAAGAGATATCAGCTTCGACTTTACGGTATGTCCCCTTTAGAGGATCTTTTTGCTTTCAACAGCAGCGACTATCAATTTTATTGTTTCATCGGCATGCTGAGGGTTTAATGCTATGTTTCAAGCATTTCAGAAAGTATTATTCAAGGACTAGGTCAGAACTACCGTTCAGCAGAAGTCCCGGAATAATACCCCAGACATCATTGAGTATAAAGACCTAGTATATCAGATTATGAGACCTTTCAAACGAGATTTCAGGGGTTACCTATATATCCAAGTAGTGTTCCCCACGAAATAAGCAAGTTTAAATTTAGGTTTATATCCCGAAAAGTTTACTAAATGTATAAAAATCTACCGACACGTCCACAGTGAGATCGTTTAACACATTTAAACTTTCCAATTCTTTAGCATACTGTAACTGTCTACTGATGTACTATCATTTCCTCTTTTTACGCAAAACTCAAATTTTTGAATTTTATCATGTTTTTGGCTTTTTTAAATTTTTCAAATGTTTTTGTATTTTCTAACAACAATATATCTCCCCCTAAAATGCAAAACCATTTAAAGAAAATTTGACAACCAACACTGATAGCTTTGTCTCGCCATCCATTTTCTGCATCTCATGCTCTGTTTTGCAGAAAATATAACACTTTAAGCAGAAAATATAACATACCCCCATGATTTACAACCCATTGATTTTTACAGTTTGAAAACCGTTTTTCAATCTGATGAAAGTAATCATGTTTGTTCAGCCGTGAGGGTTTCGGCGTATTCAATCAACACTCCCCCTTACAACAAACTATTTTCCCATAATGATTTCAAAACACTTAAGTTTGTTTTAATCAGAATGGTTTTTCCGGAAAAATTAGTTTGTTTACCCATCACTTGTGGGTTCGGGGTTATCTCATCACCTTGTTCTCTTTTAACCGTTTTGAAAAATTTAACATTATTAGGATTCTATCAACACAAACACTTGTAGGAAATCAAGTACAACTTAATGTCCCTGATTTACCACATGTAAGACGAAATATCACAGTTACCATCCTGTGAATTTCTCAAGAATGATTCCGATACCTGCTTCACGCTTACCAACCTGGAAGCTCCGGCAAGTCAGGAATTCAACCAACAGATTTTGACACCCAAGCCTGACCAGTCTTGGGTGTGTTTTGAACATTTCTCTTTTCTTCATAAAATTCTTTTGCCCCTTTTACCTTTCCATCAGCCATCTTACTAAAAATATGCTCAACATTGCTATTAAACATTTTTCTAGTTTCAACACCTTTTGATTTTAGGTTTGCGGCTTATAATGGTGGAAAATTCTCATCATTCATTAATAGAACTGTCTCTTCCTTCTTTACCTCAACTTGTGGCTCATCTGATTTTGTGGAATCAGATTCATTGCCCGATCTTGGCTTGTCTGACTTGGATGACTCAGATTCATCGCCAATAACTTTCTTTTTCTTCTTGTTTGTCCTCAGATTTGCATTTGAAGAATTCGATTTGCTTGGCTTTGCAGTCGAGTGAATCGATTCATCAGAACTCTTATTCGAACCAACTGGTGAACCCGAAGACAAAATCTTCTCCAAGTATTCTCTCGCCTTCTTCCTCAGTCTGTCTCTCTGCCCCTGTGAAAGCTTTACTTTCTTATCTTCCACTTTCTGTTCTATGGGCTTGACAGTGACTGGTTTCTTTACCGTTCTCTGAGATTCAACCCTTGATCTCCCCATCGATCTCCTTGGGCAATCTCTGGCAATATGTCCTCTGATATGGCAATTATAGCATCTTCGTGTTTCAAAATTCCAATTCTGGCAGTTAACAGCAATGTGTCCTCTCACACCACAGGTGTAACACACTCTGTTATCGTACCATCGTCTTCTGTCATTCCAAACCTTCAGATCATAACATTGTTTGGCTTTGTGGTAATCATTTCTCCTTTTATAAGCATGATTTGTCCTTTGAGCACTGTGGTCAAACCTGCACCACTTATTACCAACATTTTGTGAGTTTTCATTTTTAAATTTTTGTGATTTTTGATAATGATTGGATGATTTATCTGATGAGCTTTTATTTTCAATTTTAGAATTTTTCAAATTTTTATCTTTTTGTTTCTGTTCTGCATTCTTCTTAACAGGTTTTTGTTTAGAACATTCACCTATTTCAGTAGATTGCAAAACAATATTTTTAAATTTTTCTTGTAAATCTAAAAATATTTTTCTTTTCTTTTCTTTTTCATCATCAGATATTTCATCACAATCTTCAATTTTGACTTTGTCAAAATTTGTGACATTGTCACTTATTGGAACAGAATTGATCGGTTTTGGACAAACATGTGAAGTAGAATTCACAAAACCTTTCAATTTATTCTCAAGCTCTTTGATTTTAATCCGAGCTTTTTCAGCTTCTTTTTCAAGCTGAATGATTTTAGTAAGATGAGAATTGATTTCAATTTGTTTTCCAATATTATCTTTACCAAAAATATCTCTCTCATCTTCTAAAATCTTGATTTGATTTTGAAAATCTTTTTCAATTTTTAATTTTTCATTTTTAAACTCTTTTTCTTTTTCTTTCAAAACTTTGTTTTCCAATGTCAAACTGTCCACATCACTCAACAGTTTGACATTTTCAGTTTTCAGTTTTTCACAGTTCAAACGCAACTCCAAAATCTGTTCATCATCAGCTTTCTTTTCAGCTTTCAAAATCTGAATATCTTCAATCTGTTTCTTCTCTTTCTGAACAATCTCTTTCTTAATCACTGGTTCAGATTTCTCAGATACAGCCTTTTCAGATTCTTCTTTCTTTGAAATTACTTCCTCAAAACTCTGTTGTTTTTCAGTAACATTTTCTTGTACAACTTCTTCAGTCATCACAACTTCACATTTTGTTTGACTTAAAATCTGCTCCTCCTCAGAATCTGAATCGCCATGATCAAATATTGGCATGTTTTTAGCTTCTTGATCATCATTTACTGCCAACTGATTACCAGTAGCAACTTCATCATCATGATCACCAGCATTACTAGGATCTGCTTCAGGCATCTGATCCCCATCATCTCCAGTGAATTTCCTAGGCTTCAGGCACTGACAACTCCTGTCCTGTACACTCCCTGCTCCACAGTCGCAAAAAAAACCTACTAGATCGAGAGTAGACAACACGAAGTCCTCGATGACAGACATCTGCACAAACAGAACAACAACCTTTTGAATTGGTCAGATCACATGTATAACAGAAATTCCAGTGCTGTTCCATAAAATTACTCCCACTGATCGTAAATGTACAAACTTTAGAAGCGAGGACTTTTTCACTGTTACTATCATGATCAACCTTACTGCTTGACATCTTCAATTACCTGAGATATTCAACAAATACTTAGAAATATTCTTGAATTTGAAAAATATCAAGTTCAAACAAGATCACTTGAAGCGAAATAGCTTCAAGTAGAATCAGCAACTTTCAAGCGAAACTGATAATGCAAGTTCAAGCTATCAGGCTCGTTCAAGCTATCAGGCTAGTTCAAGCTATCAGACTCGTTCAAGCTATCAGGCTTGTTCAAGCTATCAGGCTCGTTCAAGCTATCAGGCTCGTTCAAGCTATCAGGCTCGTTCAAGCTATCAGGCTCGTTCAAGCTATCAGGCTCAAGCTATCAGGCTATTTCAAGCTATCAGGCTATTTCAAGCTATCAGGCTCAAGCTATCAGGCCTATGATGTCATCATTTCACGAAAAATTTCAAGCTATCACACGAATTTGATCAGTTTTAAGTCGTGTTTTAGTCCGAAACTTTCAAGGATTAGTTAACTATGTATTTCGCTTGATCTGTGTTAATTTCAGGCCATTTCATCCGTGAATTATGTCCGAATCAGAAAAAGAATGAGAAGAAGTAAGTAGAAATGAGAAAATCCGGTAAAATCAAGCTGCTATGGTATGAACTCCTCGTCCTGAGCTCTGATACCACTTGTTGGACCGTTTGCGTGACCCTAAACGTCAGTAAAAGTAGTTCATCTCAGTTTACAGAGGCGGAATCAAAGTAAACCAAGTCACAACAGCTTATTCCTTTTAACTTCTTCTCTATTAATGATTTCCGAGACTTTACAATCGTTTCTAACAAGATTTTGGCAGCACCTTGTCTCACAAGCTATGACCTCTGATAGCTTCAAATGACACACTCAACTCCTATTTATAGTTGTAGCCTGGTAGCTTGAAATGACACATCAGTTTCAAGCTAACAAGCACTTTCAAGCTAACAAGCACTTTCAAGCTAACAAGCACTTTCAAGCTAACAAGCACTTTTACATGTAAACCCTAATTCTAACCATCTAGACCTAAAGACTCGATAAGACGTAGTCAGCAGACATTCAGTGCACCAACAGTAAAGGTCAAATGGGATGCCCGTAGAGGTCCCGAATACACGTGGGAGGTTGAATCCACGATGAAAGAAAAGTACCCTTATTTATTTCAGTAAATCTCGGGTCGAGATTTATTTTAAGGGGGTGAGGATGTAACACCTCGAAAATTCGCGTTCAATGAAATAACGACACGTGTCATGTAAGACAAAACGCGTTGTAAACCCGGATTTAATAAAGATGTTTTGGCAGGATTTAAAAGTGGTGTCATGTTAATTTTTACCTCTGAACGACCTCATTTATAAATCCCAAGACCCAAGTATATATATCTTAAACATCTAATATATCATAAATCCAGAAAATTCTTGAAAATAATTGAAATGGTGGACTCCTACGAAGAAAAGCTCGATAAACCTCATTGTTCGGCACTTTCAAATAAGAATTCAAGCAAACAATTCAAAATGGTAGGGTATGTAACTGTTCAAGGCCATTTTGGGAGGTCCCTAACTGATAATTGAGGCCCCAAATTCGGAAAAGATGGTTGCCCTTTCGAAATCCTGAAAGAACAAAAGTTTTATGCTTCTGACCATAGGCTTACGGACCGTAAGCCACCCCCTTACGGTCCGTAAGGGGGTGCCAGCGACTGAAAATTTGCTGTTTGCTGTTTAAACGCAAATTTCGACTTTTATCCGATTTTCCTCATATCCCTTGACCTCTAAACAACCCCTAAACACTAGGGACACATGTGGGAATGTTGTGGGCAGTAGTAGACTAAGATGTCAACACATTGTGGTGTCTTGGTTTACTATATAAAGCCTCTTTGTGCAAACACATTGATCATTCATTCCTCAAGCAACTCTGATCAATTGTGGAGCACCAGAGCATCTTCCAAGCCTTCCTAATCAACCATTAGACACTTGTAAGTTTGCTTAACCTTCTTTAATTAAGTTTAGCTTAGTTATTTAGCTAAAAGTCAAACCATCGTAATTACGGTTTGACTTCAAGATTAATTAATAATGGCTCAGTCAAATCTCAAATTAAAAGTAGTTATGAGTTGGTAATTATGTGGGTAATAAACCCTCAAAAGAGGTCCCCCTGATTCCCACTCTAACTAGGTCTAATGTCGGGTCAAACGTGTAATTAAAAAGTCAACAGAATGTTTAAATTGCAATTTATGCATGATTAGCAATGTAGAGCACATACAACCTGTTTGATCATTAATATAACTTGGTAATTAGTGTAAGAACATGTCTAAACATGTTCAACCCGACAAATTCCTGTTTAGACCCGGTTCGGAACCGAAAGTCGCATAGTTTGAATTATACTTTGACTTTCAGTTCTGACCCGTTTTGGTATGATTTAGAAATACCTAAGAGCTTTATTTGGACCAGGTTACATGCTAGTATAACCCTCTGTGATTATACACCTCGGATCATTAGTTATCCAATTAATATGCATGATTTTCGTTAATTGCTCATATGTTGACCATTATGCCCTTTTCACTTTAAAACATGATTTTTGGAAATGTAAAAGAGTAGAAACCTTAATTACTGATATATATACTTGCATACAAAATTTGACATCAGTTTGAGGTGTAGGTTAAGAGTTATGCTCGTTAGCGTAAAATTTAAGTTTTATGTTAATTAAACGGCGTATTTAGCGTATAGCCTACTTAAACATACTTTTTGATATCAAACTCCTTACCCACTGATGTAATATATTATTTTGGGATTTTTAAATATTTTTAATTAATTTTAGGCTGAGCATAACTTATAGTCGTAGGCTTAATCCGGTAATTGTCGGTTTTGCCCTTACGAGCTATAAAATGAGTTTTACATATCTAAACGACTCCAAACCTTTTGCTACTGATCACATATGATAAATAAATTATATTAAGCCTTCTGGAAATATAAAAATATCATATTTATGTATCAAACCCGGAAATGGCCTTTAATCGCCTTTTTAAGCGTTTTTAACGCATAGTATGTACTAAAACTATTTTAAACATACAAGGGTTGATACCTACTGATATTAGAGGAAAATTATGATATTTTGACAGTAAGCAAAGGTTGATAAACTCAGACTTCAGTTTTGAGCTTTTAGGCTTATGTGAAATTACCAAAATACCCCTACGGAGCATAGTTTGGTTAAAATTGATAAATTTCACTTATACACTTTAACCTACTGATATAACTTAGCAAATTGAGTATATTTTCTGATTACATCAGGCCTGTAACTCAGGTTGACACTTAAACTCTTTTACAACCTTTAAAATGACCAAACTACCCCTACGGGGCATAGTTTGGGATTAAATTTATTTCAGGCATAATAAAAGACATCTTACTGATGTCACAACATATATGAAGCATATTAACTTAGGAAACCTGTAAATGGCTCTCATTATTACCCGTTACGCATATTACGCGTTCGGTTCGGTTTATGTAACAAGTTTACATAAACTAGCCTAAACGGGTCAAACCTTATCGGTTTTATCTCAAAATACAGAATGTGAATGAAATACCCATATTAAACAAGTCTCTGAACTTGTCGGGTCTAAATCACATTCTATCCGGTCTTCGCTTAATCGTGCGTATGAACCGTGTCTTTGAAACTAATCGGTCTAAGCTTAAGCTTAACTAAAGGCCCGTTAGGATTCTAATAGGTTATTATAAACCTTCGTTCCAGATTAGGAGTACCATTAAAAGCTACGTGCATTTTGCTTATTGTGATTTATACATTGCTCAGGTAAATACTTTTAACTTATTTTCCCTATACGGGCTTGGGTTACGGTATATAGCATACCGCTTGATCGGGCATCAAATCTTCCATCGTTGGGTGGTTAATTGAATAATTTGATCGGCTCGTTTAAACAATCTTGTTACTTAAAGCTTTTGGGGGGTTAATGACCATGTCCCGGATATCCTTGGCATCATTTTACGGAATGGCCACGACTTAAGCGCGGGGTGTAGGCGTACACCCGTCAGTGCACAAAAGAATATTGTGGTGTGTCTATTGATCTTTAACCCGGACAAGATCCGGGCTACTGAACGCACAAGGAACATGTAACTCGTTCACAAGATTATATATTTAAATAATTCTCCCAAGTTAAATAAAAATGTTTATGCCACGTGCATCCAAACAAATTTTCAATCATTTTCCAAAATGAGTCAGTTGATTGTATTTACCAGTGTAAACTGACGTATTTTCCCAAAAAGATTAAATGCAGGTACTATGCGTAATTGGCTGGGATTTCTCCTTAGCATCATTAGAAGTCTCGCAAGCTTAAGATGCCTGAAGTCTGTTGAACTATTGTTTCATATTTTATTTCGATCCTTCTGTGGATAAACTTCCGAATATTGTGACATTTGATATTACAATATTAAATTCGGTTGTATTATATCTTTTAAATTGTTTTCGCTGTGCATATTAAATATTGTGTTGTTTGACTATTATGTTGCCAACCACGTCACGATACTCCCCCACCGGGCCCACCGGTGACACATGGAAATCGGGGTGTGACAAAACTGCTATCACTATAGCCTATTAATCCTTAGCTTTTTCCTCTATCATATATAATCCCATAGTTTTTGCTTCCTTTGATATACCTCAGAAGGTGCTTCACATCTTGCATATGTGTTGTTGTCGGTTTCTCCCTGTGATGACTTACATATCCAACTGCATAATTTATATCAGGTCTCGTATGTGTAAGATACCTTAAGCTTCCAATTAGTCTTTTATGTTCTTTATGTACTTAGATCTTCCATGAAACAATCACTTTTGACTTCTTTGGATAGCTTTAACTCAGCTTCTGTTGGATACTTTGTAGGATTGCAGTCTTCTAGTCCTGCTTCTTTCAATACTTTCTTTGCATAGGTTGATTGTTTCAAGTAAGTCTTCCCATTTACTTGACTAACTTCAATTCCTATGTAATACGTCAATGGTCCTAGGTCGTTTATTTCAAATTTAGTTTCCATTTCTTTCTTGAAGTCATCAATATCCTTGATTGAACTTTCCATTACTCTAATGTTATCTACGTATACTCCAATAATTAATGTAGACTTTTGATACGTGATCGAAAACTGGTGTTTAATATTTAAGTTTATGTTTTTACATGACTTTCGATTTCGAATGGCCTACTTTTAATTAGAATTGTGTTTTGCAGGTCTAACGGAGTTTAAGGAGCTATTCGGGAGCTTTACGGAGCATCGGAAAACGAAAGAGATCAATTGGGAACGCGAAATGAAGAAAACGGAAACCAAGAGTTGGGCATAGCGTTGCCGACGCCCAAATGGGCCCTCGGCGACGCCCCTTGGTTGTTCGCGTCGGCCAGAAACTCGCGTAGACAGCGTATTAAGGCGTCAGCAAAAAACAAAAGATCCAAGGACCGTTGGCGACGCCCTCTCTATCTTCATAATGCTGAAATCATTTAAACATATTTTGACCAAGTTTTGATGGGGGATTAAAGGAGTTACGAGTTTTGAAAGATATTAACACATCTTGGAGCTATCCTTCATCATCTCCTTCACCTCTAACCTTCCTATAACCTCTCTAACCCCTAACTCATCATCAATCACATTCCTAACCCTAATCCACCACCATCACCATCATCATCATCACCAACCTTTCCACCATCATCTTCATCCTTCCAAACTTACCATCCAAACCCTAAACCCTAACCTTCATCATTCCTCCAAGACTCAAGGTCATGGCTCGGTGTTCGTGTTCGTCATTCGGTGATCACGTTCCTTCAACCATGAGCAGCTAGTCTCCTCGGGTTCACCCCAGTGTAGATTGTTATTAGATTTTATAGGGTTTATACATTTGTGTTTAGTTTGATTTTGTGACAAGTTGTTTAGTTTTGAAACCTTTGATAATTGTCTTGCATTTGTTTCAAATTCGTAAATTGCCGAGTGATGATAAAATTTGACTTTGCGAAATAGTTATATGTAATTATGCCTTATCTTAGGTTAGGATTTACATGTTCTTGGTAAAGAAGTGCATTGCGGTCCGTTTTCTATGACGTTGATAGCTTTTGGCACCTAAGCCACGTGACACTAAATTTGTTAATCATTATATGCAACTGAATCAAGTTCAAACATGTTGGAACTGTAGGTCTTACAATTATCGAACCAAGTGTGGAACTAGTTTCTAAATTATTATTTTCAACCACTTAGTTATTTTCAATCTTAGTTAATAAACCGTTGTTTAAGATAATAGCAATTTGTTGCTTCACTACGATTTATTTTTAATTCAAAGAATCAAAGAAAATTAGCAAGCTTCATATTTACTTTGTATATTTTTGTAAATAGTTAAAATTAATCAAACAAGTCATGCAATACTGACCACATGCTCTTCGTGGATACGATACTCAACTTACCCTAGCTACCTAGGTTAATTGGGTTTCTGACTGATCGGGACGACACAGTCTGTCAAAATGGCACCGTTGCCGGGAAGCTAGTGTGCTTAGTATTTCATTGCTTATTCGATTTGTCAAGAAGTCCTCCAACGCATGAGGGACAACTGGGGTAGCGGACAAAACGATGCGGGTATTTTAACAAGAGCGTTGGAAGAGTACAACCAAACGAGAGGCGTTTTCACATACTTGAAATGTTGAGAGCTTTTATGCGGAAGTCCCAAATGGTCTAACATACCGACAATGATGTCTAGTGGTAGACGTAAAGCAAAACGATCCAAAACATCATCCGCGGTTGACCCGGAGACACCCACTTCCGATGCTCGTAACGTCGACTTGAACATTAATTTGGAGGACGACGAGGATGTGGAGTTGGAACGACCCCCGGTAGAAGAAGTGGGAAAAAAAGGGGAAAAAAGACAGAGTCGTCTTCGGCTAATTTCGAAGAGATGAACTCACGCTTACAAGAAATTCGAGACCTCAGTCATTGGCGCTTAGAGACTATTCAAGAAAGAAATGTCGAAAACAAAAAATTTGCCGTGATACAAGAATCGTGGCAAATGGAGAAAGACATAGAATTTTTGTCTAAACCGATCGATCACATCTTAGGCAATGCGTTGATCCTAGCGGAAATGCGTCGGCAACAAATCCGTGACAAATACGGACTTTAGATTATTAGTTTTTTTATTTAGCAATGTAATTTTTTTATTAGTTTTTTTCGGTTTTTTAATTTTTTACTTTTAGCAATGTAATTTTTTTATTTAATGAAATTTTATTAGTTTTAATTTGAACAAAATTAATTATTGGGTAATGGTTGGTTGGAGCATTATACCACTGCACCTGTTTTAAGATAATGGCCCATGATGCCAACATACTGATTAGACCATCACATGACACAAAACACCTAAAAATTAGGGCATTATCTTCCCCTTCCACAACGCATCATCTTATTCAAGAATATGATAGGCAAATTAAGAATATTAATTAATAGAGGTATCACATGACTATATATATTATTTCTCATTCACATGCGTGACTAGAAATACAACAGCCTGACATGTGTCGTGATTTCCAAACATGTATTTCAATATCATTGGAATGCATATCCTATTTTCCACAACTTTCCAAAAAAAGAGCGCGTTAGAATCTGTCTGCTACCTCGGAGGATCAGGTCAGGATACTTGTTACAATACAAGGAATCTGTGTTCAAATTTGAATATTCCATCATTTTTGAATTTTCCTTTTTCATATATATCCACTTCTTCTCCATAAGTTAGCCAAGTGTGCGTGGGGAGTCAAGAGTGTTCCTAAACGCCCATGTGTAGTACATCATGGCTAATCATCAACAGTTTGAAGCATGCTATCAGAACTGGATGACTCAACAGAAGCTCGACCATGATGAACTACTCCAAGGACTCACCAACTTCCCTACCGATCTCGACTACCTCATGCTCATAACCAGAAATGCCATCAATCACATCGAAAATCACAACACCGCTAGAGCCCAGCTGGCCAAACATGATGGGCCTTCCTTCTTGGCTCCAACGTGGGGGACTACCTTTGAGAACTCGTCTCTTTGGATCGGTGGTTGCAGGCCTTCCTTAATCATCCGACTTGTTTATGTCTTATGCGGGTCCCAAATAATCGCACACTTGGCTGAGTTTCTTGATGGTGTCCCACGAGGAAACCTAGGAGATTTATCAAACTCTCAGCTCAAAAGCGTAGATGCTCTCCATATCAAAACTATCAAAGAGGAAGATAAGCTCACTTCGGTTTGGGCAAGCGTACAGGCATATAATACATCTTTTAATTTTGCATCTTATGTTCTGAAGCTGTGTACTAGAGCGGACTTGCATGGTTTGTCGCGTTATCACTAAACAAAAATATTTTTTTTAATGTTTAGTTGTGTAAAGATTGTATATAAATCAATAAAATTAACTCTCTGCTAGAGCGGCAGTTTTTTTTTTTTTTTTTTTTTTTACTTTTAGGTGTTTTCGGAAACACAAATGTGTCTTTAGATGTTTTATTAGTTTATCTCTGTTTCTAGGTACTTTAATTGATGAGGGAGCGAATTTTATTGTTGAGCGAGTGGAGTATTTTTATTTTATTTGGTTTAGACTCCGTAATATTACAGATTAGTAGACTTCGCTACCTCAAAAAGGAAAGTACCACGAAACAGAGTAAACTCAAAAACCAACTTCAAACACTTTTGCATCTCCTAGAACACCTAAACATAAAAATTGTTCAGCGGAGTTGGATGGTTTGTCGCGTTATCACAAAATAAAAGCTTTAATGTTTTGTTGTGGAATAAATCAATAAAGTTAGCATGTCATGTCTGCATACTCAGGACACAACTAGAGATGTGTGTTATAGATGTGATGATGTTTGATGTGCGTGTGTGTATGCACAGGAGAAGGTAGCAGATGAGCCGCTAGCGTTGCTAGCATACAACTGCAAAATAGTAGGGGAGTCAAGCCAGGGTGAGGCTGTGGATGAAGCTATGGACAGTCATGCTTTTGACATGTACAAAATCTTAATGGAAGCAGACAAGCTGAGGTTAGATATCCTTAAGCGTATGATAGACATTTTGACACCATTGCAGGCGGTTGAGCTTCTAGTGGCGTTAAAAAAACTACACCTATGTTTACACGAGTGGAGCAAAAGAAGAGACATCCAAATGGGAATCACACAACTTCTGAATACACAAATTTCCTCAATCTCCGGTCCACCAGAGCCACAGCCATGACGGGCTCCATGAATGGTTCAACACCGCAACAACCCATGCGCACGTTTGTTAATTTCTGCCTTTCAAGTATCTTCAATGTGCCTCACTTTCACCCAGCATGAACCTGAGGATGTTGGTCAATTGGTGATGGTAAGTATAAATAAGTGTGGTGCATGTTGGCATGTGTAATAATGTTGGTATTTGTTTTTGTGCTTTTTTTTTTTTTTTTTTTTTTTTTGCATCGTTGATTGTAACTTGAGAACCAGTTTATAAAAGTGGGTTTGTAATAAGACCAACCGGTATGGGGCCGGCTTAGGCCCGGCGAAGCCCAGCGCCGGTCCCCCACACCGCCCCCCTCGTGAAAACCGGCTCCCACAAGACGGAGAGGACGGGCTCTCTCCTCTCTCCTTCTCTCACATATACCTATACATACATACATATATATATATAAAGAGGTTCATCCCCCACCCCCTAGGTCCATCACCCTCAAGCTCTTCCTACGTGGCAGTGACGTGGCGGCCCATCCTCTTGAGGATGGGGCTCTCCATACCCTCTAGTCTAAGTAATACGATCCAGGGTTTGATCAGAATTCAGAAACACAAGTCAGAGAAAAGAAACAAAAGATTGGTAGACCCAGAAAATCCCGGAGGTAAGTTCTTGACCCTTATTTAAACAACTTATAATTTATAATTTGATTGTTTGTACAAAATCAGATCATGAAATCTTTATGGTAAATTTAGCTCAAAATGTTTGAAAAATATTTTTGCAAATTAATATATATTGAATAATTTTGTATTTTGGGTTTTATTAACATTTAAATGTTTTTGTATAAACTAAAAGGGTTATACAAATTATTGCAAATTAATATATACTGAATAATTTTGTATTTTTGGTTTTATTAACATTTAAATATTTGTGTATAAACTGAAAGTGGTTATACAAATTCTACTTCTTTTGAAAGTCATATAAACGAAGTGATTCATCTACATTTGAAGCAACTTTGTAAATAATTCAAGCTTTTAATTATTGTAACTTCATCTCAAACTAATCTATTTAGACTAGAAAATGAGCTACATTATTAGAGTCTAACGCGCGTGTATTGATTTTATCGAATATGAATTTTATCAATTTTATTCAAGTTGTTAAGCTGACTTTGATCTTGTCATGAAGGATTCGTCATACTATCGAGCTGATCTTAATTTTAGTTCAAGGTTTTTTAGCGTGTTTGGCTGACTTGAGCTTGCATCATGAAGATTTATTGTACTATTGGGTTGATCATAATCTTAGCCCAAGGTTTTTAACGGGGACTCACGCGACTCTTTGCGCTATAGGGCTTGTGAAGAAAACACATGATTTGCCATTATAATTTATCACTTGATTTTATTAAAAAGTTCGTAAGAGTATAATTACTCATCCATTCTAAAATTAATCAAACAGGTGTTTATTAAATAAGATTTGAATTGTTTCAATATAAAAAAGTTTAAAATTAATCCATTTCAAATTCACTAAAGTTTAGTGTTAAAAATCTTTCTAGTATATTTACTTAAAGTATATCATAAAAGCTAAAATTGTATTCTACTTAGTATAGCAGTCTTATATTTTTTAAAGGTGTGTTGGTGTGACAGACGATGCGTGTAAATCTATTTACATAGTAGGTCTAAGTTGCCCATTTTTTCGCAAGTACCCTCCGCTCATTTATACTGCGCAATCAAACCCATTACAATGTGTCCAACATTGCATCTTTGCTACCAAATCTATGAGGAATTTGTTGGACGTAAATACAAATTCTTTCTTGTATGTTTGTCACGTCTATGACTGTTTCTAAGAGCACCATTAATAGATGTGTTTTTGAGGTACATTTTCATATGTCATATCACACTGGCCCAACAATCATATGCTTTCTCTCTTCCTCCCTACACACAACACATAAAAACACCATTTCTCTCTTATTTCTTCTTTTTCCTAGTTGTACTTGCAGTGTTGTTTTTAGATGCTTTTGTCCAAAAACATAGCATCGAGCTCTCACCTTCACCTCATCTCTCTTTCCTCCAATTCACCCTCTCTCTCTCACATCAAAAATTAAATAAATAAAACCTTATTATGAATGCTCTAACCTTTTTATGAATTTCAATCCCAGTCATGTAAAAATAGTATCATGAAAAGAAATGGTTCACGGTTAAAACCTTATAAATCAAAATCGATTTGCCAGCAATAGTTAATGTTTCATGGTAGAAACAAGTTCATGGTTAACTTCATAAGAAAAACTGAGATTTAATCAATTTACATGCAATATTTAGTGTATCTTTTAGGAGATGTTTCAACTACGATTAAGAACTTCATAATAAAAAATGAGATTTAATCAATTTACCCGTATTTGGTGTGAAGATTTAACCAATTGTTCATATTGTTAAGTGTGTGATTTAACTAGCATGTCAGTATTTTTAAGTGAGTACTTGGATGCACTTTGCTACATGACAAGTTCATATGACCTCCTCTGATGTGTGAATAGTGTATATATATATATAGGTAAAGAGTACTGTACAATATTGCTTATCGTACATTACGTACGCTTCAATCTCAGCCGTCATATCATCTTCCCGCATTTTAAAATCGCATGTTGTTTTTTTATAACAATTTCGCATGTGATAATTTTTTATGAATTCGCATGTTTTTTTTTGTACAAATTTCGCATGTGATAATTTTGATGAAATAGCTTGTTGTTTTTTTGTAACAATTTCGCATGTGGTAATTTTGATGAAATCGCATGTTAAAAAACCAACATGCGAAATTGTTACAAAAAACAACATGCGAATTCAATGCTGGAAGATGATCAGACGGCTGAGATTGTAGCGTACGTAATGTACGATAAGGGCATTTGTACGTTAACCTAACCTAACCTTATATATATATATATATATATATATATATATATATATATATATATATATATATATATATATATTTCAGCAAATTTTAAAATCAGACTCACAAATAAACCATACACGCACGACAAATGTACCGGTCACAGTGTAATATACCCGGTAAGACTAGATATCAAACCTAAGAACTCTGTATAAGCAACTTCAATTAACAACGTTTATTGAATATAAGCCAACTTTTAAATAAAATTTTGGGGGGTTTTATTTAATTAATTTAACTACTAATTTAAATAAAACTAAGACGAATACTAGCACAAAATATTGGATCAAAATCAGATGAGGAAAGGCAACAACATAGGCATAAGATTCTACCAGCAAACTCGTACAATCTTGGAATTGGATAATTGATTGGTAACTGGTTTCTAAAGATACGACTAACAAGGGATTACGAAGACACACTAGATCACCTCCCAAAACGTGTAAAGCCCAACGGTTTATGATTCGGTTCACCTCCTAGTTTCACCCACTAATATGCTTAGGTACCCAAGACTATATCCCCTCCCAGACTCACTAATCACAATACACTCGAAGATATAAAGGGGTAACCTATCTATTATAGTTTTAACTTGGAATTGCTAAGGATCTAAAGACTCACTACGATGGATCTCCTCCAAGTCTCACCAAAACCTGTAAATTATAGAACAAGATAACCCGATCCTCCGTGTCTCAAGAATAACAGAACACTGGTGTTTAGCTAAGACACAACTCGTTCCTAGGGGTTTTCTAAGACAAGAAACCACAAGTATAATCACAAACACAAATATCACGGCCCCCGGCCCGGTTTGACCCGGTCCAGAAGCCGCGGGACAGAAACCCCGTGGTATTTATTTAATTTGGCAGCGGAATAATTAACAGGATCGTTTAAAACTTGAAAATGCCCGATTAATTTATTTCATAATTAGGGACAAACCCCGTAATTTACAATAAGGGAATTTCACTAGGAAACCCCTATTTTACAAAAACATGTTTCTTTATTTTTATTAGGCCACTTCTTCAAGCTTGTAGTGCTACAATGCACTTTTTCCTGGATCACAGCAGATCACCTGAAACATGTTTTAAAAATGTTTTATCAGCAGGGAAATACTGGCGAGTCATTCAAGTTGCATAAAACGACACATTGTTATAATATACAGTATTAAGAGCGATTACAATGTTTATATATCAACCAATTACCCAACGGTATTTGTCACTCGACCTGTTTCTGTGACTATGGTCATATCACCCATTGGCTAACTCGTTGTCCAATGGTGACGGTTATCAAGTAATGTATACAAAACCCCACATACCGGCTGTAATTGAAGACTACAAAGACTTAATCCCTGTAATTATAACTTTTGAAAATAAATAGGGTTTTGGAAACAATTTAATAAAAAGAGAATGACTCACATTGCAGATTTAAACGGGCAGAGTCTAGCCTACCTGATAAGCCTGTTAACCTAATTCAAATAACAATGCACACGAAAACTAGGTTAGTAACTTTAATCCAACTTTTACGACAACTCACGAGATTCAAAACCTTCACAACGAATGACAAAGTGCGATACTTAAACATCCATCGAATTCACGACGAATGACAAAGTATAACCCGAGTTTGGGCAGCACTTAAACATCCATTGGATTGGTTTTTATCGATCGGACATTAAATCATAGCAGTGATCGAGTTATTACCCTGTTATCGTAGCAGAGGTTCGGGACAGTGTGTCTTTTTGAAGGAAACAGCGTATAACTTAACGTACGTAAAGAAATTTTTTGTCGAAACATGCAAACAGATCAAGTCCCAAGCCCCTGGATTAATAGCCCAAATTTGGACCTCCCGCGTGTCGCGACAGGATCACCCATCCCTGTTGCGTGTCGCGGGGAAACCTAAAGTAGGCTAGGCCTGCTTTGTCACCTACTTAGCCCTGCTGAGTCGATGAAATTCAAAATTACGTGTTTTGCAACAGTTTTGAATGGAAAACGTAATTAGGGGATACTCCCCTTGAGTTTTAGGGGGCCCTGATCCTAGTTCCAACTGTTCTGAAAATTTTATGAGTCATGCTATACTACTTGGGGGTCTAAATTAGGGTTTTCTATTGGGCAAAATAAAATAAGAAATAGTAATTTTAAATGAGAGTTGTTACATCCTCCCCACTTTAGAAAAATCTCGTCCTCGAGATTTACTGGATTAAGTAAGGATACTTTCGCCTCATTTCTGATTCCAGTTCCCAAGCGTACTCAGGCCCTCTCTTCGAATCCCACTTGACTTTAACCAGTACTAGTCTTTTGTGTTTGAGAAACTTGACCTTTCTGTCTTCTATCAGCAGTGGCTTCTCAACAAATTTTAACTTTTCATTTATCTCTACATCTTGAAGAGGTACTACCAGGGATTCGTCAGATAGACATTTCTTGAGGTTGGATACATGAAATACGTCATGTACCCCAGCTAGCTCTTCTGGTAGTTGTAGGCGATAGGCGACTGGCCCTACTCGCTGGACTACTGGGAATGGTCCTACGTATCTTGGACTTTACTTTCCCTTTTTACCGAACCGAACTACTCCTTTCCAAGGAGAAACTTTCAAGAGTACCTTATCTCCGACTTGAAATTCCAGTGGCTTGCGCCGATTATCTGCATAACTTTTCTGGTGATCTCGAGCCGTTTTCAGTCTTTTCGTGATTTGAGTGATTTGGTCGGTGGTTTCTTGTACGATTTCGGGACCTGATAATTGGCTTTCTCCTATTTCTGCCCAACAAACTGGAGTTCTGCACTTTCGTCCATACAGTGCTTCGAATGGGGCAGCTTCAATGCTTGTATGATAACTATTGTTATAGGAGAATTCAATTAAGGGAGGTGATCATCCCAGTTTCCACCAAAATCTATCACGCATGCCCTAAGCATGTCTTCCAGGGTTTGGATCGTCCTTTCACTTTGTCCATCTGTTTGGGGATGATATGTTGTACTTAAATTTAATCGCGTCCCCATGGATTCTTGGAAACTTGTCCAGAAATGTGAAGTGAAACGACTATCTCTATCTGATACAATGGAGAGTGGAACTCCATGTAAGTATACTACCTCGTCTACGTATAACTTGGCTAACCTTTCCATGCTAAAGGTTTCCTTCATGGGTAGAAAATGAGCTGATTTGGTTAATCGATCCACAATTACCCAAATCGCATCATTACCTTTTCTGGTTTTGGGCAACTTAGTAACAAAATCCATGGTTATTAGTTCCCATTTCCAAATAGGCATTTCTAATTGTTGGAGTAACCCTGAAGGTTTCTGGTGTTCTGCCTTAACTTGTGAACAAGTTAGACACTTAGATACATATCTAGCTATATCCCTTTTCATTCCTATCCACCAGAAATTATTTCTTAAATCTTGGTACATCTTATTATTTCCAGGGTGCATGGTATACCTAGATTTATGGGCTTCCTCTAAAATCTTATTTCTTAAATTTCCTTGCTTAGGTACCCAAATTCTTCTTTTGTGGAATCTCCAAATTCCATCACTTCCTTGCTCTAATTCTTTTACTCGTCCTTTCATTCCTTCAGCATCATCCTTGATTGCTGTTTCTTGAACATTCTTCATTTGTTCCATTAAATCTAACTGTAGATTTAATCTAAGAGCACGAACTCGCTTTTGCTTTTCGTGATACTTACGACTTAAGGCATCTGCAACTAGATTTGCCTTTCCTTCATGATATTGAATATCACAGTCGTAGTCACTTAAAATTTCCATCCATCTTCTTTGTCTCATGTTTAATTCTTTTTGCCCAAATATGTATCTTAAACTCTTATGATCTGTATAGACAGTAAACTTACTTCCATACAAATAGTGTCTCCAAATCTTAAGGGCAAAAATTATCGACCCTAATTCTAAGTCATGCATTGTATAGTTTTCCTCGTGCTTCTTCAATTGCCTTGAGGCATACGCAATTACCTTTTTGCGTTGCATTAGCACACATCCTAATCCTAGCTTAGAAGCATCACAGTATACTTCAAAATCTTCTGTTCCTTCTGGTAAGGCTAGAATTGGGGTGTTGGTTAACCTTTGTTTTAAAATCCTAAAAGCCTTTTCTTGCTTAGGTCTCCATTCAAACTTAACTGTTTTACAGGTTAGCTTAGTTAATGGCACAGCTATCTTAGAAAAATCTTGAATGAAGCGCCTATAATATCCAGCTAATCCTAGAAAACTTCTAACTTCCGTAGCTGATTGTGGGTTTGGTGATCGCTTCTATCTTAGCAGGATCTACATGAATACCTTCGTGATTCACCATGTGACCCAAAAATTGCACCTCCTGTAGCCAAAATGTTGGTGCACTTGTGTCTGTACTTTGTCTGTATTTCGTTATGATACAAAACGATGTCTTTAATGTAAGGTTGATGTAAGTTTGACCAAGTCAACCATCCTCCTGGTTTGACTTGACCAAACAGTTAGAAAAATGTTGTAAGCTGGTTGTGTCAAAGGATGTGTCATCGAAGGATTGTTTTATATCCTTCGATGAGCTCGAAAGATGAACATTCGATAGATGAGTTCGAAACATAAACCGTCGATGGATGAACTCGAAGGATATCTCGAAGGATATCATCCTTCGAGGTATTTGTGAATCTTTCGATGGCTTTCTGGTCGACAGATGATCTTTCGATCAATCTGTCTGATCCTTCGACCAGACCTGCTGTGTCGGGTATATATACCCATGTAGTGTGTTGTGTGAAAACAGGCAGAGAAGAGAACACATAGTGAGGATAAGAGAGACAGAAACAGAGAGAGCATTCTGTTGAGAGCACACACACGAGAGAACTTAGAGAGTTTGCAGAATACATCTGTGAACATTGGGCTTGTAACCGAACCTTTCATACGCATTAATACAAGTGGTGTTAATCGTTGAATGTTGTGTGTTGTGTTTGTGCTTGTTCTCGTATAAAGTCTCGGTTGCATGCTAGCTTGGATTCCGCACTCGCTAGTGTGTTTGATATAACAAGGATAAGGTTTAATCTCATCCTCGAGAGGGACCTACAAGTGGTATCAGAGCATTGGCTCTTCTCCTTGTTAAAACCGAGGTGTTCTTGCTGTTTTTCGGGTTTTGAAAAGTTATATTTTTCTGAAAAACATTGTTAATCGGGTTTAAATCTTGTTGTTTTGCTGGAAGTTCTTATAAAAATCACTTTTTCTTTCATGTTCACATTTTAGAAGTTGATTTTTAGTGAAGTTTCAAGCAAAACCGGGTTTCGGAAGTTTGTAGTTTTACCGGAAAACCCATTGTGTTCATAATATCTTCAAGTGTTCTTCAAAGTTTACATCTTTTGATCTTGTTTAGTTATTTTCGAAAGTTGTTGGTGTATTGGAAAGGGTGAACTGATTAAAATAATCAAACAAAATCTGTTTTTGCAGAAAATGATGGTCTGAACCATACTTTCTGCCGAAAGATTTACCAACCCGTCACCTTTTTCACCAACCTGTCACCTGTTTGTCTGCTGTGTCAGTACTCATCGAAAGATATCCTTCGAAGTCGAAAGATCATCTTTCGATCAAAAAGGTTCGACAGATACCCATCCTTCGAACATCTTTCGAAGTCAGTGAGTTATCTTTTGAGCCAAGGAATCTTTTCGAAGGATATATTGTTCGAGCTACTGTTACATTTCGAAAGATAAGGATCCTTCGTCTTGGTGAATCTTTCGAAGTCATTGTTCGAAATTCAACAGTGATCCTTCGAACACTGTTGATCCTTCGAACAAGTGTCTATCTTTCGAACAGGTGTTGATCTTTCGATCCTAATCTGTTTAAGCTTAACAAGGTTGTGCTTTTCAGGTCTTTCGATTCTTGATCCTTCGGCTGGTTGTTATCCTTCGAGATTTTAACATAGTTTGTGAAAATTAAATTTTTAAAAGGAGAAAACTTATTTTTCAAATTTTAAATCAATTTTCACTTAATATATTAATTTTCATAAAATGGGAACAAACGGTCAGTGGGATCCAACCGCGTGGACTCAAATAACTTCGACTCCACAATCATCAGCTATGCAATCTACGCAATCTACGTCAGATTTCGACAAAACTGCATGGATGCGAGCTATTGCCCCACCTCAAGCTGCAATGATAACTGCAAATCAATGGGCTTTGGTCACAAATCAAAGCAACAGCATTCAATCTATGATGCAGAACGACAGTGAAACTGGTACAAGCACAAAACCGCCAAAGTTAAATCACATCAATGATTGGGGATGGTGGAAAGAAAGGCTGAGAACTTATGTTCAGGGACAAGGTCAAGATCTATGGATGTGCTTCTTCACAGCTTTTGAAAATGAGTTGGAAGTTGCAGGATCTAATCCACAAACTTACAGCACTTTGTCTGAAGAAGATAAGAAGAAGTTTGAGTTAGAAAAGAAAGCATTCATGATTCTCACACAAGCTCTTCACAAAGACATTTACCACCAGTTTGTTTACTGCACGACTACTAAAAGCTTGTGGGATATGCTCACGTTACGTTGTGAAGGAAATGCTCAATCTAGAAAAATCAAGCAAGAATTACTGAAGAAAGAGTTTGAAGGATTCACGTGTTTGGAGAATGAGACTTTGGCAGAGTTATCTACAAGGTTCCATCACTTGTTGAGCGAGATGTTTGCTTTTAAAGTCACTGCTACTCCACAAGAATTGGTGAAGAGATTCGCTGATAGCTTACCAGCAAAGTGGAGCAGTTATCTTGAAATTCTCAAAGAAAATGGTGTTCTAGACACAATCACCGTTTATGAATTAATTCAAAGATTGGAGAATAAGGATGTAGAAGAAAAGCTTAAAGCAAAAAGAACACAAACTCCTCAAAATCCAGAAATGTACTTTGGGATTGCAGGAGGTATCAGTGGAGAAAAACCAGCTTCTCAACACGCGAAGCTTCAAACAGCTTTCATCTCAAGCACCGGACCTTCCACAACAGATCAGTTTGATCCTTCAACATACACGATGATGTATTCAAGACCAGATGTGCAACCGAAAGCTCAGCAGCAACAACCGCAACAGCAAGGGTTTTATGGAAGCTCTTCAAACTTTCAAGCCACTTCCAATCCTAACACAGTCAGATTAGACACTTCCAACTTTTCCAAAGTCAGTGTCGAAGTAGCCAAGGAGCATATGGAGATGTTGAATACCTTGGTTAGTGCTTATAGTGGATTGATCGCAGGTCAGATTGGGAATATCAATCTAACCAATGAAGATTATCAGCAAGTGGATAAAGAAGAGTTTGAAATGATGGATATCAAATGGGCTCTTGCTAGTGCAATTCGAAGAGCAAAGGAGTTTATGGAAAGGACGGGGAGAACCAACTTGGAAAACAAGAAAGACACCAAGTATGGGTTCGACAAGCAAGCTGTCAAGTGCTTTAACTGTGGCGAACGGGGTCATTTCAAAAGGGAATGCACAAGACCAGCTCAGCATGGAAATCAAAATCCGTTCAGAAATCAAGGCAACCAGCAGAACCAGAACGGGAACAATGTTCGTACGTTGATACCTGTCAACAACCAAGGCCAAGCAGGGTCATCAAATGCCAACCGGGGGCTGGTGGTTCAAATAGATGAGGGTTGTGATTGGTCGCTTCAGCTTGGAGAAGGAGGAAATGGTGGAACAGCATGTTTTGCTGAAGTCGTAAAGGATTTAAAGCACGCCAGTGGTGGAGAATTTTCCACCAATGGTGTTGCATCTTCTGAAGATGAAGACAGTTCTGGTTATAGTGGAAGCTCAGATGAAGAATCCTCCACTTCAGGAAATGATCATGTGGATGAGACATCAAGTGCGTCAGTCGATGCAAATATTGATGAGCTTTTGGAAGAAGCTACAGCAGGAACTGAAAGAAGATCTAATTTGATGGATCAAGCTACTTACTCTTCGTCTTCTCTCCATTCAGCCTTTATGGCTAATATCGACAGTTCATCAGGTCAGGTATGTGTCGATGAACCCACTGTAGTTAGCTGTGAAAAGTGTGATAGTTTAAATGTTAAATATGCAGAAAAGGAAAGTCAGTTTGAAATCACACACAAACTCAATCAACAATTGATTGTAGATCTTGCTAAAGCAACTGAAGCTAACGTGTTTTTAACCAGAAATGAAAAGGAATTTAAAACAACAATTGCGTCATTAAGACATGATGTTTCAGAATTACAAAAAGCTGTTTTGCGAAAACAACATGCTAACAATGATCTTATAGACACAATTGAAAAGCAGATGGTAGAGTTGGCAACCGCTCGATGTGAATGTGAAACAATCAAGCAGAAATTGGAAAGTTATTCCAATTCCCGCTATGTATTGGATCACATTATTGATGTTCAAAAGAAAAAGGGGGATAAGAAGTGTATGGGATTCAAATCATGTCCTCCGCCAATGAATCACAATTACTCCAAATTGCCTGATGACGAGGATATGCCCCGTTTTGAACCTACTGTGCCACTCGGTCTAGATGACTTTGCAGCAGGCCTCGGGTTCACAACTGGTACATCATCCTCGGGTCAATCAGAATCTGAGAAAAGTGTGACAGATTCATCGTGTGTTAAGGAACAGAGTCCTCCCGTTGTTGAGGATACTGATTCTTCGGATGATGAATCTGATGAAATTGTGAACCAACAGTCTAACTCGGTTACAACAGATATTCCAATCGAGAATCACATCCTGTGTGATCCACCAGTGAAACCGAGTAAGACTGAAATGTCAAAAGAAATGGAGTCGATTGTATCAAGTTTTAAAGGGAGTAACTTGTTGTACACGCTCAAAGGAGATAGCAAAATCTACTCTAACAAAGATTTTCCAATTAAAAATGTAAATCAAGATTTAATTGAGCAAATTTTTGAAGGATGCACTGATAAGTTTTTGGGGAACAAAAGTGGCAAAGTTACCGTCACTCAATGTGATCCAATTCCATGTGAACAAATTAGAAAACAATACGGAAACCAAAAACTACAAGTTGAGCGAAAACAACAAGTCAATTCCGGAAAAGGTAAGGTACAGGGAAAGAAGGCTCAGAACAAGAATGTTCAAGCACCTAAGGTTCAACAACAATGGGTGCAAAACAAAAGAGCTCCTGTTAAGAAAAGAGAACCGAAAGTGAACTTTGTTGGATCCACGGGTTCAGATGAACTTGAAACATTTCAGGATAAATCTAACATTGATTTTGTAAAACAAGTTAGAATTTTAAAACGAAATGATCAGAATAACTACACCCAACACACCAACGGGGGTGATTTAGGTCCAAGCACGTCTAGATTACAAAGTTCATTGTCTGGTTCTCCGTCTGATCATCAACATGTTTCTCCGAGGTTTGTAGAGCGGAGAATGTGTTTTGAGTGTGGCACAATTGGGCATATTGTAAGATACTGCCCATACCTGCAAAAGTTGAAGGCAAAAACAAGTGCTCCCCAAGAAACCAATTACCAAAAACGATCATTTTCCCCGAAACAAGACCCACGTGTCTTGAAAGAAAGGGAAAAGAAGTTAAAACAAAGGAATCAAAAGGTAATTGAAAAGGCCTTAAAATCAGAGGTCAAAGAAGAAAAACATGTTCAAGCAAAACCTAAAACTGTAAAACCAGTAAATGCTAAAACAATTAATACAAATACTGGTAAAGGACAAACAGCTTGGAAACAAAAACAGGTAATTCAGTCAGGGGGAGCACCACATGTTCTTTTTCCTAATCATCAAGTGATTGAAATCACTTTTCTTGATGATCAAGGACGACCCAAGTCCACAAAGGCTTGGGTCCCTCTCTCCAACTAATTTTTGAGTGAGTGTGTAGGGTATTCCAGGAGGAACTTTCGATAGTCGTAAGATTGTTGATAGTGGAGCATCCTTGCACAAAATAGGCAACAGAAGAAATTGCTGCCTTTGATGGAGAGAAAAAGTAAAGGGAAACAGAAATGTCTGTTGAAAGAGATTGAAAAGCTTCGACAAAATGAAAATCATTTCAAAATGTGAATGTTCAAGGCTTTGATCGGGTCCCCGGGATAGATTCAAATCAAAATGTACGCACCTGCAGCACGTCTGAAGTTCAACAATCTACAAGATGAACGTGCAGTGTACATTTCTTCGTGGTGTGATTGAAGAAAATGTGTTCGTTGAACAAATCAACCGGGTGTGCGGATACCTTGGCTTGGATTGAACAACCGCACACTACTTCTGAAAGAGAAAGACAAAGACCTTCGCTGGTGCAATGTGGAAGACCAGCCGGACCCAAAGGTTTTTGATCTTGTTGCTGTCAAGAGATTTCTCAGTAGCTACAAAAAAAAATCGACTTTGAAATCCACACCGGGTGGATATCCAGTTTGGGAGAGCGCTCAGGTTCCTGGCAATGCACGAAGCAGTTGCAGGATACGGTTTTAAATTTCTAATCTCTCCAATACTTGTCGATATTTTAGCTGCTTTATGAATTATTATCATCTCATACAGCACTCCTTGACCAGACACGTTGATCTCGAATATCACCTCACACGTGATTGTTTCAATATGAAATTCATCGATGTTGTCATGGTCCGCACCGCAAACCGACATGCCAACTGATTTTTCCAAAATTCGATAAATCTTTTCTGATTAAAACTTAATTTTGGTAAACGGCATTGAGGTAAAACAAGAGTAAAACCAACATCGGAAAATCATTTATGTAAATACCTTTGTGTTTTAAATTTGTCTTAGTTTATTGATTTTAGGGGGAGTAAATCCAAAATTTGAAAATCCAAAAACAACGAAAAATTTCAAAAACTCAAAAACAATAGAAAAACAAAAATGAGTTTCTAGGCAAAGAAAAAGATAAGTAGCTCTACTAATGATGTACCGGTAGACTCACGATCATTTTAAAGTGTGCAGGAGATATAAACATAACGAACTGAAAACCGCGTGGGAACCGCTCATTGACATATGGTCTTGGTACCGAAATTTCGTTTGATAGATTGCCGAGGTTCTGAGATATTCGGGGTTTATGCTGTTTATCATCTGGGTATCATGGTTGTATCTTTTACCGAAAAATAACGGGGACACAAGTCTAGATCTTCCATGATACCATACATACGTGTACATATTGCATTCGACCTCAATAAGTGATAAACAATCACATGTCCATACAAATAAGTGATAAAATATCACATTTTTCCGGGAGTCAAGTTCGTCTCTCTGCTGTACGAAAGTACTGACCTGTTCACGGACTTGCTCCTGTGCCCTCATGCATATGAAAATCAAGTTCCTCATCAATAAGTGATTCTATCACATAGGGCTTGTTTTCAAATCAAAATAAGTGAGAATCTCACATCATATACGGTCAAACAGATGATAATCGGTATACTCACCGGTAAGATGAACCCTCGTGCATACCTTGATACGGGAATGTGTCGTGATGTGGATGAACACCGGTCGGTAAGTATAAATCATACCTTAACGTATCCCCTCGCCATGATTACATATGATAGGTTGAGCTTAAGTGGACAACAATACCGATAATTGTTATAGGATGCTTATCTAAATGTTAATTAACTGAACAACAAGAGCGTTTTGGCATGACCGTACACTGATATGATTCTCTTACCCTCGAAACTCGCAAAAAGAATGTCTGTAAATATTTATTTAATGTTTCCTGTTTATGCATCTTTGTATATATTTATTTATTGCTTTCCGTCTTTACATTTGAAAAATGAAAATTTCAAAAAGATTTTAGGTGTGTTTTAATTTAAACTTTATAAAATCCAAAAAGATTTTTCTTCTAGTTTATTTTTGATTGACCGATGTTGGAACTCGAGTCTATCCTACCCAAAATCCTGATCGTAAGCTGGAAAACAATTGCATCTTCATAAACAGTCGAAGTTAACAAGTTTGGAAAGTTAAAGGATTAAAATGAATATTTTTCTAAACTTTCAAACTGCTGTCGGTTGGTGTTTGATTGAGATTTTATCTCATATGTGTCGTTAGTTTAAATGTTAACTATATTCCAAGCGGTTGTTCTCATTATGCGTTTAGCTTTCTTGCATGTACAGATGCTAAAGGCGAGGAGAACATGTTCGATGAAAAGCTTTGGAATGAAGACACGAAGTGGAGGCACTCAAAGGATAAAATGATCGAGTTGCCGCTGTCCCTTCATCAACACCACAAGGATCTGAAGATTTGACAAGTCAAAAGATTCACGAGCATGACTCAATGGTGAGTTCAATCTAAGGGGGAGTTTTATTGACACACTACCTAAGTTAAATGGGGAGTTTGTTGATACACTTTCTACTTACGACGCGTGAAGACTTTGAAGATCCTCCGACATGAAAGTCACAGAAGACGAACCATCACGAGTAGCGTCCAAGGGGGAGTTTGTTGATACACTTTGTGTGGACGCGACTCGGCTCGGTTCGACTCGGCCTTGAAGACTTGAAGACACGTAGATCGAGACAAAGCTACAGCCAAGGGGGAGTTTGTTGGTGCACTTGTGTCTGTACTTTGTCTGTATTTCGTTATGATACAAAACGATGTCTTTAATGTAAGGTTGATGTAAGTTTGACCAAGTCAACCATCCTCCTGGTTTGACTTGACCAAACAGTTAGAAAAATGTTGTAAGCTGGTTGTGTCAAAGGATGTGTCATCGAAGGATTGTTTTATATCCTTCGATGAGCTCGAAAGATGAACATTCGATAGATGAGTTCGAAACATAAACCTTCGATGGATGAACTCGAAGGATATCTCGAAGGATATCATCCTTCGAGGTATTTGTGAATCTTTCGATGGCTTTCTGGTCGACAGATGATCTTTCGATCAATCTGTCTGATCCTTCGACCAGACCTGCTGTGTCGGGTATATATACCCATGTAGTGTGTTGTGTGAAAACAGGCAGAGAAGAGAACACATAGTGAGGATAAGAGAGACAGAAACAGAGAGAGCATTCTGTTGAGAGCACACACACGAGAGAACTTAGAGAGTTTGCAGAATACATCTGTGAACATTGGGCTTGTAACCGAACCTTTCATACGCATTAATACAAGTGGTGTTAATCGTTGAATGTTGTGTGTTGTGTTTGTGCTTGTTCTCGTATAAAGTCTCGGTTGCATGCTAGCTTGGATTCCGCACTCGCTAGTGTGTTTGATATAACAAGGATAAGGTTTAATCTCATCCTCGAGAGGGACCTACACAAAATTCACACTTTGAGAATTTGGCGTAAAGTTTCTCCTTTCTTAACAAAGTTAAGAGTGCATGCAGGTGCTGACAGTGCTCATCCTGACTTTTGGAATAAATAAGTATATCGTCGATGAAGACAATCACAAATTTATCCAAGTACGATTTACAGATCCTATTCATCATGTCCATAAATGTTGTAGGAGCATTTGTTAGTCCAAAGGGCATGACTGTAAACTCGTAATGACCATACCAAGTTCTGAAAGCAGTCTTAGGTATGTCTTCTTCTTGTACCTTCAACTGATGGTATCCGGAGCGTAAATCTATCTTAGAAAAATATCTAGCTCCCTGAAGTTGTTAAAAAAGATCATCAATCCTAGGTAATGGGTATCGATTCTTAATTGTAACCTTATTCAGTTCTCTATAATCGATACACATTCGCATCGAACCATCTTTCTTCTTTACAAACAACACTGGAGCTCCCCACGGGGATGAACTAGGTTGTATGAATCCTTTACTGAGCAATTCATCTAATTGCTTTTTCAGTTCTAACATTTCAGTGGGTGCTAGCCGATAGGGTGCCTTTGCTACGGGTGTAGTTCCAGGAATTAAATGAATTCTAAATTCTACCTCCCTATCTGGTGGTAATCCAGGTAATTCTTCTGGGAATACATCCGGGTATTCTGAGATTACAGGAATTTCCTTAAGTTCCTTACCCTTAGTGCTAATGATTACCGAAATTATATACACTATTCCTTGCTTCCGTTCATAACTAGCAACTTTCGTTACTAAAATGAACTATATGGGTTTACGCGGCTTATCCCCTGTAATCATAATTACTTCTCCCGTAGGTGCACGGATTTCTATGGAATTCTTATCACAAAGGATCCGAGCATGGTTGGCTACTAACCAATCCATTCCTAACACGACATCGAATTCAGCTAAATTCATGGGTAAAAGGTTTGCAGAAAATTTATGTCCTGAAAGTTCTATATTTCCTTTTTGCAAAACCTTGTCTATGTTAACAGAATTCCCGTATGCCGTTTCTACTGTAAAACTTGCCTAAGTTTGGTTAAGGGTAGCTTAAGAGCTTGGCAGAATGAAGTATTTATAAAACTTTGGTTTGCACCAGAGTCAAATAATACTTTCGCATAAACGTTGTGAACTAAGAACGTACCAGCTATTACGTCAGGAATCAGTTCAGCTTCCTGCGTGGTCAATTGGAAGGCTCTTGCGTTCTTCTTGGTCGTTCCTTTAGCAGGTTTAGCTTTGTTATCTGCTGGTTTGACCAATTTAGGGCATTCTGGTCTGAAATGGCCAGCTTCGCCGCAGTTGTAGCAGATCTTTGTTTTCTTTCTGCAATCTTCTTCACGATGTCCTATCGCTTTGTAGAAGTTGCAGGGTTCATTACATTTTCCAAAATGTTTCTTTCTACAGTTCCTGCAGAACGGCGGAGTGGAAGATTGCCCAGTTCCTCTTTTCTTGAAATTGCTATTATTACCCACACGAAATCCTTGGGTAATTTTCTAAGTCAATTCCTTCTTTTTATTTTCTTCTCGCGTACGCACCAGTCCGTCTGTCAAAGTGTTGGCTAATTCCACCGCATCATCGATCGTGCGGGGTCTCGCAGCTTTGACAATGTCACGGATCTCACTAATTAAACCCCAAATGTAGCGAGAAATAACTACCGGTTCTGGCGAAGCCAGAGTAGGCACAATTCAAGCATATTCGAAAAACTTCGAAGTATACCCTTGGCAATTAACATCCACCATTCGGTGGCTCAGGAATTTGTTCGCCATCTGCTCTTTTTCATATTCTGGGCAGAATTTTCTTTCCACCAGACGCTTAAACTCCTCCCAACTCATGGCATAGGCCATGTCACTACCCTTGGCTTGTAATACCGTATTCCACCATTCTAATGCTTCTTCCTTAAAAAGGTGAGAAGCATACATGACTTTATCCTCCTCGGCACATTTACTTATTTTGATTACTGCCTCGGTTTTCTCCAACCAACGCAGTGCCGCAGTCGCCCCTTCATTGCCTGCGAACTCAACAGGCTTATAGGCAAGGAATTCCTTGTAAGTGCAACCAGGCGTTGCTGCTTTCATTCTTTTGAGAATTGGGGCATGCAGTATATCATTATCATTATTATTAATGTTACCGCCTCCATTTACGCTATTACTGAAGTTGTCTTCATGAGTACGTTTGCTAGGAATAATTTGTTAAGGTTCAACTGGATTTCGGGCAGCAGCAAGAATTGCTGGAATAGCATTGGCTATTCCTTGAGCAACGATGTTTTCTATATCTTGTCTATTCAGGAATTGATCTTCATGGTTTTGTGCGGATTGTTACCCTCGTTAACTTGTTCATTACCAGCGTTTTCCATCTGGTAATTAATATATATAAGTTATTAGCATAACATAAATAATAACTAGCTGCAAAACAATCACACAGAATCACATCACACATATAGCCAAAATTGTCGATTTTTCGACTTCCATATTTTATATATTACTATGCGTCCGTACACACCAGTTATCTTACAAGAGTTTTATTTTTAGTTATTTCACATGATTATATTTTATTATTATATTATTATTAAACACATATTCCTACAACCACACAACCATAGTCACACCATCCTCGTCAGCTGGCATCTCAGAAACGACATTCCCTCTTGTCGTATTTCCAGGATATCCTCTCCCCTACTTCCCGGATTCTGTTTCCTACGTCCACCAATTCCTCGCCATAGTGGCGGAGTTCAGCCAAGTTCTCGGAGCTCATAGGTGGGTGTAGTGGAGGTTCCGGGTCAAACCGAGGGAAAAAGGTATTAGGGTTATTTAGGAGGTTCTGAAACTGCTAGTCGGTGGTCCACCACTCTTCTAGTTCTGCTGGTAGAGGTTGGGAGAGGATAATAGGATCTGGGATATCAGGCTCTAGATCAACTGGAAGTTGTGCTTCCGCTGGGTAATTAAAAAGGTTTTCACCGGCAGGTCCGATGAGGTCACTAAGTGCCAGTTTATGATCCAGCTCCTCCCAGGATGGCATTTCTTGGTCTTGCCTGGAACTTTCTCCGATCTCTATTCCCTTGCCTTTACCTTTGGGATCCTTCGTCTTTATAACTTTCCGTGTCGTTGGTTTCTTCCTGCGCACACACCTCTAGCCCACGAATCTTCTTTTTTTATTCGGCTTGGGTTTCTCTGGAGGTTGGGCTTGAAATTCCATAGGTTCATCAACATCGGCACAATAACCGGTAAATTCTCTGGAAACTTCCACATTAACAGAATAGAGATTGAGATTCTGAAGGGCGTCAGACAACTCATTCATGCTGTTTAGCAGATATGAATAAACACACAAAATTCTAAGTTAAAATTTTGTAAATTGAATTTTCACATAATCACAGAATGGCAATCAGAAAAATTAAGTATTTCTAAATACTTAATTGGCTTAAATCAGTGGCTCTGATACCACCTTTTTCTGTCACGGCCCCCGGCCCGGTTTGACCCGGTCCAGAAGCCGCGAGACAGAAACCCCATGGTATTTATTTAATTTGGCAGCGGAATAATTAACAGGATCGTTTAAAACTTGAAAATGCCCGATTAATTTATTTCATAATTAGGGACAAACCCCGTAATTTACAATAAGGGAATTTCACTAGGAAACCCCTATTTTACAAAAACATGTTTCTTTATTTTTATTAGGCCACTTCTTCAAGCTTGTAGTGCTACAATGCACTTTTTCCTGGATCACAGAAGATCACCTGAAACATGTTTTAAAAAGGTTTTATCAGCAGGGAAATACTGGCGAGTCATTCAAGTTGCATAAAATGACACATTATTATAATATACAGTATTAAGAGCGATTACAATGTTTATATATCAACCAATTACCCAACGGTATTTGTCACTCGACCTGTTTCTGTGACTATGGTCATATCACCCATTGGCTAACTCGTTGTCCAATGGTGATGGTTATCAAGTAATGTATACAAAACCGCACATACCGGCTGTAATTGAAGACTACAAAGACTTAATCCCTGTAATTATAAGTTTTGAAAATAAATAGGGTTTTGGAAACAATTTAATAAAAAGAGAATGACTCACATTGCAGATTTAAACGGGCAGAGTCTAGCCTACCTGATAAGCCTGTTAACCTAATTCAAATAACAATGCACACGAAAACTAGGTTAGTAACTTTAATCCAACTTTTACGACAACTCACGAGATTCAAAACCTTCACAACGAATGACAAAGTGCGATACTTAAACATTCATCGAATTCAAGACGAATGACAAAGTATAACCCGAGTTTGGGCAGCACTTAAACATCCATTGGATTGTTTTTTATCGATCGGACATTAAATCGTAGCAGTGATCGAGTTATTACCCTGTTATCGTAGCAGAGGTTCGGGACAATGTGTGTTTTTGAAGGAAACAGCGTATAACTTAACGTACGTAAAGAAATTTTTCGTCGAAACATGCAAACATATCAAGTCCCAAGCCCCTGGATTAATAGCCCAAATTTGGACCTCCCGCGTGTCACGACAGGATCACCCATCCCTGTCGCGTGTCGCGGGGAAACCCAAAGTAGGCTAGGCCTACTTTGTCACCTACTTAACCCTGCTGAGTCGACGAAATTCGCAAATTACGTGTTTTGCAACAGTTTTGAATGGATAAACGTAATTAGGGGATACCCCCTTGAGTTTTAGGGGGCCCTGATCCTAGTTCCAACTGTTCTGAAAATTTTATGAGTCATGCTATACTACTTGGGGGTCTAAATTAGGGTTTCCTATTGGGCAAAATAAAATAAGAAATAGTAATTTTAAATGTGAGTTGTTACAACAAAGTAGGTGATAAGCACATGAAACTCAAATCAAATAATACGTAATTTAACAAAATAAGAATTGTTGGTCCCAGTTTGGACTTAAAAACTTCTTTTCATGTAATATGGCAAGTGATTTCAACAGATGTGAAAATAGTGTGCGGAAATAGAAATCAGACTTTCAAGAAACAAGACCTACAGAATTTTCAAGTTTATATCACTTTGAAACAAAATGGTTTGCAAGGTAATTGTAAGATTATTATATATTACAAACGAATACTTGTGAATTCTGATATGAAAGGACAATGGAGTTTGTAGTATGTATTGAATGCTAAGCTTAACTCATTGTTCTTTGCTTGATGAGCCTTCTATTCATAGAGGTCTCAGATACATGAATAAACATTTGTTTATTCATGTATATGTCCTGCAAAAAGTAGCTTCTTGACATATTCATTGAATCCAATAATCAAGTTGCCTTTGTCATCATGATATCCAATAATGTCAACTTGCTTCGGTTATTGTGGCAGGATAGAACTGATTTTTAGACAAGTGGTGTTTTATCAGAATTTCTGATAACCACTTCATCAGAAATTTGGGTGAACAAATCATCAGAAAACCTGACGATCAGAATTGCCAGATACTGATCAGAAATATCATCAGATCCATCAGAAAAGCCTTTTCTGATAATCTTCTTCAGTTCTTGATCAACTTATGATTCTTTGAAGTAGATTTTGTTCTTTTTAGTTGCCCTGTTCGGTCTTCTTTTTGTTGTTTTGATCTCAGGACTTTTATCTTCTTCATAGATCAAGCTGGATTTGATTTTCTGCAATACTTACAAATAAAGTTTCCTAACAAGAATCACGAAGACTAAGATCATAAAACTCAGCCAAACATAACATGCATACGTATCAAAATCAATAGATAAATAGACAATTTACCAAAGAATAAAAACAATCAATAACATCCAAATCCAAGAGTAAAACAAGTCTAACTAGTGATCACCATGAGCCTAGACAGTTTAAAAGAGTTTAGTTGCTTATTGTGATGAAGAAAAACTAAAACATGTTCAACAAAATTAAATTCAACATAGTTCACAACTGAAGTTTGATAATGATTTCTAACCAATTGCAACTTATGAACTTAATCCAGTCTTCCTTGATCTTCAAAAGCTCCTTGAATTTGCCTAAAACAACAGGTTTTATTGTTTGGAGGTGTAAAAACGCAGTTATGGGAGCTTAAATAGAGTCGAATAAACAACTTTGTCGACATATGGACACAAGCCTCGTGACACGTCTGGCAACCAAATAAGACAAATTAGACGGTCAACGCATTTGTGTTCAAGCTAGTCAAACTAATATACCACATCGCGTGTCGCGAGAAGAAGCCAATGTGGATGCGACAGGCCTGGGACTCGTATTTCAAAAAAAAAATCTTTTTTGGCCCATGTACTTCATCTCTTGCTCTTGGATGCTCATTTCTTGGTCTTTCTTCATTATTTTTGTTGCCTTTATTCATCGGGACCTGTAACAATACCAACTAATCAAATATACACTAAAAGCTAAAAAAAAACTACACTAATTAAATACGAAATTGTACAAAATATATTGGATAAAAGCATGTGTTTTGCAACACATCAACTTCAATACAAATGTACAAATCTTTAAGCGCATGAGAATGCAGCAATAGATGTTCATAATTCAGTGGCGGGACCAAAGGGAGTTAAGAGGGTCCGTATTACACTAGCAAATTTATAATTTGCAATTCTTGTAGTACCTTTGTGTACACATTAAATTCTTATATTCTTTATTTGTGAATTATTTCTTTTATATAAGTCCTATCCTTTTATTTGAAGAGATCAGAGAGAATTTACTTAACATATAGTATCAGCCATTTGACTAATCTCCTCTAACCTCTCTCATTCCTTCTTGTCTCTTTCCCTTCTCTTCCCATCCAATCCTCTTCCTTCTTCCTTGTTGTGTTTCCGTTTCTTGTAATTTCACCATGGCCTATTCATCAAACACTCAAGCTCCCCACCCTCTCAACACCCTAATACATATGATTTCCATTATATTATTCTCCAACACTTATTTACTATGGATAAGTCAAACTGTTCACATCCTTTCTTACCAAAACCTTCTTTCACATGTTTACAGTTCTGAAATAGCCCCTCCTGTTGACCGATGTCAAAGGGTCAGTAAAAAATACGAGTAAAAACTCAAACCCAGCTACCTTATTAGATAGGGTAAGTCGGGTGTAAAACCACGAGGAGTACTATGGAAAGTGTTGTTGTTTAATTGTTTCTTTACTAGTTAACTAAATTACTGAAAAGGAAAAACGGTTGTTTGAGAGTTGGTTTGAAAACTAAATTAATTACGATTGTGATTTGTAAGCAAGCAAACTCACATAAGATAACTGTGTCGATGTTTTATTCTCACATCCTTATTTTTATAGTCAGGATCGCCACATTAAACAGGTCCTAGCTTGGGTTTGCCACGAAGATGACTTATATGTGTTACTTAGTAGTTATGAATCCTTTTGTTGATATAACCTTGTGTCCCAAAGCATCGTATGAAATTTGGCACTCACGCTTGGGACACGCTTCTTTTGATACTTTTGTCATGTTACAAATACTTGGATTCTTGTCTTTAACTTCCACCTTGCCTAAACCGGGACTTGTTCCCTATGCCAACTAACCAAAGCTAAACACTTACCCCTTTTAAATAATAATAATAATAATAATAATAATAATAATAATAATAATAACAAATGTGCCTTACATCCATCAGACTTATTTCACTGTGATATGTGGGGGTTAGCTATGGATGTTCAAAAAACTCGTGGCTCGTAGCTCGCTCGAAAAAAGCTTGAAGAAAGCTCGGCTCGAAATTGGCTCGATTGTAAACGAGCCAGCTCGGCTCGGCTCGGTTTGTAAACGAGCAGAGCTCGAGCTTGGCCTGGCTCGGCTCGTGAGCTAGTTAGCTGGCTCGATAAGGTTTACATTTTTCATTTTTTGTCCCACGTCGCTTAGAAAATAAAAACTAAGGGAATATCTCCCTTATAAAAGAAGGTAGACAATATACAAAGTGAATTAACTATTTATACTGTTGGTGCACAAAATGTCTGTTGACTTCGTCTGCATTAAGTCTTAAGTCAAGTTAGGTCAAGATTGGAGTTTGAGAGTCAAATTAGGAGGTTTAGCTTATGTGTACATAGGTTAGGATAGGATTTCGCTTATATGTACATGTTAGTAGGTGATTTCGCTTATTAGGTCTTAGGTGATTTCGCTCATGTGGTTTCCTGGTGATTTCGCTTATTCAGACACATGGGATTTCGCTCATATGACATGTCATAAGAGCGAAATAAGCCAACTATAAATACCTGATGTGTGTCTTCATTCAAAAACCATTGGAGCGAAATCAGGTCATATGCTAGGTGTCGGAACTCTGTCAAATTGAACTCAGAAAGCATAAATAAAGAAGAAAATTGAAAGGATAAGCTGTGTAACTTCGTGTATACTGATTCCGCCTTTATACGTGAAGATGAACTGCCTTGACTGACTTTTCAGGGTCGGAATACGGTCCAACATATACTTGCATATTTAGCCATATGTTTAAATTAAATGGCAATTATGGCTCTTAGTCTGTGAATAAATTCACTTATAAGGGTTTTTTAAGTAGTAAATTTTGCGGTTCTTTGTTAGTTCGAGATAGATCGAGCTGAGCTGAGCTAGCTCGAATTCTAATCTAGTCGAGCTCGAGCCTCGAATCTTAGCTCGATTTGAAATTCGAGCTCGCGCCGAGCCAGCTCGAATCGAGTTCAAGCCGAGCTCAAATCGAGTTCGAGCCGAGCTCGAGCTAGGTCTAGCTCAGCTCGACTCGGCTCGTTTACAGCCCTTCGGTTAGCACCGATTAAACAGTAGGAAACTATGGCTATTATGTTGTGTTTGTTTATGAATTTTCAAGATTCTCTTAGTTATATCTGTTACGTGCAAAATCTGGATTTTACGAGGCTTTATATGTTTTCATGTCATTCGTGCAAACTCAAGTCTCAAGGAAAATCAAAATATTTCAAAATAACGGAGGCACAAAATCTATGAATCATCATGTACAAAATACGTTTGAAAAAAAATGGCACCTTACGTCATTTATCTTGCCTATACACACCAGAATAAAATGCCCAGGCGGAACAAAAACACCGACAAACAGTTGAAACGTGGTAGGAAATGTTATTAATGTTTGTATACCACCGTCATATTGGGTAGATGCATTCTCTTCGGTTGTCTACATCATTAATAGATTGCCTACTCCAATTATGGATGGAAAATCACCCTTTGAATACGCACACATGCCCGATTACAACTCATTTCATGCCTTTGGTTTTCGTGTGTTTCCTTACTTGCAGGGTTACTCGAAACACAAACTTAACCCTAGGAGTATAACCTTTGTATATATATCAAGTATAGTCCAAAATACAAATGGTTCCGATGCCTCGACCCATCCACATATCAATCTATATCACCCGACATGCTTGGTTTGATGAATCGGTCTTTCTCTTTCAAAACATATCCACTGGAAATCCCGTTGACACTCTCCAACTTACCACTTTTTTTAGATAAAGCATTTGATGCAATTCCTACACACTCTCTATCCTCGCATCCCACCAAACCCACTCATATACCCTTTCCATTCAAAGTGTGCATGGACTCTCAAAGTGATACCCATATTCATAATGCTCCACCAACTCCTATCTCTTAAACCACTAACCTATCTCCACAGTCTGTGTCAACTGCTAAAACTACCCCTCTATCATCTTTGATACCTGTCGATACTTCTCCTGATTCTTCACCTGTTAATCCTCAAATGTCACTTAGTCCTCTACCATCCCACCACCACCACCACTAGTTTTCTGACACCCTATAATAACCCCTGCCAAAGCCAGTATTTTCAAACCTCATCATCGAATCGATCTTTCTCACGTCACCATCAATCAATCCTTAGACGTATAAAACCACTGCTAAGGACTTAGAGTGGTGGCTAATATTCATCATGAACTACATGCTCTTTACAAAAAAAATGCGTGGTCTCGTGTGCCTCGTCCAGTTAATCGTAATGTTGTTGGCTCTAAATGGTTATACCGGACCAAATTTCACTCCGGTAGCACCATTGAACGCCACAAGGCTTGGCTTGTGGCCTAGGGCTTTAGTCAAATTTTGTACCTAGATTATTATAACACGTTTAGCCCATTGACAAAGAAACAATGGTTCGCATTGAATTTACCGTAGTTTTTATCAATAAGTGGCAAGTACATTAATTAGATGTCAATAATGTCTTATCAATCAGTGGCAAGTACATTAGTTAGATGTCCATAATGTCTTCAAACATGGCGATCTGAATGAATATCTTTAATGAATATCTTTATATGGATCAACCATTGCGCTTAGTTAACCCGCAATTCTCTAGTCATGTATGCAAGTTTGGTGTGTGTCGGGTGTAATATGTTTTTATTAATATTTTAAGCCCATTTTACACATTAGTCAAGCTTTAAATTTATAAAACACGATATTCTACTAACACTAAACACACACATGGGCAAGTGCACCCATCGTGAGCGTAGTATAGCGTTGGTAAGATACCGAGGTCGTCCAAGGACACAAAAGCTTTTATTACCGGTTTATCCTCAACGTCTAATCAATCTAAAATTTTTGGAAAATGTTTTAAACATGAAAAATAAAAACTAAAAATGCTGAAAATAAAAATAAAATAAAAACAGATAGACAAGATGAATCACTTGGATCCGACTCGCCTTTAATGTATCCTTTGATGATTTCCGCACTTTTGCAATTTTTAAGAGATTATCTTAGTTATAGTAGTAGGCCCCTCTTTTGAAGGTGACGTTATCCTCAACCCAGTGGTTTGAGTCAGCAAGGATACAATCCCAAAGGGTCGGAATATTGAAAGATAATTAATTAAGTTATTAATGCGAAAAGTGGTAGGCCCCTCTTTTGAAGGCGACGTTACCCTCGGCTAAGTGGTTTGAGTCAGCAGGGATACAATCCCAAATAGCCGGTTTAATGTATTAATAGTAGTTTACATATGAGTGGATCAACTCATTCGCACCCCCGCCATCCAATACCAGTGGGTATTGAAGGAGATCCTAGTAAGCTTGACCCAGGTCCTTGCAGGATCTATACATTGAACAAGGCAAGAACCTTACTAAACCATTTCCTTAACCCCCGACCAGGTAGCCAACATATCTCTATATAGACCGTAGAGATATGAATGGTGAAAATCTTTTACTTTATATAGACAGTAAAGTAATGCCAAGACACCAAAAGTTTCACCTTCAACATAAGAAACTAGTTATTAAAGTCATTAATACAAAACCAAATAAAAAGTGTGAAAAGATTAAAAATCAAAAGTAATACATTAAATGCTTGTCTTCACCAAGTGATGTAAGAGACTTAGCCAAACATCGCCTTTGATTGACAAGAACTCTTACAATCAATCTTGGATCCCGAGACTACTACACACACTCTAAGGTGCATGATGGATGATGATGGTGGATGTGGGTGTTGTAGTGGTGGCAAAGTGGGAGAGAGGTGGTTTGCCAAGGGATGCCTTTGAAGTGAGCCAAGCACCCCTATTTATAGCCTGAACAGTAGCCCGGCCACTGCCCCGTGTCCGCTGGACACGCCCCCGTGGCCAACCCTTTTCTCTTCCTTCATTATTTGCAATTGTCTACATTAGGCTCCACACGGCCCCGTGTGCAGAAGCGTATCTGTACTACCAAGATTTGCAAGATTCTGCGAATCTTAGCGTTGACAACGCCCCGTGCTGAGCTGGGCACGCCCGCGTGGTGGGTATAGAAGCTTCTACAGCTTTGTCCCTTTCTGCAGACACCTGGCCATGCCCCCATGTCCAGTAGGTACGGGCCGTGGTCAGCTTTCTATTTCTTGTTTTCGCTTGTGGAGATGCTGTCGAGGGGTCGGGCATGCCACGTTTATTCTTTTTCTTTGTATTTATATTAGTTTTTGCTGCATATTTGTTCCTTTTGTTCATTTAAGCTCATTTGGTCCTGAAAATACAAAAGGAAGACAAAAGCACATTTTTTCCAACATTAGTACTAAAAAATGGTTAGTTTTATGTCTCATTTGATGTAATTTATATTTTGAATTTTACACACATCAAAGTTGAATAAAGATTTATATCGACTTAAGCAGGCCCCTCGGGTGTGGTTTCATCGTCAGAGTAGTTTTTTGATTGACTACGGTTATTCATGCAGTCGGGCTGACACCTTTTTTCAGTGTTCAAACGTGATGCATGCATCATGTATTTATTAGTATTTATTGATGATTTAATCTTAACTGGCAATCAACCTTACATTCTTAAGGCTTTCATTAAACGTTTCAACAACGAATTTTCTATCAAAAATTTGGGGGAGCTCAACTACTTTCTTGAGCTTGAAATTACTTTACCACTAATAGGCTCTTTTTAAATCAATCCAAATATGCTACATAAATTCTTATAAGACCTAAGATGTTAGATGCTAAACTGGATGCTACACCACTAGGAACAAATGTTTCTTATGTTACTACAGGTAACCCATTTCCGGACCTAGCGCATTGTTGTTCGATTGTTGGTACGCTTTAGTATTTGACAATCACTCAACAAGACATCTCCTATGTTAACTAATTTAGTCTATTTTTATATGCTCCCACTGTTTTACACTACCTAAAGGTCAAACGGATTCTCTGCTACCTTAAGGAACTTTGGCACTTAGTCTGTCCTTTAGCAAACACACCCATACTTCGATCCTTGGGTACTCTGATGTTGACATGGCTAGGTGCCTTAAGACACGAAGGTCTACTTATGGCTACTGAATTTCTTGGGAGGTAGTCTTATCTCTTGGAGTGCCAAGAAACAACCTACAATTTCTCACTTGAGTTATGAATCTTAGTACCGAGAAATGGCCAATAGTACTGCTGAATTGTATGGGTCACTCACCTACGTCAAGAACTACATGCTCTTCTGCTAGATCGCCCAACTATCATGTGTGATAATCGTAGTGCTATGTTTTTTACATAGATGCTTGTTTATTGCTCTTGATTATCATTTTATCTCTGAGTCAGTTGCTTCCGGAAAACTAAACATCAGATTCATTCCGACCAAGCTTCAAACATCTTTACCAAAAGTCTTCCTCGCTCACGGTTAAATTGCTTAGTCTTGGACCGCCACCATCTCGCTGGCGCGGAGATATAACAACATCATTATAATTTTAGCAATTCTTGTAGTACGTTTGTGTACGTGTTAAATTCTTATATTCTTTATTTGTAAATTATTCCTTTTTATGTAAGCCCTCTACTTTCATTTAAGGAGATCAGAGAGAATTTACTTAGCATAGCCTGCTAACCTCCAACTATGAGAATTTGTTGGATTTTTATATGTAATATTATTGATTTTTTTTATAAAAAAAATATTTATACCCAACAATGATAGCCGGCAGAGAAAATAGTCTTATGATAACCCTGCTAAGAACTTCTAGATTCACCTTGTTGTGTTTCAATCTTATTTTTATTATTAAACAAACATAAATGTTATCATTAATTTTAGTCGTGGACAAAGTTGAAAATTATAACAAGGAATAAATACATATAACTAGATTGAAGCAAATGAAAATAACAAACCGTCTTTTCTGTTGAAAATGGAACCCGATGGCCTAGACTTGGAATTAAACGGAAGATGGCTTATTATACATCGGATAAGTTCCAAAAGTTTGATTTTTTCCAAAAAAAAACCCGGCTAATTGACAACACTTGTCTATCATATATCACCTTATTTTGGAGCATGTAAGGCTGATCCTTGTTAGGACAAGGGACCATCACATTATGCATGTTGAGACAGACCCGTAATAAAAAAAATGGAACATTACTTCAGTAGTACAACTTACAATATTTGACGATCATACTTGGTCGACAGCACTCTTGATCGTACGCCAAGTATAAACCAACAATAGATAAGTGTTCTAATATACATTTGACATTGGGGAATGATGCCATATAGCCTACCTTCACAAGGAGTAATTTCCGGATGGCATGGCTCATACAAGATCCTACCAAGAGAAACGATAATGCATTTTTTGTTGGTCTACAAGATACTATATCGGCCAATGACCTCCAGCACAAGTGGTAGGAGGACTTGAGTTCTTCTGTGAAGACTCAAATTCGATTCCCGTTTGGTGCAAAAAAGGAATGAGACACAGGACACTGCTGGGCAATGATAGGAGACCCAGGAAAACCTGGGCTCGATCCTTGAGCCTAACGGGTTTTACTAGTAATTTCACCGCCGTGCCTACGGGCGGATGGGTTACCGGGTTTTCCCCGGAAGTGGTGGTGGACGACTCGGGTTACTCTCGGATTACTTTGTTTGTCCAGTGGGTGCCCCGAGACTACTCGGGATTGAGTTGTTGGCTGTTCGGAAAAAAAACAAGATACTATATCGACATGTATCCAAGAAGTTCAATGTGGTTGATATGCACAAGCATTTATTGTAAGACGACATTGTTTATTCTAAAAACTAAAGGTCAGGTTCTTCTCTTAAGTGAGGATGAATGATACGAAATTGAACCCAAAGTTGGTACAATTGTATTTGGAGCCACTAGACAATGGTAAGCGGGCTAAAAAAGAGCCTAACTTAAAACATGTATTATATGGATTAATGTACCACCATATATGAGTGAAAGAAATACATGATAAGAGTTCGGTTATCAAATTAGAGGCGGAGCTTTCATAGGTCCATAAGGGACCCCAAGTCATTCATGATAAGAGTTCGGTTATCCCATTAGGGGCGGACCTTCCCCAAATCCGTGAGGTCGTTCGAAGGGTTTGGCGGTACTAACCTTAGATTCGGTGAGCTCCGGTTCAGGTTCGTCATCTTGTCGTCATAGTGATGGTTCCTTTTGCGGAGTGTCGGGTCTCAGGCTGCATCCACATGAAACTCTAGTTAGAGGGCCCGAGGGGGTTCACCCCGAGGGCACTCCGACGCTCAAGTCAGTATCTTGTGTGGTAAAGATGTTATAAGTGCAAGTATAATTTAGAGAGAGAGAGAGTAGAGGGACAAAAGTAATATGAGAGAAGAGGAGGAAGTAGTAACCTCAAATGGTGGGAGATATTGTCTGCCTTTTCTTAGAAGATGAGCTTCCTTTTTATAATAAGACACTTGGGCCATAACCCTAATGGGCTGGTCCAAGAGTGGGCTTATCAGGACATGGCCCACTCAAACCAACTAAGCATACCGAGAAAGACACAAGTGGGCTTGAGCCCAGTCACCAATCTAGGGCGATGAGCCCAGACGAGGAGCCCAAGCGGGGACCCTCGTCGTCAAGTCATCCTTAGTCCAAGCCTATTTACTCAAGAATGGGTGCAGGACTTGTTCCAGTCCCTAAAAATCTAGGCGGGTCGCTATCCGCCCTTTAACTGTCACCCCTATCCGTCTAGTACACGTAGTCTAAGGCACATTATGCCAAAGCTATCTGTTTAGTTATCCTTGGGACAACTTTGTATTTAGTACTCAAAATAGCAAGGTGACCCCTCAAGTAGGGTAGCACAATACCTTACTTTAATCTATGCCTCCTTGAAGGCATTTTTTCCAATGCACTTGTTTGATAGTGCTTTTTTATAGCGTTTATGCTATTCAGATTGTCTTGCCATGTCCTCCTTGAGGGCATTTCGATTGAAGTACTCGTTCAAGAGTAGTTTCTTTAAGAGCATTAACTTGGATGTCATGTTTACCGTGTTATACTCTTTGTATGGTGTTCCTCTAATGAGGGTTTTTGTCTTGCTTGAACTGTTAAAACTTTCTCATGAATTTTCTTTGTACCCTGTTTAAGCCGTTAAGGCTTTCTATGGGTCGCTTTGTAACTTTTTAAGTTGTTAAATCTTTGTATAGACCCGTTTTGTGACTTGTTTGAGTTGTTAAAACTTTGTATAAGTTTGCTTCGCAACTTTCTTGAGTTGTTAAAGCTTTCTTATAAGTTTGCCTAGTAACGTGTTTGGGTTGTTGAAGCTTTCTATAGTTTGCTTCGTAACTTGCTTGGGTTGTTAAAGCTTTGTACAAGTTTGCTTCGTACCCTGCTTGGGTTGTTAAAGCTTTGTACAAGTTTGCTTCGTAACCTGCTTGGGTTGTTAAAGCTTTGTACAAGTTTGCTCCATAACCTGGGTTGTTAAAGCTTTGTACAAGTTTGCTCCATAACCTGGGTTGTTAAAGCTTTGTACAAGTTTGCTCCATAACCTGCTTGGGTTGTTAAAGCTTTGTTAAAGCTTTGTACAAGTTTGCTTCGTAACCTGCTTGGGTTGTCAAAGCTTTCTATAGTTTGCTTCGTAACTTGCTCAAGTTGTAAAGGCTTTGCCTAGGCCCACTTTATAACTTGTTTTAAGTTGTTAAAGCTTCTGTTGGACCTGTTGTCCAATGGCGCTTGGGCCACTTGGATTTTCATATGCCTGCTTCGGCGTTTTTTGGACGTAGTCGACTTAGTCCTAGCCCCACGGCCGGGCTTTGCCTTGTTTTGATTAAGGCGGCATGTCTGTATGCCTATGTACATGTTCATTTTATTGTAAGATCGTTCGGCACGTCTGCCTAGATGGTCCTGTTTGACCCGTTAGCAAGGTCCTCAAACCGTTCAGGTTTTTGTTCTTCGAGAAGGGGTGGCATCTTCTCCTTTTAGAGGGGTTTTGTGAGCCCTTTAGAAACATTTGTTATGTAGAGGGAGCCTTCCCATGAGTCCTTATTAAGGGCTCTTCCCTACCCTGGAGAGATGTTGTAGTTCTCTAAAAATGGGTGCCCATGGAATGTGCTACCCTCTCCTCTTGGAGAGACTTCTTCAAACGTATGCGACCCCGAGATGGGGCTCCTCTTCAAACGATTCGAAGTCCCTTGTCAAGGGGGCACTCCCCCCCCCCCCTTTTTTTTTGAATAAGTTGTTCAGGTGCGAAATTTCAAGGAGGGTTTTTCTCATATATCAAATCCCAGGGATGTGCTTTCCTGTCCTTAGAACGAACTTTACCAATACTTGATCCAGTAGCCGGGTGCACTTCTGTTCGTTGAATAGACTTCTGCAATACTTAATCCCATGGGAGGGGATACCCTCCTTTTCTTGGGAGAAACTTGTTCCTGTTCATTGTCAATGGGGGCTCTCCCCCCCCCCCCCTTTTCATTCAATTCATCTTTTGATTAATGACCGAACGGCCCCTGTACTTCCTCATTTCATATTCTTGGAAGAAGCTTCTTCAAGGCTGAATCTCGAGTGAGGGATATGTTCCTTCCTATTCTTGGAAGGAGTTTCTTTAGGATTGGATCCCGCTGGAGGGATGTGTTCTTTCTTATTCTTGGAAGGGGCTTCTATAAGACTGGATCCCGCTGGAGGGATATGTTCCTTCCTATTCTTGGAAGAAGTTTCTTCAAGACTTAGTCTTGAGGAAGGGGTGTGTTCCTGTTTACGAAAGGGACTTCTAAAATACTTGATCCCAGATAATGGGATATTCTTCATGTTCTTGAATGGAACTTTTCCTGGACGTAGTTCCATGGAAAGTATACGTTCCTGTTCTTGCAAGCGACTGCTGAGGTACCTTGTCCACAAGAGAAGGGATTTTCTTGTTGATGGAAGGGACTTCCGAAATGCTTTAGTCTTTAGGAGAGAATATCGTTTTGTTCAAGGAGACCAGGGTTTCTTTAGCATGAAAGACCGTAGAAGGACTTCACTTTCCCCTTAAAGCGAAGATATGCTTATTAAGGTTTCCCTCTTTTTCTTTTTCCTTGTAGAATCTTTGTAGATGCTAGCTGATGGGAGGAGCTCATTTCCCCCTAAGGTATAGAGTATAAGTGTTGGGAACTTATTGTGCGGATTATTTTTCTCCATGGAAGAGACTGAATTAGCGGCTCGCAGGAGGGGGTTCTTCCTTCCTTCAAGGAGTGAGTGTCCCGGTTTATGGATTAATAACGCAGTCCAGGGAGTGTTTCGCCTTCTGGCGAGGAGCCAAACATGCAGCCCAGGCTTCCCATTTCTTCAAGTAAAGGATTAGTGACATAGCCCACTGATTCTTTTTCCCTTCAGGGTAGGAGCCAGATACACATCCTTGGCTTTTCCCTGTCTTCAAGCGGAGGACGAATGATGTAGCTTACTGATTCTTTTTCCTTCAGGGAAGGAGCCAAATACACATCCCAGGCTTTTCTTTTCTTCCAGTGGAGGAGTTAGCAAGGCAGTTCATGCCCATTCCCCCTCCCTCCCCTTTTTTTTTGTTTTTGAGATCTTCGAACATGAGAACTTATGGAGGTGCTTAATCCTTTTCGGATGAGGTAATACAAAAATAAAGATCCTTTCGAGAAGTCTTCAATGTAGGACCCAATGGTGTTATACCATGCTAGCTCCCCAGTTCAGTGTTGTCAAGCGTAGTTGGTAATACTGAACTTATGAAATAGGCTATCCTTGAGCCCGTCTGTCGAGACCCTTGGTTGTGAATGAAGAACATAGTTACTCTTGATGAGTATCGGAAGTCTTCTAAATCATAATCACTTCTAATGAGTGATGTCTTTATCCGAGACACGATAGCGCGCAAGGATATAACCGATAGATGTATTCGGCAGATGATTCTTTGTTGAATGAGAGTAGCCCGCGGTTAGCAAAAACTCTGTCCCACAATATCCCCCTAGACATATTAGTCCCCCAGTTTAATGTTGCACAAAGGTATTTCTTGCTTTTACTAATGTTGTGTCACTTTCCTCCTACCCAAAGCTACATCCTTGTTTAATGATGTTTAAGGTGATCACTATTTTTCAATGTCTTTTCAAAGATCATGCCTTGTTTCTCTGGTGCACATCATCCAGTCCAATACTAGCCTTTGTCGACCTATCCCGTAGGTTGTGACTAATAGCTTCTTGTGTTGTTCATGTTCATGCTTCGATACTTGCCACGAAAACACTTTCAAAGAGGTAAGTCATACCAAAGATCAATTTACCCATGTGCTAAACATGTCGTGTTGTGTGTACAAGTACTTGTGCCTCATGCTTTATTTTGTGAAGACATGTGATCATCATATCGTTAATGGGGGTAGCCTACGTATCCTAACAACGTTGTAATGGGAACGATAAATCTGTGTCTAGAAGTGGTGTATGACGCAAGACCTCAAAGAAGGGCCTTGCTCAAGTGTTTTGTGTTAGGATCTAGAAATGGACCTGAGGAAGAGGAACTGAGGAAGGTCCTGGGGAAGGACCTTGGTAGAAGGGCCTGAGGAAGGACCCTGTGAAAGGACCTAGGAAAGGTCCCGAGGAAGGACCGGGTGGAAGGGCCTGAGGGAGGACCCTGTGAAAGGACCTGAGGAAAGGCCACGTGGAAGGGCCTGAGGAAGGACCCGGGGAAGGACCCTGTGGAAGGACCTAGGAAAGGTCCTGAGGAAGGACCGGGTGAAAGGGCCTGAGGGAGGACCTTGGGAAGGACCCTGTGGAAGGGCCTAGGAAAGGTCCTGAGGAAGGACCTGGTGGAAGGGCCTGAGGGAGGACCCTGTGAAAGGACCTGAGGAAGGGGCCAGGGGAAGGGGCCCCGTGAAAGGACCCGGGGAAGGACCTGGGTACTAGTAAAATATTATTTTTTATAAGAAAGTCAAAATAATTTTCTTTTAATAAGAAAACTTTATCACATGGGTAATAGTGAAGGCATCATCACTTTTTTTTTGTCAAAAAGTAAGGTCATATCATGCTGTCATCCTAGAATAATGTGAAACCCTTTTTGTGCATTATGTGTCTGTACATTATGCATAGACCTTTGTAATTTTTTCACCCACTTTAGACTTAACATAAAGTATGTGTATTATTATTACCATTTTTTTTAACAAAAAAGTTGGTCTTGTGTGAAAGTACAAAAGTACTGTAACTTGATGTGTACATACATGCATACAAAAGTACGTTTAGGATGGTTGTATTTGAACTAAATTTTTATTCTCCTTCCATTATCCTTTTTTTTTTTTTTTGCTTAGGGTAGAAGATAAAAAAGAAAAGACACATCCCATGTGTTTCTAACATCATGTGCAGTAAAAGTTGGCCTGACCACTTTTTATCAACTCACTAATTTTGTTTCATATAAAATAAAATAAAAAATCATGGCTCTAGCATGAGTTCATGGTTTAACCGTGCATTGACCATTTGTACCTTCCATGCTAAAACTTGTAACTTCACTTTTCAAACAAACTACATTTTATCAAGCAGCCATCGATGGATTAAAGAGTGAGGGATGTTCAACCCTTATCAAAATATCCATGTTATAGTCATGCGTGATTTAGTTGCACTTTGTACTTTATGCTATGATACTTGTAACTTTGTCTTAAAGAGATTTTATGTTTTCAGGAGAGTTCATTTCCACTTCCTTACTATAATCTTTCACCAGAAGTGTATCTTTTTGTTCAGAAAAAGCTTGCAAGGTTGTAGTGTAAGCATCGGCACATGCACTGTACCTTTGATTTTTTTTTTATTATAAAATAGTTTAAGAAAAGGCCTCGTTTTTGTCTTTGGTGAGCTTTTTCACAGTGACCCATCATTCATTTTGTAAAACCTCCATTTAACTCACACTTAGCTTTGAGTGGGGTCTACGTTCAAGGATATACTCATGGTTACATGAACCACAAATATCACTTTTGGATATGAAAACAAAGTTTTTCAAGACCTGATGATGTAAGCAACTTTCTAGATATTCAAAGGTCATTTGTATTAAGCATGTTATGAGATGCGGAACCTGTTAACCGGAGATGGATGCAGATTTGGGAAGCATGTTGAGCACGTGAGAATCACAGTTCCGACCGTTCATATGAATAGACCGAGACACGCTTGTACTCGATCCCACGGATGGCGCCAATGTCGAATCCCCAAATCCCTGAGGTCGTTCGAAGGGTTTGGCGGTACTAACCTTAGATTCGGTGAGCTCCGGTTCAGGTTCGTCATCTTGTCGTCATAGTGATGGTTCCTTTTGCGGAGTGTCGGGTCTCAGGCTGCATCCACATGAAACTCTAGTTAGAGGGCCCGAGGGGGTTCACCCCGAGGGCACTCCGACGCTCAAGTCAGTATCTTGTGTGGTAAAGATGTTATAAGTGCAAGTATAATTTAGAGAGAGAGAGAGTAGAGGGACAGGAGTAATATGAGAGAAGAGGAGGAAGTAGTAACCTCAAATGGTAGGAGATATTGTCTGCCTTTTCTTAGAAGATGAGCTTCCTTTTTATAAGAAGACACTTGGGCCATAGCCCTAATGGGCTGGTCCAAGAGTGGGCTTATCAGGACATGGCCCACTCAAACCAACTAAGCATACCGAGAAAGACACAAGTGGGCTCGAGCCCAGTCACCAATCTAGGGCGATGAGCCCAGACGAGGAGCCCAAGCGGGGACCCTCGTCGTCAGATATATAAACATCAAGAAATATATAAATCTTTATTATCAAAATTAACTTGTTTCCTGATATTCATATTCATATTTATCTTTATGAGAACGTTACAATTTGTCTGCTACCCCACTTGGGAATAGTTGTTACAAAAAACCTATGCTATCATTTGGATATTCGACTTTGTCTTTACTTCCCACTTGTGCATTCCCTTTTGCTCTATATTACTATATACATATAAGCTAGGTAGCCGCAAGTGACATATATGTGACATGGCCAATCATCAACAGTTTCGGTCATGCTATCAGAACTGGATGGCTCAACAAAGGCTCGACCTCAACGAACTACTCCAAGCACTCACTAACTTCCCTACCGATCCTGACTACCTCCAACTCATAGTCAAAAAACACATCAATCACTATGAATATTACCTCACTGCTCGAGCCCAACTGGCCAAACATGATGGGCCTTCCTTCTTGGCTCCAACTTGGGGGACCACCTTTGAGAACTCGTCTCTTTGGATCGGTGGTTGTAGGCCTTCGTTAATCATCCGACTCGTTTATGTCTTATGCGGGTACCAACAAAACGCGCACTTGGCTGAGTTTCTTGATGGTGTCACACGTGGAAACCTGGGAGATATATCAAGTTCTCAGATTATAAGCATAGATGCTCTCCATGCCAAAACTATCAAAGAGGAAGATAAGCTCACTTCGATTTTCGCAAGCTTACAGGCATATAACATTACGTCTTATGTTCCCAAACTGTTTGCTAGCGCGGACTTACATGGCCTGTCGCCAGTGTTGTAGAGATCGCTAGGCGCCAGTCGGGCGGTGGAGTACCGACTAGGGATTAATCGGGATTAATCAGGATTAATCGGGATTAATCAGGATTAATCGGGATTAATCGGATCGGAATTTATATATGTAATTTTTAAATTTATATATATACACATACATTAATATCAATATAATACTTAAAAATAGTTCAAAATTCAAACAACTAAGTTTAAAACATAGCTAATCAAGTATTTAAACATTCAATACACACGTTAATATCAATATAATACTTAAAAATAGTTTAAAATTTAAACAATGAAGTTTAAAACATAGCAATTTAAGTATTTAAACATTAACATATCAGTCATGGTCTCATGGAATATGTTTTAATGGGTTAAAAACATGTTTTTTTGGGCCAGGTTGGAACTAAACAAGTTGGGCCATGTATTTAATGGTTAAAAACATTTGTTTGGGCCAGATTTAAACTAAAAAAGAGTGGGCCGATTTGGTCCGCCTTGGACCGACTAGGTCCGCCTTGGACCGACTAGGACCGCCTACCGATTAATGGTCCGACTAGCTCCAAATTAATCAGTTAACCGCCGACTAGCGCCTAGGCGCCAATTAATTCCGATTTTTACAACACTGCCTGTCGCATTATTGATAACACTGCTAGAAAACTGAGTAATTGTGACAAAAAAAAATGGTGGCAATATAGGGAATTGGAATCATAAACTTTAGTGGATTTGAATAAATGTTTGGATACTTATAATTAAGAGTAAAATGCCAAAATGGTGAGATTAGACCACTTTTGTCACTTCAGTACAAAAATGAAACGTTTTGTATCTGGGTGTTTGAGGTTTCATTTTTGTTGTTATTTTCATCCAACTGGCAAACTAGGTTAGAATTTTCTGTTAACTTCTCCCTTTTTTGTCGTTTTCTTCAATTAATTAAAATATATTACGGTATAAAATGATGATTATACCTTTCATTTAAATGAGGAAAACGACAAGGGGGGGGGGGGGGGGGGAAGTTAACAGAAAGTTCTAACCCAGTTTGCCAATTTGATGAAACTGACAACAAAAATGAAACCTTAGGGACCCAGATTCAAAAAGTTTCATTTTTAGACTAAAGTGGCCTAAACTAAACTCAGGGACAATTTTGGAATTTTACTCTACAATTAGAAAACCAAAAAAAAATCAATCACAAAACCGTTGCAAAGAGTTACCAAGCGGTCGCAAACAAGTCCTAGAATTGAAAGTCGCAAGACTCACCACTGCGAAAGTGATCGCTAAACTCTGTCAGAAATAATCTCCGGTCGCAAGCAGTGGCAATACAGGATCACCATGTTGTTGCCTCCGTCGTAAAATCGATTGCAGAAGCAGTGGCGAAGCTTGAGATTTCCGACCGGGGTTCGAAAACGTAAATACCCAAAAATTTGTATAAAACGGGGGGTCGGCCGCCCCCACTATGCTACGCCTATGTGCAGAAGGCTCTTTGCGACTACTTTACGACCGAAAATACTAGTTTTCTAACTGTTCTTTTTCATCTGGCTTCTTGACATGTTAAGTCTGCAAACACCAGTCACAATTACAAATATGTATCGTGGATATCAGAGGGTTTGATGTATATATGTGTATATGCAGGAGAGGGTAGCCGACGAGCCACTGGCGTTGCTAGCATACAACTCTAGACAAATAGGGGAGTCAAGCCAGGGTGAGGTTGTGGATAAAGCGATGGATAGTCATGCCTTTGATATGTACAAGATCTTAGTGGAAGCAGACAAGCTGAGGTTGGATATACTCAAGCGCATGATAGACATTTTGACACCATTGCAGGCAGTTGAGTTTCTAGTGGCGTCAAAAAAGTTTCAACTGTGTTTACATGAGTGGAGCAAAAGAAGAGACATCCAAATGGGGATTACACAACTTTTTAATACAGATAATCACTCATCTTCCGGTGACTCGCTGTGAGTGGCTCCGGGATTGGCCCAACAACTTATGCACAAGAGGATGATGGTCATTTGGTTGTAGTTTAAATAAGTGGTGTGTATAAATGTTTGTTTTTTGTTTTTGTTTAAGAACCGGTTTATAATAGTGAGTTTGTAATTTGTAATAGCTAATACAATCTAGGCGAAATTAAGAGAGAAAAACCGAGGTGGTGAACTTTGAGTAAAGGCCACATGATCCTTTTCGCAAACCACAACCTGGAATGTGGTGCATAATGAAGAACAATTTAAACTGAATTGCTAATCGGGTTAGGCAATGGGTCAAAACGGGTCATGTTTTCTTAACCTATTCTACACCTTGAAGATAAAAGCATAACCCAAATTAGACTATTTATTTCGCTAATTTTTATAACTAATTGGTGGTCATGTCACATTTCTTATAGGTCGTTTTATGTCGGTGGTGCTGTTGGAAGAGCAGATGATCCTAGTGACGCGGACAAGAAGCTTGCAGAGGTAATATGCATCATAACATTTTGTGCTTCTTTGTTAGTTTATACAAATAAACAGAAGCAAACTGGTTAGCTTAATAAGATCATTACGGTTCGGTACATAATTTAAAACTTGAAAGTGGTTTTGTGAATCTTTTTATTGTCTTTAAATTTTAATACAAAATGGTTTTGAATATCTTTTGAACTAGTTAAATCGCCCAAACTGTCAAACTGAACTATTTTAGTCAGTCCAGTTGACCCAACCAACCCGAGAGGTTTGGTCTGTCGTTTTCTGAAACCGTAGTTAGCAATACAACCTAGAAGTTTTTAGAAACCGTCCGATTACAAATATTTTAACTCAAGATGAACTTGTTTTCATAAATAAGTGACATTACAATAGTACAGAGCAGCAGGCATTTTAGATTTTACATTCTTAATGATGCAGTCTTAGAAGACTTCATTTCTTCTTACCACCACCAATCTCACCCTCTACGATAGCGTGCCTAGTCAAAACAATCTCTTTAACAAGATTCTTGTACAAAAAGGGTCTAACCGCAGCTCTCAAGAACTGACCCGGTGGAATCCTACTTTTCTTGATCTTTTTCATCCTCGGCCCATACCCGAGTTGCTTCCATTCCTCTTGAGTTACCTTAGCCCGACCACGCCTCATTGCCATTTCACCCTCATCATTCTCCTCCTTCGTTCGCTTCTCTTCCATATTCTGTGCTTGCTTCTCGTACAACTTCTTCGTCATTTTCACACTTCTTCTTGCCATAACTTCCATTTCTTCGTTGCTGTTTACCGCCTTCTTGAACTCCTCTTCCCAATACTTCTCATCTTCATCTAAACCATCACCATCATCATCATCACCACCATCGCTACCATCATCGTTGTCGTCTTCTGTTTCTACATCGTCAAGTTCTGCATCAATAACGATATCGTCATCTTCTTCTTTATCTTCGTCATCTTCAACCCAATCTAAAACTTCGATATTCGAACCGTCACCGTCGTTCTCATCCGGAGCGTCACAACCCAACTCCATTTCCTCCAACTTGGCCTTCCACTCCTTCGTATACGGATGAAGCAATTCAACTGGATGATGCCCGAGCAGAAACTCCAAACACTTCGACTTTTTCTCATCACTCGCTTTCTCAAATGCCTTAACCACATCATCCACAAACGCTTTCTGGTTCACCCCTAAAATCTTACACAACCCACCGAAATACGTACACGTTTCCACCCCACCATCATCACTTTCCAACTGACACATAAAATCCCGCTCAGTTTCCGGATCAAGCAAAGGCGCCATCGACTTAAAAAACTCATCCTGAGGCTCAAACCGACACTGATAAACCGGTCTCTTCACGTATATAATATCGGGTCTCATCCACGCTGCGCATTTCGTAATCAACGATCGAGTTCTATTTCCAAGCCTACCCATCAAATTCCACTTATCTAACCTCTGTTTTCCAGCTTCAACCACAACTTCACTAACTAAAGTCCACTGCTCCCACGGAAGATCCGAAACTCGCCATTTCGGATGCCGAACAAACACCCAAAAGTACCGAAACCCAACACTCTTATCCATTGACTCCAACCTCTGACCAAAATCCTGACTCATTTCAAACTGCTCAATCTTTTCCCACTCTTCTTGATCCCTAACTTCACCAATCAAAGTCACATTCTCGTCCGAAAACCGCCCACGAATCGGCTCTCCTAACACCACACCGCGCCACGAATACGGGCCGAATTCACCATACTTGTACCAATCATAAGGGTGCTTCAAATTGGGGTCATCTTTCTCCATAAACTGAACCATTCTATCATACCCTAAACCAATCATCTGCAACTCTTCTTCTGTAAAGTTATTAGGGTAATTACCATGAGGGTTCTTCAGCCTATAAAACAGATTTTCAGCGAGTTTTTTGCTCTTTCTTCGAGCGTTTCGCTTTGCTTCTCTGCGTAACTCTGCATTGCCTTCGATTCGACCGGTTGAATTGCCCCCTTCTTTTTTCTTGCTGCGGCCGGCATATGATCGAACACTTGGTCTGCATGATGGAATTTTGGGTGAAAACAGTGCTTTTATAGATGGGTATTTGGGGATTTTGGGAGATGAGTGAGTTGGGATTATGGGTTTGTAAAGAGGGTTTGAGATTTTGGTTAGGGGATAAGGTGTGAAGGTGGAGAAATAGGGGTTTAGGGTTTTAGAGAGGGGAGAGTTTTGTTGAAACATGTTTGCAACTGGTGGAAGAAGAGATAAGTTGGACTATTATGTAAAGTTTCTCTGCATCATAATTTGCTTTTAATACTTTTGTTTTAGAGTTAAATGTTATTTTAATTCATGTGTTTTGAGCCATTTTTATAGTTTAGTTTAAATATTTCATTTTTTGTCTGTCCAAAAATGTTTCAATGTAGTCATTTTAGTCCATTTGATTAACTTCATCAATTTTTCTGTTAACGAGATGGGCAATTCGATCATTTTATATGTAATTATATGAACTACAAAGGCAATTCGGCCATATAAAATGACCGAATTTTCTTTATTGTTAACAAAACTAATAGATGAAGTTAACACAGTGGACTAAAATAACAACGGTGAAACCATTTTGGACCCACAGGTGAAAAGAAAACTTTTTGACAAAACTGATAAAATGACTCAAACCACATAGACAAAAATGGCATTTAACTTTTTTTTATTTATTGTTATTTACTTGAAAAAAAAATATATAGTCTCATTTGATTCACCAAATATAATTTGGTTTTGGAATTAGAATCAAAATTTAAGGATTTGGATATTGCAATATGTTTGGTTGGCATTAATAACTATGTTTTGTTTATTAGATTGTTAAACCAGCTGTTTTGAGTTAAACCGAGCAATGCGTTGTTCATGATCATTCATTAAGTTTTTATCGGACAAAATGAAAAGTTCATGGACATATATCCAAACAGAATTTTGTGCTCGTGTTGGTTCGTTCGATTAGGAGATGATTTGTGCGTGTTCTTTTGTAATTTCATAACCAAACACAAATTAACATATACGAATTTGAAAAAGAAAAATTAACACTCTTAATCTCATGCATTAGACATAATCACCCAAAAATTAATATAAAGTTAAGCACTTGACATTATTATTTGAAAATACTTCGACATAGTGATCATTATTTGAAAATACCTATCTCAAAATAATCTGTTAAAAGAGTAATCGTAGAACTTAGAAGCCGTTCCAAGAAAGAAAGGCGGGAAGGGACAATAAACGATTAGAGGACTAAGATTTCTGCTATAAAAGTAAGGGTTAAAACCAAAAACCAAAAACCAAAAACCAAAAACTAAAAATTAACAAAATATATATATATATGTATATAATAAGTTTAAATGTTACAACATCCACAGACCATCCGCAACAAAACTGAAAAACGCCTAAATACATGCCTAGTCACATGTCAAATCAGGAAAAAAAAAACTAATTTTAAAATCACACAAAACTCACTCAATAAAAGACCTAAAAAACCTAAAAATAATGTAACATCATCACATTTTTATTTTTATTTTTAACAGCTCGCTCGTCTCTCTTTAAACATATATTTAATAATTAAAATGTACATTTGGCCCACCTTAATCCATTTTTTCTAGCTCTTAGCCAACAACTACATCAGAAAAAACAAATGCCAAAAACAACCTCACTCAATAAAAAAGAATGACTAACGTGGAAAAACGAGAAGGAATTGATGCTAAAAACGTTGTTGGCTATGCTCTAAGTTCTACAAACCTCCACAAACATCCATCTCAATACGCTAGATTAGATTTCAAAAATTGGCTATGCTCTAAGTTCTACAAACATCCATCTCCACATGCTAGATTTCAAGACTACGAATGTCACACCCCAACCGATGGTGGAATCATCGGGTGCGGCACTGAGCGAAACAGATTGTCCAAGAGAATCCATAACACTATTAATGACAATATATTAATTGTTAACGTCCCATACCATCAACATATAAGGCAGAAATAGTTATTACAGACATTGTTCTCAAAGACAAATAAATTGTTCCGACAACTCAGATTTTATTTGTGGGTTTCTAGACCACCTAACTTGATTCATCACAGCAAAGCATAGCATCCTAAATACTTGTCACATACGTTAAAATAAAGTCAATACACATAGTGTAAAGGTGAGTACACAAGTTTAATAGCATATAGTATAGCGAAAGCGTTTTACGCATAACCAGCATGTAACACGTAGAAATGTGAAGCAAGTAAGCTATTGACAATGAAGTATGCAACCGACATGACTGCAAGTTGTAGAATGTGCAACACATTATCACCACTGTGACCATGTGAAGTAAAACCCTTAACAACCCCTGTCCACGACAGGTGCTGAGTCCAAACTATAGTACTATCGTTGCTAAGGTGTCAGGCAAACAAACACTATGTAAACATAACATACAAGCATTCATCAAGTCATGTATAACATGTGAGAGCGGTTAGCGTTAAAAGTGTTTGCGTTGTGTGTTCGATGTGATTTGATATAGGTAACGTATGTAACACCCAAAAGTGCGTTAAAAGGAAATGGGTTTGAGTATACTCACAGTATGTGTTTAGTAAATAAACACAGCCTTGGATTGAAGGGAGCGCTTGGAAGTTAACCAGAGTACAGAACGATAGTGTAAGCGTCGAACAGCGTGTAATCGGTGAGTGGAGCATCGAATGGCGAGTCGATCGAATGACTATCCGGACGGATGACCATTCGGACGGTTGGTCATTCGACTGGTGAGTGTGTTGTAAAACGTTTTGAAACTTTGAAGTTTTCGTTGTAGCATTTTGAAAAATAGTAAATATCTCTAAATGTCGAGTCATCCGAACGGATGGCCATTCGATCGGATGGCTATTCGTTTGAAGGGTGATATTCTTTGAAGTTTTGATAAAAATTTTAAGTGTTGTAGTTTGACAAGGAACAAGTCACCTGATCGAATAGTCATTCGATCGGATGGTCATCCGATCGGATGGCTATTCGGTTGGGTGACATGTTGTTTGAAAAGTTTGTAACATTTGCTAAGTTAAAAGTTTTAACGGAGACGGCGTGATACGTGTCAGACAAACGGAAACCCATCAGGGACTAGCTCATCCGATCGGATGGGAATCACCCCATTCAGTCGTCGTCACTGTTCTTTTGATGAAGTTTCATGTTCAACTCGTGAATCGTTTGTCTCTCCGGTGGAAATCCGTTATCAGACCGGTTCTCAACTAGAGAAAGAGTAGAGAGCCTGAATGAGCCTAGATTCCATCGGTTTTAAGTAGAATGTGAAGAAGGTTTGAAGAAAAGTATGTAAACTGTTGAAAATGTTTAGATCTTATGAAGATTTGTGTTAAATGATGTAGAAATCCTTTAGACCTGAACAATCTTTGATGAGATGAGGTCACACAACAGTCTCTATCGGAAACCGAGGTGACGTCACCTTCAAAGAGTCCAAATCCGGTGATTTCATGGTGAAAATGTAATATTTAATGGAGGAAATGATGAGAATGTGTGTTGTGAAGATGGAAGTACAAGATTTAGGAAGAAAACTTACAAAAATAGCCTTGAATCGAGTGAAATATGCTTGAGAACGAGCTGAGAGGGAGTTGGGTCGGATAGGGCTGCCACATCAGTGACTGATGATGTGACAGGTGAGTATTTATAGGGTGAGAGGTGAATGAGGCAGTGCAAGTGCGAGGGTCGGATGGCCAGTCGATCGGATGGTTATCCGGACGGATGGTGTAACGCCCTCACACTTAATAACTTAAAAACGACGCAGCGGAAAAAGAGCCTTAAAAAATTTCTTTCTCTATTAGACACATTTCTTACATGAAGGCTCAAATACGGAATGACAAACGTTAACTAAAAGAAATACACAACATTCACTTTCAACTAACACCTTAAGGCGTTACATAATTAAAGCTATGTGACCGTTCTTTTCTATACAATCTGTAACACCTCGAAAATTCACGTCCTATAATGTGTTGACACGTGTCATAAAGTCTGAACGTGTGAAAGAATGTTATAAAAGGACTAAAGTTGACAAACCTGGAAAGTATGTGATTTTACGGGTTCTGAATGTCAACAGTGAGTAAATATAATGTACATTAACCCTACACGATGCTCAAGCCTTCAAACGAATAAATCATGGATCATACGAAGCTAAAAGTGAGAGATTACAAACTACGGGGGTTAAATGTGTCAACATGTTTAAAGGTATACCTCTGGGTGACCTTTTGACAAACCCAAAGCTTTGTAAATGTTAATTATGCTCACTAGAATGCACGATTTAAATTTCGTAAAGTTTCGTTAACGTATGAGAAAGTTATGATCGAATTCGTGTGCGAGGGGTTAAAGCGTCAACGTTGAAAATTAGGCCTTTTCGGGTAACAATAAAGTTACCCGGGGACTTAACGAAGTGGGTATATATCTTGAAGCCCTTACAAATCAATAATGAGGGTCCATATCGCAATAAACAAGTGTCTGTACAAGATTTGAAGAGCCAAGGATCAAACAGCAATTAAATAAAAATTTGTTGGCTGAAATACACATGCTCGCGTAGCGCGAGCATGAAGCCTTATGGCGTCGCGCTACGCGAGGCCTACATCTGGACAGAAACATTACTTCTTTGGTCCTTTGTCTGCCATTGCATTTCTACCTCACTTTGATCGATCATAACTCATCCCTTGGCCCCTAAAACACCCCTAGAACACTAGGGCATGTGTCAATCAATTGTGGATGGGTGCTAGACTTGGTTGTCAACACCTTATGGTGTCTTAATCCACTATATAAAGGGCCTTCAAGTCATAACCTTTCCTCACACCATTTTCAAGCAATCTGATCATTGGAGGAGCTTACAAGCAGATCAAGGGCCTTCCTAAGCAACCATTAATCACTTGGTAAGTTGCCTAACCTTTCTAAATTAATTATAGCTTAGTAATTAGCTTAAAAGTCAACATATCGTAATAAACGGTTGACTTCGTGATTAAGTAACGATAACTCAGTCGTATCACGAATTAAAAGTACCGTTAGACAGGTAATTATATGAGTATTAAACCCTTATAAGGGCACGTACCGATTCCATACCTAACTAGGTCGTTTGTCGAGTCAAAGGTAGACCGAAAAAGTCAACAGAAGTGTAAATTATGATTTAATGCACAATTAGCAATCCGAGAGGCGTGTAACCTGTTTTAACCTTAATATAACTTGGTAATAAGTATAAAAACTTGTCTATGCTTGTCCGACTCGACAAATTTCTGTTTAAACCCGGTTCGGAACCGAAAGACGCAAAACTTTGACTTTTGCTTTGACTTCGGTTCTGACCCGTTTTAATTTGATTTGGTATTACCTTAGTGCTTCATTAGGGTCGGGTTACATGATGGTATAAGCCTCTGTACCTGTTTCGTTGAATATCCGATTCGTTCGCGCGTTTCCGTTAAATGCTTGAAATTGACCGTAATGCCCTCTTATCCGTAAAACGAGAAATTTTGGCAATGTAAGTAGACGAGGACCTTGTCTACTGATTTATAAACTTTCCCTCAAAATTTGGCATCAATTTGAGGTCCATATTAGGAGGTATGCGCATTAGCGTAAATAATAAGCTTTTTATTAATTAAACGGCGCGATTAGCGCATAGCCTATCTAAACCCGATTTTCGGCACCAAACCTTTTCCCTACTGATATAACATATTAAAATAGGTAATTTTACTGATTACTTCAGTCCCGAACATCAGCGATGTATTAAATCCCTTTTTTGATCGTTAAAATGACCAAAATACCCCTACGGGGCATAGTTAGGAATTAAACTCGTTTCGGGCATTATGGAAGGTATCATAATGATATCACAACATATTTAAAGCATATTAACTTAGGAAACCTGTTCGCGACCCATTCGGATACCCGTTATGCGTTATTCGCGTCCGGTTCGGTTTATGTAACTAGTTTGCATAAACTAGCCGAAACGGGTCAAACGTTATCGTTTTTATCTCAAAATCCAGAATGTGAATAATAAACCCATATTAAGCAAGTCTCTGAACTTGTCGGGTCTAAATCACATTCTATCCGGTCTTCGCTTAATCGTGCGTACGAACCGTATCTTTGAAACTAGCCGGTCTAAGCTTAAGCTTAATTAAAGACCCGTTAGGATTCTAATAGGTTATATTAAACCTTCGTTCCAGATTAGGAGCCCAGTAAAAGTACTTGCAATTACTGTATTGGATTTATACTTTGCTCAGGTAAATACTCTTAACTTATTTTCCCTATGGGCTTGGGGTACGGTACTATAAAAGTGCCGCTTGGTCGGGTATGTAGACATGTAAATCGGATTGTGATTAATGTATTACATAACTCGTTTTATTCTGTATTATTTGATGTATGGCCCTTGGGGGTTAAATGACCATGTCCCGGATATCCTTGGCGTCATTTTACGAAATGGCCATGACCTAAGCACGGGGTGTAGGCGTACACCTGACAGATGCATTATGTAAAAACTGGTAATCCACATAGGGGTATCATCCTTGTGGGCATTATACCGGAACTGGTAATCCACTTAGAGGATGATAGCCTGTGGGCATTATACCTATGGCGTGTCAGCTAATCTGTCCCGACGGACGGCAAATGATTAAAACTGTAAACAAGATTATTTATAAATAATTGTCCCAAGTTATAAAGATATGTTTTGCCGAAGTGCGTTCAAATCAATTTTATTAAACTCTTTTCTAAATGAGTCAGTTGAGTTGTATTTACCAGTGTAAACTGACGTATTTTCCAAAAAGGCTAAGTGCAGGTGCTAGACGAAATAGGCTGGCTACTCCAGGCATCATTACTCAAGTTTCGCAAGCTCTAGATGTCAAAGTCTGTTGAACAGTTCTTTTTACCTTATTTCGATCCGCCTGTGGATCCTTTACTTCCGTTGTAATACTGAATATTACTTCATATTCGGAATGTAATAATAAATATCTTTTGCTTCCGCTGTGCATTCATATATATTGTGTTGTTTGACTATTATGTTGCCAACCACGTCACGATACTCCCCCACCGGGCCCACCGGTGACACGTGGAAAGTCGGGGTGTGACAGGTTGGTATCAGAGCCAACACTGAGTGAATTAAACACTAGTCTTTTGTGTTTAATCTCAGTTACACAATTGCACATTCTTGAGTCTAGACAAGAACATAGGAAAAATCCAAATTTGTTTCATTTTACCTTATTTGGTTCCTTTGATTATTTTTCTGATTAGCCCTTGCATGGGCAAGTCAATTGCTATAGAAGTCCCGTTTAGGGCAACCATATACTTGTTAAATTTTAAAGAAACGATTATATTTAAAGTATCATTCCTATATTATAAGATCTACCATTATAATAAAATGGCAAAATTTAAAAAGGACAAAACCTAGCCATGTGTCACATTAAGACAGGGCCAAGATGGTAGTTCCATAATTAGATTCAGATCCTTGTTAACAGTTCAATTTAGGATTGCTCTGCGTTAATTATTAAAAGAATCTTAAAGGAAAAACCTAGCCTAAATGTCACGGCATACAAGGCCAAGATGGTAGAACCTATTCAAGAGATTCAAATCCTTATTAAACATATGAAAGCATATTAACATGCTCGACAAAATGTGATATGATAAAATCACATAAGTCATTTTGGGATATACTAAATTTCCTTGTTTATATAATCATCCCTTATGGATGAAGTGCCCACGGGCTATAACTAACGTCCTCTGGGACTAAAGACAGAGGTAGCCTACAACTCCCTGTCAAGAAAAGGTAATGAACTTTGATTCAAACCTTGAAGCCTCGATGCTATAAAATCAAGGCCTATAAATTAAACTTGTCTAAGTGACTAGGCCTTTTGTGCTATTATTAACTTATAATTTAGGAGTATAATAAAGATCCTGAATAATTATATATTTATCAAATTAACCAATATGTGTATTAAAAACATGGTTAATAAATCGTTCAAAAAGATAAAACTGTTTAAACTTCCGTAAAAACCTTGTCCTTGTTTAATTTTTATGTAGCAATTAAAAACTACATGGCTGGGTCGGAGGAAGGGAACAGTCATCCTTTGGATAACCGCGATGATGAAAGGATTAATATAACCAGAGGAGAACTTCGTACATTGATTGACTCAGCTGTATCTAAAGCTATGAAGGAGCAATTCCAGGAGTATAGTGAGACATATAGTAAAGCCTCATCTGTACCCCACCCTAAATCCATCCCTAAAACTCCTCCAGAGCCTGATAACAAGCCGCCCTCAAAGAAAGATGAGTTAAAGAAAGATGACGATCGACATTCATCTAATGAACACAGTGCTCCATCCTAGAGGATAGTGTTCGATAATGAACCGCATGCCAAATCCTGTAACTATAAGTACTTTGTTTCCTGCAAGCCCCGAGATTTTACTGGGGAAAAAGGGGCAGTTGATTGTATGATTTGGTTGGATGAAATGGACACAGTTGTCGATATCAGCGGTTGCGCTGAAAGGGATGTCGTGAAGTACGTATCCCAATCGTTCAAAGGAGAGGCATTGGCATGGTGGAAGTCTCTCATTCAAGCTGCTGGGAAGATTCCGCTCTACAGCATGTCATGGGAACAGTTTGTTATTCTCATTAAGGAGAATTACTGCCCTCAACACGAGGTTGAGGGGATTGAGTCAGATTTCTTATCCTTGGTGATGACAAACTTAGATTGTCAAGCTTACCTCACCAGTTTTAATACCCTGTCCAGACTGGTCCCTTACCTTGTAACACCAGAGCCCAAGCGAATTGCACGCTTCATTGGGGGTTTACCCCCAGAAATCAAAGCCAGTGTTAAGGCTTCAAGACCTACTACATTTAGGTCAGTAGCTGACCTCTCTCTGTCCCTTACTTTAGATGCGGTCAGGCTAAGGTCGCTAAAGAAATCTGAAGAAAGTAAGAAGAAGCGTGAGGGTGATAACTCACGAGGATCAGAGAAGAAACACAAGGGAAACACTGACTCTGAGAGGTCTGGGTCTGGAAAGAATGGTCAGCGGACAGAGGAAAAGCCAAGGTGCTCGACTTGCCAAAAACGCCACTTTGGAAAATGCAGAATGGAGTCCAATTCTAAATCAGGACCACCTGCATGTGGGATATGCAAGTCTAGGGAGCACAAGGCTGTTGATTGTGGGAAGATCAAAGATGCTACATGCTACAACTGCAACGAGAAAGGGCACATAAAGACCAACTGCCCTAAGTACGCGAGGAAGCCCGAGTAAGCCGAGAGAACAAACGCACGAGTTGTCAGGATGAACGCCCAAGAGATGATGCAGAATAATAATAGTATAATATGTACCTTTCTTTATCAAACATTTTATGCAGAAACTTATTTGATATTGGCACATATAAATATATTATGAAAAAAAAATGTTGAAAACTGTTGTCTCCGTCTGATTAAGACTCCGGTCATTTAATACGATGTAGAAATTGGCCGATGATACTTTAGAAAATGCTCCAACAAATCCTATATTGATATTAATATCTATTAGAAATCACTCTTTCTCATACCTTATAGCAAACTTTTGGTTGCATACATAAGGACTCAATATAGTGATAGGAATCGATTGGTTGCCTTAAAAATCAAGCCCATATCGTGGGTGATAAGAAGCAATTAATTATCAAGACTCCTTAAGAGACAACTCTCATAATTACAGGTATCTGTACGAGTAATTAATATTAAACATAAAAAAAATGGTGGAACTGGCCGTCCCCGGAATCGAACCTGGGTCTAGGCCGGCCGCACCCTTTCGCGCGCCTAGCCAACCGAGCTAGGTGCCTAGTTTGTGAAAATCTCCATTCTAATTAAATATAAGCACTTGTGCAATAAACTTCCTTATCATTTATCAATGATAATTTCTGCTAAGTGTCCTGTTTTAATACAGGCAATAGTAAATCTTCATGAACCATAAACTTAGCAAATTTTTATTATCATCCACAAGGTATAACTACCAAGGAAACCATAGTAATCGATTCTTATAGATCGGCAAGGAATCCTTCCGAAAATCTAAGAGCACCCTTTCTTTGCATAGAGTACGACAACATATGTTATTTTAATTATTTTCTCATTGTTTTCTATCGCCTGCGAATGCCAAACTATGTTTGACTAAAGTGTCATATGAGGATTGGCGTATCCTAGTGTGTCCCATAGATTATTTCCATGTCTGATCAGCATGGAGGTTTAATACATGGAACCCCTGAGATATCCCAATGATCATATTGTACTAAAGTCGACTAGTAGTATTCAAAGAAGATATCCAAAAAATGGAAATTTTTCCAAATAAATGTTCCCGATTAAGGAATTCGTGGACTTATAACAAAAAGGTGTCACTTATTTAACACGAACAATGATGGATGAACTGGAGCCTGAGATATGGAAAATCTCTAAAGCCTCCTTGTATCGTAATTATCTTCTCATAAGTTTTCCCTGCCTACCTCCTAGAAGACAAGTAGAACTAAGATTAACATCCCGCTGTGGACTGGAGCATTATGAAAACTCCATATTGTTTATGGAATAAACGAAACCTTGAGTAAGTAGGTGTTAAGACATAGGTTCATATATAGCCTAACTCGATACTCCGAGAGTTTGATATTGTTAGATAAGAAAGACGGTTCATTTTGCTTATGCATACATTACCGCAATCCTAATTAGACAACGATTAAGAATTGGCCAACAGCTAACCAGGATCGTCGAATTGTTCGACTAACGACAAGGATTAGCTATTCCTTAATATTAGTTAAGTACTGGTTGGAATAACCATCTCACCTTAAGATAAGCTTCTCTATAATATTTGATATATAAGTATCAAGGCTACTCCCTTGAAAACTTTGTATAGATGGAATGATAAACGTTCATTGATAGGACAATAGTTTGGTAAGTCCAAACATTAAGATCTGAAAATTTCATTATAGACAATCAATAAGATCACGCAAATTCATAATCATCAGTAAGATGCCAGTATTCGACAGAAAATTAAGGATTATGAAAATAGCAAACCTCCTAAATTCTTGTTAAGAAATAAGGTTCAACAATAGGTATCACCCTAGAAAGGAGTGATGCGAATTGGTAAGAAAGGCAAGCTAAGCCCGAGATACATAGGACCTTTCGAGGTTATCGAACGTGTCGGTTCAGTTGCCTATAAGCTAAACTTACCTGAAGAGCTCAGTGGAATTCACAAAGTGTTCCACATCTGCAATCTGAAGAAGTGTTTCGCTGATGAATCACTGGTTATACCACATACGGATGTGCATAAAGAGGAGAGCTAAAAATTTGAGGAAGAACCTTTGTCGATTGAAGATCAATAGGTAAAGAAGCTTCGGAAGAAGCATGTACCTATTGTAAAGGTCAAATGGGATGCCCATAGAGATCCCGAATTCACATGGGTGGTTGAATTCACGATGAAAGAAAAGTACCCTTACTTATTTCAGTAAATCTCGGGTCGAGATTTATTTTAAGGGGGTGAGGATGTAACACCTCGAAAATTCACGTCCTATAATGTGTTGACACGTGTCATAAAGTCTGAACGTGTGAAAGAATGTTATAAAAGGACTAAAGTTGACAAACCTGGAAAGTATGTGATTTTACGGGTTCTGAATGTCAACAGTGAGTAAATATAATGTACATTAACCCTACACGATGCTCAAGCCTTCAAACGAATAAATCATGGATCATACGAAGCTAAAAGTGAGAGATTACAAACTACGGGGGTTAAATGTGTCAACATGTTTAAAGGTATACCTCTGGGTGACCTTTTGATAAACCCGAAGCTTTGTAAATGTTAATTATGCTCACTAGAATGCACGATTTAAATTTCGTAAAGTTTCGTTAACGTATGAGAAAGTTATGATCGAATTCGTGTGCGAGGGGTTAAAGCGTCAACGTTGAAAATTAGGCCTTTTCGGGTAACAATAAAGTTACCCGGGGACTTAACGAAGTGGGTATATATCTTGAAGCCCTTACAAATCAATAATGAGGGTCCATATCGCAATAAACAAGTGTCTGTACAAGATTTGAAGAGCCAAGGATCAAACAGCAATTAAATAAAAATTTGTTGGCTGAAATACACATGCTCGCGTAGCGCGAGCATGAAGCCTTATGGCGTCGCGCTACGCGAGGCCTACATCTGGACAGAAACATTACTTCTTTGGTCCTTTGTCTGCCATTGCATTTCTACCTCACTTTGATCGATCATAACTCATCCCTTGGCCCCTAAAACACCCCTAGAACACTAGGGCATGTGTCAATCAATTGTGGATGGGTGCTAGACTTGGTTGTCAACACCTTATGGTGTCTTAATCCACTATATAAAGGGCCTTCAAGTCATAACCTTTCCTCACACCATTTTCAAGCAATCTGATCATTGGAGGAGCTTACAAGCAGATCAAGGGCCTTCCTAAGCAACCATTAATCACTTGGTAAGTTGCCTAACCTTTCTAAATTAATTATAGCTTAGTAATTAGCTTAAAAGTCAACATATCGTAATAAACGGTTGCCTTCGTGATTAAGTAACGATAACTCAGTCATATCACGAATTAAAAGTACCGTTAGACAGGTAATTATATGAGTATTAAACCCTTATAAGGGCACGTACCGATTCCATACCTAACTAGGTCGTTTGTCGAGTCAAAGGTAGACCGAAAAAGTCAACAGAAGTGTAAATTATGATTTAATGCACAATTAGCAATCCGAGAGGCGTGTAACCTGTTTTAACCTTAATATAACTTGGTAATAAGTATAAAAACTTGTCTATGCTTGTCCGACTCGACAAATTTCTGTTTAAACCCGGTTCGGAACCGAAAGACGCAAAACTTTGACTTTTGCTTTGACTTCGGTTCTGACCCGTTTTAATTTGATTTGGTATTACCTTAGTGCTTCATTAGGGTCGGGTTACATGATGGTATAAGCCTCGTACCTGTTTCGTTGAATATCCGATTCGTTCGCGCGTTTCCGTTAAATGCTTGAAATTGACCGTAATGCCCTCTTATCCGTAAAACGAGAAATTTTGGCAATGTAAGTAGACGAGGACCTTGTCTACTGATTTATAAACTTGCCCTCAAAATTTGGCATCAATTTGAGGTCCATATTAGGAGGTATGCGCATTAGCGTAAATAATAAGCTTTTTATTAATTAAACGGCGCGATTAGCGCATAGCCTATCTAAACCCGATTTTCGGCACCAAACCTTTTCCCTACTGATATAACATATTAAAATAGGTAATTTTACTGATTACTTCAGTCCCGAACATCAGCGATGTATTAAATCCCTTTTTTGATCGTTAAAATGACCAAAATACCCCTACGGGGCATAGTTAGGAATTAAACTCGTTTCGGGCATTATGGAAGGTATCATAATGATATCACAACATATTTAAAGCATATTAACTTAGGAAACCTGTTCGCGACCCATTCGGATACCCGTTATGCGTTATTCGCGTCCGGTTCGGTTTATGTAACTAGTTTGCATAAACTAGCCGAAACGGGTCAAACGTTATCGTTTTTATCTCAAAATCCAGAATGTGAATAATAAACCCATATTAAGCAAGTCTCTGAACTTGTCGGGTCTAAATCACATTCTATCCGGTCTTCGCTTAATCGTGCGTACGAACCGTATCTTTGAAACTAGCCGGTCTAAGCTTAAGCTTAATTAAAGACCCGTTAGGATTCTAATAGGTTATATTAAACCTTCGTTCCAGATTAGGAGCCCAGTAAAAGTACTTGCAATTACTGTATTGGATTTATACTTTGCTCAGGTAAATACTCTTAACTTATTTTCCCTATGGGCTTGGGGTACGGTACTATAAAAGTGCCGCTTGGTCGGGTATGTAGACATGTAAATCGGATTGTGATTAATGTATTACATAACTCGTTTTATTCTGTATTATTTGATGTATGGCCCTTGGGGGTTAAATGACCATGTCCCGGATATCCTTGGCATCATTTTACGAAATGGCCATGACCTAAGCACGGGGTGTAGGCGTACACCTGACAGATGCATTATGTAAAAACTGGTAATCCACATAGGGGTATCATCCTTGTGGGCATTATACCGGAACTGGTAATCCACTTAGAGGATGATAGCCTGTGGGCATTATACCTATGGCGTGTCAGCTAATCTGTCCCGACGGACGGCAAATGATTAAAACTGTAAACAAGATTATTTATAAATAATTGTCCCAAGTTATAAAGATATGTTTTGCCGAAGTGCGTTCAAATCAATTTTATTAAACTCTTTTCTAAATGAGTCAGTTGAGTTGTATTTACCAGTGTAAACTGACGTATTTTCCAAAAAGGCTAAGTGCAGGTGCTAGACGAAATAGGCTGGCTACTCCAGGCATCATTACTCAAGTTTCGCAAGCTCTAGATGTCAAAGTCTGTTGAACAGTTCTTTTTACCTTATTTCGATCCGCCTGTGGATCCTTTACTTCCGTTGTAATACTGAATATTACTTCATATTCGGAATGTAATAATAAATATCTTTTGCTTCCGCTGTGCATTCATATATATTGTGTTGTTTGACTATTATGTTGCCAACCACGTCACGATACTCCCCCACCGGGCCCACCGGTGACACGTGGAAAGTCGGGGTGTGACACAATCCTTGCTCTCGACTCGATCTATGTCCGCTTCTCTTCGTTTGTGGTAGAAGAAATCCGTGTAGTACCTGTGGACATCACATACAACTTAACCATTAGTCGTTAACAACATCATACCACATTATTCTCAGGTAATTTAATATCGAATATCATTCAACAATATAAACTTTGATTCATTCAACTATCCTCTCGTATTTTCTCATTCCGAGTTCGACTTCGATACCTCATGAACCTGATGTTCTTTTACCTACATTACATTTCAACTTCAAGGCACACCATTAGCAAACATCAATGCCCAAACATAATGAAACCATTCCTTCATACATTTATAACATCTCACATTCATATATGTATACTAATTCCTACGTGCATTCATAGCATATTACATCCATACATGCATACATTCATAAATCATACATGTACACAAACATATACACCTACATATAAACGCATACATTCGTACACGCACACATACATACGTACAAGCTCTTACATACCACTTACATTCCCATATAATTTTACTAACATATCCTAGTCACAAACATCCATATAAATAAATCTCATACGTACAAACTTACGTGCATTTTCATTTCTATTCATGCTTACCTATGGATTCCGTCACTAACATGTAGGTAGATATATACACATACATATCTCTAAACTTATTTCTTTCCCACACATACTTTGAGTGAACGTTCTTGCTCATGAGTGAACATTTCAACTGTTGAGTGAACATTCTTGCTGACGACTGAACGTTCCAACTGTTGAGTGAACATTCTTGTTGACGAGTGAACGTTCCAACTATTGAGTGAACATTCTTGCTAACGAGTGAACGTTCCAACTGTTGAGTGAACATTCTTGCTGACGAGTGAACGTTCCAACTGTTGAGTGAACATTCTTGCTGACGAGTGAACGTTCCAACTGTTGAGTGAACATTCTTGCTGAAATGAACTAGAAAAACAAGATTTTCCAGCTAACCGGCTGTTGTGCCGCATCTGTCGCGTTGCGCGAGACAGTGAAACCAAATTGTTGTCGCGTAGTGTGACAACCCTATTTTGACAGAATACTTCCCTTAACTGCTGCATAAAGTGCCCAACTATGTTTTCAACCAAAACTCAACTTGAAACTTACATAACTTTTGAGCTAAGCGTCCGTTTTGTGTAATTCTTGCTTCTCCGCGTCCTTAATTTAATTACGGATTCATTACCACCCTAACTCACATCAAAAGCTGAATTATAAGAAAAAGGCTTAAAGATCCTTCATGCCATTATTCGACCCGTTCGATTCCACCATTTTATTTCCGACATAACTAGCTACTTTCGGCCCCGACAATCATTCCTACCTTAGTATTTCCATTTATTAATTAATCATACATGACTTTCTCACGTTTATAAGCATTAAATAACTCCCTTAACATACTAATAAGTGAGTCAGGATTTACTTACCTTGAGCGTCCGTTTTCGCATTCGCTTCCTTGTCTCCTCTTAAGCCGTTAGTCTTTCTTGCTCGAGTCCATTTCCACATGATCCCTAATGCTTTCGTGTCACCGCAATCACATCCTTGTTAGTATACATGATTTTGCATATAAATGATCATGTCGAATGCATAACTCGCATTTGACTTTCATAGTCAAGTCTAACAAACATAAGGCATACACCCAAAATCACATCTTTTCAAACTCATACAATCCATCATGTTACGCATAAAACGCATATTAATTTAACACATACCATATGACGTTCTAAGATCTTATAATTGTGACAAAATTTTAGCTACGCCCCTTATGTGCAGTTGACTTTCAAAAGTCAACGGTTTAATGTATAAACTCTCGACTTAACCTCATATATTCGCGACATCATATTAGGCTATACATATGACACTATATACATTTCATACTTATGATGCAAATGTACTTACAACCACATGATCACATAATCATACACGCATACACATTCACTCACACATACTTTCGTTTCATTACACTCATGTTCTTGTTAGCATATGATATTATACGTGAGAACAACCATATTAATTCACATTTCACACTCGGCTTCCATTAATCATTTCAACAAGCATATGATACACTCATGGTGAGATACTCATTTAATCACATGATCACTTGTTTACATGTACACACCATACTAGAAACCTCCATAATTCTACACTTGCACCATGATCCATACTTAGTAACGAACTATATCTAAACTCAATTCTCATGTTAATTTACTATCAAACGCCTCTTTATCACATTCCATGTCTAATTACCACTTTCTTGCATACAATTTCACCTTCTAAATTCACCTAGTCATTTCATCGAACATGTCACACCCCGACCACGTAGAACATACACAACGTGGCGGAAACATCGGGGAGTGTTGTAACAGAATTAATGTTTCACAACCATGGAAATTAAAGTTTCGTTTTATTGATTAAAAGTGTTACAATGTCTTAACAAACAAAGAAATACAACATAATTAACTAGTCTTGCATCTTTTATTGTCACTAAAGCCCAAGTCTGCCTATGTGTATCTTGATCATCTTATGCAACAGCTCCTGAAAAACACATGTGAAAATAGGTACGTCAGCATAAAAATGCCTGTGAGATACATAGGTTTTGTGAAAATAGGTTTCATGACTTATGTTTGAGAAAATGTTTAGTCATGAACCTTGTAATTTGCTTTGTCTTTGTAAATCATTTGAAAAACAATAAGTTCAGATGATATGTATAAATAAGAAAATAATGCATGGTTAAATGAGTAACCATGTAAAATGAGTTTGTAAAAGTTAAGTTGTTTGTAAAACAATGTATTGTGAAAGGTATGTTATTTGTATAAAATGTTATATGTATCAAACTGAAATGATTCAAATAACGCTACGATATATGTAATACCATACAAACACTTATATATAGGAAGTACCAGCGGCGTATCCACCATGCTTGTATCATATTACACACGCATCGTTACTTAATCACTTACTCAAACCACCAATGTAATAAGTCTATGTTTAAACCAATAGTCAAAAGTCCTTGTATAAACCATGTCAAATGTTTATAGTCCAAAAGTAGTCAAGTAATGTATAACCAAAATGATATGTATGGTAAGTAAAATTTAGACTACTTAAACCATAAGTAAAAATGTACAAAACAAAGTATTGAAGTAAAACTTGGTTTAAATCAAAGTTATGTTTTGTAAGATATATGCATGCTATACTGAATATGAACATTTATGCGGTATTATGAAAATTCATACATCCAAGCCTTGAGACAGACGGATAACTATGTAAAAGTGAGTTATCAAGAGAATATGTATTCGGATTCGGTCATTCCTTTCATCCCCTTTCCCTGGGATGTCCGGAACGGGATTTGTCAAGTCCTATGGTACCACTACCTACTACCGAGCGGCATGATCGGTGTTAATGAATGTATAGTATAGTTTAAACAAACCAAATGTCATACCAAAATGTAAGCATGTTTTATGAAGATAATGTACCTAGTATGCTAGAGTAAACATACAGGGTAGAGCTGTAAAACAATGTGTCCATATGTTACTAGAACATATGCAACAGAGATGCAGTATAAAACAATGTACTAAGTATGCAAAGTCATCATACAAAGTAGAAAAGTCATGTAAAACAATGTACTAAGTATGCAAAGTCATCATACAAAGCATAGAACACCATGAAATCATGTACTATAAATGTACTAATGAACATAGCAAGTATATGATGTGAAAACAGGAAAGCACGAAAGTAACAAGTAGGCACATGTGTTTCACCCCAAAACAGTTTGGAAAACAGTAAAAGATGGGTCTATGTACTCACTTGAGATTGCTCAGTAGTCCTTGAGTAACAACCAAACAATGCTAGAGATCACGGAAATCAAACGGCACCTAATATAGGTAACTACATTAATAAACCGGACCTAAATCGGAAGATCGGGTAGTATTAGGGTTTGTAAACCAAACGAGTGTAGAGACTCGTGTCATTTGGTTTAACAAAGCCTACATACTAAATGAAACTTAACCTAAGTGTTTTCGACCCATTACGACCCGTTTAGGTAGCTTATGCTACTTTAACGCGTCGTTCGCGTGAAACGCGTTCGGACCGCCTAACTAGTCCTATGACAAGTGTTATATGCCTAAACATGTTACATAATCAGTTATGTGACAAAATTTTAGGTTACATATGCTTAATTACCAATTATACATGAAAAGGGTATTCTGGTAATTTACCTAAGGCATATAAACTACCTATCATACAACTACTTAAACGATGTGACCATAGGGTATAACCTCGGAAGGTTATTCCCTACCTACTATGGTCACCTAATGTATTTGGTCGGATCCTAATGATCGACCAAACTGGGTCGGGTTCGAGGGTATAGGCGATTTATTAGATCGCCTACCCTACGACCCTAGACAACGTGGTAATCAGTGGGCATAGTCCCAAGGGACTATGACCAACGTGATTACACTCACGTTGCGAAGTTCAAACGAACTTCGCATTGACCATTACTGGTCAACGCTGAAAGTCAAACAAAGTTTGACTTTCTGACTCGAAAAACAATAAAATAAGGAAAAGAACGAAAGAATACTTACGAAGGGTCCCCGAATGCTAACCTCGATTCAAAAATCTCAGGTATGAAACAATAGTTTCAACTTAGAGTTTCTCAAATCAAAGTTCTTGTAAGTTTTGCATTGGGGTGATGGGGTATTTATAGTTTTCGGGTAACCATTAGGATCGTTTCATGGAAAACATGCCTTAATCCCATCCGTACATGTGTTGCAAAGTTGTGGTGCCTAAAAAATGGTCCTTATCATCTGACTAAGCAATTGGGATTGTGTGGGTGTGGATCAACCAGCTGCAATCTGATGTTAAATACACTTAATCTGGTCAGAAGGACTGACGCGGGCCGCCTGAGGATGTTAAGATCTTGAGGCGGGCCGCCTAGGAGTCACAGATCAGAACAAAGTTTCAGAAATGACAGTTTCAGTCCCTGCACGTGTTTAAGCCCATTTCCGGCACTTCTAAGGCCCGTAAAGCCAACTTTAAGGCCCTAAAATGATTCCTAAACATTGTGGACATGAAACATGCTCAAAAATATGCCGGGTGTTGGTTCGTTTGGTCGTACGAACGCGATGTTCGCTTAATTACGACGGAATGCGCATAAGCGCGAAAAACGATCCAAATGACGCGACGAATGGATTTTTGGCAAGCCAAACACTAAAGCATAATATAGTCATGCTTACATAAATTTTTGGATGTCCGAATGTATTCAGAACGTAAGTTATGCGCGAAAATGCAAACTTGTGCACTTTTTGACACTTTTAGTCCCTGAATGACCCAAAAGTTTATTTTAGCACACCAAACCCCTCAAAGCCTATTTCTAAGCTATGTAAAGGATATTTAAGGAGTGTTTAACTTATGGTCATGTTCCGGAATGTTCGTTACAGTTCAAATTGACATACTTTCGCAGTTTGTCAAGTTTAGTCCCTGTAAGCGAATTAACTTGATTTTGCCATACCAAAGCCTTCAAAACTTATTTCTAAGTTATGTAAAGGTTATTTAAGGTATGTTAAGCCTATGTCACTATTCCGGAGTGTTCGTTGCATTAAACTGGTTATATTTACGCATCGGTGCGCGTATAAACTTCCAGAAAGCGATTTAGAGTTTGAAATTGAACAAAAATTGATATGTGCAAATGATACACATATTTTTATAAATCCCAAGTATGAAATATAATATTTCATTGGTTCGGTATTTGTTTGATGGCCGTGGAGGCACAGGTGTTACAGTCTCCCCTACTTTAGGAAATTTCGTCCCGAAATTTATTTAGAGGAAACTTGTGAGAGCTTGAAAACATGAAGTTGAAAAGATCGAACAATATTGATTAGGGTTCTGAACTTCTAGTAACCTTTAGTAACATCATGATTGCAATGTAAGAGGGATACTTATATACAAGTATATGAAGCGTCATTGGTGCGTCCACCGTACCTCCATTACATCGTTCTCATTTCGTTATTGTTGTCACTATCGGTTCTTACACATAATAAATCTTACTGTGTTTCTGTGCACTAAATTTCATAATTATGTACGCGTCCATAATCAGACAATTCCTTGCACAGTTCCCACAGTCTATTTTATAATGTGTAGGGGAAAACCAAATGAACAATCCTGTGACGAGTGTGACTAGACCGCCATAGAGTCCTTTTAATTAAATCAATAAATGATCTAAGTAGACTAACAAGGAGTCTGTTCAGCTACATCACTAGATGTCGTTCTTTAACCAAATTGTGAATCAATCTTTTAGACTAGACCACTAAAAGGATCTCTTATGAAACATGGAGCGGTACTTATATAATCCAAGGGTCTTAACTATTACATAGAAGCCCATTGAGGATTTGAAGGTAGTACCTTTTGAATATCCTGCTACGAATCCCTCATATGAAGATATGAAAGATCCTGCGAGGATTTGGATAACGAATATCCAGAGTATTAAAAACACAAAAATGCATAAAAGAAAACATAAGATGAATAAACACATAGTTACATAACCACAAAATTGTTTAACTAGAAGTTTGTTCTGCTAACAGAGTACATGTATTTAAAGTACAATAGGAATCCATCTCGTGGATTTCATTTGGCACTTTAAACATTATGAAGAATCTAACTATAAAGATAGAAAGATTCAAAAAGAAAATTCGATTTCGATTACTAGAACCCGAAATGTTCGAATTAAGGTACATAAAGAATCCAATTAAGGACTCTGATTTGAATGATGATCATCCACAAGGGTCTAAATAAAAAGATCCCATATGGATTTTAGAAGTTGAAGATGTTTTGAAACCTTGCACTGGACGTGCTTATGTCAAAACATGAAGTAAGAATGCTTATGAAGTTGAGATGCCAGTTATGCCAAGGCGACATATGAAGCGAAATTTGAAAGTTAAGTCAATGTACGAGGAAAATATTTTTGAAAACCGTGCATGGGGTTCTTTTAAGAAAAATGTGTTTAATGTTTTTGAAACCTTATATATAATACTTTTGAAATCATAAAGTAGGTGTATTAGATAGATATATTTACAAAAAATGTTTTAAAATCATGCGAGATGAATTTTGAAATTATGTATAAGGTTTTTGAAAGACATGAGTGATGCTTTTCGAAATCATGCACTTGATAAGAAAATGTATTGTGTTAATATTGTCTTCAGACTATATGAAATATTTTGAAATTTGAAAGGTTGGTTTTGATAACATGGCCAATGTTTTTGAAATAACATAGACAATGTTTCTAGAAAAATTGTTTTCAAACTATATGAAATGTTTTGAGATCATGAAGATTGTTTTGAAATACTTGTACTGTGTATGTTGAAAAATCAAAACGTAATGGGTATGAGATTTGAAAATACCCTTAGTTATCTAACCAAGGATTCAAAGGTAAAGATGTGCTGAAGCATGATTACTCATAATGTCACTTTATTTTCTGTAATTCGTATCTTAGAATGAAACGAGTACTTAAAATTTTCGAAGGAATCATGAGCGATCATTTGAAAGAGAGAATCACAAGAGTAGTTTGTAAGGAACATAGTTCCTTGATGTAGGTATCATAGGAAAAGTCATACACACATGTAATTATACTTGTATATCAGAATTGTGAACAACAACTTTTATTTATGAACGAGACATATTGTTTCACAATACACGAAAACAAAAGAAACAAAGGCATAAGACAGCAACATCCTTTGTTCAGCTGAATGCTCATCCGTGGGTCGGATTTGCATTAGCAAGCTTGGGGCATCGGTTTCTGTAGTGGGTCAGATCCCCACAATTGTAACAGGCACCAGGTGGGTAGTGTGGTCGTGCAGCTTGACCCTGTTGCTGAGCAAGAGGCTGAGCAACTTGTTGAGCCGGGTTCTGAACTGGGCGATTCGGATTAGCAGGGATGCGGCAGGTGTCAGCAAGAAGACCGGATCTTCCGCAGTTGGTGCACTGACGACACTGGAGGTGTGGTTGATGATGGCCGTTACACCTGTTGCACAAAGGTGCATTGCCAAAATAAGGCTTCTTGGCTAGTGGTTGCGCAGGCTGATTTGGTGCAGCTTGGGCCTGTGCAGTAATGGCATAGTTTTGGGAAACCTTACGCTTCATTGCCCTCTTCGATGAACTAGAATCCTTCCCATTCTTGTTTTGACCTTTCTTGCTATCCTCCTTGTCAGACGACTGTTTCTCGCCCTTGTCACCCTTCCTGTGTAATTTATTCTTTCGAATCTGCGACTCAGTCAATGTCGCTGATAACTCGATCGCCTGACGGAGTGTGGCAGGGTTACTACCAGTAAGAATGTCTTGTACCGAGTCAGGTAGGCCGTCGATGTATCTTTCGATAGCCTTGTCGAGTGGGGTAACCATAGTCGGGCAAAGCAGACTCAACTCCTCAAACCTATCAGTATATGCCCTGTGCTCTCCACTATCTTGTTTCAAGTTATCAAACTCCTTCTCCAACGCTCGTTGCTCATGACGAGGACAGAATTCCCTCATCATAAGGGCCCTAAGTTCAGCCCAAGTCTGTGCTAGAGCAACTTCTGCACCCTGGTCTCTCATAACCCCGTTCCACCATGTGAGAGCCCTCTTCTGAAACACGCTCGAAGAAAACTCAACCTTGCGATTGTCAGCACACTGCACGTGGCGGAAAGTATTCTCAATGCTCTCGAACCATTGAAGAAGCCCAGTCGCTCCTTCAGAACCACTAAACTTGAGTGGTTTAGCCTGGTTAAAATCCTTGTATTTGCATAGAACATTATTGTTGTTGTTGGCTTGGTTCCATTGAGCAAAGAGGTTTGGGAATTGAGCAGCCATTTGCTGCGCAATGATTTCTGCCAATTCGGCAGTCTCTATCTGGCTTTCGCGTCGAGGAGGCATTATGAAAGAGGAAACATGAAAGGAAACGAGAGAGAGAATTAGACGAAAAGAATGAGATGAAACAAATCTGATGAAAGCAAGGATATTGGTCATTTGTTTGTTACTACAAAGCAACAAACGACACACAGTGACTGATCAAAGTAAATGGGTCAAAAATAATGTATCGCGAAGACATGCTCGCCTATAAGTGAACACTCATCCCAAGAATTCCCAGGTAAGCACAACTGGTCTCGCGTCTGATGAGATGTATACGAAGTGCTTGCCTAGACAGAAAACTCAGAATACAGGCATTCACCCTTCCAGTTTGCACGTGTTCACATTATTTAAAACCCAAAACTTTGCCGAGATTTTGAAAATTCAAAGGGGTTCAAAACCATATAACAGAGGGTTCAAAACCTTACAATAGAGGGTTCAAAACCATGTAATCAATCATCCTAGAACAGATGATTAGTTTTCAAAGCGGTTTTGAAATTTATGTTCTTGTTGTGGTCGTCGCCTAAGGATAGGTGACGGTATTGTTTTATGACTAAACGCAAGTAAACTCGCGTTAGGGTCCTAAGAAGGTTATAGACTAGGTCAAAGCATTACTAATAACCTAATTCCCTATAACCATTGGCTCTGATACCATCTTTTCTGTCACACCCCGACCACAGGGTAGAGCTGTAAAACAATGTGTCCATATGTTACTGGAACATATGCAACAGAGATGCAGTATAAAACAATGTACTAAGTATGCAAAGTCATCATACAAAGTAGAAAAGTCATGTAAAACAATGTACTAAGTATGCAAAGTCATCATACAAAGCATAGAACACCATGAAATCATGTACTATAAATGTACTAATGAACATAGCAAGTATATGATGTGAAAACAGGAAAGCACGAAAGTAACAAGTAGGCACATGTGTTTCACCCCAAAACAGTTTGGAAAACAGTAAAAGAGGGGTCTATGTACTCACTTGAGATTGCTCAGTAGTCCTTGAGTAACAACCAAACAATGCTAGAGATCACGGAAATCAAACGGCACCTAATATAGGTAACTACATTAATAAACCGGACCTAAATCGGAAGATCGGGTAGTATTAGGGTTTGTAAACCAAACGAGTGTAGAGACTCGTGTCATTTGGTTTAACAAAGCCTACATACTAAATGAAACTTAACCTAAGTGTTTTCGACCCATTACGACCCGTTTAGGTAGCTTATGCTACTTTAACGCGTCGTTCGCGTGAAACGCGTTCGGACCGCCTAACTAGTCCTATGACAAGTGTTATATGCCTAAACATGTTACATAATCAGTTATGTGACAAAAGTTTAGGTTACATATGCTTAATTACCAATTATACATGAAAAGGGTATTCTGGTAATTTACCTAAGGCATATAAACTACCTATCATACAACTACTTAAACGATGTGACCATAGGGTATAACCTCGGAAGGTTATTCCTTACCTACTATGGTCACCTAATGTATTTGGTCGGATCCTAATGATCGACCAAACTGGGTCGGGTTCGAGGGTATAGGCGATTTATTAGATCGCCTACCCTACGACCCTAGACAACGTGGTAATCAGTGGGCATAGTCCCAAGGGACTATGACCAACGTGATTACACTCACGTTGCGAAGTTCAAACGAACTTCGCATTGACCATTACTGGTCAACGCTGAAAGTCAAACAAAGTTTAACTTTCTGACTCGAAAAGCAATAAAATAAGGAAAAGAACGAAAGAATACTTACGAAGGGTCCCCGAATGCTAACCTCGATTCAAAAATCTCAGGTATGAAACAATAGTTTCAACTTAGAGTTTCTCAAATCAAAGTTCTTGTAAGTTTTGCATTGGGGTGATGGGGTATTTATAGTTTTCGGGTAACCGTTAGGATCGTTTCATGGAAAACGTGCCTTAATCCCATCCGTACATGTGTTGCAAAGTTGTGGTGCCAAAAAAATGGTCCTTATCATCTGGCTAAGCAATTGGGATTGTGTGGGTGTGGATCAACCAGCTGCAATCTGATGTTAAATACACTTAATCTGGTCAGAAGGACTGACGCGGGCCGCCTGAGGATGTTAAGATCTTGAGGCGGGCCGCCTAGGAGTCACAGACCAGAACAAAGTTTCAGAAATGACAGTTTCAGTCCCTGCACGTGTTTAAGCCCATTTCCGGCACTTCTAAGGCCCGTAAAGCCAACTTTAAGGCCCTAAAATGATTCCTAAACATTGTGGACATGAAACATGCTCAAAAATATGCCGGGTGTTGGTTCGTTTGGTCGTACGAACGCGATGTTCGCTTAATTACGACGGAATGCGCATAAGCGCGAAAAACGATCCAAATGACGCGACGAATGGATTTTTGGCAAGCCAAACACTAAAGCATAATATAGTCATGCTTACATAAATTTTTGGATGTCCGAATGTATTCAGAACGTAAGTTATGCGCGAAAATGCAAACTTGTGCACTTTTTGACACTTTTAGTCCCTGAATGACCCAAAAGTTTATTTTAGCACACCAAACCCCTCAAAGCCTATTTCTAAGCTATGTAAAGGATATTTAAGGAGTGTTTAACTTATGGTCATGTTCCGGAATGTTCGTTACAGTTCAAATTGACATACTTTCGCAGTTTGTCAAGTTTAGTCCCTGTAAGTGAATTAACTTGATTTTGCCATACCAAAGCCTTCAAAACTTATTTCTAAGTTATGTAAAGGTTATTTAAGGTATGTTAAGCCTATGTCACTATTCCGGAGTGTTCGTTGCATTAAACTGGTTATATTTACGCATCGGTGCGCGTATAACCTTCCAGAAAGCGATTTAGAGTTTGAAATTGAACAAAAAATGATATGTGCAAATGATACACATATTTTTACAAATCCCAAGTATGAAATATAATATTTCATTGGTTCGGTATTTGTTTGATGGTCGTGGAGGCACAGGTGTTACAGAACACTTGGCGCGCGTACTAGTTTTTAAACATAATGTACAAGTAACCTTCATACTTTTCTTCCTAGTTCTTGCTTTCAATCGTCCAAAATACAAATAACAATTCAATTTCATACCATGTTCAATATAATTAACAAGTTGGTCACATACAACATAGCATATCAAGAATCAAACAAAGGTTGGACATGGGTGACATACCCATGTCGCCATTTCCATCATCCATGGTGGGTTTCACCTCCAAACACCTAATTGAACAAAATCATGCATAACACATGTTCCGTATGACGATTCTAGCACATAATAACGCTTAATTTCATACTAATTCGTGGATTAATCGAAAACCCACTTCTTACAAAATCACCAAATCATGATTTACAACTTACCAAGTGGTTTATAGAGTTGAGTGATCGAGAATCCTTGTTCATGCAGTAGATTTGAGCTGAAAACTCCTTTCAATTTGATGGTTTCTTGAGGGTTAGGGTTTTCACCCCTCTTTTCTTCTCCTGGTCGAAGTCACGCATACACACACCTTGTGTGTGTGTGATATTTTGTTTTAACAATTTAAGTTTCCATTTTGGCACCCTAGGTCCCTCAAGTTTAACATACCATCACAATTGCCACAAACTTCATTCTTTTACTTATTTATTAGACATTTAGCAAGGCTTAATAACTTAGTTATTGTACTTCATCTAATTACATAAGGTAACCTACTAACGAATTTAATAATTCGAGTTTTGGGGTGTTACAGATGGTCATTCGATCAGACGGCTTGTGCGAGTTGGTTTTCCGACTTTTGCCCATAGCTCAAAATTACGCTTTTGCCCTCGGTTCAAAAACTCATTTTTAATTTTGTTCTCAGTTTAAAATTATGGTTTCGCCCTTCGTTTAAAATTACGATTTTGCCCCCAGTTCAAAATAAAATGTTGGTTTTCCCTCTACCTTAAAATTACGATTCTGCCCACAGTTCAAAATAAAATTATGATCCCCCTCCGCAAGCTCAAAATTATGATTTTGCTCTCAATTTAAAATTATGATTTCGCCTCTAACTCAAAATATAATTACGATTTTGCCCTCTATACAGACATACATGTTATGAGAGATAAATATTTGGTTTATTGCCCCGCAACGCGGGCGGGGCAAAAAGTAGTTTACTACATGAATGAATAAAACTGACTTTCTGCTGAACCGTTTGGTTTGGTTCGGTTCGAGTCGATTCGCTTCTTCGTTACAAATCCATTCTCCCCAAACAATCAAATCACCTTCCCTTATACTCGATCAGTTGATCCCTTCATCATTCTGGTAATCACATCTCAATATGTGATTTAACATTCAAACCCTAAACCGAACCAGAACCCAACACAACAATGGCTCGAAGAACCCACTTAACAGATCTCGGAACCATAGCCAACCTCGATCTAACCGAACTGGGTGCAGGAAAAGAAGGCTGGCTCGACAACCCAAATCTTTTATGCGCATTCGACACAGATTCTCTCGCAATCGCCAACCGTTACTTCCTCCTTGTTCGCGAGTGGTCTCACGCTTCCGCCCCTGCTTCTTTTCGGGTCAAGATCCGACCCAATCTGTCCCCGATTGAAGCAGAGTATGTGTCTGCACTTGAGTGGTTGGTGTTTGATGATATTAGAGTTATTGCTGTTGGAACATCTTGTGGGTACTTGTTGATTTACTCACTTGGTGGCGATCTTATTCACAAACAGGTACTGTTAATAAGATTTGTAGTGATTGTTGTATGTTTCTCTAGAATTATACCAGGGTGTTTTGGCATGTGTTATAGTGTAATCAGATTATTGCAGCCTTATATTGAGATGATTAGTTTAAATTTTACAATTTGTGTGCTGTGAAACATTGTTTTTGTAAACATGCAAGTTTTAATATGAAGCTTAATAGCTCATGATATGTTAAAGACTGTATATTTGTATTCTATAACTCTATGTTGTCAAACACTCAAGGTGCATAAGCCTCGCTCGGAGCCTAGGCACAGGGTGGTTAAAGCCATGGCTTTTTTAAGCGAGGCACATAGCTTAAAAATACCATTTTTTAGGGTTTTTAGGATGGTTGTAGGGCATTTTTGGATGTTTCAGACTAGTTTGTTCCGAATTTTGCCGGAAACTTTCAAGATTTGTCCGGAATCTCACCCGAAACCAAAACGCCTGGATGGCTGTAGGATTATTTCTCTACATCGCGCCTCGCCTGAGGGCCTAGGAGCACGCCCGAAGGGCTATTGACAACATAGGTGTTATTGATGGTCAAAATGTTTTTGAGTGTTCGTGATTTTAATTTGAAATGATAACAGAAACCATGGCATATGATTGTAGAAGAGAAGCTGATTATTTATACAGAAACGGATAATATAAAGTGGTGATAACATTAGGATGGTATGTGTGTATACAAGAACATCATTTTCCCTAAACTGAAGTAAAGAAATTTTATAAATAGGAAATTAGAAAGCTTTAGTTGGCGAATGGGCTAGTAAGTACTCATATAACTCTGCTTTGCTCTTACAGCTTGTATATCCAGGAAAGATTCTACGGTTAAGAGTGCGTGGGACCAAGCGAGATATTACAGAAGACACATCATCATCTGAGGAAGTGTGTGTCGTTATACCCGGCATAATTGCTCGTTTTGATGGATCTGACATTCAGGCATGTCGTATAATCTTTTAGGATCAATTCCGTTGTCTTTTAATACTCGTTTAAATGCTTGATAACAATCAGGCAAACATAATTCTGGTGTGCAGAGGGTACTGCAGAAATGGTATCAAGAAACTCAAAATCGGTTTTGGAATCAATCATCAGTAGATAAAGGCTCAGAAGAATACGAAGTTTCATCCTCCCTTATTCCTTACCAATGTTGGAATGTTAATAAATACGGTTCATGTGTTGATGCTGCAGTTACTGGTGTCATGCCACCACCTCTTCTGGAACTACAGGTATGGAGGGGCGGTTTTGGTATTTTACTACAAGTTGGGGATAGTTATCTAATTTTACATTCCTGTTAAAACAAATGAGTAAAATGCCATTTTTGTCCCTGTTTTTTTAGCCAGTTTTGCGACTTTCGTCCAAAGGTTTGTTTTTTAGCATCTGGATCCAAAAGGTTTGAAATCTTGCCATCATCATCCGGCTCGTTAACTCCATCCATTTTTCTCCGTTAAGTTAGGGGTATTTCCGTCTTTTTTGTTGACTTAAAGGGCACAAAATAGACGAAAATGTCTCTGACTTGACGGAGAAAATTGGATGAAGTTAATGAGCCAAATGATGATGGCAAGATTTCAAACCTTTTGGATCCAGATGCTAAAAAACAAACCTTTGGACGAAAGTCGCAAAACTGGCCAAACCTCAGGGACGAAAACGGCATTTTACTAATAAAAACTAATTTTACATTTACTAAAATAATCAATTTCTTATCTCAGCTCTTTTAGTGAGGATAAGATGATTAGTTGTAATAAAACAAGTTATCTGTGACAAATTGAATATAATGTCTGAAGGTACTTTTATATATAATATATATGCTGAAAATGTCTTATGTAATGAGTTTTGGGGAGTATCTGAAGGTAGTATTCTGGTATTTGAATTCAGCTGCTTTTATTGTTGAGCAGTCAAGTGATCGATATTATTGTGCTGTTACTATTGGAGCTGATGCTGCGATTTCAGCGTTCAGGTTGCTAGCAAGCATCTTCTTTTTTATAATTAGTATGTCATAAACCACCTTCACTAGTGATTTACTATTTTTATATATATTCTTTTACTGAAGGCTTTCTGAAGATCGAAGCAGATCCTTTGTTGGAGCCCTTTTATCAAAGGTTGTACCTGCAACATTTTCAACCATAGCCTCTTTCTCCAAATTGGTATGGAGGACCCAACAACCGACAAAAAAACCTGAACCAAAACCACAACCATTTGCTCGAGGTCTGGTATATTCTAAATTTCATGATGATTTATAATATAATAATAAATTAAGTTTTTTTAGTAAAGTACATGGATAGTCGCTGTTGTTTGCTAAAATTTTGAATTTGGTCCTTAGCTTTTCAAAAATACACAGATGGTCCCTGTGGTTTGCACTTTGTAACGCATTTAGTCCTCAACTTTTGCCAAAAGTACATGGATGGTCCCTGAGGTTTCCACTTTATAACACATTTAGTGCCTAACTTGTATTCCCTAAAACCTTTAGATTGTTGGCTGGTGACTAAATGCGTTACAAAGTGCAAACCATAGGGACCATCTGTGTTTAGAAAGCTAGGTACCAAATCCAAAATTTTGGAAAACCACAAGGACTATTCGTGTACTTTACTCTTTAAAAAAATAAACAAATAAGTAACTAATAAGTAAAAGGATCTAATTTCCACATAATAACTTCAAGTTTTTCTCAAATTTTGCAGCTTTACCCCTTACATGTTTGAAAGATCACCCTAGAAAGGGAGAGAAACTAACCTTATCCCCTAGCGGGACTTTAGCGGCAATAACAGATTCACTAGGTCGTATTATGCTATTAGACACTCGTGCTCTTGTGGTCGTACGCTTATGGAAGGTATTCTTCTTAATTCATAAACACACCCCTGGCACTTTTTTGTCTGTTTATAATTATTATGTTTGAAACCCGAACTTCAGGGATATCGGGATGCTAGCTGTCTTTTTGTTGAAAGGCTTGTAAATAAAGATTCTCGTGAACATCTTAAGAATGATTACTGCTTATGTCTCGCCATTCACGCCCCTCGAAAGGGCATTGTTGAGGTAACATTTTATTAACTCTTATGGTTCTTTTTAGACATGGCAAGTTCGACCCGTTTGCTTAATAAAATTTATAAACGTTGCAGATTTGGCAGATGAGGACTGGCCCGAGGATATTGACGGTACCATGTCCGAAAGGAAGTAGAATACTGCAACCGACATACAGATTCGGATCGACTTTTGCTGCATCATCTTCAAGTTCTTATAAACCTTTGGAAGTTTTCTTTCTGAATGGTGATTCTGGTCAACTTTCAAGATTGAATTGATGTGTTATTTTTTCAGTTTTTTGTTTTGTTTCCTAGTAAATTAATACACCTTTATATTTGTGAAATGTTGATGGAAATTGGAAAGTCACCTTTATATCTGGTCGTTACACTTTACACCGGTTGAAAAAGCACTTGCTCAGTTGCTCTCACGGAGTACAAGTATGTAAAACTAAAATATACTCATAAATAACTTCTCTTTCCGTTCTTTAAATTAGGGATGAGCTCGGTACCGGTACTGAAATTCGTCAAATATGGGTACCGGTACCGAAAATGTTTGATACGGTACGGTACCGAAAATAATTCAGTACACAGTATCAAATGCTCATCCCTACTTTAATGTGCTTCTAAAGGGCTTTTTTTTAAGGCAAACTAATGTACTCCTAAATGCTTTATTTTTTAATGACAAATTAAGCTACTTCTAAAGTAATTTAATACATGTATCTTCTAGGATTTGAATCTTTCCTTTACCATCATAACATGTCACTTTTCAAGGGGTACTATGTCTTCTAACCTTTAAGGCATTATAAAACATGGGTTTGTTTAAACTATGGAAAACGTAAATCTGAATTATTAATTCGAATTTGGTTTTCAAATTTTGAATCGCTTTGTGATTAAATCAAATTTTGGATATTTAAAAAATTAATAAAATTAAACACATATTCAAATTCGAATTCACAATAAAATTAAAAATTCGAATAACCGAATAACTCAACAACCAATTGGAAGTAAGGATCTTACTACTACTAATCTATATCTTCAAGATTACTTTAACCGAAGTAAAAAAAATGGAAAAACAAAACATATTTAAACATCTAAAATATATGTGATCGTTAGTTGGTCAATTAGGTAGTGGTGGAGAGGTTGGAGAAAAAATTGGTGTTCCTTGTGATCTAAGTTCGATTCTCACTCTCCTCATTATTTTCTGCGGCATTCTGCTGAAGAGCGAATACGGGTGGCGCCGGTTCGACTTGGATAGGAGGCGAGTTTTTACCGATTATTCCACTGTCGTGCCTTTGGGCGGATAGAGGTCGGGTTTCTGCGCATCTGGAGAGAGCCAAGGGGCTGGCGGCGATCGAGTAGTCGATCTTAGTTACAATGCCTGGTGTCACGGTGGTTGGCACGTCGTTCTTTGCCGTTAAAAAAATGTGATCATTAATTGAATATATGTGATCATTAATGACTAACTAGAATTACGACCCGCCGCAATGCGGCGTGGATTCTTTAGTTATAACTAAGTCGATTTAGGACATGCACGTTATGTTGAACCTGGCGAATGAGAAAAATAGACGATGTAAAAACGTTCACCCACACACGCACGTTGCGTCGTGTTAATTCGCAAAATTTAGAACGATACGTAAAAACGTTAAACCAAAGACGCACGTTGCGATGTGTTAAGTCACAAAATTTAGAACGAAGAATGAAGCGAAAAATTTGCGGAAAATGAAAACTATAAAGGACCAAAGTTGAAAGTAAAAAAAGTTGTGAGTATAGATTGCAAAAGATAAAAAGTTTTGGGTTAAAAGTAAAAAAAAACAAATAGTTTTGGGTTAAAAGTAATTTATGAAATACTTTTGTGTGAAAAGTAAAAAAAAATCTTTTTTTTTGAAAAACCTCCAAAGCTAAGGTTACAACAACCATGTGCATAACATTTTTTTTTGGAAAATGGCCGGGGGCATAAACCGTGTCATAGCATCAATGTCATACCATCGCCCACCAACAATGAATTTGTGGTGAAAAAATTAGACTGAAACGTAAAACATAGAAAATAATAACTAAGTCGATTTAGGACCCGCACGTTATGACGAACTTGTCAAACAGGAAAAAAAATAGACGACGTAAAAACGTTGAACTACACACGTACATTGCATCTTAGAACGAAGCGTATAACGGAACGTGAAAATGTTGAACCACACACGCACATTGCTCTGTGTTAACTTGCAAAATGTAGAATGAAGCGTTAAACGGAAAATTTGCGGAATATAAAAAGTTCAGGAGACCAAAATTGAAAGTAAAAAAGTGATTAAGTTAAATTGAAAAGATAAAAAGTTTTGGGTTAATAATTTAACCCAAATAGTTTTGGGCTAAAAATAATACTATCAAATGCTTTTGGAGTAAAAGTATAAAATCAACATTTTTTTTGGAAAACTCCCCAAACATATTGTACAACCCATAATGCACAAAAAAGTTGATAATTTATAGTGTATAAATTGATTATAATAATATTGGAACCATAATATAATCCATTTAAAAGCATATTTCCAAACCACCAGTAACATCGTTGATGATCTTAACGACTTTTTTACCACTAAAATCTGAAACCCCAACACAACACAACACTCCAACCTTAACACATTGTTTTCTCCCCTGTCGACCCCTACAAGACTCACAATCTCACACCTTCTCAACCACCATATTCATGGCTTCCACCGTCCTCTCTCTCCTCCCCCTCCTCCTCTCTCTCCTCCCCTTCACCTCCACCACCACCACATTCCGCCCACACCTCACCACCACCACCACCACCACCCCTCACCACACCCCACCTACCACTTACTTTGAAGTAACCAAACCAATTCAACTCCCAAACACAAAACCATGTTCATCCCATGTTCTAACTCATGATTTCGGCTACACCTACGGCCGCCCTCCGGTTTCCGCCCAATACACACCTCCATCAAACTGCCCATCAAGTAACTTTGACAAGATTGTTCTTGAATTGGCTGCTACTTGTAAAGGCAGACAATTTGACAGGATTTTCGGGGTTTGGCTCGGTGGAGTCGAGCTGCTGCGAAGCTGCACCGCTGAGCCGAGATCCACCGGGATCGAATGGACAGTGAAGAAAGACATTACTAGGTATTACTCTTTACTTAGGACTAATCAAACACTTGCTGTTTATTTGGGGAATCTTGTTGATAGTACTTATACTGGTGTGTACCATGTTAGTGTCAGTATTCATTTTTACCCTGTTGAGGTTAAGAAAATGAGGAAGTTACCGGTTAATTCGAATGGTTTGCGTGATCAATGGGCTGATTTGATCATACCCATTTCGAGAAACTTACCGTTAAACGATGGGTTGTGGTTCAAAGTCGAGAATTCGACTGATGTGGGGTCAAAACAGTTTGTGATTCCCCAAAATGCATATAAAGCTGTTCTTGAAGTATACGTTTCGTTTCATGAAAATGATGAGTTTTGGCCCACTAATGTTCCGAATGATTATATTTTGGAGAATAATTTGACTGGTTTCGCGGGTAATGGGCCGTTTAGGGAGGTTGTGGTGAGTTTAGATGGTGGTGTAGTTGGTGCGATTTGGCCTTTTACGGTAGTGTATACAGGTGGTGTTAACCCATTGTTGTGGAGACCGATTACTGGCATTGGGTCGTTTGATCTTCCTACTTATGATATTGAGATAACCCCGTTTTTAGGAACAATTCTAAACAGGAAACCCCATGAGTTTGGTTTTAGCGTCACAAACGCGTTAAATGTTTGGTACATTGATGCAAATTTACATGTATGGTTAGATAAAAAGAGTGAGAAGACAAATGGAAAGATATTGACACAAAATGTTTCACCTCTTCATGTTTCTTTGGTCTCTAACTACACGGGTTTGAATGGAACATTCGTTAAGAAGGTCACGCGGTCAATAAAGTCAACTGGGTGGGTACAATCTTCTTATGGTAAGATAGTAACCGAATCAACTCAAGAGTTTAACTACAGTAATATTATGGTGATGGCAAACGACGGGGGTTTACAAATTGTTGATCAAATAATCGAGTTTAACGACAGCGTGTCTACCAAGAAGGCGTCTTCTGTTCATTTAAAACAATCTTTAAAATCGTTTTCGTTTTACATAAACTCGGATACAGAGGACAAAGGAAATGGAAGTTTTGCTCAGCTGGCGGATATTACTTTGGGTTTTAACGAGAAAAAGATGGTTAATTCGGGTTCTAATTCGTCATCAAGTGTTCTTGAAAACATACAAAAGGGTCAGGGATCAATGCTTGTGAAGGGAAATTTGGTGGTGAGTGGATTGGGGAGTACACAACAGATGTATAATTATGGTGACAATAAGTTCTGCTATTTTAGGGACATAAGCAGCTCGAATTACACGATTATTTATGACAAAGAAGGCCATACGTGCGGTTAAAGTAACAATTTAAGACTCAATTCATCTATTTTGTGATGAGTAAGTAGTAAACACTTGCTTTTCCCTGCCCAAGATCATCACGCAATTTAAACCGTCTCAGTGTTTTCCATTGATCTTTAGGTGTTTTATGGAAGGTTTTAACCGAGTTTATCATCTATCCTAGTTATTATTATTCTTATTATTTGATTTAGCGTTTATCTTTACGTTCATTTAGTTGATTAGCTTTATCACCATCTTTTTCATTCTAATCTCTCTATATACAGAGATCTGGTTTTCGGTTATTCAACACAGACAAATATTATTTACCATTCCGGATTTTCAGTTCTTTTGAATTCTTTTATAAGGGATTTTGTTTTTCTTTTACAATTCAATCATTGCCTTTGCTTTATATTGTTTACAAGTTATATTTACGAGTATTTTGTGAAAAGTTGACGAGTAATCAGCTTTATCGTTGAGTTGAATACATTATCAAGATTGGAGTTGGCAAATGGGCGGATAGGGTAACGGGTCAACTCATGATTGGGTCAAAAGGAGTAATTTTGTGTTGGATTGACCCGAAACACTTTCTGTCGAAAAATCTTTAAGATCTTTTGTAGGAAACTAATGTGTCGAATGTGATTCCATAGATGTATTATTTCACTAATAATCTATTGTTTTTTAATAAAATGATGTAGGTGGTATGCATATGCTTAGCAGCTAATTTTTATTAGAGCTCTTTTTATGGAAGACCTATTATGAAGTGTGACTTTATGTAGCAATTTTATAAGTTTTAAGTGGGTGTGAGAAAATGTTTATGATTCTGATTTTGTGAATATGCAGGGTTGAAATATTAAGATTTTCGAAAGACCAATTAGGGTGTGTTTGGATCTAGGGTAGTTTATTTTATCAGCTTTCAGTGGTTGGGTAAACATGTTTCATCATCATCATCATCGTACTCAGTATATCCCACCAATAGCAAAAGCTAAGGTAGGGTCTGAGGAGGGTGGGATGTAGACAGCCTTACCTCTACCCCGTAGGAATAGAGAGGCTGCTTCCAATGAGACCCCCGGCTCGATTGTGGTTTTGCATCAAGCCTTGGACATAAGGCACATAACACTCAGCAATTGAGACAAACGCCAATTGGTGCATGTACCCCCTTGTCTTTCGGCTATCAACGCCACCACATGATGCATGATTAACCATCCCCTCTTTTAACGTTATTTTCACGAAATTAGTAAAATAACGTTAAAAATTAGTGCACTTTTGCTTTTGCCCCCCCGAGCGCCCACACATATATACATTATATGTGCATACCGCAAGCGGGGCGTAAACATGTTTATGATTCGGAATTTGTGTTTATATGGGTAAACATGTTTATGATTCGGAATTTGTGTTTATGATTCAGATTTTGGAAAGAAAGGAAGATCACTTTCAGAATGCACATCCAAACACCAGAGTATAATTGGTTATTTGATCTCCCTTTTATACAATACTGAAACTTTATAGGCATGGACGTCTCTCTGAATCGCATTGAGATCGCTTTCAGATTGAAATATTTCGTTGGTACTCATGAAAATTCAATCTGATAATTCAAAGAGAATAACAAGAATGAAAATGCAAATTGCATCGATATTTATTCTTATTTCCATTTGGTCATCAGTAACTCCAATCATACTAAAATGATCAACATTGCATCCATCCACTTGATTAAGTTCATTTCAACTTAAAATTTCAATTTGGATTGAATATTTGGAGATGAAGCTAATTTATAGATTTTATCAAGGCAGAATAAACTTTTATTATGTTGTGTTAAACATGTACGGTGGTGGTGACTGTAGGGCTGCAAACGAACCAAACGTTCGGCGAACAGTTCGTGAACTGTTCGGCGGGAAGTTCGTTTGTGTTCGTTTGTTTATTAAACAAACGAACACAAACTAGAAATTCCGTTCGTTTAGTTAAATGAACAAACATGAACAGAGGGTGCGTTCGTTCATTTATGTTCGTGAACGTTCGGTAACGTGTTCGTTTGTGTTCGATAGTTCATTAGTGTTTTTAGCTTTTATATTTTATTTAAATACTTCAAAATTCTGACAAATAAAATATTTAAGAAGTGTCGATGTATTATATATTTTGTTCCTGAATGTTTGTTTGTGTTCGTTTGTTACCATTTGTGTTCATGAACATTAGTTTGTGCTCAATTGTGTTCATCATCGTTCGTTTTCATACGTTGCCTAAAATTAACAAACAAACACGAACAAGTTCATTTCCTTAACAAACAAACACGAACATAAAATCTTGTTCGATAAGCGTTCGTGAACACATATATTTCTTAACAAACGAATACGAACAAGGACTTATTCGTGTTTGTTCGGTTCATTTGCAACCCTAGGGGTGAGTGGTGACATGGAGGTAGGGATCATATGGAACACCACGCCCCTAATGCGGGAGAGAGGGAGCGTGTGGAGGGGATGGATGTCCCGTTCATTATGCGAAATAAAGAAGGTTTTGAAGTATTAGTCTATGTGTAGTCATAAAGCCCCTGATGGGACGTTATGCGACAAGTGGCGAAACGCGTAAGAGAGGGGCTTTATATCACAAGAGGGTGTAGTGGGTTATATATGTACGGGGCTTTATATATGTATGTACATATATGTGTGTGAGTGGTAACTGTTGGATTTTTTAAAACAATCCCCCTCACGCCGCGAAGAGGATAATGGGAGCACAATTTTAAACACCCATAGCGCCCCCTGTAATGGTGTTGGGCGGCGCTATGGGGCGCTACGTTTGATTTGGGCGGTATATCACGGACCACTACTCATGGCCTTACGAGGTAGAAATCTGACGTGGAGGTGGGGATGGAGGGGAACATAACACATGTCCTTAGTTTGAACTAAAAGAGTTTTGTCAAAACTTGCGACTTAATAGTCAAATTTCGACACTACATAATGATGCAAATATTAGTACTATGATCGAGTCAATAGTCAAACTTGGCATCTTTTTCGTGGACATTAGGAGCAATATTTTCTGGGATTTTTCTGCTTTAATGTCATGGGAGCCTCATAGGAGGATGTGTGTTCAAACTAGCTATTACAACTTAATTATAGAATCAGAATGAGACAATCACTTAATTATAGTTAACTGACAGTTTAGTTAGGTAACAATACTTGTTACATGTTTGTCCAAATCTGATTATCTTGACACTAAAGAATGTGAAATATAATTAGAAGTCAGGAACTAGACACATGCCAATGTTTTGCATTGTTGGTGATGAGATACCATAGTAATTGGACCAAGACTCAACGTGTCAGGCCCAATCCAAGTTAAGGCTGGGCTAGGGGTATTCGAATCGGATTTGAAAAATTCCAAATTCAACTCGATTCGAATTCGATTATCAAGGTTCAAATTCAGTTTTTAAAAATACTCCAGTAATCAAATTCGAATCGAGTAGAAATTTATAATTTTCCAACTTGATTCGAAAAAAAATTAAATTCAGATTATACATATTTTTTATTTTTTATATCTCTATATGCATGCATATATTTATAAATTATATATATGTGTGTGCGCAAAGAGCTTTTAATTTTGGACCAAAATCTAAATCAACTCCATAAGTTCATTATCCATATCATCACCAAGCCCAATAGTGAATAGCCCATAAGTTCAATACTAAGGGTTTTATTCCACAAAAAGGGTTTAATTCACATATTGTCCCACAAATATGGAAGTTCCATATCCAGCTTTTAGATTTTAAAGTTCTATATTCAATTTATTCACAGATTGAGAAGTATTTTGGTTGAATGCAAATTGGAGTTTCAAATACGAATCAAATTGAATTTCAAATTTGAATCGAATCTAATTTGAATCCAGTCAATCGAATCTAATATGAATCCAAGTAAAAATAAAAATAAAAGTATTCAAATTCTTCGATTAGATTAATTCAAAAATTCATTATTCGATTCGTTGAACACCTCTAGGCTGACCCCTAAGGATTAGTCCCACCCGCCTCGTATTGGTCTTCATATTACATATATGAGGTCCCATCTGATTTGAGCATTGGGGTGTCCTCAAAGCTATGACTCCCGGACCCTTTAATGAGATTTTTTTCCTGTGGTTGAAAATATGGGTCACAACCCCGATATGATGAAAGCCGGAACCTATTTGAGCCGGATGAATTTCGCCTTTATCACCCAATACTCATGGAATATCTAACTGGAGCCCCGAGAATTTGCTTCAACACATTAACCTAAGGAAAAAGAATTCACATTATATGTGCTGTTATAAAGCTACATGTAACATGTGTTAAGGTATCTTTTATTTCATTCAATGAATGCAATGTTCATGATGTAATCCTCGTTTACAACTTACATGTGACAATGTATTTCTAAATTCAATCTGCATTTTCCAACAGGATTGTGAAGCAAGCCTTCACCAATGGGCCTCTTTTTCCGCTTGAAACAGGAGACACCATCGATTTTTTCACTAGATTTTATGGTGTTTATTTTGGGAAAACTTAAATTACTTTAGGGTTTGATTGACATATAAGAGAATTGTACCAGATATGACTTTGAGGTGGGGGGTTATTTGATATGGTTTGTCCTTAATAATTTATTGTGACAACCCTTTCATCTTGTCACTGTCTTGGTAGGGACTTCAAGGATTTGATGCAAGAGAAGAAGGTCCTTTGTAAATGTGCATTTAACTTCTTTTGACCAAATGTTGGCTGTTTTATATTCGACTTTTCTCGGTTTCCTCAAAATATGTATGAGGTATGTCATATAATTTGGAAAATTATATTAAAAAATATATTTATATAACCGCAACCATGAAACAATATATACGTCATTTCTTTCGCCTAGGGTTGCTTGAAAAGATTGTGGCTCGTAATGTAAGATTAAATATATTTATTTTATATTTAATCTAGTAGCCATTATAATCATTTACATTATATGGATCAAAATATATAACAATCCTATTAAATAATTAGTTGGTAATTGTTGATGGGCCTAATTACTCTTATTAACTAATTAGGGTTTCCTCCTGAGTGCTTATATAAGGAGACTAATGTAGAGGTTTCAAGGTTAGACAGACAACCTAATTACTCTCATAACATCAATCGACCTCCTCTCCTCAACCGATTACCCTTTATCGGTTTTCTTCATCACCATCATTAGATTGCACCCTAAGGAGGAACCAGATCAAGCTGACAATCATGTCAAACACTGTTGCTGCGTCTCCATCTAGATTCCCTGCTGGTCTGTGCTGATGCAATCAAAGGTATGTTATTTATATGTTTTCTATTATGTATAAACAGAACTGATCAACATGTGGTATCAGAGCATATGTTGATTAGTCGGTTCTGTTTTGTATCCATAAATCTGGAATAAAACTGGAAAACAGTTTTGAAAACCTTAATAAAATCCCGTTTTGCCATCCGAAATCATCATTACGGATGGTTACGGATCTGGGTTTTGTCATCTCGAATGCATCTCGGATCATTACGGATCATTTCGGATCATTACGGATCTGGGGTTTCATTATTACAGATGCATTACGGATGAAAGTTCATTAAATTTTTACTGTTCCGAAATCGATATGCTTAAAATGTGTTATAAAATTTTCAGATTTCGGATGAATGTTTATTTTTTTAGGGTTCATCACTTGTTCATCAGAAAATTCGAAAAATTCCCTTAGTTTTGGAATGAATTCGGATTATTGGGTGTTTTTGTTCCTGTTTGATCCATTTTATCTACTTAAATTTTTCGAAATCTGTTCTTATTATTAATGGATATAATTTTCGAAATAAACAGATAAAAATAATTAATATCTAAACAGAAACTTAATCCCATAATCCCTAAGATTTCGGATTTAAATGTTATCAATTAATAACTGCTTAAATTAAGGATTTTTTGGGGCTTGAAGAACACATCTCGGATGAATCCGAAATCATCAAGGACTGATCATTACGGATGAACTTATGCTCGTCCATCACGGATCAATAACTGCTTGAACATTTCGGACTTAGCATCACGGATCATTTCGGACTTAGCATCACGGATCATTTCGGACTAAGCATCACCATTTCGGATGAATCTCGGACTAAGCATCATCATCCGAAATCATCCGAAATGTATCCGAAATCATCCGAAATGATTCGACTTAGGCGTCTTGGACACATCTGAGATCATTCGAAATGGTCCATTTCGGATAGTCTGAAATGATTCGAAATCTCATCTCGGATGAATCCAAGACATTCATGATTCATCCGAAATCATGAGTGTTCATAAAAATTCAAGACTTATTTGAAATCCTGTTACTTTATTAAGCAGTTAATGTGTACTAAATTTTAGCTCGGGGCTCTGCCCCGAACCCCGTGCGGGGGCACGCTGTCCCCCCTGCACCCCCAGCGAACTTACCGCGCTAACAGGTGGTTTGCTACTAAATAATTGGTTTTGTAATTGCTTAGTTAATTAATAAGGATCAAATAATGTTTCACAAAACCAAAATGTCTTAACTTGAATGAGCTTCTGATGTATCACTTCTGCCCAAAGCTGATTTGATGCATCTACTTATCGTTCAAGTATTACGAAAGCTATGTTAAGTGTGCATCATAAACATGAATGTCTTAATATCTGGCCAAAGCTGATTTAATTCCTTCATAGAAGGCATACTTAACAAGTGCATAACTAAAGTGATTGTCTCAATTTCTGGCCAAAGCTGATTTGTTACAACCACTTTGCACACATGCTTAAATGATTACACTTCTGGCCAAAGCTGATTTGTCTTCGCTTAAGTAGAACTTTAAAATAGTCTATTATTTTGATGTTAGTAATAGACATATCACAACTTCTTCACACAATGATCCTTATATTAATGATCCTTAATTAATTTTTATGATCATTTCGTCTGCCTTATTCTTAGTACCCATAATTTTACTCACTATAATTTTCTTCTATAAGTCTATATCTCATCCACTCTAATTCCTAAATCTAATATGTTTTGCTTAAAGTTTCTATAAGAATTAGCTCTTAAATTAAATCCTTGATTATCTCTTAAGACACGATAATCCTATTGCTCTCTTCTGATAAAGCACTACAGAAGAAAAGTAGAGCATGATGATTAGGATAAATCAAACATGATGTCTCTTATGATAATCAAGAACTCTCTAATATAATTGCTATCACTAAGGTTATTCCAGATTAAGTTTTTCCTAAGACTAATTTATTATCTGTGGAATAATTACAAGAATTCCTAATATGCATGCCTTCATTTAAAATTCCAAACTATAAGCTAAGTGGTATATGTGAATACATAATAATGTATAATACCATGACCCATAAAGTTAAGGGCTTACGCATGGAAATGAGTACATTTTTCTAGTACATTACATACTAAGATTTTCACTTGTACAATTTGATGCCTTATAAATCAACTATAACACTCAAAAGTACCAAAGTATAATGAGTGTGTTGATAAGCAACACATGTACAAAGAAATAAATGTTTGAAGGTGGAAAATAAGTTGTTACTCACCTTACAACCACTTAAACTTTAAAAGAGGATTGTTCTAAGGTCCATAGACAAATTACAAGTGCTAATTCCAACTTTAAGGTTCTTGAAGGAAAAATCTCACTGCATAATTATGTCATTAGACTAGACATAAGCAACGAGACTATCCATTATTCTAGAGAACAGTTGGATAAATTAATTAGACAGTCCATACTAATGATATTTAAGTCTGATAATTTTAATATTCCAATTAACACATGATTAGTTGACTCTAGTTCCATACGTTTCCTTACCAGAACTCGACAAATAACTAACATGAGAGTTAGTGACAAAACTAATTGTTAAAGCTATAAGAACCATAATAAGCAGTCTTTTAACAAAGCTTTTCGATACCTTACATATTCTGAAGATTAATCAGAATACAGTATCATTACTTAGGCTATGTCATGAAGGTTGTGAGGTTTGCATAGTCAACATAAAGTCACACTTATCTTAAACTCTCATCTTATTTGTTCTAAATATCTGGATTGAAAGATTACTAAGATAAAACTAGATGATACCTTACATTTTTCACAACTTTTGTCATCATGTAAATGAAAATTTGACAAAAGGAAAATGAGACTTATAAATTTCATCCATTACAACCAAAATTCATGAGAAATCATGACATGGTTATGAGGATGATTTTTTCCTCTAATCTCATACTAAGTGATTTTAAATCATGACGTTACAGCCCTAAATATTACTTGGCTTAAGGAATAAGCATGGGTCCATCATAAGTCATTCATTGACATTCGTGGAACTTATTCCAAATGGAATATTCAGACATAATTCATTTATCATTTAAAAGACTATCAACTTGTATCTAAATTTTGTCGCATATGGCACACGGTATTAAAAGAAATATATTTCATATATATACTTAATAAGATTTCTATTAATTGTCTCTAAGTTTCTTATGATATCTGGACATTAAAGAAATCAAATAAAGTCTAACGTATATATGATAGGTTCCTACGTCACGTAGCTCATTGAAACTTCTCTTGTAGCAATCTAGAGATATTAAAGATCAGTGGGAGCATTAAGTGTCTTAATAATAACTTGCAATAGTTGCAAGAGGTGGGGGAGTGGAAACTTCATATTACTTCAATTTACACCTCTTGTACAAGTCACTGCTCCATCTCGACACTGTTCTATCAAAACTTGTCTCCTTAAATCTAATGCTACTCTTACAAAAGTTTCATTGTTGCTTAATTGTGGGTACACTTAGATTTCTTACCTAAACTAACATAATCCTCAACAAGAGAAATCACAACGACTAACGTCATTAATTTGTTTTCTCTATTAGAATCTGTTGGTCGTTAAATATTGACCCTAAGTGTAACACCTGTGCCTCCACGGCCATCACACAAATACTGTAGCAATGAAATATTGTATTTCATTCTTGGGATTTGTATAAATATGTGTATCATTTGCACATATCAATTCTCGTTCAATTTCAAACTCTAAATCGCTTTCTGGAAGGTTATACGCGCACCGATGCGTAAATATAACCAGTTTAATGCAACGAACACTCCGGAATAGTGACATAGGCTTAACGTACCTTAAATAACCTTTACATAACTTAGAAATAAGTTTTGAAGGCTTTGGTATGGCTAAAACAAGCTAATTCGCTTACAGGGACTAAACTTGACAAACTGCGAAAGTATGCCAATTTGAACTGTAACAGACATTCCGGAGCATGACCATAAGTTAAACATACCATAAATATCCTTCACATAGCTTAGAAATAGGCTTTGAGGTGTTCGGTATGCTAAAATAAACTTTTGTGTCATTCAGGGACTAAAAGTGTCAAAAAGTGCATAAGTTTGCATTTTCGCACATAACTTACGTTCTGAATACATCCGGACATCCAAAAATTTATGTAAGCATGACTATATTATACTTTAGTGTTTGGCTTGCCAAAAATCCATTCGTCGCGTCATTTGGATCGTTTTTCGCGCTTGTGCGCATTCCGTCGTAATTAAGCGAACATCACGTTCGTACGACCAAACGAACCAACATCCGACATATTTTTGAGCATGTTTCATGTCCACAATGTTTAGACATCATGTTAGGGCCTTAAAGTTGGCTTAACGGGCCTTAAACATGTCGGAAATGGCTTAAACACATAACAGGGACTGAAACTGCAACATTTGAAACTTGTTTTCTGATCTGAAGAGCTAGGCGGCCCGCCTTAGCCAAGCTTAAATCTTAGGCGGCCCGCGTCAGCCTCCCTGATCAGATAATATCGAACAGTCAGCGTGTTCCAGCTGTTTTAACCACAACCACACCTTTCCCACTTGCATATTCAGCTGATAAGGATGGTTTTTAGGCACCACAACTTTGCAACACTTGTACGGATACGATTAAGGCACGATATTCGACAAACGATCTTAACGGTTACCCGAAAACTATAAATACCCCACCCCCATTACCTCAAAAATCACTAGAATCTGATCTAAATGACTCTAAGTTGGAACCATTGTTCCATACCTGAGTTGTTGTGATCTAGATTAGCATTCGGGGACCCTTCGTAAGTATTCTTTCGTTCTTTTCCTTATTTTATTGCTTTTCGAGTCAGAAAGTCAAACTTTGTTTGACTTTCAGCGTTGACCAGTAATGGTCAATGCGAAGTTCGTTTGAACTTCGCAACGTGAGTGTAATCACGTTGGTCATAGTCCCTTGGGACTATGCCCACTGATTACCACGTTGTCTAGAGTCGTAGGGTAGGCGATCTGATAAATCGCCTATACCTTCGAACTCGACCCATTTGGTCGATCATTAGGATCGGACCAAACACATTAGGTGACCATAGTAGGTAGGTAATAACCTTCCGAGGTTATACCCTATGGTCACATCGTTTAAGTAGTTGTATGATAAGTAGTTTATATGCCTTAGGTAAATTACCAGAATACCCTTTTCATGTATAATTGGTAATTAAGCATATGTAACCTAAACCTTTGTCACATAACTGATTATGCAACATGTTTAGGCATATTCTACTTGTCATAGGACTAGTTAGGCGGTCCGAACGCGTTTCACGCGCACGACGCGTTAAAGTAGCATAAGCTTCCTAAACGGGTCGTAATGGGTCGAAAGCACTTAGGTTAAGTTTCATTTAGTATGTAGGCTTTGTTAAACCATATCATATGAGTTCCTACACTCATTTGGTTTACAAACCCTCATGCTACCCAGTCTTCCGATTTAGGTCCGGTTAATTAACATAGTTACCTATATTAGGTGCCGTTTGATTTCCGTGATCTCTAGCATTGTTTGGTTGTTACTCAAGGACTACTGAGCAATCTCAAGTGAGTACATAGACCCCTCTTTTACTGTTTTCCAAACATTTTGGGGTGGAACACATGTGCCTACTTGTTACTTTCATGCTTTCCTGTTTTCACATCATATATCTGCTATGTTTGTTAGTACATTATAGTACATGATTTCATTGTTTTTATGCTAGGTGTGCCCATTGTGTGCATTACTTAGTACATTGTTTTACATGACATTTTATGCTAGGTGTGCCCATAGTGTGCATTACTTAGTACATTGTTTTACATCACATCACATCACATGCTATGTATGTTCATTTGTTGCATACTTAGTACAGATTCATTTCATCACATGCTTACATTTTGGTATGACATTTGGTTTGTTTAAATGGGACAATACATTCATTAACATTAGCTACGCCGTTCGTTAGTAGGTAGTGGTACCATAGGAATTGACAACTCCCGTTCCGGACATCCCAGGGAAAGGGGACAGAAAGGAATGACCGAATTCGATGATATTTACACAGATAATCCTTTAATTTGTTTAAGGGTTTATTACCACAGTCGCAAGGCTTGGATGTATGCATTATAACACACCTCATAAATGTTCATATTCAGTATAGCATGCATTTACACAAGACATAATATTGATTTAAACCAAGTTTTACTTCAATACTTTGCTTTTGTGCATATGGTTTAGTTGAGACATTTCACTAGCCATACATGACATTTTGACATGGTATACACAAAGACATTTTGACATAGACATTTTAACATGATTGACATTGATCATGCATTTTCACAAGACATAACGTTGATTTAAACCAAGTTTTACTTCAATACTATGTTCTTGTGCATATGGTTTAGTTGACACATTTCGCTAGCCATACATGACATTTTGACATAGACATTTGACATAGACATTTTAACATGATTGACATTGATCATGCATTTCCCACAAAACATAACTTTGATTTAAACCAAGTTTTACTTCAATGCTTTGTTTTGTGCGTTTCACCTATGGTTTAGTTGATGCATTTCACTAGCCATACATATCACATTTGGATACACATTACATGATTTACATCTTGACATAAACACTTTGACATATTATTCAATACATTGACAATTGGATTAAACATAGACATTTTACATTGATTGGTTTGGTTTGATTAAGTGATTAAGTAACGATGCGTGTGTAATATGATACAAGCATGGTGGATACGCCGCTGGTACTTCCTATATATAAGTGTTTGTATGGTATTACATATTGTAGCGTTATCTGAATCATTTCAAGTTGAGACATAGAACATTTTATACAAATAACATATTTTTCACAAGACATTGATTTACAAACAACTTATCATATACAAACTCATTTTACATGGTTATTCATTTAACCTGACATTTATTTATACATATCATCTGATCTTATCGTTTTTCAAATGATTTACAAAACAAAGCAAATAACAAGGTTCATGACTAAACATTTTCTCAAACATAAGTCATGAAACCTATTTTCACAAAACCTATGTATCTCACCGGCATTTTTATGCTGACGTACCATATTTTCACATGTGTTTTTCAGGAAATGAAGCATAGGATTGATCAAGATACACTTAGGCGGACATGGGCCTTAGTGACAATAAAAGATGCAGACTAGTTAATTATGTTGTATTTCCTTGTTTGTTAAGACATTGTAACACTTCTAATGAATAAAACGAAACTTTAATTTCCATGGTTGTGAAACATTAATTCTGTTACAACACTCCCCGATGTTTCCGCCACGTTTGGTATGTTCTACGTGGTCGGGGTGTGACAGAAAAGATGGTATCAGAGCTAATGGTTATAGGGAATTAGGTTATTAGTAATGCTTTGACCTAGTCTATAACCTTCTTAGGACCCTAACGCGAGTTTACTTGCGTTTAGTCATAAAACAATACCGTCACCTATCCTTAGGCGACGAACACAACAGGAACACAAATTTCAAAACCGCTTTGAAAACTAATCATCTGTTCTAGGATGATTGATTACTAGGTTTTAAACCCTCTATTACAAGGTTTTGAACCCTCAGTTATAAGGTTTTGAACTCTCTGTTATATGGTTTTGAACCCCTTTGAATTTTCAAAAATCTCGTCAAAGTTTGGGTCTTATAATGTGAACACGTGCAAACTGGAAGGGTGAATGCCTGTATTCTGGGTTTTCTGTCTAGGCAAGCACTTCGTATACATCTCATCAGACGCGAGACCAGTTGTGCTTACCTGGGAATTCTTGGGATGAGTGTTCACTTATAGGCGAGCATGTCTTCAGTGATACATTAATAAGACCTGTTTACTTTGATTAGTCACCATCTCATTTGTTTACCTTAGGTAACAAACAAATGATCGCAATTTTCATGCGTTACCATTCTGTTTTGATTACCCGATAAAACCTTCCACTTGTTTCTTCCTATGTCTTTCATTTTCTTCTAGAATGTCTCTTCATCACGATGACGCCCAGATATCCGAGCAGATTGCCAAATTTACCCTACGAATAGGCGAAGTAGTCCTGAAGGCTGTTGAATTGGCTACTGCCATGTATCATCTCCAGGATGAAGCCACTCAAGGGTCACCAAGACAGGCAGGACCTAGTCAGGTGACAGCGCCATCAGCCAAGAAACTAATTGGGGAATCAAAGACCATGGATGAACCATCCCCTAAGAAGTCAAAGAAGCGAAAGGCTTCTCAGAAGTTCGATGTGGTCGCTCACAATGGTCGAGCCGTTCCCAACCAACCAGCTCAACCCCCTGCTAGGAAGTCATACAACGGAACTGTACCCTTGTGCAACCAATGTAGCCTTCATCATCATGCTAGTGTGAGGTGCCGCAAATGTCAGATTTGTGGACTTATAGGTCATACAGCAAGGGTTTGCCCAACTACAGCAGTACCAAATCAAGCTGGCAACAATCCTGCTCAAGCTCGTTTCTCACGAGGGTCTTGCTACAATTGTGGCGAGATGGGCCATTTCCTGAGGGAGTGCCCAAAGCTTGCTAATGCAAATTCAACCCTTGGATGAGAATTCGGCTGAACAAAGGAGGTTGCTGTCTTATGCCTTTGTTTCTTTTGTTCTCGTGTATTGTGAATCAATATGTCTTGTTCATAAATAAAAGTTGTTGTTCGCAATTCTGATATACAAGTATAATTACAGGTGTTTATGGCATTTCCCTATAATACCTGTATCAAGGAACTATGTTCCTTACAAACTACTCTTGTGATTCTCTCTTTCAAATGATCACTCATGATTCCCTCGAAAATTTTAAGTACTCGTTTCACTTTAAGAAACAAAGTACAGAAAATAAGGTGACATTATGAGTAATCATGCTTCTGCACATCTGTGCCTTTGAATCCTTGATTAAATAACTAAGGGTATTTTCAAATCTCATACCCATTACGTTTTGATTTTTCAACATACACAGCACAAGTATTTCAAAAACAATCTTCATGATCTCAAAACATTTCATATAGTTTGAAAACAATTTTTCTAAATGCATTGCATATGTTATTTCAAAAACATTGGCCATGTTATCAAAACCAACCTTCCTAAGTTCAAAATATTTCATATAGTCTGAAAACAATATTTACACAATACATTTTCTTATCAAGGGCATGATTCGAAAAGCATCATTCATATTTTCAAAAATCTTATACATAATTTCAAAATTCATCTTGCATGATTTTAAAACATTTTTTTATAAATATACTTATCTAATAACCTACTTTATGATTTCAAATGTATTATATATAAGGTTTCAAAAACATTTTTAGAAACCCCTGCATAGTTTTCCAAAGATATTTTCCTCATACATTTACTTAACCTTCAAATTCTGCTTCATATGTCGCCTTGACATATCTAGCATCTCAACCTCATAAGCATTTTACTTATGTTTTGACTTAAGCACATCCAGTGCAAGATTTCAAAACATCTTCAACTTCTAAAATCCATAAGGGATCTTTTTATCTTCACAATTAGACCCTTGTGGATGATCATCATTCAAATCAGAGTCCTTAACTGGATTCCTCATGTACCTTAATTCGAACATTTCGGTTCTTTATAATCGAAATCGAATTTTCTCTTCAAAAAAATCTTTCTATCTTTATAGTTAGATTCTTGATAACGTTTAAAGTACCAAATGAAATCCGCTGAATGGATTCCTAGTGTGCTTTAAATGCATGTACGCAATTAACAAGACAAATTAACAAACAATTTTGTGGTTATGTGATTATGTGTTTACATATTTGGCGTTTTCATTTATGCATTTTTGTGTTTTTGGTATACTCTGGATATTCGTTATCCAAATCCTCGTAGAATCTTTCATATCTTCATATGAGGGATTCGTAGTAGGATATTCAAAAAAAAAAGGTACTACCTTAAATCCTTATTGGGCTTCTATGTAATAGTTAAGACCCTTGGATTATATAGTACCACTCCATGATTCATAAGAGACCCTTTAGTGGTCTAGTCAAAAAGATTGATTCACAATCTGGTTAAAGAATGACATCTAGTGATGTAGCTGGACAGACTCCTTGATAGTCTATTTAGATCATTTATTGATTTAATTAAAAGGGCTCTACGGCGGTCTAGTCACACTCATCACATGATTTTTCATTTGGTTTTACCCTGCGCATTATAAAATAGACTGTGTGAACTGTGCAAGGAATTGTCTAATTATGGACGCGTACATAATTATGAAATTTAGTGCACAGAAACCCAGTAAGGTTTATTATGTGTAAGAACCGATAGTGACAACAGTAACGAAATGCGAACGATGTAATGGAGGTACGGTGGACGCATCAATGACGCTTCATATACTTGTATATAAGTATCCCTCTTACATTGCAAGCATAATGTTATTTAAGTTACTAGAAGTTCAGAACCTTAACCAATGTTGTTCGATCTTTTCAACTTCATGTTTTCAAGCTCTCACAAGTTTCCTCTAAATAAATTTCGGGACGAAATTTCCTAAAGTAGGGGAGACTGTAACACCTGTGCCTCCACGGCCATCACACAAATACTGTAGCAATGAAATATTGTATTTCATTCTTGGGATTTGTATAAATATGTGTATCATTTGCACATATCAATTCTCGTTCAATTTCAAACTCTAAATCGCTTTCTGGAAGGTTATACGCGCACCGATGCGTAAATATAACCAGTTTAATGCAACGAACACTCCGGAATAGTGACATAGGCTTAACGTACCTTAAATAACCTTTACATAACTTAGAAATAAGTTTTGAAGGCTTTGGTATGGCTAAAACAAGCTAATTCGCTTACAGGGACTAAACTTGACAAACTGCGAAAGTATGCCAATTTGAACTGTAACAGACATTCCGGAGCATGACCATAAGTTAAACATACCATAAATATCCTTCACATAGCTTAGAAATAGGCTTTGAGGTGTTCGGTATGCTAAAATAAACTTTTGTGTCATTCAGGGACTAAAAGTGTCAAAAAGTGCATAAGTTTGCATTTTCGCACATAACTTACGTTCTGAATACATCCGGACATCCAAAAATTTATGTAAGCATGACTATATTATACTTTAGTGTTTGGCTTGCCAAAAATCCATTCGTCGCGTCATTTGGATCGTTTTTCGCTCTTGTGCGCATTCCGTCGTAATTAAGCGAACATCGCGTTCGTACGACCAAACGAACCAACATCCGACATATTTTTGAGCATGTTTCATGTCCACAATGTTTAGACATCATGTTAGGGCCTTAAAGTTGGCTTAACGGGCCTTAAACATGTCGGAAATGGCTTAAACACATAACAGGGACTGAAACTGCAACATTTGAAACTTGTTTTCTGATCTGAAGAGCTAGGCGGCCCGCCTCAGCCAAGCTTAAATCTTAGGCGGCCCGCGTCAGCCTCCCTGATCAGATAATATCGAACAGTCAGCGTGTTCCAGCTGTTTTAACCACAACCACACCTTTCCCACTTGCATATTCAGCTGATAAGGATGGTTTTTAGGCACCACAACTTTGCAACACTTGTACGGATACGATTAAGGCACGATATTCGACAAACGATCTTAACGGTTACCCGAAAACTATAAATACCCCACCCCCATTACCTCAAAAATCACTAGAATCTGATCTAAATGACTCTAAGTTGGAACCATTGTTCCATACCTGAGTTGTTGTGATCTAGATTAGCATTCGGGGACCCTTCGTAAGTATTCTTTCGTTCTTTTCCTTATTTTATTGCTTTTCGAGTCAGAAAGTCAAACTTTGTTTGACTTTCAGCGTTGACCAGTAATGGTCAATGCGAAGTTCGTTTGAACTTCGCAACGTGAGTGTAATCACGTTGGTCATAGTCCCTTGGGACTATGCCCACTGATTACCACGTTGTCTAGAGTCGTAGGGTAGGCGATCTGATAAATCGCCTATACCTTCGAACTCGACCCATTTGGTCGATCATTAGGATCGGACCAAACACATTAGGTGACCATAGTAGGTAGGTAATAACCTTCCGAGGTTATACCCTATGGTCACATCGTTTAAGTAGTTGTATGATAAGTAGTTTATATGCCTTAGGTAAATTACCAGAATACCCTTTTCATGTATAATTGGTAATTAAGCATATGTAACCTAAACCTTTGTCACATAACTGATTATGCAACATGTTTAGGCATATTCTACTTGTCATAGGACTAGTTAGGCGGTCCGAACGCGTTTCACGCGCACGACGCGTTAAAGTAGCATAAGCTTCCTAAACGGGTCGTAATGGGTCGAAAGCACTTAGGTTAAGTTTCATTTAGTATGTAGGCTTTGTTAAACCATATCATATGAGTTCCTACACTCATTTGGTTTACAAACCCTCATGCTACCCAGTCTTCCGATTTAGGTCCGGTTAATTAACATAGTTACCTATATTAGGTGCCGTTTGATTTCCGTGATCTCTAGCATTGTTTGGTTGTTACTCAAGGACTACTGAGCAATCTCAAGTGAGTACATAGACCCCTCTTTTACTGTTTTCCAAACATTTTGGGGTGGAACACATGTGCCTACTTGTTACTTTCATGCTTTCCTGTTTTCACATCATATATCTGCTATGTTTGTTAGTACATTATAGTACATGATTTCATTGTTTTTATGCTAGGTGTGCCCATTGTGTGCATTACTTAGTACATTGTTTTACATGACATTTTATGCTAGGTGTGCCCATAGTGTGCATTACTTAGTACATTGTTTTACATCACATCACATCACATGCTATGTATGTTCATTTGTTGCATACTTAGTACAGATTCATTTCATCACATGCTTACATTTTGGTATGACATTTGGTTTGTTTAAATGGGACAATACATTCATTAACATTAGCTACGCCGTTCGTTAGTAGGTAGTGGTACCATAGGAATTGACAACTCCCGTTCCGGACATCCCAGGGAAAGGGGACAGAAAGGAATGACCGAATTCGATGATATTTACACAGATAATCCTTTAATTTGTTTAAGGGTTTATCACCACAGTCGCAAGGCTTGGATGTATGCATTATAACACACCGCATAAATGTTCATATTCAGTATAGCATGCATTTACACAAGACATAATATTGATTTAAACCAAGTTTTACTTCAATACTTTGCTTTTGTGCATATGGTTTAGTTGAGACATTTCACTAGCCATACATGACATTTTGACATGGTATACACAAAGACATTTTGACATAGACATTTCGACATAGACATTTTAACATGATTGACATTGATCATGCATTTTCACAAGACATAACGTTGATTTAAACCAAGTTTTACTTCAATACTATGTTCTTGTGCATATGGTTTAGTTGACACATTTCGCTAGCCATACATGACATTTTGACATAGACATTTGACATAGACATTTTAACATGATTGACATTGATCATGCATTTCCCACAAAACATAACTTTGATTTAAACCAAGTTTTACTTCAATGCTTTGTTTTGTGCGTTTCACCTATGGTTTAGTTGATGCATTTCACTAGCCATACATATCACATTTGGATACACATTACATGATTTACATCTTGACATAAACACTTTGACATATTATTCAATACATTGACAATTGGATTAAACATAGACATTTTACATTGATTGGTTTGGTTTGATTAAGTGATTAAGTAACGATGCGTGTGTAATATGATACAAGCATGGTGGATACGCCGCTGGTACTTCCTATATATAAGTGTTTGTATGGTATTACATATTGTAGCGTTATCTGAATCATTTCAAGTTGAGACATAGAACATTTTATACAAATAACATATTTTTCACAAGACATTGATTTACAAACAACTTATCATATACAAACTCATTTTACATGGTTATTCATTTAACCTGACATTTATTTATACATATCATCTGATCTTATCGTTTTTCAAATGATTTACAAAACAAAGCAAATAACAAGGTTCATGACTAAACATTTTCTCAAACATAAGTCATGAAACCTATTTTCACAAAACCTATGTATCTCACCGGCATTTTTATGCTGACGTACCATATTTTCACATGTGTTTTTCAGGAAATGAAGCATAGGATTGATCAAGATACACTTAGGCGGACATGGGCCTTAGTGACAATAAAAGATGCAGACTAGTTAATTATGTTGTATTTCCTTGTTTGTTAAGACATTGTAACACTTCTAATGAATAAAACGAAACTTTAATTTCCATGGTTGTGAAACATTAATTCTGTTACAACACTCCCCGATGTTTCCGCCACGTTTGGTATGTTCTACGTGGTCGGGGTGTGACACTATGCATGTTGAGTTCCTAAAGATTTCTAAGGTCAGTGGGAGCAGTCTAAGTCCTTATTATGATTTGCAAGGAATACAAGAGGTGGGGGAAGAGTGTCATTAAATTTTCACTCCAAATTTAACTCCGATTACACCTCTTGTACACCATACTGCACCAACTCTTACAAACTTAGAATCCTGAAAATGATAGCAACCTAACCAAGAGCTAATCCATAAAACTGAAACTTCTAACAAACCCAATAATCAACTCACGGGGTCATCTAGGTTTAAAAGCCTACTAGCTTTGATGATTACATAACCTCCCTAACTGAAGTTGAAATGGATTTTGGAAATGTTTACTGATCCTATCTCTTCAAAATTAAGCCATTAGTGTCAATTAATCCTCTGAATGGAATAAAATAGTTTTCTAGTAAAACTGATTTTATGTGTTCGTATAACGTTTGGGATTTGATTGAATTACCTAAGAGTGTTCATAGCTAAACCAAATCCTGATATAAGCGTTAAGACACGAAGAGGCATGATTGATTGTCAAAGGTTATACTTAGGAAGAGATAAATTATTAAAGATTTCTTTGAGGATCATTACTGGTCTAGTAGCTTATAACAATTTAAAGCTACATTAGATGAACATTAAAAACAATTTTCCCTAATAAATGGCTGACATATTTACATGTTCATAAAACAACCTGAAAGTTCCAAACTGAAGGTTAAAGAACATTTTATTTGTAAGCCAATAAAATCCATGTACGGGTTAATGCAAACATAATAATGTGATGAAAAGCTAACGTAATTATTTTCATCAAGAATCAAGTGGATTAATGTACCTACCTCAAGATGAGTGGGAGCAACTAAAATAAACTTGTCTATATAGATGACATTCTTTTGACAAGTATATGTTACATAAGTCAAAGCACTGTTAACACAAACTTTGATATAATAAATCTCAAAGAGATCTCTTACGTGATTGATATCATAACATACTGAGATAGACCCAATGGGATATTAGTTCCGTTCCAAAAGTTTAACATTAAATGGGTCCTTACATATGTAACAATCAATATTGCTCTCCTTCAGAGGATAATATGGTAAATGAGATTATTTTTACGCTTCATTAATTGGAAGCCTTATGTAAGTTTAAGTCTATACTCGTTTAGATATTACTCACATTGCAACACACTAGATATGTCTAGATTAATGTGAAGCATCTAATGGAGTATTACAATATCTTTAAAAGAAACGAGAGACTACAATTTAAAGAAGAAGTGAGAATTAAAACCGGTTTATTACTCTAACTTTGAGATATTCAAAGATGACAAAATGTAATTTCGGGTATATCTTTATGTCAGCAGACAAAACCTATTTCATGGAGGAGTCATAATGCACTTATATTAACAACCTAAGTTATAACGACATAATATAGTCACTAAATGTTGTTGGAAATTTATCAGTGGACTCATAAGTTTATTAACTCCGTATAATTAACGTTTTGAAGACTTAGTGTGATAAAGTCAGCTACCATGACTCCTTGAACAGTAACAGTTTAAGAGGTGCTGCATTAAATTTCGATACGCAATTAATTATTCGTTTATGAACGAATTGAGGAAACTAAGTTTTGTATCGAATACATTCATGATATGCTTAAGGATCCTATAACTGAAGGGCTATTACCCATAAGTCTTATTAAGAGAGCTCATAGACGGGTATAAATTAATGGCCGTGCGCAATTGCATATCGTACTATGAATGACTAAGTATTAGTTAATTTTCCTCATCAGTTTGATTTTGTACGTCTCTAAGAATATGTCAAGTCGACATAATGGCATATAGACAAATAAAGTTACAAATCAAACAAAGGGCTTATGCATATTTTGATCATGACGATTAGGTTTTAAATTAAGGCTATAGTATGATTAATGGGGGTCCTGAGTCGCATAATGATTCAACGGCTGTATTTCTCTGCTATAGTACTTGTTTAAGGCTAAAATGAGTGTTAATTCCTGATCAGGCTTACCTAATACTCATAGTAAATGATTACTCGGCTAAGTGGGAGAATGTAAGATTAAATATATTTATTTTATATTTAATCTAGTAGCCATTATAATCATTTACATTATATGGATCAAAATATATAACAATCCTATTAAATAATTAGTTGGTAATTTTTGATGGGCCTAATTACCCTTATTAACTAATTAGGGTTTCCTCCTGGGTGCTTATATAAGGAGACTAATGTAGAGGTTTCAAGGTTAGACAGACAACCTAATTACTCTCATAACATCAATCGACCTCCTCTCCTCAACCGATTACCCTTTATCGGTTTTCTTCATCACCATCATTAGATTGCACCCTAAGGAGGAATCATATCAAGCTGACAATCATGTCAAACACTGTTGCTGCGTCTCCATCTAGATTTCCTGCTGGTCTGTGCTGATGCAATCAAAGGTATGTTATTTATATGTTTTCCATTATGTATAAACAGAACTGATCAACACGTAACTCTCTTGAGAAAAACTCATTTGAAATCGACTGGTTTATAGACAAGCCAAGCTTACATCATTTGTAAACGAGCAGAACATGAGCCAAGGCAATGGCGTACATAAAGAGTTAGTAGGGGTAGCACAGGCTACCCCTCAACCCCGTCTCCTAGTGTAAAAATACCCTTTAACTCCATTTTCGTAGTGTAAAAATACCCTTTAACTCCATTTCCGTAGTGTAAAAATACCCATCAACCCCGTTTCCGTTATATAAAGGATACCCCTGATCCTAAAACAAAAATAGGATACCCCTAACTTTTTGGGCTAATTCCGCCACTGAGCCAAGGTATGCTCACTCGTTGACTTGCTCATTAAGCCCAAATTTTAATGTTTGTAAATTATAACTCTTAACATAATATGGAAATAAGACCACATAATTAGGTATATAAGCTAATAAGCCCACTTGAGACTATGCTAATATTAATTTTAATATTATTGGTTACTTAAATATTAAGTTTTAGTTTTAAATTAAACGAGTTTACTCTAGCATTTTACGAGCTGAGCTGGCTCATTTAACTTCGAGAATGAGCTGAAATCAGCTCGGCTCGGCTCGACTTGACTCACTCGTAAAATAACCCTACTTCCAAATGTATTCATTAACCACGATCATCAATTTTGTTTGGCTTAGACAATAGTGTTCTTAATTAAATAATTATATAACACGGTCATTTTATTATTTAGCTTGTAGGGGTATATATCAAAATTGCCCCTTTGATAACTCTACGCGATTATGATAGTTTACAAAGGTTGCTCGTAATATGTAATGATTACACAACTTTTCCTAATTGCAAGCGTTGCTAGTTTTCAAAGGTTGTCAATAAAATTTTAAGATAGTAAGGGGGTGTTTGTTTTTTCTTCAAACATCTTCAAGGGGGCTGATATCTGCAGGTGCGCAGACGTTACCCTTGAAGACTGTTTGTTTTTTCTTTTAAACAGATCTGAACTCAACTTTTTTCATCTTAAAAAATAAGTTATGGACCCCCTTCTTAAAACATCTTCACACCTCCCTCTTCTCCTCCCTCAAACATCAGCCCCTCCCACCGCTGCTCCTCCTCCTTCTCCGACCTCCCTCTTCTCCTCCGGCGACCTACCTCCTCCTCCTGCAACCTCCCTCTTCTCCTCCGGCGACCTACCTCCTTCGGCGACCTACCTCTTCTCCGACCTCCCTCCTCCTCCGGCAACCTACCTCCTTCTCCGGCGACCTCCCTCCTCCTCCGGTGACCAGCTCCTTCTCTGACCTCCCTCTTCTCCTCCGCTGGATAGAAGCAAAATGTGAATGTTTCGTCATTGTTTGATGCGCTTCAGACCGGTATCAACTTATAAAAATAAATAGTCTTATATTTTTAGCTTGCAGATCTTCAGACCACATCTTCAGTTGCAGACATAAAAACAGATGAAATCAGCTTGCCGACAATTAATGTCTGCAAAAACAAACAGCACCTAAATGTTTACGATCGGATAAAAATCGGGGATACACATGTAAATACTTACACATCTTTTAGACTGGTAGGTATGGGGCGTGTGTTGTAGCGTTAAAGGGGGTTTAACGCCGACTACACCACCCCGGCTCGGCGTTGCCCATTGGGCGTGGATACTCTGCCTGACGTGAAGCGATGGGCGGGGGGCTGGGTGACGTGGCGAGTTGTGGTTGGCTGGTTCAAAGTAAAAAGTTTAAACAAAAAAAATTCCACATGGCTGACCACGCCAAGCTAAGCGACGCCCCACCACACCCCTTGTTTTTTAGTATTAGCTTGTGGATCCCACCCTCACCACGTGTCGAGCAATGTCTCCAACCCAAGCCCCTCCACTCCCATTGTCTTAGACTGCGGGGAGTGGTGGCGTTGGTTGGGCGGGGGAAGCTAGCTAATGCAGGCTAAGCCAATCCGTGTCAGCGTTGGTGTTGCCCAGCTAGAGTCGCTATGGAGCCTGGCGTGAGGCGGGGGCGGGGTGAGCTGGCTAGCCAAGATTGGACGTTCATTTTTACCGTTAGCCATAGGCGTTTGGCATAGCGGTTTAATGGTAAAAATTAATTTTTTTCAAAAAACCTAACACATTTTAACCTATAAATAACCCCCCTCCCTTCATTTTTTTTTACAAAATTCTTCAACCACTATCACACAAAACTCTCAATTTTTCCAACCAGACAACAAAACCGAAAATGGTGAATTGGATGGAGGAGGAGATCGCGCTCGTCACTTTGATCATCGACGCACAGCGTATGTTGCAACGCGGTCAAACCACATACTGGGGATAAGCGTTCCAACAATACCAACAACACGTTGGTAACAAGCGCCACAATATAAAAGCGTGCCAACACAAGTGACGCAAACTAAAACTGAAGCTGGATCAGTTTAAAATTTGTTTCGATCGTGTCCCTGCGGGGGACCTAAGCCACGCCGATCGAATGGAGACCGCGAAGATCGAGTGGAGGCACAACGGAAATCCAAAATTTAATTGGTTACCCAGTTTAATATTACAGAATTTTGTAATTTTTTTAGGAATTTAAGTGGGTTCCTCACTTTAGTATTTATAGAACTTTAATATTTATAGAACTTTTTAATTTTTTGGGTGGTCCGGTGGACCCCACTATCGCCACGTGTCGAGCAAAACCCCCCAACCCATGCCCCCACTCCCTGCAGTCTTATATAGGTAACCGATACTATTTTAAATTTGTTGACCCGTTCTATAGTTTAGATTCGATCAATTACCCCTAAAAATGCCGGTTCATTATAAGATAAAAGTTAATGCATGATGACGTGGGTAGCTCAAGCTTAATAAACTAACTATAAGTGCAAAATAGCTTAAAGGGTTAAAGGGTTCAAGTAAGCTACAAGCTGTAGTGAACAACAAAAAGCATTACACAGTGTCATGTCCCATCACACTTTACGCGTGACTTCTCTCACTCAGCCGCAATGTTGACAGTCTTTTACTCGCAGGTTCGAAGCCTTCAACCTACCTAAACAGGCAACCCCCTCACTACATCGCCGGATCACTAGTTAAGGGTTTCTACTATTGGCTTCCTCTTTCCCTATAAATGACCACCCTTGGTCATTCAGCCAAACATTCCGAAATCTCACTTTCTCTCTAGAACTTGCACATTGCATGTTATATTCTCCACATTCAATAACACTATCACATTGCATGCATCGGATCTGGTTTGAGTCTCTTTCAACCTTGAATTCTAAGCAATTGATATGAGAGTGATCCAACCCTACGTATTGCACATGTAGGGGGACCCGCGACCTGCATTAGGCAAAACGAGACTCTTGAACCTTTTTGCCTAACCAGTCCCTCCACTATTCTTGGTCTCATATTTGTTGTAGCAACAAGTTGGTGCCCACCGTGGGGCTATGCCACTAAGTTCATCTTTGAAGACCAGTAGTGTAGTTCCAACTTCGCTAAAACCATCATGTCTGAAAACGAGTCTCCAGGTGAGGTGAACCAAGTACCACGTACTTCTAGACCTAGTGCTAGCCAAACTCCACCGGCTATGCCCACCTCGTTCTCAACTCCGAGAAACACCCCAACAAGAGTCACATATCCCGAGTTTTCTTCCTTTCAGACACTAACCCCATCTCGTTTAGGGGTTCCATTCCCTCATATCGGTGCAACAGGAACACCAACATGCATCGATCTAACACCAGATAGGGTAGCAAGCAACTTTCCACAGTTAAGGTCTCTCCTTAACCAGTACGTGAGCAGAGAAAAGGATAAAGGAGTAAGAATCAGGCTGGATTATGACAAACCCGAGCCCTCATTGTCACCTGGGCCACCTCTGCCTCCTTTTATAAGCTCACAACCTACCATATCCAGAAATGAAGTTGGTCCTAGTCACCCTCCACCAAATCCGAGTCCATATGCAGTTGCAAGAGCATATCCAACCACCTTTCCTTTATTCTCCTTCCAGCTGGTGGCAACCGGTGCACCGTTGGGGCATGAGTTAACTTTGGATCAGTTGCTACAGTCACCAGCTTCAAGCCTTCCACCTCCTGTGTCCACTACATGGGAGCAAGCCTTATCCGTTCTTCCCTTGGCACTAAGTGCTGCCATGAGTACCCTTATGGGAATGAACAACTACATGGCTGCACCAGAAAGCCTTCAAGGCTTCAACCTCATGCCACATATGATGGCTCAAATGATGGCAAACTTCCCTTGGCAACATTTCATTAACCAAGCACTAGCCACTCAAGGGAATGCAAACAATAATCCGACCTCAAGAGTAGAAGAAGATCTTGCCAAACAGTACAAGCCAAGCAAGTTGTCCTATTTTTCTCAACAAATTGTGATTATGATTTCCAAACTCGGAATAAGATGCCATCTCACATAAGAACGTATGATGGGACAGAAGATCCCGAAGACCACCTCAAAATCTTTACCGGGGCTACAAGAATTGAGAAGTGGTCCAACCCCGAGTGCTGCCTTATGTTCATGCAAACCCTTGTAGGGTCTGCCTGGATTTTGTTCAATGAGTTACCGGACAAAAGCATTTGAACTTTCGATGATTTAAGCAAAGGCTTCTTAGCTAACTTTACGCAGCAAAGGAGGCACGTCAAAGATGCAACCGTGATCTTCCAAATCAAGCAAATGGATGATGAAAGCCTTAGAGATTTTATCAAAAGGTACAAGAAAGAAGGGTTAACATACGTGGGTGCTAACGAGAAGATAAGGGTTGTAGGCTTCATGAATGCAATCACCTCCAAGTACCTCACTAGGGACTTTAACAAGTGCCTGCCCAAAACCCTTGAAGAGGCCCTTGAAAGGGCTGAAGCTCACATCTGGGGGGAGGAAGCTGTTGATATCAAGGAAAAAAGAAAAAGGGGTCCTAGCTGGAGGAGTAACAGTCCCAATAGAAAAAGAAACAACTATGGCTCATATGACAAACGTTCCAGGAACTCAGATCCACGAAGGTATGAAGGCAGGAACCCTTCAAGCAGGGAAAAAACTGTGAACTTCACAGCCTTAACTAAAACCCCACAAGAAATCCTTGCCACTGAAGAGGTTAAGCACAGCTTTCGACCACCCAGACCTTTGCCTAAGAGCAAAAGGAATGAAAAGTCCACTAAATTTTGTGAATTTCATGAAGAAAAAGGCCATCATACCAACGACTGTTTCAACTCAAGAAAAGAATTGAGGAAGCTGTTAAGTCTGGAGAGCTTGCCCACTTGGTCAAAGGGGTAAAAGACAAAATGGCAGACGGAAAAGGTAAAGAGGTGAACATGGTAAATCTTGATGGAGAGACCTCCCACAAACGGCAATGCTTGGAGGCTTGGAAGCTTCAATGTGTATGCTTCTCACCACCAGAAAAGGGTCTTCTGTCGAACCCTTTAGCAGTATAAGCCACTGTGGGAACCATCAGGACAAGCAAAGCTTGCGTCGATATGGGGGCAACAACTGAGATAATGTTCGAGAAGTGTTTCACCCGACTCAGCAACAATGAACGTTCAAGGCTTCAACCAGCTGAGTCCTCTATTAAAGGTATTGCTGACATCCCCATCAAGCCTTTGGGCCAACTAACACTTGATGTTTGCTTCAGAGAAGGAAAAATGGGAAGGACCAAACCACTCACCTTTGTGATGATCAACATGCCTTCCAACTATGATGTTATCATAGGAAGGCCAGGTCAGAGTGAGTTTGGTATGGTTGTTTCAGTTGGTCAAGGTGTAGTCAAGTTCCCCACCAAAAGAGGAATTGCAACACTTCAACCTACCCATGAAGCCTTCTTGGTTGAAGGGGAGAGCTCAACAAAAAATGAAGAGGAAGAGCAAGGTTGGATCATTAACCCTAAGTATCTCCAGCAAATGATAAGGGTAAAAACCAACCTCACCACATACACTCTCTCGTATCTCAAGAAGCTGCTATTACACAACATGGACATCTTTGCATGGTGTCCCGAAGACATGACCGGTATCCCTTGAGATATCGCCGAACATGAGCTCAAGATCCCACCCAACGTGAAACCTATTGTTCAGCAGAAAAGGAGTTTAGCCCTAGATAGAATCCTGGCAGCATGCAAAGAGGTTGAAGGATTGGTACAAGCTGGCATTCTCCGAGAGGTTAAATATTACTCTTGGATAGCCAACCTCGTGATGGTCAAAAAGCCTGATGGATCCTGGAGAATGTGCATTGATTTCAAAGACTTGGACATAGCTTGTCCAAAGGATTGTTATCCTTTGCCCGAAATTGATCTAAAAGTCGATTCGCTCACAGACTTCCCCTTCAAATGCTTTCTCGATGCTTATAAAGGCTATTACCAAATCCAAATGAAGAAAGATGGTGAAGAAAAGACAACCTTCCATACCTACAAGGGTATTTTTTGTTATAAAAAAATGCCTTTTGGCTTGAAGAACGCAGGGGAAACCTACCAACGCTTGGTAGATAAAGCATTTGCTGAACAAATAGGCAAGAACATGGAAGCTTATGTGGATGACTTGGTGATTAAGAGCAAAACTAAGGGCCAAATGCTCGATGATATACAGGAAACGTTCCAGAATTTCAGGAAGATCAACATGAAGCTCAATCCTGTGAAATGCTCGTTTGGTTTTGAAGAAGACAAGTTCTTGGGGCATATCGTGGGCAAACAGAGCATAAAGGCAAACCCCAACAAGGTTAAAGCCATCCTTGATACAAGGTCCCCATAAAGCAAGAAGGCGGTTGAAAGCTTGAATGGTAAGCTGGCAGCCTTGAAGCGTTTACGTCTAAGTTGGCTGAGAAGTCTCTTCCTTTTTTCAAAACCCTTCAAGGGTGCACAAACAAGAAGGACTTCCGATGTACCAAGGAAGCTGAAGAAGCCTTTAACCAAATGAAGCAGCACCTAGCTTCATTACCAGACATTGCTGCTCCTAAGACGGGGGAACTAATCTGTGTCTACCTCTCAGTTGCTGAGGAAGCAATCAGTGCGGTCCTGACTATCGAAAGAAACAAGGCTCAGGTACCCGTTTACTTTTCAGTAAAACTTTAAAGTTGGCAGAGACCAAGTATCCCCCGTTGGAAAAACTTGCTCTTGCATTGGTGAAAACAGCCAAAAGGCTTCGAAGGTATTTTCAAGCACACCTTATATAAGTGGTCACCGACCAACCAATTAAAAATGTGCTTGAAAAACCTGAAACCTCCGGATGTCTATCCAAATGGGCAGTGGAACTAGGTGAACACAACATCACCTACGTTCCAAGAAAAGTTGTGAAGGCCCAAATTTTGGCTGATTTCATTTTGGAAATCCCAAAGGAAACAATGACGGAAGTCAACAGAGCCTCCACTGAACCCTCTGACCCTGATACCTGGAAGCTTTTTACCGACGGAGCTTCCAGCCTTGAAGGGTCAGGGGCAGGGCTAGTCCTGATCAATCCCAATGAATTGGAATTCGCATATGCTCCCCGGCTTGAATTTCAGACAACGAACAATGAAGCTAAGTATGAAGCACTGGTTGCAGGACGCAACAGTGGCGGAGCCAGAAACATTTTCTTATGGTGTCATTTTTTATGGATAGCCCGGTTTATAGTAACCCAGAGTCGAACTATTTGGATCGGTTCGGAACTAGTCGGGTCGAATCACATAATAAAAGCAAATATCATAGTAAAAGTACAATGTCAATGAATAAAAACACATAATAAAATTACAAAGTCATTTGAAATATATAAAAAATTTCATTTAATAGTTACTCTGTACACATTTTCATGTTTTGAAAACGATTTATAATGTTTTCAACTCGTATTCGAGCATGTGCTTCGCGGCGGGTCGTAAGAGGTTGGTGGTGAAGATTGGAGTCCACGCTTCGCGACGAGGTCGTAGAGGTTGATGGCGAGGATGTATATATTTGATGATGGTAAAATTAAGTAATCAACACAATTAAGTAAACAATTTAGAGTTAAAAGTTCCATTTAACTATAATAAGGTAAATAAAAAATGGTAATATTTGTTATCTTGTATATATTTTATATTGAAGGATTAAAAAGCAACATGATTAAATAACATTGTCTAGAGTTAAAAGTTAGCTTTAATTATAATAAGTAAAACAAAAAAGAACTAAACCTATAAAAAGGATAAAAAAACAGATATTTGTTAAAAAAAGAAAAGAAAAAATAAGTTCATTAACTTTATTAAACTTTAAGGACCGTATGATAACTCTATTAAAGTTTGGAGGTCGAAACCTAAATCGCTTATAAAAAATATAATTATTATTTAACTTACCTATGATAAATCTATTAAAGTTCAACGATATATGTAAATCGTTTATCAAAAAATTATTAGAGTTTAGAGGTTGTGTGATAACTTTATTAATGTTCAGGGTTAGAAGTGTAAATTAATTATAAAAAGACAATAATATTATAGCCTTATAATTATGAATAAAACTATTAAATGACCAAAAAAAGATTTATTACTATTCACGTTTTGAATTGTTATAGTGTAGAATGACAACTTGCAATAAAAAAAAAAAAAAAAAAAAAAAAAAAAAAAAAAAAAAAAAAACCTCTTTTTCATTGTAACAAACAAGTGCAAGCATCATTCAGATGATCATCAAACATTTGGTTCCGATTAGGTAAACAATTGAAACAAAACCAATTAGACATAGCCCTATAATGCTTTATAGATTAGAAAAAAATTGAAGTATGTACCTCTAATGATTTAAAGTATACTAATTAAATTCATGTAACTGGGCTTAATTTTGGAACTATAAACTTGTTTATTATCTAATTATTTTAGAAGAAAACAAAACAATGGTGTTTGTAAAAAGACATTGGTGTCGCTCGTAAAAAAAAACAATGGTGTCGCTCGAATTTTTCCTATTATACGTTTTATTTGCTACACAAAATTCAATGGTGTCGGGCGACACCGTTGTTCAAAGTGTGGCTCCGCCACTGGGACGCAAGCTAGCCAAAAAGATGGACGTCAGAAAGCTTCAAGTCTTCACGGACTCTTTACTTGTTTCAAGTCAAGTAAATGACAGCTACATAGCTAAAGAACCCAACATGAAGAAGTATCGTGAAAAGGCAAAGGAACTCATGGGCAAATTTGAATCATGCACCATCAAACAAGTCCCAGGTCACAAAACAAGAAAGCCGATGCACTAAGCAAGCTTACATCACTTACTTTTGCCCATCTCACCAAAAAAATGTTGGTTGAAGTGCTGAAGACATCGTCCATCCAAGAACTCGAGGTACAAGATGTGATTACTGAGGAAGGGCCGAGTTGGATGACCCCCCTGGTCAAGTCCCTTACAAATGGTGAGCTGCCAAGTGATCAGATGCAAGCTAAAAGGGTTCGGATCAAATCAAGACAATACGTGTTGCAAGGAGATATCCTCTACAAAAAGGGATACCTTGCACCACTGCTTCGATGTGTTGGCCCAGAGCAAAGCTAATATCTAATCAATGAAGTTCATGAAGGGATATGTGGGGCTCACTACGACCCAAGGTCAGTGGTTTCCAAGTTGATGAATCTTGAATATTTTTACCCCACCATGCATCGAGATACAACCGAGTAGCTGAAAAAGTGTGAAGCTTGTCAAATACATGCTCCAGTGCCCAAAAGCCCAAAACATGACTTGGTTCCCATCTCATCAGCTTGGCCATTCCATAAGTGGGGAATGGAAATAGTTGGTCCGTTCCCACCGGCCAAAGGAGGAGTCAAGTTCCTACTAGTGGCCGTGGACTACTTCACCAAGTGGCCAGAAGTGAAGCCGTTGGCAAAGATATCAGGAAAACAAGTCATTGATTTCGTATGGGAGAACATTATATGTCGATTTGGGCTACCAGGAGTGTTGGTCACGGATAACGGGAAGCAATTTACCGAGAAGCCTTTTAGCTCCTGGTGCAAGGAGTTCAGAATAACACAAGTGTTTAGCTCGGTAGCTTACCACAGTCCAATGGCCAAGTTGAAAGAATAAACCGCAGCATTGTGGATGGCATTAAAACTCGTTTGGGAAGGCATGACAACAATTGGCTTGAAGAACTTCCCAACGTGTTATGGGCAATCCAAACAACCGAAAAAACAAGCCATAAGAAAACACCATACAACCTAGTGTTTGGACCTGAAGCTGTAATCTCGGCAGAAATAGGAGTTACAACGAAGAGGACGTTCAACATTGATCTAGAATCAAACAAACAAGAGATGATGTTGAACTTAGAATTCCTTGAAGAAGCCCGATACCAAGCAGCCATACAAGAAGCGAAATATAAGCAAAAAATGGAATATTACTACAATGTACAGGTAAAATACGAACAATTCAAGCCTGGTGATCTCGTTCTTCTAAACAACGAGGCCAGCAAAAAAGAAAGCCAAGGAATGCTTGGCCATAAGTGGAAAGGGCCGTACACCATCCTCGAAGCCCGCAAAGGAGGATCCTACATGCTGGCAGACCCACAAGGCTAAAAGCTTCCCCAACATTGGAATGATAAAAACCTGAAAGGTTTCATGTTTAGACAAATGTGTTAGAAAAAACAACAAAGTGTTGTTTTGTTCCCTTTGTAACCCACACACTTTGATGAATGAATGATGAAGTTCTTATCAAAATTTGTCTTTCTATCCTATAATCAGGATGGGAACCTAACAAAAAACTCCATGACAAGGGTCATGTAAGGGGATGAGCTCCCATGCCAGATCGCTCAATAGGTTCAAGGGTTGAATGGACCTATATAAGGGGTGAGTTCCTAAATCAAAACAACTCCATGAGACTTAGAAAATTTTTCAAAAAGTATGTCTCATAGACGGGTTTGAACAGCCTACATCAAATGTTCCTTAAGCCTTAGCACTGGCTTACGGACCAAAATCAGACGAAGTAAGGTCATAAATAGGATAAATGTTATATCTTCTTGTTAAAAATATCCTAAGGCTAAGTGACTACAACACTGAACCCTTCAAGGTATAAATAACATAAGGTAAACACACCATCAACAAAGACAACAAAGTAAATAAAAACACAAGGAAATATACGAAACAACAATGCACAATACAACAAAGCATAAAAAGTTAAATATAACATAGCATAATCTAAGTTAGAGTATCAAGGGCCATACAACGCCATAAACATAAAACATTGTTCCAGAAGCCTCCAAGGCTTTAAGCAACAAGGGACCTAAATGGTTTCCTTAGATAAAAAGATGTTCAAAATACACAACCACATACATTGTTCAAAGGTGCTAAGAAAGCTACGAATCAAGATACCTTCTTTTCTTTATTTTCAGCATCAGAAATAGTTGGTTTTGCTGCATCATCTTTCTTGCCCCCATCATCCTTCTTGCTCCCATCAACCTGGGCTTTCTTGGCTTTCCACTTCTTTCTCCCTGCTGCGGCCACCTCAGAGGCTTCAAGGCTTGAATGCTTTGAACCATCCCCACCTTCAGAACAAGTATCCTCACTATCTCCAGAATGAGGACATTTCTTGGAAACGGATTTAAGCACTTTATTACACACAGCTTCATTAAGGCCTCGAGGTTCTAAGCCCTGCAAAACGGAAAGAGGTTTGCTATAACACTTGGATACCTCACCCACGTAAGGGTAAGTCAAACGCTCCATCTTGACATCGGTGTCCTTAAACACCTTGAAGGCTCCAGGCTGAAAGAGAGGAGATTTATCTTTTGGAGACCCAGTTGCACCAACATCATACCCAACAGTATAACCTTGATGTCTTCCATGAATAAGAAGTTTCGGATAGACATCACCTAGGGCACTGTTAAACTCGGATGAATGAAGGAGGTAAGTAATAACCTATTGGAAGCCATGCTCAATGAGCCACTTGTTGTCCTTGGCCAATTAAGCTAAGGAAGCCTCTAACTCCTCTTTCTCATTCATAGAAGCTTCAGCTTGTTGTTTCAGTTTACCAACCTCAACCTCATGCCTCTGAGTAATCTCATGAACCTTCTTTTGCCAGGCCAACTCTTTCTCAGCAAACCCTTCTGTCTCTTTCTTCAAAGTAGCCATATTAGCCTTCATGGCCTCCATTTTCTTCGAAAAAACCTCATACTCCTGCATCCGTTTGCGAAAACATGCAATACTTTCAGGAAGCAAGGCACAAAGGTTGCAAGAAGCCATGATCATCTTGGAAATCATTTGATCATCAACCATGGAGGATGAGGAAGCACGAACAGCTGGAGGCGCAAAATGGTTGAGAACATCTTCACAAACAACAGTAGACTTGAAGCTATCAGAAACGGTAACCTTCTAGTAAGGCACATATATCTCCCCCGAATCAACATTGGAGGAACTCTCAATTTCCTAACCCGAAGGTTTTGACCCTCCAACCTTTTTACCAATGCCTTGGTGTCCTTACCCACCACCAAAGACAACTCCCCGTCTTCCCATCAGCAGGAACCTCTGTATCTTCAACTTCCAAATCATCATCAAGATCAATCGTTTCAGAACTTGAAGGTTGTCCAACACCTTTACGTCAAGTAGAATGACGAGTGGACTGCTTCGAAGCAGGAACCTTCACAAAACCCTTCACATTTGGAACACTAACATAGCCCGATCCTTCAAATCTATGCTCCGAACCCCTAATCACAACATCCTCACCCTCAGCAGAAGAAGCATCAGCAAACACAACATCCAATGTATCATCACTCTTGATAAAGTCCAAAGCAGACATGACTGCAATTAAAACAGGAAAAAAATAACATAAACAACAACATTATAAAAATAAGAAAAAGAAGTTAGAAAAGCAAAATACATACCCTGACTATCCCTCATGAGTACAGGATCCCGATCTATTTTATCCCATAACTTGTTTATCCCCATTAAAACCAACAAAGGTTTAGGAAAAGGGCGAAGCCTAGAAGGGCATGCCCTGAAGGATTTTAAGAACCAACTGTATAACTCAGAATCGGAGGGTTCAATTTCATCGAGGACGACATCAGGGTGCTTCCAAATCATTTTAAAAGGGGCAATAGACTCCAAAACCCAAATGAAACGGTCTTTCCATGAACCAAGAGTAGTTACCATGGATGAAATCAGACAAGTATCAACTTGGGACGTCTCGAATGTGAACCAATCGCCATTCTTTGCTAAACGAAAGAAACAACGAAAGGATAGAAGAGACGTGTCATACGCTGCAGCCCTACACAAGACTTCGAAGTGCAAAACCCTAGCAAGGCCTTGAGAGTGCAACTGACCAAAAGAGACTCGATAATACTCTAATACGTTAAGAACGAAAGTGGAAAAAGGATGACGGAGGTTCGAGACTTTGAAATGTCTGCAATATAAAGCAACGGAGCCCGCCGGACATTGGTCAATCGACTTGTCCAAGCCCGAAGCCTCCGGTTAAAACCGCAAATCAATCCCCCACTTAATGCAAAATGCCTCAACCTCTTCTTGTGTGAGGCAAGAAAAGCTAGTGGATTGATCTTTCCTTGCACCCATGAGAAACGATGATTGAAAGAAAAAGTGAAAAAGATGAAGAAATTAACCTGAATAGAGGAGAATTGTGATGAAACTTGGAAGGATTGAGAGAAATTAGTAAAGTGGTTGTCTCTTGATAAATGAGAAAATAAATAGGCCTGATGGTTACCATAATTAACCTATGGGATAATAATTGATGTCTGTAAGAAAACTGTCACGTTCGTCAAATCAACCGTCTTTTCAAATTCAAAATCTCAGCGGTTTCGTCGCCCAACACACTAAGGTTGGAACCTTTCAAGCCTTGAAGCCTTTAAGCTAGTTAACAAAAATTGCACAAAAATCAGAAGCCTTTGGGCTTACACCACAAATACCTCTGACTTGGGGGCCTGATGACGTGGGTAGCTTAAGCTTAATAAACTAACTATAAGTGCAAAATAACTTAAAGGGTTAAAGGGTTCAAGTAAGCTACCAGCTGTAGTGAACAACAAAAAGCATTACACAGTGTCATGTCCCATCACACTTTACGTGTGACTTCTCTCACTCGGCCGCAAAAGAGGCACGTGAGAAGAGACAGTCTTTTACCCGCAGGTCTGAAGTCTTCAACCTACCAAAACGAGCAACCCCCTCGCTGCATCGCCGAATCACTAGTCAAAGGTTTCTACTATTGGCATCCTCTTTCCTTATAAATGACCACCCTTGGTCAATCAACCAAATATTCCGAAATCTCACTCTCTCTCTGTAGAACTTGCACATGTTCTATTCTCCACATTCAATAACACTATCACATTGCATGCATGCATCGGATCTGGGTTGAGTCTCTTTCAACCTTGAATTCTAAGCAATTGATAGGAGAGTGATCCGACCCTACGTATTGCATACGTAGGGGGGCCCGTGACCTGCGTTAGGCAAAACGAGACTCTTGAACCTTTTTGCCTAACCAGTCCCTCCACTATTCTTGGTCTCATATTTGTTGTAGCAACAATGCATGATGTAGTATGTATGTATGCGAAGCACACAAGGCAAAGTGTCGGAAGGGATGTTAGTTTGTGAGCATCCGGAATTCCAAACTCAATCGGATGGTATCGTAGCAGTTCCTATATATATAGAGGGTTAGGGTAAAATGAAAACTTATACTAGTTGTGAGAACTTAAAGAACTCGGCCTTACGAAAGGTTTTTTCAAAAAAAAAAAAAAAATTAACCAAAAATCCTAAAAAAATCAACTTTTCCAAAAAAACTAGTTACTGGTTTTTTTTTTCATTTACGGCAGCCGTAAATGCTGTAAAAAGTGATGTAATGCTTGTGTTGTCAGCTTTTTACAGCTATTGCAAGGAACCCAAAAACACCACTTCGGATTTTTTTATAAATTTTTTTACGACAGACTTTTCTAACATTTTAATCCAGATGTGTGAAAAAATGGGGGCAAAACTTGCACGGGAAGCCCGAGTTCTCTAAGTTTTCACAACTCGGAAGGGTTTTCCCTTGATCTTGATCCTATTATATATATAGGATACATATCCGTTAGGAACCACCCTTTATTGAGAGAATTATGAGTACCAATGTGAACACAACCAAAAATATTAAAAAAAAATAAAAACACACAATTTTTTTTTATAAAAAAACACTAAATTTCGTCACTAAAAAAACTGAATAACAGTACCGATGCACAAGTTTTTTTAGTGACAGAGTTTAGAGTTTTTTTATAAAAAAATTTGAACAACAATACCAATGCACATGTCCATGCGCATACGTATGCACATGTGCATTGGTACTGTTGTTCAATTTTTTTGTGCCAAAATTTAGCGATTTTTAATAAAAATATATAAAAATACTGTTTTAACATTTAGTTGTGGGGTTTAGCTTTATGATTTTTTTTAGCATTTAGCTTGGGGGGTGGGTTATGGTTTTTTAGGTTTTTGTTGGGTGGGAGGTTGGGGGGGGGGGGGTTACGTTTTTTTGGGTTTTTGGTGAGGTATAATTTTTTTTAGTGGTGGAGGGGGGGGGGGGGGTGTTTAGGTTTTTGGATTGTGGTGGGGTGGGGTGGGGGTGGTGTTTAGGTTTTTGGTGTTGGTGGATGGGTTTATTTTGTTGTGTTCTCATTGGTTCTAGCAATAAGTGTGGTTCCCGAATGAACGATACCCTATATATATGTTGGACCGTTCTATGACCCTGAAAAGTCAGTCAAGGATGTTCATCTTCATGTATGAAGGCGGAATCAACATAAATGAAGTTACAACAGCTTTCCTATTCAATTCCTTCACGTTTATTGCTTTCTGAGTTCAATTTGACAGAGTTCGGTTACACAAGCAATGACCTAGTCTCGCTCATACGTACATAATGAAGTCACTTGTGAGGGTATTTATACTTGTTCTGATTTCGCTTATATGTCAGTGACACAAAAGCGGAATCACTAAATGACATATAAGCGAAATCACTAAGTGACATATAAGCGAAATCCCTAGTGTACATAAAAGCGGAATCACCTCTAACCTATGTTCACAAAAGCGAAATTAACAATATAAAACCCTAATTTAACTCTCAAGACCCTATGTTGACTATCTTGACTTAAGACTTGATGTAGACGTAGTCAACAGACATTCCGTGCACCAACAGACTCCCCCTTGGATGTTGACGAAGTCTTTAGCTCCGAGTCTTTAGTCTTGATCTTTTCTCCAACTCTGTCTTTTCATCTTAAACAACTCTATCTTCACAGGTTCACAATCTTGTCCTAGCTCCATCTTCAGACTTCCCTTTGACCATTGATCCAGACTCCCCCTTTCACAGACTCCCCCTTTCAATATGCTAGAATCTGAGGTCTTTATCTGGTTCAAGCTTTAACAATTAGCTTCCATGGGAATAATGAAGTCCAAAACCTGTGTCTCAAACATCAATCATTACAAAACTTATCTTTTCAACAATAAATCACAAACTATCAGTTTTAGCAATCCACTCAAGTATTCAGGTCCAAGTTAATGACCCTGATCACTCAATTAATCTACCAAGTTCAATTTAATGACCTTGGTTGATCATTTGACGAATCAAACTGATTTTGAAAACAACAATTTACATTTTCTGAAAATAACAAGTATCAAATTAATGAACTTGTTTTTGACTTTTCAATAAATCAAACTCTATCAAGATAAGCTCTCCTCATTCTTCAGTCCAGAACCTCCTGGATCTGCTTCAATCATCAGAGAATCCAACAATCAACTCTCCACTTTGGTTTGTCGGAAAATAAAGCAGAAATAAAATCTTTTTGGATTTTATAAAGTGTTCTAAACTAAGAAATGAAATACAGAAACTTAAATTGCAGAAAGTAAACAAAGTAAACTATTTACAAACATATTTTTGGCGAGCGTGTCAGGGAATCATATCAGCTATCAGACAAATTACAAGTACCGTTAAGCTTCATTTCATACTCAGACTTAAACAATTCACCTCGATTGTCGATATACTGATCCATCTTAAATTCTCACACAAATTTCAATCTACTCAGGATACGATTTAGATGTTTTATAAACTAAGCTCATTCATGTGTCTCACCTCTTGAATATACTCCCGTATCCAGAATCCCAATTATCAGTCTTACAGGTGAGTATACTACAATGATATCTGTACATAAATTAGGTATGCGAGGGCCGAGGGATCTCAGGTCAATACTTCCGTATACGCAGAGAGATATCAGCTTCGACTTTACGGTATGTCCCCTTTAGAGGATCTTTTAGCTACAACAGCAGCGACTATCAATTTTATTGTTTCATCAGCATGCTGAGGGTTTAAGCTATGTTACAAGCATTGCGAAAAGTATTATCCAAGGACTAGGTCAGAACTACCGTTCAACAGAAGTCCCAGAATAATACCCCATACATCATTGAGTATAAAGACCTAGTATATCAGATTATGAGACCTTTCAAACGAGATTTCAGGGATTACCTATATATCCAAGTAGTGTTCCCCACAAATTTCGCAAGTTTGAAATTTTAGGTTTATATCCCGAATAAATCTACTAAATGTGTGAAAACCTATCGACACATCATTAGTGAGACTGTTTAACTCATTTAAACTTTACAAATCTTTAGCATACTGTAATTGTCTAGCCGATGTACTATCATTTTCCCTATATACACAAGCTCTTTTTTAGATTTTATCATGTTTTTGTATTTTTGCATTTTTTACTGTTTTTGTATTTTCTGAAAATATATCTATATACATCTATCTACTCCCCCTAAATACCAAAACAAGTAAAAAATCGACAAACAATTGCAGATTGTTTCGCGTCTTCATCCGCAACAATACTCTCATCAACGCCAATAATGCCATCCAACACCGACAGAAGCTTCATACCATTCAGTTTTAACAAATATTGAAACCGATTTTTATCAAACGCTTTGGTATGTAAATCAGCTTTCTGTTCGTCAGTGTGGATTTTCTCAATTCGTATCAACTTTTTCTCAAAACAATCACGAATAAAGTGATGACGAATTTCGATGTGTTTTGTTTTAGCGTGATGTACTGGATTCTTTGTTATATTTATTGTTGCCTCATTATCAACAAAAAGAGGTGTGTTAAGAAACTGCAAACCGTAGTCGCGCATCTGTTGCTGTATCCACAAGATCTGAGAGCAGCAACTGCTAGCAGAAACGTACTCCGCTTCACATGTAGATAGCGCCACAGACGTTTGTTTCTTACACTGCCAGGTAACCAATCTAGGACCAAAGAACTGGCATCCTGCAGTTGTTGATTTTGAATTATCTTTGCAGCATCCGAAATCCGAATCGGAATACCCTTCGAGCGTAAAATCACCTTTCCTAGGATACCACAACCCCAATGAAGGAGTTCCTTTCAGGTAGCGCAATATCCTCTTCACAATGATCATATGCGAAGCTCTCGGGTTAGATTGAAATCTTGCTGCGAGGCACGTTGGGTACATGATATCAGGACGTGAAGCAGTTAGGTACATCAAAGAAGCTATCATGGATCGGTAAAACGTTTCATCAGCCCTGTCTCCGGTGAGATCTGGGTGAATCCCATGATTTGTTGCAAGTGGGGTAGCAGCTGGAGTAGAAATTGACATCCCAAATTTCTCTAGAATATCATGAACATACTTTGACTAATGAATGAAAATTCCCTCAGGAAGTTGCTCAACTTGTAATCCCAAAAAGAATTTCATCTCCCCCATTGATGACATTTCGAATTTTTGCTTCATCACTGATTCAAATTCTTTGCACAGACTCTCATTTGTTGACCCAAAAATTATATCGTTCACATAAATCTGAACTATCAGAAGATGACCGTCGACCTCTTTAGTGAAGAGAGTGGCATCCACTTTTCCACGAATGAACTTGTTGGCTAGTAGGTGTTGAGACAAAGTCTCGTACCAAGCTCTCGTGGCCTGGTGTAAACCATACAGCGCTTTGTCCAATAAGTAGACCTTGTTTTTGTGGATTGGATCAGTGAAGCCCGGCGGCTGACCGACATAAACCTCCTCTTTGACCTTCCCATAAAGAAACGTCGATTTTACATCTAACTGATATACTTTGAAGTTCTTCCAAGACGCAAATGCAAGAAAAATTCTGATCGCCTCTAATCGTGCGACAGGAGCATAGACTTCTGTAAAATCAATTCCCTCCTGTTGACTAAAGCCCTGAACAACAAGTCGAGCTTTATTCCTTATAACAACTCCTCTATCGTCTCTCTTACACTTGAACACCCACTTGGTGTTTATCTTTCTCTGACCATCTGGCAAATCCACTAACTTCCACACTCCCAACTTCTCGAATTGACTCAATTCCTCCTGCATTGCATTGACCCAAGAATCTTCAGTAAGCGCCTCTTTGTAAGTTCTTGGTTCAACCTGCGAGATAAAACAACTCAATGAGAATTCAGTTTGCAAAGGAGCAGCTTTTGTATAAAAACATGTAAGCCCTTTATCAATCTGTCTTCGAGTGCGAACGCCTGTCTGCAATTCTCCTATGATTAACTCCTCTGGATGATATGAAAAAGTTCGCGGCATCACTTCGCTTGGAACATCTACATTTCCCTCCAGATTAGTAACATTCTGCTCTGCATCTTGTTCACCAACTTGGTTTGTTTGACTTGAAATCTGAATTTGCTCCCCCTCAGAATCTGAATCACCATGATCAAAGACTGGCATGTTTTCAGCTTCTTGATTATCATCCTGAACCGACTGATTATTCTGAGCAACTTCATTTAGTTGGACATCATCATGTTCACCAGCATTACTCGGACCTGCTTCATCGTCATTTGAAGTTTCCCTTGGTCGCCTTGAATACTCATCTGGGAACCTTAGCTGTGACTCATATTCACGCAAAATATCCAACTCATCAAAGAAATCTTCATCATCCTCTGATTCTTCTCTCATGTCAAACGATTCCCAAAGTTTGTCATAATGATAACGCCATGAATCTCCAGGATTCTGCGGCGGCATAGTATAACCTTGACATTCAACATTTCCAGCTTCAATAATCCGCTTCTCACTTGGAACGAAGACACGTCGCATCGGATTTGCATAACCAACAAATATTCCCTCAATGCTTTTCGGACCAAACTTTCCATGAGGCTCTATAACTGTACAGGGTGACCCGAACGGTTCTAGATACTTCAAATTCGGTTTGCGGTTATTGATTAGCTCAAAGCATGTTTTGTTGAACTTCTTGACAGTGAGAACCCTGTTGAGCGTATAGCATGCGGCGGAAATAGCTTCAGCCCAAAAATTTATTGGTAACTTTGAATCTGCAAGCATAGTTCTAGCCGTCTCGATTAGTGTCCGGTTTTTGCGTTCGGCAACTCCATTCTGCTGCGGAGTGTACGGAGCACTAAACTCATGCAATATACCTCTTTCATCACAAAATTCTTCCATCTTGCTGTTCTTGAATTCAGTACCATTATCACTTCAAATTCTTTTGATACGCCGTTGGTAAAGATTCTCAATTTTTCTGAACAACGCCATCAAACTATCAAACGTTTCATCTTTCGTCTTTAAGAAAGAAACCCACGAAAATCTGGAATAATCATCAGTAACGACCAAACAATAGTAATCTCCTGTAATACTTTTGACATTCACAGGACCAAACAAATCCATGTGAAGTCTTTCAAGAGGTCTCGAAACTGAATTGACTTGCTTTGTAGGGTGTGACTTTTTCTTCTGCTTGCATTTGATGCAGCTAATGCACTCCCCTTCCAGATGAAAACCTTTGATATTAACACCCAAAACTAAATCATTGTGCACCAAGTGATTCATTTTTCTAAGATGTATATGCCCCATCTTTCGGTGCCACAATCTCGATTCTTTCTCAGTTGCTCTAGAAACAAAACAATGTGCTTGACCAGTAGATGTAGTTGCTACACTCATATCTAACACATATAAATCATTCACTCTAGGTGCCCGCATGATAATCCATTCTTCAGGAATAACAAATCCTGGTTTCAAGATCAAACATTCTTTGTCTGTGAAGTGAGTAGTATACATATTGTCACATATCTGGGAGATACTCAGCAGATTGTTCTCCAGCTCAGTGATGTAGTTAACTCTTTCAAACGTCACAATCCCATTGGATAACGTTCCTTCCCCAACAATTCTACCACCTTCATGTCCAGCAAATCCCACATAACCACCATTGATATTCTTAACGTCATACAACAATGCAGTCTTTCCTGTCATATGTCGAGACGCTCCACTATCCATGATCCATCTTGAAATAGCTTTTGGAAGATCATGCACATAACAAACTTTGACTTAAACAACTTCAATAAAGATGCCGATTCATTCTTCGCGATCAAGGAAGCTCCGGCAATTCAAACTGTTTAGTCGAACATGGAGTCCACCCAGGCCTCATCAGCCTTAGGTATAACCTTGACTCTTGCAATTTGAATTTTGAAATTTTCAGCCTTCAAAGGTGGAAAATTCGCATCATAATCAATCGAAATTGATTCTTCAGCCTTTTTCACTTCAGAAGTTGAAATTTTCATCTCTGTTTTTGGTTTCCAAACTTGTTGAGATAATGCAACCCGTTTATAAAACTTGTCATTTTTAGTTACCACTTTCTTTACGGGTTCATTTTTCACTTTGATGTTGTCATTTTTCACACTCTTTTTCTCAACAACGATTGGTGCTTTACCCTTAATTTCAACTTTCTTCTGTTGAATCTTCACAGTTTCAGTCTTAAGCTTCACATTGGTACACTTTCGTGCAATGTGACCAACTTGATTACATCTAAAACATATTCGAGTATCAACAACTCGACTTGTGCCTTCAGACTGATACTGTGAAGCTCTTTTCTCAAAGAACTCTTCATTAGATTTTGAAAAAAATCTCATTTTCCTCATCAGAAAGTGAACTTGAACTGTTCACAAACACCTTCTTTTCAGCAAACCTTTTGTTTTGAAAACTACTTTTCTGATAACTCTTACCACCCCTATAACCACCCGACCAATTGTTTCGATTGTTATTATAAAAACGTGGTGACACAAAAGGCTTTTTGTAGTAAGCTTTATCTTTCTCAAAATTCATTTGCCTTTTTGTTTGTTTCAAACTGTTCACTTCTGACAACTCAACTTCAACCAATTTGAAAACATTTGTCAACTTTTTCACATTAACATTCTCAATGGGAAACTCAGAATCCGAATACAACTTATCAGATCCAGCCATCTTGTACATTACAAGACCCGGTTCATCACTTAAGTTGTGTTTGGATTTTGGTTTCTGAATGTACTTATCCAAGAAACACCCATCTTCCTCAGTAGTGTCACTATCCATTTTTAGCACATTTTCAACAACACCTTTTACAATATCATTTTGGATACTATCGTCATTGGAAGATGTAAACGTGACATCAATGTTCTCCGGAAGTTTAACTTCACTTTCTTCCTCAATTTCAACCAACCCAGATTGCTTTTTCGTGTAGTTATCAAGAACAGGTGGTGGAACTTGATGAAAACCCACCCCAGTTCCATCAGAATACACATCTTCGCCTGCTTTGTCTTTCCCGATGGGTTTGGGAATAATATGTTGCAACACAAAGTTTGCTGAGTTGTAACTGTTAAGCTTCAACTGGATTCGCTCGTTTTCAATTTCAGCCTCTTAAAATTTAAGTTTCAGTTTAGCGATTTCATCCAGTTGTTGGTTGATTGATTCTTCTTTTACTCTAAGCACTGCTTTTAGATGTTCATTTTCTTTAAAAGTTTTACCATTTCGATCATCACTATCTTTCAATGTGCTTTTTAATTTTTCAAACTTTTCAGAAATCTGACGGTTTTCAAGAATCAATTTTTCATTTTCTTGTTTAATTTTGTCATGATTAATTTTATCATTTTCAATTTGGCTAGTTAATTCTCTTATCCGTTCAGTTGAAGCTTTAACTGTTTTGTCACGATCAAGAATCTGATTCTCAACGCTTCTGACCTTTGCTGTCAGATCATCAACTTTCTTACCGTTGAGATACGTGACTGTGCTACAAAATTTGTACTCTTTGTTGCAATTTTTGCAATCAGCATTTCCATCGATTTTCTTACCTGATGCATTTGTTGACACATCTGAACTCACCTGGCTTTTTGACTCAGACACGGAGTTAGAGTCTACCTCAAGTGCCTTAGCAGCCAGCACTTTGTCAGCCATTTTTCCCAAGTTCTCAGCATTCAACTCCTGCGTTGTGTCAATAATGCCAATATCAATCTTCTTTGCTTTCTCGATCTCTTCTTTCTCCTTTTTCTCTTTCTCTTCTTCTTTCATTTTCTCAGTTGGAGTTCCCCACCATTTGTTTTGCCAATACTCATCCTCTTCTTTGTATTGCTGGATTATGGCTTCGATATCAAGCGTTTTGTCATCGATTGCAATATTTCCATATTCATCAAGATAACATTCCCTGTCCGGATCCCATCTATTTGCTCTCCTTGCTTCCAGAAAGATACGAGATATTCTAATTATTTTGTTTTCAGCAATCATTTTTCTGTATTGATATTTTTGCTCTTCAGTTCTGTCGTCTTTCCATGGAATAGGGTCGTCGTTTTTCGCCATGAATGCGTTACCAACCGCATCTTCTTCCGGTAAAACCTCTTGACTCCAATCATAACCCTCATCATCGTAAATCACCGCAAGAGCTCTAGATTTCTCTTTGTTGTCTTCAACCTGCTTCAATCTAGGCGGCTCGGATTTATTCTGATGATAAATTGCCTTCTTGTAATAATCATCTCTGAAAGGATTCTCCAACTCATCAGCATAAGCATTTCTACATTCTCATTTGAAGTGACCTTTCTGCTTACATTTGAAGCACGTCACCTTGGATTTATCAAACCCCAGCTTGGTAGATGGAACACCAATTGTCTTCCTGCCAGTTATTTCCATGAAACGCTGTGCTCGACGAACAGCACTTGCCATAGCCCAACGAATATCGATCAGCTCCATTTCCTCCGGATCAATCTGATCATAATCTTCTTTCGTCAGATTGGTGTTTCCTATCTTTCCAGCTACTAACCCTTCATATGATTCCAATACCGATGCTAGGAAGATCATCTATTGTTTGGCCGACTCCTCATCAAAATTCTGAACATTCTTCAAGTCTATTGCAATGTTGCATTGAAAACGATTCTTTGCATCGGAATGACTTACAGATGATGAAGATCCACTGTGATAACCACTGTGACTTCCACTGCTTTGACTTTCTTTGCTTGCTGTGGACACATTCTTAGCAGAAAATGTAGTCTTTGGAGAAGTTGCTTTTGGCATCATGCTCTTTGGATAATACAAATCCAAATTCTGCTGGTAAGATGAGTGATTAACTTTGTATGTCTTCTTCAGTTCCAACTCGTGACTCTCGAGTTTCTCAATCAGCAAATCTAATGTCAACTTTTCTGGTGCTTTGATGGTATTCTTCAGCATCAGCGCATAATATCTCCAATCCATCTCGTCAGGCAACGAATCAAACAATTTGTCGATAAGATCTTCTTCAGGAATTCTGATATCATGTCTTACTAATTCCAGCTTCAGATGACCAAACCTTTCTATCATTTTACAAACTGACTCGTTCTTTAAACACCCAAACATATCAAACTCTTTCTTAAGTAGTTTCTTTTTGTTTTTCTTGATTTCTTCACTACCTATACATTTCTTTTCTAGCTTTTCCCAAAGATCTTTTGCATTTGAATAATCGATCAAAGCAATAATGTCTTCCCGGACGGACTGAAATAACAATGCCACACATTTTTGTTCAGCTACAAATGAATCAATCTCCTCAGCTGCTCTTAAAGTTTCACCATTTTTGTTTCCATTGGCATAACCGTTTTTCAAACTCTTCCAACTGGGAAATGCGTATGCCATCAACCAATCTTCAAACTTTCTTGACCACCGACTGTATTCCTCGATAGCCATTAACTTTGGAGGTTTATTGAACGTTCCGAATGCACTTTCCGATTCCCAAGCTTCCTTTTTCTTCTCTTTCGGCGTATTCTCATTCGTATTGCTAGACGAAGAATCATCGTTTCCGGAATCTCCAGCGAATGCGTACATGTCGCTGAACGGGTTCAAGAAAATATCATCCATCTTGAGTGTAACTACAAGAATTAGCCAACACTTAGTACAATTTTTGAATTTTTTTTTTTAAACTGTGACAAATAAGTGGAATAGCAATGTGACAGATAAGTGGAATAGCAATGTATGAATACGTGGAATCACAATTGTACGAATAAGTGGAATCACAATTGTACGTATAAGTGGAATCACAATTGTATGAATAAGTGGAATCACAAATGTCACTATGAGCGAAATCACCCAATTTATGTCCGTAAGAGTGAAATCACTCAATGTCCGTAAAAGCGAAATCAAGTGTCCGAATAAGCGAAATTAGGTATGTTCAAATAAGCGAAATCAGACTTGTCCGAATGAGCGAAATCACTCAATGTCTCTATCAGCGAAATCAGACAACTAATGTCCGTAAAAGCGAAATCAGGCGAATATCTCTCGATGTCCGAAAAAGCGGAATCAGGTTTTAACTAGTTTTCACCATGTTTTAGTCCGTATTTCAACCTGAAACTTTCTAGGGTTTGTTATTAGTAAGTTTTACACGTTATACTTGAATTTTAGACAATTTTAACCGTAGGAACCAGTTCAAACAGAAAAAGTATGAGAGAAAGTGAGTAGAAGTGAAAGATTTTTGTAGATTCAGCTGTAGTAGTATGAACTCCTCGTCCTGAAGCTCTGATACCACTTGTTGGACCGTTCTATGACCCTGAAAAGTCAGTCAAGGATGTTCATCTTCATTTATGTTGATTCTGCCTTCATACATGAAGATGAACATCCTTGACTGACTTTTCAGGGTCATAGAACGGTCCAACAATATATATATATATAGGGAGAGTATCATGAGAAAACTACATATAAATGAGAAAACTAACTAAAAAAACCTAAAAAAAAAGCCAAAAAACATACAATTTTTTTTTACAATTTTTTATAAAAAAATCGCTAGTTTTTATATATAAAAAAATTTTCAATTTTTTTTTGTTGTACTGGAAATGTGCATTATATGTGTACTACACATGTGTACTATATCCGTAATAGTGCACATGTGCAATACAACAAAAACTTTTTTTTATTTTTTTTTTGAAATTTTTTGTTAGGCCATAAAGTGTGAGACTGACGCATCAAATTAATACAACGAGCTATGGTTATGAACTGGGTCTTACCGGGTCAGTTTATATTAGGTTGTGGACCTTTATAGGTCACTTGGGCCAAGCTTTAGGCCATGTGGGCCAAGCAGGCCCAAGGGAAGCCCATGTAGGGAAGTGGGCTTGTCCATGTATATAAACAAGTTTTCAACTTGTTTTTAGGTTGGAACCTCCTAGTTACACAATTCTAGAGAACCAGAGAAGGGAGGCGATTTGTAGTGGTGTACTCATACCAGACGTTTTTGCTTGTTCAAGTAATCGAAACGTGTGTGAGTTAAAAGTTATTTCGGTGTTCTTGTTCTTTTTCATCTTATTTCTTGAATCACCTATTGATTGGATTCCGCACAATCAATAGGTTGTTTGATATCATTGAAAGATTCGATTTTCGGGACTTACAAGTGGTATCAGAGCCATTAGAACCTATTTCTAGGCTCGGTGTGATATCAAAGATTCAAGATTTTCGTTATTTTTGGTTCGGTGTTCTTCGCGTTCTTCGTAGTGTTCATCGAAATTTTATCAAAAATCATTATATTTTGGTATTTTGATTGTTTTGAAAGTTGTTAAAGTGTTGGGGATCACTGTTTTTATTTAAAAAAAAAAAGGATTTGAAATTCAAAAATTTCATTATTTTCGAAAAAATTGTTTCCATTATTTTCGAGATTTTGTTCCCTGTTTTGTGTCACAGCCACACTAGTTGCCAAAATATCTCAAGTTTTAAAATATCTCAAGATTTAAAATTCAAGTGGGATTTCTCTTGTCGAAGGTTTCGAGTCAGTTGGTTTCGACTCAATTGATATCTGGTCTCGAGTCCCTCTCCTATCACAGTCTCGAGTCTCTCTCCACCGTCTCGACTCATCTTCATCGCCGGTCTAGACTCATCATCATCACAGTCTCGACTCATCATCCTCACACGGTCTCGAGTTGCAAGCTTCACCGTCTCGAGTCGCAATCACGGTTTCGACTTCACATTTTTCAAACGGTCTCGACTCTTCACGGTTTCAAAGTCTCGAGTCGCAACCTCGGTTCCGAGTCGCAACCGAGATCTCGAGTCATCACTTTCTGTTCTCGAGTCGCAATCAGCAAAGGTTTCGAGTCCGACGTTTTCGAGTCGCAGCCATCAATCCCTTACCGTACACCTGATCACATGCAACTATCTTCTTCTCCGTCTCCGAAAAACTTCTCCGATCACTCAACCCCGACTCCGTACACCATCATATTCTCGTTTAACCTTTCGAGTCGCAACCATCAATCGTTCATCATCCTGTTACCATCGTCATATTGTTCACCGACGTAACCTGCAACTCTGGTCATCTTCTCCGGCCGTAGTTCATCATCATCAACACATCGCATCTCCGACAATCACTGATCATTTCCGACTGAAACCTTCACCGGTCACCACACTGTTAAGTTCATCGTCGTTCTTCATTGTCGTGATACATTGATTTAGATTTTGGGGTGATTTGTTTGAACGACGAAGACATCTGACAGACTTCTGTATTTTGTCGTTTAGGTTTAATAATATTTATTATAATAATATAATAATTATTAATCATAACGTCATCATTACCTTATCATTATTTATAATAATCATAATAGTTAATAATAATAAACCTTTATATTTATTAAATTTAGTAAAGTAACTTAAAAATCTTAATATATATATATATATATATATATATATATATTCTTATTTAAAAAAAAGGTGAATTTGTTTGGTTGTGAAAAGTTTTGACAGGTTTCGAGGTGAAGTTCTAAAAGCAGGTTCGTTCGCTTGCAAAGGGTTTGAGTTAGCGAGTACACAAGTGCTCGCTTTGGGCTTGTGTTGAGGAAATAGTTAAAAACGCACATTTTTTGGGGATCACATCTTAAAATGTCTTCTAAGAGAGAGGTGCTTGAGCAGGAACTCCAAGGATTAAGTTACTCATATGGTGAATCTATAGAAGCACTTACAGGCCGGTTTGCTGAACTGCTCTCTAAAATGGAGAAGGCAGAGATGGTGGTGTCTACTCGCATGAGCAACAGAAAGCTTCTGGATGCTATAAAAGGGATTCCAGATCAGGCGAACTGTAGTTGGTTTCGCAATGTTAATCAGATATTAGTGACAACCGACTGCGGCTGTTACAAAATGAAGTCAGATGAGCTAATCTCACTCATCAAATCATATGACAATGCTGACAAGCAGTCTACTCAAGCCAACACATCTGCTGCTATTTGCTCATCCACACAAAATTCAGTATTTATGTTTAACAAACCCCTGGCTCAAGAAGTTACTCGTGATCGTGAAGAGATACTTTCTGTCTTTTGCACTCCTGAGTGTAGAGAAAGAAATGAGGCATATCGGTTACACAACGCTGAGTTGATTCAAGAATACAACGACATAAAAAATAAAAATTTTACTTTATCAAAGAATGAAAAGCTTTATAAAGATAAAATTGAAGCTCAGCGAAAAGACATCGTCAAACTCAAGGATGATGTAAGTGTGAAATCCACTCAACTCTTTTATGTTCAGGAGAAACTATGTGCTGTGACTAAGGAACTGGAAGATATTAGAGATAGATATCAAATAAATGAGCTTAATATTAAGAAATTTGATTCTTCCAGCAAATTAGTCAAAAACTTGTGTGATCAACAGCTCGCATACAAGGAAAAGAAAGGGTGTGGATTGGGTTACAATCAGGCTCCTCCTCCTTACAATGATAACTACACATATTTACCCATGACTGAGGAGGAATTGATGAATGAGGACAAGATGGCTTACGGTCCTAAAACTGATAAGTCATCAATCAACAGCAGACCTATTAATAAACGAGCGACTCCTTCGGTAAATTTTATTTCAAAGGGTACTTTTGATCCTAATGCTTCGTCTTCCCCTGCAGATGAAATTAAAGTTGAAGGTGTCGTTGGAGATGAACAAGCATCAAATTCTCATGTGTGTGACATTTTTGGCTCATTTTTTCACTCTATGATTAATTTCAGGCCTGATGGTTTGGGCGAAAACGTTGATGCTTGTGTAACAGAGACTGAAATGGCAAACGAAACAAATGAGCCAGCTGAATCATCTAATTCCAAATGCGAATCACCTGAAGCAGCTGATTCTGAGAAATTGGAATCGGTTGATTCTAGTGAATTCAGCTCAAGGGTGTCATGTGCAGAACCGTCTTGTGCTGAAAATTCGTCAAATGTTTCAGCTGAAGTTTCTGCTAAAGTTTCTGGTATTTCTTCCGACAAACCAGAACTCTCCGATTCTGTCAAAGCTGATGACATGAAGGATGAAGAGAAGACATGCGTGAACAAGGCTCCAAGTGCGCAAGCTAAACAATCTGAACCTTTTGTTAGTGATGACAAAGTTCAAATCAAGCAACAAGAGCCGAAGCGAGCAGGTAAAGGACGCAGAAATAAGAAGCCTAAACATCAAAGACGATCAGGCTCTCCACAGTCCTCAACGGGCAGTAATAGTCCTCAAAAGGCCCGTGAAGTGAAAAATGTCTTTGTTAAGCCAGTCTGTAATGGCAAATGTGAGAAATATGCATTTGACTATGCTAACAAGGGTTTCAGAAAGGCTGGTGAGATTTCTGAACAAGACTTGTAGTCTAAGGAAAACAAGAAGAATCAAAGGAAATCTCCACCACAGAAGGCCCCTGCAAACGACAAGTACAGGCACCCAAATTCATCTTCGTCTACAGGAAATGTGCAACACAAACAAGCACAGAGAGGACCGGTTCGTCCTTCAGGGCCTGCAAGAGCAAATCCAACTGATCAGAATGCCTTCTACGTGAAGAGACAAACATGCTTCAATTGCGGCATTGCTGGTCACATTGCTCGAAATTGCACACATCGTCCCTATGTACCCTATTATATGCAAAATCAGAAGGTTACATCAAAGGATAACTACCATTCCAATCCGATGAAGGTATCATCACCTAAGGCAATGAAGAATGTGAATCCCAAGGTTAAACCATATGATGGGGATTGGAATGCTGCTAAAAACAAACACAAGGCTGTTCAAGAACTAAAATGTTTTTCTAAAACTAACAAGCCTGAATCAGCTAAAGTTGCTCAACCGAAGGCAACAAACACATTTGTTAAACCGAAACAGATTTGGAAACCCAAATCCAAAGCAGCAATGTCTCCAATCCTTGAAACGAAAGGGGACTTGTGTTTAAAGGAAGTGTCTTATTTTGATGCTTCAGGAAATCCCAGGACCACGATGGCCTGGGTACCAATGTCTTACTAATCTCCTTATTTTTCAGGAACAACCAAGGAGGAGCCGTTGACAATCTTTGGAATGTTGATAGCGGTTGTTCCAGAGATAAAACGGGTAACATTTCGCTGTTGTAAAAAGTTCAATTTTTTTTTACACATGATATGTTTCCTTTGGAGGAGATAAGAAAAGTAAGAGAAGATCAGCAAAAGGTACCGTTTAAATTTAGTACTTTGATTTGAATTTGATTAGTCTTCAATCTGATGACAGAACGGTTAAGCAAAAATATTTTTCTCTCTTTTTCTTAGTTTATAATTTGTATATAAAGTGTCCTTTCTCTAGCAAATGGTAAATTTGCGCAATAATACAAGATTTATGCACAAATTTAGGGGGAGAGAGAGACATATATAGAGTTTAGGGGGAGAAAACTCACAAAATAAAAATACAAAAAGAGCTTGATGTGTATATGTGTATTGTTTTAGGGGGAGTAAATGAGAAAAACACAAAAACATTTGAAAAATGAAAAAGCCAAAAAGAGAAATTGCATGATATGGGAAGTGAAATAAATGTTCGTGTTAAAGGGTTTGACTAACACATGTAAGGTGCCATAGCTGAAAAGACTAGGATCTACTGCGATATGTCGATAGGCTTGACGCTCAAAATGATAAAGGATACCAAGTGATATAAACATAACGAACTATATACCATGTGGGTAACATACCAACGGCGTATGAATTTTCACATTATGGTCGAGGGCTGACTCATGTAAGACCAGTATCGAAATAGTTTGACTCTAGTATGATGTGTTGGTAGGCTCTATCCTTAAGACTGGAAACATTGGCTGTTTCTGTTTAGAACAAAAATTGTACATGACCTCAGCAAAGAAAATCACTTGGAATTAGCTCATTTCTATTTGAATGTCTGTATGTTGTCCCGATACACACAATTTTGGTCTGACTCTGAAATCTTCTCTGAAAAAGTCGTGTATCTCCTCTGCTGCATCCAGATATATGCTGACCTGGAGGTGCTAGGCAACGTCAGCTTCTGCTGCATCCTGATACATGCTGACCTAGCTGTACGTTGTCGCTCTATAGATCAATTAAATACACCTGAAAGAGGCCCTCTAGTGCCCAAAAGAAACCCCAAGAAACCTATATCAAACTGAGAAAAACTCATTTGATCTGTATATTATACCATCTCTGCAAAATATCTATTCTGTTCTCTTCTCAACCTATTCCCAGTTAAGATTTCAGAGATATGGATTGGACTTGTGAAATATGTGGTAGGGAAGCTACTTGCATGATAGAGTGTGCTGTTTATATCTCCGGGATTTGATTAGTATTTGTTTGGGTGTTCATTGTTAAGAAATCAAAACATGATAAAATTGGTTACAGGCAGTTATATGGAAAAGGTCTAGGGAGATGAGTTTAGGTGGACATATATACTGGCAATCGTCTAGATCATTCGGTTGTAGATCAGCGTTGATAAGTGAAGTCAAGCCCGAAACCTCGTGATTTGATCCCTGAGCAATTGGGTTATTAAAGTTATAACTGATTCTCTAAAGGATTTTTGTTTTTAATTAAAATAATCAAAGAAATCCTTAAATTAAAGGGTTTGATATAATATTACCTTAAGCATATCACGAAGTTGAAAAATTGAAAGTTGAGCGTTAAAGTTTAAGTGGACAAACATATTGGCAATCGCATAGACCAGTTTGATTAGGCTCGTACTGAAAAGTGTTCCTTAGTTTGCCTGAGAACGAATTTTGATCCCATTGCAATTGTAATTGTATATTATGGTAGTTGTTTATATTTTGAGTTCTTATTTGTTTTTTAGTTCTTTAAAGTTAAAAAAAAAATTAAAAAATTAAAAAAAAATAGAAAAATTCAAAAATACAAAAATAGTGTCTTGTTTTCTATTAAACAAAAAAAATCCAAAAATAGAGTATTTCTTTGTTTTCTTAATCTTAAAAATATAACCGTTCATGAAGATTTGACTGATCATAAATGTTGAAAGAATTTAATTTGTGAAATCTGAGTACAAGTACTTGGATGTACCTAGTGTTCATATGGTACTCTCCCTGTTGCATAAGAAATGTTTGCTTATGAGTTTGTGAGCATGTGCAGAACTTGATTTCAATCAAGAACAGGGGTTGATGAAGACTGAGATGCTGTTAGTTGCTGAAGAAGCCTGAAGCAGCACAACAACAAGATGTACCTGAGTCAGAAAAACCGGATACGAAACGCCGTCTGACAGTGAAAGTACATTTGAAGAAGTACTATGAACCTGCTTGAAGAGAAAGATTGAAGAAGAAAAGAGCTGTTGAGAATCCTCCTCTCACATTCTTTTTGACAAGACTTCAAGCAAAGCTGATCAAGATCCTGATATGAAGCTAACCACATGAGCTGAAGAAAAGAGACCCAGTGCTGAGAGTTCAGAAGTCAAGAACTTCCACAACATCTGCAGCAAAGCGTCAACCATAGACTTCGTTGAAGACGTTGCTGAATTCATGTTATGAAGACAATTTGATGGCATCAGTCTAGGGGGAGATTGTTAGGCCATAAAGTGTGAGACTGACGCATCAAATTAATACAACGAGCTATGGTTATGAACTGGGTCTTACCGGGTTAGTTTATATTAGGTTGTGGACCTTTATAGGTCACTTGGGCCAAGCTTTAGGCCATGTGGGCCAAGCAGGCCCAAGGGAAGCCCATGTAGGGAAGTGGGCTTGTCCATGTATATAAACAAGTTTTCAACTTGTTTTTAGGTTGGAACCTCCTAGTTACACAATTCTAGAGAACCAGAGAAGGGAGGCGATTTGTAGTGGTGTACTCATACCAGACGTTTTTGCTTGTTCAAGTAATCGAAACGTGTGTGAGTTAAAAGTTATTTCGGTGTTCTTGTTCTTTTTCATCTTATTTCTTGAATCACCTATTGATTGGATTCCGCACAATCAATAGGTTGTTTGATATCATTGAAAGATTCGATTTTCGGGACTTACATTTTTTTCCATGCATAAAAAGCTGCGGTTTTTTTTATAAAAATTAAAAAAAAAATTTGTATGTTTTTTAGGCTTTTTTTTGTTAGTTTTTTGGTTTTCACATTTAAACTAATTTTCTCATGATCCATCCCATATATATTAGTGAAAGTGTAAAATACAATATCCCTTAACGTACAATACGTACGAGATCAAATAATAACATGCATGATTAGTTTTTTAACATGCGTGATTAGGGTATACCCCATGCGTGATTTCTGATTTTGTACATGCGTGATTATGTCATGCGTGATTATGGTTTTCAACATGCATGATTATGTTTTTTCAACATGTGTGATTTGGGTTTTGAATTTTATAACGTGCGTAATTTCATCTCGTATGCATCGTATGTTAAGGAATATTGTACGTTAACCAACCCCTAAATATATATATATATATATATAAGGTCATGATTTAGGGAAAACGGTGAAAAGTGTGAGAACGGTGAGAACGATTTTGGTGTTGACATGTGGCATTGATGCTAAATTACACTAAGGGTAATATTGTCAAAAACCCCACTCACATGAACTGGGTGTTCAAATAAAACGCCAAAAAAACACCCAATTCAGAAAAACGCCATGAAAATACCGAATTAAAAACGCTATAAAACACCCGATTCAAAAAAACGCCATGAAAAACTCAGTTGAAAACGCTATAAAACACTAAGTTCAGAAAAATGTCATGAAAATACCTAGTTAAAACGCCATAAAACACCTAGTTCAGAAAAACGCAATGAAAATACCTAGTCTAAAACGCTATAATACACCCAGTTCAGAAAAACGCCATAAAAAACCCAGTTCATTTTTTTCGAAAAGTATATCAATAGTATACTCGTTGGAAAGATAAAAAAACGCTGAGTTTTATGGTGTAATTTTATTAGAAAAATAATAACGTATAAAAAAGTTATTGGCATTTAAATATGATCGGGAAAATGGCATGTGATTAGCATATGTACCCTTGTTTGGATCTTCCAATTTTACCCTTCCTAGTAGTTATAAGGTTCCCATTATTTACAATAATTCCACCGCATCATCTTAGCTACAAATCACAAAGATCTTATGGCTGAAAATTGTTCCCAATGTTCTCACACTTCAAATCGTTTTCTCTTGATCCCATTCCAATATATATATATAAACGAGATCAGGAGAAAACACCCTAAAGTGTGAGAACGCATCCTGATGGAACACATGGCGCGAGATATAATCAGGGTGGTAGGAGCTGTTTTGTCTTTTTATTTTTCTTTTTTCCCAATTCGTGTGTCACAATACTGCTTCATTTTTTGTGTCTAAGATTTTTTTTTGGCGTTTAGTTAGATTCAATAACTACCTAGCGTTTTATTGTTTTTTTTTGGATCTGTCTTGTTGAATTAATTGTTTTTGTGTCACATAGATTATTTTTTGGCGTTATGGCGCCCACAGGTGAATTAATCCCATATATGTTATAAAGGTAAAAATTTTGGCGTTCATGGCGTTGTCAATAATTCATTACCATTCATTAATATTTCATAAGATTACAATAAGACGATAGCAAAACTAACTAATAGTCTTATGTGTATGGGATTACATTAGAGATGTATCCATCGCTTTGTTCATCACTTTCTTCAGATTCGTCATCATCATATTTTGCATTGGGTGTAACGCCATCACCACGAATCTTCTTTGCTGCAGCCTATACTTAAATATCAGTACAACCCTGGATCTTGGTGTGATCAATAGAAGATGCGGAGACGTCTCTCTTTATAGGATGTTTTTGGCGCGTAGTTTAGGCGAGATATTAATATATTAGTAAATGCAATTAATAGAGTATCCGATTTTGCTCTGCTTTATCTGTTAAGTCTATAACACGTCCCATCTTTCAAGCTTGGCGTTTATATTTTATGGCGTTTTTGTAGGCCAAGAAGTTAACTAAAACATAGAAAAACTACGCAGTTATAAAATTGGCGTTTTGTATCTAGTTGGCGCTTTATATTTAATGGCGTTTTTATGTAAGAAAGGATGTTTACCATTTTTACCCTTAATGAAGCACGTTCAAGTAATAAAATTGAACTTATTTACAAAAATGCCACCGCGCCAATCTAGTCCATAGATTGTTTTGATCTGACGATCCATAAGCGTTCTCACACTTTTCACCGTTTTCCCTAAATCCCGACCCTATATATATATATATATATATATATATATATATATATATATATATATATATATAGGGTAGGGTTCCAGCGTGAACAACCTCCCAAGAGTGAACTGCGTGAACAGATATGGACCCTTGATTTCCTTTTTAGTTGTTAAGGGTAGTATTGTAATTATATAAAAATTAGATTTAAATTATTATTTTAATAATTGATTTAAGTTACATCTTTCCTAATTTAAATTCATTATCCACATTATGTTTATTTATTAATAAGATAATTATCAAAACAAACAACAAATCACCAGATTTCAATTTTAATTTTTATTTCAGATTTCATCACCAGAATTCAAATTTTGATTTTTAAAATCCACGTAACCTTCGTATTTCAACGGTATACACATGTGTACTTGGATATAAATAGAACAGTACACATGTGTACTCAGCATCGTACATATGTGTACAGTAATTCACAGGTGTACATCAACATTCAATACAAAAAAAATTCTAAGATATCACAAAAACAAACGATGTACACATGTGTACATCGCATTAAAAAGAGGGCAAAATCAGAATACACATGTGTACATCGCATTTAAACAAATAATTATTTTAATAATTGAATTAAGTTACATCTTTCCTAATCCTTGATTTGATTTGATTTGATTTGTGAGAGATTTATGCAATCAATTTAAGATTGAAATTACACATATACCCTTTTTGTATTTAATTAAATGGAAAAAATTAACCAAATAATTACCATCATGCCACTCACTTTAATCTAAAATCATAAAATTCAAGGGCCCAGATCAGTTCACGCAGTTCACTCTTGGGATTTTGTTCACGTTTGAACCTAATCCTGTATATATATATATATAAGGATGGGTTAAAATGAAAACCACCTTGAGTTGAGAGACCCGTGAGAACTAAGCCATCCAAAAGGTTTTTCCGAATTTTTTTTCTCAAAAGTCATAAAAAATCACTTGTTTCCGAAAAAAAAATTAAGAAAAAATGCTGCACACCCACATTTACATGTGGCGTAAAAAAATATTTATCCCCATACAAAATTTACACCAGCGTGTGTATCACCCCGAAAATATAGATTTTAAATTATAAATTTAATGTCGGTTATGGTCAAGATAAAGTAACTAGGAAATAAATAACCTAGTTAATTATAAGTCTTTAAATACTAAGAAAACTTGGTTAAAACACCATTTATAAAAACTTGGGTAAAGTTGAAGGACTAAAGGGGGCTAAAGGAAAATTTGATTTTATTAATTAAAACCAAACACCAAAACACACACTTTAGTGTATGTTCTGGTCGAGATATCCACAGGAGCCAAAGGGTTCTCTACATTGAAGCCTAACAATACAAAATCAACCAAATTGAAAGGGGAAATCAAACCCAAATCAAAAACCAATCTCAAATTAGTGATCACCTAAGTGAAGGGATCACAAGGTATCTCAAATTTTGTCTTTTGGTTACATCTTGAATTCTTGATGACTTATGAAATCGAAAATTTGAGCTTGAATGATTGATGTTTGAGTGAAACTAGGATGAATCCATGTCTAGGAACGAACCCTAGTCAATAAATATATGAATTGGTGTTCATAATTGTCACACCCCAACCGATGGCGGAAACATCGGGGCATGGAACTGAGGGAAACAGACTGTCCAGAAGTTTCCATAACAATTATCATTACCAATCAATTTAAAGTAACATGTCCCATACCATGTCTCAAAAGTTAAGCAAATTATTACAGACAAAATCCAGGCAAATAGTTCTATTCCGACAACTCAGATTTCAAAATAGAGCAATTGTTTATCTGCTTCTAGAGACCCTTGATTTAATTACTACAGACAACTATTTGTTGGGCTCTAGAGCTTTATTCTAGCTTCGATTCCCTACCAAGTGTGCATCCTAAACACATGTCACATACGTTAAAATAAAGTCAATACATATAATGTAAAGGTGAGCATACAAGTTTGATAATAGCATATAGAGTTCGAATTCGTTTACGCATAACCAGCACGTACACCTAGTGAAATGAAGCACGTTAGTTATCGACATAGATCCATCGATACCAATGACTGCGGGTTGACTGCCAGATGTAGTTCGCAATACATGATTACCACCATAATCCATGCAAGTAATTTTCCTTAACAACCCCCGCGAACGGGTGCTGAGTCCAAACTATAGTACTATCATTGCTAAGGCAGGTAGACATCATTCCATGTGTAAAGATAACAAACAAGCATTCATAAGCCACGTATAACATGCATTAACGGTTAGCGTTCAAGTAGTATTGAGTAGTGTGATTGTTGTAGTTTGAATATTCGTAACGTATGTAATACCCAAAAGTGCGTAAAGCAAAAATGGATCGAGTATACTCACAGCGGTTGATGGATTGAAGGGAGCGCTTAGCGAGTAGGGTTAGCCTGAATAGTTTGATAGCATAACGATAAGTGACGTGTAAAACGATGCGATGTATCAGGGGCTCGGACAACAGTTCGGTCGGATGGTAATCCGATCGGACAGCCTGTTTGTGCGATTGACAATCCGTCGGATGGTCATCTGGTCGGACAACTTGTCCGGTCGGGTGACTATTCGAGTGGATTGTTTCTTCCTTTGAGAAGGATGTGTTTGTGTATGATGGCTTGACCTTTGAAGTTTTTGTTGCAGCATTTTGAAAACATTGAAGTATCTCTGTCCTTCAAGTCGGTCGGTCGGACAGTCAGTCATGCGGATGACAATCCGTTCGGATGGTCATCCGGTCGGACGGTAGTCCGGTCGGACGACGACCTTAGTGATAGGGTTACTTATGGGAACAAATTCACCGCAGAAGTGTCACTCGGTCGGATGTCCACTCGACCGGGTGGAAACCCTGTTAAAGAACATGTTGAAAGTTGTTTAAGTCATTAAAGTCCTAGTATCTCATGATCCGAAGAGTAATCCGATCGGACGACAATTCGTTCAATACTCAAACTTAGACAAAGCTGATTAAGTTGTGGGACCCAAGGTGTGATCCGTTCGGATGGCAATCCGTTCGGGTGGCTTATCCGCTCGGACCGTAGTCCGGTCGGATAACACTCCGTCCTGGTTGGTCCGTCCGTCTTACACTTGGTTGTTTTGTTTTTTTTGTAGTTTTATCGAGACGTTTTGACAATGTGTTAACCAACGGAACCCCTTCTTGTCCCAAGTGACCTGATCGACCAGGAATCACCCTAGTTCAACCAGTTAACCGGTTCAAGGCGGTTGTTCTTGTTTAACCCAAAATCGGTGGTCTCGTGAGGAGAATCCAGACCTTGGACTAGCACAACCCCAAGAATGAGTAGGAGACTATAACAAGGTCCGATTCTACCGGTTTTGAATGCATTGAGTGTAAAAGAGTTGAAAGAAAGCTAAAATCTATCTTTCAATCCTTTTTCACCATAAAGGTGTTTAGATCTATGAAAGATCTTTGTGTATTCGTGTGGAAATCGGTTAGATGTAAGCTGTTCTTGATGGATTGAAGTCAAAACATGAAGTTCTTCAAGAACTCATGATGACGTCATCCTAGAACACCTCAAATCTAGTGATTTCACGGTTAAAAGTTAAGATTCAAAAGGTAGAAAGGTGTAGGAGTGCGTGTAGGTCAAGAAAGTACAAGATTTAGGAAGAGATCTTACCGGAATCAAGAGAAATCGAAGAAAGGTTGAGGAGAGCGTGCTGGTCGGACGAGAGTTTCCAAAAGTAGAAAGTTTGAGAGTGACATGGGTATTTATAGCATTCCAAAAGGGGAAAGTGCGGGTCAGTAGGATGGCATCCCGCTCGGGTGACTATCCGGTCGGATGTCATCTTGGTCGGATGACGACCTGGCACCACGACCAAGTGGCAGCCCGGTCGGATGGGTATCCGGTCGAATGGCGCTTGGTTCGTGTGTTCGACGTGACGATTTTTGCTGATTCGATTTCGATTGTGAGTGACGCGATACGATAGAGTTTTCTAGTCAAATTACTTTTAATCCCAACCACTCATATCTCACGCTGTCTCTTCTCCACTAATAATCATAGTTCGATTTCGGTTGAGTTCGAGTTCGATGTCGATTAAGTTCGATTGCATTTCGAGTTCGATTGCGTTTCGATTGATTACCACATCATAACATAAATAATACATGCACAGATAACACATAAGGCACACTCACACGTATAACAATAACTAAAATGCGTAGTTCGAGTTGCGATTCGATTCGAGTAGCATAGTTTGATTATCGTTTAGTTAACTTTATCGCATTGTTACTTCCTATGGTTCACAGTCGTAGGTCGATTGAATAGCGATAATCATACGTCAATTATTGTAATTATAGACACTTACTCCACATAATAGTTAAAATAAAAGAAATCCATTATTAGTCGGTTGCGCGAAATCGGTCGTTGACTTTGACCTTGACTTCTTGAAAACACGGGGTGTTACAGCCTCCCCTAGTTTAGGGAATTTCGTCCCGAAATTAAGCTGAAAGTTGTACAACACCGTGAATCACTTTCTCTCTCTAGACTTTCTCCTTGAATAACTGCGGGTACTTCACCTTCATGTCGCTTTCGAGTTCCCAAGTGAACTCTGCGCCCCGTTTGCCTTCCCATCGGACTTTCACAATAGGAATGCACGAGCGCCTGAGTTGCTTGGTTTGCGGTCCATGATTTCTACAGGCTTCTCCACGAAGTGTAGTGTTTCGTTCACCTGGAGGTCATCGAGAGGAACATGTAAGTCGTGGTCGGCTAGGCACTTTCGGAGGTTTGACACGTGGAAAGTCGGGTGGACGTTACTAAGTTCCTCCGGTAGTTCGAGTCTGTAGGCGACTTTTCCAATCCTTTCCAGAATCTTAAAAGGTCCAACATATCGAGGCGCGAGCTTCCCTTTCTTGCCGAATTGGACCACACCCTTCCAAGGTGATACCTTTAGGAGTACGTAGTCACCAACGTCAAATTCAAGGGGCTTGCGTCGTCTATCGGCATAACTTTTCTGTCGATTCCGAGCTTTTACCAGGTTGTCTCGAATTTGGAAAATTCTGTCTGTCATTTCTTGTAATAGCTCAGGACAGGTTAATTGCGAATGGCCGATCTCGTGCCACACAATAGGCGATCGACATCTTCTTCCGTATAAAGCCTCGAATGGTGCCATTTGAATGCTGGAATGATAGCTGTTGTTATACGAGAATTCGACTAACGGTAGGTATTTATCCCAATTACCACGGAAGTCTTTGACACACGAACGGAGCATGTCTTCAAGAGTACGAATCGTTCTTTCAGTCTAACTGTCGGTTTGGGGGTGGAAAGCGGTACTTAGATTAAGCGATGTACCGAGGGCCGTTTGAAACGTTTCCCACAGTCACGAGGTAAACCGAGCATCACGATCAGAGATGATGTCGCGAGGCATCCCATGATTACAAATGATCTCATCGGTGTAGATTCGGGCTAATCGTTCTACCTAGTAGTCTTCCCGTATTGGCAAAAAGTGAGCTGATTTAGTCAAACGGTCAATCACAACCCAAATGCTGTCGTGACCTGATGACGTGTGTGGTAGCTTTGTTATGAAGTCCATAGCTATACTCTCCCACTTCCACATGGGGATTGGTGGTTGTTCGAGTAAACCAGAGGGTCGTTGATGTTCAGCCTTGACTCTGGCACAGGTCAGGCATTTTCCAACATAGAGAGCAATATCCCTTTTCATGCCCAGCCACCAGCACTTATAACGAAGGTCCTGGTACATTTTGTCGGCACCGGGGTGAATAGAATACCGAGATTTGTGAGCTTCGTTCATCAGAATCTGTCGTAAATCGGTCCGTTTAGGGATCCAAATTTGGTCCAGAAAGTGGAATATCCCATTCGACTTGCTCACAAGCTGGGCTCCATCGTGGTAGATTCTTTCTTTCTTCAGAGTGCGTTCGTTGAAACGCGCGTGATGAGCTTCACGGATGAGGGATTTGAGATCGTATTGGGCTTGAATATTACGAGTGCTAAGCAGATAGCTCCGTCTGCTGAGTGCGTCGGCAACAACATTTGCTTTGCCTGGGTGATAACGAATCTCACAGTCATAATCGTTGAGAAGTTCTACCCATCGGCGTTGACGCATATTAAGTTCCTTCTGATCAAAGATATGTTGCAGGCTCCTATGATCGGTGAAGATCGTACACTTGGTACCGTACAGGTAGTGTCGCCAAATCTTTAACGCAAAAACAACTGCGCCTAGCTCGAGGTCATGGGTTGTATAGTTCTTCTCGTGGATTTTGAGCTGACGAGATGCGTAAGCTATAACCTTGTCCCGCTGCATAAGGACGCAACCAAGAACAAGGTTGGAAGCATCACAATAGACAATGAAATCATTGTTTCTGTCGGGCAATGTGAGAACAGGAGCATTGCAAAGCATGCGTTTAAGGGTTTTGAAAGCAGACACCTGTTTGGTTCCCCAAACAAAAGGTTTGTCTTTATGCGTGAGAGCGGTAAGTGGTACTGCGATCTTTGAGAATCCTTCGATAAATCGTCGATAATAGCCCGCTAGTTCGAGAAAGGAACGGACTTCAGATGGGTTCTTGGGTGTAATCCAACTCTTAACGGCTTCAATCTTCGCGGGGTCGACGTGAATACCTTGACTATTAACAATGTGACCCAGAAACTGAACCTCATCCAACCAGAATTCACACTTGGAGAACTTGGCATAGAGTTGGTTCCCCTGGAGTAGCTCGAGAACCAAACGTAGATGTTGCGCGTGTTCGGTTTTCGATTTGGAATAGATCAAGACATCGTCGATGAATACGATGACGAAACGGTCGAGATATAGTTTACACACGCGATTCATCAGATCCATGAAAACCGCAGGTGCGTTGGTTAAACCAAAGGGCATAACAACGAATTCGTAGTGGCCGTATCGAGTGCGAAACGCGGTTTTGGGTATATCCTCCTCTTGGATGCGTAGTTGGTGATATCCTGAGCGTAGATCGATCTTCGAGAAGCATGTAGCACCTTGTAGTTGGTCAAACAAATCATCGATGCGAGGTAGGGGATAGCGGTTCTTGATAGTTAACTTATTCAATTCCCGATAATCGATGCACATCCTAAATGACCCATCCTTGTTTTTGATGAAAAGGACTGGCGCGCCCCAAGGAGAGGTGCTCGGGTGAATGAAGCCTTTCTCAAGTAATTCCTGGAGTTGGTTTGAAAGTTCACGCATTTCGGACGGCGCGAGTCGGTAGGGAGCTTTGGCAATAGGGTTGGCTCCAAGAATGAGGTCGATACGAAAGTCGATATCACGACTTGGTGGTAGTCCGGGAAGATCCTCTAGAAAAACGTTAGGGAATTCTCGGACCACAGGAACGTCTTTTACTTCCTTCTTCTCTTTCTTTTCCTTCTCCGCTACTACAATGTTAACCAAGAAGGCTTTGTATTCCTTGCGAAGATACTTGCTAGCTTGGACACAAGACATGAGCTTGAGACCTTTCGATGTAGTTTCACCGTAGACACACAATAAATCACCATTCGCGAGCAAAAATCGAATCATCTTGTCGAAGCACACCACTTCAGCATGGTTTTCATGAAGAAAGTCCATGCCTATTATGACATCGAAACTTCCGAGTTGCATAGGAATAAGGTCTATTGGAAAGGTGTGATTGTTGAGCTCGAGAGTACAATCACGAAGTACAGCATTAACGACGATAGTTCTTCCCGTAGCGACTTCAACTTTGAACGTTGAGGAGAGATAAGAGCGCTTATGACTAAGGAGTTTCTCGAATTCGAACGACACAAAGCAATTATCGGCTCCAGTATCAAACAAACATGAAGCATAAATACCATTCACAAGGAACGTACCATTGACCACGTTGTTGTCGGCTTGGGCTTGACGCACGTTGATGTTGAAAGTTCGTGCGCGTGCTGCTTGTTGCTGTTGCGGCTGGTGTTGCTGCTGCTGCTGGTGTTGCTGCTGCTGAGGCTGCTGCTGCTGGGGCTCTTTTTTCACAACCCTGTTTGGGCACATGTTGGCGAAATGGCTAGGATCGCCACATGCGAAGCAGACTCTGGCGTTGACCGCGGGTGCCGGAGGAGCTTGTTGACCCTGAGGGGCGGTGAGTAGAGCTTGATGAGCAGGAGCTTGTCGAGCACGGCAGATGGTAGTGAAATGGCCGTACATATTGCAATGAGCATAGAAACGACAAGCGATGGTAGTCGGGTGGTGGTAGCTACAAGTAGGGCAAAGCGGGTGTGGCCCAGTGTATGCAGGCTTGGCAAGCGGTGCATTAGCCACAGGCGCCGCTACTTGACGCTGTTGGGCTGGTACAGCTTGAATTGGTGCAGAAGTGATCGCACCATTCTTGTTGCTGGAGCTGTTCTTTCTCTTATTCTTCCTCTTGTTGCTCGACGAGGTGGTGGTTTCAACAATTGGTGCGGTGGTGGTAGCTTGATGCAGGTGCTTCGAAGTTTTATCTCAGAAACCAGCCTTGACCCTCTTGTCATTGATTTCGGCGGCCAGTAGGTAAGTCTCTTCGATCGTCTTAGTCTTAGCCGCTTGCATGAAATTTGCAACGCAGTCGGGCAAAGCTCGGATATACTTCTTAATTGTGATGTCCGGAGTCTTGACTTGGTCAGGGCAGATGATGCTGAGCTGCTTGAAGCGAGCAGTGAGAGCAGCGTTGTCACCTTCCTTCTGCTTTATGTGCCAGAATTCGTCTTCTAACTTTTGGCGTTCATGAGGAGGGTAGAATTCTTCCAGCATGACCTCCTTGAGTTCGTCCCACGATAGACCGTAGGCTGCATCGTTTCCCCGCTTGTTTCTCTCGGCCGTCCACCAGTCTAATGCGCGAGACTGGAAGACGCTGGTAGCATTCAGAGTACGAAGATCGTCGGGGTAACCGCTCTGTCGCAGAGTGACCTCGATGGAATCAAACCATTGGAACAACGCTGTAGGGCCTGATTTGGCATAATTCTCCTGATTATTCATCAAAATACGGATTTCACTCCTGATTTGGCATAATTCTCCTTGTTTGTAAATAGAATGCGGGTTGATTTGCAACTTCAGTCGAGAGTTTGCGGTTTTCACACCTAATCTTGACTTAGTTACTCTTTCATAGTTGAAAATTCGAGTGCAGTGATAGTGTAGCATAGGAGAGAATATCGAGAGATAAGCTCGTACATAATCCCTACCGGATATGCACAAGTCGGTCAGTTGGTTCCGAACTATAGACTAGGTCTCTGAGACATCGACCCGGACTAGGTCGTGTCTTGCCTAATTCCCTATAGTTATGGCTCTGATACCAATCTGTCACACCCCAACCGATGGCGGAAACATCGGGGCATGGCACTGAGCGAAACAGATTGTCCAGAAGTTTCCATAAAAATTATCATTACCAATCAATTTAAAGTAACATCTCCCATACCATGTCTCAAAAGGTAAGCAAATTATTACAGAAAAAATCCAGGCAAATAATTCTATTCCGACAACTCAGATTTCAAAATAGAGCAATTGTTTATCTGCTTCTAGAGACCCTTGATTTAATTACTACAGACAAGTATTTGTTGGGCTCTAGAGCTTTATTCTAGCTTCGATTCCCTACCAAGTGTGCATCCTAAACACCTGTCACATACGTTAAAATAAAGTCAATACATATAATGTAAAGGTGAGCATACAAGTTTGATAATAGCATATAGAGTTCGAATTCGTTTACGCATAACCAGCACGTACACCTAGTGAAATGAAGCACGTTAGTTATCGACATAGATCCATCGATACCAATGACTGGGGGTTGACTGCCAGATGCAGTTCGCAATACATGATTACCACCGTAATCCATGCAAGTAAATGTCCTTAACAACCCCCGCGAATGGGTGCTGAGTCCAAACTATAGTACTATCGTTGCTAAGGCAGGTAGACAGCATTCCATGTGTAAACATAACAAACAAGCATTCATAAGCCACGTATAACATGCATTAACGGTTAACGTTCAAGTAGTATTGAGTAGTGTGATTGTTGTAGTTTGAATATTCGTAACGTACGTAACACCCAAAAGTGCGTAAATCAAAAAGGGATCGAGTATACTCACAGCGGTTGATGGATTGAAGGGAGCGCTTAGCGAGTAGGGTTAGCCTGAATAGTTTGATAGCATAACGATAAGTGACGCGTAAAATGATGCGATGTATCAGGGGCTCGGACAGCAGTTCGGTTGGATGGTAATCCGATCGGACAGCCTGTTCGTGCGATTGACAATCCGTCAGATGATCATCCGGTCGGACTGCTTGTCCGGTCGGGAGACTATTCGAGCGGATTGTTTCTTCCTTTGAGAAGGATGTGTTTGTGTATGATGGCTTGACCTTTGAAGTTTTCGTTGCATCATTTTGAAAACATTGAAGTATCTCTATCCTTCAAGTCGGTCGGTCGGACAGTCAGTCATGCGGATGACAATCCGTTCGGATGGTCATCCGGTCGGATGGTAGTTCGGTCGGACGGCGACCTTAGTGATAGGGTTACTTATGGGAACAAATTCACCGCAGAAGTGTCACTCGGTCGGATGTCCATTCGACCGGGTGGCAACCCTGTTAATGAACATGTTGAAAGTTGTTTAAGTCATTAAAGTCCTAGTATCTCATGATCCGAAGAGTAATCCGGTCGGATGGTAATCCGATCGGACGGCAATTCGTTCAATACTCAAACTTAGACAAAGCTGATTAAGTTGTGGGACCCAAGGTGTGATCCGTTCGGGTGGCTTATCCGCTCGGACCATAGTCCAGTCGGATAACACTCCGTCCTGGTTGCTCCGTCCGTCTTACACTTGGTCATTTTGTTTGTTTGTAGTTTTATCGAGACGTTTTGACAATGTGTTAACCAACGGAACCCCTTCTTGTCCCAAGTGACCTGATCGACCAGGAATCACCCTAGTTCAACCAGTTAACCGGTTCAAGGCGGTTGTTCTTGTTTAACCCAAAATCAGTGGTCTCGTGAGGAGAATCCAGACCTTGGACTAGCACAACCCCAAGAATGAGTAGGAGACTATAACAAGGTCCGATTCTACCGGTTTTGAATGCATTGAGTGTAAAAGAGTTGAAAGAAAGCTAAAATCTATCTTTCAATCCTTTTTCACCATAAAGGTGTTTAGATCTATGAAAGATCTTTGTGTATTCGTGTGGAAATCGGTTAGATCTAAGTTGTTCTTGATGGATTGAAGTCAAAACATGAAGTTCTTCAAGAACTCATGATGACGTCATCCTAGAACACCTCAAATCTAGTGATTTCACGATTAAAAGTTAAGATTGAAAAGGTAGAAATGTGTAGGAGTGCGAGTAGGTCAAGAAAGTACAAGATTTAGGGAGAGATCTTACCGGAATCGAGAGAAATCGAAGAAAAGGTGAGGAGAGCGTGCTGGTCGGACGAGAGTTTCCAAAAGTAGAAAGTTTGAGAGTGACATAGATATTTATAGGATTCCAAAAGGGGAAAGTGCGGGTCGGTCGGATGTCATCTCGGTCGGATGACGACCTGGCACCACGACCAAGTGGCAGCCCGGTCGGATGGCTATCCGGCCGGATGGTGCTTGGTTTGTGTGTTCGACGTGACGATTTTTGCTGATTCGATTTCGATTGCGAGCGACGCGATACGATAGAGTTTTCTAGTCAAATTACTTTTAATCCCAACCACTCATATCTCACGCTGTCTCTTCTCCACTAATTATCATAGTTCGATTTCGGTTGAGTTCGAGTTCGATGTCGATTAAGTTCGATTGCATTTCGAGTTCGATTGCGTTTCGATTGATTACCACATCATAACATATACAATACATGCACAAATAACATATAAGGCACACTCACACGTATAACAATAACTAAAATGCGTAGTTCGAGTTGCGATTCGATTCGATTCGAGTAGCATAGTTTGATTATCGTTTAGTTAACTTTATCGCATTGTTACTTCCTATGGTTCACAGTCGTAGGTCGATTGAATAGCGATAATCATACGTCGATTATTGTAATTATAGACACTTACTCCACATAATAGTTAAAATAAAAGAAATCCATTATTAGTCGGTTGCGCGAAATCGGACGTTGACTTCTTGAAAACACGGGGTGTTACAATAATGATGAAATTCATATTCACCCATTTGGGTGTTAAATGGGTTTTGTAGGGTGATGAAGAACACTAGAATTTTGATCATAAAATGAGTGTTATTAATTTCCATGAAGTGAGTCTAGGTGTTGTTATGCATGCTAGATATAATGAACTTGAAAATGATGTTTAATCTTGGATAAATAGTGAGTCATGAACTTGATTGTTGATTGTATAAAGTTATGCGCATTAGCGTTTGTTATAATGCCTAAACGAAGGAAAATTGTCAAAATTTAGAGTAAAAACGCATAATCAAATTATATGGTGAATTATGCGAAACATATTGTAATAAGAGTTGTAAACAAATCGTTGGTTGAACTCTATAGGCAAGGCGATAGAATCTTCGAGTGATGGAGAAGCTTTGCAGGTATGTAACTTATGGTTTCGTTTGAAGGAGAAGCTTTGCAGGTATGTAACTTATGGTTTCGTTACATTATGCATAAACTTTGATCATAGTTAAAAATATGGTGTCGTAGCGTAGTACATAGGTTTGGTATGTTATTGAAGTGACAAAGTTCACTAGACAACCAAACGGGTCAAAATAATGATTAGAACTAGTCTGGTATGTCATTGAAGTGATGGTTTTCACTCGACAACCAAACGGGTCAAATGATGTTTTAAATGATAGTGTTTAGTTGTGGCTTGAAAGTCACTTGATAAATTGGTATAATAAGCATATAAGCCGAGAAACGGACACTCCAAATTGATGTAGTAAACCCTTGGATTTGGGTTAGATACTTAGAAGCATTATTCGGTTTTGTTAGATACGCATGCTTGAATCAACAATAACAAGCATGACACTATAGCATGCACAAACCATGGGATGGAAGCGAAACGCCAATGTTGATAAGCCCGGGGAATGGGTAAATATGTTTAGAAACAACAATTGATGAATAACATGTAATGTGACATAAAACTAAACAATATTGTAAAATAAGGATTTATGAGCCATTTTCTTATAAACCAGATTTCGATGCGAACAAAGATGGTAAACGGATCCGTATTTTAATTATGGACGCATAGGAAAAAGAATCACGCAAAACGGATAAGTAGAATTAAATTTATGACAATTTAAAGTTTGATTTTGGTAAAAAAAACTAGAGCTGGGCAAATATGCAGGTCCAGATATGGACCTGCTAGAAAGTAGTCTCCCCCGCGGCACGCGAGAGGTGACTTGGGAATTGGCGCGACACGCGGGAGCCTTTGCGTGGCACAAGAGGCATAAATTTGAAATTATATTTTTGTTTAGTTTATTTGATGTTGGAACTTGTTTATACTTGTTTCTATGCTATCAAAACTAACTTTTAAGTTGGTTTTGATATTAGGTGATTGTAGCAAGCGCTCGGATGATGATTAAGCATTGAAGTGAACCGAACACATATCAAACGAAGCTTCCGTGATGACTTTACTTTGTTTTTGTTTTAAGTGAACTATGTAAACACTTGGTACTATATTTTGAATACTTTAAACATGTATGAATGTTAACATGACAAAGTTTTTGAAAAGTCGCATTTCTCTATAAAAGGCGTAATTAATATTATAATCATGTTAAGTTGAGACGGGTCTTACAAGTTGGTAATCAGAGCTCAAGGTTGTTGACAAAGTGTGTTCGGTTCGAAGCTTGATCAAACATCTAGTAAGAATTGATTATTTTAGTAGACTTTAACAAAACAATAGGAAGGGTATGTGATTTGATGTGCACGGGAAGAGTGTGTTAATACACTCAAACCCAAAAAAGTGCACCAAACATGAATGGTTTAAGCAAGTTGCAAACTTGGCTAAACCAAAGAGAAAGATGCAAACGATAATAAAATGAAATGTTTAACAATTGTTATAAACATTTTAGATTCGAGATGGCCGACGAAAGTAATGATGATACGGTGCCGATAGCCACCGAACAGATGAAAGTGGTGATTGCCGAAGAAGTTGGAAAGGCAGTAGAAAATAGTCTATCCGGGTTTATATATAAGATCCAAAACACGGTACTCACGATAGTAGAAGAGCAGGTCAAAAGGTTGGGGGATAATTTCAACCAAACGAAAGATAAGTCGGCGGAGCGAAAGGCTTGCCCGTATAACAAATTCATGGCTTGCAAACTTCCGATCTACAACGGAGAGGTCGATCTGATAATATGTCAACGATGGTTAAGTGACATTAAAGGGGTGTTTGAAAGGACCCACTGTGACATAAGTGACTTCGTAGCTTACGGAACGGGTCAGTTGCGGGGTTAAGCTAAGGACTGGTGGGACAACATGAAAAAGGAGATTGGGGTAGAAGCGGCGAAGAGTATGACATGGGATGAGTTTAAGGCACCGTTCCTTAAACATCATAGTCCCAAGGCGGTCATTAACAGAATCAAGGAAGAATTCATCCAACTGAGGCAAAAAGATGAATCAATAGATAAGATCATGGGTATCTTCCTTGATAAACTAAGGTTCAGTGATGAGTTAGTGACGACAGAAGAACATAAGATATATTACTACTATAACATGTTGAGTGTCGAATATTGGGAGTTCATGACTCCATCAAAGTACGATACTCTCACCGAGAACATAAACACTGCTCGGGAACGAGAGATTGAGCTAAGAAAGCAAGTTGAGTGGGTGAACGAAGGGCGCAAGATGTTAATCCAAGTGGTCGGATGTGAAAGACGGGTCGCCAAGTTGTAAGATATGAGGGAAGGGTCATAAGGGCGAGTGTCGCTTTAAGGATAAACCATGCCCTATATGTGGGAAGACGGGGCATACGGCTTCAATATGCCTGGGAAAAGTTTCGGTCTGCTACAAATGCTATCAACCAGGCCATAAGAAATCTGAATGCCCAAAGTTGATAGGAAAGAAAGATAGGAAGGATACACAGACAGAGGCTCAGAAAGCAAAAGCCAGATCCTTCCACCCGACCGCGGCAGAAGCGAAGATAGAACCCTATGTGGTCTCAGGTATATTTGCTGTAAACTCTATCCCTGCACGTGTATTGTTTGATACGGGTGCGAATAAATCCTTTCTTTCACATGGATTTATTCGACATCCTTCATTCTTATTAACAAAGTTACCTATTCCCTTAGAAGTAGAGATAGGTGATAATAAAAGCTTTATCGTGTGTGACGTATGCCAAGATTACAAGTTGAGTATCAATGATGAAGATTACTCAATAGACTTGATCCCGATGTCGATGGGAGAATTTCAAGTGGTTGTCAGGATGGATTGGTTATCCCGATATCACGCGAAGGTCGTATGCTTCCGTAAGGAGATAAAACTAACGTCTCCGAGCGGAAAGCACGTTACTATTTATGGTGAAAAAGGGGGTAATCCCGTGGTGTGTTCAATGTTAGAAGCTCATAAGCTTATAAGGCGTGGATGTAAAGCGTTTATGATATATGCATTCAAAATGGAGAAAGAGTCACCGAATATTGGAGACGTACCGGTGGTATGTGATTATGAAGATGTGTTTCCGGAAGACATACCGGGAATACCACCAGAACGGGAAGTCGAATTCGGATTCGAATTGGTTCTGGGTGCAAAACCCGTAGCTAAGGCGCCTTATCGGCTCGCGCCATCGGAGCTACAATAGTTGATGTCACAGATACAGGACTTGCTCGACCAGGGGTTCATAAGGCCGAGTGTGTCTTTGTGGGGCGCACTGGTATTGTGTGTGCATCGATTATCGGGATTTAAACAAACTCACGGTGAAGAATCGATATCCGCTCCCGTGAATTGATGACTTATTTGACCAAATACAAGGCGCGAGTTGGTTTTCTAAAATTGAGCTTAGATCGGGGTATCATCAGTTAAAGGTCAAGGAAGAGGATGTACCGAAGACGACATTTCGTACACGGTACAGACGTTATGAGTTCCTCGTGATATCCTTCGAGTTGACTAATGCACCCGCGACATTCATGGACTTCATGAATCAGGTGTGCAACCCTATGTTGGATAAGTCGTTAATCATGTTTATCGACGACATTCTGGTATATTCGAAAAATGAAACTGATCACGCGCATCATCTATGCGAAGTTTTAGAGAGACTCAGACGGGAAAAGCTATATGCAAAGTTTTCAAAGTGTGCTTTTTGGTTACGAGATGTGCAATTCCACGGGCATATTATTAGTGTCGATGGAGTTTTGGTTGATCCATCGAAAATAGAAGCCGTGTCGAAATAGAACCCTCCGAAGAATCCTTCGGAAATCAGAAGCTTCTTAGGGCTTGTGGGATATTATAAGAGATTCATACAAGATTTCTCCAAGATCGCTTCACCGTTAACCAAGTTAACTCACAAGGAGGAAAGATTTGTATAGGGCGTTGAACAAGAGAAGGAATTCCAAAGCTCAAGGAAAAGTTAACCCACGCTCTGGTATTAACGTTGCTGTACGGAGTCGATGATAGGGTGGTTTACTCAGATGCGTCACATTCGGGACTCGGGTGTGTTTTGATGCAGCGAGGCAAGGTTATAGCCTATGCCTCGAGACAACTGAAGATTCGGGAAAAGAAATACCCTATGCACAATCTTGAATTGGCAGCAATGGTGTTTGCTTTAAAAATATGGAGGCACTATTTGTACGGGGTGAAGTGCACTATATTTACCGATCACAAGAGCCTGAAATATTTCTTCGATCAGAGGGAATTGAACATGAGGCAGAGGCGATGGTTGGAAACAGTGAAAGATTATGACTGTGAAAAATATTACCATCCTGGGAAAGGCAATGTAGTGGCGGATGCGTTGAGCCGAAAGGCAGATTATGCTCCTATACGGGTGCGATAGCTGCAGCTTGCTGTGACATTGGGTTTACTTGAACGAATCCGAGAAGCGCAAGCCGAAGCAGTGAAAGAAGAGAACTGGAGGAAAGAAAGAATAGTGTGCCAATTGAAGGATTTGGTAGATGGTAACAATGGGTTGAAAACCAGCTTCGGAAGGACGTGGGTTCCTAACTCGTGTGGGGTTAAAAAGATTCTACTAGACGAAGCTCACAAATCCCGTTATTCTATTCATCCCGGGGGCGACCAAGATGTGTAACGACCTGAGACAAAATTATTGGCGACCCGGAATGAAAAGAGATGTAGTAAAGTACGTGGAGAAATGCTTGACATGTCTGCAAGTCAAAGCAGAGCACCAAAAGCCCTACGATAAACTTCAACCGTTGGATATTCCGGTTTGGGAGTGGGAACATATCACAATGGACCTATTGATCAAAAACCAAAGACGAACCACCGATTTAATGCAATATGAGTGCTTGTAGACAGAGTGACAAAAAGTGCTCATTTCATTCCGATACGTGAGACTTATACGTCAGAAAAGATGTCGGAGGTTTATACGAACGAAGTAGTGGCACGCCACGGAGTACCGGTATCCATCATGTCTGATAGGGATACCAGGTTTACTTCAAACTTTTGGTGCGATTTCCAAGAGCAAATGGGGACGAAATTGTTCATTAGCACCGCGTACCATCCTCAAACGGATGGACAAAGCGAAAGAACAATACAAACATTGGAAGACATGCTACGGGCGTGTATCACTGACTTTGGGGGTAGTTGGGATGTTTATCTACCTTTGGTCGAATTTTTTTATAATAATAGTTACCATGCTAGCATTGGCATGGCTCCGTACAAGATGCACTACGGTAGAAAGTGCCGAACCCAAGTGTGTTGGGGTAACGTGGGTCCACGTGAACTCGCCCATAAGGATATAGTTAAAACCATGAATGAGAAAATTGATATGGTTCGGGCCCATTTAAAAGCTGTAACAACCCTCGGTAAAACCAACACCCTCATAATATTTCCGACACTCTAGTATATTTTAAAAATACCCTTATATGTCTTTAATTACACCCCGTATGTGAAAACCGAGCCCGAAATACGTTATAGTATTTAAAATAAATTAAAAACAAGAAACAGTAAGTTAAGGCGGGCCGCGTAGACCCACCTTAACCATTTACGCGGGCGGTATAAGGGCTAGAACCTGATTTCGTTGATTCCATTAGTTCAAGCGGGCCGCGTAAGCCTCAGCTTACACTAACGCGGGCCGCGATAGACCTATACACGCGAAGACATCCAGAGCTGACACGTGTCGACATCGTGTCGAGTCTATTGGATGACCAGGCTAAGCTATTATGTTGACCAAGGTTGACGCGGGCCGCCTAAGAGTCAATATCAGCAACTATATAAAGGAGGCCTCGGGTTTCAATTTCCGTCGCTCACATTTCAATTCTCAATCTCGAAATTCTCTGATATTAGGCATATTTTGCAAGTATTATACCCCCTAATTAGCGAGGTTCTGCTCCGTTGTAAGTATTATAACCCTAGTTTAGTAATAGTTACGCTGCCCGATTGATTTAGAGTTCCGTAACAACTGTCGTGGTTCTGCCCGACGTAGTTGTTGGAATGCCGTCTCGGGGAGGGTATTATTAATAATTTCAAAGGGTTATGGTACTAACCAATGTACATTTGTATAAATTATAGATTATATCCAGGAAACCCTTACGAAAAGCCTAAGACAGCAATGTGAGTTTATCCTCTTTTTGTTAATGTTTTTGGAATGTTTTACAAAACCTTAATTGTTTTACAATGTGATTAAGCGGTGATTGAGTCTTTGTAGTTCTTCAATTACTGCCGGTATTATGGGGTTTTGTATACAAAATTTAGTACTACTTGCGAGTAGTAAGTCAGGAATGACAGTTCATTACCATTGGACGACGAGTTAGCCAATGGGTAATTTGACCATAGCCATAGATCCGGTCGAGTGGCAAGTACTGAATGAGTAATTGTGTAGAAATAAACAATGTGATCGCTCTCAATACTGTTTTAGTTGATAAAAAGTTTCTTGATTAAACTGGGATTCACTCACCAGTATTTCCGACTGACAAATGTTTTTAAAACGCGTTACAGGTAACACAATGTGAACAGCCAATTAATGAAAGCCAGCTGGAGAGCACTGAAGGCTTGGGAAAAATGTGGCTATAAAAGTTACCTAATAAACGATGTTTTAAATTCAATAAAATAGGGTTTGTCCCTATAAATGTATTGTAATAAGAAACTTGAGTTTTACCCATGTGATTATTAATATTAAATGAGGTGGTTTTACTCTGATAAACATTTCCTAACTATGGTCCTGATGTAAATTCCGCTGCAAGATTAAATAACCTGATACCACCGAACTCTGAGATCGCGTCTGCCCATTCCCGGGAATCAGGGATCGGGGGTTGCGACAGAAGGTGGTATCAGAGCCTAGCCACTGGTCTGAGCCAAAGAAGTGTTCTGCTGACACTTAAATTATATGTGTTAGGAAATAAATTATGGAAGTATATGCATAACTGTATTTATTTGTTATGTGTTATTTGACTATCTGTTAGTTTACAGTATGAGTGATCAAGGACCATCATACATGAATCGTCTGTTGTCTGAATCACCTAAGAGTGAAGGTACTTCGTCACAGCCTGCCCTTTCTGGATATTCTGCTGATCAGGAAGAAGGAGTGTTTGCTTTTAGAGCTCAGTCAGAAGAGCCATTCCCTAATAAGAAACGAGGATGGTTCAGTAAGGAAGCTTTTGCTCGTAAGAAGAGAATGCGAAAGTTGCAACAACAAAGAGTGTTAGCGGCTGCTAAGCGAGAGATAGATGCCCATACACAGGATATGCTTAATAGAAGCCTAGCTAATTTTCATATCCTAGCCACAACTGCTGCTGACCCGATTCTGGAACAACTAGTAGCCCCACAACCACAAAACCCAGATCAACCCATGGAGATAGAAAACCAGGAAAATCAGGTGGAGATGCATGACTTTAATCCAGAAGAAATCCCTAGGGTACTTGCGCCAAACCCTTTAGATCCAAATTACGACCCCTGGTGGGACAATAATAGGGATTTTGTGCAACGTTACCCTATCCAGGAATACCCACCCATACAGAACATAGAAGCCTACCCAGGTATGGACCCTTTAGATCCTTATTACCAAGATGAATATATTAGGGAAATTTTAGAGGATCCTTACCGATTTCAGGAACTGTCACCCCCATATCAGGAACCCGCACCCCAGATTCCAAACCCAGTCCGAGAACCTGCACCCCCAATGAGTGCAGAAAACGTCCAAGAACTTAGGACTTTTGGGGAGGAAATTTTAGAGAGCAGTGAGAGAATGCGTCAGGTGGGAGAGCGTCTCGTATGGAAATACGATGAGCGCAACATGGATTTTTGGATAAATCCATATCCGTGAATGTGAATGGAGGAAATGGTAGTAGTAATAATAATAAAATATAATAAAATAAAATATGTGTGTACGGAGGCATATTACTATTAGTGTAATTTTCTTTTGGTATTGTAATCTTTATTTCTGTACTAGTGTGTAATAGACGCATATATGAAAATAGAGTACAAGTCGCAATGATCGACGATTTTGGTTAAATTGCATGTCATGTGATTAACTATATTACCTATTATTTGTGATATTAATATGGGGTAAATGTTTAAAATTCAGATGGCCGACGAAGGAAATCAAGGAAATCTGAATAATGATAACCAGAGTAACATTAACGTGGTTAATGAGAATCCAAGCATCAATAACAATAACAATCAAGTGGACAATAGTGCTATCCAACATATAGTAGCATAGGGAATTATAGATGCAATGCCATTTATTCTTCAAACTGTTAAGGATGCTGATAATAAAAGTAAGCATAGCAGTAAGCGACCAAGTGAACCAGAAAACAGTGTAAACAATGGACCTTTACTTCAAATGCCCATTCCCAAAAGAAGAAGAACCATGCCATATGGTTGTTCTTATAAGGAATTCTGGTCTTGTAAACTAATGGAATTCTCGGGCAACGAAGGGGCCATTGCAACCTTACGCTGGATAGAGAAGACTGAGGCAGTCTTAAGAATAAGTAAGTGTGCTGAAGAAGATAAGATACTGTTTGCTTCTAATCTGTTTAAGAATGCAGCACTAGAATGGTGGAACACTATCCTCCAAACAAAAGGAAGTGATAGAACCTATAATATGGAATGGGAAGAGTTTAAGGACAAGGTAGAAAGGAAATTCTACCATCCAAATGAAAAATAACAGATAGCAAACAAATTCCTAAACCTTAGGATGACTGGTGTGGATAGCAAGGGGTACACTAAGTTATTCTTCGAATATGCTAGGATAGTGCCAACTCTTGCTTCACCAGAACCAGTGTGAATCTCCCGTTATATTTGGGGATTAATTGGGGAAATAAGACACGTAGTCAAGGCAGCTAGACCTCAAACCATAGAAGAAGCTGTAGAACTAGCTAATACCTTGACTGATGAGTTAGTCCGTACCCGAGAAGAGGATCAAAGGAGGAACCTAACCCAGAAGTTGACCCAATAATTTCGTTCTGGAAATTCTAACCGTGGGAAAAATATAGGTTCTACCTCTGCACCTTACTGTAGGTATTGCAAAAGAAAGCATTCCGGAAGATGCTCCATATATTGTAACTTTTGCAAAATATCGGGACACAAGGAAGAAAACTGCAGGAAGAAAGCTAACAGCAAGGTATGTTACAATTGCGGAGAACAAGGTCATTTCAAGCTAAATTGTCCAAAATTAGCTCCAGCTCCAGACAACAAGAATACTAAAAATGCTAGAGCATTTTTTCTGACCGCAGAAGAAGCTAAGATGATTCCAGATGTTATAGCTGGTACGTTTTTAGTTAATGATGTTTTTGCTAAAGTATTATTTGACTCTGGTGCAAACCAAAGTTTTATTAATACATCATTTTGCAAATTTCTAAATCAATAATTAACTAAACTACCACAAGAATGCTTAGTAGAGACAGCTAATGGGGAAACTGTTAGAATTTCTGAAATCTTACAGGAAGCAAGCATAGAAATTTTAAATCAGAAATTTATTGCAAATCTTTATCCCATGAATCTGGTAGGATTTGATGTTGTTTTAGGAATGGATTGGTTAATAGCCAATAAAGCCAGTATTTTATGTGATCAAAAGTTAATTCAAGTAAATTCACCAAAAGGTAAAATGATCACAATTAAAGGAGATAAATCTTCTAGGTCAACTAAATTTATCTCTGTGATGAAAACTGCAAGTTGTATGAGAAAAGGTTCTATAGTGTATTTGATTTCTATAATCATTAACACCAAAGGAAAGGATTTAAAAGATATTCCAGTAGTATCTCAGTTTTCAGATGTATTTCCAGAAGAATTGTCAGGGCAACCTCCAGATAGAGAAGTTGAATTCAGAATCCATTTGATACCAGGAACAGTACCGATTGCCAAAGCACCATACCGTTTGGCACCTGCTGAAATGCAGGAATTAAAGAAACAATTAGATGAATTGTTAGAGAAAGGATTCATACAGCCAAGTTCGTCCCCATGGGGAGCGCCGATACTCTTTGTTAAAAAGAAGGACGGATCAATGCGTATGTGCATTGACTACCGTGAATTAAACAAGGTCACGATTAAGAATCGGTACCCATTACCGAGAATCGATGATCTGTTTGATCAACTGCAAGGAGCTCGATTTTTCTCTAAAATCGATTTAAGGTCAGGATATCATCAATTAAAGGTACATGAAGAGGACATTCCTAAGACCACATTTAGAACAAGGTATGGCCATTATGAATTTACTATCATGCCATTTGGTTTAACCAATGCCCCAGCTGCATTTATGGACATGATGAACCAAATATGTAAGCCATATTTGGATAAATTCATAATTGTTTTTATAGATGATATTCTAATTTACTCTAAGAGTAAAGAGTATTATGCAAAGCATTTGCACGCACTTTTAAGTTTGTTAAGAAAGGAAAAGCTTTATGCTAAGTTTTCAAAGTGCGAATTTTGGTTAGAACAGGTACAATTCCTTGGACATTTAGTCAATCATGAAGGAATTCATGTGGATCCAACCAAGATTGAGGCAATTACTAAATGGAAAACCCCTGAGTCACAAACTGAAGTTAGAAGTTTCTTAGGATTGGCCGGTTATTATAGAAGATTTATTAAAGATTTCTCTAGAATAGCCATTCCCTTAACTAAGTTAACCTGTAAATCTGTTAAATTTGAATGGGGATTTAAACAAGAAGAAGCATTTAGAATCCTTAAGAAAAGATTAACCCATACACCCATACTAGCATTACCAGAAGGAACTGAAGACTTTGTAGTCTATTGTGATGCTTCTAGATTAGGTTATGGATGTGTATTAATGCAACGCCAAAAGGTTATAGCTTACACATCTAGACAACTTAAGAATCATGAAGAGAATTATTCAACCCATGATTTAGAATTAGGAGCCATAATTTTTGCTCTTAAGATTTGGAGACATTACCTTTATGGTAGTAAGTTTACCATATTTACTGATCACAAAAGTTTAAGGTATGTTTTCGGGCAGAAAGAGTTGAATATGAGACAAAGACGTTGGATGGAATTTCTTAGTGATTATGATTGTGATATCCAGTATCATGAAGGAAAAGCAAATATAGTGCCAGATGCTTTAAGCCGAAAGTATCATGAAAAGCCAAAAAGGGTACGTTCTCTTAAATTAAATCTACAAGTAGATTTAAATGATCAGATAAGAGAAGCACAAGAATCAGTAATCAAGGATGATTCTGAAAAATTAAAAGGTATGCTAAAAGAATTGGAACAAGGGACATATGGAATTTGGAGATTCCGTAAAAAGAGAATGTGGATACCTAAATTAGGAAATCTACATCATTGTATATTAGAAGAAGCCCATAAGTCTAAATATACAATGCATCCAGGAAGTGATAAAATGTACCAGGATTTAAGGAAAAATTTCTAGTGGATAGGAATGAAAAAGGATATAGCAGCCTATGTTTCTAAATGTTTAACTTGTTTACAAGTTAAAGCTGAACACCAGAAACCCTCAGGTTTGTTACAACAATTAGAAATGCCAGTTTGGAAATGGGAATTTATAACAATGGATTTTGTTACTAAATTACCCAAAACTAAGAAAGGAAATGATACAATCTGGGTGATTGTAGATAGTCTAACCAAGTCAGCTCATTTTCTACTAATGAAGGAAACAATTAGTATGGAACAATTATCTAAGTTGTATGTAAATGAAATTGTTTCTCTACATGGCATTCCTTTATCAATTGTTTCTGATAGGGATAGTCGATTTACATCTCATTTTTGGTCAAGTTTCCAAAAGGCAATGGGAACCAAGTTAAAGCTAAGTACGGCTTATCATCCACAAACGGATGGACAAAGCGAAAGGACAATTCAGACAATGGATGACATGCTTAGAGCTTGTGTAATTGATTTTGGAGGTAATTGGGATGATCACTTACCTTTAATAGAATTTTCTTATAATAATAGTTATCACACAAGTATCAATGCTGCACCATTTGAAGCACTTTATGGACGAAAGTGCCGAACCCCAGTCTGTTGGGCAGAAATTAGGGAAAAGCAACTATCTGGACCTGAGATAGTGCAAGAAACAACCGACAAAATTATTCAAGTCAAGGAACGACTGAAAGCAGCATGTGATAGAAAGAAAAGTTATGCTAATAACAGGCGAAAACCATTGGAGTTTCAAGTAGGAGATAAAGTATTATTGAAAGTCTCTCCTTGGAAAGGAGTGGTAAGATTCATCAAACGGGGAAAGCTAAGTCCCAGGTATGTTGGACCTTTTAAGATTATTAGAAGAATAGGACCTGTAGCCTATCACCTACAACTGCCAGAGGAAACGGCAGGAATACATGACGTGTTTCATATATCAAATCTCAAAAAGTGTTTAGCTGATGAATCATTGATAGTACCTCTTAAGGATATAGAGGTAAATGAACAACTCAAGTTTGTAGAAAAGCCTCTACAAATTGAAGACAGGAAAGTCAAGAATCTCAAGCATAAGAGACTAGTTCTAGTCAAAGTGAAGTGGGACTCCAAAAGAGGACCTGAATACACATGGGAGCTTCAATCAGAAATGAAAAGAAAATATCCGCACTTGTTTCAGTAGATCTCGAGGACGAGCTCTAAAACAAGGTGGGGAGAATGTAACAACCCTCGGTAAAACCAACACCCTCATAATATTTCCGACACTCTAGTATATTTTAAAAATACCCTTATATGTCTTTAATTACACCCCGTATGTGAAAACCGAGCCTGAAATACGTTATAGTATTTAAAATAAATTAAAAACAAGAAATAGTAAGTTAAGGCGGGCCGCGTAGACCCACCTTAACCATTTACGCGGGCGGTATAAGGGCTAGAACCTGATTTCGTTGATTCCATTAGTTCAAGCGGGCCGCGTAAGCCTTAGCTTAAACTAACGCGGGCCGCGATAGACCTATACACGCGAAGACATCCGGAGCTGACACGTGTCGACATCGTGTCGAGTCTATTGGATGACCGGGCTAAGCTATTATGTTGACCAAGGTTGACGCGGGCCGCCTAAGAGTCAATATCAGCAACTATATAAAGGAGGCCTCGGGTTTCAATTTCCGTCGCTCACATTTCAATTCTCAATCTCAAAATTCTCTGATATTAGGCATATTTTGCAAGTATTATACCCCCTAATTAGCGAGGTTCTGCCCTTTGTAAGTATTATAACCCTAGTTTAGTAATAGTTACGCTGCCCGATTGATTTAGGGTTCCGTAACAACTGTCGTGGTTCTGGCCGACGTAGTTGTTGGAATGCTGTCTCGGGGAGGGTATTATTTATAATTTCAAAGGGTTATGGTACTAACCAATGTACATTTGTATAAATTATAGATTATATCCAGGAAACCCTTATGAAAAGCCTAAGACAGCAATGTGAGTTTATCCTCTTTTTGTTAATGTTTTTGGAATGTTTTACAAAACCTTAATTGTTTTACAATGTGATTAAGCGGTGATTGAGTCTTTGTAGTTCTTCAATTACTGCCGGTATTATGGGGTTTTGTATACAAAATTTAGTACTACTTGTGAGTAGTAAGTCAGGAATGACAGTTCATTACCATTGGACGACGAGTTAGCCAATGGGTAATTTGACCATAGCCATAGATCCGGTCGAGTGGCAAATACTGAATGAGTAATTGTGTAGAAATAAACAATGTGATCGCTCTCAATACTGTTTTAATTGATAAAATGTTTCTTGATTAAACTGGGATTCACTCACCAGTATTTCTGACTGACAAATGTTTTTAAAACGCGTTACAGGTAACACAATGTGAACAGCCAATTAATGAAAGCCAGCTGGAGAGCACTGAAGGCTTGGGAAAAATGTGGCTATAAAAGTTACCTAATAAACGATGTTTTAAATTCAATAAAATAGGGTTTGTCCCTATAAATGTATTGTAATAAGAAACTTGGGTTTTACCCATGTGATTATTAATATTAAATGAGGTGGTTTTACTCTGATAAACATTTCCTAACTACGGTCCTGATGTAAATTCCGCTGCAAGATTAAATAACCTGATACCACCGAACTCTGAGATCGTGTCTGCCCGTTCCCGGGAATCAGGGATTGGGGGTTGCGACAAAAGCGGCTTAGGATCGACAAAAGTCGTATGCGGATAAAAGAAGAAGACCGATCGAGTTGCAGGTTGGCAACATGGTTATGCTTAAAGTATCTTCGTGGAAGAGGATTATCCGGTTTAGGAAAAGAGGAAAGTTAAGCCCGAGGTTTATTGGGCCGTTTAAAATTGTTGAACTAGTTGGTAAAGTAGCATACAGCCTTGAACTACCAAGGGAACTGAGCGGGATACATAGTACGTTTCATGTATCGCACCTCCAAAAATGTCTAGCCGAAGAAACGACTTACATCTACTACGACGACATCGAAGTGGATAACAGTCTAAATTATGCGGTGAAGCCGATTGCAATTATGGATCGAAAGATTAAGAGCTTGAGGAACAAGGAAATTGACCAAGTGAATGTCAAATGGGAGCATAGAAAAGGTTTGGACACTACATGGGAGTCCGAAGAGGAGATGAGATGTCTCTACCCTTCATTATTTGGTACACATTCTGGTTTTGAGGACGAAACCTTTTAAGGGGGTGGACTTGTAACACCCCGAAAATATAGATTTTATATTATAAATTTAATGTCGGTTATGGTAAAGATAAAGTAACTAGGAAATAAATAACCTAGTTAATTATAAGTCTTAAAATAATAAGAAAACTTGGTTAAAACACCATTCATAAAAACTTGGGTAAAGTTAAAGGAATAAAGGGGGCTAAATGAAAATTTGATTTTATTAATTAAAACCAAACACCAAAACATACACTTCAGTGTGTGTTCTGGTCGAGATATCCATAGGAGCCAAAGGGTTCTCTACATTAAACCCTAACAATACAAAATCAACCAAATTGAAAGGGGAAATCAAACCCAAATTAAAAACCAAGCTCAAATTAGTGATCACCTAAGTGAAGGGATCACAAGTTATGTCAAATTTCGTCTTTTGGTTACATCTTGAATTCTTGATGAACATATGAAATCGAAAATTTGAGCTTGAATGATTGATGTTTGAGTGAAACTTGGATGAATCCATGTTTAGGAACGAACCCTAGACAATAAATTTATGAATTGGTGTTCATAATGATGAAATTCATAATCACCCACTTGGGTGTTAAATGGTTTTTGTAGGGTGATGAAGAACACTAGAATTTTGATCATAAAATGAGTGTTATTGATTTCCATGAAGTGAGTCTAGGTGTTGTTATGCATGCTAGATATAATGAACTTGAAAATGATGTTTAATCTTGGCTATATAGTTAGTCATGAACTTGATTGTTGATTGTATAAAATTATGCTCACTAGCGTTTGTTATAATGCCTAAATGAAAGCAGATTATCGAAATTTAGAGTAAAAACGCATAATCGAATTATATGGTGAATTATGCGAAACATATTGTAATAAGAGTTCTAAAAAAATCGTTGGTTGAACTCTATAGGCAAGGAGATAGAATCTTCGAGCGCACAAGCTGGGGCGGAGGCACGCTTGAAGGAGAAGCTTTGCAGGTACGTAACTTATGGTTTCGTTACATTATGCATAAACTTTGATCATAGTTAAAAATATGGTGTCGTAGCGTTGTACATAGGTTTGGTATGTCATTGAAGTGACGAAGTTCACTAGACAACCAAACGGGTCAAAATAATGATTAGAACTAGTCCGGTATGTCATTGAAGTGATGGTTTTCACTCGACAACCAAACGGGTCAAATGATGTTTTAAATGATAGTGTTTAGTTGTAGCTTGAAAGTCACTTGATAAATTGGTATAATAAGCATATAAGCCGAGAAACGGACACGCCAAATTGATGTAGTAAACCCTTGGATTTGGGTTAGATACTTAGAAGCATTATTCGGTTTTGTTAGATACGCATGCTTGAATCAACAATAACAAGCATGACACTATAGCATGCACAAACCATGGGATGGAAGCGAAACGCCAATGTTGATAAGCCCGGGGAATGGGTAAATATGTTTAGAAACAACAATTGATGAAAGGTAAGAAAGAATCTCAACTATTAGATCTTTTGATCTAATGGTTGAGATCAATAGGGACCAAAATGTAAAATATTTTTCTTAATTTGGACTGAATTGAAAATTATAGGGGTAATAAAGTCTTTATATCCATTCAAAATAGGAAACTGTAAATCAAAATTCCTATAGTTCCGATCTCTCTCTCCAATTGATCGTACAGTTTCTCTCTTTCTCTACAATTTCAAAACCCTAATGTCGCTAAACCTCCATATCTCGACTTCTTGTGCCCCGATCAATCACGCACATGATTCTTTGTTGCTTCATGATTTCCAACTAGCCTAAGAGATGTTCGGTTCCCATTTCGTTTTGATCTCAGATTAAAGCATCTCAACCAAATGAACCAGGGTTCGTGATCTTGGTCTCCAAACTTGATTCAGGGTTCGTCTATCTCTATAATCGATCGAACAGCGGTGACGACGAGCGGCAGCGGCGACGGCAAGCGACGAGCGGCGACGGCGAGCGGTAGCGGCGACGGCGAGCGGGCAGCGGCAGTGGTTGTGCGGATCGGCAGCGGTGGTGCAGCAGTGGTGGTGCCGGAAGTGCCAGTGGTGGTGCCGGAAGTGGAGAAGATGATACAGAGGTGTTATTTTTTTCTTCACTGAATGGTGTTATATCTTGTACTGAATGGTATTATTTTTGTACTGAATGGTGTTATTTTTGTACTGAATGGTGTTTTTTTTATTTACTGCTGAATGGTGTTATTTTTGTGCTGAATGGTGTTATTTTTGTACTGAATGGTGTTATTTTTGTACTGAATGGTTTTTTTTATCTACTGCTGAATGGTGTTATTTTTGTGCTGAATGGTGTTATTTTTGTGCTGAATGGTGTTATATTCTTGTACTGAATGGTGTTTTTTTTTATTTACTACTGAATGGTGTTATTTTTGTACTGAATGGTGTTATATTCTTGTACTGAATGGTGTTTTTTTATTTACTGCTGAATGGTGTTATTTTTGTACTGAATGGTGTTATTTTTGTGCTGAATGGTGTTATTTTTGTGCTGAATGGTGTTATATTTTCTGAATTGTGTTATATTTAAAACACCATGTATGAACATGCTCTGAATGGTGTTATATTTATGGACAGTTATAAGTCCTAAAATCCAGGTTTTTCTCTCTCCAAATCCTTAAATCAAGGATTACCATATTTGAATTTGTTAATGCATTTACAATTATACCCTTTTCAATTAATTTAGATCTAATGGTTGAGATTCTTTCTTACCTTTCTCACACTTTTGGTCTTTTTTACAATAACTTCACCCAATATATATATATATATATATATATATATATATATATATATATATATATAGGATAATGCTAGGGAGAAAACCCTCTATTTTGAGAAAACCTTGGAAACCCATCACAAGGCCTACAATCAGCCACGTATACACAGACAACTTGACTATACTTTTTGCTTTTGAGGGTATAATTGTAACTTTACATTTAACCTCCCAACCCAAAAGATCTTATCCCCATTTGATTTGACAACTCTAATTAATGCATCTCACATCATTGTACAACCACCATTTCTTTTAGCTTATTTATTTTAAAAGGGAAAATTTTCAAATCCTCTTTATCTTCTTAAACGAGATCTTTAGTACGAGATCCACCATTAATGTACCATGGAGCCTCCACCAACAATGCTTGAATTAATGTTACCAGAGTTTGGCATCGAGTTTGACAACAACAATGAAGAAAATGTTTCAGGTTTGTACAACGATTATGCCGTTGATGTTGTTATTTTCATAAAAGAAATCAAAGAATCAAGATGCTGTCAAAATATTTTCATTTTGGTTTTAGTTTCCTTTCAATAATAAGTTGGTTTTGATAATTAATTGCCATTTAATTTGATTTTCGTTATTCACAATTGGTTTTATTTTTTCCAGAATTAAAAATGCTGCCAAAAGATTTTTAATTTTCAATACCATTGATTTTTGTTTCAAAAGAAAGAAGGACGTTTATAGGTAATAATATTTCAATGCTATTGATTTTAGTTTGGTTTTCATTCTTCTGTGTTGATTTATGTCTCCAACAATCAATAATGGTGTTTATAAATTTTAATTTTGATCCATGGATTACTTGTTTTGGTTTCAAACTTGTTGATTTTGATCCATGGATTAATTATTTTTGTGTTAAAATCATTTTTATGTTAAAAAATTGTGTTTGGTTTGGTTGCTTGTTTGCGGATTTTGATTTGAATAGTAACTGTTTTTTTGTTGGTTTGGTTGCTTGTTTGGGGATTTTGATCTGAATAGTAACTGTTTTTTGTTGGTTAGGTTGCTTTGTTTTGGGCTTTTGATCTGAATAGTAACTGTTTTTGTGTGTTATAATACAGAAACAGACCCATAACATGTGTTAAGCCCTATTAGAATGATATATAACGTGTGTTGATTTACAGAAACAGACCCATAAAGATATTCAATTGACAAGCTGGATGGACGTAGGCGACGTTAATTCGGGGACATGTGTTAAAAAAGATATTGAATAAGTCACATTTTTTGGGAAAGAACTCTTCGTTCATTTATAACATGTGTTAGTGGTAATGCTGTAACAGAAACAGACCCATAAAGATATTCAATTGACAAGCTGGATGGATGTAGGCGACGTTAATTCGGGGACATGTGTTAAAAAAAAGATATTGAATAAGTCACATTTTTTGGGAAAGAACTCTTCGTTCATTTATAACATGTGTTAGTGGTAATGCTGTAACAGAACACCATGATGTAACCTGACATGTGTTCATGTATAACATGTGTTAAGCCCCTGTTAGAATGATATATAACGTGTGTTAACATAGATATTACTTGGAACATGTAGTTGCTTAACATGTGATAAGGGTGAAAACAGTCGACGGAGGCGATGGGTTTAATGGTGGGCTTAGTTAATATTGTAATCTTGTTGTAACCCGACTTGTATACATATGATAACATGTGTTAAGCATCCATTGTAATCTTTGTTGTAACCCGACTTGTATACATATGATAACATGTGTTAAGCATCCATTGTAATCTTTGTTGTAACCCCGACTTGTATTAATGTATATGAAAGTGGTTTGCAAAACACTATGATGTGCATATACTGATCGTAACACTATGATGTGCATATACTGTTGTAACATGTGTTACACTTCGGGGTAAGAAGTGTTACATTGTTGAATGTAGGGCATGATCTACTTTGTCTTATATGTTGTTACATGTGTTACACTTCGGGGTAAATATATCTTGCATACAGGGTGATATTCAATAGCTCATACGTTTAATAGTAGTTTATTATTTTTCATTAATATATTACATATATAACAACCATTGTTACATATGTAACGACCATTGTTACATATGTAACGTTGCCTTTTTAACGTATGTAACACATGTGTACCAAAGGAATGAAGTGACCAACATTTACAAATGTTAATCAAAACAAAAGTCACTTGTCATCATGGGTTGTTAGTAATTGCACGCATTACAATCATACTTAAAGGTAACAAAAATGTTTATACAAACTTAAATATATAAAGATGATCCAAAAACTATCATAAAGGTTAAAAAATCTAGCTACGCTTTGCGTCTTGATAACCATCTTTATTTTGAACATAGACATCCATTCACCTATGAACAAAACAAGTACATCAGTGTTAAGGCCCTAAAGTTAAACTTACAAAAAGATTATAACAGAGGCTTAACACATGTTATATATTCCAAAATGTGCACAACAAATGACCCGTTTCATATTATATATTCCAAAATTATCGGTACATGTGTTACCATAAATGGCTCGTTTAATATTACACGTTACATACAAACTTGTACATGTAATACTTGTACAAGTGTTACGCTCGGTATCCACATTATCGGATATTTTAAACATCAGTAAAAATAAAATAGATATTTCTTGTTTTTTTAATTAACAAAGGTTAACACACGTTATATATCATTCTATCGGGGGCTTAACACATGTTATACTACATGTCAGGTTACATTATGATGTTCTGTTACAACATGAACCACTAACACAGGTTATAAACGAACGAAGAGTTCTTTCCCAAAAGATGTGACTTATTCAATGTCCCCGCATTAACGTCGTCTGCATCCATCCAGCTTGTCAATTGAATATCTTTATGGATCTGTTTCTGTAAATCAACACACGTTATATATCATTCTAACAGGTGCTTAACACATGTTATGGGTCTGTTTCTGTAAATCAAACAACCCAACAAAAAAAAAAACACTTACTTTTCAGATCAAAAGCCCAAACCAGCAACCAAACCAACAAAAAAACAATTATTGTTAAGATCAAAAATCCCCAAACAAGCAACCAAACCAACAAAAAAACCCGTTCAAAATCTCATCCTAAAGTTTTCGATTTATTTAAAATACATGAACATTAACCATTACTAGAACACTTTCAGCCCATAAAAACATATTAACAACCATTTCAACAAAAAATCAAGTGTGAAATGATATTTCAAGAACACTTACCGGATCTAGAACCGTCCGATGAACACGAAGAAGATCTTCAAACCTTCTTCTCTCACACACACTTGTGGGTGTGTCTTTGTGATAAAGATTGTTGTTTCTCTATCTAAAACATCAACTTTCTCTCGCTAAAAACATTCATCGTGCCATCATTCTATCTCTAAAACAACAACTTCAAACTTTTTCTCTCTCACACACTTGTATGTGTGTTCTTGGTGTTATAGATGAACATGATGAAGATTGTTGTTTCTCTCTCTAAAACAACAAATTCCTCTCTCTAAAAACCTTTTTCATGCCGTCGTTCTCTCTCTAAAACAACAATCTTCAAACATTTTCTCTTTTCACACGATGTAGATCTGAACTTGAAGATCTAAACTTGTGTTTGGTGTTCATCATGATCTTGATTGAACACAGAGGAGAGAGAGATAACATGTGTGTGTAAGAGAAATAAAGTTGATGCGTGTGAGAGAAAATTCAGATTTTCAATACCTTAAATGCCCTTCTCCTTTACTTGTGTATAATTTATGGTTTTATTTGAATGTAAAAGACACCAAAAAAAGCTCAACCATTGATCTACTTGGATGAAACAAAATCAATGGATAAGGTTGGGTTTCCAAGGTTTTCTAAAAAAGATGGGGTTTTCCATATAACCCAACCATATATATATATATATACACACACGTATATTAGAAATTAGGTTCATGAGAAACCATTAAAAACTTAAAACAAAGGTCCATTGAAAAACTACCACAAGTCAAGCTTGAGCATTTGAAATCGAATGAGATATGTTCATGTGATTATAGAGTTTGTCGTGGTGCGCCTTATAAATGCAACTGAGGAAAATGAGAATAATAGCATGGACCATCTTTTTTTAACTACATTTCTATTTATAATCATGAATGTTAAATGCATAAATAGTATGGGGTAATTTACACCATTGACCAATGTGATGCCGTATGGAATTTCATGGCACAGGATAATGAATTCGATACATCTCCACTCGCTAACCAAATGCTACCAATAAATCTATTATATATAATAAATGTGTTAATTTTTGCTGATGTGTCAAGCTAGGAGCCCTCTAGATTTGGCTTTTTGGCGGGAAAATCCCGTCCACTTTTCTTTAGACGCGGGATCCGGAAAAAATCGGGTCGGAATATGGGTCAAGCATGACTGATAATGGATCCTTTATATTTCCTTTTTCGTCATTCTTCTTTCACAACCCTAAAAACATAGTTGCAGCCACAGTTTTTGCCCATCGCTATGTTCTTCTCCCACCGATTCAAGCCCTAATTCCATGGCGGACTATCACATCTCCCATCTACACTTCACTTTTTAGTCGATTATAATTCGTTGCATGATTTGATGAAGATTGCTGCTTCACGGTGTTCAGGTAAGAGATTTATTGCGATTTGATGAAGATTTCTGCTCCGTGATGTTCTGGTAAGAGATTTATTATAGTGCATTTGTTTTCTATAGATCCTTGATGTTTTTTCTATTGATTAATGTGTTACCGTTTGAATTTTGATCTATAATGTTAGGATTGATACTGCTGACAATCATGTAAACCCTAGCGTCCCTCACATTCATCGCTCTACTGCTATCATCATCATCATCATCATCATCATCATCATCATCATCTTCTGCAAATGATTCAACAAACAGGTACACTCTTTGACAAACCCTAGACATCAAGACGCCTGTTCTTCTTCTACGTTGATTCATCATCCAAAATTTATTGGTATTGTCTTTGTCCATCCATTTTTACAGCCTGATGTGTGGGTTAAGTTTCATTTAATTGGGGTTTATTTTCTGTGAAACCTTGGATTGAGATGGAGTTCTTCTTTTCAATCGATTATACACGCCAAATGCTTTGGGTGGTGTTATTGAACTCTTTAACCAAATTATATTTTTTATTAACTTTTTAATTTTTGGAAGCTTTGAATAAATTGGTGGAGACTTTGATAAAATTGCTTTGAATGTGGTTTGATTTAAGACTCTAAAGTATAACGTAAGCCTGTTATGTTTTGCATGACTTTGTTTTAACCCAGATCGGGCTGAAAAAAAATTTAAAGTATATCAATAAAAGTAATGCAAATAAAGTTAAACATTTTATTTGCGGTTTGTGTGACTAATTAGTTAAACATTTTTTTAGTTTTATAACTAATAATTTGTAAATTTGTTGTTGATCTTGTATGTGCTGCATATTTTGCAGTTTGTCCGTATGGCTTAGTAGCTTGAGATTCTGCAAAAGCTATTAGAAGTACATTTCACCATAAGGAGTATGTATGAGCAATTTCAGAACATTCTTAAAATGGGTCCTATCCTATCAGCCAGGTTTATTTGAGCATAACTCCAACAGCTATTTTTTTTTCTTTTATATAAATAGACTCAAAGGAATGTGCTATAAATTGATCTTATCTAACTTGCTTGAACTACGTTAACATGACTCTCACAACCAATTGTGGACAAGAAGATTAAGTGGACAATCTGTTGAAAGGATTAATCATCAATTTTTTATTTTAGGCTTTGTCCAAAAGAGAGTATGCACCTTTACTTCAAAAGTTCTATTCATTTAGATTTCTCATGTCTTAAATGTGGCAGGTAGTGTTATTTTACTGTCAAATTTTGACTTCGATATTGACACAGAGTTGCTTTTGAGCATTTGGAGCTCAATCATGTTGATAACTTGAAGTATTAAAGACCATGTAAGTGTAAATCCAATAATTTATTAAATTTCTGATTTATATTTTTCTGTAGATTTCTCTTTTTGGTTCGATAATAACAATTGGTTCAATGATTGGAGCTGTTACGAGCGGAAGAATTGCAGACACAATTGGTCGAAAAGGGGTATGAAACTTTAAATTTTGAATAGATGCTTTTTAACCTGTTCTTAATTTTGCCTTTTGATTAAATTTGAATAGATGCTTTTTAACCTGTTCTTAAAATTTTCCTTTTGAGGTTGTTTGATCAAATTCTATGATGTTTTTATTGGATTACTCGTATTAAGTTTTCGAGCTGACCCAAATATACCGAAAGGGTAAGCTCACAAGACTTTTCCCAAGTGAAAGCTAATTAAAGAGAACAAACTTAACCTGAGTGTATCATGATTATTTAATTAGTTAGATATTTTTACTTAGCACACACAGAACATATGGAAGATATAATTCGTTTACTATTGCAGGTGTTGGGTGCCAACATTGTGAAAAGTGGCTCTAAGACATTTGCTGTATATCCGATATCTGTTACAGATGTCAACAATGTTAACTGGTCCCTTAAAAGGTGTTAAATGTATACCAAATTGTTATGCTATAGCTCTTTATGTTAAACTACTTATTTTAGTGCTATGCAGTACTTTCTTAACTCAGTTATAAGATGTATATACAAGTTTCGACATTTTGAGGAGTTACACCGGCGTCTTAAGGAATATCCAGAGTATAATCTTCATCTTCCACCAAAACACTTTCTGTCAACGGGACTTGATGTGGATGTTATTCAAGAACGTTGCAAACTTCTTGATATATATTTGAAGGTGACACATTTTCTCCAAGAATTATTAAATCTAATTCACCATAATTTTAAAGCATCTTAAAATATAGGGATACCTAAGTATTCAACAATTTTCGTTAAGCCCACCTGTTAATCAAAACCACTTCATAGGCCACTATAGTACGTATCGAGTTTCGTGTAATGCCAAATTCGGCTAAATACATGCGGGAATGCTATGAGTGAAGAAAACACACTGGTTCTTTTACATTGAATTGTTGCTAATTGATAGCTCTATACAATGGCCATTGTTATCTTTTAAAAAAAATATAAGGGCATTTTTGTCATCAGGCATGTTTTAAATATATCTTTCGTGCGTAGTATATTTTTCATGCTATTTTTCTGCAATCTATTTCGTTGCTATTTTGCAGAGACTTATGCAGTCTCCAATTATATCGGGAGGTATTGAAGTTTGGGACTTTCTTAGTGTTGACTCTCAGGTTTGACTTGTGATTTATCTGCTGCTATATGTTCTTTTAAATCTATTTCTTACTTGTACATGTTACCTGTTGCAGACATATAGTTTCTCAAACTCTATATCCATCATTGAAACGCTACCAGGTAAACTTTATTTATATAAGTTCTTTATTTATTTTTTAATATCTAAAATGCTGGTTCTGTTTCCTTGTATTTACCATATTGTGAATGTTTTGTAGTTAGTTCAGCCACAAGCGTTCATGAAAAGAGTACCGATGTTAGGAATTGTAGGGGATCCCTTAATAAGTTCTAAAAGAGAACTTTCGGATGTTGCGATAAAGAATTCTTTATCCGAAACTAAACATAATTATCTAAATGATGGATCTTTGTTTTTATTATCATTTTTTCTCAAATACTGAATTATTGGCTTTTTCCATTAAGATTAGTGAAACTGGGTGTGATTCGTTGTAGGAACAAAAATAATAAGATCCTAAAGATGAGTTAAGAAGTTGTGCGGATGAGGAGGAACTCAATATCGAAGGAACAATCAAACATGGTATAATGGTCTACCCGGTTGGTTACAAGTTCTAAACTGGGCTGAACCATTAAAACATCAAAACTATAAGGTCGAGTTTGCTAGGTGTTATCTAAATACTCTGTCACATTATACTTGCTTTCACTATATGTGTGTGTGATTTAGGAAATAGAAACAAATTTGCTGCCAGCAAGGTGTCTTTCTTTGGATTTTTGTTTTCCGACTTCACTACTAGATATATTGATAAGGCATTTCATATATTATTATTTTATTGTTATTTTGACAATTTTCTATAAAATTACTTTATTTATTATTATTTTATTGTTATTTTGACAATTTTATTGTCAGAAGTACCCTGATCACTCATACTGCCAACTAGGTGTCTTTCTTTGGCTATAAAATTACTTTATTTGCATTACTTTTATTGGTATGAGGTCCGATTTCATTTTTGGTTGTCTAAAGCCTCTAAACAAGCTTCATATGCTTGGTTGTCAAGCATCATCTAAAGTTTGTTAATTACCAGTTGATGTTGACTTCTGTTAACTTTATAACTCCGTTTAAACTTATATGGTTATACTATTTCTTGAAAGTATTTAATATTTTATAAGAAATTTAATTCTTTTATATTTTTTGTTTCCAGTTAGAGGTTACTCATCAGCTGAGCAGTGCTAAGGAAGCTGTTGCGTGCATATCCTCGACAGTCCTGAAGATCTTGAGTTTCGAAATCAACAAATCGTCTACTGGTCTACTGCTGATTATACCGGAATCCCTTTCTCTCAAGGTAAGTTATATCATGTTTGCTCCATAGTTGCTAACGCATTACGATCTAGAACTGATTCACGTTGTATTGTTACACGGTTTAAGGATATCATGGCTGCTGATTGGTCCGACAATATTGCCTTATTTTGGCCAGCTATGGTAAGGTCTTCATTGACATGGGAAGGCCTAACTTCATTGCTAAGTGGTGGTAATTCCTAATTAGCTTATTAATTCTCTTTTCCCTTGAGCTAGATTTATGGTCGAATTGTGCAAAAGATGGGATCTATGTTCTTCACAGGTGGTACGCCATTTTTCTTTCTCTTGCATGAACGGGTTTTAGAAGTTTGATTTGGTGATAAAAAACTTTATAGGAAACTTTATTGAAATAATTAAACAAATTTATAAGGTATGAGGTTTTCAATTATTGAGAAACAAATTAGGCATGCAATTGGAAACAACTTTGTCAAAAAGTCCCATTAGTTTCTCATTTCTAAAATATAATGATTCATGGTTTCAGTTTAATGAAGAAGATGGCAAAGTGTGCAGAAGGCATGAGGGTAAGCAAATCAGAATTTTATGGAACAAAGCATTATGCTTTTGTTAACATGATTGCCAGTGTGTTTATTTAAATATCTTATAATAAACTAATCATGTGTTTTTTACATTATTTCCAGCCAAAAAAGGTTTGGTAGTACAACACTATTTCCAGCCATGGTTAGTGTTTTTTACATTACATTAAACAAGGAAAATCATATAAAGAGTAAATACCACATTAACTATGAAGAGGTTGGTTTTTTTAGTTTAAGTTGTTCTCTTTGAATATGTCGATACCATATGCAATTATAAAATGTATTTTGTGCTATGTTTTGATTCATGGGATACTGAATTTTTAGGAAGAAAAATTTGGCATCTCATTGGAGGAAATTTGTACAACCTATTGTGTGTCGTTGTAAATGGGTTGAATTGTAGATTTGGAAATTTCAGTCTATGGCCATCTCCCATCATGTAAAAGGTGTTTGTGCAAAGGTTGTGCCTTTTTAAGATTCTCAAAGAGGGAAACCTATGAAGAGGAATATAAGGAAAAGACATGAAGGTGACATTTCTCCATATTCAACCTTACCGGACTAAGCTCATGTTACTTTTAGTAAATTGTGAATGTAACATTATTCGTTTTATTTCTTGATTTTTTTTTGTACACGACTTATAAAGAAAACTTCTACAATCCACTTTTTTAGTAATTTGTAAATGTGTTACTTTATTTGCGTTAATTTTATCTATACATTTATGATTAATGTAATTTAAATTTTCCAACCCGGATTAATTTTATCTATACACGGTGTATTGAGTCGGGTATGGGTATGAGATTACCAAAATATAAAGTAACATAATAGTAGAATAGTATCTAGACCGACGTTTATTTTATATATTTGAACACTTATAATTTGGTTGGTTATTTTTGTATAGGGGGACTCGATTATAATTTTTAAAAATTATTACGGTACGAGTCCGAGACACTTCTATGCTTATAGAATGCTCGAAAACAAAGTATGCACTTTGTCATTAACTTATCTAATACGCCGCGTTAATTAAGTTTATTTTACTTATACAGTTGTGAGCATTTTTAAAATTAAATTTTTCTATCCGGTTTACCACCCGGGTGATAACATTTTGAAAAAGTGGAATATTTGCAATAACTTTGAACAAATATTTAAATGGATTAGTTGCTTCTATTAAATAGTAATCAACATTTCAACCGATGGAAATGGGCTAAATTGAACTTATGTTTCAAGTTCATTTTCATTTTACTTATATAAATTAGGTTATTAATATATATACTATACTCAGTAATACATTATATATTTCATTCTTTCATACAATGGTTTATATTCCTTTTAAAATGCTACTCTTTGAGATTTTAACCAAGCTAAATGCTATATCAATTCATCGCTTCAAATGTGTATACAGAGAATGGCGAGACGTTCTATCATCCTTTCATCTTGGTCTGAATCATTCTACATACGTAGAAAATTATCTGGTAATATGTTGAAAATTATATGGTAATTGTTACCATTGATAAATCGCATTGTTTGCATATATATATATATATATATATATAGGGAGAAGATCATGCGAGAACCACCTCTTATTGTGAGAACCGCGAGAACCAATGTGAACACACCAAAAATAGCTAAAAATCACACAAATTTTTTTTTTTTGAATTTTTTATAAAAAAATCGCTACTTTTCGAAGCCAAATTTTTTTTTTTCTTTTGCTTCTAAAAGTAGCGATTTTAACATAAAAAATATTAAAAAATTCAAAAAAAAATTTATAGATTTTTTTTTTATTTTTTTAGATTTTTTTTTGATTTTTTTAGGTTTTTGGGGGTTTAGTTTTTAGCATTTTAGCTTGGGGGGGGGGGGGGTTAGGTTTTTTTTAGGTTTTTTTTAGGTTTTTTTAGCTATTTTAGGTTGTGTTCACATTGGTTCTCAAGGTTCTCACAATAAGGGTGGTTCTCGCATGAGCCCCTCCCTATATATATATTTATATACGAATATACGATTAACATTGAATTATTGAATATATATCCTCACAAATTTTATAAAAAAAACCGTTTTAATAAAATTAATAAAATATTAATATCCTTAAAATAGAGCGACCCGTGGGTACCACGGGGTATAACCTAGTAAAGCATATATATGAATTGTACAACATTGGTCGTAATCGGACTTATAATTCCTCGTTAGTCTTTCCCTTTTACTAATATGATATATTAATATCTAATTTTTAATCATTATTATTAACTGAAAATAAGAGCAATAATGTGTCAGCGAACAACCCGTATTAAAAAAAAAAACAAAAACAAAAAAACTATTACCCTTTTCAAGCCGAAGTTTTTAAATTTGTTTTTTTAAACTGCAAAGGTTATATTGTTTCCACTTCTACTGCTAAACTACACCGATAAATACTAAATTACACCCAATACCAGGATTTTAAACTCTAATCTTTTCTCCAAGAAGGAAGAGTCTTTTTTCGATTTGTTTTTAACTCATGGATTCCACTCTTTTTATCACCCAAAAATATAAATACAATCATGTCATGTGTTTCTTCGGTTCTTCCTAAAAAAATGAAATTAACGAATTATAATTGAAACCTACATGTATACATATAAGATACAAAATAAGATACTTCTTAAGATGCATAATAACACAAGTTATATTTTCTAGCATATATTTCTTTATATCTAAATGTCACATATCCTAGTATGTAGAAGAATTTAAACTCACATTAATTTTGTAAAAACAATGGAACATATCACTAAATCATTAGATTATAGGTATACAAATCCTGTAACATAAAAAATATATGTTAACGTGTCATACAATTTTGACTTTTCTAATACTTTGTAAACAAAGACCACACGTGCAAGCATTTATAAGATGTTCCTGCAGTGTGTACTACAAGCGTAAAGTTACATTATTAAAGCATAACAGTACAGGACCATCTCGTGTCTGAAATACTATCATGTTAGATTTTCACTCATTATAAATAAAAAAAGTTTATATTGTTAAGGCATAATACCCGCCATTTTATAAAGAGTTAAATCTAAAAAAAGGTACGCATCCTGCCTTTTTTTTTTTTTTTAATTTATAAAACCAACACATGATTAGTGTTGGAAAAATAGGTGAATATGATTTTTCACAACTATAGGAAAATGATTTTTTCTATTTTGGACTAGAAATAAATATAATAAAATGAGAGGGTTTTATATATTTATTTGTGGGTTTGTGTTCTATGTTGGAAGAGCTTCGCAACGAACTAAACCACGTCCAAAACGGAACTAAGATGAATGAGATATCGATGCTTAAAGTTGGATGTTTGAAACATTCAATGCTGAAACAAAAGGAAAAGTTGCACCTTGTCACACATAAGAGGAGAGATGAAACTTAAATGGGTATTTAAGAGGGAACTCTCCATCCTTATTGTTTCATGGAAGCACACACTAAGTGTACTCTCGAAGGGGAGCTCTGCACCCTAACCCGCACACGCGCGCGCGTGGCGTGGGCGATGAGGCACAATGTGGCGCTTTGATGGCGCACTCTGTATTTTTGACCATGTACGTATGGTGGATCATAGGGGCTGCAAGGACCAATATTTATAAAGAAGCGACTTTGGTTGAAAACTATTTTGGTTACATTCAGTTTTGCCCTAAAATTGCTAAAAACTTTCTATCTTGGTCTTTAAAGTTGGACTTAGAAGCCATACAGAAAGTTCTAATATTTATAAATTTTCTGTTTTTGGTCTTCAAAGTTGGACTTAGAAGCCGAAATAGTAAATTTGTGGTAAAATAAAATTAACTAGTTAATTCTGTTTTTGGTTGTATAAAACATAACCTTTTGGACTAAACTTGGTAATTTTATTTTTCAGAATGTCGAACGAAAATGTCAACGTTAACAACACGAATGTTGTGACGGGAACCCCCCTGAACGCCACCACTGTGGGAGCGTCCACAGTGGCTAATCAAGCTGAACGACCCGAGAAGTTCTCGGGTCTACACTTTAAGAGGTGGCAGCAGAAGATGTTCTTCTACCTGACCACCATGAACCTTGCGAGGTTCTTAACGGAAACCGCTCCCCAACCTGTGGAAGGGGAGACCGACACACAAAGACAGTGCGCGGTAGATGCGTGGAAGCATTCAGATTTCATATGTCGTGGCTATGTGTTAAACGGACTGTCGGATGCGTTGTATAATGTGTACTACAATGTTAAGACTTCCAAAGACCTTTGGGATGCCTTGGACAAGAAGTACAAAACGGAGGATGCTGACACAAAGAAATTTGTGGTAGCCCGTTTTTTGGAATTCAAAATGGTTGATTCAGAAACAGTTATGAATCAAGTCCAAGAATTGCAAATTATACTACATGACATCCTAGCGGAAGGCATGGCACTTAGCGAGACATTCCAAGTGGCAGCGATGATTGAGAAGTTACCTCCTAGTTGGGTGGATTTTAAGAATTATCTTAAACACAAACTAAAGGAGATGACTATAGAGGATCTTATTGATCGTCTTCGGATTGAAGAGGACAATAGAATTGCCCAAAAAGGCAGCCTTGCGCAGACTAGTGCTAGCGCAAATTTGGTTGAGCATGGGCAATCCTCTAAAGGCAATAAGGGTAAGGGGAAAAAGGACAAAGAGAAAGCAAAGACTAGCAAACTTGGACCAAAGAAAAGGGTTGTGAAAAAGAAATCTCAAACGTTCCAAGGGACTTGTTACAACTGTGACGAGCCGAGGCATCGGGCTAACCAATGCAAGAAACCAAAGCGTGAGCGTGCGCACATGGTGGATGAAGACGGAATGCCTTTGGTGGCAATGATTTTTGACAAAACCGTAATGTTGGATGAGGTCAATGCGGTGACCAACACTCCAAAAGGATGGTGGATTGATACGGGCATGACCCGTCATGTGTGCCCAGACAGGAGCCTCTTTACCACCTTCAAAGAGCTTGCGAGAGATGAGAAGCTGTACATGGGAAATGTAGCCATCGCGGACATCAGGGTGAAGGAATAATGATTTTGAAGTGGACTTCAGGGAAGGAGCTCACTTTAAGCAACGTGTTATATGTCCCAGACTTGTGCAAGAGCCTAGTCTTGGGATGGTTGCTTAATAAGTTTGGATTTCGTTTAGTTTTTGAGAGTGATCAATTTGTACTTACTAAACGAGGAATGTATGTTGGCAAGGGCTATGCCCAAAATGGTATGTTCAAATTGAATGTAATGGCTATCAAAAAGAACATGAATAAAATTGCTACTACTTCTACTTACATGCTTGAGTTTTCTGATTCGAATAAATGGCATGGTAGATTAGGTTACGTAAATTTTAATTCAATACGTCGTTTAATCAATTTAAATTGTATACCAACATTCCATATTAATTCACATTATAAATGTGAAACATGCGTTGAATCCAAACTTACAAGATCATCATCGAAATCGGTTGAACGAATAACCGAACCCCTTGATTTAATTCACATAGATATTTTTTATTTAAAAGCGGTACCCACAAGAGGTGGAAATAAGTACTTCATCACGTTTATTGATGATAGTACTAAATATTGCTATGTATATTTACTAAAAAGTAAAGATGAAGCAATAAGTAAATTTATCTTGTATAAAAATGAAGTTGAGAATCAACTTCAAGAGAAGATAAAAGCTTTGCGAAGCGATCGAGGAGGCGAATATGTTGCACCTTTTGCTGAAATGAAGTTGAGAATCAACTTCAAAAGAAGATAAAAGCTTTGCGAAGCGATCGAGGAGGCGAACATGTTGCACCTTTGGCCGATTTATGCGCAAAAAGTGGCATTGTACATGAGTGTACACCTCCTTATTCTCCACAATCAAATGGCGTGGCGGAACGAAAGAACCGTACATTGAAAGAAATGATGAACGCCATGTTGATAAGTTCTGGGGTGAGCCAGGAAATGTGGGGGGAAGCCATTCTCTCGGCTAATTATCTTTTGAACAAGATACCACTAAAAAATAGCGACGAAACTCCATATGAGTTATGGAAAAGGAAGAAGCCATCATACAAATACTTGAAAGTGTGGGGGTGCCTAGCAAAGGTGATTGTACCACCTCCTAAGGCTCTTAGGATAGGACCCAAAACTGTTGATTGCATATTTATTGGGTACGCGCATCAAAGTAGTGCACATCGCTTTCTTGTACATGAGTCCAAGAATCCATATGTACACGTAAACACTATCATGGAGGTGAATCCTAACGTTGTGTCTTACTTTGAAAATGTGTTTCCTTTGAGAAGACAAACACATGCAACGTCATCAACACCTAATTTTGATGTAGGTGAAAGCTCATCTACACCAGTTGATGAGGTAGTTCATGATAAGACACATGAACGACCTGAGGTGGAAGAAGGTGATCGTAGGCGAAGCAAAAGGCGAAGGGTGGAAAAATCCTTCGGTGGAGACTTCGTTAGCTATATGGTTGAGGGTGAGCCCAATACATATCGCGAAGCGGTTTCCTCTTCAGAAGGATCTCAATGGAAAGAAGCAATAAAGAACAAAATTGATTCTATATTGCAAAATCATACTTGGGAGTTAGTAGATCTTCCACCTGGTTGCAAACCACTTAGATATCATTGGATATTCAAAAGGAAGATGAAAACTGATGGAAGTGTTGATAAATACAAGGCTAGGTTGGTGATTAAAGGATTTAGACAAAAGGAAGGTCTAGATTACTTTGATACCTACTCGCCTGTGACGCGCATAACCTCGATTAGATTGGTTCTTGCTATGGCGGCTTTAAGAAATTTGGAAGTTCACCAAATGGACGTTAAAACCGCATTTCTAAATGGCGATTTAGAAGAAGAGATTTACATGGAGCAACCTGAAGGTTTCTCCGCCCCAGGTCAAGAGGGTAAAGTATATAAACTCGTCAAGTCTTTGTATGGATTGAAGCAAGCGCCAAAACAATGGCACCAAAAGTTTGACCATGTCATGATTGACAATGGTTTCAAAATAAATGAGTGTGACACATGTGTTTATTTCAAAGACACAAATGAAGGTTATGTAATCTTATGTCTTTACGTAGATGGTATGCTTATCATTAGGAGTAATGATAAAATTATCAAGGCTACTAAAAACATGTTGAAAGCGAGATTTGATATGAAAGACATGGGTTTAGCCGATGTGATTCTTGGAGTAAAGATCATAAGAACCCAAGATGGTCTTGTGTTAAGTCAATCTCACTATGTGGATAAAATTCTTGAAAAATTCAACTCGGGAGATACGAGTGTAGCTCGAACTCCAGTTGATACCTCCCAACATCTCAAGAAAACTAAAGGAGATGGAGTTGCTCAGTTAGAGTATTCAAGAATTATTGGCAGTCTAATGTATCTAATGACATGTATTAGACCCGACTTGGCTTACGCGGTGAGTAGGCTAAGTAGATACACCAGCAATCTGTGCGCGGATCATTGGAAAGCTATCACGAGGGTGCTTAGATACATAACATACACAAGAGATTATGGACCGCATTATTCCCGACAACCAGTAGTGATCGAAGGATACACTGATGCTAACTGGATATCGGATAATAAAGATTCCAAATCAACAAGTGGTTACGTGTTTACCCTTGGAGGAGCTGCTATTGCTTGGAAGTCTTCTAAGCAAACGGTCATAGCAAGATCCACAATGGAATCCGAGTTTATCTCATTGGATAAGTCAGGCGAGGAAGCGGAATGGCTACGTCAATTCATGGAATATATTCCAAGATGGTCAAATCCTTTGGCAGCCATATGTGTACATTGTGATAGCCAATCAGCGATTGGTAGAGCTCAAAGCTTGATGTACAATGGCAGATCAAGGCATATGCGACGTAGACATAACACGGTACGACAACTACTCTCAACGGGTGTTATCGCAATTGATTATGTGAGATCAAAGAATAACATTGCGGACCCGTTTACAAAAGGCTTAAGCAGAGAGTTAGTTGAAACGTCGTCAAGAGGAATGGGACTAAAGCCCGTGATAAATGGGAATATGAGGGAAACCTAACTTAGTTAACTGGAGATCTCAAGATCTAAGTTCAATAGGACAACTTAATCATATTACCAAAACAGAGTCACTGTGGGGGAGTACCCTAAACCAAATAAAAGGGAGTTATGTACTTCCTAGTCCATTCCAATCAGTGACATTGAAGTGAGGTTAAGCATATTAAGGTTAACGATTTCGGGAAATCAAATAACCATGATGCTTTTAATGATTCATGGGAATCACCTATGTGAGAGAGAAGTAGGGTCGCTTCGAATGGATTTGTGGGGTGCGCAAACCTAGAGCTCTCGCAGAACCAGGCTAGTGTTCCAGGACCATAATAGGACACGAAAATGAGGGGTTGGCCAGACCAGGGAGAGTATTGTATGAAGTGTATTGTCGTTTACATAAATGGAGGTATGTTCAAAGACATCGCGTCTATAAACCGCTAGTAAGCTAAGTACGCTTCACAAAAGAAGGTTCAAAGGTAACAACCTACCTATCTTGCAATACTCAACTGTCGAAGGTTATCGTTAAAAAGTGTAAGGAAAAGATCGATTTCCATACATGTGGGGGATTGTTGGAAATTTGATGAAAATATCATTTTTCATGTGGGGGATTGTTGGAAAAATAGGTGAAAATAGCATTTTTCACAAATATAGGAAAATGATTTTTTCCTATTTTGGACTAGAAATAAATATAATAAAATGAGCGGGTTTTATGTATTTATTTGTGTGTTTGTGTTCTATGTTGGAAGAGCTTCGCAACGAACTAAACCACGTCCAAAACGGAGATAAGATGAATGAGATATCGATGCTCAAAGTTGGGTGTTTAAAACATTCAATGCTGAAACAAAAGGGAAAGTTGCACCTTGTCCCACATAGGAGGAGAGATGAAACTTAAATGGGTATTTAAGTGTGAACTCTCCATCCTTATTGTTTCATGGAAGCACACACTAAGTGTACTCGCGAAGGGTGCGGAGCACCCTAACTCGTACTCGCACACGCACACGCGCAGGTGGCGTGGGCGATGAGGCGCAATGTGGCACTTTGATGGCGCACTTTTCACTTTGCACGCTCGCATCCCCGAGAACCGCCTTTCTATTTTTGACCATGTGCGTATGGTGGATCACAGGGGCTGCAAGGACCAAGTGGTTGAAGTGGCGTGCAGGTTCGAGGCGCGTGACGTGACAGTCCACGCACGAGTAGACGAGGCATGAAGGCGCGCGGTTGTGTGCATGGTGCATGGGTCCTGATGTGACGTGCGCGGCGCACCAAAGTGAGCCAAAATGGCGCGACTGTGTGGCGTGCTCGTATAGGCTCACAGGTGACGTGGCGCACACGCGCTGGTGCGCATGGACTTAAGTCAGTGTGGCGCACGCGCGCATGGAAGTGAGCTAAAATAGTGCATGAGCGTGCAGACCTACGCGCGCGTGCAGAAGCTTCCAGCATTGAATGACAGTGCAGTTACACTTCAGCTTTGAAACCGCCGAGTCAAACGGTTTTAAATGACGAATTAAATTGCATTGAAGACGTTTAATGCAATTTATTCCTCTCATTTAATCTATCTTTTGGCTGTTTTGAATCAGAGGCTGTATAAATACAGCCTCGTAGTCACTGTAGAAGACACCAGTAACACAACAGCACTTACAACTTTCTCCAACATACTTTCTGATCTTCTCCAGCAATTTTCAAGGTAGCCTTCGGGTTGTAGGCCAATTCCGGCAGTACGCTGCTTCGGCTGTTGTACCCTGGGAAACAAAACGAGTACTCCTGGGAGACTCGGAATTTGTTTTAAGGGAAGCGTGTTGAGCACGTGCCTCAGTCAATCTGCTTCTACTCCTTTCTTGTATTTTGGTTTATTTTAGTTGTAATTGCACTAGTATTTTTAGCTTTCTTATTTCTGTATTGTAATAAAAAATAATAAAATTTGTTTATTTTATTTAATTACGTGAACGGTTCCTACAATTAGTTTATAGGCAAGTTGAATTTTAACAATCGAAACTATAACGCAATGGGTGGTAATAATCTGTATTGATATTATGAACAATAGTATTCCTAACTTTCACTTTTATTGTTAAAGGTAATCACACTTTAACTAAAAATATGTATGTCCCTTACTTTTAGTTATGTCGTTTCAATAACAAGTTACAACATTTCAGGCTCAGAATAAACTTAGTTAGTTATTTATTTATTAGGGGGCAGACAAGGTTACTTTTCTGTTAAAGTGAGATCAAATAAAAGTGTTACTGGTCACATTTTCAGTATGGATTTTTATCGTCTACTAGTGTTGCGGGTGGCCCAATCAAGAATTGAATGAGACGAAATGGTTGGATTTACAGATAGTTCTGCTACTAGCAAGGTTATAGTTACACTACCTGACCAACAGTAGGGCTGTGACACCAACAAGAGTTATAGATGAATTTCTTTTGGCCAATAAGGCAGGTCAAAGATCACTGCTCAACTTGCCAAGGTTGAGCTTTAGGGGTGTGCAAAAAACCGAATTAACCGATAAAACCAAATTGAAAAAACCGAACCAAATAAAAAACCAGTGGGTCGGTTAATTGTTTTTTTTGAAAACTGAAAGTAGCGGGTGGGTTATAGTTACCAATACGATGCGGAAGACGAATCAAGAGCTCTTTGGCTCTGATACCATGTCAAAATGGTATAAGAACAACTGGTAACACACAAAATCACGAGAAAACAAGCGACAAAACTTTATTATTTACCCAAACCAAAAAAACACCCACCAAAACCCTTGATCTTACAAACAGTAAGATCTGTAACAAATGCAAAACAATGATCAAATGATACAAACGATCAGATGATCAGAAAACAGTGTTCACAAACGATCACTAGATCTATCAAAGATCTAACAACTGATACAACAATACAAAGGATATAAACGAAGAACACTGAAGAAAGAACAGAATCTCCTGAAGATCTTGAAGAACCACTGATGTATACACTCAACTTCAACTGATCTTGAAGAAGATCAAAATACGCAGAACAACTGCTACAGACACCACACAAGAAGATGAGAGTGAATTTTTAGGAAGAGAATACAAACCCTATGCGCATAACATTGCCTTTTATATCCTCAGTATATAAACTCACATTGGTCCAAAACTTTCTCAAGAGATGATCGTAGCCCTTCCAAAATTACACAAACCCCCTTAGACTTCCAGCGGCTGTACATTAAGACACTTGCAGCAACTATTAGACAGTTATAACAAACTGGACAACCTGAACATCTCATAAGTCCAATATAAGCCTAATATAACCTGAACATAAGAGAAGCCCAGATAACAGCCCAAAATAAATAACATATAACATATGAATGGAACTATTTTTTATACTCTTCTTTTAATATCCCCCCTTCATTCATATGTTTGAACAAATTAGTTGTTGGTCCCAGATTGGACTTAAAAACTTCTTTTCACGTAATATGGCAAGTGATTTCAACATATGTGAAAATAGTGCGCGGAAATAGAAATCAGACTTTCAAGAAACAAGACCTACAGAATTATCAAGTTTATATCACTTTGAAACAAAATGGTTTACAAGGTGATTGTAAGATTATTATATATTACAAATGAATACTTGAATTCTGAGGTGAAAGGACAATGGAGTTTGTAGTATGTATTGAATGCTAGGCTTAACTCATTGTTCCCTGCTTGATGAGCCTCTATTTATAGACGGCTTGAATACATGAATAAACATTTGTTTATTCATGTATATTCCCTGCAAAAAGTAGCTTCTTGACATATTCATTGAATCCAATAATCAAGTTGTCTTTGTCATCATGATATCCAATAATGTTAACTTCCTTCGGTTATTGTGGCATGATAGAGCTGATTTTTAGGCAAGTGGGATTTTTATCAGAATTTCTTATAACCACTTCATCAGAAATTCTGATGATCAGAATTGTCAGAAACTGATGATATTTCATCAGAAATATCATCAGATCCATCAGAAAGACCTTCTCTGATGATCTTCTTCAGCTCTTGATCAACTTATGATACTTTGAAGTAGATATTGTTTCTTTCAGGTGTCCTATCCGATCTTCTTCTTCTTAGTTTGATCTCCAGGACTGTTATCTTCTTCATAGATCAAGTTGAATATGATTTTCTTCAATACTTACAAATAAAGTTTCCTAACAGTTTCCCCCTAATTATTGTAAGAAAATGAACTATCTATATCAAACATAAACATGCTTTTACTAACCCTTGAAAAGAAAGTTCAAACAACTAAATTTAGAAACATAAAATAGAATCGAACCAACCATTGTTCAAAACAAACATAAATAAAATATAGTTCTCAAAAACAGAAATTTAAACTCATGAATTCATCAATTGATCTTAACTCCACTTCTGTACTTGTCTCCTGGTTTCAGCCTTTTCTTGTAGTCAATTGCCTTTTGAGTTGTTTTGTAAAGTTCTTTGTACCAACCTCTGGCTTCCATCCATTTATCTATGTCATTTTCAATGGCCTTCCTCAGCTGTTCATTGTTCTTACCCTTCTTCTTGAGCTGCTCTTGTTTCTCATTCATGCAATTCTTTATATATTTCAGAGTTTGATTAGAATACCTGTATATTTCACTAACTCTGAATAGAGCTTTCTCATCATAGGCATCTTTGAAAACCACACATATTTCTGGTTTGTCAAAGATAGCTCCAGTTCTTACTTTGTTGAGAGGAATTTCAGCTGGAATGGTGTTGTTAGGAGGAGGTGTTATTACTTTTTTGCTATATTCAAAGTTTACACACAGATCAAAATCTGTCAGTGCAGCCCTTTGATATAACTTTTCTCCTTCTTTCTTGATACTGTCAAGAGCTCTTCTGATCACAACTGCAGAACTTTTGTCATTATCAATAAGCTGCTTCAACTTTACTAAACTCATTGGGTGAAGTTCATCAGCCAGGTCTCCATCAGTAACAATTGTATCACTATTATCTTTTCTGATCAGGGTGTATTTGTTCTGTCCACCAGTGCCTAAGTCACCTCCTGCAGCATTGATAGTGATAATCTTTTCAATAGAAACTATTGGATTTGTGACTGGTTTGTGAAACATTTCCAAGTTTCTTGCATCTCTGAGTTCAACTATATTTCTGGTTAATGGAGAGAGTGGTCTTTCTAGTTTGTCTTCTTGTTTGTTCCAGTAGTAATGCTTCAAGTGTTCTTCAGGGTACATGATTGTATGTAGATCACCTTTCAGCACTTCAAATTCTTTGAGTTTTCCATCTGAATCTTCTCCAATCACTTTTCTTGTCCTTTTTGAGGATGTTACTTCATGTTCCATTCTTCTCTTCTCTTTTGTATCCAACTGTTTGCTGAATTTTGTTTCACCTGTAAGAGCTATAGAAGATGATTGAACTGGAACAGCTCCTTGTATTGGCACCTTTGATGTGTCTGGTTTTGGAATATTTGTTGGAGGACCCATGAGTAACTTTGGCTTACTGGGAGGAGGACCCATGGGCTGCTTCTGTTTTTGTGTTGTTGAAGTTTCTGATTGTTTGGTTGGATCTTGTTGAGCTACTTCTGGTTGCTTGAATTGTTGTTGAGGAGTTTCTGACTCTCCTGCTGGTTTTTCTTGTGGAATTGGAGCTTTCAGTTCATGAAAATCAACTTTTGCCAGTCTGGCAACATTGTACTGCAACCTCTTTACTAACAGATGAACATCAGCAAGAGTTTGAGCATTTGTTTCTTCATTCTCTGAAACTCCAGTTTATCTTGATTTTTCTGTGCAGACAATTCCACCACCAGTTTCTCAAAAACCTCAGCCATGCTGCTGTTGTTGGCTCTGAGGAACTGAATTTCTTCAAGGATTCTTCCAGAACTTGAGCTTTCCCCCTGCACTTGCAACCTCAGCCATCTGTTTCTTGATTTCTTGCAGTTCTTTGAGAGCTTTCTTGAATTTTGATGAGCTCTCTCTATTTTCTGATGACTCCTGCAGTTTGTTGAGGGCTGCAGTGTTATCTTCTGTTTGTTTCTGTACAGCTTTGACAGTTTCTGATAAGGCTTTAATATCTGACTTTTGATTTCTGATCTCTTCCAGTATCAGATCAAGCTTTTCTTCTGTTGCTGATTTCCAAGTTGTTATGTCATCAAGTTTTTTGTGCAATCGTTCAGTTGACATAGATTGATGTTCTTGGGTAACATGAGGAACAACAGATGTTCTTCCTTTAACACCAGCAGAAAACACATTCTCTGCTGTTCTGAGGTTAAGAGGATTGAAATATTCCATATTCTCTATACCCTCACCAGAAAATTGAAAATCATTTAAATTATGGTTTTCCTCGTATCCTTGAACTTTTTCAGGTTCTCCATGAGTTGTTGAGAAACTCTTATTTTTCTCAACCAGTTTTCCTTGATCAGCAGACTGATCTCCACCTGTTTCCACCACATTCTCCTCCTCAGAATCTGATTCAGAGAATGGGTCTTTGGTTTTACTCACATCTTGTCTTTCAGAAACAGTGCCTCAATGTGAAATTTCATAATTTCCTTGAATTGAATCATCAGAATCACTCTTAGAATTATGAATAATATTAAGTTTAGAGTGTTGTGCACCTGTTTCTCCCATATGTGAGATTTCTGCATGATGTTCTTCTACCACAGGACTCATGTTCACATCTTTATCAGCTTGATGAGGTTATGATTCACCCTGTTGTTCCATTCTTGGTGTGCTTGGCTCTTGTGCATCATGCTCCATAGGGGACACACTATCAAAAACTTCTTTGTTCTCTGGCTTCTTGTTTAACATCCTTAGGTATTCTGCTATGTAAGGTGAATCTTCTGGTATCCGATTCATCATTCTTTCTGACAGAACAAGCACATCATAATCTGACTTTCAAGACCCTACAGCAGTCCAAGGTCTCATGATTTCTGTACTCCACATATTTTCTGATGCAGGAATTTCTAGGTTCCTTTCAGAAAAAAGCATCAGAAATTATGACTGACAGAAATCTGGGAAAAGGTAGATGTGAATCTATCCTTCCAGAGTTAGTCAGAATTGATCTTCTGATCAGATTAAATATTTATGTTCCAAAATCAATATTCAACCCACTAATGAGGCTGAACATGATTGTCAAAACATTCAAATTTATCTGATCTGTACCTCCAATTTTTGATGATAAACACTTGTTCCGAATTTCCATTAACACTTGCCAGAAGGCAGGTAGCTGATTTCTCTTGAATTCATTGATTTTTGAGATCTTTGTCTTGTAACCCATTACTGCATCGAGTAGTGAAAACATATCTTCCTTTTCTGCTACTTCTTCATAGTTTTGGCTTAAGGGTAGTTCCAAACATTCCCTTATTTTCTCTGGTGAAATTGTAATGAAGATATCTCCCCACACATGTACTGTAAGCTCGATTTGATTTGAGAGTCTTTACAACTTGTTGTCTAAGTTTTAATGGTACCTCTCTGGTCTTCGTGAGAGCTTGAGCTATAGGGCATCTGGGTAGAAATTCAATCAGGGTTTGACACTTTGTATCATATTCTTCAATATTGTTGTTCATCGCTTCATTGTTGCTCTTTAATGGAAGAAATTCAACTTCGGTGATGAGTGGAATAGAGTGTTCAACTGGTGGCATATTGATGTTGATAGCAGCCATTGAGAATCAAGGTTTTTGTTTTGGAAAAGGGTTTTTAGGCTTTTGAGGAGGAAGGTTGAGGATGAAAGTCTCTGTTTTTGAATGAGGTATTTATAGTGTTTTTGGGACAGAGATCTTTGAGTGTTTTTCGTGGGTTGTTTGTATTTAAGATGGTTTATGACACCTTAATGATGTTTTCAATCCGTTGAAGAAACAACCGTTCTTGAAAAACATTTGGTTTATCTCTAATTTAATATAAATCTTTTATTTGAAAATCAGAGATTCCAAGGATTTAGCAGATAAACACTAATGTCCAACTTGCACCTTTTCTTCATGTGGGACCCCTTTTGTTGTAAAAAGGTCCAATGCAAGCCCTTTTAAGATTGTGTATCTTCCCAAGATTTCCTTTTGATGACGTATATCAGAAAATCCTTGAATAAACCTTTGTGAGTTGGATTTTCCTCATATTTCACCAGAATACATTTGATTCATATTTAGAGATTAAATCACCTTTTTTTTAGATGAGAGTGAATAAGTAGAGTTTTGAGGATTTTTACTTACATAGCATTTCTGAACTTCACATCTTTGTTCTGATATTCATGAGGTCTTTTTGAGCAAAAGATTAGAATTTGTTCCATTCCTTTTTGAAGGCACATTACCCAGAAAAAAATTTAATTTTGATAGAAACTTTTTTAATACAAATTTGTTGCAAGTTTCTTTGAATCAGGTTTTAGAGCAATGTTTCCTGATATTTCTTCTTATTTTCTGTTGATTTATCAGATTTTCTGGTTATTTTGAGAATTTTCTGATGTATGAACAGATTCTGATGATTTATTGGGTTTTCTGATATATCATCAGATTTTATGATGGATTATCAGATTTTCTGATGTTTCTATCAGATTTTTTTTAGCTTTACCAGATTTTCCATGTTTTTATCAGATATGTAGTTTTAGTTCCCCCTAGATCTATTGTGATGTTTGAAAAAAAGAGCAAATATATACTATATTAAACAAGCCAAAAGAAAATACCACTAAACAGTAAGAAAAAGAAAACAAAAACTACTCCTCCTTGAGCACATTGTACATGCTCTTCACATACAACCAGAGGTAGGTTATATGACAACTGTGATTTGTTGAAGGGACAAGGGTTGGATCACTTATGTTCTCTTGTAGGGCCATCTGGGCCTTTGGATGCCAGCTTCTTACTCCTCCGAAGTCCAGCTGACTGGTTATCACCTTGGTCACAAAGCGAGGGTAGATCAGAAAAGGTTGACGGGTGTGCAAGTTTGCTTCCAAGTCTCTCATGAGAAACTTTGAAAAGTTGTACGGTTTCTCATGTACAACTGCATGAATCACCTCCATCTTCTTGTAGGACAGCTCGTTGAAGTGTCCAATCTTCTTAGAGAAGCAGACACTGAGCTGTGTCACCAAGTACTGGAAATGTGGTATGAAACCAGACTTGCTGATCTGCCGACACGTTGTATGTTTGATAGCCCATACCCCTCAGAGTTTGTTCCACCATTTCCTTGTTGAGGAAGGTGTTTTCTTGATCATCACCCAGCTGGAGAACATCCCTGAGAGTTTCCTCCTTTAGGGTGATTCTGACCCCGATAACCTCACTTTCTATCCACATGGTGGTACCACTGAAGATGATTTCAGCATTCCACCAGAATTCTTCAAGGAGTTCTGGATAGATAGTGACATATGTGGATACAGCAAAGCCCAAGGGACTTCGCATGATCATGTTGTACACATACCTGCAATCTTCCCATGCAGGACCATCCAGATTAGACCTAAGTCTAAGGTTATGATGTTTGTGAAGAGGAAGAGGAAATGTGTTTGTCTTATTGTTTTTGGGGGAGCCATTCTAAAATATGAAATTTCTGATAAAGTGCTTTTGAAGAGAAGATTGTTTGAGATGAAGAAAGTCTTTTTCAAGTTGTTAATATTTATAGATGAAAGTGATAGTTATGCCATAAATGTTATTAACAACCAAGGATTTTCTTTTCCATTTCAATCTCTTCATTTAAGACGATATCTGTTGCAGTGAATAACTAGGCGACTACTTTCATAGCCCCTAATCATTTTTATGCCCCCGTGTCTCTCAAATTCCCTATGAAAGATAACGTTGCATGCATTGGAAGTATAAAAAAAATTCAATTTTCTGTAAAAATTTTCCTTGTGACGGTTGATTTTCTCTGCTGTGACTTTGAATTTATCTTAATGCATGTTACTTTCCCCCTTTTTTGATTTTTTTTTTAAATTTAAACAAAAAAAATTCAAAAACAGACTATTCACAGTTTTGAGTTTATACAAATATGAGATATGAAAGAAGATGGAAACTTCATAAAATTTTCTGATGATCAGTGATTATTCTGATGTTTCAACAAAGTTTCTGATGTTTTATCAGAATTTCTGATGATTTCTTCAGATTTTCTGATAATTCTTCAGATTTTCTGATAAATCATCAGATTCATTGATGATTTATCAGATCTTCTGATATTCCATCAGATTGATGGATTTTTTATCAGAAACCCGTTGAATTATTCTTTGATTATCAGAATTTTCATCTTGATGTTCATCAGTTTGGTTTTCAGTTTATGGCTTTTATTTTCTGAAACATCTTCATCTTTTATGTTAACCATGCCAAGTTTGCTGATTAAAAAATTATGTCTCTTTTCATCAATAGGTTTTGTAAAAATGTTAGCAATTTGGTTTTCTGTTGGAACAAAGTACATTTCTATGTTACCTTTTTCAACATGATCCTTTATGAAGTGATATCTGACATCTATATGCTTGGTTCTAGAGTGATGAACTGGATTTTCTGTTATTGCTATTGCATTCTTTGAATCACATAGGATGGGTATCTTTGTCCGATTTACTCCATAATCTTTTAGCTGAGTTTGCATCCACAGCACTTGTGAATAGCAACTTGCTGCTGCTACATATTCTGATTCAACTGTTGATGTTGCAACACAGTTTTGTTTCTTACTTGCCCAACATACCAATTTCTCTCCCAAGATTTGACATGCACCAGATGTGCTTTTTCTGTCAATCTTGCAACCTGCATAATCTGTATCTGTATATGTAATTAGTTCAAGGTTTGTATCATTTGGATACCAGAGACTAAGTTCTGATGTTCCTTTTAGATATTTAAAAACCCTTTTTACAGCTTTTAGGTGGGACTCGTTAGGATTGCATTGATACCTGGCCAGAAAGCATGTTGCAAACATAATATATGGTCTGCTTGTAGTTAAGTATAACAATGATCCTATCATCCCCTATAGGTTTTAATATCTACACAAATTCCATCTTTATCAGCATCCAATTTGTTCCCTGTTTCCATGGGAGTTTTTGAAATTGAGCAATTTTCAAGTGAGTATTTTTGCAGAATTGTTTTCACATACTTTGATTGACTCAAAAATATTCCATCAATTCTTTGTCTTACTTGTAAACCTAAGAAAAAGGTTAACTCACCCATCATGCTCATTTCAAAGTGGCTGGTCATTAACTTTTGAAACTTTTTACAGAAATTTTCATTTGTTGATCCAAATATAATGTCATCAACATATATTTGGACTAACAAAGTGTGACCTTTGTGTGTTTTGAGAAAAAGTGTTGTGTCAATAGTACCTTTTGTGAAGCCAGAATTGAGTAAGAAGTTTGAAAGTGTTTAATACCAGGCTCTAGGAGCTTGCTTCAAACCATATAAGGCTTTTTTTAATCTGTAAACATGATTTTGAAATTTTGGATCAACAAAGCCTTCAGGTTGATGCACATAAACTTCTTCCTCAATTTTACCATTCAGGAATGCAGATTTTACATCCATTTGATAAACTTTGAAGTCTTTGGATGCAACATAAGCAAGAAAGATTCTTACTGCTTCTAATATGGCCACTGGTGCAAAGGTTTCATCATAGTCAATACCTTCTTGTGGACAATAACCTTTGACGACTAACCTTGCCTTATTCCTAGTGATTATGCCTGTTATGGGTGAAATTCTGAGCCCATATCCTGACTTTGTATCTTGATTTTTTATATGATCAGGATATCGGATCAGGATACCGGATCAGGATACCGGACCAGGATATTGGTAACATCCTGAGGCAGTATCCTGACTATTACTAACAATTTGCTTGTAAACGTTGGCTACAAGGGACTAACGTTCATGAAGACCAAGTCATCCTGAAGACCCGCTCAAATTGGTTAGGATAAGGACGTTGATGGCGGAAAAATAGCTCTTGTAACGTTTAGCATTGAAGATTGACATGTTTTATGGAAATTTACGAAGATTGGTCAAAGATATTAATGTTATAACGGTTATGGAAGCTTAAATCCCGGAGTTATAGTTGGAATGCGCGTGGAAAACGAGTTAATAAAGCCTGGCAACGTTCAAAAAGGAAATAATCTCAGTATCCCGGATTTTTAGCATAATATCCCGGATTTTTAGCATAGTTAGTTGTTTCCTTTTACTATATAAAGGAGTGATCGGATCATAGGTAGACACAACTTTCACACACACAATTTCTCGTACACTCTTGCTCTCTACCACCTGTAACCACTCACAAACACTCACACTTGTACTCGAATCGCATTGTAACACTTAGTCGATCCGTATCATATCCTGCACTGTATCCTGTTATTCAAGCAATAAGAAGAACAAGGCAGCCGACGATTGTCAGCTCCCGAGGTTTTATGCCGGAGATCTAGATTGATCAAGGGCTTTCCTCGTACATCACATGCCAACTTTTACATTTTTGCTCATTGTTTGATTATAGATACAGCTCGATATCCTGAGCCGTATCCTAAAACTGTTTTCGCAAACTAACAAACCAACATATTTTTCACAAAGTATTACTAGCACACTACCTCACAAAACTAATTTGATCACTTAATTGCTTAGGTAATTTTTGACCAAAACAATTTGGCGCCCACCGTGGGGCAAGTGGTGCTATTTCTACTAAAATCTTTTGTTAAATCGTTAATCGGTTTTATATTTTCAAAACTTTTTGCTACACTATTTTCATTGGCCTCGGGATCAAACATGAGCTCTTCCACCGTGTCTGCTACAACCTCTACAACAATTGGTTCGATGCTTCCACCACCTCCCCCGAGAACGCAAGCCTCTTTACAAGGAACCGAAATTCATGTGGCTCGGGATGTTATTCCCGCTCAGAATATTCAGGGAACTGGTCCTGTTTTGGCCTCTAATGAAGAAATTCTAACCTTATTTGGTAGTGTACAGGAACAAATGAGGCAGCAGCAGGAGACCAACCAAATGCTGATAAGAGAGATACAACTCTTGAAATCTAGCTCAAGCAGGCCCGCTGAGGATACTGTCACTCCCTTGTAGCCAAGAGCTTTAAACTCCAGTTCTGCTGTAAATGCTGAGGATAACAGGGGGAATATTGTGCCTAGCCATTCCCGGAGCCATATTCCTGAGATACCCTCTTCGACCAGGATGTTGACTGTGAGGGATCCAGGATATGCTCCAGGATACGCCCCAGGATATAGCCAGAGTCACCAAGCTGGTAACTTGTCTGTTAACACCAGTATCCCTGTTACTAATAATCTTGGATCGTTGCAGGATGCAGGTGTGACATCAGCTATAACCAGAGAGCTTCAAAAGTTGAAGGATATGATATCAAGTGTGCCTGGGATAGTGCATCCTATACCGGAAGTATCCCGGGATAGTCACAACATATCCCGCTTTGCTCACCCCATTTGTGATGCAGAAATCCCAAAGAGATTCCAGATTCCTAACATGAAGCTGTATGATGGGACGACGGATCCTGAGGAGCATATTGCTCAGTATAGGGAGAGGATGGAGATTAACCCTATCCCGCCAGATCTTAAGGAAGCATGCTTGTGCAAGGGCTTCGGCTCTACTTTAACAGGATCAGCCTTGAAATGGCTTCTAAATGTTCCACCTCATTCAATTACATCATTTGCTCATTTAGTTAATTTGTTTAACAGTCAGTTTTCTTGCAGTAGAAGCTTTGAAAAACTAACAAGTGACCTCTATAGGATAACACAGGGACCTCAAGAATCCCTAAGGGATTATGTGAACAAATTCAGCAGGGAATCCTTGGATATCCCACACCTTGATGTTGCTACAGCAGTCCAAGCATTCAAGATGGGACTACAAAGGGATTCCCAGTTTTATCAAGATCTTGTGATGAATCCTTGCAGGAACTTGGACGAAGCTCGAAACAGGGCTTTGCGATATATCAGGCTTGAAGATGATAAGAAAATGCAAGAGAGGATGAATGCATCCTCAACATATGAACCAACTAACAGGAAGTCAGAATCCTCATACAAACCATATCGTTCTAAGCCATATGACAGGAATGATAGCAAAAAAGTGAACGCTGTTGAAAATGAGGATCCTGAGGAGTATCCTGAATTATCAGAATATTGTTTTTCTGTTAATACACCTGAACTAATGTATGCTATGCAGGGTTTGGGAGATAAAGCCAGGTGGCCTCGGAAGAATCAACAAAAAGCTGATTGGAAGGATAAGTCCAAATGGTGTGCCTTCCATGAGGATTTCGGACATGTTACTGAGGATTGTATTGCCCTGAGGAAAGAAATAAGCTACCTACTAAGCAAAGGATATCTGAAAGATCTCCTGGGCAGAAAGAAGAATAAGGGTCAGGATATGAGAAGGATCCTGAACGAGCAGCATCACCTCCCGCCGACGCCAAGATAATCAACTTTATCTCAGGAGGGTCCGACATTTGTGGAACTTCATACTCTGCTGCAAAAAGACATGCCAAAGAGGCTAAGGCGGAAAGGGGATATAAGCCAACCAGGATGTCCACCCTCACGGCTGATAAAGTGATCACGTTCGATAGTGATGACAGGGATACTGTCCAGGATCCTCATCATGATGCTTTGGTAATAACTTTATATGTTGCTAATCACTTTGTGCGAAGGATACTGGTGGATAATGGCAGTTCAGTCAACATCATCCAATTGGAAACCTTGAAGAGAATGAACATCCCCGAGATGGAGATTACCTCAAAGTCCACTGTGCTTGTAGGGTTTAGTGGAGAAGCAAAGAATACTGTTGGGGAGATAAAACTGCCCGTATATGTCGAAGGAGTCAACTCAATACAACGCTTCTGTGTCATGGACTCCTTATCCTGCTACAATATCATATTGGGTAGGCCATGGATCCATGATATGAAAGCTGTGCCATCAACCTATCATCAGTGTATCAAGATCCCTACTCCTTGGGGGGTTGTCAAGGTGGAAAGTGATCAACAGGAGGCAAAGGAATGTTACTCATCCTCGATGAAATCCTCAACCAAGCATAATGCAGCATAGCAATTAAAGATGCGGGCCCAGGATATCGTGGAGGCTTTAGAGCAGGATGTAAAGAAACTTATCCTGGATCAGGATAATCCAGATATCTCGGTGCTAGTTGGAGCCAATATCTCTCAAGATATTGAAAATCAGTTAACTAACTTTTTGAAATGCAGGATGTCAACATTCGCATGGAAGCATGAGGATATGACAGGTATTTCTAAGGATATTATAACTCACAAGCTTGGAATTGACAGGTCTTTCAAGCCTATACAGCAAAAGAGAAGGAAGTTTGCTCCAGAACGAAACATAATTATTCAAGAAGAGGTTGAAAGACTATTGAAGTCTAAAATGATCAGGGAAGTCAAATTTCCCAAGTGGCTAGCAAATGTGGTCGTGGTTCAAAAGAAGAATGGGAAATGGAGAGTTTGTGTAGATTACACAGACTTAAACAAAGCATGTCCTAAAGACCCATTCCCTCTACCTCATATAGACTCGATGGTGGATGCCACTGCTGGTCATGAGATGTTAACCTTCATGGATGCATCCTCAGGATTCTAGCAGATCCAAATGGAACCTTCAGACCAGGAGGACACTGCTTTCATGACACCAACAGGTATTTATTGTTATACTGCTATGCCTTTTGGTTTGAAAAATGCAGGTGCAACGTACCAGAGATTGGTGAACATGATGTTTAAAGACAAACTGGGGGACACCATGGAGGTGTACATTGACGATATGGTAGTCAAATCCAAGAAGGCTGAGGATCATCTCCAGGATATTGAAGGAGCATTTGATATCCTGGACCAGTACAATATGAAACTAAATCCTGCCAAGTGCCATTTTGGAGTGGGGGCATGAAAGTTTTTAGGATACATTGTGACTAAAAGGGGTATAGAAGCAAGCCCGGAACAAACAAAGCTATCCTGGATATCAAGTCACCATCCAACATGAAAGATGTGCAAAGATTAACTGGACGAGTAGCGGCATTGAACAGATTTATATCAAGATCCTCAGAAAAATGTAAAGAATTCTACGATATCCTGAAGAAGAATAAGAGGTTCGAGTGGGGAGAAAAACATGAAGCAGCCTTACAGAAATTAAAGCAATATCTTTCAACCGCACCTCTGATGATGAAGCCCGAGGATGGTGAACCATTATCCCTGTATCTTGCAATATCAGGGAATGCAGTAAGTGCTGTTTTGGTTAAGGATCACGAAGGTCAACAGTATCCTGTCTATTATGTTAGTAAAAGTTTATTAGATGCTGAAACTAGATATTCACACTTAGAGAAATTAATATTGGCTCTAGTTATGGCATCGACAAAGCTTAGACATTATTTTGAAACACATAGGATTCATGTTAAAACCAACTATCCTGTTAAAAGTGTGCTTAGGAAACCCGAGATGTCAGGTAGGATGGCTAAGTGGTCAGTAAAATTAAGTGCCTATGATCTAATATATGAACCTAGAAATGCTATAAAGTCTCAGGCTTTAGCAGACTTTGTGGCTGATTTCAGTAGTGATATTCAAAATGAAGTAGACCTAGAAGTGCAACAACTAGGAGAAAATAAAGAATTTTGGACACTATATACTGATGGTGCATCTAATGTAAGAGGTGTAGGTTTGGGTATACTACTAAAATCGCCACAGGGGGACATATTACCCCAGGCTATTAGATGTGAATTTTCTGCTACCAATAATGAAGCTGAGTATGAAGCTCTAATAGCAGGATTAGAATTGGCTAGAAATATGAATATTAGATGTTTACGAGTATATGTTGATTCCCTGTTGATTACTAACCATTTCAATGGATCTTATGCAGTAAAAGGTGAAAAGTTAGCTGAATATCTTGAAATTGTTAAGAAATTAGCAGGATATTTCGAAATTTTTACACTTGAACAGGTACCAAGAGAAAAGAATGCTGAAGCTGACGCTCTAGCAAACTTAGGATCTACTGTCAGGATACCGAAGGGAACTCAGATACCAATAGTGCACATCTTGTATCCTGCAATAGAACATTTCAAATCTCAGGATAAAGAAGTAGCATGTATCCAGGATCCTGGTGATGGATATCCTGAGAAGGATCCTGAATCCTGGATGACTCCAATTGTGAAGTATCTTCAAGAAGGAGATATCCCAAAAGATGCAAATCCTAAGGCTTTTAGGATGAAGGTATCTCGTTTTACTATTATAAATAATATTTTGTATAAGAAATCCCTTGTAGGTCCGTACCTAAAGTGCTTGGAAGATCCTGAAACCAAGGAGGTACTTCAGGATATACACGAAGGAGACTATGGCAACCATACTGGGGGCAAATCTCTGTTCTCGAAGGTGTTGAGAACAGGATATTACTGGCCGACCATGAGAAAGGATGCCGCAGAGTATGCTCAGAAATGCGATGCATGTCAAAGACACGGGAACATCCTGCATCAGCCTGCAGAACCATTATATCCTATCGTATCCCCTTGGCCGTTTATGAAATGGGGGATGGACATAGTGGGAAAACTTCCAAAGGCTCCAGGAGGAAAGGTTTTTATGCTGGCAATGACGGATTATTTCTCCAAGTGGGTTGAAGCCGAGGCATTTGTCCAAGTCAGGGATCAAGAAGTGGTATCCTTCATAAAGAGAAATATCCTGACCAGATTTGGGGTACCAGCTGAGATAGTTTGTGATAATGGCTCTCAATTCATCAGCAAAAGAACTACTGATTTTTGCAAAAGTTGGGGAATTAAGATGATTACGTCAACGCCAGTACATCCTCAAGCAAATGGACAAGCAGAATCCTCGAACAAGATAATCGTCAACAATTTAAAGAAGAGGTTAGGTGCCAAAAAAGGAAAATGGGCAGAGGAACTACCATTTGTCCTATGGGCTGATAGAACAACTGTGAAGAATGCTACTGGGCAAACCCCATTTTCTTTGGTATTTGGGGCAGAAGCAGTGATCCCGACAGAAATGGTGATACCGACAGCTAGATCAAGCCTACGGGATCCTGAATCAAATCCTGAAATCTTATGTCAAGAATTGGATACTATTGATGAGACAAGAGATGCGGCAAAGCTAAGGATGGCGGCATATCAACAGAGGATAGCCAGAGCATATAACAAGAATATAAGGACTAGAAGATTCCAAGTCGGAGATTGGGTGTTAAGGAAAGCTTTTCAGAATACTACGAATCCTGCTCATGGAAAGTTGGCCCCAAAGTGGGAAGGACCCTATGAGATTGAATCAGAATCCGGAAAAGGAGCATACCAGCTTAAGAATATGGAGGGGGATATACTACCAAGATCCTGGAATGCTATACACCTTAAGCTTTATTTCAAGTGAGTTTAGAATTTAATTTCTAACTCAGGATGGTATAAATTCTATCTCTTTTAAATATGTTTGATTTGATTTATTCTTTGAAACCCAATACTGACTTAAGCATCGGAGGGGTGTTAGCCAAGCTAACACCCACCTTAGTTTGATGATGTTTTGCAGTATATGCTTCGGGATATAGCTCCAGGATACACACTCAGGATACTTCGAAAGATTAGAGGATTGGCCCCCTCTCTCACATTTAAGGGATCCTGATCCCTTCACAGGTTTAAAGGTATTCACCTTTCTCCCGAATTGGGTTTAAACACCCCGCCTGGAGCGCAAGTTATCCAGGGATAGTTCAAGGTGGCGGGACCAGTTCATGTAAAAGTGGCTGACAATTTCGTTACCGTTGGCTATACCCTGGATCCTTAAGGTATATGAGGATTGATCACCCTCTCTCGCGAAAGGGTATTTTCATACTCTCTAAGGTTTAAAGGTTTTCACCTTTCTAAGTCTTGGAGTTTATACACTCCCGCCAGTAGCGCACGAAAATTTGGGATTTTCCCCAGGATACTAAGGGTTTATCCCCAGTGCATTAAGGGTTTATCCCCAGTAAAACTAAAATTTTTAACAAGATTGCAAAAACATGACAAGCTGTGATTACACACGTTCTTTTGTGGATAAGAAGCTACCACGTTTAATCACTAAGTGAAGAAATATTCAAGTATGTCATGCACTGATGCAATATCCTGCACAGACAGGGGACATCCATGCCGAGGACATTGCAAAGGATTCAAAGGTTGAGGATGGAAATTATTGCCTAAATGTTTCTGGTATGATTTATTATTTTTCCAGCCTTGAAAACCTTATCTAAATGATCTAAGTTTTCTAAAAAGTCATATTCAACCAAGCTTTGTCTAACATTTTGATAACAAAAGTATTGGACATTTCATCAGTATCCTGACCAGGATATTTGATCAAGATATTCAAAACATACCTTTCAAAACAAAAACATAATAAGACTAAAAGGTCAGTTTATTATTATTAGTCCAAAAGATTGTATTCTTGGTTTCGTCTCAAAAAGAGACCCATCCACCGAGAACACAATTAAGTTTTTAAAGCATATTTACATAAACAATTGAAGGCTTCATCCTGAAAACACAGGATCCCTCCACCTTCAACTGTCAAACTATTCTACTTGCACAAAATTAAAATTGTTCTAAGTGCAGGATGACCAGATGATTTAGACCCTACAAAATACAGGTATCATTAAAGACAGACTAACCAGGATACAGGTTCAGTATATGTGTACGGGATACAAGATCTGGATACTAACCTTATTAGGGAAGGAGGTCATGGGCTCGATAGATTCCGTGAAGACAAGGTCATCATAAGAGAAACCTTCGACAGCAGCAACAAATGGCTCCTTTTTCACCAGGACAGGCTAGGGATAGCTGTCAAGCTTCTCAAGATCGAAGAAAACATATATCCTTGCCAGACATGTTAGAATGACTAAAAAATATATCTGTTGGAATCATGATATCCAACAATTATATTTTTGGGGACAATTGTTATGGGTGAAATTCTGAGCCCATATCCTGACTTTGTATCTTGATTTTTTATATGATCAGGATATCGGATCAGGATACCGGATCAGGATACCGGACCAGGATATTGGTAACATCCTGAGGCAGTATCCTGACTATTACTAACAATTTGCTTGTAAACGTTGGCTACAAGGGACTAACGTTCATGAAGACCAAGTCATCCTGAAGACCCGCTCAAATTGGTTAGGATAAGGACGTTGATGGCGGAAAAATAGCTCTTGTAACGTTTAGCATTGAAGATTGACATGTTTTATAGAAATTTACGAAGATTGGTCAAAGATATTAATGTTATAACGGTTATGGAAGCTTAAATCCCGGAGTTATAGTTGGAATGCGCGTGGAAAACGAGTTAATACAGCCTGGCAACGTTCAGAAAGGAATTAATCTTAGTATCCCGGATTTTTAGCATAATATCCCGGATCTTTAGCATAGTTAGTTGTTTCCTTTTACAATATAAAGGAGTGATCGGATCATAGGTAGACACAACTTTCACACACACAATTTCTCGTACACTCTTGCTCTCTACCACCTGTAACCACTCACAAACACTCACACTTGTACTCGAATCGCATTGTAACACTTAGTCGATCCGTATCATATCCTGCACTGTATCCTGTTATTCAAGCAATAAGAAGAACAAGGCAGCCGACGATTGTCAGCTCCCGAGGTTTTATGCCGGAGATCTAGATTGATCAAGGGCTTTCCTCGTACATCACGTGTCAACTTTTACATTTTTGCTCATTGTTTGATTATAGATACAGCTCGATATCCTGAGCCGTATCCTAAAACTATTTTCGCAAACTAACAAACCAACATATTTTTCACAAAGTATTACTAGCACACTACCTCACAAAACTAATTTGATCACTTAATTGCTTAGGTAATTTTTGACCAAAACAATGCCATTTTAATATGATTTATTTCTGAATACCCATTTTGAGCCTATGACTGATTTGTCATTTGGCTTAGGCACCAGATCCCATACCTTGCTCTTTTCAAACTGATCAAGCTCTTCTTGCATGTCTTGTATCCAGTCTGAGTCATTTAGAGATCTTTGACAGACTTGGATTATATCTTGCTTAAGAACCCAGCAAATGCACACTCATGTGCTGTTGCAGATCTTGTTCTTACACCATATTCTGGATTTCCAATGATGTCAGAATGAACATGTCCTTTTATCCATCTCAACTTGTTGTGAAAAGTTACTGGTTCAGATGGATTTGAAGTTTCCCCCTGAACATTTTCCTCAGTTGAATGAAATGTATTAGAATTTTGATTGTCAGACATATTTTCATTGTTCTGATTCAAGTTTTCTGATGCATTTTCCATTTGTTCTACATGGTTAGTACATGAATTATCTATTGATTTGTTTGTAAGAGATTTATCATGTTCTAAGAAATCTTCAGTTATCATTTCAAAAAGATGTTCATATTTTTCTTGTTTATCAGAAAAGTTTATTTCCTTCATATATTCATCAGAAACTTCTGTTTCTGATGAGTTATCAAAAGATACATATAAACTTTCTCTGATTGTCCTTGTATTTAGAATAAAAATTCTATAAGCTTTTGAGGACAAAGAATAACCAAGAAAAATACCCTTTTCTGCTTTTCTGTCAAATTTCTCAAGGCTTTCAAAATCATTGAAAACAAAACATCTACAACCAAATGTATGCAAAAATTTTACACTTGGAATTCTTCGATTGATAATGTTGTATGGTGTTTTGTTGATTATGGATCTGTTTTGGGTAAAACAAGCATTTGCTATTGCTTCTGCCCAAAAATGAGTGGGCATTCTAGCATGAGCAAGCATTGTTCTGGCTGCTTCCACTAAGGTTCTATTTCTCCTTTCTACCACTCCATTCTGTTGGGGTGATATGGGAGCAGAAAAGTCATGAGAGATTCCTTTGCTTACAAGGAAGCTCTCAATTTTTGAATTTTTGAATTCTGTTCCATTGTCTGATCTGATCCTTGTGACTGTTAATTTTAATAGATTTTCAATTTTTCTGATAAAATTAATGATCAGATCAGGAGTTTCACTTTTCTTTCTCAAAAATTCTACCCATGTGTATCTGGAAAAATCATCTACAATTACAAGTATGTATTTCTTTCTAGAAAAGCTTTCTGTACCTATGGGTCCACAAAGATCCATATCTAAAAGTTCCAAATTTTGTATTATAGAAGATTCAGAAATTGCTTTATGTGAACTTCTTTTGGATTTACCCATTTCACACGCCTCACAAATTTTATCCTTCTTTGAGGATATAAAAGGTAATCCTTTTACCAGACCTTTACTTGTTAATTTGCTTAAGTTTTTAAAGTTTAAGTGGGCTAATCTCTTGTGCCACAGCCAACTACTACCTTTGTTAATTTTTGAAAATAAACATAATTTTGGATGTTCATTTTTTTTCTTTAAAGTCAAAATAGTAGATTGATTGTCTTATCCTTTTTCCACTTAAATAAATTTTATTATCATCCATACCAATTAACAAGCATTTTTCTGGTGTTTACCTGAAAACCCTTATCACAGAATTGACCACAACTCAGCAGATTGTACTTTAAGCCTTCTACATAGGCTACTTTTTCTATGGTCAAACATCCATACCTTATGCATCCATATCCCATAATCCTCCCTTTTACTCCATTCCCAAAATTAACCATTTTACCCAGTTTTGAAACAAAGTTACTGAGTAAGCTCATGTCCCCAGTCATGTGCTTAGAGCTTCCAGAATTGCAGTACCAGATCTGATGTACATGATGGTCCTGAAATGGAAAAATTAGAGGGTTTTTGGTACCTAGACTTGCTTGGGTACTCTTTCTAATGAGATTTTAATCAGATTGTTTTCTCTTGATGGCCTTTCATCAGAATATCTGTTGCATGCTGAGCCATGAATAGATTTTTCACTTTTCTTTTGGAGATGGTGTTGAACAAGCTTCAGTATGTCAACACACATACAAGATTCTTTATCAGAATTTTCTAATATCTTCCATGTGATAGAATGAGTGGATAATTTTGAAACAATGAGTGGACTTCTTCTGAGATATTTAAAGATTTTTGTTTTGATTCACTCATTTTTGCTTTAAAGTTTGGTTTTTCAAAAGAGTACTCAGAACTGGTTGATTTGCATGATTCCGAATCAGATTCTGATGTATGTTTATCAGAAATCTGATGTGTTGCTTTCACATAGATGGTGGGTTTAATTTCACTTGTTTTCACATACCCTAAACCTTCTCCTTTGTTCTTTGGTGTGGACTCAATTAAGTTTATAAATTCCTTAGCTTGTTGAAAACCTCTTACATTAATTTCCTTATCATGAATTTTCTTGTAAAGATCTTTTCTTTTCATAAAATTTTAATTTTAGCTCTGTGATCTAAACTTTCTTCAATTAGTAATTGGTTTTCAAGTATAACTTTATTCACAGTCCTTTGCAACTCATCAGATTTATTACTATCTGATTTCTGTTTATCTTGCAAATTTAGAAAATCTGACATGAGCTTGTTTAGTTTGTGTTCAAGATCAAGATTATCTAAATTTACCTTCTATCCTGAAGTTTTTGGTAGTTCATCAGTAAATGCCATAAGGCAAAAATTAGCCATTTCTTCTTCTTCTTCTTCTTCTTCATCAGAAGAATCATCAGACAGCCATGTATCTGTCCCTGTAATCAAACTGACTTGTTATTGCTTCTTCCAGCTTCTTCTCATAATTTGCCACATCCTTCAGTTTCTTGGTTTTGCATTTTGATGCATAGTGACCTCTCTGTTTGCATTAACACACAACTTTAGCCTTTCCCTTATCCTTAGATCTACCTTCTTCCCTAGATCTTCCATCCATCCTCCCTCTGTCACTTTTCTAGTATCTTTGGCCTTCTCCCCTCAACCTCTGCTCAAAGGTTTTATTGAGCAATGCAATTGCTTCAGCAAAAGCTGAAAAATCTGATGATGTATCAGAAATTTCAAGATTTTGACTGTTTGAAGGTTGTGGATCATTGGTAGGTGTTCTTTATGAGTTTGAGATTAAAGCTAAAGATCCCTCTCTTTGAATGGATTCTTCAAATATTTCTTCTTCTCTGGGGACCAGAATGCTGTATAAGTCATGAAGACTCATATTACCTAGTTCTAAGGTGGAGGACAAAGTCATGGTTAGACTTCTTCATTCTCTAGGTAAGGCATTCAGAAATTTTATGTTTCTTTCATCATTTGATTTTGTTATCCCAAATTTCTTCAGCTCATTCAAAAGTTTTGTAAATCTTTGATATGTTTCATTTAATCTTTCATTTAGTAAGCTTTTGAATCTCTCATATGAGGAAACATTATTTGTTCTTTTGTTTCTTTTCATCCTTTCTCCTCCTTCACAAAGATTTTCCAAATGATCCCATATTTCCATGGCTGATGCATATGCATCAACTTGAGAAAATATGTCATTAGGGATAGCCATTATTAAAAGTGACTTTGCCCTTTCATCTGCAGCCACCAGATCCTTGTCTTATGGGCTGCAAAGTGTTTCACTTTTGGGAGCTCTGGAGGCAGGGATTCCTGGTGATTGATCAGTTGCTGGAATAGTTGGTATTTCAGTCATTGGTACATGTGGACCCCTTTCAATGGATTGAAACAGAGCTCGGTCATGTCCATTAAGGAAATTGACCATCCTGATTTTCCATTGGGGGTATTCCTCTCTAACCAGAGTCAGAGGTTTAAACATTGAACCAATGTTAAAAGCATTATTCCATGTTTGAAAGCTGGCCATATTTAGAGAAAAGAAGATGAGCGATTGATCGTTAGAACATGATTTATTCAATCTGCTCTGATACCAATTGTTGGTCCCAGATTGGACTTAAAAACTTCTTTTCACGTAATATGGCAAGTGGTTTCAATGGCTGTGAAAATAGTGTGCAGAAATAGAAATCAGACTTTCAAGAAATAAGACCTACAGAATTATCAAGTTTATATCACTCTGAAACAAAATGGTTTACAAGGTAATTGTAAGATTATTATCTATTACAAATGAATACTTGAATTCTGAGGTGAAAGGACAATGGAGTTTGTAGTAGGTATTGAATGCTAGGCTTAACTCATTGTTCTCTGCTTGATGTGCCTTCTATTTATAGATGGCTTGAATATAAGAATAAACATTTGTTTATTTATGTATATTCCCTGCAAAAAGTAGCTTCTTGACATATTCATTGAATCCAATAATCAAGTTTCCTTTGTCTTCATGATATCCAATAATGTCAACATGCTTCGGTTATTGTGGCAGGATAGAGATGATTTTTAGACAAGTGGGATTTTATCAGAATTTTTGATAACCACTTCATCAAAAATTTTGTTGAACAAATCATCAGAAAATCTGATGATCAGAATTGTCAGAAACTGATGATATTTCATCAGAAATATCATTAGATCCATCAGAAAGACGTTCTCTGATAATCTTCTTCAGCTCTTGATAAACTTATGATACTTTGAATTAGATATTGTTGCTTTCAGTTGTCCTATCCGATCTTCTTCTTCTTGTTTTGATATTCTGGACTGTTATCTTCTTCATAGATCAAGTTGAATATGATTTTCTTCAATACTTACAAATAAAGTTTCCTAACATTAGTTAATCCCAATTTGTCACAAAACATTTCATGTTGTGACACCAAAAGGCCTTTTATAAATACATCTGCACGTTGATATTCTGTATCAACTTTCTCGGGACATATTATACCACTGCTAACCTTTTCTCTCAAAAAGTGCAAATCAAGTTCAAAATGCTTTGTCCTTTCGTGGAATACAGGATTAACAGCTATAGACATAGCTGCTTTGCTATCACAAAACAAACTGACAGGTAAACAAACATCAACTTTAAGTTCTTTTAACAAATTCTTTATCCGCATTATTTCACAAGTAGCAGAGCACATAGCTCTGTATTCTGCTTCTGCAGTTGATCTCGAAACCACAGTTTGTTTTTTACTCTTTCACGAAATCAAAGATGAACCCAGAAATATACAAAAACCAGTTACGGACTTTCTAGTTACCAAACATTTTCCCTAGTCAGAATCAGCATTACCCAATAGATCTAACACATTTTCAGATTTAAAACTTAACCCCTTACTAGGACAAGACTTCAAATACCTAAGAAGTCTTAAAGCAATTTGTAAATGTGACTCAGTCGGACTATGCATAAATTAACTAAGAAACTGGACATCATACGATATATCAGGTCTGGTCAAAGAAAGATATATTAGCTTCCCATTTAACTTCTGATAACTAGTAACATCTTTTAGCAAAATTGAACTTTTCTCAGTTCTAGACGACACTATATAGCTTTGCTCAATAGGTGTTGCAACAGGTTTACACCCAAATAGTCCGAATTCATTTAACAATTCTAAACAATATTTTCGTTGGTTTAGACAAACATCATTTTTATCATACTAGACCTCTATTCCAATAAAATACTTTAATTTACCTAGATTTTTAATTTTAAAACTATCACTTAGCATTCTTTTAACCTGATTTATTTCATCAATATTATTCCCAGTTAATACCATATCGTCCACATATACAAGTAGAACAACAAAAACAGAATCTTTGCACAAAATAAACAAAGAATGATCACACAAGCTTTTCCTAAACCCAATTTTTTTCTAAAACCTATCAATTTCTCATTCCATTTACTTGGTGCTTGTTTAAGTCCATACAAGGACTTAACAAGCTTACAAACTTTAGTTTCATCCTTAGAGTAATACCCCGGGGTAAAGACATATACACATCCTCAGTTAAGGAACCATACAAAAGCACATTATTAATATCAACCTGAAACATTGGCCAATTATTTTTCACAGCAATGCAAATAATACACCTTATTGTTACTGTTTTGGTCAAAAATTACCGAAGTAACTTAGTGATCAAATTAGTAAAGTGAGGTAGTGTGCTAGAAAGTGTGTTGAAAATATACTTGTTAAGTTATTTAGAAAATCAGTATTCAGGATACGGCTCAGGATATTGAGCTGTATCTATGATCAAACTATGAGCAAAAGTAAAGTAAATGACACAAGATGTACGAGGAAAGCCCTTGATCAATCTAGATCGCCGGCATAAAACCTCGGGAGCTGACAATCGCAGCTGCCTTGTTCTTCTATTGCTTCAAATATCAGGATACAGTGCAGGATGTGGTACGGATCGACTAAGTGTTACAACGAAATTTGAATACAAGTGTGGTGTTTGCAATGAGCTAGAGAGTGAAAGTGTTCGAGAGTGTTAGTGAGAATTGTGTGCCTTAAACTGATCCGCCCCCATCTATTTATAGTAAAGATAAAATAACAAACTATCCTAAACTTCCAGGATCCACCGAATATTCCTTCATCGAACGTTGTAGACCTGGTCTTTCGGGCTCAACGTCTCTCCTTCAACAAACTCGTCCGAGTCTTGAGGAGAAGAAGTCCTCTTGACCGTTAGCAAGTCTCAGCCTTTAACCTGCACGTGGTTAATTCAATAAACCTCAGGATATCGCCCAAGATGTTAGCAATATCCTCTTCCAGCATCCTGGTCACAAATAAACAAACAAAGGCAGGATATTGGTCAGGATACGTATGTTAAGAAAATGACCCCTAACAATTGTCCCCAAATATATCGGTTGGGATACCAATCCAACGGATATATTTCAAAAGTTTCACCTCATAACTTAAGGTAATTAATACGACTAGACCCTTGAAATGACAGCAGTGCAACTTCCAAAGCATTATTTACTCTTTACCCCCCTATATTCATCCTATATTAACAGAGGGACTCCTTATTACGGTTATCCTTATCTTCAAGCGGACATCAGGTATTTTCCTTTCTATCCTTCTTTCTTGAATCGCTTTTAGTTTGCTCAATACTTTTTATGGCACCACGAACGAAATCCCGATCGGACCGACCAGCCTCAAGCCTCGTAAGTCAGAACTTCATTGTTGATCCAGCAAAGGAGATCTGCTGCTTCAACAATGCCGACATCGCTGCTCTTAAAGATTCCGGTGCCTTCCCTACCGGAACAGTCTTTCGCCCTTTTGATCGGGAAGCCCGATCAGATGCAATATCCGATGAATGGGTTTGTTTCTTCGCCTACCCCTTCTCTCTTGGACTCCGGTATCCGTTTCCACCCTTTATTTCTAGCTTTTTCGACCTCACCGGCCTTAGTTACGCCCAGGTTATGCCAATGGTTTGGCGAGTTTTAATAGTGCTGGATCAAATCAAATCTCGTCATTTTCCTAACCTAGTTGTTGAGGACCTTCCTATAGCATACCGGTTGAGATCCCACGACAATCATCGTTTTCTTCTGTTTTCTACCTCCAAGAACCCTCTGGTTCTTAAAGCCACCAAGAACGAGGACCGATGGCGACGAAAATTCTTTTTCGTAAAAAGAGACTCTATTGATAAGGGTTTTGATCTACCAGTTAAATGGTTAACCAAGGGTAGGATTTAGGGTTTTAGGAATATCCCCAATTATATCTTCAAATTGTATCCCAGACTTATATCCTGATGTTTTTATGCAGCGAATTTCAGAGATTTAGTGCCTCCCAGTGCAGAATCCGAATCCAAGATCGAGGAAATCTACCGTCTTCCTGCCAGTGAAAGAACTTTCTCCCTGTCTCTTACAGATTCAAGCCAGAAATCTAGCTCAGAAATGTCTGGTAAGCACATTCTCAACATATATAAATTACTTTTCAAAAGTATGATAAGTTTAAGAACATCTTCCCTTGTATAGTACCAGTCGTCAACCTTGAAGGTTTTGAACTTGACGAGTTGGATTGCTACTCCAGCCTTGAACCCATCAAACAAGAATCCAAGCCAAAGCCGTCTGCTACACCAAAGCCTACCTCCTCGAAGACTGTTTCTGCTCCCAAAGGCCCTCCAGCATCCAGGACCCGGGCATCCAGCTCTCGGAAGAGAAAGGAGACGGACTCCCCAGCTGTTTCTGAAACATTCTCTCTCGAGAATCATGGGTTCAACGAATCCACCTCATTCCTCAAATAGGTAGAATTTTCTTTTCGATATCCTGCACGAGTATGTTAGCCCTTATCCTACTTATTTTTTACATCAATACCTGTGTCTTTATTGATAGGGTCTGGATCGTCTTATGCACTTGTATGAAGACGCTTGTGGGCTTAACAAGATGTTGGAGATCAAGCTGGAGAAAGCTGAGGCCACCATAGCCGACCAAGGAACCATTGCAGCTGCTAAATCCCAGCATTATGAAGACAAATACAAGGCAATGATCCGGGATCACCAGGCTACTCTCCACAAAGCCAATGAGGATGCTCAAGCCAAACTAGATGCCGCTCTTCTCCAATATCAGCAGAATATGAGCTCATATCGGGATAGCCTAAAAGCATCCGTGGTCGTCTCTCTTCTCCAAGCCAGGATAAGGATGGCTTATGAGGCCATGGATTTGGGTTTTGAATGCCCTTCCTGGAATGTAAAGGCTTGGGAGGAGAAACTACAGGGCCTCGGAGGTCATCCCGTTGCTCATCCTGCAAAACATACTGGTGAAGGGCCTTCTAAGGCGACAGAGGAAGCGGCCAATGCTGGTGATGATGCCGAGAAGAATCCTGAGGCTGATGCTGGTGCGAACGCTGGGAAGGAGGTTGTTGTTCAAGAGGATGCTGCCCCTTAGGCAGCGGAGTGGGCGATGATGGATATACGTGCCAAGGCCGGAGCCCACTTTTAAATTTCATGGTTGTGGTTGTATAAACAATTTACTTTTCCTGTCTTCGAACAATTTACATTTCCTGCACTAGAACAATGTGATGACCAAAGGTGGATAGGTCCTAGGTTTTAGGACGAAGCCCTTGGTCATCAATTAGTATAACTTGTTTTGAATGTGATAACGGTTGTAGGTGGACAAGTCCTGTTTTGAGATATATCCTGCAACCGTTACACAAGTATGGTAAAAACTAATTGTGCTTTTGGCGGATGGGCCTCGGTTTGAGGTGAAACCAAAAGCACAACTTTTGACTTGTTAATAATATAACTATCTTTTGACTTATTCACTGTTGCCTTGCATTACTTAGTGTAACTCTTAGCTTTGTAAAAAATTTCATACTATTATCTTATAAAATATCCTGATCAGTATGCTCAGCGATATACTGTAAAAACCTTTTATTAGATAGAACTTCCAAACGTTCCTTCAACTTTGTAAAAATTTCTTTAGAAAGTGAAAAATAGTCTATCTTTTCAAAACCAAGTTTTGATAATATTTAAATGATCAAAGTTCCAAACTAATACTAGTTTCAAACACCCTAATCAAATATCCTGAAAAGGACTTTGAGAATATATCAGGATACTTAAAATAATGTTACTAAAAACTCAGACGATGTTTACAAAGGAAAGATCATACCAGAAATAGGGTATAAACCTATTACCAAACTTCAATCCCTTTGCAACTCTTCCAGTGAAGGTGTCCCCTGTGCAAGGTACTTAGTGCATTAGTTCTGAGCTTCATCCTTTTAGCTTTACATCACCATCTTGGCAGGGATGTCCCCTGTGTACAATGTCTTCAAATACTTTAGTAATCTACTGAATGTCAGTTTCCATTGCGTAGGCAATTTTTTACGTCCCAAGGGTAAAACCTAAGGATGTACTGGAGATAAATCCCTTGTATCCTGGGAAAAATCCCAAATTTTCATGCACTACAGGCGGGAGTGTATAAACTCCAAGACTTAGAAAGGTGAAAACCTTTAAACCTTAGAGAGTATGAAAATACCCTTTCGTGAGAGAGGGTGACCAATCCTCATATACCTTTAGGATTCAGGATATAGCCAACAGTAACGAAATTGTCAGCCACTTTTACATTGACTGGTCCCGCCACCTTGAACTATCCCTGAATAACTTGCGCTCCAGGCGGGGTGTTTAAACCCAATTCGGAAGAAAGGTGAATACCTTTAAACCTGTGAAGGGATCAGTATCCCTTAAACGTGAGAGAGGGGGCCAATCCTCTAATCTTTCGAGTTATCCTGAGTACATATCCTGGAGCTATATCCTGAAACATATCTTGCAAAACAATTGTAAACTAAGGTGGGTGTTAGCTTGGCTAACACCCCTCCGATGCTTAAGTCAGTATTGGGTTACAAAGAACAAATTAAACCAAACATATTTAAAAAAGGTAGAATTCATACCATCCTGAGTTAGAAATTAAATTCTAAACTCACTTGAAAAAGAGCTTAAGGTGTATAGCATTCCATGACCTCGGTAGCATATCCCCCTCCATATTCTTGAGTCTGTATGCTCCTTTCCCTGCTTCTGATTCAACTTCATATGGTCCTTCCCATTTTGGAGCAAACTTGCCATCGGCAGGATTAGTAGTATTCTGAAAAGCCTTTCTTAACACCCAATCTCCAATCTTAAATCTTCTGGTCCTAATATTCTTGTTATATGCCCTGGATATTCTCTGTTGATATGCTGCCATCCTTAGCCTTGCCGCATCTCTCTTCTCATCTATAGTGTCTAAATCCTGACTCAAGGCTTCAGGATTCTGCTCAGGATCACTTAAGGTAGATCTTGCAGTAGGTATTGTCATTTCCGTTGGAATCATTGCTTCTGCTCCAAACACCAAGGAAAATGGGGTTTGGCCTGTTGCATTCTTTACCGTTGTCCTATCAGCCCATAAAACAAAGGGTAATTCTTCTGCCCATCTTCCTTTTTTGGCTCCAAGTCTCTTCTTTAAGTTATTGACAATTATCTTGTTTGAGGATTCTGCTTGTCCATTTGCTTGAGGATGTACCGGAGTAGATGTAATCATTTTGATTCCCCAACTTTTGCAAAAGTCAGTAGTTCTCTTGCTTATAAATTGAGAACCATTGTCACAGATTATCTCGGCTGGTACTCCGAATCTGGTTAAGATATTCCTCTTTATGAAGGATACTACTTCTTGATCTCTTACTTGAACAAATGCTTCTGCTTCAACCCACTTAGAGAAATAATCCGTCATTGCTAGCATAAAGACTTTTCCTCCCGGAGCTTTTGGTAGCTTTCCCACTATATCCATACCCCACTTCATAAACGGCCAAGGGGAAACAATAGGATATAATGGTTCAGCAGGTTGATGCAGTATATTACTATGTCTTTGACATGCGTCACATCTTCGAGCATATTCTGCCGCATCCTTTCTCATTGTTGGCCAATAATATCCTGTCCTTAACACTTTTGAGAATAACGACCTGCCCCCAGCATGGTTACCACAATCCCCTTCATGTATATCCTGAAGTACTTCTTTGGCTTCAGGATCCTCCAAGCATCTCAAATACGGTCCTGCAAGAGATTTCTTGTATAAAACATTATTTATAATAGTGAATCGTGATACCTTCATCCTAAATGCCTTAGGATTCTCATTTCCAGGGATGTGTCCTTCTTTGAGATATCTCATGATTGGAGCCGTCCAGGATTTAGGATCCTCTTCAGGATGTTTTGTCCCAGGATCCTGAATACCAGCTACTTCTTTATCTTGAGGATTCGTTGCAGGATATAAGACATGTAATATTGGTATTTGCGTCCCTTCAGGTATCCTGATCGATGATCCCAAATTTGCTAAGGCATCTGCTTCAGCATTATCTTCCCTTGGTACCTGTTCAAGTATAAAAACATCGAAATATCCTGCTAATTTTTGAGAATATCGAGATATTCGATTAATTTCTCTCCCTTAACTGCATAGGATCCATTAAAATGGTTAGTAATTAACAAAGAGTCAACATATATTTGCAGATTTTTGATACTCATACTCTTAGCCAATTCTAATCCTGCAATTAAAGCTTCATATTCTGCCTCATTATTAGTAGCAGGAAATTCACACCTAATAGCCTGGGGTAATATGTCCCCCTGTGGCGATTTTAGTAGTATTCCTAATCCTACTCCTCTTACATTAGATGCACCGTCAGTATATAATGTCCAGGATCCTGAGGATTCTCCTAACCGTTGAACTTCTAGGTCTACCTCGTCCTGAATGTCACTACTAAAGTCAGCCACAAAGTCAGCTAAAGCCTGAGATTTTATGGCATTTCTAGGTTCATATACTAAATCATAAGCACTTAACTTTACTGACCACTTGGCCATCCTGCCTGACATCTCTGGTTTCCTAAGCACATTTTTGACAGAATAATTTGTTTTAACATGTATCCTATGTGTCTCGAAATAATGCCTAAGTTTCGTTGATGCCATGACTAATGCTAGTATCAATTTTTCTAAATGAGAATACCTAGTTTCAGCATCTAGCAAACTTTTACTAACATAATAAACAGGATATTGCTGACCTTCATGATCCTTTATGAGAACGGCACTTACATCATTCCCTGATACAGCAAGGTACAGGGATAGTGGTTCACCATTTTCAGGCTTCATCAATAGAGGTGCGGTTGAGAGATATCGTTTCAAATCCTGCAAGGCTGCTTCATGCTTCTCCCCCCATTCGAATCTTTTATTCTTCTTCAGGATATCATAAAAATCTTTGCACTTCTCTGAGGATCTCGAGATAAACCTGTTTAAAGCTGCTACTCGCCCTGTCAATCTTTGTATGTCCTTCATATTTGAGGGTGATTTTATATCCAGGATAGCTTTGATCTGCTCTGGGCTTGCTTCTATCCCCCTTTTTTGTCACCATATATCCAAGAAACTTTCCTGCCCCCACTCCGAAATGGCATTTAGCAGGATTCAGCTTCATGTTGTATTGATCCAGGATATCAAATGCTCCCTTGATATCCTGGAGGTGATCCTCAGCCTTTTTAGATTTCACCACCATATCATCGATATATACCTCCATGGTGTCCCCCAGTTTGTCTTTGAACATCATGTTTACCAATCTTTGGTATGTTGCACCTGCATTTTTCAAACCAAAAGGCATAGCTGTATAACAATAAATACCTGTTGGTGTCATGAAGGCAGTATCCTCCTGGTCAGAAGGCTCCATTTGGATCTGTTGAAATCCTGAAGATGCGTCCATGAAGGTCAGCATTTCATGCCCGGCAGTGGCATCTACCATTGCATCAATGTGGGGAAGAGGAAATGGGTCTTTAGGACAGGCTTTGTTCAAGTCTGTGTAATCTACACAAACTCTCCATTTCCCATTTTTCTTTTGTACTACAACCACGTTTGCTAGCCATCTTGGGAACTTAACCTCTCTGATCATTCTGGACTTTAATAGTCTTTCAACTTCCTCCTGGATAATAGTGTTCCGCTCAGGAGCAAACTTCCTTCTTTTTTGTTGCACAGGCTTGAATGATTTATCAATTCCAAGCTTGTGAGTGATAATATCTTTGGATATGCCTGTCATATCCTCATGCTTCCATGCAAACGTTGACATCCTGCATTTCAAAAAGTTAATTAATTGTTCTTCAATATCCTGAGGGATATTGGTCCCTACGAGCACTGAAATATCGTGATTATCCTGGTCCAGGATAATTTTCTTCACATCCTGCTCCGGATCCTCCACGATATCCTGGGCCCGCGTCTTTAATTGCTATGCTGCACTAGGTTTGGTTGAGGATTTCATCAAGGATGAGTAGCATTCTTTCGCCTCCTGCTGATCACTATCAACTTTGACCACTCCCCAAGGGGTAGGTATTTTGATGCATTGGTGATATGTTGATGGCACGGCCTTCATATCGTGAATCCACGGTCTTCCCAGTATGATGTTATAGCAGGATAGAGAATCCATCACACAGAAACGTTGTATCGAGTTGACTCCTTCAACGTATACTGGCAACTTTATCTCTCCCACTGTGTTTCTGGCCTCTCCACTGAACCCAACAAGCACGGTAGACTTTGAAGTGATATCCATTGGAGAAACATTCATTCTCTTCAGAGTTTCTAGTTGGATTATGTTGACGGAGCTGCCAGTATCAACCAGTATCCTGCGTACAAAATGGTTAGCCACATATAACGTTATTACTAGAGCATCATGGTGAGGATCCTGGACAGTATCCCTGTCATCAGCATCAAAAGTGATCACTTTGTCAGTTGTGAGGGTAGTCATTCTGACAGGTTTGTCTCCCCTTTCGGCCTTAGCTTCCTTTGCATGTCTCTTTGCTGCCGAATACGAAGTTCCACAAATGTCGGATCCTCCCGAAATGAAGTTGATTATCTTGGCATCCGCGGGAGGTGATGCTGCTCGCTCAGGATCCTTCTCAGTATCCTGACCCTTATTCTTCTTTCTTCCTAAGAGATCTTTCAGACATCCCTTGCTTAGAAGATAGCTTATTTCTTTCCTTAGAGCAATGCAATCCTCAGTTACATGTCCGAAATCTTCGTGGAAAGCACACCATTTTGACTTATCTTTCCAGTCATTCTTTTGTTGATTCTTTCGAGGCCACCTAGCCTTGTCTCCTAGACCCTGCATGGCATACATCAATTCAGGAATGTTAACAGAAAAGCAATATTCAGACAACTCAGGATACTCTTCAGGATCCTCATCTTCGACAGCATTCACTCTCTTGTTTTCATTTCTACCATATGGCTTAGGCCGATATGACTTGAATGAGGATTCTGACTTCCTGTTAGTTGACTCATAAGTGTTAGATGAGTTCATCCTTTCTTGCATTTTCCTGTCATCTTCCAGACGGATATATCTCAAAGCCCTGTTACGAGCTTCGTCGAGATTCCTACAGGGATTCATTACAAGATCCTGATAAAACTGAGAATCCTTTTGTAATCCCATCTTAAAAGCTTGCACAGCTGTTGCAACATCAAGATGCGGGATATCCAAGGATTCTCGACTGAATTTGTTCACATAATCCCTCAAGGATTCCTGAGGCCCTTGAGTTATCCTGTAAAGATCACTGGTTAGTTTCTCAAAACTCCGACTACAAGAAAATTGACTGTTAAATAAATTAACCAAATGAGCAAACGAAGTAATTGAGTGAGGAGGAACGTTCAACAGCCATTTCAAGGCTGGTCCTGTTAAGGTAGAACCAAATCCCTTGCACAAGCACGCTTCCTTGAGCTCCGGAGGGATAGGGTTAATCTCCATTCTTTCCCTATACTGAGCAATATGCTCCTCAGGATCCGTAGTTCCGTCGTAAAGCTTCATGTTGAGGGTTTGAAATCTCTTTGGGATCTCAGCATCACAGATAGGAAGTGCAAAACGAGATATCTTATGGCTGTCTTAGGACACTTCCGGGATCGGCTGGACCACCCCAGGTACACTGGATATCATGTCCTTCAACTTTTGAAGTTCCCTAGTAAGTGCTGATGTCACACCTGCATCCTGCAAAGATCCACTATTGTTAGTAGCATGAGTATTATTATTATTTGACACGTTACCCGTTGGAGGATTTTGCCCATATCCTGAAGCATATCCTGAGCTCCTCATGGTTGACATCCTGACCGAGGAGGGTATTTCAGGAGTATGATTCCGAGGAAGACTGGGCAGAACATTCCCCCTGTTATCCTCAGTACACACAGCTGAACTAAAGTTCAACGCTCTGGGGTGTAATGGAGTGACATTATCCTCAGAAGATCTGCTCGAGCCAGACTCCAGGAGTTGTATTTCCCTTAAAAGCATTTGGTTTGTTTCCTGTTGCTGCCTCATTTGTTCCTGCACACTTCCAAATAAAGTAAGAATTTCATCATTAGAAGCTAGAACAGGAGCAGATTCCTGAACACTGCGAGTATGGATAATGTCCTGAGGTCGTGAAGAGGCTGGCATCCTTGGAGGAGGTGGTGGAAGCACCGAACCAGTAGTAGCAGAAGTCATAGCAGACACAGTAGAGGAACTCATGTTTGATCTTGAGGCCATTATGGACAATGTGGTAAAAAGTTTTGAAAATAGAAAGCCGATTAGCGATTTCACAAAAAAATTTAGTAAAGAGAGCACCACTTGCCCCACGGTGGGCGCCAAATTGTTTTGGTAAAAAATTACCGAAGTAACTTAGTGATCAAATTAGTAAAGTGAGGTAGTGTGCTAGAAAGTGTGTTGAAAATATACTTGTTAAGTTATTTAGAAAATCAGTATTCAGGATACGGCTCAGGATATTGGCTGTATCTATGATCAAACTATGAGCAAAAGTAAAGTAATGACACGAGATGTACGAGGAAAGCCCTTGATCAATCTAGATCGCCGGCATAAAACCTCGGGAGCTGACAATCGCAGCTGCCTTGTTCTTCTATTACTTCAAATATCAGGATACAGTGCAGGATGTGGTACGGATCGACTAAGTGTTACAACGAAATTTGAATACAAGTGTGGTGTTTGCAATGAGTTAGAGAGTGAAAGTGTTCGAGAGTGTTAGTGAGAATTGTGTGCCTTAAACTGATCCGCCCCCATCTATTTATAGTAAAGATAAAATAACAAACTATCCTAAACTTCCGGGATCCACCGAATATTCCTTCATCGAACGTTGTAGACCTGGTCTTTCGGGCTCAACGTCTCTCCTTCAACAAACTCGTCCGAGTCTTGAGGAGAAGAAGTCCTCTTGACCGTTAGCAAGTCTCAGCCTTTAACCTGCACGTGGTTAATTCAATAAACCTCAGGATATCGCCCAAGATGTTAGCAATATCCTCTTCCAGCATCCTGGTCACAAATAAACAAACAAAGGCAGGATATTGGTCAGGATACGTATGTTAAGAAAATGACCCCTAACAGTTACCATTTACACAATTGGAGAGAAGGTTTCACTAAAATCAACCCCTTCTCTTTGGTTATAGCCTTTAGCAACTAATCTTGTTTTAAAACGTTCAACTTCACCATTAGATTTATATTTGACTTTATATACCCATTTGCACCCACATTGGGTGGCAAATCAACTAAAATCCACGTATTATTTTTAAACAAGGCTTCAATCTCGGCATTCATAGCCTCAATCCACCTAATATCCTTGGCAGCCTCACTATAAGTAATAGGCTCAACAATTTTATTTAAAGAATTAACAAAACAATAATTTTAAGCAGACAAACGGGAGTAGTTAACTACTCTATCAATGCCATACTTAACTTTACCATTAAGCACAAAACCATCTATTTTTTTTGGCACAGAAACAACCCTAGCAGACCTTCTCGAACTAATTTGGACTCCCTCAGACAGGTTGGTCTCTTCATTTGAGATCCCAGTGTCCTCAACCCTACTATTATCACTACTACTACTACTACTCTCAACCCTAGTTTCTAAATGTTCTTTTTAATGACCATCCTGACTAGAGGAGGCAGATGTAGAAGAATAATCTAGATGCTGATCATCACTAGGATACTCATGAGATCCAATAACCCTCTCTTCATCATCGGGAAGTAAAGAAACTTTAGGCACACTTATTTCAACACAATAAAAAAATTTAACATGATTTAAATTTTTATCAACCACATTTTCTTGATTTATTAACTGTTTTGTTTTAAAAGGATAAACATGCTCATAAAACTTCACATCTCTTGAATAAAAAACTTTCTTTTCATCCAAACACCAAAGTTTGTATCCTTTTTTAACTTCTGAGTATCCTATTAACACACACTTATCAACATGATAAGCGAATTTATCCGACTTATTTAAAATTGTGCTAAAACAAAGGCACCCAAAGTTTCTCAAATGGGACAGAGAAGGTTTAAAACCAAAAACTACTTCATACGGACTTTTACCACCTAAGACAGACGAGGGCAACCTGTTAATCAAATAGACCGCATTTAATACACTATCAAACCAGAATCTAAGAGGCAAGCCACCCTGGAACATCAATGACCTAGCCAAGTTTAACAAGTGTCTATGTTTACGCTCAGCCACACCATTTTGTTGTGGTGTCTATGAGCAAGACGTTTGATGAATAATACCTTTAGTTTAAAAAAAATTATTCATTTGATTATTTACAAATTCCGTCCCATTGTCACTTCTAAAAATGTTAATTTTAGTTTTAAACTGTGTTAAAACCATTTCATAAAAAAACACATAAGTTCTCAAAAACTTCCATTTTATTTTTCAAAAGATAACACCAAACAGTCCTAGAGAAATCATCTACAACAGTTAAAAAATATTTGAATCCTTCATAGGACGAAACCTTATAAGGACCCCAAAGATCTAAATGAACTAAATCTCCAATACATCTAGACTTATGTTCACTTATAGGAAACAGAACCCTAACCTGTTTGGCTTTATGACAAACCTCACAAGGACCATGATCTAAATTATTAATTCCTCTGTCATGTTTTTACAAGGCTAGAACTTGATCCGAAGGGTGACGTAGCCTACTATGCCATAAGTTGGTTTTTAAGACACTATTAAAACATACACTATTAGAATTACCATTCATTCCCACAAAATACAGACTACTATCCTGGTTACCAATCATTAGGACTTTCCCTAATTTGCAATCCTGTAAAATACAATTTTCTTCATTAAACACAACTGACACATGATTATCCTTAGCAAGTTTATGAACGGACAACAAGTTCACACAATAATTAGGAACATAAAAAGACATCTTTCAACACAATACCATCAATTAATTTTAAGTCTCCAATTTTTAAAACTTTCACACTTGTACCATTCGGATGACTAACACTTAGATCAAATTCAGACACATCAACATAGTTATACATATTTATATATGTTTTAGACATATGTTGATTAGCCCCAGAATCAACAATCCACCTATGACTACTACCAAAGTTAGCAAAACTGAAACAACTAACAAAACTACTAGCAAAATTACAACCACTGGTAAACTTACCTCCAACATTGCAAGCTTGAGACTCAGTTCCAAATTTGTCACCAACAAGATGTAACAACTTAGAAATCCGTTCTGAAGTAAAAGGTAAGACAGAAGAACCAACAGAAGTAGTAGACCCAATAGTAGCATTAGACTTATTATTTCAAGAATTACTCTTACCTCCCTGATTACAGACCCTCTTTTTAAAACCTGGAGGATATCCTATTATTTCAAAACACCTATCAATGGTGTGACCAATCATATTACAATGTGTACATTTTAAGTTTGGATTAGGTCCTCTAAACACTCTTTTCTTAGAATCAAAGGACTGATTAGAGTTAGACACATAAGAAAGACCTTGGCCTTTAATGTTACCACTGGCCATCCTATGTGATTCTTCCCTAGACATAATGGAGAAAGCAACCTTGACTGAAGGAAACGGTTCTCTGTTAATAAACTCGTTCTTACAGGCTGATAAACATCATCCAAACCCATAAGAAACTGCATAAGTTTTATTAAAGTTGTAAAATCATTATATTCTTTAGCAGCTTTACAAGAACATGAAGGCAGTTGAAGCATAGCATCAAACTGCTTCCACATAGTTGTAAGTTTATTATAATATTCAGCAACTGAACTCCCATTCTGTGAAATACAATTTATTTTTTTATATAAGTCATAAACCACTGAACCATCAACTTTATCAAAGGATTCCTTCAAGTCAAGCCACACTTCTGATGCAAGTTTAGAAAACACTTGTCCTAAAAACAACTCCTCAGAAATAGAATTTAACAGCCAAGTCAACACAACTGAGTTATACCTATCCTATTGGGCAGAAAACACATCATCATCCTCCTCAGGTTTCTCACATTTACCATCTATAAAACCATATTTGTTTTTAGCTTCTAATGCCAGTTTCTAATGCCATGTTGTTTTTAGCTTCTAATACCATCTATAAAACCATATTTGTTTTCAGTCCCTTTAAGTTTTATACCAACAATAGTTAAAGCACTAGAGTCACTAGGATGCAAACAAAGAGGTGACCCTATATCTAACTTGCTAATAAGAGTCACAAAAGTACCTTCACCGTCACCCATAATAACACACACAACAATTAACAAGAAACAGAGAACAAAAGTAATCACACATAACACATCCGTATGAACCAAACAGATCAAGCAAACCCTAAGGCGAAACTGAGTCAATGACTAGATTCCATGTTCGTCACTCTATGGTGCCTGGACAAGCCTCCTGAGGAGCCACAACTAACCTTATCAGACCTAATACGCAAACCAAGACAAGAAACAACAGATAAAAAATTACAGCAGGTCACAATAACAGAGAATACCACAAGACAAAGTAATCAAAGAACCAACAATCAATTAACAAAAAAGTGCCGGTCCTTACTACCCCGACTTCAACTACTCCAACAACCGAAAATAAAAGAGAAAAGTAAGAACGATCTTACAGAGGGTGCAAAATAACTCCAAGTAAAACCAGATTGGTAGTTTTTAAGAACTACAAGACCTGATTTGCTAAAACAACAGTCAAATGATCCTGGTTAGTTTGCCCTGAACCATATAGGGCTTCAGAGACTAAAGCAGGTCTTCAATCAACACCGCACAAACCCCAGAATAGGATTTGTCTTCATAGATCTCCCAAGCACAGATCCCAAGGAGGCGAAACAACATAAAACAACTCCGATCAACAACGAGCAAGAAACCCTAACAGACAAACAACAAACACAATCAGAATAAGATGCGGAAGATGAATCAAGAGCTCTTTGGCTCTGATACCATGTCAAAATGGTATAAGAACAACTGATAACACACAAAATAGCGAGAAAACAGTTATTTAACCAAACCAAAAAAACACCCACCAAAACCCTTGATCTTACAAACAGTAATATCTGTAACAAATACAAACAATGATCAAATGATACAAAACGTCAGATGATCAGAAAACAGTGATCACAAATGATCACTAGATCTATCAAAGATCTAACAACTGATACAACAATACAAAGGATATAAATGAAGAACACTGAAGAAATAATAGAATCTCCTGAAGATCTTGAAGAACCACTGATGTATACACTCAGCTTCGACTGATCTTGAAGAAGATCAAAATACGCAGAACAACTGGTACAGACACCACACAAGAAGATGAGAGTGAATTTTTGGGAAGAGAATACAAACCCTATGCGCATAACAATGCCTTTTATATCCTCAGTATATAAACTTTCACATTGGTCCAAAACTTTCTCAAGAGATGATCGGAGCCCTTCCAAAATTACACAACACCCCCTTAGATTTCCAACAGCTGTACCAAAAGACACTTGAAGCAACTATTAGACGGTTATAACAAACTGAATAACCTGAACATCTCATAAGTCCAATATAAGCCCAATATAACCGGAACATAAGAGAAGCCCAGATAACAACCCAAAATAAATAACATATAACATATGAATTAAACTATTTTTTATACTCTTCTTTTAACAGTTTCAGTACCCACCATAAATGAACCAAAGTAACATGTAGTAAAATCTTTGTCAGATTTTGGACATTTCATCAATTTTAATATTTGATGTTTTTGGTTAGACGTTCGTTAGAATTTATGATTTAGATCATATGGTTTTGGTTGAATATGTGTTTAAATTTATTCTATATATCATATCGTTTTGTTTGAATATCGGTAATAATTGGTATTGATATTACAGATTATAGTACTTTTTAATACTACGTAATGCATTAATATATATAAAAGTGTAATAACAATTTATTTCATGGTAAAAAAGTTATATTTGCTGGACGTAAATTCACGGTTAACCAACCCATAATCAACCGTTATAACCATCAAAACCGATTAACCATAACAGCCAACCGATCGGTTATGGTTATGATTATCCATTAACTGACATCACGGTTATTCATCGTTCCCATAACTTGAACTTTACAAACATCTAAAAACAACCCATAATCTCCATAACCGCCACTACTTAAGCAAATAACTAAACAAAATTAAACGATAAAAAACGTGCATGATAATTTAAGAATAAACTAGGGTGTTACAACCGCGCTTCGCGGCGGGGCGACCCGATTTTTGATCCGATACAAAAGTATGTCGACACATGTCTTACATCAAGTGGGAAACTCGATTAGAAAAGTATTTACAAAGTAAAAAGGTTGTCGGTGTGAATGCTAATCAACTTAAGTTTATAGCGACATGTAAATAAAAATAAAGATGTCAAAGTTGATTAAAAAGTAATTAGAAAGTTAGGAGGTTGTAAGAGTCAATGCTGAAAATTAAAGATTATAAGTAAAAAAACAAAACCACAAAAAAGAAAGAAAAAAATTGTGCAAGGGGTAAAAACGTAAAGTTTAAACGTTGACGAAAACCTGTAAATTACAAAAGAACTTGGTATTTAAGAAACAATAAACAAAGCATAAGGGCCGAAAACGTATATTACAAAAGATGAGAAAAAATACGTAAGTGAAATGGGTAAAAACGTAAAGTTAAAAAGTTGACGAAAAATGTAAATTGCAAAAGAAGTTGGTATTTAATAAACAAAACACAAAGCATAAGAGCCGAAAATGTAAATTAAGATAAAAAAAAAGTCAAAGGTTGCTAGGAAAAGAAAAAAAAATAAAAAAATAAAAAAATAAAAAAAAGGTTGCCACCGACATAGCCTTTTTATAGTTATACAATGATGGAAATGCAATAAAATTAGAAGGCGACATGGAGGTGTGGCGAACTTGGGAACACATCAGCAACTTCAATGATTGTGACCAAAGTTGTATGCATGTAAAATCCGGTTGACAATTTAACCCTCTTGGTGTATTTAATTCTATATTACATTAAATAGGTTATAGTTTTGATTATCAAAGTTCATCTTTCCATTTATATACAATAAGAATAACTTGTCTAAATACTAGGGGTGTAAACAAGTCCAGAGGCTCGAGATCTACTCGTTATCGGTTCGGTTAAAAGCTCGAACGAGCCGAGCTTTAACTAGCCCGAGCCCGAGCTCAAGCCTGAAATAGAGCTCGTTTAGTTATCGAGCCCGAGCTCGAGCCTGAAATACAAAGCTCGCGAGCCTAAACGAGCCCGAACAAAAATTTATTTAGTTTATATACAATATAATAATAGTGATGATAACATGGGCGAGCCGAGCTCGAGCCGAGCTTTGTCTCGTTTAAGTGATATTGAAGCGAGTTCGAGTCGAGTTTTTAGCTCGTCTGAGGTTGTTCTCAAAATAGCCCGAGTCAAGTCGAGCCGAGCTCGAGCTTTTGGTTTTACTCGCGAGCCGAGTTCGAGCTCAAATAAGTAGGCTCGAACCGAGCCGAGCTCCAGCTTCATAAAAACATGACGAGCCGAGCTCGAGCCCAGTCGAGCTCGGGCTCGGCCCGGCTCGTTTACACCCCTACTAAATACAAAGGACATCCATATATGATTCCAACATAGGGTATGAAAACCTAACGGGCCTAATTAAGTACTTATAATACATATATATGACCCATCATTTACAAAAGGTGTGTTTGATCCTTGATTCCCGACATATTGATCATTTGTGACTTCTAGTTTCTTAATTCGTACCAAAAAAACCTACAACACACGAGTTAGCAAAGGCTAGTAATAGAAAATATACAACGCAAAACTCAATGCAAACTCAAAACGCGGATTTATTTATGTTATTTGTGTGTAGATGTTAAATATGCTATGTGTTGTTATTCGCCTAAAATGCTCAAACGCTCACTCGCACAACCCGAATTATCTCGCTCATCTTTTTCATCTAAAACTTCTCTATTATGAAAACTTCATCTTTTTCATGAAAACCTTCATCTTTTTCGACAAAACTCCTCATTTTTGCTACGGATCTACACTAAACCAAGTGTATTGGGCCTAGCTTCGGCTTCCCAAGTTAGAAATATGAGGATTTCAAACTCACCAAGTGTTAGTCCAAGTAAAAACTCTTTTAAAACTCAATTTTTACATTAAAACAGACCAAAATCGACATATATTTCATTCACTGGATAGTGGGACGAAGTGGTGTCGAAACCGCCATGAAAAGGACTCGAAAATACATCCGATTCAGGCGAAAACATTGCTCCGAACGCCGAAAACAACCACTTACGCGAGCCAGACTGGTTTGTTCGAAGCCAGGCTTCGTACGAAGGCATTGCCTTCGTACGAAGGCACCAGCTTTGTACAGCCCAGTCTATGTTCCCGCATGTGACTGAACATCTCAAAAGACCTCTCCGGCTCTAAGTTTGATCAGTAGCTTGAGGCTGGAGGGATGAACACTCGATTTCCTGAAGCAAGAAGCGAAGAACACTCGATTTGGACAACAGAAGCAACACTTGTACGAAGCCTCCTTTCGTACGAAGGCACAACTTCGTACGAAGACACTAGCTTTGTACAGAGCCTCTGCATCCCACCCGACACTTCGATTTCGACCGTTTCAGCACTTTGGAAGACTTACGCACTTTTGTTCTCGTACGCAGGCTGATCCGACGCTCCCTTCAATCCTTTCCAGACCGTGTTTACTATTAAACACGCACTGTGAGTATACTCAAACCCTTTTTCGCTTAACGCACTTTTGGGTGTTACATAAATTCTCTATCAAAACACGATGCACACAAGGCTTAAACTCTTTTAACGCTCACCGCACTGCATGTTATACGTGATTCAATGAATGGTGTCTGCTATGTTTACACAGTGATTACTTGCCCTACCACCCTTAGCAACAATAGTACTATAGTTTGGACTCGGCACCTATTTATTCAGGGGTTGTTAAGGATTTATTTACTTTACGTGCTCACAGTGGTGAACACGTATCGCGCATACCACAACTCGCAGTCATGTTGGTTAGCTTGTATCATTGTCGATAGCTTACTTGATTCACCTCTCTACGTGTTACATGCTGGTTATGCGTAAAAGCTTTTAATACTATACTTATCAAACTTGTGTACTCACCTTTACATTATTGGATTGACTTTATTTTAACGTATGTGACAGGTTGATGGATTATTGCTGGAAATGGTTTAGGATGTCTAGAAACCCGCCTAAACTAATTGAAAGTTTTGTTATGTTATGTTTTGTTGTTTGAGAAACTCGTAATCCGTTATGACTTTTGTGAGAATGTTTGTTTGATAGTATGGGATATTGAACCTTATTAAATATTGTCACTAAATTAGTCGTTATGGATTCTATCGAGCAACCTATTCGCATCATGCTCATGCTCCGATGATTCTGCCATCGGTTGCGGTGTGACAGGTTGGTATCAGAGCCATAACTATAGGAATTAGGTCGAGTCATACAAAACAGGCCTAGTCTATAATATAAGTACCAAACAGACCTCTTTATGCGAACCTACTCAATTCGTACGAACCCACATACTAGGGCTTCGTACGAACTCATATCCTTCACCTTCGTACGAACTCACCTGCTTCGTACGAAGGGAACCTTTCCTAAGGTTTAAACATTTACACGCCTTTCCTAAGGCTAACACAATGTACATGTATGAAGACACTCGTATAACACAAATGAGCAATTGTGTCGAGATTAGGTGCGAAAACCAAGAACTCTCGAACAATCACTCATTCTGCGCATTACTCTTAGCACGAGAATCTTCCGTTGGGATAGTAGTGATATCAACACCTCAATGGAAATCTCCATTTATATCATTTGGTTGTGCTTACCACAATTAGGAGCTAAGTTGTTAAGTTAGGGGTGAAACCTGTTTATATCATTTGGTTGTGCTTACCACAATTAGAAAACTCTGTTCAGCTTCAAGAAGTTCAAAGCATGTGGTCCTATGACCTTCACTGGTGAAGATGTACCCAACAAGATGTTTCAATGGTTTGACGCGATCGAAGTCACTTTCTGACAAAGCGGATGTCCTGAGAATTTCCACACTGTCAACGCCACTGGTGTATTTCAGTCAAGGGCACTTAATTGGTGGACCACCAAGCACAACAGGAGCAGAAATGATGCAGCCTATGGTCTCGCATGGGAGGAGCTAAATGAGCTCATGATGAAGGAATTCTGCCCTCCCCACGAAGTCCAGAAGCTGGAAAACGACTTCTGGAACATCAAGCAAGTTGGATGTGATAACGCTGGTCTCAATGCCTGATTCAAACAGTTGAACATCATCTGTCGAAATCAAGTGGACGCTCCTGAGAAAGCTATCAAGAAGTACATCCATGCTCTTCCCGAGCATGTCGCTGACTTTGTTTAAGCATCAAAACCAGCAACAATTGAGAAGACTTATTAACTCGAAGCAGAAATCAATGATAAGCGGGTCTTGGCCGGAGTTTTCAAGACCTCGACCAAGAATCTCAACCAAGCTACTGCAACACCAAGTCCTGACGACACCCCATCTCAAGCCCCCAAGTCTAACCGCCAGAGTCGCAAGTGAAGGAACTCCAACAAGAACAATGCTGTAGCCACAGCACCGCTCAACTCTCAGCCTTCTCAGATTACTACTCCCAACGCACCGCCTGCTAAGCATGTGTATACTGGGAATCACCCACTGTGTCCTACTTGCACCTATCACCAACCAGCTGAGGCAAACTGCCGTTTCTGTGTCAACTGCAACATTTATGGGCACTTCACAGCTAATTGTCACACATGCCCTCGTCAGCAAGCTCCTCAAGCCATCGTAGCATCGCCAGCACCACTCCACGCTACTATAGTCACTCAGGCTCTGCAAGCACCAGCAGTTCACGCACGTGCTTGCTATACATGCGGTGACCCAAACCACTTCACCAATGTCTGCCCACAGCGTGTTGTAAAACAAGAGCCACAGCAATAGCCACAACAGCAACCACAGCACCCACCGCAACAGCAGCAGCAGCAACAACAGCAATAACAAATGCAAGCAGCTCGCGGGAGAACGTTCAACATCAACCTCCGCCAAGCCTAGAATGACAACAACGTTGTCAATGTTACGTTCCTTCTCAATGGTAATTATGCTTCGTGCTTATTTGATACTTGAGCCGATAACTGTTTTGTATCGCTTGAATTCGAAAAGCTTCAAAAATATGAACACGCTAAACTCCCAAGGACATTCGACGTAGAAGTTGCCACCGGAAGAACCGTTACCGTTAACTCCGTTCTACGTGATTGTACTCTTGAACTCAACAATCACGTTTTCCTGATCAATCTCATACCTATGCAACTAGGTAGTTTTGACATCATAGTAGGCATGGATTTTCTTCGTGAAAATCATGTCGAAGTTGTTTATTTTGAAAAGATGATTCATTTCTCTCTTCCAAACGATGATCAATTATGTGTTTACGGTGAAGTACTCTCAAAGGATTTGAAGCTTATGTCATGAATGCAAGCGAGTAAGTACTTACGCAAGGAATACATCGCTTTCCTAGCCCATATCGTAGTCCCGGCGAACGAGAAGAAAACGATGAAAGATGTTTCTGTTGTTTGTGATTTTCCTAAAGTTTCTCCCGACAATTTACCTGGTTTACCCCCTACTCGCGATATTGATTTTAGTATTGATCTTATCCCAGGCGCTACACCTGTTGCAAAAGCTCCCTATCGCCCCGCACCATCCGAAATGCGCGAGCTCTCTAGCCAACTTCAAGAATTACTTGATAAATGTTAGTACATTTATGTCTAACGTCTCCGTCAATCCAGTCCGTAGCAGAAACAGAAGAAAACTAGCGCTTATATTGTAATATTTAGGGAAAAGGCAAGGTGGCATTTATGTAATTAATGAGAACTCTCATTAAACGCCTTGGCCTATAAATAGAGGAGTTAGGTGTTAGTTTAAGGACTTTTGGTCATTTGCACTTTTGGAGCTTAGAAGCTAGAGAGAGAAAGTGCTTAAGGTGATTCATGGTGCTTTGTACGTTTTCAGATTATCAATAGTATCACAGTTTATATTACGATCTTGTGTTTGTTCCACACATGTGTAAGGATTCCGCACGTCACACGTGTCGATATGCAATCATTACGGAGTCGAAAACTGGTCCTACAAGTGGTATCAGAGCAGGAGCTCGATTGCACAGATCTCACACACAAAATCGAACAAGATTTCATCAGATTTAGATCAAGAATTCATCCAGATTTGTCAAATTTCTTCATTTTTCTACTCTCGTCACTGTTAGTCTGAATATCTCAAAATTAATATGGCTTTTACAGTTAAAATTGGCTGATTTTTGGATATTATGTGCGAAAATCATTGATCTATAAGCCGACAACATTTCAGATCAAAATTCTAAGTATTTTAAAAGAAATTAAGATTTTTCTGTCCGATTTGTTCAACATGTTCGTTGCTGTTCTTGGTGATGTTCACCGATCGGATGGCAATACGATTGGATGACCATCCGATCCTTTGCACATTGATTTGTTAAAAACATAGTGTCAAGTGTCGGATTGTAATCCGATCGGATCATCATTCGATCCATTGCAAGTCATTAAACATTGACTTTGTTGACCCTGACTCGATCGGATCACCATCCGATCCACAACACATTGTTATTTAGGTTTTAAGGTTCAAGTGTCGAGTGGCAATCCGAACGGATTGCCATCCGATTCTATACACTTCATTTGTTTGTGTCACAGGTCCAAGTGTCGGATCCCCACTCGATCGGATCACCATCCGATCATCAACACAAGAGGTTCAAGTGTCGGATCCCCACTCGATCGAATCACCATCCGATACTTTGTTGGTGTCACTCGATCGGATCACCATCCGATCCAATGCATATTGTCAAGTGTCGGATCACCACTAGATCGGATCACCATCCGACACTTAGCAGTCAATTGATTTGGGAGCCAATCGTCGGATAGTCACTCAATTAGATCACCATCCGATCCGCTGTCATCGGATCATTGTTATCTTGTTGACTTTCGTTGACCTCACTCGATCGGATATCCATCCGATCCAGTTGTTTGATAGTTTTTAAACTGATTGTGTTTGTTTGTTTGCAAGGTGATTCAAGTTGATAAACGTGGAGCATCATGGCTGAAGAGTTTTACAACACGTTCTACAAAGCTTTCACATCAGAATCTTCGGAAACTTCAACCGTTACACCAAAAACCATAACAAAAGCAATCAATGATAATATTAAACATGATAACTTCTATGTGACTTACTCAAAACCACCTAAACTCGAAAGTATTGAGGATTACACATGGTGGAAAGAACGATTTATCAACTGGGCCAAAGCTTACGCACATGAAAGCTGGTTTTGAATGGAGTTTGGATATGATAGACCTGTCAAAGACAAAGGAGAAGAAATCCCACTTAAAAGCTTATCCGTTGAAGACAAAAATAATTTCTCATATGAACAAAGAATGATTTCTCTAATCCAACAGTCGATTAGAAATGATATTTTTGGATTACTTGATCATGACAGTTCATCTGAATCTGTTTGGGAAGCTTTACGGGTTAAAGCAGAGGGTGGTAAATAGATCAAAAAGAATAAAATTGCTTTATTAAAAAGGAATTTGATTTGTTTAATAATCTAAAATGAGAGTCGGTGAGACAAATGATTGAGAGATTTTGTCATTTAAAAATTGAGCTTGATATGTTTGAGATAGTAAAAACTCGAGAGGAAATCATAGACAAAATCATTGAAGCGTTACCACGAGCTGATCAGTGGCAAACATTTGTTTTTATTTTGAAAAATGATGTGTTGTATGAAACAATTACTCTCGATGTGTTGATTGAAAAGATTGAAACTCATGAGCTTGAATTACAGAAACATAACAAGATGAGTAGTTCTTCGCATCAACAGAATGTCGGTCTTTACTACAAGGGCAGTGTACCTCCGGTGACTGTAAATAAATCACCAAAGACGGCATTCAGTGTTGAAAAGACAAAAGAACCACAAAAAGCTCATCAAGCTACGATCCAGGATATGATTCATCAACAACATCAAACTGTGAAGAACCTGAAGAGATTCTCTGCAACATCGCTTTAAAGCTAAAGAAGTCTTCATCAATGAACATCAACACTGCTAAACAGCAAATGAGTCTTCTGGGATCAATTCTGGAATCTTACAAAGATCTGGTAGCTGGGAAAATTGGAAATTCCGAACTGACAAAGGAAGGTTACGACCAGATCGATCCAGAAGAGATGGAACTCATTGATTTGAGATGGTGTTTAGCAAGCTGCATTCGAAGAGCTCAGTGGTTCATGGATATTACTGGCAGACAATCAATATGTGGACCATCAATAAAGCTGAGATTCGACAAATCAAAAGTGACCTGCTTCAAATGCAAGCAAAAGGGTCATTTCAAAAGAGAATGCAGAAACTTTGTTGTTGAAGAAACCACCAATCCATTTAAAGAAGATTATTATCAAAAAGGCGATCTATCACAAGAACAGAGAGGAATCTTCAAGGTTGAAACAAATTGAAGATAATCCTGAAAAGGAGAAATCAAGAGCTTGTGTTATGATTCAAGATGATGAAGGGTTTGACTGGAGCGAATTCCTTCCAGAAGATGATCTTGTTGATGATAGGTTCACAGCACATGGCAGAACTGTATCAAAGAATAAACATCGTGCTTTGGTTGCTGAAATAAAAGAGAAAACGAGAGAAGAGATTCTAAAAGAAAAAAACATACAGAGAGAGGTGTATTGCAGGATATCGGATTGAAGATATGGAAAAGGAATATAAAGAGGCTAGGGACTATAAAAAGAGATGGAAAAGGAATATAAAGAGGCTAGGGACTATAAAAGATGGGACAAGAAGCGAGAGTGCTATGTCAACAGCAAAGGTGAACCAGTTGTTCATCCAAAAGAAGTGGTTTTTGATGATGTTCTTGCAGTAATCCTTCTATCCGGCGAGTACTATTCAAATTTTGAGAAAGATAAGCATTATAAGAAAAAGCTGGATAAAATCATCAGAGATGTCATGACAGCAAGTCTGGAAAAGAGGGATGAAGAAAGAATGAAGAAGAATGTTGATGAGTTGGTTGATGATTTGAAGAAGGCTGCTGAGGAAGTGAAAGTTGAAGGTGTGAAAGAAAAAGAAGTTGAAGCAATTGTCGAAGAAGCTATTACTTAAGAACATCATAATGAAGAAGATCAGAAGAAGAAGGAAGAAAATGAAGTGAAGGTGGAAAGTTTGGTTGAAGTGGATGATGGTGCTGGTGTTGGTGTTGGTGAAGAACAGAAGAAGAGCGAAGCAGGTCAGAAGCAGACAGAAGAGAAAACCAAAGTGCCAATCACTGAGGTAAAAATCGATACAGAAATCTTAAATGAAACTGTTGAACAGTGCAAGAAATGCATGGAAACGTGCAGTGCTTGTACTGAAAAGGATGAAAAATTCAGAACAAGAGACTTAGAAGACACTAAAATCGAAGAAGTTTTCAAAAATAAATGTTAAGAAATGTTAGAGAACGAAAAAGTTTTGAAAGATAATGATGAAAAACTAACACAAAAATGCAAAGATTTAGAAAAAGAAAATGAGATTTTGAAAGAAATGGTTTCGAAAATGATAGAAGAGTGTTTACAAAAAGAAAATGCATTTCAAGAAATGAAAAAGGAATACGATTCAATAAAACTTGCTTACCATATCACAAGAGAATTATATGAAGACGTGAAGAGTCAAATGAAATTTGCTCAATCGAGATTGAAATATTGTTCTGAAACATTTGATACGCTTAAGCGACAGTATGAAATTAAGCAACAAGTTGTAAATTCTTACATTGAAGATGTTGCAAAGCTAAAGCATAAAATAGCTGATTTAGAAGAAGATAACAACAAGTTACACAGTTATCACGCTTCTTCATATGTTCTTGAGGGCATTTTCAATATAAAACCGGACGGTAAAGATTCTGAGCAAAACAAGAAAGGAATTGGCTCAGAGTATCATCAGGTTCCACCACCGTTTAAGGAAAAATTCACGTTCTATGATGACGAGAAGGTGGAAAAAGCTTTCAACATGGTTGATCAATTGATAGATAACATTGACGGAACCTATTCCAAATCTGATGATTCTAGTGATTCAGAGGTGGTAGGTAAGGTCGTTGAAAGTGTTTTGAAAGAAGAGTCGGTTGATACAGGTAAATCTGAATCACAGGATGAAAATGAAGGTAGTTTTCATGAAGGATATCTGAAAAACTCAAAATCTGAGAAAAATGCAAACGATGATTCAAAAGGATTGGTGTACACCATGATTGGATAGGACAAATTATTCTCAGATATTGAATTCCCGATTCAGAATGTGATTTCAAAAAAGATTGATAAAGTGTTTAAAATGATTGAAATTGAAAAATCTGAGATTCCAAAGTTTGCTGGAAAGAGTCACAATTTTTTTTATAACAAACCTGGTTACAAAAAGAAAAACATGAAGGCTGGGTTGGGTTATAAAAAGAAACAGAATTAGAAGAAAAATGAAACGCCAAATTATCAGTCAAAGATGAATTTTGTTCACGGAACAAGTTCCGAAGAAGAGAAAGAACTCAAATTTAGACAACAGTCTAATGAAGAGTTTTATGCACAGAAAAAGCAACAACAACAGGTCTAAGATGTCTAAAAGAGAACATGTTTCAAATGTGATGAAACATGACATCTTGTTCGCAAGTGTCCAAATCTAAAACCTGTTGATGTTGAGAAGAAAAAGAAGTCTGATGATGTTCAAAAAAAGAAATCTGAGGATGTGAAACAAAGGTCAACCAGATTTGATTCAAAACAAACTTGGAGGTACAATACAAACAAGTTTGCTTCGAATCAAACTTGGAAATCAAACCTGAATAGATTCGATTCAAGACAAACATGGAATTTGGTAACACCCGAACTTAGAACAACACAAAGTTGGAAAACAATTGTTAATGCAACAAAACCAAACCAGTCTTGGAAACCAAAAGTTGTTGTTCAAAATCAAAATGTTCAAAATGAATCAAGTTTTTACAAAAGAAGTGCTTCGAAAGGACAAGGCTGGGTGGTTAAAACACAACCTAGTTCTGAGCAAAAAACCGATTCAATAAAAAAGGATGAAGTAAAAGATGAAAAGTTGTTTGTTCAAAACGATGTTAATTTTCCAAGATTGAATGAAACTTATTGTGTTGAAATGCCTAAGGTCAAACAGACCTAGGCTAACTTGTTCAAGTAATTGAGTAATTTGAATGTGCAGGTGCTTCAAAAAGAGGATGAAAGTCAAAACAACGACGGAAGCAGTCTGGCATGAGAGAAATAGGCTGCTGGTCCCTGCGACTGTTGAACAAGGAGTTTGTTTGATTTCTGTAAATAAATAAACCATATTTCAAAAATCCTAAAAAATTGAAAAATTTAAAAACCAAAAATATGTTTTTATTTTGTCAAAAATTTGAAAAATCAAAAATATGTTTGTTTTTAAATTTTGTCAAAAATAAAAAAATTTCAAAAATATGTTGAGTGAATACGCCGAAACCCTCACGGCTGAAAAAACATGATTAATTTCACAAGATTGAAAAACGGTTTTAAAACTGTAAAATATCAATGTGTTGTAAATCATGGGGGTACATTATGCGTTACATGGTATATTTTCTGCAAAACAGAGTATGTGAAGCAGAAAATGGATGGCAAGACAAAGCTATCAGTATCGGTTATCAAATTTTCTTTAAGTGTTTTAAATTTTAGGGGGAGTAAGAAATTTTCAGAAAATCCAAAAACATTAGAAGATTTGAAAAAACCAAAAACATGATAAAATTCAAAAATGAGTTTTGTGTAAAAAGAGGAAATCATACTACATCAGTAGACAATCACAGTACGCTAAAGAAATGGAAAGTAAAATGTGATAAACGGTCTCACTGATGATGTACCAGTAGGTTTTTACACCCTTAGTAGATTGTTTTCGAGATATAAACCTAAATATCAAATACTTACTTATCTCGTGGGAAACATCTCTCGGATATATGGGTAACCACCGAAATCTTGTTTGAGAGATTGCCTGATTCTGAGATACTAGATCTTTATACTGTTGATATCTGGGGTATTATACTTGGTCTTCTGATATTGCGGAAGCAATGGCCTAGATCTCGTATAATACTTTTCGCACTTTTAAAGCTTACCCTCTGCATAAAAATTGAAAAATATCGAAAGATATGAATCAATTATAGTTGAAGAAAAGATTCTCTAAAGGGAACACACCTAAAGTTGAGCCATCATCTCTTTGACTGAATGGAAGTTCATACCTGAGCTCTCAAGGTCTCGCACTAACCCATAATATATATATCAAATTGGTATACTCACTTGTAAGACTGAATCTAGGGAATTTTGATACGGGAGTATATTCTGAGGTGGGACATGCGAATAAATTTAAGTCCTTAAAGCACTAATCTCGTATCTCGAATCAGTTGAACTTTGTGTAAAAATTTAAGTGGATCAGTATATTGACAATCTAAGTGAATCATTTAGAACTTAAAGTGTTTAAAGCTCAACGGTACTAGTGATTTGTCATAAACTGATATGATCCTCTGACGCAAGCTCAAACAAAAATATTGTCTGTAAATATGTTTGTAAATATTTCTTTACTGCTTTATATTTCAGAAAAATCCAAAAAGATTTTGATTTCACTTTATTTTCGACAACCGATATCTAAATGCTGAGTTTCGAAATCTAAGTATCCTGATTGTGTTTCTGAAAATAAAACAAGTTCATTAATTTGAAACTTGAAGTTTTAAAATCAAAAATCAAAAACAGTTTGTGAAGTCTCCAAGGTCATTAATTTGGACTTGGATGATTGTCTATGAGGGATTTGGATGCTTAAATTGTTAAAATTTGTTGAAAAGAGCTAGATTTTGATGTTGGATTCTTAATACTGCCATATCTATGAAGATTGTTGATAGGGGGAGAGAGTAAAGTATTTCTGGATATATTCATATTATTATATTTTAGAGCCAGGATTTTGATTAAAAATTTTTAAGAGCCAGGTCATTATTCCTGGAAATCCGAAAATGCTCTCACTGTCAAAATGTTTTAGCTTATGCTGAGAGAGCCAGGTTTTTCATTCTTGGATGTTCAAAACGTGTTTTTTACTTATAAATGTTTAAGAAATTGCAGATGCTATTCCAGATTACGATCCCGATAAGCCGAGTCTAAGGGGGAGTCTGAAGACGAGCTCGACGCAAGGGGGAGCTTGTATCCGGAAAGCCAGGTGTCGATCCTAAAAGCACAGAAGCTTGACGAAAGGGGAAGCCTTAAGAATTTACTGAAAGGGGGAGCAGCTGAAGCTGAAAACAGATCCACGGGAATGCTGTTCAAGAAAGAGGGAGTCTATGTTGCTAAAAGATGTGATAAAGCTTCAAGAAGACTCAGAGAGAGAAAAAGACAAGATGCTACGAGATTGACTGCGGCAATATCCAAGGGGGAGTCTATTAGTACATTTATGTCTATCGCCTCCGTTAATCCAGTCCGTAGCAGAAACATAAGAAAACTAGCGCTTATATTGTAATATTTTGGGAAAATGCAAGGTGGCATTTATGTAATTAATGAGAACTCTCATTAAACCCCTTGGCCTATAAATAGAGGAGTTAGGTGTTAGTTTAAGGACTTTTGGTCATTTGCACTTTTGGAGCTTAGAAGCTAGAGAGAGAAGCTAGAGAGAGAAAGTGCTCAAGGTGATTCGTGGTGCTTTGTACGTTTTCAGATTATCAATAGAATCACAGTTTATATTACGATCTTGTGTTTGTTCCACACACGTGTACGGATTCCGCACGTCACACGTGTCAATACGCAATCGTCACAGAGTCGAAAACCGGTCCTACAATAAAGGCTTTGTATGCCCGAGCACATCACCATGGGGCGCACCCGTTCTTTTTGTGAAAAAGAAGGATGGATCGTTCCGAATGTGCATTGATTACAGAGAACTTAACAAACTTACTATTAAGAACCGCTACCCGCTACCCCGAATTGACGATTTATTTGATCAACTCCAAGGCGCTACGTTTTTCTCGAAGATCGATTTAAGTTCCGGCTATCACCAGTTGCGTATACAAGAGCAAGACATTCCGAAAACCGCTTTTCGTACTCGCTATGGCCATTATGAATTCGTGGACATGCCTTTTAGTCTCACAAACGCACTAGCGGTCTTCATGGATTTGATGAATCGTGTGTGCAAACCCTTCTTAGATCATTTCGTCATTGTGTTTATCGATGATATTCTTATCTACTCGAAGTCGAGAGCCGAACACGCGCGACATCTTCGTTTAGTTCTCGAGCTTCTTCATGGAAATCGCCTCTACGCCAAGTTCTCCAAGTGTGAATTTTGTCTCGAGGAAGTCAATTCCTCGGTCACATTGTTAACAGTCAAGGAATTCACGCCGATCCCGCAAAGATTGAAGTTGTAAAGAGTTGGATTTAGCCGAAGACTCTATCCGAAGTGCGTTCACTTCTCGGATTGGTAGGTTAAATGATTTGTTATAAAAAGTTTGGTGTTTTACTCTGATAAAAATATTTCCTAACTACGGTCCTGATGTATTCCGATGCCAAATTAACAAACACCGATACCCCTGATCTTGATCTCGCGGCACCCGCTCTCGGGGTAGGGGTCGGGGGTTGTGACAGAGGGTGGTATCAGAGCTACAACCACTGGTTTTAGCCAAAGAAGTGTTATGCTTACACTTAAATTATGTGTTAGGAAATAATTATGTGTAAATATGTATATTATGTGTTTTGTGTTATTTGACTATTTGTTAGTTTACAGTATAAATGAGCAAGGAACATCGGACGCTTATCTTCATATAGCTAGTTCACCAAAAGATGAAGGAACATCGTCACAACCTAATCCCTCAGGATACTCGGCCGATACTGAGGAAGGGATATCTATATTTAAAGCACAGTCTGAGGAACCCTTCACTACTAAAAAGAGAGGTTGGTTTAATAGAGAAGCACATGAGAGAAGAAAAAGAATGAAGAAGTTACAACAATAGAGAGCGATAGTCAAAGCTAATATAACAACCCTCCTAAATAATCCGACACCCTAAAAATATTTAGAGTGCCCCAATATGTCCTAAAATACACCCCGTATACGCAAACGGGCCCCGAATACCTTTATTTTATTAAATTAAATTAAAAATCAATTTTTTAAAGGCTGTGGCCGGCCGCGAAGACCTTGCCTTAGTCTTACGCGGGCCGCGAACGCCTTGACATGCGGACTAACCCGGAAGCCGCCATGTGTCGACACTTGGCGAAGCTAGATCGGCGATAAATCACGGCTAGGACCTACGGACCCTATGTCGCGGGCCGCGTAGGCCCTTCCTTTCTCTTTCGCGGGCCGCGAAGGCCTGGTCGACCAGCCCTATATAATGGGAGCTCAGGCCTTCAGTCCCATCTCGCACCACAATTTCTTTCTCTCTCGAAATTTTACATAGTATAAGCTATTCTCGGGCATAATACCCCCCTAAATAACGAAGTTCTGCCTCGTTGTAAGTATCATAAACCCGGTTACGTATTAGATACATTGCCCGATTGATCCAGGGTTCCGTAATGGCTATCGGGTTTCTACCCGATGTAGTTGTTGGAATGCCGTCTCGGGTAGGTATTACTAATGTAAATATTGGGTTATTATACTAACGCGTGTGCATTTGTGTAAATTATAGATAATCACCAGGAAATCCTTTAAGAAAACCCTAAGATAGCAATGTGATTAATCTCCTTTTTGTAAACTGTTTTTACAAAACCTTAATTATTTTAAATTATAAATAGTAGTGATTGAGTCTTTGTAATTCTTCAATTACTGCCGGTATGTTGGGGTTTTGTATACAAAATGTGGAACACGTTACCATTGGACAAAGAGTTAGCCAATGTGTAATATGACCCACCAGGCAGGATTGACAATACTGAATGAGTAATTGTGTAGATGTAAACATTGAAATCGCTCTCAATACTGTGAATTAATAAAACTCTTCTTGATTAAACTGGGATTCACTCACCAGTATTTCCCACTGACAAAATGTTTTTAAACGCGTTTCAGGTAACAAAATGTGAAAGCCAAATAGAAGCCAGCTGGACTGCACTGAAGGCTTGGAAAAGTGGCTATAAAAGTTACCTAAATAAAAAGATGTTTTTATTAAATAAAATAGGGTTTATCCCTATGAAAATGTGTGTACTAGAAACTTGGGATCTTCCCATGTGCTTAATATTATAAAAGTGTGGTATTTTACTCTGATAAAATATTTCCTAACTACGGTCCTGATGTAATTTCCGCCGCCCGTTCCCGGGTAATAAGGGGACGGGGGTTGCGACAGAAGTTGGTATCAGTGCTAAGCCACTAATTCAGCCACAGAAGTGTTCTGCTGACACCAAGATATTATTTAATATGTTAGGAAATTTTCTACGAAACTACGTGCGTATTTGTATTTTATTGTTATGTGTTATTTGACTATTTGTTAATTTACAGTATGAGCGACCAAGGACCTTCCGATGCCTACCGTCAGCTGTCCAGCTCACCTAGGAGCAAAGGCACCTCTTCACAGCCTGCCCTCTCAGGGTATTCAACTGAAAATGAAGATGGGATATTCGTGTTTAAGGCTCAGTCTGAAGAGCCATTCCCTCCTAAAAAGAGAGGATGGTTCAGTAGAGGAGTGCATGATCGTAGGAAAAGAATGAAAAAATTACAACAACAGCGTGCTGTAGCAGTCGCCAAGAGAGAAACAGATGCTCACACATAGGATATGCTCAATAGGAGTCTAGCAAATTTCCATATCCTAGCAACCACATCTGCAGACCCTAACCTGGAGCACATAGCACCCCAGCCTTTACCACTGTTTCCCACACAGCCAATGGAAATTGAGAACAACCCAGAAAACCAAATCCCAATGCCTGATTTTGACCCCACTGAGATGCCTAGAGTACCAACACCCAATCCCTTAGACCCAGACTACGACCCGTGGTTTGACGACCATAGGGATTACCAGCAACGCTACCCAATACCAGAAGACGAACCCGTGCCAAACCTAGCAGCCTACCCAAATTTGGACCCTCTAGATCCCTACTATGATAATGATCAATACATCAGGGAAATTTTAGAGAATCCTTATCCTTACCAAGAACCCATGCCCCAGTTCCCAAACCCAGTACCAGCCCCTGCACCCCCAATGAGTGCAGAGAATGTGCAAGAACTCCGAACCTTTGGTGAGGAGATTTTGGAAGGTAGTGATAGGATGAGACAGATCGGAGAACGACTCGTCTGGAAGTATGACGAGCGTAATATGGAGTTCTGGATGAACCCATATCAGTGATGGTGATAATAATAATAAAATAATAATAATATATATAATATGTGTGTATGTTTGAAAAAAAATATATATCTAGACAATAGTTATAGATGCATAATAGTATTGTAATTTTAAATTCCAGTTTCAGTTTGTATTAGATGCCTAATATATAAGAAAGAGTAAATCGCAATGTTCGACGATTTTGATCAATATGTGTGTTGTGTAATTTTTTTGCATTAAATATTATCTTGTGATGTTAATAATTGGCAAATGTTTAAAATTCAGATGGACAACGAAGTGAACCAGGAAAACCAGAATGACAATAACCTAAATAACGATAACCCGAACAATGATAATAATGGAAACCCAGTGGATAACAGTGCTATTCAACACATAGTGGCATAAGGGATAATAGATGCAATGCCATATATTATCAAAACGGTTAAGGAAGCGGATAATAAAAGTAATCATAGAAGTAAACGACCCACTGAACCTGAACACAGCGTAAACAATGGACCCATATTTCAAGTGCCCATTCCCAAAAGAAGAAGAACCATGTCTTGTGGTTGTTCTTATAAAGAATTATGGTCTTGTAAACCAATGGAATTCTCGGACAATGAAGGGGCCGTTGCAGCTTTACGCTGAATAGAAAAGACTGAGGCAGTCTTAAAAATAAGCAAGTGTGCGGAAGAGGATAAGATAATGTTTGCTTCCAATCTATTTAAGAACTCAGCCTTAGAATGGTGGAACACTATCCTCCAGTCTAGGGGAAGTGACAGGGTTTACAATATGGAATAGGAAGAATTTAAGAACATGGTGGAAAGGAAATTCTTCCCTCCCAATGAAAAAGAACAGATAGCAAATAAGTTCTTAAACCTTAGAATGACTGGAGTGGATAGTAAGGGTTATACTACGTTATTCTTTAAATATGCTAGAATAGTACAAACCCTTGCATCCCCAGAACCAATATTAATCTCCCGTTACATCTGGGGATTAATCAGTGAGATTAGGCATGTAGTCAAGGCCGCTAGACCTCAAACTATAGAAGAAGCTGTAGAACTAGCAAACACCTTGACTGGTGAGCTAGTACGCACACAAGAAGAAAACCAGAGGAGGAACCTAGCTCAGAAACTTACCCAAGAATTTCGTTACGGAAATTCCAATCATGCGAAAAATGTAGGTTCTACTTCTACACCCTACTGTAAGTATTGCAAAAGGAAGCATTCTGGAAGATGCTCCATCTACTGTAACTTCTGCAAAATAGCTGGACACAAGGGAGAAGACTGCAGGAACAAACCCAACAACAGGATATGCTACAACTGTGGAGAACAAGGCCACATCAAGCCAAACTGTCTGAAACTAGCTCCAGCCATGAACAACAAGAACACTAAAAATGCTAGGGCATTTGTTCTGACCACAGAAGAAGCTAAGATGATTCCGGACGTGATAGCCGGTACATTTTTAGTTAATGATGTTTTTGCTAAAGTATTATTTGACTCTGGTGCGAACCAAAGTTTTATTAATACTTCATTTTGCAAGTTTCTTAATCAACCATTAACTAAACTCACACAAGAATGTCTAGTAGAGACAGCAAATGGAGAAACCATTAAGATTTATGAAATCTTGCAGGGAGTGTAGGTCCCCTATTCGTATGGATCTTTCACAGAATTGTCTTTCCAATCAAGAGTGCGGAATCCTCTTGATCAGAATATAGCAGAAAACGTGTAGGAAACAGAAATCACTTTCAAACCGGGTTTCTATTGATTATCCAAACAATCGTTTTACAATCAATCTAAACCCTAACCACACTCTCTCAAATTCTTCCAAGACCTAGTCTCTCACGAAATTCTCACTAATTCTGTTTTGGCTGATTAACCTAAACCCTAAAGCCTAACCTTGTTTATATAACACAAGGTTTGCTACTTGGGCTAAGGTTTCCTACATGGGCAAGCCCAATTCGTCCACCCTTGACCCAACTGGGTTTTGTTTAGCCCAAACTCTATAATCTCATTAATACAAAGCTAAACCCGCTAACTGTTTATCGTTTAACTAATTACAAGATATCCAAAGACCAAATCTAAGCTGTTGTCACCAACATGCACCAACAAACTCCCCCTTGACAATAGCTTCATAAAATAACTTTGTCTTCAGTATCTTGCAATCTTCATGTAGTCTTGCACTGTCTTTGGTCTTTGGATAGCTTCAGCTTCAACAGCTTCTGTCAGCAACAGACTCCCCCTAAGCTGATGCATCCAATCACCAAATCTTCAAAAACTTTAGCGTTTGAGTAAACTCCAGTTCAGCATTTGTAAAGCGATCTTCAAACTCTTCATCTTTGTCTGCAATGTAGAAAGGAGGTTCTACCATGCATCCAATCAAACTCTCATCTTCACAGCAAATCAGCAACTTCTCAGCAACACAACAACTTCTCAGCAACACAGCAACTTCTCAGCAACATACAGCTTCAATCTGTATACTATAAAACAAACATCTCGAGAAACCATAAAAATTTTTCAACAAAGTTAAATAAATTATTATTTTTCAAGAGATTATATCACAGATTAAGCATTATCAATTCATCACCAACACGCAAAACTTTTTAATCACACACCCTATAACCCGCATGATTTAAAATTTTGAACTCACTATCCAACACCGTCTCCCCCTATCAGTAACAATTCCTCCAAGAATAACAGTTTTCCGTACGTTAAGAATTTTAAACAGAAAAAGACACTATTTTTGGATTTTTATATTTTTCTGAAAGCAAGTAAATAACAAAAGCAATAAACACTCTATTTTTGTGAGAATCACCGGTAAGAAGATCATATCAGCAAAATCAAACTGTTTCACACAATTAGATAATTCTTCATTTAATTTTTTTCGTGAAAAGCAGTCCAAGACGATTACCAGTATGTTTGTCCACCTAAACAAAATGCATGAACATTTCAAGTACCATTACCATATGATACGTTAAGGTAATTTTAATACTGATATACTAGTGTGTCCCACTTCAGGATATACCCCCGCGATCAAGGTATGCACAAAGATTCATCGTAGTAGGTGAGTATACTGAATTCATCCTTTAAGATATCCTGACAGTGCCTAGGTCAGCATATAATCTGTTTTATCATGTTTTGATTGCTTAACAATGAACACCCAAATAAATACTAATCAAATCCTGGAAATATAAACAACACACTCTATCATGCAAGTATCTTCCCTACCACATATTTCACAAGTCTAATCCAGATTTCTGAAATCTTAACTGGGAATAGGTTGAGAAGAGAACAGAATAGATCTTTAGCAGAGATGGTATAATATACAGATCAAATGATTTTTTCTCAGTTTGATATAGGTTTCTTGGGTTTCATTTGGGCACTTGAGTGCCTCTTTCGGGTGTATTAGATCTATAGCGTGACAACGTACAGCTAGGTCAGCATGTATCTGGATGCAGCAGAAGCTGTCGTTGCCTAGCACCTCCAGGTCAGCATATATCTGGATGCAGTAGAGGAGGTACACGACTTTTTTCAGAGAAGATTTCAGAATCAGATCAAAATTGTGTGTATCGGGACAACATACAGACATTCAAATAGAAATGAGCTAATTCCAAGTGACTTTCTTTCCTGGGGTCATGTACAATTTTAGTTCTGAACAGAAAGACAACCAAGATATCCCCAGATGAAACAACAGTATAAAGACCCAAAACTTCAGATTTTGGCAATCTATCAACGCAAGATTTAAGGTCATTAAAACATACACCACTGATGTGTTCCCCACTCATACACAGTTGTATTTAAATTTATATCACATTGGTAAGTTGATTATTTCATGCTTTTTGCCTACTGGTACATCATATAATGAAGCTGCTATCACACTTAAGCAGTTTAATTTCATTTTCAGTGTGACAGTCTAACTTGCTGATGTACTATCATTTCTTCTTTTTCACACAGTGATAACTCATTTTTGATTTTCTATTTTTTTTATGTTTTTGATTTTTCAAAAAAAAAAAATTATTTTTGATTTTTAAGAAAAGCAATAAACTATTTACAAAAATTCTTATGAAAAACCAGTTATTCAGGATTCCTCATCCCGTTGAGTTCGACTAAATGTTCAAAGCGAGCCCTGTCAAAAGCTTTAGTATAAAGATCTGCCAGGTTATCTTCTGTGTCGAATCAGCACTTTGAACTTCAATTTAAATCAATCAAAATATATATATCAACAATCTCACATCCCCCGTCATATGCCTAGAGCAGCCATTATCAACATAAGTTGATAATCCTCCTTAGCAGCTCCTGCACACACCAACTAAGAAATTAGTTAGATTGGGGGACCCAAGCCTTAATGGTCTTGGGTCATCCAAATTCACCAACCACTGGAACATCCATCCAATATCCATTACTCCTAATTGGAGTCTTGGATCTTAGACCTGTTGATGAAAATTGATTTTGATTTCCACAAGGTCTTTGGTCCTGAGGGTTCCTATATATGTTTGGACTATTTGACCTTTGAAAATTCTGATTTTGATACCTTGAGTTTTGATTCCAAGAAGCATTATTGTTATAATTTCTAAAGCCATTGTTATAAAAATTTCGACCACCATTATTCTGGTATCGATTTTGATATTGACTTTGACTTCTGAAATTATTTGAATATCCATTAAAATTGTTCATTCTAGTTGAACTGCTTCTAGGTCTTTCATATCTGCCTGGTGGAGATCTTGGCTGAAATCTTTGTTGATTTCTTTGAAAACGAGGAACTTGTGGAGTTCCTTTTTCAGCCTTATCTTCACCAACAGCAACATTCTCTAGTTGCTTAGCAGCAGATTTCTTTGGAGAATTTGAGCCTTTCTCCTCACTATCACCTTCCTTCACTGGTAATTTCCCTCTCTGTTTTTCACTAAGTTGTGCCTCACTCTTTTTGTTAGGACAGCAGCTAGTTACATGTCCCTTGGTGTGACATTTGAAGCACGATCTCCTTTTCAAAGACTTCTTAGTTGGAGTCTCTGAGGTAGATCCCTTATCAGATGGTGATGATCCCTTAGATGAAGCTTGTTTAGTTTGCTTGATTTCAGAATTTTCTATGTTCTTATTTTTTGCAAACTCTACATTCGATTCATTTTCAATAACAGCAGTTTCGTTTTTCATATCACTACCTTGAACAAAATTAATCTTTTTAACAAAAGCTTGATTTTTATTCTTAGGCGGTGAATTTTTCTTTTTCAAAGGTTCCCTGTTATTGTTTTCCTTAGCATCATCACTCTCTGACCCATCACCTTGACTTGATGTGGATCCGAAACTACTTGGTGCAGATGACATAAAGTTTGCTAGCTCATCTTCACTAGGCAGGAATGAATAGTCATGACTAAGAGGAGGCGGAACTTCATTAAAGCCCTGGAAGCCCACACTGGTCTTGTCATTACTCTTCTTTAACCCACCCATCATGTGTTTCATTACAAAAGACGAATCTCTAAATTGACTCAATTTCTTTTCAAGTTCAACAATTTTGAGTTGTGCATCTGACAACTCTTTGCATTTTTCAGAAATCTCTTTTGTTTTCTCAGCCATCATGTCATGAGCTAAGTCTATGACTTGAAGTTTTTCATTTAGTTTGCAAGTTAAAGCTTCAATTTCAGCTTCATAACCTTTTATCTTCTTCAAGTATGTAGATTCATTTCTTTTAGCAAAAAAAATTGCTTCTTTTATGTTAGACATCTCACTTACCAGACTTTGGTTTTGTGTTGACAACCTGTTAACCTCACCCTGTAGTTCACGACATCTCAAACATACAGAATTAGATTGTACCTCTTTCTCATGAACTTCTGTATTTTCATCAGCAACAACCTGTTCAGCTTCACTTTCTTTCTCTACTTCAGCATCCACTTTTGCTTCAGCATTTTTCACTTCAGATTCAGCATCACTCACAGTAGTTTCAGCCTCATCAACTGGCACTATCTCTGCCATGAATGCCTGAGTGGCACTCTCATTTCCCTGATATCGCTTTTGTAATGCATCCCACATATCCTTTGAATTAGTGTACTTGTTGAAGGTATGCTTGATGCTATCAGGTAAGGACATTTTAATTGCAGCCAATGCTCTCTTTTCAGCATCATACTTCCTTTTATCATCCTCTTGCATGTTCACATAGTCTGTTCGACGTCGTCTGCCCTCAAAATCGTGTGTTGGGTTTGTGTACCCATCTTCTATACAGATCCACATGCGTGCATCCTGAGATTCAATGAAGGATTTGAAGCTGGCCTTCCATGTAAGATAATTCTCCACCTTCATCATCTTAGGAGCATTCAAATTCGTCATGTTTGACATTTTAATGTAACAGACTGGTAAAACCGTACAAAATATATCCGAAAACAATGGTTACCAAATTACACCTTTAGAATCGTCTCGAAAAGACAAATCCAATGATATATAATGTCGACAACCGAATTCGGGATTTTTTTTTACCCCTAAAAATGCAAGGAATCTAACGGTGCAGACGGTTCTATCAAACGAGCTACGGATCAATTTCTATTTGCAAAACACTGAAATTTTACCGACGCTTGCCAACTGAAATTCCACCCTGTTAAATTCGCTGGTTTTTAAATTTGCTGATAATTTCGCTGACAAATCAGATAATTTCGCTGGTAATGTAACTTAATTTCGCTAGACTAGTTCGCTGAACAGATCAATTTCGCAGGTTATTTTCGCTGGCCTAATTCGCTGCTTAATTTCGCGAATACGACGACTAGTAAACTCGCCGAAAACCGTAATAATTTCGCTGAGGAAAATTATACGGTTACCAAAGTCGCCTTTGGATTTTAGGTTCGCCGGTAAGTATGTTGGTTAATTTCGCAGATCAGTCAATTTCGCCAGCTCAGTAGTCTATTTCGCCAGTTCAATCAATTTCGCCAACCAGTAAATATGGAAATTCAATCTTTTCGAAAATTTTGATGATTTTCCAGATCTCTTAACAACTTCCTGCAAAATCGAAACAGCTAAATATCAGTAAATTTCGAAAATCAGTAAGAAACAGAATGAAGAACGTGAAGAACACGAAGAACAGTCTTCGAATCTTCAAGTCTATCAGCCGAACTTTTTTCCAGAATCAGTCAAAAACTTTCCTGGAAACCCTGAAACCTGCAAAACAGCACTCAAACAAACCAGAAGATCAAAACAGCCAACAAAATTCGAAAAATTCTATCAAAAATTTCGAAAATTTCAAAAACCCTAATTTTCAGGTTTCAAAAATTTCGAAAAAACTCCCTGTTCCTCCAAGAACAATTCTGAACTGAGCCTCCAAGAGCCTATCGCTCTGATACCAATTGTAGGTCCCCTATTCGTATGGATCTTTCACAGAATTGTCTTTCCAATCAAGAGTGCGGAATCCTCTTGATCAGAATATAGCAGAAAACGTGTAGGAAACAGAAATCACTTTCAAACCGGGTTTCTATTGATTATCCAAACAATCGTTTTACAATCAATCTAAACCCTAACCACACTCTCTCAAATTCGTCCAAGACCTAGTCTCTCACGAAATTCTCACTAATTCTGTTTTGGCTGATTAACCTAAACCCTAAAGCCTAACTTTGTTTATATAACACAAGGTTTGCTACTTGGGCTAAGGTTTCCTACATGGGCAAGCCCAATTCGTCCACCCTTGACCCAACTGGGTTTTGTTTAGCCCAAACTCTATAATCTCACTAATACAAAGCTAAACCCGCTAACTGTTTATCGTTTAACTAATTACAAGATATCCAAAGACCAAATCTAAGCTGTTGTCACCAACATGCACCAACAGGGAGCAAGAATAGAATTTTTAAATCAAAAGTTTATTGCAAACCTTTATCCAATGAATCTAGCAGGATTTGATGTTGTATTAGGAATGGATTGGTTAATAGCCAATAAAGCCAGTATTTTATGTGATCAAAAGTCAATCCAAGTAAATTCACTAAGGGGTGAAAAGATCACAATTAAAGGAGATAAACCGTCTAGATCCACGAAATTCATTTCTGTAATGAAAACAACAAGTTATATAAGAAAATGATCGTTAGTGTATTTGATTTCCATAATCACTAATACTAAAGGAAAATAATTAAAAGATATTCCCATAGTATCTCAGTTTCCAGATGTGTTACTAGAAGAATTACCAGGACTACCGCTAGACAGGGAAGTTGAATTCAAAATCCACCTACTACCAGGAACAGCACCAATTGCCAAAGCACCTTACCGTTTGGCACCTGCAGAAATGCAAGAATTGAAGAAACAGTTAGACGAACTACTGGAGAAGGGATTCATATAGCCAAGTTCATCGCCATGGGGAGCACCGATCTTATTCGTTAAAAAGAAAGATGGATCAATGCGTATGTGCATTGACTATCGCGAATTGAACAAAGTCACGATTAAGAACCGGTATCCATTACCAAGAATCGATGATTTGTTCGATCAATTGCAAGGAGCTCGATTTTTCTCCAAAATCGATTTATGATCAGGATATCATCAATTAAAGGTACAGGAAGAAGACATTCATAAGACTGCATTTAGAACAAGGTATGGCCATTATGAATTTACTGTCATGCCATTTGGTTTAACCAATGCCCCAGCCTCATTTATGGACATGATGAACCGAATATGTAAGCCATATTTGGATAAATTCATAATTGTCTTTATAGATGATATTCTCATTTACTCTATGAGTAAAGAGAAACATGCAAAACATTTGCACGCGCTTCTAAGTTTATTGAGAAAAGAAAAGCTTTATGCAAAGTTATTAAAGTGCGAGTTTTGGTTAGAACAGGTACAGTTTCTTGGACATTTAGTCAACCATGAAGGAATTCATGTAGATCCCACCAAGATCGAGGCAATTACCAAATGGAAAACCCCTGAGTCACCAACCGAGTTTAGAAGTTTCTTAGGACTGGCTGGTTATTATAGGAGATTTATTCGAGTTTTTTCTAGAAAAGCCATTCCTTTAACTAAGCTAACCTGTAAATTTGTTAAGTTTGAATGGGGACCAAAACAAGAAGAAGCCTTTAGAATTCTTAAGCAAAGGTTAACTAACACACCCATACTAGCGTTACCAGAAGGAACTGAAGATTTTGTAGTCTATTGTGACGCTTCTAAGTTAGGTTATGGATGTGTGTTAATGCAACGACAAAAGGTTATAGCTTATGCATCTAGACAACTTAAGAATCATGAAGAAAATTATTCAACCCGTGATTTGGAATTAGGTGCTATAATTTTTGCCCTTAAAATTTGGAGACATTACCTTTACGGCAGTAAGTTTATCATTTTCACTGATCATAAGAGTTTAAGGTATGTTTTTAGCAAAAGGAGTTGAATATGAGGCAAAGACGCTGGATGGAGATACTTAGTGATTATGATTGTAATATCCAGTATCATGCAGGAAAGGCAAATGTAGTGGCTGATGCTTTAAGTCGAAAGTATCATGAAAAGCCAAAAAGAGTGCGTTCTCTTAAATTAAATCTACAGGTAGATTTAAATGAACATATTAGAAAGGCACAAGAATCAGTAATCAAGGATGATACTGAGAAATTGAAAGGAATGATTAAGGAATTATAACAAGGAACAGATGGAATTTGGAGATTCCATAAGAAAAGAATGTGGATACCCAAATTAGGAAACCTACGCCACCGTATATTAGAAGAAGCCCATAAGTCTAAGTATACAATGCATCCTGGAAATGATAAGACGTATCAGGACTTAAGAAAGAATTTCTGGTGGATAGGAATGAAAAAGGATATAGCATCTTATGTTTCTAAGTGTCTAACTTGTTCACAAGTCAAAGCTGAACATCAGAAACCCTCAAGTTTATTGCAACAGTTAGAAATGCCAGTTTGGAAATGGGAATTGATAACAATGGATTTTGTTACTAAATTACCCAAAACAAGGAAAGGTAATGATACAATCTGGGTGGCTGTAGATATGTTAACTAAGTCAGCTCATTTCCTACCAATGAAGGAAACCTTCAGTATGGAGCAGTTAGCTAAATTATATGTAAATGAGATCGTTTCATTACATGGAATTCCTTTATCAATTGTTTCTAACAGAGATAGTCATTTTACCTCTCATTTTTGGACAAGTTTCCAAAAAGCAAAGGGAACCAAATTGAATCTAAGCACAGTTTATCATCCTCAAACGGACGGACAAAGTGAAAGGATAATTTAGACAATGGAGGACATGCTTCGAGCTTGAGTAATTGATTTCGGAGGTAATTGGGACAATCACTTACCACTAATAGAATTTTCTTACAATAAGAGTTATCACACAAGTATCAATGCCGCACCATTCGAAGCACTTTATGGACGAAAGTGCCGAACTCCAATCTGTTGGGTAGAGATTGGAGATAAGCAACTATCCGGACCTGAGATAGTGCAAGAAACAACCGACAAAATCATTCAAGTTAAGGAACGACTAAGAGCAGCACGTGACCGACAAAAGAGTTATGCTGATAACAGACGAAAGCCATTGGAATTTCAGGTATGAGACAAAGTGTTATTGAAAGTCTCTCCTTGGAAAGGAGTGGTAAAATTCATCAAAAGGGGAAAGCTAAGCCCTAGGTATGTTGGACCTTTTGAAATTATTAGAAAAATAGGACCTGTAGCCTATCAGCTACAACTGCCAGAGGAAATGGCAGGGATACATGATGTATTTCATGTATGTAATCTCAAGAAATGCTTAGCTGATGAATCACTAGTAGTACCTCTTAAGGATATAGAGGTAAATGAACAATTACAATTTGTGGAAAGACCTCTACAGATCGAAGACAGGAAAGTCAAGAACCTCAATCACAAGAGATTAGTTATGGTCAAAGTAAAATGGGACTCCAAAAGAGGACCAGAATACACATGGGAGCTTGAATCAGAAAAGCAAAGGAAATATCCATACCTGGTCCAGTAGATTTCGAGGACGAGCTCTAAAGCAAGGTGGGGAGGATATAACAACCCTCCTAAATAATCCGACACCCTAAAAATATTTAGAGTGCCCCAATATATCCTAAAATACACCCCGTATACGCAAACGGGCCCGAATACCTTTATTTTATTAAATTAACTTAAAAATCAAAATTTTAAAGGCTGTGGCGGGTCACGAAGACCCTGCCTTGGTCTTATGCGGGCCGCGAGCGCCTTGACATGCGGACTAACCCGGAAGCCGCCACGTGTCGACACGTGGCGAAGCTAGATTGGTGACAAATCAAGGCTAAGCCCTACGGACCCTATGTCACGGGCCGCGTAGGCCCTTCCTTTCTCTTTCGCGGGCCGCGAAGGCCTGGTCGACCAACCCTATATAATGGGAGCTCAGGCCTTCAGTCCCAACTCGCACCACAATTTCTTTCTCTCTTGAAATTTTACATAGTATAAGCTATTCTCGGGCATTATACCCCCTAAATAACGAAGTTCTGCCTCGTTGTAAGTATCATAACCCCAGTTACGTATTAGATACGCTGTCCGATTGATCCAGGGTTCCGTAACGGCTGTCGAGGTTCTGCCCGACGTAGTCGTTTGAATGAGTAATTGTGTAGATGTAAACATTGTAATCGCCCTCAATACTGTGAATTAATAAAACTCTTCTTGATTAAACTGGGATTCACTCACCAGTATTTCCCGCTGATAAAATGTTTTTAAACGCGTTTCAGGTAACAAAATGTGAAAGCCAAATAGAAGCCAGCTGGACAGCACTGAAGGCTTGGAAAAGTGGCTATAAAAGTTACCTAAATAAAGAGATGTTGTTATTAAATAAAATAGGGTTTATCCCTATGAAAATGTGTGTACTAGAAACTTGGGATCTTCCCATGTGTTTAATATTATAAAAGTGTGGTATTTTACTCTGATAAAATATTTCCTAACTACGGTCCTGATGTAATTTCCGCTGCCAAATTGATAAACACCGATACCACTGAAAATGGCCACGGCCGCCCGTTCCCGGGTAATAAGAGGACGGGGGTTGCGACAGCTAATAGGGAAGAAAATGCACTGACTCAGGAAACAGTCATTAGGCCACCTTGGGAAGAGGAACTATATAGACAGTTGGTAGATTTTCATATGTTAGCCACTACAGCAGTAGACTCTAACCAAATAGTTGAACTGCCACTGTTACCTTTATTCTCAGATCAACAAATGCTAGAACCCAACCAAGAAAACCAATTCCCGATACCTGCATTTGACCCCAACGAGTTACCTAAAATCCTAACCCCAATGCCTTTAGAACGTGATCCATGGTGGGATAATGATAGAACATTTTTCGAAATGAATAGCGCAGACCCTTACGAGGAACCCGTACCTAATAACCCTGACTCAATAAACCCATCAATGAGTCAAGAATATGTGCAGGAACTCCGTCAGTATGGAGAAAGTTTAGTAAACAAGGGGAATAGAATCCGACAGATAGGAGAGAAATTAGTTTGGAAGTATGATGAAAATGAAATGCAATACTGGATGAACGGTACTTAGAAAATACCTAGATATATGTGTAACTTTATATTTTGATATATATACATATATATACGTTCATTTGAGAACCACCCTTATTGCAAGAACCGCGACAACCAATGTGAACACAAAATAAAATCTAAAAAAAATCAAAAAGGCACTTAATTTTTTTTTAATATTTTTTTAAAAAAAATCGCTATATTTAGTTACCAAAAAAAAAACTTTTTTTTCGAGTAACAGTTATCCATGCACATGTGCATATGTATCATTACTTCGACAAATTTCGTAATACGTTATCAGTAATAGACAATTGCACTTTAATTTACAATACCATCCGTAATACACTACTTTTTATATTACCAATATTCAAAATGCACATGTGCATCATTAGGTATAACCATGATATAACATGTTTTGGTACAAAAAACTTATGATTTTGAATGGAGAAGTAGGCCCATATACATCTTTTTTGGTTAGTTATATCTAGTGGTTGATGGTTTGCCTAGAGTTGTTACTTTATGATGTAATATGATGATTGGATGGTATAAATGGTGTTGATATATATGTAATAAAGTGAAAATATTGGTAATGGTATTGTATTATGGATAGTAGGAGGTAATGGTATTGTATTATGGATGGTAGGAGGTAATGGTAGTGTATTATGGATGGTAGGATAGATGAAAGGGAGAGTGTATTCAAAGTAGTGTACCAAAGCACCTTATTTCATGTTGATACATATAGATGCACATGTGCATTTCTAATATTGGTAATGTAAATGTTAGTGTATTACATATGGTAGTGTAAATGAAACTGCAATTGTCTAATATTTGTAATGAATTACGGAATTTGTCAAAGCAATGATACATATGCACATGTGCATGTTTGTGTATTATGGATGGAATGATAGATGAAAGAGAGTGTATTCAAAGTAGTGTACCAAAACACCTTATTTCATGTTGATACATATAGATGCACATGTGCATTTCTAATATTGTTAACGTAAAAATTAGTGTATTACACGTGGTGGTGTAAATGAAAGTGCAATTGTCTAATATTTGTAATGAATTACGGAATTTGTCAAAGAAATGATACATATGCACATGTGCATGGATAACTGTTACTCGAAATTTTTTTTTTTTGAATTTTTTTATTATTAACGAAATATAGGGATTTTTCCCAAAAAAATAGTAAAAAATTTTTTTTGGGTGTTTTTTAGATTTTTTAGGTATTACTGTTTGTGTTCACATTGGTTCTCGCAATAAAGGGTGGTTCCTAACGGATCCTTCTCCTATATTTATATATCTATAGATAGACTAAAATAGATACAGATGCATAACTACTAATATATTTGATTTCCACTTCTAGTTTGTAATAGATGCATATATAAAGATATATGAAAAAGAGTAAAAGCAATGTTCGATGATTTTGATTAATCTGTTTGTGTGATTGTGTATAAAAATTTGTACTAAATTTTATTATGTGATAATTAATACCTGATATATGTTCACAATTCAGATGTCGAACGAAGTAAATCAGGAAAACCAGAATAATGAGAATAACGGAAACCAAATAGATAACAGTGCCATTCAACATATAGTAGCACAAGGAATTATAGGTGCTATGCCCTATATTATCAAAACTATTAAAAAAGAAGAAAATAATAGATCTGCAAATGGAAGTAAACGCCAACACATTGAACCAAGTCACAGTGTGAATGATAACGGACCTATAATCCAAGCTCCAATTCCTAAAAGAAGAAGAACCGATTTTTACGGTTGTTCTTATAAAGAATTCTTGGCTTGCAAACCAATCGAATTCTCAGGCAATGAAGGAGCCATTGCAGCCTTACGTTGGATAGAAAAGACAGAAGCAGTCATAAAGATAAGTAAATGTGCAGACGAAGATAAAGATTATGTTTGCTTATAATCTTTACAAAAATGAAGCCTTAGAATGGTGGAATACTATTCTCCAGTCTAGGGGAAGTGACAGAGTTTATAATATGGAATGGATCAACTTTAAGGAAATGGTTGAAAGAAAATTCTGTCCTCCCAATAAAAGGAACAAATCGCCAATAAGTTCCTATATCTTAGAATGACTGGGATAGACTGCAAAGGTTACACTACCATATTCTTCGAATATGCTAGGATAGTGCGTACCTTAGCCTCACCTGAAGTAGTGTTAATTTCCCATTATATTTGGGGATTAATTAGTGAGATTAGACATGTAGTCAAGGCAGCTAGACTGCAAACCATAGAAGAAGCAGTAGAACTAGCTAATACCTTAACTGATGAATTGGTGCCTACACAAGAGGAAAACCAGAGAAAGAACCTAGCTCAAAAGCTTACCCAGGAATTTCGCTATGGTATTTCCAACCGTGGGAAAGGTATAGGTTCTTCCTCTGCACCCTATTGTAAGTATTGTAAAAGAAAGTATTCCGGAAGATGCTCTGTATACTGCAACTTTTGCAAAATATCTGGACACAAGGAAGAAGACTGTAGGAGGAAACTTAGTAATAGGATATGCTTCAATTGTGGAGAAATTGGGCACATCAAACCGAACTGTCCGAAATTAGCTCAAGCCATAACCAACAAAGCTAAGACAACTGAAGGGCATAAGAAAAATGCTAGAGCGTTTGTTCAGACAGTTGAGGAAGCCAAGATGATTCTGGATGTGATTGCCGGTACGTTCTTAGTTAATAATATATTTGCCAAAGTATTATTTGACTCTGGTGCAAACCAATGTTTTATCAATACTTCTTTCTACAAACTTCTTGACCAACCCTTATCCAAACTTCAACAAGTTTGTCTGGTAGAGACAGCAAACGGAGAATCCATTAAGATTAGTGAAATCTTGCAGGAAGCAATAATAGAAATCCTGAACCGTCATTTCTTTGCTAACCTTTACCTAATGAATCTAGCCGGATTCGATGTTTTATTAGGAATGGATTGGTTGGTAGCCAATCGTACTAGTATTTTATGTGATTAAAAGACAATACAAGTAAGTACACCAAGTGGTGAAAAGATCACAATTAAAGGAGATAAGCCAACCAAATCGACATAATTCATCTCTGTGATGAAAGCCGCAAGTTATGAAAGGAAAGGAGGAGTATTATATATGATTTCTGTAATCATTAATACTAAAGGAAAAGAATTAAAAGATATTCCTGTAATATCTAAATTCTCACACATTTTTCCAAAAGAGTTACCTGTATTACCGCCTGATAGAGAGGTTGAATTTAGAATTCACCTAATACCAGGAACGGCACCGATTGCCAAAGCACCATATCGATTAGCACCAACGGAGATGCAGGAACTGAAGAACCATTTGGACGAACTTCTTGACAAAGGTTTTATACAACCAAGTTCATCAACGTGGGGAGCATCGGTGTTGTTTGTTAAAAAGTAGGACTGATCGATGCGTATGTGCATTGATTATCGAGAATTGAACAAGGTTACGATTAAAAATCGGTACCCACTACCGAGAATCGATGATCTGTTCGATCAACTTCAAGTAGCTCGATTCTTTTCTAAGATCGATTTACGCTCAGGATATCATCAACTGAAAGTACAGGAAGAGGACATTCCTAAAACTGCTTTCAGAACAAGGTATGGTCATTATGAATTTACCGTCATGCCATTTGGTTTAACCAATGGCCTAGCAGCATTTATGGACATAATGAACAGGATATGTAAACCATACCTGGATAAATTCATAATTGTCTTTATAGATGATATTTAATTTACTCTAAGAGTAAAGAGGAACATGCAACGCATCTGCATACACTTCTAACATTGTTGAGAAAATAGAAGCTTTATGTTAAATTCTCAAAATGTGAATTTTGGTTACAAGAAGTGCAATTTCTTGGACATCTGGTTAATCATGAAAGAATTGATGTAGATCCCACAAAGATCGAGGCGATAACTAAATGAAAAATCCCAGAATCACCAACAGAAGTAAGAAGTTTTCTTGGACTGGAGGGATATTATAGACGGTTTATTCGAGATTTCTCTAGAATAGCCATTCCATTAACCAAACTGACCTGCAAATCAGTTAAGTTTGAATGGGGACCAAAACAGGAAGAAGCTTTTAAGATTCTTAAGCAAAGGTTAACCAACACACCTATACTCGCATTAACAGAAGGAACTGAAGACTTTATAGTCTATTGTGATGCATCTAAGTTAGGATATGGATGTGTGTTGATGCAACGTCAAAAGGTTATAACTTATGCCTCTAGACAACTTAAGAAACATGAAGAGAATTACACAACCCATGATCTAGAGTTAGGAGCCATAGTTTTTGCCCTTAAGATTTGGAGACACTATTTATATGGAAATAAATTTGTTGACTTCACAGATCATAAGAGTTTAAGATACATTTTTGGGCGAAAAGAGTTAAATATGAGACAGAGACACTGGATGGACGTTCTTAGTGATTATGATTGTGATATTCAGTATCATGCTGGGAAAGCTAATGTATAGCTGATGCTTTAAGTCGAAAGTATCATGAAAAGCCGAAACGAGTACGTTCTCTCAGATTGAATCTACAAGTAGATTTAAATGAACAAATTAGAGAAGTACAGGAAATAACATTTAAGGACGATGCTGAAAGTTTAAAAGGGATGATTAAGGAATTAGAACAAGGAATAGATGGAAATTGGAAGTTCCATAAGAAAAGGATGTAGATACCTAAACAAGGAAACCTATGCCACAGAATTATAGAAGAAGTTCATAAGGCTAAGTATACGATACATCCCGGAAGTGATAAAATGTATCAAGATCTAAGAAAGAATTTCTGGTGGATAGGAATGAAAAATGATATAGCAACCTACGTTGCTAAATGTCTAACTTGTTCACAAGTTAAAGCTGAGCATCAGAAACCCTCAGGATTATTGCAACAATTAAGGATGCCAATATGGAAATGGGAATTGATAACTGAGGACTTTGTTACCAAATTACCCTAGACAAGAAAAGGAAATGATACAATCTGGGTGATTGTTGACAGATTGACCAAATCTACTCATTTCTTACCAATGAAGGGAACTTTCAGTATGGAACAGTTAGCCAATCTATATGTAAATGAAATAGTTTCATTACATGGAATTCCTTTATCTATTGTATCTGATAGAAATAGCCGTTTTACTTCTCATTTTTTGGACAAGTTTCCAAAAAGCAATGGGAACCATGTTAAATCTAAGCACAGCTTATCATCCACAAACGGACGGACAAAGTGAAAGGACAATACAAACCATGGAAGATATGCTTAGAGCCTGTGTAATTGATTTTGGAGGAAATTGGGATGACCATTTACCATTAATAGAATTTTCCTACAATAACAACTATCATACTAGCATTAATGCTACACCATTTGAAGCACCTTATGGACGAAAGTGCAGAACTCCAGTCTGTTGGGCAGAAATTGGAGAAAAGCAATTATCTGGACCAGAGATGGTGCAAGAAACTACAGATAAGTTAATTCAAGTCAAGGAAAGACTAAAAGCAACACGAGATCGTCAAAAGAGTTATGCAGGTAACAGATGGAAACCTTTAGAATTTCAAGGAGATAAGGTATTGTTAAGAGTTTCTCCATGGAAAGGAGTAGTCAGATTCATTAAAAGAGGAAAGCTAAGCCCTAGGTATGTTGGACCTTTTGAGATTATTAGAAGAGTAGGACCCATAGCCTATCAGCTACAACTGCCAGAAGAAATGGCAGGAATACATGATGTATTTCATGTATGTAATCTAAAAAAGTGCTTAGCAGATGAATCATTAGGGATACCTCTTAAGGACATAGAGGTAAATGAGAAACTTAAGTTTATCGAGAAACTCATTCAGATTGAAGATAGAAAGATCAAGAATCTCAAACACAAGAGACTAGTTCGGGTCAAAGTGAAATGGGATTCCAAAAGAGGACCAGAATACACTTGGGAACTCGAGTCAGAGATGCAGAAGAAATACCCACACCTGTTCTAGTAGACCTCGAGGACAAGATCTAAAACAAGGTGCGAAGGATATAACAACCTTCCTAGAACCCTTAACGTGACCCTAAAATGTTCCTTATATACTCCGTATACGAGAAACAGACACGAAATACCCTTGTACTTATAAAAAAATCAAGAAAATCTAAGTTTAGGAGTCTCTCGCGAAGCGCGACTCCATTAGCTAAAGCCTTCACGGGCCGCGACTGGCTTGGCTTGCCGGTGACGTTATACTGCCACGTGGCAGATGACTCATCAAAGCTAGCCCCTTAACTCGACAAAGCTATAAATGACACGTGCTCTCTCGCGGGCCGCGAGAGAGTTAGGATTTGTCTTCACGGGCCGCGAGCCGCCTTCGATCTGGCCTATAAATAGAGTGAACGAGCTCATTTGAAATTCGTTTAGAAATAAAAAAATCTCTCTCAACTTCTGTAGCAATTATTATAGGGGTATTATACCCACTATAAAGCGAAGCTCTGCCTCATTGTAAGTATTATAACGCTGATGTTACCCTACACGATCGATTTAGGGCTCCGTAACGCATGTCAAAGCTCTGCCTGACTCAGTCGTTGGAGTTTTGTCTCGTGTTACACCCGATTGATCTAGGATTCCGTAATGCATGTCAAGGCTCAGCCTGACTTTGTCATTGGAATTCTGTCTCGAGTTATACAGTTAAAGTGATTTGGGTTATTTTACTAACACGTGTGCATTGTTTAATTTTAATAGATAATAACCAGGAGAATCACCAGGAAGCTATAGTAGTATCACCTAAGTCAACAATGTGAGTCATTCTTTTTTTTTTTTTTTTTTTTTTGTAAATCTTTGTATGAAAACCTTAAATGTTTTAATAATACTTAAACAGTGATTGGGTCTATGTATTCTACAATTATTGTAGGTATGTTGGGGTTTTATATACAAAATGTGAAAGATGTTACCATTGGACAAAGAGTTAGCCAATGAGTAATATGACCCACAAGTCTGGTGTGGATAGTACTGAATGAGTAATTGTTTAGATATAAACATTGTAATCGCTCTCAATACTGTTAAAGTTATTTAAACTGTTTTGATTAAACTGGGATGCACAAGCCAATATTTTTTGCTGATAAAATGTTTTTAAAACGCGTTTTAGGTAACAAAATGTGAAAGACAATAAAAGCCAGCTGGAGAGCACTGAAGGGTTGGAAAAGTGGCTATAAAAGTTACATAATTAAAAAGAAGTTGTTGTATCAATAATTAGGGTTTATCCCTAGAAATGTATTGTCAAATGAACTTGGGTTTTATCCCAAATGATTTGTTATAAAAAGTTTGGTATTTTACACTAATAAAAATATTTCCTAACTACGGTCCTGATGTATCTGCTGCCAAATTAATAAACACCGATACCACTGATCTGGATCTCGCGGCACCCGCTCCCGGGGTTGGGGTCGGGGGTTGCGACAATTATTGAGAAAGGAAAAGCTTTATGCCAAATTATCAAAATGTGAATTCTGGCCACAAGAAGTGCAATTTCTTGTTCACTTGGTTAATCATGAAGGAATGCATGTGAATCCCACAAAGATCGAAGCAAGTACTAAATAGAAGGTCCCTGAGTCATCGACAAAAGTAAGAAGTTTTCTTGGATTGCCAGGATACTATAGACGTTTCATTCAAGATTTTTCTAGAATACATTCCGTTAACCAAACTAACTTGTAAGACAGTTAAGTTTGAATGGAGACCAAAACAGGAAGAAGCATTCGAGATTTTGAAGCAAAAGTTAACCAACGCACCAATACTCGCGTTGCCTGAAGGAACTGAAGACTTTGTAGTCTATTGTGACGCCTCCAAATTAGGATTTGGATGTGTGTTGATGCAACGTCAAAATGTAATTACTTATGCCTCTAGACAACTTAAGAAGCATTAAGAAAATTATACAACCCATGATCTAGAGTTAGAAACCATAATTTTTTCCCTTAAGATTTGGAGACACTATCTGTATGGTAGTAAGTTTGTTGTATTCACCGACCATAAGATTTTAAGGTATGTCTTTGGACAAAAGGAATTAAACATGAGGCAAAGACGTTGGATGGGAATTCTTAGTGACTACGATTGTGATATCCAGTATCATGCAGGAAAAGCTAACGTAGTAGCTGATGCTTTAAGTCGCAAGTATCATGAAAAGCCAAAAAGAGTACGCGCTCTCAGACTAAACATGCAGGTAGATTTAAATGAGAAAATTAAAAAGATACAGGAAACAACAATCATGGATGATGCTGAAGGTTTAAAAGGAATGATTAAAGAATTAGAAAAGGGAGCAGATGGAATTTGGAGATTCCATAAGGAAACAATTTGGATACCTATTCTAGAAAACCTACGAAACTGAATTCTAGAAGAAGCTCATAAGTCAAAATATACAATGCATCCTGGAAGTGACAAGCTGTATCCAGACTTAAGGAAAAACTTTTACTGGATAGGAATGAAAAAGGATATAGCAATTTATGTTGCTAAATGTTTAACCTGCTCCCAGGTTAAAGCTGAACATCAGAAACCTTCAGGGTTACTACAGCAATTATAAATGCCAATTTGAAAATGAGAATTGATAACAATGGACTTTGTTACCAAATTACCCAAGACACGAAAAGGTAATGACACAATCTGGGTGATTGTAGACAGATTGACTAAATCTGCTCATTTCTTACCAATGAAAGAAACTTTCAGCATGGAACAGTTAGCCAAGTTATATGTGAATGAAATAGTTTGATTACATGGAATTCCTCTATCTATTGTGTCTGATATAGAAAGTCGTTTCACTTCTCATTTTTGGACAAGTTTCCAAAAGCAATGGGAACCAGATTAAATCTAAGTACGGCCTATCATCCTCAAACGGACAGACAAAGTGAAAGGACAATTCAAACAATGGAAGATATGCTTAGAGCATGTGTAATTGATTTTGGAGGAAATTGGGATGATCACTTACCTTTAATAGAATTTTCCTACAACAACAACTATCATACCAGCATCAATGCAGCACCATATGAAGCACTCTATGGACGAAAATGCCGAACACCCGTATGTTGGGCAGAGATTGGGGAAAAGCAAATGTTAGGTCCTGAAATTGTGCAAGAAACAACTGACAAAATTATTCAAGTCAAGGAAAGACTAAAAACAACACGAGATCGTCAAAAGAGTTATGCAGATAACTGACGCAAACCCCTAGAATTTCAAGTTGGAGACAAGGTATTGTTAAAAGTTTCTCCATGGAAGGGAGTTGTTAGATTCGGGAAAAGAGGAAAGTTAAGCCCAAGGTATGTTGGACCTTTTGAAATGATCAAACGAATAGGACCAGTAGCTTATCAACTACAGTTGCCAGAAGAAATGGCAGGAATACATGAGGTATTTCATGTATGTAACCTCACGAAGTGCTTAGCAGATGAATCATTAGTGATACCTCTTCAAGGCATAGAGGTAAACTAAAAGCTTAAGTTTGTAGAGAAACCAATTCGATTGAAGATATAAAGATAAAAAATCTCAAGCATAAGAGACTAGTTCTGGTCAAAGTAACATGGATTTCAAAGAGAGGACCAGAGTACACATGGGAGCTAGAATCAGAAATGCAACAGAAGTATCCACACCTATTCTAGTGAATCTCGAGGACGAGATTTAAACATGGTGGGGATGATATAACAACCCTCGAAAATGCCCTAAAACGCTCCGTAAATAAGAACCGAATACGTTTAACCTTAATTTTATAAAAAAAACAAATAAAATCCTAATTATTACTCAGTCGTGAGCATCAACAGGATCCACCGGGTGTGTCACGGGGAGCGACAGGCCTGTTTCTTGCCGGGAACCCACATTGCCACGTGTCACACATATGTTGGGCCTAAAGTGTGACTCGTCAACCCTAGCCATAGCTAGGGCCTCTCGCGGGGCGCGAAAGGAACAAGGGGGCGGGTCGCGGGGTGCGAGAGACCCCCGGATTTCCTATAAATTGAGCTTCAATCTGCATTCTCAGATCGTTCATGTTTCTTTTCTCTCTCTGACTCTATAACCCGAAAATCAAAGCTAGAATACCCCCTAAATCACAAAGATCTGCCCCGTTGTAAGTATTTTAACCCCCAATCACTAATTCGTTACCCTACCCGATTAATCTTGGACCCATCAACGCATGTCAAGGCTCCGCCTGACTAAGTATGTTGGGGTTCTGTCTCGTGATGTATGGCTAAAGTGACTTGGGTTATTATACTAACACGGGTGCATTGTATGTTTTTAATAGAAACTCAAGAAAATAATCAGGAGATATTCCCAGGAAGCTCGTAGAAAAACATAAATATTCAATATGAGTCATTCTCTTTTGAGTAAATTGCACAAAACGCCCTTTAAGTTTCACCAGTCTTGCTAGTTTCAGCCTTAATCTTTACAAGTTGCCAAAACCAGCCTTTGAGATTAATTTTGTTGCAGGTTCCATCCTTTATTACTTACACAGTTACTAATCCATGTTAAATAGCCTCACATGCATAACATGTGAGGGTAAAACCGTCTTTTCATGGCTTGTGATATTATTAAAACCCTAATAAAATCCCAGAACATCAACAATTAATTTTCACTTCATCTTTTCTTTCATATTCTCTGTTTTTATTATTTTAATACTTCCATCACTATTTAAAAATCGAAACAGTATAACAATCCAAACACATTGAAATACCTCTATTTCAAAATAAAAAGATCCAATTTCAAAAATCGAATATTACTGTCATGTATTTCGATGCATAAAGGGATCCAATTTCTAAACAGAATTTCAAAACATACAAACACCAAACAGAACATCGAAATACATCTATTTTGAAATACAAAGATCTCATTTCGAAATACATTGAAATATGTGAAGCAATATAAACTATTCGTCATCCCCAAACACTTCAAGTTCAAGTTACTGTAGCCATTGATTTCAAAAAGCAGAATTAATTATATCAAAAGCTTCAATCCAAATCATGTCAAAAACCTAAAACGTAAACAAAATCTTGACACTAAGTTCAATAAACCCGTTAATCTGAACATTGTGTTTACGATTTGGTTTTAGTGTTTCTGATATTTCAAATATATTTCAAAGATATTTCAAAGATTATGATTTTGTTTCCATGATAAAGATGATTCGAAGATGATAATGTTGTTTCGGTTATGTTGATTATTGTTTCAAATGATGATGTTACGGTGATGTTGTTTCGATGATGGCTTCAATCGATGATATTTCGGTGAGGATTGATTCAATGTAGGAAGTATTAAAATAAAAAAAAAACAGAGAATATGAAAGAAAAGATGAAGAAGATGCAGTGAAAATTAATTGTTGATGTTTTGGGATTTTATTAGGGTTTTAATAATATCACAAGCAATGAAAAAGACGATTTTACTCTCACATGCTATGCATGTGAGACTATTTAACATGGATTAGTAACTGGGTTAGTGATAAAGGATAAAACCTGCAACAAAATTAATCTTAAAGGCTGGTTTTGGCAACTTTTAAAGATTAAGGCTGAAACCAGCAAGATTGGTGAAACTTAAAAGACGTTTTGTGCAATTTACTGTTCTTTTTTTCTCACAGTTTGTGAGCCATTATTTCAAATATTTTATAAAACCCTAAATGTTTATCAGTTATACTTATAGTGATTAAGTTTTTGTAACTCTACAATTATCATCAGTATGTGGGGTTTTGTATACATTACTTGACACTTTTTAATATTGGAGGTTAGCCAATATTAGCAAGACCGCAAGCACGGGGGACAATGGTGCCCCAGTAGCAATTCTGTGTTGAGAAATTGGTAGATATAAACAAATGTAAAAACCCTTGATGCTGTAAAATATAACAATGTGTCGTTTTATAAAATGGAATGTACTCGCCAGTATTTCTTGCTGATAAAATATTTTTAAAACGCGTTTTAGGTAACTTGATGTGAAGATATTAAAAGCCAGCTATGGAGCACTGAAGACTTAAAGAAAATGGCTATAAAGTTACCTAAATAAAAATTTATGTTTTCAGCGACTATGGTTTATCCCTATAAAGATATTATAAATAATATATGGGTTATATCCCATTTGTTTAATATAAAAGTTTGGTATTTTGAAACTCTGAAATTTATTTCCTGACAACGATCCTGATGTCTCATTTCCGCTGCCAAATTAATAAACACCGATACCACCGGCTCGTGTTCACGGCTCCTGCTCCCGGGGTGGGGTCGGGAGTTGCGACATAGAGTATCACATCTTAACTTCAATAACACATTAAAACCTAATTCTTGTGATAAAGGTTGTTTTAATGTTTAGACCTCTTGTATGTATAACCCATTTCGAGACACGATCATCACCATAAACATACTGTGTGATTAACACACTAAAACACTTTAAAAAAATACCACAAAAGTATGGTAATAGCCCACCCAAAACAAGCTAGAACATAACGTTATGGAGTGTGGGGGTCATGGAAGAGAAAATTATTTTCACATAGCACCATTAATTAAATCATACACCACCTCTCTCCTTAATTGATGGTGGTTACCATGGATTAAACCACGATTACCATAACCCTCCCATTCGATAATTTTAAGACAAATAAATTAAAAAAAAAGAAAAGAGATAGTGGTTTGGGTCATGACCACACCCTTAGGGTAGTGATTTTGAACGATGAATTAAAGATGAATGACATGGCGCCTATGTGGAGGGTCATGAGGGTCATGACCACACCCTATAGCCTAACCTCCACGAGAATAAGGTTTCCCCACCTATGATGTTTTGGGCGTCGATTAGCAAAAATTGGGCGTAGGTTCCCCCATTTAAGCTAAATGTGTGTCCAAATCAGCTTAAATGCAATGTACACTAGGTTTTTTTCAGTCGCGCATTGCGGCGAAACATGTCCAAAATCCTCATGGAAGGCACACCACTTGGATTTATCCTTCCAATCAGCTTTTTATTGGTTCTTCCTAGGCCACCTTGCTTTGTCTCCTAAACCCTGCATAGCATACATCAGTTCAGGTATATTAACATAAAAACAATATTCTGATAACTCACGATACTCCTCAGGATCCTCGTCTTCAACAACATTCACTTTCTTGTTGTCATTTCTGCCATATGGCTTAGAGCGGTATGGCTTGTACGAGGATTCTGACTTCCTGTTGGTTGATTCGTAGGATGAAGATGAATTCCTCCTCTCTTGCATCTTCTTGTCATCTTCCAGCCGGATATATCTTAAAGCCCTGATCCAAGCTTCATCCAGATTCCTGCAGGGATTCATTACAAGATCTTGGTAAAATTGGGAATCCTTTTGCAAACCCATTTTGAATGCTTGCACAACTGTTGCAACATCAAGGTGTGGGATGTCCAGAGATTCCCTGCTAAACTTGTTCACATAATCTCTAAGGATTCCTGAGGTCCTTGAGTTATCCTGTAGAGATCACTGGTTAGCTTTTCAAAACTTCGACTGCAAGAAAATTGACTATTAAATAAACTGACTAAATGAGCAAATAATGTAATTGAATGAGGAGGAATGTTTAAGAGCCATTTTAAGGCTGATCCTGTAAAGGTAGAACCAAAACCCTTGCAGAGGTATCCTTCCTTGAGATCCGGAGGGATAGGGTTAATTTCCATCCTTTCCCTATACTGAGCAATATGCTCTTCAGGATCTGTAGTTCCGTCATAGAGCTTCATGTTGGGGGTTTGAAATCTTTTTGTGATTTCAGCATCACAAATAGGATATGCAAATCAGGATATCATGTGGCTGTCTTGGGACACTTCTGGAATTGGCTAGACCACCCCAGGTACACTGGATATCATGTCCTTCAGTTTCTGAAACTCCCTAGAAAATGCCGATGTCATACCTGCATCCTGCAAAGATCCAATACCATTAGTAGCAAGAGTATTATTATTATTAGACACATTACCAGTCTGAGGATTTTGGCCATATCCTGAAGCATATCCTGAGCTTCTCACAGTTGACACCCTAACCGAAGACGGTATCTCAGGAGTATGATTCTGAGAATGGCTAGGCACAATATTGCCCCTATTATCCTCGGTGTACACTACTGAACTGGAGTTCAATACTCTTGGCTATAGGGGAGTGACAATATCCTCAGCAGGACTACTCGGACCAGACTTCAAGAGCTATATCTCTCTCATCAGCATTTGGTTGGTCTCTTGCTGTTGCTTCATCTGATCCTGTATACTACCAAACAAAGTCAGAATTTCATCATTATAGGCCAAAACAGGAGCAGATCCCAGAATATTCCAAGTGGGGATAATATCCTGAGACTGTGAAGAAGCTTGCTTCCTTGGAGGAGGTGGTGGAAGCACCGAACCAATCGTTGCAGATGTTGTAGCAGACACGGTAGAAGAGCTCATGTTTGATCTCGAGGCCATTGAAAATAGTGTAGCAAAAAGTTTTGAAAATAGAAAACCAAGTAATGATTTTGCAAAAGCTTTTAGTAGAAACAGCACCACTTGCCCCATGGTGGACGCCAAATTGTTTTGGTCAAAAATTACCGAAGCAATTTAGTGATCAAATTAGTTAAGTGAGGTAGTGTGCTAGAGGGGTTTGTGAAAAATATGCTGGTTAAGTTGTTAATAAAAAACAGTTTTTAGGATACGGCTTAGGATATCGAGCTGTATCAACAATCAAACAATGAGCAAAAATGTAAAGGGTGACACGGGATGTACGAGGAAAGCCCTTGATCAATCTAGATCGCCGGCACAAAACCTCGGGAGCTGACAATCGCAACTGCCTTGTTCTTCTTATTGCTTCAAATATCAGGATACAATGCAGGATATGATGCGGATCGACTAGGTGTTACAATGCAATTTAAATACAAGTGTGAGTGTATGTGAGTGGTTGCAGCTAGAGAGCAAAAGTATACGAGAGATTGTGTGTCCTTATCTGATCCGATCAATCCTATTTATAGTAAAACGGAACTAACTAAGTAGCCTACAATTCTGGGATATAACGAATATTCCCTTTGTGAACGTTGTAGTTCACGTCTTCCGGCTTCAACATCCATATTCCAACAGATTGGCCCGAGTCTTTGGGAGAAGAAGTCCACTTGAACGTTATAAACTTGCTTCATCAATCTACACGTGAATTAATTAGTCACTACCAGGATATTGTATCAGGATGTTACCAATATCCTGATCCGGTATCCCGATCACAACAAAAGGAACATAGTCAGAATATTATTCAGTATATATATGCGGAAAATCACCCATAACACTATTTATCATCCTTCGAAAACTATATATATAATAATTGGTTTTGGTTGATTTTAACACTTATATAACCATAGCAACCTGTTACTAACAAATGTATATATGATATGGTTTAAACATAAAATAATTACTTATTGCTTTAAAACATATCTTTTATTTAATGTCAACTCAAACACTCTCTAACTTTACTGTAAAATTACACATTTTTTTGATATAATAATTACTTATTGCTTTAAAACATATCCTTTATTTAATGACAACATAAACAGTCTCTAACTTTATTGTTAAATTACACTTTTTTTTGACAACTACATGACTTGGACTTGAACCTTATCATTTGGAAAAAACAAATCCTTATCTAACTCTTAGGTTCCTCTAAACCAAAGGATCTTTGGTGCTTGAAAACATATCTAACATGCAACTACAACATTCAAAGTCAACATACGAGTCATAATTCACTCTTCCTTCCTCTCTTGCTAATTTCTTCATTCTACTCCCAATGGCTACTAGAACCCGATCTCATACTGGTGAATCTACGGAGACCTTCGTCCAACAAAACCTTCTCAAGAACCCCGAGAAAGAAATCTGTACCTTCGATAATGCAGATATCGCAGCGTTGAGAGCCTCCGGCACCTTTCCAGATAGTGTGATTATCAGACCATTCGACGGTCAGTTCGATTGGACGTTTCGTCTGTCGATTGTGTCTGTTTTCCGGCATATCCTTTCTTGCTAGGCCTTCGGTATCCTTTCCCCGAATTTATGATGCGGTTCTTTCAAACCATCGGTCTTTGCTTCGCCCAAACAATGCCCATGGTTTGCAGGGTACTGATCGTACTTAACCAAATCAAAAGCCTTCACTTTCCCGACCTCTGCATCGAGGATATTCTGATCGCCTATCGTCTCTGATCGCATGGTTCTAGCCGGTTTTTACTCTTTTCTACTTCCAATAAACCCCTCATCCTCAAGGCTACCAAAAATGAGGATGGATGGGAACGGAAGTTCTTCTTCGTTAAGCGAGATTCCATCGATGAAGGTGCTAGCCTCCCGGTGGAGTGGTTAACCACCGGTAGGATTTAGGGTTTTTGGAATATCCCCAAATACATCTTGAGCCTATATCCTATGCTGATACTCTTTTATTTGGCCCTTATGCAGTGAACTTCAGAGAAGTAGCCCCTCATACTGAAGAATCTGAGAAGAGAATCAAAGCGATTTACCAGTTACCTGAAGGTGATAGGAGCTTTTCCACACATCTCCCAAGTTCCAATCAATATTCATCATCTGACATGTCTGGTAAGGGTTATTCTGCAAACGACTGATTAGCTTAAGATAATGAAAAAGTAGAAAAGATTTAGAACTTATCCCTTTATGCAGCACCAGCCAAAATCCCAGAAGTTTTTGACCTTGAGGAGTTGGACAGTTACTCCGATCCTGTCCTAGTAAAAAAAGAGCCAAGTCCCAAACCTATTACTTCATCCAAGCCCGCCAACTCTAAATCCGCCGCTATTCCCAAGCCTTCACCAGCTACTAAGCCCCGGGCCTCTAGTTCCCGTAAGAGGAAAGAGACAGATTCGCCTGCCTGTCCTGAAACATTTCCCTACGAGAATCATGGGTTTGTCGAGGCAAGCGGGTTCATGACTTCTTTTCTCAACCAGGTATAGATTCTTATCCCGTATCCTGCATATATATGTCAAACCAATATCTTGGTTAATATACAATAATTCCTGCGTTTTTTGTTGTAGGGCCTCGAACGTTTAGTTCACTTGTACGAAGAATCCTGCGGGCTCAACAAGATGCTCGAGTCCAAGTTGAAGAAAGCCGAGGTCATTATTTCCGACCAAGGTATGATCGTCGCTGCTAAATCTCAACATTACGAGGACAAGTTCAAGGCTATAACCCAGGAACACCTGACTACCATGTCACACCCCCAAAATCCACCTGCGGAATACCACCGCTTGGAGGCGTGACTGACCAGGATCCAGCCACCAATCATATTGAACATGCAATTTAAAAGATATAAAAGTTTAACCAATACAATTGGTGTCCAAACAAAACATAGTTAAGTTGCAGGCGGAAGCATAATGTTTAAAACCGTAACATAAGTTTAACTGTTTCAAAGTTTAACATGGCACACATCTGTCCATGTCCCACAACGACCCTCCTCCATGCAAGCTCTAGCTAAGTACCTATTGACCTGCAAAGCATGTAGTAACGAGTCAACAACAAGTTGAGTGAGTTCACGGTTGGGTGTTCGTTTTAAGTTGTTTCGAAAACAGTTTCCTTTATCTGGCATCCTGCCGTGGGGGTTACCCCATAGTTAAAAACGTGACTTGTTTATTCCCGGTTACTCTGGCAATCCAGCCGTGGGGGCTACCCCGTGTTAGTTATCTGGCATTTCGGCCGTGGGGGCTACCCCATGCATCTACTAGACTCGTTACCATATCGACTACTGACGTTAGTCATGTTTATGTGCCCTAGCGTCGGTGTCTATCATCACCGACGTGCCATAGTCCATTAGTTCACGCCCGTCCTCTGCGGCACGGTGTGAGGTTTGTCAAACCTAAATAGCGCTATCTAACTAATGACCCGCTCGCCATTGGCCCGGCGATTAAGTCGATATAAAAAGGAGGGACTTCGTGATAGAGTTTTGGTCTAGTACGAGTTATCTGTCCATGAGGACGAGGAATTTCATTCCTGAACCAATGCTGTCCTACCCAAGGAGGACGAGGAACCCTTGTTCCTTAACCCCAATTCCCGACCCCTGGGAATCCCATGCTTTGTAGAGGGTGTGAACTCACCTTGGTTTGCTCGGCAGATACACAGAAAGGTCAATCAAGTTGTAAGTGGTCAACTACGTCCTAACATAGATACCATTCAAGTCAGGTTCGTATTCAAGTAGTGCACGTATGTTCTACACGTATACTAGCAAGTTGCATACAGGTATTATTCATGGCATACGTATAAACATGGCGGTTTACAATAATACCTATGAGTTGAACAGTATCACATATACAAGTAAACAAAGTCCAAAAGTCCGGCCCAAACACCTAAGCCCGTAACAGGGTGCAAGTCCAAACAGCGTGCACATGTATAAGGTCTCGAGTCGAGACTGTGCGGTCTCTAGTCGAGACTGTGCGGTCTCGAGTTGTGCCTATGAGTTCTCGAGTCGCAATCGGACCCGCAACCATGGTCTCGGGTCATGCTGTTTTGTGTTGATTTTGCATGGTCTCGAGTCGAGACTAGGGTTTCTTGACTCGCAATCTGTGTCGCAAATCTACGGTCTCGAGTTGTCATGAGATGATCTCGAGTCGAGACTGAAGGTCTCGGCTGGGACATTTGCTGATTTCCGACATTGTACTTAGTCAATGGGATTTTGATTTCATGCACAGTGTGTACTATCCAATGATATTTCATAAACATGTTTCCTTGTCTACTACTAACCAAAAACGGATCAAAGTATAGGATTTCAATTATTCATATCAATATTCAAACATATTCAACACATATTCAAATATTCATATCTTCATTCAACATGTTCATCATTTTAGGGTTTTTAGCATCAATCATACTCATAACATGAACAACAATTAAAACACTTGAACATACTAATCTAAGGGTTTCAAATCATCACATAACACCTCAAAATCGACTCTACACAAATCCGATTTCCACATACATTCAGGCGATTAACAAGCATTCGGTTCTTAGCACAAGAATATACAATCCGATTAACATGAACATTATCTAGTACACATATGCAAGCCGATTTCATGAACATCAACAATTCATGGTTTAAATCACATTAAGTCACAAGATATCATTAACTCATCATGCAATATACCCGAAATCAAGACATGTTAGTCGATTAACATCATCATACCTATTCGGTTCACAATACATCATCATTCGTACAATTATTCTAGCTAAACTATGTCATTCATAACATTTAACAATAACAAACATCATAAGGCACTAACCGGTTCAAGTATGGGTTCAAAGGTGTGTATGAAGCTTCCAAATGGGTGTGTGTGTGAGCCGATCCGAGAGCTCCTTGTGGTCGCCGGTTGAATCCGAGAAGAAGGAGAGGTGAGGTGGTGTTGCTAGGGTTTTAGTGAGAGGGAGTGTGGAAGTGTGAGTGTAGGAGAGTGTGTGTTGTCCCAAAGAAATGGAAAAAATGGCTAGGAGTATGATATATATACTAGCTCTTAAGTTGGTTCACCCTAGTGGGTTTTCGAGTGGGGTGGAGAGGAGCATGGCCCAACTCGGCCCAACTGTTACTGTTCACTCGAGACCGCATGGTCTCGAGTCGGGTTCTTGTGTCTCGGGTCGCATACATACAAGCATCCATATAAACAAGCATACATATAAACATAACACATAATCACATAGGATGTTAACTTATCATTCATTAATTCAATAAGTCAACTAGTCACATAACGTTCAAGCATGTAACATCGAGATGAAAGGTTCTAAATTTCGAGTTGTCACATCATCCCCAAGTTGAAAGAAATTTCGTCCCGAAATTTGATAAGCACTCACTGAGGAAGCTAGTTAAGTTGTATGGTTTTCCCGGTTTTCCTGGGGTGTCACATCCACCCCCCGTTGATCTGGAATTTCGTCCCGAAATTCCGTAGCTTCAGCCTCAGTAGTGGTTGTACTGTTTGCGAACAGTTGGGGATACTTTTGTTTTATCTGATCTTCGTGCTCTCAGGTGAACTCTGGGCCGCGACGTGAGTTCCAACGAACTCGAACGAGAGGTATTCTAGTGTCCTCGAGGACCTTAACATCCCGGTCCGTGATTTCGACTGGTTCCTCGACGAATCGTAACTGCTCGTCGATAGTGAGTTCCTTCAGAGGAACTATGTGGGTCTCATCTGACAGGCACTTCTTCAGATTCGACACGTGAAAAAAAACGTTGTGAACTGCACCGAGTTCTGCTGGTAAGTTCAGTCTGTAGGCCACCCTGCCTATTTTCTCAATGATTTCGAAGGGTCCAACGTATCGTGGGTTAAGTTTGCCGCGTTTACCAGAACGAACCACACCCTTCCAGGGTGAAACTTTGAGTAGTACCCGCTCCCCAACCTGGAGCTCAAGTGGTTTCCTGCCCTTATCGGCGTAGACTTACTGACGGTCACGAGCTGCCGCCATGCGTTTTCGTATTTGAGCAATTTGTTCGGTTGTGTCTACCACATGTTCTGGACCAGTGATCTGACTATCCCCCACCTCTGCCCAACAAAGAGGTGACTGGCATTTACGTCCGTACAATGCCTTAAACGGAGCAGCTTTAATGCGTCCCGTTACGTAGTAAGCACCGTCTTCCTTCTGTTCTAAGCGTTGCCTTGATCCGCGTAGGGCTTCAGCCCTGACATTTTCTGGTTTCAGTGCTTCTATCTGAGCAGCTCGTATTTGGGAAGGAAGACTAGAATGGATCGTGAGTTGTAAAGCTCGCACGCGCTTAGGCGCGGTGTCCTTTCGACTGAGGGCGTCGGCCACAACATTGGCCTTGCCCGGGTGATACCTGATCGAGCACTCGTAGTCATTCGGCAGTTCGACCCATCGTCGTTGTCGCATATTGAGTTCCTTCTGGTTAAAGATATGCTCGAGGCTCCTGTGATCAGTGTAGGTGGCGCACTTGGTACCGTACAGGTAATGTCGCCATAACTGAAGTGCGAAAACAACAGCTCCCAGCTCTAAATCATGCGTGGTGTAGTTCCTTTCATGAACTTTAAGTTGGCGTGAGGCGTAGGCTATTACTTTATCTCGTTGCATCAATACACAACCAAGACCCTGAATTGATGCGTCGCAGTAGACCACGTAGTCGTCTGTGCCCTCGGGCAAGGAAAGGATAGGTGCACTGCAAAGTCTATCCTTTAAGTGCTGAAATGCTAACTCCTGTGCATTTCCCCATCGATAAACAACTCCTTTCTGCGTTAGCGAGGTGAGAGGCTGTGCGATTTTCGAAAAAAAAATCCTTAATGAACCTCCTGTAGTAACCTGCCAATCCCAAGAATTGGCGGATTTCCTTTGGTGTACGAGGTGCAGGCCAGTTCTTAATCGAGTCTACCTTGGATGGATCAACGTGAATCCCATCCTTGTTTACCACATGGCCTAGGAAATGGACTTCACGAAGCCAGAAGTCACATTTCGAGAACTTTGCGTAAAGCTGTTCTGTTCGAAGGAGTTCCAGAATAAGTCGTAGATGTTGCTCGTGTTCCTCCTGACTCTTAGAATAGATCAGGATGTCGTCGATGAAGACTATAACGAACTTGTCCAGGTAATGCTTGCACACTCAGTTCATCAAGTCCATGAAAACCGCGGGTGCGTTTGTCAGCCCAAAAGGCATGACCAAAAACTCATAGTGTCCATAGCGTTCTAAAAGCTGTTTTTTTGGAAACGTCCTCCTCTCGGACTCTCAGCTGGTGATAACCCGATCTCAAATCAATCTTTGAATAGTAGCTCGACCCTTTGCAGTTGGTCGAACAAGTCGTCAATACGTGGTAGTGGATAACGATTCTTCACCGTCACCTTGTTGAGTTCCCGGTAGTCGATGCACATTCTGAAGGTACCGTCCTTCTTCTTCACAAATAGTACTGGAGCTCCCCAGGGCGATGAGCTAGGACGAATGAAACCCTTATCCAAGAGTTCTTGTAGTTGCGTAGAGAGTTCTTCCAACTCTGATGGAGCTAAACGACAAGGTGCACGAGCTATAGGCGCAGCTCCAGGAGCTAGTTCAATCTGAAACTCGACTTGGCGATGGGGCAGAAGACCAGGTAATTCCTCAGGAAATACCTCAGGATAGTCGCGTACAATTGGAAAATCTTCTATCTTCCTCTCTTTCTCCGAGATGTCAGTAACAAGAGCCAAAATGGCAGTGTGGCCCTTTCGCAAGCACTTTTGGGCCTTAAGGAGAGAGATGACGTTCTCAACAGCACTCCTCCTGTCGCCACGAATCATGAGAGGTTCACCACCGGATCCTGGAATACGGACAACCTTCTCGTTGCAAAGAATCTCTGCTCGGTGTTGGGATAACCAATTCATCCCAATGACAACGTCGAAACTACCCAAAACGTTAGGAATGAGGTCGATAGAGAAGGTCTGGTTAGCGAGAACACTACATGTGTGGCTTCTAAACTCTTACCGTTCGCTAGCTCTACAGTGTGCTTGTTGTTCAAAGGTGTTGGGATACGCTTAAGCATTTGACTAACTTCTAGTGACATGTAGCTAGTATCGGCACCCGAATCAAATAAAACTGTAACATAAGAGTCGTCGAGAAGGAACTTACCCGTCACAACATTGGGGTCATTCCTTGCTTCACCTTGACCAAGCACGAACACTCGCCCCCGGGCCCCATTGTTGTTGTTGTTCCCATTGTTACCATTCCTCTGATTATTGTTGTGGTCGTCGCGTTTCTGCCTCATCTGCGGACAGTTCCTCTTAAGATGGCCTTCAGCCCCACAACGGAAACACCCCTTTTTGCTACCCTGCTGCTGCTGCTGGTTTCGGTTTGCAGGATATGGGCTCCTGCAATCTCTCGCCACGTGTCCCGTCTTCATGCACCGATGGCAACACGATTCCGCACATGACCCGGTGTGGTGTTGACGGCACTTACGGCATTCCGGCTTATTCCCAAGGTATCCCCCTTGGTTTTGGTAGTTGGGCCCTTGATGTACGAGTTTCCTGTGCGGGTCCTGTTGTATAGAGCTACGACCCTCACCCTGGTGATCACTCCAAATATGCTTGGTGTTAATAAGAGAATTTGCATTGGAAGAGTTATGCTTGGGCAACTTGCCCTCTCCCACTGCCTGATCCGTGAGCTGGTGTGCCAAACGAACGACTTGCTGGATTGTGGAAAGGTTGGCCGCAATTACAGACCCTTGGATTTCCGGGGCTAAGCCTCTGAGGTATTGCTCGATTCGTCTAGAAATGGGTTGTGACAAGTTAGGACATAAGGCAGCCAAATCGTTGGACCTTTTCGTGTACGCTTCGATCTCATATCCTTCCATTTTCAAGCCAAAGTACTCTATTTCAAGTTTTAGGATGTCGTCCGGGTGACCGAATTCTTCCTTGATCAAATCCTTGAAGTCGCTCCAGGGGGTGGCATTCGCATCCGCCAATCCGAGCATCTGAACTTGTGTGTTCCACCAAGAATACGCTTTCCCTTGCAAGGTACCAGCAGCGTACTCTACTCGTTTACTGGTAGGGCTTTCACTTTCTTCGAATGCAGATTCGATCCTGCGAATCCAGTGTAGGAGACCTATCACCCCTTCGGTGCCACTAAAGGTACTAGGTAGACAGTCCATAAAAGTTTTAAAGGTGCACACAGGTGGCTGAGTATGTTGACCTCCTGCGTGTGCAGCTGCAAGTGCCGCAACAACTCGTTCGTTAATCAGAGCCGTCAACTGGGCTTGTGTCATGTTAACGCATCCAGACATGATCTTGATATCAAGAGGAACGTGAGTGAGAGGGGTTCGCGAAAATGCGATGACAGAAGGGAGTAAGCACACACGTGTTCAAGCAACAGTAGTTATACTAACCAAGCATACCATGAGCAATATACTATGTAACTAACAAGTAGGCAATATATACACAGATCATATCACCTAGAATGTCGAGTATTGCATGTGGAGTGAAGCATCGTTGTGGATCGTAGAGCACTGTACAGGTTATAGTCTGGTTTTAACAAAAACGTTTCTCCTTTATTAAAACCAAGTTCTCTATAACCAATGGCTCTGATACCAATCTGTCACACCCCCAAAATCCACCTGCGGAATACCACCGCTTGGAGGCGTGACTGACCAGGATCCAGCCACCAATCATATTGAACATGCAAGTTAAAAGATATAAAAGTTTAACCAATACAATTGGTGTCCAAACAAAACATAGTTAAGTTGCAGGCGGAAGCATAATGTTTAAAACCGTAACATAAGTTTAACTGTTTCAAAGTTTAACATGGCACACATCTGTCCATGTCCCACAACGACCCTCCTCCATGCAAGCTCTAGCTAAGTACCTATTGACCTGCAAAGCATGTAGTAACGAGTCAACAACAAGTTGAGTGAGTTCACGGTTGGGTGTTCGTTTTAAGTTGTTTCGAAAACAGTTTCCTTTATTTGGCATCCTGCCGTGGGGGTTACCCCATAGTTAAAAACGTGACTTGTTTATTCCCGGTTACTCTGGAAATCCAGCCGTGGGGGCTACCCCGTGTTAGTTATCTGGCATTTCGGCCGTGGGGGCTACCCCATGCATCTACTAGACTCGTTACCATATCGACTACTGACGTTAGTCATGTTTATGTGCCCTAGCGTCGGTGTCTATCATCACCGACGTGCCATAGTCCATTAGTTCACGCCCGTCCTCTGCGGCACGGTGTGAGGTTTGTCAAACCTAAATAGCGCTATCTAACTAATGACCCGCTCGCCATTGGCCCGGCGATTAAGTCGATATAAAAAGGAGGGACTTCGTGATAGAGTTTTGGTCTAGTACGAGTTATCTGTCCATGAGGACGAGGAATTTCATTCCTGAACCAATGCTGTCCTACCCAAGGAGGACGAGGAACCCTTGTTCCTTAACCCCAATTCCCGACCCCTGGGAATCCCATGCTTTGTAGAGGGTGTGAACTCACCTTGGTTTGCTCGGCAGATACACAGAAAGGTCAATCAAGTTGTAAGTGGCCAACTACGTCCTAACATAGATACCATTCAAGTCAGGTTCGTATTCAAGTAGTGCACGTATGTTCTACACGTATACTAGCAAGTTGCATACAGGTATTATTCATGGCATACGTATAAACATGGCGGTTTACAATAATACCTATGAGTTGAACAGTATCACGTATACAAGTAAACAAAGTCCAAAAGTCCGGCCCAAACACCTAAGCCCGTAACAGGGTGCAAGTCCAAACAGCGTGCACATGTATAAGGTCTCGAGTCGAGACTGTGCGGTCTCTAGTCGAGACTGTGCGGTCTCGAGTTGTGCCTATGAGTTCTCGAGTCGCAATCGGACCCGCAACCATGGTCTCGGGTCATGCTGTTTTATGTTGATGTTGCATGGTCTCGAGTCGAGACTAGGGTTTCTCGACTCGCAATCTGTGTCGCAAATCTACGGTCTCGAGTTGTCATGAGATGATCTCGAGTCGAGACTGAAGGTCTCGGCTGGGACATTTGCTGATTTCCGACATTGTACTTAGTCAATGGGATTTTGATTTCATGCACAGTGTGTACTATCCAATGATATTTCATAAACATGTTTCCTTGTCTACTACTAACCAAAAACGGATCAAAGTATAGGATTTCAATTATTCATATCAATATTCAAACATATTCAACACATATTCAAATATTCATATCTTCATTCAACATGTTCATCATTTTAGGGTTTTTAGCATCAATCATACTCATAACATGAACAACAATTAAAACACTTGAACATACTAATCTAAGGGTTTCAAATCATCACATAACACCTCAAAATCGATTCTACACTAATCCGATTTCCACATACATTCAGGCGATTAACAAGCATTCGGTTCTTAGCACAAGAATATACAATCCGATTAACATGAACATTATCTAGTACACATATGCAAGCCGATTTCATGAACATCAACAATTCATGGTTTAAATCACATTAAGTCACAAGATATCATTAACTCATCATGCAATATACCCGAAATCAAGACATGTTAGTCGATTAACATCATCATACCTATTCGGTTCCCAATACATCATCATTCGTACAATTATTCTAGCTAAACTATGCCATTCATAACATTTAACAATAACAAACATCATAAGGCACTAACCGGTTCAAGTATGGGTTCAAAGGTGTGTATGAAGCTTCCAAATGGGTGTGTGTGTGAGCCGATCCGAGAGCTCCTTGTGGTCGCCGGTTGAATCCGAGAAGAAGGAGAGGTGAGGTGGTGTTGCTAGGGTTTTAGTGAGAGGGAGTGTGGAAGTGTGAGTGTAGGAGAGTGTGTGTTGTCCCAAAGAAATGGAAAAAATGGCTAGGAGTATGATATATATACTAGCTCTTAAGTTGGTTCACCCTAGTGGGTTTTCGAGTGGGGTGGAGAGGAGCATGGCCCAACTCGGCCCAACTGTTACTGTTCACTCGAGACCGCATGGTCTCGAGTCGGGTTCTTGTGTCTCGGGTCGCATACATACAAGCATCCATATAAACAAGCATACATATAAACATAACACATAATCACATAGGATGTTAACTTATCATTCATTAATTCAATAAGTCAACTAGTCACATAACGTTCAAGCATGTAACATCGAGATGAAAGGTTCTAAATTTCGAGTTGTCACATCATCCCCAAGTTGAAAGAAATTTCGTCCCGAAATTTGGTAAGCACTCACTGAGGAAGCTAGTTAAGTTGTATGGTTTTCCCGGTTTTCCTGGGGTGTCACATCCACCCCCCGTTGATCTGGAATTTCGTCCCGAAATTCCGTAGCTTCAGCCTCAGTAGTGGTTGTACTGTTTGCGAACAGTTGGGGATACTTTTGTTTTATCTGATCTTCGCGCTCTCAGGTGAACTCTGGGCCGCGACATGAGTTCCAACGAACTCGAACGAGAGGTATTCTAGTGCCCTCGAGGACCTTAACATCCCGGTCCGTGATTTCGACTGGTTCCTCGATGAATCATAACTGCTCGTCGATAGTGAGTTCCTTCAGAGGAACTATGTGGGTCTCATCTGACAGGCACTTCTTCAGATTCGACACGTGAAAAAAAAACGTTGTGAACTGCACCGAGTTCTGCTGGTAAGTTCAGTCTGTAGGCCACCCTGCCTATTTTCTCAAAGATTTCGAAGGGTCCAACGTATCGTGGGTTAAGTTTGCCGCGTTTACCAGAACGAACCACACCCTTCCAGGGTGAAACTTTGAGTAGTACCCGCTCCCCAACCTGGAGCTCAAGTGGTTTCCTGCCCTTATCGGCGTAGACTTACTGACGGTCACGAGCTGCCGCCATGCATTTTCGTATTTGAGCAATTTGTTCGGTTGTGTCTACCACATGTTCTGGACCAGTGATCTGACTATCCCCCACCTCTGCCCAACAAAGAGGTGACAGGCATTTATGTCCGTACAATGCCTTAAACGGAGCAGCTTTAATGCTGGTGTGGTAGCTGTTATTGTACGAGAATTCCACAAGTGGCAGATGCTTTTCCCAGCTGTTGCCAAAGTCGATTACACATGCACGAAGCATGTCTTCTAAGGTTTGAATAGTGCGCTCGGACTGCCCGTCCGTCTGAGGATGATACGCTGTGCTCATGTCTAATCGTGAGCCAAAGGATTTGTGCATTGCTTACCACCGTTCTGAAGTAAATCGTGCATCTCGATCCGAGATAATAGAGGTGGGCACCCCGTGCCTCGAAACAACTTCCTTGATGTATATTTCTGCAAGAGTGGAGAATTTATCCATCTCCTTGATAGCCAAGAAGTGTGCAGATTTTGTGAGTCGATCCACGATCACCCAAATAGTATCGTTCCCGCGCTGGGATCTAGGTAGGCCGGTAACGAAATCCATGGAAATTTGCTCCCATTTCCATTGAGGTATCTCTGGTTGTTGAAGTAGGCCTGAGGGTTTCTGATATTCAGACGTGACTCTCGCACAAGTCAAACACTTGCTGATATAGGTTGCTATGTGGGCCTTCATGCTAGGCCACCCGTACGTAGTTTTGATATCGTGGTACATCTTATCCGAACCAGGGTGTACCGAGTAGCGAGACTTGTGTGCTTCCTCCATCACGAGCTCTCGCAAGTTGCCATAGAGTGGGATCCAAATGCGTCCCGTTACGTAGTAAGCACCGTCTTCCTTCTGTTCTAAGTGTTGCCTTGATCCGCGTAGGGCTTCAGCCCTGACATTTTCTGGTTTCAGTGCTTCTATCTGAGCAGCTCGTATTTGGGAAGGAAGACTAGAATGGATCGTGAGTTGTAAAGCTCGCACGCGCTTAGGCACGGTGTCCTTTCGACTGAGGGCGTCGGCCACAACATTGGCCTTGCCCGGGTGATACCTGATCGAGCACTCGTAGTCATTCGGTAGTTCGACCCATCGTCGTTGTCGCATATTGAGTTCCTTCTGGTTAAAGATATGCTCGAGGCTCCTGTGATCAGTGTAGGTGGCGCACTTGGTACCGTACAGGTAATGTCGCCATAACTGAAGTGCGAAAACAACAGCTCCCAGCTCTAAATCATGCGTGGTGTAGTTCCTTTCATGAACTTTAAGTTGGCGTGAGTCGTAGGCTATTACTTTATCTCGTTGCATCAATACACAACCAAGACCCTGAATTGATGCGTCGCAGTAGACCACGTAGTCGTCTGTGCCCTCGGGCAAGGAAAGGATAGGTGCACTGCAAAGTCTATCCTTTAAGTGCTGAAATGCTAACTCCTGTGCATTTCCCCATCGATAAACAACGCCTTTCTGCGTTAGCGAGGTGAGAGGCTGTGCGATTTTCGAAAAAAAAATCCTTAATGAACCTCCTGTAGTAACCTGCCAATCCCAAGAATTGGCGGATTTCCTTTGGTGTACGAGGTGCAGGCCAGTTCTTAATCGAGTCTACCTTGGATGGATCAACGTGAATCCCATCCTTGTTTACCACATGGCCTAGGAAATGGACTTCACGAAGCCAGAAGTCACATTTCGAGAACTTTGCGTAAAGCTGTTCTGTTCGAAGGAGTTCCAGAATAAGTCGTAGATGTTGCTCGTGTTCCTCCTGACTCTTAGAATAGACCAGGATGTCGTCGATGAAGACTATAACGAACTTGTCCAGGTAAGGCTTGCACACTCGGTTCATCAAGTAACGAAGCCCAAGCCCATCTCGACGCCGCCCAAGCCCAACATGAACAGGATATGGCCTCTTACCGGGAAGGCCTTAAAAGCTCCGTCATCATCTCCCTTCTTCAGGCTAGGCTAAAAATGGCTTACAATGCCAAGGCCCTGGGCTTCGAATGCCCCTCTTGGAATGTCGACGCCTGGGAGGCAAAGCTAAGAGGTCTTGGCAGTAATCCTATGGAGCATCCTGCTAAGTCTGTAGTTGAGGGGTCTTCCATGGTGACTGAAAAGCTAACTGACGCTGGTGGCAAGGCTGCGAAGGATGTTCGAGCTGATCCTGAATCTGATGCTGGTGAAGATGTGATGGCTGAAGAGGGTGCTGCCCCTTAAACGCAGCGAAGTGGGCGATGATGGATATTGTCGCCGAGGCCGGAGCCCACTTTTTTTTTTTTTAAATTGGTGGTTTATGGTTGTTTGAACAATTTCCCTTTCCTGTCTTTTAAACAATTTACTTTCCTGCATTAAGACAATATGGTGGCCAAACATGGATGGGTCCTGAGTTTCAGGATGAATTCCTTGGTCATTAATTAATATGGTTTATTTTGAACAATATAACAGTTGGAGGCGGATGGGTCTCGGTTTGAGATGAAACCTTCAACTGTTAAGTAAATATGGTAGAAAACTAACTGTGCTTTTGGTGGATGGGTCTCAGTTTGAGATGAAACCAAAAGCACAATCTTTTGATATATTAATAGTATAACCTTTTTATGACCTTATCTATCATTGTCCTTTTTCAATTCTTGTTATGCATTGATTAATTTGAATATAATTTCAATGTTCCAAACTTAATGTAATATTTCAAATGTCAAATATCATGAAAATATCTTGATCAGGATATCCGCAAATATCCTATTAAGACTTTTGTCAAATAGGGTTTTTACAACTCAATCAATTTAGCTAACATTTTCAAAGAAAAAGGATGGTTCACTTTTATTTTATATATCTTGTTTCAATAATAGATGTTTGACTCAAGTATAATTTCAATTTTTCAATCTAATTACCATGCCTTAAATATTCTGAGCAAATTTCCTGAAATATATCCTGAAAATATATCCTAAGAATATATCTTGATCAGAACATCTTCAATCTAAGTATTATACTCATAAATGTTTTAATCAAACTTTCGTCAAATATAGTTCCAGAAATTTTGACAATTTAGATAAGGCTTTTAAAGGAACAAAAAGAAAGATCATACCAGATACAGAGTATAACACTATCCTCAGACTTCAATCCTTTTGCAAGTTTTCCACCGGAGATCTCCCCAGTCTGGGACACTTAGTGAACTAAGCCCACACTTGATCCCCTGAGTTCTCCATAATGCCTTAGTAGGAATGTCCCCTGTGCATTATGTTTTCGAATACTTAGAGATTTTCTGGGCTTCAATTGCGACTGTTTGTATAATTTTTGTGTTACAGGGATTAAACCCTTAAATATCCTGGAGATAAATCCTTAGTGTTCTGGGGATAATCCCATAGGTATTCTGGGGAAAATCCCAAGTTTTCATGCGCTACAGGCGGGAGTGTATAAACTCCAAGACTTAGAAAGGTGAAAACCTTTAAATCTTAGAGAGTATGAAAATATCCTTTCGCGAGAGAGGGTGATCAATCCTCATATACCTTAAGGATCCAGGATATAGCCAATGATAACAAAATTGTCAGCCACTTTTACATGGCGGGGTGTTTAAACCCAATTCGAGAGAAAGGTGAATACCTTTAAACCTGTGAAGGGATCAGGATCCCTTAAACGTGAGAGAGGGGGCCAATCCTCTAGTCTTTCGAATTATCCCGAGTGTATATCCTAGAGTCATATCCCGAAGCATATTCTGCAAGACAACCGTAAACTAAGATGGGTGTTAGCCTGGCTAACACCCCTCCCATGCTTAAGTCAGTATTGGGTTCAAAAGAATAAATAAATTCAAACATATTAAAAGAGATGGAATTCATACCATCCTGAGTTAGAAATTAAATTCTAAACTCACTTGAAATAGAGCGTTAGGTGTATAGCATTCCAGGATCTTGGTAGCATATCCCCTTCCATATTCTTAAGCCGGTATGCTCCTTTCCCAAATTCCGATTCAATCTCATAAGGTCCTTCCCACTTAGGAGCTAACTTTCCATCATCGGGATTAGTAGTATTCTGAAAAGCCTTCCTTAATACCCAATCTCCACTTGAAACCACCTAGTCCTTATATTCTTGTTATATGCTCTGGACATCCTCTGTTGATATGTTGCCATCCTTAGCTTTGCCGCATCTCTTGTTTCATCAATAGTATCCAATTCTTGGCAGAGGGCTTCAGGATTTTGCTCAGGATCCCGAAAGTTGGATCTTGCTGTAGGTATCACCATCTCTGTCGGGATTACTGCTTCTGCTCCAAATACTAAGGAAAATGGAGTTTGCCCAGTTGCATTTTTACTGTTGTCCTATTGGCCCATAAAACAAAGGGTAATTCTTCTGCCCACCTTCCTTTCTTAGCTCCTAGTCTCTTCTTCAAATTGTTGACAATTATCTTGTTCGAGGATTCTGCTTGTCCATTGGCTTGAGGATGCACTGGTGTGGATGTATTCATTTTAATTCCCCAACTCTTACAAAAATCGGTTGTCCTCTTACTTATAAACTGAGAACCATTGTCACAAATTATCTTAGCTGGTACCCCAAACCTAGTCAGGATATTCCTTTTTATGAAGGATACTACTTCTTGGTCTCTGACTTGAACAAATGCTTCAGCTTCAACCCATTTAGAGAAATAATCAGTCATTGCCAGCATAAAGACTTTTCCTCCTAGAACCTTTGGCAATTTTCCTACTATATCCATTCCCTACTTCATGAATGGCCAAGGGGAAGCAACATGATATAGTGGTTCAGCAGGCTGATGTAATATATTACTGTGCCTTTGACATGCATCACACCTTCGAGCATATTCTGCTGCATCTTTCCTCATCGCCGGCCAATAGTATCCTGTTCTTAATACCTTTGAGAATAATGATCTGCCCCCAGTATGGTTACCACAATCCCCTTCGTGTATATCCTGAAGCACTTCTTTGGTTTCGGGATCCTCCAAGCACCTCAGGTATGGTCCTGTAAGAGATTTCTTATACAGAACATCATTTATAATAGTGAATCGTGATACATTCATCCTAAAGGTCTTAGGATTCTCATCCTTTGGGATGTGTCCTTCCTTGAGATATCTCATGATTGGAGCCGTCTAGGACTTAGGATCCGCCTCGGGATAGTCATCATCAGGATCCTGGATACTTACTACTTCCTTATCCTGAGATTTGAGAAGATTCATCGCAGGATACAGGATATGTAGTATTGGTATTCGGGTTCCCTCCGGTATCCTGTCTGATGATCTTAGATTTGCCAAGGCATCTGCTTCAGCATTATCCTCTCTTGGTACCGGTTTAAGTGTAAAAACATCGAAATATCCTGCTAATTTTTTGAGAATTTCGAGATACTCGATTAACTTCTCACCTTTAACTGCAAAGGATCAATTAAAATGATTAGTAATTAACAGGGAATCGACAAATACTTGTAAACTTTTAATATTCATATTCCTGGCCAACTCTAATCCTGCAATCAAAGCTTCATATTCTGCTTCATTATTAGTGGCAGGAAATTCACACCTAATTGCCTAGGGTAATATGTCCCCCTGTGGCGATTTTAGTAGTATACCCAATCCTACACCTCTTACATTAGATGCACCATCAGTATATATAATGTCCAGGATTCTAGATTTTCTCCTAGCTGTTGTACTTCTAGGTCAACTTCATTTTGAATATCACTACTGAAATCAGCCACAAAGTCAGCTAGAGCCTGAGACTTTATGGCATTTCTAGGTTCATATACTAGATCATAGGCACTTAATTTTACTGACCATTTAGCCATTCTTCCTGATATCTCAGGTTTCCTAAGCACATTTTTAATAGGATAATTAGTTTTAACATGAATCTTATGTGTCTCAAAATAGTGTCTAAGTTTTGTCGATGCCATAACTAGAGCCAATATTAATTTTTATAAATGAGAATATCTAGTTTCAGCATCTAATAAATGTTTGCTAACATAATAGACAGGACACTGCTGACCTTCGTGACCCTTTACCAGGACAACACTTATTGCGTTCCCTGATACTGCAAGATATAGGGATAATGGTTCACCATCCTCGGGCTTCATCAATAGTGGTGCAGTTAAAAGATACTGCTTCAATTCCTGCATGGCTGCTTCATGCTTCTCTCCCCATTCGAATTTCCTATTCTTTTTCAGGATATCGTAGAATTCGTTGCATCTTTCCGAGGATCTTGATTGTTTTGGTAAAAAAATTACCGAAGCAATTAAGTGATCAAATTAGTTAAGTGAGGTAGTGTGCTAAGAAAGTGTGTTGAAAATATGCTGATTAAGTTGTTTGCAAAAACAGTTTCCAGGATACGGCTCAGGATATTGAGCTGTATCTACGATCAAACTATGAGCAAAAAGTAAAGGGGGCGACACGAGATATACGAGGAAAGCCCTTGATCAATCTAGATCACCGGCACAAAACCTCGGGAGCTGACAATCGCGGCTGTCTTGTTCTTCTTATTGCTTTAAACGTCAGGATACAGTGCAGGATATTGATCAGATCGCTAAGTGTTACAATGCTTTTTGTGAGAGTGAAAGTTGCGAGAGAGAAAAGTGTTGGAAAGCAGTGACTGTTGTGATGTCCTATTTGATATGATTTATCCACCTATTTATAGCTAGTATACGAAAACAAAATCTCCTATAAGCATGGGATGCCTTCGAATATTCTTTAGTAGCCGTTGGAGACCAGGTAAAGCGGGTTCAACGTCCTTCTTTGAACAACTTAGAGCGAGTCTTCAGGAGAAAAGGTCCTCATGAACGTTGCAAGCTTGGACTCATATTCCTGCACATAATCCGTTAGTGATCCTCAGGATATCATCCAGGATGTTACCAATATCCTGAATGAGTATCCCGGGTATGAACATATATTATGAAACTAATATATAACTTAAGATATTACCCAGGATATGGGCTCAGAATTTCACCCATAACAATTGTCCCCAAAAATGTTACCGTTGGGTATCCTGATACTAACGGTTACATTTTTTCACGATAACCGTGCAGCCTATATTTACTCATTGCTCCCCTATATCTTCTCATGCTTATCCCCATTTAACCTTTACCGAAGAGAAAAAAGGTAAATACTTCTCTCTCTCAATTCCATCTTCTTCTTTCATTCTACTCAATATTCCGGCGACAATATGGCTAGGCAGACAAGATCCGACTCCTGCGATTCTGCTCCCACGTTTATCCACCAGAATATTCTTCAAGATCCGGAGAAGGAAATATGCACCTTTGATAGTGCACACTTGTCAGCCCTTAAAACCTCCGGCATCTTCCCGAAAGGGACGGTGTTCCGACCATTTGATCGGGAAATCCGATCAGATATGGCTTCCGACGAGTGGTTATGCTTCAATGCTTTTCCTTTTACCTTAGGGTTACAATTTCCTTTCTCGGACTTTATCACCGAGTTCTTTAATGTTACCAAAATCTGCTTTAGTCAGACAATGCCAATGCTTTGGCGAGTCTTGTCTGTTCTTGATCAGATCAAGAATAACCACATCCCTGAACTTTCTGTCCATTACCTTCCTTTAGCATACCGGCTTAGATGTCATGGCTCTTGTCGATTTTTGTTTTATTCCACTTCCAGCGATCCATTGATTCTCCGAGCCACCAGGAACGAAGAGGAATGGAAATCCAAGTTCTTCTTTGTAAAAAGAGATTCAATCCCTGGTGGAGCGGATTATCCGGTGAAATGGTCAAAAAAGGGTAGGACCTAGGGTTCTAGGATGATCATGTCTTGTATCATGATTTATATCTTGAGCTAATCAACTCTTTTATTGTCTTGTACACAGCTGATTTTAGGAAGCTTGCACCTCCCCTAACTGATTCACAGAAGAGAATTGACGCTATCAGACTCCTCCCAGAGGCTGAAAGAAGTTTTAATCCGTCTCCACCATCTCCAAGCCCTCTTTCCAGTGCAAACATGTCTGGTAATGATCATGCACGATATCCTCCATACATGTTTTTAGTTGATATATTTAGGAAAGAATTTCACTCCCTGTATGCAGACTCCAGCAAAGTTCCAATCCTCCTTGATCTTGACGAGCTCGACAGTTACCCCACTCCAGTTATTGTCAAGAAAGAGACTCCTACCGCTACCAGCTCCAAGCCACTCCTGGCTCCTAAGCCCAACACGAGGACTCGTGCTTCCACCGCAAAAAAGAGGAAAGGTTCCGAAGTTAGTGCCCCAGGCTCTGAAGGGTTCTCCTGTGAAGAACTCAGCTTTTCTGACTCCTTGGAGCCGATGACATCCTTCCTCAACAAGGTAATATCCTGCGACTATATCCTGCACATATATCCTGATAGGATATCCTGACAGGATATCCTGGTTAATATATTTTAACTCATACCTGAATTTTGACGTACAGGGCCTCCAACATCTGCTCCACCTTTACACCGATGCTTGCAACCTGAACGCATTCCAAAAGGCCAGGATTAAACAGCTCGAGACCACCATTGCCGACCAAGGGGTTATTGGCGAAGCGAAGACTCGGCATTACGAGGACAAGCTGAAGAAGGTCACCTAGGATGCTGAGATCAAACTGGCTACCGTCCAAATGGAGCATGAACAGGCCATGGTCTCTTTCCGGGAAGGGATCAAAGCCTCTGCCATCGTCTCTCTACTACAAGCTCGCATTAAGATGGCTTATGAGGCCAAGGAGATAGGCCTTTAGTGCCCATCTTGGCCGGTTGAATCCTAGGTGGCAAAGCTGAAGGAGCTTGGAGGCAAGGCTGTGCCATATCCTACTGAAGCTGGTGAATCCTCTAAGTCAGCAGAGGTGGTGGACAAGGCTGGAGAAGAAAAGGATGTTGGGACGGATGCTGGTCAGGATGCTGGGGCTGAGAAGACGGAGAAGGCCGGTGAAGATGCTGCTGTGTGAGGGCATTTAAGTGGGCGATGATGGATATTGATGCCTAGGCCGGAGCCCACTTTTTAAATTTGATCGTTGGTTTGTAACCCTAAGACAATTTACTTTTCCTGCATTTGAACAATACGATGGCCAAAGGTGGAGGGATCCCGAGTTTCAGGACGAAGCCCTTGGTCATCAATGTTAGTATGCTTTACTTTTGGACAATATAACAGTTGGAGGTGGATGGGTCTCAGTTTGAGACAAAACCTTCAACTGTTAAGTAAATATGGCATGGGACTAATCGTGCTTTTGGTAGATGGACCTTGGTTTGAGGTGAAACCAAAAGCACAACTTTTGATATGTTAATAATATAACTTTCTTTTGGTTTTATTTCTGTTGTTACTATTTTAGTGCATAAATCTTACTTATGAAAATAGTTTAGTTTGGATAATTTTGGGAACACATTGTAAGAATATCCTGAGAGATATCCTACTCAGGATACTGCCTCAAATAAAAAGGAGGGACCATACCAAATATTCCCAGAGAGTCAATTCCAATCTTCAATCACAGGGATGTCCCCAGTGCACACTTATAAGTTTGAATCCATCCTTTAAATTGCATAATATATGTCCCCTGTGTTCAACATAGGAATGTAAACATAGTCATACTTTAGCTTTACTGAATAAATCCTGAATATCCTGGGGTAAACCCTTAATATCCTGGGATGAACCCTTAATATCTTGGGGATAAACCCTTAATATCCTGGGGATAAACCCTGATATCCTGGGGATAAACCCTGATATCCTGGGGATAAACCCTAATTTTCATGTGCTACAGGCGAGAGAGTGTATAAACTCCAAGACTTAGAAAGGTGAAAACCTTTAAACCTTAGAGGGTATGAAAATACCCTTTCGTGAGAGAGGGTGATCAATCCTTATATACCTTTAGGATCCAGGATATAGCCAATAGTAACGAAATTGTCAGCCACTTTTACATGAACTGGTCCCGCTACCTTGAACTATCCCTAGATAACTTGCGCTCCAGGCGGGGTGTTCAAACCTAATTCGAGAGAAAGGTGAATACCTTTAAACCTTTGAAGGGATCAGGATCCCATAAACGTGAGAGAGGGGGCCAATCCTCTAATCCTTCGAGATATCCTGAACGTGTATCCTGGAGCTATATCCCGAGGCATATTCTGCAAAACAATCTTAAACTAAGGTGGGTGTTAGCTTGGCTAACACCCCTCCGATGCCTAAGTCAGTATTGGGTTCAAGATAATAAACAAATTCAAATATGTTTAAGAGAAGTAGAATACATACCATTCTGAGATAGAAATTAAATTCTATTCTTACTTAAAATAGAGCTTTAAGTGTATAGCATTCCAGGATCTTGGTAGCATATCCCCCTCCATACTCCTGAGTCGGTATGCTCCTTTTCCTGATTCTGATTCAACCTCATATGGTCCTTCCCAATTTGGAGCCAGCTTTCCATCAGCGGGATTAGTGGTATTTTGAAAAGCCTTTCTTAATACCCAATCACCAACTTGAAATCTTCTAGTCCTTGTTATATGCTCTGGATATCCTTTGTTGATATGCTGCCATCCTTAGCCTTGCTGCATCTCTTGTTTCGTCTACAGTGTCCAAATCTTGGCACAAAGCTTTAGGATTCTGCTCAGGATCCCGGAGGATAGATCTTGCCGTAGGTATCACCATTTCTGTTGGGATCACTGCTTCTGCTCCAAATACCAAGGAAAACGGGGTCTGGCCAGTTGCATTTTTTACCGTTGTTCTATCAGCCCACAAAACAAAGGGTAGTTCTTCAGCCCATCTTCCTTTCTTAGCTCCTAGTCTCTTCTTCAAGTTGTTGACAATTATCTTGTTTGAGGATTCAGCTTGTCCTTTTGCTAGAGGATGTACCGGAGTAGACGTGATCATTTTGATTCCCCAACTCTTGCAAAAGTCAATAGTCCTTTTGCTTATAAACTGGGATCCATTGTCACAAATGATTTCAGCTGGTACTCCAAATCTGGTCAGGATATTCCTTTTTATGAAGGATACTACTTCTTGGTCTCTAACTTGAACAAATGCTTCAGCTTCAACCCACTTAGAGAAATAATCAGTCATTGCCAGCATAAAGACTTTTCCTCATGGAGCTTTTGGTAATTTCCCTACTATGTCCATCCCCCATTTCATGAATGGCCAAGGGGAAGCTATAGGATATAGTGGTTCAGCTGGTTGATGTAGTATATTACTGTGCCTTTGACATGCATCACATCTTCGAGCATATTCTGTAGCATCTTTCTTCATTGTCGGCCAATAGTATCCTGTTATTAATACTTTTGAGAATAATGACCTGCCCCCAGTGTGGTTACCACAATCCCCTTCATATATATCCTGAAGCACTTCCTTAGTTTTAGGATCCTCCAAGCACCTCAGGTATGGTCCTACAAGAGATTTGTTCTACAAAACCTTATTTATAATGGTGAATCGCGATACCTTCATCCTAAATGCCATAGGATTTTCGTCTCTAGGGATGCGTCCTTCCTTGAGATATCTTATGATTGGAGCCATACAAGATTCAGTATCCTTTTCAGGATCATGACCAGGATCCTGAATGCTTGTTACCTCCTTATTCTGAGCTTTGAAGGGATCCATAGCAGGATACAGGATATGAAGTATCGGTATTTGGGTTCCCTCTGGTATCCTGACTGATGATCCTAGGTTTGCCAAGGCATCCACTTCAGCATTATCCTCTCTTGGTACCTGTTCAAGTGTACAAACATCAAAATATCCTGCTAATTTTTTGAGAATATTGAGGTACTCGATTAACTTCTCACCTTTAACTGCATAGGATCCATTAAAATTGTTTTGGTAAAAAATCAAGCAATGATAATGCAACCAAACTTTCTGTTGTGAGGTATGATGCTTGAATTGATGAACAACAATAAGGATCACTTTGAAATGTGATGAACAAGTGACACGAAGATTTATACGAGGAAAAAGCCCTTGATCAATGAATGATCTCCGGCATAAAAAACCTCGGGTGATGGAAACTACCGATCACCAACTTGAATTAAACAAGAAATGTTATACAGCTTCGGATGATAGCGAGCTAAGTACAAGGATCACTATAGTGTATTATGTTGAAAAGTGTGTAATCGCCAAGTGAGTTAACGAGAGCTGGTGAGAGCAGTTGTAAGAGTGTGTGTGTAGCCAAAAATAGCCAAGTGTTTTCTAATTAGCTCGCTACCCCTTTAAAAATGGAAAATATCTACTCTAACTAACATTCCGCAAATGGTGCAAGTCCTCCACGACTCCATAACGTCCACTTCTGGCCAAGCACGTGCGGAATAAACGTAGAATATGCTCCAGGAATATCGCCAAGACCAAGTCCAAGTTGATACTCCTGCAAAACAATTTCGAATTCAAATTAGACAACCGTTAGTACAAGGATCCTTATGATGATCCATGATCCTGATCCTGAAATACTTCTGAGGATCACCAATTCAAACAGAAGTAAGGATCACTAAGCCCAACAACGATTGAGGATCACTGATCATTTAGAAATCCACCCCTAACAATTGCCCCCAAAATATAAGGAGTAATTATGTAAATAAACGAGTTGTATTTTGTTCTTATCCATAACAAATTAACGGATAACTAGCCGTTGGAGTCGGATTAGCCGTTACGAGTATGACGTCACTGAGGTGACTATCCTGCAAAATCATCATTATAAATAGGAGTTACGGATAGATATCATTTCACATTTAAATTCAAGAGAAACTCCCTTTAAATTCTCATCCGATGATCAAGCAGGTATCTCTCTTCCTCTTCTTCCTTTACGTTTTCTTTCTCTGCTCCTTCTTTCTTCACATTCTTCATAATCAAGATGATGCTGAGATCCTCACCGGCTAAGGATCATAAGAAGGACAGTCCTCTCAAGAGCCAGGGGATCATTAAAGATTCGGCGAAAGAAAGATGATGCTTCACTGATCCACAAATAGACAGGATCCGACATTGCTTTCCGGCGAACACCACTTTCAAATCGTTTGATCCCACCGTTCTAATTGATTGCGTTTCTGAAACTTGGGTAGCTTTCCCAATCACTCCTTTCACAATAGGATACTCGTATCCTTTCCCTGAATTCACCAGTCTTTTTTCTCCCTTATCGGCATCTCCTACATTCAAGCTATGCCAATGATCTGGAGGGTCTTATATACCCTTAAGAGGATCATTGAGCAAGAAGGAATTAACCTGGGAATGTCAGAATTGGCCGAGATGTATGATCTGACCACATTTGGATCCCACTGATATCTATTCAAGCGTAAACCCGGTGAAGAACATCCCATCTTCAAAGCCACCAAGAATGATACCAACTGGAAACGGCGATTCTTCTTTGTCAGAAGGGATTCTATCTCGGATGGAAAGGATCTGCCAAGGAAATGGAGCACCCATGGTAAGATAGAGGATCCTCGGAAGGATCACCGAGTAAGCTCGTTTCTGATGATGAATACTAATATGCTTCTGTTTCTTTTGTACAGCTATCACAATTTCACATATCATACCTTCACCTGCTACCAAGGAGAGACTTGCTGCTTTCAGAAAACTTGACCCTGCAACAAGATCATTTAAAACAAACAACCAGGATTCTCAAGAGGTATCCTCAGGTTCTGTCACTATGTCGAGTAAGTATCCTGTTCTTTTTATATTTAAACGTTTAAATAAGTAGTTAAATAGAAATAGGATAAGGATACTTATCTGTTTTGGGTGTGTAGGCGCTGGAAAGTCATCAGGATCTGCATCCAAATTCAGTTTCACTGAGCTTGACACCGTCCGATCCAAGAAAAAGTCTGCTGCTAGCCCCTCCGTCGTAATCCCCAAGGCTACCACTTCGAAGGGAAGAGGTCGAAAGAAAAGAAAGACCTCTGAAGCTGACAACCTTCAAGGCTTACCTCTGATCCGTCATCAATTCCTTGAATACTTTAATGATGTAAGGATCACTGACTCAGTTTAGTTATCCTATCCACTTGAGGATCACCTGACTCTAATCCTTGCATTGTCTTCTTTGTAGAAATTTGCTGAGATTGAGGACTATGTTGGGAATGTTGAGGAGCTTGAGGAGAAATACTATGATCTCCAAAAGGTGGCGGTGCTCAAGGATCACAAGATTGCTTCCCTTGAAAAGGATCTCAATGATGCCAAAGCTCAGACAACTGCAATCCTGATCAATGTTGATTATGAGAAGCACGAAATCACAGAGGATGCCAAGGTCTCCGCTGCCATTGCCATGTACAAGACCAAGCTACAGTTGGCCCAAGAAGCTCAGGATCCTGCCTTTGATAAGAGCAACTGGGACGTGGAAGGCCAGGCTGGCTGAGTTGGAGGACGAGGATGAGGCTGATGAGGTTCTGGCAATCGAAGCTAGTGGCAGTGGCAAGGATCAGGTGAAGGATATGGAAGCTGGAGGAGATGGTGATGCAGCGAAGGCATAAGCTGCAGGAATGGGCGATGAAGGACATTTCTAGACGTAGCCGGAGCCCATTTTTTAAGTTTGGTTATGGTTTTTATTTTGATGATGTTTTGATGAACAATGGTTGGTCTGTACTTAAACAATAGTAATTAGGGTTGAGGATCGCGGATGATCCTTTGAACAATAGGTAGGATAATGGGTGGTGGATGGATCCTCTGTTTGGGGGATGAAGCCACTCGTTATCCTTCCGTCTTTAATTTCCTGCACTTGTTAGACCTATGAACAATGGACACCCTTTGCCAACCCATGTGGACGGGCCACGTTTTGCTGGTAGAAACGTGGGTTGGCAATTTTGACAACCTTAAAAGGGTTTAATCTTTTGTGAATAAAATAACTTTAACTTTTTGGCTTATCCTGTGTTGATATCCTTATTGATATTTTATTTTTCAACTTGTTGTGATGTTCATGTTGTTTAAACTTATCAAGTAAAGAAAAAATTTAAGAAATATCCCCTACAAGTTAAGGATATGATCAAGGATCACATATCTCATAATTGATAAGTTCTGAAAAGTAACATAGTTTAAGGATCATAAGTTCAGTTGTCAAAGGGTAAGGGTCAATTAGATAAACAATGAATGAAATCAAAATAATTAAGGATCATACCTGAGAATCCAAGTTAGGATCCTAACCTTTAACACTTATAATCAGGATAACCAAAATACAAACCTTAGTAGAAGGTAAGGATCAAGGATCCTTGGTCATTTATCTTCACAAACCTGAAATAGGATATAACTTGGGACTAAGCCAATATAAGATGAAAGTTAGTAACTGGGGACAAGCCCAACAATTCTGGGGACAAGCCCAATATATTGGGGACGAGCCCAAAGGATAACTGGGGACAAGCCCAAAAGATCGTATGTAAACTGGAGTATGGCCCTCACTGGCGACTATCCAAACTTAGTGACATGAAAATGCCAAAACCTTAGCTAACATGAAAACGTTAGAAACCTTAGGAACGGATGTATGGTACGTCTACCATTATACGTAGGATCCTGAATATAGCCAGTACAATGAAATTGTCAGCCCCTAAAGCGAGTACTGGTCCCATTGCCATGAACTATACCAGGATCATCGTGCGCTACTGGCAAAACTGGGGACAGGCCCAAACTGGGGACTAGCCCAAATAACTGGGGTCAAGCCCAAATAACTGGGGTCAAGCCCAAATAACTGGATACTTCTGTGGATACTCAATCCTTAGTTAAGGATACCTAAACCTTCAAAACTCAGAATCAAGTGAAAGGAGGATAAAGGATGCAGGATCCTTATCCCTATATAAAAGAATAAAAGAATGAAATAGTTTAAGATTAGAAGATTACCAAGATGAGGATCATCCGTTCTGTAAGGATCCTTCAAGGATACTAGTCAGGTAAGGATCATGGATCCTTGTCACATAAAGTATTTCTTCAAATGGATAGCATTCCAAGCCCTTGGTAGCAAATTACCTTCCATTGTTAGCAATCGATATGCCCCCTTTCCTGCTTCAGCTTCAATCAAATAGGGGCCTTCGCACTTTGGTGCTAGCTTTCCATCAGCGGGATTGGTGGTATTCTGAAATGCTTTCCTTAACACCATATCACCAACTTGGAATATCCTGATCCTGACATTTTTGTTGTAAGCTCCAGCCATCCATTGTTGATAACTGGCCATCCTTATCCTTGCCAAGTTCCTGATTTCTTCTATAGTATCCAGGTCTTGAACCAAGTTTTCAGCATTTTCTTCATGATCACGAATGCTTGTTCTTGCAGTTGGAACCACCATATCTGTAGGGATCACTGATTCTGCCCCAAATACCAAAGAAAATGGAGTTTGGCCTGTAGCATTCTTGGGAGTTGTCCTATCAGCCCAAAGCACATAAGGTAGTTCTTCTGCCCATTTTCCTTTCTAGGATCCAAGCTTCTTCTTCAAATTGTTGATGGTGATCTTGTTGGATGATTCTGCCTGACCATTAGCTTGTGGGTGGAATGGTGTTGATGTTATCATCTTAATCCCCCAACTGTCACAAAAGTTAGTGGTTCTATTCCCAATAAATTGGGATCCATTATCACAAATAATCTCAGAAGGGATACCAAATCTAGTAATAATGTTTCTTTTAATAAAGGATATAACTTCCTTTTCTCTGACTTGAGCAAAGGCTTCAGCCTCTATCCACTTAGAGAAGTAATAAGACATAGCAAGCATGAATACTTTTCCACCAGGTGCCTTAGGAAGCTTTCCAACTATATCCATTCCCCATCTCATAAATGGCCAGGAAGAGGATATAGGATGCAAGAGCTCTGCTGGTTGGTGAAGGATATTACTATGTCTCTGACAAGGATCACACTTCTTGGCATATTCCACAGCATCCTTCTTCATAGTAGGCCAATAGTATCGTGTCCTCAGGATCCTTGAGATTAATGCCCTGCCCCCAGTGTGGTTTCCACAATCTCCTTCATGGAAATCCTTTAGGACTTCTTGGATTTCAGGATCCTCAATGCATCTTAGATATGGTCCTGCAAGAGATCGTTTATACAGCATATTATTCAATATTGTAAATTTAGATACCTTGATTTTGAAAGTCCTAGGGTTTTCTCCTGTAGGAATCTCTCCGTGTTGTATGTATCTCATGATTGGAAGGATCCATGATCCTGAATGAGATTGAGTATCATCACTAGGGATGAATGCAGAATCCTCTCCTATCTCTATGGCTACATGATCCTCGATAGCAGGGGTCAGGATGTGGATAATAGGGATCTTGATATCCTTCGGGATCTTCAAAGATGATCCTAGATTGGCTAATGCATCAGCCTCTGCATTCTCTTCCCTTGGTACCTGTGTCAAACTAAAGGAAAGAAAAGAGAGTGCCAATTCTTTGACTATTTCTAAATATTTGATTGCTTTTCACCTTTAACAGCATAAGATCCATTAAAGTGATTAGTGATCAGTAAAGAATCTACATGTACCTCAAGATACCTGATCCTCATATGCTTTTCAATTTGCAAACCAGCTATCAGGGCTTCATACTCAGCCTCATTGTTGGTAGTTTGAAATACACAAGCTATGGAGTGGGGTATTATGTCCCCCTGTGGCGATTTTAGTAGTATTCCAAGCCCTGTTCCTTTCACATTAGAGGCTCCATTAGTGAAGAGTATCCAAGGATCCTTAGTTTCTTCAAGCTGTTGGACTTCTAACTCAGCTTCCTTTTGCAAGTCACTACTAAAATCTGCCACAAAGTCAGCTAAGGCTTGGGATTTGATGGCAGTCCTTGGTTCATATCTTATATCATATGCACTCAGTTTTACTGCCCACTTAGCCATCCTTCCTGACATTTCAGGTTTCCTGAGAACATTCTTAATAGGAAAATTAGTTTTAACAATAATGGCATGTGTCTCAAAATAATGTCTTAATTTGGTAGATGCCATCATTAATGCGAGGATAAGTTTTTCTAAATGTGAATACCTGGATTCAGCATCAAGTAAGCTCTTACTTACATAATAAACAAGATGTTGTGTACCTTGGTGATCCTTAACAAGGACCGCACTTACTGCTTTTGAGGATACCGCCAAGTATAAGGATAACACATCTCATTTTTCTGCTTTCATCAAGGCTGGGGCTGAGGATAGGTAATCTTTAAGAGCTCTGAGGGCACCTTCATGCTTCTCAGTCCATTCAAATTTCTTGTTTTTCCTCAGGATATCATAGAATTCCTTACACTTTTCTGAGGATTTGGATATGAATCTGTTCAAGGCTGCGATCCTGCCCGTCAATCTTTGCACATCCTTAGCATTGGCAGGAGATTTGATATTCACAATAGCCTTAATTTGTTCTGGACTTGCTTCAATGCCCCTCTTTGTTACCATATATCCTAAGAATTTACCTGCCTTCACATCAAAATGACACTTAGAAGGATTAAGTTTCATATTATATTTATCAAGGATATTGAATGCTTCCTCCAAGTCTTTAAGGTGATCCTCAGCTTTCTTGGACTTAACCACCATGTCTTCAATATAGACTTCCATAGTGTGTCCAATTTGTTCCTTGAACATCATATTGACTAGCCTTTGACAAGTAGCACCTGCATTCCTTAATCCAAATGGCATAGCAATATAACAGTATATACCAGTTGTTTTGGTCAAAAATCAAGCAATGACAATGCAACCAAACTTTCTGTTGTGAGGAATGATGCTTAAATTGATGGATATCACCGAGGATCACTCTGAAACGTAAATAACAAGTGACACAAAGATATATACGGGGATAAAGCCCTTGATCAAGAGTTGATCTCTGGCACAAAAAACCCCGGGTGATGGAAACTACCGATCACCAACTCAAATTAAACAAGAAAATGTGTTACAACTTCGGATGATAGCGAGCTAAGTACAAGGATCACTATAGTGTATTGTGTAAAGAAGTGTGTATTCGCCAAGCGAGTTAACAAGAGCTGGTGAGAGCAGTTATAAGAGTGTGTGTGTAGCCAAGAATAGCCAAGTGTTTTCTAATTAGCTCGCTACCCCTTTAAAAATAGAAAATATCTACTCTAACTAACATTTCGCAAATGGTGCAAGTCCTCCACGACTCCATAACGTCCACTTCTGGCCAAGCACGTGCGGAATAGACTTAGAATATTCTCCAGGAATATCGCGAAGACCAAGTCCAAGTTGATACTCCTGCAAAACAATTACGAATTCAAAGTAGACAACCGTTAGTATAAGGATCCTTATGATGATCCATGATCCTGATCCTGCAACACTTCTGAGGATCACTACTTCAGACAGAATTGAGGATCACTAAACCCAACAGTAAATGAGGATCACTGATCATTTAGAAATCCACCCCTAACAATTGCCCCCAAAATATAAGGAGTAATTATGTAAATAAATGAGTTATATTTTGTTCTTATCCGCAATCAACCAACGGATAACTAGCCGTTGTAATCGGACTAGCCGTTACGATCATGACGTCACTAAGATGACAATCCTGCAAAATCATCATTATAAATAGGAGTTAGAGATAGGGATCATTTCACATTTAAATTCAAGAGAACTCCCTTTAAATTCTCATCCGACGATCAATCATGTAACTCTTTTCCTTTTCTCCCTTTACGTTTTCTTTCTCTGTTCATCTTCTTCTCTATTGCTATGACAAAGATGATGCTAAGTTCCTCACCGGCTAAGGATTACAAGAAGGACAGTCCTCTTAAGAGCCAGGGGATCATCAAAGACTTGGTGAATGAAAGATGTTGTTTCTCTGACCCACAAATAGACAGGATTCGCCACTGTTTTCCGGCGAATACCGTTTTCAAACCATTTGATCCCACCGTTCTAAGTGATTTCATTTCCGAAACTTGGGTAGCTTTCCCAGTCACTCCTTTCACAATAGGATACTCGTATCCTTTCCCCGAATTCACCCAGTCCTTCTTCTCTCTCACCGGCATCTCCTATATTCAAGCTATACCAATGATCTGGAGGGTCTTACATACCCTTGAGAGGATCATCGAGCAGGAAGGAATTGCCCTAGGAATGTCGGAGTTGGCAGAGATGTATGATCTCACAACATTTGGATCCCACCGATTTTTATTCAAGCGTAAACCCGGAGAAGAACATCCCATCTTCAAAGCCACTAAAAATGATACTAACTGGAAACGGAGATTCTTCTTTGTCAGAAGGGATTCTCTTCCTGATGGAAAGGATCTGCCAAGGAAGTGGAGCACTCATGGTAGGATAGAGGATCCTTAGAAGGATCACTGAGTAAGCTCAATTCCGATGATGATTACTAATATGCTCCTCTTTCTCTTGTACAACCATCACAATTTCACATATTATACCTTCACCCGCCACCGAGGAGAGACTTGCTGCTTTCAGAAGACTTGATCCTGCAACAAGGTCATTCAAAACAAACACCCAGGATTCACAGGAAGTATCCTCAGGTTCTGTTACTATGTCAAGTAAGTATCCTGTACTTTTTATATTTAAATGTTTGACTAGATAGTTAAAAAGAAATAGGATAAGGATACTTATCTGTTTTGAATGTGTAGGCGCTGGGAAATCATCAAAATCTGCCTCCAAATTCAGTGTCACTGATCTAGACACTGTCCGATCCTCCAAGAAGAAGTCTACTGCTAGCCCTTCCATTGTAATCCCCAAGGCTACCACTTCAAAGGGAAGAGGTGGAAAGAAAAGAAAAACCTCTGAAGCTGATAACCTTCAAGGCTTACCTCTGATTCGTCATCAATTTCTCGAGTACTTCAATGATGTAAGGATCACTGACTCAGTTTAATTACCCTATCCACTTGAGGATCACCTGATCCTAATCTTTGCATTGTCTTTATTGTAGAAATTTGTGGAGATCGAGGACTATGTTGGGAATGTTGAAGAGCTAGAGGAGAAACACTCTGACCTCCAAAAAGTAGCCATTCTCAAAGACCTCAAGATCGCTTCCCTTGAAAAGGATCTCAACGATGCCAAAGCTCAAACAGCTGCCATTCTGATCACTTTTGATTATGAGAAGCACGAGATCACAGAGGATGCTAAGGTCTCCGCTGCCATTGCCATGTACAAGACCAAGCTACAGATGGCTCAAGAAGCTCAGGATCCCGCATTTGATAGGAGCAGCTGGGACATGGAAGGCTGGAAGGCCAGGCTGGCTGAGTTGGAGGATGAGGATGAGGCTGGCGAGGTCCTGGCAATCGAGGCTAGTGGTAGTGGCGAGGATCATGCGAAGGATACTGGAGCTGGAGGGGATGATGATGCAGCGAAGGCATAGGCTGCAGGAATGGGCGATGAAGGACATTTCTAGACATAGCCGGAGCCCATTTTTTTAGTTTGGTTATGGTTTTTATTTTGATGATGTTTTGATGAACAATGGTTAGTCTGTACTTAAACAATAGTAATTAGGGTTGAGGATCATGGATGATCCTTTGAACAATAGGTAGGATAATGGGTGGTGGATGGATCCTCTGTTTGGGGGATGAAGCCACTTGTTATCCTTCCATCTTTAATTTCCTACACTTGTTAGACCTATGAACAATGGACACCCTTTGCCAACCCATGTGGACGGGCCACGTTTTGCTGGTAGAAATGTGGGTTGGCAATTTTGACAACCTTTAAAGGGTTTAAGCTTTTGTGAATAAAATAACCTTAACTTTTTGGCTTATCCTGTGTTGATATCCTTGTTAGTATTTTACTTTCCAACTGTTGTGTTGTTCAATTTGCTTAAACTTATCAAGTAAAGAAAGAATTTAAGAAATATCCTCAAAAATTTTTAGGATATGATCAAGAATCACATATCCTATAATCGATAAGTTCTGAAAAATAATATAGTTTAAGGATCACAAGTTCAGTTGTCAAAGGATAAGGGTTATTCAAATAAATAATGAATAAAATCAAAATAGTTAAGGATCATACCTGAGAATCCAAGTTAGGATCCTATCTTTTAACACTTAATATCAGGATAACCCAGAAGACAAACCTTAGTAAAAGGTAAGGATCAAGGATCCTTAGTCGTTTAACTTCAAAAACCTGAAATAGGATACAACTTGGGACTAAGCCAATATAAGATGAAAGTTAGTAACTGGGGACAAGCCTAACAATTCTAGAGACAAGCCAATATACTGGGGACAAGCCCAAAGGATAACTGGGGACAAGCCCAAAGGATCGTATGTAAACTGGAGTATGGCCCTCACTGGCGACTATCCAAACTTAGTGACATGAAAATGCCAAAATCTTAGCTAACGTGAAAACGTTAGAAACCTTAGGAACGGATGTATGGTACGTCTACCATTATACGTAGGATCCTGAATATAGCCAGTACAATGACATTGTCAGCCCCTAAAGCGAGTACTGGTCCCATTGCCATGAACTATACCAGGATCATCGTGCGCTACTGGCGAAACTGGGGACAGGCCCAAACTGGTTACTAGCCCAAATAACTGGGGTCAAGCAAAAACAACTGGGGTCAAGCCCAAATAACTGGGGTCAAGCCCAAATAACTGGATACTTCTATGGATACTCAATCCTTGGTTAAGGATTCCTGAACCTTCAAAACTCAGAACCAAGTAAACGGAGGATAAAGGATGCAGGATCCTTATCCTTATATAAGAGAATAAAGGAATGAAATAGTTTGAGATTAGAATGTTACCAGAAAGATGATCATCTATCTGTAAGGATCCTTCAAGGATACTTGTCAAATGAGGATCATGGATCCTAGTTACATAAAATACTTCTTCAAATGGACAGCATTCCAAGCTCTTGGTAGCAAATCACCTTCCATTGTTAGCAATCGATATGCCCCCTTTCCCGCTTCAGCTTCAATCAAATAGGGGCCTTCCCACTTTGGTGCTAGCTTTCCATCAGCAGGATTGGTGGTATTTTGAAATGCTTTCCTTAATACCATATCACCAACTTGGAATTTCCTGATCCTGACATTTTTGTTGTAAGCTCCAGCCATCCTTTGTTGATAACTGGCCATCCTTATCCTTGCCAAATCCCTGATTTCCTCTATAGTATCCAGGTCTTGAACCAAGTTTTCAGCATTTTCTTCAGGATCACGAATGCTTGTTCTTGCTGTTGGAACCACCATCTCTGTAGGGATCACTGATTCTGCCCCAAATACCAAAGAAAATGGAGTTTGGCCTGTAGCATTCTTGGGAGTTGTCCTATCAGCCCAAAGCACATAAGGTAGTTCTTCTGCCCATTTTCCTTTCTTGGATCCAAGCTTTTTCTTCAAATTGTTGATGATAATCTTGTTGGATGATTCTGCCTGACCATTAGCTTGTGGGTGGACTGGTGTTGATGTTATCATCTTAATCCCCCAGCTGTCACAAAATTTAGTAGTTCTATTCCCAATAAATTGGGATCCATTATCACAAATAATTTCAGAAGGGATACCAAATCTAGTAATAATGTTTCTTTTAATAAAGGATATAGATTCCTTTTCTCTGACTTGAGCAAAGGCTTCAGCCTCTATCCACTTAGAGAAGTAATCAGTCATAGCAAGCATGAATACTTTCCCACCAGGTGCCTTAGGAAGCTTTCCAACTATATCCATTCCCCATCTCATGAATGGCCAAGAAGAGGATATAGGATGCAAGAGCTCTGCTGGTTGGTGAAGGATATTACTATGCCTCTGACAAGGATCACACTTCTTGGCATACTCCACAGCATCCTTCTTCATAGTGGGCCAATAGTATCCTGTCCTCAAGATCCTTGAGAACAATGCTCTGCCCCCAGTGTGGTTTCCACAATCTCCTTCATGGAAATCCTTTAGGACTTCTTGGATTTCAGGATCCTCAATGCATCTTAAATACGGTCCTGCAAGAGATCGTTTGTACAACATATTATTCAATATTGTAAATTGAGATACCTTGATTTTGAAAGCCCTAGGGTTTTCTCCTGTAGGAATCTCTCCATGTTGTATGTATCTCATGATTGGGAGGATCCATGATCCTGAATGAGATTGAGTATCATCACTAGGGATGATTGTAGAATCCTCTCCTATCTCCATAGCTACATGATCCTCGATAGCCGGGGTCAGGATATGGATAATAGGGATCTTGATATCCTGCGGGATCTTCAAGGATGATCCTAGATTGGCTAATGCATCAGCCTCTGCATTCTCTTCCCTTGGTACCTGTGTCAAATTAAAGGATACAAAAGAGAGTGCCAATTCTTTGACTATCTCCAAATATTTGATTAGCTTTTCTCCTTTAACAACATAGGATCCATTAAAGTGATTAGTGGTCAGTAAAGAATCTACATGTACCTCAAGATACCTGATCCTCATATGCTTAGCGATTTGCAAACCAGCTATCAAGGCTTCATATTTAGCCTCATTGTTGGTAGTTTGAAATTCACAAGCTATGGAGTGGGGTATTATGTCCCCCTGTGGCGATTTTAGTAGTATTCCAAGCCCTGTTCCGTTTACATTGGAGGATCCATCAGTGAACAGTATCCAAGGATCCTTGGTTTCTTCAAGCGGTTGGACTTCTAGTTCAGCCTCCTTTTGCAAATCACTACTACAATTTCCACAAAGTCAGCTAAGGCTTGGGATTTGATGGCAGTCCTTGGTTCATATCTTATATCATATGCACTCAGCTTCACTGCCCACTTAGCCATCCTTCCTGACATTTCAGGTTTCCTGAGAACATTCTTAATTGGGAAATTAGTTTTAACAACAATGGCATGAGTCTCAAAATAATGTCTCAATTTAGTAGATGCCATAATTAGTGCAAGGATAAGTTTTTCTAAATGTGAATACCTGGATTCAGCATCAAGTAAGCTCTTACTTACATAATAAACAGGATGTTGCGTACCTTGGTGATCCTTAACAAGGACCGCATTTACTGCTTTTAAGGATACCGCTAAGTATAAGGATAACACATCTCCCTTTTCTGGTTTCATCAAGGCTGGGGCTGAGGATAGGTAATCCTTAAGAGCTTTAAGGGAACTTTCATGCTTCTCATTCCATTCAAATTTCTTGTTTTTCCTCAGGATATCGTAGAATTCCTTACACTTTTCTGAGGATTTCGATATGAATCTGTTCAAGGCTGCGATCCTGCCCGTCAATCTTTGCACATCCTTAGCATTGGCAGGAGATTTGATATTCACAATAGCATTAATTTGTTATGGACTTGCTTCAATGCCCCTCTTTGTTACCATATATCCTAAGAATTTACCTGCTTTCACACCAAAATGACACTTAGAAGGATTAAGTTTCATATTATATTTATCAAGGATATTGAATGCTTCTTCCAAGTCTTTAAGGTGATCCTCAGCCTTCTTGGACTTAACTACCATGTCATCAATATAAACTTCCATAGTGTGCCCAATTTGTTCCTTGAACATCATATTAACTAGCCTTTGATAAGTGGCACCTGCATTCCTTAATCCAAACGGCATAGCAATATAACAGTATATACCAGTTGGGGTTATAAAGGCAGTATCCTCTTGATCAGATGGTTCCATCTGAATTTGTTGAAATCCAGATGAAGCATCCATAAAAGTTAACAATTCATGACCCGCGGTAGCATCCACCATGGAGTCAATGTGGGGTAACGGGAAAGGATCCTTGGGACATGCCTTGTTTAAATCTGTAAAATCGACACATACCCTCCACTTTCCATTTTTCTTTTGAACAACAACCACATTGGCTAACCATTTTGGATACTTAACCTCTCTAATCATACCTGCCCGAAATAGTTTATCTACCTCTTCCTGGATAATGGCATTCCTTTCAGGTGCAAATTTCCTCCTCTTTTGATGAATCGGCTTAAATGACCTATCAATGCCAAGTTTATGAGTAATTATATCTTTAGATATACCTGTTATATCCTCATGTTTCCAGGCAAAGGTGGTTTACCTTTTTCTGAGGAAGGATACTAGCCCCTGTTCAATATCACTAAGGATCCCTGATCCTATGAAGATATTGGATTCAGGATCATCAGGATCCATGAGGACTTCTTTCAAATCCTGTTCTCTTGCCTCCAAGACATCTCTTGAAGGATACTTTAATTGCTATTGCTCCCTTGGTCTTGAGGCTGGTTTCATTGATGAGGTATAGCAATGTTTTGCCTCCTGTTGATCACTCTCAATTTTCACCACTCCCCAAGGACTTGGAAGCTTTACACATTGATGATAGGTGGATGGGACTGCCTTCATGTCATGTATCCATGGCCTACCAAGGATAACATTACAACATGATAAGCAATCAATAACACAAAACTTCTGATAAGAATGTAATCCTTCGATATAGATTGGGAGTTTAATGTCCCCCAATGTATTCTTAGTTTCTCCACTGAAGCCCACAAGCACCGAGGATCTTGGGATGATATCAGACTCTGGGATATTCATCTTCTTGAGGACATCAAGCTGGATAATGTTCACAGAGCTTCCTTCATCTATAAGGATCCTGCGAACAAAGTGGTTAGAAATAAATAATGTAATTACAACACCATCATGGTGAGGATCCTGCACGTCAACACGATCATCCTCATCAAAAGTTATGACTTTATCCTGGGTGACAACAGAGGTCCGAACGGGTCTGTCTCCACTATCCATCTTGGTTTCCTTAGCGTGTCTCTTTGCTGCTGAAAAGGATGTACCACAGATGTCTGATCCACCGGATATGAAATTTATGACTTGTGCATCTGCTGGAGGATCAGGAGCCCTTTCCGAGATCCTTTCAGGATCCTTGATCCTTGACTTCTTTCGTCCCAAAAGCTCTTTCAAATGCCCCTTGCTCAACAAGTAACCAATTTCCTTTCTTAGTGCAATACACTCTTCAGTGAGATGCCCAAAATCCTCATGATATGCACACCACTTGGACTTATCCTTTGTAGCAGCTGGTTTATCACTCTTCCTTGGCCACCTAGCTTTCTCACCTAGATTCTGCATTGCAAGGATTAGTTCATTGTTATCAACAGAAAAACAATATTCAGAAATAGGAGGATAATCCTCATCATCCTCTTCTTGTTCCACTGAATGCACGTTCTGATTGTCAGACTTATTATAGAACTTGGATTTGTTGTTCCTGAAGTAGGATCCTTGTTTATCCTGTTTTGAGGATCCTGCCAGCCTATCCTGGATCCTTTTGTCATCCTCTAGGCGGATGAACCTAAGGGCCCTGGTTCTTACTTCATTAAGATTCCTGCAAGGTGTCATTACAAGATCATCATAAAATAATGAATCCCTAAGTAATCCTATTTTAAAGGCTTCTACAGCCGTAGCAATATCCAAATTAGGAATATCTAAGGATTCTTTACTAAACTTAGTGATATAATCTCTAACTGATTCATTTTGACCTTGTGTTACCCTATATAGATCATTAGTTAATCGTTCAAATTTCCTACTACAAGAAAATTGACTATTGAACAAATTAACTAAATTAGCAAATGAAGTAATAGAGTAAGGGGGAAGACTTAGCAGCCATTTAAGAGCAGATCCTGTGAGTGTGGATCCAAATCCCTTGCATAGACATGCTTCTTTTAACCTTTCAGGAATTGGATTGATCTCCATCTTCTCCCTGTATTGAGCTACATGCTCCTCTGGATCCGTCGTACCATCATACAGTTTCATGGATGGTATCTGGAATCTTTTGGGTATCTCAGCATCACACAAGGGTGGTGCAAAACGAGATATCTTATGGCTACCATCTACAATTTCAGGAATGGGTTTAACCACTCCTGGAACACTGGATATCATATCCTTAAGCTTCTGTAACTCCCTGGCCATAGCTTGATTGATACATGTATCCTGCATTAAGCCATGGTTAGTATTGTATAGATTATTGAAAGTGTTACCTCCCACGGGATTCGTGTTTGGAATCCCAGATGTGTATCCATATTGACGAGACTCTGGCATGATTGTAGGACCAGAGGGAGCAATGGTCTGCATTGGTATGAAGTCTCCTTGATGAACGTCCGAGTTCTGAGGCTGCATACTTCTCAAGAATCCTTGATCCTGAAGAACGTTGGATTCTTGAAGTTGAAAGGATCCTGGAACCAGAGAGGATCCTGGGACAAGGGAGGATCCTTGGACCTGGGAGGATCCTTGGACCTGGGAGGATCCTTGGACCTGGGAGGATCCTTGGACCTGGGAGGATCCTTGAACCTGGGAGGATCCTAGGACCTGGGAGGATCCTTGGACCTGGGAGGATCCTTGGACCTGGGAGGATCCTTGAAGCTGGGAGGATCCTTGAACTGCATGCATTCCCAAATATCCTCCTGACGTGAAGTATCCCTGATGCTGAGAAGAGGATCCTGACGGTTGAGAAGAGAATCCTTGAGGCTGAAAGTGAGAGCCAAATGCCTGACTCATAGTTGCTGTTCCATAATGCCTTCCTGGTAATTTACCCAAGTATTGCACGTCCGGAATCGCTGAGTGTTGGGAAGTTATGACTGGAGTGTCAAAGTTTAGCGATCTTGGCATCAGAGGGGAGTGATCCTCCACTGATTTCTTCTGTTTTTTGATCTCATCGATCTCCTGAAGGATCCTTTCGTTGGTTTTGTCCTGCTCTTGTGCATGATTCCTCATCTGCAAAATCAGAGTGTAAAGATCATTAGTAGTAGGTGTTAGGGGTGGATTTCTAAATGACCCGTGATCCTCAATTATTATCCTGTTTGGTGATCCTTACTTCTGTGTCAGTTAGTGATCCTCAGAAGTGCCTCAGGATCAGGATCAGGATCATGGATCATCCTAAGGATCCTTATACTAATGATTGTCTGCTTTGAATTCGTAACTGTTTTGCAGGAATATCAATTGGGACTTGGTCTTGGCGATATTTCTGGAGAATATTCTAAGTCTATTCCGCACGTGCTTGGTCAGAAATGGACATTGTGGAGTCGTGGAAGACTTGCACCATTTGCGGATAGTTTGTTATTTAGATTTTTTCTAGATTTAAAAGGGGTAGCGAGCTAATTAGACAACACTTTTTTACTATTTTTGGCTACACACACTCTGAAAACCGCTCACAACAGCTCTCGTTCATTCACTTAGCAATTTCGTACACTTTTTACACGGAACACTATAGTGATCCTTGTATTTAGCTCGCTATCATCCGAAGTTGTAACACATTACTTGTTTAATTTGAGTTGGTGATCGGTAGTTTCCATCACCCGGGGTTTTTTGTGCCGGAGATCAACTCTTGATCAAGGGCTTTTTCCCCGTATAAACCTTGTGTCACTTGTTATATATTTTTCATAGTGATCCTTATTGCTATAAACCAATTCAAGCATCATACCCCGTAACAAAGAGTTTGGTTACATTATCCTGGTCTGATTTTTTGACCAAAACAGTTTGGCGCCCACCGTGGGGCAATTGGTGCTTCATTTCTAAGAAATTATCATCTTTGTGATCATTCCGGTTCATTGCATACGAGCAGATGGCTTCATCATCAAAGAATACCTCCAGTGCGATGTCTGCAGTCAATTCATCCCAGGGCATTCCACCTTTGCCTCCACCACCTTCTGGACCTCAGAAAAATGCCGAGAAGAAACCAACTCCCATTTTCTCAAAACCTCCAACTTCTTCTGCTTCTCATACTCCTACTACTAGTGACTTGTTTACTCTGATTTTGCAGATGAAGGAGCATATCCAGCAGCAGGACAAGACTAATGAAAGGATCCTTAGAGAAATTGGAGATATCAAGAAATAGAAGAGATCGGCAGAGGATCATTCCCCACTAATGCCCAGATCTTTGAATTTTGATACTCCGGTTATAACTTCTCAGCCTTCAGTGGTTCCAGACGTTCAATATGTGGGAGGACCAAAAGGAGTGCATTACGGGTCATCAACAATGACTCAGGCTTCAGGGTTACACTTTCAACCATCAGGATCCCATCCTTAGCATATAGGATCCTTTGCAAGCTCAGGAGGATACGCGGGAGCACAGCAGATTCAAGGGTACTGGCCGTTTCAAGGATCCTCCCAGGTTCAAGGATCCTCCCAGTTTCAAGGATCCACCTAGGTTCAAGGATCCTCCCAGGTTCAAGGATCCTCCCAGGCTCAGGGATCCTCCTATGTTCAAGGATCCTCCCAGGTTCAGGGATCCTCCTATGTTCAAGGATCCTCCAGGTTCAGGGATCCTCCTATGTTCCAGGATCCTCCCAAGTTCAAGGATCCTCCTATGTTCCAGGATCCTCCCAAGTTCAAGGATCCCCCTATGTTCCAGGATCCTCCCAGGTCCAAGGATACTCTCAGTTTCAAGGATCCTTCCAGATTCCGGGATCCTTAAGGACTTTGCAATCAGGAAGTTCCGACATCCATCAGCGAGATTTCATTCCAATGCAAACCATTGCTTCTACTGGTCCATCGGTCATTCCAGAGCCCCAACAATATGGATTAACATCCACTCTTCCTAATTTGAATCCAATGGGAGGTAACACTTTTAATAATTCTTATACTACTAACCATGGCCTTATGCAGGATACAGGTATCAATCATGCCATGGCCAGAGAATTGCAAAAGTTAAAGGACATGATATCAAGTGTCCCAGGAGTGGTCAAGCCTATCCCAGAGATTGCAGATGGGAGCCACAAGATATCTCATTTTGCACCACCAATCTGTGATGCTGAGATACCCAAGAGGTTCCATGTGCCTACCATGAAGTTGTATGATGGTTCAACGGATCCTGAGGAACACATAGCTTAGTACAGGGAAAGGATGGAGATCAATCCGATCCCAGAAAGGTTAAAGGAAGCATGTTTGTGCAAGGGATTTAGATCCACTCTTACTGGATCGGCTCTTAAATGGCTGCTAAGTCTTCCCCCTTACTCTATTACCTCATTTGCTAATCTAGTTAATCTATTTAATAACCAGTTTTCTTGTAGTAGAAAATTTGAGCGTTTAACTAGTGATCTGTATAGGATAACCCAGGGTCATAATGAATCATTAAGGGATTATATCACTAAATTTAGTAAAGAATCCTTAGATATTCCTAACCTGGATATAGCTACGGCTGTTGAAGCCTTTAAAATGGGATTGCTTAGGGATTCGTTATTCTATGATGATCTTGTTATGACACCATGCAGGAATCTAGATGAGGTAAGAACCCGGGCCCTTAGGTTCATCCGGCTAGAGGATGACAAAAGGATCCAAGAGAGGTTAGCAGGATCCTCAAAGCAAGAGAAGCAAGGATCTTCATTCAAGAACAACAAGTTCAGATCCTATAATAAATCTGATAACCAGAATGTGCATGCTGTTGAACAAGAAGAGGATGATGAGGATTATCCTCCAATCTCTTAATATTGTTTTTCTGTTGATAACAATGAACTAATCCTTGCGATGCAGAATCTAGGTGATAAAGCTAGATGGCCCAGAAAAAATGATAAACCAGCTGCAACTAAAGATAAGTCAAAGTGGTGTGCATACTATGAAGATTTTGGGCATCTCACAGAAGAATGCATCGCATTGAGAAAAGAAATTGGATACTTGTTGAGCAAGGGGCACTTGAAAGAATTATTGGGGAGAAAGAAGTCAAGGACTCAGGATCCTGAAAGGATCCCAGAGAAAGCTCCAGCCCCTCCAGCAGATGCACAAATTATAAACTTTATTTCTGGAGGATCAGACATTTGTGGAACATCCTTCTCTGCAGCCAAAAGACATGCAAAGGAAACCAAGATGGATAATGGAGATAGACCCATTCGAACATCCAGTGTCTCCGAAGGAAAAGTTATAACTTTCGATGAGGATGATCGTGTTGACATCCAGGATCCTCATCGTGATGGTTTGGTTATCACTCTTTTTATTTCTAACCATTTTGTTCGCAGGATCCTTATAGATGGAGGAAGCTCTGTGAACATTATCCAGCTTGATGTTCTCAAGAAGATGAACATCCCTGAATCCGACATCATACCAAGATCCTCTGTGCTCGTGGGATTCAGTGGCGAGACTAAGAATACTCTGGGGGACATTAAACTCCCAATCTATATCGAAAGCCTACATTCTTACCAAAAGTTTTCTGTTATTGACTGTTTATCTTGTTGTAATGTGATCCTTGGCAGGCCTTGGATACACGATATGAAGGCAGTCCCATCCACTTATCATCAATGTGTGAAGCTTCCTAGCCCTTGGGGAATAGTGAAAATTGATAGTGATCAGCAAGAGGCTAAGAACTGCTACACCTCATCAATGAAACCGGCATCAAAGTCAAGGGAGCAATAGCAATTAAAGCGTCCTCCAAGGGATGTCTTGGAGGCAAGTGAACAGGATGTAGTGGAAATCCTTATGGATCCTGATGATCCTGAATCTAAAGTTTATATAGGATCAGGGATCCTTGGCGAAATAAAGGAAGACCTCATATCCTTCCTCAAAAGGAGAAAGACTACCTTTGCATGGAAACACGAAGACATGACAGGTATATCTAAAGATGTAACCACTCACAAACTTGGCATTGATAGGTCCTTCAAACCAATCCATCAAAGGAGAAGGAAATTTGCACCAGAAAGAAATACCATTATCCAGGAGGAGGTAGAGAAACTACTCCGAGCAGGTATGATTAGAGAGGTCAAGTATCCAAGATGGTTGGCCAATGTGGTTGTTGTTCAAACGAAAAACGGAAAGTGGAGGGTATGTGTCGATTTCACCGATTTAAATAAGGCATGTCCCAAGGATCCTTTCCCATTACCCCACATTGACTCCATGGTGGATGCAACTGCGGGTCATGAACTGTTAACTTTTATGGATGCTTCATCTGGATTTCAAAAAATTCAAATGGAACCATCCGATCAAGAAGATACAGCCTTCATGACTCCAACTGGTATATACTGCTATAGTGTTATGCCATTCGGACAAAGAAATGCAGGTGCAACTTATCAAAGGCTAGTGAATATGATGTTCAAGGATCAGATTGGTCAAACTATGGAGGTTTACATAGATGATATGGTGGTAAAATCAATAAAGGCTGGGGATCACCTAAGAGACTTGGAGGAAGCATTCAATATCCTTGACAAATATAATATGAAGCTTAATCCTTCAAAATGTCACTTTGGTGTTAAAGCAGGTAAATTCTTAGGATATATGGTGACAAAGATAGGCATTGAAGCCAGTCCAGAACAAATAAAAGCTATAGTGAACATCAAGTCACCTGCCAATGCTAAGGACGTTCAGAGGTTAATAGGCAGAATTGCAGCTTTAAACAGATTCATATCCAAATCTTCATAAAAGTGCAAGGAATTCTATGATATCCTAAGGAAGAACAAGAAATTCGAGTGGACTAAGAAGCATGAAAGTGCCTTAAGAGCTCTTAAGGATTACCTATCCTCAGCCCCGGCTTTGATGAAACCAGAAAAAGGAGATGTGTTATCCTTATATCTTGCGGTATCCTCAAAAGCAGTAAGTGTCGTCCTTGTTAAGGATCACGAAGGTACACAACATCCTGTCTATTATGTAAGTAAGAGTTTACTTGATGCTGAATCCAGGTATTCACACTTAGAAAAACTTATCCTTGCATTAATTATGGCATCTACTAAATTAAGACATTATTTTGAAACTCATGCTATTATCGTCAAAACTAATTTTCCAATTAAGAATGTCCTCAGGAAACCTGAAATGTCAGGAAGGATGGCTAAGTGGGCAGTGAAGCTAAGTGCATATGATATAAGATATGAGTCCAGGACAGCCATTAAATCCCAAGCATTAGCTGACTTTGTGGCAGATTTCAGTAGTGATTTGCAAAAGGAAGCTGAATTGGAAGTCCAGCAGCTAGAAGAGACCAAGGATCCTTGGATACTCTACACTGATGGATCCTCTGACGTCAAAGGATCAGGGCTTGGAATACTACTAAAATCGCCACAGGGGGACATAATACCCCACTCTATAGCTTGTGAGTTCCAAACCACTAACAATGAGGCTGAATACGAAGCCTTGATAGCTGGCTTGCAAATTGCTAAGCATATGAGGATCAGGTATCTTGAGGTACATGTAGATTCTTTGTTAATCACTAATCACTTTAATGGATCCTATGCTGTTAAAGGTGAAAAGCTAATCAAATATCTGGAGTTAGTCAAAGAATTGGTACTCTCTTTTGTATCTTTTAGTTTGACACAGGTACCAAGGGAAGAGAATGCAGAGGCAGATGCACTAGCCAATTTAGGATCATCCTTGAAGATCCCGGAGGATATCAAGATCCCTATTATCCATATCCTGACCCCGGCTATCGAGGATCATGTGGCTATGGAGATAGGAGAGGATTCTGCAATCACCCCTAGCGATGATAATCAATCCCATTCAGGATCATGGATCCTCCCAATCATGAGATATTTACAACATGGAGAGATTCCTACAGGAGAAAACCCTAGGACTTTCAAAATTAAGGTATCTCAATTCACAATTTTAAATAATATGTTGTACACATGATCTCTTGCAGGACCATACTTAAGATGCATTGAGGATCCTGAAATCCAAGAAGTTTTAAAAGACTTCCATGAAGGAGATTGTGGAAACCACACTGGGGGCAGGGCGTTATTCTCAAGGATCCTGAGGACAGGATACTACTGGCCAACCATGAAGAGAGATGCTGTGGAATATGCTAAGAAGTGTGATCCTTGTCAGAGACACAGCAATATCCTTCATCAACCGGCTGAATTATTACATCCTATATCCTCCACTTGGCCATTCATGAGATGGGGCATGGATATAGTTGGTAAGCTTCCTAAGGCACCTGGTGGAAAAGTGTTCATGCTTGCTATGACTGGTTACTTCTCCAAGTGGATAGAGGCAGAAGCTTTTGCCCAAGTCAGAGAAAAGGAAGTTATATCCTTCATTAAAAGAAATATTATAACTAGATTTGGTATTCCTTCTGAAATTATATGTGATAATGGTTCCCAATTCATTGGGGGCAGAACTACTAACTTTTGTGACAGCTGGGGGATTAAGATGATAACATCAACACCAGTCCACCCACAAGCTAATGGTCAGGCAGAATCTTCCAATAAGATCATCATCAACAATCTGAAGAAGAAGCTTGGATCCAAGAAAGGGAATTGGGCAGAAGAATTACCTTATGTGCTTTGGGCTGATAGGACAACTCCTAAGAATGCTACAGGCCAAACTCCATTCTCTTTGGTATTTGGGGTAGAATCAGTGATCCCTACAGAAATGGTGGTTCCAACTGCTAGAACCAGTATTCGTGATCCTAAGGAAAATGATGAGAACTTGGTTCAAGACCTGGATACTGTAGAAGAAATCAGAGATTTGGCAAGGATAAGGATGGCCAGTTATCAACAAAGAATGGCCGGAGCCTACAACAAAAATGTTAGGATCAGGAAATTCCAAGTTGGTGATATGGTACTAAGGAAAGCATTCCAGAATACCACCAATCCTGCTGATGGAAAGTTGGCACCAAAATGGGAAGGCCCTTATTTAATTGAAGCTGAGGCAGGAAAGGGGGCATATCGATTGCTAACAATGGAAGGTGACTTACTACCAAGAGCTTGGAATGCTGTCCATTTGAAGAAATATTTCATTTGATAAGGATCCATGATCCTCACATGATAAATATCCTTAAAGGATCCTTAAAGCATAGATGATCCTCATTTTGGTAACCCTCTAATCCTAAACTATTTCATATCCTTACTTTCTCATATATGGATAAGGATCCTGTATCCTTTATCCCCCTTTCACGTGATTTTGAGTTTTGAAGGTTCAGGTACTCTTAACAAAAGGATGATTATCCACAAAAGCAACCAGTTATTTGGGCTTGACCCCAGTTCCGCCAGTAGCGCACGATGATCCTGGTATAGTTCATGGCAGTGGGACCAGTACTCGTTTTAGGGGCTGATAATTCCATTGTACTGGCTATACCTAGGATCCTACGTATAATGGTAGACGTACCATACATCCGTTCTTAAGGTTTCTAGCGTTTTCACGTTAGCTAAGGTTTTGGCATTTTCATGCCACTAAGTTTGGATAGTCGCCAGTTAGGGCCATACTCCAGTTTACATATGATCCTTGGGCTTGTCCCCAGTTATCCTTGGGCTTGTCCTCAGTTATCCTTGGGCTTGTCCCTAGTTATCCTTGGGCTTGTCCCCAGTTATCCTTTGGGCTTGTCCCCAGTTGCTAACCTTTATCTTATAATGGCTTAGTCCCAAGTTATGTTCTATTTTAGGTCTTTGAAGTTAAACAACCAAGGATCCTTGATCCTTACCTTTTACTAAGGTTTGTTCTGTGGTTATCCTGTTTATAGTATTAAGAGTTAGGATCCTAACTTGGATCCTCAGGTATGATCCTTAACTATTTTGATTTTATTCATTGATTATTTGAATAACCCTAATACTTTGACAACTGAACTCATGATCTTTAAAATATACCACTTTTCGGAATTTTTCAACTATAGGATATTTGATCCTGGATCATATCCTAAATATTTTCTATCTAATTTGTTCAACTTTTTCTGTTCAAACAAGTGTATATCAAGATAAATGAAAATTTAAAAAAGAACAGAAAGGGATAACAACACAAGATAAGCCAAAAAAGATTAAGGTTATTTTATTAACAAAAGTTTAACCATCGAAGGTTGTCAAAATCACCTACCCCGAGCATCTACCAGCAATACGTGGCCCGTCCGCTGGGGTAGGTAAAGGGTGTCCATTGACTAAAGGTCTTGGTAGTGCAGGAATTAAAAAGATGGCAGGATCACAATGGCTTCATCCCCCAAACAGAGGATCCCTCCACCAGTTGTAATCCTACCTATTGTCCAAAGGATCATTCATGATCCTTAACCCTAATAGCTATTGTTTAGTTATTACAGACCATCATTGTTTTAAAAACATCACAACCACAAAAAACTACTACCAAATTTAAAAATTGGGCTCCGGCTACGTCTAGGAATGTCCATCATTGCCCAATCATGCAGCCTACACCTTCGCTGCATCTTCATCCCCTCCAGCTTCGGTATCCTTCACCAGATCCTTTCCACTGCTTCCAGCCTCAACCGCTAAAACCTCCTCAGCCTCCTCATCATCTTCAAGATCAGCCAACCTCGCTTTCCAGCCCTCAACATCCCAGCTGCTTTTGTCGAAGTTAGGATCTTGAGCTTACTGGGCCATCTTTAGTTTTGTCTGATACATTGTGATGGCAGCGGAGACCTTTGCACCTTCTATGAGATCATGCTTCTCGTAGTCGATGTCGATCAAGATTTTAGCTGTCTTAGTCTTGGCATCTTGAAGGGCTTTTTCAAGATCAGCGATCTTAAGATCCTTAAGCACTGCAACTTGTTGGAGGTCAGCAATCTTCTTATCCAGCTCCTCGACGCTTCCCACATAATCTTCAATCTCAGCAAATTTCTGCAAAGAAAAAAAACAAAGCAATTCAAGATCAGATGATCCTCAAATGAGTAGGATACCTAGGCAGAATTGATGATCCTCACGTCATTAAAGTATTCAAGGAACTGGTGGCGGATCAGTGGTAGGCCTTGTAGGTCCTCTATATCAGAAGTTTTCCTCTTCTTGCCACCCCTTCCTTTAGTGGGTGCCTTGGGAATGGAGACGCTAGGACTGGCAGTGGCCCTCTTCTTCCTGGATCGAACAACATCAAGGTCGGCCGTGTTTAACTGGGAGGCAGGCTTGGAAGATTTTCCGGCACCTACATATTTAAAGCAAGATAAGTATCCTTATCCTATTTCAGTTTAACTATTTATTTTAATACTCAACTATACAAAAAGCAGGATACTTACTTGACATGGTGATGGAACCTGAGGATACTTCTTGTGAGTCTTGGGTGTCTATTTTGAATGACCTTATTTCAGGATCAAGCCTCTGAAAAGCAGCAAGCCTTTCTTTGGTTGCGGGTGTTGTGATAAGGTGCGAAACAGAGATAGCTGCATAACACAAGACAAAAAGGGGTTAATGATCCTTTCACAAGAGCAAGATTACCTGGTGATCCTTCTCAGGATCCTCTGTCCTACCATTGGTGGACCACTTCCTGGGTAAATGCTTTCCGTTTGGAATGGTATCCCTCCTGACAAAGAAGAAGCGTCGTTTCCAATTTGTGTCATTCTTGGTGGCTTTAAAAATGGGATGTTCTTCGCCGGGTTTTCGCTTAAACAGATATCGATGGGATCCAAACGTCGTGAGATCATACATCTCTGTCAGTTCTGACATTCCTAAATCAATCCCTTCCTGCTCTATGATCCTCTCCAGGGTATACAAGACACTCCAAATCATCGGCATAGCTTGGATGTAAGAGATGCCGGTAAGGGAAAAGAAGGATTGGGTAAAATCTGGAAAAGGATAGGTGTATCCTATGGTGAATGGAGTAACTGGAAAGGCAACCCATGTTTCAGAAACATAGTCGCTCAGAACCGTGGGATCGAAAGGTTTGAAAAAGGCGTTCGCCGGAAAGCAATGACGGATCTTATCTACTTGAGCATCGGTAAAGCAACACCTTTCATTCACTGAGTCCTTGATGATCCCTTGACTCTTCAAGGGGCTATCCTTCTGGTGATCCTTGGCGGGGGAAGACCGGAGCATCATTGATGTTGGTAAAGAAAGAAAAACAGAGTAAGAGAAGGAGAAGTAAGAGAAGAGATACCTGATTGATCTTCGACTGAGAATTTAAAGGGAGTTTCTTCGGATTTAAATGCATATTGATCCTATCTCTAACTCCTATTTATAATGATGATTTGCAGGATTGTCACTTCAGTGACGTCAGGTTTGCAACGGCTAGTCCGTCTTCAACGGCTAGTTATCCGTTAGTTTGTTGCGGATAAGATCAACAAAATACAACTCGTTTATTTACAATATAACTCCTTATATTTTGGGGGCAATTGTTAGGGGTGGATTTCTAAATGACCCGTGATCCTCAATTATTATCCTGTTTGGTGATCCTTACTTCTGTGTCAGTTAGTGATCCTCAGAAGTGCCTCAGGATCAGGATCATGGATCATCCTAAGGATCCTTATACTAATGATTGTCTGCTTTGAATTCGTAATTGTTTTGCAGGAATATCAATTAGGACTTGGTCTTGGCGATATTTCTGGAGAATATTCTAAGTCTATTCCGCACGTGCTTGGTCAGAAATGGACGTTGTGGAGTCGTGGAGGACTTGCACCATTTGCAGATAGTTTGTTATTTAGATTTTTACTAGATTTAAAAGGGGTAGCGAGCTAATTAGACAACACTTTTTTACTATTTTTGGCTACACACACTCTGAAAAACGCTCACAACAGCTCTCGTTCATTCACTTAGCAATTTCGTACACTTTTTACACAGAACACTATAGTGATCCTTGTATTTAGCTCGCTATCATCCGAAGTTGTAACACATTACTTGTTTAATTTGAGTTGGTGATCGGTAGTTTCCATCACCCGGGGTTTTTTATGCCGGAGATCAACTCTTGATCAAGGGCTTTTTCCCCGTATAAACCTTGTGTCACTTGTTATATATTTTTCATAGTGATCCTTATTGCTATAAACCAATTCAAGCATCATACCCCGTAACAGAGAGTTTGGTTACATTATCCTCGTCTTTTTTTTTTGACCAAAACAGTAGGATTAGTTGAAACAGAAGAAGTTGGTGGTTTTTGGAAAACGGGGGTTGGTTTCTTCGCAGCATTCTCAGCATTCTTCTGGGATCCAGAAGGTGGTGGAGGCAAAGGAGGAACGCCTTGTGAAGAACTGAATGAGGGCATCAAACTTGAAGTATTCTTCGCTGAGGAAGCCATCTGCTTGGTTGTAACGAACCGAAATGACCACGAAAACACGAATCTCTTTAGGAATGAAGCACCAATTGCCCCACGGTGGGCGCCAAACTGTTTTAGTCAAAAATCAAGCAATGACAATGCAACTAAACTTTCTGTTGTGAGGAATGATGCTTAAATTGATGGATATCACCGAGGATCACTCTGAAACGTAAATGACAAGTGACACAAAGATATATACGGGGAAAAAGCCCTTGATCAAGAGTTGATCTCCGGCACAAAAAACCCCGGGTGATGGAAACTACGGATCACCAACTCAAATTAAACAAGAAAATGTGTTACAACTTCGGATGATAGCGAGCTAAGTACAAGGATCACTATAGTGTATTGTGTAAAGAAGTGTGTATTCGCCAAGCGAGTTAACGAGAGCTGGTGAGAGCAGTTATAAGAGTATGTGTGTAGCCAAGAATAGCCAAGGGTTTTCTAATTAGCTCGCTACCCCTTTAAAAATAGAAAATATCTACTCTAACTAACATTCCGCAAATGGTGCAAGTCCTCCACGACTCCATAACGTCCACTTCTGGCCAAGCACGTGCGGAATAGACTTAGAATATTCTCTAGGAATATCGCCAAGACCAAGTCCAAGTTGATACTCCTGCAAAACAATTACGAATTCAAAGTAGACAACCGTTAGTACAAGGATCCTTATGATGATCCATGATCCTGATCCTGCAACACTTCTGAGGATCACTACTTCAGACAGAATTGAGGATCACTAGTCCCAACAGTAAATGAGGATCACTGATCATTTAGAAATCCACCCCTAACAGCAGTTGGGGTCGTAAAGGCTGTATCCTCTTGATCAGATGGTTCCATCTGAATTTGTTGAAATCCAGATGAAGCATCCATAAAAGTTAACAACTCATGACCCGCGGTAGCATCCACCATGGAGTCAATGTGGGGTAATGGGAAAGGATCCTTGGGACATGCCTTTTTTAAATCAGTAAAATCGACACATACCGTCCACTTTCCATTTTTCTTTTGAACAAAAACCACATTGGCTAACCATCTTGGATACCTAACCTCTCTTATCATACATGTTAGGGGTCATTTTCTTAACATACGTATCCTGACCAATATCCTGCCTTTGTTTGTTTATTTGTGATCAGGATGCGGGAAGAGGATATTGCTAACATCTTGGGCGATATCCTGAGGCTTATTGAATTAACCACGTGCAGGTTAAAGGTTGAGACTTGCTAACGGTCAAGAGGACTTCTTCTCCTCAAGACTCGGACGAATTTGTTGAGGGAGAGACGTTGAGCCCGAAAGACCAGGTCTACAACGTTCGAAGAAGGAATATTCGGTGGATCCCGCAAGTTTAGGGTAGTTTGTTATTTTATCTTTACTATAAATAGATGGGGGCGGATCGGCTTAGAACACACAATTTTTCACTAACACTCTCGTACACTTTCACTCTCTAGCTCATTGCAAATACCACACTTGTATTCAAATTTCGTTGTAACACTTAGTCGATCCGCACCACATCCTGCACTGTATCCTGATTTGTGAAGCAATAGAAGAACTAGGCAGCTGCGATTGTCAGCTCCCGAGGTTTTATGCCGGCGATCTAGATTGATCAAGGGCTTTCCTCGTACATCTCGTGTCGTTTACTTTACTTTTGCTCATTGTTTGATCATAGATACAGCTCTATATCCCGAGTCGTATCCTGAAACTGTTTTTACAATTAACTTGATTAACATATTTTCGACACTCATTTATAGCACACTACCTCACTAAACTAATTTGATCACTTAATTACTTCGGTAATTTTTTACCAAAACAATTTGGCGCCCACCGTGGGGCAAGTGGTGCTCTCTTTACTAAAAAATTTTGTCAAATCGCTAATTGGTTTTCTATTTTCAAAACTTTTTGCCACATTGTCCATAATGGCCTCAAGATCAAACATGAGTTCCTCTACTGTGTCTGCTGTGACTTCTGCTACTACCGGTTCGGTGCTTCCACCACCTCCTCCAAGGATGCCAGCCTCTACACAATCTCAAGATGTTATCCCTACTCGGAGTATCCAGGGATCTGCTCCCGTTTTAGCTTCTAATGATGAAATTTTAACCTTATTTGGAAGTGTGCAGGAACAAATGAGGCAGCAACAGGAAACAAACCAAATGCTTTTAAGGGAAATACAACTCCTGAAGTCTGGCTCGAGCAGATCTGCTGAAGACAATGTCACTCCATTACACCCTAGAGCGTTGAACTTCAGTTCAGCTGTGTATACTGAGGATAACAGGGGGAATATTGTGCCCAGTCTTCCTCAGAATCATACTCCTGAAATACCCTCCTCGGTCAGGATGTCAACCATGAGGAGCTCAGGATATGCTTCAGGATATGGGCAAAATCCTCCAACGGGTAATGTGTCGAATAATAATAATACTCATGCTACTAACAGTGGTGGATCTTTGCAGGATACAGGTGTAACATCAGCACTTACCAGGGAACTTCAGAAGTTGAAGGACATGATATCTAGTGTACCTGGGGTGGTCCAGCCGATCCCGGAAGTGTCTCAAGACAGCCACAAGATATCTCGTTTTGCATATCCTATCTGTGATGCTGAGATCCCAAAGAGATTCCAAACCCCCAACATGAAGCTTTATGATGGGACTACGGATCCTGAGGAGCATATTGCTCAGTATAGGGAAAGAATGGAGATTAACCTTATCCCTCCGGAGCTCAAGGAAGCGTGCTTGTGCAAGGGATTTGGTTCTACTCTAACAGGATTAGCCTTAAAATGGCTGTTAAACGTTCCTCCTCACTCAATTACTTCATTTGCTCATTTGGTTAATTTATTTAACAGTCAATTTTCTTGTAGTTGGAGTTTTGAGAAACTAACCAGTGATCTTTACAGGATAACTCAAGGGCCTCAGGAATCCTTGAGGGATTATGTGAACAAATTTAGTCGAGAATCCTTGGATATCCCACATCTTGATGTTGCAACAGCTGTGCAAGCTTTTAAGATGGGATTACAAAAGGATTCTCAGTTTTATCAGGATCTTGTAATGAATCCCTGCGGGAATCTCGATGAAGCTCGTAACAGGGCTTTGAGATATATCCGTCTGGAAGATGACAGGAAGATGCAAGAAAGGATGAACTCATCCAACACTTATGAATCAACTAATAGGAAGTCAGAATCCTCGTTCAAGTCATATCGGCCTAAGCCGTATAGTAGAAATGAAAACAAAAGAGTGAATGCTGTCGAAGATGAGGATCCTGAAGAGTATCCTGAGTTGTCCGAATATTGCTTTTCTGTTAATATTCCTGAATTGATGTATGCTATGCAGGGTCTAGGAGACAAGGCTAGGTGGCCTAGAAAGAGTCAACAGAAAGCTGACTGGAAAGATAAGTCAAAATGGTGTGCTTTCCACGAAGATTTCGAACATATGACTGAGGATTGCATTGCTCTAAGGAAAGAAATAAGCTATCTTCTAAGCAAGGGATATCTGAAAGATCTCTTAGGAAAAAAGAAGAATAAGGGTCAGGATACTGAGAAGGATCCTGAGCGAGCAGCATCACCTCCCTCGGATGCCAAGATAATCAACTTCATTTCGGGAGGATCCGACATTTGTGGGACCTCGTATTCGGCAGTAAAGAGACATGCAAAGGAAGCTAAGGCCGAAAGAGGAGACAGACCTGTCAGGATGACTACCCTCACAACTGACAAAGTGATCACTTTTGATGCAGATGACAGGGATACTGTCCAGGATCCTCACCATGATGCTCTGGTAATAACGTTATATGTGGCTAACCATTTTGTACGCAGGATACTGGTTGATAATGGCAGCTCCGTCAACATAATCCAACTAGAAACTCTGAAGAGAATGAATGTATCTCCAATGGATATCACTTCAAAGTCTACTGTGCTTGTTGGGTTCAGTGGAGAGGCTAGAAACACAGTGGGAGAGATAAAATTGCCAGTATACGTTGAAGGAGTCAACTCGATACAACGTTTCTGTGTGATGGATTCTCTATCCTGCTATAACATCATACTGGGAAGACCATGGATTCACGATATGAAGGCCGTGCCATCAATATACCACCAATGCATCAAGATACCTACCCCTTGGGGAGTTGTCAAGGTTGATAGTGATCAGCAGGAGGTGAAAGAATGCTACTCATCCTCGATGAAATCCTCAACTAAACCTAGTGCAACATAGCAATTAAAGACGAGGGCCCAGGATATCGTGGAGGATCCGGAACAGGATGTGAAGAAAATTATCCTAGATCAGGATAATCCCGATATTTCGGTGCTCGTAGGAGCCAATATCCCTCAGGATATTGAAGAGCAATTAATTAACTTTTTAAAATGCAGGATGTCAACATTTGCATGGAAGCATGAGGATATGACAGGCATATCCAAAGATATTATCACTCACAAGCTTGGAATTGATAAGTCATTCAAGCCTGTGCAACAAAAAAGAAGGAAGTTTGCTCCTGAGCGGAACATGATTATCCAGGAGGAAGTTGAAAGATTATTAAAGTCCAGAATGATCAGAGAGGTTAAGTTCCCAAGGTGGCTAGCAAACGTGGTTGTAGTACAGAAGAAGAATGGGAAATGGAGAGTTTGTGTAGACTACACAGACTTGAACAAAGCTTGTCCTAAAGACCCATTTCCTCTTCCCCACATTGATGCAATGGTAGATGCCACTGCCGGGCATGAAATGCTGACCTTCATGGACGCATCCTCAGGATTTCAACAGATCCAAATGGAGCCTTTTGACCAGGAGGATACCGCCTTCATGACACCAACATGTATTTATTGTTATACAGCTATGCCTTTTGGTTTGAAAAATGCAGGTGCAACATACCAAAGATTGGTAAACATAATGTTCAAAGACAAACTGGGGGACACCATGGAGGTGTACATTGACGATATGGTGGTGAAATCAAAGAAAGCTCAGGATCACCTCCAGGATATTAAAGGAGCATTTGATATCCTGGATCAATACAACATGAAGCTGAATCCTGCTAAATGCCATTTCGGAGTGGGGGCAGGAAAGTTTCTTGGATATATGGTGACAAAAAGGGGGATAGAAGCAAGCCCAGAGCAGATCAAAGCTATCCTGGACATAAAATCACCCTCAAATATGAAGGACGTACAAAGATTGACAGGCCGAGTAGCAGCTCTAAACAGGTTTATCTCAAGATCCTCAGAGAAATGCAAAGACTTTTATGATATCCTGAAGAAGAACAAAAGATTCGAATGGGGGGAAAAGCATGAAGCAGCCCTGCAGGATTTGAAAAGATATCTCTCAACCGCACCTCTATTGATGAAGCCTGAAAATGGTGAACCACTATCCCTATACCTTGCTGTATCAGGGAATGCTGTAAGTGTCGTTCTTATAAAAGACCATGAAGGTCAGCAATATCCTGTTTATTATGTAAGTAAAAGTTTGTTAGATGCTGAAACTAGGTATTCTCATTTAGAAAAATTAATATTAGCTCTAGTCATGGCATCAACGAAACTTAGACATTACTTTGAGACACATAGGATTCATGTTAAAACAAATTATCCTGTTAAAAATGTGCTTAGGAAACCAGAGATGTCAGGCAGGATGGCCAAGTGGTCAGTGAAATTAAGTGCTTATGATTTAGTATATGAACCTAGGAATGCCATAAAGTCTCAGGCTTTAGCTGACTTTGTGGCTGATTTCAGTAGTGACATTCAGGACGAGGTAGACCTAGAAGTTCAACAGTTAGGAGAATCCTCAGGATCCTGAACATTATATACTGACGGTGCATCTAATGTAAGAGGAGTAGGATTAGGAATACTACTAAAATCGCCACAGGGGGACATATTACCCCAGGCTATTAGGTGTGAATTTCCTGCTACTAATAATGAAGCAGAGTATGAGGCTTTAATTGCAGGATTAGAGTTGGCTAAGAGCATGAGTATCAAAAATTTGCAAGTATATGTTGACTCTTTGTTAATTACTAACCATTTTAATGGATCCTATGCAGTTAAGGGTGAGAAATTAATCGAATATCTCGATATTCTCAAAAAATTAGCAGGATATTTCGATGTTTTTATACTTGAACAGGTACCAAGGGAGGATAATGCTGAAGCGGATGCCTTAGCAAATTTGGGATCATCAATCAAGATACCTGAAGGGACGCAAATACCAATATTACATGTCCTATATCCTGCAACGCATCCTCAGGATAAAGTAGTAGCTGGTATTCAGGATCCTGGAGTAGAACATCCTGAAGAGGATCCTAAATCCTGGACGGCTCCAATCATGAGATATCTCAAAGAAGGACACGTCCCTGGAGATGAAAATCCTAAGGCATTTAGGATGAAGGTATCACGATTCACTATTATAAATGATATTTTATACAAGAAATCTCTTGCAGGACCGTATTTGAGGTGCTTGGAGAATCCTGAAGCCAAAGAAGTACTTCAGGATATACATGAAGGGGATTGTGGTAACCATGCTGGGGGCAGGTCGTTATTCTCAAAAGTATTAAGGACAGGATATTATTGGCCAACGATGAGAAAAGATGCCGCAGAATATGTTCGAAGATGTGACGCATGTCAAAGACATAGTAACATACTGCATCAGCCGGCTGAACCATTATATCCTATTGTTTCCCCTTGGCCATTTATGAAGTGGGGTATGGACATAGTGGGAAAGCTACCAAAAGCTCCGGGAGGAAAAGTCTTTATGCTAGCAATGACGGATTATTTCTCTAAGTGGGTTGAAGCAGAAGCATTTGTTCAAGTTAGAGACCAAGAAGTAGTATCCTTCATCAAGAGGAATATCCTGACCAGATTTGGAGTACCAGCCGAGATAATCTGTGACAATGGTTCTCAGTTTATAAGTAAGAGGACTACTGGCTTTTGCAAGAGTTGGGGAATCAAAATGATTACATCTACTCCGGTACATCCTCAAGCAAATGGACAAGCAGAATCCTCAAACAAGATAATTGTCAATAACTTAAAGAAAAGGCTTGGAGCCAAAAAAGGAAGATGGGCAGAAGAATTACCCTTTGTTTTATGGGCTGATAGGACAACAGTAAAGAATGCAACAGGCCAAACCCCATTTTCCTTGGTGTTTGGAGCAGAAGCAATGATTCCAACGGAAATGACAATACCTACTCCAAGATCTATCTTAAGTGATCCTGAGCAGAATCCCGAAGCCTTGAGTCAGGATTTAGACACTATAGATGAAAAGAGAGATGTGGCAAGGCTAAGGATGGCAGCATATCAACAGAGAATATCCAGGGCATATAACAAGAATATTAGAACCAGAAGATTTAAGGTTGGAGATTGGGTGTTAAGAAAGGCTTTTCAAAATACTACTAATCCTGCCGATGGCAAGTTAGCTCCAAAATGGGAAGGACCATATGAAGTTGAATCAGAAGCAGGGAAAGGAGCATATAGACTCAAGAATATGGAGGGGGATATGCTACCGAGATCTTGGAATGCTATACACCTTAAGCTCTATTTCAAGTGAGTCTAGAATTTAATTTCTAACTCAGGATGGTATGAATTCTACTTCTTTTAAATATGTTTGGTTTAATTTGTTCTTTGTAACCCAATACTGACTTAAGCATCGGAGGGGTGTTAGCTAAGCTAACACCCACCTTAGTTTACAATTGTTTTGCAAGATATGTTTCAGGATATAGCTCCAGGATATGTACTCAGGATAACTCGCAAGACTAGAGGATTGGCCCCCTCTCTCACGTTTAAGGGATACTGATCCCTTCACAGGTTTAAAGGTATTCACCTTTCTTCCGAATTGGGTTTAAACACCCCGCCTGTAGCGCAAGTTATTCAGGGATAGTTCAAGGTGGCGGGACCAGTCCATGTAAAAGTGGCTGACAATTTCGTTACTGTTGGCTATATCCTGAATCCTAAAGGTATATGAGGATTGATCACCCTCTCTCACGAAAGGGTATTTTCATACTCTCTAAGGTTTAAAGGTTTTCACATTTCTAAGTCTTGGAGTTTATACATTCCCGCCTGTAGCGCATGAAAAGTTGGGATTTTCCCCAGGATACAAAGGATTTATCTCCAGTACATCCTTGGGTTTTACCCTTGGGACGTAAAAAATTGCTTATGCAATGGAAACTGACATTAAGTAGATTTCTAAGATACTTGAAGACATTGTACACAGGGGATATCCCTGCCAAGATGGTGATATAAAGCTAAAAGAATGAGGCTCAGAACTAATGCGCTAACTGCCTTGCACAGGGGACACCTTCATTGGAAGAGTTGCAACGGGATTGAAGTTTGGTAATAGGTTTATACCCTATTTCTGGTATGATCTTTCCTTTGTAAACATCGTCTAAGTTTTTAGTAACATTATTTTAAGTATCCTGATATATTCTCAAAGTCCTTTTCAGGATATTTGATTAGGGTGTTTGAAACTAGTGTTAGTTTGGAAATCTGATCATTTAAATATTATCAAAACTTGGTGTTGAAAAGATAGACTATTTTTCACTTTCTAAAGGAATTTTTACAAAGTTGAAGGAACGTTTGGAAGTTCTATCTAATAAAAGGCTTTTGCAGTATGTTACTGAGCATACTGATCAGAATATTTTATAAGATAACAGTATGAAATTTTTTGCAAAGCTAAGATTTATACTTAAAAAGATGAAGTTATTCTTGAAGCAATCAATACTGGTTGATAACCGAAGGTTTCATCCTGAAACCCAGGACCCATCCACCTTCGGCTATCAAATTGTTCTAATGCAGAAATAAAAATTATTCATAAAAACATAAAATTGTTCGAATGATTTAAAGAAAATAAGCTCTAGGGGGTAGTGCCTTCTTGGTCCATAGCGGTTTCAGCAACATCCATCTTGGGATTCGCCTCAGCATCTTTCTCAGCATCGGTAGCCTTTTCGACTGCTTTAGAAGGTTCATCGACAGTTGATTTGGAAGAGGTACCGCCAAGATTCTTCAGCTTGGTCTCCCAAGCACCAACGTCCCAAGAAGGGCATTCGAAGCCCAATGTTTTGGCTTCATGAGCCATCTTCAACCTAGCCTGGAGAAGAGAAATGACGACAGAACTTTTGAGGCTTTCTCGGTAACTGACCATATCCCGTTCATACTGCACGTGGGCAGCTTCCAGATCGGCCTGGGCTTGAAGAGTGGCTTTGTTGAGAGCAACTTGGTGTTCTTGGGTCATAGCTTTGTATTTCTCCTCGTAATGACGAGATTTAGCAGCCGTAATCATACCTTGGTCAGAGATTGTGATCTCTGCTTCCTTTAACTTAGATTCAAGTGTTTTGTTAAGCTTGCAGGATTCTTGGTATAAATGAACTAAACGCTCAAGACCCTACAAAGGTAAGAGGACAGGGGTTAACATTGTCAAATCTTTGAAAATAATCTAAGTTGCAGGATATGGTGTGAGGATACTAACCTGGTTAAGAAAAGAAGTCATAAACCCGCTGGCTTCAATGAACCCGTGCTTCTCATAAGGAAAGGTGTCAGAAATGACAGGGGAATCGGGTTCTTTCCTTTTGCGGGAACTTGAACTCCGGGGCTTGGTAGCCGGTTAAGGTTTAGGAATGATGATAGCTTTGGAGCTGCTGGGTTTGGATGTAGCAGTGGTCTTGGGGCTAGGTTCTTTCTTGACCTGGATCTGGTCAGAATAGCTATCCAATTCGTCAAGGTCAAAGACTTCAGGGATCTTAGCTGGTGCTGTGTAAAGGGAAAAGTTTTACTCTTTATTTTATCATTATATTGTTTTGACTAATTATTTTGAAAGAAATTCTTACCAGACATCTCGGATGATGAGTATTGACTTGAACTCGGGACGTGTGTGGTGAAAGTCCTGTCTATTGCAGGTAACCGGTAAACAGTATTGATTCTCTCTTCTGACTCAGCGGTAGGGGGAGCAACTTCCTTGAAGTTCACTGCATAAAGATCAAAAACAAGAATATTAATAAAAGATAACAATCAAATCTTCTATGAGGATATTTATGATCCTACCGGTGGTTAACCACTCCACCGGAAGGTTAGCACCCTCAGCAATGGAATCTCGTTTGACAAAGAAGAATTTGCGTTGCCATCCGTCTTCGTTTTTGGTGGCTTTGAGAATCAGGGGTTTGCTGGAGGTCGAGAAGAGCAAGAACCGGCTAGAGCCATGGGATCGAAGGCGGTAAGCAATAGGTAAATCCTCGATGCGGAGGTCAGAGCAATGGAGGTTTTTGATTTGGTTGAGTACAATTAGTACTCTCCAAACCATGGGCATGGTTTGAGCAAAAGAGATGCCAGTACTACGAAAGAATTGCATCATGAATTCAGGAAAAGGGTATCGAAGACCTAATGAAAAAGGATATGTTGGAAAACAGATCCATTCGGTAGAAGAAATGTCCGATCGGATTGACCGATCGAATGGCCTAAAGACCGTGCTGTCGGGGAAAGCGCCGGAGGCTCTTAAAGCTGCAATGTCTGCGTTGTCAAAAGCACAGATCTCCTTTTTGGGATTTTTAAGAAGATTCTGCTGGGTGAAGGTCTCGGCGTCCATTGCAAACAAGATGAAGTAAATTGACAGGAAGAAAATCAGAAATGGAGAATTACCTGAAGGTTCTGTTGAAGATATCTGCTTTTCAAACAAGAAAAGAGAAGATATAGGGGCCTCGTGGATCTCCATTGAGTAAAAAATGCGTTGGAAGTTACGATGTGATCTTGACCGTCGCTTCGTTTTAAATGCCTTGAGTTATGGGATAAGATTTTTGAAATATATCCGTTGGATTGGTATACCAACCGATATATTTGGGGACAATTGTTAGGGGTCATTTTCTTAACATACGTATCCTGACCAATATCCTGCCTTTGTTTGTTTATTTGTGATCAGGATGCGGGAAGAGGATATTGCTAACATCTTGGGCGATATCCTGAGGCTTATTGAATTAACCACGTGCAGGTTAAAGGTTGAGACTTGCTAACGGTCAAGAGGACTTCTTCTCCTCAAGACTCAGACGAATTTGTTGAGGGAGAGACGTTGAGCCCGAAAGACCAGGTCTACAACGTTCGAAGAAGGAATATTCGGTGGATCCCGCAAGTTTAGGGTAGTTTGTTATTTTATCTTTACTATAAATAGATGGGGGCGGATCAGCTTAGAACACACAATTTTTCACTAACACTCTCGTACACTTTCAGTCTCTAGCTCATTGCAAATACCACACTTGTATTCAAATTTCGTTGTAACACTTAGTCGATCCGCACCACATCCTGCACTGTATCCTGATTTGTGAAGCAATAGAAGAACTAGGCAGCTGCGATTGTCAGCTCCCGAGGTTTTATGCCGGCGATCTAGATTGATCAAGGGCTTTCCTCGTACATCTCGTGTCGTTTACTTTACTTTTGCTCATTGTTTGATCATAGATACAGCTCTATATCCCGAGCCGTATCCTGAAACTGTTTTTACAATTAACTTGATTAACATATTTTCGACACTCATTTATAGCACACTACCTCACTAAACTAATTTGATCACTTAATTACTTCGGTAATTTTTGACCAAAACAATACATGCCCGAAGTAGTTTATCTACCTCTTCCAGGATAATAGCATTCCTTTCAGGTGCAAACTTCCTCCTCTTTTGATGAATCGGCTTGAATGAGCTGTCAATGCCAAGTTTATGAGTGATTATATTTTTAGATATACCTGTCATATCCTCGTGTTTCCAGGCAAAGGTGGATTTCCTTCTCTTGAGGAAGGATACTAGCTCCTGTTCGATGTCGCTAAGGATCCCTGATCCTATGAGGATCTTAGACTCAGGATCATCAGGATCCATGAGGATTTCTTTCAAAACATGTTTTCTCGCCTCCAAGACATCTCTTGAAGGATACTTTAATTTCTATTACTCCCTTGGTCTTGAGGCTGGCTTCATTGATGAGGTATAGCAGTTTTTAGCCTCCTGTTGATCACTCTCAATTTTCACCACTCCCCAAGGACTTGGAAGTTTTACACATTGATGATAGATGGAAGGGACTGCCTTCATGTCATGTATCCATGGCCTGCCAAGGATAACATTACAACATGATAAACAATCTATAACATAAAACTTTTGATAAGAATGTAATCCTTCAATATAGATTGGGAGTTTGATGTCCTCCAATGTATTCTTAGTTTCTCCACTGAATCCCACAAGTACTGAAGATCTTAGGATAATATCAGACTCTGGGATATTCATTTTCTTGAGAACATCAAGCTGAATGATATTCACAGAGCTTCCTCCATCTATAAGGATCCTACGAGCAAAGTGGTTAGAAATAAACAATGTAATTACAAGACCATCATGATGAGGATCCTGGACATCAAGACGATCGTCCTCATCAAAAGTTATGATCTTATCCTCGGTGACAACGGAGGTCCGGACGGGTCTGTCTCCATTATCCATCTTGGTTTCCTTAGCATGTCTTTTTGCTGCTGAAAAGGAGGTACCACAGATACCTGATCCACCGGATATGAAATTTATAACTTGTGCATCTGCTGGAGGAGCAGGAGCCCTTTCTGGGATCCTTTCAGGATCCTGGATCCTTGATTTCTTCCGTCCTAGGAGTTCCTTCAAATGTCCCTTGCTCAACAAGTAACCAATTTCCTTTCTCAGTGCAATACACTCTTCAGTGAGATGCCCAAAATCCTCATGATATGCACACCACTTGGACTTATCCTTTCTAGCAGCTGGTTTATCATTCTTCCTTGGCCACCTAGCTTTCTCACCTAGATTCTGCATTGCAAGGATTAGTTCATTGTTATCAATAGAAAAACAGTATTAAGAAATAGGAGGATAATCCTCATCATCCTCTTCTTGTTCCACTGAATGCACGTTCTGATTGTCAGACTTATTGTAGAACTTGGATTTGTTGTTCCTGAAGTAGGATCCTTGTTTATCCTGTTTTGAGGATCCTGCCAGCCTATCCTGGATCCTTTTGTCATCCTCTAGGCGGATGAACCTAAGGGCCCTGGTTCTTACTTCATTAAGATTCCTGCAAGGTGTCATTACAAGATCATCATAAAATAATGAATCCCTAAGTAATCCTATTTTAAAGGCTTCTACAGCCGTAGCAATATCCAAATTAGGAATATCTAAGGATTCTTTACTAAACTTAGTGATATAATCTCTAAGTGATTCATTTTGGCCTTGTGTTACCCTTTATAGATCACTAGTTAATCGTTCAAACTTTCTACTACAAGAGAATTGACTATTGAACAAATTAACTAAATTAGCAAATGAAGTAATAGAGTAAGGGGGAAGACTTAGCAGCCATTTAAGAGCAGATCCTGTAAGTGTGGATCCAAATCCCTTGCATAGACATGCTTCTTTTAACCTTTCAGGAATTGGATTGATCTCCATCCTCTCCCTGTACTGAGCTACATGTTCCTCTGGATCCGTTGAACCATCATACAGCTTCATAGATGGTATCTGGAATCTTTTAGTTATCTCAGCATCACACAAGGGTGGTGCAAAACGAGATATCCTATGGCTACCATCTGCGATTTCAGGAATGGGTTTAACCACTCCCGGTACACTGGATATCATATCCTTAAGCTTCTGTAGCTCTCTAGCCATAGCCTAATTAATACATGTATCCTGCATTAAGCCATGGTTAGTGTTATATGAATTATTAAAAATGTTACCTCCCACAGGATTCGTGTTTGGAATTGCGGATGTGAATCCATATTGTCGAGACTCTGGTATGATTGAAGGACCAGAGGGAGCAATGGTCTGCATTGGTATGAAGTCTCCTTGATGAACGTCCGAGCTCTGAGGCTGCATACTACTCAAGAATCCTTGATCCTGAAGGACGTTGGATCCTTGAAGTTGAGATGATCCTTGAACGTGAAAGGATCCTGGGATCAGAGAGGATCCTGGGACCATAAAGGATCCTGGGACAAGGGAGGATCCTTGGATCTGGGAGGATCCTTGGACCTGGGAGGATCCTTGGACCTGGGAGGATCCCTGTACTGCATGCATTCCCGAATATCCTCCTGACGTGAAGTATCCCTGATGCTGAGAAGAGGATCCTGATGGTTGAGAAGAGGATCCCTGAGGCTGGAAGTAAGAGCCAAATGCCTGACTCATAGTTGCTGTTCCGTAACGCCTTCCTGGTAATTCGCCCAAGTATTGCACGTCCGGAGCTGCTGAGTGCTGAGAAGTTATGACTGGAGTGTCGAAGTTCAGCGATCTTGGTATCAGAGGGGAGTGATCCTCCACTGATTTCTTCTGTTTCTTGATCTCATCGATCTCCCGGAGGATCCTTTCGTTGGTTTTGTCCTGCTCTTGTGCATGATTCCTCATCTGCAAAATCAGAGCATAAAGATCATTAGTGGTAGGATTAGTTGAAACAGAAGAAGTAGGTGGTTTTTGGAAAATGGGGGTTTGTTTCTTCGCAGCATTCTCAGCATTCTTCTGGGATCCAGAAGGTGGTGGAGGCAAAGGAGGAACGCCTTGTGAAGAACTGAATGAGGGCATCAAACTTGAAGTATTCTTCGCTGAGGAAGCCATCTGCTTGGTTGTAGCGAACCAAAATGACCACGAAAATACAAATCTTTTTAGGAATGAAGCACCAATTGCCCCACGGTGGGCGCCAAACTGTTTTGGTAAAAAATCAAGCAATGATAATGCAACCAAACTTTCTGTTGTGAGGTATGATGCTTGAATTGATGAACAACAATAAGGATCACTTTGAAATGTAATGAACAAGTGACACGAAGATTTATACGAGGAAAAATCCCTTGATCAATGAATGATCTCCGGCATAAAAAACCTCGGGTGATGGAAACTACCGATCACCAACTTGAATTAAACAAGAAATGTTATACAACTTCGGATGATAGCGAGCTAAGTACAAGGATCACTATAGTGTATTATGTTGAAAAGTGTGTAATCGCCAAGTGAGTTAACGAGAGCTGGTGAGAGCAGTTGTAAGAGTGTGTGTGTAGCCAAAAATAGCCAAGTGTTTTCTAATTAGCTCGCTACCCCTTTAAAAATGGAAAATATCTACTCTAACTAACATTCCGCAAATGGTGCAAGTCCTCCACGACTCCATAACGTCCACGTCTGGCCAAGCACGTGCGGAATAAACATAGAATATGCTCCAGGAATATCGCCAAGACCAAGTCCAAGTTGATACTCCTGCAAAACAATTTGGAATTCAAAGTAGACAACCGTTAGTACAAGGATCCTTATGATGATCCATGATCCTGATCCTGAAATACTTCTGAGGATCACCAATTCAAACAGAAGTAAGGATCACTAAGCCCAACAGCGATTGAGGATCACTGATCATTTAGAAATCCACCCCTAACAAAAATGATTAGTGATTAACAAGGAGTCAACATATACTTGCAAATTCTTGATATTTATATTTTTAGCCAACTCTAATCCTGCAATTAAAGCCTCATATTCTGCTTCGTTATTAGTAGCAGGAAATTCACACCTAATAGCATGGGGTAATATGTCCCCCTGTGGCAATTTTAGTAGTATTCCCAATCCTACTCCTCTAACATTAGATGCTCCATCAGTGTACAATGTCCAGGATCCTAAGGATTCTCCTAATTGTTAGACTTCTAGGTCTACCTCATCCTGAATATCACTACTGAAATCAGCCACAAATCCAGCTAGAGCCTGTGATTTTATGGCATTTCTAGGTTCATATACTAAGTCATAAGAACTTAATTTCACTTACCACTTAGCCATCCTGCCTGACATCTCGGGTTTCCTAAGCACATTTTTAACAGGATAATTGGTTTTAACATGAATCCTATGTGTCTCAAAATAATGTCTAAGCTTTTTTGATGCCATAACTATAGCCAATATTAACTTTTCTAAATGAGAATATCTAGTTTCAGCATCTAATAAACTTTTACTAACATAATAGACAGGATATTGCTGACCTTCATGATCCTTTATAAGGACGGCACTTACAGCATTCCCTGATACTGCGAGGTATAGGGACAGTGGTTCACCATTCTCAGGTTTCATCAATAGAGGTGCAGTTGAAAGATACTGCTTCAAATTCTGCAGGGCTGCTTCATGCTTCTCTCCCCATTCGAACTTCTTGTTTTTCTTCAGGATATCATAAAATTCCTTGCATTTCTCGGAGGATCTTGAGATAAATCTATTCAATGCTGCTACTCGCCCTGTTAACCGGTGAACATCCTTCATATTTGAAGGTGATTTGATATCCAAGATAGCTTTAATCTGCTCTGGGCTTGCCTCTATTCCTCTTTTGGTCACCATATACCCTAGAAACTTTCATGCCCCCACTCCGAAATGGCACTTAGCAGGATTTAGTTTCATGTTATACTGATCCAGGATATCAAATGCTCCCTTAATATCCTGGAGGTGATCCTCAGCCTTTTTAGATTTTACCACCATATCGTCGATGTATACCTCCATGGTGTCCCCTAGCTTGTCTTTAAACATCATGTTTACCAATCTCTGGTATGTTGCGCCTGCATTTTTCAAACCAAAAGGCATAGCAGTATAACAATAAACACCTGTTGGTGTCATGAAGGCAGTATCCTCCTGGTCCGAAGGTTCCATTTGAATCTGCTGAAATCCTGAGGATGCATCCATGAAGGTTAACATCTCATGGCCGGCAGTAGCATCCACCATTGCATCAATACGAGGAAGAGGAAATGGGTCTTTGGGACAAGCCTTGTTCAAGTCTGTGTAATCTACACAGACTCTCCATTTCCCATTTTTCTTCTGTACCACGACTACATCTGCTAGCCATCTTGGAAACTTGACTTCTCTGATCATCTTAGATTTCAATAGCCTCTCTACTTCTTCCTGAATGATCATATTTCGCTCCGGAGCAAACTTCCTCCTCTTTTGTTGGACAGGTTTGAATGATCTATCAATACCGAGCTTATGTGTTATAATATCTTTGGAAATGCCTGTCATATCCTCGTGCTTCCACGCGAATGTCGTCATCTTGCACTTCAAAAAGTTAGTTAACTGTTCTTCAATATCCTAAGGGATATTGGTTCCTACGAGCACCGAGATATCCGGATTATCCTGATCCAGGATAATTTTCTTCATATCCTGCTCTGAAGCCTTGACGATATCCTGGGCCCGCATCTTTAATTGCTATGCTGCATTAGGCTTGGTTGAGGATTTCATTGAGGATGAGTAACATTCCTTCGCCTCCTGCTGATCACTATCAACCTTGGCAGCCCCCCAAGGGGTAGGGATCTTGATGCATTGATGATAAGTTGATGGCACAGCCTTCATATCATGGATCCATGGCCTGCCCAGTATGATGTTATAGTAGGATAGGGAGTCCATCACACAGAACGTTGTATTGAGTTGACCCATTCAACATATACTGGTAACTTTATCTCTCCCACTGTGTTCCTAGCCTCTCCACTGAACCCAACAAGCACGGTGGATTTCGAAGTGATATCCATTGGAGATACATTCATTCTTTTCAAAGTTTCTAGTTGGATTATGTTGACGGAGCTGCCATTATCCACCAATATCCTGCGTACAAAATGGTTAGCCACATATAATGTTATTACGAGAGCATCATGGTGAGGATCCTGGACAGTATCCCTGTCATCACTGTCGAAAGTGATCACTTTATCAGTTGTGAGGGTAGTCATCCTGGCTGGTTTATCTCCCCTTTCGGCCTTAGCTTCCTTTGTATGTCTCTTGGCCGCAGAATACGAAGTCCCACAAATGTCGGATCCTCCTGAAATAAAGTTTATTGTCTTGTCATCTGCAGGAGGTGATGCTGCTCATTCAGGATCCTTCTCAGTATCCTGACCCTTATTCTTCTTTCTTCCTAGGAGATCCTTCAAATATCCCTTGCTTAGAAGATAACTTATTTCTTTTCTTAGAGCAATGCAATCCTCAGTTACATGTCCAAAATCTTCATGGAAGGCACACCATTTGGACTTATCCTTCCAATCAGCTTTTTGTTGATTCTTTCGACGCCACCTAGCTTTGTCTCCTAAACCCTACATAGCATACATTAATTCAGGTATGTTAACAGAAAAGCAATATTCAGATAATTCAGGATATTCTTCAGGATCCTCGTCTTCAACAGCATTCACTTTCTTGTTGTCATTTCTGCCATACGGCTTAGAGCGATACAGTTTAAATGAGGATTCTGACTTCCTATTAGTTGACTCATAAGTGGTGGACGAGTTCATCCTCTCTTGCATCTTTTTGTCATCCTACAGTCGAATATATCTTAGGGCCCTGTTTCGAGCTTCATCCAAGTTCCTGCATGGGTTCATTACAAGATCTTGGTAAAATTAAGAGTCTTTTTGCAGCCCCATCTTGAAAGCCTGCACAGCTGTTGCAACATCAAGATATGGAATATCTAAGGATTCACGGCTAAACTTGTTCACATAATCTTTTAAGGGTTCCTGAGGTCCTTGAGTTATCCTGTAGAGATCACTTGTTAGTTTTTCAAAACTTCGACTACAAGAAAATTGACTATTAAATAAATTCACTAGGTGAGCAAATGATGTAATCGAATGAGGAGGAACATTTAAGATCCATTTCAAGGCCGATCCTGTTAAGGTAGAACCAAAACCCTTGCATAGGCATGCTTCCTTGAGCTCCGGAGGGATAAGGTTAATCTCCATTCTTTCCCTATACTGGGCAATATGCTCTTCAGGATCCGTAGTCCCATCATAGAGCTTCATGTTGGGGGTTTGAAATCTTTTTGGGACACTTCCGGAATTGGCTGGACCACTCCAGGTACACTAGATATCATGTCCTTCAATTTCTGAAGCTCCCTAGTAAATGTTGACGTCATACCTGCATCCTGCAAAGATCCACTATTGTTAGTAGTAAGAATATTATTATTTGACACGTTACCAGTCTGAGGATTCTGGCCATATCCTGAAGCATATCCTGAGCTCCTCACAGTAGACATCCTGACCGAGGAGGGTATTTCAGGAGTATGATTCTGAGGATGGCTAGGCACAATATTTCCCCTGTTATCCTCAGTATATATGGCCGAACTGAAGTTCAAGGCTCTGGGCAGTAAAGGAGTGACATTATCCTCAGCGGGCCTGCTTGAGCTAGATTTCAAGAGTTGTATTTCTCTCATTAGCATTTGGTTGGTTTCTTGTTGTTGCCTCATCTGTTTATGTACACTACCAAACAAGGTTAGAATTTCGTCATTAGAAGCCAGAACAGGACCAGATCCCTGAGTGTTCCGAGTAGGGATAATATCCTGAGGTTGTGAAGAAGCTTGCATCCTTGGAGGAGGTGGTGGAAGCGTTGAACCAATGGTAGCAGAGGTTGTAGCAGACACGGTGGAGGAGCTCATGTTTGATCTTGAGGCCATTGTAAATAGTGTGGCAAAAAGTTTTGAGAATAGAAAACCAAGTAACGATTTCGCAAAAGTTTTTAGTAATGATAGCACCACTTGCCCCACGGTGGGCGCCAAATTGTTTTGGTCAAAAATTACTGAAGCAATTAAGTGATCAAATTAGTTAAGTGAGGTAGTATGCTAAGAAAGTGTGTTGAAAATATGCTGATTAAGTTGTTTGCAAAAATAGTTTCCAGGATACGGCTCAGGATATTGAGTTGTATCTACGATCAAACTATGAGCAAAAAGTAAAGGGGGCGACACGAGATATACGAGGAAAGCCCTTGATCAATCTAGATCACCGGCACAAAACCTCGGGAGCTGACAATCGCAGCTGTCTTGTTCTTCTTATTGCTTTAAACATCAGGATATAGTGCAGGATATTGATCAGATCGCTAAGTGTTACAATGCTTTTTGTGAGAGTGAAAGTTGCGAGAGAGAAAAGTGTTAGAAAGCAGTGAGTGTTGTGATGTCCTATTCGATCTGATTTATCCACCTATTTATAGCTAGTAAACGAAAACAAAATCTCCTATAAGTATGGGATGCCTTCGAATATTCTTTAGTAGCTGTTGGAGACCAGGTAAAGCCGGTTCAACGTCCTTCTTTGAACAACTTAGAGCGAGTCTTCAGGAGAAAAGGTCCTCATGAACATTGCAAGCTTGGACTCATATTCCTGCACATAATCCGTTAGTGATCCTCAGGATATCATCCAGGATGTTACCAATATCCTGAATGAGTATCCCGGGTATGAACATATATTATGAAACTAAGATATAACTTAAGATATTACCCAGGATATGGGCTCAGAATTTCACCCATAACATTGATATAAACCTGTTTAATGCTGCTACTCGCCCTGTTAATCTTTGTACATCTTTCATGTTCGAAGGTGACTTGATATCCAAGATAGCTTTAATCTGTTCCGGGCTTGCTTCGATCCCTCTTTTAGTCACCATGTATCCCAAAAACTTTCCTGCCCCCAATCCAAAATGGCATTTGGCAGGATTTAGTTTCATGTTGTACTGGTCTAGGATATCGAATGCTCCTTCAATATCCCAGAGATGATCCTCAGCTTTCTTGGACTTTACCACCATATCATCAATGTATACCTCCATGGTGTCCCCCAGTTTGTCTTTGAACATCATGTTCACCAATCTTTGGTATGTTGCGCCTGCATTTTTCAAACCAAAAGGCATAGCAGTTGTTAGGGGAGGATTTTCTAACAATTAGTGATCCTTATTCGTTATCCTAATTAATGATCCTTACTTCTGTGACAGGTGGTGATCCTCAGAAGAGCTTCAGGATCAGGATCATGGATCACTTTAAGGATCCTCATACTGACGATTGTTTGTTTGTGTTTTGTATTACTTCGCAGGAGTAATAAGCTTGACTTGGTCTTGGCAACGTTACTATGGAATATTCCACAGGTATTTCGCACACGTTTGACTGGAAATGGACGTTGTGGAGAACGTGGGAGCTTGGCACAAAAGTCGGATAGTTAGTTATTGTAGTTAACTTCTATTTTTAAAGGGGTAACGAGCTAGAATTAGAACACTTAGCCATTTTCAGCTACACACACTCTCATATACTCGCACTCTTGAAGCTCTCGACGAACACTTATTAGTTTTCACTCAATTTTACACATTTCACGATAGTGATCCTTGTACCTAGCTCGTTACTATCCGAAGTTGTAAACGTTTATTGATTTATTTGAGCTTGGTGATCGGTAGTTTCCATCACCCGGGGTTTTTTGTGCCGGAGATCAACTCTTGATCAAGGGCTTTTTCCCCGTATAAATCCTTGTGTCATTTGTGCAATTTACATTGAAGTGATCCTTGTCATTGTTCTACATTATAAGCATCATACCCCGTAACAGAGAGTTTGGTTGTATTATCCTCATCATATTTTTTGACCAAAACAGTTTGGCGCCCACCGTGGGGCAATTGGTGCTTCATCCTTAGAAAAATTCGCATTTCCGTGCTCATTTCAGTTCACTACAACCAAGCAAATGGCTTCCTCAGCGAAGAATGCTTCAAATTTGATGCCCTCATTCACTTCTTCACAAGGCGTTCCCCCTTTGCCTCCTCCACCTTCTGGATCCCAGAAGAATGCTGAGAATGCTGCGAAGAAACCAACTCCCATTTTCTCAAAACCTCCAACTTCTTCTGCTTCTTACACTCCCACTACTAGTGACATGTTTACTTTGATTTTGCAGATGAAGGATCAGATACGGTAACAGGATAAGACCAATGAAAGGATTCTCAAAGAAATCAGAGATCTCAAGAAGCAAAAGAAAACAGCAGAGGATCATTCCCCACTGGTGCCAAAATCTTTGAATTTTGATACTCCGGTGATTATTTCTCAGCCATCAGTGGTTCCAGATGTTCAATATGTGGGTGGACCAAAAGGAGTGCACTACGGAACAACAACAGTGACCCAGGCATCAGGTTCATATTTCCAGCCAGCGGGATCCTATCCTCAGCATATGGGATCCCTCACGAATTCAGGAGGATATTCAGGAGCGCAGCAGGTTCAAGGATCCTCCTTTGTTCCAGGATCATCCCAGGTTCAAGGATCTTCCTTTGTTCCAGGATCATCCCAGGTTCAAGGATCCTCCTTTGTTCCAGGATCATCCCAGGTTCAAGGATTCTCCTTTGTTCCAGGATCATCCCAGGTTCAAGGATCCTCCTTTGTTCCAGGATCGTCCCAGTTTCAGAGATCCTTCCAGATGCCAGGATCCTTGAGGAGTTTGCAAACAGGGAGTTCAGATGTCCATCAGGGAGACTTTATTCCAATGCAGACCAATGCTTCTACTGGTCCCTCGATCATTCCAGAGCCCCAACAATATGGATTAACATCCACTCTTCCTAATTTGAATCCAATGGGAGGTAACACTTTTAATAATTCTTATACTACTAACCACGGTCTTATGCAGGATCCAGGTATCAATCATGCCATGGCCAGAGAATTGCAAAAGCTAAAGGATATGATATCAAGTGTTCCAGGAGTGGTCAAACCTATCCCAGAGATCGCAGATGGGAGCCACAAGATATCTCGTTTTGCACCACCAATCTGTGATGCTGAGATACCCAAGAGGTTCCATGTGCCAACAATGAAGCTGTATGATGGTTCGACGGATCCTGAAGAACACATAGCACAATACCGGGAGAGGATGGAGATCAATCCAATCCTAGAAAGGTTAAAGGAAGCGTGCCTGTGCAAGGGATTCGGATCCACTCTTACTGGATCAGCTCTCAAATGGCTGCTAAGTCTTCCCCCCTACTCTATTACCTCATTTGCTAATCTAGTCAACCTGTTTAATAATCAGTTTTCTTATAGTAGAAAATTTGAACGATTAACTAGTGATCTATATAGGATAACCCAGGGTCATAATGAATCATTAAGGGATTACATTACCAAATTCAGTAAAGAATCCTTAGACATTCCCAACTTAGATATAGCCACGGCTGTTGAGGCCTTTAAAATGGGATTACTTAGGGATTCGTCGTTCTATGATGATCTTGTTATGACACTGTTATGGGTGAAATTCTGAACCCCTATATCCTGGAAAATATCTTGGTTTATATCTTGGTTATGTAGTATCTGTTTACATCCGGGATGCTGGTTCAGGATATTGGTAATATCCTGAATGGTATCCTCAGGATTACTAATGGATTATGTGCAGGTACGTGGGTTGGAAGCTGGCAACGTTCATAAGACTCATTCCGCGGAAGACTCGGTCCAAGTCGTTCAAATGAAGACGTTGAAGCCGTATTACTCGGTCAATAACGTTCATAATGGAATATTCGAAGTACCCCATATTTGTAGGGATTATTGTTTGTAATTCATTACTATAAATAGGTGGGTATACCAGATCAAATAGGACATCACAATCACACTCGCTACACTCTAACACTTGCTCTCGAGCAATTCTTACTTTCATACGAAGGCATTGTAACACTTAGCGATCTGGTCTATATCCTGCACTGTATCCTGAAGTTTAAAGCAATAAGAAGAACAAGGCAGCTGCGATTGTCAGCTCCCGAGGTTTTACGCCGGCGATCTAGATTGATCAAGGGCTTTCCTCGTACATCTCGTGTCATTTCCTTTACTTTTTGCTCATTGTTCGCTCATTGTTTGATCGCAGATACAGCTCAATATCCTGAGCCGTATCCAGAATACTGATTTTTTAAATAACTCAACAAGCATATTTTCTATACACTTTCTAGCACACTACCTCACATTACTAATTTGATCACTAAATTGCTTCGGTAATTTTTGACCAAAACAATTTGGCGCCCACCGTGGGGCAAGTGGTGCTCTCTTTACTAAAAACTTTTGTCAAATCGCTAATCGGTTTTCTATTTTCAAAACTTCTTGCCACATTGTCCATAATGGCCTCAAGATCAAACATGAGTTCCTCTACTGTGTCTGCTATGACATCTGCTACTACCGGTCCGGTGCTTCCACCACCTCCTCCAAGGATGCCAGCCTCTCCACGACCTCAGGATATTATCCCTACCCGCAGTGTTCAGGAATTTGCTCCTGTTTTAGCTTCTAACGATGAAATTTTAACCTTATTTGGAAGTGTGCAGGAACAAATGAGGCAGCAACAGGAAACAAACCAAATGCTTTTAAGGGAAATACAACTCCTGAAGTCCGGCTCGAGCAGATCTGCTGAAGATATTGTCACTCCATTACACCCCAGAACGTTGAACTTCAGTTCAGCTGTGTATACTGAGGATAACAGGGGGAATATTGTGCCCAGCCTTCCTCAGAATCATACTCCTGAAATACCCTCCTCGGTCAGGATGTCGACCATAAGGAGCTCAGGATATGCTTCAGGATATGGGCAAAATCCTCCAACGGGTAACGTGCCAAATAATAATAATACTCATACTACTAACAATAGTGGATCTTTGCAGGATACAGGTGTGACATCTGCACTTACTAGGGAACTTCAGAAGTTGAAGGACATGATATCAAGTGTACCCGGGGTGGTCCAGCCGATCCCGGAAGTGTCTCAAGACAGCCACAAGATATCTCGTTTTGCATATCCTATCTGTGATGCTGAGATCCCAAAGAGGTTCCAAACCCCCAACATGAAGCTTTACGACGGAACAACGGATCCTGAGGAGCATATTGCTCAGTATAGGGAAAGGATGGAGATTAACCCTATCCCTCCGGATCTCAAGGAAGCATGCTTGTGCAAGGGTTTTGGTTCAACCTTGACAGGATCAGCCCTGAAATGGCTCTTGAATGTTCCTCCACATTCGATTACATCTTTTGCTCACTTAGTAAATTTATTTAATAGTCAGTTTTCTTGTAGTAGAAGCTTTGAAATATTAACAAGCGATCTCTACAGGATAACACAGGGGCCTCAGGAATCCCTTAGGGATTATGTGAACAAGTTCAGCCGGAAATCACTAGACATTCCTCATCTTGATGTTGCAACAGCTGTGCAAGCTTTCAAGATGGGGCTGCAAAAAGATTCTCAATTTTATCAAGACCTTGTAATGAACCCATGCAGGAACTTGGATGAAGCTCGGAACAGGGCCCTAAGATATATTCGGTTGGAGGATGACAGAAAGATGCAAGAAAGGATGAACTCATCCAACACTTATGAGTCAACTAACAGGAAGTCAGAATCCTCATTCAAGTCATATCGGCCTAAGCCATATGGTAGAAATGAAAACAAGAGAGTGAATGCTGTCGAAGATGAGGATCCTGAAGAGTATCCTGAATTATCTGAATATTACTTTTCTGTTAACATTCCTGAATTGATGTATGCCATGCCGGGTCTAGGGGACAAGGCTAGATGGCCTCGAAAGAATCAACAAAAAGCCGATTGGAAAGACAAATCAAAATGGTGTGCTTTCCACGAAGATTTCGGACATATGACTGAGGATTGCATCGCTCTAAGGAAAGAAATAAGCTATCTTCTAAGCAAGGGATATTTGAAAGATCTCTTAGGAAGAAAGAAGAATAAGGGTCAGGATACTGAGAAGGATCCTGAGCAAGCAGCATCACCTCCCGCGGATGCTAAGATAATCAACTTCATTTCGGGAGGATCCGACATTTGTGGGACTTCGTATTCGGCAGCAAAGAGGCATGCAAAAGAAGCTAAGGCCGAAAGGGGAGAAAAACCTGTCAGGATGACTACACTCACAACTGACAAAGTGATCACATTTGATGCTGATGACAGGGATACTGTCCAGGATCCTCACCATGATGCTCTGGTAATAACGTTATATGTGGCTAACCATTTTGTACGTAGGATATTGGTTGATAATGGCAGCTCCGTCAACATAATCCAACTAGAGACGCTGAAAAGAATGAATGTATCTCCAATGGATATCACTTCAAAGTCTACCGTGCTTGTTGGGTTCAGCGGAGAGGCTAGAAACACAGTGGGAGAGATAAAGTTGCCAGTGTACGTTGAAGGAGTCAACTCGATACAACGTTTCTGTGTGATGGATTCTCTATCCTGCTATAACATCATACTGGGAAGACCGTGGATTCACGATATGAAGGCTGTGCCATCAACATATCACCAATGCATCAAGATACCTACCCCTTGGGGAGTTGTCAAAGTTGATAGTGATCAGCAGGAGGCGAAAGAATGCTACTCATCCTCGATGAAATCCTCAACCAAACCTAGTGCAGCATAGCAATTAAAGACGCGGGCCCAGGATATCGTGGAAGATTCGGAGCAGGATGTGAAGAAAATTATCCTAGACCAGGATAATCCCGATATTTCGGTGCTCGTGGGAACCAATATCCCTCAGATATTGAAGAGCAATTAATTAACTTTTTAAAATGCAGGATGTCAACGTTTGCATGGAAGCATGAGGATATGACCGGCATATCCAAAGATATTATCACTCACAAGCTTGGAATTGATAAATCATTCAAGCCTGTGCAACAAAAAAGAAGGAAGTTTGCTCCTGAGCGGAATATGATTATTCAAGAGGAAGTTGAGAGATTATTGAAGTCCAGGATGATCAGAGAGGTTAAGTTCCCAAGGTGGCTAGCAAACGTGGTTGTGGTACAGAAGAAAAACGGGAAATGGAGAGTGTGTGTAGATTACACAGACTTGAACAAAGCTTGTCCTAAAGACCCATTTCCTCTTCCCCACATTGATGCAATGGTAGATGCCACTGCCGGGCATGAAATGCTGACTTTCATGGACGCATCCCCAGGATTTCAACAGATCCAAATGGAGCCTTCTGACCAGGAGGATACTGCCTTCATGACACCAACAGGTATTTATTGTTATACAGCTATGCCTTTTGGTTTGAAAAATGCAGGTGCAACATACCAAAGATTGGTAAACATGATGTTCAAAGACAAACTGGGGGACACCATGGAGGTGTACATCGACGATATGGTGGTAAAGTCAAAGAAAGCTCAAGATCACCTCCAGGATATTAAAGGAGCGTTTGATATCCTGGATCAGTATAACATGACGCTGAATCCTGCTAAGTGCCATTTTGGAGTAGGAGCAGGAAAATTCCTAGGATATATGGTGACCAAAAGAGGAATAGAAGCAAGCCCGGAGCAGATTAAAGCCATCTTGGATATTAAATCACCCTCAAATATGAAGGATGTTCAACGATTAACAGGGCGAGTGGCAGCATTGAATAGATTTATCTCAAGATCTTCAGAAAAATTCAAAGATTTTTATGATATCCTGAAGAAGAACAAAAAATTCGAGTGGGGTGAGAAGCATGAAGCAGCCCTGCAGGATTTGAAATGATATCTCTCAACCGCACCTCTGTTGATGAAACCTGAAAATGGTGAACCACTATCCCTGTACCTTGTTGTATCAGGGAATGCTGTAAGTGCCGTTCTCATAAAAGACCATGAAGGTCAGCAATATCCTGTTTATTATGTTAGTAAAAGTTTGTTAGATGCTGAAACTAGGTACTCTCATTTGGAAAAATTAATACTAGCATTAGTTATGGCATCAACAAAACTTAGACACTACTTTGAGACACATAGGATACACGTTAAAACAAATTATCCTGTCAAAAATATACTTAGGAAACCGGAAATGTCGGGTAGAATGGCTAAGTGGTCAGTAAAGTTAAGTGCCTATGACTTAGTATATGAACCTAGGAATGCCATAAAGTCTCAGGCTTTCGCTGACTTTGTGGCTGATTTTAGTAGTGACATTCAGGATGAGGTAGACCTAGAAGTTCAACAGTTAGGAGAATCCTCAGGATCCTGGACATTATATACTGATGGTGCATCTAATATAAGAGGAGTAGGATTAGGAATACTACTAAAATCGCCACAGGGGGACATATTACCCCAGGCTATTAGGTGTGAATTTCCTGCTACCAATAATGAAGCAGAATATGAGGCTTTAATCGCAGGATTAGAGTTGGCTAAGAGCATGGGTATCAAAAATTTACAAGTATATGTTGATTCTTTGTTAATTACTAACCATTTTAATGGATCCTATGCAGTTAAGGTTGAGAAATTAATAGAATATCTTGATATTCTCAAAAAATTAGCAGGATATTTCGATGTTTTTACACTTGAACAGGTACCCAGAGAGGATAATGCTGAAGCGGATGCCTTAGCAAATCTGGGATCATCAATCAGGATACCGGAAGGGACCCAAATACCAGTATTACATGTCTTATATCCTGCAACTAATCCTCAGGATAAAGAAGTAGCGTGTATTCAGGATCCCGGGGTGGAATATCCTAAAGAGGATCCTAAATCCTGGACGGCTCCAATTGTGAAATATCTCAAAGAAGGACACATCCCCGGAAGTGAAAATCCTAAGGTGTTTAGGATGAAGGTATCACGATTCACTATTATAAATGACGTTTTATACAAGAAATCTCTTGCAGGACCGTATTTAAGATGCTTGGAGGATCCTTAAGCCAAGGAAGTACTTCAGGATATACATGAAGGGGATTGTGGTAATCACACCGGGGGCAGATCATTGTTCTCGAAAGTATTAAGGACAGGATATTATTGGCCGACGATGAGGAAAGATGCTGCAGAATATGCTCGAAGATGTGATGCATGTCAAAGACATAGTAACATACTACATCAACCAGCTGAACCATTAAATCCTGTAGTTTCCCCTTGGCCATTCATGAAGTGGGGGATGGATATAGTAGGGAAGTTACCAAAAGCTCCGGGAGGAAAAGTCTTTATGTTAGCTATGACAGATTATTTCTCCAAGTGGGTTGAGGCTGAAGCATTTGTCCAAGTTAGAGACCAAGAAGTAGTATCCTTCATAAAGAGGAATATCCTGACTAGGTTTGGAGTGCCAGCTGAGATCATTTGTGATAATGGGTCCCAGTTTATAAGCAAAAGGACTACTGACTTTTGCAAAAGTTGGGGAATTAAAATGATCACATCTACTCCAGTACATCCTCAAGCGAATGGACAGGCTGAATCTTCAAACAAGATAATAGTCAATAACTTAAAGAAGAGACTTGGGGCTAAAAAAGGAAGATGGGCGGAAGAGTTACCCTTTGTTTTGTGGGCTGATAGGACAACGGTAAAGAATGCAACCGGCCAAACCCCGTTTTCCTTGGTATTTGGAGCGGAGGCGTTGATTCCAACAGAAATGACGATACCTACTGCAAGATCTATGCTGCAGGATCCTGAACAGAATCCTGAAGTCTTATGTCAGGATTTGGATACTATAGACGAAAAAAGAGATGCAGCAAGGCTAAGGATAGCAGCATATCAGCAAAGAATATCCAGAGCATATAATAAGAACATAAGGACTAGAAGATTTCGAGTTGGTGATTGGGTGCTAAGAAAGGCTTTTCAAAATACCACTAATCCTGCCGATGGCAAGCTAGCTCCGAAATGGGAAGGACCTTATGAAGTCGAGTCAGAAGCAGGGAAAGGAGCATATCGACTCAGGAATCTGGAAGGGGATATGCTACCAAGATCCTGGAATGCAATACATTTGAAGCTCTATTTCAAGTAAGAGTAGAATTTATTTTCTATCTCGGAATGGTATGTATTCTGTCTTTAAATATATTTGTTTATTGAACCCAATACTGACTTAAGCATCGGAGGGGTGTTAGCCAAGCTAACACCCACCTTAGTTTACAATTGTTTTGCAGGATATGTTTCAGGATATAGCTCCAGGATAAGTCGAAAGATTAGAGGATTGGCCCCCTCTCTCACGTTTAAGGGATCCTGGTCCCTTCAAAGGTTTAAAGGTATTCACCTTTCTTTCGAATTGGGTTTAAACATCTCGCCTGGAGCGCAAGTTATCTAGGTATAGTTCAAGGTAACGGGACCAGTTCATGTAAAAGTGGCTGACAATTTCGTTACTGTTGGCTATATCCTGGATCCTGAAGGTATATGAGGATTGATCACCCTCTCTCACGAAAGAGTATTTTCATACTCTCAAAGGTTTAAAGGTTTTCACCTTTCTAAGAATTGGAGTTTGTACACTCTCGCCTGTAGCGCATGAAATTTAGGGTTTATCCCCAGGGTATTAAGGGTCTATCCCAAGTATGCTAAAGATTCATTTCAGGATATCAGGGGTTTTGCCCCAGGGTATGCGGAATTTACTTAAGGAAAGATATAAATGCATTTGCGTTTCTGTGTCAAACACAGGGGACATACATTATACTGTTCAAAGAATGGATCCAAGTTCACAAGTATGCACTGGGGACAAAACTTATAATGGAGGATTAAAATTGGTTCTGTAAGAATCTCTGGTATGATCTCTCCTTTTTATTTGGACAATTTATAGGTGATATTTTAATATCCTTATCAAGATATCTTTCAGGATACCTTTCAGGATACATCTATAATATATATTTCTAAAAGTGTACAAACCAAACAATTTTTACAACTACGATTTTCATAGCAATGACAACAGTAATAAGGTCAAAAGAGAAGTTATATTATTAACATGCCAAAAGATGTGCTCTTAGTTTCACCTCAAAACAAGGCCCATCCACTAAGAGCACTAATAGTTCATTACCATATTTACCCAACAGTTGAAGGCTTCATCTCAAACCGAGACCCATCCACCTTCAACTGTTGTATTGTTCAAAAAGCATGCAGGAAATGTAAATTGTTCAGATGCGGGAAAGTAAAGTGCAGAAAAGTAAATTATTTATGGGACTACAAACCAACATTCAAATTCAAAAAGGTGGGCTCTGGCCTTGGCACGTATATCCGTCATCGCCCACCTAAATGCCCTCACACAGCGGCATCTCCTCCAACCTTCTCAGACTTCTCCGCACCAGCATCCTGACCAACATCCTGCGCAGCATCCTGACCTATGTCCATCCCAGCATCAGCTCCAGCATCCTTCTTGTCTCCGGCCTGGACCACCACCTCTGCTGACTTAGAAGACTCACCGGCTTCAGCAGGAAACGGCACAGCTTTGCCTCCGAGCTCCTTTAACTTGGCCACCCAGGATTCAACTGGCCAAGATGGACAAACAAGGCCCGTCTCCTTGGCCTTGTAGGCCATCTTGATGCGTGCTTGTAACAGGGAGACGATAGCAGAAGCCTTGATTCCCTCCCGGAAATTGATCAAGGCCTGATCATGATCCATTTGAACGGTGGCAAGCTTGACCTCAGCGTCTTGGGTGACCTTCTTCAGCAGGCTTTCGTAGTGCCGAGTCTTTGCTTCAGCAATGGCACCTTGGTCAGCAACGGTGCTTTCGAGCTGTTTGATCCTGGCTTCATGGAGTGCCACGGTACCGCAAGCGTCATTGTACAAGTGGAGCAAATGCTGGAGGCCCTGCACGTCAATGACAGGTATAAAATTAGAATATATGTTGACCAAGATATCCTACCAGGATATCCTGTTAGGATATACGTGCAGGATATACATGAAGGATATGTGTCAGAATATTACCTTGTTAAGGAAGGATGTCATTGGCTCTAAGGAATCGGAGAAGCTGAGTTCGTCATAGGAGAACCCTTCTGAGCCTGGAGCACTGACTTCAAGACCCTTCCTCTTTTTCGCTGTGGAAGCACGGGTTCTTGGATTGGCCTTGGGAGCCGGGAGTGGTTTGGAGATAGTAGCAGCAGGAGTCTCCTTCTTGACTGTGGCTGGAGTTGGATAGCTGTCAAGTTCATCAAGGTCTAGATAGACTGGGACTTTGCTGGAATCTGCACACAGGGAGTAAATTTCTAAATCTCTCCTAAGAATAGCAAATAAAAAACATATGTGTGCAGGATATCTTGCAGGGTTCTTACCAGACATGTTTGCGCTTGAAAGAGGGCTTGGAGTTGGTGGAGACGGATTAAAACTTCTCTCTGTTTCTGAAAGCAGTCTGATGGCGTCTATCCTTTTTTGAGAATCAGCAAGGGGAGGTGCGATCTTTCTGAAATCAGCTGCATACAAAAACAGAAGAAATAAAATTCATTAGCTGAGGATGTGAGACAGGATAAGAGACAGGATCATTCTTAAACCCTAAGTCCTACCCTTTCTTAACCATCTCATCGGATAATCCGTTCCACCAGGGATTGAATCCCTTTTTACGAAGAAAAACTTGGATTGCCAACCATCCTCGTTCCTGGTGGCACGAAGTATCAATGGATCACCGGAAGTAGAATAAAATAGGAATCTAGATGAGCCATGGCATCTAAGCTTGTAGGCTAAAGGGAGATCATGGACAGAAAGGTCAGGTATGTGGTTTCTCTTGATTTGGTCGAGAACAGACAAAACACGCCAGAGCATTAGCATGGTTTGGCTGAAAGAAATTTTGGTGATACTAAAAAACTCGGTGATGAAGTCCGGAAAGGGGAATCGTAACCCTAAGGTAAAGGGGAAAGCATTGAAACAAATCCACTCGTTGGAAACCATATCTGACCGGATTTCTCTATCAAAGGGTCGGAATATAGTTCCTTCCGGAAAGATACCGGAGGATTTCAAAGCTGACAAATGAGCACTGTCAAAGGTGCATGTTTCGTTCTCCGGTTCTTGGAGAAGATTCTGTTGGATGAATGTGGGAGCCGAGTCGCCTGAACTGGACCTCGTTTGCCTAGGCATTTGGTCGCCTGAATTCTCGCCGGAGAAAGTTAAAAGATGAATATGAAGATGAGGGAGAGAATATTACCTTTTTCTTGTCGATTGTGGTTAAAAAAGAAGATGAGGATGAGAAGATATAGGGCATGATGAGTGAATATAGGCCGGGTGGTTGAAAGCTGTTACATCAATGGTCTTATCTCTTAATTACCTCGGCCACCATGAAAAATGTAACCGTTAGTGCAGGATATCAAACGGTAACATTTTTGGGGACAATTGTTATGGGTGAAATTCTGAACCCCTATATCCTGGAAAATATCTTGGTTTATATCTTGGTTATGTAGTATATGTTTACATCCGGGATGCTGGTTCAGGATATTGGTAATATCCTGAATGGTATCCTCAGGATTACTAATGGATTATGTGCAGGTATGTGGGTTGGAAGCTGGCAACGTTCATAAGACTCATTCCGCGGAAGACTCGGTCCAAGTCGTTCAAATGAAGACGTTGAAGCCGTATTACTCGGTCAATAACGTTCTTAATGGAATATTCGAAGTACCCCAAATTTGTAGGGATTATTGTTTGTAATTCATTACTATAAATAGGTGGGTATACCAGATCAAATAGGACATCACAATCACACTCGCTACACTCTAACACTTGCTCTCGAGCAATTCTTACTTTCATACGAAGGCATTGTAACACTTAGCGATCTGGTCTATATCCTGCACTGTATCCTGAAGTTTAAAGCAATAAGAAGAACAAGGCAGCTGCGATTGTCAGCTCCCGAGGTTTTATGCCGGCGATCTAGATTGATCAAGGGCTTTCCTCGTACATCTCGTGTCATTTCCTTTACTTTTTGCTCATTGTTCGCTCATTGTTTGATCGCAGATACAGCTCAATATCCTGAGCCGTATCCTGAATACTGATTTTCTAAATAACTCAACAAGCATATTTTCTATACACTTTCTAGCACACTACCTCACATTACTAATTTGATCACTAAATTGCTTCGGTAATTTTTGACCAAAACAGACACCATGCAGGAACTTAGATGAGGTAAGAACCCGAGCACTTAGGTTCATTCGGCTAGAGGATGACAAAAGGATCCAGGAGAGGTTAGCAGGATCCTCAAAGCAGGATAAGCAAGGATCCTCATTCAGGAACAACAAATTCAGATCCTACAACAGATCTGATAACCAGAACGTGCATTCTGTTGATCAAGAAGAGGATGATGAGGATTATCCTCCAATTTCTGAATATTGTTTTTCTGTTGATAACAATGAACTAATCCTTGCGATGCAGAATCTAGGTGATAAAGCTAGATGGCCCAGAAAAAATGATAGGCCAGCTGCAACTAAGGATAAATCAAAGTGGTGTGCATACCATGAAGATTTAGGGCATCTCACAGAAGAATGCATTGCACTAAGAAAGGAAATTGGATACTTGTTGAGCAAGGGGCATCTAAAAGAATTGTTGGGAAGAAAAAAGTCAAGGACTCAGGATCCTGAAAGGATCCCTGAGAAGGCTCCAGCCCCTCCAGCAGATGCACAAGTAATAAATTTTATTTCTGGAGGATCAGACATTTGTGGCACATCCTTCTCAGCAGCTAAAAGGCATGCAAAGGAAACTAAAATGGATAATGGAGAAAGACCCGTTCGAACATCAAGTGTCTCCGAAGGAAAAGTCATAACCTTTGATGAGGATGATCGTGTTGATATCCAGGATCCTCATCACGACAGTTTAGTAATTACTCTTTTCATTTCTTGTTGGTGCACTACATCTGTTGATTCCGTCTAGGTGTCTAGGATCAGGTCTTACGTCGTATTGTATAGCATAGGGCACGTTTTACGAGAAAACAGGAGTATGTATAGGTGTTACATGTCTGGTCCGCTCATAGGGACATAGGCATGCTGGTCCGCTTATTTGTCATTGTGGTCCGCTTATGTGTACATGTCTGGTCCGCTTTTATGGTCATGTGACACATAAGCGAACCAGAAAGTCTATATATAGTAACCTCATGAGCGGATCTCATAAGATGTATGTGAAATTCCACGCCGAAGCTCTGCCGGTGTGAAGATTGAGCTGTAAAACATTTCATATCAATAAAACAAGCAGTTAGGAGAAAGAACAAGCTATATCTACTTGCATTTCTTATTATTCCGCATCTGAAACGCAAGAGATAACCTCTGAACGACTCGTTCGGGTCAGCAAACGATCCTACAAGTGGTATCAGAGCTTGGGAGGAGGTTTTCTGCAGATTGTAGCTGTTTTTCATCATTTCTTCTCACTTCTACACCTTCTTTTACTGATTCGGGAAGATTTCACAGTCGGAATTCGCTCAAATTTTCACAGTTTGTGCGCAATAGTATCGAGATAAACCCTGGAAAGTTTGAAGCCAAAATTCGAAGTTTTAACAAGTCAAAACATGTTCGATATGTGGATCGCTCGAAGTGACGTCATCATGAACCGCTCTTAGATCACGTTTTGGACCGCTCATTCGTACAGATTTGGTTCTGGTTCGCTCCAAATCAGTATCTGGTCCGCTCGAACGGACATTGTTGCTGGACCGCTCCAAAGGATAATTCTGGATCGCTCATTTGAACAGTCTCTGGTCCGCTCGAACGGACATTGTTGCTGGACCGCTCCAGAGTACATTCCAGGTTCGCTTTTCAGGTCACATTGAGGTTCGCTCCAGTGTATATTTCTGGTCCGCTCCAAAGACAGTTATCCAAAGTGGTTCGCTCCAAAGATTCATTCTGGTTCGCTCCAAAGCATCATTTTGGTCAGTATGGATTCCGAGTTCTACAACGCATTTGCCTCATCGACTACTCTAGCCGCAATTGCTCAAGCAATGAATTTAGAAAACGAGACGGGAACGACTCAAAAGCCCCCTAAATTGATGAACATTGAGGAGTATTATGGATGGAAGGATCGGTTTGAAAACTGGGTTCAGGCAAATCATCTCAGATCGTGGGAATGCATATTGAAGAAGTACACATTGCCTCGAACAGATTTGCAAGTCATCAAAGAAATATCCGAGTTCACTGATCAAGAACGAGCAATGTATAGAGCTGAGAAAATGATGATTAGTTTGTTGCAGCAGGCGATAAAAGAAGATATATTCATCCTGTTACAGCACGACAAAACTTCTAAGTCAATTTGGGATGCGCTAAAGGTCAAGTTTGAGGGAAGCGAAAACATGATCAAAAGCAAGAAAGCGTTACTAAAGAAAGAATTTGATTTGTTTAGTAGTTTGCCGGGAGAGGATACTAAAAAGCTAATCGAGAGATACTGTCATTTGGTGCGATCTTTATCTATGTTGGGTGTTGAAAAAGGTCGTGAGGAGTGGGTGGATAAATTGGCGGACGCGTTACCTCAAAAGGAGTGGGGAACGTATTTGATGATTTTGAAGAATACTGGTGTGTATGATGGGTTGACAATCTCACAGTTTATAGAGAAAATTGAGAGTCAGGATCTTGAACAGCAGAAGATTGCGAGGATGAATAGTCCGAGTGGTCAACAGGATGTGAAGATGTACTACAGGGGTAGTATTCCAGCCACTGAGTCTGAAAGAAGTCCGAAGATTCAAACTGCTTTCAGTGCTGGTGATTCATCTGAGAAAGCTGATCAGGGTTTGAACAAGAATAGCAGTGGGTTTTCATCGTTTCCGAGTGTGAATCCGAAAGAGACTAACACGAGTTTTCAGTCTCAGAGTACAAAAACAGGAAATGGATACGTGATTCAATGCAACATAGCTCTCAACCTTCCAGAAGGCCAAAGCTTCTCTGAAGACACTGCTAAAGACCATATGGCACTTCTGGGTTCAGTACTGTTATCCTATGAAGGTCTTGTTGCTGGTCGGATCGGCAATCCTATGCTTACCAAAGAGGATTACGATCAGATAGACGCCGAAGAGATGGAACTTATGGATATCAAATGGTGTCTCGCAAGTGTTCTTCGACGAGCTGAGAAATTCAAAACCATTACTGGGAGAAATGACTTTCTAGATGCTCATGTATCAACTTTAGGTTTTGATAAATCTAAAGTTACTTGTTTTCGATGCAGGGAGAAAGGTCATTTCAAACGGGAGTGCAAAGGAAGAGAAGCTAGCGGAGCACAGAATCCATTCGGGAAAGATGATTACTACCGCAAAGCTATCTATCAACAAGTCGGTCAATTCCAAGAACCACAGACAGCTCACGGGAGAGAGATTAAAGATCCCAAAAGAGCATGTTTGGTAGATTTCAGCTGGAGTGATTACATATCATCTGAAGGCAAAGCAGCACGCATTATCGATCAAGATGATGAGAAACTACCAGAAGGTTTCAGTTGGGATATGTTTGTGGATGAAAAGGGAGAGTTCAAAGCGTTCATTGCCAAAATCGTCCGAGAGCCAGATTTGTTTGCTACTTGGATGAGATCTATCGGGGAGAATGTGAAAAGTGAAGATGAAAAGTCTGTGACAACCGATGAAGGGTCAGATAGTCCTGATAAACTTTCAGAGATATCTGGAGAAATTTCAGAAGGTTTAGATGAAAGTTTACAGAGTTCAGATGAAGATGTACAGAATGAGTTTGTTTCAGAAAAGGCAGTTGTTTTTGATAAAACACCGTCTGATTTTAGTAAATCAGATGATGATTCTGATAAATCTGTAAAATTTGATCAATCACCAGATCATAGCAGTAGTGATAATGAGGAAGAAAAACATATAAATGTTGCCAAATCTCATCTTTCTCCTGAAAGTTTTCATTTCTATTTTGCAGATCGAGTAAAGAAACTAAAGGAGAAAAGAGCTGCTAAAGAACAACAAACTGAATCTGATGGTGATGTTCAGAATGCTGAAAGTGTTGTTGAGAAGATTACCGAGGTTGAAAAAGAAGAAGAAAAGGTGATTGAAGTAGAAAAAGTGATTGAGGTTGTTAAAACAATCGAAGTTGAGAAGATTGTTGAAGTCGTCAAGCCTTGCAAGAAGTGTTTAGAAGCATGCAAGGAATGTGTTGCGAAAAACGACATTATAGCTGAGTATGAGAAGAAGAAGGAGCAGTTATTGTTCAATCTCAATTATGTGAAAGAATCATACGATGTCTTGAACAAAACAGTAACTGGTCTTCAAAAGACAAACTTAGAACGAGAACAAGCACTGACAATGATGAATGCTGTTATGATGACAAAGCAGAAAGCAATCAATTTCTACATTGAAGAGAGTGCTAAGTGGAAGCAAGAGTTGGAGACGGAAAAGATCGAGAATGAGAGAATTAGACGTTTGTTACAAAGCTATTCTAGTTCTGATTATCTCATTGACCGTATTTACCCAACTGTTGCAGGTATGGAAGCTTTTAAAGATGAGAAGCCGAAAGAAAAGAAAGATAGTGGTAAGAAACCGACTGTTAGATATAACAAGTGTCCGCCTCCAATTTGGGAAGGGTACTCTCCTAGAAAACCAAATGAGGAGCAACTTGAAAAAGTAGTCAATATAAAGCTAAAAACTGACACAACTGATGAATTACCAGATAACATTGATGTCACGTTTACCTCGTCAGATACTGATCATGAGTCTGAGTTAATAAAAAAGGTGGTCGATCAGGTGTTGGATACTGAGGAGGAATCCGAGTCAAAGTCTGAGTCTGGAGGGTCAAATTCGCCAGTCGACAGTCCAAAGTCGTCGGTCAAAAAGGCTTACAGTAAAGAGTTTTTGTTATCAAAAGCAAATTTGGATGATGAAACATTTGAAGTTGCATACACTTTAAATGATTCGGTCAAATTATACTCTGATAAAGAGTTTCCAATAAGAAGTGTTCGTTTTGACATGATCAAAAAGGTTTTCAAAATGACAGAAATTAATATTTCTAAAATAAAAGATTTAAATCTTACTGAAAAACCTAAAAAGTACACTTCAAGAGTTCAACAACGTTTAAACAAGAAAAAAGGTTACAATTCTGGTTCTGTTTCTCAAAAGAAATCAAACCAAAATCGTAGCTACAAAAAGAAAGGTCTTGGATTTATTTCACCAGAAAATCATAAAAATTTGAAAAATACTAAAACAAAAACAGAATTTGTGTCAGGTGGATATGCAGAAGAGGAACAGAAGAAACCATTCTGGAGACAGTCAAATCAAGAGTTTCTTGCTGAAAAGAAGAAGAATGGATCTGAAGTGTTTTATCAAAGAGAGACTCGTACCTGTTATAAGTGCCATGAAACTGGTCACATTGCATGGAACTGTCAGAAAAATGTCAAAACAAAACAGGGAGTTTCTCAGAAATTGAAAGAAAAGGTTGTTGATGTTGAACCACCAACCGAAAAATTTAAAATTTTTGAAAATTCAACTTATGAGGTTGGTGAGTGTTCTAAAAAGAATTTTTATAAAAAGAATTTTTATAAAAAGAAAGAGAATGACAACCAAGTATGGGTTGTTAAGAAAGTTGATGAGAACGTCGGCGATGAATCTGGTTCCACAAAGCCAGAAGAGCCACAGGTTGACGTGAAAATTTCAGTGAATGATGATGAGTTTCCATCACTGAAATTTCAAGAAGTTAAACAGAAAGTTGGTAAGATTGATATCTCGAATCAGTTTTACAAAGATAATACTAAGTTTGATGTCGAGAAAACATTCAATGGGAGTGTTAAGAAAATTTTTGGGAAAATGTTGAATGGGAAAGTTAAGGGGGTTAAAGATTTTTATGCAACTAAAAAGGCAACTTACAACCCTACTGTTCAAGAGTTGAAAGCCATCAAGTCTGAAAAGACTTGGATGGAAGTTTGTTTCCCATGATAGTCTCAGGACTATGCCGGAGATCCCAAGTTTGTAATCGTGGATCAGGAATCGGCATCCTTCTTGTTATTTTAGATTTTGTGAATGAATCTTGTAATAGTTAAATTTTGGCAAGTCATACTGCAGGAATTGCCGGAGCTTCCAGGTTGGTAAGTGCGAAGCAGGAATCGGCATCCTGATTGGTAAAATGGTGATGTAGACGTAATATTCCTACAGTTGGTATAGGTCATACCTACAAGTGGTATTGTTTGTGATTCTACAAGTGGTTATTCGTATAAGTGGTTTATAGGTTGCTTGAATGCAAATGGTAAATCAGGGACATTAATTTGTACTTGATTTACTATATATATGACAAGAGACGAACAAAATGATGAACCATACCCCGAACCTACAAATGGTTTAAAATCAACAAAACTCATTTTCTAGAAAAATCATTTTGATTAAAACAAACTTAAGTGTTTTGAGATCTAAATGAGATAATGGTTTGTGATAGGGGGAGTTCTGATTGTTTATGCTGAGTGAATGGCGATTTGATGTGTTTCAGTGTCAGTTGTCAAGTTTCAGTACAGTTTGTATGTTTCAATTGTGTCAAGAGTCTTAGTTTTCAAATTTCCTTTGAAATGTGTTTGCATTTTAGGGGGAGTAAGTTTTTTTTAGAAAATCCAAAAACATTTGAAAATTTGAAAAAGCCAAAAACATGATAAAATTCAAAATGAGTTTTTGTTGCATATAAGAGGAAATGATAGTACATCAGTGGACTATCACAACATGCTAAAGAATTGGAAAGTTAAAATGTGATAAACGGTCTCACAGTTGATGTGTCAGTAGGTTTTTACACATTTAGTAGATTGTGACGAGATATAAACTTAAATTCAAACTTGCTTGTTCTGTGGGTTAACACAAACTTGGATATATAGGTAACCCCTGAAATCTTGTTTGAAAGGTCCCTTATTCTGAGATACTAGGTCTTTATGCTCAGTGATATCTGGGGTATTATCCTGGGACTTCTGCTGAAAGAAATTTCTGACCTAGTCCCCGGATAATACTTTCTGCAAATGCTTGAAACATAGCATCACCCTCAGCAAGCTGATGAAACAATAAAATTGATAGTCGCTGCTGTTGTAATGCAAAAGATCCTCTAAAGGGGACACACCAAAAGTCGAAGCCGTCATCTCTCTGCGTATCGAAAGATCGACCTGAGCTCTCACGGCCCTCGCACTATAATTTATTCCCTTACAGATATCATCTGTGGTATACTCACCTGTAAGACTGAATATTGGGATCTGGATACGGGAGTATATTCAAGTAGTGGGACACACGGATAAGTTCAAGTGCTTAAAACATTAATATCGTATCTCGGATCAGTTGAACTTTGTGTGAAAATTTAAGTGGATAAGTATACTGACAATCTAAGTGAATCGTTTAGAACTTAAAATGAAATGAAGCTTAACGGTGTTGGTGATTTGTCTCAGAAACTGATATGATCCTCTTGCACAAACTCACAAAAATATTGTCTGTAAATATTTTATTTCTGCATTTTAGTCTCTCAGAAAATCCAAAAAGATTTTGTGTGTGTTTTAGCATAATTTTTTGAAAAAGTCAAAAAGATTTTCGACAACTGATGTTGGAAAACTGATTTTCAAAATTCCGAATGCTAAACATGATGAGCAGCATTTGAGGGGGAGTGTTTGTGTAAATCTAACTGTTTTCGTTAAATCTATCCTTCTTCAAGTGGTTCATCATAGATATTTGAGAGAGAGCCTGAGATGTTGCAATTATATGTTTGTTTTAGTGATTATGAGAATCATGTGTTGGTGCTCAGGTATTTGATATGTGATAAAATTAGAAAATTTATGTCTGGGTTAAGATTGTGCAGGTAGCCAGGTTTCGATATTCTGAAAATCTCTGTTGGAAGAGAGCCAAGGTTCGATTCTGAAAATCAATTCTGAAAGCCTGTGTAGATCAGACAACGATCCTGAAGATGTTACTGAAGAACAAAAGAATGCCAGTAAATCGAGAAGAAGAGTCTGAAGATTGAAAGAAGAGAAAGCCCAGAGACTGATCTAGATTGAAGATGTGAAGACATAGTTTTGCAGTCAGAGTGTATAGGCGACTCCATCAACATCTGAGGGGGAGTCTGTTGGTGCACTACATCTGTTGATTCCGTCTAGGTGTCTAGGATCAGGTCTTACGTCGTATTGTATAGCATAGGGCACGTTTTACGAGAAAACAGGAGTATGTATAGGTGTTACATGTCTGGTCCGCTCATAGGGACATAGGCATGCTGGTCCGCTTATTTGTCATTGTGGTCCTCTTATGTGTACATGTCTGGTCCGCTTTTATGGTCATGTGACACATAAGCGAACCAGAAAGTCTATATATAGTAACCTCATGAGCGGATCTCATAAGATGTATGTGAAATTCCACGCCGAAGCTCTGCCGGTGTGAAGATCGAGCTGTAAAAGGTTTCATATCAATAAAACAAGCAGTTAGAAGAAAGAACAAGCTATATCTACTTGCATTTCTTATTATTCCGCATCTGAAACGCAAGAGACAACCTCTGAACGACTCGTTCGGGTCAGCAAACGATCCTACATTTCTAACCATTTTGTCCGCAGGATCCTTATAGACGGAGGAAGTTCAGTGAACATTATCCAGCTTGATGTTCTAAAGAAGATGGGAATCCCTGAATCAGATATCATACCAAGATCCTCCGTGCTTGTGGGATTTAGTGGCGAAACTAAGAATACCCTGGGGGACATTAAACTCCCAATATATATCGAAGGCCTACACTCTTATCAAAAATTTTGTGTTATTGACTGTTTATCTTGTTGTAATGTTATCCTTGGCAGGCCCTGGATACACGATATGAAGGCAGTCTCATCTACCTACCATCAATGTGTGAAGCTCCCTTGTCCTTGGGGAATAGTGAAGGTTGATAGTGATCAGCAGGAGGCTAAGAATTGCTATACTTCATCGATGAAACCAGCCTCGAAGTCAAGGGAGCAATAGCAATCAAAGTATCCTCCAAGGAATGTCTTGGAGGCAAGAGAGCAGGATGTGGTAGAAGTCCTCATGGATCCTGATGATCCTGAATCCAAAATCTATATCGGATCAGGGATCCTTGGCGATATGAAGAAAAACCTCATATCCTTCCTCAAAAGGAGAAAGACTACCTTTGCATGGAAACACGAAGACATGACTGGTATATCTAAAGATGTAATCACTCACAAACTTGGCATTAACAGGTCCTTCAAACCAATCCATCAAAGGAGAAGAAAGTTTGCACCGGAAAGGAATGCCATTATCCAAGAAGAGGTAGAAAAGTTGCTCCGGGCAGGTATGATTAGAGAGGTCAAGTATCCAAGATGGTTGGCCAATGTGGTTGTTGTTCAAAAGAAAAACGGAAAGTGGAGGGTATGTGTCGATTTTACCGATTTAAATAAGGCATGTCCCAAGGATCCTTTCCCATTACCCCACATTGACTCCATGGTGGATGCAACTGCGGGTCATGAACTGTTAACTTTTATGGATGCTTCATCTGGATTCCAACAAATCCAAATGGAACCATCCGACCAAGAGGATACAGCCTTCATGACTCCAACTGGTATATACTGCTATATTGCTATGCCGTTCGGACTAAGAAATGCAGGTGCAACATATCAAAGGCTGGTGAATATGATGTTCAAGGATCAGATTGGACAAACTATGGAGGTTTACATAGATGATATGGTGGTAAAATCTATAAAAGCTGAGGATCACCTAAGGGACTTGGAGGAAGCATTCGATATCCTTGACAAATATAACATGAAACTTAATCCTTCAAAATGTCACTTTGGTGTTAAAGCAGGTAAATTCTTAGGATATATGGTGACAAAGAGAGGCATTGAAGCTAGCCCGGAACAAATCAAAGCAATAGTGAACATCAAATCTCCGGCCAATGCTAAGGATGTTCAAAGGCTAACAGGCAGGATAGCAGCTTTGAACAGATTTATATCCAAATCCTCAGAGAAGTGCAAAGAATTCTATGATATCCTAAGGAAGAACAAAAAATTTGAGTGGACTGAGAAGCATGAAAATGCTTTAAGAGCCCTCAAAGATTACCTATCCTCAGCCCCGGCCTTGATGAAACCAGAAAAAGGCGATGTGCTATCCTTATACCTTGCAGTATCCTCAAAAGCAGTAAGTGCGGTCCTTGTTAAGGATCATGAAGGTACACAACATCCTGTCTATTATGTAAGTAAAAGTTTACTTGATGCCGAATCCAGGTATTCACACCTTGAAAAGCTTATTCTTGCATTAATTATGGCATCTACTAAGTTGAGACATTATTTTGAAACTCATGTTATTGTTGTTAAAACTAATTTTCCAATTAAGAATGTCCTCAGGAAACCAGAGATGTCAGGAAGGATGGCTAAGTGGGCAGTGAAGCTAAGTGCTTATGATATAAGATATGAGCCTAGGACAGCCATCAAATCCCAAGCATTAGCTGACTTTGTGGCTGATTTCAGTAGTGATTTACAAAAAGAAGCTGAGTTAGAAGTCCAGCAGCTAGAGGAGACCAAGGATCCTTGGATACTCTATACTGATGGATCCTCAAATGTTAAAGGCACAGGGCTTGGAATACTACTAAAATCGCCACAGGGGGACATAATACCCCACTCTATAGCTTGTGAGTTCCAAACCACTAACAATGAGGCTGAATATGAAGCCTTAATTGCTGGTTTGCAAATTGCAAAGCATATGGGGATCAGGTATCTTGAGGTACATGTAGATTCATTGTTAATTACAAACCACTTTAATGGATCCTATGCTGTTAAAGGTGAAAAGCTAACCAAATATTTAGAGATAGTCAAAAGTTTGGCACTCTCTTTTGTTTCCCTTAGTTTGACGCAGGTACCAAGGGAAGAAAATACAGAGGCTGATGCATTGGCTAACTTAGGATCATCCTTGAAGATCCCGGAGAATATCAAGATCCCTATTATCCATATCCTGACCCCGGCTATCGAGGATCATGTGGCTATGGAAATAGGAAATGATCTTGCAATTATCCCTAGTGAGGATACTCGATCCCATTCAGGATCAGGATCATGGATCTCACCAATTATGAGATACTTACAACATGGAGAGATTCCTACAGGAGAAAACCCTAGGGCTTTCAAATCTAAGGTATCTCATTTCACAATTTTAAATAATATGTTGTATAGACGATCTCTTGCAGGACCATACTTGAGATGCATTGAGGATCCTGAAATCCAAGAAGTTTTAAAAGACTTCCATGAAGGAGATTGTGGAAACCACACTGGGGGCAGGGCATTATTCTCAAGGATCCTGAGGACAGGATACTACTGGCCAACCATGAAGAGAGATGCTGTGGAGTATGCTAAGAGATGTGATCCTTGTCAGAGACACAACAATATCCTTCATCAACCAGCTGAATTATTGCATCCTATATCCTCCTCTTGGCCATTTATGAGATGGGGTATGGATATAGTTGGTAAGCTCCCTAAGGCACCTGGTGGAAAAGTATTCATGCTTGCTATGACTGATTACTTCTCCAAGTGGATAGAGGCTGAAGCTTTTGCCCAAGTCAGAGAAAAGGAAGTTATATCCTTCATTAAAAGAAATATTATAACTAGATTTGGAATTCCTTCTGAGATTATATGTGATAATGGTTCCCAATTTATTGGGGGCAGAACCACTAACTTTTGTGACAGCTGGGGGATTAAGATGATAACATCAACACCAGTCCACCCACAAGCTAATGGTCAAGCAGAATCATCCAACAAGATCATCATCAACAATTTGAAGAAGAAGCTTGGATCCAAGAAAGGGAAATGGGCAGAAGAACTACCCTATGTGCTTTGGGCTGATAGGACAACCCCTAAGAATGCTACTGGTCAAACACCATTCTCTTTGGTATTTGGGGCAGAATCAGTGATCCCAACAGAAATGGTGGTTCCAACTGCTAGAACAAGTACCCGTGATCCTGAGGAGAATAATGAGAACTTGTCTCAAGACCTGGATACTATTGAAGAAATCAGGAATATGGCTAGGATAAGGATGGCTAGTTATCAACAAAGAATGGCTGGTGCCTACAACAAAAATGTCAGGATCAGGAAGTTTCAAGTGGGAGATATGGTATTGAGGAAAGCATTTCAGAATACCACCAATCCTGCTGATGGAAAATTGGCTCCAAAATGGGAAGGCCCTTATTTGATTGAAGCTGAAGCAGGAAAGGGGGCATATAGATTGCTAACCATGGAAGGTGATTTGCTACCAAGAGCTTGGAATGCTGTCCACTTGAAGAAATATTTCATGTGAGCGGGATCCTCATGGCACAGATGATCCTCACATTAGAGGTATCCTTAAAGGATCCTTAAAGTATCAGTGATCCTTACTTAGGTAATATCCTAATCTTGAACTATTTCATTTCTTTATTTTCTCATATAAGGATAAGGATCATGTGTCCTCTATCCATCTCTCACATGAGTTTAAGTTTTGAAAGTTTAGGTATCCTTAGCATAACATTGGTTATCTGCAGAAGCAATTCGTTCCTTGGGTTTAACCCCAGTTATTTGGGCTTGACCCCAGTTCCGCCTGTAGCGCATGATGATCCTGGTATAGTTCAAGGCAGTGGGACCAGTACTCGTTTTAGGGGCTGATAATTCCATTGTACTGGCTATGCCTAGGATCCTACGTATAATGGTAGATGTACCATACATCCGTTCCTAAGGTTTCTAACGTTTTCACGTTAGCTAAGGTTTCTAACGTTTTCACGTTAGCTAAGGTTTTGGCATCTTCATGTCACTAAGTTTGGATAGTCGCCAGTTAGGGCCATACTCCAGTTTGCATACTATCCTTGGGCTTGTCCCCAGTTATCCTTGGGCTTGTCCCCAGCTATCCTTGGGCTTGTCCCCAGCTATCCTTGGGCTTGTCCCCAGTTATCCTTGGGCTTGTCCCCAGTTGCTAACTCTTATCTTATATTGGCTTAGTCCCAAGTTATGATCTATTTCAGGTCCTTGAAGATAAGCAACTAGGGATCCTTGATCCTCACTTCTCTCTAAGGTTTATCTTATAGTTATCCTTATTATGGTTAGGATCCTAACTTGGACCCTCAGGTATGATCCTTAACTATTTTTAATCCTATTCATTATTTATTTGAATAACCCTTAAAATTTGACAACTAGACTTGTGATCCTTAAAACATATTGCTTTTTGGGATTCTTTAACTATAGGATATTTGATCATGGATCATATCCTAAATATTTTCAATATGACTTATTCAAAATTGTTTATTCAGTAAATATGCATCAAAATGAAGGAGAATTAAAGAAATAAAAGGATAACAACACAAGATAAGCGACAAAAGATTAAGGTTTTATTTATTAACAAAGGATTAACCCTTAAAAGGTTGTCAAAATTACCTACCCCGAGCATCTACCAGCAAAACGTGGCCCGTCCGCTGGGGTAGGTAAAGGGTGTCCATGATAATAAGTTCAAAAGTAGTGCAGGAATATTAAGGCGGCAGGATCACAATGGCTTCATCCCCCAAACAGAGGATCCCTCCACCATATGCAATCCTGCCTATTGTCCAAAGGATCATACATGATCCTTAATCCTAAAAACTATTGTTCAGTACAAACCATTAAATTGTTCAACATCACAACCACAAAAAACTACTACCAAATTTAAAAATTGGGCTCCGGCTGCGTCTAGGAATGTCCATCATCGCCCAATTGTGCAGCCTACACCTTGGCTGCATCCTCTTCCCCTCCAGCAGCGGTATCCTTCATCAGATCCTTCCCACTACCTCCAGCCTCGATCGCCAAAACCTCCTCAGTCTCCTCATCATCCTCGAGATCGGCCAACCTTGCTTTCCAGCCCTCAACATCCCAGCTGCTTTTGTCAAAGTTAGGATCTTGAGCTTCCTGGGCCATCTTCAATTTTGTCTGGTACATTGTGATGGCAGCCGAGACCTTAGCATTTTCTATGAGATCATGCTTCTAATAGTCAAGGTCAATCAGGAGTTTAGCCGTTTTAGTCTTGGCATCTTGGAGTTCCTTCTGAAGATCAGCAATTGCAAGGTCCTTGAGCACTGCAACCTGTTGGAGGTCAGCAATCTTCTTATCCTGCTCCTCGACGTTCCCCACATAATCTTCAATCTCAGCAAATTTCTGCAAAGAAAAGGACAAAGCAGTTCAAGATCAGGTAATCCTCATACGAGTAGGATACCTAGGCAGAATTGGTGATCCTTACATCATTGAAGTATTCAAGGAACTGGTGGCGGATCAGTGGTAGGCCTTGAAGGTCCTCGGTGTCAGAAGTTTTCCTCTTCTTGCCACCCTTTCCTTTAGTGGGTGCCTTGGGGATGGAGATGCTAGGACTGGTAGTGGCCCTCTTCTTCCTGGATCGAACAACGTCAAGGTCAGCCGTGTTGAACTGGGATACAGGCTTGGCAGATTTTCCGGCACCTACACAATCAGAGCAAGATAAGTGTCCTAATCCTATTTCAATTTAATTATTTATTTTAATATTCAAACTATAAATCAATCAGGATACTTACTTGACATGGTGATGGAACCTGAGGATACTTCTTGTGAGTCTTGGGTGTCTATCTTAAATGTCCTTATTTCAGGATCAAGCTTCCAAAAAGCAGCAAGCCTATCCTTAGTTGCGGGTGTTGTGATGATGTGTGAAACAGAAATAGCTGCATAACACAAGACAAAAAGGGGTTAGTGATCCTTATACAAAAACAAGACTACCTAGTGATCCTCCTCAGGATCCTCTGGCCTTCCATGGGTGGACCATGTCCTTGGTAGATCCTTTCCGTTTAGAATGGTATCCCTCCTGACAAAGAAGAAGCGACGTTTCCAATTTGTGTCGTTCTTGGTGACTTTAAGAAGGGGGTGTTCTCCGCCGGATTTTCGTTTGAACAAATAACGATGAGAACCAAAGGTAGTAAGATCATACATCTGTGTCAGCTCTGACATTCCTAAATCAATGCCTTCCTGTTCGATGATCCTCTCCAGGGTGTACAAAACCCTCCAAATCATCGGCATGGCTTGGATGTAAGAGATGCCGGTAAGGGAAAAGAAGGATTGTGTAAATTCTGGGAAAGGATAGGTGTATCCTATGGTGAATGGAGTAACTGGAAAGGCAACCCATGTTTCTGAAACATTGTCACTCAGAATAGTAGGATCGAAGGGTTTGAAAAAGGCACTCGCCGGAAAGCAATGACGAATCTTGTCTATTTGAGCATCGTTAAAGCAACACCTCTCATTTGTGGAGTCTTTGATGATCTTTTGACTCTTCAAGGGACTATCCTTCTGGTGATCCTTGGCGGGGGAGGACCGAAGCATCATTCTTGAAGATATGACAGAAAGAAAGAAAAACAGAGCAAGAGAAGGAAGAAGATGAAGAGAGAATACCTGTTTATCTTCGAAATGCAGTTATAAAGGGAGTCTTTCTGAAATTTTAAATTCATTTGATCCTATCTCTATCTCCTATTTATAATCATGATCGTGCAGGGTTGTCACTTCTGTGACGTCACTATTGCAACGGATAGTTCAACAATAACGGCTATATTTACGATAGTTAGTTGCGGATAAGATCAAGAAAACATAACTCGCTCATTTTACATATCACTCCTTATATTTTGGGGGAAATTGTTAGGGGAGGATTTTCTAACAATTAGTGATCCTTATTCGTTATCCTAATTAATGATCCTTACTTCTGTGACAGGTGGTGATCCTCAGAAGAGCTTCAGGATCAGGATCATGGATCACTTTAAGGATCCTCATACTGACGATTGTTTGTTTGTGTTTTGTATTACTTCGCAGGAGTAATAAGCTTGACTTGGTCTTGGCAACGTTACTATGGAATATTCCACGGGTATTTCGCACACGTTTGACTGGAAATGGACGTTGTGGAGAACGTGGGAGCTTGGCACAAAAGTCGGATAGTTAGTTATTGTAGTTAACTTCTATTTTTAAAGGGGTAACGAGCTAGAATTAGAACACTTAGCCATTTTCAGCTACACACACTCTCATATACTCGCACTCTTGAAGCTCTCGACGAACACTTATTAGTTTTCACTCAATTTTACACATTTCACGATAGTGATCCTTGTACCTAGCTCGTTACTATCCGAAGTTGTAAACGTTTATTGATTTATTTGAGCTTGGTGATCGGTAGTTTCCATCACCCGGGGTTTTTTGTGCCGGAGATCAACTCTTGATCAAGGGCTTTTTCCCCGTATAAATCCTTGTGTCATTTGTGCAATTTACATTGAAGTGATCCTTGTCATTGTTCTACATTATAAGCATCATACCCCGTAATAGAGAGTTTGGTTGTATTATCCTCATCAGATTTTTTGACCAAAACAGCAGTATAACAATAAATACATGTTGGTGTCATGAAAGCAGTATCCTCCTGGTCTGAAGGTTCCATTTGGATCTGCTGGATTCCTGAGGACGCATCCATGAAGGTTAACATCTCGTGACCGGCAGTAGCATCCAACATTGAGTCGATATGAGGCAGGGGAAATAGGTCTTTAGGATATGCTTTGTTCAAGTCTGTGTAATCTACACAAACTCTCCATTTCCCATTTTTCTTTTGCACCACAACTACATTTGCTAGCCATTTGGGAAATTTAACTTCCCTAATCATCTTGCTCTTTAATAATCTTTCAACCTCTTCCTGAATGATAGCATTCCGTTCTGGAGCAAACTTCCTTCGTTTCTGTTGGACAGGCTTGAAAGACCTATCAATTCCGAGCTTGTGAGTTATAATATCCTTGGAAATACCTGTCATATCCTCATGTTTCCATGCGAATGTTGACATCCTGCATTTCAAAAAGTTAGTTAATTGATTTTCAATATCCTGAGGGATATTGGTTCCTACTAGCACTGAGATATCTGGATTATCCTTATCCAGGATAATTTTCTTAACATCCTGCTCTGAAGCCTCCAAGATATCCTGGGCCCGCGTCTTTAATTGCTATGCTGCATTGGGTTTGGTTGAGGATTTCATCGAGGAAGAGTAACACTCCTTCGCTTCTTGTTGGTCACTTTCCACTTTGACAACCCCCCAAGGGGTAGGTATCTTGATGCACTGGTTATAGGTTGATGACACAGCTTTCATATCATGGATCCATGGCCTACCCAATATAATATTGTAGCAGGATAAAGAGTCCATGACACAGAAGCGTTGCATTGTGTTGACCCCTTCAACATACACAAGCAACTTTATTTCTCCCATGGTATTCCTGGCATCTCCACTGAACCCAACAAGCACAGTGGATTTCGAAGTAATATCCATCAGGGATACATTCATCCTCTTCAGTGTTTCCAGCTGAATTATGTTGACGGAGCTGCCATTATCTACCAGTATCCTGCGCACAAAATGATTAGCAACATATAAAGTTATTACCAAAGCATCATGGTGAGGATCCTGGAAAGTATCCATGTCATCACTGTCGAACATGATCACTTTATCAGTTGTGAGGGTTGACGTCCTGGTTGGCTTGTCTCCCATTTCTGCCTTAGCCTCTTTCACATGTCTTTGTGCAGCAGAGTATGAAGTTCCACAAATGTCGGATCCTCCTGAAATAAAATTAATTATCTTGGCATCTGCAGGAGGTGATGCTGCACGTTCAGGATCCTTCTCAGTATCCTGGCCCTTATTCTTCTTTCTTCCCAGGAGATCCTTCAGATATCCTTTGCTCAGCAGATAGCTTATTTCTTTCCTCAGGGCAATGCAATCTTCTTTAACATGTCCAAAATCCTCATGGAAGGCACACCACTTGGATTTATCCTTCCAATCAGCTTTCTGTTGGTTCTTCCTAGGCCACCTTGATTTGTCTCCTAAACCCTACATAGCATACATCATTTTAGGTATATTAACAGAAAAACGATATTCTGATAACTGATGATACTCCTCAGGATCCTCGTCTTCAACAGCATTCACTTTCTTGCTGTCATTTCGGCCATATGGCTTAGAGCGGTATGGGTTGTACAAGGATTCTGACTTCCTGTTGGTTGATTCATAGGATGAAGATGAATTCATCCTCTCTTGCATCTTCTTGTCATCTTCCAGCCGAATATATCTTAAAGCCCTGTTCCGAGCTTCATCCAGGTTCCTGCAGGGATTCATTACAAGATCTTGGTAAAATTGGGAATTCTTTTGCAAACCCATTTTGAATGCTTGCACAACTGTTGCAACATTAAGGTGTGGGATGTCCAGAGATTCCCTGCTAAACTTGTTAACGTAATCTCTCAAGGATTCCTGAGGTCCTTGAGTTATCCTATAGAGATCACTGGTTAGCTTTTCAAAACTTCGACTGCAAGAAAATTGACTATTAAATAAATTTACTAAATGAGCAAATGATGTAATTGAATGAGGAGGAACGTTTAAGAGCCATTTTAAGGCTGATCCTGTTAAGGTAGAACCAAAACCCTTGCAGAGGCATGCTTCCTTGAGATCCGGAGGGATAGGGTTAATTTCCATCCTTTCCCTATACTGAGCAATATGCTCTTCAGGATCTGTAGTTCTGTTATAGAGCTTCATGTTGGGGGTTTGAAATCTTTTTGGGATTTCAGCATCACAAATAGGATATGCAAACCGGGATATCCTGTGGCTGTCTTGGGACCCTTCTGGAATTGGCTGGACCAACCCAGGTACACTGGATATCATGTCCTTCAATTTCTGAAGCTCCCTAGAAACTGCATCCTGCAAAGATCCAATACCGTTAGTTGCAAGAGTATTATTATTATTATTAGACACGTTACCAGTCTGAGGATTTTGGCCATATGCTGAAGCATATCCTGAGCTTCTCACACCGAAGAGGGTATCTCAGGAGTATGCTTCTGAGAATGGCTAGGCATGATATTGCCCCTATTATCCTCGGTGTACACTGCTGGACTGAAGTTCAGTTCACTTGGATGTAGGGGAGTGACAATATCCTTAGCAGGCCTACTCGGATCAGACTTCAAGAGCTGTATCTCTCTCATCAGCATTTGGTTGGTCTCTTGCTGTTGCTTCATCTGATCCTGTATACAACCAAACAAAGTCAGAATTTCATCATTAGAGGCCAAAACAGGAGCAGATCCCTAAATATTCCGAGTGGGGATAATATCCTGAGACTGTGAAGAAGCTTGCGTCCTTGGAGGAGGTGGTGGAAGCACCGAACCAATCGTTGCAGATGTTGTAGCAGACACGGTAGAAGAGCTCATGTTTGATCTCGAGGCCATTGAAAATAGTGTAGCAAAAAGTTTTGAAAATTGAAAGCCAAGTAATGATTTTGCAAAAGCTTTTAGTAGAACTAGAACCACTTGCCCCACGGTGGGCGCCAAATTGTTTTGGTCAAAAATTACCGAAGCAATTTAGTGATCAAATTAGTTAAGTGAGGTAGTGTGCTAGAGGGGTTTGTGAAAAATATGCTGGTTAAGTTGTTAATAAAAAACAGTTTTCAAGATACGGCTCAGGATATCGAGCTGTATCAACAATCAAACAATGAGCAAAAATGTAAAGGGTGACACGGGATGTACGAGGAAAGCCCTTGATCAATCTAGATCGCCGGCACAAAACCTCGGGAGCTGACAATCGCAGCTGCCTTGTTCTTCTTATTGCTTCAAATATCAGGATACAGTGCAGGATATGATGCGGATCGACTAGGTGTTACAATGCAATTTGAATACAAGTGTGAGTGTATGTGAGTGGTTGCAGTTAGAGAGCAAGAGTGTACGAGAGATTGTGTGTCCTTATCTGATCCGATCAATCCTGTTTATAGTAAAACGGAACTAACTAAGTAGCCTACAATTCCGGGATATAACGAATATTCCCTTTGTGAACGTTGTAGTCCACGTCTTCCGGCTTCAACGTCCATATTCCAACAGATTGGCCCGAGTCTTTGGGAGAAGAAGTCCACTTGAACGTTATAAACTTGCTTCATCAATCTGCACGTGAATTAATTAGTCACTACCAGGATACTGTATCAGGATGTTACCAATATCCTGATCCTGGTATCCTGATCACAACAAAAGGAACATAGTCAGAATATTATTCAGTATATATAAGCGAAAAATCACCCATAACACTATTTATCATCCTTCGAAAACTATATATATAATAATTGGTTTTGGTTGATTTTAACACTTATATGACCATAGCAACCTGTTACTAACAAATGTATATATGATATGGTTTAAACATAAAATAATTACTTCTTGCTTTAAAACATATCTTTTATTTAATGTCAACTCAAACACTCTCTAACTTTACCGTTAAATTACACATTTTTTTTATATAATAATTACTTATTGCTTTAAAACATATCTTTTATTTAATGAAAACATAAACACTCTCTAACTTTATTGTTAAATTACACTTTTCTTTTTTTTTTTTTGACAACTACATTACTTGGACTTGAACCTTATCATTTGGAAAAACAAATCTTTATTTAACTCTTAGGTACCACTAAACCAAAGGATCTTTGGTGCTTGAAAACATATCTAACATGCAACTACAACATTCAAAGTCAACATACAAGTCATAATTCAACATTTGAAAATTATATAAACATTTTAAGGGAGAGATTCTATTACAACTAGTTTATTCGTTAACCAACCCTATGTTCCTTTATTCCATATATTAAGACTTTTACCTTAATACGAAATTGCTTGTCCATAAGGATCACAACTTGCTTGTCTAATCACAACTTGTTTGAGAATTACTAGCTTTGCATGAAATAGTTTAATAACAATCATAGGATATTGGTTCTTTTAGCCCTAGCGTCACAAAATGAAATTTATTTATTTTTAATACATAATATTATTTAAAATAGAGACGATTACAGACAAGTGGCAGATAGACGGACAAGTTGCGCCGCTACCCCATTTTGAATAGCAAACCCTACCCTGCTAAACACAAAATTCTGCCCCTTAACATGCACGGTGTTTCTGCTTACCACCTGCCGAACTCGCTTGAGTAACCGCATCGCGTCACGGGTGAGAGCGCCAAAGGTATCGAAAGCGAACAGGATAAACACGTGTTGATTCTCGATGCAAGCTTTTTCGTGATTAGCTGCCTCCGCCTTGGTTATCATCTGGGCCGCCACAAACCCGTGGTCTCTTAGCCCAACCGGGGGGGGGGGGGGGGGGGGACACACCTGTCAAATCGACGCACGCATGTTTCCCTCATTCCCAACCAAAAACAAGAATGTCAGCGGGCTGTAAGGTAGATTTCCATTCTAAAGGATCGGTCAAGAAGTTCACCAAAACTTCCTTTTTGCCGAGATCAGGGAGTCCTTTTCATACTAGAAGTCAGTTTAGGGAGTTTATGTTTTGTTTTTTGTTTTGTAAAGTTATGGTTATTCCCTCGGAAGCACGGAAACGCCATTGAGATGCCGTCTCCCGTCCCGGGGACTGCTAGGAGACGGAAACGGCACGAGGACGGCCGAGAAACGTCCCCGGCATGTTGGGTACGTCCCATAGTCACAGAATTCGCCTAAAATAGCACGGATTTCGAATTGGTACGGTTCGTGCTATACGGAATTCATATACGACCCAGTTCGTTATCAATTCGCGAATTTAGGGTTGGATTCGTCGTTCCAATTCGTGTTTCAGAGCTTCAACCGGTGCTGCAATATTGGCCGGAAACGATGAAGAAGGAGAATAGTGCCTGCCGCGTTTCAGCTTTAGGTTAAATAAGTTTAGAAACTTTTAACATTTAACCCCTCTATGTTTTACTGCTTTAAATTTAGTCCATAAAACTCTAAACTTTTATTAGATGAACCGGAACTTGAAAGCGATTTGCTTGTTAACGTTTGATTAGATTAGGAAGATATGAGATTTTTGAACTTTACATCAATATATAACTATTTTGGGGTTTTGTGTTACATTATCTTTAATATATAATTATTTTTTTATATGTTTTTATTCTCGTACTCGTCCCGTCCACGCTTCTTCAATTTTTAGTTTTGCCGGTTCCCGTTCCTGTACCCGTCCACGTACCCCATTTCCGTATCCGTCCCAGTGCATCATAGGTTATTCCATGATTGCTGACTCTCAAATTAAATACAAAAAAAAGTATTTTCCTTTTAATATTAGTCCTAACCGTGGCTTAGCTGATTAACTGAGATAAATCAGAACCGAACAATAACTGAAGTTCATTTATGATAATACTTAACAAAATCTCAAAGTCATCAGTTATGAGTATACATACATACATACATACATACATACATACATACATACATACATATACACACACATGATAAGTATTGAGAGAAAACCCACATAATTTAAAAAACTTAGGAAATTTTTCTAAAAACGATATGTGCCAATTTTCTTTTCCTAAAAAAAATTAGAGCATGCAATATATATGTTTCCGAACATTTTGAGTCAAAGAAAAAAAAACAAAAAAACGTCGAGTAGTGTTTAAATAAAAAAAAAGTTGAAAATTTTGTGTAACATGCTACATATGTTAAAAAAATATAACAATACAAATATTCAACATTTAAAAAAGAATATCTAGTCAATGCTTTTTTTTTTATTTTGCTCAAAACGTTCAAAAACATCAAATAAGTTTTCTTTCTAACATATATACGTATATATATATACACACACTTCAAAACTATTGTGACCGTTTTGCCTTACCATAGACCAATAACAATGTAGAATACAAGTTATCACAAGAACATAAAAAAAAAAAAACAAATCTCGACGCTTATTTTAATTTAGTCTTAAAAAATTAAATAAAAAGGTATAATGGTTAGGCTATATTTTAATTTAGTCTTAAAAAATTTAAATAAAAAGGTACAATGGTTAGACTAATTTTTTTTTCCAGTTATTTGGTTATCTATAATCTTTATAATTAACTAATTCTCTCCCATTTCTCTAACTAATTAGTTGAAACAAACACTCTCCTACAAATATTAAAACTATCTTACACGTGTCAAAACTTATCCTAAGTACACCAAAACAAACGTTAGTACCCTCTCCTCTCTCCATTTAATTATTTGGAACGTGTCCTACACGTATGTAGGTACCAATATATTGGTCTGTATCACATTTTAAGTATTAAACATATGTAAGTTTTGACAACATTTTGTAACACTTAAATACCATGTAACATTGTATTCGTAAAAATTTAAATACACACAATTTTTTGTGAGAGGAAAACACCATACCACTAGATCACTAGGTCTTAGGTACATATATGTAAGTGTCAAGTATATTAACATGTAATCACACAAAATACACAAAGAAATTATTCCTACATACATTTATTTCAAAATTACATAAACACATAACGACCGACATACATGTAACATGTAGGTACCGTATATATAGGTCTTCATGTTTTTATTTTAGCACACTTTAACTTAACATAAACAAAGTTACCCATATGTTCATGCCCGTATATGCATAGTTTTGTAAAAAAAAACAAATATTTCAAAACCACACAAAGATATCTACGTCTACACATACGTAAGTGCCAGATTCAAGATCTAATCTCCTAGTTTATTCCTTTGATCTCATTTCATCATGTTCGTATAAGAGCAATGATATAGACTGTACTCACAAAACTCACAATACGACTCAAATGTTTGGCTGAGATTCAGTTACTTTTAAAGTGCATACATAACAATGAACCAGAATGACTTTAAGTAGGAAAGACTCAAATGCCTAATAACCTAATAACCCGGACTGTGTAATAAACTATGGCCCAGTGCCTTATTAAAAATAATTCAAAACCCTACCACAAAATACGTAAACTTCAAACGGTCACACGTGGAGCCAACATAACACTTATTCTGCATGTGCATGATACCACTTTAATTAGTCTTCAACACCCCATGTGATTCAAACTCCATTACACCAAGTTGATGTCGAAGTAACGCAAACTTTTCCTTACTTAGAGCCTTTGTTAGAATGTCAGCCAACTGATCACTAGTGCTACAAAACTCTACCATTACTTGTTGCAATGAAACCATCTCTCTAAAAAAGTGATGCTTAAGTTCTATATGCTTTGAACGACTCTGTAGCACTGGATTTCTACTCAGGTTTATTATAGACCAATTATCACATAAAATACTTATTGCAATCCTAATTCTTCAAGGGTTGTTCTAAGCTTAATAGCTTGACATGTAGCAGCAGTAGAGGCCACATATTATGCTTATGTGCTTAACACGGAGACTGTGTGTTGTTTCTTTGAGCTCCATGTAATTGCACCACTACCTAAAAAACATTTTTGCTGAGATACTTTTGCGATCATCAATGCTACTAGCTCTGTCACTATCTGTGTTATCATACCCCGACCTGCAATGGAATAGGTGATCGGAGCATGATTGTGTTGATCCAAAGCTTATGACTTGCTATTACGTGTTTTAAATAATCATTAATCCAAACTATATGTTTCACATAACAAACAATCCAAATAACAATTAAATAAAAGACATTGATCATAACAATTAAATTTCCACTAATCCGTTTCTTGTTAAGTAAGGCTCGTCCTATGTCCAATCTCCTCTTCATACATGTTTACCTCTAACATGTGTAAAAATGGTTTTTGGGTCAACAAAGGTTGGTGAGTAAACCTTATTGTTATTAGGAAAATAATATGTTTACTTTTGGTTTATTTAGAAAATGTGCGTTAACAATGTAAGTAGATATATCGTTGTCATATAACAAACTCGTAACACAACCTCAAACAATAAAGAACCAATTGAAATGATTCAAATGAAATGTATGTATATTGCACGGTATTATGGTGTGCAAATGAATGTATGTATGTTGCACGGTACTATGGTGTGCAAATGAATGTATGTATGTTGCACGGTATTATGGTGTGCTGCAAGGTCTAAGCTCAATCAACCAGAGTTGACCTCGTATGGTTGGCAACATTAAGTTCCGCTCATAGGTAATGGGGAACAGACGAGCCTACGATGATGTGATATCCAAAATGAATGAAATGCACCAAGTGATAATCAACAAACAATAACACATAACACATGTACTTCACAAGCGACACATGGTACACCCTAAAACGAGTAAAAATATAAAGAATGGGAGTTGAAAGATTCACTCATAGTGGTTGCGTTTGCGATTCCTTGTAAAATAACGCACGTGTAAAAATAAGGATTTCCGAACGAACGAAAACGGTTGCCCTATATTAAAATATCACATAACGATCCCGTTAATATTTATAGGTTAAGTATAATTCCTAATATATATAGTTTATAAATGTTTCAAACAACTAGCATATTCACATTATAGAGATAAGAAAGAGAGATTGGGGGAATGGATATTTTATTGATGTATAGAATAGATCACACATGCCTCTATTTATAGGCTTAAAAAAAGGAGTTAAGTACATATAAAGTCATAATATAATGATGAATCCTAATGGATAGTCACACCATAAATGGATAATAATTCATAACACCCCCCCCCCCCCTTGACTATCCACGTGACAAAATAATATATTGTTCTTATAATACGCTTGGTGATGCTGCCTCGTTAAAAACTTTGCCAGGAAAACCCAATGGGAAAAAAACCATAGCTAAGAGAAAAATAGTGCAGCGCGTATTATTCTCCCCCTGATGATTTAAGCTCCTTGAGTCTATGCATCCCGATCCCATGAACCAGTTTCTTGAATGTAGAGGTTGGAAGTGATTTAGTAAATAAGTCTGCCAAATTGTTACTAGAACGAACTTGTTGGACAGCAATATCTCCATTCTTTTGCCAATCATGTGTGAAAAAGAACTTTGGTAATATGTGCTTCGTTCTATCACCTTTGATGTATCCTTCCTTAAGTTGAGCAATGCATGCTGCATTTTCTTCATGTAAAATTATCGGTCCCTCATCTATTGTAGAAATACTATAAGACCCACGAATGTGTTGTATTACACTTCTTAACCAAACACATTCTCTACCAGCTTCATGAATCGCCAATATTTCTGCATGGTTAGATGATGTGGCTGTGATGGTTTGCTTTACAGAACACCATGAAATAGCAGTGCCTCTACTTGTGAATAAATATCTAGTTTGAGATCGTCCAGTGTGAGGATCAGACAAATACCCTGCATCTGCAAAACCAACCAAACTTGTTGTCGATTGGTTAGTAAAATACAACCCCGTATCTTTTGTAACTTGAAGGTATCGAAATATTTGTTTTACCCCATTCCAATGCCTCTTCCTAGGGCATGGACTATATCTTGCCAATAAATTTACAGAAAATGATATATCTGGTCGTGTATGACTAGCAAGAAACATTAGTGCACCAATTGCACTTAAATATGCTACTTCTGGACCAAGAATTTCCTTTCTATCGTTCGGAGGTCGGAATGGGTCTTTCTTGACATCAAGAGATCTTACAACCATTGGGGTACTCAATGGATGTGATTTTTCCATATAAAACCTTCTAAGTAACTTTTCTATGTAGTTTTGTTGATGTACAAGGATTCCACCCTTGAGGTGTTCGATTTGTAACCCGAGACAAAATTTTGTCTTTCCAAGGTATTTCATTTCAAATTCTGTTTTCAAGCATTCAACCGCCTTTTGGAGCTCCTTTGGAGTTCCAATTATATTCAAGTCATCAACGTATACAACAATTATAACATATTCAAATTCTGACCTTTTTATGAAGATACACGGGCATATTGAATTATTTTTGTAACCTTCTTTCAACAAATACTCACTAAGGCGATTATACCACATACGCCCATATTGTTTTAGCCCATATAATGATTTGTTTAATTTAATTGAAAGATGTTCTCGAGAACTAGATGTACATGAGTTTGGTAATTTGAATCCTTCAGTGAGTTTCATGTAAATATCAGTATCAAGTGAGCCATAGAGGTAGGTTGTCACAACATCCATTAGACGTATATCATTTCCTTCTTGTATTACCAAACTAACAAGATAACGAAAAGTTGACACATCCATCACCGGAGAATATGTCTCCTCATAATCAATCCCAGGTCTTTGCGAAAATCCTTGTGCTACTAATCTTGCCTTGTATCGTACGATGTCATTTTTCTCATTGCGTTTTTGCACAAAGACCCACTTATATCCGACAGGCTTTACACCTTCAGGTATAGGGACTACTTGTCCAAAAATTTCTCGTTTATTGAGGGAATCTAATTTTGCCTTAATTGCGTCTTTCCAATTTGGCCAATCATTTCTTTGTTTACATTCCTCAACAGATTTTGTTTCTTGATCCTCATTATTTTCCATTATTTCTAGCGCTATGTTATATGAAAAACTGTCATCGACATTGATTTCATTTCGGTTCAATACCTTTCGAGACATGATATAATTTATTGAGATCTCTTCGTATTCAGGTACCTGAGGTTCTTCTGGAACCATCATGTCTAGTGTCTCTCCAGGAGACTCTTTTCTTGGCATTATCATTACCTCGACTGGACCATTTCCATTATTTTCTCCTTTTATCTTTCGAGGATTTTTATCTTTAGAACCGATTGGTCTACCATGTTTGAGACGTGCATTAGACTCATTTCCAACATGTGGTTGTCCTTCTTGTACACTTATTTTTACTGGAGCATTAGCAGCTGGTATGTGTGACTTAGTCACTCTCTTTAGGTCAGTGAATGCGTCTGGTACTTGATTTGCTAATGTTTGTAAATGAATTATTCTTTGAACTTCTTGTTCACACTCTTTAGTTAGAGGATCAAGATGAGATAGTGATAATTCATTCCAAATTATATTATTATTTTTCAGCTGCTTTTCATCTCCCCCTAATGTTAGGAATGTTATTTCAACAAAATGACAATCACCAAATCGAGCTGTAAATAAATCACCTATTGATGGCTCTAAATACTTAATGATCGATGGTGATTCATACCCAACATATATTCCTAACCTCCTTAGAGGTCCCATCTTTGTTCATTGTGGTGGAGCAATAGGAACATATACGGCACAACCAAAAATCCTTAGATGGAAAATATTTGGTTCCTGACCAAAAACCAACTTTAATGGGGAGGAAGTTTGATAACTCGTTGGCCTGATGCGAATTAGTGTCGCTGCATGTAAAATTGCATGCCCCCAAGCAGATGCTGGTAGTTTTGATTTCATAATCATTGGTCTTGCAACCATTTGAATTCGCTTGATAAACGATTCAGCAAGTCCATTTTGCGTATGTACATGAGGTACTGGATGCTCTACACTAATGCCAATAGACATGCAGTAATCATTGAAGGTTTGGGATGTAAATTCCCCAGCATTGTCCAACAGAATTTTCTTTATGGGATAATCAGGAAAATGTGCTCTTAACCTTATTAATTGAGCAAGTTGTCGTGCAAATGCCATATTACGACTTGATAGTAAACTCACATGTGACCATCTAGTTGATGCATCAATTAAGAACATAAAGTATCTAAATGGTCCACTGGGAGGGTGTATAAGTCCACATATATCCCATGTATTCTTTCTAAAAAACTCAAGGATTCTGTCCCTACCTTAACTGGTGATGGGCGAGTGATTAACTTTCCTTGTGAGCATGCAACACATGTAATATCCTTAGATTGAAGAATCTTCCGGTTCTTCAAAGAATGACCACATGAATTTTCTATAATTTTTCGCATCATTATTGATCCAGGATGGCCTAACCGGTCATGCCAATTGATAAAATTTTCTCGGTCCATAAACTTTTGGTTTATGATTGCATTTGATTCAACTGCACCAATTTTAGTACAATACTGTTGGTGCATATTTGTGACGACAGCTTTTAGATTTGGGCTTTGGATATCTTGTATTTAGTAAAATGATAAACGGTTAGCGGGTTTAACTTTGTAATAGTTAATTAAGAGTGATTGGGCCAAACCAAACCCACATAGGGGGGATGTTAGGCGAAATAGGCCTAGCCCATGACCTAGCCCATATGCAAAGCTTGTCCTATATAAACAAAGCTTAGTATTAGGGTTTAGGTTAATCACCTTAATCACTTTTGGAGAGAATTCGTGAAAGAAAAAGGATTGGACGAATTAGAGATCTTGATTGATTGTAATCGTTTGAAGATAATCAATACAGATCGGGTTTATAGAGATTTCTGTTTCTACTCGTTTTCTGTTAAATCTGATCTAGAGGATTCCGCACTCTAGGTTAGATCGACGATTCTGTGACGATCTCTACGGAATAGGGGACCTACAATTGGTATCAGAGCATCAGGCTCTTGATTGGCTTGGTTCAGAATCATTTTCTGCAAAAAAAAATAAATTTTGGGACGTTTTTTACTGCTGGTTTGCGAAGTTTAGGGTTCTGCTAGTGCATCTCGGATAAACAACAAGCATTACGGATCCATCTCGGATCATTTCGGATCAAAATAGTTGAATTTCGGACCAGAAAACTTGCATCTCAGGTCAAACCTGAAAGAAATCGGATATCTCGGATCTTAAGGTTGAATCTCGGATTAGAAACTGATCATCTCGGATCAGAAAGTATCATCTCGGATCAACACTGTTCATCTCTGATCCGAAGGTGTTCATTCCGGATCATCTCTGACCATTCCAGATAATCATCTCGGATTTAGGACCATTTCGGACCATCTCGGACAACTGTTCCGAGATATATTTAAGGGGTAAAATTTTATTTGGCTAGTGTAGGAAAATTTTCACTGTTTCGTGTTTAGAAAATTATCCGTAGCTCATCTTTGGAAACCGTTTGCACCGTTGGACTCCTGAACATCCCACTAATTCACTTTTCATATGTTTGGCGGCCCACTTCTTGTTCACCCTTTTCATATTTTCATTGAGAGCAAATCAACTTGCCATTTAATTCCTTTATAACTCACTAGATTAATTTTGAACTCCAACAACAGACTTGTACCGTCTGTGCGTCGCAAAACCAAAACAGCCACCCCCCAGCGCGTCACGGACTAACACACAGCCACTGTCGCATGTGTCGGAGCTCATCACATTTGATTTTTCTTGCTTTTTATTCTTGCATTGACTAGTCACAATCGATCTCGTCTCCTTTCCTTCGTTTTAACCCTCATTAACACCTATCATGCATGAAAACATCAATACACGCTAAATATATAATAGACACTCGACTTAATATAATTAATATACTAAAAACCGACATAATTGAATATAAAGTGTGATTATTTTACCCCGACATCACATCCTCACACTTATCTTTTTTCGTCCCCGAAAAAATTATTCGCCATGGAATCACAATCAAAACAAATGGCTTTCAATATATTCATTATTTTATTAGAACAAAACTGTAAAACCCGTTGAGATCTTTCAATGATATCAATTGTAACTTGTGAGAGTGCGGAATCCTATCACAAGTTGATTCAAGAACAAAACAAGTATAAACCGAAACAATATGAATTAAAACAAACCGAGACTTGCATTCAATGATGAACAAAGACTGATACAAGACTCCAACGATATTTCGGCTAGCATTCAAGTCACAATCAATCGATCAACCTTAACCAAATGGTTAAGATTTACTTAAATACAAAACACATGGACTCTTAACCTAGGCCCACTAGAAACCGGCCAAACTAGCCCAACCCATACATATCGACCCAAAAATAAACTAAACAATTACAAGATCAATCCTTTAACTAAGCAATCCTTCATGTATAAACCTTCAGGTTCCAACAATCTCCCCCTAGGTTTATGCATGGAGGTTCTTGAAACTTCAATTTTCACGATCACCATCCAACCGATCCTTGAGACCACCAAAACCTTTTGTGCGAATATGAATGGCTGAAACCATAGCAGCAGTCCATGCTTTTGCAATTTCTTCGTATTTTTCAGTAGCTCTAATTTGATGACGAGCTAACACTTCCAGATCTTCATGAGCAACATTCAGCAAATCAATTTGATCCACCAAGCGAAAACACACATCATCATCACAAACAATTACTGCCTGCCCTAGACGCTCATCATAAGACCAGAAATGCAAGGACTTCAGAGCGCCCTTTGGAATCTTTTTCACCAACGGAATCACCTTTTCTTTATCAGTTACAGGCCAGTGCACAATCTTCATCCGCTTGTTCGTGTATGGATCTCTAATGCCTTTAGCTGGTCTAACAAAAGACTCTGCAGTACGCATCGAAGGAAAGTTACGAAGAACTTCCCTCTGCAATCTCTCGAAAAACACATATCCAGCACCTCCAGGCTTATCATCCACATAAGGTGCTTTAGACAAGTTTTTCAAATCCACCTTAGTGAAAGACTGAAACTGGCCTGGATGTTTGTTCCACTCGACAGGACCAACTTTTCTCTTTATCCACCATCTTTTGCGATCATGATCATATCCCCAGCTAACTTCACCAGAACGATTTCCAACCTGATCATAGAGAGTTTCACCAACATCCATTAAGTGGTGAGTTGCATGAGCATCATCATCATCTGGATTTAGATTCCGATTCTTTAAAATTACAAACTCTCTTTTCTTAATTCTTTCAGCCTTCTCTTTATCTGCAACAGGATCAATAACTCTTTTAAAATACTGTTCCATAGCAACACTTCTTTCAGCATCATCCTTTTCAAAAGCTTTTCTTCTATTTTCCACATCAGTAGGATTAGAGAATTCATTTCCAAATTTCTTTTCAAGCTTTCCACGTAAATCATACACCATATTGAACAGTAAAGTAACATCTCCTTGAAGCTATTCAATTTTTTGATTCTTTTGTACTAAAGTATCTTCAAGTTGAATGATCTTGGCATCTTTATGAATAGAATCTTGCTCAACCACAATTAACCTTTTCTTCATTTCTCTCATACTAATGAAATCATCATCATCGCTAGAATCATCATCAAATGGCATTCTAAAAGGTTCTTCAGGTCTCTTACCACTTGAACTGCTAGGTAAGTCATGAACAATTCTAGAAGGACCTGCAGATTCAGAAATACCAAGTGGCATATCATCAACAATGGTATCCGTATCAACATTTGTAACCTGAACATCTGCAACAGTAGTCTCCAAAGCATTTCCTTGAGTGTCAGTGTTGAACTCAAATATATCTTCAGTAGTGGTGGTGGTATCAGCAACACTTCTCTCAAAATCGAAATCATATAAACCGTCATCATCTTCAGCAATATTCATGGATTGATCTTTGTTTTGCTCAACATACATTCCAAGTCGAGGATCCCTCCTTTTCCGCTTCAATGGCATGGAATCAGAATCCTTTGGGTTTTCACTAGGCTCTTCACTTGATACTGAAAGATCAGAAGTAGGATTTCCCATCTTATCAGTTACAAATTTTAATAGCAAAGCCAAACTTTCAGCAGTAATCACAGGTGGAACAGCAGAAACAGCAGTATCAACTTCAGCTTCAGGAGGAAGCTCTTCATCTTCCCCAGAATCACACATAATCTCAATGCCTTCATCGTCAGAGTCAATCGTTAAAATCTCTGGCTCAGGCTCATCTTCAATACCCATTTGAATATCATGTTCTTCAGCAACTATAGCATTTGCAGGCGCATCATTCATTGGAACAGGTTGCACTATGACTGGATTAGCAACAACATCTTCAGTCTCTGCAAATTGACCAAATTTATCTAACGGAATTAATCCTTCAAATTTCTTTTCAGTACCCTTCTTTGGAGTGAGAGCACCAAAACAAGCTGGACCCATAGGCTTCAACTCCAATGTGTTACCAGATCTCCAACTCTGGATAACGAGTATTAAAAATCATTTGCAAAAACCTTGGATACACGAGAAACTTTTCCTTTCTAACTCCAAACACATTCCTCTTCATCGCTTCCAAAATATACTTTGAATAATTGAAAGGCTCATTTGTTATCACACAAACAAGAGCAGCAGACTGAGTGTTAAGATTGGAGGCTCTCATGATTGTGTTTGTTTGTATGATTTGAACAATTTGTGAATATGAAAACATGTAAAGTGCAGCGGAAATGAATACAAACTTTGAAAACACAATCAAAGGAGAAAATAGTTTGATAACATTTGCTTCTCATAGAGTCAAAAGATTACAAATCAAAGCAAAAGATTACAGTAAAAGCTTACAAACTAAGCTCCCCCTCAGCCTGATGCCCCAAGGTTGGTCTTGTACAGGATGAAAGGATTGAACTGATGAGAAGAGCTCTCTCAGAACGAATCAAATAAAACAGTACAGAGTACTGTCATATTTATAAGCAAACCAAGCCACTGATGTACCTCAGCTGACGTCACCATGATAGTGACATCTAACAGCCTAACAACCTATAAACACTGATCTGTACAAAACTACTGATATCTAACAACTGATTGATAATTAATTACAAAACAAGTCTAACACTGGTCACGTTCCACTGTTGTAGCCTAAGCACTGATTGTTTGAACATCAGTGCTTTCTTCAAAAGGTGATCAGTCTTTGAATAAGCAGTGCTTGGGTCTTCAGCAGTACTTAAGAGACAGCAGTAGATAGAGCTCAGTGTTTGCCTTTTAGCAGTCTTTAATTGTTTCATCAGTGTTTGGTTCATCAGTTGTTCTTCTGAGCAGTACTTAGAGTGTATCAGCAGATAGGTAACCACTGTCAAGGGGAGAGCTTAGAGTAAACGTCTGCTTATTGTGAATCCACTGTTGTGAACAGGTTTTGGCTTTACATTATCTGTTCCTCTGGTAGGGTTCAATCCCAACACTGAGTAATGTTCTACTGATCTGTGCCTCCTCTGTTCTCTGTCATACACAAAACAAACATGTGCAACAAAAGACGCCAATAAGGATGCACAAACTTCTTAACTAGAGGTGGATACTTCCCTTCATAACTCAATCTAGGCAATATTGCTTCAACTGTGCCAGTGGGAAGTTCTGTGGAATCTGTTTCTTGGTCATTGAACTGTAAGACTTTTCGAATCATCTGCTCTGTCACAGTAACAACCTTCTTTTGAATATCAGCAACAATAACTCCCTTTTCCTTCAATAACTTCAATTCTTGCACTTTTCCAAAATTCTTGAATAAGACTTTCGTAGATAATCGGATTTTCTCGTAGTGCATGAACAATACGGCAGCTGTTGAGACCTTTCATCAATGAAGTGTACAACTTTTTGTGTTTCTCCGGAGGAGGTGCTAAGTATCCTGCTTGATTGTGTGTTGAAATAAACTTCAAATCCATATTCTGCATAAAGCACAAGTTTATTAGGGACATAAAAAATTCAACAAATACTTGAATCAAATTCAGAAATCTCAAATTTTAAAATCAACAATCTGAACAAATAAACAGCATCATGACTCAGATAACAACAATTTCAATTCAAAACTATCACTATTGACTCGAGACCATGAGTCGAGACCATGAGTTCTCGAGTCGAGACCATAAATTATTGAGTCGAGACCATGAGTCAAGACTATGAGGTCTCGAGTCGAGACCATGAGTCGAGATCTTGAGATCCCGAGTCGAGACCATGAGATTGCGACTCGTAACCACCAGTCTCGAGTTCTTATGTTATCTGAGTCGAGATCTCAAAAACACTTTATCTTCTCAGCTTTTTGGATCAAAAACCCATAACACCCTATGATCCTTCATGAAGACCAAAATATATTAAAACTAGGGTTCTTGGTCATCTTCAAATCTTCATCAGATCATCATCACATCTTCATAACATCTGCAAAACTTCAAACAAATCATCATCATACCTTTAAAAACAATGAATCGAGACCAGAAAACTGAATATGATGAATCGAAATCGGAGAATCACGTCGGAAACACTAGTAACTTGCCGGAACTTTGTGAGAGAATATCAGAGGGTCTCGAGTGAGAAGTGAGGTCTCGACTCGAGACCTGTGATTTATACCTCAAATCCAAGTAAATGGGCCAATGACTTTTGGGCCGAGACCAACTGTTTGGGCTGAACACTCTTAAAAGGATTTTCTTTGAAAAGTTCAATTATAATAAAATCCTCTTTTTTTTAAAAAACAGTTAACAATTCAACAACCCATTAAACTTTCTGAGCATGATTTGCAAAAACCTAAAACAAAAATAAATAATAAAAACTATTATTTACAAAAATAAATTAGGAAAATAACAAATATTTCTCAGGGATCAAATCACGAGGTTTCGGGCTTGACTTCACTTATCAACACTGATCTACTACCGAATGATCTAGACAATTGCCAGTATATTTATCCACCTAAACTCATCTTCCTAGACCTTTTCCATATAACTGCCTGTAAAAAATTTTATCATGTTTTGATTTCTTAACAATGAACACCCAAACAAATACTAATCAAATCCCGGAATTATAGACAGCACACCCTATCATGCAAGTAGCTTCCCTACCACATATTTCACAAGTCCAATCCAGATCTCTGAAATCTTAACTGGGAATAGATTGAGAAGAGAACAGAATAGATCTTAAGCAGAGATGATATAATATACAGATCAAATGAGTTTTTCTCAATTTGATATAGGTTTCTAGGGTTTCTTTTGGGCACTTGAGGGCCTCTTTCGGGTGTTTAATTGATCTACAAAGCGACAACGTACAGCTAGGTCAGCATGTATCTGGATGCAGCAGAAGCTGACGTTGCCTAGCACCTCTAGGTCAGCATATATCTGGATGCAGCAAAGGAGATACACGACTTTTTCAGAGAAGATTTCAGAGTCAGACCAAAATTGTGTGTATCGGGACAACATACAGACATTCAAATAGAAATGAGCTAATTCCAAGTGATTTTCTTTCCTGAGGTCATCTACTATTTTAGTTCTGAACAAAACAGCCAATGTTTCCAGTCTTAAGGATAGAGCCTACCAACACATCATACTAGAGTCAAACTATTTCGATACTGGTCTTACATGAGTCAGCCCTTGACCATAATGTGAAAATTTATTTCATTTCCCAGTCATGCAACACCTCTTTTTGTATTTTTCAATTTTTTAATGTTTTTGTATTTTTCATTTTAATTTTCTCCCCCTAAGTTTGAGCATAAATAAAAACTACCTAAGAATAGAAAACTTTATGAACAAATTTACCTACGAAATAAAACAAAAACATGCTCAGTCAGTAAATCGGATCATTTTCAGAAAATCCACAAGCACTTGAAATTTCGAACTGCTGACAGGTTTGGTGAACAAATCGGCAGCATTTGCATCTGTGTCGATTTGCTCCAGTTTAATAAGACCTCTATCAAAACAGTCTCGTATAAAATGAACTTTAATATCAATGTGCTTGGTTTTTTAGTGGAAAACAGGATTTTTCACAATTTGTATGGCAGCATCATTATCACAGTATATGGTAGTCTTAAGATAAGTCAAACCGTAGTCCTGCAATTGATGTTGCATCCACACCACTTGAGAGCAAGACGCCGAAGCTGCAACATATTCTGCTTCAGATGTGGAAATAGCTACCGTTTGTTGCTTCTTGCATTGCCAAGAAATGAGTCTGTCACCCAATAATTGACAACCAGCAGAGGTGGATTTCCTGTCCTTGTCAGTGCCTCCAAAATTACTGTCAGAAAACGCAAACAGGTCAAAATTCGAATCCCTCGGATACCACAGACCAAACCTGGGTCGGCCTTTAAGGTACCGAAAGATTCGTTTAACAGCAGTAAGATGAGAAGTTTTAGGATTAGCCTGATATCGTGCGCAATTGCAGACAGCAAACATAATGTCAGGACGACTAGCTGTCAGATACATCAATGATCCAATCATAGACCTATAAAGTCGCTGATCAACAGGGGATCCTTCAGCATCTTCAGTTAACAAAGGTCTTTCTGCCATTGGAGTTTCTGCCGGTTTAGCGTCTGTGAACTTGAATTTCTTCAGCACATCATCCACATATTTCCCTTGATGAATTAGAATGCCTCGTGAATCTTGCTTAACTTGTAAGCCCAAAAACAATGTCATTTCACCGAGTGCACTCATCTCGAACTTCTTTTGCATAACTCTCTCAAAATCTTTGCAAAGCTCCTCACTTGTAGACCCAAAGATAATATCATCGACATAAATTTGAACTAAGATTTGATCCTTGCCCACTCTTTTGATAAACAGAGTCTGATCTATTGTGCCTCGTGTGTATCCATGAGCCAGTAGATGTTCTGTCAGAGTAGCATACCAAGCCCTAGGTGCTTGATGCAGCCCATATAATGCCTTGTCAAGCTTGTATGCATATTCTGGATGATCTGGATGAATAGAACCCGGCGGTTGCTCAACAAAAATTTCTTCCTTCACTTCTCCATACAAAAATGCCGTTTTGACATCCATCTGGTAAACAGTGAATCCCATGAAGGATGCGTATGCTAAGAAAATCCGGATTGCTTCAAGTAGAGCGACAGGGGCATAAACTTCATCATAATCCAGTCCCTCTATCTGTCTGAATCCTTGGACCACTAATCGTGCTTTATTTCGAACAATAACTCCTTCAGAATCTTGCTTGTTTCTGAAAACCCAGCGAGTTCCAAGCTTGCGTTTTCCTTTTGGTAACTCCACAAGTTTCCATACTCCTAGCTTCTCGAACTGGTTTAGCTCTTCGTGCATAGCATCGACCCATCCTGGTTCCTGCAACGCTACATCAATAGTTTTAGGTTCAATTTGAGAAATGTAGCTAGAATATAAGCACAAATTAATGGTTCCTGATTGGCTTCTGGTCTGAACTCCTGCATTCACAGGGCCTATCACATTCTCAATAGGATGGTTTCTTTGAACACTTATTGGAATGGCAAATTCAGGTATCGTCTCGTCTAGAGATGTGTGTATGTTGCTTGACTCCCCCTTATTAGGTGCTACTGGACTGTGACTCACAGGAGTGGTAACAGTATATTCTTCAGAAATAGGATCAGCAAACAGTTCTGATCCAACTGCATTAGTTGAAATTCCACTGGATTGTGCACCTTCAGGAGATTGATGAGACATCTGTTGAGGCAGAGGATGCTGTGTAAACACCATTCCTGGCGGATCAATGGTATGATGTCTGACGCTTCCTTCTGTCTGTTCTTCTTCTTCAGTATCCCCAAAAGACAACGGTTGTTTTGGAATAGACACACCAGCATCTGAAAAATCACTTGACAAAATATTAAATGATTTAAACAATTCAGCATAATCATATAACCAATCTGGTCCAACTCTAGCATCCGTAGTGTTTTCTTCAAGCCATTCAATGTTGCACGACTCGACGACCTTTTTAGTGACTTTGTTGTATACCCTATAGGCAGAGCCTTTCGCATATCCAACAAAAAAACATTCGTCCCCTTTGACCTCAAACTTTCCATTAGAGTCCATAAGTAATAATACACATGGACATCCAAAGATACGAAAGTGTGAAACCGAAGGTTTACGTCCTTCCAGAATCTCATAAGGAGTTTCATATGACGTTTATTTACCAAAGCATGATTCTGGACGTAACAAGCCGTGCTAACAGCTTCAGCCCAAAAGAAACTAGGAAGCTTCGAGTCAGCCAGCATACTACGTGCAGCCTCGATAAGAGTACGATTTCTTCTTTCAGCTACTCCATTCTGTTGAGGAGTTCGTGGTGCACTATACTGATGATCAATTCCTTTTTCAGTGCAGAATGTGTCCAAAGTAACATTCTTGAATTCTGTCCCATTGTCAGATCGAATGACCTTCACCTTGGTACTTGCTTGATTTTCAGCCATAGTGATGAATTGTTTCACTAAGACTGCAGTTTCATTCTTGTGACTGAGAAAATACACCCAAGTATAACGTGAGTAATCATCAACGATTACAAGACAATAAGCTTTCTTGCCAATACTCAACTCATTCACCGGACCAAAAAGATCCATGTGAAGTAATTCGAGCACTGCTTTCGTTGAGGGTGCAGGTTTAGCCTTATGAGGTTTTCGATGAGCTTTTCCTTTCGCACAAGCAACACATTTTTCAACCAACATGAAATCTTTTATTGGAAGATCGCGTACTAGTTGACCTTTAGCCAGTCGGTTCAGATTCTTCATGTTCACATGCCCAAGGCGACGATGCCACAGTAGACCATCATGTTCTGAAATCTTCGAGAATAGGCAAGTAATTTCTTCACACGGTTTCTTGTTCATATCAATCACATAAGCGTTTCCTCGTCTCTCTGCTGACATTAAGAACCAATCTTCTGGAATGACAATACCCGGTTTAAGTACATGACATCCTTTCTTTGTAAAGTGAACTGAATTTCCTCAATCACAAATTTGAGAAATGCTCAACAGATTGTGTTTCAGTTCTGGAACATAGTTAACATTCTCGAAGCTTAACACGCCATTTCTTACGGTTCCTTTCAATTTAATCCTTCCTGATTCTCCTCCCGCAAATGAGACATATCCACCATTAAATTCTTTGACATTCACCAGTTGGGATAAGTCTCCTGTCATGTGCCTGGAACAGCCACTATCCATGTACCAGAGGCGCACGGTAGTCCTCCACAGCTGTTCCTGCACGATTAGCGGGATTAGTTAGATTTAGGAACCCAGCCCATAGTGGATCTGGGTTTTCCTTGTGCATCAATGTAAGTCACTCTCTGCCACACTAAATTGTCTTTATTTAAAAACTTCGAAGTATTTCCAATGGCAGAATTTCGATAACATGTATGAGACGGATTGGATTGCGTGGCCTTAGCTTTAGGTTTCCAATACTTGTTTGACCATTGAAAATTGTAGTTACCAAAAGCGTTACGTTGATTTCTTCGAAAATCATTTTGTTGATTTTGGTTTTTACGTTTGGCTGCATTCCAATCTTGATCAGAAGGTTTAGTCTTACGATAGTTGTTTTTCATTGTCTTAGACTTGTCAGTCGTCATTGACTCAGAACAACGATATCGGTTAGACTTGACCTTATGATTTTGTACAAACTTCTTTTTGGACTTGGCACTTGGGAGTTGAACATAGTTTCTGGCAATGTGTCCAGCAATTCCACAATTAAAACATATTTGCCGTTTCATTGTGTGAGTATTTTGAAAATTTTGATACTTTAGAGAAGAATCTTTGTTTGATTTTGAATGATTGGACGTTTTAGTTTTCCTAATATGCTTTGCTTGTGACTGTTCTGAGCATTTTGATGTCTGCTAATTAGAAGTTACACATTCATGTGATGTTGATGAACAACTTGACACCCTTTCTTTACTAAGATCATCAATTGAAGTTGATGTTTTATTTTCAAAAACATTTTCTAATGATTTTTTATTTAACTCAACTCCTTTTTCTTCTTTATCAAAATCAGTTTCACTATTTGAACATGCAGAAGTCTCATCAATATGTGTTTCATCAACACATTTATCATGTGAAACTAATTCAGGTTCAATTTCCACTACAGTTTCCAATGGGATCCCACTCGATTCAACATTAGGGATTCCCACTGAGACAGATTCAGAAGAAGAATCATGATACTCCTGATTTTCTTGTGAAGAAGTTTCAGTGGTTTCACTGAATGTGTCCTGAGGGACCTCACCTGTAACATTTTCATCAACCAAAGGGTTAGAAACATCAGATTCACAATCATTAACTGAAGAAAAACCATCATCAGACATATTGTTCAAAGGTTCAACACAAACATTTTCAGTGTTGCCCAAAACATCAGGCTCACAAGACGAAACATAAGCAGAAAATAACGCAAATAAAGATCGACCAAAAGCAATATCAGATTCAGTTTGTTCAAAATAATTTTCAGAAACGTTAGTATGAACAACTGGTTCACTCCCAAGAACATCTTCACATTTTACTTCAGAAACTTTATCTGCACATGAAGATGAAATGTTAGGATCAATTGAGCCTTTAGAAACAAAATTTATAGGAGTAGACTTCTTTTTCTCAATTGGTCTGTCATTAAACGATGACTTATTATTTTTGGGACCATAAGTCATTTTACTTTCATTAATCATCTCCTCCTCAGTCATGGGTAGATAAGTATAATTATCATTATAGGGAGGAGGAGCCTGATTAAAACCCAAACCAAGCCCTTTCTTTTCCTTATATTCGAGCTGTTGATCACACAAATTTTTGACTAATTTACTGGAAGAATCAAATTTCTTAATATTAAGCTCATTTATTTTATATCTATCTTTTATATCCTCCAGTTCCTTAGTCACAGCGCACAGTTTCTCCTTAACATAGAAGAGTTGAGTTGATTTCACACTTACATCATCCTTGAGTTGGACGATGTCTTTTCGCTGAGCTTCAATCTTTTCTTTATAAAGTTTTTCATTTTTTGATAAAGTAAAGTTTTTATTTTTGATATCTTGATAATCTTGAATTAGCTCAGCATTGTGTATTCTATAGACTTCAACTCTTTGTCTACATTCAGGAGTACAGAAAGCAGAAAGTACCTCTTCTTTGATGAGACCTTTTACTGGAGCTGAAAGAATCTGGGTCATGAGAGCCAAGTTTTCAGCTGATGCCTCCTCCTCTGGTACAGAAACATGATCATTTGTGGTCATGAAAGCAATATTGTCTGAAGCAGCTTGATTTTCTGGAGCTGAAATGTTCAGTCGCTCAATTTCTGAATTCCAATCAAAGTTGATGTTAGGCTGAACCACCAAGGCTTGAGCTAATCCCAGTGGTTGAGGACTTCCAGTAGCAGCATCATCCGTTATACTTGATGTGGTCACAAGAGCTCTTTCTCGATTAGGTGTTACGGGCTGGGCAGGAGTCTGTTCTCTATTAATCGGAGGCTTTGTGCAGTTTCGAGCATAGTGTCCTTCCTCATGACAGTTGTAACAACGTAGTTTAAAAGGCACCATAGACGCTCCTGTAAATGTAGCACCCCATCTGTTTTTACCAGTTCTTTTCATAATCCTTGTCGCCCTGAATGCAGCCATAGCCATCTTCCAGGTGATATCCATTTCTTCAACATCATCAGGATGAATCTGATGTAAGTCATCGCCACACCATTTAGGAGGGTCAATTTTTCCAGCAACAAATGCATTTAAACAGTTTATAACAGAGGCTGCAATATCCATATTTTCTTTAGACTGTTGTGTAAAGAAAGCAATCATCTCATTTTTCACAGAGGAAGTAATAGGAGCAGCCGAGGATACATTCACAGCGGAAGCAGAAGGAGTAGCAGCAGAAGACAATGATGGAGCAGCTTGTGTGGAAGACCCAGAGTAGTAGACATTTGTTGAAGTAGGAGCAGCCTTAGCAGATGCTGCATTGCTAAACATTTGAAATCCTCCTTGAGACAAGAGAGCTGCATTGTTATTGTCTGACGAAGGAGGAACAACGGAGAATCCTGCAGCTAGCATGCTGTTCTTATGATTGGTTTCTCTTTGTTTATCATCTAGTTCACATGCTTTGATATGAGAAATCATTTCTGACAAACTGCATCTACCAAGATCTTTTGTTTTCTTGATCATCGCAACATGATGATCCCAGCTCTTAGGTAACGCATTCAACAGTTGTCTATTTGTCGAAGCATTTGAAACATGTATTTCTTCCATCTGCATTTGAGTGACCAGTTTGACAAACCTCTGAAGTTGGTTATCAACAGTTTCTCCATAAATATGATTGAAATTGTTGAAATTTTGTCTCAACAAGTTTCTTCGACTCTCCTTCATGTCCTCATTACCTTCATAAACATCGATCAGAGATTCCCACAGTTCCTTAGCAGATTTACAAGTACGAAAACCAATAGCAATATATGGACCCAGTCCCATGCTCAAATAAGACAGTGCTCTTTCATCTTCTTCAACTATATTGAAATCATCTTCAGTATAATCACTTTTGAGTTTCTTTACTTTTACTCCTGGTTCAGTAGGACTATCTGTCATGATCTCTCTTGGACCTCTGAGAATACATCTCCAAATTTTAGAATCCTTGACCTTCACATGTTGTTCAAAATGCCATTTCCACTCAGGAAAATCATTTGCATCAGTCAACCTTGGAATACGAGTAGTGGTTCCAACCTTTGAATCCAGTTCTTGTTGTTTGTTAAGGGCAGCCAAGTCAACGTTATTTGTAGACATAATTAATTAATCAATTAATTATTTTAAGTCCAAAAATTTTGTTAACAGTTCAAAGTCCAAGTCCAAATCACGTTGCAAAGTGTTGTTGCTAGTCGAGACAATAACAAGATGACTCGAGACCTCAGTTGGTTGCGAGTCGAGACCAAATGCAGACAAGTCGAGACCACAGATGGTTGCGAGTCGAGACCAAATGATGACAAGTCGAGACCGTAGTTGATTGCGAGTCGAGACCAAATGTTGACAAGTCGAGACCTTAGGTGATTGCGAGTCGAGACCAAAAGCTGACAAGTCGAGACCAAAGATGGTTGCGAGTCGAGACCAAATGTTGACAAGTCGAGACAGCTGGTTGCGAGTCGAGACCTGCAAAACAAATGTGAGATAAAATTGTTGACTCGTAATCCCTGATTTTCAGCTCTTTTCAAAAATTCAAAGATATCGTAATCTTTGAATTTTCTTTGATCACCAAAACTCCGAGAAATCAGCAAACAACTCTCTGAAATTACACAAACCAAAATCAGTAACTTCTTTCGATAATTTCTAAGAACAGTTTGATGATTGAATGATATCGCTGCAAAACAAACACTGAAAAAACCAGATCAGTAGCATAAGATGTTCTTGAATCCGAATGATATCAAAACCGAACCAAGATTGGTTTCTTGGCTCTGATACCAATTGTAAAACCCGTTGAGATCTTTCAATGGTATCAATTGTAACTTGTGAGAGTGCGGAATCCTATCACAAGTTGATTCAAGAATAAAACAAGTATAAACCGAAACAATATGAATTAAAACAAACCGAGACTTGCATTCAATGATGAACAAAGACTGATACAAGACTCCAACGATATTTCGGCTAGCATTCAAGTCACAATCAATCGATCAACCTTAACCAAATGGTTAAGATTTACTTAAATACTAAACACATGGACTCTTAACCTAGGCCCACTAGAAACCGGCCAAACTAGCCCAACCCATACATATCGACCCAAAAATAAACTAAACAATTACAAGATCAATCCTTTAACTAAGCAATCCTTCATGTATAAACCTTCAGGTTCCAACAAAAACACATCACACGTTAACCAAGATTGTGAATATACGGTCCACTTAAACCCAACCGCCGGTTTCAAAGCCCTTATTTTCGATCCATTAAGTTCAAGTATTATATAGTCATCTATGGATCCCACACTCAAAAGACTACGACTCCACCTATTCCTGTTTCAAGCTTATGAGATTAAAAGATTTATAATCTACCGCCTTATATAAAAACTCTTATATTATTCCAATTAAACTTTATGATGGATAGATGGATGATATTGTGAGCTTACATGCTTTTGTATACGATCAGTTCAGCGGACATACGCCACACGAGTCACCATCCCCATGGTTAATGCCATAAACTTCACGTCTTTTTTTTTCTTAATATAACTCCACCTAGAGGGTATGTACCGCATGAGTCGCTATCCCCGCGGCCATACCATAGGCTTTGTTTTCTTTTTTTTCTTTCTTTTTACATGTGCTCAGACGAATGGATGGAATATTTTTTTTGGGCGCCACACTGTTTCGGATTTGTTTTTACAAAAAGAAACATGTGTGCCAATTTAATCGGAAAAACTTATAAGTTTTTTACTTATGACGTACCCCTTATACTTTCCACAGTTTCAGTTTTACCATAGCTCCTAAGGCGGGAACCCACAAGACTCCTATTTTAAGTTGTTTTATATCAAGCCTAAGGAACCTTTCAACCAGCTGGGCCTACCCACATATCCTAAGTTAGACGCGTGACCGATTGTGTATTATCTCATATATATAATATTTGAAAAGCCACCGATTCAATTACACCTATCATTTTCCATTTTTGTGCGAAAACCTTTACAGGACATTTTCTAATTTTTTTTTTCATTTTTATGGATTTTTTATTTTTCAAATTTTTTTTTACGACACGACTATGACACTAATTATGACACACTAGACGTTAGTTTCCCCTCCCCACACTTATTTCCTTCATTGTCCTCAATGGAGCGAGAAACTATTAACACACTACAAACATAAATAAAAATACATAGATAAATGGAACAGACTCCCCTGATTTGATGCGGTTAATCCTCTGAGCCTTGTTCCACTGCAACCGTATAGCGTTTCATTCGCGGCTGCATTCAATATTGGATGTTTGTCTTCAAATAATTCAAATCACTTTCGTCCAAATGGAGATTGAGTATGGACAAAAGCAATTGACACCTGCAAAATAAATCTCACAAGCTCCCAAAACTGGTTAAACGGTTAGTAACAAAGAGAAACAAGTGAAAAACGAGATTCGGATGACATCAAACAAGACTGGGCATAACAAAATTGATTTTCTCTCGGCCCGCACCCCGTCGCACGTTGCGACATACTCTCCAAATCCTTCTGTGTATCGTGGACTGCACTAATTGACTTTTATTTTGACTCGATGCCCCGACTATCGACCGGCCTATTTTTCGTTCAACTTAATTCGCCTCGACACTAATCATCGCCCTAACTACATTCACATCTTAACACCACAAACATTCACCAAATGTAATGCCAACTTCATCTTCAACCCTTTTGATATCCTTTACCTTCTCAAACTAGCGCACACGCTTTGACCATCCGCACATAGGCCCTTCCCCATCTTAATTTCTCGCATAATAGCTAATCACAACGTACTCACTACCTACCCTTTGCTTCATTAATTCGTACACGACCTTGCGACCTATGTTTGACTCAACGTCAACTAGACGTAACTACTAGTTCAATCAGATCCCAAATATCTCCAAATATGCTCACAGTATCATTATTCAAGCACAACCCATTCAAACAAACAACTTTTAGCTATCCTTTGATCACACAATTGCAACCTATAATCTAACTATATCCCTGTTTTCACACATCTCTCAAGCCAAACACAATTCTTTCACAATTTACATTCATTACCCTTTTGTAACAAAATCAAGTCAACCCCAGCAACTCTTATAATTTTCTGAACTACACTCAGCCTCGCTTGAAGTCCCTGACCTATTTTCTCATTCAAACACCGCCCTTTCACATTAAATTTCACCCCACTACTGCATCCCACTGATAATATTTCAAATTTCAAGAATAAAACATAATCATCTTCAATGAATAAGTAAAAGTTCAAACTTTCATACCTGGATCGCGAATTAAACTCGAAATTAGAAGAAGATTATAAATAATCGCTGTTTAATCGGCTCTGGGCGGCGCTCGGCAGTGACCGGTCGTCGATGGTGGTAATGATTATCAACAGTTGTCGACAGTGGCAATGGTGATGATAGGTTATCGGCCCAAGGTGGTTATCGACGACAGGGTGACGGTGATTCACGGTGGTAAGGGTCACGATGGTCGGCAGTGGTGAAGATCGACAATGGTTAGGTGGATATGGTAATCAGCGGACTAAAGTGAGTGTGGATGGTGGTGGAAGGTGTTCAATGATGGGACAGTGGAGGTGAGTAGGGTAGTTGCTTGGATGTTTGCCGGCGTTGGTTTATTCACCGGAGAAGAAGCAAAGAAGAAGAAGGGTTTATTCACCGGACTTTAGGGCAGCGACACGCGGAGTGGTTTTTTATTTTATTTTTTATTTTTAATTTGACTTATGTTGACTTAACGGCCGCGACACGCGGAAGTTTTGATGGGTACTCCCGCGACACGCCTGGGAGCGTGTTTTCCAGCAGATTTCTTAAATTTTTGAGGTTTCATGTGTTAGAAATTTTTTTTCTTTTTTCTTTTTTCACCTACCAAACCTCCAAACGAAATTTTATGATAATTTATAATAAAAACGTCCCTCAGACTTCTCTTTTCATAGTTTTCCTTCTTCGAATCATCTCGTCTTCCTGAAACACTTCGAAAATATATCGAAAACAACCGAATAATATCCAAAAACCCTCCAAAAATCAATTTTTCGGGCCAGATTTTTTTTATGTAAACATATAAGCACTTTGCCCTGCCCCCAAACGAATGTGCATTGCCCTCAATTATATTGAACCTTAACTAAACCTCCCGGAACATCCCCACACTTGAACGATTGCACGGTTTGACACAAAAATAAACTAAACTAATACGAAAAAAAATAAACGACAAACCTTAGGCTGCCTCCTAAGAGCGCTAAGTTTTAGATCTTCAGCCAGATCATGCCTGCAATCTTCAAGGTGGTTCAAAGATATGCTTACCTCCAGACTTCTCTAGGTTACCTTGCTTCCATTCGTCTGGAAATTTCACAGATTCATACAAGCTGGGCTCAAAATTAACCTCCTCACACCGAACATTACTACCATCAAGTGGTTTTCCTGCTTTTCTTTTCTTTTTCACTTTCACATTTTTCACCGATTCTTCGTATGTCTCATGTTTTGACCTATCACACTTAATACCAATCTCATCAGTAGCAACTGCTTCATACCAAGTATCAATAATTTCGTAAGTAATAGATTTTGAATAAACATTAAAAAATAACTTACGATTTTCAGAACTCATAGTAATCACTCCTTCTCTGCAGTTGATTTGCGCATTGGCAGTATTCAAGAACGGACGTCCCAATATGACCTTTTGTTGCTCATTCGTTCTCGTGGGTGCATAATCCAACACTAAAAAGTTCACCGAATAATAGAACTCACCCAGCTGGATCTTCACATCCTTAACAACCCCACGCGATTATTTCCAAGTATCGTCCGCTAATATCACCTTTCTATCAAAATCATGCAACGGTCCGAACTCGTACTGATCAAACAAACTGCCGGGCAGAATATTCGTGCTTGCCCCATAATCCAACAACGCCTTGTGGATTTTCAGCTTTCCCACTTTAATCGGCACAAGCGGTGCTCCTAGCTCATTTTCCTCACTTCCGTCACTTATACCTGCAACTACTTTGGAAGAAGCAGTAAGATCTGTATTAACAATGTCAGAATTAGGAATGGTACTTACCGAATTAACTCTTGCGTGACGTTGCGGATTCTTCGTGGTGTCACTCGGTAACTTCCCTGGATCTTTTCTCACCTCCTTCACATCAACTGCCAGCTGAGCAACTTGCTTTTCTAAGGATTGATATGCTTTAGCTTGCAATTCTTGATCCTTCTTGATTTGCTTAAGTAACTCCATCACCTCGCTATTGGAAACTTCGCTTTGATTGTTGGATTTGCTTTGATCTTGGTTTTGTTGGTAGGTCCTTTGATTTCCAGGGTTATAGCCTCCTTGGTTGTAATTTTGATTATTGTATCTCGACTGTCTATTCTGGTATTGCTGACCTCCCTGATTTGGTACCTAAAAATTTGGATTTAACTGATTAGTAGTATTACTGTACCTAAAATTAGGGTGATTACGTAAACCTGGGTGATATGTGTTTGAATTCATAGAATATCTCTGTTGATCACCATAAACCATGTTCACGTCCTCCTCAGCCTCTACAAACTGAACCGGGCATGCATCCAAAGTATGACCCAACTCGCCACATGAATCACAAACCGTAAAGGTTTGTGCCGCATGCAATGCATCCCGTCCGCCAAGACCCTTAAACTTCGCTAGCTGGCGTTCCAACGCCTCCTTTTCTCTCTCAAGCTGAGCAACCCTTGCATTAGAGGCTCCCGCACTTGATGGTGCCACAATCGGATACTTTTTATTCCTATCCGACTGTGCTTGCCTCTTTGAATCAGCTGCAACAGTATCCAAATACTCCCAATCTACATCCACATGATTTCTCAAAAAGGTACCCCCGGTGATAGCCTTAATATCTCGTCTATCCTCATTTGAAATCCCATCGTGGAAGGCGATAATTAACTCCCATCTTTGAATACCGTGGTGAGGACAATTACGGATCAATTGATTGAACCGTTTCTAAGACTCGTATAGAAGCTCACCCGGTAACTGTTGGAATTCTCTAATTGCTGATCTCCCCGATTTAGTTCTTTGCGGGGTATAGTACTCATCCAAAAATTGTTGCTGCAGCTCTTGCCATGTATGAATACTAGCATATGGAAAAGATGTAAACCAATCCCTCGTAGCATCCTTTAGTGAAAACTGAAATAACACCAACTTAACCTGATCTGACGTGAACCCGTGTCCAGCAATCATACCACAAACTGCCTCAAAATCCACTATGTGTGCATATGGCTCCTCAATACCTTTCCCGTGAAAGGTAGGTAGCATGTTCAGAATATGTGGTTTTGCTTCAAACGAACGTTCCACATTACCCGGTGCTACTGGCATCACTATCGGGGATGCATGCTCAGCAATGTGTGGTCTAAAGTGACTCTCAACCCCTCGAATAGTCGGATTCGGAAATCGAGGATCTCTATGTCTTTGGCGAGGTGCAACTGGTGCCCTATGAACCTGTGGCGGGGTCTGATAAGCATCTACTCCCCGTGGTTGTCTCTGTTGCTGATACATCGGTTGATTGCGATTAAATGCTTGATTTTGGTACCCACCTGGATATCCCATATACCCATCATTTATCCCCCACTCCTCATCTCTGTAACCATCATCCCATGTCTCCGTTCTCGCCCTATTGTCCACTTGCTCAAACATAGAACCCGACCGGTTCGGGTGTGGCACTAGATTCGGTTGATTCACGGTCCGCAAAGGGTTGGGCTGTGGTGGTAGTCGGCTTTCAAGAGGGTAAAGTGGTTCACCAATAAAATGAAATTCTCCAGTTGGAGCAGAGGTTGGTTGGGTGGTTGTGCTTGATGATGGTGCAATGGGTGGGGTTTGTTGTTGTGGTTCAGATGTAAATGGAGGTGGTGGCATCGGTGGCAATTCAGTAGTCGATGTTTGTTGTGGTGTTTGTTGTTGTGGGGTGGATTGGTTTTCTGATGGATTCATGGTGGTTTGAATGGCTTTTCCTTTCAAGGCTGAACGAAGAAGCAGATTTTGGCGTGCGGTCTTTTCAATTTCGGGATCAAACAAGAGCGGGGAAGATCTTCCTGAAAACCTAGTATGCATGCAAAAAGATCATCTGCACACAAGTAGACAAGAAAGCAAAGCGTAATACCGAACAAGACAAAAATAAACAAAAAGAAATATTTTTGGGTTTTTATAATTTTTTTTTCAAAAACAATGAAAGAAACAACTACTACTAAACTAACACTAAGCGCACGAATTCCCCGGCAACGGCGCCATTTTGATGACTGTCGTAAGGGTCATGCAAAAACCTAATTAAACTAAATAGATAGCGTAAGTAGGGTATCGTATCCACGGGGAATTTGTGGTTAGCGTAGCAGTTGTATCTAAGAACTAAACTATCTAACTTGGAGGTTTGATGAATTTGATTGTAAAAACAAAAGAACTAATTAATAGAATTGTAATCAATATGAGAAAAAGTAACCTCCACCCGGAATCCCAATTACCCTTTTAACATAAAAACCTGTTTACTGATTCAAAACACCACATAGACATGGCCTCAGAATTAATGAATTTGATTAGTTAGTAAGGATAGTTTTTAAGATTCACTATGCAACTTAATAACCCGTTTGATTGTATCAACTACCCACCAATTTACTAACCCGCTAACAACGCAAGAAAGTTGCCAATACGCTTAATAAACGACAAGTAATTCAAACACAATAAACGTTTACCAATAATCCAACACAAGTGGTCAAGCTGTACCAGTTTACAAGAATCAGAAAAAACAGATAAATATGTCAAACCGCGTAAATGTTCATCCGGGCGAAAGTCACGAACATCCCACTTCTTGTTTGGCGGCCCACTTCTTGTTCACCCTTTTCATATTTTCATTGAGAGCAAATCAACTTGCCATTTAATTCCTTTATAACTCACTAGATTAATTTTGAACTCCAACAACAGACTTGTACCGTCTGTGCGTCGCAAAACCAAAACAGCCACCCCCCAGCGCGTCACGGACTAACACACAGCCACTGCCGCATGTGTCGGAGCTCATCACATTTGATTTTTCTTGCTTTTTATTCTTGCATTGACTAGTCACAATCGATCTCGTCTCCTTTCCTTCGTTTTAACCCTCATTAACACCTATCATGCATGAAAACATCAATACACGCTAAATATATAATAGACACTCGACTTAATATAATTAATATACTAAAAACCGACATAATTTAATATAAAGTGTGATTATTTTACCCCGACATCAACTCCTTGGATTTTTAGGACAAAAAAAGACTCTGGAAAATCCCGAAAAAGGTCTTCGACATTATATATCATTGGACTCGTAATTTCAAGACGAATCTAACGGTATAATTTGGTAAAAACAGTTTTCGGAAAAATTTTGTACGGTTTTACCGGTCTGCTTAAGTTAAAATGTCGAACATGTCTAATTTGAACGAACTTTTTAGAATGGAGCACGAGGTTGGCACAACCAAAAAACCACCTAAGAGGATGAAGGTGAAAAATTATTTGACATGGAAGGACAGATTTCAGTCATTCATTGAATATTAGGACATACGCATGTAGATCTGTATTATAGATGGGTACATAAACCCAACACACGATTTTGAGGACAGACAACGTGTCACTGCCTATGTGAACATGCAAGTGGCTGATAAGAAAATGTATGAGGCTGAAAAGAGAGCCTTGGCTGCTGTCAAGATGTCCTTACCTGATGGCATCAAGCATACCTTTAAGAAGTATACTACTTCAAAGGAGATGTGGGATGCATTAGAGAAAAGATACGAGGGAAATGCAGATGTCAAGAAGAACAAAGTTGATCTATTGAAGAAGCAGTTCGCTGTATTCAAGTACATGAAAAATGATTCACTTGAGGACATCAGCACTTGATTCTACCATCTGATGTCAGAAATGGACAATTATGATATAGATTGCTATTCTGACATAGAGAAAAATGACAAGCTGCTTGATGCTTTACCAGCTAAATGGGATATCTACACTCTCATGATCAAGGGAGAAGCAGATTATGAGACAAAGGAACTGGAAGAAGTAGTTGGAAAGCTGAGAGCTTATGAGCTCAATATGAAGAAAAAAGAAACTGGATATGATCAGGTTCAAGATCCAGGGATTTAAAATGGACTTACATCTTCTTCGTCTCACAACGCTTCTAGCGACTCTGTTACTGCATTTCTTTCGTGTGAGAATGAGCAGGTCACCGTGAATGAGGATGGTGATGTGTGTTTCGTAGCTGCTTCAGGAGGATCAACTGGAGCTAAGAGAACATCAGCTACTAATCAGAGTAGTAGTACAAAGTTAATGCCTATGAGTGTGAAGTCTGCAGATGAACATCTTGCTCTACTTGCTTCATTTGTTGATTGTTATGAGAACTATATTCAAGGGAAAATATCTTATCCTGCTACTTTAGATGAAGATTATGATCAGATTGACCCTGATGATCTAGAAGAGATGGATTTACAATGGCAAATAGCCATGATTTCCAGAAGAGTCAAGAGGTTCATGAACAGACCTGGAAGGAAGTTTGTAGGAAAGAGCGTTGGTTTTGACATGACCAAAGTCAGGTGCTTTAACTATCAAAGTTATGGGCATTTCGTTAGGGAATGTCAAAAACAGAAGCAAGAGGCTTCGAGTCAGAGTTCAAACAATCGGAATGCAACAAACAACTCTAACTCAAGGGCGTTGATCACTAATGCATGAGAGGGATCGTATGACTGGAGTGTTCATTTGGAAGATGATGAGAATGTCACTCAGGCATTCATGGCAGAGATAATGCCCGTTGATGATGCTGAAGCTAACGTGGAAGATGCTGAAGCAAAGGTGGATGCTGAAGTTGAGAAGGAAAGTGAAGCTGAGGTAGATAAGGATGATCAGACAACTGAAGCTGAAGTGGAAAAGCTGAAGTCTGACAATGAAAGGGAAGCTGAAGAGAAAGATGCAAAATACAAAAGAATGGAAGCTCAAATTGTTGCTCTCCTGGCCAACCTAGACAAACCAACAGGAGAGGTAAGTAATTCTGCTAATTCTGTTTGCTTAAGATTTCGAGAATTGCAGGGTGAAGTTGATAGATTATCAACTGAAAATCAAAGTCTGGTTAACGAAATGTCTACCATTAAAGAATCAAACTTTTTTGTTAAAAGAAATTAGTCAATGTATTTGAAGAAAATTAAAGGCTATGAAGCTGAAATTGAAGCTTTAACATGCAAATTAAATGGAAAACTTCAAATTATAGACTTAGCTCATGATACTATGAGTGAGAAAACAAAAGAGGTTTCTGAAAAGTGCAAAGAGTTGTCTCAAGCACAATTAAAAATTGTTGAACTTGAAAAGAAACTGAGTCAGTTTAGAGTTCCCACTACTGTTATGAAGCATATGATGGGTGGGTTAAAGAAGAGTAATGACAAGACTAGTGTAGGCTTCAAAGGATTTAATGAAGTTCCACCTCCTATTAGTCATGACTATTCATTCCTACCTGATGAAGATGAGTTAACAGACTTTCTGTCAACATCACCAAGTAGTTCCACATCAAGTCAAGGTGATGTGTCTGAGTGTGATGATGCTAAGAAAGAAAATAACAGAAACACCGTTTTGAAAAAGAAAAATTCACAACCTAAAAATAAAAATCAAACTTTTGTTAAAAAGGTTACTTTTGTTAAAAAGGTTACTTTTGTTAAAAAGGTTACTTTTGTTAAAAAAGGTTATTTTGTTCAAGGAAGTTACATGAAAAACAAAACAGCTGTTATTGAAAACGAATCTAATGTAGAGTTTGCTAAAAACAAAAACAAAGAAAAATTTGAATCTCGGCAAACAGAACAAAATTCTTCTAAGGCATCATCTTTAAATCAAGGATCTAGTTCAAAGGCTTCAGTTGAGAAGTCTTCGAAAAAGAGATCGTGCTTCAAGTGTCACACAAAGGGACATGTAGCTAGCTGTTGTCCTAATAAAAAGAATGAAGAACAAGTTAGTGAGAAACCAAGAGGGAAGTCACCAGAGAAGAGTGGTGATAAAAAGGAGAGAATCTCTAACTCTCCAAAGAAATCTGCTCCTAAGCAACCAGAGGGTGTTGTTGTTGGTGTAGATAAGGCTGAAAAAGGAACTCCACAAGTTCCTCGTTTTCAAAGAAATCAACCAAGATTTCAGCCTGAATCTACATCAGGCAGATATGAGAGACTTAGAAGTAGTTCACCAAGAATGAACAATCATAATTCAAATAATTTCAGAAGTCAAGGTCAATATCAAAATCGATACCAAAATGATGGTGCTCGAACTTTTTATAACAATGGCTTTAGAAATTACAACAATCAAGCTTCTTGGAATCAAAACTCAAGATTTCAAAATCAAAATTTCCAAAGGTCACATAGTCCAAACTTACATAGGAACCCTCAGGACCATAGACCTCATGGAAATCAAACCCCATTTCCGTCAACAGGTCTAAGATCCAAGACTCTAATTAGGAGTGATGGATATTGGATGGATGTTCCTGTAGTTGGTGAATCTGGACAACCCAAGACCATTAAGGCTTGGGTCCCCCAATCTAACTAATCTTTTGGTTAGTGTGTGAAGGAGCTGCTAAGGAGGATTATCAACTTATGGTATGTTGATAATGGCTGCTCTAGGCACACGACGGGGGATGCGAGGTTGTTTTCTGAATTTGAAGAATTTGATGGTGGACATGTGAATTTTGCTGGTGCTAAAGGTGGTCAGATTACCGGACGAGGAAAATTGACAAATGGGAAGATCACTTTGGACAAAGTGAACTATGTTGAGTAGCTTAAACACAATCTGATGAGCGTGTCACAAGTCTGCGACAAGGGTCACTCGGTCCATTTTACAAAGTCTGAAGCATTGGTGTTGAAACCGGGTTTGGTGATACCGGACGATTGGATAGTAATGCGTGCACCAAGGAAAAATGATACTTATGTCATGGACATGGGTGCCAAGGATGTGTCTGCTGTGGTGGCGTGTTTACTGTCAAAAGCATCTGAGGCCGAATCTATGTTGTGGCACAGACGCATGGCCCATATTCACTACCGCAAAATGAATTACATTATAAAAAATGAGCTAATGAAAGGGGTTCTAATGCAGAGGTTTCACGTGGAAGATAAATGTCTTCCATGTCAAAACATGTGTAAAGAGTTCTAGTAGGTGATGAAGAGCAAGTTTGAAATGAGCGCTATGGGTGAGCTGTCCTACTTTCTGGGATTACAAGTTGATCAGAAGGAGGATGGGATGTTTATTCATCAAACAAAGTATGTGTATGACATTTTGAATCGGGTTCAAAATGAATGATTGCTCTACTTTCAACACTCCCATATGTGAAAATCACAATCTTGGCCCAGATCATGAAAGTACTGAAGATGTTGATCCTACTCAGTACATAACAGTGATTGGTTCTCTAATGTACTTGACTGCTTCCCGACCAGACATAATGTTTGCCGTATGTCTGTGTGCCAGATATCAGGCTAATCTAAAAGAGTCACACATGAAAGCGGTGAAGCGTATTCTTCGTTACTTGAAGGGGAAACCTAACCTTGGGTTGTGGTATCCAGCTGATAGTGATTTGAAGTTTGTTGCTTACACTGACTCAGACTTTGGAGGATGCAAGTCAAATAGAAAGTCTACAACAGGTGGTTATCAGTTCTTAGGAGGCAGGATTGTGTCTTGGCAATGCAAGAAGCAATCTTGTGTGTCAACCTCTACGTGTGAAGCTGAATATATTGCTGCGGGAAGCTACTGCTCTCAGGTTCTCTGGATTCAACAGCAGATGCGTGATTACGGTTTGGATTTCACTCGTACTCCTATTATGATAAACAATAATGCCAATGTATCAATCACAAACAATCCCGTAAAGCACAATATAAACTAAACACATTGACATCCGTCATCATTTTATACGGGATTGTGCTGAAAAGAAACTAATTGAACTTCATAGAGTCGGCACACTAGATAACCTTGCTGATCTTTACACTAAAGCTTTTGATAGAGCTCGGTTTGAACATTTAGTCGAACTCAACGGGTTGAGGAATCCTGAATAACTGTTTTTTCATAAGAATTTTTATAAATATTTTACTGCTTTCTTAAAAATCAGAAATACAAAAACATTGAAAAATCAAAAACATAAAAATAGAAAATCAAAAATGAGTTGTCACTGTGTGAAAAAAGAAGAAATGATAGTACATTAGCAAGTTAGACTCACACTCAAACTGAATTAAATTGCTTAAGTGTGATAGCAGCTTCATCATATGATGTACCAATAGGCAAAAGCATGAAATAATCAACTTACCAATGTGATATAAACCTAAATGCACTGAGTACGAGTGGGGAACACATCAGCGGTGTATGGTTTAATGACCTTAAATCTTGCGTTGATAGATTGCCAAAATCTGAGGTTTTGGGTCTTTATACTGTTATTTCATCTGGGGGTATCAGGGTTGTCCTTCTGCTGCATCCAGATACATGCTGACCTAGGCACAACCAGGATATCTTAAAAGAGCTTAAAATGGCAAAACCCTGAAAATGAAGAAGCTCTCCTAGAGAGTCATTCAAAATGTGCAAAATGCATAAATCGTATCAAATTTGGTATTTGTCTTAGCCCTCGTTAGATATGTTGGTCTCTTTGTTGTACGGAAGTACTGACCTGATCACCAATTATCTAAACGTTGAAAAACAAAATGGATGAATTCAGTACACTCACCTACTACGATGAATCTTTGTGCATACCTTAATCGCGGGGGTACATCCTGAAGTGGGACAAACTAAAATTTCATTAATAATATTACTTTAACGTATCATACGGTAATGGTACATGAAATGTTCATGCATTTTATTTAAGTGGATAAACATACTGGTAATCGTCTTGAACTGCTTTTCATGGAAAAATTATATAAAGAATTATCTAATAGTGTGAAAGCAGTTTGATTGTGCTGATTTGATATTCTTACCGGTGATTCTCACAAAAATAGAGTGTTTATTGTTTTTGTTTTATTTGCTTTCAGAAAATACAAAAATACAAAAATAATGTCTTTTTCTGTTAAAATTCTTAATGTACGGAAAGCTGTTATTCTTGAAGGAATTGTTACCGATAGGGGGAGACAGTGTTAGAAAGTGGGTTCAAAATTTTAAATCATGTAGGTTATAAGGTGTTTGGTTAAAATTTTGTTGCATGTTGGTATTGAATGGAAAATGCTTAATCTGTGATATAGTTTAACTATCTCTTCAATAATAATAATTGTTTAACTATGTTGAAAAATTCTTATGGTTTCTCGAGATGTTTGTTTTATAGTATACAGATTGAAGCAGTATGTTGCTGAGAAGTTGCAGTGTTGAGAAGATGAGAGTTTGATTGGATGCATGGTAGAACCTCCTTTCTACATTGCAAACAAAATTGAAGAGTTTGGAGATTTCTATACAAATGTTGAACTGGAGTTTACTCAAGTGCTAACGTTTTTGAAGAATTGGTGATTGGATGCATCAGCTTAGGGGGAGTCTGTTACTGACAGAAGATGTTAAAGCTGAAGCTATCCAAAGACCAAAAGACTGTGAGATTCTGAAGACTAAAGTTACCTTTGCGAGCTATTGTCAAGGGGGAGTTTGTTGGTGCATATTTGTGACAACAACTTTTAGATTTGGTCTTTGGATATCTTATATTTAGTAAAAACGATAAACGGTTAGCGGGTTTAGCTTTGTAATAGTTAATTAAGAGTGATTGGGCCAAACCAAACCCACATAAGGGGGATGGTAGGTGAAATGGGCCTAGCCTATGACCTAGCCCATATGAAATGCTTGTCCTATATAAACAAAGCTTACCATTAGGGCTTAGGTTAATTACCTTAATCACTTTAGGAGAGAATTCGTGAAAGAAAAAGGATTGGACGAATTAGAGATCTTGACTGATTGTAATCCTTTGAAGATAATCAATAAAGATCGGGTTTATAGAGATTTCTGTTTCTACTCGTTTTCTGTTAAATCTGATCTAGAGGATTCCGCACTCTAGGTTAGATCGACGATTCTGTGACGATCCATACGGAATAGGGGACCTACAAATACAAACCAGAGGCAAATGCGAGTAGCCTCTCTAATATGTGTTTTTTCCCCGAAATAATATTTGTGATTTGAAGGTACTCATCATGTCCCTCACATGTAGTCTCAAGATGATGTCCATTTAGACAAATATCTTTAAAGCTTATCAGATTTCTTTGAGATAGTGGGGAAAATAAGGCATTGTTAATTTTGAGCAAAGTTCCACTTTGTAGAACTACATATGCTTCTCCAAAGCCTTCAATTAATTTAGTTTTACCAGATATAGTACCAACGTTTGCCTCTTTCATTGTTAAACTAGAGAAATAATCCCTTTTCCTTAGGATTGTATGTGTAGTAGCACTGTCTATTAGACATACATCTTCACCATTAATATGAAGTTTAGTTGAATACTCCATATGCTTCAAAACAAAATAAAGCTTCATAAATAATAGTATAATATGGTTCAAACATAACAATTCCATAAAGTGCCCCAAAATACTTCAAAACAAAACATAACGAAATCCCAAACAAAATGTCTTAATAAAACATCAAGGAAATAGCATAATTTTAAATATAATCATTCACGCGTAGGGAAAATTGCAAGCATCCAACTGGTTTGTATCAACCACGATATCACCAGAATCCAAATTAGCTTGCTTGATAAGGAAATCATCATAATCCAGATTAGTTGCATTAGTATGGTCCTTTTCACCACTTACGACATCAACATTTCCATCTTCATATGTGAAATTTGTCTCTATTCCTTTTTGTTTGTCTTTTATAGATTGTTGGTAAAGCTCTACCAAATGTCTTGATGTACGACATGTACCTGCCAAGTGGTTGTTACCACCACATCGATAGCATGCATTCGATGAGGTTCCACTTTTCTTTTTACCTTTTTCATCATTGGATTTCTTTTCATTATCATGCAACTTCTGGTGGGTTCTTCTATTATTGAATTGAATACCATGATAATTCCCCCGACCATATGCACGTCCACGACCACGACTACTACCATGGCCACGCCCACGTTGATAGCCACGACCACGTCCATGACTTCCACTTTGGTCATTATATGTTGCCACATTCACTTTTGGGAATGGGGTTGTACCAACCAGACGAGTTTCATGGTTTTTCATTAGTAGCTCATTATTTTGCCTAGCCACAAGCAAACATGATATTAAGTCACTATATTTGGTAAAACCCCTTTCACGATATTGTTGTCGCAAGACAATGTTTGAGGTGTGAAAGGTGGAGAATGTTTTTTCCAACATCTCCTTATCAGTAATATTTTCACCACATCGAATCAATTATTACGTGATTCTAAACATTGCTAAGTTATACTCACTTATAGACTAAATGTCTTGCAACCTTAAATTAATTCATTCATAACGAGCTCTTGGTAATATTATTGTTTTCTGATAGTCATAGCTTTCTTTTAAATTGGTCCATAGGACGAGTGGATCTTTGATAGTGAGATATTCATTTTTCAATGACTCATTAATATGGTGGCGTAAGAAAATCATTGCCTTTGCTTTATCTTGGGTACTCGTTTTATCTCCTTCTTTAATTGTTTCCCCAATGTTATTGGCATTTAGATGGATTTCAGCATCCAAAACCCATGCCAAATAATTTTTTCCAGTGATGTCTAAAGCCATAAACTCAAGCTTTGCAAGATACGACATTATTATCTATATTAAAGAAATATGCACGGATTAATGTATGTTATTCAAAATTATAATCTATTTAAATAATATTTGGGATAACAATTATTGACTACAAAGAAAAATAAGGTTAACAAAATAGTTATGTGTTAAGGCGTTTAGAGATTACACATTAAATTCTAAATTTTGTTTACAAAGATTAATACACAATATATCCACTCATATATCAAGGGTAGCTAATAATGTGTTAGTAAATCATGTACACACCCGAAATGTATATACATGAAATAAACATAAACTAAATATGATTGTATTTCACATTATATTATAATGTGTAATATTGTTAACAAATACTTAAAACATATGAAGGAATATAAATTTTATAGAATATGGGTAGTAAATCGATTTAAATCAATTAAATATTTTAAATGAATCAAAGCTACAATAATTTAATAAGAGTAGTGATGTGCATATGAATTTTTTTTACTAATAATTACTAGATGGAAGGTCTATTGTTAGATTATAAAAAAACGTGTCTGATGGATTACCCTAACTTGCTTAACAATATGAGGCGCCAAGGTAATTGTTATAGTTATTTTGCCAATTGTCTTCATAAAAGTGACATAACATTTCATACAAGTTTGTTCTCTCATATTAGATTGCTATTTATATAAATTGTAACTACTCTTTCGAACTTGTGTCTCCCAATAATAACTAATGCAAAAGATAACTTTTAAAATTTAATTAAACCTTAAGAAGAAGAAGAGATACCATTTGATTAATTTTTATTTTACGAGCAGAATGTTATATGGAGTAGGAGGAACTAAATTACTATGTAAAGTTTAATAAATTAATTATATAGATTTTGTTAAGATTTTATCCCTACTAAACTTTTGAGAGCATTTTATGATTCTAGAAACTTAAAAAAAAGGAATAAAAATAAAACAATTTTTTTTGTGCACCTTACGATGGATAGTATGAACAAGTCTCTAACACAACCCAAAATAGTATGAATTACAATATGGATCATGTATGAGAAAATAATGAATAATGATAAAATGGTTAGAAAATATATTATACCTTACGATGGTGTGATCCAAAGCAATGGTGCTTATGATAATACGATCCAACTCCAAAAACAAGTCGTGTTGATAACGTGTTTGAAACAACTAGCCTATTAACATTATGAAGATAAGAAAGAGAGATTGGGGGAATGGATATTTTATTAATGTATAGAATAGATCACATATGCCTCTATTTATAGGCTTAAAAGAAAGGAGTTAAGTACATGTAAAATCATAATATAATGATGAATCCTAATGGATAGTCACACCATAAATGGATAATAATTTATAACAATAAATTAATAGTTTAAAAGTTTTAGGTTTTGTTATGAAAGATAAAAGAAATAATTGTAATAATAAAATAGATATAACCTGTTAATTTAATTGGGACTTAATGGTTAAATAAAAATCGGCTAAAACCGGCCAAAATAGGCTTTTGCCCGGTTCGAACTCAAGACCTTTCGTTTACGTGCATGCAGCCCTTCCACTAGGCTGCGTGTCTAACCCATTACATATTGTGATTTTAATTACATATATACTGAACTTTCATTCGTCATTTATTGAGTTTATAAAAGAACCAAAAAAAAGGGAATAGCGAACAACCCGGGCCGGGTATCGAACCCGCGCCCGTTTGTTTGTTTAACACACCAACAACCACTAGACTACTCTCATATTATGTGTGTGAACTCGATAATTATTAAACTTATATAGTAGTCAGCGTCATCATCTTCATCCTTTTAATTAACCAACCCCGAACAGAACCTATTGCAGTTTTCTTTTTGTTATTTCAAAAACAGTAACTCGTGTATCATGAGTTATAAACAGACTATAAGTAAAACTGTAGAACACTGGATAAAGAATTTGATGGTTTGGTATCCACTTATAATTTCAATGGTTAAGTTCGAAGCTCGTAATATCAAAGGTTTTATACTTTATATTATCAAACTATACCTATTTTCAAACACATACAAATAGATAAACACTGATATTTTGTATATGTATGTATAAAAAATACAAGATGAGGGGATTTGATAAGTGGTGGAGTGGTTTGGAGTTTGTGTTGAGAAGGTGGGAACCCGGGTTCGAGCCCAGTCCGCCCCCTTTTTTATCTTTTTATTCAGTTTTGTTATACAAACAATTAATTGAACAATCAGTCCCTTGAATTATACTAATTGTACGAACCGAGTTGTAACTTAAATTAACTAAAAAACTCTAACTAATTTATATAAAAACTCTTTTTATTAAATTGCAAAAGATTTATTAAATTAATTAAGTAACTAAATATATAAATAACAATATTGATAATTAAAACGTAAAAATCTTTCAACGATTATTTAATTCACGAAATAAAATTTCCGAAGTTTCAAAAGTTAGGATCCATATTTCAAAACGGGTCGGATTTTGAGAGTCCATTTTGACGGATGTTACATGTTTACCCCTTCAGCTCTATCCTTGCACCCTTATCATACCAAATACCAAAGCCCATAGTTCCAGACACATGCTTTAAATCAATCCACCAACCAGACTTCTGTATGCCAATTCATTAGCTTTGTCAGTCTGATCATCAACCTGCAACTTTTCATTAACAATCATAGGAATAGTCTCTGAGTTACAACCTTCCATACCAAACTTTTGTATCAAAGTCTTAGCATATTTCTCTTGTGACAGAAAAAATGCCATGACTTGTTTGCTTAAACCTACAATCCTAGAAAATACTTTAACAATCCCATATCAGACATTTCGAATTCCTCCTACATTCCCCACTTAAAATCTGCAATCAACCTAGAACATGAACTTGTGCAGATTATGTCATCAACATAAAGACATATATAGATCATGTTCTTATCTTCACATTGTTTCACATATAAAGTAGGCCCATTATTACTTCTTTTGTACCCGTTGCTGAGAAAATAATTGCCTATCTTTGAATACCATGCCCTTAGGGCTTGCTTGAGCCCATATAAGGCCTTCCTTAACCTGTACACCTTCTCTTCTTCACCTGCCACTTCAAAACTTCAGGTTGCTAGATGTATATCTCTTCTATTAAGTCTCCGTTCAAGAATGCAGACTTAACATCAGGTTAATGTATCTTCCAAACAAGTTGAGCAGCCACTACTATAATTTGCTGAATTGTTTCGAACCAAGCAACTGGTGCAAAAGTCTCTTGGTAATCCACGCCTTGTTGTTGTGAGTAACCTTTGGCCACCAGCCTAGCTTTATACCTTAATACTTGCCTATTTGGACCTATCTTTGTCTTGCACAACCATTTCACACCCACCAGATTCTTTCCATTAGGCAACTTCACTAGATCCCATGTGTTATTCTTTTCTATTGGCCTCATTTCTTCCTTTATAGCTTCTTCCCATTCTTTCTTTCCAGCCACTTTTTTATATGTCATAGGATCTGAGATATTTAAAGCAAACTGACAAATGGTGTAATCATCAAAGTTAGCTATTACCTCCTTTGTAGTAGTATAGACTTTTTTGTAAATTCTTGGTTCTTGGAACAGGAGAAGAAGAACTGGATGATTCACTTGGAGAAGACGACTGTACAGGTGATACTTCTTTAACACTTACAGGCTCATGATTGTTGTTATTTGATTCTTCCTGACCCGAAGATTGAGAGGAACTAGAGTTATCCTCATTAACTTGTTGATTGTCCATTAGAAGAAATGGATCAACATAGTTGGCCTCGTAAGCTTTCTGATCAACATATTCTTTCCATTCTCATTTTGCATTCTCTCTAAACTCCACATCCCATTTAGTAAAAATCTTCTTATTAGTGGGATTAAACAACCCGTAACCATCAGTTATTAATATACCCAAATGAAAATGGATTGTTCAGACTTGTTATCAAGCTTCCTCCTTCTTGTTGATCATGAACAACACCATAAGCTATACTTCCATACATTCTTAAGTGATCAACTTGTGGCTTCACATTGGACCAGGCTTGTCCTGGTGTCTGATTTCTTAAAACCTTTGTTAGTGTAATGTTTATGAGGTATAATGCAGTGGCAAGTGCCTCCTCCCAGAAGTAATTAGGCATTTGTTTCTGCTTAATCATGTTTCTTATTAGTCCCATGATGGTTCTATTTTTCCTCTCCACAACACCATTGTTTTGAAGAGTATGGGGAAGTGTAAGCTCACGTTTGATACCATGTGCTTCACAATCAACCATAGCCTTTAAAATCTTAAACTTTCCAAAAACTTCAGATTTATTTGCTATAAAGTATACCCAACAACTCCTTGTGAATTCATCAATGAATAGCAAATAATATCTACTACCACCCAAACTTCGAACTTGCATGGGCCCAGACACATCAGTATGAATTAGTTCTAACTTCTTTGAAGCTCTCCACATTTTGCAGTTGAATTGTGATCGGGTTTGTTGGTTGATTGTACATCCATTACATGCATCAACAAGTTTTATATGTGGCAACCCGATGATCATCATTTTATCATGCAATGTTTTTAAGCCTTGGAAGTTGTAGTTACCATACCTCATGTGCCAAAGATTTGACACTTCATTAGTAGAAGCATGATTATGAACAACAAGACTAGCAACAGGACTTGGTTCTGAATTTAAGCATCTAAGAGAAACATATTATTGTTTGCAACCGGAATAGTCATGAGAGTAATGCATGTATTCATGTTCTTAATCACACACTTCCCATCATCAAAGAAAAGTGAATACCTTTTTCTTAACTGGCCAACATTAACAGATTATACTCAAGACTTGGTGCATAGTAAACATCATCAAGCAATCGATAATTTCCATTAGATGTATTAATCTTTACAGTACCTTTCCCTTCCACAGCCAGTCCTTTATTGTCTCCCAATCGAATAGTTAGATTGAATGAATCATCCATTTGAGTAAAGCTTGCTTTGTTTCCCGTCATATATGGTTAGAACAACCAGAATCAAGGAACCAAAGACAATTTGATGTAGCACTATGACTTGCATATGCCATGAGTGCAAGTTGATTTGTAGGGACAAACATCACGAACAGGTGTTATTCTTCACTTAAACTTCCATCTTTCTGAGATTCATTTTCTACAACATTTGCATGACTTTCATCATTATACCAACAATCCTTCTTTAGATGACCAAATATGTTATATAGATAACATTGTGGTCCTCTGTTTTTTTCGTTATCTCTTCCACAACCTTTGCCTCTGGAAACACCACAACCCCTTCCTCTCATATTGCTTTGAGGACTCCTGTTTTTGTCTTGAAACACGTGCAAAGACTGTTCATCAGGACGTTCAGTTTTCTCTTGACCTTGGCTGTTGATCCGCTCCTCTTCAGACTACAATGACCTTATCAATTTAACTTGGGCGAGTCTGGCCAGCTTATGTGAAACTTCAATTGAAGGAACCACATAATCAAACTTAGGTGTAAGACTTCTCAATATTTTTTCAACTATTGTTTGATCAACAACATTTTCACCATATGAGCGTTGTTGGCTCACAATGGCCATAACCATTGAGAAGTAATCACTGATAGACTCACTTTTTTCATACTCATGTTCTCAAAGTCTTTTATTAGGCCTTGCAGTTTCACAGCTTTCACCAAAGTATCGCCTTGGAACTCCATCTTCAAGATCTCCCATGTTTCTTTGGTTGTAGATGCTGGTGATATTCAAGAAAAGAGTTGATCATGGACAGCTTGTTGTATGATAGCCATTGCATGAGCATCTCTCTTCCTGTTGTTTTCTAGTCTTCCTTGATCTTTATCAGTTTCATTAACACCTTGCTCAACTAGATCCCACAAATCACGAGATCTCAGGATTGTCTTCATTCAGATACTCCAATACTCATAGGCATCACCCTTGAATACTAGAGGAGTTGGTGCCATCGGGAGAGCACTCACTTGATCCGCCATAAGAGATTCTTGAGGTTTGATCACACTTTTGTTATTGAACTAGAGGGATTGCCGGCTCTCATACCACTTCTGTTGGTATAAGAGCAATGATATAGAACAACCGTACTCACAAAACTCACAATACGACTCAAATGGTTGGCTCAGATTCAATTACTTTTAAAGTGCACACATAACTATGAACTAGAATGACTTTAAATAGGAAAGGCTTAAATGGCTAATTAACCTAATGACCTAGACTGCACAACAAACTATGGCCCAAGGCCTTATTCAAAATAATTTGAAAACCTGCCACAAAATACGCAAACTTCAAACTGTCACATGTGAAGCCCGCATAACACTTATTCTGCACATGCATGATACCAACAGGAGTCTTGAATCAATCTTCAACACATCCTTCAAACCAACATTTAACATGTTTCCATCTTTCTAATTCGCTTAAACCCTCAACAATTAACATCTACATATGTCTAGGTACCAAATACTATCATCTACACATGTTTAGGCACCAAATATTAACATCTTGTGTATAATCTACACATCTTTAGTACACAATGCAAAGAAGCATAATTATCCTATACATATCCTTCACAATGTGTAGGTACATAATTATCCTAAACTAAGTGGCTTGGATTTAAATACAAAAATAACATGCAATGTTAATGTGGCTTCATATCTATAACCAAAATGCAATGTATGAGAAAAACATTACAATCAGTGGTCAATGAAAACGACTACAATAACGTGAACATGTCATATATACTACAAGATTCCTTTTGTAATTTTAATTTACATGACTCAAAGTCTCAAACCATGGAACTACATGTATGCATACATTATTACATCACAATTAGACATGTGTAGGAGCGAATTTGTGATGTCGCCTTTTTCAACAATATCGTTTGAGTTTAAAGTTTCAATAAAAATGTAACAACGAAACAACATTCTGTTAACACTTATACATGATGAACAATATCACTTCTAGTTAAACAACATATATTTTTTTTTGGGCGCCAAGTTACTTTTCATTAGTTAAACCATATTTTAACTTCTTTTTTTTTTTCATCAAAGCATTCCATAACAGTAGGTGTACGTACAAAAAATGTACATAATTAAAAACCTCCCTCAACCAATTGTGAATAAAAACAGTAGAAAAAAAAAATCTAAAAATTTGTTTGGTTTACAATACTTCTCTCAAATTCTTTAACTAACTAAAAGTTAAAAACTAAATGTTAAAACAAAACCACCCCCAAAAAACTAAATCATCCATCCTAAAAGCTAAACTTTAAAGGCTAACACCTAGAAATTAAAAACTAAATACTAAAGTTAAACCCTAAATATAATCCCCAAACTCTAAAAGTTAAACCCCAAAAACCTAAAAACTAACCTTAGAAAAAATTCAACACATATATCAATCGTTAAATAGAGTTTTCTCATAAAAAAAAAAATTATGATCCTCTTCCTAATATTCTTTACATACCCCTTGCCAAGTTATACCTATCGTATCTTGGTAGTTTCCTACACTTGACAGATTAAAAAGCTTTGTATACCCCTGGCCAAGTTATACGTGCATATGTATGTGTTTAAATTTAAATTATTAAAAAACTGAACCATTTTAACATTGTTTCATCTATTTAATAATTTGTTTTTATTTGTTAACATTTTCATAACTATGATAACGCAATGTAGTGTACATTGATAAAGACACTAAACAATGTGTTTTTAGCTTCACTACGAAAATGTTCATGCGCTCATTCAGTGTACTTCTAGTTCACCGATGAAGTGAATGCATTAGTGTTTACTTTAAATGCAATACATGTTCATGTGTGGTGTATTCACGTACGAATGCAACATGTTTTTGCATTAAGTACAAAAATGTAACCGTCTATTTTTCTTTTTTCAAAATAGTCGAGGTCAGAAAAAATATTTTCATAGTTTTAGTAATTCTCATATAAACCTCTGACCATTTTATTCACGAGTGAATACACTAAAATATTAATAGACCTAATATTCACTACTAATAAATTTAATGATTTTTTAACCACTAACTAGTGAATTTTATTTAAACTCGTGAGTGTGAAGAATGAGATTATGGGAAGCAATTAGGATATAAGTTGGAAATGGTGTCCTCTCGAGTCTCCATTAATGAATGAATTTTAGGAGGAATCCAATGGTACGATAGTGGGCCTAGATATCACATCATTATATATGCTCATTATATATAAAATTCTCAATCAATTATTAATATAAATTTGATCTATTCATTGTACCAATATAACACAAACAGGTAATTAAGTATAGTCCAGAACCCATTTTCGAATTTAACAAGCATGAAAACATCTAATTTAGACAATAACTTAATTTAGATGGATAGACATCGACTTATCAATATCTTTAAATATCTTCTATATATAATATATAGATTATTCTCTTATTAACTGATTATATATCACCATAACCAAACCAGACCTGTAGAGAATCGGGCATTTGCATCAATGAGCTTCGAGCAATTTGTGTCCACCCAAATGGAAGTTGGTGACATATTTTGAGAGCTTCAAATCTTGTGTATCCATCTCCACCTTAAAAGCAACTAAGGAACAAGTTGATCTGGTTAAGTAATTAATTTATCTATGTAATAAAAAAAAACTTGTAAAGAACTTAAAATGATGAAAGTTATTATATTTTCGACCATAAGAGTAGCAATTCAAATAGCGATGAACAAGTTGATTATCTAGTAAAAATAATTCATACGTGAGAACTTAAATCGCTCTTATTATTGCATAGTCCTTTATAGGGGAAGGTTCAAATGAAAACCACTAGTTATTGTGAAAACTCGAAAACTAATTAAAAAAGCCAAAAAAACATACCAAATTTTTTATTTTTTTTTTGCAAACCAATTTTCGCAGGTTTTTTTATATAAAAAAAAAAAAAATTGTGTAGTGCACATGTGTAATATTACACATGTGTACTACAAAAAAAAAAAATTTTGAAAAAAAGTTTTTTTTATATATAAAAACCTGCGATTTTTATAAAAAAAAAATTTGTATGTTTTTTAGGCTTTTTTTAGTTAGTTTTCGAGTTTTCACAATAAAAGTGGTTTTCATTTGAACCATCCCCTAGTTTTATATTTACAACTGAATTGTTCATAATAAATACATGTGTACGCGTGTGTTTAATATATAATCATAATTAACTAATTAAGACTCATGGAAACAGTATAACACTCGTACGCATTGTTGGTCAGCTTATATGATGAGAGAAATATAACGGATTATGCGATTACATAACCGTCGATGCATCACAACTAAACTAAATGCACATGTTTATGTGATTTCGGCGGTTCCTCTACTTATTGAAAAGCCTTGTGATCAAAAGTGAAAAGAAATTTGAAGTATGTAAATCGGATATCATGATATGCTAATACAAGAATAAACACAGTGCATCAAAAACCATATTATCAATCATAAATCTATCCAAAATTCAGTTGTGTTTATCTCCACAAAATGGTGTGGGTTCAAATCCTACAAAGTGAGTAATAGGTAGATTCTAGGAGTAGATTTTTTGGGGGTGTATGTTCCGTTATAAAATTGAAGAACTAGGAAGAGAAGCAATTGCAATAAAGTGTGGTTTGATTTGCTTGAGTGCATACAAGACCTAATTTAAGCAAAAAACAATTTAAAATTAGGAGCAAACGGGTACGTATGTGGCAAAGCTTGGATCTTATATGTATATTGTGCTCACTTAACAGCTTAACTTATCTTATTTCGAGCACATTCATTTTGATTATATATTGAATCATGTTGCAAACAAATCTACTTATCAATGCTGCAATGACTTGTTTATATACAATAAATGTATTTCTTAGAAGGAGATGAAATAAATAATATAAGATATAAGAATGTTGCAATTATTAGTTCACAGTGAAGCTAGTAATGTGTTTAGGCAGTGATGTGCAATCAAACAAACACTTGCACTCTATTAGTATATGCTAATTGACTAGTAAACTATATACAATTAACCGTGTTTGTTGAGGTAATTAATTGATCAAATCTTTATGACCACTCCATATAGTGCAGAATCCTAAAAGAGACAAGACTAGCAATTTCTAAATAGTAGTTAATTAAATTAAGGAGATTTTCTTAAAACTAATAATGATATTCATAAATTTATTATAAATATTTTCTTATATTATTATTTTATAGCTAGAGGGAACCAGTTATGCAAAGTGTGTTCTCCATGCAAGCAAGGGTTTGTAAAATTATGTGCAGTCTGCTAGGGTTTGCTATTTCCCCCAAAAAATATGTTGTAATAAAATCTTAACTTTGTCATGTATGCAAATATGATCTATTGATTTATAGGAAAACAGTTTTATTTTTTTTTTTATATAATCTTATGGTCAAAAAACCATAATTAATTTCAAATAAATAACTAAAAGATTACCAGTATTGAAGAAGCATAGATCATGACTGTTGCATTCGAAAACTCGATGTTTCTTCGTTTGCCTTTTGATTTCTCTTCTTCTTTTTCTTCTTGTAAGGGATCCCTCTTGCTTTCGCCTGCGAATCACGAATTTCCCGCAAATAAACCCGTATTGCGCCATTAGCAAACGGGTTCATTTCGGGCAACCCACCATTTTCTTCATAAGCTGCCCGCAGACGCCCGATGAGGGCATCAAGGCTACCCCATGCTTGCCTAAGAGGGCAACTACATGGGCCAGCCGGATCCGGGTGACCGTAGAAAACACAACCTTGTAAGTGAACCTTAGTCTTTCCAAATTGGTCAAGGTACCGAAGAAAATCTAGTACATGACTGTAGTTGCAGTGGGACAAAGCCACTGGTGGCCTTTGGTTCTTCAAGTACTGTCCAAAAGTGTTCCAATCACGCCGCTTCTGTGACTCATACCGGCTTAGCTGCGGTGGTGCTGGTGGTGCTGGTGGTGGTTGTTGTGGATAATCAGAAGGTATAAGTAGACCACCTCTTGATGATCCTTCACCTATATCTGATCTTCCCTTACTCTGGTGATCACTAGACATTAAACTTGATGAGAAAAACAGATAATTGGTTTAGAGAGAGAGTAGGAATAGGAACTTGAAGATGATATATAATTGAAGAGAGATGTGAAATGAAAATAGAAAATTTAGAAATCAAATCATGGAGAAGGAGGAGGTATTGAGAAGACTAGTCATGGGTCCCTTTGAAAGTGCTTTAAAGACAATTAGGCTTTTTTTTCTTCACCAAATTGCATTATTCTCATGCTTGAATTGAATTGGCACTATTAGCCTCTAAGAGAATAATTTTCTTAAAATGTTTTTTAATTATGAAGTCTAATTTGTATAATTACGTGTGATATAAAGTCTCTCATATATAGAGGATGGCTTCTTTACAAAGCAATATATCATATGAAGGAATGATGAAATCCCATATGAATGATAAAATTAATTTCAAATTCAATTCTATTTATGCCAATAATACAAGTGAGATTCAATTTCAGTTCTAGTAAATCCTTCAACCTAAAGGAGCCGTAGGGTTTACTAGTTAATGTGATTTATAAATTAAAACTAGTTATCGATTACTTGAATAATCTCTGAGGATAATTACAAAGATTACAAGTAATATAATCCCTTTTACAAATCTTTATCTTCAACTTTCTCTGATTTTGCACGTTATTCTCAACAGTAGAAACTTTCTCAGTGGTAGGAAGTCTTTCAGTATTAACAAGTTCCTCAACAATAGCAACTTACCTTTATCAATGTTAACAAGTTCATCAGCTTGAAGTTGTTCTTTGTTATCCTTAGTCAATTACATTATATATATAAGGGAGCGGTTAGTTTGATTAAAAGTTTGGAGGCACTTCAAATTCAAATCTCTAAGCTTCAAGCCAACAATTAGTAGATAGATCAACCAAACCCCTCAACTAGTGAAGAAATGGAGGAGAGTAGTACAATGAAGAAGAAATATTGTGTTTTGAGTAGGGCTGTAAATGAATCGAACGAACAAAAACAAGGCTTTGTTCGTGTTCGTTCATTAAGGTATGAACATGTTCATGAACTGTTCAGGGACGCTTACCGAACGAGATTTGTTGTCCGTGTTCGTTCATTAAGAAAATGAACATGTTCGCGAACTATTTATGAACACTTACTTAACGTTAATGAACCCAAACGAACAAAAACAAATGTTCACAAACATAAATGAACACAACAGAACGTTATATATTCATTTTGACATAAAATCTGTGTTTTTTGCATAAGAAAGATTACGAATAATCCACCAAAAATAAATAAGTAGTTAACATACTATTTGAACATAGTTGACATAATTATCAAAACATAATTAACACAAAAATTAAGAAGTTTGTCGAGCTTTAACACAAACTGAAATTGAAATGATCAAAGTAGGGATGTTCGCGGAGGCGTATAGTATAACTATGGTTTCAAATTTTTAAAAACTAAAACCAATATAATAAAATATGACATAAAAAACCTTTAAACGAATGAACATAGACGAGCAAACATAAATGAATATATTACCGAACGTTCACGAACATAGACGAACGAACGCAACGTTTGTTCATGTTCATTTGTTTAACTTATCGAACGGATTTTCTTGTTCGTGTTTGTTCATTTATTAAACGAACTTCCCGCCGAATGGTTCACGAATTCTTCGCTGAACGTTTGGTTTATTTACAGCCTTAGTTTTGAGAAATCCATCATCATGTTACCAACTTCTTCCAAAAATCCAGAAAACCTTTGTTTACCAATGGGAATCGACAGGAAGAGTAAAATAACGCCATGAAAGAAGTGTTCCCACACTTCAAGATTTACGGTCAGATAAAAGTTAACTTGCCAATTACAGTAGGGTTATCTCAAATGTTTGAATATGTCGGGTTTCTTAAAGATGTTCTCAAGAAGGGATTGCTAGATAAACATATTATTCCGAAGGATCTCAACGAGAAAATGCGAAAAGGGCCTCACAATCTTTTTATCCCTTTCCTCATTGGAGAACAATATAAAGAACTTGCTCTCTTAGACTTTAATTCTCTAATTAACATCATACCTCATTCAATATCCCGTACACAAGGTAACCAGGAGTCACCCCTAGCACGGGTAAATTTTTTTAGGACAGAACAATAACCAATCAATATGTTAGAAGACGTTCTAATAGAATTTGGTAAGTTTGTTTTTCAGCTAATTTTATGGTATTTGACGAGAATTTGGTAAAGTATCATTTTAGGACAGCACTTTCTCATTATTTTGCATACCTTGTTAAAAAATAAAGGGAGAAAAGTTACAGAATAGTGCTGGTAAGGATAAAATTACCAATAACATCGAACAAAATACAAAGAAGTGTTGTATCAACAATATTAAGGTTGCATAAAAGGCATCGAGTCTATAAACACAAGTCATGATCATTCATATCAAATAAAGTTTGCTAGGTTTTCATTGTTTGCAATTGTGAGTTCATAAAGATAACGGTATTAGAGCCTAAGGCTATAATCATTTGATTCCAATTTGTTTTGGGAGGCCGATCATCATAGAGGATGAGTGAAATTTATTCAAATCCGCTCAAGGCAAGAGGCGGTAATTGGATTGTTTATCTAAGAACATAAACAATAATCTTAATTGTCTTATTGTCTGTTTACACAAGAAAATGGAATCCACAAGGGTTACTTAGATTTTGTATATCAGTAACAAAATCAAGAGGATTAGGGATTGTTCATGTTCGTTTTTTTAACATTGGTCGCATATTCAAACGTGTTGTGGGCTGCTGTTCTTTGGTTCGATTAATTAGAAATGGAGACGAAAGTTGTTATTTCCTTATCCATGTTCGAAATCAGTAAAACCAAAGGCAAGTTGTTCGATTTTCACAAAGGTTGTTATCAAGTTTTGCAATCAGAAACACAATACAAAGGCATAAGATTGTTCGGTGTTGTAAATCGGAAACATAATCAAAGGATTTGTTTTTTTTTTTTTTGTTAATTATATTCAGGAGAAGGAAAAGAAGATCTTTCACATGATCACTTTAAACAACAAATAAGGGAGGAGAATGCCTCACATAACATATACAAGGTAAGAAGCAATTATACGAAGTTTAGAAAGAATTTAAGCAAAGTAAAATGCTATAGTTGCCAGAAATTTGGACATTATGCCTCAGATTGCCCTTGCCCTGAACCAAATTAAAGGGAAGAGGAATCAAATCTCGTGTAAAAAGACGAGGAGCCAACCAGATTAATGCCATATATGCAATATATAATATATTGCATATATACTATATGATTATTGCATATAATATGTTAATATATAGTTTTCTAGGTTTCTTAATAATAAGAATTTTCTCCTCATCATTCCGCAAAATATATATATATATATATATATAGATGCCGGTTATCATACAAATGCCCTTATCGTACATTACGTACGCTACAATCTCAGCCGTCAGATCATCTTCCGCATTTTAAAATCGCATGTTGTTTTTTTATAACAATTTCGCATGTGATAATTTTTTATGAATTCGCATGTTGTTTTTTTGTACCAATTTCGCATGTGATAATTTTGATGAAATAGCATGTTGTTTTTTTTATAACAATTTCGCATGTGATATTTTTTTATGAATTCGCATGTTGTTTTTTGTACCAATTTCGCATGTGTTAATTTTGATGAAATAGCATGTTGTTTTTTTGTAACAATTTCGCATGTGGTACAAAAAACAACATGCGAATTCAATGTGGGAAGATGATCGGGCGGCTGAGATTGTAGCGTACGTAATGTACGATAAGGAGATTTGTACAGTACTCTTTACCTATATATATATATATATATATATATATATATATATATATATATATATATATAGGGTCAGGATTTAGAGAAAACGTTGAAAAGTATTAGAACGGTGAGAACGGTTATGGATCGTACGATCAAAACAATCTATGGACTAGATTGGCGCGATGGCGTTTTCGTAAATAACACCAATTCTATTAAGTGGACGCGCTTCATTAAGGGTAAAAGGGTCTTTAGACTTCTCTACCAAAAACGCCAAACTAATGAATAAAACATCATTACGGGCCAAAACATATCCTATATAAACAAAACATCTAAGACATTAATTAAACACACCCCGAACCGGAAACGCCATATTTACTACTATATACCATTCATTTAGTAACGCCAAAAAACCCAAAACATCAAACACACCTATTCAAAAACGCCATAGTTTACTATATACCAATCATCTTAGAAACAAAAAACTCAAACATCAAAGATTCAGAAAATCGACATTTCTTTTAGATACACACTATTCCCTCAGTAAAACGCCAAAATGGCAAACATCGTTTCTTGTATATTCAATATTGTTCTACGCGAAGTTTCGCAGAATGCATTCTTGCTGAGGTGCTGTAACTCAATAACATTTTGCTGCATGAGATGGACAAATCTTCAACAAAAAGATGCTGGTGTCAGACTTATGTCATTTTTTGTGTATGGCATTAAGAGATGAATGACACTGATGAGTGGTTTGAAGATAAACATGAACTTCAAACAAAAAACTCACGTCATTTTGTCCTTCCAAACGGCCACAAAAAAGCTACTTCAACAACAAAAACACAAAATGAAGCATGCCAAAGTCAAACCGCCAGTGAACATGTTTCAAAGAAGAAAGAAACTGATGACAGTGAAGATTTGGAAAATGAATTTTTTCTATTTTTATTTTTTGAATTTTCTTTTTATGTTGTTTGATATGTATTTTTCAGCTAAGAACAAAAAATACATTATTTTAATAAAACGCCAAACAGACATAATGCTTGTGAAACGCCATCATGCCATAAAACGCCAACAACTCCCAAAATATAATAAAAGTAATTTGGACAAGTATTAATAAAAGCTAAAAATGAAAAAAAACACGAAAAACTACTTAAAGACATTAAAAACGCCAAACTTGGAAGATGGCACATCTATCACCCTAAACTCATAAAAAGCTGAACAAAAACAGTAAAAATACACATAGTAACTGAAAAGACGGTTACTTTATTAATATAATTTATTATAATAAAATCCCGCCTAAACTACGCGTCAAAAACATATAAGAGATATGTCTCTACATAATCAATTGATCACACCCAAAAACAACGACATGTTTCCTAGAAACCACTCACTTTAAAAACGCCAAAAATAGTTAAAAAAAACCACAGTTGGGAAACCTCGTTTCTTCTATATTGAGTATTGTTCTGAATGAAGTTTCACTTAATCGATTCTTCTCTGAGGTGAGTATCTCTATAAGCTTTTGCTGAATGAGATGGACAAATATTCATAAAAAAGAGACTGATGACACTGATATATCATCATGTCACTTTGTTCTTGATGGATATATTGATGGCATGAAGGGATCAATATATTCGAGCAAGCATTGATCTTCAACATGTCACCAAACAAGTTTATATCAAACCACAATACAGGATGCCACTAAAAATAAGCATCTTCTAAAGACGGGCATTATCCAGGAAAATAAGGATCTACATAAGGTATTCAAAACAGGTTCAAAACTCCAAAAAGGTTAAAGTAGAAGAGGCTGATGACAGTGAAGATTTGGATGAGAAATTAGATTAGAATTTTTATTTTATTTTTTTTTTAGAGTAAATTGCCTTTTTGGTCCTTGAGTTTTGACCAAAATTGACACTTTAGTCCAAATAGTTTTTTTCTTGCCATTTTAGTCCAAATAGTTTTGTTTTCAGTCATTTTAGTCCCTGACTTTTGTCATTTTTGCCATTTTCAACGACCACCACCACCACCTCCCGCCACCCACCCCATCACAACCTTCTATCATCGCCACCACCTGCCTGCACCGTCACCACCCACCCCACCACCATCACCACCAACCATTTCCACCACCATCGGCCACTTTTCCGCCACCCACGTCATCAACCAACACCACCGCGATCATCGTAAAACCAACAACCACCGCCATCATCTTCACTGTAAACCGGCACAACACCATCCCCATACCATCGCACCTGCAAAAAAATGAAAGAAAAATGTGGTTTGGCCAAAATTCACCTAAGTTAAGTAAATTTTTTGAATGGAGTTAGTGGGTTTGATGAAAATGGCAAAAAATGATAAGAGTCAGGGACTAAAATGGCAGAAAACAAAACTATTTGGACTTAAATGGTAAGAAAAAAACTATTTGGACTAAAGTGGCAATTTTGGTCAAACCTCAAGGACTAAAATGGCAATTTACTCTTTTTTTTATTTTCTATTGTTTGTTATATAATTCTCTGTTGTTTATTATCTAATTCTCCACTAATAAAAAAAATTGAGTATAAAACGCCAAAAACTACAAACACTAAAACGCCTGATAGTATGAAAATTGTGAGAACGGATGATAGCAAAGTACGCTGTTGCTATATAAAACGCCAAAAAATGCCAAATAAAGTAATACTGGAAAAGCAACACTAATTGACAGATGAAACTGAACGAAACATTAATTGCAAAAACAGTAAAATGAAGAGACGGTAACATTATTACCAAACATTTATTATATTAAAAGCCACTACATGGAAAATTGAATTTATTTATCTTTTCAAAACGACATAATTGCCTTTCACATTATAGGCCTGCATCCTACATGCCACAACAATTGATAGAAAAAAATAAATATCAAGAAAATTACTGATGTTTTTTTACATTATAGGCCTCCATCCTACATGACACAACAATCAAAGCCATACTTAGTTAAAACGCCAAAATATTTACTATGCTCCTGATCTAAAAAAACAATAAAAACGCCACGTATTTGTTAAACGCCAAAAAATGGAGAGGTGATGTGAGACGCGTGTAAAAAAAGAATATAAAAGGTCAAAAAAGCCCCTCTGCCCTTCACTATGTCGCGTGACCGTGTTACGCCAGAATCCGTTCTCACACTTTTGGGCGTTTTCTCCTGATCCCGTACCTATATATATAGGGAAGGGTTCTAAAGTGAACACTAGGTTGAGAGTGAACTGTGTGAACTAATCTGGGTCATTGGATTACATCATCTAGAGAATTTTAAACAATGGCAAGATTGTAATTATAATGTTGTAACTCTCCTTTAAAATAAATGACAGAAGGGTATTTGTGTCTTTTGTAAATTGCATTTATTAAATTATATAATCAAAATCCCTAAAATCTCTCTAGTTTCCGTATATACAAGATACATAGTTGTTGGTGTATACACATGTTTACAGTCTCGCTAGTATCAATTTATACAATATACACAACTGTTAGTTTATACATATGTGTACAGTCTCGCTAACTATCAATTTATACAAGATACACAGTTGTTAGTTTATACACATATGTACAGTCTTTTATACATTTGTGTATTGTATTCAAAAATGGTTACATATGTATATATTAACAACATATAGTATATTAGACATGCACACGAGTAGATTCATATAAAAATTATGAAATTAATGAAAATGAAACATATCACATGTATACAAAAATAAATAACTTCATCACATATTCAAAAAAAAATTAATGCCCAAAAATAATTACAATTTCAATATCGGATAATTTTTTTAATGTTTATTGAAAATTATAAAAAGTTAAAAACAATGTATTATGATATCTATATATACGGATAATAAAAGAAAAACAATATTTAAGTTAAAATTAAAACAAAATCTATGGATAAAGAAATAATGGAGAAATAATTAAAAATGAGATAGGGAGAGAGAGAGAGAGAGAGAGGGAGAGAGTTAAGAGATGAGAAAATTAAGGGATTTTAATTAAACATATTTGAGTAATGTCAATCTTACCCTTTTAATCTAAAAAATGATCAAGGGCCAAGATTAGTTCACTCAGTTCACTCTCAAGAAGTTGTTCACTCTTGATACTAATCCTATATATATATATATAGTGGGAGTTGGCTAAAAAGTCCATTTTTCTTACAAAGTGTAATAAGTCATAAACTCTGTAATGTCAACCATAAAACACACTAAAAAACCACAAATAATAAAGTGAAGATTACTAAAATGCCATATTTGTGGTTTTTTGTGTTGTGTTTCGGATAATAAGGTTGCGATTATCGAATGACTAACATTACTGTGTTTTATGTTGATTCTCTTGTTGTGTTTTATATTCATAGTTTTAGGATGGTGTATTTGAAGTTTTTATGGACTGTGAGGGTTTGGATATTGTGTTTTAGTGAACTTCACTCTGTTATTTGTAGGTTTTGAGTGTGTTTTATGGCTGAAATTATGATGTTTTATGACTTTGTATTAAAAATGGATTTTGTAGTCGAACCCCACCCTATATAGAGAAGAAAAAAAGTTAAAATCAATAAAAATGCTTCATTTATTATTTGTGTTTAATGTTACTGTAAGGGTATTGAAGTAAATTTACATAATATATTAATTATTGTATTCCTTAATTTTTATAGTTAAATTAAATTAGGGAAAATGTCACAAAATAGTAAGCAAGTTTTGAATGTTTTCCAACTTGTATCGTTTTTGTCATAATTAGATAACTTAAGATTCAAATCTAGCCATATCCCTTTTTCTATGTCTCAAGAAAAAAATAGAGCATAAGATGTTGGGGTCATATTATTTTAATATATGAAATTATATTTATTAAAAATAAAGATAATTTAATTACATTAAAAAATAAAAAAGCAAGTTACAATCCACGTCATCACTCGACGTTAGCATCATATAAAAGGGACAAAAGAAACAAAAATCCACATCACCCGTTACCTATGAAATTGATGAAAAAACCCTTAATTTTAATGAAAAATAAATGTCGAATGACCTGTTTGGAATACTTTTGAAACTTGAGTGACTTAATTGAAACAATTTTAAAACTTGGTTACTATTCTACAAAGTTACCCCATTAAACTAATATATTATTTTCAAATTAGACTCTCTCAAAACAAACCTAATTTACGACGAAGGATAAATTTTGACACGAGAAGAAAATATATAATAGCAAGAAAAATATAAATTTAAACCAAGAAGAATGTTTAAAAAAAATAGTAAGGCACATCTAGTCTCATTGGCTCATTTTCTAACCATATTAAGCATCTACTTCTTTCTCAGAGATTTTGTCATACTTATAACTACGAGCATACTCTTATGATGGTCTAAATTTCTAACATGTTAAAATGGAATACCTAAACTCTTAAATAACTTTATTAAAAGTTAATTCAATTTGTAATTTCGTAGGTTAACATATGTTTATATTAAAGAAATCACTAACAATATCTAAGAATATTTTCTTGTCTCCATCACCTTTATATGCAATCATTGTTAAGGATATTAGCAAAATATAAGCCAATTCGGAGAAAAAAATGATTTTGGGAATTTATTTTAATGTTAAATCTTCTAGCAACAAGTTTCAAACTAAATCTTTCAATCTAATAACTGGTAAAAAAAGTGTTGGATTAAATATAAAATAGTTATTACGATAAACGCAATACTTACAAGTAATTACTAGCTATGAATCGTTGTAAACCCGTCGATGATATCGCTATAAGAAAAATGAGTTAGAACATTGATTTAAGATTATATTACACTTTGTGTTCTTTAACTATACCAAGAATTATGAAACATGCCTTCTAAAATATTTAATTTCAGTTTATATCCAAAAATCGCATGTTATGTAACAGTTTATATCCTTCAGAGCTAATCCAGTTAAGAAACTTAGTTATTTTCACTTTATCCAAGGGCAAAGTTGTCATTTCACTTCCCATTTTACAAACAATTTATTTGAATAAAAATATAAATGTAAAAACTAAAATTTAAGTGGGCCTTACTCCACCCTAGCTTCTTGTCCACATCCACACCATCATCACTGCACCGCCACCAACATCACCACTATCACCCTTCCACCATCACCAACACCACCATCTATCTGCACAAAGCATACCTTCAACACCACCTGCTACCCTCCATTACACCCGCATAACTCCTACCCTTCACCACCACGACAAACCATAACCATTCTCCGCCCAACAGACTGGAGTTCGGCACTTTCGTCCGTAAAGTGCTTCGAATGGTGCAGCATTGATACTCGTGTGATAGTTGTTATTATAAGAAAATTCTATTAATGGTAAGTGATCGTCTCAATTACCTCCGAAATCAATTACACAAGCTCTAAGCATGTCCTCCATTGTCTGAATTGTCCTTTCGCTTTGTCTGTCCATTTGAGGATGATAGGCTGTGCTTAGATTCAACTTGGTTCCCATTGCTTTTTGGAAACTTGTCCAAAAATGAGAGGTAAAACGGCTATCTCTATCAGAAACAATTGATAAAGGAATTCCATGTAATGAAACTATTTCATTTACATATAATTTAGCTAACTGTTCCATACTGAAAGTTTCCTTCATTGGTAGGAAATGAGCTGACTTAGTTAACCTATCTACAATCACCCAGATTGTATCATTACATTTTCTTGTTTTGGGTAATTTGGTAACAAAATCCATTGTTATCAATTCTCACTACCACACCGGCATTTCTAACTGCTGCAATAAACCTGAGGGTTTTTGATGTTCAGCTTTGACTTGTGAACAAGTTAGACACTTGGCAACATAAGCTGCTATATCCTTTTTTATTCATATCCACCAAAAATTCTTTATTAAATCTTGATACATTTTATCACTTCCAAGATGCATCGTATACTTAGACTTATGGGCTTCTTCTAATATACGGTGGCGTAGGTTTCCTAATTTAGGTGTCCACATCCTTTTCTTATGGAATCTCCAAATTCCATCAGTTCCTTGATCTAATTCCTTAATCATTCCTTTCAATTTCTCAGTATCATTCTTGATTTCTGATTCTTGTGCTTTCCTAATCTGTTCATTTAAATCTACCTGTAGATTTAATTTAAGAGAACGTACTCTTTTTGACTTTTCGTGATACTTTCGACTTAAAGCATCAGCTACTACGTTTGCCTTCCTGCATGATACTGGATATTACAATCATAATCGCTAAGAAATTCCATCCAGCGTCTTTGTCTCATATTTAACTCCTTTTTCCTGAAAACATACCTTAAACTTTTATGATCTGTGAAAATGGTAAACTTACTACCATAAAGGTAATGTCTCCAAATCTTAAGGGCAAAAATTATGGCTCCTAATTCTAAATCATGGGTTGAATAATTTTCTTCATGATTCTTAAGTTGTCTAGATGCATAAGCTATAACCTTTTGTCGTTGCATTAATACACATCCATAACCTAATTTAAAAGCATCACAATAGACTGCAAAATCTTCAGTTCCTTCTGGTAACGCTAGTATGGGTGTATTGGTTAGTCTTTGTTTAAGAATTCTAAAGGCTTCTTCCTGTTTTGGCCCCCATTCAAACTTAACAGATTTACATGTTAACTTAGTTAAGGGAATGGCTATCCTAGAAAAATCTCGAATAAATCTTTTATCATACCCGGCCAATCCTAAGAAACTTCTAACCTCGGTTGGTGACTCAGGGGTTTTCCATTTAGTAATTGCCTCTATCTTGGTGGGATCCACATGAATTCCTTCATGATCGACTAAATGCCCAAGAAACTGTACCTGTTCTAACCAAAACTCACACTTCGAAAACTTAGCATAAAGCTTTTCTTTTCTTTTCTTAATAGACTAAGAAGTGCGTGCAAATGCTTAGCATGTTCCTCTTTATTCTTAGAGTAAATGAGAATATCATCTATGAAAACAATTATGAATTTATCCAAATATGGCTTACATATTCGGTTCATCATGTCCATAAATGCGGTTGGGGCATTGGTTAGACCAAATGGCATGATAGTAAATTCATAATGGTCATACCATGTTCTAAAAGCGGTCTTAGGAATGTCCTCTTCCTGAACCTTTAATTGATGATATCCTGAACGTAAATCGATCTTAGAGAAAAATCGAGCTCCTTGCAATTGATCGAACAGATCATCGATCCTTGGTAATGGGTACCGATTTTTAATCATGGCCTTGTTCAATTCACGGTAGTCAATGCACATACGCATCGATCCGTCTTTCTTTTTAACGAATAATATTGGCGCTCCCCATGGCGATGAACTTGGCTATATGAATCCTTTTTCCAACAACTCGTCTAACTGTTTCTTCAGTTCCTGCATTTGTGCGGGTGCCAAACGATACGGCGCTTTGGCAATTGGTGCTGTCCCTGGTAGTAAGTGGATTCTGAATTCGACTTCTCTGTCTGGAGGTAATCCTGGTAGTTCTTCTGGAAATACATCTGAAAACTGAGATACTACCGGAATATCTTTTAGTTCTTTTCCTTTAGCGTTAGTGATTATGGAAATCAAATACACTAATGATCCTTTTCTTATATAACTTGTTGTTTTCATCACCGAGATGAATTTTGTAGATCTAGATGGCTTATCTCCTTTAATTGTGATCTTTTCACCCTTTGGTGAATTTACTTGGATTGACTTTTGATCACATAAAATACTGGCTTTATTGGCTATCAACCAACCCATTCCTAATACAACATCAAATCCTGGCAGATTCATTGGATAAAGGTTTGCAATAAACTTTTGCTTTAAAAATTCTATTCTTGCTCCCTGCAAGATTTCAGAAATCTTAATGGTTTCTCCATTTGCTGTTTCTACTAGACATTCTTGTGGGAGTTTAGTTAATGGTTGATTGAGAAGTTTGCAAAATGAAGTATTAATAAAACTTTGGTTTACACCAGAGTCAAATAATACTTTAGCAAAAACATGATTAACTAAAAACGTATCGGCTATCACATCCGGAATCATCTTAGCTTCATCTGCAGTCAGAACAAATGCTCTAGCATTTTTAGTAGTCTTGTTGTTCATGGCTGGGGCTAGTTTCGGACAGTTCGGCTTAATGTGACCTTTTTCTCCACAGTTGAAGCACATTCCATTATTAGGTTTCTTCCTGTAATCTTTTTCTTTGTGTGTTCTGGTATCTTGCAGAAATTGCAGTAAGTGGAGCATCTTCCCGAATGCTTCTTCTTGCTGGCTTTGCAGTAAGGTGCAGAGGTAGAACCTACATTTTTCCCACGGTTGGAATTTCCATAATGAAATTCTTGGGTAAGTCTTTGAGCTAAGTTCCTCCTCTGGTTCTCTTCTCGGGTGCGTACTAATTCATCAGTCAAGGTGTTTGCTAGTTCTACAGCTTCTTCTATAGTTTGAGGTCTAGCCGCCTTGACTACATGCCTAATCTCACTGATTAATCCCCAGATGTAACGGGAAATTAATACTGGTTCAGGTGATGCAAGGCTTGGCACTATTCTAGCATATTCAAAGAATAATGTAGTGTAACCCTTACTATCCACTCCTGTCATTCTAAGGTTTAGGAATTTATTTGCTATCTGTTCCTTTTCATTGGGAGGGCAAAATTTCCTTTCTATCATGTTCTTAAATTCCTCCCATTCCATATTGTAATTTCTGTCACTTCCCCTAGACTGGAGGATAGTGTTCCACCATTCTAAGGCTGAGTTCTTAAACAGATTGGAGGCAAACATTATCTTATCCTCTTCTGCGCATTTACTTATTTTTAAGACTGCCTCAGTCTTTTCTATCCAGCGTAGAGCTGCAATTGCCCCTTCATTGCCCGAGAATTCCATTGGATTACAAGACCAGAATTCTTTATAAGAACAACCATAAGATATGGTTCTTCTTCTTTTGGGAATGGGCACTTGAAGTATGGGTCCATTGTTTATGCTGTGTTCAGGTTTAGTGGGTCGTTTACTGCTATGATTACTTTTATTATCAGCTTCCCTAACTGTTTGAATAATATATGGCATCGCGCTATAATCTTTTGTGCCACTATGTGTTGGATGGCACTGTTATCCACTTGGTTTCCATTGTTATTGTTGTTCTGATTATCGTTATTCTGGTTTTCCGGGTTATTATTCGGGTTTTCTTGATTCACTTGATCGGCCATCTGAATTATAAACAATTACCACATATTAATATCACAAGATAATATTTAATGCAAACAATCACACAACATGCATATTGATCAAAATCGTCGAACATTGCGACTTACTCTTTCTTATACATTATGCATCTAATACAAACTGGAACTGAAATTTAAAAATTATATTACTATTAGGCATCAGTAGCTATTGTCTAGGTTTTTTTTTCGAACATACACACATATTATATATTATTATTATTATTTAATTATTATTACTACTATCACCATCACTGATATGGGTTCATCCAGAACTCCATATTACGCTCGTCATACTTCCAGACGAGTCGTTCTCTGATCTGCCTCATCCTTTCACTACCTTCTAAAATCTCCTCACCAAAGGTTCGGAGTTCTTGCACATTTTCTGCACTCATTGGGGGTGCAGGTGCTGGTACTGGGTTTGGGAACTGGGGCATGGGTTCCTGGTAAAGATAAGGATTCTCTAGAATTTCCCTGATGTATGGGTCATTATCGTAGTAGGGATCTAGAAGGTCCAAATCTGGGTAAGCTGCTAGGTTCGGTATGGGTTCGTCTTCTGGTATTGGGTAACGTTGCTGGTAATCCCTATTGTCGTCTAACCACGGGTTGTAGTCTGGGTCTAAGGGATTGGGTGCTGGTATTCTAGGTATCTCAGCTGGGTTGAAATCAGGCATTGGGATTTGATTTTCTGGGTTGTTCTCGATTTCCATTGGTTGTGCGAGAAATAATGGTAAGGGCTGGGGTGCTATGAGTTGCTCAAGGTTTCGGTCGGCAGCTGTAGTTTCTAGGATATGGAAATTGGCTAAACTCCTATTGAGCATATCCTGAGTGTGAGCATCTGTTTCTCTTTTAACGGCTGCAAAAGCACGTTGCTGTTGTAACTTTTTCATTCTTTTCCTACGTTCATGCGCTCCTCTACTGAACCATCCTCTCTTTTTAGGAGGGAATGACTCTTTAGACTGAGCCTTAAACACGAATATCCCATCTTCATTGTCAGCTGAATACCCTGAGAGGGCAGGCTGTGAAGAGGTGCCTTCGCTCCTAGGTGAGTTGGACAACTGACGGTAGGCGTCGGAAGGTCTTTGGTCGCTCATACTGTAAACTAACAAATAGTCAAATAACACACAACAATAAAATGCAGATATGCACGTATTTTCGTAATTTGTTTCCTAACATTTGGAATAATATCTTGGTGTCAGCAGAACACTTCTGTGGCTAAATCAGTGGCTTAGCTCTGATACCACCTTCTGTCGCAACCCCCGTCCCCTACCTCCCCCGGAACGGGCAGCTGCGGCCAGTTTTGGTGGTATCGGTGTTTATCATTTTGGCAGCGGAAATTACATCAGAGTAAAATACCACGCTTTTATACTATTAAACATATGGGAAAATCCCAAGTTTCAAGTACACACATTTTCATAGGGATGAACCCTATTTTATTTAAATAAAACATCTCTTTATTTTAGGTAACTTTATAGCCACTTTTCCAAGCCTTCAATGTTGTCTAGCTGGCTTCTATTTGGCTTTCACATTTTGTTACCTGTAACGCGTTTAAAAATATTTTGTCAGTGGGAAATACTGGTGAGTGAATCCCAGTTTAATCAAGTTAAGTAAAACCATTGTACAATATTGAGGGCGGTCGCGCAATTACCTTTGTTTCCATCTACTTTAATTACCACACATGGTACTGTCAACCCGACTTGTGGTCATGTTACTACTCACAATGTAGTAACAAATTTTGTATACAAAACCCCAACATACCGACGATAATTGTAGAATACAAATATTCAATCACTGTTTAATATATTATTAATTAAGTGAGGTTTTGTAAAAACAATTTGCAAAAAGGAGATTACTCACTTTGCTGTCTTAGGGTTTTCCTTAAGGATTTCCTGGTGATTATATATTAATTACACAAATGCACACGCGTTAGTATAATAACCCAATATTTACATTAGTAATACCCTCCTCGAGACGGCATTCCAACGACTACGTCGGGCAGAACCACGACAGCCGTTACGGAACCCTGGATCAATCGGGCATCGTATCTAATACGTAACCGGGGTTATGATACTTACAACGAGGCAGAACTTCGTTATTTAGGGGGTATAATGCCCGCTATTATAATTGCTATTCAGAATATTGAGAGAGAAAGTTTGTGTGGTGTGAGTTCAACTGAACAGCCGATGGTTGCTATTTATAGGGCCTGATTCGGACCTTGTCGCGCCCCGCGTAGACCTCAGCCAAAGGCTTCGCGGCCCGCGAGGACTTGTAGACTAGGCCTTAGCTTTGCTCAGTTAACTCGTAGCCTCCACACGCGTCCTGACACGTGGCAACACCGGGTGCCGCCCTGGTGACTGGCTGTCGCGCCCCGCGTAGCCCGAAGGCAAAGCCTTCGCGGCCCGCGAGCAACCCCATTTTCTTGTTTTTATTTAATTTTTAATTATATAGGGTATTTTGGGCTCGGTTTTCGCTTGCGGTTTATGTTTTAAGACATATTGGAATATTTTAAATATATTAGGGGTATCGAAAAATATTTTGGAGGTTGTTATATATAAATTGTAACTTAACATGCGATTTTGGACATAAACTGAAATAAAATCTTTTAAAGGGCACGTTTCATAATTTTGGTAATACATAAAGGACACAAAGTGTAATTTACTATTGATTTAATAACGAAAGACGAGATCCATTGATTGAAGGAACCTAATAAAAACCCAAAAACTATAAAAAAAATTGAAGGTTGCATGTAAGTCACCACTGATTACCAACGAACACCATAGCCTAGGGAAAAAAGATTATCGCCAATTCACAACATGGACACAACATGGGTAAGTTCAGCTCAAGTCATTGTTTGTACTCTATCATGTAAAAGTTCTTGTATGGAGTGACACCAACTTGCTATAAATAATACTTTATCATATACTCTTTCAAGCCTATAGATGTCATCCGTCGTGCCTTTACGACAATAGCCAAATCTAGTAAATTCACACAAATAGCAAAGCTATTGGTAGGGTCTGGGGATGGGGGGATGTAGCCAAACTTTCTAGGGTAACGAGGCTGCTTCAAGAAAGACTTAGCCATCGTGTCTTTTGTATCTATAAATGGTAACCAATTAACCACCCACACTTGTAAATTAATATTTGGGCATGGTATGTGGAAATGATTTTTTTATGGATTAAATATGGCAAATTTAACTTGAATCCATCTAATATAGTGTTAACGGGTTTGTTGAAATTGATGGTATCAGAATTTAAATAAGGACTATTGTCATACATTTCAAGTCCTTTGTTGAGAAGTTGATAGATAAAAAAGCTATGAATCGACGTGATAAGTTATTAGAATTCCACAACACATGGGATTGGATGGAGATATGTACAAGAGATGGTTTGTAATGCGCGTATGATTCACCATGTGAAAGTATAAGGCTAAATAGCACTTTTCGTCCTTTATGTTTCAATGTTTCGACAGCCGCTATCCTTTAACTTTAAAATTACACTGTATGTCCTTTATGTTTACAATCATTAACGGGCGGTGTCCTCTCAGCTAAACCCAGTTAACTTTTTATGTTAAAACCCCTCACGTGTAATTTTGTAAAAATCCTTAACAGCAAGGACCATATGTGCAATACCCAAATTTTGTTGGACCGAATTTAAAACCATCGATTCATCATTATCATCACATCATCAACTACTCAAATCAGATAACAAAGCTGAAACTTATCGAACTTCTACAACTCAGAGATCAAAACTCGATTCGCTAATGATACATCATTAGAATTCATCGAGTTAATCAGTCTGAAATGTTCAAAACTTCAACATGTATCACACCCAAATCGATATAATCAGTCCGAAATGATAGAACTTTCGATTCAAAATTCACTGAATCAATCCGAAATATCCGAAACTTTCACTGAATCAAATCGAAACTTATTCGAAATGTTAAAAATCACACCAGAACTAAATCAAATCAGTCCAAAATATAAGAAATTTCAACCATAAATCATCGAAACAATTCGAGATTCACCGAATATCAACTGAAATCCGAAATGGATCCGATTCAGTTCCTTTTCTTTCTATGATGCATTAACACAACAGATCCTCTTCAACGTAATTCAAAACACAATGAAATATAGTATTCATTCAGATTCGATGTGTATAAGAAATTATGAACAAAATGTATTAATTTCAGTTGATTTTGTCCACGAAAACATTCCGAAATTAACCAAAATTCATCGTATCAATCTGAAAACACTGAAATTTTCACTAAAACATATCGATCGATCGAATCAAACTGAAATTCAGCAAAGTTCAACCAAATCAGTCCGAAATTCACTTAAATTCAATCAAAATATGAAAACACTGAGTTTTTATCTCTGAATAGATATTTAGGATAATGTACAAAATAGGGTCAATAAATCCAAAGACAGGAAAGGAGTTCAAGATGTCAGTGGGGCCATTGTAGAGGTACCTCCTCCCAAGAAGAGGAAAATGGTTCCGAAGGTGGATCCTCACAATGAGACATTGAGAGTTTGGGAACTACTGATGGAGAAAGATGAAAGTAAATCAGTTGAAGTTTAAGTTAAAGTTGAAGAATCGGATAAAGATACGAAAGAATGGTGGGAAAGACAGAGAAATCTATTTCGTGGATGAGTTGACTCCTTTATTGCGAAAATGCATGTTATCCAAGGTAATATTTAGAGTTCTGAATGAAGTATATTGAATCGTCAATCAATTTGGCATCGTGATGATGATGATGATGAATCGATGGGGTTTAAATTCGGTCCATCAGAATTTGGGTATTGCACATATGGTCCCTACTGTAAAAGAGTTTTACAAAGTTACTCATGAGGGGTTTTAACATAAAAAAAGTTAACTGGGTTTAGCTGAAAGAACACCGCCCGTTAATGATTGCAAACATAAAGGATATACAGTGTAATTTTTAAAGTTAAAGGACAGCGTCTATCGAAACATTGAAACATAAAGGACAAAAAGTGCAATTTAGCCAAAATATAATGATAACATAATCAGAAGATATAAATTGTAACGTAATTTATCTGTAAGATATAGTAATCTAATAAAATTTATATTAGGGGTGTGCGTGGTTGGGGGCTCAAAACCATAACTACAACCGAGATATCAGTTAGTAGCCATAATCGATCGGTTATTACGGTTTCAGTTAATTGGTTTGAAGGTTATAGAGGGTTAGTTATGCATCGGTTAACCATGAATTTGGACCTAGCTAAAAATGGCTCAAAATAGTATAAGTGTGCATTATTTGGGTCTCAAAGTTTGGGCTTAAACTTTTTTACCATAGAGTAAAATGTTATTACACATTTCTATATATTAATATATTAGATAACATCAAAATATTACATATAATCAATAATATTAATACTGATTATTACCAATATCTAAACAAAATGATATGATATAATCCGTAAATTTAAACAAGCGTCCAACCAAAACGATATGATATAACTCATAACTAAATTAAAATTTCAACCAAAAACAACAAAGATTTTACTATATGTTGGTTCAATTCAGTTATAGCGGTTATCGAAACATTTATAACCATAACCTACCAGCTACTTTTGGTTTTTAGTAAAACAATTAACCAGCCCACTTGTTTTTTATTTGGTTTGGTTTTATTAGTTAGGTTTTGTCAATTTTGAGTTATGGGTCATTTAATTCAGTGTTTTGCACACCCCCAGTTTATACGTAAGGTTTGGAAATGTAACACTTTCCAATTGGTATGTTAACTTATTATCCAAATTATGTCATCAAGGAAAAATAGTGTATAACTATTCATACTCATATCTTTAACACCAATATGACTTCTTATAACCTAATGTGGCTTTATTCAGGACTAACCCACTCATGGCAATGCCTATTAAGGCCTAGACATTTACCATTAATCATACACATGACTTCAACACTAAATTGCCTTATTATGACCTAATGTGGCTTTGTGTAATTACCCACGACAGTGTGTACAAATAACCATGTGTGTAGCACCAAAATGATTTGTCATAATAGAATGTGACTATATGTAACCAAAACAAATTGACTAATGATCAGATTGTCGAGGTCCGGTCAAAGGTAAGTTAAAAGAGTTCCTTAGTCCCCTTAGCTTGATAGCTAGTGGTAAGAAGGGTGTTGGGGTGTCGGACCATAAAGAATTAGTGGTTGATGTTTAAGTCTAATTGATTAATGGATCATATGATTTGTGTCATTCTTATGAAGGTTGCTATTTTTTAAGTTATTTTGAAAAATGAATCAATAAGATATTCAAGGTTTTGTTAAGCAAAAACAACTATAATTCAATTTGCTGATTTATCAAAATAGTAAACTGTAATGAGTTGTTAATAATATGGTAAAAATAATTACACCCAGGTTCGGATTAATAAGCAACTTGGGTTAATTCGCATAAATAGTTCAATCAAGTTGAGAATTCAAATGATCTTTCGGGTTTGTGAAAAAACTAATCAATAATATTAGACATCAACAATTATCAAACAATTGGACAACATTATGTTTTAGTAACCAAGATAAATCCCACACAAAACCCTGATATAAACCAAAATCAATAGCCATTATCTTATCACAATCTTTATGATTCAAGAAAACCATTATCAATCATGAATTCATAATCAAAATAACAAAAGATTTGCATCAATTTCACAATCAAAAGGCTAAGCAAGTGTTTCTATCAACCCAAATTTAAGAATAAAACCCTAGCCTACTTACAATCTTCATCCAGGGATGATTTAGGGAATTTAGCCTCACACCACGGTTAGAATCACACTTGAATCTTCAATCTTCGGTGTTGTTTCTTGGATTCAGTGTTATGGAATGATTAGAGATGGATTAGACTGATGAGGAAATGTGTAACAACCCTCAAAAATAATCCCGGCAACAACCCGTAATCAAAACCCCAAGTGCGAGTGACGAAACTTGTAATACTCAATCTGAAAACTTAGCGGTTAAGAAAACTTGACGGTTGATGACCGGCACAAAAGTACCCTTATTAAACTCACAATTAAAAACTAAACCATTTAGGATCAAGACCTAAGCATATGCGATAAGGACCGGCATGAAGATCGAGACAAACGCCCGATTGGACGAAAAAGGCGGCCGAGGTCACGTCTCACGCCCATGCTCCACGTGTCAGACCAATGTTGGACACGAGGCAGGTCTATCCAGGCCGACCTCCCTGGCGCCACGCGGGAGAGTCCCTATCTCCTCCCGCGACACGTGGGAGAGGTCCACCTGGCCTATATAAGGGCCAGGTCTGGGACAGAAACATTCACACCTTGATGAGTAAAATGATAAGTAAATACCATTCTGGTGATTAAACAACGGATTTTAAAATGGGACCCAATGGTGTAAGCCATAACGGGTCAAATGGGTAAAGTAATTAAATCACATGTTGGTGATTGAACAAAGAATTGTAGAAGTAAGACCCTATGGTGTAAACCATAACAGGTCAAATGGGTAAAAATTGCGTGAATCACCCTTTTTGTTGATAAATAATATATGGATTGGTTGAGACACCTAAAGGGAAAACTAAGAATGGTCAAAAGGACAAACAGGTCATATGGGTCAAATGGTGATGATATCACCATTTGAACTCGGTATTTAATGCTTTGTCTTGTTAAGTTCCATACTTACATGTAGGAATAATGTACGGGCATGCATTGCCATGAATTAGCAAAAGAATTGCAAGCTATTGATAACGGGTCACTACTTTGACCCTGCCAGGTATGTGTAATGGGACATACTCTCAGTAAGGGCTTATGGTTCGACTAAAGATGGTTAGGTCAGAATTGGATAATAGACCACCTCAAGCGAGGTATAACTAATATTCGGGTAAAATGGCCCTTATAGCCAAGAATATTTGTATGATGCGAAATTATGGTTAAATGAGTTTCAAAATATTAGGCCATTGGAAATCTTTATGTCCTTAGGGTCATAATTAATCTTAATGGGATAACGAGCTAAACATATCCCTAGCTTTCAATTAAACTTATAAAAGTTCCCTGGTTGTAAAAAAGGGCTTACATTTGACTAAAACGTCGCGGATAATGGGTACGGGTAAACTACCTCTAAGGTTAGATTTGAAAATGATTCCTATAAGAGAGTTGATCATTCAGGTAACTAAAATGGGAGGTGTGAGCTAAAGGGCTTAAAGTCTCATAACGGGTCGTTTAGGTAAAGTACCACACCGGAAGATGATAATGGAATGTCAAGGTTTTGCCTAAAGTAACCAACTATAATTAGTGTTGTAGTTAGTAAAAATGATGAAAACCGTGATAGGTAACTAAAATGGGAGGTGTGAGCTAAAGGGCTTAAAGTCTCATAACGGGTCGTTTAGGTAAAGTACCACACCGGAAGATGATAATGGAATGTCAAGGTTTTGCCTAAAGTAACCAACTATAATTAGTGTTGTACTTAGTAAAAATGATGAAAACCGTGATGAGAAAATAGGAGGCATGAATTAGTATGCATAATGTCTCCTAACGGGTCGGTTGGGTAATAAACTCCAAATCGAAAGAATGAATTGAACAACCAAAGGTTCCGGATTTGAATAAGGTCTTGGAATAACCTTTGAAAACTCTAAGTTTATTAATTGGGAGTCATGAGAATCATTAACGGAGCTTGGAATGAGATCCGGATGATCAAAAACAAATTTTAAACGAGTTTTGGGGAATTTTCAGCAGCTCCGAGGGGTAGCCTACTCCTACCAGCTGCAGAAATTTCAGCAGCTGGTAGGAGTAGTAGGCTACTCCCAAGGTGTAAGCTACTCCTCGGGGCTGCTAGAATTTGATGGGAGAAACATGTCAAAATAGAACTTTGTCCCGGTCGCGCCACGCAGGGGACACACCAGGCCCCCCGTGACGTGCGAGGGCACCTGAACCAGGGAAAAGTGTTTTGTTGTTGTTTTTGACAGTTTCTCTCATTTAACTTAAACACTAATTGTTTATGGTTTTATGATAGGCTTTCATAAAGGCGGGAACTGGACGGATGGCCAAGCACGCGAAGAACCGAACACTATTACACCGCTAACTCTTTGGAAACAATTATGGGAAGGTTGAAGTATGATCATGCACGACAAAGCTTTTGAGTTTAAAACTTTAATGTTTTTAAACTGTAAATTTAGTGTATTAATCTGTTATGCCAGTTCGTCTAGGTTATCAGTTAATCCAGATTTGTAAATTCTATGTTTATAATATATATATATATATGTGTGTGTGTGTGTGTGTGTGTGTGTGTGTGTGGCACCTAATCATTCGAATATGTAAGATATTCGGTATAAACGCGATAGAGTGTTACAAATTCTAGGACGTTCATTCCTAGCAATTACAAGAGCCTTAATAGATGTTTTCGAAGGCAAGTTAACTCTTCGAGTTAATGAGGACATGATGGCCTTTAACATCAAGAAGCGTTTGGATGATAACCAAGATTTAAATAAAGCATCTGCATTAATGATTATTATCGTGGAGAGTCTGTATGAGATGTCTTGGGAGGATGAGTTCAAAGATGAGTAGTGTAATTTACTTATGGTATTGGATAACACACTTCTTTGTGATCATAGAAAATACATAGAGGAACTCGAATGGTTAATTCATGTTAAACCACCTAATAAAGAACATGAGGTAGTTACATTACCAGAAGAGGTGATAGACTTCGCTATCCGAATGGATAAGTGTGGCAATGGTGAGTTTGATGATAGAAGTTGAAATATAAATTGAGTTAAGAATAAATTAGAAATAGATACTATTGATGACTCTCTGTTATTTGAAATACATGTTGAAAAGGTGAAGTATAAGGAACAAATTAAACTCCAAAAGGACTGGTTTAAGTTGAATGAGGATTGGAGTATTGTAGAAGCTATTTACTTCGAATTGGACTTGCATGGGAATGTGTATACCATCTGAATTGAAAGAGTGGTGAGAAACGTGAAGTAGAAGCCACTTGATTGTGTGCTTTGTATGTATACTTTAACTTGGTAAAGCTAATTAAGGAAGGATAGTCCAGCTGGAGACTGACCAAAACTTAGTGTTGCCAAGAGGCAACCCAGATTCTTTCTACACCCTTAACTGAATTACCAGTTAATTTTATCTGTTTCATATCATCCAACATTCCAAAATCCCAATATCTGAGGCCCGTGATGGGTATAAGCTATGAGTCCCACTAAGGTACGGGTTATACTTGTTTGAAAGTGGCAGCTATATTAGTTGCCACCTCCTCATCATTTTTATATACACACACGCTACTCTCAAATTTTCAACTGTGACGAGAACTCAAATTGAATTTACATTTCAACACTAGAAGTGTTTATGAGCATTTCCCTACGATCGGTTTACGCTAAAAGGTACACATTTCGTTAAATTTGAGTCTTTAAGAACCCGATTTTTTTAACTCAAATTATACGATTTATAGATGACATTGAAGCTTGAAACTTGTTCTAATGTGTCCACCGGCCCTTTTAGATGCTTTTAGGACTAGATCAGCTGACTCTTTTCATGTTTTGCAAAGAATTGCGACATATGAATGAGTACGACCCGTGACCTTGTTGAATGCACACTGGTCGTACTCCTTGTGAATACAAAAAACACAACAATATTAGAACAATACGCATCGTACCCTATTCTAAGGGCACGAGTCATACCATCTTGTTAAATACGTCTGCTAACTTTGTGCACTTTTCTTAGATGACATCTTCATCTCAAGTGGGTACAAGCAGGAAGGGCAAGAGGCTTAGAGACAATTCAGATTCCGACAGACCCTCAGATCACACTTCGGATATGGACCACACACCTTCTCCAGAGGTACATGTTGATCCTATTCATATCATATATTTAGAGGTTTTTATTCCCTTGGGTGCTCCGGCACATCCTGGTCAGCCTGACGTAGGTGTGGATACAGAGGAGGTGCAGCCAGACCATCCCTTTGGTCCTGGTTACGAGCAGTTGCATCCTCATAGTTGGTTACTGTTTGCTCCTAGCAGTAGAAAGTATAGTTCTTTACATAGGTTGGTAGTTCAAGATTGTATAATGATAAGGACTATACACTGGGGATTGGTGGACCAGTTAGCTATTAGATAGAGGGTGATGGATACATTTACACCGAGGTGGAAATTATTTCTTGGTTGTAGGAGGGAGGCTTATAGCGAGTTATGTTTAGAGTTCTATGCTACATTTTCATTCCATAGCACATATGATGGTTCAGATGTGCCTGGTACTGTGATGTTTAGGTTGGGCGGTCAATAGGTGAGCTTGACGATAAGAGAGTTGGAATCTGCTACTGCTTTATATACTGATGCCGAGTGTGATGATGGTAGAGTGCTTGTGGAAGAGCTTAGGAGGAGAGACATTTCACATGAGCAGTTGTAACAGTGGTGGATTAGTGTAGCAGACTATTCTTGTTATAAGGATAGTTGGGAGCAGTGGTTTCGTGATCCATTTATCCAGTATGTTTATCACATTGTTTGTCAGTCTATTACCTGCATGAGATATAGTAGAGAGAGATTCATTCTATGTGAGGTATTTAATGATGAGGGAGTCTGTCCACTTAGCACATGCGCTTGTATCTTATTTCGATTATCATAGATCGCATTCTGCTAGTACTGATATATGAGGTGGCATATGGATTTATGATATTACTCAATAGTTGAGGTTGGTTAAGGTAGACGAATGGCAGCACCTGACACTGATGACCCCTAGCCAACCATATATGTAGATCCACCCTGGTACAGATGGAGATCCTTAGGGATATTGATGTTGGTCCTTGATTGACAAAGGTTAGACCCCCTTGGCCTATAGGTTTTGGTACATGGCATGCATCACATTGTAGAGCTAGAGGACCTATGGGTGGACTTGCAGACATTCAAAATGTTGGTGGTGGTGCTGGATTAAGCAAGAGATTCATGTAGGTGATGCTGGAGGTGGTGCTGTTGTTGCTGGTGGTTTGATGGGATTTATACTGAGGATGGAGATGGCTATGAATTGGGTCATTGACTCAGTTCAGAGGGTAGCTGCTGGGACACGGACAGATCTTGCACCCATGCGTCAGATTTACCCACCACCGCTGCCACCACCTCAGTAGTTTATTTGTGGCTGTAAGTTGTTTTTTCAGACACTTTTATTTCATGTTTATGTGGTTGTTTCAGACATTATGCTATTATCCATTTGGTATGTATTTATTTACCCAACCTATTGGGTTAGACACTTTTATATGGTGTATGATATGGTTGCTCCACAGTATTATATCTGTGATATCCCATACATATCTGTATCGAGTTTTACTCGGTATGTCTTGTACCTAGTATTTGTGGATTCATGTTTCTATCATGTAGTACTAGTATCTTTTCTATAGAATGCAAACAATTCCATATAGGAAGCATTACATGTGGGGATTACTATAGATGATATCTTTTGATACACGATTGTTTGGCCCAGGTAAGTTTCACAATTCCTATCTCTTATTTATGTCAGTTTGTACATTGAGGACAATTTCCATCTTAAGTGTGGGGGTAAGGGAATTGTGGTAGAATTTAAAATTTTAAATTATTAACTTAACTTCCTTTTGTTTTTAGAAAAATCATTCAGTTGTAAATCATAACGAGTAAAAATGTTCAAAATATGCGATGTTTTAACCCCTTCATTCACAAATTCGACTTTGACCTTAAGTTTTAGGATAGAGTTTTCCGAAAACAAATCAGTTTTTGAAAGACAATATAAAAGAACACCTGATAAGTTTAAGAATCCTATTAGTCAAACACATTAGTTCATATCGGTAACCCTAATTCCTTCCGTTTAGGTTAGTGTTGAGCCTTTTGTATATATTTTCGTTTGTTGAAATATACTAGTATAGTTATTTATTGCAGAACTTTTTCATGTTATACAATTAGCTAGTAGATATAGTAATTACTATACAGATGTAATTAAGGCAAAAGTAGGATAAATATGAGCCCTTGTTTACATGTTTCATTTCATATTTCTACCTTTTGATATTTACCCTTAGAAGCCCTGTTAAGCCTATGCCTTTTTTGTTTATTTAACCTGTTATCTCAACCAAAGTACACCCTTTGTTAGCCTATTTCAATTTGATTACCCTTGATGAATTGACAAAGTTAATGAGCTATAAAGTGAAAAAGTTGAATCGTAGTGTTGATTAGCCTATTTAATACCCAATTCGTTTGTTCATCCACTGCCTTCTAACCTTAAAACTAAAAAAACTCAATTAAGTTCTATGATCTATCTAGTGTTAATTGTTGATATAGGCAATTGATTTTTGTACAAGCTTATGAAAATGATAGTTATATCTAGGTTGTGAGGATAATTAGTAGTACTAGCACATCTTATGCTAGTTTCAGAAAATAGATGAGAGGAGTGTATATTGTGAAGGATATGAACTATGTGGCTATTCTATAAGGTAGACAAGATGAGTTCAGATATGTTCTTGTTTTTTTTAAATATTAAAGTGGACTTGTTTAGGATGTCAACCTTTGAGGATTGTGGTAAAAATATCATGGTTATGAAATTTGAAAGTTGTTTCAATTGTCTTGGTTGTTCTAAAAATCAGTGTATTGCTTAGGGACAGACAATGCTTAAGTATGGGGATATTTGATGTAGTCATGGGATAAATAATATTCTAGTGTTAAAAGAACCGTTTTTAAGGGCAATTATTGTAAATCTGGTAAAAATATACAGTCATTGAGGTTTTGTTGAAATTTGCATGTAAATACTGAAAGAGGATAATTTGGACGTGAAAGGGTGCAAATGAAGCAGTGGGTAAAAGACTGAGGAAGATTGTGAAGAGTTAAGAAGTTTGTTAGACCATTTTGAGACCGTTGGTACTTGAGTTTAATAGTTTAGGGCTTGTTTGTAATAGTTTAAAAGGTAGGAGGGGCTGAAAGTGTAATTATTGTAAAGCCGTCCATCAGTGGCGGGGTATTTAATTACCCAGCGTATTTAATAAATACGCTGGGTAGCCATATTATATATATGAAGGTTGAATCCTTAGTCTCCAAGTTTCTTAGAGTAAGGTTGTTTTGGTGTTCATCTTGTGCAAATCCTCTGATTCTTATGTTTAAATCTGATATCCAGGCTCCTTGATTGTTCATATCATTATGGGATTCCAAATCAACATTGGTTGATTAATCCTTGCTCAAGATTCTTCATCTTCTACTTGTTTTTCTTACTTTTATCATTCAAACACCTAATCAATGGGTGTTTGTGTGTTGTCAATCATTATCACTGTGATCCGAAGTTAATTTGGGACTCACAAAGTTACGACCCGTACCCGACCCATTTGGATACGAATCGTAACCGCCACCAAACAAGAGAGTGTAGAATCCAATTGGGATTTAGGCCAGAGTAGGTAAAGTCAATAGTTACAAGAGGTACCCAGGCCCATGAGTACGGATCGTACATAAGTCGAAGCCTAGGTTTAGTTCGTGGTATAAAATGCGATGGAAACCCAAGAGAACAACTAGAGTTCGAAGAAACGCAAAAAGAAGTTATAGAAAGTGGGTTTAAACTTTTCGGAAGAGAAAGAGGACGAGACTTGAAGATCTAAAGCACGGGGAAGCAAGAATTGATTCCACATAAGTCTTTAAACTTATGTTTAGGATGATGAATTTGACTTTTGTTTTGAATTTGTTTGTCAAGTCTGGCTAAACTCTTGTATAACCTAATGGATGAGATGATTCATTGACTTTGTTTACAACTGATGATGGAATTCTTATTTGTATGATTTTAGTAGTATAATATGATCAGTTCTTCTGGTGCGTGTATGTTCATGTTGGTTATGATGTTAGTTGTGTGGTAATGTTGATCTTTCGATGAGGTTTTGCATGTTAGATTCAATATTTTCTATCTCTAAGTTATATTAACATCCATTAGATTAGGGCTTGACACTTTAATCTGGAATAGATAACTAATCGTCATAACTGGTAAAACATATGTTTTACTTAAGGGAAGGATCTGATTATAAGGGTCTAGAAACTAATTAGGGTTTTCTACATTGTCTTGCCTTGGTAGTTCCTAAATCGCTATGTTTGTTATTTACCTTGGCACTAGGCTAGAAACCTTGAGTCATAAGAATCCATATTGTTATATTATCTAAAAGTGTGTCTATAGCTTTAACCCTAGTTCAATAGGATTGGCCTTAATTGGTATTAGTATTTTAGCACTTCATACGCCATAGTCAAGTTAAGTCTTGGGTTGGTTTAATTGGACCATCTATCATCTATCTAAACAGTCTTTGTTAAGTCGAGTATAGGATGGTTATATTATCTTAAACTTTGATAACATCTCTAGTAATTCTAGTTTAGCAATTATTAAGTTTATATTATGATTATTCAGTAGATTGCAAAATATGTAAAAGGTTTATTATTAACAGATTTCGCATCTTTGGATTGATACGTGGGTACTTACCTTCGCTATATTGTATTCCGATAGGTACGTTTGCCTAGAATGTGTATTGATAGTATTTGTGTTTTTACCTTAACACTAATCGGTGTTTGTATTCAGATTTATTGTTACTTTCTAAGCACATCAGCATTCATCATTAACTAGAGGGTTAGATGTACTTGCAAAAAACTTTAATCTCAAACAAAGGTTACCAAAAGTCTTGTCAACCAAGCTTGTTTTGCAATTGACTTGTGCATTTAAGGTTGCCAAAACTGGTCTACCAAGTATAACCAAGGGTTGTTTGGCTTGGTCCATAGAAACATAATCAAGCACCAAAAAATCCATCGAATAGTAAACATCCTCAACTTTCACTATCGCATCGGTCATTATCCCCCAGGGAAGTTCAGGTGTCAAGTCGGCTAACACCACTATGGTATTAACTTCTTGTGGACCAAATTCGTATTGGTCATAAAGACTTCCTGGGAGGATACTAACACTAGCCCCAAGGTCTAGAAGTGCTCGGGTCATTTTAAATTCACCCACTTGGATAGAATAATGGGTGCCCCCATATTAGATTTTGTAACTTTGGTGGAAGTGCACCCGTGAGGATTGAACTCCCATTTTCGGTTAAATCAAGTTTTTAGGAAACTTGTGAGTTCTGTTTTGGGTACATAATTCTTTCAAGTACTTAGCATAAGAGGGAACTTGTTTAATTGCATTTAAGAGTGGTAAATTTAAGTTTACTTGTTTAAACACTTCCACATTTCTTCTTGTTATGAGCCTTTTTTCTTTACCACTTTCTTAGATGGTTCCAACAAAGTTTCGGGATAATGAATGGTATTACCCTTCATACCCTTTTCTTATACTTTGGAACTTCATTTGTCAAATTTTGGGTCTTAGTTACTTTTTGAAAACATTTGTATTTTGGTTAGCTACCTTACCCAAATCAATCCCCCTCAGTTACTTTTTGAAAACATTTGTATTTTGGTTAGCTACCTTACCCAAATCAATCCCCCTCATATTCATGATCACTCTCCCTATCCTTATTCATTCCTTACCACCACTTCAACACATTTTGGTGGAAGTTCAACTTTATTATCAACAACTTTACCATTTCAAATAGTTCTAAACTTGTAATTGGCATGTTACGCATGTTATTCAGATTGGACCCTTAAAAATTCTGTAAGTTGTTTTCCAAAGTGATTAATATACTTGAAAATTCTGTAAGTTGTTTCTTGAAAGTTTGATTTCTAGTTCCGCACAATATTTTCATACTTGTTGAAATCTATTAGCCATACTTAGTCATTGAGCATCTTATATGGGATCAACACCATCTTCCCGGATCCGGTGGAATAATAGGTGATACGTTATCTGAGATAGTCAGTCTAAACAAACCACTCACACCAACACTTGGAGGTACACGATTATGACTTGGTGCATTACCCAAATTGGGTTTTTGGTTCACTTATCTTGGGCATTGATTTGGGACTCTTCCTCCATGATTAGGAACCTGATTTTGATTATGATTGTTGTTATTGAACCTATTCCCACCTTGATTATACCTCGGTTGGTTTTGCACATACCTAACCTCTTTACTTTTATAACCATAATCTTTATAGTCGCCCCACTCCCCATAACTATCACTTTGAAACTCATCCCCATTCAAGTGAGTGGGCCCTTAATATAACCCTTTATTGTCGTAATTATCCCCTTGATCAAAATCGTCTTCATCATTACCTGTGTGATAAATGTGGACACTAACCTAATTATCATTTCATTTCTCACTTAATCAAAGTTATTATTGTTTTAGTGAGAATGTGAAGGTGGCCGCTTAGTTGGACCCCTTCAGTTTGCATTATGAGCAAAAGCAGGGTTGTTTCGGTTTAAAACGGGTCGAGTTGGGTCAAGGTTACGGTTATGGTTAAGGTTTTGGACTCGGTTTGAGTTTTGAGATTGGAAATGATTTTGGTTTTGTGATGGGTGTTGTTGGTTTTGGTTGATGTTTATGGGTGGAGTGGGTGGTCTTCGGTTGCTACCACCCAAATAGTTGTTTTGTTTGTATGGGTTTGGTTGGTTGTTTTGGGGATGCATGTTAATGGATGAGTGGTAAGTTTGGGTAAGTGGCGAATTAGAGGCAATGGGTGCCTCTAGTTGATGGTTTTCTCGGTTCCTTCTTGTTAGGCTTTAAATTTCTAGTTCAAACACGTGTGGTGAGGTCCTTTTAAACAACAAAGTACGCATGCACTAATTGTTACCTGCACAAACAACGAACCATGTGTAATAAGAGATATAGAAAAATGCAATAGAACCAAGATTTAAATAGTTAATCACAAATAATCAACTATTCTAAAAACACAAGTGCACGAACTCCTCGGCAACAGCGCTAAAGTTTGATCGGATTGTCAAGGTCTGGTCAAAGATAAGTTAAAGAGAGTTCCTTAGTACCAGTAGCTCGATAGCTAGTGGTAAGAAGGGTATCGAACCACGAAGAGTTTGTGGTCGATGTTTAAGTCTTACCTGAACAATGTTATTCTTGTGAAGGTTGCTATTTTTTTTTACTTTTAAAAGTTTGTTTGAAAATTAAATTAATAACTGATTCAAGGTTGTGCTAAGCAAAAACAATTGCCATTCAATTTGGTGATTTTTCCAAACAATTAACTGTAATGAGTTGTAAAAAATATGGTAAAAACAATCACACCCGCGTTCGGATTAATAAGCAACTAGGGTCAATTCGTAAAAACAGTTCAATCAAATAAAAAGTTCTAATGGTCTTTCAAGTTTGTGAAAAAACTAATCAATAATAGGCATCAACAATTATCAGACAAGTGGATAGTAGTATGTTTTATGAACCAAGATCATCCCACACAAAACCCTAATACAAACTAAACTCAATTGCTATTATCTTGACACAGTGTTTATGATGCATGAAAACCATTAACAATCATGAATTCATAATCAAGCTAACAAATGATTTATACGCAAATCCATACTTGTGATACATAATTCGTAAATACTTGTTATACATTCATTGTATGTGCATACTTGATACAATTATACGCAAATCCATACTTGTTTATACATGCAAAATTCATTAATACATTTATGTATTCATACATTACACTTATGCATTTCACTTACACGTTTAAAATACTTAAAAACGACAAAACTCGCGAAATCAACAAACTTGAAGCTTCGTGCAAAAGGGTATAGCCCTTTCGTGCGAAAGGCACCCCTTCGCACGAGAGGCACCCTGTTGCCCAAAATCCTTTCGTTCCAACTCCATTCCAGCCTACAAATATGAACCCACAACATTTCTCACCTTTCACAACTCTGAAATTCTTTCTCACTTACTAAATTCGAACATTTCAGCTGAGCTACTTCCAGAATCATCCTAAGTGAGTTCAAAGCTCACTAACACTTTAATTCTTCTTATTTTCCTTCTACTTTTCTGAACTTTTATATATTTCTCTGATCTTAACACTTGGTTTCTCATATTTGCCTTGGCAATTGATAATAACTCTCACTATGTTGATGACCAAGCTAAAAGGATTGGAGTTTATCTTTCAAACTTTATAAAATAAACATTATGATTTCGAACTGGGCAGGATCATGGACCCATCAAGCTCACAAGCTAAGTTCATAGTTGTGGGTTAGCATTAGGGTCGATTCCAGCCAAGAAGATGAACAGTTTAAACAAAACCAAACTGTTTCCATCTAGAAACAGAGCCTCTCGCACGAAAGGCAGCCCTGTCACACGAAAGGATACCCCTTTCGCGCGACAGGACCACCCAGTCGCACGAAAGGTTCTTATTTCACCTTGTTCCGATATTTTCTAAGTGTTGAATGTTAATCAGATCTTCATTCTCGATATGAACGATTCTGAGAAAACAGTGTATGAACCGTGGAAGCCTTGGCTTCCAATCTAGTTCCACCACCTCACTTGAACTTGTAAAACGAACACCCAAACAATCCTAGACCTAGAATAAGTTAACCCCGTCCAGCCTCCAACACTTGGTTCATTCCTTCCATGTTGAGACGGCACACCCGGGTTATTCTTGTTTGGTTATTTACTTTCTGTCTTTTACATTCTGTATTTCATGACCAACCAGTTAGTTAACTTAGTTAACTAACTTGTGCTTTGGTGAACTATAACGAGGTTAATACCTCCATGCATGACTTCTATGAACTCTTTGACATTCTGGACTGTTACTATACTATATCTATAACTAAATAATTTAACTAGACTCACGAACATAGTCGTTTAATGGTTATAACGTTTGAACGAAGTTCGGTTCGCCCCAAAACAGAACCATGTCGCACGAAAGGTAACCCCTTTTCGCGCGAAAGATTCCCTGTCGTGCAAACTGTCCATTCGCCCGAACAGTTTGTGTTGTTATGGTTTCTGTTTATTCTGTTTCCACGTTCCTCATTGCTAATTCTGATGGGTAAATCAGGACCCGTGAAATCACAGAAATTCAGTGTCTTAACGAGTGCCTGGATATAATATATTTTCTGTTTAAATTTTACTTTCATACTATATACTATGTACTTTAATTCCGAATCCAAATCCTCCGTTCAATCTCCACCAACTCACACCTTCATCTACCCACCTGTAGGGTAACCTCGGTGTTCTAAGCGCTCTCGTCATCAACTCAACACTCATGGGATTTAACTAAAGAAGATTTAGCAACACCGTGAGTATACTCGAACGCTCTTTTTATTACTTTTCACACTTTGGGTGCAAGATGTTTACTATTAAACCTACATAGTTACACTTAGACTTTTATACAAACACATAAACAATCCAATACATGCATGCTAATACGTTATACTTGATTCGTGTTTCTGGAGCATTCTTATGTGATAAACTTGTCATTAACTTCGTACGGGCCTCCCCTTAACATGTATAGCGTTATAGGAGTAACGTACCGCCCGTAGTCTTGTGGTCATGTTAAGTTTAATACTTGTGGTAATCAGAGGATTGACTTGAATATTCGCATGCCAGTTTTACGTTAATCTTAATAACTTAGTTAGCCATGTGGATTCGTTTAAAACATTTTATACTTATGCTATGTATTAAACTTGTATACTCGTCAATACTTTTGTATTGAACCATGTATTTTAAACATATTGCAGGATGATGATGTTGCCATTGGTGAAATCTAGTAACGACACTTTAGAACCCCATTTTGAATTACTAGACAGGTTGTTGTACTTGTATTATTTTGTTTCGTGTAATGTTGCTGTACTTTGGAACAGTTGTTGTATTTTGTTTTCCATGTATTGTAACTTGACAAAGTTCTTAATGAAATCAGTTTTTGAATTAATTATTGTCACATTAGCGTTTTGAAGTCTCGAGCAATCTCGTTCGTCTCACTCTGATGTTTCCGCCATCGATTGGGGTGTGACAACAATCTTAGCGTACAAAACGTAGTGGACAATCTGGGCCGTCGATTTACAAAATCAATGGTTGAGATTATGTAGTCCCCAAATATACAATTCACTTAACAAAAACAAGGGAAACAAGTGGGGAAAAGATCAAAATAGGAAAATCCAATATTGTTGACTCATAATCCCACTTCCCCCATGATTTTCAAACGGCTATGACTTTTTCATACGCTAATATTTAAATAAAAAAATTACACCGTATTAACGAGCATTTCATTCTCTTTAATTTGAGTAGGTTATTGCTATAGTTGTCTTAACTTTTAAAATTTTTATTTTACAAGCTAGAACATTACGTGATTGTGTAACGTTGTGTGATTATGATCTAGTACGTAATTACGTATTGGAACATAATCAATGAATACCCATTACGTGATTACGTGATTTCATTATAGTATTTTATATGAAACCCACTGAGTAATTACGTAATTGCGTAACAATAACTGACTATGTATTATTATGTGATTACATGATTTTTGAATACTCGTTATGTGATAACGTGATTTCATTATAGTATTTATGTGAAACCCCATAGAGTGATTTCGTAATTACGTACTAAGCGTAACTATAATAAAAAAACAAAACATGTGATACATAATATTTCATGAAGTATTTCAGGTCTAATCACGTATTAAATATAAATGTAATACAAAATATTAGTCAATCAACCTATAATAACCACATAATGTTGTATATTAGAGATTTAGTCGCGTACTAAAACATAAACAATTAAGTTCTTATTATTGAATGTGCAATCATGTATCCTGTAAAAAATTAAGAAAGCTATAGCAATAGTCTGCTCAAATTAAAGAGAATGAAATGTTCGTTAATACATATAATTTTAAATATATATATATATATATATATATATATATATATATACAGACACACACACGTATGAAAAAGTTATAGCCGATTGAAAATCAATAGGGAAGCTAGTTCAAAGGAGAAAAGACAATCATATTATTCCCGCTTAAATAGACACGTGTACGGGCATGATTCCCATCTACACTTCGTAGGAAATTTTTCTTTTATATATGATCTCTTATCTATAAATATAATCCATGTTTAATAGTATGATTTTCATTTTTTGAATATGAATATTGGAATCTAACTGCAAAACAAAGTTAATAGTAGAAAAAAGAGATTAAACATCGAATAATTCGCAACCTTTAAGCGACTAAGATCTTGTCCCCGGATTATCTTTTTATTCTTTTCTAGATTTCTATTTTTTTTCCTTGATTTTGTATAACTTTGTCGCATATTAATCTTTAATAAAAATTAGTTGCTACTAAATCAAGAATTTTATGAAATAACATAGAACTTCTAATTCTAATTGTAGAAACTAGTGTTAGAAAGTTTTTTTTTTCTTTTGCCATTTGATATTAGTAGAATTCATAAATTAGTATTTATAAAATTCATTAATTGCTCCCTAAAATTTAAGGTATTTAATTTATTCATTGGTGGTTAACAGATTACAAGTCTGTTAGTGTTGTATTCAGTTTTCTCTCTAACGAAAGCTAAGCATAAGGAGATCTAAAGTAAACTCCATAAATTAATTCATTTTTCAAATTTAGGCAACAACACTTTTAATCAGAATCAGCATGGTTTAGTTAGAAGTAGGGTTGTAAACGAACAGAACGTTCAGCGAACAGTTCATGAACCGTTCGGCAGAAAGTTCGTTTATGTTCGTTCGATTAGCTTAACGAACGAACACGAGCAAAAATTTTGTTCGGTTAGCTTAGCGAACAAACATGAACAAATGTCTCGTTCGTCCGACTGCGTTCGTGAACGTTCGGTAATATGTTCTCTTACGTTTTATATGTACGTTCGTTCGTGTTTGTTTTATTATATTAAAATAATAATAATAATAATAATAATAATAATAATAATAATGATTAGGGCTGTAAACGAACCGAACGTTCAGCTATCAGTTCGTGAACCGTTCGGCGGGAAGTTCGTTTATGTTCGTTCGATTAGCTTAACGAACGAACACGAACAAAAAAATTCGTTCAGTTAGCTTAGCGAACGAACACGAACACAGGTCTCGTTCGTTCGACTGCGTTCGTGAACGTTCGGTAATATGTTCGTTTGATTATATTAAAAAAATAATAAATAATAAAGCTTTTATCTAAACATATTGAAAACTTGAAACCCTATTTTTTACTAAGTTAGCTAAAATTTGGACATTCTAATACGTTTTTTGGGATAATTACGTCTAAGTTAGTTAAACTTTATTCATCGTTTGGTGATGTGGTACACTTCTTGTGTTTTGATTTATCATTTGATGGTTGTATTTAACTACTTATATCCAATGTTTAAGGATAACAATGTTTTTATTTTTTTTTATTTTCAAGTTAAATGTTCGTTTGCGTTCATTTTTATTTGCTTGCGTTCGTTTGTGTTCGAGACTAGTGTTCATGAACTGTTCGTGAACAATTGAATTTCCTTAACGAACGAACACGAACATAAACTTATGTTCGGTATGCGTTCGTGAATAGTTCGCGAACATGTTAATTTCCTTAACGAACGAACACGAACATGACATTGTTCGTGTTCGTTTACAGCCCTAATAATAATAATAATAATAATAATAATAATAATAATAATAATAATAATAATAATAATAATAATAATAATAATGGGCCAGGATCATTTCAGAACCATAAATATTTACAGAACTCGCAGAACTCCTAATAATCAATTTTTTTATTTATATATTTTTATGTTTAGGATAATTTTATCATTTATTATGTGTATTTTTACGATTACATACATGTTAAGAGTAATTTTATCATTTTTTATATGTAATTTTATAATTACACATATGTAAACTAGTTTTTTTACATATATGTAATTAGTTATGACACGTATATATAATTTTGGCAATTAAACACATGTAAACTACTTTTAACATGTATGTAATCAAAGAAATACATATAATAGATGATACAAAGATCATAAATACAAAAATTTATATATAAAATGATTGTTTATTAGGAGTTCTGAAAGTTCTGTAGTTATTTAGAGTTCTGAAATGAACTCAACCCTAATAATAATAATAGTAATAAACCTTTTATCTAAACCTATGGAAAACTTGAAATCTAAGTTAGCTATTATTTAGACATTCAAGACATATTTAGGATAGTTATGTCTAAGTTAGTTAATTAAACTTTGACTAATTATGTATAAGTAATTTTGGATAATAATGTCTATGTTAAACTTGATTCATCGTTTGGTGGCTATAATAGACTTCTTGTGTTTTGATTTATCATTTGATAGTTGTACTTAACCACTTATATCCAATGTTTAAGGTTAACAGTGTTTTTATTTTCAAGTTAAATGTGCGTTTACATTCTTTTGATTCGTTTGTGTACAAAACCAGTTCGCGAACAAGTGAATTTTTTTAACGAACGAACTCGAACACAAACTTATGTTCGATATGCGCTCGCGAACATGTTACTTTACTTAACGTTCGGTTTGATTACAGCCCTACTTAGAAGATTGATACCGGTTTTATTCAAATAACATCATAAATTCAGTTTATTGCGAACTGTTACGTAACTGTTAACATATGAAATATAATTTATTACTTCAAAAAACTGTAAAAAAAAATTAATTTATTTTTTATTTAATTTAGTAGCAAGTTTTCCTCATCGTGATAATCAAAATCACCCCAACCGAATAGCCTTAATAAACTCTGTCATCTTCAATTATAACTAGTTTATTTTCCGCCTGCGCGTTGCGGCGGGACCTAATGTTTGCAAAACGCGTGTCGGCAACGGCAAGCATATATCGAAAATCAAAACATAAATAACAATGACGTGGTAACGATAGTCACTTTGTCCCCCAAAAAAAGCGATTTTAAATAAACTAATATATAATAATATGACCCCACATGTTCTACATGTTGGAAATTCAGTTGTTTTCAGTTTAGTTATTACGGTGCTAACATGTTAAAATATGGATGAACTCGGTACCAGTAACGGCACCGAGAGTACCGATCCGAAAAATCATCGAAATTAGGTACCTGCACCGAAAATGTTCGGTACGATACGATATGGTATGGTATGGTATTTGAAGTTAAAAATCAGTAAATACAGGTATGGTGCTAGACCGGTGTCGAACCGAAAGTAACGATTCTGAAAACGCCAAAAGGTGGGTACCAAATTGGTACCGAAAATGATTGGTATAGTAAATTTGGTACCGATACGATACCGGTTTGATTACATGATTTGATACGATTTGCTCATCAATAATCTAAATATCCAAGTTAATTTTATATGCTACAATTCATTCATTATAGGAAAAGACAAAAAAAAATAAGTTGTTGTGTATATAAAACCTCAATCAAACGAAATACAGTTTACTTACAGTGTGTTTGAAAAGTAATATACACGGTGCAATTACTTGCGTTACTACAGGATTTGATGAGCTCGGTACCAACCGTTACCGAAAATACCGTTACCAAAAATCCCAAAAAGTGGCTACCGGTACCGATTATACCTGGTACGGTACAGTTCGGTCCCGGTCGGTACTGGTACGGTACCGGTATTTGAGGGTAAAAACCGATGAATACCGGTGCCGAACGGATACCGAAAATGTCAAAAGTCGATACTGATTCAGTACCGAAAATATACCTGATTTGGTAAATTTGATACCAGTACGGGTACCCGATACCATTTGCTCATCCCCTTGGTGATGTTACTATTCATTGGATTGTGTATGACAAATAATCTAAACCGGTGCAATTACTTGCGTTGCTGCAGGATTTGATAAGCTTGGTATCAACCGGTATCGAAAATACTGTTACCGAAAATCCCCAAAAGGGGGTACCGGTACCGAATATACCTGGTACGGTACGGTACGGTTCGGTGCCGGTATTTGAGGGTAAAAACCGCTGAATACTGGTGCCGAACCGATACCGAAAATGTCAAAAGTCGATACCGATTCGGTACCGGTACGGTACCGGTAGTTGAGGGTAAAAACCGCTGAATACTGGTGCCGAACCGATACCGAAAATGTCAAAAGTCGATACCGATTCGGTACCGGTACCGGTGCCGGTCGGTACCGGTAGTTGAGGGTAAAAACCACTGAATACTGGTGCCGAACCGATACCGAAAATATCAAAAGTCGATACCGATTCGGTACCGAAAATATACCCGCTTTGATAAATTTGATACCTTATTTCATTTTTAATTCAATATATAGTTTACTGTTTAATTAGTTGGATTTTTAATATAAAATTTACTGTTCAATTAGTTGGATTTTTAATATAAAAAATAAATAAATAAATAAATAAAGGATAATTATGGATTATTCTAATAAAAAAAACATAATGCAGTTCAATCAAAATATCCAAACGGAATTTGTTTTAATTGCATGTTCGATGAAGAAAGATTTTCCATTAAAGAAGAAGAATCTAAGATTAGTTAAGATACCAAATTTAGCATTTTTGGCATTTCAAGAAATGCCGACTTTTTTGAAATACTTCTTAATTCTAAGGCTGGACGGTATGGAGGTTCATCCTCCGCCATCCAGCTCCGACGCCGTTCCACCATCCAGCTCGCCCCCCTCTGTCGCGTCGTGAACGTCTTCTTCTTGCCGATGGGGACGGTCCATGTGAGGACAAAACTACCTCACAAACATATATATAGATACAATATATGTGGAGAGTTCAAATGAGAAGAAATTTTTTGTAAGAAGAAAAAAGAAGAAATATCAACCAATAAGAATGCTTTATTTTACTTCATTTAATATAAGTATTTAATGTTACTATAAGGGTACATTGGTAAATCTACATAGGTCATTAATTTGTAGTATTCCTCTTTAATAGCTAACTACATTAAATAATTTGTAAGTTATCTTCAAAATATATATTTTTCAAAAAAAAAAAAAAAATTTAAAGTGTAGGATAGACTACGAGTTGTGTAGGATAAATTACGAGTTGTGTAGGATAAATTTCAACCTGTAGGATGAATTTCGAAATATGTAGGATAACTTTTGCTTTGTGTAGGCAAAAAAAGTTAGTGTGGAGGATAGTACTCTTTATTACTAATTAATTAGTAAAAAATGATAATAAATGAAATAAGTGAAAAAACTATTTAATGTTTTACAAAATTACCCTTTGTTCTTTTTCTTCTCAATTAAATTTTCTTCTCAAATGAACCTTCCCCTACAATATATAATATATATTTAAAATCATCCCTCATTTCCATACCTTCATCCTCATGCCCATCCTACGTGGCGGACCATCCTCCTAGGGAGGACCATCACCATACCTTATAGCCTAAAGAAATCAAATTGATTGCACAAAATTACAAATTTGTATTTACATAAATTTGTCCGAGTAAGTAAAAAAGTTAGCATTGTTGTACAATCTATCTATTATCTATATATAGGGAAGGATATTAAAAAAAACATATGTCCGAGTAAGTAAAAAAAGTTAGCATTGTTGTACAATCTATATCTAGGGAAGGATACTAAGAGAAACGTATTTAAGATAAGAAAACCTTTATGTAACATTTTTTTCTTCATATTTTAGTTAGCTTTTCATATATAATTTCATCGCCAAAAAAGAAGCGCGAAGGAATATTGTGTTACATAGACGTACTTACTCATATGACATGATAACAAAAACGAGTTGATGTGTAATATGTATAACACAAACTTCCTGTCAGCGTTTTTTTATTTTTATTTTTTATTTTAGTAATAAATTACATACGAAGCTACCAAAAAAAGCGAAAAAGAAAATATTACATCGGGTTTTCTGATCTCAAGTAGGTTTTCTAAATATATTTTCATCTATATCTATTTTTATCTATCTATATCTATATTTATATTATATTCATTATATATAATAAAAGAAAATGTTTGGAGACACTTGTTATCATTCTAAACTATCTACATTTTGGTTTTCATATATCTCTCCCATACTTAATTACGGATAATTATCATTCAATTATTAAAGATTATTATATCCATTAACAAGTGAATTTAATATGAAATTAATTATGAGTTTTCTAAATATTTTTTTATTACTTAAAACTTATATTTAAGTCTTCAAATATCACCAAATTTAAAATTATATTCGTTAAAATATACTAAAAATTGAAGAATAATGATAATAATTGTTTTGATGAGTGATTTCTACAAAATTTTCAAAATATTTAATGTGTTTAGATGGTTTGAATGATAAAAATATCTCAAATAATAAAAATAAAAAATAGGTTGTATTAATAAATCTAAATTTTAGCCCTTAATCTTTTATATGTATGAATATTTGTATATATTTATAATTGTAATTTAGGTTAAGTTAAGTGTGTTAAAATGATATTCGAAGGAATAATACACTTTTGTTTCATTAGCACGTATCAATTACATAAAAAATACACATTTGAAATCAAATGTTTTAATTAATAAGTTAATATAATTTATAAATGGTATGTCGAAGTTCATTTTAGACATATTTTGACGATTGTATGGGTTAATTGATGATATTATATATTTTGTTTAACATGTATAATACATGGTTTTATTTCAACTTATATGATACATAAATTTTTTAAAACATAATTTCTTTTTGTTACTATGTATATAAATTTATATTTATTTAATCATATAACGTACGAAATTCTAGCCTAGTTAATTAATTAATTAAATAAAATTAGGATTTCTCCACCGCGCGTTTGCGGCGGAGAATCCGCGTACGGGCCAAACGACAAAGACCAGTATGAAGATGCAATATATAAATGTGTAAAAAAACAAAATACAAATAAAATATATCCAATGTAAAATTATATCGCGCATTTAATTTTTGTAAACAAAAAACTAACGAACGAAAGTTATAAAAGGAAAATGAAACTACTTGGTAAAGACGTATATTATCAAAAGTGCATAAGGTAAAAAAAACCTAACGCTGTAGTTGTTATAGTACCTTTTGTTATGTAATTTTATATAAGCAAAATACAAATGTGAAAAAAAAAAACAAAATCGAAACAAAATATAACATTTATAAAATTATGTCGTGTATTTAGGTTTTGTAAAAATAAAACTTACGAACGAAAGTTATAAAAGGAAAATTAAACTATTGAGGTATAGACACATATTATTTATAGTGTATAGAGGATAATTTGAAAGAAAAAAAAAACCTAACATTGTAGTCGCTACGATACTTTTGGTGATGTAATTTGATAAAAGTTATAATATAATAAGAAGAAGACCATGTGTGTAATTTGTAGACAAGAAAATAAAAATAAAAAGAAAAGGGAAAACATTTTTGTTAAAATGAAAATCGATACATAAAAAAGATAAAAGACAACATTATGATCAAAATTTATGTAGCTAATATGATATGATATGGTTTAATATATCATAATGTAATTATAATAAGGATGCCTCATACCACCTTAACGGCTTAACCTACACACTCAAATCCTAGTCCCAACTTTTAAAACTTTCTCTAGTTATTATAATTTATTGACTATATTGGTGGTAGGCTCCTCTAATATTATATAGATGATCATGTTGACTAAAAGATCTTGTTGATATTAACCACATAAAAAATTACTATAATTAGTGTTCTAGTGGTTTATTTAAGTTTTATTTATAGTAGTTGTGGGTGAGTTTTCTCCTTTAAGTCTCGAGTTCGAGTCTGGGTGATAGGGGTTTCTCATTGAGGGGTTTAAATTGGGGATCTATTATGCGAGAGGGCTCTCTAGCACGAACCCGATTAAGACAACGTATGCTAGACCTCGCAACATTTGCGAATAATTCACACCTTTCAAAAAAATAACGACATAAAATATTATAAATCTAAAAACGATAATCACAAACGCATAATCTACCAATAGCTTTATATTGTAATTTGTATATGTCATTAGGCAGTAGTTTGAACAACCATAAGTAAAAACAGGAAATTAATAGTTTTAAAAGAAAAAACAAACCCATCAATTAAGAATTAAAGATATTGGATTTAAAAACATGATCCAATAAAAACTATTAAATGTTTTATAGTTATTTCATTTTAGCGTAAATAAATGTATTTGCGAGTAAGTATATTATTTATTAGACTTTTAAAAATCCTGGTATAACTAAAAAATGAATAAATATTAAAACTTTTATCATATTTAATTTTTCTCTATCTAAGGCATTATAGCCTAGTGTTACTCTTAGGGTAGGGATAAGGCTTAAGGATCATTAGGTCCTTGGTTCGATTTTCAGAAGGAGAGTTTTTCCAAAATTTATTGGATTTCCTCCTAAATTGGTGTATAGGTATTATGGTCTACTGGAGATGGATAAGATCCGATGGTTCCGCTGGTTACACAATAACACCCTAGTGGTCAGTGATCAAAATTATATATACTGATAAAGGAAAATTTGTTTGAACATGTCACTCTCTGTGTCTCTTCACACTTAAATAATAGTATTAAATCGTATTTATATATAGGGGCAGAATTTAAGGAAAACGCCTAAAAGTGTGAAAACGGTGAGAATGCCCCTCATCCGTTGGATCAAAATAATCTATGGAGTAGAATAGCGCGGTGGTGTTTTCGTAAATAACATCAACTTTATTACTTGGACATGCTTCATTAAGGGTAAAGCGGTCTTTTTACTGCTCTAATTCAAAACGCCAAACTAATGAGCAAAACGCCATTCAAAATTCCCGCCTTAACCTACATTCCATACACATCAGTCACTTCCAGATTAAACGACTAAAACGCCATTAATACAAAACGCCAAACCTTAATGATAAAACGCGTTGCAGATTTAACAGATAGATGGAACAAACAGTAATTGAAAGTTAATTATTAACATTTATTACAAAAAAATTCTCTCCTAAACTACACACCAAAAACATCATTATATAAACGACGTTACCGTCGCTTCCATCATCACTTCCATTGATCATACTAAAAAAGTCATCTTTAACCAAAAAAACAAATTTCAAAAAAGAAAACTCTAAAAGGAAGAAAAATGGCAACCATCGTTTCATGGAGATACAGCCTCGGAATAAGAAGATTCGTGATCTGTTTTGACAACAGAAGAAAGGTGTTTGTTAAAACAATCAAAGCCATATTGAATACGAAAGAAGAAGTACAGAGGGGGGATCCTAGCCTTGGTGTCCCTCTTGATAACCACTATGATAAACACACATACGGTTATAAGAAGATTAACCAGAAAATTTGGACCAAACAAGGCAAATGCAAAAATGGACCCAGTCATCAGATATTGGCGTTTTGATGAAGACACAGACATGGTCACCGTTATATGTGACAACGAAGAGCAGGAAGACTACATGCTTGAAAACATCATGACCAAGAAGGGTCTTGGGTTCCTGGAGGAGTTACATAATGCAACATGTTTGAACACAGACATGAACATAAAATTGGCGTTGTTGTAGGACATGTTCAAATGGATGCTTCAAAATCTTCAACAAGAGGCAAGTGAAAGTGATGACTTGGATTTGAGACTGGAAGAAGAATCCGAAGAAGAAGACGAGGGGAGTAATGGACACTTCTCAGACGAAGTCCCTTCTGACGAGTAGTTTTAAGTTTTTTTTCTTTTGTGTAATTTTTCTGTGTTTGTTATGTACTTTTCAAATAATAAAATACAATATTTCTCTCATTAGTTATAAAGCGTCAAAATTCCACAAACGCCAGACATCAAAAGTTAATTAGTGTATTTTATAATATTTATCTACAAAACGCCAAACTGGACGTATTACAGCCTTAACAGATAAAGCTGAACAAACAGTAACTACAAACAATAACTGAAACGACGGATACTTTATTACTAACATTTATTATAATAAAATCCCACCTAAACTACGCGGCAAAAACATCTTATATAAACAAACGTCTCAGGACCTTCCATTGATCACACACAAAAACAAACGTCATGTTTCCTAAATACCACTCACTTTAAAACACCAAAAAAGTTGAAACAACCACATATGGAAAACGTCGTTTCTTGGATATTCAGTATTGTTCTACATGAAGTTTCACTGAATGGATTCTTAGATGAAGGGGGTAACTCAATAAGATTTTGCTGAATGAGATGGACAAATCTTCAAGAAAAAGAGACCGATGACACTAATATGTCATTTTGTGTGCTTTGTTCTTGAAGAAGGTTTGGATAAGAAGAGACCGATACCAGTGTAAATGTTGTTTTGGACTCCATTATTAATCATGAAGAGTGGGATGAAGATAAGATGAAGACCAAAGATCCACCAAGCGAAAAAACCACTCACAATTACACCCAGAAAATAGCATCCACACATACCGCATCGATATGTGTCTCCAACCATCCACAAAACAACTTCAACAATCAACAACAATAGCTCACACCAAAAACCAAAATGTCGTATTTTACTGAATGATCAGCTTCGTCTAGAGCAGGGCATTTCAGCTGTGTAGGAAATCATGATCTATCTAAGGTACTCAAAGGTTCAGGGGACAAAAACTTTAAGAAGAAGAGACTGATGACAGTGAAGATTTAGATGAGAAATTGGATTAGGATTTTTAATTATTTTTACTTTTCTATTTTTTTGTGTCATTTTCTGTGGTTTGTTATCTAATTTTTCGCTAATAAAATACATCATTTCTCTAAAATAGCTTATAAAACGCCAAGATACCACAAACGTCAAACGCCAAAACTATAATAAAATAACTTTAAACAAGTATTATTAAAAAACTCCAAAAAATTACTGAAACGTATAAAACAATGTGCAAGAGAATAGAACAAAAGGGTGTCTTACAAAATTTTTATTTGTCATCTTTATCTAAAACGCCATTAAATACACAATGCCAAAACCTAAAAGATGGGACGTGTTACAACCTTAATAGATAAAGCTGAACAAACAGTAACATTTATTATGTTAAAAACCACGCCATGGCAATTGATTTTTTTATATTTTCAAAACGCCATAATTACCTGTCACATTATAGGTCGCATCCTACATCGCACGACAAAATATACAAAAAATACACATCAAAAAAATATAATTACTATTGTTTTTTAGCGCCAAAAACATATATCTACCTCGCGCCAAAAAAAGCCATTATATAAGTAGAACAAGTAAACAAACTTAACACTCCACAAATTGTCTAAACACGCCACATATTGTCTAAAACATCATACAAATTAAAAAAATTGATCAGGTTAATGCATGGAGGTTTGAGATATAGGAGAGACGTTTCGTCCTAAAGTTTTCTGACAGGAGAAGGGTGAAGGTCAAGATCATCAAGGCCATACTTAGTATGGATGAGGCCGTTCAAAGGGATATTCTAGCCCTTGGGGTTCAAAGGGCCAAATATTGTGAAAGGACTCAAACGGTAATAAGAAGATTGAAAAGAAAATTTCCAGCAGATGATGATGATGATGACGATACTGATCTACCAACAGTTACCAGTTGGAGTTTGGATGAACAATCAAGAACGGTAAAAGTGACTTATCAACATGGTGTGGATTATTCAATGACGATGGTCGAAGTGCTGAACACAGATAGACTACACCTTCTTGAACAACTCTGTGATTTAGCACCTTCGAATGATGCAACATCCAGGGTTGTGATGATATTTAAATATAGGATGCGACAAAGACTAAATGAGATTATGGCGTTATACGCCAATGAACAAGATGATGATGATGATGAGTCTAAAGAAAGTGATGACCAAAGCGATGGGTAAATCTCTGATGTAATACCATCCACAGAAAACTGTTAGTTTAGTTTGATTTCGTCTTAGTTGTAATGTTTTGAATTATTAATGAATTATAATGAATTTAAGAACGCGATAAACGCCAAGATATTTACCTTTATAAGATATAAGGGATTAATTCAACTGGACATATCTACAAAAACGCCAAAAAAATTGTAATGTTTGAATTATTAAAGGTATATAATGAATTGGGAAAGCCATGGACGCCAAGATGTTTGAATTATTACTTGATTATAATGAACTTGGGAACACCATAAACGCCAAGATATTTACTTTGTAACACAAAAACGATTAATTAATCGAGGCAGATCTAAAAAAACCAATAAAACGCCAGGTAGTTATTGCTTCTAACTACATGCCAAAAAAAATCCTACATGTCACAAATGACAACGGTGTTGTGAGAAATGCATTGGAAAAGAGGATAAAAGGACAAAAAAAAGGCCTTTCGCCTTGATTATATCGCACGCCACGTGTTCGGCCAGAATCCGTTCTCACCGTTTTCACACTTCCAACCATTTTCTCCTGATCTCGTTTCTGTGTGTGTGTATATATATATATTCCCTTCCCTGTTAAACCTTAGTGGTCAGTGATCCAAACTGTTGAATAACAATTTAATTAAATCTAGTTTAGATAATTGCATTTGCACATATAACAATACAAATAATATTGACTAGTATTTTTTTACTTTATACACATTATTAAGATAGTAAAAAAAATAACCACAATAAAAACGTCATTGGCAATTTGACTCGAGCATACCAGCTTAATAATATAAAATGTATTATCTGGATATAAACAATAATTTCTAATAAAGTATCAAGTAACATGTACAGTTACTTATAATTTCAGTAATAGTATAACTTAGGACACTAAAATTAAAAACGCTTATCTAAATAAATAATCACATTATCTTTATAATATTATCTGATAGTCATGTTGGTGTAAGACACACATTTATTTAAGGATCATGATATCCGTACACGCATGTGCTTATTTCTACACCCATCTATGCGTTACACTTTGGCCAAAGCGCAGCGTATAGGGTTCCATCCGACAAAAGCTGAGTTGACCGTTGTGACAGTTGACAAAAGGTGACAAGCTGACAAAGCAACAGTGTTACGGGGAACCCTAAGCGCTGCTCCTTGGCCAAAGGGCAGCACTTTGAGTGCGAGGTTGTCTCTTTTAATCAAATCGACCATCCATACGGGTTTTACGAGTTTTTCACATTATGTTGTTTTAGTAGAGCATTTTTTCAGTGATTACCGATGTCGTGGTTAAACAACTACCATTTTGGTGAATATTCTGACGAGTCCGTTGTTCCAGATTCTTACGACGGGACCGCTATTTCTGACTCATACGAGAAACCGATCCCATCCAACATGTTGGTGCATACGTCTATCGACTTCGTATTGTATCGAGTCTTATACTAGATTGTATAGATCAGGGCACGGAAAACGAGAAAATATGTGTGTTTTTAGGTAATTCTGTTTAAAATGACACAGGGTCATTTCAAACGAAATCAAGCTGGTTAATTCCGCTTGAAAGTGGTGATTCCGCTTGAAAGTGATGATTCTGCTTGAAAGTGATTCCGCTTGAGCATGTTCAAGCGAAATCACCTGCCTATAAATACTCCTCATGCGAAATCATTTGTAACCTTCATCTTTCCGGTACCGAAGTGTTGCCGACGTGTCTACTAATCTGTAAACTTGTTATAATCAATATAAAAGACATTTAGAAGTGAATTAAGCTGTTTTACAAGTCAATTCATCTGTTTCCGCCTCTTGAATTGATAAGAACTCTTCTGATCGACTCGTTTGGGTCACAGAACGATCCTACAAGTGGTATTAGAGCTCAGGAGGAAGAGTTCTTACCGTTTAGCTTGTTTTCGCTGGAAAATTCTGTTTTCTACCCCTTCTTTTCAAATTTAATCAACTTTTCACGGTTAAAATGGACTGATCTTTTGATATTGTGTGTAAAATACAGTTTTAACAAACCCTTGAAAGAATCAGACCTAAATTCAGACTAAAAGTGACAAAAATGGGCCAAAAAGGTAATTTCGTTTGAACGAGCATCATAATTTCGTTTGAAAAGATGAGGTGATTTCACACGAAATTACTTATTTCGTTTGAACTTCATCTAATTTCGTTTGAAATTACCTGATTTCGCATCAAAGTGTGATTTCGTTTGAACGGTTCCACACGAAATTACCTAATTTCGCTTCAGAGTATTATTCCGTTTGAAAGTGTGACATTTCAAACGGAATCAGTGATTTCGCATCAAAAAAGTTATTCCGCTTGTACGTAATTCCGTGTGAAACTGGTATTCCGTTTGAACAAGGTATTCCGTGTGAAATAGGTATTTCGCTTGAAGTGCTAATTTCGTTTGAAAGTGACTGATATTGTGAAACTTGTTTCTGAAACATGGAAACTTTTGAAGATTTGATGGTGTATTACTATATATCTCAAGAGGAGAGTCCTATTAAGATTGAAGAAAAATCAGTTTTAGAAGAATCAATTTCGAGAGAACCAGTTTCAACAAAAAAGGATTCGGAAATTATTTTAGATAAAACTGAAAAGGATTTAGATGATATTTCAGAAAAGAATGAAAAAGATTCAGAAGTTGTTTCAGAAAGAGCTCCAGTTTTTGATCATTCATACTCATCTGATGAAGAGTGTGATGATGATAGTAGAGAAATTGAAAACTTGAATTTTATAAAAGGTTATTTTCTTCTGAAATGTTTGATGACTCCTTTGCAGATCAAATTGAAAAGCTCAAGAATAAACTTGCTGTGAAAAAGAAGAATCAAAAGGCAGCAAATGTTGAAGAAATTGTTGAATCTGAGAAGAAACAGATTGACAGTGTTCATCAAGAAACATCTGAAAAAAATGACACAACTGTGTTGTCACAGAATGATGAAGTCAAATCTGAGAAAGAAGTTGAAATTGTAGAAGAACAGGTTGAAGAAATTCCAGCTCTCAAAACTGAGAAGAAAGCTGAGGTTGAAAAGATGCCTGGGAAATGCTCAGAATGTGATCAATCTAGAGCAGAAAATGTCAAACTCTTGAAACAAGTAGAGAGTTTGACATTGGAAAATACAAGTTTAAAAGAAAAAGAAAAAGATTTTCAAAGTAAAATAAAGATTTTAGAAGATGAAAAATATGTTATTTTTAAAAATAATATTGAAAAACAGATTGCAATAAATTCTCATCTCCAGAAAATCATTCGGCTTGAAAATGAAGCTGAAATTACTATAAATAAAATCAAGGAGTTAGAGAATAAATTGAAAGGTTTTGAGACTTCGTCATCAGTACCAGATTATATTGGTCCAAAACCGATCAATTCTGTTCCAATAAGTGACGATGTCACAAATTTTGACAATGTCAAAATTGAAGATTGTGATGATAAAACTGATGATGAAAATGAGAAAAAGAAATTGTTTATGAAATTAAAAGAAAAATTTCAAGAAACCGTTCTACAATCAACTGAAAAGGGTGAATGCTCTACGCAAAAACCTTTGAAGAAGAATGTGGAACAAAAACAAAAGAGTAAAAATTTGAAAAATTTTCAAAAAGAAAATAAAAGATCATCAGTTCAATCATCCAATCATGATAGAAAATCACAAAAATTTGAAAATCAAAACTCAAAAAACGTTGGTAATAAGTGGTGCAGGTTTGACCACAATGCTCAATCGACAAATCAAGATTTCAAGAGGAATGATGATTACCACAAAGCCAGACAATGTTATGATTTAAGTGTGTGGTGTGAAAGTGGTAAATGGTATGATAACAGAGTGTGTTACACTTGTGGTTATCAAGGACACATTGCTGTTAACTGCCAAAGTCAGAATTTTGAAACAAGAATATGTTTTGAATGTCAAATCAAAGGACACATTGCCAGAGATTGCCCAAAGAGATCAAAAAGAAGATCGAGGGCTGAATCTCAGAAAGTGGCAAAGAAACCAGTCAAAGTCGAAGAAAAGCCCAAAGAACAGAGAGTTCTAGAAAAGAAAGTAAAGCTTTCACAAGGGCAGAAAGACAGACTGAGGAAGAAAAGGAAAAAAGCGAGAGAATATCTCGAAAGGATTTTGTCCTCGGATACAACCGGAAAATCAGATAGCAGTTCTGATAAATCGTCTTGCTCGCCAAAGAATGACAAATCAAGCAAAACGAGTTCATCAGATACAAATCTGAGGACAAAAGGGATTTTAAAGAAAGAAAAAATGGTTAATCAAGAGATTAACAAATCAAAGAAAGTGAAATTTTCACTTTCTGGCGATGAGTTTGTTTCTTCGGAAACAAAGGAGCCACGTTTTGGCGATGAATCTGACTTATCAAGGTCAGACAAGCCACATTCAGGCAATGAATTTGACTTGTCAAAGTCAAAGGAGCCATGTTCAGGCAATGATTCTGGTTCTTCAAAGCCAGAAGAGCCATCTGTTGAGGTAAAATATGACAATTCCATTAAGAAAATTGATGATGCAAATTTTCCATCATTGTCAAACGGAAAATTGAAACAAAAAGTTGAAAAGAAACCGGTTGATGATAACTCAAAAACACCCAAGGCTGGTCAGGCTTAGGTGGATCTGATTAAATGAAAAACCTGACTTGTCGGAGCTTCCAGGTTGGTAAGTGTGAAGTAGGTATCGGCATCTTTCTTGAGAAATTCACGAAAGTGATTCCGTCTTACAAGTGGTAAATCAGGGACATTAAGTTGTACTTGATTTTCTACAAGTGATTGTGTTATGAAAATCGGGAAATGTTAAATTCATACATGAGATTGAAAGAACAATGTGATGATACCCCTAACCTACATGTGGTTTTATGAAATCAACAAAACTTATTTTCCGGAAAAACCATTTGATTAAAACAAACTTAAGTGTTTTGAAATCACAATGGGAAGATAGTTTGTTGTGAGGGGGAGTTCTGATTGTTTATGCCAAATGAATGGCGATTTGAAGTGATTCGATATCAGTTGTCAAGTTATTTGTACAGTTTGTTTTCAAATTTCTTTAAATGATTTTGAATTTTAGGGGGAGTAAGAATTTTTCAGAAAATTCAAAAACATTTGAAAATTTGAAAAAAATCAAAAACATGATAAAATAAAAAACGAGTTTCGTTGTGAAAAAGAGGAAATGATAGTACATCAGTGGACTATCACAACATGCTAAAGAATTGGAAAGTCAAAATGTGATAAACGGTCTCACTAATGATGTGCCAGTAGGTTTTTACACATTTAGTAGATTGTGACGAGATATAAACCTAAATTTCAAGCTTACTTATATCGTGGGGAACATCTCTCGGATATATGGGTAACCCCCGAAATCTTGTTTGAAAGGTCCCTCTTTCTGAGATACGAGGTCTTTATACTCAGTGATATCTGGGGTATTATCCCGGGACTTCTGATTTTGCGGAAGCAATGGCCTAGTCCCCGTATAATACTTTCTGCTTGCTTGAAATATAGCATCACCCTCAGTACAAAAAATGATGAAACATTGCAAAATGAGAATCATGTGCTGTTGAAGAAAAAATTCTCTAAAGGGAACCCACCAAAAGTCGAAGCCGCCATCTCTCTGCTGAACGGAAGTTCTGACCTGAGCTCTCATGGCCCTCGCATTTAACCCCTTACAGATATCATCTGTGGTATACTCACCTGTAAGACTGAATATTGGGATCTGGATACGGGAGTATATTCTGAGGTGGGACACGCGAATAAGTTTAAGTTTCTAAAACATTAATCTCGTATCTCGAAACAGTTGAACTTTGTGTGAAAATTTAAGTGGATCAGTATACTGACAATCTAAGTGAATCGTTTAGAACTTAAAATGTTTAAAGCTTAACGGTGTTGATTATTTATCTCATAAACTGATATGATCCTCTTACACAAACTCACAAAAATATTGTTTGTAAATATTTCTTTACTGCATTTCATTCTAAATTCAAAAATTTTAAAAAGAAAAAAAAAATATTTTGTGTGTTTTAGCATAAAATTTTGAAAAATTCAAAAAGATTTTTGACAACTGATGTTGGAGAGCTGATTTTCAAAATTTCAAGTGCTAAACATGATGGACAAGGTTGGAAGTGTGTGTTTAAATGAAGAAAGTTGTTTTGAGAAAGAAAGTTTGATTAGTTAATCAAGGTCATTAAATTGAACTTGTTGTAACTATTGTAAAAACTTATGTGGTTGTGAGAAAATTTATGCAGGAAACGTTGAACAAAGCAAAGTTTCAAATCCTGATGTTGAATTCCAGGTTTTCGTTACTATGCTACAGATAAAGAATTCCAGACTGCGATCCCAACTGAGTCAAAGGGGGAGTCTGAAGACAAAGAAGCCAGGTGCCTGATCCTGTTGCTACGGAAAGCTAGGAGAAGTTTCTAAAGTTGAGACGACCGATCAAGACTGAAGAGATGATATGCTGAAGACTCGATACTTCAGACTCGTCAACATCCGAGGGGGAGTTTGTTGGTGCATACGTCTGTCGACTTTGTCTTGTATCGAGTCTTGTACTAGATTGTATAGATCAGGGCACGGAAAACGAGGAAATATGTGTGATTTTAGGTAATTCCGTTTGAAATGACACAGGGTCATTTCAAACGAAATCAAGCTGGTTAATTCCGCTTGAAAGTGGTGATTCCGCTTGAAAGTGATGATTCCGCTTGAAAGTGATTCCGCTTGAGCATGTTCAAGCGAAATCACCTACCTATAAATACTCCTCATGCGAAATCATTTGTAACCTTCAAGTTTCCGGTACCGAAGTGTTGCCGACGTGTCTACTGATCTGTAAACTTGTTATAATCAATATAAAAGACATTTAGAAGTGAATCAAGCTGTTTTACAAGTCAATTCATCTGTTTCCTCCTATTGAATTGATAAGAACTCTTCTGATCGACTCGTTTGGGTCACAGAACGATCCTACACAACATGAGGGAGGAGGAGGTTGTCTCTTGAACTCGTTATCATGATAATACGGTGCAACTGGACTTGAATACCCCTGTGGAGGACTCGTACACATAACACAGCTATTCGAATTACGGATACGGAGGTGAACCGTATCCTCAAGCTGAATATCCGTACGGTCAGGCAAACTATCCTGACCAAAATTATGGTGGTGAGAAGAGCTTTGTACAACAAGACTATCCGGACGAAGGACACGGTGGTAACCAGAACTTTGTACAGCAAGACTATCCAGACCAAGGAGATGGTGGTGAGCAGAACTTTGTACAGCAAGACTATCGAGACCAGGGAGACGGTGCTGAGCAGGAGGATCTGTTAGTTGATGATGATGGCTCTTACCCAATATATTTTCGTTTGAGATAAACCGGAGCTTTTCGTCACGCGATGAGTTGGTGGATTGGGTATAAAAGATGGGAAAGGATAAGGGTTACGTCATTGTGATTAAAAGATCGAATAAAAGAGGAAATAATTTCAAGGTTTGGTTTCAATACACTCTTGGTGGAGAGTATAAGAGTGTAACTATGGTGACGAAACCATGTAGCAAGAAAATAGGTTGCCCGTTTGAGTTTATAGGGTTTACGAAATCAAAGGGAAGTATTTGGACGTTAGGGGTGACGAACCCGCCACACAACTATACTCCTATTGAAAACTTAGAGGGTCACGCGTAGACAAGAAGGCTTTCTTCGGAGGATAAAAGACTGATTGAGCAGCTGAAAGAGCAAGATATTCTAAACCATAGCATTTGGTGAACGTTGATGTAAAAAACCCGGATAAAAAGATTATTCTAAAAGATATACACAATGTTGTTAAGAAGATTAATACTGGAAAGAGGGTCGGCGAATCTCCGATGCAACAACTCGAAAACCTTCTTGTCAAAAAAGATTTTACTTATTACATACGCGAGAATCAGACCACGAACGCAGTTGAAGATATTTTCTTCGTCCACAAATTTTCATTTACTATGTGGTGTGCATTCCCGCATATGCTAATGATTGACGTCACCTACAAAACAAACTTGTACAATCTTCCGTTTGTTCAGGTCGTAGGTGTGACATCGACAAATCAGTCATTTTCGGTTGCTCTTGCGTTAATTTACTGATGAGAAGGTAGAAAACTACGTATGGGTGTTGGAGAGGATCAAGTCTCCGTTGGTAGACTGTATGGAGCCGCGTGTCATTTAAAAGACAGGGACTTGGCACTAATGAAAGCGTGTGAACAAGTTTCCCAAAAGTGTACAAGTATCTTTGTGAGTTCCATATTCATCAAAATATTAATAAGAACAGCAAGGAGAATTTTACTGAGAAGGAGTGGAAAGAATGTCATTTTTGACATTATGTGAGTCTTCGACAGAGGAACTATACAAGTATAATTTGGTAAACATTGAAGCACAACTGAAAGAAGTTGGTCGTTGACATGAGTATTTTGTACTTAATTACGTACATACTTTTTTACATACATACCTGACAAGTTATGGTTATATTTTTAGAGGTTTTTGAGTATATGAAGAAATCTTGGTTGGATCCGTACCATGAAAAGTTTGTAGTTGTCTGGACTTACAAAACAGTTAACTTTCACCAAACTACAACCAACAAAATTAAGGGCATGCATGCATTACTAAAAAGTCACATTCCAAGTCATCGCATCAGGCTTATTAAACTTGTGGGGTTTGTCAATCATATTGTGGAGAAATAATATACGGAGATAAAAAGAGGTTTTGAAACAAGCCTTGGAAAAGTAATGATCCACCACAAGGTTCACCCCATGCTAGCAAATATACTTCGGAAGGTTTCAATATATTCTATTAAGCTTATGACTTTCGAGCTACGACGTAAGGAAGACAGGTTGAGAGCCTCCGATTCAACTTGTTGTTGCCAGCTTTTTACCATATGTGGTTTGCCATGTGCTTGTCATTTAGAAAAGTTAGAAAAAAGGTAATTATCCTATTGACCCTTGGCTTTTATGATTTCACTACCCAATTTACTACCATATGTTTTCGTTCATATGTCGACAAATCCGAATCAATTCGATAGACGTGTTCTGGAGGAAGCTTGACTTCAAGCCGGCAAGAAGTAAGATCGAAGATATTGATGTAGATGCATAATTTAAAAAATTGACACAACAAATTAATCCAACACCTCCCTAAGTGAAAAAGAGCTACCTTGAAGAATTTAAACAAGTCATCATGCCAGGAAACAATACCAAAAAACCTCCTGTTGTTCAAATGAATATACTTGTTGTCGTCAAACATTAAAGACGCAAGAATAAGGGACAGAAGAAGCTGCAAGAAAGAGCTCATATATACCATCGGAACAAAGTTGGTTCGATGCCTCAGACGATTTACGCCGTCACAGCTCGTACATATCATCCCAAGACTCTCAAAGACAAAAAAAAAAACAACTGCTTAACCTACACCATGATTTCCCAATTAATTACGTTGGGTCCTAAGTCGGATACAACTATTGAGAACTATGCATGTCAAATTCCAAAAGTGTTTCACCCATACATCTTAAAAATAAAGAATGCGAAACCTGATGGTCATTGTGAGTTTGGGTCGGTAGCTGTGGGGTTAGGACAGAAACAAACAAAGTATTTGTCTATCCGGCGATAACTTTTAATGGAGTTGCATATGAACGATGGTATTTGGAGGTAAGTCTTCGATCCGGAAAACTTAGGACATTATGTTGAGATGATTAATAGGATAGATTTTCATGGAGTGGGTAGAGCTGAGAGCCAAAATTATATGGTGCTGCCTGAGACAGGATTTCTTCTTGCTCAAAGATATGGAGTGATTTTTCACACCTTCAACATTCGTGGCGAAAATACTATTTTTCCTCTGTTGGGCGGTCTGGATGAAGCTGAGGAACCTCATCAAGTGATTGCTTGTTATGCTCGTCGACGGTGGACATTTCATCCATGTAAAGCTAGAAGGATCATATCCAATGCCTCCTCTGAATTATCTTTGGACTTTGAAAAGAACAGAGAGTGCAGCAGCCTGGCACAGCTTATACAAGGATCGAATCAACGCGTATCAAAGGATAATGTACCCACCCCTCGACCTCAATGTAGTGCCAAACTTCTAGTATATAGGTTAAAATTGTTGTTGTGTTTGTTATTGTTAAACATAAAATGATTTAATAGGTTTTGTTAATTAATTACTAATAAAAACAACTTTTTTTAAAAAATTAAACCTAAACGTCGCGCTTAGGTCTTAGAGCAACGCTTAGGGTTTGAAACGCTGCCTATATGACTGAAACGTGCCACATTAATTTTTTTATAAAAAATAAACCTAAACACACACACAAACTTCAAATATGTCTAAAACGTGTCCCATCTTCCCCACACAAACTCATATCTCAAACACACTCAAACACACACACAAACTTCAAATATCAAACACAGTCAAATTCTCGATATACTAAGGTATGTATGTTCATCTCCTCATCTATAGTTTCACGTTATAACATGTTTAGGTTATATTTTGCTTTGCGCTGTGGGATTTGGGGGTGATTTTGATGCTGGTTTGAAAACTGAAAGGGTGAAACGCTGCGGTTCACCCATAGCGCAACGCTTTGTTTTTTTAATTAATAAATATGTTTTATTTTAAAAGTTAACAATTTTTTATAAAATTAAATGAGTTTTATATTTTAAAATTTTAAATTGTTTATAATTTTAAAACTAAATGTGTTTTATAATTTTAAAATTAAATGTGTTTTATGTATATCGGTTGTAATTTTCAGGGTGAATGTGGACGAGGATATGTTTAACGAGATGGATTCTGAGAAGGAGGTTCCTGACCAGGGGGATGCGGTAGATCCACTAGATGGGCACCAGTATTTGGAGTTTCGGTTTATTCGGATCCGTATATTAGGTGCGAGAAGTTGCGTACGATGAGGATCAGCGGACACGTTGCGATTGATTGGGCGTTTTTGGAGACGGTTGGGGAGGCAGCGAGAGCCAGAGACATTATTGGACTTGACACTCTGTGGTCCTAACTCTTCGAGACTGCGAAGGAGGAGTGCTATCGAGAGCTGACTGTTGAGTTTATCTCGTCATTTACTTATACTAAGCAGTCGGATGGTTATGTGGAGGACCCGGATCACCCATTTCACGAGATATGTTTCTGTTTAGCCGATAAGGTCCATGAGCTGTCTCTTGAGACGTTCGTGGTCCATTTCGGGTTGTACACCCCACAGGGGCTTACTACAGATCTTTACACCAAGGGGATCAGAGAGACAGACAAACAGACCCTCGTTAGTTTTTCGGATGGTTATTGCTGGGAGCCCCTTTGGTAAATCCTCGGGAAAGGGGACTGCTACAGAGACCCCTTATACCAATATTTACACCGTATCATCACCTCATGTAGTGTACCATGCCATTTCAGTCGGGACAAGGTCAACCTGGGTGACCTTTTCTTTTTGTATTGTCTACTGTACCATAGGACGTGCGCGCTCACGACGTGCTTGGTGGAGTACTTTGCCTTCGCGCATCATCAGTAGCATGGGTTTTTGTACGGTGGGGCGTAGATTACCATTATCGCGTGCTCACTAGGTGGCATCGTTCCTGAGAATGACCCCCTCCTATCCCCGGCCATTACATCGATTTCATTAGGTAAACCTTAGGTTATGTTCATGAGGATGGCGCACACCTTCCACGGCATCGGTGTTCGGTTGCGTACGCCAAACTACGAGATTTTTGTCCCGGGGGAGATATCAGTTTATCTTGAGCTGAGGCCGGGAGTACCAGCGCCTGCTCGGCCTCAGGCTTAGCCTCAGCCTCAGCAGCAGGATGATGGTTTCCCACCACCACCGTCGCCAGCGCCCCAGCAGCCGCCACAGTACCCACAACACATCTACGAGGACTTGCCTCCAACTGCACGGGCAATCGCTCGGGGCTTCGATCGCCGCCTCCGACGTGCTAAGCGCTATCGGAGGTGGACGGTTCAAATGCTGATTGAGTTACAGGCAGCCGCGGGATTGGGGGAGCTTCCACTGTCACCGTCACCACCGCCAGAGGAGGACGACTAGCATATGTTAATTTAGTTTTTATTTTGTATTAGAGATCCAGTTGTACTTTTGTTTGTATATACAAACTAATTATATATTTATGAAGTTGATCTTTTATTTATACAATGTTTGTTTACAATGTTCGTAATATCTTTGAAGGTTTCTTTCGCAACATATTGTACGATATTTTAATAAAACGTGTTTGTGTAATTGTGACATAAAAAATAATATACAATCGACGTAACAATAAAATCGGTTAAAATTTATAAAACAATAGCACAATAAGTCAAATATACAATTCATTTTAAAAAATGTACAGTTTTTTAAATATATATTAAAACAAAATACACAACTTTTCAAACAAAAACACAAGCAAATACACCCAAACAACAATACACACCCAAACAAAAACCATTCACACACATCACACACCTTTACGCTGCCCTTTGGCCAAAGCGCGGCATATAGGTACAGCCGACAGACAAACAACTGACACAGTCAGTCTTTGGTCATTGATGTCACATCCTGACCCGCAGCGGATATGGTACGGGCATGATGGATTTCCCATATCTTTTAATAGTATTTAAAGTTTAGGTAATTAATTCAACCATATGAAATGTCACACATAACCATATAATTGCAAATAAAATTCAATACAATATCCGAGGAAAATACAAAACAAAAGTCTTGATTAATTTATTCTAAGGCACAATCATATGTGTCTTCCCATCGTACAATCAACCTTGTGTACCTGTATCATGTGTAAAATAAATTTGGTTTAACAATATTTGGTGAATAAATCTTTGATTTTAATGAGATAAAATAATTTTGTTAATTTATTTTATAAAGAAAAATAACTAACATTCAATTTTAAGTGTATATGTGACATCTATTAATAATTCAACACACCCACATCAAATAATGAAACAAAACATAACAAAACATAAGTAAAGAAACAATGATGTGGTTCAAGCCCCGAAAGGCGTAAAGCGAAACTATGAAACAATGATGCGATTCAAGCCGCGAAAGGTGAAAAACGAAACTATGAAACAATGTGGTGATACCGAGTTTGACCCAGGGCCATGGAAAACCAGTCAGCAAGGTAGATCCAAACGAAACCAACGACACAAAGCAATAAATAAGTAAGTGCACGTATATGAAACAAGTAGCGAAACATATGACACAATTCATGAGCACATAAAGGGACTTTGATTTGCATGTTGAAATAAATAAGAAACATTAAGAAATTTTGACACACGATACAACCCAAAAAGTTAAAGTGTAAAAAGGGGATAAAGTAAGATCTACTCATGGTTTGCGTTCCGTTAATCCTTAATAAAAAAAACCACACGAGAATAAGGAGAAAATACAAATGACAAGCGTGATTTAACCAAGACAAATGAATACAACAAGGAAATGGTAAACGTTATGCTAGGCATATCTAAATGAACAAACATGATATGTTGGACTCTGTTGGTACACTTTATGTGGACGCGACTCGACTCGGTTAGGTTCGGCTCAAGCTCGACGTAGCGACTTTCCTCCGTCGAGCGCCCCAGAGTTCGACACGCGAAGCACGGAGAGCCGCAACCTTTCCCGCCGATACATCACCATGACATCACCTTAGTGATGTCATGATGATGTCAATGAAGACTTTGAATCTCATATTGAACGAAAACCCTTTTGTTTTCGTCCTATATGTGTGGCGAAATCCCTGATTTCGTCACACATGTTTTCGTCCAAAGGGTTTTCGTCAAAGGTCAGTATAAATAGCTGGTTATGTTTAACAGTTAGGTTTATGAGAGCATAGTGAAACCAGAGAGTTTATCGTCAAACATTGTGTGTATATGTTTGATATTGTTCTCGTCCTTTTAATCCCAGTGAATCTTTGATTATCTGTTCGTGTTACTCGTTTTACATTGTGTTTGGTTTGCACCGTCACGGGGATTCCGCACCCATTACCGTGTTTGTGTTAAACAAGGATAGGTTTTCGTATCGGATCCACCGAGAAAAACGGGACCTACAAGTGTTTTAACAGAAGTGTTGCAAAACTAATTTAACTGTCTGTTTTCAAGTGTGTGACCAGGTTTTTCACTTTCATGTATCAAATATGGCTTGTACTAGTCCTTCGGATTGGAGCATGGAACCGAGACCAGGTGAAGATCAAACTTCGGCAGCCGTTTGGGTAAGGAATGTTTTTGGTGAGAAATCTATAAGTGCAACTCAATGGGCTTTGGTGTTGAATCAAAATCAAAGCATTCAGAACCTTTTGCTTAGCGAGAGTGAAACGGGCAGCAACAATCGCCCGCCAAAGCTGAATCACATGAATGACTATCCATCATGGAAGGGTCGTTTTCACACATATGTTTTAGGGCAAACAGAACTTTGGACGTGTTTCACTACTGAATGCAACCTTGCCCTCGAAGCAGCAACATCAACTGCAGCGGGTTTTACTAATATGCTTGAAGACGACAAGAAAGCATATGATCTAGAGAAGAAGGCGTTTGCAATTCTCACACAAGCACTTCACAAAGACATCTATCATCAATTCGGCTATTGTACAAGCACGAAAGCACTATGGGATGCCTTGGTAGCAAGAGGTGAAGGAAATGCAGCGACAAGAAAGACACGTCATGATCTGTTGAAGAAGAAATTCGAATCATTTCATTTATTAGAGAATGAAACCCTAAATGATATAACTACTCGTTTTTATCATTTGATTAGTGAAATGTATTATTTTGGTGTTCTTGCATCTCAACAGGAAATGGTAGCAAGGTTCGCTGATGCTCTACCTCCAAAGTGGAGCCCATTCATTGAGCTTCTAAAGCATACGGGCGTTCTAGATAATGTCAATATCTATGAATTCATTCAGAAGCTGGAACACAAGAATGATGAAGAAATCCGGAAAGCTAAACGAATTCCTGTTCCTCAATATACTGAAATGTATCTTACAGGTTTTAATCAGTTAGCTAGTTCCAGTTCCAGTTCAGTTCAGCAACCGAAGTTACAAACAACGTTTATGTCAAATACAAGCTCTTTTCCGTCTCCCCAGTCAGTTCCTCCTCCGGTTTTCGATCCGAGTGCCTGGCTCCCTAAACCCCAACCTCAACCTCAAGTTTCCACAACACAACCTCAATTCGATCCAAGTGTCGATTGTGGTCCGGCCATACACTTCGGAAACGGTGATAAAACAAGAACTGCGTTTTATGCTGAAATTGTCAAGAATGTCAGCGATGGTGAGTCTTCAGGAAAAGATGATAGTTCGGGATACAGTGGCAGTTCGGATGAAGAATCGAATTTGAATGAAAGAACTGATTCTAAAGGTGATAGTTTGTCGAATGGTGCCAAGGAGATGAAATGTCAACATTCTAACTTGATCAAGAAAGCTGATGCTACATCAGAAGAAATGGAGAAGATTCTCACTGAAGATGGATCTTTCTCTTCTCAAACTGCCTTTATGGCTATTGTCACAGCTTCTACAAGTCAGGTAAAATCTGAAACTCCTAGCATATGTAGTGTTTGTGCTGATATGAAACATGAATGTGCTGAATTGAAACGTGAATCTGAAACGGTTCATAGTCACAATCAGAGTTTGGTTATTGAACTGTCAAAGTGCAAAGAGGCAAATATGGCTTTAGTTAGAAACGAAAAGGATTTTAAATCTGTGATTGAAACCTTAAAGAAAAGTGTTTCCGAAGTGACCAAAACTGTTTATCATAAACAAGTTAGTATTAACGATTACATTAACATCGTTGAGGAAACCAAAAAGGAACTAGCCATTGCCAAATGCGAGCATGATGCAATCAAGCTCAAACTGGAGAGTTATTCTAACTCCCGATTTGTGCTCGATCACATCATTGACATTCAAAAACTAAAGGGTAATGTTAAAGGCGTTGGGTATAAGTCGTGTCCGCCTCCTTTGAGACACAACTATACCAGAATGCCCGATGAGGAAGAAATGCCACGTTTTGAGCCAACTGTACCTCTTGATTATGAGGAAGTTACAACTGGCTTAGGGTTCAAAACGGACAATTCATCGGAGGGCTCATCTGATAGACAGGAAAAGTCATCATGTGCTTCAAATCAAAGTCCTCCAACCATTAAGGACTATAATTCTTCGGATGATGAACCAGATGTGAGTGATGAGGATAAATCTCTTAAAAAGAACAAAGGAGTAGAAGTCCCCATTGAGAATCATATTCTATGTGATCCTCCTACTCCTGCTGTGCAGTCTGCTGCTAGACAAGAGATAGATCCTATCACTGAGACAGAGTCTACTGTTAAAAGTGATAACGTGTTGTATACTTTGGTCGGTGATAGTAAAATTTATTCAGACAAAGATTTTCCAATTAAAAACGTCAATCAATCTTTGATTGATAAAGTGTTTGAAGATACTACCAGTAAGTTTTTGGAAAAGGGGATCCCGAGAGTTTCACTAACTCAGTGTGATCCGATTCCAAAAGCTGAAGTTAGAAGAAAATTTGGAAATAAAAAATCACCAACGAAGCAACAACCTATCGCTTTTAAGGGTAAACAACAACAACGAGCTCAAAAGCCTAAGGTTACACAACCATAGGCTGAAACAAAAGGAGCTCGTTTCAAGAAGAAAAACAAAGACATTAAATTTGTGGCATCCAAAGGTACTGATAAAGTGGAGACTTTTGAAAATAAGTCAAATACCGATTTTGTTCAAAAAGTCAACATTTTGAAACGTAATACTGATAACAATTACACCCAACACACAAACGGGTGTGAAGCTAGTACCTCTGGGTCTACAACTTCAACGTCAGGTCGTCGATCAGATTCTCCTAAGTTTGTTGAAAGGAGAACTTGTTTCAAATGTGGGAAGTCTGGACACATCATTAAAGACTGCACAAACTCGCCCAAACCAAATTTTGTTGAAAAAGCCCCCTCTGAACAAAGTCACTCACAACGTCGTCCTGTTTCTCCAAAACATGATAAACGCACTGTTAAAGAACAGGAAACGAAACAACGACGTCAAAATGTAAAGAAAATTGAAAAGGAATTAAAACCGGATGTAAAATCTGTTAAAAGGGAACCAAGTTCATCACAACCGTTAAAACCAAAAATTGTAAATGATATACAATTCGGTAAACGGAAACAGGCTTGGAAACCAAAAACAGGTGAGGATTCAGGAGGAGGCTTGCAATTTAAGGACCTTCAAGAAATTGAAATTACATTTCTTGATTCTCAGGGGTAACCCAAGTCTATGAAGGCTTGGGTCCCTGTCACACCCCGATTTCCACGTGTCACCGGTGGGCCCGGTGGGGGAGTATCGTGACGTGGTTGGCAACATAATAGTCAAACAACACAATATAACAATGCACAGCAGAAGCAAATTTAAAAATAATATACAACCGAATTTATTTATTGTAATCAAAGTCACAATATCCGGTGTTTATCCACAGTAGGGATCGAAACAAAATAACATTTATGGTTCAACAGACTTCTGGCATCCTAAGCTTGCGAGACTTTAATTGATGCTTAGGAGACAATCCAGCCAAATTTCGTTTAGTACCTGCATTCAGTCTTTTTGGGAAAATACGTCAGTTTACACTGGTAAATACATTCAACTGACTCATTTGGAAAATGATTGAAAATTGGTTTGGATGCACGTGGCATAAATCATTTTGTTTAACTTGGGAGAATTATTTAATATGATAATCTTGTGAACGAATTACATGTTACTTATGCGTTCAGTAGCCCGAATCAAATCCGGGTTAAAGATCAATAGACACACCACTTTAAGTGAGTTATACACGGGAGTACGCCTACACCCCGTGTTCAGGTCGTGGCCATCTCGTAAGATGATGCCAGGGATATCCGGGACATGGTCATTAACCCCCCAAAGGCTGTAAAGTAAACAAGACCCTTTAAAACGAGCCGATCAAATTATTCAACTACCCACTAAGCGTGGAGATTTGATGCCCGATCAAGCGGTACGCTATGTACCGTAACCCAAGCCCGTATAGGGAAAATAAGTTAAATATTTACCTGATGCAAGTATAAATCACAAATAGCAGAATGCACGTAGCTTTTACTGTTCCTCCTAATCTGGAACGAAGGTTTAATATAACCTATTAGAATTTTAACGGGTCTTTTATTAAGCTTAAGCTTAGACCGGCTAGTTTCAAGATACGGTTCGTACGCACGATTAAGCGAAGACCGGATAGAATGTGATTTAGACCCGACAAGTTTGAAGACTTGTTTAATATGGGTTTATTATTCACATTCTGGATTTTGAGATAAAACCGTTAAGGTTTGACCCGTTTCGGCTAATTTATGTAAACTTGTTACATAAACCGAACCGTACGCGTAATTAGCGTGACGGGTAGTCATGAGAGCTATATACAGGTTTCCTAAGTTAATTATGTCTCAAATATGTTGTGACATCAGTAAGGTGTCTTTCGTTATGCCCGAAACGTGTTTAAACACTAACTAGGCCCCGTAGGGGTATTTTGGTCATTTAAAAGTTTATAAAAGAGTTTAAGTGACAACCTGAGTCACAGGTCTGATGTAATCAGCAATTATATTCAATTTGCTAATTTACATCCGTAGGTTAAAGCATGTATGTGAAACTTATCATTTTTAACCAAACTAGGCCCCGTAGGGGTATTTTGGTAATTTCACATAAGCCGAAAAGCTCAAGACTGAAGTCTGAGTTTATCAACCTTTGCTTACTGTTAAAATATTATAATTTGCCTCTTATAACAGTAGGTATCAACCCGGGTATGTCCAATATGATTTTAAAACATACTATGCGTTAAAAACGCTAATTTTGGCGATTAAAGGCCATTACCGGGTTCGATACTTAAATCTGATATTTTTATACTTCCAGAAGGCTTAAAATAATTTATTTATCATAACTAATCAGTAGCAAAAGGTTTGGAGTCGTTTAGATGTGTAAAACTCATTTTATGGCCCGTAAGGGCAAAACCGACAATTACCGAATTAAGCCTACGACTATGAGTTATGCTCAGCCTAAAATTAATTAAAAATCTTTAAAAATCCTAAAATAATATATTATATCAGTGGGTAAAAGATTTGATACCAAAAAGTATGTTTAACTAGGCTATACGCTAATTACGCCATTATGTTAACATAAAGCATTAGTTTTGCGATAATGAGCATAACTCTTAATCTACAAGTCAAACTGATGTCAAACTTTGCATGCAAGTCTATATATCCGTATTTAAGGTTTCTACACTTTTACATTTTCATAAATCACGTTTTAAGGTAATAAGGGCATAACGGTCAACATATGAGCGGTTAACGGAAACATGCATATTAATTGGGTAATCAACGAAACAAGTACGGAGGCTTATACTATCATGTAACCCAACCCTAATGAAGCATTAAGGCATTTCTAATTCCATCTAACTCGGGCCAGAACTGAAGTCAACGTAAAAGTCCTAGTTTCGTGACTTTCGGTTCCGAACCGGTTTAAAACTGAGAGTTGTCGAGTCTGACCAGTTTAGACATGTCCGTATACCTATTACCAAGTTATATTAAGTTTAAAACAGGTTACACGCATCATGTATTGCTAATCATGCATTAAATCATATTTTATATTTCTGTTGACTTTTTCGGTCAACGTTTGACCCGACAAACGACCTAGTTAGGTCTGGAATCAGTACGTGCCCTTATAAGGGTTTAATACCCATATAATTACCTACTTAACGGTAATTTTAATTCGACAAACGACTGAGCTATCATTAATTAATTACGAAGTCAAACCGTAGTTACGTCGGTTTGACTTTTAGCTAAAATACTAAGCTATAATTAATTTAGAAAGGTTAGTCAACTTACCAAGTGTTTAATGATGATTAGAGAGGCCTTGCAATCAGCTTGAAAGCTCCTCAATTGATCAGACTTGGATTGAGAATGGAATGATCAAAGAGTTGCAACTTATGAGATTTATATAGTGTTCAAGGCACCATGAATTGATGTCAACAAAGTCTACAACACTCCACAACTGATATACACATGCCCCTAGTGCCCTAGAGTAGTTTAGGGGTCGATCACATGTGAGAAAAACCAGTTAAATCGGTCATAATCGCGATAAACCTGCTGCAGAAGGTTTCTGGTCGCTGGCAGCTACCTTACGGACCGTAAGGTTGCCAGTGTTGCGGTCCGTAAGCTGCACATCAGACACAAAAATCTCCTGATCTTTGGTGTTTTGAAAGGGCAGCCCACTTGCACGAATTGTGGACCTTGATTTACAACTTGGGACCTTCACAAAGTGTCTAATACTGTATAATACCCTACCATCATCCATTGTTTCAATTGAATTCCATAAACAAGATCCGAAAACAAAGGGTTTCCATTCTTTTTCTTCGTGGGATCATATCATGCTTTTCAAAGTCCATTATTGTGAACCCATTTCTGAATTTTAAATATAATAGGTGTTTGTTATATAAAACTTGGGTCTTGGGATTTGTAACCGAGGTCGTTCAGAGGTAAAAATTAACATGACGCCACCTTTAAATCCTGCCAATACATCTTTATTTAATCCGGGTTTACAACGCGTTTTGTCTTACATAACACGTGTCATTATTTTATTGAACCCGAAATTTTCGAGGTGTTACAGTCCCCCTCTCCAACTAATCTCTAAGTGAGTGTGCAGGATGTTCCAGGAGGAACTATCAATAGTCATCGGATTGTTGATAGTGGAGTGTTCATGCACAAGATTGGCGACAAAAGAAATTGTTGCCTTTGATGGAGAGAAAAAGAAAAGAAGACAGAATTGTCTGTCAAAAGAAATTGAAAAGCTTCGACAAAATGAAAATCATTTCAAAGTTGATTGTTAAAGGCTTTGATCGGGTCCCCGGATAGATTCAATCAAAATGTACGCACCTGTAGCACGTCTGAAGTTCAAAAATTCACAAGATAAACGTGCAGTGTACATTTCTTCGCGGTGTGATTGAAGAAAATGTGTTTGTTGAACAAACCAACCGGGTGTGCAGATGCCTTGGCCTGGATTGAACAACCGCACACTACTTCTGAAAGAGAAAGAGAAAGACCTTCGCTGGTGCAATGAGGAAGACCAGCCGGACCCAAAGGTTTCTGATCTTGTTGCTGTGAAGAGATTTCTCAGTAGCTACAAAAATCGACTTTGAAGTCCACACCGGGTGGATATCCAGTTTGGGAGAGCGCTCAGATTCCTGTCAATGCACGAAGCAGTTGCAGGATACGGTTTTAAATTTCTAATCTCTCCTATACTTGTCGATATTTAAGCTACTTTAAGAATTATTATCCTCTAGTACAGCACTCTTTGGCCTGACACGTTGATCTCAAATATCACCTCACACGTGATTGTTTCATTATGAAACTCGTCAATGTTGTCATGGTCCGCACCGATTACCGACGTGCCAACTGATTTTTCCAAAATTCGATAAATCATTTCTGAATAAAATTAATTTTGGTAAACGGAATTGAGGTAAAACATGAGTTAACCTTCATCGGGAAATCGTTTTTGTAAATATCTTTGTGTCTTTTAAATTTTATCATAGTTTGTTGATTTTAGGGGGAGTAAATCCAAATTTGAAAATTCAAAAACATCGAAAAATTTCAAAACTCAAAAACAATAGAAAAACAAAAATGAGTTTCCTGGCGAGAAAAAGATAGTAAATCAGTGGTCTGTCTAAACCTCTTTAAACTGAAATGCAAAATGAAAAATGTTAAGCAGCTCTATATAAGATGTATCGGTAGGCTCACAATCATTTTAAAGTGTGCAGGGTGATATAAACCTTAATCGACTGAAGACCAGGTGGGAACCGCACATTGGCATATGGTCTTAGTACCGAAATTTCGTTTGAGAGATTGCCGATGTTCTGAGATATTCGGTCTTTATGTTGTTTATCATCTGGGTATCATGGTTGTTTCTTTTACCGAAACAAAACGGAGACGAAGTCTAGATCTTCCATGATACCATACATACGTGTACATATTGCATACGACCTCAATAAGTGATCAACAATCACATGTCCAAATAAAATAAGTGATAATATATCACAGATTCTTTGCGGGAGTCAAGTTCGTCTCTCTGCTATACGAAAGTACTGACCTGTTCACGGACTTGCTCCTGTGGCCTCATGCATCGAAAATCAAGTTCCTCATCAATAAGTGATTCTATCACAAAGGGCTTGTTTTCAATCAAAATAAGTGAGTTTCTCACATTCTTTTATGTTGGACCGTGTTTGCGACCCTGAAAAGTCAGTCAAGGCAATTCATCTTCACGTATAAAGGCGGAATCAGTATACACGAAGTTACAACAGCTTTTCTCTTTTAATTTCTTCTTTATTGATGCTTTTTGAATCAGTTTTGACAGAGTTTCGACACCACAAGCAAGACCTAGGTTCGCTCCAACATACACAACTCACTAACTTGAGTTCGCTCATGATGACTATTTATAATCAACATGATTTCGCTCTAATGTCATGACACATGAGCGAAATCCCATAAAGACCATATAAGCGAACCCCCTGATAACCCTAAGAGCAAAATCACCTAATGTCCTAATAAACGAAATCACCTACTAAAAGTACATATAAGCGAAATTACAATGTTAAACCCTAATTTTACTTTCAAGCTCCAATCTTGACTATCTTGACCTAAGACTCAATGTAAACGTAGTCAATAGACATTCCGTACACCAACAGACTCCCCCTTGGATGTTGACGAAGTTTTCGGCTCCGAGTCTTCAGTCTTGGTCATTTTGTCTTCTCATTCAGATTGTAACATTGTAAACATCCATCAATCTTTTGATCAGCTTCACACTTTGACTCTTACACCAGTATCTCATCACTGGCTCTATCATCAACAGCTTTATCATCAGCAGGCACCCTCTTTTGTCAAGCTTCCGTGCTTTTAGGGATCGACACCTAGCTTTCCAGCTACAAGCTCCTCCTAACTTTCAACTTGTCTTCAGACTCCCCCTTAGACTCAGCTCTCGGGATCGTAGTCTGGACTTTTCCTGCAATCACTCATACAACTATAAGTAATAACATTTTATTCTTCCAGATTTCGTAATCTGACAATTCAATCTCCTCAAAATCACTTCTCATGAATTTGGCAGTCTCATCGAATCGTATCGGAAACTAACACTTATAACAATATAAACATCCAAATCCCCCACAGTTAATCATCCAAGTCCAACTTAATGACCTTGGAGATATCACAAACTGTTTTTGAATTTTTGATTTTAAAACTTCAAGTTTCAAATTAATGAACTTGTTTTATTTTCAGAAACACGATCAGCTTACTTAGATTTTGAAACTCAGCACTCAGACATCGGTTGTCGAAAATAAAGCAGAAATCAAAATCTTTTTGTATTTTCTGAAAATATAAAGCAGTAAAGAAATATGTACAAACATATTTACAGACAATATTTTTGTTTGAGTATGCGTCAGAGGATCATATCAGTTTTTGACAAGTCATAAGTACCGTTGAGCTTAGTTACACAGTAAGAATTAAACAATTCACTTAGATTGTCGATATACTGGTCCACTTAAATTTTCATACAAAGTTCAACTGATTCAGGATATGAATTAGATGTTTTAAGAACTTGAACTCATTCATGTGTCCCACCTCTTGAATATACTCCCGTATCCAGATCCCAATATTCAGTCTTACAGGTAATTATAACACAAATGATATCTGTAAGGGGTTAATAAATTATGAAGAATCATGAGAGCTCAGGTCAGAACTACCGTTCAGCAGAGAGATCATGACTCAACTAGGGCGTGTCCCCTTTAGAGGATCTTTTTTACAACAGCATTGCTAAGCAATTTTATTGTCTTATCATATATGCTGAGGGTGATGCTGTGTTTCAAGCATTTGCAGAAAGTATTATTCGAGGACTAGGTCAGAACTTCCATTCAGCAGAAGTCCCAGAATAATACCCCAGATATTACTGAGTATAAAGACCTAGTATATCAGAAAAAGGAACCTTTCAAACGAGATTTCAGGGGTTACCTATATATCCAAGTAGTGTTCCCCACGAAATAAGTAAGTGAAGATTTAGGTTTATATCCCGAACAAACCTACTAAATGTATAAAAACCTATCGGCACATCATCAGTGAGACTGTTTAACGCTATATAATCATTACAATTCTTTAGCATACTATAACTGTCTACTGATTTACTATCATTTCCTCTTTTTACGCAAAACTCAATTTTGAATTTTATCATGTTTTTGTCATTTTCAAATGTTTTTTGTATTTTCTAACAATATTACTCCCCCTAAAATGCAAAACCATTTAAAAAAAATTTGACAACACGATGTAGATAACTTTGTCTCGCCATCCATTTTCTGCTTCGCATGCTCTGATTTGAAGAAAATATACATACCCCCATGATTTACAACACATTGATATTTTACAGTTTGAAAACCGTTTTTCAATCTGATGAAAGTAATCATGTTTGTTCAGCCGTGAGGGTTTCGGCGTATTCAATCAACATTTATTCAAAACAAAATTAAAAACAACATATTTTTGGTTTTTCAAATTTTTAACAAACTAAAAACATATTTTTGGTTTTAAATTTTTCAATTTTTTAGGATTTTGAAAATATTGTTTATTTATGTACAAAAAATTGATAAACTCCCTGTTTAACCAAACCAGGGTTCTGCAACCTCTTCCTGTGCCAGGCTGCTGCAACTACCATTCTCACAATCTTCAGCTTCATTGAGCACCTGCACATTTCAAACTTTATCAATCATTTGAACAATTTAGCCCAGGTCTGTTGGACCTTAGGCATTTCAACACAATAATGTTCATTTAATTTCGGAAACTCTTTATCATTTATGTCCAAATGATGTTGTATACTATTATACATGATTGACATTATATTGTGTCATTTTGATCACTTTCTTGGTATGTGAGACTGCTTGTTTCTATATTCTTTGACTTGGTGTGTTTGCATGATGTTCGTTTTGGAGCCGAGGGTCTCTCTGGAAGCAGCCTCTCTATCCCTAGGGATAGAGGCAAGGTCTGTCTACATCCCACCCTCCCCAGACCCTATAAGTAGCTTTGCTATTTGTGGGATTTTACTGGGTATGGTTGTTGTTGTTGTTTGTCATTTAAAACGTTTTCAATTTTGACTTCAACTTTCTCATCTTTTTCCGACGTCACTTGTTTCTTAGCACTCCACATTTGACCTTCCGGAGTACCTCTTTTGTAAAAGTTTTTCTCTTTTTGAACCTTTTGATTTTGAATAACATTTTTAGGTTTCCAAAACTCTTGAAATTTTGTCATATCAACAGATGTTCTCCAACTCTGTGTTGTTCTGAATCTGGGTGTGTGAGAATTCCAGGTCTGTCTTGAATCGAACCTGTTCGGGTTTGATTTCCAATTTTGATTGGAAGCAAACTTGTTTGTATTGTACCTCCAAGTTTGTTTCGAATCAAATCTGGTTGACCTTTGTTTCACATTCTCAGATTGCTGTTTTTCAACATCAACAGGCTTTGGATTTGGACACTTTCGAGCAACATGTCCAATTTGATCACATTTAAAACACACTTTCTTTGAAACATCCTTGACCTGTTGTTGTTTCTTTTTCATAGTCTCAAACTCCTCATTAGACTGTTGTCCAAATTTGAGTTTTTCCTCTTCTTTCAAGCTTTTCCCTTGAACAAAATTCATCTTTTGTTGCAAATTTGGTTTTTTACTTTGATTCCAATTCCGTTTCTTTTTATAACCCAAACCAGCCTTCATGTTTTTCTTCTTAAAACCAGGTTTGTTATAAAAAGATTTATGACCTTTACCAGCAAACTTTGGAATCTCAGACTTCTCAATTTCAACCATTTTGAAAACTTTATCAACCTTTTCTGAAATCACATTCTGAATCGGGAAAACAACATCAAAGAATAATTTGTCCGATCCAATCATGGTATAAACCAATCCTTTTGAATCATCATTCAAATTTTTCTCGGATTTTGTATTTTTCAGATAACCATCATAAAGATTTCCTTCATCTTCATCCTGTGATTCAGACTTACCTTTTGTAGACTCATCTTTCAAAACGCTTTCAACAACCTTACTTACCACCTCTGAATCATTAGCATCATCAGATTTGGAGTAAGTCACATCGATACTTTCAGGTAACTGGTCAGCTATGTTCAAACCCTTTGCCACCTTTTCCTCATCATAAAAAAGTATAATTGTTTCTCAATGGTGGTGGTACCTGATGAAATTCTGAACCAATACCCTTTTTGTAATTTTCAGTATCTTTGTCATCTGGTGTGATGTTGAAAATGCGTTCAAGAATGTACGAAGACTTATGATAACTTTGAAGTTTTGTAACAATCTTTTCTTTTTCAGCCAAGACTTGTTTAAGATTAGCAATTTCATCAACACACTTATTCAATTCAATTTGCTTTTCTTTAAACCTTCTTTCATACATTTCTTTAGTGACTAAAGTTTCAGACAATCTTTGATCAAAACTTTTGACTTGGCTTTTCAAAGTATCATAAGCTTCTTGTACTCTCTGACTCGACCACTTTAAAGAATCATACTGTTTTTGTAAATCTTGAAATTTAGATTCTTTTTCAACACAATCAACACATTTTGTTGAACACAGTTGTCTATAAACATCATTATCCTTTTCAAGACCTTGACATTTCTGTGTCAATTTTTCAACTTTTAGTTTCAAAATTTCTTCTTTTTCAATCATATCTTTACATTTTATTGTGAAAACATTTTCAAGTTTATCTATTTCATTATCTTTTGTTTTTATGATGTCATCTTTTTCAGTACAGGCTTTGCACATTTCTATGCAATTCCTGCACTTGTTTTCTTTTTCATCAACCAATTCAACATTCGACAAGTCAGAAGATTTTCTTACCTCAGTCTCTTTCAGCACCGATTCTTCTGTCTCAGCTTTCTGATCTTGCTCTTTGTTCTCCTCTTTTTCTTCTTTCTGTGCTTCTTCTATCTTCTGTTCTTCTTCAGCTTTCTGTTCCTCTTTAGCAGCAATCTTCACAACATTCTTTACTTCTTCAATCGTCTTCTTCAATTCTTCTTCTTTTCTCTTCTTCATTTCTACCACCTTCGGTAGACTTGCTTCACAAACCTCTCTTATTTTCTTCTCCAAATCAGGCAGATATGCTTTATCAGATAACCTTCGAGTGTTGAAAGTAGCCTGTCTTGGAAGCAAATTTGTTACAACTTTGAAATCCACTTTTGATGGGTCAACAACTGGATTACCCCGTGGATCCATGTAACATTCCAACTCTTCATTCCATCTTTTTGCTCTATGGGCTTCTTTGAATGGTTCGTTTAATTTTCCAATTTCCCATCTTACATAATCTGCTTTCCACCATCTATCAGGATCAGCATCAGCCACAAATGCATATCCAACTGCATCTTCTTCAGGGCAAACTTGACTCCAGTCGTAACCTTCATCGTCATATATAACTGCAAGAGCCCTTGATTTTTCTTCAGGCTGTTTCAATCTTGGTGGCTCAGACTTGTTCTGATGGTAAATCGCTTTCTTGTAATAATCTTCATTGAACGGGTTTGCAGAATCATCATCAGCATACGCATTTCTGCACTCGTGCTTAAAGTGACCTCTTTGTTTACATTTGAAGCATGTCACCTTAGATTTATCAAATCCCAGTTTGGTAGATGGTCCACCAATTGACTTTCTCCCCGTGATCTCCATGAACCGCTGTGCCCGACGAACCGCACTGGCCATGCATCATCTTATATCCATTAGTTCCATCTCCTCGGGGTCTAATTGGTCATAATCTTCTTTCGTCAAGTTGGTATTGCCAATCTTCCCTGCAACGAGGCTTTCATACGATTCAAGTACAGATGCCAAGAAAACCATCTGTTGTTTTGCCGATTCTTCGCTGAAATTCTGCCCATTCTTTAGATCCACTGTGATATTACACTGAAACAAATTCTTGGAAGCAGATTGACTTGAAGTATTTGAAGAATATCCACTGTGAAAACCACTGTCAAGACTTTCATTGTTCACTGAACTTGAACTTTCTGCAGAAAATGCTGTTCTTGGAGACCCAGCCTGTGGTACATTTCCTCTGTAGTAAAGCTCCACGTTTTGCTGATAAGATGGATTGTTGACTTTAGATCTCTTTATCTCCAACTCATGACTTTCAAGTCTTTCGATCAGCAAATCCACTTTTAAATCTTCAGGCTTGATTGTGTTTTTCAACATTAGAGCAAAGTATTTCCACTCTTGATCATTTGGCAATGAATCAAACAATTTATCCACCAGCTCCTCTTCAGAATATTTGATTTCATGTCTAGTCAACTCCATTTTCAGATGTCCAAATCTCTCGATCATTTTACAAACAGATTCATTTTTCATACAACTAAATAGATCAAATTCTTTACGCAACAATTTCTTTTTATTTTTAACAATTTCATAACTTCCTACACACTTTCTCCCTAACGCTTCCCACAAACTCTTTGAAGTTTTCTCTTGTTCAAGTAACGAGATAATATCCTCTCTCACTGACTGTTTGATGAATGTGATCATTTTATATTCAGCCACAACACTTTTTATGTCTATGTCTGAGAAATCTTTTGGATCTATTAACTCTCCTCCCTCTTTTACTGGTTCAGTGTATCCATCTGTCAGTTTTAACCAGCTTTCAGGAGCGAAAGCTTTTACCCAACCCTCAAATATGTTTTTCCACCAGTTATAATCTTCAACTTTCATTAACTTTGGTGGCTTTTGTTGGCTTCCGTACATGTTTTCAAACTTCAAATTCTCCGAAATCTCTCTTGAATATTCTCTCATCTCAGATCTTCTATCTGACGATTCGGAAGTGAATGTGTTATAGAATGTGTTGTAGAACTCTTCACCGTTGTTTGACATCTTCAATAACCTGAAAGCAATCAAACAAACTCAATCAGTTTAAACAATATCAAGTAATTTGAAATACACTAACACTCGATTGTCGTGAAATGATCTTGACACGATAAAGTTCACTTTCGAACGAAATATGACACTTGGGCGAAATCAACTATATGTCCCTTTGAGCGAAATCAGTCTGGATGACTGATAAGCGAAATCAGGTTATATGTTTGTATAAGCGAAATCAGCAATATGTTGACACAAAAGCAAAATATCAACTTTGACAAAAAAGCGAAATCAGATCTGTTCCTAAAAACGAAATCAGAATGTCCTTATCAGCGAAATCAGGATGTATCTATGAGCGAAATAGCAATATGTCCTTATAAGCGAAATAACATTGATGTCCAAATAAGCGAAATAGTCGAATACAAGTCCTTATCAGCGAAATCAAGTCAAAACCTTCGATGTCCGTAAAAGCGAAATCACCTTTTCAGTTGATTTTTACCATTTTTAAGCCGAGTTTTAACATGAATCTTTCTAGGGTTTGTTAATCGAATGTTTTACACGTTATACTCAAATTTTAGGCCATTTCAACCGTAGGAACCAGTTTAAATCGAAAAAGTATGAGAGAAAGTGAGTAGAAATGAGAGAATTTTGTCGAATCAGCTGTAGTAGTATGAACTCCTCGTCCTGAAGCTCTGATACCACTTGTTGGACCGTGTTTGCGACCCTGAAAAGTCAGTCAAGGCAATTCATCTTCACGTATAAAGGCGGAATCAGTATACACGAAGTTACAACAACTTTTCTCTTTCAATTTCTTCTTTATTGATGCTTTTTGAATCAGTTTTGACAGAGTTTCGACACCACAAGCAAGACCTAGGTTCGCTCCAACATACACAACTCACTAACTTGAGTTCGCTCATGATGACTATTTATAATCAACATGATTTCGCTCTAATGTCATGACACATAAGCGAAATCCCATAAAGACCATATAAGCGAACCCCCTGATAACCCTAAGAGCGAAATCACCTAATGTCCTAATAAACGAAATCACCTACTAAAAGTACATATAAGCGAAATTACAATGTTAAACCCTAATTTTACTTTCAAGCTCCAATCTTGACTATCTTGACCTAAGACTCAATGTAAACATAGTCAATAGACATTCCGTGCACCAACATTTTATACGGTCAAACAGATGATAATCGGTATACTCACCGGTAAGATGAACTCTCGTGCATACCTTGATACGGGAATGTGTCGTGTGTGGATGAACACCGGTCGGTAAGTATAAATCATACACTAATCGTATCCCCTCGCCATGATTACATCTGATAAGTTGAGTTTATGTGGACAACAATACCGATAATCGCTATAGGATGTTTATCTAAATGTTAACAAAATGAACAAACAAGAGTTGTTTTGGCGTGACCGTACACTGATATGATTCTCTTACCCTCGTAACTCGCAAAAAGAATGTTTGTAAATATTTGTTTACTGCTTTTAGTTTCTGTATCTCTGTATGTATATATTTATTTATTGCTTTCCGTCTTTACTTTTGAAAAATGAAAAATTCCAAAAAGATTTTAGGTGTGTTTTAATCTAAACTTTATAAAAGTCAAAAAGATTTTGCTTCTAGTTTATTTTTGATTGACCGATGTTGGAACTCGAGTCTATCCTACCCAAAATCCTGATTGTAAGCCGGAAAACAATTGCACCTTCATAAACTGTCGAAGTTAACTAGTTTTGAAAGTTAAAGGATTAAAATTGATCATTTGTTAAACTTTCAAACTGTTGTCGGTCGGTGTTTGATTGAGATTTGATCTCATATGTGTCATTTGTTTAATTTGTCTAAATTCCAAGCGGTTGTTCTCATTACGTGTTTAGCTTTCTTGTATGTGCAGATGCGACATCAGAATCAGCTAAAGGCAAAGAGAACGTGTCAGATGACAAGCCGTAAAGTGAAGACACGACGTTGATGCAATCAGAAGATCAAGATGATCGGATTACAGTTGATCACTCATCAACACCTCAAGGATCTAAAGTTTTGAAGTCCAAAAGATTCACGATCAAGATTCAAGGGGGAGTTTGTTGATACACTCCCTGATTGTGTCACGTGAAGACTTTTAAAGATCCTCCGACATGAAAGACATGGAAGACGAACCATCACGAGTAGCGTCCAAGGGGGAGTTTGTTGGTACACTTTATGTGGACGCGACTCGGCTCGGTTCGACTCGACTCGGTTCGACTCGGTTAGGTTCGGCTCAAGCCCGACGTAGCGACTTTCCTCCGTCGTGCGCCCCAGAGTTCGACACGCGAAGCACGGAGAGCCGCAATCTTTCCCGCCGACACATCACCATGACATCACCTTAGTGATGTCATGATGATGTCAATGAAGACTTTGAAACTCATATTGAAAGAAAACCCTTTTGTTTTCGTCATATATGGGTGGCGAAATCCCTGATTTCGTCACACATGTTTTCGTCCAAAGGGTTTTCGTAAAAGGTCAGTATAAATAGCTGGTTATGTTTAACAGTTAGGTTTATGAGAGCATAGTGAAACCAGAGAGTTTATCGTCAAACATTGTGTGTATATGTTTGATATTGTTCTCGTCCTTTTAATCCAAGTGAATCTTTGATTATCTTTTTGTGTTACTCGTTTTACATTGTGTTTGGTTTGCACCGTCACGGGGATTCCGCACCCGTTACCATGTTTGTGTTAAACAAGGATAGGTTTTCATATCGGATCCACCGAGAAAAACGGGACCTACAGACTCGTTGGGCCAAACGAGCCCCTACAAGGATACACCAAGCATAAAGTGTAACAACTCTCAAAATACCCTATGAGGACCCCCTGATCAAAACCCCGGACTCGTACGGCACGACCCAAAACATAAAACGAAGAAATCTCTAACAGGACTCTCTAGAGCGTCGCGGGGGATACCCCTAATTCTTTCGCGACACGCGGGGGAGTACCAGGACACGTGGCACCTGAGCGCGACGTGTGGCAAGCCTACACATTTGACGGTGATAACCTAGCCCTAGCTGACCTTTGCCACGACATGTGGGGGAGTACCAGACTCCCTCCGCGACGCTCCGGAGATGCCCAGGTGGCCTATAAATGGGCAGGCATGGGACTGAAGTTTCTATTTATATTCGATCAAATTTTCATGAATCTATACTCTCTCGTTCTGCTTTTCTTCTACCTGATACCCCTAAACTGTGAAACTCTGCTCCGTAGTAAGTGTACATAACCCTGATTCACTGGTACGATACTCTGTCCGATCGATCTAAAACCCATCAACGGATGTCAATGTGCTGCCTGTTTAAGGCTATACTTTGTTAACTACGTTGGGGTTTTGATCTCGTGATTATCGTTAAAGTTTGATTTGCGTTAATGCAGTAATATGTGTTGCATGGTGTTTGTATTAGGAACCCAGATTTAACACCAAGAGGCTATAGTAATAAACCTAAAATCTACAAAGTGAGTCATTCTTTCTTTTTATCAAATACTTTGCAAAACCCTAAATGTTTTTTAGTTATACTTACAGTGATTAAGTCTTTGTATTCTGAAATTACTATCGATATGTGGGGTTTTGTATACACTACTTGATAATCTTCACTATTGGACGAAAGTTAGCCAATGAGTGATATGACCACCGTCACATCGAAACTGCCACCGAGTGACAAATACTGATGTGAGTAATTGAAAGATATAAACAAATGTAAAAACCTTAATGCGGTAAATTATAACAATTTGTCTTTTTATAAATTTAATGAACTCACCAGTATTTTTCGCTGATAAAATGTTTTTAAACGCGTTTTAGGTAACTTACTGTGAAAGTAAAAGAAGCTTGCTATGAAGCACTGGAGGCTTAAATAAAGTGGCTATGTTACCAGAATAAAGAAAAGAAATTGTGTTTTGTCACTTAGGGTTTATCCCTACAAAAACCTTTGTTTGCAATATGGTTTTTATCCCAGTTGAGTAATATTAAACTTCGGTGTTTTACAAACTCCGAATTTTTCCCAACTACGGTCGTGATGATATTTTCCGCTGCGAATTTAATAAACACCGGTACCACTTGACTGTCCACGGCTCCCATCCAGGTTGTGGTCGGAGGATGTGACATAAAGGCAAGCCTAAACAAGGCTACCTAAACGAGCCTAATGCTCCTTAACTAAGAACCTAAACTAAACTAATTAAACTAAGAAAGCAATAAATAAATGAATAACGAAAAGGAAAGGAAAATTACCCCAAAAACTTTACAAAATGAGAAGAGCTTGAAGGGTAGCACCTCCTCGTCGAGGGCAGATATAAAAACTACTACGCACAACACCCAAAGGGGTATTGCCCTTGTGGAACCACCAAATTTGGTTATTCCACTTGTTTATACTCAAACTTGGTGTTGCAAGCTATAAGGAGCCAAACAAGGGTATTTATAGGTGTGAAAGGGAGCACAAAATAGTATTTGGGGCGATGTGGGACGAATTTAAAATGGGGTTCACGTGTCATGCAAAATCAGCAACAAACACCAAATTTGTTTTCGCGATTCTCGCTTCGTTACAGCTCTGTTTCGCGTAGGGTTTTCGCCTACGTTCACTATTTTCAGGGTACTATCATATGGAAGAAAGTAATCCAACATTCTTGGTGTCAAGAATTGGGTTTAAACCTTGGATCTTGATGCGGGTCGAGGATTACTTTCTCTATCTTGTGTTTGTGATTCACGTTATGCTTGGGCTCAGTTCTACGCACCATTTGAACCTACTTAATCCTTAGTATACCAAGTATATCTTGAGGCTTTGAATAGACCAAAACTAAGCATGTAACATGTAGAGCTTCTTACTTGCTATCATTTACATCTAAACCCTCCAAAACATAATGCCCTATCTTAAGGCAAGTATATAATGAAGTTTGGATGATAAGAAGGTCAGGATATGAGTGTTAGGTGTGTTCACGAAGTCTCCAAAGTTTTTAATCAACTTAAGGAAAACCTTAGTTTTAGACATTGAAGGATGGATGGTTGCTTCAAAATACATAGAAATGAATTTACAAACTTGTATAAAACATATATAATACTATAAATCACCAGATATGATAACATTTATGATCAAAACATAGAATCCGAGACATTTTATTGCTTAAACATTAAATAAAATTACATGGAATATGAAAAGGGATCGGGTTACAAAAACGGGTCGGGTTCTAGGATCCATTTTTTACGGATGTTATAGTCTCCCCTACTTTTAGGAATTTCGTCCCAAAATTAAAAGGAAACTGTTTGCATAGGATGGTGTGTAGGGTTTTCACAGGCGTAAGGATATCGGTGAGATTTAGTAGTAACACTAGGAAACCGTAAATTAGGATCGGATTGTTTCTTAGGAATGTCACGTAACAAGTGTTAATCACGAGTCTTAAAGATACTAGGGGTGTGCTCAAGTTAAGGTATATCAAAAGTAAGGTTTAGATATGGTTGAGGCGGTAGCGTTCCTGGTAAGGGTTCAACACCTAAATAGAGAAATCATTTTTTATGCCTGAGGTGCAGAAGTAAAAGGTTTAAATGGTAATGCTTGAGGTATGTCATAGAATTTGAATCACAAAACACATAACCAAACCAAACTAACACAAAATCTCTTATGATTAGTTTAAGCTGCTTTTAATAGTTTGACAAATGCACTTATATATAGGAAGTACCAGCGGCGTATCCACCATATCTGTATCAAACTTTCATCCACATCGTTATTCGAATCATGATTGATGACACAAATAAAACTTACACAGAACTTCCCATGACCAAGTTAACGAGGCTTTTGATCGTTTGACAAGGACACTTATATACAGGAAGTACCAGTTGCGTATCTACCATGTCCTTACCAAATTTCATCGGCTTCGTTATCGGATCATGATTGATTCTATGTAACCACATGACTTAAACTTACTAACTAAATAAACATAAGAAAATCCACAAACAACCAATGCATGACAGAGTAATGATTGCGTCCTTATCTTTTATAAGTTAAGTCGTGACAACGTCCTTGTCCCTTGCGGTTCAGGTCATGTTACAGTAATACCATGAAATGAAATCACAATTGTTCTCTTGTCCCTTGTGAGACAAGTAGTGGGATAACAATAGTGTGAATTGAAATGACCAGAGCACCCTCGTCCCTTACGGGTCAAGTAATGGGATAGTAGCCCCGTGAAATACTAATTATAGGAAATAATAATTTTTCCCCTGCGGGTCAAGCCATGAAATTACAATAACTCAAAATAGCAATAATATGAAATACCGATAACAGCCTTGTCCCTTGCGGGTCAAGCCGTGAAATAGTTATAACGTGAAATAGCAGTGATAAGAAATAACAATAATATGAAATGATAATAGTAAGGATAGACAAAGAAATTATATAGGCGGCATTATAAAATGTCTATAATATGAAATGACAAAAATAGTATGAAATGATCATAGTATAAAATGTCAATAGCGTAAATTGTCAAAGCATGAAATGAAAACGAGAATAATTTAAAATGATTCCGTCGAAAGTGTGACAACAGCACCAGCTAATGGCGTTAGTGCGACACGTCATTAATATGAAGTGGAAATGGTAGAAAATGTCAGTAATATGGAGTTCGACACGTCAATAATATAGCAGCAGGGACCTTAACTTCTACAAGTTAGGTGATGATTACAGATTAAACAACCATGGGGTGTCATAAGGTGGATTATAGAAACGAACCGTATGTTCTCGGAATGGCAGTCTGGAAGTTCGTCTCGAGTGATGGGAAAGTAGTAGGGTAAACTCTAAGTTTTACTAGGAAACTTTTATTTGTTTTAAACAGAGTTATATTATTCATAAATTTGCTAAACAGACTCACGTTTATTGAGTTTTGTATAATTATTTATTTAACATCTCACTAAGTGTGAGGGAATAATAATTAAATTGGGAACTCATAAAACAACCTAACTTTATTTAGGAAAATGTTTCAAAAGTTTTAAGAAAAAATTTAGGGTTTGAAGTAGACGATTCATTAAAGAAATATTTTATTTCTTTATTTATTTATAGTTAATATTATTATAGGTTTATATATATAGGTAGAGGTTCCTGTAAAAAAAGGTTTTTTGTGAGAAAGGTAAGAAAGAATCTACACAATTAGATCTTTGATCTAATGGTTGGGATCATAGTGGCAAAATTGTAAATAATGTTTACTATTAAACATATTAATTTTCTAGATTAAGAGTATATAGGTAAATTTAACATTTTTAAATTAAGAAACTAACATTAATGCACATGTAACTTCCCCCCATCTTTTTTAAACGTCAATAACTTTTTACATGTAACTTTTAAAAAAAAATTATACCATAATAACGAGCGTTTTTTTATCTTTAATATGAGTACCATATTGCTATACTTATATAGAGAAAAAATATGTTTCGATCAGATGTTTAGTCCATGAATGGTGTTATATACTTGCTGAATGGTGTTATATACTTGCTGAATGGTGTTTATAGAGATCTTTTAAATTTAGATTTAGGACACATGTCATCTCCATAATATTTCTCACCTTTCTCACACTTTTAACCTTTTTTATAATAACCTTACCATATATATAAGGCCAAGCTTGAGGTCAGAAAAATTTCAACATCTTTGTGTGCCCTTGATTCGATTTGACGATCCCTAGGCAAATGATACGAAATTTGTTAAAGTTGTGACGCTCAAAATGTTTAGGACCACCGCTTGTTGTGGGTAGGGTTACAACAGTGTGATCCTTTTAGTTTAAATTGAAATCTGTGACTCGTTAGGATTTAAAGCACACTACAAAAATCGAATAGTTAAACTTGTATTAAATAATCATATCAATCTTTAGTTAATTTAGCTACCTCGTACCGATTGATGTAAGACCCGTTTCAATTTAACACGATTATAACATTAAAATACGCATTTTATACTAAAATGCGACTTTACAAAAACTTTTGTCATGTCAACATTCATACATGTTTAGAAACATTCAAAATATAGTTTTTAAGTGTTTACAATATCACTTTTAACGAAAACAAAATAAGATCATCGCGGAAGCTTCAAATGACATGTGTTCGGTCCTTGTTTCTCGCTTGATATTCATCCGGAGTTCCGTAACATTTACCTAAAATCAAAACCAACATACAAGTTAGTTTTGTTAGTTTATTAACGAGTTAAAACAAGTTCCATGGGTTAAAAGAACAAAATCGGACAAAATGCCAGCGTTTTGTGCTCTCGCGGGCCGCGAGAGCTTGCTCCTATATTGTCGCGGGCCGCGACTATGGACGCGACGATTCACCCCATTTGTTGTCGCGTGGCGCGATAGCCCAATTTCGACAGAAATTTTAGTTTCTTGATGCTGCAATTGCCTAGCTCAATTAGTTTCTTGATGCTGCAATTGCCTAGCTCAATTTTTAACTTAAAATTGACATAACTATTGATCTAGACATCCGTTTTGTGTAATTCTTGTTTCTATGCGGCCGTAATTTAATTATGGATCCGTTTATCATCTTGATTCACATCAAAAGCTGAATTATAAGCAAACGGCTTATAAATCCTTCATACCATTATTCGACCCGTTTCATTTATCTACATATTACATGTTTATCAATAATGATTGTTTCTAATCCCTTTTTACCCATTCCCGGGCTTGTCAACATTAACGTTTTCGCTCCCATTACATGGTTCGTGCACACTTTATCATCGTGCTATATGTCTACAACTTTAAGCATGCAATTAATCACAACAAACGAAATCGTACTTCTAAGTTTTTGACCCAAATCCAAGGGTTCAATAAATCAATTTGGTGTGTCCGTTTCTCGGCTTACGCGCTCGTTATACCAATTTATCGAGTGACTTTCAAACCACTACAAAACACTATCATTAAACATCATTTTGACCCATTTGGATGTCGAGTGAAAACCATCACTTCTACGACATATCAAACATATTCTAACCATTTATTTTGACCCGTTTGGTTGTCTAGTGAGCATCATCACTACAATGACATACCAAACTCATACATTATGCTATAACACATTAACATAACTATGACTAGCATATTTTAACAACGCAACAACAAGTTACGTACCTTCAAAGCTTTTCCTTCAAGCGTGCCTCCGCCCCTGCTTGTGCACTCGAAGATTCTATCGCTTTGCCTATAGAGTTCAACCAACAACTTGTTTAGAACTCTTATCACATTATGTTTCGCATAATTCGCCAATAGTTCGATTATGCGTTTTACTCTATATTTCAACAATTTGCTTTCGTTTAGGCATTTTAACAAACACATTGTGGGCATAATTTTATAAAATCAACAATCAAGTTTCATAACTAGTTATTTAGCCAAGTTTTAACATTACTCACAAGTTCTTATGTCTAGCATGCATAACAACACCTAGACTTACTTCATGGAAATCAAGTAACACCAAATTGATGATCACAAATCTAGTGTTCGTCATCTTCCTATAAAACCCATTTAGCACTTATGTAGATGATTATAAATTACATATTTTGTATCATAAATTCATCAAGTTTCTCAATCATAGTTCGTTCCTAAGCATGGATTCAACATAGTATCATTCATACATTCAATATTCTAGCAAAAAAATCGTTTTCAAGTGTTCACCAAGAATTTGAGATGGAACCGAATGATGAAATTTGACATACCTTGTGATCCCTTCACTTGGGTGATCACTAAATTCAACTTGGTTTTCGATTTAAACTTGATTTGCCCTTTCAATTTGATTGATTTGTGCTAGTTAGGGTTTGAGCTCAAGAACCTTCTTTGGCTCCTGTGGAATTCACGACCAGAACACACACTATAGTGTGTGTTGTGGTGTTATGTTCTAATAAATTAAAAACCATTTTAGTTTTGTCAACTTGGGTCCCTCCACTTATTCAGGTTTTTATAAAAGGTGTTTTAACCAAGTTTTCGTATTATTTCAAGACCTATGATTAACTAGGTTATTTATTCCTAGTTATTTTATGTTGACCATACCGACTTTTAATTTATAATAAAAATCTATATTTTCAGGGTGTTACAATTGAATTCAAAATATTTTATTTAGTAGAGTGACAAAAGAGGAAAGGCACAATGGTTATGTCGCGTTGTTGACCACATCGTTGTTAATCTTAACTAAATTGGCTTTAAAAGCTTGCCTGTGTGTCGTCTGCTTATCTCGATTCACTACGTTGGCTCGAACTCAGGTGTTGACCACATTAACAAGCCTAATATACACATTCTCAAAATGGATTAGGTCCTAGTAATTGAAATAGTCTCGAACGTAAGATACGAGTTGGGGGTTATGTTGTACGATCGGTTGATCGATAGGTGAAGTATCTTATTGGACATACGGTTAGCTCATAAGTTGTGCAATTGGCTGGATGAGTGAAGGATTCACGAGTAGGGCATTTGATGAAGCACTAGGTTGACCAGCTTAAGAGTTAAGACGTCGGTAAGTGTTGATAAGGTGGCCATAACGCTCACAGTAAGTGAGGCAGCGACATCGGGAGTTGATTGGATGACGGTATCGGCAAGTGATGCACCATGGAAAGAGTCCAATGACAAGACTTTTCGTTAGGTTGAGGATGGGGGACAACTAGTTTTTTGCGGAATTGTCAATTTGGCATAGTTTTAGTCGTTCTCCCTTATATTGGGGTTGTTATTGTGAGGGGACGGTTCAGTTTTAACCTCTTTGAATTGGTTTGTGGAGGCTTTGGAGTTGAGCGTCCGTCGATCTTGATTGGCAATATCAGGGATAACCGCGTTAAGAGTTCTCGAACGACGACAACAATTAGAATACGTTTATGAAGAACAACGCAAGTAAGGTGTGCAACTCATAGTGCGAATGGTCTTAAATAGACCAGAACTAAGAATGCAACATGTAGAGCTTCTTACTTGCTATCATTTACATCTAAATCCTCCAAAACACAATGTCCCATCTTAATGCATGTATATAATGAACTTTGGATGATAAGAAGGTCAAGATATCAGTGTTAGGTGTGTTCACGAAGTCTCCAAAGTTTTTGATCAACTTAAGGAAAACCTTAGTCTTAGACCTTGAGATATGGATGGTTGCTTCAAAATACATTGAAATGAACTTACAGACACATAAAACATGTATAAGACTATAAATCACCAGATATGATAACATTTATGATCAAAACATAGAAGCCGAGATATTTTATTGCTTAAACATTAAATAAAATTACATGGAATATGAAAAGGGGTCGGGTTACAAATACAGGTCGGATTCTAGGATCCGTTTATTATGGATGTTATTGTTGACCTCATACCTATATGTTAAGCGCAGCGTATAGGTGTGTGATGTGTGTAAAACAGCCAAAGGTCGTATGTGAATAAACGAAGCCTTATTTAACTTGGGCAATACACAGGTTTTTAAAGAAATGACTTTTTTTTGTTAATATATGTATATAACTTTACACGTACCCAAGCCTTGTAAACACGGGATTCGAACCTTGTGATATATATTTATATATATGAAGTCGATAAATAAAATAAATTGTTAATGTATTGTTTATTAGCTTATTATAAATTGTTAATGTTAATAATGTATGGTATATTAACAGATAAATAAATATGTATATTACACCCTAGTTAAAAAAAACTGTAATGAACAATAGCAGCCAGCGGAGTGAACTTGTGATTTTAACCCTGCTACACCACATCATTGTTCTTTCCTCTATATTTTCAACTCTGTCAATTATGTTTTTATTCTTATCTCTTATCTATTTCTCCCATATGATTCTAAGAGATCTAATTTGTCACACTCCAACCGATGGCGGAAACATCGGAGTGAGACGAAAACGAGATTGCAAGAGACTTCATAACCACGAAATGTAACAATATTTAGATAATTCAAATTTCATTGATACTAAAATGGAAATACATTGTTTTGGAGAGAAAGTACAACAAGTTACAAATAACGTAATAACATGAAAAAAATACATAAGTTCAAAATCTAGATTTGTTTCTAATCCACCCTAAGTAATATTCTTCAATCATCATCAACTAGTTTCCTGCAACATGTATTAAAATAAAGATCAACAAAAGTTAGCGAGTATACAAGTTTAAATACATAGCATAATGGTGAATAAAAGTGGTCACATATCCAACATGGTAAATTGCATACATTGTTCATTATCATACTAGCATGTGTTAATTATAAGTCAAACCAAAGTGTACCGCAATCGTGCATACCATTGTCGCCGAAACGACAAGGATGTAAAATAATTTACTTAACAATACCACAAGAATACGGGCGGTGCGTTAATCCTATAGCGTTATAATTGTTAAGGTAGGCTTGTAAAGTTAATGAGCATATAGGACACAAGTATAACATAGCATGCGATAACAAGAATAATACAAGTGTCATGTTATTAATGGATAGAGTATCTTCGTGAACAAGTTTAATCGTGAGTCGTGATTTGTATAAAGTGTACATGTTGCACCCAAAGTGTATAAAACGGAAAATGGGATCGAGTATACTCACGCTTTACGTAGTAATCCCGCGTACGTGAGTTGAAGCATTTGAGAGTTGAGAACACTGAAGTTACCCTACATTGGGGAAACGGAGGTGTATGAGTATAAGGAATTCGTAGGAAGTTCGGATTCGGAATTAATACGAAAAAGTATATAAGTAACGAAAATATATCTTGTCTAAATACTCGTTTGGACACTAAGTTTCCATGTATTTTCATGAGTCCTAGCTTGCTAATTAGAATCACAAATGAGGAGTCAAGAAACGAAGATAGTATAACCTAAGTTCATGACTTCTAACCATAATCCGGTTAGTATCAAGAATTCGGTTAAATATATATCATATATTAGATCGGATATGTTATAATCTAGTCCATCATGTAAGTCAAGCATGGAGGTAGAATGATTTCCATCCATTAAACCTCATTGTATGATTCACCAAAGCACAAAGTCATCAACTTAGTTGATGACCAAGTTAGTCAGGAATAAGAATAAAACTAACTAAGTTGTCAAGTATCCAAGTAAGAATAACCCGGGCGTGTCATACCCAACAAGACAAATGTTGAAGGCGAGGCGAGATTATGTTACTTTGATTCTTGAAAGCTACTTGATATCACTCTACGTCCTAAAATAACCAAGAGAGCAAGCTAGGTGCATTCATCCCGAGCATGGAAAGTGTTCGGGGTCGTGTCGTAGCCTTTTCCCTTTAATGGAAGTTGCTTTGTGACTAAGGGTATGAACATAGTAAATCATCAAGTGAGGTAGTGAAACAAGTTTGGAAAGCCAATGCTTCCATGGTTCACGCTTTCACCAAAACACAAGTCTCACCATATTGAAGATGGTGAGCTTGGATGGTTTCAACACTTATAGGTTGTCTAAAACCTTGTCAAAACAGAAAGTTTAGGAGGTTCTTGGGCCTTTAAACTCATGGGAATCAACCCTATTCAAGCCATACATAATAGAAAGTTATATATATATAGGGTTGGGTTATATGGAAAACCCCATCTTTTTGAGAAAACCTTGGAAACCCAACCTCATCCATTGATTTTGTTTCATCCAAGTAGATCAATGGTTGAGCTTTTTTTGGTGTCTTTTACATTTAAATAAAACCATAAATTATACACAAGTAAAGGAGAAAGGCATTTAAGGTATTGAAAATCTGACTTTTCTCTCACACACATCAACTTTATTTCTCTTACACATACATGTTATCTCTCTCTCATCTCTCCTCTGTATTCAATCAAGATCATGATGAACACCAAACACAAGTTTAGATCTTCAAGTTCAGATCTACATCGTGTGAAAAGAGAAAATGTTTGAAGATTGTTGTTTTAGAGAGAGAACGACGGCAGGATGAAGGTTTTTAGAGAGAGGAATTTGTTGTTTTAGAGAGAGAAACAACAATCTTCAGCATGTTCATCTATAACACCAAGAACACACATACAAGTGTGTGAGAGAGAAAAAGTTTGAAGTTGTTGTTTTAGAGAGAGAACGATGGCATGATGAATGTTTTTAGAGAGAGAAAGTTGATGTTTTAGATAGAGAAACAACAATCTTTATCACAAAGACACATGCACAAGTGTGTGTGAGAGAAGAAGGTTTGAAGATCTTCTTCGTGTTCATCGGACGGTTCTAGATCCGGTAAGTGTTCTTGAAATATCATTTCACACTTGATTTTTTGTTGAAATGGTTGTTAATATGTTTTTATGGCCTGAAAGTGTTCTAGTAATGGTTAATGTTCATGTATTTTAAATAAATCGAAAACTTTAGGATGAGATTTTGAACGGGTATTTTTGTTGGTTTGGTTGCTTGTTTGGGGATTTTGATCTTAACAATAATTGTTTTTTTGTTGGTTTGGTTGCTGGTTTGGGCTTTTGATCTGAACAGTAAGTGTTTTTTTGTTGGGTTGTTTGATTTACAGAAACAAACCCATAACATGTGTTAAGCACCTATTAGAATGATATATAACGTGTGTTGATTTACTGAAACAGATCCATAAAGATATTCAATTGACAAGCTGGATGGATGTAGGTGACGTTAATGCGGGGACATTGAATAAGTCACATCTTTTGGGAAAGAACTCTTCATTCGTTTATAACATGTGTTAGTAGTTCACGCTGTAACAGAACACCATAATGTAACCTGACATGTAGTATAACATGTGTTAAGCCCCCGATAGAATGATATATAACGTGTGTTAACCTTTGTTAATTTAAAAAAAATATATCTATTTTATTTTTACTGATGTTTAAAATATCCGATAATGTGGATACCGAGCGTACCACTTGTACAAGTATTACATGTACAAGTTAGTATGTAACGTGAAATATTAAACGAGCCATTTATGGTAACACATGTACCGGTAATTTTGGAATATATAATATGAAACGGGTCATTTGTTGTGCACATTTTGGAATATATAACATGTGTTAAGCCTCTATTATAATCTTTTTGTAAGTTTAACTTTAGGGCCTTAACACTGATGTACATGTAGTTACATTTGTGTTAATAAGTTTAACTTTAGGGCCTTAACACTGATGTACTTGTTTTGTTCATAGGTGAATGGATGTCTATGTTCAAAATAAAGATGGTTATCAAGACGCAAAGCTTAGCTAGATTTTTTAACCTTTATGATAGTTTTTTGGATCATCTTTATATATTTAAGTTTGTATAAACATTTTTGTTACCTTTAAGTATGATTGTAATGCGTGCAATTACTAACAACCCATGATGACAAGTGACTTTTGTTTTGATTCACATTTGTAAATGTTGGTCACTTCATTCCTTTGGTACACATGTGTTACATACGTTAAAAAGGCAACGTTACATATGTAACAATGGTTGTTACATATGTAACAATGGTTGTTATATATGTAATATATTTAATGAAAAATAATAAACTACTATTAAACGTATGAGCTATTGAATATCACCCTGTATGCAAGATATATTACCCCGAAGTGTAACACATGTTACAACATATAAGACAACGTAGATCATGCCCTACATTCAACAATGTAACACTTCTTACCCCGAAGTGTAACACATGTTACAACAGTATATGCACATCATAGTGTTACGATCAGTATATGCACATCATAGTGTTTTGCAAACCACTTTCATATACATTAATACAAGTCGGGTTACAACAAAGATTACAATGGATGCTTAACACATGTTATCATATGTATACAAGTCGGGTTACAACAAGATTACAATATTAACTAAGCCCACCATTAAACCCATCGCCTCCGTCGACTGTTTTCACCCTTATCACATGTTAAGCAACTACATGTTCCAAGTAATATCTATGTTAACACACGTTATATATCATTCTAACAGGGGCTTAACACATGTTATACATGAACACATGTCAGGTTACATCATGATGTTATGTTATAGCATTACCACTAACACATGTTATAAATGAACGAAGAGTTCTTTCCCAAAAAATGTGACTTATTCAATATCTTTTTTTTAACACATGTCCCCGCATTAACGTCGCCTACATCCATCCAGCTTGTCAATTGAATATCTTTATGGGTCTGTTTCTGTAAATCAACACACGTTATATATCATTCTAACAGGGGCTTAACACATGTTATGGGTCTGTTTCTGTATTATAACACACAAAAACAGTTACTATTCAGATCAAAAGCCCAAAACAAAGCAACCTAACCAACAAAAAACAGTTACTATTTAGATCAAAATCCCCAAACAAGCAACCAAACCAAACACAATTTTTTAACATAAAAATGATTTTAACACAAAAATAATTAATCCATGGATCAAAATCAACGAGTTTGAAACCAAAACAAGTAATCCATGGATCAAAATTAAAATTTATAAACACCATTATTGATTGTTGGAGACATAAATCAACACAGAAGAATGAAAACCAAACTAAAATCAATAGCATTGAAATATTATTACCTATAAACGCCCTTCTTTCTTTTGAAACAAAAATCAATGGTATTGAAAATTAAAAATCTTTTGGCAGCATTCTTAATTCTGGAAAAAATAAAACCAATTGTGAAGAACGAAAATCAAAGTAAATGGCAATTAATTATCAAAACCAACTTATTATTGAAAGGAAACTAAAACCAAAATGAAAATATTTTGACAGCATCTTGATTCTTTGATTTCTTTTATGAAAATAACAACATCAACAGCATAATCATAGTACAAACCTGAAACATTTTCTTCATTGTCGTTGTCAAACTCGATGCCAAACTCTAGTAACATTAATTCAAACATTGTTGGTGGAGGCTCCATGGTACATTAATGGTGGATCTCGTACTAAAGATCTTGTTTAAGAAGATGAAGAGGATTTGAAAATTTTCCCTTTTAAAATAAATAAACTAAAAGAAATGGTGGTTGTACAATGATGTGAGATGCATTAATTAGAGTTGTCAAATCAAATGGGGATAAGATCTTTTGGGTTGGGAGGTTAAATGTAAAGTTATAATTATACCCTCAAAAGCAAAAAGTATAGTCAAGTTGTCTGTGTATACGTGGCTGATTGTAGGCCTTGTGATGAGTTTCCAAGGTTTTCTCAAAATAGAGGATTTTCTCCCTAGCATTATCCTATATATATATATATACACACACACACGATCAATATCAAGGGAAAACTCCCCTGAGTTATGAGAATTTAGAGAATTCTTCTTTCCCGTGGGAGTTTTGCCCCCATTTTTTTCACACTCGTATATTAAAATGTTTAGAAGGATTGCCGAAAAAAATATTAAAAAAATTAGCAGTGGTGTTTTTCGGCTCCATACAGTAGCTGTAAAAAGCTTATGACATAAGCATGATATCACTTTTTACAGCATTTACGGCTGCCGTAAATGGAAAAAAAAAAGTTATTGGAAAAGTTGATTTTTTTAAGATTTTTGGTAAAAAAAACATTTTGAAAAAACCCTTTCGTAAGGCCAAGTTCTCTAAGTTCTCACAACTCGTATAAGTGTTCATTTTACCCTAGCCCTATATATATATATATATATATATAGGGTTAAAATGAGAAGCACCTTGAGTTGTGAGAACCGTGAGAACTAGGCTATCCAAAAGGCTATTCCGAATTTTTTTTTTCTCAAAAGTCATAAAAAATCACTTGTTTTAGAAAAAAAATGTCGCATACACACATTTACATGAGGCGTAAAAAAAATATTTATCTTCGTACAAAATTTACACCATCGCGTAAAAAAAACTTGCATCAGTTAAAACTACCGGCTCGACAATTTTTTTTTACTTTATTTACAGATGTGTTCATAACATTTTCATATACGTTTGTGAAAAAAATTTGGCCCAACTCGCGCGGAAAGGAGTTTTACGGTTCTCACAACTCGTGGTGGTGTTCATTTGAACCAAGCCCTATATATATATATATATATATATATATATATAGTGGAGAGTTCAAATGAGAATAATTTTTTTGTAAGAAGAAGAAAGAACAAGTTTCAACCAATAAGAATGCTTAATTTTACTTCATTTAATATTTGCATTTAGTTTTAATATAAGGGTATATTGGTAAACTTTACATAGATCATTATTTTATAATCTTCCCCTTTAATAATTAACTAATTTAAATTTGTAACTTCTTTTCAAAATATATAGTTTTTCAAATTAAAAAACAACTTAATTTAAAGTGAAATAAATTAAAAGGTGTGTAAGATAAATTACGAGTTGTGTAGGATATATTTCGAGGTGTGTAGGATAAATTTCGACGTGTGTAGGATAAAATTCTATAATGTGTAAGGTGTATGTAGGAAAATTTTGATATGTGTAGGTTTTGTAGATTATATGTAGGATAATTAATGATTAGTTGACTAATTAATTAAAGTGAGAAAAATTAATGAGATAAGTTATAAATGAATTAGTATTTTACGAATATATCATTTCTTCTTTTTCTTCTTTCAATAATTTTCTTCTCAAATGAACCTCCCCCTATATATATATATATATATATATATATATATATATATATATATATATAAGTATCCGCTAAAATGAGAACCACCTCGAGTTGTAAGAACCGCGAGAACTTTTTGATCCGGGGCTAGGTGGACCAAATTTTTTTTTCAGAAACGTAGATGCATGTATAAAAACAACATTTGTAAAAAAAATGTCATGGGTGTAATTTTGAGCACCACAAGTTTGTGTTTACGGGACCCGTAAATTTTCCGGCCAGATTTACGGGTCCCGTAAACACAAACTTGTGGCGCTCAAAACTACACACACGATATTTTTTTTTTTTGAATTTTTTTTATAAATGTTGTTTTTATACATGCATCTACGTTTATGAAAAAAAAAATTTGGTCCACCGCGCCCCCTACGGTGTAGTTCTCACGGTTCTTACAACTCGAGATGGTTCTCATTTTAGCTTTCCCCTATATATATAAGTATATATATATATATATGGGACCGCTAAAATGAAAACAACCCCCAGTTGTAAGAACCGAGAGAACCACTTTCTGGCCATTAGATCTTCAAGATCAATGGATGAGATTAAAAGTAACTAAAAATAATATTAAATTCTTTTTGTCTTATTATGTCTTTAATATTTTAATTGAAAAGGGTAATTTAGTAAAATGACTCTATTTTGTCTTTTTGTCTTTATTGTTTTTTATTATTTTTTTGTATTATTATATTACTTTTTATTTTTTAAACATAATTTTTTTATTAAAAGCATTTTTAAATTCAGATTTTTTTTAAAAGATTTTCTGTACTTTTTACAATTTAAGTTTTACGTTAAACTTTTTACGTTTTACGTTTTTTTAACGCGCCGATTTTTCGCCCGGCTTTTTCAAGCATCGTTTTTTTAACGCGCCGTTTTTTACGCGTCGTTTTTTTAACGCGCCGTTTTTTACACGTTTTTTTAACACGCCGATTTTTACACTTTTTTACGTTTTATGTGTTACGTTAAACTTTTTAAGCTTTTTACGTTTTAAGTTTTACGTAAAACTTTTTACGTTTTACGTGAAACTTTTTACGTTTTACATAAAACTTTTTACATTTTACGTTAAAAAGTTTACGGTTTAACTTTTTTTTTACAAAAACTTCTTTACGCAAAAACGAACGCACCCAGAAATCGCAAACTCGGGAGATGTCTCAGATATATCGTTATCATCATCGACTAGGGGGGGGGGAATTAAAAACCAACAACATCAAAACAAAGTCTATCTCGAAAAAAAAACGGGGTTTGGTTCAGAATAATTGATAATCAAAAGGCTGCAAAAGAGGGGTTGCAGGTTTAAAAAACCTACCCTCCGCCGTACTTGCCGCGCCATCGTCATCAAAATCGACGTTTTTATTTTTTTCATCATCGCCGCCCGCATCCAACATATCAAACCCACAAAAGTCCACTGATCAAAATCAACAGATAAACAAGGACACAGGCAAAAAATCAAAGAAACCCAACCAAAAAATCAAACCATCAAACCCACATAGTCCACAGAGTTCATCAGACCCACATAGTCCACAAACCCAACCAAAACAAAATTGAAAACCCCACCTTCACTGACCCAACTCAAAACCATCATCGAGCACCCACCACCTCCGACATCGAGCACCCACCACCTCCGACATCGAGCACCCACCACCTGCCATCGAGCACCCACCACCTCCGACAACGACACCAACCCCAACGCCACCAACCCACCTCTGCCCCACACCACCCAAAAAACCCCCACCGCCACCACCACCACCAACAACCGCCGCCCACCTTCATCATAAAAAATCCCCCAAAAAATCCAAATTAAAAAATAAGAAAGATAAGTAGATCAATGTGATAAAGCGACATATAGAAACAGGTGGGTGTGGGTGACCTGAATAGATGGCGGCGGAAGGAGTGACGGTGGAGGTAGCCGTGCACCACCATGGCGGCGGAAGGGGTGACGGGGGTGTTTTCTCAAGCTCCGTATCTTACAACCCAAAGTAAAAAACCCGAACTACTTGATGATGTCCGTTCTACAAACTGGTTGGATGCCATGAAATCTTCTTCCCCAAGGAATCTGGTTTTTGAAGAGATGAGAGAGAGATGAATTTTTGAAGCTCTATGAATTTGTGAATTTTGTTGTTGAAGCTCTGTGAATATTAAAGAGAGAGGAGAGAAGGTCTTTTTCTGTATTTTGAAAAGAGATGAGAGAAGGACTTTAATTAATTGAAGTGATAGAGAGAGAGAGTTGGAAGGCTAGATTAGACATTTGGGGTAAATGACCAAAATACCCCATATTCTGATTGGTGGAGAGGGGTTCTCGCGGTTCTTACAACTGGATGTGGTTTCTATTTTAGCGGCTCCCTATATATATATATATATATATATATATATATATATATATATATATATAAAGTATAATGTACAAAATGGCTTAACCTACATTAACCTACGCGACAGAATTTATAACGTGCGTAATTATTTTTTTCACCATTATAACGTGCGTGATTATCACCTCCATGCGTGATTATCACCTCCCATGCGTGATTATCACCTCCCATGCGTGATTATCACCCAAAAACTGCTCCCATGCGTTATTAGGGCTCCCATGCGTGATTATTGCCCAGATCTGATGGTTGAGCGCGTCGCGTACGTGAAGTAGGATAAGGCCTTTTGTATGTTAACCTTTCCCTATATATATATATATATATATAATGAAAGTGTAAAATACAATATCCCTTAACGTACAATACGTGTGATATAGTGAAATCGCGTGTTATAAAAAAACATGTTGGAAATCGCATGTTGTTTTTTTGTAGCAATTTCGCATGTTGGTTTTTCAGCATAAATCGCATGTTCAAAATTTAATTCGCACCAGAACGGACGACTGAGATGAGCACGTAGATATTGTACGATAAGAGCTATTGTACGTTAACCTAACCATATATATATATATAGGAGAAGGATCTGTTAGGAACCACTCTTTATTGCGAGTATTCTAAACAATTATGCATTCATAAATCTAACATAATTTTTGGTAACCAAGGGATTTGGTGACTACAAAAGAAACTAGAGAACACAATGCAAATCATTTTGAGTTGCTTTGCTGTCAAAATTCCTTGTAACCTAAAAATCAAGTTAAGATCATGTATAACCCCCTTCTTTTTTATGTTTTATGAACTTTGTTTTGGGTCATATTAACCAGCCTATGTCAAATTAATTCAAATGTAAAAATCCATTCAAAGCAAATATCTAACTTTAATATACATATTTGGACCTGATCTTTGATTTTTAAACACTAGAACTAGAATATATAATGCACGGAGTTATTAATAATTAGTTAGCATAATGGCACTTTTGATATACATAAAACGGCATATTACTTTGCAAATTTACCAGATGAAAGTGTATTGTGTACGAATGAATAGAAATTAACAGAAAGAAATGCGTGTGCGAATGCATAGTATTTTACTTCCTATTCTCTTCTTTGTTTTCATATAGGTAATCCCTAGATCTTGAATTTGATTATGATCGACGTTTTAGGATTCGAATTATCCCCTATTTGTTATTGTTGTTGTTTCTAAATTAAAGACCTACTTCTTGGTGTGTTGATGAATTGCTTAATCATGTCATGGATTTAACAAAGTTGTTATGATAAGGTACTAAGTAGACATATATAACGACAAAACTTGTTCGTGACTTTCGAATATATCGTCGCAACGTGTTTTCTTTATCGTCACGGTCGTGTTTTGCTTATTTTTATTTATGTTTCCAACCCATGGTGAAACGCGGATGATAACCCACTAGTTTACTTCATATATAAAACGAATTAAGCTCCTCTGCATTGTGGCAGGGGCGTAAAAGTATGCCAAATAGTACTAATGTCACATCACCGTCAGCGACTATCAACACTGAGTCGATCTAGGACCCGTACCTTGCGACGAGCTTATCAAACGTAAAAACATTGAACCATACATGCACGTTGCGTCGTGTTAACTCGCGGAATATTGAACGAAACAAAAAAATGTTGAACCGCACACGCACGTGTTAACTCGCAAAATTTAGAACGAAACGTAAAACAAAAATTTGCGAAAGACAAAAAGTATAGGGGACCAAAGTTGCAGGTGCAAAATATAAAAAGAGTTAAATGTCATTTTAGTCCCTATGGTTTGGGTCATTTTGTCAGTTTAGTCCAAAGGTTTGAAACGTTGCCATTTTAGTCCAAATAGTTTCAAGCGTTGCTATTTTAGTTCACTGGGTTACATTTGTCCATTTTTTTATGTTAGCTAGAAGGGTAATTCGATTATTTTATATTAGTCGAATTGTCATTCTAGTTAACAGAATTACATATAAAATGACAGAAATGCACTTCTAGTAACAGAATAAAAGGATGTAGTTAACCCAGTGGACTAAAATGTCAACGTTTAAAACTATTTGGATTAAAATTGCAACGTTTAAACCTCTGGACTAAACTGACAAAATAACACAAAACAAGGGGACTAAAATTAGTTATACTTCCTTAAACACTTATATATATATATATATATATATATATATATATATTGCTAAGAAGAAAAAAATAATACAAATATTCAATAGGAAGAATCAGAAAGCATATATGCATTTCTCAATGGTTATGTTAAATTATAATTTTAAGCTATAATTTACCACCACCAACCATGAATGGAGATGATGTGCTTGAGGAAAAATTATTTTCCTCCATATTAATTTATTGTTATTGTAACTGATGTTGACGTTTTTATTTTAACTTTTTCCCGTTCGGATATCCTTTTTATAGTGATTTCTTTTCATTAAACTAGTTCCAAAATAAATCCAAAATAGTTCTCTCTTGCGTCAAATTCATTGTATACGATTTTTCTTCCTTGAAAAGTATTTAAAACATGAAAGGGTAAAAACTTGAGAATTGATTAGTCATATTCTAAAGATGGATGATATAAGAATTGTATGGGGTTTAAACGAATTTGCTAAGCCATTCAATAAGCCGAGCTTTAGCTAGTCCCAGCTTAAGTTATAGTTTATTATTTAATACGCAAACTTGAGATTGAACTTCACATATCAAGCTTGAGTATGTATGTGACCCTAAATGACATATTAGCCACCAATAGTATCAATTCTCAACTAAAGAAATATTTTGTGACAGTCCTAACTTTTAACTTATTTTCCCCTAAAGATCACATACTAAATATAAAAAAACCTAGTTAGGTTTGTCTTATGTGGCAAAAAAAAAGTCAATGTTTTGTTGAGATTGACTCATTATTTAGTAAATAAGTCAAAGTTTTGATGATGAGAAATTCTTATTTGGCAATCCACGTCAGTAAAAACCAACTGGGTTAACTTATAGTTAATGTGGGATCGCTAAGGAAGTTAAAAGTTGAGAATGTCACAAAACATTTCTTTAATTAGGACTCTTGTCGGGCAATATGTTAAAATTGGAATTATTAAAATCAAGTTTTCCATACTTTTATTAGTTTTAGAAAACTACATAATAAATATTATTATTAACATTTTATTAATTAATTTGTTATATTGAAGCTTACAGATTTAATATTTTATCAATTATTTATAATCATCATTATGATTATATCTAGATTAAATTATGCATGTGTGTGTGAAATCCAAGTGCCTTTGATTGTGGGTTTCACATATATCATAAGATTTAACTGTTTCGTGTTTCCGAAAAGTAAAAACTAATATGAAAACTTTAGATGGCTTATAAAGCATAACAAGAACAAGACCTTGTTCGTGTTCGTTTGTTAAGACATATATGTGTTCGCGAACTGTTCACGAACATTTATCGAACGAGATTTTGTGTTCATGTTTGTTTGTTAAGGAAATGAATTTGTTCGTGTTCGTTTGTGTTTGTTTGTTAATTTTAGGCAATCAATAAAAACGAACGTTGATGAACACAAATGAGCGCAAAATGATGTCCATGAACACAAATGGAAACAAACGAATACAAACAATCGTTCATGAACATAATATATAATATACTCACACATATTAGATATTTAATTTTTCAGAATTTTGAAGTATTTAAATAAATATAAAAACCAAAAACACTACTGAACTATCGAACACAAACGAACACGTTACCAAACGTTCACGAACATAAACGAACGAACACGACCTCTGTTCATGTTTGTTCATTTAACTAAACGAACAAAATTTATTGTTCGTGTTCGTTTGTTTAATAAACGAACGAACACAAACGAACTTCCCGCCGAACGGTTTACGAACTGTTCGTCGAACGTTTGGTTCGTTTGCAGCCCTACATATTGGATTTAAATAACTTCAACTTTTATCAATTTGTTGATAGCATTCTCAATTTTCGATTTGTACAACACCACTTCCAACTTTCAACTTATTGACCGATAACATTCCCAAACTAACCAAACACTAACCCAGTTTGCTAACATTAGCTGTCACGTCACCAAACCAGTATCACATCAGCTGCCATGTCATCTAAAAAAGCCTAGAGAGATGCCATGTCAATTGTCACGTCATCAAAAAGCCAAGCCAGCTGACACGTCAACAAAAAATTCCCCGTCAGATGCTACATTAACACACAAGTGTCACATCAGCAAAAACTAATTGGGTTAGGTTAGGGTTCAGTTTGTTTAAAAGTGTTATCAGCCAATAATTTGAAAGTTGGGAGTTGTATGCTACAAATCGAAAACTGGAAGTGCTATCGGCCAATAGGGTTATTTAAATCTAATATCCTTTTTCTTTGCTTTCATAGAGTTCTTTTGTTTAAAAAAAAAAAATAGTCGTTACAAGAACATCCTCACACTCACCTTCAAAACCTAGGGTCATTGGTGCCGGAGGTAACATTTGGTAACAAAAAAAAAATGTAATAAATAGGTGTTATTGGCGTCATATGTTGCCGACATTTTGTACATACGTTTAGTACGTCATTACAAATAAAAGACACGATAACGTACATACGTTGAGATATCTCTATACATGTGCTACATCATTAAATTCAATAGACAATCAAGTCGTCAATCAATCATATTTTCATCATGATGGGCTAGCAATTTTATTCAAATTAGCCATCTTTAATTAACCATATAATTCAACCGTGAGACTGGAAGGTACGGGGAGGGTCATCTCGATGGAGATGGGCCGCCACGTAAGCGGGTGTAAGGATGAGCCTAAAGGGGGTGGACTTAGGGGGTGGGGGATGAACCCCTTTATATGTATGTATGTATGTATGTATGTATGTATGTATGTATGTATGTATAGGTGTGTGTGAGGGAGTGAGGCCCGGCTTGGGCGATGAGGTAAACAAACAACACCCCCTAAACTAAACTTGTTGAATTATTGTAGCTTTTTTTTAATGATCAACGAATCTTCCAAATGGGTTACTGGCGAAATTCGCTACATTGTGATATACTCGTCTCCTAATCGGGGAAAACCCTCACCTAGGTCCGAAGCCTGTGAACACTCGCCCGAAGGCACGACAGTGCGATGTGGTAAAACCCGCTCAGTTTAAGAATCGAACTAGCGATCTCCGCCTACTCGCCTAGTCACTCATCATCACCAGGTGCCGCAGAAAATAATGGGGAGAGCAGGAATTGAACTTGTGTCCCTTAGAACACCAAGTCTCTCCCACACCACTCCACCACCAGCGTTGAATTGTTGTAGCTAAAACAAATTATTTACCATGGGGTAAAAGTTTTCATTAATAGTAATATTCCATGATAATGATTTTGATGATTGTTTTGTATTTATTTTCTCCTCCGAAGAAAACCCTTGGCTTTTCCCATGAATTGTTTTGTATCTTTTGTTGAAAATAAGCCTACAAGATAATAGATGCCCAAGGTGTGAAAGTAGACCATGTTTCCATAGTTGGAGCTCAATCGACAAAATTTCAACCATTATCACTAGTACATGCTTGCTTCTATGGTGAACAAATTAACTTGTACAATTTTCGTCACATATAAATAAAGGAAAACAATCCCATCAAAGGACCACACGTGTTTCCCCATATTCCCTTCTTCATTGAATGTGCATTCACTACTATAATAAGATTATATTTTAGATGAAATATTTCCTCATAAATTTATGACTGAATAATAATTGGCGATTTCTATAGTAACATTAGCAATTTTACGGACTTACGATTCCATTGTAAATTTGTCGTAAAGTGTTTCATCTATATATTTGTTGCTAGTTAATTTTGGATCGATGAAAAAAATTAGTGAAAAAACTAGATTCGGCCGACTTCTTTCAATCAAGAACATCCTTTCGTGAAATATTTACGAAAGTACCAACCATTGTGAATACAGGGGCGGACCTAGGTTATAGGTTGGGTGGGCGGGCACAGTTGCGGATTCAGAAATTTTTTTAATGGTTTTTTTTTATAGATTATCACTATTTTTTTCCAAATCATACAAGGTTTTCACTAATTCTCATTATTGTTTCCAAACTGACTAGGTCCCTAGGAACCCACAAAATGTGGCTAAATCCGCCACTGGCGGGCGCACACCTTGAAAAAGAAATTTTAATGTATTTTATAGGCAAAAATCCTGACCGCACCCCTTGAAATGTTGGTTAAGACCCACGTTCGCACCCCCTGTAAATAATTCCTAGTTCCACCAAATACTTGTTTATTAGTAGTCTCTTTTACAAAAAAATGGCCAAAACTTATTTGCTAACAAAAAAGGACAAGAACATTGATTGTATGTGCGTTGTTTGGTTATGCTTAACCAAACACAAAAAAAAAAAAAAAGAAAAAAAAGAAAGAAAGAAAGATTGTGTTGATAAACAAACAAGCTATTGGTGGTGAGAAAGGACGATTATGACTTGGGAATCTCTAGAACCAAAGTTGCCTGTTTGAGATTAGAGTTAGAATTGATAATGTTGATAGTATTCCCATTGAGAGAAAGTACTTGTTTAGGCGCTATCATAATTCATAAACATAGTGGAAGTACATGAATTAACTTAAACCAACCGTAATGAACATACAAGATTACCGAATGTCTATGAACGTAACAAGAGTTTTGTTCATCTTCATTTGTTACTTAAACAAGCAAAAGAATGTTTTTATACTCATAATTTAATTGATGAAACCTTTCAAATGCACATTCCAAGTATTTTTTTTTTTAATATACACAAATATTTCAGCATAATAGTAATAATTGTATTATTAACTAGTAAACGTTCACGGGTGTTGCGGTAAAGTTTTACATCAATCAAAAACTATAAAAAAGAATACTGATAATGGTCCCCATGATACCGACACTACTAGTACTTATGTTGTAAAAGATATCAACACGTGTTTTACATCATTCGAAAACACCTTAAAAACAAATACTAATGCCGGTCCCGAAAATAGTGGCAGTGGTACATATGTTGTTCGGTTTGTCACAATTGCGTTACGATAAAGGTACTCGGTATCGTTTATGACACTAATTTTTTTTTGTTTCAAAGACAACTTTGTTTTCAATAGAATTTATACCTAAACGTTAAAAAAAATTATGACAACCCGTATTTAGTTTTTATAAAAAGTTAACGAACGCAAGTTATTAGAGAAAAATAAAATTTCCAAAAAATAAGTGGGTTAAAGGCGTATATTGTTAATTGTATAAGTCTCGAAAACCATAAAAAAATAATACCAATAGTGGTCTAGATAACACCGACACTAGTACTATGTTGTTTGGTTGGTATAGGTTCGGATCGACTCGTCACGGTATCGGTACGGTAACGGAACTGGCTATAGTTTAAGATACCGGCTAAATGTACAATTTCGAATATGGTTCCATTCTTAACTAAATTTATATCGAAACATTAAGACAAAAAATTAATCACAACAACGTATTTAGTTTTCTTTAAATCATTATACAACGAACTCGCCCGCAATGAAAGTTTTGCATTTGTTAATATAGTAGTTTCATTTCGGATAAGGTCATACGTAATGGAGCATTATAGGGGCGTGAAAGGGATTGATAACGCCCCTAACACCACCCTCTTGGATATTATAGGGGCATGAAGATGGAGGGACATTATAGGATAAGCCCAAATGAAGAGAAAACAAAATGGAAAGTAATGATTGAAAAGACATTAAGGCGCGTTAATCATTACACATTTTTAACAGACGTTATGATACTGATGTGGCGGAAAGTGCCCCTTAAGGCCATGCGTAATGGGCATTATAGGGACGTGAAAAAGTTTGATAATGCCCCCAACATCACCCCCTTGTATTATAGGGGCATGAAGAGGGAGACATTTCTAGAACAATGCCCAAATAAGAGAAAAAAATGGGAAATATTGAATGAAATGGACATTAACCGCTACACATTTTATGAAGGTGCGTTATGATGCTGATGTGGTGAAAAATACCCTTTAAGAGACATTAACCATTAGGGATGAACTTTTTTACCCAAATACATGTACCCGTACCCATATCGTACTCATATTGTACCCATACTGTTTTTAGGTATTCCGTACATGTATCGGTACCCATTATTATTGATTTTGGTATTCGGTACTTTCGGTATCGGTACGGGTACAGGGAAAAAACGGGTACTGGCACCGAATTTTATATAGGACTTTAAAAAAAATTTATATTATGTTTATATCGTATTATAGTATTTTTGGTACTCATATCGATTTTACCTATTTGGTACTCATATTGTATTGGTACCCGTACCGATTTTACCTATTCGTTAGACTTCCACATGTCTGAGGACATGGTCGAGAACAGGAGTTTGTGGAGACACGTAGAATTAAGGTTAATTGGTTAAGGACTTATAGGGAGGGGGCTCTCTTGTCTTAGGAACTTAGCCTTTTATAGTTCTTTGCGGGGTGAATTTTTAAACCAAATATTTTTTTTTCCGTAGACGCGTACAGGTGTATGCTTTTTATGACTATTATAACTTGATGTGTCATTGGAGCAGAGGGGCTCGCTTGAAACATCCTCTCTACCCCCTAGGATAGAGGTAAGATGTGCCTACATCTCACCCTCCCCAGATCGTCCTATAACTTCTTAGCTATAGGTGGGATAAACTGCGTAAGGTTGTTGTTGTTGTACCAATTTTACCTATTCGGTACTCGTATTGTATGGTACTCATGCCGATTTTACCCATTTAGTACTGTACAAGTGATAAAAAAAAATAAAAACAAAATGGTACCAAGGCGTGTACCGAAATACACGTATCAATACCTATACCCGTACCCGTACTGTACCAATAAATTCGGTATGGTATTTGATACCCAGTTTTGTTCAAATCTCATCCCCATTAACCATTACCCATAATCTAAAGAGCATTAATCATTTCGGGTGATATAACTTCTTCCTCCTAGCAATTGATTCCAGCCCAGCTGGTTGATGCATTGGAAATGATGGGGAAGGACTCAGGTTCGACTCTTGATCCCACCCGAGTTTTCTACTACAGTACATTTTCTCCAGAGGGTCGGCTCTTGTGGAGGGTGCAACTCCTGTCATGTGGCAGGAGGCTGGAAATTTTCTCGGGGACAGCGTAACGCCCCTCTCGACCAGGCGTGGCCCGGTTAAGACAACATAGTTCTGGTAATGAGTGGTGGCGGGCCTGCGTCTTGCGGGTGTGAATTAGCCGTCTGTTGTGAAGTTCACCTGTCAAAAAAGAAAAAAAATTCACTTCTTCCTCCTACAGTTCAAATGTTGGTTGCCTTAGTTAAAACGGAAGAAAATAATTGTAACTGATAAATTGTAAATTCAGTTAGTGAATCTCTTAAGCAAGTACGAAGTAAAAATAAAAAATTAAAAGAAAAAAACAACCGCAAGTCCGCAACCACATATTTTTGCCTATTAAATATTTAAATGTGTCTTTTGCCTTGGCAATCGGAAAGTGATTGGGCCTTTAGCTTGAAAATGAACAAAAGAATAAAGGGCTTGCTTTTGTTACTAATCATAGACTCATAGTTATGTATTTGGGTTTCATAAGCTATCCAAAATGGCCCGTTATAACAAAGCGTTACAAAGGCCCAGAGCCCAAAAGGTATGCCAGTCCAGCAATTATCCGAATAAAACATGCACTCCATGCATTTAATTCACACTTTGTCTTAATAATAAAATCATCTGAAATGCATATGTTTCTATGCCACTACAAGTTTCTCCATGCATGTGTGTTAATTTAGTAATATAACGGTTTAAATTTATATAAACTAGCAAGATTTCGCCGCGTGATGAGCCGGGAATTCGGTTCGTATAGGTTCGGTTCATGACAATATCAATATGATACTGGTACTCGGTTTAATGTCATGATATGCATAAAAGAATGTGTTTTACATTGAAAACCATACAAACGAATGCCAACACGAGTTTTGATAATAACAATACCACTATCGATCATAAAAATGAATACCGGTACCGGTTCCGTTTACAACAATACCAGTAGTGATGTAGGTATCGTACTATTTTGAATAAAACTCTTTTTTTCAACTAAGTTTTTACACGGACGTCAACATAAAAATTATTAAAGTCGTGTATTCAATTTAACAAAAGGGTCATGTGTATGAGAAATGTAAGAATGATTATTGTGATGACAAGTGGTATGGATTAAATTTAGAGATTGAGGATAATAGGGTAATTTCAATTAAAATCAAATATATATGATAATATATTTCTTAACTGTTTTCTGAGTTTTTTTAAGAAACCAAATATCCTAATTTACGTTTCATATATTTCACACCTTTTACAAAGATTGCAACTATAACCAGTCTATTGTAAATCAAAGTCTACATAACATAGTTTTTTAATATATTTGTAGTTTAATTCATGGTGTTTTACACCTACATTCTAGTTAGAGGTGTACAAACCGGTTAATTTCATTAACCGGTTCAGTTTACCAGTTATATCAGTTAATTTGACTTGTTGACTATAACTGGTTAATGTTTTAACCGGTTATTACTTTAATCGGTCATTTTTAACCGGTCCGGTTAATTACTTTAACCTGTTTGGTTAATTAACCGGTTATCTTTGGTTAATAACCTGTTTTTTTTTTCTTTTTTTTCTTCTTTTTTTTGAATTTTTCAGTTTTTTTTCGGTTAACCGGTCTACCTATTAATAATCAGTTACTATATTAAATATTTATAACCGGTTACTAACCTATGGTTAAAAATAATCACTAACCGGTTATTCCTCGGGCGGTTATTAACCGGTTATTTTATGCACCTCTAATTCCAGTAGATGTTCTTCGTATAGTGTTTTAAACTTGCATTACACCTACATTCATGGTGTTTTACACCTTCCTTCCGGTAGATGTACTTTGTATGGTGTCTTAAACCTACATTCCAGTAGATTTTCTTCGTATGATGTTTTAAACCTGCATTCTAGTAGATGTTCTTCGTATGTTCTTCTTATGGTGTTTTACACCTGTATTCCAGTAGATGTTTTTCGTATGGTGTTTTAAACCTGCATTCCAGTAGGTTTCATATCATGTAATTACCGATAAAACACAATGACGAAGAAGGTTCGTTGATTCATTTATAAAACAATCTGAACTTTGAATTTTGATCTTGATCCATGTCTCCGATGAAGAAGGAAAGGGCGTAAATTGTGGAGGGTTTGATGGCGGTTTCTTTATTTAAATGATATAAAAAGACACTATCACATCTAATCTAGTCAAATTAGTAAAAAAAAAAAACATAAGTTACATTTAAGCCCTTTTTTATCTTAACTATTAACTACAAGATCTAAGGGTTTAAAACACTTTTTACATTTCTCATAAAAAAACCTCATTTTTACAATAACCCCACACATAGTTAACATACAAAAATTATGTTTTTTAACAAGGTTTAGTTGGTTACAACATGGAAACAAGTCAATTTTATCGGGTCACTTTAGTTGTCCAAACACATTTTTATAATATATTTGTATATTTTTTTTTTCATTGTGTGTCAAATCATAATTTCTAACTTCTGAGTACAACTTAAGAGGAGTGTGTTAAAAATATCTTTTGGACACTTATTGATCCAATTTTCATCTGATATAAACTAGGTAATAATAGAAACTCGATCCAAATTCTGACAATCTATGTGTTCAGTTTACACAAATCTTATTATCCGCAACTTTGTTTCTTAAATCTTGGGGTCAACTTAAACTAGGCCAACTTTTTTGATCTCGATTGGCTTTCATCTTCAATCGAGGAAGAGTCCATGCGGAGGTACGCTTCTATTGTAGATTTCTTACTTTACCAATTTCTAAATAACGAACATTATTAATAAAATAAAATGTCTGAGCAAAGTGGCTAAAAAATGTGTAACTAACATATATTAGAATGATATTTGTCACGGAATAGGTTTTTTGCGGGTACGACAATTTGGTTTCTTGCTGAAGTGCGAGGTGCTTATGTCAGGTGTGATAGCCCTTTGTATCACGCTATGAGGTATGGACTTTAGTCTAATAAAAACACCATCTTGCTGGGATATTTTTGGTGTTTGCGATATACTGGTAACTGTAATCGTGTACAAAGGTGGGTTTAAAAAAAAACACCAACAATTTGATTCAAGTAAATATATTTTTGATTACTAATATTTTAAAAACAGCATCTCGACTGGTCATTCTCGAGGTGGCCATAAGCTTTTGTAGTTATGGCGTAATTCCAACTAGGTTGTTAAGCAGCTCTTATACATAATAGTCGACTAGATTCGGTCCGCCGCAAAGCGCTGGCATACCAACTATTATGTTAGTTTTGTATTATTATATAGGCTCCATAGTGATTTTTTGTTTTATCTATTACAAAATTAGATTTCTGAATATTTGACAACATAAATAACAATACAGGTCTTTCATTATTTGACATCATTTCCCTATTTGATCTTATGCTGTTTTTTTTTTCAGGATACTGTTCACTTTAGCTTCATCTTTGAGTCAAACATTAAGCAGTGAATTAGCTTATTCTCAAAGGAAACTAATGGCTCTTCCAATTCATTCTAAATCAGCAAATCAATTGATAAGTCAACTAAGCAACAGGCATTAGGTGTTATCCATGAAGAGGTTGGTTTTACCCTTTCACTATATTACATCGCTCGAGATAGCTCAAATTAATATCCTAATTATTACAATGAGTCAAACAGGTTTGGGCCGGGTTGACCAGACCCACCTCACTTTCTTTTCTGAAGTTTTTAATAACAATTAGCATGTCAAATACGATAACAGAAAATGTAAGTAGTAATAAGGTATATTTAATGGTCAATACAGGTTAGGGTCAGGTTAGGCTGACCTGAATCACAAATTTTTAAAACGAGTTTAGGTTGGGTTGGGCTGACCCAAATTACTCTCTTTTCTAATATTTTCTATAACAACCCTCCTAAAAATATTCTAAACACCCCTATACGCCCTAAAATAAACCCCGTATACGAAAAACGGCCCAAAATACCTTTAATTTTATAAAAATTAAATAAAAACAAATTTCGAGGAGCTCTGGCGGGGCGCGACGGATCCCTCCTGATCCGTGTCACGTGCGTGTCGAAGCTAGTAGCCGAGTCAGCCAAGCTAGGGCCTACCCTAGCCTAGCTCGCGGGGCGCGAAAGCCCCTTGTGACTCTTTCGCGGGGCGCGAGAAAGGGTCGATCAGACCCTATAAATTGAGGGGATCTGCCTTCAGTCCAATTCGTTCAAAAACTTTCGATCTCTCTATCAATTTTCTGAATAACAATAATAATATCGGGTATTATACCCCCCTAATTAGCGAAGCTTTGCCTTGTTGTAAGTACTATAACCCCCGATTACGTATTAGATACGCTGCCCGACTGATCTAGTGCTCCGTAACGCATGTCGAGGCTCTGCCTGACTTAGTCGTTGGAGTTCTGTCTCGGGGAGGGTGTAACTATTGTAAATATTGGGTTATTATACTAACGCGTGTGCATTGTTTAATTTATTAGATTATAACCAGGAAGTCACAGGGAAAAACCTAAAATAGCAATGTGAGTGATTTCTCTTTTCACAAAGTGTTTTTACAAAATCTCAATTATTTTAATTTATATTTAACGGTGATTGAGTATTTGTAATTCTACAATTATCATCGGTATGTTGGGGTTTTGTATACAAAATTTGTTACTACACTGTGAGTAGTAACATGACCACAAGTCGGGTTGACAGCACCATGGGTGGTAATTAAGGTAGAAATATAAACAAATGTAATTGCGAGATCGCCCTCAATGCTGTAAAATGATAAAACCTGTTTTGATTAAACTTGGATTCACTCGCCAGTATTTCTTGCTGATAAAATGTTTTTAAACGTGTTTCAGGTAACAAAATGTGAAAACCAAATAGAAGCCAGCTGGACAGCACTGAAGGCTTGGAAACGTGGCTATAAAAGTTACCTAAATAAAGAAGATGCTTTAATTCAATAAATTGGGGTTTATCCCTATAAACATGTTGGTAATGGAAACTTGGGAATTTCCCATGTATTTACTATTATAAAAAAGTGGTATTTTACTCTGATAAAATATTTCCTAACTACGGTCCTGATGTAAATTCCGCTGCCAAACTAATAAACACCGATACAACTGATACTGGTTCGTGGCCGCCCGTTTTCAAGTGATTAGGGGCCGTGGGTTGCGACAGAGAGTGGTATCAGAGCTATAGCCACTGATTTAAGCCACAAAAGTGTTCTGCTGACACCAAAATTTTATCCATTTTGTTAGGAAATAATCTACGTGATTACGTGCATATTATTGTTTTGTGTTATTTGACAATTTGTTAGTTTACAATATGAGTGATCAAGGACCATCGGACGCCTATCGTCAATTGTCTAGTTCTCCTAAGGATAAAGGAACTTCTTCCCAACCTACCCCCCGGGGTATTCAGCTGACACAGAAGAGGGGATTTTCATATTCAAAGCATAATCCGAAGAGTCATTCCCTACCAAAAAGAGAGGATAGTTCAGTCGGGGCGCTCACGAGCGTAGGAAAAGAATGAGGAAGTTACAGCAGCAGAAGGATTTAGCAGCTGCAAATAGGGAGATGAATGCCCAGACTCAGGATATAATCAATAGGCGATTAGCAAATTTTCACATATTAGCTACCATAGCCGCAGACCCAAACTTAGAACAAATCATTGCACCACAACCACTACCCTTGTTCCTAAATCAACCCATGGAAATAGAACCGAACCCAGGAAACCAGATACCCTTACCTGCCTTCGACCCAAACGAAATCCCTAGAGTCCCAGCACCCCATCCCCTAAATTATGATCCATGGGAGGATGATCATAGAGATTACCCAGAACTTCACCCACAGGAGGAGCTCGTACCGAACCCTGTAGCCCCATACCCAAACCTTGACCCTCTAGATCCATATTGGGATAATGACCAATATATTCGGGAAATCCTAGAGAACCCATACCCATACGAAGAACCGATGCCCCAGTACCCTGACCCAATACCAGCACCCACACCACCCATGAGTACCGAAAACGTGCAGGAACTCCGCACTTTTGGTTAGGAGTTGTTAGATGAAAGTGAACGAATAAGGCAAATAGGGGAGAGGCTCGTTTTGAAGTATGACGAGCGTAATATGCAGTATTGGATGAACCCCTACTACTACTAATAATAATAATAATAAAATATATATGTGTGTGTAGTAGAAAAAAATATAATAATAAATATATCCACTAAAATAGCTACTAATGCATAACTAGTATTGTATATCAGTTACAGTTTATTATAGATGTGTATATATATATATATATAAAGTAGAGTAAATGTCGCAATGCATGACGATTTTGATCAATGTGTTTGTTTGTGATTGCTCGCATTAAATATTGTTTTGTGATATTAATATTTGGTAAATGTTTATAATCCAGATGGACAACGAAGTGAATCAAGAAAACCCGAATAACGATAATAACGACAACCAAATAGATAACCGTGTCATCCAACACATAGTGGCACAAGGGATTATAGACGTCATGACATATATTATCAAAACGGTTAAGGAAGCGAAAAATAATAAAAATAATAGTGGAAGTAAACGACCACCTACTGAACCTAGTCACAGTGTAAACACTGGACCGTTACTTCAATTGCCTGAAGAAGAACCATGTCTTATGGTTGTTCTTACAAAGAATTCTGGTCTTGCAAACCAATAGAATTCTCTGGCAATGAAGGAGCCATTGCAGCTCTACGCTGGATAGAAAAGACTGAGGCAGTCTTAAAAATAAGTAAGTGCGCAGAGGAAGACAAAATCATGTTTGCTTCCAATATTTTTAAGAATGCAGCTCTAGAATGGTGGAACACTATTCTCTAGTCTAAGGGAAGTGACAGAGTCTATAATATAGAATGGATTGAGTTTAATGTCACACCCCCAAAATCCACCATGTGGAGTACCACTGCTTGGAGGCGTGACGTGACCAGGATCGAGCCACCAATCATATTGAACATCGTAATTAAGTAAATAAGACCAACCACAATACGATTGGTGACCAAAGCTAGTTAACCATGTTTAGTTTAAACAGCGGAAGCATAAAAGTAAATCCAAAAGCATAAGTCCATAGTTTATAAGTTAAAGTTCAAAACGCAAGTTTAATAAGTTCATAAGGATTTAAATAGTAAGCACGGAACATAACAGTCCGTACACCACAACGACTCCTTCCTCGTGCAAGCTCCAAGCGTTTAGCGACCTGCAAGGCATGTAACAACGAGTCAACATCAAAGTTGAGTGAGTTCACGTTTGGTTGTTTAGTTTTAAGTTGTTTCTGAAAAACGTGGTTTGACTTTCGTTGGCTTAATTGCCGTGGGGGTCACCCCGTAGTTGAAAGTATGTTTAACCAGTTCCTTTTTCATTACCCAAACCATAACCATAATCAGTGGGGGCTTTCCCTGTGTGAACTACTAGACGGTATGATATCGACTACTACGCAAATAAGTTGTGCCCTATATCAGTGTCTATCATCACTGATAGTCTGCCATAGTCCATTAGTACACGCCCGTCCGACCGGCACGGTGTGAGGTTTGTTAAACCTAATATCGCTATTAACTAATGACCCGCTCGCCATTGGCCTCAGCGATTAAGTCGATATAATGAAGAGGGACTTATTGATAGAGTTTTGTCTAGCTAGTTTTTAAGGTTGTTGTCCTACACCATGAGGACGAACGTACGTATTCTGCACCAGGAGAATTCGTAGGATTTATGGTGGCATCCTACCCAAGGAGGATGGTCGTACATATCCTACCCAAGGAGGATATGTAGGTTCCGTTTTAGTTTATTAACCCATTCCCAAACCACCGGGAATCCCATGCCTTGTAGAAAGTGTGAACTCACCTCGGTTTGCTCGGTTAGATTCTCAAATATAGCTAACAGTCAAGGTCGGTCAATCACGTCCACTAGCTCAAGGCTAGGGAAGTTCGAGTGAAGAAATGTGGTGGTTAATAGCGAATGGAGAAGGTCCTTCAATTTCCGAGAGCACCAAGCTTCGTTGTGTGACCCGTAGCACCTTTGTATGTATGAGGAATGGCTAGAATGGAAGTTGATGGTGGATGTATGGTGGAGGAAGATGGCAGCCGAAGGTAAGCAAGAGAGGAGAAGAGAGAGTGAGTTTGATTGTTGAGTTGTGATGAGAGAAAATGATTAACTTCTAAACATACTTATAGACCACATTCACCATTTTTCCATCATGTAATATGTAGTTTAGATATCCAACAAGTGTGATTAAAATAATCAAAAAAATTGTGGTGTGGGTCACCACATGGTGACCGTCCATGGAAGGGGGGGGGGTATATAGTTGGATTTCAATTGGATGGTTAAGGATTAGTTAGTTTAGTTAGAGATCAAAATAGGTTATTAGTGTGTTATGTAATATAACGGGTGTTAGGGTGTTCGGGGACCCTAACTAGCTCAGAAAAGTGTAAACAATGTCATTGACAATAGTTTCATGTTACGGGTAAAGTCCGGTTGTTCGGTTCGGTGTTGTTCCGTTAAAGTGCTTAATTAATCCGTAAAGTGTCCTACATATATATTTTTGCAACGTTTTTAATTTTTAATACTCAGGAAGGCATACCAGACTATTTAGTAATTTTTCTGTATACTACTAGCACGTTAACAAGTACATGTAAGTATAACGCAGTAATCAGAGAGCCGTTAAGTAATTCCACACAGTCGTCAAGCACTTTAATTATCATTAATAAATTGTACGGAATACATGAAATTTTGAGGGTTGTCACATTCTCCCCCTGTTAAGAGAATTTCGTCCCGAAATTTAGCGCGTGGTTACTGAGGAAGCTAGTTAAGTTGCGTTGTTTTCCTGATTTTCCTGGGGTGTCACATCATCCCCCCGTTGATTTGGAATTTCGTCCCGAAATTCTGCAGTAGCTTTAGCCTCAGTAGTGGTTGCGTTTTTCTTAAACAGCTGGGGATACTTGAGTTTCATTTGGTCTTCTCGTTCCCAGGTATATTCTGGGCCACGACGGGCATTCCAACGAACTCGGACAAGAGGTATCCTGGTACGCTTGAGGATCTTAACATCTCGATCCGTAATCTCTACTGGTTCCTCGACGAATCGCAGCTGGTCGTCGATAGTGAGCTCCTTTAGAGGAACTATGAGAGTCTCATCTGACAGACACTTCTTCAGATTCGACACATGGAATACGTTGTGAACTCCGCTGAGTTCTTCAGGTAGATTCAACCTGTAGGCGACTTTGCCAATTTTCTCGATGATTTCGAACGGTCCGACATAACGCGGATTGAGCTTGCCTCGTTTTCCAAAGCGGACTACACCTTTCCAAGGTGAGACTTTGAGTAGCACTCGATCCCCAACCTGGAACTCGAGTGGTTTTCTTCCTTTATCAGCATAGCTTTTCTGACGGTCACGAACCGCCGCCATTCGCTGTCGTATCTGAGCAATTCTCTCGGTGGTATCTACCACAAGTTCTGGGCCAGTGATTTGGCTGTCACCAACTTCTGCCCAACAGAGAGGTGATCGGCATTTGCGTCCGTACAATGCCTCGAATGGAGCGGCTTGGATGCTGGTGTGGTAGCTGTTGTTATATGAAAACTCCACTAACGGGAGGTGTTTTTCCCAGCCATTGCCGAAGTCGATTACGCATGCCCTAAGCATGTATTCAAGGGTTTGGATGGTGCGTTCAGATTGCCCATCCGTCTGTGGGTGATAAGCGGTGCTCATATCTAAACGTGAGCCAAAGGACTTGTGCATAGCTTGCCACAGTTCAGAAGTAAAAGGCGCGTCACGATCAGAAATGATGGAGGTTGGCACTCCGTGCCTTGATACTACTTCCTTTAGGTAGATGTCTGCTACAGTAGAAAACTTATCCGTTTCCTTGATTGCCAGAAAATGTGCAGACTTGGTCAGTCGATCCACGATCACCCAAATGGTATCATTTCCGCGTTGAGATCTAGGTAGGCCGGTAACGAAATCCATGGAAATTTGCTCCCATTTCCATTTCGGGATCTCTGGTTGTTGAAGTAGGCCTGATGGTTTCTGATATTCAGTCTTGACTCTCGCACAAGTCAAGCACTTACTGACGTAGGTTGCTATGTGGGCTTTCATGCCAGGCCACCAATACGTAGTCTTGAGGTCGTGGTCCATTTTATCCGAACCATGATGTACCGAATAACGAGACTTGTGTGCTTCATCCATCACAAGCTCGCGTAGATCTCCATAAAGTGGAATCCAGATGCGTCCGTTAACATAGTAAGCACCGTCTTCCTTTTGCTCTAGTCGCTGCCTCGATCCTCGCAAGGATTCAGCCCTGATGTTCTCTGCTTTCAACGCTTCAACCTGAGCATCACGAATCTGAGCGGGAAGGCTAGAGTGAATGGTAAGCTGTAACGCACGTACACGCTTAGGTATAGTATCCTTTCGACTGAGGGCGTCTGCCACCACATTGGCTTTGCCCGGATGGTACGTGATCGCGCATTCGTAATCATTCAAGAGTTCGACCCATCGACGTTGACGCATATTTAATTCCTTTTGCTTGAAGATATGCTTGAGACTCCTGTGATCGGTGTAAATGGTGCACTTGGTACCGTACAGGTAATGTCTCCATATCTTAAGTGCGAAAACAACTGCTCCCAGTTCCAAGTCGTGTGTAGTGTAGTTCCTTTCGTGAACCTTAAGTTGGCGTGATGCGTAGGCAATGACCTTATCACGTTGCATTAACACGCAACCAAGTCCTTGGATGGAAGCGTCGCAGTAAACCACAAAATCATCTGTGCCTTCAGGCAATGAGAGGATAGGCGCGCTACAAGGTCTATCCTTCAAATGCTGAAATGTGGACTCCTGTGCATCACCACAACGATAGGTGACACCCTTCTGAGTCAGTGAAGTGAGAGGTTGCGCAATCTTTGAGAAATCCTTGATAAACCTTCTGTAATATCCTACCAAACCCAAAAATTGGTGGATTTCTGTTGGTGTATGGGGTGCAGGCTAGTTCTTGATCGATTCAACCTTAGATGGATCCACATGAATCCCATCCTTGTTTACCACGTGGCCTAGAAAGTGGACTTCGCGAAGCCAGAAGTCGCATTTCGAAAACTTGGCATACAGTTGCTCTGCTCGGAGAAGTTCCAGCATAAGTCGTAGATGCTGCTCGTGTTCTTCCTGACTCTTAGAATAGATCAGGATATCATCGATGAACACAATAACGAACTTATCCAGGTAAGGTTTTCATACTCGGTTCATGAGATCCATGAAGACCGCTGGTGCATTCGTCAGCCCGAATGGCATAACCAGAAACTCGAAATGGCCGTAACGAGTTCTGAATGTCCTCATCTCGGACCCTCAGCTGATGGTATCCCGATCTCAAATCAATCTTAGAGTAATAGCTTGACCCTTGCAACTGGTAGAACAAGTCGTCAATACGTGGAAGAGGATAACGATTCTTCACAGTCACCTTGTTGAGTTTGCGGTAGTCAATACACATTCTGAAAGTACCATCTTTCTTTTTCACAAACAAGACTGGAGCTCCCCAGGGCGAAGAGCTAGGACGTAAGAAACCCTTTTCCAAGAGTTCTTGTAGTTGTGTGGACAGTTCTTCAAGTTCTGATGGAGCTAGACGATAAGGTGCTCGAGCTATGGGCGCTGCTCCAGGAGCTAGCTCGATTTGAAATTCAACTTGATGATGAGGCGGAAGACCAGGTAATTCCTCAGGAAATACCTCGGGAAAGTCACGTACAATAGGGATGTCTTCAATTCTCTTCTCTTCCGTTGATGTGTCAGTAACGAGTGCTAAAATGGTAGTGTGGCCCTTTTGCAAACACTTCTGGGCCTTAAGGAAAGAGATGATGCCTTCGACAGCCCCACTCTTGTTGCCATGAATCACGAGGGGTTCCTCACCAGAACGAGGAATGCGGACGATTTTCTCCTTGCAAACAATCTCCGCTTGATGATGAGATAGCCAATCCATCCCAATAACGACGTCGAAACTATCCAGTGTGATAGGAATAAGATCGATAGAGAAAGTCTGACCAGCTAAGACGAGGTTACAACCTTTAACTACGTGTGTGGCTTCAAGACTTTTACCGTTAGCTAGTTCTACCGTGTGTTTGGTGTTCAGAAGTGTTGGAGTGCGCTTAAGCATTTGGCTAACTTTCAAGGACACATAACTAGTATCGGCACCCGAATCGAATAAAACAGTAACAAAGAAGTCGTCCAGAAGAAATTTACCCATCACAACGTTGGGATCGTTCCTTGCATCACCTTGACCAATCATGAACACACGACCCCTTGCTCTATTACCATTGTTGTTACCCCCATTGTTGTTCCTGTTTCCTTGATTGTTGTTGTTCTGATTCTGGTTCAGTTGGGGGCAGTTCCTCTTAAAGTGACCTTCAGCGCCACACTGAAAGCATCCTTTATTGCCCTGCTGTTGCTGCTGATGGTGGTTGTGTGGAGCTTGTTGTTGTTGGCGATTTTGATTTGCAGGACGCGGGCTCCTGCAATCCCTAGCTTCATGACCCAGCTTGTGACATCTCTGACATCGACCTTTGTTGCACTGCCCGCTGTGATGCTTGTTGCACCGGTTGCACTTGGGGTGGTTTCCTCGGTATCCACCCTGTCCTTGATTACCGGAAGATTGCTGACCAGGACTCTGGTAGTCATCAGTCTTTCGCTGCTGAGACTGAACCGAAGCAGAACCCTTACTGGAGTTCCCATCCCATTTTCACTTGTTGTCGGTAGGTGCATCAGAAGTAGCTGTGGCACTGATTCGTTTGGGCAGCCTGTTTTGCTCCACCGCCTGGTCAGTGAGTCGATGGGCCAACTTGATGATTTGCTGTATGGTACCCAGGTTGGCTGAAGTCACGTGACTTTGAATCTATGGTACAAGGCCCTTGAGATACAGCTCAATACGTTTGATGGGAGGGTCCACCATAGTAGGGCATAAGATGGCCAGCTCATTTGACCTCTTAGTATATGCCTCAATCTCAGACCCCGTCATCTTCAGATTGAAAAATTCCACTTCTAGCTTGTGGATGTCATCCCGACTGCAGTACTCCTCTTTGATCAGTTCTTTGAAACCATTCCAGGGGGTGGCATTAGCAACTGCCAGTCCTAGTAGTTGAACCTGTGCCTTCCACCAGGTTAACGCAGCTCCTTCAAGTGTTCCGGTAGCATATTTCACCCTACGGTCTTCGGGGCATTCGCACATCTCGAAAACTGACTCAAGCTTCTCGAACCAGTGTAGAAGGCCCACCGCTCCTTCTGTGCCACTGAAAGTAGTAGGTCGGCAGTCCATGAAGGTTTGGAATGTGCACACAGGAGGTTGAGCATGTTGACCTGTTGCGCGAGAATAAAAGACAAGATTAAGCATGAGGGTTGGTTTGCAAAGGTAGGATCTAAACGTCCTAAGGTGAGTTGGTATGGCAGGTTATACCTCCTGCAGGGTTAGCTGCGAGTGCCTCAGCGACTCGTTCGTTGATCAAAGTCGTCAACTGGGCTTGAGTGAGGTTGATACGTCCTCCGCGTCCGCTCATGATCTTCATAATGAAGCAACGTAAGTGAGAAAGGTGTCGCGAAAGTGCGTAAGTGTGGGACGACAATAGAGAGTAAGCACACAAGGTTCAAATAGAAATTATCACATTATCTAATGCACAGTGAGAACTAACTAACCGACAACATAACATAAATCATACCACTTATGGTGTCGAGTCTTGCACGTGGAGCGAAGAGTCGTTGTGGATCGTTGAACACTGTACAGGTTATAGTCTGGTTGTATCAAAAAGCTTTTCCCTTTTTAAAACCAAGTTCACTATAACCAATGGCTCTGATACCAATCTGTCACACCCCCAAAATCCACCATGCGGAGTACCACCGCTTGGAGGCGTGACGTGACCAGGATCGAGCCACCAATCATATTGAACATCGTAATTAAGTAAATAAGACCAACCACAATACGATTGGTGACCAAAGCTAGTTAACCATGTTTAGTTTAAACAGCGGAAGCATAAAAGTAAATCCAAAAGCATAAGTCCATAGTTTATAAGTTAAAGTTCAAAACGCAAGTTTAATAAGTTCATAAGGATTTAAATAGTAAGCACGGAACATAACAGTCCGTACACCACAACGACTCCTTCCTCGTGCAAGCTCCAAGCGTTTAGCGACCTGCAAGGCATGTAACAACGAGTCAACATCAAAGTTGAGTGAGTTCACGTTTGGTTGTTTAGTTTTAAGTTGTTTCTGAAAAACGTGGTTTGACTTTCGTTGGCTTAATTGCCGTGGGGGTCACCCCGTAGTTGAAAGTATGTTTAACCAGTTCCTTTTTCATTACCCAAACCATAACCATAATCAGTGGGGGCTTTCCCCGTGTGAACTACTAGACGGTATGATATCGACTACTACGCACATAAGTTGTGCCCTATATCAATGTCTATCATCACTGATAGTCTGCCATAGTCCATTAGTACACGCCCGTCCGACCGGCACGGTGTGAGGTTTGTTAAACCTAATAGCGCTATTAACTAATGACCCGCTCGCCATTGGCCTCGGCGATTAAGTCGATATAATGAAGAGGGACTTATTGATAGAGTTTTGTCTAGCTAGTTTTTAAGGTTGTTGTCCTACACCAGGAGGACGAACGTACGTATTCTGCACCAGGAGAATTCGTAGGATTTATGGTGGCATCCTACCCAAGGAGGATGGCCGTACATATCCTACCCAAGAAGGATATGTAGGTTCCGTTTTAGTTTATTAACCCATTCCCAAACCACCGGGAATCCCATGCCTTGTAGAAAGTGTGAACTCACCTCGGTTTGCTCGGTTAGATTCTTAAATATAGCTAACAGTCAAGGTCGGTCAATCACGTCCACTAGCTCAAGGCTAGGGAAGTTCGAGTAAAGAAATGTGGTGGTTAATAGCGAATGGAGAAGGTCCTTCAACTTCCGAGAGCACCAAGCTTCGTTGTGTGACCCGTAGCACCTTTGTATGTATGAGGAATGGCTAGAATGGAAGTTGATGGTGGAGGTATGGTGGAGGAAGATGGCAGCCGAAGGTAAGCAAGAAAGGAGAAGAGAGAGTGAGTTTGATTGTTGAGTTGTGATGAGAGAGAATGATTAACTTCTAAACATACTTATAGACCACATTCACCATTTGTCCATCATGTAATATGTAGTTTAGATATCCAACAAGTGTGATTAAAATAATCAAAAAAATTGTGGTGTGGGTCACCACATGGTGACCGTCCATGGAAGGGGGGGGGGTATATAGTTGGATTTCAATTGGATGGTTAAGGATTAGTTAGTTTAGTTAGAGATCTAAATAGGTTATTAGTGTGTTATGTAATATAACGGGTGTTAGGGTGTTCGAGGACCCTAACTAGCTCAGAAAAGTGTAAACAATGTCATTGACAATACTTTCATGTTACGGGTAAAGTCCGGTTGTTCGGTTCGGTGTTGTTCCGTTAAAGTGATTAATTAATCCGTAAAGTGTCCTACATATATATTTTTGCAACGTTTTTAATTGTTAATACTCAGGAAGGCATACCGGACTATTTAGTAATTTTTCTGTATACTACTAGCACGTTAACAAGTACATGTAAGTATAGCACAGTAATCAGAGAGCAGTTAAGTAATTCCACACAGTCGTCAAGCACTTTAATTATCATTAATAAATTGTACGGAATACATGAAATTTTGAGGGTTGTCACATTCTCCCCCTGTTAAGAGAATTTCGTCCCGAAATTTAGCGCGTGGTTACTGAGGAAGCTAGTTAAGTTGCGTTGTTTTCCTGATTTTCCTAGGGTGTCACATTTAAGAACATGGTCGAAAGAAAATTATGTCCTCCCAATGAAAAAGAACAGACAGCTAATAAGTTCTTAAACCATAGAATGACTGGAATAGACTGTAAGGGTTACACTACGTATTCTTTGAATATGCTAGAATAGTGCCAACTCTAGCATCACCCGAACCAGTATTAATCTCCCGTTACATCCGGGGATTAATTAGTGAGATTAGACATGTAGTCAAGGCAGCTAGACCACAAACCATGGAAGAAGCCGTAGAGCTAGCAAATACCTTGACTGATGAACTAGTACGTACACAAGAAGAAAACCAAAGGAAGAAGCTAGCTCAAAGACTTACCCAGGAATTTCGCTATGGTAATTCCAACCGTGGGAAAACTACAGGTTCTACTTCTGCACCTTATTGTAGGGCCTGCAAGAAGAAGCATTCAGGAAAATGCTCCACGTACTGCAATTTCTGCAAGATACCAGGACATAAGGAAGAAGAATGTAGGAAGAAACCCAGTAATGGAGTATGCTTCAATTGTGAAGAAAAAGGGCATATCAAGCCGAACTATCCAAAACTAGCTCTAGGCATGAACAACAAGACTACTAAGAATGCTAGAGCATTTGTTCTGACAGCCAAAGAAGCCAAGATAATTCCGGACGTGATTGCCAGTACGTTTTTAGTTAATGATGTTTTTGCTAAACTATTATTTGACTATGGTGCAAACCAAAGTTTTATTAATACTTCATTTTGCAAAATTCTTAATCAACCATTAACTAAACTTCAACAAGAATGTCTAGTAGAGACAGCAAATGGAGAATCCATTAAGATTACTGAAGTCTTGTAGGGAGCAAGAATAGAAATTTCAAAACATAATTTTATATCTAATATTTACCCAATGAATCTGGCTGGATTTTATATTGTATTAGGAATGGATTGGTTAGTAGCAAATAAAGCCAGTCTTCTATGTGATCAAAAGTCAATCCAAGTAAATTCACCAAAGGGTGAAAAGATCACAATTAAAGGAAATAAGTCATCTCGATCCACGGAATTCATCTCTGTGATGAAAACAGCAAGTTGTGCAAGAAAAGGATCACTAGTGTATATGATTTCCATAATAATTAAGACTAAAGGAAAACAATTGGAAGATATTCCCGTAGTATCTTAATTCTCAGATGTATTTCCAGAAGAATTACCAGGACTACCGCCAGACAGGGAAATCGAATTCAGAATTCACCTTCTACCCGGAACAACACCGATTACCAAGGCACCTTACCGTTTGGCACCCGCAGAGATGCAAGAACAGAAGAAATAGTTAGATGAACTTTTGGAGAAATGATTCATACAGCCAAGTTCATCACCATGGGGAGCACCGATCTTGTTTGTCATGAAGAAAGATGGGTCAATGCGTATGTGCATTGATTACCGAGAATTGAACAAGGTCACGATTGAAAATCGGTACCCATTACCAAGAATCGATGATATGTTCGATCATTTGCAAGAGCTCGATTCTTTTTAAAGATTGACTTATGCTCAGGATATCATCAATTAAAGGTACAGGAAGATGACATTCCTAAAACTGCCTTCAGAACAAGGTATGACTATTATGAATTTACAGTCATGCCATTTGGTCTAACCAATGCACCAGCTGCATTTATGGACATGATGAACAGAATATGTAAGCCATATCCGGACAAATTCATAATTGTCTTTATAGATGATATTCTCATTTACTCTAAAAGTAAAAAAGAACATGTATCGCATCTGCATGCACTCCTAAATTTGCTGAGAAAAGAAAAAGCTTTATGCTAAATTTTCAAAATGTGAATTTTGGTTAGAAGAAGTGCAATTTCTTGGACATATAGTCAATCATGAAGGAATTCATGTAGATCCCACAAAGATAGAGGTAATTACTAAATGGGAAACCCCTGAGTCTCCAACGGAGGTTAGAAGTTTTCTAGGACTGGCCGGTTATTATAGACGGTTTATCCGAGATTTTTCTAGAATAGCCATTCCTTTAACAAAACTGACCTGTAAATCAATTAAGTTTGAATGGGGTCCAAAACAGGAAGAAGCCTTTAGAATCCTTAAGCAAAGATTAACCAACGCACCCATACTAGCGTTACCAGAAGGAACTGAAGACTTTGTAGTCTACTGTGACGCTTCTAAGTTAGGTTATGGATGTGTGTTGATGCAACGTCAAAAGGTTATAGCCTATGCCTCTAGACAACTTAAGAATCATGAAGAAAACTATACAACCCATGATTTAGAATTAGGAGCCATAATTTTTGCCCTTAAAATTTGGAGACATTATCTTTACGGTAGTAAGTTTACCATTTTCACCGATCATAAGAGTTTAAGATATGTTTTCGGGCAAAAAGAGTTAAATATGAGACAAAGACGTTGGATGGAAATTCTTAATGATTATAATTGTAATATCCAGTATCATGCAGGAAAGGCTAACGTATTAGCCGATGCTTTAAGTCGAAAGTATCATGATAAGCCAAGAAAAGTACATTCTCTTAAACTAAATCTGCAGATAGATTTAAATGAACAAATTAGAGCCATACAAGAATCAGTAATCAAGGATGATACTGAGAAATTGAAAGGAATGATTAAGGAGTTAGAACAAGGAACATATGGAATTTGGAGATTCCATAAGAAAAGGATTTGGATACCTAAACTAGGAAACCTATGTCACTGAATATTAGAAGAAGCCCATAAGTCTAAGTATACGTTACATCCTGGAAGTGATAAAATGTATCAGGACTTAAGAAAGAATTTTTGGTGGAAAGGAATGAAAAAGGATGTAGCAGCTTATGTTGCCAAGTGTCTAACATGTTCCCAAGTTAAAGCTGAACATCAGAAACCCTCAGGTTTATTGCAGCAATTAGAAATGCCTGTATAGAAATGGGAATTGATAACAATGGATTTTGTTATCAAATTACCCAAGACAAGAAAAGGTAATGATACAATCTGGGTGATTGTAGATAGATTGACCAAGTTGGCTCATTTCTTACCGATGAAAGAAACTTTCAGTATGGAACAGTTAGCCAAGTTGTATGTAAATGAAATAGTTTCATTACATGGAATTCCGTTATCTATTGTGTCTGATAGAGATAGCCGCTTTACTTCTCATTTTTTGACAAGTTTCCAAAAAGCAATGGGAACCAAGTTAAATCTAAGCGCATCTTATCATATTCAAACGGATGGACAAAGCGAAAGGACAATTCAGACAATGGAAGACATGCTTAGAGCTTATGTAATTGATTTCAGAGGAAATTAGGATGATCATTTACCATTAATAGAATTTTCTTACAATAACAGCTATCATACCAGTATCAATGCTGCACCATTCGAATCACTTTATGGATGAAAGTCCTGAACTCCAGTCTGTTGGGCAGAAATTGGAGAAAAGCAATTATCTGGACCAGAGATAGTACAAGAAACAACAGACAAAATTATTCAAGTCAAGGAAAGACAAAAAGCAGCACGCGATCGTCAAAAGAGTTACGTCGATAACAGACGAAAACCATTGGAATTTCAGGTAGGAAACAATGTATTATTAAAGGTTTCTCCTTGGAAAGGAGTGGTAAGATTCATCAAAGGGGGAAAGCTAAGCCCCAGGTATGTTGGACCCTTTGAGGTTATTAGAAGAATAGGATATGTAGCTTACAAGCTACAACTGCCAGAAGAAATGGCAGGGATACATGATGTATTTCATGTATGTAATCTCAAGAAATGCTTAGCAGATGAATCATTAGTAGTACCTCTTAAGGATATAGAGGTAAATGAGAAGCTTAAGTTTGTAGAGAAGCATCTACAAATTGAAGACATAAAGATCAAGAACCTCAAACACAAGAGATTAGTTCTAGTCAAAGTGAAATGGGATTCCAAGAGAGGACCAGAGTACACTTGGGAGCTCGAATCAGAAATGCAGAAGAAATATCCATACCTGTTCCAGTAGACCTCGAGGACGAGTTCTAAAACAAGGTAGGGAGAATATAACAACCCTCCTACAAATATTTATAACACCCCCTATACGCCCTAAAATACACCCCGTGTGCGAAAAACGGCCCAAAATACCTTTAATTTTATAAAAATTAAATAAAAAAAAATTCGAGGGGCTCTGGCGGGGCGTGACAGATCCCTCCTGATCCATCGCGGGGCGCGAGCGAGGGGACGAGTGGCGCAACCCGGTGCCGCGACATGTCACGTGCGTGTCGAAGCTAGTAGCCGAGTCAGCCAAGCTAGGGCCTACCCTAGCCTAGCTCGCGGGGCGCGAGAAAGGGTCGATCAGACTCTATAAATAGAGGGGATTGGCCTTCAGTCCAATTCGTTCAAAAACTTTCGATCTCTCTCTCAATTTTCTGAAAAACAATAATAATATCGGGTATTATACCCACCTAATTAGCGAAGCTCTGCCTCGTTGTAAGTATTATAACCCCCGGTTACGTATTAGATACGCTGCCCGATTGATCTAGTGCTCCGTAACGCATGTCGAGGCTCTGCCTGACTTAGTCGTTGGAGTTCTGTTTCGGGGAGGGTATAACTAATGTAAATATTGGGTTATTATACTAACGCGTGTGCATTGTTTAATTTATTATATTATAACCAGGAAGTCACAGGGAAAAACCTAAAATAGCAATGTGAGTGATTTCTCTTTTCACATAGTGTTTTTACAAAACCTCAATTGTTTTAATTTATATTTAACAGTGATTGAGTATTTGTAATTCTACAATAATCGTCGGTATGTTGGGGTGTTGTATACAAAGTTTGTTACTGCACTGTGAGTAGTAACATGACCACAAGTAGGGTTGACAGTACTGTGGGTGGTAATTAAGGTAGAAATATAAAAAAATGTAATTGCGAGATCGCCCTCAATATTGTAAAATGATAAAACCTGTTTTGATTAAACTGGGATTCACTTGCCAGTATTTCTTGCAATAAAATGTTTTTAAACGCGTTTCAGATAACAAAATGTGAAAGCCAAATAGAAGCCAGCTGGACAACACTGAATGCTTGGAAAAGTTACCTAAATAAAGAAGATGTTTTAATTCAATAAATTGGGGTTTATCCCTATAAACATGTTGGTAATGGAAAATTCAGAATTTCTCATGTATTTACTATTATAAAAAAGTGGTATTTTACTCTGATAAAGTATTTCCTAGCGACGGTCCTGATGTAAATTCTGCTACCAAACTGATAAACACCGATACCAGTGATACTGGTTCGCGGCCGCCAGTTCCCAAGTGATTAGGGGCCGGGGGTTGCGACATTTTCAATAATAATTAGCATGCCGATTACGTTTACAACAAGTTTCAATAATAGTTAGGTATACTTAATGGGTCAAAATGGGTTTGGGTCGTGTTACGTTTGTCAAATTTTTTAATAATATTAGGTATATTGAATGGGTCAAATAGATTACATATTTTTTATAAGAATTAGGTATTTTCGATTGGTCAAAACGGTCGGGCTGGTTAGACTGACCCAAATCAGATTTTATTTCCTCATGAACTTTGAGGAATGTCCATCAGCCGACCAACATCAGCAGCACTGCGGCTCCCCTTGCTTCCCTATCTCTTAATGACAGCCTTGACTCTTGATCCTGATGCTGAGCATTGGTGAGGAGTTTTGTTATTTTTTTATATTATCATATGTTTTTTTTTAAATAGGATGTAATCCAAATTTGAAACCATCTTTTAGTATGTTGGTTTTTGTTTTCTATGAAAATGTAGCCCAAGACTTTTGTTGCTGCTACTAAAATTTGTTAAAATTTATCTTTCTTTCACCTTGAATTTTGAATAATTCCAAAGTTAGATCATACTTGGACAATTCATCAACACTGAAATGCAAAAAGACCTTCTGGTATTAAAATGATGAAAGATATAGAAACCTTTAATGCTTTATGCAATCTGGTATTTAGGCATACCTTTAATCTGTTTCTTTTTTCTTATTTCTAGTTGAAGCTTAATTTTACATAATGGGTGCTGGAAACTCTCTTTTTTTTCTTATTTCTAATTTATGCTTAATTTTATATAATGGGTGTTGGGAGCTGTCTTTTTTTCTTATTTCTAATTGATGCTTAATTTTATATAATGTGCAGGTAGGAGAAGACAAATGTGCATAAAAGGTAAGATTTTTATGCTTATCAGTTCTCTTAGATTCTAAACATCAAATAACTAAATGTGGCAAAACGGGCAGGTCAACGAGTTTGGTAACACTGTAGCGGGTCAACATTAGTAATATGTTGCTGGTTAAAATGGGTTGGGTCGACCCAGAATCTCTCATTTTTTAGGTCTTTAACTTGTTTATTCAGTGTCTTAAATATGACTATAAGAAGTATATTATTTCAATAGATTTCTCATTTCTATATTCTTGATATAATGATTGGGGAGGTTTTATGCAATAAAAATATATGATGGCGACTTCGAATCGGTAATACATATTCAACATGTTTCCTTTTATTGCTTTTGTTTTTATTTTGAGTTGTTAGAGAAAAAGATAACCCAAATCGCCCGCTTTCCTAAAGCATAGCCAAATCAACCTATTTATAAGTAAACGGGTCGATATGGTGAACTCTTTAATGTTTTTATGCATATTACATCTAGATTGGCACCGTAGGAACAACCAAGTGTATCATTTGCAAGCCAATTTATAAGTTTCTTTTTTTCTTGATTTAAATTTCATGAATTCTATCATGAAAGGTTTGACATTTGTAAAAGTTTGATACATTTGTTGCAGCAAAAAAGTCCACTTCTGCCGAAAAAGGGTCTCCTTCGCCACTAAAACAGGTGGGGTTTCAAGTTCTTAAATTATGCGCTGATTGCATAGGTTTGGTCCAGCGAGTCTGTATTGTCATTGACCAGACACGTTCTTTTGTCCATTTATAAATAATTGTTCTTTTGTCCATTTATAGATAATTGTAGGTTTGGCCACCCACGAAACTCGCGGGTTCTTAAACTAGTTTAAACGATATAAAAAGACACTATCACCCCTAATCTAGCCAAATTAGTATAAAAACATAATTTACATTTTAGCCCTTTTTTATCTCAACTATTAACTACAAGATCTAAGGGTTTAAAAGACTTTTTACATTTCTCACAAAAAAACCTCATTTTTACAATAACCCCACCCATAGTTAACATACAAAAATTATGTTTTTTAACTAGGTTTAGTTGGTTACCACATCAAAACAAGTCAATTTTATCAGGTCAGTTTAGTTGTCCAAACACATTTTTATAATATATGTGTATATATTTTTTTTCATTTTGTGTGTCAAATCATAATTTCTAACTTTTGAGTACAACCTAAGAGGAGTGTGTTAGAAATATCTTTTGGACACTTATTGATCCAATTTTCATCCGATATAATCTAGGTCATAATAGAAACTTGATCCAAATTCTCACAATCTATGTGTTCAGTTTACACAAATCTTATTATCCGCAACTTTGTTTCTTAAATCTTGGGGTCAATTTAAACTATTAGGGGTGTATAAGTTATTTTTAAAGTTCATCCTTAACATATTAAAACACTTAGTATTCGCGAAGCTTATGGACTCATCTTTTTTTATATATATTTGTTAAGTCGTATTTAGTATAAGGGGTGGCGAGTGGGTAATTGACGGGTGGTCCGTAGGACAACCCTTAAGTGCCTTAAAAAGATTAAAATCTCATGCTTTACACGGTTAAATCCTTGAACTTGGTAACTATTATTTGTTTGGATTTGCAGGTACTAAAGTGCATAAGGAGTGGATTTTATGAAGCGTGGATAGAAGTTGAAAAAGGATGAAACAAGATTGGAGTAATCAAGAAGTTAACAAGAAAACAAGGAAGCAACTTCAGTTAGCACCGTAGCCTACGGCTCTGGCCGTAGGTTACCGCATTCAACATGTGCCAATTCCATCGCCGTAGCCCAGTCTCCACTTGGCGTAATGAATAAATGGGCACCGTAACCTACGGCTCCAAAAGGGCTCTCGGTGACTTATTGACTACCGTAAGCTACGGCACTCAGCGTAGCTTACGGAACCGACTGGGGTGCTTTTGTAACTTATGCATTTATGGACCTTTTGATTAGGTTTTTATGGTGCTAATGATGCTATTTTTGATTATTTCAACTTTGGAGACGAAATTTGGTTGTTCTTGGAGCTTGAAGACAATAGTAATCATTGTTCTTATGTTTTTAACTTATTTGAAGATCAAGACTTTGTTTATGATGTTTGTTCGGGCCATGAGTGGCTAAATTTGTTATGACTATCTTTAGTTGAAGGTTTGTAAGACTTTATGCTTTGATTTCCTTATTTCTAGAATAACAAACTTTGTCTTTATGTTTTGTTTGTTATGGTGTGTGATAGGTTGTTAGTAAATTATTGATTCTTATGTTAATCTAGTTTGAAACCATACGTTCTTGGTGTCGTTGGCAATCGAGATATCATGGGTAGAATTAGGCTTGGGTAAGGGTTAATTGATCATCGGGTAACAACCTCACGTTCTAGGAATCTGAGTACTTAGTTCCCTTTTATCACAACAAGTAATCACACATGAACTATGTCTATGTAGTTCTTTCTAGTGGAATGATAGCATAAACGTCGAAGCAAACCGAAAACTAAAGATGGTCATTTGTCACTAAATTGTTTACAAACCAACCTTTCATTTTGCAAATTAGAATAGTAATCTTAGTTTTTAAAACTCAATCAAACAAACCAACTCTTGAATTTTATTTTCATTGCAATTAGTTTAACTTAGTTAATTTAGAGAAAAGTTTTAAATAGCACATATTCCACAAACTCCTTGTGTTCGATACCCACTTGCCACTAACTATTTAGTAGTAATTGGATTAACTATTTAGTAGAGATTGAACGAACTTTGAGAGGAAACATAATTTTGCTAAGAGAAAACAAAATTAGCGGTTCACCAACTACACCTACTACACCAGTTACACCAATTAGATACATGGATCCAACACCACCACCACCACCCACTACGGGTCAAACATCTTCAGCTTTCATTCCTACATCAACCCAACCCTCACCAAATACCACCATGCCTAATTCCACTACCGATCTTACTCCACCACATGATGTTACACCACCCAACACTACACCACCTATTACTACCCAAGTTGACCCTACACTTACCTTTAGCCCTTCTACTACAATTCCACCATTCTCACATTTCTTTCCAGCTTCGGGTCAATCATCCTCCACCTATTCAATACCACCAAATTCAATCGTTATTCATACTACGTCTACATACCGACCACCAAACCAATCGGGTTCCAATATTCATCTTTTCCTTTTGTGTAATCTTCAGGTATATAAGGGGATGGATATGATGAGGGGTATGAAGAAGATTTTGGGGGATACGAAGAAGACGGATTTTATTATGGGGGTGATGGAGGTAATTTGGGACCTCAAGGAGGAGTGGGTCAAAAAGTGTGGTTGTACAATTCGAGGTTGAAGATGTTTGCGGGTAAACTCAAAAGTAAATGGATGGGTCCTTATGTCATCCGGAGAGTGGGAAGATTTGGTGATGTCGATATTCAAGATGAGCAAACCAACAAGCAACAAACGGTGAACGGGCATTGGCTTAAACCGTACTTGGAAGGAAATGACATCAACAATCTCGAGCTTGAGAAAGTGGGTTACATTCTACGCCCACTGGATGACGAGGAAGCTTGAAAGAGGCCCAGGTTTGGTTGTGTACATATGTAGTTTAGTTTGTTTTGTTTTTGAATAATTACCGTCTCCGTTTAAAACTTGTGTCGAAACAAGTGTGGGGAAACTCTTACGAATTGCCCGAACATTGTGTTGAGGACAACACTGGTTTTTAAAAGGGGGTAGGGTATAATTTTGCACGTTGTTGAAAAATTATAAAAACCATAAAAATCATAAAATTTAAATATATATATATATATATATATATATATATATATATATACTATCTATAATAAGATATTATGAGCTGATGTAAATCTGCTTACTTGTCAACTTCTAAGCTATGCCACATGGAGTTGCTGATGTCATAATTCCCTTTACAATATTTATATCTACATAAATGTATTTCAACTATATTATCTGATTTTATTATTATAAAAAAAGGTTTTCTTTCGGAGGGAAGTTTAAAATTGCATGGGGAGGAGAAATTGCCATTAATGCACTGTAAGAAGTAATCATATCTTTCTCTCTCCTTCTTCTTCACACTTTTTATTCAAGTTTCTTCTCATTATGTAAGTTCACCGATTCCATTTCACCATTTTCTTCTCATATCAAAATGTCCGCATCTTCTGTGCAAAGTCTGTCATCCGGCAAGAAATCCGACGGTCAACCACCATCTTTGTCACTAAGTTTCATTGATGATTTGAATCCGTCTAAAGATATGTTGAATCTGAAGTGTAGAATCATCCGGAAATGGGTTCAGTCCTTTCGGATGGATCTGATCTTGCTTTATGAGAAAGTATTAGTGTTTGTCAATCATCTTTGATGTTTTTTTACTGCTTTTATCATTTTCGTTTTGAGTTTTGTGTAATTTAGGGTTAGACAAAAAGAAACAAAGAAGAAAATCTTTTTGTTTGTTTTTTTTATGCGAAATAGATGATTATTGTAAATTGACTGTTTGTTTGTTTAAATATTGTAAAATGGCTTTTTGTTTGTTTTTTGGATCCTTTATAATTTAGGGTTAGATATAAAGAACCAAAGATGAATATTTGTTTGGTTTCTTTATGGTCCTTCGTAGATGATTATTGTTTACTGTTTTGTTTGTTTGTTTGTTTGTTTTAGGGTTATATGGTTATTTATTCTCTGTTTTGTGTAATTTAGGGTTGGTTTTTGGTCATTTATAGATACTTACTGTTTGTTTCCCTGTTATAGGATTAGGCACAATGGAACAAACATGAATATTAGTTACTTATTGATCCTTCATATGTTGAGACTTTAGCCACATGTACCTTTTATATTTTTTTGAGATACTGTTTGTTTGTTTGTTTCTAAAGTATGTGCTTTCACTTATTTGTCAGGGCCGTAAGATTCAGGCAGGGATTAAGGCTCCATTAATACCTGTGTTTATCTCACAACTTCATGAGGATGAAGTTGTTATTCTCTCCAGATTTGGTGTTGGAGAAAACACTGATGCTTACAAAGTTATTAACCATGGTTACAAGATTAACTTTTACCGAATAACGGTTGTTACACGTGCGAATGGTTGGCAAGGTGTTGATTACGGATTTAATTTCATCCCACATTCACACATTCTTAATGGAGATGCAAAGGATCTGCTCACGTGCGGTATGACTGTTTACAATAATCTGATATATGTTTTGCCTCCATTTTCAATGTCACTAATTTCTGTTGCTATGTTTACGATTTTAGATTTTGCTGGAATTGTTGTCTCGTGTGGAGATATGGAAATCTTTCCTAATGAAAGAAAAAAGATGAATTTGGATCTTCAAGATGTCCAGTAAATTCTAATTTGCCATTTATATAAATTTGTTTGTGTCTTATGATTGTATTTAATACAATACCAATGATTAGTTTATTTTATATAAAAGTTCATTAAATGGTTGTTCTTATTTAATACAATACCAATGATTAGTTCATTAAATGGTTGTTTTAAATGGTTGTTCAGTAAACAAGTGTATGAACTTTCAATGCTGTTCTTTTAATGCTATTCTTTGACTTAAAACATCTACTATATGCTGTTCTTATAAGTTGGCTATTTGGTCGCGTTATAATAACTTTTAACCAGTGTTATAATGATCCATGGCAGTATCTTTGTGTTGCTCCCCCCATCTAACAACCTAACAACTTTTAACCACTGTTACATATAACTACTGCTAACTAAGGTCTGATACTATTACAACAGACAAAGTAAACCACTGTTTCTTCATTCCACTGCTTCATTCCAAGCAGGGCTTTGGTCTTTAGCAGCACTTGACTTAGGCCAGTTGATTAAATAGCAGCACTTTGTCTTCAGCTGTTGTTGTACACAAGCAGTACTTAATGGACAGCAGTTGTAGTATACAAACAGTGGATGAGGGCCATCAGATGTTATAACCACTTTAAAGGGGAAAGTCTAAAAAAACAGCTGCTTAAGAGATATACACTGATGTGTACCAGTTTTGTCTCTTATTATCTGTTTCTCACAAGAACATAAATGATTGTATTTAACTTTTAATGCTGTTCTTTTATCTTTTTCTTTTAGGGGAGAGGTAGTCCGTTGTACTTTGTGGAATGTGTATGCACAAGAATTTAATGTTTTTTTGTCTCAAAACTCTCCGAATGAGACTGTGATGGCTGTCATTCAGCATGCGAGGATTCGGAAGTGGCAGGGTAATTTATATTTGACTGTTTTATTTCGTTTACTTTTCCCAATCTCTGTTTTGTTACATTTTTTAAGAACATTTTTTTATTTCTTTAGTGATTTGTAATGAATTGTTGGATATGTATATTGTTTTTTGCAGGTCAATATACTGTTCAGAGTGATAAGTTTGGAAGTCGTCTATTTCTCAACCAAGAAATTGATGAGATTAATGAACTTCGCAAGAGGTACTATCCGTGATATATATTTCATAATTTTCATGTTTTTATTAACATAAGTGTGAGTATTAACGCTAATTGTGTTTTTATTTTTATAGTCTTTTAGTGAAACAATTTGAAGCTGGTGCTTCTTCTTCTCAAACCATTCTTTCATCTCAGAGTGTATTTCCAGTCCGTCAAGAATTTCTAATTGACACTCCTAAGAGACATGTTGATGAAATTATTGAGATTGATAGTGTACGAATAATTCTATATACATTCATAGGCATTTTAATTTTGTTAATGTTTTCTATGTTTTATCAATTGAGCATGTTAATAAAGCTTTATCTGTGATATTGTAGGGAATGTCATGTGTGGTAGTTGCAACGATCAAAATTGTTCAACAAAACTATGGATGATTTTATGTAACGCCCCAAAATCCGAATGTTAATATTTGTCGTGTGTTCATAAATGACACGTCATGAAATAAATAACTAGGCTATTTAACCTAGTTAAGGGTATGGTCAAAAGTATTAAATGATAAAGGTAGTGTCAGTTATGTTTTAAAAGGCAAACCCGAGGGGCTAGAGTGGAACAGATGAAAGTTGACTACTAATTAAAAGGTCAATACACACACAAACACACACATACGTGCGTGTTCTTGAAGCTTCAGGAGCTCTCAAGAGCTCCAAATCATAGTTCCACTAAATCACCAAATTAAAGGGTGAATCGAAGCTTAAATTCAAGAAGGAACATGGATTAATGATCACCTTCACGAGGGGATCATAAGGTATGTCTTAAATCTAAGATTTGTGATCATGTGTAAAGTGGGTTATGTTCTAATCCATGAGTTTAAGTGGAATTGAGCATGAGTATGTGTTATAATCAACATATAGAACATGAATTATGAATGGTTTGTGATAATTTGATGTTTATATGATAAACCCATTAGTTATGGTGATGAAGATGACTAGACTCATCACCTATGTCCAATTCTTGTTGAAAGAATGATGTATTATGTGGGTATGATGAATTCTTGTTAGATGAATTAGGAGGAATATGATGATGTTATGTTTAATGTTCATTTGGAATGATACATGATGATTAGTAGTAGGTTTTGAGGGGTTATGTATGAGTTTAGAAGATTTATGCATGAATAAGTTGTACGTTATGCTTAAAAGGTAGTACGTACATCAAGTGTATGATAAAATGTATATAATGTCGTCCGTATAGTCGATTATGATGTTACGGGCATATGTTGATAAGTCGATAGTTACATATGGTTAATAGTTGACTTTTGGAAGTCAACAAGTATAAGAAACATGATTTGACTCATTGTTGTAAAAGCAGGATTATAGGAAGTCGTTTGATACATGTTATGTTAATATGTGTTAATTTTGATTACCCGATGAATTACGTGTGTTGGAAAGGATATGAAGTTGATTATATGTTTTAATGCTTGTTAGAAATGACTAAGGAAAGTTAAGTGTGAATTATGCGAATGATATGATTGTTACATGTACAAATGAGTATGCTAATAAGAGCGTGGTTTCGATGAAATGAAAGTATAGGAATGACGTCGAGACGGACTCAAGCATGAGGTGTTAACGGGTCAAGAAGAGGCAAGGAATCGGATACGAGCACGGACGCATAAGGTAAGTGATTCCTGTAATCACTTCTTAGTTCGATTAAGTAATATGAAGTTGATTAATTAACTAAACATGATGGTTGAGGTTAACTAGGTGACGTAGTCTTTCGTCGTATATGATGGGATTAAAGTTGACCAAAATGCCCCTGATGGGTATTTTGGGCAAACGATCTTAAAAAGTAGTTTAGAAACAAGTTATTCGATTAGTGTAATGTTTTGGTCAAGTATGAAAGTGAGGAGTATGGTTTTGTAAGTCAGAAACGTTTTAATGCGCAATTACCCTTAACGGGTCAAAATAAGCTTTGAGCACAAACGGGTGAAATAGGATGTAAGGTATCCGGGAAGGAATTCGTTTATGACAAATGACCTTGATATTATGAATTCATATGAAGTTAAGGTTAAACAAACAAGTTATGTGATAGAATTATGAACGGGTCAATTCTTGGTAAAAAGGGTAGTAAGCCGAAGACTTAAAAGTCTGGAATTTTGTTAATCCGGATGTCGGATCTTAACACCATAAGATGGAGAATTAAATTACGGACGCGTAGGAACAAGAATCGGGTAAAACGGACCAATAACGAAGAAGTTATGACCGTTTCCGTGAAACGTGGACGTGCTGAAAATCTGCAGCACAGCAACAATAACATTCTGTCGATTTGAGGGCGTCGCGCGACGCGACTGGGGGTCGCGCGACGCGACGGGTCATGTTTCTCCAAAAATTTGTTTTCGTGCCTCATTTTGTCTTGGGAACTCGTTTAAACGCATTTCAAGTTACGAATGACTAATTTTACTTACGTTTTTAGGAGCACACGTGTATGCACATATGTAGATAGGCAAGTATGTATGATGTATGTATCTATACACGCATGTAGAAGGATATGTAAGCATGTATGCGCGAACGTATGTAAGATCTTAAGTGTGTGAGCAAGTACACGCGGATATATGTAGACGTATATGAGTAGGCACGTATGAGTTGGGTATGTTGCAATAGGTGATCGTAAATATACAGGTAAGTATGTATGTAGGTATATACGTAGGTATGCTTTATAAGTCTAAGTGTATGTATGTAGGTGTGTATGTAGGTAGTACGTATATGTATGCAAGTGAGTATGTACGAATGTATGCACGTATGTCGGTTTGTGGGAAGACATGTAATAAGTATGAATGTATGTATATATGTATGAATGGATGTATTTAGGTATGCACGTACGTAGGTACGTATGTATGTTTGTAGGTACGTATGTATGTAAGTTGTTTTGTGTGATCGTAGGCATATGTATAAGTTTGTATGAAAGTGTGTATGCATGCATTTCATGAAATGGAGTACTAACGATAATAATAGTGTGCTTGGTGAATGAAGTGTAACGCAGGAATACCAAAGAAGTCTCACCACGGATCGTATGATCAGGCGGAAAGCCGGGATGTAAAGAGTTAATGGAAGAAAATATAAATGCGAATAAAGCTTATATGTTTATGATACGTACTAATGTTATGAAATTTTATGTGGTGAGCGCAGGTAGTACAAGCCATGAGGATCACCAAGGAACAGAGATCAAGGATCGAGTCAATAGAGAGATTGTACGGGAACGATGATGTATATATTGTAGTAAACATAAACTATGTTTTTAAGTTATTAAATAAGTCGAATAATGGATTTATGAGAAAGACTTATGCTAAAGTTAAAGTTTAAATAAGTTAAGGTATTTTTAATGAAAGAAATTTTATGGTTCGTGTTTCCGCTGCGACTTTTGTCATGTACGATTTAGGGTGTATCAAGTTGGTATCAGAGCCCTGGTTTGAGGGAATCAAGTATGAGAAGGTAAGTACTTGAACTCAAACTTGTGTGCTCCTGAGATAAGAAATCCGTACAATCTAAGACTCGATCAAGATCCAAAGGTAAAGGCTAATGTAAGTATGTACTTATGTATACGTATAAAGAAACTGACGGTTTTGTATGTGCAAGGTAAGCATAAGTGTTGGAAGAGGATGATCCGTGAATGCAGTCTAGGATGAATACTAAGGCTGGCAAAGAGGTAATAAGACAAGTAGGCAAATGAACCCAGGTACGTAAATTTAATATGTGGGTGTAAGTAATGGTAAAATTCATTAAGGGAAGGAGAATTTAAAAATGAAAGACAATGATTGTGTAGTAATGAAGTACTGGAAGTGATACACGCACCGAAACCTAAGTTTACGGACATAAGGTGACAATTATATGAAGGCATGAAACTACTATGTGGATTGTGTACCTGGCCAGTACACGAGAAACGTTTGACGTTCGTGAGATCATGATAATTGTTACAGGTATGTCCGGTAGAGTTAGGTAGCAGGCGGGCGTGTGGGTGAAATGGGAAGTAAGACTCTCGGGAAATTGAGAGTACTATGAAAGAATGAAAAACATTCCTGATAAGAATGAAGAATGTTGAATCCGTAATTAAGCACGGATCAACAAGATATGAATGATATGTTTGAATCCGTGAGAAGGATTCAAGGATGAAAGGCATGAATGATATGTTTGAATCCGTGAGAAGGATTCAAGGATGAAAGGCATGAATGATATGTTTGAATCCGTGAGAAGGATTCAAGGATGAAAGGCATGAATGATATGTTTGAATCTGTGAGACGGATTCAAGGATGAAAGGCATGAATGTAATGTTTGAATCCGTAAGGCGGATTCAATGAATGAAAAAGCATGAATGATGCGTCTGAATCCGTGAGACGGATTTAAAAATATAAAAAGATGAAATTAATCCGCCTAAGAAGATGTCGACAGTTTGACCATGATTGAGTTGAACGGGTTATAGAAATAAGTATAAAGAAAAAGGTGATAGTATAATAGACGAAGTTTTGTATAAGTTACGTGTTAGATGTGCTAGTAATTGACTCTTAGAAGTCAGAATGCTGACGGGCTGTGACCCGAACAATAACTTGAGTATGGGCGGGAATGGTAAGCTTAGTAAGAAATATTGAAACGATGTAATAAGGTCTTTGCAAGTAAGCATGAATGGAAGTAAGTACGAGCGTGTACTTCAGTTGGCGAAATGATTAATAGAATGAAAGGATTGCATGTAAGAGTTAGAATGTGTGGTACGTTATAGTAGGTACGTAGGAAATTGTAGAAGAGTTATAGGTGGGTAATCACCTAGTGTAATGAATGTTTAAATGACATATGCTAATCGCCGATGTTGTTGATGATAATGTTAGAACTATTGATGAGATGAAACCAATCGTATTGGTGAAAGTATGTGCACGAGCGAAAGCTCATTGCAGGGATGAATGAAACCTGGCCTGTTAAGGCTAGTGCTCGAGGAGAAGATGATCGATCTGGGTTGCGGATCGTGGTTTGGGAAAATGAAAAAGAGGTTAGTAAAATGTTTAACTCATGTTGGAAAGATATGAAGTATTTACATACGTAAATTAAGTAATGCATGAAGTGAAAGCAATAGTAATGTGAAATGAACGAAATGATTTAAAGATAATATAAAGGTATGCAAGGTATACGTAACTGTGGAAAATGCAGAATAAGGTTAACGTTAAAGTTAAGCATATATGAGTATGTATAGATTACAAAGTAAGGTCGTTTAGTCGACGAAAACGATATGAATGTGCAAATAAACAGAAAGAATGTTAATAATGAAATGTTGGAATTTTTTTTAGTAAACAAAAGGATATATTGCACATGATGAAGGAATATTTGAACGAGGAATAAACCACTAGCTATGAAGGCTGTTAGAAATTAGCGCTATTAGTGAAAGCGACACTAATAAGAACTCCGGAACGGGTTCTTGAAGCTAGAAGATTCTCATTAGGATGGGCTAGTGGTCGTATAGATGGATTGGAAGAAAAGATAATGTGTGTTCGATGAAAGTAAGAAAGGTTTCGGGGACGAAACCTCATTTAAGGGTGGTAGACTTGTAACGCCCCAAAATCCGAATGTTAATATTTGTCGTGTGTTCATAAATGACACGTCATGAAATAAATAACTAGGCTATTTAACCTAGTTAAGGGTATGGTCAAAAGTATTAAATGATAAAGGTAGTGTCAGTTATGTTTTAAAAGGCAAACCCGAGGGGCTAGAGTGGAACATATGAAAGTTGACTACTAATTAAAAGGTCAATACACACACAAACACACACATACGTGCGTGTTCTTGAAGCTTCAGGAGCTCTCAAGAGCTCCAAACCCTAGTTCCACTAAATCACCAAATTAAAGGGTGAATCGAAGCTCAAATTCAAGAAGGAACACGGATTAATGATCACCTTCACGAGGGGATCATAAGGTATGTCTTAAATCTAAGATTTGTGATCATGTGTAAAGTGGGTTATGTTCTAATCCATGAGTTTAAGTGGAATTGAGCATGAGTATGTGTTATAATCAACATATAGAACATGAATTATGAATGGTTTGTGCTAATTTGATGTTTAGATGATAAACCCATTAGTTATGGTGATGAAGATGACTAGACTCATCACCTATGTCCAATTCTTGTTGAAAGAATGATGTATTATGTGGGTATGATGAATTCTTGTTAGATGAATTAGGAGGAATATGATGATGTTATGTTTAATGTTCATTTGGAATGATACATGATGATTAGTAGTAGGTTTTGAGGGGTTACGTATGAGTTTAGAAGATTTATGCATGAATAAGTTGTACGTTATGCTTAAAAGGTAGTACGTACATCAAGTGTATGATAAAATGTATATAATGTCGTCCATATAGTCGATTATGATGTTACAGGCATATGTTGATAAGTCGATAGTTACATATGGTTAATAGTTGACTTTTGGAAGTCAACAAGTATAAGAAACATGATTTGACTCGTTGTTGTAAAAGCAGGATTATAGGAAGTCGTTTGATACATGTTATGTTAATATGTGTTAATTTTGATTACCCGATGAATTATGTGTGTTGGAAAGGATATGAAGTTGATTATATGTTTTAATGCTTGTTAGAAATGACTAAGGAAAGTTAAGTGTGAATTATGCGAATGATATGATTGTTACATGTACAAATGAGTATGCTAATAAGAGCGTGGTTTCGATGAAATGAAAGTATAGGAATGACGTCGAGACGGATTCAAGCATGAGGTGTTAACGGGTCAAGAAGAGGCAAGGAATCGGATACGAGCACGGACGCATAAGGTAAGTGATTCCTGTAATCACTTCTTAGTTCGATTAAGTAATATGAAGTTGATTAATTAACTAAACATGATGGTTGAGGTTAACTAGGTGACGTAGTCTTTCGTCGTATATGATGGGATTAAAGTTGACCAAAATGCCCCTGATGGGTATTTTGGGCAAACGATCTTAAAAAGTAGTTTAGAAACAAGTTATTCGATTAGTGTAATGTTTTGGTCAAGTATGAAAGTGAGGAGTATGGTTTTGTAAGTCAGAAACGTTTTAATGCGCAATTACCCTTAACGGGTCAAAATAAGCTTTGAGCGCAAACGGGTGAAATAGGATGTAAGGTATCCGGGAAGGAATTCGTTTATGACAAATGACCTTGATATTATGAATTCATATGAAGTTAAGGTCAAACAAACAAGTTATGTGATAGAATTATGAACGGGTCAATTCTTGGTAAAAAGGGTAGTAAGCCGAAGACTTAAAAGTCTGGAATTTTGTTAATACGGATGTCGGATCTTAACACCATAAGATGGAGAATTAAATTACGGACGCGTAGGAACAAGAATCGGGTAAAACGGACCAATAACGAAGAAGTTATGACCGTTTCCGTGAAACGCGGACGTGCTGAAAATCTGCAGCACAGCAACAATAACATTCTGTCGATTTGAGGGCGTCGCGCCACGCGACGGGGGGTCGCGCAACGCGACGGGTCATGTTTCTCCAAAAATTTGTTTTCGTGCCTCGTTTTGTCTTGGGAACTCGTTTAAACGCGTTTCAAGTTACGAATGACTAATTTAACTTACGTTTTTAGGAGCACACGTGTATGCACATATGTAGATAGGCAAGTATGTATGATGTATGTATCTATACACGCATGTAGAAGGGTATGTAAGCATGTATGCGCGAACGTATGTAAGATCTTAAGTGTGTGAGCAAGTACACGAGGATATATGTAGACGTATATGAGTAGGCACGTATGAGTTGGGTATGTTGCAATAGGTGATCGTAAATATACATGTAAGTATGTATGTAGGTATATACGTAGGTATGCTTTATAAGTCTAAGTGTATGTATGTAGGTGTGTATGTAGGTAGTACGTATATGTACGCAAGTGAGTATGTACGAATGTATGCACGTATGTCGGTTTGTGGGAAGACATGTAATAAGTATGAATGTATGTATATATGTATGAATGGATGTATTTAGGTATGCACGTACGTAGGTACGTATGTATGTTTGTAGGTACGTATGTATGTAAGTTGTTTTGGGTGATCGTAGGCATATGTATAAGTTTGTATGAAAGTGTGTATGCATGCATTTCATGAAATTGAGTACTAACGACAATAATAGCATGCTTGGTGAATGAAGTGTAACGCAGGAATACCAAAGAAGTCTCACCACGGATCGTATGATCAGTCGGAAAGCCGGGATGTAAAGAGTTAATGGAAGAAAATATAAATGCGAATAAAGTTTATATGTTTATGATACGTACTAATGTTATGAAATTTTATGTGGTGAGCGCAGGTAGTACAAGCCATGAGGATCACCAAGGAACAGAGATCGAGGATCGAGTCAATAGAGAGATTGTACGGGAACGATGATGTATATATTGTAGTAAACATAAACTATGTTTTTAAGTTATTAAATAAGTCGAATAATGGATTTATGAGAAAGACTTATGCTAAAGTTAAAGTTTAAATAAGTAAGGTATTTTTAATGAAAGAAATTTTATGGTTCGTGTTTCCGCTGCGACTTTTGTCATGTACGATTTAGGGTGTATCATTTTATCCGGCATGTCGAGACTGTAACAAGAAGGTGTTGACCAAAATTGAGTACTTACAATATGCTAAAACCATTTCTGATGAGGTCATGAATCTGTCACCTGCTTCATTGGTTTGTCCAAAATGCGATAAAGAATGCACATCGATAACCATAAAGTAAGTTAACGTCTGATCTTTTTATGTCCAGAACTGCTATGATTTTTGCTGTAATTTACTTGGCATTTATTACAGGTTCAAAGTACATCTGAGAGTGCAAGATGAAACTGGCAGCGTTTCTTTTGTGATGTTTGATAAAGATGTAATGAAGCTTATTGGTTCAACTGCGAATGATATAAGGGAACGCCAAGTGAAGCTCGATGATACTGAAACTTTTCCCCATGAAATATCACGGTTGCTTGAAAAGAAGTTGGCGTTTAAAATTGAAGTTTCTGATTACAACCTTAACCATGACTACCACGTCTACACTATCCAAAAAGTATGTGATGATCCGGACATAGTTGCTGAATTGGTTGGTGCTAATGGAAATGCTCTTGAGGTTGCTGATGAGGTAAGAGTTTTTGTATATTCTATATTGTTTTATTTTTTTCTTCCCAATTTTTGTAGTTTAAATATCTTAATTAAATTCCCGTTTGGTAATATTTTGATATTAGGTGTTTAGTCAAGAAGGTTCAGAAATTAAAGCTGTTCAATTATCTGAATCCTCACAGATGGCCGGTGCTGATATTTCAAAGGTGAATAAGAATTCTACAGTTTTGTTTTTTTGTTTAGTATAGATTATATTATATTATTTGATACCTTAGTAGTTGTTTTGTGATTTAATTGAAGGATGTTGTATCTGTTATGGCCGACTCTTCCGTTGTCGAAGCCGAGAAGGATTCGGCCACCAGTCCTAATGGTAAACGTTCGTTGCAGGATGTGGAAGGTCAAAATGTTGGGGAACTCTCTTCTAACAACAAAAGGAGCCGGAGGAAGCCATCTAGGCTTAACACTTAGCTTCTTTCACGTCGTTATATTTTGATGGTAAACATGCTATGTTGTTGGTATGTACTAAAGTACGTGGTTGTTTGAAGTTTGGTTGTCGTTGGTAAGTGTTAAACTACTCAAACAGTTATTTTCTATGTTTTAGATGTTGGTAACTTATGAACTTGGAACATGTGGTAAACCATTATGTGGTTGACTTTTTTTGTATTATGCTGGGAAATATAATCTTTGGTTATAATGTGTGCTTTTGATTTGTGAATATAGTATATGGGATGTCTAAATTAGTTTGACATAGTTTAAATTCTACTTTTTTTAATATAGAGTTTGAATGTATCTTCAGCAGTTGTTGTACACAAGCAGTACTTAAGGGACAACAGTTGTAGTATACAAACAGTGGATGAGGGCCATTAGCTGCTTATTATCTGTTTCTCTTTAACCACTGTTACATATAACTACTGCTAGCTAAACACTGATACTATTACAATAGACACAGTAAACAACTGTTTCTTCAGTCCACTGCTTCATTCTAAGCAGGGCTTTGGTCTTTAGCAGTACTTGAGTTAGGGCAGTAGATTAAATAGCAGCACTTTGTCTTCAGCAGTTGTTGTACACAAGCAGTACTTAAGGAACAACAGTTGTAGTAAACAAACAGTGGATGAGGGCCATCAGCTGCTTATTATCTGTTCCTCTTTAACCACTGTTACATATAACTACTGCTAGCTAAACACTGATACTATTACAATAGACATAGTAAACAACTGTTTCTTCTGTCCACTGCTTCATTCTAAGCAGGGCTTTGGTCTTTAGGAGTACTTGAATTAGGGCAGTAGATTAAACAGCAGCAGTTGTTGTACACATGCAGTACTTAAGGGACAGCTGTTGTAGTATACAAACAGTGGATGAGGGGCATCGGATGTTATAACCACTTTAAAGGGGAAAGTCTAATGCAAACAACTGCTTATGATGAATCCACTGATGTGAACCAGTTTTGGCTCTTTTTATCTATTCCTGTTTGGCCACTGTTACATATAACTACTGCTAGCTAAACACTGATACTATTACAATAGACATAGTAAACAACTGTTTCTTCGGTCCACTACTTCAGTCCAAGCAGGGCTTTGGTCTTTAGCAGCACTTGAGTTAGGGCAGTAGATTAAATAGCAGGACTTTGTCTTGAGCATTTGTTGTACACAAGCAGTGCTTAATGGACAGCAGTTGTAGTATACAAAACAGTGGATGCGGGGCATCAGATGTTATAACCACTTTAAAGGGGAAAGTCTAATGCAAACAGCTGCTTATGATGAATCCACTGATGTGAACCAGTTTTGGCTCTTTTTAGCTGTTCCTGTTTGACCACTGTTACATATAACTACTGCTAGCTAAAGACTGCTACTATTACAATAGACAAAGTAAACAACGGTTTCTTCATTCCACTGCTTTAGTCCAAGCAGGGCTTTGGTATTTAGCAGCACTTGAGTTAGGGCAGTAGATTAAATATCAGGACTTTGTCTTGAGCAGTTGTTGTACACAAGCAGTGCTTAATGGACAGCAGTTGTAGTGTACAAACAGTGGATGAGGCGTATCAGATGTTATAAACACTTTAAAGGGGAAAGTCTAATGCAAACAGCTGCTGATGATGAATCCGCTGATGTGAACCATGTCGTTTGCCTCTTATGAATCAACAGTGAATAAGCTTTTGACAAATGTTTTGAGCATCTACGTTTCTGATGAAAGGAATGATTTAAAGTCTAATGCAAACAGCTGCTTATGATGAATCCACTGATATATTATATTCTATTTTTTTAGTATTTGAGCGTTCAACCATTCACCAGTTTTGGCTCTTATTATCGTTCCTCTTTAACCACTGTTACATATAACTACGGCTAGGTAAACACTGATACTATTACAATAGACAAAGTAAACCACTGTTTCTTCATTCCACTGCTTCAGTCCAAGCCGGGCTTTGGTCTTTAGCAGCACTTGATTTGGGGCAGTCGATTAAATAGCAGCACTTTGTCTTCAATTTTCGTTATATTTTTTGTGTTAAATCGATTTTTGTTATGACAGGATATAATTCACAAATATAATTCTTTGAGTTAAACTTCAACTTTAAATAAGTTGGCTATTTGGTCGTGTTAAAGTAACTTCATTGTAGTAACCAGTATATTGGTCAAACCAAGACAAGGATGATTAAAAATATGTAGTATTTAAATCCATATAAATTATGATGTTTCTAAGGGGTCCAAAGAAATTTATATGGATTTAACTACTACAGGTTTCTAAACATTATGACAGGATATAATTCTTTAAGTTAAACTTCAACTTTAAATAAGTTGGCTATTTGGTCGCGTTATAGTAACTTCATTGTAGTCACCAATATATTGGTCAAACCAAGACAAGGATGATTAAAAAATAGGTAGTATTTAGATCCATATAAATTATGATGTTTCTAAGGAGTCCATCACAGTTCCTAATAAAACCAAGACAAGAATGTTTAGAAACATGTAGTAGCTAAATCCATATAAATTTCTTGGTGCACATAAATTATCGGACAATTTGACTCGGTAAAAATCTATCATTAAACTTCAACTCCAAAATATAAATCTTGTGGATCGCGTTGTAATAATTTTATTGTAGGAACCAATATATTGGTAAAACCAAGACAATGATGATAATAAAATAGGTACTATTTAAATCCCTATAAATTATGGATTTTTCAGTTTCACTTGGTTATATTTTTTATATAAAACAAAAGAGCCAACTAATGTGGCTTAATTATGCAATTAAATGGTCTAATTCTTTCAATAATTTCTGGCCCATAAGTTGTCAACCATAAAATCCTGTCAAAGGCCCACAAAATGAATCAGGTATGTTAAATCACCATTTCATATTGTCCGCTATGTTTATAGCTTCTTTTTCGAATGAATCAAATTGAAGATTTAAAATTAGCGCCAAAAACTCAACCTATAATTCAAGACGCTCTTTGTTTGGAAGCAATCGATGAACACTAAATGGTAGGTTTTTCTATCTCATTTGTTTAAATCTATTCTCAACATTTGATGTGATCATCCACTTATTTAAGTAGGTTTTCAATAGGGATCTTCAATCACCACTAGCTGTTGAGAATAAATGTTTTTTTTTGGACAGTGATTACAATAATTACCTATAGCTAGCCCTAAATCACACATATGTGCTCAATTCTTATTTACAGTTATGGAGAGTAAAAAGATACTCATACCAAGACATAGAGAGTATTTTCCACAGTGCAGTCCCCAACAGTCCAAAGAATCAAGGAAGATAAGAAAGTCTATATTGAATAAGCGTAGAAACAGGGGTGTGGTTCAATTTGTACAGACACCTCCTATTATTGATACACTTCTGGGCAATGTTACTATCACAAAAAACGATAATGGAGGTATGTTTTTGATGGTCATATGTGAAAACTGTAAGTGTTTGTAGCATAAATTAACCAAATCTCTTCATGTACAGCATGTCATACGCCCGACAATTTAGGTCGAACATGTGTTAGTACAATCCCTCTGACTTCATCCAGTCTTGGTAAGGTTATAAATCTTATTTTTTTTAGCTATGCTATCTGATTTGACCTTGTCCCTTTGTTTGAATTTTAGGACAATCTGGAAAGGCTAATTATGGTGTTTATGACTCTAGAAAGAGGAAACAAAGTTTGAAAACCATGGATATAAGTAAATTTGATTTATCCATTGTAGCTGATTTAAGCAGCACATCTTCAATGGTCACTCCTCTTCAACCATCAAATCATAAAATTGATAGAAGTCCATTAACAGATATTACAAACTGTATGCTATATACACTTTTGTTATTACTGTTAATCATTTATTGAATGTTAATGTAAGTTTGATAACATTTATAAATTTTGTCTTGCAAGTGGATTCTGTTACAGTAAGGTCCCGTCGAAGTGATATTCCAACTCCTCCGAATATTGACAATAGAACTTCTCGACAGTTGCCAAAATGTTCCGTAGTAGCGTTTAGTGGTATGTGTTTTACTTTTAATGCAAAACTAAATATAGTTTTCTGAGTCACTATATTTGTCGAATCTATTGCTTATCTTCCTATCTGTTGTAACCGATGTTAATTTGCCTTTTCCAAAATGGAACGGCAAGAAAAGAAAATTCCTACCCTGGTGAAAGGTCTAACTTTGATGATCCTGATTCGGAGGATTGTTTACCATCTTCTATCGTAAAAAAGATTTTCGGAATTGCAAGAGGTAACTACCCTCTTTAAACTTATCAAAGTATCTTTCCAAATAATAGTTTAATCTCCTAATATTTCACTTATATGATCGTTTTTTTCCTGCCTATATAATTTTGTAGAATACGTTGATCATGGAGATGCTATTTTTGTATGTTCTTACTGTCATGCAATGATTTGGAAAGATGAAATGCTTAGGGGTAATTTGGATTCTAAGAAATCTTCTTTTTCTCTTTGTTGTTCGAATGGAGACGTTGAATTGCCTTCCTCACCTACTCCTCCTCCACTGCTCGAAATATTTTACAAAAGAGTTACTCCTGAAAGCCGCAATTTCATGAATAACATTCGAGCATATAACATGATGTTTTCCTTCACATCCCTTGGTGGCAAGGTTTCTAAAACTTTTCAAAAAACCAAAGGTCCTTATGTTTTTGGACTGCAAGGACAAAATTACCATCGCATTGGTAGTCTGCTACCGAATGATGGTGAAGAGCCCAAATTTTCACAGCTTTATATTTATGATTCCCAAAACGAGGATTTTAATCGTCAAAAGGCTGTAAGGTAAATTAAGTATTCAGTAAATTCTGATTTATGTCAAGTGTTTTATATATATCTGATCTATACAATAATGTCGTTTTTTACACAGTGTCGACCAAGGTTCGAAGACAGACACTAAACAAAAACTTGATCTTGCCATCATATCAAGTCTTAAAAAAATGTTGGATTCATGCAATCCACTTGTGAAGTCATTTAGAATGGTACGAGATTGTTTTAAACAAAATGATTGGCAAAATGTACGACTTAAGCTCATTGGAGTAAGGGATAAGGATGGTAGAATTTTTAACTTGCCTACTGCTGAAGAAATTGCTGCCTTAATAATTGGTGATTTTGATGGAGCATTTGATAAAAGGGATATCATAGTTCAAACAAAATCAGGCAATCTTCAGAGAATCAGTGAGCTTCATCCCTCTTATCTTGCATTGCAATATCCACTTATCTTCCCATATGCAGAAGATGGATTTAGACTTGGTATTAAACATCGAGGTGTTTCAGTTGATTGTGACATACTTAGAACCAGTACCACAATGAGAGAGTTCTTTAGTTACAGAATACAAGACAGAGCCAACCAATTTTCGTTGTTACTCAATGCCCAAAAGCTATTTCAACAGTTTGTAGTTGATTCGTATACAATGATAGAATCTGCACGGTTAGCTTACATAAAGACACAACAACCCAAACTTAGAAGTCAAACATTTAAGAATTTAAATCAAAGTGTTCAAAGTGGCCAAAGCGATGCGTCAAATTGTGGAAAACGAATTTTGTTGCCATCTTCATTTACCGGTGGAGCGAGATATATGATGCAAAAGTATCTAGATGCTATGGCAATCTGCAAAGCTGTAGGATATCCGGATCTCTTCATAACAGTCACTTGTAATCCCAATTGGCCTGAGATTTATAGATGTTTAAAAGACAATCGGTTGAACCCTCAAGATAGACCGGATATTATCGCACGGTTATTCAAAATTAAAATCAATCATCTAATTCAAGATTTCAAGAAACATAAATTATTTGGTGAGATACAAGCAAGTAAGTCATTGTAAATTGTTTTAATTAATTTCTCAAATAATACTTTTACTAACACTTTTTTGGATGTAATATGCCAGTTATTTATACAATCGAATTTCAGAAACGTGGTCTACCTCATGCTCATATATGTTTGTTCTTAAGTGCCGAGAGCAAATTTCCAACGGCTAAAGAAATCGATTTGGTTATTAGTGCTGAAATACCTGACAAAGAGATGGATGCTTCACTGTATGAACTTGTCAAACAGTTTATGATCCATGGTCCTTGTGGTACAGACAATCCTCATTCTCCATGCATGGTTAATTTAAAATGTTCGAAGAAGTTTCCGAAAAAAATATGTAGATGAGACTTGTGTTGATTCTGAAGGATATCCTGTCTACCGACGTCGTCAATCATGCAACACAGTAGAAAAAAATGGCGTCTTACTTGACAATATGTTTGTGGTTCCGTACAATGCTATGCTACTCAAAAAGTATCAGTGCCACATAAATGTTGAGTGGTGTAACCAAACAGGATCCATCAAATATCTCTTCAAATACATTAATAAGGGTCCGGATAGAGTGACAGCTTCTGTTTACGAAAGTACCTCCACTGCTAATGTGAACCCTCAAAACAAGGAAATGACAAATAATGAAAATCTCTCAAACGAAACAGAAGTAAATGAAGTTAAAGCATATCTTGATTGTAGATATATTTCAGCGTATGAAGCTGCTTGGAGAATCTTTAAGTTTGACATACACTATCGGCTTCCATCTGTTGAAATATTACCTTTTCACTGTGAAGATGGTCAGGCTATTGTTTATGACGATAATTCAAACTTGTGTGACGTGGTCAGTAACCCAACTGTGAAAATGTCTATGTTCACAGAATGGATGAAATGTAATCAAACGGATGCATTTGCTAGAACTTTGAAGTATATAGAGTTCCCCAGATACTTTGTATGGATACGCAAAACACGAAAGTGGGTACGTAGAAAAAAACCTTTTGGTGTAGTTGGTAGGATACATTATGTACCTCCATCACTTGGTGATTGTTATTTCTTGAGAATTTTATTGAATCACGTTATAGGACCAATGAGTTTCAATGATATAAAAACAGTTGATGGAAAAATATATCATACTTTTAAAGATGCATGTTTCGCTCGCGGTCTGTTGGACGATGATAAGGAGTATTTAATGGCCATTAATGAAGCAAGTGCATGGGCTACTTCTGATTTCTTGCGTACATTTTTTGTAATGCTCTTGATGTCAAACTCCATTTCTAGGCCGGGTATTTTCTGGAAGGAAACAAAAATCTCTATTATGTGAAGATATATTATATCAGCAACGGAGGATTACTGGTATTCCTGGTAATTTTAAAAACTTAAATAAAATTTCATATTCCATTTTACTTTAATCAAGTGTTTAAAAAATCTAATTACTAAACATCTGTTGTATTTTTTAGATTTGGTTCTTAAAGAGGAAGAGATTGAAAACATTTGCTTAGCACATGTTGAAAACTGTTACTTGGTTATGGAAGTACGTTAAGCAACTTTACTGACATGCCAAATGTTCCTGACAACTACACTTCAGCATTGAACAATCAATTGATAATGAAGGAACTTTCGTATGATCGGGCTATCTTAAAAAAGGAACTTGCAGCTTCCCTAAAATCTTTAACTGATGAACAGCGAAAAGTGTATCAAACCGTCATGAATGCAGTTGTTAAAGGAAGTGGAGGAGTTTTCTTTCTATATGGTTACGGTGGAACTGGTAAAACATTTATGTGGAAAACATTTGCAGTTGCGTTACGTTCCAATGGTGAAGTTGTGTTGAATGTTGCATCCAGTGGTATTGAATCACTTCTATTAGATGGTGGTAGAACGGCTCATTCCAGGTTTGTAATTCCGATAAATGTTAATGAGGATTCTATATGCTCTATTGAACCAAACAGTGAGCTAGGAGGCTTAATCAAACAAACTAAGATGATAATCTGGGATGAAGCACCGATGACACATAAGCATTGTTTTGAAGCTCTGAATAGAACAATGAGAGATATAGCCCGTTCCAATAATCCGTCCTTGCAGAACAAACCTTTTGGTGGAAAGATTGTGCTTTTTGGCGGTGATTTTAGACAAATCCTTCCAGTCATTCCAAAAGGTACCAGAAGCATGATTGTAAATTCTTCATTGAATTCTTCTTATATATGGCAGGATTGTCAGTTACTCAAGTTAACTAAAAATATGAGGTTAAAAATGGGTACGAAATCAAGCAATTTTGACGAGACCAAGGAATTTGCTGAATGGATTTTAAAGCTTGGTGATGGTCTACTTGGTGGTCCAAATGATGGAGAAGTGGAAATTGAAATTCCAGATGATTTACTTATACTCGATGCAGTCAATCCTATATCTTCATTGATCGCTTTCACATATCCGGATATGCAAAAGTTTTTTATGCAATTCAAATTATTTCCAACAAAGAGCCATTCTTGCACCCACAAATGAAGTTGTGGATTCAATAAATACAGAACTGTTAAATAGTATGCCTGGTGAAGAAAAGATATATCTCAGTTTAGATACTTTATGTGAGTCTGAGGATCAAACCGACCTTAACATGGCATTGTTTCCTCCGGATGTATTAAACAAATTGCATCTGTCAGGATTACCTAACCATAAATTGGTTCTCAAAGTTGGAGCTCCGGTAATGTTACTTAGAAACATTGATCAAACAAATGGTCTGTGTAACGGTACACGACTTCAAGTAACAAAACTTGGAAAACTTGTAATCGAAGCAAAGATTATTACTGGAAATAATATAGGTCATCATACTTTGATTTCAAGATTGAAAATGACACCGTCCGATAAAAGAATACCGGTGAAAATTGCACGAAGACAGTTCCCATTATCTCTATGCTTTGCAATGACCATCAACAAAAGCCAGGGACAATCACTTGAACGTGTAGGCTTATATCTTCCAAGGCCGGTTTTTAGTCACAGACAACTATACGTTGCTGTATCACGAGTAAAGAGCAGGAAGGGTTTGAAGATCTTGATATGTGACAGGGGAAAACAAGTGTGTAAAACCACAACTAACGTGGTCTACAAAGAAGTTCTACAAAATCTATAGTCTTTGTAGAAATAGCATTTTGAAGAAAAGTCTTTAATGTTTGAAGTTATTTGGTATTATGTTTTGCACATCCTATCAAGATGTTTCTTTTATCTAATGATAATGGATGTTATTTTACATAATTGTTTTAAAATATAGTATACATTTTTAAAAAATGATACCTTTAACAATTATAAAATAATGAAAGCTAAATAACAATAACATATATCTAAAAGACAAGAAATAACTAATACAAGTAATACTTTCAACCGTTTGTTTTGTGGTTCAGTAACATATAAATTAAAAACTTTTCAGTAGCTAACCCTTCGTACCACCAACATCAAAACTAAACTACCAACCTTTACAAAAGTGTTTTGAGCAAACCAGCAACCACAAACAAAAAACATTGTTTCCATACAAAATAACATTATCTGAAAAAGCGCCACAACCATTCAGTCAAACAAGAAAATACCTTTACCCATGACGAACTTAAGGGTAAACTCTTCACGAGGAACCAAGTTTTTATCCTTCACAAACTGTTTCATGTTTTTTATGTAAAACCGATCATCAGGAGACTCGATACCAACTCGAACATCCCAAACATTTCCAGCAGCATCTACAATCTTTAAAGTTCTTTTCCTATCCAAGCCAAGTTTTTTAGCAACAACTTTTTAATGCGCTGTAACAAACAAAAATTAATGTTAACAAAGATAGTATTATAATATGGTTAACACAATGTAAGGTCCTGTTACTACTTTTTGGTTACACAAACTTACAAAATGATTGTCCACACGGAAAACTACTGGAATAGTTTCGTTGTTCGTAGTTACAGCGAGTATTTCAGTTTCATTGTCCTTAGTTATGTCATCCACATCTTCACCATCAGAGATACTGATAACCTCTTCTACCACTTCTTCCTTAATAACAGCATATAATTCCGGTGGCAACATTAAATCAGCATCCTTGGAACAATTGAAAACAGACATATCAAAAGTGTGAAGATCAATCATTTCAAACACAAGAAGATGTTCATCACTTAGTGAAAATTTCTTCTTAATCTGATCCCATCCAGTTGTTATGTAAAGCTGATTGTCACTAACATCCATTCGAACAAAAAATTTATGCTTCCCAGGACCTCTAATAACAACCGCATAATTTGGAATGGTATTGTCCATCTTGTGATGTACAAATAAACGATTGATATGCTACAACGAGAAAAAAAAATATTAGTAGTTTCATATACGGAACCATAATAAATAAGAAACAATAATAACATCAGGTTTATCAAAATCGCCATTGGGTCTGTAGTAAAAATAATCAGATGGAGCAAATGCAATATTGTCATAGAAATAAAATATCCGGAAACTTTGTAATGCTTCTTCATACTGAAATACGAGCCATGATCCAGATTGTAGTTTCAAAGTTTGAACTACGGAATACCACCCATTGTAGAGATAATAGAAGTTTCCTATATCATATATCTTGAGTTCAAAGACTTGCCCATTAGTTGTCCGTACTTTGACAAACCCAACAGGATAGTTAAACTCTTTTATCCATTGTTTATACTTTTTTGGCAGAACCTATGTATAAGTATATTAAAATCAGAACTGTCTAACATGATGTTATACAGAAAATATATTCGCCATATCTGAGATTAAAATACTAACCAAAGATTTCCTTTGGTTGTCGGTCATGTAACAAGCAAAACCATACATCTTTCTATAAAAAGAGAAAAACGTTAAAAGATGGCAAGTAACTGAGAGGACATGATGAAAGGAAATAGCATTAGTATGCAACCACTGTTTGACCAAAGTGAAAGCACTTTTTTTTAAAAAAAATCTGTTTGACCTAAGTCAAACCACTGTTTGCAAAACTATGACTCTTAGTGGTTCAAAAGTCTGCTTGACCATGGTCAAAACACTGTTTAACCCAACAGTGATTTTAAACATATATTTTCATCCATCTGTTAACCAAAGTCAACAGATGTATCAACAACAATGATTTTAAGTTGATGAGCATTATTTATGAAAAACGTTAAAAGATTATTCTAATTATTGCAATTAAAAAGAGTATAACTAATAGACTAAAATATTATATAACATTAAAAGGTTATTTGGGTATATTCAATGTCAACAATGTGAAATACCAAATGTTATTTTCGATGCCGAGAGTTTCTAAAGCTTATTAATATGTTTCTATTTTTGTCAGTGTGATACAAAACTCCAAACATGTGAAATATAATCTGATAAAATCTGTCAAGAACACCAACTGAAAGTTTACTAAACATCATAATCTTAAAAAATCTTTATACAACAACTGATAAACAATCATTTTTAACATAGCCCTAAATATCTACACCTCAATCGAACATCTATACAAAAGTAAAAACTTCAATCAAACATCAATACGAACATTCATATGATGGAATCTGAAGTATAACAAATCAAATAAACAAACATGATCACAAATTACAGTTCATATAAAAGAACAAACCTAAGATCAAAAATCATACATGCAAGTGTGGTATAAAAAATTACATGAAGCAAAGATTTCAGAAAAACAAAATCGAATCAATACATTTTCGATTACCTTTTGCTGATAAGGAAAAATCTTTAACACTCCCTGTCGTTGGTTTGTCGCCCTTCGAAGTTCGGAGATACAAATGGAACGGTAGATGAGTGATTAGAATTTGGGGCCGAATTTGATATAAGGGTTTTAATGGGCCTACAAAATCTAATCTATTATTAAGCTTAATTGGATCAAATATAAGGGGCTTTATTGAACTGATCAATAACATTTGATTAGTTGTATTAAATACAAACAATATAAATGATGTATTATAATCTATTTCGATGGTTATTAAAGCTACCCGTGTGGTCACACATACTGTTTTTAACATTACTTTATAAAGATATATAACTAAAGACTAAAATTTAAATGATATATTACTATTTTTTAGTATTTGATTTCGATCATTACTAAACCTACCCGTGTGGTTACACGGGTGCTACACCTAGTATATATAGTAGGAGTTGGGTGGAAAGTCTATTTTTCCTAGAAAGTCTAGGAAGCAATGAGAATTGGACATGTGGCATTGAGTTATTTTAACTAAAAGGGAAACTATGTAATTTCACATTTTAATTTTATTTTTGGAATTTATTTTTCATTAACTAACATTCCATGATTTTCGGAATTTTTGTTGTTTTCGAATTCAAATCTGGAGGTCAATGTGTTTATCTGGAAAACTATCAGCAGGTCTTTGGTGATGAGTTTTACCAGTCAGAGAGGTTGAAGTCAGTGTGTTTTAACACTCTGAAATCAATATATAATCAGGTTGTGTTTCAACAGTTCTTTTTGCATTTTAACACTCTGAATGTGTTTTATGTTGTTGTCTATGTCACATTACATCACATTGTGTTTTTTGATGATTACATTACATCATAATGTGTTTTACAACAGGTTGTTTTTATACTGGAGTTTAACAAATCTGATTGTGTTTTAAGTCAGCAGATTTGCTGGAGGATTCTTGACGCTGTGTTTTAACAGCAAGCAGATTGCTGGCCATTGTGTTTTAACAGCAAGCATATTTCTTGACGCTGTGTTTTAACAGCAAGCAGATTTCTTAACGCTGTGTTTTAACAGCAAGCAGATTGCTGGAGGATTCTTGACATTGTGTTTTAACAGCAAGCAGATTCCTTGACATTGTGTTTTAACAGCAAGCATATTTCCTTGACGTTGTGTTTTAACAACAAGCAGATTGCTGGACATTGTGTTTTAACAGCAAGCAGTTTTCTTGACGCTGTGTTTTAACAGCAAGCAGATTTCTTGACGTTGTGTTTTACCATCCATGCTGGTAATCCTTCCATCTATCAAGAACGACTCAGAAACCACGGTACAAGCCTCTCTACAATCATCAATTAAAACAGAAAAAACGCAGCCAAGTTACAAGCAGATTACAACCGAAAACGTATATGCACTTCAAGAACTTTAATCACAACACAAGATATGAATACCTAGTGAAGAAAAGGGGTATGAACAAGCCTTGGAACCGAAATCTGAATGCTCTTGGGGTCCTGTTTTGCGTCGCCAGCAGCAAGGGGAAAGAGATCGCAGGTTTTATTAGGTTTAGGGTTGGATTGGAGAGAGAGATAGAGAAAATCAAATCAATAATGGAGAGAGAGAGGGAAAATCCCGTGAAAGTAGGGATTGCGGTTATCTAATTGATTTAAAACACGGTACATTGACAAAATTGCCCCTACTCATTTAAAACAATCAATTAATTAAACTCAAATATTACAAGATTGCCATTGATTTAATCTCAACCCTTAAACACACCAATCGGATGGACCAGATTGCTTCCTAGACTTTCTAGGAAAAACACACTTTCCGTGCGAACCCTACTATATATATATAACTTAAAACAAATTTGTGCAAAGTTGAAAAATGGCCAGGATCAATCGTCCAGATGCCGCTGTAAGTTACGGCAGGCGGCGTAGCTTACGGTGGCTATTGGTCAAACATTATTCATTACGCCGCATATAGACTGCCTTATGGCAGAATTTTGTGCCAGGTTTTGCCGTAACCTACGGCGATTACCGTAGGCTACGGTGCGCAATGTTTTGCTGAGGGACCTTTCGCTGTCGGCAGTTACATGTAAAAAAACGAATTTATTAAATAATAATAATCATTAGCATCACAAGAGTAACCCCATCCACACAATTACTGCCATCGATCCCCTATCATTCATTCTTTTCACCTTTTCTTCTCCATCTTCCTTCTCTAGAACCCTAAACACCATAACCTTCAAGCTCTCCTATCTTCCTCAAAACTTAAGCAAATCTAGTGATTTTTGAGTCTATTTTGACTAAAAGTTCACGAGCTTCTTGATTTTGGGTAGAGATTAGGAAGAAAACCATATTTTCTTGGTCAAATTTCAAACCCTAGGTCCGAAATTTTGGGGCTTTGTGGTGGGTTTTTGCTTAAGTGAAGTTCTTGTTATTCTTATCCTCTTCAAGGTCAAGGTATGCAATTTCCTTTCATTCTTTGAAGTACATTGCGGTTTGTAAGTTTCCATTCTTGTTTTTGCTTACACACTTGCTTGTAGAAGATAGATGATAGGATTTTGTTGAGTTCTTGAATGTTTGCTTATAGATGTATATGATGTCTTGATTTAAAACTTTTGGGAAACTCTAATTTGTAGAGACATCATGCCGATTTTTTGTTTGAAAGGATAAATCTTTGGCATTGTACATCTATACCCATAATATAAAGCAAGTGTGGGGAAATTTGTGAAGTTGAACTTACATGATTTTTGTTTTGTGGTTTGTGAATGTGTGTAGGACATGGTGAGAACGAAAGAGAAAGCTGGAGCAAGTTCCTCTAGTCAACTGCAAGGGGAAGCACAACAGAAAAAAGGAGACTGGTTCGGGTTGGTGACCCGGACTCGGAAGAAGATGCACCTCCAAGGGGTCCAAAACCGGATTGGACATCCGGTTCTCTACTTGATCAACCCGAGGAGTGGCGGGCTGATTTGTTTCATGAACAAATGAATAAGTTGCAACAACAAAAAGAAGCATTTATATGTGAGAAAGAGATTCGGGAAGCAGATTTCGGGCCTTTTGGGATAACGGATAAGTTCAAGGCTTTAGGTTGGGAGGCGGCACTTAAGTGTTATGATAATGAAGTCAAGACCATGTTTGATCAACAAGTTCAAGAATGGATGGCCATGCTTGAATGCCCTCCATTCAAGGCCCCAAATAAGATGAAACTTATTGGAACGTGTAGTGGGGTGAAGGTCGAGATGTCATATGACTCCTTACGCCGCATAGCAAAGTTCGATAGCCAGCCATCTAATCAATACATTTATCCAAGCCTAAAAGATCTTTACCACAAACCCGAGAAACACCCCCAATGGCAACACATGCTCGATTACCTCTTTGTCTCGGGTACTACACACGGGAAGTTGTTAAGTAGGAATTTAAGAATTGAAGCGAAGTTGATGCTAGTGTTGTGCACGCACAATGTTATTCCGCGGCGGGGTGATAAAATGGAGGTGAGATTTCAGGAGGTGCCGATTTTATACATGTTGATGCATGGGTCGCCCATGGTTCCCTTCCGGTTCTTAGTGTTGAACAATATTTGGCTCGGGCGAAACAGCGATGAGAGAAAAATTGTTCCACATTGTCGGTTGATTACGACATTGTTGAAGAAGTATGGGGCGATTGGAGCCGAAGACAAAGGCTCGAACAAAAGGTTCAAGCCGTTTGATATTCAACATTTGGGGTCGGGATGGGATTACAAAGAATCGGAGAGGTACCACAAATTGAAAACCGATGGGAAGAGGTGGAGAGCGTTAAAGGTGGATGCTCGTCCACTAAGACCGGGCGAGGCCGATGAGCCTGAGATGAGTGACGTGGAGGTTAGTGGTGATGATGATTACCGTGAGGACACATTCACGGTTGATGTCGAGATGGGGGGCGCTGGCCCAAGTGGTAGTGTTCATGGAGCAGGGATGCAGTCAGGGTATGTTGGTAGTGCATTTGACTATGCACAGCAGGCTTATGATCCGTACTGGGCTCACATGGGAAACATGGGGCAGGTTATTGAACAGAGGCGACCGCCTACTTTTGGTGATTGGTCTGAACCCAATCAAATGCTTTTTGATCAGCAGACTTACATGGGGGCCAGCATGAAAATAGCTCTTAAACAGAGCTATGATAGGCAGGAGCAATGGAACCAAGCTCACATGTATGCCCACCATGAAGAGATGAACAACCGTTACTTGGATGATCGTCAGAGATGTTTACATGATGCATGGCATGCGGGCCAACCACTTGTAGCGGACCCACCAGTTGTGGATTATACCACATTGCCTCCATATGACGGTAATGTGACGTATCCCACCCCACCATTACACCATTCTCAATGGGTGGATCCACACACTATGGGTCAGCAACAAACAAGTCAAGAGGGCGATCAAGGCAGTAGCAGTAGTGGAGCATTTGGGTTCGGAGGATTCGCGGAGATGATGACGTCTATCTTTGGACCTCCACAGCCAAAGTATTATTGACCAGGTCGTATTTCGCTCCATCTTGTATATTTGTGTATATTTTCATGTCTTATGTTTATGGTTGGGAGGTCGGGTGGTGTTTGTGTTTTGATGTGATTCATGGGATGTGTTAGCTGGTGGTGTGTTTTAATTTTCATAAAAAAAATACAAAAAGAAATTTGTGGTTTGAGAGTATAAGCAAACTCTAGTGTTTTTTTATTGATAGCGATCTTCCCTTCAAAACCATACATTGGGACAATGTATCCCAAGTGTGGGGATGGGGGGAAATTTTTGAGAATTTTAAAATTTGTGTAACCAAGCGAAAAATTGTTGAATTTGAACACTTGATATTGTTCCGCATGACACACCGACACCCTTTTTAGTCATTTCTTGGTGAGTTTTTGGGCAACACATGATTATTAAAGGTTCTTTCTTTGTTTTGAGTGGCGGTGTGTGATTTGTGTTAATAGAACTTGTGTACGAATACTTGTTGAAGCCTAGGATTAGCATGCTTGTGAAAATGATAGGGACTTTTAGGTAGCCTCGTCTGGATGTGTGAGAGTGTGGGATTGGTGGGTTGGACCTCATACGTTACATATATGAGCTTGGTATTGTGAGGGGAGGGGGTTTGGTCTTTAGAAAGCCATGTTTGAGCCTTATACCATTCGGTTGTGACCCAAACCTACTTCTTACAAAACTTTACCTATTGAGATGACCCGGTTTAGGAGCTTTAGTATGTAGTGTTGATGTTTATGTTTATATTGTGAGCTTATGTCTTTATATTTGAAAAAAAATGAAGAAAAGAAAAAAATATGAGAAAAATACAAAAAGAAGGATTTAGTTGTATTAGTAGTTGAAAATGTTGATGAAATTGTGTATAGAGTTGATGTTTGCTTTGTTTAGTAGTAGAAATAGAAACCGGGTCAAATCAATGAGCTACTTTCACAATCCTACTATTTTCTACCTTTACACATAGCCTCGTTACAAACCGTAAGTCCTTTTGATTCATAAGCATGCTAAATATTTGATAGGCGGAGACTTGATTTTTATACAAGCTTATTGTCGCACGATCACACACTTGCATTGAGTGTTTTAGCATAATGTTGCTAATATTTCTTGTCACCGAGAGTTATTATGAGGGGTGTGTCTTGTGGTGTGATAAAAGGTTAGTAAAAGGATGATACATTTTAGCTTGGTTTGCATGTTGATCGCTTGTGGTTTCGAAATGGTTTTTGAATGGGTTGCTTGGGACAAGCAACGGGTAAGTACGGGGATGTGACGGGTCGTCCGTAGGACAACCCTTAAGTGCCTTAAAAAGATTAAAATCCCATGCTTTACACGGTTAATTCCTTGAACTTGGTAACTACTATTTGTTTGGATTTGCAGGTACTAAAGTGCATAAGGAGTGGATTTTATGAAGCGTGGATGGAAGTTGCAAAAGGATGAAACAAGAATGGAGTAATCAAGAAGTTAACAAGAAAACAAGGAAGCAACTTCAGTTAGTACCGTAGCCTACGGCTCTGGCCGTAGGTTACGACATTCAACATGTGTCAATTCCATCGCCGTAGCCCAGTCTCCACTTGGCGTAATGAATAAATGGGCACCGTAACCTACGGCGCCAGCCGTAGGCTACGGCGCCATAAGGGCTCTCGGTGACTTATTGGCTGCCGTAAGCTACGGCACTCAGTGTAGGCTACGGCGCCATAAGGGCTCTCGGTGACTGGGGTGCTTTTGTAACTTATGCATTTATGGACCTTTTGATTAGGTTTTTATGGTGTCAATGATGCTATTTTCGGTTATCACAACTTTGGAGAAGAAATTTGGTTGTTCTTGGAGCTTGAAGACAATAGTAATCATTGTTCTTATGTTTTTAACTTATTTGAAGATCAAGACTTTGTTTATGATGTTTGTTCGGGCCATGAGTGGCTAAATTTTTTATGACTATCTTTAGTTGAAGGTTTGTAAGTGTAACGCCCAACGTCCCTAAGCTTTAGGCTTTTGTCAAATTTGGTCCCTGAACTTTAGCTATTTGCAAGTCTAGTCCCTGTACTATATGATGTGTGGTATTTTGATATCTTGGTAAATCTATATGCTTGGAATGTCTAAATCTATGTTTGGAATGCCTAAATCTATATGCTTGGAATGTCTAAATCTATGTTTGGAATGCCTAAATCTATATGCTTGGAATGTCTAAATCTATATTTGGTGCTTGACTCTTGAGACTCGTGAAACTTGATTCTTGGTGGAACGAGAGACTGGAGTCTTGTCACTGGCGGAATCTATCAATCTTGGAAAACTTTTTGGTGTTTATGATGTAACCTAATTGTTCTATTACCAAATAATATGTAATGCTTAATCTAAGTCGTAAAACGAATCAAAGACGGGAATACGGAAAGGATGGGATCGACCAAGTGGCAACCCGATCGGATGACCGTCCGATCGGATAGCCACCCGATCGGATGACCACCCGATCGGACGGCCACTCGATCGACCAGCCACCCGATCCATGCCACACCGCCCCTACACCCTCACACACTATAAATAGGCCTGTCACATCACCAAATTCCCTGATGTGACAGCCCCCACTCGGTCAGACGCACGCATACCACTTTTCCTTATTTTCTTGGCGATTTCGGTACGTTTTACACTAGATCATTTTACTTCCTCGATCTACACTTCATTCTCTACGAGATTCACCTTTAAAATCACACTTTTCACCATGGAATCTCTCGGATCTAAGCTCTTGAGGATGATGTCATCATGGTGGTTTGTACAAACTGTCATATGATGTCACTCCTAACAAGATATGGCTCAGATCTAAGGAATTTCAGGTGTTTTGCACCAAATCTAAGCTAGATCTAGGATTTTTATAATAAAGCTTAAGTTCTTCTTCTTCTTTTCTTCAATCTTTCATTTAAAACGGTGAAATCCGGGCATAATCGGATTGTAACTCGGTGGGTAGTCTAGAGTAGGTTTGGAAACGGATTATTGCCGGAGAAGACGACCATGGAACGGATTCCGACATAAACCGCTGTAAACGGACGACTAATCGGACAAGGATGATTCCCATCCGATCAGAACGGATGTAAGATGGTGAGTTTACCATTGTCGCAGTACGTCCTGAGCCGTCATCGTTGATCTAGAAACTTATAAATTTTTACAAAGTTACAAACGGGACAAGGATCACTCGATCGAGTGACAATCCGATCGGATGACCATCCGATCGGACAGCCACTCGATCGGGTAGCAGTTGTCTAGTATTCAGGACTTAGAACCTTTATCAGAAACTTAGAACTTTGGAAATCTCAATCGAGTGGCAACTCGATCGGATAGCCATCCGATCGAGCTGCCATCCGATCGAGGTGACCAACACACTAAACATGACACTTGGATCGAGTGACCACCCGATCGGACAGCCATCCGATCGGGCAGTCATCCGTTCCCTCTCACATTAGCCACTCGATCGACTGGCAATCCGATCGGATAGCCATCCGATTGGACAGCCATCCATCCGATCCAGTGATTGTTCTGACATTTTGCGTAATCTCGTTATTCTGCCCGACTCTTATCTGTTGTAATCTATCAGGCTAATTCTAAAAGAGCTCCCTTTGATCCAATAATAGTGTAACTATTAAGCAAGCACTGTGAGTATACTCGATCCCTTTTTGCTTTAAACTTTGGGATGTAACATGTATTCTATAAACTACAAAACTTGATACTTTTGCAAGCTAAACTCTATCCTACGTGTATGTGAAACTTGTGCATTCTAGTATTCTATTTTGTGCTATGTGACGTTTAATCCAGGGTGTGTAGTTCCGCCTTAACAATAGTAGCGCTATAGGAGGTGCACCTCTCCCATTATTCTCAGGGGGTATTGTTAGGAGGATTCTAGTTTACCTTGAGTCTTGGGTAAACACTAAAGCATCGGGATACTTAGGCTATCACTGCGTGGACTGCGACACTAGCACGACTGAAACTATTTTTATTCTTACACTGTGGATATGAGTTGTTTTAATCTACTATGATAGGATGCTGAAAACATGGAATCAAGCTAGGATGAAGCTTAGAAACTCACCTAGCTAACTTAGTCTAGGAACAATGTTTGATACTCGATGTTCGTTGGAACTTGTGGTTATTTTGATATGGTTGTGTTGTTAGACAAATTTTGCGTGAAATCTATTAATCTATATTGAAACATTAGTGTTATGGAAATCTCATGAGCAATCTGAACGCTTAGTGCTCGCACCCCGATGTTTCTGCCATCTGTTGGGGTGTGACAGTAAGACTTTATGCTTTGATTTCCTTATTTCTAGAATAACAAACTTTGTCTTTATGTTTTATTTGTTATGGTGTGTGATTGGTTGTTAGTAAATTATTGATTCTTATGTTAATCTAGTTTGAAACCATACGTTCTTGGTGCCGTTGGCAATCGAGATATCATGGGTAGAATTAGGCTTGGGTAAGGGTTAATTGATCATCGGGTAACAACCTCACGTTCTAGGAATCTGAGTACTTAGTTCCCTTTTATCATAACAAGTAATCACACATTAACTATGTCTATGTAGTTCTTTCTAGTGGAATGATAGCATAAACGTCGAAGCAAACCGGAAACTAAAGATGGTCATTTGTCTCTAAATTGTTTACAAACCAACCTTTCATTTTGCAAATTAGAATAGTAATCTTAGTTTTTAAAACTCAATCAAACAAACCAACTCTTGAATTTTATTTTCATTGCAATTAGTTTAACTTAGTTAATTTAGATAAAACTTTTAAATAGCACATATTCCACAAACTCCCTATGTTCGATACCCACTTGCCACTAACTATTTAGTAGTAATTGGATTAAATTTGATTGTGACCAATACATCACGTCAGTAATCTAAATAATGTCGGTGGCAACAGTGATGGTGACGACAAAATTTGCAACGGTATTTTAAATCCATAAATTTCCTCTCTTTAGTTTGATACTAGTTTTGTTATATTAGCTTTTAAAAATGCTCATTATTATAGAGTATGATGCATCGTTGATTACTGGTGTGTAAAGATTTTCAATGCACAAGTTTACTGACATTACATCAATGCATCAAGCTTTTAATGTATTTTAATTCACATGTTTCCGAAGGTGCATCAAGGCGCATTGCAATCCGTTACTCAAACTATCCAAAGTTGGATGCAAAAGTTTATAATGACGCATCAACTTGTTAGTCGTTACAATGTACGTCGTATATTCAGATCGCAATTGTCAATCCATATGGCATAATTTTTTGCTTTAGCACTCGAACATAAAAAATAAATTAGCTCAATATAATCAAATCCGAAAAACGATATACCAATTTGTGCTACTTTTTCATCGATAAAACTACAAATAGTTGACATGCAAGCGTAAATAATCCAATAGTCATGTTATTTTTCGCTGATTATTACTGATGAACATTCAACAAGTACACATCAATGTGACAAAATTCACAAACCTAAGCTTTTGTAATTCACAAATTAGACCAAGGTACCAAGCTTGATTCATCTTTTGAGATAAAATGAGTCATTAACGCACTGTGGGTTTGCAAGATCAAGGTGAAAAATGGTATTAACTTTGTTACTTTTCAGGAAAGGAAACATGAAAATTTCGATGATATCGACCTGTCAAGGTATTGGGGAGGCCGTAATTTTGGCATGGGGTTTGTAGTATCCACAGGGCAGTCGGGAGTTTTGGTGTGCTTCTGGGACTTTGGTGTCTTCGATTTTGAGAGCTTTGTTAAGCACATAAACTTCCTTCTCATCAAGGGCAGGTTGAAGGGTTGTAACTCATATGTGAACGTGTTAAATGTGTGCACACCACAAGGGGTCCCTACGAAGAAGCCATTGTGGGACTCTATTTCTGGTATAATGGAGGGTTCGCTAGGGCTTTGGATTCTTTTAGGGGATTTTAATGTCGTCCTCTGGTCTGAGAAAAGGCGGAACTCGGTGTTCTAGGAATTTTAATGAATTTATTTTTGATGCAGGGCTTCGCGAATATTGCATGAAAGACAAGAATTCACATGTTGGGTAGAAAATGGGAAAAAGCTAAGCAAAATAGATAGAATGCTTGTGTATTCTAATTTTTTGATAGGTGGCCAGAAGCATGTTTAAGGGCATTGCCTAAGCATCTTTCAGATCATAGCCCGCTGACTTTGATCACGAACCACATAAACTTTGGGCCGAGACCTTTTAGAATTTTTAATTCTTGGTTGGGTCGTCCAGGTTTTTGCGGAGGTTGTGGGCTCAGCGGTTACATGTTTTGAGGGTTAGGGCAGCCTAACATCTACCTCATAAAAAACTGTTCAATGCAGACTTTCAAATGTTTTTAAAGATTCATTTAATACAAACAAAACACATGAATTTACCAACATTATGTTGACTTTTCAAATTTACATGTATTTTAGGAAATTAGTGGAATTTGCATCGAAACAAGACAAGAACAAGAGTCGGGTATTCGATGCCATCCTTTTGAAGGGTTTGGTTCACATGTTCCACCTTCGTGCGAAATATGGAATGCAAAGCCTTGATTTGTATAACTATATTTTGTGAACAAGTCTTTTGTCAAACTAAAAGCATTTGGATTGTCTTTCATGAACAAAACACGTGACTTGTAAATTCTATTTAAATCAATCGTATGGATGGACATCGTATTTATTTTATTCATATAGCATGTTTACTTATTCGAATGCAACGATTACTTATCGAGATCACATCTTGCGCTTCCGTCTACGAGCGGGTGTAACACACTTAGCATTGTGTGTATTAAGTTATTGTTTAATGGTTCCAATTACCAAAAATGGGTTTTGTGATCAAGCGCATTTTTTTGTTTGTTTAGTGTTAAATAACAATTTTCGATGAGCCGGTTCCAATACCACTAGAATGAGTTTAATCAAAGCTAGGTTGACCCAGTTTCTTACATTTCTTAGGGTCAGGACATTATCTAGCAAGCAGACCTCGCAACTTGATGACATCGTATCTGTAATATCATATCTATTGGTGTAGATCGACTCTATAAAGAGTAGTCTATATTAAATATGATCATAAAATTATACTATAAAAAAACTTCTATAAAATTATACTATAAAAAAACTTCTAAATAGTTTAATGTTTATGTGAAACGTTCTATTCTATTCACATATAAATGCATTATATAAAATAGTATTCACATATAAATACATTATAGAATATTGAACTAGCCAGTGAATACAATGTATTTATGCAATTATTAGTGAACAAATGTTCACTTGTATACCGATATATAGGGTAAGGTTCATTTGAGAACCACCTTTATTGTGAGAACCGCAAGAATCAATGAAAACACAACAAAATAACATATAAAAAAACCTATCCACACCCCCAAGCTAAATGTTAAAAACTAAACCCCAAAAAAACCTAAAAGAATCTAAAAACATCTAAAAAATACACAAAATTTTTGTTTTTTTTTATATTTTTTACTTAAAAATCGCTACTTTAGTAGCCATATTTTTTTAATAACGAAATACAGCGAATTTTAAGTAAAAAATATTAAAAAAAAATTGTGTGTTTTTTAGCTATTTTTAGGTATTTTTGGTTGTGTTCACATTGGTTCTCGCGATTCTCGCAATAAAGAGTGGTTCCTAACGGATCTTTATCCTGAATACATAATATGTATTTATGCAAGTGGAGGGTTCAAATGAGAAGAAATCTTTTGTAAGAATAAAAAAAACAAACTTCAACCAATAATAATGTTTCATTTTACTTCACTTAATTTTTGTATTTAATATGAGTGTAAGGGTATATTGGTAAAATTAGATAGATCATTAATTATTAGTCTTCTTTTTTAATAGCTAACTAAATTAAATTTGTAACTTATTTTCAAAAAAATATATCTTTACAAAGAAGAAAAAAATAATTTAAAGTGTAGGATAAATTATGAGGTGTGTAGGATGAATTACGAGTTGTGTATGATAAATTTCAGTAAATGTAGGATAAATTTCAAAAACGTGTAGGATAAATTTTGATGTGTTTAGGCAAACAATTTAGTGTGGAGGATGATAGTCTTAATGACTAATTAATTAGTCAAAAATAATAATAAATGAGATGAGAGAAAAACTATTTAATATTTTACAATTGTACCATTTATTCTTTTTCTTCTCAATTTAATTTTCTTTTTAAATGAACCTCCCCCATTTATGCAATTATTACTACAAGAACTATTTAATATTTATTTTCATTACGCCGATATGACGATCAAATTATATAATTTAAAATGGTTCTCATACACAATAAGATTATAATTATACGTTCAAATCCACCATCCAAGATTCCCAATTTGTATTGGATGTCTTAACAACAAAAAGGTTAAAGGGGAATCGGATTCAATGTCTGGGTAAGTAGAGCCTTCACAAGTAACATGTGCTTATAATAGTTTAAAATTATCCATAAAAATGGAATAAGTTTTAATCTAATAAGAGGAGTTGCTTTTTATGGCGTATCTTATCTTTATTAAAGAAACACACTTATTTTCTCCTAATACTTTATTAAAATCAGTGTTTTCAAATACTAAAGTATTCATTTTTTAATTTACAGTGTTTGTATATTTGTTTTAAACAAGATGGAGTTCAATTTTTATTTCATTACATGGCGTTTTTGATATTCTAAAAATGTATATATATTTTCTTAAAGTTATATATTTATTACAACACTTTGATTCGATAATGCATCAGAAAAATATGGTAACCTTTGTTAGATTGAATCATGGAGGGGTATTATTTTTGTCATATTGAGATAACCTTTGTTAAGATTTATGTAAGGGTAAATTGCACAAATCAACCTTTATATTATACCCAAATTGCACTTTATACCTTTTTATTATGAAATCGGCCAAACCCGACCTTTATGTTCATGTTTTGTTACATTCTATAACATTTATAACTAACGCCGTCCAAAAACCTCAGTTAAGTTACCTCACATACTTTGTATGTGAGGGTACTATGGTCTTTTATAATATAAAGGTTGATTTGTGAAAAAATATTATTTATAACATAAAAGTTGATTTGCGCAAAACTATTTACTACATATACATTTTGAAACTGAGGGAATAGTGCCAGGAGCTGCCTGACACTTCCCTGTTGGACCAAACCATTTTTAATTTAATTTTATTCCTATCTTTAAATTATGGTTTCGTCCTTTGTTTAAAATTATATTTTCGCCCCTAATTCAAAATAAATTTATATTTTTGTCCTAGCTAAAAATTTACGCATTTGCCCTCAATTCAAAAACTCATTTCTAATTCTATTCCCAGTTTAAATTTACGGTTTCGCCCTCCGTCTAAAATTACGCTTTTGCCCCCTTCAAAATAAAAATATGTTTTTGCCCCTAGCTCAAAATTACGATTTTGCCCCAACTCAAATTTACGTTTTTGTCCACAGTTCAAAATAAAATTATGTTTTCATAGCTCAAAATTATGATTTTGCCCTCAGTTTAAAATTATGATTTCACCCACTGTTCAAAATATTTTTACGATTTTGCCCTTTGTTCAAAATTATGATTTTGCTCCCATTTCAAAAATTACGATTTCTCCCCCAGTTAAAAATTATGATCTTGCCATCGTTTTGAAATTGAGGGAATAGTGCTAGGCAGCTTGCCTGACACTTCCCTATTGGACCAACCCATTTTTAATTTAATTTTATTTCTAGCTTTAAATTACGGTTTCGTCCTTTGTTTAAAATTATGTTTTCGCCCCTAATTCAAGATAAAATTATATTTTTACCCTGGCTCAAAATTTACGCTTTTGCCCTCAATTCAAAAACTCATTTCTAATTCTATTCCCAGATTAAATTTACGGTTTCGCCCTCCGTCTAAAATTACGTTTTTTCCCCCGTTCAAAATAAAAATATGTTTTTGCTCCTAGCTCAAAATTACGATTTTGCCCCCAACTCAAATTTACGTTTTTGTCCACAGTTCAAAATAAAATTATGGTTTTCCCCATAGCTTAAAATTATGATTTTGCCCTCAGTTTAAAATTATGATTTCGCCCACAGTTCAAAATATTTTTACGATTTTGCCCTCTGTTCAAAATTATGATTTTGTTCCCATTTCAAAAATTACGATTTCTTCCCCAGTTAAAAATTATTATCTTGCCATCGTTTTACTTTTTTTTTTGCAAAACTATAGTACTATTTTATTTTGCTTGGTTGACTCAATGTAACTTTTATTGTGTCAAGCAGTTGTCTAACACTCGCTCATTGGTCCTGACAAATTAGTATTTTACCCCAGCTCAAAATTACAGACCTGTTATTGTTTTAATTTTTTTAGCAAAACTATGCTAGTGTTTTCGTTTAATTGGTTGTCTCGATGTATTTTTTTTAGATCGTGTTATAAGTAGTATGTACAAGTAACCTAAATACATGCATACATGCATACATGTTATGAAACTAAGAAATTTTTTATTTAACGCCCCGCAACGCGGTCGGGCATAGGTGTAATTTTTATTCGTCCAAGCATGCTTGGTACATGCTCATTTGTCCTGAAAATTACAATTTTGCTCCCACTTTAAAATTATAGACTTTCCATCGTTTTAGTTTTTTTTTTTTTAGTAAAAGTATAGTAGTGTTTTTTTTTAATTAGTTGACTCGATATAATTTTTTTTGAGATCGTGTTATGAGTAGCATGTACAAGTAACCGAAACACAGACATGTTATAAGAGAGAAATATTCGGCTTATTGCCCCGCAACGCGGGCGGGGCAAAAACTAGTTATTATACATACAGTACAATATTTTTTTTTTGCAATACCTTATTATTTGTTAATAATTATATTTTATTTAAAAATTAGTTTTAAGTTTATTTTATAAAAATTCTGATTTAATATTTTTATAAAGTAAATAATAATGACAAAACAAATTACTTTTTGTATAAAGTATAAATAAAACACAGATTATTTAAATAAAGTTATTGTAATATCCGGAATAGTTTTATAATTATATATAATTATAACGGATGTTTCAAAATTACTCAAACTAAAATGTATTTTTTATGTTTATGCAAGTATGTTTTTATAAAAAATAAAATATTATATAAATTTATATTGATAAAAGAAACTAATAAATTAATTTGACATTTAAAAGTATTTAATAAACTTCAGTTTATTAAACGTCAAAATAATTTATTAGTTTCTTTTATCGATATAAATTTGTCTATAATTTTTTATAAACACATACTTACATATATACGAAAATATTTTTTTGTTTGAGTAGTTTTAAAGCGCCTGTTATAAAAATATATAATTATAAAAATATTCCGGATATTACAATCACTTTATTTTAAAAAAGGGGCAATTGCATATTTCCTCTTAAAAACTGCTTAATTGCGTATTTACCCAACTTAAAATTAAAATTGCATATATCCCCTTCCTTAACTAATAAAATTGCAAATTTACCCATTTTGATTTATTTTATTAAAAACAAGTTATATAATGACCTTTTTACCCTTATTTTTACTAAAAGTTAAAAAAATACATATTTATTCATTTTTACTAGTTTTGTAGATTTTTTACTAGTTTAGCAGTTTATTTCAGTGTTTAAGTTTTCGTAAAAATAGTAAAAATGAATGAATATGTATTTTTTTTAAAGAATTGTGAAAAATCCACAAAGGCTAATAAAATGAATAAATTTGTATTTTTTTAAATTTTAGTAAAAATGAGGGTAAAAAAGTCATTATATAACTTGTTTTTAATAAAATAAATTAAAATGGGTAATTTGCAATTATATTAGTTAAGGAAGGGGTTATATGCAATTTTAATAGTTAAGAAAGGGGATATATGCAATTTTAATTTTAAGTTGGGTAAGTACGCAATTAAACATTTTTTTAAAGGGAAATATGCAATTATCCCTTTAAAAATTGTGTTTTATTTATACTTTATACAAAAAGTAATTTATGTTGTCAGATTTTAATAAAATAAGTTTAAAACTAATTTTTATAGATATTTATATTTATAATTATATGATTATTAACAAATAAAATGTTTTCGCAAAAAAAAAATCTACTAGATAATATTTTTGCACAAATCAACATTTATGTTATATAAAAACATAGTACCCTCACATGCAAAACATGTGAAGTACCTTAACTTAGTGTTTGGAAGACGCTAGTTGTAAACGTTATAGAATGTAACAAAACATGAACATAAAGGTTGAGTTTGGCCGATTTCATAGTGAAAGGTATGAAGTGTAGTTTAGGTATAAAATTTGTGCAATTTTTTCTAAGTATTATATTATGGAACTTCATTCAGTCTAAAGAAGTGTAACATCGTGAAAATATGATTTAATATTTTACTTTATTGTATCAAAAATAAAGAAAGAATAGAATTATGTCACACCCCAATATTTAAAGCTCAGCTCGGTGGGGAGTATCGTGACGTAAGATTGGTATCGTCATAGTCAAACATACACAGAATAGCACAGCGGAAGTCTTGGAATATAAAATATTATTACAAACACAAATGTCTAAAATATATCAAAGTATTTAGTACAGACAAGCTTGTAATAATCCACAGGCGGATCATTAAAACAAAAGGAGTTTAACAGACTAATCGCTTATGCGAAGGAGTTGCAAGTTCCTCGTCTAACAATTCCGGCAGTTTCCAGCCTATTTACGTCTTTGTACCTGTCACTTAGACTTTTAAAAATACGTCAGTTTTCACTGGTAAATACAATCAACCGACACATTTGAAAATGTTATGAAAATTTGTTTAATTGCACAAGGCACGAAAATCTTTTATAACATTTTCAAATGTGTCGGTTGATTGTATTTACCAGTGAAAACTGACGTATTTTCAAAAGTCTAAGTGACAGGTACAAATACGTAAATAGGCTGGAAGCTGCTCGGAATTGTTAGACGAGGAATTTGCAACTCCTTTGCATAAGCCATTAGTCTGATAAACTCCTTTTGTTTTAATGATCCGCCTGTGGATTATTACAAGCTTGTTTGTACTAAATACTTTGATATATTTTAGACATTTGTGTTTGTAATAATATTTTATATTCCAAGACTTCCGCTGTGCTATTCTGTGTATGTTTGACTATGACGATACCAATCTTACGTCATGATACTCCCCACTGGGCTGAGCTGTAAATATCGGGGTGTGACAGGTTGGTATCAGAGCCAACGTTTGAGTGAATTAAACACTTGCCTTTAGATAGCGTTTGGTACGAAGTAATAGAAGGCGGAATGGAATGGATCATTCTATTGGAATGAAAAGAAACATGTTTGGTTGTCAAGTGGTAATGGAATGGAGCATTCCACAAGGAATGTAAACCTTTCATATATAATAATTTTCATTTCTTGATAAGGTGGTGTTTTTTTTTTCATTCCTTCAAGGAATGGAAAGATATTATTATTATTATTATCAATATTTTTATTATTTTTTTACCATTATTATTATTATTATTATTGGTTTTAATAACTCACTCACGGGCGACACCACTACTGCCATAATTGCCGTCGTGACTACCGTCGCCGTCGTCACCCACTTCCGCCTCCACCACCACCACCCACCTCCACCCCAGTCGTCACCCACCTCCGCCGCTACCAACCGTCACCCACCATCCACACCTCTACCCCCCGCCGTCACTCGCCACCACCCCCGACACCATTGCGCCACAACTGCCGCCCACTCTCGCCTCCGCCGTCAGCCGCCACCCACCTCCACCACCGTCGCCCACCACCGTCCCCGTCGCCCACCACCATTGTCGTCGCCACCACCTACCTTTGCCCCCGCCGCCACCTCCGACCATCGCTACCATTGCCACCTATCACCACCCACCCACCACCACCGACTACCGTCACTCATCATCGATTTTATTGCTTCATCTATTCTTTCCTACAAAACAACACAAAGTAATGATTCATTTCATTCTCACATGGTAACCAAACAAGACAAGTAATGGTAATGATCCATTCCATTACATCGTCCATTCCATTACCTCATACTTTCCATTCACCCGTCTATTCCATTACGTCATACCAAACAGACCCTTAGTGTTTAATCTCGAATGACACAATAGCATATTCCTTAGACCTTCTGAGTCTAGACTTAACATAGGAATGCTCTCATCCCTATTAAGTAAACATTGTTTTTGATTTTATGCATTTTGAATACGTCGCCAGGCAAAGAAGCCGTTGATGGAAATTCTCCACATCCGAAGCCTAGAAATACCAAGCTTCGTGCCACGGCTATGATAAGCGTGCAACCAGTTGGAGGAAAGACCTTCATGGACCTATTCCCAAAAATCAAACCTATTTAAACTCTTAACCAGACTACGGAGTCCATACCAGAAGGTCCCTGAGGCTCCCATATTGAAGATGATATATGTGGATGCTATTAATCCCTAATTCTTATCTCCAAGTTTTAGAATTCCAAACTTGGACTATGCTTATTAAACCACAAATCCGTGATCCAATTTTAAAATTTTTTAAATCATTAATTTTTGGGTCCTACTCCTAGTAACAAATCCTGAACTGGAATGCTTATTTAATTCACTGAAATCTTCAGTGTCGCTATAGCATACGACAAACAAAGAAGAGAAACAATCAGAATGAAGCAAGGAAGGCATTAGAAAATCGATCTTTCATTATATTTCACTTTTCCTCTCAACCCCTGTATGGGCATTCAATTATATTATAGTCCCTTCGTGGACATTATATTACAATATAGTCCCTTCATGGACGTTATATTTCCATATAGTCCTTTCGTGGACATCATAATCTGTTATAGTCTTTTCATGGACATGTCATTTCATTAAAATATTTTGTAGACATGTTATTTCATTAAAAACCCCCGACGAATATAATAATTCATCAAAGTCCTTTCAAGGACATATCGTTTTACTATAGTCCAAATGTTGACATAATTTATAGTCCCTATACGGACTTATATTTTCCTTTCAGTTCCCACTTGGACTAGTATCGCTTCAAAGTCCCTATTAGGACCTATCTTTTCTGCATAGTCCCTGTGAGGACGTTGGTTTATTATAATTTCCTAATGAACATATTTTTAATTTAAGTTCCTGTGAGGGCATCTGTTCAGTAAAGTCCTTTGTGCGAATGCTGTACCAATATAGTCCTTTTATGGACACAGTATTTCAGTAAAATCCCTTTGGGGATATGTATCTCTAAATAGTCCTTCCGTGGACATGAGATTTCATTATAGTCCCTTGGTGGATATGATATTTCATTATAACCTCTTTGTAGACATGACATTTCATTATAGTTCCTTCCTAGGCAAACTGTTTTAATATAGTCCCTATACGGACTTATGATATTTTATAGTCCCTATACGGACTTATAATTTCCTTTTAAGTCCTCTGTTGACAAATATGATACTAAAAGTCCTGTTTAAGGCACTATGGTAAATTTCCTAATGATTTATTGAAAGTTTTTGAAAATTTTATATAGGTACTCATTTCGTCCTTTATCAAGCAATAGTATAAATTTTATTCAAATTTTATCGATCTGCTAAATAATTTCAAAAGATCTTCTTAATGGTATAACCTAGCCAATATGTCAATACAGACATGCTATGATGGTAAAACCCTCTTAAGACAATTAATCCTTGTTAACATCTAATAACATGTTAACACTCCTGGCAGTGAGACTTGAGAAACCACACCAGCCGTCAAGGTATTTGGACTATGTCCAAGCCTTAAAGCGTATATGATCGAATTAGATCATGGAAAGTATCATCAATATGATGATCATAATATAAACATCCATTAGTGATGAAGTGCCTATGGGTTAAACTTGTTGTCCAATAAGACAATGACAGTTGTGGTCTATGACCCCCTGTCTAAAAGACATTGGATTATGTCCAAGCATAATAGTCTATATGATCAATGTGATCATGACTAATATCATTTGATACGATGATCATATTATTTAACATCCTTTAATGATGTTTCCCCTACGTGCCATATACTATATTGTCCATTAGTGACATCGACAATTGTGACCGTTATGGTTATTGTCCAAGGTTATGGGCAATGCCCAAGCCTCATACTATATAAGATCGATAAGATCTTGACAGATATCTTAAATTACGATAATTATATGTATATATATATATATAAACATCCATTAATGATGTCCATTGATTGGCCTATGCGTCAAAATGAATCGTCTTTTAAAAACAAAGACAGTTGTAGTCTATGACTCCCTGTCCAAAGGTGAAGAACTATGTTCAAGCCTTAAAGCCCCTGATCTAAGAAGATTGCGGTTTATAAACTAATGTCCTTTGCGACAAGGATTTTATGCCACATAATTACTTATGTCCTTCATGACTAGGCTTTATAACATATCGTTTTACGTCCATGTGACTGACCTCTGTGCCATATATATATATATATATATATATATATATATATTAAAGTCCTTTAAGGCTAGCCTTCGAGCTACTCATAATCATCTATATGACAAAGACAGTTGTGACATTGTGATCCCCTGTCAAAAAGGCAATGGACTCGGTCCAACCCTTAAAAGCCATTAACGGTCCCTTTTGAGACCTAGGCCAAATATAATTGATATAATTTCAAGTAACATACTATAAGGAAGTGAAAACCTAATGGCCGATATGGTTTAATGATACCGTGGCTTGATAATCATCAAATACGATGATTCACTATTAGTTTGTAACTAAGCAATGGTTATTATTGGTGTTTAGTACCAAAGCTTCAAAATGGTGGATTCTGATGAAGCATATAGCAGTACTTCAAACAGAAACAATGATGCAAATGTAAATGTTAATGGCGCTGATCTTCAGGCCATGATTGACGCATCAGTTAATAAAGCTGTGGGTAAAATTCTTGAGAACAATAAGAAATCAAGCGCTACTCGCTCAAAGTCCCATACAAACCAAATACATCAGCTCGCAAGTAGAGCTCTGTTCACTCTTCAAATACAAAGAACGAACCTCAGGAGTTAGTGCTTCATGATAAGCCTCGTTCAACTGAAGACGGGTGCACATACAAATACGTCGTCTCATGCAAACCCAGGGATTTCAATGGGGAAAAAGGGGCGATCGATGCCATGAAATGGCTTGATGAAATGGAAACTGTTGTGGACATCAGCAATTGTGCTGATAAGGATGTAGTGAAATTCGTTTCACAGTCTTTCAAAGGCGAGGCCCTCGAATGGTGGAAGGCCATGGTACAGTCCACGGGGAAAATTCCCCTATACAATATGGGATGGTCCAAGTTTGTGGGTCTTATCAGAGAAAACTATTGTCCACAACACGAAGTGGAAAAAGTGGAGACAGATTTTCTGACTCTCACAATGAAAAACCTAGATTGTCAGCAATATGTTACCGACTTCAAATCCCTGTCTAGATTGGTACCTATTTAATTACCCCTGAACCTAAACGCATTGCACGTTTCATCGGTGGTTTGGCACCAGAAATAAAAGGGAATGTTAAGGCTTCAAGGCCATTCACATTCAGATCAACTGTGGATCTATCCTTGTCCTCACTCTAGATATAGTGAGACAAAAGTCGGTCAAGAGTGAGACTAATGAGAAAAGACAGGATGATAACTCCCAGAATCCTAAGAAGAAGGGCAAATCCGAGTTCGAAAGGAACCAACAAGATTCCAATAAAAAGCCTACATGCAAAACCTGCAAAAGAAGACACTAGGGAGAGTGTCGATCAAACCAAAAGCCAAAGCAATGTGGCATCTGTAAAAGAACTGATCACTAGTCCCCACGAATGTAGGGACATAAAGAATGCAGTCTGTTTCAGCTGTGGCGAGAAGGGCCACATTAGTACTAATTACCCTAAAGCTACCAAAGAAGGTACAGCTAAATCTGGAGAGACTAAGAAAGGAAACGCCTGAACTACCGGATGAATGCCAGAAACAGTACATATCAATAATAGCTTCACGTACATTCCTTATCATTTATTAATAACATTTCTGCTAAGTGATTTGTTTTAATTCGGGAATAATAAGTCTTAGATACACAATAAGCTTAGCGAACTTTTGATTATACTCATAAGAACTCCAGATATTAAGTATAAGGTAGAACTTACCAATGAAATCTATAAAGACCGTTCCTTCCATTCTCGACGATGATCCTCTCTTAAGAATCTAGAGTACTCTTTCTCCAAGATAAAGTATAGCGATATACGTTATTTTAATGTTATCTCATTGATTTCTATCAACTACGAATGCCAAACTATGTTTGATAATGGTGCTATATGGGGATTGTCATATCCTAATGTGTCCCATAGATTGCTTCCATGCCTGATCAGTATGGAGGTTTAATGCATGGAACCACTGAGATATCCCAATGGTCATATTGTACTAAAATCAGCTAATGGTATTCAAAGAAGATATCCAATATATAAATGTCCACATAAGTGTCACTAATCAAGGCATCCTTGCATTCGTAAAGAAAATGTGTCATTTATATGACACGGGTAACGATAGATGAACCAAAGCCTGAAGGTTTAGAATATCTCTGTCATCTCGGTGTGTCTTAATTGTCTTCTCTGAAGAACTACCCTGTTTATCTCCTGAAAGGCATGTAGAGTTAAGATTAACATCCCACCTAGGGCTGCATTTATTGTATAGGCTCCATATCGGTTAGTGCCGACAGTAATGGAAGGATTGAAACCCCAATCCAATGAGTTTTAAGAATAAAGGTTCATAAGGCCTAGCTCACCATTCTAAGAGCTCTGGTATTATTATTTATGAAAGACGGTTCAGTGTGCTTATGCATTGATTACCGCGACCCTATTTAGACAACAATTAAGAATCGTCATCAGCTGCCCAGGATCATCGATTTGTTCGACTAACCGTAAGGTTAGCTATTCTTTAAAGATTGGATTAAGAAGTAGTTGGAATGACTATCTCTCCTTAAATAAGCTTTCCTATAACTAATAAGTTAGTATATAAGCATCAAGGATGCTCCTTTGGAGACCTTGTATAAAAAAGTATGTCAAACGTCCCTTTGATAGACAGAAGTTTGGTAAGTTCAACTATCAGGACCTGAAATTACCTTGGAGACAACAGATAAGAACATATGAATTCGTGATCGTCTGAAAGCTTCCAGTAATCTGCGGAAAATCGATGCTGATAGAAGTCGCAAACCTCTTAAGTTCTCAATAAGGAACAAGATTCAACAGAAAGTACCACCCTAGAAAGGAGTTCTACATTTTGATATAACGGACAAGTTAAACTCTAAAATATATTGGACCATTCAAGAAAATCGAATATATCAAGATCGGTAGCCTATAAGCTAAAACTTACCTAAGGAACTTGATAGTATTCAACGTGTTCCACACTGGTGATTTAAGGATATGTCTCGCCGATAAGTCAATAGCATTATCACATAATGATATGCAGATTAATGAAAACATATGGTTTGATGAGAAACCAGTATCGATTAAGGATCGACAGGATTAGAAGCTCCGAAAGAAAACATGTACCTATTATAAAGGTCAACTGGGGTGCCCATAGAGGCCCGAATATGTTGTGGAGGTTAAGTCCATTATTCAACAGAAAGTACTTCCATCTTTTGAGCAAATCTCGAGGTTGAGATTTCTTTTAAGTGGGTGAGGATGTAACACCTCGTAAAATCATGACCAATGATGAGTTGACACGTGTACTAATCCCTAATGAAGTCAAACGTTGACTATAAGGACTAATTTTGTGAAAGTTCAAAAACTTTGAAGGCGAGAGGACTGAAAGTGTCAACATGCTTAAATTAAGCCTCTGAATAACAATACATGGTATTGATAATTACAATTGAGCCATGATGTGTGCAAAATGCAACATTTAAATTACATCAAATGTGGCATAAAACTAACCCTTTTTTAGTACTAATGTTGGAAAAAGTATATTTTTGTCTTCCTTTTGTATTTTCAGGATTAAATGAGCTCAAATGAACAAAAGAAGCAAAAAGGCAGCTAAATCTAACATAAATACAAGAAAAGGAATAAACGTGGCATGCCCGACCCCCCGACAGCATCTTCCAAGCAAAAACAAGAAGACAGAAGGCAGAACACGCCCCGTGCTCAGTGAGCACGGGGGCGTGCCCAAGTGTCTGTAGAAAAGACAAAGTTGTAGAAGCTTCTATCACCCACCACAGGGGCGTGCCCACCGGAAACGGGGCCGTGGTCAACTCTAAGATTCGCAGAATCTGGGGAAATCTTGATAGTACATATACGCTTCTGCACACGGGGTAGTGCCCAGCGGACACGGGGGCGTGGTCAACTAATGCAGACAAACTGCAATTAATGAAGAAAGAGAAGGAGGATGGACACGGGGCCATGCCCAATGCACACAGGGCCGTGCCCAATGGACACGGGGCCGTGCCTGAGCTTCTGTTCAGTCTATAAATAGGGGTGCTTGGCTCATTTGCAAACCATCCCTTGGCAAACCACCTCTCTCACACTTCACCCACCACCACCATCATCACAACACCATCATCCACCACCATCATCCATCATCCATCATAGAGTGTGTGAGTAGTCTCGGGATCCAAGATTGATCGTAAGAGTTCTTGACAATCAAAGGCCATGTTTGCCTAAGTCTCTTACATCACTTGGTGAAGACAAGTGTCTAGTGTAATACTTTTTATTTTTAATCTTTTCGCACTTTTTATTTGGTTATGTATTAATGACTTTAATAACTAGTTTCTTATGTTGAAGGTGATTCTTCCTTATCATTTGTCGGTGTCTTGGCATTATTTTACTGTCTATATAAAATAAAAGATTTTCACCATTCATATCTCTACGGTCTATATGGAGGTATGTTGGCTACCTGGTCGGGGGTTAAGGGAATGGTTTGGTAAGAGTCTTGCGTTATTCAGTGTATAGATCATGCAAGGACCTGGGTCAAATTTAGTAGGACCTCCTTCAATACCCACCGGTATTGGATGCCGGGGGTCCAAAATCTTTGATCCCCTCATATGTAAGCTACTATTAAAACTTTAACCCGGCTACTTAGGACTATATCCCTGCTGACTCAGACTACATAGCCGAGGGTAACGTCACCTTCAAAAGAGGGGCCTACCACATTATGCATTAATAACTTAATTAATTATCTTTCAATAATCCAACCCTTTAGGATTGTATCCTTGCTGACTCAAACTACTAGGTTGAGGGTAACGTCACCTTCAAAAGAGGGGCCTACTACAATAACTAAGATAATCTCTTAAAAAGTGCAAAAGTGCGGAAATAATCAAAGGTTGCAGTAAACACGAGTCGGATCCAAGTGATTCATCTTGTCTATCTGTTTTTACTTTTATTTTTATTTTCAACATTTTTAGTTTTTATTTTCTAGTTTAAAACATTTTTCTAAACTTTTGATTTGATTAGACGTTGAGGATAAACCAGTATTAAAAGCTCTTGTGTCCTTGGACGACCTCGGTATCTTGCCAACACTATACTACGCTCACGATGGGTGCACTTGCCCATATGTGTGTTTGGTGTTAGTAAAATATCGTGTTTTATAAATTTAAAACTTGACTAAAATATACATTAAAAACCATAACACACCGCACGCATCAAGTTTTTGGCGCCGCTGCCGGGGACACGAGGATTTTAAGAAAGTTAGGAATCAACGGCCTAATCGTTTTTTTCTAATTTTTCTGTTTTTTTTAGGATTTTCTTAATTTTTTTCAGTTTCTGCAGAGCTCAGCACGGGCGGTGCCAGGTCGGACACGGGTCGTGCCCAGCATTGTTACTGGCAGTTTTTATTTTCCGAGTTACAGAGAGTAGAGCACGGGGCCGTGTCGGTGCAACACGGGGCCGTGTCAAACTCCCCAGTAACAGGGATCCGGAAAACAATCACTGTATCTCCGACCACGGGCCGTGTTCACCTGAGCACGGGGTCGTGGTGAAGCTTCTGACCAACGTTCTTCTTTGTCTTTATTGCAGGACTTGGAACCCAGGCGCCACATTTGAATTTTCCACGTAGTGTATGAGCTCCAGCTCTAGTAGAGACATAAAAGAACCCCTAGACGAACCCGAACGCTTTCTAAGAAGAAGACTAAAAGCTAAAAACCAAGAGAAAGTTTCAGGGGACCCACTTCCAATGGCGGACCAACGTACCCTCATGGATTACCAACGACCCACCATAGGTAATCTCGGCGCCGCTATCAATGCACCGAATGTCGAAGCCAACAACTTCGAACTTCGGTCGCATTTGATACAAATGCTTCAAAACTCCGCAACCTTCCATGGGCTTACGGACGAGGATCCCCATCTACATATTACTAATTTCCTAGAAATATGTGATACCTTTCGGATCAATGGAGCATCAAACGATGCCACCCGCCTTCGTATGTTTCCATTTTCACTAAATGACCGAGCTAAGGCTTGGCTTAATACCCTCCCAGTTGGCTCAGTAAACACTTGGGATGAACTGGCCCAAAAGTTTCTATATAAATATTTCCCTCCTGCTAAAACGGCTAAATTAATGACTGAAATTAATACATATTCACAAGAGGATGGGGAATCCTTATATGAAACTTGGGAAAGGTTCAAGGAGCTACTAAGAAAGTGTCCTCATCACGGTCTTGCGGTGGGGCAACAAGTATCCACTTTCTACAATGGGTTGTTGCCACACACAAGACAAACACTTGACTCTAGCTCCGGGGGGCTTTTAGGTAATCGTCGCCCAATTGAAATATATAATCAAATTGAGGAAATTGCTCAAACCAATTTTCAGTGGCACACTCCCCGAGGCAATAAATCTATTGCCCCGGGCGCCCATAAGGTTGATGAAAGCACCTCTTTACATGCCCAAATCGAGGCCCTTTCTTCAAAAATAAAAAAGCTAGAGATGGCAAAAACGGCCTCGGTTATGGCTTGTGAGGGGTGTGGTGGTCCAGATGAAAATTGGAGTTGTATGAAAGAAGTGGATAATCAAACAGAATTGGTAAACTACATTGATAATAGGCCTAGGCCGTCGGGTCCTCCAACGGGTACCTACAACCAAGGATGCCGTAACCACCCTAACCTTGGTTGGAGAGAACCCGGCAATAGTAGTAACCAACAAAATCTAAACCAACGAACAAACTTTCAACAACCAAGAAACGAGTCACAAAATTTCTCTCAACAACAAGGTGGACGAGAAAGGCTCGAAGATACTGTATCTCGCCTCATCTCCGACACCGAAAAGAAAAACTCGGATCAATTTCAACAATTGGAATCGAATTTTAGAAATCAACAAGCTAGTATTCAAAACATTGAAAAACAATTAAATCAAATAGCTCAAAATTTCTCTGAGAGACCACAAGGTGCGTTACCAAGTAATACCGAAACCAACCCAAAGGCACAAGTACATCTCATCACGCTAAGAAACCGTACCATGGGTCCCGAGGAGGCTCCATTACCACCAACTGAAAGAAGCCGATCGAGCCAAACCACAACTCCACCCACACCTCAACGAGAGGAGGCTTCTCCACCAAATCAAGAACCCACCAAAAATCCTCCAGTTCCGTACCCCGGTCGGTTAATTCGCCAAAAGACCAATGAGCAATTCGCAAAGTTCGAAAATTTGCTGAAACAATTGCATGTTAATATTCCATTTATCGAAGTCCTCACTCAAATGCCTAAATATTCAAAATTTATGAGGGACTTCCTCACTCATAAAAGGAAAATTGAATCATTGCAATTAGTTAATCTAGGCAAAGAATGCTCCGCTCTGCTACTCAACAAACTCCCGAAAAAGAAGATTGACCCTGGAAGCTTCACGATTCCTTGTTCGATTGGGGAATCCCCCATTCGCAATGCACTAGCCGATCTTGGGGCTAGCATCAACCTCATGCCCGCATTGATGTTCAACCGACTCGGCCTAGGGAAAACAAGCCCTACAAAAATGAGCATACAACTTGCCGATAGGTCCGTCAAATATCCACAAGGTGTCGCTGAAAATCTATTGGTCAGAGTCGGCGAATTTGCCTTCCCGGCCAACTTTGTTATACTAGATATGGAAGAAGATACCGAAGTCCCACTCATCTTGGGGAGGCCATTCCTAGCTACGGCCCAAGCAGTGGTAGACATGAATGATGGAACACTAACATTGAGGATTGGGGACAAGGAGATGAAGTTTGGAGTTGGAAAGAAAGTAGAGGACGACGACCCGGTCAACTACATGAAGGTCATAGACTCAAGTTTGGATGATGCTCTCCGACGGTGCAGCATGGGATGCAAAACATCCCACTTGGGTAACATATGACCAGCCTTTGGGTCTAGCCAAGGACCCTTATAAACGTGGCGCACCACGGAGGCATTCCGCGGAACTATCCTTAGTTTAGTTTAGATTAATTTTTATGTTTTCTAGTTTAGTTTTAATTTTCAGAAATAAAACACACTCGGGATGGTGAAGGATACAAAGGGAAACTTGAACCAGCACCCCATGCACAAAAACAGGGCCACCCGACAAATTTTCTTCATTACAGCAAGTTAAGCACGGGGCCGTGCTCGCCCAACACGCCCCGTGCCCAACCATCTGCAGAAAATGCCCAGTTCAGGTAACTGGACACGGGGCATGCTCGCTGAACACGCCCCCGTGCCCAGGCTTCTGTTTCTTTTTACTAATTTCTGTTACTGGTGATCTGAACACGGGGCCGTGTCCAGACGCCCAGTAACACAATTTTTTGCTTTTTCACACCTTTTTACACATTCAATCAACCTAAAAACTTATTTTTGGGACACATTGAGGACAATTTGCAATTTAAGTGTGGGGGGGGGGGGGAAAGCTAAAAACTTGAATCTTGCAAGTCCTAATTACAAGCCTTACACAAAACTCTATTGGAACCGCTAATCACCGCAAATTTTTTCAAAAAAAATTCATTTTTTTTTACTTGTCTAAGTTTAATTTGGGAATTTCAAGTTCTAAAAAGGTTATATTTTTACAAATTTACAACCGATAGCGTCGTGATAAAAAGAACAAACATAAGAAAATTATGAAACGGCATGACAAGTTTAGTTAAAATTTGATTATATATACTTGATCAAATAAAAACCCATTCCCACAAAAAGTGAGTTTTGAGCCTTTATTGAGCATATGAAGACATATCTTTAAACTAAATGCTTATTTTTCATTTCTTGTGTGAATAGCCGCTTGGTTCTTACGACTCTAGAACTTGCCACGACGATACATTCCCGGTCCTTACCAACTTAAACCCGAGTAAATAAATGATGGAGGCATTAGGACTAACCTTTTTTATTTCTACACCATTATTTTTCTTTTTTTTTACCACCTATCAAAAATCCCCCTAGTTAACCCCTTTGAGCCTAAACCTTTTCATTTCTTAAACCAAAACAAGCAATAATATCAATTTTATTCAAATTTTATCGATCTGCTAAATAATTTCAAAAGATCTTCTTAATGGTATAACCTAGCCAATATGTCAATACAAACATGCTATGATGGTAAAACCCTCTTAAGACAATTAATCCTTGTTAACATCTAATAACATGTTAACACTCCTGGCAGTGAGACTTGAGAAACCACACCAGCCGTCAAGGTATTTGGACTATGTCCAACCCTTAAAGCGTATATGATCGAATTAGATCATGGAAAGTATCATCAATATGATGATCATAACATAAACATCCATTAGTGATGAAGTGCCTATGGGTTAAACTTGTTGTCCAATAAGACAATGACAGTTGTGGTCTATGACCCCCTGTCTAAAAGACATTGGATTATGTCCAAGCATAATAGTCTATATGATCAATGCGATCATGACTAATATCATTTGATACGATGATCATATTATTTAACATCCTTTAGTGATGTTTCCCCTACGTGCCATATACTATATTGTCCATTAGTGACATCGACAATTGTGACCGTTATGGTTATTGTCCAAGGTGATGGGCAATGCCCAAGCCTCATACTATATAAGATCGATAAGATCTTGACAGATATCTTAAATTATGATAATTATATGTATATATATATAAACATCCATTAATGATGTCCATTGATTGGCCTATGCGTCAAAATGAATCCTCTTTTAAAAACAAAGACAGTTGTAGTCTATGACTCCCTGTCCAAAGGTGAAGAACTATGTTCAAGCCTTAAAGCCCCTGATCTAAGAAGATTGCGGTTTATAAACTAATGTCCTTTGCAACAAGGATTATATGCCACATAATTACTTATGTCCTTCATGACTAGGCTTTATAACATATCGTTTTACGTCCCTGTGACTGGCCTCTGTGCCATATATATATTAAAGTCCTTTAAGGCTAGCCTTCGAGCTACTCATAATCATCTATATGACAAAGACAGTTGTGACATTGTGATCCCCTATCAAAAAGGCAATGGACTCGGTCCAACCCTTAAAAGCCATTAACGGTCCCTTTTGAGACCTAGGCCAAATATAATTGATATAATTTCAAGTAACATACTATAAGGAAGTTAAAACCTAATGGCCGATATGGTTTAATGATACCGTGGCTTGATAATCATCAAATACGATGATTCACTATTATTTTGTAACTAGGCAATGGTTATTATTGGTGTTTAGTACCAAAGCTTCAAAATGGTGGATTCTGATGAAGCATATAGCAGTACTGCAAACAGAAACAATGATGCAAATGTAAATGTTAATGGCGCTGATCTTCAGGCCATGATTGACGCATCAGTTAATAAAGCTGTGGGTAAAATTCTTGAGAACAATAAGGAATCAAGCGCTACTCGCTCAAAGTCCCGTACAAAACCAAATACATCAGCTCGCAAGGAGAGCTCCATTCACTCTTCAAATACAAAGAACGAACCTCAGTAGTTAGTGCTTCATGATAAGCCCCGTTCAACTGAAGATGGGTGCACATACAAATACGTCGTCTCATGCAAACCCGGGGATTTCAATGGGGAAAAAGGGGCGATCGATGCCATGAAATGGCTTGATGAAATGGAAACTGTTGTGGACATCAGCAATTGTGCTGATAAGGATGTAGTGAAATTCGTTTCACAATCTTTCAAAGGCGAGGCCCTCGCATGGTGGAAGGCCATGGTACAGTCCAAGGGGAAAATTCCCCTATACAATATGGGATGGTCCAAGTTTGTGGGTCTTATCAGAGAAAACTACTGTCCACAACACGAAGTGGAAAAAGTGGAGACAGATTTTCTGACTCTCACAATGAAAAACCTAGATTGTCAGCAATATGTTACCGACTTCAACTCCCTGTCTAGATTGGTACCCTATTTAATTACCCCTGAACCTAAACGCATTGCGCGTTTCATCGGTGGTCTGGCACTGGAAATAAAAGGGAATGTTAAGGCTTCAAGGCCAATCACATTCAGATCAACTGTGGATCTATCCTTGTCCTCACCCTAGATATAGTGAGACAAAAGTCGGTTAAGACTGAGACTAATGAGAAAAGACAGGATGATAACTCCCAGAATCCTAAGAAGAAGGGCAAATCCGAGTTCGAAAGGAACCAACTAGATTCCAATAAAAAGCCTACATGCAAAACCTGCAAAAGAAGACACTAGGGAGAGTGTCGATCAAACCAAAAGCCAAAGCAATGTGGCATCTGTAAAAGAACTGGTCACTAGTCCCCACGAATGTAGGGACATAAAGAATGCAGTCTGTTTCAGCTGTGGCGAGAAGGGCCACATTAGTACTAATTACCCTAAAGCTACCAAAGAAGGTACAGCTAAGTCTGGAGAGACTAAGAAAGGAAACGCCTGAACTACCGGATGAATGCCAGAAACAGTACATATCAATAAAAGCTTCATGTACATTCCTTATCATTTATTAATAACATTTCTGCTAAGTGATTTGTTTTAATTCGGGAATAATAAGTCTTAGATACACAATAAGCTTAGCGAACTTTTGATTATACTCTTAAGAACTCCAGATATTAAGTATAAGGTAGAACTTACCAATGAAATCTATAAAGACCGTTTGTTGGTGCATGCATTTGTCGACTTCGTCTTGTATCGAGTCTTAGACTATATTGTATAGATCAGGGCACCTTTTACGAGAAAACAGCATGTTTAGAGTGTTAAGAAGTTGATTTCGCTCCAAGCATCATATGTTAGTGATTCCGCCCGGAATCTAAAGAGCTGATTCCGCTCCAAATGACTTCATGTCATTTCGGGCGAAATCAGAACCCTATATATAGGTGTTCATGAGCGAAATCAGAAACAGTTGAAACAGTTGCTGAATTCCATGCCGAAGTGCTGCCGGTGTGAGATTTGAATGTAATCAACGTCAGATCAATTCAATTAGTAGTTAAAGTGAAGATCAAGCTGTTACTAAGTCTATTTCTTGTTTTCCGCACCTGAAATAGATCAGAACCTCTCTGAACGACTCGTTTGGATCAATCAAACGATCCTACAATTGGTATCAGAGCTCAGGAGGAGGAGTTCTGCAGAGATTAGTTGGATTTCATCGAAATTTCTTACTTCTACACCTTCTTTTATCATTTCAGGAAGTTTTAACGGTCAAAACCAGATAAAATTTTCACAGATTCTTTAAAATTGGACATAGACAAACCCTTGAAAATTTCATAGCTAAAATCGGTTTAAAAATGTACCAAATTGATCCCCGAACTGATTCCGCTCGTACTGACAAGTTTCTGATTCCGCTCCATAATTGGCTTCACAGTCTGATTCCGCTCCAAAATATCTGCTGATTCCGCTCCAGGGTACAGATTCTGAGTGATTCCACTCCAACATTCAAACTGATTACGCTCCAAGATACAAACTTTGAGATTCCGCTCCTGTGTACATTCTGATTTCGCTCCAGAGTAACAAACATCTAATTTCGCTCCTGTGAACTTTCTGATTTCGCTCCAGACTGCCATCAGTGATTTCGCTCAAACTGTTTTAGTGTTAATTCCGCTCGAAAGTTACTGTTTTTGAAACACGTGATACGTCATCATGAGTGAAGAGTTCTACAACGCATTCGCTTCATCTCCGACTACTCCGGCTTCTATTGCTCAGAATATGAACTTGGAAAATGAGACCGGAACATTACAAAAACCCTCGAAACTGATGAGTATCGAAGAATACTATGGGTGGAAAGACAGATTTGAAAACTGGGTTCAGGCAAATCATCTTAGGTCATGGGAGTGTATTCTGAAGAAATATGTTTTACCTCGTACTGATTTGCAAGTTGTGAAAACAATTTCTGAGTTTAGTGATCAAGAACAAGATATGTATCGTGCTGAAAAGATGATGATTAGTCTATTACAGCAGGCAATCAAAGAAGACATTTTCATTCTGCTTCAGCATGATAAAACTTCAAAGTCAATCTGGGATGCTCTACGTGTTAAGTTTGAAGGGAGTGAGAACATGATTAAGAGCAAAAAGGCGTTGCTCAAGAAAGAGTTTGATCTGTTCAGTAGTTTACCAGGAGAAGACACGAAGAAGCTGATTGAACGTTACTGCCACTTAGTGCGAACCATGTCGATGCTGAGTATTACAAAAGAGCCTGAAGAGTGGGTAGATAAATTAGCCGATGCTCTACCGCAAAAGGAGTGGGGTAAATATTTAATGATTCTAAAGAATACGGGTGTTTATGATGGATTGACTATTTCTCAGTTCATTGAGAAGATTGAAAGTCAGGATTTGGAACAGCAAAAGATCGCAAGGATGAACAGTCCAAGTGGTCAACAGGATGTAAAAATGTACTACAAAGGTAGTGTTCCAGAAGTTGAAAGAAGCCCGAAAATCCAGACTGCATTTAGTGCTGGGGATTCAACAGAAAAAGCTGATCAGAGTTCAACCAAAAGCAGTGGATTCTCTTCATTTCCGAGTGTTAATCCGAAAGAGTCAACTACAAGTTTTCACTCTCAAAGCACAAAGACAGGAAATGGTTATGTGATTCAGTGTAACATCGCTCTAAATCTTCCTGATGGTCAAAGTTTTTCGGAAGAAGTCGCAAAAGATCACATGGCATTACTTGGTTCAGTGCTTCTGTCTTATGAAGGATTGGTTGCTGGTCGGATCGGGAATCCAATGCTCACAAAGGAGGATTACGATCAGATAGACGTCGAAGAAATGGAATTAATGGACATCAAATGGTGTCTAGCTAGTGTTCTTAGGCGTGCTGAAAAGTTCAAGATGATTACTGGGAGAAATGACTTTCTTGATGCACATGTTTCTACTTTAGGTTTTGATAAATCTAAAGTTACTTGTTTTAAATGCAGGGAGAAAGGCCATTTCAAACGGGAATGCAAGAACCGAGAAGCTAGTAATGCTCAGAATCCGTTTGGAAAAGACGATTACTACCGAAAAGCCATATATCAACAGGTTGGTCAACAACAACAACAAGAACCGCAGGTGGCTCATGGTAGAAGAATCGAGGATTCAAAGAGAGCATGTTTAGTGGATTTTAACTGGAATTTTCAAGATGACGAAAAATTGCCCGAAGGATTTAGCTGGGATATGTTTGTTGATGAAAAAGGAGAATTAAAAGCATTCATTGCTAAAATTTTGAAAGAACCAGATATGTTTACCACATGGATGAAGTCTATTGGTGAAACTGTGAAAAATGTGGAGGAAGAGTCTGTTGTATCTAAAGAAAGTTCACAGAGCTCAGATGAAAGTTCACAAAGTGATGAAAGTTCAGAAAAGGAAGTTATTTTTGATCAAACACCAGCTGATTCTGGTTCTTCGGATGATAGTTCTGACAAATCAGTAGAGTTTGATCAAACACCAACTGATGACAGTAGTGATGATGAAGAAGAACGACATATTAATGTTGCTAAAACTCATCTCTCACCTGAAAGTTTTCATTTTTATTTTGCAGATCGCTTGGAAAAACTGAAAGAGAAACAAGCTGCAAAAGAACAAATGAAACAGAAGTCTGAAAGTGGTGATCAAACAAAGGAAGTTGTTCAGAATGAAGAAGTAAAAAGTGTTTCTAAGGAGATTGCTGAACCAGAAAAGATATATGAAACAGAAAAGGTGTTTGAAGTTGAAAAAATCATAGAAGTAGAAAAGATTGTGGAAGTCATCAAGCCTTGCTCAAAGTGTTTTGAACCTTGCAAGGAATGTGCAGTTAAAGATGAGAAGCTGACAGAGTTTGAGAAGATGAAGGAACAATTACTGTTTAATCTTAACTATGTAAAGGAATCATATGATGTATTGAACAGAACAGTAACTGGTCTTCAAAAGACAAACTCTGAAAGAGAAAATGCTTTGACGATGATGAATGCAACATTGATGACGAAGCAGAAAGCTATTAACTTTTACATCGAAGAAAGCGCAAAGTGGAAGCAAGAGTTAGAGAAGGAGAAGATTGAGAATGAGAGAATCAGAAGATTATTGCAGAGTTATTCTAGTTCTGATTATCTTATTGATCGAATTTATCCGATTGTTGCAGGTATGGAAGCTTTTCAAGAAGACAAGCCAAAAAAGATGGATACTGGTAAGAAACCAAGTGTTACCTATAACAAGTGTCCGCCTCCAATCTGGGAAGGTTATTCTCCCAGAAAACCAAATGAGGAGCAAGTCGAAAAAGCAGTCAATATAAAGTTAAAAACCGACACAACTGATGAATTACCAGAAAATATTGACGTTATGTTTACCTCGTCTGACACTGATCATGAGTCTGAGTTAATCAAAAAGGTGGTCGATTAGGTGTTGGATACTGATGAGGAGTTTGAGTTAAAGTCTGAGTCTGGAGGTTCAAATTCGTCGGTCAACAGTCCAAAGTCGTCGGTTAAACGGTCTTATAGTAAAGAATTTTTGTTATCAAAAGCAAATTTGGATGATGAAACATTTGAAGTTGCATACACTTTAAATGATTCTGACAAATTATACTCTGACAAAGAGTTTCCAATAAGAAGTGTTAGATTTGAAATGATCAAAAAGGTTTTCAAAATGTCAAAAATTAAGATTTCTGAAATAAAAGATTTAAATCTTCCTGGAAAACCTAAAAAATACACTTCAAGAGTTCAACAACGATTAAACAAGAAAAAGGGTTACAATTCTGGTTCTGGTTTTCAAAAGAAACCAAACCATAATAGTAGCTACAAAAAGAAAGGTTTAGGATTTATTCCACCAGAAAATTATAAAAATGAGAAAAATTCTAAAACAAAAACAGAATTTGTTTCAGGAGGAAGTGCAGAAGAAGAACAGAAGAAACCTTTCTGGAGACAATCAAACCAGGAGTTTCTTGCTGAGAAGAGAAGGAATGGAACTGGAGTGTTTAATCCAAGAGAGACTCGAATCTGTTACAAATGCAATGAAGTTGGTCACATTGCATGGAATTGTCCGAAAAATGCCAAGAAAAAACAGGGAGTTTCTGAGAAATTGAAAGAAAAAGTTGTTGGTGTTGAACCACCAACCGAAAAATTTAAAATTTTTGAAAATTCAACTTATGATGTTGGTGAGTGTTCTAAAAAGAATGATTATAAAAAGAAAGCAAAGAACAACCAAGTATGGGTTGTTAAGAAATCTGAAGAGAAAGTCGGCGATGAATTTGGTTCCACAAAGCCAGATGAGCCACAGGTTGAGACAAAAGATTCAGTGAATGATGATGAATTTCCATCACTAAAATTTGAAGAAATTAAAAAGAAAATTGGTAAAGTTGAGATCTCTGATCAGTTTTACTCCGGGAAAAATGAATTTGATGTCAAGAAAACATTCAATGGGAATGTTAAGAAATTTTTTGGAAAAATGCTTAATGGGAAAGCAAAGGGGGTTAAAGATTTCTATGCAACTAAAAAGGCAACATATAACCCTACTGAGCAAGAATTGAAAACCCTCAAGTCTGAAAAGACTTGGGTGGAAATTCTATTTCCTTGAAGTCTTAGGACTTTGCCGGAGATCCCAAGTTTGTAATTGTGGATCAGGAATCGGCATCTTTCTTAGTAATTGATTGTGTGATTGAATTTTAAATAGTTAAATTTTTACAGGATAAGGGTGAATTGCCGGAGCTTCCAGGTTGGTAAGTGTGAAGCAGTAATCGGCATTTTTATTGGTAAATAGTTTTGTGTAGATGAGGTATTCCTACAAGTGGTTGATGGAAATTTTCACTTCCAAGTGGTAAATCAGGGACATTAAGTTGTATCTGATTTTCTAAATATGATTGAGGAAAATGTGATGAACCAAACCTCTAACTTTACAAGTGGTAAATTTAACAAAACTTATTTTCCGGAAAAATCATTTTGGTTAAAACAAACTTAAGTGTTTTGAAATCATAATGAGAAAATAGTTTTGTGAAAGGGGGAGTTCTGATTGTTTATGCCTAGTGGATGGCGATTTGAGGCGATTTGATATCGGTTGTCATTTTTTTAAGAAAACAAACTGTACAGGTAGAGTATCAAAATTTGTTTTCAAATTTCCAAAAATGTGTTTGCATTTTAGGGGGAGTAAAAATTTCAGAAAATCCAAAAACATTAGAATATTTGAAAAAGACAAAAACATGATAAAATCAAAAATGAGTTTTAGTGTCAAAGAAAAGGAAATGATAATACATCAGTAGACAGTCACAGTATGCTAAAGAAATGTAATGTTTAAATTGCATTAAACAGTCTCACTGATGATATGCCGATAGGTTTTTATACATTTAGTAAACTTTTTCGGGATATAAACATAAATTCAAACTTGCTTATTTCCTGGGGGAACACTACTTGGATATATAGGTAACCCCTGAAATCTCGTTTGAAAGGTCCCTCTTTCTGAGATACTAGGTCTTTATGCTCAGTGATATCGGGGGTATTATCCCGGGACTTCTGATATTGCGGAAGCAATGGCCTAGTCCCCGGAGAATGCTTTCCGCTTGCTTGAAATATAGCGCCGCCCTTAGCAAATTGATGAAACAATAAAATTGATAGTCATTGCTGTTGTAAACAAAAGATCCTCTAAAGAGAAACACCAAAAGTCGAGCCATCATCTCTCTGCTGAACGGAAGTTCTGACCTGAGCTCTCACGGTTTCGTACTATAAGTTATTCCCTTACAGATATCATCTGTGGTATACTCACATGTAAGACTGAATATTGGGATCTGGATACGGGAGTATATTCAAGAGGTGGGACACATGAATGAGTTTAAGTTCTTAATACACCTAACTCATATCCTGAATCAGTTGAAATTTGTGTGAAAATTTAAGTGGATCAGTATATCGGCAATCTAAGTGAATTGTTTAATTCTTAATGTGTAATTAAGCTCAACGGTACTTGTGACGTGTCAAAATCTGATATGATCCTCTTGCACGATCTCACAAAATATTGTCTGTAAATATTTCTTTACCGTATTTTATTTCTTTTAGAAAATCTAAAAAAAATTTTAGTGTGTTTTAGCATAAATTTTTGAAAATTCAAAAAGATTTTTTGACAACTGGTATTGAAAAGCTGATTTTCAAAATTCCGAGTGCTAACCTTGATGAGCAAAATTTGAGGGGGAGTGTGTATTCTGAAATTAAATGTTTTCAAAACTTAATTCTTAAATTGGTTCATCAAAATCTTTGTATGTTCTAAGGGAGAGTCAGTATTGGTGCATGTCTCTATAGTTAGAAAATGAGAAATTTATTGTGAGGTAGAGTCTATGCAGGTTAAATATGAGCTGGGTTATCGATCCTGAGCAGAACAAGAGCCAAGTTTCGATCATGTATAAAGTGTGAAAGCCAGACAATGATCCTGAAGCAGATGATGCTGAAGATCTAAAGGAATGCCAGCACATTGTTAAGGGGAGTCTGTTGATGCAGTTAGAGAAAGTGAAGCCCAGAAATTGATCAAGACTGAAGATGCGAAGACATGACACTGTCAAAGACTCGACACGTGTGACTCGTCAACATCTGAGGGGGAGTCTGTTGGTGCATGCACCTGTCGACTTCGTCTTGTATCGAGTCTTAGACTATATTGTATAGATCAGGGCACGTTTTACGAGAAAACAGCATGTTTAGAGTGTTAAGAAGTTGATTTCGCTCCAAGCATCATATGTTAGTGATTCTGCCTGGAATCTAAAGAGCTGATTCCGCCCCCAAATGACTTCATGTCATTTCGGGCAAAATCAGAACCCTATATATAGGTGTTCATGAGCGGAATCAGAAACAGTTGAAACAGTTGCTGAATTCCATGCCGAAGTGCTGCCGGTGTGAGATTTGAATGTAATCAACGTCAGATCAATTCAATTAGTAGTTAAAGTGAAGATCAAGTTGTTACTAAGTCTATTTCTTGTTTTCCGCACCTGAAATAGATCAGAACCTCTCTGAACGACTCGTTTGGATCAGTCGAACGATCCTACACCGTTCCTTCCATTCTCGACGATGATCCTCTCTTAAGAATCTAGAGTACTCTTTCTCCAAGATAAAGTATAGCGATATACGTTATTTTAATGTTATCTAATTGATTTCTATCAACTACGAATGCCAAACTATGTTTGATAATGGTGCTATATGGGGATTGGCATATCCTAATGTGTCCCATAGATTGCTTCCATGCCTGATCAGTATGGAGGTTTAATGCATGGAACCACTGAGATATCCCAATGGTCATATTGTACTAAAATCAGCTAATGGTATTCAAAGAATATATCCAATATATAAATGTCCAAATAAGTGTCACTAATCAAGGCATCCTTGCATTCGTAAAGAAAATGTGTCATTTATATGACACGGGTAACGATAGATGAACCAAAGCCTGAAGGTTTAGAATATCTCTGTCATCTCGGTGTGTCTTAATTGTCTTCTCTAAAGAACTACCATGTTTACCTCCTGAAAGGCATGTAGAGTTAAGATTAACATCCCACCTAGGGCTGCATTTATTGTATAGGCTCCATATCGGTTACTACCGACAGTAATGGAAGGATTGAAACCCCAATCCAATAAGTTTTAAGAATAAAGGTTCATAAGGCATAGCTCACCATTCTAAGAGCTCTGGTATTATTATTTATGAAAGACGGTTCAGTTTGCTTATGCATTGATTACCGCGACCCTATTTAGACAACAATTAAGAATCGTCATCAGCTGCCCAAGATCGTCGATTTGTTAGACTAACCGTAAGGTTAGCTATTCTTTAAAGATTGGATTAAGCAGTAGTTGGAATGACTATCTCGCCTTAAATAAGCTTTCCTATAACTAATAAGTTAGTATATAAGCATCAAGGATGCTCCTTTGGAGACCTTGTATAAAAAAGAATGTCAAACGTCCGTTTGATAGACAGAAGTTTGGTAAGTTCAACTATCAGGACCTGAAATTACCTTGGAGACAATAGATAAGAACATATGAATCCATGATCGTCTGAAAGCTTCCAGTAATCTGCGGAAAATCGATGCTGATAGAAGTCGCAAACCTCTTAAGTTCTCAATAAGGAACAAGATTCAACAGAAAGTACCACCCTAGAAAGGAGTGCTACATTTTGATATAACGGACAAGTTAAACTCTAAAATATATTGGACCATTTGAGAAAATCGAATATATCAAGATCGGTAGCCTATAAGCTAAAACTTACCTAAGGAACTTGATAGTATTCAACGTGTTCCACACTAGTGATTTAAGGATATGTCTCGTCGATAAGTCAATAGCATTATCACATAATGATATGCAGATTAATGAAAACATATGGTTTGATGAGAAACCAGTATCGATTAAGGATCGACAGGATTAGAAGCTCCGAAAGAAAACATGTACCTATTAGAAAGGTCAACTGGGGTGCCCATAGAGGCCCGAATATGTTGTGGAGGTTAAGTCCATTATTCAACAGAAAGTACTTCCATCTTTTGAGCAAATCTCGTGGTCGATATTTCTTTTAAGGGGTGAGGATGTAACACCTCATAAAATCTTGACCAATGATGAGTTGACACGTGTACTAATCCCTAATGAAGTCAAACGTTGACTATAAGCACTAATTTTGCGAAAGTTCAAAAACTTTGAAGGCGATAGGACTGAAAGAGTCAACATGCTTAAATTAAGCCTCTGAATAACAATACATGGTATTGATAATTACAATTGAGCCATGATGTGTGCAAAATGCAATATATAAATTACATCAAATGTGGCATAAAACTAACCCTTTTTTAGTACTAATGTTGGAAAAAGTATGTTTTTGTCTTCCTTTTGTATTTTCAGGATTAAATGAGCTCAAATGAACAAAAAAAAGCAAAAAGTAAGCTAAATCTAACATAAATACAAGAAAAGGAATAAACGTGGCATGCCCGACCCCCCGACAGCATCTTCCCAAGCAAAAACAAGAAGACAGAAGGCTGAACACGCCCCGTGCTCAGTGAGCATGGGGGCGTGCCCAAGTGTCTGCAGAAAAGACGAAGCTGTAGAAGCTTCTATCACCCACCACGGGGGCGTGCCCACTGGACACGGGGCCGTGGTCAACTCTAAGATTCGCAGAATCTGGGGAAATGCCGTGGTCAACTCTAAGATTCGCAGAATCTGGGGAAATCTTGATAGTACAGATACGCTTCTGCACACGGGGTCGTGCCCAGCGGACACGGGGGCGTGGTCAACTAATGCAGACAAACTGCAATTAATGAAGAAAGAGAAGGAGGATGGACACGGGGCCATGCCCAATGGACACGGGGCCATGCCCGAGCTTGTGTTCAGGCTATAAATAGGGGTGCTTGGCTCATTTGCAAACCATCCCTTGGCACACCACCTCTCTCACACTTCACCCACCCACCACCACCATCACACCACCATCATCCACCACCATCATCCATCATCCATCATAGAGTGTGTGAGTAGTCTCGTGATCCAAGATTGATCGTAAGAGTTCTTGACAATCAAAGGCCATGTTTGCCTAAGTCTCTTACATCACTTGGTGAAGACAAGTGTCTAGTGTAATACTTTTTATTTTTTATCTTTTCGCACTTTTTATTTGGTTATGTATTAATGACTTTAATAACTAGTTTCTTATGTTGAAGGTGATTCTTCTTTATCATTTGTCCGTGGTGTCTTGGCATTATTTTACTGTCTATATAAAATAAAAGATTTTCACCATTCATATCTCCACGGTCTATATGGAGGTATGTTGGCTACCTGGTCGGGGGTTAAGGGAATGGTTTGGTAAGAGTCTTGCCTTGTTCAGTGTATAGATCCTGTAAGGACCTGGGTCAAATTTAGTAGGACCTCCTTCAATACCCACCGGTATTGGATGGCGGGGGTCCAAACTCTTTGATCCCCTCATATGTAAGCTACTATTAAAACTTTAACCTGGCTACTTAGAACTGTATCCCTGCTGACTCAGACTACTTAGCCGAGGGTAACGTCACCTTCAAAAGAGGGGCCTACCACATTATGCATTAATAACTTAATTAATTATCTTTCAATAATCCAACCCTTTAGGATTGTATCCTTGCTGACTCAAACTACTGGGTTGAGGGTAACGCCACCTTCAAAAGAGGGGCCTACTACAATAACTAAGATAATCTCTTAAAAAAGTGCAAAAGTGCGGAAATAATCAAAGGTTACACTAAACATGAGTCGGATCAAAGTGATTCATCTTGTCTATCTGTTTTTACTTTTATTTTTATTTTCCGCATTTTTAGTTTTTATTTTCTAGTTTAAAACATTTTTCTAAACTTTTGATTTGATTAGACGTTGAGGATAAACCGGTATTAAAAGCTCTTGTGTCCTTGGACGACCTCGGTATCTTGCCAACACTATACTACGCTCACGATGGGTGCACTTGCCCATATGTGTGTTTGGTGTTAGTAAAATATCGTGTTTTATAAATTTAAAACTTGACTAACGTGTAAAAAGGGCTAAAATATACATTAAAAACCATAACACACCGCACGCATCAAGCCACTTGTTGATCGAAAGGAACCGTTTACGTAATTATTTGAAAGTTTGCGCGTCGAAGGGTTAAAAGCGTCAACATGTTAATTCTTACCTCTGAATGACCTTTTAACAAACCGAGAGCTTCATGATAATTGATTACACTCTCGGGAATGCCTAATATTGGCCATTTAAGGCTTTGACGCCAGTAAGTGAAATTATGCGCAAGTTTACGAGTCAAAGGGGTTAAAAGCGTCAATATGTTTAATTATACCTCTGAATGACCTTTTAATGAATCTGAAGCATCGTGATGTTTGATAATACTCTCGAGAATACTTAATATGGATTGCACAGGGCTTTGATGCTATTAAACAATAATACGCGCAGGAAGTGTCACCGTCTATAACTACACCTTAGAATGATCATTTAAGCAAAATGGAGTGCTGGAATATTCAGTCATACCTTCAGGAAGTGTCTAATACTGGCCATGTAAGACCTTTATGCTGTTTCCCGATAATGCGCGCAAGTTCGCAATTAAGGGGTTAAAAGTGTCAACGCGCGAAACTACACTTTAGGGTGACCTTTTAAAGGCACCGGAAACTCTGTTAAGCTCAGTCATACCCCGGATGTGCCTAATATGAGTTGTTTAAGGCTTAGATGCCATAGAACGATGATACGCATAAATTTGTACGCCAAAAGGACTAAAAGCAACAACTAGCGAAACTACGCCTTTGAGAGGCCTTTTGAACGAACCGGGAACTTCGTGACGTTCGGTCGTCCTCCCGGGTATGCCGGAGTTGGGCCACTAACACTTTTGTAACTTATATTAGCATAACATATTAATTATACCAAGTCTTGTGCCAAAAATGCAAACTTTAAAAGTATAAAAGCGCATAAAAGATGACAGGAGCTAAAGCAGCACATCTGCCAAACTTGGGGTGGCTGGGTTGGGCAAGTAGCAGGCCGTGAAGCCCACTGGACCTGCTGTCGTGGGCTGCCAGCCCCTAAACAGCAGCAAAAAAAGCTTTTATTTTGATGGTTTTGTTAATTCTTGATGCCCACACTACACACAAACCATTTTTAGCAAACTATGGATTGTTATACTGATTTTAAAGTTGGTTTTACACTTGTAATGATCTCAAAATGATCCTAGACACATGGCATCATCCAAACAAATCTAAAAATCTATAAATAGGCCATGGTATTCACTTGATCAACTTGCATCATATTTTCATTCTTGCTATCTCTCTCAAATCTGGAGGATCCTGAACATTTTGGAACCTCCTCTGAGTTATATTCAGTCCCTAGGACCATATGTAAGTGTCCTTTCGTGACTAGTTATTTTATTTGGCTTTTAAAAGCCGAAAAGTCAAGCGTTTACGAAAAACGCTTTGACTTTTAGTTAGATTGTAAACGGTCAAGCCATTGTTCGCAACGAACATGGCTACGTGATTGTAATTAGGTAGGTGTTAATCCCTCAAAAGGGCACCTCCTAGTTATCACATTTACTTAGTCAAATGTCGGGTCATAGTAATGAACAGAAAAGTCAAATGAGTCAGTTTTTATAAAAAAAATCATAACTGATAATGTAGAAGCTATAAAATACGTTTTACCACTTTAATAACTTGGTAAATAATATAAGAACATGTTTAGACATGTTCAACCCGATAATTCTGAGTTTGGGCTCGGGTAGCAACCGAAAGTCGCAAAAGTTGACTTTTGCTTTGACTTTCAGTTCTGACCCGATTTAGCTTAGTTTCTTTGTGCCTTAGGGTTCCTTTGTGACCATATTATATATTAATATAACCCTCTGAGGTTATACTTCATGGTCCCTTAGAAATCATAGTTCATTGCATGTTTCCGTTATTTGCTTAAAAATTGACTATTATGCCCTTATGTTATAAAAACGAGATTTTTGAAATGTGAGAGGACAAAAATCTTTATTACTGATATATAAGTATGTCAAATAAATTTGACATTAGTTTCTGGTCTCAAACTAAAGTTATGTAAGATATCGTAAAATGAAACTCTTTGTTAATTAAATTGCATTTTTAGCATAAATCATGTTTAAACCCAAATTTTGGCACCAAACTCATTCCCTACTGTTTTTATATTATTTTTAGGGATTTTTGAATTTTTTGGTCAGATTATAAACTGACCATATCATTGAGTTCTCGTATAATTCGATAAATGCGATAATACCCTTTCTTATTATAAAATGAGATTAATACATGATTAACATGCCAAACCTTTTCCTACTGATGTTATATGTTAAATAAGATATTTTAAACATTTAAGGTTGATCAAAATCTCAGATTTTCATAAACATCTCAAATATCGTCAATTACCGACTTTTACGATAATTAGGTGCATAGTATGGTTTAAAACCATATTTAACACCTAAGACTTGTTACCTACTGATTTTATAAATAAATTTTAATACTTTAACAGTAAGTATAATTCTTGAACTCAGACTTCCAATTTTGTCCTTAAAACATATGTGAAATGACCAAAATGCCCCTACGGTGCATAGTTTGGCCATAAATGGTACACCTCACATATGTATGATATCTTACTAATTTAACATCATAAAATAAATATTTTTATAGAAGGTTTTAGACCAGAACCTCAGTTTACTATTAAAACTCGTTTATAAGCTTTAAAATGACCAAAATACCCTTACGGAACTTAATTTGGTTTTAAAATCTTTTTGGTCATAATTGCTGATATCCTACTGATATCATAACATATTTTAAGCATAATAACTTATGGGACTTGTATATGACTCATCCGGTTACCCGTTTATGCTTATACGCGTTCGGTATGGTTTATGTAACTAGTTTGCATAAATTAGCCGAAACGGGTCAAACCTTATCATTTTTACTTCAAAATCCAGAATGTATTTAGTTTACCCATATTATACAAGTCTTCATACTTGTTGGGTCTAAATTACATTTTATTCCGGTCATCGCTTAATCTAGCGTATCGTACCGTTTTTAATACTTTAAGTTAGCCGGTCTAGGTCTATGACCTAAATAAGACCCGTTAGCATTCTAAATTGGTTATCTATACCATCATTCCAGACTAGAGCTTTCCCGTAAATTTTACCTATGTTTACTTAATTGAATACGCCTGAGTTATCATAAATCTTGCAATTTAAGACAGGAGCTAGCTCAGGTAAATTCTCTTAACCTATTTTACCTTATACGGGCTTGGGATACGGTAATATAATTACCGCATGGTCAGGTATGGGATTCGAAGACCAATAAGTCGGGAAATTCAAATAACCTGTTTTAATTCATATTGCTTGACTGAAACATTGGGGGTTAATGTAACACCTCGTAAATTCATGTCCAATATTATGAAGACACATGTTATGAGCTTTAAACGTGTAATGGATTATATATGAGGGACTAAAGTTGACAAACAAAGAAAGTACATGTGTAAAAGGATTCAAAGTGTAAACATCTGATAATTATACCTTTCAACAACCCTACACGATGTTTATAACCTTAAACGAATGAATTATGAAGCGTATGAAGCCATTTGTGGAAGAAAGTGAAAGTTTACAAACCGCAAGGGTTAAAAGTGTCAACATGTTTAATTTATACCTCTGAGTGACCTTTTAGCGAACCCGAAGCTTTGTAACAATTAATTATGCTCCTAAGAATGAGTAATAAAAATTTCACAAGGTTTCAATATCATATGAGAAAGTTACGCGAACATTCGTAAGTAAAGGGTTAAAAGCGTCAACGTTGAAATTTAACACTTTTTGGGTGATCGTAAAGCTAACCAAGGACTTAACAAAGTTTGTTTATAACTTAGGGTCCTTAAAAAATCAAGTTGGAGGGTTAAAAGTGCAAAATAATAAGTTAAAACAACTATAAAAAGGACCAGGGACCAATTATGCAATTTCTGAAACTTATTTAACCAGATCTGCCATTCATACCGGCCGCGTAGACCTTGTCTGGGTCTTACGCGGGCTTCCTGGTAGTCACCAGCGACCAAAATCAAGCACAGGTGCCAATTTCAGCCTGTTAACCGACCTTTATGCATGGTATTCGAATTCCAGAGGTAGAGCCAGTAGTTTTACATGCATAGGGACACTTGGGGTTGATCTAACATCAGTTGTAGGCCTTGTTGTGATGATCCTATGTGATTAAAAGTCCTATATAAGAACTTCAAAGTTGCAACACTTGGACTTGCATTTCAAAAACCATTCCAACTAATTTTCTGGAGTCTCCTGGAGCTCAAGAGCATTCCCTAAGGGTCATTAGTCGAGCATAGGACCTTTGTAAGCTTCCTTAACCTTTCTTAGTTCAGTATTAATTAGTTTAATGGCCCAAAGTCAAACCATCGTAATTAAGGTTTGACTTAGTGATTAATCACTAATGGTCCAGTCAATTCTCGAATTGAAAGCACCCTTGAGTTGGTATTTATGTGGGTAATAAACCCTTAAAAGGGCACCCTCTGATTCCCACTCTAACTAAGTCAATTGTCGGGTCAAAGTTAATTATAAAAAGTCAACAGAAAGCAAATTTTCGCATAAACACATAATTAACAATGTAGAAGCCATGGAACCTGTTTTATCACTTGTATAACTTGGTAATTAATCTAAGAACATGTCTAAGCATGTTCAACCCGACAATTTTCAGTTTAAGCTCGGTTCGGAACCGAAAGTCGCAAAAGTAGACTTTTGCTTTGACTTTCAGTTCTGACCCAATGTAGCATATTTTAGAAATGCCTTAGAGCTCTATTAGGACCAGGTTATAGATTAGTGTAACCCTTTGAGGTTATACAACTTGGTTCATTAATTATTCGATTCATATGCATGTTTCCATATTATGCCTAAATGTTGACTATTATGCCCTTTTAACCTTAAAACGAGATTTTTGAAAATGTGAGAGGACAGAAACCTTTATTACTAATTTATAAACTTGTCCTAATAATTTGACATCAGTTTGAGGTCTAGATTAAGAGTTATGCTCAATAGCGTAATTAGAAAGCTTTTTATTGATTAAACGGCGTAATTAGCATAAAGCCTATCTAAACTCAAATTTTGGCACCAAAATTTTTACCCACTGATGTAATATAATATTTTGGGATTTTTGAAGATTTTTAATTATTTTTAAGCTGAGCATAACATAGGGCTCTTGCTATAATTCGGTAATTGTCGGTTATGCCCTTTTCTTGAATAAAATGAGTTTTACATAATATTTTGATACCAAACTTTTTGCTACTGATTTATATGATAAATAAAATATTTTGAACTTTATAAACTGGTCAAAAACTCAGATTTCCTATTTAAACCCGAAAATCGCTTAAAACCGACTTTTACGCGTTTTAAGCACATAATATGAGTTAAAAATTACTTTTCGCATATAAAACTTAATACCTACTGATGTTCTAAGTAAATTTTTTTAATTAAACAGTAAGCTAAGGTTTTAAACTCAGATTTCCAGATTTGACCTTTAAAGCCTATGTGAAATTACCAAATTGCCCCTACGGTGCATAGTTTGGTTATAATAGATAAATTTCACATATATGCAATACCCTACTGTTATGACTTATAAAAATAAATATTTCTACTGATTATATCAGACCTGAAACTCAGATAAATATTTAAACTCTTTTATAAGCTTTAAAATGACCAAAATACCCCTACGGGGCATAAATTGAGTTTAAATCCATTTTGGGCATAATGGAAGGTATCCTACTGATATCACATCAAATTTAAGGCATATTAACTTAGGAAACCTATTCATGACTCATTTGGTTATCCGTTACGCATTATTCGCGTTCAGTGCGGTTTATGTAACTAGTGTGCATAAATTAGCCGAAACGGGTCAAACCTTATCATTTTTATTTCAAAATCCAGAATGTGTTTAGTTTACCCATATTATACAAGTATACAAACTTGTCGGGTCAAAACCACATTCTAATCCGGTCTTCGCTTAATCGTGCGTTTTGAACCGTATATCTTCCTTTAAAACTAACCGGTCTAAGTTTAGACTTAGTTAAGACCCGTTAGGAATCTAATAGGTTATTAAAACCTTCGTTCCAGATTAGGCGACCAGTAAAAGATACTTGCACTCGCTGATTGTGATATATACTTGCTCAGGTAAATACTTTTAACTTATTTTCCCTTATACGGGCTTGGGGTACGGTATATAAAATACCGCTTGGTCGGGCATTGAATTGTTAATCATATAAAGGCTAATTTATTGAGATGACCCGTTTAATCTGTTTTGTTTGCTTAAAGCCTTTGGGGGGTTAATGACCATGTCCCGGATATCCTTGGCATCATTCATTGAAATGGCCACGACCTAAAGCACGGGGTGTAGGCATACACCTGCCGGTGCATATAAATAAAAAGGTATAACCGTTTGTTCGAGAATAACTCGACGCGGGATTATATCATGTGGTGTGTCTATTAATCTTTAACCCGGTATTCAGCCCGGGCTACTGAACGTATCACGAACATGTAATTCTTTTACAAGTTTATATATAAATAAGTATCCCAAGTTATAAATGATATTTTATGCCATGTGCATCTAAATCAATTTCTTAAACATTTTCAAAATGAGTCAGTTAATTGTATTTACCAGTGTAAACTGACGTATTTCCCAAAAAGGCTAAGTGCAGGTACTAAACGGAATAGGTTGGCTACTCCTAGCATCAATAAAGAGTCTTGCAAGCTTAGATGTTATAAATCTATTGAACAATGATCTTTTAACTTTTGATCCGCCTGTGGATCCCTTGCAACTGTTATTGTAATACATTTTATATTACTTTTAATTCGGTTTGTAATGATTTTATCTTTCGACTTCCGCTGTGTATTAAACTGTGATAAATATAAATTGTCTATGATATCAACTACGTCACAATACTCCCCACCGGGCCCACCGGTAATACGTGGAAATATCGGGGTGTGACAGGTTGGTATCAGAGCCAACATTGAGTGAATTAAACACTAGCCTTTTGTGTTTAATTTCAATGACACAGTGTGCACATTCCTCGACTTTCGAGTCTAGACAAAGAACTTAAGACTAATCCAAATTTGTTTTTATTTCTAATTTTGTCCTACAACAATGCCGCCAAGAATCTGAGGAAGGGGAAGAGGCAAGGGGCCATTCATCACCCCCAACGATCACGAGGCCGGGCCTTCACACCGGCGAACTCCATCAGACACTTTAAGCACAAGTCCTCATGAGAACTGGAGGACCTACGTAGAACCCGCGAGGCGTTCAATCTCGTTGAGCTCCTCACCTTCCTACCTAAACTCTTTCGGGCCTCAATCAGAGAACGAGCCCCATAACTCACATCACTCTTTCATACCCCTTCAAAGCCCCAACTCACACCATTCTTTCAACGACCAAATGCCCTACTTCCAAAGCCGGTTCAACCCGGCAAACCTAATTGAAGAGCCAATGGGTCATAACCCGTTGGGACCGGAGGACCATTTCTCCATGGACATGGAAGAGGATCCGGAACCTGCCGAGCCGCCAACCGAAACACCTACTCACCCCATCGAGATTTCGGATGGGTCATCATATCATGGATCACCTTATCGTGGTCCAGACAGTTATCAGGCAAGATTTGCCCAATACAACTGGGTGTTTACTCCCAGTTACCACTCATCGCCGCAGCAGCAGCAGCAGCAGGATCCCTCGGAGGATTCGCGCTTTGTAGCGGTTACTCCACCGCCACCACCACCAGTGCAGCAACCGCCTCCGGAGCCACCGAGGCGTAGGAGATCAACCGCACGGATGTCCGTGTGAGGGGGAGTCCGTATCAGCACCCCTCAACCTTCAAGTGGCAGTCATTATCCGCCACTATACGAAGACCCACAAATGGGTGGGCCTTCGAACCCTGTTTCTGAGGTGGAGTCTGCGCCAGTCGCACCGCCACCAGTGGGTTATGATAACCCAATTCCTGCATACGCCAGTGTAGCGGCGTATAACCCTTTCGAGCAGCCAGCCCATACTAACTACAACTACGCTGAAGTTAACCCATACCTTGTGGCGGCAAACTACAATGCTTTTCATCCCGAGGGGCCCTATGGAGTCCCATATCAGACTGGGTATCCACCCTATGGGTACCAATACCCGCCACCTCCTCAACCTCTGCAGCATCAGTAGCCGTCGCAGCCGCCACTGTTATCGCCACCGCAGCAACAGGAGATTCTACAAAGGTTGAGCCAGGTGGAACGGGATGTTCAAGAAGAGCGTAGAAACAACCGGGGATTTCTTAAAGGTTTGGCAAGCTTAATCGAGGGGAAGAGCAAAAAGGATCATTATATCCTTTATTTGTTTATTTGTAGTTTTAATTTTCAATCAAGTCCCTGCGTGGACATCTGTTTCTGTAACCAGTCCCTGCGAGGACTTGTAGTTTCTGTTTAGCCTCTGCGTGGGCATGTCATTTCTGTTTAGCCCCTGCGTGGGCAAGTTATTTCAGTTAAAGTCCTGTTTAGGGCAATATGTACTCTTTAATTTAGTAATGGAATGATTAAATTTAAAATTTCATTTTTGTCATTATATGCATAAATGTAAAATGTATGAAATAAATATATAAATCCAAAATATGTCATTCCTTTTATAAGATATGCATTTAATTATTAAATAAGAATCTTAAAGGGTATAACCTAGCTTGCATGTCATTATAAGACCTAGCCATGATGCTAAAACCTTTAAAAAAAAGATTCAAATCCTTGTTAACATCTGAAAACATGTTAACATTCCTGGCTGATGTGATTCGTAAAATCACACGTGTCATCCTTATATTGGATTATTCCAATTCCTTCTTTATTATTTGAACATCCATTTGTGATGTAATGCCTACGGGCCATAATCATTGTCATATAAGACAAAAGACAGTTGTAGCCTGTAACTCCCTGTCAAGAAAGGTAATGAACTATGATTCAAGCCTTAGTATCTCGATCCTATAAGATCTTGACTTATAATTTGAATGTGTCCATGTGACTTGGCCTTTTGTGCCATTATTATATTTAATTATAACTAAGGGTTATTAATGAAAAATCCTGAATGAAATACTTAACAAATTAACCAATATGGTTCTTTAATACCATGGTTAATAAATTAATAAGATGACAAATCTAATATATACCTCTAAATAAATCATTGTCATCATTTTATGTAGCAATCAAGCTACATAGCAGAGTCTGAAGAAATCAACAGTCACAAAAGGGAAAATCATGATACCACCAGAATCAACGTAACTGGTGCGGAACTTCAAGCATTGATTGATAATGCTGTTACCAAGGCCATGGATAGGCAGTTTAATGAATCTAGTGATACTCGAAGCAGGACCTTATCTGTACCCCATTCCAAATCACAACCTAAGACTCACTCTGAGGCTCATAGTAAGCCACCATCCAAGAAAGAGGATGGCCGACACTCTTCAAACCAGCATAGTGTTCCACCTAAGAAAATTGTATTCGGTCAGGAGCCACGTACAAAGACTTGCTCCTATAAATATTTTGTCTCCTGCAAACCCAGGGATTTCACTGGGGAAAAAGGAGCTATCGACCGCATGATGTGGTTAGACAAAATGGACACCGTAGTTGACATTAGTGGTTGTGCTGATAGGGATGTTGTGAAGTATGTATCTCAGTCGTTTAAAGGAGAAGCACTAGCCTGGTGGAGGTCACTAATCCAGGCTACTGGGAAGATCCCGTTATACAATCTATCATGGGATTAGTTTGTTGCTCTCATCAAGGAGAATTAATGTCCTCAGCATGAGGTTGAAAAGATCGAGGCTGACTTCTTATCTTTGGTAATGAAAAACCTAGACTGTCAGGCTTACCTTACTAGCTTCAATACCATGTCACGTTTGGTTCCATACCTGGTTACCCCGGAACCAAAACGTATAGCCCATTTTATTGGGGGTTTAGCCCCAGAAATCAAAGCTAGTGTGAAGGCATCCCGACCTGCTACTTTTAGGTCAGCGGCTGATTTATCATTATCCCTTACTTTGGATGCGGTCAGGCAGAGATCGCTTAGGCATTCTGATGCTGAGAAGAGAAAACGTGAGGATGATAACTCACGCCGATCTGACAAGAAGCACAAAGGGAACTCTGACCACAAAAAGAGTTCAGGGTTCAAGAAAGGTGACCAACAGTTGGGTGAGAAGCCCAAGTGTAAAATCTGTAAGAAGCACCATTTGGGAAGGTGCAGATATGAATCCAAGTCCCAATCGCAGCCAAGAGCTTGTGGGATTTGTAAGTCAAGTGAGCACAAGACGATAGAGTGCAAGAAGATAAAGGATGCAACGTGCTATAACTGTAATGAGAAGGGGCACATCAAGTCCAACCGCCCTAAGTATGCCAAAAAGCCCGAAGAAGCCAAAAAGACCAATGCCCGGTCTTTCGAATGGATGCACGGGAAGCAGTTCAGGATGATAAAGTGATAACAGGTACCTTCCTTATAAATGATGTTTATGCAAGGGTATTATTTGATTTGGGTGCGGATAAGTCATTTGTAGATGATAAGTTTTGTAAGTTGTTGAATTTACCTGTTAAAACCCTAAGCGTGAAATATGAAGTAGAATTGGCCGATTGTACCATAGAAACTGCCTCAACTGTGTTAGATGGATGCTTTATATCCATTAGGAACCACTCCTTTCCATTACCCTTACTTCCTTTGAAATTAGCTGGTTTCGACATAGTGATAGGCATGGATTGGTTATCGCATAACCAAGCCCAAATTGTTTGTGACAAGAAACAAGTGGTGATCAAGACTCCGTATGGTGAGTCACTTACCATACAAGGAGATACTCAGTATGGGTTGCCGAAGCAAGTGTCCATTCTTAAGGCATCAAAGTGTTTAAGGAAAAGTTGTTTCATCTACATGGCACAAGTAACTATCGATGAACCAAAACCCAAGGTTGAAAACATCCCTGTCATTTCTGAATATCCAGAAGTATTCCCTGAAGAACTACCTGGTTTACCACCAGATAGGCAAGTGGATTTCAGAATCGACATTATACCTGGAGTAACACCTGTTGTAAGAGCACCTTACCGGTTGGCCCCAACTGAGATAAAAGAGTTGAGAACTCAACTGGATGATTTATTGGCAAGGGGATTTATTAGACCTAGTTCGTCTCCATGGGGAGCACCGATCCTGTTTGTAAAGAAGAAGGATGGATCGATGCGTCTATGCATCGATTATCACGGGCTTAACAAGGTCACGATCAAGAATAGATATCCATTGCCCAGGATCGACGATCTGTTCGATCAGCTCCAAGGAGCAAGTTACTTCTCCAAGATTGACTTGAGGTCAGGTTACCATCAGTTGAAGGTTAGAGATGAAGATGTGCACAAGACTGCATTTAGAACTCGTTATGGTCACTACGAGTTCTTGGTGATGCCTTTTGGGCTCACTAATGCACCAGCAGCGTTCATGGATCTCATGAATCGCGTATGCAAGCCCTACTTGGATAAATTTGCCATCGTCTTCATCGATGGCATTCTTATTTACTCAAAGAATCAAGCTGACCATGAGAAGCATCTTCGTTGTATTCTTAAACTTCTTCAACAAGAAAAGCTCTACGCCAAATTTTCTTAAGTGTGAATTTTGGCTTCGCGAAGTCCAATTCCTTGGACATATGGTTAGTGAGCATGGTATCCAGATGGATCCCGCTAAGATTGAAGCTATCATGAACTGGCAAGAGCCGAAAACGCCCACAGAGATTCATAGCTTTTTGGGTCTGGCAGGATATTACAGGCGTTTTATAGAAAATTTCTCAAGGATTGCTGCACCCTTAACTTCACTGACCCGCAAGAATATCAATTTTGATTGGGGTCCTAAGCAGCAAGAATCTTTTGACATTCTTAAGCAGAAGTTGAGCAATGCACCTGTGTTGACATTGCCTGATGGAATAGAAGAATTTGTAGTATACTGTGACGCATCACACACTGGTATGGGATGTGTGCTCATGCAGAAAGGCAAGGTTATTGCCAATGCTTCTCGACAGTTAAAGGTGCACGAGAAGAATTACACCACCCACGATTTGGAGTTGGGTGCCGTGGTATTTGCACTAAAGCTGTGGAGGCATTATTTATATGGTACCAAGTGTGTGATCTATTCTGATCACAAGAGCCTTCAACATTTGTTTAATCAGAAGGATTTAAACATGAGACAGCGTCGATGGATGGAGACATTAAATGACTATGATTGTGAAATCAGATACCATCCAGGCAAGGCAAATGTGGTTGCTGATGCCTTAAGTAGAAAGGAAAGGGTGAAGCCCATAAGAATCAATGCCAAGAGCATTGAATTAAAGAACAGTTTGAGTGATAGACTGTTAGCCGCGCAGATGGAAGCCATGTTAGAAGCTAACTATCCAAATGAGAAACTGGGAGTCACTGTGGAACAGTTATCATATGGTAAGGATGGAATCCTAAGATTAAATGGACGGATATGGGTTCCAATTTATGGAGGACTGAGGGAAGTAATCCTTCAGGAAGCCCATAGTTCTAAATATTCTGTTCATCCTGAAAGTGACAAGATGTACCAGGATTTAAAGGCGAATTATTGGTGGATAGGCTTGAAAAAGTCTATAGCCACTTATGTGCCCAATGGCTGACATGCGCTCAAGTTAAGGCAGAACACCAGAAGCCGTCAGGATTGCTACAACAGCCTGAACTTCCCACTTGGAAGTGGGAAATGGTGACCATGGATTTTATCACCAAATTACCGAAGACAAAGCGAGGAAATGATACTATTTGGGTTATAGTGGATAGACTGACTAAGTCAGCCCACTTCCTACCTATTAAGGAAACACATAGCTCAGATGAATTAGCTCAGCTGTACGTGGACGAGATTGTATCTCTCCACGGAGTGCCAGTGTCTATCATCTCTGATAGGGATACAAGGTATACATCACATTTCTGGAAAAGTTTTCAACAATCCCTAGGCACTCGATTAAACTTCAGCACAGCATATCATCCGCAGACAGATGGTCAAAGCGAGCGTACTATACAGACACTCGAGGATATGCTACGAACTTGTGTTATTGACTTAGGAGGAAGTTGGGATGATCATCTTCCATTGATTGAATTCTCATACAACAATAGCTATCATTCCAGTATTCAAGCTGCACCTTTTGAAGCTCTGTATGGAAGAAAGTGCAGAACGCCCGTTTGTTGGGCAGAAGTTGGAGATGTCCAACTAACAGGACCTGATATAGTCCTGGAGACGACAGATAAGATTGTTCAGATACGGGATCGTCTCAAAGCTGCCAGGGATAGGCAGAAAAGCTACGCAGATAAAAGGCGTAAACCTCTAAAGTTTGAGGTTGGTGACAAAGTATTACTGAAGGTATCACCCTGGAAAGGGGTAATGCGATTTGGTAAGAAAGGCAAGTTAAGCCCAAGATATATAGGACCATTCAAGATCATCGAATGTGTTGGAACAGTGGCTTATAAGTTAAATTTTCCTGAAGAGCTCAGTGGTATTCATAATGTATTCCACATCTGCAATCTTAAGAAATGTCTAGCTGATGAATCACTAGTCATACCACATACGGATGTGCACATAGATGAGAGCCTGAAATTTGTTGAAAAACCTTTGTCGATCGAGGATCGACAGGTTAAGAAGCTTCGAAGGAAGCAGGTACTGATTGTAAAGGTTAAATGGGATGCCCGTAGAGGTCCCGAGTACACGTGGGAGGTAGAGTCCACAATGAAAGAGAAGTACCCTCATTTATTTCAGTAAATCTAGAGGTCGAGATTTCTTTTAAGGGGGTGAGGATGTAACACCTCGTAAATGCATGTCCAATATAATGAAGACATGTGTTATGAGCTGTAAACGTGTAATGGATTTTATATGAGGGACTAAAGTTGAAAAACAAAGAAAGTATGTGTGTAAAAGGATTCAAAGTGTCAACGTTTGATAATTATACCTTTCAACAACCCTACACGATGTTTATAACCTTAAACGAATGAATTATGAAGCGTATGAAGCCATTTGTGGAAGAAAGTGAAAGCTTACAAACCGCAAGGGTTAAAAGTGTCAACATGTTTAATTTATACCTCTGAGTGACCTTTTAGCGAACCCGATGCTTTGTAACAATTAATTATACTCCTAAGAATGAGTAATAAAAATTTCACAAGGTTTCGATATCATATGAGAAAGTTACGCGAACATTCGTAAGTAAAGGGTTAAAAGCGTCAACGTTGAAATTTAAGACTTTTCTGGTGATCGTAAAGCTAACCAAGGACTTAACAAAGTTTGTTTATAACTTAGGGTCCTTAAAAAAATCAAGTTGGAGGGTTAAAAGTGCAAAATAATAAGTTAAAACAACTATAAAAAGGACCAGGGACCAAATATGCAATTTCTGAAACTTATTTAACCTGATCTGGCATTCATACCGGCCGCGTAGACCTTGTCTGGGTCTTACGCGGGCCGCCTGGTAGTCACCAGCGACCAAAATCAAGCACAGGTGCCAATTTCAGCCTGTTAACCGACCTTTATGCATGGTATTCGAATTCCAGAGGCAGAGCCAGTAGTTTTACATGCATAGGGACACTTGGGGTTGATCTAACATCAGTTGTAGGCCTTGTTGTGATGATCCTATGTGATTAAAAGTCCTATATAAGAACTTCAAAGTTGCAACACTTGGACTTGCATTTCAAAAACCATTCCAACTTATTTTCTGGAGTCTCCTGGAGCTCAAGAGCATTCCCTAAGGGTCATTAGTCATGCATAGGACCTTTGTAAGCTTCCTTAACCTTTCTTAGTTCAGTATTAATTAGTTTAATGGCCCAAAGTCAAACCGTCGTAATTAAGGTTTGACTTAGTGATTAATCACTAATGGTCCAGTCAATTCTCGAATTGAAAGCACCCTTGAGTTGGTATTTATGTGGGTAATAAACCCTTAAAAGGGCACCCTCTGATTCCCACTCTAACTAAGTCAATTGTCGGGTCAAAGTTAATTATAAAAAGTCAACAGAAAGCAAATTTTCGCATAAACACATAATTAACAATGTAGAAGCCATGGAACCTGTTTTATCACTTGTATAACTTGGTAATTAATCTAAGAACATGTCTAAGCATGTTCAACCCGACAATTTTCAGTTTAAGCTCGGTTCGGAACCGAAAGTCGCAAAAGTAGACTTTTGCTTTGACTTTCAGTTCTGACCCAATGTAGCATATTTTAGAAATGCCTTAGAGCTCTATTAGGACCAGGTTATAGATTAGTGTAACCCTTTGAGGTTATACAACTTGGTTAATTAATTATTCAATTCATATGCATGTTTCCATATTATGCCTAAATGTTGACTATTATGCCCCTTTAACCTTAAAACGAGATTTTTGAAAATGTGAGAGGACAAAAACCTTTATTACTAATTTATAAACTTGTCCTAAAAAATTGACATCAGTTTGAGGTCTAGATTAAGAGTTATGCTCAATAGCGTAATTAGAAAGCTTTTTATTGATTAAACGGCGTAATTAGCATAAAGCCTATCTAAACTCAAATTTTGACACCAAACTTTTTACCCACTGATGTAATATAATATTTTGGGATTTTTGAAGATTTTTAATTATTTTTAAGCTGAGCATAACATATGGCTCTTGCTATAATTCGGTAATTGTCGGTTATGCCCTTTTCTTGAATAAAATGAGTTTTACATAATATTTTGATACCAAACTTTTTGCTACTGATTTTATATGATAAATAAAATATTTTGAACTTTATAAACTGATCAAAAACTCAGATTTCCTATTTAAACCCGAAAATCACTTAAAACCGACTTTTACGCGTTTTAAGCACATAATATGAGTTAAAAATTACTTTTGGCATATAAAACTTAATACCTACTGATTTTCTAAGTAATTTTTTATAAATTAACAGTAAGCTAAGGTTTTAAACTCAGATTTCCATATTTGACCTTTAAAGCTTATGTGAAATTACCGAATTGCCCCTACGGTGCATAGTTTGGTTATGATAGATAAATTTCACATATATGCAATACCCTACTGTTATGACTTATAAAAATAAATATTTCTACTGATTATATCAGACCTGAAACTCAGATAAATATTTAAACTCTTTTATAAGCTTTAAAATGACCAAAATACCCCTACGGGGCATAAATTGAGTTTAAATCCATTTTGGGCATAATGGAAGGTATCCTACTGATATCACAACATATTTAAGGCATATTAACTTAGGAAACATGTTCATGACTCATTTGGTTATCCGTTACGCATTATTCGTGTTCGGTGCGGTTTATGTAACTAGTTTGCATAAATTAGCCGAAACGGGTCAAACCTTATCATTTTTATCTCAAAATCCAGAATGTGTTTAGTTTACCCATATTATACAAGTATACAAACTTGTTGGGTTTAAACCACATTCTAATCCGGTCTTCGCTTAATCATGTGTTTTGAACCGTATATCTTCCTTTAAAACTAACCGGTCTAAGTTTAGACTTAGTTAAGACCCGTTAGGAATCTAATAGGTTATTAAAACCTTCGTTCCAGATTAGGAGACCAGTAAAAGATACTTGCACTCGCTGATTGTGATATATACTTGCTCAGGTAAATATTTTTAACTTATTCTCCCTTATACGGGTTTGGGGTACAGTATATAAAATACCGCTTGGTCGGGCATTGAATTGTTAATCATATAAAGGTTAATTTATTGAGATGACCCGTTTTATCTGTTTTGTTTGCTTAAAGCCTTTGGGGGGTTAATGACCATGTCCCAGATATCCTTGGCATCATTCATTGAAATGACCACAACCTAAAGCACGGGGTGTAGGCATACACCTGCCGGTGCATATAAATAAAAAGGTATGACCGTTTGTTCGAGAATAACTCGACGCGGGATATTATCATGTGGTGTGTCTATTAATCTTTAACCCGGTATTCAGTCCGGGCTACTGAACGTATAACAAACATGTAATTCTTTTACAAGTTTATATATAAATAATTATCCCAAGTTATAAATGATATTTTGTGCCATGTGCATCTAAATCAATTTCTTGAACATTTTCAAAATGAGTCAGTTAATTGTATTTACCAGTGTAAACTGACGTATTTCCCAAAAAGGCTAAGTGCAGGTACTAAACGGAATAGGCTGGCTACTCCTAGCATCAATAAAGAGTCTTGCAAGCTTAGATGTTATAAATCTGTTGAACAATGATCTTTTAACTTTTGATCCGCCTGTGGATCCCTTGCAACCGTTATTGTAATACACTTGATATTACTTTTAATTCGGTTTGTAATGATTTTATCTTTCGACTTCCGCTGTGTATTAAACTGTGATATATATAAATTGTCTATGATATCAACTACGTCACAATACTCCCCACCGGGCCCACCGGTAATACGTGGAAATATCGGGGTGTGACAGTTAATGCGACCGTGTCCTGGATATCCTTGACTCATTAATTACAAATGGCCACGACCTAAGCACGGGGTGTGACAGTTAATACACCCGACAGATGCGACATGGTTTATTATATAATTTTATACCCAATATGGGTTTCCCAATAAGGGAATAAGTGGTGTGTCGGTTAATTATGAACCGGCATAGTACCGGGCCCCGTATGTAGAGCAAGTTATGTAAAATTGATAACATGAGATATAGTTTGTCCCAAGTATAAAAGATTTTCGTGCCTTGTGCACTTAAACAAATTTTCATAACATTTTCAAATGTGTCGGTTGATTGTTTTTACCATTGAAAACTGACGTATTTTTTAAAAAGTCTAAGTGACAGGTACAAATACGTAAATAGGCTGGAAGCTGCTCGGAATTGTTAGACGAGGAATTTGCAACTCCTTCGCATAAGCCATTAGTCTGATAAACTCCTTTTGTTTTAAAGGTCCGCCTGTGGATTATTACAAGCTTATCTGTGCTAAATACTTTGATATATTTTAGACATTTGTGTCTGTAATAATATTTTATATTCCAAGACTTTCGCTGTGCTATTATGTGTATGTTTGACTATGACGATACCAATCTTACGTCACGATACTCCCCGCCGGGCTGAGCTGTAAATATCGGAGTGTGACAAATTATTAACAAAACTCATATAAATTTTAATCTTATGCCCCGCTTGTGGTGTGCACATATGATACATATATGTGTAGGCGCTCCGGGGGCAAAAGTGAAATGGTACTAACTTTAACGTTATTTTACTAATTTCGTGAAAATAACATTAAAAGCGGCGGATGGTTAATCATGCATCATGTGGTGATGTTGATAGCTGAAAGACATGGGGGTACACGTATCAATCAGTCTCTGTCCCGATTGTTTGAGTGTTATGTGTCTTATGTCCAAGGCTTGATACAAAACTACAATCGAGCCGGGGGTCTCACTGGAAGCAGCCTCTCTATTCCTACGGGGTAGAGGTAAGACTGTCTACATCTATCCTCCTCAAACCCTATCTTAGCTTTGCTATTGGAAAGATTTATTGAGTATGATGATGATGATATAAATTTTAATGAATTGTCATGTTAATAAGTCTATTGCTTTAAGTTATAGACTGATGGTTGGACTATTCCAAACAGGTGGGGAAATTGGAAATATGGGTGATAGTGATAAGAGATGAAGGTCAAGGCCATGATGTTATCAAAGATAAGTTCCTGCACGTTTATAGAACAAAGAGAAGATATTAACTAAATGTATATAGAAAGAAAAATTGGAAATAAGAAGAGAGGGTACGTATTTTGAGCAACAGTACTAAGGACTCGTTCGTAAACTATTTAAGATTGGTTTGATAGAGCACGAAACAAGTCAAGCTTAAACGAGCTCGATTCCAGCTTAGATTATGGCTCATTTAACAAAGGAGACCGTGCTTCTACTCGAGTCCAAACTTCAAATATTGAGTTTGACTAGACTTGCGACCCTTAATCCAGCTTAAACGATACACTAAATATATATTTACATAATAATTATTATTATTTATAGAGGATTATGATAGAATTAATGGGATCTATATGTATATAGAGGATAATGATAGAATTAATGGTATATATATGTATATATATTATGTTATATGTACAAATGTCTAAAAACATAATAACTATGTAATAAATAAATAATAATCATAGCCCGAACACGTGCATTAGAAATAGAGCCCTAAATAAGCTTATCTTAAACGCTTTTAAGTTAAACGAGTCAGTGTCAAGCTCAGACGAGCTCAACTCGTTTATACCCCTACAAATAATGAGCCTAGAAAACTCATTTTTTTAATAATTGTTGATTAAGGAGGTAATCTAACATATATAAGCTTTTAAAACACCAAACATCATTTATAAGCCCTCCTATAGATTTTTAATAAAACCATGGTTTTAACCTCACTATATTGAAATTCAATATTGCACAATTTAACGGAACATATAAGTTAGAAAAAATTACAAATGACGTATACAACTTGTTACATAAGCAGAAATGGCATTTACTTAGAAGTAGTTAAGATACAAGAATTCTAATGATGGTTCTTGAGAATGTCTATTAACCTTTGATTGAGTGCTACAACTGAAAATGGAATTTCATTTGCTTATAAATAAATTTAGAGTTAACTGTTATTTTCGTCCCTCTGGTTTGTTCACTAGTTCAGACCAAATTTCAAATTTGTACCATGTCCGTCCCTCAACTTCTTGAAACATGTCAGCTCTGTCCAAAAACGCATGAGTTAACTGCCATTTTCGTCCATGTGGTTTGTCCAATTATTCGATTCAACCTTAGTTTTTTTTATGGAACTAGCATGTTTCAAGAATGTCAGGGACGAAAATGATACAAATTTGAAATTTGGTTTAAACTGGCATAATTGGACAAACAACGGAGACGAAAATGACAGTAACTAATAAATTTATCATCAATGTCAAGGCGTACGCTTAATTCAAAGGAACGTAATAAGCAGAATACCGGATGAATCAAGTTAAATCTTAAATTAGAACCTTCAAGATTATTCTGGAATGATAAAGATAAACAATGGTTTAGAAAGAGATACGTGCAAAGAGTTGCACGTATAAAAGTGATCATCTTAGACTGCAATCGGTTTTACATAATTTACATAAAACAAAGTATTTAGTTAGAAGTTCCAAAGCAACTAACATTTTTTTATTAGTACTTGGATGAAAAATAGTTAATTCTCATATATTGTATGCGGATGATGCCATCATGGTGGGGGAATGGTCAAAACAAGAAGTTTCTAACATTGTTAGAATACTTCGTTGTTTCTTTATTTGTTCGGGTCTTAAAATTAATTTGGAGAAATCGTTATTATATGGTATTGGAACGAACTTGGTGGAGTGTGAAGTCTTGGCTAACGAGGTGGGATGCAAGGCAGGGATCCCGCCTTTTAAGTACCTCGGGCTAAAGGTGGGAGCTAACATGAATCGTGTTAGTAATTGGCAACCGGTGTTTGAAATTTTTCGTTCTAGGCTTGCCAAGTGGAAAACGCATCTTTTATCCATTGGAGGAAGGGTGGTTCTAATCAAGTCGGTGTTGGAAAGTCTTCCAACATTCTACTTATCGCTTTACAAAGCTCCTAAGAAAGTCATCCAAGATTTAGAATCCATGATAAAGAAATTTCTTTGGGGAGGATCTATAGAAGAAAGGAAGATGCATTGGGTGGCGTGGGATAAGGTTTCGCGGCAAAAGAAAGATGAAGGTCTCGGTTTAATTAAGCTTCAAGAGATCAACATTGCTCTCCTCTCGAAATGGGGATGGCGATATAAAACGGAAAAAGACAACTTGTGGAAAAGAGTGATAGACGCGCTTCATTCTAATAGGGTTGGCTGTGAATGTATTCCTTGTAAAAAACGTTAACCGGGGCTTGGAATAACATTGCGAAGATTTTTGTTAATACAAAGGCGGCTGGAGTCCCTTTAAGGAACTTTTTAAAGGGCATCGTTGGCAACAGAGAAGACATAAGGTTTTGGCTGGACACATGGATTATAAACGAACCTCTCAAATGCAGGTTTCCCGAATTATTCAGTAAGGAATCAAATAAAAAATGTGTTGTTGGTGAAAGGATCCAAAGAAATAACATTGAAATGGTGCTGAATTGGAACTGGATCACTGCAGATCTCTCTTCGGACCTGCTGGCTAGCTTCGAACAGCTGAAAAGTCTGCTATTGGGCGTTCAGCTTTCGGCTTCGGTGGATCGGTGGAGCTGGGGCTCGGATTCTAGTGGTGAATTTTCTGTCAAAGCTGTGAAACAGCTCCTGCTTGAGGATTCAGGTCAAAGGGACGAAAGTGTTATGGAATGGGTTAAATGGATTCCTGCTAAAATCAACATCCATATGTGGAGGTCGGTCTCGGAAATTATCCCCACAATTGAAGCTCTAAAGAAAAGGAATATTCCAGTCGGAGACGCCTTGTGTACGTTATGTAACTTGGCTGAGGAGACAGCTGAACATTTGTTTATGCTGGAGGGTGTGGGGCGCCACCCTTCGCCACCTGGACGCCTATAGCGCCCCACTCCGCCATCAACCACACCCCCGGCGCCATAGCCGGGGCGCCATTGAACCTCCGCCACCGCTATGGCGAGCGTCAACGCACGGAGACCGAGAGAAATTAAAGTTTTTGACCGTTGAAACGGTCAAGAATTTAAAAAAAAAATTACTTTTCATTTTATTTTATTTATAAAATCATACTATAAATATCAACTTCTACCTCTTTTTAAATCATTCCTTTCACTCTCTACCTCCATTTTTATACAACTCCCTTCATTTTTTTTAAAACTTCCAACAATGTTTCCCAACAACCCAAACAACCCATGGGATCCGACCAATCCGTATTGGCAAACTTTGCAAAACAACGAGCAAGAGGACCGCTATCGCCGAGACCCGCGTACGGGGGAGGTTGGATATTATCCAATGCCACCAACTTCTCCTCATCCCACCACTCAACCGATGCCTCCTCCATATTTCGGGTATTATTCTCAACCCCTTTTTTTCCGCCAAACATGCCACCACCAAACATACCCGCCCAAGACACAAGCGAGCCGGAATTCGTTCCCGAAACCCAAGTCGAATCCTCTTCTATGAAAAAAAGAAGCCATAAAAAGAAGGATGAGACCGAAAAACGTGCGACAAAGAAGGTAGAATTTTGGTCGCCTAAGGAAGAGTTCGAGTTGGTAACAGCTTGGCTCGACGTGTCGGAGGACGAGATTGTTGGTAAATAATATTTTTTATGCTTGTGTAAATAATTTTTTATGCTTTTCTAAATAATATTTTTATGCTTGTCTAAATACTATTTTTTTATGCTTTTGTAAATAATATTTTTTTAGGAGACGACCAAGACATAAAGGTATTTTGGGGTCGTATACGCGATAAGTTTTTCGCCGCAATGGGTCGTGGCGTGTATCGAACCCCCGACTCTTTTTCGGGAAAGTGGGGGGCTTTGAGGATGAAGGTTAGCAACTTCAACAGCATATACAATAACCTCGTCAATAACACTCGAAGGAGAAGTGGTGCGAGCGATGTCGATATCTTGACCGAAGCCCACACCGAGTATAGAATGCACCATGGGCATATGTTTAACCTGGTAACCGCATGGGAGCTTCTTCGCAAATCTCCAAAGTGGCACCTTGTGCCACCGTTCGACCCAACCCACCCTAGATCCAAACGGTCCAAATCGACATCCACCACCGAACCTTCTGGGTCAGATGCTCGTACAGTAATTAATCTAAACGAGGATGCTGACGAGTTTGAAGAACCCCAAGAGCTGCCTCGTCCAATTGGTAGGGATAAAAGTAAAGTAAAGTCAAGGCAAAGGCACGTGGAAAGTCTACTAAATCAGATGGCCCGTCAAAGATTACCGAGTTCCAGGCAGGCAGATCTGAAGCAAATAATCTCCATTAGGGAAAAAGAACAAGAAATGAAAATGGAGAAACAAATTGCGAGAGACATGGACTTTCTCGCAAGGGATCTGTCACATGTCTCGGAGGAGGACCGAGTCATTTTGGAGGCTCGTAAGGGACAAATTCGGGCCAAATACATGTAGTTTTTTTAAGTATGTTGCCTTTTTTCTAGTATGTTATGCTCTTTTTTTCTAGAATGTAATGTTGTTTTTTTTTTTTTTGACTTTGTAGTCTTTTTTAATGAAATTATGTTTTTATTTTTAATTTTGTAGTTATTAAAATTGCCATTTAATTTAAAAAAATAAATATTTAAATAAATAATTACTTAATCATTACACGGGGCTCCATCCACACCCTCCAAATTAAAGTGGGGAATGATAAAGCCCATTTGCTGACATGGCGATGACATGGATCCTATATGGCATGATAAAGCCCCTTGGGGCTCCATCCACACCTCATAGCCTTACGGCGTGTCATACCGCAGTAATTGTGTGGAACGGGATATCTACGTGGTGTAATATTCCTTTCATTTTCGCTTTCTCGATCAAGGATCTCTTTGGAATTCATAATGAGATCTCCGGCTCGGAAAGGAAAAAGGTAGCGGTTCAAGGTATCGTGAGGATCTTTTGTTGGAGTATATGGCGAGCTAGGAATAACTTTAAATTCTCAAACTCCTCGGTTAGGATCGAGAAAATATTGAGTGAGGTAAAAGCTTTAGGCTTTCTTTGGTTTTCGAATAGATCTAAACATAAAGGCGTAGATTGGAAAGAATGGTGCTCGTTTGTAAATATGTAATTTTGTAGTTTGTTTGGGTCGGTTTGGGTTGGCGGTTGTTAATGAAAGTTACTTTTCAAAAAAAAATATAACTAATTTAACTTCTTTTTTTTTAATTGGAACGGCGACTTTCTTGTGTTTGGTCACCGCACTTTCTAAATTGGAGAGCCTCGTTGCCCACTCCGGCTACGCTAGCTTCAAAGTTTGGTTTGTGCGTTTCCCCGGAAAACCGGACCGCTGACTGTCACTTGATAGTCGTTGTGCCACCACAAGAGCAGAACTCTCTGACCATAACTCACGGTGGGACGAAAACTAAAGTGGGCTCGGGATTCGAACTGACAACCTCACACAAGGCCTAGCTCAACTTTGTTATTCGAAATGTATTTTAGTTTAAAAAACCTACTTTTATAAATGCGTGATATACGATTAATATAATAATAAGCTATTTGTAAGGAAATCCCCTTTTTTAAAGTAGGCATGTCCAAACATCTATTATGCTAGTGAGTTATATAGAATAGTTACAGGTGACTAATAGCTTTCAAAAATTGACTTATTGCAGTCAACTATTCTAGAGGCCTTCACGGCTCCAGTCGTCCACATCTAATCGAATTTTAGCAAAATTCTAGAGGCCTTCATGGCTCCAGTCGTCCACATCTAATCGAATTTTAGCAAAATAAATTGTTACCTTTCAAACACTCTTTTATAATATCACTAGGTTAAAACCCCGTGTCTTACACACATGTTGAATAAATATTATTAAGAGTAAACTGCCGTTCTGGTCCCTGTGGTTTGGGTACTTTTGTCATTTTAGTCCAAATCTCAAACCTTTTAAATCTGGGTCCATGTGGTTTCACTTTTATTGCCATTTTAGTCCAAAATTCAAAAAACCTCTTATTTGACTGTTGAAAGCTGGTTATTTTGTCCTTTTATTCATGGACATTTTGGTCATTATAAGTTTTATTATATACAGATGATGACAGATGATGAAACCATAGCCACCTCCAAGTCTCCAACTCCACCACCACTGCCACCTCCTCCCCCTTCTCACCACAGCCGCCACCATCACCTCCCCCCTTCTCACCACAGCCGCCACCACCATCTCCTTCTCACCACAGCCAAATCCACAACCATCTATCAACCAAATCCACCCAAAATCAAAACCCTAAATTCAACCCTCTAGCAACTGCAACCACCACTTCCTCCAACCAGAACCGCTACAGAACAACAATGTCACCGTCGCCGTCACTCTCTCTCTCTCTCTTCCGATCATCGGTGACGTCAACGTCAGTAGCAGCAACGTCAATGCTCTTGCTCCACCGGTGGATGTCTGGTGACCACGAGCGTTGTTTGGATAGAATCAGAGGTGTTTGTTTGGAGTTTTCATTAGTGGAGATTCAACGTGTTTGCCGCATGAATTTCAAACCTTTTGCTCTTGGTTAATTAACCAATATTGGTGGGTTTTGGGTTGCAAGGGGCGGTGGTCGCAGGGAGATGTTGTTTGAAGAGGGTTGAAGAAGATGGATGGATTAGGGTTTGAGGGAAGATGCTGCTTTTATGTGTTATAATAATTGTATAATAATTCCAAATGACCAAAATGCCTCTGAGGAAAAGGACAAAAAACCAGGTTTTTCTTTTAGAAATCTGACCTGATTTCACTTTTGGACCAAAATGACAATAAAACTGAAACCACAGGGACCCAGATGCAAAAGGTTTGAGATTTGGACTAAAGTGACAAAACTGGCCAAACCTCAGAGACCAAAATGGCAGTTTACTCTATTATTAAAAATAATGTCACTTGTTATATCATTATTATGGCTCTGGGCATGTTCATAGTTATGTGGGCTTATTTTGTGGGCCTATTTGAGTATGTCTGATATATTGACATGGGCTGTGTGGGCTCAGTTGTTATTGTGTATGTTGTTATTTCTGTTGGGTAATATTTGCAACAGGTTATAATCTATGAGAGGGTAACGTGGAAACATAGAGGGACTGCGATCATCCTAGGCTGAAGTTTTGGACCTAAGTGTAAATTATTCAATGGGCGCATATATAAGAGCAGGATCCAGAGCATTCGTTCATTCACTCTCTCACTTTCACTTTCTCTATTCTCTGTATTGTTCCGTTAGGGTTTGATGCGTATTGTTGAAGTTGTTATCATCTCTCATTTGTATCTGAGAGTTTGATTTGTTGTTTTGAGTAGATGATCATCAGTGGATGATCGTCAAGGGACATTTGTAGGGCTGCAAACGAACCAAACGAACACGAACAAATCCTTGTTCGTGTTCGTTTGTTAAGAAATATATGTGTTCAAGAACTGTTTACGAACGCTTACCGAACGAGATTTTATGTTCATGTTTGTTTGTTAAGGAAATGAACTTGTTCATGTTCGTTTGTTAATTTTAGGCAACGAATGAAAACGAACGATGATGAACACAAATGAGCACAAACTAATGTTCATGAACACAAATGGTAACAAACGAACACAAACAAACGTTCATGAACAATATATATATAATACATTGACACTTATTAAATATTTTGTTTGTCAGAATTTTGAAGTATTTAACTAAAATATAAAAGCTAAAAACACTAATGAATTATCGAACACAAACAAACATGTTACCGAACGTTCATGAACATAAATGAACGAACGCACCCTCTGTTCATATTTGTTCATTTAACTAAACGAACGAAATTTCTTGTTTGTGTTTGTTTGTTTAATAAACAAACGAACACAAACGAACTTCCCGCCGAACAGTTCACGAACTGTTCGCCAAACGTTTGATTCATTTACAGCCCTAGACATTTGTATCTCTATATTGTTTGGATCTTACAGTTGTAAGATCTTAGGGTTTTTGGGGAGTAAATCCTTTTGGGTTGGTTTAATAAGAGTTTTGTCACTTGTTTTGTCGCTATTTCTTCTGTTTGTTTGTGTTTGATCATCATATCATGTTTCTGAACATGGTATCATAGTCATTGAGCTCTTGTTGATAATCATTTTATTACTTCCGTTGTAATATTGTTATCTGATTGTTTGTTTGTTGTGAATATCTAGGGTTTCCGGTCTCGAAAACTGTTAGTGGTGACAGATCTGCTTAGATCTGTTATTTTGGAGGTGTGCTTGTAATTGTTGGACGAACCCCTAACTTAGAGTTTGTTGTCTTACCAAGGTCTTTGCTCGGATCTATGTTAGTCTCCGAAACCCTAGAAGTTTCATGGCAAACTAACCAGAGGTATTGATTGTGGCTTGATATAATCAGATCTTGTAGTTCTTGAAAACTGCAGTTCTGATATTTCTTGGAGTTATACGCACCCATTATACGATTGTTCTGTTTTTCTTTTAATTTATGTTGTTGGTGTCACACCCCGACCGCGTAAAACAACAAATCGCGGCGGAATCGTCGGGGAGTGTTGTAACAGAATCATTGTTTCATAACACATGGAAATTGAAGTTTTGTTTTATTGAATTAAAAGAGATTACAATGTCTTAAAAACAAAGAAACATAACGTAATTAACTAGTCTTGCATCTTTTATTGTCACTAAGGCCCTTGTCCAATCCTATGTTTGCATCATAATCATCTAACAACAGCACCTAAACACATGTGAAAATAGGTACGTCAGCATAAAAATGCATGTGAGATACATAGGTTTTATTGATTTAGGATTCATGACTTATAAGTTTAAAGAATATGTTTAACAAAAGTTAGTCATGATCCTTGTAAAATGTTTTCTTTTATAAATCATACAAAAATCGATAAGAAAACAGATGATATAAAAGAATAATGCATGGTTAAATAAATAACCAAGTAAAAATGAGTTTGTATAAAATATATTGTTTGTAAAACAATGTTTAGTAAAGATATGTTAATTGTGTAAAATGTAATATGTCAAAATTGAAATGGTTTAAATAACGATACGATATGTAATATCATAAAAGCACTTATATATAGGAAGTACCAGCGGCGTATCCACCATACTTTTATCATATTACACACGCCTCGTTACTTAAATCATTTACCAAACAAATCACCAATGTAAAAATGTTCATGTATAATCAAATGTCAAAGTGTTTATGTGAAAACCATGTCTATTGTCAAATGTAAATCATGTAATGTGTAAACAAATGTCATGTATGGCAAGTAAAAAGTGACTACTTAAACCATATGTAAAATGCACAAAACAATGTATTGAAATAAATCAAAAGTTATGTTTTGTAAAATCCATGCATGCTTTACTGATACAAACATCTTATGCGGTATTGTTAAACGTCTACATCCAAGCCTTGAGACTGTAGGATAAACCCTAGAACAATGTCAAAGGTCTACCAAAAATGTATTCGGATTTGGTCATTCCTTACGTCCAAACAAACCTAGGATTTCAGGAATGGGAGTTGTCAAGTCCTATGGTACCACTACCTACTACCGAGCGGCATGATCGGTGTTAATGAATGTATTAGTTTCGTTAAACAAACCAAATGTTATACCAAATATAAGCATGTTATATGAAAATAATGTACTAAATATGCTAAGTGAGCATACAAAGTAGAAATGTAAAACAATGTGTCCATATGCTGAGTGAACATATGTAACAAAAGTATTTATGAAAATCAATGTGCTAGCATGCTAAGTGAACATACATAGCAAAACATAATGAAATCATGTACTATATGCGTACTAATGAACATAGCAAGTATATGTTATGAAAGCACGAAAAGCACGAAAGTAACAAGTAGGCACATATGTTTCACCCCAAAATATTTGAAAACAGTAAAAGAGGGGACTATGTGCTCACTTTAGGATGATTAGAAGTCTTGAATAACAACCAAGCAAAACTAGAGGGATCACGGAATCAAACGGCACCTAATATAGGTAACTATGTTAATAACCGGACCTAAATCGGAAGATCGGATAGAATGAGGTTTCGTAAACCAAATGAGTATTGGAACTCATATAATATGGTTTAACAAAGCCTACATACTAAATAGAAACCTAACCTAAGTGCTTACGACCCGTTTAGGTAGCTTACGCTACTTTAACGCGTCGTTCGCGTAAAACGCGTTCGGACCGCCTAACTAGTCCTATGACAAGTATTATATGCCATAACATGTCTAATAATGTTACCTAATCAGTTTAGATGTCAAAATTTAGGTTACATATGCTTAAAATGAATTTATGCGTAAAAAGGGCATTTTGGTCATTTTCCTAAGGCATATAAACTACCTATCATACAACTAACTAAACGAACTGACCATAAGGTATAACCTCAGAATGTTATTCTCTATACAACTATGGTCACAAAATATGTTTGGTCGGATCCAAATGATGAATCAGAAAATTAGTTTGTTGAACTGGGCATAGGTCGCGCCCCGCTTAAGAATGCTCATCAGCTTACGCGGCCCGCGAGTGGCAAGTTTGGCAGAATGTCAACTTTGGTCCCTGAATGTTAAATACTCAGTTTTTGACACGTTTAAGCCCCGTTAACCCCATTTCAAGGCTCAAAAATGAAGTTAAAGTATAGGGAAATTAAAATATGCACAAAAATATCTCAGATGTCGGTTCGTTTGGTCGTACGGTTGCGTTGTTCGGTTAATTACGACGAAACACAAACGGACGCGAAAAACGATCCAAATTACGCGACGAACGGAAATTTATCATGCCAATCACTAAAATAAAATATTTAATGATTACATAAATTTTTGGATGTCTGGATATATTCAGAACGTAAGATATGCGCGAAAATGCAAACTTATGCACTTTTTGACGCTTTTAGTCCCTTTTGATCAAATAAGTTTATTTTTGCGCACCAAACACCTCTAAGCCTATTTCTAAGCTATGTAAAGGATATTTAGGGCATGTTTAACTTATGATCATATTCCGGAATGTTCGTCACAGTACGAATCGGCATACTTTCGTAGTTTGTCGAAATTAGTCACTGTAAGCGAATAAACTTGATTTCGACACACCAAACCTTCCAAAAACTTATTTCTAAGTTATGTAAATGTTATTTAAGGTATGTTTAGCCCATGACACTATTCCGGAGCGTTTGTCGCGTTAAACGGATTACGTTTACGCATCAGTTCGCGTATAACTTTCTAGAAAGCGATTTAGAGCTCGAAATCGAATGAGAATTGATATGTGCAAATGACACACATATTTATACAAATCCCAAGTATGAAATACAATATTGATTTGGTATTTATTTAATGGCCATGGAGGCACAGATGTCACAGTTGGATTAGTTGATGTCGTTGTAGAAAGGACTGGTTTATCTGTGTTTCTTATCTGTTATTTCTTGATTTGTTGTTCTTGTCCTATCTGTTTGTAGTTATACTGTGTCTATTGGTAACCAAACTGGTAACTAACGACCTCCGGCTAACACCAATAAATTCATTTTCCCTCCAAAATCCAAACCCATCATCCTATCATGTATGCATTATGTTCCATGACAAACCAATGCATGAATGTCTTATGTTCCACAACACATCAATGCATGAATGCATTTTGACCCATGTATGCATTAGGTCCCAAATTTGTGCACAAACAAACAAGTGCATGAATGCATTCTGTCCCATAACAAACACATGCATAAATGCTATTTGAAACCTACAAAGTATTATGTTCCATGCATTATGTTACAAGCATGTATACTATAATTCAATACCAAATTATCCTACATTTTGTTCCATAGCAAACCAATGAATGAATGCATTTTGAACTATGTATGCATTCTATCCTAAATGTATGCAAAAACAAACCAAACAATAATCATTTGGGGAATTGGCATGTAATAATCCCAACTAGAGGTGATTGGCCATTGACAGTCCCACCTTTAAATATTCCCCCCACCAGTCTCACATTTCACCTATTTTTCCTACATCGGTCACCCGTTAAAAAAACTTAACGGAGTTATGTTTTTTTCCAAATTACAAACAGTTTTTTACGACTTTTGATCAGAACGACGATACGAGTCCATTGATGTAAAACTTACCTCGAAACGGTGCTCCAAACGATGAAAACGACGCTTCAATTCGGGTGTTTAAATTTCTAATTAACAAAAATCAAGTCATTTGGAGCACCATTTCGAGGTAAGTTTTACATCAATGGACTTGTATCGTCGTTCTGATCAAAAGCCCTAAAAAATATGTTTGCAATTTGGAAAAAAAAAAAAAAAAAAGCTTAACTCCGTTAAGTTTTTTTAATGAGGGACCAGTGTAGGAAAAATAGGTGAAAGGTGGGACTGGTGGGGGAAATATTTAAAGGTAGGATTATCAATGGCAAATAAACTCTTGTTAGGATTATTACAGGCCAATTCCCCTAATCATTTTGACACATGCAATCCTGCAATATCAACACCATAATGTATGCATCCCGTCACAAGCAACATAATGTATTCTGAACACATGAACATAATGTGTTTAGAACACATGAACATATTCAGTTTCATAGACAAAATGTATGTACAAACCCACCAAACCATAACCTACATATTTATCATAATTAGGCATAATTAGATGTTATTTATACCCATAATTACAAAAGCATTTATCCGTAATTACAACTCCATCTACCCATAATCACAATTCCATACTACTCTACTCTACTCTACTCTATCTTACCTTCCACGTTGAAAGCGGAAATCCATGGTCCAATTGTTCAGGAACCCAAGAACCACCCTCACGTGGACTATGAGATGGTGAGTTTCGGTACCATTCACCCTAATGTCGGCTACAAATGTTCAAGTAAACTTGTATCATCATCTTATTTCAGTTTAAAAGTAACTACACTAACCAAAATCAAGTCAAATTTAAGTGAAATCATGTAAAATCGAAGTGTTTACCATTGACGGCTGGTGAATCCATCAGCATTTCAAATTGGTAAGCCATTTCAAGGAGGGATTTGGGTGTGGTGGATGATGTGGTGGTCGGATGGTGAGGTGCGGCTAGATCTTAGCAGACCGGTGGTGGGAGATAGTGGTTCGATGGTGTCAGTCGGTGGTGGATGTAAGGGGGAAAGTAGGGGAGGCAATGTGTGAGCGAGTATTTGTTGGGAGGTTACCTAAATACCCCTTCACCGTTAAATAGTTAAAAAAAATATGCTTAGAGACAGGCATACATGGTGTGATACATTGAAAGAAGGAAGGGCAAAGTGCAAAAAAAAAAAACTTAGGTAGGGGGATCCTGTTCCCGTCACCAAACCACACAGAGACAAAATGCACTTAATGTTACAAATAAATATAAAAAACAACCTAAAAGATTAAAAAACATTTAAAAAGTAAACGGGTTAGCTACACTTCCTACAAATTTCTCATTTGCGTTCTAGCTGAATAAAAAAACCATGATTCTTCAACATTTTCATGCGACTCTATTACAAGCTTTAAGGTGTGGTTTTTCTCTTCTTCCCTCAAGTGGTTAACCCATGTATGATAACACGTCTAGTATTTAAAATTGTTGTATAATATATACCCTAAGGGTATGTGTGATGGTGTATTAATAAACTTAAAATTATAATTTATATTGAAAAATATATGTAGTGCACATTAATTAAGTTATTTTCTGTTTTTAGTCTATCTACTATAATAAAAGGAGATTGGACGAAAGCAGAAGAGGAAGCATACAAAAGAGGAAGATGAAGTGCTCAACATTGGAACGTCAAATAGAAGAAAATCACACAAACACAACGAATCTCCTATTGTCATGTTTCCTAAACCAATATCACCACCAGAAAAACCAACCACTGCTGCGAAACTTAAAAGCACTGCTGAACCTAAGAAGCCAGATTCTGATACACCTAAAACAAAACTCTCACCAGAAAAACCACCTGTCAAAAAGCAGAATACAAAATCCTCATCACCACTGCCAACCTCCACTGAAACAATTGTTGATGCAACAAATGTTTCAACACCTGTTAAGACAACAGCGGTTGAGACACCAGTTGTTAGTCAATCCACTGATTCTACCCAATTTCAATTCCCATCACAATCAACCCTTACACTCATAGCACCTTTTTCTTCCCTAACTCTTCCTTCTCCAAAATCTGTTTACACAAGAAAGAGAAAATTCATGGTGCATGAAGAAGAGAAGGAAGAAAAAGATATACCCGCACCAATTCCATTATCAGCTACTCCATTCATTCAAACTTCACCCAAACCATTCGTCCCACCTCCATCAATAAAGATCAACCCATTGGCAGTAACTTTCCCTCTGGAACTGCTTGCAGTTCAAGATGAAATGACCCAATTTTACACAGAGGATGATCCATCCAAAAGAACCTTCCCATCTCTTCATGGATTCGAAACTCCAAAGATATTTATGAATATCTGAAGCTAAAGGGCAAACAAGCAGAAGATAAGGCAAAAGAAGAGTGTAAAGGGCTAGGAGACATTAACTTATCAGCTCGCATGCAACATTGGCTTGGTGAAGTCAAGAAGTTGGAAGATTTTTCTAGAGACCTGAGTAAGAATATGTCAAATCTGTCACCAAATGCTGAGCTACAAAAGACATTAAGGAATGATTTCTTGAACACTATCATGGATACCAAGCCCTACGAAACCTACAGGTCTGATTTCAAAGACTGTCCCCTTGAAGCTCTTAATGAGGAAGTTAATAGAATTGAAAAGATGAATAAAGATCCTCAAGTGCAAAAATCTGCTCCCAACTGGAAACAATACAAAAAGGTTGAAGTGGATGAAGTGTTGAAGTACAAGAGAATGAATGCAGAACTTGTAGCAGCTAAGGTTGGGACTGCTAGACAAATTGGAAAATGGTCTAGGCAGTATATTGATCGAGCTTACAATAAGTTAGAAGAGCGAAGAAAGACAGATCCATCCCTTCCTAAAAAGCCAGTATACAAAGATGAAACCACTGTTAGACGTCGGCAGGCCATTACATCTAAAAAGCTGTTCTCATTAGCAGATGTATCCATCGCTGCCTTGAACCAAAGAAAAAGACAACAACTGATGGATGACGAAGATGAAAATAAGTATGCTGAGTACAGAAAAGAGTCTATCAGAAATCAGTTACGATATGGATTGGATGATGCTTTGTTGCAATTACAAGCTCAAGTTGCTCAAGCACTTCAGAAGTTGGCAAGCAGGCCTCAATCGCCAAACTCCTCTCAAATAAAACTTCTCCCAAGAAACCCATCAGATCCAAAATAGTAAAGTGGAAGTCTGACAAACAGACCCATGAATTGACTTTGATCAAGTCTGATGGTAGTATTGAAAAGATATCAAGGGAAAATGCACTTGGTCTGAATCCAGTTGACCTCCAAGATCTTTTTCACCTTCAGCTTGATAGGGGATGAAGATGATACTGATTCCTTGGATTTTGAGCTCCAATTCAAAGGGTAAATCCGGGAAATGTTGATCAGAGAATAAAGATCTGCTGATTCCTTGATTTAGTTTTGCTGAAAGTTGTTGAGGCGGGTGATTGTGTGTTTGTAGTTAACGTTTGTTGAACTTTAAGTTGTATTCAAATTCTATTAAGTACCTATGTCTATAAACAGTTTATATTGTCTTTTTGGGTAAACAGTTAAATTGTATGTAACTGATATATTATCCGATAATCTATGTTTATAGTTGTCTTTTAGCTATAATAGATAACATGTTTTAGTACAATATCTATACACGAATCTATATGTTCTATTAATATGTGTTATACATAGTTGTGTAAGAAACGACCCGTGTTTGCAGCTCTCATTTTTAATGAGAGTACTAAATTCTTTGTTAATAACATTATTCTCTTAACATCTGTTTACTAACCTTTGTAATTTCTGTTGACTGACCTTTTTAACATGGGTTGATTAACATCTGATACTTACTATTGATGTGCACAAAATGCAACATATAAATTACATCAATTGTGGCATAAAACTAACCCTTTTTAGTACTAATGTTGGAAAAAGTGTGTGTTTGTCTTCCTTTTGTATTTTCAGGATTAAATGAGCTCAAATTAACAAAAGAAGTAAAAAGGCAGCTAAATCTAACATAAATACAAGAAAATGAACAAACGTGACATGCCCGACCTCCCCGACAGCATCTTCCCAAGCAAAACAAGAGAACAGAAGGCTGAACACGCCCCGTGCTCAGTAAACACGGGGGCGTGCCCAAGTGCCAGCATAAAAGATAAAGCTATAGAAGCTTCTATCGCCCACCACGGGGCCGTGCTCAGCGGACACGGGGCCGTGGTCAACTATAAGATTCGCAGAATCCAGGCAAATCTTGATAGTACAGATATGCTTATGCACACGGGGGCGTGCCCAGCGGACACGGGGGCGTGGTCAACGAATGCAGACAAACTGCAATTAATGAAGGAAGAGAAGAGGATGGATACAGGGTCGTGCCCAATGGACACGGGGCCGTGCCCGGGCTGCTGTTCAGGCTATAAATAGGGGTGCTTGGCTCATTTGCAAACCATCTCTTGGCACACCACCTCTCTCACACTTCACCCACCACCATCACAACACCATCATCCACCACCACCATCCATTGTCCATCATAAAGTGTGTGAGTCGTCTCGGGATCCAAGACTGATCGTAAGAGTTCTTTACAATCAAAGGCCATGTTTGCCTAAGTCTCTTACATCACTTGGTGAAGACAAGTGTCTAGTGTAATACTTTTTATTTTTAATCTTTTCGCACTTTTTACTTGGTTATGTATTAATGACTTTAATAACTAGTTTCTTATGTTGAAGGTGATTCTTCCTTATCGTTTGTCCGTGGTGTCTTGGCATTATTTTACTGTCTATATAAAATAAAAGATTTTCACCATTCATATCTCCACGGTCTATATGGAGGTATGTTGGCTACCTGGTCGGGGGTTAAGAGAACGGTTTGGTAAGAGTCTTGCCTTGTTCAGTGTATAGATCCTGCAAGGACCTGGGTCAAATTTAGTAGGACCTCCTTCAATACTCACCGGTATTGGATGGCAGGGGTCTAAACTCTTTGATCCCCTCATATGTAAGCTACTATTAATACTTTAATCCGGCTACTTAGGACTGTATCCTTGCTGACTCAGACTACTTAGCCGACGGTAACGTCACCTTCAAAAGAGGGGCCTACCATAATATGCATTAATAACTTAATTAATTATCTTTCAATAATCCGACCCTTTAGGATTGTATCCTTGCTGACTCAAACTACTGGGTTGAGGGTAACGTCACCTTCAAAAGAGGGGCCTATTACAATAACTAAGATAATCTCTTAAAAAGTGCAAAAGTGCGAAAATAATCAAAGGTTACACTAAACACGAGTCGGAGCCAAGTGATTCATCTTGTCTATCTGTTTTTACTTTTATTTTATTTTTCAGCATTTTAGTTAGTTTTTTTTTTTTTAAACCTTTTTATAACTTTTGATTTGATTAGACGTTGAGGATAAACCGGTACTAAAAGCTCTTGTGTCCTTGGACGACCTCGGTATCTTACCAACACTATACTACGCTCATGATGGGTGCACTTGCCCATATGTGTGTTTGGTGTTAGTAAATATCATGTTTTATAAATTTAAAATTTGACTAACGTGTAAAAAGGGCTTAAAATATACTTAAAATTATATACACACCACACACGCATCAAGTTTTTGGCACCGTTGCCGGGGACACAAGGATTTTAAGAAAGTTAGGAATCAACGGCCTAATCGTTTTTTCTAATTTTTCTGTTTTTTTTTTAAGATTTTCTTAATTTTTCAGTTTCTGCAGAGCTCAGCACAGGCCGTGCCTGGTCGGACACGGGCCATGCCCAGCATTGTCACTGGCAGTTTTTATTTTCCGAGTTACAGAGAGTTGAGCACGGGGCCGTGTCGGTGCAACACGGGGCCGTGTCCAGCTCCCCAGTAACAGGGATCCGGAAAACAATCACTGTATTTCCGACCACGGGCCGTGTTCTCCTGAGCACGGGGCCGTGGTGAACCTTCTGACCCACGTTCTTTTCTGTTTTTATTGCAGGACTTGGAACCCAGGCTCCACATCTGAACTTTCTACGTAGTGTATAAGCTCCAGTTCTAGTAGAGACATAAAAGAACCTCTTGAAGAACCCGAACGCTTTCTCAGAAAAAGACTTAAAGCTAAAAACCAAGAGAAAGTTTCGGGGGACCCACTTAGGATGGCGGACCAACGTACCCTCATGGATTACCTACGCCCCACCGTAGGTAATCTCGGCGCCGCTATCAATGCACCGAATGTCGAAGCCAACAACTTCGAACTTCGGCCACATTTGATACAAATGCTTCAAAACTCCGCAACCTTCCATGGGCTTGCGGACGAGGATCCTCATCTACATATTACTAGTTTCTTAGAAATATGTGATACCTTTCGGATCAATGGAGCATCAAGCGACGCCATCCGCCTTCGTATGTTTCCATTTTCACTAAAAGACCAAGCTAAGGCTTGGCTTAACACCCTCCCAGTTGGCTCGGTAAACACCTGGGATGAGCTAGCCCAAAAGTTTCTATATAAGTATTTCCCTCCTGCTAAAACGGCTAAACTAATGACTGAAATTAATACATATTCACAAGAGGATGGGGAATCCTTATATGAAACTTAGGAAAGGTTCAAGGAGCTACTAAGAAAGTATCCTCACCACGGTCTTGCGGTATGGCAACAAGTATCCACGTTCTACAATGGGTTGTTGCCACACACAAGACAAACACTTGATTCTAGCTCCGGGGGACTTTTAGGTAATCATCGCCCAAATGAAATATATAATCAAATTGAGGAAATTGCTCAAACCAATTTTCAGTGGCACACTTCCCGAGGCAATAAATCTATTGCCCCGGGCACCCATAAGGTTGATGAAAGCACTTCTTTGCAAGCCCAGATCGAGGCACTTTCTTCAAAAATCAAAAAGTTAGAAATGGCAAAAACGGTCTCGGTAATGGCTTGTGAAGGGTGTGGTGGGCCACATGAAAATTGGAGTAGTATGAAAGAATTAGATGATCAAACGGAAACGGTAAACTACATTGATAATAGACCTAGGCCGTCGGGTCCTCCAACGGGTACCTACAACCAAGGATGGCGTAACCACCCTAACCTTGGTTGGAGAGATCCCGGCAATAGTAGTAACCAACAAAACCAACGAACTAACTTTCAACAACCACAAAATTTTTCCCAACAACAAGGTGGACGATAAAGGCTTGAAGATACTGTATCTCTCCGACACCGAAAAGAAAAGCTCGGATCGATTTCAACAGTTGGAATCGAATTTTAGAAATCAACAAGCTAGCATTCAAAACATTGAAAAATAATTAAATCAAATAGCTCAAAATTTCTCCGAGAGACCACAAGGCGCGTTACCAAGTAATACCGAAACCAACCCAAAGGCGCAAGTACATCTCATAACATTAAGAAACCGTACCGTGGGTCCCGAAGAGGCTCCACTTCCACCAACTGAAAGAAGCCAATCTAGCCAAACCACAACTCCACCCACACCCCAACAAGAGAAGGCTTCTCCACCTGTTCAAGAGCCCACTAAGATTCCTCCGGTTCCATACCCCGGTCGGTTAATTCGTCAAAAGACTGATGAGCAATTCGCAAAATTCGAAAATTTACTAAAACAATTGCATGTTAATATTCCATTTATCGAAGTCCTAACTCAAATGCCTAAATATTCAAAATTCATGAGGGACTTCCTCACTCATAAAAGGAAAATTGAATCATTGCAATTAGTTAACTTAGGCGAAGAATGCTCCGCCTTACTACTCAACAAACTTCCGCAAAAGAAGATTGATCCTGGAAGCTTCACGATACCTTGCTCAACTGGGGAATCCCCCATTTGCAATGCACTAGCCGATCTTGGGGCTAGCATCAACCTCATGCCCGCCTCAATGTTCAAACGACTCGGCCTAGGAAAAAGGAGCCCTACAAAGATGAGCATACAACTTGCCGACAGATCCGTCAAATATCCACAAGGTGTCATTGAAAATCTATTGGTCAAAGTCGACAATTTCGTCTTCCCAGCCGACTTTGTCATACTAGACATGGAAGAAGACGCCGAAGTCCCTCTCATCCTAGGGAGGCCATTTCTAGCCACAGCCCAAGCAGTGGTAGACATGAATGACGGAACACTAGCATTGAAGTTTGGGGACGAGGAAGTGAAGTTTGGAGTTGGAAAAAGAGTAGAAGACGAAGACCCGGTCAACTACATGAAGGTCATAGACTCAAGCTTGGATGACGCTCTCCGACGGTGTAGCATGGGATGCAAAACATCCCACTTGGGTAACATATGACCAGGCTTTGGGTCTAGCCAAGGACCTTTATAAACGTGGTGCACCACGGAGGCATTCCGCGGAACTATCCTTAGTTTAGTTTAGATTAATTTTTATGTTTTCTAGTTTAGTTTTATTTTTCAGGAATAAAACACACTCGGGATGGTGAAGGATAACAAGGGAAACATGAACCAGCACCCCATGCACGAAAACAGGGCCATCCCACAAAATTTTCTTCATTACAGCAAGTTCAGCACGGGCCTTGCCCGCCCAACACGGCCCTGTGCTGCACAATCTACAGAAAATGCCCAGTTCAGGTAACTGGACACGGGTCGTGTTCACTGAACACGCCCCCGTGTCCAGGCTTCTGTTTCTTTTTACAAATTTTTGTTACTGGCGATCTGAACACGGGGCCGTGCCCGGACACCACGGGGCCGTGTCCAGACGCCCAGTAACATAAATTTTTCTTTTTCACACCTTTTTACACATTCAATCAACCTAAAAACTTATTTTTGGGACACATTGAGGACAATGTGTAATTTAAGTGTGTGGGGGGGATACTAAAACTTTGAATCTTGCAAGTCCTAATCACAAGCCTTACACAAAACTCTATTGGAGCCGCTAATCACCCCAATTTTTTTTCAAAATTTTTCATTTTTTTTTACTTGTCTTGCTTTAACTTGGGAATTTCAAATTCTAAAAAAGATTATATTTTTACAAATTTACAACCAATAGCGTCGTGATAAAAAGAACCAACATAAAAAAATTATGAAACGGCATGACAAGCTTAGTTAAAATTTGATTTTATATACTTGATCACATAAAAACCCATTTCCACAAAAAGTGAGTTTTTAGCCTTTATTGAGCATACAAATACATATCTTTAAACTAAATGCTCATTTTTCGTTTCTTGTGTGAATAGCCGCTTGGTTCTTACGACTCTATAACTTGCCACGACGATACATTCCCGGTCCTTGCCAACTTAAACTCGAGTAAGTAAATGATGGAGGCATTAGGACTAACCCTTTTTTATTTCTACACCATTATTTTTCATTTTTTTACCGCCTACCCAAAATCCCCCTAGTTAACCGCTTTGAGCCAAAACCTTTTCATTTCTTAACCCAAAAACAAACACCCTTTTTACCCACCAAAACCCTTTTTATTTTAAACCCTTTGTTTTAGTAACAAGCTTGGTTTTTCTTATGACTTTTTTTTTCAAAAAAAAATGTTGATGATGAAGCAAAAGAGAAATAAACAAACAAGTTCATCCAAAATAACTTTGTTTGAATAATGGCTTCGTCAAAATAAAAATTGCAAAAATAAAAAGTCTTACGAAAACCGACGCTTTTTACGCCTTTTGCCCTATTACTAACCACTAACCCAACCACCTACCTTTAACCCAAGCCTAACCCTTCACCCAAAAGTCCTCTTGATATTTACAAAGGTATATAGTTAAAAAGGAGGAGGATTGATTGCTTGGCAAGCCTATGGTAGGAGTAAGTTACATGCCGCTCTCGAGTGATTCACTAAAATACATCTTCGGCCGAGTGTTGAGTGATCCCCCGTGAGGTATGTGAACTTGTATATAAGTGGAATTTTAAAAAGGCATGTTATGCCCTAATAAGTAATTTATCTTATGTAATGTTTTAAATATATCATGACGAATAGGATTGTAAATAAATAAAAATAAAACTTAATAAAGAATCTTGGAAATCCTGACACTCTATGACAAGCCCAAAAAAAAAACCTTCACTTCTACCCATTCCATTTGGGAGTGTAAAGCCACATTATAAAGAGTTTTGCTTGAGGACAAGCAAAGATTCAAGTGTGGGGGTATTTGATGTGCACAAAATGCAACATATAAATTACATCAATTGTGGCATAAAACTAACCTTTTTTTAGTACTAATGTTGGAAAAAGTGTGTTTTTGTCTTCCTTTTGTATTTTCAGGATTAAATGAGCTCAAATTAACAAAAGAAGCAAAAAGGCAGCTAAATCTAACATAAATACAAGAAAAGGAACAAACGTGGCATGCCCGACCTCCCCGACAGCATTTTCCCAAGCAAAACAAGAGAACAGAAGGCTGAACACTCCCCGTGCTCAGTAAACATGGGGGCATGCCCAAGTGCCAGCATAAAAGACAAAGCTATAGAAGCTTCTATCGCCCACCACGGGGCCGTGCTCAGCGGACACGGGGCCGTGGTCAACTATAAGATTCGCAGAATCCAGGCAAATCTTGATAGTACAGATATGTTTATGCACACGGGGGCGTGCCCAGCGGACACGGGGGTGTGGTCAACTAATGAAGACAAACTGCAATTAATGAAGGAAGAGAAGAGGATGGACACGGGGACGTGCCCAATGGACACGGGGCCGTGCCCGGGCTGCTGTTCAGACTATAAATAGGGGTGCTTGGCTCATTTGAAAACCATCCCTTGGCACACCACCTCTCTCACACTTCACCCACCACCCACCACCATCACAACACCATCATCCACCACCATCATCCATTGTCAATCATAGAGTGTGTGAGTCGTCTCGGGATCCAAGATTGATCGTAAGAGTTCTTGGCAATCAAAGGCCATGTTTTCCTAAGTCTCTTACATCACTTGGTGAAGACAAGTGTCTAGTGTAATACTTTTTATTTTTAATCTTTTCGCACTTTTTACTTGTTTATGTATTAATGAATTTAATAACTAGTTTCTTATGTTGAAGGTGATTCTTCCTTATCGTTTGTCCGTGGTGTCTTGGCATTATTTTACTGTCTATATAAAATAAAAGATTTTCACCATTCATATCTCCACGGTCTATATGGAGGTATATTCGCTACCTGGTCGAGGGTTAAGGGAACGGTTTGGTAAGAGTCTTGCCTTGTTCAGTGTATAGATCCTGCAAGGACCTGGGTCAAATTTAGTAGGACATCCTTCAATACTCACCGGTATTAGATGGCGGGGGTCCAAACTCTTTGATCCTCTCATATGTAAGCTACTATTAATACTTTAGTCCGGCTACTTAGGACTGTATCCTTGTTGACTCAAACTACTTAGCCGAGGGTAACGTCACCTTCAAAAGAGGGGCCTACCATAATATGCATTAATAACTTAATTAATTATCTTTCAATAATCCGACTCTTTAGGATTGTATCCTTGCTGACTCAAACTACTGGGTTGAGGGTAACGTCACCTCCAAAAGAGGGGCCTGCTACAATAACTAAGATAATCTCTTAAAAAGTGCAAAAGTGCGGAAATAATCAAAGGTTACACTAAACACGAGTCGGAGCCAAGTGATTCATCTTGTCTATCTGTTTTTACTTTTATTTTATTTTCAGCATTTTAGTTAGTTTTTTTTTTTTTAAAAACCTTTTTCTAAATTTTGATTTGATTAGACGTTGAGGATAAACCGGTACTAAAAGCTCTTGTGTCCTTGGACGACCTCGGTATCTTACCAACACTATACTACGCTCACGATGGGTGCACTTGCCCATATGTGTGTTTGGTGTTAGTAAATATCGTGTTTTATAAATTTAAAACTTGACTAACGTGTAAAAAGGGCTTAAAATATACTTAAAATTATATACGCACCACACACGCATCACTATCTATCCATCTAGCAAGCTCTGTTGGAGACAATGGATAACAGTTTTTAGTAAAGTCTGTTGGAAAGCAACAAAGGTTTTTAACAGTTAATAGATAACAGTGGTTTGCTATGAACATAATGGAATTGTTGTTATATATCTATTGACCATTAGTTTATATCAATTTTGTAAGTCCGCACTAATTATTTTTTTACTCACTGTCAATATGTGTTATGCATGGTTTTCTAAAAAACGACCCGTGTTTGCACACGGGTCTTACCGCTAGTCTACTATAATAAAAGAAACCAACGTTTGGACACGTGTCATTCATTGAAGGTATCACCAAATCTATGCTTATCTTATATTAACTAAAAAAATAATAAATTAATATTAAATCTTATCATACTTTAATAAAATATTATCCTCACATCTAAATTGTTAATTTAATATATTTTTAAAATAAATACCTCCCTTTCCTACTTATCTTATATTAAATATATAAATAATAAATTAATATTAAATGTCATCCTAATTTATTAAAAATATAACTTTTTTTTATTATTTGGTATATAAAATTATATTTATTCAACTCGTGTAAAATGCGGGGTTTTTAAAAATGTAACTTTTTTTATTATTTACTATACAAAGTTACATTCATATAACCCGTGTAATACACGAAATTTTTAAAATATAACTTTTTTATCATTTGCTATGTAAAATTGGATTTATTCAACACGTGTAATACTCGGGGTTTTTAAGGATACAATTTTTTATTATTTGGTAGATTTTTCAACCCGACTATACACGGGTTTTTAAAGATACGACGTTTTTAGTATTTATTATACAAAATTACATTTATTTAATATGTGTAATACACATGGTTTTTAAAGATATAACTCTTTTTAGATCTATTCAACACGTGTAACATGCTGGGTTTTTAAGGATATAATTTTTTTTATTTGGTAGATTTATTCAACACGATTATGCACGGGTTTTTTAAAGATACGACGTTTTTAGTATTTAGTATTCAAAATTACATTTATTTAATCTGTGTAACACACATGGTTTTTAAAGATATAACTTTTTTTATTATTTGATATATAAAATTACATTTATTTAACCCGTACAATATACGGGGTTCATAAAGATATAACTTTTTTATTATTTAATATATAAAATTACATTTATTCAACTCGTGTAATACACGGGATTCTAACCTAGTTTATACTATATAATAAAGTAAATCAATGGAGAACACGTGTTATTCATTGTAGTTGTCTATTTTTTTATTTTCCGCCTTTATCTTTTACTTAATTTTAAATAATTATTTTTAATTAAAGTCTTTATCTTCTACTTAATTATGAATAATTATTTTTAGTTAAAGTTAATTATTATATCATTAACTAAATAAAACATCAATATCTATTTATATTAATATTTATTTATATTTATATCTATCTATATCTATATACCTAAATCTAATCTTCTAAATTCTAATAAAGGATTTCAATTAATGTCACATGACATTCTCTCCTTTAATCTAAAAAAATATTTATATTTTTAAATTTTTTAACAATTTATTAATACATGAATATCACTTATCTTTGTCAATAATAATAAAATTAATTAATAAATAATTTCAAATAATTAAATAATTACAATGTTAAAAAATTTTAATTAATTACAAATCATTACACATGTTTATGTAGTACCTGAAAACTAATTTACATATATAATATTTACGCACAAACATTAACGTATCAATATAACACAATAAGCAATGGATATATTTAATTGAAATATGTTATTAATTGTAATACAGTGCAATGTGTTCGTCATATATCGCAACTAAAAAAATTAAGTTTTTAATAATTACTTAATGAAATTTACCCATTTTTAATAAATAACTAATTAATGATTACAAATAATGTCAACCCTTGTAATACATAGGTTTGCAATACACTTGTAACAATTAATTAAAAAAAGTTAATATTTTATATTTTTTTATATTCAACCTTTGTAATATACGAGTTTCCAAATAATGTTACGTATCACTCAGTTATGTATTAGAAACAAAATACTAATCTACTTATTTATTTATCAATCTCATAATAATTATAAGGAGCATATTAACGATACTATATTTCTTAAAACTATTTATTTACGATAGTTTTATTTATTCAATCCGTGTAGTTATATTTGGCCATGGTACTATGATAAGTTTGATCGGTTGCGACATGTGAAGAAGTCAATCGACACATTAACTTATTAGAGTGCTTTGTGTGATTCTTTGATGTCTCTCCTTCTCTCTCTCTCTATTGAGCTTTTTGGCCACTTGCACAACTTTGGACACCTTCGTGATGGTGGTGAATTATGAATGTGATGACCGACGCAACGGTTGCCTTTGTGAAGACGATGAAGGATTTTTTATTATTTTAAAAGAACTAACGCAAAAAATATTGTTCATTCATTATTATATAGTGATTAAAAGAGTGACCAAGGAGTAAACATTTGAAACTTATTAACATTGGACCGCATTTGTAATTTACTCTATCTTGGTATTCTGAAACTTCCATGTCATTGTAAAATGGAAGTAGAATTAGAATAATTCAATGTTTTAAAAACTAGTTTTTAAGGCTTATAAATGGTTTAACCGGTTGTATCGGCAAGGACGTAGCTTTCAAGGGGCTGGGAGGGGCGTCCGACCCCCCGAACTTTTCGCTCAGTAGTGTTATATATGTACGTTTCGTGTAGAATTTTTTAGGTATATACGTTTTCGACCCCCCGGTTTTATAAAAATTTTTTTACTTGTATAGAACTTTTAGGTTTGGTGACTTCCGACCCCCAGTGGAAATTTTCAAGCTTCGCCACTGTGTATCGGGCTGTTCAACCGCGTCGACTAATTAACCCTATAAATCCATGAAATACAATTTCACCTCAGAAAAATAATCTAAAACTACATTATTCCATAATTAGAATATTCCAAAAGTTAATTCATAATTCAAAAATTCACTATTGGTACCGTTTTGGGCGCTAAGTTTTACTAAGAATGTAAATTGTCACATTTTGAGGCCTATAAAAGATTAAAAAAATCCAAATGTTAACCATTGGCTCGGTACTGGCATACCAGTTTAAACCGGTATAACCCAATTTACTGGCACTACAACTTCTTTGTCGTTCGCTCAGTTTACCGGTATGATTCATACCTACCAAGCTTCCGGTATCTGATTTAACCGGTTCAACCGGCCAGTATGAACCCGTTTTTAAAAACATTGCTTAAAACTTGAAAATTCTGGTTTTGATGATTGAAGTCTTGCTTATAAAAGGAAATAAGGAATCAATTAGTTCTTTAAAACGGCAATTCCAAGTGTCGTATTTTGTTTGTATTACAATAGAAATATTGAACATTTTAATTAGGGGTGTTGCTAAATGCACTCCCAGTTTTTTAAATTTTATTGGTTGCACCCCCCCCCCCCCCCCCCTTAAAGTTTGTAAATAAATACAATCAACCCTTGCATTTTCTAATTTTTGAAAATTTGTATTAGGAAATATCCCTATTTTTTCTAGGGGTTTATCTAGTTGTCATAGTTTGAATATTTAAATATATACGTACAATCCTATGGATATGCCCCACACTGGACTCCTCGTTGCTCAAAGATTTGGTGTGATTGTTCATCTTTTAAGCATCGCCGGCAATCAAACTTTATTCCCGATATTGACTGCTCCAAACAAAATTCGTTTCCCTCATCAAGTGGTGTCGCTTGTTCATGTTCATGGAAACCATTTCATCCATGTTAGATTAGAAGGAGACTATCCGATGCCTCTACCGAACAGTCTTTGGAGTAGCAACCGAAGTGACGCTGCATCAGATTGGGAAGTTATGTACGGTTCTCGTATAAACCGGTATAAGGAGCTAAAAAATCCTAATCCAAACCGAACTGTACAATATGTTGGTTAAACTTCAGTTGTAATTTGTTTCGGTTAAACTTTATTTGTTTCGATGATTTTCGGTTGAAATTTCATACATTTTGGACTGCTTCGGATCTATTCGATGTATCATTTGCGTATTTCGAACTGATTCGGTGTGTTTCGGTAATATTTTGAATATTTCAGACACATATCAGTTTGTTTCTTTGATGTTTTGAACGCTTTGAATACTATACATCGGTTATAGATTGTTTAAATCGACAAAATCAGTTGAAATCACAAGTAAAACTGTTCAAAATTTGTTTTTGTTCGCTGATTATACAGAAACAAAAGTTGCAGATGTAATCGAATAAGAAAATATAATCATTTTTGTTGCTGTTGATCTTTTAAAAGGATCGAAGAAGAAAAGAACAAAATTTAAAATTTGTTATTGAAGAAGAAGACCGAAGAAATCTTAGTAACAACTGAAGTGTGAAGAAAAATTTGAGAGGTGGCCGCTGAGTATAAGAGTCTTTAGGGGTTGAGTTTTCGTAAAACAACAATACTAACATAAGGATTTATTTTCAAAAATTAGAAAATACAAGGGTGGAATTTATAAAATTATAAAACTGATATTTTTGGAAATGGAGGTATAAGCAGTAAAAGTGGAGGTGCATTTAGCCACACCCTTTAATTAGGAATTTAGGATAATTAGCTTTGTTCCAAAGTTGTTGGTGGGAAGACCAATCTCACATCATCCTTTTATCTTTACTTTTGATAGAACAATTCATATCTTACTTTTGATAGAATAATTCATGGTTGCTACGGAAACCAATTTGCTATACTCTATTATCAGACAAAAAAAAAATGAGGATGTGAGGTACTGAGGTGTACGTTTGTTTGTACTATGTACCTTCAGTTTATTATTAATAAAAAAATACTGTTTTTCTTAAATTTTCTTTTTCGGCATATATAAAGAACATGGCAGAGAATAGTGTTTCCTTACCATTAGTCAGAATGGGCGGCCGTCACTTACTTAGGGGAGGAGGGGTGGTTCACTAGTGATAGAAACTATCACTCCCTCTATCCAATCAAGTTATGCCATGTGTACAACCAATATTCTATCACTAGTGATAGAAATGTAGGAGGGTGGTATCACTAGTGATGGAATTCTACCACTCCCAAATTTTAAAAATATTTACTCTCAACAAGCAACACGTGGACATGCATCATCAATGCAATTTGTTGAAGTTGTCAACATGCAACAGGTGTCACAACTTTTCAAATCTTCAACGCGTGCTCGGATCAACGGCGTGATAGTTCCACGCGTTATATCACATGCGGCGGCGGTGTTTCCGTGGTAGTTTCACGCGTTGTGGGGTGGTATAACGGACCACCCCGTGTCCTCTTATTGGACCAACCAGTTTATTATTTTATATCCACTTTAAAATTACGGTTTTGCCCTCAATTTAAAATTACGCTTTTATCCCAACTTAAAAATATAATAACCATTTTTCCAGCAGCTCAAAATTACGATTTTGTTATCGGTTCAAAAATTACGATATTACCCTCAGCTTATTATTTTATACCCGCTTTAAAATTACGGTTTTGCCCTCAATTTAAAATTACGTCTTCGCCCCCAGTTCAAAATAGAATTATGCTTTTGCCCCCAGCTCAAAATTACGATTTTCCCCTCGGTTCAAAATTACGATTTCACCCTCAGTTTAAAATTACTTTGTTACCCCCAGCTAGAAATGAAATTATGGTTTTCTCCTAACTTAAAATTACGATTTTACCATCGGTTCAAAATTATGATTTCCCCCCATTTCAAAAAAAAATATGACTTTACACCCAGTTAAACCGAAAATACGATTTCGCCTTCGGTAAAAAAATTACGCTTTTACCCTCAACCAAAATTACGTTTTCGGCCCAGTTCAAAATAAATTTTTGTCCCCCCCCCCCCCCGTTCAAAATTACGATTTACACCAGCCACCGGTTCAAAATAAAATTATGTTTTTGCCCCCAGCTACAATTTACGATTTTCCACCCGGTTAAAAATTACGATATCACACTCAATTCAAAATTGCGTTTTTTTCCTCAGTGTAAAATAAAAATATAGTTTTTCCCTAGCTAAAAATTAGGATTTTACCATTGGGAAAAAAATTGATTTTCCCTCACGTAAAAATAAAAATATGACTTTGCCCCTAGCTAAAAATCATGTCAAGAAGCTGCCTAACACTTTTTTTACTTTTGCTTTCTAGCAAAACTATAGTACTTTTTTTAATTGATTGAGAATTATCCGGTTATCGCTCCGCAACACGAGCGGGGCATCACATATAGTAGTTGTTTAAATACTTCATCTTGTGCCTTCCTTAAAGTTCACGACTAAAAGAAATAAGTTTTGCCAAAGAAATCGATAATTTAATTTTACATTAATTCATAACGAAACCAAATTAATATTTTCTGATGTAACGAGCTAAAAAATAACCTCTATGTTGCGGGGCGATGGCTGAATAATTCTCAATCAATTAAAAAAATACTATTATAGTTTTGTTAGAAAAAAAAATTAAAACAATGACAAGACCGTAGTTCTGAGCTCAGGGCAAAACTGTAGTTGGTCAGGATTAATGAGCGAGTGTTACGCAGCTCCTTGACATTGAAAAAAATTAAATCCAATCAACTAATAAAAAAACACTTTTATAGTTTTGCTAAAAAAAACTAAAACGATAGCAATACTGTAATTTGAACTGAGGGCAAAGTTGTATTTGTTGACTTTGGTAAAATTGTAATTTGCTAAAAGTTAAAGTTATGGCAATACTATAAATTTGAATCAGAGACAAAATAGTACTATAACTTTGCACTAAGGACAAAATCATAATTTTAAGCTGGGGACAAAACTATATTTTTAATTTGAACTGGGGCAAAATCAAAATTTTGAACTGAGGGCAAAATCGCAATTTTGAGTTGGGGGCAAAAGCATACTTTTATTTTGAACCGGGCAAAAACATAATTTTAAACTGAAGACGAAATCATAATTTTTAAAACGGGGCGAAAATGCAAAATCAGCATATTTAGTTTGGGGCAAAAACAAAAATTTATTTTGAACTGGGGCCAAGAATGTAATTGTAATCTGGGGATAAAATCATAATTTTGAACCGAGGGCAAAATCGTAATTTTGAGCGAGGGACAAAAACATAATTTTATTTTGAGTGGGGGCAAAAACGTAATTATATTTTAAATTAACGACGAAACCGTAATTTTAAAACGAATATAAAACAATAAAATGGTTGGTCGAATAGGGAAGTGCCACGCAGCTGCGTGGCACTATTCCCTCAAACTTCCTTTTGTATATGTAGGTAATATATTCCAATTAACTCAGAAATACATATATAGGTGGTGTTTGTTTTCTAAAAAAGATATGTACAGTCTCTTATGTCTGCACCGCGCAGACATTGTTATCTGCAAAATGTTTGTTTTTCCGAAGACGTTTTATTAAAAAACATCTGCGCAAACTCTTCTTAGTGCAGATTTGACTCAACAACTTCTAAGATCTTCTAAGGTCTTCATAGGGATAAACACCACCACCCGTCCACCACCCACCACTGTCCATCACCATTGTCCATCACCCGCCACCACCGTCTACCACCACCCACCGTCCACATCCACCACCAACATCAACACCCACCACCACCGTCCTCTAACATCACCACTGGTTTATTTTAGAAGTTTAGATACGTTAAAAAAACAAACATCCTTCTTCTTGCAGACTGCAGAGTTTTGGTTCACGTATTCTTCTACAGATGTCTGCAGATATGGTCCGCAAACGACAAACATTTTACCTCTTAAAAAATAAACAACACCATAATGGACTAAACCCTTTTATTTATTAGAAGGTACATGTACACGGAACACTATATATTTGAAAATACATAATAAATCATACAATTTATAAATCCTAAAATATCTTAAAATTTGAAATATAATATTTATTCAGCTAACATGTAACTTAAAAGAAATCAACAAAATTCGTTTATTTAGATAACCTACACATGCGTAAGAGGGTGTTTGGGTTGAGTTTTAAAGGAGATTTTTAGATGATTGAGTTTTGAAATCGTAAATAATCAGTTTTGAATGTTTGGGTAAAAAAATTAAAAAAATATTATTTGCATTTACAAAACACAGTTTTCCAAAAATTGTTTTTTTCTCTCGATTTCCCACGATTCTTGTAACTTTTCACCCCGAATCTTGTACTTCTATGATCTATACGCACTCATTCATCTTTCTCGTCATCAAACCTCACATTTTCACCGTTAAATCTTCGGATTTGAGCCATTCTGAGGTGATGTCATCATGGATTTCTTAGGAACAATGAAGTGTGACCTCATCTCATCAAGAACAGTCCAGATCTGATAGATTCCACGGTGTATAAACACTAATCTCACCTAAATCTAAGCCGAATCTAAGTTTTCTAAGCTTTTCTTCAAACTTCCTTAAAACCGGTAGCAACAGAGCTCGTACAGACCTTCCACACTGTCTCTAGTGAAGTGTCCGTTTGAGAACTGGTTCCTATCAACGAGATGACCGGCTTATCGTGTTGAACATGAACAACCGTCGAGAACAGTTAACTGATCGGACGGGGTGATTCCCATCCGATCCAATGACTTGGACTCGGTGGAGTTTCCATCGTTTAGCTCGTGGTCATACCGTCTCGATCAAATTACAGAAACCTAACAAAATAAACAAGTTGTGAAACGATCAGGATGCGGGACGGATTGCCGTCCGATCGGATTACCGTCCGATCGGACTGCCACCCGATCGACCCGCAATCCGATCGGATTGCACTTGGTACCAAGACTTCAACAATTTTCAAACATTCAAGGATCTAAACAACGAACGGACTGTCGTCCGATCGGATTGCCGTCCGATCGAACGACCATCCGATCGGCTGACTTTTGGATCCTCAACACATAAACGTTTTACAAATCCTCATCACACATCAGTTCCAACGGATTGTCACCCGATCGGATTGCCATCCGATCGAGTGACCAGTCTGCTGTGAACTCTTCAGTAACCAAAGTGTCTTGCCAATCAGATCACCGTCCGAACGAACAGCCACCCGATCGGGTTGTCACCCGATCGATCGACCGACCTGAAAGGTAGAGATACTCCTCTGTTTTCAAAATGCAACAACGAAAACTTCAAAAGGCAAACCATCATACACAAACACATCTTTCCCAACGAGGTAGCAAACCAATCGAGTGGTCACCCGATCGGATGACCATCCGAACGGATTGCCACCCGATCGACTGGCCACCCGATCGGATTGCCATCCGATCGGAGTACTGTCCGATCCATTGACACCTTGCTCCATTTCACGCACTATCCAAAGCTTACGCTATCAAACTATGACCAGGCTATTCTCAGACGCGCTCCCTTCAATCCAACCAAGTCGTGGTTGCTTTCCTGCTGAGCACCGACAGTGAGTATACTTGAACCCTTTTTTGCTTTTGCACTTTTGGGTGTAACATACGTTGCTATCAAATCAAATCACATCAAATGCTTAAACTATTTATCACTTGCGAATGACCGATGTGCATAGTTATACGTGATGCTAGTTACATATGTGCTAGGACTTATACTCGCGACGTCCCACCATGACTAGTATAGTACTATTGCGCCCGACGGGGTCTAGTTTAGCAATCGCGATCGAAGCTCGAGGACTTAGCTGGTAGTATCAGTTTTGTGAGTATATATGTCGTGTATCACGTTTATGTATGTGGAAATTCGCAGCTTTTATCTATTACACTATTACATATCAAACCTGTATGCTCGCCAATACTTTTGTATTGACATTACTTTAACGTATGTTGCAGGTTTAGTCGCAGTCTACATCAAATCAAACTAGGAAGTCTAGAAACACACCTAAAACCTAGGTTGTCGGATTTGTATTGTTTCGGAGAACATGAAATTCGTGACAGCTTATGTGATTGTACTTGTTTATTAGTATGGGATAATGAACGCATTAAATATTGTCGCAATTTAGTTGTTATGGATTCTCTTGAGCAATCTGATTCGCCTAGTGTCGCGCCCCGATGATTCCGCCATCGGTTGGGGTGTGACAGATTGGTATCAGAGCCATAACTATAGGAAATTAGGCAAGACTTGACCTAGTCCGGGTCGATGTCTTAGAAACGACCTAGTCTATAGTCTAAGTACCAACAGGCCGACTCGTACGAACCCAGTAGGAGATTGTACGGGCCGACTTGATACTCTCGTTCAAATTCGCTAAAAGCTACTACTTCGCGTGAACACCACATACTACAATTTCACACGAAGAGCCTTTCCTAAGGCTAGAATATTACTTAGCCTTTCCTAAGGCCAACACAATACACATGTTTTCGAAAATATTCGCATAACACAACCGAGTGGTCCAGTCGAGATCAGGCGTGAAAACCAAGAACTCTCGATAAGATCGCTCACTCAACGCATTTTCTATCACGAGAACTTTCCATTGAGCTAGGAGTGACATCCACATCTCAGCAAAAGTCTCCATTTCAAAATTCTAGTGGAACTCTTAAACTTATTCGAAGAGCACAACCACAGCTAGGAGCGAAGTAATTAAGTCAGGGGTGAAACTCGTATCTTAATGTACCGTTCCACTCCCTATAAAATGGTTTTCAAAAGCTCCCACCAAGGACTCGATTATAACGATAACTCGAGCCACGCGATGCCTAGGAAGATGAATGCCATGAGCTGCATCCCAGTGGAAGCATAAGACTTCTAGGGCAACGCGCGTGCACGAACTTGTTGGGTATAGTTGGGTTACCTTGGGTAGTCGATGCCTAAACACCCAAGGCACTCTATCTATGTTCCTCGCTTATAACTTGCCGATTTTACGCTTTATTGAACCTATTTACGCTTATGTGTTTACGATTTAAAACTCTACGCTTTATTGATTTCTCGATTTATCAATTTTCGCTCCTTGCCTTTTGCAACCGCACAACTCGCACAGCCATCACAATCTAAAACGAAAAACCGAATATTCGCAACAAAACTAATGTCTAAATTACTCGCTTTCTCTCTCGCTCTTGCTTTCCCTCTTCGTCGCGTCCTCGCGCAATCTACACCGACATGTACGTGTGTAAGTATAAACTATAACTAATTATATGTACAAAACGAATCAATTGTGAGAGAACTTAGCAACCTCGTGTCTCCTATGTGGCTCCTATGTGAAATCTATTATATTACTCGCTACAAGTTTTGATCGCGCTCAATCGCATCACAAAACTCAAAAATCATTATGATCGAATCTCACTCCAAATCTCTCTCTGTCTAGATGTCTTCCAACGACTCTACCTCGAGACAAACAGCCAGGAGACGAGCCAAACGAAGCGCCGAGAAGAGGATTGCCTCGCTTGTTGCCAAGAAAGTGGCCAAGGTCGTTCCTCAAATTGTCGCTCAAGTGCTCTCTCTGAGCAACTCTCGAACCCCAGAAGACTCTAAGACAGAAGCGCCGCAATCTTCTTTCCTCTACAAACACTTCAAAGCATGTGACCCGATGGAGTTCACGGGTGAAGGAGGTGTGTCTCAACTACTCCAGTGGTTAGATTCTATCGAAGTTACCTTCGTCAGAGTGGGTGTCCCGATGGTTTTCGTACTACTTGCGCTATCGGAGTATTTCAATCGCGAGCACTTGACTGGTGGACAACCGAACGTAACAAATGTGGGATCTCTGCAGCTTATGCTCTCTCATGGGATGAGTTGAAGGAACTCATGAAGAAGGAGTACTGCCCTCCCCACGAAGTCCAAAAGCTAGAAGATGAATTTTGGGGAATCAAGCAAGTCGAAGGTGACAATACTGGCTACACCGCAAGGTTCAAACAGCTTAGCATAATCTGCTCAAGTCAAGTCAACACTTCAGAAAAGGCCATCACGAAGTACATTCGCGGCTTGCCTGAATGTGTGGGTGATTTTGTCAAAGCTGCAAGACCTGCTACTATCAAAGAAACCTATTGCTTGGCCGCAAAGATCAACGACAAATGAGTCTTGGACGGATTCTTCTCCAAGAATCCTGTCAAACAAGCTCATCAAGCAATCGTCATCGACTCATCCGACGATTCTTCTGAAGATTCCTCCGACGATGTCTCCAGCGAATCATCAGACGAATCCTCCCACGACAACGACACCTCATCTCAAGATCGCAACGAGCTCAGCCACAAGCGAAAGGAACCAAGCGTGGATGAAATTCCAAACCCCACACCGCTACGATTTGCTCCCGTTCTTGTGAAGTGCGCCTACACCGGAACTCATCCCCTGTGTCTCATATGTACGTATCATCACCCACTAGGAGCTAACTGTCGTTATTGCGACAATTGCAACTGGTATGGTCATTTTACCCAGAACTGCCGCACAGGGCCGCAGACTTGAGGAATCTCAGCAACGATCGCAGTCTCCACAGGAGTCCTCCACAACAACATTTGTCATGCTTCCAATGTTGTTGTAATGCTACGATTTTCGCCGTTAGTTTCTTTTATGTGTTGAATTTGTTTTATTTCTCAACGCAATGTGGACTCTATTTATCTCTCGCTTTCTCTCTCGTCTTCGCACTTAATCTGGAATCACACACATGCTATATATTATATCACGATATAATGTGTTTTACCCTCACTACACTCTTAGAATAAGGTACGATAAACGTGCAAGGAACGACTAATCACGGGTGCACACGGGATTATTTTGGTCAGTGCACGGAGATCGTAATAAGTTCTAATGGTGCCATAACGTTAAAAGCATGGTCGAGCGTGGTGGATACGCCGCTGGTACTTCCAATATATAAGCGTCTTGACCATGTCAACGAAGTGCGACATCTATTCACGGGATGAAAGTAGTAGGGGTAAAGCAAGGTGTGCTTTGCCATACTACTGAAGTCTCATGAAGACAGTGCCACGTGGAGTTGAACGTTATTTAGACCTATACTATTATGGTTAATTTTCGACACACTACACTCATTCGCAAGGCGTAACAATTACATCGCATCATTGCGAGATTGTCGTAAGTCTGCAAACGAAATGCAAATGCCTCATCGATGGACTCTGGAGAGTCTACCCCCGCAGGGCAATTGCATCGACGCAAGACAGGTCGTAAGTCTTTAATCGCAACTCAATCTCAATTTCGCTGGAATCTAACGCACATCACCCTCGCAACGCTTTAATGCTTAACACATCTATTAATCTCATCGCTTCGATACTCGCATCGCTTATCGCTTCTAACGCTCATTGCTACTTGTGATTATGTTGGCACACATGACACCGATTCACGGAACGGGTCTAGTATGGTCAAAACATGGTGGATACGCCACCAGTACTTCTCATATATAAGTGTTTTAGCCATATTAGCAAACTTTTGTGGAAAAATGCCATGTGGGGCTTAATGTTGGTTAAATTGTGGAACGGTGGAAATCAATTGTACCGTGTATTGCTTATCTCTTATCACGTACCGCTTATCGCTCATCGCCGGATACTCATCGCAATCTGTGTTGTTTTATTATGTATTACATCGCTTCACGGGACAAAACTAATATGGTCAAAACATGGTAGATACGCCGCTGGTACTTCCTATATATAAGTGTTTTGCCATGTTAGCCAACTCTCGTGGAAACATGCCATGTGGGTTTTAATGTGGAATCTAATTAAAATCGCACTATTCGCTTAATCGCATATCGCTCGTCGCCTATCGCTAACGCTATCGCTTACCGTATCTGTGTTAAGTTAGCACACGTGACCTCGCTTCACGAGACGAAACTCATATGGTTAAAGCATGGTGGATACGCCGCTGGTACTTCCTATATAAAAGTGTTTTAGCCATATCAGCAGACTTTTGTGGAAAAAGGCCATGTGGGGTCTAATGATTAGTTAAATTTTGTGGTGTTGATCAATCGAATCGAATTGCATTAATCGCGTATATTCCCACCGCTTGCAACGCATCGATCGTCGCCTATCGCTTGTCGCTTATCGCTTATTGCTTTTCACTTATCGTCGCTGTATTCGCTTATTTTATTGTGTTGTGCAATCGAGTTTTCGTGTACCGCTTATCGCTTGTTGCACTCGCTCGTGTCGCTAAACTGAGTTCGAAAACGACTTCATCACCCGGTTCGCCTTTCAAGACTTGATCCCACCCTTCCTCGTTTGGATTAAGTCATCGCAAATCTGTCTATACTATGTTGACATGTATGACACCGCCTCACGAGACGGAAGCCATATGGTTAAAACATGGTGGATACGCCGCTGGTACTTCCTATATATAAGTGTTTTACCCATATTGTCGAACTTTCGTGGGAAAGTGCCATGCGGGGCCGACATTAAGATTTAAAATTATAATTTTTGATATTATTTAAACCTTTCGTGTAAACAAAGCTCTTCTTAGAAAACTTTTTTCTAAAAATTTGATCGAAACCTTTGTACAAACGAGATTATCTTGTGACGATGGTGTGACAATCGACTTAAGTTACTGCCGCGTGACGAGAAAATTTCGTAAAACGAGTTGTAAAAATCCTAAAATCTCTTAGCAACCTAATAAAACCCCACTCATAGCGCTGGTGCGAACATCGAAACAGTTTAACACCGCACTGTGGGAAGATTTTTCATAAACAAGTTTCTTCAAACCTTTTTCGAATTAATCAACTTTTTGAGAATTCAAAACACTTTTGGATCGGTTTTGTGTGTTGCCATCTCTTGTATACGTATCGCCTTACTCGCTGCCATCGCCAGTCATCGCGACACTCTCGCTCGTCGAATTTCAATCGATCGCTCGCTTATTTCTGACGCTTATAATCGCTACTCTCACTCGCATCAACTCTCGCAACCCTTCTTATGGATTAATTTCGAGACGAAATTTCCTAAAGCAGGGGAGACTGTAACAACCCGCACATTCGTGCGTTGTTATTACTCGTTATACTCGTTACGCCTAGCACCAGAGATTCGGATCATAATGTAGCTATATCGCATACATCGCTATATCACAGGATTTTCGCATATTATCGCATACTTTATCGCTATCGCATCACTTCGCACTTGCTGACAGCCACGAAGATGTCGAGTGAGGACCAATTCTACCCTCCTTGATAGCCGTGATGTGTCGCAATGCAACGCAATACTCAAAAACGCACTTGCAAGCACGCGTAACTCGATTATCGCAGGATTGGAATATGGATATTTATACGACCCTATGTGACTAATTATAATAGATATACGAGTATGGGTATGAAAATGTGTAACCAAACTATCGCGACGCTTAACGAACAAAAAAACATCGAAACGCAACACGCCGGAGACCACCGATCGAGTGACTGATCGATCGAGTGGCCACCCGATCGGATTACCACCCAATCGAATTGCCACCCGATCGGACAGCCATCCGATCCGTTGCACTTCTCCCCTTCACGCCACTTCACCTATAAATAGCACTTGTCACATCACTTGAACAGTGTTGTGACAACTCTCACTCGACCAGCACGCTTTTGGGGCTTTTTCTCTCGATTTCCCACGGTTCTTGTAAGTTTTCACCCTGAATCTTGTACTTCTATGATCTATACGCACTCCTTCATCTTTCTCGTCATCAAACCTCACATTTTCACCGTTAAATCTTTGGATTTGAGCCATTCTGAGGTGATGTCATCATGGAGTTCTTAGGAACAATGAAGTGTGACCTCATCTCATCAAGAACAGTCTAGATCTGATAGATTCCACAGTGTATAAACACTAATCTCACCTAAATCTAAGTCGAATCTAAGTTTTCTAAGTTTTTCTTCAAACTTCCTTAAAACCGGTAGCAACAGAGCTCGTACAGACCTTCCACTCTGTCTCTAGTGAAGTGTCGGTTTGAGAACTGGTTCCTATCAACGAGATGACCGGCTTATCGTGTTGAACACGAACAACCGTCGAGAATAGTTAACTGATCATACGGGGTGATTCCCATAGGATCCAATGAGTTGGACTCGGTGGAGTTTCCATCGTTTAGCTCGTGGTCATACCGTCTTGATCAAATTGCAGAAACCTAACAAAATAAACAAGTTGTGAAACGATCAGGCTGCAGGACGGATTGCCGTCCGATCGGATTACACTTGGTACCAAGACTTCAACAATTTTCAAACATTCAAGGATCTAAACAACGAACGGACTGTCGTCCGATCGGATTGCCGTCCGATCAAACGACCATCCGATCGGCTGAGTTTTGGATCCTCAACACATAAACGTTTTACAAATCCTCATCACACATCAGTTCCAACGGATTGTCACCCGATCGGATTGCCACCCGGTCGAGTGACCAGTCTGCTGTGAACTCTTCAGCAACCAAAGTGTCTTGCCAATCAGATCACCGTCCGAACGAACAGCCACCCGATCGGGTTGTCACCCGATCGATCGACCGCTCGATCGACCGACCTGAAAGGTAGAGATACTCCTCTGTTTTCAAAATGCAACAACGAAAACTTCAAAAGGCAAACCATCATACACAAACACATCTTTCCCAACGAGGTAGCAAACCAATCGAGTGGTCACCCGATCGGATGACCATCCGAACGGATTGCCACCCGATCGACTGGCCACCTGATCGGATTGCCATCCGATCAGAGTACTGTCCGATCCATTGACACCTTGCTCCATTTCACGCACTATCCAAAGCTTACGCTATCAAACTATGACCAGGCTATTCTCAGACGCGCTCCCTTCAATCCAACCAAGTCGTGGTTGCTTTCCTGCTGAGCACCGACAGTGAGTATACTTGAACCCTTTTTTGCTTTTGCACTTTTGGGTGTAACATACGTTGCTATCAAATCAAATCACATCAAATGCTTAAACTATTTATCACTTGCGAATGACCGATGTGCATAGTTATACGTGATGCTAGTTACATATGTGCTAGGACTTATACTCGCGACGTCCCACCATGACTAGTATAGTACTATTGCGCCCGACGGGGTCTAGTTTAGCAATCGCGATCGAAGCTCGAGGACTTAGCTGGTAGTATCAGTTTTGTGAGTATATATGTCGTGTATCACGTTTATGTAGGTGGAAATTCGCAGCTTTATCTATTACACTATTACATATCAAACCTGTATGCTCGCCAATACTTTTGTATTGACATTACTTTAACGTATGTTGCAGGTTTAGTCGCAGTCTACATCAAATCAAGCTAGGAAGTCTAGAAACACACCTAAAACCTAGGTTGTCGGATTTGTATTGTTTCGGAGAACATGAAATTCATGACAGCTTATGTGATTGTACTTGTTTATTAGTATGGGATAATGAACGCATTAAATATTGTCGCAATTTAGTTGTTATGGATTCTCTTGAGCAATCTGATTCGCCTAGTGTCGCGCCCCGATGATTCCGCCATCGGTTGGGGTGTGACATAACCAATCAAAACACGACACCAGTCCAAAAAAACTCTGTAGCGGCCTGGGTCCTTTTCAACGCCGCCAAAGTCCTTGTAGCGGCTGGCCTAAGCCGCTTCAGTCGGCTCCCTATCTGTAAGCCAAGCCACAAGCTACAAGGACTTTGGCGGCGCTAAAAAAGCTCCAAGCCGCTACAGGGTTTTTTGGACAAGTGTCGTGTTTTGATTGGTTATCGCTGAAAAGGCTCCAAGCCTTCTTGAATTATGTGTGCGGGCTCTTGGAGAGTTTTCAGATGGCTATTTGGAAAGTTCACAAAGTCAACGGCTAACCTCGATATTTTACGAATAAAAACATATGAACAATGTTGTTTGATGGTTTTCTTTATGTACAAAAATATACACATTTATATGTAAAATATAAAAAATTAGAAATATAAATCATTGATAAAAAAAAACAGGGAAAGTAAATAATTTTGATTTATTTACTTTGTTTTCAAAATAATTTGACATTCTGTAATGAGTCTCCCCTTATAAACATCGGTTATAAAATATGAACTATGACTCGTGTTTAGTCATCCCAACTAATATCAATTAGAGAATGTGTAAAATACAATTAGATTTAACGTAAGCTATGTACGCTCTGAAATTATAACATGTGGATTCTGGGTATACATTATGTGGTTTTCTGGATGGGAGGTAAATTCACATGTACATGAAAAAAAAATCCCGCATGTTAAAAAAATTAGACGCATGTTGGAATTTGTCCGAGTTTATGAAGAAGTGTCCGAGTTTGTGAAACCGCATGTTGAAAGTGTCCAAGTTTGTGAAATCCGCATGTTGTAATCGTCCGGGTTTGTGAAGCCGCATGATGAATCGTCCGGGTTTGTGAGTCTTCCGAGTTTATGACCCCAATTCCGCATATTATATTTTACAGTGTACACATCATACGTTAAGGCCAATTATATGTTAACCAACCTTATATCAACTGGAAAACCTCAGATTGGGGGATGGAGAGTGAGAGAGATGAGGGAGAGTGGTCGAGTCCGGCGTGGAAAGGAAAAGGGTCTGGATCTGGGTCAGGGCCCAAACCTCAGATCCTTAAGTTTTTTGTTTTAAACATCCCAAAAGGGTGTCGTCCTTGGGATCTTGCTAATGCTTTTAGGGTCTTTGGAGATATTACGGGAGCTTTCATAGCGAAGAAGAAGGACAAGGAGGGTAGGACTTTCGGTTTCGTCAGTTTTAAAGGGGTTCTGGACCCTGTGGGGCTGGAAGGCAGACTATCTAACTTGAAGCTGGGAGGCAATAAGCTGTTGGTGAATGTGGCTAGGTTTGCAAGGGAGAATGTGGGTGTCCATCAGGAGCGTGGTAGATTCAGCAATGGGTTGGATGGTACCGCTGCCCCGAATGGTTTGCCCAGTCTTGCAAAGCCACAACGGTCGGAGAAGTTGTTCAAAGAGGCGTGTAATGGTCGCTCTTTTGTGGACATTCTTTTAAACAAGACGACCCCCGTCATGGATGATGACTCTGTTGTCATCGACCCTTCGGTTTTTGCTCTTTCCGATAAGTTCGGAAGGGCCTTGGTTGGGAGGACGGTGAGTTTCACGGTTCTCAGGTCTGTCAACATGCTGCTTAAGGAAGCGGGGTTTCAGGACATCATTATTCAGTACCTCGGTGGTTTGACGGTCCTTCTTACGTTCAATGATGGGAGTGAAGCCAAAAAGTTTGCTGAGGATGGTGTGTCTTGGGGTCGGTGGTTCACGTCCATTGATCCCTGGTTGGGTCAATCGATGTCGTTTGAGCGCCTTGCGTGGATCAATATTTATGGAGTTCCTCCCCACCTCTTTTCCCCAGTGGTGTTTAACTCCATTGGGAGGAGGTATGGTAAGGTGGTGCATGAGTCTCAGTTACAAGAGGACGATGGGGATCTCACTTTCGATTGCCTTGGAGTTCTGACCGATAACGGGAATTTGATTTCAGGAATCTTAAATTTAAAATGGCAAGACAAGATTTATCGGGTATGGGTGTCGGAGGAATCAAGTGCGTGGGTTCCTGATTGCATGGGCGATATCAACTTGGTGGATTTAGGGTCGTCGGATTTTGAGGAAAGCGCTGAGCGTCGTAATTCCGGTTCGTCGGCGACCGATGGTATCCTTGGTGAAGAAGACGAAGGGACTAAGGAGGATAACGAAAAGCCAGCAAGTCAACATGGGGATACGTGTGCGGCGGCACATGAGGGTGTGGGGAATGTGCCCATGCACGTGGAGAAGTGCAATGGCCACAATTCTTCTGCCAGCTTTGTTTTTGTGGCTCAAGAAGCAAATAAGGATTCCAATGACCAGATAGGGCCTTCTTTTGGTGACCATTGGGCTAATTATGTGGGTCAGTCTTCCCCTAGGCCCAGAAAAAGGCCCAGAAGTGGGGATCTGTTTTCTTTTGAGGAAACAGTGGGCTATAAGGTTGGGCTTGCTGGGGCTGTTCTGTCAGTGGACCGTAGACCAGGGATGGTTGCTGTTACTGATATTAATAATCCGATGGATAAAGGGGATTTTAACCTAAACGAAGCCCCAAATAATTCGCCCCCTAAGTCTGTGGATAATGAGGGTGCCGCTGGAAGAACAGAGGCTAACGCTGAAGAAGGATCTTTCGTCGATGACAACCAAGATACTCTAAAGGAGCAGGAAATTAAAGATACTATCGATTTCGGTAGGGTGGTGGGCACAAATCTGGAAGGTTTTGAGGATGTTGTGGGGAAGACCATTATGGAAGAGAAAGGTATTAATGAGGTTTGTAGATGAATCTGCTCTCTATCAATATAAGGGGTTTTGGGGTTGAGAAAAAGGCTAGATGGATTAAGGAGTTAAGGTTTAGAGAAAAGGTGTCATTTTTGGCTTTCCAGGAAACAAACAGATCGGATATTACGGATGTCGATATTGAGAGTTTTTGGGGGCATTTTAACTGGGCGAAGGAGGTGGTGGATCCTTCTGGTAGATCCGGGGGGCTTCTCTGTATTTGGGATCCAGGTACGTTCTCACTTAAATCGGTTATCAAGGATTCTAATTTTTTGATGGTGTCTGGCTCTGTTAAAGGATGCTCGGAGGACGTGAATATTCTAAACGTGTATGCGCCTCAGAAAACGGTTGATAAAAGGGCTTTATGGCAGCGTATTCTGGTAGCCAAATCGGGTAGAGAGGGGCTATCGGTGGTGGCTGGGGATTTTAATGCGGTTCGTAGCTCGGAAGAACGTAAAAATTCCAAATTCAAAGCTAGTTGTGCTAGGGATTTCAATCAATTTATTCATGAAGCGGATCTTTGTGATTTCGAGTTAAAAGGAAGTAAGTTTACGTTTATGGTGGATGGGGTGAATGGTCCCAAGTTTAGTAAAATTGACAGAGTGATGGTGTGCAAAAATTTCCAGAATTTCTGGCCGGAGGCGTTTGTGCGTGCCCTCCCTATGGTGCACTCGGATCATAGCCCTCCCCTTTTAGTGATTAAGGACTTGAATTTCGGGGCGAAACCATTCAAATTTTATAGTTCCTGGCTGGACAGACCGGACTTCGCTCAAGTGGTCTCGTCGGCTCTTGCTGAGTTCTGCTCAGAGGGGCCCCCGGACTTGGCCCTTATGCTTAAGTTGAGGCACCTGCGGAATAAAATTAAGGAGTGGTTAGTTGATCTTCGGAGTAAGGAAGGAGAGGAAGAGGAGAAAGCGAGACAGGAGCTGGAAAGTCTGGATGTGGAGATGGAGTATAGGGTTCTGTCGGAAGAGGAAGAATGGGTGCGTCTGGAGTGCAAAAAAAGGCTTTTAGAGGCTGATTGTAATAAGGCTAAGGATTTGAAACAAAGGTCCAGGGTGAGATGGGCTATGGATGGGGACGATAACACGAAATTCTTTCATGGTTTAATTAATAAGCGAAAGTCCTCTAACGCGATCCCGGGTCTCATGGATAATGATGTTTGGATCTCCAAGCCGAAGAAGGTCAAACAGATGGTATACAATTTTTTTTGAGATAAATTCAAAGAGGAGCTCCGAGTTCGGCCTGAGTTAAAGTGTTCTTTTGACAATAAAGTTTCGGAAGAGGATGCCGCTTTATTGACGAGGGAGTTTTCTAGGGTGGAAATCAAACAGGCGGTTTTCGACTGCGGTAGTGAAAGAGCACCGGGTCCGGACGGGTTTAACATGAAGTTCTTTAAATGTTTCTGGGAGTTGTTTGAAGAAGATTTCGATAATTTATTCAAGAACTTCTACGAGACGGGTGACTTCTCAAGAGGTTGTTCCTCTTCTTTCATTACTCTTATTCCTAAAGTTAAAGATCCGGAAGGGTTAGGTGAATTTCGGCCTATTAACCTCGTGGGTATTATCAACAAAGTCGTGTCGAAAGTTTTGGCTAATCGAATTAAATTGGTTATGGGAAAGATTATTTCAGCAAACCAATCAGCTTTCCTCAAGGACAGGCTCATTTTGGATGGGCCGCTTATTCTCAATGAAGTCCTAACGTGGGCTAGGAGGAGGGGGAGAAAAGTTTTTTTGTTCAAAATTGATTTTGCTAAAGCATATGATAATGTCAACTGGAACTTCGTATCGTCGGTGATGAAGCAGATGGGCTTCCCTCCCAGATGGTGTCTTTGGGTTCATGGCATTCTCTCGTCGGCCCGGTCCTCGGTTCTTGTTAATGGGTCGCCGACTTTTGAGTTCCCGTGTCAAAAAGGGTATGAGGCAGGGAGATCCAATTTCCCCGTTTCTTTTTTTAATAGTCATGGAGGCATTTTCGTGTATGGTGAAAAAAGCGACCCGGGTGGGTGCGTTCAAGGGTATTATCCTTCCGCAAGAGGGGCCGGTTCTTACCCACCTTCTGTACGCGGACGACTGTGTTTTAATGGGAGAATGGGCTCGAGGTAATATTAGAAACGTGGCTCTCCTGCTTAGATGTTTTTACATTTGTTCCGGTCTAAAGATCAATATGAAAAAATCTAGCCTTTTTGGGGTGGGAGTGGAGGATTCGGAAGTCAAAAATATGTCTGAGGCGTTGAATTGTGGGGTGGACAGGATCCCTTTTATCCATCTCGGTATTATGGTGGGTGCTAAAATGAGTAAAATAGGTAGCTGGAAGTTTATTTTTGATATTTTTGAAGCGCGTCTTGCTTTGTGGAAGCCGTCTTCTCTATCTATTGGCGGTCGGGTTACTATCATTAAGTCGGTGCTCGAAAGTCTGCCCAACTACTACCTGTCTCTCTTTAAAGCTCCGGTGGCTGTTACGAGGGGATTGGAAGCTATTATAAAAAAAAATTTATGGGGGGGGGGGTAATGGGGCGGGAAAAAAGCTTCACTGGGTGGCGTGGAGCCGAGCCACTGCTCCGGTAAATATGGGGGGAATTGGGCTCTCAAAGCTGAAAGATATCAACATTGCGCTGCTGAGTAAATGGGTCTGGAGGTATCTTACTGATGGAAAGGCTCTTTGGAAAAAGGTGGTGGACTCTATTCATAGTTCCAATAGAATCTGGGGTTTGCTTCCTTTGAAAAAAGATATGGGGGGGAGTTTGGAAAGGTATTGTCTCGGAAACTGTTAAAACCAAAGTTGGAGGAGTTCAGTTGCTTCAGAATTTTAAGGGCCTGGTGGGAGATGGGCAGGGGATTAAATTCTGGATCGACCCATGGTTGTGCAACACTTCGCTTAAGGAGCGGTTCCCTGCTCTGTTTCGCTTGGAAGGTGATAAAAAATGTCTGATTGCGGACCGTTTCAATAGGCTTGCTCAGGCCTTCTCGGGGAGTTGGGGATGGTCTCGTAGTCCGGATTCTACGGAGGAGATAGCTGAATGGAATGATCTCAATTCCCTCTTGGACTCGGTTAAGCTTTCTGACACGAATGATAGGTGGGAATGGATCGGGGGAGACGATAGGGAGTTCTCAGTTGGTGCCGTCAAGAGATTTCTCAGAAGTAATGAAGATTTCAGCAATAATTTCGTTTTTAAATGGTCGAAATGGGTGCCGAAAAAGGTTAATATCTTCGCGTGGAGAGCTCAAATGGGTCGAATCGCTACTTTGGATGCCCTTAGAAAGCGTAATTGTTACAACGGGGACGAAAGGTGCGTGTTGTGCAACGATGGTATCGAGTCGGCGGAACATCTGTTCTGCTCCTGTGAGGTGGCGGCGGCTGTTTAGCACCACATTAGCCGCTGGTGTCATATTAGTCCGATTTTCGCTTTCTCTTTGGATGACCTGCTTGTGGTGCACGAATTTGCTGGTTTGGGGACCAAAGCTAAAGACATCTTGAAAGGTATTATCATGGTGGGTTGGTGGTGTATTTGGAAAGCGAGGAACGATATAAGATTCTCTAATAAGCGTAAATCGGTTGTCAGTATTGTTCAAGATATTAAGTCATTAGGATTTTTTTGGTATAGATCCAAACATAGAGATATCTTGTGGGATAACTGGGTGTCTTTTGATGTCATGTAATGGCTGCTGTTTGGTGTTTGGCTGCCCTTGTGTTTGAGGGTAGTGTTCTGTGAATAATAGTTACATTTAAAAAAAAAAAAAAAAAAAAACCTCATATCAACTAATACTAATTTTACGAGTTTTTTTTCTTTAAATTGACCAAGAAAACATTTTTAGATAGTCAAAAGTGACAAGTAACTTAACCGAATATTCCCCACAACAAACGGTATTATAATATCAATTTACTAAAATTAACCGAATATTCCCCACAATAAACGGTATTCCAATATCAAATTACTAAAATTACACAATTGAAATTGTTCACTTGTAGAAAAAAAATACAAATACACCCCTTTAAGTCATATTGTTTGGTGCGATGATGGTTTATCACTAATCACCTTCTCGTCTTTTGTCTAGTGACACAATATGAGTTTAAGTCTTATCAAATAAATAGTTTAGTGACACAATATATTTATCTTCAGTGACACAACAGGGGCTGTTTGTTTACCTCTTACTGAGTCTTTTAATGGTTCAGACATCTTACTGGTCCAGCACTTAATGGTTCAGACTGTTTGTTTCACGAGCAGATGTCTGAATGGTTCAGACATTTGCCTCTGAATGGTTAAGCATTATACAGAGCCTGAATGGTTAAGACCTCTAATCCGAATTGGTCAGTCATTTGCCTCTGAACGGTTAAACTTTATACAGGCTCTTAATGGTTCAGACCTCTTACTGGTTCAACATTTAATGGTTTAGAGATCTTACTGGTTCAGCACTTAACCATTTAGATGTTGCCAAATAGCCCCTAAGTCTTATCAAATAATATGTTTATCTTCAACAACAAAGTGATGCGAGTTTAAGTCTTATCAAATAAATAATAGATAAATTTTAAGATTAGATTTTATAGAAAGGTTTTCCTTGTTTTAAAAAAAATGGTTTAGAATACGGATATGATATATTATTATTATTATTATTATTATTGTTGTTGTTGTTGTTGTTGTTGTTGTTGTTGTTGTTTTTAAATGCCAAATTAATATATTTTATGGTAAAACTGCAGCCAGATTGGAGAGGGTATCCCACATCTTCATGTTTAATGCCAAACAAACTCCACCTTTCAACATCGTCCTTGTGTTTCTCTATATATACCCAAACCCCTATTTCATGCTGTATATACATACATACATATATCTCCACAGTCCACACCAACCAACCCCTTCTTAACTTCCTTTCGATATTTTCATCACACCCACACAAACCATCAGGTAGTTACTCCACTCTTGTTTCTTGTATGTTTGTTTGTTCATTAACATACACACGGGTTTCGATCAATTTTTTTTTTTTTTTTCCAGGATTTGTAAGGTGAGGTGATCGATCAGGAGTGTGTGTGGTGAATGGCTCATCGGAATTTGGAGAAATTGGCGTCCATCGATGCGCAATTGAGGCTTTTAGTTCCCGGGAAAGTGTCGGAGGATGATAAGTTGATCGAGTATGATGCTTTGCTTTTGGATAAGTTTCTTGATATTCTTCAGGATTTACATGGAGAGGATCTCAAAGAAACGGTATGCTTTTCGTGACTTAACGAATTAAAATCATTTTTGTTTTTATGATTTGTTGGTTTGGTAGGTGATATGTGATGAACAGCCATTTGATCTTTTACAGAAATGTAACTGTTGTTTGTTGACTGTCAGCTGTTTGATCAAATGCCCAAGTGAATATTAAACTGCAGATAATGAAATTTGGCTTTTTGGAAATAAAATAAAATAATCATAATTTGCTTTCGATCCTATGATTCCTATATCATCCGTGTGTGTATGCATAATTACAGACCACAAATCACACAGCCAATAATCTTAAAGCCCAAATTACCTTCATATAATATTATATTTTTAGAAGTTGGGGCCCTACGGAAGTACCTTGCTTTATTTCACTTCCACTTGAGCAGTGAAGCTTTAAAATTTCCACGTGGGTCGGAAGTCACCAACCTAAAAATTCTATAGAAGTAATTTTTTTTTATTATAAAACCGGGGGTCGAAAACGTATATATCTAAAAATTCTATACGAAACGTACATACATAACACTACTGAGCGAAAAGTTCGGGGGGTCGCCCCCCCTCCCCGGGCCCTTGAAAGCTACGCCCCTGCACTTGAGCTGTCCCTGCTTATTGCCTTTTGTATTCATATGGAGCATTTCGACATCCTTTGAACTGATCATTGCAATCGAAGTTGAATTAATCAGTCGTTTTCTGAATATGAATTTTCAAGTTGCAATGTATGCCTTCAAAATGCAAATGCAAACAACCAATCTAACTGTAATCTTTCTTTCTGTAGGTTCAACAATGCTATGAGCTATCCGCTGAGTACGAAGGAAAGCATGATCCTAAAAAGCTCGAAGAGCTTGGAAACGTGTTGACGAGTTTAGACCCAGGTGATTCCATCGTCATTGCAAAGGCCTTTTCTCACATGCTTAGCTTAGCCAATCTAGCCGAAGAGGTTCAGACCGCTCACTGCAGAAGGACTAAACTCAAAAAGGGTGATTTCGTTGATGAGGCTAATGCATCAACTGAATCTGATATCGAAGAAACTCTTAAGAGACTTGTACATAAGCTTAAAAAGTCCCCAGAAGAAGTGTTTGATGCACTCAAGAATCAAACTGTTGATCTTGTCTTCACCGCTCACCCAACTCAATCTGTCCGTAGATCTTTGCTACAGAAGCATGGAAGGTATACCGTTGTTCGAATCAAGCCTATTTTAAAGCGAATAGTTTGTTAATATTACTTACGATGTTTTGTTTTCAGAATTCGGGACTGTCTTGCACAGCTATATGCCAAAGACATCACTCCTGATGATAAGCAGGAACTGGACGAGGCATTGCATAGAGAAGTACGCATCAGCGTTTGATTTACTTGAAATGATTGCTGTAATTTTTTATTATATTTTCTTTATGAAATTGTGTAGATTCAAGCTGCTTTTCGCACCGATGAGATTAGGAGGACACCTCCAACCCCACAAGACGAAATGAGAGCGGGAATGAGCTATTTTCATGAAACTATCTGGAAGGGTGTTCCGAAATTCTTACGCCGTGTTGACACCGCTCTTAAGAATATTGGGATTAACGAACGTGTTCCGTATAACGCTCCACTTATACAGTTTTCTTCATGGATGGGTGGTGACCGCGACGGTATCTATTTTTCTGACACATACGTTATATGTATAGTGTACTATAAAACGCTAGTTAATTGTACTAAAATATGCAGGTAATCCGAGGGTAACTCCTGAAGTTACACGGGATGTTTGTCTACTTGCGAGGATGATGGCTGCAAACATGTACTTTTCTCAAATAGAGGATCTTATGTTTGAGGTATGAAAATTTAAGATTGCCTAGACTTCTGCTTCATGTACTCTGTTTTTGATTATTTTTACAATTGGATCATGCGTTTCAGATGTCCATGTGGCGTTGTAGTGATGAACTTCGTGTTCGAGCCGAAGAACTCCATAGATCATCTTCAAAAAGAGATGTCAAACACTACATAGGTGATTAATACAAAGAATTCCTTCTATTTTACTATTTTGAAACACTACAAAATTTTGTATAGAGGGTCTTTTGGGTCAACTCAAAATTTTGACCTGCCAGCCCATTTTGCTACCTTTAATATGCACATATGTATACATATGGAAGTTCTAGCCCTTTTGAAGTTGCTTAATGCTTATTTTTTTCTCCAGAATTTTGGAAGCAGGTTCCTCCTACCGAACCGTACCGTGTTATTCTTGGTGATGTGCGGGACAAACTGTATAACACGCGCGAAAGAGCTCGCCATTTGTTAGCCCATGACGTGTCAGACATACCAGAGGAGTTGGTTTATACTAATGTTGAACAGTTCTTGGAACCTCTTGAGTTATGCTACAGATCACTATGTGCGTGTGGTGATCGTGTGATTGCTGATGGCAGTCTTCTAGATTTTTTACGACAAGTCTCTACGTTTGGACTCTCACTTGTGAGACTCGATATCCGTCAAGAATCTGACCGCCACACGGACGTCCTTGACGCCATAACTCAACATTTGGAAATCGGGTCTTACCGTGAATGGTCCGAAGAGAAACGACAAGAATGGCTTCTATCCGAGCTAAGCGGAAAACGTCCTCTATTCGGGCCCGATCTCCCAAAAACCGAAGAAATTGCAGATGTTTTGGATACCTTCCAGGTGCTAGCTGAACTTCCACCTGATTGTTTCGGTGCTTATATCATCTCCATGGCTACATCACCGTCTGACGTGTTGGCGGTTGAGTTGCTTCAGCGGGAATGTAACGTAAAACAACCGTTGCGGGTGGTCCCGCTTTTTGAAAAACTCGCGGATCTTGAAGCAGCTCCGGCTGCGGTGGCACGTCTTTTCTCGATCAAGTGGTACTGTAACCGGATCGACGGTAAACAAGAAGTTATGATCGGGTACTCGGATTCGGGAAAAGATGCGGGAAGGCTTTCGGCCGCTTGGCAGCTTTACAAGGCTCAAGAAGAGCTTATTAAAGTTGCGAAAAAGTTTGGGGTTAAGCTTACGATGTTTCATGGACGTGGTGGGACCGTCGGGCGAGGAGGCGGGCCCACCCATTTGGCTATCCTGTCTCAACCGCCTGAGACCATTCACGGGTCTCTTCGAGTCACGGTTCAAGGTGAGGTTATAGAGCAGTCTTTTGGTGAAGAACATTTGTGTTTTAGAACGCTTCAGAGGTTTTGTGCCGCTACACTCGAGCATGGGATGAATCCCCCGATCTCACCACGACCCGAGTGGCGTGCACTTATGGATGAGATCGCGGTTCACGCAACCGAACAATACCGTGAAATTGTCTTCAAGGAACCACGTTTTGTCGAGTATTTCCGCCTTGTGAGTATTCTAATCTTGTATCATATTCATCTTTACTTGTATTCTTTTTGACCTCTCGATTTGCTTACAGGCTACGCCAGAACTGGAGTATGGACGGATGAACATCGGGAGCCGTCCATCAAAACGAAAGCCAAGTGGCGGCATAGAGTCACTCCGAGCCATCCCGTGGATCTTCGCATGGACTCAAACCAGGTTCCATCTCCCGGTTTGGCTCGGATTCGGGGCAGCATTCAAGCACACGATTGAAAAGGACGTAAAGAATCTTCACATGTTACAAGAAATGTATAAAACATGGCCTTTCTTTAGAGTCACAATTGATTTAGTCGAAATGGTGTTCGCTAAGGGTGACCCCGGTATTGCTGCCTTGAACGACAAGCTACTCGTCTCTGAAGACTTATGGTCGTTTGGTGAATCTTTAAGAGCAAACTATGAGGAAACCAAGAGTCTTCTGCTTAAGGTATAAACAACCACCTAAATAACTAATTAACTATACAACACTAATAACCATGATAGTATTAGTTATTTAATTATATATAAGATGATTACTTTGTTGGTTAGATTGCTGGACATAAGGATCTTCTTGAGGGTGATCCATACTTGAGACAAAGACTTCGACTGCGTGACTCATACATCACGACCCTGAACGTATGCCAAGCTTACACACTGAAACGGATCCGCGATCCAAACTATCATGTGACACTGAGGCCTCATATTTCTAAAGAGTATGCAGAGCCAGGGCGCAAACCGGCTGACGAGTACATCAAGCTAAACCCAAAGAGCGAGTACGCTCCGGGTTTGGAAGATACACTCATCTTGACCATGAAGGGTATTGCTGCGGGAATGCAAAATACCGGTTAATTAATAAACGATGTTATGTTATGTTATGTTATGTTATGATGTGTGTGTTATTGTGGTTGTTTGCTTATGGGAATTTGGCTGAACCCCTGGTTGAATACGATGGTGGTCGTCGATAATGGGTGTAGTGACGGGTACCGTGTGCAACTTTGATGGTACCTTGTCCAATAAACTGATGAATTATTGTACTTTCGAATAAATGATTCAACTGAAACGGTCTTTTGTACTCGTCTTTATGCTTCTTTTCTGGCGGGAAAGGGTTCAAAATAGATATAAGTTGGCAATTTATAAATAAAACTTTTTTATATTATAATAATAACGTGTAATACTTAATTTGACATAATTGAGTAAAATATGATATATTGGCCTGTTTTATAAAAACGCTTCTTACTTAGATTATATACAATCGCATTATCAACAGTGAGAAAGATATAAATTTCTATTTTAGAGGATATGTAAAACCTGTATATTTTACTTTCTATACAGCCTAAAAATGTATAGTTGGAGGAAAATATAAAATTATGATAAGTTATTCCCCCTTATTAAAGCATAATAACTTCAACTTAAAATGAAGTCGGTATGTGTCTCCACGAAATTAATGTTTATTCTAGATACTTTTTTTTTTGGAAATGAACCATCCACTTTTTAAGACTGGAAGGTATGGAAGATGCAAGTCCTCCAAGGATGGGCCGCCACGTAGGAAGGGCTTGAGGGTGATGGACCTAGGGGGTGGGGGATGAAGCTCTTTATATATATATATATATGTATGTATGTATGTATAGGTATATGTGAGAGAAGGAGAGAGGAGAGAGGCACGTCCTCTCCGGCTGTGGGCTGCCGGTCAAGCCGGGACGGAACATGGGGGGCGGTGTGGGGGACCGGCGCCGGTCCTAGCCGGGCCTCAGCCAGCCCCCATACCTTCTAGTCTAATTGGTTCGTTTGGTTAGGGGTGTAATTGTGTAAACAAGTGAGATGTTTGTAGGAATGGAGTTCAGCCAGCTTTGATAAGAGCCATAGCGCTCCTGGTATCAGAGCCATAGCGCTCCTGCCATCCCTTTCTAAGGTTTGTTTAGTATGCACTGTTGACTGCAGACTTTGCGCTGATCTCTCAACAACAGAACACTAACCTTACAAGGTCTTGTCAGTCTGGTCCGACACGCTGAGTTTCTTATCTTGAGTCCAAAAGAAGCTAGTTAGGTGAGTCGTAAGTCGGAAGGGTCCGCGGTAATTTCCTCAAAGTACGGGCTTGAGGATAAAGATAAGAAGTGTTAGAAGTCTAAACCCAGATATGAATCCAGATCAGGGTCTTTCCCGTTCAAATTCCAGTTTTCGTCGGTCATCTGCGTCAAAGATTGATCAGTTATATGAGGTCTCTTATATCTCTGATGAGTCTAAAATCCCTATTACTAGTATGCCTTTAGTCAACCCTTATAGTGTCTTCAAAAAACCCCAAAATTCCCTCTCCAAAAAAGTAAAACAACTTGTCAGTCCTGTGTCAAACCCAGTTGTAAAAGAGTTTGTGCAAACCTCCAAGTTTGATTCACACCAACTCCCAGCAACAACCTCTGAACACCTCGTCCCTCTTACTCTTCCCTCAGATCTTCCAAGGATCTGTCCCAAGGATATACCCATATCCACTTCGGTGCCATAAGACTAGCCCTAACCTTCCATGGAAGAAAAGGACTACCTGCTTTCTCTCGTATCGCCCTAGTCGATACTAGATTCGTGGAGTACCAGCATGCCTGCATCGGTACCATCCAAACCACGTTAAACGCCGGAACTGTCTTCGTCACCTTCTATCCCAACTTCAATATGCCTCTCAATGATCCTTCGTTGCTAACAGCCTTGAAAGCCCAGATCCAAATCAGTGGTACGCCACAGGTCAATACCTTTCAGGCCACGTTTCATTACCAGATGGCATATCGTGTCCAAAACCACTCTTTGGACATCATGGTTCCCGGATCGCAGGATAACTCTGGCGATGCTCTACTCATAGACATCGACTCCAACGCCACACCAACCTGCACTTATGTTCCAAAACAGTTATCCAGAGAAGAACTCACAAAGCTTCTACCTGAAAAATGGATAACCAATTACGAACAGATCCACCAAGCACCGGTTCAGACAACCACAACCCCTGACTTTGTCCGCCATCAAGATGGACAAGTTGAGGTTCGGTTTGTAAAACAAGATCGAAGAGAGATTTTCTCTACGATGTGCATGATGCAACCGGCAGAAGAACCACACTTCCCGTTCGATGTATGCGATTGCCAGGAGTGCCTGGATGATGCATATGAACTTGAGTACAAGGAGGAAATCAAAAACAAAAAGAAAAAGGGATCCCAAAATGCCCTAAAGAAAAGATATGAAGCTGGAGATCCAAATGTTGGTCTGCTTGGAGAACCATCAGGAAAGTTTGACTACTATGTCCTGTATGGTGATTCAAAACCAAAACCCAAACAGACACAACCATCTAAGCCAAGACATCCATCAACCCAGTTTGATGAATGCTTTATGCTCGGAACAACACCTCCAACTCCTTCCTCCTCAGAATACCAAGTCGAATTCCCACCCTTAACCTCTTTTGAAAACACCCAACAAAAAACCAAACATAGCTGGAAAATCAAAAACCCAACAACCGTTGGTACAAGTGGTGTTCCTGAATCAATAACGGCTGTTGAGGCCACCCTGAACTGGCAAAGTGAAAATGTTGTTGCCCAAAACAAGGCCCTCAACACCATCCTAGCTCAACAAAACAACATTACAAAGGCTCATGAAGATCTAACAACCAGAGTTCAAGAACTGGAAGGTATCATCTATGAGATCAAAGCCAAAATCCTTGAGCTACATCATGAACTTCTCCAGCTAGTGCATAACTCTCCAGGGCCACAAATTCCACAAGGTCTTCAGCAAAAAGAAGCTGAAATGAAATTCCTCAAGGCACAACTTGCAGACCTTGAGAGACAACACAAACAACAAAGGGTTTCCACTTATGCTGAGGATCCTTGGAGACTACCAACAACGCCATTTGTGCGAACATCCTTTGATCCTCAACCGCTACCAGCTTCTTCATTTCTACATAACTCTCCATCCTTAAACCTCTGGTCAAAGGAACAAGCAAAAATCAAGGCTAGAAAAGCTTCGTCAACAAGAAGCACATCCTCTGAAAGTACTAGCAAAGCAGCATCCTCAGGCAAAGGAAAAGAGCCATCAGGAAGCAAACATGACATGAGTGATAACGTCATGATGATGACCTCCACAACAGCTCCTGATAAATTACCTACAGGAGAAAATGGCATCTCCTCGTTCTTGCATGCTTTGACTAAAACAAACAGCAAAGAAAACGTGCCGATGGTAGCTCCGGTGATAGCTCCTCTAACACATGATGACACATCATCAGTCTCTGAGGAAAGCTCCACCTCCCAATACTATGAAGAGGTACCACCAACAGATGAATTTGAGCATCTGTTCATGAATGAGGACAACACTGAAAGGGTCTATGTCTCTGACATTGATGATGAAGCCTCCCAAACGTCGCCTCAGACAAACGAAAGGGCTCCTCCAAACACGGATTCAAAGCAACAGTTTACCTTTGATGACATCCTCCCAGCAAAATGGCAAGACCGAAGCATTGAAATGTTGACCTGGTGCACAGCAGAGCTTCAGTACTATAGTATCGACATGGTCATCAAACGTTTCTTGGCAAGATGCCAAGGACGACTTCGGGATTGGTACGTAAGTCTTGGTGAATACAGACAGACAAATATTCTAAACAGCAAAACCCCAGAAGAATTCATAAACACGATCTATTATGAATTCATTGGAAATCCCCTAGATCATACAATCCGAGCCCGAGAAGAATTCTTAAAGATGAAATGTTGTTCTTTTCGACCAAAAGACCTTGAAAAACATTACAACAGAATGTCTGAGAGATTTTACTATCTCCAAGGCATTGATGATGTAAATCTCAAGCAAGTGTTCCTGAACTCCTTCCCAGAGTCTCTCTCAAATGAGGCTTACAGAGCCCTAGAAGCAAAAAATATGACGGTTGCTCAAGCTTCCCTTGGTGGTCTTTACCAGCTCATCATTAATGCTTTGACAAAGCTATGCAACCAAAAACAGTTTTTGGTTGAGTTTGAAAAAACTGGAAGACGACTCGGGTCTACATGCAATGATAAACACTTAAAGATAAAATGCAAAGATGATTCGCCATGCAGTTGTTCAAAGCCTCACAAGAAGTCCAGGATTGTCCATTTCAAAAGATCTGGTGATTACTACTCAAGAACAGGCAAACACAACTCTCAGAGAAGGTGGAAGTTCTTGAACAAAAAATCAAAGAGAGGTCGAAATACTACTCGGTGCTATGTCTGTAACAAAGAAGGTCACTTCGCAAAGGATTGCAAAGACAAAAGGAAGACCCAAGCCCTTCTTGAAGCTATCAACAAGGTCGAACCAGTAGATGTTTCTGATATCGAATCTCTATACTCCTTAGATGACAAGCCAGGAAAAAGAATGATATGCACTATTTCCTATAGCTCCAGTGAAGAATCAGAAACAAGTGAAACATCTGAATCTGAAGAAGAGCCATTACGGATCTACATGATGGAAGAAGGTCCTCAAGATGATTACGACGACCCCGGTGACCAGTTACTAACGGCGGCAATGTTCGAAAAAGGTACTCAGGATGCTTACGGCGACCAGTCTCTAACGACGGAAATGTTCCAGAAAGTCCAAAAACAGTATCAGTATCCTAGCCTGAAAGATTACGTGGAAGATTCTCTGTCCGAACAGTTCAAAGAAGAGTGTACGCTAGCACCCAAAAGGAATCTTCCAGCTCATCCTAAAAAAGCAAAAGAGGTCGCAAAGCAAAAGCAAAAGCAAACTCCTGTCACAGACAAAGGAATCTGTCAGAAAAGCAAAGATGAAGAGTCAGGCCCACATGAAGAAATAACGAGTGGTCACAAAGGAAGCTTACTGAGGAAGAAAGGCAAAAAGACAAAAGAGGTCACATGGGTCAAAAAGGGAACAGGAAAACCCTCAGGGCGTGAATGACGTGAGACCAATCACATGAAGCCAGCAACAGGTAGTAAACAGAAGAAGCTACCCAGACACCCATCATTACAGGAGATAGCTAATCTTCAAGAATCCTGCACAACAGTTGAAGAAGATAAAGAAAGGATCCTTAAATATTTCCTGCCAGATGACACTACCTATTTAAAGGCAAGCAAGAATGTGATCTCCCACAACCCAAACACTTCCATTCCAAAAGAAGCAGTCATGAACCCAGAAACTACTACTCTCATCCAAAAGCTCCAAAAGAAAGAGGTCCCTGAAGAAATCATCGAGGTGGTCAATAAACACGCCATCACTGACGAATCCCTTCTGAACTACAAAAACCTCCTCACTCTCACCTTCAAGACACAAGGCCCATTAATGGACGGAGACAAATTCTTCCCAGAATATCCATTCCTAAATGTTTTCAGACTCAAAAATTTGCACAGATTATCAAAAGAAGGCCTTGCCTTCCTATGGTACTTGACAGAGTCTTTCGTCATAGCCATGGCTTTTAACTCCAATAAACTGTTAGCCTATCTTTTAGACTACCAGTTAGGCTGCTTATCAGGAGAGAAGGAAAACTTTGCCAAATTCCTTGAATGGTTCCTCCCAATCCATGTCTTGGACCATCTCATGAGGGACTCCTCCAGAAAACACTGCATGATTCTGTTCCACAAGCCGAGTCATTTCAAAAAGGAAAATTATGATCTAAACCCTGCAGGACCACCAAATTTCATACACTCTTGGTATGATATAAATCCTGCTGGATACTACTACAAGATCAACTACCGGGACGCTTGGATGGAAACCCGCATCAATCTCGCAAAGGCAAACCAGGTAAAAGTTGAAGATCTGCCACCAAAGATACTGAATGGTGAACACCCGTGGAAGGAAGAAGACCCCCAGACGATTGAATGGGAAAACACAGTCATAGAATATTTCAATAATATTCGTGCATTTACACACCCTCCCATGATCATTCATCCAACTAACCCCAGGAAGAAAGCCAACGAACCGTACAACAAGGATACACTCCCGTTTACTATCGAGATTCGCACTCAGGAAAACCAAATTAAACGGGCTATGGATATTATTAAGAGTGCTAATGGTGTGCTTAGGACTAAATAAAGTATTATCACTCTTAAAGTGGTAATGGTGTGCTTAGGATTAAATAAATCTTAATCACTCTTAAAGTGATGTAAGCGCTTATGTCATGTTTTTTGTTATTTTCCTAGATATTTTCTATGTACTATTAAGTGTGATGTCATGGATGATGTAATCAAGCCTCTCCTTGGTCTATAAAAGGAAGGCTCCCCCTCACTTGGAAAGAAATAAAAATCTTCTTCATAATTCTCTCTTCTCTCTTTTAATATCAAGTCTTGTTCAGAGTCTTGAGTCCTTCTTAGTTCATCTGAGTCTAGTCCTTCTGAGTCCAAACCCTTGAGTCTTTTATCTTCAACACCTTCTTTTATGTTTGTCAGCCTAGCCTTCCCCAAAGCTTTTACTGGTTTTATATAAATCAGACCCCCCCCCCCCCAAGCTTTTACTGGTTTTATATAAATCAGACCCCAACTCCCCCCACATCTAGATTGCAAGGCTTAGTTTCTAAATAAAAAAAAAAAGATTCCAAGGCTTATTTAAGAGTAAAATGTATTTTTGTCCTTACGGTTTGTGCCGTTTTACCAGTTTAGTCTAAATGTTTTATTTTTCACCTGTGGGTCCAAAAAAGTTTCACCATTGCCTTTTTAGTCCACTAGGTTAACTTTATCTATTATTTCTGTTAACGGGAAAGGCAATTCGGTCATTTTATATCGCCTAATTGCCTTTGTAATTCACATAATTACATATAAAATGATCGAATTACCCTTCTCGTCAACAGAAAAAATGTATGAAGTTAACCCAATGGACTTGAAGAGGTATGGTCCCAATTTCTTGCCCACATGGCAAGGACCACACTACTTTTTCATCCTACATGGCGCCTACATCAGCAAGCGGATCCAGAAGCTTCTAGAAGCTTCTGGAAGACGGCAAGGTAGCACCAAAGATGCTCCCTCCGACAGAAAGGACAACACGTGTCACCATTCATCGAGCGCCATGTAGGCCTGCAGCAAATCAAGGAGCAGACCGACAACACTGGTACGATGTTTCCAGCATGGACAAATATAGGCGCGCCACGTGTACCACCATCCTGACCACCGTAGAGGAGACCAAGAGGATATTCCCCTTGGTCGGACAGCTGGCGCCCTATAGCAGCTGGCAAGGTCGTTCCTCCCTCTCTCACCCTCCGGCTATAAATAGGACCCTTCATCATGCAGGTTAATTCCATTCGACTCTCTAAACTCTCACTCTTAACACACACTGTTTATTCCCCAGAATAGTACTTATTCTCACGCCGGAGCCCCGTTAAGAGGGAAACCCCCATATTCCCCTCTTAACGAGCTAACGGTGTTGCAGTTTTGCAGGACCTGTCATTTGGCGAGTAACTAAGGAGATTGAACCCCACAAAAGAGATGACCAGGCTAGTTTCACCTTGGGTGTAAACCAGTGTTTCATCATTGGCACCATCTGTGGGACTCGAACCCACGACCACGTGGTTAAAAGCGCCATCCGCAAAACAGTGTTTCACCTTGGGTGTAAACCAGTGTTTCATCATTGGCGCCATCCACAGTTTTTGCAAACCTTTTTTCATCTCTTTTTTGTTCAAAACACTCTTCAAAATGACTGAAACAAACCCTTCCCACCAGGTGGACGGAGAAGTTTCTTCCTTTGAGCTCATTTCGGACACCGCGCACGTCCAAAGAGGCCAGAGGAATGAAACCATCCAAGAAGGGCAGATGAACAACGATTTCCCTGATATCTTTGGAAGTGCATCCAGAGTTGTCAGTCAAACCACAACTGGAGCCACTTTCCAACCTCTGACCAGGGTCATCACTCAAACTACAAACGGAGCCACTTTCCAACCACCATCCGGGATGGTCCAACAAACACCCCCAGCAGTTCAAACACCAAACCATGGAGCTGGCCCTTCAGCTCCATCGGAACAGACACAACTGAATTTCTCTGCACTTTTAGGGCTACCCGAAGGAAAAACTCTGGCTTCCTGGTATGCCGAACAAATGGCGTCTATAAACCTTGTTTACATATAACTAAGCGCTTAACAGGCTTTGCTCCAAGCACAAGACAACCAGTCCACATTTGTTACCCCACCGCAAAGGTCTCTGATCACTCACATGCCTCAGCAGGCCAATGCATGGAACTTACGCCCTGAAAAAGCACCTGTACCAAACATCAGAAGGCTAAGCGCACAAGACACGCGCGATACTTATGGCGAGACCGAAAGCAATTATGTGCAGTATTCTCATCCACAAAGAAAACCAGTGCAAAGTCGTTTGGGTCCGCGCAATATAAACGACGAGTGGGATAGTTATAAGGAAGAGGACGATGAGACATACAAAGAAAGCACAATGTTCAGTAGGTTACCACCTGAGCACGAGGCGTACGTACCCCGCAAGCTCGCGGGGTACAATCCGAAAGCAGAACATGATTACACACTGAGCTATCGCCCAGACGGCATAGCCGAAAACTCAAAGTTCACTAAAGAGATTGCAACAACCGATATCGACAAGACAAAATTGCCACATAATGTAGGCAAGTACAACGGCCTAACAGATCCCGACGACTACCTCCAAGTCTTCAACGGCGCTGGACTAACAGGCGGATGGAACTTACCAACTTGGTGTCATCTTTTTGCATAAACCTTTGTAAGCGCGGCGCGCGTCTGGTTTGACAGCCTGCCAGCAGGAAAAATTAAGTCATGGATTGATTTTCGAGACAAGTTCCTCTCGCACTTCTCTCAACAGCGCAGGCACACAAGAGATCCGGCCGATTGCCTAAATATATGGAGGAAAGACCATGAAAGCGTGGAAGATTTCATCACCAGGTATAACAAAGAATGTCTGGAAATCGACGATGTAGGCGAAAAGATGATGCGCGCACATTTTATGAGGGCAGTAAAGTGCGATGACCTAATTAAACGATTGAAAGGTAGAGACGGAGGCCCCAAGGACTGGGAAACCTTCATTGAGGCAGCAAAAACAATTGCGCGCACTGACAAACAATTGACCGGTGACGACAACCGTCAATACAGTTACAATCACAATGATCGGCGCAACAAGAAAGGCAAAGGCCAATCATGGAAAACATCCGGTTATAGAGAAAGAAGCCCGGTAAGAGAAGATACGCGCAATACAATCAATCAAATTGCCCATCGCAAGGAGGTCAAAAGGGAAAACAGAGAAAAACAATGGACACCCTTGACAAAGACTCCTTCTGAAGTCTTGTCAACCAAAAATCACCAGTTCAAACCTCCTCTACAGATGCGAAACAAGAGGGGACAAGACCCAAATCTCTTCTGTGAATTTCACAAAGACACAGGTCACCTGACCGACGACTGTTTTAGCTTAAAACAAGAGATAGAAAGAGCTCTAAGAGATGGAAGACTCACCCATCTGGTAAAAGGAGGAAAGCGTGATCACCGTCAAATCCAGCGAAGGGACGAAGGGCCGGACAACAAGAAGCTCCGAAAATTAGAAACTCACATGGTTCAAGGGGGCCCACGAAGGCCAAAAAAGAATTATAACAAGCGCACACAAGACGACTCCTGGCGCGAGAGACAAGTCGTTTTCCCCATAGTGAGAGGAGGTCCAAGAGAAAGAAGGCCCATAGTCATATCCGGTGTAATCGGTCATTACCAAATCGATTACATTTTCATTGATCCAGGAAGCAATGCAGATATCATCTACGAACAATGCTTCAACCAATTTGACCAAGAGGATAAAGCGCGCTTAGAACTAGTCGACTACCCACTAACTGGTTTCTGCAACGAAGTCGTTTTTCCTCTCGGCCAAATATAATTCCCAGTACTGCTCTCAGACGGAAGAAATTCAAGAACGGAGGAAGTCACGTTCATGGTGCTACCAGCACATTCAAGACATGATATCCTGTTGGGGAGAGAATCCCAAGGAGAATTTAGTATGATTTGCTCCGGACCGCATTCAGCTGTTGGTTTCCCAATAGAAACAAGGGTAGCACTAATATACGCAAGCAAAGAAGTCTTAGCAACAGATGAAATCCGGCCAGCAAAGGCGAGCAAGAGCGCACCGCATGTAGAAGCTGACAAATGGGTGTTAAACAACGCGTACCCAGAACAAACGGTCACCTTGGGCCCTGCAATGTCTGATCTCACGCGCGCGGCGCTAAAAAAGTTGTTGTTTGAAAACATGGATGTATTCGCCTGGACACCAGCTGACATGGTGGATGTTCCACGGCACATAGCAGAACACAGATTAAATGTCTCAAAAAGTGCAAAACCTGTGGTACATGCCAAACGCCACTTGGGAGACATAAAGCACGACGCTATGCAAGAGCAAGTCATGGAACTATTGAACGCCGGTATCATCAGAGAAGTCCGATACCAAACTTGGGTGTTGAGCCCTGTAATGGTACAGAAACCGAATGGCAGTTGGAGAATGTGTGTAGATTGCAAGGATTTAAACAAGGCATGCCCGCGCGACTGTGTAACAACCGTCTAATTTCTATTCGAATTTAATAAAAATATACATGATTTTATATAAAAAGTACTTTACTTCAACACAAGTACAAAATCGAAGTTTTAAAGTGATCACATACTAGTTAACTACTAACTAGTTTAAACATTCAAAACATGATTAGTAAATCGTTTACATCATAAACATTGTCTAAACAAAGTTAATTTACGTGGAAGCTTCAAAAGTTCGTGTTCGGTTCTTCAAAACATGCTTGATCATTGTCCACATACTTGCAAAACCTGAAAACTGAAGATTATTAACAAAATTAGTGGTAGAGTTCTTAGAAATATTGCTTAATCGAAACTACGTTCAAAAACGGATTCGATTATCAGAGATAAGCTAAATTCAGCAGTTTTGGCAGGGCTCTACCATAACTTACGGTAGCAACCGTAAGTTACGGTAGCTCCTGGGCAGCACTAGTTCTACCGTAAAACAGTAGGAATCCACCGTAGCCTTTTTACCTCTACCGTAAGTTACGGTAGCTACCGTAACTTACGGTAGACTCTGAAGGTTTATATTTTGACTGATTTGTTTGTTTTGCCCAAACCTAAATTCTCGGATTTCTAATTTTGAACATTCACGCTCCCATAACCGGCTTGCGTGTTTAGTAATTTGCTACCCATCACCCGGGCCTAAAATCTATAAGTAAGGTACTACCGTTATCCAATTCATAGCTTCGCTTAATAACCCAATTAGTTTACCCTTATGGGGTTCGTTATTTAAGCAACCCAAAATGCTAGTTTCTTGTATTTTAATATATCTATGATTAACATCAACAAAAGACTGAATAACCATATATCGAAGCATTAGCCTCGTATTAATTGATTATTCGAACCGTTCGGTTCATATATGGATTCCACCATTATAATGACTACCAAACGACTCTTAACCAAATCTTAACCTACTCATTTAAGTAACGAACATGATTGCTACAATCAACGCAACTTCTATTTTACATTGTATCCATGCTTAATTTAATAACAATTCACTTAATGTAATTGGTCAAGTTACATACTTGCATAATTCATCAACATTGGTTTCTAACCATAATTACCCATCCCCGGGCTTGTCAATCTTAGCGTATCACGTCCATTCCATGGATTACGTTTTTATAACTCAATTTTAATGAGTGACGTTTTAGTCACTTCAACACTTACAAATTCAACCATTGTTTGACCCGTTTGGTTGTTTAATGGGAACCACCATTTTACAACATACCAAACTTGTTCTAACCAACATTTAACCCATTTACTCATCTAGTGATCTTCGTCACTTCGACTAGACATCCAAATTCATACACTATTCTAAATTCAAGTCTACTAGCAAAAATACATAACAAACATAACGTAACGAAACCGTGGTTACGTACCTTCAAAACGTTCTCTTCAAACGCGTATCGCCACTAGCTTGTCCGCCTAACGTTCCGATTTCCTTGCCTATAGAGTTCAACCATAGGTGTTTAGAACTCTCTTATAGTATATAACGCATAATTTACCACACTAATCAAATATGCGTTTTTAGTCCAAATTCTCAACATTTATCTTCTCTTAGGCATTATATCAAACACCTAATGAGCATGATTTCATACAATTCAAAATCAAGTTCTTGACTAACTATTTAACCAAGATTTAAACATCATTTCACATGTTCATGACAAATTTTCATATCAACTGATGTGCGTTAGGTGTATATGTAGGTTTAAGTATATTTTAAGCCCTTTTACACTTTCCTTAGCCAAGTTTTAAATTTATAAAACATGATATTTACTAACACTAAACACACATATGGGCAAGTGCACCCATCGTGAGCGTAGTATAGTGTTGGCAAGATACCGAGGTCGTCCAGGGACACAAGAGCTTTTAGTACCGGTTTATCCTCAACGTCTAATCAAATCAAAAGTTTAGAAAAATGTTTTAAACTAAGAAAATAAAAACTAACTAAAATGCTGAAAAATAAAATAAAAATAAAAACAGATAGACAAGATGAATCACTTGGCTCCGACTCGTGTTTAGTGTAACCTTTGATTATTTCCACACTTTTGCACTATTTAAGAGATTATCTTAGTTATTGTAGTGGGCCCCTCTTTTGGAGGTGACGTTACCCTCAACGCAGTAGTTTGAGTCAGCAAGGATACAATCCTAAAGGGTCGGATTATTGAAAGATAATTAATTAAGTTATTAATGCATAATGTGGTAGGCCCCTCTTTTGAAGGCGACGTTACCCTCGGCTAAGTAGTCTGAGTCAGCAGGGATACAGTCCTAAGTAGCCGGGTTAAAGTATTAATAGTAGTTTAACTTATGAGGTGATCAAAGAGTTTGGACCCCCGCCATCCAATACCGTTAAGTATTGAAGGAGGTCCTACTAAATTTGACCCAGGTCCTTTGCAGGATCTATACACTGAACAATGGCAAGACTTTTACCAAACCGTTCCCTTAACCCCCGACCAGGTAGCCAACATACCTCCATATAGACTGTGGAGATATGAATGGTGAAAATCTTTTATTTTATATAGACAGTAAAATAATGCCAAGACACCACGGACAAACGATAAGGAAAAATCACCTTCAACATAAGAAACTAGTTATTAAAGTCATTAATACATAACCAATTAAAAAGTGCGAAAAGATTAAAAATAAAAAGTATTACACTAGACACTTTGTCTTCACCAAGTGATGTAAGAGACTTAGGCAAACATGGCCTTGATTGTCAAGAACTCTTACGATCAATCTTAGATCCCGAGACGACTCACACACTCTATGATGGACAATGGATGATGGTGGTGGATGATGGTGTTATGGTGGTGGTGGGTGGTGGGTGAAGTGTGAGAGAGGTGGTGTGCCAAGGGATGGTTTGAGCTTAAACCAAGCACTCCTATTTATAGGCTGAACAGAAGCTTGGGCACGGCCCCGTGTCCAGTGGGCACGGCCCCGTGTCCACATCCTTCTCTTTCTTCATTAATTGCTCTTGTCTTTATTAGTTGACCACGGCCCCGTGTCCGCTGGGCACGACCCCGTGTGCAGAAGCATATCTGTACTATCAAGATTTGCCTAGATTCTGCGAATCTTATAGTTGAACACGGCCCCGTGTCCACTGAGCACGGCCCCGTGGTGGGCGATGGAAGCTTCTATAACTTTGTCTTTTATGCTGACACTTGGGCACGCCCCCGTGCTCATTGAGCACGGGGCGTGTTCAGCCTTCTGATCTCTTGTTTTGCTTGGGAAGATGCTTTCGGGGAGGTCGGGCATGCCACGTTTGTTCCTTTTCTTGTATTTATGTTAGATTTAGCTGCCTTTTTGCTTCTTTTGTCAATTTGAGCTCATTTAATCCTGAAAATACAAAAGGAAGACAAAAACACACCTTTTTCCAACATTAGTACTAAAAAGGGGTTAGTTTTATGCCACAATTGATGTAATTTATATGTTGCATTTTGCACACATCAAATACCCCCACACTTGAATCTTTGCTTGTCCTCAAGCAAAACTCTTTATAATATGGCTTTACACTCCCAAATGGAATGGGTAGAAGAGAAGGTTTTTGGGCTTGTCATAGAGTGTCGGGATTTCCAAGATTCTTTATTTAGTTTTATTTTTATTTATTTACAATCCTATTTGTCATGATTTATTCAAAACTTTTCATAAGATAAATTACTTATTAGGGCATAACATGCCTCTTTAAAATTCTATTTATATACAAGTTCACATACCTCACGGGGGATCACTCAACACTCGGCCGAAGATGTATTTTAGTGAATCACTCGAGAGCGGCATGGAACTTACTCCTACCATAAGCTTGCCAAGCAATCAATCCTCCTCCTTTTTAACTATATACCTTTGTAAATATCAAGAGGACTTTTTGGGTGAAGGGTTAGGCTTGGGTTAAAGGTAGGTGGTTGGTTTAGTGGTTAGTGGTTAGTAGAAAAGGGCAAAAAAACGTAAAAAGCATCGGTTTTCGTAAGACTCTCTATTTTTCAACTTTTTTATTTTGATGAAGCCATAATTCCAAACAAAGTTATTTTTGATGAACTTGCTTGTTTATTTCTTTTGCTTCATCATCAACACATTTTTTTTAAAGTCATACGAAAAACCGAACTTGTTACTAAAACAAAGGGTTAAAAATAAAAAGGTTTTGGTGGGTGAAAGGGTGTTTGGTTTGGGTTATGAAATGAAAAGGTTTAGGCCCAAAGGGGTTAACTAGGGGGATTTTGGGTAGGTGGTAAAAAAAAAAGAAAATAATGATGTAGAAATAAAAAGGGTTAGTCCTAATGCATCTATCATATACTTACTCGGGTTTAAGTTGGTAAGGACCGGGAACGTATCGTCGTGGCAAGTTCTAGAGTTGTAAGAACCAAGCTGCTATTCACACAAGAAACGAAAAATGAGCATTTAACTTAAAGATATGTATTTGTATGCTCAATAAAGGCTCAAAACTCACTTTTGTGGGAATAGGTTTTTATGTGATCAAGTATATACAATTAAATTTTAACTAAGCTTGTCATGCCTTTTCATAATTTTCTTATGTTGGTTCTTTTTATCACGACGCTATCGGTTGTAAATTTGTAAAAATATAACCTTTTTAGAATTTTCAAATTCCCAAATTAAACCTAGACAAGTAAAAAAATGAAAATTTTTGAAAATTTTTTTGGGGTGATTAGCGGTTCCAATAGAGTTTTGTGTAAGCTTGTTATTAGGACTTGCAAGATTCAAGGTTTTAGCATCCCCCCCCCCCCCACACTTAAATTACACATTGTCCTCAATGTGTCCCAAAAATAAATTTTTAGGTTGATTGAATGTGTAAAAAGGTGTGAAAAAGCAAAAATTTGTGTTACTGGGCGCTGGACACGGCCCCGTGTTGTCCGGGCACGGCCCCGTGTTCAAGTGCCAGTAACAAGAATTAAACAAAAGAAACAGAAGCCTGGACACGGGGGAGTGTTGGGTGAACACGGCCCGTGTCCAGTTTACCTGAACTGGGTCATTTCTGCAGACTGTGCAGCACGGGGCCGTCTTGGGCGGGCACGACCCGTGCTGAGCTTACTGTAATGAAGAAAGCTGTCGGATGGTCCTGTTTTCCTGCATGGGGTGCTGGTTTAAGTTTCCCTTGCATCCTTTGCCATCTTGAGTGTGTTTTATTTGTTTCAACACCATCCAAACACCAAATTAACTAAAACCATCATTCATTAAGTCATAGAGAGAATTACATAGTAGTCCTAGAAATTAAAATACTAGATAGTTAGGTCAAAGAAACACAAGAAATCTAAACCAAGAAGTTATAGCCTACTACTTATTCTATTAGCAAAATTTCCGAAAAGGTAAATCCCTCAGTTAAATGTGGCTTGAAAAACTTCTTTCGCCGGGCATGGGTTCCTCACACGTCGGCGAGCCATTCTTCGATCTCCCTAGGGAGAAGAAAAGCGGGCTCGTTAGCATTGGTTTGAGGAGGTGCAACTTCCACCGGGATTTCTTGGAGTTCTTCAAGAGGAGGTTCCGCCGGAATGTCGTCCCAACCGGTAGGATTGTGGATTCCAAGTGCTAGGTTCCAATCCTCTTAAGGAAGGATTGGTTCCATAGGAGGTGTCACAAGAATGTTTAACCTCTGGGGCAAGAGGTTTATTTCTTGAAAACTGTTTTCCAACCCCGCCGTAAGATAATTTATACGGTCTATCAGGACCTCCTCTACCGAAGTCATCTCGTCAAGAGCTTCACATAATGCCATCACGTAACGTACGAGAGTCGCTTCGATTGATGACCTTCTCTCCCTTCTACTGTTTCTGGAGTGCGCAGAAGAGGTTCCACTGTTTTGACTAGACATTCTACGAAAACAAACCAAAAATAGTTCATTTTAATGAAACAGCTCCACGGACACGGCCCTGTGCCCAATGAACACGGCCCCCTGTTCACCTTTCTGCAATTTTTTTAGAACAAGGAATCTTGAAGTTTCAAATTATTTTCCCAACTTATGAAGCGTTTTTTAACAGAAATAACTTAAAACAATGTTGTGTAACTTATTTTTAACAAGATTCCTTGAACAAAAAGTTAACAAACATCACAATAAAGCTTGAAATCAAGCTTCAATGGAGGTGTTGTTGCAAGAAAGATGAAGAAGAAGGTAATGGATAAAAGAGGAAGGGACAAGATGTTTGTTAGAAACTTCTTTTAGAACATACCTAGGATGGTAAGTTAGAAAATCCTTTCAAATCTCTGTCCCTGGATGGTCCAAATGTGCAGGATTCTTGGTTGTATTTATAGAAAACGACAGCATACTGGACACGGCCCCGTGTCGGCTGGACACGGCCCCGTGTGCAGGAAAGATCCTGACACGTTTTGTCCGTATTCTGACAAAAGTCAGAAGGGAATCTTTTGGTGGACACGGGGGCGTGTTGACCTGGGCACGGCCCCGTGTCGAAAGGCTGTTTATGAAGTTTTGTCTATTTTCAAGGAACTTTTTTCAAATCGGGTGGTTCCTTACTGGATGGAACAACCCCAAAGTGCCTAAGATACCTTAATTGCTCTAGACTAAGATGAGAACGCAAGAGGTTGTCGGTGAGGGTGATTCCTATGCTTTATGTAGGTGGACAAGTCCAACCCTTTCCCGGGCTCTCGTTAAAGAAGGTGTATGCCGAATCGCTCAGGTCTATGTATGCATCGAACGAAGTCGATGGGGAGTCCTTCATGGCACAATCGGCACAGGGACGACTATCGCTCAAGTCCTCACTAGAGTTAGAAGTATCGTCGGGGACAACGAAGTTGTTTGAATGTGATTCCAACACTTCTTCTTGGTTATCATCTTGAGATAAATTATTGAAATTTATCCTAAGTTCTTTTAACCAATTAAGAATTAGATCTTTTAATTGAAATAATTCATCAAGAAGCATTTCTCCTAGAAAATCTGGTTGGGAGCATTCGAGGGAGAGATAGGGATTATTTTTACTTTCGCCTCTCTTAAGGATACAAGGAAACGATGGGTCTATATAGTGAAACTTATAATTTAGAAAATAACATTCTAATTCCTTATGGTTACCACCACATAATTGACACCACGTAGCATAAGAGTGCCGAAAGTAAAAAGTATCATCATCACTCATGTTTGTGTCAGAAATTACCAACCATCGGGATCTTACGGTTCTGTTTTCAGTAACTGAATCTTGGGCACGAGGCGTGTTGAGTGAGCACGGCCCCGTGTTCAGCTTACTGTCTGACTTAAAACAGGATTGCCAGTTCCAATGATTGGGCACGGGGCGTGTTCAGCGGGCACGGCCCATGCTGAGTTCTGCAGAAGCTGAAAAAACTAAGAAAAATCCTAAAAAAAATAGAAAAAATAAGAAAAACGATTAGGCCGTTGATTCCTAACTTTCTTAAAATCCTTGTGTCCCCGGCAGCGGCGCCAAAAACTTGATGTGCGTTAGGTGTATATGTAGGTTTAAGTATATTTTAAGCCCTTTTTACACTTTCTTTAGCCATGTTTTAAATTTATAAAACACGATATTTACTAACACTAAACACACATATGGGCAAGTGCACCCATCGTGAGCGTAGTATAGTGTTGGCAAGATACCGAGGTCGTCCAAGGACACAAGAGCTTTTAGTACCGGTTTATCCTCAACGTCTAATCAAATCAAAAGTTTAGAAAAATGTTTTAAACTAAGAAAATAAAAACTAACTAAAATGCTGAAAAATAAAATAAAAATAAAAACAGATAGACAAGATGAATCACTTGGCTCCGACTCGTGTTTAGTGTAACCTTTGATTATTTCCACACTTTTGCACTATTTAAGAGATTATCTTAGTTATTGTAGTAGGCCCCTCTTTTGGAGGTGACGTTACCCTCAACCCAGTAGTTTGAGTCAGCAAGGATACAATCCTAAAGGGTCGGATTATTGAAAGATAATTAATTAAGTTATTAATGCATAATGTGGTAGGCCCCTCTTTTGAAGGCGACGTTACCCTCGGCTAAGTAGTCTGAGTCAGCAGGGATACAGTCCTAAGTAGCCGGGTTAAAGTATTAATAGTAGTTTAACTTATGAGGGGATCAAAGAGTTTGGACCCCCGCCATCCAATACCGTTAAGTATTGAAGGAGGTCCTACTAAATTTGACCCAGGTCCTTTGCAAGATCTATACACTGAACAATGGCAAGACTTTTACCAAACCGTTCCCTTAACCCCCGACCAGGTAGCCAACATACCTCCATATAGACCGTGGAGATATGAATGGTGAAAATCTTTTATTTTATATAGACAGTAAAATAATGCCAAGACACCACGGACAAACGATAAGGAAAAATCACCTTCAACATAAGAAACTAGTTATTAAAGTCATTAATACATAACCAATTAAAAAGTGCGAAAAGATTAAAAATAAAAAGTATTACACTAGACACTTTGTCTTCACCAAGTGATGTAAGAGACTTAGGCAAACATGGCCTTGATTGTCAAGAACTCTTACGATCAATCTTGGATCCCGAGACGACTCACACACTCTATGATGGTGGTGGATGATGGTGGTGGATGATGGTGTTATGGTGGTGGTAGGTGGTGGGTGAAGTGTGAGAAAGGTGGTGTGCCAAGGGATGGTTTGAGCTTGAACCAAGCACTCCTATTTATAGGCTGAACAGAAGCTCGGGCACGCCCCCATGTCCAGTGGGCACGGCCCCGTGTCCACATCCTTCTCTTTCTTCATTAATTGCTCTTGTCTTTATTAGTTGACCATGGCCCGTGTCCGCTGGGCACGACCCCGTGTGCAGAAGCATATCTGTACTATCAAGATTTGCCTAGATTATGCGAATCTTATAGTTGACCACGGCCCCGTGTCCGCTGAGCACGGCCCCGTGGTGGGCGATGGAAGCTTCTACAACTTTGTCTTTGATGCTGACACTTGGGCACGCCCCCGTGCTCATTGAGCACGGGGCGTGTTCAGCCTTCTGATCTCTTGTTTTGCTTGGGAAGATGCTTTCGGGGAGGTCGGGCATGCCACTTTTGTTCCTTTTCTTGTATTTATGTTAGATTTAGCTGCCTTTTTGCTTCTTTTGTCAATTTGAGCTCACTTAATCTTGAAAATACAAAAGGAAGACAAAAACACACTTTTTCCAACATTAGTACTAAAAAGGGTTAGTTTTATGCCACAATTGATGTAATTTATATGTTGCATTTTGCACACATCATCAACAAATCTGGATTTGCTTCATAGAGCTTGATGACGGGGGTAGCCCAAGACTAAATAAAATGACTAAATATATGAACGTCCAAAAGGTTAAAAGGTTCAATGGTTGAAAAGCTGAGGAGATGGAGTAAAGCAATACGAGAACAGTAAACATGTCACATCTCCGAACAGCTCCACCAACCCACCAGCCCCAAAAGCAACGCAGGTCCGCAGAGCACATGCTATTATCCAGGGGTCAAAAGGCTTTAACCCCCGAAAGGGCAAGCCCTCCACTGCAAGCAAGGTTACTAGTCTAATACATTCTACTTCGGGAGATGTCTTCTCTTATAAATTGACACTTCATTTACTTCAGAAAACATCTCCTAGCCAGCTCTGATTCTCTAATCTCTGGTCATTCATGTTGAGTACTTGCTTACATACAAGTCACTCCTTTTCACATCCACCACACACATTCCATTTGCTACCACTTCCGAATCTGAGTACATTTCAGAGAAGGATCTTCAGCAAATAACAACAATAAACTAGTGAACCTCCTTCCACGTCTTGCAAACATGGGGGGACCCCACGACCTGCGTTAGGCAAAGTTGAACCCTTCAACCCTTTTTCCTAACCAGCCCAGCTACTACCGTTGGTCTTGTATTTGTTGCATCAACAAGTTGGCGCCCACCGTGGGGCTACGCCGCTATTTCTTCTCAAAAAAACCTAGTAGTGTAGCTCTCTTCACTTAAAATCACCATGTCTGAAAGCGGATCCCCGGAAGAAGTAAATCAGATTCCAAACGCTCCTACTCCGGGTAGTAGCCAAGCTCACGTGGCTATACCAACTTCTTTCTCAACTCCGGGGAGCACACCCGAGTTCCTCACCTTTAACACACCTACTCCGTCCAGATCCGGGGTTCCATCACCCAATATCGGTGTCTCGGACGCCCCAGCACGTGTTGAACTCACCCTTGAAGGGGTTGCCAACAATTTCCTTGAGTTGAGGTCCCTTCTCAACCAACATGTGAGCAGAGAAAGAGAAAAAGGAGTGAGGATTCGTTTAGACTATGACGAACCTGAACCAAAGCTGTCTCCCGGACCACCTCCCCTTCCTTTTACAACAAGAAGTGAGGCTGGTCCCAGTAATCCTTCAAACCCTCACCCTTATCTTTCCACTATGACAAATCCTACGGTGCATCCTATCTTCTCTTCCCAACCGATTGCTAGTGGTGCTCCTTTGGGACATGAGCTAACTCTTGACCAGCTCCTACAATCCCCAGCAACAAGCTTTCCAGCATCCACGACAACCACGTGGGAGCAAGCTCTGTCTGTGCTCCCTTTGGCACGAAGTGCTGTCATGAGCACTCCCCTTGGAATGAACTGCTCAGTTTCCCCAGGAAGCCTTCAAGGCTTCAACCTCATGCCCAACATGATGACCCAGATGATGGCCAACTTCCCGTGGCAACACTTTATTAATCAGGTGCTAGCCACTCAGGGAAATAATGGCAATGGCAATAATGTGGATGCAAGGGCTGAAGAAGACTTGGCTAAACCATATAAGCCAAGTAACCTTTCATGCTTTTCAAGGCAAATAGCCGATTATGATTTCCAAGCAAAGATCAAGATGCCATCCCACATCAGGACGTATGATGGTACTGAAGATCCTGAAGACCATCTTCAAATCTTCACCGGTGCAGCAAGGATAGAGAAATGGTCAAACGCTGAATGTTGCCTAATGTTCATGCAAACTCTTGTTGGATCCGCTAGAATTTGGTTCAACGACTTGCCTGCTCAAAGCGTTCGAAGCTTTGACGACCTTAGCAAGGGCTTTCTGGCCAATTTCTCCCAACAAAGGCGATATGTTAAAGACGCAACAGTAATCTTCCAGATAAAACAGCGTGATGACGAAAGTCTACGTGCATTCATTGAACGATACAAGAAGGAAGGTCTGACTTATGTAGGGGCAGATGAGAAAATGAGAGTGGCCGGTTTCATGAATGCCATCACCTCTAAATATCTCACAAGAGATTTCAACAAGTCCTTGCCCAAGACCTTGGAAGAAGCCCTCGAAAGGGCTAAAGCCCACATTCGGGGAGAGGAGGCGGTAGACATTAAAGAACAAAGAAAAAGGGGATCCGGCTGGCGAAGCAATAGTCCGGCTAGAAAAAAGGGGAAACTTTAACTCCTTTGACAGGCGGTCAAAGGGTTCAGACCCTCGAAGGTCTGAAGGCCGGAACCCTTCAAGCAGGGAAAAAGGCATAAGTTTCACACCCCTCACAAAAACCCCTCAAGAAATCCTTGCAACAGAGGAAGTTAAACAAAACTTTAGGCCTCCTAGGCCTCTCCCCAAAAGCAGAAAAAATGAGAACTCCACACAATACTGTGAGTTTCATGAAGAAAAAGGTCACCACACCAATGATTGCTTCCAACTCAAGAAAAGAATCGAAGAAGCTGTTAAGTCCGGAGAACTTGCTCATTTGGTAAAAGGAGTCCGGGACAAAATGGCTGAAGGGAAAGGCAAGGAAGTCAATATGGTGGATTTTAATGGAAAGGTTCCTCATAAAAGGCAGCGGTTGGAAGCTTGGGAGCTTCAGTGTGTCTGCTTCCCCCAACGGAGAAAGACCCTCTCTCTAACCCTCTTGTGGTAGAAGCTACCGTGGGAACGCTGCAAACATGTAGGGCATACATAGATACTGGGGCAGCCACTGAGATCATGTTCGAGAAATTCTTCAACCGTTTGAGTAATGAAGAACGTTCAAGGCTTCAACCCTCTGGAACCTCTATAAAAGGTATCGCTAACATACCCCTCAAGCCTTTAGGGCAACTGACACTTAATGTTCGTTTCAGCGAAGGTTTAAAAGAAAGAACCCAACCACTCACCTTTGTGGTTATCAACATCCCCTCAAGCTATGACGTGATCATCGGAAGACCAGGACAATGTGCATTTTACATGGCCGTGTCTGTTGGCCATGGCACAGTCAAATTTCCTACCGAGAGGGGCATAGCAACCCTTCAACCCTCTCAGGAAGCTTACATGGTTGAAGGTGAAAACTCAAACAGTGAAGAAGACAGGCAAAGGTTGGTCATAAACCCTAAGTACCCTGAACAACGAATAAGGGTCAATCCAAACCTTTCTCAAGAGACCCTTTCGTACCTTGAAAAGTTGCTAACACATTACAGCGATGTATTCGCTTGGTGTCCAGAAGATATGACCGGGATCCCTCGGAACATTGCCGAGCATGAGTTAAGAATACCACCGGATGTCAAGCCGGTGGTCCAAAAGAAAAGAAGCCTGGCACCCGAGAGAAGTCTGGCAGCCTGCCAAGAGGTTGAAAAGCTTGTGTCGGCCGGTATTCTCCGAGAAGTCAAGTACCAATCATGGGTTGCAAACCCGGTTATGGTCAAGAAACCTGACAACTCTTGGAGGATGTGCATAGATTTCAAGGATCTTAACAAGGCTTGTCCTAAGGATTGCTATCCACTACCGGAAATTGATCTCAAGGTTGACTCCCTCACAGGTTACTCGTTCAAATGCTTTCTTGATGCGTACAAAGGTTATCACCAAATCCTCATGAAGAAAGGGGATGAGGAAAAAACAGCCTTTCACACGGACAAAGGGATCTTTTGTTATCAAAAGATGCCTTTCGGCCTCAAAAATGCCGGAGCAACCTATCAACGGCTCGTTGACAAAGCCTTCGAAAGCCAAATTGGCTAAAACATGGAGGCATATGTCGACGACTTGGTGATTAAAAGCAAGACGGAATATCAAATGCTCGACGATATTCAAGAAACTTTCAAGAACCTCAGAAAGGTTAACATGAAGCTTAATCCAGAAAAATGCTCATTTGGATTCGAGGAGGGAAAATTCTTGGGTCACATTGTTGGAAAACAAAGCATCAAAGCCAACCCTAACAAAGTGAAAGCCGTCCTCGAAACCAAACCACCAAAAACCAAGAAGGAGGTTGAAAGCTTAAACGGGAAGCTTGCAGCCTTGAAGCGTTTTACCTCAAAGTTGGTCGAAAGATCTCTGCCCTTCTACAAAACGCTCAAGAACTGCTCAGACAAGAAGGATTTCAAATGGACTGAAGAAGCTTTCAACCAGATGAAGCAACATCTAGCTTCCCTACCAGATATTGCGGCACCAAAAACCGGGGAGTTAATATCGGTGTACCTCTCAATTGCTGACGAGGCCATCAGTGCAGTCCTCACCATTGAGCGAGACAAGGCCCAGGTACCCGTTTATTTCTTCAGCAAGACTTTAAAATTAGTTGAACAAAATATCCTCCCCTTGAAAAACTTGCCCTAGCCCTAGTTCAGACAGCTAGAAGGCTTCGAAGGTATTTCCAAGCACACCCCATACAAGTGGTCACCGACCAACCTATCAAGAGTGTGCTTGAAAAACCTGAAAACTCGGGGCGATTAGCCAAATGGGCCATAGAACTAGGTGAACATAACATCACCTATGTCCCAAGAAAAGCCATCAAGGCCAAAGTCTTGGCTGACTTCATTGTGGAAGTCCCGAGCCAAATGACCACTGAAGTAAACGCTACCACCACTGAACCTTCCAACCCTGAAGCCTGGAAGCTTTTTACCGACGGGGCTTCAAGCGTTGAAGGGTCAGGGGCTGGGCTAATTTTGATCAACCCAGAAGGGCTGGAATTCACATATGCTCTCCGTTTTGATTTTCAGACCACCAATAACGAGGCTGAATACGAGGCACTAATAGCTGGCCTAAGGCTGGCTAAAGAGATGAAGATCGAAAAGCTTGAAGTGTTCACAGATTCGTTACTGGACTCAAGCCAAGTGAATGATAGCTACATTGCTAAAGAGCCCAACATGAAAAAATACAGAGAAAAATCCAAGGAACTGATGAATACCTTCCAAGCTTGCAACATTAAACAGATCCCTAGATCACAAAACAAAAAGGCTGATGCCTTAAGCAAACTTGCATCTCTCACTTTTGCCCACCTTACCAAGAAGGTACTGGTAGAAGTATTGAAGGCTCCATCAATCGATGAATTGGAAGTTCAAGATGTAGTTACCGAAGAAGATCCAAACTGGATGACTCCCATAAAAAAGTTCCTTAAAATGGTGAATTACCCAATGATCAAGTGGAAGCTAAAAGGGTTGAAATCAAAGCAAGGCAATACATACTACAAGGAGAAACCCTTTACAAAAAGGGTTACCTTGCTCCCTTGTTAAGATGTGTCGGCCCAGAGCAAAGTAAGTATTTGATCAAAGAAATTCATGAAGGTGTATGTGGAGCTCACTTTGGAGCTAGGTCGGTAGTTGCAAAGCTCATGAACCTTGGATATTTCTGGCCATCAATGCACCGCGATACAACCGAAGAATTGAAGAAATGTGATGCTTGTCAAATTCATGCACCAATTCCAAAAAGTCCCAAGCATGACTTAGTCCCGATAACCTCGGCATGGCCATTCCACAAATAGGGGATGGACATTGTTGGTCCATTTCCCCCAAGCAAAGGGGGAGTAAAATTCTTACTGGTGGCAGTAGATTATTTCACCAAATGGCCCGAGGTCAAACCACTTGCTAAGATCACGGGAAAACAGGTCATTGACTTTGTTTGGGAAAACATCATTTGCCGTTATGGATTGCCGGGAGTACTTGTCACTGATAACGGAAGGCAATTTGCTGAGAAGCCTTTCAGCGTTTGGTGTAAGGAATATAAAATCAATCAGGTTTTTAGCTCAGTGGCTTATCCACAATCAAACGGTCAGGTTGAAAGAACAAATAGAAGCATAGTAGAAGGCATCAAGACAAGATTGGGAAGATACGAAAGCAACTGGCTTGAAGAATTGCCTAGTGTCCTATGGGCAATTAGAACAACCGAAAAAACAAGCCATAAGAAAACACCTTATAGCTTGGTATTCGGATCCGAAGCTGTGATCCCCGCTGAGATAGGAGTTATAACCCAAAGAATTGTCAACATGGATCCCGAAACAAACCAAAAAGAGACCATGTTGAATTTACAACTCCTAGAGGAAGCAAGAGATCAAGCCGCAATTCAAGAAGCCAAATACAAGCAACAAATGGAAACTTACTACAACAAGAAAGTCAAGAACGAACGTTTCAAGCCAGGAGACCTGGTCCTCAGAAACAACGAAGCCAGCAAGAAAGAAAATCAAGGAAAGCTTGGACCAAAATGGGAGGGTCCATACACCATCCTTGAAGCACACAAGGGTGGATCCTACAAGTTGGCAGATTCAGAAGGCAAAAGGCTTCCAAGGCATTGGAACGGCAAAACCCTAAAAAGGTTCCACGTTTAAAAAAGTTTGGTTTGTATCAAAGTGTATTTCGAACAACACTATGAATACCTTTTGTAAAAAGCAAGTATTGCTTGAATGAATGAAGTTGTTTTATCAAACTTGTCTTTCTATCCTAAGATCAGGTTGAGAACCTAGCAAAAAACTCCATGGCAAGGGCCATGTAAGGGGATGAGCTCCCAGGCCACATCGCTCAATAGGTTCAAGGGTTAAATGAACCTATATAAGGGGTGAGTTCCTAAGTCAATACAACTCCATGAGACTTGTTAAGAAAAAATAAAATTGTCTCATAGACGGGTGTGAACAGCCTACACCAAATGTTCCCTATGATTTAAAATATTACACACAAACAGGCTTATAAAGTCAAGAGAAAAACAATGATATGATAAAAAGGATAGGTGCTATACCTTCTTGTTGAAAATACCAAGGCTAAGTGTCTGCAGCACTGAACCCTTTTAGGTATAAAAAACATAAGGGCAGCACAAACTCGACAAAGACAATGTTACAAAAAGACAAAGAAAATCTAAAAGAAGAAAATCACTTAGACAAAAATCACAAAGATACAAACCAAGTCAGGTCACAAAACTAAGAAGCCTTCAAGGCTTCAAGCCACTCGGGTAATATCTCGAAACCTTAAAGGCTTCAACCTACTAACAGACAGCAAAAAAAAAAAAAAAAAAAAAAAAAAAAGCTTGGAAGGTTAAAAGCCAAACAGACTGCCTTAACGAAATAGGCACAAATGTAAAAATATAACACACATAAAATAGTTAAGCACCATACCATATCAAAGAAAGCCCTAAAAGACTTTCAAATACAAGTTAAGGCAAGTCCTAGCAACTTGCAAATTCAACTATTGTTCAAATGGCCATACAGGCCTTCAACACAACCAAAAGGAACCTTAAGGGTCCCTGAAAACCTAATATTGTTTAAAGGTTACAAACCATGAATTGTTTTAACAAAGTGCTAAGAAAGCTACGAATTTTAGGCATCAACAGAAGGCTTAGTAGCCCCAGAAATGCTACCTTTAGCCTTCTTAGTCTTCTTAACCTTCTTAGCCTTCGGACCTTGATCATCAACAGCTGAAACTTCCAAACTGACATCCTTCGGAACATCGGCCTCCCCAGAAAAAGTATCTTCACTATCTCCCGAAAAGGAACGTTTCCTCGAAGGGGAGCCAAGCAGTTCAGTGCATAACTTTTCATTCAAACCATCCGGCTTCAGTTCCTGTAAAGCAGAGAGAGGCTTACCATAACAAGAGGCAACTTGACTTACATACGGGTATGATAACCTCTCCATTTGCTCCACGGAACTCTTAAAGACATCAGAGGCCTCGGGACGGAATAGAGGAGATTTCTCCAAAGGATTGCCAGACTCGTGAAGCTTATAACCCGCAATAAGACCTTGGCGTTTTCCCAGATTGAGCAGTTTAGTGTAGACATCACCAAGAGCGGAGTTAAATTCCTTAGAATGCAAGAGATAGGTAACCACCTGATGAAAACCATGCTCAATGAGCCATTGGTTATCTCCGGTAGCTTGGGCAACCAAAGTTTTCAAACCATCTTTCTCCTTATCAAAAGCTTTCTTTTGCACAGCCAAGGTCTCCCGGTCAGCCTTCAGTTTCAATAAGTTAGCTTCAAAGCTCTTCCTAAGATCACCCATCTCAATATCGTGCCTCTTAGTTAACTCCTCAATCTTCTTGTTCCAAGCCAACTATTTCTCAGAAAAAATCTCGATTTCCTTCTTCATAGCAGCAATTGAAGCCTTCATTTTCTCCTTCTTCTTGGAGGCCTTCTCATATTCCCGCATCCCCTTAGCAAAACGAGTAACACCTTCAGCCAAAAAGGCAGAAAGGTTGCAGGAACTGAGCATCATCCTAGAAATAAGATGATCACCCTCCATCTCAGATATGGCATCTCGAACACCGGGAGGAGCAAAATGAGCCAAGGCTTCAGCACACAGCAGGATCCTTAAAATTGTCACCAACCTTAACCTTCCAATTGGGCACATAAATGTCCTCTGAACCCTCGAAGCTTTCAACACTTTTGGCCGACGAACCTTCAATAGCAGAAATAGTACCCCTCTTAACCAATTTTTTCTTCTTGCTCGAAACAATCAACTCCTTTTCTTTGCCTTTACCAACATCCACAGTTTGATCCTCTGATGCCTCGATATCATCACTAACGTCAATAGGCTCTGAGCCAGAGGGCTGATCAACACCCTTCAGATGACGTTGAGAACGACGAGTGGAACCTTTGGACGCAGTAACCTTGGTGAAGCCTTTGACATTTGGAACATTGACATAACCAGAACCCTCAAACCTATAATCGGCACCCTTAACAACCGCATTCTCACCAGGGGTAGCAGCAGCATCATCAAAAACAACGTCAGAGGTATCATCGCTCTTAATAAAATCCAAGGCAGACATAACTGCAATACAAAATATAAAAACACATAAACGGACAAAGAAAAAGGAATGAAAAAACAAGAAAGGAATAAAGGCATACCCTTCCTATCTCTAATAAGCACCGGATCCTGGTTAGCATTTTCCCACAACTTACTTAAACCCAACAACACCAACAAATGCTCAGGGAAAGGACGAAGCCTAGAAGGACACTCCCTAAGAGTATCTAAGAAGCGAGTGTTTATCTCGGAATCAGAGGGCTCCGGCTCGTTCAGAACAGCATCTGGGTGTCTCCAAACAGGTTTAAAAGGGAGAATTTCCTCCGACACCCAGAAAAACCGATCTTTCCACACCCCAAGTGTAGAAACCATGGACGAGATTAAGCAAGTGTCAACTTGACAGGTTTCAAAGGTGAACCAATCACCATTCTTAGCAAGCCGGAAAAAGCGACGGAAGGACAACAAAGATGGATCATACCCACAAGCCCGACACAGAATCTTAAAATGCAAAACCCTAGCCATACCTAAAGGATGAACTTGACCAAAAGATACCCGATAATATTCCAATACATTCAAGACAAAGTTTGAAAACGGATAACGAAGGTTTGAAAACTCAAAATGACGGCAATACAAGGCAATCATACCAGAAGGACAGGCATTGATGGATTTATCGCAAGCCGGTGCAACCGGTTTATACTTTGTCCCTATTCCCCATTCTACACAAAATAAATCGACTTCCTCTTGGGTCAGTCGAGAGAAGGATTTTGCCATATCCTTCCGAGCACCCATGACTATGAACAATTAAAGAGAAAATGAGAGAAGTGGAACTGACCTGATTTTGAATGAAAAGGGGAAACTTGAGAGAAATAAAAGAACAAGTTATGTTCTTCAAAAAGAAAATGAGAAAATAAATGAGATTAGGGATAATTATGAAGAGACAAAGAATTTAAAAACCGCCGCCTGACAAACTGCCACAAGCCTTGTCAACTGTCTTGTCAAAATTCCGAAATTCAAAAACCGTTCCAACCTTCCGACCCTTGAACCTTCGAAGCCTTTAGGCAATAAAAAACACGTATAAAAGTCAGAAGTCTTTGAGCTCCTTCCTCAAAAACCCCTGACTTGGGGGGCTGATGACGGGGGTAGCCCAAGACTAAATAAAATGACTAAATATATGAACGTCCAAAAGGTTAAAAGGTTCAATGGTTGAAAAGCTGAGGAGATGGAGTAAAGCAATACGAGAACAGTAAACAAGTCACATCTCCGAACAGCTCTACCAACCCACCAGCCGCAAAAGCAGCGCAGGTCCGAAGAGCACATGCTATTATCCAGGGGTCAAAAGGCTTTAACCCCCGAAAGGGCAAGCCCTCCACTGCAAGCAAGGTTACTAGTCTAATACATTCTACTTCGAGAGATGTCTTCTCTTATAAATTGACACTTCATTTACTTCAGAAAACATCTCCTGGCCAGCTCTGATTCTCTAATCTCTGGTCATTCATGTTGAGTACTTGCTTACATACAAGTCACTCCTTTTCACATCCACCACACACATTCCATTTGCTACCACTTCCGAATCTGAGTACATTTCAGAGAAGGATCTTCAGCAAATAACAACAATAAACTAGTGAACCTCCTTCCACGTCTTGCAAACGTGGGGGGACCCCACGACCTGCGTTAGGCAAAGTTGAACCCTTCAACCCTTTTTCCTAACCAGCCCAGCTACTACCGTTGGTCTTGTATTTGTTGCATCAACAGAGCTCAAATACACTAAGTTAACAAAGATAATCCTAGTGTTCAACATAATTCTACAAAACCCACTTGACATATGAGTGGATGATTATAAATTCACAAATTTTGAACATCAATTCAACAAGTAAATGACTAGGGTTCACTCCTAGACATAATTTCATCCCTAATTTCATCCAAACTTGATCATGCAAGCTCAAATTTCGATTCTCATGAATTTATCCAAAAATCAAGATGGAGCTATATGGTGAAAATTGTATACCTTATGATTCCTTCGCCGAGGTGATCACTAATCTATGATTGGATTTCGATTTGGAACAGATTTGAGCCTTCAATTTGGTGAAAATGCAAGAGCTAGGGTTCTGAGGGGAGTCTTGGTCGCCCCCTGTGTTCTTGATCGATCCAGACACACACCAAGTGTGTGTTTGGGATTTTTATTATTGTTTTATAAAAACAAGTTTCCTTTTTAACACTTTTAGCCCTCCAATTAATGCCAAGTTAAATTTTATATTTTTTAATCAAGTTCCTTTGTTATAACTAGGCTCATGACTAACTGGGTTATTTATCTCTAGTTAGTTTATTTTTGTTTATTTTATACTTTATATTTTCAATATAAGGCTTTATATTTTCGGGGTGTTACAGACTGCTACGCCTTGCCAGATATTGATGAAAAGATTGATTCACTAGCAACCTTCGGGTGGAAATGTTTCCTTGACTGCTATAAGGGATACCATCAAGTGCAGATGGCCATCCAAGACGAAGATAAGACTGCGTTTCGCACGCCAACAGGGTTATACTGCTATACAAAAATGTCTTTCTGCTTAAAAAACGCAGGCGCAACTTATCAAAGATTGATGAACGAAACATTCAGCGATGCTATTGGCAAATACATCGAAGTATACATGGGTGACCTGGTGATCATGAGCAAGGAAGAAAGCATGATGTTGGCCAACATTCAAAAGACATTCGACACACTGCGCGGAGTAAGTACCAAGCTAAACCCAGCAAAATGTTCCTTCGGCATGGAGGAAGGGAAGTTTCTGGGGTTCATCGTAACAAAAGATGGGTTTAAAGTCAATCCTGATAAGGTACAAGCGATCGAGCGGATGCCTTCACCATCAACAATCAAGGAGATGCAAAAATTGGCTGGACGGCTAGCAGCACTAAACCGTTTCCTAGCCAACCACGTAGCAAAGTCATTTCCGTTTATCAAGAAAAGCCAATTTTAGTGGACTCCGGAAGCCGAGAGCGCATTCCGAGAGATGAAAGATTGTCTCATAAGACTGCCAACATTGACAGCGCCAGTGAAAGGAGAACCCCTAGTATTGTATCTGTCAGCATCTGATAAAGCAGTTGGAGCAGTTCTGCTCGTAGACCGCCAAGGTGTTCAAACACCAGTTTACTATGTGTCTCGCACTCTGAACGATCCAGAAACACGGTACGCCATAATGGAAAAACTGGTGCTGGCACTGATCCATGCATCAAGGCGGTTGCGCAGGTACTTCGCCAACCACGTCATTCACGTCTTAACAAACTACAACATCGGCAACATCCTTGCAAGGCCCGAGATATCCGGAAGATTAGCAAAGTGGGCTATAGAGCTAGGAGGCCATAATGTGGTTTTCAGACCAAGGCCAGCAATCAAGGGTCAGGTGTTGGCCAATTTCATGACAGGAGTACCTGACGATAAAGATAGGGAGTGCAAAGCATTGGAGAAAGCTGAAAGGCAGCATACGGAAGAGCCATGGCTATTGTACACAGATTGCGCAGGCGCAGGACTTAGGCTGGTAAGTCTAGACAAACATGAATTCACGTACTCCATCAGGCTGGACTTCAAAAGCACGAATAATGAAGCTGAATACGAAGCTTTTTTGGCCGGTTTGAGATTGGCAATCAAAATGGGAGTCAAACACATTGAGGCGCATGTGGACTCCATGTTAGTAGCCGGGCAAATCAATGGCCAATACGACGCCAAAGGAGACGTGATGGCGCTCTACTTGAATCAAGCAAAAACATTGCTACAAAACTTCTATTCATACAAGGTGCGCCACATCAACCGGAGTGAGAATAAACCAGCCGACGCGTTAAGTAAACTCGCATCCACAAGTTTTCAGCACCTGGCCAAGGATGTGTGCATTGAAGTTTTAAGCAACCCATCGGTACCACTAAGAGAAGTGAGCGTTATTCAATTGGGAACAACGTCATGGATGACTCCAATAATTATGTATCTCCAATCTGGCATAGTTCCGGAGAACAAAGCCGAGGCAAGAAAAGAGCAATACAAATCCGAACACTACCAGATGGTCGACAGAATATTGTATCGAAAATCCTACTTAGGACCGTTGTTAAGATGCGTCGACCCAGAAGATGCAAACTACCTGATCCGAGAAGTACACGAGGGTATCTGCGGCATCCATGCTGGCCCGAGGATGGTAGTAGCCAAAGTCATGAACGCCGGATATTACTGGCCTGGAATGCATCTAGACGCAGTGAAAATTCTGAGAAAATGCAGCGGCTGCCAGAGGCACGCCCCAAAAACGATGCGCCCTAAAAACGAACTGGTCCCAGTAACAACGGCGTGGCCGTTTCAACAGTGGGGGATATATATGGTTGGCCCTTTTCCGGAAGCCCCGGGCGCAGTAAAATTCATAATAGTCGCAGTCGACTATTTCACAAAATGGGTGGAAGCAAAAGCACTCGCGTCAACCACATCTACCGTAGTTAGAAGGTTCATCTAGGAGCAGATCATATGTCATTTCGGGTTGCCACAAATAATTGTCAACGACAATGGGACAAATTTTGCTGCCGACGATCTCCAACGCTGGTTCAAAGAGATACACATAGAGCATGCCTTTTCTTCGGTTGCGCACCCACAAGGGAACTGCCAAGTCGAAGCTGTTAACAAAAGCATAGTGGATGGTATCAAAGCACAGCTAGGAACACAACGAAGAGGTTGGGTCGATGAACTACCAAGCATATTATGGGCCCATAGAACAATGCCAAAGACGAGCAATGGAGAAACACCGTTCAGTTTAGTCTACGGATCTGAAGCTGTGATACCAGCAGAGATCGGCCTACCATCCCCAAGAATGCTCTCCATGAACATGATCAACAATGAAGAAGAAAGAAGGTTGGATCTAGACCTTCTAGAAGAGAGAAGGGAGATGACGGCAATCAATGAGGCGAAATACAAGACCAAGTTGGAAAAATATTACAACAGCAAGGTCCGCATCTGCACGTTCAACCCCGGCGATTACGTCCTAAGGGACAATGAGGCGTCCAACGCCGAAAAACCGGGCAAATTAGCTCCCAAGTGGGAGGGGCCTTACGTTGTTGATGAAGTTTTGGGAAAAGGAGCGTACAAGCTACGCACATTGGAAAACAAAGAAGTTCCAAGAACCTGGAACGCCCAGCAGTTAAGAAAGTGTTATATGTAAACGGTCGAAGTTTTTTACGTACCTGTAACGGCCGCGCGCCAACACATTTAACAGTAATACAAGAAGTGTTTGGCTATCTTATCTAATGTGAATTTTTGTCACAACTGCATATATTACTTTGGGCATACACGAAAACATCAATGGCTCGACACTAGGAAATGTTGTAGACCTCGAAGGCTTGCCACAACCAAGTGCACAGCCGGGTAAAAAAACAACCAAAGCCTAAAAACGCATACTTCGTGCCCACATAAATACGAAAGCATCGATAACATGGAAAATAAACATTGTAGGACCCCCAAAACTGAAAATAGCTGGGTCAACACAATAACCTGTAACTCGATCACTTCGTACACACAAACCAAACGACGCGCGCAAACGACAGAACAAACGTTGTAACCAACACAGCATAACCTGTCAGCGCCATCATTCATTCGTGATACCTAAATCAAAGTAATTACACATGCACATATTGCAACAATAGCAAAATTCACAACAAACAAAGAAGCAAAGCCAAATATAAACGTAAACTACGTTAAATGTAACAGCTATAAGCAAATTGTTCACGAGGCATAAAGTTAACTTGTTCATGAAATTGTCAGTTATAAGGCTATCGAAGCCCATACACGGCATGCAAGCCGGAATCCTTCACCCCCGATGACTGGTGTCAGCGCCCCCGGTCTCAGGTTCTTCGCCACCAAGGGCCTTCTTCAATAAGGCAACACCATTAGGTTTCCGGGATAACTTTTGAGCAGCTTTGACAATTCCAAACTCGAGGGACTCAAACTCTTGACGCTTTTCAGCATACCGGGCAACACAATCAGTTTTGTATAATTCAAAATTCTTCAACGGTTCTTTTAACTCAGCTGCAGCCCTTCCCTCAGCATACCCTTCCTTACGACCAAGATCACGCGCAGCTTCACCAAGCTCGTATATATACTTGACCAACTCCTCGGAACCGGTGATACGTTCGGCAATCTGCAAAGTAACACACAAATGAGGAAAACGACAAATAATACCAAAAACAAATAAACAACAAATATTACCAGAGGCACTGCACGAGCAAGCAACCACTTGCAATCAACAGACATTTCCTCAGCAAGAAGTTCAGAAGCCTCGCACTCAGCAACCTTTGCCTCAGCAAGCTTTTCCAGCTTAACTATACGTTGGAGATATTCTTCTTCCCTCTTCTGGGCCGCAACACGCTCCTGCTCAGCTTCCTCACTGACCTTCCTCTTCTCTCCTGACAGCCTCACAATAGCATCACGTTGCGTCTGCAACTCTTTATTGGTTCGCTCACAAGCGGCCTCCCAATCCTTTTGTTTGTTGGAGTTAACCTGCTTCTCCTGTGCAAGCTTTTGCTCTACATCAGACACCCTCCACAACAAGCCTTTCCTTTCGGCATTGAACTTCTCTCTCTCCTCAGCGAATGCTTTTTTCTCATTTTCAAATTCAAGAGTCTCATCCCCCATCAGTTTCCATTTTCGGACAATCTTCTGGGAGGTAGCAAAAAAGTTAACCCCAGCGTGAACATGATCATCCAGAAGATCAAACCGGTTACGGCTTTTCTGAAATAACCTCTCAGCAGGGGGGAGGGACAAAGAGAAGAACTCTTGGCAGTTTTCACGACTATTCATCCGGGAGCCCTGCGTTAAATGCCAACGAGGAGCATGGGGCAGATCATCGCATGCAGGATTGTGGGTATCCCAAGACCCAGTTTGGACTTTCTCAAACTCATGACTCCGAGCCACCCCCGAAGTAGCACCACCACCCGAGGCCGGTGGACGCCTGGTATAGATGGTTCGACGAGGTGTAGCCTCACTTGACTCTGCCTCGATTTCAATACCTTTATCTCGACCATCTCCACCAGCACCACCTGCACCATGACCTTCAGCACCACCTGAGCCATCACCACCACCTTCACCAACATGTTCAACATTCACATCATCTTGTTTACTCTTTTCACCCAAGTCATCACGGGGAGGGGACAAGTCAAACGTTCTAGACGGTGGAGAGGTGGGGGGAGTAATCTTCGAAATATCAACCTTGCGCAGTGTCGTACCAGACTCGACACCTGCCAGGAGACAACCATGATAGTAAAAAACAATCAAAAAGCCAAATAACAAGATTTACAAGAACAAAGTCTCTACCTTGGGGAGCGGAGGCAGCGTATATTTTCTCCAAAAGATTCCCCTTCTTGGCACTAAAAACACCCATGTCAATCTCAGACTCCGAGGGTGCAGGAGGAGTCTCCTTTTGAAGTTTGGATTTCTTGGCAGCAAGCATAGCAGCAGCTTGCTCATCAAGTTTCCGTTTTTTATCTGCAAGAGCTTTCTTCTGCATCATCTCCGTTAAGGTGGCGCCGTCGTCAGGATCAGGCCCACTGCGTTTATCTCCGGCCCCTAAACCAGACAGTGTATCAGAAACGACAACATAATCTAGGATAGGAAGAGTAGAGGGTCGCTTACGAGGATCTTCAGCGGTTTTTTCCTCAGCCCTCTTCTCCTTCCCCTCTGGCTTGTCCGCCTTCGTTTTTCTACGAGTTTCCAACTGATCAGCAGTCTCAACCGGCATTTCAACATCAACACCAACTGGTTCATTAACAGGCTCATGCACAACCCCTTGCGCTGGACCTGGACGCGGGGAATGAGAAGTTAGGCCCTCAAGAGACCGGTCAGAACCCCCACTCGAAAGGACAATAACTTCCTCTCGAGTAGGATCAGTAGCATCATCAACATCATCTTCACCATCTTCACCTAAAACAACGTTGGCATAAGCAACAAAACTCTCGTTAGTAGGATGCAAGAAACGGTGGCCGATCCGGTCCAACAATGTCGGTTTCCCATCCTCCTGAACCGCTTCAACCATTGCACCACCGGCCTTCGGGTCGAGAACATTCAACAAGCTGTAGCCAACTGCGGAATACAAAGAGATGAGGAAGAACACAACAAAAACTAGAGAAAAAAGCAAACAACTAAGAAACATTACACACGTTTGCCTTGATAACCATAAACAGGAACACCCAGAGTCTTCTGCTTAAGGTATAAACAACCACCTAAATAACTAGTTAACTATACAACACTAATAACCATGATAGTATTAGTTATTTAATTATATATAAGATGATTAATTTGTTGGTTAGATTGCTGGACATAAGGATCTTCTTGAGGGCGATCCATACTTGAGACAAAGACTTCGACTGTGTGACTCATACATCACGACCCTGAACGTATGCCAAGCTTACACACTGAAACGGATCCGCGATCCAAACTATCACGTGACACTGAGGCCTCATATTTCTAAAGAGTATGCAGAGCCAGGGCGCAAACCGGCTGATGAGTACATCAAGCTAAACCCAAAGAGCGAGTACGCTCCGGGTTGGGAAGATACACTCATCTTGACCATGAAGGGTATTGCTGCGGGAATGCAAAATACCGGTTAATTAATAAACGATGTTATGTTATGTTGTGATGTGTGTGTTATTGTGGTTGTTTGCTTAGGGGAATTTGGCTGAACCCCTGGTTGAATACGATGGTGGTCGTCGATAATGGGTGTAGTGACGGGTACCGTGTGCAACTTTGATGGTACCTTGTCCAATAAACTGATGAATTATTGTACTTTCGAATAAAAACGGTCTTTTGTACTCGTCTTTATGCTTCTTTTCTGGTGGGAAAGGGTTCAAAACAGATATAAGTTGGCAATTTATAAATAAAACTTTTATATATTATAATAATAATGTGTAATACTTAATTTGACATAATTGAGTAAAATATGATATATTGGCCTGTTTTATAAAAACGCTTCTTACTTAGATTATATACAATCGCATTATCAACAGTGAGAAAGATATAAATTTCTATTTTAGAGGATATGTAAAACCTGTATATTTTACTTTCTATACAGCCTAAAAATGTATAGTTGGAGGAAAATATAAAATTATGATAAGTTATTCCCCCTTATTAAAGCATAATAACTTCAACTTAAAATGAAGTCGGTATGTGTCTCCACGAAATTAATGTTTATTCTAGATACTTTTTTTGGAAATGAACCATCCACTTTTTAATTGGTTCGTTTGGTTGGGGGTGTAATTGTGTAAACAAGTGAGATGTTTGTAGGAATGGAGTTCAGCCAGCTAGATTGCAAGGCTTAATTTCTAAAAAAAAAAAAAAAGATTCCAAGGCTTATTTAAGAGTAAAATGTCATTTTAGTCCTTACGGTTTGGGTCGTTTTACCAGTTTAGTCTAAATGTTTTATTTTTCATCTATGGGTTCAAAAAAGTTTCACCATTGCCTTTTTAGTCCACTAGGTTAACTTTATCTATTATTTCTGTTAACGGGAAAGGCAATTCGGTCATTTTATATCGCCTAATTGCCTTTGTAATTCACATAATTACATATAAAATGATCGAATTACCCTTCTCGTCAACAGAAAAAATGTATGAAGTTAACCCAATGGACTAAAATGGCAATGATGAAACCTTTTTGGACCAATAGACGAAAAATGAAACCTTTTGACTAAACTGACAAAATGACCCAAACCACAGGGACTAAAATGACATTTAACTCCTTATTTAATAAACGAGTTTAAGCATGTGGTTTGACCTTTGTTAAAATAAACCTATCATTAGTTGAGAACTACGATAACCACATAAAGTATTTGTATGTAATGCATTGATGAGATAGTAGGATATACAACTATGGGCTTGTTTGGCTAAGCTTATTTAACTTAAAAATCACTTTTTGTGAAAATGACTTATTGACTTATAACTTTTTGAAAATAAGTTTTTTTAAAAATGTTTGGATTCAGTAAGTCAATAAGTTGTTTTTTAAAAAGTGTTTGTCTTAGCTTATTCATGTAAAATGACTAAGGTGTTGTTTGTTTTTTCAGAGGTAAAACGTCTGCAGTCTGCGGACCACATCTGCAGACATCTGTAGCAGAAGAGGTGGACCGAACCTCTGCAGTCTGCAAGAAGAAGACTATTTGTTTTTTAACTTCTACAAGAAAAATTGATTCACTCAAAATAACAAGAATAATCGATTTTTATAAACAACAAGACCAATCGATTTGCATAAACAACAAGAACAATCGATTCACTCAAAACAATATAACAATGAACAAAATCTAATTGGGGGCAATATCTATAAAAAGAAAAACATAACGATAACATTAAATCTTGAATTGACCTAAAAATGAAATTTGAGCAAACGAATTCAATTAACTGTGAATTCGGTGATCGGAAAAACATTACCTCTCTGTTTAAATCAAATAACTGATTTGATTCCTCTCTTATCTCTCTCTTTACCAGTGTCGGCGCTAAGGTGAACGGCGGCGGCAACTGGAGTGGTGGAGGAGGGGTGGTGGAGGAGAAGGAGGATGTGTGCTAGGGTTTATGTTGTGTATCTGTGATTTAGGTAGAAAGAAATGGAAGAAGAGGTTAGAAGATGTGAGAAGACCCTTTCCCACATCTGCACCAAAAAGAGGTCAGGCAGACATTTTTAAATGAAATGTCTTCTGGAAAACAAACGATCTGCAGACTCAAACGTCTGTGTGTGGTCTGCGTGGTGCAGACATAAGAGGAGAAGAAGAGTTTTTCAAGAAAAACAAACACCCCCTAAAAGTCATAAGCAGCTTCAAAAAGTCATTCCTTCCTAACTTTTCAAAACTAACTTTTGTTCCCTACGCAAAAAGTCATTTTGAAAAGTGCTTATGAGTTTGACAAACACTTTTTCTCCTTATTAGCTTTTTGTAAAAGTCAATAAGTTATAAGGAAGTGTTGAAAAGCTTAGCCAAACACCCCCATATATAGCTGTCGTCACACTTAGAAAAAGATATGATTAATTTTGCAACTCTAGTTCTACTATATCTTAAAAGAGAAAGTCGGTGGCCAACAACTCTTCTACTTTTGGCTTTTTAATACTTCGAAACCAGTAATTAATACACATGCACTTTGAGGTTCAAATATAATTTATTATGTATAATTTATTCATATAATGTAAAGACATTGCTTTTTTTTTTCTCCCATATTTTGATAAAATTGCTTTTTTGGTCCTTGTTTTTTATTTTTCTAAATTGCGTTTCTAGTCCTTGACTTTCCAGCCCAAATTTCCATCACATTGCAATATTAGTCGATTGGCTTTACTACCTTCAAGGTTTAATATCTAAAATTTCTAATGTTTCAACTTTACTACGTTTTTAACCTATTGTATTCTTAAATGGTTTTCTTTCGCTAAAATTTTTTTAAAGAACTAATTTGTCTAAATTCGAATTACTTTACGCTTCGATTCAATAGTACATTGAGTTGAACTGAGTACGTCGAGACAAGTGTTTTCATATGGTTTGCGCATGACATAACACTTGGACCAATTCATTCAATGTTTGTAAAGTGCTCACGGCGCATCGCCTGCGGGTTGTATTATGCAAATTGCAATTTATGCGTCCGTATAAATTTGAGTTGGTCTACGCTTAGGCGTAAAATGTTCTAGGGAAACAAGTCAAGTCAAATATAAAACGCTTTTCGGGCTTATTTTGTGTTCGCTTCCAGTTCTACATTTAGACCCCACCGTCACGTGCCAGGGGTAGAATTTATGCCCTTGATATGAAAATGTCTTTTGATTACATGTGTCAGTTTTTCCGTTGATACGCGTATGTTCGATATTGCAATGTACCTGCGCCGCAACGCGCGCGGTCTAATTACTAGTAGTTCTTAAGATAACATTGATTCTGAAATGTTTACCTACTTGTGTTAATTAATTTTAAGAATATATAGAATCGTACTACAAAGTGTATTGGGAATTAGGGATTTAGCCATTTAGTTGTTAGGGGTGACCGAACTTGTTGTTAGGTCGTCCGTAGTGATCAGGGGTGACCGAACTTAACCAAACTGACAGACCCATCTTATTTCCCTGGGCTCTCATATAATCTATTCCAGTTCAAATGGGCTTCAGCTAACCACCAACACATTCGTCCATTTGGGCTTTTCTCTCCAACAAAATCAACGTTTCCGATCGGGTCTCCGACCACCTTTATTCTTCATTTCTTCTCACCAAAGCAAAAACAATAATTATAATAATAAAAGCAGAAAAAACGCATAAAGCAAATCCAACTCCACCACACTGGTTTTGTAATTTGCAGAACAATCTAGAATACTAGTCGTCGGAGCAATGTCAGCGCTTGCAACAAGGCGACGGCGTCAGTCGGAATCCGATCGATTGCTACCGTCAACGTCAACTGACGGTTACACAAAGGTAGATAAGCCGCCGGAGAAACCAGAGCCTGAGGCGGAGAAAGGCTTATCATGGACACTTCCTATATTTGCCCTAGGGTTATTGAGGTATATGAGTGCAACTACTAATATTATTCATGACTGTGATGAAGTCTTTAACTACTGGGAGCCTCTTCACTTCATACTTTACAAATCAGGCTTTCAAACTTGGGAGTACAGGTACTTGTTTGTTTTTCACTTCTTGTAGTTACTTATCTGGTTTTGATTTTGTTGGATTATTAGCTACAATATCTGTTCATTTGATTTACACTGTTTGTTTAATTTGAATTGAAGAGGTTAATACCGGTTCTGTCTTGTATAGCAAGGTTTATGTGTAGAGTTTAACTAATTTAGAAGTTTGGAATGTTTTACCTTTTAAGATGATTGTGTAATATACAAGTATAGAACTTAACAAGCAGCAGAACAGATAGGAGGGACATAGCTTATAAGTTAGGTTAGTATATATTAGCTAATCAAGCCAATTGACAGTTGACACTTGTCCGGTGCTTCGCAAAAGTTAGGGATAACTAAATATGCGTTTACCGTTTAAGTATGTTTAGTGCTTAGTGTATCTCATCAAGATTTAACTTTGACATTTCTGTTTTTCTTTGTATAATTGTATGTCAAAGTGCCAAATGTGTATCGTTTGGCTAAACAGCCAAGTTTACAATGTATTATGTCTAAGAAACATTTGTATGAATATATGATTAAACTGTTAAAGCAACGATTAGCGTAAGTTGTGTAGTGGACTGGTTGAGTAAAATGCCTCTTTATGTATATTGTGTAGACATTAATATAGCCGCAATTACTGTGGTGGCTTGTATTCTTACTTCTTTTTGGCCTCATGATTTCATTCATTAATTTTTTTGTAGAAAGACGTCATGAAAGTGTGTACATCGTAAACTTTTTACAAGTATATCAAAGCATAGTGTTATCCTTGTCTTGTCGGTTCTGAAGCATTCCTGCTTGTAAACATTTTCAGTTCATGATTTCTTGATTCAGCCGATATGAAGTGTTGAATGTTACTAATGGTCATATTTTATTCCATGATATGAAATCCTTTTGATTCATTTATTTTTTTTAAATTATATATTGTTTTTTGCAGTTCCCAGTTTGCATTACGTTCGTACCTGTATCTTCTTTTCCATTATATAGTGGGCTGGCCAGCATCAATATTTTATCATTGGCTTGAAGATGAAAAAGTACAGATTCGATACTTTCTCAATTCATTACTTGTATAAGCTTCTTTAGTATTATCTTCATTAACATAATTGTTTTAACTATTGAGCTCATTTCAGGTAAGAGTATTTTATGCTGTGAGGATATTTCTCGGCCTTATCTCCGTCATAACCGAAGCTGCTTTGGTAGTAGCAATTTCCAGAAAGTACGGAAAACGCCTCGCTTGTTACACACTCGCCCTGTTGTGCTTAACAAGTGGTTGCTTTTTCGCTAGCACAAGTGAGTACCCATTAAACTTATTTTCAAGTACATTTCGTTAATCGTTATAAATCCAACTTGGTTTACCGTTTACGTTTCGACGTACATTTTCTTGGTAATGAATCAGGTCAAATATAATACGTTTTCGTGCTTATTTTCATGTGCGTTTTCAGTTGGTCTAGGTTTTTACGTAAATTTTGTTCGAAAACGAGTCGGGTCAAATATTTGACGGTATAAGTTACTTTAAGTTTCGACGCCGCGGCAACGCGAGGCGGGTCAAAGTACTAGCTATATTTCTTATGTGTTAAAAATAATTGTTTTCACTTTTAACTGCTGTTGATTTACAGGTTTTTTACCCAGCTCGTTTTCGATGTATGCTATTTCTCTCTCCTCCGCACTGTTTCTTTTCGGCATGCATGCCTCAGCTGTTGCCGTTGCGGCAACCGGTGTTATTCTTGGTTGGCCGTTCTCAATCCTTGCGTTTCTTCCGGTAACCGTTTCCTCTCTAATTAGAAGGTTCAAACAAGCATTTCTTTCAGGAGCACTCATTTCGATTACCCTTTTGGTACGTAAATTTCTTTCTTTAATGTTCTTTATATGTTTGGTACTTAGAAGATGAGGTTGTATATTTGTTTAAAATTCTGTGCAGGCACTTTCGGTACTTGTGGACTACCATTACTACGGGAAATGGACATCATCTGTTATGAATTTCTTAGTGTATAATGTGGTAGGAGGTGGTGAGAGTCATTTGTATGGAACCGAAGGACCGTTATACTACTTGAAGAACGGATTTAATAACTTCAACTTCGCACTTGTTCTTGCACTGCTTTTTGTGGCTACTCTACCGGTTACAAAGAAGAAGTATGCTCCTGACTTGTTAATCGTGGTGTCCCCTGTTTATATCTGGTTGGTGTTCATGTCGTTGCAGCCACACAAAGAAGAAAGGTCTGACCCTTATGTCTGCTTTTTTTTTTTAATATATTTGAGTAAAATGCCATTTACGTCCCTGAGGTTTGGCCAATTTTGCGACTTTCGTCCAAAGGTTTGTTTTTCCGCATCTGGATCCTAAAGGTTTGAAATCTAGCCATTTTCGTCCAGCTCATCAACTCCATCTATTTTCTCCGTTAAGTTAGGGGTATTTTTCATTTTTTTGTTAAATTTAAGGGCAGTTCGGTCTTTTTCAGGGGTATTCGGTCTTTTTACATAAAGTGAAAAAGACCGAATCGCCCTTTAAGCTGACAGAAATACCCCTGACTTAACGGATAAAAATGGATGGAGTTAACGAGCTGGATGAAAATGGCAGGATTTCAAACCTTTTGGATCCAGATGCTGAAAAACAAACCTTTGGACGAAAGTCGCAAAACTAGCCAAACCTCAGGAACGAAAATGGCATTTTACTCTTAATATTATTTAAAGAGTATATTTTGAATATTGGATTTATAGGCTATAAGGAGTGTATTGGCTGAATGGCTCTTTGACTTGCAGGTTCCTTTATCCTATCTACCCTCTTATATGCGTTGCTGCTGCATCTGTCATCGAGAGCATTCCTGATTTCTTTTACGATCGTTATAGAACCGAACAATCTCTGCTTTACAAGGTAAATCATAAGTTGTGTATATAGCATCACTAACTCTTTTATTGTGTGTTATGTTTATAATCAACCTTTTGCATATGCAGATGGCTAAATACGTGAGACCGTTTCTTATCGGCCTCGTTCTATGCGTTTCTCACTCTAGAACTTTCTCTATCATAAACGGTTATGCTGCTCCTTTAGAGATTTATAAGCACTTCGAACATCATGATGATGCTGGAACTGGTAAGAACCATTTTGTGCTCAATTGACAAAATGGGATCCAAAACATTTCATTTATGTTTTGTTGACTTGGTCAATGCAGGTGCGGTGGTGTGTGTGGGAAGTGAGTGGCACCGGTTTCCGTCTTCCTTCTTTATTCCGGACTATGTGGGTGAAGTTCGGTGGATTGATGACGGCTTCAGGGGCCTTCTTCCTTTTCCATTTAATTCAACCTTGGGTGGAACTTCAGCGGCACCATCATATTTTAATAATAAGAACGAAGCATCACCTGATCAATTTGTAAGCTTCTTGCCGCTAGTTTTCCCGCACGCGTGTTCTTGTCGCTAACATAAAACGAGTTCTTAGAATTTACTTTATTTTAATTTATTAACAGCTTCAGGATGTCGAGAGCTGTGATTTTCTTGTTGAGCTCCAACTTCAGAGACCCTTTCTTTCTCGAGGCTCTGACCTGTCAAAATGGGAGGTACTCTGTGTGTGTGTGTGTTTTAAAAATTTTATGGAGGCTTATACGTCAAAAAAATACACTTTTGACTTTGGCATCAAGTCAAAAGGCTGTATAATGATGTGACAAGCATATGGTCAACGTACATACCCTCCTAAATCACTTTATTCAAATAATATATATATATTCTTTTAATAATAAAGTTTTTTGTAGCAGGATTTAAAGCATTAATAATTTTACAAAAGCTTTGAATTGGAGAAAAGAAGTGTATGCATGTTGGCCCGACCAACCCCATTTTGGCACCTCTAATAATGAGCGTTTGTGTTGTAGGTGGTTGCGGCTTTACCATACCTAGATAGGGAATTTTCACCTCCTTTACATCGATCATTCTTCATACCGTATATGTGGGAGGAGAAAAACACATTTGGGCTTTACAAATTATTGAAGCGACACAAAGAGCAACATTAGGTTTTGCAAGCGGGTAGCTATACGAAAGCGATATTAGGATCTGTTATATTACTAATTCTAGGATAATCCTCGACCTTCCTGCAGCATGTTGATTTTCTTTTGGTTATTGTTGAGCATACGTTGTTGTCATTATGGATTTGAGTAAAATAGTGTTTTGTTTCAAAATTGTTTTTTTGTTTTGTTTTTTTTTTTTATATAAAAAGTACAGGCGAGTAATAGGCCTGCTAATATGCTCAACGAATATGGTGAGGGGCCTTATCATTCTCGATGTGGTTTGATAGTTTTAGTTTTCAAGTTAGCCCATGCGTGTTCGACGTTAATATATCAATGCAGCCAGGGGCGGATACAGCTTGTAAACAGGGGTAGCACCGGCTACCCCTTGACGCTCCGGCGGTAGTGTAGTTTTTAGAAAAAAATTGACGTTTTTTCGATTTTGTTATCCTTTTTTTGAAACGTTGCTCCTAAAAGGATTTTCTAGATCCGCCACTAAATGCAGCTAAGCCAGTTACATGAAATGCACAACTTAAATCTCAAATGAGACAAAAGGAAAAGGATGTCTATAGAAAAATAGATTTGCGTTACACTGGTCAATCATATCCCCAATGTTTAAAAAATAGGTTGATTCAGGTAATATGTGTTTGCTTGATGAGTTTATTTGCCTCTGCTCAAGTTATACAACTGGTTTAAAGTCGTCATCATCGTCATACTCAGTAAATCCCAAGAATAGCAAAGCTAAGGTCCCTCTGAGGAGGGTAAATTTAAACAGCCTTACCTCTATTTCGTAGAAATAGAGAAAGTGCTTCTAGTGAGGCCCCGGCTCGATAGTAGTTTTGTATCAAGCCTTGGACATACGACACATAACACTTAGCAATCAGGACAAAGGCCGATTAGTGCATGTATATCTCCTTGTTTTTCAGCTATCAACGCAACCGTCAGCCACTTTTAACATTATTAGTGCAATTTCACTCCCCCCCCCCCCCCGAGGGCCCACATATATTTTACTTGCTAACTCATATTTGGTCAGCCAACACCTGAGATCATCACTGTCTCCCCGACTTTGCAGCTAGCACTTATCTGTCACAGCCGGTTTGTGTTATGAATTTACGCAAAGCGTCATCTTTCATAAGGGTTTCTTTGATCCATTTGAACTTTGTATTATTCTACATGTTAAAACCAGTGTGGTCAATAATGTCTTCAGTCTTTAGTTGCAAGGATCGAACAACCTAAGACCATCCACAATAAGGAGACTCAAAAACGTCTAAAAATATGTCCAGTCAGCTGTCACATTAAAAAAACACTCATTTTTTCATAAATGTCTAAAACTCACCTAACATGAAAACCTAAAAATACCTAAAAACAATGTCATATTCTCACCACCTTTTTATTTAAAATAACTCTCTATTTTATGTAACATGTAACTAAAAAGACAAGGTCGCCCACCATTTGTTTTTTTAGTCATTTTTGTAAAAAAAAAAAAAAAAAAACACTTCTAAAAATGGGACACGAAAAAACAAGGTGCACGATAACGAATGAGGTGGAAAAACGAGTAAAAACAATACCCAAAAACGTATTATTGTGAATGCCTTAAGATGTTAGGTTGGGTTGGATTTGTCTTTGATAATGGCTCCTTAAAACAAATTCCGCACATACATTACGATGAATGCATCGGTCTCCTATTATGCAAGAAGTATAACCATAGTTGTATTGTTGGAGATGAATTCACGAGTCAAAGCCTCCAACACTCGGCTTTTTAGTGTTTTTATTGTTTGTGGAAAATAAGAAGGGTAAAGTTCAAATACATACTCTCCTAAAAATAGGAAGTTGTGGAAAGGGTATCAAACGGACTTTGATTGAACTCATTCAAATGGCATTGGAACCGTCTTGTCGAACTTTACGATATGAGATTTTAGGTTTTCGCTTTTGGATTTTTATCTTATAGATTTTAGAATTTTTGTTTAGATCATTGCTTCTTTTTATTTAGCATTGTGTCTTTTCTTTATTTGCGTTATTGTGTCTTTTTTCCTCGACATTGTGTTATATTTCTCGGCATTATGTTATATTTTGCAATCCTTTATGTCGTTGTACACTTTCCAGATTTAGAAAACTTTGTAAGATAACTTTACTCGATGAAATAACTTAGAAAGTAGTCCTCTCTAAGTTTTTTTAATATGAGTTGCTCGTTTTTCTATGTTTTCATGTGTGTTATCTCGTTAAACATATCACAAAATGAATCTTTTAAGAATATTTTATACCTACACCATAAGAGAAGACGACATGTAAATTTAACTAGATTTTAGACGTAGCGCGTTGCGGTGAAACGTAACAAATGATAATGTAAAACAAACGTTATCAGAAAAAGAAACATGTTGTTTTAACAGTCAAACCATCAGAATCGTTTTAGTTTATCATCATAACTATGTACTTAAGTTTTTAGAAAAAAAAATAACGAACATAAGTTATTAATGAAATATTAAATTAATTGATAAAGGAAATATGACTTAAAAAAGTAAAAGGAATTATTAAAAACAAAAAATAAATAATAAAGGAAATATGGTTTTAGAAAAGGAAAAATAAAAATATGTTAAAAGTTAAAAGTAAATAAAATAATAAAGTGTTATAATAATAAAATATTTAAAAACTATAAATTATTATAAAATTAAAATCACTATTCAAGGTCATTCGTTTTCGTATTTACGTTTTTAGAAAAAATAATAATTAACAAATGTAAATTAATGATATATTAAATTAGTTGATTAAAGGAAATATAATTAAAAAAAAAGAATTATTAAAAAAATGATACCTGAAATATGGTTTAAAAAAGAAAAGTATGTTAAAAGTTAAAAGTAAATATAACACTGAAGTATTATATTATTAATTAAAATAATAAAATTTAAAAAAATGTTAGTATTATAAAATTAAAATCATTATGCATGGTCGTTATTAGGAAAATCTTAAATTAATTGATAAAGAAAATACGATTTAAAAATAAAAAAATAATTATGAAAAACAAAAAAAAATACATATTTGTATATATGTATTAAAACATAACATAACCGAGAAACAATAATTTAACGGTAACGGCGTCATTTTATTGATTGACAATAGTGAGAAAGAGATACGGAAGTGATAAGACGGGACTCTAGAGAGAGAAAGAGAGATGCAAGCCACGGCCTCCTTATCCTGGTGACGCACTTTGCCGGTGATGATGATGATAATGGTGTCGTTTGTGAGTTTAACTTCGACGACACAGATTAGAAGACGTCGGGGACAGCGGAACGAAGACGGGGATGATGAAGGCAAGACGGCGACGGGACTACATGTCCAAATCACATCCAGAACCGCCGCCCGAATTGGCCAATTTAAGCGACAGATGTAGGATTTCGAAGTCGAGATATATAATGCTCATTTATTGCATCTCTTAGGGTGTAAGGGGTGCATGCCTAATGAGATTAGGCAAACTTTCCATCTACCCAATTGTCGCAACCTCCGATCCCTTATCTGTCCCGAGAACGGGCGGGCGCGAACTCAGAGTTTCGGTGGTATCAGCTGGTTAATTTGGCAGCGGAAATTACATTAGGACCGTAGTTAGGAAATGTTTATCAGAGTAAAACCACCATATTTAATATTAATAATTACATGGGCAAAACCCAAGTTTCTTATTACAATACATTTATATGGATAAACCCTATTTTATTGAATTTAAAACATCGTCTTTTAGGTAACTTTTATAGCCACATTTTTTCCAAGCCTTCAGTGCTCTCCAGCTGGCTTTTTACTAATTGACTGTCACATTGTGTTACCTGAAACGCGTTTTAAAAACATTTGTCAGTGGGAAATACTGGTGAGTGAATCCCAGTTTAATCAAGAAACATTTTATCAATTAAAACAGTATTGAGAGCGATCACATTGTTTATTTCTACACAATTACTCATTCAGTACTGTCAATCCTGACTTGTGGGTCATATTACACATTGGCTAACTCGTTGTCCAATGGTAACGTACTGTCATCCCGACTTACTACTCGCAGTAGTAAATTTTGTATACAAAACCCCAACATACCGGCAGTAATTGAAGAACTACAAAGACTCAATCACCGCTTAATCACATTGTAAAACAATTAAGGTTTTGTAACATATTACAAAAAGGTTAACAAAAAGAGGATAAACTCACATTGCTATTGATGTGTGCAAAATGCAACATATAAATTACATCAATTGTGGCATAAAACTAACCCCTTTTTAGTACTAATGTTGGAAAAAGTGTGCTTTTGTCTTCCTTTTGTATTTTCAGGATTAAATGAGCTCAAATTAACAAAAGAAGCAAAAAGACAGCAAAATCTAACATAAATACAAGAAAAGGAACAAACGTGACATGCCCGACCCCACGACAGCATCTTCCCAAGCAAAACAAGAAGACAGAAGTGTCACACCCCCAAAATCCACCCGCGGAATACCACCGCTTGGAGGCGTGACTGACCAGGATCCAGCCACCAATCATATTGAACAAGCATATAAGTAGTTATAAAAATCCAACCAATATAATTGGTGTTCAAACAAAACATAGTTTAAGTTGCAAGCGGAAGCATAAGTCTTAAAACCAAATCATAAGTTTAATTGTTTCAAAGTTTAACATGGCACACAGTCGTCCATGTCCCACAACGACTCTCTTCCATGCAAGCTCCAGCTAAGCACCTACTGACCTGCAAAGCATGTAGTAACGAGTCAACAACAAGTTGAGTGAGTTCACGGTTGGGTGTTTGTTTTAAGTTGTTTCGAAAACAGTTCCCTTTATCTGGCATCCTGCCGTGGGGGTTACCCCATAGTTAAAAACGTGACTTGTTTATTCCCGGTTACTCTGGCAATCCAGCCGTGGGGGCTACCCCGTGTTAGTTATCTGGCATTTCGGCCGTGGGGGTTACCCCATGTATACACTAGACTCGTTACCATATCGACTGCTGACTGTAGTCATGTTTATGTGCCCTGAAACTGTCAATGTCTATCATCATTGACGTGCCCCAGATCCATTAGTTCACGCCCGTCCTCTGCGGCACGGTGTGAGGTTTGTCAGACCTAAATAGCGCTATCTAACTAATGACCCGCTCGCCATTGGCCCGGCGATTAAGTCGATATAAAAGGAGGGACTTCATGATAGAGTTTTGGTCTAGTACGAGTTATCTGTCCATGAGGACGAGGAATTACATTCCTGAACCAATGATGTCCTACCCAAGGAGGACGAGGAACCCACGTTCCTTAACCCCGTTCCCAACCCAGGGAATCCCATGCTTTGTAGAGGGTGTGAACTCACCTTGGTTTGCTCGGCAGATACACAGAAAGGTCAATCAAGCAATATTGTGGTCACTCACGTCCTATCATAGTTGTATCACACAAATCAGGTTCGTAGTACACGTATGTTTCTAGCACATTGCATTCAAGTATCACTCATGGCAGTCCATCAACATTCACGTTCAATCAGTAACGTATAAGATCTATGCATTAGGCCCAAGAGTCCGGCCCAATCACTTAAGCCCGTAATGGGGTGCAAGCCCAAACAGTGTGCACATGGTCTCGAGTCGAGACTGTGCGGTCTCTAGTCGAGACTGTGCGGTCTCGAGTTATAGCATACAAGTCTCGAGTCGCAACTGATGAGGTCTCGGGTTATGCATGTGTTGGTCTCGAGTCGCAACCGGACTCGCAAGTATGGTCTCGGGTCATGTTGTTTATGTGCTGATCCAGTGTGGTCTCGAGTCGAGACTGGAGGTTCTCGACTCGCAACCTTGTGTCAAAACCATGATCTCGAGTTGTCACCCATGTGATCTCGAGTCGAAACCATAGGTCTCGACTGGACATCAGCTGATTCTGCACAGTGTACTATCCAATAGGGTTTTGATATCATGCAACAATTTGTACTATCCATTTAAACATGTTTTCTTGTCTAGCAATTTACCAAAATGGATCAAACATATCAGTTTTCAAATATTCAAGGCATCTTCATATCATATTCAACAAGTTCTTCACCTATTCATATCATGTTCATGTTGATCATTCAAACTTATTCATCTTATTTCTGGGTTTCTAGCATTAATCATAACATAATCATGAACAACAAATCAACACACTTGAACATACTCATCTAGGGGTTTCACATCATCACATAACATCTCAAAATCAACTTTACACTAATCCGATTCATCATGGTACTACACATATGCAAGCCGGCTTTCATGAACATCAACAATCAATGGTTTGAATCATATTTAGACACAATATATCATGGGCTCATTATGCAACATATCCGAAATCAAAGCATGTTAGTCGATTATCAATATCATACACATCCGGTTCACAAACATCATCAAGCATACAACTACACTAGTTAAATCCTATCATTCATACTATCCTTTAACAACAAACATTATAAAGACACTAACCGATTGATGGGTTTCGAAGGTGAGTGTGAAGCTTCCAAACGGGTGTGTATGTGTGCCGATCCGAGGGCTCCTTGTGGTTACCGGTTTTGAATCCGAGAATGAAGGAGAGGAATGTTGTGGCTTAGGGTTTTAGTGAGGGAGAATGGAGAGTGTGTGTGTGTAGAGGAGTATGTGTGTTGTTTGTCCAAAAAAATGACAAGTGTAGCTATCACTAAGGATTTTATACTTGATCCACAATGGTGCACCCTAATGGGTTTTCGAAAGGGCTAAAGGGGTGTGTGTGGCCCAATCCGGCCCAAACTGTTACTGTTCACTCGAGACCGCATGATCTCGAGTCGGGTCCTTGTTGTCTCGGTTCATATACATACACGCATACATACAATTACAACACATAAACGTAATACGTAATCACATAGGATGTTCACATATATCATTACACCAATACGTCAACTAGTCACATAATGTTTCAAGCAGGTTACACTAAGATACACGAAAGGTTCTAAATTTCGAGTTGTCACATCATCCCCAAGTTGAAAGAAATTTCGTCCCGAAATTTGGTAAGCACTCACTGAGGAAGTTAGTTAAGTTGTATGGTTTTTCCGGTTTTCCTGGGGTGTCACATTCACCCCCCGTTGATCTGGAATTTCGTCCCGAAATTCCGTAGCTTCAGCCTCAGTAGTGGGTGTACTGTTTGCGAACAGTTGGGGATACTTTTGTTTCATCTGATCTTCGCGCTCCCAAGTGAACTCTGGGCCGCGACGTGAGTTCCAACGAACTCGAACGAGAGGTATTCTAGTGCTCTTGAGGACCTTAACATCCCGGTCCGTGCTTTCGACTGGTTCCTCGACGAATCGTAACTGCTCGTCGATAGTGAGTTCCTTCAGAGGAACTACGTGGGTCTCATCTGACAGACATTTCTTCAGATTCGACACGTGGAAAACGTTGTGAACTGCACCGAGTTCGGCTGGTAAGTTCAGTCTGTAGGCCACCCTGCCTATTTTCTCAATGACTTCGAAGGGTCCAACGTATCGTGGGTTAAGTTTGCCGCGTTTACCAAAACGAACCACACCCTTCCAGGGTGAAACTTTGAGTAGTACCCGCTCCCCAACCTGGAGCTCTAGTGGTTTCCTGCCCTTATCGGCGTAAACTTTCTGTCGGTCACGAGCTGCCGCCATGCGTTTTCGTATTTGCGCAATTTGTTCGGTCGTGTCTACCACATGTTCTGGACCAGTGATCTGACTATCTCCCACCTCTGCCCAACAAAGGGGTGACCGGCATTTACGTCCGTACAATGCCTCAAACGGAGCAGCTTTAATGCTGGTGTGGTAGTTGTTATTGTACGAGAACTCCACAAGCGGCAGGTGCTTTTCCCAGCGGTTGCCAAAGTCGATTACACATGCACGAAGCATGTCTTCTAATGTTTGAATAGTGCGCTCGGACTGCCCGTCCGTCTGAGGGTGATATGCTGTGCTCATGTCTAATCGTGAGCCAAAGGATTTGTGCATTGCTTGCCACAGCTCTGAAGTAAAGCGTGCATCTCGATCTGAGATAATGGAGGTGGGCACCCCGTGCCTCGAAACAACTTCCTTGAGGTATATTTCTGCAAGAGTGGAGAATTTATCCGTCTCCTTGATAGCCAAGAAGTGTGCGGACTTTGTGAGTCGATCCACGATCACCCAAATAGTATCGTTTCCGCGCTGTGATCTCGGTAGGCCAGTAACGAAATCCATGGAAATTTGCTCCCATTTCCATTGTGGTATCTCTGGTTGTTGAAGTAGGCCTGAGGGTTTCTGGTATTCAGACTTGACTCTCGCACAAGTCAAACACTTGCTGACATAGGTCGCTACGTGGGCCTTCATGCTAGGCCACCAGTACGTAGTTTTGATATCATGATACATCTTATCTGATCCAGGGTGCACTGAGTAGCGAGACTTGTGTGCTTCATCCATCACGAGCTCTCGTAAGTTGCCATAGAGTGGGACCCAAACGCGTCCCGTTACGTAGTAAGCACCGTCTTCCTTCTGTTCTAAGCGTTGCCTTGATCCGCGTAGGGCTTCAGCCCTGACGTTTTCTGGTTTCAGTGCTTCTATCTGAGCAGCTCGTATTTGAGAAGGAAGACTAGAATGGATCGTGAGTTGCAAAGCTCGTACGCGCTTAGGCGCAGTGTCCTTTCGACTGAGGGCGTCAGCCACAACATTGGCCTTGCCCGGGTGATATCTGATCGAGCACTCGTAGTCATTCAGTAGTTCGACCCATCGTCGTTGTCGGATATTCAGTTCCTTCTGCTTGAAGATATGTTCGAGGCTCCTGTGGTCGGTGTAGATGGCGCACTTGGTACCGTACAGGTAATGCCGCCATAACTTAAGTGCAAAGACAACAGCTCCCAGCTCTAAGTCGTGAGTAGTGTAGTTCTTCTCGTGAACTTTGAGTTGGCGTGAGGCGTAGGCTATAACTTTATCTCGTTGCATCAATACACAACCAAGACCCTGAATTGATGCGTCGCAGTAAACCACAAAGTCGTCTGTGCCCTCCGGCAAGGAAAGGATAAGTGCACTGCAGAGTCTATCCTTTAAGTGCTGAAATGCTAACTCCTGTGCATTTCCCCAGCGATAAACAACGCCTTTCTGCGTTAGCGAGGTGAGAGGCTGTGCGATCTTAGAAAAATCCTTAATGAATCGCCTGTAGTAACCTGCCAAACCCAAAAATTGGCGAATTTCCTTTGGTGTACGAGGTGCAGGCCAGTTCTTAATCGAGTCCACCTTGGATGGATCAACGTGAATCCCATCCTTGTTTACCACGTGGCCTAGGAAATGGACTTCTCGAAGCCAGAAGTCGCATTTCGAGAACTTTGCATAAAGCTGTTCTGTTCGAAGGAGTTCCAGAATAAGCCGTAGATGTTGCTCGTGTTCCTCCTGACTCTTAGAATAGATCAGGATGTCGTCGATGAAGACTATAACGAACTTGTCTAGGTAGGGCTTGCACACTCGATTCATCAAGTCCATGAAAACAGCGGGTGCGTTTGTCAGCCCAAAAGGCATGACCAAAAACTCATAGTGCCCATAACGAGTTCTAAAAGCTGTTTTGGAGACGTCCTCATCTCGGACTCTCAGTTGGTGATATCCCGATCTCAAATCAATCTTTGAATAGTAGCTCGACCCTTGCAGCTGGTCGAACAAGTCGTCAATACGCGGCAGAGGATAACGGTTCTTCACCGTCACCTTGTTGAGTTCCCGGTAGTCGATGCACATTCTGAAGGTACCGTCCTTCTTCTTCACAAATAGTACTGGAGCTCCCCAGGGTGATGAGCTTGGACGAATAAAACCTTTATCCAAGAGTTCTTGTAGTTGCGTAGAGAGTTCTTCCAACTCTGATGGAGCCAAACGATAAGGTGCACGAGCTATAGGCGCAGCTCCAGGAGCTAGTTCAATCTGAAACTCGACTTGGCGATGAGGCGGAAGACCAGGTAATTCCTCAGGAAATACCTCCGGATAGTCGCGTACAACTGGAAAATCTTCTATCTTCCTCTCTTTCTCCGAGGTGTCAGTAACGAGAGCCAAAATAGCAGTGTGGCCCTTTCGCAAGCACTTTTGGGCCTTAAGGAGAGAGATGACGTTCTCAACGGCACTCCTCTTGTCGCCACGAATCATGAGGGGTTCACCACTGGAACCAGGAATACGAACAACCTTCTCGTTGCAAAGAATCTCTGCTCGATGTTGGGATAACCAATCCATCCCAATGACAACGTCGAAACTACCCAAGACAATAGGAATGAGGTCGATAGAGAAGGTCTGGTCAGCAAGAATGAGTTTACAACCCTCGACTATGTGTGTGGCTTCTAAGCTCTTACCGTTTGCTAGCTCTACAGTGTGCTTGTTGTTCAAGGGTGTTGGAATACGCTTAAGCATTCGACTAACTTCTAGTGACATGTAGCTAGTATCGGCACCCGAATCAAATAATACTGAAACATAAAAGTCGTCGAGAAGGAACTTACCCGCCACAACATTGGGGTCGTTCCTTGCTTCACCTTGGCCGATTACGAACGCCCGCCCCCTGGCTCCATTGTTGTTGTTGTTCCCATTGTTACCATTCCCCTGATTGTTGTTATTGTTGTTGTTGTTCTGGTTCCTGTTTAGTTGGGGACAATCTCTCTTGAAGTGGCCCTCAGCTCCACACTGAAAGCATCCTTTGTTATCACCTTGCTGCTGCTGGCGCTGGTTCTGTTGAGCTTGCTGACGATTCTGATTGGCGGGGTATAAGCTCCTGCAATCCTTTGCAGCGTGACCTGGCTTGTTGCAACGATGACAGTTGCCCCTGGTGCATGGCCCGCTGTGGTGCAGGCTGCAGCGATTGCATTTGGGGTGATTCCCTTTGTACCCACCATGACTTTGACCACCAGATGATTGCTGACTAGGGCTCTTGTAGTGATCAGTTTTTTCTCTGCTGAGACTGGGACTGAACAGAAGTCGAACCCTTACTTGAAGTTCCATCCCATTTCCGTTTGTTGTCACTAGAGGTACCAGAAGTAGTTGCAGCACCTATGCGCTTTGGTAACTTGTTCTGCTCCACCGCCTGATCAGTGAGACGGTGAGCCAACTGAACAACTTGCTGGATGGTGGCGAGGTTCGCTGAAGTCACATGGCTTTGGATCTCTGGCACCAAGCCCTTGAGGAAGAGTTCAATTCGCTTAAATGGAGGGTCCACCATAGTAGGACACAGTAAGGCCAGCTCATTCGACCTCTTAGTATACGCCTCAATTTCTGACCCCGTCATCTTGAGGTTGAAGAATTCGACTTCCAGCTTATGAATGTCATCACGACTGCAGTATTCTTCCTTGATCATTTCCTTAAAAGTTTCCCATGGGGTGGCGTTGGCAGCAACCAACCCCAGCATTTGGACCTGAGCGTTCCACCATGTGAGGGCTAAACCCTCGAGAGTACCGGTAGCATACTTCACCCTGCGCGCCTCAGGGCATTCACACATTTCGAACACAGATTCTAGTTTCTCAAACCAGTGGAGGAGGCCTACCGCTCCTTCAGTGCCGCTAAAAGTAGTCGGTCGGCAGTCCATGAAAGTCTTAAAAGTGCACACGGGTGGCTGAACATGCTGACCTATTGTGGGTGAAAGAAAAGACAGAGTTTAACACAAAGGTTGGTTCACGAGAGTAGGATTCTAAAGATCCTAGAATGAGTTCGGACTGCAGGTTATACCTCCTGCGTGTGCAGCTGCAAGTGCTGCGGCAACTCGTTCGTTGATCAGAGCCGTCAACTGGGCTTGTGTCAGGTTAACGCGTCCAGACATGATCTTCATATTAAGAGGAACGTGAGTGAGAGGGGTTCGCGAAAATGCGATGACAGAAGTGGGTAAGTACACACGTGTTCAAGCAACAGTAGTTATACTAACCAAGCATACCATAAGCAATGTACTATGTAACTAACAAGTAGGCAATATATACACAGATCATATCACCTAGAATGTTGAGCCTTGCATGTGGAGTGAAGCGTCGTTGTGGACCGTTGAGCACTGTACAGGTTATAGTCTGATTTTAATAAAACCTTTCCCTTATTAAAACCAAGTTCAGTATAACCAATGGCTCTGATACCAATCTGTCACACCCCCAAAATCCACCCGCGGAATACCACCGCTTGGAGGCGTGACTGACCAGGATCCAGCCACCAATCATATTGAACAAGCATATAAGTAGTTATAAAAATCCAACCAATATAATTGGTGTTCAAACAAAACATAGTTTAAGTTGCAAGCGGAAGCATAAGTCTTAAAACCAAATCATAAGTTTAATTGTTTCAAAGTTTAACATGGCACACAGTCGTCCATGTCCCACAACGACTCTCTTCCATGCAAGCTCCAGCTAAGCACCTACTGACCTGCAAAGCATGTAGTAACGAGTCAACAACAAGTTGAGTGAGTTCACGGTTGGGTGTTTGTTTTAAGTTGTTTCGAAAACAGTTCCCTTTATCTGGCATCCTGTCGTGGGGGTTACCCCATAGTTAAAAACGTGACTTGTTGATTCCCGGTTACTCTGGCAATCCAGCCGTGGGGGCTACCCCGTGTTAGTTATCTGGCATTTCGGCCGTGGGGGTTACCCCATGTATACACTAGACTCGTTACCATATCGACTGCTGACTGTAGTCATGTTTATGTGCCCTGAAACTGTCAATGTCTATCATCATTGACGTGCCCCAGATCCATTAGTTCACGCCCGTCCTCTGCGGCACGGTGTGAGGTTTGTCAGACCTAAATAGCGCTATCTAACTAATGACCCGCTCGCCATTGGCCCGGCGATTAAGTCGATATAAAAGGAGGGACTTCATGATAGAGTTTTGGTCTAGTACGAGTTATCTGTCCATGAGGACGAGGAATTACATTCCTGAACCAATGCTGTCCTACCCAAGGAGGACGAGGAACCCACGTTCCTTAACCCCGTTCCCAACCCAGGGAATCCCATGCTTTGTAGAGGGTGTGAACTCACCTTGGTTTGCTCGGCAGATACACAGAAAGGTCAATCAAGCAATATTGTGGTCACTCACGTCCTATCATAGTTGTATCACACAAATCAGGTTCGTAGTACACGTATGTTTCTAGCACATTGCATTCAAGTATCACTCATGGCAGTCCATCAACATTCACGTTCAATCAGTAACGTATAAGATCTATGCATTAGGCCCAAGAGTCCGGCCCAATCACTTAAGCCCGTAATGGGGTGCAAGCCCAAACAGTGTGCACATGGTCTCGAGTCGAGACTGTGCGGTCTCTAGTCGAGACTGTGCGGTCTCGAGTTATAGCTTACAAGTCTCGAGTCGCAACTGATGAGGTCTCGGGTTATGCATGTGTTGGTCTCGAGTCGCAACCGGACTCGCAAGTATGGTCTCGGGTCATGTTGTTTATGTGCTGATCCAGTGTGGTCTCGATTCGAGACTGGAGGTTCTCGACTCGCAACCTTGTGTCAAAACCATGATCTCGAGTTGTCACCCATGTGATCTCGAGTCGAAACCATAGGTCTCGACTGGACATCAGCTGATTCTGCACAGTGTACTATCCAATAGGGTTTTGATATCATGCAACAATTTGTACTATCCATTTAAACATGTTTTCTTGTCTAGCAATTTACCAAAATGGATCAAACATATCAGTTTTCAAATATTCAAGGCATCTTCATATCATATTCAACAAGTTCTTCACCTATTCATATCATGTTCATGTTGATCATTCAAACTTATTCATCATATTTCCGGGTTTCTAGCATTAATCATAACATAATCATGAACAACAAATCAACACACTTGAACATACTCATCTAGGGGTTTCACATCATCACATAACATCTCAAAATCAACTTTACACTAATCCGATTCATCATGGTACTACACATATGCAAGCCGGCTTTCATGAACATCAACAATCAATGGTTTGAATCATATTTAGACACAATATATCATGGGCTCATTATGCAACATATCCGAAATCAAAGCATGTTAGTCGATTATCAATATCATACACATCCGGTTCACAAACATCATCAAGCATACAACTACACTAGTTAAATCCTATCATTCATACTATCCTTTAACAACAAACATTATAAAGACACTAACCGATTGATGGGTTTCGAAGGTGAGTGTGAAGCTTCCAAACGGGTGTGTATGTGTGCCGATCCGAGGGCTCCTTGTGGTTACCGGTTTTGAATCCGAGAATGAAGGAGAGGAATGTTGTGGCTTAGGGTTTTAGTGAGGGAGAATGGAGTGTGTGTGTGTGTAGAGGAGTATGTGTGTTGTTTGTCCAAAAAAATGACAAGTGTAGCTATCACTAAGGATTTTATACTTGATCCACAATGGTGCACCCTAATGGGTTTTCGAAAGGGCTAAATGGGTGTGTGTGGCCCAATCCGGCCCAAACTGTTACTGTTCACTCGAGACCGCATGGTCTCGAGTCGGGTCCTTGTTGTCTCGGTTCATATACATACACGAATACATACAATTACAACACATAAACGTAATACGTAATCACATAGGATGTTCACATATATCATTACACCAATACGTCAACTAGTCACATAATGTTTCAAGCAGGTTACACTAAGATACACGAAAGGTTCTAAATTTTGAGTTGTCACAAGAAGACTGAAGACGCCCCGTGCTCAGCCAGCACGGGGGCGTGCCCAAGTGTCAGCAGAAAAGACAAAGTGGTAGAAGCTTCTATTGCCCACCACGGGGCCGTGCTCAGCGGGCACGGGGCCGTGGTCAACTATAAGATTCGCAGAATCCAGGCAAATCTTCATAGTACAGATATGCTTCTGCACATGGGGTTGTGCTCAGCGGACACGGGGGCGTGGTCAACTAATAAAGACGAGCAATTAATGAAGAAAGAGAAGGATGTGGACACGGGGCCGTGCCCACTGGACACGGGGCCGTACCCGAGCTTCTGTTCAGCCTATAAATAGGAGTGCTTGGCTCAAGCTCAAACCATCCCTTGGCACACCACCTCTCTCACACTTCACCCACCACCCACCACCACCATAACACCATCATCCACCACCATCATCCATTGTCCATCATAGAGTGTGTGAGTCGTCTCGGGATCCAAGATTGATCGTAAGAGTTCTTGACAATCAATGCCATGTTTGCCTAAGTCTCTTACATCACTTGGTGAAGACAAAGTGTCTAGTGTAATACTTTTTATTTTTAATCTTTTTGCACTTTTTAATTGGTTATGTATTAATGACTTTAATAACTAGTTTCTTATGTTGAAGGTGATTCTTCCTTATCGTTTGTCCGTGGTGTCTTGGCATTATTTTACTGTCTATATAAAATAAAAGATTTTCACCATTCATATCTCCACGGTCTATATGGAGGTATGTTGGCTACCTGGTCGGGGGTTAAGGGAACGGTTTGGTAAGAGTCTTGCCGTTGTTCAGCGTTTAGAGATCCTGCAAGGGACCTGGGTCAAATTTAGTAGGACCTCCTTCAATACTTAACGGTATTGGATGTCGGGGGTCCAAACTCTTTGATCCCCTCATAAGTTAAACTACTATTAATACTATAACCCGGCTACTTAGGACTGTATCCTTGCTGACTCAGACTACTTAGTCGAGGGTAACGTCACCTTCAAAAGAGGGGCCTACCATAATTTGCATTAATAACTTAATTAATTATCTTTCAATAATCCGACCCTTTAGGATTGTATCATTGCTGACTCAAACTACTGGGTTGAGGGTAACGTCACCTCCAAAAGAGGGGCCTACTACAATAACTAAGATAATCTCTTAAATAGTGCAAAAGTGCGGAAATAATCAAAGGTTACACTAAACACGAGTCGGAACCAAGTGATTCATCTTGTCTATCTGTTTTTCTTTTATTTTTATTTTTCATCATTTTAGTTAGTTTTTATTTTCTTAGTTTAAAGCATTTTTCTAAACTCTTGATTTGATTAGACGTTGAGGATAAACCGGTACTAAAAGCTCTTGTGTCCTTGGACGACCTTGGTATCTTACCAACACTATACTACGCCCACGATGGGTGCACTTGCCCATATGTGTGTTTAGTGTTAGTAAATATCGTGTTTTATAAATTTAAAACTTGGCTAAAGAAAGTGTAAAAGGGCTTAAAATATACTTAAACTTATATACACACTTCAGACGCATCAAGTTTTTGGAACCGCTGCCGGGGACACACGGATTTTAAGAAAGTTAGGAATCAGCGGCCTAATCGTTTTCTTATTTCCCATTTTTTTAGGATTTTTCTTAGTTTTTCAGCTTCTGCAGAACTCAGCACGGGCCGTGCCCGCTGAACACGCCCCGTGCCCAATCATTGGAACTGGCAATCCTGTTTTAAGTCAGACAGTAAGCTGAACACGGGGCCGTGCCCACTCAACACGCCCCGTGCCCAAGATTCAGTTACTGAAAACAGAACCGTAAGATCCCGACGGTTGGTAATTTCTGACACAAACATGAGTGATACTGATACTTTTTACTTTCGACACTCTTATGGTACGTGGTGTCAATTATGTGGTGGTAACCATAAGGAATTGGAATGTTATTTTCTAAATTATAAGCCCCACTATATAGACCCATCGTTTCCTTTTATCCTTAAGAGGGGCGAAAGTAAAAATAATCCCTATCTCTCCCTCGAATGCTCCCAACCAGATTTTCTAGGAGAAATGCTTCTCGATGAATTATTTCAATTAGAATATCTAATTCTTAATTGGTTAAAAGAACTTAGGATAGATTTCAATAATTTATCTCAAGATGATAACCAAGAAGAAGTGTTGGAATCGCATTCAAACAACTTCGTTGTTTCCGACGATACTTCTAACTCTAGTGAGGACTTGAGCGATAGTCGTCCCTGTGTCGATTGTGCCGTGAAGGACTCCCCATCGACTTCGTTCGATGCATACATAGACCTGAGCGATTCGGCATACGCCTTCTTTAACGAGAGCCCGGAAAAGGGTTGGACTTGTCCACCTACATATAGCATAGGAATCACCCTCACCGACAACCTCTTGCGTTCTCGTCTTAATCTAGATCAACTAAGGTATCTTAGGCACTTTGGGGTTGTTCCATCCAGTAAGGAACCGCCCGATCCGGAAAAGTTCCTTAAAAATAGACAAACTTCATAAACAGCCCTCCGACGGGGCCGTGTCCAGGTCAGCACGCCCCCGTGTCCACCAAAAGATTCCCTTCTGACTTCTGTCAGAATACGGACAAAAACGTGTCAGGATCTTGCCTGCACACGGGGCCGTGTTCAGCCGACACGGGGCCGTGTCCAGCATGCTGTCGTTTTCTATAAATGCAGCCAAGAATCCTGCACATTTGGACCATCCAGGGACAGAGATTTGAAAGGATTTTCTAACTTACCATCCTAGGTATGTTCTAAAAGAAGGTTCCAACAAACATCTTGTCCTTTCCTCTTTTATCCATTACCTTCTTCTTCGTCTTTCTTGCAACAACACCTCCATTGAAGCTTGATTTCAAGCTTTATTGTGATGATTGTTAACTTTTTGTTCAAGGAATCTTGTTAAAAATAAGTTACATAACATTGTTTTAAGTTATCTCTGTTCAAAAACGCTTCATGAGTTGGGAAAATAATTTGAAACTTCAAGATTCCTTGTTCTAAAAAACTGCAGAAAGGTGAACACGGGGCCGTGCTCAGTGAGCACGGGGCCGTGTCCGTGGTACTGTTTCATTTAAATGAACTATTTCTGGTTTGTTTCCGTAGAATGTCTAGCCAAAACAGTGGAACCTCTTCTGCGCACTCCAGAAACAGTCGAAGGGAAAGGAGGCCATCGATAGAAGCAACTCTCGTACGATACGTGATGGCATTACGTGAAGCCCTTGACGAGATGACTTCGGTAGAGGAGGTCCTAATAGACCGTATAAATTATCTTTCGGTGGGGTTGGAAAACAGTTTTCAAGAAATAAACCTCTTGCACCAGAGGTTAAACATTCTTGTAACACCTCCCATGGAACCAATCCTACCTCAAGAGGTTGGAACCTTGCACTTGGAATCCACAACCCCACCGGTTGGGACGACATTCCAGCGGAACCTCCTCTTGAAGATCTATAAGAAGTCCCGGTGGAAGTTGCACCTCCTCAAACCAATGCCAATGAGCCCGCCTTTCTTCTCCATAGGGAGATAGAAGAATGGCTCGCCGACGTGTGAGGAACCCATGACCGGAGAAAGGAGTTTTTCAAGCCACATTTAACCGAAGGATTTACCCTTTCGGAAATTTTGCTAATAGAATAAGTAGTCGGCTAGAACTCCTTGGTTTAGATTTCTTGTGTTTCTTTGACCTAACTATCTAGTATTTTAATTTTAGGACTATTATGTAATTCTCTCTATGACTTAATGAATGATGGTTTTAGTAATTTTGGTGTTTGGATGATGTTGAAATGAATAAAACACACTTGAGATGGCAAAGGAAATAAGGGAAAATTGAACCAGCACCCCATGCAGGAAAACAGAGCCATCCGGCAATTTTCTTCGTTTACAGTAAGCTCGGCACGGGCCATGTCCGCCCAACACGGCCCCGTGCTGCACAGTCTACAGAAAAGACCCAGTTCAGGTAACTGGACACGGGCCGTGTTCACCCAACACGCCCCCGTGTCCAGGCTTCTGTTTCTCTTGATTTAATTTTGTTACTGGCACTTGAACACGGGGTCGTGCCCGGACAACACGGGGCCGTGTTCAGCGCCCAGTAACACAAAATTTTTGCTTTTTCACTCTTTTTACACATTCAATCAACCTAAAAACTTATTTTTGGGACACATTGAGGACAATGTGTAATTTAAGTGTGGGGGGATGCTAAAACCTTGAATCTTGTAAGTCCTAATAACAAGCCTTACACAAAACTCTATTGGAACCGCTAATCACCCCAAATTCTTTCGAAAATTTTCATTTTTTTTACTTGTCTAGGTTTAACTTGGGAATTTCAAAGTTCAAAAAAGATTATATTTTTACAAATTTACAACCGATAGCGTCGTGATAAAAAGAACCAACATAAGAAAATTATGAAAAGGCATGACAAACTTAGTTAAAATTTGATTATATATACTTGATCACATAAAAACCCATTCCCACAAAAGTGAGTTTTTAAGCCCTTATTGAGCATACAAATATATATCTTTAAATAAAATGCTCATTTTTCGTTTCTTGTGTGAATAGCCGCTTGGTTCTTACGACTCTAGAACTTGCCATGACGATACATTCCAGGTCCTTACCAACTTAAACCCGAGTAAGTAAATGATGGAGGCATTATGACTAACACTTTTTATTTCTACACCATTATTTTTCCTTTTTTTTCACCACCTACCCAAAATCCCCCTAGTTAGCCCCTTTGAGCCTAAACCTTTTCATTTCATAACCCAAACCAAACACCCTTTCACCCACCAAAACCTTTTTCATTTTTAACCCTTTGTTTTAGTAACTAGCTCGGTTCTTCATATGACTTCAAAAAAAAAATGTTGATGATGAAGCAAAAGAAAAAAATAAACAAACAAGTTCATCAAAAATAACTTTGTTTGGAATTATGGCTTCATCAATAAAAAAATTGAAAAATAGAAAGTCTTACGAAAACCGATGTTTTTTACGCTTTTTCGCCCTTTTCTACTAACCACTAACCCACCCACCTACCTTTAACCCAAGCCTAACCCTTCACCCAAAAGTCCTCTTGATATTTACAAAGGTATAAAGTTAAAAAGGAGGAGGATTGATTACTTGGCAAGCCTATGGTAGGAGTAAGTTCCATGCCGCTCTCGAGTGATTCACTAAAATACATCTTCGGCCGAGTGTTGAGTGATCCCCCGTGAGGTATGTGAACTTGTATATAAAAAGAATTTTAAAGAGGCATGTTATGCCCTAATAAGTAATTTATCTTATGAAAAGTTTTGAATAAATCATGATGAATAGGTTTGTAAATAAATAAAAATAAAACTAAATGAAGAATCTTAGAAATCCCGACACTCTATGACAAGCCCAAAAACCTTCTCTTCTACCCATTCCATTTGGGAGTGTAAAGCCACATTATAAAGAGTTTTGCTTGAGGACAAGCAAAGATTCAAGTGTGGGGGTATTTGATGTGTGCAAAATGCAACATATAAATTACATCAATTGTGGCATAAAACTAACCCTTTTTAGTACTAATGTTGGAAAAAGTGTGCTTTTGTCTTCCTTTTGTATTTTCAGGATTAAATGAGCTCAAATTAACAAAAGAAGCAAAAAGACAGCAAAATCTAACATAAATACAAGAAAAGGAACATACGTGACATGCCCGACCCCACGACAGCATCTTCCCAAGCAAAACAAGAAGACAGAAGACTGAACACGCCCCGTGCTCAGCCAGTACGGGGGCGTGCCCAAGTGTCAGCAGAAAAGACAAAGTGGTAGAAGCTTCTATTGCCCACCACGGGGCCATGCTCATCGGGCACGGGGCCGTGGTCAACTATAAGATTCGCAGAATCCAGGCAAATCTTCATAGTACAGATATGCTTCTGCACATGGGGTCGTGCTCAGCGGACACGGGGGCGTGGTAAACTAATAAAGACAAGAGAAATTAATGAAGAAAGAGAAGGATGTGGACACGGGGCCGTGCCCGAGCTTCTGTTCAGCCTATAAATAGGAGTGCTTGGCTCAAGCTCAAACCATCCCTTGGCACACCACCTCTCTCACACTTCACCCACCACCCACCACCACCATAACACCATCATCCACCACCATCATCCATTGTCCATCATAGAGTGTGTGAGTCGTCTCGGGATCCAAGATTGATCGTAAGAGTTCTTGACAATCAATGCCATGTTTGCCTAAGTCTCTTACATCACTTGGTGAAGACAAAGTGTCTAGTGTAATACTTTTTATTTTTAATCTTTTTGCACTTTTTAATTGGTTATGTATTAATGACTTTAATAACTAGTTTCTTATGTTGAAGGTGATTCTTCCTTATCGTTTGTCCGTGGTGTCTTGGCATTATTTTACTGTCTATATAAAATAAAAGATTTTCACCATTCATATCTCCACGGTCTATATGGAGGTATGTTGGCTACCTGGTCGGGGGTTAAGGGAACGGTTTGGTAAGAGTCTTGCCGTTGTTCAGCGTTTAGAGATCCTGCAAGGGACCTGGGTCAAATTTAGTAGGACCTCCTTCAATACTTAACGGTATTGGATGGCGGGGGTCCAAACTCTTTGATCCCCTCATAAGTTAAACTACTATTAATACTATAACCCGGCTACTTAGGACTGTATCCTTGCTGACTCAGACTACTTAGTCGAGGGTAACGTCACCTTCAAAAGAGGGGCCTACCATAATTTGCATTAATAACTTAATTAATTATCTTTCAATAATCCGACCCTTTAGGATTGTATCATTGCTGACTCAAACTACTGGGTTGAGGGTAACGTCACCTCCAAAAGAGGGGCCTACTACAATAACTAAGATAATCTCTTAAATAGTGGAAAAGTGCGGAAATAATCAAAGGTTACACTAAACACGAGTCGGAACCAAGTGATTCATCTTGTCTATCTGTTTTTCTTTTATTTTTATTTTTCAGCATTTTAGTTAGTTTTTATTTTCTTAGTTTAAATCATTTTTCTAAACTCTTGATTTGATTAGACGTTGAGGATAAACCGGTACTAAAAGCTCTTGTGTCCTTGGACGACCTTGGTATCTTACCAACACTATACTACGCCCACGATGGGTGCACTTGCCCATATGTGTGTTTAGTGTTAGTAAATATCGTGTTTTATAAATTTAAAACTTGGCTAAAGAAAGTGTAAAAGGGCTTAAAATATACTTAAACTTATATACACACTTCACACGCATCAGCTATCTTAGACTTCGCGTAAGGGTTTCCTGGATATAATCTATAATTTTCACAAATGTACCTAGGTTAGTATATTAACCCTTTGAAAATATTAATGATACCCTCCCCGAGACGGCATTCCAACAATTACGTCGGGCAGAACCACGACAGTTGTTAAGGAACCCTAAATCAATCGGGCAACGTATCTATCACGAAACTGGGGTTATAATACTTACAACGGAGCAGAACCTCGTTAATTAGGGGGTATAATACTTGAATATTATGCCTATATCTTCATAAATTCGCTTAAGAAAGAAAAGAAATGAACGAGGAATACTGAAACTCGATGCCTGCTTATATAGTTGCTGAAACTGGGTCTCACGCGGCCCGCGTAAAATATAAGCGGGGCTTATGCGGCCCACGTACTAGCCCGGGTAGGGTTTAGGTGATCCGGGTCATCGCCTAGAATCGCCACGATGTCGACACGTGTCGGCCTATGGTGTCTCTGCGTTGTTGATCTCACGCGGCCCGCGTTAACTTAAACGGGATCTTACGCGGCCCGTCTTAACTAAAGAAATCAACGATATCAGGTTTCAACCCTGATACCGCCCGCCTAAGGTTGGGGTGGGTCCTACGCGGCCTGCCTCAACTCAAAATTTAAATTTTATATTTTATTTTTAATGCTATACTGTATTTCGGGCTCGGTTTTCACATACGGGGTGTATTTAAAGACATATTGGAACAATTTAAAATATAATAGGGTGTCGGAAATATTCGAGAGAGTCAATTTTATTGAGGGTTGTTACATCCTCACCACCTTGTTTTAGAGCTCGTCCTCGAGATCTACTGGAACAAGTGCGGATATTTCCTTTGCATTTCAGATTCAAGCTCCCATGTGTACTCAGGTCCTCTTTTTGAGTCCCATTTTACTTTGACCAGAACTAGTCTCTTATGCTTGAGGTTCTTGACTTTCCTGTCTTCAATTTGTAGAGGTCTTTCTACAAACTTGAGTTGTTCATTTACCTCTATATCCTTAAGAGGTACTATCAGTGATTCATCAGCTAAACACTTTTTAAGATTTGATACATAAAATACATCATGTATTCCTGCCATTTCCTCTGACAGTTGTAGCTGGTAGGCTACAGGTCTTATTCTTCTAATAATTTCAAAAGGTCCAATATACCTGGGACTTAGCTTTCCCCTTTTTATGAATCTTACTACTCCTTTCCAAGGAGAGACCTTTAATAATACTTTATCTCCTACTTGAAATTCTAATGGTTTACGTCGGTTATCAGCATAGCTCTTCTGTCGATCACGTGTTGTTTTTAATCGTTCCTTGACTTGAATAATTTTATCAGTTGTTTCTTGCACTATCTCAGGTCCAGATAGTTGCTTTTCCCCAATTTTTGCCCAACAGACTAGGGTTCGGCACTTTCGTCCATAAAGTGCTTCAAATGGTGCAGCATTGATACTTGTGTGATAACTATTATTATAAGAAAATTCTATTAAAGGTAAGTGATCATCCCAATTACCTCCGAAATCAATTACACAAGCTCTAAGCATGTCCTCCATTGTCTGAATTGTCCTTTCACTTTGTCCGTCCGTTTGAGGATGATAAGATGTGCTTAGATTTAACTTGGTTCCCATTGCCTTTTGGAAACTTGACCAAAAATGAGAGGTAAATCGGATGTCCCTATCAGAAACAATTGATAAAGGAATTCCATGTAAAGAAACAATTTCATTTATATATAATTTAGCTAACTGTTCCATACTGAAAGGTTCCTTCATTGGTAGGAAATGAGCTGACTTGGTAAACCTATCTACAATCACCCAGATTGTATCATTGCCTTTCTTTGTTTTGGGTAATTTAGTAACAAAATCCATTGTTATCAATTCCATTTCCATACTGGCATTTCTAACTGTTGTAGAAATCCTGAAGGTTTCTGGTGTTCAGCTTTGACTTGTGAACAAGTTAAACATTTAGAAACATAGGCTGCTATGTCCTTTTTCATTCCTATCCACCAGAAAATTTTCCTTAAATCCTGGTACATTTTATAATTTCCTGGATGCATCGTATATTTAGATTTATGGGCTTCTTCTAAAATACGATAACGTAGGTTTCCTAATTTAGGTATCCACATTCTCTTCTCATGGAATCTCCAAATTCCATCTGTTCCTTGTTTTAATTCTTTTAGCATACCTTTTATTTTTTCAGTATCATCCTTGATTACTGATTCTTGTGCTTCTCTTATCTGATCATTTAAATATACTTATAGATTTAATTTAAGAGAACGTACCCTTTTTGGCTTTTCATGATACTTTCGGCTTAAAGCATCTGCTACTACATTTGTTTTTCCTTCATGATACTGGATATCACAATCATAATCACTGAGCATCTCCATCCAGCATCTTTGTCTCATATTTAACTCCTTTTGCTTGAAAATATACCTTAAACTCTTATGATCAGTGAATATGGTAAACTTACTACCATAAAGGTAATGTCTCCAAATCTTAAGAGCGAAAATTATAGCTCCTAGTTCTAGATCATGGGTTGAATAATTCTCTTCATGATTCTTAAGTTGTCTAGATGCGTAAGCTATAACCTTTTGTCGTTGCATCAATACACATCCATAACCTAATTTGGAAGCGTCACAATAGACTACAAAGTCTTCAGTTCCTTCTGGTAATGCTATTATGGGTGTATGGGTTAATCTTTGCTTAAGAATTCTAAATGCTTCTTCTTATTTTAATCCCCATTCAAACTTAACAGATTTACAGGTTAGTTTAGTTAAGAGAATGGCTATTCTAGAAAAATCTTGAATAAATCTTCTATAATAACCGGCCAATCCTAAGAAACTTCTAACCTCGGTTGGTGACTCAGGGGTTTTCCATTTAGTAATTGGCTCGATCTTTGTGGGATCCACATGAATTCCTTCATGATTGACTAGGTGTCCAAGAAATTGTACCTGTTCTAACCAAAATTCGCACTTAGAAAATTTAGCATAAAGCTTTTCCTTTCTTAATAAACTTAAAAGTGCGTGCAAATGCTTTGCATGATCCTCTTTATTCTTAGAATAAATAAGAATATCATCTATGAAAACAATTATGAATTTATCCAAATATGGCTTACATATTCGGTTCATCATGTCCATAAATGCAGCTGGGGCATTGGTTAAACCAAATGGCATGACAGTAAATTCATAATGTCCATACCTCGTTCTAAATGCGGTCTTAGTAATGTCCTCTTCCTGTACCTTTAATTGATGATATCCTGACCTTAAATCGATTTTAGAGAAAAATCGAGCTCCTTGCAGTTGATCAAACAGATCATCGATTCTTGGTAATGGGTACCGATTCTTAATCGTGACTTTGTTTAATTCACGGTAGTCAATGCACATACGCATTGATCCGTCCTTCTTTTTAACAAACAGTATCGGCGCTCCCCATGGTGACGAACTTGGCTGTATGAATCCTTTCTCTAACAATTCGTCTAATTATTTCTTCAATTCTTGCATTTCTGCAGGTGCCAAACGATAAGGTGCTTTGGCAATTGGTGCTGTTCCTGGTATTAAATGGATTCTGAATTCAACTTCTCTATCTGGAGGTTGCCCTGGCAATTCTTCTGGAAATACATCTGAAAACTGAGATACTACTGGAATATCTTTTAAATTCTTTCCTTCAGTGTTAGTGATTATAGAAATCAAATACACTATAGAACCTTTTCTTATATAACTTGCAGTTTTCATCACAGAGATAAATTTTGTGGATCTTGATGGTTTATCTCCTTTAATTGTGATCGTTTTACCTGTTGGTGAATTTACTTGAATTGACTTTTGATCACATAAAATACTAGCTTTATTGGCTATTAACCAATTCATTCCTAAAACAACATCAAATCCTGCCAGATTCATGGGATAAAGGTTTGCAATAAAATTTTGATTTAAAATTTCTATTCTAGCTCCTTGCAAGATTTCAGAAATCCTAACAGTTTCTCCATTAGCTGTCTCTACTAGACATTCTTGTGGTAGTTTAGTTAATGACTGATTTAGAAATTTGCAAAATGACGTATTAATAAAACTTTGGTTTGCACCAGAGTCAAATAATACTTTAGCAAAAACATCATTAACTAAAAATGTACCAGCTATGACATTTGGAATCATCTTAGCTTCATCTGCAGTCAGAACAAATGCTCTAGCATTTTGAGTATTCTTGTTGTTTGTAGCTGGAGCTAATTTTGGGCAATTAAGCTTGATATGACCTTGTTCTCCGCAGTTGTAACATATCCTGTTATTAGCTTTCTTCCTGCAATTTTCCTCCTTGTGTCCTGATATTTTGCAAAAGTTACAGTATATGGAGCATTTTCCTGAATGTTTTCTTTTGCAATTCTTACAGTAAGGTGCAGAGGTAGAACCTACATTTCTCCCACGGTTAGAATTTCCAGAACGAAATTCTTGTGTGAGCTTCTGGGTTAGGTTCCTCCTTTGATCCTCTTCTCGGGTACGGACTAACTCATCTGTCAAGGTATTTGCTAGTTCTACAGCTTCTTCTATAGTTTGAGGTCTAGCTGCCTTGACTATGTGTCTAATCTCTCCAATTAATCCACAAATATAACGGGAGAATAACACTGGTTCTGGTGAAGCAAGAGTTGGCACTATTCTAGCATATTCGAAGAATAATTTAGTGTATCCCTTACTATCCACACCAGTCATCCTAAGATTTAGGAATTTATTTGCTATCTGTTCCTTTTCATTGGGTGGGCAGAATTTCCTTTCTACCTTGTTCTTAAATTCTTCCCATTCCATATTGTAGGTTCTATCACTTCCTCTTGATTGGAGGATAGTGTTCCATCATTCTAGTGCTGAATTCTTAAACAGATTAGAAGCAAACATTATCTTATCTTCTTCAGTACACTTGCTTATTCTTAAGACTACCTCAGTCTTCTCTATCCAGCGTAGGGTTGCAATGGCCCCTTCGTTGCCCGAGAATTCCATTGGTTTACAAGACCATAATTCTTTATAAGAACAACCATAAGACACGGTTCTTCTCCTTTTGGGAATGGGCACTTGTAGTATAGGTCCATTGTTCATGTTGTTTTCTGGTTCAATTGGTCTCTTACTGCTATGCTTACTTTTATTATTCGCTTCTTGAATCGTTTGAATAATAAATGGTATTGCATCTATGATTCCTTGTGCCACTATATGTTGAACGGCACTATTATCCATTTGGTTTCCATTGTTATTGATGCTCGGATTCTCATTAACCACGTTAATGTTACTCTGGTTATCGTTATTCAGATTTCCTTGATTTCCTTCGTCGGCCATCTGAATTTTAAACATTTACCCCGTATTAATATCACAAAATAATATTAATATAGTCAATCACATGACACACATTTTTGCCAAAAGCGTCGATCATTGCGACTTGTACTCTATTCATATACTATTATGCATCTATTACACACTAGTACCGAAATAAAATTACAATACCAACTGAAATAGAATTACACTAATAGTAATAGGCATTCGTACACACATATTTTATTTTATTATATTATTATTATTATTACTATTACCGTCTCACCATCACATTTAAGGATATGGATTCATCCAAAAATCCATATTGCGCTCATCGTATTTCCATACGAGTCGCTCTCCTACCTGTCGCATTCTCTCGCTGCTTTCTTAAATTTCCTCACCAAATGTCCTAAGTTCTTGCACGTTTTCTGTACTCATTGGGGGTGCAGGTTCTAGGACTGGGTTCGGAATCTGGGGTGCGGGTTCCTGATATGGGGGTGAAAGTGCCTGAAATCGGTAAGGATCTTCTAAGATCTCCCTGATGTAGTTATCATGGTAATAGGGATCTAAATGGTCCATACCTGGGTAGGCTCCTATATTCTGTATGGATGTGTCTTCCGGGTAACGTTGCACAAAGTCCCTATTATCGTCCCACCAGGGGTCGTAATTTGGGTCTAGAGGGTTTGGTGCTTGTACCCTAGGGATTTCCTCTGGGTTAAAGTCATGCATCTCCACTTGGTTTTCAGGGTTTTCTATCTCCATGGATTGGTCTGGGATTAGTGGTTGTGGGGCTACTAGTTGTTCCAGACTTGGGTCAGCAGCAGTTGTAGCTAGGATATGGAAATTGGCTAGGCTTCTATTAAGCATATCCTGTGTATGGGCATCTGTATTTCGCTTAACGGCTGCTAAGGCTCTTTGCTGTTGCAACGTTCGCATTCTTTTCCTACGTGCAAAGGCTTCCTTACTGAACCATCCTCGTTTCTTATGAGTGAATGGCTCTTCCGACTGAGCTTTAAAAGCAAACATTCCTTCTTCCTGATTAACAGAATACCCAGAAAGGGCAGACTGTGATGAGATACATTCACTCCTAGGTGAATCAGACAACTGACGACACATGTCTGAGGGTCCTTGATCACTCATACTGTAAACTAACAAATAGTCAAATAACACAAAACACATAATCACATAACAAATAAATACAGTTATGCACGTATTTTCGTAATTTATTTCCTAACACAAAATTTAGAATCTAAGTGTCAGCAGAACACTTCTTTGGCTTAGACCAGTGGCTAGGCTCTGATACCACCTTCTGTCGCAACCCCCGATCCCTTATCTGTCCCGGGAACGGGCGGACGCGAACTCAGAGTTTCGGTGGTATCAGCTGGTTAATTTGGCAGCGGAAATTACATCAGGACCGTAGTTAGGAAATGTTTATCAGAGTAAAACCACCATACTTAATATTAATAATTACATGGGCAAAACCCAAGTTTCTTATTACAATACATTTATAGGGATAAACCCTATTTTATTGAATTTAAAACATCGTCTTTTAGGTAACTTTTATAGCCACATTTTTCCCAAGCCTTCAGTGCTCTCCAACTGGCTTTTTACTAATTGGCTGTCACATTGTGTTACCTGAAACGCGTTTTAAAAACATTTGTCAGTGGGAAATACTGGTGAGTGAATCCCAGTTTAATCAAGAAACATTTTATCAATTAAAACAGTATTGAGAGCGATCACATTGTTTATTTCTACACAATTACTCATTCAGTACTGTCAATCCTGACTTGTGGGTCATATTACACATTGGCTAACTCATTGTCCAATGGTAACGTACTGTCATCCCGACTTACTACTCGTAGTAGTAAATTTTGTATACAAAACCCCAACATACCGGCAGTAATTGAAGAACTACAAAGACTCAATCACCGCTTAATCACATTGTAAAACAATTAAGGTTTTGTAACATATTATAAAAAGGTTAACAAAAAGAGGATAAACTCACATTGCTATCTTAGACTTCGCGTAAGGGTTTCCTGGATATAATCTATAATTTTCACAAATGTACCTAGGTTAGTATAATAACCCTTTGAAAATATTAATGATACCGTCCCCGAGACGGCATTCCAACGACTACGTCGGGCAGAACCACGACAGTTGTTACGGAACCCTAAATCAATCGGGCAGCGTATCTATCACGAAACTGGGGTTATAATACTTACAACGGAGCAGAACCTCGTTAATTAGGGGGTATAATACTTGAATATTATGCCTATATCTTCAGAAATTCGCTTAAGAAAGAAAAGAAATGAACGAGGAATACTGAAACCCGATGCCTGCTTATATAGTTGCTGAAACTGGGTCTCACGCGACCCGCGTAAAATACAAGCGGGGCTTACGCGGCCCGCGTACTAGCCCGGGTAGGGTTTAGGTGATCCGGGTCATCGCCTAGACTCGCCACGATGTCGACACGTGTCGGCCTATGGTGTCTCTGCGTTGTTGATCTCACGCGGCCCGCGTTAACTTAAACGGGATCTTACGCGGCCCGTCTTAACTAAAGAAATCAACGATATCAGGTTTCAACCCTGATACCGCCCGCGTAAGGTTGGGGTGGGTCCTACGCGGCCCGCCTCAACTCAAAATTTAAATTTTATATTTTATTTTTAATGCTATACTGTATTTTGGGCTCGGTTTTCACATACAGGGTGTATTTAAAGACATATTGGAACAATTTAAAATATAATAGGGTGTAACGCCATGCTTTTTCATACTTTCCATAATTAGAAAGCTCGCCTTGTAATGCTATTTTTGGAAATCATGTATTATTGTAGTCGTCTTTTCGTTGTAAAATCCGAGAGTTGGATCATAAATAAAATTCGTATTTCTTTAAATTCACCTTCTACATATTCATACATGTTCATACGTTCGAATTCATTGTACATCGAATCCTTATTTGTAATTCATACTCATACGATACTTATTCACGATACATGTCCATGCTTGTCCTTAAATTGTTGATACTTAAAAACCCCTAATAATATGCTTATTTATACAACGATTAATCATCTAATATGTGACATATACTTGTCACTTACAAACATGTTACATACTTATACATTACACTTTTTACCTAGTTAAATCATGTTTTATTTCATATTTTACCTTGTTACAAGTTAGGGGAAACATTGTTGCATATTATTACACAACTTAATTAACAAAATTACTCATTATAATGTTTTAAAAATTAAAAAAAATAAAGAAATATGGCAGCCCCAATTCAGCAAAATTCAGCCCCATATGGTTGGGTTTTGTGGGCTAGTTTCAAGGTTTAACCCCTTCTAAACACTTCCAAAGCCCAACCCATTGAAACCCTAATCCTTCCACCTATAAATACCACTTTTAACCAGCCTCCCTTCCACTTTTGCAACACTAAAAACTCTCAAAACATCCTCCAAACCGTAGCTGAAAGCAAGGGTTCGAGCAGATTGACACCCCTTCACGAAAATGAGCATAACTCACTCAATTCTTATCCGATTCACTCGATTCTTTTTGCTACTTCTTTGTATTGACCTTAGCTACGCTTCCATGGGTTTTCCCTGGAAAATCAGAGCCTGGAACATCACCAAAAGGGCTCCAAAGTTGACTGATTTTTCTGTTCATGTTTCAATATTTGATAAACTTGTTTAAACTTGAGGAAACTCATCTCAAACCTATGTCCTTATGCTTATAACCACACAAACTTTCTGTTTTGTTCAAGGGTTTAACCTCACAAGTGATGTTCAAGTTCAAGACTTGATGTTTGTGTGATTTAGGATTAACTTGGGTTATCCTACTTAAAAATCCACACATTACTTGATGATTTCTCTTAGATTAGTGTTTAATATTCTTGTATTATTTATAGTTCATGACCCTCCTTGTATGTTTTTACATCAAGTGTAGTGGTGAACCATAAGAGGTACCTAAATAGAAGCTTGTTCTTCCTACCTCCTACATGAATTCTATGACACAATAGAGGTACCTAAATGAAGATTTATCTTCTACCTCATGCTTGACTAATGGACTAAATAATACATATAATATTTATACATATATATACTATTCGAACCCTTGATGATGGACTTGTGTTCATTCGTCAAGATATTAGAATAACATCATCTAAGACATAAGACTTGTTACGATTCTAATGAGTATATTACTCATGAAAACATTAACCCTTGAGGTTTCATAGTGTCAAGAACAAGTACTTGGTATTAAAGGATGATTACTTTCGAATACCTATATTCTTGTGTTTTAACTTCCTAAATCCCTACATGAACGTATTCAACCTTCTAACCTCATCAACTTCGTCAAATTGGATAATCGGAAAGCATATGCAAATTTGTGAGTATACTCGCAACCCCCTTTTTATGTTTACCACTTTTTGGGGTGTAACATGTTTAACTATTAAACTACACTTAAACTTATTCTTTATGCAATGCACAAAACAATCCTTATACATGAATATTATGTTATGATACTTGATGCTTACGTGGACCATACTTATGTGATATGTTTTAGTCATTAGCTTTCACGAGCCTCCATTTGACATGTATAGCGCTATAGGAGTAACGCACCGCCCCCCTTAAACTTGTGGTCATGTCGAATTAACTAAACTTTCTTGCGTAAACAGAGGATTGGCTAGAAATATTGCATGCCATGTTAGGTTGATCTTGTATAAACTAAGTTGCCATGTGGATTCGTTTTAAACTTTTATACTTATACTTATTCATAAACTTGTATACTCGCCTTTGCTTATGCATTGAATTGTATTTTAAAACATGTTGCAGGTTTAACGATGATGATGTTGATGCATGGAATCTAATAGGATGCATAGATACACACTTTAAATTGTATTCTTATTGTATTGTAATTCATCATTCATGATGTTGTATTTATTTCAAATTCTTGTAATTGATTCTTAGAAATGAAACGAAATCTACTATTTAAATACTTGTCATAATTATTAGTGTTATGATGTCTCGAGCAATCTATTTCATTTCACTCCGATGTTTCCGCCATCGGTTGGGGTGTGACATAGGGTGTCGGAAATATTCGAGAGTGTCGATTTTATTGAGGGTTGTTACACCAATCATATTGTGTCATGTCATTTCCCCTCCCATTCTTCATCTTGTCCAAAAAAATATAAGGAGTGCATGCCTAAAATGAGATTAGGCAAACTATTTTTTTCTTTTTTTTTAGACTACCTAATTAATAAATGAAACTTAATTTTAACAACATAAAAGTACATTAAATTAAAAAAAACATTACTTTTCAAAAAAAATTAAAAAAACATTACATTAAAATAAACTAACTAAAATAACATTAACTAAATTAAAAAAGACATTACATAAAAATAAACCTTCTAAAAAAATAAAACCATAAAAAATTAAAAACTACACGGCCGTCCATGTTTTTTTGCGATCTCGCGTTTTCGAGCTAGTGTGATTTCCAACATCTATGGGGAACATTGTCGTTTGGCCTGTTAAACGTCTCCAGATTCTTATTAAACCGAATTGATCTCAACGTCTCTCGCTGTTCATCCGCCAACTCGATATATTTTTCCTCTCGTTTCTTTTTAATTTCCACCAACTCTTTGTAGGATCGTGAAACGACCTAACGAGTCGATCAGAAGAGTGCTCAGACAGAATCAGAGGCGGAATTCATTGATTCTGTCTTTGTTTAGCTTGTAACACACCAGAAATACTATTTACTGTCTCTTGTATTGATCTCTGAAAGATTACAGACTTGGAGACATCTCGACAACACTTCTGTGTCGGAAACTAACAACTGAACTGCACTCTAGAACTGATTACGCTTCAGGGTATTTATAGACATGAAGATTTCGCTTGAGCACTGTTCAAGCGAAATCAAGTCATGTAGATTTCGCTTGAACTTGCTTGAAGCGAAATCTTCTATAAACATCCCTTGAAGCGAAATCAACCTCTAAACACACTAAATTCTGATCTTTTCTCATATTACAAGCCCTAATCAATCAGTTCTAATCTAAGACTCGAACAAAGATGAAGTCGACAGACAACTGCACCAACAGACTCCCCCTTGAATGTTGACGGAATCTTCAGTGAGAGTCTTCAAAGTGACGACTCTTCAATCTTGATCGATCTTCTTCAGGACTTTCTCCTGGAATCATGTACCCGGATCTTTTCTCTAGCTCTAACTTCGTCAGACTTCCCCTTTCAGCAAGCTGGAATTTTCAGTCTGGAATTAGCTATTGCCTTTGAAATTAAATCCTGGCTTTTTCTCAAATTAAGCTCTTCACAGGTTCTGATGCATCTCCTGGCTTCTTGTAGCAACAGGATCAGAAACTATCTTTTCACCTACATACATCTCTCTACCAAAACATAAGTTTTCACTTAAATCAATAAGAAAAACTTACTAACAATAGTTACATCAAGTTCAAATTAATGACCCTGATTAACTAATCTCAATTTCTTTCTCAAAACAAATTTTTTAATTCAAGCACTCATTCCCAAACCAGTTCATCTTGTTTAGCACTTGGAATTTTGAAAATCAGCTTATCAACATCAGTTGTCGAAAATCTTTTTGAATTTTTCAAAATTTAAGCTAAAACACATTAAAATCTTTTTGGATTTTTTTTTATAACAAAGGAATGCAATAAAGAAATATACACAGACAATATTTTTGTGAGTTCGTGCAAGAGGATCATATCAGTTTTTGAGACAAATCACCAACACCGTTAAGCTTCATTTCATTTTAAGTTCTAAACAATTCACTTAGATTGTCAGTATATTGATCCACTTAAATTTTCACACAAAGTTCAATTGATCCGAGATACGAGGTTAATGTTTTAAGCTCTTGAACTTATTCGTGTGTCCCACTACTTGAATATACTCCCGTATCCAAATCCCAATATTCAGTCTTACAGGTGAGTATACCACAGATGATATCTGTCAGGGGAATAAATTATAGTACGAGGGCCGTGAGAGCTCAGGTCGATCTTTCGATACGCAGAGAGATGACGGCTTCGACTTTTAGTGTGTCCCCTTTAGAGGATCTTTTGCATTACAACAGCAGCGACTATCAATTTTATTGTTTCATCAGCTTGCTGAGGGCGATGCTATGTTTCAAGCATTTGCAGAAAGCATTATCCGGGGACTAGGTCAGAAATTTCTTTCAGCAGAAGTCCCGGGATAATACCCCAGATATCACTGAGCATAAAGACCTAGTATCTCAGAATAAGGGACCTTTCAAACAAGATTTCAGGGGTTACCTATATATCCAAGTTTGTGTTAACCCACAGAACAAGCAAGTTTGAAATTTAGGTTTATATCTCGTCACAATCTACTAGATGTGCAAAAACCTACTCACACATCCACAGTGAGATCGTTTATCACATTTAACTTTCCATTTCATTAGCATGTTGTGATCGTCCACTGATGTACTATCATTTCCTCTTTTATGCAACAAAACTCATTTTTCATTTTTTACTGTTTTTACTTTTTCAAAATTTCAAATGTTTTTGGATTTTCTAAAATTTCTTACTCCCCCTAAAAAGCAAACACATTTTAGGAAATTTGAAAACAAACTGTACAAGAACATGACAACTGATATCGAATTGCCTCAATTCGCCATCCACTTGGCATAAACAATCAGAACTCCCCCTCACAACAAACTATTTTCCCATAGATTTCAAAACACTTAAGTTTGTTTTAATCAAATGGTTTTTCCGGAAAATAAGTTTTGTTGATTTTACCACTTGTAAAATTGGGGATTAAATCATCACATTGTTTTTCAACCACTTGTAGAAAATCAGATACAACTTAATGTCCCTGATTTACCACTTTTAAGATCAATCCAATCAAACATTTTCAACCAAACATCATCTGTTAGTTGAATTCTCAAGGTGCCGATTCCTACTCCTCGCTTACAAACCTGGGAGTTCCGGCAAGTCCTGCAAAATTTCTCAAAAACACATTATACAAACATGATAAAGAATGATGCCGATTCATGATCCACGATTACCAACTTGGGATCTCCGGCAAGTCAGATTTTTACTGTTTGAAAAATATATCCACCCAAGCCTGACCTTCCTTGGGTGATTTTGAATTCTTGTTCAACAACGATGGAAAATTTTCATCATCCATTGTTAAACTAGAATTCTCAGTCTTTACCTCAACACATGGCTCTTCTGGCTTTACCACACCAGATTCATTGCCTGAATGTGGCTTGTCTGACTTTGATGAGCCAGATTCATCGCCGACATGTGGCTCCTTTGTTTCCACAGAAACAGATTCATTGCCACCAACTTTCTCTTTCTTTACTCTCTTTTCTGTCCTCAGATTTGTATCTGATGAATTCGTTTTGCTTGATTTGTCATTCTTTGGTGAGCAAGACGATTTATCAGAACTTTTATCTGTTTTACCAGTTGTATCCGAGGACAAAATCCTTTCCAGATACTCTCTGGCCTTCTTTCTCTTCTTCCTCAGTCTGTCTTTTTGCCCCTGAGAAAGCTTTACTTTCGGTTCTTGAACTTTCGGTTCTTGAACTTTACATTCTTGAACTTTCTGTTCTTTGGGCTTGACAGAAACTGGGATCTTTACCAATTTCTGAGATTTAACCCTCAATCTGTCATTTGATCTCCTTGGGCAATCTCTGGCAATATGGCCTCTGATTTGGCAGTTATAGCATCTCTTCGTCTCATAACTCCAACTCTGGCAGTTAACAGCAATGTGTCCTTGATAACCGCATCTGTAACACATTCTGTTATCATACCATGTACCACCTTCAGTCCAAACATTTAAGTCATAGCACTGTTTGGCTTTGTGGTAATCCTCTCTTCTCTTGTAAGCTGGATTTTGCTTTGAAGTACTGTGGTCCGACCTGCACCACTTTTCACCAACTATTTTTGAATTTTCATTTTTTACTTTTTGTGGTTTTTGATTGTGATTGGATGATTGATCTAATGAACTTTTATTCTCTTTTTTAACATTTTTCACATTTTTAATTTTTTGTTTCTGTTCCACTTTCTTCTTCAAAGGTTTTTGCTTAGAGCATTCTCCCTTTTCAGTTGATTGTGAAACAGTTTCTTGAAACTTTTCTTTCAAAAATAAATTCTTTTTGTCAATTTTTACTTTTTCATCATCAGATTTTTCATCACAATCTTCAACTTTGACTTTGTCAAAGTTTGTGACATCGTCACTTATTGGAACAGAATTGATAGGTTTTGGACAAGGGAAATCAAATGAAGTCACAAATCCTTTCAATTTCCTTTCAAGTTCATCAATCTTGTTTCTCGAATTCTCAGCCTCGTTTTCAAGCTGAGAGATTCTATCAAGATGAGACTTGATTGATTTCTCATTCTCATTTTTCATGTTTTCAAGAACAGATTTTTCATTTTCCAAAACATTTATCTGTTCTTGAAGTTTTGTTTCATTTGCTTTTAGATTTTTGTTCTCCAGCTTGATCCAAAAATCTTCATCTTCTGAAAATTTCTGTTTACTTTCAAACTCTTTTTCTTTCAAAACTTTGTTTTCTGATGTCAAACTGTTCAAATTACCCAACAGTTTGTCATTTTCAGTTTTCAGCTTCTCCCAATTTTCTTTCAGAATAAGAATCTGCTTATCATCAGCTTGCTTCTCGTTTCTCAACTTCTAGACTTCCAGTGTCAAACTTTACGCATTCTTCAAGAGTTTGTCATTGTCAATTTTAAAGTTGTCACATTTGGAGCATACTGATGCAAAACTTGATGATTCATTCTTCACTAATTCTTCATTCTTTGAATCTTGATCTTTTTCCATCGTGTATGTTCCTGCACCAAAAAGTTTAACAAAATTAAAAGGATTCATACTTTCATCAATATAACATTTCCTTTTAATATCATATTTCAGATTCCTCTTTGTTGCAAGACATATTCGAACTCTTTTATCAATTTCTGTAATCACATCCAAATCTAAATCTTGTAAATTCTTTCCTATCTCATTCAAAAACTCCCTTCTTTTCTTTTCTTCCTTACGACACTCTGCAAGAACCTCATTAAAGAACTGATGTGGATTAAGTTCTTGGAAAAAATCTTTTCCTTTTAGCTCAACCATGAATTCATCCCATTTAGCAGGTAATGCAGTTGTCAATTTCAATATATGTTCATCAGTTGACATTTTAATACCCGTTCTCCACAAATTGTCCGTTAGAACTTTAAATCGTGCTTCCATCTCATTTAATGTTTCATCCTTTTGACATATGAAAAATTCAAAACTTTTAATCCAAATGTTCGTACTCACATTCCTATAATTGGTATCCACAGTTCTCATATACCAATTATTCAGATTTTCAAGATACTCATTTTCTTTTTCATCAAATACCATTGTCATTTTTCTAAAACAATATGCACTCAAACAATCTTTAAGCGAAATACCTGCAAACAAACCTTCAAGCAAAATCAAAAGATTAACTACAATAACAGTTCAAGCGAAATCTTCACTTGAAGCGAAATCAGATATTTGGTTTCAAGCGAAATCAAATGATTAATCTGCTCAAGCGAAATCACTATTTTGCTTCAACCATTCAATAACCTTTCAAGCTAAATCAGACTTTCAAGCGAAATACTTGATTTCGCTTCAAACCACTTCAAGCGAACTTCAACCTGAAACTCCTGAAGCGAAATCTTATCAATCTTCAAGCGAAATCTTCAATTTCGCTTGAATCACGCTGACATCATCAAAACGGTCTGATTTTAGCAAAATTGATCAAGTTCTAGGTCGAATTAAGGTCTGAATCTTTCAAGGATTTGTTAATTCAATGTTTCGCACACTATATACGAAAATCAGTCCATTTTAACCATGAAAACTTGATTAATTTTGAAAAGAAGGTGTAGAAGTCAGAATTTTCCAGCGAAAACTAGCTAAACAGTAAGAACTCTTCCTCCTGAGCTCTGATACCACATGTAGGATCGTGAAACGACCTAACGAGTCGATCAGAAGAGTGCTCAGACAGAATCAGAGGCGGAATTCATTGATTCTGTCTTTGTTTAGCTTGTAACACACCAGAAATACTATTTACTGTCTCTTGTATTGATCTCTGAAAGATTACAGACTTGGAGACATCTCGACAACACTTCTGTGTCGGAAACTAACAACTGAACTGCACTCTAGAACTAATTACGCTTCAGGGTATTTATAGAAGATTTCGCTTCAAGCAAGTTCAAGCGAAATCTACATGACTTGATTTCGCTTGAACAGTGCTCAAGCGAAATCTTCATGTCTATAAATACCCTGAAGCGTAATTAGTTCTAGAGTGCAGTTCAGTTGTTAGTTTCCGACACAGAAGTGTTATCGAGATGTCTCCAAGTCTGTAATCTTTCAGAGATCAATACAAGAGACAGTAAATAGTATTTCTGGTGTGTTACAAGCTAAACAAAGACAGAATCAATGAATTCCGCCTCTGATTCTGTCTGAGCACTCTTCTGATCGACTCGTTAGGTCGTTTCACGCTCTGATACCACATGTAGGATCGTGAAACGACCTAACGAGTCGATCAGAAGAGTGCTCAGACAGAATCAGAGGCGGAATTCATTGATTCTGTCTTTGTTTAGCTTGTAACACACCAGAAATACTATTTACTGTCTCTTGTATTGATCTCTGAAAGATTACAGACTTGGAGACATCTCGACAACACTTCTGTGTCGGAAACTAACAACTGAACTGCACTCTAGAACTGATTACGCTTCAGGGTATTTATAGACATGAAGATTTCGCTTGAGCACTGTTCAAGCGAAATCAAGTCATGTAGATTTCGCTTGAACTTGCTTGAAGCGAAATCTTCTATAAACATCCCTTGAAGCGAAATCAACCTCTAAACACACTAAATTCTGATCTTTTCTCATATTACGAACCGAGACCATGACTCGAGACCCCTTAGTCTCGAGTGAACAGTAAAGAAGTGGGCCGGTTGGGCCTTGCACATCTCGAAACCCACTCTCCTTAGCCCACTCGGAAACCTTTAGAGTGCACCTCTTGTTATATATAAACCTAAACCCTCACACTTTCTCCTTTACACTCTCTTATCCTCACTCTCTCCCACTCACACTCTTCCCTCATCTTTCTTTCACTAAAAACCCTAAACCAAGCATCCTTCTCCTCTCTCTCTTGGATTAACCGGCGACAACAAGGGACCTCGGTTCAAGCTCATTGTCATCACTCGGAAGCTTCCTTCACCAATCATCCATACCCTCACACTTTTGACTACCAACCGGTTAGTTGTTCCCTTGCAAATAGATGAAAACATAGGACAAAGGTGCTTGATTA